>OY728129.1:603962827-613962827 GCA_963277665.1 Viscum album | reverse complement strand
TTAATAATTAATAATTATAATTAAAAATTATATTACTAATTAACTAATTAATTATTTTATAATTAATTATTAATAATTAATAATTATATTGGTAATTAACTAATTAATTGTTATATAATTAATAATTACTTAATATAATTAATAATTATATTTTTAATTATAATTAATAATTTTATTAGTAATTATAATTAGTAATTATATTACTAATTAACTAATTAATTATTATATTATTAATAATAATATTACTAATTGACTAATTAATTATTATATAATTAATAATTAATAATTAAAAATAAAAAATTATAATGAATAATTATAATGAATATTTATATTAATAATTGACTAATTAAGTGTTAAATAATTAATAATTTCTAATTATAATTAGTAATTATATCACTATTTATAATTAATAATTATATTACTAATTCACTAATTAATTAGTATATAATTAATAGTTAATAATTATAATTAATAATTATAATTAATAATTATAATCAATAATTATATTATTAATTAATTATTGTATAATAAATACTTATATTACTAATTAACTAATTAATTATTATGTAATTTTATTACAGATTCACTAATTAATTAATGTATATTAGTAAATAATAATTATAATTAATAATTATATTACTAATTAACTAATTAATTATTATATAATTAATAATTACTAATTATAAATAATAATCATATTACTAATTATAATTAATTATGATATTACTACTTAACTAATTAATTATTATATAACTAATAATTATATTACTAATTAACTAATTAATTATTATATAATTAATAATTAATAATTAATATTATATAATGAATACTTATAATTACTAATTATATTTCTAATTAATTAATTATTTTTTTATAATAAATATTTATATTACAGATTAACTAATTAATTATTATATAATAAATAAATTATAATTATAATTAATAAATATTTTATTAATTAATTAATTAATTATTATATAATTAATAATTAATAATTAATAATTATAATTAATAATTATAATTAATAATTATAATTAATAATTAATAATTAATAATTATAATTAATAATTATAAATAATAATTATATTACTAATTAAAAAATTAATTATCAATTAATAATTATATTACTAATTAACTAATTAATTATAATATAATTATATTACTAATTAACTAATTAATTATTATATATTAGTAATTAATACTTAATAATTATTTTAATTATTAACTAATTAATAATTATTTTAATTATTAACCAATTAATAATTATTTTAACAACTAACTAATTAGTAATTAAATATTTCTTATATTTTTAATCAATGTTCTAAATTTCATTTATATTGGTCTTATACTTTTTATTTTATCGGCTTTTAAAGCCAGGTACTTGAAACATTTTTAAGTTTCAAGTTGGTGGTTTTGAAAGTTTATAAATCATTTTTCCTCAAAATTTTTTACAATTTTTTTTATTTTCATATATTTCTCATATGTTTAATCCATGTTTAAAGTTTCATTCATATTGGCTGTATAGTATTTTATTTTACAGTCTTTTAGTGACACATACTTGAAACATTTTTAAGTTTCAAGTTGGTGGTTTTGAAAGCTTATAAATTATTATTCCTCAACATTTTTTACCAAATTCTTTTTATTTTCAACAATTTCTTATATGTTTAATCTCTGTTTTAAGTTTCATTTATATTGGTCATAAATTTGTATTTTATAGTCTTTTAATGTCATGTACTTGAAATAGAATCCCACATCAGAAATGCAGAATATTCTGTGCAGGAAAGGGAGAACCTGAATCCCACATCGGAAATACAGAATGATTTCCAGGGTAACCCCACTTATAAAAGAGATCCCTGGGTGAGGGCTTCTGTCAAGATCAAGGTTTTTGTTATGGTAGTACTACTAGATATTAAAAAGTAGATAAATTCTGCTAAAATTTTGTGTTATATATAAATATATATAAACAAAAAAAATTAAAAAATTAAAATAAAAATTAAAAAAATTAAAACATTTTGTAGGATGCGTGAACATAATTCACACATCCTTCACAAAGTTTACAATGGATGCGTGAACCCCGTTCATGCTTCCTACTGAGGAGAGATGCGTGAATGGAGTTCACACATCATGAGACCCTTTTTAAAAAATATTGGTAACCCTATCCCCTTTCTATAAAACAAAATTAAAAAAAACCTATTTATAAAAACCCCCCACCCAGTTCCCCTCAAATTCACCCATCTCCCACCTCCCTTGGCGATGCTCCCCTCCACCACCTCTAATAGGCATTGATCCCAGCTTATAGGTCACCATCCTCAAAGAAATATTATATCTTAACCACCTTCCATTATTGAAATTTGGACAAAATCAGCAGTTCATGGTGCTTGAAAAGCCAAAGATGAGGCTGCCTCTTACTACCGGGGAGTTCTTTTGAGAGTTGTGGGTTGAATTAACTTAGTGGTGGTGAGTATTATCCAAATCTAACATGATATCATTTTAGAGATAAGTATTGAGTAAATTGAAAAATGATTTGAGAAGTTGGGACTTCAACCAACATATAACGTTACCGCAAGTTAATACAGTTGGCATGTCAAACACCTACCTTGAATCCTCCAAGTAGTTGTGTAGACAAAGACTGTATAATATGAGGGAAGGTTCTAGGATATTTTCCACTAGAATACTCATGTTACATATTTTATAAATCATGTACAAAGGGTTTCTATAATTTGATAAAATAGTGAGATATATTTAATGTTTTAATTAATTAATAAAAATGTCTAAGTCGTTAATCCTGATAAAAGTAATAATCTACTAAAATTTTATTTTTGTAGAAAATGGAAAGTTATACCATGAGAAATACTATGATAAATAATCTTAAAATTAAATGCACATACTAGAATGAGTTTCCATGTTTTTTATAGCGCTTGCGCACAATACTATAGTACGGAAAATTTATGGTGCTAGTCTCCCCAATACCTGTTAAGTTACCTCAATAAGCGAGGGTGAGAAATATTTTTACATGAGTCTCATGTGTTTAGTATGTGATGGTTATTTCATAATGCTATCACAAACATATGACGATAGTTTCGGCGACCACAATAGGACATGGGTGATATAAGATATGTTCTAATCATTGAGAAGTATGCATGAAGAAAGTGAAGAAAGATATGAATGTGATGATGACACTGGAAATGTGTAAATTGGATGGAAAATCAAAATATTTCATGTCATCCCATTCCTACACCCATATACTCATATCACATTTTATGTCACAAAAATGGACATTATTGAATAAATGCTTCATTACCAATTTAGGTAAGGTTCTCCAAATAATTAAGAATATAAAAGATAGATTAACATTTAATTCTTATGGAGAACAAATTGAAAGACAAGGAAAAAAGGCTAATGAAAAGAAATGCCAATGGAATATTTTATACATCATTCAATGAAAGTGATATTTATAGTAGGTTATTTACAGAAAATAATATGAAATAAAACAATGGAATTTTAATCAAAATAAATTGAATTAGAGTAGCAAGTTAACACTTCTTCTTCATGTATATTCATCAATATAAAATGTAATGTTTCAGTAACATTTATTGGGTATTAAGTACAATATTCCTTTAACATATTTGTATTTTTACATGGTAACCAATTATGTATTGAAACGTTACAAAAAGTAAGGTGTATTTTCCAAGCAGCTGAGAAAGGGTGGCGCCTAAGATAGCAGTGAGAAATACAAAACTTCTATATTTCAAAGTTAATGATTCTTATAAAACTATTATTTAGTATAAAAAAAATATATCTCACATTCCCATTGGTCATAATGGGAAACTATTCCCAGTTCCAGAGTGATTATTTTTTGGGGTGTTTAATACTCAATTAATAGTTCAATAAAACATGAATAATATTCAATGCCTGATTAATATAAAGTGTAAGACTTTTATACCAAGTTGTTGAAAGATATTTTTTTGTGAAGTAAGACTAAAATTGGACTTCAATTATATACCCATTTTGTTATTTAGACTCAATAAATATAAACAACTTTGTTTTTTGACATCTTTAGTTTGGAAAAATAAACATTTCAAGATAAAGGCATGCCATAATTCTTTAATAATTTGTTATGATAGAGATCATGAACCACTTCAAGAGTAATCTATAGTTATATAAACTTTTGAAGATTCCATTAAGTAATTATGGAATGTTAAAGTTAATTATATTCATGGTCAAAAGATATAAGTTTCTTCATGTTGGCATGTTGAATAATATCATGACAAAGAATTCATCGATTAATACAATGTAGTGTGAAGTAATTAAGAGACACACATTACTTTATCATCATGAAATTCATTTTAATGAGGAGGATCGATGATGAAGTATTAAATGTTAAAATTTATCAAAAATATATATCATGGAGTAATACCTAAATGAACATTGTATACATTAGAGTTATGATGTATGTAGTTTGAATGTTGAAACATGCAAAAACATCCCTTGTATTTCATTATGTTCTTTACAAATAACGGTGATATCCCATAATCATATGCTAACAAATATGAAAAATGGATATCATATGAGTTATATAATGATGTAAATCCATTATGGCATACAAAATTTGTTTATATACAAAGAGTTTATAAGTTTATTAAAAAACATTCATCAAGAAAAATAAAGTATACCACTATAGTAATTATCCTAACAATTTCATAGGATCATACTTAAATCCCTATGATATAAATGAGGTCGTCAAGTTATTGACTACATTTCTATAAAGGGTGTAAATATATATTAGATATATTGGGAGTCAGATTGACTTGGGTTTAGTCAATGATTAATATACACAAGTAGTGGTCATTGGATCTAGTCCCATAAATTTATGTGGAATGGGAATGTTCCAGCGACACATACTACGTACGAATGAAAACCATAGTGATATTATTTAATTCACCGCAGTTGGTGATAAATTATTCATCGCAAATAATATTTCCTTTATTTAAGTAGTATATTTAAATTATTTAAGATTGAAAAGATCAAATTAAATTGAATAATGTATTCCATGTATCACAATGAAAAGGTGCCTATAATTTTGAATACCATAGTAGGTATTCAATTGATATGTTACATGGATGGTATATATATAGTAATAATAAGTCTCGATTGGTTATAATAAGTCGGAATGCCTAAATCTATTACAATTTTACTTTTCATAGGTAATTTCTATGATCATATTATATTGATAATTACATTTCATGACCAATGAACATGGAAGGTGTTTATACAATGAAACCAGATATGAGTTGGCATGTCATAGAATGCTAATAAATGTTGTAAGTTATCAAAAACTAGTATAGTATTGAATTAAGTAAAATGATCATAGAATATAAATTTGAAATGACTTTTTTCCCTATGTATACCATAGGTTAGTGGGAGCCCCATTTTTTCCATGTAAAATATGTTTGGAAACATATATAAAAACGATATTGGTGTAACACTTAGTTAAGATGAGAATAGAATATATTCTTCAGTCATTGAATTATTGCATCAACTTAATTTATAGGGAACATGATTCATTGAGGTAGATATAATGGTTTCTTGGACCTAGTCAATCATACATATATTTACATGGTATTGAATAATTCAATCTGGAACAATTCAATATAAGAATTGTTACCAATGTCAAATGGAATATATCTCTCTGGGTTGACATGTCTAGGACATGGGAGGTGATTAATATTATGACTTGTAATCCATAAACTTATGTGGTGTATCAATCACATATTACATGATATTTACAAAAACTAATATTGAAAATATATAATTTATAGTATGAAAATATCAATTAAATCCATGAGAACTGCAAGTGAAGCTCTTAGAACTATCTGATTGTACTTAGACAAGTACAAATGATATGTACCCCAGATATAGCGAATAAAGGATACTGGTTTTAGTAAAAACTATTCATTCTTAGATCCATGTGATATAATATCATAGTAAGGATAAGGTGTTGAGTGATACATGATCATAAAGAAAGTTGTAGCCAGACCAAAAAATACTGAATATGTTGCAGCTTATAACAATGCTAATAAGTAGCTAAGTGCAACAATTTGTTCCATTTATTTAAATCATACCTAGTAAGTAAAGTATTATTATAATGGAAATTATGATATTATTACTAGAAAATATGTCATGTTTTAATATATGAAAAAATGGTTATACTTGATGATACCATCTCTTGGAAATTTTTACTCAAGGAGACGAGGTTGAAAACAATAGAATAGCTATGTTGAGGGATCATGGTAGACACAAAAACACATTTCATGAATCAGCAGAAACATGATATTGATTATGTGAGAGGTATTAAGTATATTTATAATGTTATCTCTAGTATAAGTGGGAGTTTTGAAATAGTGGGTGACCTAGACCCAAAAACATTGTTTTTTTGATTACCATATCATGTATACATGTTAGATATATATGATGAATGCTTACAATTATAGTATATATATTTCTACATCCACTACTTAATGGTAATATCCATAGAATAATTTTCATATCAAAAGATTATAGTAGATCCTAGACTATAGTGAGAACCTCGAGATATTCTGAAATAAATCTTAAACTAAGGTATTATGGTCTAGATACATCTTACTAATTGGATAGAATATATTTATGACTAATAGATATTGGGGGCTCAAATTCATTGAGAATTTTTGTCATACTTTTTTCACTTGGTGATCTCTAGTAGTGAGATCATGAGGACAAACCTGGTAATAGAAAGAATATATGTTTTGGGTGTCATTGGTTGTTCCTATCTACAAACATGTTTAACAGCCTTCTGAATTGAGTTCATTACCAATGTGTGAAACTTGATCATGTACATTGATGCATGGAAAAAAACCATGATAATTAAATCATGGAGAGGAAGCTTGTGTTGGGTTTTTCATTGGTGATATGTGATAGGTTAAATGGACAATCAATAGGGTTTCACTTTCATTTTATGGATTTAATATATCTTGGGACATGTTCATCATGATGGAAGTACCTTCATAAGACCATGTACATGGATGTCAAAGGTAAATCCATCTGGTTAGATCAACAAACAATAATGTAAGAAAATGAAGATGACATGGTTCTACGTCCTGCTTTATGAGATATCAAAGTCAAATTGATTATATTACACAATGCGTGTTTGTAGGTTGGTTGTCACTATTGGGACTATCCTAATCTATTTGAGGGCCATGATGGGTTTCAAGATACCACTCTTGGTCAGTGAATAATATTCACTACTATCCTGATAAGGGTATAGAGCGTCACACACGATAGTATATTCATGAATATTCCCTATTATGTTGTTGGACATGGTGGGCCCCTCCCTAGGTTCTAGGATTTTTCCAAATATATACGAATACCAATGTAATAGACAAATTCATATTATTTATGATACGAATAATTTACATTGAATTTATTTAATAAATTTATTTACAAGCTTAAACTTAATGCATGGAATTTTTAATTTGAATAAATATTAGTTTAGAATATTCAATGTTTATTTACTATTTAGTGGAATGAAGAGTCATGTTAAGGGATCAATTATTATTACTAAATATTTGTGTTATATTATAATAAAGTGATAATAATAGTTATAACTCATTACATAAGTCATAATATGTCATTTATATGGTGTTAGTTTTTTGGGTATCGAGGACGCAATACCAAATAATCTAAAAACACCCTATAAGTAGAGGAGGAGAGGTATTTCACATGTACTATTCATACCCCTTCTATATTCTTCTCTTTCACGCACTCTAGAGATAGAGAGAGACTCTAGACCTAGTAGTTAGGATCGAGCTCCCTCTCATGTTTCGCAAGTAGGGAAATGTAGTGATCATCAGATTGTCAGAGGCATCATCGAATATCCGCACTAGCTCCTGAAATTCGATAATCAAAACTCCCAAAGATTTTTTAAGTATGTGAGGATGATCTATAGGATTAGAGTTTTGAATTATTCTAGTATAAATCACTGATGATGAGTAGATGATGAAAACAACTTCAAAAATAACTAGGTATCTTATGGTTTTATGTTGTGAATTATTTCCTTCATATGGGGTCCTCCGGATGTTATCTGGAAGTGTTTCATTAACCACTACAAATTCATGCTTCTCAGTGGGAAAAAATATAAAAATCCATATTTAGGTCTTACATTTCATACATAGTACGTTCAGCACTAAACATTGGTGTCCGTTGCCACATAAAAGCCTCGATAGATAGTTTATCCATCTTAAGAGAACGTAGATATTCCACATTAACCAGGTTACTATTCATAGTTTGAGATAGATGGGTAAGCATTAAAATGGAATTTTTAACTCCACCTACTATGGTATTTGGTTTTTAATTCAAGAAATATCTCTATTTTACCTCACATGGGTTGTTGGACCAGTTTCTCCAGGTTCCCACCATTTTATAAAATAGAAAAGTGTTGATCAAAACATTAGTAAAAAAGTCATGAATAAATAATTTATTCCACTGTGCTAGTAACTCTAAAGGAATATCTTGTGGGATCCATATGTTTAATATTTTTATTAAAGAAATATTCTTGAATTATGACTTATACTTAGTATCAAAAAAAATGTTTTCAATAATTTTATCTAATCCTAATTCACAAATTATGTAAACAATTATTTTATACCATCTATTGCCTCCATTCTTTTCCTTACATTACTATTACATCATTTTAACGTTAAACAACATAATAATGTTACAAATCCAAGATAAAAGGGTTTAATGTTTTGGGTAAATTAGTTTAATACATAAATTTTACATAATAAAATAGAAAAAATATTTATTTCCTTCTTCTTTAGATTCTTAGTGGCCATAAAAATCTCCTTAGTACAAATATTCACCTGTAGATATACACAAATGAAAGGGGTGAGCTAAAAACCTAATAAGAGGATTTGAGAATGAATCAATATTGCATGGGTGAGGATAAAAATTATAATAATAACATAATCATATTATCATCATAATAAACCAAATAAGAATCATTATAAAAAAGAATAGAATGCGGCAATTCATAGAAATTAAAAATTCTGTCTTAGTGGTCAAATAACACACACTACTGCGAAAAAAGATAGCATCATGTTCATGAATAACATACATGCATAATAATAACATATTCATTATGAAAAAAAGATCACATCATGTTCATGAATATTTCACAATATCTTATGAGATACATCAAATTACCCTATTCATTGGAGTGATATATAATTATGGGCACACCAGTCACATCATAACATTTACATAATAAGGGATGCCACTTAGAACATATATAAATTTTAGACATAAAATAATCCATGGAAGGGAAAGGGTTTAATTTAATACAATATAAATTCAGGAATAAACTTTGGGTTTCCAAAAAGAAAAGGGTATTAACATACTTTGTATAAGAATCATTAATCTTGTGTAAAGAAGAAATAATCTCAATAGAAGTAAAATATGAATTTTTTAAAAGAAGAGTTATTTAGGAAAATTCATTGCATTTATCATAAAATAATATTGGAAGACTGTATATCCATGTAAATAAAATGGAAGGATAATGAAATTATTTTAAAGAAACATTGAATGAAATATCCACATAGAAATTTGGAATGAAAGAATGATAACCTAATGAGAGGGAATCGGGTTTGAGAATCCTCTCACTTAATTTCTGAATGATATCTTAAATTTTATATCCTATACAATCAAATTGGATTCACTAATTAATACATAAATAACATATTATACATTTATTTTATTCATTATAGTTGTATTGAGCTTGTTTATGGAAATGTTTATGGGTTATAGAGTTCAATTTCGTCATTCGTGAGTGTTTATTTTTTGGTTGTCACGATCAGTTCACTTGTTTATATGTATAAAATATACTGTAAAATGAAAAGAATTATCCAATGTTGAAAATACTAGTTATTAATGAACAAAAATAATTTTTAAATGATCTTATATATCGTGTTTTCATATATGATGATTATTCATTACATAAGACGTTAATGATAATTTTTTTGATTAAATGTGCAGTTTTTTGATTATCATGAACAAGTATTGTTTTATTATTCAGAATTATGTATATATGTTATTTCAAAAACATAAAAAGGTTATAAAATAAATTTTACTACCTATTTCAGAAATTATAATGGTTTCATGACCATACTTGAATATGAAAAAGGAAAATGAAAACACATCTTCCATGATGGTGGCAAATCGACACATCATGAATGATACTTTCATTTTTAAAATAAAAGGGAGATGAGAGGAGATGAGAATGGATGATGGATTATTATATTAAAATATTAACATTCCAGTATATATAAGATACTATAGTTATCATTACACATTGATTAGGGGATGTTAGTTTTAAACAATAAAATAAATTGAAAATAAATTAAGAGAAAATGAAAGGGGATTTTACCTCTTGAAGTATTCTCCTTGAGAACCTTCTTAGGGAAATTACATTTGGTATTTTGTTAATAATGAAGACTATTAAAAGTGGGGTAGGGTATTGGGAAGTATTTTTGTTAGATATTGGATAATATTAAAGTATTATAAGGTGTGAGGAAAATAGGTTATGATGGGAGGTATTTATAGAGGAGGATAGGGGTGTTTTTTGATTATTAGATTCATTAATTTATTATTTTGGATGAATACTATGACTAGTTAAAAACTTATCACTAAATATATTTAAATAATTATTTTTTGAGATTATGGTGCTTAAATCATCCATGACTCAAGAAATGGTGAATTTATCTTATATTGTTTATATATCGTAAATTATCATATTTCACTATTCACAAAAAAATCAAATATTTTAGATAAATCCAAAAAAATAATCCTAACCATTTTTCATCATATAGAATTTAAAAATAAAATCCATTTTATGAAAATAATTTTCTAAACCTGATAAATTTATATTTTAAATAAAAAATTATTTATTCAAAAAATACCATTTTTAAAATTATAACTAATTTTTTAAAACTTTTGAAAAATTACATAAATTATAATAAAATTATATTATAATCAAAATAAAACCAAATAGTAATTATTATATTTTAGTAAAATATATTTTCTTTTAAATAATTATATTAATTATGAAATTTTAAATAAAATTTTATGTTTTACAAAAAAACCAACACTTAATTTATCATTTTTAAAACATTTATTTACTTATAATGTGATATAATTATAACATATTTTCATTTATAAGATGGATAAATTTTATATATACTATAATAGTTGAGATTACTATTCAATTAGATAGATTATTATTCCTAATGGTCACATTACTATTCCATGGGTAAAGTTACTATTCCATTGGTATAGGTTCCTTAGTTTCAATGAATATCACTCATTAAATTATAAATTCATAAAATAAATATTTATTTTTCTCTATTTGATATTTATTTGTTTTATACCATATAACATAATTATAATAAATGAATTTTTTAAATGATAAAATTTTGGGCCATTATAATACTTCCTGAACATTGTGACATTTATGTGATGAAGGATGAAAAATAAAGAAGCCTTACGCGAAGATGGATATGTTTATTTTCATGTGATGGGGTCATGTGATTTTTGAGACATATTAATTAATCTTGTGACAATACATAGATATATAATCCAAATTAGGTGATTGCACCCAGACATATCTTCCATTTCATGCGACAACACTTGATCAAGATAACCAAGTCATATGAATTATTCTAACAATGTTATCCAAGTAATCAAAGGTTATTGGATGTATCAGTCATGACATCTGTATTAATTCATATATTTTTTCCAGACCATGTGATAGACCTCTGACATGTAAGTCTTGATCACACAACACCCTTGCATACTTCTACATCGATCATGAAAATTATCCCCAAACAAGATAGATCTATAATGCATCTGTCCTTAGAAATGCTTGCTAGAAAACCAAGACACGTCTACCAGATACCTCATACAAGTCTTGTAGACAACTAGGACATATCTAGATATTCTATACATGTTTGTAAGATAACCATGATATGTCCATTAATCCACATAGATATCATGAAAACAACTATGACATGTCGAAACATCTTTAGACATGTCAGGAATACAAACAGGAAATTTCCATACATTCTCAAACATATAATGAATGAAACCAAGACATGTTAGGGAAACACTCATTACACATCATGTAGAAAATCAGGTAATGTTAGGAAACCACTCTAGATATGTCAAGCGGTCACCCCTTGACATATCATCCTTGTCCAGTATGAGTACTTGGGAATGTTCATTCGAACCTTCTAAACCCCAAACATGGAGTATTTATGGGGAATTCAACTTTCATATGGGAAGTTTCCATAATTTTATTGTAATGGATAATCATGCAATCCTATGTGTATTATGGGGTCCTCATGCAAGCCAAACATTCTCATCTAGTAACTCATGGTACCTACTCATCATCCATCAGGGGTTATGGGTTGAATATCTTCCAATGGGAATCCACTATGGTGTAATTCCATCTATATTTTAGAAAATCAATCTCATGATACCTAAAAATCATTTGAGTTTATAATTTTTACTCATCTATTAGCGGATTTAGAAGAAAATTAAAATATAATTATTTTGATTCCTATGATAAGGAGGATACAACAAATGAATTCTTAAGTAATGATATTGATATAAAACACCCATTTAGGGCCTCCACAATGCATAAGTCATGAATCCATATGAATTGAGTCTAATAACTTTCTATATCATTTTTTTAACACAGATCATGACTCACGTGAGATTATGGATTGTGAATCATCATATCACTATAATAATAAATTTCCCCTGACTAAGGAAACTTCAGTGTGTATGTATCACTCAGTGAAATAATAAAACTACCTCATACAAGGTCATCCATGTTGGTATGAGTCCATAAGTCATTCCCATGTAGGTAAAATATAGTGAAATATCCCTCAAAATAATTAATTATATATTTCCACCCATCTGAGGGTCAAGGTAATAGGTCACTATAGTGGATCTGCTTCTTATTAAAAGTATGATATTTAGGGAACCTTACTAGGGATCATGCTCTATACCTAGTGCCTAAGTGACCACATATATTTCCAATATGTATGTAATTAAATGGAACACCTAGAACATAAAAAAACTACATGTATTTTGATTCCTATTATAAACAAGATTTGTAGGAGAGCTCTAAATGTTTTAATTCCATCCTCAAAATACCAATCACCTCTTAGGATATTAGTAAACTCCAGAGTTCACTATCATAAGATACTGAAATAAAAGTACCTACACATTTATAAGAAATAATGGGAAATTGATAGATAATCTTGGATACATACATATGGTCTTATAAATAGTGTCCCCCTTTCATGCAGAAGTATTCACCACCTAGTAATTATATTAGGGTAATGAATCATGTATCAAGATCAGTAATCTATTCAAAAACATATAGTTAATTTATAAGAGAGTCCTATATTATGCAATAATTTACTCTAAAAGGGTGTGATGATCTTGACCACACATCCTCTCAACCAATGTGAGTTCCTAAACATCATTGGGTTTGAATCCCCAATTGGACATCATCATTTAGAAAGAATGTTCATGCCTTTTCATGGAATTTTGAACCACTAGGTGTTTATATTAGAGAAAAAATAGTAAAATAGATGAAAAATATTGTGGAACCACCATAAATCACCCACAACTAAGCATTGGGAGAAATCATCCAGATTTTTTAGGAAACCAAAATCATGATACTGACATGAATCTCTCAAATAATAAAAATGATCGATTTATCATGTGTTAGGAAATTTTGTTTTTAATCCCTTATGTAAACCAAATTGGTATGATTTATGTGAAATCATTCAATAGTAAGAAATAACCGAGGTTCTTATAAAATAGTCCTTTATCATCGTCAAAATTCCACTTGAGTAAAAATTCCAAACTAAGAACAAGAAAGGACAATTGTTTTACCCTCATATAACTAATTGATAATGTTTCACACATACAAAGAGTCAATATTATGGAACATTTTCCCTTATTTTTTTTTATGAATATAGAAACATATCTCACAAAAATATTGATGCGAGATCATTTCTTCATCAGAATAATGATCTGGAACCATTGTTACATTAGTAACCTCTGTGGGTCATAAAATAACCTCACTCACCTGATCCCTTCATATTTGAGTGGAGAATGTGATTCTTTTGGAATACCACTAACATGATATGATCCCAACTGATGAGGAAGTATGGAGAGGTATCGATACACTAAATCCAAATGTTCTATCTCATTCAAGGAATGATTCAATGAAACTAGTGGCACTTGTCACCACCACCAATTACTTAATAAGATTATCCATAAAGAACATAAATCAAAACCTCCCATATCATATGAAGTTGTTACAATGTTTCAACTATGAATACACCATAGTTTAGTATCTCCCTAGAAGGGTCCTTTCAACCATCATCACCAACATCATCCAACTAGTGCCCCTCAGTCACCAGCTCAGAGAACCACCCAAACAATTTACACTGTAGACACTAATGAATGTTTAACAAATAGGTATCACTGGGCATAGAATGATATGGATAATAGGGATTGGATCCTTTACCTCATTCCACTGATGAAACCTATAGGAATATTTTGTTAGTGGATAATTGAAAGGCTCATATTTCTACCCAATCAGATCAATACTTCACACACATTGATACAAAAACCATGGTGGAGGATCATATCCCTTCCCTCATGCATGTATCCAATTATCATATTTAGATCACTCAAGGAGGATGGGAGTGTGATTATATCACCCACTTCAATAGAATAATTCTTCCATCATTTATTGGATATTGAAAATGTGTAGGCCGATATTCCTACACACACTTTCCTAAAGTGTCCCTACATTCTAGAAATAGTAGAAGATCTATGTTAGCATAATCTTACACTAGTATATATGCAGGGATAGACACATATCGCTATAAAAAAATATAAATAATCATATCACCATTATCAGTAAGAACATGTGGTTACTTTGGGGTAGATTCACATTATTTCTCTCAATAAAGAGATTTACCGTCATATTCTGGTAAAGGATGAGGCATTGGACAAGGATCAAATCCTTGTTCTGACTAGGGATCAATAGTATATTTTGGCACATGATTTGGGATAATTTTAGATTCATTTAAAAAGTGACTACAGAGATTATCTAAAGGCA
The DNA here is from genome assembly GCA_963277665.1 of Viscum album. NCBI lineage: Eukaryota > Viridiplantae > Streptophyta > Magnoliopsida > Santalales > Viscaceae > Viscum > Viscum album. Next base: position 613,947,589 of record OY728129.1, on the reverse strand, counting down.
CAATAATAGGATATATCCCTACTCCAATCGAGGTTTATTAGTACAATATAGAAATAAACTCATAGTAGTCTCATATCCCCCATATCCCTATTTATGAATTTACTCAACAAATTCCGGCAGATTGTAGAAGACAAACTAATATCCCTACTTATATTGATGAATTACTACACTAGAAACCTTAAAATTCTATATAGGATGTGGCTCATATGCCTTTTACCATTATTGTTGTTTTCAGCATATTCCAATAAAAAATTCATATTTTAACTGATCTCATACCCTCTCTTTTTCTTGGATTGATAGGAATATTTCAGAAAACATCCATAGGAAGGCTCATATTCCTATAGATGATATATATGATCACTAGAATAATCCTTTGGCATCTTAGTAGTGGGCTTATATACCCATAGAACCAAACAGTTATCAACATATTCTGACAACCATCATGTAGTAGGATCATATCCCTAATCAACTACAAAAGGCATGTGAGAATATTCTATCCATGATATAGAATGACGATCATATCCATGATATACATAATTATAGTGTCTATAAGGCTGTAATATGCATATTTTAAACACATCATGTGGACATTGAATAACTAAATTAAGTTAAAACCAATCACTACATAGATAGTCCTCCTCAAAGTAGTGTGGATTTGGATAACGAGGACTCTTCTATTTATGTTTGTCATGAAAAAAGTCTATATTAACTAACTCTAAAAAGAAAATAAAACCTCCCATTTCCCAGACACCTTCATATATAGAGGTTCTAAAAAGTAAAAAATCGTCTAACTGAGAGGTTCTAGAAACACTGGGTTTAACTATATATAGTTCTTATAAACTATTAACAGAACTTCACTATTGTTTATAGGTGAACAATAGAATAAAAATATATTTTTAGACTAAATGGAAGCATATAATTCTGATGAAGAATTGTCAATCATTGATATATAGAGATAGTTGGATAGAAACAACATACTAGCTATCTTCTTGACCATATTCACATCCAACTATGAGATCTCAAAAGAACTAGGGAAGAAGTTCATTTCTTACATAATCCAAAACACATGGGTGAATCATCCACATTTAAAGGATAAAAACAAACCTTATCAATGATATGAGGGTATTATCTAGATTCTAAAAACATTCTATTGTAATCTCAACATAACAAAATTCTTTATAGACTGGAACCTAGGGATAGAAGGGAATAAAATTTTTTTGATTATATGTTTCAATCTATATCATAAAAACAATCCACCTATTTAATTAAAAATCATTGTAAAACATATATATTAGAGGATAGGGTAAATATTGAGCATTAAACTTCACAATGTTCCCGAGATAGAAAAGCTCCCATGATAATGAAAATTGTAATTTTATAGCTACAAGGGTAATTAGGGTACTGGGTAACATTTGAGGCAGTTAGTCAATACATCGAGATTCACATGATTTATATGTGGAAATACATAATTAAGTGGGGGGATAGGGCCTCACATAGACTCCCGATATGGGCCTCTAAAAAATGGAACACATTTAAAACATGGATGTAAAGGTATTGGACTACCTAAGACATTCCCATAGAAAATGCCTCCTATCATTGGTAGTCATTGTACCCAGCTCATACATTAGTAAAAATATGAAAAATCAATTGGATATATATAGTGTCCTCCACAAAATATATCTAGGGGAAAACCTAGACCACTCAGATGGGTGCATTATTACCACCTCCTCTAACTTTGAGGACATAAATCCCTAAGAGGATCTAGTAAATATTAGCAATGGCTTTAATCCAGCCCCAGTCCACAGGGCTGGGGGGTTATTTCAATCACACCAACAGTTTCTTCACACCTAAGAAGGGTCCTGATATATTATTGATGGTTCTAGATAAACCCTAACCCATAGTTTTGGGGAATTTATATCATAATTTCTATATTAAGAACCAATATGTACTTTACTAGAGTCATCAAATCCATAAATATAGAATTAGAAATCACTATTAATGGTCTTGAACCATCCTAATCCAATAGGAATGGGGGTATTTTTAACATTATCATCACTCCATAATGAATCAGTATTCTCCCATTTGGTAGGTAAATATCAACGACTTCCATCTCATCCATTCCCCCTCTAAGAGACATACCTTTTCTATTTGCGGTCTATTTGGTAATCAAAATAAAAAAATCCATTATTGTGACTATTCATGGACCGAGATAGGAGGAACATATGGAATATGAAATCAAGCCTCATAAGGAACATAAGACATAATGTTCTAATAAAGCAATGGGTTAGAGAGATGACCTTGATGTACCCCTTGAAGGAGGAAGTGCTGCAGAATCACCATATTGCATGAAGAGTACTACGATAAGTACAATTTTCCAATTCAACTCACTGAATGTCATCACCACCAATACAATAGTGATATAGAACAAAAAACAAATGCCCACGATTGAAAAAAAAGAACCATTCCATGAGAGGTAGGCGATGTGAATGGGAAAGATGAGGTTGCATGTAAGCCGAATTATAGAAGGATCCAAAATTTGGCTCCTCAGAATGACGAATTTACACCTACATATGGTTACACTACCAAGGATAAATGGAAAGGTGTAGCATAATTCCACTCACCACCCAGAGGAGCATAAAATCCATCCACTAGGGAATAACTAGATTAATATGAGAATGAGATACAGAATCTCAAACAGCTTAGAGAGGAACTACCCAAGGGAAATATCCCAACCGGGTATCATCTTAAAACAAAAAAAATTCCCTCCTCTCATTCATATGGATATAACTATTCAACCTATAGGAATGTATGTTGAACATCAGGTCATCTCTAGATCCAGTTGAATAGTCTATATAAATGGGGATGTTGAGGATGATCAATAATTTCCTCTATTATGGTGAAATCCTCTCCCCCATATGGGACATAATTCAATCCTTGCACATATTGAGAATTAGTTGAATATGAAAATAGGTCAAACTCCTAAAGCCTCACCCATTACCAACATACAATATGTTTTCGAGATAGTGTTACCTCTAGAAATACTCAATGCCATTGAATCCATGATACTCAAATTGAAGCCATGGGAGGGAAACATATGACCATGTATCATAAAATGATGCCATATCCCAAATGGTTTGATGACACTTTACCCCCATCCAATTTGGTAATCATGTATTCTCAACCATTGACAATGTAGGATATCCCTAACAGTATCTCACATACTTTGTGTCACAATGTGGCCTGATGAAGGTCCCCCGATATCTTTAGGGGGAAACCAAATAGAGATGTTTTGTATATAATATAGTAGGGATAACCTTCATTTGTTACACAAGCCTTCCAATATGATCCATTATAGGATGTGAAGACATTTTTCATTATCTCATTTAATAGTTCATCTCCATGTTATGTAAAATGATAATTATTGACCAAAAAGACTACAAATAACATGAAAATTAGAGGGTTTATAACATCATCTCCAGATAAAAGGTTTTATCCTATTCAATCACTATCCCTCTCATGTAAGAGAAATAACTAGAACACTATATAGATAGAATTTAGGAAAAGCTAAAAATACCCCACATCCCAATAAAGTATCCATGATGATTCCGTGAGTTCACCAAGATGGCATAATGCCTAGATGATGTCCTTCATCATAATTAGGAATGCTATCATCCCATTACCTTAGCACAAGGAAAAATAATTGTTAAGTAATAGACTACTATTACTACCCTTAAAATAGTAGAAATTCTCCGTTAAGCACCCTGGTCGGCCCCAAATCATCAGACGCCTCCCGTCGACTAACAACAACAACAAAATCTCCCTCAGGTAGAAGAAAAAAGATATCAGGGTTTCCCATCATTTGAGGAACTGATGAATATATCAAATTACTTTTGAAATGATAAGGTCCCTACTTATTTCATTATAGACATGGAAAATAACCTACTGAATATCTTAGAGATGAGGAACCCCAATGTGGTCAACCTCACTAATAATCCTAACTACTTCCCTACCCATAAGAGGTCCAGTCACACCATCTATAAATATTTTTTCTTCAAATAAATTCTCTAAATAATGGTTGATTCTGGATAAGTGATATGAGATAAATCCGTAGCATAGGTGACTTGTGTAACTGTCTCCCAACCAAAAGTAGAGGGTTATTGGAAAGAAGTTATATCCATGCGTTGAAAAAAGTTTGATAACTGGATAACATGAATGATAGTTAACTGGGATCATCCACCATAAGTGAAAAACTTCACAAAAGTACAATAATCCTAGAACCTAGTTTCAATTCCTTGAATACACCTACCAAATGCAAATTTAGTCATCATATATAGGGGATTAAATAATATAAAGAGTAATATCTAGCTCTCTCATAAGCTATGATTCTTATAGACTTCTTTACATCAACATCCATTGCACGAGAATCATTCAACCATATAGAACCATCATCATATGAAGAGATAATTTTTTATCTAAACATAGTTCACTAAACAGATCCCTTCTCCGAGGATGAATATGCCTCAAGTTTGAGTTTGTCGTACATGACTAAAGAGATGGAGGCCGTGGATACCGAATTCGAGGATATAGTAGATGGAGAAGGTGTGGTTAAACATAATATTTCATTCATATCCCCATATAAGAAACATATGGAGATGAAACCAATGTGTGAAAACTACAGAAATATGAACAGAATATGGGGTTGCCTCAGAGCTTGTCAGTGGTTGTTCAAGCCCAGCCATTTTAGATGACTGGATGGAGGGGGTATGAATGTATGATAATTCTAGAATAAGGGGGTGGTTGAAAAAACCTATGACACATGTTGAAATTTCTCATTCAATATGTTCTCAAGAACTAGGCCTATCCACCTCAAACACATCAAATATTATTCCATGTAATAGGGAGAAACTACACCTTGGGAAGTGGTGGCCTCTGAAAAAAATGACATTCTAAAATAGTTGGCATTTATTCTAACCAAAATCAGAGTCAAGGGTTATATCTATCATTAAAAAGAGATCATGTATTAACTCATTGAGGCCCTTCATAGCCCACAAATGTTTGTGATAGAAGTTGATGAAACCAAGGTATATCGAGTGGAGACTATGGCATCATAATGTCATATCACAATATCATTCGCATAACATGGTCAATAAGAAGTTAACTTGGGACATATCATATCCCTAAATGTTTCAAGAAAACATGATAATGTCAATATATTAATGGATCTATTTGGTAATGGTTCTAGGATCAACCTCTTCCTAATTCAGATCATTTGATATTTTGGATACATTGAGGGAGTTATCTCTGACAAAGCTGACCATTAATGAGTAATATAAGAGAAAGAATAAGCCTCTTAAGAAGATCAATCTCAAGGCTTAGTTTGGTGATATAATAAGAAATGTTGATTTATGGTTATCTAGAAAGACATATAATATAATAAATCTCTTGGAAGACCTTGTCCCCATATCCACATTGTTTTAACTTCAACATTCCATCAATTCTTGAATTACCCCGTCGATGGGAAGGTCAGAAAACAATATATAGGTAGTTACCCCTTCTATTCATGTGAATCCATATATGAATGTGGTAGTATTCTATAATAAGGAATTAATACAACCATTGGTGGATGATGATTTGCATGTTTCATCCCCCAATGGCTTAGGGACCACCCCTATAAATCCATAGAGCATTATCAATAGTGATTATGCGCTACCTATAAACCTTATTAAGGTAGAAAACATATTCCTAGAAATCTATCATGAACCACAAACATTATTGTCTAATATCCATGTGATGGTAGTCATGTCAACTCAAGGGGACACTTCAAAAGGGGATCATACTAATTTTCACCCAGATATGATAATTACCATGGGATATTAGAATCAATTGAAGATTATCCCATGAAAATATCTACATATCAAGATTTAAAGGATCCTATTACCCCTAGTGGTAGTATAAAAGAAAAAAAAGCACAATAATCTCTCTTTGATGACATTGGAAGTTCTTAATGATAAGGTCTCTTCCAATGGACTCTCTTACCTCGTCAATGACATAGATCTCCTCATATTACCCTCCATGTATGAATATTACTCAAAAAACTCATTGATGGAATACTAACTGGATGATCTCAATATCACCATTCCCATATTTGTGGAAGAAATCTCGACCCCCATCCATCATCTTTGGCATGTGAATTTGTGAACAAAATAAGACCTATAAAATTCGGTGATTAGTACCTCTATTCCCCTTGAGGATAAAGGGATATAAAATTAATTTCAAAAGTACCATCTATAGGTGATCTCTTGGAATTATATAGAAATTCATGGGTTGAACCCCAATGTGGTTGTAGATCACCTAGGATTACATGATGACCACTGAGGTTTCAAGCAGATAACCTAGTGGATGCACCCCTCTCGTTATACTTTTGTAGAATCGGGTGATGAAAAATTTATCAAATCCAACACTATATTAGAAGTGAAATACCCAAAATGGAATGACAACATCATCTAAATTAAGAAAAAATCTGAATATCATGATCTATATTTACATCAGATTCCTTAATCGACACTGCAAGAAGCACAATTTATCATTGTCGATCACATAACTTCTGATTAATGTATATACTATATTTCCAGAACTTTCCTTTTTTTATTTTTATTTGGGTTATAATACTATAAATATGACCCATAAAGATGAGGAATTCATCACATTAATAGAACCTCAGGGGATATTTTTATTTCAGGTCATTCCCTTTATATTAAATAATGTTAGAACTACTATTCAACATGCCACATATTATATATTTATGAAAATAATGGGACAAATAAAGGAATGTTATGTCGAGGACTTGGTAATCAAATATCAATAGATAAATGGTAACCTAACAGATCTTAAAAAAATATTTAGCAAGTTGTGAAGCACAGTTTGAAGATGAATCCATCAAAGTATTCTTTCAATGCGATGTTAGGGAAACTACTTCACTTTGTTGTAGCCCATTATTACGTCGAGGATGATGTTGAAAATACTAGTGAAATCCTATAAATTTCTCCCCATAAAAATCATAATAAACTAAGTGGACTCCAATGAAACCTTTCTTACATTCCGTGTATCATATCAAACCTGGCTAAAAAATATCACACCTTCATCAAGTTAATGCTGAGTGGAGTCACCTATCATTGGGACAAGGACTACTATGAATCCATTGATAATATTATTAACTACTTACTAAAACCCCCATTCAAGATGTCATTATTAAATGGAAATTAAATTATCTTATATTTTTCTATCATGGAATGATCTTTTTGTGATCTTCTCACAAAATAAATTGATGTGGGAATGAAAATTCCACTACAATATCAGTTTAATGATTCTAATAATAGATAATTGGTATTCAGATAATGAGAAGAAACTCCTCACACTCATATTTGAATTAAAATAACTAGTAAATTACTTGAAACATCATAACATCCACTTGGTATCTTGTATTGAATCGATCAGGTACATCCTTGTCCACCCTATGTTGATAGAGAATTTGGCCCGATATATTTTTATGCTCTAATAATACGACATATATTTCATGTCACATAAGGCAGTAAAGTCTTGGACCTATATGATTTTCTTGTGGAATATCCCACCTAAGAAATCACACTATTGCAAAGGGAACATCTAAGGAATATATATTCTATGCCCATCAATCTCCCTCAATGTGGGAAATGTATTTTGATGGTTCTTCTCAAAGTTATTTTGGTATGAGGATGGAAACCCCAAATCTTAAGCAGGTTGGTCTAGTGAATATATTTATGTCCCTTGGAAAATAAAATTTTCCTTACTATTTCACTTAATCTCACGGTTGTACATAAAATTAGGCAGAATACCAATCCCTCACTATTAGATTGGATCTATCCATAAAGCTATACATATCCTACTTCAATATGAAGGGTCCATGTAGCTAGAAGTCAAATCGATCAAAATGATGTATGTTATCAAGGAGGAAGAATTGGACCCTCTCAATGGTTATATAAGATAATTGATGACATAATTACCTTTTGAACCAATATTGCCTCATGTGCCTCGATCACAAAATGCTCATACTGATGCATTGTCTAATGCATCCATAGTCCTAGATAAAACCAATTAGGATGAAGTGGTTTTCCAATCACAGACCAAAGTGTGGTCTCATCAGCCATCATTTGTGACATGGGGGAAACCAATAAGGCCAACACTACCCTATAATGGGATGAACTGATTTCCACCCCTAGATGGATGTATCCTATAATCTATTACCTCTAAAATAGAACCTTATAATCGGATTGATCCAAAAGGGAATAAAATCGACATCATGTAGTGGAATATTCCCTTATATATGGGACAAATGAGCTAAAAACATGGCTTCAATGGAATCCTCTATATGTGCATAGAAAAAATAAAAATTCCAACCTTCATGGAAGAAGGATATGTGGGATCCTGTGACACACATATGTATAAGATTAGACTCTCCTACCAAATTATGAGTTTTGGATAGTATAAGAAAAAAATGAAGTGGGACTATATGGAATTTACCATGAAATTAAATGCATGCCAGATTTATAAAAACATCATCCATCAACCCCTATATTTTTTATATACAACTAAATATTACTGACTATTTTCCGCATAGGTAATGGGAATTGTGGAGACATATCCCTTAGCCACTTCTAAACAGTTTAAGTACATCAATTAAATAATTTAATTCTTATGAAAATGGGTTTAGGTAATACCCAATAAGGAATTTAGAATAAATAATATCATTATCTTTATGATGTCCTACATCATCATTATATTTGGTGCTCCACACCCAATACTAACAAAAATTAACATTGACTTATATTATAAAAAATTCATGAAATTTTACCTAGAGTATAACATCAAATACAACCATTCAACCTTCTATAATGCATTATAAAATTGAAATATTTTGTCTTTAAATAAGACCATATCTTACATACTCTATAAATTGGTGGACAAGGTCAACAATTACTATCTAGAAAAGTTCTGTAATGATTTATGGCCCTACTATACCTCGATGAACACTTACACTAGTGAGACTCCATATTCATTAGTGTATGGAACTAAATTATTTTTTCACATATAATTCTAGTTTCCCACTCTTTGAATATATATCTGTGGAAAACTCCCAGATGATGAGGAATAGAAAAAGAGGTTGTATGAGTTTGAATGATTCTATGAGAAAATTTTGCATACACTACACAACATCTATGTTTATCAAAACCGTATTGCACGAGACTTTAATGAAATGGTTCAATAACATGCATTAATTCATGTGTAATTGGTATTAGTTCTTAAAAACCCAATGATACTAGGAAAGAAACCTTCTTATAAGGATCCCATGTGGGAAAGACCATAAGAATACATATGGTCTATTCCAATGGAACTTACTCATTGGCCACAATAGATAGAGAACACAATATACCCCCCAAAATTTGAGGTTAATCAAAAAATACTTTTTATCACCTTCATCAGGGATGTCAAGTCTTAAAAGTAATAATTTAAACTGCCTAGCACCGATCAACCTTACCACAGGATGTTCAAATACATGGAATATTTTCATACCATATGATGTCAAAATAACCAAAGTAAATCCTTACTGTATGATGATAAACTATAATTAATATTCCCTAAAAATATTATGTCAGACTAGATGGGGAAGTTTAATTCATAGAAAAATCACTACACATGATAAATAACTTTTTAAATCGAAAATTATGTACTCTCATCCATGTGCATGAGGAAAATATAGATGCGAATTTTTTATTCAAGAATGATGTGTCAATCGATTACTATTACTGTAGGATACGTAGTGATTCTCAGATCCTGAATAAAGGGTCCATCTATAATTTAAATGGAAAAATCCCCTGCATATTATTTAGAATATCATGGAGATTTTTACATCTAAAAAATATATGTTTCTTGATTCCTATTACTGTATGATACATGGTGACACTCGAGACCTAAATCCTGGGTGTATCTATAATATAAATAGAAAAAGTAACTCACTATTGGTATGGGTCAGACATATGATGAAAATTTTCTATGAAATAACTAAATCTATCTTGATTCCTATTACTACAAGATATGTAGTGATGCCTGGATCCTAAATCATGGGTTTATCCATAATATTAATGAAAAAAATACACCGTCTTCATATTTTTTGGACTTATGTGGATATTTTTTCATCCAAGAACTATGTATGGAATGATTTGTAGTACTAAATGATATATAGTGACGCCTAAATCCAAAATATTGGCTGCAACTGCAATATAGATGGAAAAAATTCCTCTCTCTATGTATGGGTTAGATCTTGGTGGAGATTTTTCCATCAAAGAACTACATGTGGATTGATACCAACTACAATATGATACATAGTGACCCCCGGATCCCAAATCACATGTCTAGCCATAATATAAACAATAAAACTCCCCCTCTATATATGGGACACACCTGTATATAGATTTTTTTCATTCAAGAACTATTTTTTTGTCTTGATTCTTGCTATGACAGGATACATATTGATTCACAGATCCCAAATCATGTCTCCAAATAAAATATGAATAAAATATTCACCCATCCCTATGTATATGGTAGACCAATGTAGGGAAATATATGGGAACTATGTGTGGATTGACTATTCCTATCTTAGGATACATAATGATCCATGGACCCTATATTTTTTTCCCATCCATGAGTTATCAAAACTCTCAATCATGTTCCTCCGTTATAGTTAGATCCTTATAGAGGACCTAGTCCACAATTAATTGTTATCGACCCGATGTATTCCCCATTAATTACCATCACTTGGATTAAATAACTACCCATTTATCCAATGTTTCTCATACCAAGCATGGATAATGTGAGATTAGGGAACCTGGAAATCCACTCTAGTTAGTGCGATTGATACTTGTCATGAATTGAGAATCATGCCCTCTTCTCATGATATTAAATTAAATCACAATATTGAAGTCACCTGATGTAAAAATACACAACAAAGTCATTGTCTCATGACATTAATCTACATAAAAATTGTCCCTCATGACAAACATATCACCCCTGATGTCTGTGTATCCAAGAATAACTTGTTTTATACCATCACCTAGAAATTTGTTCAATACACAAAGTCGTAGAATTTATAGTGCTCAAACCCTTCATTAATATTACATTCTCTATTAACCAACTTCATAAATATATAAACAATGTTAATACCAAATAGTTCATAGAGGTAATACCATTATCTTTGAACCCCATAGACCTAGGTCTCCAATAATCCTAGTTATCCATTTTACAAAACTTGTAATAGGGACTGGTTAATATAACGGGATACCAATAGGGTTAAATTTTGAATAATGCAATTCTTTAGAGCTTGTGATTAGTGGATATTTTATCATCTAAGGAAAGGAACCCTGATTCCTTAGGAGTTATTATTCTGACTACATGGAATATTGGATTCTTCCATTATCAATGGTTAACCTGTACCAACCATTTTCCTCCTCCAATTAACTTGTATATTATTGAGTTATTATTTAAAATCCCCAAAACCCAACTATTAAATCAGATTTTATTACTCTCAATGTTGTTGTTCTGTTCTTAATACACATTTTCAAATAAAGATTATGAAATTTCATTCTTATATGCTTTCATTTCAAAGTATGTATTACCCATAAAGACCAATATTCATTAAGCTTTGAATATTGTTGAATTCCCCCTTTTAAAACTTCATTCCACTAATACATATCATAAACATCATGGAATTTACATAAAAACTATTTGTGGCCTGTTTCTTGTTACCACATGATACATAGTGATACCCAGACCCAAAATACTAGGTCCATAAGGATAAAAATTTCAATTCCCAAGTGTATTGTTCATACCTGCATTAGGGATTCCCCAAAATCAGAACTATGTATGTCTTGATTCCCATACTATGGTATGAATAGTGATACATGTATCCCTCTTTTTAGACCCAACTATTAATTTTCACAACTTACGACTATTCCCCTTGGTGAGAAATTCTTTTTATGGGGATCCCAACTCATATCAAGATGTGATTATAACCTAAAATTACCTATCAATAACTTTATCATGGATAAATATATTATATAGTTATCTCTTATTTCTCATGAGGATGATGAATCATGTGAGCTTAGAAATCATAGATAGTTTCTCTGCCCACTGAGAATGTGGTGTGTTGTATCCAAATATAGGGAACCATGTCCTAGTTGCATGAATATAAATTTAATGAAAACAACCTAGTTATCAAAACCTTCTTGAATTTTATATTCTCTATGAACAAAATTTATATCTTCAATATCAAAGTTGATTCCAACCAAAAATTCAAGTTTATATTCTTATCTAGGAACCTCCTAGACATTGGACTCCATTTTTCATGATTATCCCATATATAAAAATAGGAATAGAGACTGGTTAATCCAAAGAGACCCCACTAGTATTCTTACATGAATAATGTAATGACTCGTAGATTATTATTAGTGGATGTATTGGTCCCAAAGGAAATATCCCCTTAAACTCCAGGAGTTATTATCCTGACTACATAGAATATAGACTTCCTACATTATCAATTGTTGAACTAAAACTATCAGTTTCCACCTACAGTTAAATTATATTTTATCAGTTCATGATTTACACTTCCAATAACCAATATTTTCTAGTAGATTCAGATACTGTTGATGTTACACATTTGTGCATCACACCCATTGTCAAATAAATGTTATGACTTTGTATTCTTGTACCATTACACTTTTGGGTAAGAATATTCTATGAAGAACCAATTAATCTCATTTAGTTACTTCTCTAAATGATACATCCTAGTCCTATGACATTAAAATAAATGAAAATAGCCTAGTCTAATGCATTTAAACTACCCAATGATATCCAAGTCTAATGATATTAAACTACGTGACAAATCATCCATCCTAGAAAACCTTACATTTTTTCAAGTGGGCCATTCTATCCATGATAATTTTATTAGGATGAAATTTTCACATCCATAACATAATGAAATATATAGATTTCCTATCCCTACATATGATCCTAATTAATCTAGAGGACCCTTAGCTGACCACGATGTTGAGACTCGCTAAGAAAAGAAGATAAAATTACCTTTTCCCCTAGAAAATAGTCTTATTTATGCAGGTTTAGCCCATAACCATAGGGAAGAATTTTTTCCATTTATATTTATTCTAGAACTAGGATTACAGATTTAAGTGTCATAATGTATCTTATATTAATATGAATTAAGCCACACATAATTCTGGGATGGAAGAATCTCAATGTAGGTTTATACCATACTCATAGTGGGAATTTTTTAATTAATATTATTGTTAGATATAGTATTGAAGACTATGGAATCAATATATATCCTTTAGTAATAGGAATTAAGACACACCTAGTTTTATAATTAAAAATTCACTATGTAGAACTAACTCACACACATGGATGATAATACTTTTTTCTTTCATATAGATATAACTCATGAACATTTCTCATGTTTCTTAAGTATTGTTTACATAATATATATATATATATGAGTATTAAATTTTGTATCATTAGAAAGAGTTTCACATATGAGATTTCTTGGAGAAATGTTTATTATTATTAAAAAATATTTCTTTATATTTCTAATCCTCTAAAACAATAAACCATAATTTCTTCATCTTGTGAAAATATATGTGAATTGAATGATCATTCATATAAAATAATGAAATTATTGTGTTTATTTTGCATGGGTCTCCTAATTTGGTATCAAATGAGGGTTTAGTTATTTTTTTGTTACGTTTAGAAATCTAACCCTAGGAAAATGTATAAGCATAGGATAATATCATCATGTTTTGGTATTGTAGAGATTGTGTGGGTTTACTAGAAGTTATAACCCTATCATGATATTGGAACGTGGATGTTTTTGTGGTTCATATTAAGCTTGTGGTAATCTCATAGTGAAATTAAATTTGAGTATCAACCAAATCTTGACTCGGTTGAAAGTTGAGAAGGCCTAAGACATCATGCCTACTTGAACATTCCATGGGGGAATTCATTGATTATTTCACATCATCATTATATTCCATAATGTGGAATTTATAATATGTTATGGTTTGTGAATATAATAGAAAATTTCCATGGATAACCTATATTGAGTCCTAGATATCCATAAGACAGGGAACAATCATCAATCATTAGATATATAATTTAATATCATAGTTTTCTATGAGTACATTTAGAAACATAAGTCCCTAAAAATTATTTTCTTTTATGTAATGGATAGAACAAATATGAACCAAGATAAAATGAGTATGATGGACATTGATGATCTTGTCATAATGATCATCCTAATGGGTTAAGATATAGAGTGATAAATGTTGTTATTATTCTGAATAATCTATCATGAATTATGATTAACAATGATAACCAAGTTGAGTTTCCAAACACACCAAATACGTGAATGATATAGTATAATGAATTATTGGGTGGAATATATATTTAATAAAATAATATAAAATTTACTAAATGTAAAAAAATTTAGAAGAAGAACAACTGAAAATGAGTTAATGGAACTGGAAGATTTTTTGTGTGGAAAAGAAGTACTTAGAGAAACTAAATTTCATTGAAAAGAAAAGTGAATAGTGGAAAATTTTAAAGTATATTGATTTCTTTCAATGGTACCACTAATAGTTTAAATGTGGGGAACATATACTTTATCCAAATATATTCCATTATCCAAGGTATAACAAGGATAAAATGAACCAAAAATTTCAAATACAATAAAAATCCTATACTATTAATACTACGAACATGGGTTTGAAAAATGATATAAAATGAGGGAAACTGATGAACCACACATGAACTATGAATTATGATTTCATATCTTGTTCAACATACGTAAAATATTTTCTAAAATTATAAAATCACCACCCCATTGAAAAGATGTAAAATTATTTATATAAAACCCACGTTTTATGATAATTATATCCTAATTATATAACTCATTTCTAATTGTTGATTACAAGAATTTCCTTAAAACAAAATATTATTAAACTTCTTTTATCTAAATTTTATGTGATATTAGGCATGTATTGGATTTCATGACCTAGTGGACATGATAAATTTAATGAAGGGGAAATAAAATCAAAAAATTATCCCATGAACACAAATTAATAAAATTTTAACTATAAAATTATTACAAAAATTTACTACAATTATATTGAGGTATTTAGAAAAAAATGTTAACGGAAAACTCAACCTTAGTTACATTCTTGTTTTGAGAGAAAATATGATTTTACTTTTCATACCATTGATAGTGAGGTTGAAACCTTGTTATAAATTAAATTTGGAATCATATATACCTTATGGAGACCCCTAATAAATTCATTAGTTATGAATAATTAAAATTTTAGGACTCTATTTATTTAATTATAGAGGGATTTAACAACCTGAAATTCCAGCAAAAATTTTGTTTAATATTATATTATATTATATTATTTTTCTACATTGATCATGAAACTATAATTAAATCATAAAATATTTAATTTAGATAAATATATGGAAATTAAAAACATATCCACTAAATTAGTTTTTATGAATATAAGAAACCAAATTATGAAATATATAGATAAATAGAAGGGTCATTTTATATAAATTCACTTACATCATTCAGTGCTTAAATTTTTTTTACTAATAAAAGAATTTTTATGGGTTGTAAATTTTATTAATTGAGACTAGTTACATTATTATAAAATAAATATTTCAATGAAAATTTTATTTATTGATTAATTTATGTATTATTATGATTTTATAAAAATTATGAATAAGAATAACTATTAATTTGAGAAAATTATTTCTATATGAAAATAGAATTCATTATATTTAAGTAAAAAAGTTAAATTCTCTAATTTATGATTTTTATTTTTAAAAAACTAACATTTTTTTTATTTATAATAAAAATATTTTCTTAGGTAATTGTATGTTATTTTTAAAAATAAATTATTTTTAGGTGAATAGTGAAATATACTATTTTTACAAATATCCTGATGTTTATGAAAATATTATTATAACATTATTTAGTATATATTTATGAAACCATTTTACATAAAAAAATTTCATTTTATATGATATATTTTAATTTTGAAAATATTTCTTTTAGTTTTCAAACTTATATTTGATATTTTAAATCATAGGTAACTTTATTCTCTAAAAATGTTTTTAAAACATTATAATATTTTTTTTATATTAGAAATAATTTTTATAAGTTATATAAAGTGACTATAATAAAATAAATAAAATTGGAATAACAATTTATAGTTTGTGTAATAAGGGCTATTTAGGTTTTAGGAAAAAAAATAAATTCTTAGGTAAAAACTAGTTACCTTTTATAAAATCTAGAAGTTTACAATTGAATAAACAAATGGGTAAAGGCCTAACCTTATAAAACCATGTCTATAAAATATTTTTGATGTTTTTATTGAGAAAAAATTATATCCCCTATTTTTTTCAATTTTTTTGTCTCGTTGACAAGTGAAACACTTAATCTATTTAATTTAAGATGAAATGTTTATAAAAATGTAATCATCACCAATTATAAATGTGACCTATACCCAACCCCATCATACCCACTGTGAAACATTATTTCATATTTAAAATCAGCCATTTTATCCTTCAAATAAAATCATATTTTTCTTAATTTTGATTTTATTTAATGGAATTTATCATTAGCCATCCATTTTTATGGAGTCATCCAAGGATAATCCCAAGTATCACCTTGAGTAAAATTATTTCCCTAACTATATTTATTTTATTTCATATGTTTCCAAATATAATTTTATCATTCCTATATAATTACATTATTATTTCTATGTAAAATTTTATTTTGAAGGTGAATAACTATTAACTACCTTTCCCCCTTTCCTTATGGAATGTAATACTAATATTGATCATTTTTTTGTGGATATTGGATTCGAAATTCCACATGAAGGTGGACACAACCAAATTTGGGATAACCAAATCCATTATCTAACTAAAAGAACATTCCAAGAACAAAGTTATATTGCATTCATCACTCAATATAAGAACACAAGATCAAAATCTATGTGTAAGAAACTTGCATGCCTAATACAATACCAATTCTCATCCCTTCCATGGAGTACCCTCAAGCCGCCAAGGTGCCAGGACGTAAGATATCATTTTTTGTAGAAGGAAAATCAATTATTTCACAAACATATTAAAATAAATATATGAAATCAAACCATAATTTTCATGCCCATTCACAGTTGAAAAGGAATAAGGTTAGTGGAAGACCACTTCTACAGCTAGAATCTTGCGCACCCAACAATGAAGATATCATCTATAAATATAATTTCCACATTTCTTTGGGGTGATCCTTTGGATGTTGAAGTTTCACTCTACACCATGTAAGACCGATCTTCTATGACATCACACAAGAATGGAACACTCAAGGTATAAAATCATGCAGGATAGGATCCCTATGGGTCTACCCTTTCCTAGGACCATTATTGTGTAATCCTCACTCAACCTTTTCACACTATGTTAGGTGTGTGAATGTTATTCTCTTGTGATAATCCTTGACCTTTCATTAATCCTCAAATTTTACACTCACCCTTTCCTTTAATCTCCATGTATTTTCATTTTGTCAAAAATAAATGTTTGATCACCCTTTTCAAGAAAAACTCTAGTCCTATGCACAACCCTCCAAAAATTCATGCAACAATTTAATTTTCCCTTATGAGGTGTCTCTTATGCCTCTAGTTCATATGTTTCCACATACCTTTTTATTCCTACCATAGGTACACTAATTCCTTTTTCTTCTTAGTAATGTAATGAAAATGTGGACATTGTGATTGACTACTCCTCCACTTCATTACACCCTGGAATTTCTAAATCCATGACCCAACCGAGGGTGCAGAAGCGATGGGCATTTAAGTATGTGGGGTAATGATTGAGTCCTCCACATATATGTTTCACGATGTAAAACTGACTATAACCATCATCTTTATCACATGATGTAGAAATGATGTATTACCCTATGTGATGAACACAGGATGCCCCATTTACAATCATCATGGAATGCCAGCTTCTCCACTTCAGGAGATGAAACCCCAATACTAGGGTAACTTCCATGTGTAAACATCACACACTGTATTCCATAAGAACATGATTCTCCATTTACAAATCATATGGAATGATATCCTTCTCACATGGAATGTGATCGTCAATGCATGGAATGCTATCCTCCTTGGATGAAATTCATGCATAAGTCTCATACCATCTCTCATTAGCATTTCTTTCATGACACGAGTGTTGGTTATACTATTTCCTATTAATTATCATCTTGAGTATGAATCACATGGTCTTAGTGGTTAGTATTGATCTTGGAATTCACCCCTCATCCACAGAGGCATCCCTCCTAGAGTTATCCACATTCTTCTCCCAATGGCATGTTTCTACATGTGATCCCTAACCACATGCAAAACTTCATTGGGCCTCCTACTTTGTTATAAGACCCATCCTTTATAAAACTATGTGGTCTTTGGTTACCAACAAACTAGGATGAATAAGATGCCTTATTGAAGTTGAAACCCATCATCCACATCTATCTTGACCATCTTCGAGATAAATTTAATAATGATCATGCTAATCACTTGAGAGACCCCATCTCTTCTAGGACCATAGGGATGATTGAATGAAAATGACCCAACCAAATGGGAATCCTTATAATTGTAATCCCCAATCATGTCCTCTCAAATGAGCATCCTACAGGTTTAATCCCCAACTTATATAACTATGTCTGATTCGATGACTTTCTAAGGTTCAGTACTAATCAATGGTAAACCCAGGTGATCACCCACCTAGGGATGCTCATCCTTGATCCACATCTATGGGTGTTATGATCAACCTTAACTGTATGAAATTTTCCATTTATAGGAAAAACCTCCAAGATCCACATCCATAGGTCATTTGGATCTATCCATCTGGTAATCCTTCATGATGATCCCTCATAGAGATGTTCATCAATGATCTTCCTCTATAGAGTGTCTTGATCGCCCATATTTATAGGTTGTTAAACCAATAATAGACCTTAAAGAGTGTTACTTACCAATCCTAGGTGTTCCCTCATAATGACACATCATCCTAATTCGCATTTATTGGAAATCTAGATCAACCTTATTCTATATCAACAAGTCATTAATCATGGGACCCCAAGTACATAGCTCATAAAAAACATGGTATTTATAAGTTAAAATCCTTGGGAGATATGCATATATTGCATCAATATCCTAATATAAAACATGGGATGCATGTGGTGAAATCCTTAGAAGATATACGCCTTTGGTTTCAAATAACTATGATCGACATGGGATTCCTTGGGTTCCACAACCAAGATTCTTGCATGAGATTCCCTCCTATGATGATTAATAGAGGTGAACAATTCTCATATAATCCATGCATGATAGTGATTCATAGTATGACTACTCTTCTGACCAAATGTTACTTACCTTTCAATACCCATTGGATTGTCGAGATAGAAGCATAATATTTAACCAGTGTCTACAAATAGATGGAAATAGAAATGAGTTCTTCAAAAATGACTAACCTCTATGTGGGAGACCCTAAATAGGTGAAAAATTAAAAATATGAATCCAGGGAAGGAGAAACTGACATAAAATTATCCAATTTTGATCATGGAGTATACATATCTATTAAAAATGATGAATGTTTCCCTTCTTTAGAAAGAAGGAATATTGGGAAAAAATGTGTCACTAGTGTGCATCAATACATGAGGCGGAACACCCTAGATAAATATTTGGAAATTATAATGGTCAAATCGACATGAAATATTTCTCCTTCAACCCTGGGGATTATCCACGTTGGTCTTTAGATCAAGGATTATACTCTAACATTGCTGACGTCGGGCCACCAATAGAAATGAATAACCCAATATGAAACTCTTCTCCTCAAAATGGGGACTAGTAGAGAATGATAGATCAATAGAATAGAAATTCACTGCATCTAGAAATCCGTCACCTAGACCCACTAAGAAAATAGTGCACCTAGTATGAAAATCAGAAGAAATTGTTGTAGTCAAACATTGTTCATTCCAGTCTGCGACATCACATGGGTGGATATCTCTCTCATACAACTGAATATTAGAAAAATCTAGGGAATTGGGTTTTAATTTCCTTATATCCATACTCATAATTGAATCCTCATTCTTTTCAGGATGCAAGCTGTCAGAAACTTGCAACCCAACGCTCGCATACGTAGGTGTAGGAGAAATGTTAATGTGGCAATCTCGCATGACTCCATCTTCACTAGGAATTCAGCCACAACTATTATTACTGGGAACCCATTCCCCATCTCACCTTATGATGTAATCCAAATTATGGTAATAGAGAACCTTTAATATTGATACGATAAGGTGGAGGTCATTCTTACAAGGGATATGGTCCACTAAGACCTGGAGGCTTCAGTGAATCAACAACACTTACACCCCAAGGGCCACACATAGATATTTTATTCCCCGCTATAATAGAAATATATTTCATGATCCTCTCCCCAAAGTGAATCTAATGACCTGCTGAAATACTCCAAGGAAGTAGGGTGTTCATTATTCACCATGGCTACAACTATTGATCATGATCTTACAAGAAGAGATCCCACCAGGACACATCAGCACCAACGATGACCGGTCTTCTGGACTAAAAAATAGGTGGACAATGAACCTCCTCTGTTGACCCCGATACAAACCACTTGACATCAAAATCAGGTTAAATATTATGATAATTCTTGATAAGGGGAATCATATTAAAAAACAATATTATCCCCTTAATCCTCTGATGAATCCCTCATGATTCCTATGACAGAAGAGTATGAATACATCCAGGCCTGGTTGGGATAAAGACATCATCTACGCTAATATAAGAATAGGTTTACTCTATCAATTTATAACACCACTATATACCATTATGGTCCAACCCATGATGATTAGTTTCACCAAAAAGGCCCTCCTCATGAAATTACCTTCTCAAGTGAAGGTCCTTCCCACTCCAGAATTGATCAGAGTGAAGGTCATCCTCACTTCATCGAAAATTATTAAGTAGGCCCACCCATTTCTAAAACTAACCCGAGTGGAGGTCATCCCCACACATTCAAGAGTCAACATGGTTGTCCTACACATGTTCCCAACTATCAAATTGTAGGTCCTCCCCATTCTGTCAACAACCAACTTGATATTCCTCATCATGTCCATTATGATCATTATGAAGTTCATCCTTATGCTTTGAATCACCAGTATAGAGTTCCTCCAAGTTCCATTACTACCTAATAGCATGTAGGTCCTCCCCATGTCTCCTCCAATCAAAGTGGAGGTCCTCCCCTCTTTGTCAATGACCAGATTGGAGTTCCTTCACACTCTTACAACATAAAAAGTGGAGTTTCTCTTCACTTTGACAACAACTGATATAAATTCCCACCCTATATACAAACTAATGAAAGCATAGGTCCTCCCCATGTTATAATCAGCCATAACAGAGGTCCTTCCTGTGTCGAAAACCCAACCTTTCTTGAATAACCATCCCAGAGAAGAAGGGTCAACCACTATCTACGAATAAAGAAATTCTTGGAAGCACTATGTCAGTGTCAATATATTTCAACTCTAAGATTATGTTGTTGAATGAGACTTAATGATGGAAAATTCACCCCATTTATCAAAATTAGAGTTTGGGGAAGGATCATGGTAGGTGAGGTTTATTTTCCAAGAAGGATAGATTCCCAGGATCCCCAAATCCCTATATAGGTTCATATAGGTGGATGAAGATTTGGATCCCTTCCAGCATCTCATAGTGTAATCATCACTATCATTGCTACTTTCCCTTTCTATAACTACCAAAGATAACCAAGATATATTTTTGAATGGGATAGATGATGAGTATCTAGTTGAGTCACCAATGAGCATCGTTCACCTGTCACATGAAGTAGTGGTGAGAAACCAGTCATATAAGTCTGTGATGATGCAATTGGAATCAACCTTGAGTTATGACCTAGTGTGTAGTGAATATTCAACTCACATTATGACTCATCCACCACCCAACCAACTGCTACACCAATCTACATTAGTATTTCCACCAATCTCTTAGTAGGTGTCAATCAGATCTTAGACCAACCAAGGGAAGGGCCCTACTTCTAAGTAAGAAAGCTTGCGGTATACTCTATCTCTTAATCAGTTGTCCATTATGTTTTGGATGAATAAAAATTACCACATTGATATTCATTATTCCCTCACTGAGGTCCAGATTGTGTGATTTCACTAGTCTGCATGGATGGTGCTTTTTCACCTCCCAAACCATCAGTTAGTCTACCATGGAAGCCAGGAGCACTACCATGACATTGATCAGTACTGATACATGGTTGAGTTGGAAGCACTACTAGAGTATTTTTACCCTAAATTTCCCAAATACCAATAGACTATTAAATAGTGATGCCTCATGATCCTCATAGTGCTCTAACAAATCATGAAAGAGGAATTTCTATACGTGAAAATATAGGGTTAGGGATAGTACATAACTCTCTTTTTCAGCCCCATTTTATGACAATAATACCTACCCATTGATATTTAGGATTTTCCTCTGCGTTTCATTTTTGAAAATATGGTTTGACTTGATATTTCCATGGACTGGGGCACTAATGTAGGATCCAAAAGAGAAAAACTGCTTCTTGGGGAAGCACAATAAAATGTAGACCCTCATAGAATTGTTTGTACCCATTAGAAAAGGCTAGAACATGGCCTCAGGGATTCAACTGCATAATTTTCAACTAGTTGAATCACAAGCAAGATAAAGGAAAAATTCAAACCCTCTGATCTGTCTAAAATTGAAAAAAATACATAGGTTGATCTCACTATCACCACATTTCTCCAGTAGGTTGTAGATCAGAAGAGGATCCCTGATGAGATCTTTGCTAAGTGGCGACTAGATTATAGCACTCCTCGACATGATCTTGTTCCTCTTCCACTTGGTAAGTAGGGTAGCCATAGGTTCTCCTTAGCTGGTTTCTCTCATTTGAGACCATGGATCCTGTGATTCCCAATAGAGAAGAGGAAGGAGTGTATGGAAAGCAACCACAATATGAGTCACCAGATATTCCTGATAAATGTGATAATCTCCATCGAGACCCAGACCGAGCTTCTCTGTGTACTGTTGAGAATGCCTACTATATTGATGACCCTATAAAAGAACTAGTTGTCATGGATCCTATAAAGATGGGAACACCCACCAGGATGATTTTCTAGCTTCTCTCACTACTCCCCTTGAAACCATGGAGACACAACAGGTTGATAATAAACATGAAGAAAATCCATATCTAGCATGGGTGGATGACATGAGAGCACCCCATATTTTGGTAAGCTAACATTTATCCCTTTTAACTATATGGGATACCCTAAATATCATTTTCCCACTTTATCCCATGGTGTGGGCCCATTTTGGGAACCCCAGAGTAGTAGGAGGCCTCCAAGACCTGTTTTTTTTTTCAAACATTGGAAGGGCCTTCATTCTTCATGTAAATCAAGTTACCCATAGGGTCCATCATTGGTCTGGAAGACTTACAAATGAATTTTATCTACCATTTCATCTCCACTACATGAAATACAAGTATTACCATCCTTCTCAATTCAATGAAACTTCTTGATGAGATCATCGTCAACTTCGTCACCAAGTGGAGGGGTCTCATGTATTCACATGATATTTCACAGAACCAATAACAACCACTAACAATGTGTGTGAGGAACATAATGATAGATATGGTTCTTACCCCCATCACTCATAACATCCCAAATAGGATTTGGAATTTTTATAACAAATACCATCACCTTGAAGAATTATTATAACAGGAAAAGTGGGCATGTCCATCGACTCTCCTAGATTGTGCAAGAAGAATTTCTAAATAAGGGATTAATGTTTTAGTACAGGTCAAGTCCCTATATCCACTAGATATTTTGGTCACTCCCCCAGTATAGGATCACTAAATGTCACAGCGGCATCAAGATCCACCTCAACTAGTTTACAATTGGTAGGCACATCCCCACCAAGCATAGCTTCCAAGATAAGATAATGTGTCTCCAGCCCCTCATCAAGCTTCAGTCCCTCTTCAGGTCCTGGATATCAGAGTTCCCTTCCCAGAAAAGAGGAACCAAATCTATTCCTAAAAGGATGCATAAGTTCTTTGTTATTTCCTCTGATCCCTACAGTAGGGGTTTTTGAAGCTTTTATTGAGAAAAAATCCCCATAAAGCTGAGCATAATGATCACCTTGAAAATTCTCCTTAACATCGGATATTTAGATATAACATTAATTAATTTTATGTGTTCATGTATTGGCTTCAACAACATGTTGAAAGTGGATTAGTCACATTGGGAAACGTCTTGTAACATATGGGACAAATATTTCTATAGATTAAAAATGAATGTAAAGGTCCAATCGAGTGGAAATTGGATTCCAATCATGGAAATTAGAAGTATGATGACTAGTTGGACCATAGAAGAGTCATTTGAACATATAATCATCTGTGTACATTAAGGAAAGCCCAAATATCCTAATGTCATCACTCCACCTCTATGTGATTCTACTACATCCACATCATAGTATCAGAATATTAGTTGCTGATGGAACAAGAGAAAGAAAATCTACATGGATGTTCCGAATCAATCTCATACCCTCATAGATTTCATGCCTATATAGTTTGGAATCTCCCCCATGATCCAACCACCATTAGAGGTACCCTGTAAGGATGAAAAAGAGTATGATTCAGTGAATATTGTTTACTTAGTGGACCCCTTCATGTTCCCAGATGATGAGGAGTGTAATGAAATCCCTCCAATTGCCTCCAGCGGAAGCCATATCTGTAATAGTTAATGAAAAAAAACTTCTAGAATGTTCAAACAAGTGCTCCATACCATATAATGCATCCTACTAAGACCATATAGCATTTTTTACATAGATCTCATCAAGAAAAGTCCTACCAACATACTCCGTTAGATAGGACACCATAACTAACCATTATAATTGATTGGGAAGAACATACATAGTCACATTGTAATGTGAAACATCCCACTAAAGTTATGAATCAACTAGCTGATAGTGATCCGGTAGTATTTTTTGGTGAGTTATATAATGAGAAGGACATTTACATCACTATCTAGAATCTAGTGGCTCATCCAGCAACACCCATCGTTATTGATACCAAAGAGTCCCCCCTTGATGGAAGAAATGTAAATTTAACACAGAAATACGATGAGATAAAATATATCACCGACATATCTGTAAGGATATTAGTCCTCAATTACCTCTACCTATAGGAAGATATGTTATTAGTTCTTAAAAATTACTTGAAAATCTACCTCTAGTTTTAAGTGGAGATGGCTAATAAAAAAACCTACTATAATGATATGGTTGGGAAAGAAGTGTCTCAAGATGTAATTTATTTCTCTAGAGAAGATGAGGGATCCCTTATTCATGGGTACATTCTCCTATTTTACATTAACAATAAGTTAAATGGAATGTAGATCTATCATTATATCATCAACATAGGTTCTGATAAAATCTCACCCCAGCCCGAACACTCCATATGCTAGGACTGATTAAAGAAAAATTGAGACCCTCTGACCTAAAAATTCATAGTTATGATTGGTCCAAGTAGTGACCATGTGAAGGAACCTAGTTGATGACCTGGATCGATGGAATGATATAAAATGTTCAATTCTTGGTTTTCTCAATGGACACCACCTATAATGAATTGATGGGTAGGCCCTATATTCAACTAAATACAACAGTTCCCTCTTAATACCTCTAATGTTTCATGTACTCCCTTAATGGTTATTTAGGAATGATTCAGGGTGAATAATCTCCCTTTGACTAATGTGAATGTTTCTATTTGGATTCCTGCAATTACACGAGAAAGGATAAAAAGTTTCAGACCAATGAGGTAGAGCACAAAACCCTTACAACTAGACCTTGAATAGATTTGGATTGTTCATTCATCATAAAAATTCAACAGTTGTAATCTACGATTCCAGACTTGGGTAGTTGCTATGTCATTTTTGAGAGGGCAAGGAAATGTGTACCAAAGTACAAGGAACAATGGAATATTGCATTGTACTCCTACCATAGATAGGAAAGGGTGATACTAGAATACCCTACCCCAATGAAGTACTTAGATGTTCGACCCATTGATACAATTGTGAGACACACAAACCTATTTATACAATCTGAGTTAAATCAAATGAAGAAAACCTACCACTATTTCTTTCATATAAATATTTGAATCCACAGTCAAAGGCTTGATGAAAATAGTTTGAAAGTACCTACTTCTATGGTTTTGGTGAATTAAGAGTTCCCCATATATGATTTCATCTCCACCCAAGAAGTTACTCACATTCCCACATAATTAGTTGGCCCAAATAGGACGTATCCTCCAACCGATTCCCTCTTATCACAAGTTGAATAGGATTTGGAAGATTCTCCATACACATTTGAATAAGGGTTTTCCATCATCATAAATGACATGGTTTAGGTAAACCTTGGTACCAAGGCATATATGAGGTCAATGCTGAGCAGTACAACCATGCCTCCAGCGGAACACCAGTAGTACGTGGCTTTCCAAAAGCAACATCATGATCTATGATGATATTCTAGGACTATACCCTTAGGTCACTATCCACCATCTTGGTCTCCAATAAACCATGATGAGTTCAAGAATACTCTTAGGAAAATGAACCCCTCTCATGGTGGTATGTTTGAGGCTAAATTTGACAATCTTATCAGAGCCAAAATCATCAAGGAATTTATACACCCCAAGTGACTGGCCAAAATCATTCCATTATGGATTAAAAAAGGTAGATTAGAGTCTATATTTACTTCTAGGACCTCAACCAACACTTACAAAAGGATTATTCTCCCATTACAATGATGGAACTATTGATCAGTCTCTTATACGAGTTTTATGATTTCTACTTCATGGATGGATACTTTGGGTACAATCAGATCAGGATGACCCTCGATGATGTGGATTATAATACCATCATAGTACCAAAACAGACCTTCTTATATCATTTAATTGCTTTTATCCTAAATAATTTTGTTGTTACCAATTAGTGGTGCTTGCACCACATCTTCAAAATGATCCTTAAGAGCTAGGTGAATGCTACATGGATGAGTGGTGGTCAAATACTGCCAACATCGGAACCATCTCAAAAATCATAAGAAAGTGGTTGGATTTCTACACTACCAACATTTTAAGATGATCCCCTTGAAGTGTTTCAGAAGTGTTACCTTTAATAAGTCTTTCACAATAATTTTTAGATAAATAGGCATTGAGGTTGGTGTATAGAAGAAGAAATAAATCAGCCAGATGACTCTTCTATGTAATCTCTAAGAGTTTTAAGTCCCTCAATGCCACATAGCCTACATACACAGTTTCATCATGAATATAACTGGAAAGTGTAATCCCTTTTCTGGGATCATGAAGAAATGTATCTTCTACCAGTTGGTTGAGGTGTTGTAGACGTCATTTGAGGAATTCATGAAATATTCTATATATTCTCTTATTCTGATTCCACTTTTATTTATGAATATTCTTGTACTTTACATGGCCTACCTAGAATAGTCCCTCGACACCCTTCTAACTCATTAATAACAATGAATTTAGCGAGAATAGATTACATTATCTCAGTCGTATGCCCCTTGACACAGAGGCCAAATACTATCCTATCATGAGGAGATGACGTGCATTTGTTTTCATAGTGTGGAAGCTATGAGATTATGTACAACATGATGAGATAATGATGGTGTCGCTTGTAGACTCACTAAAGTATATCTAGAATCACCAGATTATTAAATGATATATGGAACATTAGTCATGGATTATTCAGTAGTTCGACATCAGTTTTTTTCTATATAAATCATTAAAGGGTCAATAACTAACACACTTTATAGATTATTATATAGAACAAGAAGAATTTCATATGGATTCAGATTTCCTAGATGAGGAAATGATTTCAGTGTATCATGTTGTTCCATAAAATAAGATTAATTTCAATGGTTCCTCCAAGATCCCAACTGTTAAAAGGAAAAATTATTCCAAACTCAATACTGTAGGCCTAACAATCAACTTCATCACTCCTACAAAGGATTTTCTTTACTAATCATTCCTATAATAAAAAACTTTCCCCAATAATGAAGCATAATTTCAAGATCTCATTACCAGTATTGATATGTATCTTGAGATTGATTTCCCCTAATTTCATGTAAAAGGATAATCTGAATTTATTACCAAACATAAATTGTCATTATATCTTTAGAAATCCATATCACTTTTACTCTCTCATGTGATCTTGTTAGTTGATAACCCAGTTCCCTTCTCAGCCATAAAATAATAATGTTACTCAATCGTAGAATGGTTGATCCAATGCCTTATATAGTCTAGAAGACTCAGTTGTGGAGAATGTCCTGGATTATCTTTTCATTCACATGACACATTAGTGAGTTTTTTCACCCTTAATCATAATTCCCCGATCATAGTTACCCTGAGTCGGTGAATTATTTTAATACATTGGATGGATTACAAGGAATCATGTCCCGAAGGACTGATTAGTTTAGAAATCTTGGAAAATAGATTACATATATGAACGTTACATTACATTATAAAATGAAATACAACAACAACATTGTCTCCATTGAGAACATTCATATCCCTTATACTATCCCTATAGGTCAGTCATAATATAATTCTTCGCATCATAGAAAAAAAAACATAGAAAGTGGTGAGCTTAGATGCTTAGTAAGGATAACAATGTAGTGGAAACTTTCATAAATAATCCTAAACACTTAAGAAAATGTATAAAACTAAAACAAAATCCTTTTAAACATACACATCAGAATAATATGGAAAAGATAAATCAAATAATTTCATTTAATTATTCACATGGATATTCTACTATTTGAATAATCACATGTAATATCAATATCTAATTTCATAATGATGGAATGCATAACACTGAACATAATAACACCATAGTTAAGGCCTTGTTCCAAGAAAACAAATAAGATGTTTTTAAGGCCTTGTTCCAAGACACTATTTTGTCTCATGAGACCTACAGATGCATTGAGGAGATATGGTGGGCTCTACCCATTACTTACTAAGTCAAATGCATTCCTCATATGAAAAGGTTGAATCATAACAAAAACATTCATATTGAAACTAGCATAAAAAATGTTAATATAATAACCATAAACAATGAATGTTATAAAAAAAACATCCACAATCAAACATATCACAAAACCTTTAATAAAATATGGAATATTTGTATCATAATAAATAATCTTCAAACAAGTATAAAATCCATTAAAGGATGTTGACAAAGATGAAATCAACACTATTTGAGAGAAATACATATTTCTATTTTGAAATCATTTAAAAGTCATGAAATTATAAAAGAAAAAAATTATTTTGAAAATATTCCTATAATCTTGTAAGGGAAGTATCAAAGGTGTTATAACGGCCGAGAATAACCACAGCAACCGTATAAGTTAAAAAAACATTCTTACCTTAATTTTTCAAAAAGGTCATAAAGTACCCTATTTGGAAAAAGACTAAAAGATTCCTTTCAAATTTTTTTATAAAAAGTATAACAAGTGTATAAATGACTTCAAACCAGAGTCTAGTAAATAGTAAAAATATTTTCAAATACATTTTTATGAAACATGGATGTGAATGATAAAGAGGTCCCAGTAGAAAATTACGTAAAAACAAACTCAGATAATATTGAGATTGTGAAATTAACCCTTACCTTGTACTTTTCCTTGGTCAAGGGTATGTTAACCTCTTGTATAATAGTTAAATAATTTTTATTAAATTATACAAGAACCAAATACATAAATATGATATAATATGTGATCTTATATAATTAATTTGTCAATAATACTTTAGTATTATCATTGTTTCGGGTGTTAAATGATCTGTTTTCCTTTATATGTTTTGTTATGTAAGTCAGGTTTGTTATAGAATGGATGTATTTGATTCATATACGAAATGATATAATGTTCTTAAATATTATTTTTAATAATAAAATGAAAATTATTCTTGAATGGTTACGATGAGGAATGAGTCTCATCAGGTTCATGGAGACGGTAATCCGTAGGTACGCACAAACACTACTTCCATTTCTTTTCTTTATTTTAAAATGAAATAAGACCAATAGATACATAGGTATATTATTATTATAGTATAACATACTATTTTTTTATACATTACGTAAGTTCATTAACACCATCCTTTATAAGTTCCATGTATGGTATGAACGAGTCATATCACCTTGAGGGGGCGGTAGTCCGCACATCCTCAAATGAAATTATAGTATATATACAACTTGAAAAGAATAAAGGTATGATATAAAAGTGAATTAAAAAATATTATAGATAAAATAAATATCATATATAATTATAGTTCTATCATAATGGACACCATAAGAGGTGGTAGTATAAGATTGAACAATCATCGTTTCGTGAGGTAGTAGTTCACCGTCCATAAAAACATTATGTTCTATACCCATTAGATGGAGGTGTGTGTAATTTTAGTTCAAATAATTCTCATAAAAACAACCTAGTATAATGATGATTCTGGTGTTGTTAAAAAAATAAAGGAATAAAGAGAGTTTAGGGGGTTGTAGAAGTACAATAAAATAAAATAACTTAAGAGGAGATGTTACCTTTAATTCAGTTAACACCCTTTGGTTTAAACCAAAAGACTTCCTTGAAGTGCCTTCTACCTAAGTTAAGTATTATAAGAGGAAGAGAGAGATTTAGGGATATTAATTAGATAGATTTTGGATGATCCAAGGAGCTTGAGAGGTGTGTGAAATGGGTTAGAGGTGAGAGCTTTTTATAAGGGGAGGAGGGGCTCTTTAGGAATGTTTGAAAATATTATTTTATTATATAATTATTTTTAGTTTATAAAGGTCTAAAAATCATTAAAGTCAAAGATAAGATGACTCATGTTTAAAATAAAATCATCTAATAAGAATTGGACAGGTTTTGGATATTGTTTTAATTTTTATAATCTCATTTATTTAAACCATTCTTTAATGAGGTAAACATAGCATCATTATTGTGTCATAAATAATTATATTTATTTGAGGTTTAAAAATTATAATAAAATTACCATGATATATGAAAAATTTATATCTTTCAAATAAATATTTATAGTCGAAAATATAACTTATATAACCCCTTGTAAAAATTATTTTACTAAAAGATATATGTTTTTGTCATTTTTGTCTTTACTTTAAATTAATTAATATAAAGTATCATTATCACTGTCAGGTGGCTTAATGGGGTCCCAAAATCAACACAAGGATTCCCATGGTAGGAAATGTATCACCCAATAGAAATAAGAAACATGTTAGGGTAATTTAATATTATTATAATAATATTTGTTTACACTTATTTACCAGATTTACCCTTTAACCATGGTAAATAAAATATTTACTGAAGTAAATATTCATAATGTCTAAAAATAAAAGTTACATATTTACATAATTTTTATTTCTTGATTCCAAATATGGAATCCAATTTTCCAAATTAAAAACACAGAATTGGCATAAATTAATTTAAAATTAATCCCTTTTGTCAAAAAAAAGCATGTTTTTAAGAAATAATGACTACCAAAAGATTTACACTTGTTTATGTCCAGTATAAATGTGAAATTACATAAAATGACCTAAATTATATGAAATGATAAAAATATGATCTTGTGATAATTTAAAAAACTCAAATGTATAATTTAACACTATAAATTATTTCGATTAAAAAATTTGTTCTTAATTAAAATTTAGTATTTTTCATTATTCATCAAAAATTGAATGTTTTCAGAGAATTACCAAAAAATTAAACAAACTAAATTTTTATGTTCTGTTTCTGAAGAATAATTCAATTTCATAAAATTGAATATATAAAAGTGTCAAATATTGGTTTTAGAAAAGTTCTCCATTAAAAGGCGGTAAAATTGATTTTTTTTTTGAAAAATACATCTTTTATCTGAAAAATGAAAATTTTCTTATATTATGTTAAGAAACACATAATATGGATTATAAAATTATATGGAGTATATAAAATTCAAAATTTAGTTAACACTATTCATAACCATTTTTTGAACGACTAGTTTGGTAAGTCGTGGTGCTCTCAAACTCAGTGTTGTGTGTAACACAAGTTATTGAATTACATTGAAGAGATAATGTACTATAAAATCTTTGGGTGTTACATTTTCATCTCCTTCAATAAATTTTGTCCTCACAATTTGAAATTTTTCTTTGAAAATAAAAGGTTAAAAATAGAAAAATACCTTTGTGGAAAACCCACATTGGAAATTGGGTTACTAAAATTTAGTCTTAATAAGAGGGAATGTGAAATAAAAAAGTCACCACCGAATTATGTTCTCGATTAGGAGAACATTTTTGGAAATTAAGGAGACATAATTAGAAGAAAAATGTAAATATTTATAGGGAGTTTTTGAGGTTATCAATCACAAATAAGTGTAAAATTGAGGGCCTCAAAGTCATCAATCTATAATGATATAAAATATCATCGGTTCAACAAAACATAATTTATTAGGATAAAATAATTTTTGTTTTAAGATCAATTCCCTAAAGTTTAAGAATTAATTTATTCATATAATAAGAGGGAAAAAATATAATTGACAAGTAGAGTTTCTTCCTTAAACTAATTCCTACCACAAATTTAACTTTCACTCCAAAAGTTAATAGAATCCAAAAATATTCTATTTATCCAAATCGTATAGGATTCCAAAAATAATGAATTTATAATTCATTTGTCAGAAAATTTTAAAAAACTAAATTATACAAACTAGGAAATTACATAGGCCAGTGTTAGGTGATATACCCTTGTCGCCCTTCGGTTGGGGGTTCAAGTCTCGCGGCCTTTCCATATGCGACGAGTTTTCACCCAACCTCTGGGTTGTCTTTTTTATGAAAAAAAATAATCTGAAGAAATTATTTAACCTTAACAATAGTATCCAATGTCAAACTTAATCTATTCCATCAATTAGACTTATCTATAATACCTTTTTCCAAACTCACAGTCCAAAATTTATAAGGAAGGTCACTAAATATACATGTGAATACCATCATCATGTATTCCCATAAAATGTGGTAATAAAATGAATTTCCAGAAAAACATATTTGAATAGGTATGTACTTCCTTATTCCTTCTGTAAATAATAGAATACTAGATATACCTTTTAAATCCAAAAATGTTGTAATCACCAACAATGATGTAATAAAATAACCATTAATTATCTCCAAGGTAGTCAATAATATTAAATATAATTTATCCAAATCAATCATATCTTATTCCAAAATCAATAACACAGTATCAGGATCAAATTAAAGTTTTTCTTTCCTTTAACCAGGTATTTTCCAAAAAGTCTAACTTGCTATTGAGTCAGTTTTCTTGGTACCACACAATCTCAAATCCTTAATGAAATAGTACTTCAGTACAATCCTTATATACTCCATAATTATTATAACCAGTGCATCGTTTATACAATACTAAAATGAAATAATTCATTAATATAAACATAAGAACACCAGTCATTCCTATTTATCTATGGTAATACCATAACTTGATTATTATCCAACAACATCATTTGTGGCATACTCTTTGAATTTGGACATTGATTTTCATAGTGTCCCAACTCCTTGCAGATGAAGCATTGTACATTTGAAACCTTTTTCTTACCCTTGAAATCACATATTTTGTGTCCTTTTTCTCCACACTTATAAAAAAACTCTCATTCCCTTCAATCATTTACCAAGGTTATTCTTTCCACAATTATCACATATGGGTAAATCCTTCTTTCGCTTATTCCCTTTATCCATATTTATCTCTACCATCGTTTTCTTCTTTGGATTCCCTTCAAAGCCATAGGACTCAGATAATTCTTTACTTATCTTATTAACACACGATACTATATCTTCATATGATGATAATATTTGGGAGAATATTTACTTTATAAATATTGGATTAATACCGTGAAATATATGATCCTTCTTACTCTTTGGATCATGCATATTGATGGAGTTCTCATTTCTCAACCAGGTGCCATTTCTATACAATAGCATACACTAGGTTATTTTATGAATCGCAATGCATAATTCCAAACTTGTAAAATACCTAACGTAAATTGAAAGTATTATGAATATAATCTATAATCATAAAAAATGTTTTATTTGAGGAAGTATTTACTCTGAAATCCTTCATAATGGATTGTAAAGAAATTGTGAATTATTCTAAGTATATCCCCCGGGAGTGTCGTAACTAAGAGTTCAACAAGGCCCATTGTCGTGTACTAGGATACCCCAAGTCAAACCCGAAACTCCTTATCGGAGTTTCCACGCCTAGGTACATCTGTGCTAGAGTCGAATCTTCCTGATCATATCTATAAAGGGATTCATTTATTGGGAAATAGACAAAATATCTACATTATCAAAATTATATGATTTTCTTCTATACTAATCCTCAAAGTCTATCTTAGGGTAATGTTCTCTAATCATAGTTTTTATAAATCTAGTTTCCAAGGTTATTGCTAAAATTCCTCTGATATCAACTGTAACACCATTACCCCAGTTACCTAATGTCAGTTCATTATTTTAATACATTGGAATGATTACAAGGAATCAAGTCCTGAAGGACTAATTAGTTTAGTAGTCTTGGAAAATAGATTATGTACATTAATGTAACATTAAATTATAAAATGAAAAAAACAACAACATTTTCTCTATTTACCACATTCATGTCCCTTATACTATCCCTGCAGGTCAGTCATAATATACTTATTCACATCCTGGGATAAATAAAACATAGAAAGGGTGAGCTTAGATGCTCAGAAAGGATAACAATATAGAAGAAACATTCATAAATAAGCATAAAAACATAAAGAAATGTATAAAACTAAAACAAAAGCCTTTTAAACTTAAAATTCATCATATTATGGCAAAGATAAATAAAATAATTCCATTTACTTATTCACATGTATATTCTACTAGTCTAATAATCATAAGTAATATCAATATCTAATTTCATAATGATGTAATGCATAATGTCGGATATCATAACCACATATTCAAGACCTCGTACCAAGACTAGAAATAATATTTTGTCAAGGTATTTTTCCAAGACACTAGTTTGTCTCCTGATACCTACTCATTCATTGAGGATCTATAGTGGGTCCACCCATCACTTACTAAGTTCAACTCATTCCTCATATGAAAAGGTAGAAACATAACATAAATATTTGTATTAAAACTGGCATACGAAATGTTAATACATTTACCATAAACCATGAATGGTATAAAAATAAAACATCCATAGTAAAACATATCAAAAAACCTTTAATATAATATGGAATATTTGTATCATAATAAATCAACTTCAAACAAGTATAAAATCCATTAATGGATGTTGACATTTATGAAATCAAAACTATTTGAGAGAAATATCTCTTTCTATTTTGAAATAATTTAAAAGTCATGTAATTATAAAAGGAAAAATTTATTTTGAAAGTATTCTTATAATATTGTAAGGGAAGATTCAAAGGTGTTATAATGGCGGAGAATAATGGAACCATCTGTATAAGATAAAAAACATTCTTAACTTTATTTTTTGAAAAGGTCATAAAGTACCTTGTTTGGAAAACGACGGAAAGATTCCTTTCAAACCATTTCCTAAAAATTCAAAAAAGGGTATAAATTAATTTAAACCATAATATAGTAAATAGTAAAAATGGTTTGAAATACATTTTTAAGAAACACAGATGTGGATGATAAAGTGCTCCCAGTAGACACTTACGTAAAAACAACTGTGAATAATAAAGAGATTTTAAAATTAACCCCTATCTTGTAATTTTCCTTGATCAAGGGTATGTTAAAATACTGTATAATAGTTAAATAATTGTTATTAAATTATAAAATAACCACACACATAAATATGATATCATATATGATCTTCTAATATTTCTTTGTTAATAATATTTTAGTAGTATCATTGTTTTGGGTGTAAACAGTTTTTTTTTCCAATATATGTTTTGTTATGTATGTCATGTTTGTTATGGATAAAATGTATTTGATTCATATCCAGAATGATATAATGTTCTTAAATATTATTTTAAATAATAAAATAAAAATTATTCTTGAATGGTTATGATGGGGAATGAATCTCATCACGTTCGTGGAGATGATAATCCCTACATACGCACGAACGCTACTTCCATTTTATTTTTTTTATTTTAAATAGAAAGATGGAAAAATGATACATAGGTATATTATTACTCCAGTATAATATAACATTTTATATACATTATGTAATTTCATTAACACTATCCTTTATACGTTCCATGTAAGGTATGAACAAGTCATATCACTTTGAAGGGGCGATAGTCCGCACTTCCTAAAATGAATTTATCGTATATATACAACATGAAAATAATAAAATTATGCAATAAAAGATAATTAAATAAGATTATAAATAAAATAAATTAAATAAATATCATATATAATTACTGTTCCATCATATTGTCCACCATGAGAGGTGGTAGTAGAAGATTGAACAATCATCATTTCATAAGGCAGTAGTTCACCGTCCACAGAAACATTATGTTCTATACCCCTTAGATGGAGGTGTGTGTAAGTGTAGTTCAAATAATTATCATAAAAAACCTATTATATTTAGGATACTTGTGTTATTATAATAAATAAATATAGAGAGTTTAGGGGGTTTAGAAATTAAAATAAAAAAAAAGAACTTAAGAGGATATGTTACCTATAAATCAGGTAACTCCCTTTGGTTTGAAACAAAAGGCTTCCTTGAAGTGCCTTCTTCCCAAGGTAAGGCTTTTAAGAGGAATATAGGGATGTAGGGAGCTTAATTAGGAATAGTTTGGATGATCTAAGGGGATTGATAGGTGTGAGGAATGGGTTAGAGGTGAGGGCTTTATATAAGGGGGGAGGAGGGGCTCTTTAGGAACGTTTGAAAATATTATTTTATTATATAATGATTTTCAGTTTCTAAAGGTCCAAAAATAATTAAAGCAGAATATAAGAAGACTCTTGTTCGAAATAAATTAATCAAATAATAATTGGATTGTTTTTTGATATTGTTTTAATTTTTATAATCTCATTTATTTAAATCATTCTTTAATAAGGTAAAGACTGCATCATTCTTGTGTCATAAATAATTTTATTTATTTGATGTCTAAAATTATTAAAATATACCATGATGTAGGAAATATTTTTATCTTTAAAATTAATATTTATTGTAAAAAAGATAACTTATATTACCCATTGTAAAAATTATTTTACAAAAAGATATATGTTTATGTTATTTTTTACTTTACTTTAAATTAATTAATATAATGTGTCATTATAACTCTCAAGTGAATCCATGGGGTCCTAAAATCGACCCAAGGATGCCCATGCTCAAAAAGTTATCAACCAATAATAATAGGACACATGTTATGGAAATTTAATATTATAATAATAATATTTTTTAACCCTTATTTACCAGATTTACCCTTTAACCATGGTAAATAAAATATTTACTGAAGTAAATATTCATAATATCTAAAAATAAAAGTTACCTATTTACACAATTTTTAGCTCCTGATTCAAAATATGGAATCTATTTTTCCAAATTCAAAACAAATAATTGGCAGAAATTAATTTAAAATTAATTCCTGTTGTCAATATAAAAAACTTTTTTAAGAAATAATAACTATCAAAATATTGACACTTGTTTATGTCCAGTTTAAATGTGAAATTACATCCAATGAATTATATTATATTAAATGATAAAAATATAATCTAATGATACTTTTAAACCACTAAAATGTATAATTTAATGTTATAAATTATTTTTAATAAAAAAGTTTTTTTTAATTAAAATTTAGTATTTTTCACTTTTCATAAAAAATTGATCATTTTCAGAAAAGTACAAAAAATTTATCCAAACTAAATTTTAATGTCCCTCTTATAAATAATGATTTAATTTCATTAAATTTAATATATAATATTGTCAAATAGTTGTTTTAAGAAAATGTTCTCCATTAAAAGGTGTTAAAATTGCATTTTTTTAAAAATACTTCTTTTATCTGAAAAAAATGAATTTGTTCTTATATTATGTCTATGAAACACAAAATATGAATTATAAAATTATATGGAGTATATAAAAGTCAAAATTCAGTAACTACTATTCATAACCACTTTTTGAATATCTAATTTGGTAAGTCATGGTGCGCTCGAACTCGATGTTGCGTGTAGTGCTAGTTATTGAATTACTTTGAAGAGATAACATACTATAAAATATTGGGGTGTTAAATTCACTATTGATACTGATGATAAAAGATAGGTAAACCAGCTGACCACCTGTTCTTCTACATCATTTCCGCCATATCCCACTATTTTAGAAGAAACCTCTAATTGAAAAACTCTATTCATCAGGTTTTTCCAACATGGTGCTCTCCCATCAGATCACGCTAAACATGAGAAAATCCATCAGCACACATTGTAGTTCACCCACCAGAGCTGAACTAACCTTTATAAGACTCTATAAATACATGGGTATGATAGAATTATCTTCTGTTTCATATAATGAGACATGATTCTCTATGTCGTGGTGGTAGTTCATGATGGGACCTATAGTGATCATCAAGTGGGGATGAATGTCTCAAACTATATTTTAAGGGTGGGCTGATTCTATCCCAACGTGGTCCTCAGATGTATCATGTTTGGCAAGAGGTTTTGTGTATATCATATCCTTGATAAATATTTTCATCGGCTTATAGATCCCCTAAATACTACCAAGTATTCTTGTAACTTTACTACATGAGGGATCAATGTTATAGGCCCCTATCCACCAGAAAAAACTTTCCACTCTAGGTTTATTATATCCTTGAAATATTTATTCACCAAGTGGGTAGAAACAACTAGTATTAATAAATTCAAGGCCTGATTAGTGATTGATTTCATGATCTCCCACATCATCCATTGATTTTGAGTCCCTCATTCCACATTCCCTGACAACAACACCAACATCAAAGAATCTAATCTGAAGAAGTTGTACACCTAGTAAAACATCTGTTCCAATCATACTTTCTACTATTACGTGTAGGAAAATGGAAAGATTGAGGCATTAAACAAAACCATCTCCAATATTCAGTAGAAGATGGTGGGGTAGAATAAAAAGTGTTTTTTGGACAATCTCCCCAACACCCTCTGGGCCTTTTGGATGATGACTCAAAATTCCACAAAGGTGACTCATTCACTAGTATATGAAACAAAGGTAGTCCTTCCAATCAAGATTAAGTTTCCATTACTCTAAATAGTTTTCCATTATTAATAGACACCAGAAAAAATAACATAGGTTCATAGATATGAGAAGGAATCCCTCAAAGAGAACATACTCTAGACCTTGCACAATGTCGATAGGCACCAAAACAAGATATCCAAAGAATTTAATAAGATGGTTTTTATATGATCCTTCTTCAAGGGTTACATGGTAATCTCTCTCAGAATTCCAATGATATCCATAAGGATTCCACCAAAATAAGATCCCAAGTAGTAAGGACTATATATCATTCACATTGCCTATTCTAATGGTGCATTCTCTTTGATCACCATGAACATAGAGTGGATTACCTCTCTTGAAAATTCCATGTTTCTTAAGTAGTGATTCACTTAATGAGATATCCCCATCCATGAAACATGATGTTAAACTTTGTTGCTAATGTCCTAGTTGTATGATGATAAACTTCATTGAATCGATACTCTTGTTTCATGATAATTAACTATGTATCAATTATCATCCTAACTCTATGATGAGAAACTAAACAACACCACAGTCTTCTCACTCAAGAGGACATCTCCCTTTTCATCAAACATCTACCATTCCATATTCAGAAGTTATGTATGAATTGATTCATACCCTTTTAGGAAACATAGTATTGACCATGCTTCTTATATCCAGGACCAACCAAAAATTCATCAAACCCCCTTCACCCTCATGCCCCGTTTATGGAACACTAGCCCTATACGATCCTCATTTACATCAATTATTTCTTCTATCCCATACATATAGGTTCCCATAGGGACAATATAATTCTAATCATCCTAACATTAATTTATTTTCAAATCTTTTTAGAAATATGTGGTGTGAAATTGGGCCTCCTTATCCCTCATTCATGTTAGGTTTCTCAATCATCCATGATACATATATTCATTGGATAAATCCTCAGTACGAATTATATGACCAAAACCTAATAACCATGTTGTTTAAACTCTATGAACATAAACTGGGATCCCAAGTCTAAGAATTGCAACATAAAACTGTATGTAAGAATCCTTAGGAATGAGTATGTGGTGTGTGGGCCTCTTTAGCCCTCATTCACATTGGGATTATTATTCCACCACATTACAAGTATCTCTTTTAGAGTACTTACCCCATGCACCAATATTCATTCCCCAATGATAATAGACACCCAATAGTCCATGCAATATGACATTAAACTATATTCATGGTTCCAATCACAATGAA
The DNA here is from genome assembly GCA_963277665.1 of Viscum album. Taxonomy (NCBI): domain Eukaryota; kingdom Viridiplantae; phylum Streptophyta; class Magnoliopsida; order Santalales; family Viscaceae; genus Viscum; species Viscum album. The sequence goes on along the minus strand of OY728129.1, from coordinate 613,906,868 downwards.
CTAAAACAAGACATTTTAGTCCAACCCATCAAAATTAATATTTATGATGGAATATCCTTGGGAACAAATCATGTGTCATGGGAATCCTTGGTCCACATTCACATTATGTTACTCCTGTCATGGCCCATGTAATGACCTCCCAATTCTCATTGGATTAAGAGTACAAAGAGTCATTACTTGGCCTTAAGAGATATCCCCAAAATGCTAAAGGTTGGAAATAAATGCCGAAGGGTTTCAAATGCAAGGGGGGGGGATTTAACCTTTATGAAATAAACCAATAATACAACCAACCAACATTCACTATATGATGCATGAATAATGAAAGATAGCTAAACAACTTCATTTATGTCAAACCACATCAAAGTTCACAACAATGGAAGACCAAACCAAATATCAAAGTACACAGTGGATAAACAACTTAATACTCTCAAAAGACACCAAGACTCCATGCTCCGCAAGATCCAAGCTCCACAATCACCGAACATCCCCAATCATCATGATTTAGTACTAAATTCATTGGAAACATGATCTTTTCCCCTTTCTCTAAAAATAGCATCTTCAAAAGCACCAAAGTTCCAAAGTAGGGGTGAGTATAAAACTCAGTAGGTTTTCCCCAATGACTTCCCTACTCACTCCACTAGGATAGAAAAGTTAGACACAATTATATAAAACATTTTATGTAGAAAGGTTTCTCAAAAACACTTTATATTTGAATATAAACAAGTTGCCAAACTATTTATAACAAAAGCATACAAGTGCAATTGAAAACAATTTTCCCAGAAAGTTATTTTTTCAGAAAAATAACTAATCAACCTTTAAAACCATTTCACAATATCTCTTTTTGGCATACCCAACCATTTCACAAACCCATGAAACCACCCATGCATACATGTTATGACAATTCCATACTCATGAGCAATTTATCATCGATCTACGAAGTTGTCACAAGGTAATTGTTTCCCATGTGCCATTACTCCTTTGGCACCGAGCACAAGGTCATATTTCAACCAAGCCTCGTACATATAGTTACCATGTGCCATTAAATGTTTGGCACCAAGCACAAGGTCATATTTCATCCAAGCCTCATACATGCAACATGAAAACACACCACATATTCCCAAAACTCATGACAAAACAACCCTTTCAATAAAACAACTTTTTATTGAAAACCATTTCTGTCAAAACCATATAAATTCCAAACCATTTCCATTCCAAACCAATTCAATAAAACTCCATTTTTTATTGAAAACCAACTCCATCACAGTCATTTCAATACCAAACCATTACAAAATACATCCCTTTTTTTGAAAACCTACATTTCATCAAACCATTTACAATTCCAGTAAATTAGAAATTAAAAATTATCAATTTAAATTCAAGAAGCCAAATCACTTTGCACAACAAAACACCAAGATTTAACAATTTGATTAAAACAATAAATCATCACTAAAGAAGATTTATTCCATTATTTTCACAATGAATTCTATTAAAATAAAACAATTTGAATCTAAGACAATCAATCCTAACAAGAGGAGTCATGGGTGAATCCTCCTACCTCAAATGTTTTGATGAAAACCACAACAAGCGAAGAACGTTCAAGAAAACTAGGTCGATTCTCCAAAAACCTGCCTTAGATCTCTTCTCCTAGCAAGACCAAGACCAAATCTCATCATATTTGGCATCCAAACACCATGATAAACCCAAAATGGACGTAGATCTAAGAAATAAGGGGAATGGGAGATGTAGATCTAAGTAGATATAAGAAACCAAACAAGAACAATGAAGAACGTCTACATACCGCGGGGATATAGCTTCGATTCGCCAAGAGAAGCCTTTAGATCACCTCCAGAATGATGGGGGAACCTTCTTTGACCTTAGGATGAAGTAAAAACCCGAGTTATGGCCACTTATGAGAAAAAAATAAACTTAGAGGCAAAAAAATGAGATCCAATTTTTAAGGATCTCATTTAAGTGCCCACACGGTTTGGTCACACAGTTAGAAAAACTGTGTGCTAACTGTGTGTTAGAAACTTCCTAGGAAGAACCTAAACACATGGTTTGGCTGAACAATTAGACAAACCATGCGCCACCCATGCAGAAGCTACTTCCTCTAAGACCAACTATGCAATGTTTTGCTGCACGATTTAGACAAATCGTGCGCCGTCCGTGCGACTTCCCCTTTGCCTCAAAACTTCATTCAAAGTTCTCTTAACTCTCCCATTCATAAACCTTTACCTTTATAACCATTAAAATAATTAATTAAGGGTTAAATACCAGAAACCAAGGGTACTACAGCCCACATATCCACTTTTGGTTTAGATTCTCCCCTTATTGTTGTAGGATGGGTTTTCTCCAAGATGTGTCATGTTTTTCTGGGTCCCCTTGGGCCCTCATTCATGTTAGTTTATTCATGACAGTCCAATACATATACCCATTAGATACATTCACCCATTATGATCTAAGATCTATGACCTTAAACTAGGAGTTAAATTCTTCAATGTATGATGTTAAATAGTGATCCTACCTAGTCAAAGTTCATGATGCCTCCCAATAAATGTGGGATGCCTCAGTTCCCTCTCTATAGATGTTTTCCCCAACAATGTTGCTTTCTCACCACAATATGTTCTAGAACAACATGTGGCTGGATTAATATCTTTATGGGACATGTAGAGAGACCCATACACTATTTCATTGGGCCTATCTGCAAGTTCATCATATTTTGGATTATTGGCCCCTTTTAGGGTCTAGGTACCAAGAACTAATTTTTTTTTACAAAAATTACAAACATAGTGACTTCAAAATATATTAAGGGATACTTATAATTGTTTTTTGAGGTTTTGGATCTCCATGACCCTCATTCACATCAGTTTCATTATGAAATTTCACTAAACATATTTTTTTGGACACTCCTCTTTGGTCCAACCTCCCCAACCTTAAATTGAGGGACTATAGTGTAAACACGACAACTCCAAATGATATTCAAGCCCTATTAAGAATATATATTGTATAATTGGACCTCCCTGACACTTATTCATACTTTTTTTTTTCAATTATCTTCATCACATATGGTTCCTATGGTCCTAGAAAAATGATTTTAAATTTGTTAGTAGTAGGCCATACCATTATGTCCTTAAACTATTTGCATCCCCTATACTTCATGTTTCACGAAATTAGAATGAATAGAATAAAATATTCAATACATGAAATTAAACTATGACTCCACCCCATTTCATGTTGGGATGATTCATATTTTTTCATTAGATAGGAATCAACCATACTAGTGTTATTATCTTACCTCACCATGTTCTATAACTATGTATATCATATATCCCATGCTTATGGAATATTTAGTGACACTTAGACATCTCATATCCAAGACCACCCACAAATTTAGTACCCTTTTTCCCCTTTTCCTCATTTATGGTCCATTCATTATGACCTTAAATTATATAATGTTCACCTTATGGTGGGAATATGGAATATGAGACCCATTACCTCATTCACATCGGGTTTCACATCTTGTGTTCCATATATGTACTCTTGGATTGAATTTTTACGATGTATTCCAAAAATAAAAAATTTAAACTATATGTGGGACTCTCTTTGAGATTATGTGGTGCCGCCCAGTCCTCTTTGGTCCTCATTTACATATGGTTCTCACTCCACCATGCATACATATCTACACATGTGTCTATATGAGGAACTTCCTTTTTTTAATGGTCTGAGAGTTAAGGCCTTAAACTAATATTCATCCTATGGACCATGAAATATGACCTTGAATAGTTCTAAAAACCTTTGAATACCACTTTCTGATACATTGTATTCCACACATTGTGTCTTTTTCAATTTGGATTTCCATCATCTTTTAAATCCAGATGGACCCCCTAACGATGATAGTCTCATTCCATTTTGGATCTCCTACTATCATAGGACATCTCCTAATGGATCCCTAGAAATAAATGGAAGATCATGTATTTATAACATGGTTAACATTTGATCTCTCATTTTACCACCTCATTCCTAGCTGGTATGGTTGAGATTCTTGTTTTTCAAACAAGGTCAGTAGTCGATCACTACCCATTGGTCCCTCTTGATATGGATCTAAAAAGTCCGGGCTTACCTCCTTTCCATATCCCTATATCATAGTGGAATTATAATACCCATGGTGACCCCTAATATATGATTCGACAAGTTAGGAAGATCCCCTTACCATTCCTTTTATCCCGACCCATGAATGACTCACATGGAATTACTAATTATGATAAGGTGTGTACCAATGTGGTCAGGGAGCACAACAGAGACCTTGGTCCAAACTCCACAAACATAAATTGGGGATTCCAGTCTATGAATGGTGAAATTAAACTATATATAGGTTTTCTTCCAAGGGATGTAATTTTTTCATGTCAGGGTTTCCACTCTGTCAAACTACACATGTATATTTTGGATATTAAGCCTATGGTTTGGACCATATGACTTTAAACAATGTGTAACATCCTAGTCACATGACAATAAACCGTGAGATGCGTTCTAAATACACATTGTTAAATAGAAAAAAAATTCTCCATCCTTACTATATGAAACTAAACTACATATTGAAAGTCCTCACTGTATGATGTAGAACTACGTGTCTATTTTCATTTTCACATGACATAAAATTATAGGGTATCTTAGGCCCTTTCCTAAAACCCAATCCTTAGGTGCTGATCATCTACCGCATCACCAATATTACTTCATCCCTTTCTCGGAATTCGAGATATAACACCCATTGAATATAGGTTTTATCTTGGTTCATACCAATATACTTACACTAATGTCCTTTAAGTCATGGTAGCATAATTTCTAGAGTATTGGAGTCCTTTAATACATTCCATCACTCCATTCCCAAGCATTTCATGCCCCTTATTTGGAACCACATCCTCTTCTTTGACTGAAGGGATCCCATTATGGATTAGTCCCCTACCATCTGGGATCACCTATCATCTTAGGCCAAAATCTTGGAATACTTTGGGTAAAATACTAAGATAGGTCCATTTTTTTAAAATGGACAGTAGTTGACACTCATTTGTTTTTCCCCATTCTAGGATAACAGTAGGGATACTATGTTTCAATCATGGTTAGTTGTTATCCTATATCTCCATGACACACTCCTTTTATTTTAGATTTTGGGCATTGTGAGTCACACTTATCATTCCCCTTTATTTAGATACATTTCAACACCCCTTCCATTATCATGTTTGAGCACTAGTGGACATTGGAAAATAATTTTTTTTGTCTAAGAGACTCATTCTCTAGCTATGACCTTTTTCTCCCCAAACAATCACGATGCTCATTCAAGAATATAAGACCCCGAGTGATTCATAATTATTATGTATTATGGTATGAAAAACAACCAAATTCCCATCCCATATTTCTTACGCCAAGAATGACCCACATGATCATAGGGAGTGTTCATTGGTTGTCTCACAAATATGATCAATGTGCATCAATTTATTGAGGAAAAAATACATGTGTCCATGAATATAAAAAAATCTCCAAAATAAAACATGAAAATTGTATTAGTATAAAGGGTAATCCATAAATTATACCTTTTCATATGTTTTGGAAAAAATTTCAATATAACTCTACATTAAGGATTGAAAACTACAGCTCTGTAAACCTCTGGTGTGTGACCTCCAATGGAAGCTAAAACCTTTTGAGATATGTTTCCTCCTCATCAGCCACAAAACAAAGATCATTATATATGATTTTTTCTTGGACTTTCTCATCCAAGAGGTAAGCTACATGATGTGATGCTTGACTCATCTATCTTTCAGCCTCCTCTAGCTCATCCCTTAGTTTGTTGACGTTCTCTAACAGAGTATCTATGAAAGTAGAATGATCATTCATTTTTTATTCTAGATACTGAATATCCCAGTTTAATTACTTGAGGTTTTGAATACTGTCTGACTTCACATGATTAAAACCAACATCCAAGTGTTGGCTTACATCACGTAGCTTCTTGACAAGAAATTCAAGAGCCAGTTCATGAAGACCACGAGCATCTGCCCATCTTGTGCACAAATTGCATAACTAGGGGTAAAGATACCCCATCCAGCCCCCAATTTGTGATTCTAAAGTCAACTGAGGAATAATTTTATGAAATTACATAACTTATACCAGATTATATGATTCTATTTGTCCATATGAGGATCATAATTTTTCTTCTCTTCAAGTGGATCAACGTCATACATGGAGAAAGTTATAAGAAGTTCAGTGGTAAGATATTCCTATAAATCCATCTTAAATGGGATTTTCCCCATATCATGAGGTTGTTAATATTTTATTGACCCTACCTTTAAAATTTCATATCTTAAAGCCTCTAGTTATTCCCCACCAATGTCCTAACCCACACCCACAACCAATTATTCCTCTATGAACACGACATGATAAGATTGGATGACTGATTCCTTATGAACCAATATGGCTAGAGAATGTTATATTAGATGTTTTGGCCTCATCTTAATTATAGGTGAGTAGTTCCTCAATCACTATTCGGGAATTGAACACATCAGTCAATCTGATAAACAAATGAAATGTATGACTATATGAAAGAAAATGACATATACGAGGTGAGCATCGACAGATTCAACTCATGATTCAATATGGAGACTACCACCATAGGAGACTCTTCTGCACTGTGTACTTTTTAGAAAAATACTATCTATACTTGTGTTGATCGAGTAAGAGTTGTGTGAAACAAATAAGTATATTGATGCAAAGGCTTAGTGGAATTTAGGTTATGGATGAATGTTTCAAGTTATTCTCATACCTTATGCTATAGTAATTTCCACGATGAACTATATGAGGTGAACCAATTATCCTTCAATGGACCCTGTATTTTAATGTATGGACATGACCCCCATTATATGATAGGTAGGGCTTGATATTCTGACATTTTCTCCCTAACCTCCGCAATATTGAATTTCCCTCAAGCCTCTTCAGCCCTAGTGTTGGCCACGTGACATGGTCTTCACCTGTAGGTGTACCTTCTCCCACTTTAATAGGGTCTTATCACCTACTATCAAGATTCTTCTATACAAGGAATTATTCAGTATATTAATACATATAATAAAACATCAAGTTGTAAGGAATGAAGGTGATTTAAAACTTTCCTCGAGGAAATCAACCAATTCTTCTGTAGAGGATGCAATTTTACCACTCTCTATGGGAAACCATTGATGATAGGTTTTCCCCTAGGATTCCACATCCTTATAATCCTATTCTTCTTCAATAATTGAACCCTCCTTTATTGAATCATCAATGTTTGGTGTCTCTTCATGCCTATAGTCACCACCAAACATCACCCACACCTTGGTGGAAGGTAAGATGGATTCCCCTCGTTGGCATGAAAAGGAATCTATTGAATCTAAGTACATGTGACTCTCATGAAATTTCACTTAGAAAATGATTTTCACATGACCAACCTCTAGGAACTCAACCTCACTCTGGGTCATCTTCCTCCATATGTCTTCTAATGACATTGACATCTACAACATCCTCTATATGGAATAGAGATAATTAAATAAATCATAGGTAGTTGTATATGGAATATAATTTAACATACTCATAGGATCCTCCATTACTAGACCCCAAGTCTCCTTTCAAGACCCTTCACCTCCAAAAGGTGGGGGTGCAGCTTCACCCTACGATGTCCCTATCACAATTCGAGCTTGATCTTCAATAAATGCATGATTCAACCCTTAGGTATCAGCCTATATATCTCATAATTGTTCCAAATCCTCTCTTTCCTATTCAACCATCTAAATATGATTCTCTAAAATTACCTCTACATCGATAATAAATCGCCGATGTTGGTAGGAGGAAAAAAAAGTTTCTCATCGATGCTTGCATTCATCAGAATTCACTATAGTTGATGATATATATAGGGGTTTCATTCATTATATACACCAATGTAGACTATCTTCATCACACATTGAAGGCTCCAAAACTACTTTAAAAAATGGGATTGCTTGTACGGATCCATGTAAACATGGTCATAGATTTAGGCCACTAGAAATCCAACTCTGAAATATTGATGATAATACCTATTATACCATTATCATTTTAGGTTTTGAAACATTAGACCAACTAGATTTGTGAAGGGGTATAATTTTATGTTTTCATGATTTCTAATATGAACTACGATCCCAACAACATCATGTTTCACCTTCAGGAACCCATCAATGTTTAGTAGAGACGATTGTATACATACTTGTGGAGGACTGATGGTGTTCAGGAATTCATAATGCCCAAGGAGTGCTGTGATCAATCCGTGTAAAAAATATAACAACTCCTAGATCCTTCATGGAATATTCCCCATCACAACAATTCCCAGTATACTATAATTCCTTTCTAGCATGGGTATCCACAAATTGACTTTATTTTCTGCCTCTCAAATCGTCACCACCACCAACATCCCTAGGTTTTTCCCATTCATGTATCCCTGACTATTAGCATCCATATACTATGTAATGTCTAAAGGAAATTAGTGTAGAAGACTAGTAGGTCCCAGCCTCCTAGCATGCTATACCCCCATGTCTTAAACTACCTTAATTCTAGGTTCAACTAGTATGGTCCACAATTCCTCCTCTACAATGTAGTTGGAAACTGTTTCACCCATAGAAAAATCCCCATGTTTGGGTAATTTTCAGGAACATGTCGAATCATGCCTTAAAAAGAATGTCCCTATTAAAAATGAGTGTGTTTAATCTTCAAAAATATTTCCTCCAATTGATATTGCACTAGGAGAGGGGTTTATTTCCTTTTATTCCAGATCTTTTATATTGGAAGGAACTCAACATACTGAAATACATCTAGTGGAATCCTTCTAATGTAGTGGATGTCCTATAACTGGATTCTGACTTCCCTATTATGGATATATAATATGTTTGTATCTAGGGACCATTGACTAATGAGATCTGGCACCATCTATAATTGATGGTAAAAGAGTAATTGTGTCATCCACACTGTGTGGTACACCTGGATGTGGCGAAGCTCCATCCTATAATCCTAGAACATGTCACACACCCAATATTCCCATTCACATTCACTGGTAAAGTTTCCACCACCCCTTAGGTCCCAATACCTTTTCCATTATAGGATGTAGTCTCTCATGATGCTCTATAAAATTGAGGAGAATGGGTGGTGGATTCATTGACCTCTAGTTTCTCCCTTATGACCATCATGTTCTACCAATTCATCATGTAATTAGTGATGGATCCATACTCTATATCAAGATAACTATGAAGAGTGATGTTCTAGTGATTATGATTATCTTCACGTGTGAGCCACACTCACGGTGTGTCAACCCCAAAGGATTGGTAGGTCATGTCATCCAATAGCCCTAGTTTACACTGTAGGAGATAGTAACTCATTGGAAATCTCTTCTCTGACTATGTTAGCATAGAAAGAATAATTGTTTTTCTAATATGACCCTCATAGATTGAGTGATATGAAGAATTCCAGTTATTTTGGATCTCCAAGCAGTAGTAGCTTCTTCACTCTCATTAGCATTTTGTTGGTCGGACATTTTTGATTAGCCTTAAATGTATTTGGAGGATGTGCGTATGATTTGAGAATCTACACGTAAGAGGTGATGTTGCATGCAAGCCTACAAGAAGGTCCATAAAATTATAGGATGTTCATAACAAAGAATACAAGAATTAAATAGAATCTACAAGAAAGAAGTAGAATAAGAACAATTTTTTATATAGAAAGGGAAAAGTTACGCACACGAGAGAAGAGTGATTTATCGTCAAGAATGTCAAATGTAAAATACAAGTCCCCCTATGCATATTTATAGGCATGGAACTTCTCATACATGCATGAAAAATTTCCTTAGTGCTAAAAATTATTTTTTCATTCACCCATGAGAATCACCCTCTCTCTTTGATTTTTCCCTTATATCCCAACCTTATGGTCACCTTTCAGCTTGGATTCCAAAGGGAAATTTTTGGCATCAAAATTCCAACTGAATGTGCACACAAACAACTTTGTAAAAATTAATTCCATAATATGACTCAATGAATAATTTAGAGAACACAAAATAAGTCACATAAAAGATTCACCATATGCACACAAGATCTAAATCCATGTGACAAAATCTTCTATGGAAAATATGCTGACAATTCTTCTCCCTCCCTTGGAGGACCCTCAAGTCTCCAAAGTGACCACACAAAAGATATATTCATTATGCACAAGAAACCCAACCATCATGAAAGCATATTACCTGAACAATACAATACCTAACTATCACTTTCTCACTCATTCATGAATGTATAGGAAAAAAGGGTCATAGAAGAACTATTTCATGGATGAAATTTTCCACGCCCATCGCTAAATATTTCTAGTATAAATAAAAGATCACCTCGTTATTTGGGGTGATCCTTTGGAAGTAAAAGCATTACTATACTATTTATAAGACTAATATTCCATGAAATTACACAAGAATAGAACACTCAAGGTTAAAAATCACACATGACATGTTTCCTACGGGTCTAATTTTGACCGGGCCCATAGTCTTGTATTCCTTTCCATTCTATTTCACACCATGTTTGTTGCGTTCATGGTATCATCTTCTGCACATACCTGACCTTATTTGAAACACTATGCATAAAATCTTTACATGAAGATTTATGTCTTATGATTATGTCAAATAACCATGTTTGAGTACCATTCACATGAAAAACATTAGTCTTTTCTGCACCTATTTCATGTAACCATCAAAAAATGAACCCAATAATTTCTTGGTTCCTCACGAGATGTACTGAATGTCTTTAGTGCCTATTTTCTCATACCATTTTCTTCTCAAAATATGTATACTAATTATTTTTCATTCTTATAATATGTACACTAACATGGAACTCATGATTTACCACTCCTACCCATTGTTACACCCCTAGAATTTCTAAATCCATGCCCCACCTGATTGTGGATGAGCGATGGCCATGTAAATCCAATAGGTACAGAGTGAGTCCTCCATGTCGATGTGACATAATGTAAAACTGCATAGCACTATTATCATCAAAAAAAGATATAAATTTTCAGTCTTACCCAATGGGATTAATATGGTAGGGACCAAATAAATTCTTTATGGGATTCCACATTATCCACTATATGGGGTGAAACCCGAACACTAGAGCGACTTCCATGTGTAAGACCCACACACATTGTGTCACAAGCACATGATTCTCCATGTTTTAATCACATAAAATTTGATCCTCAAAAATGGAATTAGAATCTCATCACATGAAATTAAATCCTCCTTGAAAAATTTTCATGAATAATCTCACACAATCTATCGTCAGTGCTTATTTTGCGACATGAGTGTCGGGTCTACTACTTCCTCTAGTTTCTCACAACAAACCTGACTCAAATGGGATTACAGGTTAGTAGTGAAGATTGAATTATCACCATATACACATGGTAATATCTCCTATATTAATCCAAAATCATCACCCAATGTGTGGTATCTACACATATGGCTCGACTACATGCTCCACTTCCAACGACCTTTTCCTTAGGTATACACCCCATAACTTATCAAACTATGAGAGATTTGATTCCCAAAAAACAAAGATATTTAGGAATACATATTGAGTTCTAAACCTAACATCCACATATATTCTAATATTCTATGAGATATATCTAGAAAAGATAATGCCACTCACCTAAGAGACCCCATCTCTTCCAGGACAATTGAAAAGATTCCATGCATAAGCCACAACCACATGGGCATTCTTTTGACTATATGCTCCAATAATGTATCCTCAAATGGGAACCCATATAGGTGTAATCCAAAAAATATCAAAATATGTGGGTCTTAATCCAAATCATCCAAACACAGTACATAAAATTATATCCTAGGATGAATCTCAACCAATGGTAAACCCAAGTGCCCCCTATTTGGGGTGAACCTCTTTGATTAATATACATGGGTGTATCAATCAACGTTCATGGTGTCACATATTTCCTTTATATAAAAAACCTCTAAAATATGCATATATAGTGAATTATTATCTACCCATATAGTACACCTTCATGGTGCTCCCTCATAGGGATGAAACTCAATGACCTTCCTCCAAAAGGTATCTTGATCACCCATCTCTATAAGAAGTTAAACCCCTGATCTACCTCAAAGGGTGTTCCAGACCAAACTTAGGTGTTCCATACATGGAATGGACCTTTGAGATCCACTATAATGGGGAATCCTAGTTGAATATCTTCCATCAATACAAGATGTTAAACTTGTGACCCCATGTATATACCTGATTCAATACATGGGATGCCTGATGTGAAAGCCTCAGAAGATATATGTCTATGGAATCAAATACCTCATGAAAGACAAGGGATTATTGAGGATAAAGCCTTGTAAGGTATAATAATTTATCATAAAGTAATTTTTGATTGATATAGGATGCCTTGGGTTCTGATCCCAAGATTCCTCATTGATAAGTCTAACTATGAGGAAGAATACAGGTGAACAATGATCCTATCGTCCAGACATGCCAATAGAGCCCAACTTGACTACTCTCCTGATTGAATGTTATTGTCCTATTGAGGACCATTCGAATATACTGATTGAAGTAGTATAATTAACATGTTTCTAAAAGGATATTGAACTAGGAACGAGTTCCACTAACATGACTTAACTCTATAAGGGATACCCATGCTAGGAAATGAATTCTAAAGAGGAATACTTTGAATGAGGGAATGACATCCCATAATAATATTTTGATAAAGAAGACAAAATTGATGTTGAAAGTGATAAATGCCACACACCTTTGAATGAGGAAATTATGTGTAGAAAAATGCAATGCTAGTATGCATCAACACGTGAGGTGGCATGCCCCGAAGAAAGCATCAGAAATAGTGGACAATAACCTCTATGAAGTTTCTTGTTGGTTTTTTCTCCACCACTACACATGGATGATCATAAGGGATAATTTAATAAATATATGTGTTATATATAAATATTGTTTTTAATATTAAGTGATAACTAATATTATACATTTCTTCCATTTTATGAAAAATGTAATCATTATCTTTTCATATGTGCTAATTATAACCTCCAAACAATGATGTATTCTATTATTCATCACCACCCTTAATGGATGGTATTGATAATGGGTTTAGTTGATAAATATTATATTTATTAAATTATTAAGAATCTAGTAAAATAAATTATATATCAAATTAATTATATGAGAGACAAATAATTTTTTCGAGTTCTACCATCTAAAATGAGTGTACTAACATGAAATAAAATTTGTTCATACTTTAAAAAAGTTTTGTATAAATCATTTTATAATTATCAAATAATTTATATATAAATTAAATAAAAGATAAATATTATTACCATTCATCTAAATATTTATACAATAACTAAATCACTTAATAATCATTCAATCCTTTACGATATGTTTTTAATATGGTCAATTTAACCATGTACTTAAAAAATGAAACAGAATAACATCAGGGCTGGCTATGAGTACTTAAATATTGATTATAAATGATTTAAATACCAAAATAATGATTTAATTATGGTTCAATGCTTGTGAAATTATTATTAAACTCGATAATTAATATTTCACCATTCATTTGATAATAATCATTAAAACATTCTTATCCTAAATTTGGTATATAAGAACCATAAATAAAACTCTAATATAATGAAATTTTAGCTTCATAAAATATCATGAAACATCTATTATAGTATATATATTGTTATAATTATTATTTAATTGTAATCTATTAACACTAATTATCACCCCCACTAAGAAACTTTTACTAAAAAATAATCAATGTTAATAACATCTGATGATTAAAATAAAACAAACCAACTAATATATTCATAATAAATTACCATAAATTTTGTTTATTAAAGTTTAAAACTATGAAATAGGTTCTCAAATAATTTTTTATGTTCATTATATTAATTTTATTGGACATTCATGTCTTTTCATAAACATCATGAATTAAGGAAAGGGGTTTTCGTGATATTAATAATTTCTTTGGGTCCTAATATTTCCCCTTTGAATACAATAATTAATTCATGATTAATTGTACCATATTATAATGTTATGTTTTATTTATATATTTTTTTTGGAGAAATTATTTTTCAAACTAAATTATTTTTCCTAGATAAAATTATTATTTCTTGAAAATGAAATTTTGTTACAAATAATTCTCATATATTTTTATGGATTCTTTTTCCATATCAATGTTTTTACTTCACAAAAATAGTTTATTTTTCCTAGAAGAAACTAAAATTGGTTTTATCTCCTATAATGCATATATTTATCTTTATTAATTTTAAATCAATTTTTTCATTAACCTTTTCAAAATATAGTTAATTTAAAATTTTTAAATGTCTTTTCCATTCCATTATTTAATAATCACCCTTTATACATCAAATTTTGTCACATTAATTATTTTTTATGAAGGTGAAATTATTGGAATTAATTTTAATGTATTTTGTTTTAAAATTTTCTCTTCATATTAGAAAAAATTATTTTAGAAAGTGACTCAAAAATAATATATTTTTAAGATTAAATTATGTAATGTTTTCCAAAAAATCTATTTTTCCTGAATTTTCTTCTATATTAAATGGATTGGTCTCCAATGGATTAATGGTTCATAAATCACCCTATATTTTTTCTTTTTATATAATAATTTGTGTGGCCATGTTTTTTGTATCATTCAACCAATTTTGATAAAAAAAATCTTTTACATGATATAATTATAAAAACAATATTATGAACAAAATTTTCCTCCCAAATGTTGTTTATAAGAATATAAATGATGTTATATTAAGTGGAACTCATATATATTGATGATAATAGTAGGGTTCCAATATCACCCACTAATTCATTGTTTAATGTTTTCAATCTCATGATATAATGAAGCATACAAATACTTTAAATTTTTCAAAGTATAATGGGAGGGTATACATGAATTTTTCCACAATTTAAATGGAAGAAACATATGGATTCATTCATAACATAAAGAATTGGAATAATTTTGTTTCACCAAATTGTTTTACTATAAATATTTTTGTTCTACTACACTTAAATATTCTGTATTTCAATACTATACCAAATGTTTTAGATGTGTATTGACCTAATTATATTCTAGTTTATTATGTTATGAATTCATGTATTTATTTATTTCTATTATATGATTCTATGACATGATATGTAATTATAAATCATGTTTTATAACGGTCACTTATTATTCCATGATATTTTAACAAGTTATTTCTCACTTATTCATGTTTTTCAAATGTTTATGATCCGAACATTCTAATTAGTTGATGAATTTAACTTAATTTTCATTTTAGAAAACTTATTTTCTATATTTTCATTCCTAGGATATGAAGATAGGTTGAAAACATGATATAATAACAAGGAGGATTAAAATTAAGAGGTTATGGGGATATGTCGATGTGTATTGTAAAATAACTTGTTTATTTATCCAATATTTCACAACACTAAAGATTAGGATCTCCATTTTGTGAAACATTTTTTTATTCATTTGATTATTCATATAAAATAATAAAATAATTACTCTTATTTATCTTAGGTCAGATCAGAATAATAATGAAAAAATTATATAAATTGAATAAAAAAAACTACACAATAACACATGTTATGAAAAACAATAACCCTAATGGAGATCAAGTCATGCAATTAGAAACTAGGATAACCATAGAATGAGCATATACAACCACAAACAAAAACACCAAAAACTACCTTAAATTGGAGTTCATGAACGTCCAAATATATATACAAAAAACTAATAATAAACAACCTCTATAATAACAACACCAATATACACTAATCTATATATTACAAGCACATAACCCTTATGAAATCATGAACCATAAAGTATACACACATCATGGATGGCTAATCTATGTAGGTTAAACAATGAACTAAGGAATGAAACCATTTAAACAAATCCCTTTGAAAGGATTCCTCAAATTCACTCTTCAATATTTGGGTTTTTCTAAAACTAGGTACTTTGGAATTAATTTAGATAACTAAGGATGGATCGAGGTCAAACTATTGGATCATGGAAGTAGATAATCCAAGGTTTAGCTTAGGATAGACCTACCTCTTAGTTTGATAAGTGGTGTTAAGGTCAATAATTGGTTTTGCTCAATCCAATTCGATATACCTATATTGAAACTATCCCATGGTCAAGGCATTCCAAACAACTATGTTTCCTTACTCTAACATTTTTTGTAGATAGCATCACGACTAATGGCCATAGTCTATCTCAAATATAATTAGGTTTGGATCATTCAATTTTACTTCTCATGGTCATGGTTTTGTAAAATAATATGATTAAAAATTATTAATAACCTAATTAAGATCCATAGAGTTACAAAGGATTAATATATATATTCATTAGTCAAAGAAACACCCATACTCTCGACCCCTAACCCTAATACTATTAGTTTTTCATGTCAGTATTGAGAAAAATCATAGAAATACTGAACATGTTATTCATAATCATGTGACTATTGTGAAATAATAAATTAATAATTATAACATGAATTATTTTGAAGATAAACAATTGAAATTAATGTAAATAAAATCTATAACTCACTGTACTTGAAAAAAAAAATGCAGAATGGTGTTTGAATTTATGAAGAATGGAGATCGATGTTGAAATGAATATAGAAATAGAAACAAGCTCATAATATTTAAAGGATGGATGTATAATTATAAGAAAGAAAAATTTATTTAATAAAAAAAGTAAATGAATGAACTAAAATTATATTGGAATGAAAAAAAATATGAATAATGGGAGAAAATAATGTGAGATATTGAAAGTATCAGACTCTCTAATTGCATTTTCCCAGCAATTTAATTTTAATTAGATTGAGAAGAATATGTCATATAAGGAATTCACATTGTGTACTAGCTTTTGTGGCTTATATCCTAAAATATTCATGTTCTTTAATTAGTTTTCATGTCATTTATTTGAAATCCTCAACTTCCTACTGAAAATCGGCTCATATATACGATTAGGTGAAACCTTAATCCTTTAACTTATTATAACCTATTCACATTGAGAACTTGATTCACTTTAAGATGGATATTGAACATGAAATTCATATACATGTCATGCAACAGTTTCACATCATGTACTATATTAATGGGCTGGTATGTGTCATGTATTCATACTATGTACTATGACTACACATATTTTATGTAATACACAACATGTAAATCCTATTTTTCTATTTTTCAACATTTTTTACATTGATTCAATAATTCCTAATTCCTATGAAAAAACCAAATCCTAGTGTTTTATTGAATAATAGATGAATAAACCTTTATTTAATTAACCTAATATTTATATATGGATTCTATGTATCAATTTCACCCAAACATGAACAATTAATTTTCCTCAAGAAAAAATATCTCAATAGGGAATCAAAAAGAAAAAAATTTGAAAATAAGAAACATACATTACAAACTAGAAAATAAATCAATGTGTAAGCTGAAAAAGTCAGTCCTCTAGAAAAAATAATGTAGATAAAATCTTTCGTGCCTCATTTTTCAATTATTTATCTAGATTATTTCTTCCTTTAATTATAAATTCATAACTACTCCTTAAATACTATACCCATTTTTAAATTTTTCTCACAATAAATTTTCTATCATCACTCGATGTAAAAAAGTAACTATATTTATTCTCATACCATAAATATATATTCTTAACAATTAGATTGCATTTTTTCTATCATCTCCACTTTGTAAATACAAATAAAAAATAAATCATGAGGGATTCATAAATAGGGTTTGAGTTCCACTAATTCTAAGGGTGGGTGGGTATAAAATAAAAAATAATCTCAAAGGGAGTGTAAAATCAAAATTATAATGCATGAAAAACATAAATATTGTAGGAATGTGACTCCTCTTGAACAATACATTTCTATCTGCTATAAAATCAAGGTGGGTCCATGAGTATATCAGTAAGCATAAAAAATGTACCATGTTCCTTTATTTTTATTTTTCTTTATTTTTCAAAAATAATGTCTAGGTAAGGTCACATGTCCATCCCCTAACTGTATATGACCTATTATGTGATTCATCAGTATGGTAATGGTAATTATTACCTTCTTGATACACAATGGAAAATATTTTTCGTTCCCATTCTATATTTTATTTTTTCAATGGGACATGGTAAGTGAAAAAAATTCCAAAAAGTAATCATAGATAATATCTTATTAGTTTTTTGAAAGTGTCACAATACACATCCTCAAGGCTAACATATTTTGTGCATTAATAGTGAATATTCTCCACACTTATTCAATGGATAGTTATGAATTGAATGAATATAATGGTATGAAGGGTTAATCATATTGAAATGAATCCATATTAATAAAGTTATTCAGGATATTGTGAGATAAATAATTAAATAAGTATAGGTGGGTCTTAGAAAAAACTGGCTGCCAAATATTTCTAAATTCATTTTAAAATTTTATTTTTTAAATCATAGCCTCAATAAGAGATCAATTCAGGTTTTGATAAGTTTACATGTCCCATGTATCTCCCGTGAATTTGGTCAGAAAAGAATATGATGGTTTATGTATAGATTACTCTCGAGTATGATAGTAAAAAATCTCTATAAATCAACCAAGACATAATATTAATTAATGAGTAATTCAAAGTAAATTGTCAGAATCATGAATCTAAATTTAATTACTAATAGAGAAATCATGTAAAAAATTCAAAACTTGTATAGAAATGAATTTCAAAGATATCTTTTATAACGTATTATTTTATTTAAATTTTGTGTAATGAGATTTCATGTTTATAGAATTATTTCAATAATACATTTCTCTTAGATAAGTGAAAAAAACAAAAATACAAGTGTATCTACAATAAATTTTAAGAAAGACTCGAAACACATAAAATGAGATGGAACATTATTACATAGGGGTAACTAATTTAGAATAAGAAAAATTAGAAGGTTCATATAGTCAAAATTAGGAGAAATCAACTCAGATAAATGTAGTAATGGAGTACAGTGAAGTTTGGGGAAGCCTATAAACATGTATTCTAGAAAAACAAAAAAATAATAAGAGAATGAAGAAAAATAATGAAAAATATGTTTTTCCATCCATAATGTGATAATAATAATTTCATCATCCAGATAGATAGACAAAGAGATCAAGCATTGTCATCCATCAGCTCAAAGGTCTGCTATTATCGATATGAATTGGTGGTTGTGCCCTTGAACTTGCTAATAATTTTGGTAGGATTAACCATTATAGAGGCATAGAGATCATAAATTTCATGTGTCAAGAATATCATCCATGATATTTATGTAGGATATCCCTAGTGATCATGGATATCAAGTGAGATATCCTCAATCTAGTGATCAATTTTAGCTAGGTGCTGAGACATCTAATATAGGAGCGAGGTTGGTGGTGGGATTTGCCTGTCAATAACCATAGTGGAGGTAGAAATACGAGGCAAAGAAAAAAGTAATATAGTATAAAAATGAAAATGATCCATAAATTAATGAATGAAAATTAGTTTTTCCAATATATATATATAATCAATGATATAATAGGGAAATGGAATAAATGTGGTATAAAAAATGACACCCCCAAAAAATAAAAAATGGGGAGGAGACTAGGATAGAACTAGGAAGTAAATTCAATTTTGTCTATATCCACATCAAATATACCCTCTTAAATAGTGGGTTTATATAGTTGGCCCTCCCTATCAATGACATCAATGGAGGATTGGGTGGGAGGATCAAACAATGTGGTGGGTTCCATGGTGTTGGAAGTTGGCTTGGTTGAGGAAGGAGAAGGATAGTTTTTGATCGATAAAATAGTCATGTGTCTTGAAGATATATCCTTGAAGGAAACCTTATATGTATATGGAATGGTATGGACCTTTCCTTAGTGGGATTGATTCTCTAAATAGTCTTAGGGGCCCAGTACACCAAGGACGGAGGTGGGTGTGGATGGATAATGGAGTTAGGCCTGTAAAGGCTAGTCAGTGGGTGTATATAAGGCCTAATAGTGGGGTGGAGAAGGTGAAATTTGATGGTTCACCTATGTAAATGCCTAAATGATGGATGAAATGGCACTGGTTCTCCAAAAGGAACTAGATAGAAATTTATAGCTCAGATAGAGGATTGGGGTATGTGAAAATGTGACTAGGATAATAGTGGCGGTGCTGAACATAGGGAAGTGGTAGTGGTGGTTGTTAGGGTTGTAGTGGTGGTAGTAGAAACCCAAACATTCAAGGATGGTTCTAATTCATGATGGGTTGGGGCCTCATTCGCATCCTCCATATACATTAGAACCCATTGGTAGATGTTGCCACTCTTTTTCAACATCCCCATCTTAAGGAGTAGGAGGAATTCAATCCACTCCATCATGCCTATGGATGTGATGGGAAGGGAAACATCAAAGATGACAAGGTTCCTCTCATGGTTGGTGTTAAATGTTCCACCCATAAATGTACCTCAAGACCACCTCTCATGTGCCTCATAATATAAAATAAACCAACACGTTATGATGATAATTTTCTTACCCATGGCTGAAGAACAAATGAGGATGTAAATCTAGAACAAGATCCCCTGATCCTCTATTAAAGTGGTTCAATAATGGGTTAGGGCTCAGTGAAAGATCTAGAGTGAAATAGCTTGGATATTGGTGGACTTCACAGTTGATGTACTGTGGGAAATCTGAGGGTCTCAGGCTATACAAATCTTGAATATTATAGCATCTGAATTTCACAGATCGAGCTATGGAGTAAAAAATACTAGGGATTTGATAAATTCAATATATTTGAAGTTGTGTTTGATAATACACTTGGTGAGGTTGATCCATGAGGTCTACCTCTAAGCCTGAATCAGAAATTATTGGTGGTCGGCTCAATGGTGGTTAGGAACATGAATAATTTCCCTATGATAGTCTCCAAGTGAAACTATGTAATGAGATAGAGGTGCGTCTGGACTATGAGGTCAATTACTTCCAATTGAATATGGATCCACTTGAGCATAGTAATATGGATGGTCTTGTTGGTCTTCATAGGTTTCTCCCATATACAAACCAATGTGACTTACTGCTACAGGGGGGAGGGGGTAAATGTGAAGGATATGTTGGATATGGGGATAGTCAGCTCCATGAGACCCACTAGAGGAAGAATATGACTCTGTAGTGGATGAGGGGTCATAATAGGATGATTTTGATATTGAATAGGATGAAATGGAAGGTGATGGAGGGTTAGAAGCCCTCTATTGATTGACATGAGGCCGATCATTATGGTCGGGTGCACGATCGACAAGAAGGGTATGTTTAGTATTTTTTCAAGCCATTTTGGAGGAAGAAGAATGGTATGTATAGAGAGGAGGGGTAGAAATGAGTTCATGGGAGTAGGAGGATGTGTGTGTTGAGGTATAGGTAGTGGAAGAGGTAGCCGGTCATGTAGAAGAAGGATCATCGGGTGGGGGTGGGGGGAGCTTCATCAACCATAGGTTCATGTCATTTAAAAGATACTCTGAATTTCACATTTTGTAAAATTAAACAACATTAAATGATTGATATTTTTTTGGGTAATGATAGTTTCACATTATGTAATGAGTTCTTGTTGTGTATGTGGTAATTTTACTACTTTTTGAGCCAATATGTTTTTCTATAGCATCCAACTTTTCTAATGATTGAATAAACAATACAATACACCATTCTAGTCTATTCGACATAGCACGGGTTTCCTCCAATATAGTGATTTTTTATTTTCTAGATCCATACATGTTTCGATCGATAATACTTCAACAATAAATAATCACTTCTCTTGGAACATTTCTTTAACATAGAGGGTATAAGTAGTAGTGTGACATTCTTTATAAGAGGTGAATTGAAATTCTTATTCTTATGAGCACCATATCCCTTTTAAAAAGGAGTTGTTTTCTTATTTCCATCCTAACTAGTCACATGATCATCAATTTTGGTAGTAAGAGAGATTTCTTGAAAATTCAACAACTCATCTCTTTTATTAGTATCCTTCACCAAATTGAACACAACCTATTCTTTACCAACTCTATATATCGATATACCTTTATTAAAATTAATCATTTCCTTCCTAGTGGTGTGTTATATTCATTGGTTTTAGTTCACTAAGCCTCATCTTATTATAAACATTAATGGGTTTGAGATTAAAATTTTCACTTAGATCAAGTAAGAATTTTTCAAAATTGCATGTCACTATAGTTCATGGAATTGAGAATGTTTTGGGTTATCAAACTTTTGGAGGTAGCTTACATTGAATTCATTAAAAACTCTATATCTAGAGAGATGACTCCAAGGTCCTCTATTTTCATTTTTTTTAAATAGAAAGGCATTAAATAATTTTTCATAATTAGGTACTTGAGAAACTTTTTCTACAATTGGAAATGTTTAATTTCAATAGTTTAAACACATCCATAAATTGTTAAAATTCCCTTAATTTTTTTCTCTTTTCATCCTTTCAAGAAAGGGGAAAAGTGGCCTATATACTGTTGGTTCAACATAAAAATCATCCTTTTTTATATTTTTCTATTGTTATAGAATTCTCATTTTGGTCTAATCCTAAATTTATTCCTTTTAAAATATTATGTGATTCATAAAAATATTTTTTCTCAACTAAGAACAACTATTTAAAATCCAATATAATTCCATTTCTAATAGTTATAGTATTACCATCTTCTCTTATGTGAGCTTCAGCATTTTTGGGAAAAGTACCTCGTAGTTGATCTAATAAGGTCTTATAGATATTCTCCATTTTATGCTCAATGTTTCATATGTATTCTTTTTTGGTTTATAATTTCAGTTTCTTGATTTTTCATCCTTTGGTCTTCTTTTTACATGAAGGGAGTTCACATATTTTCAATATTGGATTGGAGGGGTTAGGATTATAGCAATTTTCTTAGCAATTCTTATTGATATTACTTATTTTTAGCTTTTGGTAATTGATGAGGACTATGAAATAGTTGCTATAAATGTTGTTGTCATCAAGAAGGTAGAACATGTGGGGGGTACCTATGTGGTCCCTGAATCTTTGGTGGTATCATTCCATTCCTCTACTAAAAATAACCTTGGTTTTGCTACTTCAAATACTAATTTGACCTCTACTGGTAATTTTTCAGTTGATATTTCTAGGGATTTTTTTTCTAATCACATTGAAATGTAATTTATGTAATTAAAATAATTGAATTGGGGTTCCCATACTTCTTCCATTCATCCATGGTTCTGGTGAGAACCTCCTCACAACCCATAGGATTTAATTTCCTTCACCATAGTAGGAGGGGGGGTGAAACAACTAGCTAAAAATACTCCATCTTTTTTTTTTCTGGGATTCATAATATTATTAGAGGTTGGTACTTTCCTCCACTTGATGGATTCTACACCAAGGTAAGCCTTTATAAATTTTCCTTAGAATAGAATTGTGGGAAACATCATCAACAATGGATGGACCAACATCTATCGTCTTAATAATTAATTCTCCCCTGGAGGCAGCATATACCATAATATGGGTTGCATGATAATATCCCTGGTAGAATATTTACAATTATATTCACACATAATTTTTTTTTGACATGAATCCCCTAGGGTGCGACTTAGTTGGTAGTGGCTCTACGAGGTCTCAGTTTAGTCTCAGGTCCAAGTATCATTGAGTTCTTATAAGGACCTAGCCTTATTACATAAATAATCATGAATTTAGTCAAGAAAACACATCCTTTTACATTGAGGATATTTTCAAGTTTAGATATTTAGTGAATTGGGTGATAATAAATTCATAATATTACACATTTTTACAGAGTGGATACCATTAAAAATGTTTCCATTATTTTAAAAATTTAAAACATTAAAACTTAAAACATGATTCATTGACAATTATTCAACATATAACATGGATTTCTTATTGTTCTTACACATCCTTTAACCTGTGAAAATAATTTAAAACTTGGGATGAGCACATAAACTCAGTAAGGGATATAAAAAGAGAAGGAATGAACACATTAGTCCATGAATACTTGTAACATATGAAATCATTTTCAAAAGACATACTTATCACATATATATATATACTTACATTGTGAAAGATGTGATTTACAAAATACCTAAGAAAATAAGTAGAACCATAAAGGTATCACATGGCATTGATTGCATAATATTTTAACCCTCTCAGCAACCTTATAATTTGTAACCCTCGCGGCTACCTTACTATTTGTGTAACCAACACAGTTACAATTTGAGAAACCACATGACCGACCTCCATTATACACATACCCAATGCATTAGAGGGAAATATAAGTCCCAACATTCATCATAAACAATTCCCAAGATCCAAAACATAATTATATAACATAAATATTAGCAGAAAAACATTGATTTTGAATTTTGAAAAAAAAAGAATTTTAAAAGTGGATTTTAAAAGAAAAGTCTCTTATAAATATCATATAATTGAAGTGAGACTTAATAAAGTGGATATAATACGTATATAAAAATTAAATTTACATAATTAAACATAGTATAATCAGAATTCATCACAAAAAAAAATTAAATACCACATAAATAATGAAAAATAATGTTAACCCAAAGGATGTAAATCAGGTTAAGAATTACCTTACCTCAGGATTGTATTACTTCAAACTTGTTTAAAATTTTTATATAATGGTTAAAATGGTGTTATTAGTATTTTAAAAAAACATTTTCATGATTATAACATGTTATATGATCATTTCACAACCTCATTTTACCC
The DNA here is from genome assembly GCA_963277665.1 of Viscum album. Lineage (NCBI taxonomy): Eukaryota > Viridiplantae > Streptophyta > Magnoliopsida > Santalales > Viscaceae > Viscum > Viscum album. The sequence goes on along the minus strand of OY728129.1, from coordinate 613,882,047 downwards.
CTTAATTGTTAGTATTTTGTTCCTTGCACTGTTTGGTGTGAGTTCCTTACATGATTTCCATGATTGGTTCATGATGGATGTTCTTGTCGATTGGAAGTGAAAAACCAGAATTTGAATGTAAAGGTATTTACATATTTCCATTACCATAATTTATACCATTTTTCACTTTGATGTTTTATATGAGGATGATTCATAAGTTAAAACATTAATGATGTTCGTTTAGATCATTTTAGTGGTTCTTTGATAATAACAACCTTATTTTGTATTATAAATTAATACCATGAGTACAAAAGAATTACAGAACCATAGATGAGACAAAATACATATATTATAACCTTTTTAACCTTATAAATGGTTTCATTACTAGACTTGAAATAATTAAAGGAAATTTAAATCACATCATCCACGATGTCGGTAATTCAACATATCACGGACAATGTTTTTTATCCATTGAATAAGTAAGAGAGGAGAAGAATAATGATGATGAATTTTCGATGAACATGATAACATCCAGAATATAAATTATATCTGAATATTTCCGGCATCTTTGGTAAGAAGAGATTAATAAAGAAAAATAAAAGAAAGGAACTCAAAATAAAAGAATAATTAAGAAATCCGTAACTAAAATTCGGCAACATAATGGCTATGGAACATGTTTTTAGAAAATATTAAAAAGAGAGGGAAAAAGGGTCACCCATCCAGGAAATGAATCATAATACCTAATAGATCTAGAATAAGAAGGAAATAAGAACATGGTATGGAAACATGAAAGTTATACCACATAAAAGAGAACTTGAATGGAAAAATAATGAAATTGAGAATTTTTTTACCTTGTATAGTAACTCCTAGAACATGATGTTTGGGACCTTAGGGGATTGAGGAAACATTGGGAGGGATACTAGGGAGGTAAAGAGGCTAGAACTTCATTTTTGAGGAATTTTGAATGAAGTTAATGATGAAATGGGTTTGTATTTATAGAAAAAGTGAGGGATTATTTTAATAAATTCCAAGGAATACCTCATTAGTGGTATTTGTAAAAACATGGGCTTGACCATGGTATAATCCACTTGGGACACATCATAACTAATTTTACTATAGACAAGTCGACCAGATTTATTACATCAGTATCACATCATTAATGATGTCATTAACACACCGAAACTCAAAACTGTATTTTTTACTATTCACCGAAAAATCCACAAAATATACCCTAACCATTTATCGATGTGTATAATTAAAAAATGAAGTCCTTTTTTTTAAAATAATTTTCTAAATATTTTTAACTTAATTTATAAATAAAACCGTAAAACATAATTTAAAAATTAATAATTTATAAAATTTACCCACTTTTATATCATATTTAAAAATTAATCAAGATTTTATTATCTTAAAGCCTTAAGTAAATAAAATAATAATACAATTTACAATTAATTGGGGTCATATTACTATTCATAAGGGTATGTTACTATTCACCAAAAAATAAGTTTGTTCTAATAGACTCCAAATAACATACTGAAAAAAAAATTAGATGACCATTTTTCGAAATTCAAAACATAGAAGCATTATAATTATTTTTAAAGGATACTTATAAATATATACATTAAACAAAATTTCAAGCATTTCAATTTACTTTTAGAAAACCATAGGTTGTTAAATTATCCCCACATTCTAGAAATTTCATCCTCCTAATTTTATTTACTTATTATACTTTTGAGAGTACCTTTCCCTCAAAGAATTTTCAAACTCCAATGTTGCTTCTTCAACCAAATGGTTTCTCCACAAAACCTTTACCTTGGTAATTACCTTATTCCGCAATACCAGTTCCCTTCGATCAAGAATATGAAATGGTTTCTCTTCATATGAAAGTTTCTCCTCTAGCTGATCTGATTCAAGGCTCAAAACATGAGTCGAATCCAGTACATACTTCCTCAATATAGAAACATAAAAGAAATTGTGTACTTGAGACAAACTCAGAGGCAAAGCTACTCGATATGAAACTGGTCCAACTTTCTTGAGGATTTAAAAAGGCCCAATAAACCATAGACTTTGCTTTCCCTTCTTACCAAAATGCATCAAATGTTTACAAGGAGAGATTTTAAGGAAAAAACGGTCACCTACCTTGATAGTGAAGTCTTTCCTTATATTATCTTCCTAACTTTTATGACTTCTCTATGCTGTCCTCATGTACTGATAGATCATCTTCACTTTCTTATCCACTTAATATACTAATTATGGACCCATAAACTTTCTTTCACCCACTTCATCCCAGATTGATGGAGACCGACACTTCTTTCCGTACAATGCTGCAAAAGGTGCCATCTGTATACAGGAATGAAAACTATTATTATAAGAAAAGTCAACTAAAGAAAGATAATGATCCCAACTTCCCTGGTAGTCCATTGAACAAGATCAAAGAATATCCTCCAATGTATGAATCCTTTGTTCAGACTACCCATATGATTGGGGATGAAAAGCTATACTAAAATTTAACCCTGTGCCCAAAAATTTCTGAAGTCCCTTCTAAAAGTTAGAAGTGAACCACGAATCTCAGCCAGATATAAAGGAAAGAGGAAATCCATGTAACCTAAAAATCTTCTTAAGGTATAATCAAGAAAGTTTACCCAAAGAAATTGTATCTCGAATAGAAATAAAAGGTGCTGATTTTGTCAGCCGATCTATAATAACCCAAATTTCATTTTTACATCAAGATTTCTTAGGTAGTCCCACCCCAAAGTTCATGGATACATTCTCCCACTTTCACTCTGGCACTGAAAAAGGCTAAAGCATCCCATTCGACATCTGCCACTATGATTTAACCTACTGACATGTCAAACATTTCATGGTAAAATATGTAGTATCCATTTTGATTCCATCCCACCAGTTATACTCCCAAAGGTCTCTATACATCTTAGTACTACCAGGATGAACCGAAAATGGAGAACTATGAGCTTCACATAAAAAATATTTCTTCAACTAGGAATCATAGGGCACACACAACATTTTCCAAATCTTAATACACAAAAATTATAAATGTTAAATTATGGAGGCTTACCCATTTTAACCAATTCTATCTTTTTCTGTAACTCATGGTCTTCCTTCAGTGCTCTCTTAATTTTGTTGGACAATGAAGAATGCACTAAAACTGGAAACAAAAAAGATTTATTCCCCGCACTAACAACTTCTAATCCAAAATCCATCAAATCATTAATCAAGGGATCATGTTCCAAATGTTCCATGGTTAATGTTGCATGATTTTTTTACTCAAGGTATCTATGACTTTGTTTGATTTTCTAGAATGGTAATTGATCATACAATCATAATAATTTATTAGTTTAAGACATCTTCTCTACCTTATGTTTTATTCCATTTGAGTGAATATATACTTCAGAATTTTATGGTCAGTATATTTTTGACATTTGGCTCCGTATAAATGATGCCTCTAAATTTTCAAATAAAAACCCATATATTCAAATTCCAAATCATGTGTGGAATAATTTAACACATGGGGTTTTATTTTTCTTGATGCATAAGAAATTACATGATCATTCTACATCAAAACACAACCAAGTCCCTTCAACAAAGCATCACTGTAGATGAAGAAATCACCATTTTGGGAAGGCAAGGCCAAAACTGGAGCATTTACCAATCTATTATTTAGTTCTTAAAAACAAACATCACATTCTTCTATCTAAATAAATTTAACCCCATTCCATGTTAACCTAGTTATTGGGATAGATAATCGAGAAAAGTTCTTAACAAAATGTCGATAATAACCTTCTAATCCAAGGAATCTATGAATCTCTGTAACATTTGTGGGTCTTGGCAATTCATCAACCACTATTGTTTTAGTAGGATCAACAGTTATTCCATCCTTATTTATAATGTGCCCAAGAAAAGAAATATTTTGTATCCAAAAATCACACTTTCTAAATTTTCCATAAAATTTATTTTCTTTTAAGGTTTGGAAAACAACCCTTAGATGTTTTTCATGCACCTCTTTATTTTTAGAAAATGACAGAATATCAACAATAAATACAACCACAAAATTATCTAAGAATTCAAGAAATACACTATTCATAAGATTTATAAATACGATAGGTGCATTGGTTAACCTAAAGGGCATAACAAATTAATCATAATGCCTATATCTAGTACAAAAGACTATTTTTGGGATGTCATACTCCTTCAACTTCAGATAATCATATCCAGATCTCACTTCAATCTTGGAAAAGTACTGATCTCCCTGGAGCTGATCAAAAAAGCCAAAAATATGAGGCAAAGGATACGTTTTTTAACAGTGATGTTATTCAAAGCTCTATAATCAATACAAAGTCTCATGGAACCATCTTTCATTTTAACAAACAAAATATGATCTCTCCATGGTAAAGTTCTAGGACAAATGAAGCCTTTATCAAGAAAATCCTACAATTGATTTTTCAGTTCAAGAAGTTCAATTTGAACCATTCCATATGGGGGTTTAGAAATTGGATTATCATTAGGAACTAAGTCAATTGTTTATTTAACTTCCCAATTAGTTATTACACCGGGTAACTTATCAGGAAAAACATCTAGGTATTCATTTACCACAGGAACATCATCAATCTGAATAGTTCCTGTGTTTTAAAAAATATGAGAAAGATAACCTTCATTTCAATCTTTCAAAAGTTTCATAACTTCCTGATATTTTATCAATTTTAAGGGTTCATTCTTGTATAAAATCTTGAACTCTTTCTGAAAAACAACTTCTTTAGCTCTACAGTCAATATTATCATGATAAATAGAAAGCCAATCTATTCATATAATAACTTCAAACTCGAATAAGGTTAAAATAACAAGGTTTGAAGATAATATATTTCCACAGAACACAATAAAAATATTCATATAATTCCTATTTACTATAATATTTCCCCCTGGTGTTTTAACAATAAGATCAGGTCTCATTTGTTGAGGTGATATTTCCAATTTACCTAAAAGTTTATCAGAGATGAAGGAATTTGTAGACCCCGTATTAAACAAAACTTTAGATAAATATGAGTGAACAAACAAAGTACCTGATATAACTTCATTAGATGGCAATACATCAGCTGACGTAGTCACAAAGGATCTCACTACACCTTTCTGCTTATAGTTTGGCTTCTCTGCATCATTCAGATCTCTCTTTGGATAGGTATTTGCATAATGACCTATATCACCACATTTAAAACACTTTACAATTTTATTATCAGAATTAGTTATATAATAATTTCCATTGCAATCTAGGGCCATATGTCCAAACTTACCACATTTAAAACACTTACCAGTTTTGCAAAGACATTCCTCAGGGTTCTTCTTGCCACACTTTTCACAAACTGGAAACAAGATTTTCTTACAACTAGATTTCTTTGGTTGATTATTAACAATAACTTGCCACATGGACCACTTATTCTTCTTATTTTCAAAATGCACATGATCATCAACAAACTCCATCTCTACACTCTCAGCAAATCGGACAAGTTTCTCCTAACTTCTGAATTCATGGGTGGCCAATGACCTTCAATACCTTGGCATCAGTCCTGAGTAAAAGATATTGATTTTGATATCAAGATCCGGAATAATATTTGAATCATACCATGCCATTCAGGTGAATTTATCTTCATACACAGCCACTAAATCCTCCTCCTTTTGCTTCAATTCAAGGAATTTCTTCTCCATCCTAAGTCACACAACCTTAAGAAAGTATTTTTCATGGAAAAGTCTATTAAATTCATCCCACTCTAAGGCATCAAAATCCCTTCTACCCCTGATATTCCTTACCATTAACCACAATTGAGCAGCTTCACCTTCAAAATTATAAATGGAAAGACTTACATTTTGATTGATTGAACATCCCATAACATTGAATATCTTTTCAAGGGATTTGATCCATCATTCAGCAGTTACTGGGTTAAAAGATCCATTGAAAGCATGAGGGTGTTGTATCATGAAATGTTCCACTAATTTCATGTTATTTTGTGGTACCTTTATTTTTTCTATTTCATGGATTACACCACCATTTATTTCTTGAGTTAGATGAGCCATTACTGTCACAAACTGCTCGATTCCAATCCCTACAATTCCAGACTGTAGATCCGGAAGGATATCGTTCTGTCATTGTCTCTCCTCTTTAGCATCCTTGTTCCTTCTACAAACAACCATTCTAAACAAACATATCTTATATAAATCAACATGGAAATCATTAAATGCTATAACATTTCAAATTAATTATACAGTAAAAATCATTTATGGTATTCTTTTAACATCATCCTAACCCCTAAAGATATCTAAACTATCCTCTAATACCAACTATAAGGACCCATCCTTATTACATACAGAATATTGATTTTAGTCAAGAAAACACTTCCTTTTACATTGAGGATCTTTCCATGTTTAGTGATTTATAGAATTGGGACATAATACATTCATAACATTACACATTGTTACAAAGTGGATACCATAAAAATAGTTTCCATTTTTTTCAAAATTTAAAACATTAAAACATAAAACATGATTCCTTGAAAATTATTCAACATTTATCATGGATTCATTATCTGTATTACACATCCATTAACATGTGAAAAAATTTAAAACTTTAGATGAGCACAAAAACTCTGTAAGGGATATAAAAAAAGAAGGAAAGAACAGAGTAGTCCATGAATACTTATAACGTCTGAAATTATTTTCAAAATACATACTTATCACATGTATATATATACTTACTTTATTAAACATGAGATTTAACCAATACCTAAGAACATAATTATAACCATAAAGGTATCTTGGGGAATTACTTATGTAATCTTGTAACCCTCTCGGCTACCTTATAATGTGTAACCCTCAAGGCTACCTTATTATTTGTGTAACCGTCACATTTACACTTAGAGTAACCATACAACCGACCTCAAACTCACACATACCCAATGAATTGGATGGGAATATAGGTCACACACTTCATAATAAATAATTCCCATGATCCATAACATAATCATAAATCATGAATATTTTCATAAAACATTGCATTTGAATTTTGAAAAACAGAATTTTAAAAGAGGATTTTAAAAGAAAAGTCCATTATAAATATCATATAATTGAAGTGAGACTTAATAAAGTTTATGGAATATGTATATACTCTATAAATATAGACAAATAAGTATATTATAATCATAATTCATCAGAGAATCAATTTAAATACCACATAAATAGTGAAGAATAAGGTTAACCCAAAGGATTGAAATCGTGTTAAGAATTCCCTTACCTAAAGCTTGTATTACTTTAAACTTGTTTAAATTTCTGTATAATGGTTAAAAAAGTGTTAATATTTTTTTACAAAAACATTTTAATGTTTATAAAATCTTATACGATCATTTCATAACCTCATTTCACCCCATAATTGTTAGTATTTTGTTCCCTGCACTATTTTGGGCGAGTTCCTTACATGATTGGTTCATGATGGATGTTCTTGTCGATTGGAAGTGATACACCAGAATTGGAAGGGAAATATATTTACATATTTCCAGAACCATAATTTATACCACTTATCACTTTTATGTTATATATTAAGATGATTCATAAGTTAAAACATTAATGATGTTCGTTTAGATCATTTTAGTGGTTCTTTGATAATAACAACACTATTTTGTCGTATAAATTAAAACCATGAGAAAAAAATAATTACAGAACCATGGATGAGAAATAATACATATATTATAACTTGTATCAACCATTTAAATGGTTTCATGACTATACTTGAAATAATTAAAGGAAATTGAAATCACATCGTCCATGATTTAGTAATTCGACACATCACAATCAATGGTTTTTATCCCTTGAATTAGTGGGAGAGGAGAAGAATAACAATGATGAATTTTACATGAATGTGAGAAAATCCAGAATATAAATTATATTTGATGATTTCAGGCCTCTTGGGTAAGAAGATATGAATAAATAATAACAAAAGAAAGGAACTCAAAATAAAAGAATAATTAATAAACCCCCTACCAAATTCGGAAACCTAAAGACTATGGAACATGTTTTTAGAAAATATTAAAAAGAGATGAGATAAGAGTCACCCATCCAGAAATGAATCATAATACATAATATATCTAGAATAAGAAGGAAATAAGAACATGGTATGGAAACTTGAAATTTAAACCCCATAAAAGAGAACTTGAATGGAAAAATAAAGAAATTGATAATTTTCTTACCATGTAGAGTAACTCCTCAAACATGATGTTTGGGACCTTGGGGGATTGAGGAAACATTTGGAGGGATACTATGGAGGTAAGGACGCCAAAGATTCATTTATGGGGAATTTGGAATGAAGTTAATGAAGGAATGGGTTGGTATTTATAGAAAAAGTGGGGGATTATTTTAATAATTTCCATGGGACACCTCATTAGTGCTATTTGAAAAATCATGGGCTTGACCATGGTATAAGCCACTTGGGAAACATCATAACTAATTTTACTGTACAAAAGTCGTCCGGATTTATTACATCATTATGACATCATTAACGATGTCATTAACACACCGAAACTCCAAACTATATTTTTTTACTATTCACTGAAAAATACCCAATATTTACCATAACCATTTATCAATGTGTATAATTAAAAAATGAAGTCCTTTTTTTGAAAAATATTTTTTTAAATATTTTTAATTTAATTTCTAAATAAAATCATACTTAATATTAAAATTAATAATTTATAAACTATAACTAATTTTATATCACATTTAAAAATTAATCAAGACGTCATTATCTTAAAGCCTTAAGTAAATAAAATAATAATACAATTTACTATTCATTAGGGTCATATTACTATTCATAAGGGTATGTTACTATCCACCAAAAAACATGTTGCTTTCAATAGACTCCAAATAATATACTGAACATAATTTTAGATGACCATTTTTCAAAATTCAAAACATAGAAGCATTAAAATTATATTTAAAGGACACTTATAAATATCTACATTAAACAAAATTTCAAGCATTTCAATTTATTTTTAGAAAACCCTGGGGTGTTAAATTATCCCCACCTTCTGGAAATTGCATCCTCCCAATTTTATTTACTTATTAAATAAGTGAGGGTACCTTTCCCTCAAAGCATTTTCAGTCTCCCAAGTTGCTTCTTCAACCATGTCGTTTCTCCAACAAACCTTTACCTGGGGAATTACCTTATTCCACAATACCAGTTCCCTTCTATCAAGAATCTGAAATGGTTTCTATTCATATGAAAGGTTCTCCTATGTCTAATCTGCTTCAGGGCTCAAATTATGAGTCGAATAAGGTACATACTTCCTCAACATAGAAACATGAAAAAAATTGTGTTCCTAAGACAAACTCAGCGACAAAGTTACTCAGTATGAAACTGGTCCAACATTATATAGGATTTCAAAAGGACTGATGAACTGTAGACTTAGCTTTCCCTTCTTACCAAATGGCATCACACTTTTCCAAGGAGATATTTTAAGGAAAACATGGTCACCTATCTTGAAAGAGAAGTCATTCCATCTATTGTCTGCATAAATTTTCTGCCTTCTCTAAGATGTATTCATGTGCTGCTAGAGCATCTTCACTTTCTCAGCCACTTCCACTAATAATTATAGCCCCATCAACTTTCATTCACTGACTTCATCCCACAATGCTGGAGATCGACACTGATTTCTATACAAAGCCTCAAAAGGTTCCATCTGTATACAGGAATGAAAACTATTATTATAAGAAAACTCATCTAAACAAAGATGCTGATCCCAACATCCCTGGTAGTCAATTGGACAAGCTTGAAGCATATCCTCCAAAGTTTGAATCGTTTGCTCTGACTACCCATCTAATTGGGGATGAAAAGATGTACTAGAATTTATCTCTGTGCCCATTAACTTATGAAGTCCCTTCCAAAAGTTAGAAGTGAACTAGGAATCTCAGTTAGATATAACAGAAAGAGGAAATCCATGTAACCTAAGAATCTAATTGAGGTACAGTCAAGAAATTTTATCCAAGGACATTGTATCTAGAATAGAAATAAAATGTTTAGATTTTGTCACCTGATTTACAATAACCCAAATTGCATTGTTACATCGAGATTTTATAGGTAGTCCCACCCCAATGTCCATGGATACATTCTCCCACTTCCACTCTGCCACTGGCAAATGCTAAAGCATCCCCTTCAACATTTGCTGCTCGGCTTTAACCTACTGACATGTCAAACATTTCATGGTAAAATCAGTAATATCCTTTTTCATTCCATCCCACCAGTAATACTCCCAAAGGTCTCTATACATCTAAGTACTTCCAGGATAGACTAAAAATGGAGAACTATGAGCTTCACATAACAAATCTTTCTTAAAATGAGAATCACAGGGCACACATAAGTTTTTCCAAATCTTAAAACACAGACATTATCAAGGTTAAATTCTGGAGGCTTACCCATTTTAACCAATTCTACCTTTTTTTGTAACTCACGGTCTTCCTTTTGTGGTCGCTCAATTCTGTTTGACAATGAAGAATACACTAAAACCTGAAACAAAAATGATGTATTACCCACACTAACAACTTCTATTCCAAAATCCATCAAATCATTAATTAGGGGATCATGTTCCAAAAATAACATAGTTAATGATGCATGATTTTTTTTACTCAAGGAATAGGCCAATTTCTTTGATTTTCTAGGATGGTAATTGATCATACAGTCATAATACCTCTACCTCATTTTTAATTCCTTCTAAGTGAATATATACTTCAAACATTTATGGTCAATATATATTTGACATTTGTCTCCATATAAATGATTCCTCCAAATTTTAAAAGAAAAAACCATAGCTTACAATTCCAAATCTTGTGTGGAATAATTTAACTCATGGGGTTTTATTTGTCTTGATGCATAAAAAAATACCTGATTATTCTGCATCAATACAAAACCATGTCCCTTCAACGAAGCATCACTGTAGATGAAGAAATCAACATTTCAGGAAGCCAAGGCCAAAACTGGAGCATTTACCAATCTATTCTTTAGTTCTTGAAAAAAAACATCAAATTCTTCTATCCAAATAAATTTAACCCCTTTATTTGTTAACTTAGTTATTGGGATAGATAATCGAGAAAAGTTCTTAACAAAATGTCGATAATAACCTATTAATACAAGGAATCTATGAATCTCTGTAACATTTGTGTGTCTTGGCCATTCATCAACCACTTTTTTTTGGAAGGATCAACTGTTATTCCATCCATATTTACAATGTGATGAAGAAAATAAATATTTTATAACCAAAAATCACAATTTCTGAATTTTCCATACAGTTTCTTTTCCTTTAAGGTTTGTAAAACAACCATTAGATGTTTTTCATGCTCCTCCTTATTTTTAGAAAATAGCAGAATGTCAACAATAAATACAACCATAAACTTATCCAGGAATTCATGAAATACTATATTCATAACATTCATAAATACAATAGGTGCAATATTTAACCCAAAGGTCATAACAACAAATTCATAGTGCTCACATCTAGTACAAAAGACTATTTTTGGGATTTCATACTCCTTTAACATCATATAATGGTATCCAGATTTCATATCAATCTTGGAAAGTTACTGAGCTCCCTGGAGCTGATCAAACAATCTGTCAATATGAGGCAAAGGATACTTGTTTTTAAAAGTTATGTTATTCAAAGCTCTATAATCAATACAAAGTATCATGGAACTATATTTCTTTTTAACAAACAAAATAGGATCTCCCTATGGTAATGTTCTAGGATGAATGAAGCCTTTATCAAGAAAATCCTTCAACTGATTTTTCAATTCAAGAAGTTCAATTCGAGCCATACGATATGGGGGTTTGGAAATTGGATTATCACTAGGAACTAAGTCAATTGTGAATTTTACTTCCCAATTAGGTATGACACTGGGTAAATTATTAGAAAAAACACTTAGGTATTCATTTACCACAGGCTTTTCATCAATCTGAATAGTTCCCTTATTTTCAACATTATGAGAAAGATAACTTTCATTTGCATCTTTAAATAGTTTCGCAGCTTCCTAATATGTTATCAATTGTATGGGTTCATTATTGTATAAAAAATAGAACTCTTTCTGATAAAAAATTCTTTAGATCTACAATCAATCTTAGAATGATAAAAAGAAATCCAATCCATTTTCTGAATAACATCAAACTCGACTAAGGGTAAAACCACAAGGTTTTCAGGTAAAGTATTTCCACAGAACACAATAGAAATATTTTATAATTACTCTTTACTATAATATTTCACCCTGGTGTTTTAACAATAAGTTCAGGTCTCATTTGTTGAGGTGATATTTCAAATTTAACAAAAAATTTCTCAGAGATGAAGGAATTTGTAGACCCCATATCAAAAAAATAGAAAAATATGAGTGAACAAACAAAGTACCTGATACAACTTCATTAGATGGCCATACATCTACTAACTTAGTCACAAAGGATCTCACTACACCTTTCTGATTATAGTTTGGCTTCTCTTAATCATTCAGATCTCTCTTTGAATAGGTATTTGCATAATGAACCATCTCACCACATTTAAAACACTTTACAATTTTATTATCATGATTGGTCTTAGGATAATTTCCATTGCAATCTAGGGCCATATATCCAAACTTACCACATTTAAAACAATTTCCAGTTTTTCTAAGACATTCCTCAGGGAGCTTCTTGTTACACTTTTCACAAACTGAAAACATGATTTTCTTACAACTAGATTTCTTTGGTTGATTTTTAAACATCACTTGCCACATGGACCACTTATTCTACTTATTTCATAAATTCAAGTGATCACCAGCAAACTCCATATATACACTCTCAGCACATCGAACAAGTTTCTCATAACTTTTGAATTCCCGGGTGGCCAATGCCCTTAGATACCTTGACACCAGTCCTGAGTAAAAGCGATTGATTTTTATATCATGATTCAAAATAATATTTGAAGCATACCTCACCAGTCAGGTGAATTTCCCTTCTTACACAACCACTGAATCCTCCTCCTTTTGTTTTAATTCAAGGAATTTCTTCTCCATTTTAAGTCACACCACCTTAGAAAAGTATTTTTCAAGGAAAAGTCTATTAAATTCATCCCACTCTAAGGAATAAAAATCCCATATACCTTTGATATTCCTTAAAATTCACCAAAACTGATCAACTTCACCTTCAAAATGATAAATGTAAAGACTTACCTTTTTATTGTTTGAACATTCCATAACATTGAATATATTTTCAAGGGATTTGATCCATCCTTTAACAGCTACTGGGTGAGAAGATCCATTGAAAGCAGGAGGGTTTTTCTCATGAAATGTTCCACTAGATTCATGTTCTGTAATGGTACCATTATTTGTTCTATTACATGTATTCAACCACCATTTATTTCATGCATTATCTAAGCCATTACTATCAAAAACTGCTCGATTCCAATCCCTACCATTACAGACTGTAGATCTAGAAGGATATTGTTATTTCGGTGCCTCTCTTCTTTAGAATCCCTTCTCCTTATGCGGACCGCCATTCTTAACAAACATATCTTATATGAAGCAACGTGTAAATGTTTAAATTCTATAACATTTCAAATTAATGATAGAGTAAAAATCCTTTATGTTATTCTTTTAACATTATCCTAACCCCTAAAGTTAATTAAACCATCCTCTGATGCCAACTATAAGGACCCAGCCTTATTACATACATAATATTGAATTTAGTCAAGAAAACACTTCCTTTTAAATTGAGTATATTTTCATGTTTAGTGATTTATAGAATTGGGACATAATACAATCATAACATTACACATTGTTACAAAGTGGATACCATAAAAATAGTTCCAATTTTTTTTCAAAATTTAAAACATTAAAACATAAAACATGATTCCTTGACAATTATTCAACATTTATCATGGATTACTTCTTTGTATTACACATCCATTAACATGTAAAAAAATTTAAAACTTTGGATGAGCACAAAAACTCAGTAAGGGATATAAAAAGATAAGAAAAGAACATAGTAGTCCATGAATAATTATAACATATGAAATTATTTTCAAAATACATACTTATCACCATTATATATATACTCACATTGTGAAACATGAGATATAAACAGTACCTAAGAAGATAATTAGAACCATAAAGGTATCTTGGGGCATTACTTATGTAATATTGTAACCCTCTCGGCTACCTTATAATTTTTAACCCTCACGGCTACCTTACTATTTGTGTAACCATCGCAGTTACACTTAAAGTAACCATACATCCGACCTCAAACATAAACATAACCAATGAATTGGAGTAAAATATAGGTCCTTCACTTTATAAAAAATAATTTCCATTATCGAGAACATAATCATACCACATGAATATTTTCATAAAACATTGCATTTGAATTTTGAAAAACAGAATTTTAAAAGTGGATTTTAAAAGAAATGTCCTTTATAAATATCATATAATTGAATTGAGGCTTAATAAAGTGGATGGAATATGTATATACTCTATAAATATAGATAAATAAACATTGTATAATCATAATTCCTAAGAAAAACAATTTAAATACCACATAAACAATGAAGAATAAGGTTAACCCAAAGGATGAAAATCGGGATAAGAATTCCCTTACCTAAAGATTGTATTACTTCAAACTTGTTTAAAATTTCTATATAATGGTTAAAAGAGTGTTATTAGTTTTTTATAGAAACATTTTAATGTTTATAACATCGTATAAGGTCATTCCATAACCTCATTTCAACCCTTAATTGTTAGTATATTGTTCCTTGCACTGTTTTGGGTGAGTTCCTTACATGATTGGTTCATGATGGATGTTCTTGTCGATTGGAAGTGAAAATCAAGGATAGGAATGGAAATATATTTACATATTTTCAGTACCATAATTTATACAATTTATCACATTGATTTTATACATGAGGATGATTTATAAGTTAAAACATTAATGATGTTCGTTTAGATCATTTTAGTGGTTCTTTGATCATAACAACCTTATTTTGTCTTATAAATTAAAACCATGAGTACAAAAGAATTAATAAACCATGGATGATACATAATACATATATTATAACCTGGATCAACCATTTAAAATTTTTGATGACTATACTTGAAATAATTAATGGAAATTGAAATCACATCGTCCATGATGTCGGTAATTCGACAAATCACGATAAATGTTTTTTATCCCTTGGATAAGTCAGAGAGGAGAAGAATAATGATGTTGAATTTTCCATGAAAATGAGAACATCAAGAATATAAATTATATCTAAAGATTTCAGGCCTCTTGGGTAATAAGAGATGATGAAATAATAAGAAAAGAAATGAACTTAAATTAAAAGAATAATTAAGAAATCCTCTACCAAAATTCGGTAACCTAACGGCTATGGAACATGTTTTTAGGAAATATTAAAAAGAGAGGGTACAAGGGTCACCCATCCAGAAATGTATCATAATATATAATAGATCTAGAATAAGAAGAAAATAAGAACATGGTATAGAAACTTGAAAGTTATACCACATAAAAGAGAACTTGAATGGAAAAATAAAGAAATTGATAATTTTCATACCTTGTAGTGTAACTCCTAGAACATGATGGTTGAGACCTTCGGGGCTTGAAGAAACATTGGGAGGGCTACTAGGTAGGTAAGGAGTCCAGAGCATCATTTATGAGAAATTTTGAAATGATGTTAATGAAGGAATGGGTTGGTATTTATAGAAAAAGTGAGGGATTATTTTAATAATTTACAAGGGACACCTCAATAGTGGTATTTGAAAAACCATGGGCTTGACCATGGTATAAGCCACCTGGGACATATAATAACTTGTTTTAATTTACAAAAGTTGACCAGATTTATTACCACATTATTACGTCATTAATGATGTCATTAACACACCAAAATTCAAAAACTTTATTTTGTACTATTCACCAAAAAATCCCCAAAATTTAATCTAACCATTTATCGATGTGTAGAATTCAAAAATGAAGTCTTTTTTCTGAAAATAATTTTCTAAATATTTTAAATTTATTTTTTAAATAAAACCATACTTAATTTAGAAATTAATAATTTATAAACTATAACTACTTTTATATCATATTTAAAAATTAATCCAGACGTAATTATCTTAAAACCTTAAGTAAATAAAATAATAATACAATTTACTATTCATTGGGGTCATATTACTATTCATAAGGGTATTTTAATATTCATCAAAAAACAAGTTGGTTCTAATAGACTCCAAATAACATACTGAAAAAAAATTGTAGATGACCATTTTATGAAATTCAAAACATATAAGCATTAAATTTATGTTTAAAGGCTACTTATAAATATCTACATTAAACAAACTTTCAAGAATTTCAATTTATTTTTAGAAAACCATGGGGTGTTAAATTATCCCCACATTTTGGAAATTGAATCCTCCTAATTTTATTTAATTATTAAACAAGTGAGGGTACCTTTCACTCAATGAATTTTCAGACTCCCATGTTTCTTCTTAAACCATGTGGTTTCTCCACAAAACCTTTACCTAGGGAATTACCTTATTTGGTAATACCAGTTCCCTTCAATCAAGCATATGAAATGGTTTCTCTTCATATGAAAGGTTCTCCATTAGCTGATCTGCTTCAGGGATCAAAACATGAGTCAAATATGGTACATACTTCCTCAACATAGAAACAAAAAAAACATTGTGTACCTGAGACAAACTCAGAGGCAAAGCTACTTGGTATGCAACTAGTCCAACTTTCTCCAGGATTTCAAAAGGACCGATGAACCGTAGGCTTAGCTTTATCTTCTTACCAAAACACATCACACTTTTCCAAGAAGAGATTTTAAGGAAAACATGGTCACCTACCTTGAAAGAGAATTCTTTCCTTCTGTTATTTACATTACTGTTATGCCTTCTCTAAGCTGTCCTAATGTACTGCTAGATCATCTTCACTTTCTCAGCCATTTCCTTTACTAATTATGGCCCATCAACATTCTTTCACCGACTTCATCCTAGAATGCTGTAGACCAACAACACTTTACATACAAAGCCTCAAAAGGTGCCATACATATATAGAAATGAAAACTGTTAATATAAGAAAACTAAACTAAAGAAAGATACTGATTCCAACTTCCCTATTAGTCCATCTTAGTACTACCAGGATGAATCGAAAATGGAGAACTATGAGCTTCACATAACAAATATTTCTTAAACTAAGAATCACAGGGCACCCACAACTTTTTCAAATCTTAAAACACAAACATTATCAAGGTTAAATTCTTGAGGCTTACCCATTTTAACCAATTATACCTTTTTTTGTAACTCACAGTCTTCTTTCTTTGCTAGCTTAATTTTTTTTTGACAATGAAGAATGCACTTAAACCTGAAACAAAAAATATTTATTCCCCTCACTAACAACTTCTAAGCCAAAATACATCAAATCATTAATCAAGGGATCTTGTTCCAAACGTAACATAGTTAATGATGCATGATGTTTTTTACTCAAGGCATCTGCCACTCTGTTTGATTTTCTAGGATGGTAATTGATCATAAAATCATAATCCTTTATTAGTTCAAGCCATCTTCTCAGACTCATGTTTAATTCCTTCTGAGTGAATATATACTTTAGTCTTTTATGGTTAGTATATTATTTGACATTTGGCTCTGTATAAATGATGCCTCCAAATTATCAAAGATAAAACCATAGCTTCCAATTCCAAATCATGCATGGAATAATTTAAATCATGGGGTTTTATTTGTCTTGATGCATAAGAAATTACCAGATCATTCTGTATCAAAACACAACCAAGTCTCTTCAATCAAGCATCACTGTAGATGAAGAAATCACTATTTCATGAAGGCAAGGAAAAAAATGGAGCATTTACCAATCTATTCATTAGTTCCTGAAAACAAACATCGCATTCTTCAATACAAATAAATTTAACCCCTTTCCGTGTTAACTTAGTTATTAGGCTAGATAATCGAGAAAAGTTCTTAAAAAAACATCGATAATAACCTGCTAATCCAAGGAATATATGAATCTCTGTAACATTTGGGGGTCTTGGAAATTCATCAACCACTTTTTTTAGTAGGATCAACGGTTATTCCATCCTTATTTACAATTTTCCCAAGAAAAGTAATAATTTGTTACCAAAAATAACACATTCTGAATTTTTCATATAGTTTCTTTTCTTTTATGTTTTGTAAAAAAACACTTAGATGTTTTTCAAGCTCTTATTTATTTTTAGAAAATACCAGAATTTCAATAATAAATACAACCACAAACTTATCTAGGAATTCATGAAATACTCTATTCATAAGATTCATAAATACAATAGGTGCATTTGTTAACTCAAAGGTAATAACAACAAATTAATAATGCCCATATCTAGTACAAATAACTATTTTTGGGATGTCATACTACTTCATCTTCAGATAATGGTATCCAGATCTCACATCAATCTTGGAAATGTAATGAGCTCCCTGGAGCTGATCAAACAATCCATTAATATGAGGAAAAGAATACTTGTTTTTAATAGTGATGTTATTAAAAGCTCTATAATCAATTCAATGTTTCATGGAACCATATTTCTTTTTAAAAAACAAAATAGGATCTCCCCATGGTAATGTTCTAGGATGAATGAAGCCTTTATCAAGAAAATCCTACAACTGAATTTTCAATTCAAGAAGTTCAATTTGATCCATATGATATGGGGGTTTGGAAATTGGATTATCATTAAGAACTAAGTCAATTGGGAATTTGACTTCCTGATTAGGTATTAAACCTGGTAACTTATCAGAAAAAACGTCTAGGTATTCATTTAACAAAGGCACATCATCAATCTGAATAGTTCCCTTGATTTCAACAATATGAGAAAGATTAGTTTCATTTCCATATTTTAACAGTTTCTCAGATTCCTGATATGTTATAAATTTTGTTGGTTCATTAATTTATAAAAACTAGAAAACTTTCTGGAAAATAAATTATTTAGCTCTATAATAAATCTTAGCATGATAAACAGAAAGCCAATCCATTCCAAGAATAACATCAAACTCTACTAAGGGTAAAACAACAAGGTTTTTAGTTAAAGTCTTTCCACAAACCACAATAGAAATATTCTTATAATTCTTATTTACTATAATATTTCCCCCTGGTGTTTTAACAATAGGTTCAGGTATCATTTGTTGAGGTGATATTTCCAATTTACCTAAACATTTCTCAGAGATGAAGGAATTTATAGACCTCGTATCAAACAAAACTTTAGAAAAATATGATTGAACAGACAAAGTACCTGATACAAATTAATTGGATGGATATACATCTACTGAAGTAGTCACAAAGGATCTCACTACACCTTTCTGATTATAGTATGGATTCTCTCCATCATTCAGATCCCTCTTTGGATAGGTATTTGCATAAGGAACCATCTCACCACATTTAAAAAAATTTACAATTTTATTATCAGGATTAGTATTAGGATTATTTCCATTGAAATCTAGGGCCATATATCCAAACTTACCACATTTAAAACACTTCCAAGTTTTTCTAAGACATTCCTCAAGGTGCTTCTTGCAACAATTTTCACAAACTGAAAACAATGTTTTCTTATAACTATATTTCTTTGGTTGATTATTAACCATCACTTGCAACATGGACCACTTATTCTCCTTACTTCCAAAATGAACGTGATCATCAGAAAACTTCATCTCTACACTCTCAGCACATCAGACAAGTTTCTCATATCTTTTGAATTCAAAGGTGGCCAATTCCCTTCGATACCTTGGCATCGGTCCTGAGTAAAAGCGATTGATTTTGCTATCAAGATCCAGAATAAGATTTGAATCATACCTCTCCAGGTAGGTGAATTTTTCTTCATACACAGCCACTGAATCCTCCTCCTTTTACATCAATTCAAGGAATCTCTTCTCCATCCTAAGTCGAACCACCTTAGGAAAGTATTTTTCAAGGAAAAGTCTATTAAATTCATCCCACTCTAAGGCATAAAAATCCCCTCTACCCCTTATATTCTTTACCATTAACCAAAATTGATCAGCTTAACCTTCAAAATGATAAATGTAAAGACTTACCTTTTGATTGTTTTAAAATCCCATAACATTGAATATCTTTTCATGGGATTTGATCCATACTTCAGCAGCTACTGGGTCAAGAAGATCCATTGAAAGCAGGAGGGTGTTGTCTCATGAAATGTTACACTAATTTCATGTTCTGTTGTGGTACCTTTATTTGTTCTATTACATGGATTCCACCACCATTTATTTCTTGTGTTAACTGATCCATTACTATCACAAACTTCTTAATTCTAATCCCTACTATTCCAGACTGTAGATCCAGAAGGATATCATTCTATTGGTGCCTCTCCTCTTTAGAATCCATGTTCCTTCTACAGACAACCATTCTAAACAAATATATATTATATGAAGCAACATGGAAATCATTAAATTATATAACATTTCAAATTAATGATAGAGTAAAAATCCTTTATGGTATTATTTTAACATTATCCTAACCCCTAATGTTATCTAAACCATCCTATGATGCCAACTATAAAGACCCAACCTTATTACATACATAATATTGAATTTAGTCAATAAAACAATTCATTTTACATTGAGGATATTTTCATGTTTAGTGATTTAGAGAATTGGGGAATAATACATTCATAACATTACACATTGTTACAAAGTAGATACCATAAAAATAGTTTCCATTTTTTTCAAAATTTAAAACATTTAAACATAAAACATGATTCCATGAAAATTATTCAACATTTATCATGGATTCCTTCTTTGTATTACACATCCATTAACATGTGAAAAAATTTAAAACTTTGTGTGAGCACAAAAACTCAGTAAGGGATATAAAATAAGAAGGATAGAACACAGTAGTCCATGAATACTTATAACGTATAAAATTATTTTCAAAATACATACTTATCACCTATATATATATACTTACTTTATGAAACATGAGATTTTCACAATACTTATGAAAATAATTAGAACCTTAAAGGTATCTTGGGGCATTACTTATGTAATCTTGTAACCCTCTCGGCTACCTTATAATTTGTAACCATCATGACTACCTTACTATTTGTGTAACCATTGCAGTTACACTTGGAGTAACCATACAACCAACCTCAAACATACAAATACCCAATGAATTGGAGTGAAATATAGGTCCCACACTTCATAATAAATAATTCCCATGATTTAGAACATAATCATACAACATGAATTTTTTCATAAAACATTGCATTTGAATTTTGAAAAATATAATTTTAAAAGAGGATTTTAAAAGAAAAGTCCTTTATAAATATCATATAATTGAATTGAGGCTTAATAAAGTGGATGGAATATGTTTAGACTCTATATATATAGATAAATAAACATATTATAATCATAATTCATCAGATAAACCATTTAAATACCACATAAATAATGAAGAATAAGGTTAACCCAAATGATGGACATCGTGTTAAGAATTCCCTTACCTAATGCTTGTATTACTTCAAAATTGTTTAAAATTTATGTAATTTGGTTAAAAGAGTGTTATTAGTTTATTAAAGAAACATTTTAATGTTTATAACATCTTATACGATCATTTCATAACCTCATTATACCCCTTAATTGTTAGTTTTTTGTTCCTTCACTGTTTTGGGTGAGTTCCTTAAATGATTGGTTCATGATGGATGTTCTTGTCGATTGGAAGTGAAACTCCATAATTGGAATGGAAATATATTTACATATTACTAGTATCATAATTTATACCATTTTTCACTTCGATTTTATATATGAGGATGATTCATAAGTTAAAACATTAATGATGTTCGTTTAGATCATTTTAGTGGTTCTTTGATAATAACAACCATATTTTGTCTTGTAAATTAAAACCATGAGTAAAAAATAATTACAGAACCATGGATGAGAGATAATACATATATTATAATCTTTTTCAACCATTTAAATGGTTTCATGACTATACTTGAAAGAATTAATGTAAATTGAAATCACATCGTCCATGATGCCGGTAATTCGACACATCATGATCAATGTTTTTTATCCCTTGAATAAGTGGGAGAGGAGAAGAATAATGATGATGAATTTTCCCTGAAAATTATAACATACAGAATATAAATTATTTAAGGATATTTCATACCTATTGGGTAATAAGATAAGGATAAATAATAAGAAAAGAAATAATCTCAAAATAAAAGAATAATTGAGAAATCCCTTACAAAAATTCAGCAGCCTAATGACTATGTAACATGGTTTTAAAAAATATTAAAAAGAGATGGGAAAGGGGTCAACCATCCAAAAAATGAATCATAATATATAATAGATCAATAATAATAAGTAAATAAGAACATGGTAGGGAAACTTGAATGTTATACCACATAAAAGAGAACTTGAATGGAAAAAGAAAGAAATTGGAATTTTTTTTACCTTGTATAGTAACTCCTAGAACTTGATGGTTGGGACCTTGGTGGATTGAGTAAACCTTTGGAGGGATAATAGGGAGGTAAGGTGGACAGAGCTTTGTTAATGGTAAATTTTGAATGATGTTAATGAAGGAATGGGTTGGTATTTATAGAAAAAGTGAGGGATTATTTTAATAATTTCAAGGGACACCTCATTAGTGGTATTTGAAAAACCATGGTCTTTACCATGGTATTTTCCCCTAATATAAGCCACTAGAGAAACCTAATAACTTATTTTACTGTACAAAATTTCACCAGTTTTATTACATCAATATTACATCATTAATGATGTCATTAACACACCAAAACTCAAAATTGTATTTATAACTATTCACCGAAAAATCAACTCTTTTGGAAAAATCCCCAAAATTCATCCTAACCATTTATTGATGTATAGAATTAAAAAATAAAGTCCTTTTTTTTAAAAATAATTTTCTAAATATTTTTAATTTAATTTTATTATAATAAAATATTTAATTCAAAAATTGAAAATTTAAAAACTATAACTGCTTTCATATGACATTTAAAATTTAATCAAGATGTCATTATCTTAAAGCCTTAATAAAATAAAATAATAATACAATTTACTATTCATTGGGGTCATATTACTATTCATATTACTATTCATAAGGGTATGTTACTATTGACCGATAAAACAAGTTGTTTCCAATAGAATCCAAATAACATACTGAATATAATTATAGATGACCATTTTTCCAAACTCAAAACATAGAAACAGTAAAATTATGTTTAAAGGCTACTTATAAATAACTACATTAAACAAAATTTCAAGAATTTCAATTTTGTTTTTAGAAAAACTTGGGGTGTTACAGTTTTTCCCTGTTAGTAGTGTAAGGATTTTCTTATATTTATCCTCCTTCCCTAACTATATTAATAAATCAATTTGGTAATGTGGAAACATTATAGTAAGTTTCTAAAATATTTCCCATGCCTCCAAGTCTGATTTTTCATCCTCTTGGGAGATTTTTTAAATATCATTTCTTAATTTCCACATTCTTATGGGTGTAAAATATTTACTCATTAATTTATTGGCAAGATCGTTTCATATCAGGATTGATTAGGGAGTTTTATTTGTTATCCAATCCTTAGATTGTTCATGCTAGTTGAATGGGTAGAGACATAGTATTATTGTGTCTAAAGAAATTCTCTGGTTGAAAAATGATTCACAAACCTCTAACAAATTAGAAATGTTTTCATGGGGGTATTTTCTTTCAAGTACACTGAATTGACCCTTGTTCTGGATCATATTGGTGAGTCTAGGTTTTATTGTTTATAGTGTGAATATTAATTGGTGGGTGTACAATATTTTTCACAACACTACTAATGGAAGGAATTTTTAATCCATAATGGGGATCTGTTTTAGGGCTAGTCACTCACCTTGATTTTCATGACGTTCATATTGGGTGTTTTTAATATGTGGTGGGGAAAGATCATTGTTCTCTGCCATTGTGAATTAGTGGTGTGAAAAAATTGTTCTATCAATCTTAGGATTAAAAGTAAGTAGTTCATGTGCATCCAGGATCCTTTAATGTGTCAAGGTTCCATAGAATATGGACTAGCTGGAAAAAATATATGGAGGAATCATGTGAACCGAAAAGAGAAAAAGTAATAAAATGGAATGAAAAAATAAGAAAGAGGGTGAGGTGGGGTAATCAAAGGTCCAATTTGACGTCTATTAGGCCTTATAAATAGTAAATACTTGTCAATAACCCCAAATTTTTATGTCACCACATGTTTCATTTAATTTTCAAGGGCATTGATCAAATTATATATTTAAAATCTCAAACTAAACTTACTAAAATTACAACATTAAGCAGTAGTGTAGGCTTGAACCCATAGAGATCCCTAGTAGGCAAGCAAAAATTCAAGAAAAATATTTCAAAAGGATTCCACATGTTTAGTCTTTATGTTTTTGTTTTTATTAAACCGACTAGATTGTATTTAATTAAGATAACTAAGAAGAGATCATTTCAATTTTAGGGCTCTTGATTGAATATTATACTAGATTTATCTTTGGATAGTCCTACAATTTAGGCTATAAAATTGTGGAAATGTCACCAATCAGTTTTGATCAAACCAATTAGATATCCCATTACTAAAACTATCCCATGGTCAGGGTATAACTGAGATCCTAGTATCAATATGCTTAGTTTCTATGAAAAAATAATCATAGGATAATTGTCATAGTACCACAAAACATAAATTAGGATAGGTTCAATCAATTACAATTATCATAGTCAATTTTGTGGGAAGGAATGTGATGAAAAATTATTATTAACCAAATTACTTGCCATATGGTTATTAATGTTAATTATATAGATTCATGGGGCTCTAAAACACCCCCACACTTGACGCCTAACATTAATAGGATTATTTGTTCATGATGGTTTTGATAAAAAGATGATAAATACTAAACATGATACACATAATATTTAGAGGGTTAAAAAATTGGAAATCTAGGATTACAACAAGAAAGATATCCAATATAAATAATTGGAATCAATTTTAATCCAACAAAAATCACTGTTCCTGAAGAAACAATGAACAACAGTGTCAATGGTGATAAATAATAGAAATTGATGTTGAAATGAATGTATAAAATGGAAATTTATTGACAATAATCGAAGAAAATAAATATAACTACAATAATCACAAAAATTATTTAATAAAAAAAAATTAAAGAATGAATTAAAATGGGAATGGAATGAAAACTTATGAAAAATGGGGGAAAATAATGAGAGAGATTGAATGTCTCTGACTCTAATATGTGCATGGCCAGTGATACAAAATCAATTTGATCAGGAATAAAATGATTTTTAAATAATTAAGGTCATGTACTGGATTATGTGGATTCAATCCAAACATTTGTAGCTTGTGTAATCTATCATCACATCTATTATTTGAGATCCACAATTTCCTTGAGAAAACATTCTCTTATCTTTGATCGGGGGGGGGGGGACCTCAAACCTTGCACATCATGTAACCCATGACCGTCATGTACTTTATTATCATTAAGTGGGATTTTGAACTTAAAATTATCATGAAGTGTAATGCCTGTACATGTTGTGAAATAGGTTCACGTTATGCACAATCTTCATGGGTTGGTCTATATCCTTCAGGAATACAATGAATGATGAATACATGTCATGTATGAATACATAATGTGTAAATACTGTTTTTTTATTATTCATAATTTCTTCTATTCATTCAATAATTTCTAATTCCCAATAAAACAAACCAAAACATAGTGAACTATTGAAAAAAGATGAATACAACATAATTAAGTGAATCCAATATATATATATATATATGTATATATATATATATATTTAGATGATCAATTTCTTATGCAGCATTTGAGTATAAACTCAGTACAACACTACCAATGTAATCCCATGATAATATCCATATATATGTGAGTGCTTTCGATGTGTGATAATTAAAACTAATTCCATCATCAAAAAACCACTCTACCCATTATCATCAAGCCATAATGATATTTTTACAAGATTCCATCATTTTTGGAATGTGATAATATTCCCACATTAATTAACATCTGAATATCCCTTGGCCTTCTATCTAGTTTTATACCACATGACTTCACATGCCAAAACATACATATCCTGACTGTATTAAGTCATTAGTTTTTCTATCCCGAAGTATTATCCATAAACCACACCACATGGTCTATAACCAAAAAACTCTCATTCAAAACACTTTCTCCATAGCCTAGTGATTCTTATATACTATGAGCACAAAATTCAATCTGTTGAACCCCATCACTACCCATATCTCATGGTTATCTCTAAGGTGCATCCCCTATTAAATTGATGATTAAAAGTATACAACCTAAGATAATAAACTATAAATAATATCGATAATTAAATAATGGTCAACAGAAGTTCATGGGCCGTATTTGGTGTGCACATGACCCCAATGACGTCAACCACAATTTGAGAGGTATTTTTTAAAAACCTATGGCTATATCTTGATGAAAATATAGTTCATATATTTCTGAGTGAAATATCACCCTCTATTTTTTTTTCAGAAAACTACATCAATTTATAGTTAAATGGGATACAAATATCCATCCCCCAATATTAATAACCAATTATAATAAGGAATACCTTGAAATAACTAATAGACTCATGTGTTTTTCTATCAACACCTCACATAATCATAAGAAATCACAAGTAATTCTTGAACACGATTAGACACTTGAACCTACCCATTCTCAATTGTCCCATGACTTATAAACACATGTATAATAGTATAATAATCTAGGAACCATATAAATAGAGTCATAAATACTATACTTATTGATTAGGTTTAGTTGATTTTGTTAAAATTGGAAAAATATAAAATTTTTGGAATAATCATGACATTATGTGTGAGAAACTAGACATTAATATGTATAATTTTCCTTTTGAATACAAATATGTTCCATATTTAATAATCTAGTATTGTGTATAAAAACAACACAATATTGTAAAAAAATATTTTATTTCAGGAAAAAAATGTATAGAATAATAAAATCAAATAAAATTAATAATAATTCATTGGGGTAAATAATAATTTAAAATTAGCAGTGATGGGGAAAATTGGATCCCATTGGTCCCCTAGAATAATCACACTCAAGAAAAATACTAAAAAGAGAAAAAAAGTGTAGCAATTTAATATCCATTTTTGAAAAAATAACCTTGTTGGAATGTGAAGTGAACGATGAATGATTGTAATAAGAGGTATATATAGGATGTGGAAAACCTATATGATAATTGGAAATATGATCATTGGAATAGTAACCTAACAATTATGAATAGTAACATGACAATTAGAATAGTAACCATACAATTTGAATAGTATTAATGTCGTTGGGTATCTCATGAAATAAAAATATAATGGAATTATATCACATGAAAATTATAAAAAACTATTAAATATGATAAAATAAATATTCAATAAAAATAAACTATTACTAAATATGCTTGAAAAAATATAGTTTGATTTTCATTAAAATACATTTTTCTTTTAATTTAAAATATTCTAAATAATTTTTTATCTTTATAAAAAGTCATAAAAGGAAAATACATAATTTTAAATAAATAATAAAACAATTTTATGTAATTATTATTTATTTTTATATGGGTAAAATATTTTTTATACCCTTATAATTAATATTTTTTCAATAAATATTGATTTTAGATTAATAATTACATTTCTTATAATTTAGGAAATATTTTGATAATATGAACATCATTTTTGTATTCAACAGATCAAAATGATTATAGGGTTTTTTATCTATTATTACAACAATGATAAATTTCTATTTAATAGTGAAATACACTAAAATATTACATGTTATATTTTATGATAAATACATGATTAATGAAATCTAGGATTATATAAGAAATAATTATCTTAGCCTCAAATCCAAAAATTAAAATATGTAGTTAGTTAAATCATCACCATTCATAGTCTATAGAAAAACTAATTAACCACTAAATATTTTATTTAAAAACACATTCCCATCCTCAAATATAAATTCGTATTTCAAAAAAGATATCACTTTTAGGGTTAAGTGGGAACCATCACAAAATGAATACATAAAAAATGTATCAACATACCATACCTAGATCATCCCTAAACCCCCACATATCATTACCAAAAATAAAACCCCATAAGAGATAAAAAATCCATTAAAAACAAGTTTTTGTCTATTAAAAGAATTATCCCTATATAATTTTTAGTTCAGATTATTTAACATTATTTTCTTTTCATCCTTGATGAGTTCATCAAAGAAATAATCCATTTTGACTGAAATTTGAATGAAATCCTCCGTATTAATTTTACCTTCATTGAAGATCATCATCAAAATATATTTCTCCTTGTTTAACCAACTGCACATCTCATCATTGATGTCTAATAGAAGAAATATTAAAACTATCATGTCTGTAACCTCTTGGGGTCCTTAATCAAGAAGGCCTCCTCCACCATAACTTCCCTAGATTATGTTATTCATTCCCATGAATTTCCATTATATTATTAACCACCATCCATTTCCTTTAGTATTTTCTTCATGTAATAAATGGTTTCTATTGTTCTAGGATTATATGAGTAATCCATCCTCCATT
Source organism: Viscum album (assembly GCA_963277665.1). Classification (NCBI taxonomy): domain Eukaryota; kingdom Viridiplantae; phylum Streptophyta; class Magnoliopsida; order Santalales; family Viscaceae; genus Viscum; species Viscum album. The sequence continues at coordinate 613,853,390 of OY728129.1, read as the reverse complement.
TGCAATTATTCCCTTTGGTGAGAGTACAACTCCCAGAATCACATCTTCCTATCTATCCTTTCTTCTTTCTTGAGAAGTGAATTCCATTGTTGTGTCTTCAATATTCACTATCTTTTTAGATGTAGTTATCACTCCCAATATCTTCCTTTGTACCATAATTATAAGGCCCCAGCCTTAAACCTTACTTAATATTGAATTAAATGAATAATTCACATTGAGGATCTTTTCAGGTTTAGAGTTTTAGAGAATTAGAACATAACTATTACATCTTAAAAGATTACAAAGTAGACACTTCTACTATGTTTCCATAAAATAAAAACTCTTAAAAAGAAAGATGTCTAGATTCCATGTTTTAGATATCATGACATTCCCTTGATCCCATCCTTGACCTTATTCCACTTTAAGTCCTGTGAAAAACATTTCGAAAAACTTGGGGTGAGCATAAAAAGCTCAGTAAGGGATACACAAAGAATGAAAACTGTTAGTTTTTCAAAATCAAGTAAACCATGTATACTCTATCTAAGTAATACCTTCACCTTCATGAAGTAGTAAAACTCTTCACTGAATAAAGTATCATTACTTACCTTTTTGTAACCAAAGTATAACCATAAAACCCATATAAAGAACACATAACATATATAAAGGTAACTTGGGACATAAACATACTTAAGTGGAATAACCATACAGTCGACTTCCACACTTATCACTTAATGGAATAGCCATACGGCCAATTTCCATACATACTTAATGGAATAGCCATACGGCCGAATTCCATACCCAATGCATTGGAGGTTATAACGTAACCACCCGTCCTGGTATTCACGGCACCACCCGTCATATGGTTTATAACGTAACCACCTGTTAAAATGTCCAAGTACCAGTATAAAATCATAAAACATAAAACCAATATAAAGGAATGATAACATTTCCACATTTCAATCACAATATATCATAAATATATTGACATAATAGAATCCTTTTTCAAAACCATTTTCAATACCAAAATACATAAAAGAGTATATGGTATTTATTTTATTCTAAAAACATTACGGCTTGTTGAGAAAGCCAAAGATCAAATAATACTCACGGCGGCGGAAAAAGTCGTTGTCACCGCGTACGTTAAAAAAAACATTCCTTTTTGTCGTTTAGTAAAACGCTTCGTAGAAAAAGATTCCTTTTGTATAAAAGTAAAATTCAAAGGAGTTTATACACCGTATAAAAGAAAGTTTTGTATAAAACGAAATATGCCTGAATGAAAGGAGATTGAGACGAAGTCCCTTACCTTGGGTCCGACTTGACTCGATCGTTCTTTAACGTCCTTAATAATAAACTTGAGTTAATTTATACTTGATTAAGAACCTTTTTAAAGTTCATTTTTCTTTTTATATCACTTATTTCCATGTTATAAACATTATGTAACCATTTAAGTTAATAATGTTTATTTTGTCAATATTTGGTTCTTAAGTCGAAAGTTGACTTCTTACAATTACATGTTGTTCATGTGGTCAAAAGTTCTTTATATCCAGAATGAAATTCCCGATTTGGATATAATATGTATCATATATATCCAGCATATACATGTATTTATAATATTACATAATCATTTAGAGGTAAGAAATGAAATGCACCGTTCATGGAGACGGTAAGCCGTACGTACGCATGAACGCTACTTTCATTTCATTGTCATATTAGTGGAATTAAAACTAAATGAGAGGTATGTATATTTTAATTCCAGAATTATATTCATCATTTAGATATATCATTAATTATATATATACATTATATACATGTAATTTTAATAGTACATTACATTTGGGGATAAGAAATGAAATGCACCGTTCATGGAGACGGTAAGCCGTACGTACGCATGAACGCTACTTTCATTTCTATCTCATACTTTAATGGAAATAAATAATAATGATATAGAGGTATATTATAATTCCAGTATAAAATCATATATAATAACTTTAAATCCATCCTTTACTCGTCCCACATATGGCATTAACGAATCACATCACTTTTAGGGGGCGGTAGTCCGCACTTCCTTAAATGAAGATATCGTGTTTACCCATAATGGAAACAATAAAGGTATGACAAAAATGAAAAATACAGAAGCTTAAAGAAAACATAAACATATTATATATCATATATAAAAATAGTGACATCATAATGTCCACCCTTGAAGGTGTTAAATGAGTATTGAACAATCATCGTTTCGGGAGGCAGAATTTCGCCATCCACGGAAACCGTATGTTCTTTAACCATTTGATGTAGTTGTGTGAGAGTGTAGCTAAAATAAATCATATAACAACATCCTAGTATATTTAAGATACTGTTTTTGTTACAAAATAAGTAAATAAAAAGAGTTTATGGGGTTGGAGAAGCAAAATAAAACAAATGAGCATGAGAGAATGAATTACCTTTAAAAGTGTAACTCCTTTTGATTTGAGCCTAAAGGCTTCCTTTGAAAGGATTCTGCCCAAAGGGACTCCTCTAGGATGAGGAGAGGGATGTGGAGAGAGTAAATGGGCAGGGTTTGGCCGAGCCAAAGGCTTGAGGAGTGTGTGAAATGAGGTAGAGGTGGGGGCCTTTTATAAGAGGAGAGGAGGGGCACTTTTGGAAAGTAAAGAAATATTACTTTATTTGAAAATGTGTTTCGGTTTCAAAAGGTCCCACATTGATATAATTCGTGGATAAGGTGATAAGGGTTTGAAATCCACTCATACAATTGGTTTTGGCCATGTGTAGGTTTTAGATTTTTCATTATCTTTCCATTTTATTTAAATCGTTAAATAATGATGTCATCGCTGCATCATTATTATGTAATAAATAATTTAATTTATTTAATGTCTAAAAATTATAAAAAAATACTATGATGTAGGAAATCTTTTTAGCTTTACAATGACTATTTATAATCAAATATCTGATCTTTATAACCCCATATAAAAATTGTTTTCGTAAAACATATTATGTTTGTATCATTTTTACTTTTACATTAAATAAAAAGTAATTTATGTCATTTCCCAACAAAAGTGGATCCATGGGGTCCCCAAGTTGGACCATGGATTTTCTTGGTCGGCCATGACTCACCCAATAGGTGTAGGACAAGTTTCATGGTGTTTTCACATTCTTATAATACCATTTTTACCTTAAACTACACTAATTACCTCTAATCGCGATTAATGAAAAAAAATTACTATTCACCAAAAAATTATTTTAATCTCATTGAACCACATTTTACTTCTTAATTACAACCATGTATGTCGGATTTTCAAAATTCAATACACATTAGTGGTAAACTTTCATTTAACTGAAAAATCAGTTTGCTTGATTACCACTTAGTGGTTTCACTATTCATCAAAAATTGATGTTTTTCAGAAAATTACCAAAAATTCACCCTAAGATATATTTGATATTCCGAATTCAAAAATGAAGTCCATTTTACAAAATTCAAAACATATAAGTCAAATTAATTAATTTAATAATTAATTCCCGCTGTCATGACAAATAGCGTGTTTTTGTGAAACAATAAGTATCAAAATATTGACACCAGTTTAAGTCCAATTTCAAAGTGAAATTGATTCCAATGACCACCATTGGATTAACTGGTAAAAATATTTTCTAACTTCACTTTAAAACCAATTAAAATAATAATCTAATCATATAAATAATTTATATTAAAAAGAGGTTTTGAATTAAAATACATCATTTTACACTATTCATAAAAAAATGAACTTTATCAGAAAGGTACCAAAAATTTACACAAAGTAAATTTTGATGTCCCGATTCTAAAGAAGAGTTATATTTGGTCCAAAATAAAGTATAAGAGTGATAAAAAATATATTTAATGACGGTTCACCATTAAAAGGTGATAAGTGAACCTTTAGTGAAAATTAGAGTATATATGCCCTAAAATTAAACTCTTTCCATATTTTAAGCCTTTATCTTTTATTGGGTAAATGTAAAAACATTTAAAAACATATATAATCATATTTTAGTTATTTATATCCATTCCCGCCAGTACAACAGCTACTCGTTAACTAACATTTAAAATAATATTATTTTATTACTTGTGTGCAACGTAAGTTTTCAAAGAAACTCATCGTTGCGTACCAAGTACGCTATTGAACGTAGAAACCCTTGTTAATTAAAATTAATATTTAATTCGTAAATATTAATAAATATGAAAATTCTTTATTCTTTATTTACCTGGGATGTTACATCCTTCCCCCATTTTGGTAATTGCGTCCTCGCAATTTTATTTACTTATCAAAATAAGTGGGGGTATTTATCCCTCATAGCATTTTCAGATTCCCACGTTGCCTCTTTAATCACATGGTTTTTCCACAAAACCTTTACCTGATGAATCACCTTATTCCGTAACACTTGCTCCCTGTGGTCAAGAATCTGGACCGGTTGTTCCTTATAAGATAGGTTCTCTTCCAGCTAAACTACCTCTGGACTCAAAACATGAGATGGATCTGGAATATACTTTCTCAACATCGAAACGTGAAAAACATTGTGTACCTGAGATAAACTCGGAGGTAAAGCCACTCGGTATGCAACTGATCCAACTCTTTCCAGAATTTCGTATGGTCCAACCAACCATGGACTCAACTTTCCTTTCTTACCAAATCTCATCACACTTTTCCAAGGAGAAACCTTGAGAAAAGCATGATCACCTACCTCAAAAGATAGATCCTTCCTCCGGTTATCCGCATAACTCTTCTGCCTGCTCTGAGCTGTTCTCATGTGTTTTCTGAATCAACTGAACTTTTTCTGCCATCTCTTCTACCAATTCTGGTCCCATCAGATTCCTTTCACCCACTTCATTCCAAAATGCTGGAGTTCGACAACGCTTCCCATATAATGCCTCAAATAGTTCCATCTGTATACTGGAATGAAAGCTGTTATTATAAGAAAATTCAACCAAAGAAAGATGTTGGTCCCAACTTCCCTGATAATCCATCAAACAAGCTCGTAGCATATCCTCCAATGTCTGAATTGTTCGTTTTGACTGCCCATCTGATTGAGGATGAAAAGCTGTAATAAAATTTAATTCAGTACCCAACGACTTCTGAAGGACTTTCCAAAATTTAAAAGTAAACCTGGGATTATGATCCGATATAATGGAGAGAGGAACTCCATGTAACCTGACTATCTCTTTAAGATACAGACGGGAAAGTTGATCAAGAGAGAAAGTATCTCGTATAGAAAGAAAATGAGCAGATTTGTTCAAGCGATCAACAATAACCCATATTGCATTATTACCTCGAGATGTCCTCGGTAATCCCACAACAAAGTCCATGGATATGTTTTCCCATTTCCACTCTGGCACTGGTAAAGGCTGAAGCATCCCTTTCGGTAACTGCTGCTCTGCTTTAACCTGTTGACATGTCAAACACTTCACTGTAAAATCAGCAATGTCTCTTTTCATTCCATCCCACCAGTAATACTCCCGCAGACCCTTGTACATATTAGTACTGCCAGGATGAAAAAACAACTCATTCTTCAACTGTGAATCACAAGGCACACATAACCTCTTCACAAACCTCAAAACACAAACACAAACTTTCCAAGAACTCATGGAAAATTTTATTCATAAGGTCCATGAATACAGCAGGTGCATTGTTTAACCCAAAAGGCATAACTAAAAATTCATAATGGCCATATCTAGTACGGAACGCAGTCTTCGGAACATCTGCTTCTTTTACTTTCAACTGATGGTACCCCGACCTCAAGTCAATCTTTGAAAAATACTGAGCTCCCTGGAGCTGATACCACTTCATTCGATGGCCCAACATCTGCTGAAGTTTTTTCAAAGGATTTCTCCACCCCTTTCTACTTGTAGTCTGGCTGCATTCCCCCAGTTGAGTTCATCGTTGGACACTCGTTTGCGTAATGACCCATTTCATTACACTTAAAACATCTTACCGTTGGCTTTTCATTGCATGCTTGATCATCTTCCTTACAGTTACGAGCAATATGACCAGACTTACCACACCAAAAGCACTTACCAGACTTGGATAAACATTCTCCAGGATGCATTTTACCACATTTATCACAGGATGGATATTTGGTTTTCTTACCTCCTTGCTTCTTTGATGAATTCTTCCCCTTTGCCTGCCAACTAGACCTCTTATTCTGTTGTTTGTCATAGAACACCTGATCATCGGAAAACTCCATTTCCACCTTCTCCGCACATCGAACAAGTTTTTCATAACTTTTGAACTCACGAGAAGCTAAAGCCCTTCAATACTTTGGCTTTAACCCTGAGTAAAAATGGTTTATTTTACTATCAAGATCACGTATGAAGTTTGGAGCATACCTTTCCAATCGAGTGAACTTTTCTTCATAAGCAGCCACTGAATCATCCTCCTGCCTCAATTCTAGGAACTGTTTTTCCATCCTAAGACGAACCACCTTAGGAAAATATTTCTCAAGAAACATACCTTTGAATTCGTCCCAGTGAAGATCCTCAATCTCATCACTATCCCTTATATTTTTCACCATCGACCACCACTGATCAGCTTCACCTTCAAAACGGTAAACAACAAGACTAACCTTTTGATGTTCTGAACACCCCATGACATCAAAAATATTCTCCAGTGCTTTAATCCACCCTTCAGCTTGCACAGGGTCAGATGATCCTCTGAATGATGGGGGATGTTGCGTCATGAAGTGTTCCACCACTGACATGTTCCTCTGTGGTTGATCTGGCTGATCTTGTGCATGTATACCACCACCATTTATAGCCTGAGTCAACTGTGCCATCACTGCAACAAACTGTTCAGTTCCTATTCCGACCATCTCAGGTTGCTGATTTGGAAGGTTATCTTCCTCCTGATGTCGTCCCAACATAGCTGCTTTTTTTCCTCTGCGGAAAACCATTCTGAACACAGAAATATCTTAGGTGAAGCAACATGGTAATCCGTAAATGCTATATCATTTCAATCATATTATAATTTAACACTTTTCTAACTCCTAAAGTTGTCTAAACCGACCTCTGATACCAACTATAAGGCCCCAGCCTTAAACCTTACTTAATATTGAATTAAATGAATAATTCACATTGAGGATCTTTTCAGGTTTAGAGTTTTAGAGAATTAGAACATAACTATTACATCTTAAAAGATTACAAAGTAGACACTTCTACTAAGTTTCCATAAAATAAAAACTCTTAAAAAGAAAGATGTCTAGATTCCATGTTTTAGATAGCATGACATTCCCTTGATCCCATCCTTGACCTTATTCCACTTTAAGTCATGTGAAAAACATTTCGAAAAACTTGGGGTGAGCATAAAATGCTCAGTAAGGGATACACAAAGAATGAAAACTGTTAGTTTTTCAAAATCAAGTAAACCATGTATACTCTATCTAAGTAATACCTTCACCTTCATGAAGTAGTAAAACTCTTCACTGAATAAAGTATCATTACTTACCTTTTTGTAACCAAAGTATAACCATAAAACCCATATAAAGAACACATAACATATATAAAGGTAACTTGGGACATAAACATACTTAAGTGGAATAACCATACGGTCGACTTCCACACTTATTACTTAATGGAATAGCCATACGGCCAATTTCCATACATACTTAATGGAATAGCCATACGGCCGACTTCCATACCCAATGCATTGGAGGTTATAACGTAACCACCCATCCTGGTATTCACGGCACCACCCATCATATGGTTTATAACGTAACCACCCATTAAAATGTCCAAGTACCAGTATAAAATCATAAAACAAAAAACCAATATAAAGGAATGATAACATTTCCACATTTCAATCACAATATATCATAAATATATTGACATAATAGAATCCTTTTTCAAAACCATTTTCATTACCAAAATACATAAAAGAGTATATGGTATTTATTTTATTCTAAAAACATTACGGCTTGTTGAGAAAGCCAAAGATCAAATAATACTCATGGCGGCGGAAAAGGTCGTTGTCACCGCGTACGTTAAAAAAACATTCCTTTTTGTCATTTAGTAAAACGCTTCGTAGAAAAAGATTCCTTTTGTATAAAAGTAAAAGTCAAAGGAGTTTATACACCGTATAAAAGAAAGTTGGGTATAAAATGAAATATGCCTCAATGAAAGGAGATTGAGACGAAGTCCCTTACCTTGGGTCCGACTTGACTCGATCGTTCTTTAACGTCCTGAATAATAAACTTGAGTTAATTTATACTTGATTAAGAACCTTTTTAAAGTTCATTGTTCTTTTTATATCACTTATTGCCATGTTATAAACATTATGTAACCATTTAAGTTAATAATGTTTGTTTTGTCAATATTTGGTTCTTAAGTCGAAATTTGACTTCTTACAATTACATGTTGTTCATGTGGTCAAAAGTTCTTTATATCCAGAATGAAATTCCCAATTTGGATATAATATGTATCATATATATCCAGCATATACATGTATTTATAATATTACATAATCATTTAGAGGTAAGAAATGAAATGCACCATTCATGGAGATGGTAAGCCGTACGTACGCATGAACGCTACTTTCATTTCTTTGTCATATTAGTAGAATTAAAACTAAATGAGAGGTATGTATATTTTAATTCCAGAATTATATTCATCATTTAGATATATAATTAATTATATATATGCATTATATACATGTAATTTTAATAGTACATTACATTTGGGGATAAGAAATGAAATGCACCGTTCATGGAGACGGTAAGCCGTACGTACGCATGAACGCTACTTTCATTTCTATCTCATACTTTAATGAAAAGAAATAATAATGATATAGAGGTATATTATAATTCCAGTATAACATCATATATAATAACTTTAAATCCATCCTTTACACATCCCACATATGGCATTAACGAATCACATCACTTTTAGGGGGCGGTAGTCCGCACTTCCTTAAATGAAGATATCGTGTTTCCCCATAATGGAAACCATAAAGGTATGCCAAAAATGAAAAATACAGAAGCTTAAAGAAAACATAAACATATTATATATCATATATAAAAATAGTGACATCATAATGGCCACCCTTGAAGGTGTTAAATGAGTATTGAACAATCATCGTTTCGGGAGGTAGAATTTCGCCATCCACGGAAACCGTATGTTCTTTAACCATTTGATGTAGTTGTGTGAGAGTGTAGCTCAAATAAATCATATAACAACATCCTAGTATATTGAAGATACTGGTTGTGTTACAAAATAAGTAAATAAAAAGATTTTAGGGGGTTGGAGAAGAAAAATAAAACAAATGAACATGAGAGAATGAATTACCTTTAAAAGTGTAACTCATTTTGATTTGAGCCTAAAGGCTTCCTTTGAAAGGATTCTTCCCAAAGGGAATCCTCTAGGATGAGGAGAGGGATGTGTAGAGAGTAAATGGGCAGGGGTTGGCCGAGCCAAAGGCTTGAGGAGAGTGTGAAATGAGGTAGAGGTGGGGGCCTTTTATAAGAGGAGAGGAGGGGCACTTTTCGAAAGTAAAGAAATATTACTTTATTTGAAAATGTGTTTCGGTTTCAAAAGGTCCCACATTGATATAATTCGTGGATAAGGTGATAAGGGTTCGAAATCCACTCATCCAATTGGTTTTTTCCATGTGTAGGTTTTAGAGTTTTCATTATCTTTCCATTTTATTTAAATCGTTAAATAATGATGTCATCGCTGCATCATTATTATGTCATAAATAATTTAATTTATTTAATGTCTAAAAATTATAAAAAAAATACTATGATGTAGGAAATATTTTTAGCTTTCCAATTATTATTTATAATAAAATATATGATCTTTATAACCCCATGTAAAAATTGTTTTCATAAAACATATTATGTTTGTGTCATTTTTACTTTTACATTAAATAAAAAGTAATTTATGTCATTTCCCAACAAAATTGGATCCATGGGGTCCCCAAGTTGGCCCATGGCTTGTCTTGGTCGGCCATGACTCACCCAATAGGTGTAGGACAAGTGTCATGGTGTTTTCACATTCTTATAATATCATTTTTACCTTAAACTACACTAATTACCTCTAATCGCGATTAATGAAAAAAATTACTATTCACCAAAAAATTATTTTAATCTCATTGAACCACATTTTACTTCTTAATGACAACCATGTATGTCGGATTTTCAAAATTCAATACACATTAGTGGTAAACTTTCATTTAACTGAAAAATCAGTTTGCTTGATTACCACTTAGTGGTTTCACTATTCATTAAAAATTGAAGTTTTTCAGAAAATTACCAAAAATTCACCCTAAGCTATATTTGATATTCCGAATTCAAAAATGAAGTCCATTTTACAATATTCAAAACATATAAGTCAAATTAATTAATTTAATAATTAATTCCCGCAGTCATGACAAATAGCGTGTTTTTGTGAAACAATAAGTATCAAAAGATTGACACCAGTTTAAGTCCAATTTTAAAGTGAAATTGATTCCAATGACCACCATTGGATTAACTGGTAAAACTATTTTCTAATTTCACTTTAAAACCAATTAAAATAATAATCTAATCATATAAATAATTTAGATTAAAAAGTGGTTTTGAATTAAAATACAACATTTTACACTATTCATAAAAAAAATGAACTTTATCAGAAAGGTACCAAAAATTTACACAAAGTAAATTTTGATGTCCCGATTCTAAAGAAGAGTTATATTTGGTCCAAAATAAAGTATAAGAGTGATCAAAACTATATTTAATGACGGTTCACCATTAAAAGGTGGTAAGTGAACCTTTAGTGAAAATTAGAGTATATATGCCCTAAAATTGAACTCTTTCCGTATTTTAAGCCTTTATCTTTTATTGGGTAAATGTAAAAACATTTAAAAACATATATAATCATATTTTAGTTATTTATATCCATTCCCGCCAGTAAAACGGCTACTCGTTAACTAACATTTAAAATAATATTATTTTATTACTTGTGTGCAACGTAAGTTTTCAAAGAAACTCATCGTTGCGTACCAAGTACGCTATTGAATGTAGAAACCCTTGTTAATTAAAATTAATATTTAATTTGTAAATATTAATAAATATGAAAATTCTTTATTCTTTATTTACCTGGGATGTTACAATAATATCCTTCCTTATCATTATAGGACTCCTCTTATGATGATTCTCTTTGATGTTATCCCTTCCACTCAATTTTCATCCCTTCATATCTATCACCTAGTTTAATATTTTCCATGTTATTTATTAGATTTTATTTATACACTAAATTTATTCCATCCCCCATATTAATATAATTCACCTTTAATTTAAATATATTTGTTATTTCATCCCTTATGATCACCCTTGCATATCTTTAAGACTGTTTCCTAATGAGTAGGGTCACAAGAATGTCTCAGAAACTCTGTATATGGACACGATTTTCATAGTCTTCTATTGGGGACCAAGGGATCTCAATCATCCACCCCTCATTCCACACTGAACTGACATGGTCATACCCTATCATATATCTATCAACCAAGTCAATCCTTATACGGTCATAATTGAAAATAATCTTTAGCTCCTGGTTCATTGTTCTTGCCTCTTTTTTGGAATCCATTGGGTTTCCCCATGTCAGTATCACCCAACTCTTTCACCTTGAGGTCATCTCATGTGATATAATACATCACCTATGGATTCCACCCCATCTTGTTCTATCACTCATGAAGATAGGATAGATTAATATGACCCGACCGAACATATGATGAACAATATTTTGTCCTTCATTCAAAACAATTTCCTACATGAACAATAATTCATCTGTAACTATTATCCACACCAGATCCAATGGTGTCTCTGAAACATAAAACATTACACAGATATAGGAAAAAAGTGTATGAATAAAATTTCTATAATAAGAAAAAAAAGAAGATACCAACAAGATTCCCAAGCATACGAATATTAGAGGTATTTTGGAAGGGAAGTGAGAGTTCTAGGAAACTTACTAAAATCACCGAGATAGGAGCATCACACATCATATGTAAATAATAATTACACCAATATAGATAAAATTTACATACATTACATTTTCACAGAGATTTTTATTATGTGGTAATAAAATCATCCCTTAACATAAACCTGGTCATGATATGACTTTTTTCAAGAAGCCCCAAAATTGTGTGTTCCAATAAACCCCAAGATAAAAAGGTGAATTGATCCAAAATATAAAGTGAATGATAGGGATGTCATAATCGGGCCACCAGAGCCAGGTTAAGAATATCTAAATCAATTTTGAATTCTAAAATTGAGATTTAAATCTAAGGAAAACCATAGAATAAATCTATCAATTTCGAGTTTACTAAGGTCTATAGAATCTTCTACGAAAGATCAGGATTGAAGAATGGAATAAAGGAGAATGACCAAGTCTAAGATAAAGACTGATTCTGAGATCCCTCCCCCTTGGTGAAGATATGTCTTCTATAATCTCAACCATAGATTCATATGGCATATTTCTGGGTTGGGTGAGATGAGGGTGTCATGTCTCGGAATAAAAAAACCCTATAATACCATTATTAATAAAAACCATCATCACCGAACTCATCCTCAAAAAAATTTCTTTGTTCAATAATAATATAAAAAATACCTCCCTAACATTAATATCCATTTATTAGTGTTTCTTATCTCACCAAAAGAACACCCTTTCAGAATATAATCCAATTCAAAAAGGTTTCATTCCAGTGTGTGATGAAAGAAGTTCTAAATATTGATTTTCATTTCAATCGTCTAACATGTCACTGAAAATTTATTCATTATATATTCTTAGTCTTAATTTTTATATTATTATTAATTTGTGTATTCCCATCCCTAATTTTCTTTTATTATTGTATGTGGATGAAAATTATAGGAACTATAACAACCTAGACTCCAATAACACAGATTCAATGTATTCATTATTATATTGACATAGTTACAAGGATGAAAATCCCAAAGTATAGTTTATTTTAGTGTCCTTAGAGAACCCGATACATAAACAATACCTATTTTACATTAGTTACAGAAGATTAAATATACCAATTGAAATTTTTTTACATTTTTAAACTCATTTAAATAATTCTTCTTCATATCTTTGGAAAATAAAAAAATAAGATGGAGCTCAAATTATTCGTAAGGGTTACATATACTAGAATATATCATGAATAAATAAGGCATAACAAATATATAAAGTTAAATAACTAAACACACATTCTATTTTATAACTTGAATATCATGTTAGATAAGGCATAATGAATATAGAAAAGTAAATAACTGAACAAACATGTCATTTAACCACTAACATGAGAAAAAATGAATCCATGTATAGTATAAATGCAATAATATCATGGGTAATAATAAATAAATTAATAATGATGGATATTATTAATATTGGAGGAACTGATCTCAAATATCATGGTATCTATACCATGAATACCATTCAAAAGACAGTTAAAAACGATGTGTAAAAACATATTAAATTTGGATAACTTATTTGTCTCATGTTACATAATTATACATCAAAAGGCTATATAATTCTTGGATCCAACCATCCCATCATGGCCAATCATTACTCTTATATTGAATGATCAATTTAATTCTTCAAAAAATATATCTTATCTATAAATACTTGTATTAATTAATGGATATTGATTTATCAACATTTTTCTAGTAAATAAAAAAATCATTGTACACACTATATGTAAAAATTGAATATGGTGTATTAAATAATAAAATCCACAATAGAATATCATGGTTACTTATAATAAATATAATTTCCAATGAAAAATTATTGTAGGTCAGTTATTTCATTAAGAGAAAGTTATCAATTGAAAAAGTTAATCAAGGGATGAGATGGGACCACAGGATCATTAGGAATACAGGTTTTTACAAAAAAAATTCCGTTGGAAGTATAATTGTAGTAGAATTGAAATATTAAAATAAACATTCAGGAATTATTCATCTTTTTTAAACCATATAAATTGTCTATTAGAAGCTATATTTTGTAAAATGGTTATGGTAGAGTGGATGTTTTTTATCACCATATATTTTAAAAAAATATTTCTTTTCACTTTTTTTAAATAATGTCCCTCTAGAAAAAATTATTAGAAAGATTAACCTAAAAGAGTATTTAAAGTACAAGAATAACATAAAATTTACATGAAATATAATTTATTTTCATTAATCACTTTTGAATGTTTTTTTGGAAAATATAGATGTGGGGGAAAAATATTTTCGTTTTAAAGAGAATTAAAATCCATTTTTATTTTAATCATTCATTATCTTGATTCAAGTACCAAAGAGATGAAAATTTGGTAAAATATATATAATTTCATTAAAAATAAATTGGATAAAAAATTATTCAATCTCAATAAGGATAAATTATTAGATTCCTTCAATAAGAATAAAATAAATCCCAAATGAAAGAGAGATTATAAAATTTATTCTTACATAATTAGTAACATTCAATTTATTTACCAATGAAAGAAAAAACATGAATTGAAAAATTAAACATCATGAATAAATAGATATTTATTTTAAATAAAATAAAGGCGTAGTATTTAAACCTCATAAAAGTGAATAAGTGAATATTAAAAAAATATGTCTCAATGGAATGGATATTGAGATGAAATTTCTTACTTCATGCTACTCTTTATTAGAACATGATTTAACCTAATTTATAATGGTTTTAGAATTATTATTAATTTATAATAGAACCATATTCTTATTTATAATTCCGTATGTTATCCTATTATAACACTTTAACACCCATTCATTAACAATCATTTATTATTACTATTGTATCATATTTAAATTTCCTAGTTTTCCCATGCACCTTTTTTTCTTACAATTATAGTTATTTTTATGGTATTTAATTCAAAAATATACATAGTTAATGTTATAAATATCATATTTACTTATTATATACATTTTCTAGAACCATTTTTTAATGTTGTAAATGGAAAATTAATTACATCAATTAGTGGATACGGTAGGCCATACATACGCACGGGCGATGATATTATTCCATTAATGGGTGAAAGGGTAAAGAAGTGGATGGTATAATAAATATGAATAACTAATACCATTTCATGTGTATTATATATATATATATATATTATTTCAATAATTATAACTATACATGTGATTCGGTGATGGAAAAAAATTACATCAGTTTGCAAGCCGATAGTCCGTCGTACACAAGAGGAATTACATTATTTCCAATATGATGGAGAATGAGAATAATTATTGTTATTTCATAAAAATAATAAAATATAAGTATATTTTAAATACTTTTGTTATTAATATTTATGTTTTAAGACATAATTTAATGTTTTAAAAGAAAAAAATAATGAGCTTCATTAAGAATATTGCCATCCTTTAAAGATACATCCTTTAGATCTCCTCTTAGGGAATCAATGGATGTTATTTGGGAATTATAGAAGCTATAAAATGTTTCTAAATATTTTTTGGAGGTATTTTATTTGTTTTATTTTAAAAAAGTGTATTGATAGATATAAATAGTTGAGTGGAGGGAGTGAACTTTTATAATTGAGGAGTGGCATTTTTTTAAATGCCCAAAACTATTCAACAATTGGAAATAATTATGATTATATTTTCCTCCAAAAATGATAAATAATGGATTGGATGGAAGTAAAGATTTATAAACACCTCCACCACATAAAATGAAATATTTTTAAACATGTTATTCCCCTATCCTCTATGTTTACTTACTTTTACCTTTTTTCGTTATCATTATGGTAACTAGTTTTTTTTACCTAGGTAATTTTTCTATTAAGACTAAAATAAAATGATATATAGTAGATAGTTTTTACCCAATTATTCTAAATATTAAATAAAATTTATCAAATAAAAATTATATAAGTGCATAATATTAATTTTAACACAAGAATATGTAACGCATAAAACCTCATTTTATCCTTTATTGCATTAATTAATTTATTACTATTTTTAATAATCATTACTAAAGAAAATTAAGTTGAATTTATTAACTAATATTAATTATTATGATTAAAAATATTTATTCCATCATAAAAATTTAGCCAACATAGTTCGAAATTTTTTATTTAATATAAACCCAAAAAATGTTACGAAAAGTATCTTTTTATGAAATTCATTTTTCAAGCATAAGATTTTATTATATTAACTATATGACTGGTAATTATAATTATATGAACATAAATTAGAATTTATATATATATAATATTTATTTAATTTTTATCTTTGAACATTAATTATTATTTTAATTTATTAAAATTTACTTATACATTTCCTTTTTAAATAAAAATTGTTTTCTAAAAAATAATAAGTTTTCTGAAAAATATTCATTTCACATCCAAATGTTCATATCTTTATTTCTATAAAATTAATATTTATCAAATTAATATTTATAAATATTATTAAATATTATTATAGATAAATTTGTGAACAATTAAATAAAACCAATTTTTTATGTTTCATAAAATATTATTTCTACTGAATAATTTCAAAACCTTATTCTAGGTTTATTTAAACAAGTTAGTTAAACAATAATATGAAAACTATTATATTATAATTTTTTTCCTTGATATATTGAAATGTACATTATATTAATATTTTATTAAAATATAATATTCAGTTACTATACTTATGGCTCAAAGTTGCATGTATCACAAGCTATCAAAGGGATTGATTTTATTTAAAAGAAAAAATATCATAGAGTCTTATAGTGGTACATTCTTCCCTCCTCCAAAAATTTCATACTTGAAATTTTTTGGATATTAAATTTTATAAAATCAATGTATTTATATTAATAATATCCTATATTTCTAATGTTTATTCTTCCATTTTATGATTACTCCAAAGTACTTTAACTGGTAGATCTATCTAATACCTCAATACTTACTCTCTAGTATCAAGAATATAGATAAAATATTTATAGTATGATAGATTAGGTTCCAATTATATCTCTTCAGAGGTGATCACATGATTTTTATTTATCATGTACTTAATTAATATTGATATATAGAACACATCATGTATATTTGATTGGATTGGTGGAATTTCCAATCAATAAGCAATAGATCCAATTCATTTAAAAATTTTCAAGTGGTTGATATACCTGGGTAATAAATTTACCTTCTTGTTAATCCTTAATACACCTTTCCATTGACATGCTTTCAAGAAAACATGATCACCCACTTTAAATTGAAAATAATTCCTCTAATTTTCGGTATAACTCTTTTACCTTCTTTGAACTACTTCAATATGAGTCTGGATAGTCATTACCTATGTTGTTGTATCTTCAACATGTTCTGAGCCTACAAGTTTCCTTTCACCAACTTCATCCCAACAAGTTGGTCTATGAAATATCTTCCTATATAATTATTTATATAAATATATTTTAATACTTTAATGGAAACTATTATTATATGGTAACTCTACCAAAGGTAAATACTAATCTCACATCCATTGAATATCATGTGATAATGATCTCAAACTAACTTCTAATGTTTTTATATTCTGTTTGGATAGTCTTTCAATTAGGGGATACTTGATGGTTCTCTAATGATTCTCAATATCAAGAGACATATGAATACTCTTCCATAATATAGATGTAAAATATGGATCATGATCAGACACAATTGAAAAAGGTTCACCATAACATTTTATAACTTAATTAACATTGAACCATATGAGGATCTCAAGTGATAAATCTTATCATATATGAAAAAATGTTCATATTTGGTTAAGTGATCAATAATAATCCTTATTTAATCATTACTTCTATGAGTATTTGTTTGTCATATGAAGAATTCCACAATAATTTCAGCCTATTTCAACATTGGAATTGGAATATATTGAATCATTCCTCTAAAATGATATCTCTTAGTTTTCACATTTTAGAAAACTAGAATTTTATGTTTCTCCCCCAAAAAGGTTCTCTAAAATACCTATACATGTTGGTTATACCATGGTGTATTGATAAATTTGAGCTATGAGAATCATCCAACAATTCCATTTTTTACAAAATTATAGATGGAACACACAATATCTTTCTTTATATCAGAATTCCATCCCCAATAATGATGTATTCCAACATCCCATAATTCACAACATTAATATTGTTTTGAAAATTTAAATCATAATATTTAGAAATTTTTATCTTTTCCAATAAATATTATTTTGAAATAATTTGGAAAATGAGTGATTTCCCCCTTCATTAGAGACTCCTATATCAATATGTATAAGATCAAATAACACATGATCCTTCTTAATCCCCATTTGTGTTATAACTCTATGATCCTTACTTTTAAAACCAGATGCTATATTATTTACCTTCCATAGGTGGTAGTGTATTGAGTAATCATAATCCTTGAGAATCTCAAACAATCTCCTTTACCTCATGTTTAGATCTTTTTGTAAAAATATTTATTTTAGTCCCTTAAGGTTTGTGCACATCTCAAAACATTCACCATAGATATAATATATCTATATATTCAAATAAAATATTATAGGCCTAAACTCAAGCTCATGAATTGGATAGGTTTTCTCATGGTGCATAAAATTAATTGTTTCATATTAAATAAATTTATAAATTTTCATAAGGATACAACCCATTATTTTCATATATGCATTATTAAATATCCTAAACCCATCATTTCCTGATGGTAGATACAAAATACTATTAGTGTCTAATATCCTCTTCAATATTTTAAAAATATTTTTCACATTCCTATTTATAAAGAACTCAACCCCTTTACGTATACTCTTGGTTAATGGGCAATCCAATCCAGAAAAATTATAAAAGTATCTATGATAGGAACCTTCCAGAATAATGAAACTACATACCTTAGTTATGTTCATTGGTGGGATCCATTATTTGAATTAATATTTCTTCATATGATCAACTGATACTATATCCTTGGAGACAAGATGGGCATGAAAAGAAACTTCATGTATCTAAGAATCACACTGAGAAAATATTCCATATAACTATTTTCTTATAAGAGTCTTAAGTATGATTAGAAAGTGATTTTCATAGTACTGGTATCTCTTAGAATATAACAAGATATCATAATGGAATATAATAAAAAAACCACCATGATATTCCTTAAATAATCTATTTATTAGATAAATAAAAAATACGGTGCATTAGTTAATATAAATGACATTACTGTAAACTTATAATGTCCATAACTCATTCAAAATAATTTATTCAGAATTTATTTTTTATTTATCGACAATTTATGATACTTAGAATAGAGTTCAATCATTGAAAAATATTGAGATCCTTGAATTTTATCAAATAATTCATCAATGTGAGTAAGAATATACTTTTTCTTTACCTTAATACAATTAATTTCCCTATAATCAATACACATCCCCATGGATCCATATTTTTTCAAACCAAAAGGAAATGAGGAATCTCATAGTGAAACAATATGGTGAAAAATCCCCTATCACGAAACTACTCTAGTTATTTATTTAACTCCATTAATAATATATCGTCCATTCTATAAGGATAAATTGATACTGTACATTCATCAGGGATTAAATCAATTGTAAACTAAACTTCAAGATCTTGTAGATTTATAGTTATTTAACATAGAAATACATAAATGTATTATGAATAATAAGTACATTCTTAATTTTAGGATTATCTTCTACATCCAAAGATTTCATTTTATATTCTTCTCAATAATATCATTCAAAATATCTATATGGGTGGATCTAGACATGACTTATATAAAGAAGTAACCACTCTAAAGGTATGGAATTCCACATCATCAACATGAATTGAAATTTCCCTCTCCTTATAATAAAATTTCACATCATATTTTAAATAAAATACATACCATGGATTATATTTAATTTAAACATAGGTATGATAAAAAACATATTGAATAGGGAATGTTAATATGTCATAATTCTAACTTCCTGGAAAATCCTTATTGTAGTAATAATTCTATTAGTTGTTTTTATTGATAAATCCATTTTAAGTTTATAGGGAATTATAAAATATTCTTATAAAATATGGAAGAAAAAAATAGTGTCATAATCCATAACTAAATAAAGTATTAGATGAATTTAAGGTTATTATTAATGTACCTTCCACCATAACATTGGTTATTTCCAACTTTAGTGTTGTTATCATATAATCTTAGTGTTCTCCCATTGGACTCTTGTATGGTATGTTCTCTTGATTAATAGATAATTGGTTTGAATAATTCCCCATTTATTTGTAGATGATGCAATTGAAATCATTTATTTGTTTATTCCCCATTTATTCATGATCCAAATTATCCCTATCCCCAAACTTGTGAAAACTATCATAACCTTAAAATATTTTCTAGGAAGTTTATTTCCTAAATTTTCACATGATGGAAATTTATATATATTCATCTTCTTCTTTGAGGTATTCCCTTTTTTTGTTATTTAGATAAAATATTCCTTTCTTGATTCAGTTTTAATATAAATGATTTGGAGAATTACTTGTTTATTTTTATGGTTCATAAAAATATTTCATCATATGGATAAAGTGTTTGAGAGAGAATTTTCCTTTAGATACATGTAATAATATATTCAAATTAATATAAAATCATGTATTTCATGTTTATAAATATAATATGTAGCATACCTAGATAGCCTCGTAAATATAGTCTCAAAATTAGAAAAAATTTATTATTCAATTTTTTGTGATAAAGAAATTTCTCTTCATTTTAGTACTTTATTTATGTGGAAAATATTTTTAAAATAATGTTAATTTAAACTATTTTCATTTCAGGTGTTTAATTTACTATTCATCCACAATGTTTTGGATCAAAAAACACCATTGATTAGTATCTCCCTTTAGACTATATAATTCATGTGTAACCATTTACTTTTCATCACATCTTAAGGAAATAAATTTCTGTTCAAGGAACTCAATCCATTCCATGGTTATCACTGGATTAGTAGTCTCACTAAATGATGGTAGATTATATGATGTGAAGAAATCAAACATAAGTGAATCACTCTTTGTAAAATATATTGTTCCATCTGGTCAAGGATATTTTTTATAACCAAATTAAGCGACCCTAATATATCTATGATCTTCTTAGTTCCAATACCATCTGCGTTGGCTTACATATTAGGGAATATCTACATTGGACATGAGTTTTGATAACATTACCAGGAAAGTTTGAACCAGACGTAAGCCTGGTCCCCCAAATTTATTAAAAGAAAAGTGAAACTAAAGTCAAAAGAAAATAAAAACGTTACATTACATCAAAGCCATATGCATCCTTCTCCCCATAATTAGATAAATCATCACCAGGATCAGCTGACTCCCTTTCATAGGATTTGTATTTGCGCATCAACTCAAGATACATAATTTTCTTCCGAAGCATTTCCTCAGACAACTTTTCCTTGACCAACCGTTTCCCACTGAATCCTTTGTCCCTCTTTGGGGACCCTCCCCTTCGTTTGGCGTTGTACCCATTTGCAATATCATTTTCTTGTGACCCTACAATCTTGTGTGCAGACCTTGTCACCATTGGTTTTGGTAGATCCGAGTAATCTCTCCTTGTCTTCCTCCTGCTTTGAGTTTTTTCTCCCACCTCCTTGATAATATTCTCATGATTTCCATTCTTGACAGCATCACTGTAAGATATTTGGTGACTTTGGAGCTCTTCGTCACAATCAGATCTATCCCCCCACTGCTTCTTATGGGACAAAGGAGGGTTGAAATTTACATCCTTCCCACCTTCCATTTGAGATATCCTGATTGTGTCATCAGCGCAGAGACTTTTACCTTCACCACTAAATCTGTCCAGACCAGCATTGCCTTCCTTCTCTGAAATTTCCTCTGCCACTTCAGTACCTTCCTCATTTGATCCAACATCAGCCAGCACTGAAAATTTATTTGCAGAACAATTAAGCAGTTCCTGAGAATTTACCTGCAGCTGGACATCATTTTTGCTCTTCTATTCAGACACCAATTCCACAGGCCTAGAGCTGTCCAGCATCACAGTGTATCTCCTGCCAGTATTCATTTGAGTTGGAACCTCTTCAATCATCTGATCCAAAGAGATCATGATAACTCCCTTCGGGTTGGTCTCTCCACCTCCAGGCTGTCCACCTATCATATTGGGGCAGCCACCACTATTTGGTATGTCACCTTCTATAAAATGAGGTCAAGGGGCTTGTACATCTTCCCTCGAGTGAGCCGCTCCAACCTCATCCAGAGCAGAAAACCGGTTTGAGGAGCAAGGTAAAGCCACATCCACTCTGGACTTCTCCATTGCTTCTTTCTCCTTTATACTATCCATATTCATGGAGGTCTCATTTGTCTGAATTGCATCCTCCACAGCCTCACGCCCCGGAGAGGCCCCCACCCAAACATCTGCAGCTTTCACAGCATCCTCTGCCTGCACATAATCATCAGGTCTCGACAGCTCCTCCTTGCCAGCAGCTTCATCCACCGCAGTCCCAACAAGTCCATTCCCAGCCCGCTCCCCTCCCACTGCAGCCTGCTCTGTACCACTGCCCACCCCAGCAGCTTGACCGACCTGCCTCATGTCACTGCTCCGACCTCCTGCAGATGATAATCCCAGATCATTTCTAAGCCTTCCAAACACCTCTCCAACTTTCGGGTTTAAAAGCCCCTGAAATTCCTTCCCTTTCCTACCCTCTACAGACTGTGAAAAAGTATGCCTAACGTCTGTCCGGACATCACCCAGATTTAGCACCCTATGCTGTGGAAGAAGATCCACTGCACTCTCAGGACCCACTGCCAAGGGCGACATCACCTTCCTGCCTCTACAATCGTCCCTCAAATGACCAAGCTTAAGACACCGAGAGCAGTAATTAAACCAGGATTCAAATACCACAGGTTGTTTACACCTAAACTCCTCACATGCCGCAATGTAGACAAACTCAACCGGTGGTTTCAATAAGTCAACTTCAACACAGATTCTTGGAGAGATCGGGTGACATACAGCCTTAGTTCTGTTGTCCGAGCATAAGAAATGACCTATTAGGTTTCCAAGCATACGGATGATAGCGGGATTTTGAAAAGGAAGTGGTAATTCGGGAAATCTTACCCAAATCGCCATAGTCGAGGCATCGCGCTTCAAATAGTGATCATACGACCATCGGAAAAGAAGGAATCGACATCCATCACAGGTGCGCGGTGCTGAAGACCAGGCCATGATGAAGTCTTCCTCCGATTTGAAACGAATCATTATATGCCTTGGATCTAGAAGACCCACCGTGGGATGCTCCGGTAGATTCCACGAACTAGAAACGAAACTATCAAAGCAATCCACCGGTGGACGCCGTTGCCTGAAGCGGGCAATCAGAGTCAGATTCAGAAGAGACGATGCATCATTGAACTCGCGAGCCGTGACCGAGAGCTGCGGAAACCCTCCATAAAGCTCCGGGACCTTGGGGGAGAGTGAGATTTCAGGGAACGAAGTCAAGATATTAGTTTTCGAGAGAGGCACAAAACGTCGCTCTTTATAATGGTTTTTATAGAAATTTTGAAATATCATTAGAATATTATCCAGGAGTGTCAAACTAAGAACACAATAAGGATTTTTTTTATACACTAGGCGATGGTTAGGTTAAATATCAATGTTCCCTTTTCAATGTTATTACCCCTCTGTAAAAAACTTCTGAAACTAAATCCACTTGTAGTCTCCAAACAAGGATTTATTAACAGGTTGAACCACATAATATTTTACTTGAAAAATCATTTTTATGTTTTATATAGTTATTATCAGTGTATATCATTGGTTTATGTTCCCTAATATATGATTTACATTATCTATTTTCCAATGATTCTATTAAACATCTAATAATAAAAACTATAATAACCCAAACTCCAGTAACCCAGAGCCAATGTATACATTATAAAATTAGCATTGATAGAAGGGGAAAAATAACAATAAGATGATTATTTTAGTACTACTAGAGAGCTATATACATACCTGATACAAATTTTACTTTGGGGATAATAGATAAAACATAGAAATAGAAAAAAAATTCATCCTTAAACTCATTAAAAGAATTATTTTTCATAACATAGGGAAATAAAACAAAATAAGGGTTAGATCAAAATCTTAGTAAGGGTAACATAAATAAAAAAATCACAAATAAATAATTTTTCATATATTTTTAAGTGTAAATAATAGAACACACTTATCATTTAATCAGTAACATGAGTAAAAATTTATTCCATGGATAATATCAACATAATAACCCCATGTATAATAATAACTTAATTATCAATGAATTTAATGATTGATATTATATGAAATGATATCACACATAATGATATATATAATTTCATGTCATTTCACAATAAGCATTACAAATATAGGTAAAACCCCATTTAAGTTTTTTAAAATCATTGTATCATGACAACTACTGATGCGCCAAGGGTATATATAATTATAGGACCCACCCATATCCATTTTTTCAATGCATTCCTCATATATAAATTTTTTAATTTAATTTAGGAATCAAATTTACTTATAAAAAATATTTATATTTAGTAAAGGGTAAAAATTTATTAATATTTCCCAACTTAATCAAATAAAATACAAAGTATAGACCATATTTAAAACGAGTGTAAAATTTAGTAAATAATCATATCAATAATTAATTAATATAAATATTTATAGGAAATTTAATTTCAAATGAAAAATTATCACAACAAATTTATTATCTCAAGAAACGTTAATAATAAAAAAATTAATCAAGAGATCAAATTTGATCATAGGTTTATCAAAAATATAGTTTCTTGAAATAAAATCATGTTTATCAAAATAATAAATAGAATGGAATTGAAATATTAAAATAATATTTCTCAAACAATTTATCATTATGAATTCATATAAAATGTGTAGAATAAGCTAAATGTTTTTTAAATAGCTACAGTAGAAGGGATGTCCATTATTTCCGTATATGTTAAAAAATATTCGTTTTTCATTTTCGTCAAAAATAGCCCTTTGGAAAATAGTAGAAATATTCCATTAAAAACCTTTTTAATATCCAAGTATAAAATATAATTATCTTAATAAATAATTTTATTAAATAAAACCACTTCTGATTTTTGTGTGTGTAGAATATGGATGTCTGCGAAAAATATTTTCCTTTTAATGAAAAATAAAACCTATTTTTATTCTAAACTTTTAATTCATTTATTCGAGTACCAATTTTTGTAAAATTTGTAAGAATTCATAAAAACTATTTAAATATAAATATTATAATAAAATTATTAGATATTATGAAGTATAAATGAAAATACTCTATTAATGATAATAAAAGAATTCTTAAAAAAAAAAAATTCTTATCCCTTTGAAAACTTTGAAAATTTACTGCCTAAAATAAAAAATATATATTAAAACATTAACCATAATTAATTAATATTCATCAATGTTAAATAGGTCAAAGGGGAAGTAAATACATCACATAAATGTGAAAAGGTTCGTATTCACAAATATGTATCACTAGAATGGAAATGGGGATGCGGTCCCTTAC
Organism: Viscum album; assembly: GCA_963277665.1. Taxonomy (NCBI): domain Eukaryota; kingdom Viridiplantae; phylum Streptophyta; class Magnoliopsida; order Santalales; family Viscaceae; genus Viscum; species Viscum album. The sequence continues at coordinate 613,827,896 of OY728129.1, read as the reverse complement.
CTCATGATTACCTTCATTAAAATTTGATTTAACCCCTAGTACAATGCTTTTAAACAAGTTAAAAATTTATACCATAACCCTTTTAATTTTTATAATATCATATAATATCCTCTTATAACATCTTATCACTTAATCATTACCAATCATTTAATATTAATATTTTTCAGGTATTGAGTGCATACTTTTCTCTTGCATGTTTTTTCATGAATGTTATGGTTCTTGTGTATAGGATATGGTACCATAATCTCAAAAATCAATGTTATATAAAAATCATATTTACTCATTAGATACAATTTTAAAACCATTATAGAATGTTGGATGTAGAAAATGATTCACATCTCTTTGTGTATTTGGTCGTTCATACATACACACAGATAATGATATCATTACCTTAATGGGGTAAGGTTAAGTAAGTGAATGGTATATTAATTATAAAAATCTATTATCATGTAATATTTCATATATATATTAAATATTTCCCTCATTATGACTATCCATGTGAGTTCATTATGGAAAACCAAATTACATTTGTTCATGAGGCAGTGGTCAAATGTACACATGAGTGATAGATTTGATTCCCTTTTGATAGGAAGGGGACGTATAAGAATTATTAAATAAAAATAATAACATCTTAAAATATTTTAGATACTATATTAGTTATATTTTAATTTTTAATACATAATTTAATGTTGTAGAATAAAAAATACAGATCTTTATTATGATGATTACCTTAACTTATGAAAACCTCCCTTGGATATCATATTATGGGCATTAGGATTGGTATTGTTTGAATACTAGAAGATCTATAATGTGTCTAAGGTTTCCAGGGTGTTATATTTTTAGTGTTTGGTCGATTCGAATGAATTGAGAGGTGTGAATAATTTTTGGTAGGGAGTTCTCTTTTATAATTTATGAGAGGTTTACTTTTTTTATATACCCAAAACTATTCAATAACGAGAAGACAGTTTCACACCATGTTCCTCAAAAATTGATAAATAATGTATATTAGTAAATTTAAAAGTGTTAAATTTCACCATAAAATTTTTTCTAAACATGTTCTTACCTTTTCCTTTATGTTTATGTACTTTTTCCATTTTAGTTTTCACTAAACTAAATAGTTTTTACCTATGTAATTTATCAATAAAACCTAAAATAAAACATTAATTAATATATACTTTTTACCCAATTATTAAAAATATTAAATACATTATAAAAAATTAATTTTTTATATGGTTAATTAAGGAAAAATATCATGTAACGCATAGAAAATCATTTTACCCTTAACCACAATAATTAATTTTTCACTGGTTATATTAATCATTTTAATGGAATATATTTTTAAATATATCACATAATATTAAATATTATTAGTCTAAATATGTATTATATTTTACAAAATTCAACTAAATGAATTGGAAAAAACAAATTTAAAATAAACTCACTAAAAATGTCAAAAACATTTTATAAAAAAATTCACTTTTCAAGCATAGGATAACCTTATATTAACTATATAACTGGTAATCATAATTATATGGATTCAAATTAATATAGAATGATATATAATATTTTAATTTAATTTATATATTTTATCATTAAATATTATTCTAATTAATTTAAATGGACTTAAATTCTTAATTTTAAAAAAACAATAGTTCTCTAAAAACTAACCTATTTTTTGATAGTTATCCCTTTTACCTCCAAATGTTCCTATCCATATTTATAAAAAATTCAAAGTTAAAATTTTTTAACTACAAATATAAATTCCAAATATAATAAATAAAATGGGGAATAGTTAAATACTATAGTTTTTATTTTTCATCAAATCTTATTTCTAGTGGGAAAATTTTAAGAGTCATTATTGGTTATTTTAACATGTATATTAAAAAATTTCATAATAAAAAATTATTATTTGATTTTATTAAAATATTAAAAAGTGAATTATATTTTAGTATTATTATAATATAATATTAACTTACTATAATTTATTTTTGAGGTAGTGTGTATCTCAATATATTGAATAAATTGATTTTTTTAAAATGGAAATAACTAGTAAATCATTAAGGTGTTACAATTATCATGCCTATAAAAATTGTGATGAGAAATATAATGATTTCCAAAATTATATGCCTAACAAGAAAAAGAATGTGTTGATAAACTCATGATGGTACAAGAAAAACTTACCCAAGTTAGGAATAATACATTGAATCATGTGGAACACCCTAATTATCTTTAAAAAGATCATGTTTTGGTTGAGTCCTTTATGTGTTAAAGTAATCCAGAATTTAATGAATATTAAGATCCTCAAATATTGGAAAATTGAATTAATTTCATTAAGAAGATATTTTTTTCCTCCAATGCTCCATTAAAGAGAAAGATATATTGGTTGTTTATATATTAGAAGTAAAAGAGAATTATTGGTGGAATACTATCAAGAAAATGAATCTGAAAGAAGACATTAAATCAATGGAGTGAGATGAACATTTGAAAATATTTTTTGAATAGATATTTTCCTTTTAATCACCATTTTAAAATGTAGTGTTGGTTCTTTATACTCACGAAATGGGAATTTTAATCAATCACAACTGATATAAAATCAATACTACACCTTTAATTTGTGACTATGAATGTTATTTTGACCAAAAAATTAATGTAGACTCTGTCCATAAAAAATATACTTGTTTATTCCAAATTATTTTGTAAATTGGTATTTTAGAAACAATTAAGAGATATTCTAATGTTCCATACATTGAAATTGAGACTAGGGATTCTCTATGGTCTTTTGTGGATGGAGATGAAATTGGGAAACTAGATTCTTATTTTAAAGGTCCAATTGAATAATCTCTTAGATGGATTTAAATTAAACTATCCCTATGTCATATGTAGGGGAAGAAGAATTAGTGAAACTAAGATAAGGGTAAAATGATATGGTTCAATTGTGGAAAATAGGGGAACTAATAAAATGAATTCCAAATGGAGATAACAAAACCAACTAATATTAAGGGAGAAATGATAGTGAGTATAAATCCTTCACCTATAGTGTAATATTTCAAAAGTAAGGAAAATTGAAACTATAAAAGCTAGTGAAACCAATTGAGGGTCTTTGAGTGGATTCAATTTAGGTAACCCCTAAATCCTTGGTAAAAAGGGAAATCTTTCTCCATCCACATTACTAAAGTATAGAAATAAAAAAATATAGTTAAAGATAAGATTATTATTCACTAAAAAATGAAAAAAATTATAATCTATTTAGGCTTTATAAGTTCATTTATATCATATATCATTTATATAACTATTGAATCACCTCCACAATACCATGATATAATGTTATCTTTGAAAACAACTTCTGGTGATATCATTACAACACAAGTGTTGGATTGTTCCCAACTTAGAAAATGTGGGGATATTATTTTAGTAAATATTTTAACCCTTCAGTAGAATTTGATTCTATATTAGTAATTTATTATCAATAACTATATAGAGTCTACACAAATTTTTCGAAAATATATATCTCATTCTCTAACCAAATCAATCAGATGATTTTATATAAATGAAAGGAAGATTATAAATCTCATTTAGAAAAACCCTAAGTGTTTGGGTTTTGAATCCATGTGATGAATTATATCATATTTAAATTATTGAATCCAAATAATGAGTCAACATTTGGGATAAAACCATTATAATATAATATTATTTTGTTTTCTATAAAATATTTTCCGTTTCTTCTATCTAATCATGAGTTTGAGTTATCAGTTGAACTCATATTTAGATATCGTCCCTTATCCAAGAATCTCTCTAGAATATAGAATTTTAAATTTATTAACTATATAAGAAACTATAATAAAATATAAATAATATATTTATAATACAATGTGATTTTTTATGGAGGCATCATTCCAGTTTTGAAGGAAAATTTTTTGGTCAAAACAACTCTTTATTGATTATTATATACTCAGCCTTATAACAACCATGAAAAATTATCCACTACCATGGAATTTTAATCTTTTTGGTCAACTATGAAGGACTCAGTACTTGGATAAATTAGATCTTTGTTTAGGATATCATCAATTGAATACTAATAAGTAATATATTTCAAAGACTACCTTTTATACAATGTATGGACATAATAAGTTCATAGTGATTCAATTCAGTCTCAGAAATGCTATAGTAATACTGACATACTTGATTAATATATTCATTAGATATTACCATGAAAAATTGGTGGTTCCAGAAAAAAATATTCTCATATACTTAAAAATGAAAGAGTAAGATTATAATTATTTTAGTAATATTTTCAAATCCTTGAGAAGTAATATGTTATATTCAATGTATATTAAATATGAGTTTTGGATCAAGTATATAAAATTCACGGGAAATGTTATCACGGGAAATGGTATATCTATAGATTAATCAAAGACAATGGTGATTGAGAAATGCATAATATAAATATCTATAACATATATCCATACTGTCCCTGTATTAGGTAGGTATTATTGATGATTTGTGATGAAATTATCATAAATGTTAGCCCCACTAACCAATCTAACTTAGAAGGGATTATTAAAATATTTCCGAAATGATGAATGTGAATAGAACAATGAGTATTTTAGGAAGATTATAATCAACGAATCTATACCCACACAACTATCATGTGGTAAAGGTTTTGTGATTTAAAAGTATGATTCAAAGAAAGTCTTGGGGTTTTTATACAAGATAAATGATAAAAATATATCTTGTGTCTCTCGATAATTGATGATCCATGAGAAAAACCATCCAAAACATTATCTACATTTGGATGTTGTAATCATCACACTAAATATTTAGTGGCATTACCTCTATGATGTGAAGTATAAAATACATTCATATCAAAAGAGCCTCAATTATATATTCTCACAAAATTAGATTATCATATATAAATGAATATTGGTAGAGCTAAACAATTATTATGACTGCTCTATCCAACACCATCCTGGGAAGATGTAATGACCCATGATTTTGGATCCATAAAATTAATATTATCTTCAATAGCTTGTGTCACATAAAACACACAATTAACACAAAAACTAACTATTAGGTACCATGAAATATTAAAAATAAAATAAAAATATAATCATTAGTATATAAAATGTTAATAATCAATTAAGATAATTCAATATTATTATTCTCTATTATTAATATTTTTAAATTATGTATTTTGAAGAATAATAGAACATTGTATAAAAAATTCAATTGAAAAATTTTATAAGTTCATTCTTATAGGTAATATTTATATTTTTTAAAAAAACTATTTAAAATTTCAATTTTTTATAAATATATATGCAATAATTCTAAAAGGTCACTAGAATATTGAGATGATATTTTTCAATAATAATAATTTTTATCAATTTTTTTTAATTTGAATAATTTAATATATAAATTTTATAATTTTAGTTCTATAAAAATAGAATTATTAGTTAGTTTAAAATATAAAAATTATGTTACAGTTATTTCTATAAATTTTTCTAAAAGTATTTTATTTTAGATGAATAATGTAAAATTCTTCATAAAAAAACAATAAACTTGAAATTTATTACATTATAATTAAATAAATATGACTCTAATATTTATAAAAAAACATTATATTTTAAAATATGTATTTTATATTTGAATTTATAATTTTAAAATGGGGTTTTAATTCATAAACCCATATTTTAAATTTTATAATTTATGTGATATTTTTTCAAAAATTATGTTAATACATTATATATTTTATTCTTAAACATATTTATATTAAGTTTTAAAATTTGAATCAAATTAAATAGATTTATAATTTATAATAATTGTTTCCAAAATATATAATAAGGAACACTTTATTTTTAGACATAGTGATTTGGGAACCTTTGATAAAAAACAGTTATCCTTAGTATAACCTAAAATGTTAAAAATAATAATTTAATGGGAAATGGGCATGAAGGATGATAAAAAATATAAAAAATATATTATCTTGGATTTTTATAACCTTATATTTTCCCTAGTCAATTATTTTTTTATTTTGGAGCTGCCTGGCTTGTTTAACATATTCTCCCTTTATATTAAGTTGAAATATTTACAAAAATGACATTCTCGCCACTTATAAAAGGGTCCCCTCACCACCCCTTTATGGAACACCTAAAAATTTTATTTCCTAATGAAATACTTCCCATTATATTTCACCTATAATTCTATATATCTCTATAAATATTATTTTTGCATGGTATTATCCTATCCAATCAATTTCAAAGGGATCATCCATTGAAATCTAGATGTTTTAAACTTGACTGATCCTTTTTACTTAAATTATATTTTTATCAATTATTTATTCAAATTATAACAATAAAATAACAATTTAATGAAATATTTATTTATTATATATTTTATTTAATTACCATATGGTATTAATTATGATTCCATTTTCCCCTTTTTTTAAAGAAAAGCGAAACAGTAATTTGTGCGCTGCGCAAACTACCCCATCAAACACCCAAATTGATTTTTTATACAACCACATTACATGGATGGTCCTAAGGAAGAATTTAATAAATATTAGTGATATTGAAAAATATTTTATATTCTTAAAATTTTAAAAAATAATATTCATTTCTTTTGTTCTATTCGAAAATAAATTGTCAACTCTGCGTACGTGTGGACTACCGACTCTATGGAAAGATTGATTTACACTTTTCATTTTGTAAAAATACATTCATAGATGGTAATTAAGATAGAATTAAAGGATATATAATGTTTTTATAATATAATTAGGTTTATTTTATGTCAATATTTAGAACCTATTAATAATATTTTCTGTAAATGATTATCATTAATTCAATCATTTAAAACCAGCTAACAAAAATAAAAATGATCTCTTCTTTATAAGTAATAGATTTATATAAATTACATTTAATTTGTAATTATTTAAAATTGTGATATTTCCAGATAATAATAAAAAATTACAAATTTAACTCTGATATAATTATATTACTACTAAAAACATTATAATCATTTGTTAATCAAGATAGGTTTATATTTGGGTATCTTTAACAACCTACTTGCACAATAATATGAATTTTCGGTCATATATGACTATGAGAAAATTATTTTTTATAATATAATATAAATATGAAAATATTTTTTTTTTGTTTTTTATGGTTATATCAACATTAAACTAATTAATTAACAATAATCATTTTGTTCTTTATGGATCACTAAAACATGATCATCACCAATTTCATCTTCGTGGTTTGTAAGAAACCATACTATGGGATGAAATTATAGCTATATAAAATTTAATATAAATTATATTCTAGTAAATTTTATGATCTATGAATTATTCAATTTGGAAAAATAATAAATACCAACACCATTATTATGAAACTAGTTTAAAGAGATAATTATTACTTACAACAAAAGTTTAAAATATGTAGAAAATAACAAATACTAAAATGAATATAATGATTTTAAATTAGGATTTTAATTTATTATAGTTTTAATAAGGTTATTGGGTATATATTTAGGCAAATTTCATTAATTATTCAAGATTTTTAGTGCATATACAGAACGAATAAGGACCCAAGTAAGGGTTTTTAATATCAAATTCCTATCTCTGAGTCATGTTTGATATTATTGAATTAATTTAATTTTTTTAGGTTATATACAACCTTTTTTAGGTGTAATGTAATGAATTATACTTTAATCATGTTACTTTATATTCCATTATAACTTACCTTTTTCAAGGGGTTTTTATTAATGTTTTACTCAAGCCATAATGTTTTTCAGGGTATCAAGTTTTATTTTTTAATATGTTTTACATGTTTTGAAACTTGTTTCCCCTGAATTATGTTTTATTTTTTTTTATAAAATGAATTTTGTATAAATTATTTCATTTTAATTATTTGGATATAATAATCCAAATAAATTTCATTTCTTTAAAAATCTATTGGCTTATGTGTGATCCCATTGTTATAGTTTTTAGAAACTAATTTTTCTTTCAATAAGTTGTGATCATTCTCTTAAAATTATTTCATATATGTTGGGTACATTATTTAATTTGATTATTTATGTGTTTTTTATTCTTGTTTAAAGTTTTAACCCAAAAACCCCTTTTCAAATATTTTATGCTTTACAGAGTATGATTCTCATAATGAATACTAATAACTAAAATATTCATTATTTGAGTTATAAAATTTTATCTTGAAATTTATTCTTGCATTATTGGGTTACCTCACCCTAATTTTCTTTTATATTTTTTATTACAGTCATATTTACTTAAATTATGTTTTAATTAAAAGATGTTTTTATTACCATTTTTTAAAATGTTTATTTTCAACAATGGTGTTTTCAAAGGATTAAAAATTTTCTCTCCTTACATTATAAAATAATTTATCATTGGATAAAAATATTATAAAGAAATATATATCTCTTTATCAAGGTTCTATTATTAGAGATAATTTTTTAATAAATTTAAAAATCTTTCACTTCAACTTTTCAAAAGTTACTATTATAAGTTCCATGTTGGTTTATATTGTACGTCAATTATAAAAAAGTTTTTTAAAAGATATTTTAATTTTTTACGAACATTTTCTATTTCATATCTAAAATAATACACACCAATGGAATTTATGTTACATTATTTATTATCTATTAAAATTGTATATGTATAATTTGGGTGATTGAACTAATGGTATCAAATAATTTTTTCCTAGATCAATTCTTTGGTGATACCATTTAAAACATTATTTTTTTGAGGTTGTTTTTCATCTATTTAAAAATCCTTATGAGTTTACTTTATCACACTTGAGATATTTTATTTTTCAAAAACATATTATTCTCTAAGTAGATTTTGTAATTCCCTTCTCTTTTATAAAACTGATCCATGTAATGGCCCAGACCCTCCTGGTCCAGTACTTTTCCAAAACACGGCTCCATCGAAATGGTGGAACCAGTCACAGTGGAACCAGTTACGATGTCATCGTGAGGGTGGCACCATGATCATGGAACCATGATGATGGCACCGTGAGGGTGGCACCATGACAGTGCCACCGTCTTCTCACCGGACAGTGTCCCACCCTTCGTTATTTTCCTACTTCCGACTTTTTCCGCTCTCACAACGTAACTTTTGACATAAAAGAATTTTAAAACCCCCATTAAAAAGCCATTTAAATCCCATAAATAATATCTAAAATACACAAAGAGTCGGGTAACCCTTAACTTAGAAAAACATGTGGTTTTCTTTAGCGTCACGCCTTTTTTTCCATTTCCTCTCTGTTTTATGTTTTTCACTGATTAAAGGCAACCATTTAATGCACAACTGTTATGGTCACCTCTCCAATGGGAATTATTAAATGATAATTAATTCCATCATGCGTAACAGCCCAACCACATGGGAAACCACTATCTGAATTTTAAGCCATTAAAAATTCTCAAATCCCATAACTCCTTGATCTGACCCTTTTAATCGAATAAAGCTATTTCCTTCTTTCTTTACTACTCTCTTTTCATTTCCTTTGAGTTTTTAAGTTCCCCCTTCCCAAGACGAGTGGTGTGCCCATTATAGAGTTCCTCCTACTCATTCGTGGAGTCCTGGGATCTCTTCCCCTACAAATTTTTCATCCCTAGATCTTGGCACAGGGAAGAGAATCTTAGATCGATGATCATCCAAGAAGGTTTTTCCTTCGTCTCTCTTTAATGTGTATCATGTGGGGCAGGTATGCTATTGTTTCTGTGGGATGGATGCAACCAAAATTTAACAAATATAATAAATAAAATTTTAAAGAATTAAGGGGTTGTGATCGATGTTTCTGATGTACTTTGTATCCTTGATTTTGTGTTTTTAATTGTATGGGCTTATGCCCACTGAAAAATAATGATCGTTGGTGGTCTTTCCTTATGCACTAATGAACCCCTATCTTCTGCGATGATTGAATGGATGTAATATAGTAATTTGGTTAATAACGTAACCTTGACTGATTAAATGGATGTACAGTGAAAAAACCCCCTTTGTGATCACCCTTGTTAACCAAATGTAAAGGGGGAACTTAATGAATGATGTGCTTGAATCTGGATACTCCCTTGCTCTATCTTGGAGCTATGTGTGATAATTCTGCTTGATCCTTATGGGGTGATATGAATGGGGATGTGATCCTCTATTTTTATGGTTGTTGGTGGACCTGAAGCTGTATTGGGGTGTATCTTGAGGCTTGGTTTGGTTCCAGTACTTTGAGGGATCTCAAGGATCCCATTGTTGATGTGACTTTACAAGAGAACCGAGAGTGAATGATGAGTTGTTGGTTGACTATTTTTCTTTTCCTTGGTTTGTGGTTTTTCTTGTTTGTTGCCCATTAGTGTAGGATTTACTTAAATTGAATCACTTGAACATGGAAACAGGAACGGGTTCAATGGGGAATTTGTTCTGGGAATGAGTCCTAACATGGTTGTGGTTGTGGTGTTATTATGAATGAATAGTAATGAGGTGTTTGTGTTGGTATGGTTTTCGGAACCCTAGGCTGGGATAAGTGAATGCTATATATATATATATATATATATATAATTGTAGATTTTATGTTTCTTATTCACGTCCAACCCAAGTTGATTAGTTTGTACCGAACACCCCCATTTCATGGGGGATGTTGATTTTTTTCCCAACACTTTTACAAGAGACTGGTTATTAGATACTTTTATGCTCCCTTTCTCGAGTGTCCCAAGACACTTCAGGCAGGATGTGACGGCTTGAGGTCCATTATATCCCAATATTCTTCGGGCTGGGTAGTTGTGGTGGTTGGTCTAGGTGTTTGTGGGAAGTTTATTTCCCAAGTGTCTTCGGGATGAGGCCCAGGTGTCTTTAGTCGCGGCTATAGTTGTTCTGGCCTAGGTGTTTGCAGGCGTGGTTGTTATGGCCTAGGTTTTTGCGAGAGGGATGTGTGGTTATAGCCCAGGTGTGTGTGGGTGGTGGGGGGGGGGACTGTGGTGAGAATGGTGGGAGAGGTCTGATGCATAGGATGTCTTCAATAACCAGTGGGTAAGTGGCACAGGGTACCCAAACATCGATTTGTTATTACTATTACATTACTTGACTCGCGTTAACTGGGGGGTGTGCCTTGGTGAGGTTTGGGTGGATAGTTTTCCTTGCTGGGTGTTTTAGTTATCTATTTTCCCATGGGGCATTAGTGTCCTTCCCCACTTGTGCACGTGATTCTTGGTTCTTCCCTACTAAGTATACTTGTATGCTTACCCTGCATATATAAAACCGCTTTCAGGTTTCTAGGAGGACTTCAGGGATCGTTTAGGATAGTACTAGTTCAGATGTTGGGACAATTTTTGTTGCTGTTTTTTTTCTTTTTGGTACCTTATTTTGGGGTTTCCTTTTACTTTTGTAGCATTTACTTTAAGAACATGCATATGTGAATGGTTTGTTTTGGATTTACTTGTACTTCCACATTCGGTGTTGTTGGGAATTACTATCTTATCTCCCAATCCTATTAAATAAAAACGGATAATGACCTCCATCTTGTGTTTGATTCTATACCCTTTGTTCTTGTCGCCACTCTGGGACCTATTAAGGTGGGTATCGTGGGTCATTATCTCTAATTCAACTTGAAGAAGGAAGGGGTTGGCAACCTGATGTCCCTTCTCTCATCTTGGAAAAGGCGGGTCATGATATAATGGTATCAGAGGCATTTTAGGGGATATGATGGTGTCTAGGGTTAGGCATAGTGAGGATTTCATGGGATGGTAGGGTAACATTGTTGGACAATCTTGGTGTGTGATATAGGCTAGGGAATATTGGCTAGGACATGGCATTTTATGCCCCCCTGTGATGCAATGCAAGGACTCTAGGCCTACCGAACGACCATGTGAGGTTACTCTGATTGTAGGGTAGATACCCCAGGAATGGTACATGCATCATAATGAATTGATTTTTTTGTTTCTTGGGAATTTTGTGGATTTAAAATGAATAAAATGACTAAGAAAATTTAAAAGAAATCTTATACACTACTAGGTCTTATAAATTCGTTGTTTACCTTGCAGTTATGGCACCTGGATGACAGCCAAGTGTAGTGAGGGAGATCAAGTCCTAGGAGGTTGGTTTGGATGATCGACAGAGGCCTGACCAAGAGGAGGAGGATGATCAGTGGTAGAGGATGCTTCATGCCTTTCAGCGGTAGACCATTGGGAAGTATGAGGGAAACATCTCAGACGTGGAGACAGGGATCTATCTAGAAGAGATGGTGATATATTTTATCTTGATATGGGCTTCGACGGAGTACTGGGTTCCTCTGGCCATAATCCAAATGCAGGGATCAGGGTGTGAGTGGTGGACGCTTTATCTTTGGGAGAAGAGGGAGGACGAGGTGACGTGGACTGACTTCTAGAGGGAGTTCCGTGTGGAATTTCTCTCTTCCACAATGAAGGCGGAGAAGAGGCAAGTGCTTCTCTCCATCCAATAGGGAAGCATGTCAGTGAGAGAGTTAGTAATCAAGTTCAAGGATCTCCTTTTCTTTGCTCTGGACCTCTTTCCAGAAGAGGAGTCTTGGGCGAGATGTTTAGAGGAGGCACTCCAACCCTCTCTTCAGTATGCGGTTACCCCCTTCACCCTACCGACATACATGGAGGTCCATAAGAAGGTTTAAGTGGTGAAAAAGATGCACATTCTAGGAGGTGCATCATGAGAGGGAATCTATTTGGTCTTGTCGAAGGGGAATGCCGTCATCAGCAGGCCTCCAGCATCAATGCCCTCTAGGTTTCGACCAGTAGAGAGCATGCCTCACCTGTTCGAGTTCCGATCTCTTAGTCCTCACCATTTTCTCTTCTATCCTAGGACCGATATTCTTCATCTGTGGAAGATGCGGGAACCTTCGAAATCAGTTCTCGGACCGAGTATGGTACAATGGGGGTGGGCCTATGCAGCACCCACCGAAGCCGCAACAGTTTCTAGCCAGGCCCTTTCAGTAGCAGCAGTAGGGACAATGAGCTTATACTCCTCTAATGGTAGACGTAATAGGAGGAGGCTGACCTCAAGGTGATCCTTAGGGACCTCAACCAGGGCATGGTCAGGGAGGTGTCCGACAACCAAGGGGTAGAGGAGCTAGGTGTGGTTAGTTAAATGCCGTAGAGGCAGCAGTTCCGACAGGGCCGGAAGACATTCGAGGTACGATCAGCTTGTTTGGAACTCTTTTCTATGCCTTGTTTGATACAGGATACTCACACTCCTCTATTTCCCCTAGCCTATCCCATGCTCTGGGTCTAGATGCTGAGAGACTTTCAGTGCCCCGGGTGTTGAGTGCTTTAGTAAAAGGTCAGACCCACTTGTCTTATGTTTTCTGAGGGTGTAGACTGATGATAGGGCTACACTAGTCTAGCAGGGATCATCTACTATTATAGATACAGAAATACGATATCATTCTGGGCATCAAATGTCTCTTCTCTATATGTTTTTTATTGATTTCTTCTAAAGAAGGATCGTGTTTTCAGATTTGGGAGTCCAACGTGTAACTTTCATCAGCAAGAAGGGTTTCCAGGAGGGAAACCGGTGAGTGGAGCCCCTCCATTCATTGTTATTTGTGCTGTTAGTGGAGTTGACAGATATAGAGATGGAAAAATTCTCTGGGATCATCAGTGAGTTCATAGATGTCTACCCCTAAGTGTTGGTGACTCTACCCCCTCGACGCGATGTTGAATTCGAAATAGACTTGAAACCCGGTGCTCATCCGATTTTAATGGCTCCCTACCGAATAGTGCCTTCTAAGTTGCGGTAGTTACAGATTTATATTGACGATCTGATGAATAAGGGATTTGTTCAACCTAGTGTTCCACCATGGGGGGATCTATCCTTGTTCATAAAGAAGGGATATGGTGGTCTTAGGATGTGCATAGACTATTGAAGACTGAACCAGGTAACGATCAAGAACTGTAAACCATTCCCGAGGATAGGTGACATTTTCGACCAGTTAAAAGGGGCATGATGGTTCTCCAATATCGACCTACAATCAAGATATCACCAGTTGAGGGTGAAGGAGGGTGAAATCTCGAAGAATTCCTTTAGGTGAAGATATTGGCACTTTGAGTTTGTAGTTATGCTATTCGGTATCAGAAACATCCCAACTACGTTCAAGGGGTCATGAGCTCTGTATTTCGGGAATATCTTGACAGTTTCATAATCGTGTTTATTGATGAAATCTTGATCTACTCAAGGCCATAGGGGGATCACTCTGAGCATCTAAGAATGGTCTTATAAGTCCTCTAAGGATGCCAACTCTATGGGAAATCGTCCAAGTGCCGTACGTGAGAAGTGGAATTCCTTGGACACATTGTGTCCGAATGGGGAATACCGGTGGACCCATAAATGGTCTAGGTGGTTGTTTCTTGGGAAACTCCAAAGAAGGTGGCATAGGTTTATAGTTTCCTAGGTCTAACAGGTTACTACCGGAGGTTCGTGCCCAACTTCTCCTAAGTTTTAGCACCTTTGACAGCCTCAACCATGAAGGACCAGGCTTTTGTGTCGAATGAGCAGTGTGAGTTAGCCTTCAGTTATCTAAAGGGGAAGTTGGTTAGTGCCCTAGTTCTGAGGTTTCCAAAAGAAGGGGTGGCATATAAGGTGTTCTGTGATGCTTCAGGACAAGGCCTTGTGTGTGTGGTGATGCAAAATCAAGGGGTGATCTCTTATGGATCTAGGCAGTTACTTCCCCATGAGCGGAACTATTCCACCCATGATCTGGAGCCTGTAGTGGTCGTGTTTGCACTAAAGTTTTGGCGGCATTACCTCATCGGGGAACGCTTCGTAGTCTTCACAGATCAAAAGATCTTGAATTATATGTCTTCTCCCAGCGAGATCTGAACTGGCGGCATCGAAGTTGGATGGAGGTCCTTTAGTAATATGACTTTGAAATATACTACACCTCAGAAAAGGGGAACGTGGTGTCTAATGCCCTGAGCAGAAAGTCATAAAAGGAAGTGGTTTGAGAATCAGCAGATGCTTGGAAGGCGATGGAAGAGTTGGATTCACTACACATGGATGCAAAGATAGATGGTGGTAGAGGTTTCCTGTTTTAGATGACAATGCAGTCCTCTCTGTTGCAACAGGTAGAGGAGTCTCAGTGGGGAGACTCAGAGACTGAAGTAATGCACGGTCACATTAGCCAGTGAAATGCTCCAGATTGATGGTTAGAGGATGGTTAGAATATGATTCTTTTCCAAGAAAGGATGTTTATCCCAGAGACGATGCGTGAGAGTGTTCTTGGTGAGTTACACAACTCACCCCTAGGGGTGTACCCATGACTTTCCAAGATGTACCGGGGTTTTAAGAGTCAGTTTTGGTGGCCTAGGGTGAAGCAGGAAGTGGCAGATTCATAGAAGTGTGCCTCATGTGTCAGTAGGTGAAGACTGAACACTTCATCCTAGGAGGTCTATTATAACCTTTAAATGTCCCTGAGTGGAATTGGGACAACATCTTGATGGATTTCTTCACGGGACTACCCAGAGTTCAAGGGGGTTGCGATGCTATCTGGGTAGTGGTGGACCGACTGACGAAATCAGCTCACTTCCTGGCGATCAAGGAGTCGGGTACGGTGGATTCCCTAGCACAGAGGTATGTGGATGAGGTGGTGCAGTTTCATAGGGATCTGAGGTCCATAGTCTCCGACCAGGATACCTGGTTTACCTCATGGGCCTGGAAAGGATTGCAACATGCTTTTGAGAGACAACTATTCCTCACCACTGATTTCCACCCCCAGAAAGATGGTCAGATAGAGCACACCATCCAAACAATGGAGGATATGCTACGAGCATGTGTTTTGGACTTTAGGGGATCAAGGGTAAGACACTTTCCACTCATAGTGTTTTCTTACAAAAATTTATATAACTATACCATGGGCATGAATCCTTTCGAAGCTTTATACAGGAGGCTGTGTCGCTCACCTGTATAATGGGAAAAGGTCGGGGAAGTAGGTGTTCATGGACCGGAGGTGGTACAGAGCATGAAAGAGAAGGTTCAACTTATACGGGAGTGGATGATGGTGGATCAGGACCGGAAGAAGTCATTTGATGATAATAGAAGGAGACCCTTGGATTTCAAGGTTGGGGACCACATATTCTTGAAGGTCTCCCCTCGACGTAGGCAAATGATGTTCGAGAGGGGGAGTAAGCTTTCTCCTGGGTTCGTGAGACCATTCAAAGTGATGCGACATGTCAGTGAAGTGGCTTATCAGCTAGAACAAACACCACCACTACTGATAATGCATGACATCTTCCATGTGTCTCAGGTCCGAAGGTATCTGCACGACGATTCACACATCCTCGACTGGGGAAAGCTTGAAATCGAGGCCGATGTGACGTTTGTAGAAAGAACGGTGAGGATCGAGTATAGTGAGAAGAAGGTGCTCTGTGGACAAAGAATTCCATTGGTTCAAGTATTATGGGGGCATGGTGGGTTCGAGGAGAGTACCTGGGAATGGGAGTCACAGATGCATGCCCAGTACCCAGAGATTTTTTGAGTTTTGTTCTGTTTGTTAGTACTTGTTTGTGATAAAGCGTTTACCTTGTTAACTATGGAATGGACTATTTCTCTTGTTCTCTGGGTGTGTGTGTGAAGATTCCTGACTGTGGGGAGGGGAGGACCTGATCCCTAATCAAGACGCATTAAGGTGGATGTGATTAAACTCGTGCGAGCAAGTCAGTGCCGCCCAAAGCGGATAGTATCTTGACATAGAGGAAAGAACCCCCTAATCCATATGACTGGATAATATGACCATTGAATGTTGCATGGTTACATGAGGGAGTGGTGTTCCTAGATGTCGATGAAGTTCAACCCTAAGATTTGTATTTCAAGGTGGTTTTTCGGACCCCCTACTTTCTTCAGGTCTGATTTTAATTCTCATGGGCGACAATAGTTTGAGAGGTATCAAATGTAATGGCCCGAACCCTCTTGGTCTAGTACTTTTCCAAAACATGGCTCCACTGAAACTTTGGAACCGGTCATGGTGGCATCGGTTACGGTGGCACCGTGATGGTCGCACAATGGTCACAGTGGCACCATGAGGGTGGTACCTTGACGGTGGCACCGTGAGGGTGGCACCATGATAGTGCCACTGTGTTCTCACCGGACAGTGTCCCACCCCTTGTTCTTTTTCTAGTTCTGACTTTTTCCACTCCCGCAACATAACTTTTGAAGTAAAATAATTTTAATACACTTTTTAAAAGGCCATTTAAATACCATAAATAATATCTAAAATCTCCCAATATCCAGGAAACCCTTAACTTACCAAAACATGTGGTTTTCCTCGATGTCACACCTTTTTATTTTCAGTTCTACCCTGTTGCATGTTTTTCTCTGATTAAAGGAAATCTTTTAATTCACATTCATTATCGCCACCTATATTATGGGAATTATTAAATGACAATTAATTCCATCATGTGTAACCACCCAACAGCATGGGAAACCATGTTCTGACATTTAATCCATTCAAAATTCTCAAATCCCGTAACTCTAGGATCTAACCCTTTTAATCGAACGAAGTTATTTCCTTCCTTCTCGACTATTCTCTTTTCCTTTACTTGAAGCGTTGAAGTTCCCCCTTCCCAATATGAGTGGTTCACCCATGATAGAGTCCTTTCTACTCATTCTTGGAGTCCTTGGATCTCTTACCTTGTAAATTGCGCATCCCCAGCTCTTGTTGTAGGGAGGAGAAACTTCAATAATTGATCATCCAAGTAGGTTTTTCCTTCATCTTTCTTTACTATGTATCAAGTGGGGTGGGTATGCTATTTTTTCTGTGGGGATGGATGAAACCAATCTTTAACAAATATAATAAACAGAATTTCAATGAATGAAGGGTGTGTGATATATGTTTCTGATGTACTTTTTATCCTTGATTTTGTGTTGTGAATTGTATGGCCTTATGCCCACTAAAAATCATGACCATTGGAGGTCTTTCCTTTTTCACTAATGAAACCCTGTCTTCTGCGATGATCAAATGGATGTAACATGGGAATTTGGTTAATCACATAAACTCAACAGATTAAATGGATGTCTAGTGAACAACAACCCCTATGTGATCACCCTGGTTAACCAAAAGAAAATGGTAAACGTAATGAATGATTTGCTTGAATTCGAAAACTCCCTTGATCTGTATTGGAGGTATGTGTGATTGTTTTTCTTGATGCTTATGGGGTGATATGGATGGGGATGTGATCCTATGTTGTTGTAGTTTTTAGGGGACCTGAAGCCATTTAGGGATGTATCTTGAGTCTTGGTTTGGTTCCGGTACTTTATGGGATCTCAAGGATCCCATTATTGTTGTAACTTTACATGAGAAACAGGTGTGAATGCTTAGTTGTTGGTTGACTGTTTTTCTTTTCCTTGGTTTGTGGTTATGCCTGTTTTTTTCTCATTAGTGCAAGATTTACTTAAATGGAATCACATGAACATTAAAACAAGAATGGGTTCAATGGGGAATTTGTTCTTGGAATGAGTCATGATGTGGTTGTGGTTTTGGTGTTCTTATGAATGAATAGTAACGAGGTGTTTGTGTTGGGCTAGTTTTGGGAACCCTAGGCTAGGATGAGTTCTTGATATATATATATATATATATATATAATCGTAGATTTTATGTTTCTTATTCGTGCCCCACCCAAGTTGAGCACCTTTCACCGAACATCCCCATTTCATGGGGAGGGTGATTTTTTTCCCAACACTT
This sequence comes from Viscum album, assembly GCA_963277665.1. Lineage (NCBI taxonomy): Eukaryota > Viridiplantae > Streptophyta > Magnoliopsida > Santalales > Viscaceae > Viscum > Viscum album. Next base: position 613,809,201 of record OY728129.1, on the reverse strand, counting down.
TTACAAGTGACTGGTTATTAGGTTCTTTTCTTCTCCCTTTACTAAGTGTCCCAAGACCATTCAGGTAGTCTATGATGGCCTGAGGTCTACTATAGCCTAATATTTTTTAGGCAGGGTAGTTCTGGTGGTTGGCCCAGGTGTGTGTGGGCAGGTTGTTTCCCAAGTGTCTTTGAGATAAGGCCCAAGTGTCTTCAGGCGTGACAATAGTTTTTCTGGCACAGGTGTTTTCAGGCATGGTTACATGTGGTTTTTGTAGCCTAGATGTTTATGGGTGAGATGTGTGGTTATATCCCAGGTGTGTGTGGGTGGGAGGGGGCGATGGTAGTGGGACTGCGGTGAGAATGGCAGGAGAGTTCCGATGTGTAGGATGTCTTCAATAACTAGTGGGGAAGTGGCGCGGGGTACCCAAACATCGATGTGTTTTTTAATATTACATTACTTGACTTGAATTATTTGGGTAGTGTGCCTTGGTGAGGTTTGGTTTAATAGTTTTCCTTGCTGGTTGTTTTGGTTGTCTCTTTTCCACGAGGCATTAGTGTGCCTCCCCACTTGTGCATGAGATTCTTGGGGTTTCCCTACTGAGTATAATTGTATGATCACCCTATGTATATAAAACTGATTTCTTGTTTCTAGGAGGACTTCAAGGATCGTGCATGATCGTACTAGTTTGGACATTGGGATAGTTGCTGTTGTTGTTTTTTTCTTTTTGGTACATTATTTTGGGGTTTTATTTTACTTTGGTAGAATTTATTTTTGGAACATGCATATGGGAATGGTTTGTTTTGGCTTTACTTGTACTTCCACTTTTGGCATTTTTGGGAATTAATATCTTATCTCCCTATCCTATTAAATAAAAAGGGGTAATGCCTTCCATATTGTGTGTGATTCTGTACCTTTGGTGGTAGTCGCCACTCCGGGACCTATTGAAGGCGGGTCTCAGGGGTCATTATCTCTCCTTAAACATGAATAAGGAAGGGTCTGGAAACCTGTTGTCCCTTCTCTAATCGTGGTGAAGGCAGGTTATGACAATCCATGACTTTATTTTTCAACCCTAATCAATTTATGTGAATAACCATAATTTCTATTTAAATTTCTTATCTCTATGAATACCCTATTCTTGATTTACATTATTAAAAGGTCTTTCACAATATTATATAAATCCATTGATTAGAATGAAATATTTTATAAACCATATATACTTTATATATTCATTTGAAGTACTTTATTCTTTATTTATTTTATTAAATGGATTATACTTATAAAATTTCACTATTTTATTAAAACCAGAATTATTTTTGTAGTTTCATTATGATTCATTGAGTAAACCCCTTTTTATTTTCAAGGGTTGTTTCATAGGTGTAAAATGAAACCCAATTTCATTCCATGGGTTCTTCATGATGTGATAAGTGAATTATTTTTCATGTTGAACTCATAGTTATCAATAATACCAAGTGGGGTCCTATATCACCCTCTAATGCATTGTTATAATGTTTATTTCTCATGAGATAATGTATTCATTGGTAACTTTTTAGTTTATGATAATTTTTGTGAAATTTTTTACAAATCATTAAATGTAACACGCCAAAATGATAATGGGTTAAATGGATAAATGATATGACTCTTTTCAATAAGGTGCAACTTCCTTTTTGGGAGCATACCTCATTAGAACTACACAGTTAAGTGTGCTTAGCCTGGAGTAGTGATCATGATGGGTGACCTTCAGGGAAGTTTCTCAGGATGTCTGTGAGTGAGGAAAAAACACACTATAAAGGACATGTGTTGGCCTTTGGGGACATTCATTAGTCAGATGAACCATTCGGTCACATGGGTGGGCCCTAAGGTGGGACTATGTGTCTGCGGGGCAACTGGTGGTACTTGGCAAGCCCGGACCAGAAGGCCATGTTAAGGCATGGAGTCTATGCTGTCACCGGGACCTAGTTGTTACATTTTGTATTAGAGGTGGTACCCAGCCTTAAGTGTGGTGCACTACCTGGGTTGAGATGTAGGTCCCACAATGAGGACGTTGTTCTCTAAGGGGGGGGGGGTGATTGTAACACCCCAAAATGATAAAGGGTTAAGTGGATAAATGATATGACTCATGTCAACTATCTAAACCTTCATTTTCAGGAGCCTACATAATTAGAACTCCACAGTTATGTTTTCTTAGCCTGGAGTAGTGATCAGGATAGGTGACCTTCTGGGATGTTTCCCATGGTGTGTGTGACTGAGGAAAAAGAACACTAGAAAGGACATGTGTTGGCCTGTGGGGGCAGTCATCAGTCAGATGACCCATTCAAGAAAATTGGTAGGACCCAAGGTGGGGACCACGTGTCAGTGGGGCAACTGGTGGTACCTGGAGAGCCAGGACCTGAAGGCCATGTTAAGGCGGGGTGTCTGCACTATCCCGGGGGCCATGTTGTCAAAATAGAGGTATCTTCACTATACTATTTTATGTACAAAAGTTGATGTATGTTTCACAATTTCATTATTGTGGTTATGTTTAGCTCTCAAGGATCATGTTATTCGCTCATGTTTTTTTATTTCCTTTGAATCAGGCCTTATGTTATTCCATGTATTATTCCATGATTTATTATCTATTCTTTGTTTGAAATAAGTTTCTTATATATCATTATTATGCACATATTCCCATCTTATGGCCATTTATGACATTTTATTTTTACCTCTTATGTTTTAAGGTGGGTTTCTGTGCTGTCACTAGGGGCCCAGTTGTCACATTAAAGGTATCTTCACTATACTATTTTATATACCAAAGTTGAAGGATGTTTCAAAATTTTATTCTCATGGTTATGTTTAGCTCTCAAGGATCATGTTATTGGGTCATGTTTTTTTATTTCCTTCCATTCATGCCTTATGTTATTCCATGTATTATTCCATGGTTGATGATCTATTATTTTTTTGGTATAAGTTTCTTTATATATCATTATTATACACATATTCCCATCTTATGACCATTTATGAAATTTGATTTTTATCTCTTATGTTTTACCTTACTAAGAATCTTACCTCACCCCATTAATATTCTTCAATTTCACTAGGGTTTGGGGAAAATTAATAACTATAATTTATGAGATGAATTAAAGGGAGATGATGAATACTTGTTATAGATTAAGTGGTTTCTCTCATAGTGTAAAGAAAAATTTCTACAAAGTATAAATTAAAATAATTTTTTTATTAATTTTGTACCCTAATTATCTAAAACATTGAACCAACAAAGTATTAGGAATGTGTTATAATGAAATAATTTCATCAGTTCATGTAATTATAGAATGATTAGCTTCAGGATATCATAGCTTGTAATCGAACATGTTTTAGATATCATTTTATATTAAGATGATTATTAAGAACAATTTAAGAATTGATAAGTAATATTTTTCAGAATTTCTAATTTATATATTATCCTTTATCGTAATTGAAGAAATATTAAATAATTTGGGTATTTAGATAAGATAAATTTAGTGATAACCCAAGAGATAAGTCTATGGGATAAGTTTATGTATAAGATAATATTATGATATATTGGTTTAGGGTAGATTGTGATATTTTCTTAGAAAATACATCCTTATCTGGATATTATTTTGTGGATAACGGATCTAGAACATTTGTACTGAGGGATAATAACCATAAATATGGGGTTATAGTTATTAACTAATCATTGACATGGTATAAAAAAATAGTCCTACATGCACACATATCTAGACACTGTCGGGGGATATAATATTATTAGTTAATATGTTTTTTATACTCCACTATAAAGGATTTGAAAGAATTAATAAGAAACATTATGATGATAATATAATAAAAAAATTTCAATTTAAAATCATGGATTTAATGATGAAATCCATATGTTTGTCCAAAATTATCGATTTTTAAAAAAAAGGTTTTAATTGATAATAAGTGTTTCGATTGAGGTTTTAAAATTCAGAATGTTTTATATTTTTCTAACAATTTTTGTTTTAATTTTTGTTCAAAACTGGATAAAAAAAATAAAGTTGAATATGGTATGTATTCGATAACCCCCTATGTCTTATGATGAAACAATGGAGAATAATTATATTTTCAAATCCTACTATATGATTGAAAATTGAGTCCCCCGGTTTTAACTAAACTTGGGAGGCTAATATCTTAAAAAAATTTAATGTTGATTGTTTTTTCTATTTTCATTAGTAATTAATATTTTTGTGTGATCTTGAAGATATTAAGGATTATATGAAATAAAATAGTATTTTTCATCATAAGTTTTTCTTTAAAGTTTTGTTAAAATTTATTAAATAGAATTGTTACCTATATGTGTGGTTTAATGTTAATTTCATATTTATGTGGATAATATTAAAAAAATTAAGATTTTGGTAAATATAATTCTTATGTTTAGTATAATATTGGTTTTGATGTAATAAATGGTTTAATATTTTTTAAAATTTATGGTATATTATATTCATAACAATTTGATTGATAATCAATCCATGTTTTTTGGGTGAAATTTATCTCAGTTTTAGGAATATATTGACCTGTGTGCAATTTTATGAACTAGTGGTTGAATATTTGAGTTAATTATGGAGGGATATATTATTTCTCTATAGTTTAATGTCTTGGAGACTCAAATGGTTTTTGAAATGGTAAAATATATGGAATATATAATTATGGTATAGATAATCAATGTTTTTGAGGAAATAAATGTAAGTACATCTCTCTTAATAAAGAAATTTAGATTTCACATTAGATGTTATATGTGGAATAATAATTATGTTAAGAATATAATCTCAAAAAATTTCTGTCCATAATAATGAAAATTTTTAGGAAACAATTAATTTAGGTGGTATAATGTAATGACATGATATTTTGGATTCTTTACATCAATACAATATTTAAGAACTTACGTCCCATGCAACACCAAATAAACATAAAACATGACTAAAAAACCGTGAAAATAGAAAAAATCAGTTAATAATATAATAATTACTATATGAAATCATAATAATCAATTAAAACAATTTTATTTTATTATTCTTTTTTAAATATTTTAAAAATAATACATTTCCAAGAACCACTTAAAAGTGTATAATATATTACCTTAAAAATTTAAATTATTCAAATTTAAAGATTATTATTTTTTCCATATTTAGATTTTTAAATCAACTATTTCATTAATAAATTATTTATATTTTTTTGAAATAAGAATAAATACACTTAATTTATAAGTATTCATTTTTCAATAAAAACGTTTTTTCTTCTTATTAGGTATTTTTTCAATAAATAAATATATAAATTTCATTATTTTTATTTTTAAAAAATAAATAAATTGAATTTATAATTTAAAAATTTTCTTAGGGTTACTGTTTCATAATTTTTGAAAAAGATTTATTTTTAGATGAATAGTGTAAAATATCATTTTTACAAATAACATGACTTTTATGACCTTACTAGTATATAAGTACGAATTGGAAGCTTTTGAAATCATTTTTTATGAATAAGTAATTATTTTATAAGTTAATTAACTTTTTTCAAAATGTTTCTTTAATTTATAAACTTATATTTAACATTTTAAAATTTATGATAAATTGTTCCCAAAGATTGTTTTAATATATTATAATTTTTTATTTAAAATTAATTTTTTCACTTTTATAAATTGAATAAATTGAAATTAAATTTAAATTGAAAATAATATGGAAAAATTATTGAATATTTAGACTTTATTTTGGGCATAAATATTAAATTACCTTAAGTGAAAACTAGTTTCCACTATAAAGTGTAAAATGGTAAAATATTAATTCAAGAGGTAATGGGTTTAGAGGTTGATAAAAAATTCCTATAATTATGTTAAGAGTATTTTATTGACTTTATCACTTCTACAATAAATTATTTCTATTTTTTGATCCACCGAACATGTCTAACATGTGCTCCCATTATATTAAGTTGAATTATTTATAAAAATTCAATTAACACCATTTATAAAAGGGGTCTATTACTACCCCTACATGGAACTCCTAAAAATTAGTTTTCCTACAAAAAACCATTCTCCATTCCCATATAATAATCTTCCGATATATTGAAATTTTGCGCCATTATAGTAGCTTATGTCTTTCATTTCAAAGGGATCTTCCAAGGAAATCACAAAGTGCTCAATGCGAGTAATCATTTTTACTTAACTTCTTTCTTTTATAATATTCTTTTCAAGTTATAATTTTATAATTCCTTTTTAATGAAATTATCATTAGTTTTATAATTATTTTTATTGTTATTTATTATTGATCATAAATCACATTTTCCCTTTTTATAATATGAAAAATTAAACTGAAATTCATATTTTGTGTAGACTACTGCCTCTACGATGAAATGTGTTTTATATTAATTAACCACCTTACAAAGATATTCATAATTGTTGAATTTTATTAAAAATAATTATATATGAAAAATATTTTATTTTATGAAATGATAAAACATATTATTCATTTCTCTCATTCTATGGAAAATTATATCAACAACCATGCATTTTTGTGGATTTCCACCTCCATGGAAAAATTGATGTCTGATTTTATTTTCGTAAAAACATTTTACAATTGGTAATTAGGATGGTAATAGATGATGTATATTATTTTTATGATATCATTAGGTTTTTTATGGATAATTTTAAAAACAATTAATTATATGATTTGAAATGTTTATAGATAATTCAACTGTTTAAAACATGTGTGATAAGATGAAAATGAACTATTCTCTCTATGTAATGGAATTTCATAATTTATATTTAATTTATAAATAATTATAATTATGATATATAAAACTAATAATATTAAAATATTTTCATTATGGTTATAATATATTTATATTATTTCTATAACACCACAAAATCATCCATTAATCAAGGTAGGTCTAGGTTTGGGTCGGTTTAACAACCAACTTGACCTATAATATGTATTTTATATAATACATGATTTATAGAAATTTTTTAATGATAAAATATGTTATTAAAATTTAAATATTGTTTTTAATGGGTTCAGGTAATTTTATATCAACATTTAAATCATTAATTAAGAAAACACCATTTGTTTGATAAGAATCACCTAAACATGATCATCGTTGACTTTATCTTCATGGTTTATAAAAATAACCATGGAATGGAATTATATATTTATAAACCATAATGGATAATATATTCCAGTACCTTGTATTATTTAATATTTGGCGAATTTTGAGCAATAAAAGATACCAACACTATCTTTACAACAGAAGATCCTAGATATAATAATTAATTAGATCGAATGTTAAAAATAGGTAAAAACTAATTAAAATAAATTTTTATAAAATGATTAAAACAAAAATTAAATATGGTCATAGTAATTAATATTGTAATGAAATGACCCAAGATACCTTCAAAACTAGCGCCCACTTGATTAGTCACATAACCGAAGGGTGTTCCCGATCCCCATGGTCTAGAAAAAAGCACCTAAGCATCGATCAACAAACCATATGGAATGATTTCTCCCATCCTATAAAACACATGGAATATATATAAACACATATAAGAAAGAAAAAATGGAATAACAAATTATATATTCCATAATTATGATAAGATATTGGAAAAAAACAACTGTAGACGTGGCTAAAACTCCAAAGACAAGTCCAACTCCAAATGACCAAAATGAATCAACTACTCCAAGTAATGGAGTGGACGAACTCCCAGCATCTCACTACCAACTACCCATACCAAATAACATGAAACCTTTCTTCCTCACTTTGACACATTTACTTTTCCAATAATAGAAGACATAAAAAAGTCTATGCACCACCTAATAGGTGTGTAGAGTGTGAGATAACATGATTAGTAGGATCCCACCTAGGTTTTCTGTAATGACCCAAAAATTCATTAATGAATATTTCTATTGTTATATTTAAATGTATTATTATGGTTATGTAAAGTGTTTGAACTTATTTGGTTCTATGATTTGGATTTTAAATTACTGTTAAGAATTGTGACCATTGCTTATATAACCATTAAACAGTGATCACATGATTAGTATAAATATACGGCTTTAAAAAATCTAATTTACTCAGACAAAGGAAGAGATTGACTCATCTAGTAGACTTTACCCATAAGAAGCCCATTTTTTGGAGCTTGGAATGGAGGTGGTGTCATTGGGATTTTCTATTGACGAAGCCCAATCTGATCTTGAATATGTTAAGCTTGAGAGGAACTGCCTATGAGAGAAGTGGATGTTGATAGAGATTACCACTCGAGCAATGTTATCTGAGCCACCCCAAGAATCTATCACCATTGAGAACCTTACCCTAATGTCTTATTCTAGTGTTTTAAGGGTCTATGTAACAAGACCCTAGTACTATGATTTTTTACATTATTCTTGTCTAGAGAATATACATTATTTTTATTATTGTTACTTTATAAATATTTTTTTAAAAAATAGCATTTTTAGTTAATATTCAACTAAGAAGTATATTTTGATGAATTAATGGATTGTTTAATTAAATAATATATTAATAAAATATTATTATTATTAAATTAGTTGTTATTAAATATAAAGTATCATATAATGTTATGAATGAAATTGTAATTTTTATTATGGTTAGAAAGCTGTTTTTGTCAAATCCAATGATTTTTTGATAAATGTAAGTTTTTATTTTAAAAGTAAAAAATTAACATATTTATATAATTATTTAGATAAAATAAATATTATTTTCGGAATCAGGATGTTGAAATTATCCAATGGTGAATTTTTCATAATTTTCTGAGACAGTCGAATTTTTGGGTAAAAATTAAATACTATTTAAATATATAATGTGTTTTATAACATCATAATTACCCAATAGTGATGTAATAAAATAATATAAACATTATGTTAGGAAAATATATGTTTTAAAATTAAAATAATTTGATTTTGGGTTTATTTGATTTATTTTACAAAGCTTTATTGGACCCTTAAATGCTTATAAAACATTTTGTCTTTTTAAATTGTTTTCCTTGAGAGTGTGACTCACCTCCACATAAGAAACCCTATTATTTTAACAAGTTCCTTCATTGACCTTATAAAATATTGTTTTCCACCCCCTTGGGATAAACCATGGGCTTTTTTGTTGTTTTGATTAGTTTAGTGTGAGATGTCCCAAACCTAAATAATAAATAATTCCGTCTCCTTTACTATATAAACACACCCAAGCTACCACTTTCTCTTCACTCAAATACTTTGGAGTTAGACCAACCCTTAACCTCTTCTCTCTCGAATACTCCCAAGTATCCCCAAGATCCCATGAATCCTCTCTCAATCCTCTCCCAAGCTTTTGGGATTGAACATCCAAGTAAGGGATTCCTACCATTCTCTTTTTATTCAAGTTTATTAATATTGTTATGCCATTTTATTTTCAGTTACAAATGTTGGGGTATGATTTCACACCTCCCCCATACTGACCTATTTATTTTTGGATAATGGGATACCCCTTTATCTCTCATTAATTCCTCCCATGTACACCTGTTACCATGAAAAAAATTCCATGAGGGATTTCTCTTTTTTCTTTTACATCTAAGTAATCATTTTGTATTATGCATCTAAATTCCATTATGTTTGTTTGTATATGTGTCTATATGACCCACTTACTATACATTTCATGTACATATGATAAGACACCCATTTCTCTCTCATCAACCATTTTCATGAATCCTTATGTCACGCCGTTATGCTGCCGAAATTGCACCGCATTTTTTTAAGCCAAAGTCATTATGTAGTGAATACCATGCCTATTTCTCTATCAAGGGTATTCATCTTTATACACATTTATTTATTGATAATATAGTTTCATTTATGAATTACACATTCCTTTAATGTGTAAATAATGATTATTTTTAATGAATACATGTTTTATGATCCATGTGGCACACTTATGCACGAAATGAAATGTTTAAAGAGGGTGCACCCTGATAGCGCTCTAATGCATTAGGTAAAGTATAGTATCATGATATTTCAAGTGAAATGAGTGTTGAATCATTATAATTCAAGTTCAATGATGTTTTACTCAGGATTCATGTGCAATGAGGCATTACTCATGCTCCATGTTCAATGAGCATTGGATCATGCTAAATTCTATGTTAAGTGTTGTTTCCCCATTTCCATGTTACGATTATCATGATTTATCATACCTTTATGTTAGTGTTTCTCTTGTGCTCTATTTATATTCCTATTTTATAACATGTATTCTATTCTTCATTTTATTCCATGTTTATTCCCTTATTGGTCTTTATAGATCATGCTTTTCTTATGCATGTCCTTAGGTTATCCCATGCAATGCTAAGTATGAGGGAATGTAGTGGTCATGTAAAATAAATTTTCAATAAAGATGTTGTATTTCATGTTTTATGTTTCTAGGTAATGATCATAAGCACCAAAGACACTATACCTCTCAATATTCTATGTTGTATCAAGTGATGTTTATGTAATAAATCATGTTTAAGTATGTAATAAAAAACAGGGTTGTTATAGTTGGTATCAGAGGATATGTTTAGTTATTTTTGTGATTAGGATTAGAAAACCCTACTGAAGCATTAAAGACACGACTAAGTATAATAAAAACATCCCTAATATTTTTTGGGTATTGATTGGGTGGTTTATCAAGAAAATACTTCCTTATATGGATACAAGAAGGTATATGCGGCTTTGGCACAAATGTACCTAGGGTTGAAAACCCCAACAAGGAGTTTCTGGCTTGACCCAGTGTATCCTAGTACACAACAACGGGCCTTGCTGCATTCTTGGTTACGACACTCCGGGGGGATATGCTTTGGTAAATTCACAAGCTTTGTATAAACCCTTATTTTGGGAATTAAAAAAATTCCCCTAAGAATATATTTGAGAAATTAGATCATGAATACATAGATTGAAGCCTATAGATTCACATGTTAAGGAAATAAAAGATATTTATAATTCATATGTTTTGTCATTGGATTCACCTTTATGTGTTTAATAGGTTAAGGTACTAATCTCTTGTCTATATCAAATAAGGTAGAACCAGAATCAAAGAAGTGAAAGGTAGAGTTATCGTCCATAGTTCTACACATTCTTTTATATCCTAAAAGTTTAGTTGAACAATCCCCCTCACCTCTACAAATCATGGATGTGAAGATGTCAGTGAGTACGGAAATGGGGAAATCATTGCATCCAATGAATATAACTCCTCCCCTATTATAATCTGTGGATTTAATTTCTTGACTAACCTCGTCATAATCCCTCTGGTGGAGTTTGATTTAATTCTTGGCCTGGATTGGATTTCCTTATATATATCCAACATAAATTTCCGTGAGAGATAAATCACTCTCCATGTGGAGAATCGACCCCCGATTCTATACAAGTTCAATGAAGAAGATGAATCTTCTTTAGCTCCATCATCTCAACTGTGGATATAACATCCCTATGATCATGCATATCTAGCTAAGATTATTGAGTCAAAGGAAGCAACCAACCTTTATGACATTCCTATTGTGAGGGAATTCACATAAGTGTTTCATGAGGAATTTCCTGGTCTCCCTCCTAGAAGATATATTGAATTATCAAATATCCTTATACATTGTGAGTTTCCATTATTAATGAATCCATATAGAATGGATGTTGTGGAGCTTGAGGTGCTTAAGAAACAACTACAAGAGAATCTTGAGAAAGGTTTTATAATCCCAAGTGGTTCACCATGGGGTGCACTAGTCCTCTTCGTCAAGAATATAGATGGGTCAATGTTCCTTTGCATCAATTATCGCGAGCTTAACAAATTAAAGATAAAGAAAAAGTATCCTCTCCCACAAATTGATGACTTTTTTGATCAGCTATGTGGAGCACAATACATATCCATGGTGGATTTGCGGTCGAGATATTATCACGTAACGGTGGAGAAGGAAGATATCCACAAGACTGCTTTTTGTACAAGATACAGGCACTATGAATTCATAGTAATCCCTTTAGGACTCACTAATTCTCCATAAATCTTCATGGACTTGATGAATAGAGTCTTTAGGGATTACCTTGACAATTTTTTGGTAGTCTTTATAGTTGATATTCTGATATACTCCAAATCCAAGGGGGATCATGAGGAGTATCTAAGAACTATACTAGAGACCTTATGGAAGGAGAATCTCAATAAAAAGTACATCAAGTGTGAGTTCTGGTTGATGGAGGTTTCATTCTTGGGCCATATCATTATAAGCAATGTGATATCTATAGATCCCTCCAAAACAGATGCAATTGAGGGGTGGTTGAGGCCAACATCAGTAACAGAATTCCTTAGTTTCATTGGGTTAGTTGGATATTATTGACGATTTTTAAGAAATTTCTCATGATTTTCCAACCCTCTTACCAAGCTAACTCAGAAGGGAGTAAAATTTTCTTTGAGTGATGAATGTGAAGAAAGCGTCAAGGAGTTAAAAGGAGGCTTATTACTGTGACCGTGATCACTTTACCAACAAGTGGAGAACTTTTTGGGGTATTCAGTGATTCTTTGATGAAGGGACTGGGATGTTTGTTGATGAAAAATGAAAAGTCATTGCTTATGATTTAAGGAAATTGAATTTTCATGAGCATAATTATCCCACGCATAATATTGAGTTGGCTGCGGTGATATTCGCTTTACAAATTTGGTGGAATTATTTATTTCTGGAGATGTGTGAAATATATATGGACCACAAAAGCCTCAAGTATATATTCACACAGAAAGAGTTGAACATGCACCAATGATGATGGTTAGAGTTGATCAAAGACTGTGACTGCTCAATCCATTACAACCCTAGGAAAGCAAATAAGGTGGAAGATTCTCTAAGTTGAAAGGACCCAGTGATTCTATCATTGATTAGAATTGAAAAGGATCCAATCTTTTATTATTTGATGAAGATGGACATGAGAATCATAAATAAGGTATCATAATCAATCCTTTCTCAAATTATTGCTCAACCGTATCTTTTGAAAGGGTTGAAGGATTATCAAAATGATGATCTAGGAATTTAGAAGAAAGTGAAAACTATCAAAAAAGGGTAATCCTCAGAGTTCAATGTTAATGAAGAAGGGATTGTGAGATTTAGGAAAAGACTATGTGTCCCATCAAGTCTGGAGCTGAAGAATGAACTTTTGGATGATGCACATATTTCAAATTTCTCTATTCACCAGAAAACACAAAGATGCATCGAGATCTCCATGAGCATTATTGGTGGGATAATATAAAGAAGGAGATTACTGAGTATACATCAAAGTTCATGGTGTGTCAGCAAGTGAAGGTATAGAGGCATAATTCTAAAGGGATGATGCAAACATTGCCCATACCAGCATGGAAATGGGAGAACATCACCATGGACTTTGTCATCGGACATTCAAAGACATCCAAAGGAAACAATGCAATCTGGGTTGTTATGGATCATCTAAAAAAGTCTTCACACTTCATTATAATTCATAAGGATTTCCCATTGGATCAACTGGCTCAAATATACATCAGGGAAGTGGTAAGGTTGTATGGAGTACCATTATCTATTGTATCCGATCGAGATCCAAGATTCCCCTCTAATTTTAGGAAGAGTCTTCAACATGCTCTAGATACTTAACTAAACTTCAGTACGACCTATAAAACTCAAACAAATGGCCAATCTGAGTGAACTATTTAGACACTAGAATGTATGTTAAGATAATGTTCAATGTAATTTAAAGGAGGTTGGATCAATATCTTTCTCTAGTTGAATTCTCTTATAATAACAGTTTCCACTCGAGCATATGAATGACACCTTATGAAGACTTATATGGGAAGAGGTGAAGAACATTGTCATGTAGGGATGAAGTAGGTAAGCATAAGCTACTAGGATCAGAAATGGTCATAGAAATGGTGGAGAAGGTGAAAACCATTCAGCAACATATCAAGGCATCCCGGAATCGACAGAAGAGTTATGTAGATAACTGTCGACGAGACCATGAGTTTAAAGAATAATACACGGTATTTCTATGCAGATCTTCATGGAATAAGGTCATTATTTTTGGAAGGAAAGAGAAGTTAAGTCCTAGGTATATCATCCCCTTTGAGGTTCTTGATTGTGTTGGGGTTGTGGCCTATCGACTAGCACTTCCACCTACCATGGCCAAAGTGCATGACATCTTTCATGAATCCCTCTTAAAGAAGTACATACCAAACCCTTCACACATACTCTCTTTCGAGGTAGTACAACTAGAGGATGATTTTTATTATGAGGAGAAATCCATGAAGATATAAGATTATAGAGAAAAATTTATACAAAATATGACAATGCCCCTCGTCAAGGTGTTGTGGAGAAACCACATGTTTGAAGAAGCTATGTAGGATTCAGTGGAATTGTTGAAAAAGAGGTACCCACATCTGTTTTAGTGCGGGAAAAAGTAATTTTGGGGGTGAAATTTTTTAAGGGGGGAATATTGTAACGATCCAAAAATTCATTAATGAAAATTCAACTTGGTCTATTTAAATGTCTTCTTATGGTTATGTAAGACTTATGTACTTATTTGGTTCTATGTTGTGGATTTAAAATTACCATTAAGAATTGAAGCTATTGATAATATAGTCATTGAATAGTGATGACATGATTTGTATAAATATAGTGCTTTAAAAAATCAAATTTACTTAGAAAAAGGAAGCGATGACCTCATCGAGTAGACTTGACACATACAAAGCCCATTTTTTGGAGCTCAAAAAGGAGGTGGAATCATTGGGATTTTCTCTTGACCAAGCCCAAGCTGATCTTGAATATGTTAATCATGAGAGGAACCACCTACGAGAGAATTTGAAGTTGATAGAGATTACCAATTTAGCAATGTTATCTGAGTCACACCAAGAGTCTGTCACCATCGCGCACCAAACCAAAAGGTCTTATGCTGGTGTTTTAAGGGGTTGTGTAACAAGACCCTAGTACTACTATTTTTTACATTATTCTTGTATAGAGAATATACATTTATTTTATTATTGTAACTTTGTAAATAGTTTTTATAGCACAAATAGTATTTTTAGTTAATATTCAACTAAGAAATCTATTTTGATGAATTAATGGATTTTTAATTAAATAATATTTTAATAAAATATTATTGTTTTTATTAAATTTCTTGTTTTTAAATAAAATGTATCGTATAATTTTATGAATTCAATCATCATTTTAAATTATGATTTGAAAGCTTTTTTTTTTGTCAAAATAGATGAATTTATGAAAAAAGTCAGTTTTATTTTTAAAGTAAAAAAATAACATATTTATAAATTATGTAGATGAAATTAATATTATGTTTGGAATCAAGATGTCAAAATTATTCAATGGTGAATTATCATAATTTTATAAGGTAGTCTAATTTTTGGGTAAAAATTAAATTCCATGTAAATATATAATGTATTTTATAGTATCATAATGACCCAATAATGTTGTAATAAAATAATATAAACCCTGTTCGGATAATATATTTGTTACAATTAAAATAATGTAATTTTGGGTTTGTTTGATTTATTTTACAATGATTTATTGGACCCTTTAAGGCTTATAAAACATTTTGTCTTTTTAAATTGTTTTCCTTGAGAGTGTGGCTCACCTCCACATTAGCAACCCTATTATCTTAAAAAGTTCAGTAATTGGCCTTATAATATATTATTTTTCACTCCCTTTTGGAATAAAACATGGGCAAGAACCCTGGGATGGTTTTTGGGTTTGACTAGTTTAGTGTGAGGTGTCCCAAACCTAAATAATAAAGAATTCCCTCTTCTTTCCTATATATACCCACCCAAGATCACACTTACTCTTCACTCAAAGCCTATTGAGTTCGAAAAAACCCTCCCTCATCTCTCTAGAATCCTCCCAAGGATCCCCAAGCTCCCAAAAAGCCTCTCTTAATCCACCCCAATGATTTGGGATTGCACTTCCAAGAAAGGGATTCCTACCTTTCTCTTTTTATCCATGCTTCTTAATATTGTTATGCACTTTTATTTTCAATTAAAAATTTTGGGGTATGATTTAGAACCTCCCCCATACTTCCCTATTTATTTTTGGATAATGGGAGACCCCTTTATCTCTCATTAATTCCTCCCATGTACTCCCATTACCATGCCAAAATTCTGTGAGGGATTTCACTTTATTCTTTTACATCCAAGTAATCATTTTGTATTATGATTATAAATTATATTATGTTTGTTGGGACATGTGTCTATATGGACCCTTACTATTAATTTCATGTACATATAATGATACACCCATTTCTCTCTCATTAACCATTTTCATGAATCCTTATGTCATTCCATTATGCTGCCAAAATTGCACTGTATTTTTTTTAAGCCAAAGTCATTGTGTAGTGAATACCATGCCCATTTCTCTATCATGGGTATTCACACTTATGAAAATTTACTTATTGATTATAGAGTTTTATGTATGAATTAAACATTCATTTAACATGTAATAAATTATTATTTTTAATGATTCCATTTTTTATGATCCATGTGGCACACTTATGGATGAAATGAAATGTTTAAAGAGAGTGCGCCCTGATAGCGGTCCAATGCATTGGGTAAAGTATATTATCAGGATATGTCATGTGAAATCCGTGTTGACTCATTATATTTCAAGTGCAATGTGGTTTTACTCATGCTTTATGTGCAATGAGGGTTCACTCATGCTCCATGTGCAATGAGCTTTGGCTCATGATAAATTCCATGTTAAGTGTTGTTTCACCATTTCCATGTTATTATTTTCATGATTTACCATGACTTTATGTTCATGTTTCTATTTTTCTCCATTGATATGAATTTTGTCTAACATGTATTGTATTCCTCATGGTATTCCATGTTTATTCCCTTACTGGGCATTATAGCTCACCCTTTTCTTATGCATGCCCTCAGGTTATCCCATGCAATGCTAAGTATGAGGGAATATAGTGGTCATGTAAAGGAAGTTTTCAACAAAGATGTTATATATCATACTTTAAGTTGTTATGTAATTATCCTAAGCCCCAAATACACTATACCTATAAATATTATACGTTTTATCAAGTGAACTTTATGTAATAAATCATGTTTAAGTATGTAATAAAAATCAGGGTTGTTATATGTTCCATAACAAGTCACTATATAACAAGTCATATGTTCTAATTTTAAATATAAAATGGAATAATATTGAGTAATGAAGTTTTATATAGAACATGGTAATCATTTAACTTTGATCATACTTCTAAAACAATGAAGTTATATCAATTTCAAATCATATTTTCCATATCAACTTTCTCAAGCACAATCATTCATATCATGGCTTAAAACAAATCCAAGAAATATAAAATAGAAGAACATGTGTCAAAAATAAGGGTCACTATAGGTCATAATAGAATACCAATCATTCTATAATCAATAAAATGCATAATATGGTTCATATAATACAATCTATAAATTATAGGAATTCCCCATGAGTACCCCCCCAAATTTAAATAACGGTCCCCTAGAACAACGAGCATTGGAAATAAAAGAAAGAACCATGAAAAAATCTCTTGGTAATAAAGAAAAACATGGATGATGGACTCAAGGAAAAACTTCCACTAAGGTACCCAATGTAACCCATATTATCTTTTTAGTAATTCATTCCAATTATTTAAAACAACATTTCAAAACCATTTAACAATTCCATTATCAATTCTTTGAAAATACCACATTTTATTGCATTTTTCATCAACCAAGGAAAATTAATTTTATTTAAAAACCCTTTTCATCACACACATAAATGTCATGGTAATTCTACGTACAAATATATTAAAAAAATAATGACAAGTTTCATCCACATAGGCTAGAGACAGAACCACCTACCTTGAAATTGGGCCGCACATGCCCACAATGGGATCCACCAACAATGAGATCCCAACATTGTCTAGGAAGGACTATAAGAAAAAACTCCTATCACACCAAAATCGATAAAGTAACAAACTCTAGAATGAGATCACACAACTATTACTGGGATAAGATAAAAGAAAACACCAACTTAGATAAATAGATATAATAATCATAACCCAAGGGTGCTACCATGATCAATGGAAATAAATAATAAAAAATTCACTTAACTAGAGAGACACACTACTAATAAAACAAAATTTTAATGCTGAATAGATCATTATAGAAAGAATGAAGACCCTTAATGATTTTAAAGATGATCTTTGTCTTGAGAGAAATAGAAAATTGGAAGCAAAATTTTCACCCAAAACCCGAACAGTTCCCTAAAACTTCTCTGGTCAGGGAATTACATAGCCTATAATGCCTGTACATGTCATGAAGTCCACAATGTTTAAGTATGCCATGAAATATTTCACCTCGGATACAATATCGATTAATTAAAACATTCATGATTTGAAACATATCTTCACATCGTGTAACTGTTCAAAACATGAAGTCTTTCACGACATGCATCCAGCGACTCTTACATGTCTTGTGAACTAGATACAAAGTGTGAAATCCTCCTAATACATACATAAATATCAAGGTAAACTTATGTTACAAAAAATTATCTAATATCAACATTATAAGTATCCTTAAAATTCCCTCTTAGTATTATACTGATAATGAAAAATGGAAATTCAAGATGAGGTTAAGGACATACCTTATAGATCGGTAACGTGATGTTACAAACTCCCCATGATAAATACTTTCCATCCCCATTAAGTCTTATGGAAGATGTAATCCTTAAAAAAATATGATTCCACTAATCCCCCATCATCAAATCATATTCCCATGACTTATGAGAATCTAATCTATGATTCCACAGTACTTTGACCAATAGAATCGACTTCCCAAATAAGGCATTCACCTAAGATTAAATGATCTCAGCTAGTTTTTTTTCAAATATAATCATCTTGATCTAAATAATTTTCCTCCCAAATCAGAACATGATTGAGATTAGGATGGTACTTCTTGAGCTGAGATATGTGCCAAACATCATGAATACCTATCAACTGAACCTGAAATGCTAACTGATAAGAAACCTATCCAATTCTCTTAGTGAACTCAAATGACTTGAAAAATATATGAGCTAACATCACATATTTTCCATGATGAAAATGACCCAACAAAGAAGAATCATTCAAGAAAACACATTCACCATTGTGGAAATATAGGGGATGACACCACTGATCCAAATATGTTTTCTGTCCATTATGTGTTGTAACCGCACATCCAGAATATTTTCTAAAATCTCCTAGACAATACTTGGTCAAACTAAATATACTTCTACCACCTCCACCCAAAAAAAGTAGCGATATACATGGGTGACCATAAAATTTTTAAATGGATTCTATTCTTATTAACGATTATTAACTATTGTTGTAGAAAAACTCCACTAGTCCCAAATGGCTATCTGACGATCCATCGAAATATAAGATTCAGGCTTGAAGCACATCCTTTAGGATCTAAATTACATGTTCCATATGACTGTCTTCCTAGGGTTGTTAAGTTGTGCTCAGCTTGATTTTAGTTACCATTATGTCTTAAAGACTCCTCTAGAACCTCAAGGTAAACTTAGGATCCCTATTCTAACCAATGAAATAAGGACTCCCATGTATCCTCACAATTTCCTACACATACAACATAACTATATCTTCAACCTTAGTGTTTTCCTTAATTAGAATGAAATTATAAGACTTCATCAACTGATCAATGATTACCAAGATAGATATTTTTCCTTAGGGGTGTCTACGGTAATCCAACAAAAAAATCCATGGACACCTCATCCAATTTCTAAACTAGCCCATAAATAGGCTAAATCAAACTAGAGGATTTCAAGTGCTCTGCCATTATCTATTGAAAGGTGTAATAGTGGTACACTGAATCTATGATGTCACACTTCATACCTAGCCATAATAATATTAATCTCATGTCATAATACATCTTCATAGTTCCTATATAAATGACCCACAAAGAGCTGTGAAAATATAAAAAGACAGAACTCCTGACAGATGAGGGGATGAAAAACTACTTCCTGAAGTAGATTATACCATTTGAAGAGAGAGACCAACCAAAAACAGTCTTCCCACCATAAAAGATTTATTATTTTTATATAACATAACATCCTAATACAAACACTACAAGAAAAAATCCAGGAGAGATGATGATAACTAAAAAATAGTAAGAACCATTATTGGAACATCCTCTTAACCATCTAGGTGAAACTGAGAAAAAATCCATATAAGGTTCCACTCCTCCATTGATTCCAAAATATCCTGAAATTGTATTATCCTTCTAAGATCTTCCGTGACAAAAATCCCATTCCCTAAGGTGTAAGAAATATTGAAGTAAAACATATGAAGCTATTTTAGAAACTTCCTCTATCTGAGATTAATATCTCTCAAGGAAAAAATACAACTTAATATCTTATGATTATAAAAGAGTGTGAACGTTTCCCCAAAAATATAGTGACTCCCACATTTAATTCCATTCATAATTGCAGCAAGCTCTAAATCATGAGTGGGGTAATTATTCTAATGTAAAATAAGTTGATGATAGCTGTAAGCTACACCCGGATCTTCTTTTACAATCACGCATCCAAAACCCTAACTAAAAGCATAAAAAACCACACATATCCCTATTAGGCTCAGATAAGATGAGTATAATAGCCAATGTCAGAAGTCATTCCAGTTCATCCAAATATGACTGGCACTTCACATCCTAGGTGAATTTCACCACATTCCAAGTAAAATTAGTGAAAAGGTGACACTATCTCAAAGAAATACTTAACAAACTTTCGTAAGTATCTAGCAGGACCAATGAATCTCTATATCTCAATGAAATTTTGTGGTTCCTTCCAAGACAAGACAAAATTCCTCTTTTATAGATCAACTTGTAAGAAATATTCAAAAAAAAATCCCTAACAAGTTCTCTTATTAAATAAAAAATATGCATTTTGAAATAATTCTATACAAATGTTGACTTCTAAAAATTTCTAGAACCAATCTAAAATGGTTCTCAACCTCAAAATCATATTTCGAATAGACCAGAATATCATCCATGAATACTACCACAAAAGTATCATGATATTAATGGAATATCCGATTCATCAAATCCATAAAAATTGTAGAAGTAGTAGTTAGACCAAAATTCATTAGAAGATATTCCAAATGTCCATACGTACTTCTGAAATCTATTTTTAGTATATCAGACTCCTGAAAATTGACATGATGATAACCTGACCAAATATCAATCTTTGAGAACCACATTCCCCCTTTAATGGATGAAAAAAATCATCCAAACAAGGAAAATGTTATTTTTCCTTAACTATTTCTCTGTTCAAATTCTGATATTCCATACACAATCGAAGTAAACCATTTCCCATATCTATATATGTTGAAATATTCAACATAAACATCTGCAATATGATATCGGTCGAAAACCATGTAGGTATATTTGATCCTTCAAATGTTCATTCTTCACCATGTCTGCAGAAATATGGACAAGCTCAGTAAACCTATTGGTGTAAGACAACACTGAATGATCTCCCTTCTACAAGGATAGGAACTCCAGAGACGTATACACATCAGTGAATCTGGAAGAAACTTCTGGAAGAATTGGGTTTTGAAACACATCCAATCTATGAAAACATGTCTATCTTGATGAACCATAGAATCCCACCATCTCTTTCCAGAACCCTCGATTATGAACACTAAACACTTTACCATGATATTATTAGGTTTCTCCATGAGGTAGATGAATTGATAAATCCTTTATGTCTAGTCATCCACTTCTTGAGTATCATTCATTCCATTAAAGGATGGTGGCTTCTCATGAAAGAATTCCCAAGATCAATCTCTCTCTTTTCTATCTCATATATTTACATCAGAAACCATGTTCGGAACTCATGGTTCATCTTGATTAACAAAAAAACTAGATCTATGTTAGTCTAGATGATATTTTTATCAACTAGTGGATCCCCTATAAAGCATCAGTGATGAACTTTGGGAAGACATATCAAAGGAATACTATTGAACACTTAAAAAACAAATAATCAGAAAATAGATTAAATCATAGTTAAACCAAGAAAACTCATTAGAATAAATAGATTTTTAAAATAAAACCCAACACTTAGAGACACATATCCCAACATCCCATCGAAACATGAGTCTTGTAATGACAAGAGATTTCTATGAACTTATCGTAATATATCTCTCAAGTCTTGACAATTCTATCTCTACTCTAACAGACATGCTAAGATAAATAATCTTGAGGATAGACCTCATATGATACCATTTTGTAATGAACTGACTTAGATTACCTTCACAACTAGAACCCCGACATGATCTGTCACAAACTCTAAGTGCATACTGTAATGTCTCATAATTTATATGTAATTTATTTAATTATATAGAAATATTTTGAGACTACGAAATTTAACTGCACGTGATTCTGAGGCCCAGAGTGCCCAGAATGATCCATCGAAAAATTTTATGTTTTAAATAGCATGTGTGAGTAGTTATCATGGAAAAGTGTAATAACTCCTAAATGGTTTCTCATATCAGAAATATGAGGGTACCATTGTATTTGAGATGGCTGGTTTACCCTAGGTGAAATTTAATTTTAGTCGGAGTAGGCCTCTAATGAGACATCACAAATAATGGCATAACTGTAAATAAATTAATTAAATAAAATTATTTTATTTTTCAAATTCTTATAACTCATGAATGGTGGCTCAGATTAAAAATCCAATACCACCACTAAACTCGTGAGTGTATTCCTTTCATAGGTAGACCCTAATACCCGCTGGCTCAGGCCAACAATGGAAGTTAGTTTTTGGTCGTGAATAAAATAATTAACAATTATTTCATTTGAAAATATTTATAACTCCGAAATGATTACTCAGATTTAAAATCCAAGAGTACCATTGATCTCATGGAGGAGTTTTACACATAAGAGAATCCTAACCTTGACCGGCATGGGTCGTGGATGAAAGCTATTTTTTTTGAACTTTTTTTACAGCACGTTTAGTAAACATGGGAGATGGATTTTTTAACTTTGAGACCAATGCTCAGATAAAAAATCTGAGGGCACCATTGAATTCAGAACACCGATATTTTCCTAGAAATCACTTAACTTCATTTTTAAAGGGTCCGATGGAAAAGTTATGTTTTTGGACTTTTCATGAAAAATAATTTAAATGAATTATTTTCTTTTCTTTCTCATAGTTGAGTGGAGTACAATGATGTTGTGGGGCCGAAATGAAGTGAATACGATGCACATTAATGAGTCTCATTACTGGCTCATTAACAAGCAACTTTAGGATGTTTTAATGACATACAATAGTGATGTTGTTTCTTTAATTAAACAATATAACGATGTGACATCACATCATAATGGAAAGGTTGTGATGTGCTCCTATTTATTGTTCTACACATTTAAGAAATAAGGATTAAAAATTTAGAGGATTATCTTGTGAACTACTGATGAACCTCCACCCTAGTGAAGAACAAAGAACTCTGGTAGAACTTTATTGTTTTCGATGCCTTTTGAAGATCAGAGCAGGGAAGCGACATTGACGTCTTAATCCCTTGATGACGAACGCTGCAACATAAGACGTCATAAGATGTAGGTGTTTTGATTTGATGTTATCCCCAGTTATTTTATAAAAATTAAAAACATGGATCAACCCATGAATAGGTTGATCTGTGATTTGTGCGTTATGTGGGAGGGTAATTTATTCTTGGGGTTATTTTATTCGGGGTCCAATACTACTGGAAATAATAGCATTTGCGATGGTTCATTTGCGTCAGGATCCCGTCGCTAACAGGCTTTTGCGATGGGGGCCCATCGCAAATAGCCCGTCGTGGACAACGGTGTCGCAACAACAATTATTTGCGACGGGTCCGTCACTAAAGGTATTATTTGCGACGACAATCCTTACTGTCACAAATGTTAGTCTGTATATTTGTGAAAACTTTTTAAAATCGTATTTGCAACGGGCCCGTCGCAATTAGTATTTTTAAAAAAATTTTAAAAAATATTAATAAATTATTTTAATGAATATAATAATAATACTATTTGCGACGGGCATAGTATCCCGTTGAAAATATTATAAAAAAATATAAAAAAATAAATTATTAATAAATTATTTTAATTAATATAATAATAATCCAATTATAATTCAAAAATAAAAAAATATTAATAAATGATTTTAATTAATATAATAATATAATTATAATTAAAAAATAAAAATAATAAATTATTAATAAATTATTTTAATTAATATAATAATAATAGAATTATAATTCAAAAATAAAAAATTATAGAATATTAATAAATGATATTAATTAATATAATAATATTAGAATTATAATTCATAAATAAAAAAATATTAATAATTTATTTTAATTGATATAAAAATAATAGAATTATTTTACATTCAAATATTAAAATAATTTTAATATTACAAAAAAATATAATTAAATTATAATATTATAAAATTTTAATATATATATAAAATTTAATATTATAAAATATAAATAATATTATTATTCATATTAATATTTTTATTTTAAAATATAATATTATTAATATTTTATAATGAGACAGAAACTACGAATAGAAAAAAAATTCATATTTTGATTTAACAAACTTTATAACAATAAAATAAACTCTAATCTGGAGGAGGGGGGAGGGGGGGAGGGGGGGATCTGCAGATGCTGGTGGAGGAAACTCCATCCCTAAAGCATGAGTGAGTCCGCGCATGTACTCCATCTGCTCCTGATGCTACTGCTGCCACCGACTCATCTGCTCCTCGTACAGCTACTGCTGGCGTCGACGCTCCTCCTCATGCTGCTGCTGCTGTTGACGCATCTGCTCCTGCTCCTGTCAGAGACTCTCTATCAGTGTAGTCTGAGATCGCAACTGATCCTCATACTGTGTAGTAGAAGAAGATGCACGAGATCCTCTCGAGTTGGATGCCGACATCACAGCACTGCCATAATAATATCCGAGAGTCAGTCGAGAGCTGATACCAACTACTCGGCCCTTCTCGAAGGCATACTTGGTGGCCTGCATCCATGCCGCCTCATCAAACTGACGGCCAGTGGTCTGATCTGATGACTCGGCCTGACTCTCAGGCCGGGTCTGTGACGCTGCGGCCTCATATGACTCATGTAGTTGCAATTTAAAATTAAAATTGTGAATATATTATAAGCAATTAATTTTTAAACTTGAAAACAAATAATACTAACCACGATGTGACATTGACGATCACCTCTGAGCTCCCCAGTACCAGGATCACTATACATCCTCCGATATACATCGTACTCCGTAATATTGGGGTGCTCGACAGCCTATAAGAATAAAAAATAAACTGTTAATATTTATAGTTATATAAAATATTTATAAATAATGTACGTACCATATGCTGTCTATGAGTACTGAAAGTACGACTCCCAGCTCGATGAGTCACCTCCTATCTCCCCCGATTCTACCTACCCACCGATGATCTCCTCTGAAAGGCACCACTCAACCAGTGTACACATAATCCATCCCATACATGGGATGAAATGTACTCTGGTCGGTGTGCTCTACATGACTCGTCAAAAACTGACACACCTACTTTCTTCGTGGCAGCTTTTCTTAAATTGTGCAAAAACTGAAGAAAGCGATCACGCATAACCACCTCCCATGCCTCGTGGATGGCCTCACACATGGTATCCTCGATCGGATACCATAAACCCTACAAATAAATCAAAATATCAAGTTAGAAATGAAATAATTTTCAAAATAAAAATTATTTATTTACGTACGTACCAACCAATGGCCGAACATGGCCTGCTGCACATCAACGGGAATCTGCTCCCATGTGGTCCAAGGATGAGAGAAATAGTTTCACAAAATAGCGATGCCCTGTCCAACTACTATATGCAGAAAACTGTAAAAATAATAAACATTTATTATGTGAATAGATTAATGAAATCATAGTCAAATCCACAAGTTATCACACAGGTTATTACACCTCAGTGTGCGTAGATAAAACCCAAGACATGGACGTCACTTAGGGATGGGGTCAGGAATCATCAATAGTGCAAGACCGCGCCCCCTCCGCATACTCCCTAGAGTGCCTGAAGGCTGAGGGTCATCTGCCATCAACTCATCTACATCGAAAGGCAGGTCCGCATCCGCCAACTCATGAAATGTGTCTTCGTCCATCTGAAACAGAAAATGTTAATGTTGTTAGCAAATAATTGATAATTACTATTATATATACATATATATTAGTTATGATTGTATATAACTACCATGGAATTCTATCAGTGTTCATCTTCATCATCATCTTCATATATGTCAATGTCATCTTCATATTACTCCTCAACATCATCTATATCCATTCGAGTTCCAGTTTCTTCATCTCTTACCATTTCAAATTCATATGTGACATCATTAACATCATCGTCATCACCGACTCTTAAATGTGGGGTTTCGTCATCGATACTCATGTCTCTTTGTAAAAAAGATTGATTTTGAGTACTCTCTTGAAAAACCTCAACTCTTTTCACATCAGTGAAAGCACATTCACTTTGACTAAACTAATTGTCTCGAATTTTGATTTTTATTATACTCCACCAATCAGTCAAGTCTCTTGATTTAGCACAGTACTTTGCGTAATAAACTTGATGTGCCTGTTGAGCCAATAAGAATGGTTCATTTACTGCGAGAAAACTTTTACATTTAATATCGATGATTCCACGAGTCGGATGAACACGCACGTCTCTCTCTGTATCCAACCACCGACATTTGAACATGGTTATGTAATGTTGTCCAAGATAACATAGTTCAATGATTTCATCAAGTATTCCATAAAAGTCAACTTCATTTTCTCTATGATGAGATCCTCTCAAGATAACTCCATTGTTCATTGTTTTTTTTGATTCCCCATATGCATGTGTGTGAAATCGTAATCCATTCACCACATATGCATTATAAGTTTTAACAAGTTTGGAAGGTGGGTTACTCAATATACACAGCCGTTTTTCAATTTTATCAGCATGTCAAGACACCTGAAAATTTGTGAAATAATTATCAATATAGTAAACTATACATTGAATGAGTTTCTAAAAGATAAAAAATTTATGTTACCAGTTTTTGAAACCACTGAGAGAAATTTTTCTGTCGGCGTTCTTCGAGAGCAACTGTTGTAATTTGTGGAATTTGTTTCTTGATATGATTATCATACAACCTATAAAAAACAGAGTTATTTACTATAACTTAAATGATAGAATAAGTGATATAAACACTTACAGTACAACTGATGTCATCTCTTCACAGTTGAGCAGAACATACGTATGAGCTCTGTGATGTTCATCATCCGAAAGCCATCGTTCATAAACTCCACCAAAACCAAGCTCTGGCTGGTTGAAAACAGATAATTGATTGTCGATTTCATCAATATTCCTCTCATTCCATCCCATTCGGTTGTGTTTTCAAGGATACTCAGATTCAAAATAATGGGAGCATAAAAAAGATATTTGCTCTTGCAAATAAGTTTCTGCAATAGATCCTTCAACAAATGCTTTGTTACGTACTTTTCATTTCAATTTTTTCATGCATCTTTCAAATGGGTACATCCATCGAAACTGTATTGGACCTCCAAATTTGGATTCATATGGAAAATGTAACATCAAATGTTCCATTAAGTCGAAGAAAGACGGTGGAAATATTTTTTCCAGTTTACATATAATTACAACAACATCTTCTTCAAGTTTTCATAGAGCATCATAATCTGTTGTAGCCGCACAAATTTCCCGAACAAAATGAGACATGTCTGTTATGGAATCCCAAATCACATAATTCAACAGACTTCTTAATCCAATGGGTAGAAGTCTTTCCATTATTACATGAAAATCACAACCTTTTAATCTAGTAATATGACCATTCTTTACACATCTACCCAAATTGGAAGCACAACCATCTGGAAGTCTCAAATCTTCAATCCACTGACAAAATAATAAACGGTTTTCTTTAGACAGTGTATAAGCTGCTTTTGGTTTCAGTAACCTTTATGTTCTGACATTCTCAAACAGTTCCAGTTCTAGGTGCCTGGAAATTTGGGCAAGATCTAAACGTGCATTTACATTGTCATTGCTCTTTCCTGGTGTATCCAAAACTGTATGAAACAAATTATCAAAACATTTCTTCTCAATATGCATGAAATCCAACATGTGACGGACCAACAAATCAGACCAATATGGCAAATCCCAAAATATGCTATGTTTAATCCAATTGTGTTCTTTCCCAAAACCAGAAATTTTCTGTAGGTTTATTGTGGGACCAAAAGTGATGGGAGGTAATGAAAATACAACTGATTTTAACTCTGAACCTGATAGCATTTTTGGAGGTCCATCCCTTTCAACTGTTCCTTTTCTGAAATGAGATCTGTTTCTGCGAAAAGGATGATCAGCTGGAAGAAATCTGTGATGACAGTCAAAATAACAAGGTTTCTTTCCATGAATGAGCATAAATGATTTGTTCTCTCCCATACAGTAAGGACATGATTTCTGACCATGTGTACTCCAGCCAGATAACATCCCATAAGATGGTAAGTCACTAATTGTCCACATCAATGCTGCTCTCAGTATGAAATTCTGTTTCGTAGCAACATCATATGTACTGACACCAGTACACCACAATAAACTTAATTCATCAATCAATGGTTTCAAATAAACATCAATATTCTTCTTCGGATGTCTTGGAATTAGTAAATTCAAAAAGATATATGGCTCATTCATCAACATCCATGGAAGTAAGTTGTACGAAGTTAAAAAAATAGGCCAACATGAATATTGACTACCATAAGATCCGAACGGACAGAAACCATCAGTGGAAAGGCCCAGTCGAACATTTCTAGCTTCTAAAGCAAAGGATGGATACACTCTATCAAAATGTTTCCATGAATCACCATCAACTGGATGATTCAAGCTTTTATCGGTTGAAATATTCACTTTATTCCATGACATCATTGTCGCTGTATTCTTAGACATGAATAAACGCTGAAGTCTAGATGTAAGAGGAAAATATCTCAACTGTTTTACAGGAATCAAACCAGACTTCCCATGTTTCCCTTCTTTATATCTCAGTTTCCCACATGTGGGACAACTATCCAACGACTCATTTTCCCCAGAATATAAAATGCATTCATTTGAACATGCATGAATCTTCTGACAAGTAAGTCCCAAATTTCAAACCAGCCACTTAATCTCATAGTAATTTGTAGGCAAAACATTTCTTTCAGGTAACAGTGTTTTAAGCAAAGAAAATATCTGGTCAAAACAGGTGTTTGACATTCCGTTATCTGATTTGATAGCCACAAATTTTGCAACTGCTTCTAATTTGCTCATCTTGCAGCCAGGATATAATGCATCCTCAACAGACCTAAACAACTCATAAAATTCAGATGGTGCCAACTCATGATTTGAAGCTATATTAGCCGGAGTTTCTGTATATTGAACAGATGAACCTGCAACATCATGTACTAAATCTTGAAACCGGGATGGATCCGGAATCAAGTTGGTATCACCTACTCTGGAACTGCGTTCACCGTGTTGATACCAAAATACATAATCTGGTTGAAAACCAAAATGCAAGAGATGTCCCCCCACTTTGTCAAACGTGTCAAACGTTCTCAATGCACATTTTCTACAAGGGCATTTTATTTTTCCTTCTGAAACAAATTCTGGATTTGATACCGCAAATGATAAAAAAGTCTCCACACCCTCTATATATACAAGATTTAAACTAGAACCGTTTGTATTTCTACGTTGATTTATCCATATGCGGTCATCTAATAATGACTGTTGACGACCTCATTGTTCCATATTTTTCTATAAAATATAAAAGAATTACTGGTTTTGAATAATTTGTTAGAAAAAATACTCAAGCAAGGATAATTATAGATTTTACATCATACACGACTGACGCAAACTTTTTATTGACATAGACCTAAAAATTGACCCTTTAAGAATTGAATATGTTGAGAATAAAGCAAAACCTGTTACAAATATTGATAATTTTAATATTATATAATTTTTTTATTATTTTAATAATACTAATATTTTTTTCATAAATACTAATTATATAATAATAACATTATTACATTATTATTATATTTTATTATTAATAATAAAATAATATAATTTTCTATATTATATACAATTCTCCTTTCATTTGTGTGTTTAAAATTTTGTCTCCACATGTAATATTTGCATTCACTTTCACCTCTCCATTGGTGAGTAGGTTGATAATTTTTAAAAAGAATGCAAATATTACATGTGGAGACAGAAAACACACAGATGAAAGGAGAATTGTATATAATATAGAAAATTATATTATTTTAATATTAATAATAAAATATACTAATAATGTAATAATGTTATTATTCCTAATTATTGGTAATTATTCTTAATTATTGGTAATTATTCTTAATTATTGGTAATTATTCCTAATTATTGAAAATTATTGGAAATTATTACTAATTAATGGTAATTATTGGTAATTATTGGTAATTATTGGTAATTATTACTAATTATTGGTAATTATCAGTAATTATTGGTAATTATTACAAAGTATTACTAATTATTGGTAATTACTGGTAATTATTTCTAATTAATGGTAATTAATGGTAATTATTTCTAATTAATGATAATTATTGGTAATTATTTCTAATTGTTACCAATTATTGGTAATTATTGGTAATTATTGGTAATTATTAGTAATTATTACTATTTATTGGTAATTATTGTTAATTATTACTAATTATTGGTAATTATTACTAATTATTACTAATTATTACTAATTATTACTAATTATTACTAATTATTACTAATTATTATTAATTATTTGTAATTATTGGTAATTATTGGTAATTATTACTAATTATTGGTAATTATTACTAATTATTACAAATTATTACAAATTATTACTAATTATTGGTAATTATTGGTAATTACTGGTAATTATTAGTTATTATTGGTAATTATTACTAATTATGGGTAATTATTACTAATTACTGGTAATTATTGGTAATTATTGGTAATTATTACCAATTATTAGTAATTATTGGTAATTATTGGTAATTATTATTAATTAATGGTAATTACTGGTAATTATTTCTAATTAATGGTAATTATTGGTAATCATTTCTAATTATTACTAATTACTGGTAATTATTGGTAATTATTGGTAACTATTTCTAATTATTACTAATTATTGGTAATTATTACTAATTATTGGTAATTATTACAAATTATTGGCAATTATTACTAATTATTAGTAATTATTGGTAATTATTGGTAATTATTACTAATTATTACTAATTATTGGTAATTATTACTAATTATTGGTAATTATTACTAATTATTGATAATTATTACTAATTATTACTAATTATTTGTAATTATTGGTAATTATTACTAATTATTACGAATTATTGGTAATTATTACTAATTATTACTAATTATTGGTAATTATTACTAATTATTACTAATTATTGTTAATTATTGGTAATTATTTCTAATTATTAATAATTATTGGTAATTATTACTAATTAATACTAATTATTGGTAATTAGTGATAATTATTACCAATTATTACTAATTATTACTAATTATTCCTAATTATTACTATTTATTATAAATTATTGGAAATTATTACTAATTATTGGTAATTATTACTAATTATTGGAAATTATTACTAATTATTGGAAATTATTGGTAATTATTGGTAATCATTACTAATTATTGGCAATCATTACTAATTATTGGTAATGATTGGTAATTATTGGTAATTATTGGTAATTATTGGTAATTATTGGCAATTATTGGTAATTATTGGTAATTATTCCTAATTATTGGTAATTATTCCTAATTATTGGTAATTATTCTTAATTATTGGTAATTATTCCTAATTATTGGTAATTATTCCTAATTATTGGTAATTATTGGTAATTATTCCTAATTATTGGTAATTATTCCTAATTATTGGTAATTATTCCTAATTAGTTGTAATTATTCCTAATTATTGGTAATTATTCCTAATTATTGGTAATTATTGGTAATTATTGGTAATTATTGGTAATTATTGGTAATTATTCCTAATTATTGGTAATTATTCCTAATTATTGGTAATTATTCCTAATTATTGGTAATTATTCCTAATTATTGGTAATTATTGGTAATTATTCCTAATTATTGGTAATTATTCCTAATTATTGGTAATTATTCATAATTAGTGTTAATTATTCCTAATTATTGGTAAATATTGACAATTATTTGCAATTATTGGTAAATATTGGTAATTATTGGAAAAAATATTGACAAATATTAGAAATTATTGAATATTGGGAATTATTATTAATTATTACTAATTATTAGTAATTATTACTAATTATTGGTAATTATTATAAATTATTACTAATTAATGTTAATTATTTCTAATTATTATTAATTAATTCAAATTAATTTTAATTTTTCATAATTACTACTAATTAATTGTAATTACAGCTAACTATTTTAAATTAGTGTTTAATTGTCTCTAATTACTATTAATTATTAATACTTATTCATAATTATTTCTAATTAGAAATCAAAAAAAATCTAGAAATTTAAACTAAATAAATAGAATAAATAAAATAAATATTAAATTAAAATTCAGATAAAAACCTTAAACTTGATGTCAATGTCGAGCCGTTGTAAATGTAGAACACCACCAACTGAATCCTCGAAGTCGGAAAAAAAATTTTACAACTGAAAGTCGTAAAAGATTCAGAGTGAAAAAATTGGAACGGTTGAGAGTTGAGAGTGGGGAAATTGTAAAGGTTGGCAGTATTTATAGGTTGGATTAATTGCGACGGGCTTTTTTGCGAGGGGTTTTCCGTCGCAAATAACGGTTTTTGCGACGGGGCCCGTCGCAAATAACCCTGACCGCATTTAATTATTGGCGGCATTAAAACAGTTATTTGCGACGGGCCCCGTCGCAAATATCCCCTGCCGCCGGGGTATTTGCGACGGGTCTGCAGGCCCGTCGCAAATAGGCTTTAACCGCCACTGGTTAGTTGCAACGGGGATAAAACCCCGTCGCAAATAACCCTGGCCGCATTTAATTACGGGCGGCATTAAAACGGGTATTTGCGACGGGTCCCGTCGCAAATAATTCCAGCCGCCTGGGTATTTGCGACGGGACTGCATTCCCGTCGCAACTAGTCTTTAACCGCCGCCGGTTATTTGCGACGGGGTTCTATCCCCATCGCAAATAAAACTTCGTGCGGTTTGGCGCGCATTTCGCGCCAAACTATTTGCGACGGGTAAAAAAGCCCGTCGCAAATAACAGATTATTTGCGACGGGAATAATTCTCGTCGCAAATACCCCGTCGCTATTAACCATTTTTCCCGTAGTGCAAATCCTGGCATGGAATGATTGAAAATAAACTTCTGAAACCTCCCCCATAAGTAAACCTCTAACACAGAGGCCACAGGCCAACACAAACAAGGACCAAGTGACTTTGTATGTGCGTTCTTAGTGGTTGTACACTTGAAATGATGGCAATGCAGGTTTGGGATCCTCATAGTGAAGAGGGAACTCACTGAAGGCCACAGATGCAGACAACTAGAAGAACAGACCACCAGAACACCTCTAGTGGTCTGCTAAACACCTTACCGGTGCACCGGCATCATTGGAAGCAGTGGTGACCAGCCTCGCCAACCACGTGGAGGAGGTGACCCACACCAGTGGGCCACGTTGACTGGGAAGTTGCAGCTCATCATCCGCGGCAGCACACTTGAGGATGCAACACCAGGTGGGGCGCCACATGGAGGGACGACCCACATCCAAGTGGTCTGGATTGAAGGCGAAGCTGCGGTCCATTGACCATAGCTGGTAGAAGTGCCCCACGCTCGCATGGACAGGGGGAGCTGGATGCGGTAGCCAGGATGTGTCCTAGCTGGTTAGCCCCACCAGCCACTCCACACGGCCGACCCCCAGCTGGCGAGCCGTGCCCGAGCCCAGCGGGCCGGACCGCGCTGGTGGGCCGTACACGCACCCAGCAGGCGGGACCACACTAGCAGGCCAGACCTACACCCCCTTCGGGATGGGACAGACTAGACTAGGTCATCGGGTGACTCGGTGGGCTAGACCATCGGCCAACTAGGCCCGG
Source organism: Viscum album (assembly GCA_963277665.1). NCBI lineage: Eukaryota > Viridiplantae > Streptophyta > Magnoliopsida > Santalales > Viscaceae > Viscum > Viscum album. Next base: position 613,775,039 of record OY728129.1, on the reverse strand, counting down.
TCCAGCGAGGCCTATTGGGCCTGGCCCATAGGCCAGGCCAAACCAGACCAACCTCGACTAGCACCTGGTCAGGGAGATTCTGTCTAAATGAAATGGGGTATGTGGGACCCCGTGTTGGGTTGGTCGGGTTGGTCTTACGAGGTCAGACCAAGCCCCATTGCAATCAGTCACCTGGTTACTAAAACGCTTGTATCTTGCGAACCACGAATCCTATTGATGAGCTGTTTGTGGTGTTAGAACCCTCTCAATGAGGTGGACCGGTTGGCATGCTCTGCTGTGACTTTTTTAGAAGTTGAGATGTGATGAAGGGATTAATGAGTGGTTCTCCCAAGCACAATACATACAGAACCCTGTGACTTGTTGAGACTTGAGGACTGATGACTTTTGGCCCAGTAAGAAACACCTCTCTCTGATTTTGTCGGACCATGGTGGGAAGTACCTCTCTCTAACTTTGAATTCCCATGGTATGCAACGAAGAGAATTGCCTCAGTAGGAAATGACTAATGGGAAGAACCTCTATGTGACTTTTCAGGCCCATAGTACGTGATGAGGCAAAGTACCTAAGCAGTCCAATGTTAGTGGGAAGCCCCTCTTCGTGACTTGGAAGACCCACTACACTCGCTATATGAAGAGTTCTCTAGTAGATGAGGTGTTAAACGATGTAACTGATGATATTACTATTACTACCCTAGAATATACTTGGTGTGAGCTATCTTTTGTTTGGTGCTTTACTTTGAGGAATTGTTGTGTGATCTTTCCTTTTTATTTTAGGGTCCCTATTGAGAATTGTGTTACTCACCCCTGCATGTGCATCAGCCACACCTATTTTGTCTGGTGTAGATGATTGATGTTTCAAAATTTATGCTTAGAGAGATAGGACTAAAAGATTCTACGACGGTGGACTTGGTGGCCCCGGACAAGGCGGGGCCCAGTTGGTCTAGGCGGACAAGATATACTACTTCGACTTCTTATAGCTTCACTAATTTCACGATCAGGTGGGATTTTCTATGGATTGAAATTAGATTCTCCTTTTGTAATTTATATATTTGGTTCATTATTGGGTTTTTATTCTGTCCCACTAACATTCAGTTGTACTTGCACACAACCTTGTTTTAGTGACATACTTGTTTTTCCCCATTCCGTGTGTTGGGGTGTGGTTGGGTGTGTGTGTGTGCATACAGGTACTTAGGAAAATGCTTCCCACTTGCAGGTTGACACCTTCGGTTCAAGTCTCTAGCCCCTGGCCATCGAGTGGCAGGCTTGGGGTTGTCACGACAAAGGACTTAGGGGATAGGTCATGACAAAGTGGTATCTGGGGGAGGTTGGTCCTACCACAAAGACATGAAGTTTGTTTTTTTTGGAAAATAGTGTTAGGTGTTGCGAGTAATACTTTCATATTCAGAAGTATAGTGTTGGTGTGGCGACCGACACATCCATACACTAGGACCTTGAATTCTACTTTTCAGCTCTATACATGAAAACATTGGTTGTATAAGTGTCTCCTTATGTTATTTTGAATAATAGTAAGCTCACCAGGTATAACCTTCTATCAGTGGTACATCTCGATATATCTTAGGATTCCTACACATTGATGACCATCTAGGATACTAATACGCGGCCCTAAGGAAAGTATTCCTAGCGACGGTGCATCTGTTCAAGGACCAGTTCTAGAGATGGCCCCACTGGGTGGTATACTGGTGTTACCACCACTCATTGATCAGCTAGCATGCCCACATCTAGTGGTTCAGGAGGATGGAATTTGCTAGAATGAGTAATTTCTGACTCTTTTGGCACATAGAGATGAGGCACATGGTTCAAATGTGTGTCACGAGCATCTGAGGAAATGATAACCCGATATGTAGGGTCAGTAGGACCAACAAATTTTAATTACACAAAGCAAGTCATGGAACCAGAGGGTTCATAGGAGGGAACGTGCTAGTTTACAAGAGGTAATCCTTGGCTATTCTTGGTGTGAAAAGGGATATCTCATAAGAGATTGTTCCACCATTCATACTACATGGTAGGAGAGGAGACAGTTACAGACTATCGAGGCTTACGACCCCAAGACTCCAGGGATGAATCAAGGTATGATCCATATCTTTCTAATTTTTCTACAGTATTGATAAGAAGTTGTACTAGTGATTTCCATTTCTAGTCACTTCTTCTTGTTTGATACCTAGATATCCTGATTAAGACCATTGACTTGACCATCATGTTTAGAGACTCCAACTGATGTAGACCCAATGACCACACACTAATTCCGACAGTGTGACCTGACTCTTGGAGTTGAGAGTATCAGTTGGGATATCTTGGTAGTATAATTGAGGATTTACAACGTCATTCTTAGTATGAACTAGTACCGTTTATACCAGGATTGACTGTATTAGGAAAAGGGTATGGTTCATCTTTCGAGATGGAACTAGATTTCCATTTATAAGTAGAGGGGAAATCCTTGTAGCTCTTGGTGGGCTCAGACAGAGAAGGGTGTAAGAAAATCTTATTCAGTTGGCTAGTTCGACTCTCAGTGCAGTGAATGTAATGAGCCCTCAAGATCCATAGTTAAAATAGAGTACATGGAAGTATCATTTAAATATGTTCCATGATTAAATCTCCATTGAGAGTTAAACTTCTACTTCAATCCATACCCTGGGATGACACTGATATCCACACAAGCATATTGGATGACTCCCATAGAGCTTTGTGAATTTAGTGTACAGATGGAAGACAATGGAAGGGATTTGCTGCATATAGTCAAGGAGTATGAACCAACGGCTCTATGAATGATTCAAGGTATAGTATGTGTCTACTACTTTCTTCTTTATTAATAGAAACATGTTCTAATCATTCCTTCTTATCAGGAATATTATTAAAGACCTATAGTTTCTGGTTAATCCATTAAATTTATCCTTACATCTGGAGATACCTATGTGAGGAGGCTCGATAATCACACCTATGTCGATGGTGTGATCTGGCCCTTGAGGTGAGTGTTTTGGTTGGAACCTTTGGGTGGCAGCGTCGAGGACTTATGATGCTAGTCTAGGTATGGAATGGTCATCCACATTTCATGCTCAGATTGACTATTTTAGTAAAAAGGATGTGATATATCTATAGTGTTGGAATGATTTTTTTCTTGTTCGGTGAAACAAAAGGGAAACCCAGGTATCACAAGATAAAATCATGCATAGGAGGGTGTAGCTGATCACCCTTGAGTCATCCAACCTTACCCTCATGGAAGCTGGAGTTTTGAGGTTTCAGTTCTCAGTAGTAACAGAGGAGTGCAAGAACATCCTTTAAAAGGATGTTTCTAGGATTACGTACCCATAGGGGGAGGGACTTCTGTATCATTCTACACCTCGATATGGCACCGATATTATCATAAGTATATAGGAGGGATTTTTTAGATCTTCGCAATCCGGGGGTGTAGGAGGGGGACGTATAGATGAAGGTCTTAGTAAGACCTACTATTTGAGGTTATGTGTGGATTACTGGAAATTTATGTGCCCATGGAGAACTAGTACCCACTACCAAAGGGTTGATGGTCACATCAATCAGTTGAAAGGGGTAACCTTTCATGTAGATGAAAAGGTACCTATTAGTTTTTCAGCAGTTGATACAACAGAGATGGCTAGAGATCCTTAAGGAATATGACACAAAGATAATCTATACTCTAGGGAAGGGGAACATGGTGGAATACATGCTCAGCATGAGGTCTAGTTTAGAGATGCAGAGTGAGTCAATAGAGTAGCTAGCCGTGATGTAGATATCCTTCCTGGATGATAATGGAGTAGCTTACCTTCAGTCAAAGACCATCACTCCCCCACTCTTATAGAGATTCTAGGAGGCATAGTTCATGGATGTAGGTTATGTGGCTAGACGTGCTAAGTTATCCTCAAGACAAGCTCCCAATAGATTTTCAATAAGTGGGGAGAACATCAACCTTCTCAGAGGACACACTATAGTACCAGTGACGTTATGGAAGGATGTGTTGAGGGAGTTCCATAAATCACCTTTGGTGATACATCCTCATGTGGAGAAGATATACGAGGACCTTCAACATCAGTATTGATGTCCAAGTGATGGAGACCCTTGTAGTTTTAGGAGGGAGATCATGTTTTCCTTCGTGTCTCACCCCGACGAGGACTATAGGGATTTTTCCATGGTGAAAAGATATCTCCGAGGTTCATCAGACCTTTCCAGGTCCTAAGAAGGGTTGGTGATGTGGAATAACGTCTAAATCTTCCCCCACAAATGCACTAGGTGTATGATATTTTTTCATATGTTACAGTGGAGGAGGTATGTGCCTGATCTATCTCACATCATTGACTGGGGAAAGCTGGACATTGATGAAGGGGAAATTTTTGTAGTGTTCCTGGTGAAGATAAAGGACCGATAGTATTGGGTCCTACAAATATGGTTGATTCATATGGTGTGAGTTTGATGTCGACATGGGAGTCTCCCAGAGAGTAAGTGGGGGTAAGAGGAAAAAATTCGTTCTCAGAAACCCCATTTGTTTGTTTAGTCATTGTTTTGGAATTTGGGGATGTAAAGCCCTAATGTGGGGAGACTGTAAAGTCTTGGAATTTTCATGTAATTTTTTAAAATATATGCAATTATTTCGTGACCATAAAATTCAACAACATGTTATTCCAAGGCTCCGAGTGCCTAGAATGATCCATCGAAAAATGTTAAGATTTAAATAGTACACATAAGTAGTTTTCATGAAAAAGTAGATTAAATCCTAAACAGTTTCTCAGATCAGAAATATGAGGGCACTGTTACGTTCAAGATGGCAGGTTTACCCTCGGTGCAACTTAATTTTAGTCGGTGTTGGCCTCTAGTGAGAAACCCCAAAAAATGGAATTACTATAAATAAAATTATTTTATTTTTCAAATTAATATAACACATGATCGGTGACCCAAATTAATAATATGAGACCACCGCTGAACTCATAATGGTATTATTTCTTTAGTCAGACCCTAATATCAACTGTCACGGGACAAAAATGAAAGTTAGTTTTTTGTCATGAATAAAATAATTAGGTAACAATTCTTTTATTTTAAATCCTTATAACTTCTAAATGGTAACTCATATTGAAAATATGAGAGTACCATTGAACTTTTGGGGGCGTGTTCCTCTTAGACAGAGCCTAACCACAATAGGCATAGGTCGAGGGTGAAAGTAAATTTGTTTGATATATTTTTAAGGTACGTTCAGTAAACATGTGAGAAGGGTTTTATATCTTTTGAACTGATGCTTGAATAAAAAATAAAAAGGGAATCGTTGAATTTAGAATGTAGGGATTCACCTATAAATGAATTAGCTTCATTCGTCAAGCACCAGATGAAAAAGTTGTTTTTTTATAATTTTCAAGAAAAATAAAAAAAATATTTAAAAGAATTATTTTATTTTCTTTCTGAAAGATGTGTGACGGACAACAACGCTATAGGGTAGAGATGAGGCAATAACGATGTACATTAATGAGGATCATTAATGGCTCGTTAACTCACAACATAACAATTTATTAATGACGTTCAACAATTACACTGTTTCATAAATAAAACAGTGTAAGGATGTGATGTCACATCATAATGGAAATGTTGTGACATGGTCTTATTTATAGTTTGACACATAGGGAAAATTAGGATTAAAAATTAGGGGGATTCTCTGGAGAACCCCTGATGGACTTCCACCCCAGTAAAGAATGACGAAAACTAGAAGAACTTCATCATCTTTGAAACCATTCAATGATTGGAGTTGGGAAATGACGTCAACGTCTTAATACCTTGAGGACTAACACTATGGAATCAGGAATCAATAGTTTTTGGGGTTTCTGATTTGATATTCTTCCCCATCATTTTCTAAAAATGAAGAATACAGGTCAACCCACGAACAGGTTGATCTGAAATTGATGCGTCATGCGGGTGTGTGATTTATTCTCGGAGTTATTTTGTACATGGTCCAAATATTATCATGAAATGATTGAACAGAAACTCCCCAAACCACCCCCGTCTTTAAACCTATAATGAGGAGGCCCCAGACTGATACGAATAATGCCCGAGTACCTCTGCATGAGTGTTCTCGGTGGCCGTACCATTGAAATTATGGCAAGGCTGGTTTGGGATCCTCACAGTGAAGAGGGAACTCCCTGGAGGCCACAAACACAAATGACTCAAAGAACAGACGACTAGAGCATGTCTGATGGTCTGATCAATGCATTTCCAGTGGTGGCCGGCCTCGATGAAGGCCTGGATGCGGTGACCCACACCAAAGAGATGTGTTTATCAGGAAGACACTACTCGTCAACCGTGGCGACGTGCTAGCGGAAACGACGCCAGGCAGAGAGCCCCGTCGAGGGATGGCCCACATTTAGGACATCTAGAATATTGGTGAAGTCGAGGTCCATCAAAGGTGGTTGGTGGAAGATACCTGCACCTGCGGGGCCAGGGGGATCTGGAAGGGATAGCCAGCTGCGTCCCGATTGGTTGGCACCACTGGCTACACCATGCGACCGATCCCCAGCTGGGGGGACGATCCCATAGAAGGCCAGGCAGATCTCGCTATCTAACAGGCAAAACCCATGTCCCGTGGGCCTGATCATGGTGGTAGGTTTGGAGCCATGTCAGTGGGCCAGACCCATGATGGTGGGCCCGACCGGCCCCCTTCGGGCTAGGTTGGACTATACCGGGTTGCCGAGTGACTTGGTGGGCTTGACCCTTGGACAATTGTGTAGGGTCCAACGAGGCCTATTGGGCCTGACCCACTATCCAGGATGGACCAGACAAACCTCAACCCGCTCCATGTCGGGTCGAGTCATTGAAAATAAGCTATGGTATGTGGGACCCCCAGGGAGGTTTGGTTGGGTCAAACCGGGCCCCGTCACAACCTGTCCCATTGTTACTAAAACGTCTGTATTGGGCAAACTGTGCATCTGATTGATGATAGGTTTGTGGAATTGAGACCCTCTCGATGAGAAGGATATTTTGGCACACTTTATGTTGACTTTTGTGTAAGTGGAGATGCGACAAAGGGATTGAACGGAAGTTCTCCCAAGCATACTATATATAGAACCCTACAATTGGATGAGACTTGAAGACTACTGACTTTTGGCCCAGTGGGAAGCACATCATTGTGACATTGTAGGCCCATGGGGAGAATCACCTCTCTTTGACATTGCAGGCCCATGGTACGTGACAAGGAGGATTACCTCAGTAGTCCATGACTAGTGGGAAGCACCTCTCTAGGACTTTACAGGCCTACAATACACGATGGGGAGGAGTACCTAAGAAATCCAAGGTTAGTAGGAAGCACATATTCATGACTTGGCAGGCCCACTGTACTCACTAGAGGAGGATTTCTTCTGTAGTTGAGGTGTTCAGTGATGTGACTGATGATGCTAATATTACTACTATAAAATATACATGCTGTGACATGTATTCTGTTTCGTTCTTTACATTAAGGAATTGTTGTGTGGTCTTTCCATTGTTTTGGGTCCCTACTGAGTACTGTGTTACTAACCCTTGCACGGGTTTCACTCGCACATGATGTATCTAGTTCAGATGACCGATGTTTCAATAGGGGTGCTCATGGAGACAAAACTGACGAATGCTATGATGGTGGACTTGGTCGCCCAGGACTAGGCGTGTCCTAATAGGACTGAGCAGACAATACATTCTATTTCGGCATCCAATAGCTTCACTACTGTCATGATTAGCTGACGTTTTCTGCGGATGGACATCAAAGTATCTTTTTGTACTTTCTATTTTCATTTCCTTGTTGGGTTTGTATTCTGGCCCACTTACTTTTAGTATTATTGTCACAAAGCCTTGTTTTAGTGATATACTTGTTTTCCCCCTTTTAGTGAGTTGTGATGTGGTTGGATGCATGTGTGTGTACAGGTACTCAGGAAAATCCCACCCAAATGAAGGATGATTCCTTCCACACTAGTCACTATCCCCTAGCCTTCGGGAGGAAGGCTTTGGGTAGTTACGACACAGGCCCCAGGGGATGGGTCATGACACATACCTGATCCTCATGTGAAAGATACAAGAACATGGGAATATATCAAAAAACTAGAGGGAACGATTTACCCCAACCCGTATCAAAACATGGAATATATATACACATTGAAAAGAAAGAAACATTAGAATACTATTAAATATATTAGTCCACTATAAGAAGTAAAAAAACAATTGTAGAAGTGGCTAAACCTCCAAACGACATGTCAAACTATGAAGGACCAAAACAAAATAGATACTCCAAGAGATGGTGTGGATGAACTCCCACTATCTCATAGCCAAATAACCAACCCAGATGATATGAAACATCACCGCTTCACTATAGATCCATTCCATTCCCTTCAATGGAAGACATAAAACGGTCTACTCACCACAGAAGAGGTGTGCATTGTGTGAGATAACAAGCTCGGTGGGATCCCACCTAGGTGTTCCATAACCAGTCTCTGTATAAAAACTCATACGTGATCATTTATATGTAGAATGGAATGGTAAGTAGAAAGGATGTTTTATTGAAAACGTGGTAGTCATTTTTCTTTTATCACAACTCTAAAACAAAGAAGTTATATCAATTTCAATAATTATTTTTCATATCATATTTCTCAAGCATAACCATGCATATAATGTCTAAAATAGAAAATCCAAGGAATATAAAATAGAAGAAAATATATCATCACCAAGGATCATTATAGGTCAGACTAGTAGACTACACTTAACACAATCAATCATGTTCATAATATGATTCCTAGAACACATTCCTAGGAAGCAGAGAAATACCCCTTGAGTAACCCCCCCAAAAAAATCAATATTGTCCCCCTAGAAAAACGGGCCTAGGAAACAGCCAAAATCCCCTTTATAAAACCTTGTAATAATAAAAAAAACATTGATAATGACCTCAATATATCCTTTCCACCTATGTACCCAAGGTGACCCATGTGATCATTTTAACAAATCATTCTAATGCATTGGAAAACCATTTCACAATATCATTTTCGATGCATTGGAGATTCCACTTTTCTTTCCATTTAACAACAACAATGGAAAAAAATGTATTTAACAATCCTTTTCAACAACCATAATAAAATCATGCCAATAATATCTATAAATCATTTTCTAATGTATAAATGATAATGTTCATCCAAATTGGATAGAGAAATAACCACCTACCTCAAACTCGGGTTGCACATAACTAAAATAGGATCCACCAAAATCAAAGACCAAATGATGTCTATGAAGGACCTTAAGAACAAAATCTTGTCACACTACAAACAATAATAGAATATCCTCTTGAATGGGATCTCCCGATAGATATTGGGATAAGGAATGATAAAACACTAACATAGATCAATAGATCTAATAATTGTAAACCAAGGGTAGTACCATGATAAATGGAAAAAAATAAGTGGAATGACCACTTACCCATAGAGACACACCACAACCGCAACACATATTGAATGCCAAATAGATCGATCTAGATGGAATTGAGTATCCGAAAATCACTAGAGGATATTTGTTTTGAGAGAAATATAAATGTGGCAGTTGAATGGTTACTCAAAACCCAAACAACATCCCAAAACATTGCTTCTAGTGGATTTTCATAGTGTATAATTCCATTATACATCATGAAGTCCATGATGTATAAGATCACTAGGAAATATGAGAACTCATATGAAATTTTTTTTACATAAAACAATCACAACATGAAACATATCTTCACATCGTATAACCGTTCACAACACGAAGTCTTTCCCAACTTAAATCCAAAAAACTTTTACACATCATGTAACCTAGTTAAGTTGCACTAAATCTTCCTAAAACCTACAGAAAAAGCTAATTAAAGCTAAGAGTCCATCAAATATCTGAATTTACCAGTATAGGTTTCCTCCAACATCCATCTTGTCCTTATTACAATAATGAAAAAGAGAGAAACATGACGTGGTTAAGGACATACCTGATATATCGGTAATGGGATGTCACAAATCTAGTGATTGGGTATATTTTTAATTAACTTATTTTATTTATTTAGGATTTTTGGTGAATATGTGGAAAAATCTAGACTTATGTAAGGGTAGACATTGCAGATTCCACTCTTTTAGATATATTTAACATTATAAACCTAATTTAATTTATGTGATGTATATACTACCTATATGATATATAATATAATGAATTATATTTTATTCCGATTATTTCGAGTTAAATAAAAATCCATCTCTTTGAAGGGGATTTAATTAAAACAATACTCAAGGCATACAAGTTTTATTTGTCTTCATTATTATTCTTTGAGACATGTTATATGTTAATAAAACTATTTCCTTTTTTTGGTGTTCTATTGATTTAATATCGAATTAATTTTATAAAAATTGTTTCTTTATAATTTATGTGCTATATTATGTTGAATAAATTTCTTTTCTTCAAATTTATTTTGACTCATGTGTTACTCTAGTCATATGAGTTTTTTGGAACAAAATTTTTTTCCATCATTTTATGATCATTCTCTTGATATGTTTTCATTTAATATGGGAAAATTATACCATTTTACTATATTATTTTATATTCTTTCAATTTTTACATTTTTACCATATAAACCCATTTTAAAATATTTCATGTTTTATAGAGTATGGTTCTCATATAAGACATTGAGAACTTAAATCTCCTTTATTTGTGTTATAAATATTTGTCTTGAACATTATTCTTCCCTGATTGGGTTCTCCCACCCTAATATATTATTATTTTGAATTTTATAATTCTTCTTAGTAAAATGAATTTTTTAATAAAAATATGGATTTATTAATATTTTTACAAAATGGGTTGTTAAAAAAATGTATTTGGAATTTATTAAAAATGTTTATTTCCATTAATTGTAAAATGTTTTATCTTTGGCTATATATTTCCCATGTAAAGCATTATTTAATTTTCCAGGATCAATTAATAGAGTGTATTTTTTAAAAAAATTTGAAATATCATTCAGTTATCATTTTCTAAGGATACTTTTATAAGTGGAATAGATATTTTTATTTTACATCAATGTTAAAAATTATTTCTGCAGTCTCTTTTATGTTACATCCTCTATTTTTGTTTTCATATTCAAAATGTTTTACAACAGTGGGAATTATGAGAGATAAAAAATTCTATAATAAATATATTTATTTTTATTTTTATTTTGGGTGTTGAAATCATGATATCAAACAATTTAATTCTTGATCCCTTATTGGGACATACCATTTGAAATAATCTTTTATATGTGTGGTTTTCATCTAATACAAAATCGTTATTGGTTTCCTTTATTACATAGGGGATATGCCATTTTTTAATAGAGAATAGTATTTCTCTTGATGTTTTATGTAATTTCCTTGAAATTTGGAGAAATTATCCATCACTACCTTTTTCTTTTCTAATTATATTCATTTTATTACTGTAATATTTATTTTAATTAATTTCCCCTATGAATACCCTATTCATTATTCCATTGATTAAAGGGTGTTCTCCTAAATTCCATAAATCAATTGATTTTCAATAATTATTATATAAATTTTTTATCCTTTATCTATATGATTTATATACTATATGATATATTATTTTGATTGAATTGTATTTTCTTATAAATTTACTTGATGACATTGAAACCCATTATCATTCCATAGGTTTATTATAATTTTTTAAATTAAATATATTTTCCTTCCATGTGTTATTTGTGCTATGAATGTGAAATATTTTCAAATGAGAAGTTTTATGATACATATTCTCCTTACATGGGTTATTTAAAATGTGATAAGTGAATGATTTTTATGTTCCACTCATAAGTATGGATGATGATAGGTGTGGTCATATATCACCCTAAAATTAATTAATTTAAAGTTTATATCTCATGAGATAGAGTTTCCATGTGTACCTTTTTAGTTACTCATATGTACGGTAGTAGATGGTGTGGATCATGAACATTATGTTCTGGATATTAATTTTTTTTTTCAAAAATTTAAATGTGTTTTAGAGTTTTATTAATTTTATCATGACATTGTTAAGATCTCATGAATCATGTTATTGTATCATGTTTAGAAAACACATTTTATTTATGTGTTATGTTATTATCATTCATATTCCATGATTTATTATGAATTATTCTTTTGGTTTTATTATATTATTTATTTTTATTTTTTCCATATTTTCATTTATTCTAACTTATGATCATGGATTGTTGTCAATTATGTTTACCCATACTGAGCATATGAGCTCACCCTTAGCTTGTGTTTCAATTTCATATGTTTATAGAGAAATGTAATACATATTATGGGTCTAGAAGGGATATTATTTGAATACTTTTTGTAATATGATGAAGAGTTGTTATGGATTAAGATGTATCTCTCAAAGTGGAAATGAAAATTTTCATTATGTTGAAAAATAATTCATCTTTTATAGTTAATGTTTATAACTAATTATATAAATCTCTTAATTTTTTTTGGAATATGTTGTAATGAAATATTTTCATTAAGTCATGTAATTATGATAAGATTAGGTCATTGATTTCATAAAAGGATAATTAATAGGTATATGATCGAAGTAGAAATGTTCTGGAAACCATATCTTTGTTGAGGATTGAGAGGTATATAATATTATTCAACATGTAAAGGATAAATAAGGGAATATAAAATAGATTTGTGATATTTTATTATAACAATGTTTTTGTGATTGTTTGAAACTAACCCTTTTGTATCATAATGTTTTGTTTCCCAGGAATCAGTTCTATCTACATTGTATTCAATTCATCGGATTCAAATGAATTAGAGGTAGGATGTATTTTTTTCTAGGAGACTTTCATTGTCATAATAAAAGAATGAATGAATTTGATGAATATTTTTGAGAGGATAAAGTGAAATCAGGATTTTGAATGTTTTTAGTATTTGTAAAACAAAATTAGAAGATGATTTGTTGATCAAGAAGTTATCATAAGTCATAAAAAATTTCATGATAAAATATTTTAAAGAAATGTTGAGTAGGTTTGAATAATTTCATAGTTGAAAAAGGAATTTTAATAATCAGATTTTTGAAATAATATTTTCATAATCATATTTTCATAATCATATTTTCATAATTAGATTTTCATAATCATAGAATCGTAATCAGAATTCTGAAGAGAATCATAACCAACATTCTAAGATAATAGTAATTGGTATTCTATAAGTAATTATAACCATCATTCTAAGATAATCGTAACTAGCATTATGAGGGAATCATAACCACCTTTTTGAGAGAATCGTAACCATAATTATGAGAGAATCCTGACCAACATTCTGCAGAGAATCATCTCCAACATTCTGAGAGAATCCTACCCATCATTTTATAGAGAATCGAAACCAAAATTCTCATAGAATCATAACCATATTTCTTAGAGAATCGTATCCAACATTCTGTAAAAATAGGATCTAGATAGAAAGAGATGGCGACACTGATAATTGTATCCTAGCTAATCAAAATACCATAATGGGATTAGAGATAAATAGATGGTAATAGGATGACAGTGAATTTTTAATGAACCAATTACAATTAATAATTAAATTGGTCAATCTTGAAATTGAGTTTTGAATAAATATCATAGAAATATAAGAAGTGATGAAGTCAATGATAATGTTTAAATGCCAGATATTTTATGAGTTTTGATATATGAGGAAGCAGGAAAGATTGCATGTCTCCTGCATTTGATTTTGTATTTTCCTATAAATACTTACTCAGCGCATTCGTTAATTATCTAATTTTCTATACACATGTGAAAGGAATAGAACTGGATAAATTAAAGTGGATGTTCTCATTTTATTGAAGGATATTTTTTTGGAGAATTCTAGAAGAGACTGAGTTTTTTACAGATTATATTGGAGTTTATTGTTTTTAATGAAATCAAATCTAGATTACAGAAGTATTGTATTGAAAGATATCATATCAAAATTATAGTTCCATTTTATTAAAATAAATTAGATCCAAATTATAGTGGCATTATATTGAAGGAAATTAGATCCAAAATACACCAGCATTGTATTAAAATAAATCAGATCCAGATTAAAACATTCCACTGAAAGAAATCTGATCCAGATTACATCATCATTGTATTGAATGAAATTAGATCTAGATTATAGAATTATTGTTTTGAGATTAATTAGATATAGAATAAAACATAATTTTATTGAAAGAAATTAGATCCAAATTAAAAAATAATTTGATTGAAAGAAATCAGATCTAGATTATAAAAGAATTGTATTGAATAAAATCAGATATAGATTATAACATCAATGTATTTTGATAAATTAGATCCAAATTACATCATAATTTCATTGAAATAAATCAAATCCTTGTTACAACATCATTATATTGAAATAAATCAGATCTATAATCTAGCATAATTGTATTCATCAAATCAGGATCCAACATCATTGCATTGAGGGGATTAGATCCTACCAAATCAGACTAAGGATTCAGACTGAGCAATTATAGAAAAGTTTCAAGAAATCCTTAATTCTTTTTTTTGGAACAGATTTTTTAAAATAAAAAATAGAATACTAATAGGATTCATTATAATCATTCTTATCAATAGATAGAAAGTGTCTAACAGAAGTTGGAACATGTTGTATTCACTTCATTATAATAGATGACTTCTATAGACCTTTACGAGTGGATATGGAAAGGATTTGGGTTCTCACATTGAGGCCGAACCATGTAAATATTTTATTCTTTTCATTTATACAACTTTTTAATTCATGAGTATTTACTAAAAATTAATAAGTATATTAATCATAATAGGTTGAAGGGTTTATGTTTCTAAAAGTTTTGAAACTTATAAAAATTGACCAATTGATTCAACCCCCACCCCATTCTCATTTGTTATTAAATATATAGAACTTCAATTTGTATCAGAGTATTAGGTTCCCTTATTGAATCCTTATCATGGATAATATCAATTCTCTCAATAGTACATGAATTCCAATGTTTGATCAAAAAAATTATTATGGGTTAACAAATATGATGATTCCTTATCTCTTATCTCTTGGCTTGGAAGTTATTGGTGCTTCTACTATTGGTTTTACACCTATTGAGAAAAATTCTCCCATGACATTTGCTGTGAAGAGAAACATAGAAGTGGATGGAATGACTAGAAATTAAATCCTTATTTACTTATTAAATAATTTTTATCATAAGGTGACAGATCTCAAGACCATAGAAAGTATGAGGGACAAGATGGAATGTTTCATCAAAGGGAATAAAAAAGTCAAGGAAAAAAAGCTACCAATTTAGTATAGTATGCATGAAGACATCAAAATGAGAGATGATGAAAAAATTGATGAATACTTCAACCAAGTAAATGAAATTGTATGCAATATCAGTGGATTAAGAGAAGTCCTAGAATATTCTAAAATTATGAAGAAGCTTATGAGAAATGTTTAGACATATTCGATTCTATAATTATTTATTTAGAAGATAATGATGATTTAACTATTGATTAGATGCATAACTTTCTTGTTGCTTATGAAATGAGGAATGATCCAAAATTTAAAAATGAGATGAAATATTAAATGGATTTTGAATCCATGAAAAAGATGAAAATCCAAGATGTTGATTAATTCAATCCTTATGAGACTGATGATAATAAAGATGATGAGTTGAATGAAAAAATATTGTCTCTCATATTCAATATAAGGACCTGACCTTAAAACATTACATAATCTTGAATTAAACGAATAATTCACATTGAGGGTCTATTCAGGTTTAGATTTTTAGAGAATTAGGCCATAAATAATACATAAAAACATGAATATTACATGTAGACAATACTACTCAGTATCCATTTTATCATAAAATTAAAACTTTTGAAAAGAAACACATCTAGTTCCATGTTTTAGACATCATGACTTTTGCTTGATCCATACCTTGACCCTATTCATCTTTAATTCCTATGAAAAAAATTTCAAAAACATGGGATGATCATAAAAAACTCAGTAAGGGTTACAAAATAAGGAATGAAAACATTATCCCATAAATAATTACAAATCAATTAAACCAATACTTTTCAATCATAACATACCTTACAAAATCATAAGATTTATGAATAACACATAGAAATCATAAATCATAAAGGTAAATTATGGAATTCATAACATACTTACATTGTAGCTATCATAACTACACAGGGAGTCACATTTGGAATACCCATCACAATATATTATCTAAATCTCTTAGGAGAAACATTCATGTTTACCACAATCACGTTACCCAATGCATTGGAGAGCTATCTCGGGCTCACCCTCCCTAGGATTATCACAGAACCACCCGTATACGTAAACAATGCCCAATAACCATAACATAACACATAAAAAAAGCATAATGGAAAGATAACATTTCCACATTCCAATCACAATATATCACATCATGATATTGAAATAAACAATGCTTTATCAAACCATTTTCATATCCATTTAAAACATTTAATAAATAGATTTTTGAATCAAAGTGTCCCATACCACTTTGGAGATTTTAAAGAAATTAACATTTTTAAACATTGATGTCCATATAAATAAATCCCAATACCATTTTTAAAACATGTATTTTGATGATAAATATTTAGAAGAACAAATCATTAAAACATTTAAAACGATATTTTAGTTAAAGAGTTTTTAACAAAATGAGAGATGCTTGAATACAAATAATTGAGGAATAAACTTTAGTCATAACTTTATAATATCATGAGAATAAAAGGATTCATGTTATAATATTTCAAAGGAAAATATATACACCATATAAGAGTGAATTGGTGTATAAAAATAATGAAGTCTCAATGGAATGTAAATTGAGACGCAATCCCTTATAAAGACGGTATCCTTAGATTAAGGATAAATCAATGAAATAATTTATGTGTGAAAAATATAAATACACAAAATATAAGTGGATATTATGTGTAAAACAATCATAGGCCATTCACACATATTTATAGCATGACATAATCAACAAGTAGAAGTTTAACCCAAAGAATTGAAATTGGGTTAAGAAGTCTCTTTACAAAAATTCAACAGCCTAATGTCGTCACTTTAAAATTCAGAAAATGTGTTTATGAGATAAAAATGGTATCTCATCACATGGACATAAAATTTACATCAATAAGGATATATAATAACATATCCCAATATAAGAAGATGTAAATTAAAAGACATAACAAAAAGAAGTCTTTTAAAAAGAGGAGGGTGAAAGGTTCCCTTACCGATTTGGTAACTTACAAAACATATTCCACATGAAAGAAGGATAATAAAATGAAGATGTATATAATCATAAATGAAACTATATTACAAAAATAGTACAATCATGGGTAGTACATACACCACACAAATGAAAGTAATGGCAAATATAGCATGTATCTCATGGGGATAAAAAGTGAGATGAAAACCCCTTACCACATTGTAATCAATCGAATCGTATGACCCAAAGTTAATAACCACCAAATTAACCAAATAATACCATGAATATAATGATATTAATGATAATATATATCAAAAGTAAGTACACAATACACCACATGCAATAAATAAGTGGCGAACAATGGAAATCTCATGGAATTAAAAGTGAGTTAAGAAAATCCCTTACAAAAATTCGGAAGCCTAACGACACCTCTTAAAAATTATTAAAATGAATTTAGGAGAGTAAGAGAGGGTATCTCATCATATGAAAATACAAATTACAGTATGGTGAATATAAAATAGCATCCTCCAACATAAGAACATGAAGCATAAACGAAATGACATAAAAGAGAGTACTTGAAAAGAAATAGAGAGGTCAGATCCCTTAACTCATGCCCGACTTGACTCGATCATTATTTAATCTCTTGAATAATAAAATAAAGTTAATTTATAAATTCCTAAGAACCTTTTTAAAGATTATTATTCCTTTTATATCACTTATTATCATGTTATAAACATTATGCAATCATTTAAGTTAATATTGTTCCTTTTGTCGATATTTGGTACTTGAGTCCAAAATGGACTTCTTATAATTACATGTTGTTCATGTGGTAAAAGGTTCATTATATCCAGAATTATATTCATGATTTATATATCATATATATCATATATATCCAGTATATACATGTATTTATAATAGTACTTAACATTTAGAGGTAAGAAATGAAATGCACCGTTCATGGAGATGGTAAGCCGTACGTACGCATGAATGCTATTTCATTTATATTTCTTATTTAATGGAAATAAATCATAATTATACATAGGTATATTATAATTACAGTATAATATAATATATAATATCGTTAACTCCATCCTTTATACATCCCACATAAGGAATTAATGAATCAAATCACTTTTAGGTGGCGGTAGTCCGCACTTCCTCAAATGAGATTATCATATTTACCCACTATGGAAACCATAAAGGCATAATATAAATGGGAAGTACAGAATAATAAAGAAATAATAAACATAATATATATCATATATAAATATAGTTCCATTATAATGGCCACCATGAGAGGCAGTAAGATGTAATTAAATAATCATCATTTCGTGAGACATTAGTTTTCCATCCACAGAAACATTATGTTCTTCATCCATTAGATGGAGGTGTGTGTAAGTGTAGTTAAAATAAATCTTATAAAAATATCCTAGTATATTGAGGATACTGGTGTTGTTACAAAATAAAGAAATAAAAAGATGTTAGGGGTTGGAGAAGAAAAATAAAAGAAAACAATTTAAGAGAAACTATTACCATTAATTTGGGAAACTCCCTTTGGTTTGAACAAAAGGACTTCTTGAAGTGACTTATGCCTAAGTTAAGGCTTCTAATAGGAGGATATGGACTTTGAGAGCTTGAATGGGAAGATTTTGGATGATCCAAATGTCTTGAGAGGTGTGAGGAATTGGTTAGAAGTGGTCTCCTTTTATATTGGGGAGGAGGGGCTCTTTAGGAAAATGTTAAACTATTAGTTTATTATATAATGATATTAGGTTTATAATGGTACAAAAATCATTATATTCGTAGATAAGATGAGTCATGGTCGAAATAAAATCACACAATTAGTATTTTACATGTTGTGGATAACCATTATAATCTTACTTATTTAAATCATTTATTAATGATATAAATACTGCATCATTATTGTGTCATAAATAATTTAATTTATTTGATGTCTAAAAATTATAAAACAAATACCATGATATATGAAATAGTTTTATATTTCCAAATAATATTTATAGTCTAAAATAGGATTTATATAACACCATATAAAAATTAATTACTGAAAGAATTTTGTTTATGTCATTTTGTTCTTTACTTTAAAATAATTAATCTAAATTTTCATTATCACTTCCAAGTGGAGGAAAGGGGTCCCAAAATAGATCCAAATATGAAAATTGTCCTTAATTAATCAACCAATAAGGTTAGGACAAGTGTTAAGGTAATTTTTAATTATTATTATATTATTTTAACCTTGAATTACCTTATTTACCTTTAACCGTGGTAAATAAAAGTCAAAAGTTACTAGTCACCAAAAATTATTTTCATCTTAATGAACCATATTTTACTTCTTGATAACAACCACATATGTTGTATTTTTGAAATTCAAATCATATAAGTGGTAAAATTTCATTTAAATGAAAAAGTCAGTTTTTTTAACTACAACGAAGTGGTTTTACTATTCATCAAAAATTCATGTTTTTCAGAAAAATACCAAACATTCAGCCTAAGCTATATTTGATATTACGAATTCAAAAATGATTTCCATTTTTGCAAATTCAAAACATAAAAGTGGAATTAATTAATTGAATAATTAATTCCCGTCGTTAAAACAAATAGTGTGTTTTTAAGAAACAATAACTATCAAAAGATGGACAGTTGATTAAGTCAAATTTCAAATTGAAATTACTTCTAATGACCAAAATTGGATTAAATGGTAAAAATATATTTTAATTTCACTTTAAAACCAATTAATAAAATAATATAACCATATAAATAGATTAGATTAAAAGGCACTTTTGTATTAAAATACAATATTTTTCATTATTCATTTAAAAATGAACTTTGTTGGAAAAATTCCAAAAATTTACACAAAGTAAATTTTGATGTCCCCGTTATAAAAAAGTATTTTATTTGGTAATATAGAATGTATTAAAGTGACCAAAACTAGATTTAAAAAGGGTTCTCCATTAAAAGGCGATAAATCGGTCTTTTAATATAAATTATGCTTAAAATTAGATTTATTCACATTTTAAGCCTCTAAATTTTATTGAAAAAATGTAAATACATTTAACAAACATGTATAATCATACTGTATTTATTTTTGTTCATTCCTGCCAATAAAATGGCTAGGTGTTAACTACTGTTTAAAATAATAATATTATATTATTAGTGAGCGATATAAGATTTCAAAGAAACCCGTTGTTGCGTATCGGGTACTCTATCGAACATAGAAACCCTTTTAAAGTAAAATTAATATTTAATTCAAAAATATTAATAAATATGAAATATGTATTATTCTTTATTTACATGGGATGTTACATCCTTCCCCCCTTTTTGGAATTGCGTCCTTGCAATTTAAAAAAGGGCTCGAAAACTTCATTGAAAGTCCCACATCAGAAAAAGAGTCAGTAAAACTATCACTTTAAAAGAAAGAAATAGAAGCACAAAGGTCACCCGAGTTAACCCATACTAAGATTCCATGAAAACATGGATATGGAGGAGAAAAAAAGGGTCAAGTTCTGATAGATAGTGTTAGGAAACATGTTTAGGAAAAAGTTAACCACCGGAAAATCAAAAACATGTGATGGGTTAAACAGTTTTGATTCCCCAGTAGGAAAATTTAACAGAAAAGTTTTTTGTTTAATGTTACTTTTTGTTGAGGAATTTATTAATGAGCCTAACAAAAAACATAAGGAAATATACTTACTTGTCATGTAGACATTCATCTTTTACTAGATTTCTAACCCAAACCCATGTTTTCTCCAAACGATGAATATTCGGGATGACTTTTTTTCACATTAAAAGCACTATAATCAACTTCGAGAGAATCACATAATCCAAAAAATAATAACTATATATTTCCCATGTCTTTAGATATTAACTAAAACCAAAAAGTTTAGTATAATATCAGATAATTTTTCAAAAAGATGAACTTTTACATAAAGAAAAACAACTCGTATCTCTAAAATTTGTCTAACCAAAACCCAAAGTTCAACAAATACCATTCAATAAACAATTGTCCCTAAAATTCTTCAAAATTAGTCCATACTTTGATTTTAACCCAAATCTCATAAGGATTTAATTACATAGACTTCCAAGATACATATTAACATTTATCTCCAAGTAACACCAGTTACTCATAAAGTCTCATATTGAAAAGTAATTAACCTAAGAACATATTCTATATGATAGGTTAATCATTTTCATAAATAAATCAAATCATCATGTGTCCATAATAAAAACATAGATTCTTCCAAACTATAATTTTAACCATTATTCCACAATTGAAATCCCATAGTATTTGATCTTCCTTAGGCATATAGTGTTTCCTCAAAAGAGAGAACATATTCCACAACAACCTTTTATCACTTAATCACTAAATCATTTTTCAATACTAAGTATATTCATTTGATAATACATAAGTTCCAAAAATAAACTTATTCTTGTTCCATAAAAACGTTTTACTAAAAATAATAAGTGATACTAACGAGGTACTTCAAGTAGGATAGTGGTAGACGATGCGCCCTTGTCGCCCTTCGGTTGTGGGGTCGATTCCTTTAGCCTTTCCAGATGCGATGGGTTGTCACCCATCCTACGGGTTGTCTTTTTTATAAAACTCAAAAATAACCCTAACATGTTTTAACCTCAATGGTTTCTTTATACCTCTCATTTTCATCCAAATTCATTGTGACCTCAACATATTAATTCTTGAAGTCTTATTTCACCACCAAATGATAAAATAAAACAATCCCCAAAATGAAGAACAAAATACCTTGATCATGGTGTCCATTTGGTTTCATCGTCATCTTGTTCACGTAGGTAGAAGGTCCATGCATTGCAATAATGATTTAGAGATCCTTCAAAGTCATTTGATTCCTCCATACAAATGCACCTTGTATAACATGGGTCATATGGGTGTTCATAGAAAATGTTTTTTGGAAAATAATCATGTATGGCATATAATTTCAAAACATCTTATAAAACTTGATTTCTATAAAACAGTCGAACAGAATTTGTGTTGAAACTTTCAATTAATAATCCTTTTAATATACCATAAGTATGTGCTGAGAGACTATATTTTAAAATCAAATATAAATAGGTTTCACAAGGGTCTCCTTCTTTAGAACCTTTTTTAAAATCATAATATGCTTCAATATCTTGTGATAAGGTAAAATATTTGAAAATTCCTTGATAATATTTACCTTTCTTGAAAATATGAGAATATTGTGAAAATAGGATTTTTGTAAATACAACCCATGATCAACGATGATAACGAGGTATAATGGAGGTGTTTGATATCTCAAAAAACTACTTGCAAGTGAGTTGTATGCTATAAAAAGTTTCACAATCATCTAAACATGAATTTGTAATAATTATTGCAAGCATGTCATCAGGAAGAGATAGAAATGTCATTTGAGATCCTCCTCCTTCCCTTTGTAACTGACTTACCTTGATCTGAAAAAGTTATAAAACAAGGATTTAACTGAAATAATGGACAAAGGAACTAACCATGTGTCGAATAAAAACTCCTAATCCCTAAAGTTGTCTAAACCGACCTTTAATACCAACTATAAGGACCTAGCCTTAACACATTACATAATCTTGAATTAAATGAATAATTCACATTGATGATCTTTTCAGGTTTAGATTTTTAGAGAATTAGGCCATAACTAACACATAAAAACATGAATATTACATTTAGACAATACTACTAAGTATCCATTTTATCATAAAATAAAAACTGTTGAAATGAAACACGTCTAGTTCAATGTTTTAGACAACATGAATTTTACTTGATCCATTACTTGACCCTATTCATTTTTAAGTCCTGTGAAAAACATTTCAAAAACTTGGGATGAGCATAAAAATCTCAGTAAGGGTTACAAAATAAGGAAAGAAAACATTATCCCATCAATAATTAAAAATCAATGAAACCAATACTTTTCAATCATAACATACCTTACAAAATCATAAGATTTATGAATAACACATAGAAATCATAAATCATAAAGGTAACTTATGGTATTCATAACATACTTACATTTTAGATATCACAACAACATAGGGAGTCACATTTGGAATACCCATCACAGTATATTCCCATAATCTCTTAGGAGAAACATTCACGTTTACCTCCATCACGTTACCTAATGCATTGGAGAGCAATCTCGGGCTCACCCTCCCTAGGTTTATCATAGAACCACCCATATACGTAAACAATACCCAATAACCATAACATAACACATAAAACAACCATAAAATAAAGATAAAATTTCCACATTCCAATCACAATATATTATATCAAGATATTGAAATAAACAATGCTTTATCAAACCAGTTTCATAACCATTTAAAACATTTAATAAATAGATTTTTGAATCAAAGTGTCCCATACCACTTTGAAGATTTTAAAGAAATTAACATTTTAAAACATTAATGTCCATATAAATTAATCCCAAAAACAATTTTAAAACATGGACATTGATGATAATTATTTAGAAGAATAAATCTATAAAAAATTTAAAACGATATTTTAGTTAAAGAGTTTTTAACAAAATGAGAGACGCTCGAATACAAATAATTGAGGAATAAAATTTAATCATAAATTTATAATATCATTAAAATAAAAGGATTCATGATATAATATGTCAAATTACAGTTTATACACCATATAAGAGTGAATTGGTGCATAAAAATAATTAAGTCTCAATGGAATGTAAATTGAGATGCAATCCCTTATAAAGACGGTATCCTTAGATTAAGGATATATCAATGACATAATTTATGTGTGAAAAATATAAATACACCCAATATAAGTGGGTATTAATTGTAAACCAATCATAGGTCATTGACACATATTTATATCACAATATAATCAACAAGTAGAAGTTTAACCCAAAGAATTGAAATTGGGTTAAAGAGTCCCTTTACAAAAATTCGATAGCCTAACGACATCACTTTAAAATTCATAAAATGAGTTTATGAGATAAAAAGGGCATCACATCACATGGAAATAAAATTTAAATAAATAAGGATATATAAGAACATATCCAAACATAAGAAGATGTAAATTAAAAGACATAACAAAAAGAAGTATTTTAAAAAGAGGAGGGTGAAAGGTTCCCTTACAGATTTGGTAACTTACAAAACATATGCCACATGAAAGAAGGATCATACAATGATGATGTATATACTCATAAATGAAATTATATTACACAATGAGTACAACCATGGGATGTACATACACCACACAATAGAAAGTTGTGGCAAATATAGCATGTATCTCATGGGGATAAAAAGTGAGATGAAAACCCCTTACCACGTTGTAATGAATCGAGTCGTATGACCCAAAGTTAATAACCAATAAATGAACCACATAATACCATGAATATAATTATATTCATAATAATATATATCAAAATTGAGTACACAATACACCACATGCAATAAATAAGTGGTGGACAATGGAAATCTCACAGAATAAAAAGTGAGATGACAAAATCCCTTATAAAAATTTGGCAGCCTAACGACGCCTCTTAAAAATTCTGAAAATGAATTTAGGAGAGTAAGAGAGGGTCTCTCATCATATGAAAATACAAATTAAATTATGTTGAATATAAAAGAACATCCTCCAACATAATAACATGAAGCATAAATGAAATTATATAAAAGAGAGTACTTGAAAAGAAAGAGAGAGGTTAGATCCCTTACCTCATGTCCGACTTGACTCAATCATTCTTTAATCTTCTAAACAATAAACTAAATTAAATTTATAATTTTTTAAGAACCTTTTTCAAGTTTATTATTCCTTTTATATCACTTATTACCATGTTATAAACATTATGTAATCATTTAAGTTAATAATGTTCGTTTTGTCGATATTTGGTACTTGAGTAAAAAATGGACTTCTAGTAATTACATGTTGTTCATGTGGTCAAAGGTTCATTGTATCCAGAATTATATTAATGATTTATATATCATATATATCATATATATCCATTATATACATGTATTTATAATATTACATAACATTTATAGGTAAGAAATGAAATGAACCGTTCATGGAGATGGTAAGCCGTACGTACACATGAACACTACTTTCCTTTCTATTTATTATTTAAATGGAAATAAAACATAATAATACAAAGGTATATTATAATTCCAGTATAATATCATATATAATATCGTTAAATCTATCCTTTATACATCCCACATAAGGCATTAACGAATCAAATCACTTTGAGGGGGCGGTAGTCCGCACTTCCTCAAATGAGATTATCGTATTTACCCACTATGGAAACCATAAAGGCATAATATAAATGGTAAGTACCGAATAATAATTAAATCACAAAAATAATATATATCATATATAAATATAGTTCCATAATAATGGACACCATGAGAGGCGGTAAGATGTAATTGAACAATCATCGTTTCGTGATGCGTTTGTTTTCCATCCACAGAAACATTATGTTCTTCATCCATTAGATGGAGGTGTGTGTAAGTGTAGTTCTAATTATTCTTATAAAAAAATCCTAGTATATTGGGGATACTGGTTTTGTTACAAAATAAATAAATAAAAAGAGTTTAGGGGTTGGAGAAGTAAAATAAAAGAAAACAATTTAAGAGAAACTGTTACCTTTAATTTGGGTAACTCTCTTTGGTTTGAACCAATGGACTTATTGAAGTGCCTTCTGCCTAAGGTAAGGCTTCTAAGAGGATTAGAGGGATGTTTAGAGCTTAATTGGACAGAGTTTGGATGATCCAAATGGCTTGAGAGGTGTGATGAATTGGTTATAAGTAGTCTCATTTTATAAGGGGGAGGAGGGGCTCTTTAGAAAAATGTGAAACTATTATTTTATTATATAATGATATTCAGTTTCTAATAATCCAAAAATCATTATATTAGAATATAAGATGAGTAATGGTCGAAATAAAATCATCCAATCATAATTTGACATGTTTTGGATAATATTTTAATCATTATAATATTATTTATTTATATCATTTATTAATGAGGTAAATACTACATCATTATTGTGTCATAAATAATTTAATTTATTTGATGTCTAAAAATTATAAAAAAAATACAATGATATAGGAAATATTTTAGATATCCAAATAATATTTATAGTTGAGAATAGGATTTGTTTAACACCATATAAAAATTAATTACTAAAAGATTTTTGTTTATGTCATTTTGGCCTTTACTTTAAATTAATTAATCTAAATTGTCATTATCACTTCCAAGTGGATCAAAGGGGTCCCAAAATAGACCCAAAGATGACCATGGTCGTTAATGACTCATAAAATAAGGTTAAGACAAGTTTTAAGGTAATTTTTAATTATTATAATATTCTTTTAACCTTGAATTACCTTATTTACCTTTAACCGCGGTAAATAAAAGTGAAAAGTTACTATTCACCAAAATTTATTTTCATCTTAATGAACCACATTTTTCTTCTTGATAACAACCATGTTTTCTCATATTTTTGAAATTCAATTCACAAAAGTGGTGAAATTTCATTTAAATGAAAAAGTCAGTTTTTTTAACTACCACTAAGTGGTTTCACTATTCCTAAAAAATGATGTTTTTCAGAAAAATACCAAAAATTAAGCCTATGATATATTTGATATTAATAATTAAAAAATGATTTCCATTTTTTCAAATTCAAAACATAAATTTGGCATTAATTAATTTAAAAATTAATTCCCATTGTTAAAACAAATAGCGTGTTTTTAAGAAACAATAAATATCAAAAGATGGACAGTTGATTATGTCCAATTTCAAAGTGAAATTGCTTCCAATGACCAAAATTGGATTAAATGGTAAAAATATATTTTAATTTCACTTTAAAACCAATTAATAATATAATATAACCATATAAATAAATTAGATTAAAATGCACTTTTGTATTAAAATACAATATTTTTCACGATTCATTTAAAAATGAACTTTGTTGGAAAAATTCCAAAAATTTACACAAAGTAAATTTTGATGTCCCCATTATAAAGAAGGATTTTATATGATAATATATAATGTATTAAAGTGTCCAAAACTATATTTAAAAAGGGGTCTCCATTAAAAGGCGATAAATTGTCCTTTTACTGTAAATTATGCTTAAAATTAGATTTATTCACATTTTAAGTCTCTAAATTTTATTGGAAAAATTTAAATACTTTAACAAAAATGTATAATTATATTGAATTTAGTTTTTTTCTTTCCTTCCAATACAATGTCTAGGAGTTAACTACCGTTTAAAATAATAATATTATATTATTAGTGTGCAACGTAAGATTTCAAAGAAACCTTTTATTGCGTATTGGGTATGCTATCGAACATAGCAACACTTTTAAAGTAAAATTAATATTTAATTCAAAAATATTAATAAATATGAAATATGTCTTATTCTTTATTTACCTGTGATTTTACATTCAAGAACTATCAAATTGGTAGAGGAATGTATGGAGGAATTCTTCCTCTACATTGTTTTGAGTGTGGTGGAAGATGAAAATTTGCTATGAATATTACTAATAAGAAGGTTATAGAATATATCTAGATGATTATGATGAAAAAAATCAATGGAAGAAGTGGAAAAAATTATAATAATGAAAATTATTCCAAGAGATAAAAGAAGAAGTTTACTAGTAAGAAATTGATTATTTTGAGTAAGAAATATGAATCAGACTCAAATGACCACAATTAATTTGAATATGAATGTTCAAAAAAATTCAAAACCATCATTGAAAAAGTATAGAATATAAAAGATTCCACATATTGTGAATAAGTAGGTGAATAATATTATAAAGAGTATCAGATTAGAAGAAAACATTCTTAATGTCTTGAGAAAAAAGAAAACTCAAGAATAAAATCAGAATGATAAATAATTATTTTGAAGAAGTTTTGGATGGAAGAAAAGATGTCATCAAGTTGGAGGAAGAATACATCGATGAGATTTTGAGTCACAATCGTAGAATTTATGAATAGGAAAATAGGATTGAAGTTCTTATTATGAAGTTGGAAACTATGGAATAAGAAGTTAACAAGTTTCAATAAAAAATTATTGAGTCTGAAAGTATCCTTAGAGTGATTAATGAAAACATCAACAAAGATTCAGAAGAAAAATTTGAGACTTCTAAAGTTGCTGAGATGGCTCAATGTGAGAATCAGGTGAAATCATCTGTTACCAAAAATAATGTTTCAATTGATTCTTTTAAATTTTCTAGTTAATGAAAAAGTATTGGGAAATCATGGGTGGATAAAGTATGTGAGAAAACATCTTTCACCAAGAAAGATAATAATTCATTATGAACATATCTTCCTGATATAAGTGGTCCCCGATTTGTGAAGTAACAAAAAAATAATGTTCTATTTTTTTATTTGAGTCTAAAAAATCAAGATTCAGAGGGAACTATCTGTGTTGTGGATTTTTTGGATATAGAACCTGTTCATGTTGGTATAACATGTCTCTTCTAGGAAACATTTACGAATCATGGGGGACATATGATGAACAAATAATATCAAATGTTCCTAATAATTTTTAGAAGATAAATAAATATGAGTATATTAAAACTGAGTATGTAAACAAAGATGAGAAAATTATTCATTCTGAGCCTAAAAAAATAAGTGCTTAGTTTTTTTTGGCCAGATGAGACTGAAAAGTCTAGGAAGTTATAATAAGCAAAAAAAGAAGCTAAATAAAGGGAAAAGTGAAAAAGTTTCTGAAGAAATCAGAAAAGTTGTTTAAAAGTTATCAACAGATTGCAGTTTTCAAATTCTGAAAATATACAAGTGATGTGAGAAAGAAGGGAATGTTAGTAAAATTTGTTTGACGTTACTACCAGAACAAGAAGGAGGGTTGAAAGAGTTGTTACAAAATCACTGTAACAAAAAGGTTACTAAAGAAAAAAAAGTTTAAATCATTATCATAATAATCTATAAATGAAATGATACTTGTTACAAAATTTGATAATGATGATCAAATAGAAGAAAATACATCCAATGAAAAATAAATGAAGAAGAAAAAAAATCCATGGCTGATAGAAGAATATTTTTTTGTTCTTATATTTTGGGAAGCTATGAGGTTCCTTCTTATTGAAAAAACATTTTTTTATTTGTACTATCTTGAAGGGAATCTATGGATTTGATGTAAGAAAGATGATAAAGAGTCTCTTACTATTTTCACAAAGTAATATAATGAGGTTATGAAAAGATTAGCCTTGAATGTTATTTTTATAAACAAGAACATTCTGATATGTTTCTATAGATGGGTGAAAGCTATTTTTATCATAAATAATTTATTTTCATGATTTACGTAGAAATGAGAATGTTGTAGGAAATATGAAATGGTATTTCATGAATGTTGAGTAATGGAAAAAATTGATATCCTTGATTATACAATCTTGTTTTTATACCATTTTATAACACATAGTCTTAGTGTTTTTTAGTTAAAAACATTTTTAAGAAATTCATGTCTTACTTATGTTCATATGAAGAAGATTTTCAGGTTTTGTTTTGTTATTTTTGAAGAATTTTGGGATGGAGGAATCCAAAGAAGCTTCAATTTGAGGCTAGATATTGTTTATGTTATCAATTTTTGTGTTATTTATCACTGTAATCCTATGTAATCACATATGTTGGAAAAATTTATAATTCTGAGATATTTCAAATAAAAAACATTATAGGGTTTTTATACAAAATAAATTGTGAGTCTATGTTTCGTGGTTACAATGATGCTAATTGTGTTGGATATTGTAATCATATAAAATCAACCTTAAGAGGAACATTTTTCTTAGATAAATATTGTGTGACTTGAAATAGTAAGAAACAATGTTCAGTAACATTGAGCATAGCAGAATTGGAATTTTTTGCAGCTACTCAGTCTTGTACTCAAATATTGTGGACCAAAGTTCAGATGGAAAAATTTAAAGTGAAAATTTCAAAACCATTGAAGGTAATTTATGATAATCAAAGTGAATTTTATATTTCTAAGAATCATATCCAACATTCAAGATCAAAACACATTGATATAATTTTTAACTTTATAAAAGTGAAATTTGATTCTAGAGATGTTTTACTAAAATACATTTCACCAAAGTATCTGATTGCTAATATATTTTCAAAAGAAATACTAAAAGAATGTTTTCTAGAATTGATTCTGCAACTTCATGTTCATCATCCTCGTATGTATTTCTAAATATCATAAAGAAGAACCCCATAATGAATTATATTATGTTTTAAATGGGGATATAAAGTAAATAACTTATCCTTATTTTTTAAATTTTATGTTTTAGTTATCATATAAAGGGAGAGAGTGAACAGAAAAGTGACAGAAAAAGAGAAGTGAAAGAAAAATGATGTGAGAAAAGATAGAATAGGGGGAGAAAAAGGAAGTATGAAATGAAAAAGTAGGAGAGTTTATCATTACATTGTAAAAATATTTTTTTTACCACTGAGCGATGAAATTCATTAAAAAAAATCACTTTATCTAGTAGTGTGGTGTCTGTAGAATCCTTTTTTAGAAAGGATATGTTTTGATTAAATTCAAAAATATGAGCTGTCAAAAATTCCGAAGCTGAAAAAATTATTAATGATGGTTTTCATCAAATCCAAATGGAGATATTGAAATAACTTTGTGATAACTTTTTATAACAATGTATTTGTATTTTTTTGGAAACTAACCATTTTGTGTCATAATGTTTTGTTTTCTTGGAATCAAATCCATTAGAATTGTATTCAGTTAATTTGATTCAAAATAATCGAAGAAAAGGCATATTATTTTATGGGAGCCTATCATTGTTGTAATCATAGAAATAATGAAGTTCCTAAAGAGTTTTGCGAGAATAATGTGAAGTCATTAGTTAGAATGTATTCATATTTCTTAAATAAAATAAGAAGATGATTCACTGATAAAGTGGTTACCATATGCCATGAAAACATTGATGATAAAAGATTTTGAAAAATGTTGATGAGGTTTGAAGGATTTAAGTATGGAAAAATGGATTTTGGTAATCATATTTTTGTAATCAGAGAATCATAATCATATTTTTGTAATCACATTTATGTAATCATAGAATTGTAATCCGTATTTTGAGATAAATCATAACCACCATTTTGATAAACTGGTAACCATATTCTGAAGAGAATTGTAATGATAATTTGATAGAATTTTAATCAATATTCTAAAGACAATCGTAACTAACATTCCTAGAGAATAGTAACCAGGATTCGAAGAGAATCCTATCCCACTTTATATGAGAATTATAATCAGCATAATTATTGAATCATTACCAGTTATCTCAGACAATCACAAATCACATTCTATGAAAATCAGAAATAGATAGAAAAATAAAGGGATACTAAAAATTGTATCCAGGCTGTTCAAAATATTGTAATGTGATGAGAATGAAACACATTATAATAGGTTGAAAAAGAACTCATAATGAGCCAATTACGAATAAGAATTAAATTTTTCAAACATGACATTCACTTTTGCGTAAATCTCATAGAAATCTATGAATGATTGACAATATAAAAGTTGAAGTTTAAATGCGAGTGATTTTTTGAGTTTTGAGATTTTAGGAAGAAGGAAAGATTTCAAGTTTTCATCATTTGTTTCCTGAGGTTGCAATAAATAATTTCTCATATCATTAGTTCATTGTGGAATTTTGTATACACATGTGAAAGGCATGGCACTAGATAAATAAAAGTGTAGGTTCTCATCCAGTTGAAGGAGAATTGTTTTGAGCATTCTAAAAGAGTTTGATATTTTTATAGATTGAGTTTGAGTTCATTGTATTGAAAGAAATCAAATCCATATTACAACAACATTATATTGAAAGAAATCATATACATATTACAACATCATTGTATTAAAAGAAATCGGATCCAGATTACATCATCACTATATTGAAAGAAATCAGATATAGAATACATCAACATTTTATTAAAAGAAATCCAATCCAGATTACAACATTGTATTGAAAGAAATCAGATCTAGATTACAAACAACATTGTATTGAATGAAATAGGATTCAGATTAAAACATCATTGTATTGAAATAAATCAGATCTGGATTACAACATAATTGTTTTGAAAGAAATCAGATCCAAATTACAACATCATTATATTGAAAGAAATCAGATACAGATTAAAACAACATTATATTGAATGAAATTGGATCTAGATTACAACAAAATTATATTGAAAGAAATTAGATCTAGACTAAAACAAAATTTTATTAAAATAAATACAATCCTTATTATAGTATAATTTTATTGATATAAATAGGATCCAGAATCCATCATCATTGTATTACGAAAATCATGATCCAACATCATTGTCTTGAGAGAATCAGATCCATCCCAATCTGAATAAGGATTAAAACTGTGTAATTGTGGAGCCATTTTATAAAATACTTGATTATTCTATTTGGATCAATTGTTTTAAAAGAATACATTATACACTGATGAGATTCAATATAATCTTTATTATAAAGAGATAGAAGGTGTCTAATGGGAGTTGGAATAAGTTTTATTCACCTATTAATAATAGTGGATTTCAATAGGCCAATGAGAGTTGCTATAGAAAGGATATAGGTTCTCACATTGAGGTCAAACCTTGTAAATATGTTGTAATTTTATTTCAGACATATTTTTCATGCATGGGTATTTAGTAAAATATTATAACAATATAAATATTAATAGGAATGAGGGGTTTTGTTTCTAAAAGTTTTGAAACTTTTAAAATATGGACAACTGATTCAACCCCCCATTCCCAGTTGTTATTAGATCCTTGAAACATCAGAATAAAAGTGTAAGGAAAACAATACAATGATGAAAAAATGATAACCCAACCATACATTCAATAAATCTCAAAGGGATTTTGTTGAGATACAAACAATGATAGATATCCTATGAGAGGGTAAAACATTACAGTTCAATAATGATGTCAAAAAAGCTATGAGATTTAGAAATGCTTATTGTACCATTATAGCCTAAAGTCGAGAAGTGTCTATTGAATGCTACTCATAACAAAAAATTATTTATCCATACAAGGATTATAAAAGTTTATAAATTTATTTGCGAGATATAGTGGTGTGAAAATATAATGATAAATATTGATGAATACACATTAAAGTGATTGGTATGACAATAAGTAAATATAGAAAGGAAATAATCTTAGTGATAATTAAACCATTACCCATACCTACATAAAATTTATAGAATATAACAATTTATTATGTCATGAGTCTTGTGAATAAATCCACTGAATATAATTAGATATGGCTTGTTATAGAATGTCTTATAATGACTACTCACTTCATCTCTATTCAAGAGGACTTCTCATTAAATGAACATGGAAATGTATATAATAGAGTTGTTTTGTGACTTCTCATAAAACCACTATAATTTTTATCTAATCAAGTTCTGAGGTTCAAATCACTATTCTGTAATGTCTATAATTTGGATTAAATATATAATCAAACATTAGCATATCCTATCTCTTTGAGTAAGGTAATGACCCAAACTGTTATAAATGAAATTTCCCTTTTGATTTAATTAAATGTATTATTTTATAAAATAGATATAGAAAATACATGCACTATTTTTTATATCCAATTATATTTAAATGATAGCTAAGTATCCTTACCATTGAAAATATTTCCATTGAACAGTGATCACATGAATAGTATAAATACAAGGTTTTAGAAAATATTTTTGATACACACAAGAGAAGTAATAACCTCAACCAGTAGGATCATTCCCTATAAATCCCATTTAACAGAACATCTGATGGAGATAAAATTTATTGGATTTTCTCTAGAACAAGACCAATCTAAGACCCAACAACTTAAGCATGAGTAAAACCCTTTACAGTAGAAGTTCATGATCAACAAGATGATGACCCAAACCATGTTCACTAAACGACCCTAAGAAAGCCCTACCATTGCACACATTACTCTTATAGAGTATGCTAGTGTAATAAATGGATATGTAACAAGACCCAATCATTATGATTATGTGCATTATTTTTATATATAATAATTAATATACTTTCATTTTATTATTTTTACTTTGTTAATGATTTTTAAATCGCAAATAATATTTATTTGTTAATATTCAAATTCAATTTGGAAAAGAAATTTTGATGAATTAATCGATTATTGAAATAAATTATATTTTATTAAAATATTATTATTAAATAAATTTTATTAAATATAAATGATCATATAATTTTTATGAATTCAATTGAAAATTTTATTAAGGTTTGAAAACTATTCATTTAGAACCCGAGAATTTTTAAAAAATGTCGGTTTTCATTTTAAAAGTGAAAATTTACATATTTAGAAAATTATTATGATAAAATTAATATTATTTTTTGAATTATTATGTCAAAATTATGTAATGGTAAATTGTTCATAATTTTTTGAGACAGTCACTTTTTTGAGTAAAAATTAAACACCGTATAAATAAAATATGTGTTTTATGACACCATAGTGACTCCAAAATGATGTTATAAATACTATAATTGGTGTTAATAGACTAAAATATGTTTTTCAACTAAAATAATGTGACTTTATATCTATTTTAATTACTTTTATAAACCCTTTCTTGACCCCCGAAGACTACAAAATATTTTCTCATTTTAAAATGATTTCCAGGAGAGTGTGACTCACCTACACATATGAAAGCCTAATATTTTAATATGTTTGGCCCTGGGAATTATAAATTATTTTATTCCACTCCCCTTTAGCATAAACCATGGAAAAAACCATGGGATGGTTTGTGGTTTGGAATATTTTAGTGTGTATTGTCCAAAACCTAAATAATAAAGTATTCCCTCTCTTTTCCTATATAAACCTACTAAATCTCCCATTATTCTTCCCTAAAACTATTTTTAGTTCTTCCACTCACTTATATCCAGTCCCTATAGTCGTCCCAATGTTCCCCCAAGCTCCCAAGAAGCCTATTCTAAGTCTTTGGGATCACACATCCAAGTAAGGGATCCCCACCTTCCTCTCTTCCCTACAATTCAAGAACCATGGTTGAAATTATCCTTTTTAATTTCAATTGGTTTTATTTCAATTTATTTTTTATCAATTACCTACTATCAATTTAATTTTATTTGAATTTGGGATCATTTATCCTCCCTCATTTGGACCATTACCTAAGATGTGGCTATGCCAAAATTTCATAAGGGATTTCTATCTTCTCATTTCCATTCATGAACCTCTATTATATAATGCTTCTTAAATTCCATTTTTATATAAGGGGTTTTGATGTTCCATAATCCCCCTACATTCTATTTTATTTATAAATTATTATATATTCTTTTCACTCTCTTTAATACCCCCTATGATCCTTTATGCACACCCATTACTATGCCAATATTCCGTATGGGATCGTCCACCCTCCTCTTTTATCAAGAATTCAATTCATGTTATGTATTTTAATCTATTTTATTCCTATGTTTTTATATGTTATTAAATATCCAGCTTAATTACCTTTTTTATGTATAAATTAATATATCCCATTTCACTCTCATTTATTCGTCTTATGAACCCTTATGTTCACCTGTTACCATGTCGTATTTCTATAAGGGATCATCACTTTCTTGCCTTTCTCGTTTTTATCCAAGTTTCCTTATAATATTAAACCATTTTATTTTTAGTTAAAAATTTGGGTATATGATTTATCAACTCCCCCATACTTCCTGACTTATGTTTGAATGATTATAGTCCTCTTTCTATCTCATTAATCCCACCCATGTACACTTGTTACCATACCGAAATTTCATAAGAGTTATTCCATTTCTCACCTTTCATTATGTTTCTTTATTATATTACGAATTATATTTACAAATTCTTTATATAGGGACATGTATTTATATAACCCTGTTACTATCAATTTCATGTATATATGATGATAGGCCCCTTTCTCTCTCATTAACATTTTTTATGAATTTTTATGATGTCTTTATGGTGCTGAAATTGCATCACGATTTTCCATATCAAAATCATTGTGTAGTGAATACCATGTCAATTTTTCTATAAATGTTATTCATCTTTATGAAAATATACATATTGATTATATAACTTTGGGTATGTATTAAAAATTCCATTATCATGGAATAAATTATGATGTTGATTGAATCCATGTTATATGATCTATTGGCACACATAAGCATGAGATTAAAATCATTATGAAGGGTGCACACTGATAGTGCCCCAATGCATTTGGTAATGTTTAATATCATGAAACACCATGTGAAATGAGGGTTTGATCATGGTAATACAAGCTTAATGAGTCATTTATCATGTTAATATCATGTTTTATGTTGGTTCCACATTTCTATATTTTGATGATCATGTTATACCGTGCCTTTGTGTTCAGGTTTCTTTTATTCTCCATTGATATATATATTTCCTAACATGTATTATATTCTTCATGATATTCCTTGTTTATTACTTTATGAGTATTTTTATATCACCCTTTTCTTATTTATGTCCTGAGGTTATCCCATGCATTGCTATGTATGAATGAATGTTGTGTTCATGTAAAAGATGTTTTCAATAATTATTTTCTATTTTATGTTTTATGTTGTTTTTTAATGTTCCCAATTTCCCCAGACACTAGACCTCTCGATCGTCATAATTTTCTTAAGTTAGAGTTTATGTAGTAAATCATGTTTAATTGTGTAATAATGGTTGGGGTTGTTTTAAGTCACCTAGATAATCTTATATGACTACAAAGACACTCAAGGACATTCTGAGAGCTCCCTCGTAATACTTAAAGGGAGGATGAGATCAACATATTCATATTGTAGATTTATCATATAATATTATCATACACTCTATAATTCAACAATATTCTTATGAATATCTCTATGTAATGAAATGTATAACTCCACCATTTTTTCATGAAATTAGAGAACATAAGCGATTAAGACTAGAACTAGTCAATAAAATACTAGAGAAAGTTAAATACTTTCAAGAATACATTATAGGATCAAATTTTTGACAATAAATAAATAATGAAAATAATATATGAGTCCTAGTGATTTAGTTTTGATATAAATTTTTCCTTCTCATATTTATTTTGAATAGATTCATTAGGTTTTGGATAATTGGAAATCTACACACATGATACATTGTCCCCTTTGAGATTCTTGATCACATTTGAGATGTGAAAAATTAACTATAACTTCCTCTAAACCCATAATATGTTCATGAAATTTTCCATGTACCCCTCATAATGATGAATATATAAGATCTATTACATGTAGTAAATTTAGAAGTAGTATTGTTGGACCATTATATCTCTTTTGAGGAGTTGCTATTCAAAATCATGTAACTTAGAGGAAAAGTTCTGCATAACATGATAAATAAATATATAAAACAATTATGTAGAAACTATAAGTATAAAGAGACAATATGGGAACTTAAATATGTAATGAAATTGTATTACCCTTATATTTATCCATATTATTTTGTGAAATTAATTTTTTAGGATAAATATTCTTAACATAGGAAAGAATATAACAACCCATAATTTTATATTTGTAATTTTCTTTTTGAATAGATATTTGTGAAATATTTAGTAACAAAGTATATTATAAAACTCATCATAAATGTAAAAAAATAACACTTCAATAATATTTGAAAAATAATTTTATAAAAAAAATGAACTATTATAATTGGAAAATAAATACATAAAAATAAAATAACTTCAATACATAAATTTTAATGAATTTTATCTCCATGAATAAATACCCTCATGGAAAATAATTTAAATAGGAAATATATAATTATTAATGTAATCACCATTTTTTGAAAATAATGAATATACCACTAAGGAAAATTGATGTGATTGATGAATAAAGTAAATATAAGGTATTTATTAGATGTAGAAAACCTATATGGTTATTGGACTTGTAACCATAATTTTAAGAATAATATTCTAACTATTATAATAGTAAGAAAACGATTACAATTGTATAATTTTATTTAGGTTTTTAATAAAAAATATAGGGAATTTATTTCACAGTACAATTAAGTGAAAGTGTTAAATATGAAAAAATAAATATTTAACATGAAAAACCATTATTTTATATTTAAGAAAAAATGTTAGTTTTATTTTTATTAATTTTTTTTATAAATTTATATTGTTTTAAATGAGGATCTATTTTTATAAAATTGTTTTCAAAAAATATATTTATTTTTTATATAAATAAAAAATATTTTTTTGAAATAGTATGTAATTTTCCTACAGGTTAGTAATTTCATTATATAATAAATATTGAAACATTTCAATAAATAAGTATTTTATTTTAAAAATTAAAAGTTTCATATATAGAAAATTATTTTTTAAAAAATAATTTCATTTTTTAATCATTACATTGATAATAGAATTGTGTATTTTTTGTATTTTTATAAAAAAAAATTGAATTTCAATTGAATATAGAGATATAAAAAACACAATATTTTATATTTTAAGTTAAATACCTGATTAATTAAATATGTGATGATGTAAGAAAATAGTATCTTAGCCTCACATTCACCAAATAATTTTTATTATTAGATAAATAATCAGTATTGGTAGACTTGATCAAAAATAGTAAACTATGAAAATTTTTATTAAAAAATTCACATCTCCTTCCCCTATAAATTACTCCCTCCACCACCCCACTTATCCTTAAACAATGAAAATATTATCTCTAAAAAAATCTACCAAACTCACTCTAAAACAATCTTACGCATGTACTATTGTTTTTGGTCTCATAAAAAACCACCCATTGGAGGTATAATCCAATTTAGAAGGGATCCATTCCAAAGTGTAATATAAGAACTCCCGTACACTTTTTTCATTTCCATATTCTTCTGATACCTAATAATATACTCTATATATCATAATATAATGAAATTTTTATTATGTAATTATAATATCCATTTTCTAAAATCCTATCATCTATTCTAAAATAGAAATGTCGACCATATTACTGTTGGTTCACGGCCACCCCAGAAGACTAATATTGGTTTTCATCAATAAATCCATGGGTAGTTGTAATAATAATTATATAGTAAAATATAATATTATATATATTTTATTTCCTTTCATATTCTGTAATGGAAAATTAATCAGAATTATTTAAATAATCCAACTAAGTATACTATGATTGGAAAAAATTCCAAAATAAAATAAATATTTAACACTATAAATAATACTTTATAAATAATTAATACATATAATGAAAATTTTATATTTAAATAATTTTTATTTTAAATATTTACATGAACTCCATATCATTTAACAGCCTAAACTATGGATAGATTTTATGAGAATACCCATAATTAATATGAAACTTCTGTGACCTCAAATCCATGAAAAATATCCTTTTGATGGTAGAAATGAACATAAAGTCCTAAAATGATGATCTTAAATTAAAATAAAATAAAAATAATATATCA
Organism: Viscum album; assembly: GCA_963277665.1. Classification (NCBI taxonomy): domain Eukaryota; kingdom Viridiplantae; phylum Streptophyta; class Magnoliopsida; order Santalales; family Viscaceae; genus Viscum; species Viscum album. Next base: position 613,735,344 of record OY728129.1, on the reverse strand, counting down.
AATATACATGAGAAATTTTCTTATGAAATTATTTGAAAAAATATTTTTTTTCTTATTCTTGATGTTAGATGCACACACTAACCAAGTTAAGACCCAAGGTATATGAATTTTTGAACCACCCATTTTTTAATTTGTTCTATGATTTCACTCTTTATAACTCAATTTACTTCTCTATTATTCTCATTAACTACATCAATAATTCTTATATATATATATATATATATTTTATTACTATTTTATTTTAGGTTATTTGTTAACGATATATATGTTTTTCAAGTTTATATCCCAATCTTTTCATTAGTGATAAACTAATTATTGGAAACTTTGTTAATCATTATTCCATTTAATATATAATTATTTTGAAGTATTTTCTCCAACATGATTTCTAAATAAAATATTTTTTTTAAAAAAAAGAAATCATTTCTAGTATTGGGGAAAATAAAGTTCTCTTAACATATTTATGGATTCATAACTCATTTCATAAAAGAACATTTAAAAGTTATATATTGATTAAATAATCTCGACACATTTACTATAAAATATCTTTACATGAACACCATATTCATTTAAAATACATGTTTACTCATTAATGAATGATCATAATTATTTAATCCACTATTTTCATTGTTATCATTATGAAATACCATTTTTTATGATTTTAGACAATATTATGTAACCCATTTCCTTCTCTTGAGCTTTTATTATACTTATGGATTATGATAGTTTTTGTGCATCGTACACATATTCATGTAAATAATATATTTTCACAAGTGTTCCCTTAATTATAAAACCCCCAATGAATTGGGGTTTTTGTTTATTTAATGAGATACTATGTATACTACACGAGCTGTTAGACTAGCACATTATTTTATATAGTCTTGGTTTTGAGCCTTAACTTATGATTATGATGTCATGTATTATGTTGTTCCTAAATTAAAATGATTCCATGTTTTTAATATAACTTCTTATTTCTGTAATTATTTTATGTGATTTTATATATACCTCAACATTTATGATATCATGTATTAGAACTTGATTCTAATGTTTCAATTTTTTTATTCCCTTAGTAGCTTTAATCTCACCCAATTTATTTAAGTATTTCACAAGGGAAGTTTTCATAGTAATAAAAGCTCAATGGTTTTTTATATAATTATTTGGAGATTTAAATATAAGTATTTTACATTATATTGATGTAAATTTTTTATGTATCTAATCTCCCAAAGATAGAAGTCCTGTGGATTTTTTTGTTTTAATTTGTGTATTTTTATTTTAAAAATCTTGTAATATATGTATAAGAGACTGTGGATTCTATATTAGGATAAAATGACTACCATAAGATGAAATGGCGGGGGACAAATAATGAACACTCTATGAAATATATCCTTTCCCAAAATGATTCCTCATAGAAAATGACACTCTCATGGAACCTCAGATAGATAAAATCACACTTAGAATGAGATTTGAAAGAGAATGAGAGAGATATTGGGGAGTCAGATCTTTAGTATGATTTTGCTAATTCCACGACACAAAATGATTATGAGAAATAATTTTAAGCATTAATTAAATATATTAATTGATTTTCAAAAAAATCCTGGGGGGACCATTATGGTGTAACCTATATGGTTCATGGATAAATTCCTTAACATGATGAATCTTTCGGCCTTCCCCTTTATAAAATGTCAGGAAACATCCCCTACAGAGACCCAAATTATATGAACAAGATCAAATTGTAACATTACCATTCCCTTTGTGTCACAGCTAACTGTTGTGGTCAGTGGTTCATGGTATAATACCCCATGGATGTTTTGAAATATCCAAAACTCGACACCCATCATCGTCTAATAGACCCTGTTCTGATATAATTCACTGAAAACCCAAAATTGTAATATCACATAAAACACACTACACCATAAGGCCCTTGTTTATGGTATTTAGCTTTACCAACCATGATAATCTATTCTTACTTAGATACTCATTGGTTAAAGGTTCCTTTGATTTTGTCATAGAAATAAACTTATGTTGAACTTTTTGATTTAACAAAGATCCTCTCCATGTTGTAATCCCATATATTACATAAATATTTCCCAAGGGTTATATAAAATTTCACCCAATACTGAGTGGAATTCTAGATAATTGACTCTCATACTATACTGGAACCTCTTACACATTAGACTAGATGAAACAAATATTATCAGACCACTCATAAGACAAAATTCCATAAATTGATAACCAGAGTTATTACAATATCTCCACTATGTATAACATATCCTAGAGCTATCATGGGACATGAAACTATAAAAAATACACCAAAAAATAAGGTTTCTTCTCACTAAACATCCAAGACACCTCTCATTGTCACACTTATCTTTATCATACCACTTACCATGACTATTCAACTCAAACCAACCAACTCCATTCAAAGGAACTCCCCATTATAGGAATCACATACTAGTATCAACACACTTAATAATCTAATAGAACAATGGTACATGCATGAATATCAACATGAATTACATATTAATTAGTCATCACATACATTAAACACACATCATGCTTACTTTTCACACCTTGAACAATATCTAGACATCCATTACATAGATACACACACCATTCACTACTGTCTAATATAGAAAAAAATAACCAACATTTCATCATGTGCCTTTGACATTTAGAGTCTCTTAATATATCAGGCAATGTGACATCTTTAATATATTTAGTTGACCTATAACCTAGTGGATTGATGTCTATCTCAATATAGAGTTGTGAACTCCATTGGACACTTCCCCGACTTCTAGGTATGCTATCCATTTCCATGAAATATAGGTTTTAATTAATCCCTACTGATGTATCCTAGTATTTCTCTATGTCTTGACATAGATGATAGATTCTCATAACATTCATGACCGTTATCTCTCTATGAGTTCATATAAAAATACTACTATTAATTTCATATTTAATTACAACATGGACACTCCTTTGGAATTCGGTCACATTAGTCCCATGTATAGCCTTTCTACCATAATAAAAGAACCTCTTCGACAACCCACCCAATGATTTCAACATCACCCCCATGGTATTATTGTTCTATTGGGTATCCCTGTTTCTATACATTCAACTATCTGAAGATACAACATTTATTTCTTCAGATACTGCACCTGATTATATATACTATGACCCATTAGCTTCTACTATAATAATAATAAAAAGACCCCTAAATCAAAAAATGAGGTCAACATAATGATGTTTACTTGTAACTTTACATATTTCTAATGACCATACTCAATTATATATACTATGAAAATCACATATCTAGCCAATATCATCACAAATCTAAATAGGACATTGATCCTTGAATCATATTCCCTGAATGGATTATCTCCATACACTATATTTATAAACTCATAGGATCGTCCTGCACACATTGTATTAGAAATTAAGCCCTTAATGAATATTACCATGAATTCCTTCTAGTTCAACCCTCATGTATGCTAGCCTATACCCATACATCCCAATATCATTGAGTCATACCTTGAGAATATATGTAGAAATATTTACCATCCATTCAAGAGGAATATTTATATGAATGATTATTTTCACTTCTAATTCAATCCAATATTTAGCTAGATGTCTCCCACCTTCTCCATAGAACAAGTGATAAAATTGTGACAGAAACAATCATGCCTTGAATTCCATGGAATGTGTATCCTCCTAATATCCTAAACAGACACTTTTTATAACCTACACTAGTATTTTCCTAGTTTTCTCATCTAACCATTGCACCATATCCCCATGACTATTTGGTTTTACTTTCTATAAAGAAGCTATACCAGCAGCTCATGCTCACCTCTACACTCAAACATCTCAACCTGATCAGTGATTAGTGGAACCCTATCTTTTCAATCTTGATATTGTAATAGAATACATTGATATTTTATCTAAATTATAACTAAATACTATCATCAATACACATATAATATTCTAGATATCAATAAATAAGAATAATTAAATAGGGAATGCATCACATTCTCTCATAAACAACCCTATATGCTACCAAATATCATGTTTTATTTCCTCATTGTCATGCCTTCTTAAATTATATGGTTAGGTACCAAAAAAACCATAAACATGTAAGATCCAAATATCAAATCAGATAAGGAACCATATCCCCGATCATTATGAGTAGAGTAAAAACAATAATCTAAATTTTAAAACACCATATAGGTTATTAAATACACTCAAAATAACCAAATCACTTAAAATATAAAAACCATACTAAAAACAAACCCATAAGTTGGAAAATTCATTTCATTGTGAGACCTATGTGCATAGAATAATTCATAAGTTCCACTATTCGCCACTTGAGGATAATATTTTAAAACCATATATTAATAAAAACAAATACCAAATTAACCAAAAACATAACCCAACTATAATCTAAAAAATAAATAAATAATCCTAGTTTCCCTAAAAACATAGACCTTATTGAGTAATTGTGTGGATAAGAATACATTATTTTGTATTTACAAAGTCTCGAAACATTCTAAACCACTATCTACCATTCCACTAATATAAAAAAATAACTTCTTAATAAAATTTTTTATAAACATGTTTTGATAACATTTTTTGGAATAATTACCTTGTATTAATTAAAAAACACTCAATCTAGAGACTCACAGACATTATAGACACGTTTTTATAGACCAGATATTATAGACTGTAGATGAGTGTCTAAGGGATAATAGTAGAGAAAATTTACCCTTTGAATGATGAAAACTAAAAACGGAATAATAAGAAAATCATAATAGAAATTAGATAACATAAAAATAAGGAACATAACACATGTTATAGAAAAAATACATAATTTTGTTGATGTTATACAATAAATAACATGGATTCTTTTAGGGTAGTCACACACAAGAATAAATAGTGACAAAAAAAATCTCACCTTGACATCGAGGAAAAACATGGTATAACTCCTCAAATCTACTAAAAGCATACATGTGAATAGTTAGTCCTCATTAAAATACTCTCTAGAAACTCAATCATCTCCTATTTTTGTGGGATGATCTATAAAGCCTATACATGTCCTAGAGAGACCCTGAATGGTGTTACTGTGAAATTAATATGAAATACCTATTTTTTTACTTAGATGATATATATATATGTGTGTGTGGATTAAATTATACAAAAACCATGAAAATAGAATGAAATTATATTATTCATAATCATATCCACCATTTCTCATAAAAAAGTTATGAGTACATTACATTCATCATATAGTGCTGGGTGGGACGACTTAATCATGGTCTATCACAAAGGAAATTCCCTTATCCTTTCAACCAGTTCCATACCAAATAATTTCATATTCCAACACATATACTAAAAAACATGTAACAAACCATGTAGTGTGAATATAAATCATTTTATTGTTTTATTAATATTAATTAATTATATTTTCTTCTATCCAAAAAATTTATAAATGAATTTTCCTCATTAAATGAGTAAATTCCATTTTACGAAAGGAAGTTTTTGAAAACACATGCACTATATTAGTTATATTGGATAATTATATAGTGTGTCAACATTAATACATCATGAATCATAATAACATTTAATAATATAGAATCTTTATAAATAATATTTATATTAATATATTGAGGTTTAGGATGAATTCCAATTAACAAAAATGGAAGAAGTGATGTCCTTAATCAGTATGATCAAATGATATGAAACCATTTTATCGTAGATTATAAGGGAGATAAAATCACTAGGATATTCCCATAACCAATACCATGCCACACCCAAAAAAATAAAACATGAATGAAAAAATTTATAGAATAATTTCAATCTCATCAAGATGACGACCCAAACCATGTTCTTCGAACAACCCTATGAAAATATCACCATCTCACACATTACCCTTTGGATGTTCATGACTGTAATAAATGGCTATATATCTAGACCCTTATAGTATGAATTTTTATACTTTATTTTTATGAAACAATGATTATATTTATCCCTTCCTAACAATATATTTAAAATGATTAAATATTGAGTTTGAGAAAAAGTAATTCCAATACAATGGAACTCAAATTCTATTTTTAGGGAAATATAGAGTTTCAATCAGTACAATATTGTTGATGAATTTGTGTTTTTTTTGAAATAAATGATTTTTTAATAAAATATTTTTATTATGTAATATTTATTTTATATAGATTTTAATATAAATTTTCAATGAAAAATTTAAATTTTATAAGTTTTATAAAACTAATCTTATAAAAAATAAATAGTTTCCAATAAATGGGGATTTTTTATTTTAAATTGTACATAATCGTATTTAGAGGATTATTTTGGTAAAATTGATAGTTTCTTTAAATTTAATCACCTCAATAAATTTCAGTGGTTATTTGTTTATATTTTTTTGAGATACTAATATATTTTTGTAAATATTAAATATTATAAAAATATTCTGTATATATCATGACTTCATAATGGAAAAATATGTTTCAATATATTCTATAAAATGGATCCTTGATCAATTATATATTTCCTATTTAATATAATGCATTTTTAATGTTATTTAATTAATTTTATAACTCCTTAGTGAATCATCCAAAACATATATTATATTTTAAAGGATTTATAAACAATTATTCATAAACGTGACAAACATCCACATCACCAAGGGTATTAGTTTAATGATTTTGGTTTGTAAAATTATAAAATAATTAAAAACACTACTATCTAGTAAAAACCATATGCAAAAACCATGGTATGGTCTATGGTTTGTATTACCTTATCATAAATTATAAAAAAAACATAAGTTTGGATATTAAAAAAGAACCATCCTCTATTTGTCTATATAATCCCACAAAAGCTCTCTTTTGACATCACTATAAACCCTTTTATCATGATATTACTCTATTGTTACCCCTTTAGGACATGAATACTTTTGAACCAATGAAGCATTTAAAGAATTAATAATGAATAGACTTGTAAAGAAATTAATTTTATGATAATAATGATAGAAATAATCTATAAATTATTTTATATATCACAAAAAAATGTGGTGAAAATATTTTAAGTCTCAATGAAAGGGAATATTGACAACAAATCAATTACATCAAGTTCCACTTATGGCGTATGTTATATAAAACATTTACATGAAATTATATTAATTATTTGAATTATTAATAATATTTTATAAGGGTGTTACCATACAATTAAACTATTTAGTTCATTTATTAAAATTCCATATTTAATTACTTAATCAATTTAGTCCACATCGGGTGTTTTGAGGATGTTCAGATAAAAATTTCCAAATGAATTCAGAATGTTTCTCGTTGTCAAAGAGAACACTGTTTCATAATATATACAATAATATACATGAAATAATTATATTTTTTATACATAAAATACAGATTTTAAATCACTAATGATTGGTGTAAATGAAAAATGAATTACACCACATCATCGATGTAGTATTCCCCACGTATACAAAAGTGACATAGTAATTTTTTAATGGGTGTGTGTGTATGATATTAAGTAATATATTATATATGGAAAATAATATTTTTCCCTCAAAAATATATATTTTGTAAAATCTGTCATAATAAATAGTCTTGTGAGATTGTGAGGAAAAAAACACATTCTTTCATGGATGTGGTAGTCCACACGTACACACAAACAATGATTTCATTCCCCATGGGATGAAAAAAGATCATTATAAGTTAGTTCCATTAATATTTAAAAATATATGTTTACAAAAGATAATTATGTTATTATATTGAAATTATTAGAATATAATTGAAGGAGATAACAAAATAAGTAAAATCAAAATCCTCAGTTGAGATGATTAACTGCTATTTAAACAACCTCCTTTGGATATCACAATAAGAACGATTGGGATGAACTTATGAAGATAAAAAACATATATAACACTAATAAATAGGATTAGATATGTTTTTTTTGGGTTTTTTCAAGATATGTCGTTGCAACACCCTAGAATGATAAAGGGTTAAATGACTAAATGATATAAATCATGACAACAAGGTACTCCTTACTTTTCAAGAGCCTCCCTGATTAGAACTCCACAATTAAGCATGCTTGGACTGGATTAGTGATCATGATGGATGATATTATGGGATGTTTCTTGGGGTGTGTGTGAGTGAGGACAAAGCACACTATAAATGAAATTTTTTTGGCCTATGGTGACTTTCATTAGTTAGACAACCCGTTCGAGAATGTAGGTGGGCAACAATTTGGGGACCACATGTCTATGGGTCAAATGGAGGTACCTGATAGGCTAGGACTGGATGACTATGTTAATCCAAGGTGTCTATTCTATCATAGGGGCCCTGTTGTTACATTTGGTATTAGAGGAGGAACCAAGACTTAAGTGCGGTGTACTGCCTCGGTTGAGATGTAGGGCCCACAATGGGGATGTTCTGCTCTAAGAGGGGGAGGGGGTGAATGTAACACCACAAAATGATAAAGGTTTAAATGAATAAATTACATGACTCATTTAAAAAAGGGAAACCTACTTTTTCAGAATCCTTCTTGATTATAACTCCAAAGGTAAATATGCTTGTCCTTGAGTAGTGATCGGGATGGGTGACCTTATGGGTAATTTCCTAGGGTGTCTGTGAGTGAGCACAAAGTACACCAGAAAGGACATGTAAAGGATGGGTAACCTTCTAAGAAGTTTCTTATGGTATGGGTGAGTGAAGACAAATCACCTTGGAAAGGACATGTGTTGGAATATGGAGATTATGATTAGTCAAATGAACTGTTCAGGCATGCAGGTGGGTATTAGGGTGGGGACCACGTGTTTGTGGAAAAAATGGTGGTACATTGCGGGCCAGGATATGACAGCCTTGTTAAGGCGGGGTGTCCTTTCTGTTAGTGGGCCCCGGTTGTGGCCTTTAGTATTATAGGATGAACCCATCCTTAGGTGCGGTGCACTACCTGGTTGAGATGTAGGGACCCCATTGAGAAAATTGTACTCTAGGGGGGGGGGGGTGAATGGAACACTCCAGAATGATAAAGGGTTAAATGACTAAATGATATGAATCATGCGGAAAAGGTGAATATTTCTTTATAATGTAACACCACAAAATGATAAAGGGTTAAATGAAAAAAATAATATGATTCACTTCAACAGGGTTCACCTTCCTTTTTGAGAGCCTCTCTGATTAGAAGTCCATAGTAAACAATGCTTGGTTTATAGTAGTAATTAGGACGGGTGACCTTATGGAAAGTTTCTATGGGTACATGTAATTGAGGAAAAAGCTCACTAGAAATGAAATGTGTTGGCCTTTGGGGACTATCATTAGTTAGATGACCTGTTCAGGTACATGTGTGGGATGTAGGGTGGGGACCATGTGCCTATGGGGCAACTGGTCATACCGGGTGGGCTAGGACCCGAAATTCATGTTAAGTCCGGGTGTCCAGGGTGGGGACCATGTGTTTGCGGGGCAACATGTAGTACTTGGAGGGATGTGACCATACAACCATGTTAAGGTGGGGTGTCTGGGCTGTCAATGGGGCCCAGTTGTGACATTTGGTATCAGATGTGGAACCAAGCCTTAAAAGTGGTGCAATTACTTGGTTGAGATATAGGGACCACAATGAGGAAGTTTTGATTTAAAGGGGGGTGTATGAATGTAACACCTCCAAATGATAAATGGTTAAATGAGTGGATAATATCAGTGAGGTCAACAAGATGCACATTCCTTTTAACACTCCTAAATAATAAGGGGTTAAATGAATAAATTATATGCATCATCTAAACAAGGTGAACATTCCTTTTAATATAACACCCTAGATTGATAAATGGTTAAATAAATAAATTATATGACTCATTTCAATAAGGTGAACCTTCTTTTTATGGTGCCTCTCAAATTATAACTCTATAGTTAAGTGTTCTTGGCCTAGAGTAGTGATCAGCTGTGTGACCTTATGTGAAGTTTATCATGGTGTGTGTGAGTGAGGAAAAATCACACTAGTAAATACTTGTCCTTCCCATTAGGGAATTTCATGAGTCATATGAACCGTTCGGGCACATGGGTTGGACCTAGAGTGGAGACTGCATGTTTGTGGGGGCAACTGGTGGTACTTGGTAGGCCAAGACCCAACTACCATGTTAAGGTGAGGGTTCTGTGATGTCAGTAAGGTCCAGTTGTGATAGTTGGTTTTAGAGGAGGAACCCAGCCTTAATAGTGGTGCACTACCTAAGTTGAGATGTTGGTCCCACAATGAAGGCATTGTTCTTTAATTTGGGGGGGGGGTGACTATAACACCCTCGAATGATAAAGACTGAAATGACTAAATGAAATGATTCATGTCAATAAGTTTGACATTCCTTTTGAAACACTACAATGATAAAGGTTAAAATGAATAAATGATATGACTTATTTCAATAAGGTGAACATTCCATTTCTAGAGCCTCTCTGATTAGAACTCAACCATTAAATATACTTGGATTGGAGTAGTGATCAGGATGGGTGATCTCCTAGGATGTTTCCTAGGGTGTGTGTGAGTGAGGAAAAAGAAAACTGGGATGGACATGTGTTAGCATGTGGGGACTGTAATGAGTCAGATGACCCTTTTGGGCACTTGGATGGGACCCAGGGTGGGGACCACGTATTTTCAGGGTAACTAATAGTGCCTGGAGGGATACGACCCAACTTCTATGTTAAGGTGGGGTGTATCCACTATCAGCGGGTCCCAGTTGTGAAATTTGGTATCAGAGGATGAACCCAACCTTAAGATATGTGCACTTAATGGGTTGAGATATTGGGACCACAATGAGAACATTGTGATTTGGGGGGGGGGTGAATGTAACACCCCAAAATGATAAATGGTTAAATGAATAAATATTATCGGTTATGTCAATAAGGTGCACATTTCTTTTAACACCCTAGAATGATATAGGGTTAAGTGAATAAATGATATGCATCATGTTATCAAGGTGCACATTCCTTTTAATATAACAACCCATAATGATAAAGGGGTAAATGAATAAATGATATGACTCCTTTAAATAATGTGAAACTTCTTTTTAGGGAACCTCTTTGATTAGAACTCTACAATTAAGCGTGCTTGGAATGGTGCAGTGATCAGATGTGTGAAATTCGGTGACGTCTCTTAGGTTGTCTGTCAAAGAGGACAAATCACACTGGAAAGGACTTGTGTTGCCCAGTGGATACTTTCATGAGTTATATGAACCATTCGAGCACTTGGTTGGGACCTAGGGTGGGGACCACATGTTTGTGGGGAAACTAGTGGTACTTGGTAGGTTAGGACCTGACTACCATGTTAAGGTGAGGTGTTTGCGATGTCAGTGGGGTACAATTGTGACAGTTGGTATCAGAGGAGGAACCCATCCTTAAAAATAGTGCACATCCTGAGTTGAGATGTAGGGCCCACAACAAGAACGTTGTGCTTTAATGGGGGAGGTGGTGAATATAACACCCTAGAATGATAAAGGGTATAATGAATAAATGATATATACATTCTTTTTGACACACAACAATGATTAAGGTTAAAATGAATAAAAGATATGAATTATTTCAATAAGGTGAACCTTCCTTTTCAGGAGCCTATCTGATTTGAACACCACCATTAAAAGTACTTGTACTTGAGTAGTGATTAGGATGGGTGATGTTCTAGGATGTTTCCCAGGGTGTGTGTGAGTGAGGAAAAAGAAAATTGGATAGGACAAGTGTTGGCCTGTGGGGACAGTCATAAGTCAGATGACCCTTTTGGGCACATAGATGGGACCCAGGGTGGGGACCACATGTTTTTTGAGCAACTGACGGTACCTAGAGATCCGGGACCCAACTTCCATATTTTGTCGGGGTGTATGCACTATCAGTGGGGGCCATTTGTAAAAAATTTTATCAGAGGATGAATGCAGCCATAAGAGAAGTGCGTTGCATGGGTTTAGACGTAGGGACCAAAATGAGGATGTTTTTCATTAAAGTGGGGTGATTGTAGCACCCCAAAATGATAAAGGGTTAAATGAATAAATGATATGAGTCATGTCAAAACAAGATACACCTTCCTTTTTACACCCCAGAATGATAACGTGTTAAATAACTAAATGATATAACTCATGTCAACAAGGAGAACCTTCCTTTTAATATAACACCCCAAACTGTTAAAGGGTTAACTAAATAAATGATATGACTCATTTAAATAAGGTGAACCTTACTTTTAGGGAGCATCTCTAATTAAAACTCTATAGTTATGTGTGCTTGGAATTTAGTACTGATCGGATGTGTGACATTCTGCTAATTTTATCAGGGTGTGTGTGAGTGAGGACAAATCACATTGGAAAGGACTTATGTTTCCTTGTGGGGACTTTCATGAGTTCTATGAACTGTTTGGGTGTATGGGTGGGACCTATGGTGGGGACCACATGTTTGTGGGGTAACTGGTGGTACATGGTAAGCCAAGAACCGACTACCATGTTAATGTGAGGTGTCTGCGCTGTTAGTGGGGTCCAGTTGTGAAAGTTGGTATCAGAGGAGGAACCCATCCTTAATAGCAGGGCACTGCCTGAGTTGAGATGTAGGGCTCACAATGATGACATTGTGCTTTAATGGGGGGGGGGGAGTGAATAAAACACCCTAGAATGATAAAGGGTAAAATGACTAAATGATATGATTCATTTCAATAAGTTTCACAATATTTTTGACACACAATAATGATAAAGGTTAAAATGACAAAATGATATGACTTATTTCAATAAGGTGCACCTTCCTTTCCAGGTGCCTCTCGGATTATAAATCCACCATTAAATGTACTTGGATTGGAGTAGTGATCAGGATGGGTAATCTTCTAGGATGATTCCCAGGGTGTGTGTGAGTGAGGAAAAAGAAAAATGGAATGAACATGTGTTGGCTTGTGGGGACTATCATGAGTCAGATGACTCTTTTAGGAATGTAGATAGGACCCAGCGTGGGGACCACATGTTTGTGGAGCAACTTATGGTACCTGGTGGGCCAAGACCCAACTTCCATGTTAAGGCACAGTGTATGCACTATCAGCGAGACCCAGTTGTAAAATTTGGTATGAGAGGACGAATCCAGCCTCAAGAAAACTGCACTTCATGGGTTGAGATGTTGGACCCACAATGAGGATTTTGTTCTTTAATATGGGGTGAATGTTGCACCCTAGAATGATAAAGGGTTAAATGACTAAATGATATGGATCATGTAACAAGGTGAACCTTCCTTTTAACACCCCATAATGATAAAGGGTTAAATAACAAAATGATATAAATCATTTCAATAAGACCACCTTCCTTTTCGAGATCCTTTCTTATTAAAACTCCACAGTTAAGCATGATTGGATTGGAGTAGTGATAAGGGTGTGTGAATTAATGGGATGTTTCCTTAGGTATGTGTGAGTGAGGAAAAAGAATGCTGTAAAGTACATGTGCTAGCCTGTGGGGAATATTATTATTCAGATGACCTGTTTGTGCATGTGGGTGGGCCTCAAGGTCAGGACCATGTGTCTACGGGGCAACTGGTGGAACCTGGTGATCCAGGACATGACAGCCATTTTATGGAGGGGTGTTTTTTATGTCAATAGGGCCATGTTGTGACATTTTGTATCAAAGGAGGAACCCAGTCTTATGTGTGGTGCTCTGCCTGGGTTGAGATATAGGGCCCACAACGAGGATTTTGTGCCCTAAAGGGGGGTGAATGTAACACCCCATATTGATAAGGGTTTAAATGATTATAAGATATTACTATTATTAACAAGGTGTAAGTTCTTTTTTTGGAGCCTTCTTGATTAGAACTCCACAGTTAAGCGTTCTTGGCCTGGAGTAGTGATCTAGATAGGTGACCTTCAGGGATGTTTCTCATGGTGTGTATGATTGAGGATGAAGCACACTGAAAAGGACATGTTTTGTCATGTGGGGACTGCAATTAGTCCAATGACCTATTCGTGCACTTGGGTGGGCCCTCGGGTGGGGACCACGTGTCTGCAAGGCAACTAGTGGTACCTAGCAGGCCAGGGCCCGAAGACCATGTTAAAGAGGGGTGTCTATGCTATTAGTGGGCCCAAATTTTTATAGTGGCTCATGGTTGTGTGAATAATATATTAGAGGTTGTGTCATTTTATAGTGATGGAATGGAAACAATTGGAATTACTTAAATGATTTAAATATAATAAACATATTTTCATTTCCAAGTAGAACCAAGTGGCAAATATATAAAATATAAAATATATTATTATTTAAATCCATTCAACCAATAAAATTTGGATAGGTTTATGTGTAATTTTGAATCATATATTTAGGTTTTACCCCTTTTCCAAATTTCACCTTAATCAAGGTGAAAACATTTTGAACAATATGGTTATAAATTTAACACTATATTAACAATTGGATCATAAATTTTCAAGGTATGAAATTAAAGTCCATATACCATCCCATGTATCATCTTGACTTAGGTTCCAACTAGAATAGTTCCCTAAGCTGGTATTTCACTTGGCATTAAGCGCGCCTCCATTTATGCCAGACGATACAAACTAGCAGTGTGGGTCTAATGATGGTATGGTGGAGATATTATACAATGATAATCAGAGTAACATAGTGGTTTAATTATAAATATATAAATCAAAATTTTAAATGGTAAAATGAAATTATATCATGACATAAAATAAGAATAATAACTAATAAGATGTCCAACATTTAAAATACAACCATCCTTACATGTCCAGATGAGGATACATAATAAAAGTAGTAAAAATATATAATGTGTTACAATATAGAATAGTTCATGTATAATTAAAATGATAAAAATTCACCGAGGGATAAATCAATGAGAATTGTGAGGTATATCACATTCCTATGATTCTTAACTCCCATGTAAAAATAAACAACACCAACATAATCCATAAACATAGTCATAAAACCGTGATGTTTGTTTTGGAACCCCAGTGCAATAGAGGCTTGAAAAGGGTATGAGATATACTCAGTAGTCCACTACCAATGGTTTCTATGGAATAATCAAATCTGGAAATATAAAATACACTAATGTGCATGTATTAAATGTAATGAATAAAATAAATAAAAGTAAAGAAGTTGGCTCAAGTTCCTCAAGGAAAGTTGGTTGAGCATACATGATTCGACCATTATGTATCCTAGGTATACTATACATGTATATAAATACATTTATATGTATATATATAGTCATCCATGTGTATGCACATGAATACATAACTAGGCCATTTTTAGGGCTGAATATAAACATGGACCGTGCCCAAGCATGTTCTTTGACTTGGATGCTACATCCTTAAATATAATAAACTATTATTCCATTGATCATTAAACAAGAGTCATTATGTTTATCATCAAATATTTCATCCATGGACCAAAAAAGGTTATATATAAATAGGAAACCCATGTATCAATAAAGGATCACTATAGTTACCCATAACTATAAGATTCCGTCCAAGGTGATCCATAAAGAGGAATCTCAAGTATCACTCTCAGTGAGGTATACCAGAATAACCCACTAAGTCAATCCCAATTGTGCCACATATGTTTCTTAGTATTGTTCATGGAATTGTTTAAAAAAATTACCTCCTATCCCATCCAAGGTAAACCAATAGAGGTCCAATCATAACTCATGGGTATAAGAAGACATCAACCCAATGAGCCCATCAAATGCATTTGATAAATGAAACTAGGTATTACTCTTGGCGTAATATAAATCAAGAATCCATTTTGCCTACCCATAAAATTTCATAAATAGAAAACCCAATTATTTCCCAAGTTACGTACAATCTATAACATCTGATGTTCCTTTCTAATAATTGTCATAAAATGGAACCCGAGTATCACTCATGGGATAAATACAAACCATCTAACCATTTTAATTTATATTATAAAGAGGTCATTTCCATAAGCATGAAAAATAAACAATTGATTTTGAAACAAGTGGCCCGTGGCCATATATAATTACAAATATATTATAATAATCAAGTACATGCACTTAATCATTTTATATATCCTTTAAAATATACCATTCATTTTCCCCCATTTTATTAATGAAAACAACGCACATCATATATGGGTTTATTATTAATCTGGAGTGAGATTATCATTTCAATTCATCTAATTCATATAATTATCCCTTATATTAATGATTATTTATCACACTAAAAAAATTTTTCAAGAGGTAGAAAATGAATATTATTGGGATTATTTAAAATAACACCCCAAGAGTGTGGTTTAATTTTGTTTGAAGGTATAAAGGTAAAGGCATATAAAACTCACCCCAAGGGGGTGGTTCAGGTTGAGTTGGACAACCTTTAATGGTTTAAATTATAGTGTATCAAAAAATAAAATTTAAGTGATTATGTCTTAAATAATCAATTTCATATTTAATGGGAAATACATGTAGAATATAGAATAATGAAAAATTGTATAAGTTATAAAAATCAACAATTTGAGTGAAAATTCATATACCACCAACCACTTACTTAAGATGGTCCAATCATCAAATATCAATATTTAATTTCATTTGGTTTGATAGAAATAAAATAAATGGACAAATTTTGTGAAAATAGGATGAATTAGCTCTCACAATGATAGCATTTAAGATTGGGAGAGATACCACGAATAAAAGTAAGATGAGTCTTAGTATCATTGAGAGATATCCAACAGACATGAAGTAATATAAAGAACATTCCATATGGGGGAGATATCTTTATAGAAGTATGAGAGGAATAGGAGACTCATGGAGGGGTTACTGCATGTGGGTCAGAGGAAAAAAGGAAGGAGAGATGCTTAAAATGAATAATGGAGAAAACATAAAAACAATTTGTTTAAAGAGATACATGATTATGTTAACCATTCCTTAACTGTGTGGGATCTACTACTTAAATAAATACCTCTCTTAAAAGGGTAACATAGTTTTGATGCATGGTTTTTGAAATCATGTAGTTGAACTAGGTATCAATTTTGTGTCACTAAGGGTGTTGGATTTATGCATAGTTTGGCAAAACTGTGTGCAGCCCATGCAGATCACCCCTGTACACCTACACCATATCACAAAGTTTCCATAATAGGGTTTCATAGTTTAAAAATTACATGCTATATAATAATAGGGTCTTCATAGTTGACTTAGATAATTTAACATAATAGTGCACCGACCATGGACATCCTTTTATTTCTAAAATAAACAACTCTTTTAGAGAACAAGTATTCTGAAACTCAACTGAACCACTAGTACACCTCCAATGGTTTAAAACATAACTAAAAATAAAACATTTAACTGTTAAATTTCTTATATTTACATTCTAAAGAAAATTTATGAATTTACCAATCCACAATATTGAAAATTCAAATACATTTGAAAAATACATCCGGTCTAAAACATTAGATGTTGAAACCTCACCACCACAGATCATTTCTTCGCCAAGAGGATTTAAGGAAAAAAAACATTCAACCTTCTAAAGACATGAAATTTATTTTTAATTATCTGGGTTATGTTTTAAAATTACCAAGATAGCTTCAAATACCTCTTTATGCACACGGTAAATAAGACGTTAAAACTTGATCTGACACTCGTATTCAAAACTAACTCATTGAGACAGTTATTTCTCAATACATATAAATTAGATACATATTCAAATCATTGTCTATTTAAACATTCTAACTATATAAATTAATAAAAAAATTTATAGTATTTTAAGGATGATTCTGAGCTATGATATCTTCACAATTGGTATTTCCTATTTCCACCTTCCCTTAGCATTCTAACAATGCACTTTGTATGATATTTATCTTAAAATAATGGTTTACTCCCAATCAGCCTCAATTAGCTCAGTAAATATGGATTATTTATGAAATTCCTTATCTGAAATGCATTGTACTCACCTTATCTCGATGACATTACAATAGTGGTCCCTCACTGGCCATATTTATTCCATCAATAGGGGTTATTCGAGACACTTTTACTATTCTATAAACACTCATCTCAAAAGGCTGGTAAAAATATAAAAATAGATATTTTTTCCTTTAAATAAAGGTGCCTAAATATTTCTTGGTTTATTCTCACAAATTCCTATAACTAGTATCTAGTGAAATCTCTAGAAAAAACATTCATTTATGTGGTCATGCCCTGACATGAACATTTGTGTATACCTAATCTAGAACACATGGATTATCACCCCAAATATATCTCATCGAAGCCTAACTAAATTCCAAGGTGACCTCATAATCATAAAATAATGTCTAGTGAGATGATCTATGGTATTATATACATTATTTCTTATATGTGAGACATTGGTACATATCCAAAACAATCATGCATAAAAACACAATATGAGTCCAATGGCAGTCAAGTCATGAATCGAATACTATACAAGATTAAATCTAAGGAATTCATACATAGGAACCCAAGTATCACTCAAGACTAACCATGCCTCTGTAAACAACCACTCTTCTATAACATATACCCCATGAGTAATAATTACCAAAACATGCAGGTATTTTACTTCCCTATTTAAATAGGAGTATAACTGACACTCCCTTTTGTGAAACTTGGATGATATCAGGACCGAGGACATGATCATCACAAATAAAATACAACACTAAGAATTTAAAAATAATTAATATATAAACTAGAGAAACCTATTATATATTCAATATTAATTGTTTAATATTCTTTCCAACTAACCATACCCAACTACAAGAATGAATAAATCGAACAACCACTTGTTGATTTCATTTAAAATAGAGAAACTGATCTTTTAGATGCATCATCATTAACTGAACAAAATTCTTATACCACATAAGGATTTATTGAATCACTCAAGAATAACCACCAATATCTCTACCTTATTATTAGTACATACAAAGGATGCATACATGGACAAACATTTATTTTTCAAGATGCCGTGTTAGAACCAAATTATTTAAAAAACCGCCACCCCCATGATAATTTAGAATTAGTGGTAAAACTTTCCAAATAGTTTTGCACTATTTCATTCCATATACATATAATGATACACTTTTTTCCATGATTGATATGATGCTCCCCACCATATGTGTTTCCTAGTGGTATTTTACTAAAAATGGAAACTCATTCCATGGAATACACTCCATCAACCACTATCTACGGGTCTTGGACATGGACATCACACTTTTACCAAGTGAAAAAACTAGGAATAAATAGATTTTTACAGGGGAACTAGGTTATGATTCAACTTAGAAATGTGCATGATGCTCCGATGATCCTCCACCACACATGTCATTATCATTTGGTATAATTCCTGTATAAACTTACTAGCATGTCAAATTTCCCAATCCTTTTTAGAATGTCATCCCAAGATGAGTTAGATTTCCATTAACTCCCATGTTACTCTACATAGTAGATGACTGGTGATCAAATAATAGTAGCTCAAGGATAAAATAATTATCACTAAACACGTATAGTTCCCTGTACCATTGAAATTTCGTGAAAGAAATGCATGTAAAAACACATAATACCCTGATATTTCATTAGATAAATGGTACATCCTTGATATTATACATAGGTTTATTATACCTATGCATAATAGTATCCAATGGACCACACAAACGAACTATCACAGAGTCATATTATCTCATCAAACTAAAAATATAACTGATGAACTCCGATTCCATTCATCATAGAAGATGAAAAATTAGGGTCACATAACCCACTAAGAGGTCAACAATGCCCAAGTAATGTCTAACCCTCCAAAATGGAAAATTACACAATTCCCACCCACTTAACAAGGGAAAAATTACTAAATTACCCCCATTCCATCCAGGGTTTCATTTTAGAATCAAAGAATCCTACTAGGAAAAAATGACACATTTCATCTAAAACTAATAAAAATCATTTAGCTTGGATTTAAGGTTCTAATAGTTCTATATACCCCATGATATCCCATTAAAAATTAATAAAGTTTTGGACCAATATGTATTCCACACTAAGGTGGTCATTAATCTTTATAGCCTATAAAATATTTTAGAAGAAGCTTATGAGAATTGTTATTGTTCCTATAAATGTCAAACCTTAGGGAAAATTTAAAACACCCTTACTCTAGGGTTGAATCTATAAACACCAATTTATGGTTTTATTTCAAATGATTCACATTATATTTGTTCCTTAAGCAATTTAAGGATCAATTTAAACAACAAGTATCAGTTATATGGAAAAATGTACTTAGAAAATTTATATACATGATGCCACATGGCACATAAGAAATTTTTGTCAAACATACTTGAATGAATTATTTATTTAACTGAAATCCCATCATATTTTGGAATTTATTAGTGGTTATTTATTATCTCAAAAAATACTCTATAAATCATTGTGATTTTAATTCTATAAAATACCCTTGATTTTTTAGTAATCAAATAACATTACGTAATTTTCATGACATTATTTATTTATAAATTTATCTTATTTATGGATGGAAGTATTTTTTAATTATTTTAGATATGTTTGAATGTATTATAGAAACAATATTTAAACCTTACATTTATAAGAGGTCCATGTGGTTTAGGAACCATGTGTTTGGAATAAAATTTATGGACCACTAATCCTACACTATTAGAAATGTATGGATCAACAACCCAACATTTGGAAGAAGCTCTACTTTAGAGAAACAAACATATGGTTCATCAGACCTACTTTTATAAATAGTTCTAAGATTTCATACATACTTTCAAAATGTGATCTCTATATGAAGAAACCCATCATTTTACATAGTCAATGATGTTGTCTAAAAAATAATATATTTTTTACATTTTCTTCCACTATCACTCAAGATGTTAATATCTATTTAAATATGTTTTATATCTGATTAAATGGATCATATTCAATGGATTAAATTTTTTTATTTATAAGGTAATTTATGATTCTCTTTAAAGGTTAAAAATTCAAATGACCAAGATTTGTTTGGAAATATTCATAGATCATTTAAGAACAAAATATCCATGTTTCAATTATTAAATAGTAAGATATTGTTTTCAAAGAGTGAGCTTTATATTTTTCAATATAGATCTACTTTAAATGATAAAAGATCAAAAAAAATTTATGAATGAGCTACACTTTAGAGACATACATGTTTCAACCTTGTTCTATGTAAATTATTGATTAAATATTACTACTACAATTTTTAAATTTTTGTTTTTATTGAATATCATTTGTAATTGGGATCACTTTGATGTTGTTCGTTCTTGAAGAAATTTTTCTTCTATGGATAATATCTATTTTCAATAAATAGTTTGTGAAACTATGAACACAACTCTCTTTATTCAATGAAAACATCATCTATTGATTTATTGCAGTATCAGATTCTTGAAATCATCTAGGGTAGAGTAATAGATCAATGGGATAAGCTATATATTTTTATACTCCCTATGAAATAAACATGAGGCCCTATAAAATAATTATTTTAATGGTTTCAACTACATTTACATAGATTTTCAGGTCTTCTGATAAAAGGAAATGTTTTTTGAAAATAACAATGCTTGCATAGAGAGTGTTGGTGGAGTGGAATTGGGGATCTTTTCCCCTGAACCACTATAAAGATAATTTTATTCATATTCTCTTTTTTCCACTGCTAAAATTACATAATTAAGAGAAAGATTTATATATGGATAAATTACATGTAATTCTAAATACCTAGATCTATCTAGATTACTGAAAATAAATAGTTCACCCAACCTTCTTTTGTATATTAATATTATCCCTACATACCAATTGGTATGAGAGGATGTATTTTTTAAGAAATCAGATAATCTCTAGAATTCTAAAAGTACAAGTCCTATACAAAGACTAGTGTAAATTACTAAACTAAAAAAAGGTATGTAAATGGAACATGCTTCAGAATTTAATAGTGATATTTATGAATGTTTTAAACCCTACATGATTCTCTATTTGAAAAATCTTGGATTCATAGCATACGAGATTATTTTCCCACCATTTGTAATCACTGAAAACTCTAAAACATGGTATGCCAATGAAGAAACTAAGAATGATATCAATTTAATAGAACTGAAAACTATTATATGTGGACTTGATATAGATAAATTTAACATACCATTTTAATGTTACACTTCTTATGAAATGTGGAAAACTATTTTTTCCAATGAAGGAACTAAAAATGGAATGAAAGGATGGTGACCTACTCCAATGCTGAAATTTAAAACATTTTGAATATATGTTGGTGAAGGAATCACCCAAAAAAATATGTTATTGACAGAGATATCCAATGTCATCTAAACCTAAGGAATGTCAATTCCACAATCAGATCATATCTTTAAAGTACTTATAGATTTACCCTATAGTTGAAATGGAATATTAGCTATTATATAATAATCCAGACTAGGTAAATACTTTTTAATGAATTAATTTATTAGAACCTTTATGGGGTATGAAAAATAAATGAAAACTGAAGCTGAAGAATAGAAAAATAATAAAAAGGAAAAATAAATCACTTAATTTTATTACTCATAAATAGGAGAGTAAAATAAAATAAGTTTATGTGTTAACTAGTAATTTAGATTATTCAGATTCTGAAATGGAGCTGACTCAACTAGGAAAAATATTTACCAAATTATATAACAAAAGGAGAAGATTCAATAAGACCTTCATGAAATATGAAACAGGATATAAATAAGTATGATTCTAATAATATAAAAATATCAGAAAAATCAGACCTTATTAACCATATTTAAAGAGAGAAAATAGAAATAAAGAGAAGAATGATAGGAAAAAACATATGAGAACTGATTATGAGTGAATAAAGTTAAGAAAGCTGTGCAGGATATTTGGAGTTTGTATGATGAATCTAATAGTTTTTCTAAATATGACTCATAAAAGTAAAAATAAAATATAAAAGAAAATATTTAATTCATGACTAAAGAAAAATATTAGGTAAAATACTATTATTCTTCATTTTCTGATTATGAAATCTACCCTAATAGAAAATTAGATTCCAACTACTCCATTATTGAAGAATAATATAAATCATTAGTAAAAAGAAAAAATCACTAAAAATTATTCATAAAAGTTTTCTAATAAAAAAAATACTATGTTAAAATAACATAAAAAATAAAATGAAAATTTTAAAAAATCGACTTCAAACTGTATTGATCATAAAAATAGAATAAAATAATTACAGAATGAAGTGAATTCATTTAAAAGTGATGATAACATATTAACTAATGGAGTGGAAAATTTAAATCATATTATGGGAAAAAAATATTGTTAAAAAGGATAAATATAGAATATGAATTAATTTTTAAAGATCAAAATTATATATAAATCACATAGTACCAAGTCCTAAAAATAATAATATATCAAGAGTAAAATTTTTTAATTGCGTAATTAAGGGATGTTGCTCTAATTAATACTATTTAATACATCCCTAGATTAGTGTAATTGAAAAGGATATTATTTTGGAGATAAACCTTGGATATATACTTGTTTCAGTCTTGTTCCATGTAAACTATTAATTAACTACTTATATTGCTGTTTGTTTGTTGATGTATTTATTGAATATAATTTCCAATCAGGATAAATTAAATTTTATTAATTCTTGATGAAATTTTTATTTGATAGAGAAGATATGTTTTTGGCTACATTCTACTGAATCTGTGAATAAGACTCTATTTATAAAATAAAATCAATCACGGTTGGTTTTTTGGAGTATAATATGCTCGAACTCAGTCATGGAAAAGTATCATAATCTCATAAAAATTAGTGTATACTAGTTACCTATAAAATAACCAGAAGGTATTTTGAAAGCCTTATTGTAATGTTGTCAACTACATGGACTCATATGTACATTTCTTTTGATAATAATACATGTTTAGTGAAAATCACTAAATGTGTTGAAAGTGTGTTGGTGGAGTGTACTAGGGTATCTTTATGCCCTGGACCAGTAAAAAAATTTATGTGTTCTTATTTTATATTTTTCAACTGCTCAACTTACTTAAAGAAGATAACTCTATATAACTTCACAAATCACAAGGATAAAAGATTGAATCTATATATTTTTGAGACCCAAGAATGACATATAAGGACATTACATTAGTTTATTAGAATACTTAATACATGACATAGACAAACTCCCAATGATAGTATTAGTTTAGTGTCTTTAGAAACTTAGAACATAATATTGTAATCATGGTGAAAATCATCAACATTTCCCATAAAGATATTCTCCTTTTATTTTCATACCTAAAAACATTATTTATATCATGGTGAAAATAAATCACAAAAAGGGTGATCTCAAATGATCAATAAGGGTAAAAATGGAGTACATAAAACAAACCATAAACATCTGAAAGTAAAAACATGAACATAAAGTTTAAACATTAAAATCTTAAGTCATAAAAAAAATCTTGATAGTACACAAGTCATTGATCTTAAAAAAATTCAACCTTGGTAGAATATCACGGGAATAACACATGAAATTGTAGAAAACCATTAATCACATAATAAGAATTCCATAGTAGCCAAGGAATTGTTTCCAAGACCATAATGTTGGACAAAGTCCATAATGAACTGGGTTTACTTGTTGTTTCAGTCATGTATTACTGAACCGTAGTTACCTTCCATTATAGTCATGTCTACCTCATGAGATATAAATATTTACCCAATTCATAAGAGGGAGACATATTTACCACCCATCTCATAATGAAATAATTCTTACATGTGCCACAAAACATAAATCATTAATCATAGAATAACCCATGAAATAAAATGGGATTCATAAACATCATTCCATCGTAACATAATCCATATAAGTTAAATGAAATTCATACAAAAAATTCCATCATAAACACAATAAATGTAATAATAGGTAAAAAATAACCTTATGTCATCTTAGATGGAAAATAATTTTGACAAACCACTTGAACATAGTTCTAAAGGAAAATATCCTTTCTTCTTCAAAAATTTTTTCTTTTCTCAAAATGTCTTTCTATTTTAAAAGAAAATAATTTAATTTAAAATACGGTGGTAAACGTGTAGAGGAAGATTAATGGAAATAATGCATTATGAAGTTGAAAAAACTCATTCATGTTATATAATTTAAATAAAAATCATTCACTTCATAATTTTACCAGAAAAGTCAAAAAGTACTTCGTATGGTAAATAAAATAAAGATTAATTCCATACAATATAGTAAAAGTCAAAAAGGGGTAGACATGACTTTAAACATAAATGGAAGAATAATAAACATTTGTTGAAAATATTTTTAGAAAACATGGACATAGATGATAAATATAACCTCACTCAATACTTACGAATAAACAATCTCGGATAAAAATGAGATTAAAAAATTTTCCCTTACCTTAGGTAAGATTTCTTTTATATGTTTATAGAACTATTTTATAGTGGGTTTAAATATATTATGAAATTGTAAAAGAACCATAACAATATTTATGATATCATATATTATTCACTTACGACTTTATATTACCAATTAGTTTGTTAATTCCATGTTAAAGTAACGTTTTGTGTACTAATCATTTCATTTATCGTACATGTTTGGACTTGTTATTATTATTATGATTACATAGATCATTATTTAATTACTTACAAAATTTAAAAAATTATTTATATTTCATATATATTAAGTATATAAATATATATAATAGGTAGATAATTGGAATGGAATACACCGTTCATGGGGACGGTAGGACGTGCGTCGCATGAACGTTGTTTTCGTTTCATTTGTAAATTGAATGAAAGAACACACAAAAACACAGACATATATATATAAATCCAGAAGCATTATTGTCTCATATATTTCATTATTATTTATTATATATTCTCATAATCATGCTTTAATGGTTAATGTGGAGAATGAATCTCATCGCTTCGTGGAGATGGTATGCCGTACGTATTCACGAGCGATGATATTGTGCCCATAATTGATAAAAGGTATTTAAGTGAATAGTGTATAATATCTCAGAATTAGTACCATGTTATTGTAATTAAATATATTTATTATTTCCAACATTATACCCATCCAAGTATGGTGGTGGTGAAAAACAAATTACACCATGGCGTGGAGGCGATAATCCATACGTATGCATGCACGGTAATTTTGTTTTCCGTAGGATGGATAGAAGGTTAAATAGTGTTTTTTCAATTTTTTAATGGAATATATTTATATTATTGATAATAATGTTATTAATTTACAATTAAACAACTAAATAAGAGGGTGTATAAGAAAAAATAAATTTGAAAGTGTCGGTAGAAGATATTACCTCTTCCTCGACATGCCACTTTAATATTCTTATTAGAGAACTAGAGTTGGTATTTTGAGAAGAAAATAACATCTATATTGTAACTAGAGATGTTTATAAGAAAAATTGTCAGGGTTTTTCCGTGATTGAAGGCCCAAAATGGAGTGAAGAGGAGAGGGAGGAGGTTCCCTTTTATAGGAGAGGAGATTGTCACTTTAGGAAAGTTCCAAAATATTAATTTATTATATATTTAGTTTGAGTTAAAAATGCTCTAAAAGTTATTTCATTGTAATATAAGATGTTGTGGGTTTGAATAAAAATCATCCAAAATATTTTTTGACAAGTTTTAAATTTTTTTAACCTTATCCTTTTGGTTTAACCATTATTTTACCCTTTTTAATCTTTTTGTGATATCATGTTATTTACACATTTTGGGTTAATTAAATTACCATATAATTTCAAAAAACAATTAAAAGTTATATTTTACATATTTATACTTATATTAACCATTTCCCAGTAGTATTATATTTTTATGAATTTAATATCATTAAATAAACTATTTTATGTTTTAAGTTATGAATTGTGTCAATTTTGGACACTATTCATACTTTACTTTTTTAAAAATTCATAACAAACTGATTCCTTAAAAAATAAAGAATTAACTGAAAGATAATATATCAATTTAATCTATAAAATTATTATAAGACATAAAAATGTTCAAATTATTTTTATTTTATTATTTATAAATTCATTTATTTGAATCTTTCATCAATGAAGAAATCACTACATCATCCTGTGTAAGAATTAAATTTATTTATTTAATGTGAAATAATTAAAAATAAAATATCATAATGTAGAAAATATGTTTATATTTTTAATTACTACTTATATTCAAAGATATCACTTATAAAACTACATATAAACTATGTTTTAGTAAAAGATATATATCTACCTTATATTTTCTTTAACATTAAATTAAAAGTAATTAAATGTCATTTTCACTTACAAGTGTCTCCATGGGGTCCCAAAATCAACATAAGGATTCATATGGTCGGACATGTATCATCCAATAGGGTAAGGACACACGTTAGAGTAAGTATAGTTTTATTTTTATCCTTATTTACCATATTTACCCTTTAATTTTGGTAAATAAAATATTTATTTAATATACTATTCATAATGTATAAAAATAAAATTTACGTATTTATACAATTTGGACATCCTAATTACAAATATAGAATCCATTTTTCAAAATTCCAAACACATAAGTTTCATTAATTAATTTAAATTAATCCCGTTGTGGAAAAAAGGGGTTTTGGTTAAAACATAACAAAAGATTGAAATGTTTTTACCTATGAATTCAATGTAAAATTAATTACAATGAAATAAATTATATGAAATGGTAAAAATATATTATATTAATACTTTGAAACCATTAAATAATATATTTTATGGATATAAATTATTTAGATGAAAAAAGTTGTATTAAATTGAAACTTAGCTTATTTTAACTATTCATCAAAATATGAAAGTTATCAAAAATTTATCAAAAGTAAATTTTTATGTCCTACTTCCAAAGAATAATTTTATCTTGTAAAATATAACTTATAAAAGTTTCAAATACTATATTGAAAATGGGTGCGGCATCAAATGGTTATAAAATTGTATTTTTTAAAAAATACTTCTTTTATCTGAAAAATTGATTTTGTTCTCATATCATTTGAATGATGAATGCTAATTTTATTTCAAATTACAAATGTGTTTAATAATATTCATAACGACTAGTTTATATCCAATTTAAATAATAATATAATTATATATCATTGTTTAGTGAAACTCAGCATTGCATACAACGTAAGCTATCAAGGAAGGTCGCTCTTGCGTGTAACACAACCCAAGTCAGTGTTGCGTATAGTGAAATATTCCTTTGGTGTTGCATATAACATAATCAAAACATAGTTCATTTATACATTGAAAAAAATTATACTCTATGCTGCGTAAAATAGTTTCTATCTAACGACCATGAAATTGTGTGTAACATGAGCCGAGAATAGTGTTTCATATAATGAAAGCTAATACGGTGTTGTGTATAGTGCAAGAAAATCATGGTGTAGTGTACTACATAAGACATGAAAGAAATTAAAAAGAATCTATCACAAAAAATCTCGGGATGTTATATTATACCCCCCTTAAAATGAATTTTCCCTTGAAATTCATCTGGTTTATAAATGGTTTTCTACTTAAAAGTTTATTTCATTGAAACCCACATCGTAAAATGGGATACTAAGAAATCATTTTAAAAACTAATGTTAGAAATGTAACAATTACCCAAAGTGAATCATCACTAGGTTTCTACATAGGAAAACATATGTGGAAAGTGAAAACATGGATATGGAAGAGAAATATAACTATCAATTTATGATGGATAGTGATAGAGAATAAGTTTTGGAGGAAGCTAATTAACAGAAATCCATAAATCTAGAATGATTTAAGGGATCATCTGATTCATAGGATAAGAAAGTATTATGATAATACTTTTAGTTTCAAAGATCTTTTCTCTAAAGTTGAATAATTTTTCATCAATACTTTCTTGATTTTGGTACAATTTAACTATTGTTCGTGCCCTGAACAATTTACACTTCATATATTATTTAAATAAATGAAGATTAACATGTCATTTTTGATGTCTTAGAAGATCATGCAATAAAATGATAGGTCATTCCATCTGTCTCTATGAAAAAGTAGTTAGAATAAGTTATTAAATATACACAAGCCCATCTATGGTTCAAAAATTGGACTTATACTTCATCTATCATACCACATAATAAAATAAAACTAATGTATACAAACTAGGGACTTTCTGTAGGCTAGTGGTAGGTGATAAAGGCCTGTCACAATTCAGTTGTGGGTTCAATTCCTACATCCTTGTCCGACGCGATGGGTTGTCTCCCATCCTGTGGGTTATCCTTTTTCTAAATCTATACTATTATAACATTCCAGAAAACATATAAAAAAATTACTAGCCTTAAAAAATACTATCTAATGTCCAAATTAATCCATTCTAACATTTAGACATATCCAAAATAATTATGTCTAATCTCACAGTACAAATAAAACAATTACCAGAATGGTCATATAACAAGATGTGAATACAATAATTTATCCCCCATATATCATAAGATATATCTTTTTTTCCACATTACAAACATGTGAATACCTTAATCATGTATTCTCTTGAATCATGAATTACCATAGACCTTTAGTGAAAACATAAATGCTATCAAAAGTTAACTCTGTCCACATACCAAAATCAAAAAAATTCTATATATTCAAACCATGATATCATATTGTCCTTATATCATTCATAATCTCATTAATAATATCAAACATATCCTTATATCTTCATCCCTTCATTATGTCCATATCATGTGCTTTACAAAAATTTCTCAATAACCATTCATTGTTACTGGTATCATTCAATATATACTTTCAAATACATAAGGAAAAAATAGTGTAACAATCCTTAGATGTTTCTTTATTTCACAGTACCATTAAATTTCTTATACAACATCACTCTTGTTAAACATGCAATAATTTCAATACCTTCTTAAGCCATTGACAGAGCTTACTCATTTTATTCCTCCACACTTCTTTCATCTCATATTTCATTTGCAGCCACTTCATCATCATCAATATAAATACTACTCATATGACCATGCTGATTATCTTCATGGGATTTTCCCTTAGGGCATCAATTTGCAGAATGCCCGTACATTCCACATTTAAAACATTTAAATGCTCTCAATGTCTTATTAATACTATTATCCTTGTCCATTGTGTTAACGAAAAATTTTCCTTTGAAATTACTAGATTTATGTCATTATTTTCCACACCCAAAGCATATTTCAGTTCCTTTGAAACATTCTCTTTGATGCCTCTTCCCACATGATTTACATGAAGGAAATTTAACTTTCTTTCCTCTATGATCATCATGAAACTCCATATTTCTCTTGTTAGCTGAATCATGAAACTTACCAATGTTGAGATTATTGATCATATTATGAGATTTCTGATTAGGAATAATAGTGATGTTTATTCTTCCAAATCCCATTTCATTAGGTTTCTCAAGAATAATATCATTCCATTTTCGATCATATTCTCTTTAACATGAATCCTTCTATTTCCATCCATTTTCTAAAACCCAAAAAGAATAGTGTGATATTAAAAAATCATACTTGGAAAACAACATAATCAATGGAAAGTACATTCCATCTCTAACATCTTAGGTTTAATAATAGGTTATTCATGATTGTTATAATAATTCTAGGACTGTAACATATACTTATACTTAACCATAGGGACATACCTAGCCATACCTTATAAATATCTCTTGGGATCTCACTAAAGTTTTTGCATCCAAGTTTCCAAATGTTAACTAAACCTTCACTCTGATAAAAACTGTAGAGACCCAATAATGATGTAAATGTAAATTAAATTACTTTTACAGAATACATAATACATGACACAAACAAAATACCAAATAACATATTAGTTTAGTTTATTTAGAATCTCATAACAAAATATTTTAATCATGGTGAAATATCTTCAACATATCCCATAAAGATCTTCCCCTTTTATTTTCCTACCTAAAACCTTTCTTTATATCCCAAGGAAAAGAAAAAATAAAAAGTGTGAGATCAAATTCTCAATAAGGGTAAACATGGGAAACATAAAACAAACCATAAAAATTTCATCATAAAAACATGAACATAATTTTCAAACATTAAAATATCGAGTGATGAAATAAATATTGGCAGTACGTAAGTCATTAGTCATAAATGAAAATTAACCATGATAGAATATCTAGGTAATAAAACACTGAATTCTGGAAAACCATTAAGAACATAATATGATATCCATAGTAGCCATGTTATTGTTTCCAAACCCATCATTTTGGACAAATTTCATTACTGAACCGAGTTTACATGTCATTCGAGCCATGTATTACTAAACCAGATTTTCCTGCCGCTCCAATCATGTCTATCTCATGAGATATAAACATTTAACCAATACATTGGAGGGAGATATAGGTCCCACTCATCTCATAAAAAAATCATTCTTACATTTTCCACAAATCATAAATCATTCATTATAGAATAAACCATGAAATAAAATGGAATTCTTAAACATCATTCCATCATAACAAAATCTATATAAGATAAATGGACTTCATAAAAAATATTCCAAAATAAACACAAAAAATGTAATAATAGGGATAAAAACATAACCCTATGTCATCTAAAATGGAAAATATTTTTGATAAACCACTTGAACTTAATTCTTGAGGAAAATATACTTTCTTCTTCGAAAATGTTTTCTTTTCTCAAAATAACATGCAATTTAAAAGGGAAAAAATTTAATTGAAAATACTCTAGTAAATGTGTTGAAAAAGATTCATGTATATAAGGAATTACATAGATGAAAAAAACTCTTTCATGCTATATATGTTAAAAATAACTGTTTTCCACATACTTTTAACAGAAAAGACAAAAAGTACTTTGTATGGTAAACAAAAGAAAGATTCCTTCTATACCATGTAATAAAAGTAAAAAAGGGGTAAAAATGTCTTTAAAAATACATGGAAGAATAGTAAAAATTTTATTAAAGTATTTTTAGAAAACATGGACATGGATGATAAATATAACATTAGTAAATACTTATGAATAAACCATCTCGGATAAAAAGGAGATTGCAAAATTATCACTTACCTTAGGTCCAATTTCTTTTGTATGTGTCCAAAACTCATGTATCTTGGGTTAAAAAATATTATTAACTTGTAACATAAGCATAATAATATTTATGATATCATATATGATTAATTTACAACTTTACATTGCTAGTTCATTCGTCAATTCCATGTTAAAGCAACATTTTGTGTAATAATCGTTTCATTTATCGTACGTGTTTGGATTTGTTATTCATGATATGATTACTTAGATAATGATTTAATTAATTCTATAATTTAAAAAATTATTTATATTTAAAATATATTTATCATATAAATATATAAAATATATCAATAAATGGAATGGAATACATCATTTATGGAGATGGTAGGCCGTACGTACGCATGATCGCTATAATTGTTTCTGTTGAAAATTGGATGGAAGTAAGTAAACAATATATATATATATATATAAACACACACATAAATCTAGTAGAATTATTATGTCATATATTTCATGATTATTTATTATATATAATTTATAATCATTCTTGAATGGTTAATATGGAGAATAAATCTCATCATGTCATGGAGAGGGTATGTCGTATGTATACACGAGCGATGATATCATTACAATAATTGTTGAATGGTATTTAAGTGGATGGTGTATAATAACTCATAATTAGTATCATCTTATAGTAATCATATATATTTATTATTTCCACCATTGTACCCATCCATGTAAGGTCGTGGTGAAAAACAGATTTCACTACAGTGTGAAGACGGTAATCCGTACGCACACACGCACGATGATTTAATTTTTCATAGGATGGATAGAAGGTGAAATAGGGTTGTTTCATATTTATAATAAAATATCATTATATAATTGATACTGATTTTATTACTTTATAATGAAACAACTAAATAATAGGATATAGAAGAAGAAATAAATTTCAAAGAATTGGTAGAAGAGATTACCTATTCCTCGATGTGCCTCTATAAACATTCTCATAGGGCACTAGAGTTGATATTTTGAGAAGATATGAACCTATAGAATGTGACTAGGATAGTTTATAAGAGAAAAGGTCAGGGGTTGGGTGAGATTGAAGGCTCAAAATGGAGTGATGTGGAGAGGGAGGAGGTCCCCTTTTATAGGAGAGGAGAGGCGAACTGTATGAATGTTCCAAAATATTAATTTATTATAAATTAAATTTCGATAAAAATGATCCAAAACTTATTTAATTATAATATATGATTATGTTGTCTCTAATAACTATCATCCAATAAATTTTTAAAGTGTTTTTAATATTTTTTTAACATTATCTTTTTGGTTTTACCCTTATTTTACTCTTTCTAATCATACCATGATATCATGTTATTTACACAATGTGGGTTAATGTAATTACCATATAATGTCCAAAGACCCAAAAAAGTTATTTATGAAATATTTGGACTTATAATAACCTTTTTTCCGAATAATATATTTCTAGTTATTTAATATCATTCAATAAACAATTTTATATTTTAAGTTACGAATTGTGTCAATTGTTGACACTATTCATACATGAATTTTTAAAAAATTCATAACTACCCTATTACTTCAAAAATAAGAAGTTAACTCAATGATAATATGTAAATATCATAAAAAAAGTTCTTGTATGACCTCAAAATGTTAAATTATATTTAATTTAATATTTATAAATTAATTTATTTGAATCTTTCATTAATGAATCAATCACTGCATCATCCTTGTGTCATAATTAAATTTATTTATTTAATGTCTAAAAATTACCAATAAAATATAATGATGTTGAAATTTTTTAAAATTTATAATGAATACTTATTTTTTAAGAGATAAATTATATAACCCCACATAAAAATTGTTTTAGTAAAAAGTATATGCTTCAGTTATATTTTCCATAACATTAAATTAAAAGTAATTAAATATCATGTTCAATTACAAGTGGCTCCACGGGGTCCTCAAATCAACCAAAGTATTACCATGGTTAGACATGTATCATCCAATAGGGTTAAGACGGTTATTAGGGTAATTATAATATTATATTTATTACTCTTATTTAACATATTTACCCTTCAACCATGGTAAATAAAATACTTACCGAAGTTACTATTCATAATTTTAAAAAATAGAATTTTCCTATATAAACAATCTGGACCTATTGATTCCAAATATGGAATCCATTTTTCAAAATTCAAAACACATAATTTTAAGTAATTAATTTAAAATTAATCCCTTTGTCGAAAAAACAATGTTTTGTTTAAAACATTGCAAAAGATCGAAATATTTTTACCTATGAATTCAATAGAAAATTAATGATAATTACATATATTATATTAAATGGTAAAAATATATTCTATTTAGACTTTAAAACCATTCAATAATATATTTTAACCATATAAATTATTTCGATGAAAAAATTTGTTTTCAATTAAAATATACTGTATTTTCACTATTCATCAAAATATAAAAGTTATCATAAATTTATCCAAAGTAAATTTTTATGTCCTTCTTACAAATAGGAAGTTTATCTTGTCAAATATACCTGAAAAAAGTGTGAGAAACTTGATTTAAAAATGGGTGCGCCATCAAAAGTTGGTAAAACTGTATTTTTTTCAAAATACTTCTTTTATCCGAAAAATTGATTTTGTTCTCATATCACATGTTAGATGAATGATAATGTTATATAAAATTCAAAATGTGGTTAATAATATTCAAAAAGGCTATTTTATATCCCATTAAATTAATAATATAATAATATATCATTGTTTAGTGAAACTCAGTATTGCGTACAACATAAGTTATCAAGGAAGGTTTCTTTTGCATGTAACGCAAGAGAAGTCAGTGTTGCATGCAGTGAAAGCTTACTTTGGTGTTTTATATAACATAATCAAAACAAAGTTCATTTATAAATTTTAAAAAATCTATACACAATGTTGGGTAGAATATGTTTATCAAACAAACTTGAAATTGTGTGTAACATGAGCCAAGAATAGTGTTGCATGTACTGAAAGCTAATACGGTGTTCTGTATAGCACAAGATAATATTGGTGTAACATACAAAACAAGACATAAAAGAGTTTAAAATAATATATCTCCTAAAATTTGAGGCTTTTACATCTATATTATTTTAAATTCCCAATTCACCCCTTCTTTTTTATCTTTTTATTATTCTGACCTAATGTTAATTACATAAACTGTATTTAAACATTATCAATTTATTTAAATTATTCTCATAGTTTTATCTTAGTTAAAGAAAATTTAAATTGTAATCATAAGTGGAGAATACCCTTTTAGTTGATATTGTAATTTCAGTTAACTAACACCTCATATAATTATAGTTCAAAAGAATATTATTTCAAATTATAAAATAAAGAGTGGACTGGCCAAATAAGATTCCATCATACACTCATATGTAAAATCATACATATGAAAAAAACACTTTAAATAAATATACATGTATAGCATAAAAAATCAATTATGGGGTTAAGTACTCCGATATATCAATGAAATGTGACCAATGTGGGTCTCGATCAAGTAATAATAATGGTGAACAATAAGGGTCCCATCAATTCAGTTGATAAAAAATTAAAAAAACAACCTTAAGGGGTCTGTATTATAAGAATAATGATCCAAGTTTAATGTAATTAAGTAAATCCAAGAATAATATGCATAACCAACCAATTAATTTCCAAAATTTTTGTTTTAGCAGCCTCTAAATTTATACTATTGTGTCAATGTACGTCAACATAGTATATGATGGTTCAATTTTACTTATTTCCATCTAATAATTTATAAAGTTCCCATAAACATTATTGAATGTAAATTGGATTCAATTTAATAACAATGAATATGTTTCAACACATGAAACCAATGGTCCATGGCGCAAACATGTCACGATTGGACTAAAAAATATAATTCTACCATTAAGATATTCTAGAAAAAACCACTTAAGTTGATGTATATACTTTATTTGATTTTTTTATTATTTATTAAAATTTTTGCATTAACACGAAAAAAATAAAAAAACATGCTAAATAGACATTTAATATTGAAATATAAACATATGAAGCATCAACATAAATAGGAAACACACAAATATGGGATAGGGGTAAACATAAAAAACATGGGATAATAATCAGATTTACATGTTTTATTGGAAATCATAATAATAAACCATGGATACTATTATATGAATAACCATTCTAATAAATTACATAAGGCATATCTATCAATACAACTATATGGCATGACATATGCATGACATGTGAATCACTGTGTGTATATAATGATTCATTTAATATTGTTTCTTTTTCATGCTGGATCAAGGATAAAATATTATAAATATCATAAATCAGTAAAAGTGGAAGGTGAATTATTCACTGAAGGTGAATACATAATCAACACTAACAATGAACAACATAGGTAACCATCCCTTCCCTGAGCACTTGTTCTTTTCCCAGTGCAAGGGTAGATGACTCACAAACATAATTATTTCCCAAGCACGAACAGATTCCTTTTAACAACATGAGTATTTATGAATTAGTTTTTCAGAATAAATTTAAACTATATAATGGTTTTTATCACATGCTACAACTAGTTAATCTATCTTTATATGAAACATCGATCTTTTCATAAATTTTATGTAACACATAGATTCAATAAAATGTAACATATTAATAAAATATTATTACAGTTATCACATAGCCTTTAGAACGGTTTCTATGAAAATGACTTATTAAATTATGAAAATATGGTTTATAAATTATTATGTAATGAGTAATTTGGAAACCAATTAATTATAAATCAATATATAAACTATTTTGAAATAAATAATTTTTTCATTTAAACAATTCTTATATACACAAACATGATTTATCTCAATAAATTAAATTTTTTTACTAATGATTTATTTTTTTTGAAGTTTATATATAATATATTTGATAAATAATTTAACATTCATATAATGTGTTTTCTATATAAGACATAATAATAAATCTAATTTTACACAAAAAATATCTATTTCTAAAAAATATATTTTTACTGCCTTTTAATGGAACACTTATTTTTAAAAAAAATTTATACATTTATAAAATTTATTGGATAAAATAAACATAAGTTTTATAATTTTAATATACTATTTAAATTGAGTTTATTTTTTTTATTTTTTTGATTGTTTTTATTTTTTTATGAATAGTGAAAAAATACTGAGTTTTAATTGAAAATTGACATTATGTTAAATTTTTTTATATAGATTAATTATATATTAATTTTATTTTAAAGTATAATTATTTAAAAGAAATATAAATTAATAAAATTTGGGAAATTGTAATCATTTTTTTATTTAAATTGGATATAGAAACATTATAAACTTTTGAACATTTTCACTTTAAATATATATGAATTCTTTTCACATTCGTGGGATTAATTTTAAATTAAATTATCCCATTTATGCGAGTTTAATTTTTAAAAATGGCATCCATATTTTCAATCAGAGTAATTTATAATTTATAACTAGTTTATGTAAATTTTTGACCATAATTATTAGTAAAATGTTTTTATATTAAGTACAATGATAAAACAAAAAATGAGTTCACTAAGGGGATTAACATAGAATATAAGGCTTAATAATGACAAAAAACATTTCCAAAACCTATTTTGTGGACAAATGTTAACACTTATTAACATAGGATCAATTTTTTTATGATTTTCAATCATGGTTACACTTATAATAAAGTATGTAAAGAAAAAAAATGTAACTTTCATACTTTCAATTTATATAGTGCTTTAGAATATGAAAAAATATAGATAGGTTAATTTATAAATATAATTTTGAATGATAATTTTTTTATGATAATTTATTTTAATTATTTTAGAGATAACATAATTATTTTAGATTATTAAGAAACACTTGTTCAAGAATTATTTTGCTGATAATTAAGTATATCAATTAATACTCAAAATAATATTAGTGGAGTAAATTGAATGAATAATTATGTTAAATTATTTTTGTAGATAAATATATCATGTTAAAATGTTTTGAACATAATTTATTTTTTTTACAATAAATTATTTATATTTTTTGAGTTCAAACTAAATGAATAATGTGAAAATCGATATTGATGTCATTTTATAATAAATGAAATTTTATTAATTGATTAAAAGTAATTAAATGTTATACCATCTTTCAATTTATTTTTAAATATTAATAAAGTTTAAATATACTATATTCATGGATCAATATGTCTATTATAATGATTATCTTGACCATTTAATAGTAAAACCATTATTACCATAGTTAGAGTTAAAGCAATGTTTTGTGAGTTACTAGTGCTTATTTTAAAATTAATTTGAAACAAATTTGATATTTTTATTTCAAAAGTTAGATATTATATTTTATAATAAGTCGATAGAAAGATTCAATGATTTATCTCTTTAATTTAGTCTTAATTAATACATTATCTAGGACATAAAATTAGTTACCTTAATAAAAAAACTAAATGGAATAAATAGGGAAACATATATTTTATGTAAAAAATATAAAAATACATTTATTTTTTGTTTTATAGAAGTTTTAATTGACCAAATTAACCCTATATACCATTTTTATTCAATTTTGGAGCCACATGAGGTAAGGGGGACCTCCCTATAGTGAATACCTTTGAGTATTTATAGGAATGTCACACCTCTTCAACTATAAAAGTGCCCTCACTCTCTCCCGATTCGTCACACATATTGATCCATTTGGATAAACGATAGCCTAAAAAAATAACATCCCAAATTACCTCCTCTAATACTATAAACCATATTTAAAAAAATCAAGTCTTTGAAGGTTTTAGTGAAAACCCAAGGAGGGGGCATTAATAAGAGGTAATGTTCTTCTAAAATAATTTCTATTCTGTTTCCTTTTACACACAATATATGTTTTTATTTATTTGAAATAAAAAAAATCAGCCCAACATCCCAAAAACAAAACCAAAACCAAACCCAAAACAAAAACCAAAACAAAAAAAACCAAAACCATGAACCAAAACCAAAACCAAAACCAAAACCAAAACCAAAACCAAAACCAAAAGGCATCTAGGAGGTTTGAAAAGTTGAAGACCTAGAGAATCATTGATTTCGATGTCTACTCTACCTGGAGGAAGGGATCCAAGGGAATTGAATACCATAAGAGGGGGAATGGATGTTTCCTTCTACACCTACTTCAATTATTTACATATGTTTTTAATATAATAAATTAAGTATCATATATAATTTGAGATTTTAATATTATATGTGCACTACCTACAACCACACACACTTTAATCAAATGAGTTGCAAAATTCTAATTCGTCTGTACGATGAACTACCACCTCATGAACTAATGTCATTTGTTTTTCCATTACCACATTTCAGGATTGTAAATAGTGATATACATACTATTTAAATATGATATATATGATTTTTATGATGTAATAATTATTCTTTATGTGTTAAATCACACATGACTTCTTTCTTTCTATTTTGAGGGAATAAAATAACTTCGTTTGTGTGTATAGTGGACTACCGCCTCGCGAAGCGATGTTACTTATTCAGGCTATACATAGAAAGTATTAAGGATAGTTTCAATAAAAAATGTGGTATATATTAAATAATAAGTACAATTTAATTATAATATATATATATATGTATTAATTTTAATTCATTTAATATGATATACAAAAGGAAACAATGTTCATGAATATGTACGACCAACCATCTACATGAACTGGGGATTCTGATTTTTATCACCAAATTTTATGGAATAATCTAAATATATATATTAAATATGTAGTATATTTATACCATGGTTTAAATTATTTATTTTATGAAACCATGGTATTTGTAAAAGTACAGAAAAATAAAATCAAAACATGTATGGAAAACAAAGTGGTTATTACCTGAAATAAAACCTTAACATGGAATTATTAATAAACAGGTAATAAATGGTTATAATAATAACTTATATTACATGATATATATGAATATGGGTATGTTATATATTTATTTTAATTTTTATATAGGATTTTTTAATTACTACGATTATACTCAGGACTTAAGGTAAGGGGATTTATAGTATCACATTTAATTCAGAGAGACTTATGCCAAATTCACCACTTGTTTAATTTGTGTGATTTATATATTATAATTTTAAATGATATATCATGAATAAAAATCATTTAATGATAAATAATGTTTCAATGTATTTTATTACTTAATGAGTATTATGATTCAAAAGTTTCTCAAGTATTAAAGGATTTATGTCTCAATTTTTACTTTTGTGAGACTCATTATATATTGTAGACATTTTTATTATATGAGGTTTATATAAATCACTTGAATGTATTTTATGATAATTATAATAAAATATATTGTTATTTACATATTAATTTTAGGATCTAACATTAATGGGGTTTACATTTCAATATTTACTGAGTTATTAATGGGGGTTTTTCTTCAATTTTCCTTCTTTGTATGTTATGATATGCGCCTATATTCATTCATGAGGTGTATATAAAAAACATTTGTAATCTAATATAATGAAATTTTCATTAATTTTGATAATTTATGTTTCACTTTATTTTATTCATTCATGGTTTTTATGATTCAATATTACAAAAGTCAAAAATATTTATATTACAGTCTCATCATTTATCAGGAATGTTTCTATTTAAGTCTCAAAAATTAAAATATCATGATATTATTCTCAAAATTTCTCATGAATTTTATTATTCTCACATTATTCATTATATCTTCTAATAATGGTAAAAAATTTCACTCTTTGGTACATATATAATTATGCAGTTATTTTAATGAAAATATGAGTATATATCTCTCTTCGGTTAGAAATATATTTTCTTCAAAAACCATGTTCGGTAAAAAAAAATTCAAATATTTTTTAAATTATATTTTAAGATAATTTCAATATAAAATTACTTAAAAAAGTTTAGATGTCTAAAAACATTTTTAAATTACTTTCAAATCATACTTTATAATTTTTCATGTTGATTTTCAAATAAAAAGGTTTTCTAAATGATTTATACTTGAAGAAGGGTTTTCCAGAGTGGAAAGAATAATTTCCTCAAGAAATGTTTTAATTTTTTTAATGTTACATTATAAATTTTAAATTGGGTTTTCAAAGAAATATATTTTGGAAATTCTTGATGTTTTAAAATTTTATTTTCAATGTAAGGTTATTTTTCTTAAGAAATGTTCAATGTAATCGTTCAAAATAACCCTCCTTCTAAGATGACAACCTTTGATATATTTAATTAATTACATGGGATAAGATCTATGCACACCATTATTATTATTTGTTTGAATGTTTTATATTTAAGATAATATGTTTTTCAAGAAAACCACTTCTTTTCCTGGGTAATTCCATGATTAAATAACTATTAGAAATATCTCTTTTCGATTGGTTAAGATATCATGAAATGGTTATGAAAACCATTTCATTTCATGGGTTATGATATTATGAATTTTTATTGTCTTTTGGAAAAAATATGTATGATTTTATTATGTGATATGTGGGACCTATATCTATCTCAAATTTATTGCGTAATTATTTATATCTCATGAGATAAACTTGGATGGAACAGGGAGTGAACCTGATATTGTAAGGGACTTTGTCCATTATGACGGTTTGAGGAGTGAAATCATTCCAATTTAAGTAATGGAATGTTTCTATGGATTTTGTTGTGTCCCACCATGTAATAGTATCCCAACTATGTTCCATGATAATTATTGGAAATAATACTTAACATCCATTGAATGATTTTATATGGTTATGTGTATTCCATAAATTCATTATTTTATGCCAATGTTGT
Source organism: Viscum album (assembly GCA_963277665.1). NCBI lineage: Eukaryota > Viridiplantae > Streptophyta > Magnoliopsida > Santalales > Viscaceae > Viscum > Viscum album. The sequence continues at coordinate 613,693,480 of OY728129.1, read as the reverse complement.
ACTCTCATGGATAATGTTCTGTGATTATCATATGACTCATGTCATATAAAATACCAATAATTATTTTATGAGTCATTATTATGATCATTGATATTCATGGTATAGTTTTCAAATGTTATAACCATGTTCTCAAACATTAATGTTTGTGTTATGCTTCTGTATCTCTTATATTTAACCTTATTGAGCATTTAAGCTCACCGTTTATCATGTTTCATTTTCCCAGGTTATGAAGAATGTTTGAATATATGTTATTTCTATGAATATTAGTAAATTGGAAAATAAACTATTACGATCCTCAAGAATGTATTATTTTTAATGTATTTATTGTTAATCTAAAAGTATGTAATATCCATGTATGAAAATATAGGGTCCATATAGTTGGTATCAATGAAAAGGCTTATTAAACCATTGGAAACTAGTATAACAAAACATTAGTGTGGTTCCGTGGGATATTTCAAATGATATTTCTTAAAATTTATCTAAGGAAAATTCTAAGTATGAGTTAATTTATATGAAAATATCATATAATTTTAGTAATGGATATAGAGAGTGTTTCCATAGTAATACATTCATGTCTAAATTCTAGAAATGAATGTGGCTCTAACATAGCTGTACCTAGAGTTAATAACCATGAAAACACTGTATTGATCTAGACTCGATCATGAACTGGTGCATGATGATAAGACTTAATGCACACAATGTTTGAAAATCCCATGGGATATTCTTTAAGAATAAACAAAAACATTATGAACTAACATGAAGTATTTCTATATATAATTATCATGTATTAATTAGGTTAATCCAGCGGTGTCACAAATTTATAATAAGTTTTAATGGTTTAGACATCATATAAGTGATTTCTCATGATTTTATTATTCTATTATATGATAAGTGTTTCTCAGAAAATGATTTTTGGTTCTTCCAAATGGATGGATCCTGAAGGAACTAGGTTTACATTTAATTTGATGGATGATTTTTTGATGAGACACCAATTGGGATGATGACTAGTGTAAAGGACATTGTAATTATAGATAATGGATTTTTAAAAAACATGATTAACAATGTATACCCTAATAAACTATTAGACTCACCAAAATAGATAATGAATGAGTCTCCTGAGATTTCAGGTTGTGGAGACCATAGTTGAAAGAAGAACCAATTCCTTGTGTTATAATAATATTGGAATAAACAACCAAGTGAATGTCTTAGAGGAACATGATGATTTTTTGACTATGTAAAAGTACAAAAATAAAGTAACTGTAAGAATAAAATTAAAATTTCAAATAATACAAGACATGGGAATTTTTTTTCTCTCAAAGATACAATCGAATATTGAATTCATTGACTGTAGAGTGTATAAAAATTATGAAATTTTATTTTCTAAAGGGAAATATTATGAAGATATTCAGTAAGGTGGTATGAGTATTGGTAATATTTCAAATGATGAAGATAATATAGATGAAATGTGAAAGGAAATAAGTGTTAAAGAAAATGAAGCTGAATATTACATAATTGTTTTAGAATAAAGTAGGATGAAAGAAGTATATAAGTATTGGAATACAAATATTTCATTATTTTAATTATGAAATATATAAGTATTATTTTGGATAATTTTTTCATGAATGATTTGAAATAATATGTTGAATGGTATAAATGAATAAGAAATGTTATTTAATGGGATGGTTATATTTCATGGAAATTACATGATTTATGGAATTTATACCATAATATGTTACTTATGTTAAGAAAATGGTTTTTGGATTTGATAAATAGGTGTTAGATAAGAATAAAGTAAATAAGATAGTACTAATTACTTTGGAATAGATTATGATTTTTTGAAAAAGTGGTTTCTTCTATCATGAATAGAGTTTGTTTAATTTTTTGAATTTAAGAAGTATATCCAATAACCTATGTTAAATGTAATAAATGATAAAAAATGTATATGAATTCAATATGATTTTTAGTAATTACCATGTTTCAGGAGGATACAAGATAAAGGTATTGTCAAATTTTTTTATGTGACAATCTAGAGATTCCTTATGATATATAGCGGGTCAATATTATGCTGATTTGGGAAACATTTGTCACACTCTTTATAATGTTTTTTATTTTTATTTCTCCGACTAGTCAAATGGATAACCATTTATGAAATGGTTAATGCTAATCATTTAATGATTTTTTAAATATTAATGTTTTGCAATATAAAAATTTCTTCATATTAGATAACTGGTGTTAACCATTTTGTTTTGATGATAACTAAAGATAGATGAAATGACTTATAATTATATTTATGGTTCTTATGATCGATTAGTGCTTCAAACACAAAAAAAATTACCTTTATTTATTAGGGTAATATAATAAGGGAAAATTGATCAATCCATAACTTATGAATGAGATTGTGCTAATGAAATCGATTAAAATTAAGTAATAAAACATTCTTGTAAAAATTAATCATGTTTAGGAAAATATTCTTCAAAAAAATGCTATCCTAGAACCTTCATTTCTGAAGAATAAAATTTTCCCTTAAATAATCACATATTTATGGTCTTGTGGTTATTAACTTTCTTTATATCACCCACTTTCGTATGGTCAGTGATCTCAATCACTCTCTATAACTATTTACACCTTTCTTCCATGTCAAAATCTCCACTTCCCACCTATTCTATCATAGGTTGAATCCTAGTTATGATTTACTTTTGGAAACTGTTATGTTACCAATATATTTTAATTTATGTTTTATTATTATTTTTTATGAGGTGGATTTATATGCAAAGAAACATTCATGTATTAGACCTTTGATAACCCAAACAAATTTTGAGGGTGAAATTCATTATAAATGGTGTAGAATGTAACACCTTCAGTTTTTATTTTTTGAATAAAATAAAATTCTTTGATTCATTTTATTCAACACTACACCAAGTTAAGATTTCTTTATACACAATACTGATAATAGCTTGTGTTCAATGAAACACATAGTTTAAAAAAAATATTATTAAAATGTTATTATAGTTATCACCCAGTCATTATAATTGAGGATGTGAAAAAGATTAACTAAATTACGAAAATATGGTTTTTCAATTTAAGGAACTTAATTCTTTGGAACCAGTTATTTGTAAATGTAAAAAAAATTCCAAATAAAGAAATTTATTTTCCTAAAAAAAAAAATTCTATGAAAGAACATGTTTTATCTCAATCAATTAAACAAAACTATTTTTATTAATGATTTTGGTAGAAGTTATATATTATATATTAAATAAAATAATTAACATTATTCTTATGTGATTCTAGACTATATTGAGGAATAAATACAATTTTACAAATAAAATGATATATTTTTTAAAAAGGTATCTTTTCAAAATTTTACCTGAGATCATATTTTGAAACCTATTTTTGGCACATTTGTAAAATTTAGCTGAAAAAATAAAAATCATTTTTCAAATATGAAATTAAATGTTATCTTAGCTTGAATGTTTTTTTTATTATTTTGACATGTTTCATTTTCTACTGAATAGTGAATAATACTATGTTTAAATTGAAACCTTCCTTTTTAGAATTATTTATATAGCTAAATAATATTTTTAATTATTTTTAAAATATAGTTAGTTAAATTAAATATAAATTAATAAAATTTAGTTTATTGGATTCAATTTCATACTAAAGTTGTATATAAAAACATTATATGTTTTTGAAAACATTAACTTTTAAACAACATGTTTTCTCATCATGTCTATAGGATTAATTTTAAATTAAATTGTAACATTTTTGATATTTGAGTTTGTAAAAATAGATCCTATATTTTAAAATAGAAAAATTTATAACTAAAATAATACTAAATAAATTTATAACCATATTGATTTGTGAAAACCAATAAAATTAATTTTAGTGATTTATGAAAAACAACTTTATTTAGTGGTTTAACATAGAATATAAGGTCTAATAATGACCCAAAACTTATCCTAAACACATTATGTGAATATATTTTGACAATTATCGACTTAGTCTCTAATATTATGATTTTTGTGACACCTTTATTGAATTTTACATGTATAATAAGTTCTAAATAGAAAAATACTAAAAAATATGTATTTCTTACTTTTAAGTTAAATATTGTTCTTGAATGTCTAAAAAATAAATAAGTTAGATTATAACTATTATTTAGGAATATAAATGATATTTATTTATCATGATATTTTATTTTATTTTTTTATTGGTAATAAAAGTTTAGTAAATACTTAAAAAATGCCAACACATGAATTATTTAGTTAATACATAAATATATCAAATGATAATAAAAAAATTAAAATTAAATTAAATTGAATGAAATATTGGGTCATTTTTTTATATTAATTTTTCATGTTATATAGGATTGAAAAAAATGGATTTGATATCCATTTTTTTATATTTTGAAACTTTAATTTAAATGAATAATGTTAAAATTGACGTTAATGTCATTTTATAATAATTCTATTTTATTAATTGATTTAAATTACTAAAAATACACTCTTATGTAAATCTATTTTTAAAATATTATTAATATCACCTTTGATATATTAATTTACCAATTTTTTCTATTATGAGGACTATATTGACTGCTAATTTGCAAAAACATCGTTTGTGTAGTTCGGGTTAAAGCTGTGTTTTTTTGAGTCACATGTGCTTTTGGTAATATTAATTTTACAAAAATTATTTATTTTTTATAAAGTAGATATAATTTTTTTTTAATTTTTTGTCAAATATTTCTACTATATCTCAATTTAGTTTAGTTCAAATGAATAAATTACAATGGATAAAAAAATAGCTTCCTTAATAAAAAACAAAAATTGAAAAAATATGGAAACATATATGTTAAGGTAGAATTTTATAAAATATATTTTTATGACTTGTTGAGGTATTTATTTACCACATAATACCTCCCCTCTATTATTATACAATTTATGAGAAACATGTGTCAAAGGATACCTCCCAGTAGTGAATACCATTGTGTATTGTCAAGAATGCCACTCCTCCTCAACTATAAAAGAAAACTCACTATCTCTTCCTTATTCACAACTCTCAATCCATATAGAATGCCAAAAACAAGAAATAATAAAATCTAAACTTCCCTCCCCTCATCATTGATGCCTTATTTTGGGAATAAATTAAACTTTTTATTGTTTTAGTTTAAACTAATGGATGATACCTGAAGAAAAAGAAATGGTCTTCTAAAAGAGTTTTTATTTTACTTCCTTCTACACAACCATAAATTATTTTTATAAAGTAGTTTTATAATATCATAGTTATAATATATATAATAATATTTTTTTATAATGGTACAAAGTAATCCAAAAACACTTCCATCAAATGGGTTACGAAATCATCATTCATGTGAATGGAAGACTATTGCCTTATGAGCCGATGTTGTTCGTTTTTTTATTGCCACCATTCGAGGAAAGGAATGATGTGTAAAGACCCAAAATTTCCATTTAATTGATTTTAATTAAATGGTAATTTTACGAGTCTGCGATAATTAATGAAGTATGATTCTCAGGCCCGGTGTGCCCAGGATAAATTTCTGAAGATTTTTTTCAGGAACGTTCAGTAGACGTACGTGCGGGTTTTTATTACTTTTGAACCGATTCTTGTAATGGAAATATAAGGGCATCGTTGAACACATAGTGCAAGTTTTCACCTAAGGAGACTTTCACCTCGACTGCAGTGGGTTGAGAGTGAAAGATAGTTTTTGTGTTTTTTAGTGAATGAATAAAATAAAAATAAATATGTGAAGCTTTATTTTTATTTGTTGGTTAAAAACCTCAATGTGGATGTTGGTGGTGTGGATCACCACACCTTAACCTCCCATTAGAGGTTATGGTGGTGGGGCGCACCCGAGGTTTAAACCTCCTCTTCTTATTTATTGTGGTGGGGCCACCCAGGGTTAAACCCCCTTGAACTCCCCTTTAATGGGGAGAAACCCTCCACCTTCCATTAAGTGTAAGGGGAGCCTCTTCAACTCTCCAACAATTAATTTTTTAAAAATCCTCCACATTAATTATGTGGATACAATTTAATTTAATTCACTCATTTTTAATTTTATGCCGACAATTAAATAATAGATTAACATAATCTATTATTTTGGTTGGAATTTGTCTTTTAGAGGAACTTTGGAGAAGAGAGTGTTTAGGATGAAAAGATCTCACCAATGAAGGACGATCCCAACGAAGAACACCTTCAAATACAAAGAAAAATATCCTTTGACCTTCATCCGTGGAATCCAAACCGACGTCGGACGTCTTCGACTGACCTTCCCACCTCATCGTCGTCAAAGAACAGACGTGTGAGCTTTGGATTGGAAGTGTACAACGGACGTGACAAACGACGATAACACCGTCTTCTTCCCTGTGACTCCTTCAATAAAAAACGAGCAAAGGTAGGGTTTTGAGATTTGTTTTTTTATTATTCATTTTTTGTTGAGGATTATTATTTGAAGCCGCATTATATCACTCTAACACGGATGGTGTGGGCCGAACGAATACGGACCGACCCCTCCGACTTGCTTTGTGGTATTTGATGCTAAAAGAAGAATAAGTCCAGGATGAGCGATTTTAATTAATGATGGTTGTAGATTGAATGCGATGTCCCGAGGAATGCGCGACGACTTTTAGAATGAGAATTGGGCCACCAGAACTCGTCCAGTGATCCAGAGAAGGTTTGCGGGCGGTCAAAACTGAAAAATGACACCGAAGGGACGAAGGGAAGGTAAGGCGACACTCTGGTCGACGACATGGACAACAGCGGTGCAAACGCACCACTAGAGGAACGGACCACGAATGACGGGGCATGGTGGAGCAATAACAGCCGGCACAAGGTGGGACGCGAGAAGAACTGGGTGCCCGAGTTGCCGGGTTGCCAGGGAAGGCGCGACATAGCACGCGCTGCACGGTGGACCAAGGGGCCGTGAACTTGGCACGGTGGCTTGGGACGGGCAGCCGGCTGCTCAGCTAGCCGAAATGAGAGGGACCTGCTGTGTGGTCCCGCATGACATGGAATGGTGAAAAGTGGCGCCGATTTGAACCCCCGAACGGAAAAGCCTTTAGGGATTCTAGGGGGTGTGACCTCCCCCTGGATGCGGCTAGGGAAACCCCCACGGGCCGCCAGCAACGGGCCTTGCGCGGGCCGGGAAGCCCCCGAGGACCGGGTCGGACCCGCGGACTGGGTCAAACCCCAGTCCAGACCCGGGTCTGGCTAGGTAGGGCCGGGTCGGTCCGACTGGGCTGAACTGGACCCGGACCCACTTGACCTATTTCTACTCTTTTGACAGTAACTTGAGCTACGAGCATCTGATTGAAGAACCATCGGTAGCAAGAAAAACCTTATAGGGGGAGGGTTCTTTTGGTATAACCCACTCAACCTTTGGACATAGTTGGGTTACAACCAAGTTGGATCGAACGTAATTCCAACTAGGCCCTCGGAACGGAAATGCCAATAACTCTCAGATCAGAAGTCTGATTGACGCACCGTCTGTCGCATTGGGTTTTTTTTGGAAAGGGAAATCTTTTAGATACATAAATATGGGACATAATGGTAGTTTATGTATAGAAACTTGGCTTGAGAAGCGGACCCTCCTAGAATCAAGCATGCTTTGTGGGAAACCCTCTTGTGGGCTGCATCCTAACCACTGTTCCTGGATCCTACATGGGTTCGATAGTTCTGAATAATGTTCCTAGATCCTACGTGTGTTCGACAATTATGAATACTCTTCTTGGATTCTATGTGGGTCCGACAGATCTGACTATTGTTCCTGGATCCTACATGGGTTCGACAATTCTGACTACTGTTCCTAGATCCTACGTGGGTTCAACAGCTCTGACTATTGTTCCTGGATCCTATGTGGGTTCGATGGCTCTGACTACTGTTCCTAGATCCTACATTAGTTCGACAGCTCTGACTACCGTTCCTGGATCCTAGGTGGTTTTGACAGCTCTGACTACTATTCCAGGATCCAACGTGGGTTCGACAGCTCTGACTACTATTCTTGGATCCTACATGGTTTTGACAGCAATAACTACTATTCCTAGATCCTACGTGGGTTCGATAGCTCTGACCACTATTCCTGGATCCTATGTAGGTTCAATAGAATGGATGATTTAGTGGATAAAACTAATCATCTCAAACTCTATACATAAGTTGTATACCTATTTGATCCGAGTCAGTAACTTTTTTGTTTCCCCATGATTGAGATGGATTATTTGACAACTTAGGTATATGTATGGGAATATACCTAAGTGGGGTTATATGTTGATTTAATACGTTTTGGTTTATCCTTGTTAGATTTTGTGAGACTTTGAGGGTCTCGGGGTCTCTACTGAGTATTGTTATACTCACCTCTACACGAGCTATGCTCACACCTCGTTGTATTGGATGCAAATGACAGATAGCATTGACCGAGGATGAGAGGCTATCTATACCTACCCTTTAGGTAGGAATCCCGGAGGACGTCCCAAAATTTTTTCTTCCTTTCTATAGTTCCTTGTACATTACAGTTGGGCTTGTATTTCTGGCCCCTTTAATTTCATCACTCCTTTGTTATTCAGTTTACATAGTGTTTTGTATCCAGTTGTGTGCTCTATTGTGTATGATTACAGGTTATAAAGGCAATGACTTCCTAGTTATAGGGAATTTTTCCTTTGGTGCTAGTTTCCAGCCCCTAGCCGATGGAAGGCATGCTTGGGGTAGTAACGACATGGTCCCCGAGGGACGGGTTGTGATAAATTGGTATCAAAGGAGTCGGTTCTACCGCATAACTTAGGACTCTGGTATTTATTTTTAAGAGCAATAGTAAGTGTAGTGACTGTGGTTATCAGATTAGGGAATCCAGTGCTGGTGTGGCGGCTGACATATCCCTACACAAGGACCCTGACTTCTGATTTTTGACTTAGTGCACGAAAACAATGTTTGAATGTGTATTTTCAAGAGTCTTCTTTGTGAATTCTTTGAGTCAGCTCACCAGGTATAACTTTTTGACCGTGTCACACCTGATTCATTTCTGTATACCTCCACGCAATCATCCAACTAGGGTTCCGAGATTAGTATGCATAGATAGCCCACCGAGCTATTAGGCCTCGGTGCATGGCCCTTTTCCAGTGGAGGTACCAGTGGTACCACTCCCCATTGGGCCACCGATGCCACCAACCCCAGCAGAAGAGAGTGCATGCCGACTAAGCGCGTTGCATGAGTTCCAATGCTAGAGGCTGCCCATGATCAGGGGTGAGATGGACCCGAAGCCAGCTGAGGATTGGATGGAAGCTGTGGTTAGAGTCTTTAGACTGTTAGGGACACCAGCCGACCTTATGGTGATCCTTGTTGCGAGTCTCTTTCAGGAAGCAGCAGGCAGATGGTGTAGCCTAATGCTCCAGGTGCATGACGAGGTGACACTACTATGGGTAGACATTGAGAGCATGTTTCTGGTAGATATTTTCCCAGCCACCCTATGTGAAGTGAAGATACTGGAGTTACTTCATATGCAGCTGGGTAGCATGACGGTGGAACAGTACTCAGTGAGGTTCACCGAACTCTCATGCTACTCCACTGATATAGTGTAGGACCAATTCATCAAGGCCCAGACCTTTGAGCAGGGGCTCAGGAGAGATATCAGGGCTTTGATGATCTCCCTCAGCATCCAGATGTAGGCGGGGGTGTTAAGTGAGCCCTCTTAGTAGAGAGTTTCTTTGCTCAGTAGTCACCATCAATAAGACCTGCCACTGGGCGTCATGTAGCAGATTCCTCTACAGCTGGCAGCAGACAAATGTCTCAGAGATCCAAGTGGACCATACCATCGGGTGGATGACCTCAAGACACATGTTCAGTTGTGCGAGACACACAAGACATATCCAGTCATACGAGGAACATGCGGTGTTTCACATGTGGCGGGCCAGGTCACATGGCTCGTGACTATCTGACCCACCGTTCAGATGATCAACAGATGGACAAATTACTGCCCAGACAGAGATAAAGATTTGGTTGAGGTGGTCCACAGGGCGTAGGCGGATGTGGCAGAGGAGCTGGTCGAGTACCTAGCAGTGGGATACATTTCGAGGTGTTACCACCACCACCACTAGGAGGTCCACTCCGACCGTAGAGAGTATGTGGAAAAGGGAGAGCTCGGCTCCAGGAAGTTGAGGCATATGATCATGGAGCTTCAGAGATGATTTGAGATATAGTCTATGTCTACTTCACCTTATCTGTAGTTCGTATAGACACAAGTTCCAGTCACTCTTTCATTGCCACTGCCGTCATTTGGAGCATGGATATTTTGATGGAGTCATTGGCTCGATCCTTATTACTAGAGAATCCTATAGGAGTAGACTAGATGATTACACACTGGTGCTGACAGTGTGAGCTTACTCTAAGAGGCGAGAGATTCGGCTGGGATCTCCTAGTAGTGTTGTCGAGGCCTTATGATGTCATCTTGGGTATGGACTGGTTATTTATAGTCCATGAACAGATCTACTGAATTAGGCACAAGGTGTGGTGTGTCCGCACGGATGGGACCACTTTCACCTTCATCAGCAAGAAGGGATCCTTTGAAGCATATGATGGACTTTCCCGGAGGAGAGTAAAGTCGATCACTTATCAGTTAGCTTGGATTACCCTTAGAGTAGTTGATGTGGAGAGTCTAAATTATCCTGTAGTGGTGGACCAATACACAGATGTTTTCCCTGATGATGTCCCAGGTCTACCTCCACACAAGGAGGTGGAATTTTACATTGACTTATACCCTGCGATGGAACCAATATCTACACTAGCGTATCAGATGGCTCCCATAGAGCTTAGCGAGCTGCGGGTATAGCTAGAGGACTTGTAGGGGAAGGGATTCATCTGGCCCAGTATTTCTCCCGGGGCAGCCCCAATTCTGTTCTCCAGGAAGGCAGATGGGGGCTTGAGGCTTTGTGTCCACTACCGTGCCTGAACCTGGTGACCGTGAAGAAGAAGTACCCACTCCCAAGGATTGATGAGCTCTTTGATCAGCTTAAGGGAGCAGCATTGTTCTCAAATATAGACCTCAGATCAGGCTATTAGTAGCTCAGAGTTTGAGATGAGGATGTGAAGAAGATGACCTTCATATGTTGGTACCACCAGTACAAGTTATTGTTTATTCCATTATGTGTAACCAAAACTCCAGTAGTGTTCATGGGACTCATGAACAGTATTTTCTAGCCATACCTCGATCGCTTTGTCGTAGTCTTCATCGATGACATTCTGATCTACTCAACTACTGAGGATGAGAATGCCTACCATTTACTGGTAGTACTGGACACACTCCAAGAGCACCGACTTTATGGTAAGCTCTTGAAGTTCTAGTTCTAGATCCGAGAGTATCAATTTCTTTGACTTTTCATATTGGAAGCTGGAGTTGCAGTGGATCCAATGAAGATTGAGGTGGTACTTGCTTGGGAGCCTCATAGGTGTGTGACAGAAGTACGAAGTTTCCTAGGTTTGGATGGTTATTACTGGAGGTTTGTAACAGACTTCTCTAGAGTTTTAGCACCACTATCAACCTTGATGAAGATTGGAAAACCCTTTATGTAGTCATAGAGATTCCATCAAAGCTTTCAGGAGCTGAGGTAGAGGATGACTAGTTCCCCCATATTGAGGCTTTTAGAGGATGGTGTTGGGTATGTAGTCTACTGCGACACATCAGGGACCAGACTCAGATGTGTCTTGATGCAGGATAACATAGTGATTTCTTATAGTTCACAAAAGCTGAGAGAGAATGAGCAGAACTATGTTACCCATGACTGGAAGTTAGCGGCAGTGGTCTTCACCTTGAAGATGTGGAAACACTATCTGATGGGTGAACGTTTTACTGTGTACTCTGATCACAAGAGTATCAGGTATATCTTCTCTCAGAAGGAGCTGAACCTGAGACAACGACGTTGGCTTGAGGCCCTCTAGGACTTTGACTTTGCGATAGTCTATACTCTTGGTAAGGTGAACATTGTTGTATATGAACTCAGTAAGAGGTATGATATACATCTTCTAGGTGAGGCGAGAGAGCCACTGGCTGCTTTACAGATATCCTTTGTGGATAGTGATGAAGCATTCTTCCTTTAGTCTCATACAGTCACTCCCCGACTTCTTCAGTGAGTCAGGGAGGCACAACATGGGGATGCTGACTACAAGACATGACGTGCTCTAATATCCATAGGTTAGGAACCTGATGGATTTTCTGAAGGTAGGGAGCACGTCAACCTCTTCAGAGGAGGTACTATGATACCAGTTCCACTTCAGGAAGAATTTTTGAGGGGATTCCACACATCCACTCTAGAGGTTCATCCAGGAGTGGAAAAGATGTACCAAGATCTATGGAAACATCACTGGTGGCCAGAAATGAAGAACGCAGTTGCAGAGTTTGTTTCTCAGTGCCTCACTTGTCAGCAAGTGAAGGCAGAGCACCAGGTACCAGCAAGATTGGTTCAGCCTTTAGAGATCCCAGAGTGGATGTGGGATGAGATATACATCAATTTCAGGATCGTAATTCCACATATATCCAGAGGTCATGACTCGATTTGGGTGATCGTTGACCGACTCACCAAGTCATCCCACTTTCTACCGATCAGAGAGCAGGGTTTAGTAGAGAGATTGGGATACCTCTATGTACAGGAGATTGTGTGGATACATGGAGTACCTTCTTCTATTGTCTCTGATCGTGATGCATGATTTACTTCCTGGATGTGGAAGGGGTTGCAGGAAGCTTTCGAGATGCAACTTCATTTGAACACCACGTTCCATCCTTAGACGGATGGTCAGACTGAGCGGACCACTTAGACCCTCAAAGACATGCTCTGTGTTTGTTTCCTTGACATCGGTCACAGCTGGGAGAACCACTTACCTTTGGTGGAGTTTTCATGCAACAACAGATATCACTTCGCCATTTGGATGGCACCTTTCGAGGTGTTGTATGAGCAACATTGAAGATCACCTTTGTGCTGGACTGACCTAGGGGAGTCCGAACTCATGGGACCAAAGATGGTATGGGCTACCACAGAGAAGGCGCAGATCATCCAAGAGTGGATAAAGACTGCATAGAGAAGGTATAAGTCATATGCCGACAAGAGATAGGGACCTCTGGAGTTCGATTATGGCGACCATGTCTTTCTACAGGTCTCACCTCGATGCGATTTATAGAGATTTGGCCAAGGCAACAAGTTATCTCTGAGATTCATCTGACCTTTTTAGTTCCTCAATAGAGTTGGTGAGGTGGCATACCACTTATCTCTTCCACCTCAGTTGCACTAGGTGCACGATGTCTTCCATGTATCTCAGCTGAGAAGATAGGTGAACGACCCTTCTCACATCATCGACCATGGAGAGCTGGACGTCGATGATATGACGACTTTTACAGAGGTTCCAGTGGAGATTGAGGATCGACATGAGTGTGTCCTTTTTGGATGGTCAATACCTCTAGTGCGCGTTCACTGGCAGCACGGGTACCTCTAGGAGAGAATGTGGGAGAGGTAGGTTTAGATTCATGCTCAGTACCCCCACTTGTTCCCTTAGTTGTGAGTTGTGGCTTACGAGGACGTAGAGCGTTGAGGTGGGTAGAATGTAAAGACCCGGAATTTCCATGTAATTTTTTTTAATTAAATGGAAATTTTATGAGTCCTCAAATATTTACGACGCATGATTCTGAGGCCTAGTGTTCCTGGAATCAATTTATGAAGTTTTGTTTGGGTATGTTAAGTAAACATACTAGCGGGTTTTTATAACTTTTGAACCAATGCATGGAATTGAAATCCAAGGAACCGTTGAACTCACAACGCCGATTTTCACTTAAAAAGACTTTCACCTTGACGACAGTGAATCGAGTGTGAAAGATAGTATTTGGGTTTTTAGTGAATGAATAAAATAAAAATAAAGATATGAATCTTTAATATTTTTTTTGGTTAAAAACCTCCATGTGGAAGTTGGAGGTGGGGACCCCCACACCTTAACCTCCCATGAGAGGTTATGGTGGTGGGAACCACCCATGTTTTAAACCTCCTATTCTTGTTTATTGTGGTGGGGACCACCTAGGGTTAAACCCCCTTGAACATCCCTTTAATATGGAGAAAGCCTCCACCTTCCATTAAGTGTATGGGAGCCTCTTTAACTCCCCAACACTTAGTTTTTTCCAAATCATCTACATTAATTAAGTGGATCCAACCTAATTATATTCTTCTAATTTGAATTTTGTTCCAATAATTAAACAATAGATTATATTAATCTATTATTTTGGTTTGATTTTTTCTTTTGGAGGAACTTTGGAGAAGAGAGAGTTTAGGAAGAAAATCTCTCACCAACGTAGGATGCTCCCAACGAAGAACACCTTCGACTACGAAGAACAATCTCCTTCGACCTTCATCCATGAACTCTTACCGACATGGGAAATATTCATCCGACCTTCCATCCTCATCATCATCAATGAACCGATGCACGATCTTGTGACTGGATGTGTATGATATACATGATGAATGACGATAACACTGTCTTCTTCCCTACGACTGCGTCAACGAACAACGAGCAAAGGTAGGGGTTCATACTTTGTTTTTGTTTCACATTATTCAGTTTCTGTCGAGGATTATTATTCGAAGCCACATGCTATCACTCTAACGCAGAGGGTGCAGGCCGAATGAATACGGCCCAACCGCACCACCTTACTTTGTGATATTTGACACAGAATGTGGAACGAGCCCGGGATGATCTATTTTCATCAACAATGGTTGCAAATTGTTTGGGATGTCTATAAGAATGAGTGGCTTCTTCCAGAACGAGAATCGGCCACCAGAACTCGTCTGGTGACCCATAGAAGGTTTCCTGGTCATTGGAACCGACAAACGACACCAACGTGACGAAGGGAAGGGTGGGTGACACTCCTACTGACCGCGTGGACAGCGGTGGTGCAACCACGCTATCGGAGGAAAGGACTATGGCCGACGAGGCGTGGTGGAGCGGTGGTGGCCGGCACAAGGCTGACCATCAGATGAACCGGAGGCCCGAGCCGCCGGGTTACCGGGGAAGGCTTGGTGTAGCGTGTGCCGAGCAGTGGACTAAGGGGAAATGACCTTGTCCGTGGTGGCATGGGACGTTGACTGGATGGACGGTCGACCATCCAGGATGAGCGGGACCCACCGCGAGGGTCCCGTGTGACACAGACCGGTTCCACATGTTTCCGGTTTTGAACCCCCCTAACGGCTAAGTCGTTCGGGATTCAAGGGGGTGTGGACTCCCCCATGGACATAGCTAGGGCAGACCCCATGGGCTGCTAGCGGCGGGCCTCGCGCGGGCCAGACTTTGCGTAGTCTGAGCTGCCCCCGCAGACCGGGCCAGACCCGCAGACCGAGTCGGACCAGCGGACTGGGTCGGAACTGCGGACCAGATCTGACCCCAGTCTGGACCCATGTTGGGCTGGGTTGGTCCGATGGGGCTAGACTGGACCTGGACCCACTTGACCTATTTCCACTCTTTTTCCCATAACATGAGCTATGGGCGTTCGATTGATAAACCGTCAGCGGTGATAGAATCCTTGGAGGGGGATGGTTTTTTTATACCCCACTCGAGTTTTGGACACAGTTGGGTTATGATCGGGTTGGATTAAACGTAAATCAAACCATTCCCTCAGAACGGAAATGCCAATAACCCTTAGACCAGATGTCTGATTGCATCACTATTTGTTGCAATGAGTTTCTTTTGGCAAGAAGCATATTTTGTGTGGAACCTTGTGGCTAGCTGAATTCTGACTACACTTCCTGGATCCTATGTGGGTTCAATATTTTTGACTACTATTCCTGGATACTAAGTGGGTTTGATAGTTCTGAATACTATTCCTATATACTACGTGGGTTTGACAGTTATGACTACTATTCCTGGATCCTATGTGGGTTCAATAGTTCTGACTACTATTCCTGGGTCCTACATGTGTTCGACAGCTCTAACTACTGTTCCTAGATCCTACATGGTTTCGACAGCTTTGACTACTATTCCTGGATCCTACATGGGTTCGAGAGCTCTGACTACTATTCCTAGATCCTACGTGGGTTCAACAGCTCTGACTACTGTTCCTGGATCCTATGTGTGCTCGACAGCTCTGAATACGGTTCATGGATCCGATGTTGGTTTGATGGCTCTGACTATTGTTCCTGCATCCAATGTGGGTTCGACAGCTCTAACTACTATTCCTAGATCCTATGTGGGTTCGACAGAATAGATGATTTAGTGGCTAAAACTAATTATCTCTAACTCTCTACATAAGTTGTATACCTGTGTGAGCTGAGTTAGTAACTTTTGTGTTTTCTTCATGATTGAGATGGATTAATTGATAAAATAGGTATATGTAGGGGAATATACCTATGTGTGGTTATAATTGATTTCATACATTGTGGTTTATCCTTGTTGGATTTTGTGAGACCTTGAGGGTCTCAGTGTCCCTTCTGAGTATCGTTATACTCACCCGTGTAGGGGCCATGCCCACACCTCATTGTGATGGATGCAGATGATGGACAACGCTTACCGAGGCTGAGAGTAACAGGACTGGATGGTACCCAAAGGTGGACCATACGGCGTGAAAAAACATAGAGTTGATGGATGGATGTGGAGTGATGTGTAGGCTATCTGTACCTACCCTTTCGGTAGGAATCCAGGAGGACTTCCCAACAACTATTTTTATTTTCTCCAGTTCTTTGTACATACAATTGGGCTAGTATTTCCATCCCCTTTACATTCAGCACTCATTTTTTATACAGTTTACTTAGTATTTTGTGTCTAGCTGTATGCTCTGTTGTGTGAGATTACAGGTTATAAAGGCAATTCCATCATAGTTATAGGGAATTACGACTTTGGTGCTAGTCGCTATCCCCTAGCCTATAGAAGTCGGGCTTTGGGGTCATCACGACACGAGCCCCGGGGGATGGGTCGTGACATGATGATGGAGTGTTGATACTCATTTTTAATAAGGGAAGGCCAAAATATTATGAAGTAAACGTTTAGATATCTTAAAGTGTTAATAAAGTTTAATTATAAACAAATAAATATGTCTAAATATACCTACACCAACAACTTCCATGCAAGAAGGCCATCACATGTCTTTCTAGTGCAACCCAAAGGAATAGTCCCCAAATCCATGAACCCATGCAGCTGTGTAATGATTACACCACTATGCAGAAGAGCTATGCTATAGACCTACCCTAACAATTCCATCTATCTAGGTCACTTATTTTCCTATAAATTGGAATCGTGGGATCCCTATTTCAATAATTGAAAAATTAAAAGAACTCTCACTACTGGAAAGATGATCTTTCCCAACACTTCTATACCAACGGTTTGTAAAAACCGTTGGTATAGCTAACCTTTCCCAACGGTTCATCAAAACCGTTGGGAAAGGGCCTAAAAACACACCCTTTCCCAACGGTTTTGGTGAACCGTTGGGAAAGAGTGACCTTTCCCAACGGTTCACCAAAACCGTTGGGAAAGGGGTGGATTTTTTCCCACTTTTTCCCAACGGTTCATCAAAACCGTTGGGAAAGAGTACCCTTTCCCAACGGTTCACCAAAACCGTTGGGAAAGGGTGTGTTTTTAGGCCCTTTCCCAACGGTTTTGATGAACCGTTGGGAAAGGTTACTCTTTCCCAACGGTTCTCAAGAACCGTTGGGAAAAAGTGGGAAAAAATCCAGCATACAACTTAATAAAAATACATCCACCCAGAACCTATCCCAACGGTTGTCAAAACCGTTGGGATAGGTCTATCCCAACGGTTTTCAGAACCGTTGGGATAGGTTCATTGATGTTTTTCCAGATCTACTAACGGAGAACATTATATAAATAAAAAATTTATATAATTATGATAATACATATATATATTTATGAAATTATGTTTACAAAGTGATGTTAGCCTAGTGGTTAAGTCGTTCTATTATAAACGAGGGGGTCCTGGGATCAAATCCCAGCGGTGATTTTATTTTTGGAATTTATATACCAACGGTTCCATTACCGTTGGTATAGATTTCATATTACCTATACCAACGGTTTCCAAAACCGTTGGTATAGGTCTATACCAACGGTTTTCGGAGAACCGTTGGTATAGACCTATCCCAACGGCTTACTTGGCTACGGTTCTCCAAACCGTTGGTATAGGCTATACCAACGGTTTTGAGGCCTATACCAACGGTTCCAAACCGTTGGTAAAGGTTGGTTTTCCAGTAGTGTCTTGAATCTATCATTATTATGTAACTTAAATAATGTCCACTGAATTTTATAAGGTAACTCTATAAAACATGCGAAAAGATATAATTAAAAGAGATAAATAATACAAGAGTCCTTTCAGTGTTTTAGATAAAAAACATTTGATTGTGGACCCATAAGAACACACCTACACAAGGCCCCTTCCATAAGGACCATCATGAGACTCTTCCAAAGACACTAGTGGAGACCCAAGGATACTTGGTTAAATCCTCACCCAAATTTTGTTAGCCCTATTTTTCATTTTTCAAATGCATATCAAGCTTTCAAATAATTTCTCCCGATGTTAATCATTTTTCAATTCCTCTTATGACCTGCATGACAAACCTGAAGAAACCACATATGCCCAGGACCTACACAAGACATCCTTCAAGTCCTCTTTCAAAAAACACATGGAAGGTTTCCTTCTTACTTGTCTCCTTTATCTGAAATGGACCATGTTTAAAACTCCAAAAATTCATCCAATTTTATCAAGCCTTGGTAAAGAAACATCAGAGTGTCTCCCATTTCTGTTTCTATTTCTACAGTCCAAGACTTCCCAAACATGTCTCAATAGAGGTTCAGGATCTTCAAGATGTCTGTAGGTTTGAATATCTGTTGTCACATTGACCCTTAACCCATGGAAAATGTTTTGGAGTACCCGGTCTCATATTACAGGGGTTGGAATCTATCCACCCGTTCTTGTCTCTACTACCTAGAGCCTCCCTTCCGTGGTATAGATGTTAAGGATTAAAATTTATTTTCCCTTTTACAAAAGAAAAATTCTCTCTCTTCTCCTAGAAACAATTATAAGGAAGCTATCATTGTGTAATACCATCTCCTTTCATGTAGGTGGTGTTATTATTTCTCTTCTCTACCTCTTTTTCCTTTAATCATTCTTTTTTTAACCCATTTCGAATGTAAAGTGAAGAGTGGGGAGATTTTTTGCTTTGTCCTCTTCCACTGTAGCAACAACCTCTTCCACCAGAGAAAGAGAAAACATGTGTGGTTTTTTTGAATATTTTACATCCTCTTATTTCTAATAATGAGCATGAATCATGTGGGTGTATAGGTTTATAATGATCACAAAATACACAAAATCCACATGATGTAATGATATATGAGAACTATACTTCCCACCAAAATTGGGATACATAAGAATATTTCATACGGCTTGAGATCCATAAAATATCCTCCATGAAATGAAAAATCGTACACCCTTAATTAGGGAATCCTTCTTCATAGTAACACCAATCCTATCTCCCTTAATTTGGGTATCCTCCTCAAGAATAAGCCCTGAATTAGTTCCCCCCTAAACCATAATTATTTAATGCATCTCTCATAGACCTTGTTACAAGGGAATACTCATCAATATTATACCCCAACATATTTATCTAAAAAGGTAATACTCCCTTGTGATACTTAAATAACTATATGGGATTTGATTCCAACCATAACTGGGAAATGTAGGAAGCCTCCCTAAGGTTCAAATCCAATATTCAAAATCAACCCTACTCTCTCTGGGCGATGTCCCCAGCAAGGTATAATGTAACATGGAAGATCATATTACTAATAGGATCCTCAGGATTATTAGGCATAAGTCTCACACCAAACATTGACTATATACCATTTAACTAGATGTCCTTGCCGAATGATGTTAAATTATACGGTTGGGTATTAATCAAAAAACCTTAAAAGGTATGATGTGTCCCATTAATAGGAACCAAACTATGTGTATTTTGATTCCTTTCACAAGGATATATAGAAATACCATCTATAGGTTCAATCCCAACATAAATAACAATGTCTGTCTCCCTAGATGATGAAAAAATCAAGAGTAACCGCTGTCAACCTGGATGACTATAAACTCTAGAGTAAAATTCAACCTCCCTAGATGTCATTAAATTCCAGACTAACATTCATCTACCTAGATGACCACAAACTCCAGAGTGACCCACTGGGTGGCTTATAAACCAACATAATCGTGTTTATGACCAAATAATCTCTAAGTAGTATATAAGAGGATGCCATCAATGGAGAACCCTTGATATATATAGATATCTACATTGATGAAGAACCTTGGATACATATGGATGATTCTAAATCTCATACATGCTAATAATTGATTGATAATATTGGGATGACCTAATAAATTCTTGGTAATTAATGAATGATTCATGAAAATATCTTAAATCAATGAGATAGCCCCATAGTAGGCAAAATTACCCCAAAAGGGTGTGATGAGCCCTACCACCCATCCTCTCGACCAATGAAAGTTCTTAAGTAAAATAGGTCTATAAACCCAATGACCATATTCCTTTGGAAATAAGACCCCTTTGGATACAAAACAATTTGGCCCTTCCAATTCCATAAATATATCCATTGGAAACAGTTTAAAAATAGTGATTTCTAACCAGAACACATGTTCATAGGGAAACAAAAAAGGGTGAAACAGATTTGAATCTTTAACCTAGATTATATTGTTACACATTTTTCATTCCCTTCTCAGTTGATAAATGTGGGATAAACAAGGAAATTTTTTATTCATGTTTTCATCCAAATTTTTTTTCCTTTACAAAGTTCTTGTTCCTATGTATATTACATATACAAGCACTCCTTTCTAGGCCTCTTTTTAATCCTAATGGATTCCTTCAAGTTTACACCCATAAACACCCTAGATACTACTTAGTCCAGATCCTTAGAATTAAATCACTAATCCCACCCATATTATAGGTTGGTCAACAAAGATGCCACCTATAGCCTCACCCCAAAGACATGGGTGTACTTACCAAGGGCTCTCGTGAATAGTCTCCACTGACAACATTGTGTGGTAGTAAACCCTAATGATGATGAGGGTATTAGCTTCGACTATATAGCCCAGGTCCATCAAACATGAGCATCAAAGATAGACCACTGGGGAAGACTACTACCTAATAGGGAGCAGGTTCATACCATTTCCCCCTTCGAAGAGGCCCACCCAAAAAAATTAGAGGAAAACATCGAACAAGTACACACACCCATCCACCTTTATTCTACGGGCCACTAGACTTTTCTAATGGTGACCAACTGATACCACTATTAAAATCTAGTGGAGTACCATTAGAAATAACATAAACTTTCTTAAAATCATCATTCCTTCCATTAGAATTGTCTACCAACATTCAAAAAATCCAACCAATCCACTTATATAAAAACCCATAATGCAGGAATATACACCTTCCTGCACTCACCAATTATTCTAGTAGCCTTATTTGGACACACATGGAGAATTTATTCAAAATTTCCAAATAGATAGTTGAGGGTAGGCTCAACACTCAACCCCAATACATGAGTACTATCTATATCCATTAATAGGAATGGGGGGGATAAAAGTAGGTAATTACCCCTACTCCATATACATAATGGATGTATATTCATGTTCCGGTCATTGAAGTCACAATTCACATCTTGGAAATGGTGAAAGGGTAGATGAAAATTCCTTCCCATATCATAAAGAATTTCCAAAATATCATAACAGTGGAATCAAAAGTACCCCAGGGATATACATATAACTATATCCTCGTACCTAGGGTGGCTCACCATTATGTCACCCTAGAGCAGATTCATACCTATGATATATTCTTAAAGGGTCATGGGGTACACACCCCCATATAATATGGAAAATTATATTGGGAACATACACCCATTACAACTGGAGATAATTGGCCAATTCTGATGGCCACTCCTAGGAAAGAACATACAACTACAAATGATAACAACTTCTCCCAACAAGTGGATGCAACTATATATAAGAATTCATCTAGGAAAATATCTCACCAAACATAGTTCAATAATAAAAATTCGATATATGATTTGGATCCTCTTAATGCTGGATTTATTCAACCCCATAGACATTTACCTATTGAATCTCAGTATCCTACACTCATGTTACCAAAATATGGGGTAGTAGCAATAATTATTAAGTTTCTCGTCAAATAATTTATCATTATGACTTTCTTCATGAAAATTCAGTCAATATTGAGAAGCTATCTCTTAATGAGAGCGAGGAAAACCCTCTAGGTGGCCAAAAGACTAAATATCAAGAGGGTATACCCATTGTTATAATGCACCATGATAGAATTCACTATGAATGTTATCTCTATATTAGTAATTCACATTATCAAGAGAATTCTCCAACTGAAAATATAGTGATGATACAACCCTCTTATCTTGAATTACATTAAAATACATGGACTATCATGTCTAATTCCTTGTCACCAGTAGGGGGAATTATTTCTCAACTAGAAGATGTCCTTAAATGTTAGTCATTCTAAAAACCACCCACATGTCATTTATCTTCAAATGCAATGGAGGAACTCTCTACTAATATTTTTGAATCTAATTAAATGATAGAGAACTTCCAATTTTGTTCCTATCAGGTAGGGGAACCTCTTATAAAATATAAAGAGGATATATTAATATTGACAAAAGAATATGCAGAAAATATAACACTGGTCATTTTTTGGTCTTTGGCACTCCTTAATATAACATTAAAGAGATGTTGGCTGCTGATTGGGTGCATTACATCCACCTCAACATGTGAAAATATCTTAATCATCTAAATCCAATGATATTACCTTATGAAGAATACCAAATTCATGTCATGGTAGTTGATGGGTTACAATTTCAAATTGACTTATCATCTATCATAGCTTCCTGAACCCCAAATATTGAAATGGAACATAGAGAAATTCAATGTGCATGCCTTAATGAATTAATGAGGTTGTGAGGATTAATCATTGATACCCCATATGGTGTTCATATAATTGAATGGGGGTGAACATGGAAAATTGAATTTAACTACACTCCAAAGCTATAAAAGATCTCCAAAATTGGTCTCAAGAAATTTTATTTCCCTTGGCCAGATACAACAAATGGATGTTGTTCATGACTGAAGAGATTCTCAACAAGAACAAGCCTTGACTGACTTCAACCAATGTCTGACCCAAAGAGGGAAATCTATTGATATAATTTAGCACCAAGTGTATGATAACTTCAAGAAGGAATCCTACTTTGAGGATGTCATCCATAATATTACAAAGATGTCTGAAACATCACAATGTTCTTATAAAGAAGGAAATTTATGAGAGTGTTGGATAATGCACCTGACTAATTTTTTACTATAATTAATAAATTTAAAAGAGAATTTGGGATCATATCAACCATAATAGTTCAGGATCCACTCCATACCAAAGGAATGTGAGTGTTTTTAACCCAACCCTTGGTGAAAAAAAATATCCTGAAGGGTTTAGAAAGATGTATATGAAAAAGTCTATCCTACAGGGCTGGGGGTTTTCATATTCACAATCCCCTCCTTAGTGTAAGTTGGTTTTCACCCAATTTGGGAAGAAGCTACAAAATAAATGCACAATATAACTATATAAGGAATAACTTAAGGTTAATATATGCCAAAACGTTCCTATGGAACAAATAAATAGGGAAAAAAAGTCTCATAGAGGGTGCAGAAGAAGTTAATCTCACAAAGATACTGACAGAACGTTAGTAATGCATTATGTATAAGTGAATGTCATTAATTCCATCATAGAAGATCATCTAGAAGATGAATCTAGTTTAGGGGAGTCATAGAAATAAGTTCTTATTCATAATGTGGTCTACACCAAAGAAAATGAAGGATGTGTTATTACTTGAAATCAAAGTCTTACCAAAAAAATTATATCCTCTCAAATAATCAACATCCTCCCCTTTAAAATTCATCCAAAAAGGTAAAATTTAATGGTGAGACCATGCCTCACCTTTCCTCTGGGGAATTTCAATCCCTTTTCTCTAGGAAATATTTATTCTGTTATAGGAGGAAATAAAGGAGTTAATAATACTCAACGAAGAGTTACTTAGAAGCAGTATTCTTGCTATATATAAACCAAAACAAGATCCTCGAGTTTCACTTCAAGTAGGTTCACCTCATCAAAGATGGTTTGTAGAAACTACTAATATATATAATGAATTCCATAAACTAGATTCATATAAAGAGCATAGTCAGAGACATACTAACAGGCATATCCATATTGGTTACTCATGGAAAATACTAATGGTGTCGCCACCAGTGGTTCTTCCAGTCACCACACCAGTTTATGATCTAGCCATCTCAACAATTCAGGTCCCATCTCATCTAGATATTCCTAGAATTATTATGAATACCATTAAGTCATTAACAACTCGATTAAAAGTTGTGGATGTACGTCCCACACTAGTTTAACTGGAAGATAAAGCTTATATATAATGGATAGATCATACTCCTCCACCACCAATATGTAGGAATCCTACATTTCTAATTTTCTATTTTTTGAGAGATCCGGAGAAGAACATGACACATTTTTCTCTCATTGTGATCCCATGATGGGGACCCATAAGCAATAGTAAGCTGTGAAAATTAGATGCTTTATATAATCAATACTGGGGCCATCCTTTGTATGGTATAGAATTTTTTCGTCTCAATCAATTACTGGTCATAAGATCGTTGTCAGAAGATCCTATTCCAGTTCAACTCAATGCATAAAATGATAATAGTCTTCGACCTCACCAACTAAAAACAAAGGGATAATGATAGATTATAGGATTTCATTACGAGGTTAAAAGAATATACTTAGTATTTAAACCTACCACACCCTCAATAAGAGTTTCTTCCCATTTTCGTAGAAAATAAATGTGAAGAGCTTCACACACCATTAATCTGTTTAAAATACATAGGAAGGTTTTGGGATCTATCTACAAATGGTAAAAAGATGTAAAACACCATCACAGAGACAAAAGAAAATTCCTAGATAATTCTATCTACTCAGAGAAGGAGAATAGGAAAGGAAGAAGTGGCTACAATTAAACATAAGAAGGTCCTTTTAACTATCCTACCTCAAAACTCACATCATATTGTAGTCCCCCACCTCTTGAGCGTCAATAGAAATGACCTCTTCATCAGGATGATCAAAGAGATCAGAGGAGGAGGAAGATTGAGGAATTAAAAAACATGGTCTATTCTTTTGTAATGAACAAGTCCTTGTCTACTTCATAAATTCTTTGGAAAAAAACTCAGTTTTGTTTTCAAGGCCAAAGAAACCTAAAAAATAAGAATATGTGACCTCTCAACAATTTCCCCTTCCATCAAAGGTTTTGGTACCCCATACAAGAGTTTTTTTGTTTTTATGGACCTCCTATAAATGGTGGTGGACTTTGGGCATGTGGAGATGAAAAATTCCCCAATCCATGTAGCATGTGTTATTGTTATTGATCCAGAGTAGGAAAGCCCATGGCACGAAGTCAAAAGTAAGAATGATGAGAAAATTGATGAGTGGATGGTCAAGAAAAAAATCCACTGAACTCCTATCATTCTATGAACACATTTGAAACAACATACTATGTATCATGTATATTACTTTATATAAAATCCATCTTCATCAAAGTCATAATCCTGTGAAGGCCAATCCTCAATGAATCAACACGACCCGAAGATTGAGGAGAAAACAGAAGAAGATGATTTTCTATCAAGGCCAAATTTGATCTTGACCTTAGTGAATTTAATGAAAACTTATCAAAAGCATGTGAACTTCTATGCCAAATGGTAGAATAAAAATTCACCTTTTAGGAAGAATATTTATCTGATTAGGAGTTTATCTTTAGCCCTATCAATGTTATTCAGTTAATGGATCCTTATTCGAGTGATGCTTTTGATTATGAACCTGAGTTATCTATACTTTATTGGGGAACTGGGGGAAGAGGATGTCAGGGTAGTGGATATAGTGGAAGACGTGGTTGGTCTCAAAACCATTACTCCAACTACACCCCTACTCGAACTGTTTATTAAGAATAAACTCATGGTAGAGCCCACCAATGGGCTCAACAAGAATAAGGTAACTCCCCCACAAATTTCAGGTTCTTTTTTAACATGATCATTTTAGAATACTAGTTAGATGATATGTCACCACCACCCAGTTGATTTGGAAGACCTAGCCTTTTGAATACCTCAATAGAAGAAGTACTTCCAACTTCTACCCTGAAAGATGTTACATACACATCTAGAGCATAATCTCCCAAGGAACCTTCATAAGGGATCCCCACATGGGAAAACATAGACCTATATATCAAAAGTACGATGTGTTGAAGAAAATAGCCCATGTACTAGATAATTTACCATTTTTTGATGCTCTAATTTTTTCAAAAGACCTAGGGAAGCACTCATTGAGGTTTTTTAAGTCCTCAAGAGTTTGAAGTTGAGGTTTCTACCACAGAAGATTACCGTATAGAGAATCACCCATAAATATTCCATGCATTCATGTCATTCCGGGACCAGGATGAGGATGTTGTCTTACATAGAAACATTATTCCCTTGTAACTATCTAGAATGGTTAATGAAACCAAAATCCAACAATCCTTCATTGATAATTACTTAGGAGTCAACCCTATCCTCATTTAGACAATTCACTGATTGGTCCTCACAAAATCCCATTTGTCTCCCTCCACTTTTATGTTATAGTGTTATGAAAAGAATGATCAAGAATATCTCGGTGAGATAATTCTCAAAACGTAGTTTGAGGATTTCATACCTAATTCATAGATCATGGTTTTCTAGCAAGACACACCATTCAATGTTCTTCTTATAAGACCCCTACTACATCATCATGTTTCCATTCCTTCATCATATGGCCAGTGTCTCAAATACTATGTTAATGGTCATATTGGGACATTTCTTGGTGATTAGGCCACATTACAAACTTTTTAATATAAGTAAATTGATGTACAGTTCTATCATAAAGGACGAAGATGGTTTATGGTAGATGATGTAATAAGAATCAATTCCCAAATAGTCTAGAGAAGATCCCAGATAACCCATTCAAGAATCTCAGTGAATGTTATGTGCATCCCATTAATGAAATTGAATGGGTTAGACCAAATCCAAGCACTTTTTCAATGTATTCCATAATGTCAATAATAACAATTGAGCCTGACAATATATGTAGAAGAAGCTAGTGACTTTACAAGCAGTGATGAAATCCAAAACATAGATGACTTCACTACATCCATCGAGCTTCAACATGTATATGCTTCATCATCAAGGATAGAATAAATTTTCATACGTGTGAAACAATATAGGGATTCCAATTCCAAAACCATCACATTTGCTGCGGATATTCAAAAATACCCTTCATCATTAGTTGAACTGGGGATGGTTACGTCCTCTTCGGGATTTCTAATTATACACTCCTCCCCTGAATATGAAATTATTACCTCATCACATACACTCTAAGAAGCGGTATAATAAGTTACACATGAATAAGTGGAGGAAGAGAAAGATCTCATGGATTCCCCTCCAGCATTTGAGGAAGGTATCTTCAACTCCGTGGATGAACTAGAATAAATAAATCTGGTTAAAAAAGAAGAGCCATGCCCCACTCTGATTAGTTATTCCATGAATCAAGTAGAGAAAAAGGTCTATACTTAATTTTTGAATAAAATACATGATTTTTCACTAGTAATTATATATAAATTATAGGCCTTGACCCCGATGTGGCCACCCATTAGTTGGTTTTTCTGGAATAGCATCGGGGATATAAACAGGCAGTAAGAAGGACACACCTGACTCACACCTCCAAAATTGAGGTTGAATTTGAAAATCATATTGAAGATAAATTCATCAAATAGTTGAAAGATCTAAGGGGGTATACAATATTGTCTCTATGAAAAATAATAAAAGGAAAATCAGAGTTTTCTTTCATTTTAAAAATCTCAAACAGTATTATCCTAAAGAATAATTCCTAATTCCGATGACAAAACTCTTGTTTGATGCAACATCTAGCTAAAAATATATTTCCATCATGGATTTCAAATATGGATATTAAAAAATCTATATGGCCTCATAAGATGAGTAATATATATCATTAATAGCCTATTAAGATGTATTTTTCTATTAGGTGATGCCCTTTGGCTCAAAGAATGCTGGTGCCTCCTACCAATGTGTTATGCACTACATTTTCAAACCTTTTATGGGAAATTTTTTTGAGTGTTATATTGATGATATAGTGGTAAAATATAGACAATGTTTTGATCACCTAATTGACCTAAATACCATATTCAATAATATTGGATATCATAACTTGAAGATAAACCCCTTGAAATGTCCTTTTTGGGTAACCTCAGGAAAATGTCTCGGCATTGTTGTAAGTCATCACAAAATCCAATTAGATCCTGAGAATCCTAAATCCACCTTTAGCATTTCACCTCATAGAAACATGATATAATTGATGGGAATTCAACAAGTCTTCTCCTATATTCGAAGATTCATAGTTAATATTTCATGAAAGTGTTTTTCCTTCACTAAATTGATGAAGAAGGGGATCACATATCAATGGACCGAAGACATCAAAAAGTCATTTGATACCTTCAAGAAATAACTCTTGAGACCAATGGTATTTATGCCACCTATTGAAGAAAAGACACTCATTATATATGTGAAAGCCTTAGAGTGATCACTATATGTATTCCTTGCACCAAAGAACAATTTTGTGAATAAAAATATCCTTTACTATCTTAGTCGAACCATGATTGACATAGAGACTTGATATTCAGTTATTGTGAAAAGATGCATCGAATTAATATTTTCAGTTTAAAAGCTAATGAAATTCTTGTCAAATCATGAGGTCCAGTTGGTCTCTCACAATAAACTACTAAAATTTATCTTTAGTCATCCTATGATGACATGACGTATAGAATGAGGGCAGTTATTCTATAACATTTTGATATACAGTTTTTTCATTATAATGGAGTGAAAGGCCATGTCACGACAGACATTATTTTTGAAAAATCATTTACAGAAGAGATATCATTGAATATTAAACTTACATATGAAGAAATATTATCTATTTAACAATGTCCTCCAATGCTGGAAATGTACTTTGATGGTTCTTCTATAAGTCTAGTGGGGAATAGAATGCAATACCCTCAGCTCAACAAATATTGGTTAGGAATAGTTATTATCTCCCCAAAAAAGAAAATGTTTTCGTATTCGTTTCTATCATCAGAAGGTGGTACCAATAATGAGTCAGAAAATCAGTTTCTCATTGAAGGACTGGAATTGGCACTCTAAATACTATTGAAACACCTAGATCTGAAGGGTGATTCAGAATTGATAATAAATTAAATCTACAAGGATTATTACATTAGAAAGGAAGAGATAATTCTCCTGTGTGATTATGTCCAAGTGTTAATGGAATAATTTCCCTCAAATCCCTCATTGACTCACATATTCCAATAACAAAATTCTCAGGAAGATCTATTAGAAAATGTAGCAATAAATTTGGAAGATACTAATCAAGAAGAAGCAGTCATTAGCATTGCAAAATTTTGAATGGTTTCACCTTTTTTGGATCAGAGTGGAGAAGATCAATGAAACCAGTCGCATACCTGATACATATAGCCCTATTATGGGTTGTATGACACCCATCTTTCAATATCTCTAAATAGAGTACATACACTAGAAATAGTTGGGAGAGATAAGATCAGTTGAAAATTAGCTAATTTCACACTTAATGATGGACCAAATCACTAGAAAGTCCTATATAAGAGAGGCTTCGATGGAGTCCTTCTCTGATGTGTTGATGGAGAAGACACTGCATCTGTTATGGATGAAGTACATGCATGAACTTGTGGTTCCTAGTAATTAGATTATATACTTTCTAGTCAAATTAGAAGACCTATATACTACTGGCCATCGATGATGAAATATTACATATAATTCACTAACAGGTTTCATCTCTTCCAAGTGCATTCCAACCCAGAGTTACTATATACCACTATGTACTCATGTACATTTTACACCTGGGGAATGGATGTTGTTGGTTTATATCCTCCAACTACAACTATATAGTCTAAGTACATCATTACTACTACCGATTTCTCCTCCAAATGGGTTGAGGAAATACCTCTTAAAGAATTTGGGACCAAGAGCACGGTTAGCTTTGTAAAATGTAATATCATTACCATAATTGGTGTTCTGTGTACAAAATTGATAGAAAAATGAACCATTTTTTGTTCTGTGGAGGTATAGAAGATATATTAGGAACACGATATCAAATCAAACCATTCATCCAACTATCATGTAGTGACCAATGAAAAAATAGAGTATTTCAAAAATATTCTATCAAATATACTCCATAAGTTGGTTCATAATGATAAGAAATATCGTATAGAAAAAATCTATCATTCCTTATGGATTTACATGACTACTACCCATACTACCACACGATCAACCCCATACTCATTGATATATTGGATAAAAGTATTTATGCCCATTTAAATTCAGTTTCCATTGCTCATAGTTTCAATTTGTGATCATTTATCCACTGATGAAAAATCTCAGAAAGTGGAGTTATTAGATGAAAAAATATTTTATACCTTACATCACATGTAATTGTATCAAAAAATTAATATAATGAGACTTTAATAAGAAGGTCCACCATCGTTCATTCATTCAAGTAGAGTTGGTTTTGGTCCTTAGTAATCCAATGATACTTGGAAGGAATCCTCCAAAGCTTGAGCTAATGTGGGAAGGATATTACTTAGTACATAGGTTCCACTCTAATTGATCTTATTAATAAATATCAATTGATGGATAACTCATTGAAACTCCAACCAATGCATTTTTCTTTATGAAATACTTTGTGTTGTCACAAAATGATCATCCTAGTTGAATGACAATAAATTAAATTACAACTATCATCATAGCTGCAGAACTATAAACTCTAAGGAACTATATGTGTCCATGTTGTTTGATGTTAAATTGTGTTTAAATATTTTCCTTATCAAATGATGATAAAATGCATGACATGAATTTCTAGTCGCATGACCTAAAACCGCAAGACTCATTTTTCCTCACCACATGACATTAAATTGTACAATTAATTTACCCCTTTTTTGATGTTAAAGAATTAGCCAAAATACCAAAAGATGATAACCCCTATGTTATTTTAAAAATAAATTTAAAATTTCCATGCATAAGAGTCACCCATATAAGTGACACTCCTTAGTGTCACTTGATCCCCATTTCTCCCTATTTTTGTATCGAAACTGTATTGGGAATATAATTTTAATAATGATATATGGATTGATTCCCATTCCAATGAGATAAATTGTGATTCATAGAACTCCAATTTTGGGTCCATCCATGATAAAAATGTTCTCCATAATTCCTTGTGTCTATGAGTTAGATCTACATAGGGAATATGACTTTAAGAACTATTTTTGGCATGATTCATTCTTTTTCAAGATACTTAGTGATGCATGGGACCTATCCTCACCTCCAATATCATTTTTTTTCTTTCAGGTCAAGAGACCTTCATCCATACTTCATGATGTTAAACTGAAAATTTCTCCATGAACTATGTGTGGCTTGATTCTCATTTCGATGAGATACATAGAGATACCCATATCTCCTATCTCGGGCCAAACTATAGAAAAAATGGAAATAATTTCCCCTTTCCTTTTACATTATCCAATTCTATACTACTAATATTTTCATAACATCAGGTTTTATTATCATACCAATTTTTATCTTCAGCCCAACCATTATATTAAATAATATCTATAAAATGTTAAATAAATATCCTCACATCAATCCTCAGTTGGTGTGGGGAACTCTATCAAGAACTATGTTTGTCTTGATTCTTTCCCCATCAAGATACATAGTGACACCCAGATCTCCTATCTAGTGTATAGCTGCAATGTTAGAAAAGTCCCTTCACCTCTATGTGTATGAACCAGACCTGAATAGGGATAATTTCTATGAACTATGTGTTGCTTGATTCTCATCCAATTAAGATATGTAGTGACACCCAAATCTCAAAATATGGGTCCAACCAAAATTTTAGATAAGAAATCCCCTTTTACTTTTCCTTGTGCATGAATTTGATCTTCATAGGAGAACTCTCTCCAGACCTATAGCATGATTCTCATGACAATTAGATACATGTTGATGCCTAGAGATCATACTTTAGGTCGAACCATTTGTCTAGAAATTATCAAAATCTATTTTCCACATGTCAAATTAATTGGTATGGGGAACATTTATTCAGACCTACATATGGATTGATTCTTTCCCCATCATGATATGTAGTAAATCATGGGTCTTAAAACCTGGTTCATTCAACGTATAATCATCATTACCCTATCATTCATTTGTGTTACCTATGTGTTATAGAATACACTTTTACCATTTCGTATTTCTCACAACAACCATATCTCACATGGGATTATGAATTTGGTAAAGTAATTTTCTGTATAAATAAAGTATCTCAACTCTCATTAGTCATATCAATGGTCCTGCATGTAAAACCTTAAAAGTAATGAGAAGTGTCCTTCTCGCATGACAAAAAAACTACATGATCTTCTAAAAAAAAGATACATGTGGTTTGATTATCATTTAAATGAGATAAGTAGTTTTTTATGTTAGTTCACCTTCTTCCCTACCACATGATGTTAAAATGCATTGAAGTGAAAGATATACATGGGTCTTGATTCTCATTCTGTTGATATACATAGTGACATCAAAATATTTTATCTCAGGTATATATTTAATTTAAAGTCCCCCTCTCCCTGTGTATGGATTAATCTTATATAGGGATACTAATTATAAAACTATATGTGGCTTCATTCTGACCCCTACAAGATAAGTAGTGACACCTCAGACTTATCCCATGGTCCAGCCGAAATATTCCTTTTTTATACTGGAATCACTCACATCCTCACTGCATGATCATAAACTATATGGTTCTTTAAGAACTACATGTGGCCTGATTCTAAACTATATGTGATACGCAGTGACATCCATATTATCAATACAGGGCCCATCCATAGCCTGAAATGAAAAATAATCTATTTTTTCTATGTATGAATCAGATATACATGAGGAGATTAAATAAAACTTTTCAAAATACACATGAATTTGTCTCTAATGGAACAACATGTTTCTTGATTCTTGCTTTGAAAAGAAATGTAGTGACACTTGGTCCCTATTCCATAGTCCATCCATAATATTCAAGTTCCTATTTATATCAAATCCCCTACTGCCCTAGTGGTTTGACTTTAAATGTCACAACATAATTTCCCTACCACATGTAATTAAACTACACAGTACCGAGAGAACTACTCATTTTTTATTGTTGTCTTATTAAGATATGTAGTGAAAACTATGACTTACATCCTAGTCCCGACAATGAGATACAATAAAATTCCCCATATCCCTCATATAATTTAAAAAATCTATGTAGGATTCTTTTTTTGGGTCCACTATTTAGAGAGCCCACTAAGAAAATGAAATATGTCCCTATTATACATATGAGTCAAATATACATAATGGAATATAAACACATGGAAAATACTTATCCACATACATCCCTTGTGCATTGGAAATTACCCACATCACGTTTCATACTCAAATCATGAGTACATTCAGATCTTCATAATACTTCTTTAGTTTCTGGTTGTAGAATGTCTAATACCAAAGATCTATTTTACCTGAAAATGAAGTATTTGACCCCATTGGCCTTTAATTAGTATCTAACATAATGATCTTTTCATCCAAAGGATGTCATTTTTTGTTTATGCTGCATATTCCCTAGCTCGCCCTGCATAATACAGCTAGAATAATGGGTTTCTCAAATAGTATTAACATTTTTCATGGGAGAAGCCTCTTCTGTCCCTTTAAGCTTTGATGATGGTATGAAAGAACATATATTTTAAAGAGGTAATCCTTTCAATAGTTCTTCCATATCCTTTATACCGACCTGAACATCGCTAATAATGTGGTTTAAACTTTCTCCCTTCACACAATCAATGTCTACTAGAATAACCTTGGGTCATTTGTCCACATATAATTCAGATTTTCTGCAATATTTTGGTCCTATCATATTACCTAAAACTAAAATAACCACACTTCCTAAATTTGGGTCCAACATTTGTAGTGATCAAATTTTCTCAATTATTTGGATATTATGACTAGATATACTCTTTTTTGTGTTCATAATGTTTTTTGTGTAGGAAAAAATCTATGCCAAGGAATATATGAATATCCATAAACTTCCATTGGCTTTTAGAAATAAAATGATAGAATTCTAGATAACTCCTTTACCTGACTATTTAGTACATGACCCTAGTTTTCCATGCATAATACGAACCACATAATATGGTTTTCAACCTATAGATACCATTATTGACTATATAGTATGTTCCCTAGATGTTCTTGAATAAAACAACACCCATAATGGGTTCTTCAAAAAGTGTTAACATTGTTCTTGGAATAAATATCCTATTAATAAATTTATCAATTTTTCCTATATCACTATTCAAATTTGAAAATCTACAAATCATATATTACAACTCTCCCATTCTATACCTAAATAGAGTATCATATTCCTAGATAGATTACTAAGAATTAGAGACCAATTAAAACCTTTTTTCAATGTTAATAACCTTAAAAAAACTCCTATAATGTCATTATTGAATGACTTGAAACCTAACAACATAATTTCCATGTCACATGAATTTAAACTACACAACCCAAACTATCATTGTTTCATGACTTGAAACTACATATCATAATTTTCTTACTACATGACTTGAAACTAAACAAAGTAATTTCATTTTTGTGTGACTTTAAATTTCATATCCCTATAATGTCCTTATTGAATGACATTAAAATTCACAACATAATATCATAAATCATCTTTCTAATGAAATTTACACACCTTAATGAATTAAATTTTCGTGGTATTGGGTTCTTATTCATTTCCTTTATCAGAATAGATGATTCCTTTATTCCCAAACATCTTTCCTTGGAAAAGTCACCCACTGCAGTCTTGAGACATCCAAATATTTAACCCATTTTTCTATAAGTAATATAATTTCAATATTAATCCTAACTCCTTTACCTAACTATGAAGTATGTTTCCAAGTTGGTGTTTCATAAGTCTCCCAAACAATGGGTATGTCATCCTAATGATACCACTTTTTTTCTATGCAACATATGCCCTCATTGGCCCTGTATTAAACATCCCCCATCAAGTAGTGGTAACTTCATTCATGGAAGAGACCCCATCTATTATTATACTTCAAGTATTATATTTGGAGACCATAAAAATCATGACTCATGATTCACCTTAGAATTATCTAAAAAAATATTGGGACCTTCATAGCCATCGAGCCTTGTTTGGGTTCTAAGCTCAATATTCATGGTCAAACCTATTAGAACTAAAGCCCTATCATTATTAGTATGACATGCGTGACATTAAATTCCCATTAAAAGATACATAGTACTCACCATGTTGAAAACATGAAAAGGTAAATATGGATAAAATCTAAATCTCAATTTTCTAAACTTACCCACTGCATGGTTTGGGCATTATCGAGCAATATAAAAAGACATAGAGTTCATCAGGTTTTCTATATTACCCTATATTCAGTCAAACTAAATTTATTAGGCCCCATTACCTATATAAAAAAATAATAATAAAATAAATATCCCCTCATCCCTACCATTATAATTATGATTATCTGGGAGATATATGTAATGCTATGAAAATCAGCAACAATGTTATGATTACATGAAGAACTCCTAGATGAAAACATATATGATCAAAGAAATAATCGTTTTCATTTATGTAGAATAATCAGAGTAACATATCCAAAAGAGAGTCTCATTGTATAATATTAGAAGAGGCTTTTAGTATGACTGTTCATTTTTCAAATAGCCACCTAAGCTCTATCAACCTCTGGTTGAATAACATTCAACTGAATAGAATCACTCTCCTCAGCTTTGCAAGGCACATCCATGGTACCCCCAATAGTAGTTACCCCTTCATGATGGTATTCACCTAATTATTGATGTATTTCTATATACCTTACATGAGAAGTATAAAACCCCTACTCAAGGAGTGACTCCTCTTTCGTAAGGGGCGACACTTCAAATGTTTGCCCCTTAATTTTTCATCTAAAATCATCCAACTTTTCATCATGGTTGGACTCTTCCTGCGATACTGCGGCCTGAAAACCATCAACATTAGTAACTATTATATTCTATACATGGTCTTGGTGAAGTTTGTTCTCTTTCTCCAATTGATGAATAGTCTCCTTCACTACATTATAAATTTGATAGTAATAAAACCCACTAAATACAAATATGCTAAACAGTGCAAGAAGTTATAAAAAATATGAGGATTTCTTTTCCAATGATGTTTAAGAGATCATTTTCCCAATGATTCTCAATGTATATCCACATATGATACAAAAAGGGAAATATGTATCTCTAATTATAAATCAGAGTCACTTCCTTGAGGTGCAATGTATTCTGGAATCAAAGCACTAAAGGATGTGCCTTTCTCTTCTCCCTAAGAAGAAGTAGATGCCTCAACTTCCATTGTTGGTCAAGGAAAGGAAAAAGAATCACCTTTTGAACTAGATTCAAAATAATATAATCCTAAAATGATAAATCAGAATCATTGTTAACATCAAAGTAGTAGAAATAATGAAGTCTAATCAAGAAAAATAGTGACATTTACCCAATAATATGTCAGTATCTTCAGTATATTCCTACCTATTATCTTAAAATACAATAGTTTGAACAGATACTTCAGGGAAGAGGACATTCTTCAGATCTTGATAAGCAACTATGATGAATGGATCAAAAGTATGTCCCGATTCTAGATTCCCAATCAGTATTTTTCCGACATCAATAGAGGTAGGATGGAGTGGAATTACCTATTATTTAAGGGAATTTGAAACATTCTCTATAGGAAAAGCTGTATAAGTTGAATTTTAATGTGAAATATCAGATAAAATAACAAATATTTATTATAAATAATGAAATGATAAAACTCACATCTTTTTAGTTATTTCATAAAAATACCACACTCCCCGATGAATCCTATAATATCAATGTATAAATTAAGAGCATCAAACATTTCAGTGTATAAGGATTTTTATATCACAATACCCTCACCATCTAATGTATCCAACAAACATTTATCAATACCCGCATTGACTGTGCTAACATTTCTCTCTTCCAGCTCTTTAACTGGCATGCTACTATTAGGCCTTGCTGAGTTTGGATCAACACTGAAACATTCCTCAAACTACCCAGGATCATTTAATATCCTTCTAAGAAAAATAAGAATATCCGCAAAAACTACCACATGATCCTATGGTACAAGTAACAGTTTTAAGATTTTTTAGGGAGAAGAGTGTTAGAAATATCATATGATAACAAGAAGATGTTCATCATACATTACCATGACCCTCCTCTCTCTCTATAGAAGTAGGAGAAGAAACAACCACATCCCTTGAAAATTTATCTATTTAGGTGATATATTTTTCAGAAAAAATCTATAGATCCCCTGAGGTGTCCTTCTCAATATTTGAAGGACTGTTACTAGATCCCTTAAAGGAATAAAGAAGTGATGATCCTACAGGATTGTGAAAATTGTTAGAAAGTTTTTCAAGTAAGTTGTAATATAGGAGGACAGTAAAAATATGCACTATTATGTACTTATCAAACCAGCATTAATGACCTATTTTGCTTCCTTTTGAAAGATTTTAGAGATATTGTTCTACTATTTTTAGTAATAGAGACATGAGGAAATAAATGACAATTTTATGTCACCATTACATCTATCTTGGTCCTCCCATTGGGAAAGAGTTCTGGAGATGTGAGGGCCTCATTTTCCATTTTAATAGGGGTACCCATAGGACCATTTTTTGGCAACTCAAGGTCTTTTCCTACCATTTTTTCTTCTGTTATAACATGCTAAAAAATGAGATCCAATCAAAATTTGTGATGGTGGATAAACATCTAAAAATAGAAAGTAGAAAGGGGAAATGCATCATTAGTATAAAAATAATTATCCCATTCCTTTCTAAGGCGAACAATTACCCCTTTGAGTACCCCTCAATACAACATGTTTGATACTCACTTCAAGGCTGCGACTTGATCATCGATTGAAAATATGTAATCCTCCATCTCCTTTATGTACTCCTATATTTTACATAGATTATTATCTTGGTGACAATCAGATGGTTCTTTAATATCACCCAACTCTATAATTCGAATATTATACTGAAGGAACTCCAATATATCCTTGATATTATGAGTCATAATTTTTGAATACTGAATTTCTAGGTGTCACACATAGTTTGGTCATGATGAATATTAATGTGGGGAAAACACAACACCCTCATATTGGAAATTTCCTTCAAATCTCCATTATTCTTTATAAGAACAATGGGATGATATGACAACCTCCCCCCGATGATGTTGACTAGATGACCTTAACATCAGGGGTGTTATCTTTTTAACCTTAGTTTTCCAACTGGATTTTTAAGAGAACATTTTAAAGGCTCTGATGGATTCAAATACTCCACAACATCTTTGGTTTTGTATTTCTTTCCATGATTTCCATGTCCAATAGTTTTCATGGATTATACTTGATAACTTGAGGCTTTGAAGAAACCCCAACCTTGACATATATTACCTCCAGTCCAATTGATGCATCTGATGGAGGTAGAATGATAAACATTTTGGATGCCTCATATTCCATTAGGATTTATAATTATTGGGCTACAATTGGGTGCTTGTACTTCCTAACATATGTGGGAGGTGAGGTTCTTGATTGTTGAAGACATTTGAATTGGTGAGAAAACCTATAATGGGAGTAATACTCATAGATAATATCACTTTTAATGTTGGTGACTAATACATTGTCCCTAAATTCAATCATGTACACCCTCAACTCATAATTATCTTCCTTAATATTATTGAAAAATGTTATGGTTTATGTGTTGCCAAATGGAATGAAACATAAATCTCTATATACACATTGTGCCTCCATCACCTCACCAGACTTCAGGATCAAATGATGAATTGTAGAAACCATTAAAACAAATGGGGTAAATCTACCATTAGGGATCCTAAATGAACTTAGCACTGCATATGAACTGAATGGTGCTGCAATATA
Source organism: Viscum album (assembly GCA_963277665.1). NCBI lineage: Eukaryota > Viridiplantae > Streptophyta > Magnoliopsida > Santalales > Viscaceae > Viscum > Viscum album. The sequence goes on along the minus strand of OY728129.1, from coordinate 613,654,211 downwards.
GCTCCATATCCCCTAAAATGGTCCTGTAAGTCTAGAAGAAGCCTTACCATTGTAAAAATTCAATAGGAAAAGATACATTCTTACCAATACAGGGGCATCTAACCCGATATATTTCCCAATTCTAACTTGGACACAATGGAAAAAGTCTCTGGCCTCACACCACCACCGGACTCACATATTAGAAGCAAATAAGTACTTAGGAACATGGAAAGAAATACGGCATGGTATACATTTTCATAAAATTTGGGATACATTTTTAAAACCAAATGTTAGTAATCGGCTTTCTCCAATGTGTGCCAAAACGTTCCTGAACCAGCAAAATTTTCTACACCATGGAAAATGGTAGGACGTATGCAAGTAGGAACCTTCTCTTTCATGGGTTCTAAGAAGACCCTATCCACACTTCCACATGGATGTTAGCTCTATGATGAGAATATTTCTTTTATTTGTATATATCCTTATATATTTTTAACAGCTCATGAGACAATGGTGGTTTCCTCTTATCAGCATACCATGTTCAATTTGGTGGGATGAATTCATCATACATATCCTAAAGGATGTGATCCCCATATATTTGCAAGATATCCCAATAACTAAAACTGACTTCACCGTGCATAAAATTAAAATAATTTCTTTTCAAACTCCACTAGATCATTAATTAAGGAATGATTCCATTCTTGTAATCTGATTAATATCCTACCCATACAGCCTCAAAAATTTGAAAATATTGTATTAGTTTTCTCAAATCTACACAAGTTTCACATAACCAAAATTCCAACATCCATTCAGGTCTAACCGCCCATCCAATGTTAATATCACAGTCTTATTTACAACCCTAAGATTGATATGTCTTTGAGGCATAAAAGGTCAATTCATAGAAATTTGGCCTTAGATCTATGAAACGATCTCTCATATCATGAGTAAATAAAACATGATGTATGATGCATCTAATAGGCATTGTTCCCTCATTAATGGAGACATCCCTTGTAATGTTTTTGAAATTGGGTGTGTAGATGTATTTAAATAAACAAGTCTTCAGAAAATATTTATTATATTCAGAAATGTGGGAATATCTCAAAAGCCCATGCCCATACAGTTGAAGGTAGTCACTTCTTGGATACTCACTTTGAATTTGAATAAAAATTTTCTTTATTTTGGGGAGGGTAGAATCAATAATTTCATACTAATATGGTCTGAGGAATTTCATCATTTCAGTCAGATGAATAACATCTACCTCAGTTTAAATCACGAAAGAAGACATTTGAAAACTTAAAAAAAGGAACCAATTTCTATTTTTATGTTGTAAATTTAAATTTGGAAATATCAAATTTTAACGTAGAGGAATTCATGAATTTGGAAAAGAAAAATCTTCACGTATATCATTTGACAAGGTACCCCGCACAGGTCATTTGACAAGGTATCCAGCACATGTCCTTTTGACAAAATCCTTTTGTGCAACCACTTTAATAAAGATACTCGATGAAAATTTATTTCATAGGTGGATATACCTTGATAAATCCTTAGAAGGAACTTAACGGGATAACAACACAATGGTGATGGGTGAATCATCTATGCAATGAGGGAAAAATTGGGAATTCTGGTGAATAAAATGACAAAGGCACAAATGTATTTATTGACATCTACATCCCAAACCACCGACCTACGTAGATAGACCTATGATAATAACCTATGTGGGGAAACTATGTAGAGGACCTTCACAATACATCATTAATTCATCCTGATTTTTTTTCCATAGTCTTTCCTCTGGACTAGAACCTCCTCCTTCAGTCGGACCCAATCCTATGGTGGGATTTCATTGGTACACCCTTTTTAATAATGGAATGAAAAAATATTATGAAGAGAAATTTTGGATATCATAATGTGTCAAGATAAATTAATTATAAGAAAGGAAATATATCCAAATAGACCTACGAGGCATACATACGTGTAATAAGGTTAGCGTATGTCCTTCTAGTGGAGCCCAAAGGCTTACTCCACTACATTGGGGACCTACTCCATAGGATACACGACTATATAATTTTTACACTCATATGTAGTTTAGCTACACTATGGACCTACGCCAATGACCTATGCCACAAATTCCATTCAACCAAGTCCTATCTTTTCGTATAAATAAGATGCTTGGGCTCCCCATTTCTATAACTAAAAAATTAGAATAACTCTTAAAGCTCTCATTGTGATGTACCTTTTTCGAGGTCCCCCAAATTATCTTATGTAGCTCTATAAAACATAAGATGAGTTTTAATTAAATGGGATAATAAGATAAATATCATTTTAGAGTTTATAATACAAATCATCTTACTACGGACCCATAAAAAGCCACCTCTGCGAGGCGTATTCCCTTTGGAAGGACCCGTATCAGACTCTTCCAAATACACCAGTGGTGACCCATGGTTCCTTGGTTAAAACCAAACCCATGTTTTGTTACACCGAAAGTCCATTACCAAAGGAATATCAATCTTTCACATACTTTCTCCTTGTGTTAAGAATTTTTTAGTTCATCCCAGGACCCGGACGACACACCTTCACAACAAACCTGCACTTTCCACCTAAGTTCATGGCCTACACGAGCCATACATTATGACCTCATTAAAGAGACTCAGGGAAGGGCTCCTCATTTTTTTGTCTTTCTTGTCTGAATGGAACCATGTTGAAATCTCCAATAGGACTTCTTCATTTTATCAATCTTTTGGGAAAGGCACATCAGAATGTCTCCAATTTGGGTCGTTATTTCTACAGTCCTAGGATTCTCACACTTGTCTCACAAGATGGTCAGGACCCTCTATATTCCTGTAGTTTTATATATCTACGGTCACATGGACCCTTACCACAAGGAATGTGTTGTGTAGTTCCTGATCTCAAATTATAGGTGTAGGAATCTGTCTACCCCATCTCGCCTATAAGACTTGGATCCTTCTATCCCTATTATATAGGGTAAGGATCACACATGATTTTCCCTTTGACAATTAAGAAGTCGCACTCATCTCCGAAGATCAATTTTAGGGAAACCAGTTTTGTGTAAGCCCAAAACCTTTCACATAGTAGGTTGTAGTATTTATCTTCTCTACCTCTTCAAACTCCGATAATTCCTTATATCTGGAGCTATCTCAAATATAAAGTGAAGAGTGGGAAGGTTTGTTGCTTTGTCCACTTCTATTATGGCCACGACCTCTTCCACCAGTGGAGGATAAATCACGCATGGTTCACCGAATCTTTTACATACTCTTGTTTCTTACTCTAAGCATGACTTTCATGGGCTTAGATATTTATATTGATCACAACATCCAAAAAATGAACCTAAATTAATAAAATACGAGAACTCTTATTCACACCATAATGGTTATATGTAATAATCCTTATAAAATCCCAAGATATATACAATATCATCCATGAAATGAGAAATCATACACCCTTAACAATGACATCCCCCTCATGAGTTAGCCATAATCCTAACTACCTTAATCTGGGAATCCTCATTAGGATATAGGCTCGAATTAATCCCCCTTTAACCAAGACGAGTTAATATATCTCTCATGGACCATGTTTCAAGGGAATCCTCTTCGAGATTAAGCCCCATTCAATTTCTCTAAGTTAGTCATACTCCCCTGTGATACTTACCTAACGACGTGGGCATTGACTCACACCATAATTTGGATACAAAAGAATCCTCACTATAGTTAAAACCCATCATTAGAAATCAACCATATTCTCTATAGTCCATATACATTTTAGGGTATAATGAAACATGGATGATCATATTCCTTCTAGGTTCTTTGGGCTACTTAGGCATAAGTCCCACACCAAGCATTGACTAGGAGCCTTTCACCAAGTTGTCCTTGCTAAATGACCTTAAACTATTCAATTGTGTCCTTATCACATGACCATAAAAGGTTTTATGTGTCCCATTAAGAGCCAAATAATGATGTGGGTTCTGATTCCTTTCTTAGGGATACGTTGGAATCCAACCTATGGGTTTGATTGCAACATCAAAACAAATTTTGTCTCCCTAGATTACTATAAATACAGAGTAACCTCTATCTACCTAGATGACAATTAACACTAGGGTATACTTCCATCTCCCTTGATGATGATAAATTATAATGTAACATTAATCTATCTAGATTACCACAACCTTAATAGTGCCCCACTTTAAATCATTAAATCCAGCATCATCATAATGACTACCAAAGAATCTCTAAGTAGTATATAAAAGGATACCCTCAATGGACAACACTGGATACACATAGATATCTCCATTGACGAAGAACCTAAAATTAATATGGATGATTCTAAATTCCACACATGCTAATAATTTATGGCTAATATTGGTATGACCTAATTCAAACTAGGGAATTAATTAACGATTCATTAACCTATCTTAAATCTATAATAGAGTCCCAGAGTAGGAAATAATTCCCCCAAAAGAGTGTGATGAGGCCAACCTCCCATCTTCAAGACCAATGAGAGTTCTTGAGTATCATAGGTCATTTAAAATAATGATCAAATACCTTGGGAAAGAAGTTCCCTTTGGATATAGAACTGTTGGGTGTTGTTGATTCCATAAAAAAATATGTTAGAAACTGTTAAAAAATAGTGATTCCTAACTAGAACACATGTTCTGAGGGAAACATGGACATAATATTTTTATATGATACGTATGATATATATGATATATATGATATATATGATATATATGATATATATGATGTTATTATGATTCTATAATGTTTATATCACACATATCTTCATTCTTTAAATATATTTAGAACATGACAGATTTGTTCATGTGTACGACGGACTACCGCCTTTTGATGAAAAGTGACTTTTTCATGATATACATGGAATGTATTATGGATGGTTTTAATAAGAATATAAGATATATATTTATAAGGTCCTGAAAAATCTGAAAATGAATTTTTACCCAAATCCCCCAAAAGAATTGGGGAAATTTTTTTAAAGAAGAGACACAACAAAAAGGGATCAGTCCACGAACTGGTCCATGGAGGCGCAACATGGCCAGGAACCCCCTCCGCGAACCATTTTCATTCGAAAAATGGTGGCAGAGAGCCTCTGCGGTCGCGAGGCAGGATCAGCACCAGTCCGGTTCACCATCACAAACCGCGATAACCATGGACCGCGTCGACCGGTCCAAGCCGCACCCGCTGTCGTTCGCAGAATAGAGGCGGAACCCTCCGCACCCGCGGAGTACTCCCTGATTTCACCTCATGGAGGGGGGGAAGCATTCAATACCCACCGCAAATCACGAATTGACAAAGTCGGCTATGAATCGGGTTATGGGCCTCTCCAAAAGGTGTCGCGTGGCCACAAATAGATTCCTTTCCCCACTATATAAAAGGATACCGAGGGGGAAAGAAAACAGGTATTAGAGAACTGGAATTAGATTCGAAGGGATAAGAGATCAGTTGAAGGTAGGCTTCGGATTTTTCAAACAGTGAAATTCCCATCTGCGAACCACAACATGTATCTGAATTAATAAGGAATCATAAAATGCATAATAAATTAGTGAACTGTGAACCTAAAATAAAAAAAAGGAGAACTGTGAACCATACCCCCTCTACGGATGACTTCTCTACGGACTAGGGAGTTTATGCCTCTTTTCCCATCCTTCGCACAGCGTAGAGCCCTCCTACGCGGGCAAAGCCCCAACCAACGAGCCTCTGACCGGTGCCGCCCTTGGCCACCGCTACCCGCCTGGAACCCTCCGCAAACCAACCTGGTTGGCGAATTTAACCCGAAGATGCGGACCCCCCTGGTTTACAGATTGAACCTGAAGCTGCGAACCATCTTGGTTTGTAGGACGCCAATCAGTCCGTGAACCACCCTGGTTCGCGGATGGCTTCTCCAGCCACGTGGCACTTTCCCATGCGAAGGATTCCACCACCTATACCTCTCGGTGGCTCACCAATTACTTTGATGTTCTCATTTCTAGAGCCAGGTAAAATCATTCTGATCCAGCCAGGTCCTCTACAACTCCCTCATTGGCCTATTTGTCGGCCCCGAGCTGAGGCCTCCACCAGAGCTGCCGGATCCGCATGGTATGACTTTCAGGCGCATCATCACGCCATTTTGAGTTCACATACCCACAGTAAACAAGGTCAAAGGGGTTGCCTCTACCCTTGAGCAGATTCCTGAAGCATTCTTGGGTTCACATTCCCACGGTAATGTGGAGTCTGAGCTTAGGAATCCCTTTTCTACCCCTCCACTTGTTGATGGTTTCTCGAAGATGGTAAAATACCCATCAGAGGGAAGTCGTCGTACACTGCAAGAGAGGAGATGGGCACAGGAGCACCCCCTTTCCGTCTCCCTCTGGGTTTTGTCACCCTGGGCATCCATCTTAGAGTAAGCCCCTACCTTTTGGGCCTCCTCAGAGTGTAATCCCCAATTCATCATCCTGGGCCGCTCCATGTGTAATCCCCACTCCACTTCTCATAGACGCACCTTTCGCGATGTGATCCTCTGGTCCCTGCTGCCTCTTATTTCTCACACGGAGCATGACTCACGTGGGATTAGAGTAAGAATCGACAATGACATCCTACTATGGGCCTCCTCAGAGTGTAATCCCCAATCCGTCATTCTAGGCTTCCTCAGAGCATAATCCCCTAGCCCATGCGAACTACATAGACTTTGATCCCTATCTCCTAGACAGGGTACGTAGGAAGCCTCCCTGAGGTTCAAGCCCACCACCCATCTGACCACCTCGTCTCTCTTCACGTCAGCACCCCGAAACCTAAGAGAACTACGTGGACTTTGATCCCTGTCCCCTAGACAGGGTATGTAGGAAGCCTCCAAGGGGTTCAAGCCCAACAACCGGTCGATGCGATCATCTCCACATCGGTTCACTGTGCCACTCCTAGTGTCATCTCAAGCGAGTTCCAACCCTTTGGGGTCATTAATCCAACGAGGGATGGTAAACCTCGAGCATAAATGATTCTGAACCATTGCGTCCAGTTGAGAATTTCCCATCAAGGTTAAATTCGTGGATAATATGTTTGGGTATAAACCAAAGATTCACGAACATATGAATATGTCTTAAATCTATAAGAGAGTCCTAGAACAAGCAATAATTCCCCCCCCCCCCCAAAAGGGTGCGATGAGCCCAAATTTCCATCCTCTCAACCAATGTGAGTTCTTAAGAGTCACTGGTCAGACCATTCGGTGAATGCCTGCCTTTGGAAAGCAGGTCCATCAATCATTGGATATGGAGCCATTGGGCGTTTCATGGCCGAAAACCAGAACGAAACAAAAAATGGTGAACCCGACATGAATCTTTAACCAAACATGAAATATTCAACTTAATCTCACCCAGTTCCCCCTTATGCTCCAAAGGAGGGACAAGTGAGGTCATTAATTATGCATGGGATTATGAGATGCTACTTTGACAGGTTTGCTTCTTGTATTTTCTAAAATGTTTCGTAGGAACTACTTTCCAAACTCCCTTCGATCCAATGGCATTGCAAAGGAACTCACAAGTGTGCGCTTACAACGACGCAAGGACGAGACTTCCTCAACAATGGAGGACCCTATCACCCACCCAGCATCTTCAACTCTAGGTTTAAGATGCGCTGATCTGAGAGTACCATGGGAACGGTACTCTCCCAACGGTGGAGGCAGCCATGCACGCCCTCCAATCCATCAAGATTCACTGGTCGCCTGCCCAGCAGCGACCACAAAGGTGGATACAGACAGCCCCTGTCGCTGTCTCTAACCATTTTGGGAGCCTATACCCGTAACGGGAAAATGCATACCTCCCTTATCTTAGGGAGGTGGATGAGGTCGACGTTGAGGACTTCATCCCCACCGAACAGGGGTTCCTCTCCAAGGCCCCCGCTGGCAGACGTCATCGCGGTCACGCCACGACCTGACATCCTCGCACCGAGGAGGATGTCTCCCCGAGGATTCAGGCCCACTCTCCCCAAGCTCTGGCCCCTCGGACCGCCCGACAAGGGTGGCAGACATACAGTCGGGGACCGGTCATCACCCTGGTCCCTGAGGAGGAGCTCTGCTACCCAGCCATGAAGACGTACCACGAACATGCACCTACACCTGTTCGCTCCTCCCAAGCCCTCCATCCAGACATGGAGGCATCATATGATCCAGGGCGCATCCCCACTGAGCTCCATCAAGCTCGTCGCTCACGCAGGATGACACTTACTAGGCATGCACCTCTCCCTGCCCAGGGTCATGAAGCCCACCAGCTTGACGTGGTGGAAACCCGGCACCTGCAGGACCAGCTCCTGGTAGTTTCTTTAGATGACCACCATCCTGATATGGTGGCGATCAACAAATCCCACCACCTAGATGTGGCAGAAAATCATAGGCGAGCACGTCTCCCCGCAAACAAAGGCCACCGAATTGATACAGTGAGAAACCAATATATGTCGGGCCAGCTCCCTGTGGATGCAAGAAAAGTCTTCCACCCTGATGTGGCGGCAAATGGAGAGAGAAACTGGTGTATCCCGGTATAGGGGATGACTCGTTCAACTGCCCCGACATAGGAGAATTGTCAGTACTCACTGACCACTGGAGAACCGAAGTAGGATATTCCTACTCTGATATCAGAATGGACCTTCATACCCGTTCTAGACAAAGATGTCTCTCTGAATATCCTAGAAATGATGGAGGAGAAGGTGTCAATCCCAGATCATATCTTGTAGACTTTCTAGCATGTAATTGCATCGACGACAACAATAAGGACTCAGGCCCTGAGCCTTTCTCCCCAATTGAGGCGACTCATCTAAGAGATGAGATAGCCACCTCAGAGAAGATCTTCATCCCTGCTTCATCCCAAGAGGGTCTCTGGCTATATTCCGCAATGCAAGGGAAACTGGATCGAGCAGTTTCACTCGTTCCAACTGGGGGACACCCATCCATCACGGTGGATGCTCCAGAGTAGGAATATATCCCTGATAAAAGTCAAGATGTTCGTCGACACATCCCTGAAACTTCACGGGACCCAATTAGACATGGACCCAAAGGAGGTGAAGATCGTTGTCGATAGCAGACGGTCCCCGCTGACCGCAAAAGAGCGCCCTGAACACGTTGAAGGCAGCCGAAAAATAAAGAACGGGTTCATGACTCCGCTCTGATGGAAGCTGGGGTTTCTGACGCCGCTGAGTACGCATCAAAGGATCGAAACCCCACCCACCCATTACCATATTATGGGATTGGCAGTAGCAGTTGCAAAGGTCCTCCTTGAAATGGTGCTACCAGCAGCTCTAAAGGTCCTCCCCAGAGCACCCGTGGGGGCCTCCCCCTTGGGCATATAACGATCGGTTATGAGAGATTCTCTCTTGATGTGAGTCACCGAAACCCTCCACGTGACCAGAAGATAGAGCAGTAATAATTTCCTCCACTTGCTGCGGCCCACCCTGAAGGTCATCCCCGGGGTATACACTACAATCTCTCTCCATGTAGTGGGACCACAGATTATGACGGTAGTCCTCACTATCATAGTCGCATCTACGGAGGTCCTCATCATAGTGACGTCTCATCACGACAAGAAGGCCCTCCCCTTGTCATGGCCTTCCCTGAAGGTCCTCCCCAGGGGTTACGCTGCAACGGAACTCCACGCAGCCAGGCATCTGGTCACGGTGGTAGTCCTCGCCACACTGATAACAGAGGTCCTCCCCGTAGAGACGTCAAGCAATGAGAAGGGCCTCCCCTCATTGCGGTACATTCTGGAGGCCCTCCCTAGGATATATCCCGCAGATATTCTCCCTGCGGCAGCAGTAATGGTAGTCCATGCCATTGTCACATGTCACGACCCGTCCTCGGGGCCCGTGCCGTGACTACCCCAAGCCCGCCTTCCATAGGCCAGGGGCTGGCGACTAGCACCAAAGGCGTAAATCCTGATAACTGGGAAGGAATTGCCTTTATAAAAGTAACAAAACACCACAGAGTACAAGCGGAAGTAAAACACTAAGTACAAAAGGAAGTGCTGAAAAGTAAATGGGCCAGAATACAAACCCAAAAGAAAGTACAACTACAACTGAAAAAAGTACAACAAAAAAAGACAACAGCTGGAGGGACGGAAGCGGCTCCTGGGTCGTCCTCCTCGGATCCTACCAGAAGGGTAGGTATAGATGGCGCAGCTCCTGGATCGTCCACCACGAATCCTACCTGAAGGGTAGGTACAGATAGCCTCCACATTGCTCTCGTCCGTCAACCTCCTCCGAGTGTCGTCTCGCTGTGAAGTCCACCTCCAGACACTGACTTGTCGTGTAGTCCACCTCCGGGTACCGTCCAGTCCTCGAACACTCAGCCTCCGTCAGCACTGCCTGTCGTCTGCAACCAACACAACGAGGTGCGGGCATAGCCCGTGTAGGGGTGAGTATAACGATACTCAGTAGGGACCCCGAGACCCTCAAGGTCTCACTAAATCCAACAAGGATAACCACAAGAAGATCTCAACAGATAAACTCTACTTAGGTATATGCCCATACATATACCTAAGTTATCAAGTAACCCATCTCAATCATGAGGAAACACAAAGGTCAAAAGTCTCAGCTCAAACCAGGATTTTAATTATCGAAACCGTAACTACTGAAGAGCTCCGTCTCTAGAGTGTACAGTGGTCCTGTCACGACTTTGAGGTACTGCTCACTAACCTAAGACCGCTGAGGTACTCCTCCTGTCGAGTACCGCGGGCCAGCCACCCAAACACAGTAGTGCTTCCCGCCGAGGTATGTCACTCAAACACAGTAGTGCACACCCCCTAGTAGCCTACAGAGGTACTCTCCGAACGAGTACCGCGGGTCTGCAGTATCACACAGGTAGTGCTCTGTCTTCCATGGGTCTGCACCCAAACAAAGTAGTGCACCGTCCACTGGGCTAGTCGACTCACTCCAAGTCGAGTCGGTCAAGCAGTCGTCAGGTCTCAGTCGGCTACACAGTCTCCGTACTCCGCACGCTCGTCTCTGGGAGGGTCCGCTCCACGAGCTACAAGTCGATACTCCAAGTATCTCAAGGTCCCACGAAGAATTATCTCAAAGGACCACCTCGTCACAGGGGTCTCAACGCAACAGACGGCGCGTCGATCGGACGCCCGGTCTGTGAGTTATTAGTCTTTTCGTCCCAGGGGCCCGGTTGGTTTCGTGAGCGAACCAAACCCAGCCGTATCTCAACTGTACCCCGATCTCTCATAGGGTATACTCATAGGGACCGTTTCTCAACGTGATCGTCAACGCTGCTGACGGTTCGTCAAATGGACGTCATGTCTGAAAGTTATCAGCTTTTTCGTTCCAGGGGCCCGGTTGGTTTTTAAGGATAAACCAACCCGACCGTACTCCACCTACGCCCAAACCCTGGGCGGAGTGAGACAAAAGATCCGTCTCACTAAGAGGAAACTAACAAAGCTGACGGTACGTCAATCGGACGTCCGTAGCTCAAGATATGAGTGTTTCCGCTCCGAGGGCCCGGTTGGTTTCGTGTACGAACCAACCCGGCCGAACCCAAAGTATTCCGAAACTTTGAGTGCGATAAACCGAAACGTCCGACTCGCTCCAAGGATTGCGTTACCGCTGACGGAGAGTCGTTTGGAGGCCCGTAGCTCAAGTTACGGGCGTTTGAACGAAAGTCGTCCGAAGACGGGGGGGTCCGGGCCCGGGCCGACCCCCCCTGGTTGGCCCGAACCGGGTCGGGTCTGACCCGGTTGGCCCGGCCCGGCCAGGCCAGGGCCGGTCCGGCTCGGCTCGGCCGAGCGGCCGAGCGGCCGACGCGGGGGAAAGCCGCCGCCACGCGTGACACCCCCGCGGCACCCGCGGGGTGTCACGCTGGACACCCGCGGCACCCGCGGGGTGTCGCGCTGGACACCCGCGGGGTGTCGCCCTGGACACCCGCGGCACCCGCGGGGTGTCGCGCTGGACACCCGCGGGGTGTCGCCCTGGACACCCGCGGGGTGCCGCGTGACAACCCCACGGCACCCGCGGGGTGTCACGCTGGACACCCGCGGCACCCGCGGGGTGTCGCGCTGGACACCCGCGGCACCCGCGGGGTGTCGCACTGGACACCCGCGGCACCCGCGGGGTGTTGCACTGTACACCCACGGGGTGCCGCCGCCTCCGGCCACCGGCGCCGCCGCGCCGGCGACCCGCGCCACCACCGGCTTCCACGGGCCGCCGGAGTCGCTCCGGTGGCCCGTTTTCCTTCCCGTCTTCGCCGTTGTTCCTCCCGGGTTCCGTTCTTTACTGCGGGATCATCAAACATCCGTTGCGGCGCGTTCCGTCGTTGCCCGTAAAATCCGCACAAGAACGAAGAACGGCGGAGGGTTGTCGGGCCGTGTTCGTTTGGCCCGCACCCTCCATGTTAGATATAAACAACGGGAGAAATTAAAGTTCAACACATGAACGCATATCCGAAATAATTTTTAATGAAATAAAATTGTTTCATAAAAACGGGTTCCTTATTTGAACGGAAACAACAATTTTAATAATTTTAAAATTGTTCACAAATCCAGTTCTTTAACTTTTTAAAGAAACAATTACGGGAATATAAAAAGAAAAGGGGGGTAATTCCCAAAAATAAATCCCTACCTCACCGTCGCTGTCGGATGCGAGGTCGTCGCGGAATTAACCGTCGCGGAAGGAGGTGATCGTCACACCGCGGAAGGGCGTCGCATCGATGATCTCCGAGGACCAAGAACATACGGATTTAATTAATAATAATTAAATCCATGTTGTTGTTGAAATCCAAAAAGAAAAATAAAAAGAAGCGCAACCCCCTACCTTGGTTCTTGTCGATCGAAGGCTGTCGCGGGGTTGGATCGTCGCGGAAGAAGCGTCGCGAAGGGAGATCCGTTGGCGTTGCGGTACAAGGCTTCGCATCGTCGATCTCCGCAGGTTTGGCATTCTTCGCGTTCTTCGCGTTCTTCGCGTTCTTCACGTTCTTCGCCGAAGAAGAACGCTTTCCTACAAATCCTCTCCACGCCACAAGTTTCAACCCAAAATAAAATAAGCTTATGCCTTATTTTATTTACACAACTAAACATTTGAATTTCAAAAGATAAGAAACGAACCATTAATTCGTAGAATTAATTCAATGAAAGAAATAGCTCATTTAATTTACGAAAGAAATAGCCCAATTAAATGGTCTGTTAAGATTTTAAGAAACGCGTCAGTTGACTTTCATTAAGACGGGTTTTCACGGGTGCGTTTCTTAGCGGAAAGAAACGGTGGGGCTCGTACGGGCCCCACCTCACAAATATCCTACCAAGGGGTAGGATATTTCTGGATAGCATCCTATCCAGTTCAACTCAGTTCAAGCCACCTTTAAGTGGCTTCAAGTGGCTTCCAAGTGGCTTAAGCGAAATAAAATAAAGTTGTCGAAAAATTATTTTATTTCTTAACTTTAAGCTCGAAAATTAAAAACCACACCCGAGAAAACGCAACTCCGGAAGAGGCGTTTCTAAGAGAATACCGGCGCTGCGATTTCATCGGAGCCCTTAGAATTCGATTTCGGGCACCGGTTCAAAAGTTAGAAAAACCCGCTCGTCTGTTCATTGAACGTACCCGAGCCAAACTTCGGAAATTGATTCTGGGCACACCGGGCCTCGGAATCAGGCGCCGTCAGAAGCTGCGCTCTTGTAAAATTCCAAAGAAAATTAAGAAAAAAATTTCCTTGAAATTTACGGGTCTTTACATTACTCCCACCACAGGGCTTTACGTCCCCGTAAAGATTCACCACAAACTTAGGGAAACAAAGCGGTACTGAGCACGCATCTGAGCCTTCTGCTCCCATGTGCTCACCTGGAGGTTCCCGCGCTGCCAAAGAAAGTGCACAAAAGGAATCGACCATCCTCCTAGGATCTGATCCTGTCGATCCTCGATCCCCACAGGAACCTTCGTATAAGACACTCATCGCCACTGTCTAGCTCCTCATGGTCGATGATATGCGAAGGGGTCGAGCACGTATCTCCTCAGTTGGGATACGTGGAAAACGTCGTGCACCTAGTGCAACTGAAGTGGATGGGCCAAGCGGTAAACCACCACTCCTACCCAGCTGAGGACCTAGAAAGGTCCGTTGAACCTCGGAGATAACTTGCCTCCCATGCCACATCTCCGTAAACCTCGTCGAGGTGAGACCCGTAAGAAGACGTGGTCGTCATCCACGAACTCCAGAGGTCTCCATTTCTGTTAGAACTGAAACTCAAAACGACTGCTGCTATGAGGGTAAGGTTGACCGACTCAAGAGAGATAGGTCGCACCCTCCTGTGCAAGAGTTACCCTGCACTGCCTGGGGTTTCCTTTTCCGCCGACCAAGGAAAACCCATCCCAACGTTTGCCTAAAACCATCAATTTGAGTATGAACAGTTATTGCCCATTCCATACCCAAACTAACGTCGTAAGGCCTCGACGCTGCCACCAAGAGATTCCAACCAAAACTCTCACCTCGAGGGTCTGACCACACCGTCGGCGTAAGTGTGATTATCGAGTCTCCTCCCAAGGTATTTACAGACGTGAGGGTCAAGTCCACGGCTTACCGGAAACTCTAGGTCTGGAAAAAGATTTGTGGAAGCGAGGAATGATTCATATCGACGTCTGTTACTACAGCAGCTAGTAGTGGACATAGACTGTCCCTTGAATCATTTCTAGAGCCATTGGGTCACACTCCTTGACCGCATGCAGCCGCACTCTTCCTCCGCCCTCCAGCTCCCTGATCCTGGCGGGAATAACTAAGGCGGGTGGTTGTAGCATGTTAAGATGTACACCACCTCATGCTGCTCTCCTAGCTTTGCCTCCACGTCTGCCGCTTCGCAGACTCATCTCTATTTAAAGCTACCTCTTCTTGAAACATTTATCATGCCCGAGTCTCTAAGACTGGCACTGGTTCCTTGTTTCTTACTGCACTGTGCAGTCTTCATCCGCTCCTGGATGAACTGCACCTCCTTTAGCCTCACAAGAGCTGCTATGATTTATCCTTTGCCGAAAAGAGAAACCCGGTCTCATCCCCTCTCTAGATGAACCACACCCATTGCATAATACAGTCAATCCTGCCATGAAGGATGCATTCATGCCATGGATGACGTCGTAAGGCCTCGACGTAACTACTAAGAGATCCAACTGTCACTCTCGCCTCCAAGGGTCGAGTCACACTGTCGGCATCAGTGTGAGGTCACTGGGTCTCCTCTAGTAGGAATTTCGAAAGTGAGGGTCAAGTCAACAGTCTTAACCAGGACCACCTAGTAACATCACAAAAGAGGACAGGAAAGCAAACATCACAAGATAAGTGTCTTTATTTTATTGCAGCTCATTGTACAAAGACACAAAAACAACATCAACATGGAACTAGAATTACAAGAGACGTATCCACTAGTTCCGCTCCTGTCCACCTGCTCCAGGAGCTTTACTGCCTTGTCTACTGCTCTACTGTTTCTCAAGCATTCGTCGCTGCCTCTGCCCCGGTGGCTCCTCAAAAACCTATGGATCAACTGTACGAGGAGTCGGACAGTCACATGCCATGTGCCCCTTTCCACCGCACGAGTAACACAGTCTGCTTCTGGCATGCCAGGCTCTGACCCCACCCCGGGTGCCCCGCACCACCGGTCCTAAAACCCGAGATTGCCCAACTGCTGGTCTGGTCCTCCTGGACCTCTGCATCATCTGTCTACTGCCCACAGATGACTCGGCTTCTGATCAAAAAACACGCGGCAAAGGCAGCAGCTCCTGAACACGCTCGGGGTGTAGAGCTACTGGCACAAACTCCACCCTGAAGAAGGTCTCGAAGTCTTCCCATGTGAAAGCCATCCCATCGCAAAACTGGAACAAGTAGCTCCACCACCTGCCTGCTGCTGCCTGATGAAGGCTGGCAGCAAAGGTCACCATGAAGTCTGATGGCGTCCCCACTAGCCTGAAGACTCCCACCACAGCCTCCAGTCAATCCTCAGCTACCTGCAGGTCCGTCTCTCCCCCGAACCTGGGTGGCCTTTGGCGCTGGAACTCATGCAGTGCGCTCAAGTAGCGGGCATCGCCTACTGCTGGGGCTGGTGGCATCGGTGGCCCAACGTATGGTAGTACCGCTGGCGCCTCCGCTGGTGCCTCAACTGAAAGAGGGCCCTGTACCGAAGCCTCGTCACTCGATAGGCTGTCAGCACGCACATCCCTCTGGGCTCTAGCTGGTCGTCCGAGAAAAGGCATCCTGAAAGAAACAACGTAACACGGTCAAACGATTATACCTGGTGAGTTGACCTGGTTTGAACTGTTTTAAGGGGGAAACCTTTGAAAACACACACGCAATCAGTGTTTTCGTGCACAAAGTCGGAAATCAGTTGCCAGGGTCCTGGTGTATGGATACGCCGGCCGCCCGCACCAACACTGGACTCCCTGAACTGAAAACCACACTCTGTACCCTTAACACTATTGCTTCACAGAAAGAAATATCAGAGTCTGCGGTAGAACCGACCACCTCTGATACCAATTTGTCACGACCCGTCCTCGGGGCCCGTGCCGTGACTACCCCAAGCCCGCCTTCCATAGGCCAGGGGCTGGCGACTAGCACCAAAGTCGTAAATCCTGATAACTGGGAAGGCATTGCCTTTATAAAAGTAACAAAACACCACAGAGTACAAGCGGAAGTAAAACACTAAGTACAAAAGGAAGTGCTGAAAAGTAAATGGGCCAGAATACAAACCCAAAAGAAAGTACAACTACAACTGAACAAAGTATAACAGAAAAAGACAACAGCTGGAGGGACGGAAGCGGCTCCTGGGTCGTCCTCCTCCGATCCTACCTGAAGGGTAGGTACAGATGGCGCAGCTCCTGGATCGTCCACCACAAATCCTACCTGAAGGGTAGGTACAGATAGCCTCCACAGTGCTCTCTTCCGTCAACCTCCTCCAAGTGTCGTCTCGCCGTGAAGTCCACCTTCGGACACTGACTTGTCGTGTAGTCCACCTCCGGGTACCGTCCAGTCCTCGAACACTCGGCCTCCGTCAGCACTGCCTATCGTCTGCAACCAACACAACGAGGTGCGGGCATAGCCCATGCAGGGGTGAGTATAACGATACTCAGTAGGGACCCCGAGACCCTCAAGGTCTCACTAAATCCAACAAGGATAACCACAAGAAGATCTCAACAGATAAACTCTACTTAGGTATATGCCCATACATATACCTAAGTTATCAAGTAAGCCATCTCAATCATGAGGAAACACAAAGGTCAAAAGTCTCAGCTCAAACCAGGATTTTCATTATCGAAACCGTAACTACTGAAGAGCTCCGTTTCTAGAGTGTACAGTGGTCCTATCACGACTCCGAGGTACTACTCACTAACCTAAGACCGATGAGGTACTCCTCCTGTCGAGTACCGCGGGCCAGCCACCCAAACACAGTAGTGCTTCCCGCCGAGGTATGTCACTCAAACACAGTAGTTCACACCCCCTAGTAGCCTGCAGAGATAGTCTCCGGACGAGTACCGCGGGTCTGCACTATCACATAGGTAGTGATCCGTCTGCCATGGGTCTGCACCCAAACAAAGTAGTGCTCCGTCCACTGGGCTAGTCGACTCACTGCAAGTCGAGTCAGTCAAGCAGTCGTCAGGTCTCAGTCGGCTACACGGTCTCCGTACTCCGCACGCTCGTCTCTGGGAGGGTCCGCTCCATGAGCTGCAAGTCGATACACCAAGTATCTCAAGGTCCCACGAAGAAGTATCTCAAAGGACCACCTCGTCACATGGGTCTCAACGCAACAGACGACGCGTCGATCGGACGCCCGGCCTGTGAGTTATTAGTCTTTTCGTCCCAGGGGCCCGGTTGGTTTCGTGAGCGAACCAAACCCAGCAATATCTCAACTGTACCCGGATCTCTCATAGGATATACTCATAGAGACCGTTTCTCAATGTGATCGTCAATTCCGCTGACGGTTCGTCAAACGGACGTCCTATCTGATAGTTATCAGCTTTTCCGTTCCAGGGGCCCGTTTGGTTTTTAAGGCAAAACCAACCCGACCGTACTCCCCCTACGCCCAAACCCCAGGCGGAGTGATCCAAAAGATCCATCTCACTAAGAGGAAACTAACAAAGATGACGGTACGTCAATCGGACGTCCGTAGCTCAAGATATGAGCGTTTACGCTCCGAGGGCCCGGTTGGTTTCGTGTACGAACCAACCCGTCCCAACCCAAAGTATTCCGAAACTTTGAGTGCGATAAACTGAAACATCCGACTCGCTCCAAGGATTGCGTTGCCGCTGACGGCGAGTCGTTTGGAGGCCCGTAGCTCAAGTTACGGGCGTTTGAACGAAAGTCGTCCGAAGACGGGGGGTCCGGGCCCGGGCCGACCCCCCCTGGTTGGCCCGAACCGGGTCGGGTCCGACCCGGTTGGCCCGGCCCGGCCCGGCCAGGGCCGGTCCGGCTCGGCTCGGCCGATGCGGGGGAAAGTCGCCGCCACGCGTGACACCCCCGCGGCACCCGCGGGGTGTCGCCCTGGACACCCGCGGGGTGCCGCGTGACAACCCCGCGGCACCCGCGGGGTGTCACGCTGGACACCCGCGGCACCCGCGGGGTGTCGCGCTGGACACCCACGGGGTGCCGCGGCCTTCGGCCGTCGGCGCCGCCGCGTCGGCGACCCGCGCCACCACCGGCTTCCGCGGGCCGCCAGAGTCGCTCCGGTGGCCCGTTTTTCTTCCCGTCTGCGCCGTTGTTCCTCCTGGGTTCCGTTCTTTACTGTGGGATCATCAAACATCCGTTGCGGCGCATTCCGTCGTTGCCCGTCAAATCCGCACAAGAACGAAGAACGACGGAGGGTTGTCGGGCCGTGTTCGTTTGGCCCGCACCCTCCCCGTTAGATATAAACAACGGGAGAAATTAAAGTTCAACACATGAACGCATATCCGAAACAATTTTTAATGAAATAAAATTGTTTCATAAAAACGGGTTCCTTATTTGAACGGAAACAACAATTTTAATAATTTTAAAATTGTTCAAAAATCCAGTTCTTTAACTTTTTAAAGAAACAATTACGGGAATATAAAAAGAAAAGGGGGGTAATTCCCAAAAATAAATCCCTACCTCGCCATCGCTGTCGGATGCGAGGTCGTCGCGGAATTGACCGTCGCGGAAGGAGGTGATCGTCACACCGCGGAAGGGCGTCACGTCGACGATCTCCGAGGACCAAGAACATACAGATTTAATTAATAATAATTAAATCCATGTTGTTGTTGAAATCCAAATAGAAAAATAAAAAGAAGCACAACCCCCTACCTTGGTTGTTGTCGATCGAAGGCTGTCGCGGGGTTGGATCGTCGCGGAAGAAGCATCGCGAAGGGAGATCCGTCGGCGTTGCGGTACAAGGCTTCGCGTCGTCGATCTCCGCAGGTTTGGCGTTCTTCGCGTTCTTCGCGTTCTTTGCGTTCTTCGCGTTCTTCGTCGAAGAAGAATGCTTTCCTCCAAATCCTCTCCACGCCACAAGTTTCAACCCAAAATAAAATAAGCTTAAGCCTTATTTTATTTACACAACTAAACATTTGAATTTCAAAAGATAAGAAACAAACCATTAATTTGTAGAATTAATTCAACGAAAGAAACAGCTCATTTAATTTACGAAAGAAACAGCCCAATTAAATGGTCTGTTAAGATTTTAAGAAACGCGTCAGTTGACTTTCATTAAGATGGGTTTTCACGGGTGCGTTTCTTAGCGGAAAGAAACGGCGGGGCTCGTGCGGGCCCCACCTCACAAATATCCTACCAAGGGGTAGGATATTTCTTGATAGCATCCTATCCAGTTCAACTCAGTTCAAGCCGCCTTTAAGTGGCTTCAAGTGGCTTCCAAGTGGCTTAAGCGAAATAAAATAAAGTTGTCGAAAAATTATTTTATTTCTTAACTTTAAGCCTGAAAATTAAAAACCACACCCGAGCAAACACAACTCCGGAAGAGGCGTTTCTAAGCGAATATCGGCGCTGCGATTTCATCGGAGCCCTCAGAATTCGATTCCGGGCACCGGTTCAAAAGTTAGAAAAACCCGCTCAACTGTTCACTGAACGTACCCGAGCCAAACTTTGGAAATTGATTCCGGGCACACCGGGCCTCGGAATCAGGCGCCGTCAGAAGCTACACTCTTGTAAAATTCCAAAGAAAATTAAGAAAAAAATTTCCGTGAAATTTACATGTGTTTACATTTAATGTGACAACCGGGTCCCGGTGACAGCACATCCACCCCGCCTTAACAAGGCCGTCGGGTCCTTGCCCACCAGGTACCCTCAGTTGCCCCGCAGACACGTGGGGCTCAACCCAGCACATCCACATGCCTGAACGGGTCATCTGACTAATATGATAGTCTCCACAGGCCAACACATGTCCTTTCCAGTGTGCTTTGTCCTCACTCACACACATCCTGGGAAACTTCCCAGAAGGTCACCCATCTTGATCACTACTCCAGGCCAAGCATGCTTAACTGTGGAGTTCTAATCAGACAGGCTCCCAAAAAGGAAGGTGCACCTTGCTGACATGAGTCATATCATTTAGTCATTTAACCCTGTATCATTTGGGGATGTTACAATCACCCCCCCTTTAGAGCACAATGTCCTCATTGTGGGCCCTACATCTCAACCCAGGTAGTGCATCGCACTTAAGGCTGGGTACCTACTCTGATACCAAATGTGACAACCGGGTCCCGGTGACAGCACATCCACCCCGCCTTAACATGGTCGTCGGGTCCTTGCCCACCAGGTACCCTCAGTTGCCCCGCAGACACGTGGGGCCTACCCCAGGGTCCACCCACATGCCTGAACGGGTCATCTGACTAATATGATAGTCTCCACAGGCCAACACATGTCCTTTTCAGTGTGTTTTGTCCTCACTCACACACATCCTGGGAAACTTCCCAGAAGGTCACCCATCCTGATCACTACTCCAGGCCAAGCACGCTTAACTGTGGAGTTCTAATCAGACAGGCTCCCGAAAAGGAAGGTGCACCTTGTTGACATGAGTCATATCATTTAGTCATTTAACCCTTTATCATTTGGGGATGTTACATCAGAGCTGTGATGGTAGTCCTCGCCACCATGGCTGCCATCGCAAAGGTCCTCCCCGCAATGGCCCCAAGAAACAAGAAGGTCCTCCACTCGTCGCGGCGTGTCCTGAAGGTCCTCCCCAGGATGCACGTCGAATGCCAAGACATGATGGTCATCCTCACCATAATGGTAGTTGTTGCAAAGGTCCTCCCCGTAACAACGCTATATAGCCGGAAGGTCTTCCCCTTGCTGCAACATGCCTTGGAGGTCCTCCCCAGGGTGTGCACTGCAAAAGTCCTCTATGCAGTGAAGCATCAAGCAATAATGGTAGTCCTCGCCATTACGACCGTCATTGCGAAGGTCCTCCCCACGATGACATATTATATCGACAGGAAGGTCCTCCTCCTGTCGAATCAAGCACAGAAAGGCCTTCGTATGCCGAGGCACTCAGAAGGACGGGACCGAGCATGTCAGATTTCTAGATTATCACTAACGACGCCCCTCTTCGATCCAGAGCCATTCCAGGGCCGTGTTCATCTTCTGAACCAACTCGGAATCGCCCACAAGACAATTCGATACATACTGGTCCCACTGCCTCCGACTATAGTGAGATCCTTAGTTGGGCTGACCAGGTAGAGGAATCACTGGAGGAGGAATATGCCAATATGCTGCACCAAAGGAAACGACTGGCCAGGAATGATATACCAGTTATGTTTTGGCCCACGACAACCTCTCAGTACGACATACCCAGAGAGTTTTCAGAAGAATGCATGCGCGACATCCACCATAATATATGGATAACACTCCCCCAGCTAAAATTGATCTTCCTTGCCAATGAAGGGTATGTAGACCACGTCAAGACGATAAGGGACCTCATACATCACATCGACCTGGAGGCCCTTTCCTCAATGCGACAACAACGCCCCGAGAGGTGCAAAGGGAATATGGAGGCAGCTTGCTTTCGCGCACTGCACCAGCTGCGCCGCCTCATCGGTGACGCTCCAGCGGGAGTCCATATCAGGGGATGGGGGGAACACGAAGCTCTGCATATCACTCCGGTCCCCTCCCAGAAGAACCTGTTTGGCATGGTGTCTTGCAATATCTTCACATCGATATGACAATCGGGAGGACCCCCTGTTCAGGAAAGACAACACACCCAACAGAGTCAGGCCTCGAGTAATTCCCAAAAGCGTCAGGCCCGACTGGAATGATCCATTCAAAAACTCCCGAATCAGGCCACCGAGAGAATACAGTAGGCCTCTTGCCTAAGAGAGGCCAATCAACGATCTCTGCCTACCTCCCATGAAGGGACTGATCCACAGGTGAATTCGGCACCAGATCCGGTTCACCCCCGGATGGGGGAACGCGAGATCAGGTATGTCGCGATAGCCGCAGCTACTGCCACAATCCTGGGTCAACCCCAGCCTGTAGGTATGGGGGAATTTTTAACAACTAATTCCCCCATATGACCAATAAAATCGGGAAGAGACTCAACGTCCAGGGATTGGAGCCAACCCCAGCCCTCAAGGCTGGGGGCATTATTACCCTCTCAACAACAACCTCCCCCATGAGAGTCAGTATTCTCTCATCTAGGGAGGATAGTCAGGAGAGGAGGTTCATGTCCTATCCCGTCATATGAATCGTCATCCCCTCTAAGAAGAAGGTGCACTGTAAGGTCACATCAAAGAGCTCTCTGCGTCACCCTTCGTCATGGAGTCCGACGACAATCCCATGTCATGAAAGGGAAGGCTGACAGAAGACACGAGAGATCCTCTTCCTATTTGGAAGATGACGCCCCCTCCACTCCGTAATATGTCTTCATCAATTCCATAGAGGCTAACCCCATAGGTAACATCAGAGAAAATGAAAATCCGGACTGGTTGGGAGATGACGGTTCTAGTCAGGCTGTGACTCACAACGAACCCCCAGGTGTACACACCAGGAACCAGAGGGCCGCTTTAAATATGGACGCCCCTTCAGCTAACCTCCCTCCACCTACCCTGCGATATTCCAACAAGGAAAAGAACAAAGGAACAGTTACACTTAACCCTTCCCCCTCTCTCGATAAAAATGAGCCACTCACGCTCGAAGAGAGGTTCGCTCGACAGGAAGAAGAGATGAAAGAATTGAGGCCGCTTAATGCCGAGATGCTCCAGAGGAACCGCCTTATTGAAAGTGAATCCCAAGAAGAGCCACGTCATGCACTCCCAGCAAGTTCAACTCAAAGGATATGGTTTTCCCCAGAAAACAAAGCATGATCAGGGCTCCTGCCCAATGAGGCGCCTGGCCCGTCCATCTACCTAGATGTGGATCCGGACGAATACCAAGATTTCCCTCCACTTATGAGGAAACCAGAGCAAGTACGCCCAAACCCTCTGAGGGTACCCCGAACGGAATATACACCCTTGGTGCCGGCCAATCCGGATCCTCAGGAAATGCCTCAGGCTATGCCTTCCTAGGACTGGGCCCAATAGGATGTAAACTAGGGACTCACCAACACCATCGATGCACTAACAGCTTGATTGGAAGCGATGGAAGGTCGACGCGCTCCAATACAGCCGGAGCGGAAACCCTACCTAGATTGGGTGACCAACACACCACCTCCACCCAATTTTGGGAGCCCTGTATTCCCCATATTCAATGGATCAGGCGATCCAGAGCAGCATTTGATGCACTACGCATCCTATTGCGACCCTATGATGGGGACTCTGGAACAACAAGAAGCAGTGAAACTTAGATGCTTCGTACGGACCTTGCAAGGATCCGCCATTATATGGTATACGAGTCTGCCCGCCCAGTCGATAAAGAGATGGTAGGACCACCGGAAGCAGTTCCTATTCCACTTCAGCTCAATGCTGCCTAAAACAATGGTCAACGATCTCATGAATTGCAAGAAGAGGGAGAACGAGAGGGTCTCAGATTTCATCTCCAGATGGAAAGGTATGACCTATTCTCTGAACATGACAATGCCTCAAGATGAGGTGCTATCCATATGCATCGATAATCTTAGAGATGAGCTGTGAACACTGCTCATACCAGTGGAGTGCACCACTAGCTTCCGCCATCTCTCGGCTATTGCCCAGAGAATTGAGGACTCCCTACAGCGGACTAATTCAATGTCCTGAATAGCCTCGCAGGATCCTGCTAAGAGATCTCCTAGAGCTGAAGCGTCCGCTGTCACACTCAAGCCGGCCCCTATGCCCGCTCTGCCGCTCAGGCCTCCACCAAATTGTAAAGGGCCCCCTGCATATCAGTAGCCACCCCTGCCTAAACGGGACGATTAGAGAGGGCCGAAGAGGAACTAGTTTGAGGAAGGAAGACAAAAATTATACTCATTCCAAGATGATCAAGTTCGTGGATACTTCATTGCCACCATGAACTGTAATTTGCTCCGCCTCCCAGATCCAAGGAAACCTAAAGAAGTCGGATACGATGACAGGACAAATTACTGCCCTTACCATCAGATGTTGGGGAATAGTATCTGAGAATGCTTCATCTTCAAAGACCTCATGCAGAGGATGGTAGATTCCAGACAAGTCGAGCTGGGACCACCCCCAACACATGTGGCATGTATCTCTACGACCGAATCCGTAAAGGAGGAGCGGTGGTAGAAAGTCACCAGTAAACAGGGTCAGAAATTTGATAACTGGATGACTCATAAGATAATCAACCGAGCCCAAGGAATACTCCGAGCTCAACTACAACAGCCGGTGTTTCCACCAACATCCCCTGAAGTCACAGAGCTGATAGCATCGAACTCACAATCCTCTACGAGCCGGTCATCCAGGAAGAGTCTAAGAAGGAAACAATCACAAGAGGAGCAGTCCAAGGTGGGGCCAAGGTTAGTCCAGACCCTGGCAGATTTCATGCCCTCGAATTTGACACCATGGACACCGACCCACCAAACAGCACCATCAGAGACAACCGACCAGGTTGACCAATCAGAGGATGAGGAGCCAATATTTGGTTCTATCAACGTCATCCATCTCATGGAATAATTCCCTGATGAAGGGTATGACTACGAAACTAAGTTCCCTGCACGAGGAGCCAGGAGGAGGAATCGCAGAGGTAGAGGATACCAGGGGAGGCGCAGCCGTGGCCGAAACCAACCCTACTGTTGGACCCCGTCCTAGACTGTGAATATTGTGGAAACCTATGGGAGATCCCTTCAGCGGACTCAGTAGGAGAGTGAATGCCCCTCCACCTCCACAAGTAGTCACTCTGGCCTTGTTGTTCTGCGATACCCACCAGAGGAGGAGCATGTGTCTGGTCTCCTAGTGCATACAAATAGACAGTCCGGATCAATTCCTCAAAACACGGGAACACCATCGACATCCATCCCCACGAACAGTCCCTCCTCGTCGAATTCTCCAGTTCCCAAAGCACCCGTTAAGACTCTCCCACCAACGGAGAAGCGTTGAACGCTAGTGAAAAAATACGACATCCTTAAGCAGCTGGCGTCTGTACCAGCCATGTTTTCAATCTTAGATGCCCTGGGTTTGTCAGCCGACCTTAGGGAGGCACTTATCGAATCTTTGATTAGCCCCCAAAAATTCCAAGCCGTGTTAGCTGCCGCCGAGATTTACCGAGCGGTGACTGACCTAGCTGAATGCAATGCTGTGATTTCCTTCACCGATCAATATGAATATTCCATCATGCAAGTACACATCAGACTGCTATATATGTCCAGCATTACGAATGGTATTGAGATCTGAAAAGTCTTTATAGATAATGGCTCTGGAGTTAACCTCTTTCCCCTACGGACACTCCGTAAGTTGGGCTACAGTGAGGAAGATCTAATTCCCTCAGCCACAACTTTGTTAGGTTACAACAAGAGTGAGCAGAAACCAATGGGACAGATTAAGATAAAGACCCATTTTGGTGACCTGGTAGCCTACATAGAATTCATGGTGGTCCGGCAGAGCACAACATTCAATGCCCTGCTGGGTAGGCAATGGCTCCATAAGAACATGGCCATTCCTTCATCCTACCACCAGTGTATCAAGTATTGCGTCAATGGAAAAAGAGGGGTGTTGCATGCTGACAAGGACCATTTTGAGCTCTCGGAGTCACATTACATCGACGCCAGATTCTATGAGAAAAAGAAGAAGAAGCCTTTGATCGACGACGTCGACTGGATCCCCACTCCAAATGGCCTGGAAATGGTCTCCGATGACCCCCTGAGGCATCTTGGCAGAGATTATGTCTTTCCCATCAACCATGTTAAGAGTAGGAGGTCGAGTCTGGACATGCATTCGGATGTCCTCATGACTTCATCCATGATAGACAAGAACAAAAATGTAGGAACATCTACCAACTATCGATTTGGGGACGAATACTCAAGCAGGGATGCGCACAAGGCCTCTCCCTTAATCCCTCGAAGGCTTAGACCAGAAACTCTCTCCTTGTCAGATCAAGAGGATGAGGACTTGGGAGAAGAAGAGGGGGACGATCTCAGAGATGCACCTCCCACATTTGAGGAGGGTATCTCCACCACTATGGACGAGCTCAGGGAAATAAACCTGGGTACCGAGGAAGACCCGAGGCCCACTCTCATTAGTGCGGCCATGTCTCCCAAGGAACACGAGTTATATACCTCTTTCCTAAGGCAACATCGGGATGTCATTACATTGAATTACATGGAAATGCCAGGACTTGATACCAAGGTAGCAACACATCACCTGGGTCTTCCAGAAGACCATTAGGGCTACAAACAGGCCGCTAGAAGGACACACCCCTCATATGCTGCTAAGATAGAGGCTGAAGTCGATAAGCTCCTTAATGCAGGATTCATCAGGGAAGTCCAGTACCCCATTTGGTTGGCCAACATCGTCCCTTTCAAGAAAAATAACGGGAAAATATGTGTCTTCATTGACTTCAGAGACCTTAATCGGCATTGTCTGAAAGATGACTTCCCGGTTCCAATCACTAGGTTGTTAATTGATGCGACGACTGGGTGTGAGGCTCTATCCTTCATGGAAGGCTATTCCGGATATAATCAATTCAGGATGGCCCAATAAGACGAAGAAGCCACTACCTTCAGGGCCCCTCAAGGGGTATTCTGTTATAGGGTCATGCCCTTTGGTCTGAAGAATGTTGGCACCACATATCAGTGTTCCATGCATCGGATCTTTAAGTCGTTCTTAGGGATATTTGTTTAATGTTACGTGGATGACCTAGTGGTCATGTCCAAGCAGTGCTCGGATCACCTGTCGGACCATGAGACCATCTTTAACAAGCTCCGACAATATATCTTGAAGATGAACCCCTTGAAATGCACCTTTGGGGTTACCTTAGGGAAATTCCTTGGCTTTGTCGTATGCCATCGTGGCATCGAGGTCGACCCTGAGAAGACGAAGGCTATCCTGAGCCTGCCATCTCCTTGAAATCTCCCTGAGCTGAGGGGGTTCCAAGGACACCTAGACTACATTAGGCGGTTCATAGCCAACCTGGCAGGCAAATGTTTTCCCTTCACCAGGTTGATGAAGAAGGGGGTCATGTACTAATGGACGAATAACTGCCAAGAGGCATTCGACAACTTGAAGAAGTACCTCTAAAGACCACCGGTGCTCGTGCCCCCAGTCGAAGGAAGGAATCTCATTCTATATGTGACGGTCCTAGAACAGTCATTGGGAGCCTTCCTCGGACAGAAGAACTATGCCGAAAGTGAAAATAGTCTCTATTACCTCAGTTGAACCATGACTGATGCTGGGACTCGATAATAAAATATCGAGAAGAGCTGTCTGGCCTTGGTCTTAGCGGTTCAAAAGCTGCGACATTATCTGCAGCATCATGAGGTACATTTGATCTCGCGGAGTAACCTGCTCAATTACATCCTCAGTCGCCTGATGCTACCTGAACGCCTATCACGATGGGAGGTAATCCTACAACAATTCAACATCCGGTTTGTGCCTTAAAAAGCCATCAAGGGCCAAGCATTAGAAGACTTTCTGGAAGAGCACCCTTCAACAGGGACCACTTCACCAGATGCTGAACAACCTGATGAATATATCTTCTCAGTTCAAGGGGAGTTCCCAGCATGGGAAATGTACTTTGACGGCGCATCCCGAAGCCCCACCAGGATGAGTGGAGGATCTCAGATTCAACAAAGTGGGTCTTGGAATAATAATCGTTTCCTTAGAAAAGGCAGTTTTTTCATATTTCTTCCTCCTGTCAGAGGGATGTACGAACAATGAAGTAGAATATCAATCCCTCATTGCAGGCCTGGAACTCGCACTCCAGGCACGAGTACAATACCTTAAGGTAAAAGGCGACTTAGAGCTGGTCATCAAGAAAGTCAATGGTGACTATTCTATTAAAAAGGAGGAGATCATCCCATTGTTTGACCATGTCTGAGGTTTAATGGCCGAGTTATCCACAGAACCAACATTGAATTATATTCCCCGGTCCTAGAATGATCAGGCTGATGCATTAGCCAACGCGGCCACAGCCCTAGCCGACCCTGACCGGGATGAAACAGTTATCAGTATTACTCACCATCGAATGGTATTGCTATTTGTTCAAGATAAGATGGAAGAGATCCACGAAGTTAGTCCTGTTCCTGAGCCATC
The DNA here is from genome assembly GCA_963277665.1 of Viscum album. NCBI lineage: Eukaryota > Viridiplantae > Streptophyta > Magnoliopsida > Santalales > Viscaceae > Viscum > Viscum album. Next base: position 613,625,661 of record OY728129.1, on the reverse strand, counting down.
TTCTCCTACTACCGACTGGATGACCCCCATCACTAACTACCTTCAACGGGGAGAGATTCCATCAGACAGGGCTGAACGAGAGAAAATACGGAGAAGGGAAATCAATTTTGTCCTATATGGCGGCACAGGTCAGCAAGAGGTCCTCTATAAATGAGACCTCGATGGAGTGCTCCTCAGATGCATTGACAGAAAGAAACCATTGCAATTAGGACTAGAATACATGAAGGAGCATGTGGATCACATCAAACGGGGACCAAGCTTTCACATCATGTTCAAGGCTTGGGTACTACTAGCCTACAGTGGCACGAGACTGTGTGCGTTTTACCGCAAATTGCCACTCATGCCAGATTAATGACAACTTCATACACCAGCCCCTAGAGTTGCTTCATTAAGCTAAATACTCCTTGCTGTTTTCCATCTTGGGGATGTACGTCGTGGGACCATATCCTCCCACCACGTCCAAACAGCTGAAGTATATCCTCATAGCGACCGACTTCTTTTCCAAATGGGCAGAAGCCGTACCCCTCAAGGAAGTCGGGGCAAGAAATGTTGTCAGATCCGTGAAGGCCAATATCATCACCAAATTTGGTGTCCCTCATACTATACTGACGGACAACATCACCAATTTCTGCTATACTGAGTTGGAAAAACTATACCACGAGTATGGTATCAAGGCTAGCCACTCATCCCGCTACCATGCAGCAGCCAACGGACAGATAAAATCTTTCAACAAGACCCTGTCCAACATCCTCTATAAAATGGTGGACAAAGACAGGAAGTCATGGCTGGATAAACTCCTCCATGCATTGTGGGCTTATCGAACCACCATCTGCACCGCTACTCGGTCTACCCCGTACTCATTAGTGTACGACACGGAGGCGGTCCTGCCCACTGAACTCCAACTTCCCTCACTCCGCGTTGCCATCTGTGATTGATTATATGATAATGAGAAGTTAGAAAAGTGGCTAGGTGAATTGGAATATCTAGACGAGAAGCGGCTGCACACTCTGCACCACCTGGAAGTGTACCAGAACTGGATCGCATGAGCCTTCAACAAAAAGGTCCGCCTCCAGTATTTCTTGGAAGGAGAATTAGTGCTGGTCCTCTGGACCACAATGATACCCATCAAGAAGCCTCCAAAGCTGGATCCCAAGTGGGAAGGACAATATGTTGTACACAAGGTCTACTCCAATGGAGTATATACCTTGATCTCTATGGACGGACAATTTACAACCGCTCCTACGAATGTGAGATTCTTAAAGAAGTATTTCACATAGAAACTGTATGGCCCATCGTCCTGACTATATGAAGTTAAACTATATGGCCCATCATCCTAACCACATGACGTTAAACTATATGGCCCATGTCCTCACCGCTTGATGTTAAACTGCATGTAGATCGTCCGTACTGCACGACGTTAAACTGCACAGACACGATGATTTAAAAACACCCCTTCCCCCTGTGTATGGACCAAACCCACATAGGGTGTATCGTCTTTCAGAGAACTACGTGAGGCTCGATTCCTTCCCTTGCAGGATACGTATTGATGCCAGAATTCCACGCACTAGCCCAGCTACCTCAAAAAAAACAAAACAATACAAAAAACAAATATGGCCATCCCCCCTGTGTATGGACCAGACCTGCACGGGTTATGCCCATCGTCCTAACCACATGACGTTAAACTTTATGGACTCCATCCTCACCGCATGACACTAAACTGCACGGATTCCAGAAAACTACGTACGACTTGATTCCTACCCTTTCAAGATATGTACTGACTCCAGGATCCCCAGTCTTGGCCCAGCCCCCTGAATAAGAAATAAAAAAATGACTTCTTTTCCCCCCGTGTATGGACCAGACCTGCACGAGGTGTACTCATTCTAGAGAACTACATACGGCTTGATTCCTGCACTCGTAGGATATGTTGCAATTCCAGGATCCCCAGTCCTGGCCCAACCCCTTTAAAAAAGGATGCCTTTTCCCCCCGTGTGCGATCCAGATGGACATGGGGTGTACTTCTCGTACTTACCGCATGACGTTAAGATGCACAAACAATGATTTTAAAAATTCCCCTTTCCCTATGTACGAACCAGACCTGCACGGGGTGTATATCTTCTTCCTTATCGCATGACGTTAAACTACACAGAAGTTGTCCCCACCCTGCGACGTTAAACTGCACAGACCCCCCTTTTTCTTTCACGTCGGGGCACCTTCATCCTTACCGCATGACGTTAAACTGCATGGAGTTTGTCCTCACCGCATGACGTTAAACTATACGGTCGTGACCCAATCAGGACACATGGCGATACGAGGTGGAGATACTCCTTGCAAATTTGGATACATCCCTTCTATACATCAGATTCCACGGTCTGGATAATTATTGATCTTCATAACCACTCATGGTCATCGGAGGTGGAAAGTCATCGACCCGTGGACACCTTTGTACAACTATGAATACCATGCCCTCAGCGGATCTGCATATTTATAGCCCCTGTCCCATCTACCAAATGCAAGATTTCCACAGGCGACACTCTTCCTAGCTCCATACGCTTACCGGCCTCATAGCCCCCATACCATACCTCTTGATCTAGAAGTTTACGGTGAAGTGGTTTACAAGTTAGTTCCCCTTTTCTCATTCAGGTGTTGCCAGGGTTTCCCTATCTGGCTAGCTTGTGTGTCCGCCAGTGGTTCACATAGCAACCTACATCAACAAAAATCAAGCCAGGACTAGTCTACTTTGACTCAACGGACAACTGAAGTGAAAATGTTTCTTGTATACCCGGACACCATTATCCCCATGTGCCGAACTCTGCACTGTGAGCAGTCACGGGTTTCATAATCATTCATGGCCATCCGAAGTGGAAAGTTATCGACCCAGGGACACCTTTTTACAACTATGAATACCATTCCCTCAGCATCTCTGCATAATAATAGCCCCTAGCTCATCCATCAAAGGAAATATTTCCTCAGGTGGTACTTATCCTAGCTCCGTAAGCCTACCGGCCTCAGAGCCCCCACACCATACCTCATGATCTGGGAAAGCTCAAAGTTGTAGTTTACGACCATCATCCCCCACCTTGTCCTAAGTATATCAGAAAATATTTACTTAGTTATCATTTGAGTGATTACAACAATAGTCACCCAATGGTCCGAGCTCTATGACCGATAAACTAGGAGTACCTCATCCTTACCACATGACGTTAAATTGCATGGAATGAAGGCACACCCCCGCAAAAAAAGGGAGAAAAGATCACCGCAAGGGGATCTTTGAAACTCAACAAGTAATCAGGGACGGATATCCCCGACATGTCCAGACATTCCCCTGCCAAATGATAGACTTCGTGGCCCAGATAATTACGGATCCTCATAACCATTCATGGCCATCGAAAGTAGAAATACGTTGACCCGTGGACACCTTTGTACGACTATGCATACCATTCCCTCAGCGGCTCTGTATAATTATAGCCCTTGTCTCATCCAGCAAAGGCAAGATTTCCATAGGTGATGCTCTTCCTAGCTCCATACGCTTACCGGCCTCAGAGCCCCCATATCACCTCTCCTAATCCAATTGTCCCCGGAACAATGATTTACACCATCAAACCCCCCTTCCACATCTGGGGAATGTAGAGAAATTCAATCCCAGTTATATTCTAATGATGAGAAGCCTTCACAAAAATGCCCCCCCATCCTCCCCGCATGACGTTAAACTGCATGACAACCTTTAAAGATATCCCTGTCTTTACCTCATGACGATAAACTGCACAAAAACCATCCTCGCTGCATGACGTTAAACTATATAGAAACCTTTAAAAATTCCTCTCATCTTTGCCGCATGACACCAAACTGCACAGATTATGTCCCAAACACATGAAGATAAACTACATGGTCATACTCTTTATGGGTTCAATGAGAAATAGAGGCTTTTATTCATCTTTCAGTGCACGGGTTACACCCGCACGAACCACTGCCTCACACCAGTGTGAGAAAGAATTACTTCACCAATTCTCAGGAAGTTTAGTCTAGATATTTCCCCCATATTCAGGCACCCTCTCATCATAAACCATACTCTGTAATCAGAAAAAAAAAATCCGAACTCTTATAAGCCACCCCTAGTGGTTCCAAAACATCAACTTCCCTAAATTTTCTCGGCTATCGGAAGTGGATAGTATTTGACTTAAGGACACCTTTGTATGACTATGAATACCATTCCCTCAGTGGATTTGCATATTGATCTCCCCTGGCCCGTCTACCAAAGGTAATATTTCCTTAGGCGATGCTTCTCTCTGTACTCCTCTTGGCCTCTGAGCCCCCATTTCTCTCCCGGGATTCGGAAACCCTCCGAGCTACAGTTTACCATCATATTCCACAATCCTACCTTAATGCGGAAGAACGTCATTGAAAAAATTACTGAGAACCAGGAGAAGTGGTTCCATTTCAGATGATGTCCTAGCTGCATGACTTTAAACTGCACCAAGCCCCAACCATCCATTACGCTAGTTAAATGCGTAGGACGGGAACCTTTCTTCCACACTCCTGATTGATAGGAATGTTCTAAAAACCCTTTCATATGTCACAATCCCCTTCTGAGCCACCCCTGGTGGTTTTCTTAATTTTTGAAGCCACCCATTTTGGTTTCCATAAGCCGGACTTCCATGAGGTCCCCTGGCCATCAGAAATGGATAAGCCTTTGGCTTAAGGAAACTTTTGTATGACTATTCGTACCATGCCCTCAGCATCTCTGCATATTGATCGCCCTTGGCCCATCTACCAAATGCAAGTTTTCCTTATGCGACGCTCTTCCTACCTCTGTATGCCGACACGACTCCCATTCCTTGAGACATGCCCTACATGCCGTTAAAATTTAAACATGTTTCCCCCCACATGCGTCTGAAGGGTATTAAGACATCTTTTAATCAGTTGAACCCCATTGGGGACCTCACCCCACCATATTTGGTCAAAGCTGTTCGACCTAAAACATCAGTAGTGATAGTCTTGTCAGCGGGACTTTAAACCGCTCACGGAAAAAAGAGGCACAAATCCTATAAGGCCGAAAACCCGAAAAGGGAGACCTAATAAAAAGCTGAGTTTTACCTGCTGAGTCCATACCGAATGGGCCTAGAAAAAAATCAAGGCATTAAAAGAATAAATAAACGGGAAAAAAGTTTGTAGGGTTTTTCAATAAAACCCTAGCAATAATCAGAGTACGCTCGCTGGATCCCATGGTCCAGGAAAAAGTTAGAGAGTGATTTATTTTTAGTCTTGGACTCGGAATATTCTATGTTTAGGGAATTAACATATGCGGAAATCATACCAAATAGTTTCTATCACAGGAACATGCGACAAGGGAAATAAGTAGAAATGTTTCATTATTCCATAACAAAATGGGTAAGAAGGACATCCACAATCCGAAGCCTCCTCTAGTGCGAATGGTGATTACATGAGGTTTTCAGAAGATTCACAAATCTATATCAGGCGTTGGTGAGAATCCTCGATTATTTGAGAGAGATGCTGTAGTAAGGTCGTCTCAGACTCTGCACCAGTTCACAATTCTTCTGCCTCCTGAGCCTCCTTTGTGCTTTCCCTCATTTCCTCCTCCATCCGCTGCTCCCCTTCTCCAATCATGGCGGCGACGTTGGCCTCCTCCTGCTTCAACCGCTGTATCTCATTTCTCAGTGCCTCTAGGTGAGAACGCTTCCCAATAACTTCTCTCTAAATCCCTGTGAGGACCCTAGCATGGTAATGATCCTCTGCTAGGCCGTGCTCTTGAGTCGCGGAAAGGTAGGCTTCAGATTGAGCAGCAGAAAGGTGAGATTCGAAATCACCTAGCCTCTCCTGATCAGCTACTACTTGCTTGACTATGTCGTAAACACCGTGATAGTCGAAGCCATCAAATCCCAACAACATACACAAATTGCGCAACCTCAGCAATTTGGTCGGCATCTCGACTAGGGGCGTTTGAGAGATTAGTCTCCTGATTTTCTCCCAAGCCCTTTGGCGATCAGGTCAAAGGCTAGAGAGGACCTGTTGATAGGGCTCCGAATCACTCCCAGATGAGGACACATATTTAGGGATGAACATCACCATGGAGGGACCCAAGACGACCTCACCCGCAAACCCTGGCACTACGACAGCTTCACCCCTGACTGGCGACACAATTGTCAGTGCCAGAGGTTGTGGTCCTAAAGCCCGAGAGTCAATAAGATAGATGATTACCCCTAATTAGAAAAGGTAAGAAAGAGGAGCAAGTGACGGGAGACCGGGGAACTTACTCCTAATCGACGAGGCATTGACATCTGCAACCTCTTCACTGTCACGACACCCACTCGAAGAGGATGCGACATCTTTGATTGGAAAGGGAATTTGGGGAGCCCCCAGAGGGGTATAGGGCCTGAGGCCATGCCTAAGGCCCACAGTTTCCAAGGCTGTCCCCAAGTGGTCTCCTACAAAAACCAAGCTCCAAGAAGTCACTCCCCCGGTGAAAAAGATAATGGCCCGCTCCGGGTTCCCAGAAACTGGATTAATGGAAGGCTCTTCCTCCATCATCATGGGATCCATTGGACTTGGGGTGGTTGGCTCCGTCATATCTGGAACCCCATCAGTGATCATGGTCGCCCCGTCATCCTCTGCAATCAAAAGGGTTATCGGATTAGCAGGTGTCTCTGATACCAGCGGTTCTTCCTCTGGCATATCTCCGACTGGTAAAGGCAGAAGTAAAGCGTCCATATTGCCAGCCCCTCCGGTAGGTCTCACCATCTCATCGCGCCCAGGTGTGGTTACAAGCGATTCCACAGATGGAAAGAAGTTGGAAGGTAGAATCACTTGGGTAGCCACAACCAGATCCCCGAGTTGTCCTGCACTATATGTCAAATAGTTAACGACTGATGAAGTCTAAGAATGCAAGTTGGCGAATGAGAAAACAGGAAGTCATGATTACCCAACGATCCCTATTTGAGTCGTTACGATAAACAGAATGCCTGTTTCCATCTCTGGATCTGCCTAGGGGATAGTTCGCCCAGAATTATGGAAGGAACGAGAGGAGGAAATACCCTAGCTGAGTCTGCGATGGTTGCCTCCATGAGCCCAGCTGTGCCAGGGGATCCTTCCTCGATGACCCCTTTGGGCGAAAGCGCATGCTCCCCCGCCACAGTACCACGAGGGGTATACTATGGAGAAGGAATCACCCCCTGAGATTCTTCAGCACCCTGCATAAAAGGAAGAGACCTCAGAACCTCCACAATAAAGGAGGGAAAAGTCAGAATGGGCGAGCAGAGAAACCTCTTTATCAAGGTCGGACAATTCGTGACGGCTAATCATCATAGACACCTGAATTCTACCATAGAGACGATTCCAGAGTGAATTAATGTATGCATCAATCTCCTTTAATGAGGCGACTATTTTATCTAAATCCTCTTCCAACTGCAAGTGGGGTGGAGCGATGATCTTCCTGATACCTGGAAGTTTAAGAGGACATGTTTGAAGAAACGCCCAAACTTCTTCATCTGAACCACTAACCCTCAGGTCATCCCAAATCCTAGAAGCCTTTGGGAATGCAGCCATTTCATGAATCACCAACTGGGAAGGATCAACCAGAGAAGGTTGGGCGGCGGTAGAAGCTGGTAAGGGCGCCAATGGTCGTATTCACATTTTGCATCCTACCACCGCCCTAGAACTCTATGGGGCAATCGGTGGGCGTAACCTCACAGGTAAGGATGGGAATTCTCTGGCTTCAGCCATGACAGGGAAATAATCAAAATCATCGCCCCCTGATTAATGGTCACTTATTTCCCCCTCCTCATTAGTCACCGGATGCAGCATGGCCTAGACTCGGTGGGTTAATACCGCATGACCCTCACGCGTGTAAATATAGGATTCAAGATCCTGGAGATATCAATTGACCCGCTCTAGGTCCACATCATAACGAATGTTAACAGGGGAAGATATATAGACCAGCTCGTCAAAAGCCACTTCTAATTCCTGAAGGTACTGCCACAAGAAATGGGGGTACTGGCTTCGAAAGGCTGACTGGCCCTTAAATTCATTCCATTGGCCCCAGGCCGTTGGGAAGGAAACATCAACAGGGATAGTCAACCCCCTTCGAGCAGCCTCGAGGGCGTGAGAGGATACACCCCTATCTATTAAAATCTTCCACGGAAGGACGGGACCAGTCGGGTGACAAAGGATTTTGCCTGGCCTAGTTGGAGAACTATCTTCCTTTCACTTCCTTTTGCCCTTTGATGGTTTGGGACTTGAGATGATGGGTACCAATGTCCATAATTAACCATTTGGGTATGATTGTACCAAGGGGTCAGCATAATTCTTGGATAAGAAAGGCATGGAGTTCGCAAGAGTGGGGGGCATAACCTCATAGCCGATATCCTCCAAGGTAAACATTAACCACAGTTGTCTGGCCGCCATCAAATGATGGTTCTCGCGGGCACCATTAAGTGTGGGAGGACACTGTGCTTGGACATAGCCAAATTGACTCCCAAATCGGCAAGGCGCGTACCCCTCACAGATCAGTTCTCCACCAATACGAGCCACCAGAATACCCTCTCAGAAGGAGAGGAGGTAGCCCCTCTTGCTAAACTCTTCTGTTATGGTGTTCGTAATTGTGCCATCCGGGGAAGAAAAGGATGAAAATAGAAAAAGTCATAATTCGAAATTCGACTTGATAGTAGACGCCTGTTCGAAACTGTCTGTTGACTATCCTTCTCTTGGGTCTCCCACTCTTCGAGCATAACCCCACTGGTCAGTTGAAAATACGGCCGGAACATGGTGCCTGAAATCTGAAGAGGGTTGATGAAGGTGTATTTGTTCTTGATGTGTACACTTAACCATCCCCAGAGAATTTGGAAAGGGCCGACCACTCGGTTTGGTCAATTCCTGTCAGTAATGTTACCGAGCAACCGATAAATCCTGGCCAATACGGGGACGTCTAGGTTGATAACATTACCGGTAGCCAAATGTGCAGCCATGACAAAAGTAGTGACCCGCATGCCACCAACCTCACGCACAGTTAATAACTAGCCACTTAAGAACATGGCTAGAAAAGATACTAGGTGGAGAAATCGATCGACATTCGGAACAAGATCCCAGCCCCAGCCGTGAAAATTTCCTTGCTCCAAAGTCAGCCAATAGATGACCCCTATTTATTGGACTCCATCGTAGGGAAAGTCGTGGGCCTGCATGGGAGAGTCGCGGATTTGTCAGATTTGTTCTTTCTCACAAAATCCTTGACCCATTCATGGTATGGGACGAGATATTTTGGAGACGTATCCTCTGAGTGCTTCCGAGCCTGGTTAATGAGTTGCTTCACTAGGGGGGAGTCATCTCTTCATTCTCCCACATAGAGGAAGGGGGCAGGAACTCGTCATACATACTCCCAATGACGGGGACCCCCGAAATCTGAAAGATGTCCCATAGACTAATGCCTACTTCCCCATGGACCAAATGGAACGTGTTAGTTTCCGGGCTCCAACGACTCATAAGTTGCTTGGCAAGGGCTTGAGGCCGGTGGGTATAGGTTTGGGACACCCAGGAAGCTTCATGAAAGCCTACGTCTCGCAACTCTGCCCCAAATTCTGTGCAACTCTGGTGAACCCAGAAGGGCCAACCCCAATCCAATGACTTAAATGCTCCTCCTGGCCGGAGATCCCGATTCGCCGCCTATCCATGATGGTCGCTTACCATGGCACTGCGGGCAATACTTCGATAGCAGTGGATTGTTCCTTCCTGTTGATGTGGTTCTCCTATCAGATATACTGGAAGGTGATTCAACACAGATCCGACAGCTATACTTCTCGAGGCAGGCCGCCCGCCGGTAGGTATCACAAATTGGGGAATATTGGCGGTAAATATCCATGCATCAGGGTTGTTGTCATGGGAGGGTTCCGGAATCAGTGTATCAGAAAATAAACCGAACCCATAGGCGGGAAGGATGTTAGAGAAATTATATTCCTGCTGTGATTTGGAGAGATGGTCAACAAGGGAGGAAGACGGTAGGGAGTGGTAGACTTTATCTTTAATAGAGCTAGCCATGTCCTTCAGGCGTTGATCAGAGATTGAGAGGGGCTCTACAGCAGGCCTCAGCACAGAACGAGGGGGAGCCATATTTTCTCCCAGCACAATGAGAGAAATCAGTTCGGAATAAAAATATAGACAAACTGAATGGTTAAGGAGGCTTCATAATCAAATCCACAAGGAGGTCTTGAAGGATGGTTCGTGATGAAATCATCCCACGAACCAGCCCTTCGCGAAATCAGTCGGCAAAGCTCTATCCCACGGAGCGTTGGCTAGAAAAATGCGAACCAAGTTGCTCTACGGAATTTCAATCCCGAGTTTATTCGGAAGACTCAAATACTTTTTAAAGTTAAAGATATTTTAGTCTATGGAGCATCGAAACTGCGAAGAAAGTTCCTTTGAAGCTCGCCATCACTTACTTTTTAAATAATTAAGAGTAATGGTTCGTGGTCGGGAAGTTGGTTCGCGAATGAAGGTGACCGCGAAGAAGGAATGGTTCATGGAGGTTCCTGCCGGGTCACGGATGAGGCACTTTGTGAAGGAGAAAACACGCGGAGGTGAAGGAGCTCTGGTTTCGTGAAGAATTCAGTAAAGGAAAAGTGTGAGGGATACCCGTATTTATAGGTGTGGTCCCCTACCGAGTCTACCTTTCTACCACAAACCATCTCAGTTTCAGGACCACTTTGCATCGGAATGGCCTCCTCTTCGTTCCGATCGGACCCCATTCTGATGGGTGGCATTTGTAGGGTCCTGAAAAATCCGTAAAGGAATTTTTACCCAAATCCCCCAAAAGAATTGGGGCAAATATTCAAAGAAGAGACACAACAAAAAGGGATCAGTCCGTGAACCGGTCCATGGAGGCATAACGTGGCCAGGCAGCGCGAGGCACCCCTTCCACGAACCATTGTCGTTCGTAAAATGGAGGCGGAGATCCTCTATGGTCGCGAGGCAGGATGGGCGCCATTCTGGTTCACCATCACAAACCGCCCTAACCGCGGACTGCGACGACCGGTCCAAGCTGCACCCACTGTAATTTGCGGAATAGAGGCGGAACCCTCCGCAGCCACGAAGTACTCCCTGAGTTCGCCTTGCGGAGGGGGGGAAGCATTCAATACCCACCGCAAATTGAGGATTGACCAAGTCAGATGTAAATCAGATTATGGGCCTCCACAAAAGGTGTCACATGGTCATAGATACATTCCTTTCCCCACTCTATAAAATGAGACACAGGGGGAAAGAAAAGAGGGATCAGAGAACTGGAATTAGATTCGAAGGGATAAGAGATCAGATGAAGGAAGGCTTTGGATTTCGCAAACTGCGAAATTCCCATCCGTGAGCAACAACAGGTATATAAGTTAATAAGGAATCGAAAAACACATAATAAATTGGTGAACCGCGAACCTAAAATCACAAAAAAGGAGAACCACGAACTATAACCCCCTCCGAGGATGACTTCCCCACATACCAGAGAGTTTATGCCTCTTTTCCCACCCTTGGCACCACATAACACCCTCCTACATGGGTGAATCCCCGACCGACGAGCCTCCGACCGACACCGCCCTTGGCCACCAATGCACGCCTGGAACCCTCCGCGAACCACCCTAGATTGCGGATTGATCCCGAAGCCACGGACCCCCATATTTCGTGGATTGAACCCAAAGCCGGGAACCGTCCTGGTTCGTGGGACACCAATCAGTCCGAAGACCACACTGGTTCGCAGACGGCTTCTCCAGCCACGTGGCACTTCCCTATGCGAAGGCCGCCACCACCTATACCTCAAGGTGGCTTGCCAAATACTTCAGTGTTATCACTTACAGAGCTATGTAAAATCCTTTTGATCCAGCCAGGTCCTCCACAACTCCCTCATTGGCCTATTCATCGGCCCAGAGCCGAGGCCTCCGCCAGAGACGCTGGATCCGCGTGGTATGACTTTCAGGCATATAGGTGCGCTATTTTGAGTTCACATACCCACGATAAATAGGGGATAAGGGGTTTCCCCGACCCTTGAGAAGATTCCTGATGCATTCTTGGGTTCACATTCTGAGCTCGGGAATCCCTTTTCTGCCCCTCCACTTGTTGAGGGTTCCTCAAAGATGGTAAAATATCCATCATAAGGAAGCCCTCGTACACTGCAAGAGAGGAGATGGGCACAAGATCACCCCCCTTTCCCTCTCCCTCTAGGATTTGTCGCCCCAGGCGTTCATCTCGGATAAGACCCGACCTTCTGGTCCTCCTGAGAGTGTAATCCCCAATTCATCATCCTGGGCCGCTCCATGCGTAAGCCCCACTCCGCTTCTCATGGATACACCTTTCACGATGTGATCCTCTGGTCCCTGCTGCCTCTTGTTTCTCACACCGAGCATGACTCACGTGGGCTAAGAGTAAGCATCGACCATGACATCCTATAATGGTCCTCCTCACAATGTAAGCCCCAATCTGTAATTCTGGGATGCCTCAGAGTGTAAGCCTCAAGCCCATGTGAACTACATGGACTTTGATCCCTGTCTCCTAGACATGGTACATAGGAAGCCTCCATGAGGTTCAATCCCACCACCCATCGGACCACCTGGTCTCTCTTCACGTCGGCACCCCAAAACCTAAGTGAAATATGTAGAATTTGATCCTTGTCCCCTAGATAGGGTACGTAGGAAGCCTCCAAGGGGTTCAAGCCCAACAACCGGTCGATCCGATCATTTCCACATCGGTTCACTGTGCCACTCCTGGTGTCGTCTCAAGAGAGTTCCAACCCTTCGGGGTCATTAATCCAACGAGGGATGGCAAACCTAGGGCATAAATGATTCCAAAACCCTACATCCAGTTGACCATTTCCCACCAATGTTAAATCCGTGGATACTATGTTTGTCTATAAACCAAAGATTCACGAACATATGAATACGTCTTAAATATATAAGAGAGTCCCGGAACAGACAATAATTCCCCTTAAAAAGGGTGCGATGAGCCCGACTTCCCATCCTCTCGACCAATGTGAGTTTTTAAGAGTCACTGGTCAGACCATCCAGTGAACGCCTACCTTTGGAAATCAGGTCCATCAATCATTGGATACAGAGCCATTGGGCATTTTGTGGCCGAAAACCAGAACAAAACAATATTAAATAATACTCCAATACAATGATGATATATATATATATATATCAATTAATTTTTTATTATTTCAATTTGATAAGAAAATGGAAACAATGTTCCTGATAACATACGACCTATCATCTCCATGAATAGTGTATCACACTTCATATCACCATGTTTTATGGAATACATTAAATAAATATATACTGAATATATAAAATATTTTTACCCTAGTTTAAAATATGGATATTATAAAACCATTATTAAGGTAATAAAACCAAAAATGACAATCCAAATATTTATGAAAAACTAGCGATTATTACCCAACACGTACTTCTAAGATAAAATTGTTAATATAAGATTAATAAAAGGTCATAAGAAAATAATTTAGGATATGATATATATGAATATATTTCTATGATATATTTATAACAAACTCATATATATTATATAGGAATATTTAATGAGTACGATGGGAGTCATGAATAAATGTAACAGAATTTCAGGTCTCACATTTATTTCTGAGAGACTTATCTCATATAAACCACTTGTTTCATTTTTATGGTTAATATAGTTTCATATGACATGATATATAATTAATATAAATCATTTAATGAAAATTAATTTTTCCACTAATTTTATTATATCATGGGTATTCCTATTCAAAAGTATCTCCAATAACAAGTGATTTACATCTCACTTTTTTACTTTTGCACAACACAGGCTATATTCACCACATGTTTCTGCTATGTGGTGTATACAATTTATATGAATTTATTTTAGTTGATTATAATAAAATTTAGGGGTATGTACTTGTCCATTTTTGGATATCCCTTTCATTAAGGTTATCTTTTAAAACTTATAAAATCAGTATAGGATTTTTTGTCTCAATTTTCCTTCTATGAGATGTGTGTTATAATATGCACCAATATTCATTTATGAGGTGAATATACAACTACATTTAAATTTAATTTCATGAATTTTTCTAACCTCATGATATTTTTATTTCCATTTTATGTTATAACTTTATGAGGATTATGATTCAATGTTACCAATGTAGTAAAGATTTATATTACAATCTCATCATTTATGTGGATCTGTTATAACTATCCCTCAAATAATTAAATTTAATTATATAAATATGAAAATTTCACATTAATTTTATTTTAATATAGTTATTTATTTTATATTCAGGTAATGGTACTCTTTTTACACTCTTTGGTAGTTAGGATAATCATGAAGATATTTGTAAGAAATCATGACTTTATTTCTATGTTCGGTTAGAAATAAGTTTCCTTCCAAGACCATATATACTAAAAATGTTTTGAAATAAGTTTTTAAAAGATATTTTATGATAATTTTAAATGAATGGATTTAAAAAAATTTATGTGTTAAAAAATAATTAGAAATTATTTCAAAAAATTCTATTATATGTTTTAAAAGTATTTTTCAAAGAAAATATTTTTCAGAATGATTGATGTTTTAATAAGAATATTTCAAAGATGAAATGAATTTTTCATGCTTTTTTTAATTTTTTTTAAAATATTACATTATATGTTTTCAGAGAAAATTATTTTGAATATGATTTATTATTTTTAATGTTATTTTCAAAGAATGTTTTTTCCTTGAGAAATGTTACAAGTGATCCTTAAAAATACACCTCCATCTAAGATGAAATCATCTGATATTGTTTATGTTTTTTTGAGGAGATGATCCCATGAATCAATTATAATTCCTTATTTTAATGTTTCATGATTAAAATGATTTTTTATAAAACTAGATTATTTTAGTTAGTTCTTAAATGATGAAATGTTTATGAAAACTGTTTCGTTTCATATTGTTATGATATGGTGAAATGATTGTGATAATAATTTCATTTCATGGGGTATGATATGAGGAATGTTTATGATTTTATAAAACACATATGTATGATTCCATTATGTGATGGATGAGACCTATATCTCCCTCCAATTTAGTGGGTAAAGATTTATATCTCATGAGATGAAATTTACTGGAATGGGGAGTGAACTCGATACAGTATGGGACATTTTCTATTATGACAGTTTGGGGAGTGAACCTATTACACTATAAGGAGAGGTCTAAAACTAGGTATAGTTGTAACCTCCATGAGGTTCCCTGATACATTTTGGTAATGTGGATGGACTTATATGTAATTATTTTATATGCTTATGTGTATGCCACAAATTCTATCTCTTATTCAAATGTTATGCTCCCATGGATCATTTTTTTATTATCTAATGATTAATGTATTATGAATAGGAAATAATTTTTCCATGAGTCATATATTGTGATATTTAAAATATATGGTACGATTTTCATATGTTATTCTCATGATATCATA
Organism: Viscum album; assembly: GCA_963277665.1. NCBI lineage: Eukaryota > Viridiplantae > Streptophyta > Magnoliopsida > Santalales > Viscaceae > Viscum > Viscum album. Next base: position 613,610,195 of record OY728129.1, on the reverse strand, counting down.
CCATTATGTTCATATTATTCTTATGCATCTCTTATGTTTCCCTTACTGAGCATCTAATTTCATATTTTATCATGTTTCCTCTCCCAAATTATGAAGAAATTTATTATGTAGGTTATGTCTGTAAATAGTATTAAATTGTAATATATATTTTTGGAAATATAGATGATCATTCAATAGATTATATAGTTGTAGTCTACGTTTCCAACGATTCTAAACTATTATAGTCTTTGAGTTAGTACTTTTATATTGTATTGAATATTCATATAAAAACACGCTATATACATGTATGAAAATAATAGGTCACTATATTCCTAGTATCCTATCTACTAATTGCCAAAAATTATAATGAATAAAAAACACCCCTGATACAACATGTAACGTCTGGGCCTGAGATGCACATAGAATGGTGCATCGAGCCAGTTTTCCACTTGGCCTCAAGTGCACCTTCCTATATGCCAGTGAATTCTAACTAGCAGTGAGGTTATAATGATGGTATGGTGGGGAAACTATACCCTCATGATCAAAGTAACCCATAGGTATAATTATATATATATAAATCAATATTCTATATGGTATAAATAAATGATGGAGCATCAGAATATAATAATAATAACAAATAAGATGATAAATGTCAAAAATACAACCATGCATGCATATCCAGATGAGGCTACAAAATATAAATAGTAAAAATAGAGTAGGAAGTAAATTATAGTACAATACATGTATAAAAAAAAATAAAAAATATTCCCCAAGTTCTAACTCTATGAGAATCCTGAGCATCGGCTCAGTCCTAGGTTCAAAAGATCCCATGTGCAAATGAACAACACCAATGTAATCCATAAACCTAGCCTTGCATCCACGATTTCTTTTTGAGTACCCCAATGAAATTGAGGTGGAAACAGGGTGTGAAATATACTCATTAGTCTACCAAAACAAGTGTCTAAGGAATAATCTAGTATATGAATATAAAATATAGGAGTTTGAAGGTATGATAAGTTAAGTATATATTAAATTAAATTATGCTAGTCGGTATAGGTACCTCGGGGAAACCTGGTTGACCATACCTAATACGGTATAATCCATAATATCTTAAACCACAGTCAACATATTAGGTATGTTTCATGATTGTATTCATATATACATGTATTTACATATAGTTTTATAGGTGTATTCACATGGGCACATAACTGGGCCATCATGATGGTCGAGTATAAACATGGATCGAACCCAAGCATTTTCTTAGGTTTGAAGAATTCTTCCTCATATATGATAAAGTATCATTCCACACATATATAAACAAATTAAGCTTCTCAATAAGAATTAATCATGGGTCCATCCATGGTTATCCATAAAGAAGTATCCCAAGTATTGTATATGGAGCACTATAATTAACAATCACCATAAGAGCCCTTCAAAGGAAATCTATAAGGGGGAATCCCAAATATCACTCTCGATATGGTATAAAGGCATAAAAAACTATTTATTTCCCTAGTAAACCACATAGGGGACTATGTATCGCCCTTGGAATAATATATAAACATTTAACAAATAGCATGTAAAAGGTAAACCACTAGGGTACCAAGTATTAATCATGGGTACAAAAAGACATCCAATTGGTGATCCCTTGAAAGGAATTCTACAAAAGAAATAGATTATTGTTCTTAGTGTAATATAAATAAATTAAAATATGATACCCTCCTTGGAATTAAATAAAGAGGGAACTGAAGTATCACCCAAGGTACACATAATATCTAACAACCTATATTCCCATCAAATGTGTTCTTTAAAAATGAACCCATGTATCACTCTAAAGAATAAAAAACCATCAAACCATTTTAATTTAAGTAATCAAGAGGCCATGTCCATATTCATGTGACATTATAATTTATGTATGCAAAAATGGGGAAAAATCATTTATCAATGAAATTATAAAATAAGAATGAAGTCATTGTACTTAATCATGACATATATTATTCAAATATCACATTCATTTTCACCAATTAATTAAAGAACCAAGCACACCTCATAGGTGATTTAGTTATTTAACTATGGAGAGTTTGTCATTTAAATTCATTTAATTCATATAATTATCTATTACATGAAGAATTATTTATCATAGCTAAAATGGTGGTCAAGTGGGAGGAAATAATTATCATCATGATCATTTAAAACAAACCCCTAATTTCATGGTTTTATTCTTTAAGAAGACATATAGGACACTTTTAATAAAAAATCACCCAATATAGCTGGTTCAAGATGAGTTGAACAACTGTCAATAATATAAATGAAAGTGAAAGGAAATATAATATAAGCAATTTGGTATTACATAAATAATTTCACATTAAAATTGTAATAATAGGAGAATCAACTGTTCTGTAAAACAACATAATTTATAAAACCTCAAGAGTTTGAGGGTAAAGCCATATACCACCTAACTGGTATTTAAGATGGTCTAGTCATCCAATATCGAGCTTTTATTTGATTCCGTTTGACAAAAACAAAAAAATATACAAACACCATGAAAATAGGGTGAATTACCTCACACCAAGACAGTATTTAAGATAGTGATAGAATCTATGAAAAGAGGGTAGATGATTCGTAGAAATATCAAGGGTTATCCGATGTACTTTATTGTGATCAAAATAGATTCTAGATAGAGGATAGCTTTCCATGGATAGATGAGATTAAGAGGATCCTTAATGAGGGGATACGATATAGGAATTGGAGGAGATATGAGAGTGAGAATCACAAAAATAAACCCTATAAAAAACATAAAAACACACTATTAAAATAGTCAAACATTTGGTCACATGGTTTGGATAACATTTCACCAACCGTGTGGGATTCACTACCAAAATCAATACCCCTCTAAAAGGGGTGCATGATTGGGATGCATGGTTTGAAAAACCATGTATAGATACTGGTTAAGATGTAGTTTGGGTTTGTCTAAGGTGCATAGATTGGGAAAACCATGAACTACTCATGCGGTTCATTTCATCACACCTGAATCATGTCACATATTTACCCCTATGACATTTAATGGTTTAAATAGATCATGATACCTAAGAAAAGGGGTCATATGGTTGACCATCAGAGTTAATATAACCATGTGGAAACAATGTACATAATTTTTTATCAAAAAACAAGTGATTTATGAGCCCTATAATTCTGAAACTCAATTGAACTCTCGAGACACCTCATAAGGTGTATATATTAACTAAAAAAGCCATGTTTATGTTTCCAAAGGTATGAATTTACATTCCGAAGATAAATTTATGAATTTACCCATCCACAAATGGGAAAATTGAAATTTCATAAAAAAATACTCCAACTCCAAAACATGTTACTTTACATACCCCTTTTCCTCAATCATAATTTTTATGATTTTTAATTAATTTAATATTATATTACTTATTTTTAAATACCATTAGTCATTTTATGGAATATTCACATATATTGAATTTAAAGACATCCAAAAAGTTGTGGAATTCAAAAATAAAATATTTAAACATCAATTATACATTATTATTTACCATAAATTTCGTCTGAGTTTATAATTCATACCAAAAATACTAATTTTGATTTTTTTAAAGTCATTTAATTTTATTTTTTAACAAATTTATAAAGAATTGTGTCAATGTTGTATGGGAATTTAAGATCATTTTAACATCACTAAAATTAAAAATAAGTTACCACCATAAAAATAAATAAATAAATGTACAAAATAAACTTTTAAATTCATTAATTACACCTTTTTATACCTAAGTGAAATTATAAGCTAAATTTATGTCAAAAGAGTTACATTTTGGAATTTTACTCTACTTAAATTAATTTTAAGGTCTTAAATAGAGAAGACCGTACCAACATGAAAATATTTTTTTAATATATGAAGGGTTGGTAAAACTAAACTCACACAATAAAAATAATCCAAGTGTTACACATAGATTTCTAAATCCATATAACATTATGATTAACCATAATTACCCAATTTACCCTTTCTGAGATGATAAATATTTATCATGTTTAATATTCATTATAACTAAGAGAAATGTTTAGTTACATAGTAAATTTATATATTCTGATTAAAAATATTGAATAAATTTTATCAAAATCAATCCCTATAATTTGTAGAAATTATATTAAAAAATAATCATGTAAAATACGATGAAAAATATTTTTCTAAAAAAATGCATTTGAACCATATAAACTAATTTTATTCCAAAATTAAGAATAATATTGATTAAGTATAATTAAATACATTACTATAAATAAAATTATATCTAATTACATTAAAAAAAATAAAAAAAATAAGACTATGTAAATAATATAAAAGAAAATATCATTTACTATAAAATCAATCTTTTTCCAAAATTACAAAAAAATTCTTTCAGAATAATCCCAAATATCAACCTCGAATAATTTTTTTATTAATATTTAAAAAATTATAAACTTTATATATTATAATATTTCCATAATATTTATAAATTAACATTAATTGTTTCCCATAAATATAAATAGTAACAATTTTTTATTAAAACATATATTTGAAGAATAAAATCCCTCTACTAAAAACAGAGTTATTATTTCCAAAAAAATTAATCAATACATATGTATTAGGTTTGACCATTTTATATAAATTTTCAAAAAAATTTGAATCCTATTCAGATCCACCAATTCAAAAATAGTTTATAATAATCATATTTAAAATAAATATATCTTTTGGTTCAATAAATCTCAGTGTTTCTTTTTTGTATATGCTATCAAACATAGTGACCTTTTAAAATATCACGGAATTTAATTCTACCCCATTAAATAAATTCACTCTTGAAATTTTATATTGATATCATTAATACAAGTTTTTATGATTTTAAAATACTTTTTTTGAGGACTCTCATCATAAAAAGGATAATAAAAAATTCATTTGGAAAGAAGAATTGTAAAATAAGAATGTCACCTCAAATAACAGAAAATCATGTTTTCAAATAAGGAGAACATTTTTGGGATGTGAAAACATGTAATTGTAAAAATATCCATTTAAGACAGAGTATTTTACTTTTTAAGAAGAGAATGGACCATGAACTCATAAAAAATGGTCGCAAAGGGTAATAGTTTTATTTCAAGATCCTATTCATATAGTTAAGGGATTATTATATCATCAAGATATAGAACATGAGAATATTTAGTTATAAAATTTACTTCCTTTTCACATGAAAAATTTCACCTTTTGTTTTGATTCAATTAATTTATACTTCTATTATATCTCTCACTCAAAGAAATGAATGTTAATGTTTAATTTTTTATGCCTGGAGTACTAAAATAAACCTTTAATAAATCACATGATCCAAAAAATGATATCAGTTTACTCAAATTATCTTTATAAATTAACCAAAATAAATGGTTATGATAAGATAAGATAATATCCAATACAAATAATTAATAAATTAATCTTAAAAGCCTCAACAATAACACCAAATGTTGAACATTAAACAATTCATAAATAGCTAGACATAAAACTCTTAAAAGTATTCCTGACCAATATTACAACTCACAAATCAATGGTATTTGATCACATGTTCTAATAAGATTAATTTAAAATTTATCTCCAAATAGTATTTTTTAATCACAAAGTCATATAGTTAGAAAATATGTCATAATAATAAAATATATCAATAATACTAATCTTTTTTTACATAAATAACCTAAATTGATATAAATATAAAATAAAATTGTAACACTCCAAGCATCCACAATACTTCTCTCTTTGAATAACATTGTAGCTTGCGTTGTACGCAACATTGAGTTCTAGCACACCAGAACCAATAAAACTAGCCATTATGAATAGTAATACCAACTTTCTGAAATTTTATAAATTTTATTTTCTAAAATGGACTTTATTTGGGGATTATTAATATCAAAATTAGCTTAGGGTAAATTTTTGGTATTTTTCTGAAAACAATCAATTTTTGAGGAATAGTGAAATAGATTGCGTTATTGTTTAAAACAAACATTTTTATATAAATAGTTATTTATTTTATTTAAATTTATTTTAAGTAAAAATAGATACATAATAACTATATCATTTCAATGTAATTTATTTGAGTCATGTTATAATAAGATTATATATATAAAATTTTATTGAAATTTTTAACGTCTTTTTCCCACCTTTTAAACACATTTACAAATTTATGTAAAATGTAATTTTACCACTTCTATGAATTGAATATCAAAAACATGAGAGACACGGTTGGCATTAGTAAATAAATTTTTTTGAATGGGATGAAAATAATTTTTGGTGAATTGTAACTTATGAGTTTTATTTACCAAAGTGAAAAGTAAATAGGGTAATTAAAGGTAAAAATGATATTATAATTACCCTAACATATATCCTATTTCTATTGAATCAGTGTATTTAGACCAAAATAAATTTTAGGAATAAAATATTATTCTCTTTGATCCACTTGGATTAGATTAGTACATTTATTATAATATTATTTAAAGAAGAGTTAAAAGTGTTAAATTAAAATTTTAATATCTAAAACATTTTTAATATAGGGTTATACATAAGATAAATTCGATTATAAATATTCATTAGAAATATAAAAATACTTCCTAAATAATGGTATTTTATTTATAATTTTGAAAAATTAAATAATTAAATATATTTATGACACATTGATGATGCTGTAATTACCTTATTAATGAACGAATAAAATAATTGATATTATAAATGCCCAAATAAATGTGAATTTAGACTTTTTATGCATTAAACTAATTTTATACGTTAATATGACATTTTAGGGATGATTAAATAATTTTCTTCGAAGTGATAATGTTTTTCTGACATTCACAAAATCAAAATACCAAATAGTGTCATAATTTACATAAATGTGTTTTTAAAACAAATACTATATTATTAAATGATATAAAATTCCTAAAAATATAATGTTTTTCCAAAGGACTTAAATAATGATATATATGTCAATAATTAACCACTTGGGATTCTTGTGTCCTTTTATAGTATGTTTATTAACCATTTATTATAATAATTCAAGAATACATGGTAAAAGTTAAACTATTTTACTTAGAGTAAAATCTAGAAGATAAGGTTAATATGGTGACCTCGACCTATATAAAACCTATTGGTTGAAAGATTTTCGACTAAACCCCACCTTATCCTCGAAATAAATCCTTTTTATGCCCTTATAAACTGAATATTCTTGTATAATAAATTAATATTTAATGTTTTTCTAAAAGTGACCCTCACCTCTCTTATAAAAGGGTACTTCTACTTCTCTCAAAATCAAATCTCCAAAGCCATTTATCTCAGCCAAACCCTACTAAAATATCCTACCAACTACATTAACTTCAATTTAGAGGCCTTACATTGTTCAAAAACAAAACCTATGGATCCATTTTGATCAAATAAAAAATAAGCACTCGGAGAAGAGGTAATAATTTCATTACCTCTTTCAAAGTAATGTTCTTATTCAACTTCATTTTTCTTTGTTTTTTCCATAAAAAATAATAATTCCTATATATTCTACATATTGTGATGTTATTATAAATATGGAACAACCATATTCATTATTCTATCCATCTTATGAATGACAAAGTCAACGTATGTGCGTACGTACGACTTACCATCTCCATGTCTAGTGTAGTTTGTTATTAAACACTTCATTATTTGGATGGGCATAATAATGTGTATAATTTATGTAAATAATAAATATAAAATTTTAATGATTCTGTATATATAATTTACAATCCAATTACATATGATTTCACCATCAATAAAATGGTATTTGTGCTCGTGTGTATGTACTGATTACCATCTCCACGAACGCAATGAGATTCATTACCCATCATAACCATTCAAGAATAATTTCCATTTTATGATTAAAAATAATTTTTAAGAACATAATATCATTATGTATATGAATCAAATACATTCTATCCTTAACAAACATGAATTATGAAACAAAAAATATAAAGGAAAACGAATAAGTCAACACCCAAAACAATGTAACTACTAAAACATTATTAACAAAGTAATATTTGAAGATAATATATGATATAATATTTATGTATGTGGTTCTTATATAATTTAATAACATTGATTTAACTATTATACAAGAGGTTTATGTACCCTCAACCAAGGAAAATTACAAGGTAAGGGTTAATTTTACCATCTCTTTATTATCCGAGGTTGTTTGTACATATGTATCTACTAGGACTTCTTTATCATCTACGTCTGTGTTTATTAAAAAATTATTTCCAAACATTTTTAATATTTCCTAGAATATGGGGTAAAGTCATTTAAACCATTTTTTACTTTTTATAAAATGTTTTGAAAGGAATTTTTCCATCTGTTTCCAAATAGGGTATTTTAAGAAATTTTCAAAAAAGTAAGGTAAGAATGTTTTTTAAATTATACGGAAGGTGCGACTATTTTCAACAGTTATAAATCCTTCAAGATTATTGGAATATTTTCAAAATAAATTTTTTCTTCTAAAATTAAGTGTATTTTAAATGTTTTCAAAATAGAACGAGATATTTTTCTCAAATAGTTTTCATTTAATCTATCTGAACATCCTTGGATGGATTTTACACTTGTTTGAAGTTGATTTATTATGATAAGATATTCCATATTTTAGTGAAGGTTTTGTGATATGTTTTACTATGGATGTGTTATTTTTATACCATTCATGGTTTACAGTTAAAGTATTAACATTTCTTATGCTAATTTTAATACTAATGTTTATTTTATGTTTCAACATTTTCATATGAGGAATGCATTGGTCTTAATAAGTGACAGGTGGATCCCTCTATAGCTCCTCGATGAATCGGTAGGTCTCATGAGACAAACTAGTGTCTTGGGACAAGGCCTTGAAAAAACATCATTTGTAGACTTGGCAAAAGGCCTTGACTATGTGGTTATGATGTCTGAGATTATACATTCCATAATTTTGATGTTAGCTATTGATATTCCATGTGATTATTCAACTTCTATAATATCCTTGTGAGTAAGTAAATAGGATTATTTGATTTATCTTTGACATATTACATGGAATTTTATATTTAAAAGCCTTGTGATTTAGTCTTATACATTGCCTTAAATTTTTATTCTCAGTTATGATAGTTTACACTAAATTGTTACACTTACTGAGCTTCTATTCTCACCCCTTTATATGTTTTATTTTTCCCAAGATGCAAAGCAGTATATTATGATTAACCTATATGAATATGATAAGGGATATGAGTGTGTACAAAGGGGACATAATTTTGTTGTGTTTCCATTTCGTTATGTAATGTAAAACTTATGTATGTATCTAGTACTTCCAAGGCTACTAAAATAATTGGTCTTTTGAGGATTGATCTCTTATGATCACGAAAATGTAATTTAATAACGCACTGAATCTAGTTACCCATGGTCGAGGAATTACAATTTGTATTAGAGGATTTTTAATACAAACCTTGCAAACTAGATTTAGAAAAAATCTGATTAGATAACATTACCCTGAGATAGAATTTTAGGTATTGTACAGAAGAACTTCTTAGAATTTTGGTAATGTAGAGATTTTGTGTATTTTCCAACCAATACATCCATGTATGGATATGAGAAGGTAGAGGCGGATTTGGAACAGATGTACCTAGGAGTGAAAACTCTGACATGGAGTTTTTAGATTGACCTGGGGTATCCTAGTACACGACAATGGGCCTTGATATACTCTTGGTTATGAAACTCCCGAGGGATATTCGTAGGATAATTCACATTTTATTTACAAACCCTTATGAATGATTTATGAGTAAATACCTCCTCAAAGAAAACATTTTTTAGGATTATGGATTATAGACATAAATTGTTCAACTTATGTTAGTTATTTTAGTAGTTTTAAATTATGTATTGTGATTCATATACTAATCTAGTATATGACATAATTTAGAAATGGAACCTACTAGAAGGAATGGAAATTATATCAATACATGTAATATATGTATGGATTTCCATCCTAATCAAGATAATTATAGTGGAGTCAGTGATGAAACTGGTTCTGAACAACTTATAACCATACTGAGACAACTCACTTAGGTTTTGAATAATATCCTTACCCGTATGGAGTACCCAGATCCACAATGAGGATGATCAATGTTAGAATGATTCATGAGGCAACAGACACCAACATTCAATGGGACTATAAATATATTTGTAGCTAAGTAATGGAAAAGTTCCTTAGAGAAAATATTTCATGCTTTGGGGTGTAGTGAAAGGGAAAAAGTTGTCATGGCAGTTTATGACCTCATAGAAGATGCAATTCAATGGTGGTCATTGATTCAAAACACAAAGGAAGATTGTGAAGTATAAAATATGGAATGGAGGGCATTTAGAGATATTTTTTATAAGAATACTTTCCTTGTGACCATCGAGGGGATATGGAAAGACAATTTCTGAGTTTGTGGAAAAAGGGGGATGAGAATGTTCCAAAGTATGAGGAAAATTTTACAAGGTTAGAAAGGCATGCAACAGATTATATACGTAACCAAAGGAGTAAGATTGATTGATTATTTTATGTTTAAAAAAATTTATTCATGGGTCATTAATCTCACAATCCTTCTCATCATAAGAAGATATTGTCTCATGTGCTATCAAGACATAAAATGAATTCTCTAAGTTATATGGATTTAAAGTTAAGAAAGTGAAGAAGAGATACTCTAAATACTCTGGAAAAGGAAATAAAGGGAAGAAGGGAAAAGTTTAATTTACATCCTGTTGTAAATGTTGGAAGAAACACCCTGGTACATGCTTCAAGGTAATGATATTCTATTACAAGTGTGGTTAAAAAGGAAGCCAAGCTCGTGATTTCATGGGAAAAAAGATGATGTCAATGTTGAATGCTAAAATTGTAGATAAATGGGGAATTATTAAAATGAATTTCTTAATAACCAAGGAAACTTAACATAGAAATGTCAAAGGGAGAAAGGCCAAGTTTATGTGATCACTACTGCTAAGGTTGAAGCTCCAAATTACATAGTGGTAGGTAATTTAATGGTTTCCTAAAATTTAGCCAATGATTCATTTGAATATGGATCATCAAATAGTTTCATATCTTACCAGTTTTATAAGAAAATTTGATATTTCCAATTTGACTTATCAATAGAGTTGTGAGTCAAAAATCATAAGGGATGTATCATAGCAACAAGGTTTTGTGATCAGTTCCCATTATGGCATATAAACGTGCTTTATCTATAGATCTCATAATGATACCCATGATTTAATTTTATATAATCCTCGATATGAATTTCTATTCATACCATGATGTGAAAATTTATTTTAAGAAGAATAAGGTTACAATTTTCAATGATCATAAAGAGTATTTTATATTTAGAGAAGAAATGTCACCATTAGATTCTCATCTAGATCCACCTCCAGTAGCTCGACTAAATTCAATTATTGGGGAGGAACAGAGTGAAGTAAATATGGGAGAGGAAAGGAATGTTAAAATAGAGAACGTACCTATTGTAAAATAATCTTTTGATGTGTTTCTAATGGATTTATATAGACATCCTCCAGAATGATAAATTGAGTCTTCCATTGATTTAATTCCTGGTTAAAGGCCCATATCGAAGACCCCTTTTAGAATAGCCAATACAAAATTAGTAGAACTAAAGAAACAACTAGATGAATTGAGTAATAAAGGATTTACCTTCCCTAGTGTTTCTCCATGGGGATCCCTTTTTATTTTTTTAAAAAAGAAAGATAAATCTATGAGGATGTGCATTGACTATAGGGAGATCAATGATATAACAATAAAGAAGAAGTATCCACTACCTCACATTAATGATTTACCGAATCAACTTCATGGAGCTCAATATTTTTGAAAGATTGTCCTTTGATATGGATATCATCATTTGTGTGTGAAGATGTAATACATTTCAAATATATCATTTCGTAACAGGTATGGGCATTAGGAGTATATAGTAATTCCTTTTGGACTGAATAATGCACCCTATATCTTCATGGATCTAATGAATAGAGTTTTCAAGGAATATTTTGATGACTTTTTACTGGTATTTATTGATGAAATATTGGTATACTCCAAAATATATGATTATCATGAAAATCAATTTTGCACTATTCTGAAGACTCTTAGAATAAATTAATTATATTGGAAGTTTAGAAAGTGTGAATTTTGGATTTAGGATATTTATTTTCTTAGCCATATTTTCTCTAAGGACGGAATCTCTATTGATCCTTCTAAGAAAAGAGCAATACCAAGAATGGCCAGCACCAGCAATTATTACTGAGGTACATAGTTTTATTGGTTTAGGTGGTTATTATCAGCATTTTATCAATAACTTTGACTGATTGGATAACCCATTAACCAAGCTCACACATAAATGTGTTAAATTTGTTTGGAAAAAAGAGTGTGAAAAATGTTTTGAAGAACTGGAGAGAAGATTAGTCAATGATCCTATCTTGACTCTACCATCAAGGAATGAATGGTTTATTATTTATAGTGATTTTTCAAAGAAAGTAATTAGTTGTGTCCTTATGAAGAATTATAGAGTTATTTTCTATGCATAATGGAAGATAAAAATTCAGGAACAAAACTATCCCACTCATGACTTTGAGTTAGTAACAATAATATTTTCTTTGAAGATATGGAGACACTATCACTATGGTAAAACATGTGAGATATATACTGTTTACAAGAGTTTGAAGTATATTTTATCATAAAATGAACTCAACATGAGGAAAAGATTATTGATTGAAATACTCAAGGATTATAATTTCACTATACACTACTGCCTAGGGAAGGAAAATAATGTGGAAGATGCTTTGAGTAGAAAAGATCCTGGGGTTTTGAACAAGATGAGAGTTGAAAGAGATCCTATTTTCATGGATCTAGTAATGATGGATATGGGAATACTCATGGAAGGATAAATATCAATACATTTTCAAATGGTTGTCAAAACATCGTTACTAGAAAGGATAAACTGTTCTCAGACTAATGATGAGGAGTTTCAAAAAAAATTAATGTTTTGAATGATGGGAGATTGATTAACATCATATGTAAAGATTTAATTTTGAAATTTTGGAAGAGAATTTGTGTTCCTAACATAAGTGATCTAAAAATGGAATTATTGGATGATGCTCATAGCTCCAATTTCTCTATACACCCTAGTAGCACAAATATGTATAGATATTTGAGGGAACATTTTTGGTGGCACAACATGAAGATGGAGATTTCTGATTATGTGTTAAGATGTATGGTTTTTCAATAGGTGAAGGCTGGAAGAAAATATCTTATAAGAGTCATGAAACCTCTTCATATACCTGAGTGGAAATGGGATTATATTACGATGGACTTTTTAATGGGACTAGAAAATACTCCTAGAAGGAATGTCGTAATATGGATCATTGTTTATCGTCTTACCAAGTCAGCATATTTTTATCAATAGGACAAGATTTACAATTTGAACATTTAACAAGACTATATATTAATGATTTTTTATGACTTCATGGAGTAACTATATCAATTATTTTTTATCACAATCCCTATTTTACATCAAGATTTTGGAAAATTCTTCCGAAGCCCCTAGATACTGAACTTCATTTGAGCACTTCCTACCACCCTCAAACAGATGGACAATTTGAATAGAATATTCAAACCTTAGAAGACATGTTGAGATCTTGATCAATTGACTTTCAAGGTATGTGGGATCAGTATTTACCTCTGATAAAATTTTCTTATAACAATAGCTTCTATTCAAGTATTCAGATGGCACCATATGAAGTGTTGTATGGAAAGAGATGTCACACACCAACTTGTTGGGATGATGTTGGTGAAGGAAAACTCGTAGGCCCGGAACTTTTTGAGGAAACAATGGAAAAGGAGAATATTATCCAAACCCACATCAAAGTATCTCAAAGTATGCAAAAGATATATGATGATAACCGAAGGAAGGATTTTGAATTCAAGTAATAGATCAAATTTTCTTGAATGTATCTCCATGGAAGGGTGTTATACGATTCGGTAATAAGGGTTAATTATTTCCTAGGTACATCATGCCTTTTTAAATTTTGTAATGCATTGGATTTTTAGCTTATCATTTGGAAATGTCTCAATGTCTCTCCAAAGTTCATGATGTATTCCACGTATCAGTATTAAGAAAATACATGAATGACCCAAAAACATGTACTCACCTATGAAGAAATAGAACTAGAACCCGATCTCTCTTATTTTGAAAATCCTATCAGGATTCCTAATACCAAAGAACAAGTGCTGAGAAATCGGATGGATCATTTGGTAAAAATTTTATGGAGAAACCATAAAATGGAAGACGCAACACGGGAACCCAAGGAACTTATGATAAAGATCCAACTGAATATTTTTATGTAGTATTATTCTAGACATTTTGAGGAATAAATTATTTGAAGGAGGGAAGAATGTAACACCCCATTATTCCATGGTACGTTTCCCTTTGAATAACACAATAGCTTGCACTCTACACAACATTGAGTTGTAGCACACCACGACCAATCAAACTAGCCATTATATATAGTAATACCCAATTTTAAAAATTTTGTAAATTTTATTTTTCAAAATGGACTTCATTTTTGGATTCGGAATATAAAATTTACTTAGGGTGAATTTTTGGAGTTTTTCTAAAAACATTCAATTTTTGATGAATAGTGAAAAACACTACATTATTGTATAAAACTGACTTTTTTATTTAAATAATTATTTATTTTATTTAAATTTATTTTAATTCAAAATAGATACATAATTCTTATATTAATTCAATTTAATTCACTGGAGTCATTTTATAATAAGATTAGATATATAAAATCTTGTTGAATTTTTTAATGTCTTTTACCCACTTTCTAGGCACATTTACAAATTGGCATAAAACATAATTTTTCCACTTATATTATTTAATTTAAAAAAATATGAGGGACACGGTTGATATCATTAAGTAAAATGTGGTTCAATGGGATGAAAATAATTTTTGGGGAATAATATCTTTTGAATTTTATTTACCAGAGTTAAAATTAAATAGGGTAATTAAAGGTAAAAATGATTTTATAATTACCCTAACACATGACCTAATTCTATTAGTTAAGTGTAATTTAGACTAAAATCACACTTAGGAGAAAAATTTGATCCTCTTTGATCCACTTGGATTTGATTAGAACATTGATTATTATTTTATTTAAAGAAGAGTTAAAAGTGTTAAATTTAAATATTAATAACTATTTTTTTAATAAAGGGTTATACATAAGATAAATTATACTATAAATATTAATTAGAAATATATACAGATTTCCTACATAATTGTATTTTATGTATAATTTTTAGACATTAAATAACTAAATTTATTTAAGACACGATGATGATTCAACAGTTACCTTATTAATGAAAGATTAAAATAATTGATATTATAAATATCCAAATAAATGTTACTTGAGACTTTTGATGAATTCCACTAATTTTATAAGTTAATATGACATGTTAGTGTTGATTAAATAATCATTTTTTCTATGTGATAAAGTTGTTATGACTTTCACAGTAACAAAATACCAAATAGTGTCAAAATTGACATAAATGAGTTTTTAAAAAAAATATTATATTATTAAATGATATAATATTTGTAAAAACCTAAGGTTCAGGGAAAATATTTATATAAGGTTAGATATGTCAATAATGAACCACTAGGGGTTCTTTGGATTTTTATTGTATTTTTATTAACCATTTATTATAATAATACAATAATACATGGTAAAAGATAAACTATTTAACTAAGAGTTAAATCTAAAAGATAAGGTTATTATGGTGACCTAAACCTGTCCAAAACCTATTGGTTGAAAGGTGATAGACCTAGACCCACCTTATCCAGGAAATAAAACGTTTTTTAGACATTATAAAATGAATATGATTGTATAATAAATTAATATTTCAAGCTTTTCCTAAATTGACCCTCACCTCTCTTATTAAAGGGTACTTACCCTTCTCTCAAATTCACACCTCCAAAGCCATTGGGCTCAGCCAACCATTGCTCAAATATCCTCCCAACTACCCTTAATTATAACTATAGGCCTTAATTTTATCTGAAATCCCACTTAAGGATCCATTTTGATCAAATCAAAAGGAAGCATCTGAAGAAGAAGTAATAATTTCATCACCTCTTTCAATGTTCTTTTCTTATTCTACTTCCCATTTCTTTGTTGTTTCCATACAAAAATAGTAACTCCTTTACATTATATATAAAATTATGTTTTTATAAATATGGAATAACCATATTAATTATTCTATACATCCGATGAATGGAAAAGTACCAATATGTTCGTACGTACGACTTACCATCTCTACGTCGTGGTGTAGTTGGTTATTCAACACTTCATTATTAGGATGGGTATAATAATTAGTATAATTGATAAAATTAATAAATATAACAGGTTAATTATTATTTATATATGATATACTATCCAATTAAACTTTATTTCATAATCAATAGAATGGTATTGTCACTCGTGCGTACGTACGGATTACAGTCTCTATGAACACAATGGGATTCTATACCCATCATAACCATTCAAAATAATTTTAATTTTATGATTACAAATAATTATTAAAAACATAATATCATTGTGTATATAAATCAAATACATCCTATCCATAACAAACATTCATTACATAGAAAGATATATAAAGGAAAACAAATTAGTTAACACCTGAAACAATGATACTACAAAAATATTATTAACAAAGAAATATTAGAAGATCATATATGATATCATATTTATTTATGTGGTTCTTGTATAATTTAATAACTATGGATTAACCATTATACAAGAGGTTAACGAAACCTCTACCAAGGAAAAGTACAGGGTAATGGTCAATTTTACAATCTCATTATCATATGAGGTTTTTTGTACGTATGTATCTTCTGGGATTTCTTTGTCATCCACATCCATATTTCTTAAAAATGTATTTCAAATTTTTTTAATATTTACTAGAATATCTTTTAAAGTAATTTATACCCATTTTTAATTTTTATAAAATGTTTTGAAATGAATCTTTTCATCAGTTTCAAAACAAGGTATTTTATGACCTTTTCGAGAAATTAAGTTAACAATATTTTTTAACTTATACAGCGGGTGTGGCTATTTTATGCCATTATAACACCTTCAAGCTTCTAATAATATTTTAAAAAGAAATATTTTATTTTAAATTTATGTGTATTTTAAATTATTTCAAAATAGAAAAATACATTTCTCCCAAGTAGTTTTTATTTCATCTATTTCAACATCCTTTGATGGATTTTATACCTATTTGAAGTTAATTTATTTTGATACAGTCTTCCATTTTGTGTTGAAGGGTTTATGACATGTTTGAATATGAATGTGTTATTTTTATATGATTCATGGTTTATAGTTAATTTATTAACATTTCATATGCATGTATTAATACAAATTCTTATGTTAGGTTTTATCCTTTTTATATGAGGAATGCATTGGACATAGTAAGTGAGAGGTGGAGCCCGTTATAGTTCCTCGATGCATCGGTAGGTCTCATGAGACAAAATAGTGTCTGGGAACAAGGCCAAGATAAAATCTTATTTGTATTCTTGGTACAAGACCTTGACTATGAGGTTATGATGTTCGACATTATGGATTCCATCATTATGAAATTTACTATTGATATTAAATGTGATTATTCGACTAGTAGAATATCCATGTGAGTATGTAAATGAAATTATTTGATTTATCTCTACTATATTATATTAATGTTTATGTTCAAAAGTCTTGTGATTTACTCATATATAATGCTTTAAATATTTGTTCTTATTTATGATATTTTCCATTATATTTATATCCTTACTGAGTTTCTGAGCTCACCCCTTTCTATATTTAATTTTTCATAGGATGCAAAGACGTATGTTATGAATAACCTAGATGAATAGGCTATGGTATGTGAGTTTGTACAAAGGTGATAGGCTTTTTTTTTTGTTTTTCCATTTCATGATGTAATATAAAACTTATGTATGTATCTATTACTTCAAGGGATACTAAACTAAGGGTTCTTTGAAGACATGTTCTCTTGTGATCAAGCCAATGTTATGTAATAATGTACCGACTCTATGTAACTAAGGTTTGGGCATTAATTTTTTTTTATAAAATTCTAAAATATAGTTCAACATTTATTCTTTAATTAAAAAATGAATCTTATTATAAAAAAAAATTTATTTTATGTTAATCATATAATGTTCCTCAAATAGTGAGCTTCTCTAAAATTTAATTAATCACTTGTTCACAAAATCACATTTTAATCCCTTGGTTATCAATATGATTAATAAATGGTTTTGAATGTGTAATAACCCTTTTATCCAAAATAACCAAAATTAACACAACATCAATGATCGTTTAACCCTAAATGTTATAAATACCTTCAAAATTATTTCTATATAATATTAATGTTTTATTCCATAAATATACTTTTTGAAAAAACACATGATTAAATGAATGGTTTAATTACCATAAATGTCTCCCAATGTACTCTTAATAATTATAAAATTATATCACAAAAACCCATAAAAATGTTTTTATTCATTCGAAGAAATGAACAACATTAAACTTAGAATTTCATTATGGTATCTATAACTATTAAAGAAACCTTTAATAAAATCATCCAAATATCCAAAGTTATCTAAAAACTTCTCTAATACCAATTATAAGGACTCGACCATAAAGCATTAGATAATATTCAGTCTTTAGAGTATTCATTACATTCTTACATTCAAAAAAACCTTGTAGGTTTGGAGTTTTATTGTATTAGGTCAGAACTCTTATATAACAAAATCATACAATATGAAGTGAATACTTCCACACAGTTTCCATTTTTACCAAACTATAAAATATTTTAAATGAAAAACATTTTCATTTCATGAAAAAATATCATAACATTAAAAATTAGTTCTTCTTTATTCTTTATTATCCATGAACTATGTAGAACAAATTTTAAAATTTAGGAAGGGGACAAAAAACACAGTAAGGGATATAAAAAATGAAATTCATTAGCCCAGTGAAAAACATGGAAACCAATAAAATGTTTATCAGGTCAATATTATTCTATAAGAATGTAAACTAAATCATATTAAATTTGGGAAACACTTTTTTATAAAATAAAACATTGAAGAACTATAGTAAGAAAATTAAAATAATTAATGAATCATAGAGAACTATATTTATAACCCATGTTAACTCGGGATAGAATTAATTATATCCAGTCAATATCCGTACGATAATCCACCAAAATTAATTCTGACCTTCTTTCCATTGAATAAAAGAATACAACCCATGAATTTTAGATATATGATGGGCTGGAATGTCGTATAAGTTATATCAGGATCACCCATCATACAATTTGTATTAGGATCACCCATCATATAACAAATATCAACCTCACCCATAATTATCTTTAATGATCATATACCATATCATGAATGAAAATTTTTCATATATTACCCTTTAAATATAAATCCCCTCAAAAAATATTTTGAACCCATATAAAAAACATATTCTGATATCGAAATAACATCCCTTTTTAAAACACCATTTTTGAAGAACAAAATAAATAGAAAAATGGTAAGAATGATTTTTTTTAAGAAAACATGTAATCCTATAAAGTAATCCGATCATAAAATAATTTTTTACGGGAAAAGTATTTGATGTTGTATACATTAATATAGTGAATTCATTTTTACTATTATAAATAAATTTAAAATGTTGTATATAGAATACATAAAAATATTTCTTTTCAAAACCCCTAAATAAATTTTAAAGTGACATAAAATTAATTTATTAATTCAATTATTTACATATATATAAATTCATAAAATAATTTTAATAACATTTATATGGATGAAAAATATTTTAAAATTAATTCATCAAAAAATTTAAATTAATGTTTTAATGTAAGGTGTCCCTTGTGTTTAGATAACATTTGTACTAATGTAAAACTATTGAAAATAAAATAAAATTATTTCTTAAACACATTAAGTTTATGGGAAAATGAAAAAATACATATATAATTTAGTTCATATACCATCTAAAATAAAACATGTGTCAAAAATTACTTTACTCTTAATGAAAGATAATTGCCACTAGAAATATCTTACCTCATGTTTTACTTGTCATGTACATTATTAATAATATACATAATTAAAACATATTAATTATTGAAATTCATAGTAAAAATTTTCATTTTAATCCCTTATCATTAATACTATTTATTTCATTTAGTACAATAAAATATTTAATTACATAACCATTTAATTCCATCTTTGGTATTTTGAATAATTTCAGTTCATAATTTGAAAATCACTTTGTTATATTAAATTTCTTTAATGAAGTAATAATTACATCATATCCATAATATTATCATGAAAATGAGTATATTTATTATACAAAAAATATTATAATCTCCCTTAAAATGAGGATGTGAAAATTAATTACATCAGTTCATGGAGGTGTTATTCCCTATGTACAGACAAGCGATACTGTAATTTTTTAAAGGGTAGATGTATACAAAGGTAATTAATATATTATATTTCCAAAATAATAATAATTTAATTAATATCATATAAAAATACTAAATGTATCATAGTAATCATCCTTATTAGCTGGCAATGAAAAAAGAGACACATTGTTTTATGGTGGTGTTAGTCCACACTTACATAGAAACAATGAATGTATTCCCCATAGGATGGAAAATGAGTATAATAATGTTGTTACATTAACATAATACCATATTAGTGTATTATTGACATTAATATTATTATATTTTAATATTTAGATTTTAATTTTTGGATATAAGAGAAGAATTAGAATAAAAAATCTTGATTTGGATGATTACCCCCTCTTGGAAGAACCTCCTTTGGATATCTTTCTAAGGATCGTAGGGATGGTATTATGAAGAGAAAATAACATAAATAACTATTATAAGGATATTATAAATATTTTATTGTGGGATTAATTTATATAATTTCCTCGAGTTTGGGTGAGGAGTAGAGAATATGTGGTGTCCTTTTATTGTGAAGGAAATAAAACCCTTGAGAAATATCAAATGGATTTAAATATATAAAAATCATGTTTAAGTTCCCCCATGTTTACATAAAATAGAATACAATATCATGTAAGGTTTAAATAATTTATAAAAATAAAATTTTTATAGGTTTATGTTTCATTTTAAACGTTATGTTGGGGTTTTACCCCCTTTATTAACACATTTTAACCACAGTTGTGGAAAACAAATGTCAATACTAAAAGGTTACAAACTAACATATAGAAGAAAAATTGGCTAAACAGTTTCAAGGAATGAAATATTAGACCATATCACACCCCTTTTTCTATTTTTATTATTATAAATCATTTCATAAAATATTATTTAACATACAATACTATTAAAGACATTTTTATGAACTGTTAAGATATTTTGATATTAAAGGCATAAATAAAGGTATGTATTTTGAATATAAAATATTTAACCATAAATTATACATTATTTTTTACCTTTAAATTCATGTTACAACATAATTACTTGAAAAAATAATAATTTTGATGTTTTTAAAATTATTTGATTTTATTTTTGTCCTTCTTTCACAAGCATTGTGTCAGCGTTGTTTAAGAATTTAAGATAATTACACATCACTAAATATAAAATAAATATATCACTATAAAAATAAATAAATAAAGTTCAACATAAAATTTTATATTAATTTGTAAAAACTTCTTATCCTTAAGTGAATATCTATGAAAAATTAAAATCAAGAGAGTGAAATTTTTGAATTTTACTTTACCTAAAAATATAATAGTCTTTATCTGAGATAAATAGATAAAAATTTACTTATTTTTAGAATATATAAATATATTTTTGAGATAAACTAATAAAATATAAATAAGGTGGTTTTAGATATATTTTTAAATCCTTATTAAATTTTTTTTATCTTTAATTACTCGATTTACCCTAACTGAGGTGAATAATATTTACCAGAGTAAGTATTCATTATTACCAGAAACAAAGGAAAAATATTTTACAAATTAAAATATGATGATTAAAAAAATGGAATAAATCTTAACAAATTAAATGTCTCTAATTTTTAAGAACTACTATTAATTTAATCATGAAAAACATGGTGGAAATTTTTTTTCCAAAAAATACATTTTAACTTAAAAAATGTTTTAAGAAACAATTGAGCATAATATTGATTCTAATGACCATAATTGGATTATTATTTCTAAAATAATAATTAAAATATAAAACTAATTAAAAATTAATAATTTTTAAAGAATTGAGAATAAAATAAAACATTCCATAAAATATATATTTTCACATTTCACTAAATAAATGGTATCAGAAACATCCCAAAATACAATCATAATATTATCTTGATATTTTTATTTGAAGAATGATATAACTTTTATAAAATTTAATTTCAAAAGGTGGTAAAAAGTAATTATAATTTTCTCTCAAAAAAAGAAACAAAAACCAGTATTGGTGAAAATTTATTTTTAAAGAATAAAGTTACTTTACAACAAATTGAGTGTTTATTTACAAAGGATTAATAAATATATTTTTCTATGTAAGAATATTTTTTATATATTTTTATAATTTTTTATCCCTATTTAGACCATCCAACTCAACAACTAGGTTATAACATTCATATTTAAAATAATATTATTTTATGGTTTATTTAAGAATATATTTTAGTGTCATATTTTCTATTAAACATAGTTTTATTTTAAAATCATGGTGTATTTCAAGAATCCAATATAGTTTGGTGGTAGGTTGATTATTTCATTCCCATTATGCTTATAATATTCTAAGGGTTTATGATTGTCACCAAGAGGCATATCACTCACATGGGATGCCTTATACTAATTAATACCCAAACATAACCATATTGTTCCATAAAAAACATAAAAATGAAATTATAGACAAAATAATGAACTATAACATAACATTAATGAGATAAATGATGGAATCCATAATAGTAAAATAAATTAAACACCACAAGGGTAAATTAGTATAGACTAAAATTTTTATATAAGGAGTGACCTCAACTAATTCTATATAAGAACTCCATGTCACACCAAATATCAAAATGAGAAATTAAAGTTACTATATAGAACAACCAAGTTCTTGTTCTTCCAATTTAACACTAACTAAGGTCTCCTTGAAACTATTATTTTCCTATAAACACTCAATAAGTGAGTTCATAAATCCTTTATAAAGGTAAGTATGAATAGACAACATAATATTCTATAGACCTAAAGAAGATAAAAAATATATTAGTTCAAAAAAAATCTCATATATGATTTTGGGATTACGATAATAAAAAGTAAAGTTGAAACCTAGTCTCCATAGTCTATCCCTATATATATTTTATACTGATGGGAAACCTATAATATGTTGAACATTTTAAAAAATGATTCACTTAAAACCAAAAATCCTCTATAACTTCCACATCACCTCTTTAACAATATTAGTGGACCCATTCCTCCCTGGGAAGCTCACATCAGCTTAGGGGTTAGTAAATTCTATGGATGAACCACCCCTCATCATGTATAATGTGAATCATATTAGGGGGGGTCACATAATCTATTAGTATATGAATCATGCCATTCCAAAATGGGGTTACTTATTGTACTATGTTTATATAGGGCCAATTATGTTCTTTAAATGTATAACTAAGGGAGTTTACAAACATATTATTTCTATAGATATGTCATACACACCAAATTTGTAACTCCATAAGTATAAAGAACTATTACTACACAAAAAATCCTTTGAATTATCTCATAAAGTTAAGGAGACACAATTCATCACAAACTCCATGAAAAGAGCCACATAAAAAGAACTACTCAACTGTCTAATGTAAACAACTAGTCAAGAAGATATAAAGAATTATAGAAAAACATCAAGAACATGGAATATTATCCATTGCACATGGTATGTGATCATTTTGAAATAGTTGGTCATGTGGAACTATTATTCAGTTCTATAGGGGTAAACTTATATGGCATGTTAGTTAGGTGATATAGTGTGTGTTTCCAAAAGGATAATAGATTATGTACTTCTATTGGATAACGAGTCCTATAATTAAAATAAATAACCCTCCATCTATCCAACATATCATGGGGAGCTAGGGGTTAAATGAAAATATACCCCTACACACCTATGGTAATTTGGTTTCATGGAATAGAAATTTTGAATTGTAGTTAAAATATACATGGTATTTTTTCCTCTATGAAAAAACTAACCTATATCCATAAAAACAACAAGGTTTTGGTTGAGGACCCTCATATAAAATAATATTAATCATTATAAGAAAAAACTTTCATTAAAATAGAAACATGAGATAATGTTTGATCTCTATACATTACATCATTATATAATAGATAAATAATCATTTCTAATTTCTCCACAAATTCTATTAGCTAAACATTTTAAAATTCATAACTTATAATCCACTCTATCCCATGGATCACCTTTTATTTCTAGAAAATGGATATACCCCTACTCTGGTCTTCATCAACATTTTGTGTAATACTAAGACTATATACTACCCTTGAGTAGTATTCTCCCACCATATGGTCACCCAATCCACTGTTGGGGGTATTTATCAAAATATATGCCTCTATTTAACACTAGAATCACACTCCATGTTACTATTTTTACACCCCAAGAATTTATAGTATTTCTATTATTAAATTTAACTTTTTCGATTTCTTACCAGTTTAACAAATTATTTAAATATTACTATTTAAAAATTATAGTGATCTCCAAGATGTTGGGAATGGTGGGAATGAATTAGATAAGTAAATTTTGAAAAATATAGAATAAATATATTTTTTAAATTAATTAATTAGTTTACAATAAATTAGAAATAAAAACTAATTGAACATAAAGGATGTCTTTTAATAAAAACAATTTTTATGCCCACAATGAAATTTTATATTAATAAATTAAATAATTAACTATTAGTGAAATATATTAATGAAATTTATATATTAAATATTAAATAAAATATTTTTACATTTATTCAAAATATTTTTAGAGCCATAATATAATAAAAAAATCCAATTTTACACATAAAAAGGCTATATTTTTTTAAATGAATTTTTATGACCCTTTAATGTTGAGCTATTTTTAAATAAAAATTTTGGAACTTTTATAAAATATATTTTACACAATAACCATTAATTTTTAAAACATAATATCAAAATTTACTTTGGTTTTATTTTTGATATTTTCTAATAAATTAACTTTTTTTATGAATGGTAATGTGACCATTAGAATAATAATGTGACGTTTAGGAAAAATAATATGGACATTTAAAAAATAAACTCACATATTAAAGTATAAATAAACAATTTTCATCATATAAATTTAACTATTATATAATTATATCATTCTATAACTAGATAAATGTTTTTTAATTATTTAATTAAGTGTTGATATTTTAATAAAATAAAAAAATTTAATTTTAATTTTTTTATAATTTATCATTTAAAAGTAAATATAAATTTAAAAATTGTATTAAAAAATTAATATTTTGTTTTCTTATTATTATAATATAATCATATGATGACTTAATTAATTTTTCAAATTTTTATAAAAACTATTATTATTTCTAAATTAGTATTTTCTGAATAAGAATAGATTTTAATAAAAAAATTACATTATCATATATAGAAATTTATTTACATAAAATTAAGTTCATTTTTAATTCTAAACATCAAACAATGTTTAGGTTTCATTCTTACGATTTATCTAAAATAGTGGATTTTTTATGAATAGTTAAATATAGTAATTTACGGTATTTAACAAAAAATGAATTATTGAGTCCTAAATGATGTATGGATGATGTATAACCATAATCTAAAATTATCCATCATTATTTTAATATATTTAGTGATAATTATAAAACTATTCATAGTTCTTATCTAAAATAATAAACAAATGAATAATTTTTTTAAAAAACACCCCTCTCCTTCACTATAATTACCGCCCCTCATTGCCTCTTCTCCCCACACCTCTTAATTCATAAATCTTATCCAATTAATACCAAATAATCTTTCCATGATTCTTCTTCATACATAGTAACATTTTCTCACACCAAAATACCAAATCCATGACCCTTAAGGAGGTTCTTAATGCGAATACATTCAAGAGGTACAATCCTCTATCGTTTTCCATTAATTTTTTCAATCTAATCTCATTTATTTTCCTTTACTTGACTACTATATCCAATAATGTATGAAAAATAAATATGATATATATAATGTAATTAAATTATTATTATGTGATATCCTCCTTTAATTATTCGTTATTCCCCTCTTTATTTTAAAAATGAAAACATCATCCTTAAGTTGTCGATTTACCCCCTTTATGGACGACGTGTTTTCGTTTTCCAATTCTATTGTCAAGGATGTTAATAAAAATATTTTCATGGAAAAATTGAAATTAATATATTTTAAAAAATTAGTTAATGTTCTTGAACCAATATTTATATATAATATTAATTCATAACAGAAAAATAGTGTGAGATGATTAAAACATTTCAAAATAATCCAAACAGTTATCTCTAATATTTTATCTAATGATTCAAACTCATACCATTTAAAAAATGAAATATATAAAACTTTTTTAATCTAATTTTTCATTAATAAATTATATTTTATTTTTTGGAGAACAATTTTCATTTTACATGATCTTCTATTCACATATACGAGTAAATCTATCATGAAACCCAAGGAAACAGATGATTAGAGAATAATGAATTTTATCTTTTAACTATTTAAAAAGGCCATGAATGAACATAAGAAAATTATTATAAATAATATACATTTAAAAAATGTTCTTAATTTTTTAAATAAATTATTATTTTTGATTATCTAAGAAATTAATATCAACAGTAGAACACCTTCAGACATAATGTAAGGGTTTTCTCATCTCACTCTTATTTCTGTGAGATATGACTTATTTTCCAATCTTTCATTTATGTGTTGTATATATAATACCCTATGATTTATAATGACATGAATATATTTATATTTATTTTATTAAACATTTTATTTAATGATTATTAATTTTTTTGTGGAATATATTTTGAAATTTTGTAAAGTGGTAAGGGAATCTCCATAAACAGCCATTTTTCATTTGGTTTATAATTTCTCTCTCTTTACCCCAATGTTATCATTAATTATTCTTATTTACTCTTCATAAATTATATTTTTATGTTAGAAAGATATTTAACAAGCTCAATGAATCTTTATTTGATCGGAAATAAATCTTTTATAAGTATCTATTTTCAATTATTTTATATAAAGATGCCCGATTAAGGGGGATATCTCAATTTTATCCCATTTTCACATACCATCCATAATCTATTTTAATCTAACAATATTTTTCTAAATCCATTAATTTTTTCATGAAAAAATATATTGGTGAATTCTTGGTTTTATAAAAACAATAATTTATTTTCCCATTTTAAAAACTCTTTAATATTTTCTATAAATCGCACTAAAAATGCTTATTTCTAATGTTTAATAAAATCAAATTTCACACGTTTTCTCTTCAGTTGGATGTCTTTTTTGCCTTAGAATAGACCTAAGGCCTTTTATTATTATTCATTTTTTATAATATCACTTTCATAGGTTGAATGGGATCCCATACATGGCCATTAGGCTTCGTGACATTACATGACCCATAGGTCATAGAGGAATCCATCCAGACTATAACTATATGGAACTCCTCCTCCCTAGATTCTGTATCATGACATGAGATCTCCACCTTTGCATGTTTTTTTTGGCTTTTATTCCCATGAATTTCTAGTGTTTTCCTGATGGAAATTCCATACCCTCTCTATCTACCAAATCTGTTACCTTCTGATCTGGTGAATTCGCATGCTCTGAATCATCATTTGGATTCTGCTCCTTATAGAGTCTACCTGGTCCATTAAGCACAATTATAGGTGTCTATAAAGCCTTGATGTGGCCCTAAGGCCTTAATTTGGATATAAGTCTTTACGGTGTCCTGAAATCTTTACCGGACTGAGGTCCTTGGGTGGCTTGAATTCCTTGAAGGACTTGAGGACCAAACCAGTGGCATGAAATCCCAAAATGATGAATAGTTCAAGCTGCTACAATACCTCTATAACCCATAAATGTATCAATATGTCTCATGAGGAAAACTAAAAAATGTTTTTCCACAACCATACACGTTTATATATAGTTCTTAGTTGAATCCTTGATTGTATTTTTGTGATGTCTGGAATTATGCATTCCCCTATTATAATGTTATTAATTGATATCCCATATGATTATTACACTATTAGAATATCTATGGTTTGAAATTAATTCTCATGATATTATTTAGGTGGAATTATTTTTCATATTTTATTCCCACCATATTATAATCAAGATTATTTTTTAATTTCATGTTTTTTTATTTATTCACCACAACTTATTCTTTATATTTATTTTTGATAACATATGCTATATTTTTTAACCGTAATGAGCATCAGATCTCACCACATTCTTATGATTTATTTTCCCTAGTATGTGAATATTTATATTATAAATTTATTTCATGTGTAAAATTTGAGTAATGAATGTAACCAATAAAGTTTCTATATTTGTTTCCTTTCATGTTGTAATGTAAAACTTTTGTTTGTATATGATTTTCCTAAACTACTAAAATATTTTTCCTTTTGGGATGTGAACACTAGTTCATAATAACAATTTTATTAATTAAGTCATAGACTACATGATACTAGGGTTGAGTTATTTCATTTGGTATGTAATAGTTTTTTTGTAGAAACCATGGATACTATATTTAGAAAACATCAATTAGGGAATATATCCATAATGTAGAAATTGAGGATAAGAATAGAATAAAAACCATGAATTTTGGTAAAGTATATATTATTTGGGTATTCCTATAAATAAATACCTATCTTGATAATTCAAGTAGGTTTTGTTCTGGAACAAGTGTATCTAGGGGTAAAAAAATCTGATAAGGTCTGTTGGGCCTGACTCGGCATAACCTGGTTGACAACAATGGGTCTTACTGTGCATTTGGTTTGACACTCCCAAGGGATATGACTATGACAATTCATATTTTTTACCAACCATTATGAATTATTTAAGATTATATATTTCCCCCCAAAAAACTTGTTTATGATCATGATATAAGTAACTCATAAAAATTTCAATTTATGTTAGGTATTTCACTAGTTTTGGGATAATACATTATATTTCAAAATATTATTATTTAATCTGGTGTATTCCATTATTTAGAAATGATGACTAGTGGATGTAATGGGAACATCATTAATGCTCATAATGAAATGGGTGTGAATTATCATTTCATCGATGGATTTAGGATATTCATTTGAATGGAAATAGTCTTGAAAATATTCTCATTATACGAGGAAAAATATTATGTTATAACAAGACAAGGAAATAATTATCCAAGTCTTATGGATTCAAAGTGATGAAATTGAGGAAAAAGAAATCTTGGTAATGGATAGTTAAAGGGAAGAAGGTATATAAGTATTTTCCCATATGTGATAATTGCGGAAAGAAGTACCCGGACACTTTCATAAGAGGAATGATAGTTTTCTATAAGTGTTAGGAAAAGTACATCATTAATGTGATTTGAATGGTAAGAAATATTTTTCCAATGTACAATGATTCAACAACAAGGATATGGGACACTACACAAATCAATTTCTTAATAATAAAATGAATATACTCTAAAATATGGTAATGGATCATGATCAAGATTATGTTACTACCATAGATGAATAGTAATAATTAATGTATTTTTGTTTTTTGGATTTAATAATTTTGTTATGATATTTTGTTTATTAGAATCATGAGATATATAAGTATTGTACACAAGTAATTCTTATCTATGGATTGTTAAGCATGCATGTTTTCATTAAGTATTTAAAGTGCCCATGTATTCATATATTTGGTATGTGCAAATAATAGATAAATTATTTAGAGAGTCTTATGCTATGTTTATTTTGATAATTCCGTGACCTTCCTTCTATATTTTTTATCAGTGAATGTTAACATAAATTTTTTAGACAATTCATTATATTAAAAACTTGTGGAATGGATCATATTAAACATATGAAATTGTTTTTTATTAATAACATATCATAACATTATTGGTTTCATTAAACATTTAAACATTGAAGGAATGAATTAAGGACCATATTATTCCTTAAAGGTGATTTAGGTTTGCAAAATTCATCCTAAAAATTCATTTCCACTTATAAGGGATGAAGTGAAAAGTGATTAAAGAAAAACCAAAGGCTGATATTAAAATTATGATATATAAAATAATAAATGATTCTTATTTTTTCAAGTACTTATATGAATATTAAAATAATCACTCAACTCTAGGAAAAATATTTCAATACAAAAATGTTATCTATTTACATTTCATTTTATGAAATTTATGGTCTTTTAACTGATAAAAGGATTTATGATTTTGTTTTTGTCATGTTTCTAATGACCATTTTCCCTATCACTATCCATCAGAACATTATAGTTATATTTATCTTATATGTTCAAGTTATTGTTTTACACTAAATATCTCCTACCTAAAATCCTAGTTTTGTGGAGATATTTTAATTTCCCTTTCCCCTCTTATATAAAGGATATTTTATTAACCACATTTCTAATATGGGTTTCCCAAAGTGTAATTTTTAAGTTTCAACCATTATTATTAAAATTAAAATTTTAAATTTTTATAATTTAATTTGTTGGTGGAGGGGATGATGTAACAACCCAATATTGTATAGTATGCCTCCTTTTAAATTTATCTTCTTCAATAGCTTACTAGATTAAAAAATGATTTAAATATTATTATTTAATTATTATAGTGATCTACAAGATATTGGGAATAGAGATAATGAATGAGATATATTAAATTAAAGAAATGTGCATTACCCATGTTTATAAAATTAATTCATTGGTTCTATTTAATTAGAAATGAAAACCAATTAAACATAAAGGATGTACTATTATAAAAACTATTTTTATTTCTGTAATAAAATAAAATATTAATAAATTAAATTAATCAGTATTAGTGAAATATATTAATTAAATTCATATATTTTATATTCAATAAAATATTTTTACATTCATATATAAAAATTTAGTGGCATAAGATAAGGATAAATCTAAATGTAAACATAAAGAGGATATATTTTTCTATGCACAATTTTACAACCATTTAATGAAGAATAGGTTTTACATAAAAATCTTGACTCTTTTAAATAAAAAATTTACAAAATAGACATTTAATTTTAAAGTGTAATATAAAAAATTAATTTGGATATATTTTTGCTATTTTAATGATAAGTTTCATTTTTGATAAATAATAATATAACTATTGGAATAACAATGTGACCTTAGGAATACTAATATGAAAATTAGGATAATAACATAACCTATTA
This sequence comes from Viscum album, assembly GCA_963277665.1. Taxonomy (NCBI): domain Eukaryota; kingdom Viridiplantae; phylum Streptophyta; class Magnoliopsida; order Santalales; family Viscaceae; genus Viscum; species Viscum album. The sequence goes on along the minus strand of OY728129.1, from coordinate 613,578,650 downwards.
AAGTCTAAATAAAATTTAGGAATATTATAAATGGTAATAGGAAATAATTATACCATACTATAATTAATTAATTTTTTTAGAAATTATTAATTAAATATTGATATTTTTATAAAACATAAATGTATATTTTCCATTTTATAATTAAAAAAATGATTAAAAAGAAAAATCCTATTCATAAAATGTATTCAAAATTCAAAATTTTATTTTTAATGATTATATATAAAGTTACAATTCATTGATTAATTTTTCAATGTGTTAAAAAATCAGTTAAATATTTTAAAATTCAAATTTTTGGAATAAATGATGATTTTAATTAAAAATTAAATTTATTATATTTAGAAAAATATTTTCAAAAAACTGAGTTCATTTCATAATTTTGCACATCGAAAAAAGGATTTGATTATTTTTTAGATTATTTTTGAAATATTTTGGATTTTTTGTGAATAGGGAAATACAATAATTTATGGTAATTAATAGAAACATTAATTATTGAGTCATAGATGAAAAAAAGTAAATAAATTCCCCTGGAATGATGAAGTTTATTTTATAACTCATCAAAAAGGAAATTAATGAACATAATAAAATTATAATAAATAAAATACAAATATAAACTTTTATGAATTAATGAATTAATGAATATAATTTTATTATCCTCTACATTAAGATCATGTTCAGAACACATTCGTACATAAAGTAGGGGTTTTCTAATTTCAGTCTTATTTATTTGTGATATTCCTTATTTACCACTATTTCACGTGTGTGGTGTATTTATACTTCCCATTGATGTATAATATTGTGAATCTTGTTATATTCATGTTATTTAACGTTTCTATTTATGATTATTAATTAAATTGGGAATATGATTTGACTATTTTTATAGTGGTAAGAGATTGTCCTCAAATTTCTATTTTCCATTCAGGTTGTGATTTATCTCTATTTACCCCTATGTAATTATTAATTATTATTATGTAATATTATATTATTATTTGTTTATGTTATAAATATATTTACATAACTCAATTATTCTTTCTTTAATGAAAAATACATGATTTATAAGGATCCTTTTACAATTATTCCTGATAACCAAGCCTGATTGAAGGTCACATCCAAATTTCTTATCCATTTGAATATATAATCCATAATTTATTTTAATCTACCAATAATTTTATAAAACCACTCATTTTATCATGAAAAAAAATATTTTATAATTTATGGTTTTATACAAATTAAAATTCATTTTTCCATTTAAAATAATCTTTAATATATTCCTTAAACAACACTAAAATGGATTATTTTTAATTTTTCTTAAAACATCTTTTTTAAACTTTTTCAATTTATTTAGACATATTTCATGCATAAAAAATACATCCATTATACATCACTTTTATTTTCATTAATATTCATGTTTACAATATTATTTCATGAAGAATACAAATAATTTTCCAATAGAACATAACTTTTCAAAGTAAAAGGGTATCTCTCTCAAGAACATATCAATTATTTTATTATAGTATTTTCATATATAATTATGATTCAAATATTTCAAAGTGGTATGAGACAATTTTATATAAATATATATATTTAAATCTATTATTCAACATATGAGGAATGCATTGGACTAAGTAAGTGATGGTTGGGGCCCTATATAGACACTCAAGGGATCAATATGTCTCATAAGAAAAACAAGATAGGGTTTCAGATGATGTCTTACCCATTTATTACAAAATTGTTGGTTGTGGTATTGATTGTATGATTATGATGTACAAAATTATTCAATACCTTATTGTTATATTAGTAATTGTTATCCCATGTTATTATTATAACAATATAATCTCCTCAGTTTAGCATCATTCTCATGATAATATTTATATTAAATTATTTATTTAGATTTTATTCCCAATATATTATTCTTAAAATTATGTTTTAATTGATTTAATTTTTAATTATTCATCATGCCTTATGTTTATTTTTTTCTGTTAGATTTCTCTGTATTTCTTATCCTTATTGATCATATGATCTCATCCCTTTATTATGTTTTATTTTTCCACAAGATGTGAAGATGTATATTATTAATTAATTTTAAGGATAATCTAGGAGTTATGGATGTTACCAATGAATGTTTTATTTAGTTTTTCCATTCATGTTGTAATGTAAAACTTATTTTTGTATCTGGTTTTCCAAAACATCTATACTCTTGTATCCTTTGGGATGCGAAAACTTGTTTATAGTACTAATATAATAAATTAAGGCAGTGACTTCATGCTATTGGGGTTCAGGTCTTTAGGGCTATAATTCCCAAACTAGCTTTAATCTCACCGATTTCATATCATGTTTTCATCTTAGTTACCCATGGAAGAATCTCTTCCATTACAAAGGACAAAGACCATCATGATTCATGATAAGGGAGAAAATGTGAGGGATAGTGAAAATTATTTGGTTATTATTAATTCCCTATCTACCACCACTTTAGTAAATAAAAAAGATTCAACATTGATGTAGAATATAAGAAAATAATAATAAATCAATCAAAATAAAATAAAATAATTTCCATATAAAATTCATATTAATAAGAAACCAATCATTTGAGAGATTATTTTTTGGATATAAAATTAATAAATATTTATAAAATAACTTAATAATTTAGTTATTTTAATGATTTTATTATGAAATTATCTGGACTGGTTAAAAAATAAATCATAAGAAAAATGAATTAAATCACAAGAATAATGAGGTTAGATAACATATTTTCCATCTATAACTCAAAAATCCCTGAACCTTCATGAAAAAATTGTGAATTAACAAAAACATTTCAATTTTGATTCTTTCTTATTGATATATGATTATATCTTAATTTACCCTGGGAACCTCATTACAAATGATGGATGACCCCCCTAAGAGTGATTAAAAGTACATTTATAAGGGGGTTTTGTGTTTAGGTTTTTTCTAATCGTGAACAAAATTTAACAAAATATTTAAATAGAATAATATGATACTAAAATATCTATAAATATTATATTCCTCCTTTGTTCATTCTCCCATTTAATAAAAAATAAAGTGATATAATTTCAATTCAAATATCTATTTGGGATATAAAAATTGTTCAAATTCAGTGGTGGCTAAACTAGCATTTGATTAGATTTTTTCATGGAAATAAAAACACCAAAAATATCAATTATCCATGAAAATAGATGATATTATAGACCCACATTAAAAAAATAAGTGGTCCCTAGGGTTTTTGGCTAGAGAAACATAATAAGTTTTACTGGTTGAGTGGATGGGAGGTTAGGTTCATAACACATTTTAGGGTGGCTAATTGCCTACTATGAGACTATATTATATATTTACATTCTATTCATGATTCCTTCCCTAATTCATGAGATGTGATTGGTTTCCCACTTTTCTAATTACTGACCAATGATATATATGGATGTAAAGATATATATTAATCAAAGGTTCTATATATTTGAACAATTAATTATAATGATTATTTTTTTATGTAATGGTTTAAATACACACATTTGGATGCTCTAGAGTATATTATAATCATAGGAAGAAATTTTGTTATGATTTTAGGTTTAGGCCCTTTAAAATGGATTCTTATGTATCCTTGTTAATGGAATTTGAAACTATATAGTTTGGATAAACATAACATGACATTCCAAGCATTTTAAGATCATATGGAATGTAAAAAACAATGTTTTTCAATGTCATGAAACTTGGATAATTATGTTCAAGATGCCCAAAAATAGATATTCTTGGATATACACATAATGGTCGTTATAATCTTATAAATGGAAAATGATGGTACCTTGATGGAATATGGCTCCCCATGTGGTTTTATGATGTTATTTGTTATATAAACTAAAAATAATAGTCTTCCAAGGGATATATACTTAGAGAAAATGATATCTAATCCCAATAGAAAATATATATAGGTGAGGAGAGTATTTATGTGATATCATGAAGAATATATCCCTATGATTATTGAAATGAATAATTGATATGAATTTATATTTTTCATCCTATTTATCCAAAATAATATGAGTCAAATCACATATATTTCTAGAGACAAATATTTATGGTTATGCAATGGGACCATGCCATACAATTTAGTGTCATCTGGGAAAGAAGTCTATTTTGTTAAAAGTGAATCATTAAAGGAAAAAGTGGTGATTATGTATGTGAGGATACACTTATGTGAATACCTAACAAACCATTATTATGAGGTTATTAATGTGGGAATGATTGTTTTCCATCATACCCCAAAGTATGATGGAAAAAATTAAGGCATTTTGGTTATGTTAACATTGTGATAAACTAAAATCATTAAGACCATGTGATTATAGCTTAGTCTAATATATAATAGATAATTTATTGTTATTATCATAAAAAGAGGATTTTTTTAATGAGATTCAAAACTGTATTTCACATTTATGTTTCCCATTGTGGGAATCCATGGAGTATCGATGATACCCTTAATGGGAACTATATTGGGTCTTATATCTAATAGGGAATCCCATCCTTCTATATTCGATTACTGTAACATTCCAGGTGGGATATAGTGGTAGGGGTGTAGAACTTGTAATAATTACTATTATATTACTATAGGATGGATTACCTTTTTTACCAAATATCACTCAATAGAAAATAAAACCATCAATGATCTAGGAGAGTGTCGACATTTTTCCTTATGTCTAGGGCCCTCATTATCAAGGGAATTCAGGATTTCAAAAACACTATGGGCCAAATCATTTTGGGAGGATGAGTAGTGGGTTACTTTTATCTAGGGATTTCATGATCTATGAGATGAATTATAATGTCCAAACCCATGTCATATTCATGAGGAAAATTTATAAGAGGCATTATTTGGTCATTTTTTAGGTTATAACATTTTAAAAAGGTATCCATGAAGGAATTTAGGGTTTCCTTAGACTATATATATATATATATAATTAATGATTGTGGTGATATGAGGGAAGTATTACATTATATTTTAGAGTTAGGTAGTGATAAGATTCCATAGTCTTTTCTAAGAATGTGAGTCCACTAGGCTGCATACTACCTACATGTTATGTTTAAAATAATCCCATTTGTGTAGCACATTATGGGAGTTTTTTGGACATAGTGAAAAATTTCACACCATATAGGGTAGAGGGAGTATGGCATAATTTCCATGAATGGTGTGGAATTCTATTAAGATATTACTCTAAAGTAAAATAATCAAATATGATTATCTTGATGCAGTTTATCTAATATAGTTAGCTTATTATCATTTTATACCAGCATTCAATTAGTGGTGATTAGTTTTTAATATCTATCAAGGGATTGAATGGCCTCAATATATTTTATTTCCTCCCTCTATGTGTCTTATTTTCAAATCATTAGTATCAATATTCATAGGATTTGTGGGGATATATGGACTCTGAGGTTGGTAATTACTCATAACAAAAGAATCCCTCAATAAAATATTCCCTTTTATTAAGGTATGTGGGAAGATCACACATTCCCTCCTGGAAGGGTCAATAAATATATCACATACCAATCTTGTAATGTCTATCTTGGACTTATAACAATTAAATGAGATTCATGTGGTTGGAAAATTGATTCATCAATTGGTTTTTACCTAAAAAGTTCTTTCAATGGATCTTATAGCTAAGAATCCAATTGTATACATGGCTAGGAAACACCTAAAATGAAAAAACCATAATTGATAGTGCTTGTCTAGATTGAAAAACATGTAGATGATGCTTTTCATGGGATATATCATTATGGAATCACACCACGAAGTTATGTTTTTTACATAGTTAGGTAAGATTTTCTAGGGCCTTTAGTAGTTCGTGATAGAGAGGTTAAGCTAGTAAAATTATTAGTCTGTTAGGATTTTACAAATTAGTTTTATCTACATTCCATGTAACTTGGCCCAATCATGTAACTAGGATGGTTCACACCCATGGGTTTTAAGAAATTATGTAATAATGAATTTCATTTTTTAAAAAATAAATTCAAACTGATCTACAACCTAATATGTGCTAAAAAATACAGACCTTAACATCAATTTCAATCTGCACAAATAGTGGTTGGTTCCATGGTATTGATGTAAGTCCATGTACTGACCAAACAGTCCATGTGGAAAAGTAGTAGGATAAACTAGGTCTAGAATAATTTCTAATGGGATATCTCAATTTTTATTAATTATAAAAAATTCATCTAGAAATAAGAAATATCGACCCCAACTTCACCTAAGATTATTCTCCAAATAGAAATTTCTTATCCAATCCATTTTACTAAATTCCCTACACACCTTAGTTTCCTAAATGAATTTTATGTTAGTGTACATAGTTTTCAATTTAAATATTTGGTATTAAGTGATCTTGTATATATAAATGTAGGTTTATTCTGGCAATTATGATTTTTCCCAATGCACATGAGGTGATCGTGTTACTATTACACAGTGGGTTTCGATTACTACATGAGGAAAATCATCAACATTTTTTATTTAATTCATGCCTATTTTTTTATAAAAATGATGGTCGTGAATCAAATTAAAAATTCCCCAATGTTATTTTTATTTATGAAAAACATAATCAAATGTTTTGATCTGATCCCCCATTAAAGCATCACTGTAAACATATGACACAATCAAATATTATGGATCCAATCTATTTGATTACCACATCTAAAAATAGTAACCATTATAATTTTTTAGGATTTTTTAAAATTCGTTGAGTGTTACTCCATGAATGGAAAAACAATATCTTTAATGGATTATGAAAAGTTAGAGGGTTCCTTGGGATAATATCTCAACATTGAGTAACTTCATCAAATAAATTCATCAATCAAATGGCTATGTGATGAGATACAAACAATAATCATTATCATAGGAATGTAAAGTAGCATAACCATTATTCATCATCTTTTGATAAATCATGTGAAGTTTCTCTAGAATATAAATTCTTTATTTTACTTTGATATTGGATATTTTATCTAGGGGTGACTTCTGAGTGGACCGAGGATATGGTTGTTATTGTTTCAATAGAACAGTATAAAATTACAAGTATTATAAAATTATGTAGATATATATGAAAAAATATATTTTTCTCAATCCCTTACTCTTAAGAGTATGTATCTTTATCTGAATATCATCAATAGATGGAGTCTGAATACAAATATCTTTTATTTGGGTAGTGTAATTGTATTAATAATATTTAAGAATATAGTGATTATCAACATAGCCGAGAATATTATGGATATATAAAATTTATTTATTCATCAAATCTATTTATGGTAAAATGTGTAATTGACTCCCCCAATATCCTTTTAATTTCATACAATTTATAGGAATGTGATGGTAGATTACCTTATTCCTTCTATTGATGTACCTTTTATAGTGTGGGATCAAATTTTTGTCAATATGACCAAGAAAGAGATGGAATCTCAATAGCCATGATAATTACCAATTCATGTGATGTTTTGTCTTCTTAAATCATATTATCACATTTTAAAGTGGTTTTATATTCACAATTGGGGATGATAAGTCTCTTTTGAGGATGACTGATTGGACCAACTGGATGGCTTCCATGATATATTCCTTAGTGGATTCTATATCAATATATTGGAACATAATGGGGTGAGTAAAATAACATTTATAATGTAGACACATAAATTAATTATTGAGAGATTTTATTTATGTTTCATTACAATTCCCATATTATATAGAAAATTATTCCATGTTTTCATTTTATAGGAACCATTTAGGGTCATTAAACCTCTACGTATATTATGGGGATGGGTATTGACTCAAATGGGTAGCAATCAATACAATAATAAACTAAACAATCCTATTGTATGTTTAAAGACCAAACTATATATAATTAGTATATATGAACCATTCACATTGTAGAAGAATTTTTTTATGAATATTCTAAATCAACATGACCAATATTTATACCAAAACACACTTCCATCCCACTAGATCCATCATAAAAAATGATTATAGGAGCCTTAATGCTTGAGGTTATTTTATATCCATTTGATATGGAATCCTAAAGGCTAAAATGTTAAATATAATCATATATGTAGGGTATAAACCTTATTAATTTAGGAAAAAATTGGTTGTTTAGAAAGGAATTGTATTTTCCTTCCTTTGAGTGTACACACGTAGAAACACCCATCAATGGAAATCATGTTTTGGTTGATGATGTATAGGGTTAAGAGTATAATTTAAGTGAAAAGTAATCAATTAAATTATATTATTATACTGAGAACTAGCTACACTATTTACTTAATTCATTTATACCCTTATGGGTTGTTATCATGTTTGGTATACATTTTAATGGTTCACCATCTGAGTTAGGTGAGACAAGAAAAAATCATTAGGTTTGGATGTCAAAAATGGGAAATAGAGTTTCCCAATATACTATCAAAGTAGATAGTACACTAAAAAGGTTTCCTTTAAATGGGTCATTATTATCTCATATATTGATAAATTAGGTGAGGCACTTCAATATTCAATCATATGGGAGCAGGTAGACCACCCTCCCCAAAGTTCCTACTAATTTATAAAATCAAAAATCTTAGTGGGAATGAGACTCATGTAATGAGTAATTTCCACCATGGATTCTTGGATATCACTTCAAGTATCAATTATTTATCCATTATGGTTTTGAAAATTCATGACCCAACTCAACATCTCTTAATAAAATGAGACATGTGACATGGAGACTTACCCCATAGACATAGAGGAGATCATTCACGGATGGAACGATATAACTTTCTACTCAACCCGTGTACTCGAATTGATGGGGCTGGGAGTGAGAAGTTGAGAGATATATTATGGTTAACATTCCTATCATGAAGAAGTAATATAATGTGTACTATAGTTTATGATATTATTCCTTTAGTATATTAATGGAAATTAACTATTTATTTGACCTATATATGACTTGGATGAACAATGTCATCCATTTTTTAACTAATATATGAGGCTGAATAAGTATCCCACATCCAAGGTTATCATTCAAATTCTAGGGAATATAAAGAATATGAAACCACAAGCTTAATGGAGAACATGAAGGATGCCATTTCAATTTTGATCACAATGAATGTAGTGCCTCATTTTGGGATTTTTCTAGTGTAATTCCATCCATATGAAATCCATACTGGAAAAATTTTAAACAGTATATATATAGATCATTTAAAAAAATTCATAGTCATTTAGATTATCATAAGATATCTAATATTTAAACACTTTATCAGTTACCTAGAATAATATGATATCTCTGAGAAAGGTTTTGATGATGTGGTGCATAACAGGTTGATAGGTTAATCCAAAATTCTTTAAAACTAAGGGAATGACATGATACTATAAATACACATTGGGTACTCTAAAGTTGGTGGATTCCTTATCCTTAGGGACCATCTAAATCTTATTGTAATATAAGCACTCATACATTATGTAAATGGATTGGAAGAGTTTGGTTGTATCAATTTGTAGTTCTATTATGTGGACTACGAAATCATCCTTTTGGATATTCTAGTTGAGATACCGATATTCGATACACAACATAATATACCTATTCCATTTTAATTATAAGGAATATATTTATCATAAATTTTAGTTATAGGAATTCATGGATAATGTTTTATTTAATATGTTTTCCCCTATGACTTCGAACATAGTAGTGTGGGAAATATGCATCCCCCTTCATACTTCCCTGAAACAATGATGATTGACTAGAAATACTAAGGGAAGGGAGTTCACATCATAATAATGGTATGATGTATAATTCAACATGAACACAAAAAAAATTTGTTTCAATATGAAGTTATACATTTCTTTTTCTATAGAATTCATAACTTCGCTTCTCTATGTAGCATGTAGATCCTATTTTGTACAGAAGTTTAATTATCTAAGATCATCGACGATGTAAGAGACTGTTTCAAAAAATAATTAAGGTGAATCTTTGATTTCTAATTATTATACATTCCCTGATTCAATTTCATAGGAAGTGGTGATAGTATAAATATTATAGGATTTGTGTACAATGTGGGGGAATTTGTTACCTTAATGAATGAAGTGGTGGAATCATTGAGTCTTGAGAGTACTGATGCATGAAAAAATTTCTTTGGTAATTCTAGATATACTTTTCCTCCTTTTTAGTATCATAAGTGGTAGAATAAATTCCAACATCACGAGTTTAGGGTAATGTTATATGTGATTTTTTATTCCTCTATAGTAGTGGAGATGTGTCTTTCAATAATAACAAGGTTGCACAAATCTCATTAAATTACAATGTTTAGGGGACTATGTTAAACTGGGGTATTTTTATTCTTGGTTTCAATATCTCTATTATGACACAATTTCATTATGTTAGTATTTCTCTATCGGAGAAAATGATTATTATATAAACAAGGTCTAGTGAATCCTTTTAACCGTGATGGCTCCCTTGAGATGGTCATGTTGCATCCATTGTATTAACATTATATATTTAATCATTACTAGTTCCTAAATTTTTAAGATAAAATATTTGTGTTTAATCATATAACCCTGGAATCTTTAAATCTCTCTTATATAAACCTACTTCAATATACTAGGATTATCAGGATTTATATAGGGTTTTATTGTTACATTGTAATCCAAACATTCCATTGGAATGATACTTTTGGAACTAACTATATGATAATTATACTTCCACATGGACATGATTTCAAGGTCATAATGAAAAAACATTAAGTTATATGTTCAACTAGATTACTATGAGCACATAGTTTGAAAAATATTTTGATGTTAGGCTTCATGTTATAACCATCAAATGTGTAATTTATCAGATTTATCATACCCCTAAAAGGTTGAGTTTGAGGGAAAAAATAAATCATCACCATAAACCAAGCATCAGTGTATCAATATTGATAATATTGATCCCAAATACATTATTAATACGTTATTAGTGAATTTAGATTTTTTTCATAACTGATTCATACATGGGTATGATATATCCCAAAACGGTGGCCTATAGATCATTATTTTTGAATAAGATTGGTGAATGATACTCTACAAAGAAATCCTCTGAATGATAAACCTCAAAAACATAAAATTGAAAATCAAAATTATTATGGGTATTAAAGAAACTAATAAAGTGATTCGCAAATATATTTTTATATTTTAGTAGAATCCATGATTGAAATTTTCACTAAGACAACATCCATAAGTTTCAAGATGTCCTGCATCTATACTAGGGGTTGATACTTCACAACTCTAATATAGAGTTGTTCTATAGAATGAGGCTTTATGGTGGGGGAATGTGATCCTATAAACCACTGTTATTTTTTGTAAAATGATGTTATATCTTTTGATATTGGTTTTGGTCAAGCTGGTCAACCCACATGTTTGAGTGTGTTGGACTACTGTACACCAGCCAATTGGTCCACCAATACAATTGGATGTAGGTGATTCCTCATGGATTCATGGGTGGACCAGTTCTCTTATTGGAATTTATGAATTTATTTCCATATATTATTTTCCACATATATATTTATTGGAGAATTATCCACAATATTGAGCTTCTCCTTGATTAAATATCCCATTATTCCCCTAGATTTTATGGCCCCTTCCTCATGCTCCCTAATTATGTGGGGGGGGGTGTCATGTTCATATGCATTATATTTATTTAATAAATGGTATAGATTAATTGTGAAAGTATAATATTACAATTTAAGATAACATTTTCTCATAGAGGTAGGAAAATTCTTATATATTTTAGTGGTATGCCGAGCAACATCCCTAAGAATTTATGCCATGTTTGAGATGTTTCAGAATCCACCTAATCTCTTTTAAAGGACTAGTAGTGTCTTCACCTCATCATGAATATTTTATATGAAAATATCCATTAGTTTTATTTGTGGGATCCATATACTATGTGAGTACATCAGACCATTCCATTTTGTGATTAAGATGTAGAACCTCTCATTATCACGTTGATTGGAATAACGAGGCCGATGATCATCATCTTATTTTGATTATAGAAAAATTTGTAATGGAATTGATAATGAATGTCTTCTTATCCCATTATAGATCTAGATGGTTAAATAATATACAAAATTAATGTAGATCCAAATAGATTCTATATATATAACATTATTTTTTTCCTCTTCTAATCAAGTGGTCCCACATTGGGGCCACATTGGAACATGAAATTTGAAAAGTGATACTCCAGATGTCCCATGCTATCAAATGTTTGAAGAATATAATTCATGATATTTTATTGAGGAGGATTTTCATCCTACAATTTTTAATATTTTTTTCCATATTATCTATTATTTATAATTATCCCCTTCTATAGATTCCATTTGAGTGATAGGATACTAAAGGGAGTTGAGGAGTTATGTTTCAAATAATATCAATGGTTAGACATGATTGTGGGTATCTGGTGATTTATGTTGTAGCTTCCATGAAAACACTTGTTCTTGACTCTAAATCTTATTTCGGGCCCTGTGCCTTTCTTAGAATGATAGATTTTTTTAAATAAATTAATGAATTGGTCTTCTGCAATCACTAGTTTCTAGTACACCATTTTCTATAACTAATATCTAACTTGATGTATAAAATCGGTTCTTGTGGGTCATGTGACATTATCATGTTTGGTGGGAGGAAAAAATTTACTTCTTCTTGATTATTATACTCAATATGACTTTTTCCAATGTGTAATTAATTACCTATCCACATTAATAATTTGATCTCAACCTCACATTGTGCTATATATTCATTAGTGAAGAGAATATTAGTCACTTTTGGTGGTGACTTTTATATATCCACAATATTACATTAATCATTCTTTGAAAATAACAATAGAGGATTTGATTTATTTATTATAGATTCTAGGTTTCAGTTATAGAATGGATTTTGGCCACACACACTTTCATCATGTCTTTTAGTCCATATTAAATCTTGGGAAACTATTTATTTGTTGGGTGATTTGGAATTTTTTTTCAATATATATCCCCTTCTATATTGATAGAGAAAATGACCATTGATGCATACCATGTAATGGGAATCACTTCATCATCATTGAAGTATTTTAGTGTCTCTTTAATCTATATACCCTCTTTAATGGGAACATCAACTTTACCCTTTATGCCCTCCTATTTTTTGTCAGTGAGTTCATATTATATCCCTTATGGGGTTTAATATTTTTTAAACATTCACATAGCATTTAATGTTACATGGTAATACTAAGTTAATACCTTATAATGAAAAATGGTAGGTTTTTGTCATGAAATGATGTAAATAGTGGAGATGTTGACTTTTGGGGGTTTCCACCCATCATATAACAGACATAATTCTAAGGAGGATGAGGTAGAATTTCAAATAGTGCTGATGGATGGGGATATCTTAGTTCAACCACTATAAAAAACTGAACCCATTCAATATTTTATGATTCTATGGGTGATAATGGTGGTAAATATTACCCTATATCTATAGGATGGGGTTCTACCATGTGTCTTTAATAGTGATGGCCATTTTTTTCAATATTTGGAATTATTTTTCATGAGAAATAACTATGTAAAATGCATACACAAAATGTGAAATTCCTACAAATATAGGTTATCTTGTTATACAAGGGTTTTCTTTTCGCATTTTATTTTATTTTAAGACCTTGTTAGATACATGGAACAGAACATACTAATGGTTTTACCCCTATGATTATGCTACTTTTTCATTTTCAATATGGGATGTCATTGTTCGACAGGAAAACCTAAATTCACATTATTGAGGAAATAAACTCTCCTACCTTAAATATATTACAGGATTTATTAGTTAGAAATGTTTTTTTTCCTTTATGGTGGATTGAATTACAATTTTCAATACTCATCCCATACATTGATATTTACATTGTATGTGGTGTCAAAAATTATCTACATAAGTGTTATTAAATTATGGATAAAATATTGTCACATGTTTTCATAGTGTTTCTTTGACCTCAAATTTAGATCTATGGGGATTGTAGAAAATTTGAAAAGATAAAAAATTATTATAACCTCTTAGATGTTAATGGAATACCCTTGATAAGGGAGTTTTATATCATTTAGTTGATAAAGACTCAAATTTATATTTATTGATAATGTAAGGAATAAACACCACCATTAACACCACAAGGAAGTCATATTAGGGAGAGAAGATACCCAAGATCAAAGTTAATATGTTATCCATGACCATATCTTTCCATATGTATGTGTTATCTTCATCATCTCAAGGGAAAATTATTTTACCTAATTTGAAAAACATGATTGCTTTCATTTTATATTATAAAAAAGGGTATATTTCCATATTTTGATGTAGATTAAAGACCATAAATGAGTGTTGAGGTTACCATCTTGTTCAACTTTGATCCTTCATGTTCATCCCAATGTGATGGTTCTCAAAGAGTATATATGGAAAGTAGAATACCATCTTACTATGATGAACTGTAACTTCAGAGAGAAACTTCTTAGTGACTAGTAAATGTGTTGACAAGGGGACTACATTATTTTCCATTGACCTTATTAATCTAAATTGGAATTTTATATATTTAACCATAAGATTAGATTACATGATCCATCTTTTTGTTTTACAAGTAAGGCCTCTATGGCATGGGTTATGAAAAGGTCCTCAGGATCCACTAGTAAAAATATCAAGGGGTGAACCAATGTGGTATAATCTTCACTAATTATTTTCTGATGAGTAATAAGACTCTTTAGTCACCATAGAAAGGCATTTTAGGGACTTAAGAGTAATAGTGATGATAAATGCATTAATATGGCCATACATATAATTCATTGTATTCCCTTGGGGATATCTTCATTTGGATTATCTTCTTAAGATAAAAAGATGATAACTATAGATTAGAATTTACTTATATGACTCTCACAACATTCATGAATCCAATTTTTGAACAATTTATCACTATTAAGGAATATGTACCTAAACATTATCATCCACAATAAATTTCCTATGGGTCCCTTTATATTGCGTGGTAATATATAACTATATTTTATTATCCACTGATTCATGAATGTCATCTTCTTCAGGATGAATTAGAGGAGGAATTTTTATCTGCTTCTAATCTATTTCTAGGATATAATTATAAGATTCCAAGAAAGATTGGGGACTCTTATCATACTCTTATACCCCATTATGAATAAACTAATTGTCCTCTAAAAGGAGAAAATGGATATGGTACTACTATAGATTAGCCAATGGGGAATTTCTATTAGATTATTCAGCATTGATGGGAGAATAGATATCGGCCTACCCTTGGGTGATTTTAGTCATTTTTTGGAAAGATTGTTTTAGTATTAGGGTATGTATTGATATGGGAATTCCCATGTGTGATCATGATGATATGAATAACACCACCTTCCACTAGCACTACCAATATCTAATGAGATCTATTTAGGATATGGAAAGTAATATAGGAATATCTAACAATTGCATCCAAGATATTTTTATGGGATTCTATAGAGGGAATGAGAATATTTTCAGTTCTTTATTGTGATTTAGAATATGTAATTACTTTTATACATCATTTTTTTATTGGGAAATGAGACCTTGATTGATGTGTGGTGGTGGGAAATGTTCTTTCCCTGGGTATCTACTAGGATATGCCGACATGTCTCCCATAACACTAGTATAATATACCAGTTGTCTTTCTAGGCATGAATACGTATATAGTCATGATCAATGGTTTCCATTTCAGTGAATTGGTGGTATTATTCAGTGGAAGGGGTGATAAGATCATGCTCCTTATGCTTGATAGCTCATATTTCAATGTGAAATCTTTTCGATACCTTTTTATATGTGACCAAGGTCTGATCTTCTGGGGGATTCCTTAGCTTTACATTAAGGGTTGGTGTTTGTACGATGCATGTTGGGGTATAAATTTTTAGAATAAACCTTAGATAATCCTCAATCTATGGCAATATTATAGTTTACATTCTTATCCACCTCTCTAAGATAAGGAAGGTGTTGATTATTTCAATTTGGTGAATGTCCAATAAAGAGGTTGGTTGTCATGACAAGAACTGTTTGATTCATTACAAAATTCATCTAGCCCAATAAAACGATAGTATTTAGTTCTTCGAGACCCAATCATGTGGATTCTAGGATGAGAATGGTATTGTGTCATCAATAAACCATCACCATCATATTCACTACTTCATGTTGAGGGAAATATATGGGTGATGCCATCCTTTTGATCATGGGGGATACGACATAGGATAATGTTAAAGAATTAAAAGGTTTAGTGGATGCGTGGTCCCTCACATTAGATTGAGGGGAGCTCTGGAAAGGGTTAATTTGAACAAAGAATGAAAATTAGAAACACTGATCAGTGTAGTATCACAAATAATTACATGTTTGATTAACCATTTTCATAAGAAAATGAATCATCATTGAAACATCATCTTTTTTTACATGAAACTTGCAAAACAATGTCCCAATGTACTTAAAACATGGATATATATTTTTAAATTGAAGAATTAATTTCAGGTTCACCATTTATGTTATGACCAGTTTCCTATGATTTTTACTTCATAAAACATAAAAAACCATATGTATCATATATCGATGATAATTGATATAATTGTGTACCTACATTACAAAGGTAGGTGGTCATAGGGGTTTCTGTCCAGTGACACAATAAATTTTCATTGGATGAAAGGAGTAGAGGTTAGTCTCATGAAGACATTTAGGGGGAATTACTAACTATTTCAAGAATCTCTTATAGACTCAATATGTATTCATGAATCCTTTACAAATTACTAAGTTGTAATATTCTATCACATATTATAATGACTGATCATCAACCAATATGGATGTGAACATATATATTCATCAGAGTTACTCAGTATTTAATTTAATTATTAATGTAACTTAATATAAGACTTTATGGCATAAATTAACATAGTGGGATGCATTTGAGTTTATTTTTTCCTAAAAATTTAATGCTGGTTTATGATGTCACTATGAGGAACTTAAAAATATATTCCTATATATCTTTTTAAAAGGAATCATAACCCATAGATTTTAGTTCCACTTAATGGGAAGTGACATACCTTTTATATCTGCATTACAATTGTTGAACCACACAATTTAACAACGCAAGTGAAAAATTCCAAACAGTGGATTATTTGGGAATTATATATGAATAAACCTTATGTTTTAATGAATGTATAACAAGCATTTTATAGGTAATTTTTTCCTCCAAGTGGGGACACTATGATATTCTTATTATGAACCAAGAAAAATATTTTTCAAGGGATATGTATTTGGATAGAGGGACATTATGTCTCTTGGTAATATAGACAGTAAAGGAAATTATGTAAGTGATCTCATGAGGAGTATGTCATAATGATGATGAAAATTAATGTTTGATGATGTTAGGTTTGAACCACCTGGAGGTGTCTTGAATATATTGGTTGATAGAAATCAAATTCCTCATAGTTCAAGGGACATAGTTTATGGTCATATGATGGGACCATTACATGATGTATAAAAATATGAGATAAGGGTGTCTTTATTTTGAATGATTTTAAATTATAGGATCAATCGAGGATTATTCTACCATTATGTGACTTAATATCAAACCATTGAGATGAGGTCATTAATAATGAAATGATTTTCTGCCAACTTACATGAACGGAGGATGCCTGAATGGGGTGAATTTTAATTATCTTCATCTCAGATCTCTAATCCAACATAAGTCATTATTTTTGTGAGAAAGAATATATAATTTTGAAAGAGGAACATTATAGGAAGATTTTTCAAGAGATTAAAATTGGTAATATTCTTTGACACAAACCATTATTAGTATCCTATTCTCATTAATGGTATAATCAATGGGAATTGTCTTTTATCTTATTCCTGAGAGAGAACCACAACCTACATTCTTCAAAACTACTGATCGTAAGGTCATGATATAGAGGTATGGTGTGTGACTAATACAATAAAGACTAGTAGATTACATAATTACTTATTCGGTTTAAATCGTGAATCACTAAATGGATAATAAATCCATCCTTTATAAACAAGAGTTCCCATCATGGACCCTATTATTAGGGACCCAATGATCAATGGATTACACAATTGAACACCCCCTAAGGGAACAACTGGTTAATTTGTATGACCAATGAGATCTTTTTATCAAGGGAATTCATGATTTGTGTAGTCCACATGAGTGTTCAACTCAAAACCATTTTAATCATGTGGCTTTAGATGATGATTTATGTTGAACTATTCATGGTTTTAACCTTCGAAAAGGAATCTATAACAGTATTTCAGGTTTCCTTCACCATGATATATAGCCTAGATGATGGAAGTGACATAAGGTAAGTATAACATTAAATTGTTCTTTTAAGTGTTATAACTAATATTGATTTCATAGTCTTTACAAAAAGAATAAGGTATGTACAAATCATACGATGTTTATGAGATTTTTCACATAATCACATTCTTGTATCCCATTATATGAGTTTTATCAACATAGTGGAGGCTCTCACACCAGCAAGGGTGGAGGTAGGTATAATTGATGACCACTCATGTAATTAAGTTCACTTAGGGTATTATTATTAATGTAAATCTCCTTATATGGTTTACCTAATTAATTTTTCCAAATATAGTTCACTTAATACCATTCACCTACCAGTATTCTCTTAGTACATATTACATTTGAATTTCTCTAGATATATCAAATTATAAGTGTCTCCTTACTTATATTCCTATCTATATATTCTTTTTAAATTTTTATTATGGTTATTTATAGGATATAGTGAGATATATTCACCTTGATATAGGTAGTTTCAATTAGGAATCATATTCGAAGGAGCTATCAATCACGTAGTACATTCACTTAAGTTTAGTAAGTATATCAATATCACCAACCAAGAGTGTTCATAAAATAATACTGAAAATGTATTTTTATAAACTCTTATAACTATATTGTATGATTGAGGTATTAATGAGGACATTTTATTCTTGTACAATCATTTTATGCTTGAAAATTCCATTAATGGATTGTGTAACTAGGGATAAGATCGTGTATATGAATGGCTGATTCTTGAAATGAATTAATTGTTGGAGACTATTCATGACTAAATTGAATAATATGTGGATGATTAAATTATTCCTATGATGTTTTATAAATGTATCACATACTCTAGTTCAATCATATACTAATATAAATGGGATCATCAGAGGAATTTATTAGACATAAATAGAGTGGGTGAGATAAGAAAATCATTGGTTGGTCAGGCTTCATCTATGCAGTTATTAATATGCCACACATAACTATGACTGATCACATAATTGGAAAGATGCATTCCCATGGTTAACTTGTGATCATACATGATGGGATTTTTTTTTCTAAAACATGTATTTCAAATTGATATAAAACCTAGAAAGCACCCATAATTGACTAAAAAATAAGTTAAAAATATTTATTATTTTCTTAGTCCCCATGAAAACATAGAATAAATATTACTATTTAATAAAAAATAAATTGTTATTGTTATTACTAATATTTTAGGGCATATAATTAAAATATTCACTATATTCTACCCAAATTCATATATTTGTATCCTAAAAATCACAATACACTCAAATAAGTGTGGATACTGAACTCACATCTTATTCTTATTCCCCTTCGATATTATTAATGGTTATCGTGAAATCATAGGACAAAAAACATTGGTATTAGTCATCTATAATGAATCTTATCCTTTATATCATCGATATCCCTTAGGTATTTAGTGATGGTAGTTTTGTTAACATCTTCCAACTTTACTTTTCATAAAAGGTATAGTGAAATGTATAAGTATATGGTCGACTATGATCTGATTCCATTATCTCTACACACAGTAAATTTAACTCCATAACAAAAATAGAAAAGGTGTAGGAAAAAATCCAATATAGTTGTCAGTATAAACATACCTATTTTCTCTTTGGAAATAAAAATTTTGATATGAAATAAAATGTCATCTCAAAATATAAAATAATATATATTATTTAGGGAATAAGTTAATATAATGTGAAGGTAAAAATATTTCCTTACATCCAAGGTTCATTGAGAACATATACAAATTGGAACATAGAATACCCAAAACACTATAAAAATGATGAACTCAAATGACTCATCTTCGAAAAATACAACATAAACTCTGGAACTTTAGTGGAAGTTCGATTCATTATAGGGTATTGAATGCCATTTTATGGGGAATCTATCACTAAGAAGGACCTATTCATTATTGTATATAATATTCATGGACTGAAGGGATTACATAATATTTAATTGGGATTCTCACATGCCTTCATAATGGTAGGATTCCTACAGTACTATGTATATAGATTAACCATGTTGTGGAATCAATGAGTCACTAAAGAGTTTAAAAACCCCATAACTACTCTAAACATCTCAAATGAAACTAATCATAGGATATTTATAGATAATGAATTCATACTATATAAAACTATAAAAAATTACACATATTGATAAATAGACATGATATATTAAATTCTAAACAGAAAAATTATTAGAATTAACTACACACTAGTTTGATTCTAACAACTATTTGATAATATATTATAAATGTTTAATAATACCAACACACAAAATATACACCTCCAAATATATAATTTTATTCTTCGGATATAATTGGGCATGTGTCACTTATTTTATATTAATTTGGAATCAATTTACACAATGCGACCACTGGGTTACATGTAATGAAAAACCTATCTGATACCTTAATGTATACTTCCCCCAGATCCATGATCATTTCACCAAAATACACACATTCCCACTGGCTAACTTGATGTGTGGGTTTTGGGTATTATTTGATCACGTAAACTATTACCAATAACGTTTTTAGAATTGAGGAACATGTTTTGTGACTTGTATTAACAACTTGTGTGATTTTAGTCACAATTCATGTGTTTTATATAGAACTATTTGTGACTCAATGTCACACTCAATGCATTATTTATTCCTTGAGAAAAACCCTACCCACTGGCTGAAAATAGCTAATATTTTGTGTTAAAGACACACACAATACATAACATTTAACATTATATATAAACCCCAGTTCCAAAACAAATATTAAATATTAAATTTCATTTCTTTAAAACACATCATATAATTGATTTTTCTTCAACAGATCTAGAATCATCACTAGTTTATCTATCATTGTTATTTTCTTCACCATCACCCACAATATATATTTAATCCATCATGTACCATACATTAACTCCCATAACCACTCATAGAATATTCCCCTAGGATGGGTTTCGCTTGTTTTTTGTGATATTAGGTCAAGACACCATATATAAGATACATCACATTGGTGTTAGACCCCACACTAATACATTTCCAAATCAAGTTCAACTCTCACTCATTGGGGAAAATTTCTCTATCCATGTTATTTATAGTCAAACCATTACCCATTATGAATCCCAATGGTTATCATAAATTATACTAAATGTGAAAATAAATAGACAGGGGATAGATTTTGGTGGGTGAAAATTATTCTTGGGCATCCATGTTCATCAATTATAAAAGTTACAACTGAAGAATATCATACAAAATATTGACAAAATATAACATATTAAACTAATAAATCATTTTCCATGTAAAATGGTTATCAATAATAAAACCTAACATTAAAGAGATTAAATTTTTAACACTAAATTATCAACTATTTTTCAAAAATAAAATTTTATTATACCTATACAAAGGTCCTAATAATAATATTTTCATGGGGGGTTTAGTAAATAAAGTGTAATAATAATAAATTGAATCTCATGAACATTTATTTCTTATAGAATATTAATTTTCCTATTGTAAGGATGGATTTCCCCAAATTTTAGGACTAGTTTTTGATTTCATCCTCTCATTTCAGAATTGAAACTTCCCCCTAAATAAATAACCCTCTCTCACACTTCCATAAGGTTTTAATTAGAAATAATGGTGGATCCCCCTTAAGTGAGACTAAAAATAAATTTTTAATTGAGGATATAGTTTTGGTTTTCTCAATATTTTGAATATATAATAAAATCCCAAAATAACGTATACCAACCCAAAACCCCCATTGAATATTATAACGCTCAAAGGTAACCCCCCTCTATTTTAGACATAACAACCATCTCATAATTTCTATTCTAGGATCCATTTAGGTGAACTTAATTATTCATGTGTATGGAATTTAAATAATATATTTAAATATTTTATTAACATTTCAGGATACCACATAAACCCTCAATAAAATAATAATAATAACACAATTTACTTAATAGAAAATATATGTATCCATAGTGACATATAACCATTCTATATTATCTATTCATATTAAATTTTTTTCATCATAAAATTTATATATACTTATAAAGGGATGTTGTGGTTTGAGTCTAGAAAGATAACTTAAGGTCACTGGTCTCTCACTTGGCCTCTGTGGTATACTATGATACAGTCACATGTCATATTCATTATACACCCTATCAACTTATTGGGAAGATTTATTGGATTTATATGTCTATATTGGTATATTAAATTAATACAGTAACAATAAATTTGTATGAACCATTGTTAATAAGATAGATTTATAAATTTCTCATTATCATAAATTCATTATCATGAATACTATATAATTTAAAATAATAATTAAAGGGTTTTCATCCAGATACCATTATCATCTTTTATTGGTGATTTTGTATCTATAATATATAATTGATTTGAATTTTTTATTATATTCTAAAATGTATATATTGTGTTAATTATTTGATATGTAATGAGATGATTAATCATGAAATTTTATAGGCCTCAATTAATTATAGAACTATTCATATTCCCATGTAATATCTTTTGGAAAAAATTCCTATTCTTGGGCTTTGGCTCGTACACTTTTACTGAGAGCCATTATGATTTTTTGACTTTGAAATGTTGAAATATAAAATATGATCTTTTGAACATATATTTATAATTTTTTGGTTACCATTATTTACATTTTGATCATTATCCTTATCATATTACATGATTATTCCTTTAATTATGTCATATTATAAAATAATATCACCCTTGTCACACTATCAAAATTATAATTTCTCTTACTAGATTTTTAATTAGTCTCATTCATTTTCATTAAATATAGTTAGGAAATAAATTATATGATTGATGATATATTGTCTATAGTTTTCTTGATATTCAAGTAACCCATGGGTTTTGATTATATAGTGTTTTTTATATATTATTGATAATTGTAGATACTTCCCATAAGGAGGAAATAACAAGAGTAAATTAAAAAGTAGAGTTCAACTAAGAAGTTTTTATTGCCTAATGTTGTTTTGAAAGTTAATTCTTATCTAAGATAGAACAAAAGAGTATAAAAAAGATGATATTGAATCACTAGATTATATTACTACCTGTATGATTATTCACACTAATGTAAGATGGAAAATCTATCCAAATTATAAAGGGGACTAAAAAATTGAATGTAATGGAGATTAATGGATTCACTACTACTAGTTGATAACAGATAAATTCATGGATATTATTCTATCTGAAAGTATCTTAGACATCTAATGATTGAAGAATTTATATTTTTTTTGGATTTTGTGAAAGGTGTTGAAGTATGAAAAGATAATTGTTCACTAAATGGGGCTGTTTATAATCAATACATGTTTTTACAATGTATAAAAATTAATTTTTAATATTTAACAAAACTAGAATGAGAATTTTGGAAGTAAGTTAAATATTTAGTGCATTCAAATACACATTGAGTTCAAAAGGATTTATTTGGTAAATTTTGTGGATGAATATTTATATTTTTTTGAGATTATGTAAAGGTCATGACTGTTATAATGTTTCTGCATGGAATTTATATGGTTGAGATACTTCATTATATAGTTTTTTCAAAACATACTTTTGATTACTCAACTATTTGAAAGTAAAGTTTTGAAAAACAATCTCAATGGGTAGAAGTTCATTGAGTTCAAAAATATTAAAAAAAAATTCATGTTACGGGATCTAGAAGTAATATTTTTTTATTATGATATTAATACAATGTATTGTGATTTTATCATATTAGAAGGTTAACATGAGGTGATTGAAGACAATACTGTCTAAGTGTTTTAGATATGAATTTAGATAATTCCATATATTTATTTCATTATAGAATGCATAATTTGGAGTTTAGGATAAAAATTTATTATATCTATGACTCAAAATGAAAAAAGTGTCAAATGTTATGGTAGTTAATGTTTTGGGTGAATTTGGATGATTAAAAATATGATAGTTTCAAAATCATGAATGACACATCAATGTGATGAAGAATTTGTTTTTTTATTTGAATAGATTATAAAGTGATTAGTTGTTAAAATTATTTGTGTATATGAAATCCCATATGTATGGAATATGAAAGTATAAGAATATGGAGGATAAATCTATTTAGAGTTTAGGTTCGTTTGAAATTTGGGAATGTCTTAAATAACATAAGTATTGATGATAAAAAGGTAAAATGATTAAAATTTTTATTGAGTTTATAATTTAAAAAATTCTATTTTTGATCATATGATAAATAAATGAATGTATAATAATATATTGAAAGAATTTATATGAAATAACTTTAAAATTAATTTAATTATAGAAGAGTTTGAGATATGTAGGGTAATTATTCAGAACTATATAATGGTGAGTGAAATATGTGAATGTTAGTTAGGAAACATATGTTTACAGGAATCACATTAACTTTGTGAATTCAGATTCATTATTATAATACTGATCTATATATTTAATGATTTAGAATTCATATGGTAAACTTATGTTTCCTATATCTACTTTTGGTAGAGTTGAATATTTTTGATGTTGAGATTAATGAGATATTTAATATTGTAAAAAATGGGATATATTCAAATACATTGAAAAATTTAATTGAAGAGTGTGTTATACGGATTTTTTTAATTGAATAAAATATTTTCCAATTATTTATTTGTTCTTGATTGAATATATAAAGGGAAAAATAATTCAAGTTATGTATGATGAAATGAGAATATGTTATTACTGATATTATTGAGAAGATCAAAAGATATGGAGAAAATACTAAATTATAATCTTAGGGAACTATTTATTTGAAGAGTTGATAAGATCAAAAAATAATCTAATAATTATTTCAGTGAGTTATATAGATTTAGATGATCAATGAAATAATTGAGACAATAATGTAGTAGATAAACTCTATATCCTAAATAATCACTTTATAATGATTCATTTATTATTTATTATGATTAAAATTTTTTATTTCTAATTCTTAGAGTTTTATTTTAACAAAATGAATTTAAATTTTGAATTAACCATAAATATATGATCATTAGATATAAGTTTTGATCTCTTAGAAAAATATTTATTTTTTGGTGAATAGAGAAATTAATTGTTTTAGAGAATGAGGGATTTCCTAGAATCATATTCCACATTTATTTAATAAAAACTAAGTTATAGAAGTCTAAATAAAATTTTTTAATTAAAATATCATTGAAATAAAATAAAAATATCATCAGGAACATCATTGAGAAAAATGATACCCAGAGTAGTGATCACTTTCTTTTAAATCCTATCAGTCATATAATTTTTATTCCTACAAGAATATGTGATGATATAATTCAAGTATAAAATAGTGTCCATACATTTCATCCATTTAGTAATCAAAATCCATGAAATATTAATAATACCATTTCTAATTTCTTTCACAATAGTGGTAAGGTCATATTCATCCCACAAGTTAATCCATCCTTGTTTATTTTCCATTTCATCAACATTGATTATAGAAATAATTTATATAGAAAGTTTAGTAATGAAACCACCTAGAATATTTAAACTTTATAACACATCACTATTATGGTTTTTGAAAATTTAACCATATATATAATGGCATGTCTTCCCTCTAGAAGCAGAAACTATATTAAATTTAATCCACCCCATTGGTGGAGTGATCTATAGAACATGACGTTCAAAATGGATGATGATAATCAGATATAATTCCATGTTTTCTAAGCATGGAAGGAACATGATTATAATTATCAATACAAAAATTATATATGTAATTTTAATACTTCACAGCATTAATAATATATATGACATATAATTTAATGAAAAAATATGTACTAACAGGAATATGCTTGTTTCAGTTAGTCTATAACAGTTGTAAGACGTCCAAACTGGCCACTAGGACAAGGTTCAAAAGGTTATTGGATAAATGTATATTGATGTAAGTTTAAATAAACCCCTAAAATCATAATTCATGAGTTATCACCACTTAAAACTGATTAGCTGCAACTTTCTATAAGGTTGTATTAGTATCACAACTATGGAATAAATGTCTAATTTCATCTATATAGTGATTACATAGAACACATTTTGAATACAAGTTAATTCCAAAATACTAAAGAAAATCATGAGTGGGAATTTTAGAAAACATCACCCTCCATGTAATAGAGGATTTGGATGGATAAATCCATTTTCTACTAAAAATTATATCTCAGTTACTCTTATTCCATTTAATATCTTGAGGTTATAAAAATTGGTAACAAATTAACCCATTGAAGGTATGCTCTGATACAAAAAAATCATCACTATTAATGAACATATAATTTTTCCCCATATCTATAACATTACCACGAAGCATGTCTAAGGAGGATTTTTTTTCTATTTGACTGGAAAATTCATCTAAATTGTAATTTCATGAGAATTTATATTATTATGAAGACGTGTACCTGTCTAGTTCTTAGTCTAAAATTTCATAAATAAAATTTTTCAAGCTATCCAGTCAAAGTTCACTAAAATTATAAAAAAATAATCCTTAAGGGTTGTGAAAATGAGAGAGTTTACATAGTTTAAACTCACTTATTTGATCATGTTCAAAATTGGGAATATCAAAATTTGATGTTTATCAGTCTTACCATTAATGATCCTCCACATGAAAATAGCCCATAATGATTGATTGAATTTATAGTTTTTTTATTTCCAAGAACCCTATAGTCAATAAGTTTCCAACATTTCTTCCATGAGATTGTAGAATGTATTTTTTGATGTATTAACCCAGCCCATAAAAAGTTATTTATATAAATTTATATACTCTAAATGATAGAAAAGGTTAATTTCTAAACCATAAATTAATAGAAAAATTTGGAATTAATAACCACTTTCAAAAGGATAATCCTTATATCCATCAAAAGAGTCCTGCCTTTCTTGGAGGCTAATTTATTTCATATCGATTGAAAAATGTGATAAGGGTGAGAAAAATGTAATTTTCCTCAAAACGTAGGGACAACAAGATGTAATACTATTTTTTAAACCAAAACAATTATGATTTCTATGATTTTTATAAGGAAACTACCTCAATCAAAAAATATTCTAGTTATTTTAGGAAAAGATGTCACATTCTACTCCGAAATATATTTTAGTTCTATATTTTTATAAAATTATTAAAAACTCATACATAGTAGTCCCATGTATTACAAGATAACAATTTTACTCAATATAATTTTTTTCCACCAATGAAAACTCTTTTAAAATAAAATATGTTTTCTTTTCATGATAGTTATTCACAATATTCATATTTACCTCATCTTTTTCCCAACTCTTCTATAAACCCCAATTATTTTATAACATGGGATAAGAAAAAAAATATTTATTAGGAATAGAAAAATTATAAATATTTTATTCTAGTGAAAATTTATAAAACCCATTAAAAAATTGTTCTTAAACACATACCATTTTTACCACAAATGGTATAATCATTGTTTTGAGACAAATAATATTTTTTTACTATTTTGAAATAAATTACTTCTATGAAAAATCATATGCCAGGATAAAAAATAATATTGTTTTCTTGGGAAATAATCAAGGCAACTCCCTTACAAAACCCTTAGAATAACCCTTAAAAATTGGAATAACCAAACGGTTGACATCCAAAATAATTAATTGGTGAAAAAATCGCTACCCAATGCATTGGAGAACTATCTTGGAAGAGAAAAATATATAATGCGATCACATAGTTCTATCTAGGAAAACCTCTCATAAGTAATTTCCCTAGACCAAATCACTTATTAAGCATTGAAAAAACTTTCAATCCAATGTTCAAAAATACTTTTGGATATCAAAATATATTTTTTTTGAAAAACTTTTCTTTTAAAATCTAATAAACCATGCACATAATGATAAAATCATTTTTTTTAAAAATAAATTTGAAAAAATATAAATAAAACATTAAATAATTAAAACATCATGAAATTTTTAAATTACTTTCAATTTATATGTGTTACAAAACCCATTCTATTTGACCTTAGAAAAAAGATATGAAAGAAGAATTTAAAAAGGGTATTTTTAAAATAATATATCATACCTAAAACCAGAAAATGATCCTTTTGAAATAATTTAATATAAATTTTAAAATTACAATTTAAAAAATAATTTCCATTTAAATAATTTAAAAAACCATTTATAAAACATGTATAAGAAATATAAATAGTTAGAAGACTAATATTGAAAACATTTAAAATGATGTTTTAGTTAAATAATCCCTTTTAAATATAATATCATTGATGGGAGAATTAATCAAGTAAATTGATAATATGTATATATGGTAAAACCACATAAAATAATCTTAAATACACACATAATATATTCATAAGTAATTCACAAATATTTTTAGTATGGCATAATCAGGAACTAAAATTTTAACCCAACAAACTGAAATTGGGTAACAATTTTTCTTAATACATTGTAATAAATAGAATCGAAATACATATCAAAGTCTAAAATTTTAAAAATATATAATGATAATAAATAAATTCACTA
This sequence comes from Viscum album, assembly GCA_963277665.1. Lineage (NCBI taxonomy): Eukaryota > Viridiplantae > Streptophyta > Magnoliopsida > Santalales > Viscaceae > Viscum > Viscum album. The sequence continues at coordinate 613,549,782 of OY728129.1, read as the reverse complement.
TTTAACATGTAAATAGAGATTTATATACACCTTGTAAATAAATATAGGTTCATAACATAAAAATATTCCTCAACTAAAGAAAATTGAGATGAAGTCCCTGAACACGAGTCTGTCTCGTCACATGTGTTACTTTATCTTCTTAAATAATAAACATAGGTTAATTATATAAAATATTGTAAATATTTATAAATTTTATTATTCCTTTTAAATAAATTATTTCCAATTTATAACAATTACCCAATTATTTATGGTCACATTGGATGCTTTGATGATATTTAGTACTAGAGTCCAAAATAGATTAGGTATGTAAACTATAATCAAAGAGGTCACGATTCTATCATATATAGAATAAAATTCCTAACATAATAATTATTATTAAACTTTAGTCATATTTTTATACCTATCCATTTATTACCATTTTTTTAAAAAATCAACAATGTCACAATCGTAGAGACTATAGGTCGTAAACACACATGAGTAATGGTTCCATTTATCAGTGATCATTATGGAATAAAGTTAAGTATAATTTTTTCTTTCCATAACTATAATATTATAATTAATATATTTTCAATAACTAAAATCAAATTATATATATATATATATATTCTCTATGTGATGTGTTGGTGAAAAATGAATCACATCACTTCGTGGAGGTGACAATTCACATGTATGCATCAACGTTGTTATCATTTTTCATTTCATGGAATGGTAAGAATGAAAGAGATATAATATAGTTTAATAATGATAAATATGCAATTAATATCACATATAAAACATAAATACATCATTATTACCAGCATTGAGATATGTTTATGGGAAACAAATTACATTAATTCACGAGGCGATAGTCATCCTTTCACATGGATGGTGCATTTTTTCCCATTTGATGGAATCAGAGAATTATATAGGACATTAAAAAACATGATAACATCTAGGTATGTTTTGGATAATGGGTTTATTATTTATACATGTTTTAATAAGGTTTTTGGTATATGTATAATACTTAAAAGAATGAAAATTATTGTTTAAAAATGATATATCTTTTTTCAGACAATAGCCTTTTTCTAAGACCTTAAGACCACTAAGGATTATGTAATTCATAAAATAATAACTCTATAATTAGGGGAGGTATTATATTAATTTATTTTCTCATTTATTTTTTGAACCAATTAGGAGTTGAAGTATGACGAAAAGAAAATAAGAGGATCCCTTTTATAAGGTAAGAGAGGTGTACTCTTGGAACTTCTCAAAATATTAAATTAATATAAATTAATATTAAATTTAAAATGATACAAAAATTATTAATTTTGAAGATAAATATTTTGGGCTCTAAATGCATTTATTCAATGAATATTTTTTTTTACTTTTTTAATCCTTATCTTTTTGTTTAACCCTTATAAAACATCTTTAACATTACCGTGACAATATGGATTTTAGTTTTTGGGGGTTAATATAGTTATATTAAATTTTATATTAATATAAATAGATCATGGAATTAATTTTCATCATTATATCAATATGTTTTAGGAATTTTATGTTTTTATGAATTTTATATCATTTAATTAACTATTATAAATTTTATAATATCATTAATGTCAATTTTGAAACAATTCCTTACTTTTACATTTAAAAATACCAATATAAATCTTACAATTCAAAACAAAAATTTTATTACACTAATAAAATATTATTATATTCTATAAAAATATTTTATCTCTTTAATTATATCAATTTATCTTAAAATTTTCATTTTATTGACATTTATTTGATATTTAAATTAATAAAATAATTACGGCATTATCATTGTATGAGAATTTATAGTAATTATTTATTCACTAAAAATTAAAAATAAATTTAAATGATGAATATAAATATTTTATATTTCTAAAGACTATTTATGTTCCATGATATTTTTTTCGATGAAAATATATTAAAAATATTACAGTTACTAAAAACATTAGAGTTACAAGTTTGACTTTTCATAAAATGAAATACAATAAGGAGATTAAATTTAGAAAAGTCGCTTTAACGTGTCATAAATTCTATATAAGGAATTTTTTTTCCATAATCATACATAAAATAAAATTATGAAATGTGTTACGGTAATTTTCTCATAATTGTCAAAATTAATTTTAGCATTAATTATCTGATTTACCCTTAACTATGATAAAAAAAAATTAAAATGTTTTCTATTAATTTTGTCCCAAAATAAAGGGAAACTATTTATTAAATTTTTACCATATGATTAGAAATATCGAATTCATGTTTCCAAATTAGAAACACAAAATTTGATTCAATTAATTTAAAATTATTCTTATAGAGAATGTGAGAAATTGGGCATTTAAAGTAAAAATATTCAAAAGTCTATTAAGTGATATATATATATATAAAATAAAAAAAAATTAAAATTACCAAAGTTAGATTAATAAAAGTATAATATATATAATTCTAACATTAAACTAAATGAAAATATAATCCAATATTATAGTTTATTTAGATAACAATTATTTTTCAACTAAAATGGTGTTTTTTTCTTATTTATTAAAAATTGGAACTTATAAGAAAAATACACAAAATTCACCCAATTTTTTTGGAATTTATTTAAAAAATGATGTTTAATTTTTCAAAGAAAATTTTAAAATGTTTCAATATTTAGTTATTGAATAAGGGATCCATCAAAATGTGGTAAAGATGCCTTTAGAAAAATACATATTTTTATGTGTACAACTGGATTTATTTTTCTATCATGTCATGAAAACACATAGTATTAATTTCAAACATTTTATATTATATTATATATATATATATTTCATTAATAAAATCCAAAAATAATTATTTTTTTATTTTATTGGTTTAAAACACACTTCTATGCTTTCAAATTGTTTTTTCACAAAAAGATATACTTTATTTTTTAAAAAAGTTTTTATTTTCATTTATAATATATTGTTTATCATATAATTCATTATATATACTTGTTTAAAACATATTTTAACAATCCAATTAATCATATTTATACCCTATATTTTAAGTGATCGGTTATAATAGTTACATAATAACAATATTTAGATTTTCATTTAATATCTCTGTTGTATATATTGTATGCTATTGAATATAGTATTTCCATTTAAAAAATCAGGTTGTTACATTCTTCCCCATACTTTTAGAAACTAAAAATTCTCAATATTGAACACATTATTGGTAATTATTGTTTAACTATTCAAAATAAATTTATTGTAATCCCACATCAGAAAAACTAATAATAAAACATAAAGATGAAAATACAGTAAGGAAAATGAAAAGGCCACCACAAAACTATGATTAAAATAATTGGAATGTAAAAATATGGACATATAGTGGAATTCAAACTATAGTTTTCTAATAAATAGGGATATAAAACATGGTTATTGTAATGTTATCTGTCAGAAAACTGTAAATATGTGATGGGTTAATGGTTCTTTCATTCCATAGAAAGAAAAATAAATGAATAACATTTTGATTTTATATTTTAATTTAATTATAACTTTCCTAAATTTTACTAATTACTTTATGACACAAACTAACCAAATAATGAATCATACATAGTAGAAAATTAATGTTTCAACCATTAATTTAATTTTTAGAATCAAAGGTTGTTATTTACCTTTCATTTTTATCCCAACCCACAACTACATCAACTTATTAATTTTAAAATTATTTTATATCTTAAAATTTTACATTTAGGTTCCCTATGAAAAAATAAAACTCTTCAAAGGGGAAATAACATCGTACCTTGATCATTGTATCCACCTTATTTTAATGTCTCTTTGTTCATGTAGATAGAATATCCAAACATTTAAATTATTTTTGAGAACTTATTCAATGTAATTTGATTACTTTTTCTAAATTCACCTTTTATAACTTTGGTCGTAAAGATGTTAGTGAAGAAATCATTTTGGAATCTCTTTTTATAACTTATAATTTCAAAAAATCTGAAAAAACATGATTTTTATTAAACATTTAGGCATATATTATTTTCAAAATTTCAATAAAGGGTCCTTTTAAAATAGCATAATTATAACCCATAATAATATTAGTTAAAACAAAACCCAAACAGGTTTTATGATGTAATCCTTAATTGGAAATTTTATTAAAAACATAATATTCTATAGTGTCTTGTGGTTGGGTAAAATATTTGAAAATTTATTGTTTATATTTACCTTTTTTGGAATGAAAAAATATTGGTAAAGTTAGATTTTATTAAAAAAACCCATGAAACACTATGGTATTGAGATATAGAAGAGGTGTTTGATGTTTTATATCACTTTTTTTTGAATATTTTTATTCTAGAAAATGTTTCAGAATCATACTGTCATGATTCTGCAATAAATTTTCCAAGTAATTTCATAGTAATAAATAAGAATTTTGTTTGGGATCCCACTCTTCCATTTATAACAAAATTTACTCTATTTGAAAAAGTTATAGAAGATGTGTTTAACACAATTAATATATAAATAAACATAACATTAGATTAACCAAAATTCCTAATCACCACAATTTTATAAACCCTTCTCTAATACTATCTTTAAAGACTCGTATATAAAAACTGATTATAATTATTTTAAATCTATAATTCACATTATTTTCCCAGTGATATTATAGGTGAGAGTTTTATAGAATTTGTAAAAATTCTTAAATGGTAGTCTCATTTATTACATGTGGGAAATTATACTCTGTATCCAATTCTTTCCACCAAACAAAACCCTTTTAAAATAAAATCTGTTTTATATTCATGATAATATGATAAAATTTTCATCTTTACCTGATCCTTGTCCCTTCTCTTCTATAAACCCAAAGAAAAACATTTTAAAACATTGTATGAGTACAAAATATTAGTAACTAACATAAAAATTAGAAATCCATTAGTCTATGAAAAAAAATGAAAACCCATGAAAACCTTTTTCCTAAACACATGTTTTTTACCCTAAAAGGGAATAACCCTTGTTTTAAAACACATTACATTTCGGTTAACTTTGAAAATCAATAGTTTTTATTAAAACACATAAGTAAGAATAAAAAGTTAATATATGTTACTTGGAACGTCATCATAAATCCCATAAAAACCCTTAGAAATCATAATAGTCGTACGACCATCATCCAATATAATCCTCTATAGAAAAAAATTATTACCTATTGAATTGAAGAACTATATAGGAGAACCAATAGTTTTAACGGGCTCACCTAACACTATCTTGCTGTACCCATTATAAATAATGTCTAGAGACCATTTTAGGAATAAAAACATTCAATTTTTTATGAATCCATGTGAAAAAATACTTTTGGAAATAAAAACAAAATTTTATTAGAAAAACCCACTTTTTTAAATCTAAAAACAACATCAATAATAATAACACTTTTTTCATAGAATAGAAATATGAAAATATATAAAAGAAAAGTTAAATAATTAATGCTTGATAAAATTGGGAAATTCTCTTCATTCCATATATGTTAGAAAATTTATTCATTTTTATATTTATAATTATAGTTAAAATAAGAACATTAAAATATATTTTTTAAAATAAAGTCCCTTAAATAAAACCTAAAAAGATACTTTTGAGTTTTATTTCCTAGAAACTAGAAAATTACCATTTTAGAACATTAATTTATGTTTAAATAAATTCATAAAAATTATTTTGAAATCATGGACATGAAGGAGAAATATTTAGAGTAATAAATCATTAATGAATTTACAATAATGTTTTAGTTAAAGAGACCTTGAAAATATCATATCATTAAAGTGTAAATTCAAAAAAATGATTTGAATATGGGAATATAATGTGAATAAAAATAAAAAAAATTTAAATACAACATATGATATTAAAAATTCATTTCATACAAAATCATAGCACTGTATAAACAGAAAGATGATGTTTAACCTAGATTATGAAAATTAGGTTAAGAATTTATTTACTAAATTGTAATTAGCTGAATCATGTTCCACATGAAAGAGTAAAATTTAAAAAATATGAAATATGATTATAAAAAAAATTCATGATATAAGATTTCAATTGATAGATATATACACCATAGAAAATAATATAGGTGGAAAACCTCAAAATATGCCTCAATGAAAGAAAATTGAGATGTAGCCCCTTAAGTTGAGTCTAACATGTCATGTACGTTCTTTATCATCCTAAATAATAAAAATAGATTATTTATTTAATTTTTCATGAACCTTTTATAATATATTTTTCCTTTTATATAGTATACTACCATTTTATATGAATCAATTAATTATTTAAGATTATGTCAGACGCTTTGATTATATTTAGTACTTGAGTCCAAGATGGATTTGATATGTTGACTATGGTCAATGATTTAATCATTGCATCATATATAGAAAATATTTATGACATAATAATAATAATAATAATAATAACTCAATTATACATTTAAATAAATCAATTAATTATTGTCATGAAAAATGAACTACATTACAATCATGTAGACAGTAGGTCGTATATACGCATAAGAAACATTTCCATTTTTCAATGATATTTATGGAAAGAAGGAATGTAAAATTTAATATTTCTATAATGATAATATTATTATTAATATAATTTAATATATATATATATATATATCATTAATGTGATTTGGTGATGAAAAAATGAATCACATCTCTTCGTGGATGTGATGATTCACACGTGTGCACGAACGACATTATAATTTTTCTATGCATGTAAATATAAGAATGAAAATACTATATATTATTTTTATGATGATAATAATTTCATGAATATCATACATAAACATTAATTCTAAAATTATAACCAATATTGAGAGATGGTGAAGTAAAACGAATTACATCAGTTCATGGGGTGGTAGTCCACCATACACATAGATGATGAATTATTTTCAATTTTGATGGAATTAGAGATGGAAATAGGTCATTAAATTATCTTAATAACATATAAATATATAAATAATAGTGTATTTATTATTTTTTTCATGTTTTAAGATGGTTTAAGATATCTGTAATAATAAAAAAAACTGAAACACTTGATTAAAATCGATACCCCTTCTCCGGACAATCTTTTTTTCGTAACACCTTATGTCCAATAATGCTGGTATGATGATAAATATAATACCTATATAATGATTGTGTCAATTCTAAGAAGTAATTTTTTAATATCTTGGATGAAGTAAATAGAGTGTTTAAGTGTGATGAAAAGAGAATTGGTTCCCTTTTTTAAGATAGTAGAGGGGCACTCTTGGGACTTCTCAAAATATTAAATTAATATAAATTAATTTTAAATTAAAAATGGTTTTTAAATTTATAATTTATATGGTAATATTATTTTTGATCGAAATACCTTAATCCAATTAATATTGTACTTGTTTTCTATATTTTTTTAATCAATATATTTTTTGTTTAACCCTTTTTAACCCTATTGACTCTTATCATGAAAACATGAATTTTTAAAATTTGTGGTTAATATAGTTATATAAATTTTTAAAAAACCATAAATAGATCAAGTATAATATTTTAAGCACATTACAACTAATATGTAAAAAATAAGATTTTATGAATTTTATATCATTTAATAAATTATTAAATATTTTAAAGTAACATTAATGTCAATTTTGACACTATTTATTTATTTAACCTTTAAAAAAATCATGATGATTCTTATAATTGAAGAAATATATTTTATATAATTTATAACATGTCAAGGGCTTATTTTAAATTATTTTATTAGTTTAATTATAACACAATATATTTATTTTTCAATTTTTAATAACTTTTATATGATATTTACATTAATAAAATAATTACAACAACAACATTGTGTAAGAATTTATGATAATAAATTTTTCACTAAAAATTAAAAATAAATTTATATGATAGAGATAATTTTTTTATATTTTAAAATACTATTTATGGTCTAACATATATTATTTATGACCACATATTAAAAATTTAATAATTATTCAAAAAATTATTTTGATACATTTTACATTATTTAAAAAAATGATATAAGGGGATTAAAGTCATCCAATTGGCTCAAAGAGGTAATCAATTTATCTCAATTATGATTTTGGTCAACACCCACTAACAAAAAGTTTTTTTGATATGTTTTAGGGGAATTTTGTAATCCTTATCATAATTATTTTTACTCTAAATTACATGATTTACCCTTAATAGGGGTAATACAAATTACTACATTTACTATTCATATTATCCAAAAATAAAAGGGACCATCTTCATAAATTTGGAACCTATAGTCCCAAATATCAAATCATTATTAAAAATCCAAAATAAATAACTAGTTAAAATTAATTTAAAATAAAACCCATAGACGGGGTGAGAAGACAAGTTTCTAGAGGTTAAATGTTCAAATGTTTACTATGTTTTTTAAATATAAATAAAAATAAAAAAATATTAAAATTAAATAAATTGGATTAATAGATTTATTATTGATCTAATTTTACTTTAAAGCCAATATAAAATAGAATTTAACATTATAAATTATTTATACGAGAATTCATTTTTAAATTAAAATGCTGTATTATCAGCATAAAAATAAAAGTAAATCTTATCACAAAAATAACAAAAATTTACCCCAAGATAAATTTTATATTATTATTTCTAAAATATATTATATATTTTCAAATAAAATTTATAAAATTTTCAATATTTGGATTTAAAATATGTTCTCCATCAAAATTTGGAAAAACTACCTGTAAAAAATTCATCTTTTTTTGCATAATATATTATTTATTTTTCTATCATGTTTAAAAAATGTAAGAATAATGTTAAACATTATATTGAATCTATTATATATATAAATCATTAATATAATCCAAAAATATTTATTTTATTATTTAATTGGTATAAAACGGATTTATGTTTATTAAAATTATTTTTTAGAAAAATATTTACTTATATTTTAAAAAGGATTTTGTTTTCATTTATAATACATTTATCACCAAATAATTTCTTATATATACATGTGTAATCTATATTTATATAATTTAATTAATACTACTCATACCTTCTATTCTAGAAGCTGTGTTATAATGGTTACATAATAATAATATTTTTTTATTCATTTGAAATTAGTGTTGTGTGTATTCAATGCTATAAAACATAGTATTTTATTTTAAAAACATGTGATATTACATTACCCCCATGCCTTTTTAAAATTTATCCTCACAATATTGAAATAATTATGAATAAATAGGGGTTGACTTCTCAAAATACCATTACTAAAATCCCACAATGGAAAAAGTATTAATACAACATCCTCTTGAAAAGAGAGTAAGGAAAATGAAAAGGTAATCACAAAATAAGGATTCTGATGAGTGGAATGTTAAAATATTGATATAGAGTTTAATTAAATAAATAATGTTATGATGATGAGTGATAGAGAACATGGTCATTATAATTTCACCCATCCCAAAATCATAAATCTTCGATTGGTTAAAAGGCCATCCATTCATTAGATGAAATTTAAAAAGATAGATCTTTTATTTATGATTTTTATTTAATGAGTATTTTATTAGATTTGAGTGTTTCTTTTTTTTAAATAAACTAAGAACATAAGGAATAATAATTAATTCAGAAGTAATGTTTAATCCATTAATATAATTTTTTAACATTAAAGGTTATCAAATACATTTCATTTGCCATCCCAACCCATAATTAAATCAGTTTCATAATTTACTAAGTCTTTTATATATTAGAATTTTACATTTCTTATCCCTATTATTGAAATGTAAATGTTCCAAGAAGAATAAACTATATACCTTTATTGTGGTTTCTAACTGATTTAATTGTTATTTTGTTCACAAATATTTAAGGTCCACACATTGCAATAATCCATGAGAGATTCTTCAAAGTCCCTTAAATCCTTTGTCCAAATGCACCAAGTACTACATGTTTTGTGTGGATGTTATTCGAGAAGTAGTTTTAGAAAACATTTTTGTATGACATATAATTTCAAATAATATGAAAGAAAATATTTTGATAAAATATTTGGGCAAAGACTATTTTTAAATATTCAATAATGGGTCCTTTTAAAATAAAATAAGAATCACCCATAATACTAGAACTGAAAACCAACTAAAATTAGGTTTCAAAAGGTTTTCTGTCATTATATTCTATATTGAAATTATAATATTCTTAAAAGTTTTGTGATAGGGTAAAATATTTGAAAATTCAATGATGATATTTACCTTCATAAAATGGTTGAGAATAAACAAAAATTAGTATTTTATTAAAAAACGCAAGAACCATGGTGGTATCGATTTATAGAGGAGGTGTCTGATAATTTATAAAACAATTTTAAAGATATTTTTATGTTAGAAAAAAATTCATAATAATTAGGCATAAATTTTCAATTATTATTGCATGAAAGTCATCTAGAGTATATATGAATATTGTTTTGAGTTCATCCTCCTTCCATTTATAACTAAATTTCCTCGATCAGTCTTTTTTATGAAATATATATTTAACTAAAAGAATATATATTGAAACTTTTCTTTTGTTTAACAAAAATTCCAAATCACTAATGTTTTCTAAACCCTTTTCCAATACAAATTGTAAGGACCCAACCATAAACAAAACATATTCTACTTATATCAAAACCAAAAATCACATTATTTTTCCAATGTTATTTTTGGTCTTGAGTTTTATAGAATTAGGAAAAACTCATACATAGTAAACAAATACATTACAAGATGATATTTACACTTTTATTAATTTTTAACAAAAATAAACCCCTTTAAAATAAAAAATGTTTTCTTTACATGGGAATTCTTCACAATTTTCATCATAACCTACTCCTTGTCCCCAATCTTCCATGAAACCTATGAAAAAGGTTTTAAAAGATCAAATGGAATAAAAAATATCTGTAAGGGAAATAAAAAGTAGAAATATGTCCATGCAGTGGAAAACATGAAATACTATTAAAATAATTTTATTAAAATCATAATTTGTTACACTATAATAGAATAATCAATTTTTTGAAACAAATGATATTTATGTTAAATTTTGAAATCGACAATTTTAATTAAAACTCATAAGTAAGACATGAAAATTCATGTAAAATCCTTGGGAAATCGTCAATACAAAACACTTACAAACCCCTTAAAATGGAATAACCAAATGGTTAACTTCAAATATATTTCTCTATAGAACAAAATAACTTCCCAGTGCATTAGATCTCTATCTGTGTGCACCCGAAGCTATAATAGGTCAAAATGGAACTATCTGGGTGCAACCATCATAAATAATTTCCACCAAAACAATCATTAATAAATCCCTTGAAAAATATTTCAAACCCATGTTTAAAAACACATTCAGATATCAAAATACATTTTTCTTATAAAAATTACCTTTTAAAATGTATAAATTGTTCACAAAAAAATGAAATAATTTTCATTAAAATGAACTATGAAAACATATTTAGAAATTATTAATGTATTAAATCATAATGAAATGGGGATATTATATTCATTTAATAAATATTTAACAAATCCTTCCTTTTGACCTTTGTAAAAAGAGTTGAAAGAAGATATTTAAAATAGTGTTTTTAAAAAAAGACAATTTGATAAAAACAAAAAAATAATTATTTTTGAAAACATTTGACGAATATAATTATATTTTAATTTTAAAACCTTAATCTCTCTATATATATAAATTAACAAAAATCAATTAAAATGACATGTACATTGAATAGAAACACTTAGATGAATAGATCATTATAGCATTTAAAATGATTTTTTAGTTAAAGAGTCCCTTACAGATTTCATATCATTGAAGTGAGATTTAATAAAATTAATTGATCATGTGTATCTATTTTGAATCCATATAAATAAATTGTAAATAAAAAATAATATATTAAAAAGTAAATTCACACATAAACATAGTATGACATAATCAAGTTGTACAATATTTTCCCAAAGAAGATACATTGGGTTATGAATTCCCTTTCTACATTATAATTAGTTGAATCGTATACCACATGATGGAGTAAAATTAAAAAAAATCATTAAATACAAAAATTATAAATAAATTCAGGATATAAAATATTAATGGAGACTTATATAATCCTAATAAAATATCATATTCACATAACATCAAAATATATCCCAATAATAGAAAATTGATCTGAAATCCCTTACCTTGAGTATGACTCATCACGTACATTATATATCATCATAAATAATAAATATAGGTTAATTATTTACTTTATTTTGAAACTTTTTAATTTTTATTATTCCTTTTATATCATTAATTTCAATTTTATAACAATTAATTAATTATTTATGTACACATCAAATGATTTGAAGATATTCTATACTTGAATCATAAATGGATTTGGTAAGTCAACTATGATTAATGTTTTCACCATTCCATAATCTCCATAATAAGAATAAATAAAAAATTATTATTTTAAAATGTAAATTTTACTTTCAAATCCATCAATTAATCATGGTTATGAAAAATGATCTATGTTATAATCATGGAGATGGTAGGTTGTACGTACACATTAATAATGATTCTAATTTTCAATGATAATTATGGAAAGAAGGTAAGTGAAATTTTATACATAAACATGATAATAATATCACTAATATCATGTTAGTAATTTAAATATACTTATGTATGTCATCTGTTTTATGTTGTGATAAAATATAAATCACATCGCTTCGTGGAGGCGATAATTCACAAGTACACACTAACGACATTAGTATTTTTCTATGTATATAAAGGTAAGAATTTAAACGAAATAGTATCTTATAATAATGATAAATATGTTATTTATATAATATATAATACTTAATTATATCATTACAACTACTCTTGAGATATGGTGTTGGAAAACGAATTACACCAGTTTGCGAGGTGGTAGTCTATCATACATATAGACGACAAATGTTTTCCCCATTGACAGAATTTGAGATGTATATAGGTAATTAAACTTACATAATCACATATGTATATATTTAAGATAATTTAGTTTTTATTTTATCATGGTTTAAGAAGGATGGGGGTATGTGAATGAATAAACAAAATAACAATTCTTGAATAAAAATGATACATATTCTTCAGACAATTTCTCGTTAATAACACTTTTAGACCTCTATGGTTGCTGATGTTACTAAAATAATACCTATATCATAAGTTTAGTGATTATAGGAAATGATTTAGGTTGATATGATCTCAATAAACTATGTTTTTATACCTTTATAAAATTGAAGACTAGACTCCTTTTATAATAGATGATATGGGAACTCTGAGAACATCTGAAAATATTAAAATAATATTTATTAATTTTAAATTTAAAATGGATAAAAAAATTATTAATTTCAATGATAAATTGGGTTTGGGTCAAAATAACTTCATAAAATTAAAATTATATAGATTTTTTAGTATTTTATTAATCTTTATCTTTCAGTTTAACCCTTATTTGACCTCATTAACTCTTAAGGTGACAACATGGATTTTAACTATTTGAGGGTTAATATAGTTATATTAAATTTTAAAATACCATAAATGGGTTAGGAATTTAATTTTCTTACTTATCCCAATAGTTGGAATTTTTTTTGGAATTCAATATCATTTAATAAAATATTATATATTTTTAAATATCATTAATGTTAATTTTGATAATATTCATTATTTTGACTTTTAAAAATCTAAAGATAAAAATTTTAATTCAAATTTTTTTTATTACATTAATTAAATGACAATATAGTCTCTAAATATATATTATCACATTAATTACATCAAATTATATTCATTTTAATATTTTTAATATCATTTATTTGATATTTATTTTAATAAAATAATTACATCATTAGTATTGTGTAATAATTTAAGGTAATAATTTTTTCATATAAAATTAAAAATAAATTATCATGAAGAATATAAAAAATTTATATTTCCGAATGCTATTTATGGTCAATGAAATATTCTTAATGAACACATATTAAAATGTTATACATATTAAAAACTCTAGTTTTCCATGTATTACATTTGGAACAAAATACTATAAGGTGCCAAAGTTCATCCAAGTGGCTTAAATATTTCATAAATTTATCCCAAGAATTATCCTGGTCTTTAATAGCTCAAAAAAAATTATAAAAATGTTTAGGATAATTTTATAATCTTTATCATTATCATTTTTACCCTTAATTACTGTATTTACACATAGTAGTTGTAATAATGATTACAATGTTTACTTTTAGTATTTCACAAAAATAAAAGGGACCTATTTATTAAATTTTGAACTTATGATTAAAAATATTGAATCAGTTTTTTTAAAATTCAAGATACATAAGGGGAAAAAATTAATTTAAAATTAATCCGGTAGATTTGGTAAAAAAGAATGTTTTTAATGTGATAATATTGAAAAGATTACTATGTTTTTAAAATATAAATTCAATATAAAAATTTTTAAATGAATAAATTGAATTAATATATGTAAATTTTTTCTAATTCTATTTTAAAAAAATTAAAATATAATTTAACATTACCAATTATTAAGATAAAAAGTTTTTTATCAATTAACATGTACTATTTTTCAGTATTAATTACAAAATAAAGCTTATAAAAAAATTCCAAAAACAAATACTAAGATAATTTTGAAATTTATTTCAAAAATAATGTTTATTTTTTCAGATTAAATTTATAAAAGTGTCAAAATTTATTTTTATAACAAAGGGTGCCTTTGAAAGGTTGGAAAACTACTTTTAAAAAAACAGTTTTTTCTGCGTAATATTGGATTTTTTTCAATCATGTCTAGAAAACACTTATGATTAGTTTTAAGCATTTTATTTGATATTATATATATATATAATTAATATAATATAATAAGAATAATTTTTTTGTTTCATAATTGTAAAACACACTTGTGCTTATTTAAATAGTTAAAAAAAAATTACTTTAATTTTCAAAATGGTTTTATTTTCATTAATAATAAATTGTCATCAAATAATTAATTATATATAAATGTGAAATATGTATTTTCATAATCTATTTAATACTATTCACATACTCCATCCCAACATACCAGTTATAACAGTTACATAATAACAATATTTAGTTGTTCGTTTAATCTCAGTATTGTATATCTTATATGTTATCTAACATAGAAATTCAATTTAAAAACTCAGTATGTTGAATTACTCCCACCCCACTCCATTCTTAAATTGGATCACACAATATATAAATTATACCCAATAACTAGAATTTGAATTTTTAAAATACCTTTATTGAAATCCCACATTATAAAAATGATTAATAAAATATCCTCTTTTAAGGAGAGTAACAAAAATTAAAAGGTCACCATAAAACCTAGATTTTGAGTAGGGGAATGTAAAAATGTCGACATATTGGTGAATTAAAACTATCGTGATCTGATTTATCATGATAGAGAACATTTTCATTTGAATATTACCTATCAAAAAACCATAAATCTATTATTGGTTAAATGGTCATTCATTCATCAGTAAGAATGTTAAACTGATAACATTTTTATTTAAATTTTTTATTTAAAGATTATTTTCCTATAGTGGAGTAATTAAAATATTAAATAGACTATGAACATAATGAAACATAATTAATATCAAATTAGTGTTTTGAACTTTAATATAATTTTTTAACTTAAATGGTTATCATGTACCTTTAATTTTTCATCCCACTCCTTAATTACCAAAATTTGTTAATACATTTTTTTAGCTCTCTACACTTCACATTTCACCTCCATATATTTAAATAAAACTCTTATAAGAAGAAATAATTCTATACCTTGGTCCCAGTGTCCACTTGATTTCATTTTCATTTTTCACATAGCTAGAATGTATATGCATTACAACAATGACTGACTTTTTCTTCATAGTCACTCAATTATTTTGTCTAATTGAACAGTTTAAAACTCTGGTTGTATATATTTTAAAAAATAAATAGTTTTGAAAAATATTTTTCTTTGACATATAATTTTAAAAAATATAATAAATAAATATTTTTATAAAACATTTGGAATGAGTTTCAATTAAAACATTAAATCAAATATCTTTTTAAAATACCATTATCTTTACACATAAAACCCTAAGTTAAAACCATATATAAATAGGTTTTAAGAGTGTATCCTTATTTGGAATAAGTATTGAAAATATAATATGATTCAAAGTCCAGTGATAGGGTAAAATATTTTAAAAATTACTTGATGATATTTACATTTTCAAATAGATTGAAATATTGGGAAATTAGCATTTCATTGAAAACTACACATGAACTATGGTGGAATCGAGGTAAGGAGGAGTTTTTTGATATTTATTACAAATATTTTAGATATATATTATTATGTTAGAAACTGTTTTATAATCACAAGAACATGAATTTGCAAAAATTATTGCAAGTAATTCATCATGAATAGATAATAATGTTGTTTGAGACTCTCCTCCTTCAATTTCTAACTCAATTTTCATGATCTCAAAAAGTGACTAAAAAAGAATTTTACAAAAATAATATACATATAAACATGACTTATGTTTCACCAAAATTCATAATCACTATAGTTTCCTAAACCCTTATCTAATACTAACTTTAGGGACCCATTATACAAAAAAGAAATTCTTGTTATCTTAAAACTAAAATTCAAAATTTTTCCCAAACATATTATAGGTCTAGAGTTTTATAGTATTACGAAAAACTATTACATAGTAAACCCATACATTATAAGAGGCCATTTATAATGAGTATCATATTTTCTCAACCAATTGAAACCATTATAAAATTAAAAATGTTTTCTTTTCTTGTTAATTCTGGAAAATTTTTATCATGACCTCATCCTTATTCCTACTCTTCCCTAAACCCAGTGAGAAGCAGTTTAGAAAAATTGGATGAGTACAAAAATATCATTATGTGATATAAAAATATAAATTTGTTGGTATAATGAAAATACTAAAACCTCATTAAAACCCTTTCTATAAATATAAACCTTTTACAATAAAATGAAATAATCTTTTTTTGATGCAAATGATATTTAGCTTGCCTTTTGAAATTAATGAAATTTATGAAAAATAAAATGTAAGAATAGAAAATTCATATATTTGACTTCGGAAAATGTTATAAAAACCCTTACATAACCCTTAAAAATTGTAAAATCCATACATCTGACTTCCAATATAATATTTCGGCCAACAAAATCATTACCCAATGCAATGGAGCACTATTTGGGTGCACCCAATGCTATAATGGGCTCACCCAGTGCTATTTTGCTTCAAAAAATATAAATAATATTTAAGGAACAAATAATGAACAAAAACCTTTAAAAAAATTAAAACCCATGTGTGAAAACAAGTTTGGATATAAAAATACCATTTTCTTGTAAAAATCACTTTTAAAATCTAAAAACCACACACATGTTAATTAAAATTTTTTATTTGAAGATAATTATGATACCATATAATAGAAAACATAATGAAATTAAACTTCCAAAATGTGGAAAATTACATTCATGTCTTATATGATAAAATACCAAAACTTTTAACCTTTGTAAAATGAGTTAAATGAAGAGATTTAAAAGAGTCTTTTAAAAATAATGTCCCTTATATAAAATCTAAAAAAGATCCTTTTCAAAATTGTTTAAGTAAAATTAGAAAATTATAATTTTAAAAAATTAATTAATTATAAATAAGTTCATAAAACCCATTTTGAATGCATATAAGTGAAATATAAATGTTTTCATGAATAAATCATTAAATAATTGAAAATGATGTTTTAATTAAAGAGTCCCTTACAAATACCATATAATTGAATTTATCATTACTGAAATGAATTAATTATGTATATGTAATGTAAATACACATAAAATTATTTTAAATAAACACAGTGATATTGAAAATTCATTTCACGCAAAATCTTATCACGACCTAATTTTGATGCTGATGTTTAACCCAAAGAATGGAAATTAGGTTAATAATTCCCTTATTAATTTTTAATCAGTTAAATCTAATTTCACATAAAGGAGTAGAATTTTAAGATCATTAATTATCATTAGAATTAAATCTATTCATAATATAACATTTCATTTAAGAGTTATATACACCTTAGAGATGAATATAGGTGCATAACATCAAAATATACCTCAAAAAGAATATTGAGATGAAGTACCATACTTTGAGTCTCACTTGTTTCGTACATTATTTATCCACCTGAATAAAAAAAATACTCTAATTATTTAATATATCATAGAACTTTTTAAATTTTATTATTCCTTTCATATCACTTATCACCATTTTATAAAAATCACTTAATATTTTTTTTGCTTCTCACTCTTTGATGATATTTTGTACTTGAGTCCATAATGGTTATGATAAGTCAAAAATCATGAAATACATAATGATACCATGTCATATAGAATAATAATCCTAAAATAATAATAATTATATATCAATTATAATTTTAAATTCTTCAATTAATAATTACTATGAAAAACGAACTATATTCAAATAAAAGAGATGGTAAGTCTTATATACTCATGAGTAATGTTTCCATTTTCAATGATCATTATAGAAATAAGGTGAGTATAATTTCATCTTTATAAAATAATCATAATATATTTAATGTCATTTTTATAATTTATATATACTTATAAATATAATATATGATATGTTGTGATGGAAAACAAATCACATCTCCTTATAGAGGTCATAGTTCTCACGTAGGCACAAATGAAATTATTATTCATTTGTGCATGGATAGGTAATAATTTAAATGATATATTTTATGTTAGTAATAACAATAATTAAAATGATATCATATATAAACCTTAATTTTATCATTATAACTATTCTTCGGAGATGGTGAAGTAAAACACATTACAACAGTTTTTGAGGCGGTAGTTAGCTGTACAAATGGATGATGAATTATTTTACCTTTAGATTGAATTGGATATGGATATTAGTCATTAAAGTAGAATAATAAAATCTTATTATGTTATAGATAAGTTATTTATCATTTAATCATGTTTTAATATGTTTAGAGGGATGTGTAAAAAAAACCTATAATGCTTGGCTAAAATCGATACATCTTCTTCAGACAATCTATTTGTTTTACACCTATAGACCACTAAGGGTTGTGTTATTCCTAAAATAATACCAAATATAATTATGTTATGGATTATATTAAGTTATTTGGGAATATATTATTTGTACAAAAAAATATTTTGAAGTGTGAGAAAAAAGTGAAGATGTTCCATTTTTAAGGGAGGAGAGGGGAACTCTGAGAACTTCTCAAAATATTAAATTAATATAAATTAATTTTAAATAAAAAATGGATTTAAAATTAATAATTTAGAATTTAAGATGATTTTTGGTCAAAATACATTAATAAAATGAATATTAAAAATCTTTTTTTTATATTTTTTTTAATCCTTATAAATTTTTAACCATTATTTAACCACTATAACTTTTACAATCCAACATAGATTTTTAAATTTTGATGGTTTATATAGATTTATTAAATTCAAAATGACCCTAAATGGATCATGAATTTAATTTTAAAAATAATACCAATAATTAGGATGAATTGAAGATTTTTAAAAATTTTATATCATTTAATAAAATACTAAATATTTTAAAATATCATTAATATAAATTTTGAGACTATTTATTTATTTAACATTTAAAAATATCTACAGAACATTTATAAATAAAATTGATATTTTTATTACATTTATAACTTATCAAGGTACTCAAGAAAATTAGTTTATCTATATAATTATATAAAATATTTTTTTATTATATTTTTAATAACCTTTCTTTGATATTTACATTAATGAAATGATTTCTACATCAGCGTTGTGTACAAATTTCTAGTAATTATTTCTTTAGTAAAATTTAAAAATAAATTTCTATGACGAAGATAAATATTTTATTTTTAAATATAGTCAATTCTATTGAATATATATTCTCAATGACCACATATTATAAATTTAATAATTATTAAAAACATTAGTCGAGAAAGTTTGAATTTTATTAAAATAAAATTATATAAGGAGATTAAATTCATACAAGTGGCTCCATGTGGACATAAATTTATAAAATGTATGATTTTGGTTGACACTATCTCATAAAATAAAATTTTTGCATGTTTTAGTGTAATTTTTTATTCCGTATCATTATTAGTTTTACCCGTAATTCCATGATTTACCCTAATGGTAATAAAAATTACCATGTTTATTATTTATACAATAAAAAAAATAAAAAGGACCTACTTGATAAATTTGGAACTTATAATTAAAATTTTTAAATCATTTTTAAAACAAATTAAAAAAAAATAACATGCTAAAAATAATTTAAAATTAATCGTGTGGACGAAGCGAGAAAGCATTTTTTTAAAGTAAAAATGGTCAATCATTTACATTTTTTAAATATAAATTTAATATAAAAAATACTAAGATGACAAAAATAAGCATAATATATTTATAATTGATATAATTTTACATTGAAACTAATTTAAAATATAATTAAACATTATAAATTATTTATACGTGAAGATATTTTTTAATTAAAATGTTACATTCTTGACTATTATTTAAAAATGTAACATATCCAAAAAATACAAAACAATCACCATAATATAATTTTTAAATTATTGATTAAAAAAATTAATAAAACAATTTATAATTATTTCAAAATTTAGTTTCAAAATGAGTTCCCCATCAAAATGTTACAAAACCATCTTCATAATAAATACAACTTTTATGCATAATATTGGATTTATTATTATATAATGTCTAGAAAACACACGGGATGAATGTTAAAAGTTATATTGAATATATAATATATATATAATATAATCCAAAAAATAATTTTTTTATTGGTATAAAACATACTTATGCGCATTTAAATAGTTTTTTCGAAAACTAT
This sequence comes from Viscum album, assembly GCA_963277665.1. NCBI lineage: Eukaryota > Viridiplantae > Streptophyta > Magnoliopsida > Santalales > Viscaceae > Viscum > Viscum album. The sequence goes on along the minus strand of OY728129.1, from coordinate 613,528,857 downwards.
TTCCATTTATTTATAAAAATGGTTTTATTTTCATTTAGGATAAACTAGTCGCCAAAGGATCCCATATAAATGCATGTGTAACCGAAATTTTCACAATTAAGTTAATCCTACTCATATATTCTATTATAACAGCTATGATATGATGGTTATATAATTACAACATTTAGTTGTTCATTTAAGCTCGATGTTGGTAATCTTTTAGGATATCCAAAACATCATTTTCATTTCAAAATCATGATGTTACATCCCCCATTTAAATTTTTCATAATCAATTTTGAAATCAGGATCAGTAATTTGGGATTTAATTTTCAAAATACCTTTACTAAAATCCCACAATGTAAAAAGGATTAACAAAACATTATCATGAAAAAATTCTAAGGAAAATGAAAGGTCAGAAAAAAACTAGGATCCTAATTACTAGAAAATGAAAATATGGATTGAGAGGTGAATTTAATCAATGATGTTTTGATAAATAGTGATAGAGAAAATGGTAAATATATTGTTACCCATCACAAAACCATAAATCTAAGATTGGTTAAAAGGCCATTCATTCCACTGTAAGAAAAGTAACGAGAATGTGTTTTTATATAACATTTTCATTTAAATATTTTTCCCCATATTTTAGGATTTTCTTTTTGAAATATACTATGATCATAAATAAACATTATTACATGAAAAATATATTTTCATCAATTAATATTATGTTTTAAAATCAATGTTTATCATATACCTTTCATTTTTTCATCCCAACCCATGATTACCTAGACTTAATAATTCACTAAGTATTTTACATCATGACATTTGACATTTAATATCCATCTTATTTAAATAAAATTTATTCGAGGAAGAAATAACAACATACCTTGATCTTGGTTTCTAAATTACCCCAGTGTTTCCTTATTCGCATAGATATATGTTACATGCATTGTAACAATCCTTGTGATCTTCTTCATTGTCCCCTACATCATTTTTTACAAATTTACCTTGTAAATATTGGATTATAAATATTTTATTAGGGAAAGTTTGATGGAAATTATTTTTGTATGTCATATAATTACAAAAATATGAAAACACATAATTTTTATAAAATATTTTTTCCTAAATTATTTTGAAACATTCATTCAATTGTTCTTATAAAATACCATAACTATGACATAAAGGAATATAAATTAAAACCAAATATAAATAGATTTAATGAGGTTATCCTACATTTTAATATTTATTGAAATCATAATATTCTTCAAATACCAATGATATAAAAAAGTATTAGAAAATTATATGAGGATATTAAACTTTTTGAAAAAGAATAGAATTTTGGGAAATTAGGATTTGACTAAAAAATTAATGAACCATAATAGTATCATGTTGTAGAAGATATTTTTGATATTTTGTACAAATATTTATAGAATATATGTATGTTATAATTTTTTTTAGAATTATAAGTCATGATTTTTCAATAATTATTTTAATAAAGTCATTAATAATGGATAAAAATGGTCTTTTAGATCCCGCTCCTTCCATTTATAACTGAACATATTTGATATGAAAATTTATAGAATAAGGATTTAACTAAAATAATATACATAGAATATACAATTATTTTTAACCAAAATTTCTAATCACTAAATTTTTCTAGTCCATCATCTCATACCAACTATAAGGACCCGACCTTAAAAAAATATTATAGTTATTTAAAAACTACAAATCAATTTCTTTTCTCAAATATCGTTTAGGTCTAGAGTTTTACAAAATTAGTAATAAATCGTACATAGTAAACTCATACATTACAACTAAACACATAGACACAATATTTATTTTTTTCCCAGGTAAACCCTTTTAAAATAAAACTTATTTCCTTTTTATGATAATTCTTCACTAGTTTCATCTTGACCACATCCTTATCCCTACACTTCTTAAAACCATATAAAAAATTTATAACTTCATATGAGAACAAAATATTTTTCTGGGAAATATATTAGTCCATTGAAAAAAAAATTAATACCCATTGAAAACATTTCAAAAAAAAATTCCATTTTTCTCTAAAATGGAATAATCATTATTTTGAAATAATTTTTTTGGTTAAATTTTGAAAATAATTATTTTAAGAAAAATTCATAAGTAAACATATAAAATTAATATATATTCGTTGGGAAATAATAATCATAAAACCCTTACAAACACATTAGAAAAACACTTTCAAATGGATTAACCAAACGGTTAACATCCTATATAATTCTATAGAGAACAAAATCATTACCCGTTGCATTGGATCCCTATATGGGCGCACCCAAATCAATAATGGGATCACCTGAAACTATCTAGGTTCACCCATAATAAATAAAAGTCAACTTACTAAATACCAGATAAAACCTTGAAAAATATTTCAAACCCATGTGCAAAAATGGATCTAGATTTTAAAATACCATTTTATTATAAAAATACACTTTAAAAATATATAAATAGTTCACATAATAATGAAACAATCTTGTTTAATAAGAAATGTGAAAAAATATAAAAGAAGCATTAAATTACGAAGGAATCATGAATGTGGGAAATTACTACCCCACCTTATATCTTAAAAAATCATTCATTTTGACCTTTGTAAAAAGAGTTGAAAGAAGATATTTAAAAGAGTGTTTTTAAAATAACGTTCTTTGTATAAAATTTGAAAAAGACCCTTTTTGAAAATATTTGAGATAATTTATAAAAATTAAATTTTAAAACATTTTTTTCCATATAAATATACTCACGAAACCCAATTTTAAAAAATTTTCATGAAAGATATACACATTTATTAATACTTCATTAAAACATTTAAAATTATTTTTTAGTTACATAATACATTACAAATATACTATTATTGAAGTGAGCATTAAAAATTGAATATATTACGTTATTTTAAAAATTAAATAAACCAGAAGGAAATAGAATTTAATATATTAAAAATTAATTTCACATATAACCTTTCTATGACATAATGAAGTAGTAGAAGTTTAACCCAAAGATGAGAACTTGGGTTAAGAATCCCCTTACAACATTTTAATTAGTCGAATCAGAATCCTCATGTATGTTTTATATATTTCTATGTAATAAACATAATTGAATTATTTAAATTATTTACATTATATTTATATTTTTTATTCCTTTTGTATAAATTATTACCATTTAATAAAAATTACATAATTATTTTTGTTCACATCAGATTCTTTGATTGTATTCAGTACTTTAGTAAAAAATGGGTTTAGTAAGTCAATTATGGTCAAAGAGGTTATCATTCCATAATCTCTATAATATTATTCATGAAATAATAATCATTAATATATTTCAATTAAAATTTTAATTCAATACATTAATTACAGTTATGAAATAAACTATGTTACAATCATGGTGATGGTAGGTCATATGTACACATGATTAATGTTTCCTTTTTTCAATGATCATTTTGGAAGAAAGGTAAGTACAACTTTATCTTGAAATAATTATAATTATATCCTTAATTAAATGTTAATAATTTAAATATACCTATATTTATCATCCCTGTGATATGGGGATGAAAAATAAATCACATCATTCTATAGAGGTGATAATTCACACATTTGAACAAACAAAGTTATGATTTTCTATGCATGGAGTAGTAAGAAATTAAAAGATATATTTTCTTATAATAATTTTATATGTGTCATTAATTTCATATATTAACCATAATTATATCATTATAACCAATTTTGAGATATGGTGTTGGAAAACGAAATACTTTGGTTCGTGAGGCGGTAGTTTACTGTACACATGGACAATGAATTATTTTCTACTTTGATGGAATTTGAGATAAATATAATTAATTAAACTAAAATAATAAAATCTCAGTATATTCAAGATATAGTATTCTTTTAATTTTTGGAGGAAGGATTGTGGGATTAGGATGAATAAAAAACAAAAATGCTTGATTAAAAATGATATATCTTCTTCAGACAATCTCTTTTTCTTAACACCTTACGAACTCTAAGGTTGTTCTTATGCCTAAAATAACACCTCTATAATGAGTTAAGGTACTATAGTAAGGAACATTGGTTGATCATGGATAAAAAAATTGGGGTTAAAGTGTGATAAAATTGTATAATAAATTCCCTTTATAAAACAGTAGAGGGGTATTCTTGAACTTCTCAAAATAGTAAATAATTATAAATTAATTTTCAATTAAAAATTGATCAAAAATTAATTATATATTATATAAGATTATTTAGGTTATAAATACCTTAATTTAATTAAAATTATAATTTATTTTATAATTTTGTCAGTCCTTCTCTTTTTATATTAACTCGTATTTAACCCCTTTAACTCTTAGTGTGACAACATTTTTTTTAATTTATGAGGTTTAATATAGTTATATACAATTCCAAATGACCATAAATGTATAATGAATTTTATTTTATCCCCCATACCAGTCATTTTAAAAAAAATAATATTATTATGAATTTCTTATGTACTTCAATAAAATAAATTTTTTTAAATATCATTAATGTAAATTTTGAAACTATCCATTACATTGACTTTTAAAAAAATCAATATTACTCTTATAATTCTAAAAACATAGATTAATTACATTTCTAAAATGTAAATATCTTATATAAAATTCATTTAACAATTATTTATGTCTCATTTGTTTAATTTTAATATTTTTAAAAACATTTATATGATATTTATATTGGCAAGATAATTACTACATGAACATTTATAAAAATTAAAAGTAATTATTTATTCAATATAAATTAAAAATAATTTTTCATGATGAAGATAAATATTTTATATTTAAAAAGTCTATTTAAGGTAAAATATATTTTACCTTACTACATATTAATAATTTTATACTTATTAAAAACATTAGTGTCACTATTTTGAATTTTCATTAAAAAATACAATAAGGGGATTAAAGTCAAAAACTTGGATCCAAGAGGTCATAAATTCATCCCATGGATTATTTTTGTAAAAAATAACTCATAAATTAAAATTTGTGAAATTTTATAAATACTTTTCTAATATTTATCCTTATTATCATTAACCTTAATTAAATGATTTACCATTTACAGTGGTAATAAAAATTACTATGTTAACTAATAATATTATCCAAAAAAGGGCCTATTTCAAAAATTTATAACATCTAATTGAATATATGGATCCATATTTATAAATTTAAAAAAATAGATAAAATTAATTTAAAATTAATTCTATAGATGGACTAGGAAAGTATGGTTTTAAAGTAAAAATGTTCAAATGGTTACTATGTTTTTTATATCTAAATTAAAAATAAAAAATATTTCAATGACATAAATTTGATTAATATTTGTATAATTGATCTAATTTTACTTTAAAATTTATAAAAGTTTCTAAATGATGTTTTTAAACAAGTAAGTCATCAAAAGGCATAAAAAATGCCTTATAGAATAACAATTTTTATGCATGATAATAGATTTCCTTTACTATCATGTCTCTAAAACACATACGATAAATGTTAAACAATATTTTCATGGTTTTAAAGTAATAATGTTCAAAAGTTTACTAAGTGTTTTATGTCTAAATTAAACATAAATAATATCCCAATGACATAAATTTGATTAATATTTTTATAATTTATTTAATGTTTCTTTAAAATTTATAAAAGTTTTTAAATGATGTTTTAAAAAACGTGTGCCACCAAAAGGCATAAAAATTTCCTTTAGAGAATAAATGTTTTTTCTGCATGAAATTAGATTTACTTTTCTATCATGTCTCTAAAAAACATACTATGAGTATTAAACAATATATTTAATATATATATATATATTTCATTAATATAATCCAACTAAAATTATTTATTTTATTTTATTCGTATAAAACACCCTTGTGCATATTTAATTATATTTTTTTTAAAAAAATTCCATTATTTTTGAAAATGTTTTCATTTTCAATTATATTAAATTAACATCCAAATAATTCATTATATATATATGTATGATATATTTTGTCACACACATCCTTTTTAATTTATTTATTTTATTATTTTAACTAAATATCAGGTAGTTCAGGTTAAATCTCGGCTTAAATTTTTTGGGTCTCTATATAAAAATGATCATTTTGGCATTAACACCATTCAACACCTCGCGGTCGAAGCTATGAGGCCTTGCATGGGTGACTGCGTGGCCATTCCTAGTTCATCGCACGACCTTCTCGATGTTAAAGAAAGATGAATAAAATGTAATGAATAATAAAATAAAATAAAAATAAAATAAAAAGAGTGTGATAAAATTTAATGAGATGTTTTATTGATAAAAATATTATTATTATGCAAAGATTTTATTATTATTTTATTATTGTTATAATTTTTATTTTATTTAATTATTATCATTTATTTATTTATTATTATTATTATTTCAATTAATAATTTAATTCTGTTGATATAATCAAATTATGGTGATAATTATAAAAATATTAACTTATAATTATAGTTATAATATATATATATATATTAAGTGGCATAAACTATTTTTTTAAGTTATCTTTTTTTCCTTATCTTTTTTTCATTTTCCCCCTTATTTTTATCTCTTCTATTTTTTTCCTTCCCTCCCTATTCCTCCCCCATCACTCTCCCATTGCATCACCCTCTCCCTAGTGCCACGTACCCCCTAGTTTGTCCAGGCAACAAACCATCAACCTCCCTCCCAGCCGACCTTCTTGCGCCGCGCCCCTGCCTCTTACCTAGACACACCAACGTCACACCCTTCTCCCCTATTTTCACACTATGCCTGACCCACCCCCTTGCATCTGGCGTCATCCAACCTCTGACCCATCACCAACCGGTGCATGTCCCCCTCCCGATGCAATTTTCGTACCGACCTCCTACATTCCTTTGGTATTCACCCCTCCGGTTAAGCCTCCCCTCTATTTTTTTCATGATTTGAGTTTTGGTCTTCCCGTAGAATTTGGATCTAATTTTGAGGTTTAAACATTTATTTTTGGGTTTGATCTCCTTGGTTAGGCCTCCTCGTTGATTCTTTGTGGTGCGAATGAGGTATAGGTGTGTTTCACACTATTTCTGCAAGGATCTTTTTGTGAGGTAGGTGGTTCCGAGATCTAACATATCTAGATAAGTTTAGTAGGTTGGTTTCAATTTTTAAATGTATTCCTTGTGATGATTGATTTGTTCTTTGAGTGTTCTGGAAGTGGTTTGAGTGCTTGTTGATTTGAAATGTATTTTAAATAAAGGAAGGTTATATGTTTTGATAGTGGTTTGATGTAATGTTTCAAAAAAATGGGTTTTAGGAATTGTTTAGAAGGTGTGAAATGTGATTTATAAATATATTTATATGTGTGTGGGATGAAATTTTATTTTATTTAAGAAATGGTTATGTATTTTATTTTGGCCTCACTATGGAAGTTTCCAAAAGTGTTTAAACAATTGTTTGTGGGGGTGCGAATGAGGTTTTAGAAGGGTTGAGGGGTAAAATTTATTTTAAAATGGTTTCTCTTCCATATGATATGTTTTATAAAATGAATTTTTTTTATTAATGAGTATTTAGGATGAAAAATATGGTTGGAAAGGTGTTTGTGGTCACCTGGTCAATGTGAAATGTGTTTTCAGGGTTATTGAGGTGTGTGTGTAATTATGTAGATATTTTCAAAGGAAAATGAATCATTTTCGGTGTGTTTGTCATGTTTTGTACTTATAACATTGAATTAAATTTTTTTTGAACAATATAATTCTTGTTTTGATATGCGTACTCTGTACTTTTAGTTTTAAAGTGGCGTTATTATGTGAAATCAAGTGTGTCTTTCTTGTGTAAACTATTTCTTTTTAATTTTAAGTGTTTTATAAATTGTAAACTGGATTGATTAAATTATATGTGAAGTGTGGGAGTTGTATTTGATAGGATTACACGTGTGTTATGTTTTTAGAGGAGGTCTTATATGCATAACTGTGCATTTTTAATGTGAAAACTCTTATTATGCTATTTAGAAATGTTCTTTATGTTCTTTAAATAATTTATCAAGATGTTCATGTGATGATAATTATGTTGTGAAATGGTTTTGTTGTATGAGTGTTTTCTTAAATGGTGGTTGGGTATACAAGTGGTGGATTTTGTGTGTCGTGTCTTGTTTGGTTTGTGATATGAGAAAGAGATATACTCTGTGATTTTGGAACATGATTTAGCATAGGGGAAAACCCTGAGTACCTAGGTGGGAGGATTAGGACTCATACATTAGATGTTATGGAAATGGTTCATCCCAGATTCATCATGTAAGATTGAATTTACATCACTAACTAAACATTTTCAATGACTTGAGACTACTAGGTTATGGATGTGTTTCCCTACTAGTTTATCGTGCATGAGAGAATTGATTATTATGGTTCCTATACCAAGATTACACAAAGGTATGATATATCTATCATGCCACGCGTTCTAGCTAATGTATGGAATTTACCTACACTGCTCTACTATTCATGAAGTAGTGTTTTCTGTCAGCATATGGAGGACCATTTGAGTATGTGCATATACTTTATGTATTTTCTCATCCAATTTAATATAGTTGTTGTGAAATGGTTTTTCTTAGAAAATTATTTTCTTTTTTTTACCTTATTCTTGTAAATTGTTTCCTTAATAATTTTTTTTTAAAATAATTTCTTTGAATAAGAATATTAAATTATCTCTTAGATGTTGTAGCATCGAACCTTTTTATTGTGTGGTATCCTACTTGGCTCCTGGGTCACAGCTTACATACAATGTTGGGTGTATGTATACCGTGTTCTTTTGTATTCCATGGTGAGGTATCATGCTCAACGATGATGGTTCATGCTGTTCATGGTCTTCTCGTGCAGGTTGGTGCTTGTAACGGCTTGATGTTGCACCTCTCTTTTTGCATGGAGTGTTGAGTTAGAGTTTTATTTTTCCATTGTTGTCATCTCTATTGGGTTTTTGTTTCCAGTTGCAGATCTTTAAATGTGACATGTGATAAGGGTCTGTTTGGTTGTATAAAAACAATTTATTGTGATTAATGTAGTTAGTTGTTTTTATGTATCTTATTTCAGTAAAAATGTTCCCTTGTACTATTTCGATACCTGGGAACTTGTACTATCCTGTGGCGATCAATAACCCCCTTTGGGTCATGTCGCGGATAGGGTCACTTGTTGGGTCGGATTACGACTCGGCCTGGTTCGTGAAAAAATGGTATCAGACCACATGTTTTCTCTCTTAGGTCATGTTATTTTGGGATGGTGTCAAGGTATACTAAATATTAGGTTTTTGGAACTCGATGTTCTAGCTATGATCAAGGTTCCTAACTAGAACACCTCGTTGTAGGACTCGAGTTACTAGAGTAAGTTGAGGTTTGTCTGTATCGTTGGTCCATGTGATTAATCTTGTTGAGGGAAAATGAAAAGGGGGTAGGGTCAGTGGTCCAAATGAGCTCAAAAGGTCTGGAAAGCCATGTGGATCTGGGGACACATCCTAGAATACTTTCTGTGGTGGTGGCGTGATTGGCTTATAGCCACAATCCATATAGGAAAACCCGAGGTACCTAGGTGGGAAGATTAGGACTAGTATGCTATATGTTACAGAAGTGGTTCACCCCGGTTTCATCCAGTAGGATAGACATTACAAAAATAACTAAACCTTTTTTATGAATTAATACTACTAGGTTATGATTTTGTTTTCATACTAGTGTGTCGTACATAAAAGTGTTGATTATTGTGGTTCATGTGCAACGTTTACACTGAGGTACGATATCTCTAGTATCCCATGCGTTCTAGCCACTTTAGGGGATTTACCCACAGTGATCCACAATTAATGACGTGGTGCCTTCTTTTGGTAAACAAAGGAACATTTAAGTATATACATGTCCTTTATTTATTTTCTCATTCACTAAAAATTAGTATTTGTGAAATGTTTTTTCTTCGAACATTCTTTCCCTTTTTACATTCATCTTGTAAATGATTCCCTTTACAATTTTTTGAAGTATTTCTTTGAATAATCATATTAAATTATCTATTATATGTTGTGTCATGGATCCTTTTAATTGGGTGGTATCCTACTTGGCTCTTGTCTCACACTCTACATACACTGATTTAAAACATGGTTGGAATGGTGTTCGAGGTCGTTTGGTCGGTGCGTACTATGTTTTCAGGGTCATTGAGGTGTGTGTAGTTAAATGGATATTTTCAAAGGAAAATGAATCTCTTTGGATGTATTTTATGTGTTCATTAATTCTAAAATTGAATTGAAAATTGTTTGATCAATGGAAAGCATGTTTTGATATACATATTTTGTACTCTTAGTTTTAAAGTGGCGTTCTTATGGGAAATCGATCGGGTGTGTCTTTCTTTTGTAAGACATTGCTTGCTAATTTTAAGTATTTTATAAATTGTTAACTTGATTTAATAAATTATATTTTAAGTAAAGGTGTTGTATTTGATAGGATTACACATGCGTTATGTTTTTAAAGGAACTCTTATATGTGGAACTCTGAAATTTTCATGTGAAAATCCTTGTTGTGCTATTTAGAAATGTTCGTTAAGTTGTTTAAATAATTTATCAACTTATGCATGTGGTATGAATTATGTTGTGAATTGGTTTGGGTGTGTTGGTGTGTTTTTTAATGGTTTTTGGGAATGAAATTGGTGGATTTTGTGTGTAATGTCTATTTTATTTTGTTATATGAGAAAGCAATATACTATGTGAATGGGGAACTTGATTGAGCACAAGGGAAAACCCAATGTACCTAGGTGGGAGGATTATAACTATTATGCTAGATGTTTTGGAAGAGTTTTGTCCCAGTTTCATCTGGAAAGATTGAAGTTACTATAATAACTACACATTTGTGATGACTAGATACTACTAGGTTAGGAACGTGATTCCCTACTAGTGGCTCATGCATGAGAATATTGATTATTGTTGTTCTTATTCCTTGTTTACTCCAAGGTATGATGTCTCTAGCATCCCACGCATTCTAGCCACCTTAGGAGATTTACCCACTTGTCTCAACTATTCCTGACATGGTGCCTTCCGTTAGCATATGGAGAACTGTTATAGTATGTGCATGTTCTTTATATATTTTCTCATCCACATTAAATTTGTAGTTTTGAAATGGTTTTTCTTAGAACATTATTTTTCTTTTTTACTTTCATCTTGTAAATGATTTCCATAACATTTTTTTATAAAATCATGCCTTTTAATAAGCCTATTAAATTATCTCTTAGATGTTGTGGAATGTAACCTTTTTATTTGGTGGTATCCTACTTGGATCTTGGATCACACTCTATATATAGCAATAGAAAACATGGTTAGAAAGGTTTTCATGGTCGTCTGGTCGGTGCAAAATGTGTTTTTAGGTCATTGAAGTGCGTGTAATTAAATAGATATTTTCAGTGGAAAATTAATCACTTTGGGTGTGTTTTCCGTGTTTTGTACTTATAAAATTGAATTTAAAATTGTTTTAACAATGGAATGCATGGCTTGATATGCATATTTTGTACATTTAGTATTCAAGTGGCGTTTTTATGTGAAATTAGTTCTCTCTTTCTTGTGTAAACCTTTGATTTCTATTTTCAAGTGTATTAAAAATTGTTAACTAGATTTATTAAATTATATGTGAAGTTTAGGAGTTGTATTTGATAGTATTACATGCACGTTAAATTTTTAGAGGAACTATTCTATGTGGAACTGAGAATTTTTCATGTGAAAACCCTTTTTCTGCTATTAAAAAATGTTCATTATGTTTTTTAAATAATTTATAATGTCATGAAAGTGATGCGAATTATGTTGGGAAATAGTTTTGGTGAGCATGTGTTTTTTAATGGTGTTTGGGTATGCAAGTGGTGGATTTTGTGTGTAATGTTTTTTTTAGATAGTGATATGATAAAGTGATATACTATGTGAATGTGGTACTTGATTGATCACAATGGAAAACCCTAGGTACATAGGTGAGAGGATTATGACTAGTATGCTAGATGTTATGGAATTGGTTCATCCTTGTTTCATATGGAAGTATTGACGTTACAACACTAACTAAACATTTGTGATGACTGGAGACCACTGAGTTATGGATGTATTTCCCTATTAGTGGATCTTGCATGAGATTGTTAATTACTATGGTTCCTATGCCATGTTTACACCGAGGTATGTGGTCTCTAGTGTCCCATGCATTCTAGTTACCTTAAAGGATTTCCCCACTGTGCTCTACTATTCATGACATGGTGCATTCCGTCGGCATACATAGGACCATTTGAGTATTTTCGTGTTCTTTATGTATTTTCTCATCCACTTTAAAGTATTAATTGTTAAATGGTTTTCATCAAAAATTATGTTCCTTTTTTACTTTCATCTTGTAGATGTTTTCCATAACAATTTTTTTAAAAGAATGTATTTGAATAATCATATTAAATTATCTCTTAGATGTTGTAGCATGGTACTATTCTATTGGGTGGTATCCTACTTGGATCTTGGATCACAACCTATATACACCATTGGGTGTTTGTAGACCTAGTTCTTTGTGTATTGATGGTTGAGGCATCATGCTCAATGATGGTGATTCGGGTTGTTGGTGGTCTTCTCGTGGAAGTTGGTGCTGGTAGCTGCTGGATGTTTCACCTCTATTGTTTCTTGAAGGTTAGAGGTAGAGTTTTTTTCCTTTGTTGTCATATCTCTTGGGTTGTTGGTTCCAATTGTAGATCTTTAAATGTGAAATGTGTTAATGGTCTGTTTGGTTATATAAATTCAATTTTTTTTCATTAAAGTAGTTATTTGTTTTTATGTGTCTTATTTTATGTAAAATGTTCCCTTGTACTGTTTTTATACTCAAGATCTTATGCTAGCCTGTGGGGATTGGGAACACCCTACAGGTCATGTCGCAAACTGGGTTGGGTGCCGGGTAAGATGGCGACCCATCCTGGTTCGGGACATATTTTTATAATTCAGTTAATCTTATTCATAACCACCATTACAATAACTATGTTATTATGGTTATATAATAACAATATTTAGTTTTATATTCTTGATCAATTTTGTGTATCTTGTATGCTACCGAACATAGTCATTCCTTATTAAAAATGTGATATGTTACAATTTATGCATAAAATAAATCTAAAAAACCATTAAATAATAAACTATCTTTTTTTTGGATTGAAATTATAAATTTTAATATATTGTTTTAACATATAAATCCAATGTCCAATATTTTTAAAACTAATTAAAATAACACTTTCATAAAAAATATTTTTGGTCTTTTCTTTGGATAATGTATTTTCATGGTGAGATAATTTATTTTGTTCTCTTAAAATCAACATTAATTTGATTTAGAATCTAATAAATCATTTTATGTCATTAAAATCAGTATTCAATATATTTTTATCTTATAAATGTATTTAAATCATAAAAATGTTATTTTCATAAAAATAGTTTCTACGACATTAAGTGTGTTTATTTCAAAAGTATCTTTCCAAACCTTTAAATTTTTATTTGATAATTAAATTTTCAAAATTTAAGTTAAAGTGGACAAATTTGGTAAAGGGAAAAACATTAATTTTATTTTGTTAAAATTTTATATTATGGTTAAAACATAATTACCAAGGTTAAAGAAAATTAGGTTAAAAGATAATAATTTAAAATTAAAAGCCCTAAAAATCATTATTAATGATAGATTAATCCCATAACCACTATAATCTCTTCTTTTTTCCATTTTTTATACATTATCCACTGAATAATAAATTTAAATTATTAAAAATGTAAGGGTTTCTAAAAAAACTAAACTTCCACTAACATATAAAAGGTCAACACCTAAACAATTTTAAGACCCACTAATAATTTAAATTAATTGTTAAAAAACTATTGCTTTTATACTCTTATAACCTTTTCCGACATTAAAAATATTTTGGTCACCATTAGTTATCATAAGGCCTTCATCTTCAAGAATAAATCCATAGGAAATTAGAGTCCCTAACATGAGTATTATCAATTATATAGATGTTCTTTTAAATTATTTTCAGTTAAATTTATTACGGTCAAACTGATATAATTTTTTTTTGAAAAAAAGGTGGATTCATTAATGTTGAACATCCGTAGACTTACAAACACGAATCCATAAAGGGAAGTTGTCCATCCAGAGCTGGTTGCCATCAAAGGGGATAGAGGCCTCCAGCTGATGGGCCGCATTTTTTCCTTGCCTTTTGGTAAAGGAGAAGGTGCATCTTGAAAAGCCTTGATGGAGAGAGAGGATTCTCCTAATGAGGGAGACAAATTACTGGAGCCCACCATTGTTGTGGTTGACAGAATTTATTATGATGAGGTAGTCTGATTCAAGGTTGATATTATCCCATCCACGATCTTTAGCGAGTGTCATACCGGCGAGGATGGATGTGGCCTCGGCTACCATGGGTTCCCAGAAAGCATGGTGTGATTCATGTTTGGCTGCCATGATTTGTCCCTGATGATCCCGGGCCAGAAGGCCGATGAAAAAAGGTCTATTCGTGGGGAGAGATGCATCCACATTAATGTTATGACAACCATCCATTGGCGGGATCCATCGGGAGGAAGATTAAGGGGATCCAAAGAAATATTGATGTCTATTATGATGTTTCTAGTCCTCAATCCATGATGAGGCCCGATCAATCCAGAATTCGGGTGGTTTGTGGATGTGGTTGAAAACTACATCATTGCGACGTACCCAAATGATCCAGGCCAGGGTACAATGCGAGCTAACATTAGTCGATTAGAGAGAGGAGCACCATTGTGTCAAGATAGAAGGGAGGTAAGGGGCCATGTCCATAAAATCATCAGAATCAGTGTCCCATTAATTCCAAATTTCCTTTGCCCCTGAGCAGTGAATGATGACGTGAGAGGGGGATTCTAGGACATTTGGGTAGAAGGGGCAGTAGTCGTCACTGAAAATATGTAATAAAATGAGAAGTCTCATTTTAGGGAGGGTGCCCGTGCAAACCTACCACCATAAGTGATGAATCTTTTGGGGAACGTTAAGTTTCCAAAGCAATTTCCAGGGCCCCCCTTCCTGATCAGTTGGATGAGCAACAATGGCAACCCGGTATCCAGATTTCACTGTGTATTCTCCCGATAGGTAATTGGTCTAGGAGAGATGGTCGCGGTCTGCTTTAGGGACCCAAGGGGTACTCAGGATAATTCTTTTGCCATGTTCATTGAACCAAGCATTGATAGTTTCCAAACACCACCCTGATCCCTGGTCGGAAAACAGGCACCTAACTGTGGCATCTTCATAACCTGGTTGTGCGGGGGAAAATTACCTCAAACCATCCTTATCAATCAGTCAGGGGTCGGTCCAGATATTAACAGTTGATCCATTCCCAATCCTCCAGCGCATCACTTTTTCCATTAGACAATGGGCACCCCAAATGCTTCTCTAGAGGAAACTAGGATGGGGGCCAAGGGAGGATTAATTTAATTCCTTGTGGGGAAAATATTTAGCTCAGAGAACCCGCGCACAGAGAGATAATGTCCATTTAATAAGGCACCAACCTTGCTTCGCCAGTAGTGTGTCATTGAAGTGAAGGAGATTTCAGAATCCCAATCCTCCCTCGGATTTGGGAGAGAAGAGTTTATCCCAAGCAATCCAATGGGTACGGTTCCATCCATCATGCTTTCCCCACCAAAAGTTGATTTTGAGTGTGTGGATATGGTTGAACATAGTCGATGGGAGCGTAAAATAGAACATATAATAGCCGGGGATGGACTAGAGGGCAGCTTTAATGAGTGTCTCCTTGCTAGCTTTGGAAATTCTTATAGGGTTCTAGCCTTGAATATTTTTCTCAGTCCTATCGAGTATGGATGCAAAGAATTCTTTTTTGGATCGACCAATCACCATGGGTAGCCTGAGATACTTCTGGTGTTTCTCAACCATATGAATTCATGCCGTTCTACAGAGCTCTTCATTCTTGGATTGGGGAACCCCTGTGCTAAAGGAGATTTCCGATTTTCCAAGGTTGATTGACTGTCCAGAAGCCCTTTTGTTTTGATGGACTGCATAACTGATCGTCCAGAAATAATTATTGGCTGCTCTGGAGAAAAGATGGAAATCATTTTCAAAGAAAATATGTGAGACCTGTGGGCTTACACAACACACCCTTGCCCCATGGATAGCATTAGAGGATATCTCCCTGGAAATAAGGTTAGAAAAAACATCAGCCACCAAGATAAAGAGAAAAGGGGAGAGAGGGTCTCCCTGATGTAGGCCATGGGTTGGGGAGAAGCCTCGGGTGAGCTCCCCATTGACATTGATTCGGAAGGCTATAGACATAACACAATGCATGATCATATTTTTCCATTTAGGATAGAAGCCCATTTTCAGCATCATGACTTTGAGGAAATTCCATTCCACTTTATCGTAGGCCTTGGTCATATCAAGCTTCCATTCAATGGTTCCTCTTTTTGTGGTGGAGCATGTTTTCATTGAGTGGAACACTTCATGGGCGACAATTGCGTTATCCACGATCAGTCTCTTAGCCACAAAGGCGCTCTGGTTTTCTGAAATGATTTCAGGTAACCAAATTCGTAGCCGATTAACTAAGATCTTTGAAAAAATCTTGTAAGAGACATTGTAGAGGCTGATAACTCGAAAATCTATCATCGCAAGAGGTTTCTTTTTTTTTTTGGGAATGAGGATGAGGATAGTTTCATTGATTTCGGCAATGCTTGTTATCTTGACTCAGATATTCTTCATCAGATTGTAGATGTTGGGACCCATAATGTGCCAATATTTCTTAAAGAAAAGGGTGTGGAATCTGTCTAGGATCGGGGACTTAGTAGGATGAATATGCTTCAGAGAAAAACGTATCTCCTCATCCGTCACATCTTTTAGGAGCTCCTGATTGATCTTGTCGGTGATCACAGGTCTGATACAATCCTCCACTTTAGATGAAATGTAGGAGTTCCTGCAATGAAGAGGTTCTAAAAGAAACAAATAATGGCTTCCTGGATTCCTTTGTTGTCAAAGACTTTACTACCATCAAGTTGTTATATGCAAGGAATAAAATTTTTGCAGCACCTGTCTGATGCTTTCTGGTGAAAATACTGGGTGTTGGCGTCCCCTTCTGTAATATGGGTGTCTCGCACCCGCATTACCCAGAATCTTTCCTTAATGCGTAGGGAGACATCCAAATCTCGTTGGGTGGAACCAATCATAGAGAGACTGAAAATGGATGGGGATTGACTAAGAAGGTAATGCATCTTTCTTTTAAGGAAATCACAGTGCCGATCGGGATGGCAGAACTTCTTATTGCCCCAAGATCTCAGATCGAATGTGACCTGCTGGAGGTTGGATCTCACGTATGTGTGAATAATCTTCCAGCATGATCTGATAACATCATCACATTTGTGGTATTTTGACCAGATGCTTTCAAATATGAAGGGTATGCTGGTATGCCTGTAGCATTCTCCATGAGTGCAGTCCATGACAATTGGGTTGTGGTCCAAGCAGTTGAGCGATAGGTAGTCGATGTGGAACATGCTAAAGAGATTTGTCCAGTCTGAAGAGCCTAGAAATCTGTCGAGGCACTCAGCGGTGTGGGTGCCATCCGTAGTACCTCAGAACCATGTGAACAGATAAACCACATAACCCTGGTCAACCAGGTCCGACCTAGAGACCGCATCCATAAATTTTGACATCGATGTAGAAGGTCGGATGACACCGCCTCTTTTTTCCCCATTAAAAAAAATGTCATTGAAGTACCCTCCGAAGTGGATAGGGCTCGAAAGCTCGTGAAAAATCATGAAAAGAATATCCCATGATTTTCACTTCTCATTATGGGACGACCAACCATAGAATCCCAAAAACGTCTATGGAGGGGTGTGATCCGCAGGAATTCTTGTAGCCACGTGGTTCGAGGAAAAGTACACGATCTTGACGTTGACAGAATCCTCCCAAAGGAGACAGAGTCCCCCAAAATGTCCTTGTCAATAGACCGGGAGGTAGCCTTGGAAGAGGCATTTCAGAGAAATGTTAGTGGTGTCCTTGTTTTCGAGTATGGTTTCGGACAGGAAAACCATATTGGGGAGACTTTGGGCGCAATTGCGCTGGATCATGCGAACTGTTCGTGGGTTGCCAATCCCACAACAGTTCCAACATAAGACAATCATTATTCTAGGCAGGGCTGGGACTTACCCACCTCCGCCTTTGAATCCTTTGGGTTTATATTTCCACCCATCATTTTCAACATTTTTGGGGAAATCTCCACAGGCTGACTTGTTTCGACTCATCATTTCAGTTCCCCAGGTTTCAGATTTTCTGATTTACCATCTCTTTCCTCTTGTTGCAACCTTTTCCACGTTCAATGGGTGGTTGGGCCCGGTGGTGGGGTTCCTAACATACTACAACCACCTTTTTACTGGATACATGACATGGACAAATCAAGATTAGGATCGGGATCTGGTGGTTCAAAGTACATCTGTTTTGGCGGCCAGCTTTGTTCTGGAGGGTCTTTTGGTTGAGGCACATGCTCTGAACATGTTGATACATTTTCCTTCAGGGGGTAGAAAATTTGGTAGTTTTCCCTTGGGTGGTTGGACAGTGTTAAGGGAAAATTGGTGGTCCGAGCATAATGGATTTTACGTGTTTAGTTTATGTCCTCCTTATGTGGGCCATCACGAGGCTGTTGCGATCTTTTTGTTTTTCCTTCTCTGGAATAGAGGCCTATCTAGTTTTTTTAGCTCGGAACCATGGTCCATATTGAAGGATGATATTACCTGACTCATTCTCTTTCTTTGAGAGACACTCTTTTTCCAGATGATTGAGACATCCACAAAAAAAGTAGAAGATTGGGAGTTTCTCGAATTCGAAGGATATCCAGGTGTTGCCATCATCGATTTTCAAAAACATGCCCCTCATTAGCATCTCTGAGTCTTCAATCCTGGCTTTAATCCGAACGTTAGGTCCCCATTGGACTGGGTCTGAATAGTCCCACTCAAGGAAATGGCCAATACAATCCCTAATTTCTCTCATGAACCATTCCATTCTCCCATGAAAAGTGATTCCTTTGATGTGTATCCAAAAGGGTGACCATGCGAGATTGATGTGCTGGATGTCTTCCCCCCATTTGAGTTCTTCTATGAGGAGGAGTTGGTTATCAAAGGACCACATACTACCTCTAAGGACAGTATATACATCTCTCTCAATGAAGAACTCAAAGACAGAGCGATTATTCCCCGCTTCCCGAATTGCAACTCCAGCTTCCAATTTCGCATGATTTTGGAGGGTGTTTTTGAGGGCCCCTGGTTGAATGAGATATTTTCCACAAACTTTCCGACCACCAGCAGAGTCATGTGTTTACCAAGTAGCGAATCTTTGTTCCTCCGTGTCTCGATCGACTCTTTATCTTTTTCTGTCAGGGAAAACCTCTACAATTGGTTCATCAGGTCTGCATCCATAGCTCTATGCCTAAACGATTGAAAGCACGACAACACCATGATGGAAAAAACAAAAATCGCCCAAGCCAACCCCATGATCCCTTGAACGGATTCCTCAAGGGAGAGGGTATAGCTCCTGGAAAGATGGTATGGAGCTCTGCTCACCACGGGCAACAAGCAGTGGACAAGGTGCCACCACTGTCCTGGCTTCATGACAATGCCCGCCCACACTCACGGGAGTCCACCACCAGGAGACACGACCCACACACAACCCCCAATCCAGTCTAAAAACCACTGGTCCGAGTCCCAAACAAAAAAAATCCCAAACCCCAATAATAAAACCTCTAACTCAACCAAAAGAAACCCCAAACACAATTGCGTGATCAAAGCCTTCAACCGCTACCAGCTCTGCACAGTCAAAAACTTCACACCTGTGCCTCTTCCGCGACCCACACTGTGCAGTCAAAGCCAACCCGGAGGGAAAAAACGGTGACCAGCCTGTCACAAAGATAAACCCCCTGGACCTGCCAGTTGCAGAACCAACACTGCATGAAGCCACCCTCTGATTCGGCCCGACCCGCAGCCCTCAACAGTGCTGTCAAGGCCTTCTTCCACGACTAGCACTGCGCAGTCAAGGGCATCCGCACCGCAACCTCCTTTTGCAAAGCAATCCACCAACACACAGCATACACTTGTGCATCAGCCTTAATGGGAAGGAAAAAACGCGTTCAAGGCCCAACACGAAAGATTCTTCATGATCTTCCTTCACGGCAGGGTCTTCGCGCACCAAACCAAATGGCGGTTGTGTCTTCGCGACCAAACTTCGCAGCTGAGTCGTCACTTGCCGCTCCTGCGCGAGGCCGAAGGACTTCAAAATCAGAACCAGGGGCTTCGCGAACTAGGGATCTATCACACCGCACACTGGTCAGAGGTTCAACCTTCCTTCTTCTCAAAATGGGTGTCGTCAAACTCGGATAGGGGATTTGGGAACTATAAAACCTTCACTTCGACGACGGTAAAACAAAACCCCAGAAGCAAATCAACATATCATGGGTTCGAGATCTGGTTTCCACCTACAAAATCCAACTCCCACAAGATCTCAGGTGCCGTGGAAAGGAATGAACTCAGACACCAGTGTCGTGTTCCGCCTTCCTCACCATAGAGAAGCCGGCAAGGGCCGCCGAAGGGGCCGCTGAGGTTGACAATGCCCACCTGCCAATAGAGGAAGACAACCCATCTGTAAACTGAGGGTTTTTCAGGCTTATCAGCTACCTCCATGAGTAGAGCGAGGATGGTGGGAAATCGAATCCTAGGAAACCCTAGGAGGAGAAACTCTTATGCGGGAGAGACTTGTACTGATATGATTATATTAGTATAATTTATATAATATAATATTACAATATTTTATACTAGGTCGAATATGTCATTCACCATAGAACACAACGCAAGGAAGAAAATTGCAGTAAATCATATATATGGGGACATTCACCCACGACATTCCCTCACCCCACCCACAACCATAGAACCCTATACATTAAGAGAAATAAAATTGGCATTTGTCCATTGATTTTTACTACCAACAACACATAGAAAAAAAATCATTTTTCATCAGCATCAATAATTTATGGTTATTATAATATTTTAATGAAGAATATGGTTTTTATGATATCATTAAGGGTCTATTATTACAAATTAGGGAACCAATTAATGATATAATCAATAAACTATCAACATTCATTAAATATTTAAAAATTAGTGTGTTGTAAAGAAAATATTTTATTCTTATTAGGTAATATTTTTATATAAATTATTTATTATAATAATATTTTTAATAATTATCATATATTATTAAAATAAATAATAAATAATTATATTATTCTATTTAAAAATAATATTTTAAAATAGAACATTCTAATAATTCATTAATAAAGGCATATTATAGTTCAGTAGGTCTATACACCTAATTGAATGATACAATGAAGTTACTTCTTCATTTAAATAAGAAACATAAATACTAGTAGAGTATATTATAATTGTTTAATTTTTTTTTGTTATTTTTCAGATTTTATATGAACATTTAAATCATTAATTAGGGAAACACCCTTTGATCGTCAGGATTCACTAAAACATTATTGGTATCGATTTCATATTCATATATTAAAACGAAAACACTAATGAAATAAATTTAAAACATCATAAATAATTATAAAACAATCGTACTAGTTAATTTTATAACATATTTAATATTAAAATTAAAATAATTTTTAATACATACACAATTATAATGAAACTAGTATAGACAATCAATACCATAAACACCCAATGTGAAACTTATATAGAATTCATATAGAGAATGACTAATTAAAAACCTTATGAATGAAAAAAGATATTATTAGAGTTTTAAATTATGGACAGATTTATATTCATTTTTTTATGTTGGATGTTAATATACATTTATATAGGTCAGGAGAAGTGGTAATTGTTTTTCATTTAAAATTAATCTCTTTTAGACATGTTTGGTATTATGGATATATGTTAATTTATTTTGTGTCTATACATCCTATTTGTGATGATATAAAATGAAATAAAATTTTTAATGGTATTCTATGATCCATTTTAATACCTATATTTCAAGTGGATTTTTCTAATTGCTACCTCATCCGTATGTGGGGTCTTTTATTCTCAATTTTCATTCTTTTTATGTCATGTTATATTCAACACCTATTTTATTTTATATTGTGAATACAATTCCTTTAATGATTTTTTACTATATCACTCATGGAATTTAATTGATTTAAATTTTTATATTGTTATCCATCCCTCATGATATTTTTATTCTATAGTTACCAAACCCACTTTAATTATCAATGTTTTACATGGTGGAGACATCATCTTATGTTTTGGTAAATAAAATGTGCATGAATGTTCCTTGAAAATAAATATCAGTATTAATATTGAAATATGGATGTTGTCATAGAATAGATTCACCATGGTTTAGTCACACTAAAATTGGTAGGTTGAGCATTGACAAGGTTATGATGTAATTGAATTATAATGGGTATAAGAGAGAAAAAATATATAGATACTCTCAAGTAATATTTTTTTTGAATACTCACAAGATCTTTAGGAACCATGATGAAGGATTTTTTATACCATTTCTATGGTATCCTAACAATTTAAACTATTAAACCCAAATATTATCTTGTATGGATATCCCACCACATTGAAAGTACCCTCATAACTATATTTTCGTGATATGGGTATTTTTTTCACTTTAATGATACCACAAAGATTATAAGTTTATTAAGGCATGTTCTCCTTGGCATAAAAATTATTTTAATGAATGGGGATGTATTTATCATATTTTTAAATACATGGATAACCGTGTACTTATTAAAATATGGGTTCATTTTAAAATGTTAAGAAATGTCTTGTTTAATCTTATGGTGAATACATTGGACTTAAATAGGTGATGGGTGGTGTATGAAATTAAATATCCCCTCCACCAATACCAAAGTCCATAATTTTTTTTTTATTTTTCCCCTTTTAAAAATAGGATGATGGGTACCCTACATGGATTGAAATCACAAAGTCATGAAAGGCCAATGCATGAACTAAAGGCCTAGGACTGTAAAGCCAAAAACATGAACAATAGGGCCCATATAACCTGAACTAATAATACAGGCCCTCCCAATTTTTTTTTGGATACATTAAGTTAAGAACCCAAAATTTTTAGGGCAACACACAAGAATATCACCATACAGAAATGAATGATACATGGTATTGATGCATTGAAACATATCTTGAGACAAAATATCTTGGTTTTTGGTGTATAAATATTCTTATATCACTATAGTTTCTTAGAATAAGGCCCTAAAAACATGTTTTGAATTTTGGAATTATTATTTCAATTAGTTTTAAAATAATAATAATTATTATCTATGTTATCCTTTATTTTCATAGATATAGAGTTCCCTTAGTTTCAATTTATTATGGATTAATTTTGTTTATTTATTCCTTCCATATTACACATTACATTTTTATGTTATAACAGATTCTACTGTATTCTACTCTTAAATATGAATATTATGTCACCCATATTTTATTTCATTTCTTTATGAAAAGTAAAGGAGAACAATGATAAATTTTAAATGATATTATGGAAGGGATAATTATTTCCTCTCAATGTGTTCATGTTGTATCTTATGTTTTACAAATGTAGTATATTTGTGTATGTATCTAGTTCTATGAATTCTATGATTATTTATCCTGTAGAAACTAATGAATTTTATACCAATAATGTAATATAACTACAAATTAATTGTTTTTGGGGTTTGATGTGTTATAGTTGGTATCAAAGCATGTTTAGTAGAAACCTTGGGGACTGGATTTATAAGATCATGGTTGATGGAACATATACTATAAAAACCCCTCATGATTTCTAAGGAATCCTCTAGAATAAAAATTGAATAGATATTTTATAAATCAATATTAAGAGATAATAATGTGTAATCCATTATAGAAATATGGTGCCTAACTAGAGGAATGTGAACCATATTAACATCTACAATCAATTATGAGATACCCATGCCTAAATATGTTAATGGATATAAAGTTGAGGCTAATTAGATTATAAATATTTTAATATAGTTTACTCAAGTTATTAAAAATAATATTGTCCATATTGAGCGACCTACTGATCCACAATATGGTGTAACAATGTTGGACATCTACATATGGCAACAACCTCTAATATTTAGTGGAATTACCAATCCATTAGTACATGAAAAAGGATCAAGTCCCTAGATAATGTATTTTTTTTTAAATAATGAGAAGGAAAAATTCATAATGTAAGTATGTCATCTAAATGGGGATACTGTCTAATAGAGGTTACTAATTAAAGAATCTATAGAGGAAGTTGAGAATTATTTCATGGAGTTGGAGAATTTTACGGAGTTATTTTATTTAAAATACATCCCTCATGAGAAAAGGTGGTAAATAGAAAGTTATATCCCAAATCTTAAACAAACATATTAGGAAAATGTGGTTAAGTATATAGAGAACTATAATAATATAGATATTTATGCAGAAGTCTATGCACATATATCATAAACCAATGTTGATCATTTATTTTATAGGCTAAATGTGATCCTCAAAAGGGTTTTAGTATCTCATCCCATTTCATCGTATGATGATATAGTCTCAAGAACCATTAATTTAGGAAATTATTTCTCGAAGATGTATATATTCAATGGAAATCGGGGGAATAATTTGAAAAAAGAGTATCATGGTGTGAATAATATAGAAAATGGGGAAAATTAAGGATAATATTTACTACAAATAACGACTTTGGGAAGAACAACAATGTGGCTTGCAAGAAAGAAATATGAGTTTTTTATAGTTGTGGATAAAAATTACACCTATCTCATGATTTTATATGAAATGAAAAACCTATTAATGTTCAATTATTTAACTATATAGAGAATGAATCTTATTAATACCAAATCTGCAAGCTTCAAGGGAATTTACCCCATAAATTTCTATGGGTGAATGTAAAAACTTATATGATTAGCAAAGTTGAAGTCAATATTCATAATGATGTGGTGGTAGGACCTTTAATCGTAGACACACGTTAATTTAATGCTTTATTTGATTCTAGATATTCAAACTCATTTATATCTTCAATGTTTTCCAAAAAATTGATTCTTTCCATGAACCCTTTTAATTAATTTATCAGTTAATACATAGAGTAATACTATTATTTCAATGAAGATGTGTGAGGTGGTAACAATTATGATAAACTGGAATTATCTATTTTCAAACTTTTTTACTATACCTATGGTCTTACTTTATATGATCCCTGGTACAGATTATATTAAAAAGTATAATATAAAAAATTATTTATTGGAGAAAAAGATTATGATTCATGAAGGCTAGGTGGAATATCCTATTTTTTATATGTAAAACCTAGTTATCTAAATCATGTTTGGATCCTATGACTATAGCTCCCCTTAATTCCATTCTAGGTATATAGGAAGATCAAGAAACATTTGTGGATAAAGAAGATATCCTAAGAATAAAAGATGCATCAATGGTATATAAATTCACTCTGATTTTTCTAGAATATTTTACTGTCCATCCACTGGCGTGTGAAGTTGAGTACTTTATTGAACTCATTCGTCACACAATACATATATTTGAGACTCCCTATATAATGGAACTAGTGGAGATAAAAAAGGGTTATTGAGGTTTTTTGATAAAGGAATTATATTCCATTCTATGTTACCATGGTGAACCCTTGTTTTTTGATGAAAAAGTGGGATGGTTCTATGAGACTATTCATTAATAATATGGAGTTCAATTCCATTACTATGATTAATATATATTATAATATTTTCATTGATGAATTATTTAATCAACCTCAATGATCCTAACACAATTTAATGATCTATATTCTCTTTGGATATCATTAGTTAAGGGTGAGTAAGGATCATATACCTAATATATCATTTTGAATAAGTTGTGGACATCACGAGTTTACAAAAAATGAATTTCAGATTGAATAATGGCCCTTTTAACATTATAGACCAGATGAATAGTGCGTTCAAATAGTATCTTAATAACTTTTAGTGGTATTCATTATTGATATATTGATATAATTGAATAGATATAAAGAGAATGAGATTCATCTGTAAATAATTAAAGATACCCTCCGAAAAAGGGTATTATATCATAAATATAGTAAGTGTTAATTTTGGATCAATTATGTTTCCTACCATGGTGATGTTATCTTCATGTATATAATATTCATAAACCCTTCATTGAAAATGGAAGGAAAATAACATCCTAAACCAACCAACATAACGGAGATATGAAATTTCATTATTTTTATTGATTACCACCAGCGGTTTGTTTCAGATCTTCCCATGTTGGATAACCTCTTAACCATGTTAAGACATAAATGGGATACATTCACAAGACCAAGGGAATGTGTTTAATGTTTTAAATATTTTAATTGGATACTGATTAACATATTTTTATAAAATATAAAATCATGTAAGGAAGGATTTGAAACACATAGTGATGTATCTAAGAAATGTCTTGGTTGAGCCCTCAGGAAAAATATTTGGGTGTTTTTCAATGCATTAGAGAAATTAAAAATCAAGGAAAAGAAATTTCTAAATCATTACCTAAAGTTGTAATCTATAATAGTTCCTTTGAAAATATAGAGATACTACCCCAATTGATAAATAAGTGATATATATATATATATGGTCTACAAGAGTTTGAAATATAACCTCAACAAGAGACGAAGAAAATTGTAGGAACTACTCAATGAATATGATTTCATGATACACTACCACCCATGGATAGAAAAAACGTGTTTGATTCATGGATTAGGAGGGACCATGGAGCTCCAACCATGATATAGATTAACAAGGATCCCTTATACAATGAACTAGTAAATATTGAAGTGTATTGTTTTAGGAAAGGGGATCCCTTTTCATTTTTCAATAAATTGATCAATTGTCCTTAATAATAAAATTTATCAATGTTCTAGTGGGATTGAAATATCCAAAAAATAGATGATTATTTATGTGAGTAATGACAACATGATAGAAATAATTTATAGTAATGTATTTTCATAGTCTGGGAAGAGGTTATGTATTTTAACCATACTAGATTAGAACTTTTATTATATATATAAAGCACATAAATCAAATTTCTTTATACACACTCATAAAATAATGATTTATAGGGATTTAAATTAATTTTGATGGTATTAATTTTGAAATTTAAAACAATTTATCTATATTAATAGGATACAAGTAGGTAATGGATGATAGAAAAACTCATAAGGTAGTCACTGAAACTCTGCCTATACATATATGAAAATGGAATAATGTCACAATAAAATTTATCACTATAATCCTAATTATCCAGACTAAGAATGATGTTATATGGGTTATTATTTATCATATTACTAAGTTTGATCATTTATTAAAAATAAGATACAATCTACCACATGAGTGCATTTTCATTCTCTATATCAATGAAATCATAAGGCTTGATGGGGAACATCTTTAGATTGTATATGAACATGACCCTCATTTTACATCAAAATTATGGAAGAATCTAAAAAGGACTCTCAACACTCATATAAATTTATGTACCAATTATCATCCACATAGTAATTTTAATTCTAAAAGGACAATCCAATATTTTGAAGACATGTTCTGATCATGTACTCTTGACTTAGAAGGTATGTGGTATCTGTAACGCCCCGACCCCAGCTACCCAGAGCCGGTGCATTACTTCGTAACATTGGCATGATCCCAAAAGATCAAGTCTCGAAAGACCGATTAGTTTAGTAGCCTTGGAAACACTAGATACATTCATAAGTCTTTCATTACATCAAAATTAAACAAACTACAAAAAAACATGGTCTTCATAGTCCACACTCATATCTTCACTGATTATTCTTGCAAGTCAGTCATAAAATACTTCTTCACAACCTGGAAAATTTTTAAACATTGAAAGGGGTGAGCTCAAATGCTCAGTAAGGATAACAATAATGCGGAAGCTTTCATAAATAAACATTAACATTTAAGGCAATGTATAACTAAAACAAAAGCCTCTTAAACATGAACTTCAACATAATATGGCAAAAGTAAAATGAGATAATGCCATTTACTTCTTCACATGGATATTCTACTGGTCGAATAATCACATGTAATATCAATAACCACTTTCATAATGATGGAATGCATAATGCCAGACTATCATAACCACATAGCCAAGGCCTCGTGCCAAGACTACAAATAAGATTTTGTCAAGGCCTTGTGCCAAGACACTAGTTTGTCTCATGAGACCTGCCGATGCATCGAGGAGCTATAGCGGGCTCCACCCGTCACTTATTAAGTCCAATGCATTCCTCATATGAATAGGTTTAAACATATCATAAACCATAACATAATTGTATCACATAAAACATGCATAAAGGAAACATAACATTTCCACATTTCAATCACAAGATATCAATACAGCACATTGATATAATAAAAATTCTTTCAAAACCATTTTCAATACCAAAATAAAAGAAAGTTAAAACTTTGTATTTATTTTTCATTAAAAAAAGATGGCTTATAGAGGAAGCCGAAACTCAAATAACGGTCACGACGGCGGAGTAGTCGTTGTCGCCGCATAAGTACGGAAAGAAAAACATTCCCTTTTTGTCGTTTAGTAAAATGCTTCGTATAAAAAAAATTCCTTTTGAATAAACATGAAAGTCAAAGGGGTTTATACACCGTATAAAAGAAAGTTGTGTATAAAGCCAAATATGCCTCAATGAAAGGAGATTGAGACAAAGTCCTTAAAAAGATCATTTTTAAAATAAAATAGATCTATTATGTGTATTCACTATAGGTACACATAAAGAAAGTAAAAATACAAAATAGGACATAATAATATCATGACATAATTTGAAAGTAGGAGATTAACCCAAAGAATTGAAGTTGGGTTAAGAAATTCCCTTACCTCGTGTCTGACTTGACTCAACCGTTCTTTAACCTCCTGAATAATAAACTAGAGTTAATATATACCTTATTAAGAACCATTTTCAATTTCATTATCCTTTTTATATCACTTATTACAATGTTATGAACATTATGTAATTATTTAAGTTAATAACGGTCGTTTTGTCGATCTTTGGTACATGAGTCAACAATAAACTTCTTATAATTATAAGTTGTTCATGTGGTGAAATATCCATTATATCCAGAATTATATTAATGATGTAGATATCATATATATCATATATATACAGTATGTACATTCATTTATAATATTACGTAACATTTAGAGGTAAGAAATGAAATGCACCGTTCATGGAGACGGTAAGCCGTACGTACGCATGAACGCTACTTTCATTTCAATTTCATATTTAATGGAATGAAATCATAATGATATAAATGTATAATATAATTCCAGTATAATATAGTGTATAATACCATTTACTCCATCCTTTATACATCCCACACATGGCATTAACGATTCAAATCACTTTGAGGGGGCGGTAGTCCGCACTTCCTAAAATGAAATTATCGCGTTTTACCCATAATGGAAATCATAAAGTATGCCATAAATGAGAAATACAGAAGCATAAGTAAAACAAAAACATATTATATATCATATATAAAAATAGTGACATCTTAATGGCCACCTTTGGAGGTGTTATATGAGTGTTGAACAATCATCGTTTCGTGAGGCAGAAATTCGCCATCCACAGAAACCGTATGTTCTTTAACCATTAGATGTAGGTGTGTGTAAGTGTAGCTCGAATCCTTCTTATAACAACATCCTAGTATATTGAGGATACTGGTGTTGTTACAAAAGAAATGAATAAAAAGAGTTTAGGGGGTTGGAGAATAAAAATAAAACAAAACAACATTAGAAAAGACATTACCTCAAAATCGGGTAACTCTTTTTGATTTGAGCTAAAGGCTTCCTTGGGAAGAGTTCTGCCCAAAGTGAGGTTTCTAGGAGTAAGGAAGGAATGTTGGGAGAGTATTTGGGCAGAGGTTGGCCGAGCCAAATGGCTTGAAAGTGTAAATGAAGTGGGAGAGGTGGGGGCCTTTTATAAGTGGAGAGGAGGGGCACTTTTGGAAAGATTGAAATGTTACATTATTTCAAAATGCTTTTCGGATTCTAAAGGTCCCACACTTATATAATTCGAGGCTAAGGTGATAAGGTTTCGAAATCTCCTCATCCAATTGGCTTTGGACAAGTGTAAGCCTTGGATTTTACATTATCTATTCATTTTATTAAAATCGTTAAATAATGAGGTCATCGCTGCATCATAATGATGTCATAAATAATTTAATTTATTTAATGTCTAAAAATTATAAAAAAAATACTATGATGTAGGAAATCTTTTTAGCTTTCTAATGAATATTTATAGTCAAAATTTGGACTTGTGTAACCCTACTTAAAAATTGTTTTAGTAAAACAATTTATGTTAGTTTCATTTTCACTTTAACATTAAATAAAAACTAATTTATGTAATTTCCCAACAAAAGTGGATCCATGGGGTCCCCAAGTTAGGCCATGGCTTGTCTTGGTCGGCCATGACTCAACCAATGAGGTTGGGACATGTGTCTAGGTCATTTCATATTATTAATGTATTATTTATACCTTAAGCTACACTAATTACCACTAATCGCGATTAAGAACTTAAAAGTTACTATTCACCAAAAAATTATTTTGATCTCATTGAACCACATTTTACTTCTTAATGACAACCATGTATGTCGGATTTTTGAAAATCAAATCACAGAAGTTGTAATATTTCATTTAAACGAAAAATCAGTTATTTAACTACCACTTAGTGGTTTCACTATTCATCAAAAATTGAAGTTTTTCAGAATAAGGCCAAAATTTCACCCTAAGCTATAATTGATATTCCGAATTCAAAAATGATGTCTATTTTACAAAATTCCAAACATATAAGTTGTATTAATTAATTTCATAATTAATTCCCGCTGTTACAACAAATAGCTTGTTTTTAAGAAACAATTTATATCAAAAGTTTGGCAATTGTTTATGTCCAATTTCAATGTTAAATTAATTCTAATGACCACCATTGGATAAAATGGTAAAAATATTTTCTAATTATACCTTAAAACCACTAAATAGTATAATTTATCACTATGAATTATTTTGATTAAAAAAGTTGTTTTAAGTATTTTTCACTATTCATAAAAATTTTGAAGTTCTCAGAAAATTACAAAAAATTCAACATAGGCTAATTTCAATATTAGGAATACAAAAATGAAGTCCATTTTGAAATATAAAATTTCTATAATTTTAAAAAGTGGTTATTACTATTCATAACGGCTATTTTGATTAGTTGCGGTGTGTTAGAACTCGAACTTGCGTACAATGCAAGCTATTGCATTATTGAATGAGAAGCGTATCGTGGAAGCTCGGGGTGTTACATTCTCCCCTCCTTCAATAAATTGCGTCCTCGCAATTTGAAATTTTTCTTTGATAATAAAAGGCTGAAAATAGAAAATACCTTTGTGGAAAACCCACATCGGAAATAAGGTTAATAAATATATAACATTAAAAGAAAGCAGGATAAGTACAAAGGTCACCCGATATAGCCCATTATAGGATTCTATGAAAATATGGATATGGAGGAGAAACAAACCATCAAGGTCTGATGGAGAGTTACAGAAAACAGGATTAGGAGAAAGTTTAACCACAAGAAAATCACAAACTTGTGATTGGTTAAACGGTCATTGAATCCCCAGTTGGAAAAGTTAACCGACAACATTTTTGTTTTAAGTTACCTTTTATAATGTTGAGGAATTTATTTAGGAGATTTACTAAGAACGTAAGGGAATATACATACTTGTTATGTATACTATCATTCGTTAATAAATTTTTGCCACAAACCCATCTTTTACTCCAAATGGTAACGGAACTCAAAAATATTCTATTTATCCTAATTGTATAAGGTTCCAAATGTTAACACATACCATTTAGATTAGTAAAACGATTTTGTAATAACCAGGGACTTCCTGTAGGCTAGTGGTAGGAAATAAAGGCTTGTCGCACTATGATTGTGGGTTCGATTCCTGCAGCTGTGTCCGACGCGACGGGTTATTCCCCACCCTGCAGGTTGTCCTTTTTCTAAAAATATAGTATTATAGTATTCCAGAAATAATCTTCAGAAAAGTTTTAACCTTAAACAATACTATTCAAAGTTCAACTTAATCCATCCCAACATTTATAGTTATCCAAAATACCTCTGTCCAAACTTTCTCTAAAAGGTCTCTTAATTCCAAAATCAATTGTAACATCAGATTCCCCACACAAAGAAAAGTTTCTCTTATTGTCACATACTAAAAATATGATTACCTTAATCATATTAAAACCTTACTGAAACCAACAAGTACTGCAGTACAATCCTTATATAGATCACATTATTCTAATAACCAGAATATAATCCATGAGTCCGAAAGCATCAATACATTAGTTATTCTGCTTCAACTGTAGTAATAGCATAAGATTGTCCTTGATCCCTTGGCCTTTTCTGAGGTAAGATTCCTTGACGCTTAGGACATTAATTTGCGTAATGACCCATTTCTCTACAATTGTAGCATTCAACTTTGACAGCCTCTTTCTTTCCCTTGCAATCACGTGCCTGGTGACCTTTTTCTCCACATTTATAACAGACTCCCATTCCTTTTAGGCAAGTACCAGGGTGATTCTTCCCACAATTATCACATAATGGAAAATCCTTCTTTCCCTTTTTCCCTTTATCTGTCTCTTGTTCCACCGTTCTCTTCTTCTCTTGCTTTACTTTGTTGTCATAAGACTTAGAGAATTCCTTTTCTGTCTTGATAGCACATGAGACTATATCTTCGTATGATGAGAAGGATTGTGATACTAAAGCTCGACGGAGAAATGGTTTTAACCCATCAAAGAAACGATCAATCTTACTCCTTGGGTTACGTATATAATCGGCAGCATGCCTCGCTAACCTTGTAAAGTTAGCCTCATACTTTGCGACATTCTCATCCTCCTTCTGCCTCAGACTCAGAAATTGCCTTTCCATATCTGCTCGATGGTCACGAGGAAAGTATTTTTCTAAGAAAAGCTCTTTGAACTCCCTCCATTCCATACTTGATACGTCGTCATCTTCCTTTGTGTTTTGAATCAGCGACCACCACTGATCGGCATCTCCAGTGAGGCGGTAAACTGCCATGACAACCTTCTCCCTTTCACTACTCCCCAAGGCATGGAATATTTTCTCTAAGGAATTTATCCATTGCTCAGCTACTATAGGATTTGTACTCCCATTGAAGGTTGGTGGTTGTTGCCTCATGAAGCGGTCTAACATTGATCCTCCACGTTGCGGATCAGGGTGCTCCATACGAGTAAGGTTGTTATTCATAACCTGCGTGAGTTGTCCCAGTATGGTGAGAAGCTGATCAGCACCAGTTGTATCACTAGCTCCACCATAATTATCCTGAGCAGGAGGGAAATCCCTACACGGAGTTCGTGCATTGATACAGTTTCCATTCCTTCTACTAGGCGCCATTTCTAAACAATGGCATAAACTAGATTAGTTTATGAATCAAAATACATAATTCCATACTTGTAAAACACTTAACATAAATTGAACTAATTATGGATATAATCCATAATTATAAAAATGTATTCTTTGAGGAAGTATATACTCGTAACCCTTCATAGTGGTTTGTAAAGAAAATGGGAATTATCCAAAGCATATCCCCCGGGAGTGTCGTAACCAAGAGTGCAGCAAGGCCCGTTGTCGTGCACCAGTTCCCGTTCGAGTCTAGCTCAAAGCGGTGTTTTCGGGTTTTACCCCTAGGTACATCTGTGCCAGAGCCGCCTCTACCTGCTCGTATCCAGACAGGAATGTATTGCTTGGAAAACTCACAAAATCTCTACAATACCAATATTCTAAGATGTTCTTTTATACTAATCCTCAAAGTCTATCTTCGGGCTATGTGCTCTAATCAGAGTTTATCTAAATCTAGCTTCCAAGGTTAGTACTAAACTGCCTCTGATACCAACTGTAACGCCCCGACCCCAGCTACCCAGAGCCGGTGCATTACTTCGTAACATTGGCATGATCCCAAAAGATCAAGTCTCGAAAGACCGATTAGTTTAGTAGCCTTGGAAACACTAGATACATTCATAAGTCTTTCATTACATCAAAATTAAACAAACTACAAAAAAACATGGTCTTCATAGTCCACACTCATATCTTCACTGATTATTCTTGCAAGTCAGTCATAAAATACTTCTTCACAACCTGGAAAATTTTTAAACATTGAAAGGGGTGAGCTCAAATGCTCAGTAAGGATAACAATAATGCGGAAGCTTTCATAAATAAACATTAACATTTAAGGCAATGTATAACTAAAACAAAAGCCTCTTAAACATGAACTTCAACATAATATGGCAAAAGTAAAATGAGATAATGTCATTTACTTCTTCACATGGATATTCTACTGGTCGAATAATCACATGTAATATCAATAACCACTTTCATAATGATGGAATGCATAATGCCAGACTATCATAACCACATAGCCAAGGCCTCGTGCCAAGACTACAAATAAGATTTTGTCAAGGCCTTGTGCCAAGACACTAGTTTGTCTCATGAGACCTGCCGATGCATCGAGGAGCTATAGCGGGCTCCACCCGTCACTTATTAAGTCCAATGCATTCCTCATATGAATAGGTTTAAACATATCATAAACCATAACATAATTGTATCACATAAAACATGCATAAAGGAAACATAACATTTCCACATTTCAATCACAAGATATCAATACAGCACATTGATATAATAAAAATTCTTTCAAAACCATTTTCAATACCAAAATAAAAGAAAGTTAAAACTTTGTATTTATTTTTCATTAAAAAAAAGATGGCTTATAGAGGAAGCCGAAACTCAAATAACGGTCACGACGGCGGAGTAGTCATTGTCGCCGCATAAGTACGGAAAGAAAAACATTCCCTTTTTGTCGTTTAGTAAAATGCTTCGTATAAAAAAAATTCCTTTTGAATAAACATGAAAGTCAAAGGGGTTTATACACCGTATAAAAGAAAGTTGTGTATAAAGCCAAATATGCCTCAATGAAAGGAGATTGAGACAAAGTACTTAAAAAGATCATTTTTAAAATAAAATAGATCTATTATGTGTATTCACTATAGGTACACATAAAGAAAGTAAAAATACAAAATAGGACATAATAATATCATGACATAATTTGAAAGTAGGAGATTAACCCAAAGAATTGAAGTTGGGTTAAGAAATTCCCTTACCTCGTGTCTGACTTGACTCAACCGTTCTTTAACCTCCTGAATAATAAACTAGAGTTAATATATACCTTATTAAGAACCATTTTCAATTTCATTATCCTTTTTATATCACTTATTACAATGTTATGAACATTATGTAATTATTTAAGTTAATAACGGTCGTTTTGTCGATCTTTGGTACATGAGTCAACAATAAACTTCTTATAATTATAAGTTGTTCATGTGGTGAAATATCCATTATATCCAGAATTATATTAATGATGTAGATATCATATATATCATATATATACAGTATGTACATTCATTTATAATATTACGTAACATTTAGAGGTAAGAAATGAAATGCACCGTTCATGGAGACGGTAAGCCGTACGTACGCATGAACGCTACTTTCATTTCAATTTCATATTTAATGGAATGAAATCATAATGATATAAATGTATAATATAATTCCAGTATAATATAGTGTATAATACCATTTACTCCATCCTTTATACATCCCACACATGGCATTAACGATTCAAATCACTTTGAGGGGGCGGTAGTCCGCACTTCCTAAAATGAAATTATCGCGTTTTACCCATAATGGAAATCATAAAGTATGCCATAAATGAGAAATACAGAAGCATAAGTAAAACAAAAACATATTATATATCATATATAAAAATAGTGACATCTTAATGGCCACCTTTGGAGGTGTTATATGAGTGTTGAACAATCATCGTTTCGTGAGGCAGAAATTCGCCATCCACAGAAACCGTATGTTCTTTAACCATTAGATGTAGGTGTGTGTAAGTGTAGCTCGAATCCTTCTTATAACAACATCCTAGTATATTGAGGATACTGGTGTTGTTACAAAAGAAATGAATAAAAAGAGTTTAGGGGGTTGGAGAAGAAAAATAAAACAAAACAACATTAGAAAAGACATTACCTCAAAATCGGGTAACTCTTTTTGATTTGAGCTAAAGGCTTCCTTGGGAAGAGTTCTGCCCAAAGTGAGGTTTCTAGGAGTAAGGAAGGAATGTTGGGAGAGTATTTGGGCAGAGGTTGGCCGAGCCAAATGGCTTGAAAGTGTAAATGAAGTGGGAGAGGTGGGGGCCTTTTATAAGTGGAGAGGAGGGGCACTTTTGGAAAGATTGAAATGTTACATTATTTCAAAATGCTTTTCGGATTCTAAAGGTCCCACACTTATATAATTAGAGGCTAAGGTGATAAGGTTTCGAAATCTCCTCATCCAATTGGCTTTGGACAAGTGTAAGCCTTGGATTTTACATTATCTATTCATTTTATTAAAATCGTTAAATAATGAGGTCATCGCTGCATCATAATGATGTCATAAATAATTTAATTTATTTAATGTCTAAAAATTATAAAAAAAATACTATGATGTAGGAAATCTTTTTATCTTTCTAATGAATATTTATAGTCAAAATTTGGACTTGTGTAACCCTACTTAAAAATTGTTTTAGTAAAACAATTTATGTTAGTTTCATTTTCACTTTAACATTAAATAAAAACTAATTTATGTAATTTCCCAACAAAAGTGGATCCATGGGGTCCCCAAGTTAGGCCATGGCTTGTCTTGGTCGGCCATGACTCAACCAATGAGGTTGGGACATGTGTCTAGGTCATTTCATATTATTAATGTATTATTTATACCTTAAGCTACACTAATTACCACTAATCGCGATTAAGAACTTAAAAGTTACTATTCACCAAAAAATTATTTTGATCTCATTGAACCACATTTTACTTCTTAATGACAACCATGTATGTCGGATTTTTGAAAATCAAATCACAGAAGTTGTAATATTTCATTTAAACGAAAAATCAGTTATTTAACTACCACTTAGTGGTTTCACTATTCATCAAAAATTGAAGTTTTTCAGAATAAGGCCAAAATTTCACCCTAAGCTATAATTGATATTCCGAATTCAAAAATGATGTCTATTTTACAAAATTCCAAACATATAAGTTGTATTAATTAATTTCATAATTAATTCCCGCTGTTACAACAAATAGCTTGTTTTTAAGAAACAATTTATATCAAAAGTTTGGCAATTGTTTATGTCCAATTTCAATGTTAAATTAATTCTAATGACCACCATTGGATAAAATGGTAAAAATATTTTCTAATTATACCTTAAAACCACTAAATAGTATAATTTATCACTATGAATTATTTTGATTAAAAAAGTTGTTTTAAGTATTTTTCACTATTCATAAAAATTTTGAAGTTCTCAGAAAATTACAAAAAATTCAACATAGGCTAATTTCAATATTAGGAATACAAAAATGAAGTCCATTTTGAAATATAAAATTTCTATAATTTTAAAAAGTGGTTATTACTATTCATAACGGCTATTTTGATTAGTTGCGGTGTGTTAGAACTCGAACTTGCGTACAATGCAAGCTATTGCATTATTGAATGAGAAGCGTATCGTGGAAGCTCGGGGTGTTACAGTATCAATATCAAACTTTGGTATAATTTTTATACAATAATAACATCCACTCAAAAATATAAATGGAACCTTATATATCATTACATGTGAAGGTGTTTCATACTACAACTTATTGAGATGATTTTTTGGATAGAAATCAAGTAGGAATATAACTTTTTTAGGAGATGAATATTAATGTACAAACTATTCAAGATCATATTAAAGAATACTGGGGAAGCAAATATAGTTTTTTTCATAACTGAAGGAAATAAATGCAATTTCATGTTTAGGATAATTTTATCATAAAGGGTTATCAATGGAAACGAGTTGTAAGATTCGTGAAATTGGGTTGTTAATCATTTGGTATATTGGACCTTTTGTAATACAAAAAAGATCCAGAGTTGTAGCTTACTGATTGGCTATGCCTCCCACCATTTTAAAAGTTTCTCATTCCTTACATGATTCATTGCTAAATAAATACATAATAGATTAAATGCATGTGATCACATCTGATGGAATACAATTAGAGTCTGAATTATCTTATAATGAATAGCATGCCTAAATTCTTAACATTAGAGAGAAAGTTTTTTATAATATAATAACTGGAATGGTGAAACTCCGTTGGATAAATCAAAATCTAGAAAATAAAACAAGGGGAATAAAGAATATATGAGTAATGGGTATCAATATATTATCGATATTTGATATATAACCTAATCATGAGGACAATATTATTCAGAAGGTAATTAAATACATGAGATTATATTACATCATGTTAACCCCGTATCCTGACCTATCACACTCTAAAGATACGTTATTC
This sequence comes from Viscum album, assembly GCA_963277665.1. Classification (NCBI taxonomy): domain Eukaryota; kingdom Viridiplantae; phylum Streptophyta; class Magnoliopsida; order Santalales; family Viscaceae; genus Viscum; species Viscum album. Next base: position 613,490,335 of record OY728129.1, on the reverse strand, counting down.
ATAAATATAACAGAAATTTCAATTTTTAAATGCTTTAATTTTATTTTAATAAAATTAGTTTAAATTTTTAATTTTTAATAATGATATTATCCTAATATGATTCTTTCTTAAAAAGTAGATTTTTAACTGCATAGTTGCAATAATAATTTTCATTCTAACTGTCACACTTATGAAATATATAGCATGTAAGCATAAAAAGAAACACAAAAAAAACTTTTAATTAATAAAATATGAATTTACATATTTAATTATTCATTTTAAAATATTTTTCAAACTTATAAATCATGTGTTCAACATTTTTAGAACTAATTAAAATATTACATTAGTAAAAACTATTTTTAGTATTTTCATTGAATCAAGTATTTTCATTGAATCAAGTATTTTCATATTCAGATTTAGTTTTTTATTTATTTAAAAGCCTCATAATTTTTTTTTACAATAAATCAATTTATGTAATTAAAATTAGTGTCTTTGATAGTTTTATCTTATATATAAATTTACATCTTCTAAAAGTTATTTTTATGAAAACAATTAATTAATTAAGTATTTTATTTTAGAATTAAAATTTCACACCATTATAAATATTATTTGATAATATAATTTTAATATTTTAATATTTATTTATAAAAGTAGATAAATGGGGAAGCCTTTGTTTTTTCAATAAAATTGAATACTAAGTTTAAAAATTAATTACCTAGGTAAAAGAAAATTTTGATATATGTTCAAAAGATAAAATTAAATGACATAAAATACTCAATATTGTATAAAAAGTAGTGATTGAAGAGTTTTTTGACCAAAATAAAAATTCAATCCTTTTTTTGTGACAATTGGACATTGATTACTAACATGAAATTATTTAAAATGTAAGTGTTGCTATCAAAACTAACATTTCCTTCACTTATAAAGGGGTAAAACTTCCACCACTTCAATAATCACCATTTCAAATAATTTAATCTTGAATCTCATCAAAATATCTCATCCTAGAACCCGCTCCCATATTAAAAATATTATGTCCACCATTAGTTATAATTAGACCTTTATCATAGAGGAGAATTCCAAATAAAATTCAATTCCCCTAAGGGCGTCTCATCCCCTATTAATATTTTCTTTGAAAAATGATTCATCAAAATTTATTCTAAAAATAGGAATATAATACTTTAAGTATCATCTATATATGATAATTATAATATATAAAGGTTATTATCATTTTCTATTTATCTATCCCATCTATAAAGAAAAACAACGTCAATATTTGTGTATATATGTGTACTACCACCACCACAAGTAGTATAATTAATTATTAATTACTACTGATAATGGATGATTCATATAAATATTTAATGATGGAATATAATTTTTATAATATGATTATGGTTCATGTTTAAAATATTGGATAACCTATTATTTATATAATCATTAAATGATTATCGTTAATTAAATCATTTAAAATAAAGGTTGTTAAAGGAAAATATTTTTTTCATATTATGAAAAATTTTCTTTCCCACTACTTATTATTCTAATTACATCACAATTTATAAATAAAACAATTATAAACACTAAATGAGATAATTATTATTCTAATATAATGTTATTTCAACCAATCCACTTTATAATTATTACTTAAATATGCGTATGTTCATATTTTGTTGATTTAACCAACTACTTAATCAATAATATGAATTTATATAATTTATGAATAGGAGAACATAATTACTGGTATAATATAATATAAATTTGTAATTAATTATTGGTTTTTATTCGTGATAAGTTATGTCAATATTTAAATAATTAATTAAAAAAACACTTTTATCATCAAGATTTACTGAAAATGTTTGTTAATATTTTCATAATCATGGATTAAGAATAAAACACTCATTGAATGAATTTGGTAATTAATAAATAATTATCAAACTTCCCTAATAGTAACTTTATTGACCTTGTTGTGATAAAATTTGGATGAAGAATGAATTCTTTAACTACAATTATTAAACTGTTAAGAAATATCAAAAATATAAACACCAAATGTGAAAAATAGATATAATTCACATGGGGAATGAATATTTGAAAAAATATAAATTAAAATAGATATTATTATGTTTATGAATTTTTTAATTAAGATATTGATTTTTTATCCATTAGGTTAAATTATGTTTATGGTGGGCAGCACAACAGCCATGCAATCTCCATATCAAATTTCTCTATTTGGAAAATGTTTGGAATTATACAATAAAATTCCTTTATGTGGTGTATATAATGCCTATTTGAGATTTTAGATCATGAAAATAAATTTTATATGGTACTTTATGATCAATTTAAATCCTTTTCATTGAAGTGTTTTTACTGAATTTCTACCAAATCCATATATCATGTTTTTCATCTCAATTTTCATTCTTTGGGACTTATTTTATATTCACCACCTATTTCCTTTTGAGTAGTGTATATATTTCCATGGAAAAAATTTACCTTATTTATCATGGACTTTAATTTATTTAAAATTCATATTGTTAACCCCCTTCATTATCATTTAATTTAAATGATGCCAAAAATGTTGCAAAAAATGTATCTTTTCTAGGTTATAAAACTCATCCTATGTTTTGGTTAATTAATCGTGTGTTTAGTTTCATAGATTGTAAATATTTATATGCATAATATAATGTGGATGAAACACTAGAACATATGTGCCCATGGGTAATCACTTGGAAAAGTGTTGAATGAGAATCAATATAGTTATCACCCTAATGCATGACGAGTGGTCTTTGTACTGTGTACTCGCACTTGGAACTCTTATGGAGTATAATTTTGAATAAATTCAAAATTCTTATCAACCTGGATAAAAGAGTTTTCTAATTATTCATTGGTCTTTTGAAAATCAGAACTATTCAAAAAATTATTATGTTCTACCTAACACATTTAATGTACCTTAACACTATAATTTTCTGATAATGGTACTTACTGTTACATTAGTGATACCCAACATATTCTAGATTGACTAATGTATTTTCTCTAAAAATAAACACTATTATATTGAATAGAAAAGTATTTGTTTTTTATATCTCTCAATATATGAATAGACATGTTTTTATTTATCCAAATTTTCCTTAGAAAGTAGTATGAAAGGTCATTATACTATTATTATGAATAAATTAGACATTACTTGGTTATGGTAGGGGTTAAAATTATATCGTCACTCTATGCAATGATAAGTTTCAAGAGACCAAAAAACTTGGTTGTTGGTGTATACCTCTTCCCATATCAACATATCTTCTTGGAAGAAGGACCTCATATCATGTTTTTATTTCTAACCATATGTATTTCTTGAATGTGAGATCAATGATTATTATTATCCATGTTTCCATTTAATTTTAATGATATTTAATTTCATTAGTTTATATTGATTATGGATTCAGGATGTTTATTTATGGCTTATGTATAACATATTACATTTTTATGTCGTGATAGATTCTATTGTATGCTTATCCTTTCTGAGCATCTGAGATCACCCTTATTTGTTTTTCTTTCCCCAATAATCCTAGAAGATTACTATGTAAAATTATAAAGGATGTGATGTAAGGGATAATTTTATTCTCACATTTCATTCATGTTGTTATATTATTTTCAAATATAATGTATGTATGTATCAAGGGTTATAATACTAATATTTTATTTGATCCTATGGGAACTATTGTATTTTATACCAATAATTCTATATGACTACTAGATATGGGTTTTGAGAGCAAGGTATGTTACATTCAGAGGGTAGAGTGTCTATCTAATGTCGACCACAAAATGGATAAGATCCAAACATTAATGTTCAAATGTGAAGGCTCCAAAATTATGTTTACTAAAACTAGATCAAGGATGACATACATGTAAGATCCATTTATCATAAATTTATAGTCATAGATATACTTGTAGAGTTAATGGATATATCTTAATGGTTGGTGGATTTAATATAAACAATGCCATTATTTCTATTGAGTGGTATAAGAGTGTTTTTGGAAGATAACCTAACCACATTATTATTATTATGGTAATCTGGGTTCTAGAAAATAATTATTATCATGAGTAAAGGATAATAATTTTTTCCATTATAACACTAATGATAGTAATGAAAATCAATGAATTGGGATAATAAATTACCATAGAATGGATTGGTTGTCTTACATTAGGTATGAACCATATAAAAATCCATGTGTGATTTTCAACATTCATTATCTACATTCCATGTGGGATTAAGTCTTAAGATATAATATTCAAGATCCATACATCCTAACTAGCAAAAATTATTGATATAAATAAAGGGGAAAATATTTTATGTTATACTTATGCAATAAAAAATACTACTCTCGATCCACTCCCAAATTGAGCCTACGTGATCCCCTAGTATTAACATGTGGTATCAGAGTTAGTTTCAACCAATCGAATATAAGGGTTTTCCAAGTTGATTTCAAATATACAGATGATTTTAAAAAATCATGAATATACAACGTTTCTTATTTCAGATGATAATGATGAAACATATATTCCTTAGTTAAAAAAATAGAACATATTTCTATGAAAATTAACATGGAGTTTTTTATACATACATTTTAAAATTGGAATAAAAAATTGGTTTATATGGAAAATTTTTAACATCTAAATATTATAGGAAAGGGGATATAACCCCATATAAAGGATAAATGTACATTAATTTTTATAATATTTCCATTAGGAAATATACTATTGATTAATTCCACTCAAAATAAAATTATTATGAATCAATTTGATTTATTATTATTTTTCTCATAAATAAACCATTATGAAAAAATATTTCTAAAATTATTATGTATATATATACTTTCTTTTACTAAGGGAATATATGATGAAAATTTACAGCTATAATCATATTCCAATGAGTTAAAAGTTTCGTTGTCCATGATGTTTCAAAAATATAGAACTCTTAGAGTATATATTTTATAAAAACATTAAAAATATTACATTTGAATGAAATGTTTTCATTGGATTAAGAAGAAATATAGATAAGTGTTTGTGAGGTGTATATATATAAGATTTTATAGAACCAATTACTTCATAAAATTTTATATTTAGTGTCATGAACAATATATTAAAATTCAATTCCGAAATAATAAAATAGTATGAAAAATATATACAAGAAGAAAGGAAGATTCATGAAGAATAATTTGGAAATTTAAAATAGAAATGTGAAGATAAAGAAATGTTACATAAATATTTGAAAACACAGTTAATTTAAATTTTCTTAAGATGGAAATATATTTTAATAACATGAAGGATCCTAATGTATGATCTTCCCATAAATTAAAGAGAAGATAAACAACTAGAATCTCTTATGGAGAGTGTTACTATACATTAGACTCAATCTACTAGTAGAATATTCTTAAAGATAAAAGAAGATATATCATCCACTATAATAATGAAGATGTAAACCCCCATTCCTATGAATAACGTTCACTAATTATAATTAATTGAATAATATTGGTTGTAATATTATTTATAACTAAAAATGGGTGAAGAGAAATAATTATAAACCCACCATATCATTCATAGTGGAAGAAAGGAAGAAAAGAGTAAATAGTTCCCTCTAATATATCTAAATGGAAGGAGTTCACAATCGAGATCCATAAGATACTTCCAATACCAATATTGACAAAAAACAAAAAGTAAAATATATTTTTTTGTGAATTATTTTGTTATATAAATTATAGAAACTAGGTAATTGATTATAGAAATAATTTTTAAATCATAGAAAATAGATAATGAGTAAATTAAGAGTGATTCAAATGGATGTTAAAAAATATTTAGTTAAATATAATTACAACTGAAATAAGATGTAAAATCTGGTTAATATTTACAGATTTTATATATATTGAATAATTCTATATAAAGTGTAATATAAGGTGTCATGTTAGTGATATTTTTTGTTTTAAAATAAACTTGAAAAAATATGTTTTAATCAATTGAAGGATACCACCATATCTGGATGAAAAAATTTATGGTTCATTTTAATTATACCTTGGGGTGTAAATATATAGATGTCACCATTAATGATACAATAAGAAAAAAACTAATGATATTAAATAGATGGAATATTTTTTTTCTATGGAAGGGCCATATCATAGACGAAAAAATTTACAAATCAACATCTATTTTATATTATTAAAGTTATTATAATTGAAGTTCCCAGTTAGGATCCAAGTATCACTAAGAGGGGGAGGGGGTGAATCAGTGATATCTTTTTCTTTTTATGTTTCCCCTTTTTGAAACAACCTTCACCTCCTGTTAAAGAGTTTCTTCCCTACTGAACACACACAACCACAGGAACACAAGATTTACAAGGTTCACTACTCAACAAGAGTAGCTACTTCCTTGGTATGGTACGGAAACAATCCAGTACCACACAATCCACTGGAAAAAAAATCCTTTGATGTGGAATACAATGAGTAGGATATACCCTTACACTCATGCAGCACTTTGAAAACAGTCCAATAGTGCATGTGCTCCCTCTTAGAACAAATAGGATAACACAATGTTTCAGTGCTTCATTACAATTGAACAGATGTATTCTCTGAAGTAAAAATCTTTACTTTCTTACCCAGAAGTCGGTAAGAACTCTCTTACGCACTACTGAATATGTGCGAAGACCCCAAATATTTTGCTCAGCCTTTAGGGTTCCTTGCGCACAATTAAAATGACTTGCATGTAAAAATGCCCTTTTGGCACGGAAATCATTTTCGCGCAACTTCCCTTTTTCACGCAAAGTTTCCCTTTTTCGTTCTACTTCCAAATTTTTCGCGCAACTATCTTTATTTCGCAAAAATCTCTTTCTTTTCGCGCACCCCACTTAGCGTAAGATTTTACGTGCACCAGATCTCGGAATTTCTTCTATGTGTCATGTCTTACCAAATGAGAAGGGTTAGCCTCATATTTATAGGCATTTTTTACCCCACGCGCAAAATACCAATCCGCATGTAAAACCTCCTTTACGCGCCTATAAACTGTTTTATGCAACTTCATATTTCGCGCCATGCTTCAATATTTCGCGCACCTCATGCCTTTTCCATTTTTCATCCTTCTAAGCATGAAGCATCAATTGCACACAAAATTCCACACCGCATTCCATATTGCACGCAAATTCATCCTTTCATGCGACATCATATTTCGCACAATGATCCAATTTTTCACGCAGCTCATGCCTTTGAAAATTTTTGAGTTTGTGATATTGAAACATCTTTTGCGTGAAAAACATCATTCCTCTATTTCGCGCATCCTTCATATTTTTCGAGCAACCCGCTACAATTTCGCACACCATTTTATTTTTATGTGCAACCTGCCTAAATTTCCGCGCACTCCATGCCTTTGTCATTTTTCGATGTTCTGACTTTGAATCAGGCCTTGCATGAAAAAATCTAAACCATATTCAATCTTTCATGCTCCATCCATTGCCAAACACACTTCTTCATCTCCCGATTTTCAGGCCCTAAAATTTGGCAAACACTGGAAAATGGCGCCATCTTAAACTGTGCTTTTCTACCGTCCCCAGATTGTCCATTTCTTTGTCATTTTCTCTCTTCACTACTTCCCATAACCATTCTTCTACTCTTATCACGAATACCACTATCACGATATTTATCATTTGATAGATCAGCTTTAGCATCGTCAGAGTTGCAATGGGAACTGAAACTTCCCTATCCCCCAACAACATCATTCCTTCCAATCAAAACTTTACATGACTGGAATCATCATTTCTCCCCCTTTACTTCATAAGGCTTCCATCACAAGTTCTCCTAACTCATGATATGTGTGAAATACATACCAGAAATGCATCGTCTGATTTGAGATCCTTTTACAAAGGGAATTTATTTATCTTCTTTGACAAAAAAATACAACACTTTGCAAAGGCTAAATCTTCAAACATTATTCTCCATTCAACTTGGTCCCAACAATATCCCCCTTTGGTTTTTGTTGTGAACCAAGATTCAAAAATCACTGAACTTTGTAACCTTTTGCAATGGATTACTTATCAACAATTATAAGCCTACGTGAGCTAACTCATTGTAGGAAACATGAATTATTGATAGCCAAAACCATGCTGTCCAAAATCAGTGACTGTGAAATATCATGAACGTACCTCCTCATCCTTTTTCAGAACATCTTTCAATCGACTACTTCAGCATTCTTCACTTCTTCAATAATTCTTCTCATCCTTCTTCAGAACAGCTTTCAAGATTCTACTTCATCATACTTCACTTCTTCAACTTTCCTGTAAAACAACATTGTTTCCTACAACGACTCCAACAAACAGTTACAATAGTTCACACACATACATGCTGAATTCACAGCTTACCCACAACTCTCCCTTAATACATGCTTCCTTATGGATAGATTTATGAAACAATTCTCCCCCTTGACAACACTATCCAAAGGTAAGACGAGAGAGGGGACAGAAACACGTACCTTAACCTTTATGAGAAAGAGGTTGTACACCCATGTTCAACCTCAATTTTGCAAATGGTTCCTTCAGTAATGGTTTTGTAAATATATCAGCAATTTGTTCAGATGTAGGAACATACTCCAGCCTCAATTCATTTTTTCAACCTTCTCTTTGATGAAGTGGTACTTTATATCAATGTGTTTTGAACGATAATGTTGTATTGGATTTCTTGTAGGATTGATTTCACTCTGATTATCATAACCCAAGAGAAATGGTAGCTTTACTTCAACAAGTAGATGTTCCAGCTGAGTTTTCATCCACATTAGTTGAGTTGCAGCTTGAGTAGCAGCAACATACTCAGCATCAGCTGTGCTAATAGTTACTGAATTTTGTTTCTTGGTATGCCAACTAACACCACTTTTCCCTAGAAAGAATACTCCACCAGATGTGGATCTTCTATCATCAACATTTCCTACCCAATCAGTATCTGAATACATGAATATATCAATATTTTCAGATCCATCATACCGGATTCCAAAAATTTTTGTGCCTTTGATATATCTGAGAATTATTTTTCTATAAATCAAATGTGATTCTTTAGGAGCACTCTAAAATCTTGCACATAAAGTAACATCATAGACGATGTCGGGTCTTGAGGCAGTCAAATATAGCAGACTTCCAATCAGTTTTTGAAACTCTTTCTGATCAACTTCCTTGCCTTGTCCATCTTTAGACAACTTGGTCACACTGAAATCGGTGTGGAAACTGGTTTCGAATTTTCCATGACGAACTTCTTTAGAAGTTCCTTAGAATACTTTTCTTGAGACAGAAAAACATGATTCTTCTTCTGTGAAATTTGTAACCCAAGAAAGTACTTCATTTCTCCCAGCATGGACATCTCAAATAACTTCTTCATCTCCTTAGAAAACTTTTCACTTGATCTTTCATCATTTCCATCAAATATAATATCATCGACATAAACAATAAAGATCAGTGAAAACTCCTAACATTTATTGATGTAGATATTTCTATCAACTTTCCCTTTCTTAAAGTTCATCTTCTTCAATCAAGTATCTAATTTGGAATACCATGCTCTCGGAGCAAGTTTTAGCCCATATAGAGCCTTCTTCAACCTGCAAACATAGCTTTAATCTTTCCTGATAATAAATCCACAAGGTTGATGAATGTAAACTTCCTCGTTAAGATCACCATTCAAGAATGCAGATTTTACATCCATTTGAAAGATTTTGTAACCTCGTTGTGCAGCAATGGCAAGAAATATTCTGATTATTTCTAATCGGGCTACTGGAGAAAAGGTTTCATAAAATTCAATGCCTTCAATTTGTGAATACCCTTTGCAGACCAATCTTGCCTTATTTCTTATTACTTTACCTTCTTCATTCAGCTTGTTTCGAAAAACCCACTTTGTACAAATAATGCTCTTGTTGTCTGGCTTGGGTACAATTTCCCATGTATTATTCTTCTCTATCTGATCAAGCTCTTCATTCATATCATGAACCCATTCTGGATGCTCAAATGCTTCATTTATATCATTCGGTTCAACTTTCGAATAAAGAGAAGTATGTGATATAACATTCGTTGTTCTTCTTGTTTGATCCCTCTGATTTATATCTCAAATAATGTTCTGAGCCTCCACTTGTTTCCTCAAACTAGGATGAGTTGTTTGAACTTCACCCTCATAACTTGATATTTCTGAGTCAGATTCCTCTTCTTGAGTAGGATGAACACAGTCTGCAACATTATCAGAATTGTTAACAAAATCTTCTCTATCCCGCTCAACTTCCACATCAACATATGACTTCTTTTCTTTCTCAGCATTTTCAACAACTTTTACTTCTGAAGAATCAATAATTCTTCCTGTTTCTTTGTTGAGGCATCTATATCCTCTTCCTTCTGGAGCATAGCCAAGAAAAATTCCATCATCTCCTCTTTGCTCAAACTTTCCCAGATTTCCACCTTTCTTGTTTATAATACATGGACTCCCAAAGACTCTCAAGTGTTTCGGACTTGGAGTTTTTCCATAGAACATTTCATATGGAGTCATATTTGAGTTTGGCCTATAGAAACACCGGTTCTTAATATACACAGAAGTGCTCATAGATTGCCTCCAATAATAATGAGAGAGACTATGTTCAAGTAACATATTTCTCCCCATTTCCACCAGACTCCGATTCTTTCTTTCAGCCACCCCATTTTGTTGAGGTGTGTATGGTGAACTGAACTCATGTCGAATTCCATATTTCTCAAGATAAATTTCAAACTCTTCATTCTTATACTCACCACCATTATCAGTTCTCAACTTCTTCACTAAATACTCACATTCCTTCTCTGCTTTCCTTCTGAAACTCTTAAACATTGTTAGAGCATCTGAGTTATGTCTCATGTACATAACACAAGTAATGCGAGTAAAGTCATCAATGAAAGTAATGAAGTAATTATCTCCATTTGAAGATTTATTGCTCATTAGTCCACATATATCTGAGTGTATGAGTTCCAAGGGTCTTTTTGAGTGAATTTCAACTCTCTTGTGCATAAAATTAACTATCTTCCCTTTCTAACAAATAGTACAGCACCAATCTCTTTCTCTTGATAAATCATGCATATCCCGAACACTTTATCGCTTTGATAACTTGCACATATTTCTCTGACACATGTGCCCCAGCCTTTTATTCCATAATTTATTTTCATCCACCACACTCATGTAACAAGATTTCTGCACATCCCCAACTTGGAACAAATTCCATCTTGTACGTTGGCCCCTTGTAACTATTTTTCCATCATTTTTACTTTTCAAAACAAATCCATCTTTTTTGAAGATCAATTTGTTTCCCTCATCACAGAGTTGTGACACACTAAGAAGGTTATGTTTCATCCCATCAACATATAGTGTTTTTCTGGATTTCATCTTTTCTTTTCCAATGATGGCCGATCCAACACCTTTGATCCTTAGAGATTCATCATTTCCAAATGTCACAGTTCCTTCTTTAAAGTCTTTCACATTCTACAGTAGCTTTAAGTCTCCTGTCATATGAGACGAACATCCATTATCAAGAATCCATGGACATTCTCCTTTTGTAGCTTTCAAAGCAGTTTCAACAACAAGTGCTTTTTGTTCTTCCTTTTCCTTCACTTTCTATTGTGCTTATTCCAATTTCCTAGCCAAATCAATGTGTTCTGGCCAGAGAACCATGCATTCTTTCTTTTCAGACTTATCAGAATTGTCCCTTTTGTATTTTAAAAACTCTGTCTTCTGAGGATTATTAGCAAACTTTTGTTGCTCTAGTAACACACTAAGGAAGCCCTTAGCAAGATGTACAGGTTGATCAAATCTTTCACAATAAGTTTCTAGTGGTTGGAATCTATTCTCAAATATCAAACCAGTCTTCTCATATATCTTATAAAACTTATTTGGAGACGTTCTATTTTGAAAGGGTTGACTCCCCCTCAATCCTTGTCTTTAAAAACTTTTGGAATAGTTGTAATGTTGTTGGTTGAACCAACACATACTTGCCATGTGTCCGAATCCACCACAATACCAGCAGTAGACATAGAAAGATTATTTACCTCTAAAACTTTTATACTGACTAGAGTTGTGAACACGATTCTCAAAAACCATCATGTTTTCATTTGTAACTCTCTTCTTCAGCTCAGATTCATCAATACCAGAAGTATTAGAAGTTTTTCTTGACTCAAGATTTTTATGCACTTCTGATTTTTCTGCATTGCTAATTTTGATCACATACTTTGTCTTTCCAGCCTTGTTCTTATCAGAACCAATTTTGTCTTTCATTTCAACTTTTGAAGGTAACTTTTGTAGATAATTTTTTTGTTCATTCTTACTGGAACATTCACCAACTTCTGAGAAAGAATTTATGGAACTAATATTCATTTCTTTAGCTTTATGCAGTTTTTTTTGGACAAGTTCCAACTCTTCTTCTTTTGCCTTCAACGTCACTTCAAGATGATCATTACGATTCTTTGTATTCTAAAGATAATTTTTCAGATCATCAATCTCCTTTTCCATATTTATTTTCTCATCAGTAAAACCTTCTTGATTGTTTACTATGGAATTTTCATTTATCAACTTCTTGTTTTCTTTCTCAAGCTTTCTGATCTTCCTCAAACATTCCTTTAGCTCTTCTTTCAGTTACTGTTCAAGTTGAGTCTCTTCTTCTTCAGTACTACTACTCTCATAATCATCATTATTCACTATTTCAAAAAAGGTACTCTCTCTTGTTTTTTTAGTAGCAGATTTTTTTGATTTAGTCTCACTATCATCATCATCTTCATATTTTGACAAAAAGCATCTTATTTTTGATTTAAAGAACTTTTTATTCATACCTCTACCAGAATATTTATCTTTTTGACCCTGTTTCTTCCATGACCTTCTTGGTCCTCTGTCTTCTTCATCACTGAAGTCATCTTTCCATTTTTGAGGGCAATTAGCCGCAAAGTGGCAAACTGCTCCACATTCAAAACATTTCAAAGGGAGTTTCCCTTTGTATTTCCCTATGCATCTTTTATCATTTTTAGAAAACAAGGATAGAATTTCATCAAAATTTTAACATACCTCATTTTTAGAGTCAGATTCACCGGCTTCTTCATTAATAAGAATTTTCTTCAACTTCTCTTTCTTTTCTTCCTTGAAAGACATTTCTCTATCGGTTTTTTCTTTTCTCTTCATGGTCTTCTCTCTTCTCATCTCATAAGTGATGAGAGTACTGTGCAAATCATCAAGAGATAATGTTTCTCGGTCCCTGTCTTCTAGTGACGAAACTTTAGCATCAAATTTTTCAAGAAGTATTCTCAGGATCTTTTCAAAAACTATATCATCTTCTAACTTTTCACAAATACATCTGATTGTACTGACAATGTTATTAACCCTGGTAAAGAATTCCCCAACAGATTCAAATTCTCCCATTTTCAAGTCTTCATACTTCAGCCTCCGGATTTTTAGTTTTTCCTTCTTCACTTTTGTATTTCCTTCAAAGATATTCATTAGCTTATCCCAGATGCCTTTAGCAGTAGCGACACCTTTATCTCTTAAAAACTCACTCTCAGAAAGTGATGAGAGTAATGCATTTTTAGCTCTTCCATCATTCTCAAGATTCTTCTTATCGACAGGAGTAAGAGGGACCTTGTCCTCAATAGCAGGAAATCCATCTGCTGTAGTTTCAAGAACTTCATATCCAAGAGACATAAGATACGACATCATTCTGTCCTTCCAGATGTGATAGTTATTTCCATTGAAGATTGGAATCCCCTTACTGTTCACACAATTTAGATTCTCCATAACAACTTCTCTTCAGAAACTTTAGAAAAGAATAAACGAAGGGAACCTAGATCTGATACCAATTGAAGTTCCCAGTTAGGATCCAAGTATCACTAAAAGGGGGAGGGGGGGAATCAGTGATATCTTTTTATTTTTATGTTTCCCCTTTTTGAAACAACCTTCTCCTACTGTTAAAGAGTTTCTTCCCTACTGAACACACACAAGCACATGAACACAAGATTTACAAGGTTCACTACTCAACAAGAGTAGCTACGTCCTTGGTATGGTATAGAAACAATCCAGTACCACACAATCCACTAGAAAACAATCCTTTGATGTGGAATACAACGAGTAGGATATACCCTTAAACTCGTGCAGTAATTTGAAAACAATCCAATAGTGCATGTGCTCCCTCTTAGCACAAATAGGGTAACACAATGTTTCAGTGCTTCTTTACAATTGAACAGATGTATTCTCTGAATTACAATTCTTCACTTTCTTACCTAGAAGCCGGTAAGAACTCTCTTATGCACTACTGAATACGTGCGAAGACGCAAAATATTTCGTTCAGCCTTTAGGGTGCCTTGCATGAAATTCAAATGGATTTCACATAAAAATTCCCTTTTAGTGCGGAAATCATTTTCGTGTAACTTCCCTTTTTTGCGCAAAGTTTCACTTTTCGCGCTGCTTCCAAATTTTTCGAGCAACTGTCTTTATTTCGCGAAAACCTCTTTCTTTTTGCGTACCCCACTTAGCGTAAGATTTTACGTGCACCAGAGCTCGGAATTTCTTCTATGTGTCGAGTCTTACCAAATGAGAAGGGTTAGCCTCATATTTATAGGCATTTTTGACCCCGCGCGCAAAACACTAATCCGCGCATAAAACCTCCTTCATGCGTGTAAAAACTCTTTTATGCTGCTTCATATTTCTCTCCATGCTTCAATATTTCACGCACCTCATGCCTTTTCCATTTTTCCTCCTTCTAAGCATGAAGCACCAATTGTGCGCAAAATTCCACATCGCATTCCATATTGCGCGCAAAGTCATCCTTTCACGCGACATCATATTTCGCGCAATGATCCAATTTTTCATGCAGCTCATGCCTTTGAAATTTTTTGAGTTTGTGATCTTGAAACATCTTTTGCATGAAATACACCATTCCTCTGTTTTTCGCATCCCGCAGATTTTTCGCACAACCCACTACAATTCCGCGCACCACTTTATTTTTCCGCGCAACCTGCATAAATTTCCGCGCACTCCATGCATTTGTCATTTTTCAATGTTATGACTTTGAATCATTCCTTACAGGAAAAAATATAAACCATCTTCAATCTTTCATACTCCATCCATTGCCTAACACACTTCTTCATCTCCCTATTTTTAGGCCCTAAAATTTGGCAAACACTAGAAAATGGCACCACCTTAAACTGTGCTTTTCTACCATCCCTAGATTGTCCATTGCTTTCTCATTTTCTCTCTTCAATGATTCCCATAACCATTATTCTACTCTTATCACGAATCCCACTATCGTGATATTTATCCTTTGATAGATCAGCTTTAACATCGTCAGAGTTACAACGGGAACTGAAACTTCCCTATCCCCCAGCAGCATCATTCCTTCCAATAAAAACTTTATATGAATGTCATCATAATTTCTCCCCCTTTCCTTCATAAGGCTTGCATCACAAGTTCTCCTAACTCATGATATGTGTGAAATACATACCAGCAATGCATTGTCTGATTTGAGATCCTTCTACAAATGGAATTGATTTAACTTCTTTGACAACAAAATACAACACTCTACAAAGGCTAAATCTTCAAACTTTCTTCTCCATTCAACTTGGTCCCAACAATAATGAAAAAAATAAATCCATGAATAGAAACATATCTTATATTAGTAGAATATAACATTGATGAATAATTTCAAGATAACTAGATGTTACCATTGAGGTATAACATTCCAAAAATAAGAATATGTGTGGAAGATGTAATTTGGGTTTCTAACATCGTAAAAGTTTTATGAAGTGCTTACTTATATTAGAGAAGATTATGAAAAAATTTATTAAGGATTAAAAATAAAAAAAGGGTTTCTCATAACAAGAATAATTTCAAACATGTTCCAAATATATTAATGATAGTTTTTACAGAACATCAAGATGGATAAAAAATGATATAATTGGATAAAAATAAGTATTTTTATACCTTTTTACTTAATTTTATAAACTAAAATCCACAAAAATTGAAATATATTTTATGTATAATAAGTCCATATAACTCAATAATGTATTTTATAATAAAATTTAACTGAATAATGAATAATGTGTTCCTTTAGGTCCCACCTCGATGGGGATTGCGGAAATTGGGCCGAGGTGACAAGCTATCTCCATGGTTCGTCGGCCCTTTTCAGATTCTGAGTAGAGTTGGTGAGGTGGCATATCTCTTTGCTCTACCTCCTCAGATGGACTGGGTACACAACATCTTCCATGTGTCGCAGCTACAGAGGTACGTGCATGATCCATCGCACGCCATCGAATTGGGCGAGCTCGACATCGATGATGGAGCAACCTTTGCTGAGTACCCAGTGGAGATCGAGGATCGGCAAGAAAATATCCTTTGTGGGCGAGATATTCCCTTAGTGTATGTCCGATGGCAGCACTGGAATCTTCAGGAGAGCACGTGGAAGTGAGAGGCTCATATTCGCATGCAGTACCCACATCTTTTTCAGTAGTCTTTGTTTTAGATTTTTGGAGACGTAAAATCCCTAAGGTGGGTGTGATGTAATGTCTCAGATTTTCCATACTTTATTCTTAAAAATGAAGGGAATTATTTAAAGACTAGTCATCGAGATGGCGTGCAGTTCTGAGACCCGGTGAGCCTGGAAAAAATGATTGAATTTAATTTAATAATTAAATTACAAGCACGTGCAGTTTTCCTGAAAAAGTTGAATAACTCCCGAACGGGTGCTCAGATCAAAAATATGATGGCACCGTTGAGTTAAGAGTAGTGGGTTTACCCAAGAATAGACCTAACATTGACTGGCGCATGCCAGTGGAGAAATCTGGGTTTTGGACGGAACCGTAATAAAATACTTAATTTAAAATATTTTATTAAATCTGTTGCAGTGGATATCTTTATCCTTTTTTAAATAAAGGCTACCAAAGGGGTCCAGGGTTACAAACCTTATAACCCTGAAACCATTGCGGCTCTGGAGGCTCTGGAGAAAACCTCCCAACATGGCGACGACGTTCCTGACGATTTTTGCTAGTGACGACGACGTGACGACCAGATCTTCACCAACGAATGCCGCAGAATCCAGGTAGAATGTTTGTTTTGTGATTTCTTCCCAGTTCTTGATTTCTACGACGAACGTCGGCTAATCCATGTATTGATCTGTCCGCGGATCGATCATTCTTGAGGGAAGGGCTTTTGTGGGGATTTTGGGAGATTGAATCCATGTTGATCTATTGTTGTTGATTTTTCTGCTCCATTTAATCATATTAACGGGATCGGGTCAATGCCGTGACAAATGACGGCAGTGGTTCGTTCCTCAAATTTTTTTCATTGGATTTATCCCCTTTCTCTTCTTTGAATTCTTCGCGTTCTTTTCAGGGCGATGAACAACGGATTGTTCTGCATCCGTTCTGCGACGCAATGATCTGAGATTGAAGATCCAACCCCATAGCGATGTCATGGAGGTGCGATGACAGTTTAGGAAGACGATTCTGAGCGAATCGAGAGATATAAGTTTTTGTCCATTTTTTTGGATGTATCGTTCCAGGTTTATGATCCGATTTAGGCGCAAAAAACACCCGTTTCGGTTTTCGTATATCAAAATAAACCAACCTCTGGAGTTTCGGGACGAACAGATGAGAAACCATGGATCTGGAGGATCAGCCGCGACATGAGGAGGAAGACAAAATTTCTGGAAATAACCTGACTACACGGCATGTAGTATGGGCTACACGACATGTGTTCGTCAGTGGATCACCTGGCATGTACTCCGGGAGTACACGGACACGGGTTGTGTACACGGCCAAGGACACATCGTGTATACCCCACCCCGGCTAGAACCGGCTAGATACACGGGACACCCCGTGTTCTGGTACATGGGCAGGTGACACAGATAGAGACCGTGTAAGGGCACATGGCCAGCGTACACGGAGCGAGCCCAGGTGCCCGGACACAATGTGTGATTCTTCTACACGTCGTGTGGTTACTTTCTATCTAACAAGCCGAATGACACGGGTCGTTTACACGGGTAGTACCCAGAGTCAATGAACACAGCGTGTGATTCTTCTACATGCCTTGTATTTGAGTTTTACACAGCTTGAACGGATGACACATGCCATTTACACGGGCAGTATCCGAAGTCAAGGAACACGGTGTGTGATCCTTCTACATGCCATGTAGTCTAGTTTTACAGAGACTGAACAGATGACATGGGCCATTACACGGGTAGTACCCAGGGTCAAGGAATACAGCGTGTAACCATACTACACATTGTGTAACAAATTCTTCATGGCTTGAGACACTTTTCCTATGTGAGTTGGACTGGTTTCCTTAGGGTTCATACCCTTGGTCTTTTCCCTGAAGGTTCTGGCATCATTTACTATATTCATTAGTATGATCCCTTCAGAAGGACTTCCTAAATAGAGTTGTTGTAATCCCCTCTGTGAGACTTAGATTCAGATCCTCTATTCATTCCTAGAACAATAGGTAGAGTTCTTGGTATCGACATGAACAACTTTACCCGGGAACCGATCCACTTCTTAGCGGATTAGCTCAGACAGAGTTTTCAGAATCACCCAATGACTTGGTTGTGATCCTCATCTGAGAATCATTTTCTCATTTACTCATGGAGTGTGTTCTCCCGAAATGAGTACTTTGTATCACTCTCTTCAGACCTAGGAGTGTGTTCTCCTAATTACGTGCTTAGTGGAATATTCGAGCGAAATCTTAGTTGTGTTTTTTCTATAGTCGATGGTGTATGAGTATATCTGGATATTCTTGTATATATTTTGTGGACATATACTATGTAATGATGACAGTACCTTTCTTTTGTGGCGTTTTTCCCTTGTTGTATTCCTTTCTGGTTTCGGGGTGTCCTGCTGGGTATTGTTGTACTCACCCCTGCATGGGCTTTGCCCGCATGTGTCATGTCTTATGCAGACGAGCGAGCCTTTGATAGGATTCTTGGAAGACTAGGACCGGATGGTAGTCACTGAGATCAGGCAGGAAGGGGTGTGTTCCTATGGCTACAGACTGCAGTCCCATCACCTTTCGTTATAGGCTGGACTTTGTTAGAGACTCTCTTTTGGTGGGCCTGTACTTTTGGCCTAGGGTTCTAGTTTCATGTACTTTACTTTCCTATCGTACTCTGTTGGTTGATATTTTTAGTGTATGCATGAATTTACATTTTTAGTAGTTTTTACTTTTCATCTATATGGGAATGAAGATGTGTGTGCGTGTGTACAAGTTTATAGACAATGCCTCCCATGTTAGTAGCATGCCTAATCGGTGCTAGTCACCAGCCCCTGGCCTATTGGAGGCAGGCTTGGGGAGTTGCGGCTCGGGCCCCACTGGGATGGGTCATGACATGGAGGCATCCATGGATACAAAATAATTAATAATATACAATCAGTTTTGGATTATTTATTTTAATGTTATTGGATAGCGACAATATCATAATGATTATGAACACCAAATGATCTACGTAGTTCAGACATTAATTCAGATGATTTTATACTACTCTTTCAAAAGAAAATATATCATAGATAGTTAAGGATAAACCATGACTTTTTCTAAGGTTTAACAAAGAATAAGGGAAGAGTAATATGTGGTATTCAATCAAAAATGTTAATTTTGGTGATGAAAAAGACAACAACATAAAAGAATTAGTGACAGAATGAAGTTCTAGGAAGAGAAACAATGAATTGACTGGATGATATAATGTTATGTTTTTTTAACAAATTAAAAGATATGATAGAAAATATGCATCGATGATAAATGCATCATATGGTAGAGGCTATTGAAAATATAAACTGTACATTCATAAAACATTGGAAAAAAATGAGATATAGCCTATTTTTAGTTGATATAAAGGCAATGGATTCAAATTTTATATTGATGTATTGATATAATTCAATCCAATTTTTGAAAATATGTTGGAGTAATGGATGGAAAACACTAAACGATCAAGTGTTTTTCATATATTGATTGAATACACTAAATTATATTTTATTTTGAGAGATTTAGGAACCAAAATGTGAATTGAATGATTCAAAATAAAGTTAGTGTATGTTAATTGATGGGATGATGCTGAAAAATTCTCAGTAACATTATGATTTCATATATGTTTTTGTTATTCTTACATATATGTTAAATGATTAAATGATAGGGTTTTTTATTAATATTATAATATTTTTACATGTTGAATATTAATTCAACATGTTTTCTAGAATATTTTATTTAGTCATAATCTGGTATCATCAGATGATATTAAATTCTTCATTTAAAGAGTGAGTTAATGGGATTTTCAAATTAAATCACATTTTTACTGTATATTTATCAATGTTTTAATGGCTATACAAATGGATAATCCTAATTACATTATACTATGAGAAAAATAGGGTATTTTACTATTGATATTGTTCATATTATCAGAATAGGTGGATTATCTGATGAAATACATTCTAGAATATTTGTTGGATCAGAAATTTTAGAAGATAAAAACATGATGTTTTGTTGATTTGACTTAGTTCACCATATTCAAAAGACTGTAACATATTGTCTATATCTATCATAATGTGTAACTTAAATATGATCTTGAATTTGATTTTTTAATGTGAGGGATTTGAAATTGATATTACCATAAGAAGAACAAGGATAGCCTATATGTGGGTTTAATGGAAGATAAATAAATAATCCAAAGACCTATTCATGTACTTTTTCTAAAACCCTTAGCAAATGATGGATCCAGTATAAACAACACCACCATTCTAGGAAATGGTGTCTCACACTAGGGCCAACTATATAAAAAACTATGTGATTTTTTCATTAAAAAATATTTACATAATTATAAAGTGTGGGGAGAGAATATTCATGATTCATACATCCCAACCAAAATATATGTTCGAACAACCAAAATGGAAATATATTATCTATAACATAATCAGTAGAAATATGAAACAAATGATTCGCCCCCTTTATGTGTGATTGCATAATTCATAAGTAATAATAGATATATTTATATGATTTTAAATAATTTCATTTATACTAATCATTTATTATATCTTTATTCCCAAAGACACTAAAAATAATGATTTTGGAAATCAATTTTAAATAATAAAATTTTATTTTATTTAATGATTTTTTTTGTATTTTAACACTAGATCTAGGAGTTGGGGTCTATGGTGTAATAGATAAAATCCATACTATCAATCACTATCCAAGATACTCCAACATCCAATATCACAATCCATTATTTAAAATCCAATAATATCAAATATCTTTTATTAAAATATATTAATTTTTACATTATCATAATATATAACCCTGTAACACGGACATATTTTATATTTTGTGGTTTCATATTAGTATATCTCCACCCAATGATACTATATTATGAATTTTAAACTAATATCCATTAAATAAAATTAAAAGACTTATATACCTGTTATAATTTTTTGATTTAGAAACCCACAACCAATAATATAATGAATTCTTATATCAAATATCACCATAAATTATATGAAAAAAACAATATTTCACTATCTCCGAAAACTATATTTAAGATAGTGATGTTGATATATCACCACATAAAACATAAAATTATTCATTAAAATATAAAATGTCATAAATTTTCTTGATTTCTAAAAAACTTATAAAATTATAATCTATTATAACTATAATGTTATAAGAGAACATAGATTCTAAAAATTCATTGAAAATAAAAAAACTGATAAGATCAAAAAAATAGAATAGTAATTTTTTATATAAATATTAATGAATACCATACCTCACTGCGTCATTCTTTATTTAATCCAATAGCGAATTCATTGATATTCAGTAATAAGAAACCAATAGTTTCTTAACTCATTAGGTTATCAACCAAGAATGGAATCAAAAAGAACATTCCTCATACTTCCCTTTTTCACTAAATCATACTATACTTTCTACTATAAAAGTTGAAATAAAGTTCTTGAGGGAGTTTAGACTTTAGACATGAGAACTAATGGATATATTGGAATGTGGTAGAAATCCATTTTAATAGGACATCACTATTCAATGAAAAACACACTTAGAGAATAAATATTTAAAATCCCTAGACAAATAATTGAACAAATATTTAAGATATATTTCATAACTTATAAGTTTTGAATTTAATAACCTTATATTTATAGAACTCCAAATATATTACCATCTAATTACATGACTTAAAGGCAAAAATATCATTATAAACCATTCACATTACCTTATAGGTCCAGATTTTCCTACAATTATGGTTAAAATTTAAATAAAAAGATCATGACATTCATAAATAATTGCACACTTTCTAGTATATAAAAAATACTAAATCCATAAAAATTATTCAATATATTCCATAAATTCTTCTTGTAAGATACAATTCAAGACACATTTTATGTATTACTTTTCTTCATAACCTAGTGAAATTAAAACATGATTAAGGTTTGATCTTAGATGCTCAATAAGGGTAAAAATAAATGACAATAATCAATGATCTTAACTAATAATATGATGAGCATATAGCTATACTCAAAATACACAAGAAATTTGAACCTAATAAATATTACGTCATAAATCATGGAATTAAACATGATATTAAACATGACATGAATCCAAAGTGTAATTCAATGAACATGAGCAATGAGATCACAATAATGTTATGAGAATAACCATAAAAATTTGAAATATATTTCCTAAATAGAATAATCCTTATTATATGGAACATAATATTCATGATCCATACTACTAGTTCCCATGATTATGAGAAACTAAAATGTACTCGGGAATACCTACCTTAGGAAATATAAACATTTAACCAAAGAATTGGAGGGTGATATAGGATCCCTATAATCATTCATCCATACATATGTATTATATATGACAATTATTCAAGCATTTCATCCTTTAAGACCCACGGAAATAATGGGGGATTAATTAATCTTTCAAAATAAATCCTTCACTTTTTATAGTATAAAGTACTCATGGAAAGGAAAAGGGGTTCATTCAACACTTTATGAAGAACCCATAGAAATAAAATGGTTTTTACATCCTTTAAACTTTTATTCAGGTAATGAAATTATATATAAGATAATTTTATTGTAAATAAATCGTTATTAAAATAAATTAAATATATTTCTGGGTAAATACCCATAAATCAACATAATAAATCACGTGATATTTACACCGTAATGATAAAGGGAATAAATTTAATACAATAATTTCCCCAATCAATCAAACAAGGTGAACAAAAATCTATAAAAATAATTAGAAATAGTGAACTAGTTTAGGGAATAATTTAGAATAAAAGTAATTTTATAAACAATCAAGGACTAATAAAGAAACAGAAAAAGATGTATGATTTCTATAATAGAAAAGAAAAGTAAATAAGATATCTAAAGAAAGAAGTTTTATGGCATAATTTTTAGAATTTCCAAGATCAATAGTATAATGTACCAAAGGATAATGATATATATGAAAAAAATCATTTTATATGTTTTCAAAAAAATATTTCAGAGAAATATTCTTAATATTTTAAAATAATTTTAAAATAAATATTTTATCAAAAAAGGATAAAAATATTTTCTTTGGAAACGATGGAAATATATAGAAAAATATTCATATATAATGGAAATGCTTGTGTAAAAACATGTTAACATGTTAATATTAAAAATAGCGGATTTTCACATTGTGATGAAAATGACCCATACTGACAGTGTTAAAATTTATTTTAAACATTTAAAAGAAGGTAATTTATTAAACAATTACATTTAAAATTTATTGAATCATAGATAAAAACACTTCAAAAAGAATATACTGATTTTAGATTTGGAAAAGGGTGGTTATTTATTGATATGAATAAAAAAGTTTGGATTTACTTAAAAGAAACACTTCATATAAAATATGAGTCAATGGAAAATGAAATTTTGAGGGGACACATAAAACCCCACGAATATCTAATAAAAAATATGTGTTTTTATAATGGATTAAAATTACCTAGATGGATTATATTTATGAAAAATTCTTGTTTTAAAAATAATATTCAAAATAAAAATCCATATGGTTTGAGTATCATTTTTATTAAAACACCTTTCAACTTTGGTATCCATTAAACTGATTTTCATTTGAAGAGTGTAATAAATATGTCTATTCAAACCCCATGAATATGGTAAAAGGAAGTAATCACACTATATTAATGATATATTTGTTTACATTAAAAATAAGACTCATTGAATTAAATTTTGAGATAAATAAACCCTTACCTTTACTCTTGATTTCCATAGGTGAGGTGACTTGAGCATTGTGTACAAATATATTACATATTTTTTTATAAATATTAATTTTTTATCAAAACAATAGTTTCCAGAAAGATGAAAAATATTAATTTATTTACACGATAGATACATAATCCTTTTATTTCATTAAATATTTTTAATATCTACAATGAATATCATCCCATGCAGTATACTTCTTATAAAAACACCACTTAAATCCTTTCTTAATAAACTAAGGAAATGAAACATAAGAATGGGTGATCTTAGATGCTCGTAAGTGGTAAAAATAGAAGATATAAATCCATGGTTATATGTGAGAATAAGAAAATTATAAAGTTATGAGATAATGATCAAATATTTTGAAAATAATAGCATATCATTTCAATATCATTAATTATAAATATTGTTATAAGTGTTTTCATTAAAAAATACACACATAATATGTGTGTGGAATCATAAATAACCAATGATGACCATGATAAGGTTCATAGTTATAATAAATATGTCAATAATATACACATAGTCATAGAAATCCATTTCCATAGTCAATGATCACTTCTAAGATGATCAAATTGTATCATGTCTAGTTTCTACATCATTTCCTTAGTCAAGGTTCACTCTCAGGACTATCATAGTGAATAGAGTCCCTTACTGAACATGGTTTCTGCCTATTCCTTTCCTTTTAATCTCATGAGATACCCATATTTTCCTAATTCCTTGGATGGATATATTTAGTTGTGATCCCATTAGTCAAATAATTAAAACCTTACATATGTGTTCCACAAATTCATAAAACATTAATCATATCATCATATCATAATCCATTGAAAGGAAATGAGTTATATAAATATTTCATCATTTCATAATTTCATAACCTTTGGAAAATAAATAATTTCCTTAATGGTTTCATCCTATATTAATCAAATAACTGGAAAGAAACATGTTTAACAGAATAATCATTAAATCATCATCATTAGAAGAAATACTAAGAAAAAAGTGGATGGTTTCATAATATTATAAAACTTGTGAAGAATAACAATACTCATAGGCAGTTAATATTGATAAAAAACTCCATTAAAATAACACTCAACCTATTATTTTAAAACATGAAAAAATTTCATATTCATTGGTTAAAAATAGAACTAAAAATTCCTAAAATATTGATAAAATAAATTTTATTGAAAAATAATCCAAACTAGTATATAAATATTTACTAAAAACAATTTTTATTAATTATAAATAATATATTCATGACTTATATTTTAATATAAAACATTCATTTCACACATTTTAAAGTTTCAAAAATGAATTGTTCAGAAAAATGTTTATTTTTAAAATATTTATTAAAAATTGAAAATAAATTGAAAATATGTGAAAAACGATACTCTTTAAAACATTTAAATTATAGTTAATTAATTTTATAATTCAATTTTTAAGATTATGTATATGGAAGAAAAATTATGTCAACAGAAGAGGAAATAACTTCGATAATTATTTTATAAATATTATTATTCATTTTAACTAATAAAGAGCGGAAAATGTTAATAATACATGAAGACACTGAAAATAAACAATGTATAGAAAAATACATGTGGATTATGTTATAAAATCATTATAATTTTCCCTAATTGAAGTTTATCATAGAAAATCCTGAATGGAAATGATATTGTAACATAAACCCACTACATCATGTCTCATCTTTCTTCATAAAAATTAAAATATATTGTATAATAATTAATAAATATATTTTTATACATATATTCTAAAACCAGAATAATATATAAAATAATATTTATCATTCCTTTATAATTTTTAATCACCTATTTATAAAAAATTTATTCTTTGAAAAGAATATTTTTGTGAAACTTGGTTTGCTTTCCATGCATGATTCACTTCGATTGTTCTAGTACTTGCTCCTTGGTCATTGTTTCATCATATAAAAAATAATAATCATGAAATATTTATCATATCTATTCATCATATGGAATTTTTTAATTATTTATATAAAACGATGATGGGAAATGAATTTCATCACTTTATAGTGACAATAGTCTATACGAATGGATGAGTGATGTTTCCACTTTTTGTCGGTTAGAATTAAAGAATGGTAAACAATTATTTTAAATGAAATAATCATTATTAAATCATAAATATCATATATATTAACTGAATATTTTATATTTTTATCCATATAAAAAATGAAAAATGAATCGCATCACATTAAAGAGCTGGTATTCCACACATACACACGAGGGATGTCATCGTTTTGTAACACTTGAAAAGGTAAAAAATAGATAAAAGCATATAATTATATAAGAATAATTATTTCATAAATATAATATATAAACAATAAATTCATCATAATAATTGACCAAAAATTATTTCTATAGAAAAAAAAATCATATCATTACATGGGGGTAGTAGTACACACGTACACACGGACAATACCTTCACTTATCATTTGATTAAAAGGAGGTGGAAAATGGTTAGTCCAAAATAATAATATAAATTTAGAACATTTATGACAAAAAAAAATATGTTATAATATATACCATGTATTTATATGCATTTTAAGTATAAATAAAATTGAATTTACTCGGTTAAGAGTTATTTATCTTCATTGTGAGACAACCTTCAACTTACACATTAAGAGTTGAAAGGATAGTATTATGATCGTATGAGGACCTTAAAGATGTGCGAATGGATTTAGTTAAGCGATCCTATTTTTTATTGTATGATATATAAGTATAATTACGTCTGGTTAAGAGATGATAATTGATATTACATTATAAGGGAGGGAGTGGACACACATAAAATTTTAAAAAATATTAAAATATATTAAAGTCTTACTCATGTAATATTGCTCAAAAATTAAAAAACCTTGTATATATGAATTATTTGGTATAAATACCATTAACCAGTCAAATTAAATCAAGTTTTTTATGATATTTTAAACCTTATCTCTTAGGTCCCCTAGAGAAATCCTTTTGAACCCTAACTCTGGTTACAAAAGTTTAATAATTTTACTTTTCATTATGAACACAAAATTAAGTTTAAACAATTAAATTATATTAATAATTAACATTAAAAATATTTAATATATTTATAATATTAATTTTTATTTTTTGATATTAATTGATTATATTATAAGAATGAAAAATGAAAATAAAATAATTCATTTGAAAATAATGCATTTCAAGTATATAAACTGATTTATTCGCACTCAATGCATATTAAAAAATCTATAAATTTTAAAACATTTTATTGAATATTTAATAAATATGTTTCATTATAATTAGTCATTAATACTTATTAACCTAATTTTTCTTGATAAAATAATATTGTTCTCCTAAAAATAATTTTTTCAAAAAACATCTCTATTTACATTCAAATGATTTTGTTTTCATTTGTAACCAATTGACAATTAATAGATTCAATTTATAAAACTTTATAATAAAAATTCTCATAATTTTTTTAATATTATTAATAATCACCAATCCAATTTATAATACATTACTATCATAATTAATAATAATATTTTATTAGTGTATTGTTTTTCGTTTAAATTCATTGTTCAGTGTAAATAATTCTAACAATGAAATTAAATTTATTTAAATATAAATATATCATAAAATATTAATGATTTATAATATAATCCTTTATAATTATTTTCCCCTAAAATTTCATCACTCTAGTACAATAAAATCTAGATATATCTACCACATCATGTCTTCAGGTTCCCACATTCCATCATCAAATTTACGGTTTCACCACAAAACATTTACCAGGTGAGTGGTATTGGTTCGAAATAATTTATCTCTTTGATCTACCATCTCCAGAAATTATTCCTCATTAGATAGACCATTCTCTATTGGTACAATAACTAATTATATTACATGATAATTAACAATTATTTACTTATTTAGTAGAGATAAATGGAACATATCAGGAACTTAATAAATATTGTCTTGAAACACAAAGTGATATGAAATTTTTTTATATGATAAATAATTTCGAAGGCATCAACATATCTAGGTATTAATTTACCCTAAATTCTAAATATCATAACCTTATTGTATGGATAAATTTTAATTAATAACTTATCCTCAATATTAAACTTCATGTCTCCTCAATGATTGTCCTAAAAAATATTCTATCGACTATGGGATACCATAATGAAATATAAAATATTTTGTTACCTTATTAACCATTTCATCAGCTATATTAGTTCAAAATATCTTTATTTCTCTAACCTCATCCTAGTACATTGTATTTATACACTTCATAATATATATGGCTTCATATGATCCATCTTTATGCTCATGTGAAAACTATTATTGCATGATAATTATTCTATAATAAGTTGTTGATCCCAACAACCACTGATGTTCATAGATAAATATCTCAAAGTGAATTCAAGATATTTTATTAGTCCTTTCCAAAATACAATCTTCCTGGGGATGATATAGTTTACTAAAACTCAACTCTATATGCTGATCATTTTATACATGTATCGAAAATAATGAGGAAGATTTGGGATCCTCATCAGAGAAATTAGAATATAATATTCCATATAAACTTACCACTTTATTAATTTATATCACGGAAATAAGAACATTAATGAAACATTTTTTTTGAAATGAAATTCATTGATTTCATAAGAAGATTGAATACACCCCCAATATCATTTTTCCTTTATATGTTTTCTAGATTTTTATGACAAAATACATGTTAATTGTTTACCATTTCCATCATAGTATGTGTTATATTTATAAAATACCATTAGAATTATATCTCCAACATTTAACATACTAAAATACCAAGAATAAAGATACTCACTCTATAATATCTATTTTCTTGTTATCACAACCGAAATATTCTATCATATCACTATATATTATTGTACTTCTGAGATCGATAGAGAATGATAAACTTCTAGATTAATCCAAGATATCCTTTTACATGTATGGAATTAAATGGACACATACTTAGTTCTTGATCCTTATAATTTAATCACAATCATGGTTGAAGTAAAGAAAATTTCTCACCTTCTAATATAGTATTTCATCTTCCTTATACACATATTTAATCCTCACATGAATAGATAATGTAAATTTTATAAATAATATATATAATATATCCCCATTAAAAATGATTTCAAGGTCCATATTTTTCAAATCAATTAATATTGTATCCCATTCAATTCACATCATGGAAAAACAGTATTGTTTTGTATACCATTCATTACATCATGGTTTTAGAGTGGATAGTATGTTTACATTTCACAAAATTGTTCTCATAGCCAAATTCAGTAGTTGTGATCACCTGATATTTTTTCCCTCAACAAAGAGGTTTTTGATGAAACTTTTCATTATTAACTCTATGATTCATGCAATGATTATTTTAATGTATATACTCCTTATACTTATATCATATGTGTGTGGGTTCCACATTCATTTAATCATTTTAACCATTAATTTCATTTGAATTCATCTTCATATGACATATGCATTCCTTTTATTAGTGGTATTACTTTCAGAACAGAAAAAATTACTAGAACCCATAATAAAATATCAATAATGCTTCTATCCACACTTCTGACATAAAGAAAGATTAATTTTCTTTCCACTATCATTCTATTTTTCTACAAAACATGGGAACACTAAGAGTCTCCCATTTTTATTATCTCATTAATAAAAAATAAAACATTTTCTTTATGTTTATCAATGTCTATTATAGAAAATGATTTTTTATACTTGGCCTTGAGTCACTACTCAATCAGTCCACTTTTCTTTAAAAATTGATGATAAAACCAAAATCATACCCTTCAAGTCTAGAAATTTTTTCCTCATAGATACAAATGGATTTTTTATTTTTTAAGTTTTTGTATAGGGTGCAGTTAAAATACTTATTAAAAAATACAATCATAATAATTTCTTATATCATATATTCATATTCCACCACTTTCATTTTATTTTGGATTAATGTCCACCAATGATCTTCTTAAACTTCTAAACTATACACATCCATGAAAAATATTTCAAATTAAAAAAACTAGATACTAGAAAATATATTTTTCTTGTTATTGATCAATTTCTCGGAAATACAGTGACAAGAGGAACCATTTACATATAGTGAAAATTTCTACATCAAATACTCAAGAGTGAGTTGTTCTTTTTTTTGGCCATTTGGAAGTTCAACATGTTTCATGTTACTTCTCATTTTAGGAGTGAGTTAGGTGATAATTGATAAAAGGGTTCACATTCTATCTCCCATTTTAGTTGTCTTCTAATGAAGAAGGTGATAATTTTTTTTTCAAATTTAGCGTTAACATGAATCCCCCCAAGTCTATCCATTGACTAAGGAAAAAAAAGTGTGAGAAAAAATAATCCTACTGAGTAATCATGTAATCATGAAAATAATCCATATTATTTCTAAATATGGACACTTTATTTTAAATCTATGACACCTTATGGTTATCCTAGGTCATTAATGGTTATAATGTATTCAAATAATTCATTATGGTTTATAGAAAACATGAATTAACCAAAGAATTTACCTCAGGAGTGTCAAGATAGGTGTGTATGCTTAGTCCCACACATCATATGTTGGTGATGATTGATATAATACCTTATCCACCACTTTTGTATTTTTTATCCCTAGGTGCATCTATGCCACAACCTCATCCACATTAAAATATACTTAAACGATTCTATTTTCTAGGAAAACCACACAATCTCTAATTTATCAAAACTCTGTAATGTTATAATATACATAAGACCTATCCACATATTTTCAATAATGTTCTATAATCCTAGTATCAAAAAATAACTATTCTATAATATAATACCAATTGAGGAAAGATGGCCATTATTTAGATAGATTTGACATCATATTAGATGATCATTCATTACTTATCCTAACAAAACATGCCTCATAACCAAAAATCATTACTGTATTTGTAGACCAGATATATAATAATATTATTTCATGAAATAATTTTAGTATATCCCACAAATTGTTTCCCACATGGTACACTTCATAGTCATAACATTCTCAAAAAAATTTCTTCATAACATAGGAAATGCAATATAAGAAAGGGTAAACTCAGGTGCTCCCTAAGGGTATACATAGGAGAAATCAATCAATTATCATAACATATGGAAATTGTACCTAGTTTTTCAGACACAACTAGTTATAAATCATGTAATAAGTCTTGGTCACAAGAAAATACATAATTTTTATGTGTGAGAATTCATCAATAATCAATCCATATCAATGATATCATATCATAAGCATAAGACTTTTGTATTTTGAATAAACATAATCATAAAAATAATTTCCTTAGTCATCTTTCACTTACAATTACATCATATTGGATTGGGTTTACTCCATATTCTATCATTTCCTTAGTCAAGGTTCACTCCCAATACTATCATAGTGGATAGAGTCCCATACTAAATTAAATTCACTACAAAATAAATTCCTTATTATCTATTGAGATATCCATATTAATCCAATGCATTGGAGATATATATAATGTTGGGTGTACTGGTTACATAATGAAAACCACACATATTTGTTCCACAAGATCAGAAAACATTCCTCACATAATCATATCATCATATTATAACCCTTTGAAATGAAACATATTTCATAAACATTTAATCATTTCTTCCTCGAATAACTCACACAAATGTAATGGGTTTCACACAAGTATCATTATATCTTAGTCAAACCATGGAAGAAAATTGGTTTCAAAAACTCATACTTAAATAATCATCTTCCTAAGACATCTAGAAAACAAATTGGGTGGTATAATAAGTTAATATCCCCATTGAGGTATAAAAATAATTAAAGGATATTATAATAGAAGAAAAATACTTGTCAAATATCATTCAAACCATTATTTAAAAAATGAGATAATATCCTTTTATTTTGATGAGATTTTAACATAAAATTCCCAAAAATATTAGAAAATCAATTTACATCATAAAACCTAATAAAAATTGTAAAATAATTTTCAAATAAAAGAATGTTCATTATAGGGGGAAAATATTTTTATGACCTATATGATAAAATAATATATTATATTCAAACCTTAAAAAAAGAAAAAAATGACTTGTTCTGAAAAATTATTCATTAAAAAAGATTATTTTAAAAAAATTAAATAAAGGAAAAGGTAGGTAATATGACCATTTTTAAAATGATTCCGGTATATATAATAACTTTTCAAAAATTGGTTTCTATGAAAATGGATATGGAAGTAAAAAAATTTAGGAACAAGAAAATAATGTATAGTTTTCATTAAATAAATCATATCATTCATTTTATGTAACAAAGTTGTGAAAATTGTCCTAATACAAAAAATACATAAATAAGTACAGAATAATAAAACTTATTGGGTTTAATTTATAATATCTATATAATTACCATCAATGGAAAGTTTTCATTGACAATATTGGGAAGAGATTAGATTGGAACACAAACCCCTTTCCTCAAATCTTATCTTGCTTTATCAATATTCAAAAAACATATATAATAACTATCTTTTTTAAAAGATTTATTTTAGATCCATATTTTGACATATCAAAATATTTATTATTCATTTATAATTTCCAATTACACATTTAATTATAATTTATTAATTAAAATGAACATTCAAGTGAATATTATTCCATTTTCCATGCATTGCTTGGTTTGATGGTTTTGATACACATGCCTTGGACATAGATTCATATTATTTAGAAGATAAATTGTGAAATAATTATTGTACATATTCATCATATAAACAATTATAATTATTCATATAAAAATATTATGGAAATTAATTTCACCACTTCATGTAGATGGTACTCTGTATGTATATGTGAATAATGTTTACTCTTTTCAATGGTTGGAATGAAATAAAGAAGAAAATAATTAAAGTATCCAAAATAATTATTATATTATAATTATAATATATATTTATTAAATATATACTTATTACCAATCATATGAAATGAAAATTATGAATTAATCACATTACTTTGTAAAGGTTTTAGTCTACACATACACACGATCACTGTAATCTCCTTCCAATGGATGGAAAGGTAAAATAGTAGATAAGATATTATAATTATATATTCATAATTATATTAAAAATATCATATATAAAACATAGAATCTATCATAATAACCAACCATTAATTATGGTTAGAGAAAATAAATCACACTATTTTGTGGAGGCGGTAGTCCTCATATATGCATCAACAATACATTCAATTCCAATTTGATAGAAACAATGTAAAAAATGGTTACTCCATCATTATAATAACAATTAAATATATTGAATCTATTGAATTAAATATTTTATAATACAGAACATATACTCATAAGAGTTATAATTAGAAATAAACTTTAATGTTCCCACCTCATGGTTAAACTATTTGTTGAGAAACCTCATTTGGATTACACATTATGACTTGAAAGTATTGTTTTATGATCAAACCATAATATCTATGAGATGGTTATTAATTTCATGAAGGGATTAATATAGTTATATTCTAATATAGAAAGATCATTATGTTCGAGTAAGATAGGATAAGTGGGATTCTTTTATAAGGGAGGGAGAGGACACATTTAGAATTTTAACAAGATTAAAATATATTAAAGTATTTCTAAAGAAAAGTGGATCCAAAATAATTAATATTACCATATGATAATGATATGGTTGAAATAAAATAAACCTATAAAATTATATAAAGTGTTTTTTGATATTGAAACCTCATCTCTAAGATTAACCACCTTTTAAACCATTTTTAACCTTGATTGTGGTAAGGAATTGTTTTTTATTTTAACATTTAATTACAACCAAAACAATAAGTTGACCCTATGAAAATATATTATTTATAATGATTCTATGAATTTAATCCGTTTTTAAAATATATTATTTCTTTATTTATTAGAAATCCATTTCAAAATAAGCACGAAAAACACAACAAAACCATTTTTAGAAAAATGAAATTGTATGAATAAAACAAGATATATTATTATTCCATGCAAAGTAAAAAATTAGATGAATGTTAACAAAAATTGATTAAATATATATAATCTATAAAATTAAAAAATATCATTAATAAATATATATAAATATAATTTATTAAGATAAAATATATTTTTCATAATTTTTTTCAGAAAGCATCTCTATTTACTATCAAATGATTTTATTTTCAGTTCAAAAAAATTAACTCCCAATGATTTAAATTTATAAATATGTAATAAAATTCACAATTTAGTCAGTCATATTAATACCTACTAATGAAACTACTATTATATTATTATCATAGTAAATAATAATATTTTAATAGCATATCATTGTTCATTTAAACTCGATGTAGGTTGTAAAGCAAGAAATCACATAAATTAAATTTATACCAAGGTAATACATCACAAAATAATGGGGTTTTATAAAATAATTTCATGAAAATAATGTATAACAAGAATAACTATATGAAAATATAATTTCAAAACCATATTCATACATAAATTTTGTTTATTTTTATTTGTAATCATTTTAAATATATTTTATTTATTTTTTACCTATTTTCCCACATCAACTGTTTATATATTTGATTATTTATACTAGTTTCATAGTAGAAGTGTTGCTATTAATTTTTCTCCCATATTTCATCACTTCATTTTCATTAATTTTACATTAATGTGTGAATTATAATGATTAATTAAGTTTCAATTTCCATTGTTTAGTGTTTAATTCAATATTTTTAGGATCAAATTGAATATTATTTAACTTTAGTGAAGTTAATAACAAATGATAGGTGTTTCATTAATTATTGAGTTAAATATTAATGTATCTTTTCCATAATACCAACCAAATAATTATTAAAATATTTAAATCATATTATAAAAATAATAATTTTTTAATAGTTATCCATTATATAATATTTTTTCATTATTCAATTATGTTGTTAATCCGACTCCGACATGAACATACCATGATTAATGGATGATTGTGAGTTATTTTGGTTCCAATGTTAATATACCAATAGTATAATAATGCTTTATAGTGTTTAATTGTAACATGATGGGTAAACAAAGAATAAGAAATTCTCATATTTATTAATATTTGTGAATAAAATATTAATATTACTTTAAAGGATATTATATGTTTGATGGTGTACCCAATACGCAACAATGATTTTCATTGAAATCTTACGTTGCACACTAATAATATAATTATTTTAAATGGTAGTTGACACCTAGCCATTGTATTGGAGGGAATGAATAAAACTAACTACAATATGATTATAGATGTTTGTTAAGTATTTTTACATTTATCCAATAAATGTTAGAGGCTTAAAATGCAAATGAAACCAATTTTAAGAATAAATACTCTAATATTTTTAAAAGATTGTTTTAACTCCTTTTGATGGAGAACCTTTTTTAAATCTTAATTTTGAAAATTTAATAAGATTTATTTTTCAAAAAAAACTTTTTATTTAGAATTGGGACATTTAAATTTACATTGGATAAATTTTTTGTATTTTTCTGACTATGTTCATTATTTTTAATGAATAGTGAAAACTACTTCATTTGACTTCAAAACTACTTTTTCATCTAATTTAATTATATAGTTAGAATATATTTTTATTTTTTTTAAGTGTAATTTGAATATAATTTTACCATTTAATCTAATGGTGGTCATTACAATTAATTTCACTTTGAAAGTGGACATAAACAGGTGTCAATCTTTTGATAAATATTGTTTCTTAAAAACACGCTATTTGATTTTCTACGGGAATTAACTATATTATTTATTAATGAAACCTCTATTTTTTGAATTTTTTCAAATGGAAATCATTTTTGAATTTGGAATATCAAATATATCTTAGGGTGAATTTTTGGTATTTTTCTGATAATGTTAATTTTTTTATGAATAGTGAAAAATACACCTTTTTAATTCAAAACTGCTTTTTCATCAAATTTATTAATATAGTTAGATTGTTATTTTAATTATTTTTAAAGTATAATTTAATTATTTTTTTATCACCTAATACAATTCTATTCATTGTAAGTAATTCCACATTTAAATTGAAGTAAAAAAAAGTCAATCTTTTGATAAATTTTACTTCTTAAAAACCCGTGTTTTGTTTTGACAACGGGATTTAAATTTACATTAATTAATAAAATTTCTGTATTTTGAATTTGGTAAAATTGGTTCCACATTTTTAATCTTAAGGACCAAATTATTTAATTAAGAATATTTTGTTTTTTGACATTATGAATAGTAACGACGATGATTATCTTTAATTATCTTGTTTAATTAGTAATCGGGTAGTTAAGGGTAATGAAATAATATCATAAAAATATAAAATTACCCCAAAAAGTGTACTAATGCTTTTTGGGGTATCATGGTTGACCATGGGATACCTTGTGCCAAACTGGGGCCCCCATGGAATCACTTTAGTGTGAAAGTAACTTTTTATCATATTTTTAAGAAATAAAATATAACAAAGGTTTGTATATTCTAAGTAAAACAATTTTAATTTCGTTTACATAAATGATCTCTTTGACTATAAATAGTAATTGGAAAGATAAAAATATTTCCTACATTATGGTAATTTTTTATAATTTTTAGACGTTAAATATACTGATTTATTTATGACACTGTGATGATGCAGTGATTACCTCATTAATGAACGATTTAAATAAAATTAAATTATAAGTTAAAATATAAGACATAAACTTGTAAAAAACCAATTTTATGGGTTTATTTATAACCCTTATAATCGTATCCTATAAATATAATATTTTTGGACCTTTAAAATCTGAAAATAATTTTATAATAAAATAACATTTTATAACTTTCCAAGAGTGTCCCTCCTCTCTCTTATTAAAGGCCCCCACCTCTACCACCTTATCCACAACTCTCATGCCCTTGTATCATCAAACATTTGCTCATATTGTCTCTAAAAATCCCTCTCTTACTCCTAGAAGCCTAGCTTTGGGAATAATTCTTTCCAAGGAAGCCTTTTGGCTCAAATCAAAAAGAGTTACTTGATTTAAAGGTAATGTCTTCTCTTTTGTTCTTTTGTTTTATTTTGTTTCTCCAACCCCTTAAACTATTTTTATTCTTTTCATTTGTAACAAAACCAGTATCTTCAATATACTAGGATATTTTTATGTGAATTATTCAAGCTAAAATTACACACACCTCCATCTAATTAGTAAATAACATATTGTTTCTATGGACGACGAACTACAACCTCATGAAACGATGATTGTTCAATTATCTCCTACCACCTCTCATGGCGGCCATTACAATGTCACTGTATTTTATATATGATATATATGGTATTTATTATTTCTATATGCTTTTGTATTATATATATAAAACATACCTTTATGCTTTTCATGTTTTGAAAATGCGATAATTTCATATGAGGAAGTGTGGAATACCACCCCTCAAGTGATGCGACTCGTTCAGGCAATACATGGAATGTATAAAGAATAATATTAATGAACATATGTGACCTATATAACATATATATTATATTTTAATTATAATATATATATATATCTCATTTATTTTTAATTCCATTAATATGAAAAAGAAATGAAAGTAGCGTTCATGCGTACGTACAGCCTACCGTCGCCATGAATGGTGAATTTCATTTCTTTTTATCTCCAAATGTTATGGAATAGTATAAAATGAATATTTACTGGATATGTATGATATTTAAATCATTAGTACTATTCTGTAGATGATGTACTTATAACTACATGGACAATTCTTTTCAAACAAGTTCATCTTTGATTCATGTACCACACATCGACAAAAACATCTGATATGAACTCACATAATTATCTAATTATTATAAAATTATAATAAGTGATATGAATTGAATAATAAACTTTAAATGAGGTCCTTAAGAAATTATAAATTTAAAAACTTTTATTATTCATGAATATAAAAAACAAATAAGATAAGTCAGATATGAGGTAAGGGATCCTACCTCTCTCTTTCTTTTTAAGTACTCTCATTTATGTCATTTCCTTTAAGTT
This sequence comes from Viscum album, assembly GCA_963277665.1. Classification (NCBI taxonomy): domain Eukaryota; kingdom Viridiplantae; phylum Streptophyta; class Magnoliopsida; order Santalales; family Viscaceae; genus Viscum; species Viscum album. The sequence goes on along the minus strand of OY728129.1, from coordinate 613,452,012 downwards.
TATTTTTCTTATGTTGGGGGATGTTTTCTATATTCCCCTTACTGTAAATTTTATTTTCATATGATGAGATACCCTATTTGATCTCATCAATCCAGTTTTTTTGAGGTTTTAGGTGGCGTCATTCGGCTGTCGAGTATTCGTAAGGGATTTTTCATCTCAGTTTTATTCCCTTGAGATTCATGCTACATTTTCCACTATTTACCTTTTGTGTGGTATATGTACTAACCCTAATTGTATTTTTGTTTAATATTCATTAATTCATGGGTATTTAAATCTTTATTGTATGATCCTTATTTCATGGGGTGTAAGTTTCGAATGTTACCCAAATCGGTAAGGGAACCTTTCACCCTCCTATTTTTAAAAGACTTCTTTTTTGTTATGTCTTTTAATTTACATATTATTATGTTGGGATATCATCTATATCCTTATTGATGTAAATTGTTCGTACAAGTGATGAGATACCATTTTCTCTCTCATCAACTCATTTTCTGAATTTTAATGTGACGCTGTTAGGCTGTCGAATTTTTAAAAGGGAACTTCTTAACCAAATTTCAATTATTTGGGTTAAAACTCTACTTCTTGATTATGTCCTGATATGAATATGTGTGAATGGCCTCTGATTTATTTACACTTAACATCCACTTATATTGGGTGTATTTATATTTTTCACACATAATTATATAATTGATTTTTCCTTAATCTACAGATACTGTCTTTATAAGGGACTTCATATCTATATCCTTTCATTGAGAAATATTATGTTTTATACACAAAATCCTTTTATACAGTGTATAAACCCCTTTGAATTTTACTTTTATTAAAAAGGTATATTTTTGTATGAAGCATTTTGCTAAATGAAAAAAGGAATGTTTTGTCTTATGTATGCAGCGATAACAACTTCTCTGCCGCCATGACCATTATTTGAGTTTCGGATTCCTCTACAAGCCATAACATTTTTAAATGAAAAATAAATACCATGTTTTACTTTATCTTTATTTTGGCATTGAAAATGGTTTTGATAATGTTTTCATTATATCAATGTGCTGTATTGATACCTTGGGATTGAAATATGGAAATGTTATGTTTCCTTTATGCATGATTTATGTGATACAATTATGTTATGGTTCTTGGGCATTGTTTATGAAAATGGGTGGTTCCGTGATAAACTAAGGGTGTGTGAGCCCATGATAGCTCTCCAATGCATTGGGTAACGTGAAGGAGTTAAACGGTAAGGTTTCTTTGAAGAGATTTAGGGAATATACTATGATGGGTATTCCAAACGTAACCATAAGGGTTACTCCCTACGTAATAATGTTATGAATAACCCAAGTTACATTTATGTCTTATGATTTCTATGAGTTATACATAAGTATTATAATTTCAGAAGGTATGTTATGATTGAAAGTTATGGTTTCATTGATTTGTATTTGTTGGCGGGTTAATGTTTCCTTTCATTATGTTATAACCTTTAATGAGCTTTTTTTACTCATCCCATGTTTTTGAGATGTTTTTCACAGGTTATAAAAAAATGTAAAAGAAAGGAAGTATTCAAAAAGATTTATATCAAGAAAAGAACTCTTGTTTTATTTAATGGTTTTTTTATTGTTGTGAAAAATCGGTTATTGTATTAGTGTCTACTTTTTAATCTTTTGAGATGTAATAGTTATGTCCTAATTCTCTAAAACTCTAAACCTAAAAATATCCTCAATGTGAATTATTCATTTAATTTAAGATTAAGTAATGTTTTAAGGTCGGGTCCTTATAGTTGGTATCAGAGGTCGGTTTAGATAACTTTAGAGGTTAGAGTGTTGTTTAATCATAAGTGACAAGTTATTTATAACCACAATGGTTAGTATATTAGATGGAGTCATTGTTATTTTTGAAGGTTGGAATGAGTTTGAGATAACTTGTATAAGTATATATTAGTGTTTATCTTCTTCATTAGTATGTAATGATTTTGTTGATATACTCACACGGAAATTTTTGTTTCTAGTAAATGGATGGATCTAGCAGGAACAAAAGTGAAAATGGGTATGAAAGAAACTATGGTGGTTCTTTGATTATAAGACTGGATAAAATGGGGGATTCAATGAGAAATCTAGTGGTTATTCTAAACCAACTATCAAGAGTCATATTTAACCACTTGATCCTTGGTGAGTTTTCTAATGCATCATGTACGATAGAACAAACACGATGTGGATGTTCAGGTAATAACTATAAAGGTAACCATTAGGTTTCATATAATCCTTACATTGGAGGTAATTATGGGTTACTATATGTTATAATGGAAAATGAAATGCAAGAGATAAACTTGAGGTTAATTATGTTAGGGTTATTTTTTATGATTTTATCTCTTTTTGGGGAAAGATTTTAGAATTATATAGTTTTGGAAAAAGGAAAACACGCAGACCGTGTGACAACCTGTCGCGTCGGACAAAGCTGCGGGAATAAAAACCACAACCAAAGTGGGACTGGTACATATAGCATACCACCGGACTACGTGAAGTCCCTGGTTAGTATAAAAAATTATTTTTAGTTAGATGATTTTATGAATCAAGAATAAGTTGATTTTGGGTTATATATGGAAATTATTAGCCTATCATGGAGGATATGTGATTAGGTTAATTACTTTTCAGTATGAGACTTTAAGAGTAACTAATTTTATTTCGAGATAAATTTTATGATTTACCTTGGAAAACTATGTGATTAAATCCTTCAGAGATTTGGGTTTCCATCATAGTTTGGTTTATCTGTGAAGAATTTTATGGATATCCGTTTATTGAATATTCTTTGTTGATCTTTGGATTATGTTTGACAAATTTTGGAGATTGAGAGTAGTATATCTTTTTATAAAGGATTGTCCTTTTTAGGTATTATATGATCTCGTACTAACAATTTTTGTTTCAGTTTTTGTCTAAAGACATGGGAAATATATAGTTCTCTTTTTTTGATTAGTTGATTCTCTAGAAGTTGATTATAGAGCTATTATTGTGAACACGTTATCCTAAATACTCGTCTTTTGGAGAAAATATGAGTTTGTGTAAGAAATACAGTAACAGATGAAAGTCTACACGACAAGTAAGTATATTTCCGTATGATTTAATTAAGCTCATAAAAGAATTCCTCAATGAAAAGTAACTTGAAACAAAAATTTTGTCCGTTAACTCCTCTTAATGGGGAATCAAATACTGTTTAACTCATCACATGTTTCTGATTTTCTGGTGGTTAACTTTCTCCTAAACATGTTTTCTATCTCTCTCCATCAGAAATTGATGGTTTTTTTCTCTTCCAAATCTATGTTTTTATAGAATCCTAGTATCTGTTTTCTCAGGTGACATTTTTACTTTTCTTTCTTTCTTTTAAAGTGATAGTTTAATTTACTCCTTTTCCAATGTGGGGCTTTCAATGAAGTTTTCGAGCCCAATTTGAAAATTGCGAAGACAAAATTCCCAAAAGGGGGGGAAGGATGTAACATCCTTGGTAAATAAAAAATATGACATTCTCATATTTATTAATATTTGTGAATAAAATATTAATATTACTTTAATGTATATTCTATGTTCGATGGTGTACCCAATATGAAACAACGAGTTTCTTTTAAATCTTACATTGCACACTAATAATGTAATTATTTTAAATGATAGTTAACATATGGCCGTTGTATTGGACGGAATGAATAAAACTAACTAAAATATAATTATAGATGTTTGTTATATTTTTTTTACATTTATCCAATAAATTTTAAAGTCTTAAAATTCAAATGAATCCAATTTTAAGAATAAATACTCAATTATTTTTAAAAGATTGTTCTACGGCCTTTTGATGGAGAACCTTTTTTAAATCTAAATTTTGAAAATTTCATAAGCTCTATTTTTAAAAATAAACCTTTTCTTTATAATTGGGACATTGAAATTTACTTTGGATAAATTTTTGTTATTTTTCTCACTATGTTCATTTTTTTAAATGAATAGTGAAAAATACTGCATTTTACGTCAAAACTGCTTTTTCTTCTAATTTAATTAAATGGTTAGATTATATTTTTAATTAATTTAAAGTGTAATTAGAATATATTTTTACCATTTAATCCAATGGTGTTCATTATAATTAATTTCCTTGTGAATGTAGACATAAACAAGTGTCAATCTTTTGATAAATATTGTTTCTTAAAAACACGCTATTTGTTTTGACAGCGGGAATTAACTATATAATTTTTTAATGAAACTTTATGTTTTTAATTTGGTAAAATGGACATAATTATTGAATTTATAATATCAAATATATATAAGGGTGAAATTTTGGTATTTTTCTTATAATGTTTATTTTTTTATGAATAGTGAAAAATACCGCATTTTAATTCAAAACTGCCTTTTCATCCAATATATTTATATAGATAGATTGAAATTTTAATTGTTTTTAAAGTATAATTGAATTATATTTTTATCACTAAATACAATTTTGTTCATTGGATGTAAGTTCACTTTTCAATTAGATGTAAAAATAAGTCAATCTTTTGATAAACTTTACTTCTTAAAAACCCGTCTTTTGTTTTGACAACGGGATTTACTTTTAAATTAATTACTACAATTTCTATGTTTTGAATTTGGTAAAATGGGTTCCACATTTGGAATTATAAGGTCCAAATTATGTATTTAATAATCTTTTGTTTTTTACATTGTGAATAATAATGATGGTGATTATCTTTAATTATCGTGTTTAATTAGTAATCGGGTAGTTAAGGGTAATAAAATAGTATCATAAAAATAAAAAATGACCCCAAAAGTGTGTCCTAATGCTTTTTATGCTGTCATGGACAAAAATGGGATGCCTTTTTCTAAACTAGGGGCCCCATGGAATAACATTAGTGTAAAAGTGACTTTATCATTTTTTTAATGAAAGGAAGTATAACAAAGGTTTTTATATCCTAAGTAAAACAATTTTAATTTCTTTTACATAAATTATCTTTTTTACTATAAATAGTCACTGAAAGGCTATAAATATTTCCTACATGATGGTAATTTGTTTATAATTTTTAGACATTAAATAAATAAATTTATTTATGATGTCATGATGATGTAGTGATTATCTCATTAATGAACGATTTAAATAAAATGAAAAGATAAGGTAAAATATAAGACATAAACCTGTCAAAAACCTATTGTATGGGTGGATTTAAAAACATTATTTTCTTATCCTCGAAATATATAATTTTTGGACCTTTAAAATCTGAAAATAATTTTATAATAAAATAACATTTCATGACTTTCCAAGTGTGCCCCTCCTCCCTCTTATAAAAGGCCCCCACCTCTACCCCCTTACCCACACCTCTAAGCCCTTGCCTCATCCAAAATCTACTCATATTATCTCTCCACATCCCTCAATTACTCCTAGAAGCCTCACATTGGGCCGAATGCTTTGCAAGGATGCCTTTCGGCTCAAATCAAAAAGAGTTACCCGATTTAATGGTAATGTCTTATCTTATGTTCTTTTGTTTTATTTTGATTCTCCAACCGATTAAACTCTTTTTATTCCTTTCATTTGTAAAAAAAAGTATGTTAAATATACTAGGATGTTGGTATGATAATTATTCGTGCTACAATTACACACACCTCCATTTAATGGGTGAAGAATATACTGTTTCTGTGGACGACGAACTACGGCCTCACGAAACGATGATTGTTCAATTATCTCCTACCACATCTCATGGTGGCCATTACAATGTCACTGTATTTTATATATTATATATATGATATTTATTTTTTCTATATGATTCGATATTATATATTTAAATAATACCTTTATGCTTTTCATGTTGTGCAAATGCGATAATTTCATATGAGAAAGTGTGGACTACCTCCCCCTCAAGTGATGTGACTTGTTCATATAATACATGGAATGTATAAAGAATGAAATTAATGAACTTATGTGACCTATATAACATATATTTTATACTGGAATTATAATATATATATCTTTCAGTTATTTTTAATTCCATTAAAATGAAAAATAAATCAAAGCAGCGTCCATGCGTACGTACGGCCTACCGTCTCCATGAACGGTGCATTTCATTTCTTTTTATCTCCAAATGTTATGGAATACTATAAAATGAATATTTACTGGATATATATGATATCTAAATCATTAATACTATTCTGGAGATTATGTACTTATAACTACATGAACAATTATTTTCAAAAAAGTTTATTTTTTACTCATGTACCCAACATCGACAAAAACATCTGATATGCACTCACATAATTAACTAGTTATTAAAAAATTATAATAAGTGATATGAATTGAATAATAAACTTTAACGGAGGTAATTAAGCAATTATAAATTGACAAAAGTTTATTATTCAGAAATATAAAGAAACAAACAAGATAATTTGGACTTGAGGTAAGGGATCATACCTCTCTCTTTCTTTTTAAGTACTCTCTTTTATGTCATTTCCTTTAAGATACTTTTTCTTATGTTGGGGGATGTTTTTTTATATTCCACTTATTGTAAATTTTATTTTCATATGATGAGAGACCCTATTTGATCTCTTCAATCCATTTTTTTGATGTTTTAAGTGGCGTCGTTAGGTTGTCGAGTTTTCGTAAGGGATTTTTCATCTCACATTTACTCCCGTGAGATTCATGCAACTTTTGAAACTATTGCATTTTTGTGTGGTGTGTGTACTACCAATGATTTTATTATTTTTTTAATATAACTTTATTTTTTGGGTATTTACTTCTTCATTGTATGACCCTTCTTTCATGGGGTGTATGTTTCGAAAGTTACCCAAATCGGCAAGGGAACCATTCACCCTCCTCTTTTTAAAAGACTTCTTTTAGTTATGTCTTTTAATTTACATCTTATTATGTTGGGATATTTTCTTATATATCTTTATTGATGTAAATTTTTTGTGGAAGTGATGAGATACTATTTTCTCTCTCATCAACTCTTAGTCTGAATTTTAATGTAACACCGTTAGGCTATCGAATTTTTGTAAGGGAACTTCTTAACCCAATTTCAATTCTTTGGGTTAAAACTCTACTTCTTGATTATGTCATGATATGAATATGTTTGAATGACCTATGATTTTTTTACATTTAATATCCACTTATATTGGGTGTATTTATATTTGTCACACATAATTACATAATTGATTTATCCTTAATCTAAGGATACCATCTTTGTAAGGGACTTCTTCTCAATCTCCTTTCATTGAGGAATATTTTTTTTTGTACACAACATCCTTTTATATGATGTATAAACCCCTTTGACTTTTACTTTTATTCAAAAGGAATCTTTTTATACGAAGAGTTTTACTAAACGTCAAAATGATTTTTTTGTCTTACGTATGCGGTGACAACGACTTCTCCGCCACCGTAACCATTATTTTGGTTTCAGATTCATCTACAAGACATAAATTTTTTAAATGAAAAATAAATACCATGTTTTACTTTTATTTTATTTTGGTATTGAAAGTGGTTTTGATAATGTTTTGATTATGCCAATGTGTTGTATTGATACCTTGGGATTGAAATGTGGAAATGTTATGTTTCCTTTATGCATGATTTATATGATAGGATTATGTTATGGTTCTTGGGAATTGTTTATGAAGATGGGTGGCTCCATGATAAACTAAGGACAGGTTATCCCGTGATAGCTCCCCAATGCATTGGTTAACATGAAGGAGTTAAATGCTAAAGTTTCTTCGAAGAGATTTGGGGAATATACTGTGATGGGTATTCCAAACGTAACCATGAGGGTTACTCCCTATGTAAGAATGTTATGAATTACTCAAGTTACCTTTATGCATTATGATTTATACGAGTTATACCTAAATATTATGATTTCAGAAGGTATGTTATGATAGAAAGTTATGGTTTCGTTGATATGTATTTATTGGCGGGTTAATGTTTCCTTTCATTATGTTATAAACCTTACTGAGATTTTTATGCTCATCCCACATTTTTAAAATGTTTTTCACAGGTTCTAAGAAAGGGTAAGAGAAAATAAGTATTCACGAAGATTAATATCAAGAAAATAACTCTTGTTTTATTTAAGTAATTTTTTTATTGCTGTGAAAAATCGGTTATAGTAGTATTGTCTACTTTGCAATCTTTTGAGATGTCATAGTTATGTCGTAATTCTCTGAAACTCAAAACCTAAAAAGATCCTCAATGTGAATTATTCATTTAATTCAAGATTTATTAATGTTTTAAGGCTGAGTACTTATATTAATATAGATAAGTATAATAATAATAAGATGTATAAGGTAAATTAATTACCTATAAATATTTTATATTATGATTAAATCATTTTCCCTCTTTGTCTGCTTGTTTTAAGAAATCAAATTTTATAATGATTATTTATCATTCAAATCAACAATAGGTTATTAAATTTTTATTAAAATTATAATATTCATCTCTAAAAAGTCATATTTATTCTTTCAAATCCTTCTAATAACTATTCATGTAAGGTATTGATGAAATGAAAAATGGAAATTTATCGTTCCATGGAGGTGGTAGTCCACATGTATGCATGGAAAATGATATAATTTTATATAGAATGAGGAAATAAATTAATATGGTTTATCATTTCATAAAATAAAATAAGTCATAAATTTAAGTATTATAAATAAAATTCCATATTAGGGCTAACCTTGTAAGGTGGGGAAGGAAAAAAAGACTCGTTGTGTTGGGTAGGATGTTGTCCTCACAATGCATGATTCACATTTTGGTCTTTCATAGTGGAAAAGGGGAGGGTTTATAATTATTGGAAAACATTATAATAACATGAAATAATAATTATTATATTTATATTACCATTTTAATTGGTCAAAATAAATTTGGTGAGTAATAAAATAACACAATTAAAAAGAAAGAGGGGGGGGGGGGGGGTCAGTTAGAAATATTTACCTTACTACTTGGATTATCTCTTTTTTTAGTGGATTAATCATTTTTGAAATGATATATTTAGAATAAAAACATATTTAAGGTTTATAGAAGTGTTTTTTATTGGTTTGGTAAGAAATTTAACTGATTTGGGGGGGTTGGTGTTAGGGGAAATGCGAATAGGATTTCCCATTTTATAAGACAAAAGAGATTATTTTTTGTAAATACACAAAATATTATAATAATTGCAACTCACTATAATGTAAATTGGACCCAAAATAGATAAATAAAGTACATGATAAGATAAAATCAATAAACACACGTCAAAACCTATATATCAAACATATTTTTATCATGTTTGGCCTATAACATCTTCAGTTTCTCATTTTTACAATTTTGGTTTTCACTATGGTAACAGGATTTTAAAATAGTAATTTATACTTTATGCATAAAAATAAAATGACCCTTATTATTTAATTTAATCGTAATAATTAAAATTTTGAAAGCCATAATTTTTTACTTTTTAATTGCGATTTAAATTAAATTTATAATAATAAATTTGTAATGTATAAAATCTCATTTTTTGGAATACTCTAACTTATGTTATAAAATGTAAAATATGGTTTTTTAATTGGAAACATCAATTATAAAATTATAAAGTTACTTAAATAAAATACAAAATTGGAATTAAAAATTGGTGTCATGAGGTTTAAGTTCATACATAAATACAAATAATGCATTAAAATCATGTTATTTTTATGAATGTAACCCCCTGACCATTGTTACTGAGAGTCGTTGCATTATTACATAACATTGGAATGATCACAAGGGATCATGTCCTGAAAGAATGATCAATTTAGTAGCCTGGGACGTACTAGATACAAACATAAGTTTTACATTAAATCATAAAAAAAAACAATGTGTCCCCTTTGAACACACTCATATCCATTAACCTATCCCTATAGGTCAAGAATAATATACTACTTCACATCCTTGGAAGAAGAAAACAGAATAAAGGGATGATATCAGATTCTCAATAAGGATTACAATATAGAAAAAACTATCATAAATAAGAATAAACATTTAAGGCAATGTATAAGACTAAAACACAAGACTTTTAAACATATAATTCTGTATAATATGGAAAATATAAATCAAATAATTCTATTTACTAATTCACATATATATTCTACTAGTGTAATAATCACATGTAATATCAATATCTAATTTCATAATGATGGAACACATAATGACAGACGTCATAACCATATATTAAAGCACTCATGCCAAGATTACAAAAAATATATTTTTCATGGCCTTTTTCCAAGACACTAGTTTGTCTCATGAGACCTACTGATGCATCGAGGAGCTATAGCGGGCACTAACCGTCACTTACTAATTCTAATTCATTCCTCGTATGAAAATTATGTAACATAATCTAAACATTTGTATTAAAACAAGCATACCAAATGTCAATATTTTAACTAGAAACCATGAATGGTATAAAAATTGCACATCCACAGTCAAACAAAACACATTCAATAAAATACAGAAGATTTTATAAATAATTCTCAATCAAGAATAGTTAAGGATAATGACATATATGAAAATAATTAGTAAAACTATATGGGATAAATATACATTTTTTTAAACATTTAAAAGTATCACTATTTATAAAGAAGATTTTTAAAAGATATTTTTGATTCAAAGTGTCCCATACCACATTGAAAATTTTAAAAAGATTTTTAATTTTTAAACATTAAGGTTTATATAAATAAATCCTTAAAACCCATTTTAGAACATGGAAATTAAGGAGAAAGATTTATAATAATAAATATTTAAAGAACTTAAAATGATATTTTAGTTAGAGTTTGTAACCAAATGAATTTTTATTAAATAAAAATAATTGAGGTAGTAATTTTTTTAAATATCATGACAATAAAGGGATTCGTGATATACTATGTCAATGTACAGTATGCACACCATATAAAAGTGAACTAGCACATAACAACAAAGAGGTATCAATAGAATGTAAATTGAGATGAAATACCTTATAAAGACTTTATACTTCGGTTAAGGATAAATCAATGACATAATTATCTGTGAAAAATATAAATACACTCAATATTACTGGATATTAAGTGTAAATAAATCAGAGGTCATTCCAACATATTCTTTTAAAAATCCAAGGGAACCACATTTGTTTCACTAATTATATATCTAACCTTATCATTGTCCTTTGGCCAAAACATACATTTTTAGGAATATTATATCAATTAATAATATAGTATTTATTTTAAAAACTCATTTATGTGAATTTTGACAACATTTAGTGTTTGGTTTTTTCTGAAAGTCATAAAAAATTAATAACTTCAAACAAAATTTATTTAATCAACCCTAACATGTCATATTAACCTATAAAATTCATTCAATACTTCAAAATTTCAATTTACAATTATATTAATATATATAATATCAACTACATTAATCTTTCAATAATAATGTAATTAGTGCATCATCATTTTGTCATAAATAAATTTTATTATTTAACATCTAAAAAATTATAAAAAAACACAATTATGTATGAAATATTTTAATCTTTATAATGAATATTTATAGTCGAATTTATCTTATGTATAACACTATATTAAAAATGGTTTACATATTAAAATTTGAATTTAACACTTTTAACTCCTCTTTAAATAAAATAATAATAAATGTCCCAATCTAATCCAAGTTGAAAAAAGGATCATATATTATTCCTAAGGTTTATTTTGGTCTAAATACACTTAATCAATTGAATTAGGACATGCGTTAGGGTAATTATAATATAATTTTTACATCTAATTACCCTATTTACTTTTAACGGTAGTAAATAAAATTCAAAACATATTATTCAAAAAAATTATTTTCATCCTATTGAAAAACATTTTACATATTGATGTTAACCATGTCTATTGGATTTTTGAATTTAAATTCACAATAGTGGTAATATTCTGTTTTATGCAAATTTGCAAATGATCCTAGAAGGTGAGTAAAGGACGGTAAAAAGTTCAATAAAAGTTTACATATCTAATATTATTATAAAATGACATCAATTAATTACATTGGATTAACATATGTATTATTTATCTATTTTTAAATTAAAATGAATTTAAATTTAAAAAATTATTTATATAAAAATTCATCTTCAAATAATAACGTAGTGTTTTTCACTATACATCAAAAAATGAATGTTTTTAGAAAAATATCAAAAATTCCCCCAAAGATAATTTTGACATTCCAAATTAAAAATTGATCTATATTTTACAAAATTCAAAGAATAGACGTTGTATTATTAAATTTAAAAATAACATTCCCATTGTCAAAACAAGAAAGTGGGTTTTTGAGAAGTTAAAACTATCAAAATATTGATAAAAAATTTTGTTTTCAATTATAATTTAGAGTTTTTTTATTATTTATCAAAATATGAAAGTTATTTGAATAGCACTGAAAACTTATCCAAACTAAATTTTTATGTCCCTTTTCTGTAGAAAAATTTTATTTTGTAAAATTGAATATATAAAAGTAATAAATATTTTATATAAAAAAGTTTCTCCATTAAAAGGCAGTAAAATTGCATTTTTTGAAAAATAATTATTTTATTTGATTAATTGAATTCGTTATTATATTATGTATAACACACTCATAATATATATTTTGAAATTATATTGAGTATATAATATTACATTTTTGTTATTTCTATTCATAACCACTTTTAAACAGCTAGTCTGGTAGGTCATGATGCTCTTGAACTCGGTGCTGCGTACTTCACACGCTATTATATTATTCAAAGAGAAACATACTATATAATCTTGGGGTGTTACTTTCTTGCCTCCTTTAATAAATTGCATCATTGGAATTTTAAATTTTTCTTTAGAAAGAAAAGGATAAAAAATAACAGATACCATTGTGAAAAATCCACATCGGAAATAGGGTTAATAAAATATAGTCTTAATAAGAGGGAAAGGGAAATGAAAAAGTAACCACCAAATTAGGATTTCTATTAGGTTAAAATGGTGAAAATTATAATTTTAGGAAAAACGTAACCATTTTTAGGGAGTGATTGAGGTCATCAATCACAAACAAGTGAATGAGAATTTGAGGGTCTCATAGCCATAACATTATGATGATCTAAAATATCATCAGTTCAACAAAACATAAGGTATTAAGATAACATATTTTTTGGTTTTAAGATGATTTCCCTAATGATTAATAATTATTTTATTCATAGAATAATTAAAATAATACATGAAAGGTATAGTTCCATCCTTTAACTAATTTCCACCATAAACTCATGTTTCACTCCAAAAGATAATTATTCAAGATGACATGGTCAAACGTGAAAGGATAAAATCAACTACTAGAGAATAACATAATCCACAGAAGATGAAAATATATTTTTCTTGTATTTAGATGTAAACCAAAACCAAAATGGTTAGTACCAGAACAAACAATCCCTAAAAATTATAGTCTATTATAGAAAGAAATACTACTCTTAATCTCTGAAATTAAACAAACAATACACAAAGTTCAACAAAGACCATTCGAAAAAAAACAAATACCCTTTAATTTCATGAAAATAATCCAAACCAATTATGAAACCCAAAATTCATAAGGATTTGATCAAATAGTCTTCCAAGATGAATCATAACATTTATCTCCAAAAAAGATTAAATAATCTTAAAGTCACATACTTAAATGTAATTAACTTAATCCGATATTCTCTATGATAGGTTAATCATTATTAAAAAATAACTATAATATCTATAAGTCCACAAAAAATACATTATTCCAAAATAAAAATCCACCATTACTCCTCCAATTAAATCCCATGGTATTCTATTTTCCTTAGGCATACAGTTTTCCCAAAAGAGAAAACATCTTCCAAAATAACATTTATCACTTAATCACCAAATCATTTTCCTATACTAAGGATAAATAAAAAGTTCTAAAAATCAATACATTCTTGATACATAAAATCATTTAACTAAAAATAGTTAGTCATACTGACCAAGGACTTCACATAGTCTAGTGGTAGGCGATAAATCACTGTTGCACTTTTGTTGTGGGTTCGATTTTCACAGCTTTGTCTGACATGACGACTTGTCACATGGTCTGTGTATTATCCTTTTTCCAAAATTATTTTTTTTTAATTCCAAAAAAAAAAGTAAATAAATCCCTCAAAATTAAACATAACATATTTTAACCACAAATGTTATCTCATACCATGAATTTTATTATCAAAAATCAATAACTTGTAATTGACTCAAATTCAAGGATCACATAAACCCAAACAGTTCTTTAAAACTATATCCTCAAAAGAAAAGATAATTCTTCTTCAAATATAATTTGAACATTACAAACTACAGGGTTATACATACAAGAGAAATGTCTTTCAAAGTAATCCTATCAACAAAGAGCATTAATACTTTTAAACATTTCTCCATCAATGTATTTCCACATAGGTTCTTCTATGACATAGACGTTAACCTATAGAATAGAACATTGACTCGAGTAATTCCCATGTCCCCTAATTTTTTGAAAATGATTGTAAATTTATTCTTAGAATAATATTTATTTTCTTCCATAGTACTCTTCATTTTTCCTTGGAAATTCTTTACTGTATGTCCTTCTTTCCCACACATAAAGCACTTCTTTGTTCCATTGAGACACATTCTCGGGTTTTTCCATCCACATTTTCTGCATGATGGATAATTATATTTCTTTTCTCCATGGACTCCACTACTGGAGCTCTTATATTTCTCTTCCTTTCTCTTCTTTGTTGAGTTCAAAAGTTGGTTAATTTATATGATTTTGATCATATTTTTGGAAAATTGATTTGGAATGAACACGATATATTTTACACCAATCAACATTCCATTTAGTTGCTCATTTACACCACTTTACCCACCTTATACATCATGTTCAATGTTACTATGTCTTCCATGGAATCCAGTCATTGACTAAAACCAGAAAACAGAGTGTGAGTAACAATAGTAAGAAAATCATTTAGATAATATCATGACACCTTATTTTTTTAATCTAAAACTTCATAGGATTAATCAAGTTTATTTATTCTTATCTAATATTAAAATCCTACAAATCATGTTTTAAAGAAAACGTGAACTATCCTAACAATATCCATTGGGAATTTTCTAACCAAGAGTGTATCAAGACCCATTGTCGTGTACCAGGATAACCTAGGACAAGCCTGAAACTCCTTGTCGATGTTTTCACTCCTAGGTACATCTATGTCAGAGCTACCTGTACCTACTCATATCTAGACAGGGATGTATTTCATGGAAAATACACAAAATCTCTACATTACCAAAATTTAGGAAGTCCTTCTATACTAATCCTTAAATTCTATATTAGGGTAGTGTTCTCTAATCAATGTTTTTCAAAATCTAGCTTCCATGGTTTGTACTAAAAATTCATTGATACCAACTGTAACACCCCCACTCCAATTACCCAAAGTCAGTGTATTATTACATAACATTGGTATGATCACAATGGATCAAGTCCCAAAAGACCAATTAGTTTAGTAGCCTTGGATGTACTAGATAAAAAAAATAAGTTTTACATTACATCATAGAAAACAACAATGTGTCTCCTTTTAACACACTAATATCCCTTAACCTACCCCTATAGGTCCAGCATAATATACCTCCTCACATCCTTGGAAAAAGGAAAACATAACAAAGGGGTGAGATCAAATTCTTGGCGAGGATAAAAATATAGCCCAAACTATCATAAATTAGCATAAATATTTAAGGAAATGTATAAGAAAAAAACACAAGCCTTTTAAACTTAAAATTCAGCATAATATGGTAAATATAAATCAAATAATTATATTTATTTATTCACATTATAATTCTACTATTTTAATAATAAAATGTAATATCAATAACTAATTTAATAATGATGGAATGAAAAATTCCTGACATCATAACCACATAATCAATGCCTCGTACATAGACTAAAAATAATGATTTTGTCAAGGCCTTAAGCCAATAAACTGGTTTGTCTCATTATACCTACTGATGCATCAAGGAGCTATAGAGGGCTCCACCAGTCACTTACGAACTCCAATTCATTCCTTATATGAAAAGGATGAAACATAATCTAAACATTCGTATTAAAACCTGCATATAAAATGTCAATATTTTAACCACAGACAATGAATGGTATAAAAATAGCACATCCACAGTCAAACATAACTCATTCAATAAAATATTTAAGATTGTATAAATTAAACTCAATCAAGAATAATTTAGTATATAGACATTGATGAAAATAATTAGTAAAACTATTTAAGAGAAATATCATTTTTTTCCTTGAAAACATTTAAATGTCTCACTATTTATCAACAAGCCATTTAAAATAGATTTTTGAATCAAAGTTTCCGATACCACTTTGAAACTTTTAAAAGATATTTTATTTTTAAAACATTATGGTCATATAAATAAATCCTTAAAAACATTTTTAAAACTTTGAAATTAATGATATAGATTTAGAATAATAACTATTTAAAACATTTAAAATGATATTTTATTTTTAGTTTGTAACCAAATGAGAGACGATTGAATAAAAATAACTGAATCAATAGATACATTATAATATCATGAGAATAAAGGGATCCATGATATACTATGTGAAATAACAGTTTTTACACCATATGAAAGTGAATTGGCACATAACAACAAAGAGGTATTAATAGAATGTAAATTGAGATGAAATACATTATAAAGACCATATCCTTAGGGTAAGGATAAATCAATGACATAATTATGTGTGAAAAATATAAAAAAGATCAATATTATTGGATATTCAGTGCAAATAAATTACAGTAAATCCATACAGATTCTTGTAAAAACAATAACAATGACTTGAATGTTTAACTCAATGAATTAAAATTTAGTTAATACTACTATTATCAAGTTCATATCAATGCCATGTGAATTTATTAATGGAGTGATTATGTGTATAAAAAGTATATCCACAATAAGTGGAATTTAAATTACTACATAAATATATAAATTGGGATTTTACACATAATCTTGGAATAAAATAATCAAAGAAGATTGCGTAAAACCCAATGAGTGGGAATTCAAATTAGAAAGTCCCGTACCGATTAGGTAACATAAAAAACATACACCCCATGAAATAAGGATCATAAAATGAAGATGTAATTACTGATAATTTAAAGTATAATACACCAAGAATACAATCATGCGCAGGAAACACACCACCCAAAAGGAAATAGTGGAAATATAGTATTAATCTCACGGGAATAAGAAGTGTGATGAAATCACCTTAAGTTTTACTTTTCCTTAGTAGAGGGAAGTTTAACATCCAGTATAATGGGTAAATCATTTTTATTAAATTATTAAAGAACCATATACATAAATATGATATCATATATGATCTTCTAATATTTCTTTGTTAATAATATTTCAGCAGTATCATTGTTTTGGTTGTTAACTAATGCATTTTATTTTATATATTTTGTTATGTAAGTCATGTTTTATATGGATAGAATGTATTTTATTCATATAAAAAATGATATTAAGTTTTTAAATATTATTTTTAATCATAAAATGAAAATTATTCTTGAATGGTTACGATGGGAAATGATACTCATCACATTCGTGGAGACGGTAATCCATACGTACGCACGTGCGTAAATACAATTCTATTGACGGTGAAATGTTATGTAATTGAATGGTATATCATATATACAGAATCATTAACATGTTATATTTATTATTTACATCAATCATACCCATTATTATTCCCATCCATTTGATGAAGTGTTGAATTGAAAACTACACCACGATGTGGAGACTATAAGACGTACGCACACACATATGGTGACTTTGTCATTAATAGGATGGATTGAATAATGAATATGGTTGTACCATATTTATGATAACATCATAGAATTTATATGGTATTAGAGTTATTATTTTGTTATGGAATCAACAAAGAAAGAGGATGTTGAAGAAGAAAAGAACATTGGAAGAGGTGATGAAATTATTACCTCTTATTCAGGTGCTTCCTTTTGATTTTCTGTTAAGGGATCCTTATGTTGGATTCTGATCAATGTAAGTCCTCTATGATGAATTGAGGGTAGTTGGGAGGATATTTTAATTGGTGTTGGTCTATACAAATGGATTTGGAGGTATGATTTGGAGAGAAGGGGAAGTACCCTTTAATAAGAGAGGTGAGGGTCACTTTAAGAAATTATTGAAATATAATAATATTTTCAAATTTATCAATTTTATATATTAGTGTAAAATATTAAATACATAACAAAATAGTTCTTTGAAAAAATAATTACATTATACTGACAATAATTTATCAAATACTATTAAAATTGAATATTTGTATTATAAAATTTTACATTAATACTCCATTGATATTAATTTTTTTTTCGAATTTTATATAGACATCATTTTATATTTTAATAATACTATTTATACTTAATATATATATATATATATCATATTTTGATAGCATATTTTATTTTACTGTGAGTTATATTTTTTTAAATTTAGGAATTAACGAAACATGACTTTATTACAACTATTAGATATATGGAAAATGACCATATCTACAAAAACAATATTTTCAATGTCCATATTTTAAATAACGTGATTACATTCCTATTTATATAGACTAACTGAATCATTTTTTCATTCCACTATATTTTCAAGGAATATTTGTCGTTTAAAATTATAAATTTTCAAAATTCTTTATCATTTCATTGTGAACTACCTAATAATTGGTTTTTTCTATTTTTTATCCTCAATGTTGAAGATGATCCATGGGATTTTCAATTCATAAAGATTTTTTAAATCTATTATCCCATATTTATTTGTGCACTTTTCATGGATGTATGTTATACATGGTGACTAATTATCTATAGTGTTTGGTTTTATCTTAATTTTTTATAACATTACATTTATTACTGAATAATGTTTTTTATTCAAAATCATATCCCATGTGATTTTTTTTCAAAATCAATTTCAATTAATTTTGAAAAATTGTAAAAATTACTATAAATTATAAATGTTTTGTTTATAAAAATAATATTCTTCCTAAAATAAAGTGAAATTATCTCACCCCCCAATAAGTTAAGTCTTTGACATTTTAATTTCTCAAAAATAATGAATGTATGTGATGGTATCTATAAAATATTCATTATTTACGATAAAAATTCTAATATTATATATACATTACTTGGTATTGTTATACCAAGTTACTTATCTTTCCCTAAATTATATTGATCATTCATATAATCATGTACCCCGATATTTATATAACATAATTATATATTCACATTACATACACCTCCAAAAACCATTAAATTCTCTATGTCTTTATAACACTATTATATTATACATTCCTCCAAAAAGTTACTCTATTTTAACCATCAAATATATTAGTCACTAGTGTAACACCACCATATTTTAACAGATGGCCAATGATTGGAAGAATATTTTATAGAGTGGAGCATATTTCATGTTAGGAGTGGTATGATTATGTGGTGGTTGTAAATCATTATTAATAAAAATAGATTGTGATTGTTCTATTTATTCTTGCATAGCTTAAGTGTGGAGTGTAGGCTATAACGTGGAGAATGGAATAGGGAATTCAGATAGTTCGTTAAATTTTAGGGTGAAAACACAATTGAGATATGTTAGAGAATTGCATCGTTGAAGGGAATAGATATTAGGGAATATTGATGGACATTATGTCACAGTACTCTTCCTAGGTTTATATGATTCATTTGTTTATAATAGAATGGATTTTAGATACATTTTTTACTAGGAACCGTAGCGGTGTGTCCAAATTTTTAATCCATGGTAATTTTAAGTTTTTGACCCATTACAATGTAGCACTATAAACTACACTATATTCTTGTTTTTTTATTGTTTTTCTATAAACTCACGAGACTTAGAAACTTCAACTTTTCTAAGTGTTTATTCTCAGACCTATTATGTGTCTCAATATTATTCAAGATATATTTCACACCCCAGCCTCATGGTTTCATCCCAAATGGTATTGGGTAGACTCTCTAGATCCTTAATGTTATTTATTCTCCATACTTCTTAGTTTAGAACCTTCCTATTGGAATTAACCACATGAATAATAACGTTTCATTATATATTTCAAAGATCATTATTTGGAATCTATTTTATGATGATTTAAGTTTGGTAGTTGGATATTTGGTGTAGTATATTGATCGAGTTGGTATACAAATGTGATTTGAGATATGACACCTTTGTTGAATCTTGGAATTGATGATGGAATGCTTGAATAAGGAATGCCATTACCACTTAAATGAATTCTATAAACTTGTTTCCCTAGTATGGTTAGTTTTATAGAATTAATTATTTCATCATTCTTGAAGAAAATCACATGTGGGTGTGGGTGTTTTTGTTTCCCATGTATACAATTTGTGATGCATTATTCCATGCCTATGATTATATAGCATGTTAATATGTTATATATTGATCACATTATTATTTATATTTCTACTAATTTCTCATGAGGAAATAAATGTTTTCTTTTTTGTGATCTTCTATGTTGTAAGTATTACAATTCCTTTTAGACATTTTCAAGTGACAGGAAATAGGTGAGATATCATTATATGATAATACCTTAGCGGGAGAGTGAAAATGAAAGAAAATAATGATAATGTTAGACATAAAAATAGGGTAAGGTCATGATGGTCTTTTGGCCTATCCTGTTAAAAAATTTTGGTTTACAAAGGGGATGTAAAATATTCCATAGGAGTTACAAGATATAACGACATTGTGGCCAAATCCATTATAGTGACATGTCCACTCAATTCCCTGTGGATAATGAGTGATATTTTCACCAGACTTATGGATAAATCTTTATAAATTATCAAATATCTTCCAAATATCAATCTAATATAGAGCCGAATAATTTATGATCGAGACCTATGGTGGCATGGTTAACACACAAGTGCTCAGTACATAATTTTTTATTCTTTTTTTTCACATTTATAATTATCATGGAATACAACTATTATACCTATGAGAACATGATAAGGATTCATAGGTGGTGTCCCATTGGGTTAAATACACCCATATTTCACGGGGATATCAATGCACATGTATAATTCATAATTAGGGATATTGATAAGTGAAAGGGACCTATGAAAAATTGATGATTATAATAAATGGATCTAGTCAGGGTACCAAAATTTAATATGGATAAAATATTTCTCATTTTTATGTAATTAACTGGTTTAACATTTATACTTTGGGTTTGTGGGACACACTAGGATCTTAGTTGTTTATTTTTAATACTTCCATGAGATCAATAATAAAATTATGATTTATTACCTTCCTTCTTAAAAATATGAGTTGTTTTAAATTTTTTTCATATAGTGTATGTTTATGATTATTAAGGGTATAATATTTCCATTGATGTTTTTTAGAACCTCACTTCTAGTTGGTAGTCTCTTTCATATTAGAAGGCACACATCATGTATTTTGGATTAATTTTGGAACCCAATGGTTTGGTTAGGCTTATTAAAAATTAGTATTAGGGAATAGTTTCCTATTATTATTTTGACTAACCCATTATAAAAGATATAGGTTGTAAAAGATTTAGGTAGGGGAGTTATAGGTTCTTGTATAGATTATTATTAATGGACCTCTGATTTTACATTGATGGGATTACTGTTACAGATTTTTGGGATTTGGGCGCATTCATGCATCATCAATAGGCACAAATGATTACATTCAATATATATAACATATATTTTTTTTGACAAAGAGGTTGTTAATTTTATTTCCTTTATGTTTGTTATCTAATTGTGATATTCATGTAATCTTTTATGTGTGATATATCTATATTTTCACTATTTTTTTGATATATCTATAAGAATTATTTAAATGAACTTGATAATGTTGTAATATTTTTGTATATATGTGTGATTGTGAATAACTTGTAGGGAAAGTGAACCTTGGTAGTGATATGTGTTGTTTAAATTTGATTATAGGTATATTCATAGGAGAAACATTATGTGATCCCATAGTCTTATAAGGATATATCATAATATATTTAGATGTTCTAAATTCTTCCTTCACATTTGAGAAAATTTCTCCTCATAATAGATTTTTTGTACCACTAACTGAGACGGGTTTGAATTGCCCCACTAGGAAGGATTCCACTATTCCAGAACATATTGTATATGAGGGTTTAGTGGATCATGGTACTACACCTTCTTTGGTGGTGAAAGAAGTCGGCCCACCTAAGTCAGGAGTCCACATACTTTGTCTTTTCCAGAGAGGAGGGGCATGTGGTCCATAGTCAACTAAATAAATATTTCTATTTCCAGAATCCACCATACATTAGGTAATTGGAGTGTAGAAGGATGCAGAGTATTAGGTAGACATTGTTGAAGGTTTATTTGAAAATTTAGAGACACCTATGGACCTGAAGGTGATTTTTTAATCTTTAATGTTGTAATGACCCACCAGAATATGGTGAGGAATAAGGGGAAATTCTATTAGACATGAGGGTCTCACATGGGTGGAATTAAAGGGTATATTATTCAGGTAATGCATTTCAGATATGATGAATGTAGTCCAAAAATTTAATTTTATACAGATTTGATATGGATCCATGATAGTATCTGCATACTCTACTAGTTTTACCAAACTTCTTCACTTTTATCCTCTCTTTGAAAACAATGATACACTAAAGGCTAGGAATATTTTGATGAATACTTGTCCTGATATTAGATGAATGGTTCAGTGTTTCATCCCAGTTAAATTTGTGTTGTTTCTTAATATTACCTTGAATATTGAGAATTTCACGGTGGAGGATCGAGTTGTTGGTCTTATTCCATCCTTAATTATTGAGGTGGGTCAACCACTAATTCTTGGTATGAGTTCCTCTTTTGTTAGTAGGAAGAGGATGGATGGGGACATGCAACATGGTAGTGGTATCCATGTGGAGCATATAACATTCCTCAACCCCCACAGGAAGAGTTTCACAGTTTTTCAACTGTGGGAAGGTCATTAATTATCATAGTTTCTGTAAAGTAATATGAAAAATTGTTAACTATGTTGAATTATGGGAATCATTGGCAATTCTACTATAGATAATCATGTTTATGTTTTTATAAAGGTGATAAAAATTCATTATCAATGACATTAGGATCCATAAAGGGCCTTCACTAATCGGATTAGATAATGATGTCTCAGGTGAGTTAGTCCTCTCATGGTCAGGGATGTGAAGAAGTGGAGACTAAAATTGTGCAGTGGATTAGGATCCAACAGATAGCTTGGATATATCATATACTATTCATGGTATGTTTTTGATCACTTATATGATTTCCAATACATTAATTGGTAGCAGTTCATCCCATTCCTTTATTTCATCTTAACGTATTGTGTGAATTGATTTATTAGTCAAGTTATCTTTGGATTTTATTTATTTTTATACAATATTGGGAATAAAATTGGGCGTCCTTATCAATTCATAGAGTTTCATATAATCATTTCTAGTTATCAAAATCTATGAGAAATCATGATTCTGAAGATGAAGATCTCATATATGATTCATAGCATGGACTAGATGAACATTTTTTGATCTGTAATTGAATAATATTTGATACATGTATCATATACATCACTAAACGGTGAGTTGTTTGTGATGATCAGTGAGTGGGAGTTGATAGTAGATAGGATGGGCCTAGAAATGTGCCATATTAGGATTATAATAGTGCATATTGTAGGCTTGGATCCTTCAACATGATCAAAAATACCCCCTTGTTTTTTCTTCTAACTATGAATCCATATTAGGAAATGTTTCGAGATGAAATCCTGGGACTTCTCACTGATAGAGATATTAGGTTTGAGATATAACTCATGCAAGGTGATAAATCCATTTTGATACCCCTTACCATATTGAACTGACTAGGTCTATGGATCACATGATATGATTTGAATAATTGGAATTGAAGGTATTATTCAAGATAAGTACATCTTTATGGGGTATTCTTTCACCAATAAGGAAGACAGTAGTATTTGACTGTACGTAGATTACCAAAAGCTAAATCAAATGAAAGTGAATATTAGAAATCTATTAACCGAGATTGATAATCTCATCAAAAAATTATGTGGTTTCCTGATGTTCTGTAATATTGATCTCTGATTTGGATATTACTAGTTTTATGTTAGATAAGAAGATATCCCTTATTTTAGTGTTTCAGAGTTGGTGTATGCTATATTGGCACTTATCGATGATGTCTTGACTGATGAACGTGCTAGTAGAGTTCATGGATCTCATAAATAAGATCTTCTAACCATATCTTCAATCATTTATCATGGTTTTCATTGATGATTCCATAATTTAACCGTAAACCACTAAGCACCATTCTATATATCACAATATATTCCCTAGTACTCTTTAAGAATATTAGTTTTATTTCAAGCTATCAAACTATCACTCTTGGGTTTTGAAGTGGTAATTCTTATGGAATACGATTTTTGAGACCAGTATGTTAGTGGAACTATGCAAATATAGGTGGTGATGACATGGAAATGTCCTAGAAACATGTTTGAGAATTAGATATTTCTAGTATTAGAGGGGTACAATCAGCATTTTATCCAAAACTTATTAAATTTATTAGAACGTATTATTTCAATGATAAATAAAGTGGTGATGTTTCAGTGGTCATATTGGTGTGAGGATTAATTTATTGACCCGAAGATGAGGCTGACTATAACTATAGGGTTTATTATTATGGATCATATGAAAATAAATATTTTATATTCCATTTCATCATGAGTTTTTTTGGGTGTAGATTGATATATATGGATCAGTTACTGAAATATGGGTCGCATCAGCTGCTACCCCATGAGTGGAAATATCGTTCCCATGAATTTGAGGTTGATGGTTTGATCCACAATTATATAAATTGGTGATATTATTTCCTTAGATAGAATTTTATTATCTATATGTACCACAATATCATCTACTATATCTTCACAAAATAGGATATTAATTTGAATAAGAGGAACTGGGTAGAGTACCTATAAATGATTGAATTTGATATGGCCTATATGTTGGGTAAGGGTAACATCAATATAGATTACCATATCCAGATCAAACATGTATCTTAGGAGATTGGTGAAAACACATTGCAGGAATGGTGGTACCTGATGATATTATTGGGTGATTGGAGGGTGCAATATTCTAAGGACCTAGGATCGATGACATGTTTACCGTTGGTGGTAACATCTAATTTATTAGAGTCATTAAAGGATGTATTGGAGAGTGACCTAGAGTGAAATATGATGCATGAAAACTAGTAGGTGGTGACTTGAAACCTTAGTGGAAATTAGATAGAAATGACATGATCCATGTATATAGGTGATTTGTAGTCCCAAATTTTATAAGGGATGATCAGATGAAACTATTATTTGACTTTAAGTGGGAGGTGTAACATAGAGTGAAAAAAATGTACCATATCTTAAGGTAGCAATTTTTTTATCCAGGGATGATTAGGGATATTTTAAATTTTTTTCATAAAACCTTACCTATTTAAGGAAAATATTAGAGAACTTATGTCCCAGTGGAATACTCTAACCAAATCAAGTCTTCATGTGGAAGTGGGAGTATATCTTTATGTTTTTTTTGGGGTTACCCAACACCCCATAGAACCATATTGTTATTTGGGAGATTTTCGATCAACTAAAAAACATTTCTCATTACTAATTGATATGTTGGACTCACATAGTGGATTTTATGAGAATGAATTAAGTCTCTAAGATAGTATTCCATCATGGATATACCATTAGCATTATATCTGATAGAGACACAAATTTTAAATCCTTATTTTGGTTGGGTTAAAAAAAACATAAGGAATAAATTGAGGATGATTATAGTATAACATCCCCAAACGGACAAACTATTAAAATAAAAAATTATTATATTTCAGGATAATCGTTCATATTTCATCAAAAACATTGTTTGAGATATAGATGGTCTCATAGGATTGGTTGAGTTTAAATATAAAAATATTTACTAATCATTGATTTAGAGGGAACCTTATGTGGATCTTTATGTTATGGATTGCAGTACACAACATTTTGGGAATAATTATAGTGGGGTAATAGTTATAGGACAAATTATGGTTTAGGAAACCTCTAAGAGAGTGCATCTAATTTAGAAGAGGTTGATCACAGCTCAAATAATAAAGGTGTCTTATTCCTAACACATGAGGAGAGCACTGTGGATTTTTATAGGTGAATGACATTTTATGATGGTGATTCCTTGGTCATTCCATTTCCTTTTTTGTATTTTTGGAAATATTTATGTGATATTCTTTGACCTTTCATGATTTCCATTTGTATCGGGAATGTGGATTACAATCTATACCCTCTACTTTAGAACTGAGGTAAGCATGATGTGTTTAATATATCTTTTATATAGATGTATATACCAGATCCCAAAAAAACTATCAAATATAATTATATTAATCTAAATCCTAACACATCATAAATGTAATTATCAATATATATTATAGATTGGATCAACAATGTTCTATGAGTGAGTATGGTACATTCTTTCAAGATTCTTTAGCATCATTTTTGGATCCATGAGGAGATATTGGAGTGGGAACTATATTTTCAGGACAGGGGGAATTAGTTATTTGATAGGTAACTCTACAGACACTTCTCAAGGATGATAATTCATTAGTGGGGAGTAATATTAACAACATCAGATTTTAAAATATAACCAATGTATGGAATTGAATTTTATGTCATGAAGTGAATTTTACACTACGGAGGGCATGACCATTAAATGGTTGGGCACTACAACATAGAATCTTGTTTCGATTCTTTTGGATACTTTCTATGAGTTGTGGAATGAAAGACGGAAGGTGGAATTCTAGAAGATGTTCCGATTTCAGTGTCACTACACCATTGATATGTGGTTGCAACATAGTTTCATTGAAATAATTAAAGGATGTGGCATAGTGATTGTCGATGTGTTATAGTCCTCTCCCATAGTTTATAGAATCTCAATGTTGACTGTGGAAAGCATTTGTGACGTGCTTTTGACCAGAATCCAATATAGTGTGTCCAAATACCTTATACTTATGTATATTCCATTGTTTAACCCATTGTATTATGGACCCATTCACAATGTCGTAATGCACATTTATCTATTTTTTTTATAAATTTTTAAGAACCTAAAAATAAACCTTCACTAAACATTTCCACATGGACCTAAGAAGACTCTAGGGATTCTTCAAGATATCTTCTTTCCCACAGGCTTCTAGCTTCATCCCCAAAGACAGTGGATCAATTATCTTGACGATTTGAAGTGATTTTCTTATTATTCTTCATGGTCTTCCTCCATACTCTTTTGATGGACTGCATGACTAATCCTTTGTTTCTATCTCTTTCTGAGATCATGATCTACAATAATTTTTTTCTGAATTGTGTTTGGATTTAGGATCTTTGGTGTGAATTCCTTATTATTGTTGTATACGAACATGGTTTAAGAGATAACACCATTAATGAATCCTAACAATAACATCTACATTCTTGAGGTATGGAGTTCCTTAAAATTTGGTTCCTTGTATACATTTGTTTCCTTTCAATAATTATTATGGTGGAATTTATTTTTTATCTATTCTTGATATAGGATACATGTGTGTGTTTCATGTGACACCCTTTTTTTATTTATTATAACATGGGTATACTTATGTTGATTGTAAGAATGTTAGATTATGATAACATGTTTGTATATGTTGCTACTATTTTCTAATTATAATATTATATTTTTTTTCATTTTGTTATCTTCCATGTTGTATGCATTATCATTTCTTATAGGAATTGTTATGGTGTTTGTAGTAGATGGAATTCCATGAAATGATCATCCCTTAGTGGGGGACATCACAAGAAATGCGACAATAATGACGTTGGACCTATACACAATGTAGAGGTATGATGGCCATGTGTTCTGTCATGAGACACAATATAAGGTTATAAAATCATTACGGCCTATCATGAAAGAGTATCGTGATATAATGGACTTTTGGTCTGACCCTTGATACTATAATATTCAATCATACCTTGTGCATACTGAGTGACATGTTCATCTATTGTGTTTCTATGTCTTGATCACATCTGACTTCTGTTACGACTATCCTTCTAACATGGAGCTGAAATAGGTATGTTAGGTATCTATGATGGATTTTTTCGAACATGAGTTATTTTTTACATGATATTTTATTAAATCATTCAAATTTATAGTTATCACAGAATAAACATGTTATACATGTGTAGACATGTTAAGGACACATTGATGGGGTCTTTCTAGGTTTAATACCCACAACCTGTACAAGCATCTTTATGTGTATATAAACATCTAGAAAATGGATGAATATAAGTAATAGACCCAAGATAGATTTATTATTGTGGTGTATAGATAACATAGTGTTAGCAAGATAGAATCTGTAATATTTTAACATTGCTTTTCTTATTTATATGCTCGCACCATTATTTTTTTGGATATTCTGCACTTGGAGAAGAGTTATTTATTATTAGGAACTGATTTCCATATATTATTGAATTATGATTTTTTATCTTTTTACCTAATAAATTGATTTGGTTTACGTTTTTTTCTTATAGTTTTTGGATGATATTATTCATGGTATAGTCCTCCCAATAATGGTGTTCAAACCCTATCATCTAGTCAGAATCTTCTTGTATATGAGGAGGCATGTTTAGGGTTTTGTTCCTCTCGAATTCAGACCTAGTGTTTTGGGATGGGGTGTTACAACTAGTTCATATAGTCTAAAACTATTCAATAGATATCATACTCCAAAAAATTAGTTAAACAACACCAAATAATATCATTGATTAATTTTTCTTCAAATAAATAATCAAAATTTTCAAAATCTATTTTAAACCACCATTTCATGTACATGACCATTTATTCATTTCTTTTGAGTCTATATAATTCTTGGGTTATGTTTTAAGAGGTTACAATGGATATTGGAATATTTAGAGTCTTTTCAGGAGGTTCATAGTTCATAGAATCTATGAAGTATCTCCAGGAAATCATCCTATTGATGACATTGGGCGTTGAGAATGTGTATAGTTGGCACTGGGTTTTTACAACCCATATTAAATTCTAGGAGAAACCATGGATCTTAAAACAGAAGGAAAAAATGGACTTCACATGATTTTTCTAACCATGTGAGAGAACCATATGAGGTGTGGCCTTAAGATAGTATCACCACACGATTGGCACATCATTTCCAAAACTGTGAGTCATAACTATGTGGTGTACAATTTTCAATCCTCAAAATGATTATCTAATCTAGATTAACCCCTTAAGCACTCTTTTTTCACTAGTCTCTCCATACATATAATTCATATTATTCTCATGGTGTCATAGATGATTCCCTATGATCTGGGAGTGATCCTAAGGTGAGTGAATGTGCGTTGGAGGACCATATTTGGTGGTAAATTCCCATTCATCTTTATTATTCATATATGTAATGTTCCTATCTCTATTAACACCATAGATATAGTACATCATGGATATCTGTATAACTTAATACTATATTTATGATGAAATATTATTGGATCTAGTGAATAGAATATGGTTTGTGATCGAATGTTGTATTTTTTGTAATTCTTTATTATCACCATCTTTTAAGTTGCATGTGGATTCTCTCATGACTCCAAATAATTTAGAACACAAATTATTATTTTTAAATAAATTATTCTCATAAAATGGTTTTAATATTATTTTTTGAATCTTTATCAAAAAAATTGTTTTGGTATTGTGTTATAAATTGTGGGATGTTGATTGGTTCTTGGAAAACCCATTGTTTATAATTTTAGAATGATGTTTAAAACCCATGGGTAGGTTATAATGTGTGTAATGTGGTTGTTGAAATTAATTAAAATATTGAAATGGTTTTATGTGAAATGATTTTCATTGAAATTGGTATTTGATAAATGAATTGGCATGACGTTGACATAAACTATGGGGTGTGTGTTGAATAGGATGGATAATGGTCAAGAAGTACCACCATGAAAGTGGATAGATTATAGATGTAATGTTCCAATGTCATTAGTGACACCAAGATTGTGTGTGTTTATAGTTTGTGGTTCTGTTTGTGGAAATAGAAAATAATATGACAAATCAAATGATAAATGGTTTATGAAATTATTTAATTCATTCCATTGAAAACATGTTTATAGATTTGATATAATACATTTTTCTACGTGAAAGTATTTTATAAATTATGATAATAAAATGTTATCTAGTGGAATGAGTTGGGAAGTTATTGGGGAAATACTACTAATTTTAGTCTCCACACCTTCTAGATTAATTTTTTCTATTTTTCGATGCCTCCTATTGAGGCATAGGAAAAGGTAAGGTATCTCAGTTCATTAATGAATCTTCTTGATATTGTGGCATGGCATGTGGAGTTGGAGCTTGGAGTAGAAGGGGTGTTTATTTTTTTTCTCTGTACCTTTGGAGTTTTTGTATTTGTTTTTTGGTCATCTTTAGTAGGTATTTTAGTTTCCTCTTGTGCACTGATATCATTTGGTGGTTTAGTTTTGTTTTGACTTTTATTTTTTACTCATGAATCATATAGAGGTTGTTTATGTTATTTTTTTTTGGTTTTGACTCCTTTTCTTTCAAAGGAAAAATCATCCCCCAATTTTTATAAATTCCCTTATAATTTGTTTCCAACCATTATTGTATGGGTGATGTCACCTAAGACCTAATATCCACATATCAATCCTCAATCCAAAAAGGAAGGGAGAGATTATTCAAATAGTATCGGTTTTTTTATCCTAGACATAATATATGGTATCAGTTTACCAGATCCTAGGCATAATAAATTGTATCATTTTATCCAATATTAGACATAATAAATGGTATCAATATATGAAATTAAAAATAACTTTTTGAGACAAATGGTATCATCTTCGTTCGATCGATCTATCTTTTTGGGAAGAATGGTATCACCAAAGTTCGTTCCTTAACATGAAGAATTGTGTTTGTTTTGGTTGATCCTCAGGTTCAAAATAATATCAATCTATGTTATAGTAATTTTTTAAGCAATAATATTTCCAAAACATGAAATGTACTGATTAAAAATTTGTATATATCATCTTTATGTTGAACATCATCTTACTATAGAGTTTTGGAACATTAGTGTTTTAAGACACTTTTACGAATATATTCACCTCATCATCATGGGTTTACCTGATGACTTTTTTATTATATTAATTAACTATAATACTTACTAATAAGACATAATTTTTCATTCTAATTTAATGGTTTTTGAAATAGGAAAAAAGTTATTATTTTTGAAAATAATGAAAATGGTTTTTTAAAGGATATGCGGTAGTAATTTCAATAATAGTTAAAATGTTGACAACAATTGAATTGATGAAAGTTATGAAGAAATTTTTTTTTGATGTAATTTATTTAAATGAATAAAAATAATATTACTAATCGGTGATACTAAATAAAGTTGTTCTCTAGTTATAGTGAATGACACTAGGTTGGTATTACAGAAACCAACTAGAAGAAGTTGCTGAGAACGTGGTAACCCATTAGAAACATGTGAACCAATAGATGATTCAAAGTATTGTCTAGTATTTTTAGGTTGTTGATAAGGGTAATATGAATGATGAACCATAGTTTGTGGACCTTTCAGTTTAGTTCCAAATGTAAAATCCACCCATATTTTGAGTGGATTTCAAACAAAAAAAATCATATGTGTGGTTGAATAGGATGAATCAAATTATCAATTTCTCTGGGACTCCATTAATTCTAAATGTAAAGTTGGAATCATATATTTTGAAGGATTTTTCACTGAAATGGTAAAAATAATAAGTTCAAACTACATTGGTCCAATGAACGACATGAGGGATTTTGAAGAATTTTTTAATAAGCCATTATATCCTCTCACCTTTTAGATTTCTAGAAAAACATAATTCATTAGTTTAAGGTAATTCAATCTCTTAGATCTAGAGTATGTGGCTAAATTTAGAAACATAGTTCACATTTCCTCTAATTTTTATACAATCACAACATTTATGGAATTCATTTTTTAGTTGGGATCACAATTATATATTAGCTTAAATATTTTCATGCATTTTTAATGGATTATACAAACACGGTAAATAGAGTGAATATAAGATAATTGGATATCTTATGAAATATATTTGGTGGGAGCATGTTTATTTCTATGTGAATAGGTAGGAACCCTAATGCTAGGAATTTGAGGAGTAGGAACAGTAAATTATAGGTTTGTGGGACACCTCCAAATAATACAATGGGATCAATAAATCTTTATCCTAAATACAACAATTAGATGGGATGTTTTTACTCTAGTACACTAGATCACATAAATTGAGATAATATGGATCCACATATAGAATGTCAGAACTACAAAAAATAGGACATCATCAATGTTATTATCATAGTTATCCTTGTTTAGATGGCATAAACACATCTCATGTTTATAAGGAATATTATGATTCAATAGGATGAGTGTAGCATAATAACTCTCATCATCAAAATATAGTGATCCAAGGTGATTATTGTAACACCAAAAATCCTCAACAAATTTCATCTGAACAGGGTAAAATGTGAAAAACAGTGCGAGTAAAAAATGTAATGAAGCTTATAAAAAAATTACGGCTGATCAATCTAGTCCATTGATGATGATATGAATAATTATTATGAATTATTCCATTATGAAATATAGGTCTAATAGTGTTTCATCCCACCCATTTATTGCATCATTTGATTTTGATCATTTGGGTTTTTTTGTTGAGGTGATTCCTTCTACTTTAAAACCGCAAACTCCACTTGGAGAAAGTGAGTGTTTATCATTTATATGTAACGATTATTCTATAACTATAAATGGGAATGAGATTATTTTGGATTTCTCTATAATCGAGATGGATATATATGACTTGATTCTTGGTATGGATTGGTTGAAATTATTTAAATTTCACATCAATTTTTATGCCAATAAGGTTATTTTAAAATATCTAGATGGAATCAATCATTTCCTTATAAGAGATTAGGATGTAATAGAAAATAGAGAATGACTTTGGCACTGATGGTTGGAAACATATCTTATCAGTTGACAATTCATACCTTATATACTATGTTTGATATTAGGAATGCGGATTTTCTAACAATTTTTGATCAGTTTCTTGTTGTTTTCCCAAAACATTTCTCAATATTTCCTCCCAAAATAGATATAGAGTTTATGATTGATCTTCTACCAAGGACCAGTTCTATCTCACTTCTATATTAACGGATATAACCAATATAATTGATGAATTTTGAAGTTTAGTGGGAAACATTTCGATGTAAAGGGTATGTTAGACTAAGTACGTCTTGGTGGAAAGCATCAGTTATTTTTCTAAAAAAGTAATATGAAACTCTTAGTCATTATTTGAATTATCACAACCATAATAAAGTTGTAATATAATATTGATATCCTCTTCTATAAGATAACTGTATTTTTGATCAATTTGGGGAGCCTAGTGGTTCCCTAAAATTGAATTATATATGAGATATCACTAATTGTTATTTCAAAATGATGATATTCAAAAGATAGATTTTAGAAAAATATATGGAAATTATAAATGTTTATTTATTCTTTTTGGTCTTATTAATTCACAATCCGTCCTTATGGAATTGATGAATCAAATATTTTTATGTTTTTTGGATTTTATTTAATTGGTGTTCGTTGATAATATGCTAGTGTATTATATAAGAAAAGAGAATAATGAATGATAGTTGTATGTAGTGTTGGGTATCTTATGGGAACATCGTATGAATTACATGTCATCAAAGTGTGATTTCCAGATTCAAGATTCTTATTTCCTTGTCTATGTAATTTCTAAAAAAAGGTGTTTCTGTAGGTCCTGAGAAGATAGAGGTTTTTATCTCTTGGAAATAGATGAATAATGTCTTTGATATATAGAGTTTCCATGGATTAGTGGGATGATACATATGGTTTGTATATTATTTTTCATTATTTATATCACTAATTATAGATTTTAGGAGGAATGGTGTTCCATTATAATAGAATAAAAAATGTAAAAAATTTATCCATAACTTAAGGTTTTACTTACACCATCACCTATCCTCATACTTCCATATTCTATAATAGACTATATGTATATGTTTATGCATCAAGATTTGGGTTGGGATGTGTTATCATTTATATAGACCATTTTTTTTCTTAAGGTTCATGATAGTTAAGATTTTATGATAATAAATACCCAAAAAAAGTCATGGAATTAGATATTGTGGTCCTTGCTCTGAAAACATGTAATCATTGATTATTTGTTGAGAAATTCACAATTTTTACTGATAATATGTTTTAGAAAAATTTTTTATTGTAAATATATTTGAATTTTAAAAAATTTAGATAGATGGAGTATCTACAGATGTTTGAATTTGAAAATATGTATACAATAGATATAGGGAACTCTATAGTGGATACATTGAGCTTGATTCACTATTCTCAGTTGGATAAACATGATAAATACTAGTAAAAAATCATATTGGTTATGGAGGATATGCATCTAGATTTCTTGAACTAAGGTGATTTTTTGGTTTTCTATGTAGTTTCATATGTTTTTTATTTTATTGAAAAATTTATAAAGAAATAGACATCAGACCATGAATGTGTTTATATAACGTAAAAACTCAATGTATATAGACCATTGATGGGTGAATTATCGATGGAAAGTAAGTGTTTTAATTTGAATATTTGATGTTCATACCTTTGGTTTGTAAAAAACAAATTCATAGGGACTTCTAATATTCAAGATATGTTTTTCACCATAGGATTAAAAAATATTATATAATGTTGAAGGAACAATAATGGTGGGTTGGAATAAAAACAGATGTAGTGATGTATGTCATTAGATGTCTCACCTGTTATTAGGTAAAGGTGGACCATAAATTAAAAAAATCTATGTTTCAGTCTTGACTGATTTCCATGATGAAATGGGAGAAGATAGAAGTTTATTTTTTAACAAATCTACCAAGTATTGTTAGAAAACACAATTCCACATGGGTGATTACTGATTGACTCACAATAATGGATCACATCATCTTTATTATTAAAAATAATTTGGTGGGAGTATTTTATAAACTATAGATTTGGTAAATTGTTAAAATTCAGGGTGTTCTAATCTTGATTATATTAGATAGAGACCCATGGATAAAATTATTTTTTGGAAATCCATATTGAAGGCCCTTAGAACACAGTTCACTATGAGTATATCATACCATCCTGAATTAGATGGACAATATGAATGTGAAATCCAAACATTGTAAAACATGATTAGGTCTTGATTGATGGTTTTTTGTGGCTTATAGGAAGATAATTTACCAATATTGGAGTTCTCATATAATAATAGATATCATGCCTTGATAAATATGGATTCTTTCAAAAAATTAAATGGGATTAATTTTCATTATCCACTTTTTTGGGTGGAAATAGGCGAGAATTCATTAATTGAACCCAATTATATACAGTATACAATAGAAAAGATTTAGTTAATCCGAAAGAGAATAGAGATGGATCAATGTCATCATAAAAAAAACATGTATGATCATCAATGAAAATTTTCATTTGAGGTGAGTGATCATGTGTTCTACAAAATATCTACATGGTTTGATCATCATCATTTTTAAAATTTGGGAATGTTATATCCTTGATATATAATCCCTTATGAGATACTTGAATGATATAGTGAGGTGGAATATTTTTTGGATTTATCACCTAGGTTTGGTGTATTTCACATCATGTTTCATGTATCATAGTTTAAAAAGTACCACCATGATCCTAACCATGTGATTCAATGGGATCACATTGACCTATTGTAGGTGTAACACCCCAAGATTTCATAGTGTGTTATTTCTTCAAAATAATTCAATAACTTGCACTACACGCAACAAAGAGTTCAATTGAACCATGACTTACCAAAAAAAAAAGCCATTAAAAGAGGTCATGAATAGTATTAACTAAATTGTAAACTTTATATAATCCTTATAATTTTAGAATCCATATTATGAGTTTCTTAGTCATAATGCAAGAACAGATTCATTTTCAGTATTGCACTTTTATCAACTTTTGATAGTGAAACCTTTTTAAATACAATATTTTAAACTTTTTGACTAAATGGAGACATCAAAAAATTTAAAATTAAACATCCCAAGCTTCCACGGTACGCTTTCCTTTGAATAAAACAGTAGCGTGTGTTGTACGCAACTTCGAGTTCTAACACACCGTAACCAATCAAACTAGCTGTTATGAATAGTAATACCTAATTTTTGAAGTTATATATATTTTATATTTTAAAATGGACTTCATTTTTGGATTCTGAATATCAAATTTAGCCTAAGGTGAAATTTTGGTACTTTTCGGATAACTTTCATATTTTGATGAATAGTGAAAATTACTAAATTTTAATTAAAAACAACTTTTTTAATCAAAATAATTAATAGTGATAAATTATGAATTTGAGTGTTTTTAAAGTATATTTAGAATATATTTTTACTATTTAATATAATGTTGTTCATTGGACATAATTTTACAATTAAACCGAACATAAACAAGTGTCAATCTTTTGATAGTTATTATCTCTTAAAAACACGCTTTTTGTTTTGACAGTGGGAATTAATTTTAAATTAATTTCTGCCACTTCTGTGTTTAGAATTTAGGAAAATGGATTCCATATTTGGAATCAGGATGTTCAAATTGTGTAAATAGGTAACTTTTATTTTTATACATTTTGAATAATTACTGCGGTAAATATTTTATTTACCATGGTTAAGGGTAAATCCGGTAAATAAGGGTTAAAAAATAATATTATAATAATACTAAATTACCCTAAAACG
This sequence comes from Viscum album, assembly GCA_963277665.1. Classification (NCBI taxonomy): domain Eukaryota; kingdom Viridiplantae; phylum Streptophyta; class Magnoliopsida; order Santalales; family Viscaceae; genus Viscum; species Viscum album. The sequence goes on along the minus strand of OY728129.1, from coordinate 613,415,100 downwards.
TGTCTTAACCCTATTGGTTGATACCTGGTCGCCCATGGGAATCTTTGGGTCTATTTTGGGACTCCATGGATCCACTTGTAAGTGATAATGACACTTTATTTTAATTAAGTTAAAATGAATACAAAAATGACACAAGCATATATCTTTTAGAAAAACAATTGTTACATAGGGTTATATATGTTGGATTTTATATTATAAATATTAATTAGAAAGATAAAAAGATTTCTACATAATGATATTTTATTTATAATTTTTAGACATTAAATAATTTATTTTATTTATGACACAATGATGATGCAGTAATTACTATAATAGTGAAAAATTAAAATAATTGATATTATAAATACCCAAATAAATATAATATGAAACTTTTAATGAATTAAAATAATTTTCTAGGATAATATGATATATTAGTATTGATTTAATTGACTTTTTTCGAAGTAATCAATCTGTTATGAGTTTCACAAAAATCAACTATTGAATAGTGTCAAAATTGACATAAAAGAGTTCTTAAAACAAATATTATATTCTTAATTGATATTAAATTCCTAAAAATCTAAGGTTCGGCCAAGAGACTTATATCATGATAGGTCCATCATTAATGTACCACTTGGGGGTCGCTTGGATGTATATAGTAAGTTTATTAACCATATTATATAAAAATACAAAGAGACATTGTAAAAGTGAAACTAATTAACTTAGAGTTAATACTTAAAGATAAGGTTAATATAAGTACCCAAACCTGTCTAAATTATATTGGTTGAGTGGTTTTAGACCTATCCCCACCTTAACCTTTGAATAATCAACTTTGGAGCCTTTAGAAACCGAATATTAATGTAATATAAATTAATATTTCTAGCTTTTCCAAAGGTGCCCCTCACCCCTCTTATAAAAGGGCACTCCTCCTTCTCATTTCTTCACACCTTCAAAGCCTTTGTTTTCGGCCAAACTCTGCCCAAATACTCTCCCAACATCCCTCACTACAACCTAGAGGCCTTAGTTTGATCATAAAGCCAACCTAAGGAGCCCTTTTGATCAAATCAAAAAGAAGAACCCGAAGAAGAGGTAATGATTTCACCACCCTTCTCCAAGTTCATTTCTTCTTCCACTTCTTCTTCCTTTGTTCTTACCATTCTAAAGTAATAACTCCAGTATCTCACATATACTGTGATGTTATTATAAATATGGTACAACCATATTCAGTATTCTATCCACCCTTTGAATAACATGTCACCATACGTGCGTACGTACGGCTTACCGTCTCCACGTCGTGGTGTAATTGTTATTCAATATATTATTATTTGGATGGGTATAATAATGATGTGTAACTCATGTAAATAATAAATATAACATGTTAATGATTCTTTATATATGATATACCATCCATTTATATATTATTTTAATATCAAATAATGATATTGTCGCTCGTGCGTACGTACGGACTACCGTCTCCACGAACGCGATGAGATTCATTCTCCATCGTATCCATTCAAGTATAATTATCATTTGATGATTTAAAAATGATGTTTAAGGACTTGATATCATTCTGGATATGAATAATATACAACCTATCTTTTACAAAAAGGTCTTACGTAACAAAACATATAAAAGAAAACAAGTAAGTTAACACCCGAAACAACGATAATACTAAGATATTATTATAAATCGATATTAAAAGATCATATATGATATCATATTAATGTATATGATTCTTGTATAATTTAGTAACAATTATTTCACCATTATACATGAGGTTAACCTACCCCAACCAAGGAAAAGTACAAGGTAAGGGTTTACTTTACAATCTCTTCATTATCCGAGGTTGTTTATACGTAATAATCTACTGGGATCTCTTTATCATCCACATCCATGTTTCTTAAAAATGTATTTCAAAACATTTTTACTATTTACTATAATATGAGTTAAAGTCATTTATACCCTTTTTTACTTTTATAAGTGGTTTATAAAGGAATATTTTGATCGTTTTCAAAACAAGGTCCTTTTTAACCTTTTCGACAGAATTAAGGTAAGAATGTTTTTTTAACTTATACGGCGGGTGCAGCTATTTTCCGCCGTTATAAAATCTTCAAAGCTTCCCTTACAAGATTATAAGAATATTTTCAAAGAAAATGTTTTATTTTATATGGATCTTAAATGATTTCAAAATAAAAGGAGATATTTCTTTTAAAAGAATTTTGATTTCATCTATGTCAACATCCTTTGATGGATTTTAAGATTATTTGAAGTTGATTTATTATGATACAAAACTTATATATTGTATTGAAGGTTTTGTGATATGTTTGACTGTGGATGTGCTATTTTTATACCATTCATAGTTTATGGTGAAAGTATTGACATTTCGTATGCTAGTTTTAATACGAATGTTTATGTTATGTTTAAACCTTTTCATATGGGAATGCATTGGACTTAATATGTGACGGGTGGAGCCCGCTATAGCTCCTAGATGTATCAGTAGGTCTCATGAGACAAACTAGTGTCTTGGCACAAGGCCTTGAGAAAATCTTATTTGTAGTCTTGGCACGAGGCCTTGGCTATGTGGTTATGATAGTCTGGCATTATTCATTCCAACATTATGAAAGTGGTTATTGATTTTTGCATGTGATTATTCGATTAGTAGAATATCCATGTGAATAAGTAAATGGAATTATTTCATTTTATTTATGCCATACCATGTTGAAAGTTCATATTTAAAAGGCTTTTGTTTTAGTTATACATTTCCTTAAATGTTTATTCTTATTTATGAAAGTTTCCGCTATATTGTTATCCTTACTGGGCATTTGAGCTCACCCCTTTTCTATGTTTTATTTTTCCCAGGATGTGAAGAAGTAAGTTATGAATGACCTGCAGGGATTTTATGAGGGGTTAATAGTGTGGATTGTGGAAACATTATGTTGTTGTAGTAGTTTTTCATTTTATGATGTAATGTAAAACTTATAAATATATCTAGTGTTTCCAAGGCTACTAAACCAATCGGTCTTTCGAGACTTGATCTTTCTTGTGATCATGCCAATGTTATGTAATAATGCACCGACTCTGGGTAACTGGGGTCGGGGCGTTACAGTTGGTATCAGAGGAAGTTTAGTACAAACCTTGGAAGCTATATTTAGATAAACTCTGATTAGAGCACGTAGACCTAAGATGAACTTTGAGGATTAGTATAGAAGAACTTCCTAGAATTTTGGTATTGTAGAGATTTTGTGAGTTTTCCAAGCAATACATCCCTGTCTGGATACGAGCAGGTAGAGGCGGCTCTGGCACAGATGTACCTAGGGGTAAAACCCGAAAACACCGCTTTGAGCTAAACTCGAACGGGAACTGGTGCACGACAACGGGCCTTGCTGCACTCTTGGTTACGACACTCCCGGGGGATATGCTTAGGATAACTCTCATTTTCTTTACAAATCATTTTGAAGGGATTATGAGTATATACTTCCTCAAAGAAAACATTCTTATGATTATGGATTATATCCATAAATAGTTCAATTTATGTTAGGTGTTTTAAAAGTATGGGATTATGTATTTTGATTCATAAACTGATCTAGTTTATGCCATTGTTTAGAAATGGCGCCCAGTAGAAGGAATGAGAACTCCAGAAATGCACATGATTTAAAGAGAAGGAAGGATCATATCTTTCATGGTCTTAACCTATAATTTATAAGAGAAATAGTCTCCCATGTATTATCATCATATGAATAAATAATATCATGTATTGATAAGATAAGTAAAGAGTTTACTGAGTCCTATGGCTTTGAAGGGAAGCAAGAGAAGAAAAGGATGGAAGAGAGAAATATGGATAAAGGGAAGAGGGAAAAGAAGAATTTTCCCATATGTGGTAACTGTGGAAAGAAACACCCTGGAACTTGCCTGAAAGGAATGAGAGTTTGTTATAAGTGTGGAGGAAAAGGGCACAAAGTACGTGACTGCAAGGGTAAGAAAATGGTTTCAAATGTACAATGCTTCATTTGCAAGGAGTTTGGACACTACGCGAACCTATGTCCCAGTCATCAGTCTATGACGCAAATGATGCTATTGGATAATAATCAAGTTATGATACTACCACAGATGAAGAGGAATGATTAGAGTTCTTATGTTGATTATGTCAATTGAGTGTTGTATCAACAATGTACTTGTTATAATAATTATGGAGTATATAAGGATTGTACTGCAGTACTATTTCATTAAGGACTTGAGATTGTGTGGAAAAAAGAAAAGTGACTCAATAGCAGGTTAAATTTTTGGAAAATATATGGTTGAGAGAAAGATAAACCATAATATGGTTCAGATACCGAGGTGGTGATTTTAGAATAATACATGATTGATTTGGATAAATTATATTGGATATTATTGACTACCTTGAAGCTGATTAATGATTTTTATATTCCATCATTGTTGGGGTTTTAAACATTTTTGGATTAATGAAGTATATCCAGCATTCTATATGGAATAAGGGATCATGAATGTAATCAATAAGGAATATGGTAATACATGATGAAGGCATTTATATGCTATTACGGGGTAAAAAGGATCTATATTATGTTTACCTTCCTTATAAATGTTGGACTGTGAGTTTGGATAGAATTATTTGGGATAGTTCTTATTTGGATTATTTTGGATTGCCATAAAAGGACAACCCGGAGGTCGGGCAGCAACCTGTTGCGTCCGGCAAGGCTGCGAGACTTGAACCCGCAACCGAAGGGCGACAAGGGTGTATCACCTACCACTGGCCCAAGAGATGTCCTGGATTAAATAATGTAGTTTTTTTAAAAGATCTGGTAGATGAATTATAAATTCGTTTATTTTGGAACCCTGTACGAATAGTATAAATATAATTTTTTTTACGAGTGAAAGATGAGTTTATGGTAGAAATTTATTAATGGACAAAACTCTAATTATAAAGTAAGTATATCTCCTTATGATCTTAGCCAGTCTCATAAATAAATTCCTCAATATTAAGAAAAGCAACTTAGAACAAAAATGTTGTCCTAGATGGTACCTTAAATCATCACTAATTTATGGCTTTGGGATTGTTGGCCTTTTCATAGCCATGTTCTCTACCACTCTCCATCAGATAATTGATGGTTAGATTTCTCTTCCATATCCATATTTTCCTACATGGAACCCTAGTATGTGTTATTTTCGGTAATATTCATACTTTCCACTCTTTATTTTAAATAGAGGCCTCATTAATTCATTTTTCGATGTGGGATTTCAACTAAGATATTTTGAAACGTCAAAAATGTGTTATCCTAATACCCTATTTTTTGTTGAACCGATGGTATTTCAAATCATCATAGATTGATGAATTTCAGGACCTCAATTATACACTTGTTTGTGATTGATGACCTCAATCACTACCTATAAATATTTACGTTTTTCCTCCGATTATATGTCTCTAATTGCCACCAATGTTCTCCTAATCAAGATAATAATTTGGTGGTGACCGTTTCATTTCGCTTTTCCTCATATTAAGACTAAATTTTAGTAACCCAATTTCCGATGTGGGTTTTCCCACAAATATATTTTCTACTTTCAACCTTTTATTTTTGAAGAACAATTTCAAATTGCGAGGACGCAATTTATTGAAGGAGGGGAGAATGTAACACCCCAAGATTTCATAGTGTGTTATTTCTTCAAAATAATTCAATAACTTGCACTACACGCAACACTGAGTTCAATTGCACCATGACTTACCAAAAAAAAAAGCCATTAAAAGAGGTCATGAATAGTATTAACTAAATTTTAAACTTTATATAATCCTTATAATTTTAGAATCCATATTATGAGTTTCTTAGTCATAATGCAAGAACAGATTCATTTTCAGTATTGCACTTTTATCAACTTTTGATAGTGAAACCTTTTTAAATACAATATTTTTAACTTTTTGACTAAATGGAGACATCAAAAAATTTAAAATTAAACATCCCAAGCTTCCACGATACGCTTTCCTTTGAATAAAACAGTAGCGTGTGTTGTACGCAACTTCGAGTTCTAACACACCGTAACCAATCAAACTAGCTGTTATGAATAGTAATACCTACTTTTTGAAGTTATATATATTTTATATTTTAAAATGGACTTCATTTTTGGATTCGGAATATCAAATTTAGCCTAAGGTGAAATTTTGGTACTTTTCGGATAACTATCATATTTTGATGAATAGTGAAAATTACTAAATTTTAATTAAAAACAACTTTTTTAATCAAAATAATTAATAGTGATAAATTATGAATTTGAGTGGTTTTAAAGTATATTTAGAATATATTTTTACTATTTAATATAATGTTGGTCATTGGACATAATTTTACAATTAAACCGAACATAAACAAGTGTCAATCTTTTGATAGTTATTATCTCTTAAAAACACGCTTTTTGTTTTGACAGCGGGAATTAATTTTAAATTAATTTCTGCCACTTCTGTGTTTAGAATTTAGGAAAATGGATTCCATATTTGTAATCAGGATGTTCAAATTGTGTAAATAGGTAACTTTTATTTTTAGACATTTTGAATAATTACTGCGGTAAATATTTTATTTACCATGGTTAAGGGTAAATCCGGTAAATAAGGGTTAAAAATTAATATTATAATAATACTAAATTACCCTAAAACGTGTCTTAACCCTATTGGTTGATACATGGTCGACCATGGGAATATTTGGGTCTATTTTGGGACCCCATGGATCCACTTGTAAGTGATAATGACACTTTATTTTAATTAAGTTAAAATGAATACAAAAATGACACAAGCATATATCTTTTAGAAAAACAATTGTTACATAGGGTTATATATGTTGGATTTTATATTATAAATATTCATTAGAAAGATAAAAAGATTTCCTACATAATTATATTTTATTTATAATTTTTAGACATTAAATAAGTTATTTTATTTATGACACAATGATGATGCAGTAATTACTATAATAGTGAAAAATTAAAATAATTGATATTATAAATACCCAAATAAATATAATATGAAACTTTTAATGAATTAAACTAATTTTCTAGGATAATATGATATATTAGGATTGATTTAATTGACTTTTTTTGAAGTAATCAATCTGTTATGAGTTTCACAAAAATCAACAATTGAATAGTGTCAAAATTGACATAAAAGAGTTCTTAAAACAAATATTATATTATTAATTGATATTAAATTCCTAAAAATCTAAGGTTCGGCCAAGAGACTTATATCATGATAGGTCCATCATTAATGTACCACTTGGGGGTCGCTTGGATGTATATAGTAAGTTTATTAACCATATTATATAAAAATACAAAGAGACATTGTAAAAGTGAAACTAATTAACTTAGAGTTAATACTTAAAGATAAGGTTAATATAAGTACCCAAACCTGTCTAAATTCTATTGGTTGAGTGTTTTTCGACCTATCCCACCTTAACCTTTGAATAATCAACTTTGGAGCCTTTAGAAACCGAATATGAATTTAATATAAATTAATATTTCTTGCTTTTCCAAAGGTGCCCCTCACCCCTCTTATAAAAGGGCACTCCTCCTTCTCATTTCTTCACACCTTCAAAGCCTTTTGTTTCGGCCAACCTCTTCCCAAATACTCTCCCAACATCCCTCACTACAACCTAGAGGCCTTAGTTTGATCAGAAAGCCAACCTAAGGAGCCCTTTTGATCAAATCAAAAGGAAGAACCCGAAGAAGAGGTAATGATTTCACCACCCTTCTCCAAGTTCATTTCTTCTTCCACTTCTTCTTCCTTTGTTCTTACCATTATAAAGTAATAACTCCAGTATCTCACATATACTGTGATGTTATTATAAATATGGTACAACCATATTCAGTATTCTATCCACCCTTTGAATAACATGTCACCATACGTGCGTACGTACGGCTTACCGTCTCCACGTCGTGGTGTAATTGTTATTCAATATATTATTATTTGGATGGGTATAATAATGATGTGTAACTCATGTAAATAATAAATATAACATGTTAATGATTCTTTATATATGATATACCATCCATTTATATATTATTTTAATATCAAATAATGATATTGTCGCTCGTGCGTACGTACGGACTACCGTCTCCACGAACGCGATGAGATTCATTCTCCATCGTATCCATTCAAGTATAATTATCATTTGATGATTTAAAAATGATGTTTAAGGACTTGATATCATTCTGGATATGAATAATATACAACCTATCCTTTACAAAAAGGTCTTACGTAACAAAACATATAAAAGAAAACAAGTAAGTTAACACCCGAAACAACGATAATACTAAGATATTATTATAAATCGATATTAAAAGATGATATATGATATCATATTAATGTATATGATTCTTGTATAATTTAGTAACAATTATTTAACCATTATACAGGAGGTTAACCTACCCCAACCAAGGAAAAGTACAAGGTAAGGGTTTACTTTACAATCTCTTCATTATCCGAGGTTGTTTATACATAATAATCTACTGGGATCTCTTTATCATCCACATCCATGTTTATTAAAAATGTATTTCAAAACATTTTTACTATTTAATATAATATGAGTTAAAGTAATTTATACCCTTTTTGACTTTTATAAGTGGTTTATAAAGGAATCTTTTGATCGTTTTCAAAACAAGGTCCTTTTTAACCTTTTCGACAGAATTAAGGTAAGAATGTTTTTTTAACTTATACGGCGGGTGCAGCTATTTTCCGCCGTTATAAAATCTTCAAAGCTTCCCTTACAAGATTATAAGAATATTTTCAAAGAAAATGTTTTATTTTATATGGATCTTAAATGATTTCAAAATAAAAGGAGATATTTCTTTTAAAAGAATTTTGATTTCATCTATGTCAACATCCTTTGATGGATTTTAAGATTATTTGAAGTTGATTTATTATGATACAAAACTTCTATATTGTATTGAAGGTTTTGTGATATGTTTGACTATGGATGTGCTATTTTTATACCATTCATAGTTTATGGTGAAAGTATTGACATTTCGTATGCTAGTTTTAATACGAATGTTTATGTTATGTTTAACCCTTTTCATATGGGAATGCATTGGACTTAATATGTGACGGGTGGAGCCCGCTATAGCTCCTCGATGCATCGGTAGGTCTCATGAGACAAACTAGTGTCTTGGCACAAGGCCTTGACAAAATCTTATTTGTAGTCTTGGCACGAGGCCTTGGCTATGTGGTTATGATAGTCTGGCATTATGCATTCCAACATTATGAAAGTGGTTATTGATTTTTGCATGTGATTATTCGATTAGTAGAATATCCTTGTGAATAAGTAAATGGCATTATTTCATTTTATTTATGCCATACCATGTTGAAAGTTCATATTTAAAAGGCTTTTGTTTTAGTTATACATTGCCTTAAATGTTTATTCTTATTTATGAAAGTTTCCACTATATTGTTATCCTTACTGGGCATTTGAGCTCACCCCTTTTCTATGTTTTATTTTTCCCAGGATGTGAAGAAGTAAGTTATGAATGACCTGCAGGGATTTTATGAGGGGTTAATAGTGTGGATTGTGGAAACATTATGTTGTTGTAGTAGTTTTTCATTTTATGATGTAATGTAAAACTTATGAATATATCTAGTGTTTCCAAGGCTACTAAACCAATCGGTCTTTCGAGATTTGATCTTTCTTGTGATCATGCCAATGTTATGTAATAATGCACCGACTCTGGGTAACTGGGCTTGGGGCGTTACAGTAGGATGTTATGTCGATTCATTTATCAGTATGTATTTTATATGGGAAATAGAAGATCTTTTGTGGGAAAATCATCAGTTATGTGTGGTTTTATTGGTATCTTGGTCATGTTTATTATGAAATATTGAATCGGGAGAAGTAAATGGTGAAATAATGTCCCAATATCTTAAAGGATAGAATGTGTTTTCTTATATTTTTGGATGGAAAAAGGCCAATTGAAGGAAGAATATAGAACCCCTATTTTTAACATATTACCAATTATTCATGTATATTGAGTCTATATAAAGCTTGGGTTACATTCCATGATGTTTTAAGGGATTTTTTTTATGTTTTTTATGTTTTATATAGGCGAACAATTTTTGAATTTTTTGTAGAAACTGTGAAGTATCTCCAAGAAACAATGAAAGGGATGATAGTGGGCACTGTTAATGTGCACAGTTGGCACATGGGATAGCCAAGTAGTGAAAAATCACAGTAGCAACCATTCATCTTGAAATAGATGGAAGAACATAGTTTTTTCATGGTTTATTGAACAATGTTAGCCAATTATGTGAGGTGTGGCATTAATATAATAGCACCGCGTGGTTTGCACATGGTTTTCAAAACAATACTACCGAATTATGTGAAATATAGTTAGACCTATATAAAATTTGGATCTAAACCAAAATAAACACTTAAGCACTCCATTTCCCCCTAGTCTCTCTATAAATTGTATTATTTTTTCTCCAATGGTGTGAAATATGAATTCCTTCAATCTAGGAGAAATCCTTAGATGGATCAATGTTCATTGGAGGCTGAGATCCACCATTAAGTCTCCGTTATTAATCATTGTTATTAAATATAATGTTTTCTCTCTCTTATAACCATATATACAGTTATTTATGGATATATATATGTTTTATGAATTTTATTATTAATAAATATTATTGGATCTAGTGATGTTAACATAGTATTTGATCAGATATTGAAGTTTTGTTGTGCGATTCTTAATTTTTTATATTTTTTAAAGGTATGTAGATTCTCTCTCAACTAAAAATTATTTTGAACATGATGGATTAGTTATAATTAAATTATTTTTTAAATGGTTGTGAAAATATTATATTACTCTTGATATAAATCCTATGTTTTGTATTGGGATAAAAATTGTGTAAAGTATATTGGTTTTTATAAACCCACAAGTTTATAATTTTAAAATTATGTATTAAAATTATGGTTTTTTTGTGACCCATGTAAATTGGTTTTTGAAATTTTTTAAAATAAGTAAATGGTTTTCTCTGAAATGGTTATCATAGAATTTTGTTTTTGGAAAATGACATGGCATGATTTTAGTATAAATAGATGGGAATGAGTTGAATGGATGTATAATGGTCATGAAGTAACACCATCATATGTGATACAGTATGGAATTGATGTTATGCCAATAATGGTGAAACCCATATTTAAGTTGTGTGTGTGGTTATGTGTGTAAACATAGACAACAATATTCCAAATAAAAGGGTAAATGGTTTAAGGGATTTATTATTTTTATTTATTTACAAAATTGGATTAATGATTTCATATAAATTATTTTTACTTCTTGAAACTATTTTATAAAATGTGTTAACATGTTTTTTCCTAGTGGAGGTAGTTGAGAAGTCATTGGGGAAACCCTTCTGAGTTTAGAATCTCCAAAATCTTGAGAAATGTTGTGTGTTTACAAATTTTTTCCATTTAAGAATAAGTAAAGGGAAGGTACCTCAGTTCTATAGGGATTCTTCTTAATAATATGTTTTTTCATGTGGATTTGGATCTTGGAGTGGGTGAGACAATTTTGTTTGTTGTCACTTTAGAGTTTTGAGTTTTGTGGACTTTTAGTCCACTTGTGTATTTATTTTGGTTTTTTCTTGAACTTTGATATGGGTTTTTGGTTTGGATATGAATTTAATTGTATTTTACATTCATGAGTCATATAGAGATTTATTTTCTAACATTTTTTCTGTTTGAATTTTTATCTTTTATAGGGAAAATTGTCCCCAAAATAAAATTAAGGCCCTAGGAATTTATTTCCATCATTTGGTGTATTGGTTATGTGACTTAAGGCCAAGTTTCTCCCTCACCACTCCTAGATACAATAAGGAGTTAAGCCATGTTACAATCTAACACACTTTTCAAAAAAGTAATAAAACCATTATTACCTTAACAATATACTTATAATAATCCTAATAGATAAACATACATAAATTATGTTTTATTCAATAATTATCCCTAAAGAAATAACCTTTACATAAAATACCATTTCAAAGAAATTTAGTATATATAATATAGGTTACAAAAAGTTTAATAAAAAAAATGAAGAACAATGATTTGATGTTACACATAACCCACATAACTTTTAAAATATATCAGAATATAATTGATAAATGTCACTCACATTAGAAAATAGAAATGAAAATCAATAGTTAACTATTTAAATGGTATAAAACTCACTACATTGGGTATATAGTACCTTTTACATAATTTTTTTATAAATTATATCATGTAATTCTATCATACCAAGCTCTAGGGGCTTGTTTAAGGCCATATAATGCTGTGGTGATTTTGAAAACATGATCAAGATGTTTTGAATCAACAAATTATGTAGGGTGTTCTATAGAAACATATTATTGTACAAAAGAATTAAGAAAATAACATTTATCATCCATTTTAAAACGTCTGATGTTAAATAGTTCTACAAAGTCTAATATAATAGGAATAGATTCAAGTATAGCTACAGGAGTATAAGATTCTATATAGTCTATTACCTCTTGTTAATTATTGCATTTAGAAACTATTCTTACTTCAGTCATTATTATGACTCCATTTTCATCACTTTTATCTTCTGATAACCCATTTTACACCAATTACAATTGTTTCTTTAGGTATTTCAACAAAGGTACATACTTTATTTTTTTCAAATTCATTTTGTTCATCATGCATTACATTAATAAAATATTCATAAAATATGGCCTCATTATATGTTTAATGTTCAAATTTAGATAAAAAAGAAAGATGTTCTATTTTATTTCTCAAGGAAGTTCTAGTCCTTACAGGTTGATTTACATTACCAATTATATTATCATTGGGATGATTCCTATTAAATAATTGGTTTAGGATTTATAAAACCTGTTCATCAATATAGGATTGAAAATATTCTAGTTTAAATATTATAGAACATTTTCTTGAGTATTTCCCTTTTAATAATAATTTTCAACCATGTTTTGATAATTAGTTTTGGAAAACACATATGTTGATGAAGGTAGGGGTGGTTTAAAAACTAAGGGGTCAGTTTCATCAAATTTAACATGCACTATTTCCTTAGTAGTAATTTTTTTTGTTAAAAACATTAAAAACCTTAAAAGTAGTGGAATAACCAAGAAATATTCTTTCATCGGATTTGGGTGTGAATTTATGTAGATTATATTTAGTATTCAATATGAATACATTCCATCAAAATACTCGGAAGTTTGAAATCTTAGGATTTTATCTAGTCCACAATTCATAAGTTGTTTTATTAAGAAAATTTCTTGTTAAAACTCTATTTACAGTATAACATGCATTACACATAGTTTCATCGATGAAATTATTCACAATTGGGTATTCACTCAACATGGTTATTGTCATTTCTTGAAGAATACAATTTCTTATTTCAAGAACCCCCTTTTTTGAGGTTTTCTTAGAGAAAAAAGTTATGCGTAATACCTTTATTACTACAAAATGTTTCAAAATCAGAATTTTGAAATTCTCCATCATGATCACTATGATGAGTTATCAGTAGGAGGTTTTTCTAATTTTTAACTTGGTCTATAAAGGTTTTGAAATGAAAAAAGGCTTCATATTTCATTACTAGAAAATAGTCCCATGTAAATCTATTGTAGTCATCAACTAAAACAAATATATAGTAGTTTCCTCAAATGATTAAGGTTTGTGTAGTACATAAAATATCCATGTGCACTAACTATAATTCATTAGAAGTTATGACTTCATTAATTTATTTAAATCCAGTTTTATTTTTCTTGCCATATTGACAACGGTCACGATATTTTGAAGAATCATACCTTAGAACCTTAACAAGTCTTTTATTTGAGATTTTAAAAAGGTTCCTAGGTTTAAAATGTTCTAAACTTCTATTCCATAACCATGATTGGTATTCTATTGAACATGATCAAGGAACTTCTTGGCTTCTATGGTCTTTTATGTTGATTGTGTAAACATTCTCATGCCTATGGGCAGAGAGAATGAATTCATCTTTGGAATTGTGAACTAAACATTTATCATTCCTAAAATTAACAAGGTAACCTTCATCACATAATTTAAATATTCTTATAATGTTGTGCTTAAGTCCTTTAATAAACCAAACATTTGAAATTAAAACCTTTCTTAAAAGAATAATATTACCTATATCAATTATCTTTCCATGGACATTATCTTTTAAGTTCACTCTTCCACCTTTCATTTCAATAATATTTTACATGAAATCTTTATTTCATATCATATGTTGAGAACAACCACTATCCATGTTCCAAATATTCTTGTTTTGGTACACTTTTTTTCTTGATAAAGAAACCATTAGTTTTCCAAAGTTGATTGGATCCAAAAAATGAAAGATAAAATAATTTTGTGAATCCGCATTTGTTTTGAAAAACGAGCTTTATGAAATCCTAAAGATTGGGTTCTATTAAGAGAACAATTTATTTTCCAATGTCCACAACATTTAAATTTAGTGCATAAAGGATCACTTTTGGGAACAAAATAGTTATAAAAAAATATCATTTTTGAATGAGTATAACCAATTCTATAACTATTCCTTAGAGAATGAATCAAAGAATACATTTTGTAAAATTTATTCATTCTTGTAGTAAAATTTGATAACATTTTCTTTAGGGAAAAAATTATAGATTATAGGCTAATGACTAAATTATCATTCTCACATGATATGTTTTTGTAATTTTATTTAGTTTCAAAAGAATTCCTTAAAAAAGATGTTCAATGGTATTAGAAATTTTATCCTGCACAAATTTTACTTCCATAAGGTTTTTTTGAAATATTATAAAATGCATGTGTTTTTTATCAAGATCTTTTGAATGATCTGATATGTCTTTTGTAAGAATAGATATTATATAATTCTCCTTATCAATATGTTTCTTGAGTTTGTAATTTCATTCTCAAGTAATTCGGAAAATCTAGATACTTATTCAATAGAAGGTAACTTGTCCTCTGCTAAGGAATATTCTTCATCTGAAGAGTAGGAATATTTCTCATCAGGGTAATTAGAATTTAAATATACATTTGAGAGAGATTCTACATTGTATAACTTATCCATGAGACATTTATTTTTAATAGGCAGTCTTTCTATAAGTCCAATATTCTCTTGACCAAAAGACTCTTATTCTGAAGATTTTTCTGATGAATCACCACCACATGCACTCCACGTATCATTTTATTTCAAGAAGATATTTTTATTTTACTTATAATAATTTTTCTTGTTTCTTTTATAATGTTTATCCTTAATGTATTTTATTTTAAGAAATGTACAATTTGGTCTAATATGGCATGCTCTATTAGATTAATAACAAATTACTTATGAGTCTTTATTTCCATTTCTATCTTTCTTTTTGAACCGACACTAAAAATATTTCATTCCAACAATCTTTTTTATTCTTCAAACAAGATTGGATAATTTATTTTCTAAATGATCACTTTCACTATATTCTAATATAACAACAACTTTCTTAGATTTGGATCCTGTTACCCATTCTGGTGTCCTGTCATTAGATGTAGTAGTAAAATATACACTTCAATTACCATTATTCTTCTTATTAAAATCTACATCTCTTTTCATTCTTGTCTCATGCTGTAAGAGAGTACGAAATATTTCATCAAGATATATTTGAGAAACATTAATATTCTCATCTATAACTGTCCTTTTTTATTCCCACTCATTTGGCATTATATCGATTATATTTTCTACAATCAATTTATCATCTAGACCCTTTTCACCCATGGATTGTAAATTGTTGATGATAATCATAAATATTTCATGTAATTTGCATATCTTGTCTTTATAAGTACAAAAACCAATAATATTCAACATGGAGAAGGGATCTTATTGTTTCTATAACTTTAGATGAACCAAAATTTGGGACATCTAATTTCTTATAGATATAATTGGATACATCACAAGAAGATATATGAGTATATATTATCCTGGTCATAGAACAAAACAATGTATTATCTACCTTATAATTTAGTTGATTTTCCTATTTTTCTAAGTTGGGGAAGGTTATGACTTCCTTGTCTAGTATTTTGGAATCTCCAGTAAGCATGAAATTTTTTTTCCATTATAGTATTAATAAAAAATGTCTTCATTCAATCTCTTTAGTATTCATAATCATTCCAATCAAAAATAGGTGGTCTGGTTGGGATTAGGTAGTTAATTGATCAAATATTCATTCCTAACATCTTATAATTCAATAGTTTTCCACTCCATATGTAAGTTTATTAAATAAATATAAAAAAATATTTGTAATAGAAATAAAATTATGTTACAGAAATTAATAAAGTAACTAAAACAAATCAGTGGAAGTTTCATATGATACAATTTTTGGATCATAATATATATGTAAATGTATATGATATGGAACAATATAAGAGGGGGTGAATTTTAGGTTTAAAAACAATTTATTTAAACTTGTTAGAATGAAATTGTTTAGCAGGTATTAAAATAATACAATTTGAAACTAATACAAATGACCATATGGGTCTTGGATCTAATGGATATAGTATGACGTAATACAATAACAAAAAATAATTATATTTTAATTGAATTGAAAAAAAAGTGTAATAAAAATGTAAAAGATTCTACTATACAACATATAAAATATCTTAACATAATATATAATGAATGATTTTAAATTGATAAAATTACTATAGAAAATAATAATAATATAATGATGAAACAAAATGATTCCCTTTATATTACTGAATGAAGCTGAAATAACAAAGGTATTATAATTATTTTATCCAAAAGAGTGGGGTATCCTTTCACCTAGGAAAAAATGATTGTCCTACAACCACCTAGGTAATCCCTTGATATGATGATCAAAACTATTGTCTTATTATCCTAAAAAGCCTTATATTAAGAAACTAATTGGAACCACTATATTTCAGACACTTGAATGCTCTCCATATGTTGATTGGAAACACAACATCCTATCCTCGGAATCCCATGATCGTTATGAAAAATGATCTGTTTCACAAATAAAAACAAATAACTTATAGAAACACCGGAACATGGAACAAGCTATTCATGTGTTGTATATTCAAGGATTTCACATGAAGAAAGAGAGAAGTCCCACTATCTATCTCAAGAACATGATATTTTTTTTGGTTTTCTGGTTCAAATGACCTCTTATTTATAAGAATCAGGTTCAAATAGTAATATTTCTCAAGAAAATTCAGAGGGACTTGGACACCTTGCATTACAATGGTAAAAAAAAATATAATACATGACATCATTTTAATTAGTGTATTACTAATTCATTGAGATCATTTTAGTTAGAAAATAATATGTAAAAAAGTGTGAAACAATGAGTATGAGAAACATGCATGCAGTATTGTAGTAAAATAAGAGTACAATGCATTCCTAGAGTATGATTAATTATATATCCACAATGCTTATCATGATTACGATGAATATAGTGGATACAATACAAAACATGATTATGATGATTTACATGGATAAGATGCATATCATAGTTACAATTTATATAGTGGTTACAATTCATATCATGGTTACAATGCACAATATATAATCTTATTAGTATTCATGGTTATGATACACTACATAACCTATCTATGATACATTATTATGATGCAATACATAACCTAGTTATGATACATGATTAATATTCAATACTTAACCGGGTTATGTTACTTGATTATCATACAATACTTAACATTGAAATGATACATGATTACAATACAATACATAATGTAATACCCCCAGTTTCGGGTACATAACACCTTTCCTCATGTTCTTTTTAATTTGGTGTGTATAAAAAAACATTTTTCATAAAATTGTGTGTTTTTATAATATAGAGAGTTTCCATTAAGTTGGGTGTTTACATAATGTTGGTTGTTTCTATAAAGTGGGGTGTTTCCATAAACTGGGATGTTTCCATAAAAAATGTGTTTCTGTAAAAAGGGTAAAGGTGAAGGATATGAGTATTTGGGGGTTTTATAAGGAGTTTTGGGACAATAAAGAAGGTCACACGATCCATACATGGTTGGCCCAAACCATGTGGGCAAACATTGCACAGAGGTTAAATCAAGATCCTATTTTCTAAGGGCTTACTCGTTTTAGCTCTATATATTTTGGTTTGGCTTCAAGATGCCCTTATTTCGAGATTACTCAAACTAGATGGCTGGAGAACCCTCTCTACACGATTTGGAGCCATCCTAGAGCCTTCCCACGGTGATTTCGAGTCTGATTCTTGAGGTATGTCAGAACTCTTTCCAGATTTGTCATGTTTCCTAAGACATGCTTAGATCTACATATTTGATCTCTATTTAATCTCATATCTGGAACTATAGTCATTAGATATACATTTTTGTATTCCAAATAATTCAATGTTGAGTCGTGATATTTCTAGGATAAGATAACTAAGGCTATTCTTGGAGAATCGACCTGATTTCTTGGGTGTTATTTGTTTGTTGTCAATGTTTCGTCAAAACATTAGAGGTAGGAGGCTTCGCTCTAGACTCTTATTTCTATAATTGATTGGATTATATTCAAAATGTTTTATTTAGAATGAAATTATTGTTAAATTCATTGAAAAATATTCTTTTGTGATGATTTATGGTTGTTGTGAAATTGCATGATCATGGTGAATAGTTGTGCATTGGGGATTTAGTTTCATGAATTTAAAATAATGATTTTAAATTATTGATTTTCTAGAATTTCTAAATGGTTGATGTAAAAGGGGATTTCAATAGAAATTATTTTCAATAAAAATGTATTTTTATTGAAATGAGTTGTAATTCAAATGGTTTGGCATTGAAACGGTTTTGACAGAAATGGTTTTCAATAAAATGGTGTTTTTATTAAAAGGGTTATTTTGGAATGATCTTTGGAAATATGTAGTGTGTGTTCATGTTTCATATATAGTTCTTGGTTAAAATATGTCCTTTTTCTTGGTGCTAAAGGTTTAATGGAACATGATAATTTCATAAACGGATCTTTATTAAAATATGACCTTGTGCCCGGGGCTGAAGGGTTAGAGGCCAATGGGAAACAATTACCTTGTGACAACCTGGTAGATTGACAAGAAACCAATCATGAGTATGGAACTCTCATAACATAGCATGCATGGTTGGGTTCATGAAATTGAGGAATGGTTGGGTATTCTGATAAAGGGATATTTTGAAATGGTTTTAAAGATTGTTTAGTTATTATATTTGGAAAAATAACTTTCTAGGAAAATTGGTATCAATTTAACTTGTATGCTTTTGGTAATGAATTTTTTTGGAAACTTGTTTATATTTAGTTATTAACTTTTTTTGAGAATTTGTTTTATATAAACCATTTTATAAAATTGTTTCTAACTCTTCTATCCTAGTGGCATGAGTAGGGAAGACATTTGGGAAAACCTATTGGGTTTTATACTCACTCCTGCTTTGGCCATTTGGTGGACTTGCATATGCTATCTTCAAGGACAAGGGTAAAGGTAATTTTTTACATGTGTTTAGCACTACCTTATGATATATGGGATATTCAGAGATTTTGAAGCTTGGATCTTCTGGAGCATGGAATCTTGAGGTCTTTGGAGATTCTTCTATGGTTTATCTACTATTTACTCCGATTCATGGTTATTCTTCCGTTGTTTCTTACTTTGATGTGGTTGTGAGATACATGAAGTTTTTGAGTTGTCTTCCGTTTTATCATGCATCATATTGTGAATTTTTGGTTATGATTGGTTGGTTTATTTGTTTATTTCATAAAGGGTAAATCACCCCCCACTTGTATTTGAAACCCTTAGACATTTATTGACAGCATTGGATGTCTTGGGGATGTCTCTTAAGGTCTAATAATGACTCGTTGTGCTCTCAAGACAATGAGAATTGGTGGGTCAATACAAATGGTGGCAGCTTGTTCAATCCTTTCTTAACAAGTAGTCATCGATGTTCCTATTTTTGGAGGATAAATACCTTCTTGTTTGTTCCTTGGGTGGGAATCTTACAAAGAAGTAGGATTGTTGTAACTTGAAATGTATAGCATAAAAGGGTAAATCTAATCGTTTTAGTATGAACTTCAAGTTACTGGGGATTTGGGTGAATAAGTGTTTGGAGACACTTCTATAATTTTGAAATCTCATTGTCATGGGTTTAACCAATGAGATGAGAAAGACATGCATTGTATAGGAATAAAATCCCACTAGGAGTGCATACATCATTTCATGGAATAAATCATGTTTTGAAAAAAGGGTTAAATTTTGAAAAACAATAGAATTGGTTTTCAAATTAAATATTATGATAAATCGGAAGCTTTTCATTTTTTGAAAATGGTTTAATTTTTAAAAATGTGCGATGTCTTTTCAAAAATGGTTTAAAATGGAAAAAAGGTTGTTTTGGAAAACAATATTGTGATAGTTGATGTGATATAATTTTAAATGCTAATATAATAGTTTCTAGAGAGTGAGATTAATGGAGATGGTTGTTAGGTATAGAAAATGGCACCTAGTAGGCATCGTCAAAACCAACTTGATGAAGCTATGGAGAATGTGGTTTCACTTGAACCACTTATGAACCAAGTGCTGGTTCAGAGTATTGTCCAAGATTTTCAAGATATGGCCATAGGGAATCGAAGGAATGGACCGTGACATGTGAATCATACCATCCAGTTCATGGAGCATAATCCACCTAATTTCCAGGTTGAATCCAAACCTGAGAAGGTACAGGTGTGGCTATGTAATATGAATCGTATTTTCAATGTCCTTAGAACACTGGTAGATCTAAAAGAAAATTTGGAGACATATATGATCAAGGATCATGCACGTCATTGGTGGGATTTAGCGATGTAGGATAAATTGGATGAAGGAATTACATGGTAGGATTTTCATAAATTCTTCATCAAACAATACTATCCTCACATGTTCAAGATCCAAAAAACAACAGACTTCTTCAGCATGAAACAAGAGAGTCTATATATCATAGAGTATCCTGCTAAGTTTATGAACATAGTATGATTTTAACCAGAAGATGCGAAAAGTGCCTCTATAAAGGAACACATCTTAGAATCAGTGCTATGACAGGAGATTCGATCAATGATTGTAGTACATTTTATTACATATTATAATGAAAAGTTGAACAGAGCGACTCTGGCTGAACATTATATATCGAGATCTATTGGAGGAGGAATGATGATACCTATAGAAAATGGTGGGAACTCAACCATTGGGAACAAGTGGAAAAGGGACACCTATTTCCAAGGTGAAAGTGGAAATCATAACCAGACGACTGGATTAGTAAACCATCCTCAAAGACCCTAGAGAAAAGTAGTTTGTTTGTAATGTGGTTCTCTTGACCACATAAAGTGAGATTCTATGGAATAAACTAGAGCATGTCATAATTGAAACAAGATGGGACATCTTCAGTGCTGTTGTCACAGTGCTCCAAGGTCATGTGCTCGAGACACTTCTCAGGTGTCGCAAGCATCATATGATTCGACTGGATGAGGACAACATAATTAGTCTCGTCATCAAAGTAGAGCTAGACATGGTGATTCTAGAAATACCATGACTCCTCAACTAGGGAAACCTTAGCAATGAAACAAGGAGAATAGTGTAGTGATGAACCAATTTTATAGAGCTAAGTAGATGATTATTGATGATCAGGCATGGCCATTTATTGTGAGATCTACGATTCATTTTAATTCAACCTTTGGGAAAGTGTTGTGTGATAGTGTTGCATCACGTTCGTTCATTTCTTCTCATGTTATTGACTTGGTATGTTTAAAAATAGTAATTATGACTTCTGTTTTTAAATGGAAAACTCATCTCGGTGAATGAAAATGCCAAGCCATTGTGTCTAGATCTTTTTCTAAAATTGTTGTTGGAGCTGAGGTAAAATGGGTTATCTCGATGTTTGATATCGATGTCTATGATGTAATCCTGGGTATGGATTGGTTGACAACATTCAAGGCTCAAATCGACTATTATAAGATATTAGTTAGTTTCATAACTGAGGATAGAATCGAGCATCTCTTTAGAGGATAGAGGATTGTAAAGAAAGATGAAAAGATCTTGTTAGAACCAATGTTGAGAAATATCTCTTACCAATTAGAAGAGTTTACTTTGGAATCAATGGAAGAGATTGAGGAAAATAGTTTTCCAACTATTTTGGATCTATTTAAATATGTCTATCCCAGGAACTTCTTGGGGTTACCACCTCTTTGGGAAGTTTAGTTTATGATTGATCTCCTTTTGGGGATCAACCCTATTTCCCATACATCTTGTAGGATGGTACCAATAAAATTAAAAGAATTGAAAGTATAGTTTTAAGATCATGAAGGAAATGGTTTCGTTCGACCAAGTATGTCTCCATGGGAAGCACCAGTTTTGTTCATGAAGAAAGCTGATGGAACTCTTTGTCTATGTGTTGATGATCTTAAGCTTAATCAAGTTACTATAGGGAACAAATATCCACTTCTAAGAATTGATGATCTATCCGATCAATTAATGGGAGCTCAGTGGTTCTCCAAGATTGACTTGCAATCCTAATATCACCAATTGAGTCTTAAAAAAGGGGATATTCCAAAGATAGAATTCAGAAGTAGATATGGCCACTATGAATATATAGTAATTCCTTTCGGTCTAATGAATGCACCAACGATATTTATAGCATTGATCAATCAGATATTTCAAAAATATCTGAATTATTTTATAATGGTGTTTGTGGATTAAATATTGGTCTATCCAAAGACAAGGGATGATCATGAGGTGCACCTAGGAACAATGTTACAAATCTTTAGAGATCATCATTTTTATGAAAAATTATCAAAGTGTGATTTTTGGATACAAGAAGTACATTTTCTTGGCCATTTCATTTATGCGAAATGAGTTTTTGATGATTCTAAAATGATAGAATCTATTATATCTTCACAACCACCTAAGACTTTTTTTAAGATATGATGTTTTCTTGGTCTAGATGCTTACTACCAACACATTGTGCATGATTTCTCACAAATAGCATCACCAATGACAGCCCATACAATGAATAATTCTCTATTCCAATGGATGGAGGAATTTTTGAAGGCTTTCTAGGAACAAAAAGTTCAGATTACATTGAAACCTATTTAGATCATGACCGAATTAGGAGAGGGGCATGTGGTGTATTGTGATTCTTCAAGATCTAGGTTGGGTTGTGATCTCATGCAAAGAGAACATGTGGTTGCTTATGGTTCATGTAAGTTGAGGGTTTATGAGAAGAATTAACCAAAACATGATTTGAAGTTAGCTACAGTCATCCATGCTTTGAAATATTGGAGTCATTATCTCTTTGGTGAGATATTTACTATGATTACGGATCACAAAATCTTGAAACACATTTTATCACAACAAGATTTAAATCTGAGGCAAAGGAGATGGATGGAGTATCTCCGAATGTTTTACTTTGACTTGATGTACACATCGGGGAAATGAATTTCAGTGGCAGTTGCATTGAGTAGAAAGTCATATTCATAGTTGGGAAAACAATCTTCAGATGAATGGAAGTTGATGATGGTCTTAGCAGACATGCATGTGGAATGAGAAGACTGAGATGATGATGTAGTTTTCCTTTCATCTATTCTTTTTCCCGATTTAGTAATATTTGTCAAAGAGGCACAAACATATGATGCAGAATGTTTTGTTATAAGTTTAAAACACAATGTTGGGGAGACCATTGAGGGCTGAAAATTTAATGGGGTTTAGTTTTTTGTTTTATATATCAGATGGTTTTACCTATAGTTTGTCAAAACAACTCCTTCATTCTTACCACAATTCAATATGGGTCGTACATTTAGGTACACAGAAGATTTATAATTAATTGAAGGAATAGTTTTGGAGGATAAACATGAAAAGAAAGGTGGTCGAGTTAGTCTTGCGGTGTTTAACTTGTTAGCAGGTTAAAGAAGAGCATCAGAGACCAGCTGGTATGTTACATTCTTTTCCCATCCTAGTGTGGAAATGTGACCAGATAGCAAGGAATATTGTTACAGGTCTTCCATGATTGGTCCAAAAACACGATTCCATTTTCTTTATAGTGGATCTTTTAACCAAGTCGGCCTATTTAATCCTTATTTGTACAACTCATATAGTGGAGGATCTTTAAAAAATATATATCCGAGAACTGGTAAAGAGGCATGGTGTACCAGTGTCAATAGTCTCAGATTGAGATCTAAGGACCACGTATCGTTTCTGTAAATCCTTATAGTATGCCCTGAGGACTCAGTTGACTATGAACACAGCATATCATCCTTAGATAGATGGGTAATCTATGCAGACAATACAAACATTGGAAGAAATTTTGAGGGATTGTGTAATACATTTTGGTGGCTCATGGGAGGATCATATACCCTTAGTGGAGTTCCCATACAATAATAGCTATCAAGCCTCAATACACAAGGATCTATTTGAAGAATTTTATGTGTGTATTTTTCATTCTATACTATGCTGGGTGGAAACGGGAAAAACATTACTAGTCGGGCCAAGCCTTGTCTAAGAAAAATGGAGAAGATCCAATTGATTATAAATATGATGGAGACAACTCAGAGTCTTCATAAATCTTATGTAGATCACTGTCAAAGATCGTATTCGTTCGTTGTGGGTGATCATGTATTCTTAAGTATCTCTCCAAGGGATGGGAATCGTCGCTTTCGAAAGAATAGAAAGTTATCTCTTAGATAAATTAGCCCTTTTGAGATACTAGAATGAGTTAGAGAGGTGGAATATCGGTTGGAATTACCACCATAGTTTAGTTCGGTGCATAATTTGTTCCATGTATCTCAGTTGATAAAGTATCACCCTAATCATGAAAAGGTGATCAAATGGGATCACAATGAGCTAGAACCAGATGCATCACCGATACATATCCCAGTGCGGATCATGGATAGAAAAGAGAAAGCCTTTTATGGGAAAAGAATCATCCTAGTGTGGGTTTTATGGAAACATGGTCAGATTCAAGAAGAGACTTAAGAATATTAGAAGGATTTGAAAGAGCTATGGTTGGAACTATTTTTGGACAGTGAGGGTTTTCTACTTTCTAGGGAAATGAAGACCAATGTTGGGGAGAATATAGTACCCCTGGTTTCAGGTACATATCCCCTTTCCTCATGTTTTTTATTTGGTGTCTATAAAGTAGAGTGTTTCTATAAAATAGAGAGTTTCCATAATATAGAGAGTTTCCATTAATTTGGGTGTTTCCCTAATGTTGGTTGTTTCCATAAAATGGGGTGATTCCATAAAGTGGGATGTTTCTATTAAAAATTTTTTTCCATAAAAAGGTTAAAGGTGAAGGGTGGGAGAGTTTAGAGTTTTTATAAGATGTTTTGGGACAAGAATGAAGATCACATGATCCATACATGGTCAGCCCAAATCATGTGGTTAAACCTTGCGCAAAGGTCAATTCTAGATCTTATTTTCTATAAGCATACTCGTTTTTGCTCAATATATTTCGGTTATTCTTCAAAACGCCCCTATTTTGAGATTAATCTCCTTAGATTCCTAGATAACCCTCCTGACATGATTTTGATCCATCCCAGATCCTTCCTTTGGTGATTTCGAGTCCGATTCTTGAGGTATGCCACCATTATTTCAAGATTTGTCATGTTTTCTTAGATCTGCTTAGATCTACTTCTCTAATATCCATTATTTCCCAGACATGAACCTATAGTTGGTTGATCTACATTTTGGATGCCAAATAATACAATGTTGACTCCTAATCATGCCAAGATAAGAGAACAAATGTTTTTCTTAGAGAATCAAACTACTTTCTTGTGTTCTCTTCATGTATTGTCAACGTTTTGTCAAAACCTTCAAGGTAGGAGGATTTTCTCTCGACTACTCTTTGTAGAATTGATTGGTTTAGATTCAGATTGGTTTATATAAAATAAATTGATTGTTAATCTCATTGTAAAATCTTCTTAATGATGATTTATGGTTTTTGTGAAATTGCATGATCATGGTGAATAATTGTTTCAAGGGGGTTTAGTTTAATGAATTTAAAATGATAATTTAAAATTATAGATTTTCTCAAATTTATAAATGGTTGATGAAATTTTTGTTTTAAACCGAAATGGTTTTCAATAAAAATGATGTTTTATTGAAATGGTTTGGAATATAAATGGTTTGGAATTGAAATAGTTTTTAAGGAAATAGTTTTCAGCTAAAATATGTTTTTATTGAAAGGGTTGTTTTGGAATGTTCTTTGGGAATATGTGGTGTGTGTTAATGTTGCATATACAGGGATTGGTTGAAATATGAACTTGTGCATAGTTCCAAAGGTTTAATGGCACATGGAAATTTCATACATTTGTCTTGGTTGAAATATGACATTTTTCTCTATTCTAAAGGGTTAATGGAACATGGGAAACAATAACCTTGTGATGACGTGGTAGATTGACAAGAAACTGCTCATGATTATAGAACTATCATAACATAGCATGCATGGTTGGTTTATTAGTTTTTAGTAGTGGCTGGGTAAGCTAATAAAGGGATATTATGAAATGGTTGTAAATATTGTTTTGTTATTTTTCTTAAAATATAACATGCTAGGAAAATTGGCTTCAATTTCACTTGTATGATTTTGGTAATGAATGGTTTTGGAAACTTCTTTATATTTAGTTATACACCATTTTTTAGAAGTTATTTTATATAAATTGTTTTATATAATTATTGCTAACTCTAATATCCTAGTGGTGTGAGTAGGGATGTCATTGGGGAAATACTAATAGGATTTATACTCACCCATTCTTTGGAACATTGGTGCTTTTGCAGATGCTATCTTTCGAGACAAGGGAAAAGGTATTATTTCACATGTGTTTAGCAGTACCTCATGATGTATGGGCTGTTTGGAGATTTTGGAGCTTGGAGATTGTGGATCAGGGAGTCTTGGGGGATTTGGAGAGTCATGTGTTGTTTATCTGTTGTGTACATTGATTTGTGGTTATTATTCTGATGTTTCTTACTTTGATGTGGTTGTGAGAAACATGAAGTTGTTTAGTTGTCTTCTATTTTTTCATGCATCATATAGTGACTGTTTGGTTATGGTTGGTAGGTTTACTGGTTTATTTATTAAAGGTTAAATCATCTCCCACTTGCATTTGAAACCCTTCGACATTTATTTCCAGCCTTGGGAATCTTGGGGATACCGCTTAAGACCTAGTAATGATTCGTTGTACTCTTCAACCAATAAGAATTGGTGGGTCATTACACTTAACCAGATTATGATACATGATTACGAAAAAATACTTAACCTAGCTACAATGAATGATTATGATAGATGACATAACCATGTTACGATGCATGATTATGATACAATATATAACTTGGTTACGATGCATCATTACGATAAAAAATATGTGGTTACGATTATAAAATAGTTTATGTAGTTATGATGAGAAACAAAGTCTGTGATTACGATTTTATGTGATTACGATATATGTAATCACGATGAGAATAAAACCTAAAAAAAAAGAAGTAATTTTTTATTTCCAAAATAAAAAGGTCAATGGGAAATTCAAAACATGTTTTTAATCAATAGAAGATTTATATAAATTAACAAGGGTATCTGAATAACATGTTAACATATAAGCATTAAAAGGGAAATATTTTCACTATTTGATGAAAATAACCCATATTGAAACTCTTAAAATTTATTTTAAACTACTAGAAGAAGGAATATTAGTGTCAAATGACCTTAATAAATTATTGGAGCATTGATAAGGACAATTTAAAAATAATCCAATTGTTATGGATATAGAAATAGTGAGCTTCATTGCTGAGAAGAAAGAATACGGTCAGTATAAATAATAAGAAACAATTTGGGTAATATATGAGTCAATGGGAAATGAAATATTCAGGGGATGTATAAAATACAATGAAATTATAATGAAAAATTGTTGTGTTTCAAAAAAATCAATAGATGGATTATCTTTCAAAAATGATCATTATTTGAAAATGAGATTGGAAATCGAATCCTATCTGATTTGAGTAACATTTGGATAAAACCCACTTTCAAATTTAGTGCCTTTTCAATTAAACCTAATTTAAGGAAAGAGAAAAATATGAATCTTAAAAAAAATTAATGTGAAAAAAGGAATTAATCACACCATATTAATGGAATTTTGGTACACATTAAAAAATAACTATCAATAAATTAAATTATTAGACAAAGAACCCCTTACCGTTACTCTTAATTCCCAATGAAGTGACACAAACTCCTATATAACAAAAATTTAAATCATTATAATTAATTGAATTTCCATATTAGACCAAAATATTATTTATAAATATATTTTATAATAATTATATATATGTATATTAGTTATTTTTTACATACATTCTCACATCAAATTATATAGTCTTCATATTTCATAGCAGTTTTGTAGGAGTGGTGTTAGTATAAATTTTTCTCATAAACATAACCATTAAATGGTCATTTATGTTACTATATTTAATTAATGATAATGATATATGATGTTTCATTTTCCTTTTATGTATGTTTCATTCATTATTCATGATGTTGAAATTGGTAATAAGTATACTTCATGGATTTCCCTAACCAATGAAACATGTTTTCTTAATTGTTGACTTAAATAATGATGTATACATTATAGAAAAATATAATTATTTAAATATTGATATCATATTGAAATATGAACTAAATTTTAATATTCATCCATGATACAATTTAGTGACATTATTCAAATAGGTTGTCAAACCGACCCAATCATGAGAATACAATTATTAATGGATGATTATTAGGAAATTTAGTTAAAATATCATTATAAAAATAGAATAATGATGAAATAAAGTGTCTATTAGTGTGATATAATAGAATTATAAGCAATTAGATGATTAATTAATGGATATGAATGTATTTTATTTTACGAATAAATTATTTTCTTCTCATAGTTTTCTTAATTATTAAGGATAATTTTGTAACGATTGTTTATCATTCATATCATTAACATGTTATTCAATTTGTATTAATAGAAAAATATTGATATCATAACCACCATTTTGATCCTTTAAACCCATTAACATGATTATCCTTGTAATGTATTGATAAACTAAAAAATATAAATCATTCTTTCTATGGAGATGGTAGTTTACACTTATAAATAAATGATGATTTTATTTTCCATAGTACAAGAAAAAATAGTAATATGAGTTCTGATTACATAATAATATTTTTTTCATAAATATCATAAATATATATTAAATTATAAATTAATACCACACTTTTATAGGGGTGATGGCAAAGAACAACACATTGTTTCTTGGAGGCTGGTGTCCGCACTTTGAATGATTGATGTTTTGATTTTTTATAACTGAAAATGGGAGCATGGTTAATGATTATACCATCATTATAAGAAAATAAAATTATAATAATGGAACTAATTTTTCCATTATATGGTGGTGAAAATAAGATTTATGAATATGAAATAACATAATTAAATAGTAAGGATGGATGTGTTTTTAGAAATCAACACCTTACTACTTAGGTTATCCCCTTTTTTAAGGGGATTAAACCTACACGGGATGGTCATATGAATAGACAAGCACATATTTAATAAGTCCTGGAGTGATGAGGAGAGGTTTTTTAATTTTTGTTTTTGATGTAAAGTGGTTTTTATTTAAGGGTAAGTGATGATATAAGGGCCCCTTTTATATGATAAGAGAGATGGAATTTTTTTAAATACAAAAAAAACATCAATAATGGGAAGTCACCCTCGATGAAACGAGAACAAAAAATGAAAAAAATACATAAAAGAATATATATTGTCTATAAAAACTATGATAAATCAATTCAAAACAAAAAAATAATATTTATCTTTCTTTATCTTATTTTTTACTCATTTTTAACATTTTGGTTTTCATCATGGTAACTAGTTTTTACCCAGGTTATTCATAATTGTTCCAAAATATATAATGTTAATTAATATATAATTCGGGAATAATAATTCAATATTTTAAATCTCTTTCTATTTCAACTTATAAAATCATTGAAATTAGATTATAAAATAAAAATGCATAACATATTAAAAACTTTTTTATTTTTAAAAAATATACTTTACGATCTAAACTATAAAATATT
Source organism: Viscum album (assembly GCA_963277665.1). NCBI lineage: Eukaryota > Viridiplantae > Streptophyta > Magnoliopsida > Santalales > Viscaceae > Viscum > Viscum album. The sequence goes on along the minus strand of OY728129.1, from coordinate 613,385,017 downwards.
GGTTTATAAATAAAAAACAATTTTTAATTTATATGTTTACATATAAATGAAAAAATTGGCTATATATAAAGGTTTCCAGAATTTACAATTCATAATTATACACTAATAATTTCATACATGTCAAGTTATCTTGTAGAAATGGTTTTTTTACAATTCACCTAAAAATAAATCTTCTCGGAAAAATCATATAAAATTAGTTTAAGAAAATTTATAAATTATAAATACCTAAATAAAATTATTTTTACCTATTTAATATTTAAAATTTATATATTATTTTTAACTAGAAATACAAAATTTATTGAAAACTATTTTTGTTGATAAAATTATGTTTATAAACATTATGTGTTCTTAAAATTATTTAACATAAATTTATAATTTAAAAAATGTTAAAATAAAAGTTATTATATTATAATATTATTAATATTTTCAATTTACTATATTAGTATAAAATATTCAATACATAACAAAATGGTTCTTTTAAAAGAATAAATATTACTTTAATAGTAAATATGCTTTCAAAAATACAATTAAAATTATTTAATAATACTCTAAAATTTAATTTTACTATTGCATTGAAATTAAAATAATTATTTATATTATATATATATATATATCATATTATATTTTAATAAAAATATTTAATTATAACACACACACACACATATATATATATATATATTATATTTTAATATTATATTGTTATTTCATTATGAGAAATAATATATTAAATTTACTACCTAACAATATATGATTCATTATGCCCATTAGATATTTGTCCAACAACCATATCTATTATAACCATATTTTTTATGACTATATTTTCAATGACCAAATTTCATTCCTCTATATATAGACTTACCAAATAATCTTTTCATTCCACTCTCACTTTTGATGGAATAATTCTTATTTCATATTATATATTATGAATAATGTTTCTCCTTTCATGTTGATCATCCTTAGTTTATATATTTTTTGGATATAGGTGATCATTATAATTTACAATGATCAAAGGGATTTTATAGTATTTAATATTTAATTATTTTCTATCCATTTTTCTTGATTGAATTATACACTTTTGGGGGATGAATTTTATCTATGGTGACTAAATGTCTGTGGTCTGAAATACATAGTTTTATGTGATTTTATTGTAACATTACACTTATGCATTAATAATGTGCTATTATTTTAATTCACATCTTGTATGGATTATTTCTTAATCAATTTCCATTTCTTAAACAATTGATTTAAACGGGGTAAAATTATAAACATATGGTTTATATGTGGAATGTGCTTCCTGAAATCCCAGGGTGTTACATTCTCCCCCCCCCCCCAAATAAATTGCATCCTCACAATTTTAATTAATCCCATTTAATGAATGTATCTAAGGGTATTATTAACATTTTAAGAATTTGGAATAAATCTTCTAATATTAAATCTACATTAAACTCGTAAGCTATACCATGTTACATATTTTTACACAAACAACATTTATCATTCATTCAATCATATACCATAGTATATATATAAACTGATAATATATTTTCCATAACATGCCTCTTCAAAACCCAATTCGATTAATAAGATGTTAATCCACATTGAGATTATATATTCCTAAATAAATATAATCTATTTTTAACCCTGAAATGTATTAGTCACTAGTTCATGGTCTGAAAAAATAGTCAATATATATCTTAAAAACAAAAAGTAGATAAAAATCACCAAAACAATATCCTTGAATTTTTTTCCATTAAATCCAAAATATATTCCAATTCTATCTAATACACTTCCCAAAAAATAAATCTACCAATTATTACCTTAATGTCAATAATATATTAATCTTAATAGTTATTCATATCATAAACATGTTCTCTTCGATCGTCATCCTCAAAAATATAAAATTTCTATAAAATCACTTTTCCTGGTTATTGATTCCATTTAACATATATTTCAAAATCTTTAATGAATAAATACTAAAGAAAATCCTTAGATGTTTCACATAACCCTCAAAACATTTAGATTATACCTGAATACCATCGATGGATATCACTCACTAACAAAAAAAGATATGATTTTCAGGAATTAATTTCCATTATGGAATTAAAGAGAATACCCTATGTAATACTAATATACACAAATATTCTATAGTACAATAAATATAGTAGAATTTTAAACTGTTTAGGTATTTTTTCTTACACAGTTATAATACATAGTGGTTTTTAGATACATAATATTCTTAGTTTCATCTATATTATCCTTTTTGAACCAGAAAATTAAACCAAAATAGTTATGACAATATCCAAGAGAATCATAGTTTAAGAATATGAAATCCAAATCCTATTATTTCTTCTTCAATGAAACCTTCATTTCAACCTATGGTACTTTCAATTTAAATATATCAAACTAGGTTAATTATATGTCCTTTTTTAATATATTTTTTCATATCTCTTTTGTAAAACCAACTATGTAATTAATTTATAAATGTGTATTTTATTAATCAATTATAGTTTTTTTGACTTTTTGTTATTAAAATAGCATGTTTTTGAATTTATTATTTTAAATTTTTATACATATTATTGAGTTATTAATTATTTAATTCTTTGAATTTTTATTCATATATTTATTTTTTTTTTTTTAAAATTCATTTCAATTGTCAATTATATGTTTAATTTTTTTTGTACATATTTCATTTTATATTTTTTGTTCTTTATTACTAATTTTCTTAATAACGGTTGAATTAAATAAATTTTATATTCGTTCATTTAAATTTTTAATGAATTTTTAAATTTTATTTTATATTTATCTTTATTATTATTTATTTATATATTTTTTCTCGATGTTTATTGCAGTTTAGTTTCCCAAAGTTTTCTTCCACAAAAAATATTTATGTAGTGGTTTGGTCACATATCTAGTTTTCTATATAGCTAAATCTTCAAAATAGTCACCCACATATCCAATTTCAAAATAATTTCCACATAGCCATTTTTTCCAACAACATATGATATTTCCATAGCTTACTATCATAGTAAATTTACATTACTTGCCTACATATACGATTTACATAACCTATAGAGAATGGAATCTAAATATCTTAATATCAAGGGAAATCCATCTATTCATTAATTTGAATATGAGAAAATTTACAAACCTGACTGTTCCTACAATCATCATGATAACCTCCTTTGTCAATGAGCATGAAAAATATATTTGAAGAGAGTATATTTAGTTATTCTCAATAATGTAATTAAGACTGTTTAAAGAGAGATCTCAAAGAGCTAACATGAGCTAAGAATAACTATAATAATGACAAGGTTTGTGGCTTTGATGGAACATGATGGAATGGATCTCATGAGACAGACTCAAGGTTAGTCAAAACTATTTCCTCTTTGTGTTTCATATTTATTTATCATATTTTCATAGGTAAAGGTATAAAATGACTAACCATGACTTCAAAAATATGTGATCATCACTCGAGATCAACTACATTGGGTATTTTTTTGTTGAAGCAGTTTTGATTAAAGAAATGTATGGAGATTCAATGTAGACAGTGTGTGATAAAAGATGTTTTGGAGGGATGAAAATGACCTGATATTCCACAAATAGATCACAAATGAATGAATCCAAACCTGTTGAAATTTTCTAAATAAAAATAATAATTGAATAATTATAGGTGGATAGACTTGTTGAATGTTTATTTGAGATTGGATGACTTGGGATAACTATTTTTTGTTGGTGTAATTGATGATTATGGATGGTTATTGTGATACCCATTGTTTCATTTTTGAGTATGAAATATATATTACACCAAGTGATTAGTGATTTTTGTAAGAGGAAGTAAAGTATCCATGTCGGGTGAAGTCCTTGGATGACTTGGTGGAACTTGTATAGGTCAATCGATCTATTATTGTAGAAGAAGCATTTTTGATTTTACACTAATGAAGATTGGCCAGTGTGGAGACCTGTATATGAACCGACTGAGAATCTTGGTTTCATCATTGTTTTATATTAATTTAATCCCAATCAATCATAAATTATTGTGATCTAATTTAAAATTGATATTATTGTTGAATTGAAGACATGTAAAAAGATTATTTTTTACGTTGATATCTATTATAGAACAACATTTTGACCATATTCTTATTTATATGGTGATGATCTAGATGAAAATGATGGTATAATTGTTTTTTAATTGGGATGTTGTGATCATATATTATTGAAATAAAAATATTGATGCCATCCAACTACGATCTTCCACTTAGACTAGTCATTGTGAGGTGAATTCTAGAAAACCTAAAAATGTAAATTATTTATATAATCTAGTTGACACTGGAGTAAAAAATAAAAAATTTATTAAAAAGGCTCCCCCAAATGACCCAAGAGTGTAGCTAATTATGTGTGCTTCTATTTGACTAGTCGTGGAGCCCAAACAGAGTTACAGATTAGAAGTTACAGCTGTTCGAAGTCGGATTGCTGGAAATGGACATCTAGGAAAATTTTGGGGTAATGAATGGAGTTGCACACAAAAGATGAAATATTGCATGAAAAAATTGAATCTTGGTTGAAAAAAGGGAATATTATTTACAAGAACAAAATATTGGGTGCAATAAAGTATTTTTGTGTGCAACCCCGTGCCCAAACCTATTCTGCACCAAATGCGATGTCGAATTCCCCATTGCGCACGCGTCTGCTATAGGTCATGCAGAAAACCATTTGGACCGGGGGAATTTTACATGCACCACCTCGTGTAGAAAAAAATAGAGTGTGTGGAATTTTACACGTAGCACCTCCCAAGGTATCGCTTATAAATACAAGTTTACCCCCTTCTTCAAGGAAGGCCCCCTCAGAGGTCGGCCGCTGCTCTAATGCGCGTAAGTCCTCATTTTCTACACCTATGCATAAAACCACCCTTCTTGCATGAAAAACATCAATTTTTTACATAAATGGGACAACATTCCCTATTTTGGGTGAAAAGCATAATTTTTGTGTGCAACAGTTATACAGTGCCAAATTTTTCATGCAAGAGTGTTGCACCTATCCAATTGCACGCACACCATCCCTATTGCACGCAAACCCCGCATATTGTGTGCAATTAATTCCCTATTAGGCACTCGACTCCCCTATTTCACTCACATTCCCTATTGCATGAAAAGATATACTTTTGTGCATAAACCACCCCAATTGCACGTAATTCCATCCCTATTGTGTGCACGACCCCCTATTGCCTGCACATTCCCTATTGCACACAAAGATACCATTTCTTGCACCAACATCCCCTATTGTGTGAAATTCTTTCCCTATTGCATGCACGACCCCCTATTGCACACACATCTCCCATATTTTGGGTACTCCTACACTATTACACGCATGCCTTCCCTATTGCACACACTCTTAACCTATTTCATGCAAGCCTTACCTATTGCGAACAATCCTTCCTTCTTGCGCGTAACCCATCATGCATGTAGTCTATATTATGTGAAACAGTGCCCATGATTGCGCCTGCTGCTCCATCCCATGGGGACTGCACCACCACACCCCCACTCGAGCTTAGTGTCGAGATGTGGTCCTGGCCCTCTGGGCATATCACTTCGCTGCCGTCACTGACCCCCATGATAAATGGAGAGTAACACCATGAACTTTTCGGGGCGGGATGTCGACAATTCCCATTATGCACCCACCATCCACCTACAGAATAACATTATTTAAGATTATCCTCTGCACACCATGAAACACGTAAGTCAACATATTCCTCTTAGTTTGTTTCCCATGTTGTGAGTTGAGAGTCTCATTATCAATTCCCCAATAACCTTTAGTTCAACCATTCCTTAAGAAACTCATCATGACCCTACCACATGGCTCATATGCCTTGTTGAACTAGAGAGGGATGACCTTGCGTAAGTCCCAACATAATCCATTTCTATGCGCCTTATACATAACAGTACTTTCTACATGACTCTAAACTGTATTACACCTTATGTTCCAAACATATGATTCCTATTACTCCAAACAAGATATGCCATATGCACCATGAATAAGATGCAAATAGTTCTATCTATATGACTCTAAACTTTTGTACACCCCTTGTTCCAAGCATAAGATAGATCTTGATCTAAATAAGAGATGCCTTATGCGGCAAGCATGAGATTCCAATAGTCCTTTCTACATGACTCTAAACTATAATACACCTTATGTTCCACACACAGTATACCTCTTTATCCAAATAAGATATGCCTTATGGACCAAGCATAAGATGCCAACAGTCCTATCCATAAGACTCTAAACTATAGTACGCCTGGTGTTCCAATCATAGGATTCCTCTTGATCCAAACAAGGGATGCATTATGAAAAAACATGAGATGCTCACAGTCATCTCTACATGACTATAAACTATAGCACTCTTTATGTGACAAATATAGGATGCCTCTTTTCCCAAACAAGAGATGCCTTATGCTCCAAGCATAAGATATCAACAATCCAATCTATATGACTTTAAACATTAGTACACCTTATGTTCCAAACATAGGATGACTTTTACTCCAAACAAGAGATGCATGAATCACCAAGAATGAGATGCAAATAGTCCTCTCTACATTACTATAAACTATTTTACTACCTATGTGACAAACCTATAATTCCTCTTGCCCCAATCAAGAGACACCTTTTTCTCCAAGCATAAGATGCCAATAGTCTTATATATATAATAGTAAACTATAGTACGCCCCACGTTCTGATCATTGGATGCGTGTTTCTTCAAACTAAAGATACCTTATGCACTAAGAATGAGATTCCAACAGTCCTCTCTACATGAATTTAAACTGTATCATGCACTATCATTCAATAATGGGATCCTTTTTGTTCCAAATAAAATATGACTTATGTGGAATGAATACGATACCTCATGCCATGATTACAATGGTGTAATTTCAAGAGTGTTGGAATCTGTTATAACATTCCATAACTCCACCTCACGATTTTCATGTCCTTAATTCATATTTTCATCCTATTCCATGTCTGGAGGGATCCCCTAATGGTCTGGTCCCAATCCACATCAGCTCACCTACTGTCCTGGGCCAACGCCCTGTAAGACTTTGGAAAAAACAATGATTCAGGTCCTGTGTTTTGAACATGGTCAGTAGTCAACCCTCATTTGTTTTCCCCCATTTTGGAATAACATGATATAGATATTGTGCTTCAAACACAGTCAATAGTTATCCTCTATCACCACACCACCTTCATTGCATTCTGAATTTCGGTCATGTGAATCACACTTTTCAACTCCCTTTATTCGAACTGATTCCAATGCCCCTTGGTGTTATCCCACTTGTGCACTTGTGCATAGGTGTTAGACCCAATTATATACCTCAACCCACCAATGGGTTAGGATGCCCATAAGACCACACATCCGGAAGACATTACAGGTAGATTCTAAGCGTAATCACCATTCACCATTGCCACACCATAATGGCACTCGGGTAGCTTGCATGGGTAAGCCCCATCCACCATTGTTGCTCTATAGTGGAACCCGAGAAGAATACTTGGGTAAGCCCCATGCACCATTGTCTCTCCATAGCAGCCCTCGGGCAGCTCCCTTTCATAAGCCCCATTCACTGCTGTCTCTCCATAGTGGCACCTAGGAAACTTCCTAGTGTAATCCCCATTCACCACCCTTCATGGATACACCATTACTCTATGATATTCATGTCCTTGTAGCCTCTTGTTTCTCACACCGAGCACAACTCACATGGGATTAGAGTAAGCATCGACCATGAAACCCTCTCTAGGAATCCTAGAGTGTAAGCCTCAAACCATGAACTATGAGGTCATTGATCCATGCCAAGGCAAGGTACGTAGGAAGCCTCCCTAAGGTTCTATCCCACTATCCATTGGTTCTGACCCCCTTTACGTCCGTTCCACATGAACCCACCAGAACTATGTGGACTTTATTCCCTTCCAAGGCAAGGTACGTAGGACACCTCTCTAATGTTCAAGCCCACCATCCATTGGTTAAGAACTTGATTTATTATCATGCTAATGACTATTTATTCTTCTTATATCCATGGTAACATGGACCCCTCAAAGGATCACTCCATAAAACCCCATCAACATGACATTTAGGATGCCCTCCCTCCCCCAAGGGGCGAGATGTATTAGTTATGTAAGTCCAAGGGCTACAAGGTGAACCCACCTCGTCTGAGTTTCATGATGTTTCACTGCGAAGCGCCATCATCCTCAGCACATGATGTTAAATTGTGGAATTGCCTCATGAATTACACACATGGTGCTATGTATTAGATGTTCTCTATGCCCACTAGTCTCCATGGGAGTGAGATCATTCCTCACATGGAATGATATATTTTTTATCGGAGTGACGTCTGTCCGTGGGGAAAGGGAAACAATCTTAGTGTAATCCCCCTATCTTTTATTACAGGAGGTAGCACCCCTGCTTCTCCTCTCTTCCTCGGTGCCAAATCCTTCTCCCTTTGGGGTTTTCACCACCTATTCCTCTACCCTAAGTAAGTCTTAATCTCCACCCCCAGGCCATGGACCATGCGTAATCCCCAATTTCCTCTTTGAACCACTAAATACGTGTAAATCCCACTCCAATTCCCATGGTCACACCTTTTGCGATGTGATCATCAGGTCCTTGCAACCTCTTGTTTCTTACTCTGAGCATGAATCAGGTGGGTTTAGAGTAAGCATCGACCATGAAACCCTCTCTAGGCATCCTAGAGTGTAACCCTCAAACCATGAACAATGAGGTCTTTGATACTTGCCAAGGCAATATATGTGGGTAGCCTCTATGAGGTTCAAGACCACCATCCATTGGTTCTAACCCATTCACAACAGTTCCCACTACACCATGATCTAAAAAGACATTGATCCTTGCCAAGGTAAGGTACATAATAAGCCTCCCTATGTTTCAGGACCACCACCCATTGTTTCTGACCATCTTTACGTCGGTTCCACAAAATCCCACCTGAACTACGTGGACTTTGATCCTTTCCATGACAAGGTACGTAAGAAGCCTGCCTAAGGATCAATCCCACAATCCATTGGTTCTGACCATGATTTCTCATCATGATAACGGCTATTTCTTCTTCAGATAGACACAAAAACATGTACCCCTCAAAGGATCAATCTATAATACCCCTCAACACAACATTCCTGATGCCTTACCATCCTCAAGGGGAAAGAGGTATCAATTATGTAAGTCTTAGGGGTGTGGAGTAAACCCACCTCATCCGAGCTACATGACATTAAACCTCCAAGTGCCACTGTCCTCAATAGATGATGTTAAACTGTGGCCTCATCCCATGTATTACACGCAAGGTTCTCAATATCGGACATTCTCTAGTCCCACAGGTCTCCACAAATGTGAGATCATTACTCACATGGAATGATATCCTCTTTATTAGAGTGACTTCTGTTTTTGGGGAAAGGGAAACAACCTTGGTGAAAGCCCCCTATATTTTATTGTAAGAGGTAGCACCCCTGCTCCCCCTCTCTTCTTCAGTTCCAAATACCTCTTCCTTTGGTTATTGTCACCACTTAGGCCTACGCCATAGAGAAAGTCCCAATCTCCACCCCCTAGGCCACAGACCACACGTAAGCCCCTATTTCCTCTTTGGGCTGCTAAATACATGTATGCCTCACTACACTTCCCATGAATGCACCTTTCATGACGTGATCGCCAGGTCCTTGATGTCTCTTATTTCTCACACCGAGCATGACTCACGTGGCCTTAGAGTAATCATCAACCATGACACCCTCTCTTGGCAGCCTAGAGTGTAAGTCCCAAACCAAGAACTAAGAGGTCTTTGATCCTTTCCAAGGCAGGTTACATAGAAATCCTCCCTAAGGTTTGAGACCATCATCCATTGGTTCCGACCCCCTTCACATCGTTTCCCACTCCACCATAAACTATGAGGTCTTTGATCCTTTCTATGAAAAGGTATATAAGAGGCCTCCCAGTGGTTTAATACCAACACACATTGGTCCTAACCATATTCACGCCGGTTCACTGCACTCACCTGAACTACATGGACTTTGATCCTTGCCAAGGCAAGGTATGTAGGAAGCCATCCTGAGGTTCAAGCCTAACAACCATTGTCTTTGGGCCCCTTCAATTTAGTTCCCACTATACCTAAAATACACGGACTTCGATCTTTTCCATGGCATGGTTCGTAGGAAGCCTCCCTGAGGTTCAAGCCCAACACTTTTCTATTTCTGCATGTTGTTAAATTGTACACCCCCTTTTTGTCCTGTGAGATGTTAAATTGTACCCATTTGAACTATGTGGGATTTGATCCTTGCCAAGACAATGTACATAGGACGCCTCCATGGTGTTTAACCCCATCCAACGGTAATCCATTGTGACCCCATCCTGTGGTATTCTATTGCGACCCCATCTAGTAGTGAGTTGTTGTCAACCCCATCCAGAAGTAAGGCATTGTAACCCCATCCAATGATAAGCCATTGTTAACCCCATCGACCAGTAATCCATTAGGACCTCTATCCAATAGTAAGCCATTGAAACCTTCACCTAGTGGTATGACGTTGTCATCCCCATTCGGTAGTAAGTCGTTGGAGTCCCCAATCGATAGTAAGCCATTTTCAGATGAACTATGTGGATTTTTATCCCCTGAGATGGGGATACGTAGGAAGCCTCCCTGAGGTTGAAGCCCATCACTCATGCCCCATCCTAATCTCTCCCTTGATCCCATGTGTTTCTGGAAGGACATGACCCAATATGGAGGTTGTATCTCATCTAGATCACATCCATGCATCCATTCTCATGGGTTCCCTCCTCAGGCGTCCCATTATCCTGTACTATGTGTACTTTTATCCCCTTCCATGTGGATATATAGGAGGCCTCTTAAATTCTCAAGCCAAATATCATCGTTTTCCTCATGTCAGTTCCATTTCATTCTCCCTCAACTTCATTCAACTCTCCATCATCCATATTGATTTTTACCCGGGCCACCACATCTTAATGGGATCATGCCACCTCATTCCCCATTCACTTTAAGAACAATCGGGTAGCTAACCACGCGTTAGCCTCAACACCAATGTTCCCTCTAGGGTTGGAACCCATCTGATCTAATCTAGTCAGTGTTCCAATCAGTATGATCCATCTCCGATAGATGTTAAACCTGTGACATACCCTATGTCAAACAGAGGAATTTGAGGAAAAGCTCAAATATATTCCTATGGAATATAATTTCCCATATTCTAAGTGGGATGCCTTAGGCTTACTCACCCTTGAGAAGCCCTATAATATGAGGAAGAATCCCATATGCATCAGTGTTCCAGTGTCCAGACACACCAGTGATGTTTTATGTGACCACTCCCTAGACCGAAGGTTGCTGCCCTGACTGAAACCCTTGGAATGTCCCGACAGAAGTAGTGTAATTAACTAGATTCCATGAAGAAATGGAAATTGAAGAGATTCACGAACAATAACTTAGCCTATAAGGGAGACTCAGACTATGTGATGAGTTTCAAGGAGGAATCCATGAAAGGAGGATCTGACATCCCATCATCCCATTTTAATCAAGGAACAAACATCCTGGAATAAGCGACGAAATTCTCCCGTCTTTGGAATGAGGGAATGTAGGGAAATAGCTACGCGCCCTCCACAGATGGATTCGGGCGCCTAGACAAAATTTTTAAAAACCCATGAAATTCTAAAAATAAAGATAAAGGGGGATTTAAAAATAGAGGAGAGGCGCACTTGATGAACAAAATAGTAGTCGAGAAAATATTGAGGAGTAGAGAGATGGAGTAGAAGAGAGAATACTTTTGACAGTTGAATTAATGGAGCCAAATCTAGAGGATGAAGGTGACTTCAATATGGGACCTCTCTTTATGTTTCTCATATTCATATATATTTTTTAGAGATGAAATTTCTTGAGTATTTGTTTTAAAACATGATAGCTTAAAATCTTTTTTGTATATCAGATAAGAATGAATTTATATTTTTCAATCTACTTGATTTAGATTTCATAATTATTTTAGTGTAATTAATGTTTTTTGATATAAATTTCCTTCTTGATGTTCATATAATTTTATATTTGTAGTGCCAATGGAATATGATGTTGAGTATTTTTAATTATCAAAATTCTTTATGTTTTTTAAAGTTATATGTTTTATGGATTAATTAATCATATAACTCTCTTGGTTCCCCATATGTTACTTTTTTTCTTCCCTTATAATTATTATCCTAATAGTTTAATTTAATTAGGAAATAAATACATCATAATGGCTCATAAAGAGAATCCAATTGACCAATGAATATCTCCCAAGGGTGTCAAACTAGTTGTGTAGTTAGGCCACTTAGTCGTACACCATGTGACGATTGAGTTATTAACCAATATAACATTTATATGGTTATTACACATAGGTACATATTATCAAAATACTAAATCTACTTATATTATACGTATGGTGATTTTAGTTCCAATAATACTATATAATATCACATTTACCAAAATCTCATGATGTTTTCCTCTGTATAGAATTCTCCCATAATCATTTCCTTAGTGTATTCAATACTATTCTCCAATCATAATCCACACTATAGTCAATATTACATCGACTAACTTGAAGAGTTATATATATATATATATATATTAAATTATGATCAAACATAATATAATTTTCCTTAAATTATCCTTGACTAACATCCTAATCACTATAGTTAACTAAACCCTACTATAATAAAAACTATAAAATCTCAAATATATAACCTCTAATTACATGAAGTAAAGAGAATATTAAATTTTAGTGAATTTATATGACCATTTATGTTTATAGTTTTATAGAATTAGGAAAAATAATTAACAAAAAAACATTTCTTTTTTAACAAATACACATTTTTACCACTATATAAACAACTACTAAATCCAAAATAAATCTCAAACATCTCCTAAAAATTCATCTAATAAGATAACCTCCTTGATACAGCATACATATTAATTTTCTTCACACACTCGGGAGATAAATCCATAAGGGGTGAACTCATTTGTTTAGTAAGGGTAAACATAGGAGGTAAAAATCAAAGGTCATAAGGTAGAATAATATGAGAATATGGGTATAATAGAGCTAAATAATAAAATTATAAACAACAACACTTAGGTCATAATTAATGGAATAAAACATCAAATAAAATATAACATAAATCAAAAGAGTGATTCCAAAAACATTATCCATGATATAATAAAATATTTAAGAGAATATTCCTAAAAATGTGAACGATATTACAAATATGGAACATATAATGGTATGAGGAACATAATATACAAGATCCACACTATCAATTCCCACTATTATGATAAAATATAATAGACCCTAAGATACCTATCCAATGAGATATAAACTATGAACTAATCAATTATTTGGTGATATGGGACCCCACATATTATTTATCTGTACTTAGATTAGGCACATGAAAATAAATTAATTATAAATTCTTAAAAACCTATATAAATAAAGTGGATTTCATAAATCATAAAAATAAAAATTATTCAATTTTTAAAGAATAAATAACATATTTAAGGAAAATGGGTTTAACTAAACACTTCATAAATAACCAATGTAAATAAAATAGGTTTCTTTTCTGTTTCAAATTTATTCACATATTTATATCAACTACATGATAAACCCATATAAAATTAATGGGTATCTAAAGATAATTATTATCTTTCAATGTAAATAACCATAAATTTAAAAAATAAATTTTAATGTTTTTACACCATGTAGATAAATTTTATTAAGTTAATATAATATTTTTTCTATTAATTATATTTATGGAATATTTTTGAACACCAAATCATCAATTAAATAAAAAATATGGTATTCATAAAGAGAATACATTGGAATAAAAATTGGTTTCATATACATTTAAGCACTAGGAAAAATAATGGTAGTGACGTATCATTTACACGATATAAAACAATATTACATAATAAATAATGAGAAATAATTTGAATGGTGTCATTTTAGTAATTTCCTTGATCTAATATAAGATCTATTAAAGAATATTTAGATGAAAAATATATGTTTTAGAAAAACACATTTGAAAAATACTCTTGATCCTTTGAAATAATTTTCTATAAAATATTTTAACACATAGGAGAAAACTAATTTCACTATAAACAATTAAAAAAAATAGTAAATCAATATATAAAATGGTAGAGGTTGAAGAATAACATGTTAACTCAAAAACATTAAAAAGAAATTTTTTTAACATTTTGATGAAAACAACTCTTACAAAAAATGGTAAAATGTTATTAAAACTATTAAAATAAGTTCAAGTAGATGAAAATGAAATTAATAAATTATTGAATCATATATATATATATGATCAAAAAATAATAAAACAAAAATGGACATTCAAATAGGGATGTTTCTATATGAGAATGAAAAATGGGGTCAGTTTCACTTTTAAAAACACTTCTAATAAAATAATAGTCGAGGGGTGATAAAAAATATTATTGGACATATAAAACCCCATGAATATAAAATTAAGAAGAATAATATTTTTATAAATAATAAAAATTAGAGAAATGGATTATATTTTTTAATCAATATTGACTATAGAGTAATGTTGTAAAATGGAACCCTTCTATTTTGAGAAACTTTTTAATGAAAACCCCTTTCAAATTTTGTGTAATTTGAATTGAAGAAAATTTGAGGAATGTACATAATTTTTCTCTTTAAACCCCATGAAATTGGAAAAAACAATGTAATCCCACCATATTAACGGTATCATGTTGAAAATTAAAAAATAAGTCTTCATAAATTAAAATCTGATATAAATAACCCATTCCCTTAACTCTTAATTCCCAAGGAAGAGATTCAACCCCATTTATAGCATTAATAAATATGATAATAAATAATTCCATAATAATATTTATACCTAATGATATTTATAATTTTCATTTATAAATATTATCTACAGGTATATTAATTTTTTTTACCTATTCTCTCACATCTGTTGTCTATAGTTTTGACCATTTATATTGGTTTTTTAGGAGCAATGTCAGTATTAATTTTTATTATAGAAATAATAATTAATAGAAAATTTATATTTCTATAATTTCTGAATTATAATTATTTATTAAGATTTAATTTCTTTTTATGAGTGTTTCATTTATTATCCTTGAAGATGGAATCATCAATAAGTACACTTTGGTGATATAATTAACCAAAAAAAGTTGTTTAATTAATTATTATGTTAAATATTTATGTTTACATTAAAAAAAATTAAAATTAAAATTTCATATTATACCATTAAATTTGGTTTCATATTCATCCATGATATAACTTTGTAGCGTGGTTGAAGTAGGTTCTCAAACTGACCCAAACATGAACATATCATTGTTAATGGATGATTATGAAGTGATTTAGTTGATAAATAATTTAAAATTAGAATAATGAATTAATATAGTGTTTATAATATTGATTTATCATAATAATAAGTAATTAAAATAATATTTATTGGTTATTAAAAAATTAAAAATATGAATAAATTATTTCCCCCTTAAATGTTTTGTTTAAGACGAATAATTTTATAATGATTAGTTATCTTTCATATCTTTAAATGTTCATTAAATTTTTATTACCATAATCAAATTCATATAATAAAAATTATATTTCTCATTTAAACCCATTATCACATCCATCCATGTAAAACAGTGATCAAAAGAAAAATGGAAATCTAACTTTCCAATGAGGATGTAGTTAACATGTACACATGGATTATGATTTCTTTTTTCCATTGTATGATGAAAATGAGTAATATGGTTTATCATTTAGGAAAATAAAATATTACATAAATATTATAATTATATATTAATATGCTTATTATTATCATCCATGTGAATTGGTAATGTAAAATAAACATATTGTGTCATGGTGGTGGTTGTCTGCACAAAACACTATCCCTGTTTTAATTAATATAAATGGAGAATAGTAGGAGGGTTAATGATTGTAAAATTCATAAAATAACATAATAGTATAAAAAGGGAACATTACTATATCATTATATGATGGAAAATTTAATTTTCTGAGTAATAAAAGATCATTATGAAATAGGAAAGTGGAGGAGCAATAAGAAATATATACTATATTACTTGGATTATTTCATTTTTGAAAGGTTTTAATCCTTTTAATTATGGTATATTAGTAAAAACAATCCCATTTAATGTCCCCAAGATGATTTAGTGGAGGTGTGGGGTAATTTTGGGATGATATTATAAATTTTTAGTGCAACGGTAAATGATGATAGGAGTGAACCTTTTATAAGACAAAATGGGTGGTATATTTGTAAATAGCCAAAAAATATCAATAATTGAAATTCAAACTCAAGAAAAGTGGATCGAAATTGATAAATAATAGATAGGAAAAGATATGAACTTGAACCAAAAATAAAACACATAATTTAAGACATTTTTTAACATGTTTGACACTTTACCTCTTAGGCTACACATTTTTATCATTTTCGATTTTATCAAAATGACTAGTTTTTTCCTAGGTACTTCATCATGTATGCGCAAAAATAAAAAAGACATTATTTTATAAGTTGAACCTAAAAATTTAAAATTTGAAATCTATTTTCTTTAAAATTTTAATTGTGGTGAAATTATCTTTAAAATAACAATTATATAATGTAATATTAATAATAATTTGTTTTTGAAAAGAATATAACTTTTTTTATAAAATATAAAATTTTGGTTTTTAAATTAATGAAAACAATTTAAAAAATTAAAAATTCACTTATGAAAAAAACAAATTTTTAGAAAATGGTCTCATGAATTTAAAATCATATATATATATAATAATTTCATAAAAGTCATGTTATTTGAAAGAAAATGGTATTTTTTACTATTCACCAAAAAAACATTCTTATTAAAGAAATCTTAAAAAAATGCCTTAAAATAATTTAATATTATAAGTCAATAAAAGATGTTTTTAATCAAATTTATATTCAAAAATTTACGAATATATTTTTTAATGAAAATAAAAAAAATATATAAAAAATTCTTTTATTAAAACTATTTTTTTTATGATTATGTGTTCTTAATATTAATAATTATCTATTTATAGTTTATATTTTGATAATATAATAGTTTATATATAATAATATTTTAAAATTTTTCAATTTAATATATTGCAAAAAAATATTTAATCCATACTAAAATATTTCTTTGAAAAAAATGAAATATTACTTTTATACTACATATAATTTAACAAAGACCATTTAAACTAATTATTTATATTCTAAGATTTAATTTTACTACTCCATTAATATAAAAATATTTATTATAAAAAAATAAATAAATATATATATATCATATTATATTTAAAAAATATCTATACATAACACATATATAAATATAAATAAATATTTGTGATTATAATATTTTAATATCATATTTTTATTTTATTATGAAACATATTATTTAAAATTTAGTATGTAAAAATACATGAATTTAGGGTACCTATGGGATATATGACCAAAAATTATACTTTCAATAACCATATTTGGAAAACCATATTTTCAATCACAATAGATTTTATATATATATATCCAGTTACAAAATAATTTGTTAATTCCATTCTCACTTTACAAATCATATATCTTATTTCATATTATATATTTTGAATAACTATTTTACCTTTTATAGTGATCGTCCTCAATATTAGTTTATTTATTTATTGATGATTATCAATATTGAATAAGATGTAGAGGATTTCCTTTCGATGATGATTTTATTATTTCTTATTTGTTGAATGATATTTATTTGTTCACTTTTAATGGATGTATTTTATCCACAGTGACTAATAGCTCATGGTGAACAATATATAATTTATTTTTATTTATTATAACACTCTTCTTATGTTTGAATAATTTTTTATTAGATTAATTTATTTCTCATATTGTAAAGTATCAAAATAGCAGAATAAATAGCTCAGATACCGATTGTAGGATCAAATATGTATAATGAGATGCTTAAATACAAGGGGGGTGAATTGTATTCTTTAAATTTTCTTTAGAAACCTTTAAAGATGAAATAAAACATTTTTATCATTAAGGAAATAGGTTTTTAGGTTAGTTATTATCATTTAGGAAACTTAGTTTATCAAAAATTAAACAAAATTCACAACCCCTCTTAATGAATTTTTTTATTAAACATTAAAACCTTAAGATAAAAACATAAGGATGATTTTATGAAAATAATGATTCTACCATAGAATGTATAGAATCTTTAATATAATCAGAGTAATAGAATTAAAACTTTTAAGAAAATTATACAATAAAACTTAACAATGTTAAAATTCCAGTGGAATAAAAACTACTTGAAATAGAAAACAAGTAACAATAATATTATTTTAACCTAAAGAGAAGGATATCAAACAACCTTGGACAAAGGGTACATGAATTATACTTTCAAGAAATTATACCTTACCCAAACCAATGTAATCCCTCAATCCGAATATTTGTTTTTGTCATACTATCCCTATAAGTCCTCGATTTAGAAGGAAATCAGAACCTCTATCTTCCAAATCGAGAAGCCCATGATCAACATTATTGGAGTCTTTAAAAAGAAAGTCTGAATAAGTTGTCAACGCCTGAAAAAGTAGTTGACGACATCTTCATGAAGTACTGAGAGTTATAAGATCCTCCCCCTCTTTGGAAATAACTTCACATCATAAAATCACTTTATAAATTTTTTTATCATATTTACTAATTAGCTTAACAAAATGAACTCTTATTTATAGGAAAAACATCTCAACAGTCTGTTCCACTCCAACGACCATATTTTCCTTAAATTTTAGAGGGACTTGGACACATGTCTTGTAGACAATGGTTAGTTTATTATATATTATACGACATTGTTTCATGTATGAGAAAAAATGTTAAGTTTAAGAATAATTTTAAGTATAATAAATTTTTTAAGTCTGATAATTTTGGAATGATACATTAAAAAACTCTAGCATTATCAAGAAAATGAATTCTTAAGAAAATGAAAAATAGTTTTGACAAAATAGTATCACTATTTTGGGTACCGATATCATAAAAATTGTATAAATTTTTTACCAGTATCAGTATGATTAAAAATGCTATCGTAATTATGAAAACATTATCATAGATTTTTATGTGAAAATGGTACTATAAAAATGGTATCACAGATTCACTAGTATCACTAAATCAGTATGACATAGGCTTAAGTAAAAATATACATCAGAAACATAAGTAAAATGGTATAAAACTTTAAAATAAAAATAAAATGACAAAGTTATATGTAAAATGGAATGACAAAGTTATAAGTAAAATAGAATGAAAAATATATAAGAATAAAAGAATGACAAAGTATTAAGTAAAAAAATGACAAAGTTGTAAGTAAATTGGAATGAAAATGTGGTAAGAAAAATGAAACTTAAGGAAAAGTGTTTGTGATTTTAAAGAGACATAAAACCATAATGAATGGAGAAGTCATAAGAGAAACATATTGACTCAACAATATCCCCCTTTTTGGAAATCACAAACAAATTTTCTATGGAAGAATATATTGACATAGAATATCAGTTAAGGAAACATTATATCCTCCTTTTAATGAGATTTAGGATGAATACGACTAACCCCCCCTTAGTTTATGTTTCCTAAGGATCATATTCTTGAAATTTAGTAACTTGTTTTCTTACTTAAAGAAATATCCCCCATTAGATAAACATTTATTCTTAATAGAAACCCCCCCTTACTTAGGAATTATTCTTTCTTACCATACTTCCCTTTAATATATTCTCCCCCTATAAAATATTTGTTAAATTCTTCATTAAAAAAAATTCTTCCCCATTGTGATTGTCAAAAATAATAGAGAATTATAAGATGTACTTGTAAGGTTATGGAAGTATACCCGTGAAAAAAAGAGATATGAAAGATTATTTGTAAAAAATTTTGGAAAAAAATATTCAGTTATAACAACACATAAGAATTTATGAAAAGATTCATCTATCATTCTTCTTCTCAAATAACATTTTCTTCATCAAAGCATTAACTTTCTTCTATTCTTTAGGATCATCTTGAAGCTTCTTTAAAAAATTCTCTTGCTCATGGTTCTTCTTTTCTAAAGACATGATCCTTTCTTTTTGAGCATTGATTATATCCTATTGATTTTTAATGAACTTCTCTTGAGCATCCACCTTTTTCACAAATTCAGGTCCGACTTTCTTTTCCCTGATTAAAGATCGAGAAAAGAAATTTAGTTGAATTACATTCTCAGAGACGGATGCTCTGAGTTTGTTTAACTCAGAATCAAAAATATTGAATGCTCCATTTATTGAATCCATAAAGTCATTGAACTATTTAAGCTCTTCATTGATGTTTTTGGTACAGTTAATGTTATTCTTTCAAGTCACCATTTTAGATTTAGAATCGATAAAAATAATGTTGAATTCCCTTTCTTTATTGAGTGATATATCCATAATCATATTAGTATATTACTTATTTTGGTTCAAGGTATCTTTCATAATTTGACTTTGGGAATCTATATTTACAAGAACTGGAATAGTGATGACCAACTTTCTTAAAGACAACATGACAAAGTCTTGCACAACAGTGGTAGAGGACACAGAGTCTGAATCATCTTATCCTTTCTCAGTCTCTTTTGGAGTCAAAGAATATAGTTTCTCAACAATTTTAGAAGACTTTTGTGGAATTTATTTATCTGATGAGGAAAACATAACACTCTTTCCTTTGAAGGAATTTCGATCTCGGGTTTTTTCATGAGAAACTTAGATAACATGAAGATCTCCCTATTCACCTTCTTCCTCTTTATGTTAATATTCTTGAGTTCCTTATTGTATTTTTTCCCTAGATCTCTTTCTATTAACCATATTGTGGTTCAACCTCTTCTTTCACTTCTTCTTCCACTTTAAATTCAACTTCTTCTTCCATATTAACTTTATATTCTTCTTTAATCACTAATTCTTTAGAAACATATTTAGAAATTATTGTCTATGTTGTTCCATTATAATCTTCCTCTTACCTTAGAATATCACCATTTTCTTCATGAATTATCTAATATTTCCTTTCTTGAACATGTTTTGATATTGTTAAGTATTTCTTAGCTTTCTAGATTTCTAGAGTGACAACAAGTTTTTGAAGAATAACTCGAGATTTCGGTACTTCTTGAGATTTCTTCGCTACAACATTCCGTATAGGATTTCACACTTGAGAATTCAAGTATTTCTTTTTTAACATCTTCTCCTTCTTTTATTTATCTAGATTTTATTCTTTCATAATTTTTAAGGCCTTATCCTCTGTAGGATTTAAACCAAAATAAGGATCACCTTCTTTTCTGTTATCATCCATATCTCTCCATTTTTCAAAAGTTGTATCAGAATAGGATTTTGGACTCTTTACAAGAGGAGGTATTGATACCAGATTAGCATAAACTGATTCTGGTAAGATTGGTTATTCAAATTTCCTTTTCTTAGGTTTCAATTTTGATGATTCTGAAACACTACCCTTGTTCTAAAGAATTATAACTTAAAAAAATTTAGATTCTGGTAAAAAATATTCCCTCATCCTCCATAGAGTATCATCACTGAATAACAAAATCATAAATGATTTAGTAATTGATCGACATGGTACATTCAGCTCTTGAAGGAACATTATGATTATCTTAGAGATAGTTGTTGGATTCATAAGTATCAGGGATATGATAGTTTCGCATTTTACTGCATGGATGGTGATGAAGATGTAATTGATCAAGTTGATCATCCTTATATTGATAGGAAAAACTAATAAAAAGATATCACATATCTTTAATCAGTACATACCCCCTTTCCTTAGAGTTATAATTCCTTACATCATGAGGGATACCGGTTTGTGATATGTTGCAAGACTAGTAATATTTAGATTCTTAATATTCTTGAGACCAAGGTAATCCAGAGCCTTTCCTTTCTCAAAAGAACCGCCTTCATGGGAATTCTTTGAGAACATAAAATAGCCTCTCCTTCATAAGGTATCTTGAGAACATTTTCCACATTCTTTAAGGGACTGTATATTTCATACCCTAACATTTGAACATAAACATTTCCATACCATCCTTTTCAATGAAAATAATAGATTCATAGAATTGTATGACTAGATTAGGGTAAATCAGATCCTGAATTTTCTCCTTAGAAAAAACTAAACATTCTTATCTATTAGTTCTTATGAACATAGAAATGGGAGATTAATACATGGAAAAGAAATTAGGGAAAACTAGTATTTAACTATATATTGAAGAATCCTTTATATCCTTGTTAATCGACATCTGATCTGCTGATCATTTAAGAGTCATTCAGAGTGTAAGAATCTGAGGAGTCAAAATGAAAAATTTGAAGTCAACAAAGCTTTTACACATAGTGCAGAGAATATACTGTGGAACTCATAAACGATTCAACCCTTATATAGGAATATCAGTGACTATTAAAATTTTATATAATAACGAGATAGCTAAAATTATCCTCTTCTGATCTGACTGTTGACGATAAAAAAATGAATTTTGATCTTTTGGGGTTTTTAAGTAAAATAAGCAGATTTTATGAATGTTTTCCTTATGGGACACTCTGAAGAATTAATTGTTATTAAAAAAACTCTCTTAGAATTTTTAGAATACGTGAATTACTATTCCATGAATTTATATTCCATGAATTTCTATTTTATGAATTTACATTCCATGAATATTCATTACATGAATTTCCATTCCATGCATTTCTATATCATGAATTTCCATTCTGTGAAATTCCATTCCATGAATTTCCAATCCGTGAATTTACATTTTTTGAATTTTCATTCCGTGAATTTTCAAAGGTAAGTAATAAAATAAGATAAAATAGATTTTCTAAAAGAAAGGAGTATTTTTATAAAGAAAGATAAATCTTTATATAGAACGAAAAAGAATGAAAATGAACAAGCATATTTACTCCTCTTGAATTGAGAAGAATCTTAATGTTATGAGATGATTTAAACAAAAAGTAAACATGAATGATTACCTTATAGTGATCATTACAAGATTTTGTTTAATATAATAAAATCTATCAGAATGTAATGGTTTTGTAAAAATATCATCATGTTGTTCTAATGTTCCTATGAATTGAAGAATAATGTCTCTTTTTAGTGTCTGGTCTCTAAGAAAGTGATGTTTAATATCTATGCGCTTTTCACGAGATTGATGTGCATGGTTATTACGTAGAGAAATGGAACTTGTGGTATCACACATTAATTGATTTTTAGTAAAACTCATGAAATAGTCTGTGAGTTTTTGTTGCATCTACAACACATGAGAAAAACAAAATCCAGTTACTACATATTCAGCTTTAGTAGTAGAAAGTGCCACATAATGTTTTTTCTTACAAGACTAAGAAACTAAGGAATATCCTAAGAAATGAAATGTTATGGATGTATTTTTTTAATCAATTTTGAAACCACAAAATTCATCATTGGAAAAATGATTAAGTTCAATATAATTTCTATAAGAATAAAATATTCCCAAATCTAATGTTCCCTTTAAATACCAATTTTTTTCCCAGCCTTTAAATTTTATTTTCTAGGATTTTCTTTGTATCTTCCACATAAGAACACTGAAAATATTATGCTAGGCTGAAAAGATTTTCAGTAAATTAAACATCATATCATTCATCTATAAGACATTTGATCCATAGGTATCCCTACTTCATCAATACCAAGAGTGTTTAAGTTCCAATAAGAGTACTAATACTTTTATTATTGACATACCCAAAATTATTAAGAAGATATTTGATATACATATTTTGAGATTGGTAATTTCCTTCTGGATTTTGAGAAATTTTAATACTAAGGAAACAATTAACTCACCCATCATATTCATCTCGAACTCAAAATTCATAATATTCACAAAGTAATCAGTTAAGAATTGATGAGTTGATCCAAAAATGATGTCATCAACATAAATTTGTACAATAAAAAAATAATTATTTTATTTCTTAATGAAAATAGATGGATTATAGGTTCCTTTAACCAAGTTATTGTGAATAAAAAATCTTATATGCCTATCATACCAAGCTCTAGGGGACTGATTAAGTCCATATAAAGCTTTGGTATGTTTATAAACATGGTTTTGATATTTTTTTATATTCAAAACCTAGGGGTTGGTCTACATAGATATCCTCTTATACATAACCATTGAGGAAAGCACAAGTCACATCCATTTGATAAATTTTGAAATTAAATAATGCTGCAACGGATAGAATAATATTGATTGATTTGTGTCTTGCTACAGGATCATAGGTTTCTTCATAGTCTATGCCCTTTTTTTGGTTATAGACTTTAAAATATAATCTTGCCTTATTTCTAACAATAACTCCATTTTCATATCTTTTATTTCTAAAAACCCTTTTAACTCCAATAACTGATGTTTCCTTAGGTCTTTAAACCAAGGTCCAAACTTGATTCCTTATGAATTCATTAGGTTTATCTTGTATGGCCTTGATCCAATATTTATCACCCAAGGCTTCATTAGGAGTCTTTGGTTAAAATTGGGAAAGAAAAGAAACATGTTCAACTTCATTCCTTAAAGAAGTTCTAGTTCTTACTATTTGAATAACATTACCCATGATATTACCACTAAGATGATTTCTAAGTAACAACTAACATGGGTTTTGTAAAACTTGTTCATCAACATAGGGTAAAAAATATTTAGGGGTATATGACTCAGAAATATTTTCTTGAACATTTTCTTTATCTGATTGATATTCTATCAAAGGATAATGATTAGTTTTAGAAATTATATGAGAAATAAGTTGAGGTTGTTTGAAAACAAAAGGACCAGTTTCATCAAATTTAATATGAAATGTTTCTTCCACAATAAAAGTGTTTTTATTAAAGACTCTATATGCCTTCGAGTAAGTAGAATAGCCAATGAAATTTCTTTCATTTGATTTTGGTGAAAATTTATGTAAGTCATTTTTAGTATTAGAGATAAATACTTTGAAACCCAAAACATTAAAGTAAGAAACATTTTGTTTTCGGCCAGTCCATAGCTCGTAAGGTGTTTTTTTAGAAGAGGTCTTATTAAAACTCGATTTACAGTATAATACGAAGTACGTACAGACTTAGGCCAAAACAATTAGCTATAGAATATTAAAAAATCAATGTTCTAGTCATCTCTTAAAGAATATGATTTCTTATTTTAACAACACCATTTTGTTGAGGAGTTTTTGGAGCTGAAAAGTTGTGAGTAATACCGTTATTACAATAAAAAGTTTCAATGTATAAATTTTCAAATTCCCCACCATGATCACTATGAATTGTTATCAAAGATTAGATTTTCTCATTTTTAACTTTAGATCTAATGTTTTTGAATTAAGAAAAAGATTTAGATTTATTTTTAAGAAAATAAATCCAAGTAAATCTATTGTATTCATCAAGTAATACAAATACATAGTATTTTCCTCTAATACTTCCAGTTTGTACTGGACCAAATAATTCCATTTTCACCAACTATAAGGCATTATATGTTAAAAAATAACTTATAGATTTAATGTTAGATATATTTTTGCTTTCCATATTAACAAGGATCCCAGATTTTTTAGGAATCAAACCTATGGTCTGATATATCCTTAATAAGTCCATTCATGGAATGTTTACTAAGATTAATTATGTTACAGTGTCCTAGTCTTCTATTCCAAAGCCATTATTGTTCTTCAATTGCACTATGTCAAGGTTGATCTTGAATTCTAAGATCTTCTAGGATTAAGGTTTACAGATTCTCATGACGAAGAGCAGAGAGAATAAACTCATCCTTTGAATTTTGTACTAATAATTTATCATTTCTAAAATTTACATGGTAACATTCAAAAAATAATTTTCTTATGATAATGAGGTTTTTCTTAAGGCCATTTACAAAAATAACATTTGAAATAATAGATTTACCAAGAAGAATATGTTGCATATACCAAAAAATTCTCCTTGGGAGTTATCTCCAATGGTTACTTTTGCACCATTAGTATTTAAAATATTTTTGAAATAGTCTTTGATACCAGTCATTTGTCGAGAAAATATACAATCCATGTTCCATATGTCATAAATACTTCCTTCATTATCCAAAAAATTAAATAGTTAGATTTTCAGAATACAAACTTGCTTGGATTTGGAATTTTTAGATAATAAAATCATGGGTATCCATATTTGTTTTCGAAATGTATTCTTTATGAAACCCAAGGGATTAAATTTTATTTAAAGGAAAATTCTTCATCCAATACCCACCACTTTGATATTTAGTGAAATAGGAAGATCTTGATGGAACAAAATAATTTTTTAAAAGAATTGGTTTTTCATAAGGATACCCTAACCACTGATTATTACCATTAGGTTAGATCTAAGAATACATCTTGTCAACATTTTCCTTATGAGAAGTAAATTTTTTTTCAGAATCTTATTATATGAAAATATTTCAGACTTTAGTCTCAAAAATAAATTTGTATCCTTTAGAATAATCGATTTAATGTTATGTTTATCCACTAAAGAATCATTTTTCTGAAATCAGATTTTTAAAATCCTTAGAAAGTTTATCCTTCTCAGAATTAACTTCCTCATGTTTTTAAAAAAGATTTTATAAAACACAAATTTTCCTATCAAGATCTTTGGTAGGATCAGATATTTTTTTTTGTTAAAATAAATTCTCTAGAATTTTATTATTCATGTTTCTTGAGGTCTTTAAAATATTTTATTTCGCGCGACTTAGAAAATATAGAAACTTTCTCATAAAAAGGTAACTCTTTATTATTTTATGATGAAGAGGTTTCTTCATCTTAAGTAAAACCTTCATCAGGGAAATTTACACTTAAATACATATTTATTAAGGATTCAGCAGTTCGTACCTCATCCATAAGACAGTAATTTTGAAATGATGATTTGGCTATTAAACCTATATTCATTTGTTTAGAAGATTCATATTCGGAAGTGTAATCAGAATACTCTCCACCACTGGCACTCCAAGATTCATTGGATTTCAATACTTTCTTATGGTTTTATCTATATAAATTATTCTTTTTCATCTAAGAATTCAGGTTCTTTTTATATCTTTTCTTAAGCAAGGGACAATCTGGTCTAATATGACATGTTCTTTCGTATTCATAATGTGACACTTCTCAATATTTTTTGTCATTTCTGTATTTATTTTTGTATCTATATTGAATGTTCTTCTACCCAAAATTATTTTTCATCCTCCGAGAATGATTTGATAACTCATTTTTTGATGCCTCATTTTCACCTGATTCAGATTTAATTACAATCTTATTAGATTTAGATCTAGTATCAATATCAGGAGACTTGGATTTTATATGATGTTAATTAGTTGTAAAAGAAACAACTCCATTTTAATTCTTCTTTATAATATTATCAGCATCTCTCTTAATTCTGGATTGATGTTGGATAAGAGTTCCAAACAATTCATCAAGATAAATATGATTAACATTACAATTCTCATATATAATTATCATCTTGGATTCCCATTCATTACACATGATATCTATAATTTTGTCTACAAGAATCCTATCATCGAGACGTTTCACACCCATTGATTTTAAGTTGTTTATGATAGTCATAAATATTTATTATAAATTACAGATAGGTTATCAATAAGGAAATTAAAAACCATGATACTCAGCTCTGAGCATGGGTCTTCTTGTTTCAATGAATTTAAAAGTTCTAAAGTGAGTTACTTTGACCTTCTTCCAAATGCTATTTGTAGCTTCAGAAGATAAAATTTGAATGTATACATTTCTACTCATGGAACAAAGAAAAGAATTTTTTGCCATAAATTTCAGCTGGTATTCCACCTTTTTTAGATGAGTGAAGGTTCTATGATACTTATTAGGAATATTATAATCTCCAGTTAACATAATGTAGTTGTCTACACCTATGTTTATCACAAAGGACACCATTATATCTCTCTAGTACACATAGACATTTCCATTAAAGATCAGTGGTATCGTAGTATTATGATTTTCTAGATATCCCACATGAATTCCTAACATTAAAAAAATTACATTCCAAAATATTAGTGATGTAAATTCTTAAGAAAGATAAAGTGCACTTTAAAAAAATGATCAAAACAAACAACTTTTATAATTTTAGAAAAGAATAAATATATATGAGTATGAGTATCTTAGAAATTCCCCTCTAATACCAAATGTAAAGTATCAGTATAGCAGAGTCACTGACTCTAATACGAATTGTAGGATCGAATATGTATAATATGATACTCAAATACCAGATGGGGGATGAATTGTATTCTTGAAATTTTCTTTTGAATCCATTATAGTTGATATAAAACATTCTTAAGGAATGTTTCTTAACATTACAGATATATTTGTGTTAAGGTTAGTTGTTATCATTTAGGAATCTTAGTTTATCAAAAATTAAACAAAAATCACAAACCCTCTTAAAGAAACCTTTTCTTAAACTTTAAAACCTTAAGATAAAAACTAAAGAATGATTTTATTAAAATAAATATTATACCTTAGATAGTATAGAATCATTAATATAATAAAAGTAATGAAATTAGAAGGTATATGAAAATTATACTATTGAACCTAACAATGTTAAAATTACAGTGAAATAAAAACAATGTGAAATAGAAAACAAGTAACAATAAAATACGTTTCACCCAAAGACAAGGATATCCAATGAACTTGTATAAAGGATCCTTGATTTATACTTTCAAAATATTCTATCTTAACAAATCCCACGTAAGACCTAAATTAAGAGATCAGTATCTATCATTTTATCCCTATATGTCCTCCATTTAAAAAGGAAATTGGAACCTCTATCTTCCAAATCTGGAAGCCCACGATCTACATGATCAGAGTCAAAACAAAGCAAGTCTAATGAAGTTGTTCACACCTGAAAAATCTGTTCATGACATCCGCATAAATCACTAAGAGTTGTAAGAGCCTCTCTCTCAATAAATCACTTCACAACATCAAATAACATCACAAAATTTTGTATCATATTCACTACATAGCTTATTCAAATGAACTATTATTTATAGGAAAAACATATCAATGGTCAGCTCCACTCCAACTGCCATATTTTCCTTAACATTCGGAGGGACCTATAGACGTGTCAAATAGACAATGGTTAGTTTATAACAGATTGTACTAAATAATTTCATTTATGATAAATGATTTAAAGTTTAATATAGATGATAAGTATATGAAAATTTTTATGTCCGATAATATTTGAATGATATATTAAACAAATATTGCATTACCAAGAATATAAATTATTAAGAAAATGAAAATCAGATTTGACAAAAACAATATCACTATTTTGGGGTACTGGTATCTTAAAAATTTTATGAAATTTTTACAAGTATCAGTATCATGAAAATAGTATTAAAATTATGAAAACAGTATCATATATTTTCATGTGAAAATATTACTACAAAATCGGTATCACAGATTCATCGATATCACTAAATCGGTATGACATTGGCTTTAGTGAATCAATACATTAGAATCTTAAATAAAATAGTATGAAAAATATGTAAGGAAAAAATAATGAATTTTTTTATATAAAATGGAATGAAAAAGTTGTATGTAAAATGGAATGAAAAAGTTGAAAGTATTACTGAATGACAATGTTGTAAGTGAAACAGAATGACAAAGTTGTAAGTAAAAATAAATGACAAAGTTGTATAAGAAATAGAATAGAAGGAAAATTGTTTGTGATTTTCAAAACATAAAACCATAAGGAATAGAGAATTCATAATAGAACCTTATTGACTCACCACATATGACCTATTTCCAAATAAATTCCTATTCCCATGAAAAAAGTTGGAAAAAATACCATATAATTATAAACATAAGGTTTATAAAATTAATATTATTCATAAAAACATAGTGTTTTACAATCCTCATACATAAAAAAATTAATAATTAGAAAACACATTTAAAAAATATCTTTAAAAGATATGAAATCTTTACACATATTAATAAAATATAAAAATGTATAATCTTAGTATGAAATCAAATATATCCACACTACTATGTATATCAATATAAATTTATATATTTTATATCTACGTATATGACATAATATATAATGTTTATATTTCTCACTTCCCCATATATATGAATATGTTTTAAATTTCTTAGTGATACAAACAGTTATTTGTAGTCCCTGTTGGGATTATATTAGAACATAAATTCATTCCAAATAGTGTATCAATTCTAGGATTGTTCCTTTATCTAGTTTTATTCACTAAATATTAAATTAGAATCAAGGTGTTGTAGTTTTCTTGTAAGTTTTAGAAAATGAAATTGTTTTAATGGATGCTAATCCAAAACATCAAATATTGAAATTTATATCGATAGATATAAGTGCCCTTTATTTTCCATAGTATGTTTATACATTGTTACTACTTGGGATGAGATTAAATGTGGCTTGAAATTCATGTAGATTAAATTTCCATGAGTAAAAATGCTCACATTCTATTTAACATGTAATGAAACTATATTAAATTAACATTGAATTATTTACTCAATATTATTATCTCATGATGTTATTTTGTTAATTTTTTATAATAAAGTTGAATTATAAATGGTTTATATCCCTGGGTATATATTTTTATTACACCTTTCGCTACTTTTAGAAATATTTTCTTTATATATACATTATTTTCTATTTTTTCAATGCCCATGCTTATATTTCATTAGGATTTTACTTCTAAAAACATTATAAAACTTTCCATTATTTCTATATTAGATATATATGGTTATATAGTTAAATAATTTAATTTTATCTATCTTTTATTTGTATGTTTGTAGATATTGTTTCTTTGATTTGTTTTTGTTTTTTTATATATTCCCTAAAATTTATTATCTAGTATAATAATACGATGTTTGTTATTTGAAAAAAAATATTTATATATATCTATCACTTTCCTCCATCATGTAATTTATGTCATAGAGTAAAAAATTTATGTGTGTTTATATTTTTATAAATACTCTCATTTTACATAGGCTTTATTCCATTAATAGAATAATTATAAATTCAAATTTTTATAAATAATAGATATACAAAAAAATTAATATGAATTATATCATAGTGATGTTACCATGAATCTAAATGTTAAAATGAGGATTTTAAAGTGTGTTTTAATTTTCAAGGTTACTGATTTTCCCATGATTGAATTTGAGAAGCATAGGGAAGGGGTGGGATGGGAAATTTAGTGTAACCAACAAAATTTCCCACAAAACACATAATATATCGTTGGAAATTAGTGATAATAATATTCAAATGATCATTTGAACAATGATGTTGTTAGATAGTGAGAGTATATAATTACACAAGAACAAATAATATTTTTATAGG
The DNA here is from genome assembly GCA_963277665.1 of Viscum album. Lineage (NCBI taxonomy): Eukaryota > Viridiplantae > Streptophyta > Magnoliopsida > Santalales > Viscaceae > Viscum > Viscum album. The sequence goes on along the minus strand of OY728129.1, from coordinate 613,353,609 downwards.
GTTCCATGAATATTCTCATTGAGTAGCAATGTCCTTGGTATCCAAACATTTCAATAATAAGACACATGTCACTTTTTTATTATAAAAAATAAATAGTCAATAGAGAAAAAAGATAGTTATGAAATTCTTATAAGGAAAAAATGTAATATAATGAACCAACAAATTATTATTGGTAAAAATGACCATAAACTCACATATTTCATCCTTTGAATCGTCTAAAAATAAATAAATATTATGTGAACTATATTATTATCCTTAAATAAGGTTGTCTTTTCTCTATAATTATATATAGATTTGAAATATAACTGAATTTACCTCCCTTTTCAGTTAAAAAATCTATATATATAGATCATTTCAAATGATTACATGGTGTAAGTAACCATGACATGGTTTCATCCATTCAATTATAAATATAAAAACCATATTTGGAATTTCAAGATTCTTTTAAATTTATTGGTTATTTTTATCATTGGAAATAATCATTAACTAAATCCTTGGCATGATTTGTATTACAATATAAAATTGTTTTCTTTTATTTCTCATATATCCTTCAATGATCACTAAATTGTGATAAATTTTAATTTTTACTATGAAAATGTAATCTAAACAATGATATTTTATTAATGTGAAAACTAGAAACTAAAAAAATATAAAAACATATAAAAGAATAAATTATTAAAAACAATAATTCTTATTTAAATTATTTCATCGTTTCAAAATAATGACATGTTTTTCTAATGATTATATATATGATTCTCGACCCTTTTACTCCAAGAAAAATAACATGATCTATGATAATTATTTCATGAATGATTAAATAATTCATTGAACCATGAATTTTTTTTCTACCTATAAAATATATAGATTCTTGAAAAATATCAACAATCCAAGGACAACATACTGATTTTTTAGGAAATATCATTATAATTTAATTTCATAGTCTAACTATTATAATATTTTTTTTCTAAACCCCATTGAATGGTTTGGGTATTTTATTAAATTATTCCATCCATTGAAAACATTTTATTCTTCATTGATATCCAAAAAATATTTGAAAATAAATAAAATAAATAACGAGGAAACCCATTTTTTTTTATAAAAATTCTACATTGGAATCTATCCATATTCTATTACCCAATATAAAAGTTTTATAACCATGATATTATTATATAGAGGAATATTTCTGTGATCACGCAAATAATCAATGTAAAATTCATTACTATATTGAATAATTTCAAGTGAGGTGACATCAACATTACCCTTTGTTAACATCTATTTTGAGATTTATTCAAACAATTTATTTTTATTTGATAGAAAATTGAGTTGATCATCAGAATAAATTCAATAACTTGTCCCCATGTTTCCAATATAATTAAAATCCACTTGAACCTTTTCTACCCCCTTTTCTTCTCCTTAAGAAAAAAGTAATTCTTCTCATTTACAAGGATAATAAAAAATATATTCTTTCCAATTTTAACAAAATACTATGAAATGAAATAGATAAAACATAAACATTATATTCAGTTATTTCTTTCGAGAAGATGTGCTGCCAAAAAAATATAATGTTATCAAATGTGTACTTTGAAACTTGTAATACATTTTTTATGAATTTTGAACTATTCAAATTGGTGGTTGTTTGGAATTATGATAAATGAAATTGTATGCCTCCCTAAATAGACTAAGAAACAAACACATTCAACATGAAAAAAATTAATGCAAAATACAAGTTAATGTCCAAAATTTGAGTTATCTATTCCCATTTATATGAAAAACCATAGAGAACATGTTCCCATGTAATGAACCATTAGTTCCTCATGTTTTACCTGCATTTAAATTTGTGGTACCTAAATCACCACAACAATTTGAAATGTCACTATCTATAATATAATTATTTCCAAAACAAAATACCCCATAGTTCTACAAAAAAGTTTCGAACATTGATGAAAAATATCAATTATAAAAAACTATTTAAAAAATGAAAAAGCACATCCATAAACCCATGTTGTTAAATTACATGCATTGGATAAGGCCACATTCTGTGAAGAACTCTAGTTTAATTATTAACTATCACTAAACAAATAAACATACCAAAATTATCCTAATTTTTTTACATAAATTATAACACTTAGTGTAGTATCATTATGAATATTCCACCACACACAATAAACCCCCATTATCAGAGAACCAACATCAACAAACCCTATAAGTTACATCCGTACAAGAATATCATAAATCAACACTAATTAACTATATGTGTATATGAGAATGGGACCGTGGTAGTGGTAATGTAATAATGATTCTAATTGAATCCGAATAATTATGAATAAATATTTATTATTTAGTAATTAAATTAAATTTACAATGAGTAAAAACCCCATGAATGATCACCCAACTGAAAAGAAAGAGATGACTCAACTATAAAGAATGATTTAAAATTGTACCTCAACACATTCCCAACAAAATAGATAAAAACCATCATCAGCAAAAAAGAATGTGACCAACTACAGTTTGTTACGCTATTGTTATTGTTGAAAGAGTATACATGTAGAATACTAGGAAGATATATACTACCAAATTACTAAAGGAAGATAAAACACTAGACTCGATAATAATAACTAGCTATTCATTAAATTAAATCCACTGAAACAACCCAAACCAACATACATACCACAAAAAACTATCTTCGTGGATTGATTAATTTGAATCCATTAGTTATTTTATTAAAATATAAAAAAAATAATATATAATAATACAGAGGATTTATTAGTTTACTAGGATTAAGAAATAATAAATTGAAATGACCCATATATTAAATTGAAAACATACATTACATAAACTGAATACATGAAAATTTGTTATATTTTTTTTCAAACACATAATTATCTTATAATAATTTTCAAGGTTTCCTAGGGAAATGGGAATCAATACAAGGGGGATAACTCAAGTTCATAGTAAGGGGAATTGTGAAAAAGAAAATATTATATGTAAGAAATGATTAATAATATAGAAAGTATAAAAAAACATCATATTAAGTGGAACTATAAGCATAATTGTTCTATGGATTACATAAAAATAATGTAATATGTGGAAAAGAATAACTAATCCGATAGTTATGGAATTCATTGTTTCAGAGATTATAAATATAATTTAAAGTCCTTTTCCCATGACATCATATTAAAAATGATATAGATTAGAAAAACTATCTAACTAGTTTTTTCCAAAAAAATGTTAGATGCATTAACATGGTATGTAATTGTAGGTCCACACATCACATAACAAATCCAATATTTTTATAATATAATAAAAAGGGTTTAACATCACATATCCACATGCTCCCTATAGATTCTCATAAATAATCATGGATAGGTAGTCAATATTTTTCAATATAGTATTAATGAATGTATTAAACTTCAAATTTTCCCATTCAATGAAATAATATAGAAACTTAGGTAAACATCCTGTAATCATCTTGGAAGAAATATTATATTCATAGTGTACTAAAAAGAAACCTTATCAACATTATGATAAGATGGTATTATTAATGAGTACTTTTATGATATAGGTGTATTAATATTAAACAATACTTTATTAGAGTCTGTAAAGAGTGAATGAATCATCCAAATCATACCCCATGTTACAATCAAACCATGTTTGTAGTTATCCCCATCTGTTTTACACTGAGTGAAGATTGATTTAATACCCAAAAAACTACCTGTACCATAGTTACCCTTATATTTATCCAGTCTAAATACCACATCAACTTGTTTGTTTCAAAATAAAGTTTTCATTTCTAGGAATCTAAAAACACTATAATTTTTTAAATATTTAGTTTGTTTCATGTATAACTGATTGTATTATCATTATAACAGCTTATAAATTTAGTATAATTAGAGGGAATGATGATCAATCAATTATATTAGAATAATAAATTTATATAAATGATTAATAATATAACTATATAATGAACATAAAATGATTTGGATAGATTTTTGAAAAGGTATATAAGTGTTTATAGACCATTATTATGAAATATATGTTAATAAAGATTGTGTGGTACTCCTTGTAACAACTAGGCTTCTTAGAGAAACCATTAATGTTGAAAATAAGATGGAATTATTTCAAAATGAATATGAAGTGTAGGGGAATGGATGAGTGGGTAGGTATTTATAGTAAACATGGTGTTTTTTATTAATTTACATACATGGACCATGGACCCTAGGTTCTTGAATAAGAAAAGAAAAACACAATATTTAATAATATTTTATCCCATTTTATTTGATATGTAGGTATTGGTTATTTATTTTTATTTTTCATGAACTAATAACCATATATAATATATTATTTTGGATTATAACTATATCCTTATTCATATATAATTTCCCTTGAAATCATAAAATATATATAAGGTTTTGGAATAATATCAATATATATATTTTTAAAAATTATTAGATTAAAATATATTACTTTAATGAATAAAATATTTATATTTGAGGAAAAATCTATTTATCTTATAACATAATTTTAATTCATTACGATGACAAAATGATTAAAGTATTTTTATACCATGTTTTAATTTATATAAAAAATTTCATTTATATCATGAAATTATTAAAAATTTACTATTTTCTAATTTACACATTAGGATTAGAAATTTATTTTCCTTTAATGAAAATAATTATCCATCTATGTATAACGTAGTTCATAAAGAATACATGTGCGTTTTTAAACCATTCACTTTGTTCTGAAAAATTAAAATGTATTCCTCCTGTAAGTTTGATATTATTCTATGATGTATGTGTGTAATTATATCATTATTCGTTGATTAAAATATTTATGAAAATTATTAATTTAATAATTTCATTCTTTTTGTTGAAAAATTGAATCAATAATAGTTATGTAACTATAGTTGGATCATGGGTCTTATATTCCCCCCCTAAATAATTTCATCCTTGAAACATAGGGTGTATGATTATCCTAGAAAAAATGTGGGTAATTCTTTATCATTATATACTAATTCTCTTATTATTCTTCTTGTAACTTTTGACTCCTAAAAATAATTTTTAATGAACACATTTTCCAATTCCATTACCGTTTCTCTGTTCTGTAAATAATTCAGACAGTCTCTTCATTATATGAGATGATGGAATCCATGTCTATTTATATTGTGGATAGTATATGTGTAGGTTCAATTTTGTAATTCGTTAATATTGAGAAAAAATATAATCATTGAAATTTAGGATTCATTATGTTAGGTCTATAATATAAGACAACTAAAATTATCCCGAAACTAGTTAAAATGTACAATGAAACTTATAAATGGATTCCATTTCTTAACAAACCATATATAAAATTACCCAAAAATAAAACAACCAATAATTACATGATTTAAAATAATGTTTTCACATTATAAAAATTTAGTGGATGTTTTTGGTTTATAATTTAAAATAATTATTTGAAAAAAGTAAATAATAGATTAGAAACATTCACATAGTACATTTTTATTCCAAAAAATTCTACATTTATATCAATACCTTAGTTTCATTCAAGACACTATTTCTTTGAGTAAGATGATTTACCAAAGTAGTAATCATAGCTATGAAAAAATTTATAATCATACATAGATCATAAGAAACTCATTTACAAATGTGGTATGTGAAAAATATATATCATGAAGGGATTAAAATTAATATAATCATTTTATTCCTTTGAAAATAATGAAAATCCATGATGAAATTTATTTTTTTACATTAAACATTTTAAAAATTAAAATAAAACACTTATAATATAAACCATTAAAAATAATTATAAACCCTTGTATAAAAATGAAGGATTATTTAGGTATATATGAACTCATGAAAAAATTCCTCTTAAATCATACCATTCACCTTTAAACTACCATTTCCTTGTAAATATAAATATTTTTATAGACAACATATTTTAATTCCTAATATAGGTATCGTGGAGAATTAAATTCATAAATCATGTTAACACATTTTAATAGATGTTATAATAATTGATTCCTATTTTATTTCTTATAAGTAACTATCCTGGTTATCTCCCTCATTTTCACCTTTAAAGACTATTCATTACCCAATTTTATGGAGTTCTATATCAGGGTTAGCCATCAACATGTGTTACATTAGGGTCACTTGTTACCATCTCTTATTCTCAAATAAATTTCAGGATTTTGTTATAATATTTCATGTTTTCATCATAATAAATTTCAAAAACTTGTAATGTCTAGGAATTTCTGTATAATGTTTTTTAAAATATATAGAATTATTTCAGGGCCACAAGCTCTGATGGCACATGATTCTGAGGCTTCGTGATCCTGAAATGGAATTTTGAACATTTTTTAGTTCACTTAAGTAAATGTGTGAGAATGTATTTTATAACATTTGAATTGGTGCTTGGATCTAAAATCCAAGGATACCGTTGAACTCAGAACACCGAGATTCACATATAATGGAATTAAATTCGACCGACAATGGTTGGACTGAAAAGTTAATTTTCATAATTTTCAAAAAATAATAAAAAAACCTAATTTTTTATATTTTCATTCGCACTGTTGACCGATGGACGATGACACTATGGGGGCGGTGATGAGGTGCTTTAAGGGATGTTCATTAATGACTCATTTTGTGCAAGCATAACTGCTACATTTTTTCATAAATGAAATAGTGTGACGTTACAATGCCACAATGTAATAGAAACATTGCGACGTGTTTCCATTTTATGGAATAATGTGTTGGTAGAAATGAGAATTAATCTTTAGACATATCTCTGATGAACCACTAGTGAGTTTTCTCACCAACAAAGAAAGAGGAACAACGATGGAACATTAAAAACTTCAACACACCTCAAATAATGGATCTGGTAAGTGATAAATACCTTCGGCTTGTTATACAATTGTGGACATACTACTTCAATGACGAACCTCGATCGAGGTAGGGGATTATTTTGTGTTACCTTTTACCCAATCTTTATTCTAAATAATGAACGCAGATCAACCCATGAACATGGTGATCCATAGAAAATATATTCATGCAGGAGGGTGATGATTTTGGGATTTCTATGTGGGATTGATTCTTGTTGTTGATAGAACATACTTCCCAAGAATCCTCTATTTTAAACTTCTAACACATAGCGTGCGGGTGAACATGAACAAGACCCGACCCCCCTCCTCCATGTGCATTCTTGGTGGAATATTTTTTTTTCAAACCGCAGCAAGGAATGTTTGAGGCCTTTGCTGGGTAGGAGATGCCCCATGGAGGCCTTAGGCGCATTCAGAACGGAGAACAGGCCACTAGAGTAAACTCCATGGTCCGTGGAGTACTCTATCAGTGGTGGTGTCCCACGAGGTTGGACAGAGGTGGGTTTTTGTGTGACATGGTATCACGCTGGGAGGAACACAATGGATGGCTTGAGCCATGGTTGGGAAACTGGACATGTGGTTAGGCTAGTGGGCGGTGGAGGTGGACAATGTTGGGAATCCGCATCGGTAGAGTGGCCCACATCCACATGACACAAACTTCGAGGGGAACATAGTATTTGACCACCTATATGAATCATGACTGGATGGGTTTAATGACAGTGTGGAGGAAGGCAACAGTCAATTGACTGTGGCAGGAGTAAACAAACTGTGTCAACCATGGGGTGAGTAGGGAGTCAAACACGGCTTCAAAACACATCCCGGCCTGGCGGACTGGACAAGTGGTTGGATGGAACCACTCCGCAGCTTTGACATACCCAATGGTCCTGAAACTACCCTTCTGGCTTGACCGGCATACCAATAAATAGGACCCAGTACGGGCTAGGTTGGTCTGACCAGGTAGGACCAGGCCCGACCCTAACCGGCCTGTTATTGGAAAAAACACCAATATCTTGTAAACCGTGCATCTGATTGATGATCCATTTGCGGTGTTGGACCCCTAGAAATGAGGAGGATATTTTTACAAACCCATTGGAGGATTTTATGGAATTTGGGATATAAGAAAAGGATTGGGGAGTTGTTCTTCTGAGATCTAGTGTGCTGCGTCCAGAAACCATGTGGTTGGATGAGACCAAGAGACTACAAGAAAGTTATGCTTTAGGGATCAGATACTATTACCTAGTGGGAAGCGGCTTCTGTGTGGCCCGATAGGACTGTGGTGGGGATTGGAATTTGTGTGACCCAACAGAATCATGATAATAGATAGGATAATTATCTCAGTATGGCCATAGTGGGAAGTAGCTTCTTGTGTGACCCAACATTCCCACATTGGGGAGAAACTTCTGTGTGACCCAACATACCCATGGTACTCATTAGAGATGAGTACCACAACAGTCTTAGGATAGTGGTAATCGGTTTCTGTGTGACCCAGCATGTCCACTTTACTCGTTGATGAGGAGTTATCCAACAGTTGTGGTGTTCGGTGATGTGACTAATAGTTCAACTATCTTACTCTATAATAAACTTGTTGTGACATATCTTGCATCGTGATCATATTTTTTGATCATTATTGGTGGTTTGGTTTTGAGTTTCATTATGGTATTCCCTTTTTGTTCTGGAGTACCTTCTGAGAAATTTATTACTCACCCGTGCACGGGATTCATCTGCACATGTTGTGTCTCTTATTGATGACCACCACTATGACAGAGGATTTGGTGGCCCAGGATCTGGTGGAGCCTAGTGAGACTAGGCAGACGGGATATACTTCTATAGCTTCCAACAGCTACACTATAGTTACCCATCATGTGGGGTTTTCGAAGGATGGACATTCACAATTTGTTTTGTATTTCATGGATTCCAGTTAGTCTTCTACTCGATTTGTATTCTGGACAATTTGATTTTCAATTTTACTTGTACTCTTGGGTTTTAAGTGGAATGATTTTTTATTTTTCCAACTATGGGATGTGGCTATATGTGAATGAATACATGTACTCAGGAAAATTCCTCCCACTTATTGGTTGATGGATTCAACACTAGTCACCAACCCCTAGACATTAGGTGGTGGGACTGGGGTATGTCATGAAACAAATCATGAAGGACAGTTCATAAAAAAGAGTTATTAAAGAAGGTTGTTCTACCTCAAATTCATAGAGTCTATTGTTTTTTTTTGTAGAAATAATTTTAAATGTTTCGAGTTTGACTTTTAGATTCTGTGAGTCTAGTGTTGGTGTGGCGGCTGACGTATCCATACTCCAAGACCGTGAATTTTTATTTTTAGTTATATACATGAAAACAATGGTTGCATAAGTGTCTTTATATGATTATTATTGAATAAGATTCAGCTCACCAAGTATAATAATATAACCATGTTACATCTTGATATGTATCTGGATGACTCCATGCATATGGAATGCTTGGATTCTGATGTGTGACTGTCAGGATAGCTCGCCTAGTTTTGGGGCACTAGTTCAGGGACCAGTGCTAGAGATAGTGCCACCAGGTGGTGCCCTGGTGTTTCCACCACTTGTTGAAAAGCAGTTACTACCAATGTTACTGGTAGAGGATGTGCACAGTATCGACACCTTGCACGATTTCCAAAGACATATACCTACCATGTTCAGGGGACAGACATATCCTTAGGTCACTGAGGACTGTCTTGAAGAAGTGATTTAGGTATTCCTCTAAGTGAGGAAACCACTTTACTAGATGGTTATCTTAGTCGTGAGCCTTCTTCAGGGATTGATAGGGAGATCATAGTGTCTAAATATTTAGACTCATGATGAGGGGACCCTCACTGAGACAGACTTCAACCATCATTTCTAGGAGGAGTTCTTTACCACAACCTTACACAATGTGTGCATCCAAGAGCTTATTCACCTATAGAAGGGAATCCTGATGGTGGCTAAGTACTCTTTGAGGTTTACAGACCTCTCTCTCTACTCCACAAACATGGTGCGGGACCCTTTATTCAGTCCCCGGACCTCTGAGCAGGGACTCAGATGGGAGATCAGGGCATCCATGGTGTCACTCAGCACCCCCACATAGGCTTGGGTGATGGACCGAGAACCTCTTATGAAGAGACTCCTAGAATAGTAGGCACCCGATAGCTGGGGCTTACAAAAAAAACAAGGCACAAGAGTCTTCAGTGGTGGGCTATAGATAGTAGACATGTGGGCCCATGCGGGCTAGGTCTTTCAAGGAGAGATCCCAGAACTCATGGTCGGACGTTTGGAGCTCCTAGGGCAGAGGGAGTCAACAGGGGTCCAGGGTGTGCTTCACGCTCGGTGGGAAAGGACACATGGCTCATAACTGCCTAGCCTGCCGCAAAGATGATCAGAAGACGGTCGAGGGACCGCCATAGAAAAGGTAGAGGTTTGAGTGAGGAGTTTTGTAGGGCGGGAATCATGGAAGGGTGTTGGATGAGTTGCAGGTGGTGGACCACGATTCGAGGTATTAACTCCACCACCCCCAGGTGGTCCCCCATGGGCTAAGGGAGCCAGTGAACAGGGGAAATTCCAGCTTTAGGTGGTGGAGGCCTATGACCATGGTGCTCCATATATTATTATAGGTATGATCTTTGTATTCGGCACCATAGCTACAATTCTTATAAACACAGCTTCCAGCCACTCCTTACTTACCACGGACCTCATTCAAGGCAATCAGATTATAGTGGAGTCATTGTCTCCATCCATATGATTAGATACTCTTATGGGAGGGGATTTTATTATTACACACTATTTTCTGTAGAGTGAGCTTACTCTACGAGGTGATATATTCAACTGGGATCTCTTAGGAGCTGCGTTGAGGCCTTATGACGTCATCTTGGGTATGGACTAGTTATCCACAATCCATGCTCTGATCGACTGTTTTAGGCACAAAGTGCAGTGTGTCCGTGAGGATGGGACCATGTTTTCTTTAAACAGAGAGAAGGTAAACTTTGCAACACATGATATATGTTTTAGGAGGAGCGTGCGACTGATCAATCAATATTTGGCTAGCCTCACCCTCAGGGCAATGGATGAAAGGATTACAAGATTTATTATTATGCTAGATGAGTATGAGGACGTTTTTCTTGAGGATGTTACAAAAATACCTCCTCATAGGGAGGTAGAATTCTACATCAGCCTATACCCATATATGACACCGATAACCACACCGACATATCAGATGGCTCTCGCGGAACATTATGAATTGAGGGTACAACTGGAGGAGTTGTAGGATAAGGGTTTCATAAGTCCCAAAGTTTCAACATGGGTAGCCCAGTGTTTTTTTCCAAGAAGTAAGATGTGATCTTGAGGATTTATTTAGACTTCTGGTTCTTGAACCTGGTGACCATGAAGGATAGGTATCCACTGCCAAGGATCGATGACCACTTCGACCAGCTGAAGGGATCATTGTGGTTCTCAAAGATTGACCTCAGATCAGGCAATCATTAGCTTTAGGTATGGGATGAGGACATACCGCAGGCATCCTTAACATGGTGGTATAGCCAGTACGAGTTCATGGAGATTCCTTTCAATATGACCAATGCTCTAGTAGTGTTCATGGGACTCATGAACCTGAACTTCCAGCCTCACCTCAATCATTTCATGGTAGTCTTTAGTGATGACATCTTGGATTACTCAGCATAGGAGGAGGAGCATGATACAGACTTGTGAATAATGATGGATAAACTCTGAGAGAACCTACATTATTTTATGTTCTGGATGTTCCAATTACGGATTTAGGAGGTCCACTTTCTAGGACACATTATCTCTCATGCTAGATTTACAGTGGTTCTGGTGAAGATAGCGGAAGTGCTTTCTTGGGAGTCACCTAGAAGAATGACTGGGGTGCTGAGTTTATTAGGGTTAGCTAGATACTACCTTAGGTTTTCCCCTACACTTCTAGAGTACAATCACCTTTATCATCCATGACTTGGAAGGAAAAACCATCTTTGTGGACAAATAAGTTCCAAAAGAGTTTCTAAGAACTAAAGAGAAGACAGAAGAGTGCCCCAATCATGATAATACTAGAAGAGGTCATTGAGTATATTGTCTTCCACGACACATCATGTACCAGACTGGGTACTGTCCTAATGATGGAGCATGTGGTGATCACCTATGTCTCACAGAAGTTGAGGAAGAATGAGATGAACTACGCGACCCATGACTTGGAGTTAGCATCAGTTGTATTTTCCTTGAAGATGTAGAAGCACTACTTGATAAGTGAAAAATTCACCATCTACTCTGACCATAGAAGTATCAGGTATATATTCTCATAGATGTACATGAACATAAGATAGAATTGATATATGGAGTTCCTCCTGGACTATTACTTTGATATAGTCTATACTCATGGGAAGGGAAATGTGGTGGCATACGTGCTTAGCAAGAGGTATAATTTATAGATGTTGAGTGAGGTGATGAAGTAACTAGCCATAATACAGATATCCTTATTCAATGATTATGGAGAATCTTACCTTTAGTCAATGACTATCACTCCCCCACTCTTACAGCGAGTTACGGAGGCACAAATTTTGGATGTTGACTGTGAGTCACGATGTGTTCAGTTATCCTCAGGGTAGGAACCTAATTGATTTTAAATATGTATGTATCACATCATCCTTTTCATTGGACACAACAAAATACCACTGACGTTGTAGGAGGAGGTGCTGATGGAATTCCATACATCACCTTTGGTGGTACATCCTAGTGTGGAAAAGATGTACCAAGACCTTCGATGTCAGTATCGGTGGCTTGGGATAAAGAAAGTGGTTGTAGAGTTTGTTTCATGATGCCTCACTTGTCAGAAATTGAAGGTCAAGAATTAGTTCCCAGTAGGCTTGGCACATCCATTTGAGGTTCAATAATAGAAGTGGGATGGTATCTATATGGAAATTGTGACAGGGATACCACACATTTCTGGAGGACACGATTCTATCTAGGTGATCCTTGACCGACTCACCATGTCAACACAATTCATACCCATCTAAGAGCAGGTAGTGGTGGGGGGATTGGGACGCCTCCATGTTCATGAGATAGTGTGACATCACAGGTTGCCTTCGATGATTGTCTCATACCGTGATGAAATCATTAAATCTCTATTTTGAATGATATTTCCGGAGTCGTTCGACACTCAACTACGCTTGACCATACTTTTTCACCCCAAAATAGATGGTCAGACATAGCAAACCATACAGGGCCAAGAAGAAATTCTTAATGCTTGTTTCCTTGATTTCGGTCACTATTAGGAGGAACACCAACCATTTCTGGAGATTTCATACAATCACTACTGGAAATGGAAGATATACCAAGGGATTTTTTCCAATGGTTTTCATAACCATTGAAGTTGGGATGTTGAATGTTCATTTCCCAACGGTTTCAATAAACCATTGGAATAGATATTTTTAGATGAGTTTTAACCAATGGTTTGATAAAACCATTGGGATATTTGAGACTTTACCCAACGATTTGATAAAATCATTAGTAAATGTGAGTATTAGGAAGGATTTTCTAATGGTTTTTTAAATAGTTTGTAAAGTTTACATTTTCTAATGGTTTTAAAAACGGATGGGAATGTTTTAACCTAAAATTGTCAACAACCCCAATCCACCATCCACCTAATTGTAGACCTAAAGCCGAGACACAGAGCTCTCTCGCTCGGAAAATTATTCCACCCTTCAATAAGAAAGATTTTTTGTTCTACACTTTAAACCTGTAAGTGGTACCTTTGGTTTAATTTTTTCCATCTATTTTTCTATATTTTGATTTGTTCTAAACCCGAGGTCCGTGCGGTAGGGTATACCCAATAATTGTAATTATATAATTTTTTTTTTGATTTTGTTATACAATTCAATTGTCATGATTTTGGGAGTCAAATTTTGTGAGTTAACTTTATTTAAAGTATTCATAGAAACTAATTTGTAGAGTTAGTGAACGATATGAAGGGATTAGGGCCGGTTAGAGTAGTGGTGCCGGTGGAGGTGAGGTGGGGGGTTGTGCAGGTGGGGGTGGACTGTGTAGGGTGGGGGGGATGTGCATGGGGAGTCTGTGAGAGTGAGGTGGGTGGGGTGGGGTGGGGGGTGTACAGATGGGGGGGTTGTGCTGATGGGGGTGGGGGAGGGGGGGATATGTAAGTGGGGGGGGGGGGGGTGCAATTGGTGTGGGTGTAGTGTATGGGGGGTAGGGGGTATGCATGTGGGGGGATGTGCAGTGGGTGAAGGGGGATGTGCAGGTGGGGGTGTATAGTGTGGGGGTGCTTGTTGGGTGTGAGGTGGGGGGTGTACAGGTGGGGCTGGGGGTCGGCTATGCAGGTGGGGGTAGGGGAGTGGGGCTATGAAAGTGGGGGGTATAGGTGTGGGGGTGGGGTGCAAGTGGGTGGGGGAGAGGAGTGTGCATGTTTGGGGGTGGGTGTACCGTTGGGTGGGGGGTTGTGCAGTTGGTGGATGGGAGGGGGTGTGCAGGTGGGGGGATGTGCAGTGTGCAGGTTGGGTGGGGGTGTGTAGGGGGGAGGGGGCTTGTGCAGGGGGAGTCTACTAGGGGTGAGGCGGGGAGGGGTCTGTGCAGGTGGGAAGTCATCACTTCCATAGTTCGCCAATAAGCATTGGGTAGTCATCACTTCTATAGATTTGGATTGGTCTGAGGCCTCTTTGATTATTGTTATTGTCTAGTCATCTTGATGAGTAAGGCATCACATGATCTAAAAGTGACATCAACTATATAGGATGAATTCCTTCCCCGACAACACATTATTCTAAAGATAATATATCTTTGGAAGGTGGTTGGAGCCTTTTAGAATCATTTCATACAGAGACCAGGGGAGGAAAATCGCCATATATATCCACCTAGAACAAGGACCTACTACCATATGCACGTACCATATTCATAAGCCTAACTCTCCAGGTATTAAATGAATATTGATTCTATGTAGTCTTCACCTTCTAATGAGATCTTAAATTTAATTCATGTTACGATTAAAAAAAATTGAGGAATCTAAAGATCTTCATATAGGAAAACACCCTTAATCATCATTCCATGCCGATGAAAATAATTAAAATCTCATTACCATACATCATATCATTCTTAATAACAACCTATAGATATTCACTACCCCATATTCCATCCACCAGAATCCAATTCCCCAACATTTTCCAATTACTAACTTGATACCATCATGTTAACAAGTCACTAATCCTACCAAATTGGATTTTCACTAAAAAATATTTCTCTAAACGTTAACACCCATAATTTGTTTTCCATAAGATGGATTACGACAGAATTAAATCTCATAGCTCTCAGTCACACCCTCGTGGTCATCACCCCACCCTCGTGGACAACTCGTACCCCCTAGATAGCCCCCACCCCATGGACAACCCTTCCACCCCCTAGACACCCCCACCCCCAGACACCCCCACAGACACCCCCACCCCCTAGACATCCCCAAACCCCCTAGACAACACCCAACACACCCCCAAGACCCCCCACCCCCATGGAAAGACCGCCCACCCCCGCCCACCCCTTTCCCCTAGACAACATTTCCACCCCCGTGGACAGCCCGCCCACCCCCTGGACACCCCCTACCCCTGGACAACCCCCAACCATGTGGACAACCTGCCCCCTGAACACCCCAACCCCCCCTCAGCATCCATGTCACCCCCGTGGACAGCCCACCCACCCCTGGACACCCCTACCCCCTGGACAACCCCAAATCAATGGAAAGCCCGCCCACCCCCTGGGCACCCCCACCCCCACCTCCAGACACCCCCACCCCTAGACACCCCCATCCCCTCGGACTCCCCCACCCCCAGGACAACCTGTACCCCATGTATAGCCCCCACCCCCATGGACATCCTTCCCACCCCTGGAAACCACCAATCCTCAGGTTAGCCCTGCCACCCCTGTGGGCTGACCCCCCCCCACCCCAGGGGACAGCTCGCCCACCCCCTGAACACCCCCCACCCCCTGGATAGCCCCCGCCACCCTTGTGGATAGCCCCCACACCAGGACACCCTGTACCCCCTGGACACCCCTCCACCCCCATGGAAAAACCACCTACTCCCCTAGACACCCCCTACCCCCTAGACATCCCCCCAACCCCATGGAATTCCCACACAGACACCTGGAAACCCCCACCACCCTGGTCACCCCGTACCCCCCCTGGACACCTCCACCCCTGTGGACAACCCACCCTCCCCCTGGACACCCCTACCCGCTGGACAGTCCTACCACCCCTGTGGACAGCCCCACCACCCCTGTGGATAGGCCGCCCACCCCCTAGACACCCCCACTCCCGTGGAAATCCCGCCCCACCCCCCGACACACCCCTACCCCCTGGACAACACTTCCACCCATGTGGATAGCCCACCCACTGCCTGGATATTACGTACCCCCTGGATACCCCCGCCATCCCATGGACAACCCACCCACCCCCTGGACACCCTTTACCCCATGGACAGCCCCCTAACCTCATGGAAAGGCGACCCCTAAGCACCCCAACCCCCAGGATATACCCACCACCCTCGTGGACATCCCACACACCGCCTGGACACCCCATAAAACCCTAGACATCCCCACCACCCCCATAGATAGCCTGCCCACCCCCTGCCCACCCCTATCCCCTAGACAACCCCCAACCCCATGGACATCCCTTCCACCCCCCTTGACACCACCACCACCCCCGAGAACCCCTTCATACACCCCCCGTACACCCCCCACCCCCCCAAACACCCCCACCCCTGGAAACCTCGCACCCCACTGTACAGCCCCCAAACCCCTCTACACCCCACCCCCGTGGACAGCCCCCACCACCCTGGACACCACCCCACCCCCCATGGATAGCCACTCCAACCCCTGAGGCCCCCAACACCCACGAAAACCATGCCCCTATAGACAGTCCCCTACACACTGGACAACCCTCCCACCCTCGTGGACAACCCGCCCACCCCACTGGACCCCCTGTACCCCCTAGTGAACCCTTCTCACCCCCTGGACACCCCCAACCCCCGGACAGCCCCCACCCCTGTGGACAGCCTCGGCCACCCCCATGGATGCCCCCACACCCATGGACAGTCCCCCACCCCCGTGGACATCCCCCACCCCTGGACATCCCCCCCCCCCCGTGGACAGCCCACCCACCCCTGTGGACACCCCACCCACCCCCTGGACACCACTCCCCCCGTAGACAGCCCCACCCCCATTGACAACCCACCAACCCCCATGGACACCCCTACCCCCCGTGGACAGCCCGCCCACCCCACATGAAACCCCGTACCCCCTGGATATCCCCTTCCCACCCCCAGGACACCCTGACCCCCCTAGACAGCCCCACCCCCATGAATACCCCCACCCACCCCCTAGACTCCCACACCCATGTGGGCATCCCTCCCACCCCTGTGGATAGCCCTCCCACCCCCCTCCCCACATGGGCAGCCCATCCCCACCCCCGTGGACATCCCGCCAACCCCCCTGGACACCCCTACCCCCTGTGGAAAGACCTCCCACCCCCCTGGACAGCCCTGCCACCCATCGAAAGCCCACCCACCCCACTGGACAGTCTCTACCCCCTGGACAGCCCCACCCACCCCCTAGACAGCCCCACCCACCCTCTCGACACCCCAACCCCCTAGATATCCCCCACCCCCGTGGAAGGCACCGCCCACCCCCTGGACACCCCCTACCCCCCTGGACTACCTGTACCCCCGTGGACAGCCCCAACCCATGTGGATTATAGGGCTTCTAAAAACTCAAATATCCCATTAACCATAGATACCCACTTGGTTGCCTCATGGGATCCTTGATCACCAATAAAAAGAGTGGATGGTATTTTTGAAACTCCCATGCATAATAAATGATCTGAGAAGAACATGGTTATTCCACTTCCATAAGAGTTTGAGTAGAGACCAAGACACAATAATGACTACCTAAGATATGCACTTTTTGATTTTTGATTCATTTTTAGTGGTAATACTGTAAATAATTATAAAAAAACCTTTATTAAAAAAATCTGATGTTCTAAAACAAGGGAAACAGAATCACAAATCCTATAAAGATACATTAAAAAAAATTATTCATAAAACCATTTCAAAATCACATAATAGAGACTTCATTATATTTAAAATATCCCAATGATTTATAAAAATCCCTTTTATGTTCCATTTCAAAAATAATATTGTATTTTTGTTCAACAATAAAAATGAACTCCGTTTTCTAATAACCAAATCCCCCTTCCTACCATACACACCAAAAGCATTCATTTTTTCCAAAAGAAACTCATACTATTAAAACAAACACTATTCCAAAACCAATTTAAAAATACCAATGATATTAAAATCCATAAAATCCATTCTATTAAAACCATTACATCCCCACCCCTCATAGACAATACCCCACCAACTGGACACCCCCACCCCCTAGACACCCCACCCCCAAGGATAGCCCCCACCTGCTGGACACCACCCCCACCCCCAGGATACCACCACCCCTATGGATAGCCCCCTACCGCCTAGACATCCCCAACCCCTTGGATGACCCCCACCTCTCCTAGACACCACCCCACCACCTGGACAACCCCACCTATGGACACCCCACCCCATGGACAGCCACCCCCACCCCCTGGACACCACCCCACACCCTTGGACATCCCCCAACCACTTAGACTGCCCCACCACCTTGAACACCACCCCATCCCTAGACACCCCCACCCCCTAGACACCCCAACCCTTGGAAAGCCCCCAAATACCCTGGACACCCCCACCCCCTGGACACCCCCATAGACAACCCCCCTCCCCACCACCGTAGATAGCCACCCATCCCCTGGACACCCCTAACCCCATAGACGACCCCACCCCCTCTTAGACACAACCCCACCACCTAGACACCCACACCCCCTTGGAAACTCCACCCAAGTGGATAGCCACACCCACCCCCTTGGACATCCCCCAACCCCATGGACACCACCCAACCCCCTGGACACCCCCAAACCCCTGGACACCCCCCACCCCCTGGACACCACCTGGCCCCTTGGACACCCCCGTGGGCAGCCCCCACCCCCCATGGACACCCCCATCCTCCCGGACAACCCTATCCCCCTGGACACCCCCACCCCCCAGATAGCCCCTACCCCCTTGTAAAACCACACCAAACCCCTGAACATCTCATATCCCATGAATTTTGAAATTAATTATTTATGTATTTGATTGACTTATGAATTGTGTTTTAATGGTGTATGTGTACTTTTGTTGTATGGGTATACTTGCTTTATGTGTATACTTGATGCAATTACAGTATGAATTATGTTTTAATTCTATTAATGGTGTAGGTAACTTAGACTATTTCCATGTGAACGTTGAATTAGGTAAAACTATGTTGTGGTACATTCCATGGTTGGAAGAGTGTGGTGCTTTTATGTGATATTGCTTGTGGTTTTTTGTTCTATTAAAAGTATTTTTTGGAGGTCTATTTGTAGGTGTATGCCATGGAGTGGATGGGTTGATGCTGTGCTAGCTACTGTTCTGATTTCTAGAAATATACAATAATAATGGTTTTCAACTATTGGAAATGTGTATTTGGGAATTGTTTTACCAATGGTTTGAATAAACCATTTATAAAACATTATACCATCATTTTTGAAACATTGGTAATTGTATTTCTGAAATATTTTTACAAATGCTTTTAAAGAACTATAGGTAATAATATATACCAACAGTTTCTAAACCATTTGTAAACATCATGTGAACTATAAATCCCAATAGTTAATAAACTATGGGTATAAATATATACTGACAGTTTCTAGAAAATCACTGGCACACTGAAGATTAATCTTCTATATACCAACTATTAGAGAAGAATTGTTGGTATAAGCCTTTCGAAATGCCTTACTAACTAGCGGTTTTCAATACCATTAGTATATAGTATACCAACAGTTTTGATACCTATATACCAATGGTTTGAAACCATTGGTATATATTATATTTACAGTAGTGAATAAAATCTATCACTCCACCATTGGCATGGAACCATTTGAGGCCTTGTACGGGAGGCCATGCAGATCCCCTCTATGCTGGAAAGACCAATGGGAGTCAGCACTCATTGGTCTATAGTTGGTACATGATACCATTGAGAGGGTGCAGTTCATCTATGAGGGGATGTAGACTACAAAAAGTAAGAAGAAATTGTATACTAATAAGTGGCAGATACCCTGGCAGTTTGAGGAGGGAGACCATGTATTCCTTTGGGTGTCACCCCGATGAGGATTGTGTGGATTTGGAAGGGGAAAAAAGCAATCTCTCATGTTCATTGAACTTATCCAGGTTCTTAGCCGAGCTGGTGAGGTGGTGTACTACCTAGATCTTCCCCCACATATTCATAGGGTGTATGACTTTTTTTACGTGTCGCAACCAAGGAAGTTGGTGCATGATCCATTGCATGTTATAGACTGGGGCAAGCTAGAAATTGATGATGGGGTGACATTTGCAGTGTTCCCGATAGAGATAGTGAATTGAAAATAGTAGGTCCTTAATGTACAGTAGATTACTTTGGTGTGCATTTTGTGGAAGCACATTAATCTGTAGGAGAGCACATGAGAGCAGGAGGTTCAAATTCGTGTTGAGTACCCCTATTTGTTTTATCAGCCTTTGTTATGGATTTTTGAGATGTAAATCCCAATGGTGGGAAGAATTTAAAGTCCCAAAATTTCTATATATATATTTTTAAACTCTATAGAATTATATTGGGGCAACATTCTTTGACAACTTGTGATTGCAAAGACCATTGATCCCATAACAGAATTTTGATCTTTTTTTACGTTCAATTAAGTAAACGTGCTAGCAGGGTTTCTTTATCATTTGAACCTGTGATTGAATCAAAAATATGAGGGCACCATCGAACATAGAATGTCAGGATTGACATAGAATTGTCTTAACTTTGACAAGCAAGGGTCATATAGAAAAGTTAATTTTTGGACTTTTTGAAAAATAA
Organism: Viscum album; assembly: GCA_963277665.1. NCBI lineage: Eukaryota > Viridiplantae > Streptophyta > Magnoliopsida > Santalales > Viscaceae > Viscum > Viscum album. Next base: position 613,332,723 of record OY728129.1, on the reverse strand, counting down.
TAAAATAACATAAAAAGATATTTTCTTTTCTTTTTCACCATTGATCAGCGGATGATGATGTTGTAGTGTGGTGATGAGGTGAATTAATGGAAGCTCATTAATGACTTGTTTTTTGAAAGTGTAACCACTATTATGTTTCATAAATGAAATAAAGTAATAGAAACACTGCAACATGTTTCCTTTTTATGGAAACACGTGTTAGGAGAAACATGAATTAATTGACAGAAATTTCTCTGATGAACCACTAAAAAGTTTTCTCTCCAAAAAAGAAAAACAAATGCCTAAATAATGTTAACAACTTCAACACACCTTAATGAATGGATTCACAAAGCGATGAACATTTTCAACTTCTTGAAGATTCATGTGTGGACTGCTTCAACAATGACATTGATCGATGTAGGGGTTTGTTTGCTAGAATTTTCCCCCATTATTCATTCTAAATGATGAATGTGTATAAACCCATGAAAAGGATGATCTGCGGAACCCCTATTCTTTCAGGAGGGGGATGTTTCTAGGATTTATATAATGGATTGAATCTTTTGGTCGATATAACATAATTTGCAAGCCTCCAATGTTTTAAATTTATAATGTGGATGGTGTAGATCAACATAAATAAGTCACAACCCCCCTCCACCTTGTGTGTTCTTTGTGGATTTTTTTAAATGGATGTAAGGAATGTTCGAGGCCTTTACTAGGTAGGTGAAACCCCATGGACTCCATAAGTGCAATTGGTGAAAATAATGGACCATATGAGAAGACCCGATGGTCCATAGAGTACTCTGCCGATGGTGCGCCATGAGCATGCACTGGGAGAAACTACATGGCCTACCCGAGCACCGGTGGGGAAATAGGATTGCCAGTTATGACGTCAGCTAGTGGAGGCGAATCTATGTATGAGGCTGCATCGGTGGAGTAGCCCATAGCCGTGAGCCATGGAATTCAAGGGCATACAATATATGACTATGTGCGTGAATCTTGGCCGATGGGGTTGGTTGGCCACGTGGCGGCCAGCCGTGGTCAACTGACCTTGATGGGAGGCAACAAACCAATGTCGACAACAAGGTGATTAGGAAGAAAAATTCATCTTCCAGCCACGTCCCATCTAGGGGAAAACTAGTCCCTCTTCAATGGACCAGATATGAGGCAGGCCAGACCCACCCCAATGGGATAGACCCACCCAATGTGATAGACCCACATCCCAACAGACCAGACCCGAGTTAGGTCGGGTTTGGTCTGCCAGATAGGGTCAGACTGGCCTGGAACCACCTAGCACCTTTGGGGGAAACACCAATAACTTGAAAACCAGTCATTTGATTGAAGAGCAATTTTTGGTTTTTGAATCCTCGTGATGAGGAAAATCTTTTGACATACCCATATAGAAGATTTCAAGGAAGTTAGAATTTAACAAATGGCATGGGGAGCTATTCTCCTAAGATAAAGTGTTCTACATTTGGAAACCATGTGGTTTTTTGAGACCTAGAGACTATTCAAGAAGGACTATGTGTGGATAGGATTATATGGCCTAGTGGGAATCATCTTATGTGTGACTCAACAAGACCACGGTTGGGAGCAGATTATTGGTGACCCGACAGAAACATGATACATGAAATGAGGATTACCTTAGTATGGCCATAGATGGAATAAACTTATATGTGACATGACATGCCAATAGTGGGTAACATCTTCTATGTGACCCTGTATACCCATGGTACTCATCAGGGATGATTACTACTACAGTATTAGGTTAGAGGGATGTGGATTCTTTTGACTTGACAGGCCAATTGTACTCGTTGTGGAGGAGTTCTCTAGTAACCGAGGTGTTCATTGATATGACTAATTGTTCTACTATCCCACTCTAGAAAATTCCTACTGTGAGTTATCTTGCTTCATGATCATTCTTGGTGATCATTATTGGTGGTTTGGTTGTTTATTGATTTGTGGTCTTTCCTTTATCTATTGGGGTCCCTACTGAGTAATTGTTTACTCACCCATACACAAGATTCACCCGTACGTTTTGTGGCTAGTGCAGATGACCACCGCCTTGATGTATCACTTCATGGCCTAGGACCCAGTGGTAAGAAGTGTGACTATGCAGGCGAGACATACTTCAACGGATTCCATCAGCTACTCTATACATACCCATTAGGTGGGGTTTTTGACTGGATGGCCACTCAGAGTTTCTATTATACATTCCTATTTTCCAGTTTGTCTTTTTCCAGATTCGTATTCTGAACCATTTGAAATTCTCTTGTACATGTACTCAATGGTTGTTTTTTTGGCATGCTTGTTTACTTTTCTTTCTTTGGGACATGGTTTTATGTGTCTGCGTACAGGTACTCGAGGAAATTCCTCACACTTACTGGTTGATTACATTGGTGATTGTTTCCAACCCATGGCCTTCAGGAGGTGGGATTGGGGTATATCAGGGCACGATAACTGAGGGATGGGTCATGGCCAAACTCATTTGAACCCTTAAGAAAAACACTTACAATTTTCCATAATCATACGAAGAATATCCATTTTCAAAGAAAACTATTAAAAATGAAAAAATCCTCTAATATTGAGAATATTATATTGTTTTAAAAAATAATTATATGCGATTATTGATAATGGATAATGGATATAATTATAGTTAAATGTGTTCAATCTATATACATTTAGAAAACATACATTTTTCACTTTTATGTAATTTAAATAATAACCAATCCCGAAAACATTGAAAATATTATTTATTTATTATTTTTAAAGAAATTAACATATAGTTAAATAAATATTTATAAAAATTTGAATCCTAAATATAAAAATTCCAAAAATATTTAAAATAACATATATATTTAGTAGAAAGTGTTTGAAAAATTTAAAATAATGTTTTAATGGAAAATACCTTACCTTATGTCTTTTATGACATTATACATTCCCTAAATACTGAATAATAAAATTATATTAGTTTTATACTTTAATAATAACAATTTTTATGTTCATTTCATTATTATTATTCCATTAATTGTTTTTTATTTAGTTACTAAAGTTATTTAGTACACGTTGTCCAATTTGGTGTCATCTAATTTTTAACCTAAAAATAATGTTGATGTGTCAGCCATAGTTAGTTGATTTATGTTTAAATTACCTATATAATTTTATGAAGTTTATAATTATTGTATTTTTACATTATATACTCTTTTAAAACTATCCATACTAGTGGTAATGAAAAACTATCCATGTCATTTCATGTAGATAGTAGTTTATATGTATTCTGGAATGACAATTTCATTTTTATAATAGGCTGGAAATAGAAAAATTAAATAATATTTTATTCTTCAATAATCATAAATATGATATTAATGTCATATTAATGTAATATTTAAATTCTAATAACAATACCTATGAGGTGTAAATGAAAAATGAATCACATTTCATCATTGAGGTGGTATTTTAAACATACAAATAGAGGACATTATCAATTTACAATGGATGATAAGGGTAACAAGGTAATTAATATATATTTTTATAGTATCTTAATTATTTCATATATGTATATTCATTTTTCTACAATTTTTAAAATATATAAAATTAAGAGATGAAAATTGGAACAATGGCTTTACGGAGGCAGTAGTCCACACAAACACATAAGTGGTGTTTTTAGTTCCCATTGGATGGAAAAGTAGTTAAAAATGGGTAAAAAATAATCATAATAACATTTTAATATATTTAAAATAGTAATTTTATTATTTAACCAGGGTTATGGAAAATCTTATGGAGGATGAATAAGAAATCAACACTAAACCTCTAGGTTAAGAGTTATAACTCTTCGTTGGGAAATATACTTTATATTATACCTTAATCCTTCTAGGTTTTTTCTATTTATGGGAATATGACCTCTTGGAAATTGGGATAGATTTTTGGGATGGATTTCGGTAGTAATTGGTTGATAATGAGTTCAAATTGGTATGAGGGAGGGAAGAGAGAAGGTTCCCTTTTATATGTGATGAGAGTGGGACAATTATAATTTTTCAATGTTTAAAAATAATTTTAATCCACTCTCATGATCAAGTGGAGCTTAAAATTTTAATATTTTAATATATGGTGATAAGGGATGAAATAAACTAATCTAATAAAAAATAAAAAAAAATTGTGTCCTTTTCACTTATTTTTTACTTTAATTAACTTGTTTAAACCATTTACCACTGTGAAATGTTTTTACCATGGTTACTTTTCATAATGACCAAAAAATGAAATTCACCTAATTAATAAATGTGAACCTCTTTACTCCAAATATGTAATTAATTTTTAAATATTCAATTAATATAATATTTAGAAATTACTATTAATGAATGTTCACAAAATGAAATAAAAAAACCTTTTAAAAAATTACTTTTATGTATAAAAATGAACATAAAATAAAATATAATATCATTTTATTATCATGGAATAATTTAGATTTTATTTAATAAAATTTTTGTTATGTTACGTAAAAAAATAAATATTATAATGTGTTTTTTAAATTATATTTTTTGTTGTTAGTAAAACTCAAAAATTAAATATATTCTATATTCTATACATTTATTGCAGAAAAATAAGTCTATTTTCTCAAAATTAAATTCTAAAATCATGGATTTTTAATGAAATAGATCATGTAATACATTAAACACAATTTAGTTAAATATAAAAATTCCTTTTTCTATTGAATTATTATATAAACTCATTTATAATACTATGATCGATATAAAACCATAAATTGAATTAGTTTAAAAAATAATATTGATTTATTTATAAAATTATATGGAGATTCACATTCTTCTCCCCTTTAAGAAAATTCATCATCACAATTTTATTCCAAAATTAATCAATTTAGGGTATTTTATACTCATTTTTTTATTTTCTTATTAATTCATAAATAAGGATATTACTCCACTAAAATTAACATAGTAAATCATTTTATTACATATTATCATCTCTACATAATCCAAAATCTGAATCGGTTTTTCTTATAATGAAATATTCTCTTCTAACTTTATAAATTTGGGGATAAAAATATAAGATGCATCACATATGTACTTCAATGGAAATAAAACCTAAAAAACATCATGCACCTAAGATAAACATGATGGTAAGGCTACACAATATATAACAGATCCCACTTTTTCATGACTCTAATATGAACTGATAGTATACAGATATAAATTCCCATTTATTCCAAAATAAATCACACTTTTCTATGGTTAAAATTTATGGAAAAAAATTTTCCAATCTCAAATGTGATATATTTCCTCTTATGATCTACATAACTCATATTTTTACTTTGTTCCATCTTCTTGTGCTGTTTAATAAATATTAATTTCTCTACCATTTCTTTTTCTTGTTTTTCCCCATCTACATCCTTTCACCGACTTATTACCATCAAGATATATTTCAACATAACCTTCCATATAATTCTTCAAAAGCTTTTATTTTTATTCATTAATGAAAATTTTTATTATAATAAATTTATACTAATTAAATATATTGATCTTGACATAACTAATAATCCCAATAGTATTCTCAAAGGGTATCCTCCATGGTGTGAATCATTCACTCTGACTATCTATAATATTTTTGATGAAATGATATATTAAAATTAATTTCTGTACCCAAATAATTTTTAATTTCTTTATAAAAATTTAATTTAATTTGGGATCATGAATAGATAAAATAGAGAGAGAGACCCAAAGTAATAATGTTATCTCATTAAGGTTATATCTACCTTGTTTATTGAGATATATAATATCTCAAATAAGAAAACATTGTATAAAAAAGTTAAATGATATAAAAAACCCAAATGAAATTATTTCCATGACATTAATTTAGTAATCTCATTGACGAATCCATTGATAAATTCTCCCAATTCTGTTAAGGTATTAGAAATGGTTCAAGAATCCCCTTCAGTTATTTTCTCTCGTCCTTAACTAGTTTAAATGAAAACAATATCAAATTAAAATCTGAAATACCATTCTTCATACCTACACACCAATAATATTCCCAAATGTCTATATAGCCTTAGTATTACAAGGATTAATATAAAACCAAGAGTTTTGAACTTTAATTAATAATTCCATCTTCAACCAGGAATCACCCAGAATAAAATATATCCAAATCTAATAATTCATTCAATATCAAAATTAAACTTAGTAAACATACACTTCATTGTTGATACTAAAATTTCTTATGACCTGTGATCATTCTTTTAAGACTCCTTATTTTATTCTAATTAATATGACTACAATGATTCTTCAGGAAAAAGGGGGTATCTTAATACAATGTTTACAAGACAACATTCATTTATTCTTTTAACGAAGGATCCTATTATAAACATAACATGGTTAATTATACATTTTTCTTTTATCGCAAGACATAATGTACATTTTTTAATTTACTAGGGTGATATTCAATCATGAGATCATACTCCTTTATAAGTTCTAATCATCTTCTAGGCATGTAGTTCAAATTTTTTTTATTAATTGTATACTTTTGACATTCATGGTCAATATATATTTCAAATTTTAGCCCATAAAAAATATGAACACATTTTTTTAAAAAACAATTAACATTTAAAGATCATGATCTTATATATTTTACTACGACTCATAGAAATTCAATTTATGTTATTAATATGATATTAACCAATCATAATACATTTAGGAAAAATCAATTCCTTTCAATAAACTTTCATTATTAATAAAAAATTTCTCATTTTTTTTGGAAAGGATAACAATTGATAATTAAACAATAATTTATTAAATTCCATAAATTTGTCATCTTGTTACATTGTATAGATTAATTATCTTCATTTTTAGTTAAATTTTTTAGTCCAATAGATAACTCCATAGTGTTCTAAAAAAACAATCAAACAAAACCCAATAATCGAAGAAATCATTTAATCTATGTGTCATTTATTTGTCTTCGCCATACCACTACAACATTAGTTTCATTATAATAAAAATTTGAACAATATTTAGAAAGATTATTCCCAAAATAGAAATCTATTGTAGTCAAAACTCACAATAACTTAATTTTACATATATCATATTTTCCTTTAATGTATTCAAAATAATACATAGAAGTTTCTCATGTTACTCATCACTCTTAAAGTTAATAGAAATTTATTCAATGAAAAACACAAAATATTTATCAAAATACTCAGGGAAAATCTATTCATAAGGTTAAAAAATGTAGTGGGGGATTTTTTTTACCTGAATGGAATAACTAAAAACTCATTTGTATTATTTCAAGTATAGAATTAAATCCTTAATATGGTTTCCTCATTCACCTTTTATTGGTGATACCTATACCTATGATCACTCTTAAAAATATACTATTCACCCTAAAACTAATCAAATAGGTTAACTATATGAGGGAAAAAATTATTATGCTCAAAAGTTATGGTATTGAGTTATCTATAATTTATGACCAGTATTGTAGAACCATTATTATTTTAAATAAATAAAATAGGATTTTCCCAAGTAGAAGTTCTGGGGTGGATGAAAACCTTATCAATAAACTTCTGTGATTGCCTTTATAGATCTAAAAACACAACTAATGAAATTTCATAAGATTGTTCTGAAAGTAGTTTATAATCGTTCACTATATGAACAATTAATTAAACTTCTCAATCGGTAATAACACCCGGTATATTATCAGTAAAGTCAAAAATAAATTTATTTACTAACATCACATCACTAATTAAAAAAGACTTTTTATTTTCAAAAATATGTTCAACATTACATTTACTCCCATTATTAATTAGTTTCTCTACATATTGATATATTATCAAAATTATGAACTCATTAATATGTATAAATTAGAACTGAATATAAGAATTGAATATGAATTATTTAGCTCTATAATCTATCATTAAATAATTAAATGAACTCTATTACTTTATCAAAATCACAGCAAAAATATAATTGGAAATAAAATAATGTTTCCTAGAAGTACCATTCCATAATTAATAATAGGAATGTTTCTATAAATTATTATTACCTTAATATTACCCCTTGAGTTTGTACAAGATGTTTTGAAATCATTTATTGATATTTTCTTTCTATTTCACTTCTTTTTTTTTTCAAAAAATAAAAGATTGTGTGGATATTGAATCAAATAATAATATGATATTATCTCAATAAACATGTAACATAACTGACACCAATTCATATGATGGTTCACCATCTTCTATAATAGTATAAAAAGACACTTACACACCATTATTATTTCATTATTCTTGATTCCAACCTTGTTTAACTAACTTCATATATATATAATCATAGTATCCCAACTTGTTAAAACTAGAAAATCTCACTATTGGATAATAATCAATTTTATCATTATTGGTTTGATTATAACTATATTCTTAGTAGTCATTACCCAAAAGACTAATCATTACACATATGATACACTTTCAAGATCCTACCAAAATTTATTTAAAATTGATTTACCACATTTGGAATATTTGGGGGGGGGTTTACCTCTAAATTTATTACATTATTGCCTCTCTATTTATTTCTATTTGGATTTCTTCATACATTTCTTTTCATGAATAATATAAATTTTGTAATACTCTATCTCAATCTTCTCTATACATCAAACAACATCATTTTATATTTTAAATCCATGAGTGGTTAACTCTATTTGTTATCATAGAATTATACCCATATAAAATCAATTAATTTTAATCTTACAATCTAGAGAAAATTTAGTGAAAACATTTCTATTCTGCAAAAAATTACTTCATAAGTTCACATTGATTTTATCCATTTTAAATCAATAAAACCAATTATTTTTATTATGAGAAAAATAAATTTTGACACATACATTGTGTGAAAAATATATTTATAGTTTTTCTACTCTGTGATATAAATATATTCTTTTTGCCTTAGTATTTTAATCATAATCAACCATCAATCAGATTAACCATCAAAATGATAAGTAGAAAGAGTTACCTTTCAATTATTCATACGTCCTAAAACTTAATATATCATTTACAATGCATTTATCTATCCTTGAAATTACAATGGATATAAAGATCCACTAAAATCAGGAGGTTGTTATTTCATGAAATGATCCACTATAGAAAAGGTCCCTATTGGAGAATTATGTTTCCCAATTTCATGGTTTATATTTTTAATATACTTCATAAACTATGTCAATTATTCCATGAAAAAACTATTCTAAATATTCAATGCTAGATATAGGAAATGTTATTATCCTTCAAATGAATTCCTACTTTATCTATCATATTTATACCATGGAAAACTATTCTGAACCGGCCTCTATTAGATGGTGAAACATGGAAATATAAAAATTATATTTCGTGATAATAAAAACAGAAATTATATTCTGTTAAAAGTAACATTTTAACTTCTCAAAACCTTTAAAGGGATATATGTATTTATCTTATACAAACATTAATGAAACATAATATAAAAAACAATATTTACATTATTTACAATAGGGTTTTCACAATCATACATTCCAAGATGTTTTCAATTTATAGTTTTATATAATTACTTAAAAAAATTTGTAACAAATTTTAAACATTCATATCATATATATTTCCTCCAAAATAAATTGATATTTAAGTTTACACATTGTTTCACTCAAGTGACTCTTTCTTTGTTTAAGATGATCCACCAATGTGGAAATCATGGCCTTGTGAAAATATAAACTCATATTTTGATCGTATTAATATCATTGAAAATGCTAATTGAAAAAAATAAATATTATTAATTGATATAAGAAAACAATATTCCCATTTGTCTAGAGAAATTGATGAATACCTATGAGGTTGTTTACATTTTTTACAATAAAACATTAGGAAGATAAACAAAAAACTTCATCAAGTTAAAATAATATTTTTCTAAAATAAATAATTTAATACTAATTATAAATGGTATAAAAAATATTATGGAATTGTGCAATATGCATGAAAGGGTGGAAAATTCAATTGAAAACAAATACTCATGAAATAAAACGATTCCTATAAAAACCAAAATATATATATCAAATAGAATCATATTTATTACTCATTTTTTACACATTTTTATTCATTTTAAACCCATTATAGAATAAGTAAATCCTATTTTATTTCATAGGAATTATAAACTGAGTTATTTCACTCATTTTTACATTAAAATACTATTTATTACATAACACAATGAAGAGAATGTCTAAATCACCCATCATTGTTGTCTAAATAAAGCTCATATATAATAATATATAATTATGAAGTACCATATGATTAATAAAAAATGCATTATTACAGTTTTTCATTATTAATCATTTTAAAAATAATTCTTACCCTTAAAACCCTTAACATTTTTTCTCAATCATAAAGAGAAAATATCAATTACATTGAAAGGAAATAAAAAATAAAATATCATACAAGATAAAGAATATGATATTATTCGAAAAAAAGTTGAAATTTTATAGGAATAATGATAATTATAAATGGATATAATGACATGAAAAATTGGTCTAGAAGTTCATGTTTCAAAAATATTTATTTCACATTAAAAAAAGTTAAAAATAACCCATATAGAAAAAACTAAAATGATTAATTTTTTAACCATTGAAAATAAAGTCATATATTGTTTAAAATCAACTTTAGAAATTTTTTTAAAATAAATAATACTATTATGGAATATTATAACAGAATATGGATATAGAGGAGAAGGAGTTGGAAACATTTAAACCAAAATCTTAATGAAAAATACCTTCCCTTAGCCCTTTATAACATTATACATTCTCTAAATACAAAATAATAATAATATATTATATTTAGACTTTATCATTAACCCTTGTCATGTTTATTTCTCAATAGTTATTCCTTTTATTTTATTTTAATATAGTTAATTTTTTATGTTTTTGTTGGACTCTATAGATTCATTCGATTGATAACCACATAACAACATTGGTTTATTTACTACGATCAAAGGAGATACATGTATATCAACTATATAATATTGAAAAAATTATTATTATCATATTTATACATTAGACATTTTTTTTAAAAAACCATGTAATATGGTCATGAAATATTATCCATGTTGTTTCATGGAGATAGTAGTTTGTACGTTCACATAAATTACATTTGAATTTTTATAATGTGTTGAAAAGAAATAAATTATAAAATATTTTACTTTTATAGAATCATAGATATTTTATAAATTTAATATTTAGCATCAGTTTCCTCTTTATGACCATACTTTTTTGGTGGAAATGAAGAACGAATCACATTGCTTCATGGAGCCTGTATTCAACTCATATGCATGATAAATGTTATCAATTTCTAATAGATGGAATGTCAAGAATATAAGAAATATATAATTTTTATAGAATCAAAATTATTACATAAATATCATATATATTCATTTTTATATCATTTAAACTATCCATATAATTCAGTGATGAAAAAAAACACATCACTTCATGGATGTGGTAGTTTACACCTGTACACAAGAGATGTTTTTTTCCAATAAGTTGAATATAGAGTTGAAAATGGATTTTACCATGATCATAATAATATTTCAGTAAACATATAATACTTATTTAATTATTTCATCATGTTTCTTGAAAATTTTAATGTGATTGAATAATAATTAAACATAAAAACATTTTATTAAGAGTTATAACTCTTCATTTGGAAACATCCTTTGAATTACACTATAATCATTCTAGATTTTATATTTTTGCGATACCATGACCTCTAAAACATGGATATGGATCTTTGGGAGAGATTTATGAAGGTATTATATGATATATAGTGATCCAAATGTGTGAAAAAATTGTGGAGATAAGGTTCACTTTTATAAGTGAAGGGAGTGGAAAACATATAATTATATAGTATTTAAAAATAATATTATGTCACTCTATGGTCAAGTGGCACTTAAAAAACCCACATTACAATATAATGTGATAAGGTTATAAATCCTATAATAAAACAGAGTTATGATAATATTTGTTTACATTATCACTTTTTTTACCTCAATTAACTCATTCCACCCTTTATCATTGAGACACATTTTTACCAAGGTTACCATTCATAATGAACAAAAAAAATAAATTTACCAAATTAATAAATATTAACCACTTGATTCAAAAAAATTTATATTTTTAGGATAAATATTTATAATGTCTATAATGTTATTTTATTATATTTTTGCAAATCAAAATAATTTTTTTAAAAAAATTTCATTTTGAAGCATCAAATTGAACATATAAAAAATAAAATGTAATGCTAATTCTTATGGGAAAATTTATATTATTTCATTTCATTCAATAAAAAATTTAGAATCGCCATTATATATTTATTCAAGTGGTTCTTATTTTAATTTAAAACCAAATAAAAAAATAAATGTGATTTCAAATTATTTTATAGAATGAAATGAAATCCAAATTTCGCAAAAAAAATATTTTCCACTATTTACTCAAAAATAAATTATTCTCTAAAATTATAAAATTTTACTCATAAGATATATTTTATATTTCAAATATATAAATTAATACTTTTTAATAAAAATAAAATTATAATATAGTTATATGTGACTTTATAATGAAATCATGTAATAAATGGAATGATTATTTAGTAAAATACAACTATTTATTTTACAGTTGAAAAGTTATATAATGTCATTTATTAAACTTTGTTTCATATGAATATATAAAATGCATATGTATAAATCATAATAAAGTCTTAATTCTATTACTATATGGTTTTTCAAGGTATAACACCCTTACATTGTGAAACATTAAAGAAGAAATGATCCCCCATGTGGAGTTCTATAACCATCCTCTAATTATTATCAAAGCATTTATATCTTCTCTAATATATCTTGATATAATTATAGATGGATAAGAATTTCACAGTTCTATCATTAATTATTTATATATCCATTATCCCCCATTCATAAACTTCATCCTAATATGTTGGAGTGTGACATATTTTCCCATAAAGGGAGTATTATAGTGTAATTTGTATACTCCAATGGAAGCTATTATTGAATTAAAATTACACTACTGGTAGGTATTGTTCTCGTGTTACTATAATTTCAATAGATCATGATCTCTTTATTTACTCAAAGGTTTTTATTTTCATTTTAGTCTAGACATCAGTTTGAAGATGATATGTAGTTCACAAATTTTCTTTGGTGTTAAAATACTATTAAAGACACCTCTAAACTATTAATTTGAAATGAGTGTAATGACAAAATAAAATTGATAATGGCAAACCATGATATCTTATTAAATAATATTTATGGGTCCTTAAAAAATTTAGCTGAAAAATTCTCCAATATTGGTTGAAAATATGTTGAAATATTAAAATAATTGAGACTCATCCATATAGTATCATTTCTCATAGATTTATTCTATAGTATAATAACAAAGTCCTTTGTTATGTTGTACCACATCCATATTATCATGGGGATATATTTCATGATACTGTTTAGATGTTTTTTCATTTCCTTTAATTTTTTTCCCTAAAATTATTCATGGAACATCATTTCACATTTCCCACTCCAGGTCTTCCCCACTAAAATTACTCTTTTAAATACCCATACATGTTGTCTCTACTAGGGTACGTAGAGAAGTTTCAGCGATGGGATTCATCCATAAATTCAATCTTCATATCATGTACTTATAATACATATATTATCAATCCAAACATTACCAGATAATATCAACGTTGAAGTCAATCATTTTCTCATATTCAATAGATTTAAGCATATGTTGTAAACACTTGGAACCTTATTGGGACATCTTTATCATCTTTAGTTATGATAAATGGTAAATTATTTGGCAAAGTAATGTTTTTCTATTTACTGAAGAATTTACATGTCCAACATTATAAAATACATGAATATAGGATTCTTTTGCATCCAAATCATTGATAAAATCCCATAATCCTTCATACTCAATCCATTACCCACAATGTTCCTCTTCCTATGGTGGTAGTGTTTTTAAACACATATTCCTTGAGTAGTTCAAACCATCTCCTATATCTCATTTTGAGTATATTTTTTCAGAATATTTACATAAAAGTTCTTTGATGATATATTTTCAACAACTCTCCCAATAAATATAGATACATCATATCTTCTATACAAGGATTACAACTTCTAGATAAATATCATAAGTTGGATTGTTTCTATCAATGGTCCAAGATTTCCTCAAGTCATATTTAATAGCTCAAACATTTTTTATATGGATAAACTATTTTTCTTTTTTATAAATCACAATATATAAAAAATTCATCTATCCTTGATGGTTAGGTAAATACTGATGAATCGATCAATATTTTCTTTAATTCTATAAATCATTATTTATATTCTGTACACTATGTTATGTTGATATATTTATTTGTCAATTTGTTTAATTCACAATATAATGGGTATAATGATTCAAAATATCACCTATATTAACTAGATATTCCAAGGAAACTACATATCATAGTTATATTAATTATTCTGGATTGTTTATTAACAGCCTTTTTTGCTGGGTCAACTATTAGATTTTACATTGAGAAAGTATTTCCATGAAAATAGGCTTGGAAATGAAAAAATTCATACTTTTTGAATTTACCATATATATCCTTATTCCGTAGAGTTTTGAGGATATTATATTAACAGTCTTCATGAAGATTATTTAAAAAAGAGTATATAACTAAATAATTAATGAATTATTCAAAACAATATCAATATAATCCTTCAATACTCTGTCAATTAGATCTATAATCACTAGTGGTGCAATTTTTCATCCAAATATTGTTACAATGATCTCATAATATAAAAACCTTATATAAAACAAATGGTAATTTTATCATTCTTACTAACATTTTTTTAATGGATAAAAAATATATATATATAATTAAGAAGTGTTGAGTTCATAAATGTATATCAATGAAATCATTAGTGTGTTGAAAAATGTAACTTCTATTAACAGTAATAGAATTTGTTACATTTAATTGAAGTATGAACTTATAGACTTATATATTATGTTAACATATATGATTGGATCTAACAATGGTGAAACACTAATGTATATTAATCCATTATCGCAATAATATTGTAGTGGTTTTTTTAATTTCAATAATTAAACTAGAGACATTATATTGGAAGGCTTAAATATAGGTATTACATTCGATATATGGTCAATAGTGAAATAAACATCTCATTCTAGTGGACATAACTCTTGATACTTGTTCAATACATCATGTAAATCCATCTCAATTTATAAATTCTCCATTCTAAAGATATTTTTCTCGTTCTTTGTATCATGTTGATGATGAAGTTCATCAAGATGAGATACAGAATGTAGTTCCAAACATGACTAGGGAAATAAAGTATCTCCTAAAAAAATAAAGTATTATATTCCTACATTAGAGGTTATAATCTATTTCTTATGATAATAAATTCTCATATTATACTTTGAGACCCAATCCATTACCATGATTACTCAAAGATAACCATAATATTACAACCAATTTTGTAGTTAATGAATATTTATATTTTTTAAAAGACATAGAGGAATATACTTTTATTTTTATAAAATTTTCATAAGGATTTTAATTGAAAACTCCTTCAATGATTCAACGTAATTATAAAAACTATAAGATCTGAATGAGTTTATACATGTAGAATCAAATAATGAATTAGATAAAATTTAGTATCCAATCAATATAACTGTTATAACAAAATTTGATACCTCAACTTATTATATATTAATTGAATAAGGATATAATTTCACTCATATCCTCTTATAGGGTTAGATTACCCTAATTTATGGTTACTTGATTTAAATATTTGTCCATATACCTATAATTAATGAATTGTAAATTTGAGTATTATTTCATTAATTTCATCCATGGGATTCGAAGACCCTATTTATATGCTAGTAACAACCTATTAATCCCTATATTAATTCCTACTAGTGTTTCCTTCAACATATATTAAATTTTTGAAAAATTTACCCTTCACTTATTCTTCCTTTTGAACTTATTTTCAACATTGTGCTCATACACCATTTTTTTCTTCCTTCACATAGAATTGAAATGACGTAGATAACACTTTATCTCTCTTGATGGCCCTAGTCACTATCTCCTTATATGAAAAAAAAGTTGGAGAGAATAATTCCCTATGATGACATGGATTGAACCAAAACAATATGTGGTAAATATTTATTTCTAGATTACATTCATATTCAACATAATTTCCCATTAACCTTGTAATAGTTTCTACATACATAGTGAAAAAATCCTCTTTTTTATCATAAATTCAAGATAATTTTTATGTATACTCATTTCTTATGAGTAAATATCTTCTCAAAGAATATAATCATAAAATATATACATTATATACATTATATTTCCTCTTAATTCATAGTTTTTCCAATTAATGACCATCATTATTCAATATCTCCCTCTAGATAATATACAAAAAATGATAACCTACTCTTTCTATTTATATCACAAAGAAAGGAATGCATTCTCAAGGGATTTTATCCTCTATTTGATTACTAATAGACCATATTTTCCATTTAATTATGGCTATTACTTCTTTATGATGTGGTCCAACATTGTTTCAGCATGTCATGAAAGAATAGGCTATTCCATATGGGAATGGTTATTGGTAATGAATTAACTAGGATTTGATGTTCCACTAAAAGGTGTAAGCATGAATCACTAATAATATCTTTTATTAATTATTATTTTTAAATTATAACTCCTTAATCTATTCTTTTATTGATCCCCCAAATTTTATTCTCACAAACTTACCTGAGTTAAGTCAAAATGGAGTCACAATAACATATATATTTTAAATGGAATGGCTCAATATCCCACTCATCTTAATGATCATTTATTCACACAAATCATAGATTCTCCATAGTAATCAATCTCCCACTAAAATTATTTTATTCTACTGACACAAGTTAAAAAAGAATCATTATTAAAACACATGGATTCTTCTCACTTGACTTCCACACGATCAGCTCTAAACAAAACATCAAAGCTTCCAACTATGTTATCCTTGTATAACCTGAGTTACACAGGTTCCATAGTATATCATAATGTATTCACAAGGGTTTCCTTTTTATATCCACTAGATATAGATATCTAATCAACTCAAACATGTAAAAAAATGTACATATAGGTACTTATTATTGTCAAAATATATTCTTTATCTACCACTTTTCTTTATAAAATGATTCATGTAGATCAGTCACTATTTTCTACTTACCTTAAGATCATTAATAGAAATGGGTTACTTGATTATTAACCAACTAATATCCCATTCCCTTATCAAATACATAAACATTTCAATATATGAATGAATTGACACTGATAAATAGAACAATTCATAATGGTTGGATCTATACTCAACATTTTCTACATAATCTTTTTAACACTAGGTATCATAGGACACACTTCTTCCTTTATCTTCAATTCCCATTTAATATTACCTTCAATTAAGTATCATATTTTTGTTATTACTGATAATTGTTTGGTCTCAATTTTTCTCATCCTTATACTCTTCTTATTCACGGGTTCGACACATCTATATATCTCTCGTTCCGTTTGTTTTTATATATATTTCAAAAAAATATTCTCTATATTTTGAATAAGGAAAATTCAAGCCACATTTGGTCCTAATGATCCTTATGTTCATTTTTATCAATTTCCTGTAAAAGGTATTTTACTATGATCTATATTTCTATTCTCATTCTTTTAAATATGGTTGTATCCCCAAATTCATTGTATTATGATTTTTCTCAATCAAATATCTAATGTACCTTGACATAAGTTCCATTATTTTATTTCATCCAAATTTTCCAATTCTCCTAATGGAAGAGAACACATACACATATTTTATATATAATCAAATGACTTCTATTCATTATCATCTTCTTAAATTATCTCTAACTAATTAAACAGGAAATCATTTCTTCATAGTTTCATGAATATCACATAATAATTCCTCATGATCTTTGTCTTATAAAATTGAAGAATAATAGAATATCATTATGCCTTTCCAAATTCATATTTAATTAATAACACTAGAATTAAAACTCATCTCAAACATCTTCATCATTATTTTTCTTGAATCACATGAATTTTTAATGACTATAACACTTAATAATTTCAAATTCACACTCAATTATGATTTCAATATTTAAGTAAATATTGAATTATATTTTCATACTTATTTTATTTCCTGTAAATTCAACTTTTAAAAATAGTTCCCAAAAAATAATCAAGAATCTTAAATCGTCCTATTTTGTGACATTTATAATAAGTCCAAATATGTACCAACATCCTCACATGTGTTTTTTATAATAATTAAACCATTATAAGAACTCAATTTTTTCAAACATTATGATTATATCAAAAATATTTTTCACTAATTTTATATTCACTCTATTATTTGATAAAAAAATAATCATTTAGTACATGTAAGGGATTTTATTTTTGAGGTTTGGAACAACTAGAATATATTTTATTAGCATCCTAATAATTTTTAAATACTTATTTATTTTTGGAATATCACATTTTCAAAATTCGTTAAATATTTTAATATAATATGGGATCTCTAATATATGGAACATGGAAAATTGATATGGATAACTATCAATGTATAATTCTAAAACTCCATTTCATATTGAGCTACAAAGACAAAAACATGTTTTAAATTCATATTATCTGTACAATCACCATTTAATATAACTTAGAAATTCAAATGAATCCCATAATGTCATGTAATCCTCCTAAAAAAATTATATGTTTACTCCTTAAATATATGAAATTTATCTTATGTGTCTAATTTGTAGGAAATTAATTTCTTATGAAATCCTATGAAGTAATATATTCTCACCATTTTCTAGAATTTTACAATCTGTTAATGTTTTAATGCTAGGACCAAATTCATACACAAATATTCTAGGTTATAAGAAATAATGTATAGTATTATCTAACATTAATTAATGTTAAATACTGGAAAAGTGTCCATTTTATAAGACCTAAAAACTCATACAACCTTCATCAAGAGTCAAATAAATTTTTTACTTGGCAATTTATATCATTATATACAGTTTTATAAGACATATCTCAAATAACCAAAGAACCTCTCTGACTAATCCCAGTCTCATCTAAAACACACATATAATTTATCTAATAGATATTTATTATTTTATATGAGAGTCATCAAATAAAATATACCTTGTTGAGATTTTGTTTTTCTTCATCAGTTACAAATTCCAACCATCTATCTATGAACTTTTTTAATAATGGATTCAGAAATCTATATATAATTTCTAAAACATCAAAAATATCACAGAAAATGGTTCTTAACCATAAAAATTTTTCATATCAATATAAACCCCATCTCATTTAAACATTAGTTGTTTTAGGATGCAATGCTAAAAATAATCTCTTCCGTTTTCATTTCCATATTTTAATCCTGGTGTTCAACTCCATGCTTCTTGAACCATTGGTAGGGGTATACTTTATATCTTTCATTCGGGGGATTATTATCCCACCAACCATTATTCCATTGAAATTTACTTTCACCTTTTCAATACATTTATTAAAAAAAATACAATCAACAGATTCAAAATTCATTATGGAACTTCATAATCCCCCTGTTTTTTTTTTCAATGAACAACCTACTCTATGGTCAGTGTTCTCTTATAGAAAAAATTGATAAAAATATAAGGTTAAGGGTTTATTTATAATTATTGAAACCACGAATATAAGTTCTAGAACATTCCTCCTTCTAAATTATTTATCCTAAAAAACATTTCCCTGAACTTCTCGTTGATTCTTAAGAGAAGGGTGACCTTAATAAATTTTATAGAAACATTCATTTATTATTTACATTATATGTCTAGATGGATTAATTGTATAGAAATAAGGAATTTATTTACCAAATAAATAAAATTTTACTTATACATTTATTAATGTGGAACCAACATTAAATTCAATTAATTGGGGATTATATAAATAGATATTCAAAAAGTTTTAAAAACTAATATTCAACTACACAGAACTCATCAAAAAATTAATGTAAATGTTTTTTATCCCCCATAAGATTAACATGAACTCCCATTTAAACATGATTTATTATATAGAAGAATAAACAAGAGAAAGTGATCATCATACCACAACATTTAACTAATTATTGGGTTTATAAATACGTTTAGTTTTAATGAAAATGAATAAATCCCTTGAATTTTCATCTTTAATTAATCCACCACAGTAGATGGTTTTATACCTCTTAACCATGGAAGTTATAAACATTCTCTATGAATTATATAGGATAATTGATGTGTAATAATAATTAAAAATTTATTTTTATTGATATGATATTCCATATAATGGATTACATTCATTTAGATTAACCTTCAACTGCATTATTGTAGCATAACCTCCAAAAGGTGGTAATAAGGTTAGTCTTTCACTACTTCATTATAGTAGTGTTGTGGGTGAGACTTTTTTCTCATCCAAGAAGTAGTTTTATTTAAATATTTAATGTTTATTCCCTTATATATTAGTAATTCAATTTTTTATATTTTAAAAATAAATTTTTCTTGGTGAAACATGGTTTTCTTCTTGATCTAACTCAACTTCTTTGTTTAAATAGTTGTATTTTCTATAGAAAATTAGGTACATTTATCTTTTTCATCATGGTATATCTTCATATCATGTTAAAACTATTTTTTCCATATGATAAGCATATCCTTAGAAACATACTCATCTATATTATTTATTATGACCACTATCATAGTAGAAATATATTTATAATAAGTAAACATTGGTGATTTATATTTATCATTAAACACATTTGTGTATCTTAGTAACATACTCATACACTTATTTAGAGTATACACATTATATTTTCAACATAAACACCAAATTTGTCTCATATTTGTGTTTTCCCCTCATGGGAAACATATTATCTATTTTCATGGACTTATTTTAAGTTTCATTCATCGATTTATTTATCATAGGTTAACATGTTATAGAATATTTTTATTTTTCACTTTGTTTTTTGAACTAAAATTTTTCCCCTCCTCATATTAAAATAAGTGTTTTGGAATGTTGTAAAATAAAAACATCCATTATATATATGGAAATACATATTCCAAAACTAAAATATGTTTTCAATACTAAAATATATATTCGGGTAGAACTTATTCTACCTTATCTGTGATTGTCTACAATAAATCACCATGATTTAAATTTTGCCATTGTATATATCCCCTTCACATCAATTGTTCTATTATCTTCATAAGTTAACATCATCATATGTAAATTTTTATTTGAAGAAAATTATGAGGGAGGAAGGGGATTATACCCTCATTTCCCCTAGTGCCAAGAAACTGAACTTAGGAGGCCTGAAATAATTAATCCCAAGGGAATACCCTCTAATCAGATGGACCCCCTCTAGCTTCATGCTGACCACATTATACAAGAAAATATTCTCAGAACTAGGGACATCCAATGAGGAAAATTGATCAACAACTTTTTTCCCCTCCTTCCATGTGTGCACCACTTGGTAGAATAGATACACACATGATTTTCAAATTACATTGGAAAAAATAAAATATTTCCTGTAAAATTAACTAGATATTTTAAGATTATTCAAATATATATTATTCATATCCTCATAGAAGGGAAAAATAATAAATGTCAAACCCAAATTCTCAATAAGGGAACACATGTAATGGAATTTATGATGGGTATATAAGAAATTAAAAATATTTTAGGGTGTATAATTAACACATATATAATTTTATGTAAATTCAAATCATTAAAATGTATTTGTAGAAGTATTTATACGACAATAAAATGGAAATAATAACTAAAATAATAATGAAGGAATTAGATAATTTCATAATTTTTTATATTACCATTAGGGAATTATTTTATGATATTATGCACCTTTCAATAAATTACCTATGCCAATGAATTTCAATGAATTTATATGCACAAACAAAATACCCAACTAATTTGGCCAATTTTTTCACTCATGAATCCTTTTGATTCATAGATGGATATTATATAGCCCTCCCACACCTATCATTTTCATGAATCTAATTCCTTAATAAAATATTAAATCATCCATAAAATAAAAAATGAATATAAATAATCAATCAATAAATATCTTTATTGAATTGGTAATACAAAACATCAATATTTCCTTGGTAGATGAAATAGTTTTCTTAAGAAGCTTCCTTAAACTAACAACATATATTTAAATGGTGTAAAGTTAAGAAAATATAAAATTACTTGATTTGATACCAAATAGATCAATGATATTTAAATTTTAGAATTAGAGTAGAAAAAATTTCCAATGAATAATGTATAGTGATAAAGATTTAGCTCATAAGAAATTGAATGATCTCAAAGTATGGTATATTACCAAAATTAGTAATACACTATAAAAAACTATAGTTTCCTAAAAAATATATGTTTATATTAAAGTATAATTTTTTTATAATTATAAAAGAAAAATGTAAGGAATATGTTTTAATGAACCATCTATTAATATTTTCATTCTTTGTTATAGAATCAATTTTATAAATCATTTCCAATATTATTATTTATATTTAAAGAAACAGTGGATTTTTTTATATAAAAATTAAAATTCATTAAATAATTAAAATTTTTATCTTTAAAAATCCTTAGACTATATAGAGAATTATAATTAGTTAATAAAAACCATGGTGGTAGGAAACATCATTCACACTATAGAGGTTAAAAGGAAAACTTCTTTCACCCATTTGTAAAATGTAAAAAATGACATATTTGGAAAATTATAAAAATGTTTATTTTAATCCTTTTGTAATGGAATTAAATGGTAGAAGAAATAATATTTAATAATAATTAAAAATTAGATAAATATTTTATTTAAACATTATGAAAAATATGGTTATGGAAGAAAATATTCCAAGACTAAAAGAGGAGATAAATCAGTTATTCATACAGAGTTATTTTGGCCTATGAGTACAAATTAGATGAAATGTTGGTATAAAAATAAGTATATATTAGAAATAACTATAGAAGAAGGAAATATATGTGGTTTAAGAAGACAAAGATCATATAATTCTTCTAATGTAAATTTAAAAATAAAAAATCTATGAAAATAATGAGATCATATAATAATAAATTATAGAATTAATAAATTTTGAATAAATAAACTCTAAGGGTTTTTTTGGTCTTGATATCTCTGTAAACAAGAGAAATATAATTCCATTACTTTGGAAAGTGCTTGAATGAACTCTTGAATAATATTAATGAAAATATTCAAAGGGAATTGTACACAAATCACAAACCCCTTCATAAATTTCTGTTTCACATGGTGATCTGCTACTTCAAGAAGCACCCATAAAATAAATAGTTCATTGGATGGATATGGTTCAACTAGAACCTGAAAAAAAGTCCATATACATTTTCTAGGATCTAGGTAGTGATTATGACTCCCATGAAAAAATTTTCCTGCGAACTATATTGTTCAAAAGATGAGATGATTCATCATCTCACACAAATATGAAGAACTAGTTTGTGGGATTTTGGTAGTGATTTACACCCCCTCAGATGATAGCTCTGCTGACCAAGAAAATCATTGTCTTGGTTGTCCTTCATGGGCACTCATAAAAGAAGGATCGTGGCACACCAGGAATGACCATGCACGTCGGTATTTAGTCCCTATGTTTATCTATAAATAGACCCTAAAGGGGAACTAAAAGGGAGAGGAAATAGTAACAACAAAACATATGAACATATGAATGAAAAAGTAAGGCATCATAAACACCAGATAACTTCATCGATTCCCCACTATGAAAAAACCAACAGTAAAGTATTAAGGAAGAAATGATAAATCTTCTGGTAGTATATGACCCTAATCTCCTTTACAGTCACAATCCCATATGGAAAAAAATGATGGACCATATTCACATAGGTATCCTTTATGGAAAAAATGATATGTGGTTGGAACAATACCCGATGTAGAAAAATTATACACAAGAATAACTCAACCCTGCATAAAAAACTCTACACGGGCGGCAACTGGCCTCACGAAGTAGCATGTTACATGGTCCGAACTGAAGTCGACATAGCAAAATTATTTGTGGATGGGACCCTTAACTATATAGAAACTTGATACATGTTGGGAACCCCATTATTCATAATAACATGCTAAATAGAATGAGGCATCATAGGGAATACTCTGCAACTCCAACCATTCTCTTATATAATATCATTCATTTTCATGTTGGCCCATCCGTGAACTAGTCAATCAACATCAGGCCCAGCCCACCTCTAAAGACGCCAGGCACATATAATATGAACATAATATACTTAATCATGTCCTTTTAGTTTTATATACACGTGGTATGTAGAGTCACATGGGTAATCTCTGAGTAAAGGTAGATCCTTCAAATATCCTCAAGTTTACATTCTCGTGGTAAAGTGGGTTCTGACTCTGGGATGCTCATTTTAATTACTTTCTCTATTGTTAGAGGAGAACGAATATACTTTCCATATGATGGGTTCAAGTGTTAAACATTCCCATATTTCCCAGATCTAATTTCAGGGCACTACTCTAGAGGTAAGACTTTATCCTTTCTTTTGGGAGGTTGCCCCTTTTCTCATCTTCGCCTCCACCCATGTCATATATGGATATATCAATGTTTGTTACAATCTTGGAAATGAAAACGAGAGAGGAAAAAGGAACCATATAATCCATCTATATATCCCTTTGGGATCCAACAACATTTGTTAGATGATAGGGTGTGATTGTGTGATCATTAGATCTACAGTTTCAACTTATTTCTCACACTAAGAATAACTCATGTGGGAATAGAAGTTAGAGGGATTGTGAAATACACATGATTTGAAATCTCAAATGGGCCTCATACATGGTATATGTATCAAACCCATAATTAAATACTCAATGCCCTATATTCACAATAAAGCAACACCAAATGGACATCTTCCTGGCATAATCCCCAATCATACCTCTTTAGTAAGATTCCCCAATGGTGTATGTCCTGGGAAAAGAAATCTACGTTGGATTTGATTCCCAACTAACTAGGATATATAGAAAGCCTCCACGAGGCCCAAACCTAGGACAAAAATCCACCCAAATGTTTTCCAGGCAATATTCTTGGTATGGTATTTTCTATAAGGAGACCATATCTCTCCATGGTCCTTAGGGTCGCCTCAGTGTAAGTCCCACACTACCCTTGACCATGAACCTTTTGCCTCTGAATAATCACCAGATGATGTTAAATAGAATGGTTGGGTCCTTGACACATTAACATAACAGGGGATGTTTCCATTTTAGTGACATTTAACTACATGGGTTCTGATTTCTATCATGAGTATATGTAGGAATCCTATTTCATGGGTTCGATCTCAACATAGAATAACTTTTTCCCCATAGATTACATGAAACTTAAGAGATAAACATCATATGTACCACCACTCGTGTATTATAAATAAATTTATAATGAATCCTTGATCTGTTTTAAAAAGCATAACATTTGATGAAGAACCTAGGATACATACAGACCCTCCTTGATGGAAAACCTCGTATTGATAAAAATGATTCTAAACCCATGATTATTTATGATATATCATTACCTAGGTGTAATCCATGGACACATTCTTTGTAATGAAACATAGATTTTTGAATATATCTAAAATCAATAAGGGACCCTTATAATAGGAAATAGTTCCCATAAATGGGTCTCATAAGATGGAATTCCCATCCTCCATTCCAATATGAGTTCATAAGTATTGTTGTCTATGTTAACGAATGATAAACTCTCTATGGAATGTAGGTAAAATAATCATGGATATGATATATATAGGGTGTTTTTGGATCCAAGTATAAAATCTATTGGAGACCATTTGAAGATCTTATAGAGAATTCCCATGATTGCATGCCGTTGAACTCTTTAAAATCAATCGTTCATCCAACAAAAACACATTTGGTAGGAATAAAATGGGGAATCTGGTGTTATGACTTGTGTATGGAACCTCCTTCACAAGATAAGAAGGATACACAACCTAGTCCCTATCACACCATTTTTTTCCTAACCCTATATCATATCTTTGAGAGAAAAATGGTGAAACTGATGTGAATCCTTAACTAAGGTGGAGGTATATCCCTTTTTTATACCCCTTTCACATCCAAATTAGAAGAGGGAAAATAGATATCATCAATTATTCATGTATTAATTAAATTATATTGTGATATTGTTTTGTTTTCAATATCTATCACATATATTTTTGGCACTCTTCAGATAATCCTTCAATCTAATGTCATCCTATAATTTATCACAACCATGCATACTAGGAAATATAGAGGTTGGCTCCTCCATGATGCAAGGCAATATATATCCTACTTAGCATCTTCTACACTGGGTATCAAATGTAATAGCTATAGAGTACCAAAATAATGGTAATCTTCCCACCCTAGAGGCATGTAGGAAGGTCCTCCATATCATGAAGCCCAGCTAGCCATCCACCCAATGATAGTCATCATCCCCAAACAATGTAGCTCCAATAGAAACCTCCAACTATTTTGGGAGCTCATCCACATAACATGAAAAGGGCTACCTCCATTACGTTTGGGAGTTTGATGAGGTTTTCACCAACAATTTCATCGCTCTATATATGGGTCCCACCCAAGGGCCCCAACTAGAAATCATCACCTACAGTTCCATGTGGCCTGGTATGCTCCCCATGAGAATGATATCACCCTCATGGCTCATGGTGAAATCAATTAGATCTTGTTCCCCCATGTGACCATCCATGGGAAATGATAAGACAAATAGGAACAATTAATTACCCTTATTCTTGTGGAAGAAACATGTCGTACTAATATAGAGTCACACTATAGGAAGGAATATATACCTTATCCATCATATGGATCCCACTAGGCAGATATGGCATCCAATTTTGAGCAAGGAAAAATTACTGTTAATGCTCACCAAACCCA
Organism: Viscum album; assembly: GCA_963277665.1. Classification (NCBI taxonomy): domain Eukaryota; kingdom Viridiplantae; phylum Streptophyta; class Magnoliopsida; order Santalales; family Viscaceae; genus Viscum; species Viscum album. The sequence continues at coordinate 613,305,691 of OY728129.1, read as the reverse complement.
CCACAAAATTAAGGTGGAAAATTATAGGTAGATGAAAATCATGGTTAATTCACAAGATTCATGTTAGCCAAATAGGAAGGAAACAAGCTATGAGCATATGAAAATTCCTACAAATACTTACCAAGCCCATCAGTCAAATATGATGCCACAAAAATACATGAAGTATAAAATTCCTATAGTTTCATATCAAGACCATCGTCCAAATAGGGTGGAAAATGAGAAGATGAAAATTCATTCTCAAAAATATGAATCCCATCAGTCAAATATGATGGAAGCTGAACAAAAGAACTAGTATATCCAAAATATAGAGTAGGGTTAGAACCATATTTCTACCCCCACATAGGAAAACTATAAAAACCCACTAGAAAAAATTGAGTACTTTCGTAAGAATGTATTCCTACTCTGAAATCAGAATGGGTATATATTCTCATTCTAGAAAAAGACGTCTCTCAACACATCCCGTTAATGTAGTAGTTACAAGAATAAATTCCTTACCATATACTACATAACATTCATGATAAAATTATATCTATAAAAATAGTAAGGAATTGGGACCAAAACCATACCTCCCAAGGTGGGGTGGCTCATCCACACAATAGGGTGGTCTCTCAAGAGTAGACATGCATCCCTAATAAAATCCTGGTGGGTCATTGGAAATACATCACAATAAATGGAAAATGGGATCAGGATGAAACAAATTTTCCAACTAGGGGGAACCATTCCACCATGGTTTCTACTATAGGGTGGGCATATATGCCTGCCAGAACATAGGATGGTCACCGAAATATCTTGACAGCACCACATGAGCCATTCGAACATGCACCCATATATAAAGGCCATCACCAATGAATAGTGGCCCAATATCTCATAATAGAGTATGCAAAAATAAATCACACCAAAGGAAACTAGAAATTGAAGAGAAAATTCATGACCCTCCTCTGCTTGAAGCTAGAAATATTTTATGTAAGGAAACACCAATCAATGGTGGATCTGGACCCTTCCAATATTTTATCAAATTATTGGAATGAAATTATTTATTACAAAGTACCTTCCCCCAAATTGTTTTACCATCAACCCTAAAGGTACCACCCCTAGAGAACATAACACAAAGGATTATATCATTGACAATATACGATAGATATGGGGAGCATATCTCTTAATGAGCTCCATAGTAGACATATTGGTGGATAAAAGATAGAAAAGTAATAAAGTCCTTCACTTGTCATCATCTGCCTTGTTGTTCTTCCCCAAGGTATACACTATAGATATTCTCCTTATAGTCATACAAAAAGATATAATGGTAGTCCTCACAATTTTGGAATCAACTATGATGGTCCTCCCTGCAATGAAATCACATTTTAGCATGAAGGTCCTCCCCATAATTTCAACCTCCATCGTGGTCCTCCCTAGGGTATACACTGTATATATTCTCCGTTAAATATGTCATCAAACAATCACGACATTACTCTCTATTGTGGCATCAAATATGAAGGACCTCGTAGTATTGATGTCTTATTTCAGTAAGAGGGTCATCCCCTTGATGTTTTCTACCATGATGGTCCTCACCACTCTCTCATCAACTTTGAAGTTCCTCCATATAGTGAAATCTATTTTTTGTAATAAGGTCCTCCACTTTCTTTCCTCATCCTAGATGGTCCTATACATGGATTACACTATAGAAATTCTCCCCTTAGTCGGACATCTAGATACTAGTTATGTCCTCACCATTGCGGCATGTGAGGCATTGTTCTTCCCAATAGTGATGTATCGTGTTGATAGGAAGGTCACCTAATTCCCGAGTCAAATATAATAAATCCCTCATATGTTGAGGTGATATGGTATGATTTGTTTAGACGTGTTATAGGCCCTATAAATGATAAGCGACATCCTTTATCTACTTGCAGAGGGCCCGAGACAATGCTCCTCCTCTAAGCCACCCCTGAACCATTTCTATACATTTAGGACCTTTTTTAGCCATACTACTTGTGATGAAATTATCATGAACTAGTCAAATTGGGCTGATCATTTTTAGGAGTCCCTCATAGAAGTACAAAAATACTTGTTTCTAAAAATAATACAATTGTCTAGGGATTATATACTCATTATTTTTTATCCTTCAGCCACTTCCAGATCTAAAAAACTAATGAAATAGTTATTAGAGACTGTACATAACATTTATATCAATATCAGGACAACTCTCTACCACATAAAATAACAATTCATTCCTTACAATGGGTTTGTTAACCATGTTAAAATATTTTGCGTGCTTCACCATCATATTGACTTAGAATCCCTTTCATATGTTTGGAGACCACAATCGGAGAGGAGGTGGGAGGACCTCCAAATGGCCTAGCTCAATAAAATACAAAATTTGTGCTTCAAAATCAGTGAGGCCCCACTAGGTGATCACATCTAGGGATAATGGGAACATGGAGCTTTTCATTTCACCCCACGCCCCATCTAGCTGAACCCACTAGAGATGAAATCCTATAATTTCATTATCCCAAGGTGGGTATCAAGAAAACACATTTCTCATAAAATCAGACATGATTAATAAGAATCAACCTTATCTATGTATCGCAAGAATCATCCTTGATGAGAGAAGTCCATTGAAATAATCATGAGATAGGAAACTGAGAGAATTCAACAGGATTCTCACATAAGGAATGACAATCATCAAGCACGGTTAATATCTACATAGGTCAATAGTTCTCATGCACATCCAAAATCATATCTGACTCATGCACAAACAAGGATGCAAAAGATCAACAACCAGTGATAAAAGTCACAATTTCAAAAGTAATGGATCAACCGCATCCCACAGGGCCGGTAGAATTTTTAAAACCGAATTCCATTATATGGCCGAAAAAATCACTCCAAATAACAACAATGGAATGAGGTAAACCCCAACACAAAGGGATGTTGGAATTTTACCCTCAACTATCCCTCAATGGAAATCATCCTTTTCCCATATAGGGAGGGAGAAAAGAAGAAGGGCCTCCCAGATTGCCCTGTCTTGTGATCCAGTCCCCTATGAATGGATTTATATGACCATGATGCATAATGGTTCCCTTTGATTCAACCTTCTCCAAGAATCCCAAATAGGATCCTGGAAGGGGAGGGAGAAGTCTGAAAAAGGGCACAAATAATCCTCCCATAATTTATCAGTAAATATAGCACCCAGCATGTGTTATGAATTGTTGAACACCATGGACATTAATCCTTCAAATGGAACTATAGATGAGGAAAATTCATAAGAAGATGAAAAAAATGGTTCAACCAAAAATCTATTCCAAATAGACATTGAAGGTGTTAATACTCAAAACCATTGAGTTTCCCTAAATTTAGGCACTCCATCGACCACTCTAGTACTACCTCCTTGGTGAACCTCTAATAGGGAAAAGAAAAAATAAGGTCATATACGACCCACCTCTTCCTCCCAATGAGAATTTTCTCCTTACACTCAAATAAAGGATATCTCATCAAGAGGAAGAAATTAATGAGTTGATATGACACAACACTGAGATTCTATAATATAGCCATCCTGTCAAATATTCCCCCAAACAAGAGCTTCTACATACCCTTCCCGTACATGTACATTATCCAAATGGGTTTATTCTAGATATTTGACCAATCCTAGGACAACCTCTTGAAAGGCCATCAGGGCCATCGGTCTACCTAGACCTAATAATTTATGGATACCATGATTTCCTTACACTAATGAGAAAACTAGAATGAGTTAAATTAAATCTTCTAATGATGTCCCTAGTCGGATACCCACCCAAAATAATTGTGGGTCCATTGAATCAATGAAATCCCATTTCTACACCTATCCTATCCTAGGTTCAATAAAAAAATCGTGAAGGAATTATCAACACCATCAAATCATTAGAAGCTTAATTGGTAGAAATGGAGTAACGATGTGCGCTAGTGCAGTTGGAATGAAATACTTACCCTTTCTGGGTAAGCGAGACTCTACCACCTCCAAATTTCTGGAGTCTTATGTTTCCAATGATCAATTGTTTAGGTGGCCTAGAAAAAAATATAATGCATTATGGATCCCATTTCAATCCCATTGTGGGAACTTCAATGAAACATAATGCAGTGAAACTCTGATTCTTCAATAAAACCCTGTAAGGGAAAACCTTTTTATGGAATATTACTTTGAATGCCCGGTCTATCACAGGATCAAAAGACTTATGTTGGTATTTCCCCTTATATTTCATCTCATCACTATAGAAGACAATGCTAAATGTCGTCTTGAACTTCAAACAGTGAGAGAATAATAGAGTATCGGTCTTCATTGCCTGATGGAAAGGGTTGAAATACTCCTTGTACGGACTAATTACCTAGGAATACATGCATTTAATGAGAATCTATAACCATTATTATGATCTATCCACACTGATTAACCAATTGAAATACACATGTGGGTTTTGATATTTCTCTACCATTACCATAGATATAGAATATTCTAAATGGCAGACTAGGATCAACTCTAATATAATCTCATCGGTCGTGGATAATGGAGTGGGAAAGAAAGAGGATGAATCAGTCACATATAAGCCAGCCCCCATGCCTTCTCCCACTCCCATGTATGAAAAATATCATGAAGCACCCCTTGAACATCAATAATGATCGTCACCTCAATAGGATGAGCAGAGGGGACCCAAATGAACCTAGTTACAGAAAATAGATATTAAATTTACACATTCCGAGATGATCAAGTGCACATATGTTTTATATCCACTATAGACCACGATCTACTCCACCGTCAATATCCAAAAAGTATTGATGAGGTTAGTCTCAATGACTGACCAAATTATTTCCTCTTTCACTGGATACTAGTACACAACATTATAGAATTATTCATCTTCAATGACCTACTGTAGAAAATGATAGATTCCAGAAAATTAAATCTGGGACTGTTACAATCTCACGAGGAATATGATTCAAGTGATAACCCTGAGGAAGGAGACGAGTGGAAAGAAGTTATTAGAAGAAGGGTGAAAAAGTTCAATGGTTGGATGACTTAGAAAATAGTCAATTTAATCCATGTAATTTTCCATGAACAATTAAAACAACCAAATATTCCCCCATCAGCTTCCACTGTGACACAACTAACATCAATAGAGCTCCAAACATCTAATATCTATCCCTTTAAAAATAATCCTGACCTAAAAAATATATTGTATTCACATGAGGATGAACCAACACCAATGCCAAATTCTTCACTGGCACTCTCTAATTGTGTGGCCTCAGATATGAAACAATGGGCACCATCCCACCAAATAGAACCACTATAGGTGACATACAAGAAGAGTCATCATCAAATAACGTGTTCATCTTTTGTTCAATTAATTTCATTCTCATAGTGGATCTATTATCTAACGATTAGTATGACTATGAGTCCAAGTTCCCCACATCTGATCAGAGATTCGATGGAAGAGGCGAAAGGATTTGGGGATTCCAAGGAAGGTGTAGACATGAAAGAAGCCAAAATTCATGCTATCCTCCTAGAAAAGCCTCCAATGTTATAGAAACTCATAAAAGATGCATTCAGTAGACCAAAAAGAAACATAAAAATCCTCTTTCACCTACCATAGGTCACTCTACATAATAATTTTGGAATATCCATGAAATGAGGAACATGAATATCCACCCTCAGTTTGAAATAATTCTTGGATGGACCAACCCAAAATTAATAAAATAAACTCTAGATCATGTTTCATCTAGAAATGGGGATGAACTCATTAACATAAGGTTCAAACATTCCAATCAATTTCTAACGGGTTTGTTCGTAGAACCGGAAACATCCAATAATTCTATATCCATTTGGACCTACTTTCCAAAGGTCAATGCTCACTAGTTATGAACTGATGAGGCTTAACAATTTGCATTGGTTGTGAGGATGGGAGGTCGGACTCATCACTCCCTTTTGGGGGGAATTTTTGTCTACTCCGGGACTCTCTTTATTGATTTATGTTATGTTCATGAATCCCAATTACATTACCAAGTATGAAAATGAGCTTTCCTTTAGATCTGACAATCTATGATTAATATGTATGATATTTAGAGAATATTTTATATGTATTCGAGGTTCTTCATCGATAGATTATCATCATTATTTGTTAGAGATTCTTAGTAAATGGTATACTTTAACACATTATATAGAAATCTCTTGGTCATTATGATAACCATACTGGTATTAAAGCCACTAAGCGGGGCACTTGAAGTTTATTTTCATTTAGAAGGACATAGATTATTTCAGAGTTGGGATCGTACCCATAGATGGGCTACCTACGTATCCTTGTTAGAAAAGGAATTATAACCCACGTAGTTAGAGTAATGAAGTATGATGTTTATGCATTATTGATGGCTCAAAGAAATATGTCATAATTACATTTACACTCTAAGCTCACGTGAGTCATGCTCGGTGTGAGAAACAAGAGGTATTGCTAAAACTAGACAATTGTTCCATGAATGATGTAATTATATGAAATGATGTGGGGATTATATATGTATGACTACCCAGGGAGATAATGATTGGGACTTATTTCATAGAAGAAGTTCAAGAACAGGGTCCATAAAGGTATATATGTGATTTATAGAGATTTGGATACTCTAACTTGGGGCTTATTGCTGATAAGGAGGCCTAAATTAGGTGGGGACTTATGATTGGGTTTTACTCCCGATAAAGAAGCTCAAATCAAAAGAAAATTAAGACTGGTTAAGAGAAATTATGTCTGGGGCTTACTCTTAAAGAAGAGGCCCAGGTTAAAGGGAATTATGACTGGGGCTCATCCTGAAGAGGAATCCCAGGTTAAGAGAATTTGGATTTTGGGATCTTGGGGATTACTCCTAAGGAGGATTCCCATATTAAAAGAATTATTATTGGGGTTTACTCCTTAGGAGGATGCCCAAAATTAAGGGAACACGAATACTGGGGCTTACTCTTGAAAATGAGGCCCAGGTTTTGGAATTCGATATTGGGACTTACTCCTGAAAACGAGGCCCAAGTAAAAGGAGACTTGAGACTTAGGACTGAATCTTGAGAAATAGGCCTAAGTTAATGGAAATTATGACTGGGGATTACTCCAGAAAAGGAGGCCTAGTTTAGGGAACTTCTCCTCTTAAAGGATGAGGTTGAATGAATGAAATCTCTCACCATAGTGATATAAAGATATGTAAGTTACTAGGTTTTGAGAGATGTTCCAAAGAATTCCTTTCAGATAAGGAAACCAACAAAGGAACCATGCTATAAATTGTTTTGAAGATGGTTTTGAAGGTTAAATATTTAATAGGATTGGTGGATATGAAGAAAGCAAGTGAATAGGCAGGAGGGGCACCCAAAAAGAGAGAGGCGCGCAAGTCCTATGTGGGCGCGCAAGTCCTGGTCGTGCAAGTATACTTGCGCGACACATGGAAACTTGCGCGACGATCAACCCTTAAGGTAATACTTGGGCGAGACATGGCTCAAGCCCTTAGTATTATCTCCAAAGAATTCCAAAAGATTGGTGTGCAAGTTTTATTGATGATATAAGGTGGCACGCAAGTGTGGCCATTTCCCTTAATGGTTGGCCACCTAGGAACGCAAGTTTTGATGAGTTTCGACACTTAGGCCTTGTTTCCACTATTTAGATCTTCCATTCAAGGTATGAAATTACCTTAGATGTAACCGAAAGACTTCAAGCAGAGACTAGGGGGACCAGAGCTTAAATCCGACTTTTGGAATTTTTCTGTCCTTAAATGGGGGGCCCTCAAGGGGTATTTATAGGCCTTTGAAGACCTTGGGAGAAAATAACTTAGGGTATGAAAGTCACCTGCGCGACCAATAGGAGGCACGCACGTAGACTTGTGAGACCGTGATGAAACATGTGTGGCCCATTCATAACCAAATCCTACATCATGACTTTGTTAATTTTTTATGTTTCTTCAAAATATGAATCACTTTAGACTAAAGTATTTCCCTTTCTCAGTAGTTAGACTCTATGATGGAATGAAGCGTCGAAAAAATCCCCCCCCCCCCTCATATATGGATCCAAAATAAGGAGGATGTGACTTTGAAGAAAAAGGAGAAAACCAAGGAACTACAGCGCACAGGTGTTGAGGGCGTTGATGGTATCGCGATGGTGCGAGCCGCACGCAGGTTTCAACATGTAGGGGTGCATCATTCCTTATATATATGTGGTCATTCTCGTGAAAAGAAACCGAATTTCAAACTTTTGAGCTCTCGCCACGCAAGTTGCCTTCATCGCGAAAGTGTCTTGTTTTCCGCTGATTCTTTGTGTCGCGCTGCTGTAGAGGTATTTTGACTTGCACGGTGATACCTGCTCTCCCAAAACTTGCATGACACAACTATACTTATGTTCCAAAATTAGAATTGCGCGTATTAATGACTTAGCCATTTTTTTCAAATTTATTCACAAATTTTATGAAAAATCGACTTACTTAAGAGTTAATTATTTGGCCTTTGTGCAGATTCAATGGCTCCTAGAAGAACCGAAATGGCTGATGAACTGGAAAACAAACGAATTGATTATATGATGAAGTTTGTAGGCCATCATTACTATGATATCTATGATATAACTCTTCCATATTAGTCCATGTACTTGAATAAGTATAATATTAATTTTCTATAGATCATCTACTTGCCTCTGTATATCTATGGTCATCTGCAAGGAGTCAATGTTCTAGAGGAAAAGTATTATATGCCCGAGATGCGGCCCCACAGTTACTCATGTATTTCGGTTATGCTGTGCATTATGTGTAGTAACAATGGTGTGAACATTCAAATATTTCCTTCATGCCATTTCCTTGAAGATATGAAAATGGAAAACCATGGGATTATATGTTTTCCACTACTGGTTGATGGAGAGCAGAATATCATGACATTGGAAACAATATCTGAAAAGAGTAATCTCTCCAAATGGCTCTTTACATCCAATGATCCATTCTCAAATCCATGTATCCATCTTCCATGTCTTTTGGATAGAAACAAAGTCACTGTTTGATCAGTAGAAAATTTTCTCAAATCGAAATCAAGAACATTCGTTTACAATTGTTCCAAGAAGAGATGTTATCACTACATCTCTTATTGTGTCCAGTTGAATGAATGAATTCCAGGTGGCTGCTGATGAATCTTGGGATGCCGTAAATCAAATGAAGAGTTATGTTGACATCCTTTTGTAATTCTTGGAAAATAGAAGAGACTCGAGTCTGTGGATGTCCTTCTAACATTTGTGCATCAATGAAGAATAAATTCATCTTCAATCATTTGCACTTGTATTCTTTTTCTACTTGCTTTAAAATTTACGTAAGCCAATGGGCCTAGGAAGCATAGTTTTAATTTTGCTAGGATTATAAAAAAACCATACAGACTTTGAATCTTTTTAATTGCTCAATATTACCTAAATCATACAAAGTATATGTTTAGTGAGATAGGACTTGAATTTTGTTCGGAGTTCCCTTGTCTTTTGTGGGAAGTTTAAAGTCATGCACGTCGGACATAAAAAGGCTGATGTTTACGGTCAAAATATCTTTTTCTGAATGCATTTAAAATTGACTCAATTCCTTGATAATTGATCTGAAAACATATTACCATATTCAAGTATGAGGGAAAACATGTGAACTATGACTTAAGAAATTTTTGAATATGAGGAATGATATGAAAAAGGGATAAAAGGAATTAGAAGAAGTATTTCCCAGGAATGAAGTTACCATTATTTATCTAACCCGTTAGGGGGATGAATTATGCAGGGCCTCATAAGTAAATTGGCTGCATAGTCAAATAATAGCATCTTTTGGATGACAGGTCCATTATGTAGACTACTTATGCAAGGCCACCTAAGGGAACATACTTCATAGTCAGGAAAAAGAACTCTTAGAAATTTTACTTTGCTACTACTAAAAAGGCAGTGTAAGTTTATGGAGATTCAAATTTTCCAATGTATAGAGTCTGCTATATAGAGAGAGGTACTTAAATATGGAGAGGATATTTCCAATCAAGATTGACTTTGAATTGGATGAATGTCACTCCTAAGAAGTTCTGACCGAAACGTTGGGAAGAGAATAATGAACCATAGAATTGAATACTTTCAGATCATGAAAAATAACATGGGGAAAATATGTTAAGGACAACTATTTTCTGCCGATCCATACATATTATTATTAAGAAAAATAAGAACAAAAGAGTTTTTTCTCCCAATAATTAAGTTACCACTATTTAAAAAACCCATTAGGGGGTTGAATTATGTAGGGCCACCTAAGGGAATTGGCTACATAGTAAAATAATAGTATCTTTTGGCTGAGAAGTCTGTTATATAGACTAATTATGCAAGGACGCCTAAGGGCATGTACTGCATAGTCAGGCAAAAGAACTCTTAGGAATCAGACATTTTGTGACCAGAAGTCAAGAAAAAGGGTTATGGAGATCTAGAAGTATTTAAGGTTAGGAGTATGACACATGAAAATGGGCATTGTTCAATGCATGTAGAGATACATAGACCAATGCTAACCGTAATAATGTTGTGGCTGGGTCCAGAATTGGAATGTTGGACTTCACTATGTATCTCATAAGGATAGGAATCAATCCATACATAGTTATTGAAATACACTTTAATGTCATGTGGGATGAGAGTATAAGAAATCTTAGTTTATGGTCATAGAGCTTGTACCATAATAATGAATACATTGTTTGTGTTTTCACAGGGACTTTTCAGCTAGTGAATTGAAAGTGGAATTTGGGGTTAGGCCCAAACACTTGGGGATGGATTCGAGGGATGCTCGAACATTCCTATGTATCCCATAAGGATGGGAATCAAGCCACACATAGTTCTTGAAATACCCTTCGTACAGATTTAGTTCGTATAAGTGAAGGGCGAAAGGGGACTTTAGTGCAATATGGTTTAACCGAAGATAAAAGGTTTGATAAATAACTTAGTCTTTAGAAAATAACATGATTGGAGATCAATGTAAATAATTATTCCCTCTCAGTGGAGGGTGTCAAAGAATGTTGTAGTTTATTGTCATATAGAACAAAAGTGAAAATAGTTTAAGGTCATATGCATGGACCGTGGGGAACCAATATAAAAATATTGGTTCTGGGGGTTGGTTTCATGGATCAGCATCATATGATATGGAGGTGAACTGACTTGAAGAGATTGGTTTTGGGATTGAACCTTAAGAGGTTGCTTACGTACCCAGCCTAGAAGGCAAGGATCAATGTCTGCATAGTTCAATTAAATAATGAATTGGTAATCAAGTTGTACTTGAGGACAACCACCTAAAAAATGTTTTTGGGAAATAAAATGGTTAGAGGCCCATAGAGGGTGTTATGGATGATGTTTACTCTAATATCATGTGAGTCATAATTGGTGTGGGAAACAAGAGGTAGAAACAATCATAATGGCACACAGTTTAATGTCGTGTAGGACATATAAAAGTACTATGTAGTTTAAAGACATGCAGTGAGAACTGTTGGTGCTGCACGTTTTAGTGTCACGTAGTAGGGAAAAAATACAGTTTAACGTCATGTATGACAATAAGGGTTTTGTACAGTTTAGCGTCCTGTAGCTAAGATGATGGGGATAATATAGTTTAACATCATGTTGGACGAAAGGGGGACTTTGCAGTTTAATTTTAGGCAGTAAGGAAAAAATAAGAAATAATATAACGTCATGTTGTACATATTAGGGACTTTTTCAAATTTTAATGTCATTTTGGATGATGGTACTAATAGTTTAATGTCATATGCTTGGACCGTGAATGATGAAGTTTAACGTCTTGCTGGACGTAAGGGACTTCTGAATAGTTTAGCATCATGTAGCTTGGACGTAACAGTTTAACGTCATGTTGGAAAATATGGAATCAAATAGTTTAAGGTCATATGCATGGACCGTGGTGATGTATTTTGTGTTTATACAAAATACTTTAGAAATCCAGCTTTGGTTGGAGTAGTGAAGAGTTCTCCATCCATTGAGATTAAAAAATAAGCTCAATTAGAGTAGACCTTATGTATTGAATAAGGTCCTTCTCATTTTGGCATCAGCTTGGGAGGTTTCTTTCCTGGTATCATTTTAGTTCTATAAACCAATACCAATTCTCCCTGAACGAATGAATGAATATGAACTTTTTTGTTTAAATCTCATGCTATTCAATTCTGATAGACTTCCAAGTGGTGCAAGGTGCACAATCTTATCTCATCTAACCATTCCAATTCATCCAATCACTTTTGATATTGTTCATCTATAGATGAAGGATCACAAATGGATACTCTAAGCAAGGGGAATTGAACCTTAATGGGCACGAATGCTTCCATTCCATATACCAATGAATATGGAGTTTACCGCATTGTTGTGTGGGTTGTGGTCTAATAAGACCATAAAGCATGAAAGAGATTATGAGGCCATGATTTCTTATCTTTATCCACCATATTTTGCAGTATGTTTGAAAGAGTATTGTTGAAGACTTCTACTGGGCCATTGGACACTACATGATACCGAGAGGAATGGTTGGATTTGATTTTTTATTCTTGACACTACTTCCTTACCTCGGTTGAACATAAGTTGGTGCCATTGTCTGTCAATATCGTATGAGGGACACAAAATCTGGTAATGATGTTAGACTTGATGAAGCTAAAAATGCTTTTAGAACTGACTTCTTTGAGTGGTATTTCCTATACCCATTTGGAAAATAATTCAGTAGCAGTAATAATGTATTAAACTGCTTGGATGTAGCCGAAGGACAAGGTCCCACTACATCTATTCCCCATGTGGCAAATGGCCATGAGTATTTAGCTGTATGAAGAAAATATGAGGGTTGATGATTGAAGTTGGCATGTACTTGGAAAGAATGAAACTTATTTGTGAAATCAAGAAAATTTTGTATCATTGAAGGCCAAAAGTATCCATGCCTTCGAATTAGATCAGATAGTCTATTTCAAGACTGATGGGCACCACAGACTCCTGCATGCACTTCTTTCATGACATCCATTGTCTCTTCACCATCAATGCATCTAAAGAGAATTCCTTCAAAACCTCTTTTGTAGAGAATTTTCTCTAGGTGATCCAGGCTATCATAAAGAGTAAAATTGACCCCACATCACCGGATTTGTTCTTTCCCAGTTCTATCAGGTGGAAGTGTTTCATTTTGAAGGTATTCCATGATAGGTGCCATTAATCCTGTAGTATGACCATATGGTTCATAGATTGGAAAAATTTCTTTGATTTCCTCTGTTCTAATTTGAACATAAGGTGAAATTATACAGTACTGGACAATACTTATGCTTGTCTCATCCCAATTTAGATCTTCCAGAGCTATGGCTATATTATCCAGTGCATCAGATTGGGAATTTTGTGATCTAGGGACATAAGAAAATGTCGGTTCTGAAGGAAATTCCACCATTAACTCTCTGACATAATCGTACAAAGGGATTAGTTTTTCTTTTATGATTGCAGAATCCCCATTGACTTGTTTGATTACCATGTCTGAATTACCTTTCACCTTTAAGTGATTCACTTGTGCTTAAAGCGCCAACACCAATCCTGTGATAAGAGGTTGGTATTCTGCTTCATTATTTGTACCACCTCCAAACAATGAGAAGGAATAAGGATGCACTGCCTTTTTTTAGAGAAATGAGTACAATTCCTAACCCAACTTTGTTGAATTTAGGATCTTCCATTTTCTTCCCTGTTGGACTTCTGGAAGCACCATCAAAGTACATTTACCATGTTTGAACACTATCTTGAATAGAAAAGACTTCCTTATTAGGAATTTCAATATCTGAAGTTGTATCTTCTACTGAAGGATGTTTATCAAGGAAATCATCTAGATCTTGGCCCTTTATTGCCTTTTAAGACACATACTGAATATCAAATTACTGCAAAATAACTTCCCAACTTACCAGAAGTCCTATAAGAATTTGATGACTAAGGATTAATTTAAGCACGTTATTGAGAGATTCTAATTGGACCTCGTGATGTTGCAGGTAGTGTCTCAACTTTTGAACTGAAAAGATTAATTCTAGGTAGTATTTCTCAATATTTGAATATCGGGTTTCTGCTTCAAGCATATTCCGACTGAGATAGTAGAGGCTATTTTCATTCCCTGCATCATTCTTTTGGGCAAGAAAGGCACATAGTGATCACTCTAGATCTGTCACATAATGAATCAGTGGTCTTCCTTCAACAGGTGGCATTAATACCAGTGGACTCAAGAGATATTTTTTGAGAATATCGAATTCTTCTTGACATTCTTCAGTCCACTGGTAAGTGACTCCCTTTTTCATCAATTTGGTAAAGGGTAAACTTTTGCCTGCCAAATTGGCGATGAAACGCCGAATATAGGCTAAGTCTCCCTGAATTCCTCTCAATTATTTCAAATTCAGAGGAGGTGACATACCAAGTATTGAATTTTTCTGCTCAGGATCGACTTTGATACCATGATGGCATACAACAAAGTCAGGAAATGTTCCTAAGGTTACCCCAAAAGCACATTTTAAGGGGTTCATATTCAAAATTATGTTACCGAAGTTTGTGGAATATGACTTCCAAATCATCCAAGTGATTAGAACATTGTTAGTATTTAACCACCAAATCGTCCACATAACATTCAACAAACATCCCTAAAAAGGGTTTTATGATACGATGTATGGAACTCCGATATGTTGCGCCTGAATTCTTTAGGCCAAAGGGCATTACCCAATAGAAAAACACACCATGAGGGGATCTGAATGTTATAGATTTTTCATCTTATGGAGCCATTCAGATTTCATTATATTGAGAATATCCATCCATAATGGAAAGAGATTCATAACCAGTTGTGGAATCAATTAAGAGTTCTGTTATCAGGACTGAAAAATCATCCTTAGGACAATGCCGATTAAGATATCTGAAATCAATGAAAACTCTAATTTGTCCATTCTTCTTTTTCGTAGGGACAATATTAGAAAACCATTTGGGATATTAAACTTCTCTGGTGAAGTTAGCATTGATAAGCTTATCCACTTCAGCTTTAATTTTGGAAGCATAATTTGGGTGTGTTCTTCTTGCAGCTTGCTTAAATCATCAATGTTCTTCTCGTAAACCCAAACTATGAGTAGCAACATCAAGATCAAGACTTGGAACCTCTCTATAGTTCTAAGAAAATATTTCTCGATTTTTCTTTAAAAAGGAAATATACATCTCTTTCTCTTCAGGATTCATGGCCGTACTAATTAAAGTGGGGCGTGTATCTTCTTTTGTACCTAGATTTATTTTTATGAGTTCATCCATGGTTGTATAGATACCCTCTTCAAATGCGGGAGGAGCATCCCTGGGATCTTTTTCTTCTTCTTCAACATGTGTTATTTCTTCTATTACTACTTTCATAGTAGATGAAGAAGCATAATATCCATGATCAGAAGAGATATTAAAATTTGACCATCATGAAGAAGAGGCTTCCATTTCTGACCCTATTGATGATGAAGGGTCTTCCTTGGATAATAAAGAGGAGATGATGGATTGAGAATCAACATCATCATTCACCTCTGATATTTCTATAACATCTTCTGGCCTAGTTGGCGAAGTACCGACTTGCTAGATTTCAATAGATGAAATGAAGGCATCCCCATTTGAGCTTTCATCATTGCTTGGTGAATCACCAATTTCTCCCATGATATCTGGCTTGATTGCTGTAATTGACATTATGGAGGTTTCCATAAGAGTATTTTGATTTGGGTTTATCTTGTAAATTTTACTGAAAGGAAACACATATTCTATACTCACATGTGTGAATGGGTTTACTGGAATCTTATCCAAACCATATGGAGCATTAACTTTGGTAACCTCCTTTTCTATATATTTCTCCATTCCCTTCATGTGATATAATTCTTCCTCAATGTATTGAGATCCACATGTTTTTAATGGTGCCTTATCACCATACAATGTCCCAATTTTACCATCAAAACAATATTTGAGACATTGATGGTATGATGAAGGGATATCCATATATTGATGTTGCCAGGGTCTTCTAAGCAAGATGTTGAAGGCTGTATCATGATCAACAACTGTGAAATCTGAATTAAATAAAAGGTATCCAAACTGAGTTTTGAGTGTAATCTCACCCAGTGGTTCTTTTTCATTTTTATCATATCCATGCAACATCAGAGTAGAAGGAGAAAAATCAGATTATGTGAGGCCCAATCGATGAAGAGTACGAATGTGGATGAGGTTGACTCCTGAACCATTATCAATGAAAGTTCTTCGTATGTCTACACCATTGAACTTTCCAGATAAGAATAAAGTTCTAATATGTCCATGTACGACATCATATTCATCTTCATCTATGAAATATATCACTGCATGACATTCTGCATGATTATTATTTACATAGTAGACTTCAGCTATAGCAATTTTAGTTTCAAATTCTTGAGGACTTTACAAAGCCTCAATCAGTTCCTCCTGAAGATCCTTTGATAAATTTAAGGCATCCAAAATTTATAACTTGTCTGGTACTTGGGACAAGTGTTTCAATACATCATACTTTTTATCCAAAGGTTTTCATTTCCCAACAAGAACATGTGGTTTAGTAGGTACTTTAGAAGTTGATGCTTTAGAAGTAGATGCATCTTGTATCGGGGTAGGAGTTGGAAATACTCTTGGATTTGGAAGATTAGACTGAATAAATCTATTTACATGATGAGAGGAAGAAGGTGGAATCTCTAACCAATCCTCCAGAATAATTGTTCTAGGACTGAGTCTTCTATTGGTTGAAGAATTTTCTGGTTCTTATTAAGCCTTTTGAAGGGCTCGGCCACGAGTTTCTACTGCATACACAACTCTAGCAGGGGAAGAATTGGAATAGTGGCTTCTGGGATATCCACGTCTTCCTCTGTACCCCAAACCTCTGTAACTCCTTCTAATTTCTCTATTTGATACAGGGAATTCAGGCTCATCAAAATAGAAACCGTGACTAGCATAAGGATCTGTTAAATGAATCATATTAACCGAACCAAAGATCAAATCTTCATCTGATGAAGACTCTGCCTGATTAGCCAATTTTGGTTGTTCAGTTTTGTGGGGTGGTGCCCATGGCTTCGAAGTAGATGGAATAAAATATTCCAGAGTCAAAGGAAATTTGAGCTTTGAAACGATCTCATCTTCTTCTTATTTCTCTTATTTCTTTGAATTATATCGTTTCTTTGAGGATTTTCCCTCTGATAAAGGGGGATTTTCTGAGGCATTCATAGAATAAGACACAATTGGTTTCTTCAATTGCGTTCACGAAATGGCATGAGTTTGGTTGATCGTTTTTCTGACCATCCAATCATCATATTTTTTCATATTTTTGTTCTTAACTTTTTGAAACCCTCCTTTTTCCTCTGTATTTGCAGCAGTTACACGTGATACCTGAGCTGAAGAACCTATCAACTTGACTTGTCCCAAGTCCACCATTTTTTGCAGGAGGTCTTTGAAGACAAAACACTCTTGAATGGGATGCCCCAGCATCTCATGAAATGGAAAATAATTGGGATGGTCTTCATCTCTTTCCTTGTTCAGCCTCTTGGGCCTTGGCAATTGAACCAAATTATTTTCCATAGCCAAAATGAAGTAACCATGAACTTTTTCATTTTAGAAAGAGTATAATTTTCTCTTTAGATACTCAAATTGTTTCCGTCTTGGATCTCTTTGATCATATTGATGAAACAGCCACTGTTATTGACACTCAAGAGGTGGAAACCTTCAGGAAGATGAAGGTTTTCAGGTGAAAGAAGGTACATGTGATGGTTTAAGCGTAACTGTAGCAGTCTCTTCATTACCCATTCTCCTCCCTGAAGCTGATGGAATTACACGAGCATTATCTTTAGTCTTCATAAGAGAATCATCAATCTGATGAGCGATCGAAGTAAGGTCTTGAAACCCTCCTGTGTATCTCACAAGTATCAATGGTGTGCGCAACTCATCATGCAAATTTTCCACACAGATTGGCAATAACTCTTCTCGATGGAGTTCCAAGCTTAGGTAATATGTTAATCCTTTCCAGGAAGTAGTAAAACCTGAAACCCTTTCATTCTCCCTTTACTTAATGTTTGTAATATCAAAAACTGTTCTCTTTGGAAACATTGAGCTGAATTGAAGAAGGAATCATTAACGGAGATCCTCCCATCTGGTAATTGACCGGGATTGCAAGCTTGTATACCAAACAAAATAAGGTCCTTGTAATGACTGTAAAAAACACCGGAGCTTAACTACTTCATTTTGCTGAGGGGTTCTCAACATAAGATCACAACGAGAAACAAAATCTTTTAAGTGTTTCCCTGGGTCTCTCGAACCATTAATGATTGGGAATGTGGTACTTGAAAAATGTTATGGGGGAGGAATTGCATAAACCCATTCAGGATAAGCTCTCTTTTCAGGATGAATTTGAGCACGTTTTCCCTCCATAGCTTCTAACCAAGCTGTAAATGACTCAATAGTAGTCATTATGTTTTGAGAAACATCTGGTTGAGATTGTACTTGAGCAGGTGCAATAACTGGATCTTGGACAGATGTGGTGGCTTGTACTACAACTGATGATAATACCACCGGTTGGTGGTGCACCTGACCCATAGGATTAGACCTGTGAGGGTGTACTGATAGAGGAGGATATTCGTGATCCATCTCAGTAGCCGCAACAAATTCCCATGGATGACTAACTCCAGCACGCTTAGGAGGAAGACTACCTTGAAGTAGTTATGCATTCAAACTCTTTAATTCCTTCATTAATTCCTCTTGTTGTGCGAATCTTTTCTTTAATGAGGGCAATTATCCTTTTCTAGAGGAAGGGTATGTGACCTGATTCTTTCCTTTCCCCTTATTGGACACCTTTTAGATAGGGGGAAGTGGATTACTTGAATGATTACCTAGATTATGGGTACTCCTTTGATTTCGTGTATGCACACCTTTTTTCATTTGTGTATGTGCATACAGTCTCTTGAACATGGGCTTCCTCATCTGAACCCTCTGAGTGAGCCTCATATGGAGGATTAGAAACAATGGAATTGATGACATTGATTTATGCATAACACATTGCATCCCTTTTATCAGCATTTCTGCGATATTTTAATCATCCATGTCCTTGATGAGACATTGCCTTTTATTGATTTGATCCCTTAAGAACTTCTTGACGAATTGTAATGTGGATGGAATCTTCTGATAATTAATCTCTTCATTCCCCTTGTGGATTCTTCCCTAATAGAGTGAAAACTGAATTTCTTTGATGGAGAGATTAAGAATTTAAAAAAGTCCCCAGTTTTGTGGACTGGGGCTATTCCAACTATTTCTGCTCAACTCCTCGAATCCAATTTGTTGATTCTGAGGGTTGGGTTAAAAGAGTCCCTAGTATGGAAATCTATGGTGGTTCTTAATCTTCTATATCTGATACTTTCTTGAAATCTCCCCTGATCTTGCAGAATTTAGTCCGGAAATTGGCTAGATGCATCAACCTACATCCACTCTTATCAACTGGCTCAAAAGACCATTGGATGATTTCTGACACTTCTATCACTTGATGATGTGCACGCTCAAAATGAGAATCCTATTCAATATTCTTATTCTCTTGATGCAGGAGTAATTAAAAATCTTTTTCTTTGTATGCTTGATTTTGAGAGGAAATAGTTGAGGAATGTTCTTGAGCGAGCCTCTGATTACATACAATGTTAATTGGTTGTGGCCGGCCATGGGCAATAACATTGCATGAGACCATTTTTGGTGGGTTTTGTTGGATGGAGAGTACAATGAAAGGTGGTGCTCCATGACCACCCCATCCCCTGATATGAATACTAGATGAGGAATTGGCGATTAACTGGCGTAATATTCTTAGTTCTCCTAGGCATGAACGATGAAGGGCTCTCTTCAGATTTTCAGCCTTCGGATATCGAGAAACTGAGAGATATGCCATGTCAATTTGGTGTTGTAATCCTTCAATTATCTTGACCTGATTTTCATATTCATCATAAGATAATATTTTCTTTTTCAATTGAAAAAGTGTTTTCCACATGCTGAGATGAATATCTTGAATACAATCTTCCATCAACATCTTTGGAATGTCATACTGAGAGTCTGCCAAAGGCCAAAACATGACCATCACTTCACATTTTTTTAGTTGTTTTCTCATATTCAGCACTTCATCTTTATCATTCAATGAAGTTTCTTCTACCTGATAAGACCAAAGCTGGTTCTTCTTTATTGCTTCATTAGATTCAACAAGATCGGTAGAGAATTCACTTATCAAACTAGATGATAAATGACCCAGGGGTGGTTCAGAGAATGACTTACACCCTGGGCTATCTTCTGATTGAGAAACTATTTCACCTGATAATGGTAAAGCATCAGATATGACTGGCTTCACATTTTAAAGTGCCTCAAGATAAGAGGGATTTCTCGTCACTACATAGTCCATTGAAGAATTTTCCAGGCTATGCGAATTATTACTGTAGAGAGGACTTTCACAGCTAAATTCTTCATCATGGGGAGGACCACCATGGTGGGTTAAAACAAAAGATGAAACATTTTTCTTCTTGGTCTTCTAACCACATAGAGGGTTCTTGTGGCTCTCATCCGAAGATGAAACTTTGAGACTGACCATATTGTCATGAAGCAATCCTTCATGAGGAAGATTCTGATGAAGACCTTCGGAATTAATATTCCCACTATTGGGAACTGAGAGAGTATAATCTTGAGTTGCAATAGATAATTTTCTGAGTGCATCAATAACTCTAGCATAAAGAAAGGCCTTATTACAGATTGGCCATTGATTTCATGACTGTGCTGGATGGATCTTTTTCTCAGATGCCTTCTTACTCATTTTGGGAACCACTTGTTGACAAAAGTGGTTATTATGGGCATGTGTATGTGCCTGCTCAGGAGAAATGATCAGGTCAGGCTGATTATCACCACTCAAATCAGGTGTATGTGCCTAACTTGGTTGTCCGTATGACATGAGGGAGTATTCCCCAAAACCCTTTTGGACTGGAACAGAGGTGTGTGTCTGTTCCAAAGTGAATTGTTGATGTGACACTCCACTAATTGGGATAGATTTTCATTTCTCTCCGTATGATACTGCTGAAGCTGTTATAATATCCTGGTACGCATCCAGAATATGAGATGGAATTTTATTCTGCTCTTTCACCATTGAAAGAATACGCTTGGTGACTTCAACTACCAGAATGGGGATATACGTCTTTTCCATGATTAGAGTAGGTGTGTGTTCCTGCTCTTGCCCTCATTTTCCTATCTGTGAAATCAGATAGTACTCAATTGTGGGGGAAGAGAGTTGAGTCTGCCTTCTATTTGTCATTGGAGCTTTCCGACTGACTTCTCCGAATTCTACCAAACAAGACTGTTGGCAGGCTTGATCAGTACTAGCAGGTGTATGTGCCTGTTAATTTCACTCCACCAAACATGGTTGATGAACTTCTTTCAATACTGGTATACGAGACTGCTAGTAGGATTGATGAGTGTAAGAAGGTGTATGTGCTTATTTACCAGTTGTCAACCCATTGGGTTGGCGGGCTTCAACGTATGTAGTCAGATGAGCCTACTGACTAACTGATGACTTATAAACACGTGTATGTTACTGTCTATAGTACTCTACCGGAATTTCCTGGTGGGATTGGGTTGTTACTTCCAGACGAGTCTGCTGGACAACGGAATTAAAACAGGCGAGTGTGTGTTTCCGCTTGATGCTTTCCACCATGTTAGGTTGGTGGACATCTCTGGAAATGGAAGAGATAAGAACCTGCTCATTGTTGACCGGATTTTGCCTCTAGTGGTTCGTCTTGTGTGCTCGGGTATGAGGGACCTGGTCCAAACCCCTGAAAGTGACACCCTCATCATGTTGAGGGCGCACTGTCGCACGAGTCTGGCGGCGATTATTGATGGGATCCCTCGAGAAGGACTCTGGTTTCCTTGAATTAAGGCCTTCAGTGGCCTTCTCATTCACCTCCTCAAGAATATGGGAGGGAATGGTTGTTGCGTTCCAGGGATAACGACCCAAAATGGTTGGAGATGGTGGTTGGCACCGCCTGCTTCTTGATCGCTGGTCATCACTGTCAGGATGTCCAGGGTGAATTATTGACTTGGAGGGCTTGCCGTGCAGCCTCTAGAGTGAGAATGGTACCGTGTTGATGGTATTACTTAACTAGTGCATTTGATACCTATCATTGAAGATACTGAGTAGGTGATGTCGTCCTCAGAGCAGACGACGATCTAGTAGGAGTTGTAACAGAGGTATTCATAGCATAGGCATTCATAGGTATGGACTTAAGAGAATCCATTTCTGTAAGGTAGAAGATCTTGGAAAAGTGTGCCTGTTTGATATAACATAAATAATCAAAATGAATTCGGCCACTACATCTATTGGATAAGCACATTGGTTATTGATTTTTTCGTTGGCCCTCCCATTGAGATTAAATAGGGGCCTAACAAATAAGAAATACATCATTTTAACTTGGTTAAAGACTCACGTTAGGTTCACCGTTTTTTGTTTCCTCTGGAAATGGGGATGACCTCATTGATTTAAGGTTCAAAAATTCCAAGCGGTTTCTAATGGGTTTGTTCATAGAACCGGAAACATCCAATGATTCTATATCCATTTGGACCTACTTTCCAAAGGTAGGTTCTCACTAGTTATGAACTGATGTGGCTTAAGAATATGCATTGGTTGAGAGGAAGGGAGGTCGGACTCATCATACCCTTTTGAGGGGAATTATTGTCTACTCCAGGACTCTCTTTATAGATTTAAGTTATGTTCATGAATCCATATCACATTACCGAGTATGAAAATGAGCTTTCCTTTAGATCTGACAATCAATGATTAATCTGTATGAGATTTAAAGAATCTTTTATATGTATTAGAGGTTCATCATAGATAGAGAATCATTTTTGTTTGTTCGAGATTCTTAGTCAATGGTATCCTTCGACAAATTATATAGAAATCTCTTGGTAATTGTTATAACCATACTGTTTTTAAAGCCACTTAGCGGGGCACTTGATGTTTATTATCATTCAAAAGGACATATATTATTTTCGAGTTGGGATCGTACCCATAGATGGGCTACCTACGTATCCTTGTTAGAAAAGGAATCAGAACCCACATAGTTTGAGTAATGAAGTATGAGGTTTATGCATGATTGATGGCTCAAAGAAAGATATCAAAATTACTTTTACACTCTTAGCTCATGTGAGTCATGCTCAGTGTGAGAAACAAGAGGTATTGGAAAAACCAGACAATTGTGCCATGAAGGATTTAATTATAAGAAATGATGTGGGGATTATGTATGAATGACTGCCCAGGGAGATAATGATCGGGACTTATTTTAGAGAAGAAGTCCAGGAACATGGTCCATAAAGGTATATGTGCTTTATATAGATTTGGATACTCTAACTTTGGGATTAATCTTGATAATGAGGCATAAATTAACAGGTGACTTATGATTAGTTTTTACTCCTGAGAAAGAAGCTCAAATAACAAGTAAATTAAGGCTGGTTAAGAGAAATTATGACTGGGGCTTACTCTTAAAGAAGAGGCCCTGGTTAAAAGGAATTGTGACTGGGGATCACTCCTGAAAAGGAATCCCAGGTTAAGGGAATTTGGATTTTGGGAACATGGGGCTTACTCCTAAGGAGGATGCCTATATTAAAAGAATTATTACCGGGGCTTACTCCTGAGGAGGATTCCCAAAATTAAGGGAACTTGAAGACTGGGGCTTACTCCTGAAAAGGAGGCCCAGGTTTGGGAATTTGAGATTGGGACTTACTTCTGAAAAGGAGGCCCAAGTTAAAGGAGACTTGAGACATAAGACTTATTCCTAAGAAGGAGGCCTAAGTTAATGTAAATTATGACTGCCTCTTACTCCAGAAAAAGAGGCCCAGGTTAGGTAACTTCTCATCTTAAAGGATGAGGTTGAATGAATGAAATATATCACCTTAGTGATATAAAGATATGTTAATCACTAGGTTTTGAGATATGTTCCACATAATTCCTTTAAGATAATGAAACCAACAAAGGAACCATTCTATAAATGGTTTTGAAGATCATTCTAAAGGTTAAACCTAGAAGGGGAGAGGTGGATTTGAAGAAAGAAAGTAAATAGGCAGGAGGGGAACCCAAAATGAGAGAGGTACACAAGTCATTCATGGGCGTGCAAGTCTTGGTCACGCAAGTATACTTTCGCGACACATGGGAACTTGCATGACGGTCAACCCTTAAGGTAATACTTGGGAGACACTTGGATTAAGCCCTTATTATTATCCCTAAAGGCATCAAAAATAATGGCGCACAAGTTTTATTGAAGGGATATGGTGGCGGGCAAGTGTGGCCATTTCGATTAAGGGTTGGCCACCTAGGTGCACAAATGTTGATGTGTTTCAACACTTAGTCCTTGTTTCCATTGTTTAGAACTTTTATTCTAGGTATGATATTACCTTATAAGTGACCGAAAGACTTCAAGCAGAGACTAGGGAGACCAGAGCTTAAATATGACTTTTGTAATTTTTCCATCCTGAAATGGGGGGCCCACAAGGGGTTTTTATAGGCCTTTGAAGACCTCGGGCAAAAAAAACTTAGGGCATGAAAGTCACCTACATGACCAATATGAGGCACGCAAGTAGACTTGTGTGACCATGCCGAAACTTGCACGGCCCATTCTTAACCAAATCCTTCTTCATTCCATTGTCAATTTTTAATGTTTCTTCAAAGGATGAATCACTTTAGACTAAGTTATTTCCATTTTTCAGTAATTATACTCTGTGAAAGGAAGGTGCATCAGCAGATCCTACTAGGGGGTTGATCCATATTCATCAAAGAATCAAGACCCTATTTCCCCGATGAAGGGGCATCCTAACACCAGGAAGTTCCTGCCTTTAGACCTGATGTATGATATTCAGGAATATTTTTCCTTGGTACTAGCCAAGCTATTTATCCCGGATTACATATTCCATTAAAAGTACCTTACAAAATAATTCATATAATATTTTCAAATCCCTGAGAAGTTTAAATTCGAAGTGACCGATGGTGAGGTTTATCGGACAGAGATCGATATCCTGGAATTACACACAGTTTTCCCCATTACTAATCTTGATAAAGATAACATTATACAAGGTCATATGTGATGGTGTAAATTATGTTGATGTATGAATAGTTTGAATTAACAATAGATCTATATTTATAATCATTCCAGTATGAAAACTTCACTGGACCGGCTACAATGAGGATAACCTAGTACCTTCCTCCATAATCTTTTTTGGGCTATGAAAAAAAGTGATAATAAGACTTTGGTTTAAATCATGATCAATAATTAGTCTAGAGACCTCATGAGTGATTTAGAATTTATGGTCGTTCATAAAAAAATTACCTTCAATATCTTACTGAGAAGACCTTTGTGGAATAAGTAAATAGAGATCCCCTCATACTACCATCAATGCATAAAATATTTCACCAAAAGACAAAATGGGATGTTGCATTCTGAAAAGACCCTATTCAAACCCTATAAGTCGTGTTATATTGATGAACAATTCTATGAGAAATAAGGGAATATACCCTCAGTCAATGGTATTTATTGGTTCGTCACCCATAATGGTTTGGATATGGTCCGAATAGAAAAATTAAAATATTTCATCATTAAATATGTACTACCCATCAATCAGGTTAGGTGTATGACCCCATATTCAGATGCATATTTAAATGTACTCATGATTTCAGTCATGACCATTGAGTATGGAAGGGTTGAAAATCTATTGATCCCACATTCATTGGTGAACTCTCAAATTTGAATCCCTTTAATCTGTACCCAGAGCTCTATAAATCTATAAATCTCTCATTGAGGAATAAGAATATTTCTTATATTCCAAAGAGGAAGAATATGATCCTCCATCACTCACTCCCTCCTTCATAAAATCCATTTCTATTATCCGGGTCAGAAGTAGTCAATACATCTTCTAAATACAAATATATTGACTCTCCCCTAAAATATAGTGAACTGATCTCAAGAATTTTTTCCCCTTAAGAACAATAAGAATAAGGTGAAGGGGAGAATGATGTGGAGGAGGAGTACCTTAGGGATTCCACTCCATCTTTTTTAGAGGGTGTCTTGATCACATAACAATTCACTATTCATTTCCACCCTGACACCATTTTTTAAATATGTTTTGTAATGAATATTCCAAATATAATAATAAATTTTACTTCATGTTCAATTCAATGAATTAATGTCTATACCATTTTAATTGATAAATTTTTCTTGTTTCAGTGTTTTCATTATAGGAGGAGGTGACTAGGAGAGACTGTGATGGAATTGTAGCAAAATGGGCCAAACTACACGAGATCCCAAGAATGCATGTGGGCATAAATATATAATGTGTGTTATAAATGCATTAAATAAAGCTTAAAATTGTTATACATGTGAAAAAATATGTGGGATATATATTTCAAGAAGACCATGGAGCCCAATTCGTCCATTTGGAGGCCCAAAATTGGTCCACATTGTGATGAAATTATGGGTGGGATAGATTGGACCACCCTTATCTATTTGGGCCATAACTCAGGCCTCAAACGTCAATTGTGTGGATTCTACCTCCATTGGATAGAAAAAATGAAATCTCGCCCCTCTACTGAATTTTATGTCATTTAAACATGTTTTTTTCAGTTAACCATCTAGATAAATAGTAATAAAGAAGTCTACCATTAATATCCACCTAGTCCCTTAGGCACGTTACTTCTTTCATGGATTGTATGATGAATTAGTAAATAAATAAGCCCTAAACCTCATTCTCAAAGGTGGAACAACAAGGTTTAAGGTTTAGTGAAACTATATAGTTATCTTTACCAATTTTAGTTCTCTTCTCACTCATGTACTTCTAAACCTATTAGTGAACAATTTTGGGAGGGGTGTCATTTTTTGTAATCATGTGATCCATTCTTGTAATATTCATAAGGTAATTGAATTTCTATCTTTTTTCAATAGTTATTAATTAGTAAATTCTTATTTTTTTTATTCTAGAATGATTAAATAATAATCAAAAGAACAATAATCCTCATGCTTCTATGAATATCCTGGATTTTGTGATGATTTGAGTGTGGTTTCCTCTTTTCTCACCCCTTTCTTTCCATGAGTGTGTGAATGGATTATGCAGGTTGATAAATTCTAGGTGCTTGAACCAATTAATATGCTGGTACTCGTCTTTTGGAATAATTTACAATTAAATTAATATTGTCATCTCATCTCATTGTTGATGTGATTCCTTGATTGAGTTCTATTTTAACATCGATTCAATTATGATGATTTTTGAGCGGTCATCGATAATCAATATTGTTGATCAGTCAAATCCTAGTTGGTATCTTACTATGAACTCACATACTATACTAGTATCAATGTGTATAAATCAAGTAATCATTGATCCTTCTCATTCCCTTGACAGCGATGATGGATTTAGCATCAAGGGACACTTACCGGGGTTGATAATGATTTCTCCATCCCATTTCCCCATAGAGTAATTTCGTTTCTATTTATATTTTAAAGTCAACAAACCCAATGTTTTATAAATTCCCATTACACTTGTTTTTCATAATCAAAACACTATTTTTAAATTATTTATCTATGTATCATTAGATATATGACCAATATTTTCCACTATACTTCAAAAATTCTAGTTGAAAATAAACATCTAATTTTATTCGCTCGATAACATGATCAAATTTTGTGATCTTATAGCGATTCACAATTCATTTCCACCCTTGCACCACTATTTTAAACTGGGTTCATAATGAATATTAAAAATATAATAATAAATTTAACTTCATATTTGATTAAATTAATTAATGAATATCACTTTTTAATAGGGAAATATTTCTTGTTTTAGTGTTTACATTATTGGTGGGGGTGACTTAGAGATCTTGTAATGAAATTCATGAAAAATTGGCCAAACTGCGTGAGATCACAACATGCATGTGGTCATAAATATGATATTTCGATAATAAATGAATAATATTGTTCTAAAAATTGGTGTACATGTTAAAATACATGTAAGATACATTTCTCAATAAGACCATAGAGCCCAAATCGTCCATTTGGAGGCCCAAAATAACTCCACATTGTGAAGAAATTCTAAGCGTACCAGATTTGACCACCCTTCTATATTTGGGCAATAACTCGAGCATCAGATCTTCAATTGGCATGATTCTACCTCCAATGGAAATCCAACTAGAAGGCCCACCTCTACAATTAATTTTATTTCATTTTCATGCATCTTATTCTATCAAACATCTACATAATTAATGATTATGAAGTCTACCATGAATAGTCACCAAGTCCATTAGGAACTGGAGTTATTTTATGGAAAGTGTGATGTATTTGTTTATAAAATCACACCAAAGCCTCATTTTATCGGGGGTACTACTAGGGTTATGGTTGAGTCAAACATGAGAGCTCTTTTCACCCATTTTAGTTCTCTTCTCCCCCATATACTTCTAAACCTCAAAGTGATCAATTTTGGGGATATTATTTGTTTCAATCCTAGGCTCCTCACTTGTAATCATCATAAGGTAATAGAATTTATAGGTTTGTTGTAATTTTTTATTCATTTATACTTTATTATTTATTTATATTTTGTATGATCAAATACTAATCAAAGGAAAAAAATCCTCATGCTTTTGTGCCTAACCTTGATCTTGTGATGATTTGAGTGTGGTTTCCTTTTTTCTCATCCCTTCCCTTTCATGACCCTATGAATGGATTGTGTTGGTTGAAAAATTATAGGAGCATGAAACCATTAATATGCATGTTCTTTTATTGTGGAATATTTTCTCACTAACACAAATCTGGTCATCTCAACATGTTGTTGATGTGATTCCTTGATTGAGTTCTATTTTTACATTGATTCAAGTTAGTTAATTTTTTGGGTGGTCGCCAATAATAAATATCGATGATTGATCAAATAAAAGTTGTTAACCTAGTAAGAACTCACATTAAATATTGTTGTATGTGTGTATAAATCAAGGAATAAATGATCCTTCCCATTCCCTTGAGAGATATTATAGATTGATCTCCAAGGGACCTTTACGTGGATTGATCAGGATTTTTCCATCCTGTTTCTCTCAGATAGTAACATAGTTTCAATTTAAATATTAAAATCATCAAACCCCACAATTTTTAAATTCCCATTCTTATTTTTATTTTCAAAATAAAAAACCTATTTTTAAAATTAATAATCTAAGACTTTGTAGAGAGATGACTTAGGGTTCTTGTTATACTGTAGAAATTCTAGTTAAAAATAAACATTTAATTTGACACGCTCGACAATGCGATCAAATTTTGGCACTGTTTCTAGGATCCAAGATCATTTTTTCTTTGTACTCTTTAATTTTATTTTTTCTTCTTCTTTAAATATCTCCCCTCCACATTTGATTGTTTTTGTTTTGGTTTATGTTTTTATATTTTTGTGTTTGTGTGGTCTTCCCCTCTCTCTTTTTCACTCTATTCTACTCTCTCTATCTATAATTATGTAGTATTAAATTGTATTTTCTTTTCACCTTTAAATATTTTTAATTTAATTTATTTTATCTATCCTCAGTCATAAAAAAACACAACAAAAATCAAAATTCACAACTTTTTTTCATGACCCAATCATGAAAAGAAAACTATTTGAAATAAAACCAGTGATTGAAAAGACACTTCAATAAAAAATTAATTCATCCAAAGTATGACAATCATGTAACATTGTGGAAACAATTTTTGAATCTCAAGTGGTCTTAAACCATTCAAAAATTAAACCAAATCAAACCCAAGAAATCATGGATGAAAATAACTGAACATTAAAAGAACGTACCACCCTAGATGTGTAGTATCAAACTTCATACATCCAATATCCTAAGGAAGAAGCCAACATTGAGTTGAGATCTGGCCTCATCCACCTACTTCCTAGATATCATGGTCTTCCAGGTGAGGACCTTCACAATAATCTCAAATAGTTTCAAATAGTGTGATCTACCATGACACCCCAAAATGTTTCTAAAGACCTAATAATGTTTAGGTCATTCCATTTCTCCCATGATGGTGTAGGAAAAGAATATATATAGTATCTGACATCCACAATTGGTGGATGGAATGAACTAAAAAGAATCTTTTTTATATATAATTTATTCCATACCTCCTGAACTGCATCAATTAGGAAGGAAATTTGTGGTATTAAGAAATCACAAGGAGATACACTTTAATAATACTTGGATAGATTCCAAAAAATTGATCAAGATATCCCTACCACCTGATTAGTGAAGAACTATTAATCCAATACTCTTATGAGGGAATTATTGCCATGGATTATGGAAAGATTGATGATGTAGCTGGTGGTTCCCTAATTTATAAATCTCCTTCCACTGCTCATGGATTAATAACCAATATGGCTCAAAATTCAAAATAATTTGGTTTATAGGATATTACACCAACCCGAGTAGTTCATGAGGTAATTCATTCATCCATAGAATAAAAGGTAGATAATAAACTTGATGAGATTCATACCCTTAAAAGAGAATTATATCTACCACAAGGTAACTCACACTCTTTTTTAGTTACATTACATTGTGGTATTTGTTATAACAAGACTCATTTTTCTATCCAGTGCCCACAACATTAATATTCACCTGAGTCTTTTCCTGCCATGTCCCCAGGGAATCCATTCCAACAAGTACCTCCCTTCAGGAAAGACCCATTTAGGCCAAATTCAAACCCTATGTGGAATGTACGACCCCAGTACCAACAAAGAGGAATCTCATGCTACCCCAAGAAGAATTGGTATCAACAAGACCAAGGTATGCAACATTCTTATCCTTAACAATATCCAAATAATTCTACTCCTCCCTAATCTCAACCACGCCTCAAGGATATGGTGAGGAAAATGGAATCCCAGAACCTCCTGTTCCAACAGACCACACAATCGGATTTCAGGACCTATGAACACAAGTGTGACAATTGGAAAACACACTCGGTGTAATAAATATTCACGGTTCAAAACAATTAACTTCCCAACCTATTTCCAATCCAAAATACAAAGGTTTTTTTTTGTTAAATAACACTTTGTGGTGGAAAATAAGTTTCAATGTCCAATGAGTCTACCCAATAGTTATGTACCCCTCTTGAAAACACTTTTTATCCACCTAGAAAAAATTCCAATGAATTAAAAACAAATAAAAATGGTAATAAAATTATCATAGATTATTTAAATAATCAATTCATTCATCTTCCTTTCCCCAGAATACTCTCTAAATCTAAGAATAATTTCAATACTGAAATTGATAAAGAAATAATGGATTCATTTTAAAAAAAATATTTTAGCATTACATTATTGGATGAAATTAAAAAAACCCTCGATATTATTAAATTCTTAAAGAGCATTACACCCATAGATGAAGGATAATGGGAAATGAGAGAGTCAACCTGTGAAGGAATGTGTCGACCATGATTCACCCATCAATTCTAACTAAATGAAAGGATTCAGGCACATTAAAGATACCATGTTCTATAGGGGATACATTCTTTTCAAATCCTATGTTAGAGTTAGGTTCTTCCATTAATGTAATTTCCCACTCCATGTATACTTTTCTTCACATTGTGTAGATTCATCCAATACGCATTGTCATTCATCTTTCCAAACAAAGTACAACATATCCAATATAAGTGATTGAGGATTTCCTTGTATGATTGAAGAATCTCAACTTCCCCACTGATTTCTACATCCTTGAGATGGAAGATACCTGAACCCGTGGAAATGGTCCTCTCATACTTGATAGTTCATTCCTTAAAACAACAATGGTGATTATTAATTTTCACAAAAGAATGTTGTCTACAGAGTTAGGTGGGGAAATGTTATGTTTTAGAATCCCTAAAGAAATGAAACACTCTATTGAATAGAACTCCACTCTTCCAATTTAGTACATGGAAGTGCTCTCTAACATCACTCACACACCAAAATTCCTCTTCAACCCATACTCTGACTCATTTTTCTTCTTCTTCACCCTTGGATTATTTGAGTTGGTTTAATGTTTTTAGTGTTGTGTGGGTTCTCAAAAATGTAAATTTTGTGCTCTAATTGATGAGTGTGTTAATTCTAAGGTACCCATGACCGTTGATGATTTTCGAAATATAATTTCCATAGATTCTCTTTCCTTATATAATAAACATGAGCATATTGATAGTTTCATGAACCTCACTCCCCCTCTACCCCTACCTCAATCCAAAAAACCAATAGTTATAGGAATTAAACTACTTCCTCCTGTACGAAAATATTAAAATATTGAGGGTATTGGCCAATTACCCATTGTTATTTCCAATAAACTATCTTCAGAATATGAATTCAAACTGATTTACCTTTTGAGAGTGTGTGAAAAGGTGATTAGGTGGGAATTGAATGATATAATCGGGATTAGCCCATCTATTTGTATGCACCATAAATATTTAGATGATGAGGCTAATCATTTAAGTCAATTTCAATACTATTGGAATTCCACTCTCCTTGATGTTGTAAAAATGGAAGTTAGTAAATTACATGATGTTGGGATCATTTATCCTATATCTACTACTAAATGTGTCAGTCCAGTACAAAATGGGCCTAAAAACTATAATAATATAAGTGTAAATGTAATTAAAGAATTGGTTCTAACACATGAGAAAAATAGTTGGTGAGTCTATATTGATTACCGTTGACTAAATCAATCCACAGTAAAGGATCACATTCCTCTACCTTTCATTGAACAAATGTTTTAAGGATTGGCTGGAAAGTCCATTATTGATTGTCTTGATGGATATTCGATTTATTTCCAAATCTATATATCCCTTGAGGATCAAGAAAATACAACATCTACCAGTCCATTCAAGAAAATTTTCATATAGAAGAAAGCCTTTTGGTATATATAATACTCTCGGTACTTTAGAGTGATGTATGTTACTTATTTTTTTCTGATTACCTTGAGAATTTTATGGATGTATTTATGGATGATTTCATAGCATATGCATCTTCATTTGATGACAGTTTGGCACACCTAGGTGATGTCCTCCTCCGCTTCATTGAAAATTATCATCTATTAAAATATGGTAAAAGATGTTTCATGGTTGAGAATGGGAGAGTTCATGGTCATGTTATTTAAAATGAGGGTGTTCAAGTGGGTAAATCAAAAATTGAATTAATTTAAACCTTTAAATATCAAAAATGCGTTCATGGAGTGTGATCTTTCTTGGGTCATGCTGGGTTTTACAATCGATTCATTGATGTTTTTTGTTAGATCGCACTTCCATTATCCCGGTTATTAAAAAAATATTCTGAGTTTGTGTTTGATAAAAATTGTTAGGATACATCCAATTCAAAGAAAATGAGTCCTACATCATCTCCCATCATCCAACCACCAATATAGGATCTCCCATTTGAACCTATGTGCGATGAATCTCTCTTTTCAGTTGGTTCAGTTTTGTCACACAGGGTTGAGAAGGCTCCTTATGTCATTGTGTATGGATCGTGTACCCCTAACCCTACCCAGGTAGACTACAAAACCACTAATAAAGTACGACATTATATTGAGTTTTCCTTAGATTTTTTTTCATATCTTCTTGGGTCAAAATTCACTGACCCTTCTGATCATGCTTCCCATTGTTTTGTCATAAAGAAACCTGAAGCTAAGCCCCACCTCATATGGTGGATGGTCCTCCTCCATGAGATTGACCTTGAGATTAAAGATAAGAGGGTAGTGGAAAATGTTATAGCTAACCACATTAGTATGATTTCTCCACCACCGGACCACCATGTTGACTCATCCCTCCTCATTGGATAATTATTTCATCATGATAACCTTTTTGATATTGCGGACCATACCCCATGGTATATAGAAATTGTCAATTTTCTATCAACATTTATGCTCCCCCTAATTTCAACAAATCCAATTCCTAAATACATAAGAATGATTATTGGTGGTACATTTGGGAAGAAATATATTTTTGGGAATTTTTGATGACAAAATAGTTCGGCGTCGTGTCCTTGACCATGAGTTGACCTCTATTTTGACCTTATGCAACACTTCGGCTTATGGGGCCCACTTTGTCTCTCAATATACATGATGAAATATCCTAGACTCAAGAATTTATTGGCCAACATTTTATAGGGATTCCCACCAATTTTTCATGTCATGTATTCATTGTCAATTCAGAGGAAATATCTCTAAGTGGAATGAAATTACCTAACAACCTATGTTATTCTGTGAAATCATTGATGAATGGGGAATGGACTTCAAGGGTCCTTTTCCAAATAATTTTGGAATTATGTACTTATTATTATCTGTGGAATAAGTCTCATAATTTGTGGAAGAAAATTCTAGTAGGACTGATGACTCATGAGTGGTTGTTAATTTTGTGAGGTCTTAAATTTTTAGTAGGTTTGGTTTGCTGAGATTCAACATTAGTGACCAGGGTAAACATTTTTGTAATCAAAACATGAAAAATTAGCTTCATAATTATTGGGTTGATCAAACAGTCTCTACTACATATCACCCCCAAACTAACGAACAAGCCAATTTTTAAAATTGGGACGTTAAGTGAATATTGGAGAAAATAGAAAAAACCAACAACATTTATTAGTGTTTTCCCTTGGATGAAACACTTGGGGCATACCGTATAGATTTTAAAACGAAAATTGGAATGTCACTATATAGGATTTTTTATTGCAATGTATTTTCACCTCCCAATGGAGGTAGATCACTGTGAATATTGGGCTATTAAACAATGTAATATGAATCATTCATATACAGGTGAGCATAGGAAGATTCAGATTCAGGAGTTGGAATAAATTCTATATGATGGATATGAGATCTCGAGGATCTATAAAGGGAATAAAAAGGGTATCCTTGATATCATTATTCATCAGCGGAAGTTCCATATTGGTGTGAAGGTCCTCATGTACAATCCTAGGATAAATATCAACCTAGATTTTTCATAAGCAGAGTGGATGCAATCTTACCATCCATAGGAATAAACATAAACAATTAAATGAGGATTTTCCAAAAAAATATGGTGGAGGAAATGAGACTTCTATAAGAAACATACCATTGAAACACCGCAGGTTTTATCCTTCCTTCTCACATTCCAAATTATTACAGTGAGGACACTGCACATTATAGGTTTGGGGGTGGATACATTCATGGGTTCATTTGGATTTTCATCATCATTCTTATTTCTTATATTGTTCAACTTCTTTATGTTATTTTCCCTTTTCCCCATCATGTTGAGTTCATTTTTATTTTCATATTCTTTCTTCTTCAATCAATTTATTTCCTTCTTTATGGTATTTTTACTTTTACCCATCTTTTTTTGTTTATTAGTATTTTCATTATCTTTCTTATTTCTTCTCATTTCTAGCCTTTTTATTTTATTTTTACATTCCTCCCCTTATGGTCAATAAATAATGGAGGTTACTGAAAATGCATGTTGATTTTTTTAGTCCAGGTTATTTTAACATTTGATGAAAAAAATGTATCTGTTATGGAATGAATATATGAGTAAACTAAACATTAGGTAGTGATTTTAGTAAATTGGTTTTCTGTTAATGATATAAATGGTTGTATCTTTATGAAACATTTGAGATGATTGATACCCCTTGTGTGTGTATTTTTGGGAAAACTATGTCATTAATATCTTCATACATTTTTTCACCAAACCAAAAATTGTAAATATTTCTTACATGATAGAAGTTATATAATTTTTTGGTTACTATTTTTCATATTAAAATTAAATTTCCTTGTTTTCATTCCCTATCTGATCGGTTTCATTACTGTACTATATTGAAATATGTGTGTGTACCAGATATCTGACTTTTGTACACCCTCAAAAGAATTGGGTTCTATCTTGGGCAGGTCTAAAACAACTCATCCTCATCCTTTGATCTTGTTATAACTATTACAATTAGTATCACAAGGAGATCAAACAAGGTTTGAGAGTGGAGTTTGAGATTTATTCAAAATGAAAATTATGAAATAAAAATAATAATAATAAATGATGGGAGTAATGAAATTTGAAACCTATAAGGATATCTATGATGGGAGATTAAGGTTTGACTTCTAGGAATTCTTAAGTGAGTGTGTCTTGAAATATTATTTCAAAGGATTTAGGAATGGTTCAACGGAAAGAATCATTTATGCTGAAAAATGATAAAATAACCTATATTTACTGGATAGAGAGCAAAATGAATAGCCTGGAATGGTTTTAACAAACATATATGTAGATTTAGTGGCATGTTTTAATTTTTAATTCCTTTCTCAATTTGGTATTAGGAATCTTATTGAATATCATTGTGGTATAATTTATGAGTTGTATTCTTCCA
Source organism: Viscum album (assembly GCA_963277665.1). NCBI lineage: Eukaryota > Viridiplantae > Streptophyta > Magnoliopsida > Santalales > Viscaceae > Viscum > Viscum album. Next base: position 613,269,326 of record OY728129.1, on the reverse strand, counting down.
TTTTCACTATGAATTACATTTTGGTGTGGGTTTTTCTTTCATCAAATTACATTAATGAATTAAAATTTCCATGAATTTTAAAAAATAATGATGTTATAAATATATAAATGCATCATTATTTTTTGATATGAGACTTTTACCATGAGTAAAAATGTTTATGTGTGGGGGGTGTGATCACATAGCATTTCACTATTCATTTCCTCCCTCACACAATTATTTTAAACTATTTTTGTAATTAATATTAAAAATATAATATTAAATTTCAATTCATGTTTTTTAGAATTAATTAATGTTTATCACTAACTAATAGGGAAAATTTTACTTTTTTAGTGTTTACATTGTAGGAGAAGGTGATTTGGAGAGGCTGTGATGGAATTCATGCAAAATGAGCCAAACTGTTCGAGGGACCAAGCATTCATGTGGACATAAATATGTAATTTGAATAATACAAGAATTAAATTGAAATTAAAATTGTTTTACCAGTGAAGAACCATGTGGGACAGATTTATCAAGAAGACCATGTGGCCTAATTTTTCCATTTTTTGTACAATAATCAGTCCACATTATGAAGAAATTTTGTGAAGGAAATATTAGACCACCCCACTTTATTTGGGTCATAGCTCAGGCCTCAGAACATCAATTAGGCTGATTCTACCTCCATTGGACATCCCCCTAGAAGGTACACTTTTCTAAAGAATTTTAATTCATTTTCATGAATTTTGGTTATTCAACCATCCAGATAAATAATTGCAATGAAGTCTTCCATGAATAGTCACATATTCCTTTAGACAGTTGACTTATTTTGTTGAAAGAGTGATATATTTCTCCATAAAATCAACCCTAACCCTCATTCTCTTATAAGGAATGACCAAGGGAATGTTTGAGTCGAACATGAGAGGCCTATTAACTAATTTTAGTTCACTTAACCCTCATGTACTTTTAAACCTCTTAGTTATCAATTTGGGGGGAGTCCTTTGTTATAATCCCAAGCTCCATGCTTGAAATCTTCATGAGTTAATTGAATTTCTAGTTCTGTTTTCAATTTTTCATCATTTCATATTTCTTAATTTTTATTATTATTTATGATGAAATAAAAATAAAAGGTAAAAAAATCATTATGCTTCCATGCATAACCCGGATCATGTGATGATTTGAGTGTGATTGCCTATTTTCTAACCCCTTCCATTTCATGAGGGAGAAATGGATTATGTCTGTTAATAAATTCTAGGATCATGAAACCATGAATATTCATTTTGATGCCTTGTCGAATAGTTTATCATTGACACAATTCTGGTAATCTTGTCATGCTGTTGATTTGATGCCTTGATTGAGTTTCATTTTTTACATTGATTCATGTTTTTTGATTTTGAGCGGTCATTGATAATCAATATCAATGATAAAAAAAATCCTAGTTTGTTTCCTACTAATAAATCACATACCACACTAGTTTTAGTGTGTATAAATCAAGGAATAAATGATCCTTCCCATTCCCTCGAGATCGATGATAGATAGAACATCAAGGGATAATTTCCCAGGTTGAGCACAATTTTTCTATCATGTTTCTCTGAAATACATATTTAGTTTCTATTTCTAATTTAAAATAGATGACACCAAGATTTACAAATTCTCATTCTTATTTTATTTTCATAATAAAATTCCTCTTTATAAATTAATTATTTAAGGCTCCATCAAGAGACGACAATGTGTAGCTTCTATACTACATAAATTCTAGTTAAAAATGGACATCTAATTTGATGCGCTCAACAAAGTAATCATTTTTGAACCACCATTTATAATCTAAAAAAATAAACATTATTATAGAATAAGCTCCATGAAAAATCTTTATTAGTACCAGCATTTCTTCTGAAGAGAAATAGGTATATACCAATTTTTTAATGAAACATCAAGATTTATTCATCTATAACGAAAATAGAATTCTAGGCATTGATCTCAAGGTGGATACTCACCACTTAGGCCTGCTAGAAGATCACAAGGGCTATAAACAAGTATCCATAAGGATGTACATGATGCATGAAGCCAATATTGTGGATAAAGATGAAATCTTATCAGATCCAACTTCATTCGGGAGGTTCTATATATCATTTGGTTGGAAAATATCATCCCTATCAATAAATAGAATATAAAAATTTTATATTTCATAGATTTAAATGATCTCAACCAACACTTCTCGAAGGAAAACATCCCAATCCTAATCAGAGATCTTATAATTGATGATGCTGCTAGATATTGGGCTCTCCCTTTCATGGATGGATATTCCAGACATAAAAAATTCTGAATGGCCTAAGAAGAAGAACAATCAACCACATTCAGTTCCCCAAGTAAGTATTTTTCAATTGGTTAATTCCTTTTGGTTTGAATAATTTGGGTACTACATATCAATTTTCCATGCATCACATCTTTAAACCCTTTATAGAAAATTTTATTGAAATAAATGTTGTTGACCTAGTGTTTAAATCTTTAAAATGAACCTACCTCATAAAATATCATGAAGATTTCTGCAAAAAATTGAGATAACATGGTCTAAGAATAAACCCTTTAAAATTTGCATTAAGTGTTAACTTAGGGAAGTTTCTATGCTTTATAATACACCATTATGGCATCAATGTCATCCCTAAGAAGACAAAAGATGTTTTTTTAATGTCCCCTCCTTAAATCATTACATTGTTTGTAGGTCTTCAAGGAAAAATGGTCTATATTCGATGGTTCATATCCATCCTTTTTTGAAAAAAAAATTCAATTCACCAGGATGATGAAAAACTGGGTTACATATCACTAGATTGATGATTCATAGGAACAATATGACAGTATCAAGAAGTATCTCTTAATCCCACCAATTCTAATGACATCTGTCGAAGTAAGACCTCTCATTTTGTATTTGAAATCCCTAGAGTGATGTCTAGGTGATTTACATAAACATAAAAAGGACACCACCAGCATAAAATACCATTATTATCTCATTCTAACCATGATCGATGATGAGATATGGTATTAAGATATTGAGAAGAGTTATCTAGAACTAATCATTACAGTCTAAAAACTGGGGAACTATATATATCATCATGAGTTCTATTTGGTATCTCATAACAACACACTAAAATACATTCTCTACCATCTAATGTTAATTGGAAGTATGTCATACTTGGTGACCATACTCCTGCAATTTGACTTTCAATTCGTTCCTAAAAAAGAAATCAATTCCAGACATTGATAGACTTTATGTAAGACAAACCCTTTCTGGAAATGAATTAATTATATAACAAATTAGGCATTAAAGAGGTATTATATATTCAAAATTACCCTCAGATGTGAAATATTCATTTTAGCGGTGCATCTAGAAGCCCAACATGAAAAAGCCTGGAGGACCCCAGGATCAAAAATTTGGGGTTGGGAGTTGTAATCATATCTTCAGCAAAGGGAGTCCTACCATACCCTTTCTAGATGTTGGATTCTTACATGATCAATGAAGTAGAATACTAGTATCTCGTTGTAGGGCCAGAGCTATCACTTCACGAACTAGTGTCAAACTTGAAAAAAATGTGATTCAAACCATTTCATCGAGCATGTTAATGATGATTATGAAATCAACACGGAGGAACTAATTCCCATGTTAAATCAAATAAAAGGACAAATGATGGAATTAATTTCAAAGATTAAATTGACACTTGTCTGATGATTATAGAGCACCAAAGCTGGTTCATTGGAAATTGGGGACACAACTCTAGCTGATCCTGAGCAGGACAAAACTATTATAATATTTGTGTACAACAAGGGAGTCTCAAATTTATTTAGTCCAACACAAAATAAATCAATGATATTATCCCCATACCTAAGATATACAACCCTACCACTTTCTGGATTATGCCCTCTATATACTACTTTCAAAATGGGGAGCTCCCACCAGATAGGGTAGGTAGGGAAAAAATCCAGAGATGTGCAATTAAAATTGTTCAGTATGAAGGTGAAAATCAATAAAAATTATTCTATAAGAGGAGCCTTGATGGTGTCCCTGTCAGATTAATTGAAGGAGAATAGACTGTTGTTGTTATAGAGGAAGTGAATAATGGAGCATGTGGTTCCCACTAATTATGATCCACAATCTCCCATCAAATTTCGAAATCTAGGAAACTAAATTTCCAATGTAATTAAGGACTGTACTACATTCTCTACAGTGTGACATTATTACCATGTTCATGCAAATTTCATCCACCGACCCCCAAAGTTACTTCACACAGCTGAGTAATCTTATCCCTTCACCATATGGGTAATGGAGATCATTGGACAATATCCTCCCACTACATCCAATCCATTCAAGTATGTTATCATATGAATTAGCTTCTTTTTCAAATGGGTATAATTTGTACCCCTTATATTGGTAGGGGAAGGATTAATTTTCTACTTCGTGAAAGCTAACATCATTACTAGATTTGGTGTCCCTCAATTAATACTGACAAATAGTGGTACCAAGTTCTATTCTTATTAATTTAAGAGGAGATATTTGGGATATATTATCAAGACAAACCAATCATCATGATATCATACATCGTTTAATAGACAGATAGAGTACTTAAATGAGACCCTATAAAATATACTACAAAACAAAGTAGATTAGGGTAATAAATCATGGTGGGAAAAGCACCTCCATGCTCTATGAGATGACAATAACATGACCTACACAAGCAATCAAAAAATACCAATACTCATTAGTATACAAGACATAAGTGATCCTACCAATTGATGTTTAATTTCTCTCACTCTGCATCACCATCTATGGTCAACTATCCATAGATAAGAAAAACCCATAAACATTTGGATTAATTAGAGTGACTCAATGAAAATTGATTTCATAACTTTCACCAATTGTAAATTCACTAAAATATGATTCCATAAGACTTTAACAAAATGGTTAACCCTTGCACTTTCCTTTAAGGAGAAATGGTGATGGTTCTCATGAAATTAATGATACTAAGAAAGAATCCTCCACATCTAGAGCCCAATCGGGAGGGATTGTATTTCATACACAAGGTCTATCATAATGGAGCTTTTTCTATGATATATATTGATGGACAGCTCATTACAGCTGCAACTAATACAAGGATCTGGAAGAAATATTTCATGTGACCGCATGATAAATTTTCTTGACCACATGGAAATAAACTGTATAGAGGTATTTTGTGAAACATGACATTGAAGTGTGCTTCTGTCATCCCGATCGCATGATGTTAAACTACATGATGCATTATCCTAGATACACTACATTAAATTCATACCATCATGGGTCCATGTTTCATGAACTTAAACTAGGAACTAAAATCCTTAAAACATGAAGTAAAAATAAATGGTGATCATCATTTCAACCTATAATTCCCCACACATGATCGAGATCTATGCAAGTAAAAAATGAAATGCCCATATTCCTATGTGAGATAGAAATCCACAAAGGATGTCATTTCTCTCGAACAACGTGTGGATTGATTCCTATTATTATAGGATATATAGTGATTCTTAGACTCTGTATATCAAGACCAACTTCAAACTCCCCTCAACCGTGGGGTGATTTTATTATGATCCATTATCATCAATTCTTGTTTCCATGTTGGTATTATGCTTATAATAGGTTTAAAAAATTAATCTTATCACATCTCATTCATGTATAATGAGAAAATGAATGACACTACGGTATACTCGCATGAGAGGACACCACCATCAGTATTAGTCATCTACCATTCTACATTCAACATGTAAGTACGACTCGATTCCTCTTACATGGGATTCATAGAGATGCATGAATGTCATATCTCATCTCCAACCTCCATTAAAAATACATGTCCCCTGATTGTATATATAAAAACTCTATGCATGTAATTTTTTTGAATAACTACATGTGGCTTGATTCAAATTCACATTGAAAACATATAATTTCTTAGAAATTATTTCTTTAGGACCGACCATAAATCCACTCAACCTTATAGCCTCTTGGCATGAGTTTCTGTCAAGAGTTTGTACTTTTGAATAGGGTATCTTATGTCCTTGTTCATGTAATTTAATAAAATTTTCACCATGAACCTCCCATTGGAACACTTATTCTCTCTTCATCATTGAAACATGAAGGTACATTTTGTAACCAATTCCTTGGCTACATGATGGTAAATTACAAGGTGCCATCACGATGCCCTCACCTAATAGGACATCACTCGTCTCATCATTCATTGACCATGTATTGTTAAAAATTTCCTTCTCCTTGTGTATGAGTCAGATCGGAACACTGAGCCCCTTTTTCTAGAACTATGTACAACTTAATTACTACACTTATAGTATACGTAAGGCATCCTAGACCCTGTGTCCTAGCCCAGCTGAATGATAGGGTTAAAAATCCCCCTATTTATAGATCAAGCATACATAAAGAGTTTCTATTGATAATTATGTATGGTTTGATTCCTATATGTGTAGGATATGTAGTGACAACCCGATTTTTATTCTTTGGACCATCTATAACAAATTATAAATACATATATCTTTTATTTTGTCCCCTCTATGTACCATAATGGATATTTTCCACCCCTTCTTTCCCAAACCAAGCACACCTTATGTGGCATTATATATTTTTTAATAGGATTCCCTAGATTACGAAGATATATCAATCCATATCTGGGTATCCATGGTCCTTATAAAAATACCAAAAAATTCCTTACCACACGAAATTAAACTACATGGTACTTTGAGAACTTTTTATGGTTTTATTATCATTCCAATAATATATATAGTGATGCGTAGGCTCTATATCCTAGTCCCAAATACAAAGAAAAAAAACTAAAATTTCACTATATCCTGCATAAAAATTTATGAAGAATATTTTGAATTTTGGTCCAACATACAGTGATCCATCAATGAAATAGAAATTCTTTCCATGTACAAATCAGGTCTATGTAGGGAGTTTCCAAATCCATTGAAAACTATAGTCTGAATGTTTCTTATGTTCTTGGATAAATCTAATTCATTAATCAAACTCTTTGACTCGTGAAATTTTGGATCTTTATAAACCTCCATGAACATCATAAGAGTGAGTTCAGTATCATGAAAACCCCTTTTTTTGACCAGGAAAAAATTTCCTGGTTGAATCTGCATAAGTTTCCAAAAAATAGTCCTATCAACCAGATGAAATTCGCCCCCCTGATAGGATTTTTCATACCTCCATATTCTCTAATGGATTCTATTCCCCTATCTCATTTCACTTAATCTATGAATCTCTTAACCATGGTATACACTTTCCTTCATCGCTCACATTTGAGGTAAGCTAGAACTCACTAGCCCAATTGTCCTCTGGTTAATCATGGATTTAATTATAGTTGGTATTAGCCATATGACCTTAAATTAAAAGGCCCCATTTATTCCTCACCGGATGATAGTAAGCTACGTGATAAATGTCCTAATTTCATGACATGAAACATAATGGTATTAAAAACAATGTATGAATTGATTCATATAAGTTTACGATATGCAGTGACACATGAGATTTATATTTTGGGTTCATCTGTGAGAAAACAATGTTCCATATTTTCCTATGAAAGGGTTAAACCTAAAATATAAACATCCAAACACAATAATGAATGCCCCTCATGTTCATATTTAAGAAACATATCAAAATATGAGATTCCAATATTAGCCTATTACCATTGGGGATATCGTATTAAAAAAATGTTTCACTCCAATGTGTGAGAAATATCTACATTGGAGCCTTTAATATGCGACTCACCCCATCTATGAGCTCATATATAATGGGAAATTCCCCTTTGTATATATAAGAGTTTGATTATATTAAGGTGAAAATTTCCATGAACTACATGTGACTTGATTCATATCCTTGTAGGATATGTAGTGATGCATGGATCTTCAATCTTGTTCCCAATCGCAACAAGAATGTAATGTATCTTCCATGTACATGGATTACACACTACAAAGGAAACATTATTTTACCATCATAAGGCGAACATATCTTAATATTAATGGGAAATTTCATCTTGATATTCCACATCCACATTTAAGTTCCCTCTTTTTAGATACCAAACTCAGTATCTAGAAAGGTTTGAATCCCCATAACCCACTCTAGCCATCGTATGTGGAAGGTCAGTGTCCTAGGGACACCATTGTTTACTTATGTGTAATATTACCTAGATATATTATCATATGTACCCAAAAAAGTCTTATTAATCCATGGAAAATTCAACCCCAAGAGAGTAATTTCATATCCTTATATTCCCTTATGAAATTTACATCCCGCATCACTCCTTATATTTGGATCCCCTAGATTACAGTATATAACTTTCTCCCCCTTCATTATTGAAGACGATAGAACATTCTTGGTTAGACGAATGTGAAAAGGGAGAATAGTTTACCCCATGGTTGGGGAAAGGTAACCTTAAATCATATTCCTAGAAATTAATTTCCATACAACACTAAAATAAACCATGATTGAACCCTCATTTACATAATACAAATTCATGTGGGAGTGATTTCCCATCCAAATCTAATTAAAATTCCCTCATATTTTTTGGATATCACTCGCATGATAAACTACCTTTCATGGTCTTTTAATATCCAAATTCACCTAATGATACCAATCCATCTAAAATGGATGGTCATTTTCCCTAGGAAACCATAATTTGACTATGCACAATATTCCCTCATTGATTATATATAAGTAGCTTATCGAAAAATAATATCATCCAAATGAAAATTCATCCCCAGGAGAGGCTATTAATTCCTGTATAATCCCATGAGACATTACATTGGAAACCATACTCATGTTCACTCCCAGAGTACTTTCCCGATGTCATATTTTAGATTTATAATCAGAAAATCAAGGTCAATAAATATCCCCCTTTCATGTCTGAAAAATTATTAGGACACTCTCATTCAATAAAACCTTTTGGGCCCTCTCCCTAAAATACATTGTCAATGATGTTCTCCCTAAAACATATAAACTCTTAGTGTAGTTCTTGAGACTTTAAACTACACATGTAAATACACACAAAACTGATTAGGTGAAAAACATAGAAATGGAACCAAGGGTAAAAGTCGAGTAAGAGCTTGTCAGACCTATGATTTTAATGTTCAAGAAAAATATTTTGAAGTAAAAAAATTAAAGGGGAACAAATATTTATAGGTTTAAATCACATAAAGGGAGTCCTAAGAAATAATAATTAAATTCCTTATAGGCCCACATCACAGTGGGATTAGTTAAAAGATAAGGTTATAAGAGAAAAACACAATGTTCATAGGGTATTTCATGTAACCCTAGAAACAATCAATTTTTTTTTAATGAGTCCCATTGCTCAGGAAAAATATTAAATCATTATATGATATTTACTTAAAATAAGGTTCCCTTTTACAAAGAAATATCATCTTTTTCATCTAGATTATAACCTATTCTGATGGGGGTATTTTCTATGTCCTGAAAATTCAGCATGAAAAAATATAATTCCATTAATCTATTAAAGGGTAGAAAGAAAATCTTGATAAATATTGAAGAAAATATTCAATGGGATATGACCATGAATCAATAATCCTTTCACGGACCACCTCTAGGCATGGACATCCACTGCTTTACACAGCACCCATGAAAAAAATAGTTGGTGGGTTGGAGATGGTGGCACTGGTGCCTACAAACAAAAATTAAGTCATTTGTAGGAAGGATTCGGTGATTTCTACCCCCATAAATGACTATCCTTGCAAATGATCCCCCCATCCATGAACGATAGTTCCCCATAAATGAAATATTTTGTGGGACTAGATGTTACTCCGATCCCCTAAAAACTGCAGGCCCCATGGCCCATGATTATTGGCCAACCAAGTAGTTAGCTATGTTTGTCCTCTACAAAAAGGCTGAAGGTGGATCTAAGAGAAAAAATGAAGACAGATTGGGAGAAGGCATGGGAGAAATCCCACCTTCACATGATGAACTTTTCTGATGGTGTCATGAGTTATATATGTGGGTGGTTTTTCACTGACACAATCTTGAAAACCTTAGGTGGGAGAACCTATGAAGAGTATTCCATGGGAAAATCCATCGTGAATGATCTTATGGAGATTGTCCTTCATGGGTGATATTATGTAAAAATATTATTATTCATTCATCCCTATATGGAAACCCAATGTACTCACTAAGCCATACCATGGGGGTTGTTCCCCTGCACCCCCACTCAAGATTACAATCGGACTGTAGCCATAGCCCTCTAGACTAGTCCCTTTTCTACCATCACTGAACCCCATGAAAATGGAGAGTCACGCCATGAACTTTTTGACCTAGTTCTAGGACATGTTAGGTTATTTATTATAAGACCATAATTTCTACCCCATATAATTCCATGAATTGAAAAATTCCTTATGCACCACCTGAAATCCAATCACCTTACTCTTATGTGAGCTTAATCCTTGAAGGGATGCTCTTGCATAAGTAAGAAAAAACCTAATCTTGACCACATAAAGTTAAAGTACACCAAACTCGGCTGAGCTATATGACTTTAAATTTTGGTATACTCTATATAGAAAACCTTATATACCTTCTATAATAATCATGTGACTACTATCAAATAGCCAAAAGAGAATTCCATCAGAGGTAATACCCAATCCTTTCTTATGGAAGGTGACATTTTTATCCTCTTCACCTTCACTGAGGTTGTATCTAGATAACTCACTTAATGTGAATATCATAGATATAAAAACAATAGAGGAAATGGGTACACTCAAAGCACTTTATCTCTCCCCTTGGTCTGTAATCCAATCCATCAAAGGATAGGGTGAGATCGAGCGATCATTTGATATACTTCATTCTCTTATTTCTCACAACGAGCATGAATCACGTGGGATTATTGGTTAGAGGTTATTAAGACATTTATATGATCTCAATCCTAAAATGGGCCTCCTACATGATTTATGTATTGAATCTATACTTTAACCTTCAATGGTTCATATTCAGAATGAAGCATCACTAAATAGGAAACATCAATGTGTAAGCCCCAATCATGCCCCCATCTAAATAGGATACATTCATCTGTAAGCCCAAATCATAACCCTTAACTAGACCTGAAATAATGTGTAAATCTTGGGATTAGTTAACTATGTTGTATTTGATTCCCGACTAACTTGGATATGTACGAAGCCTCCTCATGGTCAAAACCCAACATCAAAATCCACCCCAATGTTCTCTTGTTCACATTCCTAATAGGGTCATGTATACTGAGCATACTATATCTCTCTAGGGTCCCTCAGTCTTCCTCAATGTAAGTCTCATACCATCCTCACCACATGACATTAAACTACATGGTTGGGTCCTTGTCACACGACCTTAAAAGCTGATTTTTCCAGTTGAGCGACACTGAAATTCATCCATTTTGATTCATCTCATTAAGATAAATAGGAAACCGATTTCATGTGTTTGATCCCAAAATCAAATCATGTTTTCCCCCTTGGATGAAAGAAAACTATTGAGCTCCCCAACAAGTAGCATAATACTATAATCATCCCAATAAATGACCAAATAATCCCCAATCATTCTAAAAAATGGTAACATTTATATAGAACCTTAAAATATACAAATCCTTCCATTGATGTAGAACATCAGATATATACAAATTATTCTGAAAACATGATAATTTATGATTCATCATCATCTTGGGGTAATCCATAGATACATTCTATAAATGAACCAAGGATTCATGAATATATCTTAAATCCATAATAGAGTCTTAGAACAGAAAATAGTTCCCACCAAAGGGGTGTGATGAACCTGAAATAACATCCTCTTTACCAATCCATGTTTTCAAGTTTCACCAGACATGTTAGCCAATAATACCAATTTTATTGAAATGGGGGACTATGAATCAAGGATGTGAGATCCATTGGGAATTTTCTACTCCACAAATAAAACTCATTGGAGACCGTTTAATGAGCTTATACCCATCATCTGTGATTTCACACCGTATAACCCCCTTCAAAAGACCATTCAAGCCAAAAAGATGTTTTCTCTAGATGTAATATAGTGATTATGATGTGAAAAGATGATGTAAGAAACCACCATAGAAGATAAAAAGGATATATTTCCCAGTCCCCATCAGACGATTTCATTCTTGACCCGGGATCACGTCTTCGAGGGAAATTGAGAGAAAACATGAATTGAAACAAAAAATAACATGAATAAAGTGTAATTCATGACATAATAGTTACAAGTTGATATATATATATATATATATATTCCTTTTAAATTAAATTTGGTGGATAATATAAAATATGTCATAATGGAGTTGAATTTAGATGAAAAAATCTTAAATTTTGATTCCAACACTGTCATATCCATTATATCATCCAGAAAAATAAATGTAATTTTTTATAATATATTCATAAGAACCATTTTCATTAGTATTAAATTATTAATCATCTTTTATAACAATTTGACATCCATTCATGGAATTTTTCTTCCTTATATTGACTACGTAAGGTTATTCGATCAATTTCAACAAAACTACTTTGGTACATTGACCATGGTCAAAGTTATTATGTAATGGTCCCTTTTTATCTAAAATGTTAATAATATAATTAATATAATTTTTATGCATTATATAAAATTTTTAATCATCGAGGAAATACTATAATAAAAAATAATAATCACATTTTGTCACGGTCATTGTAGTCCACATGTCCACACAAGCGATGATTTTCTTTTCTATAGTATGAAATTGATTAAGTAAATGGATGTAAAATTACCATAAAATAATATAAATATTTTAAATATAATTTTGAAATTATATTAATGTGTTATTGGATATTTTTATAATGATTAATATTAAAGGAACTTGATGAATCTTGTTAGGAACATATACATATTCTTTTGGCTATCCCCATTGGGTTACACCCTAAGAATTATCGAAAATATTATTTAGTAAGATGAAGAATAATATGAAAAGATATAAATAGTTCAGAAGGTATTCTGTTATGTATTTTCCAAGATATGTGGCTCATGTAGTGTGTATAATTAAAGAGATGATGTTCCCTTTTATAACTGAGTTTGCGAGAAAACATGTAAATAATTGAAACCTTATTATATAATATATGTCTTAATGAAGTCAAGTGGATCCAGATTATAAAATATTAAAAAAATATAAATTTAAACATGAAATCAAAATAACTATTTATATTTAATAATGTTTTTATGAAATCATGAATCCCAATCCATTTGTTTTATCATTTTTATTTCATTTTATCATCAACTAGGGTGAGAAAGATTTACCTTGGTCACTATTGATTTTGACAGAAAAATTTGTTGAAATTGTTACCTAATGTTAATAAAACTAATTACAAATATGGTTTCCATTTTATAAAATTGAATTCTTATATGTTTCACAATTTAAATTAAATACATCTACATAAAATTCAATGAAAAGTATTCTTATAAAAATGCATGTTTTTTTCATAAAAATTATTTTATATTATAATCAATTATAATGATGATTACCATGTATTTAATTGTATTTTTTAAAATAAAAGGGGTATTATTTTACTTAAAATTAAATCCAACACTAAAACGAGGCCTTTGAATTCTTGATTAAGAGAAAAGAACCAAAAATAGATTTTAATAGAACACAAACGTCACATTGATATAAAAATGATAAACATATATTTCTATGTTAATAATTATTTTTAAAAATGAGTTATATTACTTATTAAATATATATTATATCCATAATAATGGTTTATAAACATCAAATTCATTCATATATCATTATGATTTATAAAAGTGGTAGTATTTTTAAATTCATTATTTTCCAATATTTTCCTAAAAATTATTATTCTCAAAAAAATAAAAGAATACACCCTATTATAATTTTTACATGAAAGTTTAAAAAATTAAAATAATTTCATAAAAATAAAATTAAAACATATGGAAATTTCAGTTTTAATAACATTCGTGAATAAAATAATCTGAATTATGCTATTGTTACATTGCAATGAAATATTTTCTTACTTGAATTAATGACTAAGAGATACGTTCTTCCCCCTACAAAAATTCTATTCATGAAATTTATATAATTTCACCTCATTATAAAATTTGGGTAATTATTCATCAAAACATCATTAGGTTACCATTTTTCCTTTTCTATTTTTTTATTTTTCTAATGAAACTTTACCTGTTGAGTCATTTGATTCCTCAACACCACATCCCTTATGTTAAGAATCAGGATAACATCTTCAAAATAATATATATTATACTATAATTAATTTTATCCAATGGGGGTATATGCATTGGGCCAAGCATAAATTTCCGATATTATTAAATATAGAAAATATCATTAAATTTAGAGAGGTTGGGTAGATTTTTCAATTGGTAAACCACCATTTCAAATCTTTCCAAAACATCAAAAGTATCTATGTTCCAAGAACATAGTTTCAATTTACTATTAAACCATATAACCCCCTTAGATAGGGATAAATTAAAGAAAAAATGACCCCTTATTGGAAATTTTATATCATTCATTAATTTCTTAGTATAGATATATTTCATACATTGATCTATATTGATATGTATCTAAATAGGTTTTCCAATTAATGTTGTCTCCTCAACAATTTCATGCCCTAAAATCTGCATATTAGAAAATTAATACTGAAAAATTCGTGTATGAAATATTTTTCCATACAACTCTTCATATGGACCCATTTGAATGCTTTAATTGGAGATATTATTCTATGAAAATCCTTTCATGGGTTAGTACTGATTCCATGTACCATGAATGTTATGTGAGTACATCCTAGTCATTTATTTTAGTGATTGAGTTTTCCTTTTTTAATGTCCACCTATCAAATGATAATAAGCATTTCTGAAACATAGCTCCTTGTTTAAATTCTCCATAAGAAATTTCCATAATTTCAATGTAAATCATGGGTTATTTCCAGATACAATCAAATTTGGTTCATTGTGAGGTATGAAAACATTATTTTTATCGATTTTATGAGGTAACCAAGAGGTAATTCCTCTCTTATAGTGAATAAATGTTAATACATGTTTGGTTGATCAATATTAACTCATATAGAAGCTTTTATTTTATGATTATTTGGAAATATAATGATAAATTCAGTAGTAATATTACCCCAAATCTACATAATAATAGGGAGAGGTGGCATGAACCCTTTATAATGATGTTTCTTAGCATTTAAATATTGAAAAACAAAGGAAAATGATATATAGTCAAAAATTTACATCATCATATTATCCCACCAAAACCTTTATCTTAACTCCCTATATATTTTTGTGTTACCTATGTATATTCATAAATTCCAACTATGAGATTCATTATGTAATTACCCCTTCATCTCAGGTATTTTTGGAACACATAAATTATTTCCAAATTTAAAAACACTATCTTCATAAACAATTTATACCATATTCCTATCATTCACAACATTAATGTTCTTTTATAAAATCTTCTCATAAAGTTGGGACCTTTTTTCTTTAAATTTAAATATGGGTTTTCAATAATTTAGAAAATGAGTGATGCATTCTCTTCCTTAATCATTCACATGTAAAATTTTATTAAATATATGAATATAGGATCTTTTTAATTCCAAATTTTCGTATGAACTCCATGATCATTTCTACTGTATTTTTCAACAACTTTATTTCCCATCTTTTAGTGGTAGTTTATTGAGGAATCATAGTCCCAGAGTAGATATAGCCTTATCCATTTGTCTCAGGTTGAAATAATATTTTGAAAATAATTATTTAAAAAATTAATGATTTATATATATCCCTCATATTTGAACATATAGGCAATGAATTCTTCTTTTCAAATGCATATATTACAAATTCGAACTCAAGAACATGGATTGGATAACTCTATTTACTAATATTCAATTATCTTAATTCATTAGAAAAACATTTGATAATATATATAAATAGAAATATTATTTATTTATTATATTCATTACTATATATCACAAAATAACCCCTTTTAATTGTATTGTAAAAATAAATGTGTTTGAAAATCTCCTCTTAAGTTGTTAAAAATTTATATAAATTATTCAAAGCATAAAAACAAAAACACTTTATGTGTCCAAATGACTAATTGGTTATCTAATTATGAATTATTTTGATCAATTTTCCAATAATAACAAGTTAGTCAAATGATAATACATATCTTGGTTATGTTCATTTTGGTAGGCCATTCTTTAATTATCTTTTTTGTTAAAAGGATTTCCTATTATTACATTCTTTAAAGAAATATTTCCATGGAAAGGAACTGACTAAATCTAGAATTCAGGCATATGAAATTGAAAATATAACTCATTCATTTATATATTTTCATGAATTATTCTAAAATGTATTTTAAAATCTTCATGGATTTTAGATATTATAATGATATCATTAATAAATACAAAAAATATATTATCAAGATAACATTTGAATAATCTATTCATTGATTCCATAAAAATATAGGTTTAATTAGTTAATCTAGAGGGAATTACTATAAAATCATAATATCCATACCTTATGGGAAATTACATCATTGAAATATCATATTTTATTAGTAATAATTGATGATACCTAGAACATATATAAATATTTGAGAAATAAGTAGCTCCATGACATTGATCAAACATGCCATCTATATGAGGAAGATGATATTTCTTCCAAATTGTACAGGCATTGATTTTCCAATAATCCTTTAAAAACCTAAAATACTAATAATTCATCTAAGTTAATAGAATACAAGCTCTCTAAGGTGAAACTGTAAGGAAAATGAATCCCATTTTACATAACTCTTACAATTTTTTCGTCAGTCCCGTTAATTCCACTATGGCTATTCTATAAGGATTATTAGATATATAATTTTCATTACAAATTTGTTCAATGGAAGTATCATATTTTTTTTCATGGGTATTTCCATGTAACTCTTATAGAAAAACATCAATGTATTTCTGCACAATAGGTACAAATTCTATGTTGGGGTTACCTTTTCCATCCATCAGTTTCATATTCTCTTATTCACTGGGGATATAGAAATGATTTAGATAATGAATTTTTCGTTATAAATATAATGGATTTAACATTTCTTTCATGAATATTAATATAACTCCCTTAGAGATAATTATTCTTTTTATACATTCAAGTAGAATCCACACTAATTATTATATCATATTAAACCATAGGAATAATAACCAATATTTCAAATAGGTTATGTTTATGCATCATAATGGGAACTAAAAGACATATTTTTTTAAAAAAAATTCCACTTGTATTCATAATTTAAAACTCAATTATTATGGTGATATTGATTATTTAATGTTATTTGATAATAAAGAGTACATAAAATTGTGAAAAAATTAAAATAAAATAGATATTTATATAACTTTGTGTTTATAATGAATATAATTTCCAACATATATTTTAGGTAGTTAATAATAAATACAGAAATTAAAAAATCAATTGAAACCATCCTTAACATATTTTACTGTAGGTTCCTTTGAATCTTGGGTAGTTTCTTTGAATAATACCCCATCCACCTGAATTCTGTTGAAATGGATAACACCAACTTCTTTAATTCCAATAAACTCACTAGAAAGATAGCCCTTACCCCTTCACCTATTAAAAATATCAATCTAATTAACTATTATCCTAGATTATTCATCTTTAGTTTTGACATTATAGAAATATCATCTTCTCATTATTATTTTTTTGAAACATTTCTTCTTTCCCTTAGTGCTAAGACAACAACATTTTTCTTGAATTCCCATGAAAATATAATAACTATAAAATAATCTCATTATCTTGATGGAACATAGTACTATATCATCGTATAATGAGATTGTTTTGGAGACTGATGAACATAAAATTTTAGGTTTAATCCCATTAATTAAATAGTTAATAATTATTTTCGGATTTTATATATAGTCTATATCACACCTTCGTAATATTGTGATGATGGCCTCATATTTAGAAACACATGCTTCATCCTTTTTTCTTTAGGATTATGAATTTTCATTCCATTTCATCTCATTTATTTTGAGTAAAATATTTCTCAAATAAAATCATGTTTATTTTTTACCATAAAATAGTTCCCATTTAAACACATTATTTAGTATTTTGGATCAAGGAAAAAAATTTTCAATGACCTACCTTTAAAAATAGGCTACCCTAACAACCCTTTCCCTTTTGTTACTTCCCAAATCCATGAATATCATTTTAAGGGAAACGATTCATTACATACCTAATGGGGTTCCCCAGACCCACAATTATGGGTCCTTTTATAATAACACATTATTTTATAAATTAACATTGATAATGGGTGAGATGATCAAAGAAAAACTTATATAAATTTCCTAACAGTATTATATCTCATTATAATCTCACACAAGTAAAAAATCATTTTGGTTTAGTTTCATTGAGGACTAACTACATTAATAAATTAGTTTTAAAACACTTGTTAATATTTCTCTATAATAAAACACACTAGAAACACATATAGACTTCTCATAGGATCCATCCAACTTTATATAATGGGGTATGCATATAAAAGAAATGTGAGTGCTTAAATATACCATATAGAAAAACATATGTGATAACAATAAAAAATAATAAGTGAGTATAAAATGATCACACATGTATAATCAGGAAATATAATAAAGATAAACCTAACAATGAACAGATCAAAAATCTTGGAATAAAGAATGAGAGAACCTAAAAGTTTGTAATATTTATGAAAAGGGGAATCGACATGTATTTTTACAAAACCTAAAAATGAATATAATTATAGAGTTATGGAATATATTTAAAAACATCATAATGATATGGAACTACCAAGAGAAAAGGATATCATTGTGACTAAACTCATTATTCCCATACCCATGTGAAAAAACTCATTGTTTATATTCATGGAAATGTGATAAAACTAATTATTAATTGCATATTTGAACAAAATAATTAGGTTCACACCTAACTATCTTCTGAGATATAAATTTAAACCAATTAATTAGACGTTCATATGGGAACCTACCTATCATAGTCCTCATAAATGTTTTAGATAGTAAAAAATTATCATTATATAATATCCATGGAATAAAAATGGGTTTCATATACCTTTCAGATGCAATCATATATGGAAAAAATTATTAATTACATTAATAATCCAAAATTTTTATACACATGAAATATCAATGTGTATCCAAATATATTTAGTAAATTTTTAGGTAAATATTCTTTTATCATTGTAATAGAGCATATGGTTTTTATAGAGTACATATAAAGGGTATTCAATTAAGTTAATAATATCTATATTAAATTAATTAATAACATCAAGGTGAACACCGTTTAATAAATTAAATGTAAAGATACCTATTCACAATGGAAATGAGTTGAATTAAATATAAGGATTATAAAACATTTATCACTAAGTAAGAAAAAGAAAGTGATGGATAGATTCTATAATAGAAAAAAACATATTATAATAAATCTAGAGATTAAATGTTGGTTGTATAATTAGAATAATATCCATTACTAAGAATAATATATTTAAAATTACATTGAATTTCATAAAAAACATTTTTTTAGATTTCAAAAATAACTTTGGAAGGACTATTTCCCCAGGACTAGCTACACTTGGACTCAATAGGGTTGAATTTAGTTCTTTTAAATTTTAATTTCATATAAAACAATTATCTTTAATCAATTAGAGACCTATAATAATATCCTTAACATAAGTAGTTATAAAAATAAAAAATAAAACTAAAATTGATCAGATGTAAATATTAATTATGTTTCAGGGAATAAAAACCAAATATTCAACTCCACAAAAACTCAACTCCAGAAGATTATATATTTTCACTTGTTTGGTCTTTTATCCTAGGAGTTCCAGAAAATTTCCCAAGAACTTCATAACTGAGTGATGGAAGTCAAAACATGGTAATAAATTTGAAAATACATTCAACTAGGATCCAAAAAGTATTTGCAAAAAAGTTTCTTCAAGGTTCATTTAATAAGAACCTTAAAAATGAAAGAGAGAATAAATGTATTGTTTACAAGTTAATCTCATAGTTTTAAGATAAAACTAAAAGAAGATAATAAATATCCCAATGAGATGATAAGAATTAATATATCACAATGTGGGTTTGGTGAACATAGAAAATATGAACATGGTAGTGTAACTGTAGAGTCAAATATTCTTCTTCTTTCATATGAAAAACATAGTAACGCCTATGAGGTTTTTGATATATTTATTCAATAATAGATAATGAAGTTATATTTTTTTCTAAATTTTCTTTTTCATACTTGAGAGGCACACTTGAAATGCATGGAATAATTACTTTTTAATTGTACTACTTCATATCTATAAAATAAATAATTGATATTTTATAACCACACATATGTTTCATGGAAATAACTCAATAAAATTATTGGGAATTCAATTATCCTTTCACTTTCTTTCTTGATACTTTTCACCTATTATATTTTTTTACTATAAAGATGTAATACACCATTTAATAAATGCATGAAATCATTAATTCTACCTGAAAGTTTCCTAATGGTAATAAATAACATGTTTCTAGACCACATAAATGATTTTATACCACCACATAGATGAATTAAACACACATTAATTCATAAATCAAAATGGAATCACATAGAAATTTTTTCACTTATAAGATTTATCTCAGTAGTGGAATTTTAAAGGCCTTCCTCGCTTGGATGATTTGCTTTTAGAAGGATTATTACTCATATTTCCAAAATATAATATACCTATAGGAATTATACATCCATTTGTATCCAAATATCAAATTTCCCCACATATCCAAATAACAAGGTTAGTTACACAACGTAACTGATTTATGTATCTAATTGATCTACATATCCTATTACTCACACACGCGATTCATAATTTTTAGAGATTTCCACATAGTTGTTTCTATGATATTGATGTTCCATGTTGGTAAATCATTTACATATGTGATTAAAAATAGTGATTTCTCTACGTATTCATTTTTTCATGTATCCAAATTCCTCCCATATCTTATTTTCTAATTTTAGGGAAATTTCATCCAAAATGTCCAAAATTGCTAACTTAATGGTTTCAAAAGTAGAAATACATAAAATAAGTATAAAAAAAATGAAATCACTTAAAATTATCAGTAATATATGAAGGGTATTTTATATCTTCTAAATTTAAAACCTGTGGGATATGTTTGAACAATAGAAGTATTTCATCAATATCCCCTATTTTGATGCTCACAAAATTCATAAGATATTAATCACAATGTTTAAAAAGTTTCCTATATAATTTTATATAAAAAATGAAATATTATTCATTGTATTCTACCCCATAATTAGAGAAATTCCCCCTTTATATTATGTGAGGAATTATCATCCTTTGATTAAACATAGGGTAAACTTCTCCAATTTCTTTTCCTTTTGTACCATCAAAAGGATGGGGATAGGTTAAAAAACATTATTAATTTACCACTGATTGGTATAAATTGATTAGGGATAGCTCAAAAAATGTATACGAGATTATGAATAGAATGTAATTCATTAATTAATATTAATATAATAAGAAAATTCATTGAAAAAATTCCCTTTGAAAAACCTAAGAAATTGATAAAGATAAATATCATTAATTTTAAACCATTTGTAAAAAACATACATCCACTCAACACCCCCAAAAATACATATACAAAATACAAGTCATGATATATGGGTTTATATATAGGGTTAGACTAAGAATGTGGTTTGGGTGGAGGTAACATTATGGTAAGAAGGGTTCTATAGGTAGGATGAGGATCCATTGTTATTGAAAAAGCAATCATTTCAATATTAGTGGTAGAACGGTCTGTAAATCAAATAGATGATTTTTCACTAGGATATTGATAAGTAGTGGTGATAATTTTATCAATATAGTATTCATATACACATATATTATAGGATAATATAGATGAAAAAATAAAACTTTTTTGTATGGTATGAGGAGGAACCATCATTCCTAGATCTATATGGATCTAAGGCTACATCCATCTTGGATTACTCATTTTGGTATATCTTATAAATACTATAACATTCATTAAATCTTTATCTAGTACCATGATAGATATATTGAAGTTGATTTTGAAGAGTCCAACATTGAAAATAATACAAATAATCTAAACATATTTCTATTCCATTGATTATATCTTACTTGAAGAACTCAATAATAATAGAGGATTCATATATGTGGTTTTAAGAAATAGAGTGGAGAATATTTCATAAAATTTACTTAAAATATCACAATGAGCATGGGTGAAACTATGAAATAGATTAATAAGTTAATAGGTTGAGGACTATATAATGTATCTAGAAGATCGAGATATAACTTATTCATAATCTATTCTACTGATCCTTAGATAATGACAATGCATCCATTCATTGATTTATCATACCATAGATATTGGATATCAAAACATACAAACCTTGATATATATATTGAACATCACTAACTTGATATTGATAGACCAGAGCACTATAACCAAGTTCCACTTCAGTGGGAACAACAACAATAGATGAATGAGTAACTAGAAACACTATATGAATTATCCTAAGATGATGTGTCATGACCCGTCCTCGGGGCCCGTGCTGTGACTACCCCAAGCCCGCCTTCCATAAGCCAGGGGCTGGCGACTAGCACCAAAGGCATAAATACTGACAAAAAGGGGGAGGCATTTCCTTTATAAAGTAAACAAACACCACAGAGTAAGCTAGAAGATGTAAACACTAAGTAAAGCTGGTACAAAAGTAAGTGCGGAAAAGTAAGTGGGCCAGAATACAAACCCAAACTGAAAGTGCAGTACAACGGAAAGTAAGTACAACTGAAAGAGAGTGCAGCAACAGAAAAGTAAGCAGCGATTCCAAGCCGTCCTCTGGAAATCCCACCTGAAGGGTGGGTACATATAGCCTCCTTAGTTCCTCGGGTTCAGTCGTCCGCTCCGTGTACCTCTCGCCCAGTGGTCCACCTCCAGCTACCGACCTGCTCCACAAGCCTCAACCACGATCAGCACTATCCGTCGTCTGCGCCCAACACAACGTAGTGTGAGAACAGCCCGTGCAGGGGTGAGTATACGCTACTCAATAGGGACCCCGAGACCCCTGAATGTCCCCCAGAATCCACAAAGGATAATCCACAAAGGAAAGATACAATCACGAAGTAACAACCAAAACTACTTAGATATATTCCCATACATATTCCTAAGTCATCAATTCCAGTTCGGCTCCAACATCCTATCCCAAGTTCGATCGCATCCACACAGGATAGTACAAACCAATCCATAGAAGAAAGAAAAACACAATCCACATAGAAAATCATGTCAATCAGATCAGATATATTGATTGAAAATCAAGACTCAGATCACACAGGTATACTTCTTCGTAAGATGATAGAGTTGATCAAATGTTGTTACTGATTCATCTAGTTGGGACCCACATAGGATACAAGTACTGTAGTCATCGCCACCGAACCCACGGAGGATTCTAGTATAGTTGTCGTCATCATTGAACCCACAGAGTATTCCAGTACGATAGTCTTCACCTTCGAACCCACAGAGGATTCCAGTACGGTTGTCGTCACTGCTGAACCCACTGAGGATTTCAGTGCAGTTGTAGTCATCGAACCCACGGAGGATTCCAGTAATAATGTCGTCACCATCGGACCCACATAGAATTTCAGTACGATAGTCTTCATCGTCGAACCCACGGAGGATTCCAGTATGAAATTATTCATCGTCGAACCCACAGAGGATTCCAATATGAAAGTCTTCACCGTCGAAACCACATAATATTTCAGTACGGTAGTCTTCATCATCGAACCCACAGAGGATTCCAGTACGAAAGTCTTCACCATCGAACCCACATAGGATTTCAGTATGGTAGTATTCATCATCGAACCCATGGATTATTCCAGTATGAATGTCTTCATCGTTGAACCCACAGAGGATTCTAGTACGAAAGTCTTCATCGTTGAACCCACAGAGGATTCCTGTACGGTTGTCATCGTCGTTGCAACCAGCTGTAGGGTTTCCGTACACAACACGCTCATTCCGGGAGGGTCCGCTCCATGAGCCAAGAGGTCGATACATCAACTATCACGTAGACCAGAGTTGATGTATCGCAAAGTTCTGTCATGTCAATAGGAACACAACGTGACAGATGTCACGTCAATTAGACGCCCGGTCTGAGAGTTAATGGCTTTTTCGTTCCAGGGGCCCGGTTGGTTTTTAAGTCAAAGCGAACCCGATTGTACTCCAACTAGGTCCAAAACTCGAGCGGAGTAAGCCAAAAGGTGAGTCTCACTAAGAGGAATCCAACAAAGTCGACGACACGTCAATCTGACGTCCGGAGCTCAAGTTATAAGCGTTTCCGCTCCGAGGTCCTGGTTGGTTTCGTGTTCGAACCAACCCGGCCATACCCATAGCTCTCCGAAACCTTGAGTGTAACATACCGAAAAGAATGTCTCGATCCAAGGATCACTTTACAACTAATGGTGCGTCGATCGGAGATCCGTAGCCCATGTTATGGGAAAAAAACCGAAAGTGGTCCGAAAATTGGGGTTTTGGGCCCGGACGGACCGGACCCGAGACCCCCTAGGTCGGCCCGGACCGGGTCGAACCGAACCAAGTCTGGGTCCGGAACCTTAGGGCACGGCCCGGCCTAGTGGGTGCAGCCCAACCCAATCGGCGCGGCCCAGCCCAGCCGGCGCGGCCCGGTCCGGCCTGGGCGGCCCGGCATGGGCCTGCCCCGCTCAGCCAGCTCGGTGCTGGCCGTCCCATTGCAGAAAGGGGGGGGGCTTCCCCCCTTGATTGAAGCCGCGACCCCATGTGGGGGCCGATCCCTTCTGCCAGTAGACACGGTGCTGGGCACCGCGTCTCCCCCGGGTCCCGCACGGCTGCGGGACCGGTCGCCTGCCGCCGAGGCTTCAGCTGTGGTTGTCCCTCCTGACGGTGTGCAGAGACGCCACCGGTGACGTCCGTGGGCCACCGTAGCCGCTCCGGTGGACCGTTATTTCTCCCGTCTGCGCCTGGGGTCATCTCGAGACCCTTAGATTACTGTGATGGGCTCCAATCACTCAACTGTCCCATTTCATCGTCACCCAACATTCCGCGCATCAAGAACAGAGAATCGGTGGGTTCTGACTTGTTCGTTGGTCCGCAGCCACCACATTAGTGGTTCAGATGACTTTCAACAATTTAATCATATGTCGAGGATATAATACACATAAATTAAATTAAACCAAACCCCCTACCTCGATGAAGTCATCGAACAAGTTTTGTCGTGGGAAAGGGACGTCGCGGAAGACAACGTCCCGGAAGGAGGATCGTTGGCGTTGCGGTACACGGCGTCGTGGTACACGAAGTCGCATAGAAGAGGACTGTCTGCGTCGCGGTACACGACGTCACATCATCTATCTCCGAGGAATCAGGGTTATTCGTCGTCCTTCGTTATAGGTCAGCGTTCTTCATTGGTGACAGTGTGTTTTTTGCGTTCTTCAAGGAGGAAGAAGATATTCCTCAAGAGCACAAGAGTCCTCCCTTCCTTTCGCACAATGAATTAACCCCTAATAAAATATGTCTTGTCTTATTTTATTAACACAAAAACAAGCCATAAATTTGAAAATCAAACAGATCTCATTCAATTAATTGAATTAATTGAGGAATGTTTAATATTTAATTTAATTTTGAGAGTTGACTTGCCATTAATTCGGGGTGCGGGTGAGTTACAAATTAAAAGCATGAGAGGGATGTTAATAAGGGATTTTAAGGGGTGGGGATTGTGTGGGCCCCACTTCACTAATATCCTACATAGTGGAGTTAGGATATTAGTGGGTCCCACTCCAACCAAAAATCATAGGTTTAACTACTCTAGAATAGAAATCAAATTTGTAGCACAATATTTTATTTTATTTTTTAGTTAACCCATTTAATTAATAACCTCACCCGAGCAAATCAAACTCTGGAAAAATGTGTTCTTAAGAAATTACCGGCGCTATGGTTTCATCGGTGTCCTCAGATTTAAATTCCAAGCACCGGTTAAAAAGTTAGGAAAACCCGCTCGTTCGTTCACTGAACATACCCGAGCTAAACTTCAGAACATGATTCCGGGCACACTGGGCCTCAGAATTAGGTGCCGCTGAAAACTGTGCCCTTGTAAAATCCCAAAGAAAATTATGAAAAAAATATCTCTTAAATTTTACTGGTCTTTACGTTACTCCCACCTCAGGGCTTTACGTCCCCGTAAAGATACATAAATTACTAGGGGAACAAATGTGGGTACTGAGCACACATCAGAGCCTCCCGCTCCCAAGTGCTCTCCTGGAGGTTACTGTGCTGCCATCTAATGCGCACTAGAGGAATCGACCACCCATGTAGGACCCGCTCTTGTTGATCTTCGATCTCCACCAGGACCTCCACAAAAGTCACCCCATCGTCATGGTCTATCTCCCCATGGTCGATGATATGCGTCGGGTCGTGCACGTATCTCCTCAGCTGAGATACGTGGTAGAGGTCGTGCACCTGGTGCAATTGAGGTGGTAGAGCCAGGCAATAAACCACCTCGCCTATCCTGCCGAGTACCAGAAAAGGTCTGATGAAGCACATAGACAACATTCCGCCCCAGCAAAATCTCCATAATCGACATCGAGGTGAGACCCACAAGAAAATGTGGTCGCCTTCCTCAAACTCTAATGGCCTCCACCTGCTGTCAGCATATGACTTTTACTGGCTCTGAGCTGTCCTCATCAGCTCTTGGATGACCAGGACCTTCTTTGGTCCTACAAGAACTGATAAGATTTCTTCGTTGCCGATAAGAGAAATCCAGTCTCATCCCCTGGATGAACCACGTTCTCTGCCTAATATAGTCAATCCCGATATGGATGATACTAATCCATACCAAGAATGACATTGTAAGGCATTGACGCTACTACCAAGAGATCCAACCGTTACCCTCGCCTCCAAGGGTTGAGTCACACTCTCGGCATCAGTGTGTGGTCACTGGGTCTCCCCCAATAGGTATCTCAAAAGTGAGGGTCAAGTCAACAGTTTTAAATAAGAACCTCTATATAACCATACAAAGAGAGGACAGGAAAGTAAATTCCACATAGAAAGGTGTATTTTATTACTGCACCTCAAAGTACGAAGACACAAAGCATCCACAAACAAACATCAACAAATCTAGAAGCAACATGAACAAAATTTTCCATGTCTAGAGCTAGTCCCGCTCCTGTCCATCTGCTCCCGGAGTTCCATGATCGTAGGCCTCAGCTGCCTGAAGCTGATTTCTCCCATGTCCACCCGTTCCCCGCGGTCGGGGTGGTCTCCCAGGTGGTGGTGGTGGAAGTGCCTCAAAGCATCGTCCACCACCCACTGCTCGGCCAGCTCTTCTGCCTCGCCCGCCTACTCCTTGCCGACCGCCATGGTCGAACCTCTTCCTGGGAGGTCCCTCTACCACCTGCTACTCATTTGCAGGATGAGTCAGGCAGTCTCGAGCAATGTGATCCTGCCCGCCACATGCGTAGCATTGCCTACTCCTCGTGTAGCTGGATCTCCTTCATGTTCCCCGAAAAATTGAATCTTCACCCTGAGATTTCGCATCTGATGGTCTGGCCCGCTTGGACCTCTGCATCCCCTGTCTACTGCCAGCTGCAAAAGACTCCGCTAAGGCTTGTCCTACGGAGGGTCCTACCACTGGTGCTTGCTCAGCGAGAAAACTCTCCACTAAAATGGATTTCTCCAACACCCCTACCTGCGTCAGAATGCTAAGGGAGATCATCGAATCCCTGATATCATGCCTCATTACTTGCTGGAAGGTCTGGGCCCGAAAGAACGGGTCCCGTACCATATCAATGGAGTAGCGCGAGAGATTAGTAAACCTCGCCGAGTACTGGGCCACGGTCATGATGCCCTACCCCTGCTGTAGTAGCTTCGGGATGTGCACCGTACGGAGGGTGGCTGAGATGAACTATGAGTGGAAGAGGCTCTCAAAGTCCGTCCAGAGGAGAGAATTCTTGTCGTGCACCTGGAGCATCAAGCTCTCCAATCTTCCTGCTGCCGCTTGCAGGAGGCTCACTACGAGGATCACCATGAGGTCAGCTGGTGTCCCCACTAACCTAAAAACTCGCACAACCACCTCCATCCAATCCTCAGCTACCTGAGGGTCCATCTTCCTATGGATCCTGGGCGGTCTCTAACGCTGAAATTCGTGCATTTCACTAAGGCGACATGCACTCTCAGTGGATGGGGCTAGTGGCATCGGTGGTTTGTCGGGTAGTGTTACTGCCGGTGCCTCTACTGAAAAAGGGCCCTGTACTGAGGCCACGTCGCTTGGTGGGCTGTCGTCTCACACAAATCTCGTAACCCTAGCTGGCTGCCATCGTGGGGACATCCTGAGAAGAAATAGGTGTTCCATGGTCAAATAATATACCTGCTGAGCTGACTCAAGGTAATCACCAAGAAAACATTTGAAACACACATGAAATAAATGTTTTCGTGCACTGAGTTGGAAATCAGAAGTCAGGGTCTTGGTGTACCGATATGTCAGTAGCCGCACCAACATTGGACTCCCTGGACTAATAACCACACTCAATACCTGTAACACTATTGCTTCACATAGACGAAAGATCAGAGTCCTGAGTTCTGTGGTAGAACCGAACTTATCTGATACCAATTTTTCACGACCCGTCCTCGGGGCCCGTGCCGTGACTACCCCAAGCCTGCCTTCCATAGGCCAGGGGCTGGGGACTAGCACCAAAGGCATAAATACTGACTAAAAGGGGAAGGCGTTGCCTTCATAAAGTAAAAAAACACCACAGAGTAAGCTAGCAGAAGTAAACACTAAGTAAAACTGGTACAAAAGTAAGTGCGGAAAAGTAAGTGGGCCAGAATACAAGCCCAAACTGAAAGTGAAGTACAACGGAAAGTATGTACTACTGAAAGAGAGTGCAGCAGTAGAAAAGTAAGCAGCGAGTCCAAGCCTTCCTCTGGAAATCCCACCTGAAAGGTGGGTACAGATAGCCACCTCAGCTCCTCGGGTCCAGCCGTTCGCTCCGTGTACCTCCCACCCAGTGGTCCACCTCTAGGTACCGACCTTCTCCATAGGCCTCAACCACAATCAGCACTTTCTGTCGTCTGCATCCAACACAATGTAGTGCGGGCATAGCCCGTGTAGGGGTGAGTATACACTACTCAGTAGGGACCCCGAGACCCCCTAAGGTCTCCCAGAATCCACAAAGGAATATCCACAATGGAAAGACACAATCACAAAGTAACAACCAACACTACTTAGGTATATGCCCATACATATAACTAAGTCATCAATTTCAGTTCGGCTCTAACATCCGAGCCCATGTTCGATCACGTCCACACAGGATAGTACAACCCAATCTACATAGGAAAGCACATCACAATCCACATAGTAAATCAAGGCAATCATATCAGAGATATTGATTGAAAATCATGACTCAGTTCACACAGGTATGCTTCTTCGTAAGATGATAGAGATGATCAAATGTTGTTAATGATTCATCTAGCTGGGACCCACGTAGGATAAACGTACTGTAGTCATTGCCGCTGAACCCACGGAGGATTACAGTATGGTTTTCGTCGTCGTTGAACCCACTGAGGATTCCAGTACGATAGTCTTCACCGTATAACCCACATAGGATTCCAGTATGGTTGTCATCACTGTCGAACCCACAGAGGATTTCAGTGTAGTCGTAGTCGTCGAACCAACAGAGGATTCTGGTAGGAAAGTCTTCACTGTAGAACCCACATAGGATTTCAGTATGGTAGTCATCATCGTCGAACCCACGGAGGATTCCAGTACGAAAGTCTTCATCGTCGAACCCAAGGAGGATTCCAGTACGAAAGTCTTCACCATAAAACCCACATAGGATTTCAGTACGGTAGTCTTCATCGTCGAACCCACAGAGGATCCCAGTATGAAAGTCTACACTGTCGAACCCACATAGGATTTCAGTATGGTAGTCTTCATCATCGAACCCACAGAGGATTCCAATACGAAAGACTTCATCATCGAACCCATGGATGATTCTAGTATGAAGGTCTTCATCGTTGATCCCACGGAGGATTCCAGTATGGCTTTCATCGTCGTTGCAGCCAGCTCTAGGGTTTCCACACACAACACGCTCGTTCTGGGAGGGTCTGCTCCACAATCCAAGAGGTCGATACATCAACTATCATGTAGAATAGAGTTGATGTATCGCAATGTTCTGTCATGTCAATAAGAACACAACGCGACAGACGACACGTCAATTAGACGCCCAGTCTGAGAGTTAATGTCTTTTTCTTTACAGGGGCCCGGTTGGTTTTTAAGTCAAAACCAACCCAACCATACTCCAACTGTGTCCAAACCATGAGCGGAGTAAGCAAAAAGGTCCATGTCACTATGAGGAATCTAACAAAGTCGACGGCACGTGAATCAGACGTCCGGAGCTCAAGTTATAAGCGTTTCCGATCCGAGGGCCCGGTTGGTTTCATGTTCAAACCAACCCGGTTGTACCCAAAGTTCTACGAAATCTTTAGTTTAATATACCAAAACGACCGCCTTAGTCCAAGGATCACATATCAACTAACGTTTCGTCGATCAGGGGTACGTAGCCCATGTTATTTTCAAAAGACCGAAAGTGGTCCGAAATTTGGGGTTTTGGGCCCGGACCGACCCGGCCCGTTGTGCGCGGCCCAGCCCAACCGACGCGGCCCTGCCCCGCCGGCACGGCCCAGCCCAGCCTGGGCGGCCTGGTCTGGTGCGGCCGGTTGGCAGCCCCGCATGACCAGCTCGGTGCTGGCCATGCCGTTGCTGAAACGGGGGGTGGCTGACCCCCTTGATTGAAGCCATGACACCACATGGGGGGCCGCTCCCTTCTGCCAGTGGATGCGGCGCTGGGCACCGTGTGACCGGTCACCTGCCGCCGCGGCATCAGCTGTGGAGGTCCCTCCTGGCGGTGCGCCGGGACTCCACCGCCTATGGCCGGCCGGCTGGTGCCGGGCGCCGCCACCGGCCGCCGGTGAAGTCCACGGGCCACCGGAGCCACTCCGGTGGTCCTTTCTTGCTCCCGTCTACGCCTGGGGTTGTCTCAGGACCCTTAGATTACCACGAAAGCCTGTAATCACTCAACGGTATCGTTTCATCTTCTCCCAACGTTCTGCACATCAAGAATAAATAATCGGTGGGTTAAGGCTTGTTCATTGGTCCGCACCCACCGCATTAGTGGTTCAGATGACTTTCAACAATTTAGTCATATGCCGAGGATATAATCTAAATAAATTAAATTAAACCAAACCCACTATCTCAATGAAGTCGTCGAATGAGGTTTGTCGCGGGAATGGGACATCGCGGAAGGAGGATCATCAGCGTTGCGGTACACGGCGTCGTGGTACATGACTTTGTGGAGAAGAGGACAATTGGCATCGCGGTACACGGCGTCGTGTCGTCGATCTTCAAGGAATCAATGTTATTCGTCATCCTTCGTTGGAGGTCGGCGTTCTTCATCGGTGACGGTGTCTTCTTCGTGTTCTTCAAGGAGGAAGAAGATATTCTTCAAGAGCGCAAGATTCCTCCCTTCCTTTCGTACAACGAATTAAATCCTAATAAAATAAGTCTTGTCTTATTTTATTAACACACACTCTGGCCATAAATTTGAAAATCAAACAGATCTCATTCAATTAATTGAATTAATTGAGGAGCATTTAATATTCAAATTAATTTTGAGGGTTGAATTGCCATTAATTCGTGGTGTGGGTGAGTTACAAATTAAAACCATGAGAGGGAGGTTAAAAAGGTATTTGAAGGGGTGGGGCTCATGTGGGCCCCACTTCACTAATATCATACCTAGTGGAGTTATGATTTTAGTGGGTACCAATCCAACCACCAAGAATAGGTTTAACTAATCAGAATAGAAATAAAATTTGTAGAACAATATTTTATTTTATTCTTTAGTTAACCCATTTAATTAATAACCTCACCCGAGCTAATGAAACTCTGGAAAAAGGTGTTCTTACGAAATTACCGGCGCTGCAGTTTCATTGGTGTCCACAGATTTCGATTATGAGCACCAGTTCCAAAGTTAGGAAAACTCGCTCGTTCGTTCACTGAACGTACCCGGGCTAAACTTCAGAACATGATTCTAGGCACACCGGGCCTCGGAATCAGGTGCCGCCAGAAACTGTGCCTTTGTAAAATCCCAAAGAAAATTAAGAAAAAACATTTCCCTTGAATTTTATGGGTCTTAAATGATGTACACAAAAAAACTATTTCCCTATAGTGTTAATAGAAACTAATGTAAAATCCTCAGATTATAAGGAACATGAATCCTATTCAAATGAGTATAGGCCTCCAACAACTTAATAAAAAACACCAAAATATTTATAATTATCTAATGATTTTTTATCGTAGTATCGGGTTACCATGACACCATACCATAAATATCATTTGAAACATCCAACATATAATTCTATTTCTCATCAAAATATTATACAAGATAACCATAACATCATTCAAGGACACATATGTTCCATCCTCAAGCGATATAAAAACTTATATTTTATCCTAGAACTCACCCACAATATATTTTTTAAAATTTTACATTAAGAGATGTGTGTACATATCACACTTGGAATATTGAATATGAGAATACATAGAATTCAACTATAATTTAATCTGATCTACTCTATTCTAAAAAACAGGTACTACTCAAGGTTAAGAGAAAGTAGAAATGGTTGTTAGGTGAAACATCATAAAGAACTCAAATTGACTAGTCACAAAACATTTGAAGTGTGAGGGATTTCTTTTATTTCAATCGCAATCCCTTAAAGTTCATCAATATAATACTGAGACTAGTCAGATTAAACCATAAGAATATTTTGGATCATGTCTCTTTGTGATGCAATTAGAACAATAAGTTCATTAAACAGAGACATGGTAGCATAGATATTTCTCAGTCCACTCACTTGAGTTTTCAACTAATAAATATCGTTATCAATTAATTTAGAGGGAAATGAAAACACATGAGGAATTAATTGAAGATTCTTGATTACATCTGTTTGGGTTTCCATTATCACAACTAAATTATAAAAATCATCTTCTGATATAGAACTATCCTTGAGATTTTTGATCTCATCCTTTAGGATCTCAAAAATGATTTTAACTCATTTAAATCTCCTATAAGGTTATTAAATATATTCATAATATGGAAGAAAAATATAACATTTTAGTATTATATGATCTCTTATGTATAGAGGGTGCATCCTCAAGAACTAAAGGAGGTGATGGAAAGGGTGGTGGATGAGAATGATTAATAGTTTCCATAACCAGATCACTAAGATTACTTCCACTAGTAGGTGATCCATGAATAACTTGATCTGTTGGTTGAGTATCAACTTTAAATTCAGGTTCTCCTTCAATAAATGAATATCTAAGAATTTATTTAATATGAATTTCCTTAGGTATTACTATAATTGTCTCAATTAATAGAACAATATGCTAAACTACTTCATCAAATTCAACCACTTCGTCTTCCTAGATATGAACTATTTATTTTGATTTAGGGTTGATATCTAGAAAATAGGGATATACTATATCCACTTCTGAATCTTGAACCATTCTATCAGAAACTATCTCAGTACATGTTTTATCCCAAGGTGTTGAGGTTTAGGATGGATCCCCCTGACCCACACATTCCATCCCTATAGTATTCAATGTATTTAATCTTGAGTCCCAGTAGTATCAAATAGATAAAAAAATAATAGAAGAAATATTATTACTCTTTTATAATTTTATAGTATCTACCTCATTTAGAATGAATTCATTATTATTAGAAACTATAGACATAATCCCTCCATAGGGATAATAATTTTACATTTTATTTCGTTTTCATCGATGATTCGTAAACCACATCATATACCTTGGTATATTTACATTTATGTTATTAATCCAAATATATAATAGTTACATGTCTAGAGGTAACACTTTATCTATTTCACCATCTCATTAGTAAATCCTAGTCTACAAAAACCTAAATAGGACCTTCCACTCAACTTCTAAATTCATCACATGCTTCTTCTCGAAATAAGATGTTCCAAATAGTAATATAATAATCTCTTTTGGTCTTACTGAACTCATAAAAACAAATATTTGGATAAATATGATCTCCTCGTCATTGGGATAATTAATGGTTTTGGCTAACTCTACTAAAAAAACAAGTAAAAAAATTCCATTTATAGTTGAAGAATGAACACCCTTTCTTCAACTAAACTGGAACTCATCATTTCTTATTAACTCATTCACCTATTCGTAAAATAAGAAAATTGATTTATTTTCTTGAAAAACAAATTCCTAATATTAAAATAGAAGAACCGTATTTAATAACATCTTGATATACTTCATGTAGATCATATCAATGATTTCCCAATGAGAACATTGCTTAACACATCACATCCTATTTCCTTCTTGGATGAACTAGAGCATCCATCACCTCTATGATTAGATATTACCATGAAATGATGGATAGTTAGAGGTGGAGTGATGATTGAGAGGTAAATGGTGATGTTTCAGCTTCTGAAGTAAGGAAAATAGGATAAAGGATAATAAATCAAGGTGAAGTAGGTATTTTGGTCCCAAACCTAATGTGAAATAGTTTTGTGTAGGTAATTCATATTTTTGGGACAATTATTACTCAAAAATAAATTAATAAATAAAATATTTTAAAAAAATAATTTATTTCTTTTAATAAACACAAATAATAAATAATAATGTTAAATAAATTTATGAAATAAATAAAAATACTTACTTTACGTTTTATAAAATCATGATAAAAAATCATAGTAAAATAATTCTTAAATTTTCATTTAACAAAATAAGATTAATTACACTCATTTAAATTCAAATATAAATAAATATGCTTAAATAAAATCAAAACAATCACACACAAGGGGCTTTATAATGACCAAACCCTTAAAAAATGAAATTCTGTTTATGATATAATTAAAGGTATTATTATCTATTATTGTTATTGAAAAAATCTCTTATTTCTTTGTATTATAACCTATCATATTTAAAATCCCACGATGAATCATAGTCATTGACAATACTGCTACTGAATTTCATCATATGATTAGTATAAATATAATGTTTAGAAAAATAAACTTGACATAATAAAAGGTTGTGGTAGCCTTGACCAGTAATATCATAACCTATGAAGCCCATTTATGAAATATTCTGAGGGAGATTTAATCATTTGAAGTTTCCCACTTCCAATTCCATGTTCATATCATACAACTAAAGCATCAGAAAAAACTGTTTATCGGAGAAGTTCAATCTTATTATTATCACAACCCAAACCATGATTGTCAAAAAATCCCATGGAAATCTCATCATCACGAACCTTACCTTTATGGTGCTTTCTAATGTAATAAATTGATACATTTCAATACTAAATTTGTATGAATATTTAAATATTTTTTAATATAATAATGCTTATATTTACTTTATAAATTTTTTTGACATTGATAGGAAAAAAAATTGTAGTTTTGTGTAACATGAGATTTCAATTCAGATATTATTTTAGATTAATTAATAAATTTTTAAAATAAAAAATATTTTAATAAAATATTATTTTTAAATATGTTTTATTAAATATAAATTATAATATTATTTTTTATGGAGTCAAATGTAATTTTTAGAACCATATGAAAACTTATATTGTAAAAAAACGAGTAGTTCTCAATAAATTTTTGTTACTATAAAAACTAAAATTATTATATTTATAAAATTATTTGGATAATATTTATATTATTTGAATTAATCACAATGTAATCAAACCCATTGGTTAATTTTTCATAATTTTCTGTGACAATTTAATTTTTACATAAAAATTAAATACGGTATAAATAAACGATGTGTAATATTAGATCATAATGACCCATAATGATGTTAAAAATTATATAATGTATATTCATGAACAAATATATTTTTACCATTCAAAATAATATGATTTTTAATTTAATTTATTAATTTTATAAATCTTTTATGAATCCTCTAGTCCCTCTATTATATTTTATGGTTTTAAAATAATTTCTTTAAGAACAAAAGTCACTTCTACATAGGCAAGGGTAATATTTTCATAATTTTGGTCCTTGGAAATATAAAATAATTAAATTAAATATTATTTTTGTTGAAACCATGGGTTTCAAATTTTTTAATATTTTTGTTCTGATTGAATTTTTTTATAGAGCCCAAAACCTATGTTTGGGAAATAATAACGAACACCCCTACATTTTCCTACATAAAACCACACAAAATCACATTCCTCTTCACTCCATAACCATTGAGGATATCTTTATTATTCCACCATATATTTTCATTCCTCCCATGTTTCCCCCAATCTCTAAATAAGGTTATCCCATGCTTTTGGAATCACCATTTAAAGGTAAGGGATCATTTACTTCCCCCCATTATTCTAGCATTTTCTTCATTTTATGTCATTTAATTATAGTTCATAATGTTGTGTTATGTTTTTACATGACAATATTTCTATCCATTTTATGTAAAAATTATGAGATTCCCATTTCCTACTCATTAACCCAATTTAGGAACCTTTATGTACCATCATTATACTAATGAAACTCAATAGTTATTTTTCCCTTCCAACCCATTGTATTTTGAATACCATCTCTATTTACACTCAACGGTATTGACCTAGACACACCTATACTCCTTTTATTTGAGACATCCATGTATTTATTCAACAATACTTGATTATGTAATTAGATATAATGAAATATGATCCTATGTTTAATGTTCTATGTGGAACACTTATTCATGTACATGATATGAAAGTGAAGGGTGGACCTATAATTCTATTGTGATCCAATTAATTGGGTAATATTTTAGTCTCACGAGACATCATGCAATGTATTAGGGAGTGAACATAATCCATAATGGTAATTTTAATGCCATGCTAGGTTGTTTTTTTGTTATCCTTGACATGTGTTTATGATGTCAAGGTTTAAGTTATAACGACTTTTCCATGTTTCCTTCATCTTACGATGCTATATTAGTGAAATTTGTCCATGTTTATGATTATTTCACATTTTATGCCTGATTGAAATTTCAATTTTCTAAAATATTACATTTTCTTCATGTTATTCCATGTTTATTTCCTTAATGGGAATTCTATATCACCCCTTTCTTATATATTTCCTAAGTTTATCCCATAAAATTTTAAGTATGATGGAATATTATGTTAATTTTAAGAATGTTATAAATAATTGTTATATACAACCTATATTAAGTTGTTATTTAATATACCTAATTACCTAAAGATATAATACATCTCTATATATTGGGTTGTATTTGTGTGTACCTTTATGTAATAAATCATGAATTAATATGTAATATATTCAAGGGTTTTCGTAGTTGGTATCAAAAGAATGTTTATTCATTTTTTTGGATTATAAAGGTATAAGAATAAACATAAGTAAACTTCCATAAATTTACATAAAGAAAATATTAATTGGATTCCAAGAAAATGCATCCCTATATAAATACTAAAATTGGATATGGCTCAAGAACATATGTACATTGGGGTAACACCCTAGAATACTTCATTGAGTAAGGATCAATCTGGACCCATTGCACAATAATGATCCTTGTTGCACAAATTATTTGGAAATACCATGGTATATGATTTGGTAAATTCAAAAGATCATTACAGACCATTATTAGGGAAAAAATGCCATAACTTTTTGTATTAGGAAATATATCATGGATAACATAGATTGAATCTTATAAATTCATAATTTAAGGGAATATATTTCATTTATAAATTTTCACTTTCATTTAATTGGATTAACTACTATGTATTTAATAGTTTGAAAGTACTCATCCCTAATTTTCCCATTATTCTTACCAAATGATAGAAGTTATAGGAATCATGTAAAAAACATATGTGATGATAAATGTGATGACTGCCCAAAAAATTTTCCCAACCTAATGAGAGAAGGAATAATGTCCTTTGTGAAGATGCTCACTTTTTTGACTTAGGTTATGAATCGAATCCAAGATCAAGAGGAATTCCCAGACCCCCTAAAAATGATCATGATTAAACTGAGACTTTTATGGAATCAAGGACTCTGCATTTAAATTGATCATCTGATCTATTCATCATGGAAAAATGGATCCACTCCATTAGTAATATCTTCTCCATCCTTCAATATTTTGATTAATGGATGGTTATACTCACTATTTATCATGTAGAGTGAGAATCGTATCAATAGTTTACATTGAAAAAGAATATGAACCCTGAGGAATAGACTGAACCGATGGGGTGGAAGGAATTATGTAAATATTTCTTCAATAAATATTTTTTTTCATACTCTATGAATTAATATGTAAAGGTATTTCTTTTCCCTAAAGAAAAAAGATGATAAATCCAATGGGGAGTGTAAGGAAAACATTAAAAGACATGCATGGTATGCTGCTTGATTTTTTGTTACCCCAAATGAAATGTTTAATCCATCCTTGATTGGCTAAAAATGTGCCTATGAAAAACCCTTGTGATTCGAGGCATCCATAACTATGAAAAAATTGTCTTATGTGTCCTCAAAGTCGAATTGGAGATCAGTGAATCTCAAGGGTCTCATGGGGATAAGAATTAGAAAGTAGAGTTTAGTTTTGGTAGTGTGATGGAGAAATATAAAAATGGTATGAAATTTGAAAATCCAACTTGTCAAAATTGTGAAAATAAGAACCCTAAATTTCACCTAGCTAGATATTGTTAATAAGAGAAACTAAACAATGTAATGGAATAGAGGAATGATCCAATCACCCCTTAGAATTTTTCCCAAAGTTTCAACTATAATAATTAAAGGAAATTTGCAATCTAAATCAAAAATATAATAGTGGCCATAAGTAATCGGCACCAACAACCTCTATGATATCAAGGGTGATCTTATAAAACTATAACCAATGGGGTGGATCCCAACAATGAAGTTTTCATAGTTAAGATAATTCTTCATTCAAGAATAGAGAATCAACTTTTTGATTATGGTTCTACACATTCTTTAATATCATGTATGTTTAGTGTAACTATTCATACCCTGCTACAACATATGGAAGTCGTGTTGTTAGTGAATATAGAAAATGGAAAAATTATTGCTTCCCATGTCTATAGTCTTCTACTTCCAAATGTTTTCATTTTAACATCCCAACGAACCTTTTGATTATCCTTTTTCTCAGAATTTGATTCCATTCTGGGTATGTATTAGATTTACTTATATAGAGCCAGCATAAATTTCCACAAGAAGGAAATCAATCTTTTTATCGCAAATAATCCTTCAATTAAGTATAATTTGAAGGAGGATGATGAATCTTATTTAGTACCAACATCTAAAGAATGGATGTTATTACCCTAAAATCAAGATTATATAGATAGAATAGTCTATTCTAAGGGAAATAAAAGAAATGTTGACATTCCCATTTTGAGGGGAGACGTTGTGGTGTTTCCTAATTAATTTCCTCATCTTCCTATTTATCCATTAGTTTAATTTTTAAAAAATCATATACCTAGTGACTTTAAATTATCTAAGAATCCATATGGATTGATTTTTATGAAAAATTAGTAGATAAAAAAACAAATATATCATAATACAGATAAGGGGTTCATACGCCCAAGTTCATTTTTGTGGGGTGCACTAGTCCTCCTCATCTGGAAGAAAGATGGGTCAATTCACCTTGGCATGTATTATCATGATCTCAACAAGATCATGATAATGAAAGAATATCATCTTTCATGTATTGATGTCTTTTTCTACCATCTACATGGTTACCAATACATCCCCACTATGGATTATCAATCGGGGTATTATCATGTAAGGGTGAGTAAAGAGGATATCATCAAGAATTCGTTATGTACCTAGTATGAGCACTATATGTTCATAGTAATTCAACACTTATTCAATAATTAGCTTGAAATATTTATGGACAAGATGGAAAAAGTATTTGTAGATTACCTTTAAAATTTTTTGGTAGTTTTTATTGATGGTAATAAAATATACTCCAAAATAAATAAGGATCACGAGGAGCATCAAGGAAATGTGCTAAATAAATTATGAAAGGAGAGTATTTATAAAAATTATATAAAATGTGAGTTCTATTTGAATAAATTAAACTTCTTGGGGAATATTATCACAAGTAATGGGATATATATGAACCCTTAAAAAAATGTATTTTTATGATCAATCAAACCAATATCTATGACTGAATCTATAGTTTTCTTTCCTTAATTGGGCACTATCATCTATTTTTTTAACATTTCTCATGATTTTAAAGACCTAAAACCAAAATAAATTAGAATTTATTCAAGATTGTTTTGAATATTAAATTAGAAGAGATATTTATGGATTTTAGAAATATTCTTATCACTACACATGGTATTATGATACCCACAACTAGGGAATTTTTTAAGGTATATAGTGTTGCTTCAAATAAGGGACTATGATATGTACTAATGAAAAAAAAGAAAAGGTGATAGATTATGCCTCACGTAAATTGAACATTCAAAAATAATGCTACCCACCCTGTGATTTGGATTTGGATATAGTGATCTTCAATTTGAAAATCATGTGAAATTATCTCTTTGGGGAGAAGTGTGAAATATATATGTATTAGAAGATCCTCAAGTATAAACTAACATAGAAAGAGGTAAATATGAAACATTATAGATAGTTAAGGATGAATGAGGACTATGACTGCTTAATCCATTACTAACTTGGGAATTCAACTAAAGTGTAATATTCTCAAAGTTGAATGGATCTCGAAATTTTACCATCGTTGAGAATTGAGAAGGATTTAATCTTATTAGACATGAAAGTCATGGACATGTGAATCATAATGAAAATAAAATCATTAATCATTCACAAATGATTTTTCAACCATCAATTATGTAGATGATAAAGGATCTTAAAAGATATTATGTGAAAATATTAAATAAGGTTGAATATATAAGAAAACAGAGATCCTTAGAGGTCAAAATTAATGAAGAATTAGTTTTAAGATTTGTGTCAAGACTATGATTACCACAAAATCACGAGTTAAAGAAGGAGTTAATGGATGATTTTTAAAGATTGAAATTATCTTTATATCTAGGGTGAAAAAATATGTATCGAGATCTATCAAAGATCTATTAGTGGGAAAATATGAATAAAAAGATAATGGAATATACATAATGTTTTCTTATATGTCATCAAGTGAAGTATAAAGGTAATAATATAAGGGGATGATGAAAATATTACCTATACCAATATGAAAATGCGAAAACATAACCATGGACATTATCATTGGTATTCCAAAGACATCATGATTAATTACTATTATATGGGTTGTTGTGGATCAACCCAAAAATACTGCACACATCATTTCAATTCGAGATGACTTATCAATCAATAAACATGAATGGACATGAATTAGAGAAGTGTAGAGGTTTTTTGGAACACCACTATCAATTTTATCAGATCTAGATTCAGTATTTACATCCATGTTATAAAGGAGTCTCCAACATTCTACAAATATTGAGTTTAACATCTATATAAATTATCACCCTCAGACTAATAGCCAATCTGAGTGGACTTTATAAACACATTAGGACTTTTTGAGATCATTCTAAATTGACATCAAAGGTTAATGTGATGAACATATTCCTCTATTTTATCTCTCATAAAATAATATTTTCCACTGAATAATCCAAATTCCCCCCTATGAAGTTGGGGAAGAGAAACTGGTAGGCCCTAAAATAGTGAAGGAAATAGTGTAAAAGGTTTTGACCATTTAGTATCACATTAGTACAGTTCACAGTCAATGAAATATCTCTTTTGAAATTATTTAATGTGACCAAATGTTGGAGGTTGGATATATGGTATTCATTAACATATCTCCATAAAAAAATTTATATCTGGGAATAATGGAATGTCTAGTCCAAGATACATCATTCCTTTTATGATCCATGATCATATCAGTGTGTTGACCTATCAACTAGAACTCCCACCCATCCTATCTGAAATACATGATATGTTTTATGTATCAATTTAGAGGAAGTAAATACCAATACCGTCACATGTTCTGAGTCAAGAGGTGGTACTATTAGATAAATATCTTTAATATGGGGAGGATATGGGGAATATATTAGATAATAGAGGCAAAGTTATATGAAATAAGACATTGCCCCATGTTAAAGTGCTATAGAGGAAAAAAAATCTTGAATAAGTGACATGAGAAACAGAGGAGGTGATAAAATAGAATTACCCTCATTTAATTTAGTTTCTTAAATGACACTGTTGAGGGTGAAATTTCAGAAGGGGGGAAGATTGAAACTACCCAAATGAGTATAATAAATTCACATTTTGATTTAATTAGATTAATTATTTTGTTTATGGTAATAAAAAATCCATGAAATTATTTTTTTATTATATCCTATTATATTTAAAACACCATTAATAATGATAGAAATTTATAATATATTCATTGAACAATGATCCTATGATTATTCTTAATATAAGGTTTTGAAAAATAAAATTGATACAAATAATGAAGTGATGTCCATGACCAATAGAATCAGGCCCTATGAAGCCCATTTATTAGATCTTCCAAGTGATGTAGAATCACTTGGTTTCCACATGACTATAACCATTAAGGGATCCATCAACTAAATCACGAGTGAAACTGTTTTTGGTAAAAGATCAAGCTCATTGATATCATGTCCAAAAG
Organism: Viscum album; assembly: GCA_963277665.1. Taxonomy (NCBI): domain Eukaryota; kingdom Viridiplantae; phylum Streptophyta; class Magnoliopsida; order Santalales; family Viscaceae; genus Viscum; species Viscum album. Next base: position 613,226,482 of record OY728129.1, on the reverse strand, counting down.
AATATATTCAAAACAACCCCCAAAAATATCACTATCAAACACCATACCCATATAAAATATTCCAATTTAATAAATGAATACATTTTATGACACTAATTATAATAATATTTATATTTTATTTTTAATATAAATATGGTTATATTTACTTTATAAATGATTTTGACTATGATATGATAATAAAAAAATTGCATTTTGGGTAATATTTGATTTTAATTAAAAAATATATTTAGGTGAATAATGTATTTTTTAAATAAATTAAATTTTATTAAAATATTATTATAAATTAATTTTTTTGATAAATTTAAATGATAATATAATTTTTGTGGAGTCAAATGTAATTTTTATAAGGGTTTGAAAACTGTTATTTTCAAAAAAAATATAGTATTTTTTAATAAATATCAATTATCATTACAAAGAAAAAATCCAAATATTTAAAAAATTATATTGATAAAAAATATTATTTTTAGAATCAAAACATCAAAAACATACAATGGTAAATTTTCTATAATTTTTTGAGACACTCATATTTGTTAAGTAAAAAAATATAGTATAAAAACAATGTGAATTATGAAATTATAATATCCCAATAATGATTTAATAAAATATATAAAGGATATTCATGAGTAAATATATTTTTCGCCATTAAGATAATGTTATTTGGAGTTTATTTTATTAATTTAATAAATCCATTTTAAATAATCTAAAACCCATATTATATTTTAAAGTTGTAAAATAATTTATTTAAGAACATGTCTCACTTCCTCATCACAAAGGGTAATGATTTAATAATTTTTTGGAATAAACCTTATAAAATAGAGAAAAAAGATATTATCATAGGTAGAAAACAAGGGTAAAGACCATGATATGGTTTTTGGTCTTATTTACTTTTTTATATAGATTTCAAAACCTATGTTTGAGAAAGAATAAATAACTCCCCTCTCTGTTCATATATAAATGCACACTATATACCAATTGATGTCACTAAAAAAAATAGAACGTCCATAATCTAAAATCACAACTCTAAAGTCCTAAAAAGGGTCCCCCAATCCCTCAATAAGCTCCTTAAATGATTAAGGAATCACACTCTCATAGTAAACGATACCTTTATTCTCTTCATTTAAGAATCTTCTTCATTTTATATCTTCAGTTTCAAATTATTGTTGCTGGAATATGTTTTTTCATGTCCCAAATACTTTTTATTATATTTAAATATTACTGGATACCTATTAATCTTTGATTAAAAAATTTTACCATCCTTTACGTTCTATTGTTATGATGTTAAAGTGTCAATGTAATTTCTATGTGTGAAACATTTTTCTTGTGAATACCATTTATATTTCCACTCAAGGGTATTAACAAAGACATATATATAATAATTTAATTGGGGAGTTCCATGTATTCATCCCATTCTAATTGATCATGGAATTAAATATGATTTAATATTATCATAAGTGGAATTATAATGTCGCACACATATGCAGGTACTATATATTAAAGCGATCAGTGTGCCAAGAATTATAGATCACTCTAATGCGTTGCGTAATGTTTTAGTCTTACGAGACATCATGAATTGTATTTTGGTGTGAAACTATTCTATAATGGGAATTTTTCCATAATATTATGATGTATTGGATGTTATCCGTGTACTATGTTTCTGAAGTCATGTTTAATGTTTTTTCCCACCTTCTCATGTTGTCTTCCTGTAACCAAGTTATATCATGCATTTTTTTCATGTTTATGATTATCACCCTTATTATGTCTGATTGAAATGAATATTTTATAAAATTTTATATAATATTCATATTATTCCATGTATATTCCCTCATTGGGATTTATATATCAAAAATTTATTATATATTTCCCCAGGTTATCCCATCCAGTTTCATGTATGAAAGAATATTATAACCATGTTAAAGACGTTTTCAATAATGGTGATTTAACCCTATTTTAATTTTTTATCTAATGAAACTAATTACCTAAATACATTATAATTATTGAACTTTTAGGTGGTATTATTTGTAATTATAAATATTAAATTATGAATTAATGTGTAATATAGTTAATTTATTTCCATTGGATTAGTAAAAATATATTCAAGCTGATTCTCAGAAGAGATAAACTCAAAAGTAAAATCCAAAATTTGTGTGTCATATCTCAAAAATAGTTAATTAAATTTAAATTCTTCATTCTGGAATGATTCATCAAATTTATTGAAATATTGATATCCCTAGTGTTATCACATTTAATTAACACCTGAATATAATTAAAACAAAAATTTATTAAGGATTATTTCATCCACAACACATATTTAGAATAACTATCAGCATAAATATATTCATCTTCAGTAATATATAATGTAAAAAAGTATTGGATTCTTACTAGACTAGGATATTGAGGATCTTCCAAAAAGTAAAAGGACCCTAAATTTATATTCCTATCTAGTGTATAACCACTAAATATTTCAAATTAATATAAGATAAAATAAAATCAGATTTTTTTCATAAACATTAATGAGAAAATGTCCCTCTTAAATATCTTAAAATTGTTTTTATATATTTTAAATGAGATTCTATAATATTTTATTTAAATATTACTCATTTGAATATGGAGAACACAATTCCTGGTCTCCTAGAGATCAAATACATTCAACTCCAAATTGTTCCTCTATTGGGGTGTTTTGTACTAGTTTTCCAACATTGTCTAAGTAAATATTTTATTTTCAATGCATAAGAGCTCTATGTAATTTACTAATTTTAAGTATAAAAATCTTAATTATGTAATGTATGTATTTAATTTTTTTTCATAACATTACAATTTCTTTGATAAATTAATAATCGTATAAAATAATTTTAATCACCCTTCATTACCTTTTAAAATTTATTTTATATGAGTTTGGAAAATTCATTATAAAATTATTATTTTATAGAACACAAAATCATATCATCATCATATATATAAAATAAAATATTACTTAAATATAATTTTTCTTCAATATAGTTGGATAATAAATACCAAATGAAAAATAATTTTATAATATAAAAGAACATAACATTTCATACTAGGATATAAAAACTGGATTATGTCTATAAAGAAATTTGGAATGTTGGAAAATTGAATTTGGAAAATGATGATTTCCAAAAACCTTGTGGTTATTCAACATAAAATTATTCCATATGGAAACCATTTATGATTAAAAAAATTTCAACCATCTGATATAATTTTAATTTCATATATGACGCATAGGATAAGATAATTATAATATAATCTAATATATCTACACATGAAAAGGTATCTTCATAATCTATACATTCCTCTTAGTTATTCCACTTAGAAAATAGTTTAGACTTATTCTTAGTGAGCACTCTATGATAATCTTACTTATCCATAAAACCCAATTTTATCCTATAACATGATAGATATATGATCTACTAACTAATTACCATACCCTTTTCATCATGAAATATTTTAATTTTTCATGTGGTTCTAAAACCCAACTCCCATATACAAACACCTCCTCCACCGATGCATGTTTTAGTTAATATTGAAAGGTCGAAAATAAAAAAATATTAACTAAAATACTTATACTTCTAATCCCATCATGTAATATTATTATTAATATTTATATGGGATGGTTCTTAAGTGTTATAGGTTGTTAATATATCATATTTCGGGTTCAACAATATCTATCCTTTCAAGAATTCATTTTGGAATATCATGTTCCAAATCGTCAACAATTTTATTCATAAATAGTGGTTCGGGACTTATGTTCTCAAAATATTCAATTATCTCATCAATTTGATAAATTTTATAATAAAAAATCAATTTTATAAAATTTTACATGATTAGATTCTTTACCATTTGTGGAAAACTTTATATGCCTTCAAAGTAGTAGAATATCCAAGAATGATTGATTTATAATCCATTGAATAAATTTTAACATGATTATCCATGGTAATTAGACTATAAACATTATAAAGAAATACACTAACATATCTAAATTTTTGTTTTTATTATCCCAAAGATCAGAGGGCATTATATTTAAAATATATATAGTTAGAACTCGTCTGATGACAAGAAATGTTGTTTTTATTGCGTCAACCTAAAAAATGTATAAGAAGGTTTTGTTAACATAAAATTTCTCTAGAAATTTATTATAAAGTAATATTTCTCTTTAAAAAACACCATTATATTAAGGTGTCCTTGGGGTAAAAAATTATATATAATACAATGTATTGAACAATATGAATTAAACTCATGGTTTTCAAAATCTCTTTTTCATGGTAACTTCATAAAGAAATAATTTGTTCATAATTTCTTTTTTGAACCTTCTTGAAAAAATCTATAAAATATAAAAAAAGATTTAATATTTTTACTAAAAAATAAAACATGGGTAAATATATAAAAATCATTACCTAACATATAATTAAAATATTTTCCTCTTAGGATTTTAGTTCCAGATGTAATAAATAATCTATATGAATTTGTAGTAGGATTTTTGAAGTAAAAAACTCATTAAAGGGTTAAATGATATATTTTTTTCCTTCCTATTTAGCATACATGACATTGTTAATTTTTTTCAACTTATGTTGATGTAAATTTGAAATTGAAATATTTTGCGATTATTTTTTTTGAAAAATTTACATTAAAATATACCATTATTTTATGCCAAATCAAAGTATTAGTAAATTCAACATTTAAAAAGATTAGTTTTTTATACTCAACGAATTATGATCTAGATTATATAAATTCTCCATTTTAGGTCCCTTAAATTTATAAATAGTATCTTTTAAAACACACATATTATTAGAAAATAAATTAAATAACCTTCATAAAAGTGATATAAAATAATTATCATATTTTAATTTAATCATTCCAAAAAAAGAACCATGTTGATGGGGACTGATCTTGGATTAGAAACTGATCAAAATACCATAATATTTACTTTATCTTCATCACCAAAAGAAACAAAGACTCCATCAAATTTTGATAAGGATTGGAAATGAGATATTCTTTACTCATATTAATTGAACATCCACTATCAATATACCATTTCTACTTGATGATCTTGGTCCTTTATTACTAAAAATAAAAATGAAAAAAGAAATTTTTTCGGTACACTTATGCTCTCGAGTCTAGAAATTTTAGTAACTGAATATTTTGTAACCATGATCGTTTTTTGCTATTTAGATCATAAAGAACTGAATATTGAAAAAATGATTGAAAATCATGATTAAATCCACCAAAATATGGTTTTATTATACTAAAATAATTATTATGGTTCTTTAATTCTCCATAGTTAGAACAAAAAGTTTTTTTATTAGAACTAAGAAGAAAATATTTTTTATGATGATTTTTTTCCTCACTTTATATTCCTATAAAAAACATGTTGTTGTGAGCCTTATTATTTCTAAATAATTTGATTCAGATAATTGTGACATTTTTTTAAAATATTTATTATCTTTAAATTCTTGAACATATTTTTGAAAAATGTCATTCATATTTTCATGTTCATCACATGATGTGGAAGAATTTTCCATCTTGGTTTTCAAATCCAAAATTGGTTTATATAATTAATCATTTTCGTTAACAATAACATCCTTGGTTATATTAAGATTTTCGTTTTTCTTTTCAAATGATTCATCTTTATTTTCTAACATGGTTCAATATTCATTTAATTCTTTATAAGATCAATTTTCATTTTCATTTTCATATTATTTCCCCTAAGAATAGTTAGAGTGTGCCTCATCAAAGTGTGTAATAGAAAAAATATTGTCCTTATAAACAAATATATTCAGTTTCAGATTCTGAATATGTGACATAATTAGACTCCTCTAAATCCCTCCACATTATTTTCATGTCTTTCATATCTTCCTTCTTATTGAATACCAGTTTGAAATTTGGTCTCCTTATTATTTTTGTCTTATTGCTGTGGAAAATATCATTTAATGTGTCTAATATTATTGTATTCATATAATATATCATATTTGGAGTTTACATTATGTTTCTAGAAATTATTTGTTGCTTGAACCATGTTTTATTGTGATAATAATTTTTTAACATTCTAGAAAATTGATCAAGATCCTTATGTAAAGTAAAAAAATTTGAGGTTTCCTCGTATGATGACATAATCATTTTCATATCTTTACATTTCATGTCATATTTTCATAATGAAATATTAAAAGAATAATCCTACTTCTAAACTTATTTATTCTCACTATATTTAAAATCTATCCCAACCTTATACATTATAAGAGTTATAATAAGAGATTTCATTTTAAATTACATAACCTATGTAGATTTCAAAATAGCATCCAAGATTCCACTCCAACATGGTGGAAGAACTATGTTGATTTTCAAAGATAAACACTATTTAGTAATTGGATTTCCTAAACAAGAAACATGATTTATAACCTTAGTGAGTCTTTCATTTAGGTCGGTGGTACTCTATTGTTCCATTATTCTAAAAGTATCAATCATAAGCATGGTAATATTATTTCGGAGGGATCAAACATTTTATATTTCTTCATAAATTATTATTACAGTAGTATATACATAATAATCTATTTGAAATTATGAAACTTCGGTGAACTCTTTTGGACCTATTCCAATTATTATAAAATTCATAGATTTAGTGTTAAGATAATAACTAGATTCGGTTCTATCATCCCATGTTTCTAGTTTTGTCTCTATAATTTCATGAAACATCATGGCTTTATGATTGACCTCCATACCAAATTTCATTAAATAGATTATAATATGTGTCTTCCAAGAACCCAAATTCTCTCCATCAAATTATGTTTCTCATACAATAGAATTACATTCACTATTTTTATTCATAGCAGCTATCTTAAATATGATCAAGTGAATTCAACTTTTGAAGGCTATGACATCAAATGATAGAAGATATTATACCAATTATTTCAGTAAGAGTAAATTCAGTTTGATACTATAAGGGGTGAATTATGTTCATTAAAATTTAATTCGCAGAGATAAACACCCTCTTAAAAACCTGAGTAACTTCTGATCTTCTCTTTAACAAAAAAAGTAGTGGAAATAAAAAAATAAAATAAAAAAATATATCATAAACAATTATTTATAGTGGGTTGGGGAATAGGAATCCCATTGTATAATCCACCAACACATTATAGGTACTTCTATTCCTTTTCCTAAGGACAATATAACTAACTAAAAGCAGACATCACTTTCCATAACACAACAAGAGATTTAAACTAGGATATAATAATGATGTACAGGCAATATCCATCAATGTTATTTTATCATGAATAATTACAATGTAATAGATAATAAAAGGTGTGTTTAAATTTTGACATCTCAATGGTACGATAAAATAGACAGTTGAGAATAATCCTCCAGGAGTGATGAAAATAATAAAAAAATATATCAAGGAGAGTCTTCTAAAAATAGAAACAATTAAATTGGTAGCACATCTATTGTAATGACCCGAATCTGGAGCCACATAACTAGTGCCCTGTACCCAGCTCGCCACATGACCTCAAGTGTGTTTCCCCAAACTCCAGAGGTTGCCGACTAGCAGCGAGGGCCTTGGTGAGTCAGTGGGGAAACTATGCCCTCATTTGGTAAAGTATGCAGCAGAAGAATTAACATAATCAACAGTGGAAGCAGTAAACAACATACAAAAACTGAACTAAAGTAGAATCAATGTCTGATATAATAATGATGCAATACGGTACACATATCTATGGAATTAAGTAAACAAATCAACATGCTGAAATACAACTGAAACCAAAGTACTAAACGTAAACAACAACTCCAGTAGCAACGCGAGCCAAAGCCCGGTGCCATGTTCTCCAGCTCCAACCATCAATAAAGTACCTGAGGTAGAAGCGCCACAATCCCTATCTACACCTGCATCCATATAATCTTTTTTGTCCGAAAAGTAGGACCCAAACAGGTTGTGAGACTAATACCAATAGGCAACCACCACAATATTTGTTCCCTACTATCAGTGAGTAATATAGAAAAAGTAACGGAAATAAGTACGACAATGGACTAAGTGTATACCAGTGAATAATCCTACCAATTACCATTCACAATCATTTTATTAAACAATCAGGGAAAAGCTAGCAAAGCATTCAATTCCAGGGTAAGAAAGTAACAGAGCAGGTATCTCAAAAGACTACCGAAACACAAGCTATACAAAACCCAAGTTTTTTTCTTTGGATTGGTGTACTCGTCACAACCAACCATCAAATTTCACACTTACCCTCTGGGTGGCTCAAAGTCGAAGACCCCTATTGTCCAGTAATCGAACAAGGCACATACACTCTGGGAAGCGCTCATGTCAATTACCTTATGGTCTTGCAATGATAGCTACAGACTCTCTGAGGAAGCTCTTACGTCAAATTCCTCATGTGGTCTCGATACGTGGGTAAACTAAGAACACTCTTGGGAAGAACAAAGTCATATTACTATAGGTACTGCATACGAAACTAAAACCAATAGACCCTCTATGGAAGAACTTAATCGTCTATTCCCTCTTTGATCTCCCGCACCAAGTTCTCACAGCCCTGAGCAGTCCAGTCGTGCGTAATTGACTGTCAGCAGCCCTAAGTATGTTCAAAATCTACTTCAATAAAAGATACCATGCATAAATAGCATTTAAACCGCAGGCAACACATGAAAACAGTCATAACAAGTAAACTAACAATCGCAAAAGGGTTTGCCTCACAGGAAAACAGTTCCAAATGATGACAAACTGCCAAACAGGGGAAGAAACACCTGTGAGGTGATCCTCAAACATGAAACCAATCATATATTAGCAACAATTAATCATAATCTAACCAGAAATTGTGGGAAAAATAAACAATAAGATCTAAATCCTAAACCCAGGATACCCGATACATGGGTATCTGACACTTTTGCAACCAAAACTCAATGAACTTTAACGTGGGGAAAAAAACCACCAACCTTGATCCTCGAAGATCGATATACCTGAACCATGGCCCGTGAATCGGCCTAGAATAGAGTAGATCTACAAAAAATGTCTAAAACGTTCAACCTCAGATAACTCATACGAGAGGAAGAATCATGAAAAGAGGCCAAAGAAGAACTAATAACTCAGCGCTATGATTCTTTTGCAATCGAAGGAGGTTGATTCAGACAACCGGTGACAGATCGGTGGATCGAAGAATAATTGGCCTCCACAGATGCTATGGACGGAATTTGGTGGAGAAGAAGATGTTAATGAGCATTAGGTGTGACCCTAGTCCGATTAATGAAATAAAAAAGAAAGTACACGACATGTACATTTAGAGTACACAGCGTGTATTAGGTCCTTCCTTACTCTACCGAAATCAGCCTCCACATCACCCCTACACACTGTGTGTGTAACCTGACATGACAACACACGGCTTCAAGTGGGAAAAGAGTACGCGTCGTGTACTCAGAAAGTACACAACGTGTAATTCAAAAATTTCCAGAAACATTATTTTTTCCAAAAACTCCAGAAAAGGAAAAACATACCTCAACGAAGATATGGATTATTACATCTATAAAGTAAAATCTTCTACTTCTTTTTATGGAAAACATAGTATTAATCATGAACAACAAGAGAGAGATTTATTCAATAATAGATAAGACACCTCCGTGCTTCTGATTATTCGATTTTGTACTGTTTAGAGACACACATGAAATACATTCAATGCCTCTATTTTAATTCTGTATTGTCGTGTCCATAAAATCTAGAATTATGTTTTAAAAACCACATATCATTTTCATTTAAATACAAAAAAACACTAACAATTAAATTACTCTTTCACTTGTTTTAATTCTTGATACAAGCCTCTTATTAAAATAAGTTTTCCTATAAATAGGTAATCAAACATTGAATGAATTCATGGAATCATTCAATTTCATTGGAAATACTCTAACTATAATAAATACTAGGTTTCAGAACCACTTACACGATTTCAAAATAGCATATAACTAAATTCTATATATTGGAACTCAAACAGCCGAATTGATCCATGAATTTGATTTTCACATAATCTATTTATCTTCATAGGCAAATTTGTATAGGCATTATTCAAATAAGAAATTAATTTTCATATGATTTTTTCTCATAAATCCAAATTATAATGCATCTAAAATTTTTTAATAGGCTTTTGGAACCATATTGTTGATTTCTTCATGTATATAAATCTCATTTCCAATTAATATACAAAACCAATTTATGTATCTAGCTAATCTATATATTTAATCTCTCACATTTTTGATTCACTGAGATAAGCATTTTCCATGTAGCTACATTCATGATGTAGTTGTTTCACATAGGTGAATCCTTTACACAAGTGGTTTAAGTATCTAATTTCTATATTTTTCTATTTCCCCACACTAACGAATTGGTCATATAGTTAATTTTCCAAACATAGGAAAATTTCATTCAAAATTTCAATAATTGTAAACATACTTATTTTAACATCACAAGGACCTAAAATAATAATGAAACATGATGAAAAAACATAAAAACAAAAAAACCTATAATATTTGAAGGGTATTTGGGATATTCAAAACAGAAAATATGTGAGATATATTAGAAAAAATTTTGTAGTCCAACAAATATAAAATATACTTGAACTTTGGAAATAAATTTAAAAGATATATTTTAAAAATTTAGAGAAAAAATTACTTTATAAATAATGAAAATTTTGAGAGAATGTTTTATAAAAAAATATAGGAATGAAAAATATTTATTCCCATCTAAATAATTAAAAATATATTTTAGAATATATATTTAACATATTTGTAAAAAGAATTAGTTATAAGTCAATTTAAATTTTAAATTTCATAAAAATTAATTGAAAAAATTGGATAACATTTACTTTTGAAAAAATAAATATTAATAATAAATCCATAAAAATACATAAAAGTTATAATAATAAATTTTGGGTGGAAGATAAAATATTCTATTTTAAAAAGATGTAAAATGATTTTTCAATAATTTGATATATGTTTGTTTGGAAACAAAAAATATAAAAAGTGTTTTAAATTTTATTATTGACAATAAATTGATTGAATTATATGTATTATAGAAAATAATATATATTAGAGTTTCTAAAAATATATGACAAAATTGGGAGTATGAAAAAATATGGACATGTTGGAAATGATTCATTTGAAAGAAAGATACATATTATTTCTAACATCAAAAAATTATTTTAGATGGTCTTTCATCAAGGAAGATGATATCAATGAAAATAAGTGCCCTTATCAAATAACATGATAAAATATCAAAGATAAATTCAAAGGTAAAGATAAAAAATAATTAGAAGATTATAATTATATAGGGAATTTACAAATTAAGGGGAAACAATTTTAATCATGAAAACAATTATGGATCAAGTTTCATTTAAATTGAAATAAAGTAAATGAGAGGGGTAAATAAATTCAACTTTTTATACTTGTAAATTAATGTAAGGCATTGTGTAATTAATCAAATAGGTATTATATACACAACATAAGAAAAATTACATTCATAATACAATATCTCAATTAAAGGAATTTGAAACAAAAAACCCTTACAACCATTGAAACATTCAAGTCCAAACATATTAAATGATATCATTAAAAATTAATAATTAAATACCATGAATATCGAGATGATAATGATTCAAAATATTAAATTCTATTGGGATACACCATTCTAAAGAAAACATGGTGTCTAATAAGAAATTTTTCTTAAGAGTAGAAAATTCACGGAACCAAACTCTTAGTTTTTATCATAGTTTCATAGAACCTTCTATAACCTCCATTATATAATATTTAAATATACTAATAATCTGTTATAGAATATTATTATTATCTATAAAATTTTATGATATTTAGTTATATATATATTAGTTAGTTATTATTTATTCTCAATATTGGGTGTGACTAATCTTGGTAATTTTAAACCAGCTTCATAATAGAGGTTTTAATATTAATTATTATCTAAATTTATTCATTACCAGATAATAGAAAGTACTAGAATTTATATTCCATGATGTCTTATAAAGATATAATTTCAGTATATTGGAAATTTTTCCGAGGTTCATTTAAAAAAATAGATACTATCATGTTTTAGTGATTTTTAACAAATGAATGACTATGTCTTAATTCAAAATTTTGATATTAATGTTACCATTCACTAAAAAATTAAATATTTTATTAAATATTTTATATCATATGTCATCATGAATTATGTACTCATAGTCATTCATGATTATATTTTTTTGTAACACTTCATGTAGGTGGTTAGACTGACCCCGACATTAACATATTATATTTAATAGATGAGTATGGTTATGAATGTATTTTATTTTTTGAATAATTTCATAATTATAGAGTAATATTTATATATATTATATTTTTTTAATGTTTTTCATGATATTTAGTGATTATTTAATAAATTAAAAGGATAATATAAGTAAAACAAGATACGTTCATAGAGGTGCTAGTCTTCAAAACACACGACTAACATTTCATAATATGGATTAAAATTTTTATCTTCACAGTCATAATTATATTAGTTATTTTAAATTTATTATTTTATTTATTTATTATAATTAAAAAATTGAGGTGGTAGTGATAAAATGGAAAGCATCGCTTTGTGGAGGAGATAGTCCACAAAACAGAAGAGTGGAAGTTTTTCTTTCCTTAGTAGAAAAAGAAAAAAGAGGTTAATAGTTATTAAAATATAACAATAAAATAATTTAATACAATAAATAATGATTTAATTATATTTTAATTAAAAATTAGACTTTAGAAACTTATAATGAAATAGTATGAAGTTAGGAAACCAAAATTACTATAGTTGAGGACTGAAGCTTTTATATGGAATACTCCTCAGGAATGGAGGTCTTGGGTTTGTCTATTGTATTCAGAATATAAATGAACTAAAATAAGATTTTATGGGAAGAATAAATTTATGGAATTGATGATTAATGATAAAAACTACAGTGTTATTGTATGGGTTGTGAGAGGACCCTTTTATCGGTTGTGATAATGGGATTATTTTAAAATATTTTAAATTAATATATAGATATCATATATTTCACACATCAAGAAGACAAATATGTTTTATAATTGAGTAGGGGATGAGATAATGTTAATTATCATGAAAAAATTCATTTTAAATCATGTTTTAAAAGTATTTGTAATTCCATTATAATTAAAATGCCCACTTTTAACATTTTTTTACCATTGTATATACTCTTTTACATATGTAATTTATTTTTAATGCCTAAAATTCTTTCGCTTATTTAATATTTTAACTTATTAATTAAAATATATTAAATCCATTTTCTCAAATAACATTTCTACTCTTATGAAGAATAAATGTTTAACACTATCCCATATAACGTGTAAAAAGCCATTTTTAGAATGTGTATTTTTAAGAAATAAAATTAATGTGTATGAAATTTTTTTCATCATATATGATTTCTATAATATATTTTGGTTTATTTTAAAACAAAAAAAATTATGTTACATTCAATTTGGGCTAAAACATAGTTTTATAAAAATTTATTTTTATTTAAAGAAAGGACTAAAAATGGTTTTTTTAAATTATTCTATTTTTAAAAAAAGGTTTCTAAAATTCATAATAGTATTTATAAATGTTAAAATTTACACTTTTATACATGTTTGATCAAAAAAATGTTTTACTAGTTATTATATTACATTAATATCCTGATTTAATCATAAAAGATGTGTTTTTATTAAAAATTGTATTTCCAATGTTAAAATAAAAAACAATTATTTCAGCATAACCTAAAAAATTCATCAAAATCAAAATTTTAAATTATAAATTTATAAATTTAATATATTTAAAAAATTTAAAAATCTAAAATTAGTAAATTTATCTTTTGAATGCAAATAAAAAAATAACGAAAAATTTCATTTAGAAAATTATCATTTTTAAATATCAATTGTCTTTAATATTATTATATATAAATTTATAAAAAATGTGATATTAAAATGTTAATTAATAAATTTAATTAATAACTAAAATAAATTTTTAACTATGATAAAATTAATGTAAAATACAATGGTTCTTTGAGAGTCATACTTTTATAAATAAAGGAATAAAATAATATATAATTATTTTAAGTGATTATTCAATATTCTATTAATTGAGTATTATCTTGTTTATGTAATTTTAATATTTCATTGTTTTTTATTCAGGTGGGTCATTATTTTGTTGTTTCATTAGATTGAAAATATTGAATTATGTACCAATTAAATGGATCTAGAATCTCATGTCCTTGAATTCTACCCATATAAATAAATTCTATATAGGTAATTTTAAATAATACCCATAGATGAAATTTGTTGAGGGTATTATTAAAATATTTATGATTTGGGGTATAACATCAAATATGAGATAAATATTACTCTCATTGGCTATATTATGTTGCTTTTTATTCCTCAAACAACATTAATCTTTCATGCAAGAAAATTTTCAAGTGTGTATATACCTTAATAATTTTTTTTATAAAATTTACCTTTCCCAAAAACATATAAATATACAATACATTAATCCAAATACAAACAAATTATTATTATATAAATTCACAATATCATTAATCCCCAAAATACTATATACCACAATGTAATAAAATAAAACACTAGGGATTATATACCGCAATTCGAAAATGTGATAAACATTAACAAAGATATTATAAATAAATTATCAACTATAAGGTTACAAATATTGTCAAACATATTTTTTCAGAATCAGTCAACCCATTATTATATAAAAATATTCTTATATTAAAACTAATGTTTATACAAACGTCACTCATTTTCTTTTCAATGGTTTCTCCAAAAATATAACGATGTCAGAAATTAAAGTTTAAATGTTATTAATACCATTATATATTTCATTCCAAAACAATTAAAGAAGAAATTATTAATGATATATATAATATCATGTAGTTAATCCTCATATATATTAAAATATACTATAATATCATTGATAAATATCACACAATAATTAAAATACCTAAGAGTGCTAATTTTCATTAATATGTCTACCACACTTCTTTATGTATAGCTAAGAAACAAACCTACTCCATAATAAAATAGATATAATACGATTCTTAACAATTCATATATGCCCATATGTTCAGTTATATGTCCTTGTGGTCTATTAATGCACACCACTAACTTTTTTTGTGATCATGTTTTATCCAAACAAATAACCAAAATTGTTATGATAATTTCCAAAGGAATCATAATTAATGATCATATGAATATAAAACATAATTAATAAAATATATTCTCCAATGACATCCTTATTTCAAACTATTGAATATTATCATACGTGGTTTATCCTATAACTCCCATTGTTCAACATAGGTTACATTATGCAGTGTTATCTCATAATTTTTAAACATAATTCCCTTATATGTTAAATCCATTTCAATGTCTGGTAAAGAGAATGTGATTGGCCAAATCATGTCAACCAAGAGTGTCAAAATAGGTGTACAATTTCACATCTTGTCATGCACTAGGTTAAGATAGATTTAATACTAAATATTCCATTTTCTGGGTTATTATCCCTAGGTACATGTGTTCCAAATTCTTCATCCACATGTATTATCCAGACAGAGATTTCATTTCTAGGAAAACACACAATCTCAATATTTCCAAAATTTTAGGATGTTACATCGTACATAAACTTATCTATTATATTTCCACCAAGGGTTTTAGATAATATTTTCTTATTAGAAAAATAACGTAAATAAACCCTATAAATAACTAGACACTCATTTGAAAGAAATTGAGTTGCCTAATTCTTACACTCCTAGGAATAGTTCTAAAAATAATATATTTACTAATTTACGTTGATACTAAATGAGACGATCCTAGATAAAATTCTAATAATTTCTCATTAGTATTACTTCTCATAATTATCTATCATTACTCCAAGAAACTTTTTCCTTGGTTTCTTTAATGACTAGATACTTAATGAAATTATCCTACGACAAATGATAACATTTTTCATTAATAAAAAAAATAACCCCTTCTTTATATCCCAAAGGTTAAAATAATCTTCATAAAATGGGTAATGGGAACAAATTAAAGGGGTGTGAATTATTTCGTAATCAGTAAAAACATATGAAATAACCATCAAAGATCAAAATTAACCATAATATGAAAATATTGGTATAATCATGAAACATAAGATAGTTATACCCAAAAAATAATAGGTCACAAATCATTCCATAAGGCATGAGAAAACATAAAATTGTCAAATTTTAGGGAAAATAGGCATAAACATGGATTACAATGTAGAATGAGAATGATAACCATCATAGAGTGGTGGAATAACCTAAATAAAATCATTATGATATAACATAACCATATCTATTAGAAAAAGTTGTGAGAAAACTTATTATGGTCATACCTATGTAATGAAACTCATTATTCCCATGCATAAAAATGTTAGAAAATTCATTATTTCAAGCATATGATATAAAAATACATTCTTTCCACACCTAAACATATGATGATATATTAACATAAAATAATATTTTGGAGGTTGATCTAGTACCCCCTACATCATAATCATTACATATGTGTGATGTAAGAAATAAATCATCGTCATATCGAACGCATCGATAAAAAAATGGTTTCATATCCCTTTTAAAAGGAATAATATATGGAAACAAATTATTATTCCATATTTAAGCATCACATTATATACCAATGGAAAATAAATGTGCATCCATATATATTTAGTAACTTTATATGTAAATATCTCTTAATCAAGATAATGGATTATATGGTATTTACCTCATATTGATAAAGTGTATATGGTTAAGTTAATAATTTCCCCAATTAATCAATTTATATCACCTAGGTGAACAAATATTAATCAATGAAATGGAACCCTTGTATTTATAATGTAAATACATTGGACTTAAAATTAGTTCTATGAACCTTCAATGAATAGGAAAGATAAAGGAAGGGATAAATCATTTCTAAAATATTAAAAAATATTTCATAGGCTATTTGGTGCAATATAGTAAGTCGTATCATTTTGAAATTTTCATTGATCAAGAATCACATATATCAAATGACATTTATTAAGATGATAACTATTTTTAGAATATTTAGAAAAATATTGTTGGAAATAAGAACTATCTTGATATTTTTAAATTCTTTTATAAGAAATATTTTTAAAACAATGGGAAAAATAATTTATTTTAGAAACCATAAAAACAGAGAGACTAAGTTTCATATAAAATTATAGAGGTGATAAAAATATTTGTTTACTTAGAAATAATAACGAAGTGATTTTAGAAGTAATTTTTAACATATTCATAAAAAATAAAATAACAGCTCAAATTAAAAAGTTATATTCAAAAGGTGATGCATCAACTATAAAAAATTTAATTTTAAAAAATAAGGCTGAATAATTGGTCCTTTAAAAGGCATAAAGGTTATAAAAAAAGTAAGGTTTAAGATAAAACATTTGACTTCGAATTGAAGAGTGTCCTTTTCATATTTTTAGAAATAGAACTTTTTAAAAACAAAATTTATAAAAAATTATTATATTTCAATTTTGATAATAGTAATTATATTTATTAATACACTTCAAATAGTATATATTAGTGATCCCAAAAATATATTAGGACATTGGTGGGAAGTAAAATATTGATATAGTTGAAAATATTCATCAGAAAGAATGGGAGTTATTCATTCCATCACCAAACATTTATTAGAGAAGGTGTTTCTTAAATTAAGAATATATTGAGGAAAATGTGAAAATTACCTATAAAAAAATATAAATTACCATTGATAAATGGAATATAAAGGATAATAGGGCTTATAAGATTATAATGATGTAGATAGTTTATAATAAAATGAGAATGAATCTGAGCTATGTAAACCTTTATTACAGGAGTGAAATTTTAATAACACAATAGGATTGATGGAGTCATATTACTTAATATTATATTACTATTATTGGATTATATTTCATATTGAAATGAATCAAATGGTAAATATAAACACCATATAAAAAAATATGTGCAACGTACAAATGTATCTGAAAGAATGAATTCGACTTAATAATCCATTACAACAATATAAACATTTGAGACGAAACACCTTGATGTATAAAATTTAAAATAAAACATTTAATATCATGAATAAATATTCATTTATGATAAAATAATATTATATTTGTAGCAGATACACCATTATAATAAAATCAGTGTGTGTATTATGAAATATGATGCAAGGGGTGAAAATTTGAGACAAGAAACCATAATTTTTTTGGTTTCATATAAAATACTCTAAAACCATGTATGACATACCTAAAAAACTCCACAATATATGGTATAACCTTATTCATATCTATATTTTTTTTAAACATCATTCTAATGTACAATATTTTGTTATTATCTATTTTTAATATCAAGTGTGACTAATCTTGATCATTTTGAACTAGTTTTATATTATATTTATTTAATAATTATTGTCCAAAAATTATTAATTCCCATAACATTAAAGGTACTAGAATTTATGTTCCATGATTTTTTTGATAAATTTATAATTTCATTATACAATATTTTTCATCATGATTCATATAGATGAAATTAGTGAAAAATATGTTTTTGTGATTTTTAATAAATGAATGGTAGAATATTAATTAATGAGTTTAATATTAATTTTATCATTAAAAAAAATTATTATTATTAAATTAATTATATAATATATATTCAGTAATTATGTTCGCATATTCATCTATTTTATAATTTTATCATTTTGATCAAGTAGGTTGTTTAACCAACCGAAAAAAGAACATACAAAAACAAATGATAATTATGGTAATAAAAGCGGTTTCATTTAGAATAACATCATTATTATTGAATAATAATGATATAATTTATATATTATTATGGATTTGTATCATATTTTTATTTTTTTAATAAATAAGAATGAAACTAGGTAAAAAATATGATATCATACTTCTTGGTGGAGGTTGTTTGTATAACCCATAGTAATTGTTTTATTTCTCATTAAATGAAAGGGAATGGAGGTATGTTATAATTTTCCACTTAATAATAATTATTATATTATATGTTTCAACTTTTTCCCTCAAATTCACTACAAAAATCAGTAAATGGAGGTGGTGGTGAAAAAATAGTTGTTGTCACTTCACCAAGGGGTAGTCCACACACAACTCTCGAATAATGGTTCCATTTTTATTAATAGAAATGGGGGAAAGTGGTTAATATTTATTAATGTCTAAAAGTAAAATTAATTATATACACAACACCAATATCATTATATATTAATGTGAAAATAATATTTTCGAATGTATGAAAGGATAGAAAATATGTTTGGAAAAAAGTACTCATACTGGGGACTTGGGATTTCTCTTAGAAGAATCCATAGAACAGAGGACTTGGTATAATTTATTGTGTCAAAAATATAAATAAATGAAAATTATTTTCTATGGAAATTAAAATGTTAATATTTTGAAGATAAAATCAAAATTCATTATTGTCAAAAAAATTATTGTGGGAGGCCTCCTTAAAAAGTAGTGAGAATGGATTTTCTATAAATATTTCAATATAATTAAAATATAAAAAATGTATCACATGTCATGAAGATCCAAAATGACATATAATAGATTTTAGGATTCGATATTGTTTATAGTACCTCAATAATTCATTTTCATTCATGTTTTAAAAAAAGGTAAGACCGTTACAAATTGAATTTTCACTTTTAGAATTTTCGACTTTATTATGGTAACACATTTTTGACAATCTAATTTTCTTTTAATTATAAAGAAACTGGTCATTGTTAAATAATTTAAAACCAATAACTTCAAATACTAAATTCATTTTATCAGATAAAATTTATATGTGGAGAAAAAAATTAATTTTAATATTATCGCATGTGACACGTAAAAACCAGTTCATAAAAAAATTTATTTTTAACATAAAAATTTAATTGTAGGAGAAATTTATAAATTAATTTAATTTACATGATATTAATATAATTATTATAAAATTTATAAAATTTATTTTTCATTCATATAATTCCAATATAAAATTATACAAAATAACATTCAATAAATTAAAGACTAAAAACATTTTATTTTATTGGATAATATTTCTTATGTTGTTAAAAATAGGTTCAATAAATAAAAAAATAGTATTTAGAAAAGTATTTATTTACGCTATAATACATATTTTATAGTTAAATTTTTTTATAGGTATTTAATTAAAAATTAATTCTTAATATATTCATAGAAGATACAAATTTATTAAAATCTATTTTTAAATATTCACCTTGATATAAATTATTTTAGAAAAAAATTAATACATTTTCCTTTTTCATTAAAATAAAAAATATTTCCATGATGAATCCATAAAAAATTTTCAGTAAAAAAGTTTAAATTATTAAATTAATAAATTATTCTTTTAAATGAAAATAAAAAATTGAAAGAAAAAATAATTTTTTATAAAATGGATTTTTTGACATTCTAGTGATTTTAATGTTATTTTATATAAATTTATAATAATTAAATGTTAAAATAATATATTATAAATCTAAATATTACTTATAATAATATGTAAATATTGATGAAATTAAGATAAAATATAGTGGTTCTATTAAAGGTTTCATTTTTTAAAATGAAAGAAAAATAATAATATGTGTTTATTTTAGTCGATTATTATCTTTTTTATTTACAAATTTTTATATTTATCATGCAATATTAATATAAAAAAACTCATTTTTCTTGTGTTTTTCATTAGTGTTTTGTTACATGTGACATGATCTATCGAATACAATATCAATTTAAAGGATCAAAAATATCATTCCATTACATCTACCAATGGATTGGTAGTTTAATTAATCTATCAATGCTTATGTTTTATAATGTTATATAAAACTAGTGCATTACACTGTGTAATAATATGTTTCTCTGTACGGGCAAGGTTATTTGTCATAACATGGTCCATTATCCCTAATATGGATATGTTCTACTAAATTCCAAGACCCATTGTATTTTCTTTCTCATAACGACAATCCTTTTGTAAACTATGGGTGTTGACACGATTTATTTTCGTCCACTAGGCTCCATATCTAAAAAATGTCACATGGATAGTTATCTTTTAATGTAATGACATAGAATTAAAAATTATATACTCTAGTGAATTTTATTAGAAATTAATTTCTTTATTTCCCAATGATATTTTAGTTTTAAAGTTTTAGGGAATTAGGAAAAACTATTACAAAGTAAACCATACATTGTAGGTGTCCACTTCTATATACTATCCATTTTTTCACAAAATTAAACATTTTTTCTTTTCTTAATAAATAATTACAATTTTTTTCATGGCCTCTTCATTATTATTACCCTCAATTTAACCCTATGAAAAACATTATAATATTTGTTTAGAGCAGAAAAATCACAGAAACAGACATAAAAATATATAAGTAAATAATTAGTCCTTTATCACTTATAAAAAATTTCAATTTTCAATAAATATCCATTTAACAAAAAATAAATATTTTCATACCTAATTAATCAAATTTTCTACAAAATATTTCCCAAAAAAATTGAGAATAAATCTTAAAAAAAATTAAAAGCCATATAGGTTTCTATGATAATATAATAAAATAATAGAAACTATTTCACAAGGCTATGGAACATATGATTCCCTTAGAACATAAATGCAATAACATACCTTGTCAAAACAAGAGATTCGAAGAATAAATAAAGCATATATGTTTCTAGGGGCATCATTTCCTTTTCATACATACATATGATGTAAAACTCATGGAAATAATGATATAACCCTCTCATTCACACTTGTATATAACCATCATAGTTACACTTAGAAAAACATTTATGGTATGTTTTTAAAATCAATTAGGATAAACCCAATAAGTTAACTTTGTCTCTCTCTATATTTCATTGGTTTGATATCATGGACACATATATCTCTAATTTATAATAGAACCATCCATCATTATAAATAATTCCCCATAATAAAAATATAATCATAAATCAGGAATTATATAATCAGAAAAACATTTATTGAAGAAAATACCATATTTTAAAATAGTTTGCGCACATAAAAATGAAACAATTTAGTTTGGAAATAACCATGTAATCATGTAATGAAAACATCAAAATATTAAGGTTTCATGATGTTTGGAAAATCCACTCATTCCATATAAGTAAAATATATATTTTTTTAGCTTTTGTAAAATTAAACATTAAAATGTGATTTTTTAAATAATGTCTATTACATAAAAACTTAAAGAGATCATTTATATGAAAATTTGGGAGAAATTAAAAAATTACCATTTTAAAACATATTCTTCTATATAAATAAATTAATAGGAATCATTTTAAATGTTATATATTAAAAGTAAAAATTTAGAAAATAAATCAATTAATGAAATGTTTCTTAGTTAAAGAGTCCCTTTCAAATATCATATCATTGAAGTGAGAATTAACAAAATTAATTGATTATGTTTATACTCCAAAAATCCCCAAAAAATACGTTTATATACACATAATATAAATATAATATTTTTCACCGATAATATTATCATTACATAAACAAATAAGTATATATTTAACCCAATGAATGGAAATTGAGTTAAGAAATCCCATACCTTGGACATTCCTTTAATTGAATGTAATTTGACTTCCTATATAATGGATTAATTATTTATTTAAATTCATAAAAGATCCATATTCATATATTTTAAATATTATATGATCATCTTATATCATTTTATAACTCGTTTGTCAATAATTTTTCATTAGTACCATCACTTTGGTTGTGGACTACTTAATTTTCCTATGCATGTTTTTTTGAAAGTCTAAGTTCATGAGCATAGAATATAGTTACATCACCAACCAAATGATAGTAATGTCATATATAAATATATATCATATTTATTCACTATATAATTTTTTTAATCATTATTTAATGTAGGATATTAAAAATGAGTCGCACCACATCTTGGAGATGATAGGTCATATTTTCTGTTGAGCAATTGCATCATTCCCTTAATGGTTGAAATAGAAAATAATTGGTCACTATATTAAAATTTCAAAATTGATATCATGTCATAATTAACATATATATCAACTATTTCCATTTTATTATCATCCTCATAAGGTGGTGATGAAGAAAAAATTACAAGACTATGATGAAATGGTATGTTGTGCGTACGAACACATTACCCTTTGTTTTTTATAGAATTAATAAAAAGTAGAATATAGTTTCCCATAATTATGAAAAAATATCATAAAATATATGACCCTATAGTAATTAATTTACCATCATGAAAAAACATTTCATGAATAAATAAACTTTAAAGAGTCCATAAAGACGATTACTAATTCTTTGGTGGCTTACATTAGTTCTATTCTTAAGGGATCTTGGTTTTGTCTTCAAGAGGGGTAATAATCTGTAGAACTTGAAAAAGGATTTTTGGAAGATAAATTGGTTTTACATGGTTGAGATTAATGTCTCAATTTGGTGTCAAGGTGTGAGGGAGGCGGCACCCTTTTATAATTGAGGTGACGATGTTTTTTGGAATTTCTCACAATTATAAATTTAAAAAAATTAATTTATCATTATAAATTATTCCAAATTCAATGTGATTAGAAGATAAGATATAATATGGTATTTATATCATCAAAAAATTAAATTTATAAAATTTTGTGTGTATTTTTAATATAACTTTTTAATCAACCCCTTGGTTAATTAATTTTGACGTTAATTGTGGTAACCATTTTTTCAACTATAATGGATTAATAATGTTAATATAATAGAAAAAATAACTCATAAATTGACCATTTACTATTTTTTAACTCTACCCCATTCCCCTAGTCAAAGTTATGATTGGTATGAATTTTAAATAATATAATAAATATTATTTTGATAAATTTTTATTATTGTCAATTTTGACAATATCAATTTAATTTGACTTCAAATACATTGATACAACTAGGTAATTATAATATAATACATTTACACAAATCTAATGTAGCTTATGGATCTATTAAATTCGTTTTACACATTAACTTAGACAAAATATATCATATTTAATATTTTAAAAATCAATTATTTTATTTTTTCTGTTAATTAAATATATATTAATTTAGTATTATAGAATAATTTAATGTAATTATATTATATATAAATTATATATATATTTATATAAGGAAAATAATTTCATTAAGATCAATGTAAACATTTATGATTTTTCATATCTTATTTCTCCCTTTGTGGACACATAAAAGATATTATATACAAATATAGTTTCATTTTATAAATATCATTGATTTAAATAATATATTAGTCATATTCATGGAAATGTACTCATTAAACAACTATAATTCAAACATATGTTGATAAGGGTAAAAGAATATTTTTCCCATAATTTTTATAGTATAAATATATGTCATGGTAATAACCGTATCTTCTAGTTTTAACCCTTATTTAATACATTTAACCCTCACCGTGGAAACATAGATTTTTACACATTGTTTTGTAGTTCCTTGAAACGTGTGTTCTTGTTTTAAGAATCATTACTTCTATGTTGTTTCCATTGGATTCATTTATGGAACATTAAGCATCCAACAGTTTTTTATCCATAAGGGACATGCTTTCTAAAGGCATGTATTCATTATGTTTGATCTTTACGATACTTAAGAACGTGAATTGGTCGAGAGGAAGGGAGTTCGAACTCATCACACCCTTTTGGGGGGAATTATTGTTTACTTTGGGACTATCATTGCAAATTTAAGATGTTTTCATGAATCCTTATTAATTCACCAAGCATAACATAGGTTTCCCATGGAATTTGCAGTCACTTATTAACATGTGTATAATTTAGAATCATTATTGTGTATTTAGGGTTACTCATTAATAGAGATATCTATATATATTAGAGATTCTCCGTCAATGGATTCCTCTCATATACTATTTAGAGATTATTTTTATCATCTTTATAACGATACTAGTTTTTATTCCACTCAGCAGGGCACTCTAGGATTTATTGTCAACTAGGGAGATGATGGTTAGTTTTGATGTTGGGATCGTGCCCATGAAATGGGTTACCTATGTATCCATGTGAAATAAATCATAACCCTCGTAGTTCAGTTCTGCATAATTGGACACATCATACCTTTTAACGTCATGTGATTTTGAGCTATCCATACTGTTTAATGTCATCTGTTATAAACATCTTAGTGAAAGGTGCTTAGTCAAAGTTTGGTGTGAGACTTATTCCAAGTCAACCCAAGGAACATAGAAAGAATATGGGTTTATATGTAAGATTAGACCCTATTGGGAATATGGCCCAAGGAGAACATGCTTGATTTGAAATGTTGGGTTTGAACCTCAAGTAGGCTTCCTATATATCCTGTGAGGATGGGAATCAATGACCACATAGTTCGATGAGTCTCATAGGAGAGTATAGTCCTTTGAGGGAAAGGCGTTTGGGATTAATTCCTGAATAGAATTCCTTGATTTTATTGGAGTTTACTTTGGGGATTATTCATATAGAGGATTCCAAGATTAAAATAAATTGTTTTGGATTCCTGAAGAGGATATCAAGTGAGATTAGACCCTGAAAGGGCATCCTACATATCTAGGTCTGAATATAAATAAGATTTCTCATAGTTTCATCACCGTGGGTGTTTTTGAAAATGTTGTAAACATCACGAATCACTAACCCCCCATGATTCATGTTCGGTGTGCGAAATAAGAAGATGTGAAAGATTCATCAATGGAACTCCCTTTTCCTCCTCTGCTGGTGGATGAGGGCGATCATACGATGGCCAGGATGGATGAGGTTAAGGCGACCGGGGAAGAGGGTGAGGCGACGAGCCCTCCCTCTATTCAATTTATATTAGACGAGGGTAAAAATGAATGGAAGAAGGGATTATGGTGAAGGGATTAAACTAGGATGCCTACCCTAAAATTTATTCTAGTAGGGGATGGAGACTTTTCATTCGCTTGAATAAAAATGGAAGCATGAACCTTACATTCCCTATGAAAATTTTTAGGTTTTAGCTCTTTGATAAGGGAGATGTCAACACCCAAACCCTTATTCTCATAACTAGAAGCATTACATCAATGTTCCTTTAAGAAAGGTACATGTGAGTGTGGATATTCAAACCCAAAGACACTCCATGAATCCAAACCCCATTGTCAAACAAATGTGGGAATCATTTGACTATGGATATTCGAACCCAAATTGGAGGCACACTGATGTGCCTTTCCAAAGGTTTAATAAGTCAATATGTTTGGTGGAGAACCCAACAGAATCCCTTATAAGCAAGGGATCCAATGGAGAAGAAGCCTTTCCATGGATGGATTTGAACAGGGCTAGAAGGATAGTATACTGAAGAGTGTATGTTAATCAAAGAGGGGCTCCCAAGTAGGTAAGGTCACACAATTATGGGTGCAGAAGTAGGATTGCGAGTTATTCAATTCACTTAAGAAATGAAAAACCAGTATGTAATACATGGGAGAGGCCTGGATCAAGCCTTCAGGAGTATTCACAAGTGATCGTAGAAGATGGGAACTCGTGTTTCTGTAAAATAAATATGTGGCTTGAAAGTATTTCTGATTTAGGGAGGTTGGGTGCATTAGGCGCACAAGTGTTATGGTTTTCAAAAACTAAAAATACATAAGTTGTACGATCATTCTTCAATTGATCCACTCAAGATGTTGAATAAATACCTTAATAATTTGAGAAGACTCAGGCAAAGTACCAAGGAGACAAGTGCATCAATTGGGCTTCATGGAAATTCATCTCCTAATATAATGACCCCAAGGGTCTATTTATTGGAAAATATAGGACCCTGGGTGAAATAATTTTTGGTGTGCAAGTCGACTGCGTGACAGATTGGGGCGTACAAGTAGGCTACGCGCTGACGCCCTATTGGACTAATTAAATAGACCCAAAACTCATGCCTTTTAAAATCTTGATTTTCTTCATGTATCATCTACTTTTCTTTTTACGGTTTTTATCATTGTCATTTATTGTCTCTTTGACGAAATATAGGGTCAACAAAAGCCCCCCTAGAATTGGATCTATAATGAAAATAGGATCCTATACTGAGGTAAAGTAATGAAAAAGAAAGAAGAGAGTACTGGGGAGTGCACATTTTATTCTCTTACAGAAACTGGTGGCGTAAGCATGGCAGCGCGCAGGATTCTGGAATGCATGGTGACGTCCCTCACTTATATATAATGGCTTAACTTCTGCGAAAAGCCTTTTGACTTCCATAATTTCATCTCTCGGCATGCAGATAATCTTTCACTCAAATGCTTCTATTTCTCCATGGTACTTTTTTACATTTTCTCGTTTCATTCTATAACTTGGTCACTACACACGCACACCATTTTACACATTCACACCAATTTTATACTTTATTTGCTTAATTACTTTGCCATTTTTTTATTATTTTGTCATATATCAAAATTGTACTTACATAAATAAATGGTTTTCCAAAATTTTTTTGGTTCAATGGCTCCTAAAAGAATTGTAACTGCTAATGAACTATCCAGTAAGAGGATCGATGACATGATGAATGCCATTGGTCATGATTACTTAGAAATTTGCAACGTCACCCTTCCAAACATAGAAAATATTTGAAGAAGTATGATTTCATATTTCCTCGAAGAACCTATATGAATTTGTATATCCATGGTCATTTAGAGGATGTTAATATTCAAGATCCAATGAACTAGGTCCCACATTCATGGTTTCAAGATTATACCAAATTTTCATCAGCCAATGTTTCTGTTGGGGGCTCATTTTCTAATGTTGGGACAGTCAAGAAAGCTCATATTATGAATCATAGCACATGTGATCCAGATTTGAAGGAACACACACTCGAGCTGCAGCCACACTATTATTCATCCTTCTTTCAAGATTCTCAGACAAATCTGTCCCAGGGTTGGAAGAAAAGTTGGGATTTTTGCTGAGGGGGAGGTGTAAACCCCACCTGTATGTGGGTACACTAGGTTCAAAAGACCTATGTAGAATTTATATATGGAATTAATGGTGTCAAAATTTATGAGGCTATCTCAGTTTTCCAACTTATGTGTACATTAATGATGATTTCGTGACGGAATTATAAATCTGATGGATCCTAGAGACATATTCCTTCCATTTAACATAAGGATAGATAGGCATCAGTTTTTGGGATATTTACAATATTTTTGGAGCTCCAATCCTTTGAGACATGTATGATGAGTTTATTCCTCCAATGGTGACATAGAATGACTTTGAGAAGACACTATCTTTGCTTCATGATTTGATGAAAGTATTTAGTGAAGTCAATAACATAACCTCCATAAAGTCTCGCACCAGGATAGATATTCATCTAGAGAAAGTGATGGAAATATTTTTGATAAAGAAGAATGAAAAGGGTCTTACTTACACCTGTCTGACTAGATATCCCAGTGCAGAGAAAAGAGGTACCCCTAACACCTTTTGGCCAACATTGGAGATAAGAGAATTTGGAAAATGGAGATATGAAGTCAATCTAAAAATTCCTTCAATGAAATGAATGGTAGGTTTCTGGCCATGTGGCTTAGCATGTATTTATTACCAGTCCGAGACTCCATAAGAGGTGTGAGGCCAGGAACATTTTTTATTGTGGACAAGCTAGGTAAAAAAATAATGGTAGGGTTGACACTCTTATTTTGGAAAAGATTCATAAGAGGTTGCATCATATTTACAATGTGAAGTATCCTTTTAGAATATAGGGTCTATTTCAGGAGTTATGGGGGTGGATTGATAATCACTTCCGAACATATGTTGTACAATTTGGGGTATAGGTTTTTGGAAGTTCTTTCCGACCATGTATTCATGATTTCTCTGGTATCTCACCCTTATCTCTGAAAGCTTATGACATCAAGGGTTGATTGATCATGCATAAGGAGTTCAATTTATTTCCTTATGGTAATCCACCCATGAGGTGATTTTTTGATGATGGCACAACAAGTTTAGAGTTGAAGGTATATATTCTATCTTGTTAAGACAGTGTATTGGCCACCAAAATCGATGAATATATCATTTTTGAGGCCTATAATCCTTATAGATTTTCGTATCAATTCAAATGTATATAACAAAATATTGTATCCCATCATGTGCATGTCATATTAGATAAAAATATAATGGTTTCCCGACATATATGGTTGTTGGCATCTATATAGAGGAATGGGTCAGTTTTTAATTTACCTATTGTTGATGTAGTAAGAAGATTAACTATCTGGTATGCTGAAAACTGGGTGTCATCTTAACCTGAAGGGGTATTAAATCATGTTGTTCCTTGAGTGGGGGTGAAGAGAAGTAGCATGAGAGATCCCCTTTTTTTGTAATGTAACTATTTATCATCATGTGTGACTCACAAGAGTTAGTGGGTGAAGGTGAATATGCTCCAAATTCATCGAAGAGACATTCTGCTAGATATAACCCCCTTCCATAGTTAAGAGAGCCACCCCATCAATCCCTACCGAATCTTTATCGAGGTGATCTAGTATCCATCATTTTGAATTGTGGTGAATTCCATTTTCAAATCCCCCTTTCATGACTATGGGAGTTGGGAATAAACTTAATTACAAGGCTGTAGGATCATCTTGACAACCCTCTAACATACACTCTGAATATATACGACTAGAGGATATTCAAATATAGAAATTTTTATACTATGATGTAAAAACCTTGTCGATGGATCTGCGTGAAGGACTGCATATTCTAGGATTAAGGTATTTATGGGATACTTCTAACATTACATTTAAGGACATTCCCAATGAGGTAAAGACCTACATTTGAGAGCTGGAAATGCCCATATGTACAACCAATGAATTAATTCCAACTATGAAGTGGGTGAAGGAAAATATAGATTGTGTTACCACTGATGGTATTAGTCCTTCATTAGATAAATATTGGCATGAATTTTTAGATCGTAAGGTTATAAGATTCCTTTTAATCATATTATCATATGCATTGAAATTTGAATTTAAGTCAAATAATTGTTACTCTAGGGAAATATCATATTAACTTGCAGCTAGTTAATGGAAGATCAGCTGATGTTCCCTCGGCATGGTATAATCCTGGATTCACTGCCCTTGGAGCTACCAGATCACCCTATGATTGGGAGAAATATATTCTTTCCAACAGGTCATGGAGGATGAAATATAGAGGATATTTCAATCCATAATACCTTCCTTTAGAGATGATGATGAAAGACCTCCTAAAAAGGCGAAGAAGCAAAATCAACGGAGAAAGAGATCCATGGTTAAGATCTTTCTTAGTAGTGATAAGTCCATATGATATTCATGAATTAAAGTCTTTATTCATGAAAAAGTGTATAAAATTTTTATTATTACAAGGGATTCATCTGTTTATTCTTTGAAATAAACTACTGATAAGATTCAAGAAACCCTGGAGGGTTATGCTGAATAGACCTAAATGCTTGAAAATATGGTGGTTCCCAAAGAGGCATTGATGCCAAAGGAACCAACATCTATTCCCATCACTGCTCCCATTATTTCTATCAGAGGGGAGGATCCTTTTGGTATGTCAAAAATTCTTTAGAAGACATCAAATGTGACAACAATTGACTTTTATCCTATGACAATTTAGGTTCATATCATGCCCCATGACATCCTGCAAGGACTAATGATGATCCCAAAACTGTTGCTAAGGAAGATATACGAGGTTAATGGTTGTCGAATGAAGGTTACGAAGAAAAAATGTTGAGTTCTCCCATGGGTGAGACTTACATGGGATTTGGGATATCATTGGATTAAATGATGATCCTTGGAATTTGTTTTGAATAAGATTAGAACATGTTAATATACCAAATGCTTTAGTATATTTTGGAGTTCCTAGTATAGAGTCAACTAGAAGAGATATTTCATTATTCTTCGTATTAATCTTCTTATGATTAACATTCTAACCGTATTTGGTTGAAATATACAGTTACATATAAATAAACTACTACCAAAATGATATTTGAATAAAGTATTAATATTAATGTAAATACTTTCATTGCTGATACATCGACATAGGTGAATATTGAGAAAGAAAATATTCCTTAGATTCATTTTGAACATCCTGATCCAATTAAAGAGAAAACTCTAGACCCAAAAAAATCAAACATAAATTTTGAAACTAATAATATTGCAGAAGATTCTTTCCAAGCTGCTAACCTACTATTATGTAAGAGATACTGGCATTGTGATTGTACCCACTATTTTTATCCCTTGAAGCTAATCACAACAAATTTTTTCGAGTTACCATATAAGGATATCAACATAAATGGATAAGTCTAGAGGTGAAATATTTTCATCAGCTCAAACAGTACTAGAAGGTGAAGTAGTCATTTTTCAGGAAAGAACAGAACAAGGCACTCTTGAAGTGTATTTACCCCAGAATACATTTCTTCTTATGATAGTGATTCTGCATCAGACCCAAAACTACAAAAGTCTCTTCATCTTGCACATCACAAAGCATGGAAGAATATATGGAAGGTAATATCTGAGATGCCCCTTGAGGAATTGCCTTCAATAATTCAAAAAAATTTCATCTATGTTTATCTCGCAATGATTTGTAGGTTTTAGATACTGAGAAATTCATACTACCATGAAATAGTTATTCGGAGGAGGAGTAAGAGAAAAAGCATAAAAAATACTTGAATAAAGCTAAAATATTAATCAATATTGAATAATTCCAAGTGGCTCACTCCCAATATGAGGCTAATCATACTGCAAAATTGAAGTAATTGAAGCATAAGATCAAATAAACGATTGTTTAAAAGGTGCGCCATCAATGTGAATTAGATTTAATTATAGGGGATCTTGACCCGCTTCATAGCTCATTAAGAGATTTCCAAAATAATAGTGAAAAATCCATTGTATAATCGAGAGAAGCACATCATCATGATGAAGAGAGTGGGGATGGTCAAATAAATTAGCTTCAATGGGAATCTGATGGGGATCAAGAGGTTGTTGACCAAATAAGGAGTTATATAGAAACCCTTTCATGATTTTTCATAAGAGAGAGACACAAATTTGTGGATGCACTTATGTGAAATGTTTTTCATAAATGAAAATCATCTTGTCTTTAATCATCTATGTTTTCATTATTTCTAGATTATTTTTTTTACCTAATCCATTGCGCATAGTAAGAGTTGATTTATTTTTTCGAAGTTTATATAGAAACCCCTACAAACTTTTTACCTTTTGAATTTTTATTGTCCAACATTACCTAAATAATACAAAATGTATGTTTAGTGATTTGGGACTCGACTTTTGTTCAAAGGTCCCTTTTTAGGTTCTTAATCTAGTTAGTACCATGTCTCTTGTTGTTGGTAGTTTAGAGTCGTGAATGTTGGACTATAAATGGATAATGTTTAAGGTTGAAATATCTTTGACCATAAATTCCTAAATGAGATCCCAAACAAGACTCAGTGGATGATAATTGCTTTAAAATTCATTAAATATTGCGAAGTGGAATCTTCAGACATGATTTTTACGATCACCAAGTTTAAAACAAGTATCATCATAATGGGATTCTTCTACAGGAATTCAGTTACCAATATTTGAAAACCCTATTATGTGAGTTATGTTATACATGGCCAACTAGGGAATATGCTGCATAGCCAAATATTGACATCTTTTGGTTGATAGTCCTATTATGTAGCCAACTTGTGAAAAGAAACCTAAGTGCATGTACAACATTGTCAATCAAAAGAGACTTTAGGAATTTAACATTTTACTACTAATAGATAGGGTAATTTAATATTTTGATGACTCAATACCATAGTGGATGGTGTTTCCAAGGAATGAAATTTTACGAATGAAAGGGATGCTTTTTATTGATATAAGTCATGAATAGGAAAACCATTTAGACACCAATTTGGTGTATGAGTAATGGGTAAAATTTATCAGAAAAGGGAATTTATAATATAAAACTATGCAGTTTATAGTCATGCAGTGAGGATATTATATTGTGCAATTTTATGTCATGCAGTGATGACATTGTGTGTCTTTAATTTATGGTCTTTATCTTTGACCAAAGGTATGAAACTATTCCAATTTCATGATAATTTGTTTATAAACATACTATCATATTCAGGTATGGAATGGAAAAATGTAAACTATGATTTGAGAATTTCTTGATCTAATGAATGATATGGAAAAGGGCAGGAATTAGAGAAGTATTTTCTAAGAACAAAGGTACCATTATTTGAAAAACACATTATGGTGTCTGTATTATGCAGGGACAATTGGGGAATATGTTGCATAGAAAAATAGTGGAATATTTTGACTGACTGGCCCATTATGTAGAAATATTTTATTCAAGGAAACTTAGGGGCACATACTACATAGTCAAGCAAAAGAGCTCTTAAGAATATTGACATACTATTGATAAAAGCAGAAGAAAGTTTATGGAAATTCAGATTTTCTGAAGCACATATCTTGGTTTATGGAGAAAATTACCTAAATATGGAGAGGGTATTTCCAACCAATATTTCCAAAAAATCAGAGGAATATGAATTTTATGAAGGTCTGACCCAAACATAGAAGTTTTGGTGTCTTTAGTTTTAGTTCAAACAACAAGAAAATGAAATGGAAATAATATATGATATGTGGCCAAGTGATTCCAAGTTTATTTTACCTTTCATTTAAGACATGGATAGGGAAGAATGTAAACCATGTCTTGAAGAGTTTCAGATCAAGAAAAAGATAATGGGACAAATATACCTGAATGACTGTTTTAAAATACATATTATTATGTACATTCATAATATTTTGAAGGGTAAAAATATAGTATAACCATGAACTAAATTACCATCATTTGGAAAAATCATTATGGCGGTTTTATTACAAATGTCCCACTAGGGGATATGTTGCATATCCAAATAGTGGAATCTACTAACTGATTTTCCCATTATGTAGTCAACTTATGCGAGGCCACCTAAGGGAAAATGCTACATAGTCGGGCAAAAGAGATCTCTGGTATTATATACTCTGTCACCAGAGATCGTAAGAGAGATTATGAAGATCTAGAAATCATCCAGATTAAGAGTGTGAAATATAGATGGGAGTTATCCTCATTGCACATAATAAATATTTGAATCAATATTGTCCATGAGTTAGATGTCCTTTATATAGATGTGACTCATATGTAAAATGGATATTTTCTTTGTATCCTTTTGAATTAATAGTTTAATGTGGAGTCTAAACTCATTAAACAAGGACATTATACTGTTTAGTTTTAAGTTGTGAAGTGAGGACATTATACTGTGCAGTTTTAAGTCATGCAGTAAGGACATTATACTGTGTAGTTTTAATTCATGCTGTGAAGACATTATACTGTGCAGTTTTTAGTCTTTCAGTGAGGAAATTGATAATATCACAATATATTGAGACATGTTATTTATATAATAATTATTTTACATAATTTCTAAGTCCATGTGAGATATGCTTGGTGTGATAAATAAGGAGAAGTAAAGGTTTCATCTATGACACAAAGGTGACACAGGTGAAGAATATGGGTGTTAAATTTCTATGCAGTTTAGCATCATGTAGTAAGGATGAAGATGAATCTATGTGAAAGGAAATAAATATTGTAACTGTATTAAGGATATCTTACTGGGGGAAGCAATCAATCCATTTATAGTTCTTTAAACATTCTCAATGTAGGTTTGATTCTTATATAAGAAATAAAGGGTTTTTTATCATGGTTGGGGCTATGATTAGAGATTAGGTATCTCTACGTATATAATATATATGAGAATCAATCCATATGTAGTTTTTTAAACATTTATATCCCACACCAATTGAGTTTGACATGGGTGATGGGGGGCTTTAACACATTCTATAAGAATTATTAAATATAAGAGACAATATAGAATGAAAATAAAATCATTTATCTTAAAAGTGAACTTTGTATAGATCTAGTTCATATACAAGCGTTTAAAATGGAAATTAAAAAATTTGGTTGAATCTGGGCCCAATATTGGAAATTTAGGAATCTCTAAATATCTCAAATATATAAGAATCAAACCACACGTATTTCGTAAAACATGTTCTCTATGCAGATCTAACTCAGACTTAGGGATGAGAGTGACTAACATGATACTATGGAGTTGCAATGATGTCCGTGATTCTTGCTTGTGGAATCTCCTAACATCAATTATAGAAGACATTAGATTCACATTTTAATGTCATATAATGAGGAACACTGGTGTCATGCGGTTTAACATCATGAGACAAGGAAAAAAGATGCTACACATTTTAACATCATGCAATATTGATGCTTATGGTTGTTATGCAGTTTAATATCTTGCAACTAGGGCTTTTTATTGTGAATTTTTACGTCATGTAGTAAAGAAATAGGAGGTGTGTAGTTTTCAGTCTTGTATTTAGGAAGTTTTTTGTAACTACACTAAGTATTTATTCAAGAATCTTGAATTGGTTGGAGTTGTAATAATCTCTATATCCATTGAGATTAAGGAGTAATATCTATTTGAGTATTCCTTATGTATGGAATAAGGCCCTTACCACATTGGCTCAAGATTTGAATGTTTATTTCCCAGTATCATACGAGTCATGATGACCAAAAACCAATTATCCTTGAAGAAAGTAAGAGAGCCGAAATTTCTTTTTAAAATATTATGTAATTATATTCTGATAGACTTCTAAATGATGAAAAGTAAGAAATCTTTTTTTGTCAAATCGTTCCATCTCATTAAACTATTTCTGAGACCTCTCATCTGTAGAAAACTAATCACATATTGCAACTCTGAGTGATTGGAATTTCCTTTCAATTTGTAAGATTTCTTCTGTTCTTTATATCAATGAATAAGGGGTTTCATGAGTGGTAGTATAGGTTGTAGACCGATAAGCCCATAAATAATGAAAAAGATTATTAGGCTAAGATTTATTATCTTTATCCACCATCTTATTGAGTATATTTGATAAGGTCTTATTGAAAGCCTCTATCTATCCATTGGCCGCCTCATGATAGCAAGATGAATGGTTGGACTTGATATTGTGCTCCTTATATAACACATTTCCCTCAATAGAATAGAAATTGGTTCCACTGTCTATCAATATAGTATTAGGGACCCAAAATATGGTGATGATGTTAGTTTTGACAAAACAAACAATGGTTTTGGCTTCAACTTCATTGAAGGGAATTTCCTCATCCCATTTATCAAAGAATTTAGTACCCTAATAATATACTTGAACTACTTTCTCGTAGATGGAGCATAAGGTCCCACTAGATCCATTTCCCATGTAAAAAATATCTAGTAGTATTTATATGTATGTAGAAACTCCAAGGGTTGATGAATGAAGTTGGAATGCATTTGGAAGGGATGACATTTCTTAATAAAATATGTGAAATCCAATATCATAGAATACCATCAGAATAAAAGCCTTCATATTTGATCAGAATATCTATGCCGAGACTGGTGAGAACCACAAGTACTTGAATTAACTTTATTCATGACAACTACAGTTTCTTCTCCCTAAATACATCTAATGAGGATTCTATCGAATCCTTATTTTTAGAGGATCTTCTGGTGATCTGGACTATCATAAAGAGTAAAATTGAACGCTCATTGAAGAATATGTGCCTTTTCATCCATATCTGGTGGAAGTACACTATTTTGAAGTTATTCCATTATGGGCGTCCTCCGTCACATGGTATGACCATAAATATCAGAAATTGGGATAATTTCATTAATTTCTTCTATTCTGGTTTGAAACAAAGGTGATACCATGTGACGATGAGCTATAATGATGATTGTCTCTTCCCGAATTAGATCTGAAAAAGTTGTAGTTACATTAGCCATTGCATCATCTTGGGAATTTTTTCATCACGATACATAAGAAAATGTTGGCTCTTAGGGATAGTCATCCATTAACCCTCCGACATTACCACACAAAGGTATTTACTCTTCTTGTTTTATAGAATATTCCCCATTTATTTATTTTTATTAACAATTCTGAATCACCTTTCACTTTCATGTGATTCACTTGCACTTAAAGTGACATTTAAAAGCTTGCAATGAGAGCTCGATACTCTACCTAATTTTTGGTTTCATCTTCCAATAATAGGAAGGGATAAGGAAATACTTCCTTTTATGGGTAGATAAGGAAAATTCCTTACCCAACTTTTTTTGTTTAGGGTTTTCAATTTTCTTTCCTGTTGGAATTCTGTACGCACCATCAAATTACATCTACCATGTTTGGGAATTATTGAGAATATAGAAGAACTCTTCACCATGAAGTTCATTATTTAATGATGTATCTTCCACAAATGGATGT
This sequence comes from Viscum album, assembly GCA_963277665.1. Classification (NCBI taxonomy): domain Eukaryota; kingdom Viridiplantae; phylum Streptophyta; class Magnoliopsida; order Santalales; family Viscaceae; genus Viscum; species Viscum album. The sequence goes on along the minus strand of OY728129.1, from coordinate 613,189,094 downwards.
TCAGTAAGGAATTCATCCAAATCATGGCCTTTTATTGCCTTCTGGGGCATAAACGGGATATCAAACTGTTACAAAATAACTTCCCACCACTTCAATTGACCTATAAGCATAGGATGACTGAGGATAAATTTTAGTGGGTTATTGTGAGATACCAATTGGACGTCATGCTATTGGTGGGAGTGCCTCAATTTCTGAACTGCAACGATTAATGTCAGGTAGCACTATTTAATACTTGAATATCATGTTTATGCATCAACCATAGTTCGACTAAGGTAATAAAGGCAGTTCTCATTCCCAGCATCGTTCATTCTAGCAAAGAAGGCACACAATTATCACTCTAAAGATTTCACATAGAGAATAAGTTGTCATCCTTCAAAAAGTGGCGTTAATACCAGTGGACTCAAGAGATATTAATTATGGGTATAAAATTCTTCTTAGCAGTCTTTAGTCTATTGATAGGTTACTACCTTATACATTAATCTGGTGAAGGGAAAACACTTTCCTTAAAAATTGGTGATAAAACGCTGAATATAGGCCATGTTTCCTTGGATTCCTCTTAATTCATTCAAATTTCTATGAGGTAACATGCTGTGGATTGATCTTCTTTTCTCAGGATCATCTTTGATACCATGATGTTGTACAACGAAGCCAAATAACCTACTTGAGGTTACCCTGAAAGCATATTTTAAGGGGTTCGTATTCATACTATGTTGCCTGTGTTTATTGAATGTGATCTCCATATCAACCAAGTGATTGGAACGTTTTTGGGATTTGACCCCCAAATCATCCACATAACATTCAATAAGTTTCCCTAAGAAGGATTTGAAGATATGGTGTATGGAACGTTGGTATGTTGCACCTACATTCATTCAGCCAAAGGGCATTATCCAATTGAAAAACACATCTTGAGTGGATCTAAAGGATATAGATTCTTTATCCCTTGGTCTATACAGATTTGATTATACCCAAAGTATCCATCGATGAAGGAAAGAGCTTTATAGAAAACTGTTTCATCATTTGAAAGCTCTATAATAATAATTGGAAAATCAGCATTAGGACAATTCTAGTTAAGATAGCTGAAATCAATGAAAACTCTGATAGTCCCATTAATTTTTTTCACTAGGAAAATGTTGGCCCACAATTTTTGATATTGATCCTCCCTGACAAATTTAGACTTTAAATTCTTACCAATATCACCTTCAATTTTAGAGGCATGAGTTGGGTGTAATCTTCCGGCTACCTACTTGAATCCTCAATGTTCTTCTAGAAATCCCAAATGGCGAGTTTCAACATCATGATTAAGACTTCTAATTTCTATATAATTACAAAAAAATATATCTCAATGTTTCTTTATAAAGGAAGTTAACAGCTCTTTCTCTTCAAATTTTGTGGCCGCACTAAATAAAGTGGGGTGTGGATCATCTTCTGTACCGAGATTTATTTTTAAGAGCTCAACCATAGTGGTAGAGATGCCTTCCTCAAATGTTGGAGTAGAATACCTAATATCGTCCTCTTCCTTTTCATTATGTGTTACCTATTCCTTTTCTGCATGCATAGTAGATAACAAGGAATAACTTCCATAGTAAGGGGAGGAGTCATTATTGGAATATCCTGAAGAAGAGGCCACCATATGTTACCCTACTGACGATAAAGGGTCTTGTTGTGGTATTGAAGAGGAGATGATGGATTGAGAATCAAAATATTTTCCTTCCTCTAGAATTTCTACAACTTATTCTAATCCGATTAAAAATTTAGAGGCTTTATATAGTTCAGAAGTAGATATAAAAACATCTCCATTTAGGCTTCCATCACTACTTGGTGAATCAACAATTTATCCCATGTTGTCAGGATCAGTTTCCGCAATTGACATTATTACAGTTATTGTATGAGTGCTTGGATTTGGTTTTACACATTAAATTAGAGTAATGGGTAGCACATAATCTATACTCAAATATATGAATGGGTTTTCTTGGAACATTTCCAATCTATTCAGAGTATTAAATCTGTTTATCTCCTTTGTCATGGACCTCATTCATTTTGTTTGATAAGAATATCCCTCAATGTATTGAGATTAACATGTTTTGAACAGATCCTTATTACCATAAAATTTTCCTATTTGACCATTGTGTTAGTACTTAAGACTTTTGTGATATGAAGAATGTATGGACACATGTTGATGTATCCAACGCCTTCCAAGAAGAATGTCGAAATCTAAGTACCGACGAAGAACCTTGAAATCAGAATTAGACACATGATCTCTAAATTGAGTTCTCAATGTAATCTTGCCTAGATTTTATTGCTAAATCTTTTAATATTATTTCAGAATTGAAGTGGAAGGAGATAAGTTAGATTTAGTTAGGCCCTATTGACGAAGTGTACGAATGGGAATGAGGTTGACTCTAAAAGCCATTATTAATGAAGGATCGTTGGATGTCTATTGTCATTGACCTTTCCAGAAAAATACAAGGGTCCAATATGTCCATGTAAAACATCAAATTCATCCCCATCTATAAAATTTATGACTACATGACATTCTGTAGGATCATTCTATATACAGAAAACCTCAGTAGTAGGAACTTCAGTTTCAAAATCTTGAGGACTTGAAATATCCTCAATAAATGCTTCTCAAATATCTTTGGATAGATTCAAGGCATCCAAAATCGATAACATGGTTGTTACAAGGGACAGTTGTTTCAAAACATCAAACTTTTTATCCACAGGTCTACATTTCCCAGCCTATAAATGCGGTTTTTCATGTGTCTTGGATGTAGATGCTTCTAATGTAGATTTAACCTCTGTTAGAGTAGAAGTAGAAAACACTCATGGATTTGGTAGATTAGACTAACTAGGTCTATCCACATGATGAGAGGAAGAGGTTGCGACTTCAAATCGGTCCACAAAAATAATCATGTCAGGACCAAACCTATCTTGTGTGGAATAATTTCCTTTTTCTTGTTGAGCCCGTTGAAGGTCTCTTCCATGAGTTTCAACCACATATAGGGTTCGATATGGGGTAGAGTTAAAGTGGTGGTTTTTAGAATTCCAATGTCTTCCCCTATATCCTTGACCTTGGCATCTTTCTTTATTTATCCAGTTGGGTATAAGGAACTTTGTCTCATTATAACTAGAATCACCATTGGCCTAAGGATCTGTTAAGTGGAAAACATTGACATAACCGAAGATCAATTCTTCATCTGATGAAGATTCTTCTTAACTAGTGATTTCTAGTTGTGTTGTTTGGAAGGACGATGCATGTGCTTTTGAAGTTAACGATATGAAATTTTCCAGGGTCAAGGACAATGTTTTCCTTAACCCGAGCTCATCTTTTTTTTACTTCTCTTTTTCTTTATTATCACCTTTTTTCCTTGAGGACATACATTTTGGTGAATGTGGTTTTACTGTGGTAGGATTGGCGGAAGGCACAATATGTTATTCAACTATTTTTGAAGAATGAAATTAGTTCAGTCGATCATTTTCCTAATAATCCAATCATTATATTTCTATACATTTTTACTTTTATCTTTATGTCATTATTCTTGTTTCTTTGGATTAGTAGCAGTAACACAAGATACTTGAGCTGAAAAAATTTTCAGTTCTACTTGTCCAATGTCTACATTTTTTGCAAGAGGTCCTTGAAAAAAACATTCTTTAATGGGATGCCCCATCATCTAGTGAAATGGAAAATAATTCAAAAGATCCTCAACTCCTTCATTTTTTGGCTTTATTGGCCTTGTAAACTAACCCAAATTGTTTTTCTATAGTTGGGATGATGTAACTAGGAGATTTTTCATTCCAGAAAAAATAAACATTGCTTTTTAATTCCTCAAATTGTTTCCACCATTAATCTGTTTTATCATCATGATGTGGTGGTCGTTGCTGGTGATTCTTTGGAGGTGGATCCCTTTGATGCGATGAAGGTTTTGATGTTGAAGTAGGTATAGGTTCTTGATTTAGAGTAATGATAGCGGCCTCTGTTTTCTCTGTTCTCTTTCCCAAAGTATATAGAATTACACAATTTTAATCCTTAGTCTCTATAATATATTCTTCTATCTATTGATAAATTTAAGTAAGTTATTGAAACCATCATGTGTATTTTACATGGATCAGTGGTGTGCATAACTCATCACGTAGATTTTACACCCAAATTGTTAACAACTCTATTGAAGGGAGTTCCAAACATAAGGAATATATTAATCCTTTTTATCGAGCAATGAAATTTGGAACTCTTATTCTCATTTTTTTCAAATGGTGAGATAAAAAAATGTCATCTTAGGTATCATTGAGCTAAATTGAAGAAGTAATCTATGATGGAGATATTCACATCTAGTAATAGATGAAGATTTTAAAATTGTATACTAGAAAAAATCTAGTCCCTGTAATGACTACACAAAACACCTATGCTTTAATACTTCTTGTTATTGAGGAGTTTTCATCATGCGATGAAAATGATAAAAAAAGTGTTAATTGTTGTGATGGATCTCCCAAACCATTATTGATTATAAATGTGGTATTCAAAAAATTTGGTGGGGGAGTAATCAGATCCACCCATTCAATATAAGCTTTCCTTTTCAGTAGAACTGGCACACTTCATTCCTCCATAGCCTCCAATAATGTTTTTAGTGCCTCAAATGTGTTCAGAAACATTTGTGGAATATTCGGATGAGATGGATCCTTTGAAGTTAGAGCAATAGGAGCTTTAGTTGGTGCAATGACCAAAAAACCCACAAGTTGTGGTGCTCGTATTTTCCTTGGATAACCCATATGAACTTGCTTTTTAGGATGAGTTTGATCATGCCTAAGATTTGTACCCAATGAAGGTAATTCATTATCCGCATCTTTAGTTTAAACAAATCTTCTTTGTTGAGGAGCTTCTACAGGATATGTAAGTTGAGGATCTTCTTGGGGGGGTACATGTAGTAGAAATGATGCTTCAAACTAACTCTGTATTGAGTCTTTTTAACTCTTTCATCCCCTCTTCTTATTTTGGAAATCTACCATCAACTGAAATAGATTTACCATCTCTAGTGGAAAATTGTGATGCAGTCCGACTTTTACCTTTCCCCTTATTAGATACCTATCGTAGGGGTGGGAGTTAGTTATTTGAAGGCATAACTATTTTTTTGGTAAGCCTCTTATTTTTTGTATGTAAACCTTCTTCATTTGACTCACCGTGTACCATATTATTGATAAGAACATAATCTTATAATTCTATAGAAATAGACTAATTTATGGGAGGATCCTCTATTATGGTGTTAATTTCATTTACTGATGCATAAGGATTTGATGACATTCTGTCAGTATGTTTCAAAGATCATCACCCTTTGTATCTTCTATGAGGCTCCTCTCTCCTATATGATGGATTATCAGGAATTTTTTGATAGATAGTAACCCGAAGGAAATACTTGTATTATTTAGTTGTGCACTTTCATTGTGGATTCTTCCCTAATTAGGAGAAAACTGACTTCTATTGAGGAGGGTATTGTAGATGTGAAAAATCCACTAGCCCTATAGGCTGGAGATGTTCATGTTCTTCTTCTTCAAACTATGGAACATTGTTTAATGAACATGAAGGTTTAATTAATCAATCCCCTATCCATGCAAGCTGGGGTGGTTCTTGAACTTCCATGGATGAGATTCACGCAGATTCTCTTCTGATTTTACAAATTTTGGTTCAGAAATTAGTTTGGTGCATTGTCCAACAACCACTCAAATCCCATGTTTCAGAATATCATTGTGCTATTTTGGAAATTTGTGTTATCTGAAGGCTAACATCCTTTATACGGGAGGACTATTCAAGATTCGTAGTAGCTTTATGTAAAAGTAAATCAACAAAATCTTACCTTTGGTCCTAACTCTAATGAGAGCTATTTGAGTCCTATTATTCAACATAAATTTGATTATATACAAAATCTGTTGATTTTGGCTAACCATGTGGAATAACATTGCATGAGACCACTTTTGGTGGACCCTTCTAATTCTGAAGTGTAGTGAAATGAAATGCTCCATGTGCACCCCATCCATTGATACGAACATGATATGGGGTGTCATAAATTAATTGGTTTATCATATTTAGAGCATTAAGGCTTGAACTCTGAAGGGTTTCTCTACTATTTTTCAGCCTTTGGATGTCGGGAAACTGAGAGAGATACCATGTCAATTTGGCATTACAACCCTTCTATTACCATTACATGATTTTGATATTCACCATATATTAATACATTGGTTTTCTAATTACGAATATTCTTCCATATGTTTAGGTGGATATCATGAATACAATCTTCTTCCATCAATTCCGAAATGTAATACTGAGAATTTACCAATGGGCAGAACATGACTGGTATTTCTCCTTTGTCCAATTGTCTTCTCATGTTTAACATATCTCCATCGTCTTTCACTAGATATTTTTCCACATAGTCGGACTAAAGTGGGAACTCTGTATTAGAAGGAAAAATCCCAAGGGAGATTTCAATAATGATTGTTCCCTTAAAATGTATTCTGGTTGAGAAAGTGTTTCAGTTGTCAGGGGCACGGCATCAGACATTAATACCTTGTGTTTCCATGTTTGTCATGATAGGAGGGATTTCTCATCACTACCTTATCCATTATAGAACTATCTTAACAATGAGAAATACTACTATAGAGATTAATTTTTTAGTGAATTCCATCATGGGGAGGAGCACTATGGTGGATTATAGAAAGGGATAAATCCACCTTCTCCTTGGTCTTTTGGCCATATAGAGGGTTGTCGTGGCTCTCATTTGGAGATAGATTCTCTGAATTGACTGAATTTTCATGACACAAGACTTCACTATGAAGTTTCTGATTGATAACTTTGTAATTATATCTACTACTACCATAATTGGGTAATGAGAGGGTAGGTTCTTGAGTTTCAACATATAAATGTATAAGGGCTTCAAGAACTCTAACATTAATAGGAGAGAAATTGAAGCTTGACTCTTAGTTTTCCAATAGCGCATGGAAAGACTTATTCTTGGATGTTCTCTTATACTTTGTTGGGGACACTTTCTAGGAAATGCGGATATCATGGGAATGTGCTTGTGCCTTCCTTAGTGCAGCCATTATAATGGAACGATTACCTCCAATTGGAAAGGGTGTAATTTCTTGATATTATTGTCTATATGATATTGGTGAGTATTATCCATGACCCTCCTAGAGTAGAATAGGGGTTTGTATCTTCTCCGAGATGAAATTTTGATGTTTCATCCCATATTTGGGTACAGATTTATGTGTTTGTTTCCCTGGAACTACCGATGTAGTTGTTATAATATCCAGGAATACATCGAAAATATGGGCTGGCATTTAAATCTACCCTTTCACCATTGATAAGAAGTGTTTGGTGACTTCAATGACTAGATCAAGAATATAGGTCCATTCCATATCGGTATTAGGTGTATGTTCCTGATCATGTCATTTTTTCTTATCAATGGTAATTAAAAGTACTCATGCATGCGGACAGAGAGTTGGGTCTGCCCAAAAGTTTTCATCGGAGCTTTTTCAAATGACACCTCTGGGTGCTGCCAAACGAGACTATTGGTAGGATTGATGAACACTACATGTTGTATGTGACTTCTAGTTGTTTCTTGTTAAGCATGGTTTACAGACATCCTTCAATATTAGAAGACGAGACTGCTGGAAGAATTGGTGATTTTAAGCTTGTGTATGTTCATGTTTACTGGTTTCCATCACATTGGATTGTCAGGCTACTTTAAATGTATTCGGACGAGTCTACAGACTGACTGATAACTTGTAATTGGGTGTATGTGCATGTTCATAGTACTCAACCAATTTATCTAGTCAGATTGGTGGGTTTCTGCGAGACGAGTCTACTAAACAACAAAATTAGGATGGATGGGTGTATGTTCCCGCTCACTATTTTCCATCAAGATAGGTTTATGGACTTCTCTGGAGGGATAAAAGGTAAGAAACTTCTCCCTATTGACTAGACATTTTCCCCTATGGTTTATCTTGCATTATCGGGTCGGAGAGACCCAGCCCAAATGACTAGAGGTGACACCCCCATCATATAGTGGGTTTACTACCACGTGATTCTGCTGGTAGAGACTATTGGTGGGAGTCCTCAAAAAAGACCATTACATCCTTGAATTGAGGCCCCGACTAGCATCTTGATCTACCTCTCTATAGTAAGATAGGGATTGGTTGTTGCGTTCTGGGGATAATGACACAAAACGGTTGAAGACTGTGGTGGGAACGATCTGCTTCTTGATCATCGGTCTTCATTGGACAAACATTCGAGGATTGTTATTGACCATGATGAAATGTTGACAACCTCCAAAGATGTAATTGTACCATGATGACAATACCCTTTTATCAGTATGTTGGATAACCAATGCTAAAGATGATGGGTGGGTGATGGATTTCTTCCCATGGATGAGGATTCATCTTGAGCAGTGGTTGAGAAGTTCACAGATGTAGTGCTGAAGAAATCCATTTCAGGCTAAAAGGAGGTCTAAGAAAAAACTATAAAACAACAACAAACTCCATTAAAGAAACATATTTTAGATGGACAAATTTTTGATTGATTAATTTTTTGACTACCTTTATCAATTTATAGGGGGATTATAGGTGGGTAACATTATTTAATTCGTTAAGGATTCACATCAGGTTCACCATTTTTGTTTCATAGTTTCTTGAAGAATGTGTTTTAGTTTTAATAATAACTACATCTAGGTGGTTTCCATTTGATTTATTCATGGAACTAGAAACATCTAATAGTTATTTATCCAAAAGGTGCCTTCTTTCCAAAGTAATGTGTTCGTTATGTTTGATCTTTATGATGCTTGTGAGCATGCATTGGTTGAGAGGATGGGAGTTCAGACACATCGCACCCATTTGGGGGTAATTATTGTCTACTCTGAGACTCTCTTTGTAAGTTTTAGACATTTTCATGAATCCTTACTAATTCACCAAACATAACATATGTTTCCCTTGTAATTTTCAATAACTTATTAACATGGGTAAAATTTAGAATCATCAGTATGTATTCCTGGTTCTTCATTAATGGAGATATCTGTATGTATTTTAGATTCCCCATAAATGGTATACTCTCATATAATATTTAGAAATTCTTTTGATCATATTTATGATGATACTAGTTTTTAATCCACTCAACGGGGAACTTGGGAAATTATTTTCATCGAGGTAGAAGATGATTTGTTTTGATGTTGGGATCATACCAATGAAATGGGTAACCTATATATCCCTGTGAATGGAATCAGAACCATCATAATTTGGTGCCACTTAATGGTCACATCAAATATTTTAAGGTGAAGTGATTAGGACCTAGCTGTATAGTTTAATGTCATGTGGTATAGATATATAACTGAGAGGTTCTTAGCCAATGTTTGGTGTGGGAATTATACCGAGGAAACCTAAGGAACATGGAAAGAATATGGGTTTCCAAGTAATATTATACCCTATTGGGAATATGGATCAAGGAGAACATGGTTGATTTGAAATGTTGGGATTGATCCTGAAGGAGGATTCCTACGTATCCCATGTGGAAGGGAATCAAAGACCACATAGTTCGATGAGTATCATAGGAGAGTATAGTCCATTAAGATAAATGTGATTGGGATTAATTCTTGGAATGGATTCCTTGATTACTTAGTCGTTTAATTTGGGGATTATTCTTAAGGAGGATTCCCAGATTAAGGGAATTGGGGTTTGATTCATGAAGAGGATATCCAGTGAGCTCGGGCACTAAAAGGGCTTTCTATGTATCCTTGTTTTAACATGAATCAGAGTTCTCGTAGTTACATCACCATGGTTGTTTTTAAAAATGTTGTAATCCTAATGAATTTATAAGCCCATGTGATTCATGCTTGGTGTGAGAATCAAACAGATGTTAAATATAAAAACAATATCCCTCACTTATCCTCATTTGCTAGTGGATGAGGGAGAGCCTATGGTGGCCAGGATGGACGAGGTCAAGGTGGCCCAGAATGATGCTGAGGTGACGAACCATCCCTCTATTAACTTTACATTGGACAAGTGTAAAATAAAGTAATAATGGATAAAGTTTAGGGGATTACACCGAGATGGCATCCCTAAAATTTATTCTGATAGGGGAGGATGACTTTTCATTCACTTGAATGAATAATATAGCAAGTACCTTACCTTCCCTACCAAAACATTGAGGTTGTGGCTCTTTGAGATGGGAGTGGTCAGGACCCAAACCCTTTTTCTCAGAATTGGAGTCTTCCCCGCAATGTTCCTGGGAGAAATCTCTATGTGACTCTAGATTTACAAACCCACATATACTACATGAATCCTAACTCCATTGTGATAAAAAATTGGGAAACCTATGATTATGGATAAACAAACCCAAATATGGGACACGCTGATGTGCCTTTCCAATAGGTTTGATAAGTCATGAGGTTTTGATGGATGTATCAAAATAATCCATTTCAAACAAGTGATCCAATGAAGAAGAAGCCTTACCAGGGATGGCTTTAAAGAGGGCTTTATGGCTATTAGTCTTAAGAGAGTAAGTGAATTGAAGAGGGGTTCCCAAATAAGTATGGTCGCACAAGTATGGGCATGAAATTAGGCTTGGGTGACCTGATATTCACTTAAGCAATGAAAAAATGTATGATGATACATGGGCGAGGCCTGGATCAACCCTTTAAGAGTATTCATATGTGATCCCAGATGTTGGTCACTCATGTTCCGGTAAAAGGAATATGTGGCGCAAATGTATTTCTGATTTAGGTAGGTTGGGATATTTAAGCACACAAGTGTTATGGGATTCAAACAATAAAAGTACTTAAGTCCAATGATCCCCCTTAATTCCTCCACTCAAGGTGTTGATGAACTACCTTGAAAATTTCAGAAGAATGAGGCAAAGTGCATGGGTGATCGGAGCACCAATTGGGCTTTAGGGAATTTTATCTCCTCAAATGAAGATCACAATGGTCTATTTATAGTCAAATATAGGACCCTAAGAGAAAGGGGTTTAGAAATTCAATTAGGCTACGTGACAGATTGGGGTGTGCAAGTAGGATGCGTGCCAACGCCATTTTGGTCTGACCTAGGCGACCCAAAACTGATGCCTTTTCAAATCATGATATTCTTCATGTATTCTGCCCCTTATATTTCTATGGTATAACCATTTTCCATTTTTTAGACTCTTTAACGGAAGAAAGTGTCAACACACATTGAGGGTTAGTATAGTTATAATAAATTTCCAGAAGATGAAAAAATGGATCATGAATGAAGTTTTAAATCATATCCCAAAAATTTAGCCAAAATTAATATATTTTTTAATTTTATATCATTTAATGAAATATTATTTACTATAAAATATTCATAAAGTCAATTAAAGGATAATTCATTGCATTGAATATAATAAAATCAACACAAAAATATAATATGGAACCAAATATTTTAATATATGACTAACCTAACAAGTTCATTTATAAAATTTATGTTTGGAATTAATTATCTAAAATTATATTTATATTAATATTTTTATTGTCATTTGTTATTAATTATTCATTAATTAAAAAAAATACTCCATCAGTGTTTCCTAATCATTTAAGGAACTTATTTCTTCAGTAGAAATTGTATGGTGTTGATGATTCCACCACGAGGAGAAAAATCCCCCCCACAATAGCTTTTTATAAGGAAACTAGTGCTTCTATAAGTCTATCAAGGTGAAGGGAATCAAATTGAGTTGCAATTCATTGAAGGAACTTGAAGGAATTCAATTTTTCATGGTTTTTAAATGGTCCGCATACCATCACTAGGGAAGGTATGCAGAGGAGATGGATAAAAAACTACTAGGTACACAAGATGTTCTGTGAACCACCAACCCGTGAGGCGATGGCCAATGAGGGAATGAACAATGAGCAAGGAAAATTGTGGACCATGTCAAATGAAGGAGTTGTACACATGAGGATAGTGCATGTATTGTACAAGAAACCCATCAATTCGCGGACAATGTGAATGGGCAGGGTTCCATGAATCATTATCACAAAACAAAGCATCCACAAACCTTGGTTTACTAAGTCTTCTATGGGTCATAATATTGATTCAATGGGCCTCCACAAATGGTTTTGAATGCCTAATAGATACAATCGCTCAGATGCTCTAAAAAAAGGATCATAGTAGAAGTACAGAAGGAAACACATAGAGGGAGATAGACAGAGAGAAGGACAAATGAAGAAAGCTTGATGGAGTCATAGAGGTTGCACTTTGGATTCCGTCTTGTTTCATTGGTGAATCAAGAATTTCAAACCAATCCCTCCGTAGGTACATCCGGCTTCAAACCATAAAACGGGGGAATTGAATAATAATATTAGAACCACGAACCCAACTAGTGAACCACGATCCAAAGACTTCTCACGGGTGAACTCCCCATGAACAATAATCCCCCGAACCCTCCTCCAGTACAGTTCTCTGCTTAGCATACTGCTCCACAAACTGAACTCAGTGCTGCATACCAAATCGGTACGTGAATATAACCCAAAGTGGCACAGTGAGTCGCCTACCACTTTGGTACACGGTGGACGATACCCATGCCCGTGTACCACATAGGTACTTGGATGGACTTTTTGCCCACATACCGCTATAATATATATAGTCTTACCCAACCTGAATAACGAACCAGTATGCATAATGGGGTGTTTTCAGGTATTGTTACCACCGGTTCCAACCTCACCCCTCCACTATCATCCATCCCTCTATGGTCCCTCTGCTAGCTAATCCACTGACATTAGGCCAAGCCTCCTCCCAATCCACCAGACCCATATGATCAGACCATCAGGTGCATCAACACACCCCATTGAGTCTACATACCCATGGTATGTGGAGTCACGAAGGCCCTCCCCACAAAGGTGTAGTCTTTGGGAATGCTTGTGAGGCTACATTCCCATAGTAACCCAGATCCCAACCATGAGAAACCGATGTGAACCTCCATTTTCTCAGAAATAAGGGTGAGAACATTATATTCCATTCAATGGGGGATAATGATCCATTGAAGGGGTTTTGTTTTCTCCCCCCTTTGATGACGACGAAACTCCACCCCTTCCCAGAATGTACTTCGGGACCCCACTGAGGTAAGTACCCAATATTTTTAGTTCGGTTCATATTACCTTTAATTCCATCTCTCATGGAATGGATCATTACTCTAAAACCTCTCCCATCATTTCCTGGTCTTCCTCCTCAATGGTCTCTCTCTCCCCCACTAATAGGGGAAGACATGTTCATTATTTAATCTATCATATCCTCTTGTTTCTCACACCGATCATGACTCGTGTGGTCTTATATGTTTGTGAAAATTACAAAATCCACAAAATCTGAACTATGATAACTCTGATTCAAGATCAATCCAGGATACGTAGGATGCCTAATTGAAGGCCCATGCTAAAAATGGTGCCCTTCAAAAATTTTCCACCCAACCCTGCCACCTCAAATGAAAATCATCCATGCTTAAGCACCACACATTTTTAACTATGATAAATTTGATTCTTGATCAATCCAAGATACGAAGGATGCCTACTTGACGGACCGAGCTTCAAAGGGTTCCCCTCTAAATGTGTCCACCAAACCATGACCCCTCAAATGGGAATCTTACTTGTGAAAGCCCCAGACATTGTGAATTACAATAACTTCGATTCCTGTTTAAAATAGGATACAAAGGACGCATACCAGAAGGTCAGAGCTCAATAGGGTGACCGTCCAAAAGGGTCTACCCAATCATGTCCTGTTAAATGGGCAGCTTCTCAACATAATCCCCACACATTCTGAACTATGTGGGTTCTTATTCATCTCATGAGGATACATAGGATTCCCTCCTTGTGTCTTCGACCCTAAAATCAAGACACCTTTTTCCCCCTTGGATGACAATAAAATTCAGAGTGCCTTATAATTTGGCTCAAGTCATCATCACCACTGTAGCATCAAAGATATGCATATTTATGATGAATTTGGAAACCAAGGGTAGCTCGTGGACACACTCTTCGAGAATTAACCATGGATTAATGAACATATGAACCAGAATTAAATCTATAAGAGAGTCCCATAATATGTAACAATCCTCACCCGAAAGGGTGCGGTGAGCCTGACCTCCAATCCCATATACCAATGGAGTCCTTAAGTGTTGTTTACCAAATAATCACACGATGAGTGTCTACCTTTGTAATGAAGGTCGATAAATCCTAGATACAAGGTCCATTGGGAATTCTTGGATCCATGAATAAACACATTGGAGACCATCTGAGGAGGTTACATCCGATAAGGATTGATTGCATGAGTGCTTGACCCCCACACAATTTCCCACAGGGACCAATAGTTCTCTTAGGGTTAATTCTACCTTAATTAAATGATAATGACATTGAATGGGTAGAGATGAAAGAATGGAAAATTATAAGAGAACCCACCTCTATAGAAAAAGGGACAGGTGATGATTATTTTTGAACATTTCCACACTGCCCGAAAACAAACCACCTCAGAGGTGGAACAAAAATGGTGAACCTGGTGTGAATCCTTAACCAATGTGGAAAGACTAACCAAATGATAAAAGGAAAAATGATGCTACACATTATACCATTTTTTCACCCCGGTATGTCTGAAAATGCACCACCTCAGAGGCTGAACAAAAATAGTGAACCAGACGTGAATCATTAACCATGGTGGTAGTCACACCCAACTTAGGCCCCTTAACCCTAGAGTGAATGAAAAGGGGAGGGGCCAATTTGAATCACCAAATATGCATATTTTTTTACAGGAATTCTATTTTTACATTGTATCATGGTCTATATGTCATATGTGTATATTTCAGGATTTCATAGGGAGACATTTGATCATAATGAAATCCCCGCATCCCATAAAAACATACACATCAAGGATCCCGTAGGTTGTTGAGGCCTCAACTAAGATCATGAACCCCTCACCTACCTATCATCTTCAGTGCTAGGTATCCAATAAGATGATAAAATTGTACCACTAAAATGGTATTATCCCCATGCTGGAGGCTGCAAGATGAGCAAAGTCAAATTCTAGCAATGGAATACAAAGATTGTGAGAGAAATACAATGTGAGTAGAGTGAATGAAACTATTCTATTGTGAATATGAAACAACTAGTAAAATATTATGGGAACCATAGAAGATAACTGGAAACATACTCATTCCTCTGTCGTGGCACATGAGGATTGCCAATATCTGTTGCCAACTCATGGAGGACCGTAACAGGTAAAAACTCCTACCCTGACTTCGAAACAGGCCTTCATACTCATTCTATCCAAATATGTGTCTCTACAAATCCTGGAAATGATAGAAGATCAAATGTCAATTATAGATCGTATCCGCCAAACATGTTAACATATCATTGCATTGGTGGAAAAGGTGAGAAATTGTGCCTATGACCCAGTTCCCTTGAACGGAATGACTTACTTGAAAAATGAGTTAGTCACTCTAAAGTAGTTATGAATCCCTGCTCTAGTACAGGAGGGTCGATGACAATATCTTGTGACATACAGAAAATCAGATTAGGAAAAAATACCCATTCCAACTAGGTGATGCCGGTCAAACATGGTGGCTTCTCTAGGGTAGACATATATCCCTACCAAAACACAAGATACTTATCGGCATATCCCGAACATATCATGGGACCCAATGGGATAGGGAAGAAAACATGAAGACCATTACCAATAGAAGATGGCCCCAGTTACCCATAAGAGATTACCCAATGATGAAGAGAACCAAAGACAACTAGAAAATGAAGAGCACATATATGATCCTACTCTTCTGGAAATTGGGGTTCATGACACCCTCAAATATATATCGACAACAAATCAATGACCTATTATTAAATCACCAAATTATGGAAGTGGAAGAAATAGTTGTAAAGGTCCTCTCCACAATTTCACTACCAGCTGCTCTGAAGGTCCTCCACAGAGCACCCACAGGGGCTTACTCCATGGGTCAATAATGAAGGATCACGATATCCAATCTCGTAATGAGAATTGAGGTAGCCTTCCCCTTGACATGAATATTAAACAACAAGAATGTCTTCCCCTTACAGTCGTCTATCCTGATGGTCCTCCCTAGGTTACACACTACATATATGCTTCTCCCTAAAGTCAGATGTCAAGTCATGATGGTAGTCCTTGCCATGGGTAAAATCATTGCAAAGTCCCTCCCCACAATGAAAGTTGATATGAAGATCCTCCCCATGGAAACACCAAGAAATGAGAATTTCCTCCTCTCAGTGCAGTACATGTTGAAGGCCATCCCTAGGATGTACACTGCATAAATTCTCCATGAAATCAAATATGAAGTCTTGATGGTAGTCCTCTCCATGATGATGGTCATTGCAAAGGCCCTCCCAAAAATGACAGTTTCTATGAAGGTCCTCCACATATTGAAATGAAGTTGCAAGAAGGTCCTTCCCTTTATACTACCTACCCTGAAGGTCCTCCCAAGGGTATACACTGTAAAAAAAATCTTTCACTCAGGAATAATGTTGCAATAGTAGTCCTCAACATCGCATCACCGCATACAAAGGTTCTCCTCACGACCAAAATCTATTCTATCAAGAAGGTACTTCCCTAGAAGGAAAAATATGATAAATCCCTCATATACTATGTTTCTTAGAAAGGAGTCAAAAGCATTGGGCACTCCTTCAATAATGAGTGATATTCTTTCTCAACCATAGGATGGACCGGGGCCATGATCATCTTCCGAGCCACCCCTGTGCTGTCCGCAAATCAATATGGCTCCCACCATCCTGGTTGATTAGAAAAAAATTATTAAGAAGCATTCGAGCTAGGCATATTAAATAGAGGAGTATCTGAAGGAAAATCAACAGGATATGTTGCTTGTGATAGGAAATCTATCTATGGAGAATATACTAGTGATGTATTGGCCTACATTCCCTTCTAACTTCAACATACTAGGATAATTGTTTGAAGAATGCATGAATTACATTCATCTCAATATATAAAAAACTCTATGAATGATGAATGAAAAACATCTACCCTATGAAGGGTATGCAGACCATGTCATCACAATTGGGGAGCTTCATCATTTAATTGACTTATAAGATCTCACATCTACATGGAATCCACAATCAGAATGGTGAAATGGAAACCTTGAATGTGACTACCTCTAGGAACTGCATATGTTGTATTGCCTCATTGGAAATGCCCCAAATAAAGTTCACATTTGAGGGTGAGGAGAACATGGAGTTGTTCAGTACACCCCACATCACGTTCAGCAGGCCCCCATGGAAATGACATCCTGCAATTTCATCACCCAGAGGAATCAGTCATTTGAAAACCCTACTCAGAAAATATGGGATACTCAACAAAAACAAGCCAGAAGTAAGTCTCAAAAGAATTAGGGTCAAAGGGATCAAACCATCGAAATACTTGTGAGTCAGGAAACCAGGAACATCCAGTAGGCTTCCCACCTCAGGGAAGCTGACCAGCAAGCAGTTCCCATGTCTTCAAAAGTCCATATACTCCTTGCATTCTCAATTCCATACTCATCTCACACCTGTGCGGGAGTACGTGAAATTGAGAGGGTGGAAATAGCAGTGGCTACCGCCATGATACTGGAACAAACCCATCCACTTGGATTGAGGGCGTTTTTAAATCAAAATACCATCGTAAGACAAAAAAATTCAAGGTCGTAGCATGTCAATAGGAGAACATGAACAAACCCATCCCATAAAGATGGGGGGATTTTTACCTCAAATCCTTGTACATTAGACGTCTTTCTTCAACTGTATAGGAAGAACGATGGATATAGGAGTTACATGTTCCAGCCCTTCTCATGGTTCACACCCTCCTAGAAAAAGGTGTGTTATGAGGTTCTACCAAGGCTCCCTTTGGGTCAATCTTCACTAGGAATCCCAATGATTACAACATAATGGAAGGATAAAGTCCAGAAAAGGGTGAAGAAAGAATTCATACCATTAGACACAGGTTACACCACCCCGAATGTGGAATGCTTCAGTAAACATGGTATATATCAACCCCATAGATCTCACAAGAAATGATGCGGTGGTAGGAGACACTGAGGTAGATGGTTCCCTCCCAGCGGCATCCCACACCGAGCCTGATGGTATTCATACCCGAAACTAGAGGGAGGTCCTAAATATGGGTTCCCCCTTATTTAACACATTGTAACATCCCCCATTGATCTCCATCAAAGAGAAAAATAAATCCAAGATCGTTTATGACCCAACTCTTCCTCCCCATGAGAATTTGTCACTCACCCTTGAGGAAAGGTTCACTAAGAAGGAGAAAAAATTAAAGAGCTTAGTCGAATTAATGTTGAGCTACGTCGAGGGAGTTACCTAACCGGATGTGTCCCCCCCCCCCCTGCCGGAACATCAACAGGTGCTCCCAAAAGTGGTGCTCATGCCAAAGGAACTCATTTCAGTGAATGAATCCAAGATTATAGGGCCGTTAAACCCATCCCCGAATGGACATCAAGACTTCCCTTGATGGGAAGGAAACCTGAATATATCATGTTAAACCCTCAAATGATACCTTCGGATGGGTATCAACCCCATATTATAGTAGCACCTGAACACCCAGTCTTGGCCACTGCCACACCAGTTCAAGATCATGTCTGATAAGACATGCATCAATGGATCTTAAACAATATAGAGTAGCTAACATCTTGACTAGAAGACATAGAGGGGTGGTGCACTCTAATACAACCAGAGCGCAAACACTACCAGAAGGGGGTGAGAAATGTTCTGCCACAGCCAAATGTCAAGAACCCCATATTCCCAATGTTAAATGTATTGAGGGACCTAGGACAATATTTAATGCACTATGCCTCTTTCTATGATCCCATAATGGGCACTCCAGAGTAGTAAGAAGCTATAATACTAAGGTGATTCGTATGAACCCTACAAGGCTCAGCTTTCGTATGGTATTCTAGCATACCATCCATGTCAATTACAGGTTGGGAAGACATCTAATGACTGTTTCTCTTCTAGTTCAGTTCGACGCAACCTAAGACAATGCTCAGTGACCTCATGAACTGCAAACAGTGAGAGAATAAAAGTGTCTCAGACTTCATCACCTGATGGAAGGGCATGACATATTCCATGAACTGGCCACTCCCTAATGATGAGACTCTCTCCATATGCTTTGATAACCTTTGGGATGAATTGTAAACACTAATCATCTTGGTGAAGTAAACTAGTATATTTAGATAATTTTATGCCATTTCCAAAAGGATATATGACTCCTAGCAACGAACCAACCTCAAGTCTTGAATGGCCCTATCAGCCCTAGAGAAAATAATGAAAATAATATTAAGTGAGTCCTCTTTTGCATAAGCCACCCCTATCAATGGATCCAGTTGTGAGGCCCCCACTAAACTGTGTCAAACACCCTAGACACCAACAACCACCCCCACCTCGACAAGATGAGAAATAAGGTGCTAAAAGAAATCAGTTCAAAGAATGAAGATATAACATATATTCATTTCTAGATGACCAGGTCGGTAGCTATTTCATATCCTCTGTGAATTGGAATTTCACCCAGATACTAGAGCCAAAGAGTGATGATGAAGTAGTTCTCGATGACCATCCAAATTATTGTTTGTATCACTGAATACTATGACATAACATCCATGAGTGATTGGTTTTCCAGTATCTCCTAAAAAAGATGGTGGATTTTGGGAATGTCAAGTTGGGCCCACCACCAGCACAACTGGGGTATGTTTCCCCCTCAGACTCATGATATGAATAGGAATGGAAGTCAGTCACCAGTAAGAAGGAGATAAAGTTAGACAATTGGATGACCCAGAAGACCATAAACTGAGTCCATGGAAACCTCCATGCATAGTTGAAATAACCAGCTGTGCCTCCAAAAGCACTCGATAAAAACATCAATCCTTCTCAGCCATGCGGTCCTATAAAGGCTAGAAGAGAAAAATATAGAGAAATAATATGAGCTGATACCAATTCCAAAGTTAGTGTTGACACTTTCAGACTTCATTCCACCAGTCTTAGCATAATGGGAACCATTCCTCCAAACAATACAAAGGGCACTTCCATTCCAAATGGTACCATTAGAAGAAGAAACTCAGAAAAAAATAGTGTCCGATCAAGAAATGACCTTATGTACCATTAATTTCATTCACTTGAAGAACCCCTTCTCTGATAAAGACTATGGAAATGAACCCAAATTCCCCATGCCAAACTAGAGAGCTGGAGAAAGAGGTTGTATAGGCCAAATGTTTTCCAGAAGGTATGATCATAGAAGGAGTAAAATTCCCAACCACGCCAAATGTATAACTCTTATCATTGAGGATACTCGTGGAAGACCCTCCTATAGACACAGTAAGAACCATAATGATCCTTTTCCTGTAATGGAAGATATATAAGCCTAGTTATCATGGAATATCCATTAGTGGAAGAAAAAATACCAAACCAGCTATGATATATAGGCAGACCTGTTCAGACAAATGTGTAATGGAATGCATCACCACCGACCCCTACAATAGAGGTCGAACTATCTATGTCCAAATCTCACACCCCTAAAGTGTCTGTAAAAGAGAAACCCCAAGGTGGGAGTGCCAAAAATTTGAGAACAAATAGGATATTTTAAAGTATCTATCTTTTTTACTGACAAAGTTATCAATACTGGATGCGTAGAGTTTGTATGCAGATCTTATAGAGGAACTCATTGTTGAGTCAATAAGGTTTTCCTTAGAAATTTTCCATTCCTTCAAACATGGGGGAGATTGTTAAGTTAATAATGTTTCCTTATGAATTTACCATTCCTTCTTGTTTTGAAAATCACAAACACCTTATCTCAAGGAAAAATTCATTTTACCTTGTGTTTTACTTCTATAAGGAAAATTATCATTGCCCATGGAAATTTATACTTACCATGTTTTCATTGTTCATATCATAATTTTTCTAAGTGTAAAATTCAGTTCATAACAAAAACCTCAAAATCCAATACTTATCTATATATGAAGCATTCTGTTTTAGAATTCGAATTCTAAGAATTCTGGTTAAGAACTCTTCTGAGTTTTGACTATTAATTCTCATTATGAATTATGGTTACGAACACTTCTGATTTTTGACTCCAAATACTGATTTCAAATTATGGTTATGAACTCTTCTCAGTTCTAAATCCGAATTCTATGAATTTTGGTTATGAACTCTTCTGAGTTTTGACTCCGAATTCTGATTACGAATTCTGGTTTTGAACTCTTCTGAGTTCTGACTCCGAATTTTAATTACAAATTCTAGTTACGAACTATTCTAAGTTCTGAATCGGATTTCTCTAAATATAGACTCTGAACTCTTATGTGTACTGACTCTCAAATCTCATGAACCCTGACTCTGAGCTTTGTAAGATCAGGTTCAAAATTCTTGTGAATCCAGATTCCAAATTTCCTTGAAATTCAGACTCCAAAATTCTATAGAGTTCAAGTTCTGAATTCCTAGAAAACAGAATCTAAATATCCTTGTATTATAGAATCTAAATTCAATTTTGGTTAGACTCTGAACTTTAATATTTACTTACATTCAGAATAATGGATTTCAGTTATGTAACCATAATTTTTCTTACACTTTTTTTGTCATAAAACAATTTCATTCTTTCAGTTACTATCTAACCATTGTTTGAGTGACACGTATACAGGTCCCTTTGAAATTCAAGAAAAATATGACTGTTGGAGGAGGGATCCTACCATTGAAATTGTGCCTATAAATAGAAACTCATTTGAAAATATCACATCAAGTTGATAAATCTAGTGATTACATACTTCTGAAGTGATTTCTAGAGAGAGAGGATTTAATGCGTTGTACGTACTAAACATCTTGTTCAGATTTTCTTTGTGCGACTCTGATTATTGATGTGTACAATTGAGGGATTATGGGGATAGGAAGACAGAGGTGTCGAATACATTGAAGTTGAGGTCTTCTTTGCTAAGGAAGACATAGGTGCCGACTACCTTGAAATTGGGGGCTTGCGAGGATAGCAAGACAGACTCTGATCTTTGTATCGAGGGCTTACCCAGATGTGGGTAAGATAGACTTTATTGAATATATAAATCAAGCGACCTATATCCAAGGTTGTTGGATACCCTTCTCTTTGGGTTAAAAGATATACTACTTGTTACTTTTTTTTGTAACAAGTCTTCTGCTGGATTTGTATTTTTGAGGAAAGTATATCTATTTTATACTTTCTTACAATTTTACTCTAATTTAGTTTGATTCTATACACTTTAAGGTATAATCTTCATCACTGTAAACTTTCATTGAGTTTCATTTCCGGAACCATCTTTTTTAGAATTACTTTCTCAGAATCATATTTTTGGATTCAAGAAAGTGTGTAGAACTAGTAGTTTTGTGAATTACCTTGTTTTACCCTATTAAACATAATCATCTTTAAAAGTTCCAAAATAATTTTTTAAAGTATACAATTCACCCCCCCCCTCTTGTATATTGAGAATCATTAGATACTCCATATAGTATCTCTATTATTTTGATCCTGCATTTGGTATTATAGAGTACATAATAATGACATACCATCTTAATAATTGGTATCAGAGGGAGGTTACCTTCAATCCTGAAACAATCTAACAATTGGATTTATAATTTTTGTTCAATATGAATCAATCTCACGATTAGATTTAGAAGAATATTCTTCTTCCAATTATTTTTCAGAATCATATTTTTCAGACTCATAAAGTCTGGATTCATATTTTTCGTAGAGATACTATTTTTCTATATTTTCCTTAATTAGTAATGTTTTGCTTGTTTATAAAAATTTTCTATTAACAACTTTTTGTGGAATGTTTTTCTTTAAGATGATAGGAATCAATGTTGGTTCCATAGACAATATCAATCCAACTAGACCACCTATTTTTTATGGAAGTGATTATAAATATTTGAGAGATCACATAAAGTCTTTAATTATCAATACTGGTGTTGATAATTTTGTTATGCTTATTGGAGGATATAAAATCCCTGAAAAAAAACATAGTACCTTCACAAATCAAGAAAATCATGTATATCAATTGAATTATAATGTACTCAATACTTTTATTTTATCCATGACTAGAAATATATATTTCCAATTTTCATCTTGTGAGGAATAAAATTGTATTTGGAAGAAACTTGAAGTTACTCAATTTGGAACATCCAAGTTAATGAGACAAGAAGAGCCAGGCTCAGAGCTGAATATCATGGTTTCTATTTTCCTTATGGAGAACCCATATGTAAGGTGAAATAAATATTCAATACTATTGTGAATAGTTTACAATCAATGGGTGAGAAAGGATTAGATGATGAAGCTCTTGTGGATAATATCATAGACATCATGCCAAATGAGTGGGAATCCCAGAGGATAGCTATAGATGAGAACATAAAGGTTACTCAGATTACTCTTGATGAACTGTTTGTAACTTTTCTTCATCATGGGACTAGAATGAAGAGAGATGCTAATAATATAAAAAGAAGAATGGGAATGGCAGGGTTGCTCTTACTACTACTTCAAATCATATGAAAACTAAGACTCCTAAGAGAGTTTCTAGATCCAAATCTAAAAAAATTATTATTCAATACGAATCTAGTGGAAGTGAATCCTCAGAGAATGAATTAGAAAATATTTCTCAAAGGATGAACAAGGTAGCTGGATAGAGGAACTTTCAATCCAGAAACAAGAAGAAAGAAAGGAAAGATTAGAATGATTCAGTAGTTACATGTTATGAATGTAAGAGAGCTGGACATATAAGGCCTGATATCCCCATGCTCAGAAGAATAGAAAGAAAGGAAAATAATTCTGAGAGAAATAGAAACAAGTATTACAAGGCTAAATCTAAGAATATCTAGAATGCTAATGACACCAGGAGTAATAGTGGTGGTGACTCTTCCAATGAATATTTAGATTATGAATCTTCTGGACAGAGGAATCATGGTCTAATAGCTAGAATACCTATTGAAAATAATTTTTCAATGGCTAAGTTACACAATGCTGAATCTATGACCAATACATAATTGAATGCTAATGATAGTAAATATCATGAATCTTCGAATGATGAATCATCTTCCGATAGAGATGATACTTTACCTTCCTTTGAATAAATTTCTAGGTTTTCCAAAATACATTAGATTGAGAACTCAAAACTCATGAAAAAAAATGATAAGGAAAAATCTAGGAATACTATTCTTACTAAATAAATATCAGAACTTTATAAATATCATTACAAGAAAATTGTTGATTTTGAATGTATTTCAAGAAATCTTGAGGAAGTAAATTCTGAGAATAATTAACTTTTTAAAGATCTATAAAATGTAATTTCCACGAAAAATGTTTTTGAGCCTAACTCTAGTTACAAATCAAATGTTTTAGAAAAAAATTACTTTGTTATCATACTAAAATATGAAATATTTTCCTTGCAGAAGTGTTTTTCAAACTTTACATTAGGTAAAGAAATTTTTGATAAAATGTGTTCTCAAATCCGACCACAATGGAATAGTTTTGGTTTAGGTTGTACTGGTTCTTAACAGATTTTTATTAGAAATTATATTGTTCCTCAAAGTGATCTATTCTGCACTAAGTGTCAGTGTGGTGGACACTGGAAAAAAAATTGTTCCTTAAACAAAACCTAGCCTTTAGGATTTCATAAAGCCTATTTTTCTAAAAATATGTGGGTGCCTAAAATTTGGATTTTTGAGAATTCTGGATCCAAACAAGTTTGGATTCTGAAAACCTAACTTTTATTATTATTTTCTGGAAAATAGAGATGGTACCAATAACAATACATCATACATGGATAGTGGATGTTCCCGACATATGACTGGTAACAAAAACTATTTTTAAAAGAATATCAAGACAAGAGGAGGAAATGTAACTATCAGAGATAATGCTCAGGGAGAAATTATTGGTATAGGTAACATCATTCTTCTTGAAAAAACATTGATTTCAAATGTTTAGTTTTTTAAGGGTCTTAAGCACAAACTCATTTGCATAAGTCAGTTATGTGATGAAGGTTTCCTTGTGAATTATAGGAATGAAAAGTGCTTAGTAAACAATTCCAAGGAAGAGTTCATTATTTTTTCCCACAGGCAAGATAATGTTTACACACTAAACTTAGAAGACCATAGAAGCCAAGATCTACCTGGACTTAGTGAAATGGAAGATCATTTTTGGTTCTGGGATAGAATGTTAGGTCACTGTAACCATAGGAACCTATGAAAACTCTCTAATAAAGGAATAGTTAAGGATGTACCGAAGCTTCTATTTGATTCTTCCAAATTTTGCAACCCTTGTCAATATAGAAACCAACATAAATCAGTCTTTAAATAAATCGGTGAAGTCTCAACTACTGATGCATTACTGTTAGTGCATATGGATCTATTTGGTCCTACACAAACTGGAAGCATTGGAGGCAAGTATTATGTATTTCTTTTAGTTGATGACTATAGTAGATTTATGTGGGTCTATTTTCTAGCAAAGAAGTCTGAATCCTTCACGTATTTTAAAAGTTTTATATCCCAAGTTAAAAATGATAAAAACATTCCATTGAAAACTATTCATAGTGATCAAGGAGGAGAATTTCAAAATTCAGATTTTGAAACTTTTTGTAGTAGAAAAGACATTACTCATAACTTCTCGGCACCCAGAACACCACAACATAATGGTGTTGTTGATATAGGAAATATAATTCTTTAAGAGATAACAAGAACCATGTTGAGTGAGTATTCTATGGCCAAACATTTTTTTGGGAAAAAGCTGTAAGTACTGCTTGTTATACTACAAATCGTGTTTTGAGTAGACATTTTCTTAATAAAAATCTTTATGAGTTATGGAATGGTTTAAAACCTATACTTTCCTACTTTAATGTTTTTGGATGCAAAGTATTCATTCTTAATACTAATGTTAGTCGACACAAATTTCCACTAAAATCTGATGAAGGAATTTTCTTAGGCTACTCCACAAATTCTAAGACTTATAGATTTTTCAATAAAAACTATTGTACTATTGAAGAGGCAGTACATGTAAAATTTGATGAAATTGATCATTTTGTTTTTAAACAACCCAAACCTACATCTTCAGATGTGTTTTAAAAAACTTATTATTAACCTTTGTTAGAAGATCCTTCTAAAAAAGAAAATGCCTAAGAAAATGTTTCTGAAGCATTTACCCCAGAAGATTTTCTACTCTATATCGATGAACAGGTTTTACAAAACCAAAATATGTTGTTTCTTAAGAATCATCCTAGTGATAGTATCATTGGAGGTGTGAATCAACCAGTAAGGACTAGAAGTTCCTTAAGGAATGAAGTAGAACATCTATCATTCCTTTCCCAATTAGAACCAAAAATCACTGATGATTCTTTAGGCGATGATGGTTGGATTAAAGCCATGAAAGATGAACTAAATGAATTCGAAAGGAATAATGTCTGGAACTTGGTTGAAATGCCTAAGGAAACTTCGGTTATTGGATTAAAATGGATTTTCAGACATAAGTTTGATGAAAATGGAATCATTGTAAGAAATAAATCTATATTAGTTTTCTAAAGACTATAATCAACAAGAGGGAATAGACTATGAAGAAACCTATGATCCAGTATCTAGACCTGAATCTATTAGTATCTTACTTGCCTTTGCACCATTCTTTAATTTTTAACTTTTTCATGTGGATGTGGAATGCACATTACTTAATGGTTATGTTCAAGAGGATGTTTTTGTTGAACAACCTTCTGGTTTTGAAGATACAAAACATATTGATCATGTTTTTAGACTCAGCAAAGCTTTGTATGGAATTAAGAAATCCCTTCAAGCCTGGTATAATAGACATACAGGATTTTTAAATCAAAATAATTATGTTAAGGGAAATGCAGATCCAACCCTCTTTATAAATAGAGATAAGAAAAAAAAATTATTGTTCAAGTTTATGTTGATAACATTATATTTGGTTCAACATAGCGATCTTTAACTAATTCCTTTGCAGATCTAATGAAATATGAGTTTGAAATGAGAATGATGTGTGAGTTAACATTTTACCTTGGTTTTCAAATATCTCAAAAACCAGAAGGAATCTATATATCACAACATAACTATATTAAATATCATATTAAAAAGTATGGATTTGACAACACGAAGAGTATAAGTACTCTTATTGCTACATCAAACACACTTGATCTTGATGAAGCTGGGAAACCAGTGGATCAAACATATTTTAGAGGTATGATAGGAAGTTTACTTTACTTGACAGCTAGTCGCCTAGACTTTATGTTTTCAGTATTCTTATGTGCAAGATATCAATCCAATCATAAGGAATCTCATTTAAAGGTAGTAAAAATAAATTTTCACTACTTATTGGGAACCATGGAGTTTCGACTCTTCTATACTTCTGGAAATGATTTTGTATTGAAATTTTTTTAGATGCTGACTTTGGTGGATGTAGAATGAATATAAAGAGTACATCCAAAACTTTTCATTTCATAGGAGATTCATTAGTTTCTTGGTCTTGCAAGATGCAACACTCAGTAGCACTTTCCACTGCTGAAGCTGAATATGTAGCAGCTGGAAGTTGTGGTGCTCCAGTGTTGTGGATGCAACACACATTCAAAAACTATTGTATGAGTTTCAGTAAAACAAAAATTTTGTGTGATAATACAAGTGTCATTTCCCTTAGTAAAAACCCTGCACATCATTCTCGTGCAAAACACATGGATATTAGGCATCGGTTTCTTAGGGATCACACACTTAAAGGAGATATCATTCTTCAATTTATCAGGACACAAGATCAACTTGTTAATATTTTCACAAATTATTTACCCTCTGATAGATTTTAATACATTAAACAGAATTTAGTAATGATAACCATAAGGTAATATTCCATGTTAACTTTCTATTGAAATCAATATCCTTTTAGTAATGAACTCCTTTACATAGGGGGAGTACATTTGTTTTTTAGTTTTTCTTATTTTTCATAATGAAGTTTTTCATATTTTTCGTAATGAGGTTTTTCTAATTTTTCGTCATGAAGTTTTTCATATTTTTTGTAATGATGTATTTCCTATTTTTCATAATGAATTTTTTCATATTTTTGGTAATTGAAATTTTCTTAATGAAGATGTTTGTAATGGAGTTTTCTTAGTTTTTGTTTTTTTTCATAATCAAAATTTTCAGAATCTAAATTTTTTCAAGAAGATTTTTTGCTCAATATGACTAATCCTACATGTAATCTGAAAGGTATGGTTTCTTTATTAAGCTTTGTAATTAATCATTTCATTTCTAGAATTTCTTTTGTGTTTTAATTTTTTTTTCGGATTATAGATTCCTTAAATCCGAATGTTTTCCCTTAATAACCTCAAAAGATCGAATCCTACAAAAGTTTCCTTGTCGTTATCTTTTCAACCGTCAGATCTGATTAGAAGAATTCTCTGCCATTGGATTGAGTTTGGAAGTCGAATCATCACATCAAGCTCCTATATAAAGGACCACTAAAGGGTTGTCCCACATCGATTTCAAGCCTTTGCGTGTCGAAGCTCTGACCCTCCTACAAAAGATCTTTCCAAACTTCTCAGATTTTTCTCATTTCCAAATGTCTGCAGAAGAATCCTCTCTGAAAGATATTTCTACTGTGAAGATGATTTCGGAGTGGCATGTATTCAGATAAAGGCTAATGCATCCAAATTTCTTCAACAAGTATGACTCTATTATCTCCAAAAACATAAAGTTGCATGGATGGGAAAGCATTTGAAAATAAAATCCTCGAGCTCAAGACTTGGTGTATTTGAATCTTGATATAGAGTTATATGAGTCAGTAAGTTTCTTTAAGGAAGAAGGGAGAGATAGGTTTTCATTCAAGAGTTATGAAAAAACCTTTTCCCTTTTATACACCAAGGCTTCTAGTTTGGTAGGGTTGTCTTATGATGGGGATCCTGAGTTCTGTTCCCACAAGCTGCCCGATATACAAGTAAGCTTTGTAAAGGTGATGTAAATGGAGTGCCTTGGACATACAGATGTCATGACTGTAATGATTTCTCATTTGTCCAAAAAGAATCGGAACCATAACTTATGGGTTCGAGGATTCATTGTACCGAGAAAGGGCGACAAGGACACACTGACTAAAAGTGATTTGTAGATCTTGTATTTTTTGGTAAATCTAAGGAATATCAATCTGATGAAGCATATTCTCATTACTATAGATAATATCAAGAATGGGAATTTGAGAGCACAGATAATCATATATCCTACCCTACTCTCCAAGTTGATTGTTCGATGTCTTGAGTCCTTCAAGATTTCCTGCAGTTCCAAGCTGAGGAATTGAAAATTCTTATTAGTAAGAAATGATAACTGGAAAAGAATGAATTTCGACTTTTCTAAAGATTCAAGAGAGTTTTATGTTCTACCATTGGAAGAAGTAGAATATGTTCTGAAGAATGCAGAAGAGGATGAACCATTAAGGAAGGCTGGAAAGAAGAGGAAACTGAAGGATGTGGAAGAATCAGAGAAAACCCATAAGGCCAAAGAAACTCAATCCGCACCTCAAAATACCATGAAGCAGAAAGCTTATTCGGAAGAGGTGGTTGTCATATGTAGGGAAGACAAAAAGAATCCGAAGGAAAGAGAGCCACAGTTCATCCTGGATCCTACTGAGGCAAAGGCTTTGAATGAGAAGACTACTTAAAATCTTGAAAAGCAAGCCAAATAAAATTATCTTATGAAGAAAATGAGTGAGGCCAAAATTGTCCAATATCTTTTTAGGGACACTGAAATAGAATCTAAGAACATTCTTGTACTGAAATCATTCATGAATGAGCCTTTAACTGAGAAACTGGGGAAAACGTTTCTCACTTTAGAAAATATTCTTTAAAATTTTGTTAATGAAAAGGAAGATGTAGAAAGAGTACAATTAGTTGAAAGGAGTGATGATACAGTTGACCTGATACATCAATTTAAATAATTTAATGAGAAGGAAAGTGCTTCTGAGAAATTATCAATATGGACTTCTCAAGGCAGATCATCAAGGCTTGATACTGCTGGGGTTGATGAAAAATATGAAGAGTAAGTGAACAAATTATCTAAGGAAGAGAGTCATAATCATGACTTCATTCATCCGGGAGATATTGAGGCTAGATCTGAGAAGGAAAAATTGATGAATATAGAGATTTTTAGTTGTCTAAAAGTAAGCATGAGTCTCCAGATGAAGAAGCTATTCTGAGAACCAATCTGAGAAAATAGGTGGTTGTTGATACACCTACCAAACGTTTTCTAAGGAAGAAGGAAGCTAGTGGATCTTATAAGAGGAATCTGGTTGAGATATAGGAAGAAAAATTACCTATCAAAGTGTCATATTCAGAATCATCATATCTGGGACATTATTTTTTCATTCAATCTCTGAATAATCTTGTTGAAACCATTATGATCATTCCAACCATTGACTCGAGATGTCAGATGCTCCAACATATCTTGAATAAAAAATTGGATTCAATATCCATGGTGATGGATAGATGAATAAATATTGAGGCTGATCACAACAACTTCTTTTTCAACTATGATGCCCATAAATCTTCTTGTAAGAAAGTGTTCATCTAGTTAAAGAATGTAGTTGAATATTTGAGAGAGATTGATGAGTTCCAAGATGATGTTAAGGAAAATTTTGATACAAAAGATAGAAAAATCAAGGATCTCATAAATATCTTTGAGGAAAAGGTAAATCTTGAGCAGAATACTCAGATTCAAGAGGTTAAGGATCAGAATGGGATGTTGAACTCTGTTGCCCGAAGCTGTAAGAGGTAAAGGGATCTCCAGATCGAGATTAAAGAAATGCTAGTGAAACAAGATGACTTGTTGAAGATTTAGGAGAGGATCTGAAGGCTCAGGATGATAGGATCAAAGCCTTAGAGAAGAAAGCAGAGGATGTTCACTAGGAGCTAAAGAATCTGAAAACCATTGTCAAGAAATTGATACCCAAGGAAAGGGAAGGAATATAAATACGATCTTTTGTTGTATTTTATTTCCTTGTACAAATTCTTCCAATCTTAATGAAAATTTGGTTCCTTTTTTTGGATGTTTGTACTAATATTTCACGTATCATATTTTTCTTCCATTCCATCTAATTCTTTTTGAAAATCACAAAGGGGGAGAAAGGAAAAACAATTATTAGTACAGAAGAAATATCCCTAAGTAAGGGGTAGTTTATCTAAGGTGGAGTTTTCTATAAAGAGATTCATGTACTCAAGATAATGAAAAATCTCATTCTGGAAATCGAGAATATGATCCTTAGTGTTCCAAATACAATGGGGGAGTTATTTATATTCATCTTTGCCAATGTTAAAAGAGAGATAAGATTTATTTCAAAATATAGAAAAAATTTCTATGTCCTTATATTATTTTTCATATGGATGCTTGTGCTTTCCAAAAAGGGGGATATTGTTGATTCAATAAGGTTTTCCTTTTCACTTCTCTATTCCTTAATACTTGAGGGAGATTATTAACTCAATAAGGTTTCCTTATGACTTTACTATTACTTCTTATTTTAAAAATCACAAACACCTTTTCTCAAGGCAAATTTCATTTTACCCTATGTTTTACTTCTATAAGGAAAAATTTCCTTCCCCAAAGAAATTTATCCTTACCATGTTTTCATTATTCATATCATAATTTTTCCAAGTGTAAAATTCGGTGTGTAACCAAAAACTCAGAATCCTATATATATCAAGATATGAAGTATTCAGTTTTAGAATATGAATTCTCAGAATTCTGGTTACGAACTCTTTTGTGTTTTGACTCTGAATTCTGATTATGAATTTTGGTTATGAACTCTTCTAAGTTTTGACTCCGAATTCTAATTAAGAATTCTATTTACGAACTCTTTTGAGTTCTAAATTCAAATTCTCATAATTATAGTTACAAACTCTTCTGAGTTTTTACTCCAAAATTTGACTACAAATTCTGGTTACGAACTCTTCTATGTTCTGAATCCAAATTCGGATTACGAATTCTAGTTACAAACTCTTCTGAAATCTAACTCCATGTTCTCTAAAAACTAAGTCTTAACTCTTATGAGTTCTGACTCTGAATTAACCTAAACTCTAACTCTAAACTTCATAAGACCAGGTTCCAAATTCTTGTGAATCCAGATTCCGAATTTCTTAAAAATTTAGACTCTAGAATTCTATAGAGTTCAGGTTCCGAATTCCTAGAAAATAGAATCCGAATATCCTTGTATTATAGACTCCGAATTAAATTTTTGTTAGACTCTGAACATTCATATTTCCTTACAGTCCAGATATTGGATTTTAGTTATGTAACCACATTTTTTCTTACACTTGTTTTTTTATAAAATGATTGAATGCTTTTATTTACTAGTCAACTGTTGTTTGAATGACACATGTACAGGTCCCTACGAAATTCAAGGAAAAATATGACCGTTGGAGGAGGGAGTCGACCATTGAAGCAGTGCCTATAAATAGGAGATCATTTGAAGGATGTCACATCAAGTTGATCAATCTAGATATTACATTCCGCTAAAGTAATTTATAGAGAGAAAGGCTTTAATTATTTGTACTTACTGAACATCTTGTTCATATTTTCTTTGTGTGACACCAATTGTTGTTGTTTACAGTCAGGGGCTTCTGAAGATAAGAAGACAGAGGTACCGACTACCTTAATGTTGAGGTATTCTTTGCTAAGTAAGATAGAGGTGCTAACTACCTTGATGTTGAGGGCCTGCGTGGATAACATGAGAGGCTCCAATCATCTTATTGAGGGATTACCTTGGTGTTGGTATGACAGAATATCTTGAATGTATAAATCAAGGGACCTTTATCCAAGGTTGTTGGATACCCTTCTCTTTGGGTAAAAAGATTTACTACTTGTTACTTGTTTTGTTACAAGATTTTCACTGCCTTTGAATTGTTGAGAAAAGTATAAGTATCTTAAAATTTCTTAAACTTGTACTCATAGTTAGATAGATTCTATACACATTAAGGTAGAATCTTCATCATTGTAAACATTAATTGAGTTTCATTTCCAGAACCGTCTTTTCCAGAATTACTTTCTCAGAATCATATTTATGGATTCAAGCAAGTGTGTAGAACTAGAAGTTTTAGGAATTACCTTGTTTAATCATGTTAAACCTAATCATCTTTAAAAGTTCCAAAATAATTTTTTAAAGTATACAATTCACCCCACTCTTTTATATTGAGCACCATTAGATACTCCATACAGTATCTCTATTATTTAGATCATACATTTGGTATTATATAGTATATCATACTCACATACCATCTCAACACTCATTAAAGCCTTGATAAGTCTCCAAGAGTTTGAGGCCGAAGTAGCATTGACCAAAGTCTATCGGAAGAAGAGTAGACCTGAAAAATTTCATGTTGTCATCTTCTTTACAGACACGGATGAATACACTATCACGAAAGGGAACATCAAACTTTTATATGTGTTCTGAAAGATAAATGGAATTTTTGTTTGTAGGATATTCACTGACAACAGCTCTGGAGTTAACCTCCTTTAGTGAATAATTATTTTTTGGCTGGGATATGATGAAAACTGATTTACACCCTTCACTACAACTCTTCTTGGATACAAAAAAGTGAGCAGAAATCGTTGGGATGAATCAATCTTAAAACATTTCTCATAGATCTCACATCAGACTCTAAGTTCCTGGTGGTGCGGTAATGTATGACCTTCAACATCCTGTTAGGGAGGCCTTGGCTACAATAACACACCACAATTCTGTCCCCATACCATCAATAAATTAAATATTTCACTAATGGAAAAAATGGTACATTGCGTGTCGATAAATCCCCTTTTTAATTTTGTGAGTCAGATTATATCAACACAAGGTTCTATGGTTCAGAAGAAAAACATCATTCAGCCAACTAGGTTGATTGGATCAATGCTCTGAATTGATTGGAGATGGCTTCCACCGACCCCCTCCCGCACCATGAGGAAGAGTATGTACTACCCATCATCGAAGTTGAATGTATAAATGCAAGACCGGATGCATACTTAATTGTCAGCAGGGTCCCTATTATGACAACCAAGTTCAAATACATAGAAAATCGGGCTAACTCCCTTGTGTCAAGAATATACCTATACAATATTCTCTCAGACAATCCACATGACATCAAATTACCCTTTCCTCAAACACTAAGGAAAAAGACAATTTCTCTTCATACATAAGAAAGTTCATTTCAAAAATCCTTTCTCCGTCAGAAGAGAAAGATGATGAAGATGTTGAAGTAGTAGAAGAAGAGGAATAAGACCTCAAAATTTCCCCTCCTATATTCAAAGAAGGTGTCTCCACCACAATTGATGAACATAAAGAGACAAAACAGGGAACCGAAGTTGACCAGTGCCCCACTCTAATCTGTGAGTCCATGGCTGTCGAGGAACATGAGGCATACACATCCTTCCTAAACAAGAATTGAGATGTGTTTTCATATCATTACATAGAGATACTAGTTCTCGATCCTGAAGTCACCACCTATCCTCTAGGATTACTAGAAGATCACCAGGGCTATAAGCAAGCTGCCAGTAGGACCCACCCGATGCATGCTACCAAAATAGAGGCTGAAGTTGACAAGCTGATAAAAGCCAACTTCATACGGGAGGTCCAATATCTAGTATGACAGGAAAACATATTTCCCATAAAAAATAATAATGGACAGATTAGAATCGGTATTGACTTTAGGGACCTTAATCATCATTTCTCCAAAGACGTCTTCCCATTCCCAATCATAGAATTGTTGATCGATGCAATAGCTGGATATGAAGCCCACTCGTTCATGGACAGTTACTCTAGATAAAATTATATTTGGATGTCCAAAGGGGATGAAGAATATACAAATTTTAGGGACCCTCAGGGAGTGTTCTATTATAATGTGATTCCCTTTGGGCTATGGATTTCTATCACCACATATCAATGAACCATGCACCGCATCTTCAAACACTTTATTGGAAAATTCTTCGAGCATTATGTCGATGACTTGGTGGTTAAATCATGACATAATTCAAACCACGTAGATGATCTTGGTACTATCTTCAAAAAATTTCAACATCATAATTAAATGATGAGTCCCCTTAAATAAGGCTTTGGAATTATGTCGAGAAAATTCCTCGGTTTCGTCGTACACGATCATGGAATCGAATTCGACCATGATAATAAAAAATCCACTCATGTCATGTCCCCAACCTCACAACCTCACCGATTTGACATGTCTCTAGGGGAACCTCTTCTATACTCGACACTTCATAGCCAAA
This sequence comes from Viscum album, assembly GCA_963277665.1. NCBI lineage: Eukaryota > Viridiplantae > Streptophyta > Magnoliopsida > Santalales > Viscaceae > Viscum > Viscum album. The sequence continues at coordinate 613,153,821 of OY728129.1, read as the reverse complement.
CAAGCTGGTAAATGATTACCTTTCACTAGGCTAATGATGAAAAGAGTTACGTATGAGTGGGATAATGATTATCATGAAGCATTTGACAATCATAAAAGATATCTCCAAAGCTCACAAGTTCTCATGTCTCCAGTTGAGGTAAGACCACTCATTTTATACATAACTTCCATGGAATGGTCTTTATGTGCCTTCCTCATGCAAAAGAAAGACATCGAGAGTGAGAACAACCTCTACTACCTCAGCTAGAAAAGGATTGATGTTGAAACTCATTTTTTGAAGAATGAGAAAATTTCCTATGGCCAAATCATAGCAGTTCAAAAGCTCTGGAATTACCTATAGAACCATATGGTATAGATGGTTTCTTACTACAACTTGGTCAAATATATCCTCAACTATCCCATGTTGAAGGGGTACCTATCATGATGGGTGGTTACCCTACAACAATTTGACTTACAATATGTGCCCCTGAAGGCCATTAAAGGCCATGCATTAGAAGTCTTCCGAGATGAGCACCTCTCAGAATAAAAAGCATCATTGGGTGCAGAACTTCCAGATGAAGAGGTTTTTTTTATCCCAGAGGACACCCAGGAATGGAAAATTTACATCAATGGTGCTTCTTTAAGCCCGACAAGAAAAAGGATGTATGATCCCAAGCTCCACAAAGTAGGGTGGGTAGTAATAATCATATCTTCTAAAAATTACATCTTTACATACACTTTTCAACTTTTAGATGGGTGTACAAACAATAAAGTGGAGTATCAGGCCCTCATTGCCGGCCTGGAATTGGCACTCTAGGTTCAATACAAACACCTAAAAATAAATGGGCATTTCAATGATGGTCATAAAATAGGTCAACAGTGACTATGCTATCTAGAAAGAAATGTTGGTTCCCTTGGGGAACCATATTCAATTATAGATGGTGGAATTACCATCAGAACCAACATTGACTTATGTCCCTCGATCATAAAATGCTCAAGCTGACTCTTTGGAAAGTATAGCCACATCCTTACCTCATCTTGAGCCAGATGAAATAGTCATTAACATTGCTCATAGTTGGATGGTCTTTCCATTAATCTAGAAAAATATAGAATAAATTGAGGAAATTAGTCTTGTTCCTAAGCCTTATGGTCATACCACCGGTTGGATGTTTCCCATTGAGAATTTTTTTCAGCACGGCGTGTTCCCACCTGATAGGGCTAGAAGGGAGAAGGTTCAAAGATGGGAAGCCAACTTTTTCTTATACAATGGGGTAACCAATAAAATGTTCTATACAAATGAGGATGGCTGCCATCTTGAAAGAAGTTCATGTTAGAACATTAGGATCACACCATTCTACAACAAAACTCTCTCACCAAATCTAGAGGCTTGGGTATTAGTGGCCCACCATGATACAAGATTGTTCCATATTCACAAAGAAGTTATATTCCAACCATGTTCATGCTATTTTTATACACCACCCCTGGAGTTACTTTATATAGTTAAGTACTCCTAGCCATTTTTTTCTCAGGGGATGGATGTTGTGGGACAATATCCACCCACTACAGCCAAACAATTCATGTTTATACTCACAGCCACTGACTTCTTTTCCAAATTGGCCGAATACATACCCCCTAAAGAAGTCATGGGGAAAGCATAATTAGCTTTGTGAAGGCCATTATCATAAAAAAATTTGGTGTCCCACCTATAATACTGATGAAAAAATCCAGCAACATCTGCTCTGCTAAGCTGGACAAGCTATACTAGGCGTATGGAATTATAGTGAACTGTTTGTCCCATTACCATGTGGAATCCAATGGTTAGAAAGAGCCTTTGAACAAGACTCTATCCAACATAATTCAAAACAAGGTTGATAAGGATAAGAAAATGTGGCCCGACAAGCTTCATCATCCTTTATGGGTTTACCGAACAATGACTTGCACAACCACCCAAGCAACCTCGTACTCACTAGTATGCTCGGTAGAGGTAGTGTTACCTATTTAAATCCAATTACCATAACTTTATATTTCCATTTTGATAAAATTTACATGGACGATAAATCCATGATACAATTTGATGAGTTGGAGCAGCTATAGTAGAAATAGATGCATACTCTACACCATTTGGAAATCTACCAAAACCAGATTGCACAAGCCTTCAACAAAAAGGTTTGCATTCGCTCTTCCCTTGAAGTATAAATGGGTTTAGTACTCATAAACCTGATGATACTCAAAAATAAGTCCCCAAAGCTTGTACCAAATTTTGAAGGACCATATGTCATACATAGGGTCTATCTAATAGAGCATTCATCCTAATATCAATGGACAAAGAGCTCATCGCAGACCCTATAAATGTGATTTTCATGAAGAAATACTTCCTATAACAGCCATATCATGGTCCAAACACTATGAACATAAAATATTAGTAATGAAAAAACACCATGGAGCCACATCCCAAGCTCCATGACCCTAAAATATGAGTAAAAAATTCCCCAAATAATAAAGACGGAGCCCTATGACCCTGAAAAATGTGTTATAATACCCCCATATCACGGTCCAAACTCTAAGGCCATAAAATATCAGTTAAAAATACTCCCATATCATGGTCAAAACACTATGAACATAAAATATGATTCACTATCATTTACACTTGATGTAAAACTGTAAGAAAATCATCCCTGAAACATGGAATTAATCTATAACTCATGTCCTTGTTGTAAGACATTAAAATACATAGCATAAAACGTCCTAATCTCATGACAATAAACTTCATGATCTCTCATAGAACAATGTGCGACATGATTTCGTCCCTCACTGGATATGTAGAGACACCTCGATCCTAGATCCTGGCCCAGGCCCCAATGATAATATTCCTCCATCACACCCCCTATCTACCCATATTTGTAATCGAAAACCTTATCACTCCTTGTTTCTCACAACCAGTATAACTCCTATGAGTTTAGGATGGGTGGTGGTGATACTCTTACTAAGGTCAACTATGGGGTAACATGGCGGACCTGGAAACTGTGATGGGTAGAATGAAAGTTCCCCTACCCTTTGGACCAAGCCAAATCGGTATGGGGTACACAGAGAACTACATGCGGCTTGATTCATGCCATTGCATGATATGTAGGGACACCTCAATCCTCGATCTTGTCCCATCCCCACCAGTAAAGAAAAATTAAATTCCCCCATCAAGTTGTATACCTCCCCGTACTTATGAAGGAGACTCTACGAACACTCATTGTTTCTCACACTCAGTATAACTCACGTGAGCTTAGGATCAGTGGCGAGGATTATATTATATAAATAAATTGCAAGGGAATATGATAGGCCCGACACCGATATCAAGTGAAACCAAAATTCCCTGAAGTGTCCCTAATACATTATGAAAACACTTATAGGGAACATTTAAAACCGTGAGTGGATTGATTCCAACATTTTCGGGATACATAGTGATTCTCTAATTTGGAGTCTTGGCCCAACCACCTGTAAAAAATGCCCTTCTCCACCATACATATGTCAGACTTGTACAGGGAGTTTATGAAAGGTCCTATTGAATGGTAAAATCTGCAAAATTCTTCAAGGGTTATGTGAGGATCAGTCCTCAGTATTATGAGATTTTGAAGATGCCTCTCAATCATGAGAAGTCAAAAGATCATGATTCCCCTTATACATATGGGTCAGAACTATATAGAAGCTCCATATAGTTCACAGTTAACCACAGTCTGGGTATTATCACGTTCCCAAGAACATCTTTACCATTTGTCAGACACTATACCATAGGTAAACATGGGTCCCCATAGTCATCCAAGGCTATCTAAGATGGAAGGCCAGTGTCTTGCAAAATCCTTTTCTTGAATATTCACATCATGCCCTAGTGGTTCTGAATATGTTACCCACAAAATGGCTACCAATCAAAGAAAAATTCATCCCCAGGAGAGTCTTCTCCTATCTCAGTATGCCCAATGGCTCCCAATCCCCATTTCATCCCTCCTAAATCAAGTTTCCCCTAGGATAGTGATTTACACCTTCTATCATCACTCAAATCTATGGAACACTAGGAATATCCTGATTGTGATTAAACTCAAACTATTGTATATATTTATGGTAGTAATATCATCCTCACCACATGACATTAAACTGAAAGGCCAAAATCATCCTCACAATATGATGTTAAACTGTAAGGCCAAATTTCTCATCACTGAATGACACTAAACTACATAATAATGGTTTAAGAAACAATGTTCCCTATAATTCTGATTTTTCTATTCCTATGAAATGACACATAATCCCCATAATTCCTTGTTTCTCACACCAACCACAGATCTTGTGTTCATAGGGATTTCAGCGAGAGATCCACTATGGAATTATAGAAAAATAGTTTTTGACATTGGTCCTAGTAGCACGACAATAAAATTCATGTCATTATTCCCCCCTGAGAATAACCCCATGTCCCAATCATGTGATGTAAAGTAACCATGTTTACAAAATGTGAAATGAATACCTAACCCCTACGTATGATTCAGATATACGTAAGGGACACCCGATTATGTGAGTGAATCATGAACCAAATTCCCCTAGTGTGTCTGGATACACACCAGTCATACTTCAAATTTCATGCTATAAGTGATCTTGAATCTACATATCCCTCAAAGGCCATCTGGGGTGGAAGACACGTGACTCGTGGAAACCTTTTCTTGACTATGCATTTCATGCCCTGGTGGCTCTGCATATGTTTCCCTAAAAAACAACCATCAATCAAAGGAAAATTAGTCCCCAGGAGAGTCATCTCCAATCATAGTTTACTTAATGTCTTCCAAGACTCGTCCCATCCATCTTAATTTAAGGGACCTCAATGTCATGGTTTACACTTTCCTCTTTACACATATTCAAGATATATTAGAATATACGGGCCCGATTCATCTCTGGACTCTTTTGAGGAATCTAATGATATCCCATTAGTGTGTATGAAGTTGATCTGCATACAAAAGAAGAGTTCCTCCACTTGTTTTTGGGTTTCCCTGAAGTAGCTCAGTTAAAATTCTCCCTTTTTTGTTTAGGATCACCCCTTGTTGAAGGTCATGTACCATATCTAGAAAGTTCCCAATATTCACAATATTCAATGCCATTGAAAATGGATGGCCAGTGTCCTATGGACACCTTTTCTTGACTTTTCACATCATGCCCCGGTGTCTCTGGATATATCACCCACAAAAATGTATGTTAATCAATAGAAAATCTATCCCCAGGAGAGTCCTCTCCAACTTCTGTATGCTCAAATGACATCCATGCCTTGTCACACCCCTTGATTCGGAAGACTCCTAGATGATGGATTATGTACCTCCTTCTTCCCAAGTTCCCCTAACCTAAGGAAAACTCTTAATTAGCTTGATCATTCACCATCTCTCCCCCACAGAATATAGAAACGTGTGGGAACAGTTTCCCACTCAAAGATGACATGAATATCCATAATGTCTTCTAACAACAATGCTCAAGACATCTACCAAACATGGTCTCAGTTTCAAAATAAAGACCAAATGTTAAAAATCACATTAGGCCATCTAAAATAAAATTCCATTATCCTGCAGACACCGTTTCATAACTATTCATATCATTCCTTGATGGCTCTGCATACATAGCCTACAAAAATGGCCATCAATCAAAGGAAAATTCATCCATATGAGATCCCTTTACTACCTTTGTATACCTAAATTGGTTCCTAAGCCACATGAATGTCTATAATTCACAAATTAAGGGTCGAGAAAAATCCATAATCCATGTATGAAGGATATTATAACATTCCCAGGTGATAGTCCCGAGTAAGGGCCTAACCCCATTAAGCCTGGTCAAGGCTGTTCAATCGAAAACAACAGTAATGTGTTTGGGTCATAGGACAGTATGCTTCTAGTGAAAAATACTCCATACATTCCAGAGGAAATGTTTGAAAAAGGGAACCTCTTGGAAAATTTCATGTATCAGTCTGTTAAAAAAAGTGAAAACATTGAGCTGTAAAAAAATTTGTAAATCTCATTAGGATGAAAACCCACAAATGACAGCCTATTAAAAAGGCATGTTATACCCTCTATGTCAATGTTAACTAGGCTTATGAAAAAAGAGGGTTAGAATGAAAAATCCATAAAAGTTCACAAGCTGTTCCATAAAACCTAAACAATAGTCGAACAATGCTTGTTGAGTCTCACGGCTCAGGCAAAAAAATTAGAGCTCGATTCAATTATTTTAGTTTTTTTGAAGTCATGGTTTAAAATTAATACACGATTGAAATGATGTTGATAGGAAGAAATGGAGTAGAGATGTTTAAAATACAAATCTATTCTATTTGGTTCATCAAAAATGGAGTAACATCCCCAATTCAAAGTCTATTTAGAGTATAAAAAAAGATAGTACATATCATAATTTGGGACATAACTACAATAGGGAAAAGTTATCCCTTTCCAAAAGGATAAAGAGTGATTGTTGTGGGTTGTCAATAATCTATTCCAATGAAGTTCTTTCTTCTGTTTTGGCTTTGACCGTCAGAGGCACCCGCTCCTGAATAACATTAAGTTCCTTCCCCTTCTTCTGGAAAACATCATAGTTGGAGAATGAAAAGGCTAGTTGTCCCATCAACCTATCTGTATAAGCCTCACACTCTAATGTATCCTCATCTTGGGTCTCCAAAAAACAAAAATCCTTCTCCTCCTCATCATTATGATGATATCATTCTTATGAAATATCTCTCAATGTCGCCACATGGTGATTGGATGAATTGAGCATGGCCAGCATGTCCTCGTAAAAGGCATGGTCTTCTTGAGAAATGATGATTTTTGTAAATGATGATTTGTAATTGATAATAATCAATGCTTCTGTAACCCACCTCAGTGAATAGATGCTGAAAATTGTCACCCTCTTCAGCGAAATTGGCTAAGTGTGTCTCTACAGCAAGAGAACATAGATGTCTCCATTCCTCTTTTCGCACTCCGTAGTGCATTGCCACAACACTGGTACATTAATCCTCCCCTACAAACATGTGTCTATATAGAGGAATCATTTACATATGAGTGGGGAGTGACAGAAGGTAGGTCACCCATGACATGAATCTCTCTTTTCCCTCAGGCGGCCTAGAAATTGGAGTCGGATTCCGAAGACTAACTGCAGCCTTCAGGATGATCGGTGATGCTCGTCTAGTGTTAGTCACATTAAGGTCCTAGGAAATATCCACTGGAGGGGATTATTCTCAGTCACTTCCCACCAAAATGGGTTTTATTGATGAAACCCCTCCCAGACGCTTTTGAAGATGGACCGAATGCCTTTTTACCATAAGAGAGGGTGAAGGGGGTGTATCCACCTTTGTTTCTACAGGGACGGAAGTATAAGGAATAGCTATTGCACTCTTCACAGTAGTAAGAATGTGTCATGTGGTTGTTGGGGCATGAACGAAGATATAAATGGTCTTGTTTTTCTGCACCCATAGAACTAGTTCTTTCAGTATCTAGTCAGTGTAAAAATCTACCCATAGTTGGGCAGAATCCATCGATAAAAATGTGGGCCCCTTGTTGTTCGGAATGATAATATCCCTAGATTCCCCTTCACCCTCCATCATAAGCAACAATTGGTGGAGAACCACAGGATAAGATTCTCCCCTTAACTGAACAACTGAATGTAGCGTAGTCGGCTGAAGGAATCCGAATTTCCTGAAAAAACTGTAGGGGAGGTATGTCTTGCAAATGACTACTCGGTCTATATGAGAAGCGAAAATCCCCTCTAAAAGGATGATGAGGTATGAGAGTTTCTTCAAGGAACCTCCCGTCCCCTGTCACCTCTCAATGATCTCTGAGGGGTATGAGCGGTGGGATCAAGAAAAGAGAGGCATCGTTCAACAGACCAACCGCATAGGTAACACATAGAGTTCTGGAAAAAAATGGAAATGTTGAGAAGAATAGGATGAATATCAGAATGGGGAACCCTGGTGGTATGTTGGTTTTCATAATATGGGAGGTGTTCAGCCATCCACCCATAAAATAATTGGAATGGTCTGCTGAGATGATGTGGAAGCCTGACTTCCTGTACCAGTCCCAAAAATTCCTAAAGCTAGTCAGGGGTAGGAAGTGCTAAATTAATTGGTCGACCCTCTGTCAGCATAGCCACCATCATCCAAGTGCACGCCTGAACCCCAGTATATACGTAATTATATGGGAAGATCCATCCACTTAAAAACATTCCAAATAAACCTTCTAGTCTAAGAGCATGAGAGATGTTTGACCAAAGCTGATATCCCCATGTGGTATATCACCCTGCTTCAGGGGTAGCACAATATGACCCTAGGGTTTGGCCATAATGGTGAGTGGGATGTGTTCGACTATGGGGTTCCCTCATCTTGGGCATATTCTAATGCAAGAATAGAATTATCCATGCTTTGAATGTGATGAGGGAACAATCCTCGAGGATATGATCTAGTGATCCAATTTCCATGACCTGTAAGCTCTTGTCAATGGAGAAACATGATCAGTGTCATTCCATCTAGAGGATACCAAGAGATACTCATTGTAAATTTTCCAAGGATAGGGATCCCACAAGCTGGTAGATATCCATTAGACTAATTCCAAACTCCCTATGCAGTAGGAGGAAGGTGTTGGTTCTCGAATACAAGTGGCTCAACATTTCTGAAAGGATTTTTCACAGAGAAAAGATTGAAAACTGAGAGACCTAGGATGTTTGGTATAATCCCAACACCTCCAGCTAGTCGGGGGACTCCAGATAGGTCTGATGCACCTAGAATGTCCAAGCCCACTCATCGAAGAAACATACTTTGGCCTGAAAATTCCACTTGGTTCCCCATCTTCCACTAGGATTATATCAGTTGATGAAAATGACTAATGGGTATTCTTGAGAATCTAGTCTCGGGACACCATCGTAGCACTTGCATTTTCCCTACTTCCATACCAAGCCTCCCAGTATGAAGATGTTATCCTGAAGCGGAGTGTCAATGACATCCCCCACTGGGGAAATGTTGGCATGGTCATGACCTTGCAGTGCCTCCAAGAGGATGAAAGGTATGTCAGGGTCAGGCAATGGAAGATGAACATTGGCATGATTTCCATAGCCGTAAACCATCTACTGTATGGATAACAGATAAGCTAAGAGCTCTGAAATAAAGAAGACTCTCAAAAAGCTATCACGAGGACTGATGTGGGCACAAATATGGTCCTCACTATCCTTCCCCATGGTTTCCCAAATCTTTACGGATTTTGAAATAGCCTATGAATTAGCCATTTGATCATGTATAAAAAGATCCAAAAGCTAGTGAGAAGTTAGTCCGATAAAAAAATTGCTAGACAAAGGCTATGGGAAAAAAGGCCAAAGGACTAAAATCATGTCTGAAAGGCACAGTGTATTATTCCTAGAAATGGTACACATAATGAAAATTCTGCGTATACTATGACACAAATAAGCAGCTCCACCAATATCTATGCTTCCTAGATGCAGCTCACTTCATACAGCGATGGTATGTGAATGAACTAGGAGTTTCTGGCCTGCAAACCATTGGTCGGTGAATAGAATGGTTCAAAAAAATGAAGAAAATGAAAACCTCGACCTTAGTTAAGTTCACGTTCAGAAGTAGTGGGTTGAAATTTTAGTCTGTATTAAAATTTTTTGGCGTTTGGTTCTCTAATCCAAGGTCGGTATGAGAACAAGCCATCTTTGTAGTATTCTTCCATGTGGAATCTGGATTTTTTTATATAATTCAACTATCTTGACTGAAACATCCAAAATATGGTATGAATAAGAAGAAACAACAATTAAATTAGTTTGAATAATTTACAAATCAATTTAGGAACAAGATTTTCTCATGGAGCACGGTACACAAGAGTGAATGTGGCTGAAAAAAATATGGAGTAATTTTCACTACAGGAAACAATAAAATAAAAATGACATGGGACCATATATATAGGTGTGGTCCCCTCTTATTGGGTCAAAATGTTCTAACGTGAACCATTTTAGTTCAAGACAGCTTCTAAATCTAAATAGTCCCCTTTTTGTTCCAAATGGACACTATTCTGATGGGGGAAATTGTAGGGTCCTGAAAATTCCACCAATAGGAGAACCCCCCCCCCCACAATTGCATTGCAGAACAATAAAGGGCTTCTACAAGTCTATCAAGTCTAAGGGACTAAAATTGAGTTGCAGTTCATTGATGGAATATGAAGGAATTCACGTTTTCATGGTTTTTAACTGGCATGTGTACCATCTCTGAGAAAGGTACACATAGAAGATGGATCGCAAACTGCCAGGTATTCAAGACGTTCTGCAAACCACTGGACCACGAGGTGAATGATAGTAATCAAGGAAAACTGAAAAACAGGTCAACCAAAGGTGTTGTGCGTGTAAGGCCAGTCTACATACCATACCATGAACCCACCAGTTCACAGACAAAGCAAGCGGGAAGGTTCTGCGAATCATTATCACGAACCAAATCCTCTGAAAACCCCATTTGACCGAGTCTTCCATGGATCATACTATTTCATCAATTTCCTTCAATAATTTTGTTGTGTTCCCAATAGATACAATCACTCCGATTCTCTATAAAAGGAGTATAGTAGATGTACGGATGGACACACATAGAGGGAGACAGAAAAGAGAAGGACGGGTGATGAAATATTGAGGGAGACTTAGAGGTTTCACTCTTGATTCCAACTTGTTTCATCGGCGAATCATGAACCATGAACCACTCCCTCCGTAGGTACAACCGACTTCAAACCATAAAACCATGGAATGGAATAATAATAATAGAACCACGAACCCAACTAGTGAACTAAGAACAAAAGAATTATTGTAGATGAATTCCTAAATAACGATGTTCTCCTAGACCCACTTCTAGTATGGTGCTCCACGTAGTGTACCGTTACATGGACTGAATCTGGTGTTGTGTACAAAATCAGTAGGCATATATAAGACAATGTGGCATGGTGATCCACATACCACTTTGTTATGTGTTGGAAGAATCCCATGTCCTCATACCACATCAGTATAAAGATGCCCCTTCTACCCGCATACCGCTACTGTATGCGGAGACATCCCTATCCCTCATGAATAACCAATATGCGGAATGGGGAGTTTTTGGGTATTGTTCCCACCAGTTCCAACCTCACCCCTCTACTACCGTCCACTCCTCCAAGGTCCCTCAGTTAACCAGTCCTTCAACATTTGGCCAAAGCCATCAGACATGTATGATTACCCCGTCTAGTGCATCAACACACCCCATTCAGTCTACATACCCATGGTAAGCGGAGTCACGAAGGACCTCCCAACAATAGTGCATGCTTCGAAGATGCCAGTGAGGCTACATTTTCATAGTAACCCAGTGCCCAACCTTGGGATGCAGACATGAACCTCCCTATTCTCTGGATTAAGGGTGATCCCTTTCATTTCCATTCAATGAGGAATAATGATCAGTCGAAGGGGTTATGTTCGCTCCCCCCTTTGACAAGGATGAAAATCCTCCCCTTCCCAAAATGTGCTCTGGGCCCTCTCACTGAGGTATGTACTCAATATTATGTGGCTGAGCCGCATGACATCTAATTCTATCTCACATGGAATGGTTCATTGCTTCACGCACTCGCCCACTATCACCTCAGCATCTTCCGCCACGGGTTCCCCCTCCCCCACTAATAGGGGAGGAGGCATGTCCATTGGTGAATCTTTCAAATAATCTTTTTCTCGCAATGAGAATGACTCACATGGGCTTAGAGGTTTATGAAGATTAAAACATCCACATAAAATAAACTACAAGAGATCTGATTCCTGATCATTCCAGGATAGATAGGATGCCTACTTAAAGAACGATCTCAAAAGGGATCCCATTCAAAAGGCTCCACCCAACCGTGCCCCCACAAATGGGTAGAATCCGTGTGTAATTCGAACACATTATGATCTACAAGAACTCTAATTCTTGAAAACTACAATATATGTAGGATGCCTCCATGAAGGCCCGAACTCAAAAGGGTGCTCATAAGAAACGGTCCACCCAACCATTCCCCCTCAAATGGCTAGCTTCCATACATAAGCCCCACACATTCTGAACTATATGAACTATGATTCATGATCAAAACGGGATATGTAGGATGCTTACTAGAATTTCCGAGCTCAAAAGGGTGCCTATCAAAAAGGGGACACCCAATCAAGTCTAGAAAAATGGGAAAATTCTATGCGTAACCCCCACCCATTCCAAACTACATGTGTTATGATTCCTCTTCTGAAGGTACGTAGGACACCCTCTTTGTGGGCCTGATCCAAAAATCAAGACACCTTTCATCCCCCCTAGATGACTATAAACTCCAGAGCACCATATAATATTACTCAAGTCAGCATAACCTCTATAGAATCAAATATATACATACTTATGACAATTTTAAAAACCAAGGGTAGCCCATGGACACACGTTTTGGGAATGAACCAAGGATTCAAAAACATATGAACATGACTTATACCTATAAGGGAGTCCTGGAAAAAAAATAATCATCCCTCGAAGGGGTGCGTTGAGCCTGACATTTCATCCTCTTGAAAAATGGAGTCCATAAGTGTCATTGGCCAAAACTTCATCTGACGAGTTCCTCCCTTTGCAAAGAAGGTCCATGAATCATGGATATCAAGGTCATTGGGAGTTCTTATCTCAACTAATACACCCATTAGAGACCATCTGAGGAAGTTACATCTAAGAAGGACTGATTGCATGAGTGCTTAACCCCCAAGCAATCACCCACTAGGACTATCAGATACTACTGGGTTAACTCAACCTACTTTAAAGGGTAATGATATTGAACAATTTGAACCAATGGAATGGAAAATTCGATGAGAACCCTCCACTATAGGAAAAGGGTCGGGTGACGATCATTGTCGACCATTTCCACACTGCCCAAAAATGCGCCACCTCAGAGGCGAAAAAGAAAATACAAATAAATTAACATGATAAATATAAATATTATATTTAAAATTACTACTTATAGTTGAATATAACCTCTATATAACCATATATTAAAATTTTATAATTAATAAAAATATAACTGTGTCAAATTTGAAGTTTCATTAAATAGATGTTATAAATACCACAGTCACATAAAAATGGAAACCAAAGGCCATATATTCAAACTAAGAATTCTTATGGAAGAATATTACTTATAAAATAAAATTGGATTGTTTTTAAGGATAATTTTATTGTCCTTACCATATTATTCCTGATAAATATTCACAATTTTTTTCATGGAGTCATCCTTGTTCTTACACAAACACAAAACCCATGAAAAACATTTGAAAACTTTGGATGACCCTAATAACTTCAGAGAGGAACAAGAAAATAAATAAAAAAACATTAGTCTATAAGTACATAAAAAATTTTAATTTTTGAAAAATAATCATTGGGCTCGAAATAAAAAAATCATACTCAAGAAATCACTTTTTCTGGCCAAGGATCTGTATAAAACATTTTATAAGAAAAATTAATTTCAAAATAAAATTAAAAAATATTTCTTTGGGAACATGAAAAAAGCATAGAAACTTTTTCAAAAATCTAAGTAACAAATACTTTCCTTCAATGATAAAGTCAATAACATACCTCATGAAAAAAATAATATTTTAAGCATAAATAAATCATATAGCTAAAAAGGGGAATTATTTTATTCTAATAGATTCTTATGATGTAAACCTAACAGCTACAATATGATGTAACCCTCACAAATACCATGATATAAATTTTAGAGTTATACTTGCATGTAATAACCCTAATTAAACTTGTAAAAACCATCATTGTATATTACCATAATTTCATAGGAGAAACCTAATCAGTTAACTCCATATCGTTACCTAACAAATTAGAAGAATATAGTGGACACACTCATATTTGGCTTATAATAGAGGCAACTATCAACATAATCAATTCCCCATAACCATAACATAATCATAAATCATGATTTATTGAACTAAAAAACTTTTAATGTGGAAAATCACTTATTTTAAAGCAATAATACACACATAAAAAAAATCATCCAAAATACCCATGTAATATTATAAATAATGCATCAAAACCTTTTGAAATCATGGAAGAAGGAAAATATTCTCAAGGATTATAATTAGAAAAAAGTCCTTTTGACTTTGGTAAAAATTAAACATTAAAATATGATGTTTAAAATATAGAATTTTACATAAAACCGTAAAGCGATCCTTTGGAAATAAAGTTGGAGAAATTAGAAATCTGAATTTTTAAAAAATTATTGTCCATATAAATTCGTTCATAAAAATAATTTTAAAAACATGGAAATTAATGAGAATTCCCTTTAAAATAAATATTTTAAAATGAGGTTTTTAGTTATATTATCCCTTACAAATATCATATCTTCGATGTAATCAATAATAAAATACATTTCTTTTACATATCATCTAAAATTAAATATAAAATAAGATTAAATTAACATGAGATAATTAAAAATAATTTCACACATATTCATAGCATGACATAAAGAAGTATATGTTTTTTTCTAGTGAATGGAAATAGAGTTAGGAAAATACCATACCTTATGATTTTCTTCAATTTAATTTTATTTAAAATATTTTCTAATGTTTAAAAAAAATTATTAATTAATACCCAAACCATATTAATATTTATTATTTTATATATTAACCTCTTAATTAATTTTATCACCTAATTTAAATAATATTTTTTGTTAACCATGTTTTAGGTGATAACAGCTATATTTTCCTATGCATTTTTCGTCATGTAAGTTCTAATTCTTGTGAATATGACATAGTTCCATAATATCCCAAATGATATAAAATTCATAGATAACATATTTATTTATTATATATATATAATAATAATAATAATAATAATAATAATAATAACAATTCATTAATGTTGGATATAGAAAATGAATCTCATCATTTCGAGGATATGGTAGTTCATACCTCCGCATGAGCGACGATGTCATTACATTAATAGTTGAAACAGTAAGTGACTGGGAGGTATATTAATTTTACAGAATTAATATATTCTATTAATATCAATATATATCCACTATGTCTATAATTTTAACCATCCTTATAAAGTGGTGATAAAAATGAATTACACAACTTCATGGGGATGGTAAGTCATACGTACAAACGCGTAGAGATTTGGTTTTTCATATGATTGATAAAATATGGAAAATGGTTACACTATATTTATAATAAAATACCAAAATATATATGATACTAGTATTATTAGTTTACCAGGTAAACAACCTATGAATAGGATGTAATATAAGAAATAAACATTAAAGAGTTGGTAAAGAATATTATCACTTCTTAGATGGACTTATCTTTGATCTCTTCCTAAGAGATATAGGCTCATTATTTTAGAAGGATATGAACCTCCAGAAAATTTATAAGGATGTTTTAAAGATAAATTGAATGTAATTTTCCAAGAAACATTTCTTAATGTGGTGTGAATAATTAATGGTGGAGTTTTGCTTTTATAATTGGGGTTTGGGACACTTTTAGAATTTCTCAAAATATTAAATTATAAAAAATTATGTTATCAAGAAAAATTACTCCAAATGGAATTTGATTCAAATATAAGATAGGATAGGGTATCTCATAATACAATTTAATTTATATAAGTTTAGATGTTATTTTAGACCTTATCTTTTTTATTAACCCCTTGGTTAATTATTTCTATCCTTAACCATAGTAACCATTATTATAATTATAAAGGATTAATAATGTTACTATAAATAAAAATAATGACTCTAAAATGGACCATTTAATATTTTATTAATTATACTACATTCACATGACCTAAGATAAAATTTTTGTTAATTTTAAACAGTTTAATACATTTTTATAAAAAATTATCATTAATGTCAATTTGGAAACTATCTATTTAATTTTAATTGAAATACATCAATAAAAATGGGGAATGTGAATATAAATATTTTACACATCTATAATATATCGTATAGATCTTTAAAATAATTTTTAAACATTAAATCATTAAAATATATCAATATTAATATTTATAAATTCAATTTGTTTATATTTATATTAATTAGATAAATATTGTTTTAACATTGTAGAATAATTTACTGTAATTATATAATTTCTAAAAAATATGTACAATTATCTATAATTAAAATAAATTCATTGAGATAAAAATGATAATTTTTATTCATTAATATCATTTTTTTCAATGTGGACACATAAAAATATATTAAATATAAAGAGAGTACCAATTTATAATTTTCATTGATTTAAATAATATATAAGTAATTATTAGGGTAATATTCTAATTAAACAAATCAAATTTAAAACTAAGGTTATAAGGTTCTAATAATGTTTTTCAGAAAATATCATTTTATAATTCTAGTGTAGCACCCTGATATTTTATGAAATATTGTTTTAGAATTAATTTAATATTTATATATTTTGAATTTTACACAACAATGAATATAGCTTTTGTTATACAAAAGCACTAAATGTGCCTTTAATTATATGAAACCCCTAGTTAATAATGATCTATATTGAATACATATATTTTCCTATGGTACAAATAAAACGTTGTTTCTCTTGTATTGCACATAATTTTGAGTCCCTCCGATAGCTTGTGTGACACGCATTGTTGATTTTTTATAAACTATATAATAATTTTAATAATATTATTACTATATTATTATAGCTTAAACCTAAAAATTTTAGTTTAAACTATGAATAATAATAAA
Organism: Viscum album; assembly: GCA_963277665.1. Taxonomy (NCBI): domain Eukaryota; kingdom Viridiplantae; phylum Streptophyta; class Magnoliopsida; order Santalales; family Viscaceae; genus Viscum; species Viscum album. Next base: position 613,137,101 of record OY728129.1, on the reverse strand, counting down.
TAAATTATGAAAATATTATTTAATTTTTATATAACTTGTCTAAGAAAACTATTTTCTATGCACAAACAGAATTTTATCACCATAAATGAAACCAAAAACATTTGATTAATGTTTATAATAAAATTTATATATTATATACTAAGTCAATATTTTTATACTCTTCTAATATATTTCATAGGTATAAGATATGAAGAAAATAGAATTTTATTAATAAAAAGATGTAATTTTTCTAAAAGGTAATTTTTCCACCACTTAATAATTTTTCCACCACTTAATAATGAATCCATTTCCAAGAAGACTACTATTTCATATCAGGTAATCCATCAAACATAGTGTCCCCTTTAAAGTAAAATTAATATGTAATTCACAAATATTAATAAATATAAAATGCATTATTCTTTATTTACTAGGGATGTTACACTAAATGATCTTAATTTGGTTATACTAAAATCTAAATTTAAAAATATTTCTTAAATTATTAATTAATGAGTCTAATATTTTTATATAGGATATTATGATCAATTAAAGTACACCATCATATTTAAGGTAAGGGATTCTACATGAACCTCCCTTCTTCCTTTGGGTTATTCATGCTCTCTTTTAACCCAAATCAAATTATATTTTATTTTTTATTTAAATATCATATATACATTTTTTATGTTATAAATTCATGTATCAATTTTGGTTCATCCTTATTTTTTATGAATATAATTTTTTTAAAGGGTTCCCTACTCAACTCTTCTCGAAAAGCAAGAAAAATTTAACGGAACCTCCCAAATTATTACCTATTTTTAAGTGAACTCTATAATCTGATTTGATCCACCTTTATTTTTGTAAAATTACTCATTTTATTATAAAAAATGTATTCATTTACTTCAAGATTTATATAAAATATTATTCCATTTTCTCCTCTAAATTCTATATAATAATTTCCTTAATCCACATTAATTTATTTATTTATAAAGTTTCATAAAAGACATTTTTTATGTAATGAATTTATATTGATTCAATTATCATTATATATTATTATTTTCCCTTATTAATGTCCATGTATGAATTAAATCCTTCATTTCATGGACACCATTTTGATATTATCTTATGTTATGCGTTTTTGCAAGACAATGATACCCAATTCTTACCATAGGTAACCTTTATATTTATGTTTGATTCCATAAGTATGATTCTTCATGTAGAACATATATTCATGATCACATTATGATGGGTGTTCCCCAATAGCACTTCAATACATTGGTAATTTTTTGTTTCATGATACTTCATGTTCAACAGTCTTTTTGGTTAAGCTGGACTCATGCTTCATGTGAAATGGTCTCGATGAATAACCCTTACTCATGCTACATCTAGTGAAGTGACCTTGTGACCATTCATATGTCATGTTGTGTGTTGTTTTCACATATCCTACGATACCATTATTACATAGTCTATGATTACTTATGTATATTCATGCCTTTTATGTCATCTTATTATTCCTACTAACCCATGTGCAATGCATTATTATCATGTTTATTCTTTTACAGTGATTTTTAGATCATCCCTTTTTTCATATTATCCCCAAGTAATCATATATAGATGTAGAGGATCATAATAATATTGTATATCATAATATATGATTGATAAAATAATGTTTTATATAGTCCCGTATTTTCACTTTTATGTACCTAGCCTTCCAAATACAATAAACTTTTAAATCCTGGCTTCTAAGTTTATATTTATTTATGTTTAAAATCATGTAATATTATTTGAAAATAATAGGGTATCTATAGTTTTCATCCTAGGAAGGTCTAGTTATTTATGGAGATTATTATTAGAGGACATTAATAAGAACCTTAGGTATAATACAGAATCTATGAAAATAACCCTAAATTTGGGTAAGTATATAGTATGTGGTTTATCACACCAATTTTTTCGGGTCTATATTCCAAAAATAGATGTGGTTATAGATTATATGTACCCATGAGTAACAAATCAGACTACGTGTTCCGGGCCTAACTTGGTATAACCCTGAATACGACAAGGAGCCTTTTTAACCACCTAGTTTGACCCTCCCAGGTGGATATTCTTTAGTAAATTCAAAAGATCATTATGAACCATTATAAAAGGAATAAAATAAAAACCATAAAAATATATGTTATGAAATAAATTAAGGATAACCTAGATTGAAGCTCATGAAGGAAATGTTAGCATATCCTTTCCTTTTAAAAATTCATCCTTTTTATTTTCCATGTTTGTTTTTACTTGCTTATTTGATAAGTATTCAAGCCCCTTAATTTCACATTATTTTTCATAGTTAATGGTGGGAAATATAAGAACATATGACAATAATAAATATGATAATAAATTTGACGATTGACCGAATGAAATTCCAAATATGATGGGAATAGGTGCTTAAAAATTGATGACAGTACATTATCACGTGGCTTAAGTTATGACTAATAACATAAATAATGTGGAACTCCCTCCTTCTCTAAATAAAGAAACAATTTCCTCAAATAATCTATGTGGAAAAGTCCTCCCATGTTTAGTGGATCTTCTGATCTCCTCCTCATGAAACTATTGATTAACTTCATTAAAAATATAATCTTTGTCCTATAGTTCTCATAAGAAGATAATGTTGTTCTATAGGTCTATAGTTTTTATGTGGAAGAAGATAAGTGGTAGAAAATGATCAAAAATATTAAGTTAAAAGAATAAATTAATTCTATGTATTAGTAAGAATTAAATATATTTTTTTGATAAATATTTTACAGGAAACAACCATATCATGTTGGAATGAGAGTTCCTCAAAATTAAGAAAAAATAAGAAGAGTCTATTGGGGTATATGAAGATATATTACAAGGATTAAAATAAATACCTCTATCATTGACATGATCACTGAAAGAAAGGTGGATCCCTCCTTTATAGGAATAAATCTATGTATATAAATACCATTGATGATTTGAAACTTTGACAGTTATGAAAAGATTATCCATTGTGCTCTAAAGGTTGAAATGGAGACCAGAGACTCTAAATTGTCTCATAGGCACTGTGATAAAAAGTGGAAAATGGAGTCTAAATTGGGTGAATAAGAAAATAAATCCCATTATGGAAAGACTATATAATATCTTATGTGTCAAAATTATGTGGAGAAGCATCCTGGGAACTGTTTAAGGGGATCTGGGAAATGTTTCAAATATGTAATATTGGGAAATCTAGATAAGAACTGATGAAGGGACAAAAATTATTCCGCTAATTTGAAATAATAAACGAAGGTTCAAATAAAAACTAATCATATATTTCAACGATACAACTACATGTAACATGTGAATTTTAAAAACCAATTCCCTAATACTAGGTTTTTTGGAAGAATTCAACAATAACCTCCTAGGAAACAAGTAGGGGAATATGCTATCACAAATACTAAAGTGAATCCCTACAATGATGTAGTGATAGTTTTAATAATTATTCATTCATGAATAATGAACATACTATTTGGTTTGAATTCTATTCATTCTTTCATATCATGCATGTTTAGATAACTATTCAAACAGCAATTCAAAATATGGTAGTTGAGTTATCTATGTGAACTGTAAATAGGGAAGTTATACCATCTAAAGTATATAAATCTTCCCTAGTTAATGTTTTTGAATTGAACCTCTTGGAAAACCTCTATACACTAGTTTTGGTGGAATTCAGTGATATTTTGAGAATGGATTTCCTATCGTTATACATATCCAAGATCAACTGTAGAGAAAGGTATATCACTCCTCACATCTCGAAGAATCGTCCAATTATGTACAAGTGTAAGGAGGATGATGAATGTCCTTTAGAATCATAGTCTTAGGAGTGGATATTATTGCCTTATGAGTAACCATGTCTAGCTCAAATGGTTGTGATAATGGATAGAATCATACATAATGAAATGCTCAGTGTAAGGGACTATGCTGATGTATTCCCCAAAGTGTTTCATGGTTATCCATAAAATTGAGATGTTGAGTTCTCAATTGAACTTATTCTTGGATATCTTTCTTTATCAATGACACTTTATTGAATGGTCATTGTAGAGATGGAATAATTGAAGAAGTAGTCATAGGAGAATTTAGAAAAGTCTATTATATGACCAAGTGCTTCACCATGGGGCGCCCGAGTCTACATTTTCTAGAATAAGGTTGGATCAATTATCATCTTCATTGATTATTTTGAGCTTAATAAAATAAATATAAATAACAAGTATCACATTCCTTAGATAGATGACTTGTTCGACCAGCTACACGTGGCCTGTTATTTAAATAAGGTGGACCTTCAGTCCGGATATCATCAATTAATGGTGAGGAAGGAATAAATTCCAAGGACTTACTTTTGAATGAGGTATAGAAACTATGAGTTCATAGTTATTTCCTTAAGACTCAATAATTCTCTATTAATTTACATTAACTTAATTAATTGAGTCTTTATATATTACCTTAACCAATTTGTGGTAGTCTTTATTGAAGATATTTTGATATACTATAAGAGAGAGGAGGAAAACATGGGGCATTTGAATACTATTTTTAAGTGATTTGTAAGGGAGAAACATTATGAAAATTATTGTAAATGTGAGTTCTGTATGGGGGAATTAACATTCTTGGGGGATATTATCACAAAAAATGGAATATTTGTAGACCCTTACAAGACAATGGAAATTAAAGAGTCGCCTAGGACAATATCTGTAATGAAGATCAGTAGTTTCATTGGACTAGTTGGGTATTAAATATTATTTTTTAAGAACATATCACGATTTTCAAACCCAATAATAAATCTGTCATGGAATGGAGTTAATCTCTTCTAAACTCAAGAATATAAGGAAAGCATTACGTAGCTCCGTAAGAGGCTTATCACTACACCAGTACACACACCCCTGACAAGTGGAGAACACTTTTTGGTGTAAAAAAATACTTTAAAGAATTTATTAGCCTATTTAGTAATGAAAAATGATAAATTTATATCTTATAGCTCATGGAATTTGGAAATACATGACTGAATCTATCCTAAGCATGATCTACTGTCGGAAGCTATGATTTTTGTGTTCAAAATATATTAGTATTATCTCTATGGGGAGAATTATGAAAAATATACTGATCAAAAGATTATAAAATATATATTCACACTTAATGAGCTTAATATGCACTAGGGATGGTGGCTAGAGCTCATTAAGGATTAAGATTGTGCAATCCACTAGCATCCTAGTAAAGCAAACAAGGTTGTAGATGCTCTAGGTAGAAAGCATTTTTCTACTTTATTAATGATGATAATTGAGGAGGATATAATCATCATTGACTTACAATGATGGACATGGGAATCATTATGGGAGGAAAATAGGCAATCCTTTCTCAAATGATTTATCAACCATCCCTCTTTGAAAACATAAATGACGGTCCAAGAAATGATGTGGAAATTAAATAAAAGGTGGTAGCTATAAAAATGGAAAATCCTATGTGTTAAATATTGATAAGGATGGATTTATAATATTTGGTACATGATTATGTGTACCATCAGATCTATAGATATATAATAAGATTTTGAATGGAACATATAGCTCAACATACTCTATTCCCCTAGGGAGCACAAAGATTTCTCGACATCTCTAAGAGAACTATTGGTGGGATAATATGATGATGGAGATTTCTGAATATACATCAAAGTGTCTGTTATATCATCAAGTAAAGGGTGTATTGAAAAATTATAAAGTATTGGTGCAACTATTACCAATACCAACAAGAAAATGGGAAAATATCACCATGTACTTTTCCACTAAACTTATCATGACATATCGAGGGAACAATGTTACATGGGTTATTGTGGATCTTCTAACAAATACAACTCACATTATAAAAACTTGAGAGGAATTATCATTGGATTAACTTTAATGGATATTTATCAATGTTGTGGTAAGTCTATATGGAATAAGACTATCAATGGAATACGATCGAGATCCATGATTCATCTTTACATTCTGGAAAAGAATCCAACATGCTCTAAGAACTGAGTTGAAATTTAATACGTCCTATAATGAAAACACATATTTCCTGTCTGAGTGAAATATTTAGACACTTTAAGAGATGTTAAGAGAATGTTATATGGACTTCAAAGGAGGAAGTGATCAACATATGCCTCTGGTTGAGTTCTCTTACAACAATAGTTTTTACCCTAGCATAGAAATGAATCCACCTAAAGCACTTTATTGAAAAAGATATAGAACACTATAATTTTTGGTTGTATTTGTTAAACCTAATCTATTAAGACCTGAAAAGGTTGAATAAATGTTAGAGAAGGAGAAAACAATTCAGCAATACATCAAGGCAGCCCAAATTCGGAAACTTTTTTTCTCATACAATCATCAATGAGACCTTTTGTATAAATTTTGATACATGTTATTCCTCTAGGTATCTACATAGAATAAGGTCATGATATTTTAGATGAATGGAAAGCTATGTACTTGGTATACCGACACTTTTGTGATTCTAGATTATGGCAGAGTTGTGACCTATGGACTAAAACTTCCACCTACCACATTAAATTACATGATGTATTCTATGTATCCCACTTATATTAGTATATACCAAATCCTTCACATGTTTTGAATTCAAAGGTGTTATAGTTGGTGAATGGTTATTCTTACAAGGATCATCCATTTAATATCTTAGAACGTATAGATATTGTTCTATGCCACAAGACTACTCACCTGGTCAACATACTATAGTAGAACCATAAGAATGAAGAGGCATCATGGGTACTTGAGGAAGTGATGAAGGAAAAGTACTCACACCTATTTCCAACTTAAAATGCAAAACGAAATTTCAAGGGTGAAATTTAATAAGGGGGAATAATTTTATGACCCAAAAAGACTGTCAAATGAAATTACATTCTTATAATTATATCATATAGTATGATCACATAAAATTACATTAAGAAAAAAATACGGACATTATAAATGAAGAATTAATGAAATAAAAGACATTTCTAGATGTTAATGAACAAATACAAAAGGAATTGTAACATGACCTTTGGAATAGTAACATAGACCTTATTAATATTAAACCAAAAAATTGAATTGTAACCTCATCAATGAAAGTATAAATAAAATTTATCCATCTCATAGGTGACAATATGATATAATTATATCATGGATTAAGTAAATAAATATTTTTAAAATTATTAATTATGTTTTGGTATTTTTGTAAGTTATAAATATTTAATTAGAAATTTATGACTAATAAAATAATTTAAAAGAAAATTTATTTTTATAAAATGTATTCATAAATTTGTATTTTGACATTTAATGATTATAAGATAATTTTACGAGACTTTAATTAATTATTCAAAGTGATATAAAATAAGTTATTATTTTAAAAAACATATTTTTCATGTAAATTATTCTATTAATAAAAAATTAAATTTCTCATATTTAGAAAATTATTTTCATAAAATGGGGTTCAGTTTTGAATTCTTACCACCAAAAACTATTTATGGTGAATTTTTGGTCTTCTCTAAAATACATGATTTTCTGGGTTAATAGTGAAATATGATAAATTTTTTTATTTATAAATTATATGTTAACTACACTATTACTTGATTCATCATTGATCTAAGCACCATAATATTGAACAAAAATTAATTATATTAATATTTTTATGATAATTCTCAAACTATTCATAGTCCTGACCCAAGATAATAGAGTAAGGATTAATAAAATTAGAAAACACCCCTCTCTGGAACTATAAATACCTCCCCTCTCCTCCTATTCAACCCACACCTCTCAAGACTGGAGCATTATTCAATTTCTTCTAAAATTTTCTCTCAAACCACTCCCCCACATCTAGGTGAATTTAATATTAATAAAACAAAAAATATCCCCTATAATGGTTATCAAGAATATGGAATCAAGAGATAGGAAACTAATCCTTTTGTTTTAATTTATTTTCATCTTCCATTATTTTCTTTTCCTCTTATCACCCAACCTCATCGAAATCGCACTGTAACACCCCACGATTTTTTTAATTATTATTTTTTATTTAATTTATCCTTTTCATAGTTGGTATTTTACATGAAACTAAAAATATTTATTTACAAATATATATATTAAAACACTGATGGAATTTACTTGGCCTTCAATACCCTCAATACCGACTTGGCTTGCACTACGCACAACACCAACTTGGCATATGTTACACACAACATAGATGTTTCTACAAAACATCAATTTATTATTATAATTATTTAAATTAGACAATTGTAACCCAGATCATAAAAATAGTAATATGAATGGTAAAAACTAATTTTAAAAATATTATTTATAGTTGATTTATATAGATAAAACTTTTTTGTATTGAAAGATATAATTTTTAGTAAAGTCCAATTAGATTAAAAAATATTGTTTTCTTAAATGAACCGATTTTTATAATAAATTTTATTTTATACACATTTAGAAATTTAATTTGTTAAATTAAACTTCATTTTTAAATTTATAATGTCCAAATTAACTTAGAATTAATTTTTGTGATTTTTTTGAGAAACATCATTTGTTGATGAATAGTGAAAAATACTAAATTTTTTGTAAAAAATTTCCTATTTGTTTAAATAATTACTATTGATAAATTATTATTTAAATTTGTTTTAAAGTAAAATTAGGTCAATTATAAATCTATTAATAAATTTTTTGTCAATATAATAAATTTATCATTGAAATTGAATATAAAACTTCACAAACTTTTTCACTTTTTTCAACTTTAAAGACCTCTAATTTTGTCTCAGTTGTAAGACTAATATTAATCTAAATTTTACCACTTATGTGAACAAAATTTGAAAAATTGACATACACCATTTTAATCAATATAATATTTAGATTACAATTTTTTCAAGTTTGTTTTTTCCCAAATGATTAGAAAAATTGATTAAAATTAACTATAATGATTAAGGTAAAATTTGGCTTAATCAAGGACTAAAACATACTCATATGGTCACAAATTACCTTGAAACATCTCCAAAAACCATTTTATGGCCATTATTATTACATACTAATTCTTGTATTGATTTAGGATTGGATTTTATTATTATTTTAGGTAATAATATGTGTACACCTAAATTTTTTTCAAAAAATCCAAGTGAGTCATTTTCCTTCTATATAAAAGTCCACCACCTCTCCCACATCCTAGCACCTATAAAAACTATTTGGTTCGGACAAAAAAATCCCAATAAACGTCCCAGAAAACAACCCATCCTCCCAGAATCCTTACCTTCGACATAAGGTAATCCAAATATTTCATTTGGCACAAACCAAAAAGAGTTACCTGATTAAGTGGAAACATCTTCTCTCAAGTCCATTATTTTATTTTATTTATACACCCCCTCCAAATTCCTTTTTATGTTATTTTATAACCAAAATATGATAATAAATATTATAGTATGGTTTTTGTTGAATTTTTCAATCTTCACATGAACACGCCTCCATATATTGGATAACGAACATATTGATTATGTGTAAGGAAAACTATCACCTCTCTAAACAATGAGTGTTTAATAATCCAAACTAACTACCAAGGTGGAAATTTTGATAGAAAATATATTTTTATATTTTATATTTATTATTTATTTTGTGATTTGTTATTCCTTTTTCCACACATATCATTTTACTTTTCATTTGCTGTTAATATGATAATTTCGTTTGAAGATGTGTAGAGTATCACCCCCTCAAAGAGATATGATTTGTTCATATAGTACATAGATAATATTAAAGTTTTTTATTGAATATATAATAAAAATATTATATAATAAATATAATTAATGATTATTTATATATAAAAATATATTTTTTGTTTTATTTCTATCAACATGACAATTAAACATAAATAGCATTCATGTGTAGGTACGACCAACTATCTCCATGAATAGTTTATTCAGTTTCATACTTTTATATACTATATATTATACTAATACACATAAAATTTATATTAATTATATTTATATAATTATTTCAATTTTTTAAATCATGATATATTTTTTAAATAAAAATGATATAACAAATTAAGACACATGCGAGGAATAATGAGAATATTACCCAAAGTGAAACCTTAAATAAGATTTTATACAACAGGGTAATAAAAGGTCATAATAAAACTAGATATGGTAATAGATATAATAATATGGTTCATTAAAATATATATAATAAATTTATATTTATTAACAGGTTTTCTGAATGAGTACGCCAATATTCAAGACACAAGGTAAGGGGATTTCATGTCACATTCTAATTCTGTGTGATACATGCTATGTTCACCAGTCATTACATTTGATTGGTGTCTATAATGACCATTATTTTATTATATGTAACATATAATTAAATTTAATGGTATAAAAATATCGATTATATGACCTTCCATTCATGGATTTTAAGATTCAAAAGTTACCAAATTGGTCAAATGGTTTTTTTTCTCAATTTTCCTTTTTTAGACTTGGGTTTTGTTAGGAACCTAAATTATTTTTTGATGTTCATATACTTAAATTTTACATGTTATATCATTAATCACCAAATTTTATTTATATTTGAACATTCATTTAATTTATTTATTCTTACATGGTGAGTGTGGTCCCATGTTAAAAAGTTATAAGTGTTTAATTAAATAATCTCATCACTTTTTGAGATTATTTATGATTATTATTTCATCGATGAAATAATTTGATACATCCCATAATAAAATTAAGGAATTTTATTATACTCAGAATACTATTAATATAATCATGTATTGGTACAATATTTCTACACTTTGTTACATAATATATTAAAGAAATTGGCTTTAGTAAATCCTGACTTTACTCTCTCTTTAGTCAAAAATATGTGTTCCTTTAAAACATTGTTTTCTAAAAAAATCCAAGAATATTCTACCAATATCTTATGATCTTTAAAATAAATTTTTACACTTTTTTTCAAATTTTTTCGATGGACTATTCTGGTCTCCTTCCAAATGAGGAATTTTTCAAACCTTTTTATCATGCAAAAGGAAAGTACTTTTTTCCACATATGAGCTGTATAGATTTATCCATTATCAATCCATTGAAGATTTATTTTCATGTTTAAAGATTAATTTTTATGAATGTTTTTTAAAATATAATTTCAAATAAATTACCTTCAGAATTTTTTGAAGCTACTTATATAGGTTATCAAGGAATATTGTTTTCAATTTTTTTTGAAGATTATATTATATGTTTTAATAGAAAATGGTTTTCCAAATAATTGTATAATTCATTTAAAAGTTTTCAATGTATTCTAAATGAAATGGTTCTAAAAAAATTCTATCTTCTTTCATATGTTTTTATGTAATATGGTTTTCAAAAAAATTTCATTCATTCTTTATATGTTTTCAAAGTTTTTTAAAAAATGTTTTATCAAAAAAAAATTTGCTTATTTTTTAATTTTTCACAGAGAATGGTTTTCAAAATTATTTCAATTATTATTTATAAGTTTTAATTTTATTTTATAAGATAATTATTTCTAAATCATTTCCTTTATTAAAATTCTAATTTCAAAGAAGAAATTATATATTCCTCATGAAACATTTTTGAAATATATTTAAAAATTATTTACCATATAAGATGGCATCTGTAGATGTTACACATAACCTTCTAAGAAATTATCTAAAGAATCTATCAATATTCTTTCTATGAACCAGTTATCATTAATGTCATGGTCTTTATCAAAACCATTTCTCCTTCAGGGGTTATAGTTTTATGAAATCCATTTCTCTTTTATTGGTTATATATTTAAGAAATTATTTTTTCATTCATGGTTTATATGTTTATGAAGTTATTTCACTCTCACAGGTTATATGTATATGAAATATGTTTCTATTTCATAGGATATATGTTAATGAAATCTGTTTCTCTTTCATGGGTTATTCATTAGATGGAATTGGTATGAAACATGTATCTTTTTCCACAGGTTATGATATGTTTACATGTTTATAATACCCATTTAATTTCATGGGTTATGATATTTTTGTTTATGATTTTATGGAACATGTTTGTATAACTTCACTATGATATTAGAGATACCTATATCTCTCTCTAATGAATTGTATTAATATTTATATCTCATGGGATAGACTTGGATGGAATATGAAATTAACTCATTTCAATATTATAGTGATAGAATGAGAAATGCACTTGGTTCAGTAATATATGGATAGAATGTGGAGTCAACTCAGTTTGGTAATACAGGGCTAGAATGGGGCATGTACTCGGTTCATTAAAAGAAATTTTCCATCAATATGGCATTGGTAGTGATTCCTTTACTACTATGTAAATCAAATTGTATACATATTTTTCTACAAGAATTATATATTTTATTGCTATATTATTATTTCATGGTTAATGTTCTTTATTTTCATAAGATTCATGCATTATGAACTACCAATTGTATTCCATGATTCATGTACATGACCTTCAATATGAAGGGTATGATATTTTATTTTCATGATCTTGTTCTCATACCCTTATTATCACGATTATGCTTACATATCTCCCTTGTTTCCCCTAAATGAAGATTTTAGCTCATCCCTTTCTTATGTTTTTTCCCATGTTATGTAGAAATGGTTTACGTATATATACTAATAATGGAATTCTTTATGTGTGATGCTGAATATATTTCATCATGATAGAATATTTTTTTCTATGTTTCCAAAGACACTAAAATATTGTGGTCCTTAAGAAAATATTTTTATAATGCACTATATATTCATCTAAAATGATGTAATATACATGTATGTTAAGCCTGTTTTTCTATAGTGTGTATCAAAGGAAAGGTTTAGTCAGCCTTTGTCATCTATGTGTGAAAACGTTATTATGATCCCTATGTATATTTATATTGATATTTCTATGGATATCTCTGAGGATAAATATAAAGATGAGTTAAAAGATTTTGAAAATGTCATAGATTTTTCTAAAGGGTATATTTAGTGGTTTCCTTGAATTACACCCCTTTTTTATTCTACAAGTTGGTGTGACTCTAGAATAGATGTACCTAGGTGTAAAAACTCCAAAAATATGTTTTGGTTATAACATTGGGTAATCTGGTTCATGAAATTGGGCCTTGCTGCACACCTGGTTTGAAACTCCCAGCAAATATGCTTTGGAAATTCCCAAACCCTTCACGAACCATCATTAAAGATTTAAATATAATTTTTAATTGAATAACCTTGGATAAACCTTTTATGTCAATGATTAAGGTAGGTTTCAAGATTTATACATCCTATAAGTATTTATTATCATTACTATGTTGTTTTCTTCTTTGATAAGTGATGCTCACACTATGATTATGATTTTAGACAATGGTGGGAACTAGAAGGAATAAGATTGATGTTAAATGTGATGGATGATTTTCTAAGGAGTAGACAAGGGGGATGATAACTGGATTTGGAGATTTTGTTATCATACCTAATCAGTTTTCACAAATCATGATTAATAACGAGTACCTTCACCAAATCTTAGACTCAACAAGGAAAATAAATAATGTGTTCACTAAGAGTTTGGTTAATAGAGACTATTGTGAAAATAATATTTGGTTTCCTTTTTGTCAACAGTGAGGAAAGAATCAATAGTTGAATGTATTAGATTAACAAGAAGATATTATTACTATGGAAAAGTATGAAACATAGCATGTGATTTAAGTGAAAAATGTATATTTTTCTTAAAAATGGATGAGAATATTTTCCTCCCTAATTCATCGCCAAAGTTGATTTTTTTAAAGTGTGGATTAAATTTTTATTATGATACTTAATTCCATAATAGTAAATAATCTTAAGAAAATTAGTATGTTCATAGGGGTAATGGTAACATTTCTAATGATGAAGAGACTAATTATTAACTGTGAATGGAATGTGGTATTTTTTAATAGGATAAGTTAGCCTTACTAATGACTTATGGATAAAGTGAGACAATAAAATATTTTATGTATTTTTATTCAAGAGGTATGTTATATGAATGTAGAAATATGTAACTATTGCTCAGTTTATGTTTTCTCTACAGATTTACAAGAATATATTGAGTGGTTCTGATGGAATACAAAAGTGGTATAATTGTGAGGTGATGTCCAAAGAAAAGGCATGATTAAGGGAAATATAAACCTTAATATGTTCCTTATGTTCTGATAAAAAAATTAGATAATGATATGTGGGATAAAAATATGTAAATTGGATGGTGCTTATTACCTTTGAGCTGATTAATGACATGTTTACAAGTAGTTCATTCTTTCACAGATGAATTTTCAAACCTATTGGATTTATGGAATATATCCATTAATCTATATAGTAAAGAAGCATGCATGTTTTTCAAAATGTATTTATTGTGATTAAGGTCATTACCATGTTCCAACATAATTTACCATGAGGGTATTCACATTTTTGGAATCTGAAAACCAAGAGTTACTTTATGATATATGAGGGATCAGTGATAACAAGGTTTCATGACATTAATTCTATGTTATTGTATTGTCATCCTTCATAAGGGTTATAATGCTACCAATTCATGAAACTTTTTTGTTAAACTTATGAGGAAGGATTTATTTATGGACATTGTGTTGAAAACCTTGTTTAAAAAGAAATTTAGTGATTAACCTTATTTCAAGGATGTCCATCATATTTTATAAATTATATTATTAGGGTTTTATAAATGGGACATTATATGTTGGGTGACAAACAATCTTGTCTTGTAAGGCCACAAGGAATGAACTCATGACCAATTGATAATAGGGGTTTCACACCTACCACTTGCCTATATGATATCCTAGTTATGGTATAATTATTTTGGATTAATAATTATATATGATGAAACAGTAGTGTTGATTTTTATTTATAAGATTATAATGAACTCCCACTATGGTTGATTTAGTATGAATCATAAATGTATAAAAATAGATATCTATAATAAAAATAAATATGAATAATTGATGAAGAAGGAATGTTTTTAATCAGTGTAGAAGCTCATCGATCATTATAATATTTTCAATTACATTACCATTAGTAAATTTTCTGACGATGATGACTTGAAATCACTTAATATTTCTGCAGTTCATTTTTATGTAGGTATAACACCATGTTATCATTCATATTCATATGTATCCACACATTTCTAGACATCACTATTATTATATTGATACTAACTCAATAGTTCTAGGAAGTCCTCATCACAAAAAAAATGATCTCTTCCTTTGAATTGGGTAATTTTAAACTCGAATTCTATGTCAAGATATGAATATTTTTAGGACCTAAAAGTTATATGTTGGACATAGAAGATGATATAAATATTATTAAACACAAGGGTCCTTTTAAAGATTTAGTGAAGTCTAATTGGATTCAATATAAATTGGTGGATATCTCTTTATTGGATACAATCTCAACATCCACTAACGTTAAAATAGATTTGAATGAACTTATGATTGTCAAAAACAAATTCATAATAAACCTTAGATTAGCACATAGTATTAAAAGATAGAATGTCTATGACTCAAATAATGCATGGATAAACACTAATCAAATATAAGTAATAGAATCTGGGATTAAATATGAAACCAATATTAACCTGTAACGCCCCGACCCTAGTTACCCAGAGTCTGTGAATTATTACATAACATTTGCATGATCACAAGAAAGATCAAATCTCGAAAGACCAATTGGTTTAGTAGCCTTGGAAAAACTAGATATATTCATAAGTTTTACATTACATCATAAAATGAAAAACTACTACAACAACATCATGTCTCCATAATCCACACTCATATCCCCACATAATATCCCTGCAGGTCATTCATAATTTACTTCTTCACTTCCTGGGAAAAATAAAACATAGAAAAGGGGTGAGATCAAATGCCCATTAAGGATAAAAATATAGCGGAAACTTTCATAAATAAGAATAAACATTTAAGGAAATGTATAACTAAAACAAAATCCATTCAAACTTGAACTTTCAACATTGTATGGCATAAATAAAATGAAATAATGCCATTTACTTATTCACATGGATATTCTACTAATCGAATAATCACATGCAAAAATCAATAACCACTTTCATAATGTTGGAATGCATAATTATGAACTTTAATTTCTTTGTCAAGGCCTCGTCCCAAGACCTTGGGGCTAACTGTAACCGGAAAACAACCCGGAGTGCCTCTAATAACCGGACACCAACCCGGAGTTCCTCTAATAACCGGAGACCAAACCAGAGTTCCTCTAATAACCGGAGACCAAATCGGAGGGCTTACTTTTACCAGTCCCCAACCCGGAACATACTTGTCTAACACATTAATCTGAATGAAAGGTTGAAATATAACATAAACATTCGGATTACAAATAACTTATGAAATGTAAATACTCTAAACAAAAACCATGAGTGACATAAGAATAACTTATCCACAGTCAAAAATATCACAAATAAAATATGGATGTTTTGTATCATAATAAATCAACTTCAAATAAGCTTAAAGTCCATCAAAGGATGTTGACATAGATGAAATAAAGACTATTTTAGAAAAATATCTCTTTCTATTTTGAAATCATTTAAGAGTATTATATTTATGAAATAAAACATTTTTTTTAAATATTCTTATTATCTTTTAAGGGAAGCTTCGACGATTTTATAACGGTGGAAAATAGCCACACCCGCCGTATAAGTTAAAAAAAACATTCTTACCTTAATTTTATCGAAAAGGTTAAAAAGCACCTTGTTTGGAAAACGACAAAAGGATTCCTTTATAAACCTCTTATAAAAAGTAAAACAAGGGTATAAATGACTTTAACCCATATTCTAGTAAATAGTAAAAATGTTTTGAAATTCATTTTTAAGAAACATGGATGTGGATGATAAAGAGATCCCAGTAGATTATTACGTATAAACAACCTCGGATAATGAAGAGATTGCGAAATAACCCTTACCAATTTGGTAACTTATGAACCATACAACCCATGAAAGAGGTATCATACAATGAATATGTAAATACACATAAATTAGAGTGTATTACACAAAGAATATAATTATGGGCAGTACATACACCACACAAAAGGTGATGGTGGAAATATGGGATGAATCTCACGGGAATAAGGAGTGAGATAAAAACCCTTTACCTTGTACTTTTCCTTGGTTGGGGTAGGTTAACCTCCTCTTCTTCGGGTTCTTCCTTTTGATTTGATCAAAAGGGAACCTTAGGTTGGATTTCTGATCAAACTAAGGCCCCTAGGTTGTAGTGAGGGAAGTTGGGAGAGTATTTGGGAAGAGTTTGGCCGAACCAAAAGGCTTTGAAGGTGTGAAGAAATGAGAAGGAGGAGTTCCCTTTTATAAGAGGGGTGAGGGGCACCTTTGGAAAAGCTAGAGATATTAGATTATAATAAATTCATAATCGGTTTCCAATAGCTCCAAAGTTGACTATTCAAAGGTTAAGGTGGGTATGGGTCGAAAACAACTCAACAAATAGAATTTAGATAGGTTTGGGTACTTATTTTGACCTTATCTTTAAGTATTAACTCTAAGTTAATTAGTTTCACTTTTACAATGTCTCTTTGTATTTTTATATAATATGGTTAATAAACTTACTATATACATCCAAGAGACCCCCAAGTGGTCCATTAATGATGAACCTATCATGATATAAGTCTCTTGGACGAACATTATATTTTTAGGAATTTAATATCAATTAATAATATAATATTTGTTTTAAGAACTCTTTTATGTCAATTTTGACACTATTCAATAGTTGATTTTTTTTGAAACTCATAACAGATTGATTACTTCGAAAAAAGTAAATTAAATCAATCCTAATATATCATATTATCCTAGAAAATTAGTTTAATTCATTAAATGTTTCATATTATATTTATTTGGGTATTTATAATATCAATTAATTTTATTTTTCACTATTTTAGTAATTACTGCATCATCATTGTGTCATAAATAAAATATATTATTTAATGTATAAAAATTATAAATAAAATATAATTATGTAGGAAATCTTTTTATCTTTCTAATTAATATTTATAATCTAAAATCCAACATATATAACCCTATGTAATAATTGTTTTTCTAAAAGATATATGCTTGTGTCATTTTTGTATTCATTTTAAAACAAAGTGTCCCTATCACCTACAAGTGGCACCATGGGGTCCCCAAATCGACCCAAAGATTCCTATGGTCGAACATGTATCAACCAATAAGTCTAGGACACGTTTTAGGGTAATTTAGTATTATTATAATATTATTTGTTAACCCTTATTTACCAGATTTACCCTTAACCATGGTAAATAAAATATTTACCACAGTAATTATTCAAAATGTCTAAAAATAAAAGTTACCTATTTACACAATTTGGAAATCCTGATTCCAAATATGGAATCCATTTTTATAAATTCAAAACACAGAAGTGGCAGAAATTAATTTAAAATTAATTCCCGCTGTCAAAACAAAAAGCGTGTTTTTAAGAGATAATAACTATCAAAAGATTGACACTTGTTTATGTTCGGTTTAATTGTAAAATTATACCCAATGACCAACATTATATTAAATGGTAAAAATATATTCAAAATATACTTTAAAACCACTCAAATTCATAATTTATTACTATTAATTATTTTGATTAAAAAAGTTGTTTTTAATTAAAATTTAGTAATTTTCACTATTCATCAAAATATGAAAGTTATCCGAAAAGTACCAAAATTTCACCTTAGGCTAAATTCGATATTCCGAATACAAAAATGAAGTCCATTTTAAAATATAAAATATATATAATTTCAAAATGTCCGTATTACTATTCATAACGGCTAGTTTGATTGGTTGTGGTGTGTGTTAAAACTCAAGGTTGTGTACAACACACGCTACTGTATTATTCAAAGAAAGCGTACCGTGGAAGCTTGGGATGTTTCATTTTAAATTTTTGATGTCCCCATTTAGTCAAAAAGTTTAAAATATTGTATTTAAAAAGGGTTCACTATTAAAAGTTGATAAAAGTGCAATACTGAAAATGAATTTGTTCTTGCATTATGTCTGAGATACTCATAATATGGAAAAATTATAAGGATTATATAAAGTTTAAAATTTAGTTAATACTATTCATAACCTCTTTTTAATGGCTTTTTGGTAAGTCATGGTGCAATTGAACTCGGTGTTGCGTGTAGTGAAAGTTATTGAATTATTTTGAAGAAATAACACATTATGAATTCTTGGGGTGTTACATTCTCCCCTCCTTCAATAAATTGCATCCTCGCAATTTGAAATTGTTCTTAGAAAATAAAAGGTTGAAAGTAGAAAATATATTTGTGGGAAAACCCACATCGGAAATTGGGTTACTAAAATTTAGTCTTAATATGAGGAAAAGAGAAATCAAAGGGTCACCACCAAATTATGATCTCGATTAGGAGAACATTGGTGGCAATTAGAGATATATAATTGGAGGAAAAACGTAAATATTTATAGGTAGTGATTGAGGTCATCAATCACAAACAAGTGTAAAATTGAGGTCCTTAAATTCATCAATCTATGATGATTTGAAATACCATCAGTTCAACAAAACATAGGGTATTAGGATAACACATTTTTGACGTTTCAAAATATCTTAGTGGAAATCCCACATCGAAAAATGAATTAATGAGGCCTCTATTTAAAATAAAGAGTCAAAAGTATGATGATTACCGGAAATAACACATACTAGGGTTCCATTTAGGAAAATATGGATATGGAAGAAAAATCTAACCATCAATTATCTGATGGAGAGTGGTAGAGAACATGGCTATGAAAAGACCAACAATCCCAAAGCCATAAATTAGTGATGATTTAAGGTACCATCTAGGAAAACATTTTTGTTCTATGTTGCTTTTCTTAATGTTGAGGAATTTATTTATGAGATTGGATAAGATTATAAGGAGATATACTTACTTTATAATTAGATTTTTATCCATTAATAAATTTCTACCACAAACTAATCTTTCACTCTAAAAGATAATAGAATGTAAAAAATTCTATTTACACTATTCGTATAGGGTTCCAAAATAAACGAATTTATAATTCATCTACAAGATCTTTTAATAAAAACTACATTATTTAATCCAGGACATCTCGTGGGCCAGTGGTAGGTGATACACCCTTGTCGCCCTTCGGTTGCGGGTTCAAGTCTCGCAGTCTTGCCGGACGCGACGGGTTGCCGCCCGACCTCCGGGTTTTCCCTTTTATGGCAATCCAAAATAATCCAAACTAGAACTATCCAAAATAATTCTTTCCAAACTCACATTCCAACATTTATAAGGAAGGTAAACATAATGTAGATCCTTTTTACCCCGTAATAGCATATGAACACCTTCATCATGTATTCTTTTAATACACTGAAACATCCTGAATTACCATATTCCTTATTGATTACATTCATGCTCCCTTATTCCATATAGAATGCTGGATATACTTCATCAATCCAAAAATGTTTTAAACCCCAACAATGATGGAATATACAAATCATTAATCAGTTCCAAGGTAGTCAAGAATATCCAATATAATTTATCCAAAACAATCATGTATTATTCCAAAATCACTACCTCAGTATCAGAACTATATTATGGTTTATCATTATCTCAACCATATATATTCCAAAAATTTATCCTGCTATTGAGTCACTTTTCTTTGTTCCACACAATCTCAAGTCCTTAATGAAATAGTACTGCAATACAATCCTTATATACTCCATAATTATTATAACAAGTACATTGTTGATACAACACTCAATTTACATAATCAACATAAGAACTCTAATCATTCCTCTTCATCTGTGGTAGTATCATAACTTGATTATTATCCAATAACATCATTTGCAGCATAGTCTGATGACTGGGACATAGGTTCGCGTGGTGTCTAAACTCCTTGCAAATTAAGCATTGTACACTTGAAACCATTTCTTACCCTTGTAGTCACGTACTTTGTGCCCTTTTCCACCACACTTATAACAAACTCCCATTCCTTTTAGGCAAGTTCTAGGGTGTTTCTTTCCACAGTTACCACGTATGGGAAAATTCTTCTTTTCCCTCTTCCCTTTATCCATCTTTCTCTCTTCCATCCTTTTGTATCAGACTCAGAAATTGCCTTTCCATATCTGCTCGATGGTCGCGAGGAAAGTATTTTTCTAAAAACAGATCTTTGAACTCCCTCCATTCCATATTTGATACTTCATAATCTTCCTTCATGTTTTGAATCAATGAACACCATTGATCAGCATCTCCAGTGAGGTGGTAAACTGCCATGATAACTTTTTCCCTTTCACTGCTCCCCAAAGCCTGAAATATTTTCTCTAGGGAATTTATCCATTGCTTGGCTACTAAGGGATTTGTACTCCCATTGAAAGTTGGTGGTTGTTGCCTCATGAATCGATCTAACATTGATCCTCCACGCTGTGGATCATGGTGCTCCATACGGGTAAGGTTATTATTCATAACCTGAGTAAGTTGTCCCAGTATGGTGATTAGCTGATCGGCAGCAGTTGCATCAGCAGCCCCACTATAATTATCTTGAGTAGGAGGGAAATCCCTACATGGAGTGTGTGTATTGATACGGTTTCCATTTCTTCCACTAGGCGCCATTTCTAAACAATGGCATAAACTAGATCAGTTTATGAATCAAAATACATAATCCCATACTTATAAAACACTTAACATAAATTGAACTATTTATGAATATAATCCATAATCATAAAAATGTTTTCTTGGAGGAAGTATATACTCATAAACCCTTCATAACGATTTGTAAAGAAAATGAGAATTATCCTAAGCATATCCCCCAGGAGTGTCGTAACCAAGAGTGCAGCAAGGCCCGTTGTCGTGCACCAGTTCCCGTTCGAGTCTAGGTCAAAGAGGTGTTTTCGGGTTTTACCTCTAGGTACATCTGTGCCAGAGCCGCCTCAACCTGCTCGTATCCAGACAGGGATGTGTTGCTCGGAAAACTCATAAAATCTCTACAATACCAAAATTCTAGGAAGTTCTTCTATACTAATCCTAAAAGTTCATCTTAGGTCTACGTGCTCTAATCAGAGTTTATCTAAATCTAGATTCCAAGGTTTGTACTAAACTTCCTCTGATACCAACTGTAACACCCCGACCCTAGTTACCCAGAGTCGGTGCATTATTACATAACATTGGCATGATCACAAGAAAGATCAAATCTCGAAAGACTGATTGGTTTAGTAGCCTTGGAGACACTAGATATATTAATAAGTTTTACATTACATTATAAAATGAAAAACTACTACAACAACATAATGTCTCCATAATCCACACTCATATCCCCACATAATATCCCTGCAGGTCATTCATAATTTACTTCTTCACATCCTGGGAAAAATAAAACATAGAAAAGGGGTGAGCTCAAATGCCCAGTAAGGATAACAATATAGCGGAAACTTTCATAAATAAGAATAAACATTTAAGGCAATGTATAACTAAAACAAAATCCTTTCAACTTGAGCTTTCAACATTGTATGGCATAAATAAAATGAAATAATGCCATTTACTTATTCACATGGATATTCTACTAATCGAACAGTCACATGCAAAAATCAATAACCACTTTCATAATGTTGGAATGCATAATGCTGAACTTTAATTTCTTTGTCAAGGCCTCGTCCCAAGACCTTGGGGCTAACTGTAACCGGAACCCAACCCGGAGTGCCTCTAATAACCGGACACCAACCCGGAGTTCCTCTAATAACCGGAGACCAAACCGGAGTTCCTCTAATAACCGGAGACCAAACCGGAGGGCTTACTTTTACCGGTCCCCAACCCGGAACATACTTGTCTAACACATTCATCTGAATGAAAGGTTGAAATATAACATAAACATTAGGATTACAAATAACTTATGAAATTTCAATACTCTAAACAAAAACCATGAGTGACATAATAATAACTTATCCACAGTCAATAATATCACAAATAAAATATGGATGTTTTGTATCATAATAAATCAACTTCAAATAAGCTTAAAATCCATCAAAGGATGTTGACATAGATGAAATAAAGACTATTTTAGAAAAATATGTCTTTCTATTTTGAAATCATTTACGAGTATTATATTTATGAAATAAAACATTTTTTTAAAAAAATATTCTTATTATCTTGTAAGGGAAGCTTCGATGATTTTATAACGGCGGAAAATAGCCACACCCGCCGTATAAGTTAAAAAAACATTCTTACCTTAATTTTATCGAAAAGGTTAAAAAGAACCTTGTTTGGAAAACGACAGAAGGATTCCTTTATAAACCTCTTATAAAAAGTAAAACAAGGGTATATATGACTTTAACCCATATTCTAGTAAATAGTAAAAATGTTTTGAAATTCATTTTTAAGAAACATGGATGTGGATGATAAAGAGATCCCAGTAGATTATTACGTATAAACAACCTCGGATAATGAAGAGATTGCGAAATAACCCTTACCAATTTGGTAACTTATGAACCATACAACCCATGAAAGAGGTATCATATAATGAATATTTAAATACACATAAATTAGAGTGTATTACACAAAGAATATAATTATGGGTAGTACATACACCACACAAAAGGTGATGGTGGCAATATGGAATGAATCTCATGGGAATAAGGAGTGAGATGAAAACCCCTTACCATGTACTTTTCCTTGGTTGGGGTAGGTTAACCTCTTCTTCTTCGGGTTCTTCCTTTTGATTTGATCAAAAGGGCTCCTTAGGTTGGCTTTATGATCAAACTAAGGCCCCTAGGTTGTAGTGAGGGAAGTTGGGAGAGTATTTGGGCAGAGTTTGGCCGAACCAAAAGGCTTTGAAGGTGTGAAGAAATGAGAAGGAGAAGTGCCCTTTTATAAGAGGGGTGAGGGGCACCTTTGGAAAAGCTAGAGATATTAGTTTATAATAAATTCATAATCAGTTTCCAATAGCTCCAAAGTTTAATATTCAAAGGTTAAGGTGGGGATGGGTCGAAAACAACTCAACCAATAGAATTTAGATAGGTTTGGGTACTTATATTAACCTTATCTTTAAGTATTAACTCTAAGTTAATTAGTTTCACTTTTACAATGTCTGTTTGTATTTTTATATAATATGGTTAATAAACTTACTATATACATCCAAGAGACCCCCAAGTGGTCCTTAAATGATGAAACTATCATGATATAAGTCTCTTGGACAAACCTTAGATTTTTAGGAATTTAATATCAATTAATAATATAATATTTGTTTTAAGAACTCTTTTATGTCAATTTTGACACTATTCAATAGTTGATTTTTTTGAAACTCATAACAGATTGATTACTTCAAAAAAAGTAAATTAAATCAATCCTAATATATCATATTATCCTATAAAATTATATTAATTCGTTAAATGTTTCATATTATATTTATTTGGGTATTTATAATATCAATTAATTTAATTTTTCACTATTTTAGTAATTACTGCATCATCATTGTGTCATAAATAAAATAAATTATTTAATGTCTAAAAATAATAAATAAAATATCATTATGTATGAAATCTTTTTATCTTTCTAATGAATATTTATAATCTAAAATCCAACATATATAACCCTATGCAATAATTGTTTTTCTAAAAGATATATGCTTGTGTCATTTTTGTATTCATTTTAAAACAAAGTGTCCCTATCACCTACAAGTGGCACCATGGGGTCCCCAAATCGACCCAAAGATGCCTATGGTCGAACATGTATCATCCAATAAGGCTAGGACACGTTTTAGGGTAATTTAGTATTATTATAATATTATTTTTTTAACCCTTATTTACCAGATTTACCCTTAACCATGTTAAATAAAATATTTACCACAGTAATTATTCAAAATGTCTAAAAATAAAAGTTACCAATTTACACAATTTGGACATCCGGATTCCAAATATGGAATCCATTTTTCTAAATTAAAAACACAGAAGTGGCAGAAATTAATTTAAAATTAATTCCCGCTGTCAAAACAAAAAGCGTGTTTTTAAGAGATAATAACTATCAAAAGATTGACACTTAATTATGTTCGGTTTAATTGTAAAATTATGTCCAATGACCAACATTATATTAAATGGTAAAAATATATTCTAAATATACATTAAAACCACTCAAATTCATAATTTATCACTATTAATTATTTTGATTAAAAAAGTTGTTTTTAATTAAAATTTAGTAATTTTCACTATTCATCAAAATATGAAAGTTATCCGAAAAGTACCAAAATTTCACCTTAGGCTAAATTCGATATTCCGAATACAAAAATGAAGTCCATTTTAAAATATAAAATATATATAATTTCAAAATGTCGGTATTACTATTCATAACGGCTAGTTTGATTGGTTGTGGTGTGTGTTAAAACTCATGGTTGCGTACAACACACGCTACTGTATTATTCAAAGAAAGCATACCGTGGAAGCTTGGGATGTTTCATTTTAAATTTTTGATGTCCCCATTTAGTCAAAAAGTTTAAAATATTGTATTTAAAAAGGGTTCACTATTAAAAGTTGATAAAAGTGAAATACTGAAAATGAATTTGTTCTTGCATTATGTCTAAGATACTCATAATATGGAAAAATTATAAGGATTATATAAAGTTAAAAATTTAGTTAATACTATTTATAACCTCTTTTTAATGGATTTTTGGTAAGTCATGGTGCAATAGAACTCGGTGTTGCGTGTAGTGCAAGTTATTGAATTATTTTGAAGAAATAACACATTATGAATTCTTGGGGTGTTACATAACCTATAGTAACAATTGAGGAAAAATGACCAAAATGATACCTATAAAAATACTACATAAAAAGTAGTCAATTATTCCACTACGGATGATGAAAAGGAAAAAACAACTCTTTAAAATACCAAGTTGGTGGCATTGAAGGAAAGTCGAAAGTAAATAAGGATTATAAACCAAAATCAGATGAACATATTGGAAATGGACCTATCCCAAATAATTTCATATCCTACAAGTTAGAATATCTATAGGGAGGCACATTTCATTTCGTACATAAGATATAAATTAATTAGTATGAATTAGTAATGTATGATTTAATTATTACTTTTGTTATCTATAAGTATTTTTAAATTTATTCCATATATCTTGTGAATGTGAATAATCTAAATCGTTAACTTGATTTGGATTTCAGCACACTTCATCTATATAGTAGTTGTAAGACTTAACAAAGTCATATACCATTTCTCAATTTATTTATTATCTTTCATTGATGATAGTGATAAATAGAATTCAAATAATCTATAAGATAATAAAATGGAAGAGTATTCCTATTATAGTAACATTTTTAGTGTAATGGGATATGAAAATATCGATTAGCATACATCAGTTGAATAATATTTATCCTAATCAATTAAAGATCATGAAAATCAACCAATGTATTGTCTTACCCTTAAAAACTCATTGTTTATGTAAATATAATATTTTTATTCTTTTCTATAGGGTATAGATTCATCATTCATAGCAATTAGTATAGTCAATCTAATTATACTTTAATGAATGGTTCATGGGAAAAATATTTTAGGGAATTGGAAGCTAAAATCATAGATAATTAATATTGAAGTAGGTATGTTGAAAATGATATGATATTATTGAATTAATACCAAATGGATAAAGAATGTCATTTATAATAGTCTTGTTAAATTAGAAATGAATTAAAGATGATATAGAAAAAATGGAAGATATGACTATTCAATTAGATGAATATAGTATATTTAATGAGACTCCAAATCAAATTGAACTACTTATAAGAAAGGATCATAAAGAAGATAGATCTTATTTATATAAATACCTACCTGGAGATATTTATTATAGTACCATAGCTTATATTGGTGAAAATATGTTGGAGGCTATCATTATATAAGTCCTAGTGGTATTGTATGATACTATTAAATATTCATCGGTTTTGAGGGTATAAACATTATTGGATAAGCTATATAGAATTGTTCCAACACATTCTAATATAATAAATAAAAATGAGGTAGTAAGTAGTAAAACAACAAGTACTCGAGTTGATAGTATTAAGGATGGAGATATCAATAAGAAAAAAGGGATTAAATATGAAATTGTTAAAATATTGATCAAGTTCATAATAGAATGAATATTGATCTATACTGAGACCATTTCAACAGATGATCATAAAGCTGTAGATAAAGATAAAGGAAACAGTTTTTTGAAATCCAATTTATTCATTGTATGTGATATTGCAATAAGTTTTATCCCTTTAAAAATAAATCATCCAATGGTTAGAAATCTATTATATTACGAGACCATATAGTAAAACAATTATTTTTTTGAGATTGATTTAATTAATCCTTTTAGGTTATCTAAAATGAGAGGCAGTTACTTATGGAGTCCTACTCTAGATATATATAATAATTTTTAGAATAGATCCTATGTAGATAATTGGTTTCTTCTTATATCAACCAAATAATTGAAAAATTTCAATATAGAATTAGATAATGATATGTATAAGGACATGTGAAACATATTGAATGGGATTAAAAAACATGAATTTAATATCAATAAATATATATTGGGGATTGTTAAAATATTCATTCTACATTAGAAAACGGTGGTATTCTTATGCCTAGAATACTAGAACATGTGAATCTGAAATAAGCATTTGATATAATGAGGAAATATTCTTACTGGAATAATGAAAAAAAATGTTTCTGGCCTTTGTGTTCTATTAAAGGAATTAGAGAAGAGGGCGCAGATAACTAAATTTGAAGATTTTATAATCAGCCTAGCATCTGTATATGTGGATTATGCATTTTATATTTCTTATTTCCTTGAATTACATTGTAGAATATATCACTCTTGTATCATACATTTACATGATAATTATTTTTATATAGTTTTAATAGGTTTTTTTCTTATACTCAACAACCCGAATGAAAATTTTTCTTCATGATATAGTATCCACCTCACCTTCCTTTAAATATAATAAATTATATCATTATGATGAGGATCTTAAATTGTATAAGGAAAAAATGTGTGAGATATATAACAATAATAATTTTCATAAGAATTTAATAACATTTTATAATAAATCTATTGATCTATTTCAGTTCATAGAAATGGTACTTGTGACAAAAAAGTTTCAAGATCAAATAGGATGCCAATAACTCAAGATGCTACTACTAGTGATTATAAGATCCTGAGTCATTTCTTTCTTAACAAAGAAATGTATAGGAGGATGAATCATATTCATGACCCATATAGAAACGTAAAAGATGTATATATGTATTTGCATCATGATTATAATGTGTTATTCATCATTGAATCAATGATAAATTGAATATTGAAGTCACTGAATGAAATTTAGATAAAAATATCATCAAAAATCAATTCATACCTTTGATCAATGGGAAGAAAATGATCAATATTTAATATGATATTAGACGAAAATATAGTGAATTTATAAGTTAAAAGAATATTTATAACCTCGCAAAAATTAGCACAGAATTATGGAACCATAAATATCTAGACATAGTCAATTTTATGAATTTGATTACAATAATTAGTTGGTTTTGTTATGAAATAGATAGAGCCATTGTATATAATACACAATATTTCACTACTGAACAAGATTATATAACTTTTGTAGAAGGATATATAATGGTCTATTAAAGGACTACCAAAAATAAATGATAGATTAATATAAGTGTACCTACTATAATGAGGGATAATTTAATGACTCAGTCACCATCATGCACAAAATTTTTTCATCAGAAAGATGCATACATTTTTGTGAAGGTAGTAGAATCACTATTCAAATAAAGAGAACATCTATATATTTTACATGATAATTTTATAATGAAAATTCATTATTTAAGAATTTTACATGATATATATATATATATCAAGGTTTTTATTAAATATGGGTCCTCCACTTAAAATTATTAATGAATTGATTATGATAAATCTTATTTCACGTAACTATGATAATTGAGATATTCATATCCCATTTCAATTAACATGTTACTATACTATAAATCTTATTACATCTATTTATATTTCTGATTATTTGAATTCACTTTACCCCTACAATCAATTAAAGAAAAAATAAATGGCATAAAAAGGCTTTTGACTTTATTAAGTCTTACAACTACTATATAGATGTAGTGTTCTGTAGTCAAAATGAAGTTAATGATGTAGATTATTCATGTTATCAAGAGAGTGGAATAAATTTAAGAAACTTATAGATAACATAAGTCATAATTACATTTTACATTACTAATTCATACTAATTGATTTGTTCCTTATGTATGAAATGAAACAGACTTTCATGTCAATATTCTACATAGTGGTATATAATATTCTAAGGAAGAGGGAACTTTCTGAATTATTCATTATCTTTTGGTTTATAATTCTTCTTACCTTTCATATTAGCCTCCAATGCTACCAACTTGGTATTGTAGAGAGTTCGTTTGGTCTTTTGACCATCCGTAGGGTACTAACTGACTTATTCATCTATTTTCTATATATTATTTTCATTTTCATCAATTTACATCCATTATTCAAATAGATAAATAGTAGTCTCATCTTTAATCCATAATTATATTGCTTATTTTGGTCATGTGTCTATCCAGACATTATTTGAATCATAGAAATTATCTCATTTTATACTATGTGGTTGTTTAATGTTTATTATAATTTCATTTATTATATTCTTGAGTTCTTTACAATCTATTATGATGTTAGATAAAGTTGAGATAAGATCCGTTAAATAGAGATCTTCCAATTTCATTTCAAACCATTTAAATGATACTAAATATTTAGTAGGAATCTTGTGATTAAAAATATGTATATCATCTTCAATGTCTAACATATAACATTCAAGTGCTCAGAATATTCTTCTCCTGACATGGAATTCGAGTTTAAATTTACCTAATTAAATGGAAGAGATCATATAATTGGGAAGATTACTTCCTAGAACTATTGGGTCAGTATCGTTATTATAACATTAAGGTATGAAAATGTGTGGATACAAATAAATACAACAACACAAAGTTATAGATATATAAAATTGAATTTTTGGAATATTAGGTTCTTTCTATTCATCATCATCATCAAAGATACTACTGGTAACGTAATGGATAATATAATAATTATTGGTAAGACTCTCCGCTGATTTAAAACTATCCTTTTACATTTATTCTTTATATTTATTATTATTTTATATCCCTATTAATGTACATTCAAGATTTATACTAAATTTACCATAGAGAAAGTTCATTAGAATCTTATAAATAAATTTCATTTGTTCATCACCTAATTTCATGGATTCAAGTAGACTTTCATATTGGTGTAAGACAAATACTTTGAAAGGACTGTCCTTATTTCCAAAAAAATAACCCCTATAAAGAATTATATGATTTCCTAAATGATACTCAAACATTAACTCTTCACTATAAAAAACTCCAATAAATATTCTTGTAAGAAAGATTAAAATATCATTTTTATCCTTATAAGGTAATAATAGAGATGAAATATTAGTATGGCATAATAAATAGGCTTTATAAATCCAAACAATCTATCTAATTTGACGCTCTATATTCTTCCATACAGGTATACAAAAAGGTATTAGATATTATTTCATAATATAAGGATATAAATAGTTCGCATTATAATATGATATATTTTCACCATAGGTCTTATAGACATAAGAATGACTCTAATAATATCCACTCCTAATAAATATTTCTGGAATTCTTGTTGGTGTATGAATATGAAAGGACTCATCATCCAAATAATTGTGAAAAAATATTTTAAGAGAAACTGATGAAAATATAGTCACATCCTAAATATCAATATTATAATTTTCCTAATTCATATATTTCACCTTCAACATCACATGAGATAAGATAAGGAAATCATATTAAATATAGTTTATAAAATCCTCACTATGATCCTAAAGATTATACACTTCCAATTTAGACTATGGGATAGATCCATTGGGGCCTAATTTAGGACATAATGTCTTCCCTAATGATTCACGACTATTGGGGAGAAATGTGCATGAATATTTTAAATGTAATAATATATTACCACTAATATATACATTAAAATCATAATTATTATGATTCCTCATCAATTTTTTAATTTTATACATATTACCACGATCAACATAATACCTAAGAATAAAAATTTTATCAAATCAGGCAAAATTATGGAAATAAATTGTTCGAACATGAGGATCTTTTTTTACATAAACCTCCAATTTTTAGAGAAATTAACATGTAATTCGTTTAATACAATCTAAAAAGTGAGGTTTGGAATTGATTTTATTGTCAATAAGAAAATTTGATCGAATATTTTGGTAGGGATGTAAGATCATCACAATGATTTACCATAATACCAAGTTGCATATGGTACATGAACAATATTGACTAGTATAGTATAAATATTGGCTACAATAAAAGAATGAAATTATGTTCCCCTAACTTTTATTGTATTTATATTAGTGGGAATATGAATATATTTATACTTAAGTGATTTAATTTTTGATAGTCCAAAACATCATATTTTTGAGTCCATTACACTATGAATATTAGTAAGAATATCTGATTATATCTTATTAGGAAATTATATTAATATACGTGAATACTTTTGTTTATAATATATATGAATAATGAAACCTTTAATAACTTCATACTGATATTGTTCAGCCCATAACTTAACAAGTTGATCAATCATATCTTATATATTCTTTTTTGATACATGATTTCAAAATTGATCCAAGAACGGTATAACCTAAACTAATGAAAATAAAAAATTAATAGATGAAGATAATTTCATTCTATATACTATAGAATATTTTAAATATGAAGTATCAATATTATATGCATAATTTTCAATTAATTGGATTAATTTTAATGTTGTAACATCAAAATAAATCTCTCGAGGGTATGGGTATATCAAACCCATAGAAGGGTAAATAGAACAAGGATAAAGATCTTTCCATCCTGTAGAATCAATGATACTTCTTTATCATTTCCAATATCCCTAAAAATTTGAGGAGATAGATTAATAAAACCTTTTATAATATCTATCATTATTTAGTTTTTCACCTAATCATATATTTTGTGTGTTTAGTATATGGTCGTGAAGATGTTGTAACATAGAACACAATATAGTAGTACAAGCATATTTCCTTATTAAGGGAAATACATTAAGTTTATTTTTTGACTGTAATGTGGAATGAATAATTATGGGAATGTCATAGAGGAATTATAATATGTTTTGAATATGTAAAATAGGGACACAAAAAAGTGACTGCAAGGTAAAATGAATATTTTAGTTAACAAAATGGAAGAGAATATTGGCTCCCTAAGTCATTACCAAAGGTTATGTTTTTTATGTTGGTATGAAATGGAAATTATAAAACTCAATTACCCCATAGAAAAGATATAATGACCCTCCAATTATCATTGGATTGAGAGTACAACAAGTCATTACTAGGCCTTAAGAGACATCCCTAACACGACAAAGGATGGCAATAAATGTCGTAGGGTTTCAAATAAAAGTGGGAGTGATTTACCCTTTAGGAAATAAACCAATAAACCTACCTACCATAACCAAACATTTACTATATGATGCATGATCAAATGAAAAACAACTCAATAACTTCACATATCTCAAAATTACATCAATGTAAGAAACAACAAAAGAATAACTAAGTATCAAACAATACAGTGGATCAACTACACAAGACTCTCCAAAGACCTCAAGACTCAATGCTCCACAAGCTCTAAAATCTGAAATATCTAAATATCCCAAAAAACCCGAGGTAGTGCTAAACATGTGTCAAATATTATTGTTTCCCTTGTCATGGAAGATAGAATCTGCAAAATCACCAAAGATCCAAAGTAGGGGTCAGTATAAAACTCGGTAGGTTTACCCCAATGACATTCCTACTCACACCACTAGGATAAAAGAGTTAGAAAAAATTATATAAAACAATTTCTATAAAACAATTTTTAAAAAACAGTTTATAACTAAATATAACCATGTTTCCAAAACCATTCATTACCAAAAGCATACAAGTTCATTTGAAACCAATTTTCCCAGCGATATATTTTTTTCAAAAAAAATAACTAAACAATATTTACAACCATTTCACAATATCCATTTATCAGCATACCCAACCATTCCTCAAATCATTTCAACCAACCATGGATTCTACATTATGACAGTTCCATACTCAAGAGCAGTTTCTCATCGATCTGCCATGTCATCACAAGGTAATTGTTTCCAATCATCCATTAACCCTTTGGCATTGAGCACATGGTCATATTTCAACCAAGCACTGTATATGAAATTCCCATGTGCTATTAACCATTTGGCATGATTAACAAGGTCATATTTCAACCAATCCTGGTATGTGCAATATGAACACACACCACATATGACCAGTGGTCAAGAAAAAATAAACCTTTCAATAAATACAACTTTTTATTGAAAACCATTGCCGTCAAACACATTTCAATGCCAAACTATTTGATTTCCAAACAATTTCAATAAAACTACATTTTAATTGAAAACCATTTCTTTTGAAAACCACATTTTCATTAGCCATTTAGAAATTAAATAAAATCCATAATTTAAAATCATCATTTATAATTCATGAAACTAAATCCCCTTTGCACAACAATTCACCAAGATCACACAATTTCATAAAAACCATAAATCATCACTAATGATGATTTTTCCACTCATTTAAAAATAAATAAACCAATTTGAATATAATAAAATCAATTTTATCAAGAGTATTTGAGGGATAAGCATCATACCTCAATGTTTTCTACGAAACTCTGACAATATACGAAGAACGCACAAGAAATCAATTCTATTCTCTAAGAACGACAATAATTATCTTATCCTATAAAGAACACGACTCAACATAAATTTATTTGGAATTAAAAAATGTAGATCTACTATATATACGATCAAATTTGATAAAGAGTGGAGATCATAGAAGTAGATCTAAGCAGATTTGTGAAAAAATGAAAAATCCAAAAAGAATGGTGGCATACCTCAAGAATCAAACTCCAAATCACCAAGGGACGGCTCTGGGTTGGCTCCAACACATCTGGGGAGGGTAATTAATCCTTCTAGGGAGAGTAATCTAGAAATAGGGGCGTTTTGAATCCAAAACTAAATATATAGAGAAATAATGAATAATCACTTAGAAAATAGTATATGGATTTGGCCTCTATACAATGTTTGACCAGATGGTTTGGGACAACTGTGTATGGATCGTGTGACCTTACTTTTGATCCCAACACTCCTTATAAAACCCAAAACTCTCCCATATTTCACAATTACCCTTTTTATGGAAACACATTTTTTATGGAAACATCCCACTTTATGGAAACACCCCACATTATGGAAAAAACCCACTTTATAGAAACAACTTACTTTATAGAAACAAAACAATTTATGGAAACACCCCACTTTATGGAAACTATATATTTTATAGAAACTCTTTATTTTATGGAAACAATCTATTAAATACATACCAATTAAAAAAACTTGAGGAAAGGGGTTACGTACTAGAAACTAGGGGTAATCTATTCTCCCCACTATTGGTATTTCTATCCTTGGAAAGTACAAAAACCCCATTGGCCAAAAATAGTTTCGGACACTGCTCTTTCATTTCCTTCTTATGTTGTGAATCTACATCATGAATCTAACCATGTTTCCATAAAACCTACAATTAGAAGATTCTTTCCCATGAAAAATATTCTCTTGTCTATCCATGATCATCACTGGGATATATATCAAGGATGCATCTAGTTCTAGATCAACATGATCCCATCTGGTCACATGGTCAGGATCAGGGTGATACTTTTCCAAAAGGGATACATGGAACACATTATGCACATAAATAATCTATACTTGTAAATACAACTGATATTCCACCTCCCCAACCTGTTCCAATATCTCAAAAGGGCCAATGAATGTCGGAGATAACTTTCCCTGCTTCCCAAAGCAAAGATTCCATGCCTTAGAGAGACCTACAAGAAGACATGACCACCTATAGCGAAGGAAAACAGTCTTTGATGGTGATCTGCAGAAGATTTGCGATGACTCTAAGACGTCTACATCCTCTTTCTAATCTACTGGATCTTCTCTATTTTTTTGGGACAAGGCTTGGCCCGACTAGTGTCGTTTCGCCCATTTCCACCCAGCATAGTGGAGAATGATAAGGACTCCCATATATTGCTTGAAACGAAGACATGTGTATCGAGGATTGATAGCTATTATAGTTTAAGAACTCCAGTAAGGGTTTATTCTCCTCCTATGAGCAACCAAAATCCCTTACATAAGCCCAAAACATATCTCCCAATGTTTTTATCATCCTCGCTGATTTCCCATCTATCTGAGGATGATACACCGTGCTCATATTCAACCAATTCCCAAGGGCTTACTATAAGTATTTCTAGAAACGAGATGTGAACATTGTATCTCTATTTGAGACTATTTACACTTGTACACCATGCCTCTTTACCACTTCTCAGATATATATTTTTGAATGATCCTCCACTATATGAGTTTCACAAATAGGTACGAAATTGGCCAACTTGGATAAATGATCAACAATCACCCAAATAACATCATGTTTCTGGACCATTCTTGGAAGAAAAATAACCAAATCCCCTACTATATGATCCCATCTCTACACTAGGATGGGCAACGATTGTTACATACTAGCTGGTCTCTGATGCTCTACTTTAACCTGCTGAATAGTTAAGCACCACAAGATGAACTTGGCCAGCTTCCTTTTCATGTTGTTCCACTAAAACTAAGCCTTCAATGCCTTATACATATTTTGTGTACCTATATGTACAATCCATCTGAAATAGTAGTAAAAATTAAGGAGTTTTTTTTGAAAAACCATAGGTACAACCATTCGATCTCTGAAACACAAAACTGAACCCCCATCAAGTTTCCATCCCTCAATGTTCTCCCCACAACTGAGTTTTGAACTTACAACCAGACATTCTGCATTATATTTTTTTTCCGCTTTGATCATTTTTACTAAATTGGGAATAAGAGTAGTAGAAAAAACCACAACATCACCTTGGTCTTCACATTCCACATGCATGTCGGCTAAGACAGACATCAACTACCATTCATCTAAATATTCTATCACTAAATGAACGTATTAACTTCTACTCATTGCATCTTCCACCTAATTTCCTTTCCCGGGTGTGTACATCATGTCAAATTCCAATATTTAAAAATACTCCATCCATCGCCTTTTCCTCATATTCAAATATCATTGTGATAAAATGTGTTTCAACCTTTTGTGATCCAAAAACATTGTATATTATCCACCTAAGAGATAGTGTCCCTATGTTTTCAAAGCATGGATGACTACAACTAACTCCAAATCATTTTTTGGGTAATTATTCGCAAGAACTCTCAACTGCCTTGATCTATAAGCAACCACATCATATATTTTCATGAGAACACATCCCAACCCTGCTCCTAAAGCATAACAATACACCACATACCCTTGTCTTGATTTTGGCAAGATCAAGATAGGTGCGGATGTAAGCTGAACATTAAATTCTTGGAAAGACTTCTGAAATTCTTTAGTCCATTGGAATGGAGCATTCCTCTTTTTTGGAGCCGTCATTGGTGAAGCTAGTCGTGAGAAATCAGACACAATGCATCGATAGGAACCAGCTAAACCAAGAAATTTTTGTATCTCTAAAACATGCTTTGGTGGTTTCCAAGAGATAACAACTTTTATCTTTTCAAGATCAACCGAAATGCCTTTCTCATATATTTCATGGCCAAGAAAATGTACTTCTTGTAAACAAAAATCACACTTTGGTAATTTGGCATACAAATGAAGATCTCTCAAGATTTGTAACACTATTTCCTGATGTACCTCATGATCATCCCTTGTCTTTGAATTGACCAAAATTTCATCCACAGACACCACAAAACTATAATCCAAATATTGTTGAAATATCTGATACATCAATTCCATGAAGACTTCTGGTGCATTCATTAAACCGAAAGGAATGACTATATATTAATAGTGGCCATATCTACTTCTACAAGCTGTCTTTGGAATATCCTATTTTTGAACACTCAATTAGTTATATCCTGATCACAAGTAAATCATGGAGAACAACTGAACTACCCTTAATTGATTGATAAAATCATCAATGTGTGGAAATGGATATCTATTCTTTATCATAACTTGGTTAATCTTACGATAATCAACAAATAGCCAAAGAGTTCCATCTGCCTTCTTCACGAACTAAACAGGTACTGCCCATGGAGATGTACATCGTTGAATGTAACCCTTGATTTCCTGCTCCTGTAACTACACATTAAATTATAAAATCCCTATTGGTGCAATCCTATAAGACGTAAGGGAAATAGGACTTTTCCCTGGAAGGAGATCAATCATAAACTACAATTCCCTTAGAGGTGGTAATCCTGAGAAGTTATTTGGAAACACGTCTTGAAATGGATCCACAATAGCTGGAAAACTATTTTCATCGATCTCTTGCCTTGATGACAAATTCAACGCTGCTAATTGGTAAGAGATCATTCCCACCATTGCTTCCAACAAGCCCTTTTCACCTTTCTTTACATTCCTCTCTCCTCTAAAAAGATTCTTGATGCCTTCCTCTATCATGAAACTAACTATTATCTTATAACAGTCGATTTGGGCCTTGATTATTGTCAGTCAATCCATACATAGTTTTACATTAGAGACCTCCATATCCAACATCATGATGTCCCATTTTAGGTCAGCTCCATCAAAAGTTAAATCACATTCTCTAAACATAAAGTCTTGTCAATCTCATTCACCGAGAGGAGTTTGCAGTTTCAATATAGAAGGCATCATTTCTAGTTTTAAACATAGAATGTCAAAAACAAGAGAAGAAATGAAGGAATGTGATGCACCAATATCAAAAAACACTTCCATAAATGTTTTATTCAAAAGAATCACACCTCTCACTATAGATGGTCCAAAATGATCATCAACAATCATCTTCTCAGCTCATACAATTGTTTACTCACTACATTGTTCTCCTTGTTTCCCTGGTTGAGGAGTCATGGTATTTCTAGAATCACCATGGTTAGTTCTACTCTACCGATGAGACTGATTCCATTGTCCTTGTCCAATTGAAGCCTACGATTCTTGTGACACATGAGTAGTGTCTCAAGCACTTGACATTGGAGTACGGCGACAATAGCACTAATGATTTCCCATCATTTTGCAATTATGAAAAACTCTAGGTTGTTCCATACAATCTCTCTTTATGTGGTAAAGTGAACTATATTGAAAACAATCTACTTTTATCTTGGGTCGTGGTGGAAGGTTTACTGATCCAGCCATCTGGTTCTGATTTCCACTTGAACCTTTGAAATAGGTGTCCCTTTTCTGCTTGTTCCCAATGGTTGACATCCATCCATTTTTTAGGTATAATTATCCCTCCTCCCATTGATCCTGATATATCATTTTTATCCATATTCACTATGTTCACCATCTATGTATAATCTATAACACAATGTACTACAATCTTTGATCAAATCTCCAGTTGCAGCCCTGAATCGAAGATGTGTGCCTTCAAAGAGGAACTTCTGTAACTTATGGTGAAAAGGATAATAATTTCAGGAAACATAGCCACAAACTCTATGAAAGAGAGACTCTTTTGTTTCATGAGGAAGAAGTTCGTCATTTTCATGATCTTGAACATTTGAGGATAGAATTGCTTATTGAAAAATTCCTAAAAACCCTATCATGTAAGTCTTTCATCCAAATTAGCCTCTACCGCTAAATCCCACCATTGATGTTCATGATCCTTGAACATAAACATCACCAGTTTTAACTTTAGCTCCACCGGAGTGCTGATTAAGTCGAAGATATGATTCATCCTACATAGCCACACTTCTGCCTTCTTGGGTTCCAAATAAAACCACAAATTAGGTGGATTCTACTTCAATAACTGAATGGTATGATCCACATGTTGTGGATCATTCCTTAGGTTCCTTGTGTCCAAATCACGAAAAGAATAGAAAATACTCTAAACCATCTCTTGTTTCACACATGGTTTAGGTTCAACCACATTCTCTGAAGATTCTTCAGGTTGGTTTCGAAGACGCCTACCAGGTTCCATTTTTGAAACTAATAAAAAACTCTGTTAATCTCACTCTCTAGCCACTTCTGGCATAGCATTTCAAATTCAATCACATCAACTATCACTACAATGTTTTCCAAAATAACTTTTTTCCAATGTTCAACCATTTTTTAAAACACTTCACACACTTATGAAAATTAAACAATTTTCAAAATATGATAAGCATTAGCTTTTTCATAATCTTTCATTTCTAAACCAATTCCATTTTTTCAAAAATTTAAAAAAAATTCACAACATGAATCATTACTCGAAATTTTATATGTACTCTTAGTGGGATGTCATTCCTCTACAATTCATGCCATGCTCGTCTCATTGGATAAATCCATGACAATGAGATTTCAAAATTCTAGAAGTATATCTAAACAATTATTTACCCAAATCCCTTGTAACTTGAAGTTCAAAATAAAAGGGTTAGCTACACCTTTTTATGCTATACATTTAATGTTCTGAAAATCCTACTCCTTTCTAAGATTACCACTAAGGTAATATACAAGAAGTGATTTCATCTCTAAAACAAGAAACGTAGATGACTACTTGTGAGGCAAGGACCGAACAAGTTGATACCATTTTAATGATTTGCCAATTCTCATTGGCTTGAGAGTATAATGAGTCATTACTAGTCCTTAAGAAATATCCCCAAGATGAAAAGGATAGTAATAAATGTCAAAGGGTTTCAAATACAAGTGGGGGAGATTTAACATTTAAGAAATAAACCAGTAAACCTACCAACCATAACCAAAGATTATCTATATGATTCATGAAAAAATGGAAGACAAATCAACCACTTCATGTTTCTCAAAATAACATCAAAGTAAGCAACAACATATGAATTACCAAGTATCAAAGTACACAGTGGATAGACTACACAAGACTCCTAAAAGACTTCATGACTACATGCTCCCCATGCTCGAAGCTCCAAAATCTATGAAGATCCAAAACATTACAAGGTAGTGCTGAAAACATGTGAAACATAACTTTTCCATTCTCCTAGAAGACAAAATCTGCAAAATAACCAAAGTACCAAAGCATGGGTGAGTATAAAAAAAAGTAGGTTTTCCCCAAGGAATTCCCTACTCACGCCAATATGATAGAAGAGTTAGAAAAAATATATAAGATAGTTTATATAAAATGATTTCTCCAAAAAATTTATATCTAAATATAAACAAGATTCCAAAACCATATGTTACCATAAGAATACAAATGAAATTGAAACCAATTTTTCTAGTAATACATTTTTTCATAAAAATAACTAATTTTTTTTTCAACCATTTCACAATATCCCTTTTTCATTATACCCAACCATTACTCAGACCCATGCAAAAAACCATGCATGCTACATTATGACAGTTCCATAATCATGTGTGGTTTCTTGTAAATCTACCAAGTCATCACAAGGTAGCTGATTCCCATGTGCCATTAACCCTTTACCACCAAGCACATTGTAATATTTCAACCAAGCCTTGTATATGCAATTCCTATGTTCCATTATCCCTTTGGCACTGGGAAAAAATTCATATTTCATCTAAGATTTGTATATACACTATGAAGACACACCACATATCCCAAACGATAAATCCAAAACAAACCTTTCAATAAAAACACCATTTTATTGAAAACCATTTCCATCAAAACCATTTCAATGACAAACCATTTCAATTCCAATCTATTTAAATAAAAATCCATTTTTATTGAAAAAAATCTCTATTGAAAACCCCATTTTCTCCAACCATTTCTCAATTACATAATATCCATAATTATAATCAGCATTTTAAAGTCATAAAACTAAACCCCATTTGCACAACTATTCACCAAGATCACACAATTTCACAAAAACCACAAATCACAAATAATAAAGACTTTTTTCATGCATTTTACAATCAATAAACTAGTTGGAATACATGTAATTCAATTCTAGAAAGATGAGTTGAGAGAGAATCTTCCTACCTCAAATGTTTTGACGAAACGTGGACAAGAGATGAAGAATGCACATGAAAGTGGGTCGATTCTCTAAGATCAGACTTAGTTTTATTATTATAGAAATATCATGACTCAAATTTGAATTATATGGAATCCAAAAATGTAGATCTACCCACTATTGGTTCAGATCTGAGAAATAATGGAGATCGAAGAAGTAGATCTAAGAAGATCTAAGAAAACATGAAAAATTTAGAAAGAATGGTGACATACCTCAAGAATCGGACTCAAAATTTCCAATGGAAGGCTCTGGGTTAGCTCCAACTCGTGTGGGGAGGGTTCTCCAGAATTCTAGGGAGATTAATCTATAAATAAGATCATTTTGAAGGCAAAATAAATTATGTAGAGCAACAATGATTAAGCAGCTAGAAAATAGGATCTATATTTGAACTCTATGAAAGGTTTGACTACACGGTTTGGGCCAACCGTGTATGGATCGTGCGACCTTCCCTTTGATCCCAACACTCTTTATAAAACCCCAAAAATCTCACATCCATCACCTTTACCCTTTTTATGGAAACAAATTTTTTTATAAAAACATCCTACTATAAGGAATCACCCCACATTATGCAAACAACCCACTTTATGGATACATCCCACTTTATGGAAACAACCCACTTTATAAAAACACCCAACTTTATAGAAACTATCTATTTTATGGAAACTCTATATTAAAGACACCCCAATTAAAGAACACGAAGAAAGGGGTTATGTACCTGAAACTGTGGGTACTACAAAAGCTCATTAAGATAATCAACAATGATGTGTGAGTAATGGTTACATTTCAGATGATGAAGAGGCTATAGATGAAGTTTGAAGTGAATGAAGTATTATATAATAGGATGAGGTATCCTTGATAATGGAATAAGGATGAATAGGGATAATAAAATATTTATGTACTTAGATTCAAGAAGTATGATATATGAAAGTTGAAATATATAAGGATTGTTCAGTTTATTTTTTATTTCTATAGATTTAAAAGAATAAATTGAATGGTTCTGATGGAATATAAAAGTGATATAATGGAAAGGTGATTTCCATGGAAGGCACAAGTTTAATGAAAAGATAACCCTTAATTTCTTCCTTATTCTATGATAATGTGTTTTGGATAAAGATATGTTGGATATGAATAAGTAAACTGGACGGTACTGATTACCTTGTAACTAATTAAAGACATGTTTGAAAGTAGATAATACTATCATGAATGAAGATTAAAATGTAATATATTTATTGAATATATCCATTAATCTATTGTATAATTAAGAATAAATGTTTTTCAAAGGGGGTTTATGGTAATTCAGGTCATTATGATGTTCTAAGATAATTCATCAGGAGGGTATTCACCCGTTTTAATCTAACAACAAAGAGATACCTTGTGATATACGAAGGATCAATGTTAAGTTGGTTTCATGACGTTATTTCTATTTTTTGGGGTTTCATCATTCATAAGGGTTATAAGGTTATACATTAATGAAAAGTTTATGTGAAACTTCAAAGGATGTATTTGAGTATTGAGATTCAACTGAAAACCTTGGTTAATGTATAATTATTTTTTATGAATATTTATTTATCGTGAAATAGTAGTGTTAAATTATTATGTTTAGAGATTAATGTATTAACTATATTCATATTTAATAATAGTTATAGATAAATAGTAATACATTTCATTATTTTATGAGCCTTAAGATATGGTAAAACTGTATTTTAGTTCTTCCAACATAAAAGTTGATATCTTGACATTGATTACATGAAGTAATGGATGAATTAGAAATAGAATAAATCACAACTATATATTTATGATTTTTTTAGATGTATGTCAAGTATGAATATTTCCTTATATTCTTGGTAAATAAATGAATTACTTAAATTTAAGATAATGATCAAAATAAAATGTGTTGTCATAATACCTTAATTTTGTTGAACTTATGGACATTAAAATCATCATAGATTTATGAATGTGAGGACCTATAATTTTCCCAAGTCATTTATATGTTTTTTATTAGTGAACTCATTCAATCAATATAAATATTTACGCTTTTCCTCCATATCCAATCTTCAGTCTAAACTATGTTCTCTTATGTGTAACCGAGTTATATGTTAATTTGGGTAACCTTTATGGTTGCAATATTCCCTTTTAGGGGAAGGTTTAGTATTCATTTTTAGATGATTAGTTTCTACGAATGAAACGTCTAAGTATTTAACCTTTTATAACCCACACAAATATCAAGGGATAAATTCATTTTAAAGGGGGTATAATGTTACACCCCATGATTTTTTGAATCATGTTTTATCAAATTAATTTATAACTTTTATATTTTTTTATTTCACATGTCATTGGAAATAGTTATATATATATATATATTAAAAAACTATGTCAAAAATTCATTTTAGGCAAAACTGACTTGGTTCGCGCTACACGCAATACCAACATGGATTGCGCTATACGCAACACTGAATTGGTGTAAATTACATGCAACACAAATGTTTCTACAAAACAAAAAAATATTTATAATACTTAAATGAGATAATTATACCCTAATCATAAAACACAGTTAGAATAATAGTAGTAACTAATTTTCATATATTATTTATAATTGGTTTATATGGATAAAACAATAATGTAATGAACGATATGTTTTTTTGATAAAGTCTGTTTATATCTAAAGAAAATTTTTTCTTGAGTGAACTGATTTTAAAAATAAAATTAATTTTAGACACATTTTTAAATTTAATTGGATAAAATAGACTTAATTTTTGAATTTATAATTTCAATGTTTTCTTATGGTGAATTGTTTGGAATTTTTTGAGAAACAACATTTTTATATGAATAGTAAAAAAAATATTGTTTTTAGTGAAAAATACATTTTCAGTTAAATAATTATTACTGTTAAATTATAATTTATATTTGTTTTAAGACCAAATTAATTAAATTATATATCTATTAATACATATTAATCCATTATAATCAATTTCACTTTCAAAATGAATATAAAAAACATAACAAACTATTGAACTTTTTTTCACTTTAAAGACCCGTAATTTCATATCATCTACGATATTAGCATAAATATTAATTTTTTTTCTTATGGGAAATAAATTTCAAAAAACTGACATAAACAATTTTATTCAGTATAATATTTATCTTTTAATTATATCATGTTGATTTTTAAAAAAAATATTATTTGTAATAATGATTAAAATTAATTAGAGTGATTAAGGTCATATTACGATTAATTAGCGTCTAAACATCAATATTTGGGGGAAAAATGACCTATAAACGTGTACAAAACCCATAATATAGTCATTATTAGGACATAAAACTTCCATTATTGATTATTTTTGTTTTTTATTACTTTTTGAGGT
Organism: Viscum album; assembly: GCA_963277665.1. NCBI lineage: Eukaryota > Viridiplantae > Streptophyta > Magnoliopsida > Santalales > Viscaceae > Viscum > Viscum album. The sequence goes on along the minus strand of OY728129.1, from coordinate 613,092,551 downwards.
AATAAAATGTGTCCGGCTTACCTATTTTTTTAAATTTTTAAGTGAGTCCTTTTCCTTCCCTTTATAAGGCCACCACATCTCCCATATCCTCACACCTCTAAAAATTCTTAGTATTGTCCAATAACTTCCCAATACACTTCTAATAAATCTTACCTTCCTCTAAAAGACATCCCTTAGGCATAATGAATTCCATGAAAACCTTTAGGCACAAACCAAAAAGAGTTTCCCAATTAAGATGTAACGTCTTCTCTCTAGTTCTTTTTTTATTTTCTTTATCCACCCATCCATTTAATTTTTATCCATTATTTTATAATAACACCCGTATTCTAAATATAATAGTTTTTTTATACTACTATTTTAACCTACACTTTCACACACCTCTATCTAATGGATAATGAACATACTTTTTATCTATATGGCGAACTACCACCTTACTAAATGATGATTGTTTAATTTTACTCATTGCCTTTAATATTGTAAATTATGATGGAAAAGTATTTATATGTGTTACATATTATATTTATTATATATTAAATTTTATTTCACCTTTTTTTGACACACATATATTTACTTTACATTTTGGGTTAATACGATAATTTTTTCTGAGGAACTGTGGACTACCACCCCCTCAAAGTGATATGATTCGTTCATACTATCTGTGGATTATATTGAGGTGGTTTTAGTGAATATATATGATATATATGACATCATAAATCTAATATAATTATGATATATATACAAATATGTTTTTTAGTTTCTTTCATTTAACAATACAATTAAACAGATATAGTGTTCATGTGTACATACGGCATACCATCCCCATTAATGGTGTATTTAGTTTAATAATTATATATTCTATTGATTATTATAATACCCATATAATTAATGTAAATCATATTTATATCATGATTTAAATTACTTAAATCATTATATAAAGTTTAAATACCAATGATATAACAAATTATTAAACAGGTGAAGTGAAACCTTAACATACGATTGTTAACAACCGAGTAATATATGTTTGTAATCATCCCATATATGGTATTAGCAATAATAAAACAGTTCTGTAAAATATTTCAAATAAATATATATTTATTATATAGGTGTTTTGAATAAGTACGATGAGATTCAGGACACAATGTACGAGGATTTCATCGCACATTTTATTTTTCGTGAGATACATGCTATGTTTGCCAATCATTCCTTTTGTGTGATGTATGTACTAACCATGATTTTATTATGTTTATATTAAAATTAAATTTATGGGTATTGAAATATCCATTTTATGACATTTCATTCATGGTTTTTACGTTTCATATTTTCCCAAATTAGTAAAATAGGTTTGTCTCAATTTTTCTTCATTGAGACTTGTGTTTTTTATGTACGTAAATTCTTTTTTTGAGCTATATTTTCTTCCATTTTACATTATATATAATTAATCACAGAATTTTTATGATATTTTAATATTAATTTAATATACTTTTACTTATATGGAGAATATGATCCCATGTTACCAAGTTATAAGAATTTATTAAAACAATCTCATCGCCTTTCGAGATTGTTTATGTTTATAATTTTTTTAAGAAGGTGATGTCTTTCCCCAAAACGAACAAGGAAAAATTATTAATAAAATAATGTTTACAAGGGTCTAAAAATAGGATCATATTAAAATCTTTTTAATGAAAGGAAATAAGAGCAGTAGTGAGGTCTTTGAACTAGGTAATGTCATGATTTACTCCCATGATAGTCAGGTCATCTGCAACTGTGTTTGCTTCTCGATAAACATGTGTGATGATATAGTTAAGATATATAAGTGAACGGGTTCATTCCATACAATGGGTAGTAATTGGAAATGAAATATGTGTTATTCCATTCCAAATCACTTGTACGATGGTCCTCAAGTCACTTTAAATCCATAGGTTGTTCCTACTAAAGAAATTTGGAAAGGAAATAAAATGTATCAAACTCATAATATCAGCTTCAAGGGAGGTGGAAAGAACACATTTGGCTATGAAAAATTCATAAAATTGACCGAGGTGATTCTTGAAGTCAACACCACAAGCTACAGGTCCTGGATTTCACTTGGAGGTTCATCCATATTGATTTTGATCCATCCAGGAAGAGGTGATCTCCAGAACAACTCCATAGTATGATGTAGTTGATTGAAATTGGCATTAATCCATAGTTATTTCAAGATTCCAATTTTGGGAACTCTATTGTGGAAACTTACCTTTTGTATCAAATCAGTTTCATGTATGGAAATAAGGATCTAAACCAGACTTTCATTTTGATTTAGTGAGTAATTATTATGAATAATAGCATTCCAATCATACTAGATTACATGGTTGATCTCAGCAACTACAGAAAGGAAAAGGTTTCTGATTTGTTGAGAGCCTTCCATTTTTTCAATTTTTTTTGTTTAGTTTTGAAAGTGTCAAGAATAAACCATATTAAGCAAAAAATTTCAAGAATTTAGTTCCAAAGAGAAGAAGTTGTATCACCAGAAATGAAGGGTCATTTAGTATCTTCTCGGCGTTGATTACAAATTTAACACTTAGAGCGGAGATAGAATCCAAATGATTAGAGGAAAATTTCTGTGGGAACTTCGTTGTTTAAAATACTCCCGATGAGATTGAATTTATATGGATTTATACAAGGTTTTTTGAAATTTTTAATCTAGATTTAATCACTCTCTGAGTTAAATAAATAATGATTGTAAAAAAAATTAGAGTTAATCATACCATTTTTAGTAGGTTCCCAAATAATTAAATCATTAGTTTAAAAGAAAAATTATCTTTCAATGATGTTTATAATTTGATTTTAAAGGTGATAATTTTGAGATTTCAATATTTCTCTGTTAGAGATGTTGGTATTTTCAAGAGGTTGATCATGGGATATCATAGAAATTAATGGTGTGCCAATCCAGTTATCCAACCATAATTTCATGGAGGAGTCTTTGGATACCATCCATTGGTAATTATTCATAATATTTTTGAAGGAGTGTTTGATGGATGGCCATATGGAAGAGTTAATGAAATTCGAATTTCCCATCTTATGTTTGTCAAGAAATATATTTTTTAGAAAGGAAATAACTTCAGAAGTATTTTGAAAATATGTTCCAGGTGATTCTTTCTTGAAGTTTTTCCAAAAAATTATTTTATAATATTTATCTGAATATCACCATTCTTAATGGGCTTTCAAAAAGTTAACTAGGGAATAGTCACAAGTTTTCTTTCCAAAAAACTACCAATCTAGAAGAATTGTTTTATAGTGGTGTTCATTTTTATTAATAAGACCATCATTCTATATGTAGACCATCATGGTGAAAACCATCTTGGATACAATATTGTATTTAACAAGACAAGTCATATCTTCCATAATGAGAGATTTACCTTTCCAAGAAGACAATTGGAATATAATATTGTCCAAAATATTTGAAAAGTGACAAGACATGGGCCTAACCCAAAATATAAGAACACCATGATAAGTGAAAGGGAGCATAACTTCTTTCAGACTTAATTCACTGATAATGTAACATTTTCTGCTAGGAGGAATGTTCTTCCCAAAGAAGACAAACTATTTTATTCAACTAATGGTTTTACAAGAAAACATTTCATAGTGTAAGAGTGCTGTTTTAAGTTTAAAAAAGTTTCTGTTATCACCGTGAAGGAAAAGGATTATTTTATCAAAATAAAAAAGATGAGTTGGTTTATCCACATTCCTAGAGGCATGGATGGGTTTCAGTTTATTCTAGACAACCAGAGAGTTGATCTAATGACTGAGGTAGTCTTCTGCTATTGAGAATAAAATGTAACTTAAGGGGTGACCTTACATGAAACATTTGGTGACTTTAAAATATCCCTTGGGAGATCGATTGATCAAAATAAAGATAGACTCTAAGTTGAAGAGAGTTCATATTGCAGTGATAAAAGAGGCACTGAACCCAAAACATTGAAGAACTTTGAAGATAATTCTTCCGTCCAGAGTGTCAAAATATTTTTTAATATCATGATTAATAGCTATGTTGCCTCTTTTTTTAGTTTTATTCATGTCATTTCCACACTCATAGGCAAGACATATGCAGTCTTGAATGGATCTACCCTTTATAAGATGAAATTTGTTCTAGGAGAAATTTTTTTCTGTGATAGTAAAATGTTTGTTTACCATGATTTTGCTGATGATTTTATAAATATTATTGATATGAGAAATAGGAATAAATAGGTTAATATAAGTGGAATTATCTAATTTAGGGATTAAGGTGAGAAACTAGGCATTAAGAGCATGAGGAATAACCCCATTGGAAAAATAGGATTTTTCATGTTTTAAAACATCGATATGAATCACATCCCAATAATGTTTGAAGAAACCATTATTAATACCAATAACACCCAGGGAACTAATAGGATTCAGACTAAAGATGGTGTCTTTGATTTCATGATCCATTATAGTGTTTAGAATGAAGGTGTTGTCCTCATTCGTGATCACTAATGTAATGGCCTCAAAAATGAGATCTTTCTAGTTATCAAGACCATTGAAGATTGATTCATAGTAAGAGATGATATGATGAGTGATGTAATATTCATTAATAATGAGCATTTCCACATCTTTTAGAATGTTTAATGACCTGTATGCCTTCCTGATTCTTTGAATTGGGTTATAGAATTTATCATTTTTGTAACTCTCTGTAAACCATTTAACATTAAATTATTTTTTTACTCATATTTTCATTAAGTGTTAGAAAAGGAGTTGCGTTTGACCACAATGATTAGTTCTTGAGAAAGATCAGTGTTGAGGTCATATATGGTGTTTCTCATTTGAATACCATTGAGTTATTTCTGCAGAATCTTTGTGTCTTTGTTAAATTTTTTTCATTTAGAGCTGTACCAAATTTTTAGAGTTTATTTAAGATTTTTTAATTTTTGGTTTTGGGAAAAGGTATCATTTTTTAGAGAAATTATGGACCCATTGTTTTGGATTATATAAGTGAAATCATCATTGGAGAACCAAAAATTGTTAAATATAAAAGGCAACTGAGGTTTTAGGTCATTGGTGGAGACATCGACTAGGATGGGGTGATGATAAAAGTTTAGCCTATGAAGAGTGGTGCTAGAGATAGTGTCCAATTTCTCTAAAGTATGGACATTCATGAAGGTTCTATCCAACATGGGGGAAACCACTTTGTTGTAATTTCTTTTATACCATATTTATTTCGTACCATTGAGATTAATTTCAATTGGGTTTTTTTCTTCGATCGAGGCTTTAAATTCTCTCGTGGAAATAGAATCATGTGATGGTCCAATTTTCTAACCTGTGTTGAGAATGGAATTAAAGTATCCAATAAATAACTAGGGTGTATTAATGTTAGTTCCTTGGTATGAGAGATAATTCTATTTATTTCTCCTTTCCTGGTATCTATTCCTAGCATAAAAAAAGAAGCAGAAAATGTGGGTGCCATCTATATTAAAGTTTCATGTAAAAATATGGTTAGAGATATTGATAAAACTAATATTTAGTAAGAAAATATTGTAAAAAAATCCATAAAGATTTAGCATTAAGGTTATTATTTATATCACCATTAAATACATAATTAGGTTGAAATAAATGAGATTATTTAGAAGAAAAAATTAATTTTTTTGCTCAGCAATGGAAAATAACAAAGAATTATGGGTGTTAATCATTTATTTTAAATCAATGAACACGTCAAAGATATCAATACCCTAAGAATTCCAAAAAATGTATTTTAATTTAAACCTAAATTTATTGTTAGAAATCACTTTTTCATTATTCTAGAACCTTTATTTCTAGTAGATCTTATAACCACTTGAGTTATATTAGTGGTATATTCATGTTCATTACTAGATATGATAGGGTTCTTCTTTGTAGGATCATTTAATGGGACATTAATAGCTGAGTCTGCATAACTCTTAGAACACAACAACAAAGAATTTGTATTTGGGTTAGAAATAAAATTTCTAGGAATCATATAAAAGTTACCACTGTCTATATATTGAGACGTAGGTGAACCTAGAAACTTATAAGCAGCTACATTTTGGTGTTTGATAGAGTCCAGATCATAAGGATGATATTTCATCTGTTCTAAGGAGTCATTATTTGACTGCATATTCTTAGGGTCCTATACTAAGGGTGTATTTCCATGTTTAATATATTATTGTGTAATAATATCATTATTAATAGGAATTGAAATTATGTCTTGTGACTCGCCATGAATTGCTTAGGGAAAATGTTTGGTTTCTCAATTTTGACAGTACAGCTAGGAGGTTTAATGTGAGAAGAGGGAGAATAAAATAATTCATTATCTTTAGTTTTGGTTTTATTCTTTATCTATAGAGTAGTAACATTATTAGATATGACATGGGTTCTGTTCTTAAGCTTAACATTTCTCTTATTAAGCTATATTATTGAGCATTAAGGGTAGGGTCTGGGTCCTATTTCTTCTCCACCCCAGATTCCTCTATGTGTTGTATCTACTTATTAGAGCCATTTAGTTCTTGCAAATTCATAGGATCCTATACTGAGGGTGTAATTCCCATCAATGGTTTAACATATTCCAATTCCATAGAAAAATGTGTAGTCACCTTAGTAATAATAGACTATGCATTTTCCTGAATAGCCTTAAGGTTAGTCATAAGTTTCCCAGATTTTATAGTATAGCTTGTGGAATCCAAAGTTATAGAGCAATTAATAGATGTATTTTGAGCATGGGGAAGAGAATATAAGTCATTTTTTGATGTTGGATTCATTATTTATCCCTAATGTATTAGTAGAATTTAATAGTTAGGGGTAATGGATCTATCCAGTACCCAAACTTGGGGTGTGTTCATCAATAGTTTGTACATAAATTTCCCTATGGAAATCAAAATTATTAAGGGTTTCAGTGCATGTGTTTCATGAATTTCACTTCAATTGTTCAGGATGTTTATCCCTTCTACCCAGGGTATGTTCAGCATCTTGGATGAGAATATATCTTGAAATATTATGAGTTTGACATTTATTAGGTTTATCCTTCTCATTGGATATTCTTATTAGCACTAAAACTGGATTTTTTATTTCTTCTAAGAGGGATTGATATTGAATGGAGTTGTCTTCTTCTTTAGTAATATCTTCCTACTTTATACATAAGTTATCCCCTATGTTTTCAAAACTATGGAATTTTCCCCCAGATTTCAGATTTCTTTTGGGGGGGGGGGGGTTTAGGTATATCCATAATGGGATCTTTTCCTTTTCTATTTTCCCTCATTTCCTTCCAATCATTTTCAATTAGTTGAATCACATGTTTTCTAACCACTCAATTAATTGGAAATTGTATGACCAATGTTCTTACAAAGCTTATGAATGGGAGGTTTCCCCTCATTTTGAGTTCTAATTTCATTTTTTGTCATTATAATTGAAATTAATTTTATTAGAAAGCTTTGAATAAAAGTTAATTTCCATCATAACGCTAGAAAAGAGTCCTAAATTCGCATGTAAGGTTCTCAAATCAATTTTTAGTGTAGTTCCTATGAAAGAAATAATAAAATTCATAATTTTGGGGATCCAAAAGAACAAATTAAGGCCATGAAGTTGGACCCAGACTTGGTACATTGTATTTTTATATGTGTGTGGGTTGAAAGTAGTGTCCCAGTCAGAAAGTATAAGTAAACCTGATTTTACATAAAGGTTTCTAATCTTCCAAAGCCTGTCTAGATCGTCTTTTGATTTCAACAGAATGTGAAAATAGCCTTTTCCTATTGGAATCTATTTCTGGTTCATATAATTCTAGTAGTGTGCAATAATTGTATGTAATTATAGTAAAGGCCAAGGGCTGTCAACATTGATGAAGGATATGTGGCCCATGATAAAAATAATTCACATTTTCTTGAATAGTTTAAGTGTATTCGGGACCGCTTCCACAAAGATCCCACCACCATCAATCCTCTTGAAAAGGGAAGGCTTGATCGTGATGTATTTTCATAGATCATTACTCTTTAGAGCATCGAGAAATAAGATCCCCTGGGATCTACCAGAGAGAGAAAGTGTGCGGAGTTTTTCTTTAACGGAATCCTCATTATGCATTTCCTTGAAAAAATATTGTACATGGGGCACCTACTTCATCTGAGGAGTCACAAAGTGATAGGATTCAAATCTCCCAGGCATGAGGAAAAACTCTATTAGTGTGAATGTTGAAGGGGTTGGGAAATTAATCTTTAATAGGTCTCATGTTTTAGTGAAATATGGTCTCCCATCTCTCTAAAATCTCATCTCATTATTAACTCAATTTCTAATATTAATTATTATCACTAAATTCATTATTTATGATTATGATTTTTATGAAATTATTGATCCATCTCTCAATAAAACTCATAAATTATCTTATCCACTAAATATTTAAATTATAATCATGTATTGAAAATATTTGTCTACTCTTTGGTAGATAAGATAGTTATGAAAGTGTTTTTAGGAAATCCTGACTTTACCCTATCTTTGATTGGAAATCATTCTTCCTGTAAAATTGTGATTTCTAAAAGTATTTTTGAATAATATTATACCAATCTAATATGATCATTAATGTTAATTTTTACACTTTTGTCTTTATAAAATATTTTCAATGGAATCTTATTTTTTCTTTCTGATAAATTTATTTTTATAAACATTTTATCAATAAAAAATAATGTTCTTTTTACCTCATACGACATGTTCAGATTTATCCACTATCAATCCAATGATTCATTATTTTTTGGTTTCACAGTGAGTTTTTTAGAAAAAGTTTTTGAAAGAGAATTACAATGAAATGGTTCTCCAAAAATTTCAATCTTTTTTATAGGTTTTCAAAGAAAATTATTTTCAAAATGATTTGAATATTCTTTTAGATGTTTTCAAGGAAAGTAATATTCAAAATGATATCAAGCCTCATTTATATGTTATCAATGTATTCTCAAATAAATGCATTTTAAAAAATCAATATTAATCCATATGTTTTCAAGTAAAATGGTTTTCAAATAAATTTCAGTGTCCCTTTTTAATTATTCAATGTTTTTTCAAAGAAAATGGTTTTTAAAATGTCTTGAATCTTATTTTATAAGATTTAAATGATAAAGGTTTTCAAAATTATTTCAAGTATTCTTTATAATGTTTCATGATATATTCAATTAAAATTATTTAAAATGGTTTTTTGTATTAAAAATTATTTTTCAAATAAGAAATGAAATTTTCATCAGGAAATGTTTTTGAAAGATATTTCAATAAAATTTTAATATAAGAGGACATCCATTAATATTAATCAATACTTTATAAGAAATTATCTAATAGTTCCATTAATATTCTTTCTCTGAATGTGTTATTATTAATTTTATGTTTTTTATCAAACCCATTTCTCTTTCATGGGTTATATGTTTATAAAATATACTTCTCTTTCAGGATTTATATGTTTATGAAATCTTTTTTTCTTTCATAGGTTATATGTTTATGAAATATGTTTCACTTTAATGGGTTATATTTTTATGAAATAAAAATATATTTCATTGGTTATATATTTATGATGTTTTTTTCTCTTTCACAGGTTATGATTTAGATGAAATGGTTATGAATCCAATATATTTTTTCACAGGTTATGATATTTTTACATGTTTGTGATACCTATTTTATTGCATGGGTTATGATCTGATTATTTATGATTTTGTAGAACATGTATGTATGATTTCACTATGAGATGGTTAGGACCTATATTCCCCTCCAAGGAACTAGGTATATATTTATATCTCAAGAGATTAACATTTCTAGAATGAAAAATGAACTTTGTTCAGTATTATAGGGATGGAATGAGAAATGAACTTGGTTCAGTAATATCGTGCTTGAGTGATGAGTCAATTATGTTTAGTAATATAGTGTTATAATGGGGTGTGAAACTAGTTCAATAAAAGACTTTTTCCATTAAGATGTACTTGGAATCTATTCCTTGACTACTATGGAAATAAAATTATTTTCTTATGTGTCTGCTATAATTCCATGTTTTATTCCTTTGTTATAATTTTATGGATAGTGTTAATTATTTCCTTAAGATTCATTCCTTATGAACTACCAATCTTCATTCCATGTTTCATGTATATAATATTTTATATATAGGGAAGGATGTTATATTTTCATGATCATGTTCTCTTACCCTTATGCTCATGATTATGCTTACATATCTCCATTGTATACCATTACTGAGCATTTCACCTCACCCCTTTCTTATATATCCTTTCCCTAGGTTATGAAGAATGGTTTTAGGTAGATTTACTGAAGGTGGGGATAATTATATGACATTTTTAACATCATTCATTAGGATATAATATTTTTTTCCAGGTTTCAAAATGCACTAAACTATTATGGTCCTCAGGCATGTATTTTTGTAATGTATTAAATATTCATCTAAAATGTTGTAACATTAATGTATGTTATACTTGGGTCACTATAGGTATGATAAATATATTACCTTACATATATTAGAATGTTTTTATTCTAATGGAATAATTTATCGTCATCTCTCTTACCACATCCTTTTATAATAAAAATGAAATCATTTTTCTTCATGTGTTAATTTATCCCATTAAAGGAAGATGATGTTTTAAATTTCTATTATTGTATTCAAGGATGGTCATTAAAATCACTTTTATGGTTAAAATAGATTGTAATATATGTATTGAATATTATTTAATGTTTTGGAATCATTTTATACAAATTATATTAATTTTTAAAATAGAATGAGTTCATTGTGATTGAAAACTGCTAAAATAAACCAAAACAATTATCATTAACTATCTATGTAGTGATTAATCCCCATTTCATAAAAATGATATATAAGAACAATTTTTCCTATAGATGATTATTAATAACATATAACTTCAATTTTGGATAATTACCCACAATTTACATTACCTTCCATACATGTATACAAGTTTATCGTTCATAAAAAGAAAGGAATCCAACAATCCCAAATAATGAAATTGAACCTCTTAGGATATAAAAAAGACAATAACATAAACTATTAAAGTTATTATAAATAAAATACATATAGAAAGTGTTTGTTAAATATTAATTAATGAATCTAATATGATCATCTTGGACATTAAGATGAAGTGAGGAATTTCTTTGGACATTGAGGTAAGGTATTCTACCAAAATATCTAGTATTCCTTCCCGATATTAATTCTCTATTTTTACCCAAATGAAATTATCTTTTCATTGTATGTATATATTGTAAATTATATTTAAATTTTTTAAAATTATATATCCAAATTCTTTCATCTATCAATTTTAGGGATATACATGTTTTAAAAAGATGCCTTACCCAATTCTTCCTGATATGCAAACCCAATTTCAGAGAGCTTCACGAATTCATACTCACATTCAAGTGTATCATAAAATATGTTTTGAAAGAAATATATATTTCTAAAATAAATAATTTTATGATGAAAATATTATTCATTAAATAATGTTTTTTATATAATATATTATTCTATTTTAGACTTTAAATAACCTGTAATGTTTTCCTTAAACCCCACTAAAATGTTTTATTTTTAAATTTTCTTCAACAAAATTTATACATATATTCACTTTAGTTTGACATAACATATCATGATATATGTATATTTTTCCTTATTAATCTCAATTTATGATATAAATAATTTCTTTCTTGGACATCATTTTGATATTCCCTTATTTACTACCTTTTTGAAAATATTATAATACTCAATTATCACCATGGGTAACATTTATATTTATATTTGTTTTCATATGTATAATTATACGTATGGCATGAATATTAATGAAAATTTTATGATGGGTGTGACCAGATAGAATTTCAATGCATTGGGTAATGTTTAGTTTCATGAGACATCATGTACAATAGTCTTGGTGTTTAGCCTTGACTCATGCTTTATGTGCAACGGTTATGGTGATTAACCTTTACTCATTCTCCTTCATGTGTAATAAGCCCTGAATCATGATTATTTCTTGTTTTATGTTGTTTACACATCTTCTACGATACCATGATTACATTTGTAACACCCCGACCGTAGATTCCCAGAGTAGGTTCATTATTACATAATATTAGCATGATCACAATGAATCAAGTCCCGAAAGACCGATCAGTTTAGTAGCCTTAGAGGTACTAGATACAAACATATGTTTTACATTAAATCATAAAAAAACAAAAATGTGTCCCCTTTGAATACCTTCATATCCCATAAACTATCCTTAAAGGTCAAATATAATATACGTATTCACAATGTGGGAAAAAATAAAACACAAGAAAGGGGTGAAATCAGATGCTCAGTAAGGATAACAATATAGTGAAAACTATCAATAAATAAGAACAAACATTTAAGGAAATGAATGAGACTAAAACAGAAGACTTTTAAACATAAATTTCAGCATAATATAGAAAATACAAATCAAATAATGTCATTTATTTATTCACATTGATATTCTACTAGTCGAATAATCCAATGTAATATAAATATCTTATTTCAAAATGATGGAATGAATACTGCTAAAAATCATATCCACATAGTAAAGGCCTCATGCTATGATTAAAAATAAAGATTTTTTCAAGGCCTTGTTCCAAGACACTTGTTTTTCTCATGAGACCTACTGATGCATCGAGGAGCTATAGTGGGCTTGACCCTTCACTTACTAAGTCCAATGCATTCCTTATATAAAAAGTTTGATGCATAATCTAAATATTCGTATAAAAACATGCATAAAAAATGTGAATATTTTGACCACAAACCATGAATGGTATAAAAATAGAGCCTCCACCATCAAGAATAACTCATTCAGTAAAATATAAAAGTATGTATAAATCAAAATTAATCATGAATAATTAAGGATATTGACATATGTGAAAATAACCAGTAAAAAAATTTGAGAGAAATATTCTTTTTTCCTAAATCATTTAATAGTCTCATTATTTACCAAGCAACCGTTTAAAAGAGAATTTTGAAGAAAAGTGTCCCATACCAATTTGAAACTTTTAAAAGGAATTTTAATTTTAAAACATTCTTGTCCAAATCAATAAATCCTTAAATCAATTTTTAAAACAAGGACATTAATGATAAATATTTTTAAGAATAACTCTTTAAAACATTTAAAGTGATTTTTTAGTTAGAGTTCCTAACCAAATGAGGGACTCTTGAATAAAAATAATTTTGGTAATAAAAAATTTATAATATCATGAGAATAAATGGATTCATTATATACTATGTCAAAGTATAGTATGTACATTATATAAATGTGAATTGGCACATAACAACTAATAGGTCTCAATGGAATGTAAATTCAGATGAAATCCACTATAAAAACCATATCCCTGGGTTAAGGATAAATCAATGGAATAATTATATGTGATAAATATAAATACACTAAATATGATTTTATACTCAATGTAAATCAATCATAGGACATTTACATATATTTTTGTAAAAACAACACCAATCACATGGATGTTTAACTCTAAGAAGGAAAATTGAGTTAAGATTACTCTTATCAATATCATATCATTGAATGAGAATTTATCAACGTATTAATTATGTGTATGAAAAGTATATCCAAACAAATGGGAGTGGAAATTACTACATAAATATATAAATTGTGATTTCACAAATAATCTTGGAGTAAAATAATCAAGGAAGTTTGTGTAAAACCCAATGAGTGAAAATCGAAATTTGAAATTCCCTTACAAATTTGGTAACTTACGAAACATACACCCCATGAAATAAGGATAATAAAATTAATGTTTAAATAATCATAAATTAATTTATATTACATAAATAATATGATAATGGGATGTACACACACCACACAAAACGAAATAGTGTCTATATAGCATGAATCTAACGAGAATAAGAAGTGAGATGAAGACCCATTACATTGTAATTTTCCTCAGTAGAGGGTAGTTTAACCTCATGTATAATGGTGAAATAATATTTATTAACTTATACAAGAACCACAAAAATAAATATTATACCATATATTATCTTCTAATATTACTTTGTTAATAACATTTTAGTAGTATCATTGTTTCGGGTGTTAACTGATTCGTGTTTCTTTATTTGTATTGTTATATAAGACATGTTTTATATGGATAAGATTTATTTTATTCATATAAATAAATATATTAGGTTCTTAAAAATTATTTTTAAACATAAAATGAAAATTATTCTTTTATTATTATGATAGGGAATGAATCTCATCACGTTCTTGGAGATGGTAACTTGTACATATGAATGAGCGGCCATACCATTCTATTGATGGTGAAATAATATGTAATTGGATGGAATATAATATATAAAGACTCATTAAAACATTATATTTATTATTTACATCAATCATACTCATTATTATACACATCCAAATGATGAAGTGTTGAATAAAAAACTACACCACACCGTGGAGATAGTAAGTCGTACCTACACACGTATGGTGAATTTGCCATTCATAAGATGGATATAATAATGAATATGGTTGTACCATATTTATACTGACATCAATACATGTATAAGTCACTAGATTTATTATTTTGGTATGGAAGAAACAAAAAAAGAGGATGTGGAATAAGAAAAGAACTTTGAAAGAGGTGATTAAATTATTACCTCTTCTTCGGGTGATTCTTTTGGATTTGATCAAAAAAGATTTTGAGGTTGGATTTTGATCAATGTAAGGCCTCTAGGTTTAAGTGAGGGTGTTTGGAATGATATTTTAGTCGGGTTTGGTTGCTCCAAATGGCTTTGTAGGTTTGATTTTGAGATAAGGGTAAGTACTACTTTATAAGAGAGGTGAGGGTAATTTTAGGAAAACCTTGAAATAATATTTTATTATACAATCATATTAGATTTATAATGTCTCCAAAAAGATTTATTTCACGACTAAGGTTGGTCTGGGTCGAAAACCATTCAACCAATAGGTTTTAGACAGGTTTAGGCGACTATATTAACCTTATCTATTAAATTTAACTCTTAGTTAAATAGTTTAACTTTTATTATGTATTCTTGTATTTTTATAATAAATGGTTAATAAACATACAATAAAAATAAAAGTGAACCAAAAGTGGTTCATAATTGATATATCTAACCTTATATATTTCCTTTGGCTGATCCTTATATTTTTAAAAATATTATATCAGTTAATAATATAGTATTTGTTTTAAAAACTCATTTATGTCAATATTGAGACTTTTAGTATTTGGTTTTTTTGGAAGTCATAACAACTTTATAACATTGAAAACAATTTATTTAATCAACCCTAAAATGTCATATTAACCTAAATAAAATTTAATACTTAAAAAGTCTCAATTTACAAGTATATTAAAATTTATAATATCAATTATTTTAATCATTCAATAATAAGGTAATTACGACATCATCATTGTGTCATAAATAAATTTAATTATTTAAGGTATAAAAATTATAAATAAAGAATTATTATGTATTAAATAATATTACCTTTCTAATTAATATTTATAGTATAATTATTTTTATTTATAACCCTATATTAAAAATGGTTTAGTTATTAGACTTTGCATTTAACACTATTAACTCTTCTTTAAATAAGATAATAATAAATGTCCTAATCTAATCCAATGAACAAAAATAATAATATTTTATTACTAAGGTTTATTTTAGTCTAAACACACTTATCCAATAGAATTATGATATGTTTTAGGATAATTATAAAATCATTTTTACCTCTAATTACCCTATTTACTTTTAACCGTGGTAAATAAATTTCAAAAGTTAGTATTCACCAAAACTTATTTTCATCCTATTGAACCAAATTTTAATTACTAATGTCAACCATTTACCTATAATTTTAGAAATTAAATTCACAAAAGTGTTAAAATTATGTTTTATGCAAATTTGCAAATGTGTATAGAAGTTGAATAAAAGACGGTAAAAACTTAAATAAAATTTTATATATCTAATATTATTATAAAATGAAATCAATGAATTAAATTAAACTAATATAGGTTTTATTTATCTATTTTTAATTTAATTCAAATTTAAATTAAAAATAATTATTTAAATAAAATGTTGGTTTTATACAAAAACATTGTGTTTTTCACTATTCATCAAAAATAGAATGTTTTTGGAAAAATACCAAAAATTAACCCAAATCTAATTTTCACATTTAAAATTAAGATATGGATTCTGTTTTAAAAAATAAAAATTTAGAAGTTATATTAATAAATGTTAAAGAATATCCCCATTTTCAAAACCAGAAAGCAGGTTTTTTAGAAGTAAAAACTATCAAAATATTGATGTGTTTATAACCAATTTTAATTTAAAATTACTTCAAACGACCAACATTTGACTAATTGATTAAAGTATAATCTAATTATACCTCAAAACTATTCAAATGTATAATTTAACACTATAAATTATATTTATTAAAAAAGTTGTTTTCAATTAAAATTTAGTATTTTTTATTATTCCTCTAAAAATTAATTTTATCAGAAAAGCATCAAAAATTTATCCAAATTAAATTTTTGTGTTCCACTTCAAAATAAGAAGTTTATTTTTTAAAATTGAATATATAAAATTTCCAAATATTATGTTTAAAAAGGGTTCTCCAATAAAAGGCGGTAACTTGCATTTTTGGAAAAATACTTCATTTATTTGAAAAATTGAATTTGTTCTTATATTATGTCTATTAAACACATAATATGGATGTTAAAATTATGTCTAGTATATAAAATTCAAAATTTGGTTATTACTATTCATAATAAATTTTTAAACTGCTATTTTGATAGGTCATGGTGTGCTTTAACATAGTGTTGCATATGTCGCACGCTATCGTATTATTCAAATAGAAACATAAACTGGAAGCATGGAGTGTTACATTATTCCTTCATTCAATAAATTTAGTCCTTGAAATTTGAAATTTTACTTCATAAATAAAATGTTAAAAAATAAAAGATACCTTTATCGAAAACCCACCTAGGAAACACGGTTAATATAATTTACTCCTAATAAGGGAGAAAGAGAAATTAAAAAGTCACCACCAAATTAGGATTTATAATAGGAGATCATTGGTGGAAATTATTATTGAAGGAAAAAAATAAATATTTCTAGCGAGTGATTGTGGTCATCAATAAAAAACAAGTGAATGAAAAATTAAGGGTATCAAAGTTATAAATATATGATGATTTAAAATATCGCCATCTCAACAAATCGTCAGGTATTAGGACATTTTCTTTTGTTTTAAGACCTTTTAACTAAAGCTTATGAATTATTATATTCATAGAATAAGAAAAAGAATACATGACAAGTATAGATCCATCCTTTAACTAATTTCTACCACAAACTCATCTTTCACTCAAAAAGATAAGTATTCAAGAAAACATGGTCACACCTAAAGGGATAGAATCAACATCTAGAGAATCACATAATCAACAAAAGATGAACTATATATTTCCCTTGTCTTTATCCATTAACAAAAACCAAGATGGTTAGTGCAAGATCATATGATCCCTAAAAAGGATAATCCATTATAGAAAGAAATAATACTCTTAATCTCCAAAATTAATCAAATAATACCCAAAGTTAAACAAATACCATTCAAAAAAAAAACAATTGTCCTTAAAATTATTCAAAATAATCCAAACCATGTTTAAAATCCAATATTCAGAAGGATTTGATCACATAGTCTTCCACGATGAATCTTTACATTTATCTCCAAATAACATCGACTAATCCTAAAGTCACATACATAAAAGTAAATAACATAATCACATATTCTCTATGATAGGTTAATATTTTTTCATAAATAAACCAAATATCTTTAAGTACACAAAAAAATAAATTCTTCCAAAATAAAAATCCATCATTATTCCACAAATGATATCCCATAGCATTCGATTTTCCTTATGCATATAGTGTTCCCAAAAGAGAAAATGTCTTCCAAAATAACATTTATCACAAAATCACCAAATTATTTTCCTATACTAAGGATAAATAAAAAGTAATAAAAATCAATATATTATTGATCCATAAAATCATTTATCTGAAAATAATTAATTATACTAACCAGGGACTTCAGGTAGTCCAGTGTTATGTGATAAATCTCTTCCTCACTTTGGTTGTGGGTTCGATTCCTATAGCTTTTTCTGACACGAAGGGTTGTCACATAGTCTCTGTGTTGTCCCATTTCCAAAAATATATAGTTTTTTTATGATTCCCAAAAATGAGATAAATTCATCAAAAATAACTGTAACATATTTTAACCACAATTGTTATCTCATACCGTGCATTTTCTTCCCAAAAAGTAATAACATATAATGGACTAAAATTCAAGGATCTTATAAACCCAAATCAGTTTTTATAACTATATCCACAAAAGAAAAAAGAATTATTGCTTAAGTATCATTTTCAAATAAAATATTACAGGGTTACACATACAAGAGGAATTTCTTTCAATGTAATCCCCTCAAAAAAGAGCATTAATACTTTTAAACATTTCTCCATCCATTTATTTCCACATTGGATCTTCCATAACTGAGAGATTTACTAATATAATAGGACATTGTTTTGGTTAATTCCTAGGTCTCCTACATTTTTGAAAAATGACTATAAATGGATTCTTAGGATCATATTTATTTTCTTCCATAGTGATCTTCATTTTTCCTCAATAATTATTTAATTTATGTCCTTCCTTACCACACATAAAGCATTTCTTTGTTCCATTGAGACACTTTCTTGGGTTTCTCCATCCACATTTCCTACATGATGGAAAATGATCTTTCTTTTCTCCATGGTCTCCACTCCTAGATCTCTTATAATTATCAAACATTCTATTCTTTTTTGAGTTTGGGAGTTTTTTAATGTATATGTTGTTGATCATATTTTTGGAAAATTGATACGGTATGAACACAATATTGTTTATGCTTATCTAAATTCCATTTAATTGCTCATTCACACAACCGTTCTCTCCTTGTACATCATGTTAAATGTTACTATGAATTCTTTATAATCCGTCCATTGACTAAAACTATAAAGTATAGTGTGAGTAACAATAGTCATTAAATCCTTTAGAAAATATCATGTCACCTTATTTTCAATCTAAAACACCATAGGATTAATAATTTTTATTTATTCTGATCTTATATTAAAATTCTTCAAATTGGTTTGTAAAGAAAACATGAATAATCGTAAGAATATCCCCCAGGAGTGTCATATCCATGAGTGTAACCAGGCACGTTGTCATGTACTAGGATACCCCAGGATAAAGCCAAAACTCCTTGTGAGAGTTTTCACTCCTCGGTACATCTGTTCCAGAGTCTCCCCTACCTGCTCATA
Organism: Viscum album; assembly: GCA_963277665.1. Taxonomy (NCBI): domain Eukaryota; kingdom Viridiplantae; phylum Streptophyta; class Magnoliopsida; order Santalales; family Viscaceae; genus Viscum; species Viscum album. The sequence continues at coordinate 613,073,221 of OY728129.1, read as the reverse complement.
TCCAGTGAGGGACGTATTTCTTGTAAAATACACAAAATCTCTACATTACGAAAATTACTATATTTTATTCTACACTAATCCTCAAAGTCTATCATATGGTAATGTACTCTAATCATAGTTTTTTCTAAATCTAGGTTATAAGGTTTATACTAAGCTTCTTTTGATACAAACTGTAACGCCCTGACCCTAGTTACCTAGAGTCGGAGCATTATTACATTACATTAGCATGATCGCAAGGGATCATGTCTCAAAAGACTGATCAGTTTAGTAGATTTTTAAGTACTAGATACAAACATAAGTTTTACATTATATCGAAAAAAAAACTAAAATGTGTCCCCTTTGAACACACTCATACCCCTTAACCTATACCTATAGGTCAAGAATTATATAATTCTTCAAATCCTTAGAAAAATAAAATATAAGAATTTGGTGAGATCAGACGCTCAGTAAGGATAACAATATAGTGGAAACTATCATAAATAAGCATACACATTTTAGGCAATGTATAAGACTCAAACACAAGCATTTTAAAATTAAACATCATCATAATATGGAAAATATTAATCAAAGAATACCATTTACATAATCCAATTGATATTATACTAGTCTAATAATCACATGTAATATCAATAGCTAATTTCATAATTATGGAATGCGTAATGCTGGACATCATAACCACATAGTCTAGGCCTCATTCCTGACAATAAAAATAAATATTTTTTCAAGGCCTTATTCCAAGATACTAGTTTTCCTCAAGAGTCCTACCGATGCATACATGATCTATAGTGGTCTCCACCTGCCACTTAAAAATTCCAATGCATTCCTCATATTAAAATATTGAAACATAATATGAACATTTTTATTAAAACTTGTATATGAAATGTCAATATTTTGACCACAAACCACGAATGGTATAAAAATAGCACATCCACAGTCAAACATAACTAATAAAATAAAATATAGAATATTATATAAATAAACCTCAATTTAGAATAATTATGGATATTTCCATATATGAAAATAATAAGTAAAACTATTTGAAAGAAATGTCCTTTTTTCTTGAAATCATTTAAATGTCTCAATATTTATCAACAATCCATTTAAAAGAGAATTTTGAATCAAATTATACTATACCACTTTGAAACTTTTAAAATGAAATTTAATATTAAAACATTCATTTACATATAAATAAATCCTTAAAACAGTTTTTCAAACATGGACATTATTCAGAAATATTTGAAAGAATAAATCTTTAAATGATTTAAAATGATATTTCAGTTAGAATTCATAACCAAATGAGAGATTATTGAATATAAATAATTGAGGTAATAAAAAGATTATAATATAATGAGAATAATGTTTTTCATGATATACTATGTCAAAGTACAGTACGTACACCACATAAAAGTGAATTGGTGCATAACAACAAAGAGGTCGCAATGGAATGTAAATTGAGATGAAATCTCGTATAAAGATTATATCCTTCAGTTAAGGGTACATAAATGACATAATTATGTGTGAAAAATATAAATACATTCAATATGATTGGATATTCAGTGTAAATCAATCATAGTACATTCATATATATTTTTGTAAAAACAACACCAATGACTTGGATATTTAACTCAATGAATGAAAATTGAGTTAAGATTACTCTTATCAAGGTCATATCGATGACTTGAGAATTTATCAATGGAGTTATTATATGAAAAAAAAGTATATCCACACAAATGGGACTGTATATGAATCTATAAATATATAAATTGTGATTCTACACATAGTCTTGGATTAAAATAATCAATGATGTTTGCATGAAACCCAATGAGTGGAATTAGAAATTAGAAATTCCCATACTGATTTGGTAACAGACAAAACATACATCCCATTAAAGAAGAATAAAACTATTAAGATGTAAATAACCATAAATTAAATTATATTACTCAAAAAATTCAATAATAGGCAGTAGACACACCACACAAAAGGAAATAGTGGAAATATAGTAAGAATCTCACATGAATACGAATTGAGATGAAAACGCCTTACCTAGTACTTTTACATAGTAGTGGGTAGTTCAAACTCTTATATAATGGTGTAATAAATGATATTAAATTATAAAAGAACCACATAAGTAAATATGATATCATATATGATCTTCTAATATTGCTTTGCTAATAATATTTCAGTAGTATCATTGTTTCAGGTGTTAACTGATTCATTTTCCTTTATATGTTTTATTACATAATTCATGTTTGATTTGAATAGGATGTATTTGACTCATATCCCGAATGATATTATGTTCTTAAACATTATTTTTAATCATGAAATGAAAATTATTCATGAATGGTTATGATGAGGAATGAATATCAACATGTTTACAGAGATGGCAGCCTGAACATACACACTAGCAACAATAACATTTTATTGATGGAGAAATTTTTTGTAATTTGATGTTATATTATATATAAAAGATAATTAAAATGTTATATTTATTATTTACATCAATAATACTCATTATTATAACCATCCAAATGATGAAGTGTCTAATAATAAACTACAACATGAGGTGGAGATGGTAAGCCGTACATACACACATATGGTGACTTTGTCATTCATAGGATGGACAGAATAATGAATATGGTTGTACCATATTTATAATAACATAAAATATTTTAAAAGGTTATATAGTTATTATTATTTTATGGAAACAACCAAGGAAGAGGATGTTGAAGAAGAAATGGACTTTTAAAGATTTGATGAAATTATTAACTCTTCTTCATGTGATTCTTTTTGATTTGATCAAAAGGGGTCATTAGGTTTGATTTTGATCAATGTTTGTCCTCTAGAATGAAGTGAGGGTAGTTTTTAGGATATTTTAGTAGGTTTTGGACGTGATAAATGTCTTTGGTGGTGTGATTTTTAGATAAGGGGAAGTAACCTTTTATAAGAGAGGTGGTGGACGCTTTAGGAAGAGCATGAAATATTATTTTATAATACAATAATATTCACTTAATAATGGCTCCAAAAGAATTTATATCTAGAATAAGGTGGTTATGGGTCGAAAATATTTCCACCAACAGGTTTTAGATAGGTTTTTGTCACCATATTAACCCTATCTTTTAGATTTAACTCTTAGTTAAATAGTTTAACTTTTACCATGTATTCTTGTATTATTATAATAAATGGTTAATAAACATACTATAAAAATCCAATATGACTCCATGTGGTTCATTAGTGATATATATAACCTTATATGTGTACTTTGGACGATCCTTATATTTTTAGGAATGTTAGATTTATTAATAATATAGTATTTTTTAAAAACTCATTTATGTCAATTTTGACACTATTTAGTAATTGGTTTTTTGTGAAAGTCATAAAAATATTATAAATTCGAAGAAAATTTATTTAATCAATCCTAAAATGTCATATTAACCTATAAAATTATTGGAATAATTCAAAAATATCAATTTAGTACTATATTAATATTTATAATATCAATTATTTTAATATTTCAATAATAAGGTAATTATAACATCATCACCGTGTCATAAATAAATTTAAGTATATAATTTATAAAAATTATAAATAAAATACCATTATGTAGGAAATATTTTTATATTTATAATAAGTATTTATAGTCGAATTTATCTTATGTATAGACCTATATGAAAAATTGTTTTTTATTAAAGTTGAATTTATCAATTTTAACTCTTCATTAGATTAAATAATAATAAATGTCGTAATCTAATTCAAGTGGAACCAAAGGATCAAATTTTATTCCTAATGATTATTATGGTCGAAATACACTTATCTAATAGAATTAGTACATGTTTTAGGGTAATTATAACATCATATTTACCTTTAATTTCCATATTTACTTTTAACTGTGGTAAATAAAATACAAAAGGTACTATTCACTAAAAAATTAATCCTATTGAACCACATTTTCCTTAATGATTTCAAAAATTTCTATTGGATTTTTGAAATTAAATTCACATAAGTGGTAAAATTATGTTTTATGAAAATTTACAAATGTCCCTAAAAGGTGAGATGAAGACAGTAAAAAGTTCAATAAAATTTTATAAATAAAATCTTATTATAAAATGACTTAAATGAATTAAATTGAAAAATAAAGGTATTATATATCAATTTTGACTTTAAAATAAATTTAAATTTAAAATAAATTATTTAAATAAAAAGTTGTCTTTAAACAATAATGTAGTGTTTTCACTATTCATCAAAATTGAATGTTTTTAGAAACATACCAAAAATATAACCAAAGATATTTTTGATATTACAAATTAAAAATGATTTATATTTTACTAAATTTAAAATATAGAAGTTTTATTAATAAATTTAAAAATATATTCCCATTTTCAAAACCAGGAAGCGAGTTTTGAGAAGTAAAAACTATCTAAAAATTGGTACGTGTTTTTTTCCAATTTAAATGTAAAATTACTTCTAATGACATACATTGGATTAAATTATAAAATATAATATAATTATACTTCAAAACCATTCAATTGTATAATTTTATACTATAAATTATTTTGATTAATAAATTAGTTTTCAATTAACATTTAGTATGTTTCATTATTCATCAAAATATGAAAGTTATCATAAAAGCACCAAAAAATTATCCAAAAGCTTTTTTTGTACCACTTCTAAAGAAGAAGTTTATTTTAAAAAATTGAATATATTAAAGGGTCAAATATTGGATTTAAAAAGTGTTCACCATAAAAAGGTTGTAAAATTTCATTTAAAAAAAACACTTCTTTTCATGGAAAAATTGAATTTGTTCTTATATTATGTCTAAGAAAAAAGATATGGATGTTAAGATTATATATAGTATATAAAATTCAAATTTTGGTTAATAATATTCATAACCACTTTTTAAATGTCTAGTTTGTTTGGTTGTGGTACGCTTGAACATGGTGTTACGTACTTCGCATGCTATCGTATTATTCAAAGAGAAATGTACCATGGAAGATTTCGGTCTTACAACATATGTAATTCTTCTTTATGTATAACCATTATTTTTATGTCATATTATTAAGACTTCTAAATGATGTTCTATTCTTTATGCTTATGTTTATTACATTACAAGGCTATTTAGCTCATCCCAATGTTCATGATATCAATAGTTTATCCTATGTAAACGCAAGGTCTCAAAGGATGTTAGTATATCATATTGTTTGATAAATAATTAAATGTTTTAGTTAGTCCCATGTTTTTAAATTTTTTGAACATATTCTTCCAAAGACACTAGAAATTATGATCCTTGCATTATAATTTCATTATTATTTGTATTTAAAATATGGTAATATTATTTGAAAAGGCTAGGGTCATTATAAATTTCCTTTTGAAGGGACGTGTGAATTAGAGGAAAAATGATCTATTTCCCAAAAAGAGTGTCCCATTTAGGTGATTTGGGCGATATTGGAGTGAAATAAATTTTTAATTTTTAATTAATATCTCATAAATAAGTTCACTTAGAACATTATATCGCCATGTAGTGTCACTCCATCATTTCGTAGAGATATATTAATGCCAAGATACGAAGTAGGCTACCCACATTAGTTTATGTCTTTGGTTTGGCCTACTATTAGAGAATCCTAAAATGATCTAATGTATTGTTTAAAATTGTTGGTTTTCAATTATTCTACTCTTAATTTAATGAAAGGTCATTGAATTAGAATCTCTCTAAATAACAAATTTCAAAAACCTTAACAACTCAAACAAATAACTAAAGTTTATCTTAAAAAATATTTTTTAGTATCCTGTAATTTTTATTTAGATGATGTTATCACTGATTGAAATTAGTCTTTTTTATTTTAGAAACACTATAAATAAAAGTAAAAACACATTAAACTACAAAATAGAATGATTCAAATACCATAAGATATTGTTGAATCATTTAAAATTGTTATTTTACATGTTTATTTTAAAACACATGTTATCATATTTGTAAATTTCTCCATTATCAATAGCCTTTGGGTTTTTATATTTAAGGTATTCAATATTAGGTCGTTCCTTGATTCTAGGTTTGAAGTGTCAGGTGACTCCATTAGTGAATATATGTTTAGAAAGTATATTTACATCCTTTTTATCATATTTGATGGGATGGTATTCATGATTATCTTTAATATAAGAAATAAATCTATTTTAGTTGGGAAAAATATTCTTTTGATGATATAATTTTCACAGTACACAAGGTTATCCAAATAGTCAATAATATCAAATGAGGTACTATGAATAATTAATTATTTCACCTCATTACTCAAATTTTTTTGGAGTTAAAGTAGTGATCAATAAATGTTCCATGGAGGATTCTATCAGAGTGGATTAAATTCTTAAAGTTACTATACCAAATAAAATGAAATGTTTCACATATATAGAAAGAGTTGAACTATGTTTCTAATCGGATTTCAAAAAATGTAATTCATGAGGAATTCTTGGGGTGGTGCTTTAGGCATCCCATTTCTTGTCAAAGTTATGTTGATATAGATATTAGGGGTGACTTTTACACCCACCATTATAAAATTCTCTTGTGACTTTATACATTTACTTTTATTTTATTCTTGGAATAGAAACATTTCGTTTCATAGGATTTTAAGAAGTAAAATTAATCCATTTTCCGGTCAGCCCCATAAGAGAAGTAAGCCAAAATGAGGCAGTTATCTAGGATAAATCACATGTATTGTGTTGAGTGAAAACAAGAGTATCAAGTTTCCACACCCATGTGTTGTGGCTAAGAAGAATATAATAGCAGAGTGATGGTGTTGGAAGGAACCATATGGTGGTTTGGAGTGAGGGGTAATACCAAAATTAGAAGAACATTTCTGTAGGATCACCCAATATGATAAACTAGCTGCTACTAGAATAAAATTATAATGTGGGTTATAATGTTTAATGGTCATTATTTAGATTATATTAAATATGTGTGTAGGGATCGTTACAACATCATATTTTTCTATCATCCTCCCCCATGAGAAATGATTATTTATTTGGTGATATAACTGACCAGATTTCACCATAAAATATCTATGAATCTCAATGGAATATTTAGTTGAGCCACTGAATATGGGTGTTTTGTGACTACTATCATTACAACATAGTCTGAAATTTTCAACCATCTTCTACTACTTGGGAATATTAATTAATCCTTACTTGGAGTCTTTTTTACATGGAATTTTCATATGCATAACAATTTTATCTACATGGTATTACATTAGGATTTCCTGAGATGTAAATATATAAGTATAACAAAGGGTTTCACTATGTCGTGGTGGTGTGATAATTGGAAATTTCTTAGGAACTAGAATTCGGTACCCCTACAACATAGATGAACGTCTGTTCTATAATATTATTTTTCATATATATTCTATGATGAAGGTGTTTCCCTATTTCATTGTGTGTCACAAAAATGTAGTGTCTTAGGATTATGTTAGAGGATATTTACATAATTGTAATATATTCAGGACATATCTTGGTTATAAGTGACCAAAATATTAATTCAACTATTGAAAATAATCGTGGAAACAATAGTGATGATGTTGTATTATAGGATAATATTTTCTATATATTTTTGGATATATATTAATCAAGGGGTTTTCACAATAATTGTTTAACCTATATTGTGGTGAAACCAAGTAAGAAAAAAATATGATATTGATATACCAATGGATAAGACTATTGTTCCCTAATTATCATATTCATTCAATAGGTAAAACAAAATTAGTAATAATATCAAATATTGAATTCCTATATTTTAAAATATTTAAGGTAAGAGTTTAAATCAAATTTTTGAGCCTTCATAGACAATGTGAAAAATCAGAATGAATATAAATAATTAGCTAAATGCATTTCAAATTAATAGATCAGTAATTCAAAGAGAAATTTACATCATTGTTTTGGAGTGGAATCAAGGATTATGATAAACATCAACCACTAGGAAAGACATTCTTAGATATTGATTTTCTTAATATTTTCATTATGTAATTGCGGGATTCCTATGATAATTTTCTAAAAAATCATGGAATTACATCATTTTTATTGAAAACCTTTGTTTTTAGTTAATTATTTTATTCCCTATCCTGTGGTGTTTAGTTTATTAGTTGTTGATGACTTATCAATAATTTGTGGTTATACCCATATAAGAGACTGCTATTAACTAAAGGTTATTTGAATAACTTGTGTTTTACATTCTTCTTTAATAATGGATTTATATTATTAATTTTTATTGTATTGAGAATAAAATATCCATATCCCCTAATAAACTATAGAGAGTGATAAAAATTAAGGGACATACCCCAATATGAATGTGGATATTGGGGATTGAAATCCAAATTGAATCTAAATTTATATTTTTATATGTAACTTAACAAACTTATATTTTTTTATGTTATGTTGACCAAAGGCATCTAAGGGATATTGAAGTAATAATTTTTCCAAAAAAATAGAAATAATTACACTAATAAGTCTTATGAATGTTTTTTTAATAAATCTGATGAGCATAGTTGAATCATTTTAAATAAAGGAATACTATAATTGTATATAAATTTCACTCTTTTGTTTTCTCATAAAAAATTAACTGATAAATTTATTAATTCAATATCCTAGTTAAATTTATTTTAGGCTACTTTAGATTAACTTTCTTGAAAAAATTTCGATTTACTAATATGTAGAATTTATATTGTACATGGAATTATATATTCCTTTTTTTATTTACCTAGTACTTCCACAGTACTAAACCATTTATGTTAATCATTTATTTTATGAAAAATATTGACTTTAAACTCTTACCACCAAGAGGAATCAAAATTGCCCCAAAGATGGTTAATAACTAACTCTTTGAGAGCCTTGAATATAGTTGGTTACCACTCCTTATAGATAAGACATTATAATAATGGAGAACATGATCCACCCATAATTAAAAGAATACCATGATATTATTTAAAATAATGACCAAAATAGTGTATAAACAAGGATGGATGACCCTGTTCAGGTGGCCCATTAACATTACAAAAATTTTCGATAATTTGAATGACATCATTGGATACTTGAACAAAAAATATTTTCTACTAAAATAAGTATCAATAATATCATAAGGTCACACAATGAACTAATATTATCTATATATTAGGAAAATCTATGATAATTACATGGTCCCCATAATCTAATTTAATAGCTCATCTATATAAGTAAGTATATTCCAGTTCTAGAACTTCACTTTGTTCAACATTAGATAATCCACTATCAAATTAAATGACCACATAACCTTCTTATAAAAAGATAGGAGAACCCCAAGGGGATGTTCTTGAATGTATGGTTCCTTTCTCAACTAGGACATCTATTTAAGCCTTCTAATATTTGTACTATATGGGATTTATCCTATATTTCCTATTTTATATTTGATCCATACATGAAATTAGTTCAAAAAATATCTTTATTCTAGTATCATGATAAAACCTATATAAATCACCCACAAAAACAATGTTAAACTTGTCAAAATATGTGGAAAAACTAACACTTACCATCATCTCCCGAAACAACACTAGAAATATCAGATGAGATATTCAATGGATCATGATTATCATATCGTAAAAAACCAACAAGTAAATACCAATAAATGAAAATGTTTATCAATATCTATCAATATATATGATAGATACCCATTGATGATAACAGTCGATGTTTTCTTGATAGTGATTCATCCAATTTGTACTCAGAAACACATCCATGTAGGGAAACTCTAGTATAAATAAATATTATAGAAGCTTTAACCCACTGATCAGGATAACACACTTTGAACACCTATAAATACTCTCATATAAAACCCTAATGGGTAAATCAAAAGAAATTTCCCATAAAGATGCTCTATTGTAAGCGTAAGATAACTAAAACACTAAAAATATAGAAACTATACTAATGAAATCATGTTAAATAAAATATATTCTATTATGGAAATATAAATAAAAATTACTTAAACTATCAAAGGACCCTCTCCCAGGACATCATAATTTTTCTCGATGGAATAAATAATACAGGAGACCAAACCCTTAGCTTTGATTTCTTTACACCCCATAAGGTTATTGCAACACCCTATGTTTTTATGAACCTTTTTTATAAATAAAATTGTTTTCTTTTATTTATTACATTTCATGAAACACGTATTTATGATTAAATTTTACTCTATACAAATATAATCTTTCACCACATTAAATATTGACTTATCTGGTGTTACACACAATAGTGAGTTTCGACAAAGCTCCATTTTATTATTAAAATTATTTAAGTGATATAGTTATAACATAGCTATTAAACATAGTAATATATAAAATAATAACTATTTTTTAAATATTATTTATTACATTTTTATATAAATAAATCATACAGATAATAAAACATATAATTCTTATAAATGTTCTTATATGTTTGAAAATAAAATTTTCTCAAATGCACTATTTTTTATTTCCTTATGTGAATAATAATAAAATTAATTTTTTCCACTTTTAGAAATTTAATATTATAATAAAAATAAATTTTCTTATTCATAATGTAAGCCTTATCTTAGGGTGTTTATTTGGGATTGTTTTTGAAAAAAATTCATTTTTTGATGAATACCGAAAATTACTTCAATTTTTTTTTATTCCTATAATTTATTTTTATTGATAAATTATTTTCCAGATTTTTTTAATTTTAATTAGATAAATTTAACCTAAATTAATACAATTTAGTTTATTATAACTAATTTCACACTGATATTGCATATAAAAACACATCATACTTTTAAACATTTTCACTTTTAAAACATGTTGTCACGACATGTCTGTGGGATTAATTTTGAATTAATTTAAGACCCTCATGTGTTTAGAATTCTCAAAAATGGATTTCATAATTAGAGTCATAATAATTTATAATTTATAATTTATTAAACATAGTTCTTTACCAAATATATTAGTGAATGTAATTAAAATTAATTATGATGATTATGGTAAAACCAAGATTACTTAGTAGTTAAATGTAAATTTCATCGAACATATACCCTATACACATTCCAAAGATCCATTGTCAGGACATATTTCATCAAATCACCCTATTTTATAAAAAATGGAAAATTACTAGAGGCACTTGATGTAATGGAAACCTCTCGATAGTGTTTTTCTTTTAAAATTTACAAGAATTCCACACCTCATTAACTATTAAAGGGAAATTACCCACCTCACTTATTCACATGTCTCAAGCCTTTTTGATCATCCAACTCCTACCAAACTAAGATCACAACTTACCTAACCAGATCCAAGAAGCCTCAATTTATGTAGAAAGAAAGCCAAGTTATTCCATTCGTATAAACCAAAATTAATTACCCAAATAAGAAGAGGTATGAACATGTACGAATAAAGTAAAGAATTAATGTAAGGGTTTTCTCATCTCACTTTTTATTCTGCAAGATATATGATATATACACCACTAATTCCTATCATCTGGTTTATATAATTTCCTATGTTATGTGACATCGTGAATTTCCATTATTCATAATATAAAATGTTTCAATTAATGTTATTCTTTCATGTGGATCATGATTCCAAAGATTCTCAAGTATTAATAGGATTTCTTTTATCTCATTTATTTATGTTATACTTATTCCTTATTTTCCACTCATTTATTTTTTATTGTGTATATATTTCCCATTAATGTATTCTATGATTATTATACTTAAATTTATTAGTACTAAATATCCATTTGATGAAATTGTTTTCATGGGGTTTATGGTTCAAAAGTAACCAAATCAGAAAAGTATTTTTTTATCAATTTTCATTCTTTGAGAGACATGCCATGTTTGACCCCTATATTTTTATATAAAGTGTATATACTACGCTTTGAAGTTTTATGTCATTAATCTTATTCTTATCATGATATTTTTTGCTTCAGGTAAGGTCATTATTTCGTGGATATTATGATTCAATGTTACCAAAGTGGTAACAGTTTATTGCTATAATATCATCATTTATCATGATTGTTTATGAATATACATCAATTGATAAAATATTATGATCCATCTCTCAATAAGTATCATTTATTTTTCTTTCCTCTATTTATTCATGATATAATCTTATAATTGTACCATTTCCCAGTCTTTGGTAACAAATAAGAGTAATAAAATATAAGTCCCCAGCCTTATACATTACATAATCTTGAGTTATTTCAAGAATACACATTGAGGATCTTTTCAGGTTTAGAGTTTTACAGAATTAGGCCATAAATCATGCATTACAATCCACATTTCAACAAGGTGGTTACATAAAGGACAGTATTATTTTTTCCCATCAAAGGAGACATATTTAAAATAAAACATGGATTCTATCTTGACACATCCTTGAGACTATCATCACATCATGTACCTTTCCCTTGACATATGAAAAACATTTCAAAAACATGGGATGACCATAAAAAGCGCAGTAAGGGATATAAAAGAATGGAATGAAAATATTAGACCATGTATACATAAGAATTAATGAAATCATACTTTACTCATAAAAAACAATCAATTTTTCATACCTCATGAAGTCATAATATTTATGAATAACTCATAGAAAACATAAGACATAAAGGTAACTTGAGGCATTCATAACATTATTACGTAGGGAGTAACACTCGTGGTTACGTTTGGAATACCCATCACAGTATATTCCCTAAATTTATTCTGATAATCCTTAGAGTTTAACTCCTTCGCGTTACCCAAGGCATTGGAGAGCTATCACGGGCTCACCCATCCTTAGTTTATCACGGAACCACCCGTCTTCATAAACAATGCCCAAGAACCATAATATAATTTTATCACATAAAATATGCGTAAAGGAAACATAACATTTCACATTTCAATCACAAGATATAAAAAACATATTGATGTAATAAAAACATTATCTAAACCATTTTCAATAAAAAAATAAAAGAAAAGTAAAACATGTTATTTAGTTTTCAATTAAAAAAAAGTTATGGCTTGTAGAGGAAGTCGAAACTCAAATAATGGTCACGATGGCATAAAATTCGTTGTCGGCACATACGTAAGACAAAATCATTAACTTTTATTGTTTAGTAAAACACATCATATAAAAATACTTCTTTTGAATAAAATTAAAAGTCAAATGGTGTTATACACCGTATAAAAGAAAGTTGTCTATAAAACAAAATATGCCTCAATAAAAGGAGATTGAGACGAAGTCCCTTACCTCATGTCCGACTTGACTCGATCGTTCTTTAATCTCCTGAATAATAAACTAGAGTTAATTTCTACTTTCTTAAGAACCTTTTTAAAGTTCATTATTCCTTTTATATCACTTATTACAATGTTATTAACATTATAAAATTATTTATGTTAATAATAGTCGTTTTGTCGATCTTTGGTACTTGAGCCAAAAATAAACTTCTTATAATTACAAGTTGTTAATGCTATGAAATATCCATTATATATAGAATGATATTCATGATGTAGATATCATATATATCATATATATCCAGTATGTAAATGCATTTATAATATTACATAACATTTATAGGTAAGAAATGAAATGCACCGTTCATGGAGACGGTAAGCCGTACGTACGCATAAATGCTACTTTTATTTCTATTTCGTATTTAATGAAGTAAAATCATAATGATATTAAGGTATATTATAATTCCAGTATAATATCATATATAATATTATTAACTCCATCCTTTATATGTCCCACATATGGCATTAACGAATCAAATCACTTTGAGGTGGCAGTAGTCCGCACTTCCAAAAATGAAGATATCACGTTTACCCATAATGGATACCATAAGGTATTTCATAAATGAAAAATACAGAATCATAAGGAAAAAATAGACATAATATATATCATATATAAATATAGTGACATCTTAATGGCCACCATAAAAGGTGTTAAAAGATGATTGAACAATCATCATTTTGTGAGGAAGAAATTCGCCCACCATAGAAACAATATGTTATTTTACCATTATACAGAGGTGTGTGCAAGTGTAAATCAAATAATTCTCATAAATACACCCTAGTATATTTAATATATTGGTGTTCTTACAAAATAAAGGAATAAAAAGAGTTTAGTGGGTTGGAGAAGAAAAATAAAACAAAAGAACACAAGTGAAGACATTACCTTCAAATCGGGTAACTCCCCTTGGTTTGAACCAAAGTGGTTTCTTGAAGAACTATATGCCTAAGATAAGGCTTATAGGATGAAGAGAGGTATGTGGAGAGATAAAATGAGCAGATATTGGCTGATCCAATGGCTTCAGAGGTGTGGGTATGGTGGTAGAGGTGGGGGCCTTTTATAAGAGGGAGGAGGGGGACTCGTGGAATGTCATGAAATGTTACGTTATTATATAATGAGTTTCGGATATTAAATGTCCCAACATAATATATTTCCAGGATAATGTTATAAGGGTTATAAATACACCCATAAAATAGGTCTTTGACAAGTTTAAGTCTTATATTTTACATTATCTTTTAATTTTATTTAAATATTTCATTAATGAGGTAATTGCTGCATCATCATGGTGTCAAAAAAAATTTTATTTATTTAATGTCTAAAAATTATAAAAAAATTATAATGATGTAGGAAATCTTTTTATATTTCCAATGAATATTTATAGTATAATATATCATTTATGTAGACAAAATTAATATTGTTTTACTTAGGTGTTACATACTTTGTTATATTTAACTTTTTTAAAAATAAAAAAGATAAAAAGTCAGTATCACACAAAATTGATTCCATGGGGTCCCAAAGTTTGGCACAATGAATCCCATGGTCGAAAATGACATAACCAGTAGAATTAGGACACATTTTGGGGACATTTTATATTATTATTTTATTATTCTATTACCCTTAACTACACAATTACTAATTAATCACGATAATTAAAGATAATTACTGTCGTTACTATTCATAATGTCCGAAAACAAAAGAGTATTCATTAAATAATTTGGACCTTATCATTCCAAATATGAAATCCATTTTACCAAATTACAAACATATAAATTGTAATAATTAATTTAAAAATAATTCCTTTTGTCAAAACAAATAGCGGGTTTTTTTTAAACAGTATCTATCAAAAGTTTGATAATTGTTTATGTCCAATTTCAAAGTGAAATTAATTCAAATGACCACCATTGGATTTAATGGTAAAAATATATTATATTTACACTTTAAATCTAATTAAAAAGATAATCTGTCCATATAATTAAATTAGATGAAAAAGCAGTTTTGAAGAAAAATGCAGTATTTTTCACTATTCATTAAAAAATGAACATTGTCAGAAAAATACCAAAAATTTATCCAAAGTAACTTTCAATGGATCAATAAAAAATAATAGGTTTATTTTGAAAAATAGAACTTATAAAAGTTCCAAAAGATATATTTAAAAAAAATCCATCAAAAGGCGGTAAAATGATCTTTTAAAAATTATTTGAGTATTCTATGATTAAGATTGGATTTATTCTCATTTTAAGTCTCTAACACACCATCTAATTTATAAATAGTCATAGATATGAAAATACACAATTCTTTACTTACTTGGGATGTTGCATCCTTCCCCCCTTTAGAAAATTGTGTCCCCACAATTTATTTACTTATTGAATAAGTGGGGGTATTTATCCCTCATTGCATTTTCAGATTCTCATGTTGCCTCTTAAATTATGTGGTCATTCTAAAAAACCATTACTTGATGAATAAACTTATTCCGCAATACATGCTCCTTGTGGTCAAGATTCTGGACCAGTTTTCCCCAATAAGATAGGTTCTCTTCCAGCTGAACTACCTCTAGACTCAAAACATGAGATGGATCTGGCATGTACTTCTTTAACATTGAAACATGAAAAACATTATGTAACTAAGATAAACTTGATGGTAAATCCACTTTGTATTCAACTGATCTTACTCTCTCTAGAATTTCTTATGGTCCAATGAAACTTGGGCTCAGCTTTCATTTCTTACCAAATCAAATCACACTTTTCCATGGTGAAACTTTGAGGAAGACATGATGACCTACCTCAAAAGAGCGATCCTTCCTCCTATTGTCTGCGTAACTTTTCTGCATGCTCTGAGATGTTCTCATGTGTTTCTGTATCAGCCGAACTTTTTCTGCCAACTCTTCTACCAATTCTGGTCCCATCAACTTCCTTTCACCCACTTCATCCCAAAATGCTAGAGTTCGACGCCGCTTCCCATATAATGCCTCAAATGGTGCCATCTGTATACTGGAATGAAAACTGTTATTATAAGAAAACTCAACCAAATAAAGATGTTGGTCCCAACATACCTGACAATCCATCGAATAAGCACGTATCATATCTTCTAATATTTTTATCGTTAGTTCTGACTGCCCATCTGATTGAGGATGAAAATATGTACTAAAATTTAATTCAGTACCCAATGACTTCTCAATGCCTTTCCAAAACATTGATGTAAACCTAGGATCATGATCAGATACAATGGAGAGGGGAACTCCATGTAACCTGACATTCTCTTTAAGATACAACCGAGAAAGTTGATCTAGGGAAAAAGTATCTCATATAGTAAATAAATGAGCAGATTTAGTCAAGCGATCAAAAATAACACATATTGCATTATTACCTCGAGGTGTCTTTGGAAACCCCACAACGAAGTCCATGGATATATTCTCCCATTTCCACTCTGGAACTGGTAAAGGATGAAGCATCCCTTTTGGTAATTTCTACTCTTCTTTAACTTATTGACAATTCCAACATTTCACAGTAAAAACAAAAATACCTCTTTTCATTCCATCCAACTAGTAATACTCCCAAAGATCTCTATATATCTTAGTACCATAGAGATGAACTGAAAATAGAGAGCTATGACCTTCACATAACAACTATCTCTTCACCTGTTAATCAAAAGTCACACACAATATCTTACCAAATCTCAAAACACAATCATTATCAATGTTGAATTCAGGCAAGATACCCTTCTGAACCATCTCTACCTTTCTCTGCAACTCAATGTCTTGCTTCAGAGCTTGTTTAATTCTGTCTGATAAAGATGATCTCACTGACACTTGAAACAAAACAGAAGAACCTCCTACACCAACAACTTCTATTCCAAGTTTCATCAAATTCTTAACCAAAGGATCATGTTCCAAATGTAACATGGTTAATGAAGCATTACTTTTTCGACTCAAAGAATCATCCACTTTATTTGCTTTTCCCGTATGGTAAGGAATTGTACAATCATAATCCTTGATTAATTATAGCCCTATCCTCAGTCCCATGATCAATTATTTCTGAGTGAATATATACATTAAACTTTTTTGATCAGTATATATTTCACACTTTACACCATACATAGGATGCCTCCAAATTTTTAAAGTGAAAACAACAGCAGCTAATTCCAAATCATATGTAGGGTAATTTACCTCATGAGTTTTCAACTGTCATAAAGCATAATCAATTACAATATCATTCTGAATTAGGACACAACCAAGTCTGTTCAATGAAGCATCACTGTAGATAACAAACTCACCATTCCTGGAAGGTATTGCCAAAACTAGAGCATTCACCAATCTTCATTTCAATTCCTAAAAACAATCATCACATTATTTTTTCCAGATAAACATAACACCCTTCCAAGTTAGCTTAGTTATTGGACTAGATAACCATGAAATTTTATAAAAAACCTTCATTAATAGCCTTACAAACCAAGAAAACTATGAATCTCGGTTTCATTTGTGGGTCTTGTCCATTCTTCAACAACTTTTGTTTTTGCAGGATCAACGGTTATTCCATCTTTAGAAACAATGTGACCAAGGAAAGAAATTTGTTGCAACCAGAACTCACACTTCATGAATTTCCCATACAGTTTATTTTCTTTTAAGGTTTGAAAAAAAACCCTTAAATCACATTCATTCTCCTCTTTACTTTTAAAAAACACCAAAATAACATCAATGAAAACAACCACAAACTTATCCAAGAACTCATGGAAAATTCTATTCATAATGTACATAAATACAGCAGGTTCATTAGATAGACCAAAAGGCATTACTAAAAATTCATAATGGCCATATCCTGTACAAAATGTGGTCTTCGGAACATCTGCTTCCTTTACCTTCAACTGATGGTACCCTGATCTCAGGTTAATCTTCGAAAAATACTGAGCTCCCTGGAGCTGATCAAAAAAATCATCGATATGAGGGAAAGGATATTTGTTCTTAACAGTGATGTTATTCAAGGCTCTATCATCAATGCAAAGTCACATAGAACCATCATTATTTTTAACAAATAATACAGGAGCACCATGGTGATGTGCTAGTTCGAATGAAACCTTTCTCTAATAAATCTTGAAATTTCTCCTTCAACTCTAAAAGTTCAATTTGAACTATCCGACAAGGGGATTTTGAAATTGAATTAACATCAGGAACTACGTCAATAGTAAATTCAACTTCCCAATCTAGTATTATTCCAGGAAACTCGTTAGAAAAAACATCATGACACTCATTTACCACTGACACATCATTAATATGAAAGGTTCCAGTGTTTTCAACAATATGTGCAAGGTAACATTCATTTCCATCTTTTACATGTTTCTCAGCCTCATGATATGTTATCAATAGTAAGGGTTCATTCTTGTACAAAAACTGAAAGTCATTCTGAAAATAAACTCCATTAGCTCTACAATCAATCTTAGCATGGTAAACATAGAGCCAATCCATACCCAGGATAACATCAAAATATACTAGAGGTAAAACAATAAGGGTTGCATGTAAGTTCTTTCCACGAATAAGGATAGGAATATTATTATAAATTATTTTTTCCTCAACATTTTTTTCTGGTGTTTTTAACACATGATCCAGATTCATTTCATGAAATGGAATTCCAAATTTACTAGAAATTTTTTCAGAGATGAAAGAATGTGTAGACCCCGAATCAACCAACACATTGGCATAATCTGAAAAAATAAAATACAAAAGTACCTAATAACACTTCATTTGATGCCCCAACATCTGCTGAAGTAGTTGCAAAAAATTTCACCACACCTTTATGCTTATAGTATAACTAATTCCCATTATTTTAGCTCTTTGTCGAACACTCTTTTGCATAATGACCCATCTCATTTCACTTGAAACATTTCACTAAGTTTAAATATAATTTGGTCTTACCATCACCCTAATCTTTTTCAGTGAAATCACGAGCCTTATGTACCATCTTACCATATTATTAGCACTTTCTAGAATTCAAAAGACATTCCCCATCATACTTTTTACCATATTTATCACAAACCGAAGACTTAGTTTTCTTACCATCAGACCTTTTTGAAGGATTCTTCCCTTTCTCCTGCCACCTTGTTCTCTTCTTCAGTTGGTTGTTATTGAACACTTAATTATCGACATACTCCATTTCCTCCTTCTCATCATGTTAAAAAATCTTTTGATAACTCATGAACTCGTGAGAAGCTAAATACCTTTGATATTTTGGCTTTAATGCTGAGTAAAAACGATTGATTTTACTATCATGGTCTCAGATAAAATATAGAGCATACCTTGAAAATCTAGTGAACCATTCTTCATAAGAAGCCACTGAGTTGTACTCTTTCCTTAATTCCATGAATTGTTTCCCATCCTAAGTCATACATTTTTAGGAAAATATTTCTCAAAAAAAATACCTATGAATTCATCCCAGTCAAGAGCATCAATTTCATCAGCATCCCTGATATTTTTAACCATCGACCACCACTAATCTGCTTCACCCTCCAAATGGTAAACAGAAAGACTAACCTTTGATTTTCTGAACACCACATGACATCCAAATTCTTCTCTAGTTATTTAATCCATACATCATCTAGCACAGGTTAAGATGATCCTCTAAATGATGTGAGATGTTGCCTCATGAAATGTTCTACCACTAACATGTTCTTCTGTGGTTGATCTGGCTGATCTGGTGCATGGATACCACCATAATTTATCACTTGATTCAACTGCGCCATTACTACATCAAACTATTCAGTTCTAATTTCAACCATCTCAGGATGCTAATTCAGAAGGTCATTTCCTTCTTCATGCCTTTGTAACACCCCAACCCCAGTTACCCAGAGTCGGTGCATTATTGCGTAACATTGGCATGATCACAAAAGATCATGTCTCGAAAGATAGATTAGTTTAGTAGTCTTAGAAACACTAGATACATTCATAAGTCTTACATTACATCATAATGTTAAAAATAACAATAACATAGTCTCCATTTTCCACACTCATATCCCCTTCAGACTATCCCTGCAGGTCATTCCTAAAATACTTCTTCACATCTTGGAAAAATTAAAACATTGAAAGGGGTGAGCTCAGATGCTCAGTAAGGATAACAATATAGCGAATGCTTTCATAAAAAAACATAAACATTTAAGGAAATTTATAACAAAAACAAAAGCCTTTTAAACTTGAACTTTATCATAATATGGCAAAATTAAAATGAGATAATGCAATTTACTTATTCACATGGATATTCTAATGGTCAAATAATCACATGTAATATCAATAACCACTTTCATAATGATGGATTGCATAATGCAAGACTATCATAACCACGTAGCCAAGGCCTCGGGCCAAGACTACAAATAAGATTTTGTCCAGGCCTCGTGCCAAGACACTAGTTTGTCTCATGAGACCTACGGATGCATCGAGGAGCTATAGCGGGCTCCACCCATCACTTATTAAGTCCAATGAATTCCTTATATGAATAGGTTTAAACATATCATAAACCATAACATAATCATATCACATAAAACATGCATAAAGGAAACATAAAATTTCCACATTTCAATCACAAGATTTCAATGAAACACACTGATATAATAAAAACACTTTCAGAACCATTTTCAATAACAAAATAAAAGAAAAATAAAACATTGTATTTATTTTTCATTTAAAATAAATGTTATGGCTTGTAGAGGAAGCTGAAACTCAAATAATAGTCACGGTAGTGGAGAAGTCGTTGTCGCCACATACGTAAGAAAAAACATTCCTTTTGTCATTTAGTAAAAACGCTTCGTATAAAAAGATTCCTTTTGAATAAAAGTAAAAGTCAAAGTGGTTTATACACAGTATAAAAGAAAGTTGTGTATAAAACAAAATATTCCTCAATAAAAGGAGATTGAGACGGAGTCCTTACAAAGACAATTTTTTAAATAAAATAGATCTATTATGTGTAATCACTATAATTTCACATAAATAAAGTACAAATACAAGATAGGACATAATAATGTCATGACATAATTTGAAAGTAGGAGATTAACCCAAAGAACAGAAATTGGGTTAAGAAGATCCCTTACAAAGATCAATTTTGAAAATAAAATAGATCTATTATGTGTATTTACTATAAGTACACATAAATAAAGTACAAATACAAGATATTACATAATAATATCATGACATAATTTGAAAGTAGGAGATTAACCCAATGAATGGAAATTGGGTTAATAAATTCCCTTACCTCGTGTCCGACATGGCTCGATCATTCTTTAACCTCCTGAATAATAAACTAGAGTTAATTTATATTTTCTTAAGAACCATTTCCATTTTAATTATTCCTTTTATATCACTTATTACCATGTTATGAACATTATGTAATTATTTAAGTTAATAACGGTCATTTTGTCGATCTTTGGTACTTGAGTCAAAAATAAACTTCTTATAATTACAAGGTGTTCATGTGGTGAAATATCCATTATATCCAGAATTATATTCATGATGTAGATATCATATATATCACATATATCCGGTATATACATGCATTTATAATATTACATAACATTTAAAGGTAAGAAATGAAATGCACCGTTCATGGAGACGGTAAGTCGTACGTATGCATGAACGCTACTTTCATTTCTATTTCATATTTAATGGAATGAAATTATAATTATATAAAGGTATACTTTAATTACAGTATAATATAATGTATAATACCATTTACTCCATCCTTAATACATCCCACATATGGCATTAACGATTCAAATCACTTTGAGGGGTGGTAGTCCGCACTTCCTAAAATGAAATTATCGCGTTTACCCATAATTGAAATCATAAAGTATGCCATAAATGAGAAATACATAAGCATAAGGAAATCATAAACATAATATATATATATCATATATGAAAATAGTGTCATAAAAATGGCCACCATGAGAGGTGTTAAAAGAATATTGAACAATCATCATTTCGTGAGGCAGTATTTCTCCACCCACAGAAACAGTATGTTCTTTAACTATTAGACGAAGTTGTGTGTAAGTGTAAATCAAATACTTATCATAAAAACATCCTAGTATATTTTTGATATTGGTTTTGTTAAAAAATAAAATAATAAAAAGAGTTTAAGGGGTTGGAGAAGCAAAATAAAACAAAACAACATAAGAGAAGACATTACCTTAAAATCGGGTAACTCTTTTTTATTTGAACCAAAGGCTTCCTTGGGAAGACTTCTTCCCAAAGAGAGGATTCTAGGAGTAAGAGAGGTAAGTTGGTAGAGTATTTGGGTAGAGTTTGGCCCAGCCAAATGTCTTGATGGTGTGAATAAGGTGGTAGAGTTGGGGGCCTTTTATAAGAGGAGAGGAGGGGAACTCTTGGAATGTCATGAAATGTTATATTATTATGAAGTGATTTTCGGATTCCAAAGGTCCCAAAATGATATATTTAGAGTATAAGGTGATATGGGTTCTAAATATTCTCATATAATAGGTTTTAGACATGTTTAAGTCTTAGATGTTATATTATCTTTTCATTTTATTAAAATCGTTAATTAATGAGGTAATCGCTGCATCATCATGGTGTCATAAATATTTTAATTTATTTAATGTCTAAAAATTATAAAAAAATTACCATGATGTAGGAAATCTTTGTATATTTATAATGAATTTTTTTAGTAAAAAATATGACTTGTATAACCACATTTAAAAATTGTTTTAGTAAAACAACTCATGTTTGTGACATTTTTATTTTAACTTAAATAAAAGGTTTTTAATGTCATTTTCCTACCAAAGTGGCTCCATGGGGTCCCCAAGTTGACCCATGAATTTTAGGGGTCATCCATGACTCATATAATAGGGTTAGGACAAGTGTGATGGTATTTTCATATTTTTATAATATCATTTATACATTAAATTTCATTAATTAACTTTAATCGCGATTAATTAAACTTAAAAGTTACTATTCACCAAAAAATTATTTTAATCTCATTGAACCACATTTTACTTCCTAATTTCAACTATGTATTTCAGATTTTTGAAAATCGAATCACAGAAGTATTAATGTTTCATTTAAACAAAAAATCTGTTTTTTAACTACCACTTAGTGGTTTCACTATTCATAAAAAATTGATGTTTTTCATAACAATGCCAAAATTTCACACTAAGCTATAATTGATATTCTGAATTCAAAAATGATTTCTATTTTAAAAAATTCCAAACATATAAGTTTCATTAATTAATTTTATAATTAATTCCCGCTATTACAACAAATAGCATGTTTTTACGAAATAATATATATCAAAAGATTGACAATTGTTTATGTCCAATTTCAAAGTGAAATTAATTCTAATGAGAACCATTGAATAAAATGGTAAAAATATATTATAATTATACTTTAAAACTACTCAATATTATAATTTATCACTATAAATTATCTTAATTAAAAAAGTTGTTTTTAATTATTTTTCACTATTCATAAAAAATTCGAAGTTCTCAAAAAAATACCAAAAAATAATCATAGGCTAATTTCGATACCCCGAATCCAAAAATGAAGTCCATTTTAAAATATAGAATATATTAAATTTCAAAAAGTTGGTATTACTATTCATAATGGCTATTTTGATAGTCGTGGTGTGTTAGAATCTCGAACTTGCGTACAATGCAAGCTATTTCATTATTGAAAGAGAAGCGTATCGTGGAAGCTCGCGGTGTTACATTCTCCCCTCCTTCAATAAACTGCATCCTCGCAATTTGAAATTTTTCTCTGAATATAAAAGGTTGAAAATAGAAAATACCTTTGTGGAAAACCCACATCATAAATAAAGTTAATAAAAATATAACATTAAAAGAAAGAAAGAGAAGTACAAATGTCACCCGAGATAGCCCATACTAGTATTCTATTAAAATATGGATATGGAGGAAAAACAAAACTTCATGGTCTGATGGAGAGTTGTTGAAAATAGTATTAGGAGAAAGTTAACCACAAGAAAATCACAAACTTTTGATTGGTTAAACGGTCATTGAATCCCCATTTTCAAAAGTTAACCAACAACTTTTTTGTTTTATGTTATCTTTCATAAAGTTGAGGAATTTATTTAAGAGATTTACTAAGAGCGTAAGGAAATATACTTACTTATCATGTAGACTTTCATTCTTTAATAAATTTTTACCACAAACCCATCTTTCACTCCAAATGGTAACAGAACTCAAAAATATTCTAATTACCCTAATTATAGAAGGTTCCAAATATTACCACATACCATTTATATTAGGAAAAATATTTTTTAATAACCAAGGACTACTTTTAGGCTAGTGGTAGGTAATAAAGGCCAATCAAAAAATGGTTCTGGGTTCGATTCTTGTAGCTTTGTCCGAAGCGGTGGGTTATCCCCCAACCTGCAGATTGTCCTTTCCCTAAAACTATAGTATTATAATATTCCAAAAATAATCTTCAGAAATGTTTTAACCTTAAATATTACTATCCAAGGTTCTACTTAATCCATTCCAACATATATAGTTATCCAAAATACCTCTGTCCAGACTTTCTCTAAAAGGTCTCTAAATTCCAAAATCAATTGTAACATCAGATTTCCCAAACAAAGTAAGGTTTCTCTTATTGTCACATACTAAAAATTTGATTACCTTCATAATATTAAATCCTTAATAAAAAAACAAGTACTGTAGTACAATCCTTATATATATCACATTACTATTATAACCAAAATATAATCCTTCAGTCCAAAAGCACCAATGCATTAATTATTCCACATCAACTGTAGTAAAATCATAAGATTTTCCTTGATCCCTTGGCATTTTCTGAGGTAAGTTTCCCTGATGCTTAAGAAATTCATTTGCATAATGCCCCATTTCCCTACAATTTTAGCATTCAACATTGATAACCTCTTTCTTTCCCTTGCAATCACAAGCCCGGTGACCTTTTCTCCACATTTATAACAAACTCCCATTCCTTTTAGGCAAGAATCTGGGCGATTCTTCCCACAATTATCACATAATGAAAAATCCATCTTTCCCTTTTTCCTTTTATCTGTATCTTGTTCCACCGTTCTCTTCTTCTCTTGCTTTACTTTGTTGTCATAAGACTTAGAGAATTCCTTTTCTGTCTTGATATCACACGAGACAATATCTTCCTGTGATGAGAAGGATTGTGATACTAAAGATCGATGGAGAAATGGTTATAACCCATCAAAGAAACGATCAATATTACCACTTTGGATACATATATAATCTGCAACATACCTCGCTAACCTTGTAAAGTTGGCCTTATACTTTGATACATTCTCATCCTCCTTTTGTCTCAGACTCAGAAATTGCCTTTCCATATCTGCTTGATGGTCACGAGGAAAGTATTTTTCTAAGAAAATTTCTTTAAACTCCCTCCATTCCATACTTGATACTTCTTCATCATCCTTTGTATTTTGAATCAATGACCACCATTGATCAGCACCTCCAATAAGGTAGTAAAGTGTCATGTTAACCTTTTCCATTTCACTACTCCCCAAGGCATGGAATATTTTCTCTAAGGAAATTATCCATTTCTTAGCTTATAAGGGATTTGTAATTCCATTGAATGTTGGCGGTTGTTGCCTCATGAAATGATCTAACATTGATCCTCCATGTTGCAGATCCGGGTGCTCCATACAAGTAAGGTTATTATTCCTAACCTCATTGAGTTGTCCGAGTATGGTAATAAGTTGATCATCACTAGTTATATCTCCAACTCCACAATAATTATCTTGACCAGGAGGGCAATCCCTACATGGAGTGCGTGAATTGATACGGTTTCCATTCATCCCACTAGGCACCATTTCTAAACAATGGAATAAACTAGATTAGTTTATGAATCAAGATACATAATTCCATACTTGTAAAACACATAACATAAATTGAGCATTTTATAGATATAATCCATAATCATAAAAAAAATTCCTTTGAGAAATTATATACTCATAAACCCTTCATAATTGTTTGTAAAGAAAATGAGAATTATCCTATGAATATCCCCTGGGAGTGTCGTAACCAAGAGTGAAGCAAGGCTCGTTGTCGTGCACCAGTTCCTGTTCAAGTCTATCTCAAAGTGGTGTTTTCGGTTTTTACCCCTAGGTACAACTGTGCCAGAGCTGCCTCTACCAGATCGTCTCCAGACAAGGATGTATTGCTCGGAAAACTCATAAAATCTCTATAATAACAAAATTCTAGGAAGTTATTCTATACTAATCCTTAATGTCTATCTTAGGGCTATGTGCTCTAATCAGAGATTATATAAATCTAGCTTCCAAGGTTAGTACTAAACTGCCTCTGATACCAACTGTAACGCCCCAACCCCAGTTACCCAGAGTCGGTGCATTATTGTGTAACATTGGCATGATCACAAAAGATCAATTCTTGAAATAATGATTAGTTTAGTAGTCTTGGAAACACTAGATACATTCATAAGTCTTACATTACATCATAAAGTGAAAAATCACAGTAACATAGTCTCCATTTTCCACACTCATATCCCCTTCAGACTATCCCTACAGGTCATTCCTAAAATACTTCTTCACATCCTAGAAAAATTAAAACATTGAAAGGGGTGAGCTCAGATGCTCAGTAAAGATAAAAATATAGTGGAAGATTTCATAAAAAAACAAAAACATTTAAGGCAATGTATAACTAAAACAAAAGCCTTTTAAACTTGAACATCAGCATAATATGGAAAAAGTAAAAATGAGATAATGCCATTTACTTATTCACATGGATATTCTACTGGTTGAATAATCACATGCAATATCAATAACCACTTTCATAATGATGGAATGCATAATACCAGACTATCATAACCACGTATACAAGGCCTCTTCCAAGACTACAAATAAGATTTTGTCAAGGCCTCATTCTAAGACACTAGTTTATCTCATGAGACCTACCGATGCATCGATGAGCTATAGCGTGCTCCACCCGTCACTTATTAAGTCCAATGAATTCCTCATATGAATAGGTTTAAACATATCATAAACCATAACATAATTGTATCACATAAAACATGCATAAAGAAAACATAACATTTCCACATTTCAATCACAAGATATCAATACAACACATTGATATAATAAAAACACTTTCAAAACCATTTTCAATACCAAAATAAAAGAAAGTTAAAACATTGTATTTATTTTTCATTTAAAAAAAGTTTTGACTTGTAGAGGAAGCCGAAATGATAATAATAGTCACGGAGGCGGAGAAGTCGTTGACGCCGCATACGTATGAAAAAAAATTCCTTTTTCCATTTAGTAAAAATGCTTCATTTAAAAATATTCGCTTTAAATAAAAGTAAAGGTCAAAGGGGATTATTCATAGTATAAAAGAAAGTTGTGTATAAAACAAAATATGACTCAATAAAAAGAGATTGAGACGAAGTCCTTAAAAAGATAAATTTTTAAATTAAATAGATCTATTATGTGTAATCACTATAATTACACATAAATAAAGTAAAAATACAAGATGGGGCATAATAATCTCATGACATAATTTGAAAGTAGGAGATTAACCCAAAGAACGGAAATTGGGTTAAGAAGTTCCCTTACAAAGATCATTTTTTAAAATAAATTAGATCTATTATGTGTATTTACAATAAGTACACATAAAGAATGTTCAAATACAAGACAGGACATAATAATTTCATGACATTATTTGAAAGTAGGACATTAACCCAAAGAATGGAAATTGGGATAAGAAATTCCCTTACCTCGTGTACGACATGACTCGATTGTTCTTTAACCTCATGAATAATAAACTAGAGTTAATTTATATTTTCTTAAGAACATTTTTCATGTTAATTATTCATTTTATATCACTTATTACCATTTATGAACATTATGCAATTATTTAAGTTAATAATGGTCATTTTGTCAATGTTTGGTACTTGAGCCAAAAATAAACTTCTTATAATTACAAGTTGTTCATGGGGTGAAATATCAATTATATCCAGAATTATATTCATGATGTACATATCATATATATAATATATATCCTATATATACATTCATTTATAATATTACATAAATTTAGAGGTAAGAAATGAAATGCACCGTTCATGGAGACGGTAAGCCGTACGTACGCATGCACGCTACTTTCATTTCTATTTTGTATTTAATGGAATGAAATTATAATTATATAAAGGTATACTATAATTATAGTATAATATAATGTATAATACCATTTACTCCATCATTTATACATCACACATATGGCATTAATGATTCAAATCACTTTGAGGGGGCGGTAGTCCGCACTTCCTAAAATGAAATTATCGTGTTTACCCATAATGAAAATCATAAAGTATGACATAAATTAGATATAAAGAAGAATAAAGAAAACATAAACATAATATATAAATCATATATGAAAATAGTTTCATCAAAATGGACACCATTAGAGGTGTTAAAAGAGTATAGAACAGTCATCGTTTCGTGGGGTAGTATTTCGCCACCCACAGAAACAGTATGTTCTTTAACCATTAGACGAAAGTGTGTGTAAGTGTAAATCAAATACATATCATAAAAACATAATAGTATATTGTGGATACTGGTTTTGTTACAAAATAAAAGAATAAAAAGAGTTTAAGGGGTTGGAGAAGAAAAATAATACAAAACAACATAAGAGAAGACATTACCTTTAAATCGGGTAACTCTTTTGGATTTGAGCCAAAGGCTTACTTGGGAAGACTGCTACCCAAAGAGAGTCTTCTAGGATTAAGAGAGGTAAGTTGGGAGATTATTTGGTCAAAGGTTGTCCGAGACAAATGGCTTGAAGGTGTGAATAAGGTGGTAGAGGTGGGAGCCATTTATAAGAGGTGAGGAGGGGCGCTCTTGGAAAGTCATGAAATGTTATATTATTATGAAGTGCATTTCGGATTCCAAAGGCCCCACAATGATATATATCTAGGATAAGGTGATAAGGGATCTAAATATTCTCATCCAATAGGTTTTTACATGTATAAATCTTATATTATACATTATCTTTTCATTTTATTAAAATCGTTAATTAATCAGGTAATCGCTGCATCATCATGGTGTCACAAATAATTTAATTTTTTTAATTTTTAAATATTATAAAATAATTATCATGATGTAGGAAATTTTTTTTTTCTAATTAATATTTATTGTAAAAAATATTACTTTTTTAACCACTTTTAAAAATTGTTTTAGTAAAATAACTCATGTTTGTGACATTTTTATTTTAACATTAAATAAAAAGTTTTTAATGTCATTTTCCTACCAAAGTGGCTCCATGGAGTCCCCAAGTTGACCCATGGATTGTCTTGGTCGGCCATGACTCATCCAATAGTGGTAGGACAAGTTTAAAGGTATTTTCATATTTTTATAATATCATTTTCACCTTAAATTTCACTAATTACCTTTAATCGCGATTAATTAAACATAAAAGTTAATATTCACCAAAAAATTATTTTAAACCCTATTGAACCACATTTTACTTCCTAATGACAACCATGTATGTTGTATTTTTGAAAATAAAATCACAGAAGTGGTAATGTTTCATTTAAATGAAAAATGAGTTTTTAACTACCACTTAGTGGTTTCACTATTCATCCAAAATTGAAGTTTTTCAGAATAATGCCAATATTTCACCCTAAGATATAATTGATATTCCGAAATCAAAAATGATGTTTATTTTACAAAATTCCAAACATATAAGTTTCATTAATTAATTTTATAATTAATTCCTACTATCACAACAAATAGCGTGTTTTTACGAAATAATATTTATCAAAAGATTGACAATTGTTTATGTCCAATTTCAAAGTGAAATTTATTCTAATGACCACCATTGGATAAAATGGTTAAAAATATTTTCAAATTATAATTTAAAACCACTCAATATTATAATTTATCACTATAAATTATTTTGATTAAAAAATTTGTTTTTAATTATTTTTCACTATTCATAAAAAAATTGGAAGTTCTCAGAAAAATACCAAAAATTCAACATAGGCTAATTTAGATATCCAAAATCCAAAAATGAAGTCCATTTTGAAATATAAAATATATATAATTTCAAAAAGTGGGTATTACTATTCATAATGTCTATTTTTATTAGTCGCGGTGTGTTATAATCTCGAACTTGCGTACAATGCAAGCTATTTTGTTATTGAAAGAGAAGCGTATCATGGAAGCTCGGGGTGTTACACCTTCTTATCACTGCTTCCATGTTTCCTCTATGGAAAACCATTCTGAACAAACATGTCTTAGATGAAGCAACATAGTAATCTTAAAATGCTATATCATTTCAATTTGACCATAATGTTTTTTGGATAATCATTAAATAGAGTTCTAACTCCTAAAGTTATCTAAACCGACCTTTGATACCAACTATAAGGCCCCAACCTTAAACATTATAAAATCCTGAGTTATTTTAAGAATACACATTGAAGATATTTTTAGTTTAAGAGTTTTAGAGAATTAGATCATAAATCTTGCATTACATTCCACATTTCAACAAGGTGGTTACTTAAATGACAATATTATTTTTTCCCAACAAAGAAGCCATATTTAAAATAAAACATGGATTATTTTTTGACACTTCCTCAACACTATTATCACATCATGTACCTTTACCTTGACCTGTGAAAAACATTTCAAAAACTTGGGATGAGCATAAAAATATCATTAAGGGATATAATATTACGGAATGAAAACATTATTCCATGTATACATAAGAATTAATGAAATCACACATTACTCATAAAACATAATAACTTTATCATACCTCATAAAATCATAATATTTTTTAATAACTCATACAAAACATAAGACATAAAGGTAACTTGAGACATTCATAACATTCTTACGTAAGTAGTAACCCTCATGATTTGGTTTGGAATACCCATCACAGTATATTCCATAAATCTCTTTGATGAAACCTTAGATTTTAACTCCTTCACGTTACCCAATTCATTGGAGAGCTATCACGGGATCACCCGCCGTTTTTTTATCACGGAACCACCCATCTTCATAGACAATGCCCAAGAACCATAACATTATTGTATCACATTAAATATGCATAAAGGAAACATAACATTTCCACATTTCATTCACAAGATATAAAAAACACATTTATATAATCAAAACATTATCTAAACCGTTTTTAATACCAAAATAAATGAAATGTAAAACATGGTCTTTATTTTTCATTTTAAGAAAAAGTTATGGCTTGTAGAGGAAGCCGAAACTCAAATAATGGTCACGACGGTAGAGAAGTCATTGTCGCCGCATATGTAAGACAAAAACATTCCCTTTTTTCGTTTAGTAAAATGATTTGTATAAAAATATTCCTTTTGAACAAAATTAAAAGACAAAGGGTTTTATACACTGTATAAAATAATGTTTTGTATAAAATAAAATATTCCTCAGTTAAAGGAGATTGAGACGAAGTCCCTTACCTCGTGTCTGACTTGACTCGATCATTCTTTAATCTCATGAATAATAAACTAGAGTTAATTTATACTTGATTAAGATCCTTTTTAAAGTTCATTATTCCTTTTATATCACTTATTAACATGTTATGAACATTATGTAATTATTTAAGTTAATAACATTCGTTTTTTCGATCTTTAGTACTTCAGCCAAAAATAAACTTCTTATAATTACATGTTGTTCATGTGGTAAAATATCCATTATATAAATAATTATATTCATGATGTTGATATCATATATATCATATATATACCATATATACATGCATTTATAATATTACATAACATTTGGAGTTAATAAATGAAATGCACCGTTCATGGAGACGGTAAGCCATACGTACGCATGAACTCTACTTTCATTTTTATTTTGTATTTAATGGAGTAAAATCATAATGATATAAAGGTATATTATAATTCCAGTATAATATCATATATAATATAATTAACTCCATCCTTTATACATCCCACATATGGAATTAATGAATCAAATCACTTTGAGGAGGCGGTAGTCCGCACTTCCTAAAATGAAGATATTGCGTTTACCCATAATAGAAACCCTAAGGTATGCCATAAATTAAAAATACATAATCATAAGGAAATAATATACATAATATATATCATATATAAATAGAGTGAAATTTTAATGGCCACCGAGAAAGGCGTTAAAAGAAGATTGAACAATCATCGTTTCGTGAGGTAGACATTCGCCAACCACAAAAACAGTATGTTCTTTGACCATTATACAGAGGTGTGTGTAAGTGTAAATAAAATCCTTCTCATAAAAACATCCTAGTATACTTAAGATACTGGTTTTGTTACAAAAGAAAGGATTAAAATGAGTTTAGGGGGTCGGAGAAGCAAAATAAAACAAAAGAACACAAGTGAAGACATTACCTTTAAATCGGGTAACTCCTCTTGGTTTGAACCAAAAGGGTTTCTTAAAGAGCTGTATGCCTAAGGTATGGTTTATAGGATGAAGAGAGGGATTTGGTGAGATAAAATGAGCAGATCTTGGTCGAGCCAATTGCTTGAGAGGTGTGGGTTAGGTGGTAGAAGTGGGGGCCTTTTATAAGAAGGAGGAGGGGATCTCTTGGAAAGTCCAGAAATGTTACATTATTATATAATGAGTTTCATATTTTAAAGGTCCCACGATTATATATTTCGAGGATAAGGTGATAAGGGTTTGAAATAAATCCACCCAATAGGTCTTTGAAAAGTTTAAGTCTTATATTTTACATTATCGTTTCATTTTATTTAAATCTTTCTTTAATGAGGTCATTGCTGCATCATCATAGTTTCATAAAACATTTAATTTATTTAATGTCTAAAAATTATAAAACAAATATCATGATGTAGTTTACATACTTTGTTATATTTAACTTTCTTCAAAAATAAAAAAGATAAAAAGTCACTACCACACAAAAGTGATTCCATGGGGTCCCAAAGTTTAGCACAAGGCATCCCATGGATGGCCATGACACAACCAGTATCATTAGGACACATGTAGGGGTCATTTTATATTATTGTTTTATTATTCTATTACCCTTCACTACCTGATTACTAATTAATCATGATAATTAAAGATAATTACCATTGTTGCTATTCATAATTTCCAAAAACAAAAAAGTCTTTGTTACATAATTTGGACCTTATGATTATAAATATGGAATCCATTTTACCAAATTCCAAACATAGAAATTGAAATAATTAATTTAAAAATAATTCTCGTTGTCAAAACATATAGTGGGTTTTTTTTAAAAAAATATCTATCAAAATTTTGATAATGGTTTATGTCCAATTTCAAAGTGAAATTAATTCCAATGATCACCATTGGATTAAATGGTAAAAATATATTCTATTTTCACTTTAAAACCAATTACAAAGATAATCTATCCATATAATTAAATTAGATGAAGAATTTTTTTGAAGTAAAATGCAGTATTTTTCTCTATTCCTTAAAAAATTAACACTGTTAGAAAAATACCAAAAATTAATCCAAAGTAAATTTCAATGTCCAAATCCTATATAATAAGTTTATTTTGACAAGTAGATCTTATAAAATTTCCAATAGATATATTTAAAAATAGTTCTCCATCAAAAGGCAGTAAAAGGTTCTTTTAAAAATTATTAGAGTATTCTATACTAAAGATTGGATTTTTTCTTATTTTGAGCCTCTAAAACGAAATTTAATTTATAAATAGTCATAGATATGAAAATCCATAATCCTTTACTTACATGAGATGTTACATAATTTTTTTATTAAAATCGAAATTTATTTTTATCTTCGGTCGAAAATCTATTTAATTCACAGACAATGTTTTCTATAAATGTTTTAAAAAATTCTTTAAAATTATGTATGATTGTAATTTTTAGGTAAAATGGTTTTAATGAAATTTATTATGTTTTAATGTGTTAAAAATTAGTTTAAAATTTTCATTTATAATTTTTCATGGATATTTTAGAAGGAAAAGGTTTTCAAAATGTTTAATGTTTTAAAATGAATTTTTTCAAAGTGAAAATAATATTTTTATCAAGAAGTGCTTTAAAATATTTTTAAAGATTAATTCATATGTTTTCATTTTTGTATTTAATGAAAATTATTTCAAAAATGTTATATGATTTTCGATGAAAGGTTGTTTTCCTTTTCAAATGTTCAATGTGATCTTTAAAAATCATTATCCATATAAAATTACATCCTTTTATATAGTTATTATTTACTAGGGATATGATCCTAGGATATAATTCATATTATTTATATGAAGGGTATATGTTTTTTTATGTAATGATGTTTATTTAAACCTTTTTTCACGAGTAAATCATGTTTCCAATGAATTGACGTGAAACTAATTTCTCTTCCACAGTTAATACCATGATAAATGGTTATGAAATAGGCTTCCATTAATGGGTTATTCTAGGTTTAAATTTTTATGTAACCTATATAATTTCCATATGTTATGATATGATGAAATTTTTATGATACCCATTTTATTTCATTAGTTATGATATGATATTTATGAAACCCATCTCTTTTTATGGTTCATGATATGATGAATATTTTATTATACTATGACCCATGTATATATAATTTAATTATTTTATTGTTGTGAACTATATCTCAATTAAATTGAATGGGTAATAAAAAATGTTGTATGAGGTCGTAGGGTATATGGGAAGGCATCTCAATCCAGAAAAAACATGGTTCCTGAGAGGGCATCCTAAGCCCAAAAATAAAGGGTGCATTGAAGGGAATCACATGCGAGAAATAAGAGGGTACATGGGATGGAATCACATGATAGTTACAAGAGGTTACAGAATATGGACACCCATGACCAAAAAATAGATTAAATGGAAGGGAATCCCAATCCCAAAACAAGAGGGTACACAGGATGGAATCCCAATCCTACAACAAGCGGGTACACTAGAGGGTATCCAATGACCAAAAAATAGGGTGCATGAGATGGAATCCCATGTTAGGAATAGTAGGGTACATGGGAGGGAATCCCAAGCCCACAAAAAGAGGGCATACAAGAGGACATCCCTTTCATGAAATAGGCGGGTTCATGGGAGGGCATCCCATTCCCAAAACAATAGGGTCCATGGGAGGGTATCTAAATCTTATAACAACTGGGTACTTGGGTGGGAATGAAAATTATAGAATACGAGTGTATATGGGAGGGTATCAAAATCTCAAATCAGGTACACAGGTGATTATCCATTTCCTTACATGTTTTGAAGGTCTTTTTAGGTATCCTTGACATATGATTTTCTAGGCTCATGTGTATGCCACAATTCCATGTCTTATTCATCTGTTATGCTCTCATAGATTTTTCAATGGATTCCCTTATGATTCATGTTTCATGAAATGTCAATATTTATTCCAAGAACTCTTATTATGATCTTTTATATGTATGGTATTATCCTATAATATTATAATCATGTTCTCATACCCATGTGTTAATGTTATTCTTACATCTCTCTATTGTTTAAAAATACTCAACATTTGAGCTCACTTTTTTATTATGTTTCTTTTCTGGTTTTTATGAAGAATGGTTTTAAGTATTATCAATATTAGGGGAATATATTTAATTTAAATTTTTATTATCAGTCACCAAGTTACAAAATTTTGTTTCAACATTGCAATGACAATAAACTATTACTATCCTCAAGCATATATTCCTATAATTTATTTAATATTCATCCAAAATTTCATACTATAAAAGGAAAGTTTTATTAAACCATTGTAATCTAGGATTAGAAATAAATAGTGAGATATTTATGGAAATATATATGAATATATATATGGGTGTCTCTAAGGATAAGTTTATGGGTGAGTTAATGTATGATGAAATGTCCTAGAATTTTGATAAACGATTGAGGGAGTGGTTTCGATGTAATTAAATCTTTTTCTATATTCTAAAAGTCTATGTGGTTATATATTATATGAAAATATGAGTAAAAACCCTGAAAATACCATATTGAGTTAGACTCAATTAGGAACTAGTGCACAACAATAGTCCTTGTTTCACACTAGGATTGAAAAACCTGGGGGATATGGTTTAGAAATTCACTATCTCATTAAAAACCATCTTGAAGTATTTAAAGAGAATAATACTATGAATAACCCAATTAAAACATAATTTATTATGTTTTAAAATGTATGCTTCATTGTTTACACAGCATCTATGTAATTTTTCATGATTATGTGTTTTTCTATTATGATAAGTGTTTCACGCACAATGCTTCCCAGGTTTAGTCAAATGAGAGAACTAGAAGGGAAATTGTTAACATTGAATTTTTAATATAAATAAATCAAGGGAATTATAAAATTTATTTCCTATTTAAAAATATAATTAATAGAATAAGGATGATAGTAAGAGTATTGGTTATTCTACTAAAGATAACGAGGCCTCGAATGACATGCGAAAGGTATTAGATCTTCTAATAGTATGTTTTTTACTAAACATAAGGAGCATGATTAAATTTTCGTTGAGGATACTTAAGGCATGATTTAGATTTCATATATTAGAGAGGGGTACTATAGAATAATATTACGAAGCATAGTTAACTGTTTGAGAATAAAGTGGGATGGAAGAAGTTTTTATGTTTTGGAATTCAATGATTTTGTTCTACGAATCATGAAATATAAGTATTTTATGTATGAGTTTTTCATTAAGGATTGAAAATGATATGATAAATGTTGTTAAATTATTAAAAAATATATTTAATGGAAATTTGATATTTTAGGTAATGGGAGGTAAACCGTAATGTGTTCTAGATGTTGGGAAATGTTTTTTATCCTAGATAAAGATATGATTGAGTTGGATAGTGTAAATTAGATGGCATATATGACCTTAGAACTAATAAAGGATTTTTTGAAAAGGTGTTATATTTCATCATGGATGATGTTTAAAACATTTTTTGTATTTATGTAATATATACATTAATTTTTGGAATAAATATCCATTCATATTTTCAATATGGTTTGATGGTAATTATTATTATTACCATGTTTTATGAGAAAACATGATGATGGTATTCACATGTTTGGTATGTTACAGCCATGACATACTTTATATAAAGGATCAGTGATGAGTTGTTTTTGATAAATTTTGTGACCTTTATATTAATGTATGTGATTTTCAGTTGTTGAATGGATTATAAGGATAACCTGTTTTAACCACATTGTCCCCATATAGGGATTTATTAATATGGGATAACCTATTCAAACCACTTGGTTTTAGTGATATCTAAAGATACATGAGATGAATTATAATGGATCACATGATCTCTTAGTTCTTAAGGAATTAAAAAAATCCTTCTTTTCTTATAGTATGATATGAAGTGGAAATTCATTAAGGGATAACCAAAGGGTGATATTTTTATAATGAAATGGAATGAAATCAAATAAGTATATCCTCTTGTGAGGAAATTATAAAAATATTCTGAAATGTTATTGAAATTAAATTTTCCTCGATTATAATCATTTTTGATGATACCAATGACCTTTTAAAGCCTTGTTTGGTTATGGATTTATGATTTCTAACATCCTCTTATCCATGTTCTCTATCACTCGCCATCAGAAGTTGATTGATAAATTTTCATTCCATGTCGATGTTTTCACATTCCCACTATGTTTTCATATGTGGAAACCAAGTTATGAGTTACTTTGGGTAACTATTATGCTTCCAAATTTACCTTTTTAATAAAATTTATCATATTCATTTTTATCATGTGGGTTTCTAGGAAATTAATTTTTATGTATTAAAACTTTTATAATATATTCATTTCATGAGGGTATAATGTAACACCATGAGTTTTTATAAATATTTTTTTCAAATATAATAATTTTATTAGATGTATTATATTAAACACTACACAAATTTAAAATTTTGTAATACCCTACACCATGATAAGATTATACTACATAAAACACTGACTTAGCTTGTGTTATATACATCACTAAATTTCTGTGAAGTAACATTTTATTATAATAATTATTTATTTGAGAGAGTTATATCATAGACTTTAAACATAGTAATATGTATCATAATAACCAATTTTTAAATAATATTTATAATGATTTTAAATAAATAAAAATACTAATAAATAAAATATTATTTTTTTTAAATTCATTATATGTTAGGAAATACTATTTTCTTAAATAAACTATTTATAATGTCCTTCGATGAAAAATAATATAATTATGTTTAAAAGAAATTATAAATTTAATTTGATAAAATAGACTTCATTTTTTTATTTAAAATTTTAGAATTATCATACTTTTAATTTTTTGATGTTTCTGGAAAACATCATATTTTGAAAAATATTGAAAAATACTGAATTTTAATTCAAGACTCCCTTTTCATATAATTTATTTATGTTGTTAAATTATATTTCAACTATTTTTTAAATTTTAAATTGATAAATTTTAATTAAATTAATCCAATATAGACATTTTCAACCAATATTATTATGATATTATATACAAAAATACTTCCCTCATATAAACATTTTCGCTTAAAAACCCCCATGTCGTGACGCATATGTGGGATTAATTTTAAATTAATTTCTGACATGTAAATGTTAAGAATTTGGAAAAACGGATTTCATATTTGGAATCATCATAATGTCTTATATTTTCTTGAAAATGGAAAATTATTTTAGGAATAATATTTAAGGGAGTCATCTTAATAGTGTTTTACTTTTGTATTTACAAAATGAAACTCCTCCTCCATAATAAAAGGGAACTCACCCCCATAACTTTTTCACACATCTCA
The DNA here is from genome assembly GCA_963277665.1 of Viscum album. Classification (NCBI taxonomy): domain Eukaryota; kingdom Viridiplantae; phylum Streptophyta; class Magnoliopsida; order Santalales; family Viscaceae; genus Viscum; species Viscum album. Next base: position 613,034,204 of record OY728129.1, on the reverse strand, counting down.
ATCACTTTGGTCCATCCATAGCCTACCAAAATAAGCTCCCAACATCTCTAGAATATTCATAGAATCCTCTAATTGGTAAAAAAGTATTCCATACTAGGCCTTTGGTTCAAACCAAGAGAAATTACCCAATGAAGATGAGGTTTGAATGTGTGCGAAGAAAGTCAAGCCCTAAGGTAAGGTTTTTCTAATCTCAATTTTTTTCTGTAAGATATATTCTATACCCACCTAAAATTATTTTTAGGTGGTGTATATACTACACTAGGATATGTTATATCATGAATTTAATTTTTTTTATTCAATTTTTACATTGATGTTATTATCTTATGTGGATCATGATTTAAATGTTACTCAAGTAGTATGTGGATTTATCATCTCAAATTTATTTTTTTGAGACTTATGTCTTCTTCACCCCTCATTAATTTTTTGTATTGTATATAATTCTCATGAGTAATATATGATTCTTATACTTCCATTTTTGGGTATTTACATATCCATTTGATGATATTTATTTCATGGGGTTTATGGTTCAAAAGTTACCAAATCTAATAAGTATATTTTGGTTCAATTTTCCTTCTTTGAGATATATGTCATGTTGTGCACCTATATTTTTATAGGCTAATTATATAATACCCTTTGACATGTAATATCATGAATATCAATATTTTCCAGATATTTTAATAGTAATGGAATTTTATTATTTCACGGGGATTATGATTCAATGTTACAAAAGTGGTAATAGGTTATAGATATAATATCATCATTTATTGAGGTAGTTTATGGTTATTGTTCCATTGATGAAATATTATGATCCATCTCTAAATAATTCCATTAATTTTTTTTCTCCTATAGTTATTTATGATATCATAAAATAATTATACAATTTATTCACTCTTTTATACTTAAGATGATTAAGAATTTGTATTTATGAAATCCGACAACATTCCTCACTTTGGTTAGAAAGATGTTTTTCAAGAAAACCAATATTTATAAAAAAATTTAATTTTTTTAATTTAATATTCATATAATTTTCATGGAAATTTATTTTAAAGAAATTTTTACATTTCATTGTTTTGGAAATTACTTTCAAATCTTCCTTTATACATTTTTAATGTTATTTCAAATGAAATAGTTTTAAAACAATTTCTATTTTAAAAAGGTTTTTATCAGTGTGAGAATAATATTTTTCTTAATAAACGTTTTAAATTATTTTTAAACATTAAATAATAAGTTTGAAATCTTTTTTTGAATAAAAACTTTCTTGAAAATGTAATATGATTTTTGAAAAAACGTAAGTCTCCTCAAAAAATCGTCCAAGTGATCTTTAAAATTATTCACTATCTAAGATGAAAAAAATTAATATATTTATGATTTACTAGGGATATTATACAAGGATACCATTCATATTATTTATATTAATGGTTTATTTTTTGATGGAATGATATTTATGGATCCATTTTTCCACCAGTAAATCATATTTCAAATAGATTGACATGACACTCATTTCTCTTCCAAGAGTAACACCATGAATAATTATTATGAAACCTCTTTCCTTTCATATATTATACTCAAATGAAATATTTATGAAATTTATATATTTTCCATAGGTTATGATACGCTGAAACGGTTGTAATACACATTTTATTTCATGATTTATGATAGGATTTTTATGGAACCAATCTCTTTTATATGGGTTATGGTATGATTAATGTTTTATTATCTTCTGGAACATGTATTTATGATTTCATTATATGGCAGGTGAGACCTATATCAAAACAGAATTCATTGGGTAATGATAAATGTTATATGAGCTCACATGGTACACTGGAGGGCATCCCATGCTTGAAATAAGAGAGTACAAAGGAGGGAATCCCAAACCCACAAAAAGATGGTATATGGGACGGAATCCCAAGCCTTAAACAAGAGGGTACACTTCAGGGAATCCTAATCCTAGAATACGAGGGTGCATGAAAGGTCATACCCTTCGAGAAATATGAGGGTTCATGTGAGGGAATCCAAAAAATGAAAAAAGAGGGTACATAGAAGGGCATCCCAAGCCCTCAATAAGAGGATACCGGTGAGGTAATACCAAGTCCGAAATAAGAGGGTATGAGAGATGAAATCCCAAGACCGAAAAAGAGGGTATACAGGATGGACTCCCAGGACCAGAATAAGAGGGTACATGGGAGGTAATTCCATGCTTGAAATAAGAGGGTACTTTGTAGGTCATCCTAATCCTGAAAAAAGATGGTACAAGGGAGGGAATCTAAGGCATAAAATAAGAGTGTATTTGGGAGGGCATCCCAAGACCAAAAAAATAAGGTACATGGGAGGGAATCCAAATGTTGAAGCAAGTACATGGGTGATAATCCCAAGAATATCATTTTTGAATTTCATGGTTTGTATCCTTTAAATATGATTTTCTCTGATTATGTGTATTAAATAATTCCATTTCTTATTCCTCTAGTATTCTTTCATGAATTGTGCTTTGGATTCCCTTATCATTCAAGTCTTATGAACTATCAATATTTATGTCATAACTCTATATGATGATCATTGATATGTGGTTTATGGTCCTCTAATGCAATGATTGTGTTCTCATACCCTTATTCTCATGTTATGATTAAATATCTCCCTTGTTTACCCTTATTGAGAATTTGATCTCACCCCATTCTTATGTTCCCTTTCCCCAGGTTATGAAGAATGATTTTATGTATGGGTAATAAAATAGGAATATATTTAAAAGAGAAATTTAAGATCTCTTACAAACTTTTAAGATTATGTTTCCCGATTCCCAAATACAATAAACTAGTATGGTCCACATGTGTGTAATTTTGTAATGTGATGAATATAATCTAAAATGATGTAATTAAAAAGTATGTTATGCTTGGGTGAAAATAGGTATGAACTTACTGGAATGGTTACCATTTTACATTAGGAGCAATCCATCCTAGATAAATTGAATGACTAGAGAAATCCCAATTGTCATACTACTAATATTCCCTTGGCCTTTCTAGAGAACCAGGAGTCAAATAAGATTTGTACCCACCAATTGATCATACTAAAATATCACTGATCCTCTAGATTTTTCCTATCCCATTATAATAATGTAACTCATTTAGTATCCTTCCAAATTAGGGTTCTATGTTCCCTATATTCGCAGATTGGTTAAACTGTATAGAATCGTATCCTCATGGAATATGATTTTAACCCCCTTTTGTACTAGCCTATCACCTCTTGATTTTCATGAATCTTCATGCTTCCAGTTCATTATATCCAATGAACCCATTATGGAACTGGTGGAATATGCATATATTAATTGATTACCTACCCTCAATTAGGGTTATTAAGATAACAATTGATTAATTCACAACCTTAGATAATAATACCTTGTGGAAAATATTCACCTATGATTGAGTAGAATTCCTCTGTGCTAAAAAAATACTGATACTGTTACTCTCCTCAACCACCAACATTGGAAAAAATCAATTTATCAATAAAATAAGAAGAATAATCCATTACTAATATACCTCCCTAAACTTGACTCATGAATTATCTAGACTTATCTTCCCTCATGGTCTCAAGGAATTTTATTAAGAAAATGGGAATGTAAATTCTTCCAATATATACCCATATATGAATCTTCATTAACCAAGACATCCAACAAGTTATTTATTATTATATGAATCATTTATTCAATGATTTTCACCCTTCACTCTTGGGGTTTTCAATTTTTTTAAAAAATAGTAAAAATATACTCAATCAATAACATGGTATTTGTTGGTTCAATATCTCTATAGTGATTTTGGTTTTGATGGATTATTCTTTTAATATTTTTATTTATATGTATGGATTTGTTCTCAATGTTAGTGTGTTGTTTGGGTGTGTACGAACATCAAAAATAAAATATTAAAAACATTAATATATTTTAATGCATGCATGGTCATTGTTTTAGTAGAAATGGATTTTCCCATTGTTCAATCCCTTGGAATGGAAATATACTACCAAAGTTGAATGTAGAATGCTGGATTTACCCTATCCACGATCTATGTTTAGTTGGATCCATATGGTTGGTTGTGGCAGTCATTGGTAGTGCATTTAATTAAAATAAATAGTTAAATTTACTTGTTTCTTGTTAAATTCCAATAAACTAATTACCTTTAAATATACCCTATAATTATTGTATTTTTACATTATATACTCTTTTAAAACTATCCATACTAGTGGTAATGAAAAACTATCCATGTCATTTCATGTAGATAGTAGTTTATATGTATTCTGGAATGACAATTTCATTTTTATAATAGGCTGGAAATAGAAAAATTAAATAATATTTTATTCTTCAATAACCATAAATATGATATTAATGTCATATTAATGTAATATTTAAATTCTAATAACAATCCCTATGAGGTGTAAATGAAAAATAAATCACATTTCATCATTGAGGTGGTATTTCAAACATACAAATAGAGGACATTATCAATTTACAATGGATGATAAGGGTAAAAAGGTAATTAATATATATTTTTATAGTATCTTAATTATTTCATATATGTATATTCATTTTTCTACAATTTTTAAAATATATAAAATTAAGAGATGAAAATTGGAACAATGGCTTTACGGAGGCAGTAGTCCACACAAACACATAAGTGGTGTTTTTAGTTCCCATTGGATGGAAAAGTAGTTAAAAATTGGTAAAAAATAATCATAATAACATTTTAATACATGTAAAATAGTAATTTTATTATTTAACTAGGGTTATGGAAAATCTTATGGAGGATGAATAAGAAATCGACACTAAACCTCTAGGTTAAGAGTTATAACTCTTCGTTGGGAAATATACTTTATATTATACCTTAATCCTTCTAGGTTTTTTCTATTTATGGGACTATGACCTCTTGGAAATGGGGATAGATTTTTGGGATGGATTTCGGTAGTAATTGGTTGATAATGAGTTGAAATTTGTATGAGGGAGGGAAGAGAGGAGGTTCCCTTTTATATGTGATGAGAGTGGGACAATTATAATTTTTCAATGTTTAAAAATAATTTTAATCCACTCTCATGATCAAGTGGAGCTTAAAATTTAAATATTTTAATATATGGTGATAAGGGATGAAATAAAATAATCTAATAAAAAATAAAAAAAATTGTGTCCTTTTCACTGATTTTTTACTTTAATTAACTTGTTTAAACCATTTACCACTGTGAAATGTTTTTACCATGGTTACTTTTCATAATGACCAAAAAATGAAATTCACCTAATTAATAAATGTTAACCTCTTTACTACAAATATGTAATTAATTTTTAAATATTCAATTAATATAATATTTAGAAATTACTATTAATGAATGTTCACAAAATGAAATAAAAAAACCTTTTAAAAAATTACTTTTATGTATAAAAATAAACATAAAATAAAATATAATATCATTTTATTATCATGTAATAATTTAGATTTTATTTAATAAAATTGTTGTTATGTTACTTAAAAAAATAAATATTATAATGTGTTTTTTAAATTATATTTTTTGTTGTTAGTAAAACTCAAAAATTAAATATATTCTATATTCTATACATTTATTGCAGAAAAATAAGTCTATTTTCTCAAAATTAAATTCTAAAATCATGGATTTTTAATGAAATAAATCATGTAATACATTAAACACAATTTAGTTAAATATAAAAATTCCTTTTTCTATTGAATTATTATATAAACTCATTTATAATACTATGATCGATATAAAACCATAAATTGAAATAGTTTAAATAATAATATTGATTTATTTATAAAATTATACGGAGATTCACATTCTTCTCCCCTTTAAGAAAATTTATCATCACAATTTTATTCCAAAATTAATCAATTTAGGGTATTTTATACTCATTTTTTATTTTCTTATTAATTCATAAATAAGGATATTACTCCATTAAAATTAACATAGTAAATCATCTTATTACATATTATCATCTCTACATAATCCAAAATATGAATCGGTTTTTCTTCTAATGAAATATTCTCTTCTAACTTTTTAAATTTGGGGATAAAAATATAAGATGCATCACATATGTACTTCAATGGAAATAAAACCTAAAACACATCATGCACCTAAGATAAACATGATGGTAAGGCTACACAGTATATAACAGATCCCACTTTTTCATGACTCTAATATGAACTGATAGTATACAGATATAAATTCCCATTTATTCCAAAATAAATCACACTTTTCTATGGTTAAAATTTATGGAAAAAAAATTTCCAATCTCAAATGTGATATATTTCCTCTTATGATCTACATAACTCATATTTTTTACTTTGTTCCATCTTCTTGTGCTGTTTAATAAATATTAATTTCTCTACCATTTCTTTTTCTTATTTTTCCCCATCTACATCCTTTCACCGACTTATTACGATCAAGATGTACTTCAACATAACCTTCCATATAATTCTTCAAAAGATTTTATTTTTATTCATTAATGAAATTTTTTATTATAATAAATTTATACTAATTAAATATATTGATCTTGACATAACTAATAATCCCAATAGTATTCTCAAAGGGTATCCTCCATGGTGTGAATCATTCACTCTGACTATCTATAATATTGTTGATGAAATGATATATTAAAATTAATTTCTGTACCCAAAATTTTTTTAATTTCTTTATAAAAATTTAATTTAATTTGGGATCATGAATAGATAAAATAGAGAGAGAGACCCAAAGTAATAATGTTATCTCATTAAGGTTATATCTACCTTGTTTATTGAGATATATAATATCTCAAATAAGAAAACATTGTATAAAAAAGTTAAATGATATAAAAAACCCAACTGAAATTATTTCCATGACATTAATTTAGTAATCCCATTGACGAATCCATTGATAAATTCTCCCAATTCTGTTAAGGTATTAGAAATGGTTCAAGAATCCCCTTCAGTTATTTTCTCTCGTCCATAACTAGTTTAAATGAAAACAATATCAAATTAAAATCTGAAATACCATTCTTCATACCTACCCACCAATAATATTCCCAAATGTCTATATAGCCTTAGTATTACAAGGAATAATATAAAACCAATAGCTTTGAACTTTAATTAATAATTCCATCTTCAACCAGGAATCACCCAGAATAAAATATATCCAAATCTAATAATTCATTCAATATCAAAATTAAACTTAGTAAACATACACTTCATGGTTGATTCTAAAATTTCTTATGACCTGTGATCATTCTTTTAAGACTCCTTATTTTATTCTACTTAATATGACTACAATGATTCTTCAGGAAAAAGGGGGTATCTTAATACAATGTTTACAAGACAACATTCATTTATTCTTTTAACGAAGGATCCTATTATAAACATAAGATGGTTAATTATACATTTTTCTTTTATCGCAAGACATAATGTACATTTTTTAATTTTCTAGGGTGATATTCAATCATGAGATCATACTCCTTTATAAGTTCCAATCATCTTCTAGGCATGTAGTTCAAATATTGTTTTATTAATTGTATACTTTTGACATTCATGGTCAATATATATTTCAAATTTTAGCCCATAAAAAATATGAACACATTTTTTTAAAAAAAATTAACATTTAAAGATCATGATCTTATATATTTTACTACGACTCATAGAAATTCAATTTATGTTATTCATATGATATTAACCAATCATAATACATTTAGGAAAAATCAATTCCTTTCAATAAACTTTCATTATTAATAAAAAATTTCTCATTTTTTTTTGGAAAGGATAACAATTGATAATTAAACAATAATATATTAAATTCCATAAATTTGTCATCTTGTTACATTGTATAGATTAATTATCTTCATTTTTAGTTAAATTTGTTAGTCCAATAGATAACTCCATAGTGTTCTAAAAAAACAATCAAACAAAACCCAATAATCGAAGAAATCATTTAATCTATGTGTCATTTATTTGTCTTCGCCATACCACTACAACATTAGTTTCATTATAATCAAAATTTGAACAATATTTAGAAAGAATATTCCCAAAATAGAAATCTAATGTAGTCAAAACTCACAATAACTTAATTTTACATATATCATATTTTCCTTTAATGTATTCAAAATAATACATAGAAGTTTCTCATGTTACTCATCACTCTTAAAGTTAATAGAAATTTATTCAATGAAAAACACAAAATATTTATCAAAATACTCAGGGAAAATCTATTCATAAGGTTAAAAAATGTAGTGGGGGAATTTTTTTTACCTGAATAGAATAACTGAAAACTCATTTGTATTATTTCAAGTATAGAATTAAATCCTTAATATGGTTTCCTCATTCACCTTTTATTGGTGATACCTATACCTATGATCACTCTTAAAAATAAACTATTCACCCTAAAACTAATCAAATAGGTTAACTATATGAGGGAAAAAATTATTATGCTCAAAAGTTATGGTATTGAGTTATCTATAATTTATGACCAGTATTGTAGAACCATTATTATTTTAAATAAATAAAATAGGATTTTCCCAAGTAGAAGTTCTGGGGTGGATGAAAACCTTATCAATAAACATCTGTGATTACCTTTATAGATCTAAAAACACAACTAATGAAATTTCATAAGATTGTTCTGAAAGTAGTTTATAATCGTTCACTATATGAACAGTAAATTAAACTTCTCAATCGGTAATAACACCAGGTATATCATCAGTAAAGTCAAAAATTGATTTATTGACTAACATCACATCACTAATTAAAAAAGACTTTTTATTTTCAAAAATATGTTCAACATTACATTTACTCCCATTATTAATTAGTTTCTCTACATATTGATATATTATCAAAATTATGAACTCATTAATATGTATAAATTAGAACTGAATATAAGAATTGAATATGAATTATTTAGCTCTATAATCTATCATTAAATAATTAAATGAACTCTATTACTTTATCAAAATCACAGCAAAAATATAATTGGAAATAAAATAATGTTTCCTAGAAGTACCATTCCATAATTAATAATAGGAATGTTTCTATAAATTATTATTACCTTAATATTACCCCTTGAGTTTGTACAAGATGTTTTGAAATCATTTATTGATATTTTCTTTCTATTTCACTTCTTTTTTTTTCAAAAAATAAAAGATTGTGTGGATCATGAATCAAATAATACTATGATATTATCTCAATAAACATGTAACATAACTAACACCAATTCATATGATGGTTCACCATCTTCTATAATAGTATAAAAAGACACTTACACACCATTATTATTTCATTATTCTTGATTCCAACCTTGTTTAACTAACTTCATATATATATAATCATAGTATCCCAACTTGTTAAAACTAAAAAATCTCACTATTGGATAATAATCAATTTTATCATTATTGGTTTGATTATAACTATCTTCTTAGTAGTCATTACCCAAAAGACTAATCATTACACATATGATACACTTTCAAGATCCTACCAAAATTTATTTAAAATTGATTTACCACATTTGGAATATTTGGGGGGGGGGTTTACCTCTAAATTTATTACATTATTGCCTCTCTATTTATTTCTATTTGGATTGCTTCAAACATTTCTTTTCATGAATAATATAAATTTTGTAATACTCTATCTCAACCTTCTCTATACATCAAACAACATCATTTTATATTTTAAATCCATGAGTGGTTAACTCTATTTGTTATCATAGAATTATACCTATATAAAATCAATTAATTTTAATCTTACAATCTAGAGAAAATTTAGTGAAAACATTTCTATTCAGCAAAAAATTACTTCATAAGTTCACATTGATTTTATCCATTTTAAATCAATAAAACCAATTATTTTTATTATGAGAAAAATAAATTTTGACACATACATTGTGTGAAAAATATATTTATAGTTTTTCTACTCCGTGATATAAATATATTCTTTTTGCCTTAGTATTTTAATCATAATCAACCATCAATCAGATTAACCATCAAAATGACAAGTAGAAAGAGTTACCTTTCAATTATTCATATGTCCTAAAACTTAATATATCATTTACAATGCATTTATCTATCCTTAAAATTACAATGGATCTAAAGATCCACTAAAATCAGGAGGTTGTTATTTCATGAAATGATCCACTATAGAAAAGGTCCCTATTGGAGAATTATGTTTCCCAATTTCATGGTTTCTATTGTTAATATACTTCATAAACTATGTCAATTATTCCATGAAAAAAACTATTCTAAATATTCAATGCTAGATATAGGAAATGTTATTATCCTTCAAATTAATTCCTACTTTATCTATCATATTTATACCATGGAAAACTATTCTGAACCAGCCTCTATTAGATGGTGAAACATAGAAATATAAAAATTATATTTCATGATAATAAAAACAGAAATTATATTCTGTTAAAAGTAACATTTTAACTTCTCCAAACCTTTAAAGGGATATATGTATTTATCTTATACAAACATTAATGAAACATAATATAAAAAACAATATTTACATTATTTACAATAGGGTTTTCACAATCATACATTCCAAGATGTTTTCACTTTATAGTTTTATATAATTACTTAAAAAAATTTGTAACAAATTTTAAACATTCATATCATATATATTTCCTCCAAAATAAATTGATATTTAAGTTTACACATTGTTTCACTCAAGTGACTCTTTCTTTGTTTAAGATGATCCACCAATGTGGAAATCATGGCCTTGTGAAAATATAAACTCATATTTTGATCGTATTAATATTATTGAAAATGTTAATTGAAAAAAATAAATATTATTAATTGATATAAGAAAACAATATTCCCATTTGTCTAGAGAAATTGATGAATACCTATGAGGTTGTTTACATTTTTTACAATAAAACATTAGGAAGATAAACAAAAAACTTCATCAAGTTAAAAAAATATTTTTCTAAAATAAATAATTTAATACTAATTATAAATGGTATAAAAAATATTATTGAATTGTGCAATATTCATGAAAGGGTGGAAAATTCAATTGAAAACAAATACTCATGAAATAAAATGATTCCTATAAAAACCGAAATATATATATTAAATAGAATCATATTTATTACTCATTTTTTACACATTTTTATTCATTTTAAACCCATTATAGAATAAGTATATCCTATTTTATTTCATAGGAATTATAAACCGAGTTATTTCACTCATTTTTACATTAAAATACTATTTATTACATAACACATTGAAGATAATGTCTAAATCACCCATCATTGTTGTCTAAATAAAGCTCATATATAATAATATATAATTATGAAGTACCATATGATTAATAAAAAATTCATTATTACAGTTTTTCATTATTAATCATTTTAAAAATAATTCTTACCCTTAAAACCCTTAACATTTTTTCTCAATCATAAAGATAAAATATCAATTACATTGAAAGGAAATAAAAAATAAAAGATCATACAAGATAAAGAATATGATTTTATTCGAAAAAAAGTTGAAATTTTATAGGAATCATGATAATTATAAATGGATATAATGGCATGAAAAATTGGTCTAGAAGTTCATGTTTAAAAAATATTTATTTCACATTAAAAAAAGTTAAAAATAACCCATATAGAAAAAACTAAAATGATTAATTTTTTAACCATTGAAAATAAAGTCATATATTGTTTAAAATCAACTTTAGAAAATTTTTTAAAATAAATAATACTATTATTGAAAATTATAACAGAATATGGATATAGAGGAGAAGGAGTTGGAAACATTTAAACCAAAATCTTAATGAAAAATACCTCCCCTTAGCCCTTTATAACATTATACATTCTCTAAATACAAAATAATAATAATATATTATATTTATACTTTATCATTAACCCTTGTCATGTTTATTTCTCAATAGTTATTCCTTTTATTTTATTTTAATATAGTTAATTTTTTATGTTTTTGTTGGACTCTAGAGATTCATTCGATTGATAACCACATAAAAACATTGGTTTATTTACTAAGATCAAAGGAGATACATGTATATCAACTATATAATATTGAAAAAATTATTATTATCATATTTATACATTAGACATTTTTTTTTAAAAAACCATGTAATATGGTCATGAAATATTATCCATGTTGTTTCATGGAGATGGTAGTTTGTACGTTCACATAAATTACATTTGAATTTTTATAATGTGTTGAAAAGAAATAAATTATAAAATATTTTACTTTTATAGAATCATATATATTTTATAAATTTAATATTTAGCATCAGTTTCCTCTTTATGACCATACTTTTTTGGTGGAAATGAAGAACGAATCACATTTCTTCATGGAGCCTGTATTCAACTCATATGCATGATAAATGTTATCAATTTCTAATGGATGGAATGTCAAGAATATAAGAAATATATAATTTTTATAGAATCAAAATTATTACATAAATATCATATATATTCATTTTTATATCATTTAAACTATCCATATAATTCGGTGATGAAAAAAAACACATCACTTCATGGATGTGGTAGTTTACACCTGTACACAAGAGATGTTTTTTCCAATAAGTTGAATATAGAGTTGAAAATGGATTTTACCATGATCATAATAATATTTCAGTAAACATATAATACTTATTTAATTATTCCATCATGTTTCTTGAAAATTTGAATGTGATTGAATAATAATTAAACATAAAAACATTTTATTAAGAGTTATAACTCTTCATTTGGAAACCTCCTTTGAATTACACTATCATCATTCTAGATTTTATATTTTTGCGATACCATGACCTCTAAAACATGTATATGGATCTTTGGGAGATATTTATGAAGGTATTATATGATATATAGTGATCCAAATGTGTGAAAAATTGCGGAGATAAGGTTCACTTTTATAAGTGAAGGGAGTGGAAAACATATAATTATATAGTATTTAAAAATAATATCATGTCACTCTATGGTCAAGTGGCACTTAAAAAACCCACATTAAAATATAATGTGATAAGGTTATAAATCCTATAATAAAATAGAGTTATGATAATATTTTTTTACATTATAACTTTTTTTACCTCAATTAACTCATTCCACCCTTTATCTTTGAGACACATTTTTACCAAGGTTACCATTCATAATGAACAAAAAATAAATAAATTTACCAAATTAATAAATATTAACCACTTGATTCAAAAAAAATTATATTTTTAGGATAAATATCTATAATGTCTATAATGTTATTTTATTATATTTTTGCAAATCAAAATAATTTTTTTAAAAAAATTTCATTTTTAAGCATCAAATTGAACATATAAAAAATAAAATGTAATGCTAATTCTTATGGAAAAATTTATATTATTTCATTTCATTCAGTAAAAAATTTAGAATCGCCATTATATATTTATTTAAGTGGTTCTTATTTTAATTTAAAACCAAATAAAAAAATAAATGTGATTTCAAATTATTTTATAGAATGAAAAGAAATCCAAATTTCGCCAAAAAAATATTTTCCACTATTTACTCAAAAATAAATTATTCTCTAAAATTATAAAATTTTACTCATAAGATATATTTTATATTTCAAATCTATAAATTAATACTTTTTAATAAAAATAAAATTATAATATAGTTATATGTGACTTTATAATGAAATCATGTAATAAATGGAATGATTATTTAGTAAAATACAACTATTTATTTTATAGTTGAAAAGCTATATAATGTTATTTATTAAACTTTGTTTCATATGAATATATAAAATGCATATGTATAAATCATAATAAAGTCTTAATTCTATTACTATATGGTTTTTCAAGGTATAACACCCTTACATTGTGAAACATTAAAGAAGACATGATCTCCCATGTGGAGTTCTATAACCATCATCTAATTATTATCAAAGAATTTATATCTTCTCTAATATATCTTGATATAATTATAGATGGATAAGAATTTCATAGTTCTATCATAAATTATTTATATATCCATTATCCCCCATTCATAAACTTCATCCTAATATGTTGGAGTGTGACATATTTTCCCATAAAGGGAGTATTATAGTGTAATTTGTATACTCTAATGGAAGCTATTATTGAATTAAATTTACACTACTGGTAGGTATTGTTCTCGTGTTACTATTATTTCAAGAGATCATGATCTCTTTATTTACTCAAAGGTTTTTATTTTCATTTTAGTCTAGACATCAGTTTGAAGATGATATGTAGTTCACAAATTTACTTTGGTGTTAAAATACTATTAAAGACACCTCTAAACTATTAATTTTAAATGAGTGTAATGAAAAAATAAAATTGATAATAGAAAACCATGATATCTTATTAAATATTATTTATAGGCCCTTAAAAAATTTAGCTGAAAAATTCTCCAATATTGGTTGAAAATATGTTGAAATATTAAAATAATTGAGACTCATCCATATAGTATCATTTCTCATAGATTTATTCTATAGTATAATAACAAAGTCCTTTGTTATGTTGTACCACATCCATATTATCATGGGGATATATTTCATGATACTGTTTAGATGTTTTTTCATTTCCTTTAATTTTTTTCCCTAAAATTAATCATGGAACATCATTTCACATTTCCCACTCCAGGTCTTCCCCACTAAAATTACTCTTTTAAATACCCATACATGTTGTCACTACTAGGGTACGTGGAGAAGTATCAGCGATGGGATTCATCCATAAATTCAATCTTCATATCATGTACTTATAATACATATATTATCAATCCAAACATTACCAAATAATATCAATGTTGAAGTCAATCATTTTCTCATCTTCAATAGATTTAAGCATATGTTGTAAACACTTGTAACCTTATTGGGACATCTTTATCATCTTTAGTTATGATAAATGGTAAATTATTTGGCAAAGTAATGTTGTTCTATTTACAAAAGAATTTACATGTCCAACATTAAAAAATACATGAATATATGATTCTTTCGCATCCAAATCATTGATAAAATCCCATAATCCTTCATACTCAATCCATTACCCACAATGTTCCTCTTCATACGGTGGTAGTGTTTTTAAACACATATTCCTTGAGTAGTTCAAACCATCTCCTATATCTCATTTTGAGTATATTTTTTCAGAATATTTACATAAAAGTTCTTTGATGATATATTTTCAACAACTCTCCCAATAAATATAGATACATCATATCTTCTATACAAGGATTACAACTTCTAGATAAATATCATAAGTTGGATTGTTTATATCAATGGTCCATGATTTCCTCAAGTCATATTTTATAGCTCAAACATTTTTTATATGGATAAACTATTTTTCTTTTTTATAAATCACAATATATAAAAAATTTATCTATCCTTGATGGTTAGGTAAATACTGATGAATCGATCAATATTTTCTTTAATTCTATAAATCATTATTTATATTCTGTAAACTATGTGATGTTGATATATTTATTTGTCAATTTGTTTAATTCACAAGATAATGGGTATAATGATTAAAAATATCACCTATATTAACTAGATATTCCAAGGAAACTACATATCATAGTTATATTAATTATTCTGGATTGTTTATTAACAACCTTTTTTGCTGGGTCAACTATTAGTTTTTACATTGAGAAAGAATTTCCATGAAAATAGGCTTGGAAATGTAAAAATTCATACTTTTTGAATTTACCATATATATCCTTATTCTGTAGAGTTTTGAGGATATTATATTAACAGTCTTCATGAAGATTATTTAACAAAGAGTATATAACTAAATAATTAATGAATTATTCAAAACAATATCAATATAATCCTTCAATACTCTGTCAATTAGATCTATAATCACTAGTGGTGCAATTTTTCATCCAAATATTGTTACAATGATCTCATAATATAAAAACCTTATATAAAACAAATGGTAATTTTATCATTCTTACTAACATTTTGTTAATGGATAAAAAATTTATATATATAATTAAGAAGTGTTGAGTTCATAAATGTATATCAATGAAATCATTAGTGTATTGAAAAATGTAACTTCTATTAACAGTAATAGAATTTGTTACATTTAATTGAAGTATGAACTTATAGACTTATATATTAAGTTAACATATATGATTGGATCTAACAATGGTGAAACACTAATGTATATTAATCCATTATCACAATAATATTGTAGTGGTTTTTTTAATTTCAATAATTAAACTAGAGACATTATATTGGAAGGCTTAAATATAGGTATTACATTCGATATATGGTCAACAGTGAAATAAACATCTCATTCTAGTGGACATAACTCTTGATACTTGTTCAATACATCATGTAAATCCATCTCAATTTATAAATTCTCCATTCTAAAGATATTTTTCTCGTTCTTTGTATCATGTTCACGATGAAGTTCATCAAGATGAGATACAGAATGTAGTTCCAAACATGACTAGGGAAATAAAGTATCTCCTAAAAAAATAAAGTATTATATTCCTACATTAGAGGTTATAATCTCTTTCTTATGATAATAAATTCTCATATTATACTTTGAGACCCAATCCATTACCATGATTACTCAAAGATAACCATAATATTACAACCAATTTTGTAGTTAATGAGTATTTATGTTTTTTAAAAGACATAGAGGAATATACTTTTATTTTTATAAAATTTTCATAAGGATTTTAATTGAAAACTCCTTCAATGATTCAACGTAATTATAAAAACTATAAGATCTGAATGAGTTTATACATGTAGAATCAAATAATGATTTAGATAAAATTTAGTATCCAATTAATATAACTGTTATAACAAAATTTGATACCTCAACTTATTATATATTAATTGAATAAGGATATAATTTCACTAATATCCTCTTACAGGGTTAGATTACCCTAATTTATGGTTACTTGATTTAAATATTTTTCCATATACCTATAATTAATGAATTGTAAATTTGAGTATTATTTCATTAATTTCATCCATGGGATTCGAAGACCCAATTTATATGGTAGTAACAACCTATTAATCCCTATATTAATTCACACTAGTGTTTCCTTCAACATATATTAAATTTTTGAAAAATTTACCCTTCACTTATTCTTCCTTTTGAACTTATTTTCAACATTGTGCTCATACACCATTTTTTTCTTCCTTCACATAGAATTGAAATGAAGTAGATAACGCTTTATCTCTCTTGATGGCGCTAGTCACTATCTCCTTATATGAAAAAAAAAGTTGTAGAGAATAATTCCCTATGATGACATGGATTGAACCAAAACAATATGTGGTAAATATTTATTTCTAGATTACATTCATATTCAACATCATTTCCCATTAACCTTGTAATAGTTTCTACATACATAGTGAAAAAATCAACTTTTTTATCATAAATTCAAGGTAATTTTTATGTATACTCATTTCTCATGAGGAAATATCTTCTCAAAGAATATAATCATAAAATATATACTATATATATTTTATATTTCCTATTAATTCATAGTTTTACCAATTAATGACCATCATTATTCAGTATCTCCCTCTAGATAATATACAAAAAAATGATAACCTACTCTTTCTATTTACATCACAAAGAAAGGAATGCATTCTCAAGGGATTTTATCCTCTATTTGATTACTAATAGACCATATTTTCCATTTAATTATGGCTATTACTTCTTTATGATGTGGTCCAACATTGTTTCAGCATGTCATGGAAGAATAGGTTATTCCATATGGGAATGGTTATTGGTAATGAATTAACTAGGATTTGATGTTCCACTAAAAGGTGTAAGCATGAATCAGTAATAATATCTTTTATTAATTATTATTTTTAAATTATAACTCCTTAATCTATTCTTTTATTGATCCCCCAAATTTTATTCTCACAAACTTACCTGAGTTAAGTCAAAATGGAGTCACAATAACATATATATTTTTAAATGGAATGGCTCAATATCCCACTCATCTTAATGATCATTTATTCACACAAATCATAGATTCTCCATAGTAATCAATCTCCCACTAAAATTATTTTATTCTACTGACACAAGTTAAAAAAGAATCATTATTAAAACACTTGGATTCTTCTCACTTGACTTCCACACGATCAGCTCTAAACAAAACATCAAAGCTTACAACTATGTTATCCTTGTATAACCTGAGTTACACAGGTTCCATAGTATATCATAATGTATTCACAAGGGTTTCCTTTTTATATCCACTAGATATAGATATCTAATCAACTCAAACATGTAAAAAAATTTACATATAGGTACTTATTATTCTCAAAATATATTCTTCATCTACCACTTTTCTTTATAAAATGATTCATGTAGATCAGTCACTATTTTCTACTTACCTTAAGATCATTAATAGAAATGGGTTACTTGATTATTAACCAACTAATATCCCATTCCCTTATCAAATACATAAACATTTCAATATATGAATGACTTGAAACTGGTAAATATAACAATTCATAATGGTTGGATCTATACTCAACATTTTCTACATAATCTTTTTAACACTAGGTATCATAGGACACACTTCTTCCTTTATCTTCAATTCCCATTTAATATTACCTTCAATTAAGTATCATATTTTTGTTATTACTGATAATTGATTGGTCTCAATTTTTCTCATCCTTATACTCTTCTTATTCACGGGTTCGACACATCTATATATCTCTCGTTCCGTTTGTTTTTATATATATTTCAAAAAAATATTCTCTATATTTTGAATAAGGAAAATTCAAGCCACATTTGGTCCTAATGATCCTTATGTTCATTTTTATCAATTTCCTGTAAAAGGTATTTTACTATGATCTATATTTCTATTCTCATTCTTTTAAATATGGTTGTATCCCCAAATTCATTGTATTATGATTTTTCTCAGTCAAATATCTAATATACCACGACATAAGTTCCATTATTTTATTTCATCCAATTTTTCCAATTCTCCTAATGGAAGGAACACATACACATATTTTCTATATAATCAAATGACTTCTATTCATTATCATCTTCTTAAATTATCTCTAACTAATTCAACAGGAAATCATTTCTTCATAGTTTCATGAATATCACATAATAATTCCTCATGTTCTTTGTCTTATAAAATTGAAGAATAATAGAATATCATTATGCCTTTCCAAATTCATATTTAATTAATAACACTAGAGTTAAAACTCATCTCAAACATCTTCATCATTATTTTTCTTGAATCACATGAATTTTTAATGACTACAACACTTAATAATTTCACATTCATACTCAATTATGATTTCAATATTTAAGTAAATATTGAATTATATTTTCATACTTATTTTATTTCCTGTAAATTCAACTTTTAAAAATAGTTCCCAAAAAATACTCAAGAATCTTAAATCGTCCTATTTTGTGACATTTATAATAATTCCAAATATGTACCAACATCCTCACATGTGTTTTTTATAATAATTAAACCATTATAAGAACTCAATTGTTTCAAACATTATGATTATCTCAAAAATATTGTTCACTAATGGTATATTCACTCTATTATTTGATAAAAAAATCATCATTTAGTACATGTAGAGGATTTTATTTTTGAGGTTTGGAACAACTAGAATATATTTTATTAGCATCCTAATAATTTTTAAATACTTATTTATTTTTGGAATATCACATTTTCAAAATTCGTTAAATATTTTAATATCATAGGGGATCTCTAATATATGGAACATGGAAAATTGATATGGATAACTATCAATATATAATTCTAAAACTCCATTTCATATTGAGCTACAAAGACAAAAACATGTTTTAAATTCATATTCTCTGTACAATCACCATTTAATATAACTTAGAAATTCAAATGAAGCCCCTAATGTCATGTAATCCTCCTAAAAAAATTATATGTTTACTCCTTAAATATATGAAATTTCTCTTATGTGTCTAATTTGTAGGAAATTAATTTATTATGAAATCCTATGAAGTAATATATTCTCACCATTTTCTATAATTTTACAATCTGTTAATGTTTTAACGCTAGGACAAAATTCATACACAAATATTCTAGTTTATAAGAAATAATGTATAGTATTATCTAACATTAATTAATGTTAAATACTGGAAAAGTGTCCATTTTATAAGACCTAAAAACTCATACAACCTTCATCAAGAGTCAAATAAATTTTTTACTTGGCAATTTATATCATTATATACAGTTTTATAAGACATATCTCAAATAACCAAAGAACCTCTCTGACTAATCCCAGTCTCATCTAAAACACACATATAATTTATCTAATAGATATTTATTATTTTATATGGGAGTCATCAAATAAAATATACCTTGTTGAGATTTTGTTTTTCTTCATCAGTTACAAATTCCAACCATCTATCTATGAACTTTTTTAATAATGGATTCAGAAATCAATATATAATTTCTAAAACATCAAAAATATCAAAGAAAATGGTTCTTAACCATAAAAAATTTTCATATCAATATAAACCCCATCTCATTTAAACATTAGTTGTTTTAGGATGCAATGCTAAAAATAATCTCTTCCGTTTTCATTTCCATATTTTAATCCTGGTGTTCAACTCCATGCTTCTTGAACCATTGGTAGGGGTATACTTTATATCTTTTATTCGGGGGATTATTATCCCACCAACCATTATTCCATTGAAATTTACTTTCACCTTTTCAATACATTTATTAAAAAAAATACAATCAACAGATTCAAAATTCATTATGGAACTTCATAATCCCCCTGTATTTTTTTTCAATGAACAACCTACTCTATGGTCAGTGTTCTCTTATAGAAAAAATTGATAAAAATATAAGGTTAAGGGTTTATTTATAATTATTGAAACCACGAATATAAGTTCTAGAACATTCCTCCTTCTAAATTATTTATCCTAAAAAACATTTCCCTGAACATCTCATTGATTCTTAAGAGAAGGGTGACCTTAATAAATTTTATAGAAACATTCATTTATTATTTACATTATATGTCTAGATGGATTAATTGTATAGAAATAAGGAATTTATTTACCAAATAAATAAAATTTTACTTATACATTTATTAATGTGGAACCAACATTAATTCAATTAATTGGGGATTATATAAATAGATATTCAAAAAGTTTTAAAAACTAATATTCAACTACACAGAACTCATCAAAAAATTAATGTAAATGTTTTTTATCCCCCATAAGATTAACATGAACTCCCATTTAAACATGGTTTATTATATAGAATAATAAACAAGAGAAAGTGATCATCATACCACAACATTTAACTAATTATTGGGTTTATAAATACGTTTAGTTTTAATGAAAATGAATAAATCCCTTGAATTTTCATCTTTAATTAATCCACCACAGTAGATGGTTTTATACCTCTTAACCATGGAAGTTATAAACATTCTCTATGAATTATATAGGATAATTGATGTGTAATAATAATTAAAAATTTATTTTTATTGATATGATATTCCATATAATGGATTACATTCATTTAGATTAACCTTCAACTGCATTATTGTAGCATAACCTCCAAAAGGTGGTAATAAGGTTAGTCTTTCACTACTTCTTTATAGTAGTGTTGTGGGTGAGACTTTTTTCTCATCCAAGAAGTAGTTTTCTTTAAATATTTAATGTTTATTCCCTTATATATTAGTAATTAATTTTTTTTTATTTTAAAAATAAATTTTTCTTGGTGAAACATGGTTTTCTTCTTGATCTAACTCAACTTTTTTGTTTAAATAGTTGTATTTTCTAAAGAAAATTAGGGACATTTATCTTTTTCATCATGGTATATCTTCATATCATGTTAAAACTATTTTTTCCATATGATAAGCATATCCTTAGAAACATACTCATCTATATTATTTATTATGACCACTATCATAGTAGAAATAGATTTATAATAAGTAAACATTGGTGATTTATATTTATCATTAAACACATTTTTGTATCTTAGTAACATACTCATACACTTATTTAGAGTATACACATTATATTTTCAACATAAACACCAAATTTGTCTCATATTTGAGTTTTCCCCTCATGGGAAACATATTATCTGTTTTCATGGACTTATTTTAAGTTTCATTCATAGATTTATTTATCATAGGTTAACATGTTATAGAATATTTTTATTTTTCACTTTGTTTTTTGAACTAAAATTTTTCCCCTCCTCATATTAAAATAAGTGTTTTGGAATGTTGTAAAATAAAAACATCCATTATATATATGGAAATACATATTCCAAAACTAAAATATGTTTTCAATACTAAAATATATATTCATGAAGAACTTATTATACCTTATCTGTGATTGTCTACAATAAATTACCATGATTTAAATTTTTCCATTGTATATATCCCCTTCACATCAATTGTTCTATTATCTTCATAAGTTAACATCATCATATGTAAATTTTTATTTGAAGAAAATTATGAGGGAGGAAGCGGATTATACCCTCATTTCCCCTAGTGCCAAGAAACTGAACTAAGGAGGCCTGAAATAATTAATCCCAAGGGAATACCCTCTAATCAGATGGACCCCCTCTAGCTTCATGCTGACCAAATTATACAAGAAAATATTCTCAGAACTAGGGATATCCAATGAGGAAAATTGATCAACAACGTTTTCCCCTCCTTCCATGTGTGCACCACTTGGTAGAATAGATACACACATGATTTTCAAATTACATTGGAAAAAATAAAACATTTCCTGTAAAATTAACTAGATATTTTAAGATTATTCAAATATATATTATTCATATCCTCACAGAAGGGAAAAATAATAAATGTTAAACCCAAATTCTCAATAAGGGAACACATGTAATGGAATTTATGATGGGTATATAAGAAATTAAAAATATTTTAGGGTGTATAATTAACACATATATAATTTTATCTAAATTAAAATCATTAAAATGTATTTGTAGAAGTATTTATACGACAATAAAATGGAAATAATAACTAAAATAATAATGAAGGAATTAGATAATTTCATAATTTTTTATATTACCATTAGGGAATTATTTTATGGTATTATGCACCTTTCAATAAATTACCTATGCCAATAAATTTCAATGAATTTATATGCACAAACAAAATACCCAACTAATTTGGCCAATTTTTTCACTCATGAATCCTTTTTATTCACATATGGATATTATATAGCCCTCCCACACCTATCATTTTCATGAATCTAATTCCTTAATAAAATATTAAATCATCCATAAAATAAAAAATGAATATAAATAATCAATCAATAAATATCTTTATTGAATTGGTAATACAAAACATCAATATTTACTTGGTAGATGAAATAGTTTTCTTAAGAAGCTTCCTTAAACTAACAACATATATTTAAATGGTGTAAAGTTAAGAAAATATAAAATTACTTGATTTGATACCAAATAGATCAATGATATTTAAATTTTAGAATTAGAGTAGAAAAAAATTTCCAATGAATAATGTATATTGATAATGATTTAGCTCATAAGAAATTGAATGATATAAAAGTATGGTATATTACCAAAATTAGTAATACACTATAAAAAACTATAGTTTCCTGAAAAATATATGTTTATATTAAAGTATAATTTTTTTATAATTATAAAAGAAAAATGTAAGGATATTTGTTTTAATAAACCATCTATTAATATTTTCATTCTTGGTTATAGAATCAATTTTATAAATCATTTCCAAAATTATTATTTATATTTAAAGAAACAGTGGATTTTTTTATATAAAAATTAAAATTAATTAAATAATTAAAAGTTTTATCTTTAAAAATCCTTAGACTATATAGAGAATTATAATTAGTTAATAAAAACCATGGTGGTAGGAAACATCATTCACACTATAGAGGTTAAAAGGAAAACTTCTTTCACCCATTTGTAAAATGTAAAAAATGACATATTTGGAAAATTATAAAAATGTTTATTTTAATCCTTTTGTAATGGAATTAAATGGTAGAAGAAATAATCTTTAATAATAATTAAAAATTAGATAAATATTTTATTTAAACATTATGAAAAATATGGTTATGGAAGAAAATATTCCAAGACTAAAAGAGGAGATAGATCAGTTATTCATACAGAGTTATTTTGGCCTATGAGTACAAATTAGATGAAATGTTGGTATAAAAATAAATATATATTAGAAATAACTATAGAAGAAGGAAATAGATGTGGTTTAAGAAGACAAAGATCATATAATTCTTCTAATGTAAATTTAAAAATAAAAAATCTATGAAAATAATGAGATCATATAATAATAAATTATAGAATTAATAAATTTTGAATAAATAAACTCTAAGGGTTTTTTTGGTCTTGATATCTCTGTAAACAAGAGAAAAATAATTCCATTACTTTGGAAAGTGGTTGAATTAACTCTTGAATAATATTAATGAAAATATTCAAAGGGAATTGTCCACAAATCGCAAACCCCTTCATAAATTTCTGTTTCACATGGTGATCTGCTACTTCAAGAAGCACCCATATAATAAATAGTTCATTGGATGGATATGGTTCAACTAGAACCTGAAAAAAAGTCCATATACATTTTCTAGGAGCTAGGTAGTGATTATGACTCCCATAAAAAAATTTTCCTACGAACTATATTGTTCAAAAGATGAGATGATTCATCATCTCCCACAAATATGAAGATGTAGTTTGTGGGATTTTGGTAGTGATTTACACCCCCTCAGATGATAGCTCTGCTGACCAAGAAAATCATTGTCTTGGTTGTCCTTCATGGGCACTCATTAAAGAAGGATCGTGGCACACCATGAATGACCATGCACGTCGGTATTTAGTCCCTCTGTTTATCTATAAATAGATCCTAAAGGGGACCTAAAAGGGAGAGGAAATAGTAACAAAAAAACATATGAACATATGAATGAAAAAGTAAGGCATCATAAACACCAGATATCTTCATCGATTCCCCACTATGAAAAAACCAACAGTAAAGTATTAAGGAAGAAATGATAAATCTTCTGGTAGTATATCACCCTAATCTCCTTTACAGTCACAATCCCATATGGAAAAAAATGATGGACCATATTCACATAGGTATCATTTATGGAAAAAATGATATGTGGTTGGAACAATACCCGATGTATAAAAATTCTACACAAGAATAACTCAACCCTGCATAAAAAACTCTACACGGGCGGCAACTGGCCTCACGAAGTAGCATGTTACATGGTCCGAACTGAAGTCGACATAGCACAATTATTTGTGGATGGGACCCTTAACTATATAGAAACATGATACATGTTGGGAACCCCATTCTTCATAATAACATGCTAAATAGAATGAGGCATCATAGAGAATACTCTGCAACTCCAACCATTCTCTTATATAATATCATTCATTTTCATATTGGCCCATCCGTGAACTAGTCAATCAACATCAGGCCCAGACCACCTCTAAAGACGCCAGACACATATAATATAAACATAATATACCTAATCATGTCCTTTTAGTTTTATATACACGTGGTATGTAGAGTAACATGGGTAATCTCTGAGTAAAGGTAGATCCTTCAAATATCCTCAAGTTTACATTCTTGTGGTAAAGTGGGTTCTGACTCTGGGATGCTCATTTTAATTACTTTCTCTATTGTTAGAGGGGAACCAATATACTTTCCATATGATGGGTTCAAGTGTTAAACATTCCCATATTTCCCAGATCTAATTTCAGGGCACTACTCCAGAGGTAAGACTTTATCCTTTCTTTTGGGAGGTTTCCCCTTTTCTCATCTTCGCCTCCACCCATGTCATATATGGATATATCAATGTTTCTTAAAATCATGGAAATGAAAACGAGAGAAGAAAAAGGAACCATATAAACCATCTATATATCCTTTTAGGATCCAAAAACATTTGTTAGATGATAGGGTGTGATTGTGTGATCATTAGATCTACAGTTTCAACTTATTTCTCACACTAAGAATAACTCATGTGGGAATAGAAGTTAGAGGGATTGTGAAATACACATGATTTGAAATCTCAAATGGGCCTCATACATGGTATAAGTATCAAACCCATAATTAAATACTCAATGCCCTATATTCACAATAAAGCAACACCAAATGGACATCTTCCTGGCATAATCCCCAATCATACCTCTTTAGTAAGATTCCCCAATGGTGTATGTCCTGGGAAAAGAAATCTATGTTGGATTTGATTCCCAACTAACTAGGATATATAGAAAGCCTCCACGAGGCCCAAACCTAGCACAAAAATCCACCCAAATGTTTTCCAGGCAATATTCTTGGTATGATATTTTCTATAAGGAGACCATATCTATCCATGTTCCTTAGGGGTGCCTCAGTGTAAGTACCACACTACCCTTGACCATGAACCTTTTGCCTTTGAATAATCACCAGATGATGTTAAATAGAATGGTTGGGTCCTTGACACATTAACATAACAGGGGACGTTTCAATTTTAGTGACATTTAACTACATGGGTTCTGATTTCTATCATGGGTATATGTAGGAATCCCATTTCATGGGTTCGATCTCAATATCGAATAACTTTTTCCCCATAGATTACATGAAACTTAAGAGATAAACATCATATGTACCACCACTAGTGTATTATAAATAAATTTATAATGAATCCTTGATCTGTTTTAAAAAGCATAACATTTGATGAAGAACCTAGGATACATACAGACCCTCCTTGATGGAAAACCTCGTATTGATAAAAATGATTCTAAACCCATGATTATTTATGATATATCATTACCTAGGTGTAAAACATGGACACATTATTTGTAATGAAATGTAGATTTGTGAATATATCTAAAATCAATAAGAGACCCTTATAATAGGAAATAGTTCCCACAAATGGGTCTCATAAGATGGAATTCCCATCCTCCCATCCAATATGAGTTCATAAGTATTGTTGTCTATGTTAACGAATGATAAACTCTCTATGGAATGTAGGTAAAATAATCATGGATATGATATATATAGGGTGTTTTTGGATCCAAGTATAAAATCCATTGGAGACCATTTGAAGATCTTATAGCGAATGCCCATGATTGCATGCCGTTGAACTCTTTAAAATCAGTCGTTCATCCAACAAAAACACCTTTGGTAGGAATAAAATGGGGAATCTGGTGTTATGACTTGAGTATGGCACCTCCTTCACAAGATAAGAAGGATACACCACCTAGTCCCTATCACACCATTTTTTTCCTAACCCTATATCATATCTTTGAGAGAAAAATGGTGAAACTGATGTGAATCCTTAACTAATGTGGAGGTATATCCCTTTTTTATACCCCTTTCACATCCAAATTAGAAGAGGGAAAATAGATATCATCAATTATTCACGTATTAATTAAATTATATTGTGATAGTGTTTTGTTTTCAATATCTATCACATATATTTTTGGCACTCTTCAGAGAATCATTCAATCTAATGTCATCCTATAATTTATCACAACCATGCATACTAGGAAATATAGAGGTTGGCTCCTCCATGATGCAAGGCAATATATATCCTACTTAGCATCTTGTACACTGGGTATCAAATGTAATAGCTATAGAGTACCAAAATAATGGTAATCTTCCCACCCTAGAGGCATGTAGGAAGGTCCTCCATATCATGAAGCCCAGCTAGCCATCCACCCAATGATAGTCATCATCCCCAAACAATGTAGCTCCACTAGAAACCTCCAACTATTTTGGGAGCTCATCCGCATAACATGAAAAGGGCAACCTCCATTACGTTTGGGAGTTTGATGAGGTTTTCACCAACAATTTCATCGCTCTATATATGGGTCCCACCCAAGGGCCCCAACTAGAAATCATCACCTACAGTTCCATGTGGCCTGGTATGCTCCCCATGAGAATGATATCACCCTCATGGCTCATGGTGAAATCAATTAGATCTTTTTCCCCCATGTGACCATCCATGGGAAATGATAAGACATATAGGAACAATTAATTACCCTTATTCTTGTGGAAGAAACATGTCGTACTAATATAGAGTCACACTATAGGAAGGAATATATACCTTATCCATCATATGGATCCCACTAGGCAGATATGGCATCCAATTTTGAGCAAGGAAAAATTACTGTTAATGCTCACCAAACCCACCACAAAATTAAGGTGGAAAATTATAGGTAGATGAAAATCATGGTTAATTCACAAGATTCATGTTAGCTAAATAGGAAGGAAACAAGCTATGAGAATAAGAAAATTCCTACAAATACTTACCAAGCCCATCAGTCAAATATGATGCCACAAAAATACATGAAGTATAAAATTCCTATAGTTTCATATCAAGACCATCGTCCAAATAGGGTGGAAAATGAGAAGATGAAAATTCATTCTCAAAAATATGAATCCCATCAGTAAAATATGATGGAAGCTGAACAAAAGAACTAGTATATCCAAAATATAGAGTAGGGTTAGAACCATATTTCTACCCCCACATAGGAAAACTATAAAAACCCACTAGAAAAAATGGAGTACTTTCGTAAGAATGTATTCCTACTCTGAAATCAGAATGGGTATATATTCTCATTCTAGAAAAAGACGTCTCTCAACACATCCCGTTAATGTAGTAGGTACAAGAATAAATTCCTTACCATATACTACATAACATTCATGATAAAATTATATCTATAAAAATAGTAAGGAATTGGGGCCAAAACCATACCTCCCAAGGTGGGGTGGCTCATCCACACAATAGGGTGGTCTATCAAGAGTAGACATGCATCCCTAATGAAATCCTGGTGGGTCATTGGAAATACATCACAATAAATGAAAAATGGGATCAGGCTGAAACAATTTTTCCAACTAGGGGGAACCATTCCACCATGGTTTCTACTATAGGGTGGGCATATATGCCTTCCCGAACATAGGATGGTCACCGAAATATCTTGACAGCACCACATGAGCCATTCGAACATGCACCCATATATAAAGGCCATCACCAATGAATAGTGGCCCAATATCTCATAATAGAGTATGCAAAAATAAATCACACCAAAGGAAACTAGAAATTGAAGAGAAAATTCATGACCCTCCTCTGCTTGAAGCTAGAAATATTTTATGTAAGGAAACACCAATCAATGGTGGATCTGGACCCTTCCAATATTTTATCAAATTATTGGAATGAAATTATTTATTACAAAGTACCTTCCCCCAAAATGTTTTACCATCAACTCTAAAGGTACCACCCCTAGAGAACATAACACAAAGGATTATATCATTGAAAATAAACGATAGATATGGGGAGAATATCTCTTAATGAGCTCCATAGTAGACCTATTGGTGGATAAAAGATAGAAAAGTAATAAAGTCCTTCACTTGTCATCATCTGCCTTGTTGTTCTTCCCCAAGGTATACACTATAGATATTCTCCTTATAGTCATACAAAAAGATATAATGGTAGTCCTCACAATTGTGGAATCAACTATGATGGTCCTCCCTGCAATGAAATCACATTTTAGCATGAAGGTCCTCCCCATACTTTCAACCTCCATCATGGTCCTCCCTAGGGTATACACTGTATATATTCTCCGTTAAATATGTCATCAAACAATCACGACATTACTCTCTATTGTGGAATCAAATATGAAGGACCCCGTAGTATTGATGTATTATTTCAGCAAGAGGGTCATCCCCTTGATGTTTTCTACCATGATGGTCCTCACCACTCTCTCATCAACTATGAAGTTCCTCCATATAGTGAAATCTATTTTTTGTAATAAGGTCCTCCACTTTCTTTCCTCATCCTAGATGGTCCTATACATGGATTACACTATAGAAATTCTCCCCTTAGTCGGACATCTAGATACTAGTTATGTCCTCACCATTGCGGCATGTGAGGCATTGTTCTTCCCAATAGTGATGTATCGTGTTGATAGGAAGGTCACCTAATTCCCGAGTCAAATATAATAAATCCCTCATATGTTGAGGTGATATGGTATGATTTGTTTAGACGTGTTATAGGCCCTATAAATGATAAGAGACATCCTTTCTCCACTTGCAGAGAGCCCGAGACAATGCTCTTCCTCTAAGCCACCCCTGAACCATTTCTATACATTTAGGACCTTTTTTAGCCATACTACTTGTGATGAAATTATCATGAACTAGTCAAATTGGACTGATCATTTTTAGGAGTCCCTCATAGAAGTACAAAAATACTTGTTTCTAAAAATAATACAATTGTCTAGGGATTATATACTCATTATTTTTTATCCTTCATCCACTTCCAGATCTGAAAAACTAATGAAATAGTTATTAGAGACTGTACATAACATTTATATCAATATCAGGACAACTCTCTACCACATAAAATAACAATTCATTCCTTACAATGGGTTTGTTAACCATGTTAAAATATTTTGCGTGCTTCACCATCATATTGACTTAGAATCCCTTTCATATGTTTGGAGACCAGAATCGGAGAGGAGGTGGGAGGACATCCAAATGGCCTAGCTCAATAAAATACAAAATTTGTGCTTCAAAATCAGTGAGGCCCCACTAGGTGATCACATCTAGGGATAATGGGAACATGGAGCTTTTCATTTCACCCCACGCCCCATCTAGCTGAACCCACTAGAGATGAAATCCTGTAATTTCATTATCCCAAGGTGGGTATCAAGAAAACACATTTCTCATAAAATCAGACATGATTAATAAGAATCAACCTTATCTATGTATCGCAAGAATCATCCTTGATGAGAGAAGTCCATTGAAATAATCATGATATAGGAAACTGAGAGAATTCAACAGGATTCTCACATAAGGAATGAAAATCATCAAGCACGGTTAATATCTACATAGGTCAATAGTTCTCATGCACATCCAACATCATATCTGACTCATGCACAAACAAGGATGCAAAAGATCAACAACCAGTGATAATAGTCACAATTTCAAAAGTAATGGATCAACCGCATCCCACGGGGCCAGTAGAATTTTTAAAACCGAATTCCATTATATGGCCGAAAAAATCACTCCAAATAACAACAATGGAATGAGGTAAACCCCAACACAAAGGGATGTTGGAATTTTACCCTCAACTATCCCTCAATGGAAATCATCCTTTTCCCATATAGGGAGGCAGAAAAGAAGAAGGGCCTCCCAGATTGCCCTGTCTTGTGATCCAGTCCCCTAAGAATGGATTTATATGACCATGATGCATAATGGTTCCCTTTGATTCAACCTTCTCCAAGAATCCCAAATAGGATCCTGGAAGGGGAGGGAGAAGTCTGAAAAAGGGCACAAAGAATCCTCCCATAATTTATCAGTAAATATAGCACCGAGCATGTGTTATGAATTGTTGAACACCATGGACATTAATCCTTCAAATGGAACTATAGATGAGGAAAATTCATAAGAAGATGAAAAAAATGGTTCAACCAAAAATCTATTCCAAATAGACATTGAAGGTGTTAATACTCAAAACCATTGAGTTTCCCTAAATTTAGGCACTCCATCGACCACTCTAGTACTACCTCCTTGGTGAACCTCTAATAAGGAAAAGAAAAATTAAGGTCGTATACGACCCACCTCTTCCTCCCAATGAGAATTTTCTCCTTACACTCAAATAAAGGATATCTCATCAAGAGGAAGAAATTAATGAGTTGATATGACACAACACTGAGATTCTATAATATAGCCATCCTGTCAAATATTCCCCCAAACAATAGCTTCTACATACCCTTCCAGTACATGTACATTATCCAAATGGGTTTATCCTAGATATTTGACCAATCCTAGGACAACCTCTTGAAAGGCCATCAGGGCCATCGGTCTACCTAGACCTAATAATTTATGGATACCATGATTTCCTTCCACTAATGAGAAAACTAGAATGAGTTCAATTAAATCTTCTAATGATGTCCCTAGTCGGATACCCACCCAAAATAATTGTGGGGCCATTGAATCAATGAAATCCCATTTCTACACCTATCCTATCCTAGGTTCAATAAAAAAATCGTGAAGGAATTATCAACACCATCAAATCATTAGCAGCTTAATTGGTAGAAATGGAGGAACGATGTGCACTTGTGCAGTTGGAATGAAATACTTACCCTTTCTGGGTAAGCGAGACTCTACCACCTCCAAATTTCTAGAGTCTTATGTTTCCAATGATCAATTGTTTAGGTGGCCTAGAAAAAAATATAATGCATTATGGATCCCATTTCAATCCCATTGTGGGAACTTCAACGAAACATAATGCAGTGAAACTCTGATTCTTCATTAAAACCCTGTAAGGGAAAACATTTTTATGGAATATTACATTCAATGCCCGGTCTATCACAGGATCAAAAGACTTATGTTGGTATTTCCTCTTATATTTCATCTCATCACTATAGAAGACAATGCTAAATGTCGTCTTGAACTTCCAACAGTGAGAGAACAATAGAGTATCAGTCTTCATTGCCTGATGGAAAGGGTTGAAATACTCCTTGTACGGACTAATTACCTAGGAAGACATGCATTTAATGAGAATCTATAACAATTACTATGATCTATCCACACTGATTAACCAATTGAAATACACATGTGGGTTTTGATATTTCTCTACCATTACCACAGATATAGAATATTCTAAATGGCAGACTAGGATCAACTCTAATATAATCTCATCGGTCGTGGATAAAGGAGTGGGAAAGAAAGAGGATGAAGCAGTCACATATAAGCCAGCCCCCATGCCTTCTCCCTCTCCCATGTATGCAACATATCATGAAGCACCCCTTGATCATCAATAATGATCGTCACCTCAATAGGATGAGAAGAGGGGAACCAAATGAACCTAGTTACAGAAAATAGATATTAATTTTACACATTACGAGATGATCAAGTACACATATATTTTATATCCACTATAGACCACGATCTACTCCACCGTCAATATCCAAAAAGGATTGATGAGGTGAGTCTCAATGACTGACCAAATTATTTCCTCTTTCACTGGATACTAGTACACAACATTATAGAATGATTCATCTTCAATGACCTACTGTAGAAAATGATAGATTCAAGAAAATTAAAACTGGGATTGTTACAATCTCATGAGGAATATGATTCAAGTGCTAACCCTGAGGAAGGAGACGAGTGGAAAGAAGTTATTAGAAGAAGGGTGAAAAAGTTCAATGGTTGGATGAATTAGAAAATAGTCAATTTAATCCATCTAATTTTCCATGAACAATTAAAACAACCAAATATGCCCCCATCTGCTTCCACTGTGACACAATTAACATCAATAGAGCTCCAAACATCTAATATCTATCCCTTTAAAAATAATCCTGACCTAAAAAATATATTGTATTCACATGAGGATGAACCAACACCAAGGCCAAATTCTTCACTGACACTTTCTAATTGTGTGGCCTCAGATATGAAACAATGGGCACCATCCCACCAAATAGAACCACTATAGGTGACCATACAAGAAGAGTCATCATCAAATAACGTGTTCATCTTTTGTTAAATTAATTTCATTCTCATAGTGGATCTATTATCTAACGATTAGTATGACTATGAGTCCAAGTTCCCCACATCTGATCAGAGATTCGATGGAAGAGGCGAAATGATTTGGGGATGCCAAGGAAGGTGTAGACATGAAAGAAGCCAAAATTCATGCTATCCTCTTAGAAACGCCTCCAATGTTATAGAAACTCATAAAAGATGCATTCAGTAGACCAAAAAGAAACATAAAAAATCCTCTTTCACCTACCATAGGTCACTCTACATAATAATTTTGGAATATCCATGAAATGAGGAACATGAATATCCACCCTCAGTTTGAAATAATTCTTGGATGGACCAACCCAAAATTAATAAAATAAACTCTAGATCATGTTTCATCTAGAAATGGGGATGACCTCATTAAATTAAGGTTCAAACATTCCAATCAATTTCTAACGGGTTTGTTCGTAGAACCGGAAACATCCAATAATTCTATATCCATTTGGACCTACTTTCCAAAGGTCAATGCTCACTAGTTATGAACTGATGAGGCTTAATAATTTTCATTGGTTGTGAGGATGGGAGGTCGGACTCATCACTCCCTTTTGGGGGGAATTGTTGTCTACTCCGGGACTCTCTTTATTGATTTATGTTATGTTCATGAATCCCAATTACATTACCAAGTATGAAAATGAGCTTTCCTTTAGATCTGACAATCTATGATTAATATGTATGATATTTAGAGAATATTTTATATGTATTCGAGGTTCTTCATCGATAGATTATCATCATTATTTGTTAGAGATTCTTAGTAAATGGTATCCTTTAACACATTATATAGAAATCTCTTGGTCATTATGATAACCATACTGGTTTTAAAGCCACTAAGCGGGGCACTTGAAGTTTATTTTCATTTAGAAAGACATAGATTATTTTAGAGTTGGGATCGTACCCATAGATGGGCTACCTACGTATCCTTGTTAGAAAAGGAATTATAACCCACGTAGTTAGAGTAATGAAGTATGATGTTTATGCATTATTGATGGCTCAAAGAAATATGTCATAATTACATTTACACTCTAAGCTCACGTGAGTCATGCTCGGTGTGAGAAACAAGAGGTATTGCTAAAACTAGACAATTGTTCCATGAATGATGTAATTATATGAAATGATGTGGGGATTATATATGTATGACTACCCAGGGAGATAATTATTGGGACTTATTTCATAGAAGAAGTTCAAGAACAGGGTCCATAAAGGTATATATGTGATTTATAGAGATTTGGATACTCTAACTTGGGGCTTATTGCTGATAAGGAGGCCTAAATTAGGTGGGGACTTATGATTGGGTTTTACTCCTGATAATGAAGCTCAAATCAAAAGAAAATTAAGACTGGTTAAGAGAAATTATGTCTGGGGCTTACTCTTAAAGAAGAGGCCCAAGTTAAAGGGAATTATGACTGGGGCTCACTCCTGAAGAGGAATCCCAGGTTAAGAGAATTTGGATTTTGGGATCTTGGGGATTACTCCTAAGGAGGATTCCCATATTAAAATAATTATTATTGGGGTTTACTCCTTAGGAGGATGCCCAAAATTAAGGGAACACGAATACTGGGGCTTACTCTTGAAAATGAGGCCCAGGTTTTGGAATTCAATATTGGGACTTACTCCTGAAAACGAGGCCCAAGTAAAAGGAGACTTGAGACTTAGGACTGATTCTTGAGAAATAGGCATAAGTTAATGGAAATTATGACTGGGGATTACTCCAGAAAAGGAGGCCCAGTTTAGGGAAATTCTCATCTTAAAGGATGAGGTTGAATGAATGAAATCTCTCACCATAATGATATAAAGATATGTAAGTCACTAGGTTTTGAGAGATGTTCCAAATAATTCCTTTCAGATAAGGAAACCAACAAAGGAACCATGCTATAAATTGTTTTGAAGATGGTTTTGAAGGTTAAATATTTAATAGGATTGGTGTATTTGAAGAAAGCAAGTGAATAGGCAGGAGGGGCACCCAAAAAGAGAGAGGCGCGCAAGTCCTATGTGGGTGCGCATGTCCTGGTCGTGCAAGTATACTTGCGCGACACATGGAAACTTGCGCGACGGTCAACCCTTAAGGTAATACTTGGGTGAGACATGGCTCAAGCCCTTAGTATTATCCACAAAGAATTCCAAAAGATTGGTGCGCAAGTTTTATTGAAGATATAAGGTGGCATGCAAGTGTGGCCATTTCCCTTAATGGTTGGCCACCTAGGAACACATGTTTTGATGAGTTTCGACACTTAGGCCTTGTTTCCACTATTTAGATCTTCCATTCAAGGTATGAAATTACCTTAGACGTAACCGAAAGACTTCAAGCAGAGACTAGGGGGACCAGAGCTTAAATCCGACTTTTGGAATTTTTCTGTCCTTAAATGGGGGGCCCTCAAGGGGTATTTATAGGCCTTTTAAGACCTTGGGAGAAAATAACTTAGGGTATGAAAGTCACCTGCGTGACCAATATGAGGCGCGCACGTAGACTTGTGAGACTGTGATGAAACTTGTGTGGCCCATTCATAACCAAATCCTACATCATGACTTTGTTAATTTTTTATGTTTCTTCAAAATATGAATCACTTTAGACTAAAGTATTTCCCTTCCTCAGTAGTTAGACTCTATGATGGAACGAAGCGTCAAAAAAATCCCCCCCCCTCATATTTGGATCCAAAATAAGGAAGATGTGACTTTGAATAAAAAGTAGAAAACCAAGGAACTATAGCGCACATGTGTTGAGCGTGTTGATGGTATCGCGATGGTGCGAGCCGCACGCAGGTTTCGACATGTAGGGGTGCATCATTCCTTATATATATGTGGTCATTCTCGTGAAAAGAAACCGAATTTCAAACTTTTGAGCTCTCGCCACGCAAGTAGCCTTCATCGCGAAAGTGTCTTGTTTTCCGCTGATTCTTTGTGTCGCGCTGCTGTAGAGGTATTTTGACTTGCACGGTGATACCTGCTCGCCCAAAACTTGCATGAAACAACTATACTTGTGTTCCAAAATTAGAATTGCGCGTCCTAATGACTTAGCCATTTTTTTTCAAATTTATTCACAAATTTTATGAAAAATCAACTTACTTAAGAGTTAATTATTTGGCCTTTGTGCAGATTAAATGGCTCCTAGAAGAACCGAAATGGATGATGAACTGGAAAACAAACGATTTGATTATATGATGAAGTTTGTAGGCCATCATTACTATGATATCTATGATAGCACTCTTCCATATTAGTCCATGTACTTGAATAAGTATAATATTAATTTTCTATAGATCATCTACTTGCCTCTGTATATCTATGGTCATCTGCAAGGAGTCAATGTTCTAGAGGAAAAGTATTATATGCCCAAGATGCAGCCCCACAGTTACTCATGTATTTTGGTTATGCTGTGCATTATGTGTAGTAACAATGGTGTGAACATTCAAATATTTCCTTGATGACAATTCCTTGCAGATATGAAAATGGAAAACCATGGGATTATATGTTTTCCACTACTGGTTGATGGAGAGCAGACTATCATGACATTGGAAAAAATATCTGAAAAGAGTACTCTCTCCAAATGGCTCTTTACATCCAATGATCCATTCTCAAATCCATGTATCCATCTTCCATGTCTTTTGGATAGAAACAATGTCACTGTTTGATCAGTAGAAAATTTTCTCAAATCGAAATCAAGAACATTCGTTTACAATTGTTCCAAGAAGAGATGGTATCACTACATCTCTTA
This sequence comes from Viscum album, assembly GCA_963277665.1. NCBI lineage: Eukaryota > Viridiplantae > Streptophyta > Magnoliopsida > Santalales > Viscaceae > Viscum > Viscum album. The sequence continues at coordinate 612,997,047 of OY728129.1, read as the reverse complement.
TTGTGTCCAGTTGAATGAATGAATTCCAGGTGGCTGCTGATGAATCTTGGGATGCCGTAAATCAAATGAAGAGTTATGTTGACATCCTTTTGAAATTCTTGGAAAATAGAAGAGACTCGAGTCTGTGGATGTCCTTTTGACATTTGTGCATCAATGAAGAATAAATTCATCTTAAATCATTTGCACTTGTATTCTTTTGCTACTTGCATTAAATTTTACGTAAGCCAATGGGCCTAGGAAGCATAGTTTTAATTTTTCTAGGATTATAAAAAAACCATACAGACGTTGAATCTTTTTAATTGCTCAATATTACCTAAATCATACAAAGTATATGTTTAGTGAGATAGGACTTGAATTTTGTTCGGAGTTCCCTTGTCTTTTGTGGGATGTTTAAAGTCATGCACGTCGGACAAAAAAGGATGATGTTTACGGTCAAAATATCTTTTTCTGAATGCATTTAAAATTGACTCAATTCCTTGATAATTGATCTGAAAACATATTACCATATTCAAGTATGAGGGAAAACATGTGAACTATGACTTAAGAAATTTTTGAATATGAGGAATGATATGAAAAATGGATAAAAGGAATTAGAAGAAGTATTTCCCAGGAATGAAGTTACCATTAATTATCTAACCCGTTAGGGGGATGAATTATGCAGGGCCTCATAAGTAAATTGGCTGCATAGTCAAATAATAGCATCTTTTGGATGACAGGTCCATTATGTAGACTACTTATGCAAGGCCACCTAAGGGCACGTACTTCATAGTCAGGAAAAAGAACTCTCAGAAATTTTACTTTGCTACTGCTAAAAAGGCAGTGAAAGTTTATGGAGATTCAAATTTTCCAATGTATAGAGTCTGCTGTATAGAGAGAGGTACTTAAATATGGAGAGGATATTTCCAATCAAGATTGACTTTGAATTGGATGAATGTCACTCCTAAGAAGTTCTGACCGAAACGTTCGGAAGAGAATAATGAACCATAGAATTGAATACCTTCAGATCATGAAAAATAACATGGGGCAAATATGTTAAGGACAACTATTTTCTGCAGATCCATACATATTATTATTAAGAAAAATAAGAACAAAAGAGTTTTTTCTCCCAATAATTAAGTTACCACTATTTAAACAACCCATTAGGGGGTTGAATTATGTAGGGCCACCTAAGGTAATTGGCTACATAGTCAAATAATAGTATCTTTTGGCTGAGAAGTCTATTATATAGACTAATTATGCAAGGCCGCCTAAGGGCATGTGCTGCATAGTCAGGCAAAAAACTCTTAGGAATCAGACATTTTGTGACCAGATGTCAAGAAAAAGGGTTATGGAGATCTAGAAGTATTTAAGGTTAGGAGTATGACACATGAAAATGGGCATTGTTCAATGCATGTAGAGATACATAGATCAATGCTAACCGTAATCATGTTGTGGCTGGGTCCAGAATTGAAATGTTGGACTTCACTATGTATCTCATAAGGATAGGAATCAATCCATACATAGTTATTGAAATACACTTTATTGTCATGTGGGATGAGAGTATAAGAAATCTTAGTTTATGGTCATAGAGCTTGTACCATAATAATGAATACACTGTTTGTGTTTTCACAGGGACTTTTCAGCCAGTGAATTAAAAGTGGAATTTGGGGTTAGGCCCAAACACTTGGGGATGGATTTGAGGGATGCTCGAACATTCCTATGTATCCCATAAGGATGGGAATCAAGCCACACATAGTTCTTGAAATACCCTTCGTACAGATTTAGTTCGTATAAGTGAAGGGCGAAAGGGGACTTTAGTGCAATATGGTTTAACCCAAGATAAAAGGTTCGATAAATAACTTAGTCTTTAGAAAATAACATGATTGGAGATCAATGTAAATAATTATTCCCACTCAGTGGAGGGTGTCAAAGAATGTTTTAGTTTATTTTCATACAGGACGAAAGTTAAAATAGTTTAAGGTCATATGCATGGGCCGTGGGGAACCAATATAAAAATATTGGTTCTGGGGGTTGGTTTCATGGATCAGCATCATATGATATGGAGGTGAACTGACTTGAAGAGATTGGTTTTGGGATTGAACCTTAAGAGGTTGCCTACGTACCCAGCCTAGAAGGCAAGGATAAATGTCTGCGTAGTTCAATTAAATAATTAATTGGTAATCAAGTTGTACTTGAGGACAACCACGTAAAAAATGATTTTGGGAAATAAAATGGTTAGAGGCCCATAGAGGGTGTTATGGATGATGTTTACTCTAATATCATGTGAGTCATAATTGGTGGGGGAAACAAGAGGTAGAAACAACCATAATGGCACACAGTTTAATGTCGTGTAGGACATATAAAAGTACTATGTGGTTTAAAGACATGCAGTGAGAACTGTTGGTGCTGCACATTTTAGTGTCATGTAGTAGGGAAAAAATACAGTTTAACATCATGTATGACAATAAGGGTTTTGTACAGTTTAACGTCTGGTAGCTAAGATGATGGGGATAATATAGTTTAACATCATGTTGGACATAAGGGGGACTTTGCAGTTTAATTTTAGGCAGTAAGGAAAAAATAAGAAATAATATAACGTTATGTTGGACATATTAGGGACTTTTTCAAATTTTAATGTCATTTTGGATGATGGTACTAATAGTTTAATGTCATATGCTTGGACCGTTAATGATGAAGTTTAACGTCTTGCTGGACGTAAGGGACTTCTGTATAGTTTAGCATCATGTAGCTTGGACGTAACAGTTTAACGTCATGTTGGACAATATGGAAACAAATAGTTTAAGGTCATATGCATGGACCGTGGTGATGTATTTTGTGTTTATACAAAATACTTTATAAATCCAGCATTGGTTGGAGTAGTGAAGAGTTCTCCATCCATTGAGATTAAAAAATAAGCTCAATTAGAGTAGACCTTATGTATTGAATAAGGTCCTTCTCATTTTGGCTTCAGCTTGGGAGGTTTCTTTCCTGGTATCATTTTAGTTCTATAAACCAATACCAATTCTCCCTGAACGAATGAATGAATATGAACTTTTTTGTTGAAATCTCATGCTATTCAATTCTGATAGACTTCCAAGTGGTTCAAGGTGCACAATCTTTTCTCATCTAACCATTCCAATTCATCCAATCACTTTTGATATTGTTCATCTATAAATGACTGATCACAAATGGATACTCTGAGCAAGGGGAATTGAACCTTAATGGGCATGAATGCTTCCATTCCATATACCAATGAATATGGATTTGACCGCGTTGCTGTGTGGGTTGTGGTCTAATAATTCTATAAAGCATGAAAGAGTTTATGAGGCCATGTTTTCTTATCTTTATCCACCATATTTTGCAGTATGTTTGAAAGAGTATTGTTGAAGACTTCTATTGGGCCATTGGACACTACATGATACCGAGAGGAATGGTTGGATTTGATTTTTTATTCTTGACACTACTTCCTTACCTCGGTTGAACAGAAGTTGGTGCCATTGTCTGTCAATATGGTATGAGGGACACAAAATCTGGTAATGATGTTAGACTTGATGAAGCTAACAATGCTTTTAGAACTGACTTCTTTGAGTGGTATTTCCTATGCCCATTTGCAAAATAATTCAGTAGCAGTAATAATGTATTAAACTGCTTGGATGTAGCCGAAGGAAAAGGACCCACTACATCTATTCCCCATGTGGCAAATGGCCATGAGTATTTAGCTGTATGAAGAAAATCTGAGGGTTGATGAGTGAAGTTGTCATGTACTTGGAAAGAATGAAACTTATTTGTGAAATCAAGAAAATTTTGTATCATTGAAGGCCAAAAGTATCCATGCCTTCGAATTAGATCAGATAGTCTATTTCAAGACTGGTGGGCACCACAGACTCCTGCATGCACTTCTTTCATGACATCCATTGTCTCTTCACCATCAATGCATCTAAAGAGAATTCCTTCAAAACCTCTTTTGTAGAGAATTTTCTCTAGGTGATCCAGGCTATCATAAAGAGTAAAATTGACCCCACGTCACCAGATTTGTTCTTTCCCAGTTCTATCAGGTGGAAGTGTTTCATTTTGAAGGTATTCCATGATAGGTGCCATTAATCCTGTAGTATGACCATATGGTTCATAGATTGGAAAAATTTCATTGATTTCCTCTGTTCTAATTTGAACATAATGTGAAATTATACAGTAGTGGACAATACTTATGCTTGTCTCATCCCAATTTAGATCTTCCAGAGCTATGGCTATATTAGCCAGTGCATCAGATTGGGAATTTTGTGATCTAGGGACATAAGAAAATGTCGGTTCTGAAGGAAATTCCACCATTAACTCTCTAACATAATCGTACAAAGGGATTAGTTTTTCTTTTATGATTGCAGAATCCCCATTGACTTGTTTGATTACCATGTCTGAATTAACTTTCACCTTTAAGTGATTCACTTGTGCTTGAAGCGCCAACACCAATCCTGTGATAAGAGGTTGGTATTCTGCTTCATTATTTGTTCCACCTCCAAACAATGAGAAGGAATAAGGATGCGCTGCCTTTTTTTAGAGAAATGAGTACAATTCCTAACCCAACTTTGTTGAATTTAGGATCTTCCATTTTCTTCCCTGTTGGACTTCTGGAAGCACCATCAAAGTACATTTCCCATGTTTGAACACTATCTTGAATAGAAAAGACTTCCTTATTAGGAATTTCAATATCTTAAGTTGTATCTTCTACTGAAGGATGTTTATCAAGGAAATTATCTAGATCTTGGCCCTTTATTGCCTTTTAAGACACATACTGAATATCAAATTACCGCAAAATAACTGCCCAACTTACCAGAAGTCCTATAAGAATTTGATGACTATGGATTAATTTGAGCACGTTATTGAGAGATTCTAATTGGACCTCGTGATGTTGCAGGTAGTGTCTCAACTTTTTAACTGAAAAGATTAATTCTAGGTAGTATTTCTCAATATTTGAATATCGGGTTTCTGCTTCAAGCATATTTCGAATGAGATAGTAGAGGCTATTTTCATTCCCAGCATCATTCTTTTGGGCAAGAAAGGCACATAGTGATCACTCTAGATCTGTCACATAATGAATCAGTGGTCTTCCTTCAACAGGTGGCATTAATAACAGTGGACTCAAGAGATATTTTTTGAGAATATCGAATTCTTCTTGACATTCTTCAGTCCACTGGTAAGTGACTCCCTTTTTCATCAATTTGGTATAGGGTAAACTTTTGCCTGCCAAATTGGCGATGAAACGCCGAATATAGGCTAAGTCTCCCTGAATTCCTCTCAATTATTTCAAATTCAGAGGAGGTGACATACCAAGTATTGAATTTTTCTACTCAGGATCGACTTTGATACCATGATGGCATACAACAAAGTCAGGAAATGTTCCTAAGGTTACCCCAAAAGCACATTTTAAGGGGTTCATATTCAAAATTATGTTACCGAAGTTTGTGGAATATGACTTCCAAATCATCCAAGTGATTAGAACATTGTTAGGATTTAACCACCAAATCGTCCACATAACATTCAACAAACATCCCTAAAAAGGGTTTTATGATACGATGTATGGAACTCCAATATGTTGCGCCTGAATTCTTTAGGCCAAAGGGAATTACCCAATAGAAAAACACACCATGAGGGGATCTGAATGTTATAGATTTTTCATCTTATGGAGCCATTCAGATTTCATTATATCGAGAATATACATCCATAATGGAAAGAGATTCATAACCAGTTGTGGAATCAATTAAGAGTTCTGTTATCAGGACTGGAAAATCATCCTTAGGACAATGCTGATTAAGATATCTGAAATCAATGAAAACTCTAATTTGTCCATTCTTCTTTTTCATAGGGACAATATTAGAAAACCATTTTGGATATTAAACTTCTCTGGTGAAGTTAGCATTGATAAGCTTATCCACTTCAGCTTCAATTTTGGAAGCATAATTTGGGTGTGTTCTTCTTGCAGCTTGCTTAAATCATCAATGTTCTTATCGTAAACCCAAACGATGAGTAGCAACATCAAGATCAAGACTTGGAACCTCTTTATAGTTCCAAGAAAATATTTCTCGATTTTTCTTTAAAAAGGAAATATACATCTCTTTCTCTTCAGGATTCATGGCTGTACTAATTAAAGTGGGGCGTGTATCTTATTTTGTACCTAGATTTATTTCTATGAGTTCATCCATGGCTGTATAGATACCCTCTTCAAATGCGGGAGGAGCATCCCTGGGATCTTTTTCTTGTTCTTCAACATGTTTTATTTCTTCTATTACTACTTTCATAGTAGATGAAGAAGCATAATATCCATGATCAGAAGAGATATTAAAATTTGACCATCATGAAGAAGAGGCTTCCATTTCTGACCCTATTGATGATGAAGGGTCTTCCTTGGGTAATAAATAGGAGATGATGGATTGAGAATCAATATCATCGTTCACCTCTGATATTTCTATAACTTCTTCTGGCCTAGTTGGCGAAGTACCGACTTGCTAGATTTCAATAGATGAAATGAAGGCATCCCCATTTGAGCTTTCATCATTGCTTGGTGAATCACCAATTTCTCCCATGCTATCTGGCTTGATTGCTGTAATTGACATTATGGAGGTTTCCATAAGAGTATTTTGATTTGGGTTTATCCTGTAAATTTTACTGAAAGGAAACACATATTCTATACTCACATGTGTGAATGGGTTTACTGGAATCTTATCCAAACCATATGGAGAATTAACTTTGGTAACCTCCTTTTCTATAGATTTCTCCATTCCCTTCATGTGATAGAATTCTTCCTCAATGTATTGAGATCCACATGTTTTTAATGGGGCCTTATCACCATACAATGTCCCAATTTGACCATCAAAACAATATTTGAGACATTGATGGTATGATGAAGGGATAGCCATATATTGATGTTGCCAGGGTCTTCTAAGCAAGATGTTGAAGGCTGTATCATGATCAACAACTGTGAAATCTGAATTAAATAAAAGGTATCCAAACTGAGTTTTGAGTGTAATCTCACCCAGTGGTTCTTTTTCATTTTTATCATATCCCTGCAACATCAGAGTAGAAGGAGACAAATCAGATTCTGTGAGGCCCAATCGATGAAGAGTATGAATGTGAATGAGGTTGACTCCTGAACCATTATCAATGAAAGTTCTTCGTATGTCTAAACCATTGAACTTTCCAGATAAGAATAAAGTTCTAATATGTCCATGCACGACATCATATTCATCTTCATCTATGAAATATATCACTGCATGACATTCTGCATGATTATTCTTTACATAGTAGACTTCAGCTACAGCAATTTCAGTTTCAAATTCTTGAGGACTTTACAAAGCCTCAATCAGTTCCTCCTGAAGATCCTTTGATAAATTTAAGGGATCCAAAATTTATAACTTGTCTGGTACTTGGGACAAGTGTTTCAATACATCATACTTTTTATCCATAGGTTTTCATTTCCCAACAAGAACATGTGGTTTAGTAGGTACTATAGAAGTTGATGCTTTGGAAGTAGATGCATCTTGTATCGGGGTAGGAGTTGGAAATACTCTTGGATTTGGAAGATTAGACTGAATAAATCTATTTACATGACGAGAGGAAGAAGGTGGAATCTCTAACCAATCCTCCAGAATAATTGTTCTAGGACTGAGTCTTCTATTGGTTGAAGAATTTTCTTGTTCTTATTAAGCCTTTTGAAGGGCTCGACCACGAGTTTCTACTGCATACACAGCTCTAGCAGGGGTAGAATTGGAATAGTGGCTTCTGGGATATCCACGTCTTCCTCTGTACCCCAGACCTCTGTAACTCCTTCTAATTTCTCTATTTGATACAGGGAATTCAGGCTCATCAAAATAGAAACCGTTACTAGAATAAGGATCTGTTAAATGAATCATATTAACAGAACCAAAGATCAAATCTTCATCTGATGAAGACTCTGCCTGATTAGCCAATTTTGGTTGTTCAGTTTGGTGGGGTGGTGCCCATGGCTTCGAAGTAGATGGCATAAAATATGCCAGAGTGAAAGGAAATTTGATCTTTGAAACGATCTCATCTTCTTCTGATTTCTCTTATTTCTTTGAATTATATCGTTTCTTTGAGGATTTTACCTCTGATAAAGGGGGATTTTCTGTGGCATTCATAGAATAAGACACAATTGGTTTCTTCAATTGCGTTCACGAAATGGCATGAGTTTGGTTGATCATTTTTCTGACCATCCAATCATCATATTTTTTCACATTTTTGTTCTTAACTTTTTGACACCCTCCTTTTTCCTCTGTATTTGCAGCAGTTACACATGATACCTGAGCTGAAGAACCTATCAACTTGACTTGTCCCAAGTTCACCATTTTTTACAGGAGGTCATTGAAGACAAAACACTCTTGAATGGGATGCCCCAGCATCTCATGAAATGGAAAATAATTGGGATGGTCTTCATCTCTTTCCTTGTTCAGCCTCTTGGGCCTTGGAAATTGAACCAAATTATTTTCCATAGCCAAAATGAAGTAACCAAGAACTTTTTCATTTTAGAAAGAGTATAATATTCTCTTTAGATACTCAAATTGTTTCCGTGTTGGATCTCTTTGATCATCTTGATGAAACAGCCACTGTTGTTGACACTCAAGAGGTGGAAACCTTCAGGAAGATGAAGGTTTTCAGGTGAAAGAAGGTACATGTGATGGTTTAAGCGTAACTGTAGCAGTCTCTTCATTACCCATTCTCCTCCCTGAAGCTGATGGAATTACACGAGCATTATCTTTAGTCTTCATAAGAGAATCATCAATCTGATGAGCGATCGAAGTAAGGTCTTGAATCCCTCTTGTGTATCTCACAAGTATCAATGGTGTGTGCAACTCATCATGCAAATTTTCCACACAGATTGGCAATAACTCTTCTCGATGGAGTTCCAAGCTTAGGTAATATGTTAATCCTTTCCAGGAAGTAGTAAAACCTGAAACCCTTTCATTCTCCCTTTACATAATGTTTGTAATATCAAAAACTGTTCTCTTTGGAAACGTTGAGCTGAATTGAAGAAGGAATCATTAACGGAGATCCTCCAATCTGGTAATTGACCGGGATTGCAAGCTTGTATACCAAACAAAATAAGGTCCTTGTAATGACTGTAAAAAACACCAGAGCTTAACTGCTTCCTTTTGCTGAGGGGTTCTCAACATAAGATCACAACGAGAAACAAAATCTTTTAAGTGTTTCCCTGGGTCTCTCGAACCATTAATGATTGGGAATGTGGTACTTGAAAAATGTTATGGGGGAGGAATTGCATAAACCCATTCAGGATAAGCTCTCTTTTCAGGATGAATTTGAGAATGTTTTCCCTCCATAGCTTCTAACCAAGCTGTCAATGACTCAATAGTAGTCATTATGTTTTGAAAAACATCTGGTTGAGATTGTACTTGAGCAGGTGCAATAACTGGAGCTTGGACAGATGTGGTGGCTGGTACTACAACTGATGATAATACCACCGGTTGGTGGTGCACCTGACCCATAGGATTAGACCTGTGAGGGTGTACTGATAGAGGAGGATATTCGTGATCCATCTCAGTAGCCGCAACAAATTCCCATGGATGACTAACTCTAGCACACTTAGGAGGAAGACTACCTTGAAGTAGTTATGCATTCAAACTCTTTAATTCCTTCATTTATTCCTCTTGTTGTGCGAATCTTTTCTCTAATGAGGGAAATTAGCCTTCTCTAGAGGAAGGGTATGTGACCTGATTCTTTCCTTTCCCCTTATTGGAAACCTTTTAGATAGGGGGAAGTGGATTACTTGAATGATTACCTAGATTATGGGTACTCCTTTGATTTCGTGTATGCACACCTTTTTCATTTGTGTATGTGCATACAATCTCTTGAACATGAGCTTCCTCATCTGAACCCTCTGAGTGAGCCTCATATGGATGATTAGAAACAATGTAATTGATGACATTGATTTATGCATAACACATTGCATCCCTTTTATCAGCATTTCTGCGATATTTTAATCATCCATGTCCTTGATGAGACATTGCCTTTTATTGATTTGATCCCTTAAGAACTTCTTGATGAATTGTAATGTGGATGGAATCTTCTGATAATTAATCTCTTCATTCCCCTTGTGGATTCTTCCCTAATAGAGTGAAAACTGAATTTCTTTGATGGAGAGATTAAGAATTTAAAAAAGTCCCCAGTTTTGTGGACTAGGGCTATTCCAACTATTTCTGCTCAACTCTTCGAATCCTATTTGTTGATTCTGAGGGTTGGGTTAAAAGAGTCCCTAGTCTGGCAAGCTATGGTGGTTCTTAATCTTCTATATCTGATACTTTCTTGAAATCTCCCCTGATCTTGCAGAATTTAGTCCGGAAATTGGCTAGATGCATCAACCTACATCCACTCTTATCAACTGGCTCAAAAGACCATTGGATGATTTCTGACACTTCTGTCACTTGATGATGTGCACGCTCAAAATGAGAATCCTATTCAATATTATTATTCTCTTGATGCAGGAGTAATTAAAAATATTTTTCTTTCTATGCTTGATTTTGAGAGGAAATAGTTGAGGAATGTTCTTGAGCGAGCCTCTGATTACATACAATGTTAATTGGTTGTGGCCGGCCATGGGCAATAACATTGCATGAGACCATTTTTGGTGGGTTTTGTTGGATGGAGAGTACAATGAAAGGTGGTGCTCCATGACCACCCCATCCCCTGATATGAATACTAGATGGGGCATTGGCGATTAACTGGCGTAATATTCTTAGTGCTCCTAGGCATGAACGATGAAGGGCTCTCTGCAGATTTTCAGCCTTCGGATATCGAGAAACTGAGAGATATGCCATGTCAATTTGGTGTTGTAATCCTTCAATAATCTTGACATGATTTTCATATTCATCATAAGATAATATTTTCTTTTTCAATTAAAAAAGAGTTTTCCACATGCTGAGATGAATATCTTGAATACAATCTTCCATCAACATCTTTGGAATGTCATACTGAGAGTCAGCCAAAGGCCAAAACATGACCATCACTTCACCTTTTTTAGTTGTTTTCTCATATTCATCACTTCCTCTTTATCATTCGATGAAGATTCTTCTACCTGATAAGACCAAAGCTGGTTCTTCTTTATTGCTTCATTAGATTCAACAAGATCGGTAGAGAATTCACTTATCAAACTAGATGATAAATGACCCAGGGGTGGTTCAGAGAATGACTTACACCCTGGGCTATCTTCTGATTGAGAAACTATTTCACCTGATAATGGTAAAGCATCAGATATGACTGGCTTCACATTTTATAGTGCCTCAAGATAAGAGGTATTTCTCGTCACTACATAGTCCATTGAAGAATTTTCCAGGCTATGCGAATTATTACTGTAGAGAGGACTTTCACAGCTAAATTCTTCATCTTGGGGAGGACCACCATGCTGGGTTACAACAAAAGATGAAACATTTTTCTTCTTGGTCTTCTAACCACATAGAGGGTTCTTGTGGCTCTCATCCGAAGATGAACCTTTGAGACTGACCATATTGTCATGAAGCAATCCTTCATGAGGAAGATTCTGATGAAGACCTTCGGAATTAATATTCCCACTATTGGGAACTGAGAGAGTATAATCTTGAGTTGCAATAGATAATTTTCTGAGTGCATCAATAACTCTAGCATAAAGAAAGGCCTTATTACAGATTGGCCATTGATTTCATGACTGTGCTGGATGGATCTTTTTCTCAGATCCCTTATTACTCATTTTGGGAACCACTTGTTGACAAAAGTGGTTATTATGGGCATGTGTATGTGCCTGCTCAGGAGAAATGATCAGGTCAGGCTGATTATCACCACTCAAATCAGGTGTATGTGCCTAACTTGGTTGTCCGTATGACATGAGGGAGTATTCCCCACAACCCTTTTGGACTGGAACAGAGGTGTGTGTCTGTTCCAAAGTGAATTGTTGATGTGACACTCCACTAATTGGGATAGATTTGTATTTCTCTCCGTATGATACTGCTGAAGCTGTTATAATATCCTGGTACGCATCCAGAATATGAGATGGAATTTTCTTCTGCTCTTTCACCATTGAAAGAATACGCTTGGTGACTTCAACTACCAGAATGGGGATATACGTCTTTTCCGTGATTAGAGTAGGTGTGTGTTCCTGCTCTTGCCCTAATTTTCCTATCTGTGAAATCAGATAGTACTCAATTGTGGGGGAAGAGAGTTGAGTTTTCCTTCTATTTGTCATTGGAGCTTTCCGACTGACTTCTCCGAATTCTACCAAACAAGACTGTTGGCAGGCTTGATCAGTACTAGCAGGTGTATGTGCCTGTTAATTGCACTCCACCAAACATGGTTGATGAACTTCTTTCAATACTGGTATACGAGACTGCTAGTAGGATTGATGAGTGTAAGCAGGTGTATGTGCTTATTTACCAGTTGTCAACCCATTGGGTTGGCGGGCTTCATCGTATGTAGTCAGATGAGCCTACTGACTAACTGATGACTTATAAACACGTGTATGTTACTGTCTATAGTACTCTACCGGAATTTCCTGGCGGGATTGGGTTGTTGCTTCCAGACGAGTCTGCTGGACAACGGAATTAAAACAGGCGAGTGTGTGTTTCCGCTTGATGCTTTCCACCATGTTAGGTTGGTGGACATCTCTGGAAATGGAAGAGATAAGAACCTGCTCATTGTTGACCGGATTTTTCCTCTAGTGGTTCGTCTTGTGTGCTCGGGTATGAGGGACCTGGTCCAAACCCCTGAAAGTGATACCCTCATCATGTTGAGGGCGCACTGTCGCACGAGTCTGGCGGCGATTGTTGATGGGATCCCTCGAGAAGGACTCTGGTTTCCTTGAATTAAGGCCTTCAGTGGCCTTCTCATTCACCTCCTCAGAATATGGGAGGGAATGGTTGTTGCGTTCCAGGGATAACGACCCAAAATGGTTGGAGATGGTGGTTGGCACCGCCTACTTCTTGATCGCTGGTCATCACTGTCAGGATGTCCAGGGTGAATTATTAACTTGGAGGGCTTGTCGTGCAGCCTCTAGAGTGAGAATGGTACCATGTTGATGGTATTACTTAACTAGTGCATTTGATACCTATCATTGAAGATACTGAGTAGGTGATGTCGTCCTCAGAGCAGACGACGATCTAGTAGGAGTTGTAACAGAGGTATTCATAGCATAAGCATTCATAGGTATGGACTTAAGAGAATCCATTTCTGTAAGGTAGAAGATCTTGGAAAAGTGTTCCTGTTTGATATAACATAAATAATCAAGATGAATTAGGCCACTACATCTATTGGATAAGAACATTGGTTATTGATTTTTTCGTTGGCCCTCCCATTGAGATTAAATAGGGGCCTAACAAATAAGAAATACATCATTTTAACTTGGTTAAAGACTCACGTTAGGTTCACCGTTTTTTGTTTCCTCTGGAAATGGGGATGACCTCATTGATTTAAGGTTCAAAAATTCCAAGAGGTTTCTAATGGGTTTGTTCATAGAACCGGAAACATCCAATGATTCTATATCTATTTGGACCTACTTTCCAAAGGTAGGTGCTCACTAGTTATGAACTGATGAGGCTTAAGAATATGCATTGGTCGAGAGGAAGGGAGGTCGGACTCATCATACCCTTTTGAGGGGAATTATTGTCTACTCCAGGACTCTCTTTATAGATTTAAGTTATGTTCATGAATCCATATCACATTACCGAGTATGAAAATGAGCTTTCCTTTAGATCTGACAATCAATGATTAATCTGTATGATATTTAAAGAATCTTTTATATGTATTAGAGGTTCATCATAGATAGAGAATCATTTTTGTTTGTTAGAGATTCTTAGTCAATGGTATCCTTCGACAAATTATATAGAAATCTCTTGGTAATTGTTATAACCATACTGTTTTTAAAGCCACTTAGCGGGGCACTTGATGTTTATTATCATTCAAAAGGACATATATTATTTCCGAGTTGGGATCGTACCCATAGATGGGATACCTACGTATCCTTGTTAGAAAAGAAATCAGAACCCACATAGTTTGAGTAATGAAGTATGAGGTTTATGCATGATTGATGGCTCAAAGAAAGATATCAAAATTACTTTTACACTCTTAGCTCATGTGAGTCATGCTCAGTGTGCGAAACAAGAGGTATTGGAAAAACCAGACAATTGTGCCATGAAGGATTTAATTATAAGAAATGATGTGGGGATTATGTATGAATGACTGCCCAGGGAGATAATGATCGGGGCTTATTTCAGAGAAGAATTCCAGGAACATGGTCCATAAAGGTATATGTGCTTTATATAAATTTGGATACTCTAACTTTGGGATTAATCTTGATAATGAGGCATAAATTAACAGGTGACTTATGATTAGTTTTTACTCCTGAGAAAGAAGCTCAAAAAAAAGTAAATTAAGGCTGGTTAAGAGAAATTATGACTGGGGCTTACTCTTAAAGAAGAGGCCCAGGTTAAAAGGAATTTTGACTGGGGATCACTCCTGAAAAGGAATCCCAGGTTAAGGGAATTTGGATTTTGGGAACATGGGGCTTACTCCTAAGGAGGATGCCTATATTAAAAGAATTATTACCGGGGCTTACTCCTGAGGAGGATGCCCAAAATTAAGGGAACTTGAAGACTGGGGCTTACTTCTGAAAAGGAGGCCCAGGTTTGGGAATTTGAGATTGGGACTTACTCCTGAAAAGGAATCCCAAGTTAAAGGTGACTTGAGACATAAGACTTATTCCTAAGAAGGAGGCCTAAGTTAATGTAAATTATGACTGCGCCTTACTCCTGAAAAAGAGGCCCAGGTTAGGTAACTTCTCATCTTAAAGGATGAGGTTGAATGAATGAAATATATCACCTTAGTGATATAAAGATATGTTAATCACTAGGTTTTGAGATATGTTCCACATAATTCCTTTCAGATAATGAAACCAACAAAGGAACCATTCTATAAATGGTTTTGAAGATCATTCTAAAGGTTAAACCTGGAAGGGGAGAGGTGGATTTGAAGAAAGAAAGTAAATAGGCAGGAGGGGCACCCAAAATGAGAGAGGTGCACAAGTCATGCATGGGCATGCAAGTCTTGGTCATGCAAGTATACTTTCGCGACACATGGGAACTTGCATGACGGTCAACCCTTAAGGTAATACTTGGGAGACACTTGGAATAAGCCCTTATTATTATCCCTAAAGGCATCAAAAATAATGGCGCACAAGTTTTATTGAAGGGATATGGTGGCGGGCAAGTGTGGCCATTTCGATTAAGGGTTGGCCACCTAGGTGCACAAATGTTGATGTGTTTCAACACTTAGTCCTTGTTTCCATTGTTTAGAACTTTTATTCTAGGTATGATATTACCTTAGAAGTGACTGAAAGACTTCAAGCAGAGACTAGGGAGACCAGAGCTTAAATCTGAATTTTGTAATTTTTCCATCCTGAAATGGGGGGCCCACAAGGGGTATTTATAGGCCTTTGAAGACCTCGGGCAAAAAAAACTTAGGGCATGAAAGTCACCTACATGACCAATATGAGGCACACAAGTAGACTTGCGTGACCATGCCGAAACTTGCATGGCCCATTCTTAACCAAATCCTTCTTCATTCCATTGTCAATTTTTGATGTTTCTTCAAAGGATAAATCACTTTAGACTAAGGTATTTCCCTTTTTCAGTAATTATACTCTGTGACAGGAAGGTGCATCAGCAGATCCTACTAGGGGGTTGATCCATATTCATCAAAGAATCAAGACCCTATTGCCCCGATGAAGGGGCATCCTAACACCAGGAAGTTCCTGCCTTTAGACCTGATGTATGATATTCAGGAATATTTTTCCTTGGTACTAGCCAAGCTATTGATCCCGGATTACATATTCCATTAAAAGTACCTTACAAAATAATGCATATAATATTTTCAAATCCATGAGAAGTTTAAATTCGAAGTGACAGATGGTGAGGTTTATCGGACAGAGATCGATATCCGGGAATTACACACAGTTTTCCCCATTACTAATCTTGATAAAGATAACATTATACAAGGTCATATGTGATGGTGTAAATTATGTTGATGTATGAACAGTTTGAATTAACAATATATCTAGAGTTATACTCATTCCAGTATGAAAACTTCACTGGACCGTCTACAATGAGGATAACCTAGTACCTTCCTCCATAAACTTTTTTGGGCTATGAAAAAATGTGATAATAAGCCTTTGGTTTAAATCATGATCAATAATTAGTCTGGAGACCTCATGAGTGACTGAGAATTTATGGTCGTTCAACATAAAATTACCTTCAATATCTTACTGAGAAGACCTTTGTGGCATAAGTACATAGAGATCCCCTCATACTACCATCAATGCATAAAATATTTCACCAAAAGACAAAATGGGATGTTGCATTCTGACAAGACCCTATTCAAACCCTATAAGTCATGTTATATTGATGAACAATTCTATGAGAAATAAGGGAATAGACCCTCAGTCAATGGTATTTATTGGGTCGTCACCCATAATGGTTTGGATATGGTCCGAATAGAAAAATTAAAATATTTCATCATTGAATATGTACTACCAATCAATCAGGTTAGGTGTATGACCCCATATTCAGATGCATATTTAAATGTACTCATGATTTCAGTCATGACTATTGAGTATGGAAGGGTTGAAAATCTATTGATCCCACATTCATTGGTGAACTCTCAAATTTGAATCCCTTTAATCTGCACCCAGAGCTCTATAAATCTATAAATCTCTCATTGAGGAATAAGAATATTTCTTATATCCCAAAGAGGAAGAATATGATCCTCCATTACTCACTCCCTCCTTCATAAAATCCATATCTATTATCCGGGTCAGAAGTAGTCAATACATCTTTTAAATACAAATATATTGACTCTCCCCTAAAATATAGTGAACTGATCTCAAGAATTTTTCCCCTTAAGAACAATAATAATAAGGTGAAGGGGAGAATGATGTGGAGGAGGAGTACCTTAGGGATTCCACTCCATCTTTTTTAGAGGGTGTCTTGATCACATAACAATTCACTATTCATTTCCACCCTGACACCATTTTTTAAATATGTTTTGTAATGAATATTCCAAATATAATAATAAATTTTACTTCATGTTCAATTCAATGAATTAATGTCTATACCATTTTAATTGACAAATTTTTCTTGTTTCAGTGTTTTCATTATAGGAGGAGGTGACTAGGAGAGACTGTGATGGAATTTGAGCAAAATGGGCCAAACTACACGAGATCCCAAGAATACATGTGTGCATAAATATATAATGTGTGTTATAAATGCATTAAATAAAGCTTAAAATTGTTATACATGTGAAAAAATATGTGGGATATATATTTCATGAAGACCATGGAGCCCAATTCGTCCATTTGGAGGCCCAAAATTGGTCCACATTGTGATGAAATGATGGGCGGGATAGATTGGACCACCCTTATCTATTTGGGCCATAACTCAGGCCTCAAAACGTCAATTGTGTGGATTCTACCTCCATTGGATAGAAAAAATGAAATCTCGCCCCTCTACTGAATTTTATGTCATTTAAACATGTTTTTTTCAGTTAACCATCCAGATAAATAGTAATAAAGAAGTCTACCATTAATACCCACCTAGTCCCTTAGGCACGTTACTTCTTTCATGGATTGTATGATGAATTAGTAAATAAATAAGCCCTAAACCTCATTCTCAAAGGTGGAACAACAAGGTTTAAGGTTTAGTGAAACTATATAGTTATCTTTACCAATTTTATTTCTCTTCCCACTCATGTACTTCTAAACCTATTAGTGAACAATTTTGGGAGGGGTGTCATTTTTTGTAATCATGTGATCCATTCTTGTAATATTCATAAGGTAATTGAATTTCTATCTTTTATCAATAGTTATTCATTAGTAAATTCTTAATTTTTTTATTCTAGAATGATTAAATACTAATCAAAAGAACAATAATCCTCATGCTTCTATGAATATCCTGGATTTTGTGATGATTTGAGTGTGGTTTCCTCTTTTCTCACCCCTTTCTTTCCATGAGTGTGTGAATGGATTATGCAGGTTGATAAATTCTAGGTGCTTGAACCAATTAATATTTTGGTACTCGTCTTTTGGAATAATTTACAATGAAATAAATATTGTCATCTCATCTCATTGTCGATGTGATGCCTTGATTGAGTTATATTTTAACATCGATTCAATTATGATGATTTTTGAGCGGTCATCGATAATCAATATTGTTGATCAGTCAAATCCTGGTTGGTATCTTACTATGAACTCACATACCATACTAGTATCAATGTGTATAAATCAAGTAATCATTGATCCTTCTCATTCCCTTGACAACGATGATGGATTTAGCATCAAGGGACACTTATTGGGGTTGATAATGATTTCTCCATCCCATTTCCCCATAGAGTAATTTCGTTTCTATTTCTATTTTAAAGTCAACAAACCCAATGTTTTATAAATTCCCATTACACTTGTTTTTCATAATCAAAACACTATTTTTAAATTATTTATCTATGTATCATTAGATATATGACCAATATTTTCCACTATACTTCAAAAATTCTAGTTGAAAATAAACATCTAATTTTATTCGCTCGATAACATGATCAAATTTTGTGATCTTATAGCGATTCACAATTCATTTCCACCCTTGCACCACTATTTTAAACTGGGTTCATAATGAATATTAAAAATATAATAATAAATTTAACTTCATATTTGATTAAATTAATTAATGAATATCACTTTTTAATAGGGAAATATTTCTTGTTTTAGTGTTTACATTATTGGTGGGGGTGACTTAGAGATCTTGTAATGAAATTCATGAAAAATTGTCCAAACTGCGTGAGATCACAACATGCATGTGGTCATAAATATGATATTTCGATAATAAATGAATAATATTGTTCTAAAAATTGGTGTACATGTTAAAATCCATGTAAGATACATTTCTCAATAAGACCATAGAGCCCAAATCGTCCATTTGGAGGACCAAAATAACTCCACATTGTGAAAAAATTCTAAGCGTACCAGATTTTACCACCCTTCTATATTTGGGCCATAACTCGAGCATCAGATCTTCAATTGGAATGATTCTACCTCCAATTTAAATCCAACTAGAAGGCCCACCTCTACAATTAATTTTATTTCATTTTCATGCGTCTTATTCTATCAAACATCTACATAATTAATGATTATGAAGTCTACCATGAATAGTCACCAAGTCCATTAGGAACTGGAGTTATTTTGTGGAAAGTGTGATGTATTTGTTTATAAAATCACACCAAAGCCTCATTTTATCGGGGGGACTACTAGGGTTATGGTTGAGTCAAACATGAGAGCTCTTTTCACCCATTTTAGTTCTCTTCTCCCCCATATACTTCTAAACCTCAAAGTGATCAATTTTGGGGATATTATTTGTTTCAATCCTAGGCTCCTCACTTGTAATCATCATAAGGTAATAGAATTTATAGGTTTGTTGTAATTTTTTCTTCATTTATACTTTATTATTTATTTATTTTTTGTATGATCAAATACTAATCAAAGGAAAAAAATCCTCATGCTTTTGTGCGTAACCTTGATCTTGTGATGATTTGAGTGTGGTTGCCTTTTTTCTCATCCCTTCCCTTTCATGACCCTATGAATGGATTGTGTTGGTTGAAAAATTCTAGGAGCATGAAAACATTAATATGCATGTTCTTTTATTGTGGAATATTTTCTCACTAACACAAATCTGGTCATCTCAACATGTTGTTGATGTGATTCCTTGATTGAGTTCTATTTTTACATTGATTCAAGTTAGTTAATTTTTTGGGTGGTCGCCAATAATAAATATCGATGATTGATCAAATAAAAGTTGGTAACCTAGTAAGAACTCACATTAAATATTTTTGTATGTGTGTATAAATCAAGGAATAAATGATCCTTCCCATTCCCTTGAGAGAGATTATAGATTGATCTCCAAGCGACCTTTACATGGATTGATCATGATTTTTCCATCCCTTTTCTCTCAGATAGTAACATAGTTTCAATTTAAATATTAAAATCATCAAACCCCACAATTTTTAAATTCCCTTTCTTATTTTTAATTTCAAAATAAAAAACCTATTTTTAAAATTAATAATATAAGACTTTGTAGAGAGATGACTTAGGGTTCTTGTTATACTGTAGAAATTCTAGTTAAAAATAAACATTTAATTTGACACGCTCGACAATGCGATCAAATTTTGGCACTGTTTCTAGGATCCAAGATCATTTTTTCTTTGTACTCTTTAATTTTATTTTTTCTTCTTCTTTAAATATCTCCCCTCCACATTTGATTGTTTTTGTTTTTGTTTATGTTTTTATATTTTTGTGTTTGTGTGCTCTTCCCCTCTCTCTTTTTCACTCTATTCTACTCTCTCTATCTATAATTATGTAGTATTACATTGTATTTTCTTTTCACCTTTAAATATTTTTAATTTAATTTATTTTATCTATCCTCAGTCATAAAAAAAGACAACAAAAATCAAAATTCACAACTTTTTTTCATGACCCAATCATGAAAAGAAAACTATTTGAAATAAAACCAGTGATTGAAAAGACACTTCAATCAAAAATTAATTCATCCAAAGTATGACAATCATGTAACATTGTGGAAACAATTTTTGAATCTCAAGTGGTCTTAAACCATTCAAAAATTAAACCAAATCAATCCCAAGAAATCATGGATGAAAATAACTGAACTTTAAATGAACGTACCACCCTGGATGTGTAGTATCAAACTTTATACATCCAATATCCTAAGGAAGAATCCAACATTGAGTTGAGATCTGGCCTCATCCACCTACTTCCCAGATATCATAGTCTTCCTGGTGAGGACCTTCACAATAATCTCAAATAGTTTCAAATAGTGTGATCTACCATGACACCCCAAAATGTTTCTAAGGACCTAATAATGTTTAGGTCATTCCATTTCTCCCATAATGGTGTAGGAAAAGAATATATATAGTATCTGACATCCACAATTGGTGGATGGAATGAACTAAAAAGAATCTTTTTTATATATAATTTATTCCCTACCTCCTGAACTGCATCAATTAGGAAGGAAATTTGTGGTATTAAGAAATCACAAGGAGATACACTTTAATAATACTTGGATAGATTCCAAAAAATTGATCAAGCTATCCCTACCACCTGATTAGTGAATAACTATTAATCCAATACTCTTATGAGGGAATTATTGCCATGGATTATGGAAAGATTGATGATGTAGCTGGTGGTTCCCTAATTTATAAATCTCCTTCCACTGCTCATGGCTTAATAACCAATATGGCTCAAAATTCAAAATAATTTGGTTTATAGGCTATTACACCAACCCGAGTAGTTCATGAGGTAATTCATTCATCCATAGAATAAAAGGTAGATAATAAACTTGATGAGATTCATACCCTTAAAAGAGAATTATATCTACCACAAGGTAACTCACACTCTTTTTTAGTTACATTACATTGTGGTATTTGTTATGACAATATTCATTTTTCTATCCAGTGCCCACAACATTAATATTCACCTGAGTCTTTTCCTGCCATGTCCCCAGGGAATCCATTCCAACAAGTACCTCCCTTCAAGAAAGACCCATTTAGGCCAAATTCAAACCCTATGTGGAATGTACGACCCCAGTACCAACAAAGAGGAATCTCATGCTACCCCAAGAAGAATTGGTATCAACAAGACCAAGGTATGGAACATTCTTATCCTTTACAATATCAAAATAATTCTACTCCTCCCTAATCTCAACCACGCCTCAAGGATATGGTGAGGAAAATGGAATCCCAGAACCTCCTGTTCCAACAGACCACACAATCGGCTTTCAGGACCTATGAACACAAGTGTGACAATTGAAAAACACAATCGGTGTAATAAATATTCACGGTTCAAAACAATTAACTTCCCAACCTATTTCCAATCCAAAATACAAAGGTTTTTTTTGTTAAATAACACTTTGTGGTGGAAAATAAGTTTCAATGTCCAATGAGTCCACCCAATAGTTATGTACCCCTCTTGAAAACACTTTTTCTCCACCTAGAAAAAATTCCAATGAATTAAAAACAAATAAAAATGGTAATAAAATTATCATAGATTATTTAAATAATCAATTCATTCATCTTCCTTTCCCCAGAATACTCTCTAAATCTAAGAATAATTTCAATACTGAAATTGATAAAGAAATAATGGATACATTTAAAAAAAAATTATCATTACATTATTGGATGAAATTAAAAAAACCCTCGATATGATTAAATTCTTAAATAGCATTACACCCATAGATGAAGGATAATGGGAAATGAGAGAGTCAACCTGCGAAGGAATGTGTCGACCATGATTCACCCATCAATTCTAACTAAATGAAAGGATTCAGGCACATTAAAGATACCATGTTCTATAGGGGATACATTCTTTTCAAATGCTATGTTAGATTTAGGTTCTTCCATTAATGTAATTTCCCACTCCATGTATACTTTTCTTCACATTGTGTAGATTCATCCAATACGCATTTTCATTCATCTTTGCAACCAAAGTACAACATATCCAATATAAGTGATTGAGGATTTCCTTGTAAGATTGAAGAATCTCAACTTCCCCACTGATTTCTACATCATTGAGATGGAAGATACCTGAACCTGTGGAAATGGTCCTCTCATACTTGATAGTTTATTCCTTAAAACAACAAAGGTGATTATTAATTTTCACAAAAGAATGCTATCTACAGAGTTAGGTGGGGAAATGATATGTTTTAGAATCCCTAAAGAAATGAAACACTCTATTGAATAGAACTCCACTCTTCCAATTTAGTACATGGAAGTGCTCTCTAACATCACTCACACACCAAAATTCCTCGTCAACCCATACTCTGACTCATTTTTCTTCTTCTTCACCCTTGGATTATTTGAGTTGGTTTAATGTTTTTAGTGTTGTGTGGGTTCTCAAAAATGTAAATTTTATGCTCTAATTGATGAGTGTGTTAATTCTAAGGTACCCATGACCATTGATGATTTTCCAAATATAATTTCCATAGATTCTCTTTCCTTATAGAATAAACATGAGCATATTGATAGTTTCATGAACCTCACTCCCCCTATACCCCTACCTCAATCCAAAAAACCAATAGTGATAGGAATTAAACTACTTCCTCCTGTACGAAAATATTAAAATATTGAGGGTATTGGCCAATTACCCATTGTTATTTCCAATAAACTATCTTCAGAATAGGAATTCAAACTGATTTACCTTTTGAGAGTGTGTGAAAAGGTGATTAGGTGGGAATTGAATGATATAATCGGGATTAGCCCATCTATTTGTATGCACCATAAATATTTAGATGATGAGGCTAATCATTTAAGTCAATTTCAATACTATTGGAATTCCACTCTCCTTGATGTTGTAAAAATAGAATTTAGTAAATTACATTATGTTGGGATCATTTACCCTATATCTACTACTAAATGTGTTAGTCCAGTACAAAATGGGCCTAAAAACTATAATAATATAAGTGTAAATGTAATTAAAGAATTGGTTCTAACACATGAGAAAAATAGTTGGTGGGTCTATATTGACTACCGTTGACTAAATCAATCCACAGGAAAGGATCACATTCCTCTACCTTTCATTGACCAAATGTTTGAACGATTGGCTGGAAAGTCCATTATTGATTGTTTTGATGGATATTCAATTTATTTCCAAATCTATATATCACTTGAGGATCAATAAAATACAACATCTACCAATCCATTCAAGAAAATTTTCATATAGAAGAAAGCCTTTTGGTATATATAATACTCTCGGTACTTTAGAGTGATGTATGTTACGTATTTTTTTCTGAATACCTTGAGAATTTTATGGATGTCTTTATGGATGATTTCATAGCATATGCATCTTCATTTGATGACAGTTTGGCACACCTAGGTGATGTCCTCCTCCGCATCATTGAAAATGATCATCTATTAAAATATGGTAAAAGATGTTTCATGGTTGAGAATGGGAGAGTTCTTGGTCATGTTATTTAAAATGAGGGTGTTCAAGTGGGTAAATCAAAAATTGAATTAATTTAAACCTTTAAATATCAAAAATGCGTTCATGGAGTGTGATCTTTCTTGGGTCATGCTGGGTTTTACAATCGATTCATTGATGTTTTTTGTTATATCGCACTTCCATTATCCCGGTTATTAAAAAAATATTCTGAGTTTGTGTTTGATAAAAATTGTTAGGATACATCCAATTCAAAGAAAATGAGTCCTACATCACCTCCCATCATCCAACCACCAATATACGATCTCCCATTTGAACCTATGTGCGATGAATCTCTCTTTTCAGTTGGTTCAGTTTTGTCACACAGGGTTGAGAAGGCTCCTTATGTCATTGTGTATTGATCGTGTACCCCTAACCCTACCCAGGTAGACTACAAAACCACTAATAAAGTACGAAATTATATTGAGTTTTCCTTAGATTTTTTTTCATATCTTCTTGGGTCAAAATTCACTGACCCTTATGATCATGCTTCCCATTGTTTTTTCATAAAGAAACCTGAAGCTAAGCCCCACCTCATATGGTGGATGGTCCTCCTCCATGAGATTGACCTTGAGATTAAAGATAAGAGGGTAGTGGAAAATGTTATAGCTAACCACATTAGTATGA
The DNA here is from genome assembly GCA_963277665.1 of Viscum album. NCBI lineage: Eukaryota > Viridiplantae > Streptophyta > Magnoliopsida > Santalales > Viscaceae > Viscum > Viscum album. Next base: position 612,972,377 of record OY728129.1, on the reverse strand, counting down.
TTTCTCCACCACCGGACCACCATGTTGACTCATCCCTCCTCACTGGATAATTATTTCATCATGATAACCTTTTTGATATTGCGGACCATACCCCATGGTATATAGAAATTGTCAATTTTCTATCAACATTTATGCTCCCCCTAATTTCAGCACATCCAAATCCTAAATACATAAGCATGATTATTGGTGGTACATTTGGGAAGAAATATATTTTTGGGAATTTGTGATGACAAAATAGTTCGGCGCCGTGTCCTTGACCATGAGTTGACCTCTATTTTGACCTTATGAAACACTTCGGCTTATGGGGCCCACTTTGTCTCTCAATATACATGATGAAATATCCTAGACTCAAGAATTTATTGGCCAACATTTTATAGGGATTCCCACCAATTTTTCATGTCATGTATTCATTGTCAATTCAGAGGAAATATCTCTAAGTGGAATGAAATTACCTAACAACCTATGTTATTCTGTGAAATCATTGATGCATGGGGAATGGACTTCAAGGGTCCTTTTCCAAATAATTTTGGAATTATGTACTTATTATTATCTGTGGAATAAGTCTCATAATTTGTGGAAGAAAAGTCTAGTAGGACTGATGACTCATGAGTGGTTGTTAATTTTGTGAGTTCTTAAATTTTTAGTAGGTTTGGTTTGCTGAGATTCAACATTAGTGACCAGGGTAAACATTTTTGTAATCAAAACATGAAAAATTATCTTCATAATTATTGGGTTGATCAAAAAGTCTCTACTACATATCACCCCCAAACTAACGAACAAGCCAATTTTTCAAATTGGGACGTTAAGTGCATATTGGAGAAAATAGAAAAAACCAACAACATTTATTAGTGTTTTCCCTTGGATGAAACACTTTGGGCATACCGTATAGATTTTAAAATGCAAATTGGAATGTCACTATATAGGATTTTTTATTGCAATGGATTTTCACCTCCCAATGGAGGTAGATCACTGTGCATATTGGGCTATTAAACAATGTAATATGAATCATTCATATACAGGTGAGCATAGGAATATTCAGATTCAGGAGTTGGAATAAATTCCATATGATGGATATGAGATCTCTAGGATCGATAAAGAGAATAAAAAGGGTATCCTTGATAGCATTATTCATCAGCGGAAGTTCCATATTGGTGTGAAGGTCCTCATGTACAATCCTAGGATAAATATCCACCTAGATTTTTCATAAGCAGAGTGGATGCAATCTTACCATCCATAGGATTAAACATAAACAATTAAATGAGGATTTTCCAAAAAAATATGGTGGAGGAAATGAGACTTCTATAAGAAACATACCATTGAAACACCGCAGGTTTTATCCTTCCTTCTCACATTCCAAATTATTACAGTGAGGACACTGCACATTATAGGTTTGGGGGTGGATACATTCATGGGTTCATTTGGATTTTCATCATCATTCTTATTTCTTATATTGTTCAACTTCTTTATGTTATTTCCACTTTTCCCCATCATGTTGAGTTCATTTGGATTTTCATATTCTTTCTTCTTTCATCAATTTATTTCCTTCTTTATGGTATTTTTACTTTTACCCATCTTTTTTTTGTTTATTAGTATTTTCATTATCTTTCTTATTTCTTCTCATTTCTAGCTTTTTTATTTTATTTTTACATTCCTCCCCTTATGGTCAATAAATAATGGAGGTTACTGAAAATGCATGTTGAATTTTTTTTACTCCAGGTTATTTTAACATTTGATGAAAAAAATGTATCTGTTATGGAATGAATATATGAGTAAACTAAACATTAGGTAGTGATTTTAGTAAATTGGTTTTTTGTTAATGATATAAATGGTTGTATCTTTATGAAACATTTGAGATGATTGATACCCCTTGTGTGTGTATTTTTGGGAAAACTATGTCATTAATATCTTCATACATTTTTTCACCAAACCAAAAATTGTAAATATTTCTTACATGATAGAAGTTATACAATTTTTTGGTTACTATTTTTCATATTAAAATTAAATTTCCTTGTTTTCATTCCCTATCTGATCGGTTTCATTACTGTACTATATTGACATATGTGTGTGTACCAGATATCTGACTTTTGTACACCCTCAAAAGAATTGGGTTCTATCTTGGGCAGGTCTAAAACAACTCCTCCTCATCCTTTGATCTTGTTATAACTATTACAATTAGTATCACAAGGAGATCAAACAAAGTTTGAGAGTGGAGTTTGAGATTTATTCAAAATGAAAATTATGAAATAAAAATAATAATAATAAATGATGGGAGTAATGAAATTTGAAACCTATAAGGATATCTATGATGGGAGATTAAGGTTTGACTTCTAGGAATTCTTAAGTGAGTGTGTCTTGAAATATTATTTCAAAGGATTTAGGGATGGTTCAATGGAAAGAATCATTTATGCTGAAAAATGATAAAATAACCTATATTTACTGGATAGAGAGCAAAATGAATAGCCTGGAATGGTTTTAACAAACATATATGTAGAGTTAGTAGCATATTTTACTTTTTAATTCCTTTCTCAATTTGGTATTAGGAATCTTATTGAATATCATTGTGGTATAATTTATGAGTTGTATTCTTCCATTTTCACTATGAATTACATTTTGGTGTGGGTTTTTCTTTCATCAAATTACATTAATGAATTAAAATTTCCATGAATTTTAAAAAATAATGATGTTATAAATATATAAATGCATCATTATTTTTGGATATGAGACTTTTACCATGAGTAAAAATGTTTATGTGTGGGGGGTGTGATCACATAGCATTTCACTATTCATTTCCTCCCTTACACAATTATTTTAAAATAGTTTTGTAATTAATATTCCAAATATAATATTAAATTTCAATTCATGTTTTTTAGAATGAATTAATGTTTATCACTAACTAATAGGGAAAATTTTACTTTTTTAGTGTTTACATTGTAGGAGAAGGTGATTTGGAGAGGTTGTGATGGAATTCATGCAAAATGAGCCAAACTGTTCGAGGGACCAAGCATTCATGTGGACATAAATATGTAATTTGAATAATACAAGAATTAAATTGAAATTAAAATTGTTTTACCAGTGAAGAACCATGTGGGACAGATTTATCAAGAATACCATGTGGCCTAATTTTTCCATTTTTTGTACAATAATCAGTCCACATTATGAAGAAATTTTGTGAAGGAAATATTGGACCACCCCACTTTATTTGGGTCATAGCTCAGGCCTCAGAACATCAATTAGGCTGATTCTACCTCCATTGGACATCCCCCTAGAAGGTACACTTTTCTAAATAATTTTAATTCATTTTCATGAATTTTGGTTATTCAACCATCCGGATAAATAATTGCAATGAAGTATTCCATGAATAGTCACCTATTCCTTTAGACAGTTGACTTATTTTGTTGAAATAGTGATATATTTCTCCATAAAATCAACCCTAACCCTCATTCTCTTATAAGGAATGACCAAGGGTATGATTGAGTCGAACATGAGAGGCCTATTCACTAATTTTAGTTCACTTAACCCTCATGTACTTTTAAACCTCTTAGTTATCAATTTGGGGGGAGTCCTTTGTTATAATCCCAAGCTCCATGCTTGTAATCTTCATGAGTTAATTGAATTTCTAGTTCTGTTTTCAATTTTTCATCATTTCATATTTCTTAATTTTTTATTATTATTTATGATCAAATAAAAATCAAAGGTACAAAAATCAGCATGCTTCCATGCATAACCCGGATCATGTGATGATTTGAGTGTGATTGCCTATTTTCTAACCCCTTCCATTTCATGAGGGAGAAATGGATTATGTCTGTTAATAAATTCTAGGATCATGAACCCATGAATATTCATTTTGATGCCTTGTCGAATAGTTTATCATTGACACAATTCTGGTAATCTTGTCATGCTGTTGATTTGATGCCTTGATTGAGTTTCATTTTTTACATTGATTCATGTTTGTTGATTTTGAGCGGTCATTGATAATCAATATCAATGATAAAAAAAATCCTAGTTTGTTGCCTACTAATAAATCACATACCACACTAGTTTTAGTGTGTATAAATCAAGGAATAAATGATCCTTCCCATTCCCTCGAGATCGATGATAGATAAAACATCAAGGGATAGTTTCCCAGGTTGACCACAATTTTTCTATCGTGTTTCTCTGAAATACATATTTAGTTTCTATTTCTAATTTAAAATAGATGACACCAAGATTTATAAATTCTCAATCTTATTTTATTTTCATAATAAAACCCCTCTTTATAAATTAATTATTTAAGGCTCCATCAAGAGAAGACAATGTGTATCCTCTATACTACATAAATTCTAGTTAAAAATGGACATCTAATTTGATGCGCTCAACAAAGTAATCATTTTTGAACCACCATTTATAATATAAAAAAAATAAACATTATTAGAGAATAATCTCCATGAAAAATCTTTATTAGTACCATCATTTCTTCTGAAGAGAAATAGGTATATACCAATTTTTTAATGAAACATCAAGATTTATTCATCTATAACAAAAATAGAATTCTAGGAATTGATCTCAAGGTGGATACTCACCACCTAGGCCTGCTAGAAGATCACAAGGGCTATAAACAAGCATCCATAAGGATGTATATGATGCATGAAGCCAATATAGTGGATAAAGATGAAATCTTATCAGATCCAACTTCATTCAGGAGGTTCTATATATCATTTGGTTGGAAAATATCATCCCTATCAATAAATAGAATATAAAAATTTTATATTTCATAGATTTAAATGATCTCAACCAACACTTCTCGAAGGAAAACATCCCAATCCTAATCAGAGATCTTATAATTGATGATGCTGCTAGATATTGGGATGTCCCTTTCATGGATTGATATTCCAGACATAAAAAATTCTGAATGGACTAAGAAGAAGAACAATCAACCACATTCAGTTCCCCAAGTAAGTATTTTTCAATTGGTTAATTCCTTTTGGTTTGAATAATTTGGGTACTACATATCAATTTTCCATGCATCACATCTTTAAACCCTTTATAGAAATGTTTATTGAAATAAATGTTGTTGACCTAGTGTTTAAATCTTTAAAATGAACCTACCTCATAAAATATCATGAAGCTTTCTGCAAAAAATTGAGATAACAAGGTCTAAGAATAAACCCTTTAAATTTTGCATTAAGTGTTAACTTAGGGAAGTTTCTATGCTTCATAATACACTATTATGGCATCAATGTCATCCCTAAGAAGACAAAAGATATTTTTTTAATGTCCACTCCTTAAATCATTACATTGTTTGTAGGTCTTCAAGGAAAAATGGTCTATATTCGATGGTTCATATCCATCCTTTTTTGAAAAAAAAAATCAATTCACTAGGATGATGAAAAACTGGGTTACATATCACTAGACTGATGATTCATAGGAACAATATGACAGTATCAAGAAGTATCTCTTAATCCCACCGATTCTAATGACATCTGTCGAAGTAAGACCTCTCATTTTGTATTTGAAATCCCTAGAGTGATGTCTAGGTGATTTACATAAACACAAAAAGGACACCACCAGCATAAAATACCATTATTATCTCATTCTAACCATGATCGATGATGAGATATGGTATTAAGATATTGAGATGAGTTATCTAGAACTAATAATTACAGTCTAAAAACTGGGGAACTATATATATCATCATGAGATCTATTTGGTATCTCATAACAACACACTAAAATACATTCTCTACCATCTAATGTTAATTGGAAGTATGTCATACTGGGTGACCATACTCCAGCAATTTGACTTTCAATTCGTTCCTAAAAAAAATCAATTCCAGACATTGATAGACTTTATGTAAGACAAAACCTTTCTGGAAATTAATTAATTATATACCAAATTAGGCATTAAAGAGGTATTATAAATTTAGCATTACCCTCAGATGTGAAATATTCATTTTAACAGTGCATCTAGAAGCCCAACATGAAAAAGGCTGGAGGACCCCAAGATCAAAAATTTGGGGTTGGGAGTTGTACTCATATCTTCAGCAAAGGGAGTCCTACAATACCCTTTCTAGATGTTGGATTCTTACATGATCAATGAAGTAGAATACTAGTATCACGTTGTAGGGCCAGAGCTATCACTTCACGAACTTGTGTCAAACTTGAAAAAAATGTGATTCAAACCATTTCATCGAGCATGTTAATGATGATTATGAAATCAACACGGAGGAACTAATTCCCATGTTAAATAAAATAAAAGGACAAATGATGGAATTAATTTCAAAGATTAAATTGACACTTGTCTGATAATTATAGAGCACCAAAGCTGGTTCATTGGAAATTGGGGACACAACTCTAGCTGATCCTGAGCAGGACAAAACTATTATAATATTTGTGTACAACAAGGCAGTCTCAAATTTATTTAGTCCAACACAAAATAAATCAACGAGATTATCCCCATACCTAAGATATACAATCCTACCACTTTCTGGATTATGCCCTCTATATACTACTTTCAAAATGGGGAGCTCCCACCAGATAGGGTAGGTGGGGAAAAAATCCAGAGATGTGCAATTAAAATTTTTCAGTATGAAGGTGAAAATCAATAAAAAATCTTCCATAAGAGGAGCCTTGATGGTGTCCCTGTCAGATTAATTGAAGGAGAAGAGACTATTGTTGTTATAGAGGAAGTGAATAATGGAGCATGTGGTTCCCACTAATTATGATCCACAATCTCCCATCAAATTTCGAAATCTAGGAAACTAATTTTCCAATGTAATTAAGGACTGTACTACATTCTCTACAGTGTGACATTATTACCATGTTCATGCAAATTTCATCCATCGACCCCCAATGTTACTTCACACAGCTGAGTAATCTTATCCCTTCACCATATGGGTAATGGAGATCATTGGACAATATCCTCCCACTACATCCAATCCATTCAAGTATGTTATCATATGAATTATCTTCTTTTTCAAATGGGTATAATTTGTACCCCTTATATTGGTAGGGGAAGGATTAATTTTCTACTTCGTGAAGGCTAACATCATTACTAGATTTGGTGTCCCTCAATTAATACTGACAAATAGTGGTACAAAGTTCTATTCTTATTAATTTAAGAGGAGATATTTGGGATATATTATCAAGACAAACCAATCATCATGATATAATACATCGTTTAATAGACAGATAGAGTACTTAAATGAGACCCTATCAAATATACTACAAAACAAAGTAGATTAGGGTAATAAATCATGGTGGGAAAAGCACCTCCATGCTCTATGAGATGACAATAACATGACCTACACTAGCAATCAAAAAATACCAATACTCATTAGTATACAAGACATAAGTGATCCTACCAATTGATGTTTAATTTCTCTCACTCTGCATCACCATCTATGGTCAACTATCCATAGATAAGAAAAACCCATAAACATTTGGATTAATTAGAGTGACTCAATGAAAATTGATTTCATAACTTTCACCAATTGTAAATTCACTAAAATATGATTCCATAAGACTTTAACAAAACGGTTAACCCTTGCACTTTCCTTTAAGGAGAAATGGTGATGGTTCTCATGAAATTAATGATACTAAGAAAGAATCCTCCACATCTAGAGCCTAATCGGGAGGGATTGTATTTCATAAACAAGGTCTATCATAATGGAGCTTATTATATGATATATATTGATGGAAAACTCATTACAGCTGCAACTAATACAAGGATCTGGAAGAAACATTTCATGTGACCGCATGATAAATGTTCTTGACCACATGGAAATAAACTGTATTGAGGTATTTTGTGAAACATGACATTGAAGTGTGCTTCTATCATCCCGATCGCATGATGTTAAACTACATGATGCATTATCCTAGATACACTACATTAAATTCATACCATCATGGGTCCATGTTTAATGAACTTAAACTAGGAACTAAAATCCTTAAAACATGAAGTAAAAATAAATGGTGATCATCATTTCAACCTATAATTCCCCACACATGATCGAGATCTATGCAAGTAAAAAATGAAATGCCCATATTCCTATGTTAGATAGAAATCCACAAAGGATGTCATTTCTCTCGAACAACGTGTGGATTGATTCCTATTATTATAGGATATATAGTGATTCTTAGACTCTGTATATCAAGACCAACTTCAAACTCCCCTCAACCGTGGGGTGATTTTATTATGATCCATTATCATCAATTCTTGTTTCCATGTTGGTATTATGCTTATAATAGGTTTAAAAAATTAATCTTATCACATCTCATTCATGTATAATGAGAAAATGAATGGCACTATGGTATACTCGCATGAGAGGACACCACCATCAGTATTAGTCATCTACCATTCTACATTCAACAGGTAAGTACGACTCGATTCCTCTTACATGGGATTCATAGAGATGCATGAGTGTCATATCTCATCTCCAACCTCCATTAAAAATACATGTCCCCTCATTTTATATATAAAAACTCTATGCATGTAATTTTTTTGAATAACTACATGTGGCTTGATTCAAATTCACATTGAATACATATAATTTCTTAGAAATTATTTCTTTAGGACCGACCATAAATCCACTCAACCTTATAGCCTCTTGGCATGAGTTTCTATCAAGAGTTTGTACTTTTGAATAGGGTATCTTATGTCCTTGTTCATGTAATTTCATAAAATTTTCACCATGAACCTCCCATTGGAACACTTATTCTCACTTCATCATTGAAACATGAAGGTACATTTTGTAACCAATTCCTTGGATACATGATGGTAAATTACATGGTGTCATCACGATGCCCTCACCTAATAGGACATCACTAGTCTCATCATTCATTGACCATGTATTGTTAAAAATTTCCTTCTCCTTGTGTATAAGTCAGATCGGAACACTGAGCCCCTTTTTCTAGAACTATGTACAACTTAATTACTGCACTTATAGTATACGTAAGGCATCCTAGACCCTGTGTCCCAGCCCAGCTGAATGATAGGGTTAAAAATCCCCCTATTTATAGATCAAGCATACATAAAAAGTATCTATTGATAATTATGTATGGTTTGATTCCTATATGTGTAGGATATGTAGTGACGACCCGATTTTTATTCTTTGGACCATCTATAACAAATTATAAATACATATATCTTTTATTTTGTCCCCTCTATGTACCATAATGGATATTTTCCACCCCTTGTTTCCCAAACCAAGCACACCTTATGTGGCATTATATATTTTTTAATGGGATTCCCTAGATTACGAAGATATATCAATCCATATCTGGGTATCCATGGTCCTTATAAAAATACCAAAAAATTCCTTACCACACAAAATTAAACTACATGGTACTTTGAGAACTTTGTATGGTTTTATTATCATTCCAATAATATATATAGTGATGCGTAGGCTCTATATCCTAGTCCCAAAGGCAAAGAAAAAAAATTAAAATTTCTCTATATCCTGCATAAAAATTTATGAAGAATATTTTGAATTTTGGTCCAACATACAGTGATCCATCAATGAAATAGAAATTCTTTCCATGTACAAATCAGGTCTATGTAGGGAGTTTACAAATCCATTGAAAACTATAGTCTGAATGTTTCTTATGTTCTTGGATAAATCTAATCCATTAATCAAACTCTTTGACTCGTGAAATTTTGGATCTTTATAAACCTCCATGAACATCATAAGAGTGAGTTCAGTATCATGAAAACCCCTTTGTTTGACCAGGAAAACATTTCCTGGTTGAATCTGCATAAGTTTCCAAAAAATAGTCCTATCAACCAGATGAAATTCGTCCCACTGATAGGATTTTTCATACCTCTATAATCTCTAATGGATTCTATTCCCCTATCTCATTTCACTTAATCTATGAATCTCTTAACCATGGTATATACTTTCCTTCATCGCTCACATTTGAGGTAAGCTAGAACTCACTAGCCCAATTGTCCTCTGGTTAATCATGGATTTAATTATAGTTGGTATTAGCCATATGACCTTAAATTAAAAGGCCCCATTTATTCCTCACCGGATGACAGTAACCTACGTGATAAATGTCCTAATTGCATGACATGAAACATAATGGTATTAAAAACAATGTATGAATTGATTCATATAAGTGTACGATATGCAGTGACACATGAGATTTATATTTTGGGTTTATCTGTGAGAAAACAATGTTCCATATTTTCCTATGAAAGGGTTAAACCTAAAATATAAACTTCCAAACACAATAATGAATGCCCCTCATGTTCATATTTAAGAAACATATCAAAATATAAGATTCCAATATTAGCCTATTACCATTGGGGATATCGTATTAAAAAAATGTTTCACTCCAATGTGTGAGAAAGATCTACATTGGAGCCTTTAATATGCGACACACCCCATCTATGAGCTCATATATAATGGGAAATTCCCCTTTTTATATATAAGAGTTTGATTATATTACGGTGGAACTTCCCATGAACTACATGTGACTTGATTCATATCCTTGTAGGATATGTAGTGATGCATGGATCTTCAATCTTGTTCCCAATCGCAACAAGAATGTAATGTATCTTCCATGTACATGGATTACACTTAAAAAGGAAACATTCTTTTACCATCATAAGGCGAACATATCTTAATATTAATGGGAAATTTCACCTTGATATTCCACATCCACATTTAAGTTCCCTCTTTTTATATACCAAACTCAGTATCTAGAAAGGCTTGAATCCCCATAACCCACTCTAGCCATCGTATGTGGAGGGTCAGTGTCCTAGGGACACCATTGTTTACTTATGTGTAATATTACCTAGATATATTATCATATGTACCCAAAAAAGTCTTATTAATCCATGGAAAATTCAACCCCAAGAGAGTAATTTCATATCCTTATATTCCCTTATGAAATTTACATCCTGCATCACTCCTTATATTTGGATCCCCTAGATTATAGTATATAACTTTCTCCCCCTTCATTATTGAAGACGATAGAACATTCTTGGTTAGACGAATGTGAAAAGGGAGAATAGTTTACCCCATGGTTGGGTAAAGGTAACCTTAAATCATATTCCTAGAAATTCATTTCCATACAACACTAAAATACACCATGATTGAACCCTCATTTACATAATACAAATTCATGTGGGAGTGATTTCCCATCCAAATCTAATTAAAATTCCCTCTTATTGTTTGGATATCACTCGCATGATAAACCACCTTTCATGGTCTTTTAATATCCAAATTCACCTAATGATACCAATCCATCTAAAATGGATGGTCAATTTCCCTAGGAAACCATAATTTGACTATGCACAATATTCCCTCATTGATTATATATAAGTATCATATCAAAAAATAATATCATCCAAATGAAAGTTCATCCCCAGGAGAGGATATTAATTCCTGTATAATCCCATGAGACATTACATTGGAAACCATACTTATGTTCACTCCCAGAGTACATTCCCGATGTCATATTTTAGATTTATAATCAGAAAATCAAGGTCAATAAATATCCCCCTTTCATGTCTGAAAAATTATTAGGACACTCTCATTCAATAAAACCTTTTGGGCCCTATCCCTAAAATACATGGTCAATGATGTTCTCCCTAAAACATATAAACTCTTAGTGTAGTTCTTGAGACGTTAAACTACACATGTAAATACACACAAAACTGATTTGGTGAAAAACATAGAAATGGAACCAAGGGTAAAAGTCGAGTAAGAGCTTGTCAGACCTATGATTTCAATGTTCAAGAAAAATATTTTGAAGTAAAAAAATTAAAGGGGAACAAATATTTATAGGTTTAAATCACATAAAGGGAGTCCTAAGAAATAAAAATTAAATTCCTTATAGGCCCACATCACAGTGGGATTAGTTAAAAGATAAGGTTATAAGAGAAAAACACAATGTTCATAGGGTATTTCATGTAACCCTAGAAACAGTCAAATTTTTTTTAATGAGTCCCATTGCTCAGGGAAAATATTAAATTATTATATGATATTTACTTAAAATAAGGTTCCCTTTTACAAAGAAATATCATCTTTTTCATCTAGATTGGAACCTATTATGATGGGGGTATTTTCTATGTCCTGAAATTCAGCATGAAAAAATATAATTCCATTAATCTATTAAAGGGTAGAAAGAAAATCTTGACAAATATTGAAGAAAATATTCAATGGGATATGACCATGAATCAATAATCCTTTCATGGAACACCTCTAGGCATGGACATCCACTGCTTTACACAGCACCCATGAAAAAAATAGTTGGTGGGATGGAGATGGTGGCACTGGTGCCTACAAACAAAAATTAAGTCATTTGTAGGAAGGATTCGGTGATTTCTACCCCCATAAATGACTATCCTCGCAAATGATCCCCCCATCCATGAACGATAGTTCCCCATAAATGAAATATTTTGTGGCACTAGATGTTACTCCGGTCCCTTAAAAACGGCAGGCCCCATGGCCCATGATTATTGGCCAACCAAGTAGTTAGCTATGTTTGTCCTCTACAAAAAGGCTGAAGGTGGATCTAAGAGAAAAAATGAACACAGATTGGGAGAAGGCATGGGAGAAATCCCACCTTCACATGATGAACTTTTCTGATGGTGTCATGAGTTATATATGTGGGTGGTTTTTCACTGACACAATCTTGAAAACCTTAGGTGGGAGAACCTATGAAGAGTATTCCATGGGAAAATCCATTGTGAATGATCTTATGGAGATTGTACTTCATGGGTGATATTATGTAAAAATATTATTATTCGTTCATACTTATATGGAAACCCAATGTACTCACTAAGCCATGTTATGGGGGTTGTTCCCCTGCACCCCCACTCAAGATTACAATCGGACTGTAGCCATAGCCCTCTAGACTAGTCCATTTTCTACCTTCACTGAACCCCATGAAAATGGAGAGTCACGCCATGAACGTTTTGACCTAGTTCTAGGACATGTTAGGTTATTTATTATAAGACCATAATTTCTACCCCATATAATTCCATGATTTGAAAAATTCCTTATGCACCACCTGAAATCCAATCACCTTACTCTTATGTGAGCTTAATCCTTGAAGGGATGCTCTTGCATAAGTACCAAAAAACCTAATCTTGACCACATGAAGTTAAAGTACACCAAACTCGGATGAGCTATATGACTTTAAATTTTTGTATACGCTATATAGAAAAACTTATATACCTTCTATAATAATCATGTGAATACAATCAAATAGCCAAAAGAGAATTCCATCAGAGGTAATACCCAATCCTTTCTTATGGAAGGTGACATTTTTATCCTCTTCACCTTCACTGAGGTTGTATCTAGATAACTCACTTAATGTGAATATCATAGATATAAAAACAATAGACGAAATGGGTACACTCAAAGCACTTTATCTCTCCCCTTGGTCTGTAATCCAATCCATCAAAGGATAGGGTGAGATCGAGCGATCATTTGATATACTTCATTCTCTTATTTCTCACAATGAGCATGAATCACGTGGGATTATTGGTTAGAGGTTATTAAGACATTTATATGATCTCAAACCTAAAATGGGCCTCCTACATGATTTATGTATTGAATCTATACTTTAACCTTCAATGGTTCATATTCAGAATGAAGCATCACTAAATAGGAAACATCAATGTGTAAGCCCCAATCATGCCCCCATCTAAATAGGATACATTCATCTGTAAGCCCAAATCATAACCCTTAACTAGACCTGCAATAATGTGTAAATCTTGGGATTAGTTAACTATGTTGTATTTGATTCCCGACTAACTTGGATATGTACGAAGCCTCCTCAAGGTCAAAACCCAACATCAAAATCCACCCCAATGTTCTCTTGTTCACATTCCTAATAGGGTCATGTATACTGAGCATACTATATCTCTCTAGGGTCCCTCAGGCTTCCTCAATGTAAGTCTCATACCATCCTCACCACATGACATTAAACTACATGGTTGGGTCCTTGTCACACGACCTTAAAAGCTGATTTTTCCAGTTGAGCGACACTGAAATTCATCCGTTTTTATTCATCTCATTAAGATAAATAGGAAACCGATTTCATGTGTTTGATCCCAAAATCAAATCATGTTTTCCCCCTTGGATGAAAGAAAACTCTTGAGCTCCCCAACAAGCAGCATAATACTATAATCATCCCAATAAATGACCAAATAATCCCCAATCATTCTAAAAAATGGTAACATTTATATAGAACCTTAAAATATACAAATCCTTTCATTGATGTAGAACATCAGATATATACAAATTATTCTGAAAACATGATAATTTATGATTCATCATCATCTTGGGGTAATCCATAGATACATTCTATAAATGAACCAAGGATTCATGAACATATCTTAAATCCATAATAGAGTCTTAGAACAGAAAATAGTTCCCACCAAAGGGGTGTGATGAACCGGAAATAACATCCTCTTGACCAATCCATGTTTTCAAGTTTCATCAGAAATGTTAGCCAATAATACCAATTTTATTGAAATGGGGGACTATGAATCAAGGATGTGAGATCCATTGGGAATTTTCTACTCCACAAATAAAACTCATTGGAGACCATTTAATGAGCTTATACCCATCATCTGTGATTTCACACCGTAGAACCCCCTTCAAAAGACCATTCAAGCCAAAAAGATGTTTTCTCTAGATGTAATATAGTGATTATGATGTGAAAATATGATGTAAGAAACCACCATAGAAGATAAAAAGGATATATTTCCTAGTCCCCATCAGACGATTTCATTCTTGACCCGGGATCACGTCTTCGAGGGAAATTGAGAGAAAACATGAATTGAAACAAAAAATAACATGAATAAAGTGTAATTCATGACATAATAGTTAAAAGTTTATATATATATATATATTCCTTTTAAATTAAATTTGGTGGATAATATAAAATATGTCATAATGGAGTTGAATTTAGATGAAAAAATCTTAAATTTTGATTCCAACACTGTCATATCCATTATATCATCCAGAAAAATAAATGTAATTTTTTATAATATATTCATAAGAACCATTTTCATCAGTATTAAATTATAAAGCATCTTTTATAACAATTTGACATCCATTCATGGAATTTTTCTTCCTTATATTGACTACGTAAGGTTATTCGATCAATTTCAACAGAACTACTTCGGTACATTGACCATGGTCAAAGTTATTATGTAATGGTCCCTTTTTATCTAAAATGTTAATAATATAATTAATATAATTTTAATGCATTATATAAAAATTTTAATCATCGAGGAAATACTATAATAAAAAATAATAATCACATTTTGTCACAGTCATTGTAGTCCACATGTCCACACAAGCGATGATTTTCTTTTCTATAGTATGAAATTGATTAAGTAAATGGATGTAAAATTACCATAAAATAATATAAATATTTTAAATATAATTTTGAAATTATATTAATGTGTTATTGGATATTTTTATAATGATTAATATGAAAGGAACTTGATGAATCTTGTTAGGAACATATACATATTCTTTTGGCTATCCCCATTGGGTTACACCCTAAGAATTATCGAAAATATTATTTAGTAAGATGAAGAATAATATGAAAAGATAAAAATAGTTCAGAAGGTATTCTGTTATGTATTTTCCAAGATATGTGGCTCATGTAGTGTGTATAATTAAAGAGATGATGTTCCCTTTTATAACTGAGTTTGCGAGAAAACATGTAAATAATTGAAACCTTATTATATAATATATGTCTTAATGAAGTCAAGTGGATCCAGATTATAAAATATTAAAAAAATATAAATTTAAACATGAAATCAAAATAAATATTTATATTTAATAATGTTTTTATGAAATAATGAATCCCAATCCATTTGTTTTATCATTTTTATTTCATTTTATCATCAACTAGGGTGAGAAAGATTTACCTTGGTCACTATTGATTTTGACAGAAAAAATTTGTTGAAATTGTTACCTAATGTTAATTAAACTAATTACAAATATGGTTTCCATTTTATAAAATTGAATTATTATATGTTTCACAATTTAAATTAAATACATCTACATAAAATTCAATGAAAAGTATTTTTATAAAAATGCATGTTTTTTTCATAAAAATTATTTTATATTATAATCAATTATAATGATGATTACCATGTATTTAATTGTATTTTTTAAAATAAAAAGGGAATTATTTTACTTAAAATGAAATCCAACACTAAAACGAGGCTTTTGAATTCTTGATTAAGAGAAAAGAACCAAAAATAGATTTTAATAGAACACAAACGTCACATTGATATAAAAATGATAAACATATATTTCTATGTTAATAATTATTTTTAAAAATGAATTATATTACTTATTAAATATATATTATATCCATAATAATGGTTTATAAACATCAAATTCATTCATATATCATTATGATTTATAAAAGTGGTAGTATTTTTAAATTCATTATTTTCCAATATTTTCCTAAAAATTATTATTCTCAAAAAAATAAAAGAATACACCTTATTATAATTTTTACATGAAAGTTTAAAAAATGAAAATAATTTCATAAAAATAAAATTAAAACATATGGAAATTTCAGTTTTAATAACATTCGTGAATAAAATAATCTGAATTATGCTATTGTTACATTGCAATGAAATATTTTCTTACTTGAATTAATGACTAAAAGATACGTTCTTCCCCCTACAAAAATTCTATTCATGAAATTTATGTAATTTCACCTCATTATAAAATTTGGGTAATTATTCATCAAAACATCATTAGGTTACCATTTTTCCTTTTCTATATTTTTATTTTTCTAATGAAACTTTACCTGTTGAGTCATTTGATTCCTCAACACCACATCCCTTATGTTAAGAATCAGGATAACATCTTCAAAATAATATATATTATACTATAATTAATTTTATCCAATGGGGGTATATGCATTGGGCCAAGCATAAATTTCCGATATTATTAAATATAGAAAATATCATTAAATTTAGAGAGTTTGGGTAGATTTTTCAATTGGTAAACCACCATTTCAAATCTTTCCAAAACATCAAAAGTATGTATGTTCCAAGAACATAGTTTCAATTTACTATTAAACCATATAACCCCCTTAGATAGGGATAAATTAATGAAAAAATGATCCCTTATTGGAAATTTTATATCATTCATTAATTTCTTAGTATAGATATATTTCATACATTGATCTACATTGATATGTATCTAAATAGGTTTTCCAATTAATGTTGTCTCCTCAACAATTTCATGCCCTAAAATCTGCATATTAGAAAATTAATACTGAAAAATTCGTGTATGAAATATTTTTCCATACAACTCTTCATATGGTCCCATTTGAATGCTTTAATTGGAGATATTATTCTATGAAAATCCTTTCATGGGTTAGTACTGATTCCATGTACCATGAATGTTATGTGAGTACATCCTAGTCATTTATTTTAGTGATTGAGATTTCCATTTATAATGTCCACCTATCAAATGATAATAAGAATTTCTGAAACATAGCTCCTTGTTTAAATTCTCCATAAGAAATTTCCATAATTTAAATGTAAATCATGGGTTATTTCCAGATACAATCAAATTTGGTTCATTGTGAGGTATGAAAACATTATTTTTATCGATTTTATGAGGTAACCAAGAGGTAAGTCCTCTCTTATAGTGAATAAATGTTAATACATGTTTGGTTGATCAATATTAACTCATAGAGAAGCATTTATTTTATGATTATTTGAAAATATAATGATAAATTCAGTAGTAATATTACCCCACATCTACATAATAATAGAGATAGGTGGAATGAACCCTTTATAATGATGTTTCTTAGCCTTTAAATATTGAAAAACAAAGGAAAATGATATATAGTCAAAAATTTACATCATCATATTATCCCACCAAAACCTTTATCTTAACTCCCTATATATTTTTGTGTTACCTATGTATATTCATAAATTCCAACTATGAGATTCATTATGTAATTACCCCTTCATCTCAGGTATTTTTGAAACACATAAATTATTTCCAAATTTAAAAACACTATCTTCATAAACAATTTATACCATATTCCTATCATTCACAACATTAATGTTCTTTTATAAAATCTTCTCATAAAGTTGGGACCTTTTTTATTTAAATTTAAATATG
Source organism: Viscum album (assembly GCA_963277665.1). Taxonomy (NCBI): domain Eukaryota; kingdom Viridiplantae; phylum Streptophyta; class Magnoliopsida; order Santalales; family Viscaceae; genus Viscum; species Viscum album. The sequence goes on along the minus strand of OY728129.1, from coordinate 612,954,262 downwards.
GGTTTTCAATAATTTAGAAAATGAGTGATGCATTCTCTTCCTTAATCATTCACATGTAAAATTGTATTAAATATATGAATATAGGATCTTTTTAATTCCAAATTTTAGTATGAACTCCATGATCATTTCTATTGTATTTGTCAACAACTTTATTTCCCATCCTTTAGTGGTAGTTTATTGAGGAATCATAGTCCCAGAGTAGATATATCCTTATCCATTTGTCTCAGGTTGAAATAATATTTTGAAAATAATTATTTAAAAAATTAATGATTTATATATATCCCTCATATTTGAACATATAGGCAATGACTTCTTCTTTTCAAATGAATATATTACAAATTTAAACTCAAGAACATGGATTGGATAACTCTATTTACTAATATTCCATTATATTAATTCATTAGAAAAACATTTGATAATATATATAAATAGAAATATTATTTATTTATTATATTCATTACTATATATCACAAAATAACCCCTTTTAATTGTATTGTAAATATAAATGTGTTTGAAAATCTCCTCTTAAGTTGTTAAAAATTTATTTAAATTATTCTAAGCATAAAAAAAACACTTTATGTGTCCTAATGACTAATTGGTTATCTAATTATGAATTATTTTGATCAATTTTCCAATAATAACAAGTTAGTCAAATGATAATACATATCTTGGTTATGTTCATTTTGGTAGGCCATTCTTTAATTATCTTTTTTGTTAAAAGGATTACCTATTATTACATTCTTTTAAGAAATATTTCCATGGAAAGGAACTGACTAAATCTAGAATTCAGGCATATGAAATTGAAAATATAACTCATTCATTTATATATTTTCATGAATTATTCTAAAATGTATTTTAAAATCTTCATGGATTTTAGATATTATAATGATATAATTAATAAATACAAAAAATATATTATCAAGATAACCTTTGAATAATCTATTCATTGATTCCATAAAAATATAGGTTTAATTAGTTAATCTAGAGGGAATTACTATAAAATCATAATATCCATACCTTATGGGAAATTACATCATTGAAATATCATATTTTATTAGTAATAATTGATGATACCTAGAACATATATAAATATTTGTGAAATAAGTAGCTCCATGACATTGATCAAACATGCCATCTATATGAGGAAGATGATATTTCTTCCAAATTGTACAGGCATTGAATTTCCAATAATCCTTTAAAAACCTAAAATACTAATAATTCATCTAAGTTAATAGAATACAAGCTCTCTAAGGTGAAACTGTAAGGAAAATGAATCCCATTTTACATAACTCTTACAATTTTTTCGTCAGTCCTGTTAATTCCACTATGGCCATTCTATAAGGATTATTAGATATATGATTTTCATTAAAAATTTGTTCAATGGAAGTATCATTTTTTTTGTCATGGGTATTTCCATGTAACTCTTATAGAAAAACATCAATGTATTTCTGCACAATAGGTACAAATTCTATGTTGGGGTTACCTTTTCCATCCATTAGTTTCATATTCTCTTATTCACTGGGGATATATAAATGATTTAGATAATGAATTTTTCGTTATAAATATAATGGATTTAACATTTCTTTCATGAATATTAATATAACTCCCTTATAGATAATTATTCTTTTTATACATTCAATTAGAATCCACACTAATTATTATATCATATTAAACCATAGGAATAATAACCAATATTTCAAATAGGTTATGTTTATGCATCATAATGGGAACTAAAAGGCATATTTTTTTAAAAAAAATTCCACTTGTATTCATAATTTAAAACTCAATTATTAAGGTGATATGGATTATTTAATGTTATTTGAAAATAAAGAGTATATAAAATTGTGAAAAAAATTAAAATAAAATAGATATTTATATAACTTTGTGTTTATAATGAATATAATTGCCAACATATATTTTAGGTACTTAATAATAAATACAGAAATTAAAAAATCAATTGAAACCATCCTTAACATATTTTACTGTAGGTTCCTTTGAATCTTGGGTAATTTCTTTGAATAATACCCCATCCACCTGAATTATGTTGAAATGGATAACACCAACTTCTTTAATTCCAATAAACTCACTAGAAAGATATCCCTTACCCCTTCACCTATATAAAATATCATTCTAATTAACTATTATCCTAGATTATTCATCTTTAGTTTTGACATTATAGAAATCTCATCTTATCATTATTATTTTTTGAAACATTTCTTCTTTCCCTTAGTGCTAAGACAACAACATTTTTCTTGAATTCCCATGAAAATATAATAACTATAAAATAATCTCATTATCTTGATGGAACATAGTACTATATCATCGTATAGTGAGATTGTTTTGGAGACTGATGAACATAAAATTTTAGGTTTAATCCCATTAATTAAATAGTTAATAATTATTTTCGGATTTTATATATAGTCTATATCACACCTTCGTAATATTGTGATGATGGCCTCATATTTAGAAACACATGCTTCATCCTTTTTTCTTTAGGATTATGAATTTTAATTCCATTTCATCTCATTTATTTTGAGTAAAATATTTCTCAAATAAAATCATGTTTATTTTTTACCATAAAATAGTTCCCATTTAAACACATTATTTAGTATTTTGGATCAAGGACAAAAATTTTCAATGATCTACCTTTAAAAATAGGCTACCCTAACAACCATTTCCCTTTTGTTACTTCCCAAATCCATGAATATCATTTCAAGGGAAACGATTCATTACATACCTAATGAGGTTCCCCAGACCCACAATTATGGGTCCTTTTATAATAACACATTATTTTATAAATTAACATTGATAATGGGTGAGATGATCAAAGAAAAACTTATATAAATTTCCTAACAGTATTATATCTCATTATAATCTCACACAAGTCAAAAATAATTTTGGTTTAGTTTCATTGAGGACTAACTACATTAATAAATTAGTTTTAAAACACTTGTTAATATTTCTCTATAATAAAACACACTAGAAACACATATAGACTTCTCATAGGATCCATCCAACTTTATATAATGGGGTATGCATATAAAAGAAATGTGAGTGCTTAAATATACCATATAGAAAAACATATCTGATAACAATAAAAAATAATAAGTGAGTATAAAATGATCACACATGTATAATCAGGAAATATAATAAAGATAAACCTAACAATGAACAGATCAAAAATCTTGGAATAAAGAATGAGAGAACCTAAAAGTTTGTAATATTTATGAAAAGGGGAATCGACATGTATTTTTACAAAACCTAAAAATGAATATAATTATAGAGTTATGGAATATATTGAAAAACATCATAATGATATGGAACAACCAAGATAAAAGGATATCATTGTGACTAAACTCATTATTCCCATACCCATGTGAAAAAACTCATTGTTTATATTCACGGAAATGTGATAAAACTAATTATTAATTGCATATTTGAACAAAATAATTAGTTTCACACCTAACTATCTTCTGAGATATAAATTTAAACCAATTAATTAGACGTTCATATGGGAACCTACCTATCATAGTCCTCATATATGTTTTAGATAGTAAAAAATTATCATTATATAATATCCATAGAATAAAAATGGGTTTCATATACGTTTCAGATGCAATCATATATGGAAAAAATTATTAATTACATTAATAATTCAAAATTTTTATACACATGAAATATAAATGTGTATCCAAATATATTTAGTAAATTTTTAGGTAAATATTTATTTATCATTGTAATAGAGAATATGGTATTTACAGAGTACAGATAAAGGGTATTCAATTAAGTTAATAATATCTATATTAAATTAATTAATAACATAAAGGTGAACACCGTTTAATAAATTAAATGTAAAGATACCTATTCACAATGGAAATGAGTTGAATTAAATATAAGGATTATATAACATTTATCACTAAGTAAGAAAAAGAAAGTGATGGATATATTCTATGATAGAAAATAACATATTATAATAAATATAGAGATTAAATGTGGGTTGTATAATTAGAATAATATCCATTACCAAGAATAATATATTTAAAATTACATTGAATTTCATAAAAAACATTTTTTTAGATTTCAAAAATAACTTTAGAAGGACTATTTCCCCAGGACTAGCTACACTTGGACTCAATAGGGTTGAATTTAGTTCTTTTAAATTTTAATTTCATATAAAACAGTTATCTTTAATCAATTAGAGACCTATAATAATATCCTTAACATAAGTAGTTATAGAAATAAAAAATTAAAATAAAATTGATCAGATGTAAATATTAATTATGTTTTAGGGAATAAAAACCAAATATTCAACTCCACAAAAACTCAACTCCAGAAGATTATATATTTTCACTTGTTTGGTCTTTTAACCTAGGAGTTCCAGAAAATTTCCCAAGAACTTCATAACTGAGTGATGGAAGTCAAAACATGGTAATAAATTAGAAAATACATTCAACTAGGATCCAAAAAGTATTTGCAAAAAAGTTTCTTCAAGGTTAATTTAATAAGAACCTTAAAAATGAAAGAGAGAATAAATATATTGTTTACAAGTAAATCTCATAGTTTTAAGATAAAACTAAAAGAATATAATAAATATCCCAATGAGATGATAAGAATTAATATAGAACAAGGTGGGTTTGGTGAACATAGAAAATATGAACATGGTAGTGTAACTGTAGAGTCAAATATTCTTCTTCTTTCATATGAAATACATAGTAACGCCTATGAGATTTCTGATATATTTATTCAATAATAGATAATGAAGTTATATTTTTTTCTAAATTTTTTTTTCATACTTGAGAGGCACACTTGAAATGCATGGAATAATTACTTTTTAATTGTACTACTTCATATCTATAAAATAAATAATTGATATTTTATAACCACACATATGTTTCATGGAAATACCTCAATAAAATTATTTGGAATTCAATTATCCTTTCACTTTCTTTCTTGATACTTTTCACCTATTATATATTTTTACTATAAAGATGTAATACACCATTTAATAAATGCATGAAATCATTAATTCTACCTGAAAGTTTCCTAATGGTAATAAATAACATGTTTCTAGACCACATAAATGATTTTATACCACCACATAGTTGAATTAAACACACATTAATTCATAAATCAAAATGGAATCACATAGAAATTTTTTCACTTATCAGATTTATCTCAGTAGTGGAATTTTAAAGGCCTTCCTCGCTTGGATGATTTGCTTTTAGAAGGATTATTACTAATATGTCCAAAATATAATATACCTATAGGAATTATACATCCATTTGTATCCAAATATCAAATTTCACCACATATCCAAATAACAAGGTTCGTTACACAACGTAACTGATTTATGTATCTAATTGATCTACATATCCTACTACTCACACACGCGATTCATAATTTTTAGAGATTTCCACATAGTTGTTTCTATGATATTGATGTTCCATGTTGGTAAATCATTTACATATGTGATTAACAATAGTGATTTCTCTACGTATTCATTTTTTCATGTATCCAAATTCCTCCCATATCATATTTTCTAATTTTAGGGAAATTTCATCCAAAATGTCCAAAATTTCTAACTTAATGGTTTCAAAAGTAGAAATTCATAAAATAAGTATAAAAAAAATGAAATCACTTAAAATTATCAGTAATATATGAAGGGTATTTTATATCTTCTAAATTTAAAACCTGTGGGATATGTTTGAACAATAGAAGTATTTCATCAATATCCCCTATTTTGATGCTCACAAAATTTATAAGATATTAATCACAATGTTTAAAAAGTTTCCTATATAATTTTATATAAAAAATGAAATATTATTCATTGTATTCTACCCCATAATTAGAGAAATTCCCCCTTTATATTATGTGAGGAATTATCATCCTTTGATTAAACATAGGGTAAACTTCTCCAATTTTTTTTCCTTTTGTACCATTAAAAGGATGGGGATAGGTAAAAAAACATTATTAATTTACCACTAATTGGTATAAATTGATTAGGGATAGCTCAAAAAATGTATACGAGATTATGAATAGAATGTAATTAATTAATTAATATTAATATAATAAGAAAATTCATTGAAAAATTTCCCTTTGAAAAACCTAAGAAATTGATAAAGATAAATATCATTAATTTTAAACCATTTGTAAAAAACATACATCCACTCAACACCCCCAAAAATACATATACAAAATACAAGTCATGATATATGGGCTTATATATAGGGTTAGACTAAGAATGTGGTTTGGGTGGAGGTAACATTATGGTAAGAAGGGTTCTATAGGTAGGATGAGGATCTATTGTTATTGAAAAAGCAATCATTTCAATATTAGTGGTAGAACGGTCTGTAAATCAAATAGATGATTTTTCACTAGGATATTGATAAGTAGTGGTGATAATTTTTTCAATATAGTATTCATATACACATATATTATAGGATAATATAGATGAAAAAATAAAACTTTTTTGTATGGTATGAGGAGGAACCATCATTCCTAGATCTATATGGATCTAAGGCTACATCCATCTTGGATTACTCATTTTGGTATATCTTATAAATACTATAACATTCATTAAATCTTTATCTAGTACCATGATAGATATATTGAAGTTGATTTTGAAGAGTCCAACATTGAAAATAATACAAATAATCTAAACATATTTCTATTCCATTGATTATATCTTACTTGAAGAACTCAATAATAATAGAGGATTCATATATGTGGTTTTAAGAAATAGAGTGGAGAATATTTCATAAAATTTACTTAAAATATCACAATGAGCATGGGTGAAACTATGAAATAGATTAATAAGTTAATAGGTTGAGGACTATATAATGTATCTAGAAGATCGAGATATAACTTATTCATAATCTATTCTACTGATCCTTAGATAATGACAATGCATCCATTCATTGATTTATCATACCATAGATATTGGATATCAAAACATATAAACCTTGATATATATATTGAACACCACTAACTTGATATTGATAGACCAGATCACTATAACCAAGTTCCACTTCAGTGGGAACAAGAACAATAGATGAATGAGTAACTAGAAACACTATATGAATTATCCTAAGATGATGTGTCACGACCAGTCCTCGGGGCCCGTGCCGTGACTACCCCAAGCCCGCCTTCCATAAGCCAGGGGCTGGCGACTAGAACCAAAGGCATAAATACTGACAAAAAGGGGGAGGCATTTCCTTTATAAAGTAAACAAACACCATAGAGTAAGCTAGAAGATGTAAACACTAACTAAAGCTGGTACAAAAGTAAGTGCGGAAAAGTAAGTGGGCCAGAATACAAACCCAAATTGAAAGTGCAGTACAACGGAAAGTAAGTACAACTGAAAGAGAGTGCAGCAGCAGAAACGTAAGCAGCGATTCTAAGCCATCCTCTGGAAATCCCACCTGAAGGGTGGGTACATATAGCCTCCTTAGTTCCTCGGGTTTAGTCGTCCGCTCCGTGTACCTCTCGCCCAGTGGTCCACCTCCAGCTACCGACCTGCTCCACAAGCCTCAACCACGATCAGCACTATCCGTCGTCTGCGCCCAACACAACGTAGTGTGAGAACAGCCCGTGCAGGGGTGAGTATATGCTACTCAATAGGGACCCCGAGACCCCTGAAAGTCCCCCAGAATCCACAAAGGATAATCCACAAAGGAAAGATACAATCACGAAGTAACAACCAACACTACTTAGATATATTCCCATACATATTCCTAAGTCATCAATTCCAGTTCGGCTCCAACATCCTATCCCAAGTTTGATCGCATCCACACAGGATAGTACAAACCAATCCATAGAGGAAAGAAAAACACAATCCACTTAGAAAATCATGTCAATCAGATCAGAGATATTGATTGAAAATCAAGACTCAGATCACACAAGTATACTTCTTCGTAAGATGATAGTGTTGATCAAATGTTGTTACTGATTCATCTAGTTCGGACCCACATAGGATACAAGTACTGTAGTCGTCGCCACCGAACCCACAGAGGATTCCAGTATAGTTGTCGTCATCATTGAACCCACAGAGTATTCCAGTATGATAGTCTTCACCTTCGAACCCACAGAGGATTCCAGTACGGTTGTCGTCACTGCCGAACCCACTGAAGATTTCAGTGCAGTCGTAGTCATCGAACCCACGGAGGATTCCAGTAAGAATGTCATCACCATCGGACCCACATAGAATTTCAGTACGGTAGTCTTCATCGTCGAACCCACGGAGGATTCCAGTATGAAATTATTCATCGTCGAACCCACAGAGGATTCCAATACGAAAGTCTTCACCGTCGAAACCACATAATATTTCAGTACGGTAGTCTTCATCATCGAACCCACAGAGGATTCCAGTACGAAAGTCTTCACCATCGAACCCACATAGGATTTTAGTATGGTAGTATTCATCATCGAACCCATGGAGGATTCCAGTACGAATGTCTTCATCGTTGAACCCACAGAGGATTCTAGTACGAAAGTCTTCATCATCGAACCCACAGAGGATTCCTGTACGGTTGTCATCGTCGTTGCAGCCAGCTGTAGGGTTTCCGTACACAACACGCTCATTCCGGGAGGGTCCGCTCCATGAGCCAAGAGGTCGATACATCAACTGTCATGTAGACCAGAGTTGATGTATCGCAAAGTTCTGTCATGTCAATAGGAACACAAGGTGACAGATGTCACGTCAATCATACGCTCGGTCTGAGAGTTAATGGCTTTTTCGTTCCAGGGGCCCGGTTGGTTTTTAAGTCAAAGCGAACCCGATTGTACTCCAACTGGGTCCAAAACTCGAGTAGAGTAAGCCAAAAGGTGAGTCTCACTAAGAGGAATCCAACAAAGTCGACGACACGTCAATCTGGCGTCCGGAGCTCAAGTTATAAGCATTTCCGCTCCGAGGGCCTGGTTTGTTTCGTGTTCGAACCAACCCGGCCATACCCATAGCTCTCCGAAACCTTGAGTGTAACATACCGAAAAGAACGTCTCGATCCAAGGATCACATTACAACTAATGGTGCGTCGATCGGAGATCTGTAGCCCATGTTATGGGAAAAAGACCGAAAGTGGTCCGAAAATTGGGGTTTTGGGCCCGGACGGACCCGACCCGAGACCCCCTAGGTCGGCCCGAACCGGGTCGAACCGAACCAAGTCTGGGTCCGGAACCTTAGGGCACGGCCCGGCCCAGTGGGCGCATCCCGACCCAATCGGCGCGGCCCAGCCCAGCCGGCGCGGCCCGGTCCGGCGTGGGCAGCCCGGTCCGGCCTGGGCGGCCCGGCACGGGCCTGCCCCGCTCAGCCAGCTCGGTGCTGGCCGTCCCATTGCAGAAGGGGGGGGGGGGGCTTCCCCCCTTGATTGAAGCCACGACCCCATGTGGGGGGCCGCTCCTTTCTGCCAGCAGACACAGTGCTGGGCACCGCGTCTCCCCAGGGTCCCGCACGGCCGCGGGACAGGTCGCCTGCCGCCGCGGCTTCAGCTGTGGTTGTCCCTCCTGACGGTGTGCATAGACGCCACCGGTGAAGTCCGTGGGCCACCGGAGCCACTCCGGTGGACCGTTATTTCTCCCGTCTGCGCCTGGGGTCATCTCGAGACCCTTAGATTACTGCGATGGGCTCCAATAACTCAACTGTCCCATTTCATCGTCACCCAACGTTCCGCGCATCAAGAACAGAGAATCGGTGGGTTCGGACATGTTCGTTGGTCCGCAGCCACCACATTAGTGGTTCAGATGACTTTCAACAATTTAATCATATGTCGAGCATATAATCCACATAAATTAAATTAAACCAAACCCCCTACCTCGATGAAGTCATCGAACGAGTTTTGTCGTGGGAAAGGGACGTCGCGGAAGACAACGTCCCGGAAGGAGGATCGTTGGCGTTGCGGTACATGGCGTCGTGGTACATGAAGTCGCGTAGAAGAGGACTGTCTGCGTCGCGGTACAAGACGTCGCATCATCGATCTCCGAGGAATCAGCGTTATTCGTCGTCCTTCGTCAGAGGTCAGCGTTCTTCGTTGGTGACGGTGTGTTTTTCGCGTTCTTCAAGGAGGAAGAAGATATTCCTCAAGAGCGCAAGAGTCCTCCCTTCCTTTCGCACAATGAATTAACCCCTAATAAAACATGTCTTGTCTTATTTTATTAACACAAACACAAGCCATAAATTTGAAAATCAAACAGATCTCATTCAATTAATTGAATTAATTGAGGAGTGTTTAATATTTAATTTAATTTTGAGAGTTGAATTGCCATTAATTCGGGGTGCGGGTGAGTTACAATTTAAAAGCATGAGAGGGATGTTAATAAGGGATTTGAAGGGGTGGGGATTGTGTGGGCCCCACTTCACTACTATCCTACATAGTGGAGTTAGGATATTAGTGGGTCCCACTCCAACCACAAATCATAGGTTTAACTACTCTAGAATAGAAATCAAATTTGTAGCACAATATTTTATTTTACTTTTTAGTTAACCCATTTAATTAATAACCTCACCCGAGCAAATGAAACTCTGGAAAAATGTGTTCTTAAGAAATTACCGGCGCTACGGTTTCATCGGTGTCCTCAGATTTAAATTCCAATCACCGGTTAAAAAGTTAGGAAAACCTGCTCGTTCGTTCACTGAACATACCCGAGCTAAACTTCAGAACATGATTCCGGGCACACTAGGCCTCAGAATTAGGTGCCGCTGAAAACTGCACCCTTGTAAAATCCCAAAGAAAATTATGAAAAAAATATCTCTTAAATTTTACTGGTCTTTACGTTACTCCCACCTCAGGGCTTTATGTCCCCGTAAAGATACATAGAAAACTAGGGGAACAAATGTGGGTACTGAGCACGCATCAGAGCCTCCCGCTCCCAAGTGCTCTCCTGGAGGTTACTGTGCTGCCATCTAATGCGCACTAGAGGAATCGACCGGCCATGTAGGACCCGCTCTTGTTGATCTTCGATCTCCACTAGGACCTCCACAAAAGTCACCCCATCATCAAGGTCTATCTCCCCATGGTCGATGATATGCGTCAGGTCGTGCACGTATCTCCTCAGCTGAGATACGTGGTAGAGGTCGTGCACCTGGTGCAATTGAGGTGGTAGAGCCAGGCAATAAGCCACCTCGCCTATCCTGCCGAGTACCAGAAAAGCTCTGATGAAGCACGGAGACAACATTCCGCCCCAGCCAAATCTCTATAATCGACGTCGAGGTGAGACCCAAAAGAAAATGTGGTCGCCATCCTCAAACTCTAATGGCCTCCACCTGCTGTCAGCATATGACTTTTACCGGCTCTGAGCTGTCCTCATCTGCTCTTGGATGACCAGGACCTTCTCTGGTCCTACAAGAACTGATAAGATTTCTTCATTGTCGATAAGAGAAATCCGGTCTCATCCCCTGGATGAACCACGTTCTCTGCCTAATATAGTCAATCCTGATATGGATGATACTAATCCATACCAAGAATGACATTGTAAGGCATTGACGCTACTATCAAGAGATCCAACCGTTACCCTCACCTCCAAGGGTTGAGTCACACTCTCGGCATCAGTGTGTGGTCACTGGGTCTCCCCCAATAGGTATCTCAAAAGTGAGGGTCAAGTCAACAGTTTTAAATAAGAACCTCTACGTAACCATACAAAGAGAGGACAAGAAAGTAAATTCCACAATGAAAGGTGTATTTTATTACTGCAGCTCAAAGTACGAAGACACAAAGCATCCACAAACAAACATCAACAAATCTAGAAGCAACATGAACAAAATTTTCCAAGTCTGGAGCTAGTCCCGCTCCTGTCCATCTGCTCCCGGAGTTCCATGATCGTAGGCCTCAGGTGCCTGAAGCTGAGTTCTCCCATGTCCACCCGTTCCCCGCGGTCGGGGTGGTCTCCCAGGTGGTGGTGGTGGAAGTGCCTCAAAACGTCGTCCACCACCCACTACTCGGCCAGCTCTTCCGCCTCGCCCGCCTGCTCCTTGTCGACCGCCATGGTCGAACCTCTTCCTGGGAGGTCCCTCTACCACCTGCTACTCATTTGCAGGATGAGTCGGGCAGTCTCGAGCAATGTGATCCTGCCCGCCACATGCGTAGCATTGCCTACTACTCGTGTAGCTGGATCTCCTTCATGTTCCCCGAAAAATTGAATCGTCACCCTGAGATTTCCCATCTGATGGTCTGGCCCGCTTGGACCTCTGCATCCCCTGTCTACTGCCAGCTGCAGAAGACTCCGCTAAGGCTTGTCCTACGGAGGGTCCTGCCGCTGGTGCTTGCTCGGTGAGAAAACTCTCCACTAAAAGGGATTTCTCCAACACCCCTACCTGCGTCAGAATGCTGAGGGAGATCATCGAATCCCTGATATCATGCCTCATTCCTTGCTGGAAGGTCTGGGCCCGAAAGAACGGGTCCCATACCATATCAGTGGAGTAGCGCGAGAGATTAGTAAACCTCGCCGAGTACTGGGCCACGGTCATGATGCCCTACCCCTGCTGTAGTAGCTTCGGGATGTGCACCGTACGGAGGGTGGCTGAGATGAACTATGAGTGGAAGAGGCTCTCAAAGTCCGTCCAGAGGAGAGAATTCTTGTCGTGCACCTGGAGCATCAAGCTCCCCCATCTTCCTGCTGCCGCTTGCAGGAGGCTCACTACGAGGATCACCATGAGGTCAGCTAGTGTCCCCACTAACCTAAAAACTCGCACAACCACCTCCATCCAATCCTCATCTACCTGAGGGTCCATCTCCCTATGGATCCTGGGCGGTCTCTAACGCTGAAATTCGTGCATTTCACTAAGGCGACATGCACTCTCAGTGGCTGGGGCTAGTGGCATCGGTGGTTCGTCGGGTAGTGTTACTGCCGGTGCCTCCGCTGAAAAAGGGCCCTGTACCGAGGCCACATCGCTTGGTGGGCTGTCGTCTCACAAAAATCTCGTAACCCTAGCTGGCTGCCATCGTGGGGACATCCTGAGAAGAAATAGGTGTTCCACGGTCAAATAATATACCTGCTGAGCTGACTCAAGGTAATCACCAAGAAAACATTTGAAACACACATGAAATAAATGTTTTCGTGCACTGAGTTGGAAATCAGAAGTAAGGGTCTTGGTGTACAGATACGTCAGCATCCGCACCAACATTGGACTCCCTGGACTAATAACCACACTCAATACCCGTAACACTATTGCTTCACATAGAAGAAAGATCAGAGTCCTGAGTTCTGCGGTAGAACCGAACTTATCTGATACCAATTTTTCACGACCCGTCCTCGGGGCCCGTGCCGTGACTACCCCAAGCCTGCCTTCCATAGGCCAGGGGCTGGGGACTAGCACCAAAGGCGTAAATACTGACTAAAAGGGGAAGGCATTGCCTTCATAAAGTAAAAAAACACCACAGAGTAAGCTAGCAGAAGTAAACACTACGTAAAACTGGTACAAAAGTAAGTGCAGAAAAGTAAGTGGGCCAGAATACAAGCCCAAACTGAAAGTCAAGTACAACGGAAAGTATGTACTACTGAAAGAGAGTGCAGCAGTTGAAAAGTAAGCAGCGAGTCCAAGCCTTCCTCTGGAAATCCCACCTGAAAGGTGGGTACAGATAGCCACCTCAGCTCCTCGGGTCCAGCCGTTCGCTCCGTGTACCTCCCGCCCAGTGGTCCACCTCTAGGTACCGACCTGCTCCATAGGCCTCAACCACAATCAGCACTTTCTGTCGTCTGCATCCCACACAATGTAGTGCGGGCATAGCCCGTGCAGGGGTGAGTATACACTACTCAGTAGGGACCCCGAGACCCCCTAAGGTCTCCCAGAATCCACAAAGGAATATCCACAATGGAAAGACACAATCACAAAGTAACAACCAACACTACTTAGGTATACGCCCATACATATAACTAAGTCATCAATTTCAGTTCGGCTCTAACATTCGAGCCCATGTTCGATCACGTCCACACAGGATAGTACAACCCAATCTACACAGGAAAGCACATCACAATCCACATAGTAAATCAAGGCAATCATATCAGAGATATTGATTGAAAATCAAGACTCAGTTCACACAGGTATGCTTCTTCGTAAGATGATAGAGATGATCAGATGTTGTTAATGATTCATCTAGCTGGGACCCACGTAGGATACACGTACTGTAGTCATTGCCGCTGAACCCACGGAGGATTCCAGTATGGTTTTCGTCGTCGTTGAACCCACTGAGGATTCCAGTATGATAGTCTTCACCGTAGAACCCACATAGGATTCCAGTATGGTTGTCATCACTGTCGATCCCACGGAGGATTTCTGTGTAGTCGTAGTCGTCGAACCAACAGAGGATTCCGGTACGAAAGTCTTCACTGTAGAACCCACATAGGATTTCAGTATGGTAGTCATCATCGTCGAACCCATGGAGGATTCCAGTACGAAAGTCTTCATCGTCGAACCCAAGGAGGATTCCAGTACGAATGTCTTCACCGTAGAACCCACATAGGATTTCAGTACGGTAGTCTTCATCGTCGAACCCACAGAGGATCCCAGTACGAAAGTCTACACCGTCGAAGCCACATAGGATTTCAGTATGGTAGTCTTCATCATCTAACCCACAGAGGATTCCAATACGAAAGACTTCATCATCGAACCCATGGATGATTCTCGTATGAAAGTCTTCATCGTTGAACCCACGTAGGATTCCAGTATGGCTTTCATCGTCGTTGCAGCCAGCTCTAGGGTTTCCACACACAACACGCTCGTTCTGGGAGGGTCTGCTCCACAATCCAAGAGGTCGATACATCAACTATCATGTAGAATAGAGTTTATGTATCGCGATGTTCTGTCATGTCAATAAGAACACAACACGACAGACGGCACGTCAATTAGACGCCCAGTCTGAGATTTAATGGCTTTTTCGTTACAGGGGCCCGGTTGGTTTTTAAGTCAAAACCAACCCAACCATACTCCAACTGTGTCCAAACCATGAGCGGAGTAAGAAAAAAGGTCCATGTCACTATGAGGAATCCAACAAAGTCGACGGCACGTGAATCGGATGTCCGGAGCTCAAGATATAAGCGTTTCCGCTCCGAGGGCCCGGTTGGTTTCATGTTCAAACCAACCCGGTTGTACCCAAAGTTCTACGAAACCTTTAGTTTAATATACCAAAACGACCGCCTCAGTCCAAGGATCACATCTCAACTAACGTTTCATCGATCGGGGGTACGTAGCCCATGTTATTTTCAAAAGACCTAAAGTGGTCCGAAAATTGGGGTTTTGGGCCCGGACTGACCCGACCCGGTGTGCGCGGCCCAGCCCAACCGACGCGGCCCTGCCCCGCCGGCACGGCCCAGCCCAGCCTGGGCGGCCTAGTCTGGTGCGGCCGGTTGGCAGCCCCGCATGACCAGCTCGGTGATGGCCGTGCCGTTGCTGAAACGGGGGGCGGTTGCCCCCTTTGATTGAAGCCATGACCCCACATGGGGGGCCGCTCCCTTCTGCCAGTGGACGCGGCGCTGGGCACCGTGTGACCGGTCACCTGCCGCCGCGGCATCAGCTGTGGAGGTCCCTCCTGGCGGTGCGTCGGGACTCCACCGCCTATGGCCGGCCGGCTGGTGCCGGCCGCCGCCTCCAGCCGCCGGTGAAGTCCACGGGCCACCGGAGCCACTCCGGTGGTCCTTTCTTGCTCCCGTCTGCGCCTGGGGTTGTCTCAGGACCCTTAGATTACCACGAAAGCCTGTAATCACTCAACGGTATCGTTTCATCATCTCCCAACGTTTTTCACATCAAGAATAAAGAATCGGTGGGTTAAGGTTTGTTCATTGGTCCGCACCCACCGCGTTAGTGGTTCAGATGACTTTCAACAATTTAGTCATATGCCGAGGATATAATCTAAATAAATTAAATTAAACCAAACCCACTATCTCAATGAAGTCGTCGAATGAGGTTTGTCGCGGGAAAGGGACGTCGCGGAAGGAGGATCATCAGCGTCGCGGTACACGGCGTCGTGGTACATGACTTTGTGGAGAAGAGGACAATCGGCATCGCGGTACACGGCGTCGTGTCGTCGATCTTCAAGGAATCAATGTTATTCGTCATCCTTCGTTGGAGGTCGGCGTTCTTCATCGGTGACGGTGTGTTCTTCGTGTTCTTCAAGGAGGAAGAAGATATTCTTCAAGAGCGCAAGATTCCTCCCTTCCTTTCATACAACGAATTAAATCCTAATAAAATAAGTCTTGTCTTATTTTATTAACACACACTCTGGCCATAAATTTGAAAATCAAACAGATCTCATTCAATTAATTGAATTAATTGAGGAGCATTTAATATTAAAAATAATTTTGAGGGTTGAATTTCCATTAATTCGGGGTGTGGGTGAGTTACAAATTAAAACCATGAGAGGGAGGTTAAAAAGGTATTTGAAGGGGTGGGGCTCATGTGGGCCCCACTTCACTATTATCCTACCTAGTGGAGTTATGATTTTAGCGGGTACCAATCCAACCACCAAGAATAGGTTTAACTAATCAGAATAGAAATAAAATTTGTAGAACAATATTTTATTTTATTCTTTAGTTAACCCATTTAATTAATAACCTCACCCGAGCAAATGAAACTCGGGAAAAAGGTGTTCTTACGAAATTACCGGCGCTACAGTTTCTTTGGTGTCCACAGATATCGATTCTGAGCACCAGTTCAAAAGTTAGGAAAACTCGCTCGTTCGTTCACTGAACGTACCCGAGCTAAACTTCAGAACATGATTCTGGGCACACCGGGCCTCGGAATCAGGTGCCGCCAGAAACCGTGCCCTTGTAAAATCCCAAAGAAAATTAAGAAAAAACATTTCCCTTGAATTTTATGGGTCTTAAATGATGTACACAAAAAACTATTTCCCTATAGTGTTAATAGAAACTAATGTAAAATCCTTAGATTATAAGGAATATGAATCCTATTCAAATGAGTATAGGCCTCCAACAACTTAATAAAAAAAACCAAAATATTTATTATTCTCTAATGATTTTTTATCGTAGTATCAGGTTACCATGACACCATACCATAAATATCATTTGAAATATCCAACATATAATTCTATTTCTCATAAAAATATTATACAAGATAACCATAACATCATTCAAGGACACATATGTTCCATCCTCAAGCGATATAAAAACTTATATTTTATCCTAGAACTCACCCACAATATATTTATTAAAATTTTACATTAAGAGATGTGTGTACATATCACACTTGGAATATTGAATATGAGAATACATAGAATTCAACTATAATTTAATCTGATCTACTCTATTCTAAAAAACAGGTACTACTCAAGGTTAAGAGAAAGTGGATATGGTTGTTAGGTGAAAAATCATAAAGAACTCAAATTGACTAGTCACAAAACATTTGAAGTGTGAGGGATTTCTTTTATTTCAATCGCAATCCCTTAAAGTTCATCAATATAACACTGAGACAAGTCAGATTAAACCATAAGAATATTTTGGATCATGTCTCTTTGTAATGCAATTAGAACAATAAGTTCATTAAACAGAGACATGGTAGCATATATATTTCTCAGTCCACTCACTTGAGTTTTCAACTAATAAATATCGTTATCAATTAATTTAGAGGGAAATGACGACACATGAGGAATTAATTGAAGATTCTTGATTACATCTGTTTGGGTTTCCATTATCACAACTAAATTATAAAAATCATCTTCCGATATAGAACTATCCTTGAGATTTTTGATCTCATCCTTTAAGATCTCAAATATGATTTTAACTCATTTAAATCTCCTATAAGGTTATCAAATATATTCATAATATGGAAGAAAAATAAAAAATTTTAGTATTATCTGATCTCTTATGTATAAAGGGTGCATCCTCAAGAACTAAAGGAGGTGATGGAAAGGGTGGTGGATGAGAATGGTTAATAGTTTCCATAACCAGATCACTAAGATTACTTCCACTAGTAGGTGATCCAAGAATAACTTGATCTGTTGGTTGAGTATCAACTTTAAATTCAGGTTCTCCTTCAATAAATGAATATCTAAGAATTTAATTAATATGAATTTCCTTAGGTATTACTATAATTGTCTCAATTAATAGAACAATATGCTAAACTACTTCATCAAATTCAACCACTTCGCCTTCCTAGATATGAACTATTTATTTTGCTTTAGGGTTGATATCTAGAAAATAGGGATATACTATATCCACTTCTGAATCTTGAACCTCCCTATCAGAAACTATCTCAGTACATGTTTTATCCCAAGGTGTTGAGGTTTAGGATGGATCCCCCTGACCCACACATTCCATCCCTATAGTATTCAATGTATTTAATCTTGAGTCCCAGTAGTATCAAATAGATAAAAAATAATAGAAGAAATATTATTACTCTTTTATAATTTTATAGTATCTACCTCATTTAGAATGAATTCATTATTATTAGAAACTATAGACATAATCCCTCAAAAGGGATAATATTTTTACATTTTATTTCGTTTTCATCGATGATTCGTAAACCACATCATATACCTTGGTATATTTACATTTATGTTATTAATCCAAATATATAATAGTTACATGTCTAGAGGTAACACTTTATCTATTTCACCATCTCATTAGTAAATCCTAGTCTAGAAAAACCTAAATAGGACCTTCCACTCAACTTCTAAATTCATCACATGCTTCTTCTCGAAATAAGATGTTCCAAATAGTAATATAACAATCTCTTTTGGTCTTACTGAACTCATAAAAACAAATATTTGGATAAATATGATCTCCTCGTCATTGGGATAATTAATGGTTTTGGCTAACTCTACTAAAAAAACAAGTAAAAAAATTCCGTTTATAGTTGAAGAATGAACACCCTTTCTTCAACTAAACTGGAACTCATTGTTTCTTATTAACTCATTCACCTATTCTTAAAATAGAAAAATTGATTTATTTTCTTGAAAAACAAATTCCTAATATTAAAATAGAAGAACCGTATTTAATAACATCTTGATATACTTCATGTAGATCATATCAATGATTTCCCAATGAGAACATTGCTTAACACATCACATCCTATTTCCTTCTTGGATGAACTAGAGCATCCATCACCTCTATGCTTAGATATTACCATGAAATGATGGATAGTTAGAGGTGGAGTGATGATTGAGAGGTAAATGGTGATGGTTTAGCTTCTGAAGTAAGGAAAATAGGATAAAGGATAATAAATCAAGGTGAAGTAGGTTTTTTGGTCCCAAACCTAATGCGAAATAGTTTTGTGTAGGTAATTCATATTTTTGGGACAATTATTACTCAAAAATAAATTAACAAATAAAATATTTTAAAAAAATAATTTATTTCTTTTAATAAACACAAATAATAAATAATAATGTTAAATAAATTTCTGAAATAAATAAAAATATTTACATTACGTTTTATAAAATCATGATAAAAAATCATAGTAAAATAATTCTTCAATTTACATTTAACAAAATAAGATTAATTACACTCATTTAAATTCAAATATAAATAAATATGCTTAAATAAAATCAAAACAATCACACACAAGGGGCTTTATAATGACCAAACCCTTAAAAATGAAATTCTATTTATGATATAATTAAAGGTATTATTATATATTATTATTATTGAAAAAATCTCTTATTTCTTTGTATTATAACCTATCATATTTAAAATCCCACGATGAATCAAAGTCATTGACAATACTCCTACTGAATTTCATCATATGATTAGTATAAATATAATGTTTAGAAAAATAAAATTGACATAAACAAAGGTTGTGGTAGCCTTGACCAATAATATCATAACCTATGAAGCCCATTTATGAAATATTCTGAGGGAGATTTAATCATTTGAAGTTTCCCACTACCAATTCCATGTTCATATCCTATAACTAAAGCATCAGAAAAAACTATTTATCGGAGAAGTTCAATCTTATTATTATCACAACCCAAACCATGATTGTCAAAAAATCCCATGGAAATCTCACCATCACGAACCTTACCTTTATGGTGCATTCTAATGTAATAAATTGATATATTTCAATACTAAATTTTTATGAATATTTAAATATTTTTTAATATAATAATGCTTATATTTACTTTATAAATTTTTTTGACATTGATATGAAAAAAAATTGTAGTTTTGTGTAATATAAGATTTCAATTCAGATATAATTTTAGATTAATTATTAAATTTTTTAAATAAAAAATATTTTAATAAAATATTATTATTAAATATGTTTTATTAAATATAAATGATAATATTATTTTTTATGGAGTCAAATGTAATTTTTAGAACCATATGAAAACTAATATTGTAAAAAAACCAGCAGTTCTCAATAAATTTTTGTTACTATAAAAACTAAAATTATTATATTTATAAAATTATTTGGATAATGTTTATATTATTTGAATTAATCACAATGTAATCAAACCCATTGGTTAATTTTTCATAATTTTCTGTGACAATTTAATTTTTACATAAAAATTAAATACGGTATAAATAAACGATGTGTAATATTAGATCATAATGACCCATAATGATGTTAAAAATTATATAATGTATATTCATGAACAAATATATTTTTACTATTCAAAATAATATGATTTTTAATTTAATTTATTAATTTTATAAATCTTTTATGAATCCTCTAGTCCCTCTATTATATTTTATGGTTTTAAAATAATTTTTTTAAGAAAAAAAGTCACTTCTACATAGGCAAGGGTAATATTTTCATTATTTTGGTCCTTGGAAATATAAAATAATTAAATTAAATATTATTTTTGTTGAAACCATGGGTTTCAAATTTTTTAATATTTTTGTTCTGATTGAATTTTTTTATAGAGCCCAAAACCTATGTTTGGGAAATAATAACGAACACCCCTACATTTTCCTACATAAAACCACAAAAAATCACATTCCTCTTCACTCCATAACCATTGAGGATATCTTTATTATTCCACCATATATTTGCATTCCTCCCATGTTTCCCCCAATCTCTAAATAAGGTTATCCCATGCTTTTGGAATCACCATTTAAAGGTAAGGGATCATTTACTTCCCCCCATTATTCTAGCATTTTCTTCATTTTATGTCCTTTAATTATAGTTCATAATGTTGTGTTATGTTTTTACATTACAATATTTCTATCCATTTTATGTAAAAATTATGAGATTCCCATTTCCTACTCATTAACCCAATTTAGGAACCTTTATGTACCATCATTATACTAATGAAACTCAATAGTTATTTTTCCCTTCCAACCCATTGTATTTTGAATACCATCTCTATTTACACTCAACGGTATTGACCTAGACACACCTATACTCCTTTTATTTGAGACATCCATGTATTTATTCAATAATACTTGATTATGTAATTAGATATAATGAAATATGATCCTATGTTTAATGTTCTAAGTGGAACACTTATTCATGTACATGATATGAAAGTGAAGGGTGGACCAAGAATTCTATTGTGATCCAATTAATTGGGTAATATTTTAGTCTCAAGAGACATCATGCAATGTATTAGGGAGTGAACATAATCCATAATGGTAATTTTAATGCCATGCTAGGTTGTTTTTTTGTTATCCTTGACATGTGTTTATGATGTCAAGGTTTAAGTTATAACTACTTTTCCATGTTTCCTTCATCTTACGATGCTATATTAGTGAAATTTGTCCATGTTTATGATTATTTCACATTTTATGCCTGATTGAAATTTCAATTTTCTAAAATATTATATTTTCTTCATGTTATTCCATGTTTATTTCCTTAATGGGAATTCTATATCACCCCTTTTTTATATATGTCCTAAGGTTATCCCATAAAATTTTAAGTATGATGGAATATTATGTTAATTTTATGAATGTTATAAATAATTGTGATATAAAACATATATTAAGTTGTTATTTAATATACCTTTTTACCTAAAGATATAATACATCTCAATATATTGCGTTGTATTTGTGTATACCTTTATGTAATAAATCATGAATTAATATGTAATATATTCAAGGGTTTTCGTAGTTGGTATCAAAAGAATGTTTATTCATTTTTTTGGATTATAATGGTATAAGAATAAACATAAGTAAACTTCCATAAATTTACATAAAGAAAATATTAATTGGATTCCAAGAAAATGCATCCCTATATAAATACTAAAATTGGATATGGCTCAAGAACATATGTACATTGGGGTAACACCCTAGAATACTTCATTGAGTAAGGATCAATCTGGACCCATTTCACAATAATGATCCTTGTTGAACAAATTATTTTGAAATACCATGGTATATGATTTGGTAAATTCAAAATATCATTACAGACCATTATTATGGAAAAAATGCCATAACTTTTTGTATTAGGAAATATATCATGGATAACATAGATTGAATCTTATAAATTCATAATTTAAGGGAATATATTTCATTTATAAATTTTCCCTTTCATTTAATTGGATTCACTACTATATATTTAATAGTTTGAAAGTACTCATCCCTAATTTTCCCATTATTCTTACCAAATGATAGAAGTTATAGTAATCATGTAAAAAACATATGTGATGATAAATGTGATGACTGCCCAAAAAATTTTCCCAACCTAATGAGAGAAGGAATAATGTCCTTTGTGAAGATGCTCACTTTGTTGACTTAGGTTATGAATCGAATCCAAGATCAAGAGGAATTCCCAGACCCCCTAAAAATGATCATGATTAAACTGATACTTTTATGGAATCAAGGACTCTGCATTTATATTGATCATCTGATCTATTCATCATGGAAATATGGATCCACTCCATTAGTAATATCTTCTCCATCCTTCAATATTTTGATTAATGGATGGTTATAGTCACTCTTTATCATGTAGAGTGAGAATCATATCAATAGTTTACATTGAAAAAGAATATGAACCCTGAGGAATAGACTGAACCGATGCGGTGGAAGGAATTATGTAAATATTTCTTCAATAAATATTTTTTTTTCATACTCTATGAGTTAATATGTAAAGGTATTTCTTTTCCCTAAAGAAAAAATATGATAAATCCAATAGGGAGTGTAAGGAAAACATTAAAAGACATGCATGGTATGCTGCTTGATTTTTTGTTACCCCAAATGAAATGTTTAATCCATCCTTGATTGGCTAAAAATGTGCCTATGAAAAACCCTTGTGATTCGAGGCATCCATAACTATGAAAAAATTGTCTTATGTGACCTCAAAGTCAAATTGGAGATCAGTGAATCTCAAGGGTCTCATGGGGAAAAGAATTAGAAAGTAGAGTTTAGTTTTGGTAGTGTGATGGAGAAATATAAAAATGGTATGAAATTTGAAAATCCAACTTGTCAAAATTGTGAAAATAAGAACCCTAAATTTCACCTAGCTAGATATTGTTAATAAGAGAAACTAAACAATGTAATGGAATAGAGGAATGCTCCAATCACCCCTTAGAATTTTTCCCAAAGTTTCAACTATAATAAATAAAGGAAATTTTCAATCTAAATCAAAAATATAATAGTGGCCATAGGTAATCGGCACGAACAACCTCTATGATATCAAGGGTGATCTTATAAAACTATAACCAATGGGGTGGATCCCAACAATGAAGTTTTCATAGTTAAGATAATTATTCATTCATGAATAGAGAATCAACTTTTTGATTATGGTTCTACACATTCTTTAATATCATGTATGTTTAGTGTAACTATTCATACCCCGCTACAACATATGGAAGTCGTGTTGTTAGTGAATATAGAAAATGGAAAAATTATTGCTTCCCGTGTCTATAGTCCTCTACTTCCAAATGTTTTCATTTTAACATCCCAATGAACCTTTTGATTATCCTTTTTCTCAGAATTTGATTCCATTCTGGGTATGTATTAGATTTACTTATATAGAGCCAGCATAAATTTCCACAAGAAGGAAATCAATCTTTTTATCGCAAATAATCCTTCAATTAAGTATAATTTGAAGGAGGATGATGAATCTAATTTAGTACCAACATCTAAAGAATGGATGTTATTTCCCTAAAATCAAGATTATATAGATAGAATAGTCTATTCTAAGGGAAATAAAAGAATTGTTGACATTCCCATTTTGAGGGGATACGTTGTGGTGTTTCCTAATTAATTTCCTCGTCTTCCTATTTATCCATTAGTTTAATTTTCAATAAATCATATACCTAGTGACTTTAAATTATCTAAGAATCCATATGGATTGATTTTTATGAAAAATTAGTAGATAAAAAAACAAATATATAATAATACAGATAAGGGGTTCATACGCCCAAGTTCATTTTTGTGGGGTGCACTAGTCCTCCTCATCTGGAAGAAAGATGGGTCAATTCACCTTGGCATGTATTATCATGATCTCAACAAGATCATGATAATGAAAGAATATCATCTTTCATGTATTGATGTCTTTTTCAATCATCTACATGTTTACCAATACATCCCCACTATGGATTATCAATAGGGGTATTATCATGTAAGGGTGAGTAAAGAGGATATCATCAAGAATTCGTTATGTACCTAGCATGAGCACTATATGTTCATAGTAATTCAACACTTATTCAATAATTATCTTGAAATATTTATGGACAAGATGGAAAAAGTATTTGTCGATTACCTTTAAAATTTTTTGGTAGTTTTTATTGATGGTAATAAAATATACTCCAAAATAAATAAGGATCACGAGGAGCATCAAGGAAATGTGCTAAATAAATTATGAAAGGAGAGTATTTATAAAAATTATAGAAAATGTGAGTTCTATTTGAATAAATTAAACTTCTTGGGGAATATTATCACAAGTAATGGGATATATATGAACCCTTAAAGAAAAATGTATTTTTATGATCAATTAAACCAATATCTATGAATGAATCTATAGTTTTCTTTCCTTAATTGGGCACTATCACTGATTTTTTTAAAATTTCTCATGATTTTAAAGACCTAAAACAAAAATAAATTAGAATTTATTCAAGATTGTTTTGAATAATAAATGAGAAGAGATATTTATGGATTTTAGAAATATTCTTATCACTACACATGGTATTATGATACCCACAACTAGGTTATTTTTTAAGGTATATAGTGATGATTCAAATAAGGGACTATGATATGTACTAATGTAAAAAAAGAAAAGGTGATAGATTATGCCTCAAGTAAATTGAACATTCAAAAATAATGCTACCCACCCTGTGATTTGGATTTGGATATAGTGATCTTTAATTTGAAAATCATGTGAAATTATCTCTTTGGGGAGAAGTGTGAAATATATATGTATTAGAAGATCCTCAAGTATAAACTAACATAGAAAGAGGTAAATATGAAACATTATAGATAGTTAGAGATGAATGAGGACTATGAATGATTAATCCATTACCAACTTGGGAATTCAACTAAAGTGTAATATTCTCAAAGTTGAATGGATCTCGAAATTTTACCATCGTTGAGAATTGAGAAGGATTTAATCTTATTAGACATGAAAGTCATGGACATGTGAATCATAATGAAAATAAAATCATTAATCATTCACAAATTATTTTTCAACCATCAATTATGTAGATGATAAAGGATCTTAAAAGATATTATGTGAAAATATTAAATAAGGTTGAATATATAAGAAAACAGAGATCCTTAGAGGTCAAAATTAATGAAGAATTAGTTTTAAGATTTGTGTCAAGACTATGATTACCACAAAATCACGAGTTAAAGAAGGAGTTAATGGATGATTTTTAAAGATTGAAATTATCTTTATATCTAGGGTGAAAAAATATGCATCGAGATCTATCAAAGATCTATTAGTGGGAAATTATGAATAAAAAGATAATGGAATATACATAATGTTTTCTTATATGTCATCAAGTGAAGTATAAAGGTAATAATATAAGGGGATGATGAAAATATTACCTATACCAATATGAAAATGCGAAAACATAA
The DNA here is from genome assembly GCA_963277665.1 of Viscum album. Lineage (NCBI taxonomy): Eukaryota > Viridiplantae > Streptophyta > Magnoliopsida > Santalales > Viscaceae > Viscum > Viscum album. The sequence continues at coordinate 612,928,369 of OY728129.1, read as the reverse complement.
CCATGGACATTATCATTGGTATTCCAAAGACATCATGATTAATTACTATTATATGGGTTGTTGTGGATCAACCCAAAAATAATGCACACATCATTTCAATTCGAGATGACTTATCAATCAATAAACATGAATGGACATGAATTAGAGAAGTGTAGAGATTTTTTGGAACACCACTATCAATTTTATCTGATCTAGATTCAGTATTTACATCCATGTTATAAAAGAGTCTCCAACATTCTACAAATATTGAGTTTAACATCTATATAAATTATCACCCTCAGACTAATAGCCAATCTGAGTGGACTTTATAAACACATTAGGACTTTTTGAGATCATTCTCAATTGACATCAAAGGTTAATGTGATGAACATATTCCTCTATTTGATCTCTCATAAAATAATATTTTCCACTGAATAATCCAAATTCCCCCCTATGAAGTTGGGGAAGAGAAACTGGTAGGCCCTAAAATAGTGAAGGAAATAGTGTAAAAGGTTTTGACCATTTAGTATCACATTAGTACAGTTCACAGTCAATGAAAGATCTCTTTTGAAATTATTTAATGTGACCAAATGTTTGAGGTTGGATATATGGTATTCATTAACATATCTCCATAAAAAAATTTATATCTGGGAATAATGGAATGTCTAGTCCAAGATACATCATTCCTTTATGATCCATGATCATATCAGTGTGTTGACCTATCAACTAGAACTCCCACCCATCCTATCTGAAATACATGATATGTTTTATGTATCAATTTAGAGGAAGTAAATACCAATACCGTCACATGTTCTGAGTCAAGAGGTGGTACTATTAGATAAATATCTTTAATATGGGGAGGAGATGGGGAATATATTAGATAATAGAGGCAAAGTTATATGAAATAAGACCTTGCCCCATGTTAAAGTGCTATAGAGGAAAAAAACATTTGAATAAGTGACATGAGAAACAGAGGAGGTGATAAAATAGAATTACCCTCATTTAATTTAGTTTCTTAAATGACACTATTGAGGGTGAAATTTCAGAAGGGGGGAAGATTGAAACTACCCAAATGAGTATAAGAAATTCACTTTTTGATTTAATTAGATTAATTATTTTGTTTATGGTAATAAAAAATCCATGAAATTATTTTTTTATTATATCCTATTATATTTAAAACACCATTAATAATGATAGAAATTTATAATATATTCATTGAAAAATGATCCTATGATTATTCTTAATATAAGGTTTTGAAAAATAAAATTGATACAAATAATGAAGTGATGTCCATGACCAATAGAATCAGGCCCTATGAATCCCATTTATTAGATCTTCCAAGTGATGTAGAATCACTTGGTTTCCACATGACTATAACCATTAAGGGATCCATCAACTAAATCATGAGTGAAACTGTTTTTGGTAAAAGATCAAGCTCAATGATATCATGTCCAAAAGAATATATTCAAAACAACCCCCAAAAATATCACTATCAAACACCATACCCATATGGAATATTCCAATTTAATAAATGAATACATTTTATGACACTAATTATAATAATATTTATATTTTATTATTAATATAAATATGGTTATATTTACTTTATAAATGATTTTGACTATGATATGATAATAAAAAAATTGCATTTTGGGTAATATTTGATTTTAATTAAAAAATATATTTAGGTGAATAATGTATTTTTTAAATAAATTAAATTTCATTAAAATATTATTATAAATTAATTTTTTTGATAAATTTAAATGATAATATAATTTTTGTGGAGTCAAATGTAATTTTTATAAGGGTTTGAAAACTGTTATTTTCAAAAAAAATATAGTATTTCTTAATAAATATCAATTATCATTACAAAGAAAAAATCCAAATATTTAAAAAATTATATTGATAAAAAATATTATTTTTAGAATCAAAACATCAAAAACATACAATGGTAAATTTTCTATAATTTTTTGAGACACTCATATTTGTTAAGTAAAAAAATATAGTATAAAAAACAATGTGAATTATGAAATTATAATATCCCAATAATGATTTAATAAAATATATAAAGGATATTCATGAGTAAATATATTTTTCTCCATTAAGATAATGTTATTTGGAGTTTATTTTATTAATTTAATAAATCCATTTTAAATAATCCAAAACCCATATTATATTTTAAAGTTGTAAAATCATTTATTTAAGAACATGTCTCACTTCCTCATCACAAAGGGTAATGATTTAATAATTTTTTGGAATAGACCTTATAAAATAGAGAAAAAAGATATTCTCAAAGGTAGAAAACAAGGGTAAAGACCATGATATGGTTTTTGGTCTTATTTAATTTTTTATATAGATTCCAAAACCTATGTTTGAGAAAGAATAAAGAACTCCCCTCTCTCTTCATATATAAATGCACACTATATACCAATTGATGTCACTAAAAAAAATAGAACGTCCATACTCTTAAATCACAACTCTAAAGTCCTAAAAAGGGTCCCCCAATCCCTCAATAAGCTCCTTAAATGATTAAGGAATCACACTCACATAGTAAATGATACCTTTATTCTCTTCATTTAAGAATCTTCTTCATTTTATATCTTCAGTTTCAAATTATTGTTGCTGGAATATGTTTTTTCATGTCCCAAATACTTTTTATTATTTTTAAATATTACTGGATACCTATAAATCTTTGATTAAAAAATTTTACCATCCTTTACGTTCTATTGTTATGATGTTAAAGTGTCAATGTAATTTCTATGTGTGAAACATTTTTCTTGTGAATACCATTTATATTTCCACTCAAGGGTATTAACAAAGACATATATATAATAATTTAATTGGGGAGTTCCATGTATTCATCCCATTCTAATTGATCATGGAATTACATATGATTTAATATTATCATAAGTGGAATTATAATGTCGCACACATATGCAGGTACTATATATTAATGCGATCAGTGTGCCCAGAATTATAGATCACTCTAATGCGTTGCGTAATGTTTTAGTCTTACGAGACATCATGAATGGTATTTTGGTGTGAAACTATTCTATAATGGGAATTTTTACATAATATTATGATGAATTGGATGTTATCCGTGTACTATGTTTCTGAAGTCATGTTTAATGTTTTTTCCCACCTTCTCATGTTGTCTTCCTGTAACCAAGTTATATCATGCATTTTTTTCATGTTTATGATTATCACCCTTATTATGTCTGATTGAAATGAATATTTTATAAAATTTTATATAATATTCATATTATTCCATGTCTATTCCATTATTGGGATTTATATATCAACAATTTATTATATATTTCCCCAGGTTATCCCATCCAGTTTCATGTATGAAAGAATATTATAACCATGTTAAATACGATTTCAATAATGGTGATTTAACCCTATTTTAATTTGTTATCTAATGAAACTAATTACCTAAATACATTATAATTATTGAACTTTTAGGTGGTATTATTTGTAATTATAAATATTAAATTATGAATTAATGTGTAATATAGTTAATGTATTTCCAATGGATTAGTAAAAATATATTCAAGCTGATTCTCAGAAGAGATAAACTAAAAAGTAAAATCCAAAATTTGTGTGTCATATCTCAAAAATAGTTAATTAAATTTAAATTCTTCATTCTGGAATGATTCATCAAATTTATTGAAATATTGATATCCCTAGTGTTATCACATTTAATTAACACCTGAATATAATTAAAACAAAAATTTATTAAGGATTATTTCATCCAAAACACATATTTAGAATAACTGTCAGCATAAATATATTCATCTTCAGTAATATATAATGTAAAAAAGTATTGGATTCTTACTAGACTAGGATATTGAGGATCTTCCAAAAAGTAAAAGGACCCTAAATTTATATTCCTATCTAGTGTATAACCACTAAATATTTCAAATTAATATAAGATAAAATAAAATCAGATTTTTTTCATAAACATTAATGAGAAAATGTTCCTCTTAAATATCTTAAAATTGTTTTTATATATTTTAAATGAGATTCTATAATATTTTATTTAAATATTACTCATTTGAATATGGAGAACACAATTCCTGGTCTCCTAGCGATCAAATACATTCAACTCCAAATTGTTCCTCTATTGGGGTGTTTTGTACTAGTTTCCCAACATTGTCATAGTAAATATTTTATTTTCAATTCATAAGAGCTCTATGTAATTTACTAATTTTAAGTATAAAAATCTTAATTATGTAATGTATGTATTTAATTTTTTTTCATAATATTACAATTTTTTTGATAAATTAATAATCCTATAAAATAATTTTAATCACCCTTCATTACCTTTTAAAATTTATTTTATATGAGTTTGGAAAATTCATTACAAAATTATTATTTTATAGAACACAAAATCATATCATCATCATATATATAAAATAAAATATTACTTAAATATAATTTTTCTTCAATATAGTTGGATAATAAATACCAAATGAAAAATAATTTTATAATATAAAAGAACATAACAATTCATACTAGGATATAAAAACTGGATTACGTCTATAAAGAAATTTGGAATGTTTGAAAATTGAATTTGGAAAATGATGATTTCCAAAAACCTTGTGGTTATTCAACATAAAATTATTCCATATGGAAACCATTTATGATTAAAAAAATTTCAACCATCTGATATAATTTTAATTTCATATATGGCGCATAGGATAAGATAATTATAATATATTCTAATATAGCTACACATGAAAAGGTATCTTCATAATCTATACAGTCCTCTTAGTTATTCCACTTAGCAAATAGTTTAGACTTATTCTTAGTGAGCACTCTATGATAATCTTACTTATCCATAAAACCCAATTTTATCCTATAACATGATAGATATATGATCTACTAACTAATTACCATACCCTTTTCATCATGAACTATTTTAATTTTTCATGTGGTTCTAAAACCCAACTCCCATATACAAACACCTCCTCCACCGATGCATGTTTCAGTTAATATTGAAAGGTCGAAAATTTAAAAAATATTTACTAAAATACTTATACTTCTAATCCCATCATGTAATATTATTATTAATATTTATAAGGGATGGTTATTAAGTGTTATAGGTTGTTAATATATCATATTTCGGGTTCAACAATATCTATCCTTTCAAGAATTCATTTTGGAGTATCATGTTCCAAATCGTCAACAATTTTATTCATAAATAGTGGTTCGGGACTTCTGTTCTCAAAATATTCAATTATCTCATCAATTTGATAAATTTTATAATAAAAAATCAATTTTATAAAATTTCACATGATTAGATTCTTTACCATTTGTGGAAAACTTTATATGCCTTCAAAGTAGTAGAATATCCAAGAATGATTGATTTATAATCCATTGAAAAAAATTTAACATGATTATCCATGGTAATTAGACTATAAACATTGTAAAGAAATACACTAACATATCAAAATTTTTGTTTTTATTATCCCAAAGATCAGAGGGAATTCTATTTAAAATATATATATTTAGAACTCGTTTGATGACAAGAAATGTTGTTTTTATTGCGTCAACCTAAAAAATGTATAAGAAGGTTTTGTTAACATAAAATTTCTCTAGAAATTTATTATAAAGTAATATTTCTCTTTAAAAAACACCATTATATTAAGGTGTCCTTGGGGTAAAAAATTATATATAATACAATGTATTGAACAATATGAATTAAACTCATGGTTTTCAAAATCTTTTTTCCATGGTAACTTCATAAAGAAATAATTTGTTCATAATTTCCTTTTTGAACCTTCTTGAAAAAATCTATAAAATATAAAAAATGATTTAATATTTTTACTAAAAAATAAAACATGGGTAAATATATAAAAATAATTACCTAACATATAATTAAAATATTTTCCTCTTAGGATTTTTGTTCCAGATGTAATAAATAATCTATATGAATTTGTAGTAGGGTTTTTGAAGTAAAAAACTCATTAAAGGGTTAAATGATATATTTTTTTCTTTCCTATTTAGCATACATGACATTGTTAATTTTTTTCAACTTATGTTGATGTAAATTTGAAATTGAAATATTTTTCGATTATTTTTTTGAAAAATGTACATTAAAAAATCCCATTATTTTATGCCAAATCAAAGTATTAGTAAATTCAACATTTAAAAAGATTAGTTTTTTATACTCAACGAATTATGATCTAGATTATATAAATTCTCCATTTTAGGTCCCTTAAATTTATAAATATTATCTTTTAAAACACACATATTATTAGAAAATAAATTAAATAACCTTCATAAAAGTGATATAAAATAATTATCATATTTTAATTTAATCATTCCAAAAAAAGACCCATGTTGATGGGGACTGATCTTGGATTAGAAACTGATCAAAATACCATAATATTTCCTTTATCATCATCACCAAAAGAAACAAAGACTCCATCAAATTTTGATAAGGATTGGAAATGATATATTCTTTACTCATATTAATTGAACATCCACTATCAATATACCATTTCTACTTGATGATCATGGTCCTTTATTACTAAAAATAAAAATGAAAAAAGAAATTTTTTCGGTACACTTATGCTCTCGAGTCTAGAAATTTTAGTAACTGAATATTTTGTAACCATGATCGTTTTTTTCTATTTAGATCATAATGAAATGAATATTGAAAAAAATGATTGAAAATCATGATTAAATCCACCAAAATATGGTTTTATTTTACTAAAATAATTATTATGGTTCTTTAATTCTCCATAGTTAGAACAAAAAGTTTTTTTATTAGAACTAAGAAGAAAATATTTTTTATGAAGATTTTTTTCCTCACTTTATATTCCTATAAAAAACATGTTGTTGTGAGCCTTATTATTTATAAATAATTTGATTCAGGTAATTGTGACATTTTTTTAAATATTTATTATCTTTAAATTCTTGAACATATTTTTGAAAAATGTCATTCATATTTTCATGTTCATCACATGATGTGGAAGAATTTTCCATCTTGGTTTTCAAATCCAAAATTGGTTTATATAATTAATCATTTTCATTAACAATAACATCCTTGGTTATATTAAGATATTCGTTTTTCTTTTCAAATGATTCATCTTTATTTTCTAACATGGTTCAATATTCATTTAATTCTTTATAAGATCTATTTTCATTTTCATTTTCATATTATTTCTCCTAAGAATAGTTAGAGTGTGCCTCATCAAAGTGTGTAATAGAAAAAATATTTTCCTTATAAACAAATATATTCAGTTTCAGATTCTGAATATGTGACATAATTAGACTCCTCTAAATCCCTCCACATTATTTTCATGTCTTTCATATCTTCCTTCTTATTGAATACCAGTTTGAAATTTGTTCTCCTTATTATTTTTGTCTTATTGCTGTGGAAAATATCATTTAATGTGTCTAATATTATTGTATTCATATAATATATCATATTTGGAGTTTACATTATGTTTCTAGAAATTATTGATTTCTTGAACCATGTTTTATTGTGATAATAATTTTTTAACATTCTAGAAAATTGATCAAGATCCTTATGTAAAGTAAAAAAATTTGAGGTTTCCTCGTATGATGACATAATCATTTTCATATCATTACATTTCATGTCATATTTTCATGATGAAATATTAAAAGAATCATCCTACTTCTAAACTAATTTATTCTCACTATATTTAAAATCTATCCCAACCTTATACATTATAAGAGTTATAATAAGAGATTTCATTTTAAATTACATAACCTACGTAGATTTCAAAATAGCATCCAAGATTCCACTCCAACATGGTGGAAGAACTATGTTGATTTTCAAAGATAAACACTATTTAGTAATTGGATTTCCTAAACAAGAAACATGATTTATAACCTTAGTGAGTCTTTCATTTAGGTCGGTGGTACTCTCTTGTTCCATTATTCTAAAAGTATCAATCATAAGAATGGTAATATTATTTCGGAGGGATCAAACATTTTATATTTCTTCATAAATTATTATTATAGTAGTATATACATAATAATCTATTTGAAATTATGAAACTTCGGTGAACTCTTTTGGACCTATTCCAATTATTATAAAATTCATAGATTTAGTGTTAAGATAATAACTAGATTCAGTTCTATCATCCCATGTTTCTAGTTTTGTCTCTATAATTTCATAAAACATCATGGCTTTATGATTGACCTCCATACCAAATTTCATTAAATAGATTATAATATGTGTCTTCCAAGAACCCAAATTCTCTCCATCAAATTATGTTTCTCATACAATAGAATTACATTCACTATTTTTATTCATAGCAGCTATCTTAAATATGATCAAGTGAATTCAACTTTTGAAGGCTATGACCTAAAATGATTGAAGATATTATACCAATTATTTCAGTAAGAGTAAATTCAGTTTGATACTATAAGGGGTGAATTATGTTCATTAAAATTTAATTCACAGAGATAAACACCCTCTTAAAAACCTGAGTAACTTCTGATCTTCTCTTTAACAAAAAAAGTAGTGGAAATAAAAAAATAAAAAAAAAAATATATCATAAACAATGATTTATAGTAGGGTTGAGGAATAGAAATCCCATTGTATAATCCACCAACACATTCTAGGTACTTCTATTCCTTTTCCTAAGGACAATATAACTAACTAAAAGCAGACATCACTTTCCATAACACAACAAGAGATTTAAACTAGGATATAATAATGATGTACATGCAATATCCATCAATGTTATTTTATCATGAATAATTACAATGTAATAGATAATAAAAGGTGTGTTTAAAGTTTGACATCTCAATGGTACGATAAAATAGACAGTTGAGAATAATCCTCCAGGAGTGATGAAAATAATAAAAAAATATATCAAGGAGAGTCTTCTAAAAATAGAAACAATTAAATTGGTAGCACATCTATTGTAATGACCCAAATCTGGAGCCACATAACTAGTGCCCTGTACCCAGCTCGCCACATGACCTCAAGTGTGTTTCCCCAAACTCCAGAGGTTGCCGACTAGTAGTGAGGGCCTTGGTGAGTCAGTGGGGAAACTATTCCCTCATTTGGTAAAGTATGCAGCAGAAGAATTAACATAATCAATAGTGGAAGCAGTAAACAACATACAAAAACTGAACTAAAGTAGAATCAATATCTGATATAATAATTATGCAATACGGTACACGTATCTATGGAAAGAAGTAAACAAATCAACATGCTGAAATACAACTGAAACCAAAGTACTAAACGTAAACAACAACTCCAGTAGCATCGCGAGCCAAAGCCCGGTGCCATGCTCTCCAGATCCAACCATCAATAAAGTACCTGAGGTAGAAGCACCACAATCCATATCTACACCTACATCCATATAATCTTTTTTGTCCGAAAAGTAGGACCCAAACAGGGTGTGAGACTAATACCAATAGGCAACCACCACAATATTTGTTCCCTACTATCAGTGAGTAATATAGAAAAAGTAAAGGAAGTAAGTACGACAATGGAATAAGTGTATACCAGTGAATAATCCTACCAATTACCATTCACAATCATTTTATTAAACAATCAGGGAAAAGCTAGCAAAGCATTCAATTCCATGGTAAGAAAGTAAAAGAGCAGGTATCTCAATAGACTACCGAAACACAAGCTATACAAAACCCAAGTTTGTTCTTTGGATTGGTGTACTCATCACAACCAACCATCAAATTTCACACTTACCCTATGGGTGGCTCAAAGTAGAAGACCCCTATTGTCCAGTAATCGAACAAGGCACATACACTTTGGGAAGCGCTCATGTCAATTACCTTATGGTCTTGCAATGATAGCTACAGACTCTCTGAGGAAGTTCTTACGTCAAATTCCTCATGTGGTCTCGATGCGTGGGTACACTAAGAACACTCTTGGGAAGAACAAAGTCATATTACTATATGTACTGCATACGAAACTAAAACCAATAGACCCTCTATGGAAGCACTTAATCGTCTATTCCCTCTTTGATCTCCCGCACCAAGTTCTCACAGCCCTGAGCAGTCCAGTCGTGCGTAATTGACTGTCAGCAGCCCTAAGTATGTTCAAAATCTACTTGAATAAAAGATACCATGCATAAAAAGCATTTAAACCACAGGAAACACATGAAAACAGTCATAACAAGTAAACTAACAATCGCAAAAGGGTTTGCCTCACAGGAAAACAGTTCCAAATGGTGACAAACTGCCAAACAGGGGGAGAAACACCTGTGAGGTGATCCTCAAACATGAAACCAATCATATATTAGCAACAATTAATCATAATCTAACCAGAAATTGTGGGAAAAATAAACAATAAGATCTAAATCCTAAACCCAGGATACCCGATACATGGGTATCTGACACTTTTGCAACCAAAACTCAATGAACTTTAACGTGGGGAAAAAAACCACCAACCTTGATCCTCGAAGATCGTTATACCTGAACCATGGCCCGTGAATCGGCCTAGAATAGAGTAGATCTGCAAAAAATGTCTAAAACGTTCAACCTCAGATAACTCATATGAGAGGAAGAATCATGAAAAGAGTCCAAAGAAGAACTAATAACTCAGCGCTATGATTATTTTGCAATCGAAGGAGGTTGATTCAGACAACCGGTGACAGATCGGTGGCTCGGAGAATAATTGGCCTCCACAGATGCTATGGACGGAATTTGGTGGAGAAGAAGATGTAAATGAGCATTAGGTGTGACCCTAGTCCGATTAATGAAATAAAAAAGAAAGTACACGACATGTACATTTAGAGTACACAGCGTGTATTAGGTCCTTCCTTACTCTACCGAAATCAGCCTCCACATCACCATTACACACTGTGTGTGTAACCTGATAGGACAACACACAGCTTCAAGTGGGAAAAGAGTACGCGGCGTGTACTGAGAAAGTACACGACGTGTAATTCAAAAATTTCCAGAAACTTTATTTTTTCCAAAAACTCCAGAAAAGGAAAAACATACCTCAACTAAGATATGGATTATTAAATCTATAAAGTAAAATCTTCTACTTCGTTTTATGGAAAACATAGTATTAATCATGAACATCAAGAGAGAGATTTATTCAATAATAGATAAGACACCTCCGTGCTTCTGATTATTCGATTTTGTACTGTTTAGAGACACACATGAAATACATTCAATGCCTCTATTTTAATTCTGTATTGTCGTGTCCATAAAATCTAGAATTATGTTTTAAAAACCACATATCATTTTCATTTAAATTCAAAAAAAACACTAACAATTAAATTACTCTTTCACTTGTTTTAATTCTTGATACAAGCCTCTTATTAAAATAAGTTTTACTATAAATAGGTAATCAAACATTGAATGAATTCATGGAATCATTCAATTTCATTGGAAATACTCTAACTATAATAAATAATAGGTTTCAGAACCACTTACACGATTTCTTAAGAGCATATAACTAAATTCTATATATTGGAACTCAAACAGACGAATTGATCCATGAATTTGATTTTCACATAATCTATTTATCTTCATAGGCAAATTTGTACAGGCATTATTCAAATAAGAAATTAATTTTCATATGATTTTTTCTCATAAATCCAAATTATAATGCATCTAAAATTTTTTAATAGGCTTTTGGAACCATATCGTTGATTTCTTCATGTATATAAATCACATGTCCAATTAATCTACAAAACCAATTTATGTATCTAGCTAATCTATATATTTAATCTCTCACATTTTTGATTCACTGAGATATGCATTTTCCATGTAGCTACATTCATGATGTAGTTGTTTCACATAGGTGAATCCTTTACACAAGTGGTTTAAGTATCTAATTTCTATATTTTTCTATTTCCCCACACTAACAAATTGGTCACATAGTTAATTTTCCAAACATAGGAAAATTTCATTCAAAATTTCTATAATTGAAAACATACTTATTTTAACATCACAAGGACCTAAAATAATAATGAAACATGATGAAAAAACATAAAAACAAAAAAACCTATAATATTTGAAGGGTATTTGGGATATTCAAAACAGAAAATATGTGAGATATATTAGGAAAAATTTTGTAGTCCAACAAATATAAAATATACTTGAACTTTGGAAATAAATTTAAAAGATATATTTTAAAAATTTGGAGAAACAATTACTTTATAAATAATGAGACTTTTGAGAGAATGTTTTATAAAAAAATATAGGAATAAAAAATATTTATTCCCATCTAAATAATTAAAAATATATTTTAGAATATATATTTAACATATTTGTAAAAAGAATTATTTATAAGTCAATTTAAATTTTAAATTTCATAAAAATTAATTGAAAAAATTGGATAACATTTACTTTTGAAAAAAGAAATATTAATAATAAATCCTTAAAAATACATAAAGGTTATAATAATAAATTTTTGGTGGAAGATAAAATATTCGATTTTAAAAAGATGTAAAATTATTTTTCAATAATTTGATATATGTTTGTTTGGAAACACAAAATATAAAAAGTGTATTAAATTTTATTATTGAAAATAAATTGATTGAATTATATGTATTATAGAAAATAATATATATTAGAGTTTCTAAAAATATATGACAAAATTGGGAGTATGAAAAAATATGGACATGTTGGAAATGATTCATTTGAAAGAAAGATACATATTATTTCTAACATCAAAAAATTATTTTAGATGGTCTTTCATCAAGGAAGATGATATCAATGAAAATAAGTGCCCTTATCAAATAACATGATAAAATATCAAAGATAAATTCAAAGGTAAAGATAAAAAATAATTAGAAGATTATAATTATATAGGGAATTTACAAATTAAGGGGAAACAATTTTAATCATGAAAACAATTATGGACCGAGTTTCATTTAAATTGAAATAAAGTAAATGAGAGGGGTAAATAAATTCAACTTTTTATACTTGTAAATTAATGTAAGGCATTGTTTAATTAACAAAATAGGTATTATATACACAACAAAAGAAAAATTACATTCATAATACAATATCTCAATTAAAGGAATTTGAAACAAAAAACCCTTACAACCATTGAAACATTCAAGTCCAAACATATTAAATGATATCATTAAAAATTAATAATTAAATACCATGAATATCGAGATGATAATGATTCAAAATATTAAGTGCTATTGGGATACACCATTATAAAGAAAACATGGTGTCTAATAAGAAATTTTTCTTAAGAGTAGAAAATTCACGGAACCAAACTCTTACTTTTTATCATAGTTTCATAGAACCTTCTCTAACCTTCATTATATAATATTTAAATATACTAATAATCTGTTATAGAATATTATTATTATCTATAAAATTTTATGATATTTAGTTATATATATATTAGTTAGTTATTATTTATTCTCAATATTGGGTGTGACTAATCTTGGTAATTTTAAACCAGCTTCATAATAGAGGTTTTAATATTAATTATTATCTAAATTTATTCATTACCAGATAATAGAAAGTACTAGAATTTATATTCCATGATGTCTTATAATGATATAATTTCAGTATATTGGAAATTTATCCGAGGTTCATTTAAAAAAATAGATACTATCATGTTTTAGTGATTTTTAACAAATGAATGACTATGTCTTAATTCAAAATTTTGATATTAATGTTACCATTCACTAAAAAATTAAATATTTTATTTAATATTTTATATCATATGTCATCATAAATTATGTAATCATAGTCATTCATGATTATATTTTTTTGGAACACTTCATGTAGGTGGTTAGACTGACCCCGACATTAACATATTATATTTAATAGATGAGTATGGTTATGAATGTATTTTATTTTTTGAATAATTTCATAATTATAGAGTAATATTTATATATATTATATTTTTTAATGTTTTTCATGATATTTAGTGATTATTTAATAAATTAAAAGGATAATATAAGTAAAACAAGATACCTTCATAGTGGTGCTAGTCTTCAAAACACACGACTAACATTTCATAATGTGGATTAAATTTTTTATCTTCACAGTCATAATTATATTAGTTATTTTAAATTTATTATTTTATTTATTTATTATAATTATAAAATTGAGGTGGTAGTGATAAAATGGAAAGCATCGCTTTGTGGAGGAGATAGTCCACAAAACAGAAGAGTGGAAGTTTTTCTTTCCTTAGTAGAAAAAGAAAAAAGAGGTTAATAGTTATTAAAATATAACAATAAAATAATTTAATACAATAAATAATTATTTAATTATATTTTAATTAAAAATTAGACTTTAAAAACTTATAATGAAATAGTATGAAGTTAGGAAACCAAAATTACTATAGTTGAGGACTGAACCTTTTATATGGAATACTCCTCAGGAATGGAGGTCTTGGGTTTGTCTATTGTATTCAGAATATAAATGAACTAAAATAAGATTTTATGGGAAGAATAAATTTATGGAATTGATGATTAATGATAAAAACTACAGTGTTATTGTATGGGTTGTGAGAGGACCCTTTTATCGGTTGTGATAATGGGATTATTTTAAAATATTTTAAATTAATATATAGATATCATATATTTCACACCTCAAGAAGACAAATATGTTTTATAATTGAGTAGGGGATGAGATAATGTTAATTATCATGAAAAAATTCATTTTAAATCATGTTTTAAAAGTATTTGTAATTCTATTATAATTAAAATTCCCACTTTTAACATTTTTTTACCATTGTATATACTCTTTTACATTTGTAATTTATTTTTAATGCCTAAAATTCTTTCGCTTATTTAATATTTTAACTTATTAATTAAAAAAATATTAAATCCATTTTCTCAAATAACATTTATACTCTTATGAAAAATAAATTTTTAACACTATCCCATATAACGTGTAAAAAGCCATTTTTAGAATGTGTATTTTTAAGAAATAAAATTAATGTGTATGAAATTTTTTTCATCATATATGATTTCTGTAATATATTTTGGTTTATTTTAAAACAAAAAAAATTATGTTACATTCAATTTGGGCTAAAACATAGTTTTATAAAAATTTATTTTTATTTAAAGAAAAAACTAAAAATGGTTTTTTAAATTATTATATTTTTTAAAAAAGGTTTCAAAAATTCATAATAGTATTTATAAATGTTAAAATTTACACTTTTATACATGATTGATCAAAAAAATGTTTTACTAGTTATTATATAACATTAACATCCTGATTTAATCATAAAAGATGTGTTTTTATTAAAAATTGTATTTCCAATGTTAAAATAAAAAACAATTATTTCAGCATAACCTAAAAAATTCATCAAAATCAAAATTTTAAATTATAAATTTATAAATTTAATATATTTAAAAAATTTAAAAAACTAAAATTAGTAAATTTATCTTTTAAATGAAAATAAAAAAATAACGAAAAATTTCATTTAGAAAATTATCATTTTTAAATATCAATTGTCCTTAATATTATTATATATAAATTTATAAAAAATGTGATATTAAAATGTTAATTAATAAATTTAATTAATAACTAAAATAAATTTTTAACTATGATAAAATTAATGTAAAATACAATGGTTCTTTGAGAGTCATACTTTTATAAATAAAGGATTAAAATAATATATAATTATTTTAAGTGATTATTCAATATTCTATTAATTGAGTATTATCTTGTTTAGGTAATTTTAATATTTCATTGTTTTTTAGTCAGGGGGGTCATTATTTTGTTGTTTCATCGGATTGAAAATATTGAATTATGTACCAATTAAATGGATCTAGAATCTCATGTCCTTGAATTCTACCCATATAAATAAATTCTATATAGGTAATTTTAAATAATACCCATAGATGAAATTTGTTGAGGGTATTATTAAAATATTTATGATTTGGGGTATAACATCAAATATGAGATAAATATTACTCTCATTGGCTATATTATGTAGCTTTTTATTCCTCAAACAACATTAATCTTTCATGCAAGAAAATTTTCAAGTGTGTATATACCTTAATAATTTTTTTTATTAAATTTACCTTTCCCAAAAACATATAAATATACAATACATTAATCCAAATACAAACAAATTATTATTATATAAATTCACAATATCATTAATCCCCAAAATACTATATACCACAATGTAATAAAATAAAACACTTGGGATTATATACCGCAATTCGAAAATGTGATAAACATTAACAAAGATATTATAAATAAATTATCAACTATATGGTTACAAATATTGTCAAACATAATTTTTCAGAATCCGTCAACCCATTATTATATAAAAATATTCTTATATTAAAACTAATGTTTATACAAACGTCACTCATTTTCTTTTCAATGGTTTCTCCAAAAATATAACCATGTCAGAAATTAAAGTTTAAATGTTATTAATACCATTATATATTTCATTCCAAAACCATTAAAGAAGAAATTATTAATGATATATCTAATATCATGTAGTTAATCCTCATATATATTAAAATATAATATAATATCATTGATAAATATCGCACAATAATTAAAATACCTAAGAGTGCTAATTTTCATTAATATGTCTACCACACTTCTTGATGTATAGCTAAGAAACAAACCTACTCCATAATAAAATAGATATAATACGATTCTTAACAATTCAGATATGCCCATATGTTCAGTTATATGTCCTTGTGGTCTATTAATGCACACCACTAACTTTTTTTGTGATCATGTTTTATCCAAACAAATAACCAAAATTGTTATGATAATTTACAAAGGAATCAGAATTAGTGATCATATGAATATAAAACATAATTAATAAAATATATTCTCCAATGACATCTTTATTTCAAAATATTCAATATTATCATACATGGTTTATCCTATAACTCCCATTGTTCAACATAGGTTACATTATGCAGTGTTATCTCATAATTTTTAAACATAATTCCCTTATATGTTAAATCCATTTCAATGTCTGGTAAAGAGAATGTGATTGGCCAAATCATGTCAACCAAGAGTGTCAAAATAGGTGTACAATTTCGCATCTTGTCATGCACTAGGTTAAGATCGATTTAATACTAAATATTCCATTTTCTGGGTTATTATCCCTAGGTACATGTGTTCCAAATTCTTTATTCACATGTATTATCTAGACAGAGATTTCATTTCTAGGAAAACACACAATCTCAATATTTCCAAAATTTTAGGATGTTACATCGTACATAAACTTATCTATTATATTTCCACCAAGGGTTTTAGATAATATTTTCTTATTAGAAAAATAACGTAAATAAACCCTATAAATAACTAGACACTCCTTTGAAAGAAATTGAGTCGCCTAATTCTTACACTCCTAGGAATAGTTCTAAAAATAATATATTTACTAATTTACGTTGATACTAAATGAGACGATCCTAGATAAAATTCTAATAATTTCTCATTAGTATTACTTCTCATAATTATCTATCATTACTCTAAGAAACTTTTTCCTTGGTTTATTTAATGACTAGATACTTAATGAAATTATCCTACGATAAATGATAACATTTTTCATTAATAAAAAAAATAACCCCTTCTTTATATCCCAAAGGTTAAAATAATCTTCATAAAATGGGTAATGGGAACAAATTAAAGGGGTGTGAATTATTTCGTAATCAGTAAAAACATATGAAATAACCATCAAATATCAAAATTAACCATAATATGAAAATATTGGTATAATCATGAAACAAAAGATAGTTATACCCAAAAAATAATAGGTCACAAATCATTCCATAAGGCATGAGAAAACATAAAATTGTCAAATATCAGGGAAAATAGGCATAAACATGGATTACAATGTAGAATGAGAATGATAACCATCATAGAGTGGTGGAATAACCTAAATAAAATCATCATGATATAACATAACCATATCTATTAGAAAAAGTTGTGAGAAAACTTATTATGGTCATACCTATGTAATGAAACTCATTATTCCCATGCATAAAAATGTTAGAAAATTCATTATGTCAAGCATATGATATAAAAATACATTCTTTCCACACCTAAACATATGATGATATATTAACATAAAATAATATTTTGGAGGTTGATCTAGTACCCCCTACATCATAATCATTACATATGTGTGATGTAAGAAATAAATCATCGTCATATCGAACGCATCGATAGAAAAATGGTTTCATATCCCTTTTAAAAGGAATAATATATGGAAATAAATTATTATTCCATCTTTAAGCATCACATTATATACCAATGGAAAATAAATGTTCATCCATATATATTTAGTAACTTTATATGTAAATATCTCTTAATCAAGATAATGGATTATATGGTATTTACCTCATATTGATAAAGTGTATATGGTTAAGTTAATAATTTCCCCAATTAATCAATTTATATCACCTAGGTGAACAAATATTAATCAATGAAATGGAACCCTTATATTTATAATGTAAATGCATTGGACTTAAAATTAGTTCTATGAACCTTCAATGAATAGGAAAGATAAAGGAAGGGATAAATCATTTCTAAAATATTAAAAAATATTTCATAGGCTATTTGGTGCAATATAGTAAGTGGTATCATTTTGAAATTTTCATTGATCAAGAATCACATATATCAAATGACATTTATTAAGATGAAAACTATTTTTAGAATATTTAGAAAAATATTGTTGGAAATAAGAACTATCTTGATATTTTTAAATTCTTTTATAAGAAATATTTTTAAAACAATGGGAAAAATAATTTATTTTAGAAACCATAAAAACAGAGAGACTAAGTTTCATATAAAATTATAGAGGCGATAAAAATATTTTTTTACATAGAAATAATAACGAAGTGATTTTAGAAGTAATTTTTAACATATTCATAAAAAATAAAATAACAGCTAAAATTAAAAAGTTATATTCAAAAGGTGATGCATCAACTATAAAAAATTTAATTTTAAAAAATAAGGCTGAATAATTGGTCCTTTAAAAGGCATAAAGGTTATAAAAAAAGTAAGGTTTAAGATAAAACATTTGACTTCGAATTGAAGAGTGGCCTTTTCATATTTTTAGAAATAGAACTTTTTAAAAACAAAATTTATAAAAAATTATTATATTTCAATTTTGATGATAGTAATTATATTTATTAATACACTTAAAATAGTATATATTAGTGATCCCAAAAATATATTAGGACACTGGTGGGAAGTAAAATATTGATACAGTTGAAAATATTCATCAGAAAGAATGGGAGTTATTCATTCCATCACCAAACATTTAATAGAGAAGGTGTTTCTTAAATTAAGAATATATTGAGGAAAATGTGAAAATTACCTATAAAAAAATATAAATTACCATTGATAAATGGAATAGAAAGGATAATAGGGCTTATAAGATTATAATGATGTAGATAGTTTATAATAAAATGAGAATGAATCTGAGCTATGAAAACCTTTATTATAGGAGTGAAATTTTAATAACACAATAGGATTGATGGAGTCATATTACTTAATATTATATTACTATTATTGGATTATATTTCATATTGAAATGAATCAAATGGTAAATATAAACACCATATAAAAAAATATGTGCAATGTACAAATGTATCTCAAAGAATGAATTCGACTTAATAATCCATTACAACAATATAAACATTTGAGACGATACACCTTGATGTATAAAATTTAAAATAAAACATTTAATATCATGAATAAATATTCATTTATGATAAAATAATATTATATTTGTAGCAGATACACCATTATAATAAAATTAGTGTGTGTATTATGAAATATGATGCAAGGGGTGAAAATTTGAGACAAGAAACCATAATTTCTTTGGTTTCATATAAAATACTCTAAAACCATGTATGACATACCTAAAAAACTCCACAATATACGGTATAACCTTATTCATATCTATATTTTTTTTAAACATCATTCTAATGTACATTATTTTGTTATTATCTATTTTTAATATCAAGTGTGACTAATCTTGATCATTTTGAACTAGTTTTATATTATATTTATTTAATAATTATTATCCAAAAATTATTAATTCCCATAACATTAAAGGTACTAGAATTTATGTTCCATTATTTTTTTGATAAATTTATAATTTCATTGTACAATATTTGTCATCATGATTCATATAGATGAAATTGGTGAAAAATATGTTTTTGTGATTTTTAATAAATGAATGGTAGAATCTTAATTAATGAGTTTAATATTAATTTTATCATTCAAAAAAATTATTATTATTAAATTAATTATATAATATATATTCAGTAATTATGTTCTCATATTCATCTATTTTATGATTTTATCATTTTGATCAAGTAGGTTGTTTAACCAACCGAAAAAAGAACATACAAAAACAAATGATGATTATGGTAATAAAATCGGTTTCATTTAGAATAACATAATTATTATTGAATAATAATGATATAATTTATATATTATTATGGATTTGTATCATTTTTTTATTTTTTTAATAAATAAGAATGAAACTAGGTAAAAAATATGATATCATACTTCTTGGTGGAGGTTGTTTGTATAACCCATAGTAATTGTTTTATTTCTCATTAAATGAAAGGGAATGGTGGTATGTTATAATTTTCCACTTAATAATAATTATTATATTATATGTTTCAACTTTTTCCCACAAATTCACTACAAAAATCAGTAAATGGAGGTGGTGGTGAAAAAATAGTTGTTGTCACTTCACCAAGGGGTAGTCCACACACAACACTCGAATAATGGTTCCATTTTTATTAATAGAAATAAGGGAAAGTGGTTAATATTTATTAATGTCTAAAAGTAAAATTAATTATATACACAACACCAATATCATTATATATTAATGTGAAAATAATATTTTGGAATGTATGAAAGGATAGAAAATATGTTTGGAAAAAAGTACTCATACTGGGGACTTGGGATTTCTCTTAGAAGAATCCATAGAACAGAGGACTTGGTATAATTTATTGTGTAAAAAATATAAATAAATGAAAATTATTTTCTATGGAAATTAAAAGGTTAATATTTTGAAGATAAAATCAAAATTCATTATTGTCAAAAAAATTATTGTGGGAGGCCTCCTTAAAAAGTAGTGAGAATGGATTTTCTATAAATATTTCAATATAATTAAAATATGAAAAATTTATCACATGTCATGAAGATCCAAAATGACATATAATAGATTTTAGGATTTGATATTGTTTATAGTACCTCAATAATTCATTTTCATTCATGTTTTAAAAAAAGGTAAGACCGTTACAAATTGAATTTTCACTTTTAGAATTTTTGACTTTATTATGGTAACACATTTTTGACAATCTAATTTTCTTTTAATTATAAAGAAACTGGTCATTGTTAAATAATTTAAAACCAATAATTTCAAATACTAAATTCATTTTATCAGATAAAATTTATATGTGGAGAAAAAAATAAATTTTAATATTATCGCATGTGACACGTAAAAACCAGTTCAAAAAAAAAATTTATTTTTAACATAAAAATTTAATTGTAGGAGAAATTTATAAATTAATTTAATTTACATGATATTAATATAATTATTATAAAAATTATAAAATTTATTTTTCATTCATATAATTCCAATATAAAATTATACAAAATAACATTCAATAAATTAAAGACTATAAACATTTTATTTTATTGGATAATATTTCTTATGTTGTTAAAAGTAGGTTCAATAAATAAAAAAATAGTATTTAGAAAATTATTTATTTACGCTATAATACATATTTTATAGTTAAATTTTTTTTATAGGTATTTAATTAAAAATTAATTCTTAATATATTCATAGAAGATACAAATTTATTAAAATCTATTTTTAAATATTCACCTTGATATAAATTATTTTAGAAAAAAATTAATACATTTTCCTTTTTCATTAAAATAAAAAATATTTCCATGATGAATCCATAAAAAATTTTCAGTAAAAAAGTTTAAATTATTAAATTAATAAATTCTTCTTTTAAATGAAAATAAAAAATTGAAAGAAAAAATAATTTTTTATAAAATGGATGTTTTGACATTCTAGTGATTTTAATGTTATTTTATATAAATTTATAATAATTAAATGTTAAAATAATATATTATAAATCTAAATATTACTTATAATAAAATGTAAATATTGATGAAATTAAGAAAAAATATAGTGGTTCTATTAAAGGTTTCATTTTTTAAAATGAAATAAAAATAATAATATGTGTTTATTTTAGTCGATTATTATCTTTTTTATTTACAAATTTTTATATTTATCATGCAATATTAATATAAAAAAACTCATTTTTCTTGTGTTTTTCATTAGTGTTTTGTTACATGTGACATGATCTATCGAATACAATATCAATTTAAAGGACAAAAAATATCATTCCATTACATCTACCAATGGATTGGTAGTTTAATTAATCTATCAATTCTTATGTTTTATAATGTGATATAAAACTAGTGCATTACACTGTGTAATAATATGTTTCTCTGTACGGGTAAGGTTATTTGTCATAACATAGTCCATTATCCCTAATATGGATATGTTCTACTAAATTCCAAGACCCATTGTATTTTCTTTCTCATAACGACAATCCTTTTGTAAACTATGGGTGTTGACACGATTTATTTTCATCCACTAGGCTCCATATCTAAAAAATGTCACATGGATAGTTATCTTTTAATGTAATGACATAGAATTAAAAATTATATACTCTAGTGAATTTTATTAGAAATTACTTTCTTTATTTCCCAATGATCTTTTAGTTTTAAAGTTTTAGGGAATTAGGAAAAACTGTTACAAAGTAAACCATACATTGTAGGTGTCCACTTCTATATACTATCCATTTTTTCACAAAATTAAACATTTTTTCTTTTCTTAATAAATAATTACAATTTTTTTCATGGCCTCTTCATTATTATTACCCTCAATTTAACCCTATGAAAAACATTATAATATTTGTTTAGAGCAGAAAAATCACAGAAACAGACATGAAAATATATAAGTAAATAATTAGTCCTTTATCACTTATAAAAAATTTCAATTTTCAAAAAATATCCATTTAACAAAAAATAAATATTTTCATACCTCATTTATCAAATTTTCTACAAAATATTTCCCAAAAAAATTGAGAATAAATCTTAAAAAATTAAAATCCATATAGGTTTCTATGATAATATAATAAAATAATAGAAACTATTTCACAAGGCTATGCAACATATGATGCCCTTAGAACATAAATGCAATAACATACCTTGTCAAAACAAGAGATTCGAAGAATAAATAAAACATATATTTTTCTAGGGGAATCATTTCCTTTTCATACATACATATGATGTAAAACTCATGGAAATAATGATATAACCCTCTCATTCACACTTGTATATAACCATCATAGTTACACTTAGAAAAACATTTACGGTATGTTTTGAAAATCAATTAGGATAAACCCAATAAGTTAACTTTGTCTCTCTCTATATTTCATTGGTTGGATATCATGGACACATATATCTCTAATTTATAATAGAACCATCCATCATTATAAATAATTCCCCATAATAAAAATATAATCATAAATCAAGAATTATATAATCAGAAAAACATTTATTGAAGAAAATACCATATTTTAAAATAGTTTGCGCACATAAAAATGAAACAATTTACTTTGGAAATAACCATGTAATCATGTAATGAAAACATCAAAATATTAAGGTTTCATGAAGTTTGGAAACTCCACTCATTCCATATAAGTAAAAAATATATATTTTTTAGCTTTTGTAAAATGATACATTAAAATGTGATTTTTTAAATAATGTCTATTACATAAAACCTTAAAGATATCATTTATATGAAAATTTGGGAGAAATTAAAAAATTACCATTTTAAAACATATTCTTCTATATAAATAAATTAATAGGAATCATTTTAAATGTTATATATTAAAAGTAAAAATTTAGAAAATAAATAATTTAATGAAATGTTTCTTAGTTAAAGAGTCCCTTACAAATATCATATCATTGAAGTGAGAATTAACAAAATTAATTGATTATGTTTATACTCCAAAAATCCCCAAAAAATACGTTTAAATACACATAATAGAAATATAATATTTTTCACCGATAATCTTATCATGACATAAACAAATAAGTATATGTTTAACACAATGAATGGAAATTGAGTTAAGAAATCCCATACCTTGGACATTCCTTTAATTGAATGTAATTTGACTTCCTATATAATGGATTAATTATTTATTTAAATTCATAAAAGATCCATATTCATATATTTTGAATATTATATGATCATCTTATATCATTTTATAACTCGTTTGTCAATAATTTTTCATTAGTACCGTCACTTTGGTTGTGGACTACTTAATTTTCCTTTGCATGTTTTTTTGAAAGTCTAAGTTCATGAGCATAGAATATAGTTACATCACCAACCAAATGATAGTAATGTCATATATAAATATATATCATATTTATTCACTATATAATTTTTTTAGTCATTGTTTAATGTAGGATATTAAAAATGAGTCGCACCACATCTTGGAGATGATAGGTCATATTTTCTGTTGAGCGATTGCATCATTCCCTTAATGGTTGAAATAGAAAATAATTGGTCACTATATTAAAATTTAAAAATTAATATCGTGTCATAATTAACATATATATCAACTATTTCCATTTTGTTATCATCCTCATAAGGTGGTGATGAAGAAAAAATTACAACACTATGATGAAATGGTATGTTGTGCGTACGAACACATTACCCTTTGTTTTTTATAGAATTAATAAAAAGTAGAATATAGTTTCCCATAATTATGAAAAAATATCATAAAATATATGACCCTATAGTAATTAATTTACCATCATGAATAAACATTTCATGAATAAATAAACTTTAAAGAGTCCATAAAGACGATTACTAATTCTTTGGTGGCTTACATTAGTTCTATTCTTAAGGGATCTTGGTTTTGTCTTCAAGAGGGGTAATAATCTGTAGAACTTGAAAAAGGAGTTTTGGAAGATAAATTGGTTTTACATGGTTGAGATTAATGTCTCGATTTTGTGTCAAGGTGTGAGGGAGGCGGCGCCCTTTTATAATTGAGGTGACGATGTTTTTTGGAATTTCTCACAATTATAAATTTAAAAAATTAATTTATCATTATAAATTATTCCAAATGCAATGTGATTAGAAGATAAGATATAATTTGGTATTTATATCCTCAAAAAATTAAAAATATAAAATTTTGTGTGTCTTTTTAATATATCTTTTTAATCAACCCCTTGGTTAATTAATTTTGACGTTAATTGTGGTAACCATTTTTTCAACTATAATGGATTAATAATGTTAATATAATAGAAAAAATAACTCATAAATTGACCATTTACTATTTTTTAACTCTACCCCATTCCCCTAGTCAAAGTTATGATTGGTATGAATTTTAAATAATATAATAAATATTATTTTGATAAATTTTTATTATTGTCAATTTTGACAATATCTATTTAATTTGACTTCAAATACATTGATACAACTGGGGAATTATAATATAATACATTTACACAAATCTAATGTATCTTATGGATCTATTAAATTCGTTTTACACATTAACTTAGACAAAATATATCATATTTAATATTTTAAAAATCAATTATTTTATTTTTTCTGTTAATTAAATATATATTAATTTAGTATTATAGAATAATTTAATGTAATTATATTATATATAAATTATATATATATTTATATAAGGAAAATAATTTCATTAAGATCAATGTAAACATTTATGATTTTTCATATCTTATTTCTCCCTTTGTGGACACATAAAAGATATTATATACAAATATAGTTTCATTTTATAAATATCATTGATTTAAATAATATATTAGTCATATTCATGGAAATTTACTCATTAAACAACTATAATTCAAACATGTGTTGATAAGGGTAAAAGAATATTTTTCCTATAATTTTTATAGTATAAATATATGTCATGGTAATACCCGTATCTTCTGGTTTTAACCCTTATTTAATACATTTAACCCTCACCGTGGAAACATAGATTTTTATACATTGTTTTGTAGTTCCTTGAAACGTGTGTTCTTGTTTTAAGAATCATTACTTCTATGTTGTTTCCATTGGATTCATTTATGGAACATTAAGCATCCAACAGTTTTTTATCAATAAGGGACATGCTTTCTAAAGGCATGTATTCATTATGTTTGATCTTTACGATACTTAAGAACGTGAATTGGTCGAGAGGAAGGGAGTTCAAACTCATCACACCCTTTTGGGGGGAATTATTGTTTACTTTGGGACTATCATTACAAATTTAAGATGTTTTCATGAATCCTTATTAATTCACCAAGCATAACATAGGTTTCCCATGGAATTTGCAGTCACTTATTAACATGTGTATAATTTAGAATCATTATTGTGTATTTAGGGTTACTCATTAATAGAGATATCTATATGTATTAGAGATTCTCCGTCAATGGTTTCCTCTCATATACTATTTAGAGATTATTTTTATCATCTTTATAACGATACTAGTTTTTATTCCACTCAGTAGGGCACTCTAGGATTTATTGTCAACTATGGAGATGATGGTTAGTTTTGATGTTGGGATCGTGCCCATGAAATGGGTTACCTATGTATCCATGCGAAATAAATCATAACCCTCGTAGTTCAGTTCCGCATAATTGGACACATCATACCTTTTAACGTCATGTGATTTTGAGCTATCCATACTGTTTAATGTCATGTGTTATAAACATCTAAGTGAAAGGTGCTTAGTCAAAGTTTGGTGTGAGACTTATTCCAAGTCAACCCAAGGTACTTAGAAAGAATATGGGTTTATATGTAAGATTAGACCCTATTGGAAATATGGACCAAGGAGAACATGGTTGATTTGAAATGTTGGGTTTGAACCTCAAGTAGGCTTCCAATATATCCTGTGAGGATGGGAATCAAAGACCACATAGTTCGATGAGCCTCATAGGAGATTATAGTCCTTTGAGGGAAAGGCGATTGGGATTAATTCCTGAATAGAATTCCTTGATTTTATAGGAGTTTACTTTGGGGATTATTCTTATAGAGGATGCCAAGATTAAAATAATTTGTTTTGGATTCCTGAAGAGGATATCAAGTGAGCTTAGACCCTGAAAGGGCATCCTACATATCTAGGTCTGAATATAAATAAGATTTCTCATAGTTTCTTCACCGTGGGTGTTTTTGAAAATGTTGTAAACATCACGAATCACTAACCCCCCATGATTCATGTTCGGTGTGAGAAATAAGAAGATGTGAAAGATTCAACAATGGAACTCACTTTTCCTCCTCTGCTGGTGGATGAGGGCGATCATACGATGGCCAGGATGGATGAGGTTAAGGCGACCGGGGAAGAGGGTGAGGCGACGAGCCCTCCCTCTATTCCATATATATTAGACGAGGGTAAAAATGAATGGAAGAAGGGATTATGGTGAAGGGATTAAACTAGGATTCCTACCCTAAAATTTATTCTAGGAGGGGATGGATACTTTTCATTCGCTTGAATTAAAAATGGAATCATGAACCTTACATTCCGAACGAAAATTTTTAGGTTTTAGATCTTTGATAAGGGAGATGTCAACACCCAAACCCTTATTCTCATAACTAGAAGCATTACATCACTGTTCTTTTAAGAAAGGTACATGTGAGTGTGGATATTCAAACCCAAAGACACTCCATGAATCCAAACCCCATTTTCAAACAAATGTGGGAATCATTTGACTATGGATATTCGAACCCAAATTGGAGGCACACTGATGTGCCTTTCCAAAGGTTTAATAAGTCAATATGTTTGGTGGAGAACCCAACAGAATCCCTTATAAGCAAGGGATCCAATGAAGAAGAAGCCTTTCCATGGATGGATTTGAACACGTCTAGAAAGATAGTATACTGAAGAGTGTATGTTAATCAAAGAGGGGCTCCCAAGTAGGTAAGGTCACACAATTATGGGTGCAGAAGTAGGATTGGGAGTTATTCAATTCAATTATGCAATGAACAACCAGTATGTAATACATGGGAGAGGCCTGGATCAAGCCTTCAGGAGTATTCACAAGTGATCCTAGAAGATGGGAACTCATGTTTCTGTAAAAGAAATATGTGGCTTGAAAGTATTTCTGATTTAGGGAGGTTGGGTGCATTAGGCGCACAAGTGTTATGGTTTTCAAAAACTAAAAATACATAAGTTGTACGATCATTCTTCAATTGATCCACTCAAGATGTTGAATAAATACCTTAATAATTTGAGGAGACTCAGGCAAAGTACCATGGAGACAAGTGCATCAATTGGGCTTCCGGGAAATTCATCTCCAAAAATAATGACCCCAAGGTTCTATTTAATGGAAAATATAGGACCCTGGGTGAAATAATTTTTGGTGTGCAAGTCGACTGCGTGACAGATTGGGGAGTACAAGTAGGCTACGCGCTGACGCCCTGTTGGCCTAATTAAAGAGACCCAAAACTCATGCCTTTTAAAATCTTGATTTTCTTCATGTATCATCTACTTTTCTTTTTAAGGTATTTATCATTGTCATTTATTGTCTCTTTGACGAAATATAGGGTCAACAAAAGCCCCCCTAGAATTGGATCTATAATGAAAATAGGATCCTATACTGAGGTAAAGTAATGAAAAAGAAAGAAGAGAGTACTGGGGAGTGCATATTTTATTCTCTTAGAGAAACTGGTGGCGTAATCATGGCAGCGCGTAGGATTCTGGAACGCATGGTGACGTCCCTCACTTATATATAATGGCTTAACTTCTGCGAAAAGCCTTTTAACTTCGATAATTTCATCTCTCGGCATGCAGATATTCTTTCACTCAAATGCTTCTATTTCTCCATGGTACTTTTTTACATTTTCTAGTTTCATTCTATAACTTGGTCACTACACACGCACACCATTTTACACATTCACACCAATTTTATACTTTATTTGCTTAATTACTTTGCCATTTTTTTTATTATTTTGTCATATATCAATATTGTACTTACATAAATAAATGGTTTTCCAAACTTTTGTTGGTTCAATGGCTCCTAAAAGAATTGTAACTGCTAATGAACTATCCAGTAAGAAGATCGATGACATGATGAATGCTATTGGTCATGATTACTTAGATATTTGCAACGTCACCCTTCCAAAAATAGAAAATATTTGAAGAAGTATGATTTCATATTTCCTCGAAGAACCTATATGAATTTTTATATCCATGGTCATTTAGAGGATGTTAATATTCAAGATCCAATGAACTAGGTCCCACATTCATGGTTTCAAGATTATACCAAATTCTCATCAGCCAATGTTTCTGTTGGGGGCTCATTTTCTAATGTTGGGACAGTCAAGAAAGCTCATATTATGAATCATAGCACATGTGATCCAGATTTGAAGGCACACACACTCGAGCTGCAGCCACACTATTATTCATCCTTCTTTCAAGATTCTCAGACAAATCTGTCCCAGGGTTGGAAGAAAAGTTGGGATTTCTACCGAGGGGGAGGTGTAAACCCCACCTGTATGTGGGTACACTAGGTTCAAAATACCTATTTAGAATTTATAGATGGAATTAATGGGGTCAAAATTTATGAGGCTATCTCAGTTGGCCAACTTATGTGTATATTAATGATGATTTCGTGACGGAATTATAAATCTGATGGATCCTAGAGACATATTCCTTCCATTTAACATAAGGATAGGTAGGCATCAGTTTTTGGGATATTTACAATATTTTTGGAGCTCCAATCCTTTGAGACATGTATGATGAGTTTATTCCTCCAATGGTGACATAGAATGACTTTGAGAAGACACTAGCTTTGCTTCATGATTTGATGAAAGTATTTAGTAAAGTCAATAACATGACCTCCATAAAGTCTCGCACCAGGATAGATATTCATCTAGAGAAAGTGATGGAAATATTTTTGATAAAGAAGAATGAAAAGGGTCCTACTTACACCTGTCTGGCTAGATATCCCAGTGCAGAGAAAAGAGGTACCCCTAACACCTTTTGGCCAACATTGGAGATAATAGAATTTGGAAAATGGAGATATGAAGTCAATCCAAAAATTCCTTCAATGAAATGAATGGTAGGTTTCTGGCCATGTGGCTTAGCATGTATTTATTACCAGTCCGAGACTCCATAAGAGGTGTGAGGCCAGGAACATTTTTTATTGTGGACAAGCTAGGTAAGAAAATAATGGTAGGGTTGACACTCTTATTTTGGAAAAGATTCATAAGAGGTTGCATCATATTTACAATGTGAAGTATCCTTTTAGAATATAGGGGCTATTTCAGGAGTTATGGGGGTGGATTGATACTCACTTAAGAACATATGTTGTACAATTTTGGGTATAGGTTTCTGGAAGTTCTTTCCGACCATGTATTCATGATTTCTCTGGTATCTCACCCTTATCTCTGAGAGCTTATGACATCAAGGGTTGATTGATCATGCATAAGGAGTTCAATTTATTTCCTTATGGTAATCCACCCAGGAGGTGATTTTTTGATGATGGCATGACAAGTTTAGAGTTGAAGGTATATATTCTATCTTATTAAGACTGTGTATTGGCCACCAAAATCGATGAATATATCATTTTTGAGGCCTATAATCCTTATAGATTTTCGTATCAATTCAAATGTATATAACAAAATATTGTATCCCATCATGTGCATGTCATATTAGATAAAAATATAATGGTTTCCCGACATATATGGTTGTTGGAATCTATATAGATGAATGGGTCAGTTTTTAATTTACCTATTGTTGATGTAGTAAGAAGATTAACTATCTGGTATGCTGAAAACTGGGTGTCATCTTACCCTGAAGGGGTATTAAATCATGTTGTGCCTTGAGTGGGGGTGAAGAGAAGTAGCATGAGAGATCCCCTTTTTTTAATGTAACTATTTATCATCATGTGTGACTCACAAGAGTTAGTGGGTGAAGGTGAATATGGTCCAAAATCATCGAAGAGACATTCTGCTTGATATAACCCCCTTCCATAGTTAAGAGATCCACCCCATCAATCCCTACCGAAGCTTTATCGAGGTGATCTAGTATCCATCATTTTGAATTGTGGTGAATTCCATTTTCAAATCCCCCTTTCATGACTATGGGAGTTGGGAATAAACTTAATTCCAAGGCTGTAGGATCATCTTGACAACCCTCTAACATACACTCTGAATATATACGACTAGAGGATATTCAAATATAGAAATTTTTATACTATGATGTAAAAACCTTGTCGATGGATATGCGTGAAGGACTGCATATTCTAGGATTAAGGGATTTATGGGATACTTCTAACATTACATTTAAGGACATTCCCAATGAGGTAAGGACCTACATTTGAGAGCTGGAAATGCCCATATGTACAACCAATGAATTAATTCCCACTATGAAGTGGGTGATGGAAAATATAGATTGTGTTACCACTGATGGTATTAGTCCTTCATTAGATAAATATTGGCGTGAATTTTTAGATCGTAAGGTTGTAAGATTCCTTTTAATCATATTATCATATGAATTGAAATTTGAATTTAAGTCAAATAATTGTTACTCTAGGGAAATATCATATTAACTTGCAGCTAGTTAATAGAAGATCAGCTGATGTTCCCTCAGCATGGTATAATCCTGGATTCACTGCTCTTGGAGCTACCAGATCACCCTATGATCGGGAGAAATATATTCTTTCCAACAGGTCATGGAGGATGAAATAGAGAGGATATTTCAATCCATAATACCTGCCTTTAGAGATGATGATGAAAGACCTCCTAAAAAGGTGAAGAAGAAAAATCAACGAAGAAAGAGATCCATGGTTAAGATCTTTCTTAGTAGTGATAAGTCCATCTGATATTCATGAATTAAAGTCTTTATTCATGAAAAAGTGTATAAAATTTTTAGTATTACAAGGGATTCAACTGTTTATTATTTGAAATAAACTACTGATAAGATTCAAGAAACCCTGGAGGGTTATGCTGAATAGACCTAAATTCGTGAAAATCTGGTGGATCCTAAAGAGGAATTGATTCCAAAGGAACCAACATCTATTCCCATCACTGCTCCCATTATTTCTATCAGAGGGGAGGATCCTTTTGGTATGTCAAAAATTCTTTATAAGACATCAAATGTGACAACAATTGACTTTTATCCTATGATAATTTAGGTTCATCTCATCCCCCATGACATCCTGCAAGGACTAATGATGATCCCAAAACTGTTGCTAAGGAAGATATACGAGGTTAATGGTTGTCGAATGAAGGTTACGAAGAAAAAATGTTGAGTTCTCCCATGGGTAAGACTTACATGGGATTTGGGATATCATTGGATTAAATGATGATCCTTGGAATTTGTTTTGAATAAGATTAGAAGATGTTAATATACCAAATGCTTTAGTATATTTTGGAGTTCCTAGTATAGAGTCAACTAGAAGAGAGATTTCATTATTCTTCCTATTAATCTTCTTATGATTAACATTCTAACCATATTTAGTTGAAATATGCAGTTCCATATAAATAAACTACTACCAAAATGATATTTGAATAAAGTATTAATATTAATGTAAATACTTTCATTGCTGATACATCGACATAGGTGAATCTTGAGAAATAAAATATTCCTTAGATTCATTTTGAACATCCTGATCCAATTAAAGAGAAAACTCTAGACCCAGAAACATCAAACATAAATTTTGAAACTAATAATATTGCAGAAGATTCTTTCCAAGTTGCTAACCTACTATTATGTAAGAGATACTGGCATTGTGATTGTACCCACTATTTTTATCCCCTGAAGCTAATCACAACCAATTTTTTCGAGTTACCATATAAGGATATCAACATAAATGGCCAAGTCTAGAGGTGAAATATTTTCATCAGCTCAAACAGTACTAGAAGTTGAAGTAGTCATTTTTCAGGAAAGAGCAGAACAAGGCACTCTTGAAGTGTATTTACCCCAGAATACATTTCTTCTTATGATAGTGATTCTGCATCAGACCCAAAACTACAAAAGTCTCTTCATCTTGCACATCACAAAGCATGGAAGAATATATGGAAGGTAATATCTGAGATGCCCTTTAAGGAACTGCCTTCAATAATTCCAAAAATTTCATCTATGTTTATCTCGAAATGATTTGTAGGTTTTAGATACTGAGAAATTCATACTACCATGAAATAGTTATTCGGAGGAGGAGTAAGAGAAAAAGCATAAAAAATACTTGAATAAAGCTAAAATATTAATCAATATTGAATAATTCCAAGTGGCTCACTCCCAATATGAGGCTAATCATACTGCAAAATTGAAGTAATTGAAGCATAATATCAAATAAACGATTGTTTAAAAGGTGCGCCTTCAATATGAA
Source organism: Viscum album (assembly GCA_963277665.1). NCBI lineage: Eukaryota > Viridiplantae > Streptophyta > Magnoliopsida > Santalales > Viscaceae > Viscum > Viscum album. The sequence goes on along the minus strand of OY728129.1, from coordinate 612,895,051 downwards.
TTAGATTTAATTATAGGGGATCTTGACCCGCTTCCTAGCTCATTAAGAGATTTCCAAAATAATAGTGAAAAATCTATTGTATAATCGAGAGAAGCACATCATCATGATGAAGAGAGTGGGGATGGTCAAATAAATTAGCTTCAATGGGCATCTGATGGGGATCAAGAGGTTGTTGACCAAATAAAGAGTTATATAGAAACCCTTTCCTGATTTTTCATAAGAGAGAGACACAAATTTGTGGATGCACTTATGTGAAATGTTTTTCATAAATGAAAATCATTTTGTCTTTAATCATCTAGGTTTTCATTATTTCTAGATTATTTTGTTTTACCTAATCCATTGCGCATAGTAAGAGTTGATTTATTTTTTCGAAGTTTATATGGAAACCCCTACAAACTTTTTACCTTTTGAATTTTTATTGTCCAACATTACCTAAATCATAAAAAATGTATGTTTAGTGATTTGGGACGCGACTTTTGTTCAAAGGTCCCTTTTTAGGTTCTTAATCTAGTTAGTACCATGTCTCTTGTTGTTGGTAGTTTAGAGTCGTGAATGTTGGACTATAAATGGATAATGTTTAAGGTTGAAATATCTTTGACCATAAATTCCTAAATGAGATCCCAAACAAGACTCAGTGGCTGATAATTGCTTTAAAATTCATTAAATATTGCGAAGTGGAATCTTCAGACATGATTTTTACGATCACCAAGTTTAAAAAAAGTATCATCATAATGGGATTCTTCTACAGGAATTCATTTACCAATATTTGAAAACCCTATTATGTGAGTTATGTTATACATGGCCAACTAGGGAATATGCTGCATAGCCAAATATTGACATCTTTTGGTTGATAGTCCTATTATGTAGCCAACTTGTGAAAAGAAACCTAAGTGCATGTACAACATTGTCAATCAAAAGAGACTTTAGGAATTTAACATTTTACTACTAATAGATAGGGTAATTTAATATTTTGATGACTCAATACCATAGTGGATGGTGATTCCAAGGAATGAAATTTTACGAATGAAAGGGATTCTTTTTATTGATATAAATCATGAATAGGAAAACCATTTCGACACCAATTTGGTGTACGAGTAATGGGTAAAATTTATCAGAAAAGGGAATTTCTAATATAAAACTATGCAGTTTATAGTCATGCAATGAGGATATTATATTGTGCAATTTTATGTCATGCAGTGATGACATTGTGTGGATTTAATTTATGGTCTTTATCTTTGACCAAAGGTATGAAACTCTTCCAATTTCATGATAATTTGTTTATAAACATACTATCATATTCAGGTATGGAATGGAAAAATGTAAACTATGATTTGAGAATTTCTTGATCTAATGAATGATATGGAAATGGGCAGGAATTAGAGAAGTATTTTCTAAGAACAAAGGTACCATTATTTGAAAAACACATTATGGTGTCTGTATTATGCAGGGACAATTGGGGAATATGTTGCATAGAAAAATAGTGGAATATTTTGACTGACTGGCCCATTATGTAGAAATATTTTATTCAAGGAAACCTAGGGGCACATACTACATAGTCAAGCAAAAGAGCTCTTAAGAATATTGACATACTATTGATAAAAGCATAAGAAAGTTTATGGAGATTCAGATTTTCTGAAGCACATATCTTGGTTTATGGAGAAAATTACCTAAATTTGGAGAGGGTATTTCCAACCAATATTTCCAAAAAATCAGAGGAATATGAATTTTATGATGGTCTGACCCAAACATAGAAGTTTTGGTGTCTTTAGTTTTAGTTCAAACAACAAGAACATGAAATGGGAATAATATATGATATGTGGCCAAGTGATTCCAAGTTTATTTTATATTTCATTTAAGACATGGATAGGGAAGAATGTAAACCATGTCTTGAAGAGTTTGAGATCAAGAAAAAGATAATGGGACAAATATACCTGAATGACTGTTTTAAAATACATATTATTATGTACATTCATAATATTTTGAAGGGTAAAAATATAGTATAACCATGAACTAAATTACCATCATTTGGAAAAATCATTATGGCGGTTTTATTACGTATGTCCCACTAGGGGATATGTTGCATATCCAAATAGTGGAATCTACTAACTGATTGTCCCATTATGTAGTCAACTTATGCGAGGCCACCTAAGGGAAAATGCTACATAGTCGGGCAAAAGAGATATCTGGTATTATATACTCTGTCACCAGAGATCGTAAGAGAGATTATGAAGATCTAGAAATCATCCAGATTAAGAGTGTGAAATATAGAAGGGAGTTATCCTCATTGCACATAATAAATATTTGAATCAATATTGTCCATGAGTTAGATGTCCTTTATATAGATGTGACTCATATGTAAAATGGATATTTTCTTTGTATCCTTTTGAATTAATAGTTTAATGTGGAGTCTAAACTCATTAAACAAGGACATTATACTGTTTAGTTTTAAGTTGTGAAGTGAGGACATTATACTGTGCAGTTTTAAGTCATGCAGTAAGGACATTATACTGTGTAGTTTTAAGTCATGCTGTGAAGACATTATAATGTGCAGTTTTCAGTCTTTCAGTGAGGAAATTGATAATATCACAATATATTGAGACATGTTATTTATATAAGAATTATTTTACATAATTTCTAAGACCATGTGAGATATGATCGGTGTGATAAATAAGGAGAAGTAAAGGTTTCATCTATGACACAAAGGTGACACAGGTGAAGAATATGGGTGTTAAATTTCTATGCAGTTTAGCATCATGTGGTAAGGATGAAGATGAATCTATGTGAAAAGAAATAAATATTGTAACTGTATTAAGGATATCTTACTGGGGGAAGTAATCAATCCATTTATAGTTCTTTAAACATTCTCAATGTAGGTTTGATTCTTATATAAGAAATAACGGTTTTTTTATCATGGTTGGGGCTATGATTAGAGATTAGGCATCTCTACGTATATAATATATATGAGAATCAATCCATATGTAGTTTTTTAAACATTTATATCCCACACCAATTGAGTTTGACATGGGTGATGGGGGGCTTTAACACATTCTATAAGAATGATTAAATATAAGACACAATATAGAATGAAAATAAAATCATTTATCTTAAAAGAGAACTTTGTATAGATCTAGTTCATATACAAGCGTTTAAAATGGAAATTAAAAAATTTGGGTGAATCTGGGCCCAATATTGGAAATTTAGGAATCTCTAAATATCTCAAATATATGAGAATCAAACCACACGTATTTCGTAAAACATGTCCTCTATGCAGATCTAACTCAGACTTAGGGATGAGAGTGACTAACATGCCACTATGGAGTTGCAATGATGTCCGTGATTCTTGCTTGTGGAATCTCCTAACATCAATTATAGAAGACATTAGATTCACATTTTAATGTCATATAATGAAGAACAATGGTGTCATGCGGTTTAACATCATGAGACAAGGAAAAAAGATGCTACACATTTTAACATCATGCAATATTGATGCTTATGGTTGTTATGCAGTTTAATATCTTGCAACTAGGGATTTTTATTGTGAATTTTTACGTCATGTAGTAAAGACATAGGGGGTGTGTAGTTTTCAGTCTTGTATTTAGGAAGTTTTTTGTAACTACACTAAGTATTTCTTCAAGAATCTTGAATTGGTTGGAGTTGTAATAATCTCTATATCCATTGATATTAAGGAATAATATCTATTTGAGTATTCCTAATGTATGGAATAAGGCCCTTACCACATTGGCTCAAGCTTTGAATGTTTATTTCCTAGTATCATACGAGTCATGATGACCAAAAACCAATTATCATTGAAGAAAGGAAGAGAGCCGAAATTTCTTGTTAAGATATTATGTAATTATATTCTGATAGACTTCTAAATGATGAAAAGTAAGAAATATTTTTTTTTGTCAAATCGTTCCATCTCATTAAACTATTTCTGATACCTCTCATCTGTAGAAAACTAATCAAATATTGCAACTCTGAGTGATTGGAATTTCCTTTCAATTTGTAATATTTCTTCTGTTCTGTATAGCAATGAATAAGGGGTTTCATGAGTGGTAGTATAGGTTGTAGACCGATAAGCCCATAAATAATGAAAAAGATTATTAGGCTAAGATTTATTATCTTTATCCACCATCTTATTGAGTATATTTGATAAGGTCTTATTGAAAGCCTCTATCTATCCATTGGCCGCCTCATGATAGCAAGATGAATGGTTGGACTTGATATTGTGCTCCTTATATAACACATTTCCCTCAATAGAATAGAAATTGGTTCCACTGTCTATCAATATAGTATTAGGGACAGAAAATATGGTAATGATGTTAGTTTTGACAAAACAAACAATGGTTTTGGCTTCGACTTCATTAAAGGGAATTTCCTCATCCCATTTATCAAAGAAGTTAGTACCCTAATAATATACTTGAACTACTTTCTCGTAGATGGAGCATAAGGTCCCACTAGATCCATTTCCCATGTAAACAATATCCAGTAGTATTTATATGTATGTAGAAACTCAAAGGGTTGATGAATGAAGTTGGAATGCATTCGGAAGGGATGACATTTCTTAATAAAATATGTGAAATACAATATCATAGAATACCATCAGAATCAAAGCCTTCATATTTGATCAGAATATCCATGCCGAGACTGGTGAGAACCACAAGTACTTGAATTAACTTTATTCATGACAACTACAGTTTATTCTCCCTAAATACATCTAATGAGGATTCTATAGAATCCTTATTTTTAGAGGATCTTTTGGTGATCTGGACTATCATAAAGAGTAAAATTGAACGCTCATTGAAGAATATGTGCCTTTTCATCCATATCTGGTGGAAGTACACTATTTTGAAGTTATTCCATTATGGGCGTCCTCCGTCACATGGTATGACCATACATATCAGAAATTGGGATAATTTCATTAATTTCCTCCATTCTGGTTTGAAACAAAGGTGATACCATGTGACGATGATCTATAATGATGATTGTCTCTTCTCGAATTAGATCTGAAAAAGTTGTAGTTACATTAGCCATTGCATCATCTTGGGAATTTTTTCATCACGATACATAAGAAAATGTTGGCTCTTAGGGATAGTCATCCATTAACCCTCCGACATTACCACACAAAGGTATTTACTCTTCTTGTTGTATAGAATATTCCCCATTTATTTATTTTTATTAACAATTCTGAATCACCTTTAACTTTCATGTGATTCACTTGCACTTAAAGTGACATTTAAAAGCTTGCAATGAGAGCTTGATACTCTACCTAATTTTTGGTTTCATCTTCCAATAACAGGTAGGGATAAGGAAATACTTCCTTTTATGGGTAGATGAGGACAATTCCTTACCCAACTTTTTTTGTTTAGGGTTTCCAATTTTCTTTCCTGTTGGAATTCTGTACGCACCATCAAATTACATCTACCATGTTTGGGAATTATTGAGAATATAGAAGAACTCTTCACCATGAAGTTCATTATTTAATGATGTATCTTCCAAAAATGGATGTTCAGTAAGGAATTCATCCAAATCATGGCCTTTTATTGAATTCAGGGGCATAAACGGGATATCAAACTGTTACAAAATAACTTCCCACCACTTCAATTGACCTATAAGCATAGGATGACTGAGGATAAATTTTAGTGGGTTATTGTGAGATACCAATTGGACGTCATGCTATTGATGGGAGTGCCTCAATTTCTGAACTGCAACGATTAATGTCAGGTAGCACTATTTAATACTTGAATATCATGTTTATGCATCAACCATAGTTCGACTAAGGTAATAAAGGCAGTTCTCATTCCCAGCGTCGTTCATTCTAGCAAAGAAGGCACACAATTATCACTCTAAAGATTTCACATAGAGAATAAGTTGTCATCCTTCAAAAGGTGGTGTTAATACCAGTGGACTCAAGAGATATTAATTATGGGTATAAAATTCTTCTTAGCAGTCTTTAGTCCATTGATAGGTTACTACCTTATACATTAATCTGGTGAAGGGAAAACACTTTCCTTAAATATTGGTGATAAAACGCTGAATATAGGCCATGTTTCCTTGGATTACTATTAATTCATTCAAATTTCTATGAGGTAACATGCTGAGCATTGATCTTGTTTTCTCAGGATCATCTTTGATACCATGATGGTGTACAACGAAGCCAAATAACCTTCTTGAGGTTACCCTGAAAGCATATTTTAAGGGGTTCGTATTCATACTATGTTGCCTGTGTTTATTGAATGTGATCTCCATATCAACCAAGTGATTGGAACGTTTTTGGGATTTGACCCCCAAATCATCCACATAACATTCAATAAGTTTCCCTAAGAAGGATTTGAAGATATGGTGTATGGAACGTTGGTATGTTGCACCTACATTCATTCAGCCAAAGGGCATTATCCAATTGAAAAACACAACTTGATTGGATCTAAAGGATATAGATTCTTTATCCCTTGGTCCATACAGATTTGATTATACCCAAAGTATCCATCGATGAAGGAAAGAGCTTTATAGAAAACTGTTTCATCATTTGAAAGCTCTATAATAATAATTGGAAAATCAGCATTAGGACAATTCTAGTTAAGATAGCTGAAATCAATGAAAACTCAGATAGTCCCATTACTTTTTTTCACTAGGAAAATGTTGGCCCTCAATTTTTGATATTGAACCTCCCTGAAAAATTTAGACTTTAAATTCTTACCAACATCACCTTCAATTTTAGAGGCATGAGTTGGGTGTAATCTTCCGGCTACCTACTTTAATCCTCAATGTTCTTCTAGAAATCCAAAATGGCGAGTTTCAACATCATGATTAAGACTTCTAATTTCTATATAATTCCAAAAAAAAATATCTCAATGTTTCTTTATAAAGGAAGTATACAGCTCTTTCTCTTCAAATTTTGTGGCCGCACTAAATAAAGTGGGGTGTGGATCATCTTCTGTACCGAGATTTATTTTTAAGAGCTCAACCATAGTGTTAGAGATGCCTTCCTCAAATGTTGGAGTAGAATACCTAATATCGTCCTCTTCCTTTTCATTATGTGTTACTTATTCCTTTTCTGCATGCATAGTAGATAACAAGGAATAACTTCCATAGTAAGGGGAGGAGTCATTATTGGAATATCCTGAAGAAGAGGCCACCATATGTTACCCTACTGACGATAAAGGGTCTTGTTGTGGTATTGAAGAGGAGATGATGGATTGAGAATCAAAATATTTTCCTTCCACTAGAATTTCTACAACTTATTCTACTCCGATTAAAAATTTAGAGGCTTTATATAGTTCAGAAGTTGATATAAAAACATCTCCATTTAGGCTTCCATCACTACTTGGTGAATCAACAATTTATCCCTTGTTGTCAGGATCAGTTTCTGCAATTGACATTATTACAGTTATTGTATGAGTGCCTGGATTTGGTTTTACACATTAAATTAGTGTAATGGGTAGCACATAATCTATACTCAAATCTATGAATGGGTTTTCTTGGAACATTTCCAATCTATTCAGAGTATTAAATCTGTTTATCTCCTTTGTCATGGACCTCATTCATTTTGTTTGATAAGAATATGCCTCAATGTATTGAGATTAACATGTTTTGAACAGAGCCTTATTACCATAAAATTTTCCTATTTGACCATTGTGTTAGTACTTAAGACTTTTGTGATATGAAGAATGTATGGCCACATGTTGATGTATCCAACGCCTTCCAAGAAGAATGTCAAAATCTAGGTACCAACGAACAACCTTGAAATCAGAATTAGACACATGATCTCTAAATTGAGTTCTCAATGTAATCTCGCCTAGATTTTATTGCTCAATCTATTAATATTATTTCAGAATTGAAGTGGAAGGAGATAAGTTAGATTTAGTTAGGCCCTATTGACGAAGTGTGCGAATGGGAATGAGGTTAACTCTAAAAGCCATTATTAATGAAGGATCGTTGGATGTCTATTGTCATTGACCTTTCCAGAAAAATACAAGGGTCCAATATGTCCATGTAAAACATCAAATTCATCCTCATCTATAAAATTTATGACTACATGACATTATGTAGGATCATTCTATATACAGAAAACCACAGTAGTAGCAACTTCAGTTTCAAAATCTTGAGGACTTGACATATCCTCAATAAATGCTTCTCAAATATCTTTGGACAGATTCAAGGCATCCAAAATCAATAACATGGTTGGTACAAGGGGCAGTTGTTTCAAAACATCAAACTTTTGATCCACAGGTCTACATTTCCCAGCCTATAAATGCGGTTTTTCATGTGTCTTGGATGTAGATTCTTCTAATGTAGATTTACCCTCTGTCAGAGTAGAAGTAGAAAACACTCATGGATTTGGTAGATTAGACTAACTAGGTCTATCCACTTGATGAGAGGAAGAGGTTGTGACTTCAAATCGGTCCACCAAAATAATCATGTCAGGACCAAACCTATCTTGTGTGGAATAATTTCCTTTTTCTTGTTGAGCCCGTTGAAGGTCTCTTCCATGAGTTTCAACCACATATAGGGTTCGATATGGGGTAGAGTTAAAATGGTGGTTTTTAGAATTCCAATGTCTTCCCCTATATCCTTGACCTTGTCATCATTCTTTATTTATCCAGTTGGGTATAAGGAACTTTGTCTCATTATAACTAGAATCCCCATTGGCCTAAGGATCTGTTAAGTGGAAAACATTGACATAACCAAAGATCAATTCTTCATCTGATGAAGATTCTTCTTAACTAGTGATTTCTAGTTATGTTGTTTGGAAGGACGATGCATGTGCTTTTGAAGTTAACGATATGAAATCTTCCAGGGTCAAGGACAATGTTTTCCTTAACCCGAGCTCATCTTTTTTTTACATCTCTTTTTCTTTATTATCACCTTTTTTCCTTGAGGACATACATTTTGGTGAATGTGGTTTTACTGTGGTAGGAGTGGCAGAAGGCACAATATGTTTTTCAACTATTTTTGAAGAATGAAATTAGTTTAGTCGATCATTTTCCGAATAATCCAATCATTATATTTCTATACATTTTTACTTTTATCTTTATTTCATTCTTCTTGTTTCTTTGGATTAGTAGCAGTAACACAAGATACTTGAGCTGAAAAAATTTTCAGTTCTACTTGTCCAATGTCTACATTTTTTGCAAGAGGTCCTTGAAAAAAACACTCTTTAATGGGATGCCCCATCATCTAGTGAAATGGAAAATAATTCAAAAGATCCTCAACTCCTTCATTTTTTTGGCTTTATTGGCCTTGTAAACTAACCCAAATTGTTTTTCTATAGTTGGGATGATGTAACTAGGAACTTTTTCATTCCAGAAGGAATAAACATTTCTTTTTAATTCCTCAAATTGTTTCCACCATTAATCTGTTTTGTCATCATGATGTGGTGGTCGTTGCTGGTGATGCTTTGGAGGTGGATCCCTTTGATGCGATGAAGGTTTTGATGTTGAAGTAGGTATAGGTTCTTGATTTAGAGTAATGATAGCGGCCTCTGTTTTCTCTGTTCTCTTTCCCAAAGTAGATAGAATTACACAATTTTAATCCTTAGTCTCTATAATATATTCTTCTATCTATTGATAAATTTAAGTAAGTTATTGAAACCGTCATGTGTATTTTACATGGATCAGTGGTGTGCATAACTCATCACGTAGATTTTCCACCCAAATTGTTAACAACTCTATTGAAGGGAGTTCCAAACATAGGGAATATATTAATCCTTTTTATCGAGCAATGAAATTTGGAACTCTTATTCTCATTTTTTTCAAATGGTGAGATAAAAAAATGTCATCTTAGGTATCATTGAGCTAAATTGAAGAAGTAATATATGATGGATATATTCACATCTAGTAATTGATAAAGATTTTAAACTTGTATACTAGAAAAAATCTAGTCCCTGTAACGACTACACAAAACACCTATGCTTTAATCCTTTTTGTTATTGAGGAGTTTTCATCATGCGATGAAAATGATAAAAATAGTGTTAATTGTTGTGATGGATCTCCCAAAACATTATTGATTATAAATGTGGTATTCAAAAAAATTGGTGGGGGAGTAATCAGATCCACCCATTCAATATAAGCTTTCCTTTTCAGTAGAACTGGCACATTTCATTCCTCCATATCCTCCAATAATGTTTTTAGTGCCTCAAATGTGTTCAGAAACATTTTGGGAATATTCGGATGAGATGGATCCTTTGAAGTTAGAGTAATAGGAGCTTTAGTTGGTGCAATGACCAAAAACCCCACAAGTTGTGGTGCTCGTATTTGCCTTGGATAACCCATAGGAACTTGCTTTTTAGGATGAGTTTGATCATGCCTAATATTTGTACCCAATGAAGGTAATTCATTATCCGCATCTTTAGTTTAAACAAATATTCTTTGTTGAGGAGCTTCTACAGGATATGTAAGTTGAGGATCTTCTTGGGGGGGTACGTGTAGTAGAAATGATGCTTCAAACTAACTCTGTATTGAGTCTTTTTAACTCTTTCATCCCCTCTTCTTATTTTGGAAATCTATCATCAACTGAAATAGATTTACCATCTCTAGTGGAAAATTGTGATGCAGTCCGACTTTTACCTTTCCCCTTATTAGATACCTATCGTAGGGGTGGGAGTTAGTTATTTGAAGGCATAACTAGTTTTTTGGTAAGCCTCTTAGTTTTTGTATGTACACCTTCTTCATTTGACTCACTGTGTACCATATTATTGATAAGAACATAATCTTATAATTCTCTAGAAATAGACTAATTTATGGGAGGATCCCTTATTATGGTGTTAATTGCATTTACTGATGCATAAGGATTTGATGACATTTTGTCAGTATGTTTCAAAGATCATCACCCTTTGTATCTTCTATGAGGCTCCTCTCTCCTATATGATGGATTATCAGGAATTTTTTGATAGATAGTAACCCGAAGGAAATACTTGTATTATTTAGTTGTGCACTTTCATTGTGGATTCTTCCCTAATTAGGAGAAAACTGACTTCTATTGAGGAGGGTATTGTAGATGTGAAAAATCCCCTAGCCCTATAGTCTGGAGATGTTCATGTTCTTCTTCTTCAAACTATGGAACATTGTTTAATGAACATGAAGGTTTAATTAAACAATCCCCTATCCATGCAAGCTGGGGTGGTTCTTGAACTGCTATGGATGAGATTCACGCAGATTCTCTTCTGATTTTACAAATTTTGGTTCAGAAATTAGTTTGGTGCATTGTCCAACAACCACTCAAATCCCATGTTTCAGAATATCATTGTGCTATTTTGGAAATTTGTGTTATCTGAAGGCTAACATCCTTTATACGGGAGGAATATTCAAGATTCGTAGAAGCTTTATGTAAAAGTAAATAAACAATATCTTACCTTTGGTCCTAACTCTAATGAGAGCTATTTGAGTCCTATTCTTCAACATAAATTTGATTACATACAAAATCTGTTGATTTTGGCTAACCATGTGGAATAACATTGCATGAGACCACTTTTTGTGGACCTTTCTAATTCTGAAGTGTAGTTAAATGAAATGATCCATGTGCACCCCATCCATTGATACGAACATGAGATGGGGTGTCATAAATTAATTGGTTTATCATCTTTAGAGAATTAAGGCTTGAACTCTGAAGGGTTTCTCTACTATTTTTCAGCCTTTGGATGTCGGGAAACTGATAGAGATACCATGTCAATTTGGCATTACAACCCTTCTATTACCATTACATGATTTTGATATTCACCATATATTAATACATTGGTTTTCTAATGACGAAGATTCTTCCATATGTTTAGGTGGATATCATGAATACAATCTTCTTCCATCAATTCCAAAATGTAATACTGAGAATTTACCAATGGCCAGAACATGACTGGTATTTCTCCTTTGTCCAATTGTCTTCTCATGTTTAACATATCTCCATCGTCTTTCACTAGAGATTTTTCCACATAGTCGGACTAAAGTGGAAACTCTGTATTAGAAGGAAAAATCCCAAGGGAGATTTCAATAATGATCGTTCCCTTAAAATGTATTCTGGTTGAGAAAGTGTTTCAGTTGTCAAGGACACGGCATCAGACATGACTACCTTGTGTTTCCATGTTTGTCAAGATAGGAGGGATTTCTCATCACTACCTTATCCATTATAGAACTATCTTAACAATGAGAAATACTACTATAGAGATTAATTTTTTAGTGAATTCCATCATGGGGAGGAGCACTATGGTGGATTATATAAAGGGATAAATCCACCTTCTACTTGGTCTTTTGGCCACATAGAGGGTTGTCGTGGCTCTCATTTGGAGATAGATTCTCTAAATTTACTGAATGTTCATGACACAAGACTTCACAATGAAGTTTCTGATTGATAACTTTGTAATTATATCTACTACTACCATAATTGGGTAATGAGAGGGTAGGTTCTTGAGTTTCAACATATAAATGTATAAGGGATTCAAGAACTCCAACATTAATAGGAGAGAAATTGAAGCTTGACTCTTAGTTTTCCAATAGCCCATGGAAAGACTTATTCATGGATGTTCTCTTATACTTTGTTGGGGACACTTTCTAGGAAATGCGGATATCATGGGAATGTGCTTGTGCCTTCCTTAGTTCATCCATTATAATGGAACGATTACCTCCAGTTGGAAAGGGTGTAATTTCTCGATATTATTGTCTATATGATATGGGTGAGTATTATCCATGACCCTCCTAGAGTAGAATAGGGGTTTGTATCTTCTCCGAGATGAAATTTTGATGTTTCATCCCATATTTGGGTACAGATTTATGTGTTTGTTTCCCTGGAACTACCGATGTAGTTGTTATAATATCCAGGAATACATCGAAAATATAGGCTGGCATTAAAATCTACCCTTTCACCATTGATAAGATGTGTTTGGTGACTTCAATGACTAGATCAAGAATATAGGTCCATTCCATATCGGTATTAGGTGTATGTTCCTGGTCATGTCATTTTTTCTTATCAATGGTAATTGAAAGTACTCATGCATGTGGACAGAGAGTTGGGTCTGCCCAAGAGTTTTCATCGGAGCTTTTTCAAATGACACCTCTGGGTGCTGCCAAACGAGACTATTGGTAGGATTGATGAACACTACATGGTATATGTGACTTCTAGTTGTTTCTTGTTAAGCATGGTTTACAGACATCCTTCAATATTAGAAGACGAGACTGCTAGAAGAATTGGTGATTTTAAGCATGTGTATGTTCATGTTTACCGGTTTCCATCACATTGGATTGTCAGGCTAATTTAAATGTATTCGGACGAGTCTACAGACTGACTGATAACTTGTAATTGGGTGTATGTGCATGTTCATAGTACTCTACCAATTTATCTAGTCAGATTGGTGGGTTTCTGCCAGACGAGTCTACTAGACAACAAAATTAGGATGGATGGGTGTATGTTCCCGCTCACTATTTTCCATCAAGATAGGTTTATGGACTTCTCTGGAGGGATAAAAGGTAAGAAACTTCTCCCTATTGACTAGAAATTTTCCCCTATGGTTTATCTTGCATTATCGGGTCGGAGAGACCCAGCCCAAATGACTAGAGGTGACACCCCCATCATATAGTGGGTTTACTACCACACGATTCTGCTGGTAGAGACTGTTGGTGGGAGTCCTCAAAAAAGACCATTAAATCCTTGAATTGAGGCCCCGACTAGCATCTTGATCTACCTCTCTATAGTACTATAGGGATTGGTTGTTGCGTTCTGGGGATAATGACGCAAAACGGTTAAAGACTGTGGTGGGAACGATCTGCTTCTTGATCATCGGTCTTCATTGGACAAACATTCGAGGATTGTTATTGACCATGATGAAATGTTGGCAGCCTCCAAAGATGTAATTGTACCATGATTACAATACCCTTTTATCAGTATGTTGGATAACCAATGCTAATGATGATGGGTGGGTGATGGATTTCTTCCCATGGATGAGGATTCATCTTGAGCAGTGGTTGAGAAGTTCACATATGTAGTGCTGAAGAAATCCATTTCAGGCTAAAAGGAGGTCTAAGAAAAAACTATAAAACAACAACAAACTCCATTAAAGAAACAAATTTTAGATGGACAAATTTTTGATTGATTAATTTTTTTGACTACCTTTGTCAATTTATAGGGGGATGATAGGTGGGTAACATTATTTAATTCGTTAAGGATTCACATCAGGTTCACCATTTTTGTTTCATAGTTTCTTGAAGAATGTGTTTTAGTTTTAATAATAACTACATCTAGGTGGTTTCTATTTGATTTATTCATGGAACTAGAAACATCTAATAGTTATTTATCCAAAAGGTGCCTTCTTTCCAAAGTAATGTGTTCGTTATGTATTATCTTTATGATGCTTGTGAACATGCATTGGTTGAGAGGATGGGAGTTCAGACACATCGCACCCATTTGGGGGTAATTATTGTCTACTCTGAGACTCTCTTTGTAAATTTTAGACATTTTCATGAATCCTTACTAATTCACCAAACATAACATATGTTTCCCTTGGAATTTTCAATAACTTATTAACATGGGTAAAATTTAGAATCATCAGTATGTATTCCTGGTTCTTCATTAATGGAGATATCTGTATGTATTTTAGATTCCCCATAAATGGTATACTCTCATATAATATTTAGAAATTCTTTTGATCATCTTTATGATGATACTAGTTTTTAATCCACTCAACGGGGAACTTGGGAAATTATTTTCATCCAGGTAGAAGATGATTTGTTTTGATGTTGGGATCATACCAATGAAATGGGTAACCTATATATCCCTGTGAATGGAATCAGAACCATCATAATTTGGTGCCACTTAATGGGCACATCAAATATTTTAAGGTGAAGTGATTAGGACCTAGCTGTACAGTTTAATGTCATGTGGTATAGATATATAACTGAGAGGTTCTTAGCCAATGTTTGGTGTGGGAATTATACCGAGGAAACCTAAGGAACATGGAATGAATATGGGTTTCCAAGTAATATTATACCCTATTGGGAATATGGATCAAGGAGAACATGGTTGATTTGAAATGTTGGGATTGATCTTGAAGGAGGATTCCTACGTATCCCATGTGGAAGGGAATCAAAGACCACATAGTTCGATGAGTATCATAGGAGAGTATAGTCCATTAAGAGAAATGTGATTGGGATTAATTCTTGGAATGGATTCCTTGATTACTTATTCGTTTAATTTGGGGATTATTCTTAATGAGGATTCCTAGATTAAGGGAATTGGGGTTTGATTCATGAAGAGGATATCCAGTGAGCTCGGGCACTAAAAGGGCTTTCTATGTATCCTTGTTTTAACATGAATCAGAGTTCTCGTAGTTACATCACCATGGTTGTTTTTAAAAATGTTGTAATCATAATGAATTTATAAGCCCATGTGATTCATGCTTGGTGTGAGAATCAAACAGATGTTAAATATAAAAACAATGTCCCTCACTTATCCTCATTTTCTAGTGGATGAGGGAGAGCCTACGGTGGCCAGGATGGACGAGGTCAAGGTGGCCCAGAAAGATGGTGAGGTGACGAACCATCCCTCTATTAACTTTACATTGGACAAGTGTAAAATAAAGTAATAATGGATGAAGTTTAGGGGATTACACCGAGATGACATCCCTAAAATTTATTCTGATAGGGGAGGACGACTTTTCATGTTCTTGAATGAATAATATAGCAAGAACCTTACCTTCCCTACCAAAACATTGAGGTTGTGGCTCTTTGAGATGGGAGTGGTCAGGACCCAAACCCTTTTTCTCAGAATTGGAGTCTTCCCCGCAATGTTCCCGGGAGAAATCTCTATGTGACTCTGGATTTACAAACCCACATATACTACATGAATCCTAACTCCATTGTGAGAAAAAATTGGGAAACCTCTGATTATGGATAAACAAACCCAAATATGGGACACACTGATGTGCCTTTCCAATAGGTTTGATAAGTCATGATGTTTTGATGGATGTATCAAAAGAATCCATTTCAAACAAGTGATCCAATGAAGAAGAAGCCTTACCATGGATGGCTTTAAAGAGGGCTTGATGGCTATTAGTCTTAAGAGAGTAAGTTAATTGAAGAGGGGTTCCCAAATAAGTATGGTCGCACATGTATGGGCATGAAATTAGGTTTGGGTGACCTGATATTCACTTAAGCAATAAAAAATGTATGATAATACATGGGCGAGGCCTGGCTCAACCCTTTAAGAGTATTCATATGTGATCCCAGATGTTGGTCACTCATGTTCCGGTAAAAGGAATATGTGGCGCAAATGTATTTATGATTTAGGTAGGTTGGGATATTTAAGCGCACAAGTGTTATGGGATTCAAACAATAAAAGTACATAAGTCCAATGATCCCCCTTAATTCCTCCACTCAAGGTGTTGATGAACTACCTTGAAAATTTCAGAAGAATGAGGCAAAGTGCATGGGTGATCGGAGCAGTAATTGGGCTTTAGGGAATTTTATCTCCTCAAATGAAGATCCCAATGGTCTATTTATAGTCAAATATAGGACCCTAAGAGAAAGGGGTTTAGAAATTCAATTAGACTACGTGACAGATTGGGGTGTGCAAGTAGGATGTGTGCCAACGCCATTTTGGTCTGACCTAGGCGACCCAAAACTGATGCCTTTTCAAACCATGATATTCTTCATGTATTCTGCCCCTTATATTTCTATGGTATAACCATTTTCCATTTATTAGACTCTTTAATGGAACAAAGTGTCAACACACATTGAGGGTTAGTATAGTTATAATAAATTTCCAGAAGATGCAAAAATGGATCATGAATGAAGTTTTAAATCATATCCCAAAAATTTAGCCAAAATTAATATATTTTTTAATTTTATATCATTTAATGAAATATTATTTACTATAAAATATTCATAAAGTCAATTAAAGGATAATTCCTTGCATTGAATATAATAAAATCAACACAAAAATATAATATGGAACCAAATATTTTAATATATGACTAACCTAACAAGTTCATTTATAAAATTTATGTTTGGAATAAATTATCTAAAATTATATTTATATTAATATTTTTATTGTCATTTGTTATTAATTATTCATTAATTAAAAAAAATACCCCATCAGTGTTTCCTAATCATTTAAGGAACTTATTTCTTCAGTAGAAATTGTATGGTGTTGATGATTCCACCACGAGGAGAAAAATCCCCCCCACAATAGCTTTTTATGAGGAAACTAGTGCTTCTATAAGTCTATCAAGGTGAAGGGAATCAAATTGAGTTGCAATTCATTGAAGGAACATGAAGGAATTCAATTTTTCATGGTTTTTAAATGGTCCGCATACCATCACTAGGGAAGGTATGCAGAGGAGATGGATCAAAAACTACTAGGTACACAAGATGTTCTGTGAACCACCAACCCGTGAGGCGATGGCCAGTGAGGGAATGACCAATGAGCAAGGAAAATTGTGGATCATGTCAAGTGAAGGAGTTTTACACATGAGGATAGTGCATGTATTGTACAACAAACCCATAAATTCGCGGACAATGTGAATGGGCAGGGTTCCATGAATCATTATCACAAAACAAAGCATCCACAAACCTTGGTTGAATAAGTCTTCTATGGGTCAGAATATTGATTCAATGGGCCTCCACAAATGGTTTTGAATGACTAATAGATACAATCGCTCAGATGCTCTAAAAAAAGGATCATAGTAGAAGTACAGAAGGAAACACATAGAGGGAGATAGACAGAGAGAAGGACAAATGAAGAAAGCTTGATGGAGACATAGAGGTTTCACTTTGGCTTCCGTCTTGTTTCATTGGTTAATCAAGAATTTCAAACCACTCCCTCCGTAGGTACATCCGGCTTCAAACCATAAAACGGGGGAATTGAATAATAATATTAGAACCACGAACCCAACTAGTGAACCACGATCCAAAGACTTCTCACGGGTGAACTCCCCATGAACAATGATCCCCCGAACCCTCCTCCAGTACAGTTCACTGCTTAGCAAACTGCTCCACAAACTGAACTCAGTGCTGCATACCAAATCGGTACATGAATATAATCCAAAGTGTCACAGTGAGTCGCCTACCACTTTGGTACACAGTGGACGATACCCATGCCCGTGTACCACATAGGTACTTGGATGGACTTTCTGCCCACATACCGCTACAATATATATAGTCTTACCCAACCTAAATAATGAACCAGTATGCATAATGGGGTGTTTTCAGGTATTGTTACCACCGGTTGCAACCTCACCCCTTCACTATCATCCATCCCTCTATGGTCCCTCTGCTAGCCAATCCACTGACATTAGGCCAAGCCTCCTCCCAATCCACCAGACCCATATGATCAGACCATCAGGTGCATCAACACACCCCATTGAGTCTACATACCCATGGTATGTGTAGTCACGAAGGCCCTCCCCACAAAGGTGTAGTCTTTGGGAATGCTTGTGAGGCTACATTCCCATAGTAACCCAGATCCCAACCACGAGAAACCGATGTGAACCTACATTTTCTCAGAAATAAGGGTGAGCACTTTATATTCCATTCAATGGGGGATAATGATCCATTGAAGGGGTTTTGTTTGCTCCCCCTTTGATGACGACGAAACTCCACCCCTTCCCAGAATGTGCTTCGGGCCCCCCACTGAGGTAAGTACCCAATATTTTTAGTTCGGTTCATATTACCTTTAATTCCATATCTCATGGAATGGATCATTACTCTAAACCCTCTCCCATCATTTCCTAGTCCTCCTTCTCAATGGGCTCTCTCTCCCCCACTAATAGGGGAAGACATGTTCATTATTTAATCTATCATATCCTCTTGTTTCTCACACCGATCATGACTCGTGTGGTCTTATATGTTTGTGAAAATTACAAAATCCACAAAATCTGAACTATGATAACTCTGATTCAAGATCAATCCAGGATACGTAGGATGCCTAATTGAAGGCCCATGCTCAAAATGGTTCCCTTCAAAAATTGTCCACCCAACCCTGCCACCTCAAATGAAAATCATCCATGCTTAAGCACCACACATTTTGAACTATGATAAATTTGATTCTTGGTCAATCCAAGATACGGAGGATGCCTACTTGATGGACCGAGCTTCAAAGGGTTCCCCTCTAAATGTGTCCACCAAACCATGACCCCTCAAATGGGAATATTACTTGTGAAATCCCCAGACATTGTGAACTACAATAACTCTGATTCCTGTTTAAAATAGGA
Source organism: Viscum album (assembly GCA_963277665.1). Classification (NCBI taxonomy): domain Eukaryota; kingdom Viridiplantae; phylum Streptophyta; class Magnoliopsida; order Santalales; family Viscaceae; genus Viscum; species Viscum album. Next base: position 612,875,865 of record OY728129.1, on the reverse strand, counting down.
TACAAAGGACGCATACCAGAAGGTCAGAGCTCAATAGGGTGACCGTCCAAAAGGGTCTACCCAATCATGTCCTGTTAAATGGGCAGCTTCTCAACATAATCCCCACACATTCTAAACTATGTGGGTTCTTATTCATCTCATGAGGATACATAGGATTCCCTCCTTGTGTCTTCGACCCTAAAATCAAGACACCTTTTATCCCCCTTGGATGACAATAAAATTCAGAGTGCCTTATAATTTGGCTCAAGTCATCATCACCACTGTAGCATCAAAGATATGCATACTTATGATGAATTTGGAAACCAAGGGTAGCTCGTGGACACACTCTTCGAGAATTAACCATGGATTAATGAACATATGAACCAGAATTAAATCTATAAGAGAGTCCCAGAATATGTAACAATCCTCACCCGAAAGGGTGCGGTGAGCCTGACCTCCAATCCCATATACCAATGGAGTCCTTAAGTGTTGTTTACCAAATAATCACACGATGAGTGTCTACCTTTGGAAAGAAGGTCGATAAATCCTAGATACAAGGTCCATTGGGAATTCTTGGATCCATGAATAAACACATTGGAGACCATCCGAGGAGGTTACATCCGATAAGGATTGATTGCATGAGTGCTTTACCCCCACACAATTTCCCACAGGGACCAATAGTTCTCGTAGGGTTAATTCTACCTTAATTAAATGATAATGACGTTGAATGGGTAGAGATGAAGGAATGGAAAATTTTAAGAGAACCCACCTCTATAGAAAAAGGGACAGGTGACGATTATTTTCGAACATTTCCACACTGCCCGAAAACAAACCACCTCAGAGGTGGAACAAAAATGGTGAACCTGGTGTGAATCCTTAACAAATGTGGAAAGACTAACCAAATGATAAAAGGCAAAATGATGCTACACATTATACCATTTTTTCACCCCGGTATGTCTGAAAATGCACCACCTCAGAGGCTGAACAAAAATAGTGAACCAGACGTGAATCATTAACCATGGGGGTAGTCACACCCAACTTAGGCCCCTTAACCCTAAAGTGAATGAAAAGGGGAGGGGCCAATTTGAATCACCAAATATGCATATTTTTTACAGGAATGCTATTTTTACAATGTATCATGGTCTATATGTCATATGTGTATATTTCAGGATTTCGTAGGGAGACATTTGATCATAATGAAATCCCCGCATCCCATAAAAACATACACATCAAGGATCCCGTAGGTTGTTGAGACCTCAACTAAGATCATGAACCCCTCACCTACCCAGCATCTTCAGTGCTAGGTATCCAATAATATGATAAAATTGTACCACTAAAATGGTATTATCCCCATGCTGGAGGCTGCAAGATGAGCAGAGTCAAATTCTAGCAATGGAATACAAAGATTGTGAGAGAAATACAATGTCAGTAGAGTGAATGAAACTATTCTATTGTGAATATGAAACAACTAGTAAAATATTATGGGAACCATAGAAGATAACTGGAAACATACTCATTCCTCTGTCCTGGCACATGAGGATTGCCAATATCTGTTGCCAACTCATGGAGGACCGTAGCAGGTAAAAACTCCTACCCTGACTTCGAAACGGGCCTTCATACTCATTCTATCCAAATATGTGTCTCTACAAATCCTGGAAATGATAGAAGATCAAATGTCAATTATAGATCGTATCCGCCAAACATGTTAACATATCATTGCATTGGTGGAAAAGGTGAGAAATTGTGCCTATGACCCAGTTCCCTTGAACGGAATGACTTACTTGAAAAATGAGTTAGTCACTCTAAAGTAGTTATGAATCCCTGCTCTAGTACAGGAGGGTCGATGACAATATCTTGTGACATACAGAAAATCAGATTAGGAAAAAATACCCATTCCAACTGGGTGATGCTGGTCAAACATGGTGGCTTCTCTAGGGTAGACATATATCCCTACCAAAACACAAGATACTTATCGGCATAACCCGAACATATCATGGGACCCAATGGGATAGGGAAGAAAACATGAAGACCATTACCAATAGAAGATGGCCCCAGTTACCCACAAGAGATTACCCAATGATGAAGAGAACCAAAGACAACCAGAAAATGAAGAGCACATATATGATCCTACTCTGCTGGAAGTTGGGGTTCATGACACCCTCAAATATATATCGACAACAAATCAATGACCTATTATTAAATCACCAAATTATGGAAGTGGAAGAAATAGTTGTAAAGGTCCTCTCCACAATTTCACTACCAGCTGCTCTGAAGGTCCACCACAGAGCACCCACAGGGGCTTACCCCATGAGTCAATAATGAAGGATCACGATATCCAATCTCGTAATGAGCATTGAGGTAGCCTTCCCCTTGACATGAATATTAAACAACAGGAATGTCTTCCCCTTGCAGTCGTCTATCCTGATGGTCCTCCCTAGGTTACACACTACATATATGCTTCTCCCTAAAGTCAGATGTCAAGTCATGATGGTAGTCCTTGCCATGGGTACAATCATTGCAAAGGCCCTCCCCACAATGAAAGTTGATATGAAGATCCTCCCCATGGAAACACCAAGAAATGAGAATTTCCTCCTCTCAGTGTAGTACATGTTGAAGGCCATCCCTAGGATGTACACTACATAAATTATCCATGAAATCAAATATCAAGTCTTGATGGTAGTCCTCTCCATGATGTTGGTCATTGCAAAGGCCCTCCCAAAAATGACAGTTTCTATGAAGGTCCTCCACATATTGAAATGAAGTTGCAAGAAGTTCCTTCCCTTTATACTACCTACCCTGAAGGTCCTCCCAAGGGTATACACTGTAAAAAAAATCTTTCACTCAGGAATAATGTTGCAATAGTAGTCCTCAACATCGCATCACCGCATACAAAGGTTCTCCTCACGACCAAAATCTATTCTGTCAAGAAGGTACTTCCCTAGAAGGAAAAATATGAGAAATCCCTCATATACTATGTTTCTTAGAAAGGAGTCAAAAGCATTGGGCACTCCTTCAATAATGAGTGATATTCTTTCTCAACCATAGGATGGACCGGGGCCACGATCATCTTCCGAGCCACCCCTGCGCTGTCCGCAAATCAATATGGCTCCCACCATCATGGTTCATTATGACAAAATTATTAAGAAGCAGTCGAGCTAGGCATATTAAATAGAGGAGTCTCTGAAGGAAAATCAACAGGATATGTTGCTTGTGATAGGAAATCTATCTATGGAGAATATACCAGTGATGTATTGTCCTACATTCCCTTCTAACTTCAACATACTAGGATAATTGTTTGAAGAATGCATGAATTACATTCATCTCAATATATAAAGAACTCTATGAATGATGAAAGAAAAACATCTACCCTATGAAGGGTATGCAGACCATGTCATCACAATTGGGGAGCTTCATCATTTAATTGACTTATAAGACCTCACATCTACATAGAATCCACAATCAGAATGGTGAAATGGAAACCTTGAATGTGACTACCTCTAGGCACTGCATATGTTGTATTGCCTCATTGGAAATGCCCCAAATAAAGTTCACATTTGAGGGTGAGGAGAACATGGAGTTGTTCAGTACACACCACATCACGTTCAGTAGGCCCCCATGGAAATGACATCCTGCAATTTCATCACCCAGAGGAATCAGTCATTTGAAAACCCTACTCAGAAAATATGGGATACTCAACAAAAACAAGCCAGAAGTAAGTCTCAAAAGAATTAGGGTAAAAGGGATCAAACAATCGAAATACTTGTGAGTCAGGAAACCAGTAACATCCAGCAGGCTTCCCACCTCAGGGAAGCTGACCAGCAAGCAGTTCCCATGTCTTCAAAAGTCCATATACTCCTTGCATTCTCAATTCCATACTCATCTCACACCTGTGCGAGAGTACGTGAAATTGAGAGGGTGGAAATAGCAGTGGCTACCGCCATGATAATGGAACAAACCCATCCACTTGGATTGGGGGCGTTTTTAAATCAAAATACCATCGTAAGACAAAAAAATTCAAGGTCGTAGCATGTCAATAGGAGAACATGAACAACCCCATCCCATAAAGATGGGGGAATTTTTACCTCAAATCCTTGTACATCAGACGTCTTTCTTCAACTGTATAGGAAGAACGATGGATAGAGGAGTTACATGTTCCAGCCCTTCTCATGGTTCACACCCTCCTAGAAAAAGGTGTGTTATGAGGTTCTACCAAGGCTCCCTTGGGGTCAATCTTCACTAGGAATCCCAATGATTACAACATAATGGAAGGATAAAGTCCAGAAAAGGGTGAAGAAAGAAATCATACCATTAGACACAGGTTACACCACCCCGAATGTGGAATGCTTCAGTAAACATGGTATATATCAACCCCATAGATCTCACAAGAAATGATGCGGTGGTAGGAGACACTGAGGTAGATGGTTATCTCCCAGTGGAATCCCACACCGAGCCTGATGGTATTCATACTCGAAACTAGAGGGAGGTCCTAAATCTGGGTTCCCCCTTAGTTAACACGTCGTAACATCCCCCATTGATCTCCGTCAATAAGAAAAATAAATCCAAGATCGTCTATGACCCAACTCTTCCTCCCCATGAGAATTTGTCACTCACCCTTGAGGAAAGGTTCACTAAGCAGGAGAAAAAAATTAAAGAGCTTAGTCGAATTAATGTTGAGCTACGTCGAGGGAGTTACCTAACCGGACGTGTCCCCCCCTGCCGGAACATCAACAGGTGCTCCCAAAAGTGGTGCTCATGCCAAAGGAACTCATTTCAGTGAATGAATCCAAGATTATAGGGCTGTTAAACCCATCCCCGAATGGACATCAAGACTTCCCTTGTTGGGAAGGAAACCTGAATATATCATGTTAAACCCTCAAATGATACCTTCGGATGGGTATCAACCGCATATTATAGTAGCACCTGAACACCCAGTCTTGGCCACTGCCACACCAGTTCAAGATCATGTCTGATAAGACATGCATCAATGGATCTTAAACAATATAGAGTAGCTAACAGCCTGACAAGAAGACATAGAGGGGTGGTGCACTCTAATACAACCAGAGCGCAAACACTACCAGAAGGGGGTGAGAAATGTTCTGCCATAACCAAACGTCGAGAACCCCATATTCCCAATATTAAATGTCTTGGAGGACCTAGGACAATATTTAATGCACTATGCCTCTTTCTATGATCCCATAATGGGCACTCCAGAGTAGTAAGAAGCTATAATAATAAGGTGATTCGTATGAACCCTACAAGGCTCAGCTTTCGTATGGTATTCTAGCATACCATCCATGCCAATTACAGGTTGGGAAGACATCTAATGACTGTTTCTCTTCTAGTTCAGTTCGACGCAACCTAAGACAATGCTCAGTGACCTCATGAACTGCAAACAGTGATAGAATAAAAGAGTCTCAGACTTCATCACCTGATGGAAGGGCATGACATATTCCATGAACTGGCCACTCCCTAATGATGAGACTCTCTCCATATGCTTTGATAACCTTTGGGATGAATTGTAAACACTAATCATCTTGGTGAAGTACACTAGTATATTTAGATAATTTTATGCCATTTCCAAAAGGATATATGACTCCTAGCAATAAACCAACCTCAAGTCTTGAATGGCCCTATCAGCCCTAGGGAAAATAATGAAAATAATATTAAGCGAGTCCTCTTTTCCATAAGCCACCCCTATCAATGGATCCAGTTGTGAGGCCCCCACTGAACTGTGTCAAACACCCTAGACGCCAACAACCACCCCCACCTCGACAAGATGAGAAATAAGGTGCTAAAAGAAATCAGTTCAAAGAATGAAGATATAACATATATTCATTTCTAGATGACCAGGTCGGTAGCTATTTCATATCCTCTGTGAATTGGAATTTCACCCAGATACTAGAGCCAAAGAGAGATGATGAAGTAGTTCTCGATGACCATCCAAATTATTGTTTGTATCACTGAATACTATGACATAACATCCATGAGTGATTGGTTTTCCAGTATCTCCTAAAAAAGATGGTGGATTTTGGGAATGTCAAGTTGGGCCCACCACCAGCACAACTGGGGTATGTTTCCCCCTCAGACTCATGATAGGAATAGGAATGGAAGTCAGTCACCAGTAAGAAGGAGATAAAGTTAGACAATTGGATGACCCAGAAGACCATAAACTGAGTCCATGGAAACCTCCATGCATAGTTGAAATAACCAGCTGTGCCTCCAAAAGCACTCGATAAAAACATCAATCCTTCTCAGCCATGCGGTCCTATAAAGGCTAGAAGAGAAAAATCTAGAGAAATAATATGAGCTGATACCAATTCCAAAGTTAGTGTTGACACTTTCAGACTTCATTCCATCAGTCCTAGCATAATGGGAACCACTCCTCCAAACAATACAAAGGGCACTGCCATTCCAAATGGTACCATTAGAAGAAGAAACTCATTAAAAAATAGTGTCCGATCAAGAAATGACCTTATGTACCATTAATTTCATTCATTTGAAGAACCCCTTCTCTGATAAAGACTATGGAAATGAACCCAAATTCCCCATGCCAAACTGGAGAGCTGGAGAAAGAGGTTGTATAGGCCAAATGTTTTCCAGAAGGTATGATCATAGAAGGAGTAAAATTCCCAACCACGCCAAAAGTATAACTCTTATCATTGAGGATACTCGTGGAAGACCCTCCTATAGACACAGTAAGAACCAGAATGATCCTTTTCCTGTAATGGAAGATATATAAGCCTAGTTATCATGTAATATCCATTAGTGGAAGAAAAAAATACCAAACCAGCTATGATATATAGGCAGACCTGTTCAGACAAATGTGTAATTGAATGCATCACCACCGACCCCTACAATAGAGGTCGAACTATCTACGTCCAAATCTCACACCCCTAAAGTGTCTGTAAAAGAGAAACCCCAAGGTGGGAGTGCCAAAAATTTGAGAACAAATAGGATATTTTAAAGTATCTATCTTTTTTACTGACAAAGTTATCAATACTGGATGCGTAGAGTTTGTATGCAGATCTTATAGAGGAACTCATTGTTGAGTCAATAAGGTTTTCCTTAGGAATTTTCCATTCTTTCAAACATGGGGGAGATTGTTAAGTTAATAAGGTTTCCTTATGAATTTACCATTCCTTCTTGTTTTGAAAATCACAAACACCTTATCTCAAGGAAAAATTCATTTTACCTTGTGTTTTACTTCTATAAGGAAAATTATCATTGCCCATGGAAATTTATACTTACCATGTTTTCATTGTTCATATCATAATTTTTCTAAGTGTAAAATTCAGTTCATAACAAAAACCTCAAAATCCAATACTTATCTATATATGAAGCATTCTGTTTTAGAATTCGAATTCTAAGAATTCTGGTTAAGTACTCTTCTGAGTTTTGACTATTAATTCTCATTATGAATTATGGTTACGAACACTTCTGATTTTTGACTCCAAATACTGATTTCAAATTATGGTTACGAAATCTTCTCAGTTCTAAATCCGAATTCTATGAATTTTGGTTATGAACTCTTCTGAGTTTTGACTCCGAATTCTGATTACGAATTCTGGTTTTGAACTCTTCTGAGTTCTGACTCCGAATTTTAATTACAAATTCTGGTTACGAACTATTCTAAGTTCTGACTCGGATTTCTCTAAATATAGACTCTGAACTCTTATGTGTACTGACTCTCAAATCTCCTGAACCCTGACTCTGAGCTTTGTATGATCAGGTTCAAAATTCTTGTGAATCCAGATTCCAAATTTCCTTGAAATTCAGACTCCAAAATTCTATAGAGTTCAAGTTCTAAATTCCTAGAAAACAGAATCTAAATATTCTTGTATTATTGACTCTAAATTCAATTTTGGTTAGACTCTGAACTTTAATATTTCATTACATTCAGAATACAGGATTTCAGTTATGTAACCATAATTTTTCTTACACTTTTTTTTTCATAAAACAATTTCATGCTTTCAGTTACTATCTAACCATTGTTTGAGTGACACGTGTACAGGTCCCTTTGAAATTCAAGAAAAATATGACTGTTGGAGGAGGTATCCTACCATTGAAATCGTGCCTATAAATAGAAACTCATTTGAAAATATCACATCAAGTTGATAAATCTAGTGATTACATACTTCTGAAGTGATTTCTAGAGAGAGAGGCTTTAATGCGTTGTACGTACTAAACATCTTGTTCAGATTTTCTTTGTGTGACTCTGATTATTGATGTGTACAATTGAGGGATTCTGGGGATAGGAAGACAGAGGTGTCGAATACATTGAAGTTGAGGGCTTCTTTGCTAAGGAAGACATGGGTGCCGACTACCTTGAAATTGGGGGCTTGCGAGGATAGCAAGACAGACTCTGATATTTGTATTGAGGTCTTACCCAGATGTGGGTAAGATAGACTTTCTTGAATATATAAATCAAGAGACCTATATCCAAGGTTGTTGGATACCCTTCTCTTTGGGTTAAAAGATATACTACTTGTTACTTTTTTTTGTAACAAGTCTTCCGCTGGATTTGTATTTTTGAGGAAAGTATATCTATTTTATACTTTCTTACACTTTTACTCTGATTTAGTTTGATTCTATACACTTTAAGGTATAATCTTCATCACTGTAAACTTTCATTGAGTTTCATTTCCGGAACCATCTTTTTTAGAATTACTTTCTCAGAATCATATTTCTGGATTCAAGAAAGTGTGTAGAACTAGTAGTTTTGTGAATTACCTTGTTTTACCCTATTAAACATAATCATATTTAAAAGTTCCAAAATATTTTTTTAAAGTATACAATTCACCACCCCCCTCTTGTATATTGAGAATCATTAGATACTCCATATAGTATCTCTATTATTTTGATCCTGCATTTGGTATTATGGAGTACATAATAATCACATACCATCTTAATAATTGGTATCAGAGGGAGGTTACCTTCAATCCTGAAACAATCTAACAATTGGATTTATAATTTTGGTTCAATATGAATCAATCTCACGATTAGATTTAGAAGAATATTCTTCTTCCAATTATTTTTCAGAATCATATTTTTCAGACTCATAAAGTCTGGATTCATATTTTTCATAGAGATACTATTTTTCTATATTTTCCTTAATTAGGAATGTTTTGCTTGTTTATAAAAATTTTCTATTAACAACTTTTTGTGGAATGTTTTTCTTTAAGATGATAGGAATCAATGTTGGTTCCATAGACAATATCAATCCAACTAGACCACCTATTTTTTATGGAAGTGATTATAAATATTTGAGAGATCACATAAAGTCTTTAATTATCAATACTGGTGTTGAATATTTTGTTATGCTTATTGGAGGATATAAAATCCCTGAAAAAGAACTTAGTACCTTCACAAATCAAGAAAATCATGTATATCAATTGAATATTAATGTAATCAATACTTTTATTTTATCCATGACTAGAAATATATATTTCCAATTTTCATCTTGTGAGGAAGAAAATTGTATTTGGAAGAAACTTGAAGTTACTCAATTTGGAACATCCAAGTTAATGAGACAAGAAGAGCCAGGCTCAGAGCTGAATATCATGGTTTCTATTTTCCTTATGGAGAACCCATATGTAAGGTGAAATAAATATTCAATACTATTGTGAATAGTTTACAATCAATGGGTGAGAAAGGATTAGATGATGAAGCTCTTGTGGATAATATCATAGACATCATGCCAAATGAGTGGGAATCCCAGAGGATAGCTATAGATGAGAACATAAAGGTTACTCAGATTACTCTTGATGAACTGTTTGTAACTCTTCTTCATCATGGGACTAGAGTGAAGAGAGATTCTAATAATATAAAGAAGAAGAATGGGAATGGCAGGGTTGCTCTTACTACTACTTCAAATCATATGAAAACTAAGACTCCTAAGAGAGTTTCTAGATCCAAATCTAATAAAATTATTATTCAATACGAATCTAGTGGAAGTGAATCCTCAGAGAATGAATTAGAAAATATTTCTCAAAGGATGAACAAGGTAGCTGGATAGAGGAACTTTCAATCCAGAAACAATAAGAAAGAAAGGAAAGATTATAATGATTCAGCAGTTACATGTTATGAATGTAAGAGAGCTGGACATATAAGGCCTGATATCCCCATGCTCAGAAGAATAGAAAGAAAGGAAAATAATTCTGAGAGAAATAGAAACAAGTATTACAAGGCTCAATCTAAGAATATCTAGAATGCTAATGACACCAGGAGTAATATTGGTGGTGACTCTTCCAATGAATATTTAGATTATGAATCTTCTGGACAGAGGAATCATGGTCTAATAGCTAGAATACCTATTGAAAATCATTGTTCAATGGCTAAGTTACACAATGCTGAATCTATGACCAATACATAATTGAATGCTAATGATAGTAAATATCATGAATCTTCGAATGATGAATCATCTTCCGATAGAGATGATACTTTACCTTCCTATGAAGAAATTTCTAGGTTTTCCAAAATACATGAGATTGAGAACTCAAAACTCATGAAAAAAATGATAAGGAAAAATCTAGGAATACTATTCTTACTAAAGAAATATCAGAACTTTATAAATATCATTACAAGAAAATTTTTTATTTTGAATGTATTTCAAAAAATCTTGAGGAAGTAAATTCTGAGAAGAATTAACTTTTTAAAGATCTATAAAATGTAATTTCCACGAAAAATGTTTTTGAGCCTAACTCTAGTTACAAATCAAATGTTTTAGAAAAAAATAACTTGGTTATCATACTAAAATACGAAATATTTTCCTTGCGGAAGTGTTTTTCAAACATTACATTAGGTAAAGAAATTTTTGATAAAATGTGTTCTCAAATCCGACCACAATGGAATAGTTTTGGTTTAGGTTGTACTAGTTCTTAACCGATTTTTATTAGAAATTATATTGTTCCTCAAAGTGATCAATTCTTCACTAAGTGTCAGTGTGGTGGACACTGGAAAAAAAATTGTTCCTTAAACAAAACCTAGCCTTTAGGATTTCATAAAGCCTATTTTTCTAAAAATATGTGGGTGCCTAAAATTTGGATTTCGGAGAATTCTGGATCCAAACAAGTTTGGATTCTGAAAACCTAACTTTTATTATTATTTTCCGGAAAATAGAGATGGTACCAATAATAATACATCGTACATGGATAGTGGATGTTCCCGACATATGACTGGTAAAAAAAACTATTTTTAAAAGAATATCAAGACAAGAGGAGGAAATGTAACTTTCAGAGATAATGCTCAGGGAGAAATTATTGGTATAGGTAACATCATTCTTCTTGAAAAAACATTGATTTCAAATGTTTAGTTTTTTAAGTGTCTTAAGCACAAACTCATTTGCATAAGTCAGTTATGTGATGAAGGTTACCTTGTGAATTATAGGAATGAAAAGTTCTTAGTAAACAATTCCAAGGAAGAGTTCATTATTTTTTCCCATAGGCAAGATAATGTTTACACACTAAACATAGAAGATCATAGAAGCCAAGATCTACCTGGACTTAGTGAAATGGAAGATCATTTTTGGTTCTGGGATAGAATGTTAGGTCACTGTAACCATAGGAACCTATGAAAACTCTCTAATAAAGGAATAGTTAAGGATCTACCGAAGCTTATATTTGATTCTTCCAAATTTTGCAACCCTTGTCAATATAGAAAGCAACATAAATCAATCTTTAAATAAATCGGTGAAGTCTCAACTACTGATGCATTACAGTTAGTGCATATGGCTCTCTTTGGTCCTACACAAACTGGAAGCATTGGAGGCAAGTATTATGTATTTCTTTTAGTTGATGATTATAGTAGATTTATGTGGGTCTATTTTCTACCAAAGAAGTCTGAATCCTTCACGTATTTTAAAAGTTTTATATCCCAAGTTAAAAATGATAAAAACATTCCATTGAAAACTATTCATAGTGATCAAGGAGGAGAATTTCAAAATTCAGATTTTGAAACTTTTTGTAGTAGAAAAGACATTACTCATAACTTCTCGGCACCCAGAACACCACAACATAATGGTGTTGTTGAAATAGGAAATATAATTCTTTAAGAGATAACAAGAACCATGTTGAGTGAGTATTCTTTGGCCAAACATTTTTTGGGAAAAAGCTGTAAGTACTGCTTGTTATACTACAAATCGTGTTTTGAGTAGACATTTTCTTAATAAAACTCTTTATGAGTTATGGAATGGTTTAAAACCTAGACTTTCCTACTTTAATGTTTTTGGATGCAAAGTATTCATTCTTAATACTAATGTTAGTCGACACAAATTTTCACTAAAATATGATGAAGGAATTTTTTTAGGCTACTCCACAAATTCTAAGTCTTATAGATTTTTCAATAAAAACTATTGTACTATTGAAGAGGCAGTACATGTAAAATTTGATGAAATTGATCATTTTGTTTTTAAACAACCCAAACCTACATCATCAGATGTGTTTTAAAAAACATATTATTAACCATTGTTAGAAGATCCTTCTAAAAAAGAAAATTCCTAAGAAAATGTTTCTGAAGCATTTACCCCAGAAGATTTTCTACCCTATATCGATGAACAGGTTTTACAAAACCAAAATATGTTGTTTCTTAAGAATCATCCTAGTGATAGTATCATTGGAGGTGTGAATCAACCAGTAAGGACTAGAAGTTCCTTAAGGAATGAAGTAGAACATCTAGCATTCCTTTCCCAATTAGAACCAAAAATCACTGATGATTCTTTAGGTGATGATGGTTGGATTAAATCCATGAAATATGAACTAAATGAATTCGAAAGGAATAATGTCTGGAACTTGGTTGAAATGCCTAAGGAAACTTCGGTTATTGGATTAAAATGGATTTTCATACATAAGTTTGATGAAAATGGAATCATTGTAAGAAATAAATCTATATTAGTTTTCTAAAGACTATAGTCAACAAGAGGGAATAGACTATGAAGAAACCTATGATCCAGTATCTAGACCAGAATCTATTAGTATCTTACTTGCCTTTGCACCATTCTTTAATTTTTAACTTTTTCATGTGGATGTGAAATGCGCATTACTTAATGGTTATGTTCAAGAGGATGTTTTTGTTGAACAACCTTCTTGTTTTGAAGATACAAAACATATTGATCATGTTTTTAGACTCAACAAAGCTTTGTATGGAATTAAGAAATCCATTCAAGCCTGGTATAATAGACATACAGGATTTTTAAATCAAAATAATTATGTTAAGGGAAATGCAGATCCAACCCTCTTTATAAATAGAGATAAGAAAAAAAATTGATTGTTCAAATTTATGTTGATAACATTATATTTGGTTCAACATAGAGCTCTTTAACTAATTCCTTTGCAGATCTAATGAAATATGAGTTTGAAATGAGAATGATGTGTGAGTTAACATTTTCCCTTGGTTTTCAATTATCTCAAAAACCAAAAGGAATCTATATATCACAACATAACTATATTAAATATCTTATTAAAAATTATGGATTTGACAACACGAAGAGTATAAGTACTCTTATTGCTACATCAAACACACTTGATCTTGATGAAGCTGGGAAACCAGTGGATCAAACATATTTTAGAGGTATGATAGGAAGTTTACTTTACTTGACAGCTAGTCGCCTAGACTTTATGTTTTCAATATTCTTATGTGCAAGATATCAATCCAATCATAAGGAATCTCATTTAAAGGTAGTAAAAATAAATTTTCACTACTTATTGGGAACCATGGAGTTTCGACTCTTCTATACTTTTGGAAATGATTTTGTATTGAAATTTTTTTAGATGCTGACTTTGGTGGATGTAGAATGGATATAAAGAGTACATCCAAAACTTTTCATTTCATAGGAGATTCATTAGTTTCTTGGTCTTGCAAGATGCAACACTCAGTAGCACTTTCCACTACTGAAGCTGAATATGTAGCAGCTGGAAGTTGTGGTGCTCCAGTGTTGTGGATGCAACACACATTCAAAAACTATTGTATGAGTTTCAGTAAAACAAAAATTTTGTGTGATAATACAAGTGTCATTTCCCTTAGTAAAAACCCTGCACATCATTCTCGTGCAAAACACATAGATATTAGGCATCAGTTTCTTAATGATCACACACTTAAAGGAGATATCATTCTTCAATTTATCAGGACACAAGATCAACTTGTTAATATTTTCACAAATTATTTACCCTCTGATAGATTTCAATACATTAAACAGAATTTAGTATTGATAACCATAAGGTAATATCCCATGTTAACTTTCTATTGAAATCAATATCCTTTTAGTAATGAACTCCTTTACATAGGGGGAGTACATTTGTTTTTCAGTTTTTCTTATTTTTCATAATGAAGTTTTTCATATTTTCTTAATGAGGTTTTTCTAATTTTTCGTCATGAAGTTTTTCATATATTTTGTAATGATGTATTTCCTATTTTTCGTAATGAATTTTTTCATATTTTTGGTAATTGAAATTTTCTTAATGAAGATGTTTGTAATGGAGTTTTCTTAGTTTTTGTTTTTTTTCATAATCAAAATTTTCAGAATCTAAATTTTTTCAAGAAGATTTTTTGCTCAATATGACTAATCCTACATGTAATCTGAAAGGTATGGTTTCTTTATTAAGCTTTCTAATTAATCATTTCATTGCTAGAATTTCTTTTGTGTTTTAATTTTTTTTTTCGGATTATAGATTCCTTAAATCCGAATGTTTTCCCTTAATAACCTCAAAAGATCGAATCCTACAAAAGTTTCCTTGTCGTTATCTTTTCAACCGTCAGATCTGATTAGAAGAATTCTCAGCCATTGGATTGAGTTTGGAAGTCGAATCATCACATCAAGCGCCTATATAAAGGACCACTAAAGGGTTGTCCCACATCGATTTCAAGCCTTTGCGTGTCGAAGCTCTGACCCTCCTACAAAAGCTCTTTCCAAACTTCTCAGAGTTTTCTCATTTCCAAATGTCTGCAGAAGAATCCTCTCTGAAAGATATTTCTACTATGAAGATGATTTCGGAGTGGCATGTATTCAGATAAAGGATAATGCATCCAAAGTTCTTCAACAAGTATGACTCCATTATCTCCAAAAACATAAAGTTGCATGGATGGGAAAGCATTTGAAAATAAAATCCTCGAGCTCAAGACTTTGTGTATTCGAATCTTGATATAGAGTTATATGAGTCAGTAAGTTTCTTTAAGGAAGAAGGGAGAGATAGGTTTTCATTCAAGAGTTATGAAAAAACCTATTCCCTTTTATACACCAAGGCTGCTAGTTTGGTAGGGTTGTCTTATGATGGGGATCCTGAGTTCTGTTCCCACAAGCTGCCTGATGTACAAGTAAGCTTTGTAAAGGTGATGTAAATGGAGTGCCTTGGACATACAGATGGCATGACTGTAATTATTTCTCATTTGTCCAAAAAGAATCGGAACCATAACTTATGGGTTCGAGGCTTCATTGTACCGAGAAAGGGCGATAAGGACACACTGACAAAAAGTGATTTGTAGATCTTGTATTTTTTGGTAAATCCAAGGAATATCAATCTGATGAAGCATATTCTCATTACTATAGAGAATATCAAGAATGGGAATTTGAGAGCACAAATAATCATATATCCTGACCTACTCTCCAAGTTGATTGTTCGATGTCTTGAGTCCTTCAAGATTTCCTGCAGTTCCAAGCTGAGTAATTGAAAATTCTTATTAGTAAGAAATGATAACTGGAAAAGAATGAATTTCGACTTTTCTAAAGATTCAAGAGAGTTTTATGTTCTACCATTGGAAGAAGTGGAATATGTTCTGAAGAATGCAGAAGAGGATGAACCATTAAGGAAGGCTGGAAAGAAGAGGAAACTGAAGGATGTGGAAGAATCATAGAAAACCCATAAGGCCAAAGAAACTCAATCTGCACCTCCAAAGACCAAGAAGCAGAAAGCTTATTCGGAAGAGGTGGTTGTCATATGTAGGGAAGACAAAAAGAATCCGAAGGAAAGAGTGCCACAGTTCGGCCTGGATCCTACTGAGGCAAAGGCTTTGAATTAGAAGACTACTTAAAATCTTGAAAAGTAAGCCAAAGAAAATAATCTTATGAAGAAAATGAGTGAGGCCAAAATTGTCCAATCTCTTTTTAGGGACACTAAAATAGAATCTAAGAACATTATTGTACTGAAATCATTCATGGATGAGCCTTTAACTGAGAAACTGGGGAAAAAGTTTCTCACTTTAGAAAATATTCTTTAAAATTTTGTTAATGAAAAGGAAGATGTAGAAAGAGTACAATTAGTTGAAAGGATTGATGATACAGTTGACCTGATACATCAATTTAAATAATTTCATGAGAAGGAAAGTGCTTCTGAGAAATTATCAATATGGACTTCTCAAGGCAGATCATCAAGGCTTGCTATTGCTGGGGTTGATGAAAAATATGAAGAGTGAGTGAACAAATTATCTAAGGAAGAGAGTCATAATCATGACTTCATTCATCCGGGAGATATTGAGGCTAGATATGAGAAGGAAAAATTGATGAATATAGAGTTTTTTAGTTGTCTAAAAGTAAGCATGAGTCTCCAGATGAAGAAGCTATTCTGAGAACCAATCTGAGAAAACAGGTGGTTGTTGATACACCTACCAAACGTTTTCTAAGGAAGAAGGAATCTAGTGGATCTTATAAGAGGAATCTGGTTGAGATATAGGAAGAAAAATTACCTATCAAAGTGTCATATTCAGAATCATCATATCTGGGACATTATTTTGTCATTCAATCTCTGAATAATCTTGTTGAAACCATTATGATCATTCCAACCATTGACTCGAGATGTCAGATGCTCCAACATATCTTGAATAAAAAATTGGATTCAATATCCATGGTGATAGATAGATGAATAAATATTGAGGCTGATCACAACAACTTCTTTTTCAACTATGATTCCCATAAATCTTCTTGTAAGAAAGTGGTCATCTAGTTAATGAATGTAGTTGAATATTTGAGAGAGCTTGATGAGTTCCAAGATGATGTTAAGGGAAATTTTGATACAAAAGATAGAAAAATCAAGGATCTCATAAATATCTTTGAGGAAAAGGTAAATCTTGAGTAGAATACTCAGATTCAAGAGGATAAGGATCAGAATGGGATGTTGAACTCTGTTTCCCGAAGCTGTAAGAGGTAAAGGGATCTCCGGATCGAGATTAAAGAAATGCTAGTGAAACAAGATGACTTGTTGAAGATTTAGGAGAGGATCTGAAGGCTCAGGATGATAGGATCAAAGCCTTAGAGAAGAAAGCAGAGGATGTTCACTAGGAGCTAAAGAAGCTGAAAACCATTGTCAAGAAATTGATACCCAAGGAATGGGAAGGAATATAAATACGATCTTTTGTTGTATTTTAATTCCTTGTACAAATTCTTCCAATCTTAATGAAATTTTGGTTCCTTTTTTTGGAAGTTTGTACTAATATTTCACGTATCATATTTTTCTTCCATTCCATCTAATTCTTTTTGAAAATCACAAAGGGGGAGAAAGGAAAAACAATTATTAGTACAGAAGAAATATCCCTAAGTAAGGGGTAGTTTATCTAAGGTGGAGTTTTCTATAAAGAGATTCATGTACTCAAGATAATGAAAAATCTCATTCTGGAAATCGAGAATACGATCCTTAGTGTTCCAAATCCAATGGGGGAGTTATTCATATTCATCTTTGCCAATGTTAAAAGATAGATAAGATTTATTTCAAAATATAGAAAAAATTTCTATGTCCTTATATTATTTTTCATATGGATGCTTGTGCTTTCCAAAAAGGGGGAGATTGTTGATTCAATAAGGTTTTCCTTTTCACTTCTCTATTCCTTCATACTTGAGGGAGATTGTTAACTCAATAAGGTTTCATTATGACTTTACTATTACTTCTTATTTTGAAAATCACAAACACCTTTTCTCAAGGCAAATTTCATTTTACCCTATGTTTTACTTCTATAAGGAAAAATTTCCTTCCCCAAAGAAATTTATCCTAACCATGTTTTCATTATTCATATCATAATTTTTCCAAGTGTAAAATTTAGTGTGTAACCAAAAACTCTGAATCCTATATATATCAAGATATGAAGTCTTCAGTTTTAGAATCTGAATTCTCAGAATTCTGGTTACGAACTCTTTTGAGTTTTGACTCTGAATTCTGATTAAGAATTTTGGTTATGAACTCTTCTGAGTTTTGACTCCAAATTCTAATTAAGAATTCTATTTACGAACTCTTTTGAGTTCTAAATTTAAATTCTCATAATTCTAGTTACAAACTCTTCTGAGTTTTGACTCCAAATTTTGACTACAAATTCTGGTTACGAACTCTTCTATGTTCTGAATCCAAATTCGGATTACGAATTCTAGTTACAAACTCTTCTGAAATCTAACTCCATGTTATATAAAAACTAAGTCTGAACTCTTATGAGTTCTGACTCTGAATTCACCTAAACACTAACTCTAAACTTCATAAGACCAGGTTCCAAATTCTTGTGAATCCAGATTCCAAATTTCTTAAAAATTTAGACTCTAGAATTCTATAGAGATCAGGTTCCGAATTCCTAGAAAATAGAATCCGAATATCCTTGTATTATAGACTCCGAATTAAATTTTTGTTAGACTCTGAACATTCATATTTCCTTATAGTCCAGATATTGGATTTTAGTTATGTAACCACATTTTTTCTTACACTTGTTTTTTTATAAAATGATTGAATGCTTTTATTTACTAGTCAACTGTTGTTTGAATGACACATGTACAGGTCCCTATGAAATTCAAGGAAAAATATGACCGTTGGAGGAGGGAGTCGACCATTGAAGCAGTGCCTATAAATAAGAGATCATTTGAAGGATGTCACATCAAGTTGATCAATCTAGAGATTACATTCCGCTAAAGTAATTTATAGAGAGAAATGATTTAATTATTTGTACTTACTGAACATCTTGTTCATATTTTCTTTGTGTGACACCAATTGTTGTTGTGTACAGTCGGGGGCTTCTGAAGATAAGAAGACAGAGGTACCGAATACCTTAATGTTGAGGTATTCTTTGCTAAGTAAGATAGAGGTGCTAACTTCCTTGATGTTGAGGGCCTGCGTGGATAACATGAGAGGCTCCAATCATCTTATTGAGGGATTACCCTGGTGTGGGTATGACAGAATATCATGAATGTATAAATCAAGGGACCTTTCTTTAAGGTTGTTGGATACCCTTCTCTTTGGGTTAAAAGATTTACTACTTGTTACTTGTTTTGTTACAAGATTTTCACTGCCTTTGAATTGTTGAGAAAAGTATAAGTATCTTAAAATTTCTTAAACTTGTACTCATATTTAGATAGATTCTATACTCATTAAGGTAGAATCTTCATCATTGTAAACATTAATTGAGTTTCATTTCCAGAACCATCTTTTCCAGAATAACTTTCTCAGAATCATATTTATGGATTCAAGCAAGTGTGTAGAACTTGAAGTTTTAGGAATTACCTTGTTTAATCATGTTAAACCTAATCATCTTTAAAAGTTCCAAAATAATTTTTTAAATTATTCAATTCACCCCACTCTTTTATATTGAGCATCATTAGATACTCCATACAGTATCTCTATTATTTAGATCATACATTTGGTATTATATAGTATATCATACTCACATACCATCTCAACACTCATTAAAGCCTTGATAAGTCTCCAAGAGTTTGAGGCCGAAGTATCATTGCCAAAAGACTATCGGAAGGAGAGTAGACCTGAAAAATTTCATGTTGTCATCTTCTTTACAGACACAGATGAATACACTATCATGAAAGGGAACATCAAACTTTTATATGTGTTCTGAAAGATAAATGGAATTTTTGTTTGTAGGATATTCATTGACAACAGCTCTGGAGTCAACCTCCTCTAGTGAATAAGGCTTTTTTGGCTGGGATATGATGAAAAATGATTTACACCCTTCACTACAACTCTTCTTGGATACAAAAAAGTGAGCATAAATCGTTGGGATGAATCAAGCTTAAAACATTTCTCATAGATCTCACATCAGACTCTAAGTTCCTGGTGGTGCGGTAATGTATGACCTTCAACATCCTATTAGGGAGGCCTTGGCTACAATAACACACCACAATTCTGTCCCCATACCATCAATAAATTAAATATTGCACTAATGGAAAAAATGGTACATTGCGTGTCGATAAATCCCCTTTTTAATTTTGTGAGTCAGATTATATCAACACAAGGTTCTATGGTTCAGAAGAAAAACATCATTCAGCCGACTAGGTTGATTGGATCAATGCTCTGAATTGATTGGAGGTGGCTTCCACCGACCCCCTCCCGCACCATGAGGAAGAGTATGTACTACCCATCATCGAAGTTGAATGTATACATGCAAGATCAGATGCATACTTAATTGTCAGCAGGGTCCCTATTATGACAACCAAGTTCAAAGACATAGAAAATCGGGCTAACTCCCTTGTGTCAAGAATATACCTATACAATATTCTCTCAGACAATCCACGTGACATCAAATTACCCTTCCTCAAACACTAAGGAAAAAGAAAATTTCTCTTCATACATAAGAAAGTTCATTTCAAAAATTCTTTCTCCGTCAGAAGAGAAAGATGATGAAGATGTTGAAGTAGTAGAAGAAGAGGAATAAGACCTCAAAAGTGCCCCTCCTATATTCAAAGAAGGTGTCTCCACCACAATTGATGAACATAAAGAGACAAAACAGGGAACCGAAGTTGACCAGTGCCCCACTCTAATCTGTGAGGCCATAGTTGTCGAGGAACATGAGGCATACACATCCTTCCTAAACAAGAATTAAGATGTGTTTTCATATCATTACATAGAGATACTAGTTCTCAATCCTGAAGTCACCACCTTTCCTCTAGGATTACCAGAAGATCACCAGGGCTATAAGCAAGCTGCCAGTAGGACCCACCCGATGCATGCTACCAAAATAGAGGCTAAAGTTGACAAGCTGATAAAAGCCAACTTCATACGGGAGGTCCAATATCTAGTATGACAGGCAAACATATTTCCCATAAAAAATAATAATGGACAGATTAGAATCGGTATTGACTTTAGGGACCTTAATCATCATTTCTCAAAAGATGTCTTCCCATTCCCAATCATAGAATTGTTGATCGATGCAATAGCTGGATATGAAGCCCACTCATTCATGGACAGTTACTCTAGATAAAATTATATTTGGATATCCAAAGGGGATGAAGAAGATACAAATTTTAGGGACCCTCAGGGAGTGTTCTATTATAATGTGATTCCCTTTGGGCTATGGATTTCTATCACCACATATTAATGCACCATGCACCGCATCTTCAAACACTTTATTGGAAAATTCTTCGAGAATTATGTCGTTGACTTGGTGGTTAAATCATGACATAATTCAAACCACGTAGATGATCTTGGTACTATCTTCATAAAATTTCAACATCATAATTAAATGATGAGTCCCCTTAAATAAGCCTTTGGAATTATGTCGAGCAAATTCCTCGGTTTCGTCGTACACGATCATGGAATCGAATTCGACCATGATAATAAAAAATCCACTCATGTCATGTCCCCAACCTCACCGATTTAACATGTCTCTAGGGGAACCTCTGCTATACTCGACACTTCATAGCCAAACAAGCTGGTAAATGATTACCTTTCACTAGGCTAATGAAGAAAGGAGTTACGTATGAGTGGGATAATGATTATCATGAAGCATTTGACAATCATAAAAGATATCTCCAAAGCTCACAAGTTCTCATGTCTCCAATTGAGGTAAGACCACTCATTTTATACATAACTTCCATGGAATGGTCTTTAGGTGCCTTCCTCATGCAAAAGAAAGACATCGGGAGTGAGAACAACCTCTACTACCTCAGCTAGAAAAAGATTGATGTTGAAACTCATTTTTTGAAGAATGAGAAAATTTCCTATGGCCTAATCATAGCAGTTCAAAATATCTGGAATTACATATAGAACCATAAGGTATAGATGGTTTCTTACTACAACTTGGTCAAATATATCCTCAACTATCCCATGTTGAAGGGGTACCTATCATGATGGGTGGTTATCCTACAACAATTTGACTTACGATATGTGCCCCTGAAGGCCATTAAAGGCCATGCATTAGAAGTCTTCTGGGATGAGCACCTCTCAGAATAAAAAGCATCATTGGGTGCAGAACTTCCAGATGAAGAGGTGTTTTTTATCCCAGAGGACACCCAGGAATGGAAAATTTACATCAATGGTGCTTCATTAAGCCCGACAAGAAAAAGGATGTATGATCCCAAGCTCCACAAAGTAGGGTGGGTAGTTATAATCATATCTTCTAAAAATTACATCTTTACATACACTTTTATACTTTTAGATGGGTGTACAAACAATAAAGTGGAGTATCAGGCCCTCATTGTCGGCCTGGAATTGGCACTTTAGGTTCAATACAAACACCTAAAAATAAATGGGCATTTCAATGATGGTCATAAAATAGGTTAACAGTGACTATGCTATCTAGAAAGAAATGTTGGTTCCCTTGGGGAACCATATTCAATAATAGATGGTGGAATTACCATCAGAACCAACATTGACTTATGTCCCTCGATCATAAAATGCTCAAGCTGACTCTTTGGAATGTATAGCCACATCCTTACCTCATCTTGAGCCAGATGAAATAGTCATTAACATTGCTCATAGTTGGATGGTCTTTCCATTAATCCAGAAAAATATAGAATAAATTGAGGAAATTAGTCTTGTTCCTAAGCCTTATGGTCATACCACCGGTTGGATGTTTCCCATTGAGAATTTTCTTCAGCACGGTGTGTTCCCACCTGATAGGGCTAAAAGGGAGAAGGTTCGAAGATGGGAAGCCAACTTTTTCTTATACAATGTGGTAACCAATAAAATGTTCTATACAAATGAGGATGGCTGCCATCTTGAAAGAAGTTCATGTTAGAACATTAGGATCACACCATTCTGCAACAAAACTCTCTCACCAAATCTGGAGGCTTGGGTATTAGTGGCCCACCATGATACAAGATTGTTCCATATTCACAAAGAAGTTATATTCCAACCATGTTCATGCTATTTTTATACACCACCCCTGGAGTTACTTTATATAGTTAAGTACTCCTAGCCATTTTTTCTTGGGGGATGGATGTTGTGGGACAATATCCACCCACTACAGCCAAACAATTCATGTTTATACTCACATCCACTGACTTATTTTCCAAATTGGCCGAATACATACCCCCTAAAGAAGTCATGGAGAAAAGCATAATTAGCTTTGTGAAGGCCAATATCATCAAAAAATTTGGTGTCCCACCTATAATACTGATGAAAAAATCCAGCAACATCTGCTCTGCTAAGCTGGACAAGCTATACTAGGCGTATGGAATTATAGTGAACTGTTTGTCCCATTACCATGTGGCATCCAATGGTTAGAAAGAGCCTTTGAACAAGACTCTATCCAACATAATTCAAAACAAGGTTGATAAGGATAAGAAATTGTGGCCCGACAAGCTTCATCATCCTTTATGGGCTTACCGAACAATGACTTGCACAGCCACCCAAGCAACCTCGTACTCACTAGTATGCTCGGTAGAGGTAGTGTTACCTATTTAAATCCAATTACCATAACTTTTTATTGCCATTTTGATCAAATTTACATGGACGATAAATCCATGATACAGTTTGATGAGTTGGAGCAGCTATAGTAGAAATAGATGCATACTCTACACCATTTGGAAATCTACCAAAACCAGATTGCACAAGCCTTCAACAAAAAGGTTTTCATTCGCTCTTCCCTTGAAGTATAAATGGGTTTAGTACTCATAACCCTGATGATACTCAAAAATAAGTCCCCAAAGCTTGTACCAAATTGGGAAGGACCATATGTCATACATAGGGTCTATCTAATAGAGCATTCATCCTGATATCAATGGAAAAAGAGCTCATCGCAGACCCTATAAATGTGATTTTCATGAAGCAATACTTCCTATAACAGCCATATCATGGTCCAAACACTATGAACATAAAATATTAGTAATGAAAAAACACCATGGAGCCACATCCCAAGCTCCATGACCCTAAAATATGAGTAAAAAATGCCCCAAATAATAAAGACGGAGCCCTATGACCCTGAAAAATGTGTTATAATACCCCCATATCACGGTCCAAACTCTAAGGCCATAAAATATCAGTTAAAAATACTCCCATATCATGGTCCAAACACTATGAACTTAAAATATGATTCACTATCCTTTACACGTGATGTAAAACTGTAAGAAAATCATCCCTGAAACATGGAATTAAACTATAACTCATGTCCTTGTTGTAAGACATTAAAATACATAGCATAAAACGTCCTAATCTCATGACAATAAACTTCATGATCTCTCATAGAACAATGTGCGACATGATTTCGTCCCTCACTGGATATGTAGAGACACCTCGATCCTAGATCCTGGCCCAGGCCCCAATGAAAATATTCCTCCATCACACCCCCTATCTACCCATATTTGTAATCGAAAACCTTATCACTCCTTGTTTCTCACAACGAGTATAACTCCTATGAGTTTAGGATGGGTGGTGGTGATACTCTTACTAAGGTCAACTATGGGGTAACATGGCGGACCTGGAAACTGTGATGGGTAGAATGAAAGTTCCCCTACCCTTTGGACCAAGCCAAATCGGTATGGGGTACACAGAGAACTACATGCGGCTTGATTCATGCCATTGCATGATATGTAGGGACACCTCAATCCTCGATCTTGTCCCAGCCCCACCAGTAAAGAAAAATTAAATTCCCCCATCAAGTTGTATACCTCCCCATACTTATGAAGGAGACTCTACGAACACTCATTGTTTCTCACACTCAGTATAACTCACGTGAGCTTAGGATCAGTGGTGAGGATTATCTTATATAAATAAATTGCAAGGGAATATGATAGGCCCAACACCGATATCAAGTGAAACCAAAATTCCCTGAAGTGTCCCTAATACATTATGAAAACACTTATAGGGAACATTTAAAACTCTGATTGGATTGATTCCAACATTTTCGGGATACATAGTGATTCTCTAATTTGGAGTCTTGGCCCAGCCACCTGTAAAAAATGCCCTTTTCCACCATACATATGTCAGACTTGTACAGGGAGTTTATGAAAGGTCCTATTGAATGGTAAAATCTGCAAAATTCGTCAAGGGTTATGTGAGGATCAGTCCTCAGTATTATGAGATTTTGAAGATGCCTCTCAATCATGAGAAGTCAAAAGATCATGATTCCCCTTATATATATGGGTCAGAACTATGTAGAAGCTCCATATAGTTCACTGTTAACCACAGTCTGGGTATTATCACGTTCCCAAGAACATCTTTACCATTTGTCAGACACTATACCATAGGTAAACATGGGTCCCCATAATCATCCAAGGCTATCTAAGATGGAAGGACAATGTCTTGCAGAATCCTTTTCTTGAATATTCACATCATGCCCTCGTGGTTCTGAATATGTTACCCACAAAATGGCTACCAATCAAAGAAAAATTCATCCTCAGGAGAGTCTTCTCCTATCTCAGTACGCCCAATGGCTCCCAATCCCCATTTCATCCATCCTGAATCAAGTTTCCCCTAGGATAGTGATTTACACCTTCTATCATCACTCAAATCTATGGAACACTAGGAATATCCTGATTGTGATTAAACTCAAACTATTGTATATATTTATGGTATTAATATCATCCTCACCACACGACATTAAACTGAAAGGCCAAAATCATCCTCACAACATGATGTTAAACTGTAAGGCCAAATTTCTCATCACTGAATGACACTAAACTACATACTAATGGTTTAAGAAACAATGTTACCTATAATTCTGATTTTTCTATTCCTAAGAAATGACACATAATCCCCATAATTCCTTGTTTCTCACACCAACCACAGATCTTGTGTTCATAGAGATTTCAGCGAGAGATCCACTATGGAATTATAGAAAAATAGTTTTGGACATTGGTCCTAGTAGCACGACAATAAAATTCATGTCATTATTCCCCCCTGAGAATAACCCCATGTCCCAATCATGTGATGTAAAGTAACCATGTTTACAAAATGTGAAATGAATACCTCACCCCTACGTATGATTCAGATATACGTAAGGGACACCCGATTATGTGAGTGAATCATGAACCAAATTCCCCTAGTGTGTCTGGATACACACCAGTCATACTTCAAATTTCATGCTATAAGTGATCTTGAATCTACATATCCCTCAAAGGCCATCTGGGGTGGAAGACACGTGACTCGTGGAAACCTTTTCTTGACTATGCATTTCATGCCCTGGTGGCTCTGCATATGTTTCCCTAAAAAACAACCATCAATCAAAGGAAAATTCGTCCCCAGGAGAGTCATCTCCAATCATAGTTTACTTAATGTCTTCCAAGACTCGTCCCATCCATCTTAATTTAAGGGACCTCAATTTCATGGTTTACACTTTCCTCTTTACACATATTCAAGATATATTAGAATATACGGGCCCGATTCATCTCTGGACTCTTTTGAGGAATCTAATGATATCCCATTAGTGTGTATGAAGTTGATCTGCATACAAAAGAAGAGTTCCTCCACTTGTTTTTGGGTTTCCCTGAAGTAGCTCAGTTAAAATTCTCCCTTTTTTGTTTAGGAGAACCCCTCGTTGAAGGTCATGTACCGTATCTAGAATGTTCCCAATATCCACAATATTCAACGCCATTGAAAATGGATGGCCAGTGTCCTATGGACACCGTTTCGTGACTTTTCACATCATGCCCCAGTGTCTCTGGATATATCACCCACAAAAATGTCTGTTAATCAATAGAAAATCTATCCCCAGGAGAGTCCTCTAAAACTTCTTTATTCTCAAATGACATCCATGCCTTGTCACACCCCTTGATTCGGAAGACTCCTTGACGATGGATTATGTACCTCCTTCTTCCAAAGTTCCCCTAACCTAAGGAAAACTCTTAATTAGCTTGATCATTCACCATATCTCCCCCACAGAATATAGAAACGTGTGGGAACAGTTTCCCTCTCAAAGATGACATGAATATTCATAATGTCTTCTAACAATAATGCTCAAGACATCTACCAAACATGGTCTCAGTTTCAAAATAAAGACCAAATGTTAAAAATCACATTAGGCCATCTAAAATAAAATTCCATTATCCTGCAGACACCTTTTCATAACTATTCATATCATGCCCTGATGGCTATGCATACATAGCCTACAAAAATGGCCATCAATCAAAGGAAAATTCATCCATATGAGATCCCTTTACTACCTTTGTATACCTAAATTGGTTCCTAAGCCACATGAATGTCTAGAATTCACAAATTAAGGGTCGAGAAAAATCCATAATCCATGTATGGAGGATATTATAACATTCCCAGGTGATAGTCTCGAGTAAGGGCCTAACCCCATTAAGCCTGGTCAAGGCTGTTCAATCGAAAACAACAGTAATGTGTTTGGTTCATAGGACAGTATGCTTCTAGTGAAAAATACTCCATACATTCCAGAGGAAAAGTTTGCAAAAGGGAACCTCTTGGAAAATTTCATGTATCAGTCTGTTAAAAAAAGGGAAAACATTGAGCTGTAAAAAAATTTGTAAATCTCATTAGGATGAAAACCCACAAATGGCAGCCTATTAAAAAAGAATGTTATACCCTCTATGTCAATGTTAACTAGGCTTATGAAAAAGGTGGTTAGAATGAAAAAGCCATAAAAGTTCACGAGTTGTTCCATAAAACCTAAACAATAGTCGAACAATGCTTGTTGAGTCTCACGGCTCAGGCAAAAAAATTAGAGCTCGATTCAATTATTTCAGTTTTTTTTTGAAGTCATGGTTTAAAATTAATACACGATTGAAATGATGTCGATAGGAAGAAATGAAGTAGAGATGTTTAAAAGACAAATCTATTCCATTTGGTTCATCAAAAATGGAGTAACATCCCCAATTCAAAGTCTGTTTAGAGTATAAAAAAAGATAGTACATATCATAATTTGGGACATAACTACAATAGGGAAAAGTTATCCCTTTCCAAAAGGATAAAGAGTGATTGTTGTGGGTTGTCAATAATCTATTCCAATGAAGTTCTTTCTTCTGTTTCGGCTTTGACCGTCAGAGGCACCCGCTCCTAAATAACTTTAAGTTCCTTCCCCTTCTTCTGGAAAACATCATAGTTGGAGAATGAAAAGGCCAGTTGTCCCATCAACCTATCTTCACAAGCCTCACACTCTAATGGATCCTCATCTTGGGTCTTCAAAAAATAAAAATCCTTCTCCTCCTCATCATTATGATGATATAATTCTTATGAAATATCTCTCAACGTCGCCACATGGTGATTGTATGAATTGAGCATGGCCAGCATGTCCTCGTAAAAGGCATGGTCTTCTTGAGAAATGATGATTTTTGTAAATGATGAGTTGTAATTGATAATAATCAAAGCTTCTGTAAGACACCTTAGTGAATAGATGCTGAAAATTGTCACCCTCTTCAGCAAAATTGGCCAAGTGTGTCTCTACAGCAAGAGAACATAGATGTCTCCGTGCCTCTTTTCGCACTGCGTAGTGCATTGCCACAACACTGGTACATTAATCCTCCCCTACAGACATGTGTCTATATGGAGGAATCATTTACATATGAGTGGGGAGTGACATAAGGTAGGTCACCCATGACATGAATCTCTCTTTTCCCTCAGGCGGCCTAGAAATTGGAGTCGGATTCCGAAGACTTACTGCAGCCTTCAGGATGATCGGTGATGCTCGTCTAGTGTTAGTCACATTAAGGTCCTAGGAAATATCCACTAGAGGGGATTATTCTCAGTCACTTCCCACCAAAATGGGTTTTATTGATGAAACCCCTCCCAGACGCTTTTGAAGACGGACCGAATGCCTTTTTACCATAAGAGAGGGTGAAGGGGGTGTATCCACCTTTGTTTCTACAGGGACGGAAGTATAAGGCATAGCTATTGCACTCTTCACAGTAGTAAGAATGTGTCATGTGGTTGTTGGGGCATGAACGAAGATATAAATGGTCTTGTTTTTCTGCACCCATAGAACTAGTTCTTTCAGTATCTAATCAGTGTAAAAATCTACCCATAGTTGGGCAGAATCCATTGATAAAAATGTGGGCCCCTTGTTGTTCGGAATGATAATATCCCTAGATTCCCCTTCACCCACCATCATAAGCAACAATTGGTGGAGAACCACAAGATAAGATTCTCCCCTTAACTGAACAACTGAATGTAGCGTAGTCGGCTGAAGGAATCCGAATTTCCTGAAAAACCTGTAGGGGAGGTATGTCTTGCAAATGACTACTCGGTCTATATGAGAAGCGAAAATCCCCTCTAAAAGGATGATGAGGTATGAGAGTTTCTGCAAGGAACCTCCCGTCCCCTGTCACCTCTCAATGATCTCTGAGGGGTATGAGCGGTGGGATCAAGAAAAGAGAGGCATCGTTCAACAGACCAACCTCATAGGTAACACATAGAGTTCTGAAAAAAAATGGAAATGTTGAGAAGAATATGATGAATATCAGAATGGGGAACCCTGGTGGTATGTTGGTTTTCATAATATGGGAGGTGTTCAGCCATCCACCCATAAAATAATTGGAATGGTCTGCTGAGATGATGTGGAAGCCTGACTTCCTGTATCAGTCCCAAAAATTCCTAAAGCTAGTCAGGGGTAGGAAGTGCCAAATTAATTGGTCGACCCTCTGTCAGCATAGCCACCATCATCCAAGTGCAGGCCTGAACCCCAGTACATACGTAATTATATGGGAAGATCTATCCACTTAAAAACATGCCAAATAAACCTTCTAGTCTAAGATCATGAGAGATGTCTGACCAAAGCTGATATCCCCATGTGGTATATCACCCTGCTTTAGGGGTAGCACAATATGACCCTATGGTTTGGCAAGAATGGTGAGTGGGATGTGTTCAACTATGGGGTTCCCTCATGTTGGGCATATTCTTATGCAAGAATAGAATTATCCATGCTTTAAATGTGATGAGGGAACAATCCTCGAGGATATGATCTAGTGATCCCATTTCCATGACCTGTAAGCTCTTGTCAATGGAGAAACATGATCAGTGTCATTCCATCTAGAGGATACCAAGAGGTACTCATTGTAAATTTTCCAAGGATAGGGATCCCACAAGCTGGTAGATATCCATTAGACTAATTCCAAACTCCCTATGCAGTAGGAGGAAGGTGTTGGTTCTCGAATACAAGTGGCTCAACATTTCTGAAAGGATTTTTCACAGAGAAAAGATTGAAAACTGAGAGACCTAGGATGTTTGGTATAATCCCAACACCTCCAGCTAGTCGGGGGACTCCAGATAGGTCTGATTCACCTAGAATGTCCAATCCCACTCATCGAAGAAACATACTTTGGCCTTAAAATTCCACTTGGTTCCCCATCTTCCACTGGGATTATATTAGGTGATGAAAATGACTAATGGGTATTCTCGAGAATCTAGTCTCGGGACACCATCGTAGCACTTGCATTTTCCCTACTTCCATACCAAGCCTCCCAGTATGAAGATGTTATCCTGAAGCGGAGTGTCAATGACATCCCCCACTGGGGAAATGTTGGCATGGTCATGACCTTGCAGTGCCTCCAAGAGGATGAAAGGTATGTCAGGGTCAGGCAATGGAAGATGAACATTGGTATGATTTCCATAGCCATAAACCATCTACTGTATGGATAACAGATAAGCTAAGAGCTCTGAAATCAAGAATACTCTCAAAAAGCTATCACGAGGACTGATGTGGGCACAAATATGGTCCTCGCTATCCTTCCCCATAGTTTCCCAAATCTTCACAGATTTTTAAATAGCCTATGAATTAGCCATTTGATCATGTATAAAATGATCCAAAAGCTAGTGAGAAGTTAGTCCAATAAAAAAATTGCTGGAAAAAGGCTATGGGAAAAAAGGCCAAAGGACTAAAATCATGTCTGAAAGGCACAGTGTATTATTCCTAGAAATGGTACACATAATGAAAATTCTGCGTACACTATGACACAAATAAGCAGCTCCACCAATATCTATGCTTCCTAGATGCAGCTCACTTCATACAGCAATGGTATGTGAAAGAACTAGGAGTTTCTGGCCTGCAAACCATTGGTCGGTGAATAGAATGGTTCAAAAAAATGAAGAAAATGCAAACCTCGACCTTAGTTAAGTTCACGTTCAGAAGTAGTGGGTTGAAATTTTAGTCTGTATTAAAATTTTTTGGCGTTTGGTTCTCTAATCCATGGTCGGTATGAGAACAAGCCATCTTTGTAGTATTCTTCCATGTGGAATCTGGATTTTTTATATAATTCAACTATCTTGACTGAAACATCCAAAATATGGTATGAATAAGAAGAAACAACAATGAAATTAGTTTGAATAATTTACAAAGCAATTTAGGAACAAGATTTTCTCATGGAGCACGGTACACAAGAGTGAATGTGGTTGAAAAAAAATATGGAGTAATTTTCACTACGGGAAACAATAAAATAAAAATGACATGGGACCATATATATAGGTGTGGTCACCTCTTATTGGGTCAAAATGTTCTAACGTGAACCATTTTAGTTCAAGACAGCTTCTAAATCTAAATAGTCCCCTTTTTGTTCCAAATGGACACTATTCTGATGGGGGAAATTGTAGGGTCCTGAAAATTCCACCAATAGGAGAACCCCCCCCCCCCCACACAATTGCATTGCAGAACAATAAAGGGCTTCTACAAGTCTATCAAGTCTAAGGGACTAAAATTGAGTTGCATTTCATTGATGGAATATGAAGGAATTCACGTTTTCATGGTTTTTAACTGGCAGGTGTACCATCTCTGAGAAAGGTACACATAGAAGATGGATCGCAAACTGCCAGGTATTCAAGACGTTCCGCAAACCACTGGACCACGAGGTGAATGATAGTAATCAAGGAAAACTGAAAAAAAAGGTCAACCAAAGGTGTTGTACGTGTAAGGCCAGTCTACATACCATACCATGAACCCACTAGTTCGCAGACAAAGTAAGCGGGAAGGTTCTGCGAATCATTATCACGAACCAAAGCCTCTGCAAACCCCATTTGACCAAGTCTTCCATGGATCAGACTATTTCATCAATTTCCTTCAATAATTTTGTTGTGTTCCCAATAGATACAGTCACTCCGATTCTCTATAAAATAAGTATAGTAGATGTACGGATGGACACACATAGAGGGAGACAGAAAAGAGAAGGACGGGTGATGAAAGATTGAGGGAGACTTAGAGGTTTCACTCTTGCTTCCAACTTGTTTCATCGGCGAATCATGAACCCTGAACCACTCCCTCTGTAGGTACAACTGACTGCAAACCATAAAACCATGGAATGGAATAATAATAATAGAACCATGAACCCAACTAGTGAACTAAGAACAAAAGAATTATTGTAGATGAATTCCTAAATAACGATGTTCTCCTGGACCCTCTTCTAGTATGGTGCTCCACGTAGTGTACCGTTACATGGACTGAATCTGGTGTTGTGTACAAAATCAGTAGGCAGATATAAGACAATGTGGCATGGTGATCCACATACCACATTGTTATGTGGTGGAAGAATCCCATGTCCTCATACCACATCAGTACAAAGATGCCCCTTCTACCCGCATACCACTACTGTATGCGGAGACATCCCTATCCCTCATGAATAACAAATATGCGGAATGGGGAGTTTTTGGGTATTGTTCCCACCAGTTCCAACCTCACCCCTCTACTACCGTCCACTCCTCCAAGGTCCCTCAGTTAACCAGTCCTTCAACATTTGTCCAAAGCCATCAAACATGTATGATTACCCCGCCTAGTGCATCAGCACACCCCATTCAGTCTACATACCCATGGTAAGCGGAGTCACGAAGGACCTCCCAACAATGGTGCATGCTTCGAAGATGCCAGTGAGGCTACATTTTCATAGTAACCCAGTGCCCAACCTTGGGATGCAGACATGAACCTCCCTGTTCTCTGGATTAAGGGTGATCCCTTTCATTTCCATTCAATGAGGAATAATGATCAGTCGAAGGGGTTATGTTCGCTCCCCCCTTTGACAAGGATGAAAATCCTCCCCTTCCCAAAACGTGCTCTGGGCCCTCTCACTGAGGTATGTACTCAATATTATGTGGCTGAGCCGCATGACCTCTAATTCTATCTCACATGGAATGGTTCATTGCTTCACGCACTCGCCCACTATCACCTCAGCATCTTCCGCCACGGGTTCCCCCTCCCCCACTAATAGGGGAGGAGGCATGTCCATTGGTGATTCTTTCACATAATCATTTTCTCGCAATGATAATGACTCACATGGGCTTAGAGGTTTATGAAGATTACAACATCCACATAAATTAAACTACAAGAGATCTGATTCCTGATCATTCCAGGATAGGTAGGACGCCTACTTAAAGAACGATCTCAAAAGGGATCCCATTCAAAAGGCTCCACCCAACCGTGCCCCCACAAATGGGTAGAATCCATGTGTAATTCGAACACATTATGATCTACAAGAACTCTAATTCCTGAAAACTACAATATATGCAGGATGCCTCCATGAAGGCCCGAACTCAAAAGGGTGCTCATAAGAAACGGTCCACCCAACCATTCCCTCTCAAATGGGTAGCTTCTATACATAATCCCCACACATTCTGAACTATATGAACTATGATTCATGATCAAAACGGGATATGTAGGATGCTTACTAGAATTTCCGAGCTCAAAAGGTTGCTTATCAAAAAGGGGCCACCCAATCATGTCTAGAAAAATGGGAAAATTCTATGCGTAACCCCCACCCATTCCGAACTACATGTGTTCTGATTCCTCTTCTGAAGATACGTAGGACACCCTCTTTGTGGGCCTGATCCCAAAATCAAGACACCTTTCATCCCCCCTAGATGACTATAAACTCCAGAGAACCATATAATATTACTCAAGTCAGCATCACCTCTGTAGAATCAAATATACACATACTTATGACAATTTTAAAAACCAAGGGTAGCACATGGACACACTTTTTGGGAATGAACCAAGGATTAAAAAACATATGAACATGACTTATACCTATAAGGGAGTCCTGGAAAAAAAATCATCCCTCGAAGGGGTGCGTTGAGCCTGACATTTCATCCTCTTGAAAAATGGAGTCCATAAGTGTCATTGGCCAAAACTTCATCTGAAGAGTTCCTCCCTTTGCAAAGAAGGTCCATGAGTCATGGATATCAAGGTCATTGGGAGTTCTTATCTCAACTAATACACCCATTAGAGACCATCTGAGGAAGTTACATCTAAGAAGGACCGATTGCATGAGTGCTTAACCCCCAAGCAATCACCCACTAGGACCATCATATACTACTGGGTTAACTCAACCTACTTTAAAGGGTAATGATATTGAAAAATTTGAACCAATAGAAGGGAAAATTCGACGAGAACCCTCCACTATAGGAAAAGGGTCGGGTGACGATCATTGTCGACCATTTCCACACTGCCCAAAAATGCGCCACCTCAGAGGCGAAAAAGAAAATACAAATAAATTAACATGATAAATATAAATATTATATTTAAAATTACTAATTATAGTTGAATATAACCTCTATATAACCATATATTAAAATTTTATAATTAATAAAAATATAACTGTGTCAAATTTAAAGTTTCATTAAATAGATGTTATAAATACCACAGTCACATAAAAATGGAAACAAAAGGCCATATATTCAAACTAAGCATTCTTATGGAAGAATATTACTTATAAAATAAAATTGGATTGTTTTTAAGGATAATTTTATTGTCCTTACCATATTATTCCTGATAAATATTCACAATTTTTTTCATGGAGTCATCCTTGTTCTTACACAAACAAAAAACCCATGAAAAACCTTTGAAAACTTTGGATGACCCTAATAACTTCAGAGATGAACATGAAAATAAATAAAAAAACATTAGTCTATAAGTACATAAAAATTTTAATTTTTGAAAAATAATCATTGGGCTCGAAATAAAAAAAATCATACTCAAGAAATCACTTTTTCTGGCCAAGGATCTGTATAAAACATTTTATAAGAAAAATTAATTTCAAAATAAAATTAAAAAATATTTCTTTGGGAACATGAAAAAATCATAGAAACTATTTCAAAAATCTAAGTAACAAATACTTTCCTTCAATGATAAAGTCAATAACATACCTCATGAAAAAAATAATATTTTAAGCATAAATAAATCATATATCTAAAAAGGGGAATTATTTTATTCTAATAGATTCCTATGATTTAAACCTAACAGCTACAATATGATGTAACCCTCACATATACCATGATATAAATTTTAGAGTTATACTTGCATGTAATTACCCCAATTAAACTTGTAAAAACCATCATTGTATATTACCATAATTTCATAGGAGAAACCTAATCAGTTAACTCCATATCGTTACCTAACAAATTAGAAGAATATAGTGGACACACTCATATTTGGCTTATAATAGAGGCAACTATCAACATAAATAATGCCCTATAACCATAACATAATCATAAATCATGATTTATTGAACTAAAAAACTTTTAATGTGGAAAATCACTTATTTTAAAGCAATAATACACACATAAAAAAAATAATCCAAAATACCCATGTAATATTATAAATAATGCATCAAAACATTATGAAATCATGGAAGAAGGAAAATATTCTCAAGGATTATAATTAGAAAAAAGTCCTTTTGACTTTGGTAAAAATTAAACATTAAAATATGATGTTTAAAATATAGAATTTTACATAAAACCGTAAAGCGATCCTTTGGAAATAAAGTTGGAGAAATTAGAAATCTGAATTTTTAAAAAATTATTGTCCATATAAATTCATTCATAAAAATAATTTTAAAATCATGGAAATTAAAGAGAATTCCCTTTAAAATAAATATTTTAAAATGAGGTTTTTAGTTATATTATCCCTTAAAAATATCATATCTTCGATGTTATCAATAATAAAATACATTTCTTTTATATATCATCTAAAATTAAATATAAAATAAGATTAAATTAACATGATATAATTAAAAATAATTTCACACATATTCATAGCATGACATAAAGAAGTATATGTTTTTTCTAGTGAATGGAAATAGAGTTAGGAAAATACCATACCTTATGATTTTCTTCAATTTAATTTTATTTAAAATATTTTCTAATGTTTTAAAAAAATTATTAATTAATACCCAAACCATATTAATATTTATTATTTTATATATTAACCTCTTAATTAATTTTATCACCTAATTTAAATAATATTTTTTGTTAACCATGTTTTAGGTGATAACAGCTATATTTTCCTATGCATTTTTCGTCATGTAAGTTCTAATTCTTGTGAATATGACATAGTTCCATAATATCCCAAATGATATAAAATTCATAGATAACATATTTATTTATTATATATATATATATATATATATATATAATAATAATAACAATTCATTAATGTTGGATATAGAAAATGAATCTCATCATTTTGAGGATATGGTAGTTCATACCTCCGCATGAGCGACGATGTCATTACATTAATAGTTGAAACAGTAAGTGACTGGGAGGTATATTAATTTTACAGAATTAATATATTCTATTAATATCAATATATATCCACTATGTCTATAATTTTAACCATCCTTATAAAGTGGTGATAAAAATGAATTACACAACTTCATGGGGATGGTAAGTAATACGTACAAACGCGTAGAGATTTGGTTTTTCATATGATTGATAAAATATGGAAAATGGTTACACTATATTTATAATAAAATACCAAAATATATATGATACTAGTATTATTACTTTACCAGGTAAACAACCTATGAATAGGATGTAATATAAGAAATAAACATTAAAGAGTTGGTAAAGAATATTATCACTTCTTAGATGTACTTATCTTTGATCTCTTCCTAAGAGATATAGGCTCATTATTTTCGAAGGATATGAACCTCCAGAAAATTTATAAGGATGTTTTAAAGATAAATTGAATGTAATTTTCCAAGAAACATTTCTTAATGTGGTGTGAAGAATTAATGGTGGATTTTTGATTTTATAATTGGGGTTTGGGACACTTTTAGAATTTCTCAAAATATTAAATTATAAAAAATTATGTTATCAAGAAAAATTACTCCAGATGGAATTTGATTCAAATATAAGATAGGATAGGGTATCTCATAATACAATTTAATTTATATAAGTTTAGATGTTATTTTAGACCTTATCTTTTTTATTAACCCCTTGGTTAATTATTTCTATCCTTAACCATAGTAACCATTATTATAATTATAAAGGATTAATAATGTTACTATAAATAAAAATAATGAATCTCAAATGGACCATTTAATATTTTATTAATAATATTACATTCACATGACCTAAGATAAATTTTTTGTTAATTTTAAACAGTTTAATACATTTTTATAAAAAATTATCATTAATGTCAATTTGGAAACTATCTATTTAATTTTAATTGAAATACATCAATAAAAATGGGTAATGTGAATATAAATATTTTACACATCTATAATATATCTTATAGATCTTTAAAATAATTTTTAAACATTAAATCATAAAAAAATATATCAATATTAATATTTATAAATTCAATTTGTTTATATTTATATTAATTAGATAAATATTGTTTTAACATTGTAGAATAATTTACTGTAATTATATAATTTCTAAAAAATATGTACAATTATCTATAATTAAAATAAATTCATTGAGATAAAAATGATAATTTTCATTCATTAATATCATTTTTTTCAATGTGGACACATAAAAATATATTAAATATAAAGAGAGTACCAATTTATAATTTTCATTGATTTAAATAATATATAAGTAATTATTAGGGTAATATTCTAATTAAACAAATCAAATTTAAAACTAAGGTTATAAGGTTCTAATAATGTTTTTCAGAAAATATCATTTTATAATTCTAGTGTAGCATCCTGATATTTTATGAAATATTTTTTTAGAATTAATTTAATATTTATATATTTTGAATTTTATACAACACTGAATATAGCTTTTGTTATACAAAAGCACTAAATGTGCCTTTAATTATATGAAACCCCTAGTTAATAATGATCTATATTGAATACATATATTTTCCTATGGTACAAATAAAACGTTGTTTCTCTTCTATTGCATATAATTTTGAGTCCCTTCGATAGCTTGTGTGACACGCATTGTTGATTTTTTATAAAATATATAATAATTTTAATAATATTATTAATATATTATTATAGCTTAAACCTAAAAATTTTAGTTTAAACTATGAATAATAATAAATAAATTATGAAAATATTATTTAATTTTTATATAAAATTAATCAATTGGTTATCAACTAGTACAAGTGAATGTAAGAACTATTTTAATGTAAGGAAATTACTTGTCTAAGAAAACTATTTTCTATGCACAAACAGAATTTTATCACCATAAATGAAACCAAAAACATTTGATTAATGTTTATAATAAAATTTATATATTATATACTAAGTCAATATTTTTATACTCTTCTAATATATTTCATAGGTATAAGATATGAAGAAAATAGAATTTTATTAATAAAAAGATGTAATTTTTCTAAAAGGTAATTTTTCCACCACTTAATAATTTTTCCACCACTTAATATTGAATCCATTTCCAAGAAAACTACTATTTCATATCAGGTAATCCATCAAACATAGTGTCCCCTTTAAAGTAAAATTAATATGTAATTCACAAATATTAATAAATATAAAATGCATTATTCTTTATTTACTTGGGATGTTACACTAAATGATCTTAATTTGGTTATACTAAAATCTAAATTTAAAAATATTTCTTAAATTATTAATTAATGAGTCTAATATTTTTATATAGGATATTATGATCAATTAAAGTACACAATCATATTTAAGGTAAGGGATTCTACATGAACCTCCCTTCTTCCTTTGGGTTATTCATGCTCTCTTTTAACCCAAATCAAATTATATTTTCTTTTTTATTAAAATATTATATATAAATTTTTTAGGTTATAAATTCATGTATCAATTTTGGTTCATCCTTAGTTTTTATGAATATAATTTTTTTTAAAGGGTTCCCTACTCAACTCTTCTCGACAAGCAAGAAAAATTTAACGGAACCTCCCAAATTATTACCTATTTTTAAGTGAACTCTATAATCTGATTTGATCCACCTTTATTTTTGTAAAATTACTCATTTTATTATAAAAAATGTATTCATTTACTTCAAGATTTATATAAAATATTATTCCATTTTCTCCTCTAAATTCTATATAATATTTTCCTTAATCCACATTAATTTATTTATTTATAAAGTTTCATAAAAGACATTTTTTATGTAATGAATTTATATTGATTCAATTATCATTATATATTATTATTTTCCCTTATTAATGTCCATGTATGAATTAAATCCTTCATTTCATGGACACCATTTTGATATTATCTTATGTTATGCCTTTTGGAAAGACAATGATACCCAATTATTACCATAGGTAACCTTTATATTTATGTTTGATTTCATAAGTATGATTCTTCATGTAGAACATAAATTCATGATCACATTATGATGGGTGTTCCCCAATAGCACTTCAATACATTGGTAATTTTTTGTTTCATGATACTTCATGTTCAACAGTCTTTTTGGTTAAGCTGGACTCATGCTTCATGTGAAATGGTCTCGATGAATAACCCTTACTCATGCTACATCTAGTGAAGTGACCTTGTGACCATTCATATGTCATGTTGTGTGTTGTTTGCACATATCATACGATACCATTATTACATATTCTATGATTACTTATGTATATTCATGCCTTTTATGTCATCTTATTATTCCTATTAACCCATGTGCAATGCATTATTATCATGTTTATTCTTTTACAGAGATTTTTAGATCATCCCTTTTTTCATATTATCCCCAAGTAATCATATATAGATGTAGAGGATCATAATAATATTGGATATCATAATATATTATTGATAAAATAATGTTTTATATAGTCCCGTATTTTCGTTTTTATGTACCTAGCCTTCCAAATACACTAAACTTTGAAATCCTGGCTTCTAAGTTTATATTTATTTATGTTTAAAATCATGTAATATTATTTGAAAATAATAGGGTATCTATAGTTTTCATCCTAGGAATGTCTAGTTATTTATGGAGATTATTATTAGAGGACATTAATAGGAACCTTAGGTATAATACAGAATCTATGAAAATAACCCTAAATTTGGGTAAGTATATAGTATGTGGTTTATCACACCAATTTTTTCGGGTCTATATACCAAAAATAGATGTGGTTATAGATTAGATGTACCTAGGAGTAACAAATCAGACTATGTGTTCCGGGCCTAACTTGGTATAACCTTGAATACGACAAGGAGCCTTTTTAACCACCTAGTTTGACCCTCCCAGGTGGATATTCTTTAGTAAATTCAAAAGATCATTATGAACCATTATAAAAGGAATAAAATAATAACCATAAAAATATATGTTATGAAATAAATTAAGGATAACCTAGATTGAAGCTTATGAAGGAAATGTTAGCATATCCTTTCCTTTAAAAAATTCATCCTTTTTATTTTCCATGTTTGTTTTTACTTGCTTATTTGATAAGTATTAAAGCCCCTTAATTTCACATTATTTTTCATAGTTAATGGTGGGAAATATAAGAACATATGACAATAATAAATATGATAATAAATGTGACGATTGACTGAATGAAATTCCAAATATGATGGGAATAGGTGCTTAAAAATTTATGACAGTACATTATCACGTGGC
The DNA here is from genome assembly GCA_963277665.1 of Viscum album. Classification (NCBI taxonomy): domain Eukaryota; kingdom Viridiplantae; phylum Streptophyta; class Magnoliopsida; order Santalales; family Viscaceae; genus Viscum; species Viscum album. The sequence continues at coordinate 612,835,060 of OY728129.1, read as the reverse complement.
TCAAGTTATGACTAATAACATAAATAATGTGGAACTCCCTCCTTCTCTAAATAAAGAAACAATTTTCCTCAAATCCTCTATGTGGAAAAGCCCTCCCATGTTTAGTGGATCTTCTGATCTCCTCCTCATGAAACTATTGATTAACTTCATTAAAAATATATTCTTTGTCCTATAGTTCTCATAAGAAGATAATGTTGTTCTATAGGTCTATAGTTTTTATGTGGAAGAAGATAAGTGGTAGAAAATGATCAAAAATATTAAGTTAAAAGAATAAATTAATTCTATGTACTAGTAAGAATTAAATATATTTTTTTGATAAATATTTTACAGGAAACAACCATCTCATGTTGGAATGAGAGTTCCTCAAAATTAAGAAAAAATAAGAAGAGTCTATTGGGGTATATGAAGAAATATTACAAGGATTAAAATAAATACCTCTATCATTGACATGATCACTGAAAGAAAGGTGGATCCCTCCTTTATAGGAATAAATCTATGTATATAAATACCATTGATGAATTGAAACTTTGACAGTTATGAAAAGATTATCCATTGTGCTCTGAAGGTTGAAATGGAGACCAGAGACTCTAAATTGTCTCATAGGCACTGTGATAAAAAGTGGAAAATGGAGTCTAAATTGGGTGAATAAGAAAATAAATCCCATTATGGAAAGAAGATATAATATCTTTTGTGTCAAAATTATGTGGAGAAGCATCCTGGGAACTGTTTAAGGGGATCTGGGAAATGTTTCAAATATATAATATTGGGAAATCTAGATATGAACTGATGAAGGGACAAAAATAATTCCGCTAATTTGAAATAATAAACGAAGGTTCAAATAAAAACTAATCATATATTTCAATGATACAACTACATGTAAGATGTGAATTTTAAAAACCAATTCCCTAATACTATGTTTTTTGGAAGAATTCAACAATAACCTCCTAGGAAACAAGTAGGGGAATATGCTATCACAAATACTAAAGTGAATCCCTACAATGATGTGGTGATAGTTTTAATAATTATTCATTCATGAATAATGAACATACTATTTGGTTTGAATTCTATTCATTCTTTCATATCATGCATGTTTAGATAACTATTAAAACACCAATTCAAAATATGGTAGTTGAGTTATCTATGTGAACTGTAAATAGGGAAGTTATACCATCTAAAGTATATAAATCTTCCCTAGTTAATGTTTTTGAATTGAACCTCTTGGAAAACCTCTATACACTAGTTTTGGTGGAATTCAGTGATATTTTGAGAATGGATTTCCTATAGTTATTCAAATCCAACATCAACTGTAGAGAAAGGTATATCACTCCTCACATCTCGAAGAATCGTCCAATTATGTACAAGTGTAAGGAGGATGATGAAAGTCCTTTAGAATCATAGTCTTAGGAGTGGATATTATTGCCTTATGAGTAACCATGTCTAACTCAAATGGTTGTGATAATGGAGAGAATCATACATAATGAAATGCCCAGTGTAAGGGACTATGCTGATGTATTCCCCAAAGTGTTTCATGGTTATCCATAAAATTGAGATGTTGAGTTCTCAATTGAACTTATTCTTGGATATCTTCCTTTATCAATGACACTTTATTGAATGGTCATTGTAGAGATGGAATAATTGAAGAAGTAGTCATAGGAGAATATAGAAAAGGCTATTATATGACCAAGTGCTTCACCATGGGGCGCCCGAGTCTACATTTTCTAGAATAAGGTTGGATCAATTATCATCTTCATTGATTATTTTGAGCTTAATAAAATAAATATAAATAAAAAGTATCACATTCCTTAGATATATGACTTGTTCGACCAGCTACACGTGGCCTGTTATTAAAATAAGGTGGACCTTCAGTCCGGATATCATCAATTAAAGGTGAGGAAGGAACAAATTCCAAGGACTTACTTTTGAATGAGGTATAGAAACTATGAGTTCATAGTTATTTCCTTAAGACTCAATAATTCTCTATTAATTTACATTAACTTAATTAATTGAGTCTTTATATATTACCTTAACCAATTTGTGGTAGTCCTTATTGAAGATATTTTGATATACTATAAGAGAGAGGAGGAATACATGGGGCATTTGAATACTATTTTTAAGTGATTTGTAAGGGAGAAACATTATGAAACTTATTGTAAATGTGAGTTATGTATGGGGGAATTAACATTATTGGGGGATATTATCACAAAAAATGGAATATTTGTAGACCCTTACAAGACAATGGAAATTAAAGAGTCGCCTAGGACAATATCTGTAATGAAGATCAGTAGTTTCATTGGACTAGTTGGGTATTAAATATTATTTTTTAAGAACATATCACGATTTTCAAACCCAATAATAAATATATCATGGAATGTAGTAAAGCTCTTCTAGACTCAAGAATATAAGGAAAGCATTACGTAGATCCGTAAGAGGCTTATCACTACACTAGTACACACACCCCTGACAAGTGGAGAACAATTTTTGGTGTAAAAAAATACTTTAAAGAATTTATTAGCCTATTTAGTAATGAAAAATGATAAATTTATATCTTATAGCTCATGGAATTTGGAAATACATGACTGAATCTATCCTAAGCATGATCTACTGTCGGAAGCTATGATTTTTGTGTTCAAAATATATTAGTATTATCTCTATGGGGAGAATTATGAAAAATATACTGATCAAAAGATTATAAAATATATATTCACACTTAATGAGCTTAATATGCACTAGGGATGGTGGCTAGAGCTCATTAAGGATTAAGATTGTGCAATCCACTAGCATCCTAGTAAAGCAAACAAGGTTGTAGATGCTCTAGGTAGAAAGCATTTTGCTACTTTATTAATGATGATAATTGAGGAGGATATAATCATCACCGACTTACAATGATGGACATGGGAATCATTATGGGAGGAAAATAGGCAATCCTTTCTCAAATGATTTATCAACCATCCCTCTTTGAAAACATAAATTACGGTCCAAGAAATGATGTGGAAATTAAATAAAAGTTGGTAGCTACAAAAATGGAAAATCCTATGTGTTAAATATTTATAAGGATGGATTAATAATATTTGGTACATCATTATGTGTACCATCAGATCTATAGATATATAATAAGATTTTGAATGGAACACATAGCTCAACATACTCTATTACCCTAGGGAGCACAAAGATTTCTCGACATCTCTAAGAGAACTATTGGTGGGATAATATGATGATGGAGATTTCTGAATATACATCAAAGTGTCTGTTATATCATCAAGTGAAGGGTGAATTGAAAAATTATAAATTATTGGTGCAACTATTACCAATACCAACAAGAAAATGGGAAAATATCACCATGTACTTTTCCACTAAACTTATCATGACTTATCGAGGGAACAATGTTACATGGGTTATTGTGGATCTTCTAAAAAATACAACTCACTTTATAAAAACTTGAGAGGAATTATCATTGGATTAACTTTAATGGATATATATCAATGTTGTGGTAAGTCTATATGGAATAAGACTATCAATGGAATACAATCGAGATCCATGATTCATCTTTACATTCTGGAAAAGAATCCAACATGCTCTAAGAACTGAGTTGAAATTTAATACGTCCTATAATGAAAACACATATTTCCTATCTGAGTGAAATATTTAGACACATTAAGAGATGTTAAGAGAATGTTCTATGGACTTCAAAGGAGGAAGTGATCAACATATGCCTCTGGTTGAGTTCTCTTACAACAATAGTTTTTACCCTAGCATAGAAATGAATCCACCTGAATCACTTTATTGAAAAAGATGTAGAACACTATAATTTTTGGTTGTATTTGTTAAACCTAATCTATTAAGACCTGAAAAGGTTGAATAAATGTTAGAGAAGGAGAAAACAATTCAGCAATACATCAAGGCAGCCCAAATTCGGAAACTTTTTTTCTCATACAATCATCAATGAGACCTTTTGTTTAAATTTTGATACATGTTATTCTTCTAGGTATCTACATAGAATAAGGTTATGATATTTTAGATGAATGGAAATCTATGTACTTGGTATACCGACACTTTTGTGATTCTAGATTATGGAAGAGTTGTGACCTATGGACTAAAACTTCCACCTACCACATTAAATTACATGGTGTATTCTATGTATCCCACTTATATTAGTATATACCAAATCCTTCACATGTTCTGAATTCAAAGGTGTTATAGTTGGTGAATGGTTATTCTTACAAGGATCATACATTTAATATCTTAGAACGTATAGATATTGTTCTATGCCACAAGACTACTCACCTGGTCAACGTACTATAGTAGAACCATAAGAATGAAGAGGCATCATGGGTACTTGAGGAAGTGATGAAGGAAAATTACTCACACCTATTTCCAACTTAAAATGAAAAACGAAATTTCAAGGGTGAAATTTAATAAGGGGGAATAATTTTATGACCCAAAAAGACTATCAAATGAAATTACATTCTTATAATTATATCATATAGTATGATCACATAAAATTACATTAAGAAAAAAATACGGACATTATAAATGAATAATTAATGAAATAAAATACATTTCTAGATGTTAATGAACATATACAAAAGGAATTGTAACATGACCTTTGGAATAGTAACATAGACCTTATTAATATTAAACCAAAAAATTGAATTGTAACCTCATCAATGAAAGTATAAATAAAATTTATCCATCTCATAGGTGACAATATGATATAATTATATCATGGATTAAGTAAATAAATATTTTTAAAATTATTAATTATGTTTTGGTATTTTTGTAAGTTATAAATATTTAATTAGAAATTTATGACTAATAAAATAATTTAAAAGAAAATTTATTTTTATAAAATGTATTCATAAATTTGTATTTTGACATTTAATGATTATAAGATAATTTTACGAGACTTTAATTAATTATTCAAAGTGATATAAAATAAGTTATTATTTTAAAAAACATATTTTTCATGTAAATTATTCTATTAATAAAAAATTAAATTTCTCATATTTAGAAAATTATTTTCATAAAATGGGGTTCAGTTTTGAATTCTTACCACCAAAAACTATTTATGGTGAATTTTTGGTCTTCTCTAAAATACATGATTTTCTGGGTTAATAGTGAAATATGATAATTTTTTTATTTATAAATTATATGTTAACTACACTATTACTTGAGTCATCATTGATCTAAGCACCATAATATTGAACAAAAATTAATTATATTAATATTTTTATGATAATTCTCAAACTATTCATAGTCCTGACCCAAGATAATAGAGTAAGGATTAATATAATTAGAAAACACCCCTCTCTGGAACTATAAATACCTCCCCTCTCCTCCTATTCAACCCACACCTCTCAAGACTGGAGCATTATTCAATTTCTTCTAAAATTTTCTCTCAAACCACTCCCCCACATCTAGGTGAATTTAATATTAATAAAACAAAAAATATTCCCTATAATGGTTATCAAGAATATGGAATCAAGAGATAGGAAACTAATCCTTTTGTTTTAATTTATTTTCATCTTCCATTATTTTCTTTTTCTCTCATCACCCAACCTCATCGAAATCGCACTGTAACACCCCACGATTTTTTTAATTATTATTTTTTATTTAATTTATCCTTTTTATAGTTGGTATTTTACATGAAACTAAAAATATTTATTTACAAATATATATATTAAAACACTGATGGAATTTACTTGGCCTTCAATACCCTCAATACCGACTTGGCTTGCACTACGCACAACACCAACTTGGTATATGTTACACACAACATAGATGTTTCTACAAAACATAAATTTATTATTATAATTATTTAAATTAGACAATTGTAACCCAGATCATAAAAATAGTAATATGAACGGTAATAACTAATTTTAAAAATATTATTTATAGTTGATTTATATAGATAAAACTTTTTTGTATTGAAAGATATAATATTTAGTAAAGTCCAATTAGATTAAAAAATATTGTTTTCTTAAATGAACCGATTTTTATAATAAATTTTATTTTATACACATTTAGAAATTTAATTTGTTAAATTAAACTTCATTTTTAAATTTATAATGTCCAAATTAGCTTAGAATTAATTTTTGTGATTTTTTTGAGAAACATCATTTGTTGATGAATAGTGAAAAATACTATATTTTTTGTAAACATTTTCCTATTTGTTTAAATAATTACTATTGATAAATTATTATTTAAATTTGTTTTAAAGTAAAATTAGGTCAATTATAAATCTATTAATAAATTTTTTGTCAATATAATAAATTTATCATTGAAATTGAATATAAAACTTCACAAACTTTTTCACTTTTTTCAACTTTAAAGACCTCTAATTTTGTCTTAGTTGTAAGACTAATATTAATCTAAATTTTACCACTTATGTGAACAAAATTTGAAAAATTGACATACACCATTTTAATCAATTTAATATTTAGATTACAATTTTTTCTAGTTTGTTTTTTCCCAAATTATTAGAAAAATTGATTAAAATTAACTATAATGATTAAGGTAAAATTTGGCTTAATCAAGGACTAAAACATACTCATATGGTCACAAATTACCTTTAAACATCTCCAAAAACCATTTTATGGCCATTATTATTACATACTACTTCTTGTATTGATTTAGGATTGGATTTTATTATTATTTTAGGTAATAATATGTGTACAGATAATTCTTTTTCAAAAAATCCAAGTGAGTCATTTTCCTTCTATATAAAAGTCCACCACCTCTCCAACATCCTAGCACCTATAAAAACTATTTGGTTCGGAGAAAAACATCCCAATAAACGTCCCAGAAAACCACCCATCCTCCCAGAATCCTTACCTTCGGCATAAGGTAATCCAAATATTCCATTTGGCACAAACCAAAAAGAGTTACCTGATTAAGTGGAAACATCTTCTCTCAAGTCCATTATTTTATTTTATTTATACACCCCCTCCAAATTCCTTTTTACGTTATTTTATAACCAAACTATGATAATAAATATTATTGTATGGTTTTTGTTGAATTTTTCAATCTTCACATGAACACGCCTCCATATATTGGATAACGAACATATTGATTATGTGTAAGGAAAACTATCACCTCTCTAAACAATGAGTGTTTAATAATCCAAACTAACTACCAAGGTGGAAATTTTGATAGAAAATATATTTTTATATTTTATATTTATTATTTATTTTGTGATTTGTTATTTCTTTTTCCACACATATCATTTTACTTTTCATTTGCTGTTAATATGATAATTTCGTTTGAAGATGTGTAGAGTATCACCCCCTCAAAGAGATATGATTTGTTCATATAGTACATAGATAATATTAAAGTTTTTTATTGAATATATAATGAAAATATTATATAATAAATATAATTAATGATTATTTATATATACAAATATATTTTTTGTTTTATTTCTATCAACATGACAATTAAACATAAATAGCATTCATGTGTAGGTACGACCAACTATCTCCATGAATAGTTTATTCAGTTTCATACTTTTATATACTATAAATTATACTAATACACATATAATTTATATTAATTATATTTATATAATTATTTCAATTTTTTAAATCATGATATATTTTTTAAATAAAAATGATATAACTAATTAAGACACATGCGAGGAATAATGAGAATATTACCCGAAGTGAAACCTTAAATAAGATTTTATACAACAGGGTAATAAAAGGTCATAATAAAACTAGATATGGTAATAGATATAACAATATGGTTCATTAAAATATATATAATAAATTTATATTTATTAACAGGTTTTCTGAATGAGTACGCCAATATTCAAGACACAAGGTAAGGGGATTTCAGGTCACATTCTAATTCTGTGTGATACATGCTATGTTCACCAGTCATTACATTTGATTGGTGTCTATAATGACCATTATTTCATTATATGTAACATATAATTAAATTTAATGGTATAAAAATATCGATTATATGACCTTTCATTCATGGATTTTAAGATTCAAAAGTTACCAAATTGGTCAAATGGTTTTTTTCTCAATTTTCCTTTTTTAGACTTGGGTTTTGTTAGGAACCTAAATTATTTTTTGATGTTCATATACTTAAATTTTACATGTTATATCATTAATCACCAAATTTTATTTATATTTGAAAATTCATTTAATTTATTTATTCTTACATGGTGAGTGTGGTCCCATGTTAAAATGTTATAAGTGTTTAATTAAATAATCTCATCACTTTTTGAGATTATTTATGATTATTATTTCATCGATGAAATAATTTGATACATCCCATAATAAAATTAAGGAATTTTATTATACTCAGAATACTATTAATATAATCATGTATTGGTACAATATTTCTACACTTTGTTACATAATATAGTAAAGAAATTGGCTTTAGTAAATCCCGACTTTACTCTCTCTTTAGTCAAAAATATGTGTTCCTTTAAAACATTATTTTCTAAAAAATCCAAGAATATTCTACCAATATCTTATGATCTTTAAAATAAATTTTTACCCTTTTTTTCAAATTTTTTCGATGGACTATTCTGGTCTCCTTCCAAATGAGGAATTTTTCAAAACTTTTTATCATGCAAAAGGAAAGTACTTTTTTCCACATATGAGCTATATAGATTTATCCATTATCAATCCATTGAAGATTTTTTTTCATGTTTAAAGATTAATTTTTATGAATGTTTTTTAAAATATAATTTCAAATAAATTACCTTCAAAATGTTTTGAAGCTACTTATATAGGTTATCAAGGAATATTGTTTTCAAATTTTTTTTGAAGATTCTATTATATGTTTTAATAGAAAATGGTTTTCCAAATAATTGCATAATTCATTTATAAGTTTTCAATGTATTCTAAATGAAATGGTTCTAAAAAAATTCTATCTTATTTCATATGTTTTTATGTAATATGGTTTTCAAAAAAATTTCATTCATTCTTTATATGTTGTCAAAGTTTTTTAAAAAATGGTTTATCAAAAAAAAATTGCTTATTTTTTAATTTTTCACAGAGAACGGTTTTCAAAATTATTTCAATTATTATTTATAAGTTTTAATTTTATTTTATAAGATAATTATTTCTAAATCATTTCCTTTATTAAAATTCTAATTTCAAAGAAGAAATTATATATTCCTCATGAAACATTTTTGAAATATATTTAAAAATTATTTACCATATAAGATGGCATCTGTAGATGTTACACATAACCTTCTATGAAATTATCTAATGAATCTATCAATATTCTTTCTATGAACCAGTTATCATTAATGTCATGGTCTTTATCAAAACCATTTCTCCTTCAGGGGTTATAGTTTTATGAAATCCATTTCTCTTTTATTGGTTATATGTTTATGAAATTATTTTTTCATTCATGGTTTATATTTTTATGAAGTTATTTCACTCTCATAGGTTATATGTATATGAAATATGTTTCTATTTCATAGGATATATGTTAATGAAATCTGTTTCTCTTTCATGGTTTATTCATTAGATGGAATTGGTATGAAACATGTATCTTTTTCCACATGTTATGATATGTTTACATGTTTATAATACCCATTTAATTTCATGGGTTATGATATTATTGTTTATGATTTTATGGAACATGTTTGTATGACTTCACTCTGATATTAGAGAGACCTATATCTCTCTCTAATGAATTGGATTAATATTTATATCTCATGGGATAGACTTGGATGGAATATGAAATTAACTCATTTCAATAATATAGTGATATAATGAGAAATGCACTTGGTTCAGTAATATATGGATAGAATGTGGAGTCAACTCAGTTTGGTAATACAGGGCTAGAATGGGGCATGTACTCGGTTCATTAAAAGAAATTTTCCATAAATATGGCATTGGTAGTGATTCCTTTACTACTATCTAAATCAAATTGTATACCTATTTTTCTACAAGAATTATATATTTTATTGCTATATTATTATTTCATGGTTAATGTTCTTTATTTTCATAAGATTCATGCATTATGAACTACCAATTGTATTCCATGATTCATGTACATGACCTTCAATATGAAGGGTATGATATTTTATTTTCATGATCTTGTTCTCATACCCTTATTATCACGATTATGCTTACATATCTCCCTTGTTTTCCCTAAATGAAGATTTTAGCTCATCCCTTTCTTATGTTTTTCCCATGTTATGTAGAAATGGTTTACGTATATATACTAATAATGGAATTCTTTATGTGTGATGCTGAATATATTTCATCATGATAGAATATTTTTTTCTATGTTTCCAAAGACACTAAAATATTGTGGTCCTTAAGAAAATATTTTTATAATGCACTATATATTCATCTAAAATGATGTAATATACATGTATGTTAAGCCTGTTTTTCTATAGTGTGTATCAAAGGAATGGTTTAGTCAGCCTTTGTCATCTATTTGTGAAAACATTATTATGATCCCTATGTATATTTATATTGATATTTCTATGGATATCTCTGAGGATAAATATAAAGATGAGTTAAAAGATTATGAAAATGTCATAGATTTTTCTAAAGGGTATATTTAGTGGTTTCCTTCAATTACATCCCTTTTTTATTCTACAAGTTGGTGTGACTCTAGAATAGATGTACCTAGGTGTAAAAACTCCAAAAATATGTTTTGGTTATAACATTGGGTAATCTGGTTCATGAAATTGGGCCTTGCTGCACACCTGGTTTGAAACTCCCAGCAAATATGCTTTGGAAATTCCCAAACTCTTCACGAACCATCATTAAAGATTTAAATATAATTTTTAATTGAATAACCTTGGATAAACCTTTTATGTCAATGATTAAGGTAGGTTTCAATATTTATACATCCTATAAGTATTTATTATCATTACTATGTTGTTTTCTTCTTTGATAAGTGATGCTCACACTATGATTATGATTTTAGACAATGGTGGGAACTAGAAGGAATAAGATTGATGTTAAATGTGATGGATGATTTTCTAAGGAGTAGACAAGGGGGGTGATAACTGGATTTGAAGATTTTGTTATCATACCTAATCAGTTTTCACAAATCATGATTAATAACGAGTACCTTCACCAAATCTTAGACTCAACAAGGAAAATAAATAATGTGTTCACTTAGAGTTTGGTTAATAGAGACTATTGTGAAAATAATATTTGGTTTCCTTTTTGTCAACAGTGAGGAAAGAATCATTAGGTGAATGTATTATATTAACAAGAAGATATTATTACTATGGAAAAGTATGAAACATAGCATGTGATTTAAGTGAAAAATGTATATTTTTCTTAAAAAGGGATGAGAATATTTTCCTCCCTAATTCATCGTCAAAGTTTATTTTTTTAAAGTGTGGATTAAATTTTTCATATGATACTTAATTCCTTAATAGTAAATAATCTTAAGAAAATTAGTATGTTCATAGGGGTAATGGTAACATTTCTAATGATGAAGAGACTAATTATTAACTGTGAATGGAATGTGGTATTTTTTAATAGGATAAGTTAGCCTTACTAATGACTTATGGATAAAGTGAGACAATAAAATATTTTATGTATTTTTATTCAATAGGTATGTTATATGAATGTAGAAATATGTAACTATTGCTCAGTTTATGTTTTCTCTACAGATTTACCAGAATATATTGAGTGGTTCTGATGGAATACAAAAGTGGTATAATTGTGAGGTGATGTCCATAGAAAAGGCATGATTAAGGGAAAGATAACCCTTAATATGTTCCTTATGTTCTGATAAAAAAATTAGATAATGATAGGTGGGATAAAAATATGTAAATTGGATGGTGCTTATTACCTTTGAGCTGATTAATGACATGTTTACAAGTAGTTCATTCTTTCACAGATGAATTTTCAAACCTATTGGATTTATGGAATATATCCATTAATCTATATAGTAAGGAAGCATGCATGTTTTTCAAAATTTATTTATTGTGATTAAGGTCATTACAATGTTCCAACATAATTTACCATGAGGGTATTCACATTTTTGGAATCTGAAAACCAAGAGTTACTTTATGATATATGAGGGATCAATCATAACAAGGTTTCATGACATTAATTATATGTTATTGTATTGTCATCCTTCATAAGGGTTATAATGCTACCAATTCATGAAACTTTTTTGTTAAACTTATGAGGAAAGATTTATTTATGGACATTGTGTTGAAAACCTTGTTTAAAAAGAAATTTAGTGATTAACCTTATTTCAAGGATGTCCATCATATTTTATAAATTATATTATTAGGGTTTTATAAATGGGACATTATATGTTGGGTGACAAACAATCTTGTCTTGTAAGGCCACAAGGAATGAACTCATGACCAATTGATAATAGGGGTTTCACACCTACCACATGCCTATATGATATCCTAGTTATGGTATAATTATTTTGGATTAATAATTATATATGATGAAACAGTAGTGTTGATTTTTATTTATAAGATTATAATGAACTCCCACTATGGTTGATTTAGTATGAATCATAAATGTATAAAAATAGATATCTATAATAAAAATAAATATGAATAATTGATGAAGAAGGAATGTTTTTAATCAGTGTAGAAGCTTATCGATCATTATAATATTTTCAATTACATTACCATTAGTAAATTTTCTGACGAAGATGACTTGAAATCCCTTAATATTTCTGCAGTGAATTTTTTTGTAGGTATAACACCATGTTATCATTCATATTCATATGTATCCACACATTTCTAGACATTACTATTATTATATTGATACTAACTCAATAGTTATAGGAAGTCCTCATCACAAAAAAATGATCTCTTCCTTTGAATTGGGTAATTTTAAACTCAAATTCTATGTCAAGATATGAATATTTTTAGGACCTAAAAGTTATATGTTGGACATAGAAGATGATATAAATATTATTAAACACAGGGGTCCTTTTAAAGATTTAGTGAAGTCTAATTGGATTCAATATAAATTGGTGGATATCTCTTTATTGGATATAATCTCAACATCCACTAACGTTAAAATAGATTTGAAAGAACTTAAGATTGTCAAAAACAAATTCATAATAAACCTTAGATTACCACATAGTATTAAAAGATAGAATGTCTATGACTCAAATAATGCATGGATAAACACTAATCCAATATAAGTAATAGAATCTGGGATTAAATATGAAACCAATATTAACCTGTAACGCCCCGACCCTAGTTACCCAGAGTCGGTGCATTATTACATAACATTGGCATGATCACAAGAAAGATCAAATCTCGAAAGACCAATTGGTTTAGTAGCCTTGGAAACACTAGATATATTCATAAGTTTTACATTACATCATAAAATGAAAAACTACTACAACAACATAATGTCTCCATAATCCACACTCATATCCCCACATAATATCCCTGCAGGTCATTCATAATTTACTTCTTCACTTCCTGGGAAAAATAAAACATAGAAAAGGGGTGAGCTCAAATGCCCAGGAAGGATAACAATATAGAGGAAACTTTCATAAATAAGAATAAACATTTAAGGCAATGTATAACTAAAACAAAAGCCTTTCAAACATGAACTTTCAACATTGTATGGCATAAATAAAATGAAATAATGCCATTTACTTATTCACATGGATATTCTACTAATCGAATAATCACATGAAAAAATCAATAACCACTTTCATAATGTTGGAATGCATAATGCTGAACTTTAATTTCTTTGTCAAGGCCTCGTCCCAAGACCTTGGGGCTAACTGTAACCGGAACCCAACCCGGAGTGCCTCTAATAACCGGACACAAACCCGGAGTTCCTCTAATAACCGGAGACCAAACCGGAGTTCCTCTAATAACCGGAGACCAAACCGGAGGGCTTACTTTTACCAGTCCCCAACCCGGAACATACTTGTATAACACATTCATCTGAATGAAAGGTTGAAATATAACATAAACATTCGGATTACAAATAACTTATGAAATGTAAATACTCTAAACAAAAACCATGAGTGACATAAGAATAACTTATCCACAGTCAAAAATATCACAAATAAAATATGGATGTTTTGTATCATAATAAATCAACTTCAAATAAGCTTAAAATCCATCAAAGGATGTTGACATAGATGAAATAAAGACTATTTTAGAAAAATATCTCTTTCTATTTTGAAATCATTTAAGAGTATTATATTTATGAAAGAAAACACTTTTTTTAAAATATTATTGTTATCCTGTAAGGGAAGCTTTGAAGATTTTATAACGGCGGAAAATAGCCACACCCGCCATATAAGTTAAAAAAAACATTCTTACCTTAATTTTATCGAAAAGGTTAAAAAGCACCTTGTTTGGAAAACGACAGAAGGATTCCTTTATAAACCTCTTATAAAAAGTAAAACAAGGGTATAAATGACTTTAACCCATATTCTAGTAAATAGTAAAAATATTTTGAAATTCATTTTTAAGAAACATGGATTTGGATGATAAAGAGATCCCAGTAGATTATTACGTATAAACAACCTCGGATAATGAAGTGATTGCGAAATAACCCTTACCAATTTGGTAACTTATGAACCATACAACCCATGAAAGAGGTATCATACAATGAATATGTAAATACACATAAATTAGAGTGTATTACACAAAGAATATAATTATGGGCAGTACATACACCACACAAAAGGTGATGGTGGCAATATGGCATGAATCTCACGGGAATAAGGAGTGAGACGAAAACCCCTTACCTTGTACTTTTCCTTGGTTGGGGTAGGTTAACCTCCTCTTCTTCGGGTTCTTCTTTTTTATTTGATCAAAAGGGATCCTTAGGTTGGCTTTCTGATCAAACTAAGGCCCCTAGGTTGTAGTGAGGGAAGTTGGGAGAGTATTTGGGAAGAGTTTGGCCGAACCAAAAGGCTTTGAAGGTGTGAAGAAATGAGAATGAGGAGTTCCCTTTTATAAGAGGGGTGAGGGGCACCTTTGGAAAAGCTAGAGATATTAGTTTATAATAAATTCATAATCAGTTTCCAATAGCTCCAAAGTTGACTATCCAAAGGTTAAGGTGGGGATGGGTCGAAAACAACTCAAACAATAGAATTTAGACAGGTTTGGGTACTTATATTGACCATATCTTTAAGTATTAACTCTATGTTATTTAGTTTCACTTTTACAATGTCTCTTTGTATTTTTATATAATATGGTTAATAAACATACTATATACATCCAAGATACCCCCAGGTGGTCCATTAATGATGAACCTATCATGATATAAGTCTCTTGGCCGAACCTTAGATTTTTAAGAATTTAATATCAATTAATAATATAATATTTGTTTTAAGAACTCTTTTATGTCAATTTTGACACTATTCAATAGTTGATTTTTTTGAAACTCATAAAAAATTGATTACTTAGAACAAAGTAAATTAAATCAATCCTAATATATCATATTATCCTAGAAAATTAGTTTAATTCATTAAATGTTTCATATTATATTTATTTGGGTATTTATAATATCAATTAATTTTATTTTTCACTATTTTAGTAATTACTGCATCATCATTGTGTCATAAATAAAATAAATTATTTAATGTCTAAAAATTATAAATAAAATATAATTATGTAGGAAATCTTTTTATCTTTTTAATTAATATTTATAATCTAAAATCCAACATATATAACCCTATATAATAATTGTTTTTCTAAAAGATATATGCTTGTGTCATTTTTGTATTCATTTTAAAACAAAGTGTCCCTATCACCTACAAGTGGCACCATGGGGTCCCCAAATCGACCCAAAGATTCCTATGGTCTAACATGTATCAACCAATAAGGCTAGGACACGTTTTAGTGTAATTTAGTATTATTATAATATTATTTTTTAACCCTTATTTACCAGATTTACCCTTAACCATGGTAAATAAAATATTTACCACAGTAATTATTCAAAATGTCTAAAAATAAAAGTTACCTATTTACACAATTTGGAAATCCTGATTCCAAATATGAAATCCATTTTTCTAAATTCAAAACACAGAAGTGGCAGAAATTAATTTAAAATTAATTCCCGCTGTCAAAACAAAAAGCGTGTTTTTAAGAGATAATAACTATCAAAAGATTGAAACTTGTTTATGTTCGGTTTAATTGTAAAATTATGTCCAATGACCAAAATTATATTAAATGGTAAAAAGATATTCTAAATATATTTTAAAACCACTCAAATTCATAATTTATTACTATTAATTATTTTGATTAAAAAAGATGTTTTTAATTAAAATTTAGTAATTTTCACTATTCATCAAAATATGAAAGTTATCCGAAAAGTACCAAAATTTCACCTTAGGCTAAATTAGATATTCCGAATACAAAAATGAATTCCATTTTAAAATATAAAATATATATAATTTCAAAATGTCGGTATTACTATTCATAACGGCTAGTTTGATTGGTTGTGGTGTGTGTTAAAACTCAAGGTTGCGTACAACACACGCTACTGTATTATTCAAAGAAAGCGTACCGTGGAAGCTTGGGATGTTTCATTTTAAATTTTTGATGTCCCCATTTAGTCAAAAAGTTCAAAATATTGTATTTAAAAAGGGTTCACTATTAAAAGTTGATAAAAGTGCAATACTGAAAATGAATTTGTTCTTGCATTATGTCTAAGATACTCATAATATGGAAAAATTATAAGGATTATATAAAGTTTAAAATTTAGTTAATACTATTCATAACCTCTTTTTAATGGATTTTTGGTAAGTCATGGTGAAATTGAACTCGGTGTTGCATGTAGTGCAAGTTATTGAATTATTTTGAAGAAATAACACATTATGAATTCTTGGGGTGTTACATTCTCCCCTCCTTCAATAAATTGCGTCCTTGCAATTTGAAATTGTTCTTAGAAAATAAATGGTTGAAAGTAGAAAATATATTTGTGGGAAAACCCACATCGGAAATTGGGTTTCTAAAATTTAGTCTTAATATGAGGAAAAGAGAAATCAAAGGGTCACCACCAAATTATGATCTCGATTAGGAGAACATTGGTGGCAATTAGAGACATATAATTAGAGAAAAAATGTAAATATTTATAGGTAGTGATTGAGGTCATCAATCAAAAACAAGTGTAAAATTGAGGTTCTTAAATTCATCAATCTATGATGATTTGAAATACCATCGGTTCAACAAAACATATGGTATTAGGATAACACATTTTTGACGTTTCAAAATATCTTAGTGGAAATCCCACATCGAAAAATGAATTAATGAGGCCTCTATTTAAAATAAAGAGTCGAAAGTATGATGATTACCGAAAATAACACATACTAGGGTTCCATGTAGGAAAATATGGATATGGAAGAAAAATATAACCATCAATTATCTGATGGAGAGTGGTAGAGAACATGGCTATGAAAAGACCAACAATCCCAAAGCCATAAATTAGTGATGATTTAAGGTACCATCTAGGAAAACATTTTTGTTCTAAGTTGCTTTTCTTAATGTTGAGGAATTTATTTATGAGATTGGATAAGATTATAAGGAGATATACTTACTTTATAATTAGATTTTTATCCATTAATAAATTTCTACCACAAACTCATCTTTCACTCTAAAAGATAATAGAATGTAAAAAATTCTATTTACACTATTCGTATAGGGTTCCAAAATAAACGGATTTATAATTCATCTACAAGATCTTTTAATAAAAACTACATTATTTAATCCAGGACATCTCGTGGGCCAGTGGTAGGTTATACACCCTTGTCGCCCTTCGGTTGCGGGTTCAAGTCTCGCAGTCTTGCCGGACGCGACGGGTTGCCGCCCGACCTACGAGTTTTCCCTTTTATGGCAATCCAAAATAATCCAAACTAGAACTATCCAAAATACTTCTTTCCAAACTCACATTCCAACATTTATAAGGAAGGTAAAAATAATGTAGATCCTTTTTACCCCGTAATAGCATATGAACACCTTCATCATGTATTCTTTTAATACACTGAAACATCCTGAATTACCATATTCCTTATTGATTACATTCATGCTCCCTTATTCCATATAGAATACTGGATATACTTCATCAATCCAAAAATGTTTTAAACCCCAACAATGATGGAATATACAAATCATTAATCAGTTCCAAGGTCGTCATGAATATCCAATATAATTTATCCAAAACAATCATGTATTATTCCAAAATCACTACCTCGGTGTCAGAACTATATTATGGTTTATCATTTTCTCAACCATATATTTTCCAAAAATTTATCCTGCTATTGAGTCACTTTTCTTTGTTCCACACAATCTCAAGTCCTTAATGAAATAATACTGCAGTACAATCCTTATATACTCCATAATTATTATAACAAGTACATTGTTGATACAACACTAAATTGACATAATCAACATAAGAACTCTAATAATTCCTCTTCATCTGTGGTAGTATCATAACTTGATTATTATCCAATAACATCATTTGCGGCATAGTCTGATGACTGGGACATAGGTTCACGTGGTGTCCAAACTCCTTGCAAATGAAGCATTGTACATTTGAAACCATTTTCTTACCCTTGTAGTCACGTACTTTGTGCCCTTTTCCTCCACACTTATAACAAACTCTCATTCCTTTTAGGCAAGTTCTAGGGTGTTTCTTTCCACAGTTACCACATATGGGAAAATTCTTATTTTCCCTCTTCCCTTTATCCATCTTTCTCTCTTCCATCCTTTTGTCTCAGACTCAGAAATTGCGTTTCCATATCTGCTCGATGGTCGCGAGGAAAGTATTTTTCTAAAAACAGATCTTTGAACTCCCTCCATTCCATATTTGATACTTCATAATCTTCCTTCATGTTTTGAATCAATGACCACCATTGATCAGCATCTCCAGTGAGGCGGTAAACTGCCATGACAACTTTTTCCCTTTCACTGCTCCCCAAAGCCTGAAATATTTTCTCTAGGGAATTTATCCATTGCTCGGCTACTAAGGGATTTGTACTCCCATTGAACATTGGTGGTTGTTGCGTCATGAATCGATCTAACATTGATACTCCATGCTGTGGATCATGGTGCTCCATACGGGTAAGGTTATTATTCATAACCTGAGTAAGTTGTCCCAGTATGGTGATTAGCTGATCGGCAACAGTTGCATCAGCAGCCCCACTATAATTATCTTGAGTAGGAGGGAAATCCCTACATGGAGTGCGTGCATTGATACGGTTTCCATTTCTTCCACTAGGTGCCATTTCTAAACAATGGCATAAACTAGATCAGTTTATGAATCAAAATACATAATCCCATACTTATAAAACACTTAACATAAATTGAACTATTTATGGATATAATCCATAATCATAAAAATGTTTTCTTGGAGAAAGTATATACTCATAAACCCTTCATAATGATTTGTAAAGAAAATGAGAATTATCCTAAGCATATCCTCCGGGAGTGTCGTAACCAAGAGTGCAGCAAGGCCCGTTGTCGTGCACCAGTTCCCGTTCGAGTCTAGGTCAAAGCGGTGTTTTCGGGTTTTACCCCTAGGTACATCTGTGCCTGAGCCGCCTCTACCTACTCGTATCCAGACAGGGATGTATTGCTTGGAAAACTCATAAAATCTCTACAATACCAAAATTCTAGGAAGTTCTTCTATACTAATCCTCAAAGTTCATCTTAGGTCTACGTGCTCTAATCAGAGTTTATCTAAATCTAGATTCCAAGGTTTGTACTAAACTTCCTCTGATACCAACTGTAACACCCCGACCCTAGTTACCCAGAGTCGGTGCATTATTACATAACATTGGCATGATCACAAGAAAGATCAAATCTCAAAAGACCGATTGGTTTAGTATCCTTGGAAACACTAGATATATTCATAAGTTTTACAATATATCATAAAATGAAAAACTACTACAACAACATAATGTCTCCATAATCCACACTCATATCCCCACATAATATCCCTGCAGGTCATTCATAATTTACTTCTCCACTTCCTGGGAAAAATAAAACATAGAAAAGGGGTGAGCTCAAATGCCCAGTAAGGATAACAATATAGCGGAAACTTTCATAAATAAGAATAAACATTTAAGGCAATGTATAACTAAAACAAAAGCCTTTCAAACTTGAACTTTCAACATTGTATGGCATAAATAAAATGAAATAATGCCATTTACTTATTCACATGGATATTCTACTAATCGAATAATCACATGCAAAAATCAATAACCACTTTCATAATGTTGTAATGCATAATGCTGAACTTTAATTTCTTTGTCAAGGCCTCGTCCCAAGACCTTGGGGCTAACTGTAACCGGAACCCAACCCGGAGTGCCTCTAATAACCGGACACCAACCCGGAGTTCCTCTAATAACCGGAGACCAAACTGGAGTTCCTCTAATAACCGGAGACCAAACCGGAGGGCTTACTTTTACCGGTCCCCAACCCGGAACATACTTGTCTAACACATTCATCTGAATGAAAGGTTGAAATATAACATAAACATTCGGATTACAGATAACTTATGAAATGTCAATACTCTAAACAAAAACCATAAGTGACATAATAATAACATATCCACAGTCAAAAATATCACAAATGAAATATGGATGTTTTGTATCGTAATAAATCAACTTCAAATAAGCTTAAAATCCATCAAAGGATGTTTACATAGATGAAATAAAGACTATTTTAGAAAAATATCTCTTTCTATTTTGAAATCATTTAAGAGTATTATATTTATGAAATAAAACATTTTTTTAAAAGTATTCTTATTATCTTGTAAGGGAAGCTTCGACGATTTTATAACGGCGGAAAATAGCCACACCCGTCGTATAAGTTAAAAAAAACATTCTTACCTTAATTTTATCGAAAAGGTTTAAAAGCACCTTGTTTGGAAAACGACAGAAGGATTCCTTTATAAACCTCTTATAAAAAGTAAAACAAGGGTATATATGACATTAACCCATATTCTAGTAAATAGTAAAAATGTTTTGAAATTCATTTTTAAGAAACATGGATGTGGATGATAAAGAGATCCCAGTAGATTATTACGTATAAACAACCTCGGATAATGAAGATATTGCGAAATAACCCTTACCAATTTGGTAACTTATGAACCATACAACCCATGAAAGAGGTATCATACAATGAATATGTAAATACACATAAATTAGAGTGTATTACACAAAGAATATAATTATGGGCAGTGCATACACCACAAAAAAGGTGATGGTGGCAATATGGCATGAATCTCATGGGAATAAGGAGTGAGATGAAAACCCCTTACCTTGTACTTTTCCTTGGTTGGGTTAGGTTAACCTCCTCTTCTTCGGGTTCTTCCTTTTGATTTGATCAAAAGGGCTCCTTAGGTTGGCTTTCTGATCAAACTAAGGCCCCTAGGTTGTAGTGAGGGAAGTTGGGAGAGTATTTGGGAAGAGTTTGGCCGAACCAAAAGGCTTTTAAGGTGTAAAGAAATGATAAGGAGGAGTGCCCTTTTATAAGAGGGGTGAGGGGAACCTTTGGAAAAGCTAGAGATATTAGTTTATAATAAATTCATAATAGGTTTCCAATAGCTCCAAAGTTGAATATTCAAAGGTTAAGGTGGGGATGGGTCGAAAAAAACTCAACCAATAGAATTTAGACAGGTTTGGGTACTTATATTAACCTTATCTTTAAGTATTAACTCTAAGTTAATTAGTTTCACTTTTACAATGTCTCTTTGTATTTTTATATAATATGGTTAATAAACTTACTATATACATCCAAGAGACCCCAAAGTGGTCCATTAATGATTAACCTATCATGATATAAGTCTTTTGGCCGAACCTTAGATTTTTAGGAATTTAATATCAATTAATAATATAATATTTGTTTTAAGAACTCTTTTATGTCAATTTTGACACTATTCAATAGTTGATTTTTTTGAAACTCATAACAGATTTATTACTTCGAAAAAAGTAAATTAAATCAATACTAATATATCCTATTATCCTATAAAATTAGTTTAATTCATTAAATGTTTCATATTATATTTATTTGGGTATTTATAATATCAATTAATTTAATTTTTCACTATTTTAGTAATTACTGCATCATCATCGTGTCATAAATAAAATAAATTATTTAATGTCTAAAAATATTAAATAAAATATAATTATGTAGGAAATCTTTTTATCTTTCTAATGAATATTTATAATCTAAAATCAAACATATATAACCCTATGTAATAATTGTTTTTCTAAAAGATATATGCTTGTGTCATTTTTGTATTCATTTTAAAACAAAGTGTCCCTATCACCTACAAGTGGCACCATGGGGTCCCCAAATCGACCCAAAGATGCCTATGGTCGAACATGTATCAACCAATAAGGCTAGGACACGTTTTAGGGTAATTTCGTATTATTATAATATTATTTTTTAACCCTTATTTACCAGATTTATCCTTAACCATGGTAAATAAAATATTTACCACAGTAATTATTCAAAATGTCTAAAAATAAAAGTTACCTATTTACACAATTTGGAGATCCTGATTCCAAATATGGAATCCATTTTTCTAAATTCAAAACACATAAGTGGCAGAAATTAATTTAAAATTAATTCCCGCTGTCAAAACAAAAAGCGTGTTTTTAAGAGATAATAACTATCAAAAGATTGACACTTGTTTATGTTCGGTTTAATTGTAAAATTATGTCCAATGACCAAAATTATATTAAATGGTAAAAATATATTTTAATATACTTTAAAACCACTCAAATTCATAATTTATCACTATTAATTATTTTGATTAAAAAAGTTGTTTTTAATTAAAATTTAGTAATTTTCACTATTCATCAAAATATGAAAGTTATCCGAAAAGTACCAAAATTTCACCTTAGGCTAAATTCGATATTCCGAATACAAAAATGAAGTCCATTTTAAAATATAAAATATATATAATTTCAAAATGTCGATATTACTATTCATAACGGCTAGTTTGATTGGTTGTGGTGTGTGTTAAAACTCAAGGTTGCATACAACACACGCTACTGTATTATTCAAAGAAAGCATACCGTGGAAGCTTGGGATGTTTCATTTTAAATTTTTGATGTCCCCATTTAGTCAAAAAGTTTAAAATATTGTATTTAAAAAGGGTTCACTATTAAAAGGTGATAAAAGTGCAATACTGAAAATGAATTTGTTCTTGCATTATGTCTAAGATACTCATAATATGGAAAAATTATAAGGATTATATAAAGTTTGAAATTTAGTTAATACTATTCATAACCTCTTTTTAATGGCTTTTTGGTAAGCCATGGTGCAATTGAACTCGGTGTTGCGTGTAGTGCAAGTTATTGAATTATTCTGAAGAAATAACACATTATGAATTCTTGGGGTGTTACATAACCTATAGTAACAATTGAGGAAAAATGACCAAAATGATACCTATAAAAATACTACATAAAAAGTAGTCAATTAGTCCACTACGGATGATGAACAGGACAAAACAACTCTTTAAAATACCAAGTTGGTGGCATTGAAGGAAAGTCGAAAGTAAATAAGGATTATAAACCAAAAGCAGATGAACATATTGGAAATGGACCTCTCCCAAATAATTTCATATCCTACAAGTTAGAATATCTATAGGGAGGCACATTTCATTTTGTAAATAAGATACAAATTAATTAGTATGAATTAGTAATGTATGATTTAATTATTACTTTTGTTCTCTATAAGTATTTTTAAATTTATTCCATATATCTTGTGAATTTGAATAATCTAAATCGTTAACTTGATTTGGATTTCAGCACACTTCATCTATATAGTAGTTGTAAGACTTAACAAAGTCATATACCATTTCGCAATTTACTTATTATCTTTCATTGATGATAGTGATAAATAGAATTCAAATAATCTATAAGATTATAAAATGGAAGAGTATTCCTATTATAGTAACATTTTTAGTGTAATGGGATATGAAAATATCGATTAGCATACATCGGTTGAATAATATTTATCCTAATCAATTAAAGATCATGAAAATCAACCAATGTAATGTCTTACCCTTAAAAACTAATTGTTTATGTAAATATAATATTTTTATTCTTTTCTATAGGGTATAGATTCATCATTCATAGCAATTAGTATAGTCAATCTAATTATACTTTAATGAATGGTTCATGGGAAAAATATTTTAGGGAAATGGAAGCTAAAATCATAAATAATTAATATTGAAGTAGGTATGTTGAAAATGATATGATATTATTGAATTAATACCAAAAGGATAAATAATGTCATTTATAATAGTCTTGTTAAATTAGAAATGAATTAAAGATGATATAGAAAAAATGGAAGATATGACTATTCAATTTGATGAATATAGTATATTTAATGAGACTCCAAATCAAATTGAACTACTTATAAGAAAGGATCATAAAGAAGATAGATCTTATTTATATAAATACCTACCTGGAGATATTTATTATAGTACTATAGCTTATATTGGTGAAAATATGTTGGAGGCTATCATTATATAAGTCCTAGTGGTATTGTATGATAGTATTAAATATTCATCGGTTTTGAGGGTATAAACATTGTTGGATAAGCTATATAGAATTGTTCCAACACATTCTAATATAATAAATAAAAATGAGATAGTAAGTAGTAAAACAACAAGTACTCGAGTTGATAGTATTAAGGATGGAGATATCAATAAGAAAAAAGGGATTAAATATGAAATTGTTAAAATATTGATCAAGTTCATAATAGAAAGAATATTGATCTATACTGAGACCATTTCAACAGATGATCATAAAGCTGTAGATAAAGATAAAGGAAACAGTTTTTTAAAATCCAATTTATTCATTGTATGTGATATTGCAATAAGTTTTATCCCTTTAAAAATCAATCATCCAATGGTTAGAAATATATTATATTACAAGACCATATAGTAAAACAATTATTTTTTTTGAGATTGATTTAATTATTCCTTTTAGGTTATCTAAAATGAGAGGCAATTACTTATGGAGTCCTACTCTAGATATATATAATAATTTTTAGAATAGATCCTATGTAGATAATTGGTTTCTTCTTATATAAACCAAATAATTGAACAATTTCAATATAGAATTAGATAATTATATTTATAAGGACATGTGAAACATATTGAATGGGATTAAAAAACATGAATTTAATATCAATAAATATATATTGGGGATTGTTAAAAGATTCATTCTACATTAGAAAACGGTGGTATTCTTATGCCTAGAATACTAGAACATGTGAATCTGAAATAAGCATTTGATATAATGAGGAAATATTCTTACTGGAATAATGAAAAACAAAATGTTTCTGGCCTTTGTGTTCTTTTAAAGGAATTAGAGAATAGGGTGCAGATAAATAAATTTGAAGATTTTATAATCAGCCTAGCATCTGTATATGTGGATTATGCATTTTATATTTCTTCCTTCCTTGAATTACATTGTAGAATCTATCACTCTTGTATCATACATTTACATGATAATTATTTTTATATAGTTTTAATAGGTTTTTTTCTTATATTCAACAACCAGAATGAAAATTTTTCTTCATGATATAGTATCCACCTCACCTTCCTTTAAATATAATAAATTATATCATTATGATGAGGATCTTAAATTGTATAAGAAAAAAATGTGTGAGATATATAACAATAATAATTTTCATAAGAATTTAATAACATTTTATAATAAATCTATTGATCTATTTCAGTTCATAGAAATGGTACTTGTGACAAAAAAGTTTCAAGATCAAACAGGATGCCAATAACTCAAGATGCTACTACTAGTGATTATAAGATCATGAGTCATTTCTTTCTTAACAAAGAAATGGATAGGAGGATGAATCATATTCATGACCCATATAGAAACGTAAAAGATGTATATATGTATTTGCATCATGATTATAATGTGTTATTCATCATTGAATCAATGATAAATTGAATATTGAAGTCACTGAATGAAATTTAGATAAAAATATCATCAAAAATAAATTCAAACATTTGATCAATGGGAAGAAAATGATCAATATTATAATGATATTAGATGAAAATATAGTGAATTTATAAGTTAAAAGAATATTCATAACCTCGCAAAAATTAGCACAGAATTATGGAACCATAAATATCTAGACATAGTCAATTTTATGAATTTGATTACAATAATTAGTTGGTTTTGTTATGAAATAGATAGAGCCATTGTATATAATACACAATATTTCACTACTGAACAAGATTATATAACTTTTGTAGAAGGATAGATAATGGTCTATTAAAGGACTAACAAAAATAAATGATAGATTAATATAAGTGTACTTAATATAATAAGGGATAATTTAATGACTCAGTCACCATCATGCACAAAATTTTTTCATCAGAAAGATGCATACATTTTTGTAAAGGTAGTAGAATCACTATTCAAATAAAGAGAACATCTATATATTTTACTTGATAATTTTATAATGAAAATTCATTATGTAAGAATTTTACATGATATATATATATATCAAGGTTTTTATTAAATATGGGTACTCCACTTAAAATTATTAATGAATTGATTATGATAAATCTTATTTCACGTAACTATGATAATTGAGATATTCATATCCCATTTCAATTAACATGTTACTATACTATAAATCATACTACATCTGTTTATATTTCTGATTATTTGAATTCAATTTACCCCTACAATCAATTAAAGAAAAAATAAATGGCATAAAAAGGATTTTGACTTTATTAAGTCTTACAACTACTATATAGAAGTAGTGTTCTGTAGTCAAAATGAAGTTAATGATGTAGATTATTCATGTTATCAAGAGAGTTGAAAAAATTTAAGAAACCTATAGATAACATAAGTCATAATTACATTTTACATTACTAATTTATACTAATTGATTTGTTCCTTATGTATGAAATGAAACAGACTTTCATGTCAATATTCTACATACTGGTATATAATATTCTAAGGAAGAGGGAACTTTCTGAATTATTCATTATCTTTTGGTTTATAATCCTTCTTACCTTTCATCTTAGCCTCCAATGCTACCAACTTGGTATTGTAGAGAGTTCGTTTGGTCTTTTGACCATCCGTAGGGTACTAACTAACTTATTCATCTATTTTCTATATATTATTTTCATTTTCATCAATTTACATCCATTATTCAAATAGATAAATAGTAGTCTCATCTTTAATCCATAATTATATTGCTTATTTTAGTCATGTGTCTATCCAGACATTATTTGAATCATAGAAATTATCTCATTTTATACTATGTGGTTGTTTAATGTTTATTATAATTTCATTTATTATATTCTTGAGTTCTTTACAATCTATTATGATGTTAGATAAAGTTGAGATAAGATCCATTAAATAGAGATCTTCCAATTTCGTTTCAAACCATTTAAATGATACTAAATATTTAGTAGGAATCTTGTGATTAAAAATATGTATATCATCTTCAATGTCTAACATATAACATTCAAGTGCTCAGAATATTCTTCTCCTGACATGGAATTCGAGTTTAAATTTACCTAATTAAATGGAAGAGATCATATAATTGGGAAGAGTACTTCCTAGAACTATTGAGTCAGTATCGTTATTATAACATTAAGGTATGAAAATGTGTGGATACATATAAATACAACAACACAAAGTTATAGATATATAAAATTGAATTTTTGGAATATTAGGTTCTTTCTATTCATCATCATCATCAAAGATACTACTGGTAACGTAATGGATAATATACTAATTATTGGTAAGACTCTCCGCTGATTTAAAACTATCCTTTTACATTTATTCTTTATATTTATTATTATTTTATATCCCTATTAATGTACATTCAAGATTTATACTAAATTTACCATAGAGAAAGTTCATTAGAATATTATAAATAAATTTCATTTCTTCATCACCTAATTTCATGGATTCAAGTAGACTTTCATATTGGTGTAAGACAAATACTTTGAAAGGACTTTCCTTATTTCCAAAAAAAATAACCCCTATAAAGAATTATATGATTTCCTAAATGATACTCAAACATTAACTCTTGACTATAAAAAACTCCAATAAATTTTGTTGTAAGAAAGACTAAAATATCATTTTTATCCTTATAAGGTAATAATAGAGATGAAATATTAGTATGGAATAATAAATAGGCTTTATAAATCCAAAAAATCTATCTAATTTGACGCTCTCTATTCTTCCATACAGGTATACAAAAAGGTATTAGATATTATTTCATAATATAAGGATATAAATAGTTCGCATTATAATATGATATATTTTCACCATAGGTCTTATAGACATCAGAATGACCCTAATAATATCCACTCCTAATAAATATTTCTGGAATTCTTGTTGGTGTATGAATATGAAAGGACTCATCATCCAAATAATTGTGAAAAAATATTTTAAGAGAAACTGATGAAAATATAGTCACATCCTAAATATCAATATTATACTTTTCCTAATTCATATATTTCACCTTCAACATCACATCAGATAAGATAAGGAAATCACATTAAATATAGTTTATAAAATCCTCACTATGATCCTAAAGATTATACACTTCCAATTTAGACTATGGGATAGATCCATTGGGGCCTAATTTAGGACATAATGTCTTCCCTAATGATTCACGACTATTGGGGAGAAATGTGCATGAATATTTTAAATGTAATAATATATTACCACTAATATATACATTAAAATCATAATTATTATGATTCCTCATCAATTTTTTAATTTTATACATATTGCCACGATCAATATAATACCTAATAATAAAAATTTTATCAAATCAGGCAAAATTATGGAAATAAATTGTTCGAACATGATGATCTTTTTTTTACATAAACCTCCAATTTTGAGAGAAATTAACATGTAATTCGTTTAATACAATCTAAAAAGTGTGGTTTGGAATTGATTTTATTGTCAATAAGAAAATTTGATCTAATATTTTGGTAGGGATGTAAGATCATCACAATGATTTACCAAAATACCATGTTGCATATGGTACATGAACAATATTGACTAGTATAGTATATATATTGGCTACAATAAAAGAATGAAATTATGTTCCTCTAACTTTTATTGTATCTATATTAGTGGGAATATGAATATATTTATACTTAAGTGATTTAATTTTTTATAGTCCAAAACATCATATTTTTGACTCCATTACACTATGAATATTAGTAAGAATATCTGATTATATCTTATTTGGAAATTATATTAATATACGTGAATACTTTTGTTTATAATATATATGAATAATGAAACCTTTAATAACTTCATACTGATATTGTTCAGCCCATAACTTAACAAGTTGATCAATCATATCTTATATATTCTTTTTTGATACATGATTTCAAAATTGATCCAAGAACGGTATAACCTAAACTAATGAAAATAAAAAATTAATAGATGAAGATAATTTCATTCTATATACTATAGAATATTTTAAATATGAAGTATCAATATTATATGCATAATTTTCAATTAATTGGATTAATTTTAATGTTGTAACATCAAAATAAATCTCTCGAGGGTATGGGTATATCAAACCCATGGAAGGGTAAATAGAACAAGGATAAAGATCTTTCCATCCTGTAGAATCAATGATACTTCTTTATCATTTCCAATATCCCTAAAAATTTGAGGAGATATATTAATAAAACCTCTTCTAATATCTATCATTATTTATTTTTTCACCTAATCATATATTTTGTGTGTTTAGTATATGCCCATGAAGATGTTGTAACATAGAACACAATATAGTAGTACAAGCATATTTCCTTATTAAGGGAAATACATTAAGTTTATTTTTTGACTGTAATGTGGAATGAATAATTATGGGAATGTCATAGAGGAATTATAATATGTTTTGAATATGTAAAATAGGGACACAAAAAAGTGACTGCAAGGTAAAATGAATATTTTAGTTAACAAAATGGAAGAGAATATTTTCTTTCTAAGTCATTACCAAAGGTTATGTTTTTTATGTTGGTATGAAATGGAAATTATAAAACTCAATTACCCCATAGAAAAGATATAATGACCCTCCAATTATCATTGGATTGAGAGTACAACAAGTCATTACTAGGCCTTAAGATACATCCCTAACACGACAAAGGCTGGCAATAAATGTCGTAGGGTTTCAAATAAAAGTGGGAGCGATTTACCCTTTAGGAAATAAACCAATAAACCTACCTACCATAACCAAACATTTACTATATGATGCATGATCAAATGAAAAACAACTCAATAACTTCACGTATGTCAAAATTACATCAATGTAAGAAACAAAAAAAGAATAACCAAGTATCAAACAATACAGTGGATCAACTAAACTAGACTCTCCAAAGACCTCAAGACTCAATGCTCCACAAGCTCTAAAATCTGAAATATCTAAATATCCCAAACAACCCGAGGTAGTGCTAAACATGTGTCAAATATTTTTGTTTCCCTTGTCCTGGAAGATAGAATCTGAAAAATCACCAAAGATCCAAAGTAGGGGTCAGTATAAAACTCGGTAGGTTTCCCCCAATGACTTTCCTACTCACACCACTAGGATAAAAGAGTTAGAAAAAATTATATAAAACAATTTCTATAAAACAATTTTTAAAAAACAGTTTATAACTAAATATAACCATGTTTCCAAAACCATTCATTACCAAAAGCATACAAGTTCATTTGAAACCAATTTTCCCAGCAATATATTTTTTTCAAAAAAAAAATAACTAAACAATATTTACAACCATTTCACAATATCCATTTATCAGCATACCCAACCATTCCTCAAACCATTTCAACCAACCATGGATTCTACATTATGACAGTTCCATACTCAAGAGTAGTTTCTCATCGATCTACCATGTCATCACAAGGTAATTTTTTCCAATCATCCATTAACCCTTTGGCATTGAGCACATGGTCATATTTCAACCAAGCACTGTATATGAAATTCCCATCTGCTATTAACCATTTGGCATGATTAACAAGGTCATATTTCAACCAAGCCTGGTATATGCAATATGAACACACACCACATATGACCAGTGGTCAAGAAAAAATAAACCTTTCAATAAATACAACTTTTTATTGAAAACCATTGTCGTCAAACACATTTCAATGCCAAACTATTTGATTTCCAAACAATTTCAATAAAACTACATTTTAATTGAAAACCATTTCTTTTGAAAACCACATTTTCATTAGCCATTTAGAAATTACATAAAATCCATAATTTAAAATCATCATTTATAATTCATGAAACTAAATCCCCTTTGCACAACAATTCACCAAGATCACACAATTTCATAAAAACCATAAATCATCACTAATGAAGATTTTTCCACTCATTTAAAAATAAATAAACCAATTTTAATATAATACAATCAATTTTATCAAGAGTATTTGAGGGATAAGCATCATACCTCAATGTTTTCTACGAAACTCTGACAATATACGAAGAACGCAGAAGAAATCAATTCTATTCTCTAAGAACGACAATAATTATCTTATCCTATAAATAACACGACTCAACATAAATTTATTTGGAATTAAAAAATGTAGATCTACTATATATAGGATCAAATTTGAGAAAGAGTGGAGATCATAGACGTAGATCTAAGCAGATTTGTGAAAAAATGAAAAATCCAAAAAGAATGGTGGCATACCTCAAGAATCAAACTCCAAATCACCAAGGGACGACTCTGGGTTGGCTCCAACACATGTGGGGAGGGTAATTAATCCTTCTAGGGAGAGTAATCTAGAAATAGGGGCGTTTTGAATCCAAAACGAAATATATAGAGAAATAATGAATAATCACTTAGAAAATAGTATATGGATTTGGCCTCTATACAATGTTTGACCAGATGGTTTGGGACAACTGTGTATGGATCGTGTGACCTTAATTTTGATCCCAACACTCCTTATAAAACCCAAAACTCTCCCATATTTCACAATTACCCTTTTTATGGAAACACATTTTTTATGGAAACATCCCACTTTATGGAAACACCCCACATTATGGAAAAAACCCACTTTATAGAAACAACTTACTTTATTGAAAGAAAATAATTTATGGAAACACCCCACTTTATGGAAACTATATATTTTATAGAACCTCTTTATTTTATGGAAACACTCTATTAAAGACATACCAATTAAAAAACTTGAGGAAAGGGGTTACGTACCAGAAACTAGGGGTAATCTATTCTCCCCACTATTGGTATTTCTATCCTTGGAATGTACAAAACCCCCATTGGCCAAAAATAGTTTCGGCCACTGCTCTTTCATTTCCTTCTTATGTTCTGAATCTACATCATGAATCTAACCATGTTTCCATAAAACCTACAATTAGAAGATGCTTTCCCATGAAAAATATTCTCTTGTCTATCCATGATCATCACTGGGATATATATCAAGGATGCATCTCGTTCTAGATCAACATGATCCCATCTGGTCACATGGTCAGGATCAGGGTGATACTTTTCCAACAGGGATACATGGAACACATTATGCACATAAATAATCTATACTGGTAAATACAACTGATATTCCACCTCTCCAACCTGTTCCAATATCTCAAAAGGGACAATGAATGTCGGAGATAACTTTCCCTGCTTCCCAAAGAAAAGATTTCCATGCCTTAGAGAGACCTACAAGAAGACATGACCACCTATAGCGAAGGAAAACAGTCTTTGATGGTGATCTGCAGAAGATTTGCGATGAGTCTAAGACGTCTACATCCTCTTTCTAATCTACTTGATTTTCTCTATTTTTTTCGGACAAGGCTTGGCCCGACTAGTGTCGTTTCGCCCATTTCCACCCAGCATAGTGGAGAATGATAAGGACTCCCATATATTGCTTGAAACGAAGACATGTGTATCGAGGATTGATAGCTATTATAGTTTAAGAACTCCAGTAAGGGTTTATTCTCCTCCCATGAGCAACCAAAATCCTTTACATAAGCCCAAAACATATCTTCCAATGTTTTTATCATCCTCGCTGATTTCCCATCTATCTGAGGATGATACACCGTGCTCATATTCAACCAATTCCCAAGGGATTACTATAAGTATTTCCAAAAACGAGATGTGAACATTGTATCTCTATTTGAGACTATTTACACTTGTACACCATGCCTCTTTACGACTTCTCAGATATATATTTTTGAATGATCCTCCACTATATGAGTTTCACAAATAGGTACGAAATTGGCCAACTTGGATAAATGATCCACAATCACCCAAATAACATCATGTTTCTGGACCATTCTTGGAAGAAAAATAACCAAATACCCTACTATATGATCCCATTTCTACACTAGGATGGGCAACGATTGTAACATACTAGCTGGTCTCTGATGCTCTACTTTAACCTGCTGAATAGTTAAGCACCACAAGATGAACATGGCCAGCTTCCTTTTCATGTTGTTCCACTAAAACTATGCCTTCAATGCCTTATACATATTTTGTGTACCTATATGTACAATCCATCTGAAATAGTAGTAAAAATTAAGGAGTTTTTTTTTTGAAAAAGCATAGGTACAACCATCCGATCTCTGAAACACAAAACTGAACCCCCATCAAGTTTCCATCCCTCAATGTTCTCCCCACAACTGAGTTTTGAACTTACAACCAGACATTCTGCATTATATTTTTTTGCCGTTTTGATCATTTTTACTAAATTGGGAATAATAGTAGTAGAAAAAACCACAACATCACCTTGGTCGTCACATTCCACATGCATGTCGGCTAAGACTGACATCAACTACCATTCATCTAAATATTCTATCACTAAATGAGCGTATTAACTTCTACTCATTGCATCTTCCACCTAATTTCCTTTCCCGGGTGTGTACATCATGTCAAATTCCAATATTTG
Organism: Viscum album; assembly: GCA_963277665.1. Taxonomy (NCBI): domain Eukaryota; kingdom Viridiplantae; phylum Streptophyta; class Magnoliopsida; order Santalales; family Viscaceae; genus Viscum; species Viscum album. The sequence goes on along the minus strand of OY728129.1, from coordinate 612,801,214 downwards.
GAGATACTCCATCCATCGCCTTTTCCTCATATTCAAATATCATTGTGATAAAATGTGTTTCAGCCTTTTGTGATCCAAAAACATTGTATATTATCCACCTAAGAGATAGTGTCCCTATGTTTTCAAAGCATGGATGACTACAACTAACTCCAAATAATTTGTTGGGTAATTATTCGCAAGAACTCTCAACTGCCTTGATCTATAAGCAACCACATCATATATTTTCATGAGAACACATCCCAACCCTTCTCCTGAAGCATAACAATACACCACATACCCTTGTCTTGATTTTGGAAAGATCAAGATAGGTGTGTATGTAAGCTGAACATTAAATTCTTGGAAAGACTTCTGACATTCTTTAGTCCATTGGAATGGAGCATTCCTCTTTTTTGGAGCCGTCATTGGTGAAGCTAGTCGTGAGAAATCAGACACAATGCATCAATAGGAACCAGCTAAACCAAGAAATTTTTGTATCTCTAAAACATTCTTTGGTGGTTTCCAAGAGATAACAACTTTTATCTTTTCAAGATCAACCGAAATGCCTTTCTCATATATTTCATGGCCAAGAAAATGTACTTCTTGTAAACAAAAATCACACTTTTGTAATTTGGCATACAAATGAAGATCTCTCAAGATTTGTAACACTATTTCCCGATGTACCTCATGATCATCCCTTGTCTTTGAATTGACCAAAATTTCATCCACAGACACCACAAAACTATAATCCAAATATTGTTGAAATATCTGATACATCAATTCCATGAAGACTTCTGGTGCATTCATTAAACCGAAAGGAATGACTATATATTCATAGTGGCCATATCTACTTCTACAAGCTGTCTTTGGAATATCCTATTTTTGAACACTCAATTAGTTATATCCTGATGACAAGTCAATCATGGAGAACAACTGAACTACCCTTAATTGATTGATAAAATCATCAATGTGTGGAAATGGATATCTATTCTTTATCATAACTTGCTTAATCTTACGATAATCAACAAATAGCCGAAGAGTTCCATATGCCTTCTTCACGAACTAAACAGGTGCTGCCCATGGAGATGTACATCGTTGAATGTAACCCTTGCTTTCCTACTCCTGTAACTACACATTAAATTATAATAACCCTATTGGTGCAATCCTATAAGACGTAAGGGAAATAGGACTTTTCCCTGGAAGGAGATCAATCATAAACTACAATTCCCTTAGAGGTGGTAATACTGAGAAGTTATTTGGAAACACGTCTTGAAATGGATCCACAATAGCTGGAAAACTATTTTCATAGATCTCTTGCCTTGATGACAAATTCAACGCTGCTAATTGGTAAGAGATCATTCCCACCATTGCTTCCAACAAGCCCTTTTCACCTTTCTTTACATTCTTCTCTCCTCTAAAAAGATTCTTGATGCCTTCCTCTATCATGAAACTAACTATTATCTTATAACAGTCGATTTGGGCCTTGATTATTGTCAGTCAATCCATACACAGTTTTACATTAGAGTCCTCCATATCCAACATCATGATGTCCCATTTTAGCTCAGCTCCATCAAAAGTTAAATCACATTCTCTAAACATAATGTCTTGTCAATCTCATTCACCGAGAGGAGTTTGAAGTTTCAATATAGAAGGCATCATTTCTAGTTTTAAACATAGAATGTAAAAAACAAGAGAAGAAATGAAGTAATGTGATGCACCAACATCAAAAAACACTTCCATAAATGTTTTATTCAAAAGAATCACGACTCTCACTATAGATGTTCTAAAATGATCATCAACAATCATCTTCTCAGCTCATACAATTGTTTACTCACTACATTGTTCTCCTTGTTTCCCTGGTTGAGGAGTCATGGTATTTCTAGAATCACCATTGTTAGTTCTACTCTACCGATGGGACTGATTCCATTGTCCTTGTCCAGTTGAAGCCTACGATTCTTGTGACACCTGAGTAGTGTCTCAAGCACTTGACAATGGAGTACGACGACAATAGCACTAATGATTTCCCATCATTTTGCAATTATGACAAACTCTAGGTTGTTCCATACAATCTCGCTTTATGTGGTAAAGTGAACTATATTGAAAACAACCTACTTTTATCTTGGGTCGTGGTGGAAGGTTTACTGATCCAGCCATCTGGTTCTGATTTCCACTTGAACCTTTGAAATAGGTGTCCCTTTTCTGCTTGTTCCCAATGGTTGACATCCATCCATTTTTAGGTATAATTATCCCTCCTCCCATTTATCCGGATATATCATTTTTATCCATATTCACTATGTTCACCATCTATGTATAATCTATAACACAATGTACTACAATCTTTGATCAAATCTCCTGTTGCAGCCCTGAATCGAAGATGTGTGCCTTCAATGAGGAACTTCTGTAACTTCTGGTGAAAAGGATAATAATTTCAGGAAACATAGCCACAAACTCTATGAAAGAGAGACTCTTTTGTTTCATGAGGAAGAAGTTCGTCATTTTCATGATCTTGAACATTTGAGGATAGAATTGCTTATTGAAAAATTCCTAAAAACCCTCTCATGTAAGTCTTTCATCCAAATTGGCCTCTACCGCTAAATCCCACCATTGATGTTAATGATCCTTGAACATAAACATCACTAGTTTTAACTTTAGCTCCACCGGTGTGCTGATTAAGTCGAAGATATGATTCATCCTACATAGCCACACTTCTGCCTTCTTGTGTTCCAAATAAAACCACAAATTAGGTGGATTCTACTTCAATAACTGAATGGTATGATCCACATGTTGTGGATCATTCCTTAGGTTCCTTGTGTCCAAATCACGAAAAGAATAGAAAATACTCTAAACCAGCTCTTGTTTCACACATGGTTTTGGTTCAACCACATTATCTGAAGATTCTTCAGGTTGGTTTCGACGACGCCTACTAGGTTCCATTTTTGAAACTAATAAAAAACTCTGTTAATCTCACTCTCTAGCCACTTCTGGCATAGCATTTCAAATTCAATCACATCAACTATCACTACAATGTTTTCCAAAATAACTTTTTTCCAATGTTCAACCATTTTTTAAAACACTTCACACACTTATGAAAATTAAACAATTTTCAAAATATGATAAGCATTAGCTTTTTCATAATCTTTCATTTCTAAACCAATTCCATTTTTTCAAAAATTTAAAAAAAATTCACAACATGAATCATTCCTCGAAATTTTATATGCACTCTTAGTGGGATGTCATTCCTCTACAATGCATGTCATGCTCGTCTCATTGGATAAATCCATGACAATGAGATTTCAAAATTCTAAAAGTATATCTAAACAATTATTTACCCAAATCCCCTGTAACTTGAAGTTCAACATAAAAGGGTTAGCTACACCTTTTTATTCTATACATTTAATGTTCTGAAAATCCTACTCCTTTCTAAGATTACCACTGAGGTAATATAAAAGAAGTGATTTCATCTCTAAAACAAGAAACGTAGATGACTACTTGTGAGGCAAGGACCGAACAAGTTGATACCATTTTAATGATCTGTCAATTCTCATTGGCTTGAGAGTATAATGAGTCATTACTAGTCCTTAAGAAATATCCCCAAGATGAAAAGGATAGTAATAAATGTCAAAGGGTTTCAAATACAAGTGGGGGAGATTTAACATTTAAGAAATAAACCAATAAACCTACCAACTATAACCAAATATTATCTATATGATTCATGAAAAAATGGAAGACAACTCAACCACTTCATGTTTCTCAAAATAACATCAAAGTATGCAACAACATATGAATAACCAAGTATCAAAGTACACAGTGGATAGACTACACAAGACTCCTAAAAGACCTCATGACTACATGCTCCCCATGCTCGAAGCTCCAAAATCTATGAAGATCCAAAACATCACAAGGTGGTGCTGAAAACATGTGAAACATAACTTTTCCATTGTCCTAGAAGACAAAATCTGCAAAATCACCAATGTACCAAAGCTTGGGTGAGTATAAAACAATGTAGGTTTTCCCCAAGGAATTCCCTACTCACGCCAATATGATAGAAGAGTTAGAAAAAATATATAAGATAGTTTATATAAAATGATTTCTCCAAAAAAAATTATATCTAAATATAAACAAGATTCCAAAACCATATGTTACCATAAGAATACAAATGAAATTGAAACCAATTTTTCTAGTAAGACATTTTTTCATAAAAATAACTAATTATTTTTTCAACCATTTCACAATATCCCTTTTTCATTATACCCAACCATTACTCAGACCCATGCAACAAACCATGCATGCTACATTATGACAGTTCCATAATCATGTGTGGATTCTTGTAAATCTACCAAGTCATCACAAGGTAATTGATTCCCATGTGCCATTAACCCTTTACCACCAAGCACATTGTAATATTTCAACCAAGCCTTGTATATGCAATTCCTATGTTCCATTATCCCTTTGGCACTGAGAAAAAATTCATATTTCATCTAAGATTTGTATATACACTATGAAGACACACCACATATCCCAAACGATAAATCCAAAACAAACCTTTCAATAAAAACACCATTTTATTGAAAACCATTTCCATCAAAACCATTTCAATGAAAAACCATTTCAATTCCAATATATTTAAATAAAAATCCATTTTTATTGAAAAAAATTTCTATTGAAAACCCCATTTTCTCCAACCATTTCTCAATTACATAAAATCTATAATTATAATCAGCATTTTAAAGTCATAAAACTAAACCCCATTTGCACAACTATTCACCAAGATCGCACAATTTCACAAAAACCACAAATCACAAATAATAAAGACTTTTTTCATGCATTTTACAATCAATAAAATAGTTGGAATACATGTAATTCAATTCTAGCAAGATGAGTTGAGATAGAATCTTCCAACCTCAAATGTTTTGACGAAACGTGGACAAGAGATGAAGAATGCACATGAAAGTGGGTCGATTCTCTAAGAATAGACTTAGTTTTATTATTATAGAAATATCATGACTCAAATTTGAATTATATGGAATCCAAAAATGTAGATCTACCCACTATTGGTTCAGATCTGAGAAATAATGGAAATCGAAGAAGTAGATCTAAGAAGATCTAAGAAAACTTGAAAAATTTAGAAAGAATGGTGACATACCTCAAGAATCGGACTCAAAATCCCCAATGGAAGGCTCTGGGTTGGCTCCAACTCATGTGGGGAGGGTTCTCCAGAATTCTAGTTAGATTAATCTATAAATAAGAGCATTTTGAAGGCAAAATAAATTATGTAGAGAAACAATGATTAAGAAGCTAGAAAACATGATCTAGATTTGACCTCTATGAAAGGTTTGACTACACGGTTTGGGCCAACCGTGTATGGATCTTGTGACCTTCCCTTTGATCCCAACACTATTTATAAAACCCCAAAAATCTCACATCCATCACCTTTACCCTTTTTATGGAAACAATTTTTTTTATAAAAACATCCTACTATAAGGAATCACCCCACATTATGCAAACAACCCACTTTATGGATACATCCCACTTTATGGAAACAACCCACTTTATAAAAAACCCATCTTTAGAGAAACTCTCTATTTTATGGAAACTCTATATTAAAGACACCCCAATTAAAGAACATGAAGAAAGGGGTTATGTACCTGAAACTGAGGGTACTACAAAAGCTCATTAAGATAATCAACAATGATGTGTGAGTAATGGTTACATTTCAAATGATGAAGAGGCTATAAATGAAGTTTGAATTGAATGAATTATTATATAATAGGATGAGGTATCCTTGATAATGGAATAATGTTGAAGAGGGATAATAAAATATTTATGTACTTAGATTCAAGAAGTATGATATATGAATGTTGAAATATATAAGGATTGTTCAGTTTATTTTTTATTTCTATAGATTTACAAGAATAAATTGAATGGTTCTGATGGAATATAAAAGTGATATAATGGAAAGGTGATGTCCATGGAAGGCACAAGTTTAATGAAAAGATAACCCTTAATTTCTTCCTTATTCTATGATAATGTGTTTTGGATAAAGATATGTTGGATATGAATATGTAAACTGGACGGTACTGATTACCTTGTAACTAATTAAGGACATGTTTGAAAGTAGATAATACTATCATGAATGAAGATTAAAATGTAATATATTTATTGAATATATCCATTAATCTATTGTATAATTAAGAATAAATGTTTTTCAAAGGGGGTTTATGGTAATTCAGGTCATTATGATGTTCTAAGATAATTCATCAGGAGGGTATTCACCCGTTTTAATCTGAAAATAAGGAGATACCTTGTGATATACGAAGGATCAATGTTAAGTTGGTTTCATGACGTCATTTCTATTTTTTGGGGTTTCATCATTCATAAGGGTTATAAGGTTATACATTAATGAAAAGTTTATGTGAAACTTCAAAGGATGTATTTGAGTATTGAGATTCAACTGAAAACCTTGGTTAATGTATAATTATTTTTTATGAATAATTATTTATCGTGAAATAGTAGTGTTAAATTATTATGTTTAGATATTAATGTATTTACTATATTCATATTTAATAATAGTTATAGATAAATAGTAATACATTTCATTATTTTATGAGCCTTAAGATATGCTAAAACTGTATTTTAGTTCTTCCAACATAAAAGTTGATATCTTGACATTGATTACATGAAGTAATGGATGAATTAGAAATAGAATAAATCACAACTATATATTTATGATTTTTTTAGATGTATGTCATGTATGCATAATTCCTTATATTATTGGTAAATAAAATAATTACTTAAATTTAAGATAATGATCAAAATAAAATGTGTTGTCATAATAACTTAATTTTTTTGAACTTATGGCCATTAAAATCATCATAGATTTATGAATGTGAGGACCTATAATTTTCCCAAGTCATTTATATGTTTTTTATTAGTGAACCCATTCAATCAATATAAATATTTACGCTTTTCCTCCATATCCAATCTTCAGTCTAAACTATGTTCTCTTATGTGTAACCGAGTTATATGTTAATTTGGGTAACCTTTATGGTTGCAATATTCCCTTTTAGGGGAAGGTTTAGTATTCATTTTTAGATGATTAGTTTCTACGAATGAAACGTCTATGTATTTAACCTTTTATAACCCACACAAATTTCAAGGGATAAATTCATTTTAAAGGGGGTATAATGTTACACCCCATGATTTTTTGAATCATGTTCTATCAAATTAATTTATAACTTTTATATTTTTTTATTTCACATGTCATTGGAAATAGTTATATATATATATATATATATTAAAAAACTATGTCAAAAATTCATTTTAGGCGAAACTGACTTGGTTCGCGCTACACGCAATACCAACATGGATTGCGCTATACGCAACACTGAATTGGTGTAAATTACATGCAACACAAATGTTCTTACAAAACAAAAAAAACATTTATAATACTTAAATGAGATAATTATACCCTACTCATAAAACACAGTTAGAATAATAGTAGTAACTAATTTTCATATATTATTTATAATTGGTTTATATGGATAAAACAATAATGTAATGAACGATATGTTTTTTGATAAAGTCTGTTTATATCTAAAGAAAATTTTTTCTTGAGTGAACTGATTTTAAAAATAAAATTAATTTTAGACACATTTTTAAATTTAATTGGATAAAATAGACTTCATTTTTGAATTTAGAATTTCAATGTTTTCTTATGGTTAATTGTTTGGAATTTTTTGAGAAACAACATTTTTATATGAATAGTAAAAAAAATATAGTTTTTAGTGAAAAATACATTTTCAGTTAAATAATTATTACTGTTATATTATAATTTATATTTGTTTTAAGATCAAATTAATTAAATTATATATCTATTAATACATATTAATCCATTATAATCAATTTCACTTTGAAAATGAATATAAAAAACATAACAAACTATTGAAATTTTTTTCACTTTAAAGACCCGTAATTTCATATCATCTACGATATTAGCATAAATATTAATTTTTTTTCTTATGGGAAATAAATTTCAAAAAACTGACATAGACAATTTTATTCATTATAAGATTTATCTTTTAATTATATCATGTTGATTTTTAAAAAAAATATTATTTGTAATAATGATTAAAATTAATTAGAGTGATTAAGGTCATATTACGATTAATTAGCGTCTAAACATCAATATTAGGGGGACAAATGACCTATAAACATGTACAAAACCCATAATATGGTCATTATTAGGACATAAAACTTCCATTATTGATTATTTTTGTTTTTATTACTTTTTAGGTAATAACATGTGTCCAGCTTACCTATTTTTTAAATTTTTAAGTGAGTCCTTTTCCTTCCCTTTATAAGGCCACCACATCTCCCATATCCTCACACCTCTAAAAATTCTTAGTATTGTCCAATAACTTCCCAATACACTTCTAATAAATCTTACCTTCGTCTAAAAGACATCCCTTAGGCATAATGAATTCCATGAAAACCTTTAGGCACAAAACAAAAAGAGTTTCCCAATTAAGATGTAACGTCTTATCTCTAGTTCTTTTTTTATTTTCTTTATCCACCCATCCCTTTAATTTTTATCCATTATTTTATAATAACACCCATATTCTAAATATAATAGTTTTTTTATACTACTATTTTAACCTACACTTTCACACACCTCTATCTAAGGGATAATGAACATACTTTTTATCTATATGGCGAACTACCACCTTACTAAATGATGATTGTTTAATTTTCCTCATTTCCTTTAATATTGGAAATTATGATGGAAAAGTATTTATATGTGTTACATATTATATTTATTATATATTAAATTTTATTTCACCTTTTTTTGACACACATATATTTACTTTACATTTTGGGTTAATACGATAATTTTGTTTGAGGGACTGTGGACTACCACCCCCTCAAAGCGATATGATTCGTTCATACTATCTGTGGATTATATTGAGGTGGTTTTAGTGAATATATATGATATATATGAAATCATAAATCTAATATAATTATGATATATATACAAATATATGTTTTAGTTTCTTTCATTTAACAATACAATTAAACAGATATAGTGTTCATGTGTACATACGGCATACCATCCCCATTAATGGTGTATTTAGTTTAATACTTATATATTCTATTGATTATTATAATACCCATATAATTAATATAAATAATATTTATATCATGATTTAAATTACGTAAATCATTATATAAATTTTAAATACCAATGATATAACAAATTATTAAACAGGTGAAGTGAAACCTAAACATACGATTGTTAACAACCGAGTAATATATGTTTGTAATCATCCCATATATGGCATTAGATATAATAAAACAGTTCTGTAAAATATTTCAAATAAATATATATTTATTATATATGTGTTTTGAATAAGTACGATGAGATTCATGACACAATGTACGAGGATTTCATCGCACATTTTATTTTCGTGAGATACATGCTATGTTTGCCAATCATTCCTTTTGTGTGATGTATGTACTAACCATGATTTTATTATGTTTATATTAAAATTAAATTTATGGGTATTGAAATATCCATTTTATGACATTTCATTCATGGTTATTACGTTTCATATTTTCCCAAATTAGTAAAATAGGTTTGTCTCAATTTTTCTTCATTGAGACTTGTGTTTTTTTATGTACGTAAATTCTTTTTTTGAGCTATATTTTCTTCCATTTTACATTATATATAATTAATCACATAATTTTTATGATATTTTAATATTAATTTAATATACTTTTACTTATATGGAGAATATGATCCCATGTTACCAAGTTATAAGAATTTATTAAAACAATCTCATCGCCTTTTGAGATTGTTTATGTTTATAATTTTTTTAAGAAGGTGATGTCTTTCCCCAAAACGAACAAGGAAAAATTATTAATAAAATAATGTTTACATGGGTCTAAAAATAGGATCATATTAAAATCTTTTTAATGAAAGTAAATAAGAGCAGTAGTGAGGTCTTTGAACTAGGTAATGTCATGATTTACTCCCATGATAGTCAGGTCATCTGCAATCGTGTTTGCTTCTCGATAAACATGTGTCATAATATAGTTAAGATATATAAGTGAACGGGTTCATTCCATACAATGGGTAGTAATTGGAAATGAAATATGTGTTATTCCATTCCAAATCACTTGTACGATGGTCCTCAAGTCACTTTAAATCCATAGGTTGTTCCTACTAAAGAAATTTGGAAAGGAAATAAAATGTATCAAACTCATAATATCAGCTTCATGGGAGGTGGAAAGAACACATTTGGCTATGAAAAATTCATAAAATTGACCGAGGTGATTCTTGAAGTCAACACCACAAGCTACAGGTCCTGGATTTCACTTGGAGGTTCATCCATATTGATTTTGATCCATCCAGGAAGAGGTGATCTCCAGAACAACTCCATAGTATTATGTAGTTGATTGAAATTGGCATTAATCCATAGTTATTTCAAGATTCCAATTTTGGGAACTCTATTGTGGAAATTTACCTTTTGTATCAAATCAGCTTCATGTATGGAAATAAGGATCTAAATCGGACTTTCATTTTGATTTAGTGAGTAATTATTATGAATAATAGCATTCCAATCATACTAGATTACATGGTCGATCTCAGCAACTACAGTAAGGAAAAGGTTTCTGATTTATTGAGAGCCTTCCATTTTTGCAATTTTTTTGTTGAGTTTTGAAAGTGTCAAGAATAAACCATATTAACCAAAAAAATTCAAGAATTTAGTTCCAAAGAGAAGAAGTTGTATCACCAGAAATGAAGGGTCATTTAGTATCTTCTCGGTGTTGATTACAAATTTAACACTTAGAGCGGAGATGGAATCCAAATGATTAGAGGAAAATTTCTGTGGGAACTTCGTTGTTTGAAATACTCCCGATGAGATTGAATTTCGATGGATTTATACAAGGTTTTTTGAAATTTTTAATCTAGATTTAATCACTCTCTGAGTTAAATAAATAATGATTGTAAAAAAAATTAGAGTTAATCATACCATTTTTAGTAGGTTCCCAATTAATTAAATCATTAGTTTAAAAGAAAAATTATCTTTCAATGATGTTTATAATTTGATTATAAAGGTGATAATTTTGAGATTTCAATATTTCTCTGTTAGAGATGTTGGTATTTTCAAGAGGTTGATCATGGGATTTCATAGAAATTAATGGTGTGCCAATCCAGTTATCCAACCATAATTTCATGGAGGAGTCTTTGGATACCATCCATTGGTAATTATTCATAATATTTTTGAAGGAGTGTTTGATGGATGTCCATATGGTAGAGTTAATGAAATTCGAATTTCCCATCTTATGTTTGTCAAGAAATATATTTTTTAGAAAGGAAATAACTTCAGAAGTATTTTGAAAATATGTTCCAGGTGATTCTTTCTTGAAGTTTTTCCAAAAAATTATTTTATAATATTTATCTGAATATCACCATTCTCAATGGGCTTTGAAAAAGTTAACTAGGGAATAGTCACAAGTTTTCTTTCCAAAAAACTACCAATCTAGAAGAATTGTTTTATAGTGATGTTTATTTTTATTAATAAGACCATCATTCTATATGTAGACCATCATGGTGAAAACCATCTTGGATACAGTATTGTATTTAACAAGACAAGTCATATCTTCCATAATGAGAGATTTACCTTTCCAAGAAGACAATTGGAATATAATATTGTCAAAAATATTTTAAAAGTGACAAGACATGGGCCTAACCCAAAATATAAGAACACCATGATAAGTGAAAGGGAGCACACCTTCTTTCAGACTTAATTCACTGATAATGTAACATTTTCTGCTAGGAGGAATGTTCTTCCTAAAGAAGACAAAATATTTTATTCAACTAATGGTTTGACAAGAAAACATTTCATAGTGTAAGAGTGTTGTTTTAAGTTTAAAAAAGATTCTATTATCACCGTGAAGGAAAAGGATTATTTTATCAAAATAAAAAAAGATGAGTTGGTTTATCCACATTCCAAGAGGCATGGATGGGTTTCAGTTTATTCTAGACAACCAGAGAGTTGATCTAATGACTGAGGTAGTCTTCTGCTATTGAGAATAAAATGAAACTTAAGGGGTGACCTTACATGAAACATTTGGTGACTTTAAAATATCCCTTGGGAGATCGATTGATCAAAATAAAGATAGACTCTAAGTTGAAGAGAGTTCATATTGCATTGATAAAAGAGGCACTGAACCCAAAACATTGAAGAACTTTGAAGATAATGATTCAGTCCAGAGTGTCAAAATATTTTTTAATATCATGATTAATAGCTATGTTGCCTCCTTTTTTAGTTTTATTCATGTTATTTCCACACTCATAGGCAAGACATATACAGTCTTGAATGGATCTACCCTTTATAAGATGAAATTTGTTCTAGGAGAAATTTTTTTCTGTGATAGTAAAATGTCTGTTTACCATGATTTTGATGATGATTTTATAAATATTATTGATATGAGAAATAGGAATAAAGAGGTTAATATAAGTGTAATTATCTAATTTAGGGATTAAGGTGAGAAACTAGGCATTAAGAGCATGAGGAATAACCCCATTGGAAAAATATGATTCTTCATGTTTTAAAACATCGATATGAATCACATCCCAATAATGTTTGAAGAAACCATTATTAATACCAATAACACCCAGGGAACTAATAGGATTCAGACTAAAGATGGTGTCTTTGATTTCATGATCCATTATACTGTTGAGAATGAAGGTGTTGTCCTCATTCGTGATCACTAATGTAATGGCCTCAAAATTGAGATCTTTCTAGTTATCAAGACCATTGAAGATTGATTCATAGTAAGAGATGATATGATGAGTGATGTAATATTCATTAATAATGAGCATTTCCACGTCTTTTAGAATGTTTAATGACCTGTATGCCTTCCTGATTCTTTGAATTGGGTTATAGAATTTATCATTTTTGTAACTCTCTGTAAAACATTTAACATTAAATTATTTTTTTACTCATATTTTCATGAAGTGTTAGAAAAGGAGTTGCGTTTGACCACAATGATTAGTTCTTCAGAAAGATCAGTGTTGAGGTCATATATGGTGTTTCTCTTTTGAATACCATTGAGTTATTTCTCCAGAATCTTTGTGTCTTTGTTAAATTTTTTTCATTTAGAGCTGCACCAAATTTTTAGAGTTTATTTAAGATTTTTTAATTTTTGGTTATGGGAAATGGTATCATTTTTAGAGAAATTATGGACCCATTGTTTTGGATTATATAAGTGAAATCATCATCGGAGAACCAAAAATTGTTAAATCTAAAAGGCAACTGAGGTTTTAGGTCATTGGTGGAGACATCGACTAGGATGGGGTGATGATAAAAGTTTAGCCTATGAAGAGTGGTGCTAGAGATAGTGTCCAATTTCTCTAAAGTATGGACATTCATGAAGGTTCTATCCAACATGGGGGAAACCACTTTGTTGTAATTTCTTTTATACCATATTTATTTCGTACCATTGAGATTAATTTCAATTGGGTTTTTTTCTTCGATCGAGGCTTTAAATTCTCTCGTGGAAATAGAATCATGTGATGGTCCAATTTTCTAACCTGTGTTGAGAATGGAATTAAAGTATCCAATAAATAACTAGGGTGTATTAATGTTAGTGCCTCGGTATGAGAGATAATTCTATTTATTTCTCCTTTCCTGTTATCTATTCCTAGCATAAAAAAAGAAGCAGAAAATGTGGGTGCCATCTATATTAAAGTTTCATGTAAAAATATGGTTAGAGATATTGATAAAACTAATATTTAGTAAGAAAATATTGTAAAAAAATCCATAAAGATTTAGCATTAAGGTTATTATTTATATCACCATTAAATACATAATTAGGTTGAAATAAATGAGATTATTTAGAAGAAAAAATTAATTTTTTTGCTCAGAAATGGAAAATAACATAGAATTATGGGTGTTAATCATTTATTTTAAATCAATGAACACGTCAAAGTTAGCAATACCCTAAGAATTCCAAAAAATGTATTTTAATTTAAACCTAAATTTATAGTTAGAAATCACTTTTTTCATTATTCTAGAACCTTTATTTCTAGTAGATCTTATAACCACTTGAGTTATATTAGTGGTATATTCATGTTCATTACTAGATATGATAGGGTTCTTCTTTGTAGGATCATTTAATGGGACATTAATAGTTGAGTCTGCATAACTCTTAGAACACAACAACAAAGAATTTGTATTTTGGTTAGAAATAACATTTCTAGGAATCATATAAAAGTTACCACTGTCTATATATTGAGACATAGGTGAACCTAGAAACTTTTAAGCAGCTACATTTTGGTGTTTGATAGAGTCCAGATCATAAGGATGATATTGCATCTGTTCTAAGGAGTCATTATTTGACTGCATATTCTTAGGGTCCTATACTAAGGGTGTATTGCCATGTTTAATAGATTATTGTGTAATAATATCATTATTAATAGGAATTGAAATTATGGCTTGTGACTCGCCATGAATTGCTTAGGGAAAATGTTTGGTTTCTCAAATTTGGCAGTACAACTAAGAGGTTTAATGTGAGAAGAGGGAGAATAAAATAATTCATTATCTTTAGTTTTGGTTTTATTCTTTATCTATAGAGTAGTAACATTATTAGATATGACATGGGTTCTATTCTTAAGCTTAACATTTCTATTATTAAGCTATATTATTGAGAATTAAGGGTAGGGTCTGGGTCCTATTTCTTCTCCACCCCAGATTCCTCCATGTGTTGTATCTACTTATTAGAGCCATTTAGTTCTTGCAAATTCATAGGATCCTATACTGAGGGTGTAATTCCCATCAATGGTTTAACATATTCCAATTCCATAGAAAAATGTGTAGTCACCTTAGTAATAATAGACTATGCATTTTCTTGAATAGCCTTAAGGTTAGTCATATGTTTCCCAGATTTTATAGTATAGCTTGTGGAATCCAAAGTTATAGAGCAATTAATAGATGTATTTTGAGCATGGGGAAGAGAATCTAAGTCATTTTTTGATGTTGGATTCATTATTTATCCCTAATGTATTAGTAGAATTTAATAGTTATGGGTAATGGATCTATCCAGTACCCAAAATTGGGGTGTGTTCCTCAATAGTTTGTACATAAATTTCCCTAAGGAAATCAAAATTATTAAGGGTTTCAGTGCATGTGTTTCATGAATTTACTTCAATTGTTCAGGTTGTTTATCCCTTCTACCCAGGGTATGTTCAGCATCTTGGATGAGAATATATCTTGAAATATTATGAGATTGACATTTATTAGGTTTATCCTTCTCATTGGATATTCTTATTATCTCTAAAACTGGATTTTTTATTTCTTCTAAGAGGCATTGATCTTCAATGGAGTTGTCTTCTTCTTTAGTAATATCTTCCTACTTTATACATAAGTTATCCCCTATGTTTTCAAAACTATGGAATTTTCCCCCAGATTTCAGATTTCTTTTGGGGGGGGGGGGGGGTTTAGGTATATCCATAATGGGATCTTTTCCTTTTGTAGTTTCCCTCATTTCCTTCCAATCATTTTCAATTAGTTGAATCACATGTTTTCTAACCACTCAATTAATTGGAAATTGTATGACCAATGTTCTTACAAAGCTTATGAATGAGATTTTTCCCCTCATTTTGAGTTCTAATTTCATTTTTTGTCATTATAATTGAAATTAATTTTATTAGAAAGATTTGAATCGAAGTTAATTTCCATCAAAACACTAGAAAAGAGTCCTAAATTCGCATGTAAGGTTCTCTGATCAATTTTTAGTGTAGTTCCTATGAAAGAAATAATAAAATTCATAATTTTGGGGATCCAAAAGAACAAATTAAGGCCATGAAGTTGGACCCAGACTTGGTACATTGTATTTTTATATGTGTGTGTTGAAAGTAGTGTCCCAGTCAGAAAGTATAAGTAAACCTGATTTTACATAAAGGTTTCTAATCTTCCAAAACCTGTCTAGATCGTCTTTTGATTTCAACAGAATGTGAAAATAGCATTTTCCTATTGGAATCTATTTCTGGTTCATATAATTCCAATAGTGTGCAATAAATGTATGTAATTATAGTAAAGGCCAAGGGCTATCAACATTGATGGAGGATATGTGGCCCATGATAAAAAAAAATTTACATTTTCATGCATAGTTTAAGTGTATTCGGGACCGCTTCCACAAAGATCCCACCACCATCAATCCTATTGAAAAGGGAAGGCTTGATCGTGATGTATTTTCATAGATCATTACTCTTTAGAGCATGCAGAAATAAGATCCCCTGGGATCTACCAGAGAGAGAAAGTGTGCGGAGTTTTTCTTCAACGGAATCCTCATTATGCATTTCATTGAAAAAATATTGTACATGGGGCACCTACTTCATCTGAGGAGTCACAAAGTGATAGGATTCAAATCTCCCAGGCATGAGGAAATACTCTATTAGTGTGAATGTTGAAGGAGTTGGGCAATTAATCCTTAATAGGTCTCATGTTTTAGTGAAATATGGTCTCCCATCTCTCTAAAATCTCATCTCATTATTATCTCAATTTCTAATATTAATTATTATCACTAAATTCATTATTTATGATTATGATTTTTTATGAAATTATTGATCCATCTCTCAATAAAACTCATAAATTATCTTATCCACTAAATATTTAAATTATAATCATGTATTGAAAATATTTGTCTACTCTTTGGTAGATAAGATAGTTATGAAAGTGTTTTTAGGAAATCCTGACTTTACCCTATCTTTGATTGGAAATCATTCTTCCTGTAAAATTGTGATTTCTAAAAGTAGTTTTGAAGAATATTATACCAATCTAATATGATCATTAATGTTAATTTTTACACTTTTGTCTTTATAAAATATTTTCAATGTAATCTTATTTTTTCTTTCCGAAAAATTTATTTTTATAAACATTTTATCAATAAAAAATAATGTTCTTTTTACCTCATACGACATGTTCAGATTTATCCACTATCAATCCAATGATTTATTATTTTTTGGTTTCACAGTGAGTTTTTTAGAAAAAGTTTTTGAAAGAGATTTACAATGAAATGGTTCTCCAAAAATTTCAATCTTTTTTATAGGTTTTCAAAGAAAATTATTTTCAAAATGATTTGAATATTCCTTTAGATGTTTTCAAGGAAAGTAATTTTCAAAATGATATCAAGCCTCATTTATAAGTTATCAATGTATTCTCAAATAAATGCATTTTAAAAAATCAATATTAATCCATATGATTTCAAGTAAAAAGGTTTTCAAATAAATTTCAGTGTCCCTTTTAAATTATTCAATGTTTTTTCAAAGAAAATGGTTTTTAAAATGTCTTGAATCTTATTTTATAAGATTTAAATGATAAAGGTTTTCAAAATTATTTCAAGTATTCTTTATAATGTTTCATGATATTTTCAATTAAAATTATTTAAAATGGTTTTTTGTATTAAAAATTATTTTTCAAATAAGAAATGAAATTTTCATCAGGAAATGTTTTTGAAAGATATTTCAATAAAATTTTAATCTAAGAGGACATACATTAATATTAATCATTACCTTATAAGAAATTTTCTAATAGTTCCATTAATATTCTTTCTCTGAATGTGTTATTATTAATTTTATGTTTTTTATCAAACCCATTTCTCTTTCATGGGTTATATGTTTATAAAATATACTTCTCTTTCAGGATTTATATGTTTATGAAATCTTTTTTTCTTTAATAGGTTATATGTTTATGAAATATGTTTCACTTTAATGGGTTATATTTTTATGAAATACAAATATATTTCATTGGTTATATGTTTATGATGTTTTTTTCTCTTTCACAGGTTATGATTTAGATGAAATGGTTATGAATCCAATATATTTTTTCACAGGTTATGATATTTTTACATGTTTGTGATACCTATTTTATTGCATGGGTTATGATCTGATTATTTATGATTTTGTAGAACATGTATGTATGATTTCACTATGAGATGGTTAGGACCTATATTACCCTCCAAGGAACTAGGTATATATTTATATCTCAAGATATTAACATTTCTAGAATGAAAAATGAACTTTGTTCAGTATTATAGGGATGGAATGAGAAATGAACTTGGTTCAGTAATATCGTGCTTGAGTGATGAGTCAATTACGTTTAGTAATATAGTGTTATAATGGGGTGTGAACCTAGTTAAATAAAAGACTTTTTCCATTAAGATGGACTTGGAATCTATTCCTTGACTACTATGGAAATAAAATTATTTTCTTATGTGTCTGCTATAATTCCATGTTTTATTCCTTTGTTATAATTTTATCGATAGTGTTAATTATTTCATTAAGATTCATTCCTTATGAACTTCCAATCTTCATTCCATGTTTCATCTATATAATATTTTATATATAGGGAAGGATGTTATATTTTCATGATCATGTTCTCTTACCCTTATGATCATGATTATGCTTACATATCTCCATTGTATACCATTACTGAGCATTTCATCTCACCCATTTCTTATATATCCTTTCCATAGGTTATGAAGAATGGTTTTAGGTAGATTTACCGAAGGTGGGGATAATTATATGACATTTTTAACATCATTCTTTAGGATATAATATTTTTTTCCAGGTTTCAAAATGCACTAAACTATTATGGTCCTCAGGCATGTATTTTTGTAATGTATTAAATATTCAACTAAAATGTTGTAAAATTAATGTATGTTATACCTGGGTCACTATAGGTATGATAAATAGAGTACCTTACATATATTAGAATGTTTTTATTCTAATGGAATAATTTATCGTCATCTCTCTTACCACATCCTTTTATAATAAAAATGAAATCATTTTTCTTCATGTGTTAATTTATCCCATTCAAGGAAGATGATGTTTTAAATTTCTATTATTGTATTCAAGGATGGTCATTAAAATCACTTTTATGGTTAAAATAGATTGTAATATATGTATTGAATATTATTAAATGTTTTGGAATCATTTTATACAAATTATATTAATTTTTAAAATAGAATGAGTTCATTGTGATTGAAAACTGCTAAAATAAACCAAAACAATTATCATTAACTATTTATGTAGTGATTAATCCTCATTTCATAAAAAAGATATATAAGAACAATTTTTCCTATAGATGATTATTAATAACATATAACTTAAATTTTGGATAATTACCCACACAATACATTACCTTCCATACATGTATACAAGTTTATCGTTCATAAAAAGAAAGGAATCCAGCAATCCCAAATAATGAAATTGAACCTCTTAGGCCATAAAAAAGACAATAACATAAAATATTAAAGTTATTATAAATAAAATACATATAGAAAGTGTTTGTTAAATATTAATTAATGAATCTAATATGATGATCTAGGACATTAAGATGAAGTGAGGAATTTCTTTGGACATTGAGGTAAGGTATTCTACCAAAATATCAAGTATTCCTTCCAGATATTCATTCTCTATTTTTACCCAAATGAAATTATCTTTTCATTGTATGTATATATTGTAAATTATATTTAAATTTTTAAAAATTATATATCAAAATTCTTTCATCTATCAATTTTAGGGATATACATGTTTTAAAAAGCTGCCTTACTCAATTCTTCCTGATATGCAAACCCAATTTCAGAGAGCTTCTCGAATTCATACTCACATTCAAGTGTATCATATAATATGTTTTTAAAGAAATATATATTTCTAAAATAAATAATTTTATGATGAAAATACTATTCATTAAATAATGTTTTTTATATAATATATTATTCTATTTTAGACTTTAAATTACCTGTAATGTTTTCCTTAAACCCCACTAAAATGTTTTATTTTTAAATTTTCTTCAATAAAATTTATACATATATTCACTTTAGTTTGACATAACATATCATGATATATGTATATTTTTCCTTATTAATCTCAATTTATGATATAAATAATTTCTTTCTTGGACATCATTTTGATATTCCCTTATTTACTACCTTTTTGAAAATATTATGATACTCAATTCTCACCATGGGTAACATTTATATTTATATTTTTTTTCTTATGTATAATTATACGTATGGCATGAATATTAATGAAAATTTTATGATGGGTGTGACCAGATAGCATTCCAATGCATTGGGTGATGTTTAGTTTCACGAGACATCATGTACAATAGTCTTGGTGTTTAGCCTTGACTCATGCTTTATGTCCAACGGTTATGGTGATTAACCTTTACTCATTCTCCTTCATGTGTAATAAGCCTTGAATCATGATTATTTCTTATTTTATGTTGTTTACACATCTTCTACGATAACATGATTACATATGTAACACCCCGACCGTAGATTCCCAGAGTAGGTTCATTATTACATAATATTAGCATGATCACAATCAATCAAGTCCCGAAAGACCGATCAGTTTAGTAGCCTTAGAGGTACTAGATACAAACATATGTTTTACATTAAATCATAAAAAAACAAAAATGTGTCCCCTTTGAATACCTTCATATCCCATAAACTATCCTTAATGGTCAAATATAATATACGTATTCATAACGTGGGAAAAAATAAAACAGCAGAAAGGGGTGAAATCAGATGCTCAGTAAGGATAACAATATAGTGAAAACTATCAATAAATAAGAACAAACATTTAAGGAAATGAATGAGACTAAAACATAAGACTTTTCAACATAAATTTCAGCATAATATAGAAAATACAAATCAAATAATGTCATTTATTTATTCACATTGATATTCTACTAGTCAAATAATCCCATGTAATATAAATATCTTATTTCAAAATGATGGAATGAATACTGCTAAAAATCATAGCCACATAGTAAAGGCCTCATGCTATGATTAAAAATAAAGATTTTTTCAAGGCCTTGTTCCAAGACACTTGTTTTTCTCATGAGACCTACTGATGCATCGAGGAGCTATAGTGGGCTCGACCCTTCACTTACTAAGTCCAATGCATTCCTTATATAAAAATTTTAATGCATAATCTAAATATTCGTATAAAAACATGCATAAAAAATGTCAATATTTTGACCACAAACCATGAATGGTATAAAAATAGAGCCTCCACCGTCAAGAATAACTCATTCAGTAAATTATAAAAGTATGTATAAATCAACATTAATCATGAATAATTAAGGATATTGACATATGTGAAAATAACCAGTAAAAAAATTTGAGAGAAATATTCTTTTTTCATAAATCATTTAATAGTCTCATTATTTATCAAGCAACCGTTTAAAAGAGAATTTCGAAGAAAAGTGTCCCATACCAATTTGAAACTTTTAAAAGGAATTTTAATTTTAAAATATTCTTGTCCAAATCAATAAATCCTTAAATCAATTTTTAAAACAAGGACATTAATTATAAATATTTTTAAAAATAACTCTTTAAAATATTTAAAGTGATTTTTTAGTTAGGGTTCCTAACCAAATGAGGGACTCTTGAATAAAAATAATTTTGGTAATAAAAAATTTATAATATCATGAGAATAAATGGATTAATTATATACTATGTCAAAGTATAGTATGTACATTATATAAATGTGAATTGGCACATAACAACTAATAGGTCTCAAGGGAATGTAAATTCAGATGAAATCCACTATAAAAACCATATCCCTAGGTTAAGGATAAATCAATGGAATAATTATATGTGATAAATATAAATACACTCAATATGATTTTATACTCAATTTAAATCAATCATAGGACATTTACATATATTTTTGTAAAAACAGCACCAATCACATGGATGTTTAACTCTAAGAAGGAAAATTGAGTTAAGATTACTCTTATCAATATCATATCGTTGACTTGAGAATTTATCAATGTAGTAATTATGTGTATGAAATGTATATCCAAACAAATGGGAGTGGAAATTACTACATAAATATATAAATTGTGATTTCACACATAATCTTGGAGTAAAATAATCAAGTAAGTTTGTGTAACACCCAATGAGTGAAAATCGAAATTTGAAATTCCCTTACAAATTTGGTAACTTACGAAACATACACCCCATGAAATAAAGATAATAAAATTAATGTTTAAATAATCATAAATTAATTTATATTACATAAATAATATGATAATGGGAAGTACACACACCACACAAAACGAAATTGTGTCTATATAGCATGAATCTAACGAGAATAAGAAGTGAGATGAAGACCCATTACATTGTAATTTTCCTCAGTAGAGGGTAGTTTAACCTCATGTATAATGGTGAAATAATATTTATTAACTTATACAAGAACCACAAAAATAAATATTATACCATATATTATCTTCTAATATTACTTTGTTAATAACATTTTAGTAGTATCATTGTTTCGGGTGTTAACTGATTCGTGTTTCTTTATTTGTATTGTTATATAAGACATGTTTTATATGGATAAGATTTATTTTATTCATATAAATAAATATATTAGGTTCTTAAAAATTATTTTTAATCTTAAAATGAAAATTATTCTTTAATTATTATGATAGGGAATGAATCTCATCACGTTCGTGGAGATGGTAACTTGTACATATGAATGAGCAGCCATACCATTCTATTGATGGTGAAATAATATGTAATTGGATGGCATATAATATATAAAGACTCATTAAAACATTATATTTATTATTTACATCAATCATACTCATTATTATACACATCCAAATGATGAAGTGTTGAATAAAAAACTACACCACACCGTGGAGATAGTAAGTCGTACGTACACACGTATGGTGAATTTTCCATTCATAAGATGGATATAATAATGAATATGGTTGTACCATATTTATACTGACATCAATACATGTATAAGTCACTAGATTTATTATTTTGGTATGGAAGAAACAAAAAAAGAGGACGTGGAATAAGAAAAGAACTTTGAAATAGGTGATTAAATTATTACCTCTTCTTCAGGTGATTCTTTTGGATTTGATCAAAAAAGATTTTGAGGTTGGATTTTGATCAATGTAAGGCCTCTAGGTTGAAGTGAGGGTGTTTGTAAGGATATTTTAGTAGGGTTTTGTTGCTCCAAATGGATTTACAGGTTTGATTTTGAGATAAGGTTAAGTACTACTTTATAAGAGAGGTGAGGGTAATTTTAGGAAAACCTTGAAATAATATTTTAGTATACAATCATATTAGATTTATAATGTCTACAAAAAGATTTATTTCATGACTAAGGTTGGTATGGGTCGAAAACCTTTTAACCAATAGGTTTTAGACAGGTTTAGGCTACTATATTAACCTTATCTATTAAATTTAACTCTTAGTTAAATAGTTTAACTTTTATTATGTATTCTTGTATTTTTATAATACATGGTTAATAAACATACAATAAAAATAAAAGTGAACCAAAAGTGGTTCATAATTGATATATCTAACCTTATATATTTCCTTTGGCTGATCCTTATATTTTAAAAAATATTATATCAGTTAATAATATAGTATTTTTTTTAAAAACTCATTTATGTCAATATTGAGACTTTTAGTATTTGGTATTTTTGGAAGTCATAACAACTTTATAACATTGAAAACAATTTATTTAATCAACCCTAACATGTCATATTAACCTAAAAAAAATTTAATACTTAAAAAGTCTCAATTTACAAGTATATTAAAATTTATAATATCAATTTTTTTAATCATTCAATAATAAGGTAATTACGACATCATCATTGTGTCATAAATAAATTTAATTATATAAGGTCTAAAAATTATAAATAAAAAATTATTATGTATTAAATAATATTACCTTTCTAATGAATATTTATAGTATAATTATTTTTATTTATAACCCTATATTAAAAATGGTTTAGTTATTAGACTTTGCATTTAACACTTTTAACTCTTCTTTAAATAAAATAATAATAAATGTCCTAATCTAATCCAAGTGAACCAAAATAATAATATTTTATTACTAAGGTTTATTTTGGTCTAAACACACTTATCCAATAGAATTATGACATGTTTCAGGATAATTATAAAATCATTTTTACCTCTAATTACCCTATTTACTTTTAACCGTGGTAAATAAATTTCAAAAGTTAGTATTCACCAAAACTTATTTTCATCCTATCGAACAAAATTTTAATTACTAATGTCAACCATGTACCTATAATTTTAGAAATTAAATTCACAAAAGTGTTAAAATTATGTTTTATGCAAATTTGCAAATGTGTATAGAAGTTGAATAAAACACAGTAAAAAGTTAAATAAAATTATATATATCTAATATTATTATAAAATGACATCAATGAATTAAATTAAACTAATATAGGTTTTATTTATCTATTTTTAATTTAATTCAAATTTAACTTAAAAATAATTATTTAAATAAAATGTTGGTTTTATACAAAAACATTGTGTTTTTCACTATTCATCAAAAATAGAATGTTTTTAGAAAAATACCAAAAATTAACCCAAATCTAATTTTCTTATTTAAAATTCAGATATGGATTCTGTTTTAAAAAATAAAAATTTAGAAGTTATATTAATAAATGTTAAAGAATATCCCCATTTTCAAAACCAGAAAGCAGGTTTTTTAGAAGTAAAAACTATCAAAATATTGATGTGTTTATAACAAATTTAAATTTTAAATTACTTCAAATGACCAACATTTGACTAATTGATTAAATTATAATCTAATTATACCTCAAAACTATTCAAATTTATAATTTAACACTATAAATTATATTTATTAAAAAAGTTGTTTTCAATTAAAATTTAGTATTTTTTATTATTCCTCTAAATATTAATTTTATCAGAAAAGCATCAAAAATTTATCCAAATTAAATTTTTGTGTTCCACTTCAAAATAAGAAGTTTATTTTTTAAAATTTAATATATAAAAGTGCCAAATATTATGTTTAAAAAGGGTTCCCCAATAAAAGGCGGTAACTTGCATTTTTGGAAAAATACTTCATTTATTTGAAAAATTGAATTTGTTCTTATATTATGTCTATTAAACACATAATATGGATGTTAAAATTATATCTAGTATATAAAATTAAAAATTTGGTTATTACTATTCATAATAAATTTTTAAACTGCTATTTTGATAGGTCATGGTGTGCTTTAACATAGTGTTTCATATGTCGCACGCTATCATATTATTCAAATAGAAACATAAACAGGAAGCATGGAGTGTTACATTATTCCTTCCTTCAATAAATTTAGTCCTTGAAATTTGAAATTTTACTTCCTAAATAAAATGTTAAAAAATAAAAGATACCTTTATCGAAAACCCACCTAGGAAATACGGTTAATATAATTTACTCCTAATAAGGGAGAAAGAGAAATTAAAAAGTCACCACCAAATTAGGATTTATAATAGGAGATCATTGGTGGAAATTATTATTGAAGGAAAAAAATAAATATTTCTAGCGAGTGATTGAGGTCATCAATAAAAAACAAGTGAATGAAAAATTAAGGGTATCAAAGTTATAAATATATAATGATTTAAAATATCACCAGCTCAACAAATCATCAGGTATTAGGACATTTTCTTTTGATTTAAGGCCTTTTACCTAAAGCTTATGAATTATTATATTCATAGAATAAGAAAAAGAATACATGACAAGTATAGATCCATCCTTTAACTAATTTCTACCACAAACTCATCTTTCACTCAAAAAGATAAGTATTCAAGAAAACATGGTCACACCTAAAGGGATATAATCAACATCTAGAGAATCACATAATCAAAAAAAGATGAACTATATATTTCCCTTTTCTTTATCCATTAACAAAAACCAAGATGGTTAGTGCAAGATCATATGATCCCTAAAAAGGATAATCCATTATAGAAAGAAATAATAATCTTAATCTCCAAAATTAATCAAATAATACCCAAAGTTAAACAAATACCATTCAAAAAAACAATTGTCCTTAAAATTATTCAAAATAATCCAAACCATGTTTAAAAGCCAATATTCAGAAGGATTTGATCACATAGTCTTCCACGATGAATCTTTACATTTATCTCCAAATAACATCGACTAATCCTAAAGTCACATACATAAAAGTAAATAACATAATCACATATTCTCTATGATAGGTTAATATTTTTTCATAAATAAACCAAATATCTTTAAGTACACAAAAAAATAAATTCTTCCAAAATAAAAATCCATCATTATTCCACAAATGATATCCCATAGTATTCGATTTTCCTTATGCATATAGTGTTCCCAGAAGAGAAAATGTCTTCCAAAATAACATTTATCACTAAATCACCAAATTATTTTCCTATACTAAGGATAAATAAGAAGTTATAAAAATCAATATATTATTGATCCATAAAATCATTTATCTAAAAATAATTAATTATACTAACCGAGGACTTCAGGTAGTCCAGTGTTATGTGATAAATCTCTTTCTCACTTTGGTTGTGGGTTCGATTCCTATAGCTTTTTCTGACACGAAGGGTTGTCACATAGTCTCTGTGTTGTCCCATTTCCAAAAATATATAATTTTATTAAGATTCCCAAAAATGAGATAAATTCATCAAAAATAACTGTAACATATTTTAACCACAATTGTTATCTCATACCGTGCATTTTCTTCCCAAAAAGTAATAACATATAATGGACTAAAATTCAAGGATCTTATAAACCCAAATCAGTTTTTATAACTATATCCACAAAAGAAAAAAGAATTATTGCTTAAGTATCATTTTCACATAAAAAATGATAGGGTTACACATACAAGAGGAATTTCATTCAATGTAATCCCCTCAAAAAAGAGCATTAATACTTTTAAACATTTCTCCATCCATTTATTTCCACATAGGATCTTCCATAACTGAGAGATTTACTAATATAATAGGACATTGTTTTGGTTAATTCCTAGGTCTCCTACATTTTTGAAAAATGACTATAAATGGATTCTTAGGATCATATTTATTTTCTTCCATAGTGATCTTCATTTTTCCTCAATAATTATTTAATTTATGTCCTTCCTTACCACACATAAAGCATTTCTTTGTTCCATTGAGACACTTTCTTGGGTTTCTCCATCCACATTTCCTACATGATGGAAAATGATCTTTCTTTTCTCCATGGTCTCCACTCCTAGATCTCTTATCATTATCAAACATTCTATTCTTTGTTGAGTTTGGGCGTTTTTTAATGTATATGTTGTTGATCATATTTTTGGAAAATTGATACGGTATGAACACAATATTGTTTATGCTTATCTAAATTCCATTTAATTTCTCATTCACACAACCGTTCTCTCCTTGTACATCATGTTCAATGTTACTATGAATTCATTATAATCCGTCCATTGACTAAAACTATAAAGTATAGTGTGAGTAACAATAGTCATTAAATCCTTTAGAGAATATCATGTCACCTTATTTTCAATCTAAAACACCATAGGATTAATAATTTTTATTTATTCTGATCTTATATTAAAATTCTTCAAATTGGTTTGTAACGAAAACATGAATAATCGTAAGAATATCCCCTAGGAGTGTCATATCCATGAGTGTAACTAGGCACGTTGTCATGTACCAGGATACCCCAGGTTAAAGCCAAAACTCCTTGTGAGAGTTTTCACTCCTCGGTACATCTGTTCCAGAGTCTCCCCTACCTACTCATATCCAGTGAGGGACGTATATCTTGTAAAATACAAAAAATCTCTACATTACAAAAATTACTATATTTTATTCTACACTAATCCTCAAAGTCTATCATATGGTAATGTACTCTAATCATAGTTTTTTCTAAATCTAGGTTATAAGGTTTATACTAAACTTATTTTGATACAAACTGTAACGCCATGACCCTAGTTACCTAGAGTCGGAGCATTATTACATTACATTAGCATGATCGCAAGGGATCATGTCTCAAAAGACCGATCAGTTTAGTAGATTTTTAAGTACTAGATACAAACATAAGTTTTACATTATATCGTAAAAAAACTAAAATGTGTCCCCTTTTAACACACTCATACCCCTTAACCTATCCCTATAGGTCAAGAATTATATAATTCTTCAAATCCTTAGAAAAATAAAATATAAGAATTTGGTGAGATCAGACGCTCAGTAAGGATAACAATATAGTGGAAACTATCATAAATAAGCATACACATTTTAGGCAATGTATAAGACTCAAACACATGCATTTTAAAATTAAACATCATCATAATAGGGAAAATATTAATCAAATAATACCATTTACATAATCCAATTGATATTCTACTAGTCTCATAATCACATGTAATATCAATAGCTAATTTCATAATTATGGAATGCGTAATGCTGGACATCATAAGCACATAGTCGAGGCCTCATTCCTGACAATAAAAATAAATATTTTTTCAAGGCCTTATTCCAAGATACTAGTTTGCCTCAAGAGTCCTACCGATGCATACATGATCTATAGTGGTCTCCACCCTCCACTTAAAAATTCCAATGCATTCCTAATATTAAAATATTGAAACATAATATGAACATTTTTATTAAAACTTGTATATGAAATGTCAATATTTTGACCACAAACCACGAATGGTATAAAAATAGCACATCCACAGTCAAACATAAATAATAAAATAAAATATAGAATATTATATAAATAAACCTCAATTTAGAATAATTATGGATATTTCCATATATGAAAATAATAAGTAAAACTATTTGACAGAAATGTCCTTTTTTCTTGAAATCATTTAAATGTCTCAATATTTATCAAAAATCCATTTAAAAGAGAATTTTGAATCAAATTATACTATACCACTTTGAAACTTTTAAAATGAAATTTAATATTAAAACATTCATTTCCATATAAATAAATCCTTAAAACAGTTTTTCAAACATGGACATTATTCAGAAAGATTTGAAAGAATAAATCTTTAAATGATTTAAAATGATATTTCAGTTAGAATTCATAACCAAATGAGAGATTATTGAATATAAATAATTGAGGTAATAAAAAGATTATAATATAATGAGAATAATTTTTTTCATGATATACTATTTCAAAGTACAGTACGTACACCACATAAAAGTGAATTGGTGCATAACAACAAAGAGGTCACAATGGAATGTAAATTGAGATGAAATCTCGTATAAAGATTATATCCTTCAGTTAAGGGTACATAAATGACATAATTATGTGTGAAAAATATAAATACATTCAATATGATTGGATATTCAGTGTAAATCAATCATAGTACATTCACATATATTTTTGTAAAAACAACACCAATGACTTGGATATTTAACTCAATGAATGAAAATTGAGTTAAGATTACTCTTATCAAGGTCATATCGATGACCTGAGAATTTATCAAGGGAGTTATTATATGAAAAAAAAGTATATCCACACAAATGGGACTGTATATGAATCTATAAATATATAAATTGTGATTCTACACATAGTCTTGGATTAAAATAATCAATGAAGTTTGCATGAAACCCAATGAGTGGAAATAGAAATTAGAAATTCCCATACTGATTTGGTAACAGACAAAACATACATCCCATTAAAGAAGAATAAAACTATTAAGATGTAAATACCCATAAATTAAAGTATATTACTCAAAAAATTCAATAATAGGCAGTAGACACACCACACAAAAGGAAATAGCGGAAATATAGTAAGAATCTCAAGGGAATACGAATTGAGATGAAAATGCCTTACCTAGTACTTTTACTTAGTAGCGGGTAGTTCAAACTCTTATATAATGGTTTAATCAATGATATTAAATTATAAAAGAACCACATAAGTAAATATGATATCATATATGATCTTCTAATATTGCTTTGCTAATAATATTTTAGTAGTATCATTGTTTCAGGTGTTAACTGATTCATTTTCCTTTATATGTTTTATTACATAATTCATGTTTGATTTGAATAGGATGTATTTGACTCATATCCAGAATGATATTATGTTCTTAAAAATTATTTTTAATCATGAAATGAAAATTATTCATGAATGGTTATGATGAGGAATGAATATCAACATGTTTACGGAGATGGTAGCCAGAACGTACACACTAGCAACAATAACATTTTATTGATGGAGAAATTGTTTGTAATTTGATGTTATATTATATATAAAAGATAATTAAAATTTTATATTTATTATTTACATCAATAATACTAATTATTATAACCATCCAAATGATGAAGTGTCTAATAACAAACTACAACATGAGGTGGAGATGGTAAGCCGTACATACACACATATGGTGACTTTGTCATTCATAGGATGGACAGAATAATGAATATGGTTGTACCATATTTATAATAACATCAAATATTTTAAAAGGTTATATAGTTATTATTATTTTATGGAAACAACCAAGGAAGAGGATGTTGAAGAAGAAATGGACTTTTAAAGATTTGATGAAATTATTAACTCTTCTTTATGTGATTCTTTTTGATTTGATCAAAAGGGGTCGTTAGGTTTGATTTTGATCAATGTATGTCCTCTAGAATTAAGTGAGGGTAGTTTTTAGGATATTTTAGTAGGTTTTGGACGTGATAAATGTCTTTGGTGGTGTGATTTTTAGATAAGGGGAAGTAACCTTTTATAAGAGAGGTGGTGGACGCTTTAGGAAGAGCATGAAATATTATTTTATAATACAATAATATTCACTTAATAATGGCTCCAAAAGAATTTATATCCAGAATAATGTGGTTATGGGTAGAAAATATTTCAACCAATAGGTTTTAGATAGGTTTTTGTCACCATATTAACCCTATCTTTTAGATTTAACTCTTAGTTAAATAGTTTAACTTTTACCATGTATTCTTGTATTATTATAATAAATGGTTAATAAACATACTATAGAAACCCAATATGACTCCATGTGGTTCATTAGTGATATATATAACCTTATATGTGTACTTTGGACGATCCTTATATTTTTAGGAATGTTAGATTTATTAATAATATAGTATTTTTTAAAAACTCATTTACGTCAATTTTGACACTATTTAGTAATTGGTTTTTTGTGAAAGTCATAAAAATTTTATAAATTCGAAGAAAATTTATTTAATAAATCCTAAAATTTCATATTAACCTATAAAATTATTGGAATAATTCAAAAATATCAATTTAGTACTATATTAATATTTATAATATCAATTATTTTAATATTTCAATAATAAGGTAATTATAACATCATCACCGTGTCATAAATAAATTTAAGTATATAATTTATAAAAATTATAAATAAAATACCATTATGTAGGAAATATTTTCATATTTATAATAAGTATTTATAGTCGAATTTATCTTATGTATAGACCTATATGGAAAATTGTTTTTTATTAAAGTTGAATTTAACAATTTTAACTCTTCATTAGATTAAATAATAATAAATGTCGTAATCTAATTCAAGTGGAACCAAAGGATCAAATTTTATTCCTAATGATTATTATGGTCGAAATACACTTATCTAATATAATTAGTACATGTTTTAGGGTAATTACAACATCATATTTACCTTTAATTGCCATATTTACTTTTAACTGTGGTAAATAAAATACAAAAGGTACTATTCACTAAAAAATTAATCCTATTGAACCACATTTTCCTTAATGATTTCAAAAATTTCTCTTGGATTTTTGAAATTAAATTCACATAAGTGGTAAAATTATGTTTTATGAAAATTTACAAATGTACCTAAAAGGTGAGATGAAGACAGTAAAAAGTTCAATAAAATTTTATAAATAAATCTTATTATAAAATGACTTAAATGAATTAAATTGAAAAATAAAGGTATTATATATCAATTTTGACTTTAAAATAAATTTAAATTTAAAATAAATTTTTTGAATAAAAAGTTGTCTTTAAACAATAATGTAGTGTTTTCACTATTCATCAAAATTGAATGTTTTTAGAAACATACCAAAAATATAACCAAAGATATTTTTGATATTACAAATTAAAAATGATTTATATTTTACTAAATTTAAAATATAGAAGTTTTATTAATAAATTTAAAAATATATTCCCATTTTCAAAACCAGGAAACGAGTTTTTGAGAAGTAAAAACTATCTAAAAATTGGTACGTGTTTTTGTCCAATTTAAATGTAAAATTACTTCCAATGACATACATTGGATTAAATTATAAAATATAATATAATTATACTTAAAAACCATTCAAATGTATAATTTTATACTATAAATTATTTTGATTAATAAATTAGTTTTCAATTAACATTTAGTATTTTTCATTATTCATCAAAATATGAAAGTTATCATAAAAGCACCAAAAAATTATCCAAAAGTTTTTTTTGTACCACTTCTAAAGAAGAAGTTTATTTTAAAAAATTGAATATATTAAAGGGTCAAATATTGGATTTAAAAAGTGTTCACCATTAAAAGGTGGTAAAATTTCATTTTAAAAAAAACACTTCTTTTCATGGAAAAATTGAATTTGTTCTTATATTATGTCTAAGAAAAAAGATATGGATGTTAAGATTATATATAGTATATAAAATTCAAAATTTGGTTAATAATATTCATAACCACTTTTTAAATGTCTAGTTTGTTTGGTTGTGGTATGCTTGAACTTGGTGTTACGTACTTTGCATGCTATCGTATTATTCAAAGATAAATGTACCATGGAAGATTTCGGTCTTACAACATATGTAATTATTCTTTATGTATAACCATTATTTTTATGTCATATTATTATGACTTCTAAATGATGTTCTATTCTTTATGCTTATGTTTATTACATTACAAGGCGATTTAGCTCATCCCAATGTTCATGATATCAATAGTTTACCCTATGTAAACGCAAGGTCTCAAAGGATGTTAGTATATCATATTGTTTGATAAATAATTAAATGTTTTAGTTAGTCCCATGTTTTTAAATTTTTTGAACTTATTCTTCCAAAGACACTAGACATTATGATCCTTGCCTTATAATTTCATTATTATTTGTATTTAAAATATGGTAATATTATTTGAAAAGGCTATGGTCATTATAAATTTCCTTTTGAAGGGACGTGTGAATTAGAGGAAAATTGATCTATTTCCCAAAAAGAGTGTTCTATTTAGGTGATTTGGGCGATATTGGAGTGAAATAAATTTTTAATTTTTAATTAATATCTGATAAATAAGTTCACTTAGAACATTATATCGCCATGTAGTGTCACTCCATCATTTCGTAGAGATATATTAATGCCAAGATACGAAGTAGGCTACCCACATTAGTTTATGTCTTTGGTTTGGCCTACTATTAGAGAATCCTAAAATGATCTAATGTATTGTTTCAAATTGTTGGTTTTCAATTATTCTACTCTTAATTTAATGAAAGGTCATTGAATTAGAATCTCTCTAAATAACCAATTTCAAAAACCTTAACAACTCAAACAAATAACTAAAGTTTATCTTAAAAAATATTTTTTAGTATCCTGTAATTTTTATTTAGATGATGTTATCACTGATTGAAATTAGTCTTTTTTATTTTAGAAACACTATAAATAAAAGTAAAAACACATTAAACTACAAAATAGAATGATTCAAATACCATAAGATAATGTTGAATCATTTAAAATTGTTATTTTACATGTTTATTTTAAAACACATGTTATCATATTTGTAAATTTCTCCATTATCAATAGCCTTTGGGTTTTTATATTTAAGGTATTCAATATTAGGTTGTTCCTTGATTCTAGGTTTGAAGTGTCTGGTGACTCCATTAGTGAATATATGTTTAGAAAGTATATTTACATCCTTTTTATCATTTTTGATGGGATGGTATTCATGATTATCTTTAATATAAGAAATAAATCTATTTTAGTTGGGAAAAATATTCTTTTGATGATATAATTTTCACAGTACACAGGGTTATCCAAATAGTCAATAATATCAAATGAGGTACTATGAATAATTAATTATTTCACCTCATTACTGAAATTTTTTTGGAGTTAAAGTAGTGATCAATAAATGTTCCATGGAGGATTCTATCAGAGTGGATTAAATTCTTAAATTTACTATACCAAATAAAATGAAATGTTTCACATATATACAAAGAGTTGAACTATGTTTCTAATCGGATTTCAAAAAATGTAATTCATGAGGTATTCTTGGGGTGGTGCTTTAGGCATCCCATTTCTTGTCAAAGTTATGTTGATCCAGATATTAGGGGTGACTTTTGCACCCACCATTGTAAAATTCTCTCGTGACTTTGTACATTTACTTTTATTTTTTTCTTGGAATAGAAACATTTCGTTTCATAGGCTTTTAAGAAGTAAAATTAAGCCATTTTCCGGTCAGCCCCATAAGAAAAGTAAGCCAAAATGAGGCAGTTATCTAGGATAAATCACATGTATTGTGTTGAGTCAAAACAAGAGTATCAAGTTTCCACACCTATGTGTTGTGGCTAAGAAGAATATAATAGCAGAGTGATGGTGTTGGAAGGAACCATATGGTGGTTTGGAGTGAGGGGTAATACCAAAATTAGAAGAACATTTCTGTAGGATCACCCAATATGATAAACTTGCTGCTACTAGAATAAAATTATAATGTGGGTTATAATGTTTAATGGTCATTATTTAGATTATATTAAATATGTGTGTAGGGATCGTTACAACATCATATTTTTATATCATCCTCCCCCATGAGAAATGATTTTTTATTTGGTGATATAACTGACCAGATTTCACCATAAAATATCTATGAATCTCAATGGAATATTTAGTTGAGCCACTGAATATGGGAGTTTTGTGACTACTATGATTACAACATAGTCTGAAATTTTCAACCATCTTCTACTACTTGGGAATATTCATTAATCCTTACTTGGAGTCTTTTTTACATGGAATTTTCATATGCATAACAATTTTATCTACATGGTATTACATTAGGATTTCATGAGATGTAAATATATAAGTATAACAAAGGGTTTCACTATGTCATGGTGGTGTGATAATTGGAAATTTCTTAGGAACTAGAATTCGGTACCCCTACAACATAGATGAACGTCTGTTCTATAATATTAATTTTTATATACATTCTATGATGAATGTGTTTCCCTATTTCATTGTGTGTCACAAAAATGTAGTGTCTTAGGATTATGTTAGAGGATATTTACATAATTGTAATATATTCAGGACATATCTTGGTTATAAGTGACCAAAATATTAATTCAACTGTTGAAAATAATCGTGGAAACAATAGTGATGATGTTGTATTATATGATAATATTTTCTATATATTTTTGGATATATATTAATCAAGGGGTTTTCACAATAATTGTTTAACCTATATTGTAGTGAAACCAAGTAAGAAAAAAAATATGATATTGATATACCAATGGATAAGACTATTGTTCCCTAATTATCGTATTCATTCAATAGGTAAAACAAAATTAGTAATAATATCAAATATTGAATTCCTATATTTTAAAATATTTAAGGTAAGAGTTTTAATCAAATTTTTGAGCCTTCATAGACGATGTTAAAAATCAGAATGAATAGAAATAATTATCTAAATGCATTTCAAATTAATAGATCAGTAATTCAAAGATAAATTTACATCATTGTTTTGGAGTGGAATCAAGGATTATGATAAAAATCAACCACTAGGAAAGACATTGTTAGATATTGATTTTCTTAATATTTTCATTATGTAATAGCGGGATTCCTATGATAATTTTCTAAAAAATCATGGAATTACATCATTTTTATTGAAAACCTTTGTTTTTAGTTAATTATTTTATTCCCTATCCTGTGGTGTTTAGTTTATTAGTTGTTGATGACTTATCAATCATTTGTGGTTATACCCATATAATAGACTGTTATTAACTAAAGGTTATTTGAATAACTTGTGTTTTACATTCTTCTTTAATAATGGATTTATATTATTAATTTTTATTGTATTGAGAATAAAATATCCATATCCTCTAATAAACAATAGAGAGTGATAAAAATTAAGGGACATACCCCAATATGAATGTGGATATTGGGGATTGAAATCCAAATTGAATCTAAATTTATATTTTTATATGTAACTTAACAAACTTATATTTTTTTATGTTATGTTGACCAAAGGCATCTAAGGGCTATTGAAGTAATAATTTTTCCAAAAAAATAGAAATAATTACACTAATAAGTCTTATGAATGTTTTTTTAATAAATCTCATGAGAATAGTTGAATCATTTTAAATAAAGTAATACTATAATTGTATATAAATTTCACTCTTTTTTTTCTCATAAAAAATTAAGTGATAAATTTATTAATTGAATATCCTAGTTAAATTTATTTTAGGCTACTTTAGATTAACTTTCATGAAAAAATTTCGATTTACTAATACGTAGAATTTATATTGTACATGGAATTATATATTCCTTTTTTTATTTACCTAGTACTTCCACAGTACTAAACCTTTTATGTTAATCATTTATTTTATGAAAAATATTGACTTTAAACTCTTACCACCAAGAGGAATCAAAATTTCCCCAAATATGGTTAATAACTAACTCTTTGAGAGCCTTGAATATAGTTGGTTACCACTCCTTATAGATAAGACATTATAATAATGGAGAACATGATCCACCCATAATTAAAAGAATACCATGATATTATTTAAAATAATGACCCAAATAGTGTATAAACAAGGATGGATGACCCTGTTCAGGTGGCCCATTAACATTACAAAAATTTTCGATAATTTGAATGACATCATTGGATACTTGAACAGAAAATATTTTCTACTAAAATAAGTATCAATAATATCATAAGGTCACACAATGAACTAATATTATCTATATATCAGGAAAATCTATGATAATTACATGGTCCCCATAATCTAATTTAATAGCTCATCTATATAAGTAAGTATATTCCAGTTCTAGAACTTCACTTTTTTCAACTTTAGATAATCCACTATCAAATTAAATGACCACATAACCTTCTTATAAAAAGATAGGAGAACCCCAAGGGGATGTTCTTGAATGTATGGTTCCTTTCTCAACTAGGACATCTATTTAAGCATTCTAATCTTTGTACTATATGGGATTTATCCTATATTTCCTATTTTATATTTGATCCATACATGAAATTAGATCAAAAAATAACTTTATTCTAGTATCATGATAAAACCTATATAAATCACCCACAAAAGCAATGTTAAACTTGTCAAAATATGTGGAAAAACTAACACTTACCATCATCTCCCGAAACAACACTAGAAATATCAGATGAGATATTCAATGGATCATGATTATCATATCGTAAAAAACCTACCATTAAATACCAATAAATGAAAATGTTTATCAATATCTATCAATATATATGATAGATACCCATTGATGATAACAGTCGATGTTTTCTTGATAGTGATTCATCCAATTTGTACTCAGAAACACATCCATGTAGGGAAACTCTAGTATAAATAAATATTATAGAAGCTTTAACCCACTGATCAGTATAACACACTTTGAACACCTATAAATACTCTCATATAAAACCCCAATGGGTAAATCAAAAGAAATTTCCCATAAAGATGCTCTATTGTAAGCGTAAGATAACTAAAACACTAAAAATATAGAAACTATACTAATGAAATCATGTCAAATAAAATATATTCTATTATGGAAATATAAATAAAAATTACTTAAACTATCAAAGGACCCTCTCCCAGGACATCATAATTTTTCTCGATGGAATAAATAATACAGGAGACCAAACCCTTAGCTTTGATTTCTTTACACCCCATAAGGTTATTGCAACACCCTATGTTTTTATGAACCTTTTTTATAAATAAAATTGTTTTCTTTTATTTATTACATTTCATGAAACACCTATTTATGATTAAATTTTACTCTATACAAATATAATCTTTCACCATATTAAATATTGACTTATCTGGTGTTACACACAATAGTGAGTTTCGACAAAGCTCCATTTTATTATTAAAATTATTTAAGTGATATAGTTATAACATAGCTATTAAACATAGTAATATATAAAATAATAACTATTTTTTAAATATTATTTATTACATTTTTATATAAATAAATCATACAGATAATAAAACATATAATTATTATAAATGTTCTTATATGTTTGAAAATAAAATTTTCTCAAATGCACTATTTTTTATTTCCTTATGTGAATAATAATAAAATTAATTTTTTCCACTTTTAGAAATTTAATATTATAATAAAAATAAATTTTCTTATTCATAATGTAAACCTTATCTTAGGGTGTTTATTTGGGATTGTTTTTGAAAAAAATTCATTTTTTGATGAATACCGAAAATAACTTCAATTTTTTTTATTCCTATAATTTATTTTTATTGATAAATTATTTTCCAGATTTTTTAAATTGTAATTAGATAAATTTAACCTAAATTAATACAATTTAGTTTATTATAACTAATTTCACACTGATATTGCATATAAAAACACATCATACTTTTAAACATTTTCACTTTTAAAACATGTTGTCACGACATGTCTGTGGGATTAATTTTGAATTAATTTAAGACCCTCATGTGTTTAGAATTCTCAAAAATGGATTTCATAATTAGATTCATAATAATTTATAATTTATAATTTATTAAACATAGTTCTTTACCAAATATATTAGTGAATGTAATTAAAATTAATTATGATGATTATGGTAAAAAGAAGATTACTTAGTAGTTAAATGTAAATTTCATCGAACATATACCCTATACACATTCCAAAGATCCATTGTCAGGACATATTTCATCAAATAACCCTATTTTATAAAAAAATGGAAAATTACTAGAGGCACTAGATGTAATGGAAACCTCTCGATAGTGTTTTTCTTTTAAAATTTACAAGAATTCCACACCTCATTAACTATTAAAGGGAAATTAGCCACCTCACTTATTCACATGTCTCAAGCCTTTTTGATCATCCAAATCCTACCAAACTAAGATCACAAATTACCTAACCTGATCCAAGAAGCCTCAATTTTTGTAGAAAGAAAGCCAAGTTATTCCATTCGTATAGACCAAAATTAATTACCCAAATAAGAAGAGGTATGAACATGTACGAATAAAGTAAAGAATTAATGTAAGGGTTTTCTCATCTCACTTTTTATTCTACAAGATATATGATATATACACCACTAATTCCTATCATCTGGTTTATATAATTTACTATGTTATGTGACATCGTGAATTTCCATTATTCATAATATAAAATGTTTCAATTAATGTTATTCTTTCATGTGGATCATGATTCCAAAGATTCTCAAGTATTAATAGGATTTCTTTTATCGCATTTATTTATGTTATACTTATTCCTTATTTTCCACTCATTTATTTTTTATTGTTTATATATTTCCCATTAATGTATTCTATGATTATTATACTTAAATTTATTAGTACTAAATATCCATTTGATTATATTGTTTTCATGGGTTTTATGGTTCAAAAGTAACCAAATCAGAAAAGTAATTTTTTATCAATTTTCATTCATTGAGAGACATGCCATGTTTGGCCCCTATATTTTTATATAAAGTGTATATACTACGCTTTGAAGTTTTATGTCATTAATCTTATTCTTATCATGATATTTTTTGCTTCAGGTAAGGTCATTCTTTCTTGGATATTATGATTCAATGTTACCAAAGTGGTAACAGTTTATTGCTATAATATCATCATTTATCATGATTGTTTATGAATATACATCAATTGATAAAATATTATGATCCATCTCTCAATAAGTATCATTTATTTTTCTATCCTCTATTTATTCATGATATAATCTTATAATTGTACCATTTCCCAGTCTTTGGTAAAAAATAAGAGTAATAAAATATAAGTCCCCAGCCTTAAACATTACATAATCTTGAGTTATTTCAAGAATACACATTGAGGATCTTTTCAGGTTTAGAGTTTTACAGAATTAGGCCATAAATCATGCATTACAATCCAAATTTCAACAAGGTGGTTACATAAAGGACAGTATTATTTTTTCCCATCAAAGGAGGCATATTTAAAATAAAACAGGGATTCTATCTTGACACATCCTTGAGACTATCATCACATCATGTACCTTTCCCTTGACCTATGAAAAACATTTCAAAAACATGGGATGACCATAAAAAGCGCAGTAAGGGATATAAAAGAATGGAATGAAAATATTAGTCCATGTATACATAAGAATTAATGAAATCATACTTTACTCATAAAACACAATAAATTTATCATACCTCATGAAGTCATAAGATTTATGAATAACTCATAGAAAACATAAGACATAAAGGTAACTTGAGGCATTCATAACATTATTACGTAGGGAGTAACACTCGTGGTTACGTTTGGAATACCCATCACAGTATATTCCCTAAATTTATTCTGATAATCCTTAGAGTTTAACTCCTTCGCGTTACCCAAGGCATTGGAGAGCTATCACGGGCTCACCCATCCTTAGTTTATCACGGAACCACCCGTCTTCATAAACAATTCCCAAGAACCATAATATAATTTTATCACATAAAATATGCGTAAAGGAAACATAAAATTTCACATTTCAATAACAAGATATCAAAAACACATTGATGTAATAAAAACATTATCTAAACCATTTTCAATAAAAAAATAAAAGAAAAGTAAAACATGTTATTTAGTTTTCAATTAAAAAAAGTTATGGCTTGTAGAGGAAGTCGAAACTCAAATAAGGGTCACGATGGCATAGAATTCGTTATCGGCACATATGTAAGACAAAAACATTAACTTTTATTTTTTAGTAAAACACATCATATAAAAATAATTCTTTTGAATAAAATTAAAAGTCAAAGGGTGTTATACACTGTATAAAAGAAAGTTGTGTATAAAACAAAATATGCCTCAATAAAAGGAGATTGAGACGAAGTCCCTTACCTCATGTCTGACTTGACTCGATCGTTCTTTAATCTCCTGAATAATAAACTAGAGTTAATTTCTACTTTCATAAGAACCTTTTTAAAGTTCATTATTCCTTTTATATCACTTATTACCATGTTATGAACATTATAAAATTATTTATGTTAATAATAGTCGTTTTGTCGATCTTTGGTACTTGAGCCAAAAATAAACTTCTTATAATTACAAGTTGTTAATGCTATGAAATATCCATTATATATAGAATGATATTCATGATTTAGATATCATATATATCATATATATCTAGTATGTAAATGCATTTATAATATTACATAACATTTATAGGTAAGAAATGAAATGCACCGTTCATGGAGACGGTAAGTCGTACGTACGCATAAATGCTACTTTTATTTCTATTTCGTATTTAATGAAGTAAAATCATAATGATATTAAGGTATATTATAATTACAGTATAATATCATATATAATATTATTAACTCCATCCTTTATATGTCCCACATATGGCATTAACGAATCAAATCACTTTGAGGTGGCAGTAGTCTGCACTTCCAAAAATGAAGATATCGCGTTTACCCATAATGGATACCATAAGGTATTCCATAAATGAAAAATACAGAATCATAAGGAAGAAATAGACATAATATATATCATATATAAATATAGTGACATCTTAATGACCACCATAAAAGGTGTTAAAAGATGATTGAACAATCATCATTTTGTGAGGAAGAAATTCGCCCACCACAGAAACAATATGTTATTTTACCATTATACATAGGTGTGTGTAAGTGTAAATCAAATAATTCTCATAAATACACCCTATTATATTTAATATATTGTTTTTGTTACAAAATAAAGGAATAAAAAGAGTTTAGTGGGTTGGAGAAGAAAAATAAAACAAAAGAACACAAGTGAAGACATTACCTTTATATCGGGTAACAACCCTTGGTTTGAACCAAAGGGGTTTCTTGAAGAACTTTATGCCTAAGATAAGGCTTATAGGATGAAGAGAGGGATGTGGAGAGATAAAATGAGCAGATGTTGGCTGATCTAATGGCTTCAGAGGTGTGGGTATGGTGGTAGAGGTGGGGGCCTTTTATAAGAGGGAGGAGGGGGACTCTTGGAATGTCATGAAATGTTACGTTATTATATAATGAGTTTCAGATATTAAAGGTCCCAAAATAATATATTTCTAGGATAATGTTATAAGGGTTATAAATACACCCATAAAATAGGTCTTTGACAAGTTTAAGTCTTATATTTTACATTATCTTTTAATTTTATTTAAATATTTCATTAATGAGGTAATTGCTGCATCATCATGGTGTCAAAAAAATTTAATTTATTTAATGTCTAAAAATTATAAAAAAATTATAATGATGTAGGAAATCTTTTTATATTTCCAATGACTATTTATAGTCTAATATATCATTTATGTAGACAAAATTAATTTTGTTTTACTTAGGTGTTACATACATTGTTATATTTAACTTTATTAAAAATAAAAAAGATAAAAAGTCAGTATCACACAAAATTGATTCCATGGGGTCCCAAAGTTTGGCACAATGAATCCCATGGTCGAAAATGACATAACCAGTAGAATTAGGACACATTTTGGGGACATTTTATATTATTATTTTATTATTCTATTACCCTTAACTACACAATTACTAATTAATCACGATAATTAAAGATAATTACTATCGTTACTATTCATAATGTCCGAAAACAAAAGAGTATTCATTAAATAATTTGGACCTTATCATTCCAAATATGAAATCCATTTTACCAAATTACAAACATAGAAATTTTAATAATTATTTTAAAAATAATTCCATTTGTCAAAACAAACAGCGGGTTTTTTTAAACAGTACCTATCAAAAGTTTTACAATTGTTTATGTCCAATTTCAAAGTGAAATTAATTCAAATGACCACAATTGGATTTAATGGTAAAAAT
Source organism: Viscum album (assembly GCA_963277665.1). Taxonomy (NCBI): domain Eukaryota; kingdom Viridiplantae; phylum Streptophyta; class Magnoliopsida; order Santalales; family Viscaceae; genus Viscum; species Viscum album. The sequence continues at coordinate 612,758,423 of OY728129.1, read as the reverse complement.
ATATTATATTTACACTTTAAATATAATTAAAAAGATAATCTGTCCATATAATTAAATTAGATGAAAGAGCAGTTTTGATGAAAAATGCAGTATTTTTCACTATTCATTAAAAAATGAACATTGTCAGAAAAATACCAAAAATTTATCCAAAGTAACTTTCAATGACTCAATAATAAATAATAGGTTTATTTTGAAAAATTGAACTTATAAAAGTTCCAAAAGATATATTTAAAAAAAAATTCCATCAAAAGGCGGTAAAATGATCTTTTAAAAATTATTTGAGTATTCTATGATTAAGATTGGATTTATTCTCATTTTAAGTCTCTAACACACCATCTAATTTATAAATAGTCATAGATATTAAAATCCACAATTCTTTACTTACCTGGGATGTTGCATCCTTCCCCCCTTTAGAAAATTGTGTCCCCGCAATTTATTTACTTATTGAATAAGTGGGGGTATTTATCCCTCATTGCATTTTCAGATTCTCATGTTGCCTCTTAAATTATGTGGTCATTCTACAAAACCATTACTTGATGAATAAACTTATTCCGCAATACATGCTCCTTGTGGTCAAGATTCTGGACCGGTTTTTCCCCATAAGATAAGTTATCTTCCAGGTGAACTACCTCTAGACTCAAAACATGAGATGGATCTGGCATGTAATTCTTTAACATTGAAACATGAAAAACATTATGTAACTAAGATAAACATGATGGTAAATCCACTCGGTATGCAACTGATCTTACTCTCTCCAGAATTTCTTATGGTCCAATGAACCTTGGGCTCAGCTTTCATTTCTTACCAAATCACATCACACTTTTCCATGGTGAAACTTTGAGGATGACATGATGACCTACCTCAAAAGAGAGATCCTTCCTCCTATTGTCTGCGTAACTTTTCTGCATGCGCTGAGATGTTCTCATGTGCTTCTGTATCAGCTGAACTTTTTCTGCCAACTCTTCTACCAATTCTGGTCCCATCAACTTCCTTTCACCCACTTCATCCCCAAATTCTAGAGTTCGACGCCGCTTCCCATATAATGCCTTAAATGGTGCCATCAGTATACTTGAATGAAAACTATTATTATAAGAAAACTCAACCAAATAAAGATGTTGGTCCCAACATACCTGACAATCCATCGAATAAGCACGTATCATATCTTCCAATATTTTAATCGTTAGTTCTGACTGCCCATCTGATTGAGGATGAAAATATGTACTAAAATTTAATTCAGTACCCAATGACTTCTCAATGCCTTTCCAAAACATTGATGTAAACCTAGGATCATGATCAGATACAATGGAGAGGGGAACTCCATGTAACCTGACATTCACTTTAAGATACAACCGAGAAAGTTGATCTAGGGAAAAAGTATCTCATATAGTAAAGAAATGAGAAGATTTAGTCAAGCGATCAAAAATAACACATATTGAATTATTACCTCGAGGTGTCTTTGGAAACCCCACAACGAAGTCCATGGATATATTCTCCCATTTCCACTCTGGCACTGGTAAATGATGAAGCATCCCTTTTGGTAATTTCTCCTCTTATTTAACTTATTGACAATTCCAACATTTCACAGTAAAAACAAAAATACCTCTTTTCATTCCATCCAACTAGTAATACTCCCAAAGATCTCTATATATCTTAGTACCATAGAGATGAACTGAAAATAGAGAGCTATGAGCTTCACATAACAACTATCTCTTCACCTTTTAATCAAAAGTCACACACAATCTCTTACCAAATCTCAAAACACAATCATTATCAATGTTGAATTCAGGTAACATACCCTTCTGAACCATCTCTACCTTTTTCTGCAACTCAATGTCTTTCTTCAGAGCTTGTTTAATTCTGTGTGATAAAGATGATCTCACTGACACTTAAAACAAAACAGAAGAACCTCCTACACCAACAACTTCTATGCCAAGTTTCATCAAATTCTTAACCAAAGGATCACGTTCCAAATGTAACATGGTTAATGAAGCATTACTTTTTCGACTCAAAGAATCATCCACTTTATTTTCTTTTCTCGTATGGTAATGAATTGTACAATCATAATCCTTGATTAATTCTAGCCCTATCCTCAGTCCCATGATCAATTATTTCTGAGTGAATATATAAATTAAACTTTTTTGATTAGTATATATTTCACACTTTACACCATACATAGGATGCCTCCAAATTTTTAAAGTGAAAACAACAGCAGCTAATTCCAAATCATGTGTAGGGTAATTTACCTCATGACTTTTCAACTGTCATAAAGCATAATCAATTACAATATAATTCTGAATTAGGACACAACCATGTCTGTTCAATGAAGCATCACTGTAGATAACAAACTCCCCATTCCTGGAAGCTAGTGCCAAAACTAGAGCATTCACCAATCTTCATTTCAATTCCTAAAAACAATCATCACATTATTTTTTCCAGATAAACATAACACCCTTCCAAGTTAGCTTAGTTATTGGACTAGATAACCATAAAATTTTATAAAAAACCTTCGTTAATAGATTTACAAACCAAGAAAACTATGAATCTCGGTTACATTTGTGGGTCTTGTCCATTCTTCAACAACTTTTGTTTTTGCAGGATCAACGGTTATTCCATCTTTAGAAACAATGTGACCAAGGAAAGAAATTTGTTGCAACCAGAACTCACACTTCCTGAATTTCCCATACAGTTTATTTTCTTTTAAGGTTTGAAAAAAAACCCTTAAATCACTTTCATTCTCCTCTTTACTTTTAAAAAACACCAAAATAACATCAATGAAAACAACCACAAACTTATCCAAGAACTCATGGAAAATTCTATTCATAATGTACATAAATACAGCAGGTTCATTAGATAGACCAAAAGGCATTACTAAAAATTCATAATGGCCATATCCTGTACAAAATGTGGTCTTCGGAACATCTGCTTCCTTTACCTTCAACTGATGGTACCCTGATCTGAGGTTAATCTTCGAAAAATACTGAGCTCCCTGGAGCTGATCAAAAAAATCATCGATATGAGGGAAAGGATATTTGTTCTTAACAGTAATGTTATTCAAGGCTCTATCATCAATGCAAAGTCACATAGAACCATCATTATTTTTAATAAATAAGACAGGAGCACCATGGTGATGTGCTAGTTCGAATGAAACCTTTCTCTAATAAATCTTTAAATTTCTCCTTTAACTCTAAAAGTTCAATTTGAACTATTCGACAAGGGGATTTTGAAATTGAATTAACATCAGGAACTACGTCAATAGTAAATTCAACTTCCCAATCTAGTATTATTCCAGGAAACTCGTTAGGAAAAACATCATGACACTCATTTACCACTGACACATCATTAATATGAACGGTTCCAGTGTTTTCAACAATATGTGCAAGGTAACATTCATTTCCATCTTTTACATGTTTCTCAGCCTCATGATATGTTATCAATAGTAAGGGTTCATTCTTGTACAAAAACTGAAAGTCATTCTGAAAAGAAACTCCATTATCTCTACAATCAATCTTAGCATGGTAAACATAGAGCCAATCCATACCCAGGATAACATCAAAATATACTAGAGGTAAAACAATAAGGGTTGCATGTAAGTTCTTTCCACGAATATGGATAGGAAGATTATTATAAATTATTTTTTCCTCAACATTTTTTCCAGGTGTTTTTAACACATGATCCAGATTCATTTCATGAAATGGAATTCCAAATTTACTAGAATTTTTTTCAGAGATGAAAGAATGTGTAGACCCCGAATCAACCAATACATTGGCATAATCTGAAAAAATAAAATAAAAAAGTACCTAATACCACTTCATTTGATGCCCCAACATTTGATGAAGTAGTTGCAAAAAATTTCACCACACCTTTATGCTTATAGTATATCTAATTCCCATTATTTTAGATCTTTGTCGAACACTCCTTTGCATAATGACCCATCTCATTTCACTTGAAACATTTCACTAAGTTTAAATCTAATTTGGTCTTACCATCACCCTAATCTTTTTCAGTGAAATCATGAGCCTTATGTACCATCTTACCATATTGGTAGCACTATCTAGAATTCAAAAGACATTCCCCATCGTACTTTTTACCATATTTATCACAAACTGAAGACTTAGTTTTCTTACCATCAGAGCTTTTTGAAGGATTCTTCCCTTTCTCCTACCACCTTGTTCTCTTCTTCAGTTGGTTGTTATTGAACACTTAATTATCGACATACTCCATTTCCTCCTTCTCAGCATGTTAAAAAATCTTTTGATAACTCATGAACTCGTGAGAAGCTAAATACCTTTGATATTTTGGCTTTAATGCTGAGTAAAAACGATTGATTTTACTATCATGGTCTCAGATAAAATATAGAGCATACCGTGAAAATCTAGTGAACCATTCTTCATAAGAAGCCACTGAGTTGTCCTCTTTCCTTAATTCCATGAATTGTTTCCCATCCTAAGTCATAAATTTTTAGGAAAATATTTCTCAAGAAACATACCTATGAATTCATCCCAGTCAAGAGCATCAATCTCATCAGCATCCCTGATATTTTTAACCATCGACCACCACTGATCTGCTTCACCCTCCAAATGGTAAACAGAAAGACTAACCTTTGATTTTCTGAACACCACATGACATCCAAATTCTTCTCTAGTTCTTTAATCCATCCTTCATCTAGCACATGTTAAGATGATCCTCTAAATGATGTGAGATGTTGCCTCATGAAATGTTCTACCACTAACATGTTCTTCTGTGGTTGATCTGGCTGATCTGGTGCATGGATACCACCACAATTTATCACTTGATTCAACTGCGCCATTACTACATCAAACTATTCTGTTCTAATTTCAACCATCTCAGGATGCTGATTCAGAAGGTCATTTCCTTCTTCATGCCTTTGTAACGCCCCAAACCCAGTTACCCAGAGTCGGTGCATTATTGCGTAACATTGGCATGATCACAAAAGATCATGTCTCGAAAGATAGATTAGTTTAGTAGTCTTGGAAACACTAGATACATTCATAAGTCTTACATTACATCATAATGTTAAAAATAACAATAACATAGTCTCCATTTTCAACACTCATATCCCCTTCAGACTATCCCTGTAGGTCATTCCTAAAATACTTCTTCACATCCTGGAAAAATTAAAACATTGAAAGGGGTGAGCTCAGATTCTCAGTAAGGATAATAATATACCGGATGGTTTCATAAAAAAACATAAACATTTAAGGCAATTTATAACAAAAACAAAAGCCTTTTAATCTTGAAAATTAGCATAATATGGCAAAATTAAAATGAGATAATGCAATTTACTTATTCACATGGATATTCTAATGGTCAAATAATCACATGAAATATCAATAACCACTTTCATAATGATGGATTGCATAATGCAAGACTATCATAACCACATAGCCAAGGCCTCGGGCCAAGACTACAAATAAGATTTTGTCCAGGCCTCGTGCCAAGACAGTAGTTTGTCTCATGAGACCTACGGATGCATCGAGGAGCTATAGCGGGCTCCACCCATCACTTATTAAGTCCAATGAATTCCTTATATGAATAGGTTTAAACATATCATAAACCATAACATAATCATATCACATAAAACATGCATAAAGGAAACATAAAATTTCCACATTTCAATCACAAGATATCAATACAACACATTGATATAATAAAAACACTTTCAGAACCATTTTCAATACCAAAATAAAAGAAAATTAAAACATTGTATTTATTTTTCATTTAAAATAAATGTTATGGCTTGTAGAGGAAGCTGAAACTCAAATAATTGTCATGGAAGTGGAGAAGTCGTTGTCGCCACATACATAAGAAAAAACATTCCTTTTGTCATTTAGAAAAAACGCTTCGTATAAAAAGATTCCTTTTAAATAAAAGTAAAAGTCAAAGTGGTTTATACACAGTATAAAAGAAAGTTGTGTATAAAACAAAATATTCCTCAATAAAAGGAGATTGAGACGGAGTCTTTACAAAGACAATTTTTTAAATAAAATAGATCTATTATGTGTAATCACTATAATTGCACATAAATAAAGTACAAATACAAGATAGGACATAATAATGTCATGACATAATTTGAAAGTAGGAGATTAACCCAAAGAACGGAAATTGGATTAAGAAGTTCCCTTACAAAGATCAATTTAGAAAATAAAATAGATCTATTATGTGTATTTAATATAAGTACACATAATGAATGTACAAATACAAGATAGTACATAATAATATCATGACATAATTTGAAAGTAGGAGATTAACCCAATGAATGGAAATTGGGTTAAGAAATTCCCTTACCTCGTGTCCGACATGGCTCGATAATTCTTTAACCTCCTGAATTATAAACTAGAGTTAATTTCTATTTTCTTAAGAACCTTTTCCATTTTCATTATTCCTTTTATATCACTTATTACCATGTTATGAACATTGTGTAATTATTTAAGTTAATAACGGTCATTTTGTCGACCTTTGGTACTTGAGTCAAAAATAAACTTCTTATAATTACAAGATGTTCATGTGGTGAAATATCCATTATATCCAGAATTATATTCATGATGTAGATATCATATATATCACATATATCCAGTATATACATTCATTTATAATATTACATAACATTTAAAGGTAAGAAATGAAATGCACCGTTCATGGAGACGGTAAGTTGTACGTATGCATGAACGCTACTTTCATTTCTATTTCATATTTTATGGAATGAAATTATAATTATATAAAGGTATAATTTAATTAAAGTATAATATAATGTATAATACCATTTACTCCATCCTTAATACATCCCACATATGGCATTAACGATTCAAATCACTTTGAGGGGGTGGTAGTCCGCACTTCCTAAAATGAAATTATCGCGTTTACCCATATTGAAATCATAAATTATGCCATAAATGAGAAATCCATAAGCATAAGAAAATCATAAACGTAATATATATATATCATATATGAAAATAGTGTCATAAAAATGGCCACCATGAGAGGTGTTAAAAGAATATTGAACAATCATCATTTCGTGAGGCAGTATTTCTCCACCCACAGAAACAGTATGTTCTTTAACTATTAGACGAAGGTGTGTGTAAGTGTAAATCAAATACTTATCATAAAAACATCCAAGTATATTTTTGATATTGGTGTTGTTAAAAAATAAAATAATAAAAAGAGTTTAAGGGGTTGGAGAAGCAAAATAAAACAAAACAACATAAGAGAAGACATTACCTTAAAATCGGGTAACTCTTTTTTATTTGAACCAAAGGCTTCCTTGGGAAGACTTCTTCCCAAAGAGAGTCTTCTAGGAGTAATAGAGGTAAGTTGGTAGAGTATTTGGGTAGAGTTTGGCCGAGCCAAATGTCTTGATGGTGTGAATAAGGTGGTAGAGTTGGGGGGCCTTTTATAAGAGGAGAGGAGGGGAACTCTTGGAAAGTCATGAAATGTTATATTATTATGAAGTGATTTTCGGATTCTAAAGGTCCCAAAATGATATATTTAGAGTATAAGGTGATATGGGTTCTAAATATTTTCATCTAATAGGTTTTAGACATGATTAAGTCTTAGATGTTACATTATCTTTTCAGTTTATTAAAATCGTTAATTAATGAGGTAATCGCTGCATCATCATGGTGTCATAAATATTTTAATTTATTTAATGTCTAAAAATTATAAAATAATTACCATGATGTAGGAAATCTTTGTATATTTATAATGAATTTTTTTAGTAAAAAATATGACTTGTATAACCCCATTTAAAAATTGTTTTCGTAAAACAACTCATGTTTGTGACATTTTTATTTTAACTTAAATAAAAAGTTTTTAATGTCATTTTCCTACCAAAGTGGCTCCATGGGGTCCCCAAGTTGACCCATGAATTTTCAGGGTCCTCCATGACTCATATAATAGGGTTAGGACAAGTGTGAAGGTATTTTCATATTTTTATAATATCATTTTTACATTAAATTTCATTAATTAACTTTAATCGTGATTAATTAAACTTAAAAGTTACTATTCACCAAAATATTATTTTAATCTCATTGAACAAAATTTTACTTCCTAATGACAACCATGTATGTCATATTTTTGAAAATCGAATCACAGAAGTATTAATGTTTCATTTAAACAAAAAATCTGTTTTTTAACTACCACTTAGTGGTTTCACTATTCATAAAAAATTGATGTTTTTCAGAACAATGCCAAAATTTCACACTAAGCTATAATTGATATTCCGAATTCAAAAATGATTTCTATTTTACAAAATTCCAAACATATAAGTTTCATTAATTAATTTTATAATTAATTCCCGCTATTACAACAAATAGCATGTTTTTAAGAAATAATATATATCAAAAGATTGACAATTGTTTATGTCCAATTTCAAAGTGAAATTAATTCTAATGAGCACCATTGAATAAAATGGTAAAAATAAATTATAATTATACTTTAAAACTACTCAATATTATAATTTATCACTATAAATTATCTTAATTAAAAAATTTGTTTTTAATTATTTTTCACTATTCATAAAAAATTGGAAGTTCTCAAAAAAATACCAAAAAATAATCATAGGCTAATTTCGATACCCCGAATCCAAAAATGAAGTCCATTTTAAAATATAAAATATATTAAATTTCAAAAAGTTGGTATTACTATTCATAATGGCTATTTTGATAGTCGTGGTGTGTTAGAATCTCAAACTTGCGTACAATGCAAGCTATTTCATTATTGAAAGAGAAGCGTATCGTGGAAGCTCGCGGTGTTACATTCACCCCTCCTTCAATAAATTGCATCCTCGCAATTTGAAATTTTTCTCTGAAAATAAAAGGTTGAAAATAGAAAATACCTTTGTGGAAAACCCACATTAGAAATAAAGTTAATAAAAATATAACATTAAAAGAAAGAAAGAGAAGTACAAATGTCACCCGAGATAGCCCATACTAGTATTATATTAAAACATGGATATTGAGGAAAAACAAAACTTCATGGTCTGATGGAGAGTTGTAGAAAATAGTATTAGGAGAAAGTTAACCACAAGAAAATCACAAACCTTTGATTGGTTAAACGGTCATTGAATCCCCATTTTCAAAAGTTAACCAACAACATTTTTGTTTTATGTTACCTTTCATAAAGTTGAGGAATTTATTTAAGAGATTTACTAAGAGCGTAAGGAAATATACTTACTTGTCATGTAGACTTTCATTCTTTAATAAATTTTTACCACAAACCCATCTTTCACTCCAAATGGTAACAGAACTCAAAAATATTCTAATTACCCTAATTATAGAAGGTTCCAAATATTACCACATACCATTTATATTAGGAAAAATATTTTTTAATAACCAAGGACTTCTTGTAGGCTAGTGGTAGGTAATAAAGGCCTATCAAAAAATGGTTCTGGGTTCGATTCTTGTAGCTTTGTCCGAAGCGGCGGGTTATCCCCCAACCTGCAGATTGTCCTTTCCCTAAAACTTTAGTATTATAATATTCCAAAAATAATCTTCAGAAATGTTTTAACCTTAAATAATACTATCCAAGGTTCAACTTAATCCATTCCAACATATATAGATATCCAAAATACCTCTGTCCAGACTTTCTCTAAAAGGTCTCTAACTTCCAAAATCAATTGTAACATCAGATTCCCCAAACAAAGTAAAGTTTCTCTTATTGTCACATACTAAAAATATGATTACCTTCATCATATTAAAACCTTAATAAAAAAACAAGTAATGTAGTACAATCCTTATATATATCACATTATTATTATAACCAAAATATAATCCATCAGTCCAAAAGCACCAATGCATTAATTATTCCACATCAACTGTAGTAAAATCATAAGATTTTCCTTGATCCCTTGGCATTTTCTGAGGTAAGTTTCCCTGATGCTTAAGAAATTCATTTGCATAATGCCCCATTTCCCTACAATTGTAGCATTCATCATTGATAGCCTTTTTCTTTCCCTTGTAATCACAAGCCCGATGACCTTTTTCTCCACATTTATAACAAACTCCCATTCCTTTTAGGCAAGAATCTGGTTGATTCTTCCCACAATTATCACATAATGAAAAATCCTCCTTTCCCTTTTTCCTTTTATCTGTATCTTGTTCCACCGTTCTCTTCTTCTCTTGCTTTACTTTGTTGTCATAAGACTTAGAGAATTCCTTTTCTTTCTTGATAGCACACGAGACAATATCTTCATATGATGAGAAGGATTGTGATACTAAAGCTCGATGGAGAAATGGTTATAACCCATCAAAGAAACTATCAATCTTACCACTTTGGATACATATATAATCTGCAACATACCTCGCTAACCTTGTAAAGTTGGCCTTATACTTTGCTACATTATCATCCTCCTTTTATCTCAGACTCAGAAATTGCCTTTCCATATCTGCTTGATGGTCACGAGGAAAGTATTTTTCTAAGAAAATTTCCTTAAACTCCCTCCATTCCATACTTGATACTTCTTCATCATCCTTTGTATTTTGAATCAATGACCACCATTGATCAGCATATCCAATAAGGCAGTAAAGTGTCATGATAACCTTTTCCATTTCACTACTCCCCAAGGCATGGAATATTTTCTCTAAGGAAATTATCCATTTCTTAGCTTCTAAGGGATTTGTAATTCCATTGAATGTTGGCAGTTGTTGCCTCATGAAACGATCTAACATTGATCCTCCATGTTGCGGATCAGGGTGCTCCATACAAGTAAGGTTATTATTCATAACCTCATTGAGTTGTCCCAGTATGGTAATAAGTTGATCATCACTAGTTATATCTCCAACTCCACAGTAATTATCTTGACCAGGAGGGCAATCCCTACACGGAGTGCGTGAATTGATACGGTTTCCATTCATCCCACTAGGCACCATTTCTAAATAATGGAATAAACTAGATTAGTTTATGAATCAAGATACATAATTCCATACTTGTAAAACACATAACATAAATTGAGCATTTTATAGATATAATCCATAATCATAAAAAAAATTCCTTTGATAAATTATATACTCATAAACCCTTCATAATGGTTTGTAAAGAAAATGAGAATTATCCTAAGCATATCCCCTGGGAGTGTCGTAACCAAGAGTGCAGCAAGGCTCATTGTCGTGCACCAGTTCCCGTTCAAGTCTATCTCAAAGTGGTGTTTTCGGTTTTTACCCCTAGGTACAACTGTGCCAGAGCCGCCTCTACCAGCTCGTATCCAGACAAGGATGTATTGCTCGGAAAACTCATAAAATCTCTATAATAACAAAATTCTAGGAAGTTATTATATACTAATCCTCAATGTCTATCTTAGGGCTATGTGCTCTAATCAGAGATTATATAAATCTAGCTTCCAATTTTAGTACTAAACTTCCTCTGATACCAACTGTAACGCCCCAACCCCAGTTACCCAGAGTCGGTGCATTATTGTGTAACATTGGCATGATCACAAAAGATCAATTCTTGAAATAATGATTAGTTTAGTAGTCTTGGAAACACTAGATACATTCATAAGTCTTACATTACATCATAAAGTGAAAAATCACAGTAACATAGTCTCCATTTTCCACACTCATATCCCCTTCAGACTATCCCTACAGGTCATTCCTAAAATACTTCTTCACATCCTAGAAAAATTAAAACATTGAAAGGGGTGAGCTCAGATGCTCAGTAAAGATAAAAATATAGTGGAAGATTTCATAAAAAAAACAAAAACATTTAAGGCAATGTATAACTAAAACAAAAGCCTTTTAAACTTGAACTTCAGCATAATATAGAAAAAGTAAAATGAGATAATGCCATTTACTTATTCACATGGATATTCTACTGGTTGAATAATCACATGCAATATCAATAACCACTTTTATAATGATGGAATGCATAATGCCAGACTATCATAACCACATAGACAAGGCCTCTTCCAAGACTACAAATAAGATTTTGTCAAGGCCTCATTCTAAGACACTAGTTTATCTCATGAGACCTACCGATTCATCGATGAGCTATAGCGGGCTCCACCCGTCACTTATTAAGTCCAATGCATTCCTCATATGAATAGGTTTAAACATATCATAAACCATAACATAATTGTATCACATAAAAAATGCATAAAGAAAACATAAAATTTCCACATTTCAATCACAATATATCAATACAACACATTGATATAATAAAAACACTTTCAAAACCATTTTCAATACCAAAATAAAAGAAAGTTAAAACATTGTATTTATTTTTCATTTAAAAAAAGTTATGGCTTGTAGAGGAAGCCGAAATGAAAATAATAGTCACGGAGGCGGAGAAGTCGTTGACACCGCATACATATGAAAAAACATTCCTTTTTCCATTTAGTAAAAATGCTTCATTTAAAAATATTCGCTTTAAATAAAAGTAAAAGTCAAAGGGGATTATTCACAGTATAAAAGAAAGTTGTGTATAAAACAAAATATGCCTCAATAAAAAGAGATTGAGACGAAGTAATTAAAAAGATAAATTTTTAAATTAAATAGATCTATTATGTGTAATCACTATAAGTACACATAAATAAAGTACAAATACAAGATGGGGCATAATAATCTCATGACATAATTTGAAAGTAGGAGATTAACCCAAAGAACGGAAATTGGGTTAAGAAGTTCACTTACAAAGATCATTTTTTAAAATAAAATAGATCTATTATGTGTATTTACAATAAGTACACATAAAGAAAGTTCAAATACAATACAGGACATAATAATTTCATGACATAATTTGAATGTAGGAGATTAACCCAAAGAATGGAAATTGGGATAAGAAATTCCCTTACCTCGTGTACGACTTGACTCGATTGTTCTTTAACCTCCTGAATAATAAACTAGAGTTAATTTATATTTTCTTAAGAACATTTTTCATGTTAATTATTCATTTTATATCACTTATTACCATTTATGAACATTATGTAATTATTTATGTTAATAATGGTCATTTTGTCAATGTTTGGTACTTGAGTCGAAAATAAACATCTTATAATTACAAGTTGTTCATGGGGTGAAATATCAATTATATCCAGAATTATATTCCTGATGTACATATCATATATATCATATATATCCTATATATACATGCATTTATAATATTACATAAATTTAGAGGTAAGAAATGAAATGCACCGTTCATGGAGACGGTAAGTCGTACGTACGCATGAACGCTACTTTCATTTCTATTTTGTATTTAATGGAATGAAATTATAATTATATAATGGCATACTATAATTATAGTATAATATAATGTATAATACAATTTACTCCATCCTTTATACATCACACATATGGCATTAATGATTCAAATCACTTTGAGGGGGCGGTAGTCCGCACTTCCTAAAATGAAATTATCGTGTTTACCCATAATGAAAATCATAAAGTATGACATAAATTAGATATAAATAAGAATAAGGAAAACATAAACATAATATATAAATCATATATGAAAATAGTTTCATCAAAATGGACACCATTAGAGGTGTTAAAAGAGTATAGAACAATCATCGTTTCGTGGGGTAGTATTTCGCCACCCACAGAAACAGTATGTTCTTTAACCATTAGACGAAAGTGTGTGTAAGTGTAAATCAAATAAATATCATAAAAACATACTAGTATATTTTTGATACTGTTTTTGTTATAAGAGAAAATAATAAAAAGAGTTTAAGGGGTTGGAGAAGAAAAATAATACAAAACAACATAAGAGAAGACATTACCTTTAAATCGGGTAACTCTTTTGGATTTGAGCCAAAGGATTACTTGGGAAGACTGATACCCAAATAGAGTCTTCTAGGAGTAATAGAGGTAAGTTGGGAGAGTATTTGGGCAAAGTTTGGCCGAGCCAAATGTCTTGAAGGTGTGAATAAGGTGGTAGAGGTGGGAGCCATTTATAAGGGGTGAGGAGGGGCGCTCTTGGAAAGTCATGAAATTTTATATTATTATGAAGTGCATTTCAGATTCCAAAGGCCCCACAATGATATATATCTAGGATAAGGTGATAAGGGATCTAAATATTCTCATCCAATAGGTTTTTACATGTAAAAATATTATATTATACATTATCTTTTCATTTTATTAAAATCGTTAATTAATCAGGTAATCGCTGCATCATCATGGTGTCACAAATAATTTAATTTATTTAATGTTTAAATATTATAAAATAATTATCATGATGTAGGAATTTTTTTTTCTTTCTAATTAATATTTATTGTAAAAAATATGACTTTTTTAACCCCTTTTAAAAATTGTTTTAGTAAAATAACTCATGTTTGTGACATTTTTATTTTAACATTAAATAAAAAGTTTTTAATGTCATTTTCCTACCAAAGTGTCTCCATGGGGTCCCCAAGTTGACCCATGGATTGTATTGGTCGTCCATGACTCATCCAATAGTGGTAGGACAAGTTTAAAGGTATTTTCATATTTTTATAATATCATTTATACCTTAAATTTCACTAATTACCTTTAATCGCGATTAATTAAACATAAAAGTTAATATTCACCAAAAAATTATTTTAATCCCATTGAACCACATTTTACTTCCTAATGACAACCATGTATGTCGGATTTTTGAAAATAAAATCACAGAAGTGGTAATGTTTCATTTAAATGAAAAATGAGTTTTTTAACTACCACTTAGTGGTTTCACTATTCATCCAAAATTGAAGTTTTTCAGAATAACGCCAATATTTCACCCTAAGCTATAATTGATATTCCGAAATCAAAAATGATGTTTATTTTAAAAAATTCCAAACATATATGTTTCATTAATTAATTTTATAATTAATTCCTGCTATCACAACAAATAGCGTGTTTTTACGAAATAATATTTATCAAAAGATTGACAATTGTTTATGTCTAATTTCAAAGTGAAATTAATTCTAATGACCACCATTGGATAAAATGGTAAAAATATTTTCAAATTATAATTTAAAACCACTCAATATTATAATTTATCACTATAAATTATTTTGATTAAAAAAGTTGTTTTTAATTATTTTTCACTATTCATAAAAAATTGGAAGTTCTCAGAAAAATACCAAAAATTCAACATAGGCTAATTTCGATATCCAAAATCCAAAAATGAAGTCCATTTTGAAATATAAAATATATATAATTTCAAAAAGTTGGTATTACTATTCATAATGTCTATTTTTATTAGTCGCGGTGTGTTATAATCTCGAACTTGCGTACAATGCAAGCTATTTTTTTATTGAAAGAGAAGCGTATCGTGGAAGCTTGGGGTGTTACACCTTCTTATCACTGCTTCCATGTTTCCTCTTTGGAAAACCATTCTGAACAAACATGTCTTAGATGAAGCAACATAGTAATCATAAAATGCTATATCATTTCAATTTGACCATAAATGTTTTTGGATAATCATTAAATAGAGTTCTAACTCCTAAAGTTATCTAAACCGACCTTTGATACCAACTATAAGGCCCCAGCCTTAAACATTATAAAATCCTGAGTTATTTTAAGAATACACATTGAAGATATTTTTAGTTTAAGAGTTTTAGAGAATTAGATCATAAATCTTGCATTACATTCCACATTTCAACAAGGTGGTTACATAAATGACAATATTTTTTTCCCAACAAAGAAGACATATTTAAAATAAAACATGGATTATTTCTTGACACTTACTCGACACTATTATCACATCATGTACCTTTACCTTGACCTGTGAAAAACATTTCAAAAACATGGGATGAGCATAAAAAGCTCATTAAGGGATATAATATTACGGAATGAAAACATTATTCCATGTATACATAAGAATTAATGAAATCACACATTACTCATAAAACATAAGAACTTTATCTTACCTCATGAAATCATAATATTTTTTAATAACTCATACACAACATAAGACATAATGGTAACTTGAGGCATTCATAACATTCTTACGTAAGTAGTAACCCTCATGATTTGGTTTGGAATACCCATCACAGTATATTCCGTAAATCTCTTTGATGAAACCTTAGAGTTTAACTCCTTCACGTTACCCAATGCATTGGAGAGCTATCACGGGCTCACCCACCGTTTTTTTATCACGGAACCACCCATCTTCATAAACAATGCCCAAGAACCATAACATTATTGTATCACATTAAATATGTATAAAGGAAACATAACATTTCCACATTTCATTCACAAGATATCAAAAACACATTTATATAATCAAAACATTATCTAAACCGTTTTTAATACCAAAATAAATGAAATGTAAAACATGGTCTTTATTTTTCATTTTAAAAAAAAGTTATGGCTTGTAGAGGAAGCCGAAACTCAAATAATGGTCATGGCGGTAGAGAAGTCGTTGTCGCCGCATATGTAAGACAAAAACATTCCCTTTTGTCGTTTAGTAAAACGATTTGTATAAAAATATTCCTTTTGAACAAAAGTAAAAGACAAAGGGTTTTATACACTGTATAAAATAAAGTTTTGTATAAAACAAAATATTCCTCAGTTAAAGGAGATTGAGACGAAGTCCCTTACCTCATGTCTGACTTGACTCGATCATTCTTTAATCTCATGAATAATAAACTACAGTTAATTTATACTTGATTAAGATCCTTTTTAAAGTTAATTATTCCTTTTATATCACTTATTACCATGTTATGAACATTATTTAATTATTTAAGTTAATAACAGTCGTTTTTTCGATCTTTGGTACTTCAGCCAAAAATAAACTTCTTATAATTACATGTTGTTCATGTGGTAAAATATCCATTATATAAATAATTATATTCATGATGTTGATATAATATATATCATATATATACCATATATACATGAATTTATAATATTACATAACATTTGGAGTTAATAAATGAAATTCACCGTTCATGGAGACGGTAAGCCATACGTACACATGAACGCTAATTTCATTTTTATTTTTTATTTAATGGAGTAAAATCATAATGATATAAAGGTATATTATAATTCCAGTATAATATCATATATAATATAATTAACTCCATCCTTTATACATCCCACATATGGAATTAATGAATCAAATCACTTTGAGGAGGCGGTAGTCCGCACTTCCTAAAATGAAGATATTGTGTTTACCCATAATAGAAACCCTAAGGTATGCCATAAATTAAAAATACATAATCATAAGGAAATAATATACATAATATATATCATATATAAATAGAGTAAAATTTTAATGGCCACCGAGAAAGGCGTTAAAAGAAGATTGAACAATCATCGTTTCGTGAGGTAGACATTCGCCAACCACAAAAACAGTATGTTCTTTGACCATTATACGGAGGTGTGTGTAAGTGTAAAAAAATCCTTCTCATAAAAACATCCTAGTATACTTAAGATACTGTATTTGTTACAAAAGAAAGGATTAAAATGAGTTTAGGGGGTCGGAGAAGCAAAATAAAACAAAAGAACACAAGTGAAGACATTACCTTTAAATCGGGTAACTCCTCTTGGTTTGAACCAAAAGGGTTTCTTAAAGAGCTTTATGCCTAAGGTATGGCTTATAGGATGAAGAGAGGGATGTGGTGAGATAAATGAGCAGATCTTGGTCGAGCCAATTGCTTGAGAGGTGTGGGTTAGGTGGTAGAAGTGGGGGCCTTTTATAAGAAGGAGGAGGGGATCTCTTGGAAAGTCCAGAAATGTTACATTATTATATAATTAGTTTCAGATTTTAAAGGTCCCACGATTATATATTTCGAGGATAAGGTGATAAGGGTTTGAAATAAATCCACCCAATAGGTCTTTGAAAAGTTTAAGTCTTATATTTTACATTATCGTTTCATTTTATTTAAATCTTTCATTAATGAGGTCATTGCTGCATCATCATAGTTTCATAAAACATTTAATTTATTTAATTTCTAAAAATTATAAATCAAATATCATGATGTAGTTTACATACTTTGTTATATTTGACTTTCTTCAAAAATAAAAAAGATAAAAAGTCACTATCACACAAAAGTGATTCCATGGGGTCCCAAAGTTTAGCACAAGGAATCCCATGGATGGCCATGACACAACCAGTATCATTAGGAAACATGTAGGGGTCATTTTATATTATTGTTTTATTATTCTATTACCCTTCACTACCCGATTACTAATTAATCATGATAATTAAAGATAATTACCATCGTTGCTATTCATAATGTCCAAAAACAAAAAAGTCTTTGTTACATAATTTGGACCTTATGATTATAAATATGGAATCCATTTTACCAAATTCCAAACATAGAAATTGAAATAATTAATTTAAAAATAATTCTCGTTGTCAAAACATATAGTGGGTTTTTTAAAAAATAATATCTATCAAAATTTTGACAATGGTTTATGTCCAATTTCAAAGTGAAATTAATTCCAATGATCACCATTGGATTAAATGGTAAAAATATATTCTATTTTCACTTTAAAACCAATTAAAAAGATAATCTATCCATATAATTAAATTAGATGAAGAATTGTTTTGAAGTAAAATGCAGTATTTTTCTCTATTCCTTAAAAAATTAACACTGTTAGAAAAATACCAAAAATTAATCCAAAGTAAATTTCAATGTCCAAATCCTATATAATAAGTTTATTTTGACAAGTAGATCTTATAAAATTTCCAATAGATATATTTAAAAATAGTTCTCCATCAAAAGGCAGTAAAAGGTTCTTTTAAAAATTATTAGAGTATTCTATACTAAATATTGGATTTTTTCTTATTTTAAGCCTCTAAAACGAAGTTTAATTTATAAATAGTCATAGATATGAAAATCAATAATTCTTTACTTACATGAGATGTTACATAATTTTTTTATTAAAATCAAAATTTATTTTTATCTTCGGTCGAAAATCTATTTAATTCACAGACAATATTTTATATAAATGTTTTAAAAAATTCATTAAAATGATGTATGATTGTAATTTTTAGGTAAAATGGTTTTAACGAAATTTATTATGTTTTAATGTGTTAAAAATTAGTTTAAAATTTTCATTTATAATTTTTCATGGATATTTTAAAAGGAAAAGGTTTTCAAAATGTTTAATGTTTTAAAATGAATTTTTTCAAAGTGAAAATAATATTTTTATCAAGAAGTGCTTTAAAATATTTTTAAAGATTAATTCATATGTTTTCATTTTTGTATTTAATGAAAATTATTTCAAAAATGTTATATGATTTTCGATGAAAGGTTGTTTTCTTTTTCAAATGTTCAATGTGATCTTTAAAAATCATTATCCATATAAAATTACATCCTTTTATATAGTTATTATTTACTAGGAATATGATCCTAGGATATAATTCATATTATTTATATGAAGGGTATATGTTTTTTTATGTAATGATGTTTATTTAAACCTTTTTCACGAGTAAATCATGTTTCCAATGAATTGACGTGAAACTAATTTCTCTTCCACAGTTAATACCATGATAAATGGTTATGAAATAGGCTTCCATTAATGGGTTATTCTAGGTTTAAATTTTTAAGTAACCTATATAATTTCCATATGTTATGATATGATGAAATTTTTATGATACCCATTTTATTTCATTAGTTATGATATGATATTTATGAAACCCATCTCCTTTTATGGTTCATGATATGATGAATATTTTATTATACTATGACCCATGTATATATAATTTAATTATTTTATTGTTGTGAACTATATCTCAATTAAATTGATTGGGTAATAAAAAATGTTGTATGAGGTCGTAGGGTATATGGGAAGGCATCTCAATCCAGAAAAAACATGGTTCCTGAGAGGGCATCCTAAGCCCAAAATTAAAGGGTGCATTGGAGGGAATCACATGCGGGAAATAAGAGGGTACATGGGATGGAATCACATGATAGTTACAAGAGGTTACAGAATATGGACACCCAAGACCAAAAAATAGATTAAATGGAAGGGAATCCCAATCACAAAACAAGAGGGTACATAGGATGGAATCCCAATCCTACAACAAGCGGGTACACTGGAGGGTATCCAATGACCAAAAAATAGGGTGCATGAGATGGAATCCCATGTTAGGAATAGTAGGGTACATGGGAGGGAATCCCAAGCCCACAAAAAGAGGGCATACAAGAGGACATCCCTTTCATGAAATAGGTGGGTTCATGGGAGGGCATCTCATTCCCAAAACAATAGGGTCCATGGGAGGGTATCTAAATCTTATAACAACTGGGTACTTGGGTGGGAATGAAAATTATAGAATACGAGTGTATATGGGAGGGTATCAAAATCTCAAATCAGGTACACAGGTGATTATCCATTTCCTTACATGTTTTGAAGGTCTTTGTAGGTATCCTTGACATATGATTTTCTAGGCTCATGTGTATGCCACAATTCCAGGTCTTATTCATCTGTTATGCTCTCATAGATTTTTCAATGGATTCCCTTATGATTCATGTTTCATGAAATGTCAATATTTATTCCAAGAACTCTTATTATGATCATTTATATGTATGGTATTATCCTATAATATTATAATCATGTTCTCATACCCATGTGTTAATGTTATGCTTACATATCTGTATTGTTTAAAAATACTCAACATTTGAGCTCACTTTTTTATTATGTATCTTTTCTGGTTTTTATGAAGAATGGTTTTAAGTATTATCAATATTAGGGGAATATATTTAATTTAAATTTTTATTATCAGTCACCAAGTTACAAAATTTTGTTTCAACATTGCAATGAAAATAAACTATTACTATCCTCAAGCATATATTCCTATAATTTATTTAATATTCATCAAAAATTTCATACTATAAAAGGAATGTTTTATTAAACCATTGTAATCTAGGATTAGAAATAAATAGTGAGATATTTATGGAAATATATATGAATATATATATGGGTGTCTCTAAGGATAAGTTTATGGGTGAGTTAATGTATGATGAAATGTCCTAGAATTTTGATAAAGGATTGAGGGAGTGGTTTCGATGTAATTAAATATTTTTCTATATTATACAAGTCTATGTGGTTATAGATTATATGAAAATAGGAGTAAAAACCCTGAAAATACCATATTGAGTTAGACTCAATTAGGAACTAGTGCACAACAATAGTCCTTGTTTCACACTAGGATTGAAAAACCTGGGGGATATGGTTTATAAATTCACTATCTCATTACAAACCATCATGAAGTATTTAAAGAGAATAATACTATGAATACCCCATTAAAACATAATTTATTGTGTTTTAAAATGTATGCTTCATGGTTTATACAGCATCTATGTAATTTTTCATGATTATGTGTTTTTCTATTATTATAAGTGTTTCACACACAATGCTTCCCAGGTTTAGTCAAATGAGAGGACTAGAAGGGAAATTGTTAACATTGAATTTTTAATATAAATAAATCAAGGGAATTATAAAATTTATTTCCTATTTAAAAATATAATTAATAGAATAAGGATGATAGTAAGAGTATTTGTTATTCTACTAAAGATAACGAGGCCTCGAATGACATGCGAAAGGTATTAGATCTTCTAATAGTATGTTTTTTATTAAACATAAGGAGAATGATTACATTTTTTTTGAGGATACTTAAGGCATGATTTAGATTTCATATATTAGAGAGGGGTACTATAGAATAATATTATGAAGCATAGTTAACTGTTTGAGAATAAAGTGGGATGGAAGAGTTTTTATGTTTTGGAATTCAATGATTTTGTTATACGAATCATGAAATATAAGTATTTTATGTATGAGTTTTTCATTAAGGATTGAAAATGATATGATAAATGTTGATAAATTATTAAAAAATTTATTTAATGGAAATTTGATATTTTAGGTAATGGGAGGTAAACCGTAATGTGTTCAAGATGTTGGGAAATTGTTTTTATCCTAGACAAAGATATGATTGAGTTGGATAGTGTAAATTAGATGGCATCTATGACCTTAGAACTAATAAAGGATTTTTTGAAAAGGTGTTATATTTCATCATGGATGATGTTTAAAACATTTTTTGTATTTATGTAATATATACATTAATTTTTGGAATAAATAGCCATTCATATTTTCAATATGGTTTGATGGTAATTATTATTATTACCATGTTTTATGAGAAAACATGATGATGGTATTCACATGTTTGGTATGTTACAACCATGACATACTTTATATAAAGGATCAGTGATGAGTTGTTTTTGATAAATTTTGTGACCTTTATATCAATGTATGTGATTTTCAGTTGTCGAATGGATTATAAGGATAACCTGTTTTAACCACATTGTCCCCATATAGGGATTTATGAATATGGGATAACCTATTCAAACCACTTGGTTTTAGTGATATCTAATGATACATGAGATGAATTATCATGGATCACATGATCTCTTAGTTCTTAAGGAATTAAAAAAATCCTTCTTTTCTTACAGTATGATATGAAGTGGAAATTCATTAAGGGATAACCAAAGGGTGATATTTTTATAATGAAATGGAATGAAATCAAATAAGTATATCCTCTTGTGAAGAAATTATAAAAATATTCTGAAATGTTATTGAAATTAAATTTTCCTAGATTGTAATCATTTTTGATGATACCAATGACCTTTTAAAGCCTTGTTTGGTTATGGATTTATGATTTCTAACATCCTCTTATCCATGTTCTCTATCACTCGCCATCAGAAGTTGATTGATAAATTTTCATTCCATGTCGATGTTTTCACATTCCCACTATGTTTTCATATGTGGAAACCAAGTTATGAGCTACTTTGGGTAACTATTATGCTTCCAAATTTACCTTTTTAATAAAATTTATCATATTCATTTTTATCATGTGGGTTTCTAGGAAATTAATTTTTATGTATTAAAACTTTTATAATATATTCATTTCATGGGGGTATAATGTAACACCATGATTTTTTATAAATATTTTTTTCAAATATAATAATTTAATTAGATATATTATATTAAACACTACAAAAATTTAAAATTTTTTAATACCCTACACCAAGATAAGATTATGCTACATAAAACACTGACTTAGCTTGTGTTATATACATCACTAAATTTCTGTGAAGTAACATTTTATTATAATAATTATTTATTTGAGAGAGTTATATCATAGACTTTAAACATAGTAATATGTATCATAATAACCAATTTTTAAATAATATTTATAATGATTTTAAATAAATAAAAAATACTAATAAATAAAATATAATTTTTTTAAAATTCATTATATGTTAGGAAATACTATTTTCTTAAATAAACTATTTATAATGTCCTTCGATGAAAAATAATATAATTATGTTTAAAAGAAATTATAAATTTAATTTGATAAAATAGAATTCATTTTTTAATTTAAAATGTTAGAATTATCATACTTTTAATTTTTTGATTTTTTTGGAAAACATCATATTTTGAAAAATATTGAAAAATACTGAATTTTAATTCAAGACTCCCTTTTCATATAATTTATTTATGTGGTTAAATTATATTTCAACTATTTTTTAAATTTTAAATTGATAAATTTTAATTAAATTAATCAAATATAGACATTTTCAACCAATATTATTATGATATTATATACAAAAATACTTCCCTCGTATAAACATTTTCACTTAAAAAACCCCATGTCGTGACGCATATGTGGGATTAATTTTAAATTAATTTCTGACATGTAAATGTTAAGAATTTGGAAAAACGGATTTCATATTTGGAATCATCATAATGTCTTATATTTTCTTGAAAATGGAAAATTATTTGAGGAATAATATTTAAGGGAGGCATCTTAATAGTGTTTTACTTTTGTATTTACAAAATGAAACTCCTCCTCCATAATAAAAGGGAACTCACCCCCATAACTTTTTCACACATCTCAATCACTTTGGTCCATCCATCGACTACCAAAATAAGCTCCCAACATCTCTAGAATATTCATAGAATCCTCTAATTCGTAAAAAAGTATTCCATACTAGGCCTTTGGTTCAAACCAAGAGAAATTACCCAATGAAGATGAGGTTTGAATGTGTGCGAAGAAAGTCAAGCCCTAAGGTAAGGTTTTTCTAATTTCAATTTTTTCTGTAAGATATATTCTATACTCACCTAAAATTATTTTTAGGTGGTGTATATACTACACTAGGATATGTTATATCATGAATTTAATTTTTTTATTCAATTTTTACATTGATGTTATTATCTTATGTGGATCATGATTTAAATGTTACTCAAGTATTATGTGGATTTCTCATCTCAAATTTATTTTTTTGAGACTTATGTCTTCTTCACCCCTCATTAATTTTTTGTGTTGTATATAATTCTCATGAGTAATATATGATTATTATACTTCGATTTTTGGGTATTTACATATCCATTTGATGATATTTATTTCATGGGGTTTATGGTTCAAAAGTTACCAAATCTAATAAGTATATTTTGGTTCAATTTTCCTTCTTTGAGATATATGTCATGTTGTGCACTTATATTTTTATAGGATAATTATATAATACCCTTTGACATGTAATATCATGAATATCAATATTTTCCAGATATTTTAATAGTAATGGAATTTTATTATTTCACGGGGATTATGATTCAATGTTACAGAAGTGGTAATAGGTTATAGATATAATATCATCATTTATCTAGGTAGTTTATGGTTATTATTCCATTGATGAAATATTATGATCCATCTCTAAATAATTCCATTAATTTTTTTTCTCCTATAGTTATTTATGATATCATAAAATAATTATACAATTTATTCACTCTTTTATACTTAAGATGATTAATAATTTGTATTTATGAAATCCGACAACATTCCTCACTTTGGTTAGAAAGATGTTTTTCAAGAAAACCAATATTTATAAAAAAAATTTAAATTTTTTAATTTAAAATTCTTATAATTTTCATGGAAATTTATTTTAAAGAAATTTTTACATTTCATTGTTTTGGAAATTTCTTTCAAATCTTCCTTTATACATTTTTAATGTTATTTCAAATGAAATAGTTTTATAAAAATTTCTATTTTAAAAAGGTTTTTCTTAGTGTGAAAATAATATTTTTCTTAATAAACGTTTTAAATTATTTTTAAACATTAAATAATAAGTTTGAAATCTTTTTTTCAATAAAAACTTTCTTGAAAATGTAATATGATTTTTGGAAAAACGTAAGCCTCCTCAAAAAATCGTCCAAGTGATCTTTAAAATTATTCACTATCTAAGATGACAAAAATTTATATATTTATGATTTACTAGGGATATTATACAAGGATACCATTCATATTATTTATATTAATGGTTTATGTTTTGATGGAATGATATTTATGGATCCATTTTTTCCACCAGTAAATCATATTTCAAATAGATTGACATGACACTCATTTATCTTCCAAGAGTAACACCATGAATAATTATTATTAAACCTCTTTCCTTTCATATATTATACTCAAATGAAATATTTATGAAATTTATATATTTTCCATAGGTTATGATACACTGAAACGGTTGTAATACACATTTTATTTCATGATTTATGATAGGATTTTTATGGAACCAATCTCTTTTATATGGGTTATGATATGATTAATGTTTTATTATCTTCTGGAACATGTATTTATGAATCATTATATGGCAGGTGAGACCTATATCAAAACAGAATTCATTGGGTAATGATAAATGTTATATGAGCTCACATGGTACACTGGAGGGCATCCCATGCTTGAAATAAGAGAGTACAAAGGAGGGAATCCCAAACCCACAAAAAGATGGTATATGGGAGGGAATCCCAAGACCTAAACTAGAGGGTACACTTGAGGGAATCCTAATCCTAGAATACGAGGGTGCATGAAAGGTCATACCCTTCCAGAAATATGAGGGTTCATGTGAGGGAATCCAAAAAATGAAAAAAGAGGGTACATAGAAGGGCATCCCAAGCCCTCAATAAGAGGATACCGGTGAGGTAATCCCAAGCCCGAAATAAGAGGCTATGAGAGATGAAATCCCAAGACCGAAAAAGAGGGTATACAGGATGGACTCCCAGGACCAGAATAAGAGGGTACATGGGAGGTAATTCCATGCTTGAAATAAGAGGGTACTTTGTAGGTCATCCTAATCCTGAAAAAAGATGGTACAAGGGAGGGAATCTAAGGTATAAAATAAGAGTGTATTTGGAAGGGAATCCCAAGACCAAAAAAATAAGGTACATGGGAGGGAATCCAAATGTTGAAGCAAGTACATGGGTGATAATCCCAAGAATATCATTTTTGAATTTCATGGTTTGTATCCTTGAATTATGATTTTCTCTGCTTATGTGTATTAAATAATTCCATTTCTTATTCCTCTAGTATTCTCTCATGAATTGTGATTTGGATTCCCTTATCATTCATGTCTTATGAACTATCAATATTTATGTCATAACTCTATATTATGATCATTGATATGTGGTTTATGGTCCTCTAATGCAATTATTTTGTTCTCATACCCTTATTCTCATGTTATGATTAAATATCTCCCTTGTTTACCCTTATTGAGAATTTGATCTCACCCCATTCTTATGTTCCCTTTCCCCAGGTTATGAAGAATGATTTTATGTATGGGTAATAAAATAGGAATATATTTAAAATAGAAATTGAAGATCTCTTACAAACTTTTAAGATTATGTTTCCCGATTCCCAAATACAATAAACCAGTATGGTCCACATGTGTGTAATTTTGTAATGTGATGAATATAATCTAAAATGATGTAATTAAAAAGTATGTTATGCTTGGGTGAAAATAGGTATGAACTTACTGGAATGGTTACCATTTTACATTAGGAGCAATCCATCCTAGATAAATTGAATGACTAGAGAAATCCCAATTGTCATACTACTAATATTCCCTTGGCCTTTCTAGAGAACCAGGAGTCAAATAAGATTTGTACCCACCAATTGATCATACTAAAATATCACTGATCCTCTAGATTTTTCCTATCTCATTATAATAATGTAACTCATTTAGTATCCTTCCAAATTAGGGTTCTATGTTCCCAATATTCACAGATTGGTTAAACTGTATAGAATCGTATCCTCATGGAATATGATTTGAACCCCCTTTTGTACTAGCCTATCACATCTTGATTTTCATGAATCTTCATGCTTCCAGTTCATTATATCCAATGAACCCATTATGGAACTGGTGGAATAGGAATATATTAATTGATTACCTACCCTCAATTAGGGTTATTAAGATAACAATTGATTAATTCACAACCTTAGATAATAATACCTTGTGGAAAATATTCACCTATGATTGAGTATAATTCCTCTGTGCTAAAAAAATACTGATACTGTTACTCTCCTCAACCACCAACATTGGAAAAAAATCAATTTATCAATAAAATAAGAAGAATAATCCATTACTAATATACCTCCCTTAACTTGACTCATGAATTATCTAGACTTATCTTCCCTCATGGTCTTAAGGAATTTTATTAAGAAAATGGGAATGTAAATTCTTCCAATATATACCCATATATGGATCTTCATTATCCAATACATCCAACAAGTTATTTATTATTATATGAATCATTTATTCAATGATTTTCACCCTTCACTCTTGGGGTTTTCAAATTTTTTAAAAAATAGTAAAAATATACTCAATCAATAACATGGTATTTGTTGGTTCAATATCTCTATAGTGATTTTGGTTTTGATGGATTATTCTTTTAATATATTTATTTATATGTATGGATTTGTTCTCAATGTTAGTGTGTTGTTTGGGTGTGTACGAACATCAAAAATAAAATATTAAAAACATTAATATATTTTAATGCATGCATGGTCATTGTTTTAGTAGAAATGGATTTTCCCATTGTTCAATCCCTTGGAATGGGAATATACTACCACAGTTGAATGTAGAATGCTGGATTTACCCTATCCACGATCTATGATTAGTTGGATCCATATGGTTGGTTGTGGCAGTCATTGGTAGTGCATTTAATTAAAATAAATAGTTAAATTTACTTGTTTCTTGTTAAATTCCAAGAAACTAATTACCTTTAAATATACCCTATAATAATGATTTTATAGGTTTATCCACATAAACATCAGTAAAACTAAAAGGATCTATGACCATTCCTCCTTGGCTGGTCACATTAGAAGATAACAGGTAATCAGATCAAGGTGGATCCATAGGCAGTGAACATAATAGATTGTACATATCACTGGAGTACACATTCATCACCAATGAAGTATCCCTAATCGAGTTATGGTAGATTATTTTTAATTGTATGGTCTAATTTTTTTTAATCATGCATGGACCTTTAATATTATTTGATTTACCATGTTTTTTAATCATCGCAAGAACCCTATAATTTATTGGATAACATTTTATTTGATTTACTCCATTGATTATTTTAATATCACCCTTGGAAATCATAATTATGTAATAATTTATTGATAATTATTTTCTAATTATTTTATACATTGTTTATGTTATTTTCCCCCATTTCACTTCGTGTTCTTCATCATTGGACCATGGGGTTGTGGTTTTGTATTGTCAGGGCATGTTCAAGCTTGGTAGAACTCATAGATTCATGGATTATTCAACAATGATGGATGCATTATAATTTTGTTGATGGATCGAAATGATTTAGGTGTTATATGTTTTACTTATAAGGATATGAAATCTGGAGTGGTGGTGGGATATTGTGGAAGAAATGGGAAGGGTTTGTATAGGATTCAGGTAGTCAAAATTTGGCCACTAGCGATGGACCAGGCATGGATGGACCCAGATACATGACCCCATGTTTTTTTGTAGAAACTATAGTGGAAATGGAGTGTTGATGGCATCTTTAGAATCAAATAATTTTTTTGGAAAAAAAGCGATTTTGTGACATTTGGTCAAGGAACACACTCTATGTACTCCCCTTGGCTATGACGTATGGGTTTCAAAGAAGTTAAGGATAACACACCATGTTGATGGTCCCACATGATGTGTTACACTCCCTTTGTGGATAATCCATGTTCCTGTTGCACACATTCAGGACCCCATGTTAGATTACATATTGTGTACTTCGGGAGTAAACTTCCACAATCGATGCTCAAGTAAGGACAATTACATGGGCATGTCTTGAAGAACATGGGCACTACGAGGAGCACACGGGTAGGTCTGAGGTTGTATAGACATGATATATTTCACTTTTACTCACCATGTAGTTATACATGAACATCCATGTAATGTGGAAACATCTAGGAGGCCAAGTGAGGACTCACACCATGTGATCCCTGGCACATGCCATGTACTTTTATCAGGGATTTAAACCTAGTGTATCACCATCAAATGGACAAGGATTTTGGAACATGAGTAGCATATCCTATGAATTTTCCCATGTATATTGAGATGGTTGAAATTGTGGTGGATTTTGATATATGAAATGTGGTGTTAATGGAGTTATTATTCTTTAGGGGATGCTAAAATAGTATAAATAACATGGAAGGATCATCTGAGAGAGTTCATAGTTTGATACTCCCACTATCTCACAAGGTTTTGGGTCCCCCATACTCCTTGCACCGGATGAGTGGCATCTCACCACCTAGTGTACTAGGGCATGTGTCCCCTACCCACATAGTGAAAACCCCTAACATACTGGTACATGGGTCTTATACCCACTAAGTGTCACCCCCCTGACGGACTAGGACATAGGTCATCTATACTCTAAGTAGAACCCCCTGACGTACTAGAGCATGGGTCCTCTTCCCACTAGGGGAAACTCCCCTGATGCACTAGGTCATGGGTCCTCTATCGATATTGAATTAAGTAGAACCCCTTATGGAAATACGATATGGGTATTCTCTCTATATAATAAGTGGAATCCCCTATCAATCTAAGGAGTGTGTCCTCTATGGAATATGGTTGTCCCTCACGATGTTTAGTAGTGACGAGGATCTAGTCATGCACATTGATTTCTTAGATACACACTTGAGATACGAGACATTTATGATGGAACTTATGAATTGTAGAAAGACTCATTATCTTGCGTAGGGATGTGAAAGAGAAATACCTTTTCTATATCATCTTGGTTTCTTTCGAGGATATATAAATCATTGGGTTTTTTTTCTCTCTTGATTTGGGATTTGGTGACTACTTCTGTCCTATATTTTAATTGGTCCCTTTTTGGTTTACAAGCTATCCTACTGGGTATGTATATATTGAGCCCTACATAGGGTTTAATGGAACGTATCATGTTGTGTAAATATGATAGATATTTCAGTGGTGACTATAAAGGTGCATTGTGATACTCATGTGAATATTCTATGTCTATTGGTTGTGCTTAGAGATCAGGAGTTAGAAACTCTCAGCCATTTTCTTTTCCATTTTTTTTCAAGTTGGGAATTCATTTTTGGTTTAGTGTCTAGTTTTTTCCCTTTATATATTTTTTGTATTATCACATAATATTTTTTATTCCTTAGTGGTATTTCATGAACGGTTTACTATAGATTCATCTATGTTTTATTATTAATTTTCACTATTGTATGGAGATGGTTATGTGCATTCATACATGTAAACTTGGAAATAGTCTCCCATTTTGCATTATTCTATCTCAGTGCATGTTACTGGACACTAGACTATTGGAGGTAGACTTGGGTTTATGAAGTCTTAGCCTTCCACTGGCTAGGTGGGTCCCCATGGGTATAGTCATTACAAAGTAATATTAGAGAAATTCATTCTTTGGGATGGTGTTTTGAGTTATCCCCATATCATAATTGGATGGGATATAAAGAAATGATGTCAAAGTGTCTGGAGTATAGATTCCAAGACTAAGCACCCAAGGATAGTGTAGAGGATGATGTATCTATACACCAAGACTCTTACAACCTGATTTTTTAATTGGTAAACCGATAAATTGGTTACATATATAAATGGTATATGGATAAAATAGGATTGAGGACATTGAGTTCCCTCCTAGAATGATCTACACATATATATATTCTCATCTAACTATGGTACATATTGATCTCTTTTTGGATGCCTATATGAAAATAGTTACCCAGGTTGAAAATTCAAGATCATTATAATTATATAATGAGATTCTGGGGCTCGGTTGAGGGTTTATCCTATGAGGTGTTTCCCTAAGTTGTTAGGGAGGACCACCCCCTCATATTGAGCAGCAGATGGTACTAGCAGGATGAATGATGATGCATATAGGCCTATCATGTCCCATGATTTATATAATTTGATACCATTATGGTTACATGGTAATCCAGATCCCCAGGCAGTGAAGGATTGACCTGAGTTAGTGATTCGATTCTTTAGGACCATCAGACCCCGAATGATCATATAATTTCACTGGTAGCTAGTCTCTTCAATAGATCAATAAGATGATGGTGGATTCAAGTCATGGAGACTCATTATGAGACCATGGTATCAAGTTATTAATTCCATCATCTATTTTAGGAGGATTATTATCCCTCTTGTTTGTGCTTAGTTAGAATCTAGGTTGTTCTTGAGCTGCAACAGGGTAGTATGATGGTCTCTGAGTATTCCTTGAGGTTTGTGGACCACAAAAGATAATCACTCATCTTGGTGTGGGATGATTACATATGGAGATGGAATTTTTTTAGGTTTATCCATAATACATCCATGATAGTGTGGTCAATTTTTTCTCCCTATGCTATAGTTCTAGAACAAGCACTAGTGACGGAGATCTTTCTTTTAGATGGATTCCCAGAAATCGGTGATGGTAGTGGGTTCTATTGTATGAAAAATATAGAAATTACATGTCCTCAGGATCACAATGTTGGATGGACGTACCGAGTCATGTGGACATAAATCACAAGGTCTTCCATGAGGCCCCCTTCCGCTTGAAGAGGGGAGATGCTATGCTTGTGATGGGTGGGGTCATACGGATCACAATTTATCGACACATCAAGCAGAGGAGGATATGATCATAGGAGATAGATCACTATAGTATAATAATCTTTATATTTATAGATCTCCTAGGCAGGGAGATGGTGGCCCCAAGGAGGAGGTTTTAGAGAATAAGAAGGTGTAGCTCCAAAGGGAGGAGATATTGCTAGGGGGAATATAATGATATACTCCCACCACCACAATAAGGAGTCACATGTGAGGCTCATGGGGTTAGAAGTTTAGGTTGTGGTTAGTTTCTAGATATAGAGGGATATGAATATGATCCACATAAGATGCTCTAAGGTGTGATATTTTATTATTATTCTCTTGTTTTAGTTTTTATATAAATGGGTGTGAGTTATTACATTATCTATTTATACCTAATTTGATATTTTAAGTTTCTAGCTAATAATTTATCACAACAGCTATGACTAGAGGTTCATACAAGAATCAATTCATCGATATTGCTTATCTAATAGTAGTGTGAGTAGGAACTTAATGGAGAGGGTTTCTCATGGGACCTCTTGGTTTTCACAATAAAACCTTATGAATTCATTATTTGTATAGACTGATTGTCTATAGTTTGGGACTAAATTGACTGTCATCTCAGGTTAGTTAGATGCCTTTGAGTTGATTTGATGAGATTCACATTTTCAAGTAAGAGGGACCTCATGGATAAGTGAGTGGGTATTACAATAAAAAATATTGAACACATAAACAATCAAATGGTGAGTTTGGCACATAGTGTAGTGGACTCTTCAATCTTCTAGATTCATTCAGTAGTGGAAGAATTTATGGATGTATTTCCATGTGATGAACTCAAACTACCCTAGAGGAGAGAGATGTACATATACATTGAATTTTACATGAGGACCAAACTAATATCTTCTATGGTATATTGGATGGCCCCTACCATGTTTTGGGAGAATAGGGTATAGTTGGAGGATCATTGAATGAAGGGTTTCATTATAACCAATTTGTCCCCATAGGTGGATCCAGTTTTTTTCATGAAAAATGTGGATGATAGTTTGAGTATTTATGTTTATTATCATCACCTGAACCAAGTGATGATAAAGAAAAACTAACTCTTGATTATGTTTTATACCTCTATGACTAGTTTTATGGCATGAGTAGGTTCTGAAAGATTGATCACATGTCCAAACACAACTAATTGAGGGTTTGTGATGTTGATATCCAAAATAATGAAATCTGATTTCTCTAGGGTAAATATGAGTTCATGGTGATTCCTTTTGGTGTGATGAATTCCACCATAGTGATTTTGGATCTGATGAATCAGATCTTCCATCCTCACTTGGATGATTTTGGGTTTGTCTTTATTGACGAAATACTCATTTACATTGTCTCATAGGTTCAGTATGTAAAAAATCTGAGTATGGACATAGACACACTCTGGGAGAACCATATTTATTGTAAAATCTTAATGTTCTACTTTTGGATCCATGAGATTCAATTTCTGGGGAATGTTAAATTTGGGAATAGATGAGATATAGACTCAGAAAATAATGATGCGGTGATTTTTTTGGATCCACCGAATAGTGTGTCAGAGGTATATCGTTTTCTTGACATGGGGGAGTAAGAAAAAAGGTTAGTGTTTGATATTTCTATAGTAGAAAACACTTTGACAACCATAATGTGGAAAGGGTATCCATTTACTGAGGCCAATCTCTATTACGGAGGCTTTAAGCTGTTACTATAGATATTGAATAGTTCCCATTTATTGAGACTACTATAAGAGGTCAGGGAGTATCTAGTTTTTTGTGATGTATCTGGAGCATGGCTCAATTGAATGTTAATGAAAAGGCTAGTAGTGATCACATATGGGTCAATACAATACGGACCCCATAAGTATAAATACATTATTCACAATTAAGAGATAGAAATTTTATTATTCACTCTAAATATGTCGAGGCACTTTCATCTAGGAGAGTGCTTTATTTTATACTCATACCACATGAGAATGGGGTATATTTTCATTCAAAGAGTTTTGAACCGGAGAAAAGGGAAATGGTTAGAGTTCCTATAGGAATGTGACTTCAAGATAGTTTATACTAATGGGAAGGGAAACACGGTGGAATATTTCCTTATTAGGAAGTCTCATTCTAACTTTTTGGAGTTGGAATATAAGCAGTTGGATTCCTTATAGATGACCTTGACGGAGGAGATGGGTTTAATTATTCTTCATTCGATTATGGTGACCACTCTAATTATTTATTGTGCTAGAGAGGCTTATATAAGAGGCATTTACTATGAGGTTATATAAGATTATACATCCTCAAGAGAATCTCAAGATGGATTCTTTAAAATTGAAGATCAGGTCATTCTTTTCCAGGGAATAATGGTGGTTCCAGTCATGTGACAAGAGGAGCTGATGAGAGAGTTCAAACTCCCCCCTTAGTTGTAATTCCCAATGTGACAATAATGTACATGGACGCTTATAAGTTTTTTTTGTGGTATTTCATGAGTTGCAGAGGTGTTAATTTAATCTCTTGATGTCTCATATGTCATCATGTGAAGGGTATGCCCTAGGATTCGACAGGATTGAAACAGTCTCTTCAAATCCCAGACTAGAAATGGGATGAAAGATATATAGACATTATGATGAAGATTTAGTAGAAGATGTTAGTCCATGATTCCATATGGGAGATAGTTGACTAAAATATGAAGTCAATACACTTCCCTTCTTCTGGGAAGTAGAGTTTTCTGGAGTGTTTTGGGTAATTTAACAAGAAGTTTATCGACCACATCTAGGGGGTATCCTTGATGAATTTAAATGATCATGTTGCATGGTTTTGATCATGGTTATGGAGAGTATTGTATGAGGATTATAGGACCACATTTAGTATGATTACTATAATACGCACCCAAAAACATAGGCAAATTGAGTGTAT
Source organism: Viscum album (assembly GCA_963277665.1). NCBI lineage: Eukaryota > Viridiplantae > Streptophyta > Magnoliopsida > Santalales > Viscaceae > Viscum > Viscum album. The sequence continues at coordinate 612,723,686 of OY728129.1, read as the reverse complement.
TATCCATGTGTTGGAGGATATTTTGACGGATTATATGTTAGAATTTGTCTAGAGTTGGGAGGAGAACATTACATTAATATAGTTTTTTTATTATAATTTCTATCAGTCTACGATTTTCATGTCAACTTTAGAGTCTCTATATGGGAAACTATGTAAGTCTCCCTTATACTGGACTAAGATTTTTGTGGCATTGCTTGTTATGACAGAGATAGTATATGAGACAACATAGAAGGTCACAGTTATTTAGGAGCATATGAGGATATACCAGAGGAAATATAAATATTATACAAATCAATTTCATAGTCCTTTATATTTTAAACAGGGGGTACACTATTTTCCTAATATTCAATCCCAAAAAAATATAGAGGTTTAGATGGGGAGGAAAGCTATCTCTTAGGTTCATTGGGTCATTCAAGATTTTAGGGATGATTAGAATGGTTTCTTATCACTTACCCCTTCCACCACTATTGAACTGGGTGCATGATGTTTTCCATGTGTTTCAGTTGAGGAGGTACATTCATTATCCAATTCAGATGATTGTATGGGATGAGATAGAAATCAAGGATGGATCCACCTTTGTAGAGTATCTAGTGAAGATCAAGGATCATTGGGAGAGGATCCGATGAGGACAAATCATTCCAATGGTTTGTGTGATGTGGTTGTATGGGAAAATACATGATAGATCATTAGAATGAGAGATCCATATAAAGGTATAGTATCTCTACCTTTTTGTTTATTTTATGGTTTTTATGGAGAAAATCACAGAAAGATGGTAGAATATTTTGAATCTAGTTGTGATAGATTGTCCATTGAATATATATATATATATATGGATTTATACTCATATTCGACACTACATTTCACTTTCTTAGGACTATATAAATAATATATTAAAAATAATAATATTCACTTATATTAATAATTTCAGTGGAAATGGATCTTACAATTATTTAAGACCATTGATTGGAAATATGATACCATATTTAAATCCAGAATTTATGATTTTCCCAAAGCTTGAACTGTGGTGGTAAGTGATGAACATTCAGTTGAGGTATTTGTTGGCAGTGCATTTCAATAAAATTAATAATTAAATTTATTTATTTTATTTTAAATTCTCATGACAAAATTACCCCTATAGAAAACTCATTATAAAAAATATCTAGGGTTATATTCATAAACCCTAGGTGAATTAAGAGGATCACTAAGCATTCTTCATTATAGAATAAAATCAGATAATGAAGGGTGAAAAGATTGAGGTTCATCGAGAGGCAATGAATATATTGAATCATACTCATCATTGGGGTTTTCATTCTTCAAAAAAAGACCCATAATTGAGGTAGCACGTGTTATTTTTGTATTTTATTCCTTATTTTGTTTAATCATGAAAGGATCTATAATATTTATTGATTTGTATTCAATTTTCAATAATCCCATGATCCCTTTAATTTCTTTGAAAATTTGATGGCTGATTTAATCCCCTATTTCTTTTAATCTCATCGCTAGAAATTATAATTATGATATAATTTTCCACGAATTGTTGGGAAATGTTTTTTACCTTGTTTATGTTCTTTTCCACCTCTATTCTTTTCATTCATAATCATTGGCCTATGAGGTTGAGATTTTACAATTTTGGGTGTTTTGGGTGAGATCCAACACCTAGATTCATGGTAGATTCACCAATGTTAAATATATTATGTTTTATAGATGTATTGAGATGAATTTATGGTTTATAATGAGACCACCATAGATATAGGATTCTGAGCGGTGGTGAATGATTGTGGTTGTGATAGAATGGATTCATGTGGGGTATGATTAGTTGAAATATGACCACAGCTAATGGATCAAGCATGGAAAACACCAAATCTAAGACCTCAAATTCTTTTTGAGGAGGAAATGGAGGATGTTCTTTAAATAAACATAAAAAACATAGGATTCAATGAAACAAGTTACCGCACAGTGTGTAGTCCAGGAACACATGTCATGTACTCCCTTCAAATTACTACAGTTGGATTTCAGAGAAGATAACGATAACATGTTTTTGTGGCTAAGACGACACATTGTGTGACACTTATTGGGTTTCTAATAGATGTTTTATCTACACACTACTAATTCCCCATGATGGAGGACAAACCATGTGATTCATGAGTATACGAGAATGACCAGATACCCAGGCATGTGAAGGTGCATGACCAAGTACACAAGCACATCTCGAAGTACATAGTCTTGTCCAAGAGCACAAGGGATGACCCCATGTTGTAGATACACAACATGTAGAACCATTAAAAACTTTTTGTTCGATATTTCCATATAAGAAATGATATAGAAAGGACATGTCCAAGAGGCCAAGTGTGGTCACATAACGTGTGTCCCCAAGAAAATTTTGTGTGCTTTTCTCAGAGACATACACCTTGAGTACATCCTTTGTTTGGCCCATAAGTGGCTAGTCCTACTCATTTTTTCATTCATAATTTTATGGTTTCCATTATGGTGGATTTCATGATATTATGTAATGTTTTGATAGTTTGATGTATCTTCAAATGATTCCAAATTAGTAGTAATGACCAAATGTGATAATAAGAGAGAGGTCGGGGTTGGAAACCCCCTATTGCACTAGGGTGAAGATCCCCAAAAATCCTTACACTGGTTGAACAAAACCCTATGATGTAGATGGACATGATCCCTCTATAAACTGAGTGGAACCACCCTGATGTACTAGGGTGTGGTTCCTCTACCCTCTAGGTGGAACCCCCTAACATATTAGGGAATAGGTCCTCTACCATATGAGTTTCATCCTTCTGATGTTCTAGGGAAGAGGTGCTCTACCAAATGAGTGTCACCACCTAATGCACCAGGTTGTGTGTACTATATTTAAATCTATTGAGTGGAACCCATTTGTTTCATAGGGAATGGGTCCTATATATGCCTACATATTGGAGACCCCCTATTTCACTAGGGTATGAATACTCTATTGGAGAGGATTCCCCTTTTATAAATTGAATCGGTTTTGAGGTTTGGGGTCTCCACATGGATTTGTTAGATAGAAATACAAGATGTTTGACATCGATGATGGATCTTTTAGTATTTTGGTATAATCATTATCTTGGTTTGGACTATGAGATAAAGATCCACTATATCTCTTGTATGCGTTTCTTCTTAGTATATATATATATATATTATTGGGTTTCCTATCCCTCTTAATGTGGGCTGAGATAACTACTTCTATAATATTATTCTATTACACCCTTTTTGGTTTTAGTGGACCCCTACTGGATATGTATATTCTCACTCCTAAAAGTTGTTTTCCTGCATGTATCATTTCTTATGAAAATGATGGAAAATTTATCAATGACATTGGTGGAGCATGGTGATGCTCAGATTTATAGATTATTTATGATGGTCGAGCATATATCCTTTATTTCTCTGCTATTTTATATAATAGTTACTGTTAGGTTGGGATTCATTTCTGGATGGACACGTATTTTGACACCTTTTCAATTCATTTGTAGTCTTTCTTACTCTAATGTATTCCTAAGAGGTATTTCATGTGTTGTTTACTCATGATGTAACTACATTTTCTTATTCCTCTCAACTATTTCATGGAGACTATTAGGTGCGTACATACAAGTACAGTAGGAAAAGGCCTCCCATTTTATATTATGTCTTCTTATTATGTTTCACCATCCCCTGTCCTTTTCAAGGTTGGATTGGGGTTATTATGAATAACATTTTTCCAGTTAGTCAGGCCTCGGTGGGTGAAGTCCGTATAATATCTCACAAAAATAAATAGGTTACGTAGTTGAAACACTAGGGATATGTCTGATAGGGATGACCTTGATCGTGCCACTAAATATCCCATAGAATATAATTCCTTCAAAAAACACACATGGAGATTCTATTAACTAGGAATAAAAGGTGAAATATGTGGCTTCATCCCTATAAGTATTGGGAGTTATTGGTCCCAATATATTCATTCTTAGATGGATCATGACATGACATTTTGTCACATCAATATCAAACACATGAACCAAAACATTTCTATATTAGTTCTTGATATCATAGTTTTTGAAATTTAATAACATGAAACATTTAATACTGTATTTCATAAATATAACATATGATACAAGGTATCCAAAAATATTGCATCTAGTTGAACCCACCCACTCTTACCTAGGTAATACCAACCTTATACTGAAATATCTTATCATTGTATATATGATGGAATTCCCAATAAGCATTTATTGGTCTTGTTGAAAGAAACAATCGAACAATATAATAAAATTCTATATCTATTTTTTGTTGAAATATTAAAAAATCAAAAACTACACTATAACAAGGGTGTTAAATAACAAAAAATATTATGGCTATTGTATGATTAATATATGAATTTTTTTCATCAACACACAATATCATGCCACCCTAAGAACCTTTTAACACATTATATTGTAAACACACTCGATAAATTTTAAATATATCTAAATTATAATTTCCAATAACCATGAAATAATACCAAATTTGTTAATTGGTACATTCCATAAACATGTGTTATCTACTCATAAGGATAAGTTTTATTTCATGTTTAGAAAACATCATATCACCAACTACATTTCAAAAATAGTAATAGAAAAATAAATATATCTCTTATACCTATTTGTAACATACAAACCAATCATATCCAAGTAACGGATGGACTAGAGGAACCATGTTACCATAAGAATGAGTTCCTAAATTCTCTAGGATACCAATAACCAAAGAGGGTAAATGTACAATGATTTGGGGAACTGTAACCTTAGGTATAAGAATCCAAAAACTATAATAAAAGTACTTACAATGATCAATCTTAACAAAAAGCATAACATGGACATTATATCTATCATGAAATCATGGATAATTAATCTATTCATTTTATAAAAAAAGGAATATTGTGGTTATATCACATGATCATACATAAAAATTAAGATCTCATCTGGGATTATCTGGTCAAATCTATAAAAAATTAATCAAATATAGAGACCACATAAAAACTAAGTCTAAGTCAGAACCCAATGCCTTCTCTTAATCCAAACATCTTGTTCGTCTATCAATCATGAGTAAAATTACATTTCCTTTCTCTATAACCATGATTTTATTATACACATTGAGATTAACAAATAGTGTTTCAATAAAACTATGTAGGGAAATACTAAAAGTGTCTTTAAACAAATATAGTAAATAAAACTCCATTCTCAAATGAAAAAGTATTAAAATATGAAATCAAATAATATCATCATATTATAAAGTGAATGACATAAAAACAATTTTTAGCCATACCTGTTTGGGATAATTAATGAATTTGTTAAAGTACCCATAGTTTTAACACTCTGTGAGTCTGTATGACCTATCACATATTATATTGTATACTAGGATGAATGAGTTTCCACTAAGGCCATAATATTCGGGTGGTTGATCTACCACCACATATATCCTTTATTTGGGTGATACCAAGCCATCAAATATAACCTAAGTGAATTATACATCACCAACACATATTTTATAGGTGAATAATAAATCACTACCACATGATTAAATTATGAATAATACATCACCATAGTATACTCAATAAGTGAATGATACATCAACAACTTTTAATAGATAGGTGAATAATATGTCATTGCAATACCTCCTCTAATTGGAAAACATATCATCATTACAACTTATCTATGAGGATGACATATCACCATTGCACGTCCTCTAGTTGGTTAACAAAATACCATCACATTAATTTTCATATAAGGGTCAACATGTCACTACTAACTCAAAACCTCCAAATTCTGGTGATGTACCACCATAATATAACTTATGGTGATTTCTTTATCATTCTACACATAAGAATTATTGAACAAATCATTACCCCAATTATAAAGAATAAAATCGTAGGTATCTATTACAATGGTCAACTTTTAAGCCATTGAATTATGAAAATAACTCTTTGTTAAACTTTCCCTCATCAATGACCTATCTAGAATATCCTATATGGTCCCTAATGTCACATTTAAGACCTATAACCATTTTTCTTTCTATTTCCCCTTTATATACAACTTAATACAATTAATATGGTCCCTAGTAAACGTATTATTGTTCTATAGCTCCTAGGGGTCTACTCGTGGCCCAAATTTATCTCATTTGCAGTATTAGAAGCCATAAGAAAATTTAAATCAAATTTATGTAATCTATACATAGTAATAGCATAACATATAAACTATAATACATGAAAACCTCATAGAAAGGAATATAAAATCTTATATCCCACATAAATCAACATAACAAGTCCCATCACGTTAGATATCACTATAAAATTCTACCTCATAGGATGAATCTGAGAAACCTTGTGTAAATATTTAAATTTTGGAAATCCAATATAAAATGTTATATTAGTTATAATAATAAGTACTAAACACAAGTTGAATATTATTCATACCCAGGAAAACCATTGGGAAATACAACATGATGATTTGGCTATAAAAGTGAGAGATCTAACATTGGAAAATTATGAACAAAGAGGAGAGGGGGGGGTGGAATAGTGGAAACCTATCATCAAAATGAGAAGTACTGCAAGTCATTATATTTTTAAAGAAAATATTTTTAATAATTAAAATTTTATAAAAATATCATAGTGCACACTTAATATTAAATCATCTCTTATTGGATTCATGGTTCCTCAAAATGTACTCATCCTATGGTCATAGACCACTTATTTCCCATATAGGTGCTTTTTCTAATCTGACTAGGCCCACTAATTACTAGTTATATGTCACTTGGTACCTGTCACCTACTATCATCATGAAAAAAGTCTATATACTAGGGTTTTTCCCTAAAAGATACTATTGATCCCTCTCAAAACCACCAAAATCCAAAAAACATCATGTTACATATGGTTTTGTGGATATTTAATAAACATTTTAATTTATAATAGTAAGTTAATTAAATACATATAACAATATTCTCATTCATATTTCTAGGTGACTTGTGATATGGTTCAAATTCATTATTGGTGTATTTCGAACCATTATTAGACCAAATTTATGTTGATAACACATATTGTATTCTTCTAAATAAATCATAGAAATAAATTAAATCTCTCAAGGTACTATGATATACTATATATAAAATAAATGATACTATTGTGAAAAAAAATAATTGATAAAAATATTGGAATAGTTTTCCGTATAAGTTTATTTTAGAGTCATCGGGCTACAAATATCTGAATGTATAAATTCAATTGACCTATTTGTTTTGAAAGCCACCATATTTATCATCTTTTTTCCTTAGTTATAATTATAAAAAATAGTTTCAAATTTTATACTTCAGCATATCAATACTTCTCATAGTACTGTAATTTAAATTTCCCTTGTTATGTTTTTCTTAAGTGACTAGGTATTCAATGCAATAAAATAAACTCCTCATTTATTATTAAGAAAAAATAATTTTAGAATTGTTTATTTGAAATGTATTCCCATTTATTAACTCATATTTAATTATTATTATTCATTCCATAACTATATTAATTAAATAACCATTTTTTACAAGAAATTAACTCATTCCCATTTTCAAAATGTTTATATGCACTTAACATGTTATGCTAAGACCCATCAATAAAAAACATATTATTAGATAATAAAATTATCACCAATTTGTATATTTCTAATTAATTTTTCAATTAAATAATTAAAATTTACAATGATAAACATACCACCATCATATTTATTAATATTCCAGAATTATATATTTCTAGTTAAATATGATGATCAATAACTATTCAAAAACAATGGTTTTTTCCCTTTATTTCATTGCATGAAACTTAAAAAACATTTAATGATCATCATCACATTACGTTTTATATGATTTATGTTAAACTCTTAATATGAGATAATATAGTATAATTTTATGTTATTAATTAAAAATATAAATTTTTTTATCACACGTGTTACAATTTTCATCAAGTGTAATGAATCTATTTTTGAACTTTTAGATTATCATTGGGTTGTTGGGTAAGTTTATCCTTTGAATTGTATATGTTTATCACCCATAAATCAAAACACATCACTGATTGAAATAAATAAATATTATATAATCAATCAAATTATTTGAAGGTATACACTTTACAATGCATACATCCTCCTCAAAAAAATCTCCCTATAAGTTGGAAATTTTGTGGATCAAAATCTATTTCTTTCATTTTTTTCAATTATATAAAAACATAATTTTCCTCAAGATATTAAATAATTATTTATAATTATTTGGCATTTTATTTTATTTTAGAATTATCTTACAATTTAATTTTCATTCATAAAATGTTGTTTTTTTAGAATATGTAATTTAAGTACAAATGTGTATATCAGTTTTCTTAAATAAATTTAAAACATTATTTAAATTATTTTCATATATACTATTAATTTAATTATATAGTTGTGAATAAAAAGTGAGTTTTTTCTATTTCCTATGACAATATACATTTTTATTAATGGTGTTGGGATTATTCCATAATAAATTTTAAAGATTCACTGAATTTTTATTACTAAATTATTATAATTAAATTGATGGTTTCGCAATGAATTCAGAAATCCATACAGTTTTTCTTCTTTATAATAAACATAATTTTAGTTATCAATAAAATAATCTCATATAACAACATGAATCGTGTCTCTTATAATAATAAATGACATTTAGAAGACCAACCAGTGTCAGGTATTCACCTATTTGCATCACTTATATCATGATAATGGATTTGTTAATAGTTTTCATCAATAATTTAGTCTCATTTTCTTGTGCTTAATATTATTTGATACAAACTAAGAACTTCATTTATTGTTTGTTCTCCTTCATTGAAACTTATTCTATATCATGCCCATATTTATATCCTTCTATAATAGTGTATTTATTTATGTGATTTGATTGTTTCATGAAATCATGAATACGTTCATCCTACATGTAATTTTATTCATCTTCTATTTCATTCTATCATGTTGATACATCTTGATTTGATAAAAAATTCATATTATCTTCTGAATTTACCAAACGATTTCCTTTATATAATTTCCTTTCAAAATGACCACTTTCCCCCTTGTTATTGTTCTTCAGTGACATTTTAGGCCGATGATCATTATTTTCATAGAAATTTTCTAAAAAAATGTCCCATATTTCCATAATTTTAACATTTAAATAGGATTTTTTCCTTTTTAAATATTTTTTCCACTTTATAGGTCTTTAATTAAAAAAATTATATTCATTTAATTTAATTATATAACCATTATCTATTTGTTATTCATCATTATACCTCATATATTAATTTATTTTTGTGTATTTTGAGCCTTTAAAATAAACAAAATTCTCTATATTCCTCTTTTACATTTATAATATTCTTATTTCCATCTCATTAGATTTTATTATATTGTATATTTTTTCAATTCAAAACTTATCCAAGAAGTAATCCTTAAGGAAACAATATAAGCATTAAACTTATCATGTAGTTACATCATTATCTTCTTTAACATAATTGACTATTCAAGAACTTCATTACTAATTTAAATTGGGATGATAATTGTTTTATTAAATATGAATAATTAATATATATATTCATCATTTTAAATTTTTTATACCTTATAATTTCATTTGATATATTTGATGTTGTTATTCTATAATCATGTTATCTCATTCATATTTATCATTTATTTTCCACTATATGGAATTCACTATTTTGTAACCCTTTACTGTTATAAATTCCTTCTTATAGATTGATGGTTGTAATTAATTAGACACTCTCACATAAACTTCTATATTATTCTTATATTTTAAAGTAAAATATACTCATTCTTTGTGAAGATGAACATTATTTTCTATAATCTTGGGAAACTCTATCAAAAATGAAAAAAATATGTATATTCATACTCTCATTAAATAAGGGAAATTATTTTATATAGAACATAGGAACACCCTCGATATTTATGTAATTCAGATTATTTTTTGTAAATTATTAAATATGAATGATATGAGTAACATGAATTTATATAGATCATCATGAACAAACAGATAACCATAACTCGGTTTCCAATTGATAGAAGATCCTTTTGGACAGTCCAATATATGATTTAAATTAATGTGCCCATTAAATATATAGAGAATATATGATCATTGAAAGGGTTATATTGTATGATATTAATTGATATTTTCATGAATGAAATTTAGAAGAACGAAGTTGTAGGGGTGAGTAAATTTTTTAAATTGTAAATTTAGCAAATAAAAAACATAATACTTATATTCAGATTATTGTATAGAATATATAAATAACTTATAAGAAATGGTAATGGAAAATAATTATATAGATATAATTATGCATGAATAGAATACATTTTTACTAGGTTAAGTAACTCTTATTATTGATTTGAAACACCCTTCATATTAAATGGTATCAATGAGGCTTCATATCCTTTGGTATTATCAATAATGTTTAGTGTATTGGGAAATAAGATGGTAAAAAACAATTTTAAAGTACATAAAATGAATATAATTAAAAAATATTAATGATGAGTGAAAATGACCACAAATTATATTCTCCATTTCTCATTAAGTGCCTCCATTAAATGGATTTCAAGTACAATTTTTTCTTCTCCTTACACAAGACCATTTTCCTTTATAATACTATCATGAATGTTTGGGTGGATATATCAATGATTCATTAACCCTTAATTTTAAATAATACTATATATATATATATTACAAATCCATGAATTAGTGTAAGAAAATATGAAATGGGGTAAGAAAACATGGAATGGTATCATCCATTATTTGATGTATCTGATAAACCTATTAAGAATCCAATGATTTAATATATTTTATGGAAAAATATCATTAAATTTTTTCAATAACTAAAACCATGGGGTTATATTTATCTTATATGACATTTTCATCTTTCTTTTCTCCCTAAATCGTCAATGGTCATTGAACTAAAAATATTTTTTATTTTAATCATGTTTCATTCTACAAAACCATTCCATCTTTTTATTGAGTATGGAAAATAAAAACTATTGTAAGAATTTAAAATATACACCTTAGACAGCTATAACAAAATATTCTATTTTTTCTTTAAACTATTATGTATTTTCAAATCCAAGATGTGTTTTTTATCATTTTTGAAAAAATGGTATACCCTTTAAGCCCAGGAACTATAAAATCCACTATAATCATTTTCAATAATAAATTTGAAATAATAAATTGAACCACATTGTACATTTGTTTTTCATTATATAAAGGTATTCTTAAATAAATATCTTATAACATTGGCCTCAACTATACCTAGTTTTCTAACTTCTTTATAATCTATTGTTTTATTAGAATATCTACAAAAACTTTTCTAAACACCCTTCTATTGTTATGTATTGTCTAAAATTATTCACTCCATTGAAACCTTGTTAATTATATTTGATCCTTGAGACACATATGAAATATTTGAAAGTAAAAAAATTGAATATATATTAAAATCTTATGAAAAAATATAACAACCCCCTCAATGTTTTTATAACAATATAAAACAATGCATCATAAATTATAATAATGAATGTGAGAGACCTCCAACATTAATTTAATTAATAATTCCATACATACAATAAATAATTAGGGGATCCTCCACATCCCCCATTCATAAAAACACTTCTTTAATGATATTTCGTTTTAAACAGAAATAGTTTCTAAAAATGTAAATGTAGATTGGTTGACTATAGAACATCACTAAATAAAACTGACAATGTTGATTGAATATAATTTCTTACCAATATTTGTAATAAACATGTGAACATAAAATTTTATTAAATAAAATGATTTTTTTATGTAATCATTTTTATAGAAACGCACTTTGAGTTGTGGAATGAGAGAATAAAAAATAAATTTTATTGTAATATTTTTGAGTCTAAAATATTTATTATTAGTAGAAAGTATAATATTTAACCCAAATAAAGGTAAAAATATATTTAATAGAAATAAATCAACTAATAAGGAATATAATATTTTAATTTGTTTTCAAGAACATAATAATATAAAATTTCTTGTCTTATTTTGTTTGAAAAGTATTTCAACAAATGATGATGGGTCTCAAGAAACTCCCATAATTCAATATCAAATATTGAAAAAACATAGAACCAATAAAAAAATTTGAATCATCTAACCATCATCTATCAAAAGGGATATTCGCATCACATGGATAATAGTTAATTTATGAAGTCCATAAAATACCTCCACTTGATTGTGCAATTCTTAATGTTGATGGGAGAAAGAAATTGGTATGTTAAAAGAGAAATGAATGTGAAAATATCACATTTGTATAATATTGAGAATGTAAATTTTTAAAAAATACATGGAAGATTTATAGATAATATATTATAAAATACATGAAAAACTTAATAACTTTTAATATAATGAATTACTAAGACTGATTTTTCATATTAATATTTTAGTGTGTATTACTATGTGGTATTTTAGAAATAAGTGTTTTGTAAATGGTCTAATTATTAGAAATAAAACATGAAAATTCCTTTTAATATGATTTTTTTCTGCCATAGTGATAGGAATATCATCATGAAATATCTCTCTATTAAGATTAGGTGAATAATTTATAAGCACACATTTCTTATCACACACCCACACTTTCCTACTATTATTCTTATAAATAAACATTAATTTTATATAATTATTTTTTACCAATTCCACTTTATGAAGTTCACCATATTTAAAATAATGTTTATCAAGATAAAAATACTTAAATATATAAGAAAGATAGTGAGTAAAATGAAGTAATTAATAAACAATGGGATAAGCGGTAGTGTAGTGCTTTACTTGAAAATAATAAGCTAGTGAGATTGATATGCACACATTCAGTGAAGAATTATAAGATAAAAATATTTTTTAAGGAATAAATCCCACCAAAATAAGGTGTAATAATGGGTTGAATGATTTATTTAATGATATGAATATCATATAAGTTTATATTAAGATTAAGTTTCTTTGACATAGATTATTGGTAGAGAATTTAAAGATGTTCATGATAATTCAATGGATGTTAATTGGGAAATACCCAAATATGTGAATATAAAATAATTTTAGAGGTATAACCATAATAATATCAAAACCAATTGAATAGATTTTAATGGGAATCAATATTATGGTATATAGAATTATATAATATTATTTACTATATTCAAAATACATATCTTTATAAAATTGATGAATCACAAAGGGATAAATAATATATTAGGATGGTTGTTCAATAATGAATTTCCACCTTTGAAAGAAATAAATATTTTAAAGGGGAAATAAATATCATTTAAAATATTTAAATTAGATAATGTTACTAACTATAATAATTGTGTTTTACCATATATCATATAGCTGAGGAAAGTTTTTCCCTCTGATGATTCCCCATCATTATAAATTCCTTTCTATTAAAGTTGTGGTCTTATTGAAATAATTCAATTGATATAAATAGATTTATGTCACAGAATAGACATTAAGAAATATTATGGATTCAATGAAGATTGGTAATGTATAACTCATAAATAAAATTTATTAAATACGATGACATTTCTTAAATAAAAGTGTGGTAGGGGTTAATTTCATTACAAAATTGATAAAAAAAGATGAATAAATGGAGAGAGGATTCACCAAACACCAATAGACTAGATGTGGTGTTTCAATGAGTGAGTGAAATTAAGGAATAAAAATAAAAATATTTTCTAAATATTATTAATAAATTATCAAGAGGTTTACCAGAACTCATTTGTGGTTCGTATGAAGCTCAGTTCTTTAGACATTAGCAACTATCACCTGCATCCAAACTCTAGTGATCATGTTCCAAATGTATTGTGTTTTATTCTTAAATATTAGAACTACAATTAAATGTAAATAACGAATAACAGATAGGGATTTAATCCTACATTAAAAGATTAAATAGACTATAATTCAATGTAATTGTGAAATATAAAACAAACTAAAATTATATCAATTCATGAAATTAATCATTTGATAAAAAATTTTAATTAACATTTGAATAAAGGGAAGTTATTTATAGAAAATAATAAACCATGAATAAAATTAATGATACATAATCCAGAAAATGTATATTGAGAAATATATAACATAAAAATATGTAATACTTAAAAGAAAATTATATATTATAAAAAAGAATTCCTTATAATGAGATGAAATTTATCATAATATATTAATATTCATATAAATTTTATGAGTATTGTGGTAAATTTTAGTTTTTATTTCATATCATCCTTATATCTCCTTAAATGTATCATAAATTCTTTTTAATTAGTGTTTTTGATGATATTGACTAAATTGATACAGGTTTACATAAACTCATGTTGATAACACCTTTTTCAATGTGATATATTGATAGGTTGTGCATATGGAAAATGTGAATAACACATGAGTATTGAATGGTATTTATAGAAATACCAATGAAACTACTTGTTTCAAATATTAGGGAGAATAATGAAGAGATATAAAATAGTTTAAGAGTGATTTATTCATAATAATGATTTGGGAACAATAATATCTCAGGATTATGTTTTCTACTTTTTTGTAGAAAGAAACTGTAAAATTTTATTTTTTAGGAACCCATCAAACAAAGGATTTTTAATTCTAGTAAAAAGTCCCACTTTCTTATTTTATACCTAATTGGAATACTCAAAATTTGAAATCCAAATAACCTTCTGGTTTAAATTAATTTTAATTTTGATAAAACTATCCAATTATTTTCATACCATTAAGATACTTGAATATCCCTTTTGGAGCCTTTATGTGAAATTATAGATAATCGGATAGAAAAATTTATAAATAAAGACATTGAAAATAATGTCAAGGTGGGTTATGTTAATGTAAAAATTAAACCAAATAAGAGTTTGGCAAATCTTATTGTGTAGCATTTTACTATCTTTATCTAATTATGTCTAACAATATGTTCTAATATTTTTACAAATTCATTTAGTGATATTAATTCCATAATGATTAGGATGTTTAATGGTGTATTTTTTTTGGTTTATAAAAATTATATATACATATTCATTAGTTTTAAAACCATGGAAAAACATTAACTCATCCATAAAACACAATTAAAAATTCATTATTCCTTAAATATAAATTTTCAAAACATATGGATTTTTTTTTAAATAAATGTTAATTCATAAACATAAATTTCAATAAATATAAAATCAATATTCGAATGATTTAATACAAGAATAACTACTAATTCCCATTTTGAATTTGTTATTCAATGTGGGGTTTTAAGTCCACACATATCAATCCTGAGTGGTTTTCTTCAATCCATATAGATCTTTAGTTAACTAGAAAATGTGATTTTGACATTTTTATTCCATTAAAAAATATGTTTATAAAAATATAATTTTTCATAAATTAAACAATTTTGGAAATTAATTATATCATTCATTTAAAAAATATTAAATTTGTGGTGATATTTTAATTCCAAAATTATTATAACAAATTAAATAGATACAATGATTGAAATAGTTACATAAAAATCAGAACATTATATTATATTTTACGCTTCTTCTACAAGACTAGATTCAATTTTATATTTGTTTTCCTAAAGATCTAGATTATTACTAAAAATATAGTACCAACAAGGGGGTGATCATCAAATATTTTAAAAATAGTTTCTATATCATTTAACATGAATTTGATTATTATTTATTTTATAGAGTTTTATTAATTCTCATAATTATTCAAATCATCAACATTTTGGATCATGGTTTTACACAAAATGTTTATTCTCAATATCATTTAAGACCAATCTTATAGTTTGAGTAGAAACATGAAAATCCCTAATAACATTTTTTAAGGGTTGGGATTTTGATATAACCCATTCCATTATAAGTGAAATTAATGGTAATCATAACTCAACTACCACTTTTCTATGAGGTGTAATTACATTTATAATTATTGTTTCTCTGTCTTACTCAAGATCATAAATTTATGAAAGGTGATTAGGAATATTTTCATTATATTTTGTGAATTGATTTATCTAGGATCATGTTACTTTTATTAAAGATCTGGGTTCATTTACATAAGTTAGAGTACCTAAGAAATGTACCCTCATCTCATTTATGGTAAAACAATTTTAAAATAACTTTTGTGTTAATATTATGAAATTACATCCAAAAACTTTCGAATAATAAAATTTTGTTTTCTTTCCTTCCTAATTTTCACAGGTCGGTCTTCTCATGAAAGTGTCTTACAAGGTCATAGTTAAGTGTATAAAAAGTGGAATTGATCAAAATAGACTAAAATGGATAAGTGATTTGAATTCATTATTGGGAGTTATACACATATTTTGTAGATTTTTATTTCTTCTTTTTTCAACCCAAATTGTTTGATCAGTTATATGAGAGAGAAAAATTTGATTATTACCGTATGAAATACAATATTCTTAAAAGTATTTATTTTTATAATCCTTACTATGTATTCTATAAATGTATATGATCATATAATATTTTTTATTTTATGATTTCTTGGAATATTTGATAGCTTATTAATATGCCTCATTTTTATATACCACGAAATAGTCCAATGTAAATCTATAATTATCATCAACAGTAACAAAATATTAATAATTAAAGACAATAATTTATACTTGGGAAATAATAACTAGACTATATTGAACTCCCTAAAGAAACATGAATGTATAAACCTCATATTGACATTTAATAGATGATTTTTATTTCATATTATATTGGTAAGGATCACACACGATATTCCTTTAGAGAAACTAATTATGAATATCACATAAAAGTTTATTCCAATTTAGAATTATAAGAATTTGTATCCACTATAATGACCAAGGTGTATATTCTATAATAAAGAATAATTATCTTGTAAATTTTATAATTCTTCATGTTCTATGGAAATATGAGATATCATGATACCTTTCCACCACGATATAGTACTAAAACATATTTGTTTTACATTTTCTTTAATACCAATTAATGTGACCGAATTTTAAAAATCCATAATTATAATATCAATATCCATCATTGAGTAACTTATATTCCAAAGACCATTTAGTCTTATATTTTTATATAATTGGAAGAAAATTATGAAATAAAACTTGTGTCTTTATAATCAATTGGGAAATTTTTAATTTATCCCTAGAATTTTTTATTTAATTAGAAGATAAACATCACCCTCAATAATTATCCACTGATAATACCCTTCTAGAATATATCACATAACATAATTTCTTCATAAACTATGAAAAATGATATATAATTATGGGTGATCATAGATTCCTAGTAAGGGTCAATGAGAGATATCAATCATAAGTTAGCAAAAGATGATAATAAGGGTATTATAACCTAATCAAGTACATAGTATCAGTATAAAATATTCATGTCCATAAAAACATAGATCATTACTAAAAAATAATAGAATATCAAGAAGAATTATTCATATGGTTATCATATCATAAATCAGTATCCATTCGTAATAATATAAGAATGTGGAATCATAAGAATAGGAAATCATAATCTTCTATTTATAGTTATTATCAATCACACTCCTATATAAAATTGTAAAAATAGATATTCTTAGTCATTTCCATATTGATCATCATAATCTCAAGAGATATCTTTATCACATTACCTAATAAATTTGAGGGGTATAACAAATCTAAGAATCTCAAAAATATAATCCATGTATATTCTTCCCACTATGTCATAAAAACATACATCCTTTAATCATATAATAACCCACAAAAAGACAATTATTTAAAACAATTTCATCATAATATAATAATAATTCATTAAGAGAAATAAAATTGATAATATCATAAAACTATACCCCTAGTAAATACTAACAAACCTTAAAGTATTTAGGCATAGATAAAATATAGATTTTATAAATTTATTTAAAATTGACATTGAAAATAAAAATAGAGCATCCCATTTATTATGGTAATTTTTTTTTAAAAAATAATTCTTTGAGAAATAGGAAAATTATTTTCTTTTTAAAATAATTTAAAACATTAATGGAATATTTATAATGAAATAAATAAATAAAAAAATCCATTAATGTTATAAATGTTAAAAGATAACATTATTTCTATATATTTTTAAAACTCAAAAGTGAGTTGTATGGAAAAATATTGAAAAATTAAATTTAAAATATAATAAAAAATAAAAAATTTATTGCGAATGAACTTTAGAAAATATTTTTTTTAAGATAAGTAATTCCACAAATTTTATTTTATGAACATTGATATAGAGGATAATTATTCACAACAAAAAAGAATAAATAATGTTGAATTTTCTTAAAAACATCATTTTAGTATTTTTGACTATCAAAGTGTGGAAATTGGTAAAAATACATGAAAAAATAATTAAAAAAATATTATAAGTAAATATATTGTGTATAGATTTTAGGAATTATACAGTTTTATGTAATATAAATTGAATCATCAATAATATTGATGAAATGTGGGGTTGTATTATAACCCTTACTGCACTGGAAACATTTAAGTCATAAACCCCATGAAAGAAGGGAAATAAAATTGAAAATTAAATAACATGAAAATAAAGTTATTCACGGTATAAAAAATTCACATGAAATTATATACACTATATAAATAAAAAATATTTTCTTAAAATAAAAAATGTCTCAACTAAACAATATTGAGATGAAGAACCCTTACAATTTTGGTATTCTCTGAATCAGAAACTCGTGAATGAGATAAAAATAGATGGATTTTTTAATTCACCTAATTTCCAGGATAATAATCATAATATAAGTTAATGGGTAATATATTCACAACACGAAATAACTAAATGGTGAATATGGAATATTTTTCACATAAATAAAAGTGGGATGAGAACCCCTTAATTCAGGTTATGAATTTCTTCATATATTTTATTATCCTCTAGTAATATAATTTTATATTAATTATACATTTATACCAGAATAGTATTATTACTTAACTCACTATATTTTCTTAACATATAACTTCAAATTACTTATTTATGTAAAATTCATCACTAAAATCATTGTTCTATTTCTTCGTTGATCTATTTTTGCATACATGTTTTTATTAGGAAGGTCCAATCCATAAACCATGGACATGGTTTCATAATATAAATAATATAAATATATATATATATATATATACATCATATTCATAAATTTTGTATATAATTTTATAATCATCTCAGAACAACGGTAATAAAAAATGAAATACATTGTTCATGATGATGGTAGTCTGAATGTACGTGTGAATGATGATTTAATTTTCTAACTGAAAAAAAATGTTAACTAAAATTTTATATTTTTATATTTTTTATAACATAATAAATATATTATATATTCATTAAATATATTCTTATTACCATATATGTAAAGAAAATATAAAAAATGAATCACATCACATCAGGGATGTGGTAATCCACACGTACGCACAAGCGACGTTATAATATTCCAATGGATGGGAGGATCATATGGTATATATTATTTTTGATGTTAAAGAATCATAATAATTACATAATCATCCTATATAACAATTACATCAATCTATAAAACCATATATTAGAGAATATGATAGAGAATAAAATATTTTAGTCAAGGAGATGGTTGCATGTACATACACTTGACGACATATTAGTTTTCCATTTGGATGAATTATAAATAGATAACACTTATTACAAATATTTAATGAAATTTTAGAAATATAATATTATATATGGAAATATATTAATATGGACACAAAATATTTATATGTGGTAAATAAGAAATAAATAAAAAAGGATTCTGTGAAGACTATTACATCAAATTCTTAAAACCTAATTTTGATATTCACTTTAAGACCATTAAGTTAGTGTTTTTTGAATAAGATTACCTATAAAACATTGGTAAGGAATTTGATAATATATTTGGATTTGTTATAGTGGAGATATGTGGCTCAAGAAGGAGTCAATAAGAAAGTTGAGGAGGTTTCCTTTTATAAGTGAGAGGAGTGGAACACTTGTAATTACTCTAAATTTTAAAATAGTATACGATCACCTTCACTAAAATGTGGATAAAATATGATTCATTTAAAATAAGATAGGATATATATTTGAATTAGTTTCATGTTATAATATTTATACATCATTTATATTATTTAAACCATTATCTCTCTATATTAACAAATCGTTAATCCTTTTAATATTTAGCAAAGAATTGAATTTTTACATTATTTACTACTTATTATTAACAAAAATCGAATTTAATTTTTTTTTTAAATTAAAATTTTGACTCCAAAATGTATTTCCATTTTTCTAGATTCAATTTTTATAATTGGATAAAAATTAATATAATTATGAATAACACAATGAAAACCATTTTTAGAAAAACGGTTTTTAACAATAAAAATGATTATATTCAAAATTCAAGTATAATTTTTTAAAAAATAGAACTAATTGGATTATGATAAGTAAATGGAGATTTATATCACTTTTAAAAACAATCAAAAAGAATAATTCCTAGTGAGAAATTTATTATTGAGAAGGACCAAAAATATTTTTTATTTCAGTAAAAACATTAGTTGGATTTATAAAATGTCAAAGATAGATTTATATTTTCAAAATTAAAATTTTAAATTCATTATATAAATTCATAAATGTTAATTTTTTATGAAAAAAATCCATAAACATTCATGTCATTTATATAATGTGATAATATTATAAATGTGACATTACTTTCAAAATCGGTATTTTTCAATATTCACCCAAAAAATAAACCATTATAGAAAAATATCAGAAGAGTTTCCTAGGAAAATTTTGATATGATAAATTGAATAATTAAGTTCATTTAACAAAATTAAAATTATAAAATTCATAAATTCATTCTTTAAATAAAATTTAATAACATAAGGAAACCCCTTTTTTATAAAAATAACTCTTCAAATAATATTAACCTTATATAACATTTTTCTTATTATTCAAATTTGAGTACTTATTTCCAAGGAACTAATCAATAAATTTGACTATTGGAAAATATTTCAACATATATTCCATAGTACCATTACTCTTATTCTTACTCTCCAAACCAACATTCGGGTTATAAAAGTTATATTGAATTAATATTATTTATATAGTATATCGTAGTTAATTTAAGCTCGATATTTCATGAATAACAAGATATTGAATAGATAAAATTTATTAATTATAAATATATAATATTATATAAATGTGTTACATTCTATACTCGGAAATGAAAATTTTTTCATTAAATTTTTATATCATGTTAAAGGGATAATGGATTTAATGATTAGTAAATTAAATTCCTTACATTGGATGATAAATATTCATAATTGGAATTAAACATATTTTAATTCACATTGATTAAAATTACAATTAAAAATGACTTAAATGTCTATGTTGTGTACAAATAATATTATACATATGAATAGGTTTCCAAAAAAATACCTTCATAACTATGAAATGCTTTCCACGCATGAATCAATTGATTTATCATCCTATTACATGAGTTTATGGTCATACATTATCATTGGGATAGAAAATTTGATAGAATAATCTTACATGATTTCTTCTAATAGTCTCATCCTTTTGATTGAATTTTGAGATGTTTTTCACCACTTTTTTATGCAATATAAATAATTGTGATGAATTTTTCACTGAAGAGATAAAATTAACCATCAACATATCACAAGATCTATAAAATTATGATTAGTTATTTCATCTATTTTTATTCATTAACCAAAAAACAAAATTATTATCCCATGTTTAGATAATATCCAATATGATAAATACTATATTGATCATAAAAGCCTCAACAGAAAGAACATAATGTTTGCCTTATATCTTTCTTTAACTAATTAACCTTAAAAATATTCCAAAATATGTCTAACCTAATTTAAAACCCAAAAATCAAAATGATTTTATCACATATTTTTAATGATCAACCTAACATTTATCCAAAAATAATCGTAATTACTCGCAATGTCACATACCATAAATGAATATACCATATTCATTTATTCTCCAAAATATTCTAATCATTTCCAAAAATTACCTGAATCATCATAAAAACCAAAAAACATATATTATTCTATAGGTAAACTCAATATTTATTCCTCAAATAAAATTCCAACCTAGAAAGGAATATTATATTTACCTTAATCATATAATCTTTCTAATATAGTGAACTTCCAAATAATTAACTTTAATATCATAGTCATCGAATCACATTCCAATCATATTAATCATATATTCCAAAAATATGATAACCCATTTATTCCCATTGACCATAATTTCTACATCATCAAATAAAGTATTAACTTTAATAGTTAGGTTTTCATTTATACTTATGACCCCAATAAAATTCACCTCTAATGACTTATCACTAAATAATAGGTTAAATATTTGGGACACATATACCTCAATCATCTATTACATATCTCGAGATTTATTTAATCACCTTTAAATTCAATAAAATAAAGCCTAAAAAGGGTATTTATGCCTTCAAATAATCAGAATCATTAAATATACTAACCCATAATGGTATCATTAACTCTTATATTATTCGCATCATATAAATTCCCAACATATATTGTTATCTAAAACCAACTACGATACCAACTAAGATATCATGAAACCAGTAAATATAGATCTAATGCTACCAAAATATATTTATGTAGATGTTGTGATACCAAATAAAGGAAAATAATTTAAATAATTTATAATCACAATATAAATAACCAATATGGAGTTACATACATTTACAAAGCCATTTAGGTTTATTATTTTACTTAATTAGGAAGAAAATATATAAAATAACTATTTCATTTCATATCAAGGATAAGTTTTCCCCATTATACACATATTTCCATATTCTATAATAATACATAAACATATCCCAAAACATTTCTCCACAGATGATAACTTTTTATGCATATCTTACCTAAAATCATTTCATTATAACTTTGGGAAAAAGAAACATGTGAAAGGGTGACATCAGAAGATATATAAGGGTAAAGATGGGTGATATCAATAATAAGTGATCATAGGATGATTATAAGGGTATGATAACATAATAAAGTGTATATTCTCAATGTAAAACTATACTACATAGAAAATTATCGATCATTACTAAAAAATAATGATACACCTAAAAGCCTATTTCATAAGGGTGTCAAAGAATAAATCACTATTAATTAGTCATAAAATAGGCATGTGGAATCATAAACATAAGAAATCATAATAATTAAATCATATTTATTTTCTATAATTTCACTGAGTAATATTTTTAACACAGATAGATGAAATAATTCTCAGGATCAAAACTTGAACATAGACATTCTCAATCAGGTCCATGTTGATCATTATAATATCAAGAGATATATATATCAAATTATCCAATTATTTGGAGCACTATAATAGACACAACAATGTAATAATGACAATCTATACATTTTATTTTCAAAGTATTGTAAAAATTGTTTTCATTTTTTCATTGCATAACCCATATAAAAGATATAGTTTCAAAAAAAATCATCAACACATAATCATAAAAAATATAAATAATGAAAACGAACTGTATCATAAGATTATATCCCTAGTGAAACATATGAATCCTTAAACTATATTAACATAAATAAAAATCAATTTTTTAAAAAACATTTAAAATTTTTAATATCCAGGGAAAACATTGATTTCATTTTGTTAAATTTTAAAAACTATAATTTACAAAAGAAATGATAATATGATTTTAATTGTAAAAACTATGAAACTTGTAATGGAAAATTCATGATTAAATAAGGATATAAATGTTATATAATACATCTGTTACATATATGGTAAAAGAGAACATTCTATTTACACATTTACAAAAAGTAAAAAATTTAGTCACATGAATGAACATTGTAAAGAATTATTTTTATCATTTGTAAATAAAGATAACGGTTGAAAAAATTACCCTTAAAAAAATTTTGTAAAAATAATAACATCCATATTGATCTTCTAAATATCATAGATATAGCGGATAAATATTCTCAGCCTAAGTGAATAAAAAAGTCATCTTTTCAAAAAAATATCCATTTGGTATTTTTCAGTATTGATGATGGGTGAAATGGTACAAATATATTAAAAACTTATAATTAACCAATTGAGAAGAAAATATATTGTGTTTAGAATATAAAAAACATAAAATTTCACTAATTTGAAATTTAAATATAAACAATCATAATAAAATGTAAGATTATAATATAAAGCCCTACCACTTTTGTAACATTTGAATCATGAACCCATTAAAATAAATAACATAAAATTGATTCTTAATTATAATTAATATAATTTGATTAATGACATAATATATCATATCCAAATTGTACAAAATATATAAACAAGGGTAAGTGCATAACATGAAACATGTCTCAATAAAACAATATTGTTACAAAGTACCCCTGTAGTTTTGGAATTCTATAAATCAAAACCTCAAGAAAGTGATAACTGTAGATGAATTTTTTAATTCCCACAATATTAATTTTAATAATGAAAAAATAAATTCATGGGAATTTTATACACCACATAATATAAATAATTAGTGAATATGGAATGTGTCCTATAATAATAAAACTGGGATGATCAACCCATGCCTCAAGTCCTAACATTCTTTGTATTTGATATTAACTTATTATATAATAAATTGATATTTATTATAAATTTATATAAGAAACATATTAATACTTATATTTCCATATATTATTCACTTTTAGTTTCCAATTACTCATTTATCAATAATTCCTCCTTCAAATAACAATTCTTAGTGTTCACTATTCTGGTTTTCATACATGTTTCGATTTGAAAGTTCCAATAAGATCACCTTGATCATTATTTCATCATATCTATAATTTCTTTCATGTCATATAAATAATATTAATCCATTATATATATAATTTTATAACTATCTCGTAAATATGGTGATAAAAAATGGAATACAACATTCTTTGATGTGGCAGTTTTTATATATGCATGAATGTTGTTATCATTTTTTAAAAGGGAAAACAAAGGAAAATATTATATTATATTATAAAACCATATTAATAATAACATCATAAATATAATATATAATTATTAAATATATTATTATTTTCCTTGATGTACATATTAAATGAAAACGAATTACATCACTTAGTGGAGGTGTTATTCCACACTTACACATTGGCAACATTATCATATTCCCCAAGTGGGAGGGTCAAAAGGTTGATAATATTTCATTTTTAAATAATCATAATAATTTCAGAAAAATCAATGTTAATTATTAGATTCATATATATAACCATCATTGATAGGAAGTAATGAAAAAAATACATCAATTGTAGAGGCTCTAACTCGTACATATGCACAAAACTAATTTCATTTCCCATTGGGATGGATGATCAAATCATAATAGTTATTATATTAACATAATAAAGTTATATTATTATAATTTTAATTATTTAAATGGGTTAATATTGTTAAATGTTATTTTGAGGGTGTATAATAAGAAATTATCATAAAATGATTTGGTGAGGATGATTACCTTTCCTTTGAGAAACCTACTTTGGATTTCTGTCTAGAGACACATGGGTTGGACTTTTAAGACTGCAAATAAATGTACAAAATATATATGGATGTTGAGAATATATTTGGGAATTTATTGGTTGTTATAATTTTCACAATGATGTGTGAAAGAAGTGATGAGATGAGGTTCCCTTTTGTAAGTTAGCGGCGTGACACACTTGTAATAACTCTAAGCATTAAAATAATATAAGATCACGTTCTGGGAAAAGATTCTCTAAAATGTGAACATTTTGAATATTCTATGATATAGGGTTATAATAATTATAAATAATATGATGTATACAAGTTATTAGCTTATTTTAACCCTTATATAATTAGTTTATCCCATAATTACACCTTTTAACATTTATAATAGTAATGAATTTGTTTCCTCGATTACTG
Source organism: Viscum album (assembly GCA_963277665.1). Lineage (NCBI taxonomy): Eukaryota > Viridiplantae > Streptophyta > Magnoliopsida > Santalales > Viscaceae > Viscum > Viscum album. Next base: position 612,697,653 of record OY728129.1, on the reverse strand, counting down.
TTAATTATGAAAATGAATAAAATTTTACTATATAATAAATCTAAACCAACTAATTATAAATATAATATACATTTTTTAAGATTGAATTTTTAGAACTCTCAAAAATTAATATGAATGTAATTATGATAAAGGAAATGAAGCCAGATTAAAGAAAAATGATTTTTTTGAAACATAAAAATGGTTTTAAAAAAAATTAATGTATAATATTAATTCACATTGAATTAATTATATTGTTTAAAATAAAATGAGACTTATTTATCATTAAAAACAATCTATAGATAATATTATCCTTTAGAAAAAATTATAGATAAAGAAAAACTAGAAAAAAAATATTTCAATAAAAACATTACTAATATTTATAAAACATCATAAATAGATTTATATGTTCAAAATTATATTCTTAGTTGAATGATATTACTTAATAAATTAATATTTTTTATATACAAAATATTTCATAAAATTTTATATCATTCTTATATCATGATAATGTTACAACGGTGATATTATTTGATAAATCATCATTTCCATTATTCAACCAAAATGAACTATTTTAGAAAAATATCAAAAGTAATCATAATAAAATTGTAATAATATGAATTAAAAAATTAATTTAATTTCAAAATTTGAAAATTGATATTTTCATAAATTAATCATTTAAATTAAAATACTAAATATAAAAAAGTTAATTTTATATAAAATTGATTCTTTAACCATTCTTCAATATATAATTTTATTCTTATAATTCAAAATTGTGTTGATATTTCCATGGTAATAATTATTTAATTTTGAATAAGGGAATATTTTTCAAAATATATTTCATGTTTTGGTCGCATCTATTCATACTCTCTAAATGAATAACTTGGTTATAATGATCATATTAAAATAATACTATTACTTTAGTATATCTTAGTTCGTTTAAGCTCAGTCCTGCATACATCGCAAGCTTTAAAAAACATAAAATATATTAAATATAAGTTTATTAAATAATCTCATGGTTTTAAAAAATATATTATCGATAAATAAAAAATCCATTATAAAAATTAGAAACGTGAAATAAAAATTTACTCGTAGAATAAAAAACTTTAAAATTTTCATTCCCAAGGGAACCATTAAAACAACTATCAATGTAACATCCCAAACTCTTATAAATAATGAATTATCATTATGAATAAATCATGGTTTTAATATATAGGAATATAATATATTTTAACAAAATTCATCAAAAATATTATATTCCCTTAACATGGAACTGAAAATTTATAGAATAAATATAGCTACAAAAATTTAAACTATTACTATGTCACCATAAATAGAAAAAAATAAAATAATTGGAAATATAAATGCATATAATTTTGATATCTATGAATTATAAATCTTATGAATACCACTATAAAAATATATATATATAACATTATGAAGATAATCAATATTTTAGAAATTAAAAATAAAGAACCATGAGAGGAATTGTGATGAATTTTGAATCGTAGAATTTAAACGTATTTATATGAGGTCATATCAAATTAGGAATAGTAATATATCCATTAGAATAGTAACCTGACTATTAGAAATACTTAACTAAATGTTATGAAAATGAATTTTTCAGTTGTAATAGTAAAATGAACACAAAATATTAAAAATCATATAAATAATATTTATCATGATTAATTTTAAAAAAATATAAATATTAAATTTCCATAACAAATATCATGATTTGAAACTTAAGTAAATGGTTTTCACTTTTTTTTATTTTTATTTAATGTATTTCATAAAAAACATAATTAATATGATACTAATAACAAATAATTATGTTAGACAATTATTTTCCTAAAATTAAACACATTTTTATAATCCACACCTAAAAATTGACAAAGGGTGGATTTTTATAATTTTTCAAAAAGGCCTTATATTTTATGTGAACAGTAAAAATAAAATATTATTATAACTGCATGTTTTAAATTACAGCATTCATGATGTAATAATTACCTAGCCGATTCTAAAATTTTATGCTAAACCTAAATCATGCTTAATAAGTTAAATAATTCATTAAAATAAAATTCCCACCCAAAATTGTTTTCCCAATGTATAGATCTAAAGTATTCAATAAAAAAAATCTTTTTTTAACTTTCCTTTTTAATAAACTATTGAATTATCTTTTTAAAGGGAATATAAATATTAAGAAAAAATTATATTAATAAAATTATAATTTTTGAAATTAAAGTATTATATGTTTTATGTTGGAAATAGAATTTTATTCAATATTTTATTCTAAAAACACCCTTCCTCTCATGTATAAATTCACCCTCTCCCTCACCTTGGAAAACCACTTCCCATTACCATTCCAAATCAAAATTTATTCTTAATTACCATATAATTTTCCACTTATCGTTTTATATATTTTCATTAGTAATAAAGCAATAATCATTTATGAATGTGAGTGTTGTAGAAGTGGGACAACTTCAAGAAAGTGGCAATGCCATTTTGTTTTTTATTTCATTTTCCATTTATAAATTTCTATCCTCCTATTCATTTCTAATAAAAAGATTCTTAAAATAATTACATAGTGTGTTTAGATTATATTAAAAATGTTAATATCCATTAAAAATGTTATTTATAATATAATAATATATTATATAACACCCCAAGATTTCATAGTATGTTATTTTTCTTCAAATTAATTCAATAACTTTCACTACACGCAACACCGAGTTCTAGTGCACCATGACTTACCAAACATGTCGTTAAAAATCAGTTATGAATAGTATTAACTGAATTTTGATCTTTATATAATCCTTATAATTTTAGAATCCATATTATGAGTTTCTTATACATAATGTAAGAACAAATACATTTTTTTAGATAAAAGAAGTATTTTATAAAAAAATACCATTTTACCACCTTTTAATGTTGAAGCCTTTTTAAATCCAATATTTGAAACTTTTATATATTAAATTTTACAAAATAAACTTCTTCATTAGAAATAGGACACAATAATTTAGTTTCAACAATGTTTTGGTGTTTTTCTGATAACTTTCATATTTGGGTGAATAGTGAAAATGCTATATTTTAACTGAAAACAACTTTTTTAATCAACATAATTTTCATTGTTAAATTATAAATTTTAATGGTATGGAAGTATAATTAGATTATAATTTTAACATTTAATCCAATTTTTGTCATTGGACATAATTCTATATATAAACTGGATACAAGAAAGTGTCAATCTTTTGATAGTTATTATTTGATAAAAAGATGCTTTTTGTTTCGACAACGGGAATTAATTTTAAATTAATTTATTCCACTTCTATGTTTTGAATTTATAAAAATGGATTCCATATTTAGAATCAGGATTTCCAAATTGTGAAAATTGGTAACTTTTATTTATAGACATTTTGAATAATTACTTCGGTAAATATTTTATTTACCATCCTTAAATTGTAAATCCAGTAAATAAGGGTAAAAATTAATATTATAATAGTAATAAATTAATCTAAAATGTGTCCTAACCTTATTGGTGGAAACATTTCCGACCATGGTCATATTTGGGTCGATTTTGGGATCCCATGGAGCAACTTCTAAGTGATAATGACACTTTATATTAATTTAGTTAAAGTAAATGCAAAAATGACATAAGCATATATACTTTATAAATAATCAATTTACATAGGGTTATATACGTTGGATTTTAGACTATAAACAATAATTAGAAATAAAAAAACCTTTCCTACCTAATGGTATTTTATTTTAAATTTTTAGACATTTAATAATTAAATTTATTTATGACACAATAATGATGCAATATTTTCCTTATTAATGCAATAATCAAATAATTGGTATTATTCTTGTTAAAATAAATATAATTTGAAAGGTTTTATGACATAAACGAATTTTATTAGTTAATATTACATTATAGTATTTCTTAAATTAATTTTAGTAGAATTAATAAAGTTGTTAAGACTTTAACAAAAATCAATTATTGAATAGTGTCAAATTTGTCATAAATGAGTTTTTAAAACAAATATTATATCATTAATGGATATTCTATTCCTAAAAATCTAAGGTTAGGTCAAAGAACTTATATCATGATATTTTTATCATTAATGACCCACTTGGGGGGTCCCTTTTATGTATATAGTATGTTTATTAACAATATAATATAAAAATACAATGTGACATGGTAAATGCTGAACTAATTAACTAATAGTTAAAACTAAAAGATAAGGTTTATATAATGAACCAAACCTATCTAAAATATGTTGGTTGAAATTATTTTGACCCATACCTACCTTATACGTTGAATAATTAACTTTGGATCCATTAAGAAGCCGAATATGAATTTATTATAAATTAATACTTTTATGGTTTTCCTAAAGAGCCTCTCCTCCCCCTTATAAAAGGACACAACTTATAACCAATTATTCATACCTTCAAAGCCTTTTGGTTCGTCCAAACTCAGCCCAAATACCCTCTAAACTATCCTCCCTTAATCATAGAAGCCTTACTTTATTCAGAAAGCCAACCTATGTATCCCTTTTGATCAAATCAAAAGGAAGAACACAAAGAAGATGTAATGTTTTCACCACCCATTCTCAAGTTCCTTTCTTCTTCAAAATCATCTTTATTTGTTATTCAATATCTAAAATAATAACTTCAGTATCTTATATATACAGTGATGTTTTCATAAATATGGTACAACCATATTCAGTATTCTATCCATCCTTTGAATGACATGTCACCATACGTGCGTATGTACGGCTTACCGTCTCCACGTCATGGTGTAGTTGTTATTCAAAACATTATTATTTGGATGGGTATGATAATGATGTGTAATTGATTTAAATAATACATATAACATTATATTTATTCTCTATATATGATATACCATCAAATTATGAATTATTTTAATATCAAATGACTGATATTTTCACTCGTGCGTATGTACGGACTACTATCTCCACGGACGCGATGAGATTCATTCTCCATCATATCCATTCAAGTCTAATTCTCATTTGATGATTAAAAATAATTTTTAAGGACTTGATATAATTATTGATATGATTAATATACAACATATCCATAAAAACACGGCTTATGTAACAAAACATATAAAATAAAATGAGTAAGTTAACACCCAAAACGACGATAATACTAAGATATTATTAACAAAGAAATGATAAAAGACCATATATGATATCATATTAATGTAAATTATCCATTTATAATACAATAAAAATTATTTAAACAATATACAGGAGGATAACCTACCCTTGACCAAGGAAAAAGTACAATGTAAGGGGTTTCTTATCTCACTTTTAATTCTGTGAGATTTACATTGTTCCCCACTTATTTATTGCATGTGGTGTGTGTACTGACCATGGTCATATTCATTGTGTAATATAATTTTATTCATGTATATTTACATCATCATTTTATGATCCATATTTCATGGGTGTATGTTTCATATGCTACCAAATTGATAAGGGAATTTGAAATCTCAATTTCCACTCATTCGGCTTTATGTATACTTCAGTGATTATTTTACTCCATGATTATGTGTTGAATCACTATTAATTTTCTTATGTCATAATTTCCACTCACCTTTCTATGTTTATACCTTTTATACACAAAATAACTCCATTAATAAATTCTCATGTCATCTATATGAACTTGATAAGAGTAATTTTTACTCAATCTCCATTTGTTGAGTTAAATATCCAATTTATTGGTGTTGTTTTTACAAGAATATGTGTGAATGTACTTTGATTGTTTTACACTGAATATCCAATAATATTGAGTGTATTTATATTTTTCACACATAACTATGTCTTTGATTTATATTTAAACTAAGGATACGGCCTTTATGAGAGATTTCATCTCAATTTATATTCCATTGAAACTCCTTTGTTATTATACAGCAAATCACTTTTATATGGTGTATATAATGTACTTTGACATAGTATATCATGAATCCCTATATTCTCATGATATTAAAAAGTTTTTATTACCTCAATTATTTTTATTCAAGTGTCTCTATTTTGGTTAAGAACTCTAACTAAAATATCATTTTAAAATGTTTTAAAGATCTATTATTCTAAATCTTCCTCATTAATGTCCATATTTTAAAAATGATTTCAGGGATTTATTTATATGGAAATTAATGTTTTCAAATCAAAATTCCTTTTAAAAGTTTCAAATTGGTATGGGACACTTTGATTCAAAAATCTATTTTACACAGATTCTTGACAAATAGTGTGCCTTTTAAATGTTTTAATGAAAAAGGGTGATATTTTCTCAAATAGTTTTGATGATTATTTTAATCTATCTCAATATCCTTAATTTTTATCAATTGAGGTTAATTTTTTACAATACGGCCTTCCATATTGTATTTAATGAGTTATGTTTGAATGTGGATTTTCTGCTTTTATACCATTCGTGGTTTGTGGATAAAGTATTGACATTTCGTACGCTAGTTTTAATACGAATGTTTTTGTTTTGTTTAAACCTGTTCATATGAGGAATGCATTGGACTTAATGTGTAACACCCCAGGTAAATAAAGAACATGAAATTTTTATATTTATCCCTATTTGTGAATAAAATGTTAATATTAATTTAAAGGGAATTCTATGCTCGATGACTTACCCAAGACGCAACAATGAGTTCCTTTGAAATCTTACGTTGCACTCTAATAATAAAATAATTTTATTTTAAATGGTAGTTAACACCTAGCCGTTGTAATGAGGGGAATGAACAGAACTAACTAAAAAATTATTATATATGTTTGTCAAATATTTTTTCTCTTTATAATAAATGTTAGAGGATTACAAATGCAAATGAATCCAATTTTAAGTGTAAACATTCTAATATTCTTTAAAAGTTCGATTAACCGCCTTTTGATGGAGAACCTCTTTTAAATCCAATTTTTGAAAATTTTATGTGTTATTTTTGACAAAATAAAATTCTTCTTTAGAATCGGGACATAAAAATTTACTTTGTGTAAATTTTTGGTATTTTTCCGATAAAGTTCATTTTTTAATGAATAGTGAAAATGTTGTATTTTAATTCAAAACCTATTTTTAATATAATTTATTTATATGATTATATTATCTATTGAATTGGTTTTAAAGTGAAATTAGAATATATTTTTACCATTTAATCCAATACTGTTCGTTGGAATTAATTTCACATTGAAATTGGACTTAAACTAGTGTCAATCTTTTGATATATATTGTTTCATAAAAATAGGATATTTGTCAGGACAGCGGGAATTAATTATTAAATTAATTAATGTAAATTATATGATTTTAATTTTTTAAAATATACATCATTTTTGAATTCGGAATATCAAATATATCTTAGGGTGGATTTTTGGAGTTTTTCTGAAAAACTTCAATTTTTGATGAATAGTGAAACCACTAAGTGGTAGTTTAAAAAAACTGATTTTTCGTTTAAATAAAAATTTACCACTTATGTGCTTTGAATTTCAAAAATCCGACATAAATGGTTGTCATTAGGATGTAAAATGTTGTTCAATGGGATTAAAATAATTTTTTGGTGATTAGTAACTTTTATGTTTTTAATAGTGATTATAGGTAATTAGTGCAATTTAAGGTAAAAAAATGTTTTAATAATATGAAATGACCTTGAAACATGTCCTACCCTTATTGTATGTGTCATTTCCGACCAAGAAAATCCATGGGTCAACTTGGGGACTCCATGGAGCCAGTTTGGTTGGAAAATGACATTAATACCTTTTTATTTAAAGTTAAAATTAAAATGTCACAAACATGTGTTGTTTTACTAAAACAATTTTTAAATGGCGTTATACAAGTCATATTTATTACTATAAATATACATTAGAAATATCAAAGTATTTCATACTTCATGATTGTTTTTTTAAAAATTTTAGACATTAAATAAATTAAATTATTTAAGACACCATGATGATGCAACGAATTCCTCATTATTTAATGATTTAAATAAAATAAAAAGATAATGTAAAATACTAGACCTACACTTGTTAAAAACCTATTTAATGTTTGGATTTAGAACTATTATCACCTTATCCTCGAAATATATAATTGTGGGACCTTTAAAATACGAAAATCATTTTATAATAACGTAATATTTTATAACTTTCCAAGAGTGCCCCTCCTCTCCTCTTATAAAAGGCCCCCACCCTACCACCTTACACACACCTCTCAATAATTTGGCTAGGCCAAACCCTACCCATTCCATCTCTCCACATCTCTCTCTTTATCATTGATGCCTCACTTTGGGCAGAATTCTTTCCAAGGAATGCTTTGAGCTTAAATCATAGAGAGTTACCCAATTTCAAGTTAATGTCTTCCCTTGTGTTCTTTTGTTTTATTTTGCTTCTCCAAACCCCTAAACTCTTTTTATTACTTTTTTTGTAACAAAAACAGTATATTAAATATACTAGTATGTGGTTATAATAAGGATTCAAGATACACTTTCACATACCATCGTCTAATGGTTAAAGAACATAATGTTTCTGTGGTTGGCGATTTTCTGCCTCACGAAACGATGATTGTTCAATATTCTTTTAACACCTTTAAAGATATCCATTATGAAATCACTGTATTTTATATATGATATATATGGTATTTATGTTTACTATATGCTTATTTATTTTATATTTAAAACATACCTTTATTCTTTTCATGTTGTGCAAATGCGATAATTTCATAAGAGGAAGTGTGGACTACTGCCCCTCAAGTGATGTGATTCGTACATGCAATACATAGAATGTATAAAGAATGAAATTAATGAACATATGTGACATATATAACCTATATATTATAATGGAATTATAATATATATATATATATCATTTATTTTTAATTCCATTAATATGAAAAAAAAATGAAAGTAGCGTTCAGGCATACGTACGGCCTACCATCACCATGGACGATGATTTTCATTTTTTATCTCCAAATGATATGGAATAGTATAAAATGAATATGTACTGGATATATATGATGTTTTATAAATTAATACTATTCTGGAAATTATTTACTTATAACTACATGGGCAATCATTTTTCAAACAAATTCATTTTTGACTCATGTACCAAACATCAGAAAAAACGTCTGATATGAACAAACATTATTAAACAATTATTATAACATTATAATATGTGATATGAACTGAATAATAATATTTAAAGGAGGTCCTTATGAAATTATAAATTAACCAAATTTTATTATTCAGAAATTTAATGAAACGAACAAGACAAGTCGGACTTGAGATAAGGGACCCTACCCCTCTCTTTCATTTTAAGTACACTCATTTATGTCATTCCTTTTAAGCTCATCTTTCTTATGATTGGGATGTTATTTTATATTAGTCATACTGTAATTTTTATTTTCATATGATGAGATACCCTATTTTCTCTCATCAATCCATTTTGGAAGTTTTGAGTGGCGCCGTTAGGCTGCTGAATTTTCGTAAGAGATCCAACCTATATCTTTCTTTTTATGTAATCTTCTTTATGTAACTTCTTTTAAGCTCCTCTTTGTTATGTTGGGGGATTTTATTTTATATTACTCTTTCTGAACATTTTATTTTAATATGATGAGAGACCCTATTTGATCTCATCAATCCATTTTTGGAATTTTTATGTGGCGCTGTTAGGCTGCTGAGTTTTTTGTAAGGGATTTTTCATCTCACTTTTATTCCCGTGATATTTATTCTATATTTTCACCCATTTCCTATGAGTGGTATATGTACTTCCCATTATTCTACTCTTTGTGTAATATACTTTAGTTTATGAGTATTTATAAAAATTTTGTATTGTCCTTCTTTCATGGGGTGTATGTTTCGAAAGATACCCAAGTCGGTAAGGGACCCTTTCATCCTCCGCTTTTTAAAAGACTTATTTTGTTTGGTCTATTAATTTACATATTGTAATGTTATAATATGTTCTAATATATCCTTATTGATGTAAATTTTATGTCCAAGTGATGAGATACCCTTTTTATCTCTCATCAACTCATTTTCAGAATTTTGTAGTAACGCCGTTAGGCTGTCAAATTTTTGCAAGGGAACTTCTTAACCCAATTTTGATTCTTTGGGATAAACTTGTACTCCTTGAATATGTCGTTCTATGAATATGTGTGAAAAACCTATGATTGTTTTACACTTAATATCCACCTATATTTGGTTTATTATTTTTTCACACATAATTATGTAATTGATTTATCCTTAATCCAAGGATACCGTCTTTGTAAGGGACATCGTCTCAATATCCTTTTATTGTGGAATATCATGTTTTATACACAAACTTCTTTTATACAGTGTATAAACCCCTTTGAATTTTACATTTATCCAAAAGTAATCTTTTTTATACGAAGAATTTTACTAAACAACAAAAGGGAATGTTTTTGCCGTACGTATGTGGCGACAACGACTTCTACACCATCGTCACAATTATTTGAGTTTCAGATTCCCCTAAAAGCCATACCTTTTTTAATGAAAAATAAATACCATGTTTTACTTTAATTTTATTTTGGTATTGAAAATGGTTTTCATAATGTTTTTATTATATCAATGTTTTGTATTGATTGAAATGTGGAAATGTTATGTTTCCTTATGGTTATTGGTCATTGTTATGAAAACGGGTGGTTCCATGATAAACTAAGGGCGGGTGAGCCCGATATATCTCTCCAATGCATTGGGTAACGCGAAGGAGCTAAACGTTAAGGTTTCTGCAAAGAGATTTAGGGAATATACTATGATGGGTATTATAAACGTAACCTAGAGGGTTACTCCCTACGTAAGAATGTTATTAATGCCTCAAGTTACCTTTATGCCTTATTATTTCTATGATTTATTCATGATTTGATTAGGTATGTTAAAATGATTATGTTTTATGAGTAGAATATGATTTCATACACAGACTAATGTTTTCTTTTCATACTTTTATATCCCTTACTGAGCTTTGAATGCTCATCCCAAGTTTTTGAAATGTTTTTCACATGTCAAGGGAAAGGTGCATGATATGATGATAGTGTCAAGGATGTGTCAAGAAAGAAACCATGTTTTATTTTAAATATTTTTCTGTTGATGGGGAAAAACCAATACTATCTTTTATGTAACCACTTTGTTTAAATGTGGAATGTAATTCATGATTTATGATCTAATTCTCTAAAAATCTAAACCTGAAAATATCCTCAATGCGAATTATTCACTTAATTCAATATTATGTAAGGTTTAAGGATGGGGCCTTATAGTTGGTATCATAGGTCGGTTTAGACAAATTTAGGGATTAAGAGTTTTTGTTAGACACATGAATAGTACCTATATCTATTATTTCAGTTAAATCCTTGTTTTATAACTTTTTTCAGGTCAAGTAAAGTCAGTTACGAATGGAAGGAGAAGGATCTCAAACGACATTCCTATCTCTTCCTGATGACATGCTTGCAATAATTGTTGCACAATCGTGTTTGGATGATTGTGAATATTTTTCTAGAATACAGCTCACTTGGAAGTAGTTTTTTGAGATATCAAACACCTCCACTATACCTTCTTATCATCGTGGATCATGGGTTGTTTTTAGACAAATACTATTTTCACAATATTCTCATATTTTCAAGAAAGGTATATTTTATCAATGTATTATCAAATATTTTACATTGTTAAAAGAATTTGAAGCATATTATGATATTAAAAATGGTGCTGAGGAAGGAGACCCTTGTGCAACCTATTTATATTTGCTTTTAAAATATAGTCTCTCAGCACATACTTATGGTATTTTAAAGGACCAATAATAAAAATTTTCAACTCAAATTCTGTCAGACTATTTTATAGAAATCATTTTTTATCAGATGTTTTGGAATTATATGTCATACATGATTATTTTCCAAAATTGTTTTTCTGTGAACACCCATATGACCCCTGTTGTACAAGGTGTATTTGGATTGAGGAAGCAAATGATTTTGAAGGATCTCTAAATCATTGTTGTAATGCATGGGACTTCTCCCTACCGAGTGGACGCGATGATCAAGGTATGTTGTTATTCATTTTGGGAATCATTTTATTTTATAGTAGTGAAATAAGACTTAATGAATTAAGAAGTTGATATCATAATGAATTTGGATGAAAATGATAGGTATAAAGAAACTATTGAGGTTAAGACATGTTAGGGTTATTTTTAGAGTTTTATAAAAAGGACAACACGTAGACCGTGTGACAACCCATCACGTCAGACAAAGCTGTGGGAATCGAACCCACAACCAATGTGCGACTGGTATTTATCACCTACCACTGGACTACGTGAAGTCTCTGGTTATTATGAATTATTCTTTTTAGTTAGATTATTTTATGAATTAAGAGTAATTATATTTTGGGTTATCTATGGAAATTATTAACCTCTCATGGAGGATATGTGATTAGGTTAATTACTTTTCAATATGAGACTTTAAGAGGAACTGATGTTATTTGGGGATAAGTGTTAATTTGTACCTTGTAAGACTATGTGATTAAATCCTTAAAATATTTAGGTTTCAATCTTAGTTTGGTTTACATTGAAGAATTTTATGGACAAATTGTTTATCGAATGGTCTTCGTTGAAATTTGGGTTTTGCTGGACAAATTTTGGAGATTAAGAATGGATTTTCTTTTTTTAAAGGGTTATCCTTTTCTGGATTATCTAATCTTGTTCTAAAAAATATTGTTTTGGTAAGGGTCTAAAGACATGGGAAATATATAGTCCTCTTTTGTGGAATAGGTGATTCTATATAGATTAATTATAGTACTCTTAGTGTGAACAAGTCTTCCTAAATACTCATCATTTGGGGAAAGTAGGAATTTGTATAAGAAATATAGTAAAAGTTGAAAGTCAACATGACAAGTAAATATGTTTCCTTAAGATCAAAAATAAATTCCTCAATGAAATGTAACTTAAAACAAAAATTTTGTCTATTAACTTTTCCTACCGGGGAATCGAATACCATTTAACCCACCACAAGTTTGTGATTTTCTTGTGGTTAACTTTCTCCTTAACATGTTTCTATCACTCTCCCTCAAAACATGACCCTTTGTTATTTCCTCCATATCCATGTTTTCCTACATGTAATCCTAGTATGGGTTAACTATGGTTACCTTTTAAATTCTCTTTCTTTCTTTTAAAGTGTTTGTTTTACCTACTCTTGTTCCGATTTGGGACTTTCAATGATGTTTTTGAGACCAATTTTAAAATTGCGAGGACGTAATTCCCAAAAGGGGGGAAGGATGTAACACCCCGGGTAAATAAAGAATATGAATTTTTTATATTTATCCATATTTGTGAATAAAATTTTAATATTAATTTAAAGGGAACGCTATGCTCGATGGGTTACCCAATACGCAACAACAAGTTCCTTTGAAATCTTACATCGCACTCTAATAATAAAATAATTTTATTTTAAATGGTAGTTAACACCTAGCCGTTGTAATGAGGGGAATAAAAAAAACTAAATAAAAAATAATTATATATGTTTGTCAAATATTTTTACTCTTTATAATAAATGTTAGACGATTAAAAATGTGAATGAATCCAATTTTAAGCGTAAACAATCTAATATTCTTTAAAAGGTCGATTAACCGCCTTTTAATGGAGATCCTCTTTTAAATCCACTTTTTAACAATTTTATGTGTTATATATGAAAAAACAAAATTCTTCTTTAGAATCGGGACATCAAAATTTACTTTTTGTAATTTTTTGGTATTTTTCCGATAAAGCTCATTTTTAATGAATTGTGAAAAATGTTGTATTTTAATTCAAAATCTCTTTTTAATCTAATTTATTTATATGATTATATTATCTTTTTAATTGGTATTAAAGTTAAATTAGAATATATTTTTACCATTTAATCCAATAGTGGTCTTTGGAATTAATTTCACTTTGAAATTGGACTTAAACTAGTGTCAATCTTTTGATATATATTGTTTCATAAAAACACGCTATTTGTCATGACAGCGAGAATTAATTATTAAATTAATTAATGTAACTTATATGATTTGAATTTTTTAAAATAGACATCATTTTAGAATTCGGAATATCAAATATATCTTAGGGTGATTTTTTGGTGTTTTCTGAAAAACATCAATTTTTGATGAATAGTGAAACCATTAAGTGGTAGTTTAAAAAAACCGATTTTTCGTTTAAATGAAACATTACCACATATGTGTTTTGAATTTAAAAAATCATACATACATGGTTTTAATTAGGATGTAAAATGTGGTTCAATGGGATTAAAATAATTTTTTGTTGAATAGTAACTTTAAAGTTTTTATTCGCGATTAGAGGTATTTATTGTAATTTAAGGTAAAAATAATGTTTAAATAATATGAAATGACCTTGACACATGTCCTACCCTTATTTTATGTGTCATGGACGACCAAGAAAATCCATGGGTCAACTTGGGGACCCCATGGAGACACTTTTGTTGGGAAATGACATTAATATCGTTTTATTTAAAATTAAAATTATAATGTCACAAACATGTCTTGTTTTACTAAAACAATTTTTAAATGAGGTTATACAAGTAATATTTTTAACAATAAATATTAATTATAAAGATAAAAATATTTCCAACATCATGATTTTTTTTTTAATTTTTAGACATTAAATAAATTAAATTATTTATGACACCATGATGATGAAGTGATTACCTCATTATTTAACGATTTAAATAAAATAAAAAAATATTGTAACATCTAAGACCTACACTTGTCAAAACCCTATTGGATGTGTGTATTTAGAACTATTATCACCTTATCCTTGAAATAAATAATTGTGGGACCTTTAAAATAAAAAAATCATTTTATAATAAATTAATATTTTATATCTTTCCAAGAGTGCCCCTTATCTCCTCTTATAAAAGGCCCCCACCTCTACCACCATAGACACACCTCTCAAGCCTTTGGCTCAGCCAAAACCAGCCCATGTCATCTCTCCACATCCCTCTCTTGATCATTGAAGCCTCACTTTGGGCAGAATCCTTTCCAAGGAAGCCTTTGAGCTTAAATCAAAGAGAGTTACCCGATTTAAAGGTAATGTCTTCCCTTGTGTTCTTTTGTTTTATTTTACTTCTCCAAACCCCTAAAATATTTTTATTACTTTTTTTTGTAAAAAAACAGTATATTAAATATAATAGGATTTTGTTATAAGAAGGATTCTAGCTACACTTTCACACATCATCATCTAATTGATAAAGAATATAATGTTTCTGTGGTTGGCGATTTTCTGCCTCACGAAACGATGATTGTTCAATATTATTTTAACACCTTTAAAGGTGGCCATTATGATGTCACTGTATTTTATATATGATATATATGGTATTTATGTTTACTATATGCTTTGTATTTTATATTTAAAACATACCTTTATTCTTTTCATGTTGTGAAAATGCGATAATTTCATAAGAGGAAGTGTGGACTACCGCCCCCTCAAGTGATGTGACTCATACATACAATACATGGAATGTATAAAGAATGAAATTAATGAACATATGTGACCTATATAACATATATATTATACTGTAATTATAATATATATATATATATATATATATCATTTATTTTTAATTCCATTAATATGACAAAAAAATGAAAGTAGCGTTCATACATACGTACGGCCTACCGTCTCCATGAACGGTGCTTTTCGTTTTTTATCTCCAAATGATATGGAATAGTATAAAATTAATATGTAATGAATATATATGATATTTTAATAATTAAAACTATTCTGGAAATTATTTACTTATAACTACATGGGCAATCATTTTTCAAACAAGTTCATTTTTGACTCATGTACCAAACATCAACAAAAACGTCTGATATGAACTAACATTATTAAACAATTATTATAAAATTATAATATGTGATATGAACTGAATAATAATATATAATGGAGGTCCTTAGGTAATTATAAATTGACCAAAGTATATTATTCAAGAATATATAGAAACGAACAAGACAAGTCGGACTTGAGGTAAGGGACCCTACCCCTCTCTTTATTTTTAAGTACAATCTTTTATGTCATTCCTTTTAAGCTCATATTTCTTATGATTGGGATGTTCTTTTATATTACTTATTATATAATTTTTATGTTCATATGATGAGTGACCCTATTTTATCTCATCAATCCATTTTGGTAGATTTGAGTGGCGCTGTTAGGCTGCTAAATTTTCATAAGAGATCAAACCTCTCTCTTTCTTTTTAAGTAATATTCTTTATGTCACTTCTTTTAAGCTCCTATTTATTATGTTTTGGGATGTTATTTTATATTACTCTTTCTGTACATTTTATTTTAATATTATGAGATACCCTATTTGATCTTATCAATCCATTTTTGGATGTTTTAAGTGGCGTTGTTAGGCTGCCGGGTTTTTGTAAGGGATTTTTCATCTCACATTTATTGTCGTGTGATTTATGCTACATTTTTTCCCATTTCCTTTGAGTGGTATATGTACTTCACATTATTCTACTCTTTGTGTAATATAATTTCGTTTATGATTATTTACATCAATGTTGTATTGTCCTTCTTTCATGGGGTGTATGTTTCGAAAGATACCCAATTCGGTAAGGGAACCTTTCACCCTCCTCTTTTTAAAAGACTTATTTTGTTGGGTCTTTTAATTTACTTATTGTAATGTTGTAATATGTTCTTCTATATCCTTATTGTTGTAAATTTTATGTCCAAGTGATGAGATACCCTTTTCATCTCTCATCAACTCATTTTCTAAATTTTGTAGTGACGCCGTTAGGCTGTCAAATTTTTGCAAGGGAACTTGTTAACCCAATTTTGATTATTTGAGACAAACTTGTACTCCTTGAAAATGACTTTTTATGAATATGTGTGAATATACTATGATTGTTTTACACTTAATATCCTCTTATATTTGGAGTATTCGTTTGTCACACATTATTATGTAATTGATTTATCCTTAATCCAAGGATACCATCTTAGTAAGGGACATCGTCTCAATCTCCTTTCATTGAGGCATATCATTTTTTATACACAACCTTCTTTTATACGGTGTATAAACCCCTTTAACTTTTAAATTTTTCCAAAAGGAATCTTTTTTATACGAAGCATTTTACTAAATGACAAAAGGGAATGTTTTTGTCGTACGTATGCAGCGACAACGACTTCTCCGCCATTGTAACCATTATTTGAGTTTCAGCTTCCTCTACAAGACATGCCTTTTTTAATGAAAAATAAATACCATGTTTTACTTTTCTTTTATTTTGGTATTGAAAATAGTTTTCATAATGTTTTTATTATATCAATGTGTTGTATTTATTGAAATGTGGAAATGTTATTTTTCCATATGGTTCTTGGGAATTGTTATGAAGACGGGTGGTTCCTTGAAAAACTAAGGGAGGGTGAGCCCGATATAGCTCTCCAATGCATTGGGTAATGTGAAGGAGTTAAACGTTAAGGTTTCTCTGAAGAGATTTTAGGTATATACTGTGATGGGTATTCCAAACGTAACCAAGATGGTTACTCCCTATGTAAGAATGTTATGAATGCCTCAAGTTACCTTTATGCCTTATGATTTCTATGATTTATTCATGATTTGATAAGCTATGTTAAAATGATTATGTTTTATGAGTAGAGTATTATTTCATACATGGACTAATGTTTTCTTTTCATACTTTTATATCCCTTACTGAGCTTTTTATGCTCATCCCAACTTTTTGAAATGTTTTTCAGAGGCTAAGGGAAAGGTTTATGATATGATGATAGTGTCAAGTATGTGTCAAAAAAGAAACCATGCTTTATTTTAAATATGTTTCCATTGATGGGGAAAACCAATACTATCTTTTATGTAACCACTTTGTTTAAATGTGGAATGTAATTAATGATTTATGATCTAATTCTCTAAAACTCTAAACCTGAAAAGATCCTCAATGTGAATTATTCACTTAATTCAATATTAAGTAAGGTTTAAGGCTGAGGCCTTATATAATAAGTGACAAGTAGAGCCCGATATAGATCCTTGATGCATTGGTAGGTCTCATGAGACAAACTAGTGTCTTGGAAAAAGGCCTTGACAAAATCTTATTTGTAGTCTTGGCATGAGGCCTTGGCTACGTGGTTATGATAGTCTGGCATTATGGATTCCATCATTATGAAAGTGGTTGTGGATATTTCATGTGATTATTTGACTAGTAGAATATCCATGTGAATAATTAAATGGAATTATTTCATTTTACTTCTACCATATTACGTTGTAGTTTATGTTTAAAAGTCTTTTGTTTTACTTATAAATTGTATTAAATGTTTATGCTTATTTATGAATGTTTCCGCTATATTGTTATCCTTACTGGGAATTTGATCCGACCCCTTTCTATGTTTTACTTTTCCCAGGATGTGAAGATGTATTTTACGAATGACCTGCAGGGACAGTATAAGGGGATATGAGTGTGGAGACAAGATGTTGTTCAAGTTTTCACTTTATGATGTAATGTAACATTTATGAATGTATCTAGTGTTTCCAAGGCTATTAAACTAATTGGTCTTTAGAGACATGATCTTTTTTGATCATGCCAATTTTATGTAAAAATGTACCGACTCTAGATAACTGGGGTCAGGGTGTTACATATTATATATCTCACACCTCCTCTTTTGAGAATACCCTGTCAATAGTAGGCTAAACAATAATGAGAATGTTTCAAACTCTATACATACCACCACTATTATGGATTATTATAATAAATTATTTATATTATATATCTGTATAAATATATTTATTTATATGGTTTTTGATTTAATTTTATCATTGTATAAATTTTTGTAATCAAATTAATAAATTTGAAACATGATGGGGTAATTTTATAGAAAACATAATTTGAAAACCAAAAACATTTAACAATGAAATTTGAAAAATAAAATAGAATTATTATAATTTTTAAATATAAAATAATTAAAATAATTAAATAATGGTTTCATGTTTTAATAAAAATATTTTCATTATATAAGATTCATAAAATTGGAGAAATAAAAATGGACGATAAGTATGTGTAATATTTAACCCAACTCTTTCTTTTTGAGTATATAAATTGATTCAATTTACTTTGAATAAAAAATATTTTTATTCACTTAATGATTTAATTTTTCTTATATTTCCATTTTTGCTATGTATATTCATTATTCGACATCATTCTAATGATTTTTGAGTCGCTTATATTGATTATCCAAAAATAATATTTTCGAAAAACACTCATTGACTCCTCTTGATTTGTTTCTTCTTCACTCAAATAATGATGACATTTAATAAAACATTTGACCACCATTATTCATTCAGGATTATTAATGGTTATTAATTAAATTATTCATTAAAAGTTATTTTTGAAACCCATTACATTCAAAGATTTTTTTCATGACATCAATTGTTATAAGTTTCCTTTTTATATGGAATATATAATTATTATCGCAATATGATTTGATTGGTGGGACCAAAATTATATAGCTCTCTATTTAATTAGGTAATATGATAAATCTCATTAAATTATGTATATTGAGTGTAAAATTTATTATATATTTTTTTGAAATTATTATTATATAATTTATGCATATATGTTATGTGCCAATATGATGCTAGCTTTGGTCACAACTATGTGTAGTATTTGAACACTATGATGTGATGTTTTATTATTATCTATAAGAGATATTATTCTAATTATTCATATGTTTATATCATTTCATAATGGCAATAAAATTCATATAATATAATGATAATGACAATAATTACATACGTATTATGGATTATAGTATCTTTTTATTCAATTTTATTCCTCCCCTTAATATTATTTTATCTTAACCATTTATTTATTATATATAATTATGTTAATACATGTAATCAAAAGAAAATTATGGATAATATAATGAATATGAAGATAGATTTATATAATGGTTTTGTTCTTATTATGTATTAATGATGTGTGACGATAATTTTACCTAGATACTAATGATTTTGATTCTAGAATGTGTTACAATTGTATTTATTTCTTAAATTTGTTGTAATGGTCATGTAATTACTTTTCTGGCCTCTATATTTGAAATTAGAGAATATTTTTTTAATTTTATAATTAGGATTACCAAACATTAGAGAAAAATCTTAGTATAATCCAATTTATAAGAAAATATCATAAATTTTGGTAAAGTAAGGAGTGTGTGGCCTCCTATAAATAATATATCTCTCTGGATACTATAAGTAGATGTGGTTCTAGAATAAGATGAGTTATGGGTAATAACCTCAAAAAGGTATGGTTTGGTTTTGAATTCATCTTTTCCCTATGAATGAGTAGTATTTTTATCTTAAACACCCAGTTTGACACTCATAGTAGGTATGATTTGTTATATTAATATTCTATTTCTAGAACATTATGAAGTACATATATCTAAAGTAATTATTTCTTATAATGTCGGAAAAAATTGAATTATGTGATCATATAAGAAACATTTTAGAATAGGGATATTCAAAACATAGTAATCCAATATGATATAAAATTATAAATGATTATCATATGAAACTAATATGTTTCATAATGATTCATTTATTTCTGTTTTGTTTTAAAAAATTATATTTTAGAAAATAGTGGAAACTTGGACAATCTAGACCGACAACCAAGGTGAGGAACAATGAAACTGTTTTCTAAATAACATTACCAATGTAATGGGAGGTGGATTCCCAAACATCATGGTGGAACTTACCCAACTGTCTGAGACTATTAATTGTAATGTGGACCATATGGAATTTCTTCCTTCAACTATTAAGGATCAACTAGTTTTTGTGTTCTTTATCTAGAAATGGAAACCAAAATATAATAGATCACATAATCCCCTTAACAATTTATAGTGGTTTAACTCAATGGAAATGGTATTTTCTATGCAACACTATTCTGAGATGGTGAATGTTACTTTAGTCATTTATCATGTTGATGGATAAGTTGGTCAATGGTGGGAATTGATAAACTAAATGAAATTAAAAGATGAAATGAAAGAAATATATTGGGATGACGTTATGTTGATATTTCATAACATTTATTTCCCTTGAACGATTTGAAAAATAATGGAGATATAATTTCTTGTGATTAATAAAATAGGGATTGAATCTATTAGGGATTATGAGGAAATTTTGACAAGTATTATAAGGTACTCTTAAGGATTTGTTATTGATAATAATAAAAAAAAGATTGATTCTTTGGTGTTTTAAAACGAAATCCTGTAAAGGACCTATCTATTCAAGACATCGGTAATTATAAAGAATTAGATTAATGTAATGTAGAGTTAGACTTGGATTTTGGAGAATAGTCCAATAGATATGGGGAAAATAAGAGAAGAGTTATGTTTTGAGATGTGTTATCTAATAGTAAAGGGGAAAAGAATAACCAACAGCCCAAATGTACAAGATATAGAAAAATTTATCATGGGAGTTACCCAAATAAAATGACAAAATGATTTGTGTATAGAAGAGAATTCCATAATTATCCTTAATATCCAGGATACATGAAGAAGTTTACTAACTTTTTTTTGGAATGGAAGGAACCACTAAATCCACCACCCCTAGTTCATTATGTCAATTTTAAATATAAAGAGAGTTATTTAATAAAATTAACTAAATCAAGGTTCCATTATGGTAATCAACATCAATAAACACTAAAACAAAGGGGTAGAGAAATCTTATTCCATTTTCACCACTAAGGGGGAGCATGAAAATGAAGTTGTTTATAGTAAACTTCTTATTCACTCAGGAATGAAAATTGATTTATTTAATTATAGTTCTAAAAGTTTCATTATATAATGATTGTTTTCTAAAACTATTCAACCATATCATAGATAACTTGAAGTAGATATATCCATAAAAACATATAATGGTGTGATAATTACAATAAGAATATTGGATTCTTATTGAATTATCATATATGGAAGAGTCTTCCAATGAATCTCCGAGTAATTATCTTGGGGAATTTGATTCTATACTAAAAAATTATTATCTCTCTTTATATATATATATATAACATCAAATTTATTAAAAAGTGGATAAATTTTTAAATTTTTAACCTTCATATGATCCTATATTAATGAGAGGAAAATTCTGAATATCCATTAGAAAATACCACAATAGTGTCAATATTGAAAAATAATGAAGAAGAATATCTTTCACAAACTGTTATTTCAAATGAAACAATAATAAGTGAATAAATTACCATTATGAGTGGATATACTGATATATTTCCCAAAGCGTTTCTTGAAAAGGACTCGGCCTAAAACATTAAAAAATAATGAGTTTTAGTCAATAATTTACATTCTATAAATTTCAAGAACTTTTCATGTTTATTTTCATCATGAATAATGTCATAACTCATACATAAAAAACCTTATATTATAAATTGGAATCATACAATCATTATCCACTTTTCCTTCCATATAAATCTTTTAAAATAATGCATTATTTCATTTCATGAAAACTCATCATGAATTTGAACTTGACCTCTTTTTTTTACCTTACCCATCCTTATGCCATGTGAAAAACATTTTAAAAACATGGGATGAGATAAAAAAGAACATTAAGAGAAATAAAAATAATATTAACATTAGTCCAATGAGAAAAATGATAACCCATAAAAACATTTTCTAAAAAAATTAACTTTTTACCTAGAAATGGAATTGTGATTATTTTAAAAATATAATTTGTATTACCTTTGGAAACCAAATGATGTTCCTAAAAACTCATTAGAAATCATGTAAATTTCTTGTAACTTTGGACATCATCTAATGGGTCCCTTATAAAACCCTTAAATACAATAAAATTATAATAAGAATATGGACAATATAGAATATAATTATCCATATAACATAATCATTACCTAATGAAATGGGGTGCTATCTTGGCACACCAACCGTATAATATAATATGGGATTACCTAGAACTATCTAAATGCACTAATAATATTAGATATAAAGGGATTACCTAGTGAACCCTAGGAATAACCATCATATATAATTTCCATGAACTATAAAAATAAAATAAAAACATTTTATTCTTTAACTTTTCCATAATAAAACATTTTAATAAATATTTTAAGCTCATGAAAATAAATTTCATGTATCAAAATTACTATTTGATTTAAAACCCCATTTTCAATAAAATAAATACCAAAAAATGGGGAAGTAGTATTTTCATAAATGAAAACATGATGTATTTTAATGTTATAAAAAAATAAAATAATTTCCATGATTGTGGACAAATTCATTTTCTCCTTATATGTTCATAATAGAACATTCGTTTAATCAACTTCCAAAATGTTCCATAAAAAACATGTAAAAATATTCCTTTTAAAAAATTATTGTATAAAGAAAAATATAATTTACATTAATAATATTTATTTTGGAAATAATAAATATCATAAAATAATTTAAAAACATGCACATAGAAAAGGAATTTTTGGAAGGAAAACATTAAAAGATAATTTTTTAAAAGAAAAATCCATTTTCACTATTGAAATATTTTAATCATAGGCATAATGAAAGAATATCTTTAAAAAATTATAACTAACATGAGAATATCTAAATTTATTCTATAAAATTTCAATGTTTCTCTATATAATCCTTGTAAAATAGTGTAGGTGTATTGCATCAAAATATGGCTCAATGAAAGGAAATTGGCATGAAGTCCCTTACCTTGAGTCTGATTTGTCATGTGTCTGTTAATATTCTTAAACAATAATATTATGTTAATTATTTAGTTGTTTTTATACCGTTCATCATGTTTATTATTAAATTTATTTCATTTATTACCATGTTTTATACAATTACTTAATCTATTATTTTTATATCAGATGTTTTGACCATATTCGGATTATGTGTCAAAAATGACTTTGGTAGGATGTCAATGGTCAATGAGGTCACTATTTAAGCACATCTAGGATAATAATCATGACATTTTTAAAAAATTTATACATAAATTATTCTTTTAATATCAAAACTAAATGTTTTTTTGAGAAATTAAGTACATAACAATCATGGAGACAGTAGGTTGTACGTGCACATGAGTAACAATTCTATTTTTCAATGATTATTATGGAAAAGTGAGAAGTAATATTTTATCATTATAGAATTATAAAAATATAATATAAATGAAATTATTTATATAAATGTAATTATATATTAAATCCCTTTGATTTGGTGATGAAAAGAGAGTCGCATCGCTTTGTGAAGGCGGTAGTCCACACATTCATAAAGGACGTTATCATTTCTCTATGAGTGAAAATTTAAGAAAGTAAATGATATATTATCTTTCAATATTTATAAATATTTCATGAATATAATTATTATTACATGAATAATACATATATTCAGTTTTTACCCTTATTACCTTTTGTATAAATAATTAGTTTAAACGTATCACATCGCTTTGTGAGGATCTAGTCTAATATTCACACGAACGAATTTATCATATCCCCTAAAATATAGAAAGTAAAAAATGTAAATTTTATATAATAAATATGGAGTTAAAATTATTTTATCAAAAAATATGTATATTTTATATCCATCATCATACACAACCATGATAGGTGGTGATGGAAATACGAATTAAATCGGTTCACAAGATTGTAGTCCTCTGGACAAATGAAGGATGGTTTTATAACACATTTGAGGGATGAAGATAATAATTTTAGTTATTAAATTAACATTATAATCTATAATTTTATATAAGATAATTATTTTAGTATATAATAATATTTTTAAAAAAAATTATGTTTGTGGTTTAGGAAATTAAATAGAAATTCTCATTGAAGAATGTTACCTCTTCTTCAGGTAACTTTTTTTGGTTTTCACCAGATCCCTTCTTTGGATACATTTATGCAAAAAAAAAGTCTTCGAAAATTATATTTGGAAGTTATATAAGATATTTAATCATGTTTATTTCTATCTAAATTATTTTTAAGGTGTAAATAGAGTCGGACAATGGGTGTCCTTTTATAAGAGATCTAAGTGGCACACTTGTAATATTTGAAATGAATGAATTCCACCAACATTTATTTCATGTCACAAGGCATAAATAACGGACCATTATTTATTACAGAAGTTTTAAGGTAAAAATATTATGGACCAATATATTTTAGAAAAGTTATAATGTTAATTTAATCCTTATCTTTTTAGTTTAACCCCGATCAAGTCTATATTTACCTTAATCGTGATAATTAATTTTTACCACATTTACTCTTCATTTTGGTCAAAATTTAAGTTGTACATTTTGGAAAATATAAATTATTCTAATTAAAAATGTGGAATCTATTTTAAAAAATTAAATGCATATAATTTTTAAAATTTAATTTAAAACAAAATTCACAAACGCAACAAAAAAGTTGGTTTTCAAGAAGGGTATTTTTTTAAGAAAAATATGATTTTATAGGAACTATATGAATAATAATAATCACATAATTAAAATAAAATAAAATTTAATGAAATATAATGTATCCATTTTTTTTAAATATTCCTTATTTGGGATTATTTTAATTAATAAAAATTTAGAAGCATTATATATTTTAAAACAATTTTTAGAAAAACCAGTTTTTAAACCAAAAAATAAACATATACTAAAAACCAATAGAAAGTTCATTATAAAGATAATACATGTGTAAAATATAACTAAATAATAATATTGTACTTGAAATCATATTCATACCATATTTTTTTATCATTCTTAAATTATATAAAATAAAATAAGTTTTTCAAAAACCAGAATACATCATTATTCACTGAAAAATCAATATTTTATAAAAATTTATAAAATATCACAATATGTGATTTTTGATATAATAATTTGAAAAAATTATTCATATTTTTTAATTATAATTATAAAACAGTGAAATTATTCTTTTATATAAAACGGTATAAGAAATTAATTTAATTAAAATTATTTCTTTGTCGATTTGGAAATAACTTAATCTTTTTACAACTAAAATATATATTGAATTCATATTAAAAAAATTGAAAATTATTTCATATATCATTTACTATGTTTTTAAATTCTTAACCAATTTTATTAACTGTCTTACCACAATTTAATTCACTTATTAAACATGTGGGGATATCTTTCCTGCTTAGAATTTTTATATTCCCATTTTTCCCATTTAATTATATGGGTTTTCAATAAATCCTTAACCTGGTGAATCAACTTATTACAAAATATTTTCTATCTTTTCTCAATAATGTGAGCTAGATATTCCTAGTAAGAAATTTTCTCATCCAACTGAACTACTATTGGGCTCAAAACATGAGATGAATCCAACACATATTTTTTAAACACAAAAAACACGAAATATATTGTGTAACTAAGTTGAACTCATATGAAAAGAAAGGTAGTGAGAAACAGATGCAAGTTTCCATGAGATTTCATGTGTTCTAATGAACTTCATACTTATGTTTCCCTTTTTACCAAAATTCATAACACTTTTTCATACAAATACCTTGAGAATACATGGTCACCTACCTTGAAAGAATGATATATCCTCCTATTATAAGGATAACATTATTTTCTGCTCTAGGATATCCTCATATGGTGTTGAATCAACTATATGTTATCATCAATTTCCTCTACTATATCAAGTTCAATAAACTCTCTTTATCTTACAACATCCCAAAAATCTAGTGTTTGAATCCACTTTCAATATAATGCCTCAAATTGTTCCATCTGTATATTGGAATAAAAAATGTTATTATAAGAAAAAACCCCAAAATAGCATTGTTGATACCAACGTACCTAGTGATCCATTGAAAAATAATGAAGCTTATCTCCCATGGTATTAATTGTCCACTTAGACTATCCATTATAATTCAGATGAAAATAGATATTGAAATTTAATTCAGTATCCCATGACTTCTGAATCCCTTTCTAAAAATTAGATGTGACCCTAGGATAATGGTATAACATAACGGGGTGAGGCACACCATGTAACTTGATTATATGATTTATATACAGTCAAAAAATTAATCTAAATACATTTTACATTGAATGGGAATGAATCTTTTATATTTATTTAATTGTTCTAATAAAAATTGAATGTCATTGTTACCTCATGAAGTATTTTTCATTCCTACCATGAAATCAATTGATATAATTTATAATTTATACAAAAGTACTAGAAAAGGATGAGCCACTCCCATTAGTAATTATCATTCTACATTAACATACTCTCAATTCTAACACTTTGTGATGAATTTATTAATATCACATTTCATTCCATACCTGGAGTAATACTTTAGAAGGTCTCTGTATATATTAGTGATGCCCGAGTGAATAGAAAATCAAAGACCATGATATTTACTTAATTACTCTCTCTTCAACTTGGAAATTCAAGTGAAACATAATCTTTTTCTATATCATAATAAAAGTTCTTCATTAATATTAAAATATGTAAAATTACAATTCTTAATTGATTCTGCCATATCCTACAAAGAATGACCATCATTTTTAGTTTTCTTAATTCTTTTTAAAAATTCAACTAAACTAAAACCTAGAATAAATAACAGTATGACCCTACATCCATAAATTCTAGGCAAGAATTTATCAAATAGTTAAGAAAAGTTTTATTTCACAAATAGAACTTGATTAATGTATCATTATTTTGTTTGACTCAAAGCATCAGATACATTATTTACATTTCCCGGATAGTAATGAATCAGGAAATTATAGTACATAATCAGTTCTATCCATATTCTTGATCTCATGTTTATTTATTTATATGTAAATGTATAATTCAAAAAATATATATATTAAAACATTTACTCCATATAGATGATACCTCAAATTATTTAAGGGAGAAAACAATAGTTAATTACATATCATGTGTATGGTAATTTAATTCATGAGGATTCAATTGAAGTAAAGAATCAGCAATTACCTGATCATTCTGCATTTGGATAAAACCAATACATTTTAAATAAACATCCTTGTAGATGAAAATTATATTTTTTCTCAATGGTAGGGACAAAAAGGGAAAATTTACCAATATTATATTCGATTCATGAAAAACAATCATAATATTATTTGGTCTAGATGAATTTAGCTCATTTTCAAGATAACTTAGTTTGTATAATAGACCTCTGAGCATTATTTTTAAAAAATCAACATTAGTAGCCCATTATTCTTAGAAAAATATAAATATCAATGATATTTTTGATTCTTTTCCATTATTCAATAACTTTTTTTAGAAGGGTAAATATTTAAGTCATATTTTGAAAAAATATGTCCAAGGAAATAATTTTTGACAAAAAAAATCATATTTACTAAATATTCAAAAATTTTTAATTTTAGTTAGGGTTTAGAAAACAATCCTAATGTTCCTTTCATGTTCCCCTTGAATTTTTAAATATATATAAAAATGTCATCAATAAACACATCCTCAATATTTTCATATAAATAATTAAAAATCCCATTTATATTCTATATAAAAATATTAGGTTCATTTTAAAATCAAAAATTAATATCTAACAACTCATAGTTCCCATATCAAGTCAAAAATGCAGTATTTGGAATGTTATCCTCATTCACCTTCCACTAATGGTACTCGGACCTGAGTTCAACCTTTGAAAAATATTTTACTCCGTATAGCTGATCAAACAAATCACTAATATGAGGAAAAGACTACTTATTGTTCATATTTATTTTATTCAAGGGTCTATAGTCAATTTAATGCCTCTTTACACCATTTTTTATTTTTAAAAAACCAATCAAGAGCACCCCCGGTGAAGTACAAAGGTGATTGAAAATTTTATCTAAGAATTCCTTTCATGTATTATTTCAATTCTAAAAGTTTCACTTGATCCAAATGATAAGGTGTTTTAAAAATATGCTTACCATCATGAACTAATCCAATAGTAAAATAAACCTACTAAATAGGAATAACAAGTGGAAAATAATCTAGAAAAAGCATCCTTGACTTTTATCACTGCTCGAACATCATTAATTTGAATAATTTTTTTCTTTTTCATAATATGATATGGGTAACATTGAATACAATCTATATTCAATTTCTCATATTCTTGGAATGTTATCAAAGGAAAAAATAATTGAATAAAATTTCTCTAGCACTACAATCTATCTTTAAATGAAAAAATCAAATCCAATTCATACCCATAATGATATAAAAATATGTCTAGTTCAATAAGAATAATAGGAAATCCCATCCCTTTTATAATAATATAAATATTAATATAAATAGTGGTTTCTTTAATACATCCACTTTTAGTTTTCACCAAAATTTATATCTCACCTTCATGAGGTGATATTCCCAATTTACATGAAAAGTACTTAGAAATGAAATATTGTCAACACCCAGAGTCAAATAAGGTTTTAGAATAATTTGAATATTAATGTTTCATACCTTTCACTCTTTTATTTAATATCCCAACATAATATTTTCTGGTAGAAAAATATTTTCCCCCAACCTATTACTTCTAGTATTGAAGACTTCCATATGATTTAATAACTACATTCACATGTTACAATAAATACCCAAATCATTGAAACTAAAATACCTTCTCGTTGGATGGATGTTGGTAATTCCATTATTTTATTCATTAGTATCATTTTCCTTGAAATTATTTCCATGTGGACAAACGTTCCACATCAGTAACAATTCCCTAATTTTATAATACATTCTCCTTGGTGAATTTTAACACAGTTACCACAAGAGGGTAACTTTATTTTATTACCTCTTTATTTCATTGTTGTGTGTTTCCTTATCTATAATGACCCAACCCCAGTTTCCTAGAGTTGGTGCCTTAATTAATTATAGTAGAATGATTACAAGAAATTATTATCACAAAGGAATGAATAGTTTAGTACTTTTGCAAAAATAGATACATACATAAGTACAACATTACAACTTCAAAGGAAATACAATATATAAATTCTTTTGACTACATCCATACCTATGAGGATGTTTCTAAATTTCATTCATAATATACAACCTCATGTCCTGTGAAAATGAAACATAATAAAGGGGTGAACTCAAATGATCAATAAGGGTATGAAATATAGTATAATATATTATAAACATTAGGCATGGTGATTAACTAAAAAACACATGCCTTAAAAAATAAACTTGAACATATTATGGCAGGAATAAGAGTTGAATAAATAATTCCATAATAAATAATCATAATGGATATTATACTAGTTTAATAACCTCATGAACTATTGATTACTAATTTTATAATGAGAAAATAAATAATTCCAAAAAACATAACCATATCGTCCAGGCCTCGTGCCATGACCTTAAATAACCATTTTTCAAGGCCTTATGCCAAGACTGTAGTTTGTCTAATGAGACCTACCAATGCATCGAGGGAATGTAGATTTCCCCATCCATCACTTACAAGGTCCAATTAATTCCTCATATGAATGGGGATAATAATAATAAACATATACATTTATAATCAAACTAACATATTAAATGTATATAACATTCCTCAAACATTAATCACAAACACTAACCATTTGAAGTAAATTGGTGAATGGTTTTAAGATATCACATCCATAGTAAAACTAACAATAATCCATTCAATTAAATATGGTAGATTATATCCTAAAATATTAATCCCAATAATACATAATAATCAAAAATATTTTTTAAATAGATGCAGATACTCTTATAAAATCATCTATTAATTCATCAGTTAAATACACTTTAACTTTGAAAATAAGAGGTATTCAAGAAACAAATAATTGTATAAAACCAGAAGTGATGTAAGATATTATTTTCATAATAAAATGATTGATTTTATAAAGTTAATTGTTTTTAAAAATATATTATATAGTGCCTCTTAAAATAGGTAAGATTTTAAGAAATTCCCTTGATTCAGGCTTGATTTCGGGCAGCATTTTTGAATGATTATTTTAAAACATATGACTCATCATAAATTATTGTAGGGTTCTGTTTGGTACACATATATAGAACACTAAAAAATAATTTTTGAGGATTAATCGTGAATAAATGAGAATTTACTTTTAGTAAGAAGAGAATAAGATTAACCTGAATGAAAATGGAGGTTCGGGTAGAAAACCCTTACCTTAAGTTTGATGGCGTTCTTCCCTTGATCTTCATGTCTGGGATAACCAAATTAAATTTATTAAATAATATGTACAGAACCTCCTTGTTACTTATTTGACTAATTATAGACTTATTAAGTTCATTCATGGCCTCTTTTATGGGTTTAATAGGTTCAATGTTTTTGTTTGGGAGTGTTTTCTTCCTTGGTATTCAAGATCGGTATACTTATATACATGTAAGGATATAATTGTGAGAGGATAATGGTTGTATAGAATTGATGTTTTATTATATTATTTAACATCTAGAATATTACATTGTTCTAAAATTCATTTTTTTTTTGTGAGTTGTAAGAACCTGATTCTTGTTTTTTAGGTATGGGTTGCTTATTTTCCTTTTTTCCTTAAGTGTTTTTGAGAAAATAAGGAATATGGGGGGAAATCCAAAATTTTGTGGGTACATCCCGTATACTTTTCCACATGTCGTGTACTTTGGCCATGTGGGAAGAGTACTTAGGGCATGTAGGAGTGCTGACGATAAATGGTGTAAAAACTGACTAAACGTCATGTGCTATGTATTTACATGACGTGTAATCAGTCGGTAGGTGAACAGTAAGGAAGTGGAAGATAGCTACTTGCTGAGCGACAATACACTCTATGTATTTTGAAATACAAATTGTGTACTCATGTCAGAAAGTGAATAGTTCAGCGGTGAAAAGATTCCTCTAGAGGATCAGTTAAATGATGAAAAGTACACACTGTGTACTTAAGAGTACAAGTTGTGTAGTTTGTTTTTATGCCTTAAAATGGGTATTAGCCACCTATTTTGGCAGAGGAGGCATTTGGGTTCGTTTTGGAGCTCAAGTGGAAGTCAGAACTTTGGAGATCTCCCGCTCGTGCATCGGGAATCTGATTCTGTATCCTTCGATCACATTGGGACCGCACACCTTTATCATGCATTTCGGGAAGCAATGTTTACATATATCGATCAGTGGAGATCAAGGTAGGCAGTCTGATGTTTATTTCCAACTGTGGTGTTGAAATTGTGTATTGTTGTGCTACGAACCCATGTTTGGGGTGTCATTGGCTTAGGCATCGGATGATTTAAATACCTAGAACTGTTTAGGTAATTGAATATAACTATAAACTACTCTTTGGTATCAATTCTTGGATCTAGGACCACCATGGGGGTGTGTTCTTCTATTTAGTAGTTTGGCCAGGATACCCGAGGTAATTCCATGATTATTATATGCAATTCTTTTTATTGATATGAAGTATATATAAATTTTTTGTTTATGCTTTGTGCTCGTCCCGGTTACTTTATCCTATGGGCAGTATTTTTCATAGCTTGAGGGCAGTGTTTCATTTATCCTTTGGGAAATATTTTTGTGCCTGTGGGCAGTAGATTATGTGCCTTTGGGTGACACATCGTATGCCTGTGGGCAATATCCGTTATGTCTGTGGGCAGACACCTATGGGTTTTGATTCTAATTACTTGAGGGTAAGGATTGTATGTCTGAGGACAGTGTTAGCATGAATATTCAGTGTTGTGTTTTCCTATGTTGTACCTGCCAAGCCAAAGTACAAGCTTGGAGTTGATATGTAACATCCCGGATCTGGATGCCACTCAACGGGTGCCCTGAACTCGGTTGGTAACATGACCTCAAATGCATTTACCCAAACGCCAAAGACTGCCGACTAGCAGTGAGGGCCAAGGGCTGATAGTGGGAAACTATGCCCTTATTTTTCAAAGTGGATCACAGTGGAATATATAAATAACATACAATAGAGGAAGCAGTAAACAGTATATAACTAAAATGGATAACTGAAGTAAAAGGGATCCAGCAGTCATATATATAAGGATGCAACATGTCACTAATTCTATAAAAACATCATGAATAGGATACACTACAAAACAATACAATACAACTCAAAATATAAGGTACAACCAAACAAAATCAAAGCAGAGTAAACAGAACGCCACAGCATCGCAAGCCTATGCTCGGTCCCATGATCTCCCACTCCTCTGCTACAATCAAGTACCTGTATAGGGACCCTTGACCTTATCCACACCAATATAAATGTAATCTGTTTGGGAACAAAGACATGACCCCAAAAATGGTGTGATAAATAAATCCCAGTAGGCACCCACCAAAGGCCCATGCCCAACTGTCAGAGAAAATGTGCACCAGCAGTGTACAGAAGTAAATTCAATAAACTAAGCAGTACTCAAAAGTAAAAAACTATATTAGTTACATTACCATTTTAATATTCATTCAATCATTTAATTCAATATATCACCACATTGAATATTCTATGTAAACAGTCAGTGTCCTCAGACATGCAAACCTTACCCTCAGGTAATCAGAATCAAACCCCTAGGTATCTGCCCATAGACATAACCAATATTTCCCTCAGGCGTATGATGTGGTTCCCTTAGGCATAGAATCTACTTCCGCCAGGCACAAGAAGATTTTACCTCAGGCTAAACATAACACTATCCTCAGGCTATGTAACAAACTACCCTCATGCTAAATAGAACACCACCCTCTGGCTAAGTAAAACACTACCCTCAGGCTAAGTAGAACACCGCCCTCAAGTGCAAGTAATCTGGCTGAGCCCAACATATAAGAATGAAATTATATAAGATTCCTCTCAAGGAAATTTAACGAATTCTAAATTGTATGGTTTACCATTGGGTAACCTGGCCAAATGGCTAAATAGAGGAGGACACCCCCAGGGGTGGTCCAAGATCCAAGGAGTGATCCCAAACAACTGGTTAAAATAACATTTTATTACCTATAAAATTATAGGTATTTAAAATATCCAAGGCATCAGCCATACGACACCCCAAACATGGGTTTTTACAACAAAGGTACACATTTTTAATACCAATATTGGAAATAAATATCAGACCACCTACCTCGATCACCCCTGATCGGTATACGTGAACAATGCCTCCTGAAACAAATGAGAACGACCTAGATCTGAGATGAACATAATCTATTTCAAACTCAAATAAAATTACCTTGGGATATAATTGGTATGAAAGGCTCCAGGAGAAGGAAGAACTTACCCGTTCGGTTCCAAGGTGATCAACTACGTAGGAATCGGGTTCCCAGTTTGCGGTCGAGAGATCCTCCAATCTTCGGTCGTCTCTCTTGCTCTCTGATAGCGTTCTAATCTTCCTCTGTGAACAGAGGAGGCTACTGCCTTTTTTAAGTGAAAAAAACAAACTACACGACGTGTACTTTTCTCATTTAACTGTTCCTCTAGAGACTACCTTTTCACTTATAAACTATTCACTTGCCGACATGAGTACACGGCGTGTATTACCGATTACACGGATTTTATTTTTGCTCTGCTGGCGGCTCCATCCAACACATTACTATTCACCTAGCGACTGAATAAATGGGGTGTAAGTACACTATACACGGCGTGCAGTCAGTTTTGACACCCTTTAATGTCAACAGGCCTACACACCCTGTGCACCCAAACCACTCGGACAAAGTACACGGCCTGAGGAAATGTAAATGGCGTGTAGTCATAAATTTTTGGGATTTTCCCCATTTTCATTATTTTCTAAAAAACA
Organism: Viscum album; assembly: GCA_963277665.1. Lineage (NCBI taxonomy): Eukaryota > Viridiplantae > Streptophyta > Magnoliopsida > Santalales > Viscaceae > Viscum > Viscum album. Next base: position 612,662,993 of record OY728129.1, on the reverse strand, counting down.
CATAGGAAAAAAGGAAAAGAAGAACCCAATACCACAATAATAAGAACTGGGTTCTTACAAACTTCCCCCCTTAAATAAATTTTTCCCTGAATTGACCATCCAACGGTGGAAAAGATAATTCTCAAAATAACTCTAGACACAAATATTGACGTCTCAAGTCATGATAAATCATGGTATCTCTGGGATGAACTGCCCAAGCTGAAGAATGAAACTCCCTCATCAACTCCTTACATATGTCCCCTAGAACCTATACTCATCCATGGATATGTAGTACCTCATCATCGCCTATCGTCTGACCAGGAGTAGGGTCCTCACTTTCCAACGACTCCCGTAGAACTAGGCCTTCGGAATCAGATAGATGTCTCATCCTCACTCTATCCAGGAGGGTAGAAGTCACAGCTAGCGATGAAAGATAGTTTTTTCCCTGACTATCGTGCACATACAAATGCATCTTAGAGAACAAAGCCATAAGCTGTCACTCACCACTGGACTCATGAACTGCCAATATCTGAGTCTTCCTGCTCGGTGGATCAACAACTTTGTTACACTTACCAGGTGTATAAGCATGTTCAAAGTCAAAGGACTGAAGGCATTCACCCACCTTCGCTATCTCAAATTCAATTATTGTTGGGTAATGATGTATTTGAGAATTTTTTGGTCGGTGAAAAACACAAAATGATCTCCCAAGAGATAATGTCTCCATCATAATAATGCATTAACAACTGCATCCAACTCGAGATCATGCATCAGGAAATTCCTCTCATGTGGCCTCAACTACCGAGATCCGTAAGCAACAACTCGATTGCCCTACATCAACACTGCTCCCAGCCTAATACCTGATGCATCACAGTAAACTGTATAAATCTTCCCTTGCTCTGGAAGTATCAGGATCGGTGTTGATGCCAACCTTCCTTTCATCTCCTGAAAGTTTGTCTCACAATCTCTTGACCAAAATAACTTTACACCCTTCTTAGTCAAACTCGTCAATGGCGCTGCTAAGCGGGAGAAGTTCTATTTAAAGCACCTGTAGTAACCAGCCAACCCCATGAAACTCCATATCTCAAACACGTTCTTATGCCGCTCCCAGATAACTACTACTCTCACTTTCTCTGGGTCTATCGCAACTCCTTCTTTTTATATTATATGAATCAATAAGAGTATCTGGTCCATCAAAAATTGGCACTTTGAGAGCTTAGCATATAGTCGATTCTCTCTTAGTGTACTCAATACGATCTCAAGATGGGTATCATGGTCGTGTCGAGTGTGAGAGTACAACAAGATGTCTTCCATAAATACTACCACAAAAGAGTCAAGATAAGGGTGGAACACATGATTCATTAGAGCCTTGAAAACTACGGGCGCATTCATGAGTCCGAACTGCATCACCAAGTAGTCGTATAGACCATACCTGCTCCAAACAGATGTAAATAGTATGTCTGATGGTCTAACATGCAACAGATGATATCTGGATCTCATGTCGATCTTCGAGAACACTCATGCTCCCCAAAATTTTTCAAAAAGATCATCAATCCTCAGTAAGGGATATCAGTTCTGAACCATTAGTTGGTTTAGATTCTGATAATCCACACAGAGTCTGAGGGTATCGTCCGCCTTCTTCATAAAAAGGACTGGAAAACCCCAAGGAGAACTACTAGGTCGGATGAAACCCTTTGACTTCAAATCCTATAACATTATCGTGAGCTCTTGAAACACCATTGTATCAATCCTTTAAGGAGGAATGGACAACAGTGATTCTTGTGGAACAAGCTAAATAGAGAAATCCACCTCTCACTCCGGAGGTGGACCCAAAAAGTTGCCTGGGGAGACATCCCTAAAATGATCAACCACCGGAGGGAAATCCTACTGATAAGTCCCCTGATCATCCAGATATAAAATCGCAATCTGGTCTATCACAACACCTCACCCACAATGATCAAGTCCAGCTCGGCTCGCCTGGACATCTCATTCTCCCTTGTGTAGAAACTCTCCTCCCACTGGTGACATAAAATTCACCCTACAACGATAGCAATCCACAATGGCTTGAAAGGGTACCAACCAGTCCATCCTGAGAATGAAATCATAGGTCATCATCTCTAAGACATAGAGGACCCATAGAAAGTGACACTGAACAACTTCTAGGGGGCACTCACTGCATTGACACACACCTACCGTACTAGTCCAAAACGATGTTTCTAGCGCCATAACACCAGAAGAAGAAGAAAAATAGAGCCCAAGGCTCTCCCCAAAGGGCACAAATATAATTCTATGTGTAGCACCCGTATCAAAAAGTATTGAAGTTAAAATAGAAGCTAATAAAATAATACCTTTGATAGTAGAAGGTCCGGGATCCTGCTCCTCCTGGGTCTGCTGCACTGCATATGCCTGCCTAGTGTTGTGGCCCTATGACACAGCCTGGCTACCCCGAGCTGACCAACCCTGCTATCTCTGCGATCCTAGTTTCTGGCTACCACGGCCACACCCACCACTTATGCCTATATGTCCTGACGTATCCCAATTTCTATACTGTTAAGAAGCTGATGGTCCTACTTCCACACACGGAGTCTGCACCGAACCCCTCTCACTAGCCATTGGTGTAAATGCCTTGAAAAAGCACTGTAGATGACCCATCTTACCACAAGCTTGAAACTCCACTAGGCCTTGAGGACATTTTGGCCTCTTGTGCCCCTCCTTAGCACACTGTTAGAAAATGACCTGGCCACTTGAAGAAATCATCTGACTAGTACTGCCACTGTGAAAGAAATTCATCTGCCTCTTCCTCTTGCTAGTTGAAATAGTACTAGAAAATGGTGCTAAACCGCCCTGGCCTACACCACTAGCTTCCCGCAGGTTCTGCTATAAAATAAATGACTGATTTACAATTTCATGCACTGTGGGAAACATGAAAATGTTAACCAGTCCTCAGATGTCATATCGAAGACCATCCTCAAAGCATCTATCTCTCAACATATCATCACCCACCAGAACGGGTGTAAAATGATGAATCTCGGTGAAGCATGAAAAATAATCCATCACTGACATGGAAACATGCTGCAGATTCATGACCACTCGAGCTCAATCTTCCCTCAGTATCATGGGAAGAAAAAGTCATAGAAGGATGCCTAAAAATCTTCCCATGCCATGTCACGGTGATGCTCAGACTGGGTTGTAACATCCCATCACCTCTTGGAGAAATCACCCAGCATGTATATAGTGATCTTGACCCTCCACCCTGGAGGCATCTCGAGATGCTCAAAAATAGTCTGCATGGAACCCAACCAAGTCTACGCATCTTGTGGTCCTTCATCCCATAAAAATATAAGTGGATGCTACTATTGGAATATAAGCGTCATCACTGCAATAGATGTGGCTGCCGGCGGTGCTCCTTGAAAGGTTTGCATGAACTGCATGAATCCTTCACAAAACTACGCATCCACACCTGTGTACAGTATAACGGCTGGCACTACATCTGGCTCTGCTGGAGGATCCATTGCTAGCCCATGGCCTACTATCTCTGGAGTATAATCATCTCCACTCTCCTAGAGAATAACTCGGTGTCATCTCGGTGGCATGACTCTACAAGGTCAAATGCACACCTTAGATCAAGAATATCAAAGACTGAAAACTAAGAGACTGGGAAGGGAACATGAGAAAGAAAAGCAGTCAGGATTTATAAAACTTGACTACATGTTGTGTATGAATAATACATGGTGTGTCTCACAAACCATCCACATGGGAATCTACTCTAGCATAAATCATCTGTGTAACACCCCAAACACACGGAGTGTCATCTGAATACAAGGCGTGTACTTGAATCCCCTTCACTACCCGAGTCCTTCTTCATGGATTAACCACACGGCTCTCCTTTAAACAAAACTACACAACATGTCCAAAATATACATGTTGTGTGTGGATTAATTTCCAACTTCCCATGTTGTTAGTGACACTTCTCTCCACCCAGCTGGCACTACACGACGTTTTACAACCGCACACTATGTGTACACCACCTCGTTTCCATATCCACATGGACAAGGCTACACGGTCTCTCTCTGGTAAGGTCGACATGGCATATCCCATGGGTACACGGCTTTTTAAAAAGAGGTTACACTGACCCGTGTTGGTTAGCTACATGGAAGGGTCACCAGGTCATACTACACAGCGTGTTCATTATTGAAACGACGTGTACAAGAAAAGATTCCCTCCGTCCATGTTGTTAGTTACATGAGATGACACATGGTCCACTCTACACAACATGTACAACCGGTACACGGCGTGTTTTCCCCAAGTCATTCCCTACCTCGTGTCACCACCCACATGGACTTTGACATGGGAAGAGTGTGCACGAAATGTACTTAAAAAGTTTTCCTTTATTTCCGAACAGAAGAACACATGACATGGGTCTAAGGAACTACACGGTGTGTATGCTGGGTTTTCTGGACAGTAAGCCTCAGAAACCACTCCGGAACCCAAAACAAATAGTGAACAAACACCGAAGTGCCAAATTCCGATTCGTGAGGGCCCATACTCCCCTCCCCACAAATCAAATCTTGGAATCTTACACATGTTATAATAAAGTAAAACATTAATGATTCCACCAAATTCCAGTTATTGAGGGCCCACACTCCTCAAGATACAAATTTTGGAATTAATTTTATCATTCTTACACAAACATACCCAATGAAATAGAATGTATTTATCGAAACAACTATCACAACAGCATGCTTTTCAATCACAACAACATGCATTTTCTAATGCACCTACATGGCATGGAATTATGCATGGAATGTGATTTCTATAATGTTCCTAAATAATACATGAGATGGGATACCCTCATCTCATCAGGTTGAAACTAAATAGAACCCAGTATAAAAATATTAACCACACACCACAAGTGCATTACCCAACGGTGAAAATTAAATCAACTGTAATATTAAAAAAATAGAAAAAACTACAATTACCGAGGTAGACTGTATTTTCACTATACACGGGTTAGCTACTCTCGGGCACATCTTATTAACAACTACCATTCTCTACCCAATCCCAGTATAAGGCTCCAAACAGTAAGTCTATGTAAATAACTCCTCTGATACCACTTTGTAACATCCCATATCCGAATGCCACTCAACAGGATGCCCCAATCCCGATTGGTCACATGACCTCAAGTACATATCCAAAAATGCAAGAGGCTACCGACTAGTAGTGAGGACCCAAAACTGATAGTGGGGAAACTATTCCCTAATTTATTAAAGTGGAGTGCATCGGAAAAGATAAATAACATAAAACAGCGGAAGCAATAAACAATACACAACTGAAATGGATAACTGTAGTAAAAGGGAACCCGCAGTCGTATATATAAGGATAAAAAATGTCACTAATTCTATGAAAAAATCCAGAATAGGATACACTGCAAAACAATACAATAAAACTAAAAATACAAGGTACATCCGAACAAAAACAAAGTGGAGTAAACAGAACGCCGCAGCATTGCAAGCCTAAGCATAGTCCCATGCCCTCCCACTCCTCTAATATGATCAAGTACACGTATAGGGACCCTTTCCCTTATTCACACATGCAGAAAGTGATCGGTTTGGGGATAAAGACATGACCCTAAATAGGGTATGAGAAATAAATCTGAGAAGGAACCCACTAAAGGCCCGGGCCCAAGTGTTAGTGAAAATGTGCAGCAGCAGTGTGCAGAGGTAAATAAAATAAACTAAGAATTACTCAAAAGTAACTAACTATACTAGTTAAATTTTAATTTTAATATTCATTCATTAATTTAATTCAAGATGTAACCACAGTGAATATTCTAAGTAAATAGTCAGTGTCCTCAGACATGCAAACCTTACCCACAGGTAATCAGCATCGAACCCTCAAGTATCTGCCCATAGGGATAACGAATATTGCCCTCAGGTGTTCAAAGTGTCTCCCTCAGGAATAGAATCTACTACCCTAGGAACAAGAAATTTTTTGATCTGGATAAATATAACACTACCTTCAAGCTAAGTAAAACACTGCCTAGAGTCTAAATAGAATACTACCTTTAGGCTAAGTAAAACACTACCCTCCGGCTAAGTAGAACATTGCCCTCAGGTGCAAGTAATCGGGCCGATCCCAATATATAATTAAGAAATTATATATAATTCCTCTCAAGGAAATTTAAAGCATTCTAATTTGTACGTTTTATGCTTGGGTAACCTAGCCAAATGGATAAAAAAAGGAACGCACCCCAGGGGTGGCCCTGGATGCAAGCAGCGATCCCAAACAGTTGGTTATAATTACCTTCAATTATCTATACAATTATATGTATTTAAAACAGCTGAGGCCTCAGCCATACGACACCCCAAACATGCGTTCGTAGCATAATGGTACACAATTTTAACACCATAGTTGGAAATAATCATCAAACCGCCTACCTCGATCTCCCTTGATCGATATATGTGAATGAAGCCTCCAGAAACAATCTAGAATGGCGTAGATATGAGATGAACATAATACCATTCAAACTCAAATAACTCTCCCTCAGGAAATAATTGGTATGAAAGGCTCCATGAGAAGGAAGAGATTACCCATGCGGTTCCAAGGAGATTGACGGTGTAGGAATCCGGTTCCTGGTTTGTTTCATTTACTACTGCAAACTGTTGCTGCACATTCTCCCTGACAGTAGGGCACAAGCCTTTGGTGGTTGCCTACTGGGATTTATTTCTCAAACCCTATTTGGGTCATGTCTTCAGCCCAAAATGACTATATCGTTGCAGGTGTTGATAGGGGAAAGGGTTCCTATACAGGTACATGATTGTTTCCGAGGAGTAGGAGAGCATGGGATCGAGCATAGGCTCGCAATGCTGCTGAGTTCTTGTTGCACTGTTTTGTTTTGTTTTGTTGTACCTTGTACCTTGAGTTTTATTTTATTGTATTTTGGTGTACCCTATTATGGATATTTTCATAGAACTAGTGACATGTTTCATCTATATACAAATGAATTCTGGTTCTCTTTTACTACAATTGTCCATATCAGTTGTATATCATTCACTGCTTCTGCTGTTGTATGTTATAATTCTTTTCCGCTATGCTACACTTTGACCAAAGAGGGTATAGTTTTCCCACTATCAGACCTTGGCCCTCACTACTATTCAGCAGCCTCTGGAGTTTGGGGAAATGTGCTTGAGGCCATTTGACCAATCGGGTTCGGGGCACCCGTTGAGTGGCTTTCGAATCCAGGACATTACAAAGTATTATCAGAGGTGTTCTTTTCTTTGAATTACTATTTGGAGCCTTAGTCAAGGATAGGACGAAAATGGTAGTTAGTAATAAGTTGTTCCCTGGAGCATCTAACCTATGTAGAAGGAAAATCCAATCTACCATGTTATTGTAATTATTATTGTTTTTTCAATTTTACAGTTAATTTGATTTTCAGTGTTGGGTGATGCACTTGTGATTGGGCTGTTTATATGTTATACATGGGTTCTATTTAGATGAAACCAGATGATATTAGGGTATTCCATCTCATGCCTCATTTATACACATGCTATAAATCACTTGTCATGCATTTTATCCGTGCCATGTAGGTGCATTTGAAATTGCATGTTGTTCTGGTAGTTGTTATGCTAGAAAAGAATGCTTTTGTGATAGCTTCTCTACTAAATACCTACTATTAGATAGGGTATTTTGTGTGATGTCGCTGATAAAATGAATGCCAAACTTTGGTTCATGAGGAGTATGTTCCCTCAATGACCTGAATTTGGTGGATCATTAATGTGTTTACTTTTTTATAACATGTGTAAGATGTCAAGCTATGATTTGCAGGGTGTTTGGGCCCTCATGGATCAGAATTTGGCCATTAGGTGTTTGTTCAGTGTTTTTCTGGGTTCTGAAGTAGTTTCTGAGGCTTACTGTCTAGAAAACCTAGCATACACACCGTGTAGTTCCTTGTACACACGTTGTGTGTTCTTCTATTTGGGAAGAAAGGAAAACTTTTTAATTACATGCCATGTACCCTAATTACACCCCGTGTAGTCTCATCTAATGCCAAATGTTGTGTGGGAGGGGACACGGGTTAGGTAATGGCATGGGGGAACACGTCATGTATTGGTTGTACATTTCATGTATTGTAGACCAAGTGTCCACCTGTGTAACCAACAAAATGGATGGAGGAAACCTTAGGACATACACACCGTGTCTATTTTGAACACGCTGTGTAGTCTGATCAAGGAACCAGCCATGTCACGAACAAAACAGGTCGATGTTATCTTTCCTAGTACATGTAGTGTCCGCTTTGAACACATCCTATAGTGTCAGCCGTGTAGAAATCCATGAAGTGAGCAACACGGGTCGGTCTGGGTCTTCATTTAACATTCTGTGTCTGTTTGGAACACGGCGTGTTGTGCGACGTGGGTACATAGGTCATGTGATGAATAACATGGGCTAAGGAAAGCTTGTAGAGTACACGCTGTGTCTACCTATGACCACACCATGTTTTTTTAGGAGAGCCATGTGGCTTAATCCATGTAGAAGGACTCAGGTAGGGAAGGAGGATTCAAGTACACGGTGTGTATTCTGAAGACACGTCGTGTGTTTGGGGAGTTACACGGCCAGTTTTAGCTGGAGTACAGACCCATGTGGATGGCCTATGAGAACACACCGTGTAGAATTTATTCATGTTGTGTAGTCAAATTTTGTAAATATTTAATTCTTTTCTTTCTCTCATTCCCTTCTTGGCCTCCTCGTTTTCGGTCATTAAAAATCTTTATGTAAGGTGTGTGATTGACCTTGTAGAGCCGTGCCATTGAGATGAGCACCGATTTTTCGCCAGAAGAGAGACAACAATTATACTCCTGAGATGGTAGGTCATGGGATACCAGTGGATCCTCCAGTAGTGCCAGATGTGGTGCCAGCCATTATACCAAACACAAGCGTGGAGGCGCAGTTCCGTGAAGGCTTTACGCGGTTCATGAAGACCTTATAGTGAGCACCGTAGGCTGCCACATCTATGGCAGAGATGACGTGTATATTCCAGTAGTAGCATCCACATATGTTTTCAGGGGACAGCTGACCACAGGCTATAGATTCATGGCTGAATTCGATGAAAACGATATTCGAGCATCTGTAGACGCCTCCTGGGCAGAGGGTCAAGCTCGCTACATAGATGCTGCGTGATTCCTCCAAGAGGTTGTGGGATATTACCACCCAGTATGAGGGTCACCGTGACATGGAAAAGTATGAATTTTAGGCAGCCTTCTATGAATTATTCTTCTTGAAGATGCTGAGGGAAGATCTAGCTCGATAGATCATAAATATATAGCAAGGCTCCATGTTAGTGATGGATTATTCTACTCGCTTCACCGAGATTCCGCATTTTGCACCCGTTCTGGTGGGTGATGAGGCTTTGAGGGCTAGACGCATTGAGGATGGTCTTTGATATGACATATGAGCACTGATGAATGTTTTCAGGTTTCATACCATTCATGCTATTGTAAACCAGGCACTGATTACTAAGTTGATCCTGCAGGAAGCTAGTGGTGCGGTCCAGGGCAGTTGACATCAGTTTTTGGTACTATTTCTACCGGTAAGAGGAAAAGACAGATGGACTTATCTCATGGTGGTAGTACTAGCCAGAATAATTCTTCAGGTGGCTCGGTCTTGTGCTACTAGTGTGGTAAAGAGGGGCACAAGAGACCGCAGTGTCCACGTGACCCACTAGAGCTCTGAGCTTGTGGAAGGATGGTCATCTTCAGCATTTTTGCAGGGCGTTTCCACTAGTGGCTAGTGAGAGGGGTTCAGTATAGGCTCTGCATGCGGGATCAGGAAAAGAAGCTTCTTACCAGTCGGGAAATTGAGGTACGTCAGGGCGTGTAGGAAGAGATGGTGGTCGTGGCCGTCGTAACCAGACACCAGGATCTCAGAGGCAACAGGGTATGACAGATCAGGGTAGCCAGGCTGTGTAGCTAGTCCTTAGCACTAGGCAGGCATATTCAGTGCAATAGACCCAGCAGGTGCAGGATCCCAGACCTTCTACTGTCAGTGGTACTACTCTAGTATCTTCTATTTTATCTTATGTACATTTCGATATGGGTGCTACACATAACATTATATATGTGCATGTTGTGGATATCCTTAGGCTACGTGTTTCTTTTTCTTCTGATGTTATGACGCTATACACTATGTTGGGAACTAGAACGCATGGTATGCGTTAGTGCAAGGAGTTCCCCCTAGAGGTTGGTGGGTGTCACTTTCTATGGGACCTCTATGTCTTAGAGATGAAAACTTATGATCTCATTCTTGGGATAGAATCGTTGGTACCCTTTCGAGCCTTTGTGGATTGCTATCATCGCAGGGTGGGTTTTATGTGACCATAGGGCAGAGAGTTTCTATACAAGGGAAAATGGGGTGCCCAGGCAAGCCGAAATGGACCCAAGAATCGTGGGTGAGATGGTGTGATAGACCATATCATTTGTTTATATCTGGATGATCAGGGGACTTGTCAGAAGGATTTCCCTCCAATATTAGATCGTTTCAGGGATGTCTTCCCAGACAACTTTTCAGGTCTACCTCGAGAGCATGAGGTGGATTTATTGATCGATCTTATGCTAGGAGCAGCACCAGTGTCCATTCCTATTTATTGGATGAATACACCTGAGTTGTAAGAGCTCAAGATATAGTTAGAAGAGTTTCAGAAAAAGGGTTTTATCCAACCAAGTACTTCTCCATGGGGTTCACCAGTACACTTTGTGAAGAAGGCAGATGGTACCCTTAGACTGTTTGGACTATCAGAAGCTGAACCAGTTGAAGGTCAAGAACTGATATCCCTTACTGAGGATTGATGATCTTTTTTAACAACTTCGGGGAGCACGAGTGTTCTCGAATATTGACTTGAGATCCGGATGTAATTAGTTGTGTGTTAGACCATCGGACATATCGCTTACATCTTTTCGGAGTAGATATGGTCTATACGAGTACTTGGTTATGTCGTTCGGACATATGAATACGCCAACAATTTTTATGGCTTTGATGAATCGTGTCTTCCATATTTATCTTGATTCACTTATGGTAGTATTTGTGGAAAATATCTTGGTGTACTCTCACACTCGACATGACCATGCTACCCATATTGAATCGTATTGAGTATACTGAGAGGGTATTAGATATATGATATGCTCTCAATGTGCCACTTCTGGATGGACCAGATTCACTTCCTAGCTCATATAATCTCAAAGGCAGGAGTTTCAGTAGACCTAGATAAGGTGAGAGTTGTAGTTTCCTGGGAGTATCTTAAGAACGTGTTTGAGATACGATGATTCTTGGGGCTGGCTGGTTACTACAATAATTTAATATAGGACTTCTCCAGCTTGGAAGTTCCATTGATGGGTTTGAATAAGAAGGGTGTGAAGTTGGTTTGGTCAGAAGCTTGCGAGACAACCTTTCAGGAATTGAAGGGTAGGTTGACATCAGCACCATTCCGGGTACTTCCAGAGAAGGGGGATAGCTATACAGTTTATTGTGATGCATCAGGTGTTGGGCTGGGAGCAGTGTTGATTCAGGGTGATCGAGTTGTTGCGTACAGGTCTCGGAAGTTGAGGCCACATGAGAGGAATTACCCGACACATGACCTCGAGTTGGCTGCAGTTGTTCATGTGTTGCGCTGTTGGAGACATTATCTCTTGGGAGATAATTTTGTCTTTTTCACCAACCACAAAAGTCTCAAATACATCTTTACTCAGTGTGACTTGTACCTAAGACATCTAAGGTGGGTCTAATACCATTAATATTATGACTTTGAGCTTGACTACACACCTGGTTAAGGAGACACAGTTGTGGATGCACTGAGTAGGAAGACTCAGATACAGGCAGTTCATGAGACCAGTGGTGAGTGGAAGCTTATGGATTTGTTCTCTAAGATGCATTTAGAGGTGCACAATAGTCCGGGAAAAAACTATATTTCTGGTTGAACGATAAGAGATGATGATGTACTATTTATCCATGGGTGAGTATTGGTTCATGGTGACATATGCATGGAGTTGATGTAGGAGTTTCATGATTCATTTTTGGTAGTGCATCTCGGAGTTACCAAGATGTACCATGACTTGAGACGTCGGTATTAGTGGCCGGGTACGAAGCGGGAAGTAGCTGGTTTTCTTACGAGATGTTTCATCTGTCAGTAGGTGAAGGCGGAGCATCAGGGGATAGCCAGACTGTTACAACACATACCCATTTTGGAGTGGAGATGGGATGATTTCATGATGGACTTCGTGACTGGGTTGCTGAGGTTACCTCGAGGCAATGGTGTCATGTCGGTTGTTGTGGATAGACTCACAAAGGTAGCTCACTTTTTAATGATCAAGGAGACCTTCAGTGTTGACAAGCTCAAGAATTTATACATCCGAGAGGTAGTACACCTTCATGGGGTCCCTTGTTCTATCATTTTAGATAGGGATTCCTTCTTTACATCTCATTTATGGTATAGTTTTTAGAGTTAATAGTGTACACAGGTGCTTCTGAGCACAGCTTAACACCCTCAGACCGATGGCCTGTCAGAGCGTATGATACAGGTGCTTGAGGACATGTTGCGTGAATGCATCCTAAAAATTGGGGGCTCTTGGGAGAAGAATATACCCCTAGTAGAGTTTTCTAATAATAATAGTTATCAAGAAACTATTAATATGGAATAGTACGAAGATTTATATGGTAGGCCATGCCGATCACCCTTGTTCTGGTTAGAGGCAAGTGGGGCAGCTTTACTGGGACTACGTCTTGTAAAGGAGATTTCTAAGTAGGTCCAACTGATTAAAAATTGGAAGGATACTTCGCAGTATTGTCAAAAATCGTACATTGATCACTGCAGATGACCCTTAGAGTTCTTGGTCGGGGATCAGGTTTTCTTGCGTGTTTTACCAAGGCTGGGACACAGACGGATCAAGAGACAGGGTAAACTTTCACCGAGGTATGTGGGGCCGTTTGAGATTGTTTGGAGATTCAGGTCGGTTTCATATCAGGTTTAGTTACCATAGAGGTATTGGATCATTCACAACATCTTCCATGTATCTCAGTTGCGCCGTTATCACTCAGAATTGTCTCACGTCTTTCAGCCCGAGGAGGTTGAGCTTCAGGTTGATACATCTTTTGAGGAGCATCCAATTTGTATTGTTGATAGGAGCACAAAGTTTCTCCAAGGCCGGTCAGTTCCTCTCGTATGGGTGCTATGTCAGCTTGGCTATGTGTAGGATGAAACCTTGGAGCGGGAGACTGACGTACGTGCTTAGTGTCCTGAGTTGTTCACACCTTTATCTTTGCCACCCTTAGAAGGGAAATTTGGGGAATAATTTCTTTAAGTGGGGATGTTTGTAAGAACCTGGTTCTAGTTTTTGAGGAATGGGTTGCTTCTTTTCCCTTTTTCCTCAATTGTTTTTGAGAAAATAAGGAAAATGGGGGAAAATCCCATATTTTGTGGGTACACATCGTGTACTTTTCCAAATGCAGTGTACTTTGGCCGTGTGGGAAGAGTACACAGGGCGTGTAGGACTGCCAGTGATGAAGGGTGTAAAAACAGACAACACGATGTGTGCTTAGTATTTACATGTCGTCTAATCATTCGGTAGGTGAACAGTAAGGTGGTGGAATATACCTACCATCTGAGCAACAGTACAAGTCGTGTATTCGGAAATACACATCATGTACTCATAACAGCAAGGAAATAGTTCGGCGGTGAAAAGAATCCTCTAGAGGAAGAGTTAAATGATGAAAAGTACATGTCATGTACTTGAGAGTACACACCGTGTAGGTTGTTGTTTTGCTTAAAATGAGAAGTAGCCACCTTTTTTGGCAAAGGAGGCATTTGGGATCATTTTGGAGCTCAAGTAGAGGCCAGAGCTTTGGAGATCTCCCACTCGCGCACCGGGAATCTGATTATGTATCAATCAATCACGTTCAGACCGCACAGATCTATACCATTCTCATGTGTTTTGGGAGGTGACGTTCACATATATCGATCAGTTGAGATCTAGGTAGGTCGTATGATGCTTATTTCCAACCGTGGTGTTGAAATTGTGTACCATTGTTCTACGAACCCATGTTTGGGGTGTCATGTTGCTGAGGTCTTGGATGTTTTAAATACCTAGAACTATATAAGAAATTAAATGTCACTATAAACTACTGTTTGGGATCACTTCTTGGATCCAGGACCACCCTGCGGGTGCGTTCCACTGATATGTCATTTGGCCAGGATACCCAAGGGTATACCATGATTATAATGTGCATTTCTTTTTATTGAGATAAATTATATATAAATTGTTGGTTTATGCTTGGTCTCATCCTAATTCCTTTAGCCCGTGGGAAGTGTTTTTCTTAGCCTGAGGGCAGTGTTTCGTTTAGCCTGTGGGAAACATTTCTATGCCCGTGGGCAGTAGATTTTGTGCCTGTGGGCGACACGTTGTATGCCTATGGGAAAGATAAATTATGCCTGTCGGAAGACACCTGTGGGTTTCAATTTTGATCACCTGAGGGTAAGGATTCTATGTCTGAGGACAGTGTTAGCATGAATTTTCATTGTGGAGTTTTACTATGTTCTACCTACCAAGCCGAAGCACAAGATTGGAGGTGATACGTAATAACTTAAATTGCGATATAACTAGTATAGTTAGTTACTTTTGAGTACTACTTAGTTTATTGCATTTACTACTGCACATTGTTGCTGCACATTCTCATTGGCTGTTGGGCATGGGCCTTTGGTTGTTGCCTATTGGGATTTATTTCTCAAGCCTCGTTTGGGTCACATCTTCGACCCAAATAGGCTATATTGCTCCAGGTGTCGATAGGGGCAAGGGTCCATATATAGGTACATTATATTTGCCGATGAGTATGAGAGCATGAGACCGAGCTTAGGCTCGCTATGCTGCTAAGTTCCTATTGCACTATTTTGTTTTGTTTTTTTGTACCTTGTACCTTGAGTTATATTGTATTGTATTGTGGTGTATCCTATTCTGGCTGTTTTCATAGAACTAGTGACATGATGCATTTATATATATATAAGACAGTTGGTTCTTTTGTACTATAGATTTCCATTTCCATTGTATATTTTTCACTGCTTCTACTATTGTATGTTATATTTCTTTTCTACTGTGCTAGACTTTGACAAATGAGGGCATAATTTCCCCACTATCAGACTGGGGCCCTCGCTACTAGTTGGCATCCTCTGGCGTTTGGGGAAATGCGCATGAGGTCATGTGACCAACCGGGTATGGTGAACCCTTTGAGTGGCTTCCAGATCCGGAATGTAACAGGAGTTAATATAAAACATTCAATAAAACATTAATGATAATTTTTGGGGTTAATAGGCGATTTTTTATCACAATTAACGCATTATTATTTTTAAATTAATATCACATATGAAAAAATATTCCTAAACAAAAAATAAGTTATTATATATATATATATATATTATATTCTGGTTCAACCATAAAAATGGTTCCATGACAATAATTGAAGATGACAATATAAATTGAAATCCCATTGTCTTTGAATGTGATAAATTAACACATCTTAAATGGTGTTTTCATTTCTTGTATAAAAGAAGGGGAAAAGAGAGAAGATAATGAATTATTACATTATCATAACAAAATTCTATAACATGTATTTTTATGGAGTTATCATAACATTTGGATGAAATGAGGTGAGTAATGAAAAATAAAAGAAAGGAACTCGATATAAAAAAGAGAAGTTGACAAATCCCTTACAAGAATTCAGCAGCCTAACGACATCACATAAAAATTCATAAAATATTTTTAGGAGATAAAAATGGGTCTCTATTAATTATTAAATAGAATGGAATATAAAAAGGATATGGAATTAAATATCCCAACATAATCCAATTTTAATAATAAAATAATATAAAAAGAGTGCTGCAAAAAGAGAAGGGTGGTAGATTCCCTTACCTTGATGAGTAACTTCTAAAACAAGACAGCTGGGACCTTGAGGTCTTGAGGACCCCTTTATTAGGACTCCTAGATAGTAAACCAACATGAGGTTTGAGTATGATTAAGTTTTAATGAATGAAAACAATGTAATGAGTGGGTATTTATATTAAAACAGAGAATGTTTTTTATTAATTTCAAAGGATGCCTCATTAGTGGTTTTTGAAAAACAATGAGCTTTAACATTATGTTTTTCAATGGTATTGGAAGAATAGGAAACCTCATATCATATTTTAATGTACACAAGTTTACCATAATTTTATATTAATTATTACATCATTATGATGTCATTAAACATTGCGAAAACTGAAAAACGTATTTTTACAATTCATTAAAAACTAAAGTATTGTATACAATTATCATAAATTCAATGTAACCTAATATCTATGTTTTTAATAAAAAAATGAATTCCATTTTTTGAAAAAAAAATAATAAATATGATTATTTTAATTTTTAAATCAATTCATAATTTATTAAAATAATAAAAATTTTACAACTATAATTAATTTTATATAACCTTGAAAAATTATTCAAGAACTCATTATCTTTTAACCTTAAGATAATATAATAATATTATGATTTACTATTCATAATGGAAATATTAATATTCTTATTAATATTCATAATGGTACGTTTATTTTCACCAAAATTTATGTTTTTCTTATCAGACTCTAAATATCATACTAAACCAAACCGTATATATCAGTTTTTTAAAATTCAAATCACAGGGGTAGAAAAAATATGATTACTAGATAAGTTACAATAATGTTGTGATTTGTGGTGGATCAGTGTTTCAGGAATTAAATATTAAATTTATTTATAATTCATTACTGTGTTATATTATCAACTTCCATCTGAGCCACTTGTTACTTTCATTATCATGAGGCATATACATCTCAAGAAACTCCATCTCTACTTCTCTTCACAATGAAAAACATTCTCAATGATTTTAAATTAATGTGCGGTGAAATATAATTATAGAAGCAATTTCAATCCTATGTAAGAAATGACAATTTTACTATCAATTTCCCAAAAAAACCACTATTTACTATGTTGTATTATAAATTTATATTCATATAAGGTCACATAATTTTATTATATTTTACCTCAATTATAGGAATCATTTTTCCATCCAGACACAAATTTTTTTTTGGAAATACTACTCTAGTAAAAAATCATTAAATTATTACCATTATATGGAATCAAGATCATATTTGTATTTGGTATTATTAAACAAATACCACAATTGACCAGCTTTACCTTCAAAACGTTTAATGTAAATAGTTACATTTTCTATTCTAAATATCTCTTGACATCAAAATGTATTCTCTAAAGCATTAATCCATACTTCATCTACCATAGGGTCATATAATGAACTTAATTGTGGGGGATGTTTCCTCATGAAATGATCCACAATAGACATGTTTGTTCATGGTATTTTAGGTTTATATCTAGCATGGATACCACCATAATTAAAATTTTGCTTCAACTAATCTGTCACTCCAGCAAACTATTATATTCCAATTTCAACCACCTCAAGATATTGATTTGGATGGATATTATATTCTCAGTGCCATCCCACTACAACTTCCATGTTTCCCGTATGGAAAACAATTTGGAATGGACATATTTTATATTAATAAACTTTGTAATATTAAAATTGCATATCATTTAATGATATCTATATGGTATAATCATTCAAGGGAATGTAATTAACATTCTCCAAACCTCTATATTTATCTAAGATAAACTTTGATACCAACAATAAGGACCCAAATTTAGGTAATATATATTCTTGAGTTTTACTCAGTAATTTATTTTCATTCTATTAAAGAATCTTTTTAGGTTTATATTTTTATAGAATTATTTAATAACTCAATTATAAAAAACCCATATAATAAAAAGTCGAACATTAAATTACTATCCATTTTATTATTATATAAAATTTTTAAAATAAAACATGATTTATTTTCATGAAAACTCATTATTACTTTTAACTTGACCTCTTCTTTTTCATTACCTATCCTTAACACCCATGAAAAACATTTTGGAGACATGGGTTTAGAACAAAAATCTTAGTAAGAGACATACAAAGGAGAGAAGAATTCTTCTAGTGAAAAAAATATGAAAACCCATACAAAAACCATTTCAAAAAAATGGGAAATTTTACCATGAAATCGATTTAACATTATTTTAAAAATATTATTTATATTACCTATTGAAAAAGAAGGATTATCATGAAAACTCAATAAAAATCATTGATAATTCATATATTACCATGGGACATAATTACATATAACCTTTATAAAATCCTTATAAAACCATTAAATTAGAATAACCATACAAAAAAATTAAAATATAATTCCATAAAAATAATAATTATTTACTAATTCTTTAATGGGATAATATCTATGTGCACCCATCATATAAGCAATAATGGTCTTACCTAGTGATATCTGGGCACACCTAATGTATTAGCTATAATGAGCTTACCCAACGCTTCATGGGTGGACCCATCATATTATTTATAATGGAATTAAATTGAGATATCTGTGAAAACCCATCCTATATAATTTTATAGAACTAGAACATGACTAATACATTTTATCCATTTACCTTTTAATTATAAAATATTTTAAAAACTCATTTAAACTCTTATGCAAATCAATTTTGGATATCAAAAAATAATTTTCATTTATAAATCCATTTTTAATATCATAATACCAAACAAAAGGGGAAGAGGTTTTCCATTGTAGAAAACATGAAATATGGAAATTTAATCCAAATATGTAATAACATCTATGATGATGGAAGATGTTGTTGATATTGTGTATGCTAAGAATAGAACATTCATTTTTTTCAATTGTCAAAAGGTTTTGTATAAAATCAGATAATGGATTTGTTTTTAAACATTAAATTAAAAGAAATTAAAAAAATGTAATTTATAACTATTTTATTTCCATATAATATATTTCATAAAATAATTTTAAAAACATGGACATTTAAAAGAAATAAATGAAAGTAAAACATTAAAAGAGACTTTTTTTAATGAAAATTCCCTTATCACTTGGTAAATATTTGAATAATAAGTCCCGTGAAATAATAACATTAAATAAAAATAGAAATACTATGGTAATAGATAAATTGATGATATAACATTTCCAAGTGCAATTATATATACCTTTTATAAGAATTTAGGTGTATAACAAAAACATATGCCTCAATGAAATGAAATGGAGACGAAGTCCCTTAACTTGAGTATAACTTGTCACGTATGTCTTTATCTTTATTAAAAATAATGTTATGTTAATTATTAACTTTCATAATAAAATTTTCATTTTTATTATAAATTTTATTTCACTTATTACCATGCTACATAATATTACATAATCAATTATGTTTATGTCAAATGTTTTGACCATAATTTACTTATGTGTCAAAAATGAATTTGGTAAGTTGACTATGGTCAAAGAGGTCGTTATTTAAAAATATAAAGAAAAATAATCAGGAAATATTTATTATATTTATATATAAATAACACTTTTAATATTAGTAATTAATTTTTTTTTAGAAATGAAGTATGTTACAATCAGAGAGACTGTTGGTGATACATACACATGAGTAACGTTTCTATTTTTCAATGATTATTATGAAAAGGAGGTATGTAATATTTTATCATAGGAAGAATGATCATAATAATATGTATACCAAATAATTTATTTAAATATTAATATATATATATATATATCATCCATTTGGTGTGGTGAAGAAAATATAGTCACATCACTTCGTGAAGGCGGTGGTCCACATGTTCAGGAATGACATTATCATTTCTCAGTGTGTGAAATTGTATGAAATAAAATGATATATTATATTTTAATAATGATAATTACTTCATTAATATAAATATTATTTATTTTATGTCACATGTATTCTTTATTTTTATCCATATTGCCTTCCATGTAATGATTACCAAAAATGAAACACATCGCTTCGTGAGGCGGTTGTCTACCGGACACACGAATGAAATTATTTTATCCCCAAGGGAATATAAATTAGAAAATGTATATATAATATATAATGAATCCATAGGTTTAATTATGTTATAAATATTATCTATATACTTTATATCAATAATCATATGCAACTATGAGAGGTGGTGATGGAAAAACGAATAACATCGCTCCGTGAGGCGGCAGTCCACTGTACACATGAATGATGATTTTATAACTCATTTGACAGAATTAGAGATGTATTTAGGTAAATAAATTAACATAATTACATCTAATTATATGAAATTTAATATTTTTATTATATAATAACGTTTTCATAAGAATTTAATGGGGTGTTGTAAAAAATAAAATAAAAACACTTGTTGAAGAACGTAGTCAGGTAACTTCTTTTGGTTTACACAAAAGTACTTACTTTGTTGGATTCATACCAAATATAAAAATTCTAAGATGATAGGAGGAAATTATAAAATTTATTTGGGTATTTATTGGCCGAACCAATGAATTTTTTTTGTGTGAATATAGAGGGAGAGCATTGAACTTTTATTATTGAGGTGAGTGGTACACTGGTAATTTTTTAAAATAATGAATTACACCCAAGTTGTTTCATGTCCCAAGGCTCCAATGATGAAACATTATCAATATTATAATCTATATGGTTTAAATATATGCATCCAATATATTTTATTCTTGTTTTAGTTCATTTTAACCCTTATCGTTTTAGTTTAACCCTTGTAAATCCGTTTTTACCTTAACCATGGGAATACATTATTACTATTTTCACATTTCATTTTTTAAAAAAAGTATTTAAAACATATTATAAAATATAAATTAATCTAAATATAAATTTTCAGTCTATTTTAAAAAAAGTAAATTCACATTAGTTTCAATATATAATTAACAACAAAACACACAGACGCGATGAAAATTTGGGTATTCAAAAAGAGATTTTTTTGAGAAAAGATGTTTTTATATTAACCATATGATTAATAATAAATAATATATGAAAAAAATAATATTAAATGATATATAATATATATATTTAATTTAAAAAATTATTCATTAGTGATTATTTTAGTCAATTTAAATAGAGAAACATTTCTCAATTGAAAATATTTTTTTGGAAAACCCATTATTTAAACCCAACAACAAAATTATATTAGAAACTAAGATAATATTGATTCAGAAGTAATTAATTCTATTATATATAAATTGATAATTACTAAATTTATATAAATTTAATTTGAAAATTATTAGGAGTTTTAAAACACTTTAATTAATTAAAATTGAATATTTTTTAATAAAATTTGTATTTTTTACTATTTTCAAAAAAATAAATATTTTTCGAAAAATCCTAAATTTTCACCGTAGGAAAATTTTGATATTATGATTCCAAAATGATATTCGTATTTTCAGTTTCAAATTATATATTTTAGAAATCTAAAATAAAATTAAAATTTAAAATAGTTTAGTTAAAATCATTTCATTTTTTTATTTAAAAATACTTAATGTTATTACAACTAATATACCTATCTAATTAATATTAATAAATACTAAAGTGTTTTACTATATCATTAACTAAGTAGTTACATTATTCCATCCATTTCATTATTTTATTCTCACAATTTTATTCAGTTATTAAAAAATAGGGGATATCTTTCTCTCTATGAATTTTCAGATTCTCATGTTACCTCTTTAACCATATAGTTTTTCCATTAAACCTTAACATAGTGAATCAACTTATTTCGAAACACTTTCTATATAGGATCAAGATTGTGTACTAGATTTTCTTCATGATTTATATTCTCTTCCAACTAGACTAATTCAGGGCTCAAACCATGATATGAATCTGGAACATATTTTCTAACATCGAAACATGAAATATGTCGTCTAACTATGATAAACAAGGAGGAAAATCCACTCAGTAAGAAATTGATCAAAATTTATCTAGGATTTCATATGGTCCAAATATCCATTGACTTCTATTTCCATTTTTTCAAAAATTTGTATCATTTTTTCATCGAGATACACTGAGAATGTAATGATCACCTACCACAAAAATAAATAGCTTTCCTCTTCTATCCACATAACATTTCCTCCTAATATAGGATGTCCTCATATGTTGTTGAATAAACTGTACCTTCTTATCCATTTCCAATACCAAATCCAGTCCCATCAACATCCTTTCTCTTAAATCATCATAAAAAAATTTATTTTCAGAAACTAATTTCCATATAATAAATCAAATTGTTACATATGTATACTATATTGAAAACAGTTATTACATGAAAACTCAACCAAAAAAGATATTTTGATCCAATCTTCATTGATAAAAAATTGAACCTAAACAAATTATATCTTCTACCGTATAATTTTTTAACTAAAACTACCCATCATATTGTGGATGAAATGATGTACTGAAATTTAATTCATTACCCGACGACTTCTTAAGTCCTTTTCAAAACGTAAGTGTGAACCTATGATCATGGTATGACACAATAGAGAGAGGTATTCAATATAACCTAAATATATTTTATAGACACAATTGATAAATTTGTTCCAAAGAAATGTTGTCTTGAATGGGAATGAAATTTATAGATTTAGTTAATAGATCAAAAATATCCCGAATCAAATTATTACTCTAATAATCCTTTGTAAAACCTAATATGAAAACCATTGATATATTTTCTCACTTCCACACCAACACAAGAAAAGGATGAAGCATTCAAATTGATAACTTCATTATGATTTAACTTGATAACAATCAAAACTATTCATAGTGTATTTAGTAATATCTCTTTTAATTAAATCCCAATAGTAATACTCCTAATGTTATCTATACATCTTAATGATGCTCAGATGAATAGAAAATAGAGAACAATGAGCTTCACTTAATAACTCGTTCTTCTACTGCGAAACACATGACATGTATAATCTATTTCTAAATCATAAAATTATATCTCCATTAATATTACAATCTTGAATCATACCCATCTTAATGGATTCATCTTTTTCCTACAAATATTGATCATCCTTTTCAGGTTTCTTACTTCTTTCATAAAAAGTCAATTTCACTAAAACCGAAAACAATATATTTGTGTCAATGCAACCCTAGACTCTATGCTAATATTTATTAAATCATAATCCAAATGTAAATGTTACAAACATACAATTTTTAATATATCATGGTTTTTTCCAATCAAATCATTACCCACATTGTTCTATTAAATAGGATGGTAATGAATCTTGTAATCATAATCTCTGATTAGTTCCATCCATATTATCTATCTCATTTTAATTCGTTCTGAGGGAATATAGAAATCAAATTTTTTATTGGCATCTATTTGAAACATTACACCATGCTGATGATACCTTTAAATTTTTAAAGAATCCCCATAGAAAATAGTATAAGATCAAGTTTAGGGTAATTTAAAACACAAGGTTTCATCTAACCTAATGAATAATCAATTATCTGATCATTATGTATTTGAAGACAACTAATTCCATTTAAAAACCATCAATATAGATGAATAATTATCCATTTATAAATTACAAGGAAAAAATATATCACTCACCAATATTCTTATAAATTCCTGCAAGAAATAATCACATCGTTTTTTCAAGATTAATTTACCTATATTTAGAGATAACATATTCATGATTATAAAAAACCAATAAAATGTTTCAACTAATTATCATTAATAATGAACTAATACTTGAAAACTAAAATGAACTATGATAACTTTTGGGTATTTTACATTATTCAACAACATTTTTTAGTAGGTTTAATAGTTTTTTAACTTAGAAATAATATTTCTATGGAAAGAATTTTATTGAAACCAAAATTTACCTTTACTAAAATTACCATATAGTTTCTTTTCATTTGAGGTTTGAAAAACATTATTTATGTTTATTTTATTATCCTCATGGATTTCAGAATATTACAAAGTTTTATAAACAAACAGCACCTCAAAACTATCCGTAAACATATGAAAAATCATATTCCTAAGGTCTATAATAAGAATAGGTTCATTAAATAATCTAAAATGAACAATAACACACTCATACAGACCATATCCAGTCAAAAAACTAGTCTTTGTAATGTTATCCACCTTCAACTTCAGTTGACGGTACCCAAAGCATAGATCATACTTCAAAAAATATTATGATCCATGTATTTGATAAAAAAATCATATATATAAGGAAAATTGTACATACTCATAATAGTGATGTTATTAAAAGATCGTTTCTCAAAGAATATTCCCATTAAAAAATCATTATTTTTAATAAAAAAATAGGAGAACCCTAGGGTGAAGTACTCGGGGGAATGAAACATTTATATAAAAATTATTTTAATTTTTTTTTAAATTATAAAAGTTCCATTTGATCCATTTGATAAGGTGGTTTGGAAATAGGCATAACCTCAACTAGAAAAATCAATAGTAAAATAGACCACCTAATCAAGAAAAAAAAGTAGAATTATCTAGAAACAAATCTATAAAATAGTTTACTACTGGTACATCTATAAATTGACTAAAAATAACCATTTTATTGACTTTTTAAAGAAAACACAGAGGTACAACAGTCAAAGAGGTCTGAAAAAGAAAATAAATCCAAGGGCGTTATTAACCACATGATGAAGCCCCTCCCTTGGGAATGACCCTAAAGTACTGAAAGAGGATGTACCATGATCCGGTGAAGCCAAGGATGCCAGGAAATCTGCAACGATGTTCCCCACCCACCATGTGTGGATGATCTCAATGTGAATACCCAAAATATGTCTGCACCTTCTAGTTAAATACTCTATTTTCCATGGAGTAGACCCTGTTCCAATGAGATCTTGATTTAAAATGAGTGAGTCTGCCTCCACCACAGTGAGATGAATTTGCCTCTACTGACACAGCTCTAGACCACTGACCATTTCCTGTGCTTCTTCCTGTAGTGCATCACCCATTCCATAGAAATCCTTAAAGGCTACACTGACATCCCCCTCATGATCTCTAATAACACCTCCACCTCTCATATCACCCCCAAGGAGGGAACCGTCCATATTCATTTTCAACCCAGTGCATGGAGGGTTCTAGTGAACCCAGTGACCCTATCCTGAAAATAATGTTCGATTGAGAATGGAAGAGTTTAGAATAATAATTCTAACCGAAGGAGACTCCTGGCATTCAATGCACAGTCGAACCATTTCCTAAAGAAGGTTCCTCAATTGGAAGACCATACTTGTCTGTGATCCTTTCAGGTTCTTTTGTCTTTCCTCATTATTAGCCATCCAGAGATCCCAACACCTCGCTAGTAAGAATATGTCCCTCACCTTCCTCTCGGGCCCCTTAACTCCTACTCCTTGAAACCATCCGTTGAGAACATCCTCCAGCGGTCCCCCTGCCTGTTCCACCTAGCACCATCTCTGAAGGCTTTGCTGACCCAATTTTCCCATTCACTATAAAAAAGAGATGATCCACTGATTCTGTACTAGGATTGCATCAACACCAACACTTGAAGGTAAATCCCGGTCCCATATGCTGGATATTACCCTTAGTGGGTAAATCTTGGTTCCTCACTCTCCAGAGCATGAAATTTAATTTATCCATGATCTCCTTACACCACAATGTCACTCCCCATGGGTATTCCATAAAATACCCATCCTTTCATGGTTACAGTCCTTAATAGAGAACCTCCCCGAAACACTATCCATAAAAGTAAGTGTGTCTGTATCCTCATTGAACACAATATTTTTTAGATCCGAGTGATGATCCTTGTGAAGGATGACCGAAAAGAATGCAGGATTATCACAAGCCTCTTTAAGAGAATGATTCTGAGTGGGGCAGCTTGGAAACCAAAAACTTCCAGCCCCCCAGTTTTGGTGCTAGAAATTGAGACTCCCCCATCCAACCATCTAGATTGAATGTTGAAGAAGGAATTCCAAATACAGTTGAACCAACCTCCAAATATTATAAGGACTCATCCTTTGACCCTTCACATTTATCCCATATCTTCTATGCATAGTCCTTCCCCAAATTGTTCTTCCTTCCAAAGCCTCCCATTCATGTTTGGCGTGAAACCCTTGCACGGTCATTGATACACTCTTTTTTTTTTATACCCCCTTCACAAAATATCAAGCCAGCCGCTTCCCTGACGCCCAATGATGTTGACCTTTCATTTTCACATCCCAAATAAAGGACACAATGATCCTCTTTAATGTAGCTACCGAAAATTTAGGAACCATCAAAGTGGACATGATTTTCTTGGGAATGGACACAAGGACACTATTCATGAGGGTAATGCGACCTCCAAATGAGATAACTCTATTCAACTAATTTAAAATGTGCCCTAAGATCTTCCTTACTAGTTTGTCAAAATGATGGATTCTAAGAGGAAAATCATTATTGTCGCTAAAATGTATCTTACCATGATAAATTTAATTCAAATACATACAAAAAATGATATCAATATATATTATGGCTGGTCTAGAAATATTTCAAGGAAAGACTCTCCTAGTGATAATAATAGGAATATTCTTATAAATCTTGTTTACTTTAATATGTCAACCCAAACGTTTCACCAATATTTCTATCATACATTCATGAGAAGATATTTAGTTTTTTCAAAATTTCATAAAAATTAAATAATTTAAAGATCTTAAGTCATACTAGGTATTAGAATAATTAAAATAGACGGGTAACATGCATATATTCACTTCATCTGACAACCTAATATCAATTATAGTAACACCAAAATATATTTTTAAACCCTTTTTCTTCTTATTTTGATTATTTATAGCATCAGTTACTAAATTTGGAACACATTAGTATAGTTACCCACCTTATTGAAAATAAAACACCTTACAATTGGATGGATATTGGTTATCCCAATGTATAATTCTTTATGATTCTCTTCCTTGCAATAAAGGGATATATGACTAAACATTAGACATCAGTAATACATCCCAAATTTCATAATAAATTATACTGGGTTCTTTTTACCATACATAAAATAATATGGGAACTTTATTTTCTAAACTCTATATTTATTTTTTGAATGTTTCCCCATCACCTTCCATAATGACCACATCTTGATTACATTATCACGAGGCCCATAAATGTCAGAAAACATTATTTCAATTTCTTCATCAATTCATTTCTCAAAAAAGGTGGCTTATAAATATTTTTTATCCATAAGTTTTATTCATAAAATCATATTATAAACATAGACATAGAATGTAAATTTTTGGGAAGAAAACATTAAAATATAATTTTTTTTTAACAAAATGTATTTTATCACATTATAAATATTTGAAAAATTATTCCCATGAAAAAATAAAACTAATTAACTATAAATAAAAAAGAATAGGTAATATAATTTTATAACATTTGAAAGGGTCTATATATACACATTGTCCAACAGTATAGAGTTATAACATCCAAATATGCCTAAATTAATAGAAATTGAGATGAAGTCCTTTATCCTGATTCAGAATTGTCACATCTTTCATTATATTCATGAATAATAAATATATGATAATTATTTAGTTTCAAGATATCCTTTTATAGTTTTTTATTACCATGTTATATAATATTTGTTAATAAATTATTTTTTTGTTGGTTTTTTGGACCATATTGGGCTTATGTGTCAAAAATGTCTTTTTTATGTTGAATATGGTCAAAGTGGTCATTATTTACACATATAAAAAATAATAATCCCAAAATATTTATAATATTTATACAAAAATTATACTTATAATATCAATCATTTAATATAGTTTTGAGAAATTTAGTGAGTTACAATCGTAGATATTGTAGGTCATATGTTGGTATAAGTAACATATCAATTCTTCAATGATCTTCATGGAAGAATATATGTAATATTTTATCATTAAATAATGATAATAATATTTTATATACCATATTAATTATTTAAATATACTTATATATATCATCTACGTGGATTGGGGATGAAAATAGAGTCACATCGCTTAATGAAGGTGGTAGTCCACACATTCAAGAATGACATTATCATTTCTCAGTGATTGAAAAGGTAAGAAAAAATGATATATTATCTTTTAATAATGATAAATATGTCATGAATAACATTATTTTTCCATTTATATAACTTATATTAATTATCTTTTCCATTATTTCATTTCATATAATATTCTAGAGATATTGAATCACATCAATTCGTGAGGCGATAGTTCGTCGTATATACAAATGATGTTATCGTATCCCCTCCTAAATGGAAAGTAAAAAATGTTATATGTGATATAATAAATCCATATATATAATTATTTTACAAATATCATATATATATATATATATATATTATATTAATTATCATAACCAACCATGTCATGTGTTGATGGATAAAATAATGACATCATTTCATGAGGCATTAGTCTTTTATAATCATGAATGGTGATTTTTTATCCCATTTTATGGAAGAGGAGAATTATTTTGGATATTACATTAACATAATAAAATATAATTTTATGGAATGATATTATGTTATTATATAATCATATTTTAATATTAATTTAATTTTTTTGTGTTAGAAATAAAATAATAATGCTTAATGAATAACGTTACCACTAATTCAGGTAGCTTCTTTTGGATTACACCAAAGTCCATCCTTGGTTGGATTTATTCCCAAAGTAAGGATTATATGATAATATTAGGGAATTATATAATTTGTTTTTTCAGGTAGTTTCAAAACTAACTTATTTTTAAGGTTTTAATAGAGGAGGAGAGGGGGTGTTCTCTTATAAATGAGGAGTGTAGCACACTTTTAGTTTTTGAAAAGAATAAAATCCACCCACATTCTTTTCATGTCACAAGGATCCAATAATGTAGAATTATTGATACTTGAAGGAATAATGTCTAAATATGACCAGAATATATATTTTAAACTATTTTTATGACATTTCAACACTTTTTATTTTAGTTTAATCCCTTTGGTAAACCATTTTTACCTTTACCACTATAATTATATTTTCACCATTTTCACTATTCCTTTGAGTTGAAACTTATGTTGATCATGAAATAAAATATAAATTAATTTTATTAAAAATATAAAATCCATTTTACCAAATTAAATACACATAAGTGCCAAATTTTAATTTCAAACAAAACCTATAGGCACGATAAAAAACAAGTTTCCAAGCACTGTAATTTTTAGCAAATGATAATTTCAAATTACCTCTATGACTAATAAAAATCATTTTATGAAACTAAATTTATATTTTATGATATATATTCTAGAAATTTGATTTAAAAAATTCCCTATTAAGTATTATTTTAAATAATTAAAATGCATAAAAATAACTCATTTTAAAATAGTATTTAGGAAACCCAATTCTTAAACTAAAAATATAAAATTATACTAATAACCGATAAAAAGTTGATTCAAAAGTAATTAAGTGAATTAAATAAAAATAAATAATACTTATGTTACATTAAATCATATTCAAATAAATATTGCTACTTTTAACGTACTAAAACTATTATTAATAAAATATTTTTTTACAAAAAACGGAATATTTTACTATTCATTGAAAAATAAATATTTTTTAAACAATACAAACATTTCAACACACGTAAATTTTGATATTATGACTTCAAAAATAATACTCATATTTTAAAATTAAAATTATAAAATTTATAAATTACACTTTTAAATAAAACCTTATAATAAAAGAGTTTAGTTAAGACTACTCCCATATCGAATTAGAATTTACATAATATTTTTATAACTAATGTAAATATCTAATTAAAATTAATAAACATGAAAATTATTTATTCTATAATTACCTTCAATTTTACTTGAACTTTAACTGGATCATGAGATTGAGTTCCCCATACAACTTATACTCAGAGCCACTCCCATCTATAAATTCTCATGTAACATCCAAGGTAAATAAAGAATATTATATTTTCATATTTATTAATATTTTTAAATTAATTACTAATTTAACATTAAAGGGGATACTATGTTCTATGTCATACCCAATACACAACAAATGGTTTCTTTGATATCTTACGTTGCACACAACGTTGAGTTTTATTGAAATATAATATAATATTATTATTATTTTAAATGGTAGTTAACGCCTAACTGTTGTAATGGAAGGAATGAACAGAACTAACTACAAAATGATTATACAGGTTTTTTAAATATTTTTACATTTATCAAAAAAATTTAAGAGGATTAAAATAAGAAATAATTCATTTTTTTGCATAAATACTCTAATATTCATTAAAATGTTGATTTATCGCTTTTTGATATCGAACCCTATTTAAATCTAGTTTTGGTATCTTTTATATGTTATATTTGTAAAAAATAATATTTTTTTTACAATTAGGACATCAAAATTTAATTTGGGTAAATATTTGGTATTTTTTTGGTAAAATCATAATTTTAATGAATAGTGAAAAATATTGTATTTTAATTCACATCTACTTTTTAATATAATTTATTTATATGGTTAGATTATATTTTTAATTTTTCTTAAAGTGTAATTAGATTATATTTTTACCATTTAATCCAATTTTTGTTATTGGATGAAATTTCACTTTGAAATTGGGCATAAAAAAGTGTCAGTCTTTTGATAGTTACTATTTCGTAAAAACACACTTTTTTGTTTTGACAACGGGAATCAATTTTAAATTAATTAATCCAACTTCTATGATTTAAAATTGGAAAAATGAAAATCATTTTTAATCATAATATCAAATATATCTTAGGATTAATTTTTGGTATTTTTTTAAAAACATCAATTTTTGATGAATAGTGAAACCACTAAGTAGTAGTAAAAAATATGACTTTTTCATTGAAATGAAATTTTAATACTTATGTGAATTTACTTCAAAAAATCCAAAATACATGGTTGTTATTAGTATGTAAAATATGGTTCAATAAAACTAAAATAATTTTTGGATAATAGTAACTTTTGACTTTTATTTACCGCGGTTAAAGTATAATAGGGTAATTCAAGGTAAAAAAATATTTTAATAATATTGATTTACTTAAACACTTGTCCTAACCTTATTTGATGAGTCATGGCAGACCATTGGAATCCTTGGGTTGATTTTGGGACCCATGGAGCCACTTAAGAGTGATAATTTCACTTTACTTTAATTAACTTAAAGTAAACGCAAAAATAACATAAACAAATATCTTTTAGTAAATTAATTTTTACATAGGCTTATATAAGTTATCATTTCAACTATAAATATTTTTTTTAAATATAATAATATTTCCTACATAATAGTAATTATTTTATAATTTTTATACATCAAATAAATTAAATTATTTATAACACAATAATGACACATTGTATACCTCATTAATAAATAATTTAAATAAATTAGATTGTAAAGATTAAAATAATATTCTTAAACTCTCAAATTCTTATTGGATGATTTTATTTCTACCATGATTCATCTTATATTTGATTTTAATGAGTTTTGGTTCTTTAGAAACTATAAAACATTATATAACAAAATAGTATTTTCACGCTTTCCTAATGAGCCCTCCCCCCCTTTATAAAAGGAACCCACTTTTGACCCATTCATCACACCTCTCAAGCCCCTGGGCTCGTCCAAACCCGACCCAAAAAATCTCTCATGATCCATCTTTTCTACTTATTATCCTCATTTTAGGCAGAAGGCACTTGAATAAAACCTTTTGGTTCAATCCATAAGGAGATACCGAATTTAAAGTTAATGTCTTCTCCTATGTCTTTTTTTTATTTTACATATCCAACACCCTAAAATATTTTTATTAATTTATTTTATATAAAAAAGTTTCTTAAATATAATAGGTTTTTGTTATGAGAAGGATTCAAACTAAAATTACACACACCTCCATCAAATGGGAAAAGAATATACTGTTTCTGTGGATGGAGAACTACTGCCTCACGAAACGATGATTGCTCAAATAACTCGTACCGCCTCTCATGGTGGCCATTATTATGGAACTGTATTTATATATGATATATATATATATATATATATTGTGTTTATGTTTTATTTATTCTTATATATTTCTTCATTTATATCATAATTGTATGGTTTCCATTACGGGTAAACACGATAATTTCATTTGAGGAAGCATGGACTACCGCCCCCTCAAAATGATATGACTCGCTCATGCGATACATAGGATGTATAAAGGAAAGAGTTAATTAAATTAGATATTACATTATACTTGAATTATAATATACCTATGTGTCATTATATATTCATTCTGTTAAATAAGAAAAAGAAATGAAAGTAGCGTTCATGTGTACGTACGTCTTACCATCTCCATAAACGGTGAATTTCATTTCTTACCTATAAATGTTATGTAATATTATAAATAAATATATATACTGGATATATATTTTATATATGATATGTAAATCAGTAATATAATTCTGGAGATAATGGACTCTTGATCACATGGAAATCTTGTAATTATAAGGTGTTTATTTTTTACTCAAGTACTAAATATCGACAAAACGACCATTATTAACTTAAATGGTTACATAATGTTTATAATAGGGTAATAGGTCATATAAATGGAATAATAAAATGGAAAAATGTTATTAATCAAGTATAAATTATCCTATGTTTATTATCCAGGATGAACAAGGAATAAACAAGTCAAGTGAGACACGAGGTAAGGGGTTTATTATCTCACTTTTAATTCTGTGATATTTCCATTGTTCACCCCTTATTTATTGAATGTGGTGAATTGTGTACTTCCATTTGATAAATATATTATCATGATTTTTTATATTCATGGTATTCTGTGATTTTTATGGTTGTTATTAACTTTTGATCATACAATTAGATTGATTACAATGTGGTAAGGGTTTTTAATCTCACTTTTCCCCCTTGAGATTCATGCTATATTAGACACTATTTAATTTTGTGGGGTGTATCTACTTCCCATGATTGTATTATTTGAGTAATATAATTTAATTTATTGGTATTTACATCTTCATTTTAAGATCTTTCTTTCATGTGGTGTATCTTCTGTAAGATACCAAATTAGTAAGGGAACCTTTCACCATCCTATTTTTTAAAAACTTCTTCTATAATGTCTTTTCATTTCCATTATATTTTGTTGGTATATGTTCTTATATATCCTTACATCTGTAAATTTTATGTCCAAGTGAAGAGATACTATTTTCTCTCTCATAAACTCATTTTCTGAATATTAATGTGACGTCATTGGGCTATCGAATTTTTGTATGGGAACTTCTTAACCCAATTTCAATTATTTGGGTTAAACTATTACTTCTTGATTATGACATGATATGAATATGTGTGAATGAGATTTTATTGTTTTACACTTAATATCAACTTATATTGGGTGTATTATTATTTTTCACACATAATTATGTGATTGATTTATCCTTAATTTAAGGATACGATCTTTATAAGGGACATTGTCTCAATTTACATTCCAGTGAGACTTAGTTATTATTATACAACAATTAACTTTTACATGGTGTATATACGCCCCTAAAAAATATTATATCATGAATATATTTATTCTAATGAAATTATAAGTTTTGTTTCATATTATTCTTTAATTGTGTTTAGTCAACTGTTACTCAAGTGTTACGAGACACTTTAACTAAAACATCATTTTAAATTCTTTACAGATTTATTCCTTAAAATATTTCTCATTAATTTCCATGTTTTCAAAATGGTTTTAAGGAACTATTTATATGGACATTAATATTTTAAAATGTTAATTACATTAAAAGCTTCAAATTTTTATGGGAGACTTTGATTCAAAAATCTATTTAGTAAATGTTTTAAATGGTTTGGAAGAATGGTTTGATAAAGAATTTATTGAGTCAATATCTTGAAATAATATATTTGTGATAGCAATGTGGAAAT
This sequence comes from Viscum album, assembly GCA_963277665.1. Lineage (NCBI taxonomy): Eukaryota > Viridiplantae > Streptophyta > Magnoliopsida > Santalales > Viscaceae > Viscum > Viscum album. The sequence continues at coordinate 612,629,129 of OY728129.1, read as the reverse complement.
TTTATATTTAATTTATGTTTGTTCTAATTTTTATGACTAATTTATAGTTCTTCAACATTTTTTATGTATACAGGTGGTTCTGTGATAAACTTAGGATGGGTGAGCCCAAGATAGCTCTCAAATGCATTGGGTAACATGGCTGACGTAAACTTTAATGTTTATTCAAAAAGACTTTATGGAATATTCTTTGATGGGTATTTCAAATCTAACTCCCAATGTAGCTGTGAATGATAAAATGTAAGTTTGAAATGGATTCCAAACATTACCTTAATGATTTATGATTTTAATGTGTTATTCTTAAATCTTATGATTTCATGAGGTATGTTATGATTGAAAAGTATGGTCTCATTTATTTGTATTAATTGATGTGTTAATGTTTCCTTTATTTATTTTTAACCCTTAATATGATTTTTATTCTTATCCCAAGTTTTTGAAATTTTCTCTATAGGACTTAAAGATTAATATGGTCAAGGATGGGATCAAGAAAAATTCATGTTGTCTTAAAATTGGAACAAGAAAATTTTCTTTTTTAGAGACATATTTTATTCAAAAAATGGATACTGAGTTATAGTGTCTACATGTAATTTTCAAGTTGATATGTAATAGTTATAGCCTAATTCACTAAAACTATAAACCTAAAAACTCCTCAATGTGAGATATTCATTTAATTCCAGATTATGTAATGTTTAAGGTTGGGTCCTTATAGTTGGTATCAAAGATTGTTTTAGATTACTTTAGAGGATAGTGTGTTCTTTAAGCATAAGTTACATTAACATAATGGTTAGGATTTTAGAATGATTCATAGTTATTTCAGAAAAATTGAATGTGTTTAAGATAAAATGAATTAGTATATCTTAGTATTTACCCTCCCCATAAGATATTATATGATGATTTTACTGATATATTCACACTGACCTTTTTGGTTTCAGTAAATGGCTAGATCAATCAGGCACCCAAGTAATAGTGGATACAAAGAAAATAGTGAAGGTTTTTTGAATGAGAAACTAAATGAAGTGGGAGTTTCAATGAGAAATCTTTTGGTTATTCTCAAACAACTATCTGGAGTCTTGATTAGCCACCTGAACCATGGTTATTTCTATAAGGCATCATATATGTGAGAAAAAAATCCCTACGGAAGTTCAGGTAATAATCATAAAGTTAAGTATGTTCAAAAACCAATGTGTCAAAGGAAAATATTTCAATGGGAAGGGAAGATGCAATAGATGTGGGTGTTAAGGTCATAAAGCAATAACCTGCCATGGAAAAAGGAAGCAACCAGTTGACTCTGGGAAAGGGAAAGAAAATCTTTTTGACGGATAAATTGAATGTTTTAAATGGGGTGTACATGGTCATTATACAAACAGATGTCCTACAAAGACGGTTTGGGAATGGGATCACCCAAATCACACAAATATATGTTTACAAATATCTAATTTCATTCCAATTGAAGATAAGGAAACCAAAAATGACCAACGAAAGGTATGGACTATTTCTTAACATATGTTTTGATATTATTGAATCTTAGGATATGATTTATGATATTGTTTGTAGGAATGAAGTATTTAAGAATAAGTTGGAAATGAATGGTTAATGGATCATGAAGAATATTGAATGAGTAAGAAGTCAACATATAAGGTATTCAAGTGTTTAAGTATATTTTAGGACAATGAAATGTATAAAAGTAATAAACCTCTTTTGATGGTGGTATTACATTAGAAGACTTTTTATAATATGTGTAACCCTTAAGTTTGTAATATGAGAATTTTATTCAAAGAATAATTATCTTTTCTTTGGTTTATATAGTTGTAAATAACTATTTGGGTTTATATGAACATTTAATTTGAGGAAATTACATGTTAATACATTTTGGGATGAACAATGAAAGTTATTAGATAACCTTTGTAGTTAAAATATGTTATGGTTATTTTTGATGAATTTTTCTCTTTTATGGAATGTTATAAAATTATATAGTTTTTGAAAATGGACTACACTAAGAATGTGTGACAACCCATCACATTGGAAAAAGCTACAGGAATCGAACCCACAACCAAAGTGCGACTGAGATTTATCTCCTACCACTAAACTACATGAAGTATCTGGTTAGTATGACTATTTATTTTTAGTTAAATGATTTTATGAATCTATAATAATTTGATTTTGGGTTATATATGGAAATTATAAACCTTTAACAGAGAATATTTGATTAGGTTAATTACTTTTCAATATGAGAATTTAAGAATAACTGATGTTATTTGGAGATAAATGTTAAGATCTATCTTGGAATACTGTGAGTAAATCCTTATAATATTTGGGTATTAATCTTAGTTTTGATTAATACGATGAATTTTAGGTATATTTGTTTATTGAATGGTCTTTGTTGAACTTTGGGTATTGTTTGACAAATTTTGGGGATTATGAGTAGTTTTTTTGTAAAACATTATCCTTTTTAGGGATTATCTGATCTTCTACTAACCATTTCGGTTTTGATTAATGTCTATAAACATGGGAATAATATAGTTCATATATTGTGGATTATGTGATTCTCTAGAAGATGATTATATCACTTTCAATGTGAAAAAAGTATCTTGAATACTCTTCATTTGATGACAAAATGAGTTTGTCATAGGAATTTAGTAAAGGATGAAAGTCTACATGACAAGTAAGTATGTTTACATATATTTTTACTTAAGCTCATAAATAAATTCCTCAACATTATGAAAAGTAACTTAATACAAAAATGTGGTCTGTTAACTTTTCCTACCATGGAATTGATGACTATTTAACCCATCACAAGTTTGTGATTTTCGGGTGGTTAACTTTTTCCAAACCATGTTTTCTTTCACTTTATATCAGAACTTCAAAAAAAATTTCTCCCCCATATCCATGTTTTCATGGAATCCTAGTATATTTTGTCTTAGGTGACCTTTTTATTTCTCTTTCTTTCTTTTAAAGTGATAGATTTATTGACTCTTTTTCTGATGTAGGACTTTCAATGATGTTTCCAAGCCCAATTTCAAAATTGTGAGGATGCAATTCACAAAAGGGGGGAAGGATATAACATCTCAGGTAAATAAAAAATATGAAATTTTTATATTTATTATTATTTTTAAATTATTTATTAATTTTACTTTAAATGGGGTACTATGTTTGATGGCGTACCCGATACACAACACCAGGTTTCATTGAAATCTTACGTTGCACACAACGTTGAGTTGTACTAAAAAAAATACAATAATATTATTGTTTTAAATGGTAGTAAATGCTTAGAAATTTAAATGGTGGGAATGAACAAAAATGACTAAAAAATTATTCTACATGTTTTTTAAATATTTTTACATTTATCCAAAAAAAATTAGAGGCTTAAAATAAGAAATAATACGATTTTAAGAATAAATACTATAATATTCATTATATGGTCGACGTACTGCCTTTTGTTCAAGAACCCTTCTTTAAATCAATTTTTTGTCACTATTATATGTTTTATTTGACAAAATAAAATTTTTCTTTATAATTCGGAATTTAAAATTTATTTTGTGTAATTTTTTTTCTATTTTTCTAATAAAATTCAATTTTTAATGAAATGTGAAAAAATACAGTATTTTAATTCAAATATGCTTTTTAATAAAATTTATTTATATGGATAGATTAAATTTTTAATCATTTTTAAAGTTTAATTATATTATATTTTTACCATTTAATCTAATTTTGGTCATTGTAAGAAATTTCACTTTGAAATTGGGCATAAATATGTGTTAATCTTTTGATAGTTACTATTTCATAAAAACACGAATTATTTTGAAAATAGGAATTAATTTTAAATTAATTAATCCACCTTATATGTTTTTAATTTGTTAAAATATACATCATTTTTGAATTTTTAATATCAGATATAGATTAGGCTGAATTTATGGTATTTTTATGAAAAGCATCAATTTTGATGAATAGTGAAACCGCTAAGAAGTATTAAAAAATATGACTTTTTCATATAAATGAAATTTTACCACCTCTGTGAAATTAAATTTCAAAATTCTGACATACATGATTGTTATTATTATACAAAATTTATTTCAGTAAGATGAATATAATTTTTGGTTAATAGTAACTTTTACCTTTTATTTACCACAGTTAAAGGTTAAAAGGGTAATTCAAGGTAAAAACAATATTATAATAAAACTAAATTACCTTAAAGTTGATCCTAAAATTATTATATGGGTCATGGACGACCATGGGAATCCTTAGATCTATTTTGGGACCCCATGAAGCCACTTAGGACTGATAATTACACTTTATTTTAATTAACTTAAAGTAGTGGATACAATGAAATATACAAATATCTTCTAGAAAATTAATTTATACGTAGGATTATATAAGTTATCCTTTATACTATAAATATTATTTGGAAATAAAAATAGCTTTCCTACATCAGGGTAATTTTTTTTATAATTTATAGACATTAAATAAATTAAATTATTTATGACACAATAATGATGCAGTGTTTACTTCCTTAATAAATGATTTCAATAAATAAGATTATAAATATTAAAATAATATCCAAAACCTGTAAAATTTTTATCGGATTATTTTATTTTTACCACGATTCATCTTATCTTCGACTCTAATGGGTTTTGGATCTTTAAAAATGGAAAATCATTATATAATAAAATAATATTTTCACACTTTCATAAGGATCCCCTCCTCCCCCTTATAAAAGGACACCACTTATAACCCATTACTCACATCTCTCAATCCTCTTGTCTCATCCAAATCCTACCCAAATAAGATACCCATATCTCTATATTCCACATAGAATCCTACCCTAGTCAAAAGGAACTTCAAGTAAACGTTCTGGTTCAATCCAAGGGGAGATACCCAATTTAAAGGTAATGTCTTCTCTTAAGCCCTTTTGTTTTATTTTACATCTCCAACCCCCCAAACTCTTTTTATTCATTTAATTAATAACAACACTAGTATAATAAGTATACTAGTTTTTTTATGATAAGGATTCAAACTACACTTACACACACCTCCATCAAATGGGTAAAGAACATATTGTTTCTATGGACGGCGCACTACTGCCACACGAAACGATGATTGTTCAAATATCTCCTACCTCCTCTATTGCTGGACATTATGATGGAACTGTATTTATATATGATATATATATATATTATGTTTATGTTTTTTATTCTTCTGTATTTTTTTCATTTTTATCATACCATTATGGTTTCCATTATGGGTAAACATGATAATTTCATTTGAGGAAGTGCATACTACCACCCCCTCCAAGTGATATGACTCATTCATGTCATTATTTGGGAATATAAAGGATGCATTTAATGAAATTATATATTATATTATACTATAATTATAATATACCTATGTATGATTATGTTTTAATTCCTTTAAATATGAAACAGAAATGAAAGTAGTGTTCATGCTTACGTACGAATAACCATCTCCATGAATGGTGCATTTCATTTCATACCTCTAAATGTTATGTAATATTATAAATACATATATATACTGGATATATATTTTATATATGATATTTAAATCCTTAATATCATTATGACGATAATGGACTCTTGACAACATGGAAAACTTGTAATTATAAGGTGTTCATTTTTTACTCAAGTACCAAATATCAAAAAAAACGACCACTATTAACATACATGATTAAATAATGATTATAACATGGAAATAAGTGGTATAAAAGGATTAATAAACTTGAAAATTGTTCTTAATAAATTAAAAATTAACTTAATTTTATTATTTAGGAAAAACAATGAACAAACAAGTCAAGTCAGACAAGAGGTAAGGGGTTTCTTATCTCAATTTTAATTCTGTGAGATTTCCTTTGTTCTCTACTTATTTATTGCATGTGGTGTATTGTGTACTGCCATTTGATATATATATTATCATGATTATTTTTATATTCATGGTATTATGTGATTAATTTGGTATTTATTAACTTTTTTCATTTGACTCGATTGATTACAACGTGGTAAGGGTTTTTAATCTAAATTTTTATTCCGGTGAGATTCAAGCTATATTAGACACTATTTCTTTTTGTATTGTTTATGTACTTCCCATGATATTATTATTTTTGTAATATAATTTAATTTATGTGTATCTAAATCTTCATTGTATGATATTTCATTCATGTGGTGTATCTTTTGTAAGATTCTAAATCATTAAGGGAACCTTTCACCCTCCTCTTTTTAAAAAACATCTTTTGTTATGTCTTTTCATTTCCATTTTATTTTGTTGGGATATGTTTTTCTATATCCTTACTATGGTACATTTTATGTTCAAGTGATGAGGACCCTTTACTCTATCACAACTCATTTTATGAATTTTAATGTGACGCTATTGGGCTGTCGAATTTTTGTAAGGGAACTTCTTAACCCAATTTCAATTCGTTGGGTTAAACTTATATTTCTTCATTATGTCATGTTATGAATATGTGTGAATTATATCTGATTATTTTACACTTAATATCCTCTTTGTAGAACTATCTCTGAGATGGTTATTTTAATAATCCCAAATCATTGTTTTATTTATTTCAATTTAGTCTTTTGTTCAAATTGTTCTGAATATGTTTATATTTGTTTAATTCATGTTTACATATGTTTATCTATGTTAAATTATTTTTTACTGTTGACCTGGATGTATTTTTGAATCAATCAGACACTATGAAAATTCCTTGTTTTGTCTCACCGTTAGTTCTATTCTGGTTGCACCGATGAAGAGAAAGTCACCGATGAGGAATGGTCTTACCGATGAAGAACAAGTCACTGATGAGGAATAGTCGCACTGATAAAGAGGAAGTCACCGATGAGGAACGGTCGCACCGATGAAGAGCAAGTAACCGATGAGGAACCATCGCACCAATGAAGAGCAGGTCACCAATGAGAAACGATCGCACCAATGAGGAGAAATCCACTGATGAGGAACGGTCGCACCAATAGAAACGGTCGCACCGATAGCAATAGTCGCATCAATGGAAACGGTTGCACCGATGGATACCAATGATCATGAGTCACCAATACCGATGACCAATGAGTTATTGATGTTGATGCTATCGATACTGATGTAGATTCAAAATGACTCACCGATCTTATGTCTCACCGATAATCATGAAAAATGTTTGAATTTCTATAAACTCGTATTTAATTCTAATGGTCATATTTGATGTTTTTAAAGAAATTAATGATATTTAATGTTAGTTGTTGGCATGTCAGGGGACCGTACCTCGTACCTATGAAAAGGTAATCATTCCCATTGCTGGAGATCATGGAATAAAAAGGAAGATCGAGCTGAAGTAAAAGATAACGCTTGAAAAGGCATAGAGATAGAATTCTTCCATGCACATACATACATAGATGAAAAGAAGAACACACAAGGAACTTGAAGAGGACATTGCAAGATCTTCAAAATATTATCATGCATGCAATCTAGCACTACTAAAGAACACACGAAGAACACTGGAAATCATAGAACACACTCACTTGTAAAGGACATCAAGATAATCCACGATACTCTGTTTTTCAACAGAAAAACCACAGAAAGACTCAGAAGCATTTCTGCTAAATCCAACGAGTACAGAGCTCCACTGCCAATCACTAGAGATTTCTAAACATTTATATACTCTCTCAAAGTGAATTGTTATTTACTGTTGAGAAGTGTGTGTACTCTGTAAATCTTTTTCACTGACATTGTCTCCTGTGCTGAACTGGAGGATAATAAATCCTCATTCCAAACTCCATACATCATACTGTATCCCACTGTGGATAGTGGTAGAGGTCGAGTAAGACCTAGATAGTTATGAGCTATTGTTTGTTTTCCCACATATAACTGTGGTATAGGTCATTGAACCTAGACAGTATTGTACTATTGTTAACCCCGATCTAGGGTGTGGATCAAATTTATATATAATTTTGAGAGGACTAAGTCTCTACTTGAGACTGAACCTCTTGGTTATATCTACTGTGATTTTTAGTATAAGTCTAAAGTCTAATACATATACCTTTTATATTATATTTCTATTACATTGAAATACAAATATATTTTAAATTTACTTTGATAGTTAAATTAGCAAGTGTTTATACTTGTTGTGAACCAGTAGGTTAGCTTCAAAAGCTAATTTAATCCTGCGATCAAATTGACTGAGATCTAATCAATCTTTAAGAAGACAATTAAACATTTGCAATCTTTATAAATTCACTATAGTTTAACTTTGTTTTTTAATTGGGGGATTTTAAGAGAAATAATTTTAATAGAAATTTCAATTGGAACTCAATTCACCCCCCTCTTGAGTATCCACTCTGACCAAAATTTTGTATGCAATGATTTGTTTTGTTTATCAATGTTTTCAAATACTATGTTTTTCAACTGTGATTTTAGTTATATTTTAAAGATATTAAATTTCTGTTAGTTTTAAATTTTATCTCTTTAAATTTATTTTCTAAACTCTAGTTATGGATAATAGACTAGAAGGTGTTGCTACCAACAGGCAACCGTTCTTTAATGGTACAAATTATGCCCAATGGAAACTGAAAATGAAAATTCATTTAGAAAGTATGGGATTTGATATCTTTACTGCTATAGAAACTGAATATTATATTCCATCAACTATTAGAACTACTTGGGATGAAGCAACTAAGAGAGCTTAAAATAATAATTGAAAAGCTATGAATGCTCTGTATTGTTCTTTAAAAGATGAATATTTCAATAGAAAATCTTCTTGAAAAACTGCCTATGAAATATGGGATTCTTTGAGTGTTTCTCATGAAAGAACAACTAATGTTAAAGAAATGAGATTTATTACATATACAATTAAATATGATAGTTTTAAAATGAATACTGATTAACCTATCACTGACATGTAACTCAGGTTCAATGAGATTGTCAATATAATGATCTCTCTTGGAAGACATGTCACTGCTAAGGAACAAATCATGAGAATATTGAGATGTCTACCAGATCGATGGAGAGGCACTTCTGTTTCAATTATAGAATCATGTGACATAAGCAAGCTACCAGTAAAGGAGGTCATTAGTAAGATTATGATGTATGAGGAAGAACTCAAGGCGAATAAGGAGGAAGATGATGAACCTAAAAGGACGTCTGTAGCTTTTAAATATATTTCGTCGAAGATAAAGGACAAAAAAAAAGTTCAAATACAAACTGAAAGTTCAACAAGTGAAGACTCAGACTCTGATTGTGATGCAGATATGGCTCAAATATCTAGGAGATTCAAGAAGTTTTATAGGAATAAGAGATTCCTTAGAAAATCAAATTACAATGGAAAGTATGACAACAAAAGTCATTGGAAAAAGGATTGGAAAAATCCTGACAAGAATGATGAAGTTGTCTGATATGAATGCAAAAGGAAAGGTCACATTAAAGAAGAATGTCCAAAATTGATGTTCAAAAATAAATATGACTATAAGTACAATACGTACAAGAAATCCATTAAAGCTACATGGAGTGCTTTAGAAGACATCACAATTGAATCTGAAGGTTCTGATTCTAAAAAGAATCGTGCCAGCATGTGCTTCATGACTAATACCTATGAGGAAACATGTTTGAAGTGTTCTCACAAGAATATATGGTACTTGGATAGTGGATGTTCAAAACATATGTCTGGATATTACTCATGATTCAAGAGTTTAATCAAAGATTATGGAGGCTATGTAACCATTGGTGATAATTATAAAGGAAAAATCATCGGCCTAGGCCAGATTGGTAACACTGATTCAGTCTTGATTTCTAATGTTTTATTTTTTGATGGACATAAGTATAATCTGTTATGTATTTTTCAATTATGTGATGATGTCTTTAATGTGAAATTTTAAAATGATTCCTGTAATGCGTTCAACTCTAAAAATGTTTTAGTATTTTCTGCCTTGAGAAATGAAAATTTTTATGCTGTTGATTTAAATTCTTTAGCCAAATAAAATGTTACTTTCATAAATTCTTTTTATAAATAATCTTGGATTTGGCACAGAATATTAAGACACTGCAATCTATATTCACCTAGAAAACTGACTAGGAAGAACTTAGTTTGAGATCTACCCAAACATGAATTCCCAAATGACAATGTTTGTAATCACTGTCAAAAGGGAAGAAACATAAAGTTTCTTTTAAATCAAAGAAAGAAGTCTCAACTTCTCAACCTCTCGAGTTGGTTCACATGGACTTTTTTGGACCTTCTATAGTTTTTAGTATAAATGGGAAGCACTATGTCTATGTCCTAGTAGATGACTTTTCTAGATATACTTTTGTATACTTCTTAGCTCACAAAAATGAATCTTGTTCTTACATTGTTAAATAATCCAAGCCTGTAGAAAATCACAGTGGACTTAAGATTAAGACACTTAGAATTGATCATGGATGTGAATTTTAAAATCAAGAGTTTGGATCTTATTACTCACAAAATTGATATAGTCAAAACTTTTCTGATCCTTGGACACCTCGGCAGAATGGTGTAGTAGAAAGAAGGAATACAACCCTTCAAGAAATTGCAAGAACTATGCTTAATGAGTATGACCAACCTATTTATTTTGGGGCTGAAGCTGTGAATATATATTGTTATATTATCAATAGAGTCTTAATTAGACCTGCTCTTTAAAAGACCCCTTATGATTTTTGGAATAATAAGAAACCTTAAGTCAATTACATCAAAGTCTTTGGCTGCAAATTTTTTATTCCTAATAAAAAGGATAATCTGGATGAATTTGCTTCTAGAATTTATGAGGGAATCTTTCTAGGTTATTCCATATCCAGTATATCTTATAGAGTCTTTAAATAAAGGATCAAATGTGTGGAAGAATCTGTTCACATCATGTTTGATGAAACTGTTCCACATGAAACTAAACTATCTCTTGAGAATCTTGTAGAATATTTGAGTATTTTGGACCTTTGTGATAAAATTAAAGAACCTGCTATAAAAATATCCAGTTCTGGACATATTAAAGAATCTTCTTCTATTGAACCCGAACCTATAGATGAACCTGATATTTCTATTCCTACCTTTACTTGATCAACTAGGATTCTAAAGAATCATCCTTTGGATGTTGTTGTTGGTAATCTTGATAATGGGACACCTACTATAGCTTCTCTATGAAACTAGTTTAAACATCAAGCCTTTCTATCCCAGCTAGAACCTAAAAATGTCAATGATTCAATCAATGATGAAATTTGGGTAATGGCTATACCGGAATAGTTAAATCAATTTGAAGGAAAAAAATTATGGGAATTAGTTGATAGACCCAAGGACACATTAACAATAGGCACTGAATGGGTTTTTAGAAATAAAGTTGATGAGTCTGGAAACATAGTTAGAAACAAAGCTAGATTACTTGCACAAGGAAATAGTCAAGAGGAAGGTATAGACTATGAGGAAACCTTTGCACCTGTAGCCATATTAGAAGTTATTTGGATTCTACTTGCCTATGCTGCTCATCTGAATTTCAAGTTATATCAAATGGGTGTTAAAAGTGATTTTCTAAATGGTTTTATTGTTGAAGATGGTTTTGATGAACAACAACCTAGATTTAGTAATGCTCATTTTCCAAATCGAGTTTGTAAACATTCTAAAGCTTTATATGGTTTAAAACAAGATCCAAGAGATTTGTATGATAGACTTATTAGTTTTCTTATTTCAAAAAGTTTTAAAAAAGGGATTGCTGATCCAACACTTTTTTATTAAAATAGTTTCTAAAGATGTATTAATATTAAAAATCTATGTTGATGACATTATTTTGGGATCTTCTAAACATTCTTTATGTACTGATTTTTCAAAGATTATGCAAAATAAATTTGATATGAGTTTAATGGGAGAACTCAAATATTTTATTAGATTTCAAGTTTTCCAAAATGAAAATGTTATTCTTTTGAATCAAAGTAAATATAAAAATGATCTTTTAAAATTGTTTGGTTTGGATAGTATTAAGTAAATTGAAACTCCTATGAGTATAGACTGTAAATTTAATGCAGATGAAACTGGGAAACCAGTGGATCAAACAAATTATAGAGGTATGATTGGAAGATTACTTTACTTTAATTTTAGTCGACCAGATATTATGATTAGTGTGTGTATGTGTGCAAGATTTCAAGGTAATCCAAAAGTATCTCATTTACTTTCTTTTAAAAGAAATTTTCAAATATCTTAAACATACAACAAATTTAGGTTTGTTTTATCCAAAAAGACAATATTTTAAATTAACCAGTTATCCAGATGCCGACTTTGCTGGTTGCAAGCTAGATAGGAAGAGCACATCTGGAACATTTCATCATTTGAGAAAGTCCTTGGAATCATGATGTAATAAGAAATAGTACTCTGCTGTATTATCTACTACTGAAGTAGAATACATTGCTGCTGGTAGTTTTTGTGCCCAGATTATGTGGATAAAACACACTCTTTTGGACTATGGATATGATTTTGAGCATGTTTCAATCAACTGTGATAACACTAGTGCAATTAACATATCAAAGAACCATGTGTCTCACTCTAGAACCAAACACATTGATGTAAGGCACCACTTTTTGAGAGACCACTACCAAAAAGGTGATATTACTCTTGATTTAATAGGTACTGAACAACAATTAGATTTAATTTTTCACCAAGCCCTTAAGTTTTGAAAGGATAGACTTGAGTAAACAAGAGTTGGGTATGAATGATCTATGAAAACGATCTGTGAAACTGATCTGTCAAACCGATCTGTCAAACCGATCAGTTAAACCGATCTATCAAACTTATCTGTGAAATTGATCTGTAAAACTGATCTGTCAAATCGGTTAATGCTACCGATTGGTTTGTACTGTATTTAAAATCATTTTTTGTCTGTTTAAAATGATGTTGTTTTTATTAATATATATTTTAATATTTTTGAACCCTAAATGGTACAAATAATAACCCGCGACTATTTATTTTTCTAAGAGACTGTTGTCCATCTATTTCCCACTGAACTCTCTCTTCTCTTTTCTGTAACCCGAGCCTTTTGAATCTTTCCAAGCCTCTCGATTATCTAAAAGCTCATAATGGCCAGGAAAAAGAGACAGAGAAAGGAATCTGAAGGATCTTCACCTGTCATGCATGCTCAAGGTGAGTCAAGAAGTACAACGCAGAAGTCTGTAAACCCAGAGCTCGAAAAATGGGAAGTTATAGCTGAAAAAGAAATATATTCAGAATGGGTTCTATCTAGAAAGTCTATTCTCTTTGAAAGTGTTGGAAATGGAAGGTTGGAAGAATTGGTTATGTGATAATAATCGGGTCTTTTACCCGAAGCTGGTGCATGAGTTCTATTTAAACATGAATATAGTATTGGATGGAGTAGAGGTTGTGAGATTTTCTTCTATAGTAAAATGGAAAAAGATTAATTTTTCATCGAAACAGTGGGCTGAATGTTTGGAAGTACCTCACAATGGAAGGCATGAGGATTAAGTTGGTAATATCACTCCTACTACTGATTACATTTCTTATGAGCTAGCCCTAGAGTTATTGACTGGAATGTCTGAATCGAGGAGGATAACTACTGCTGAGTTGGATGGTGGGAATAGAATCCTGTTTAAATTTATTCAACATCAAATATGTCCTAGAAAATGTGACTTTTCATTAGTAAAGTATTAGGATATTTTTCTGTTATTCCGTTTGTTGAATGGTGAAAATATCAATCTGTGTAGATATTTTGCTGAGCATATTTTTGAGATGATAAAACCTTCAATGAAAGATGCTACTTTGTTTTATTCTAAGCAATGTTCTGCCATGCTGAAATTCTTGGGCTTTGTGGATGATGGAGTTGAGTGTATCTCATCAATTACTTTTTGTTTCAACAAAGTTATTTGTAAGAGGATGAAAATAAATTGGATCCCATGGAAGAAATCTTAGGTTGCTGATGAAGAAAAGTTATATGAGTCCTTCAATCCTACTGATCGTCCAAGGAGACCAAAGGGGATAAGAAATCCTAGCTTAAAACCAGGTGAGGAAATGATTTACTCAGATGAAGAAGAGGAAGTAGTAGTTCCTAATGAAACTGGTGCATCCAGTAAGAATGGAACAGAAGAAGAAGAAGTTGGTGATAATTTGAATGCTAAAGAGGAGGATGAATCATCTCCCGATGAGAGGAGTGATCTGGATACTGTTAGCCTAAAGAAAATAAGGATGGAATTTGGTTCGGCAAGCCCTCCTCTCATGTTACCAGAGATTGAACTTCTTTTAGATGATGAAGAAGAAGGTGAGTCTGATGAATCAACCTCTGCGGAGTATGTATCTAGAAGTATAGATAGCTCAAGTGAGAGATCAGTGAATGATGATAATTATAATGATGCTGATGAAGGCAGTGATGGTGATGAGGGTGATGCTGATGGTGATGGTGATAGTAGTGGCAGTGATAGTGATAGTGGTGATACTGATGATGCTAATGCTCAACCTATAGAATTTTAGAATGTGATCTAAGATGATCCTCAACCCCAACCAATTGAGCAAGAAAATGTCCATGAGGCCGAGAGGACATAACAGTTGGAGAGTGGTGAGGATGAGGAATTCCCTCCTGAAAATTCTGGACGAGCTATGTTTGTGAATCCTATGTATCCTTCATGCAATGCCGCATGGGAAGAACATCCAGGTCTTGCTGTTCTGGGATTAGATTACCCAGAGGAAGAGGAAGGTGTAGAAGTGGATCTTACAAGCATAAGTGATTCAGTGTCTCAAGCTAGACCTGATCCTACAATTGCTAAATCTGACATTGAAAGATATAAGGTTGAATTGTTTGAATCTGTTAAAGAGACTATGAATGATGAGTTATCTTATGTTCCTGCTCTTGCTCCTATGTCTTTATCTAAAGCGGTTATAGATGACTTGGCTCAAAGAGTGGTAAGCATTATCAACCCAGACTTGTGAAATTACAGTGATTCAATTGGCATGCACATTACCTCATTGAATCAAACACTCACGAATTTAGGCAGCAATCAAGTTTCTCTTTCAGGAGTGTTCAGAACAATTATATCTGGTATGATGGAAGTTTTAAGAAATCTGATAGAACATTTGAAGAAGGCAGATTTGACGAAGTTGAAAGGTGAGACCATGTAAGTTTTTCCTTAGGATAGTTCTTCAAATGTAACCAAGATTACTGTTTATGAGCTTAATACATTAAAGGATGTTGTTAGAGAAGAGTTGGTAGCTCATGGAAAGATTTTGGATTTAGATTCATTGAAAAATATGAAATAGCACAGAGATCATATTCATAAAATGGTGCAGCTATATTCAACTGATGCTACCAATGATCAAAAAGAGATTATGGAGAAAGAGGGTCATTATTTCTCTAATATCTACACCAAGCATGAGTTGAATCATCATTTTAAAGTGTTGGCTGACAATTTGAGACTCCCTCTAGTTACTCAAGCTTTTAAGGCTCATGTTCAACAGTTAAAGGATTTTACTCCTACTTTGGAAAATTTCATGCAGAATATGGATGATTTTAAAAAGGCTATGAAGTATGGTGGAGAAGTAATTCAGGACTTCATCAATTTGCCCAAACCCTACCTTTATGTGCAAGCTAAGGCCATTGTTTTTCCTAATGCTGAGCCTCTTCAATCATAAGATGTTTCTCTTGGTCAGAAGTCTGTTTCTCGAGATCTCTCCAATATTCAGCCAGTATTTTAACAGAATCCTTCAAATAGATCTTCTACTCCGCAGTAGGTGACCTTGGAACCCACAATTCGTCCATCTTGAGTCGTTCTGCCTCCTTTCTCCATTCGTCCTGTTCAAAGGAAAATCTCCCTTGCACCCCGAGAAATTAATGTATCAGTCAATTTTTGATAGGGTTTCTATTTACTGTACGTTTTACTTTTGTATGGGATTTTTGTACCCATTTTCAAACCATATTTTACTATGGAATCTTCTTGTTTATCTTCCTTCTCTTTTCTTTTTGATAATCCCAAAGGGGGAGAAATTAGGGAGATCATGCATATGAATGGGTGAACTGAATGTGCATATGATCCCCACAAGGAGAGAAATAAAGCCTTTGTATCTCCGTGGGAATAATAATGAAACGGGAGAATGATTTGTATTATCTGAATTATATTATATGGGGTGAATGACTCAGTTATATAATTTTTTTTTCTATTCTAACCTTGTTTTATCTTTTGGCATATATTCTTTTTATATAAGGGGAGCATACTGAATGAAAAACTATCTTCTCTCTTCCTTTGTACCATTGATTTGTGATTATCAAAAAGCGAGAGATTGTTGAACTCTCTCTGAGATGGTTATTTTAATAATCCCAAATCATTGTTTTATTTATTTCAATTTAGTCTTTTGGTCAAATTTTTCTAAATATGTTTATATTTGTTTAATTAATGTTTACATATGTTTATCTATGTTAAATTATGTTTTACTGTTGACATGGAATTATTCTGGAATCAAGAAGACACTGTGAAAATTCAATGTTTTGTCTCACCATTAGTTATATACTGGTCACACCGATGAAGAGCAAGTCACCGATGAGGAACGGTCGCACTGAGGAAGATCAAGTCACTGATGAGGAACTGTCAAACCAATGAAGAGAAAGTCACCGATGAGGAATGGTCGCACCGATGAAGAGCAAGTCACCGATGAGGAACGGTCGCACCGATGAAGAGGAAGTCACTGATGAGGAACGTTCGCACTAATAGTAATAGTTGCACCGATAGCAACAGTCGTACCAATGGAAACGGTCGCACTAATGGCTACCGATGATCATGAGTCATAGATATCGATGATTAATGAGTTACTGATGCTGATTCTACCAATACCGATGCAGATTCAAAATGACTCACCTATCTCATGACTCACCGATAATCATGAAAATTATTTGAATTTCTATAAACTCTTATTTAATTCCAACGGTCATATTTGATGTTTTTAATGCAGTTAATGATATTTAATGTTAGTTATTGGCATGTCAGGGGACCTTACCTTGTACCTATGAAAAGGTAATCATTCCTATTTCCGGAGCTCGTGGAATAAAAAGGAATATCGAGCTGTAGTAAAAGATAGCGCAAAAAAGGCATAGAGATAGAATTCTTACATGCACATACATACATACATGAAAAGAAAAACACATGAGGAACTCGAAGAGGACATTGCAATATCTTCAAATAATTCTCATGCATGCAATCCACCACTACTAAAGAAGACATGAATAACACTGGAAATAAGAGAACACACTCACTTGTGATGGACATCAATCTAAACCATGATACTCTGTTTTTTAACAGAAAAACCACAGAAGGACTCAGAATCATTTCTACTAAATCCAACGAGTCCAGATCTGCACTACCAATCACAAGAGCTTTCTAAACATTCATATACTCTCTCTAAGTGAATTGTTATTTACTGCTGAGTAGTATTTGTACTATGTGTATATTTTACACTCACACTCTCTCCTATGATGAATTGGAGGATACTAAATCCTCATTCCAAACTCCATACATTATATTGTATCCCACTCTGGAGTGTGGTAGTGGTTGAGTAAGACCTAGATACATTTGTCTTATTGTTTGTTTTCCCACGTAGAAGTGTGGTAGACGTATTTGAACCTGGATAGTATTGTACTGTTGTTAACCCTGATCCAGGGTGTGGATCAAATTTATATATAAATTTGAGAGGACTAAGTCTCTTCTTGAGACTGAACCTCTTGGTTATATCTGTTGTTATTTTTAGTATAAGTCTAAAGTATACTACATATATCTTTTATATTCCGCTGCTATTACATTGAAATAAAAATATATTTTAAAGTTACTTTGATTGTTAAATTAGAAAGTGTTTATAATTGTTGTGAACCAGTAGGTTAGCTTCAAAAGATAATTTAATCCTGTGATTAAATTGACTAAGATCTAATCAATCATTAAGAATACAATTGAACATTATCAATTTTTATAAATTCCCTACAGTTTAACTTTGTTTCTTAATTGGGAGATTTTAAGAGAAATAATTTTAACAGAAATTTTAATTAGAACTCAATTCATCCCCTCTTGAGAATCTACTCCGACCAACACACTTATAATAGTTTTATTCTTATTTTTCACACATAATTATGTGATTGATTTATCCTTAAACTATGGATATGATCTTTGTAAGGGACTTTATCTCAATTTGAATTACATTGAGACTTAATTGTTCTTATACACCAATTCACTTTTATATGGTGTATATACTTCCCTTTGAAATATTATATCACAAATATCCTTATTCTCATGACATTATAAATTTTGTTTCATTTTATTTTTTACCTGTGTTTAGTCATATGTTTCTAAAGTGTTATGAGACTCTTTAACTAAAACAACATTTTAAATGATTTAAACATTTATTCATCAAAATATTTCTCATTAATGTCCTTGTTTTAAAATTGGTTTTAAGAATTTATTTATATTGACATTAATGTTTGAAAATGTTAATTCTTTTAAAAGCTTCAAACTGGTATGGGACACTTGGATTCAAAAAACGTTTTATTAAATGGTTTAAATTGTTTTTGAAAATGATTTGATAAAGAATTGATTATGTCAATATCGTTAAATAATATATTGTGATAGCATTGTGGAAATTTTATCTTTCCTATATGCTTGTTTTATGTGTTATGACTATGTTACGGTTCTTCATCATTGTTTACGTATATTGGTGGTTTTGCGATAAACCTAGGGCGGGTGATCCTAAGATAGATCTATATTGCATTGGGTAACATGATGGAGGTAAAATATAATGTTTCTCCTAAGAGATTTTAAGGATTATATAGTGATGGGTATTCCAAATGTAACTCCTACAGTAGCTGTGAAATGTACAATTTAAGTTTGATATGGATGCCAAAAGTTACCTTAATGATTTATAATTTCTCTGTGTTATTCATAATTCTTTTTATTTCATGAGTTATGTAATGATTGAAAAATATGGTTTCATTTATTTGTATTTATTGATGGGTTAATGCTTCCTTTCCATATTTTATAACCCTTACTGATCTTTTTATGCTCATCCCATGTTTTTGAAATTTTTTCAACATGGCTTAAAGATGAATAAAGAAAAGGATTGTATCAAAGATAAGTCATGATGTCTAAAACTTGGAACTATAAATTTTTTCTTTTAAGAGTTTTTATTTTATGATAAAATGGATATTGAGTAATAGTGTCTTCATGTAATTTTCATGTTGATATGTAATAGTTATTGCCTAATTCTCTAAAACATTAAACCTAGAAAGATCCTCAATGTGAAATATTCATTTAATTCAAGATTATGTAATGTTTATGGTCGGGACCATATAGCTCCTATATAAAATCCCTAGAATAACTAGAGGAATTGAAGAATCAAGGACAAAGGAATTCAGATAAATGGTTCATAAACCACAATGCATCTACTTGGGGTTTACTGTCTCTATTTTTTAGGAATTTTTAACAACCAATGTGGCTACTCATCGATTATCTTTATCTCAATAAGATCACCATAATGATAAATTATCCCCTACCAAAGATAAATGACTATTTCGATTAACATAAATGAGATGAGTACTTATCAAAGGTGGATATTTTAGTTGTTTATTATTAGATAATGTTTAATATGAAATATATTCAAAATATAATATTAAATATGAGATATATACATAATGATTTCATAGTTATTCCTTTGATAATTACTAGTTCCCTTGCAATCTTCAATGGCTTAATAAATAGAGTGTTTGTAGACTACCTAGAAATTTTTTTGGAATTTTTTATTGATGACATTAAAATATATACAAAGGGAATGGAGAAACATGAAGAACATATATGGATTATTTTAGTTACATTATGAAAGGATAATATATATGTTATGTTTTGAAATTTTTTCTTTTGGGTGTATTAAGTCACATTCTTTGGGAATGTGATCTCAAGTAATTGAATTTTTGTTCACTCCTCAATGAAAAATAAAATTGACTAATGACCAAGAACCTTAGGTGTCTTGAAAATCCATAGTTTTTATAGGTAATATGGGTACTACCAATTTTTTTTGAGAAACATATCCTGATTATCTATCCCACTAACTAGGTTGACTTGAATAGGGAAATATAATATTTGCATCAAATAATGTGATTAAATCCTTAAAGAGCTCAAGAAGAGGCCAATTGTAACATCTATATTCAAAATACCCTCAAATGGAGTAGGGTTTTGATATGCCATGATGATTTAAGATATTATTAGGTTGTCTACACATATTGAAGGATATATTGATATCTTGTACTTTTTTAAAATAGACAATATATGAGAATAATTACCTGATACATGATTTAGATAAATTAACTTTGATATTGACTTTAATAATTCAGTGGAACTAACTATATGATGAGAATAGAGACATATATACTGATAACAACTATAGATACCCAAGTTAAACAAGGATTTATTTTACACCTTGTACATTATATATAAATTACATTTAATAAATTAAATTAATAATATATTTAGGAAAGATAAGTTCAATGTATTTAGAGACTACCTACATAATCATTTTATTTTACAATTCTTGCATACATATCTTCTTGTGTTCAAAATAATATATCACATTAAAAATATCATATTAGTTGAACTCATACTCATAACTTGTGGTATTAAAATATATGAAAGGTGTGATATCAAATACTAACAAGGGATGGATAAACATTACCTCAACCATTATCTAATAAGAAAAAGAAAAAACATACGCATAAGGGAAATATCATATAATCACAATTTTTTATCCTAAAACAAAATTTATTTTTATATGAAATTGAATAAAATATTTAATCCAAAAAAGGAGAATAAGGAAATTGTATAGTCAGAACATGGCTGAATAACATTTACTATAAACCTTAAATCAAGAGAGTATATGATTGGAATTGATGACATATTTAACTTGTGGGAAAAACATTAGAATAAAAAAATATTTAAGGAGTCACACAATATCACCTATTCTTGTGATAAAACATAATTATATATGCATATATTTCACCTTCATGAGTCACAAAAATTCACTCATTCGTGCGAAAAACTAAATTTTCTC
Organism: Viscum album; assembly: GCA_963277665.1. NCBI lineage: Eukaryota > Viridiplantae > Streptophyta > Magnoliopsida > Santalales > Viscaceae > Viscum > Viscum album. Next base: position 612,608,086 of record OY728129.1, on the reverse strand, counting down.
TATGATTACGTATCTCATGAGATTTAAACTTTTAATTAATGTGTTTGACTGGATATAGTACCTAACTGGTCATTATTAATAAATATAAGTTTCACTTTAAAATCATTCACATATCACATCATAAGGAATCCATGGAAATAATAACGGGTTTCATAATATTTCAAATTAGTATAATAGAATAAATTAAATCGATTAACATCAAAACCATTATCAGCCAAAAATAATCACATAATAAAAGAAAAATGGATGGTGAACCATGAAACATAAATACATTGGGGATTGATATTTTTTAAGGTATATAAAATATGAAAATCAAATCAAAAAATTTTTTTTTTTTTAAAATATAATCATTGATGTAAAATTCATAGAACGAGAATCTTTTCAAAAATATACATAAATTTTTATTAAATTGAAAGAATATAAAAGTATTATTAAAGTAATTTTTAATTAAAAACTATTTCTACCCAATTATTTATAATTAAAAATAATATAAAAATTAAAATGAATAAATATAGTGAAAATATGAGAAATATATTAAAGAATAAATATTTGTTTCCAAATCCCTTACCTTTACTCTTGATTTCTATTAATTTAATTTAGCCTCATATATAACAAAAATAACAATATAAATCTCCAATATAATACCATCTTAGAAAATTATTTATAATTATTCTCTATATGTATATTATTTAGTACTTGTATATTTTCAATTTTGGGTGTGACTAATCTTGATCATTTTGATGTAGTTTCATAATTATATTTCTTTTCTTTATTTTTATCCAAAATATCATCCTTAACAAATCATAAAAGTAACTATAATTTATGTTTAAAGATATTTTATAAAAATTGTATTTCAGTCTATAGGAGTTTTTTATATTGTTCTTATAGATGATATTACAGATGAGGATATATTGGTGATTTTAAACAGCCGATTGAAACTTGATTAAGGAGTTAAATGATTTTATTAACAATCTAGAACATAAAAAACAAATAATTATTTACTTATTAGATTCTAATATTATGTTTCTAAAGCCATACATTATATAAAGTTACTACGTCTTTCATGTAGGGAATTATGCTAACCCAACATGAGTATGTTGTAATCTATGTGTGATTATGTATATAGATAAGATAAATTTTTTAATATCATTATTACCAAATTATAATGTCAATATTTATATTTTTTTATACGAATAATAATAATTTTAATGTTTAATATTATTATTGTATATGTTGAATAAGTTTTCATTTATAAATAAATCAACTTTCCAATTTGTGTCTTTTTTTAGGTGCTTAATTGTACCATGATTTCGTGTTGCTAATATTACTTAAATAATGACTAATTTATATTTTAATAATATAAATCATGGAATAAATATCATATATATATTCACTAAAAACATTTCTAAAACCATCACTGAATGCTGTTGATAAAAAATGAAATGTGTCATCCATAGAGGTCGTAGTCTGCATATTCACATGTGTGTCATTTTTTTCGATTGAGTGGGAGTGGAATAAATAATGTTTATTATTTTGATATAAAAAAATTATTTATATTTATCATATTTATTTAATTATATATATATATATATATGTTATTATAATGGGTTTGAGGAAGGTGTATGAAAAGGATAAAAAAGGAAATTAAAGAGTAGGTAATGGTTACATGGAGAATCATGATCTTCTCTTCTAGTTTCCTATCGAAATAAAGGTCTTCATGATAATTTATGAAGATAAAGGACTGAAAACATGTATATATGCTCTATAAGAATTAAATTGGGTAGTTTTCATGGAAATTTATAACTATAGTTGTTTCATGGAATGGGTGGGAATGAGATTCTATTATAGGTCAATGAGATGGAATAATCATTGGGAAGCATTTTTTGGTAAGGAGTGAGAATAAAAGATCATTAGAGTTAGGTGAGTTAGGTCTGAAAAGGTTAGTGAGACATATATGTATGACATTGTGACATAAAATGAGGTACCGTATAAATTTTATGATTCAAAATTATTTAGTAAAATTTGAGCCACATTTTACTCTCCATTTTAACACTTATTAATCTTGATTAAATATTAAACATGATTATTATTTTATCCATAAATATAGATTATAACAATTATTACCAAAATTTGAAATGATAAATCTGAATTTCAACTTTATTTAAACCAATTAAATATCTATATAATTGAAAATTAATTTTTAAATTAAAAAAAATGTTTTAGATCATTTTTTTTGTAAAAAATGAAGTTTTAACCATTAAGTGTAATTAATATGATTTAACATTGATTAAAAAGTAAACAAGTGTTCATTAATTTATATATATTTTAAATCATCATATAAGAGTATAAATTCAAAATATATCCATTTATTTTAAAAAACATAATAATTATAAAAACATGTTCCTCTGAAAAGTAATTGTTTTACTGATGTAACTAATATTTTCCTTAATAACTTAACTGTATACATAAAAATGAAAATAAACCCATTAAATAATTAGAAAATAATTATTATAAATATTCAATTAATTCTATATGATTCAATTTATTAAAATTATAAACATCAATTTTATTATAAGCATGCATAATTCATAAAAACAATTTCAGGAAATGAATATCTTATAAGCATAAAGCTACCACTATTTTATTAAACCGTTTTTGTAATATTTATAAACTACTTACTTCTATTAATTCACACCAATTTAATAGTTATAAAATCATAATAATGATTAAAAAATTTATTTATTTTGTTTTGTTTTCATATTAGTTCAGTGTTGTGCGAATGATAAGTTACACTTAGGATAATTAAATAAGGAAAAGTGTTTATTGAAAATAAAGGGTAAATATATTTTCCCCATTTGAAAATAATTAATTAATTTCCATTTATTTGTTATATTAAAACATTTAAGGAAAATTTATCTCATTACAATCTCATGTTCCAACATAAATTCCTTTAACTTACTATTCCTCCATTGAACAAAAACTGGATGAGTGGTCTTGTTCTGCAACATCTTATCTCTTCAATCCAAAAATTCCCACTATTTGTTACTCATATGAGAGATGGAAACCCATTTTCATGGATACAATTTTTAGTACATGTAATGGTCCTAGTATTTTCTTCCTAAAATTCAATAAATATAACACAACATGATCTAAGGAGAGGTATGGAGGGAGTTCGAAGAGATAAGATACCACACCTACATGATCAAGGATATAAACATGATCAATGTACCCATGTATTAGCTTTCCCTTATCCATAAATCACATAACCTTCTTCCATGGAAATATATAAAGAAACACCTTATCACAAAGTTCATACTCTTGATCTTTGGATAGGTTTTCTTCATAATGATTCAATCGATTTCTTGGTTCATTTATGTGTCATTTAATATTTTGACCCCTATCCACCATTTCTCGGATAAGGTTCAAGCCTATCACCTTCTACTCTGTAATTTTATCCAATCATATTTGATTGATATATATATTCCTATATAGAGCCTCTCGTTGTTCCATTTTAATGTTTTAATGTAAAGAAATTTCATATGGAAACTCTTCCAAGGGGACGTTCTGAACACAATATCATTATAATTCTATCAAAAGATATCTTATTTTATCCTCTCGAGGATTAATAGTCCTCTTAGAATGACCATATATTCGAGGGTGATAAATTATTCTGAAACTCAACTCTTCCACCAACTATTTTTTTATTCATGTCTGTACCTCTAGGTAAACCTTAGATACCCATTATATACAATAGATATTGGTAATATATACATATTTACCACATTACTAATATATATCTTAGTGATATGATCTAGATAGAAATATTTTTTAATGCAAATAAAATATGTTGACTTAGTATGGTGGTTGACTACAACATTAGTAGAATTATGTCCATTAATAATTTAAAGGAATCTAAAGATAAAATCCATGGAAATACTTTCAAATTTCCATACAGGTATGAGTAATCATTAAAAAAATATATTATACTTATATAAGACAACCTTAACTCTGTGGCATACCAAGCATCAAGAAATGAATTTTGTGTCTTCTCAATTCATGTTATGACACAATGAATTTTTTATATATATTTATATATCTTCATGATTCCTGGATTAATAAAGAATGATTATATATGCATTAAATCCAAATATTTCCCTCATTAGATCCAATTTTATGGAAGAAATATCCTATTTCTAAACTATATAACTCTATCTTTATCAATGTGAAACCCTATAACACTCACAAAATTTTTATTTAGGTATGCATTATCTTCACGGGAATCATTAATCTTCATGTGAATGGATGGTTGAGTAGTAATTTTGGTAATATTGTACATATGGAATTCCCTTATGACATCGAGATTCATCATTTTAAAATCTATTAGTATTTGGTATTCTCAATGCCCATCATGGATGGAGTAATATAATCTTTCCTAACTTCAACATCATCTACCTTATTTTACATCCCTATGTGATGATGTACTAGGAATTAATATTATTTTATCAAATAAAACCATCTACTTTATCACATATTCAACTTATCCTATGTTTACATATATTTCAATATCATTTTATCAGTAGATATAATACACATTTCTCCATAGATATATAATTTCAAAATATTTAATGAAAATACCACAACCACCAACCCCAAATCATGTTTTTTTATAATTTTCTCTGGAGTATTTAATTGATGTGAGGCATAAGTAATTACCTTATCACTGTATAGGAAAACGCATCATAATCCCTTTATTGAAGTAAAACTATTGAAAATATTTTCCAACTATATGGTAATATTATACAGGTGTAGTGACTAACTACTTCTTAAATTATTAGAAACATTCTTTACATTGATCCATCCAAAATAACCTCTCTCTCATTCATGTTAAAATGGTTAATGTATTTGATTGTCATGGGAAATTTCTCAAAAATTATTGGTAATATCCAACTTTCACAATAAAACTACATACCAATGTTATAGTGGTTAGTCTATGATATTTCTCAATAACTTCCTTATTTTATGGATATACTTATTTCCCCTACCTTTTATTACATGGCCTAAGAATGATTCTTTCACCCAAAAAAATTCACACTTGCTAAACATGTCATAAAATTTCACCTTTAATATGATTTTCAACACAATCCATAAACATTTTCATACCCTTCATTACTAATTGAATTTATGATAATATCATATAAAAATACTACCATCATTTTTTCATTGTAATTCCAAAATTCTTTCTTCATAAAACCTATAAATATGGAAGGAGTATTAATAATTTCAACTGGAGTCACTAAGAAATCATAGTTTTCATGCCTTATGTGGAATACTACATTGAAATATTATCCCTTATAACCCTTAACTAATTAAATCCATATCAACGTTCAATCATTTATTAGTATCAAACTTCATGTATTTAATTTAATAGACCATCAATATGGGTTAAAGGATATGTTTTTACCATTGTTTTATTAAAATCACAACAATCAATCCCCTGAAGAATTGATCCATCTTTAATTTTGAAAAAGATAAATAGTCACCCCACTATAATGAGCTTTGGAATATGAATCCATCATACATATTCTATTGAAGTTACTAATTCAATTTCTATAATTAATTGAGTTCAATTCTATAATGACTATTTGAGATATGCATGGATCATGGAATGAGTTCAATAAGAATCTCAACCTCATGCTCTGGGGGAATAGTAAGCAGTTTATCCTAAAATATATCATTATATTACTATATGATAGGCATTTAATCACTGTTTACTTCATCCCTAATCATTTTGTCTAGAAACCCTTAATTGTTTGGAATCAAGACCCATACTATATAATTTACTTCCAAGGTAATTCCATGATTATTCTTTTGTTGATACTTGATAACGGGGTGATTCGTGATATGAAATGAGAACTCTATTCAAAGATAATTGAAATATAATTTATAAAATTGATGTAAATCCATACCAAATATTATTTCAAATATACCCAAATGAAGATGAATTTGATTAACAAGAAGTATCCTTCCACAAATATCAATTAGAGATTATTTATTTAACTTAGATGTAACCATTGTTCCATATATATTTTTCACATTTAATTTAATATTAATTATGTGAGGTGGTGATTCCAGATTCATAGAAAACATATGAAATATTAAAAATGAGATTAACCAAATTCAAATAAGGAATTATAATATCTTCAAAATAGATCATGTGTACCTTTCATAGCTTTGTTGTCATGATCTACCATAACAGCAGTAATCTTAAATACCCATCCTTATTCACTCGACTTGGGAGGTTTATGGGGACTATTTCATTATTGGCCCAGGTATTGGGGAATTTATTATCATAATATCAAAACTCATTATAATATAAGATTTTTTGTGTGGATAGATCATTAGTCGTGACATTATTTTCCTTTATCACGTTAATAAGACTCCTAAACATACACTAGTAGTTGTGGGATCAATGGAATACTTTTCTACACTTAAAACACATTTCATATCCACTGAGGAAATTACATAGGTGCTTTATATAATTTTTTTTTTGAAATCACGAGGTTAGAATTACTCCTCCCTGTATGACATACCAATGTAGTTCCCATGACATTCCACATTTGTTTTCTTTTCCTTGAAATAATTATAATCCCTAATTTCCATCTCTACTTTCAAAAAACATCTAAAAATATTATCAAATGTAATACCATAATATTTTATTTTCTATTTTCTTTTAAAAACCCCTAATTTCAATAATGTGTATCACATGAAAAATCTATCATAAAATAACTGTGAAATAATATTATTTATGAATAACTATTGTAAGATAGTCAGTGGGTGAACACGTATAAATAGAAAAAACCAAAATATAAAAAATATGTATATTGGTTTTATATAATTTTAATTTATTGATTATTTTATAACAAATAAATACACAGTTTTCTTTAAGGTCATTTTATGACTAAAAATATAGTTTCTTTAAAAATAGTTTTTTGTATTTTTTGCATAGATATTATAATTAATTAATGAAAATTTTAGAATTTTTATTTGAAAAAATGGTTTATATTTTATATCTGGTGAGATCAGGTGATAAAATCAATTTGGAATTAGTTGTGGTGAGATTAAACGACACATAGTGTGGTGATAGTGGTTGGTGGCTAGGCAAGTGTGGGAGACAAGCGACGATATCATTCGAGTATAGGGGTATGGATAGGTATGTGGGGTTTGGGATTATAGGGGGATTCCCACTCATCACATGGGATGAAAAAATAATTATAAGGCTTTTCATCCCAATTGAATAATTTCCATACTTGTAATCACCTTTGGGGAACCACCTCATAATATATCTATGCCACTGGACCTTCGGGCAACACATTGTAATAAAATAGGTCTAGTTGGTGATTTAAATTCATTTTCTGGATGGATGTGGATGGAAACACTATATTATATTGTTTTCAGTGTATATTGGTTTCTCAGAGTCCCCTCCACCAAAAATAATAATTATTTTGTAGTGAATAGTGTAAATATGATTTTTTTAAAAGTGACATCTTCTTTCACTAAATCAAGTAAATTAAAATCCCCATTTTGGTTTGAATTTTTTCTTAAATTAAAATGAGACAAAATTTTATTATTCATAATTTAAATAATAATATTTTAATCAAAAATATATTTGATTTTGGTATAAGTTTATTTGTATTCTTCATACACAATTTTTCTAAAAACAATATTTCAATTTTATTATGAATTTATATTAAAATTGATTTTCACCACTTATAGAAATTGAATCATAGAAAATGGATACAATATTTACAATAAATAGGTTAAAATATTTTAAATAGTTCAATTTATTTTTATTTATAATTAATTGTAATGATGGTAAAAGTTTATCATCGTGATAATGGGTAAAACAATTTAACTTTGGTTATAATTATGGGATAACGTCTCAAATTATACCCAAATATTAACATTATTACATTAGATGAAACAAATTGAACTATGATTATCCTAAATTAGAATATATATAATGTTGGGATATTTTTATTTTATAATTACATTTATATTTATTTATTTAATGAATAAATACGAAATGTCCCTCTATTTCATTCGATATCACTAATATGTTTTCATTTGTTTAAAAATATGTTAAGATTAGATATAAATGTTTATTTTTTACACGGAGAAATTATTTTTATGATAGTGATTTATTATTAATTTTTAGTCATGATATAATTTTATTAAATGCATACACAACACTAATACAGTGCTTGTGCATGTAGTAGAAAAATTAAGGTAAATGGTTTTAAAAATAATAAAAATAAAATCTTCTAGATGAATATTGGTATAAGAAAATTAATAGGTTATTATAAAGTATTTTTTATAGTACTTTTTATTATATTTTAATTAAATTAATATGATTATATGTTTGACATAAAAGTAAATGATGTGTTTGAGAAATTAAATTAATGATATTTTTGGATAGAAAATATTTTATTAAAGTTAAAAATATTTAAAGAGGACAACTGGGATGACAAATTATTTTTAATTCTATACTTAGACTAATTGTGAGCAGTCTATAACCTTAGATGTTAATTTATATGTGAGTTAAAGTACACAATATGTTTTACATAAAAGATTTTAATATAATATTTATCATATGAATATCATGTGGAACATCATCTTTAAAAAAATTTGGAAAATATATTCACAATTACTCAAGTGGGTGTGAATTGTGTTTATGTAAATTTCTTCACCAAAACCCAAATTTTGTTAGGATTTGATATTTTATGATATTTTATTACCATAAATAATAAAAATAAAGAAATATAGGAAAAAAGATCCAGTGAATAATGTTTATAATGGTTTCGGGCACGAAGATCCCCTAGTACACTCCCCCAACACTCAACTTCTAAAGATTACTGATTTCATTCAAAATAGTAAGTATAATGGGGATTTACCAACTGAGTGAAATAAACCATCACTTTGGAAAAATCATGTATCTTTTAGTAGTCTCCTTCATGTACATTCAACAAAATATCCTTCAACACTTAGTACAAGGAGTGATCACTCATAGTAATAAGAAATAATAATGACAAAATAAATTTTGTAGCATGTAGTTTCAATATACAACTGACAGAAGAGAATAGTTTTCTATCATAGAGAATAATAATTAAGTATACATTTATGAGAGTCTATAAAACAAATCAATATTAATTCTGAAATAACATATATAGGAAAAAAAATTCATCTTTTTCTTCTTATCATTGAAAAATAATAGAATAGAAGGGTTCGAGAGAGATAGATAGATTAGTTTTTACCTTTCTTATTCTAACACTGTTTAATATCTTTTCATAAACTATTATAACCCATGATATCCAATATAATAATGCCTCATGGTAAAAATCATGATTTTATTTTTTGAAAATCATGTCACTAAAAATAATTGACCAAAAAAAGTCTCTGGTATTTCCATTCTTGGTACTTCAATCATTTTGAAAATCAATTTCATTATAGTGATGTAGTATATTGTTTAATTCATCAATATAAACATTAATTTTCATGTAAAATACTCTAACAGTAATAAATACCTCGGTTTTATAATTACATACCCAATTATGGATTACCACATAGAAAAAATACATATATATGAATTCACAGAGCCAAATTTACTTATTTAGTCAATTTTTATGTAGTCTATTCTTCACAAAGCCACATCGTGCATTCATTCATCACATAGCCAAAATTCATATAGATGAATTTATAGAAAAATAAAATTGAAAAAACATACCAAATATGTTATGCATCCAAGTTATATAGAAAAATTATCAATATAGACTATTTAACATAGCCATTTCATTAATATACCTATTCCTCACATAGCTGATTCATCTACATAGGTGATTCTTGTATAAACAATTTTGGGACATAGTCGATTCACATTTCTAATTATATCACATAACTGATTGATGTAGTTGATTTCTTAACGTGTCCAAAAAACAACTAGTCAAAGTCCTCATGTAGCCAATTTTTTTAGATTGAGAAAAAGTTCCAAAAAAATTAATAAGATTTCATATTACAGTGGAAATGGACTAAAAATATTAAAACCTCAAAGACACACATAAAAAAATCATTATAAATGTATGAAATGTTTTCAAGATCATAAAAATATAAATCACATGAGATATGTGAAAACAAAATTATTAGTCCAATATTATCCTTCTTTTTTTAATTACAAAACCCATTAAATATTAAGATGAAATTTTAAAAGGTTTAAAGAGTTTTTCATAAATACTATATTCCATATAATGATACTTTAATTTTATTTATTTTTTTTTCTCCCCCTTTATCTATCCACTCCCCAGGTTTTTCACATTAAAATTTAATGGTAAGAAGAGGTAAAACACTTTTATTATACCACCTTGAGTTACAAACTGTTAAAATATAATGTTGAAAGTAAATTTGAATGAGGTAGTACTAAAATTCATAAATTATACTAAATAAAATAGTACTAACTGTGAAAAAAAGTTAAAAAATAATCTATTTTCATAAATATAAAGAGATTAATATAAACATAGTTATATAGTATCACTTGTAAAAAATAAAAATACCCAATACATAAAAAAAATTCATGTAAACTACGTCATTAGATGACCTATGATTATGTGTAGATTCAAAATATGATTGACGTTTGGGTGGAGGTTTCATAAAGGACGGATTAGAGGAAGAGGCATTGGGTGGCTAAAACACAAGATGAAGAACTATTATTCTAAGCTCTGCCATTGAAATTTATTCGACTCCAAAAAGAAATTTATATCTAGGATTTTAAGTAGCCAATATCAATACTTCGTCAATGTTCTCAGAATCAATGATGAAATCATATGAACTAGATCTTTGAAAGTCCATTTTCTTTGAAAAAATTTGATGATTTGGATTCTCATTTATAAAGTTCCAAAATTGTGGTAATATTAAATTTTTATTATTATATCATATATATTGTGTATAGATCAAACAAAATTAAAACTTTTTTAAATTTTCATTATAGGTTTCAAGAGGGTTTTTTAAAATATATCATCTTATTATGAGTGAGTAAAGTGAATTAGAACACATGTCAATCCACTATATAATGTCCATCTTCTATAAGTCTGAAGTAGTTGTGAAAACAGGGAAATGCATCTATGATATAGTTTGTAGAGTATTTTTTGGTAATCTTTTAATAGATTCATGTTTTAAAATTTAAGCCTTTGATTAGTATCAACTATATTAGATGGATGAGAACTGGATGAAGCTGTATGGGGCTCTAAAAATAACATGGGTTTAATTTTGTCTGGTAAGAATTTTAATCTAGACATTCTCACATCCAATGAATCTAACTTATGACCCATGTTGGATTACTAATCTATAACGACTTGGAAAAATTCAAGAAAATTACTGGATGGTGCCTGATAAACTATAAAAAAGTCAACTAATGGGATAGTTTAAACATATTTGATTTTATTATACATAGAAAGACCTTTTCCCTTGTTACTAATAGATACATGAGGAGATCCTTTATACTCTGAAGGACTTGAGTCCACTTCAAAATAGTCTGAGTAAAGATATAAAAGTATTTCATTGGCCTTTTATAACATAGTTTCAATGTTCTAATGACTTATTCTAATTAGTTTTATAGAATATGAAACCATATGCCCTATTTATATCGATGCCTACTGGGTTTCATCCATCTTAGCATTGACCTAAGGAACAGATCCTTGAGAAATAAAACTACATCATTCAAGAAAATATTAGAACCAAGACCATGTCTTTGAAAAACATATCTGATATCCTTAAACACAACTAATAATTCCTTTATAAAACCATGAAATTTATATGAGTGAACATGTCAAATTACAGTAACTGGATCTAGGAAGAAATTAAATTCCAATCAAAAGATAATTGGTTAAAGTGTGAATAGATATCTATAACCACTAATGGACATAATGTAGTAGTGTATGTTGGATAAAATATTGTTATTAACTCAAATTTACTCAGTATCATACTTCTCTATGAATGAAATATGCCTTTGATATCAAAATTGAAACTTTTAATTTCATCTAGGGGATTCATAGAAAATTATGATTAGTCCACATGCACGTTCTAAATCATATCTATTTGTGATTCAATAATAAATCCAAATTATATCACTACATACATGGCTTCACACACTCCATTATGTTCACTCACCACGTCTTTTAGAGCCTCAAAGTCCTTATAATTCATAAACAGACAAACTAGTTTAACTAGTTGTTGATTCTTGATCAAGTTGGTCTTGGTAGCCATCATCGTAATCAACTTATCAGTATCATCTCAAGATATCATGCTATTATTCAGATATATAATATCATCCCCAGAATTAAACAAATATTTCTTCATCTCATTATATTATCCATTTGTATTATAAAAATCATTCATAACAATAGATGAAAAATATTTTATATGTCACTTATCATTAGATCATTCAAAAAAGTTGGTCACTAAAGCTGCATCCAGTAACACAGGAGGAGGATATGGAATGAGCTCTAGGGTATGTGAATGATATTATTATTCCTCCAATAACACATTTATTTTTTCATATCTATATCCAATAGTTGAAAAATAAGGCATGGTCTTTATTCTAATTTCCAATTGAGCTCTAATAGTCATATCAATAAGCGTAACCTTGGGCTAAAATGACATATAATCGTTAATATTTATAGCCTCTTAACCCTAAGAATATTATAATTCAGGCTTAAATTCTATCATTATAAGCTCTGATATAGTAACTATTATCTCCTCCACATCCCTAGTAGTTTCCATCTAATTAGGTTTTTCATCCCTAGGAGTTGATATCCTAGAATTCTCCCCTTGTGTTGGTGTATGGGCGGTACAACCACCTGATCAACAAACTCATTTCAAATGTGTATCAAGGAATTATAGAAAAAATACAAATTATATATATAATACATTATATGAATATAATATTAGATTTTTTTTTCTAATGGCACATAACTAATACTCCTTCATTTAGGTAAACCTTCTTATTCTTAAAAACTATGGAAATAATACCTCTATAGGAGTTAAAAAAATGAGATTTCGCCTCCCCTAGAAGCAATGATGCCTGAACCAAGTCATGTATGCTGGTTGATTAAATATAACATTATTTATTTGAAATAGAAGATATAAATGTCATAAAATAATACCTTATCAATTTCTCATTATCTTTTTCCAATTCCAATCTTAATGAATTTGAACAGTATCTTCCAATCTGCTTTTAAATACATCACTACTTTCTTCTCAAAATATGATGACAAGAAAAAAATAACTTTTAGGGTACTAATGAGTATATTCTGAATAGGTTATGACTAAAAATATACTCAACTCCATGAGGAAAGTGGAATATAATTTCCACCTCAACAAAAGATACAAACAGAGCATTCTAATTTACATTTTTTGATAGCACGTCCTCTATCTCTCTAAACTGGAAATTTTCATTTTAGAGAAACTTATTGACCTAATATTAAAATATGAAGCACCAATTATTCTAGTAAAAAATAATCCCTCATCCCCAGAACTTAAAATCCTTCCTTTGTATCAACTTTTTATCCAGTCAACCATGTCAGATCCACTACCTTTTATATAACCAACCGGTGTATCATGCCACCATCCTTGGATTTTTTTCACATATTGGAAATAACTATCATCTCCACACATAGTATTCCTTAACCCTTAGCTATCACACAATGGTAGATACAAAAGTGGTTGATGGGTTGGTTTCATAGGATAAAGGACATAGTTGAATGGCATGAGAAGAGAGGTTTTATTTCAGGGTCGGGTCACGTAACTGACATTTGATAAGGATGTGTAGCTGAATGTGATTTATGGTGAAACCCAAATTTATATTTAAAATAAACTAAAAGATAATAATAGATATAGTTTTTAGTAATTAAAAATTATTTTTCAAGGATAATATAAAAGTAAAAAAGGTTTTGAGGATAAATTAAAACAAATTAAATTCATTAATATTTCACATTGCATTATAATATTAAGATATTAAAAATAAAATCATAAATTAAAATATAATTAAAATAAATAGAAATAAAATTACTTAAAATCATTTTTATTTAAATTATATCAATTCCTACTTAATAAAATCAAAATTCTCAAAATAATGGGGCATAGTAAAAATAACTGAAAATTAATTTTTAGTAGAGATAAATTCAATAGTGATATCACCATTATGAGAATGAACTCCCATGAAATAAATTTGTATATATATATATATATTCTTAATTATCAAATGGTTTATTAGAATATTGGAAATTCTAACTGAATTTTTTTTATAACAGTTGATTGACACATGATTGAAATTGAATCCCAAATCCATCAACGTGTATTTTATCTATATCACTTTTTCAAAACAATAACCAACAGTGGTATAAGTTTCTTTAGTTGTCTATAATTAAATTGAGTGTTGTTTATTATAAGAGTAGGATACATGAGATTTTTCTAGAAGTTTGATATGTTTCTAAGGTATGTATTTTATTTATTTTACACCCACTAAAGCTAGTTTCATGGTATGTAACCTAAATAAAAACATTTTTTTGGAAAATTAGTGAAATAAAAATTTTACCTTTTAAATACATAAAAATTATTGTGGAATCATTAAAATATGATTATTTGATCTTTTCTAGGAATATATAACACGGCTATATCAAAAACATAATGCATGGTGTAATAGTTGTTTAATACAGTAGACTCTAAATTATTCTTCATAATACCTTTTTTCAACTGGTTTATCAGCTTCATGCATATTAAGTTTTTCATTAGTGATCATATGGGTTACATTCAGATTACTACTTTCAAATCTAGACCACTTATGTATTTCAAGAATATATTTTATTTGATTCAACAAATTCCCAAAATCTTTTTGATGGGTTTAAATTACCAGAAAAAAATTTAAATCACTCCTCATACTTTATCAAATTATTTTATTTTTACTTCATATAAATCATTACTATGTATTTTTTTATAAAACCAAAAATCACATCATCAACATATATTTAGACTAACAAAATATCTCAAGATGGTGTTTTCTTGAAAGGATTTGGGTCTTCCAGACTTAATAAAAATACAATTGATAACAAAAAATAACTCAAATTATCATTCCAATATCTAAATTCTTGTTTATGACCCTAAATAATGTTACTATATTTAATACATATTTTTAAATTGTGAATTTACAAAAATATGATATGTTAAACATAGGCTTCATCCAAAATAAAAATATTTATAAATTCATATTTAACATCAATTTGATATAATTTGAAATACATATTAGAAGAATAGGCTATTATAATTATAATGGAGTCCAATATAGCTGTGGGTGAAAAGGTTCGTTCATAGTCTATTACTTCCTCATGATTGTACCTTTTAACTAATGATGTTTCCTAAATCCTAGTGGCCATTCCATGATCATATTATTTATTTCTAAAATCCCACTTTTTTTCCTATAATAGAGTTATCTTATTGTCTATAATCTAATTCAGATACATTGTTCCTTTTGAACTCATTCATCTCTTCTTTCATTTCAAAAACCAAAATTTCATTTGTTAAAGCTTCTTATAAGGTTTTTTCTTCAAGTTGAGATAAAAATAAGGAGAATTATATAAGGTTTCTTAATCTTCTCCTAGACTAAATTATATTTATATAATATTCCTATTATATTATATAAGGGATGGGTTTTTAGGGTTTTAGGTGGTCTCGGAAACATTATTTCATCTTCCCTAATATATATCCTTTATGGATAGGTTTCACCAAAGTCAAGTTCCAAGTCATTTTCATTTATGTGGTCAAATAAAGGATCAGGCCACGTGTTTCCAAAAAAATAACTGAACTCATAATCTTGTGTAATTTTTGATCACATGGATCACTTTTATGAAATTTCTTGTGAGTTTATTCCTTATCAATCATTGAAATTTTGTTGAGAACTCAATATTCCTTACAAGGGGTATAATTTAAGGAACATGGCGTGTAGTGGAAGTGTGAATGATATGATATTTAAAAATATGGTTTGGATTTATAATAAAAAATAGAATACACTAAACCCCTTACCCACATTTCTAAATTTTTCATTTTTATTTTGATTTAATCCAGAAAATAAAAACAAATAAAAGCGTAAATGTTACCTTGTTTGTTTAAAGTAAATGGTATTATTTTCTCATTATCGACGTGTCAAGGATGAAAGGTGCCAAACTAGGAATCCTATAGATCATCCAGACATGTTTAAATATTCTCAAAGATTCAATCTATGTTTCCTCAGTGCTAGCATGTGAAATTGAAGAGCATTATGACATCCCTTCAATCTCCTAAAGAACATGGACTTGATCGTGAAAGAAAGATCAATCCAACCCCATTATTCTATTAGAATCTCTCTATAAGAACTTAAGAGGACATGAGAAGAGGTATTTTCTTAATAAATTAGGTTAAATGTTGGATCTCATAATATAAAAGCCTAAAATAATATTTTATACTCATGTTATACTATCTAAAATTGTATTTTGGTCCCTAGAATGTAATAACCTTAATTTTAGTTCTTTACACACACATATGACTTAATTAACTTTTAATAAATATAAAAAACATTTTATCACTCACATTTGAAACTATAAAAATTTTTAGTATAAAATTATATCCATTAAATCATCCCATGAGCTCCCTAAATAATTTAATAATCATAGAAAACCTATTTGTGTTTGAAAGAATTTTTTTTCTCATATTCACTATTATAACCAAACTACTCATGAAAACCTTGTTTATAAAATTAAATCCTCATTATTCTAAACATGAATAATAAAATTTAATAATTTTTACTTGAGAATATTCATTCTCATATGTTCAACAACCCCTATAGATGGGGCACACTTTGTTCTAAACTCATATTCATTAGAATTGGTGGAACTTGTGGATACACTTAGTGCGCGACCCTATAGGTACTTGTCTCAGTAGTGGTGATTTTGACCCACATACTAAAAGAAGATCCTAGAAACCCATCACATAACTTAAGTAGAGATGTAATTTCATAACTATGACTACATCATTCTAAAACATTTGGTGTAATATAATATATTTTTATTTCGATATCTAATAATGAAGGATATGCACTTGTGTCATCATCATTTTTTCATTTTATATTTTATAACCATAATGGATAGACTTTCCTCTATGTACCATGGACATGGATTTATGAAGGTATTACGATTCTAGTTAGCCTACTCCCACGAGATACATCTTCCTTAACATACAAGTGATAAATTACATCTTGACAATTCAAACAATGTCATACCACCAATGACGTACCAAAAACAAGATAACTCAACATGATTTAATTATCATTTTTTACTTGAATAAAAGTATATGATCAAATATCCCACATTGATGATGATTAAAATCCAATAGAACATTTCACATGTCATTAGATAGTAACATTTCATTGACAACTAAAACACATGGTGTTCCTATTTGTGAGTATATCCTCATGATCTCATATACTTTAGATCACCATGTGAAAAATTCACGAGAAGAAGTCTCAATGATTATGGGCCCCTATCACCTATTATTAAGATATCCTTTACATCCTATAAATATGATATATATAAACCATATGACATATGTTTAAGATTACTATTATAGTATCTCAAGGTTCTCTTTGTAGCTCGAAACATCTATAATTTTTTGTTATGAAATGTAATCTATAGACAATAACATGTAAATAGTGGATGTAGAAATATCAAAACTATTTTGGTAATATTAAACACATGTATATATCAAACATAATACATGTAATAGTAATCAAAATTACTATTCACGTTTAGTCTAAGGAACCCACTATTACAACAATCCTACTTTCACTAGTTCCAACATGATAACCTACTTCATTAGATCTCACATGATAAAATCATGATTCTATAGTGTTATGGATTTATTCATGAGCCTACCATATTTGCACTATGTGTCTATTATGTTATATATGACATTAAATCATTGAGTAAGAATTCGTTGTAGATAATATCTCTGATCATATCCCTTTTTTCCACTGTATAAGCGTGACATATTTTCTAGTAATAGAAATAGAATTATCATAGAGAACACATTACATACTAGGGTTGTAACACCCCATCCCTAATTACCCAAAGTCGGTGCATTATTACATAACATTGGTATGATCACAAGATATGAATTCTAGAAATACTGGTTAGTTTAGTATCCTTGGAAGTACTAGATACATAAATAAGTTTTTCATTACATCATGAAATGGAAAAAACAAAAAAATTGCATCCCCTTTGTACACACTCATATACCTGAGTCTATTCTTATAGGTTAATCATAATATACTTCTTCGCATCTTGGGAAAAATAAAACATAGATAGGGGTGAGATCAGAAGCTTAGTAAAGATAACAATATAACGGAAACTATCAAAAATAATAATAAACATTTAAGGCAATGTATATGACTAAAAAAGGCCTTTTAAACATATAATTCAGTATAATATCACAAATATAAATCAGATAATGAAATTTTCTAACTCACATGTATATTATACAAGTTGAATAATCACATGTAATATCAATAGCTAATTTCATAATGATGGAATCCATAACATCGGACATCATAACCACATAGTCAAGGCCTCATGCCAAGACTACGAAAAATATTTTATCGATTCCTTCTACCAAGATAATAGTTTGTCTCATGAGACCTACCGATGTATAAAGGAGCTATATCGGGATCCACCCATCACTTACTATGTCCAATGCATTCCTCATATGAAAATGTTGAAATATAACATAAACTTGAATACTAAACTTGAATACAAAAATGTTAATACTTTAACTATAAACCCTAAATGGTATAAATACAACACATCCATAGTTAGACATATCACAAAACATTAAATACAATATGGAATATTTTATCATAATAAATCAACTACAAACAAGTTTAAAATCTATCAAAAGATGTTGACATAGATGAAATAAAAATAATTTGAGAGAAATATCTCTTTCTATTTTGAAATAATTTAAAATAAACATACCTATAAAATAAAAAATTTATTTTGAAGATATTATTATAGTCTAGAATATTTTATAATAGTATAAAATATTTTCACCCTCCGTATAAGTTAAAAACATTATTACCATAATTTGTTGAAAAGGTCATAAAATACCTTGTTTGAAAATCGACGGAAGTATTCCTTTCAAAACAATTAATAAAAAGTTAAAAAAGGTATAAATGAATTTAACCCATATTCTAGGATATAGTTAAAATGTTTTGAAATAAATTTTTAAGAAACACAGATGTGGATTATAAAGAAGTCCCAGTAGATACTTACGTTCAAACATCCTTAGATAATAAATAGATTGTAAAATTAACCCTTACCTTGTACTTTTCCTCTGTCAAGGGTACATTAACCATATGTATAATAGTTAAATAATTTTTATTAAATTATACAAGAACCACATACATAAATATTATATCATATATGATCTTATAATATTTCATTGTTAATAATATTTTTGTAGTATCATTGTTTCGGGTGTAAATTAATTTTTTTTCCTTTATATGTTTTGTTAAGTAATTTATGTTTGTTATGATAGGACGTATTTGATTCATATCCATATTGATATAATGTTATTATGAATTATATTTAATTATAAAATTAAAATTATTCTTGAATTTTTACGATGGGTAATGAATATCATCATGTTTGTGTAGACGGTAATCCCTAACGTACGCACGAGCGATAATACCATTCTATTGATGGTGATATAGATTTTAATTTGATGTTATATCATACATAAATAATAATTAACATGTTATATTTATTATTCACATCAATTATACTCATTATTATACCCATCCAAATAATGAAGTTTTGAATAACAAACTACACCACAGCGTGGAGACGGTAAGTTGTACGTACGCAGGTACGGTGACTTTGTCATTCATAAGATGGATAGAATAATGAATATGGTTGTTACATATTTATAATAACATCAAAATTTGTACAAGGTAATGTAGATATTATTTTGGTATGAAAACAACAAAGAAATATGAAGTGGAAGAAGAAAATAACTTTGAATGAGGTGATGAAATTATTACCTCTTCTTTAAGTGGTTCTTTTTTATTTGATAAAAAGGGATCATTAGGTTGGATTTTTTATCAAACTAAGGATTCTAGGTTAAATTACGGTTATTTTTTAGGGTATTTGAGTAGGGGTTTCCCAATACAAATGGCTTTGGACGTGTGAGTTGATAAAAGGGGAAGTACCCTTTGACAAGAGATGTGAGGGTAACTTTAAGAAAAGCATGAAATATTAATTTATTATACAATAATATTTGGAATATAATGCCTCAAAAAGGATTTAAGTCTTGGATAAGGTTTTTCTTTTTCAAAAACCTCTCAACGAATAGGTTTTAGACATGTTTAGGTCACCATATTAACCTTATATTTTAGATTTAACTCTTAGTTAAATAGTTTAACTCACTACTGTAAATTTTATCTTTGCCAATGATTTATACCCATTTGTAGAGGATGGATAATCATTTTTATAAACTATATCAATAGTTTTCTAAACCATTGGGTCATGAGCCTTAGGGGTAGACATGTCCTAATGGTTCTATGAGAACTATTGGGATAAGTATGAAAAATTTAGTATATTCTGACAGTTTCAATAAACCATTTATATAAATGTTTACAAATAGTTTCAAACCATCGGTAAAAGAAAAATTATTCTCTATACCAACAGTTTAAAAAAACCATTCGTATATACTTTTTCCACTGGTTTCCCACAAACCATTGGCAAATATCAAGTAAAAATATCTATACCAATGCTTAACATAAAACTGTTTGTATAAGTTCTACTTTTACACATATGCCAATGGTTGTAACCCATTGGCATATCCTTTTTGTACCTACAGCTGCTAGCTGACTTGCTGTCCTCCCCCTATGCACCTGCGACAATTCCACTAGAAGGCCTATAGAATCAATACACAATAGAATAGATACATGGGGTTGGGGACTTTCCATTTTGAATAACTGCACAATACTAGCTCAATTCTCAATACCTACATAATACATAAAAAATTCTATATTAATTCATATAGAATTCATACAATACATAATTCATACATAATTCTAAATACCTCTAATTCTGTATTTAATTACCCTTTAAAAACATAGTGAACTAACACTTAATTCTTATGGTAATTACAGCAAGTATACACATATAAGAAGTATACCCATACAAAAATTATACCCATACAACAAGTATACCCATACACCATTAACACAAAAATCATAAGTTAATTCAATACCTAAAGAATTAAATTCAGAATTCATGGGGATGGGGGGTTATTCAGGGGATTGGGGTGGGTGTCCAAGGGGGTAGGGGTGTCCGGGGGGATGGGGGTGTGTAGGGTGGGGGGGGGTTTCAATGTGAGTGTACAGGTGGTTGGGGTGGTATCCAGGGGGTGGGGTGGTTTCTGGGGTGTTGGGGGGCTTTCCATGGGGTGGGGTGTCTAGGGGAAAGGGGTTTCCATGGGGTAGGGTGCTGTCAATGGGGCTGGGGGTGGTTTGGGGGGGCATTCCAAGTGGGGTGGGGTGGTTTCCAGGGCGTGGGGTGGTTGTTCATGGGGGAAGGGGTGTCTAGGGGGTAGGTTGTCCAGGTGGTGGGGTGGTGTCTAAGAGGGGTGGGGGCAATCCATGGGGTAGGGGTGTCTATGGGGGTTGTCCAAGGTGGTGGGGGGGGGGGCTGTCCATGGGGGTGTCTAGGGGGTGGGGTGGTATCCAGGGGGGTGGTGTTCAGGGGGTTGGGGGGATTTCTCAGGGTGGGGGTGCCCAGGGGGTGGGGGTGTCCAGGGGTGGGGGTGTCCAGGGGGTGGGGGGTGTCTTGGTGGTGGGGTGGTTTCCAAGGGGGGTGGGGCGGTCTATGGGGTTGGGGGCTGTCCAAGTTGGGTGGGGTGGTGTCCAGGGGGTGGGGGTTGTTTTACATGAGTGTGGGGTGTTCATGGGATGGGGTGTCCAAGTGGTGGGGGTGTCTAGGAGGGTTGGGGGCCGTCCAGGGGGTTTGGGGGCTATCTAGGGGTAAGGGGTTGTCCATGGGGGTTTGGGGTGTGCAGAGGGTGGGGGAGGTCCAGGGGGTTGGGGGTTGTCTATGGTGTTGGGGTTGTGTCTAGGGGGTGGGGGCTTTCCAGGGGTGGGGGGTTGTCCATGGGGGTGGTGGTGTCCAGGGGGTGGGGGTGTTGAAGTTGTGGGGTGGTCTCTAAGAGGGGTGGGGGTTGTAATGGTTTAATGGAATCAATTTATTGGATTTAAATATCATTGGTTTTTTTAAATTGTTTTGTAATAGTGTTTATTTCCATAGTATGTGTTCTTTTATGAAAAAATGAATGCTTTTGGTGTGTATGGTTTGAAGGGGGATGTTGTTATTATAAAATGGATTATATTTTTATTATGGGACAAAAATACTATATGATTTTTTATATCAAACCTTAAAATGGATTTTTATAAACCATTGGGGTGGTTTAAATATAAAGAAGTCTCTATTATGTAATTTTGAAATGGTTTTATAATGAATTATTTACGATGTATCCTTATGGGATTCATGATTCTTTCCCCTTATTTTAGAACATCTTATTATTTCACTAATGGTTTTTTTATAATTCTTTATAATGTTAAAAATATAAATGAATCAAATAGTCCATAAGTGGATAACATTGGTAGTGATTCTTGTTATCTAGTTATTATATTCCTAGTCTTGGTCTCTACTCAATCTATTGTGGAAGGGGAATACCCATGTTCTTCTTATATCATTTATTAATCATGGGAGTTTCTAAAATACCATCCAATTTTTTATTGGTGATCATGTATTCGAAGAGGCATCAATGTGGGTATCTATGATTACTGGTATCTTCAAGTTGTTAGAAACCCAATAATTCATGGCGGTGGGTCTGTCTAGGGGGTGGGGGCCATCCACCGGGGTACCGGGGGTGTCCAGGGGGTAGGGGTGTCTAGGGGTGGGTGGGGATGTCCATGAGGGTGGGGCAGTCTAGGGGGTAGGAGGTGTACTAGGGATGGGCAGGGCTGTCCAGGGGATATGAGGTGTCTAGGGGGTGGGTGGGTTGTCCACAGGGGTAGGGGTGTCTAGGGGAGTGGGTGGGCTATCTATGGGGGTGAGGGGTTGTCCATGGGGGAGGGGTGTCCAAGGGGTGGGATGGCTGTCCATGGGGTTAGCAGGGATGTTGGGGGGGGGGGTAGGGGTGTCCAAGGGGGTGGGCGGGCTGTCCACGGGGGTGGGCAGGCTGTCCACATGGGTGGTGGGGTGGGGGCTGTCTAGGGGGTTTGGGGTGTCCAGTGGGGTGGGTGGGCTGTCCACGAGGTTGGAGGGGCTATCAAAGAAGGTACGAGGATTCCAAGGGGGTGGGCGGGTTTTCCAGTGGGTAGGGGTTTTCCAGGGGGGTATGTTTTCCATGGGGTGGGGCTATCTATAGGGTAGGGGGTTTTCCATTGGTTTTGGTGGGTTTTACATGGGGGTGTCAGTACTATCCAGGGGGTACGGGGTGTCAAGGTGGGTGGGCGGTCTGTTCATAAGGGTGGGGGGATATCCAGGGGAGGGGTGAATCAATCACAGAAAATCATTAACTTGTGTTTTATTTTTTATAGATTAAAAAATAAAGATAATTTGACCTACCTAATCATAAATTTTTAGGAAAACTTTAAAGCATTTGGTGTGTATGGTTGGAATGAGGATTTGGTTGTTAGGAAATGGATTACATTTTTATTGTGGGACAAACATACTATATTATTTTTGAACTGGGACCTTAAAAAGGATTTTTATAAACCATTAGAGAGTTTTAAAGGGAAAGAAGTATTTATTATGTGATTTCTAAATGGTTTTATGAAGATTTATTTATGATGTATCTTTATGGGATTTGTGATTTTTTGTCCCTTGTTTTAGAACATCAGATTATTTTACTAAAGGTCTTGTTTTTTATAATTCTTTAGAATGTTACCACTATAAATGAATCAAAATTCAATAAATTGT
The DNA here is from genome assembly GCA_963277665.1 of Viscum album. Taxonomy (NCBI): domain Eukaryota; kingdom Viridiplantae; phylum Streptophyta; class Magnoliopsida; order Santalales; family Viscaceae; genus Viscum; species Viscum album. Next base: position 612,583,976 of record OY728129.1, on the reverse strand, counting down.
ACAAGATGTTATAATGAAATTTAATTTTTAGTAATATGGTTATTTAATAAGTGTCATAAGTATATTAAAATCATAGAACATTTATTCTACATGATTCATAAGGTGTAAAGCAGTTATTGAAATTGGGGAAAATTTTAATTTCTTTTTCCCAGGTTGATAATGCAGGTTTCTATAAATGTTATTAAGAAGAATACAAACCATCATGTTTATTACCTGGTAAAATGTTAATGATAGATCTTAAAGATATACTAATTTTATATGAATCATAGTTGAAGCGTTGAAATATTCACTAAGATTGAAATGTTTGTTTTGTAGGTTTGAATACTGTTCAATTCCAAATTATAAAATGAAATTCAAATAAAATTGTAACCAATAGAAATTGAAATTTCACATAACAGTAATGTTGGATACAACATATTTTTAATCAATATTAAATCAATTTTAATAGTACCAACCTTGACAACCCAAGTCGAGATAAACCAAAAGAATTAAGAACATGAAAGGATGATTTTATATATTTCCCACAACTTCAGGTTCACAGTCAACTCTGAAAATTGAGAAATTGGAGTCATCAAAAGTAATAAATGGAATGTTCCCAATAGTAGTAGGGATGGTGTCAATTCCATCAACCCTATCATAAAAAAATATATCTTGTAATTTTTTCAATAATGACACCAAATTCATGTCGAATATGGTCTTTTACATAAAAAACATGCATTTCCATTGATGGAAATACATATGTTTCATCAGTAGCAAGTGGTGAGTCATATCAAATACACAAAACACAAAATAATCAATAAATGTGCCATGCCTTGTCATCGAATCAAACCAGTGAAATTTCGTCATCATGACTTTTCCATGAGAATAATAATCTTATATTATTATTTTTTTCAACGAATCCATACTAACCTACATTTTAGAATCACATTCTACTATCTGATGCACTAGCATAACAGTCTGTTGTGGCAGTAACCATAACACCATCATGTTTTTTTCTCATTTTTTTTTTTTGCTCGTTTAGTGATAATAAATATGTAACCATTGATAACAATTGATTTATAGTCACGAACCACGATATTAGGACCAAAATCCAAAGATCTTATTTCCTCAGAGACAGATTCAATAGGAAAACTCAATACCTAAAATATAAATGAATATTAAAATTAATAAAATATTATTTTAATTATTTTAAATAGTAATATTATTTCCTTTAATTTTAACCAAGTAGAAAACTCTATTCTATGAAAAGTCTCCCTCCTTATCAAAGATAAAGAATGATTCTTTCTATTTACCATCGATTTATGTTCCATATAGATAAAAATAAGAATAGATTTATAGATTTATATATAATATACATATTGAATTTACTTACAAGATGTAGTCATAGAACAAATCACAGTTGAATGAAACTGTGCAATGTTCCATCTTCCGCTCTTCAAGGCTTAATGTCATCAACATATATGATCCAGGAATTCCACTTGTATATCAAACTGATGGAAAACTGGGATCAATTTTCTCATACTGTTCTTATTCATTTATCATTGGTCTTTTCACTCTTGTAGTAAGATCAGACTAATATATAGAGCATAAATCTGTAAATTCGTGAACCATGTAACCTTTCACAATAGAAGCTTTGGGATTATTCCTATTAATGAGATAATACTTTAATGTGTAAAAATTTCTTTTAGTTGGATACATCCAATGAAAAAAATAGTTCTTCATAGAAGTATTTCAGTTGGAATATGGATAGTCAGATTCAACATGCATGCGAAAAATTGTCGAGGAAATATTTTCTCTCAATCACATAAAATTAATGGGGAATCTTCCACATTTTTTTCAATAATGAATTATACAACTTTTTAGTACAAATATCTCTAAACAAATGGAAGAACCGAATAACATCCACCCTTACATTATTGGAAAAGGTAACGAATTTCTATTGGAATCAACTCATGTAGAAGAATGTGATAATCATGAGTCTTCAAAGATTTTAGCTTCAAATATCTTCTATTGATCCATTTAAATATGTTTCTTGAATAGCCATATGGAACATTAATAGTCTCTATTAAATCTAGAAATTTCTTTTATTCTGTAAGTGTCATTACATAAGAAGCACATGGAACATGCCATTTATTTTCACTGATACGCACATGATGCAATTATGGTCTGATTCCCCAATACACCAAGTCACGCCAAGATCGAAAATCATATTTTGTATTCCCTTAAAATTTAGAACAACTGAAAGCAACATTTCAAATATATTTTTTTCAATGTGAATTATGTCTATTAAATGACGTAACAAATTGGTTGACCAATAAAGAAAATAAAAAAAGATACTTATATTCTTCCAATTGTAGCAGGTTTGAGTGGAAAATTTTTTTCTCTTTCCATATTTCATTTGACCCTTCCCAAATGAAAAACTAAAATCTTTTAATTCATTAAGCACATCAGTTCCAGACATACATTGTGGATGATCATCGGTCTCCATGGTATTTTCAAATCGTTGATTATTATTTCTATATGGATGGTCCATTGGCAAGATTCTTCTATGTCCCATAAAACTAAAACTACAACAATGTTTTGGTCTTTTGGATTGTGTATTCTTCATACAAATAGAACATGATATTTTTCCCTTCTTTCTCCATCCAGATGTCATTGCACAAGCAGGAAAATCATTTATCATCCACATAAGTTCATCACACATTTGAAATATGTCTTTCGCACATGCATCGTATGTGCGCACACCCACATCCAAAATAAGTTTCAACTCTTTTATTTAAGGTTGCATATATATGTCTATGTCATTGTTGGGATCAGAAGGGCCAAATATGAGTATATTCATCAATGTGAAGGTTTTTTCTTATACAACAATGGGGGAAGATTATTAATGTGTATAAAAACCAGTCATGTGATGTGTGATTTAATAATCTTTTCAAAAGGATTAAAACCATCACATAAAAGACCCAACAATACATTACGCATATCAGTTTCAAAATTTGGATATTGATCATCAAATCTCTACCATGGAAATTAATATGTTGGTAAACCAACTCATAATTATTCTTCTTTCTCTCGGTATCATTTCATCACATTTTTATTTATATTTTATCAAACATAAAATGATTATAGAGTCTGGGGTTCAATGAAATGTGCCACATTAATTTTCATGGCACATGGGATGGTGTTCCATTATTTTTTGGATACTAGTGGGATTTCCCACATTTTATTCACTCATTTCATTCAGTAGTTTCCTCCCATAATAAACTGCAATATTTCTAGAAAGCATGAATTTTGTTTCATGAAAATCTACATTCCTATACTAACATCCATCCCATATAGTGGTTTGAGGGAATATCTACATCATTGTGAAGTATGTAATTAAATAAGGTAATATTGTAATCAATGGCAGTATTAGAAATCACATAAAAAATTTTCCCCTAAAACTATCAGATTAAAAATTCAAGCTTTTTCATTTTACCACATTGTCTATATACTGGAGTCGTGGAAGCATCATTCAATTTTTTCACCCTGAAAAAATCATCATTTTCATTAGACGCATCATGTGTGTTCATATCTAAATCTTCTTGGGTTGGAATCCTTTCTTTTTCATGATGAAGAATAAATTAAAACCGATCATATAACAAATTCTTCAAACAAGTTCTCTCATTTGGATCATCAAAAATTTTATATTTCATTTTCTCCCCATTGTGACATCGAGTAGTTTTATTGAAAGCCATATTTGGCTATGTGGTATCTGTCTTCTTCACGGCTCAACCAAGGTATTCCAAAATAATTGTAATAGGGGCAGCGAATGCGACAACAATCTGAAACATTGTGAAATAAAAAATCTAAAAATATCTCCAAATTGTTTTGAAAATATCTTGAGATCCGATCATTTTCATATATCCAACTTCTATACATTTGGTTAAAAAATTTATAATTCATTTCATAAAAAGTCATTCCATATAATTGAACTTTCATCAAAAATATATTTTTAAGTATATAAGAATTTTCCACTTTATATGATACCATAACTGACACGCTACTCTATATGAAAAATCATAATATAGAAAACAAAAAAATACTGTATTTATAAAAAAAAATTTAAGAACTATACATAAGTGTACAAGATCATTTAAAGTTGTGGAGGAGAATTATTCAAGAGTTGAGCAGATTTTGGATGAAAAAATTAATATTTTAACAGATTATTTGAGTGATCACTTACACTGCCCAAGGGGTGGAGGTGTCCAAGTGGTGGGAGGGCTATCCACAGGGGTGGAATGGCTGTCCACAAGGGTGGAGGGACTATCCGGGGGGTAGGGGGTGTCCAAGGGCGATGGGCGGGCTGTCCACGGGGGGTGGGGTGGCTGTCTAGGGGGTACAGGGTGTTTAGGGGTGGGGGTGTCTAGGGGGATGGGGGTGTCCGGGGGTGGTGGGGTTGTTTAAGGGGGTGGGTGGGCTGTCTACGGGGTGGGGGTTGAGGTTTGGAGGGGTAGAGGGTGTCCATGGTGTGGGCGAGCAATCCATGGGGGGTGGTGGGGGCTGTCCAGGGTGTACGGGGTGTCCAGGGGGTGGGAGGGCTGTCCATGGGGGTGGCGGGGCTGTCTAGGGGGTAAGGGTGTCCAGGGGTGGGTGTTGTCCATGGGGGTGGGGGCTGTCCAAGGGGGTAGGGGTGTCCAAGGGGTGGGGGTTGTCCACAGGGTTGGGGGTGTCCACAAGGGTGGGGTGGGGGTGTCCACATGGGTGGGTGGGGGTGTGTCCACAGGGGTGGGGTGGGGTGGGGTGGGGGTCCAGAGGGTCCAAGGGGGTAGGGGGGCTATCTAGGGGGTTGAGGGGATGTCCAAGGGGGTCGGGGGTGTCCAGGGGGTGGGGGTGTCCGGGGGGATGGGGGTGGCAGGGGTGGGGGTGTCTAGGGGGTATGAGTTGTTTACATGGGTGGGGTATGTCCACAGGGGTGTGATTCAGATATATTAGATTTAATTGGGTTTTCATTCATGTTATAAAAGACTGATGGGTGTTGAGGATTAGAGTAGTATTTTTTAGTGAAAATGTAATTTGGTATGATTGGTGACTTGATAACATGATGGTTTCAATTTTGAAATTGGGAAAATGATGGAGCATTAGATTCTGGTGGAGGGAATATGGGTTAGTGAGTATCTATATGTAGTTATTAGTAATGGTATGATGTATGGTAATGAGTTTGTAAGGATGTTCATCATCACGGTATGATGATTATGGGTGTTTTCCTATATGATGTCTTATGGAATCCTTGATATTTTTTCATCATAACAATAATTAAATTTAGGATTTCATTATAAGGTGAATTATAGATAGAATCACTATTCATTTAATACATGGAGAGTTAGGATTATGAATATGGTACATGCATATGGTTGTAGGTCCCTAGTCTAGGTGGATATATATACAGATTTTCCTCCCCTAGTCTTTGTAAGAAAGGATTCTAAAAGGCTCCCACCACCATCCAAGGATATTTTCTTTCTAGAAAATTGTGTTGTGGGAGAAATAATTCATCCTATATGGTTGATGTCACTTATAGATCATGTGATTCCTTACTCATCAATATAAATAAATAAGAACCAAAACCAAAGACGCCTCAGACCTATCCAAATCTCTAGAAGAAATGACTTCCTGGTTTTTATTGGCGAACTATGGAAGTGATGACATCTAACCTGCACAGCCCCCCTCCCCACCTCACCCCTAGAAAGACTCCCCCTGCACAACCCCCTCCCCCTACACACCCCCTCCCCACCTACACACCCCCTCCCATCCACCCACTGTGCAACCCCCCCCCCCCAACTTGCATAGCCCCACCTTCCCCCAGCCCCACTGGCACCCCCCTCTCCACCCCCACTTACACCCCACCCCCACCACACCCCCCATCAGACTCCCCTTGCACATCCCCCTCCCCCCGACCTATACATCCTCACCTGCACAGCCCAGCCCCTCCCCCCTCCCACATCCAACCTACACACCCCCCACCCCCACCTCACCCCCAGTAGACTCCCATGCACTGCCCCCCCTCTTTCACCCCCCCCCCCCCCTACGACCTGCACACCCCCACCCACACAGCCCACCCCCACCCGCACAACCCACCCTCCCCACTAGTACACTGCACATCCTCCCACCTGTACATCCCCCCACCTGCACCCCCTCCCCCACCCACTACACATCCCCCTCCCCACACCTGCACACCCCCACCTACTGCACCACCACCTGCATCCCCCCCCCCCACTTGCACAACCCCCCTCCCCCACCCCCACTTACCGAGCCCACCACCAACCACAAACTTCCCTCCCCCCATCCACATTCACTGCCCCCCCTCCCTCACCCCCACCTGCATAGTCCACCCCCACCTGTACAACCCCACAACCCCCCACCTCACGCCCAATAGAATCCCCCCACCACTACACACCCCCACATGCACATACCCCTTCACCCATTGCACATCCCCCACCTGCACAACCCCACCTAGACAACCCCTCCCCCACCCATTACCCCCCCCCCACTTGCACAACCCCCCTCCCCTCACCCCCATCTTCACATCCCACCCCACCCCCACCTGTACAGCCCCCCCGACCTTCACAACCCACACCCACCTGCACAGCCCCCTCCCCCCAAATGTTAAATTCTTCATATATTATAATTCTTTATAAAAAACATTTTATATGATTAGAAACATTTCTAACTAGAATTTACATGGATTATTCTTAAGAAAATCTTCATATTAGTGTTATATTATGATGTTTTACATGTAAAAAACCTTATTAACCTCAGCCATATGATAAATAAGTATTATCGTATCAAAGTAAACCAAATAGATACAAAAATAAAATTATATATAGTAAAGATAAAGTAAACGAAAGTCCATATAAACTACTATTTCACCCCACTAAAAATTGGAAAACCACCTACAACACTACCATAACCAGCCCCAATAACTTCATAGAGTTCACTAACTATACATAAGAGTGGCTATAGATACATTAAATAATTTTGATTCGCACAATCATGATAGTTTAAGGGTAGAACAAAAATAAAAAACATATCAAATTGAAATTATTAGGTATACCATACTGCACGAACCTCGGGATTAGGCCAAATCAAAATAGAAAAAAATAGATGAAAAACATTAAACATATGGTACTGCTTACAAATTCGAAGTGTACAACAAAACAATTTCTTGATTGAATATGGATCTAGTGGAATAATATTCAAAGAGGGAGAGCACTGATTTAGGTCTCCTCTTTAGGCCTGAAATCATGAGTATGAGGGATTAGGTATATTGAAATTTTAGGGTAAAACACTCCCAATGGTTTAAAAGACCATTTTAAAGGTAATATTTACCAATGGTTTGAAAACCCATTGGGAAATCCTACCTAAAACTCACATATCCCAATGTTTGAAAAAAACCATTGGGTGAAAGTCATCTAAAACTCACATATCCCAACAGTTTTATCAATCCATTGGGTAAAACTCATCTAAAAATATATATTCCAATGATTTACAGAAAATATTGGGTAAGGACCTCACAACATCCCAATTGAAATAGTTTTGGAAAACTGTTGGAAAATTTCCATTGGTATAGCCTCCATTTACAATAGTGACTTTTACCATGTATTCTTGTATTATTATAAAACATAGTTCATTAACATACTATAAAAAGACAAAATAACCCCATGTGGTTCATTATTGACATATATAACCTTATCTAAGTCCTTTGGAAGAACATTAGATTTTTATGAATATTATATCAGTTAATAATATGGTATTTGTTTTGAAAACTCATTTATGCCAATTTTGACACAATTTGGTATTTTGTTTTTTTGATGGTCATAACAACTTTACCGCTTCAAAAAAATATTTAATAAACCCTAAAATTTCATTTTATCCTATAAAATTATTTTAATTCATCAAAAGACTCAATTCAAATTTATTTGGATATTTATAAAATCAATTGTTTTAATCATTCATATATAAGGTAAATACAACATCTTCATTGTGTCAAAAATAAATTGAATTATATAATGTTTAAAAATTATAAATAAAATAAAATTATGCAGGAAATATTTTTATCTTTCAAATGAATATTTATAGTTTAATTTATCTTATGTATAACCCTCTATTAAAAAATTTTTAGTTGTTAATATTTGAATTTAACACTTTTAACTCTTCATTAAATAAAATAATAATAAATGTTCTAATCTAATCCAAGTGGCTAAAAGAGTATAATATTTTATTCTTAATGTTGATTTTGGTCGAAATAAACTTATCCAATAGAAGTAGGACATGTATTAGGGTAATTATAATATCATTTTAATCGTTAATTACCCTCTTTACTTTTAAGTGTGGTAAATAAAAATCAAAAGTTATTATTCAAAAATAATAATTTTCATCCCATAGAACCACATTGTACATACTGATGTCATCTGTGCCTTTCAGATTTTTCAAATTTAGTTCATATAAGCACTAAAATTATATTTTATGCAAATTTGTAACAGTGCCAAAAAGGGGGTAAAAGACGTTAAAAAATCCAATAAAATTATATATATCTAATCTTGTTATAAAATGACTCTAATGAGTTAAATTGAATTAATATAGGTATTATATATCTATTTTAATTTAAAATAAATTTAAATAAAATATATAATTATTTAAATAAAAAGTCAGTTTTAAACAATAACGTAGTGTTTTTCACTATTTATAAAAAATTGATAGTTTTCAGAAAAAATTCCAAAAATTCAACCTAATCTAATTTTGATATTGTGAATCCAAAAATGAATTCAATTTTGAAAAAGAAATTTATAAAATATCAAGAAGTGGGTATTACTATTCATAACGGCTTTTTTGATTTTTCGTAGTCTGCTAGAACTTGAAGTTGCATACAACGCAAGCTATTGTGTTATCCAAAGAGAAATGTACTGTGGAAGATTAGGGTTTTACATTATTCCCTGTAAAAAATTTCATCCTAAAAAACTCTAGAATAGTATTTCATAAAAAGATTTGGGTGGTTCTTCATCATAAGTTCCGAAGGATCCCAAGTTTTTTCTTATATCTTATGGCTTCTCCATAGGAAATTTACCGGAAGAGTCATCTGGTTTCTCATCTCTTGTTCTATAGTTTCAAGAATCATGATAGATCTTCACAATAACATAGATCAAGTTCCAACTCTATTTCTTTATGGGTGAGTACATGCGTTGGGTCATACATGTATTTTCCCTTCTATGATACATGGAATACATTGTGAACATTAGAGAGACATGGATGCATTTCCAAATGGTATGTTATAACTCCAAATCATTCTCTAATTTCGAAAGGTCTGATGTACTTGGGACTTAATTTACCCTTCTTACTAAATTTTATAACACCCTTCCAAGGAGATATCTTCAAGAAAAATGATCTCTTACTTGAAATTCCAAATCCTTCCTTCAGTTATCAGCATTAACCTTTTGCCTACATTGAGCTGCTTTGATGTGGGTTTGGATAATATTCACCATTTCCATTGTTTCCTCAACAAGTTATAGGCCAACAAATTTTCATTCACCAACATCATACCTACAAGTTAGTGTGCAAAATATCTTTCCATATAACGCTTCATATGGTGCCATATGAATACTTGAATGAAATCTATTTTTATGAGAAAATTCCATCATACATAAATATTGTTCCCACATATCTTGAAAGTCATGTGAGTAAGATATCAACATGTCTTATAAGGTTTTAATAGTCTGTTCTGATTTTCCATCAGTTTGAGGGTGGTAGGTAGTGCTCAAACATAGTTCAATATTTAGGGACTTTTAAAGACTTTTCAAGAATATTGATGTAAAATGGGGACCATGATCAGAAACAATCGATAGGGTTACTCCATGAAGTCTTAAAAATTCATTAATATATAGTCTTTTTAAATGTTCATGTGGAAAATCATATCTTATAGCATGAAAATGTGCCGACTTGGTAAGACAATCAATAATGACCCATATTGAGTCATTCCTTCTAGGAGTATTTGGTAGTCCCATGACAAAGTCCATTGTTATATAATCCCATTTCCACTCAGGTATGGGAAGAGGATAATGACTCCTATGGGTTGTTGTCTTCTCGCCTTCACCTATTGACAAACCATATATCTTTACACATAAAAAGAAATCTCCCTCTTCAGGATGTCCCACCAAAATTTTCCCATAAAATATCTATAAATCATAGTTCTACCAGTGTGTATTTGGAAATTGGAGCTATGAGCATCATAAAACAATTCTATTTTTAGATCAGAAATGTTAGGAACAAAAATTCTCTTCCCAAATTTTAAAATTCCATCTTCATATATGAATTAAATCAATCTCCCATCATTACCACTTTAATTTTCTTTTTAAACTCCTCATAATCACTCTGAGATCTTTTTATCCTTTATAGTAAATATGGTTTAGTAACCATTTGAAAAACTATTGATGTTTCACCTTCCATGATTATTCCCATATCCATCATTACTAGATCCATGAACATAAGATTACTTTCAACTCTCCTCTTGTTCAAAACTCCATGATCCTTTCTGTTAAAATCATCTTCCACCTTATTTTCCATCCCCAGGTGGTAGTGTATAGTGAAATCATAATCCATGAGTAGTTCAATCCATCTTCTTTGACTCATGTAGACTTATTTTTTAGATAAAATATACTTAAAACTCTTTCGATTAGTATATATCTCAAATGTTTTCCATAGAGATAGTGTCTATATATCGTCAAATCAAAGATTATAGTTGTTAACTAATGATCATGAGTGGGATAGATTTTTCATTAATTTTTAGTTGTCGTGATGCAAAGGTAATAACTCTATCATTCTTCATAAGGACACAACCACATCCTTTCTTTGAAGCATCTCTATAAGTAACAAACCCATAATTCCCCAATGGTAGAGTCTAGATAGTAGAATTGACTAATATTCTCTTTGGTTCTTCAGAAAATTCTTCACACTATTTTTTCCAAACAAATTTAACCCCTTTATGTGTGAACTTGGTTAATGGGTTATCCAATCAAGAAATATTCGAGATGAAACGCCTATAATAACCTATTAAACAAGTAAATCTACTTACCTTAGTTACACTAGTTGGTGTTGGACATTCTTTTATTGCGCTTTTCATCGAAGTATAAACAGAGATTCAATCCTTAGAGACAATATGGCCAAGAAAAGAAATCTCCTGAATCCATAATTAAAACTTGATAAACTTCCCCTATAATTCATTTCTTCTAAGAGTCTTTAGAATAGTTAACAAGTGATTTTCCAGATCTTCGTATCTTTTGGAGTGTACCAAGATATCATAAATAAATACCACTAAAAATTCATCAGTATATTCCTTGAAAACACAATTCATTAGATTCAGGAAGATAGAGGGTGCATTAGTCCGTCCAAAAGGCATTACTATAAACTCGTAATGCCCATACCTGGTATGAAATGTTTTCTTCGGAATGTATTCCATCCTCACACAAAACTAATGATATCTAAATCGAAGTTCAATCTTTGAAAAATATTTATCTCTATGAAGTTGGTAGAATAAATCATTAATGCGGGGTAGTGGATACATGTTATTTATTGTTATAGCATTGATCTCCCTATAGTCAATGCACAACCTCATATAACAATCTTTCTTCTTAACAAAAAGAACAGGGGATCCCCACGAAGAAACACTAGGGTGAATAAATCCTTTATTACGAAATTCCTCTAGTTGTTTCTTTAGTTCCACAAATTACATAGTGGACTTTCTATAAGGGGTCTTTGATATGGGCCTTTAACTATGAATTAAATCAATGGAAAACTCAATTTCTCATTATGGAGGATGTCTAGGTAAATCTTCTAGAAAAACATCAACATATTCTTGAAAAATATGTACACCTTCTATTTGAACATTCATTTTATCACCCATAGTTATTTCACTCTCTTCCTCCAAAATAATTGAATTTAGTAGAGCTACTGGGGGCAGATCTAGATGAAAATCTGATGGTGAAATTTCTTTTCTAAATATAAGTTAGACTTTATCGTCATCGAATACTGTAACCTCCTTATTCTTACAATAAGTTTTCACATCATGTTCTAAAAACCAATCCATACCGAGTATTATATAAAATTCAATCATGGTTATAATGATGTGATTAGAAGATAAAGCGTGTTTATATACCCTAGTGGGTAAAAATTCACAAATAATTGTTGCAATGATACTTTCCTTATGAGTTTTGTTTAATAAATCCAATGTTAAATAAATTTGAAAATATCTAATTTTATTAGAAAACTGGGAAGATATGAAACAATGCGATGATACAGAATCAAATAATGCTTCGGCAAAATTTGAGGAAACAACTAAAATACCTACCACCACGTCATTTGGAGCTCAAACCTCAGTTGTAGTTATCACATAATCTTGACCTTGCTCCCTTTGCATTTTCTGAGGTATGTTTCCTTGGCGCTTAAGACATTCATTTTTATAATTCCCCATTTCCCTTCAGTTGTAGCATTCAAAATTGATAGCCTCTTTCATTCCTTTGCAATCATGTGCTTTGTGGATTTTTTCAACACACTAGTAACAGACTCCCATTCCCTTCTTGAAAGTACTAGGGTGTCTCTTCCCACATATAATACAGGATGAAAATTCAATTTTTTCACTTATTCCCTTTATTTCCATTTCTAGAGTGTTCATCAGATCTCTTCTTCTCTTTCTTTTCTTTTAAATTCATAAGACATAGAGAATTCCTTTTTTGACTTGATAACACATCAAAAAATATCTTCGTACTATGAGAAGGATTGTGAGCTTAATTCTCGATGGATAAATGGTTTTAACCTATCAAAAAATCATTCAATCATACTCCATGGGTTACGTATATAATCTCTTTCATGCCTTGTTAACCATGTAAATTTTGACTCATAATTTGCGACATTCTCAACCTCTTTATGCCTCAGACTCAGAAAGTGTCCTTCCATATCAGCTCAATGGTCACAAGGAATATATTTTTCTAAAAAATCTCTTTAAACACCCTCTATTATACGTTCTATATGTCATTATCTTCCTTTATGTTTTTAATCAAGTACCACCATTGATCTGTATCTCCCATGAGGTGATAAACTGCTATGACAACTTTTTCGCTGCAACTCCCCAAAGAATTAAATATTTTTTCTAAGGAACCTATCCATCGCTCAGCTAAAAATGGATTTGTAGTCCCATTGAATGTTGGTGGTTGTTTCCTCATGAAGCTTTCTAACATTGATCCTTTGTTCTGTGGATCCAGGTGCTCCATACGGGTAAGGTTGTTATTCACAACATGAGTGAGTTTTCACACTACATTTATAAGTTTTCCATCACCAGTTACATCACCATATCCACTATATGTATCTTGATCAGGATTTAAATCTCTACATAGATTACATGCATTGACAAGGTTTCCATTCAAGGACTTGTTCCAAGAAACTATTTTGTCTCATGAGTCCTATCGATGCATCGAGGAGCTATAGCGGGCTCCAATTTTCACTTACTAAGTCCAATGCATTCCTTATATAAAAAGGTTGAAACAAAACATAATCATTCATATAAAAACTAGCATATTAAATGTTAATATTTTATCCATAAACCATGAATGTTATAAAAATAACACATCCGTTGTCAAATATATCAAAATCTGTTAAAAATAATATGGAAGATTGTATCCTAATAAATCATCTTCAATCAATTGTAAAATCTGTCAATGTATGTTGACATAGATGAAATAAAAACTATTTGAGAGAAATATCTCTTTCTATTTTGAAATCATTTAAAAGACTCATAATTATAAAATAAAACTTTTATTTTGAAAATATTATTATAATCTTGAAGGTGGTATAATGGTGGAAAATAGCCACACCAACTGTATAAGTTAAAAAACATTATTACCTTAATTTGTTGAAAAGGTTATAAAATACCTTGTTTTGAAAACAAAAGAATAATTCCTTTAAAAAAATTTATAAAAATTCCACAAGGGTATAGATGAATTTAACCCATATTTTAGGAAATAGTAAAAGAATTCGAAATACATTTTTAAGAAACACGGATGTGGATGATAAAGAAATCCAAGTAGATACATACTTATAAACAATCTCAGATAATAAAGGGATTATAAAATTAACCATTACCATGTACTTTTCCTTGGTCGATGGTATGATAACATATTTTATAATAGTTAAATAATATTTATTAAATTATACAAGAACCATATACGTAAATATGATATCATATATCATCTTCTAATATTACTTTATTAATAATATTTTAGTAGCGTCATTGTTTCGGGTGTTAACTGATTTATTTTCCATTATATGTATTATTACATTATTCATGTTTGTTATGGACAGGTTGTATTTGATTCAAATCCAGAATGATATTAAGTTTGTAAACAATATTTGTAAACATAAAATTAAAATTATTCTTGAATAGTTGTGATGGGGAATGAATCTTGTCGTGTTCTTGGGGACGGTAATCCGTACGTACGCACGAGTGACAATACCATTTTATTAATGGTGAAATCATATGTAATTGGATGGTATGTCAAATATAAAAAATCATTAACATGTTATATTTATTATTTATATAAATTACACTCATTATTATACTCATCATAAATAACAAAGTGTTGAATTAAAAACTACACGACGATGTGGAGATAGTAAAGATGTACGTACGTGCGTATGGTGACTTTTTAATTCATAGGATGGATAGAATAATGAATATGGATGGTATATATTTAAAATAACATAACAGTATGCAGAAGTTACTATATTTATTATTATTTTCTGTAAACAACAAAGAAAGAGGAAGTGGAAGAATTAAAGAACATTGAATGATGTGATGAAATTATTACATATTCTTAAGGTGCTTCCTTTTGATTTGACCAAAAGGAATCTCTAGGTTGGATTTTTGATCAAATTAATCCCTATAGGTTGATTTTAGGTAGTTGGGAGGATATTTGAGCTGGGGCTGACTAAGAAAAATGGCTTTGGAGGTGTGATTTTGAGAGAAGGGGAATTACCCTTTTATAAGAGAGGTGATGGTCACATTATGAAAATATTGAAATAGTAATTTATTATACAATCAGATTCTTTTTATAATGGCTCAAAAAAGATTGATTATGAGTCTATGGTGGGGTAGAGTTGATCCGATCTCAAACAATAGGTTTTAGACAAGTCTAGGTCACCATATTAACCTTATATTTTAGATTTAACACTTAGTTAAATAGTTTAACTTTTACAATGTATTATTGTATTATTATAATAAATGGTTAATAAACAACTATAAAAATACAATAGAACTGCAATTAGTAAATTTTGGACATATCTTCCCTTATATAAGTAATTTGGAAGAACAATATATTTTTAGGAATATTATATCATTTAATAATATGGTATTTGTTTTGAAAACTCGTTTATGTCAATTTTAAACTATTTGGTATTGTGTTTTTGTGAAAGTAATAAAAACTTTATCACTTAAAAAAATTATTTAATAAACCCAAAAATTTCATATTAACCTAAAAAAATAGTTTAAAGCAACCAAATACTCAATTCACATTTATTTGGATATTTATATTATCAATTATTTTAATCTTTCACTAATAATGTAATTATTGCATCATTATTGTGTCATAAATAAATTTAATTATTTAATCTCTAAAAATTATAAATAAAATACAATTATGGAGGAAATTTGTTTATATTTCTAATTAATATTTATATTCCAATTTATCTTATGTATTAACATATATTAAAAATGTTTTAGTTATTAAAATTTGAATTTAACACATTTAACTCTTCTTTAAAAAAATTATAATAAATGTCCTAGTTTAATCCATGTGGATAAAAGTGGAAAATATTATATTTATAAGGATTAATTGCGTCTAAATACATTTATCCATTATAATTAGGTCATGTGTTAGGGTAATTATAATATAATTTTTACTTTCAATTGCCCTATTTAATTTTAACCGTGGTAAATAAAATTCAAATGTTACTATTCACCAAAAATTATTTTCATCTCGTTGAACCACATTTTACTTAGTGATTTCAACCATGTCTCTCATATTTTTGAAATTAAATTCAAAGAATTGGTTAAATTATTTTTTATGCAAATTTGTAAATGTTCCTAGAAGGTGGGTAATAATCGTTAAAAAATTCAATAAAAATTTATATATCTAATATTATTATAAAATGACTCCAATTAATATAATAGAACTAATATAGGTATTATGTATCTAATTTTAATTAAAATTAATTTAAATAAAATAAATAATTATTTAAATAAATATTTCGTTTTAACTAATAACGTAGTGTTTTTCACAATTCATTTAAAATTGCATGTTTTCAAAAAAAACCAAAAATTAAACCTAAGCTAATTTTGATATTCCGAATCCAAAAAATGAATTCCATTTGGAAAAAAATTATTAAATTTCAAAAAAAGTGGCTATTACTATTCCTAACATCTTATTTGATTTGTCGTTGTCTTCTAGAACTCAAAGATGCATACAATGCAAGCTATTATGTTATTCAAAGTTAAATGTACCACGAAAGCATGGGGTGTTACAAGGGTAGACTCCGAGAACTGGAAAAATCATTGTGAATTTTACACTACTTCTTTACCAAACATAGAATAAAAAAATTGTGTATTTGTATATATGGATACCACTAGCTTGAATGGACATGTATTTCTCATTACCTTAGCCTTACTGTGATATTAGATCGTATTGACTTTATAGAAAAACTGGTTTTTTTCTCATTATTAGTAGTATCCCTTCCTATCCAAATACCTGGAATATATATTTTTTATGTTCTCAAGTACAATAAAATATTTTTTACTGATGCCCTTGAAGTAATCCTTGATATAACTAATATATACTTATGATAGATTAAATGTTGTAAATATCACATCATGTAACTATAGTGTCCTATGTGATAGATCCATTGGATTTGTTATATAATTAGACTCTCCACATTATCTCCTTTTATGCCAATTCAAGTCTTCATGGAATGATTTTTGTCAAGTGACACTAGTAAAAATTCTCTCTTGAATTGTTCAAACTTGTATTCTATCAATTCTTTGCTAGTATATATACTATTAACAAGGTTTAAGAAACAATTAGATGTATCTCAGAAGATCTCATTCCCTAGAAATTTAGTTTTTAATTTAGGTCAGTCAATTGAGGGTTAATATCATCCTAGTCTTAACTAACTATAATACTAATAACTATATTCCATATATTAACAAACATATTTTAGATGGAATATGATGGAGATCCCACTAACCACTAATAGAAACATGGAAAACATTATTTCTAAATGAAGATTCTATGATCTAGTTTCGTTAATCCTGAATTATATTTCAGTAACTTACAGCCTTATTGGAATTATATGATGTCATCATCGCTTTATGGTAGTTTCATATATACATCATCCATAATTGGTGGTCTTGACATCCAATTCTCAATTTAATGATCATATAATGTTACTATGACACGTAAAATTCTAGTGGATTTGGTCATTAAAAATTGGTATTACCTATCGAGCATTATTGCTACAATTCTTATACCATCCACCTATAGATTCCCATGAATACACACCATATTATTGAAAATAATATGCCTTGTGTACATTGATACGTGTAGTCCATTGTTGAATTTTAATTGATCTTCTCAATTTTAGTAAATATACATATAATTCCTACTTGTATAAATTATTATTCTAAATGAATAATATATCACCATTCATGGTGAATATAACTCTATCACCATAGTTATATGCTTCATATTAATTATGTGTCTCTAGAAAGTTTCTTTTCCAAATGGTCTCATAGAACTTATTCAAATGTAAATTGTTTTTTCATCTCTTACATTGACTCAAATGAAGTAAATTTTTCTCCCACTATCTCAAATAGGAATATAATCCTTTTTATACAAATATATTCTATAACATGACTATATATTTTGAATCTTAGGTATTACTTTTATATCCCTATAAAACACTAGGATTTACTACAGATGTACATGATTTTTTTATTTATGCATGTATGTTTATATATTAATGAACACTTTACATCTAAGAACTTGTTATTATGGAAATGGATTTATATCATACTAAATCACATATGATATAAATTATCTATTATAGTTGGCATATGGTTATAGGATAATGTCATTATTTTTAATGAATGTCCCAAAAAATGTATGTATTTTCAAAGAAACTGTTTTAACATTGATTATTTGTTACTAACATCGTGACAATGATGTGTATAAATAAATGTGTGTTTAACAATTTCTCCATGTTACATTTTTTTATTCAATGTTAACATGTATGAATCATCATAAATCCTCATAATTAGTATCATAACATTGATATAGATAAGGTAATGTTAATTTTGGAATTACTCCACACTACATTATACAGATCGATGAATGCTTGGTCAAGATATTCTTTAACACACCTGCTTAAAGAATCTCATATCATTTGGAAATGCATATATCCTACTACAAATTCACATTGCTTAAATACATAAATTAATCTTATGAAGTATACTCACCAATAGATTATTCTTAGAATAGTTTACTCTTTCTAGATAAACTAATTATGAAAGCATTGTGGGTTTCCATTATTTTTAAAAGATTATTTTCCCGGACTAAGTACATAAGTTTATCGAAAATAACTACGGTCTTTAACCCTAGATATTCTAAAACCATATAGGTTATATACTTGAAACATATTTATTTTTACCTAAAAACATATTATATTTCCTCAACTATGTATATATGTCATGAATTTTATATTCATCATGTATAAACACTGATTCAAACACCATAAAAAACATTCATTCCAGAATTGGAAAAATGTAACATTATTTCAAAAGGACTCTAAAGATAAACTATAATCAATAAAAATGAAATTTATAAGTTGTTTATTTATCACCACTTATAAAGGAAGCACCCTTCCTCATCTTCGTAAATAAGAAAACTTACTTCTACTAATATTTTCTTACTTACTTTGTTATTATATTTTAATACACATATGAGTTAGGAATATAGTTTTTAATACCCAAAAATTAAGTTAGAAATTTCATAAATGATGATGAATATACATAAATAAGAAGTGTCTTCTTATTTATTCAATTTAGTGAATTGCATTTGAATTCAATAGAAATTTTTCACAATATGTGAAGAAAATAACCTTTTATTTGTTAAAAAATTTATTTGAAGGATGTTTTAAAGGTTCCTTCGGTGTCACACATTGTAACAGCCCAAGATTTTATGAAAAATATCTTTTTTTAATTTCACTAATGTCTTGTGTTGTACGCTTCACCAAAAGGAGCTTTCACAACACGCATCCTTGACTTGCCCTGCATTACACGCAATCTCAACCTTCCTCGATAGTGTGTGTAGTACGCAATACTGAGTTTCACGAAACAACGACATGCTATTAAAATATTATTAAAACTAGCCGTTATGAATAGTAATAACAACTTTTTAAATTTTAGAAATTTTAGCTCTCAAAATGGACTTCATTTTTGGATTTGGAATATCGAATTTAGCCTAAGGTGAAATTTTGGTACCTTTCGGATAACTTTCATATTCTGATGAATAGTGAAAATTACTAAAATATAATTAAAAACAACTTTTTTAATCAAAATAATTAATAGAGATAAATTGTTAATTTGAGTGGTTTTAAAGTATATTTAGAATATATTTTTACAATTTAATACAATGTTGGTCATTGGATGTAATTTCACATTTAAACCAGACATAAACAAGTGTCAATCTTTTGATAGATATTGTTTCTTAAAAACACGCTATTTGTTTTAACAGCGGGATTTAATTATAAAATTAATTAATGCAGCTTCTATGTTATGAATTTGGTAAAATAGACTTCATTTTTGAATTCAGAATATGAAATATAGCTTCGGATGAAATTTTGACATTGTTCTGAAAAACATCAATTTTTGATGAATAGTGAAACTACTAAGTGGTAGTTAAAAAACTGAACTTTTCATAAAACATAATTTTACCGCTTCTGTGAATGGAATTTCAAAAATCCGAGAGACACGGTTGATGTCAGTAAGTAAAATGTGGTTCAATGAGATGAAAATAATTTTTGGTGAATAGTAACTTTTTACTTTTTTTACCGCGGTTAATAGTAAATAGGGTAACTAAGGGTAAAAATGATATTACTATTACCCTAACACATGTCCTAATTCTATTGGATAAGTTTAATTCGACCAAAAACAAACTTAGGAATAAAATATGACCATTTAGGCCCACTTGGGTTAGATTAGGACATTTATTATTAATTTATTTAAGGAAGGGTTAAAATAGTTAAAATCAAAGTTTAATAAGTAAATCATTTTTAATATGGGGTTATACATAAGATAAATTTGACTATAAATATTCATTAGAAAGATAAAAAGATTTCCAACATAATGATATTTTATTTATAATATTTAGACTTTAAATAAATTAATTTATTTATGACACAACGATGATACAATATTACCCTTTTAAGGAAATATTAACATAATTGATGTTATAAATGCTCAAATGAATGTAATTTGAGACTTTTTATGAATTAAACTAATTTTCTAGGTTCCTATGATATATTAATGTTGATTTAATCAACTTGGTTCGAACATATAATTCTGTTATGACTTTCACAAAAATCATATATCAAATAGTGTCAAAATTGACACAAAATAGTTTTTAAATCAAATATTATATTATTAATTGTTATTTTATTCCTAAAAATCTAAGGTTCGGCCAAATGACTTAGATAAGGATATATATATTAATAATAAACAATTTGGGGTTCGTTTGGCATGTTATAGTAAGTGTATTAACCATATAATGTAAGAAAACAAAAAGACAAGGTAAAAGTTAAATTATTTAACTTAGAGTTAAATCTAATTGATAAGGTTAAAATAATACCCTAAACTTGTCTAAATCCTATTGGTTGATAGGATTTCGACCCATCCCCACACTATCTTCGAAATAAGACCCTTTGGAACCATTATAAACCGATTTTGAATTTAATATAAAATAATATTTTGAGATATTCCTAAGGTGCCCCTCTCCTCCCTTATAAAAGGACACCTCCTCCCCCTCCTCCTCACACCAAATTGAGCACTCAAACTCGGCCAACCCCTGACAAAATCTCTTCTCCACTTCCCTAGAAACATCCTAGAGGTTCTGGTCTTCCTCAAAGACCAATTTTAGTGCCCTAAGAGGAGGTCTCAAAGAGGCGCTTCAAAGAAGAGGTAATTACCGTTACCAATTCTTTCATCTTTATTTCTTCTTCCACTTCTTCTTCTTAGGTTGTTTCATTATGAAGTAATAACATCAGTATCACTCATATACTGATATGTTATTATAAGTATGAAACAACCCTATTTCACCATCTATCCATCCTACGGAAAAAGAAATCACCGCGCGTGCGTACGTACGGAATACCGTCTCCACGCCGTGGTGTAATCTACTTTCCACCACCACCTTACAAGGATGGGTATAATGGTGTAATGAGTAACTATTTATGATTATTATAAAGTAATATTGATACTGATGTAATATACATATACTCCAATACAATCCCACGATCATAGGAACGATATCATCACTCGTGCGTACGTACGGAATACCGTCTCCACGATGTGATGCGACTCGTTCTACATAATCATCATTACATAGTAACAATATAAATGAATAGAATGAATAAATATGATACATGTTACACTAATACCATTCTGGATATAAGGTATCTATAACTTTAAAAGAATAATAAGAATTTATTCGGCAAAACACGCATAATAACAAAAGGCAATAAAGACCCGAGTAACAAGTAACAATGAAATATTACTAACAAGAAGATAAGAATATGACCATATATGATATCATATCAATATGTATGATTCTGGAATAAGTCAATAACATTATTTAAACCATTATACAGGAGCTTCGGACACGTACAAAGCAAATCGGACCTAAGGTAAGGGAAATATCACAATCTCATTTTTATACGATATTGTTTATTCGTAAGTATTTACTGGGGTGTATTTTATCATCCACATCCATGTTCCCTCAATATGAAATATTGTTTCCATCCACTTGACATGGTTTAAATCCAATTTTACCCTTCGATTAGTTTTTAGTAAAGAATATGAAAGGAATCTTTTGTCGTTTTTCTGTACGAGGTACTTTTTGACTTTTCCGACAAAAGTACGAAGAATGTTTTTTTTAACTTATACGGCATGAATGGATTTTTAAAAAATTATTTCCAAGAAGATTCCTTTACAGGTTTTCAAGTTTATTTTTAATCAACTTATTTTAGTTTTAAATGGTAAGACATGTTAAGAAAGGAAATTTTTTTTGAATTAGAAAGGATATTTTCCTCAAGAATGGATTTCAAGTGTTTTATCAAAATTATTTTCCATCTAAGATAATAAAGGGTTCTATTTCTATCCCTATTATTACATGGATTTGATTATGTTGTGATGGAAATATTTTTATGAATTCCATTATCTTATATGAATTGTTTTATGATGTCATGTTGTTTAAGAATCCCATTTTTATTACATGGGTTATGCTATGATGTATGTTTTATGATTTTGTGGCACACATAAGAATGGTATCATTATGAGATGGGTGGGACCTATATCTCCCTCCAATGCATTGGGTAAAGATTTTATATCTCATGAGATAGACAGGGCTGGAACGGTAGGTTATACCGGTTCAGTGAAACAGGACTGAAACGAGGGTTACTCGATTCAGAAAGGGACTTTGTCCACTAAGATAGTCTTGGCAATGAGTCTTGACTAACAAGAAATGATTCTCTATTATTATGTGTGTATGCCACAAAGTTTCATGTTTTATGTTATGATTATTGTGATTAAATTTCACTGCCATGATTTATCCCATGTTATGAAATTATGCTCTCTTTTGCAGGTTAAGATTTCCAAAATGTTATGTTCTTATGCATACGATGTGATTGATATTTCTTTTGTTTACCCTTACTGAGCATTTGAGCTCACCCTTTTATGTTTTCTTTTCCCCAGGATATAAAGAAAGTTTTTAGGTAAAAAAAAGGGAAGATCTTTATAGGAGATGTTGAAGATCTTTCACCACGATTATAAGATTACGTTCCGAGTTTCCAAAGACACTAAACTATTACGATCCTTGTGTCTGTGTTTTTTTATGTACTAAGTATTCCGCAAATGTAATGTAAAGTCCATGTAAGTCAAGATACGGGTCTCTACAGTTGGTATTAGAGGAAAGGTTTAGTCAACCTTTGGAAACTAGGATGTGAAAACGTTAGTGAGATCCCTAGAGATATTTCTAAGGTATGTCTAGGGATGTCCCTAAGGATAAGTATACGTATAGGATATGGTACTAGAACTACGGTAACGATCTTAGAATTTAACCTAAGATGTTAGATATTAAGGGTACTTCCCCTTTACTATGTTGTTTTCCCTAGCATGATTTTTTCCTCTCACACTATTCTTTTTGGGTTTTAGACGATGGCTGGAACTCGAAGGAACCGTGTTGATCAATGCAATGGACAATGCAATGATTTCCCTCCTGAACAAACAAATGTTATGGGAGATGGAGTGCAAAATCTTATTGCTATACTTACACAAGCTATGAATCATTCTGGACTTCCAAATGAGCAGAGAAGGGAACAATATTCTATTGAGTCCTTCATGAGGCAACGTCCACCTTCTTTCAGTGGGACTTCCGATCCCCTTGTTGCTGAACAATGGATCAGTACCACTGAAAAGATATTTTCAGTTCTTCAATGTTATGAACATGATAAAGTCATCTTAGCAGTATATCGTTTGGAAGGTGAAGCTGATCAATGGTGGAATCTTATCAAGAATACGAGGCCAAGAGATGAAATTGAGTCCATGGAATGGGATGAGTTCAAGAACTTGTTTTTCAGTAAGTACTTCCCTCGTATTCTTCGAACAAAGATGGAAAAGGAGTTTCTTAAGCTGAAGCAGAAGGATGATGAATCTGTTGGTATATACGAAGCGAATTTTACAAGACTTGCAAGGTATGCATCTGGCATTATCATCCAACCTGAAAGTAAAGTTTATCGTTTTTTCAGTGGCTTAAAACCAAGTCTTCGAAGGGCATTAGCTATAAGAGACTTCAGTAGCTATGAAGAAATTGTGCGTTGCGCTATCAAGGTAGAAATGGAAGTTGGTGTTACATATCCATCTCATGGTTTTGACAAGAAACGAAAGATGGATTTCAAGGAGAAATCTCAGAATAATGGTGAAAAGAAGATGAATGTTTCCTTATGCACAAAGTGTGGAAAGAAGCATGGTGGAGATTGTCTTAAAGGGACTAGAAAATGTTTTAAGTGTGGAAAAGAAGGTCATCGAGCAGCTGAGTGTCGAAGTAATGGAAAAAGGGTTTCTAATGATGTGAATAAAGAAAACACTACAGAGAACGTACCACCAACACTTCAATGCTTCAAGTGCAAGGAAATGGGGCATTATGCTAATAAATGCCCTATTCCAAGGGTTAGTGATGATCAACATGAGCAACCACTTTAGGCAAAGGACAAAGGGAAGTCACATGCGATCACTATGTTGAATATGACAACGATGTGGTGGAATGATTAAGTGTTTATGTAATGGGATTCCAAAATAATGTTGTATCATTGAGTATTGCAATATTTATTGATATGGTATTCAAAGTGATTGAGATATTTTTTTGGAAATAAGATGATATGCGCATAATGAAGGGAAAACGAGAAAATGAAATGTTTAATAGTATTCATGAGCTCAGGATTGATATAAGGACTAAGTGATATCATTGTTTGAGTATATAGAATTTTGAGGATTTTGGTATGTGGAAAGTGTTAAATTTTAACTGCATTCATGTTTTCACTAAGGTTTTCAAGAGAATACATGATTAAGGACTTTGAATTTTTTGAATGTGACCAACAAAACATGTCTTATGATATATGGGGATCGACGATGGTGTTAAATCTCTGGTAATCGTTTTCACTATGTTGTGAGAGTGGATTGCAGTATTATGGATAAGCCTAAAGATTGAAATGGATTATGTTGGACATAAGTGAGTATTGTTTAAGGATAGAAGTTTTTTTCGATATTATTGATGGGATGTTATAGTAATGTAGTTTTAGAAAAAGGGCAACCTGCAGGACGGGCGACAACCCATCGCTTCGGACAAGGCTGTGGGAATCGAACCCACAACCGAAATGGGACTGGCCTTTATCGCCTACCACTGGCCTACAGGAAGTCCCTGATTAGTAGGAACAAGTTTTATTATATTAAGCAGTATGATATATGAAGTATAAGTCCATTTTAGGAACCATATATGATTAATCTCACTATAGATCGACTTATGTATATAATTTTTGCTAACCTTTTGTTTGAGACAGATGGAATGACCCGTCATTCTATCACATGATCTGCTAACACTTCACGAATAACAAATTTAACTTCATTTATTTAAGAGATGAAGTGGAAATTGTTCAAGGCACGAACACTAGTGCGACTGTACTAAAATAAATTAAGTATTTATTCTAATTCTTCAACTTTAGGGAAACGATCTTGAAAACCAAAAAAATGTTGTCCTATTGATCTTATATCTGATTAATCGGATGGCACCTTAGATCGTCACAAATTTATGGATTTGTGATTGTTGGCTTTTCCATAGCCATGTTCTCTACCACTCTCCATCAGAACATGATGGTTAGATTTTTCTTCCATATCCATATTTTCATCTATGTGGAAACCCAGTGATTATTTTATTTGGGTAACCGTTAAGTTTCATACTTTTGTTTTTAAATATTGGTTTTGGTATTCCTTTTTACGATGTGGGTTTCTATTAAAGAAACTTTCAAATAGTAAACCATTTATAACCCCAACGAATTTCGAGGGCGAAATTCATTTTAAGGGGGGTAGAATGTAACAGCCCAAGATTTTATGAAAAATATCTTTTTTTAATTTCACTAATGTCTTGTGTTGTACGCTTCACCAAAAGCAGATTGCACAACACGCATCCTTGACTTTCCTTGCATTACATGCAATCTCAACCTTCCTCGATAGTGTGTGTAGTACGCAATACTGAGTTTCATGAAACAACGATATGCTATTAAAATATTATTAAAACTAGCCGTTATGAATAGTAATAACAACTTTTTAAATTTTAGAAATTTTAGCTCTCAAAATGGACTTCATTTTTGGATTCGGAATATCGAATTTAGCCTAAGGTGAAATTTTGGTACCTTTCGGATAACTTTCATATTCTGATGAATAGTGAAAATTACTAAATTATAATTAAAAACAACTTTTTTAATAAAAATAATTAATAGTGATAAATTATTAATTTGAGTGGTTTTAAAGTATATTTAGAATATATTTTTACAATTTAATACAATGTTGGTCATTGGATGTAATTTCACATTTATACCAGACATAAACAAGTGTCAATCTTTTGATAGATATTGTTTCTTAAAAACACGCTATTTGTTTTAACAGCGGGATTTAATTATAAAATTAATTAATGCAGCTTCTATGTTATGAATTTGGTAAAATAGACTTCATTTTTGAATTCGGAATATGAAATATAGATTAGGATGAAATTTTGACATTGTTCTGAAAAACATCAATTTTTGATGAATAGTGAAACTACTAAGTGGTAGTTAAAAAACTGAACTTTTCATAAAACTTAAGTTTACCGCTTCTGTGAATGGAATTTCAAAAATCCGAGAGACACGGTTGATGTCAGTAAGTAAAATGCTGTTCAATGAGATGAAAATAATTTTTGGTGAATAGTAACTTTTTACTTTTTTTACCGCGGTTAATAGTAAATAGGGTAACTAAGGGTAAAAATGATATTACTATTACCCTAACACATGTCCTAATTCTATTGGATAAGTTTAATTCGACCAAAAACAAACTTAGTAATAAAATATGACCATTTAGGCCCACTTGGGTTAGATTAGGACATTTATTATTAATTTATTTAAAGAAGGGTTAAAATAGTTAAAATCAAAGTTTAATAAGTAAATCATTTTTAATATGGGGTTATACATAAGATAAATTTGACTATAAATATTCATTAGAAAGATAAAAAGATTTACAACATAATGATATTTTATTTATAATTTTTAGACTTTAAATAAATTAATTTATTTATGACACAACGATGATGCAGTAATTACCCTTTTAAGGAAATATTAACATAATTGATGTTATAAATGCTCAAATGAATGTAATTTGAGACTTTTTATGAATTACACTAATTTTCTAGGTTCCTATGATATATTAATGTTGATTTAATCAACTTGGTTCGAACATATTTTTCTGTTATGACTTTCACAAAAATCATATATCAAATAGTGTCAAAATTGACACAAAATAGTTTTTAAATCAAATATTATATTATTAATTGTTATTTTATTCCAAAAAATCTATGGTTCGGCCAAATGACTTAGATAAGGATATATATATTAATAATAAACAATTTGGGGTTCGTTTGGCATGTTATAGTAAGTGTATTAACCATATAATGTAAGAAAACAAAAAGACAAGGTAAAAGTTAAATTATTTAACTTAGAGTTAAATATAATTGATAAGGTTAAATTAATACCCTAAACTTGTCTAAATCCTATTGGTTGAGATTATTTCGACCCATCCCCACATTATCGTCGAAATAAGACCCTTTGGAACCATTATAAACCGATTTTGAATTTAATATAAAATACTATTTTGAGATATTCCTAAGGTGCCCCTCTCCTCCCTTATAAAAGGACACCTCCTCCCCCTCCTCCTCACACCAAATTGAGCACTCATGCTCGGCCAACCCCTGCCAAAATCTCTTCTACACTTCCCTAGAAACATCCTAGAGGTTCTGGTCTTCCTCAAAGACCAATTTCAGTGCCCTAAGAGGAGGTCTCAAAAAGGCGCTTTAAAGAAGAGGTAATTACCGTTACCAATTCTTTCATCTTTATTTCTTCTTCCACTTCTTCTTCTTAGATTGTTTCATTATGAAGTAATAACATCAGTATCACTCATATACTGATATGTTATTATAAGTATGAAACAACCCTATTTCACCATCTATCCATCCTACGGAAAAAGAAATCACCGCGCGTGCGTACGTACGGAATACCGTCTCCACGCCGTGGTGTAATCTACTTTCCACCACCACCTTACAAGGATGGGTATAATGGTGTAATGAGTAACTATTTATGATTATTATAAAGTAATATTGATACTGAAGTAATATACATATACTCCAATACAATCCCACGATCATAGGAACGATATCATCACTCGTGCGTACGTACGGAATACCGTCTCCACGATGTGATGCGAATCGTTCTACATAATCATCATTACATAGTAACTATATAAATGAATTGAATGAATAAATATGATACATGTTACACTAATAACATTCTGGATATAAGGTATCTATAACTTTAAAAGAAGAATAAGAATTTATTCAGCAAAACACGCATAAGAACAAAAGGCAATAAAGACCCGAGTAACAAGTAACAATGAAATATTACTAACAAGAAGCTAATAATATGACCATATATGATATCATATCAATATGTATGATTCTGGAATAAGTCAATAACATTATTTAAACCATTATACAGGAGCTTCGGACACGTACATAGCAAATCGGACCTAAGGTAAGGGAAATATCACAATATCATTTTTATCCGAGATTGTTTATTCGTAAGTATTTACTGGGGTGTATTTTATCATCCACATTCATGTTCCCCCAATATGTAATATTGTTTCCATCCACTTGAAATGGTTTAAATCCAATTTTACCCTTCGATGAGTTTTTAGTAAAGAATATGAAAGGAATCTTTTGTCGTTTTTCCGTACGAGGTACTTTTTGACTTTTCCGACAAAAGTACGAAGAATGTTTTTTCTAACTTATACGACATGAATGGATTTTTAAAAAATTATTTCCAAGAAGCTTCCTTTACAAGTTTTCAAGTTTATTTTTAATCAACTTCTTTTAGTTTTAAATGGTAAGACATGTTAAGAAAGGAAAATGTTTTTGAATTAGAAAGGATATTTTCCTCAAGAATGGATTTCAAGTGTTTTATCAAAATTATTTTCCATCTAAGATAATAAAGGGTTCTATTTCTATCCCTATTATTACATGGATTTGATTATGTTGTGATGGAAATATTGTTATGAATTCCATTATCTTATATGAATTGTTTTATGATGTCATGTTGTTTAAGAATCCCATTTTTATTACATGGGTTATGCTATGATGTATGTTTTATGATTTTGTGGCACACATAAGAATGGTATCATTATGAGATGGGTGGGACCTATATCTCCCTCCAATGCATTGGGTAAAGATTTTATATCTCATGAGATAGACAGGGCTGGAACGGTAGGTTATACCGGTTCAGTGAAACAGGACTGAAATGAGGGTTACTCGATTCAGAAAGGGACTTTGTCCACTAAGATAGTCTTGGCAATGAGTCTTGACTAACAAGAAATGATTCTCTACTATTATGTGTGTATGCCACAAAGTTTCATGTTTTAAGTTATGATTATTGTGATTACATTTCACTGCCATGATTTATCCCATGTTATGAAATTATGCTCTCTTTTCCAGGTTAAGATTTCCAAAATGTTATGTTCTTATGAATACGATGTGATTGATATTTCTTTTGTTTACCCTTACTGAGCATTTGAGCTCACCCTTTTATGTTTTCGTTTCCCCAGGATATAAAGAAAGTTTTTAGGTAAAAAAAAGGGAAGATCTTTATAGGAGATGTTGAAGATCTTTCACCACGATTAGAAGATTACGTTCCGAGTTTCCAAAGACACTAAACTATTATGATCCTTGTGTCTGTGTTTTTTTTATGTACTAAGTATTCCGCAAATGTAATGTAAAGTCCATGTAAGTCAAGATACGGGTCTCTACACACATGATATTGGCCTTTTATCTTTATCTTTTATCTTTTTCACCATGAATATTAATGATCAAACATTCATTAAGATCTGTTTTGATTGACGTACGTTACCATGAATGTAATTAAGGGGTTTTCCCAGTTTAATATTCATTTTAGGATCATAAAATAAACTAGAATAAATGTGTGAATGCTATATTATAATTTAATTCAATAAAATATAATGGTTTTATTTCAGTTTAATCATCATTCATTCATATCTCGCTTTACTATGAACTCAATATCATCTCAGAGATGAGAAAACATGTAAAATCATCCTCATCGCATGGTTATATCCAAAAATCACTTCATATATTGATGATAAGATTATGAAATAATCATCATATGGGTTATATATGAGTCACATGTATGAATTATAACATCATCTCTTTCTGAGGTAGCTTAATAGGCATTGGGGATACCAACACATAGAATTTAGGATTTTATAGAACATTCTATAAGCATCTGTACTAATCTTCAGAAACTGATGCCAATTTGTAACTTTTGTTTTCCAATATTATTACAGTGTAGTTGTGGTATTACTTTCCATTTTCTATAGAAATAAAATCTCATAGATTTGATCTTTTATAATTCTTACTAGTAGAAATTTTTACGTTAAAAATTTTAAATGGATCCCACTATTGTACGAAATCCTAGAATCCCACAACTACAAGATTTTGAATACACAATATCTTGATAATTCTAGTGTAAAGGATCCCCCCACCCCACCAAATGGGCTGAAGACCTTCATATTATTATGGATTTTTATAACCCCCATTCAAGGGACGAGAAGGAACCCTTACAAGGAATGTAGGCTCATAGATTAATGGCCCACAAGCTTAGGAGATTACATGACCCGAAGGTCTTAGGGAATTCAACCAGACTATCAAAGAGCCCATACCAGTGGCCCAAGGTGAATAGTTCCAGCTGCAATAGTACCGAACAGTACCTGCTACAATTCCTACTATAGTACCTGCACAATGTATAGTTCTGCTACAGTTACTATACATTGTACAGTTCTGCTACATTACCCACATTGTGTATAGTTCTGCTACAGTGTCTGCTGTAGTCCTACTACAGTACCCGAAAATATACCTCTACCTAGTTTTTAACCTGGGTCCTATGAATGTACTTAAGGATACCTCACCAACTGGGTTGAGGATCATGTTCTTATAAAGGATCCCTAAAACTCCCCCTCATATTCTAAAGACTATATCTATTCGGCTACTCAGAGATTCTATGGTAGACTTTTGACTAGACAACTGTATTAACTCACATCTCCTTGATCTGTTGATTGAAGTCACATTTCTTGTAAATAATTACATTTTATTGTTCAATTCATTGCCTCTAACATTTAAAGAAGATATTTATAGCTACCACATTGCTGCCAAATTTAGTTATGTTGAACCACCACTCTGATAATAACTCTTCAGTAGTAAGGGGCACCCTTAACTATGTCTAATGAGCACCCTGAACACCTGTTTATGTTCTAATTTGAGTGATGGAAGGAATTTAATGACTTAATATTTAATTTGACGAATTAGGTAAGTTAATCTCAAAAAATGAAATCATATTCTATTTACCATGACTATTCTATGTGATATCACTCACAACTTAACCATGGTTTTAAATATAAAACATTCAACGCATATGTTAATTTTATTTTTTTCATGCTTGTTTTTTATTATATTATGTAATTGAACATAATAAAAATTCATTCACACAATAATAAACCATTCTAATGATTAAATAAATAAATAAATACATGATTATGTGCCATTAAATATTGGTTAATTTATAGAGATAATAACAGATTATTCGAGATCTAATGGGAGTTCCTTATGTTAATACATGACTTGTATTGAAGTACCCACAACTACATTGCATTTCACATGTTTGTTTCACACTGTCTCTCAACTCAAACCGCTTTTCCATGAACTCATCCAATATTTTTGACATATACTCACACATAGTTGAATTGTACTTGGGTGTGAAAATATATTTTGTCACATAAATGTAGACACCTAGGCCATTATACAAATTAAATATGGATGTGTGATGCACAGATTTTTAAAATAAAATAAAATTTAAATTTTAATACACATAAGTGAAATAATTATATTTAATAAATAATAATCCAATCATTAATAGGTCAGTATCAACTCATGATTAGTCAACATGCAATTATATTCATAAATTAAATTACATTTTCTCACATTCAAATCGAGTGTATTTTATTCCATTAAATTGAATTGAAATGATTTTAAATACATCCCACAACACAAGAATTAATTTTATTTAATAAAAAATAATTAAACTTAATTTATTATATTTTTCAAAAAAATCAGTTCAATTTTTCCAAAAGTAGATCCCCACCAATTAATTTATAAATAGTTATCGGTTAAATGGGTCAAGTCGGTCATACCTTGACTGAATTGGTCCAGCCTAAGATGGGATATCCATTTAGATGACATATGTATATGTATAATAGAAAATTATAACAAACTTAAAATGGATGCTTTAACCCTTTTTTATATAAATATCAAACAATGTTCTATTTGAAGCATTGAATAAGATTCAAAGGGATTATTTGTACTTTTAATTGAACAATATTCTAAGGGATGATTTAAAAAATATTTTAAAGTAACCATGGTTCTTTTAATGAAATAATATTCCATGATATTCTTTAAACTAGATTCCATGGGAATATTTATAATTTTAATTAAATAAGCTTCCATGAGAATCTTTAAACTAGATTTCATGGAAACCATTATCTTATTAATTAATCAAGCTTCCATGGAAATATTGTATGGCCAACAAACTACCCAAAATTGATACTAGTATATCTTTATAACATTAAAAGTGAAAAAAATTCACTTTGGATAAAAAATAATCACACCGGTATCGATGAATGTGAACCATAATTTAAAACAATAATTTTTGTATCTCATTTTATGAAAAACACATCAATCTTCGATTGACCATATCATAGCGGTACAAAATCGCATCTATACACCATCAGTTTTGTTGAAAATTTATCAAAATCCTACTACTAAATAATAGAAATTATAATTCAAATGTAATTTTTTTAATGTAATTACATGTTCTTTCTGATACTAATTGAACGAACCTAGGGCACAATAGAATCATTAAAGATATAGAATTTAATATTTTGTGTCTGGGTTCTTGTAAAAAATATTTAATCCACTAACTCATTACCTATATTTCTATAATTACAATGTGTAATTAAATTTATGTATGAAAATATAATCCAACAAAAGTGTAAATGATACCTCATTCTATTAAAGTTGTATATTTGATTCTCTCACCATTGAAATCTCATGGCTGAAATGGGCCAAACTATACATCATATAGATTGTCAAAATAGGGTCCAAAATTCCTACATCATAAGTATTTTTTACCTAGGTGATAATATAGTAAATTTTATAGCTTTATGATATCCCATCGATCTCCTAAATAATGAAAACTTGACTGACAAAGCAGAATTGATTCGACCTTGTTTTTCATTCAAAACCATTCTCTATGAACTTTATAGGAGAGGTGAAGAGATATTCTCTAACTGAATTAATTAAAATTTTGTATCTCAATATTCTATTAGATTAAATTTACTTTTATAGTTAGGTTATACATTATGAAATTTCACTTTGGTCCTTGGAATGTAATAACCTTCATTTTAGACCTTCCCGCACAAGTATGATTTAATAAACATGTCATTAAATGTCACAAATATTTTATCACTTTCTTGTAACACTATATAATGTTACATGATAAAATAATAACCTTAAACTCATCATTTAAGCTCCCAAAATAATTTAAAAAACCTTTAACATCATATATTATTTCAAAAAATCATATTTTCTAATATTCATTTTTTTGATCAAACAACTTGTCAATACCTTGAGAAATAAATCCAACCATCATTATTCAAAAAAT
This sequence comes from Viscum album, assembly GCA_963277665.1. Taxonomy (NCBI): domain Eukaryota; kingdom Viridiplantae; phylum Streptophyta; class Magnoliopsida; order Santalales; family Viscaceae; genus Viscum; species Viscum album. The sequence goes on along the minus strand of OY728129.1, from coordinate 612,550,004 downwards.
GAATAATATCATTGAATTAGTTTTACTTGTGATCATTCATATGTATACATTCACCATCCCCTACACATGGGGTCCACTTCATCATAAACTCATATTCATCAGAATTGGTGGAACTAGTGGATACACTTAGTGTGTGACCTTCTATATACTTTTCTTGATAAGAGTCCAACCACATTTCAAGAGCATAGACTAGAAACCTATAATGGAACCAAATGAGATAAGTAATATCATATCTACAACTACCTTTTATAAACACATTTGGTATAATATAATCTCTTTGTACCACGGTATCTCATAAACCAGTATTTAAACTTTTGTCATCATCCGTTTGTTGCTTTATATATTTTGTGACATCACAAGATGGATTTAACTTTATGTACCATGGAAATAGATTTATGAAGTTACTACCATCCTAGTCAACCTAGTCTCAGGAGAAATATCTCTCTCAACACAAAAGAGACAAATTCTATATTTACTATTCATCTAGTTTCATACCACTAATGATGTACCCAACATAAGATTGATTTCCATAATTTACTTATCATGGTTTTTTCCTTACATTAATTTGAATGATCAAATGATGTGAATTGGTAATGATATCAATTCATGAGACTAATACACATGTCCTTATATAGAAACATTCAATGAAACCACAAACAAGGGGTGTTTCTATTTGTGGGTATACCTCTTGATATCATCTACTCGTGATCATCAAGTAAAAAATACTAAGAAGAAGTCTCAATACTTATAAGCCCCCATCACCTGATAGTCAGACATCATTTGTATCCTATTAATTTGATGTATTTATACCATATAACATGTGTTTAATATTATTTCCATTTTATCTCTAGTTTATCATTGTAGTTTTGAACTACTCTATCCCTTTGATACAACATGTAATCTACAGAAATTACCTTGAAAATAGAGGATGTAAAGATATCAACATTGTTATGATAAGATTAAACACACACACACACACACACACACATATATATATATATATCAAATTCTATACATGTAAAGGTATTTAAAAGTAATATTCCTGTTGGATATAGGGAACCCACTATTACTACAATAATAACCATGAAATATTCCTTCATAAATATTTTTATCAAATTTACCAGTATTTTATTTTGTGTTTAAATTATAATTATTTCATCTAAACACATTATAGTTTATAACATACAGTGTTCTTTTTTTCTACATCTCATATGGTATTTTTATCAAAATAGTACTTATTATAATTATGCTAATAATATATCATATTGTATTTAGAGTTTATGTCCAAAAGTTAGTACGTGGTTTTTATTCACATGACATAGTCCTAAAAAATTTTGGCAAGGTTTTATTCTTCCTTCCAACAACAACATTCTATTCAAGTGTCCTGGGGAGTTAAAAAGTAAATTTGATATTGTATTTTGAAAAATAATAATTGAAATCATGGTTTTCAAACATTCCCACAGGGTCACTTCTCAATGATATTATTTTTTAATCTTTCTATTTTTGAACCAATTCATACAAAAATATAAAAACATGTAAATCATCACTTATATGACAAAAACACCCGTTTACATCTATAGTTATCATCAAATATCACAAATATAAAATATTTTCCTCTTTGTCTTTTTTCTATATGGTCTTAAAAATCCATGTAGTTAAGTTTTAGAGGCCAATATGTATCATCCTATTTAATTGATTTAAAATATGACTTGTTTTTCGTACCCATTTTACATGCATTACATAGTTTCTCTTTATTCAATTTATATTGAGGTAAAACTAACATTAAATATTTATTAGAAAATTTTCACAAAGATTATACATTATAAGGTCTAAGTATTCTAGGGCAAATCCAATATTTGGTTTTCATCATCTAGAGAGTATAAATTTTGTTTACACAAAGAATTAAGACATAAAGCATAAAAATTCATTGTTATGTGAACCTTCAACTTAACGATTTTACCTCTAAAAATAGAACAATAACTTTTTGAAAAAACTATAGTGTATCCTTCATCATAAAATTGAAAGATACTTATCATGTTGTGTTTCAATCCCTCCACAAAATGAACATAATTTCTGATAATTTTTCTTTCATTTCTAACCAAGATTACCCCAATATGTTTTTCCAAAGCATTGCACCAAATGTGTCATAGCCTCTATCAATTTTTGATAATGAATGGAATTTTTTTTAAATCTCCAATCATATTACTTAAGAATAAAATATCCATTTACCATTTCTCATTGACACTCTTGTATCATTTTCACTATAAGAGAAATAAAAAAATAAATTTTTTTATTACCCAGATTTTCTTAGATCTTGAAATTTTCCAAATCCAAGATTTAGAAATCTGAATCTTCTTAGGTTATCCAGAAATTATAGAAATAAATTTTGCTAAATTTATTTAAATAAAAGAATTATTAACACAAAAAATATATGTTTTATTATACTATAACCATTATCATAATTTATAGTTTCTCCATAATAAAAATAATAATTTTATATAAGATGGTGTTCTTTGTACTAGGCAAAAAATAATTTCTGCACAACATTTTTCATCTTTTGTTCCAATTAAAAAAAATATATTTTTTGGATTTTTTGTTACCAGTGGCTTTATTTAGGTAATTTTTCATTTTTTAAAAACAATTGATTCATATTTGAATTATTGAAATTATTTTTCCAATATCTCAATTTTATTACTATATTTAGAAAAAGAAGAAATACAATTTTCATTCTTATCTTTCAAGTGTCAATTTTTATTGTTTAGATCCCTTTTACAAAAACATCAAATGAATATTTTTAGGATACAATTTTATTTTTCAATAATTCATATATACATTCTAAAATGATACAATATTCATTCAATTCTTCAAAAGAAAACATTTCAGATTTATAATCAGATTCATGATCTAAAAAAAATGAGTGTACCTCATTATATTTTTTTTATAATGAACATGTTGGACTTTTAATTAGATATTTAAACTTCTTATTCAAAATATGATTCATATCTATAAACTTTTAATAAATATATGTGGTCGTGGAATCCCTTTTAATCTTTTTCTTGAATTATGGTGTCCATTTATACTTATCTATTTTCCTTTTTTCATGAACTTAGGGAAAATTCACTTTGATATGTCCAAGTCTCTTGCACTTATAGTACATGAATCATTTGGAACTTTCATCATATTTCTAAAACTATTTTAAGGATTTATTGATTCCTCTTTTCTTATTTTAGAACTTTTAAACATTATTGGAAAAATGATAAAACATTATATCAAAATAAGATTGATTTAATGTATATGCATCAGTTGATTCGAAAATTTGTATACGTTTTATCTTTTTATAATCAATTGAATTAGAAGAATTAAAATAATCATTTTACTTTTTAATCATTTTTACCTCACAATATTTAGTGTGTTTTTCTTTCTCATGCATCATGAGTGTTCCAATGATATTTTTTATTTTAAAACATTTAACAATATTTTATTTCCTAATCAAAGATAAAATTACACTCCATTTAGATGATAGATATCTATGAACTTTTAGAGATTGATCCCATTTAGGAATTGGTTCTCCTAGAGAAGCTACATTATACATGATTTATCATAACCTTCCATTTATCCGTGTTATTTTTTCTCTAACAATCATTTTAAATGTGTTAAAGAACATATTTGTAGAGTTAAATAGTAATAATCTCACATTATACATACCTTTATAACCCATTGATATTGTTATCTACATCTCACATTTTTTACCATTTTGTGAAACTCTGCTGAAGGCATATGGGCCAAGTCCATGTCTAATGGAATCCAGGGACTTGGAGTTCAGATAATATTCAACTTCTGCAAAAGCATCCCATTTTTATGGACCATCTTCAGGAATTGTGTCGAGCTTATATCCTTTCAAGAAAACTTTTATCCTAAGGTTCTTTATGTAAATAATCATTATTTCATTATTATATCCATAATTTCCTACATTAAAATTGTGTGATATTTCCATAGACAAACATTATATAAATTCATCCATAATAGAAATTCGTAGATGATATGTAATACTTCTAACTTTTAGAGTTAATAAATCTATAGTCTCTTCCTATGATACCACTTGTTGGTAAAATAAGGGCTTTACAAAGACTTGAAATATGGTGAATTGAGTTCTTGTAAATTTCATCCCATAAAACTAACATATTTTACGGTATGATAGTTTCTAATATTTTCTTATCATTAGAATGAAACAATAATAAAGAACAATAATAAAAATAAAAAACACATATGATTTATAGTGGTTTGTGGTATAATGATACCCTAGTCTAATCCACCAACACTTAAATTCTATAGATGAGTAATTTCACCATAACTAGTCATTTTCATATTCACTTCCTAAATAAGTGAAATAATCCCTCACATTGTAAAAATCTAGGTGATTTTTAAGCCTCCTATAAGGATTCAAAAAACAGCATCCTTTAACAATGAGTATAAGGAGTTTCCATGTCTAAAAATAAGGATTAATGATGATATATTACCATTTGTAGTATTCATTTTCAAGATTTAACTATCAGAAAAAATAGTTCCCTATGAGACTAATAGTTAAAAATTAGATTTTTTACTTCAAAAAGACTCTTTTTGAGAAAAAGTGGGTAACCATAAATGTTCATAAAATATATTTATTAAACACAAAAAAAAAATCATAAATTTATTAAATATGAGTATAAGATTATTAGAATAAATCACCCAATATAATCCTCATTACAATGTTGATACCTGAGTATTTGGTTCCTCCTTGATTATATCTTCAAAATGATGTTCCACATTGTCCCAGGTCTAGACTATTTCTCCAAATTTATCTTATTTTCATTTAATCCTCAAGAAAAAATTGGATCTGGTTTTTTAATCCATAGCCATTGATCCTCACTAATATCAAATCAAACCATTCTTACATATATCTTATTAACACCGCCATTTTTAGCATTGATCTAGAGAACTCATTTGATAATTTATTCTTCATAGTGGAGAATAAGCTCTAGACATTTTTGTTTTACAGCATCCATAATTCTATCATTACTCTTGAATTCATTAATAGGAATTAATTTTTGAGAAACTAAGTTGTTGGAGAAATCAGGAATTTCTGGTTGGCCAACACTTTTAGCTTTACCAAAAACCACAAAGCCTCTCTACACATTATGTGAAGTTCCATCATGTCACCACCCAACTCATGTTCCTTATATAAATCATCCATGACCATTTGGTTAACATCATGATCTGGAATACTAGATTTTCATTTTGGATCCTTATTAGCCCCACCCATTTTTAATGGACCTTGTCTCAATGGGTTTGGCCAAGTAATAATAGTCCTTACACCCTTCTGATTTCTTCCCCTTAAACACCATGTGACTTCCTAAGTCTGGGGTTCTCATCCTCATCTTATTCCTCATTCAGATATAAATTCATCTACCACACATTCTATCAACATTATCCACCTAGAACTTATTGGACTTCTCATCACCAGTATTTTGAAGATCCTACTCACCATCTGAAAGAGATAAATAATCTTCTTCATTGTCACTACTCACTAGATCATTGTGGGTCTTGGAAACAATTAACATTCTTTTCTACTTGGGAATTACCCTCTTACACACTTCCTGGACATTATCACCACCCATGGGTACATGCAAGGATTTAAAATGATTATTTAGATGTGTTAAGGTAGGGGGGCCCATTGGTTATAATTCTCATTCATTATAGGAAATCTTACATCCGACTATATCAATGCATTCCCATCTTATTCAGAGGGAATTTAGATACCAAAATTTCATTGATAAAAAAAATTCTTCAAAAAAATCTAGGATAAATCTCATAACTTTCACACCCACAGAAGACACCATTTGAAAATATGATAAATAAGTGGAATAGGGGTATGACCCTATCTCTCCTAACTGGAAAAATATTATTGAATAATTCCAAATCATACCTCAAAATATAAAATGGGTCAGTATCCTTTCGGTACAGGTGCATCATCCCGACCTCAATCCAAACTATATCACTTCATATGAGACCAGCATTGCCTATGATGCTAGTACAGTGACCCTCACAAAGATCACATATCGAGATAATAACTTCCAAGACTAGAGGATTACCTTGATAATGTTGACATAAATTATATTGTAGGTTACCCAAGTAATAACATGACACAAAAAATCATACAAAGTCTCAAACACTATTTAATGATGGTTCCAGATCTCTTCACCCACCTCAATCCATAAAATGTAAATATAAGGTCTAGAAACATCCACTTTTACAAAAATTCAAGCATAAATGTGGTGAAGAAAGGATCTTTAATGATCATAAAAATAGAATATCTTACAAAAAAATTACCCATAAATTGAATAATTTATGGATTTTCAAAAGGAAGGGGTAGTCCTATAAAACATACCAAAATCACAAAAGAGGGTGATTTTTCTTCTAGTGAAATTCATAATCCCATTTGAAAAGGAATAAATAAGCGCCTTTTAAATAGTTTTATCCCTTGTACCATCTATAGGAACCTTCATTGTCATTGGTGATACAAATAAATAAGTTTTGGGAATTTAACATTCAGAAAATAGCTCTCTCTTACAAGGTCTAGGTGTTGTTTTCAAATCTATCAATGTTGGTGAGTGATGGATGGTGTCGACTGGAATGAGAAACTAAGGAAAACCCATGATGTGATAATTCTTATTAGTACTTGTAGAGGGAGAGAGTAATATAAGGGACCCCTACAAGAAGAAACATTTCTTTCATGAAAATATGGATGCGGGTGAAGTTGGGGGAAGATAAGGGTTAAAAAATGGGAAGAAGGCAATCGAATCCTACCTTCTTCTTGGAAAAGGGAGTTCAAGTGGATCATCCAACACCTCCACCCAAGGAGGATTCCAAAACCTACTAAGGTTCCATGAGGGTGATTTAGTGGATCCATGGATTCTTTCCTAGGTAATACAACCTTATCCAATAGAGTTAACCATAATTAATTATAGATTGGTGTGACTGTTCGAAACATAGGATGATTAATCATGAAAGCACAGCTGTAGAAAAATGTGATTCTTCTTCTTCTTCTCATAGATAAATAGAAGAATATATGGATTTGAGAAATACAGAGATATAAGATTCCACTATTAATGTTCTAATATTATTTTATTTCTTCTCAAAAACTATTTCATAGCATGATATCCAATAAAATAAGGCCATCGTGTAAAACATTATATGCCCTTTTCTAAAAATTACCTAGGAAAAAATAATTGTGAAATAAAATAATATCTATCATTTTATTTCTTGGTACTTAAATCCTTTGGGACGTTTATTTTAAAATAATGATCTATTCAATTGTTTAATTCATCAAAATAAACATTAATTTTCACTTTGAATACTCAAATGATACTAAATACTTGAGTTGAAGTATGACGTAACTGATCAGGGATCACCACATAGATGAAATCCATGTGTCTGAATTAACATATCCAAATTGATCCTTGTACTAGTTCTTCACATAGATGGTTTATTCACATATCGATTCATCAAATATCCACCTTTATTGATGAATCTAATTGAAACCATATATCCAAATATGCCATATATAATATTTTTTTAGTTGAATTATCAACTTTGATTATTTGAAATTTACATTTTTATAATGACATCATTCCACCCATTATTGATTAATATAATTACTTGATTCTCATATAGATGATTCTTTGAAAGAACCAATTCACATAGGTTTCACATAGTCGATTGATGTTGTTGACTACTCTATGTTTCCAAAATCCATATAGTCGAATTCATCAGGTAGATGATTTTTATAGACTTAACCAAATATTATAAAACATAAATATAATTTTCTAATATAGGTAAATTGAAATAAATTATATTAAAAATTGATAAAAATAACAAAAACATAATCATTATAAACATATAAAAGGTTTTTGAGATCATCAAAACACAAAGCATGCAGGATATGTTTGAACAACATCAGTAGTCCAACACTCATGAAATCTCTTGAGCCACTTAACTCAAAAATTATTTGTCCATATCCTTTCCCAACCATCTTCATCATGACATACTATCTCTATTATGATCAATAGACTAACCAATATGGATTAAGGTTTAATCTAAAGGTTGTTTTCTAAATAAGAGGTTTAACTCTTAACTGAGTGTTTACATTTTATCCCCTTACCTACCTCATTCATATATTCTATAAAAATGAACATATAATAAAATTAATATTATCCATATAGAAAAATGTTATTATTTTGGAGTCATGACCCATATTCATCTCCTTTACATCATATGGAAAATAAAAAAAATGATCATGTTACGTATGGACTATTGTCTCCACATAGTGGTCTAATTTGTTTTTAATCACTATTTTAATTGAATGAATATAAAGGTTTTATTAATAAATGTATATGATTTTTATTACATAATTATTATTATGTAAATATGATATGTCATCTACATTCTTACCCTTCCATTCATTGAAAAATGATAAAATCACTCTTGTGTACAAGTGGACTACCACCTCTGTGAAGTGATGTGATTTATTTTTTCATTAATGTTAAAAATGGATGTGCATTTATATATAATGAATAAAAAATATATTATTGAAATTAATTAAATTATGGAAAAGATAGAACCATTTCATAACTCCTTTAATCATGGTCAATATACAAATGTAATTTTTTAAAATTTGACTAAATAACATTAAATGGTCGATGTAAGTGAGAACTATTCAATGATAGAATTTTAAATGATTATAATATAACATTAAAAAATATAATATAGATTAAAAAATTATTTATAAAGTATTTAATAAATATAAATTCATTATATTGCAGTATCAAACACGTTGGACTATGTGGAGACCCACGGTAAATGATTTCTTTTACAAACACTTTTTATTTCAAGATTGATTATGTAAAAATTTCCTTTATTGAAATTATATAATCATAATAACTTAACCACCATATATTTCATTATACTCAAGTTGTTTTTTGTTTGTAGATGTTAATATTATATTTCTTCTATAGGTAGATCAAGAATCATCAAGTAAGTTACAGGTGAGGGAATTTCTTTTTAAAAAATCATATTTAAATGTTTTTCTTCTAAACTATTTTTCTTCCATATTTATGATCACTTAAATTATTTGAATAATATTTTTCAATAAACTCTAATAACTATTTAAATTAACTTTCAACCATATTTTTTCATAATTTATAATTTTTAAAAGGAATATTCTTACCAGTTTCTAAACATGGTACTTTTGGAATTTTTATCAAAAGTGAAAAATGATTATTTTTTTAAGATTTAACAGATGAAAAGATTCCACCAATGTCTTAAACATTAATTACATGGAAGAATTAATTAAATGTTTCCATGTTTGTCTTAATAAAATTATTTTCAATATTTACTGATTTTTTATTTAACATTTTCTGAAAAGAAAAATGTATTTTTTTTGTCGAGCGATGAATTTTTCTTAGATGTGATTTATTACTTCATTATTACATGAACATACATGGATATTATTCATAATGTGTTTCTTATATTTTATTTTCTATATTCATGCTTTTACTAAAAACCCATTAAAAACAATTAATCTTTGGTCATTAATAATTAGTTTATCAAAATTATTATAATTTTTTGAGATCATCAACCTCCTTGTGATCACATAAATCATCATTGTTCATTATTCATTAGATAATAGTTTTATCTTTCATGTATTTATTTCAAGTATCATGGATGGATTTTTGTATAATTAAAATCCAACTAGTATACAATGGAGATAATATTTTTCATTTCATGATATGATTATGTAATTCCACTACATCAGGTAAATCTCATTCAAGTGGAAATGTATTAGCCCTAACAATACATAATATAAATCCCTCAACAACATAATTCAAGTAATCCAATAAAAAATCTCAAGCATAAGTAGGATTCAAATGAGTTACCTCGGCGAGAGAATCAAATATACTTGGAATATCCCATAGTGAACTACCACTCTGATCTATATTTTATGTCCAATACATTATGTATTTCATGTAACTTGAGTTCATAGGGTTCAATATGATCAATATAATCATTAATTTCTTTCCAAAAATAAAATATGAATGGCCTTCATTCCCTTTTCAATTCGATTAAATAATTTCACTAGATATGTATCTACAAGGAAGAAGTACCAAAATAGTGGAATATTAATGTCACAAAATTCTAGGAACCACATTTCAAAAACCTCTTGAGAAATAAGGGAATATTTTATGAAAGAAATAAATAGTAGCACTACCATGAAGCATCAAACAAAAAATACCCACACATATTAATGGATTCAACAAATGAGCTCTCTATCCTAAAAACAATCAAGAAACAGGTCATCACCATTGTTATTACGATAATTTAGATACATTACTCACACTCTAGTCAAATTGAAAATTAACATTATAGATCACCTCTGAACAACCACAAGGTGGACTTAGTAACACAAAAAAACATTCAAGGGGAAGTCCACATCTATTAAATCACAAAATATCAATAAATTTTCATGGAAAATCTCATTGTTAGAGATGGGGTAAGACCAAATTAAAAAATGGAACTATGGGGGCACAACTAGAACCCATATCAGAAAAAACCTACAACAAAAAAGAATGATATCCTACAGAAATGGAAGATAATTAAAATATGGATTCTGATCAAGTTCAAATCTATCTCTATAAAATGTATCCCCTTAACAATTTAGGTAATCATCCATAGTAATCTTATAATTTGGATATCATTAAAAATTATTCTTTTCTTATTCCTCAACATAGGGATAGAATTCTCCCTTAAATACCTCCATAATAACTAGAGTTTTGTTTTAAAATTTATTTACATCTTTTAAATCCTCTTTATTTGATTATGAGGAAGGATCCTTATCAGATTATGACTGGGGATGGATTTTAATTTTCTCCATGAATATTCTATAGTATCTATTAATAATATTTCTATCTAATTTATAATAATTTATACACTTCCTTTTTTTTCTAGGGTGTGTATTAATAAATCAATCTGAGTCAACAGTTGGATTCTTATCCTTTTTGCACTCAATTATATGAAATAATTCTCAATTTTATGTACATAGTCATGTGAATCTGGATTAGATTCATGAAATTCATATTAAATTATCTAGTATTTATTCTGAGTGGAGGGAGTTTCTCCTGAGGTATCAATCATAGGTTGAGCATTACGAACAACGTCATGAAACAAAAAAAATGTTAATTTTGTGTATGATCCAGGCATTTTCTGGATTCATATTGCTTGGGGTTTCAAGTAATTTTTGAGGTTATTAATTACCTTTGTTTTAGAGTAGTGGATTGGGGTGTGTTTGGGTAAAATTTTAAGAAAAAATAATAAATAGTGGGGTGAACACAGTTTACGCACTGTTTTAAAAAATAGTGTAGCTATACCATGCCAAGAGAGAGGTCCACATGGTTTGTGCATGGTTTGAAAAACCATTAGACTAAACTATGTCAACTGTTTAAACCTGGATAGAGGGGTCCGCATGGTTGGTGCACGGTTTACCCTAACTCTATGCCTTTTCCCAAGAAACAATGCACACTAAATTTCAGATCCAAAATTCATTTTTAAAACCACCCGAACACACCGAGACACCCATATTTCAAAAATCGATCACAAATAACAAATCATATGTGGTAACAGATCCTTATAGAGGGATTCCAAGGTGATTCAAACACTATTCTTCGATATCGAATTCCCGGATTGAAAATCTCCTCACTTCTCAGTAAGTGGATTTCATCATGTTTCTTCTCTCATTCATTCCTTTATCTTTCGTTGATCTTTTCATGGAATATATCCACCATGTTCATGGAGATAAACCTATATGTTGATACCTATATCTAGGATTGGGTATCTTGATCTAGTTTTTCAAGTTCTTGATGCTTTTGATCTTAATTTTGGTTGATTAATCTTGATCTGAAGCTTGATCGATGACTTTATGCCGCTCAGACGTTGGGGATTTAAATTGGGATAACTTCAATCATTATACTAAGGTATGTGGTCTGAATCAAACTCTCATAGTAATTATTTTGATATTTGAATATCATTTTATGATTTTCTAGCTTCCCTTGATAACTTAATTCCAATATTGGAGTAATTATGAATGTGGAATTGACTTGTTATTTCTTTGGTTATTAATTGATAATTGAATCATAGAACAAATGAAGGGGGTTTACCAAATATATATTTGTTTAAAAGATTGATTATGGGATGAGATGTTTCAACTGAGATATCAATTTGATTGTGTTGAGAAAATTAATTGGGGGAATTAATTATGAATTGATGTGGACCAAATATAATTAATTGTGAGAATTAATTATGTGCCATGATATTGACCAAAGATAATTAATTGTAAGAATTAATTTTCTACCATGATTATCATCAAAGATAATTAATTTTGAGAATTAATTATGAAAATTAGAGATTTGATATGGATAATTAATTGTGAATAATTAATTATGGAATGATAATTATATTGATTAATAAATTAATTTATTAATTAATTAATGGGTTATGTGCTTAGTTAATTTTTGAGTTAACTAATAGCCTTTGAAATGATTAACTAATTGTTGTATTTTTAATGGAATGATGTGGAATATTATTTTGAATTAATGAATGATTAAATGGATGATATTTTTTTGGTTCTAGACATGGCGTTCTAGACTTATTATAAGTTGGGTCATAGACTTGGTGTTTCTCCCCAATAGTTATCCAAGAATGAGATTATTGGGTGATATGCCTAATGACCTACACCAAATAATATTATGGGGTTCTATGCATGATGACCAACACCGAATGTGATAAAGAGTTCTAGGAATGATGGCATACATTCAATGAGGTTTTAGGGTGTTTTGCACGACGACCTATACCAAATAAATGATAATGATGAATAATGATTCAAATAGAAAAATGAATTGAAACTGGGCCTAATGTGATAATTAAAGATTAAATAAAAATGTGATAAGTGTTTAAATGATGGATTGTATTTATTACTTCATAAAACTGCATACATTATCTTTTGACTGGACTTGTTTTAGACACTGTTGGTGGTGACCTACTAAGTTGTACTCACATCCTATTCCAGCTTCCTGGTCGGCACCTGAATAGACTTTGTTGTTGTATTAAAGGATAAGGTCATGGCCCTGATATAGGCTGCAGTTTGGGATTAGAGCATGGGAGAGAGAACTAGATGTGGTTCAGGACACTCTATAGAGTTCTTGTGTTTTACTCTTAGTTACATTATAGACACTTGACACTTTCATTGGTAATAGAATGTTTTACCTTTCAGTTGAGTGTTGCATTTTTTTCATTTGATGATGATATTCTATGGTATTGTTCTGGTTATTTATATGTTTCCACGCTTGGTTATTTTTGTTTTTTTAATTGGATTTTTATTCAGATAATATAGGGTATAGTCTCCCCAAGACTGACTTACTTGCTACTAGTCATCACCCTCTAGAGTATGGGGAGGTGCCCTTGAGGGCATGTGGCTAACTAGCTTGGGGCACCGTTCAGTGGCTCTCGAGTTGGGATGTCACAATGTGGTATCAGAGAAGTTTCCTTTTCGTTCTTTTTTTGACTATTTTGGGAAAGGTTGACTAGATTCGTGGAAGAGATGAGGCTCTTTAATGATCTTGTGCATGGGTGTAACAATCCCACGTATTGTGGGAAGTCCAAGTACTCAGGGAGCGATTGTTGTGATTGTTGTTTGTTGTTACAATTGGATATTTTTTGACCTTGGGTGACACACATGTGGTGTGATGAAATATTTGTTTTGAAAATTTTTGAATTTTGATTTGTGGCCAAAAGAGGCATGATTCTTGAGTTTGTATCAATTATTCTAGGAACTCACTATTTTTGTTCCATGCATCTTTCTAAGAACTCGTGGGAAAATGGGTTATGTGTATATTGTTGACCTTGAAATGTTTTATCTTGTTGTAATATTTAAATAATGATGAAAAATGAACATAATTTGTTGTTAATGTGAACATTGATTGATGAATTGAGTATGATTAATTATGTAATTATTGAACTAATTAATTTGAGATAATGTTATTAATTAATGGTTGAATTAATTAATGATAATGAATGCACCTTTGATAAATAGGACCTAGGAGTATGATGGTTAAGGGCACTAATTTGGCCTTGGTGTTGATCGTGTTACAAGAAAAAGGGTAATAGGACATGTAGAAATTTGTGGTGTTAGTTTATCCTCTTAGGTAAATTTAATAATGTTGTGTTATGAGACCTAATACCTGTGTTTGGAAATGTAGAGAGATTCCTCCATGAGGCTTTTTGAGGGATAGACTAAAGGGTATGGCCTAGAACGAACACCCAGACAGGGAACATGAGGCACCATTGGTAAAATTTGAGGAGAAAGAGGAACAATTCTAAGTTAACTTTTCCTGTTTCATGCAATACATGGAGAGAGACCTGGGGTGGTCTATAAAAATAATGTTTGAGTTGATAAGAGAGTGTCAGCTATAGCACCCTCCAAATTTTACAGGAGAGGGAGTACCTGAGGAAGCTTAATTCTGGATTGAATCCATAGATACAATACATGACCATTTGGAGACACCTACTGGGAGAAGGGTGAAGTTGGCTATTTATAATCTATAGTCTTTAATGAACAACTAGCAAGAAATTTAAGTATGATCTGGATAGACTGATGATATGGTATGGAAGGACTTTCTGGAAAAGTTCTTGGAACCATTCTATCCAAAGATGCTAAAACAAGATAACGCTCTAGATTTTATGCATCTGACCAAAAGAATCATGTCCATAATGGAATATGAGTGTTTTTTCATAGATTCACAACATTTTTCTCCAGCATTGGCAGAATATGATGCTTCCTCATCAAAATGATATCTGGATGGACTTAGGTGTGAAATTAAGTCCCATGTGAATATCTTTAGGATGAATAAATTCTCAAAAGTGGTTAATCATTCTCTCATTCGAGAGGGAAATGTGAAGGAGGATTCTAGTACAAGACTATTACCTTTCATTGGATAATTAGGGAGTGTGCCTTCTGAGAGTAGGAAGCATCGTTACAAGAATCATAGTCAGTATAATGGAAATCAAGGTGGATAATCTATAGGAACAGTTTCACTTAATCTTACTCACGTGCTTTGCCACCAGTGAGGTAGATAGGGACACTATCGTACATATTGTCCTCAACCACTCATGGAGTTCTGGTTTTGTGGTATGATGGGGCACCTAAATATGTTATGCTAGAAGTAGCGGTCGGCTTGTACTGATGGAGCAGCTGCTTAGAGTCAGAGTGTGTGAAGGGGGTCTTCTACACCATATTGGTCAGGATGCTAGAGTTCTATAGGCAATGTCGGTAGCGGTAGTGGACTTGGTGCTTCAGCATATGAGATCTTGTATCATTATAGTGGTGCTACTCAATTGTGTATGACGACACAATAGGGATGAAGGGCATGACAGTTACATGCAGTTCAACCTACACTTGTGTAGAATGAGGTTGGTCCATCAACAGTGAGAGTTACTATTCTAGTTGCTTCTACTTTAGATGTTTCCTTTCTAGAAACGGGTGCTTCTCATTCCATTATATATGAAAATCTTATTAATTGATTTATAATGTATGTGGAGTCCATAAGTGGGGTGGTGAATATCGATACACCATTGCGAATACGATCTAGGGATATCTATTTATGCAAGGAATTTTCTCTAGAGATCGGAGAGTATCATTTTCATTGGGATATCTATGTCCTAGATATAATGGGCTTCGACCAGATTATGGGTATGGACTGCCTAGTCACATAATGAGATCACATACATTGTTACCACAGGAGAGTGACTTTTGTATCTCCCAAGGGTGATTATTATGTTCGTTGTGGAGAATGGGATATCAATGCAGGTCGATCTGGGCTAATTACTCCGCAATTGGGAGAGCTCAAAATCCTGGTTTCTAGTCCTTTGCTGGATGATGGGAGTGGTAGGATAGACATCCTTCCACCAGTAGTAGAACTACTTGAGGATATATTTTCTAAAGACTTTTGAGGTTTTCCACTAGAGATAAATGTGGAATTCACTCTTGAGCTCATGTCGGGGTCTAAGTCATTATCTATTCCACCTTAATAATGGCACCGATGGTTCTTCAAGATCTCAAAACACAATTGGAGGAGTTGTAGGATAAAGGGTTTATCCATCCAAGTACTCCTCCTTGGGGATAAACTGCCATGTTTTCAAAGAAGGTCGATGGGAGTTTATGATTGTGTGTCAATTACTAGAAGTTGAATAAAATTATAGTTAATAAATGAGATCCTCTTCCTCCTATTGATGATTTGTTTGACTAGATAAAGGTGTCTTGTGTGTTTTTAAAAATTGACATGAGATTAGGGTATCATCAGGTGAGATTTTAGAACACTCAGATACCAATAACTGGTTTCAGAAGTAGGTATGGCCTTAAAAAGTTTGCTGTAATTCTATTTGGGTTAATTAATTCTCCAGTATAATTTTTGGCCTTGATGAACATGATCTTTCATCCATAATTATATCAGTCTGTGGTGGTGTTCGTGGATGACATCTTGGTGTACTCTAAGACTCATGAGAATCAATCTCAACATCATAACATCGTCATGGGTACACTGAGAGAGCATTGGCTATACACCACGATATCCAAATTTCATTTTTGGATTGACAGGGTAAACTTTTTTTGGCACATCATATCGGAAGAAGGTGTGGCAGTGGACCCATAAAATGTGAATGCAATGGTTTCTTAAGAGTATCCCAAGAATGTTTTTGATATTTGATGCTTTTTGGGATTTTCTGGTTATTAAAGGATATTCATCCCGGACTTTTCCCAATTGGAAGCGCTGCATTATTGTTTGATAAAGAAATGGATAAAATTTTATTTGACATAAGCATGTGATAATTCATTCCCAGATTTAAATAAGTGCTTGAAATCATCACCAATTTTGATCTTATTTGAGTTGAGTGAGGAGTACATGGTGTATTGTGATGCTTATGGGAGCCGACTTGGATCTGTGTTGATGCAAGGGGGTGAAGTAATTGCTTATGAGTCTCAATAGTAGAGGCCACATGAACATAATTACCCTATGAATGACCTCGAGTTAGTAAGACTGGTTTATGATCTTAAGTGTTAGTGGAACTGTCTTTTGGTTGAAATGTTTATATATATTACAAATCACAAAATCATGAAGTATATCATCTCCCACTATGACTTGAATTTTCGGCAGTGATGATGGGTTGAGTATATGCAGTCTTTTGATTTAGAACTAGCATATACACCTGGAAAAGGGAATAATGTGGCTGATGCCTTAGGGAGGAAAACATAGACATAGTTGGTAGATGAGTAGATTGATGAGTGGGATATAATGACTCTGATGGCGAAAGTGCATGTGATACTTCCGAAGAGTCAGGACAAGATGACTCTAGTTTTTATAGTAGTGGATTCTACGCATTTGAGTTGGATAAGGGATAGGGATTACATGGATCTAGAGTGTTTTTCCTTGAGTAAAATCCCTAAAGGTAGGGAGACACATTCAGAATGGATAGTATATGAGGATGAGATCATCTATGTGGAAAATCTGGTTTTCTGCCTACGAGTATGTGAGAGAAACTCATGTGAGAATTTCATTCTTCAAAGTGGGAGGTACATCCTGGGGTGACAAAAATGTATCGTGACCTATGAATATTATTATGGTGTCCAGGCATGAAAAAATAGTTAAACAGTTCATAAGAATATGTTTCACATGTCATCAGGTGAAGGCAAAACATCAATGACATAGAGGCTTATTGTAGCCGATAACTACTCTATATTGGTAGAGAAATGATGTGATTATGGATTTGGTGGTAGGATATTCAAATACTCTTAGGAATAATGATTCCATTTGGGTCATTGTGGACCAACTAACGAAGATAAAACATTTAATTCTTATTAGGGAAACATTTATAGTATTGCAGTTGGGAGAGATTTACATGAGAGAGATAATTCTTTTTCATTGGTTTCCATGGACTGTTGTTTCAGATCATGATTTGTGCTTTACTTATAACAACCCTATTTTTTATTACACACTTAAACATGATTTATCACATAAATTCTTCACTTGATACAACATAGAAAATCAAGAGGTCTAGTGTATTTTGGGATTAGGGGATTAATAACATTACATAATAGCTTAGAACATAAAACACACAGCCACTTCAATGAAAAATTCATTTACATGACCGCTACATTCCCTCGTACTAAGGATTGCATGGGATAACCTAAGGAAATGCATAATAAAAGAGTGAGCTATAAATCCAAGTAAGGTAATAAACATGGAATAACATGAGGAATAAAATACATGATAGATAATGGGCATATCAATGATGCACAAGAGAAACCTGAACATAAAGGCTTGATAAAGCATGATAACCATAACATGGAAATGTGGCAACAACACTTAACATGGAATAAGCATGAGCCAAGGCTCATTGAACATGGAGCATGAGTAAACCCTCATTGAACATGAAGCACGAGTAAAACCTCATTGCACATGAATTATCATGAGTCAACACCCATTGCACATGATATATCATAATACTATACTTTCCCCAATGTATTGGAGTGCTATTAGGGTGCACCCTTCTTAAAAATTTAATTTCATTCATAAGTGTGCCACAAGAATCATATAACATGGAATCAATCAACATCATAAGTTACTACATGATTATGTAATGTGGAATAAATACATGAAAGTACCATTCAATATATATATTTTCATAAAGTTTAATACCCTTGAAAGAGACAAGGGTATGGTATTCACTAAACAATGATCTTGGCTTGGAAAAACACCGTGGAATTTTCCCAGCATAACGACGCGACATAAAGATTCATGAAAATGATTTATGAGAGGTAAATGGGCTTATCATCATATTTACATGAAATTTATAGTAATGGAGTCATATAAACACATATTCCAACAAATGTAATGGGATTTAGAAGCATAATACAAGAGAATTATTTGGATGTAAAAGAGGAGAGAGAAATCCCTCATGGAATTTTGGCATGGTAACGAGTGTACATGGGAGGCATTAATGAGAGATAAAGGGGTCTCCCATTATCCAAACATAAATAGGGAAGTATGGGGGAGGGGAAAAATCATACCCCAATATTTTCAATTGAAAAAGGGCATAAAAACATAAAGAAAATTTGACAAAAATGAGAAATGAAGAAATCCCTTACTTGGATGTGTGATCCCAATGGCTTGGGAGAGTCTTGATAGAGGCTTATTGGGAGCGTGGAGAACCTTGGGGGATTATAGAGAGGGATTTTAAGGTGTTGGTCAAACTATAAAGGCATTGAGTGAAGAGGAAGAGGGAGCTTGGGTGGGTTTATATTGGAAAGTAGAGGGAAACCTTTATTATTTATGTTGGGGACACCTCACATTAAACAAATCAAAACCAAAAACTAGCCCATGGTTTTAACCCATGGTTTTTTCCAAAGGGAAGTGGAAGAAAATATTTTACAAGGCCAATGGCCGGTATTTTAAAAATAATAGGGTTGTTTATGTGAAGGTGAGTCACACTCCCATTGGAAAAAAAATTAAAAAGACCAATTGTTTTATAAGCTTTGAAGGGTCCACTAAATCTTTTTAAAATAAATAAAAAACCCAAAATCAGATTATTTTAATGTTAAAACATATATTTTCTGAATTATATATTTCTATTATTTTATTATATCACTATTGGTTCATTATAAAGTCATAAAACAGATTATTTATTTAAATGCAATTTAATTTCTATCCAAAAAACAACTATCTCCGAAAATTATGAAAAATTCACCATTGGATAATTTCAAAGTCCTGGTTCCAAAAATAATATTCATTTTATCAAAATAATTTTACAAATATTTTAATTTTTACTTTTAAAATAAAATCTGACATTTATTGAAAACTCATGGGTTTTGACAAAAATAGTTTTCAAACCTTAATAAAAATTACAATTGCATTCATAAAACTATATGATCATTTATATTTAATGAAAATTAGTTTAATAATAATAATATTTTATTAAAATATTATTTAATTAAAAAATCTTTTAATTCATCAAAATATATTTCTTAGTTGAATATTAAATAAAAATAATACTTGTGATTTAAAAACTATTTACAAAGTAACAATAATAAAATGAATGAAAATTATTTACAAAAAAAATAACGTACCTAGTCATAGTGATAGGGTATTTTTACATAACCCCTTATAACACCCACATAAGACTAAAGGGTAACGTGTGCAATGCTGATAGACTCTAGGGTTTGTAGGATCGAAATAATGATGTAGATGCTCAATATAAAAGAGGGGGGGGGGGTGAATTGTATCCTTTAAAAAATTCCTTTGGAACCATTAAAGTTAGTTACAAATAACTATGGTTTTTTTAAGCAAAGGAAAGGGTTAAGTTTAACAATGTTTAAACTAAGAAAATTAACAACACCTCTAATACCAAATGAAAACTTGGAAAGAGATTCTGAAAGTAGGTTCCGGAAATAGGGTTCCGGAAATTGAAACATAACAAAATATTACAAAATGAGATTCTACCTTAAAGCATATAGAATCTAAATGAAATAGAGTACAAGTAAGGAAGTATAAGAAAGTTATAATTTCCTTATAATACAAAATGCAGTGGAAACAAACAAGTCGTAAAACTACAAGTAACAAGATATAAGTATTTTAACCCAAAGAGAAGGGTATCAAACAACCTTGGATAAAGGTCCCTTGATTTATACTTTCAAGCAAGTCTGTCTTACCCACACCAGGGTAAGCCCTCGATACGAAGATCAGAGTCTCTATCTTGCTATCCCCGCAAGCCCTCAACTTCAAGGTAGTTGGAAACCTCTGTCTTCCTTAGCAAGGAAGCCCTCAACATCAAGATGTTGGAAACCTCTGTCTTCCTATCCCCAAAATTCCTCAAATGTAATCACCAATATTCAGAGTCGCACAAAGCTTTGATAGTTAATAAGAGCCACTCTCTCTAGAAATCACTTCAACAGCATGTATGCACAATGTTGAAGAAGTTATTCATCAGTTATTATCTCTTTCAAATGAGATCCTATTTATAGGCAAGGTCGGCCTCTTATCCAACGGTCATATTTTTCTTAAAACTCGGAGGGACCTGTACACGTGTAACTTAAACAAAGGTTAGTTTATAACAGAATAGACGACATCGTTTTATAACAAACAAGTGTAACAGAATGTATGACATCGTTTTAAGTCTAACTAAAAAGTTCGGAGTGAAGGTTCGGAGTGTAAACAAAATGTCAAAGAGTAGAAAAATTATAGAAGTCTAAGCAAAAAGAAAGTTCAGAGCCTAACCAAAAATAATTTTCGGAGTCTAAAAAAATTCAGAGTGTATAAAACAAAGATGACCAGATTCTGTTTAATAGGTGAATTCGGAATGAGGATTCGAAAAGGGAATTCGTCATCAGAATTTGTAATCAGAACTCGTAATGGAGAATTTGTCATTAGAATTCGATGTTGAAATTCATGAGAGTTCGTATCCATCATTCGGAGTTGATCTTTATTAAAGTTCGAATCCAGAATTCAGAGTTGATCTTTATTAATGTTCGTAACCAGAATTCGGAGTTGATCTTTATTAAAGTTCGTATCTAGAATTCGAAGCCTAAAACAGAATGCTTTTAAGTCAAATTTTTAAACACTTCTGAAAATCTAGAAATGAATCCAAATCTTGTACTTAATAAATATATGGTTGAAAATGTGATAAGGATAATTTTTCTTACAAAATCGATTTTCTTTACCAAATAAATTTTCCTTATAAAAGATATTTTCTTAAAGATAAGGTGTTTGTGATTTTCAAAACAATAAGGAATTGAAAAGTCATAAGGAAAACCTTATTGACTCAACAATCTCCCCATTTTTGGAAAGCACAAACATCCTTACGAAAAAGAAATTCTAAGAAGAAAGAAAAACATTAAGGATTATCTCCCTTTGCTAGAAGGATATTGATGAATACGACTAAGTCCCCCTTAGGCTTTGAAACTCTAAGGATCGTATTCTAGATTTCTGGAGTGACATTTCATTACGAATAAGAAAGTCTTCTTTAATGGAAAACTAACCCTTAGATAAGATCTTATTAGAGTTCTTTTTCCTTAAGGATCTTTTCCTTCTCCCCCTTTGTGATTTTCAAAAAGAAATTGAGGGAAAGGAAAAAAATAACAAAGTACCTGAAAAATTAGTAATAATAACAAAAGATGAGCAACCAAGATTTTAATTAATTTTGAGGAATGAATGATACAACAAAAAGATCGGATTTAACTATTTTGGATCTTTTTCCTTCGAAATGAGCCCCTTAAGAATAGTCTTGATCTTCTTTAGGTATTTATGGTCTTCTTCAGCTTTCTTCTCTAAGACCACTATTTTTGCAGATTGAGCTTCAATCTTTTCTTCATGGGCTATAAGCTTTTCTTCTTGAGCCTTTAATTTCTCTTCAAACTCAATCTGATGATCCCTTTCAAACTACGAGTTTTGAGAAACTGAATTCAGCTTCCCATTCAGATCTCTAACTTCTTGAATCCAGATGTTCTTTTCATCTGTTAGCTTCTCTTCAAAGGAAGAAGTCAGCTCATTTATCTTCATATCCTCAGTCTCAAAAGCATCTTTAACCTTTTCTTGAAATTCATCAAATAGCCTCATCTCTTCTACAGTTTTCCTTGACCAGCTATTTATCCTCTTGAAAGATCTTTTGTGGGATTCATAGCCAACAAGAAAAGATTTGAATTCATCTTCTATCTCGACACACTTATCCATAACCATGGATAAAAAATCTGATTTCTGATTCAGAGCATGTTGGAGCATCTGGCATCTTGAATCTATAGTCGAGATGGTCGGAATGGAACCCACTAAATTCCTCAAAGATTGAACAAAAAAGTCATGCCCCAACGAGGATGACTCCGAATCCAAAAGTTTGCTTGGAGAATTTTCTTCCTCAATAATCTCCAACTTACTTTTAGACGAATCCACAAATTCTCTTTTCTTGCTTGCCACTGATTTCAGAGTATCAACAAGGAGTTGCTTTCCCTTGTCCTTTTACGGAATGGATTCTTGATCTGGAGTTTTCTGCTCGCTAGTAGATACTTGAGTAACATCATCAACAACTTTTTGAACAACATCTTCCTCATTCTTATCCTTCTCTGGAGTTACTAACTTAGAGGATTCAGCCTCTGAAGTTCGGAGTGAAAAATGTTCCGATGGTGACCCCTTATAATCTTCTACTTCTTTCAACACATCTCCAGTTTCACCACTTCCTTCAGCAACAGCTTCTTCTTCTTCCACTTGCTCAATCTGCTCTATTTGCTCAATAGGATCAGCTATAATCTCTTTTGGAAAATCAATGTTTCTTCCTGGAGTCTCGAGTAGAGATTCCGAGGAGAAAGATCTCAGAACTGGAATGTTTCTGGAAACAATCTCATTAAATTTTAACAAAGCTTTAACTGCCTCAGCTTCTATCATCTTCTTCTTTAGCTTCTTTTCTTTTGCGAGTTTTACCAATTCATCTTCTGTCTTTTCCTTCAAATACTTAGCTTACGCAGGATCCAATCCGAACTGTGGATCCCCTTTTTTCCTTTTATCTTTATCTTCACTCCACTTTGCAACTACCTCATCAGGATAGGCTTTCTTCTTCTTCGGTTTTGGAGGTGCGGATTGAACTTACTTAGATTTAGGATCATGTACTTCAGCTGCAACTTCTTTAAACGTTCTTTTCTTTATTAGCCTAGATGATTCTGATTCAGCAGCCTTCAAAACAGCTTCTTTTTGACTTGGCAAGTCGAATAACTCACCAGTCTTCTTGTTGAAAGCCACATCGAACCTCTTTAGAGTATCATCACTCACCAACAATATTTTGAAAATCCTTGGCTTAGTCATGAAAGCTTTCTTAATAGACTCAAGGAACCAAACTATTAACTTTGATAAAATT
The DNA here is from genome assembly GCA_963277665.1 of Viscum album. NCBI lineage: Eukaryota > Viridiplantae > Streptophyta > Magnoliopsida > Santalales > Viscaceae > Viscum > Viscum album. The sequence continues at coordinate 612,525,977 of OY728129.1, read as the reverse complement.
GTTGGGTACATTGTGATTTGGTCTCTGAGATTTCATTTCATAACATTCTCAATAGTTATAAGAATGTGCCTCATGAAGTTAAACTTCCTTAGATTTTCTAGAAAATCTAAGATATAGATTTCACTCTTCTTCAGACTGTCTTTGTCACCTTTCCTTAGTATGATAAGACCTTGTACCCACAACTCTAGAATCCATAAATTTGTAGGCAAGCTAGAAATCTTCGGAGCCTTGTTGTATGTCAGTCCGAGAGTTTTCAATGATTTTTCCTTGTTGAAGCTTCCTTTAGAATCTGGCAATACGTGAGATATGAACTCGGCTTCTCCTTCAGAGGTCAGCCCTACCAAGCTTTCTGCCTTGGTATAAGAAATATTATAAGTCTTTCCATAAGACTTAAAAGAAAATTTCTCCCTATTATCTTCCTTAAAGAAGGAAAATGTTTCATAGAATTAAAAAAGTAACTCCAAAAAAACATCATCTTGATTCCCCGGTTTGGACACAGCAATATCTTCCCATCCGTTCAGATTTATGTTTTTCGAAATAAGAGAATCATAGTTGTTGAAGAAATCCAGATGAACCAGCCTTTCTCTGTAAACTATCCATTGTGAAATTGGCTTTGAGGTTGACATTTGTTGAGAATCTAATTCCACAAACATTCAGGTCTGACGAATTTTGAGAAGTTCAGAATGGTCTTAAAACAGAGAGGCAGAGTTTCGGGACGCTGGAGCTTGAAATCGATGTGGGACAACTATTTGGGGTCCCCTTTATATAGGCAATGAGAAAATGGTTCATCTTCCATGATTGATCGAACAGTTGTGACAATATGAGATCAGATATGAAGGTTAAAAACCAATTCTCATGAAAACCTGAATCTGATCTTTTTGATGTTCTATTAAAACACACATTTAAGAAAATTAAAATCCAAAAACAAAGTATAAGAAAATACCAGCAAGTAAAGTATGACTATGAAATGTTGGGTAAAAAAATCATACCTTTTGGATTGGCTTAGGAAGATTATTCGTAATTGGTAACATTTTTAAGAAAATTACGAAAGAAAAAAACTTTACTACGAAAAGACCAAGTTTTCAAAACTCATTATGAAAAACAAACTCAGTACGGAAAATTCAGTACGAAAATTACAAAATTTGAAGACGAAAAACTTATTATGAAAGGTTCTGTACAAAAATTCCATTACAAAAATATCAGTATGAAATTTTCCTTTCCGAAAGTTTTCAATACGAAAATATCCATTTTGGAATATTTTAGTTCTAGAAATTCCCATTCCAGAATTTTAGTTCCGAAAAGTTTGAAAAACTATCTTTGAAAAAAAAAATTAGTTACTCTAACAATCAAATGTACTCCCCCTATGAAAAAGAATTTTATTACTATAAGGAGACTTTTTCAATAGAATGTTAATTAAGAAGGATTACCTTACGATTATCATTCCTAACTTCTGTTTAATGTATTCAAATCTATCAGAAGGCAAGGATTTTGTGAAAATATCAGCAAGTTGATCTTGCGTTCCGACAAAATGAAGAATAATTACTCCTTTGGTTTTTATAATCTTTTCAAAAAAGATTTTATTACCGGTCATGTGCCGGGAACATCCACTATCCATGTACCATGTATCGTTGCTCATACTCTCTTTATTTTCTTGAAATCAAGAAGAGAATTAGACTTTCGGAATCCAAACTTTCTTGGATCCGAGATTTCCAGATAATAAAATTTTAGGAACCCACATCTTCTTAGAAAAGTAATCTTTATGAAAACCTAAGGATTGGGTTTTGTTTAAGGAACAATTCTTTTCCCAGTGACCACCACATTGACACTTGGTACAAAATGGGGCACTTTGAGGAACAAAATAATTGTTACTAAAAATTGGTTTTGCATGGGTATAACCAAATCCGGATTTATTTCTTAAAGGTCGTATTTGGGAATACATTTTATCAAAATTTTCCTTACCATGGGTAAAGTTTTATAAACACTTCTTTAAGGAAGAAATTTCGGATTTGAGTTTTATAACCAAGTTTTTTATCGTCAATATTATTAGTTTTAGAACTAGAACTAAGCTCGAATACATTTCTCTTAGAAATTACTTTTTTTAATTCTTTATAAAGTTTGTTCTTCTCAGAACTTTCTTCCTCATGGTTTTTTGAGATACTTTCAAAATCAGCATTTTTCCTATCAAGATCTTTAGAAAGATCTGATATCACTTTTTTAAGAATAGAATTCCTAGAGTTTGCCTTATAAAGTTTTTTATTGAGTTTAGAATTTTCAATCCCATGAAGTTCAGAAAACCTAGAGTCTTCTTCATAAGTAGGTAAAGTATTTTCTTCATCAGAAAAGGATTCTTCATCAGAACAGTTATAATACTTACTATCATTAGAATTTAGATAAACATTGGTCAATGATTCATCATTTCGTAGCTTAGCCATAAAACAATGATTATCAATAGGTAATCTGGCGATAAGACCAAGATTCTTCTGTCCTGAAGATTCGTAATCATAAGATTAATCAGAAGAGTCACCAACACTAGCACTCTAGGTGTCATTAGATTTCAATACATTCTTAGCTTTGGCTTTGTAATACTTCTTTATGTTCCTGTCTGAATGCCTTTCTTTCCTTTCTTTCTTTTTGAGAAAAGGGAAATCTGGTCTAATATGTCCAGCTCTCTTGCATTCATAACAAGTAACTTCTCCATATTTCTTATCTTTCCTTTCCTTTTTCTTATACTTAGATTGGAAACTTCTCTGGTCAGCTATCTTGTTCATCCTTCAAGAAATATTTTCTAATTCATTTTCTGAGATTTCACTTTCACTAGAATCTGATTGGAAAATATCTTTCTTAGACTTGGATCTGGTTACTCTCTCAGGAGTCTTATCTTTCATCTGATTTGATGTTGTTGTAAAATCAACAGTACCATTTCCATTTTTCTTCTTGATTTTGTCAGCATCTCTCTTCATTCTTGTTTCATGTTGGAGAAGAGTTCCAAATAACTCATCAAGAGAAATTTGAGTGACCTTACTGTTCTCATCTTTATCAGTTCTTTTAGATTCCCACTCATTGGGCATAATATCAATTATCTTATCCACAAGTGCTTCATCATCTAACCCTTTTTCTCCCATAGACTGTAGGCTATTGACGATAGTCATAAATCTCTGTTGAACTTTACAAATTGGTTCACCATAAGGAAAATTGAAGCCATGATATTCAGCTCTAAGCATTGCTCTCCTAGTCTCAATCACATTAGAAGTTCCAAAGTGTGTAACTTCTAACTTATTCAAGATACAATTAGCTACTTCACAAGAAGAAATTTGGCTATATATATTTCTAGTCATTGAACATATTAAAGTATTGCATACCTTATAATTGAGTTGATACTCTTGATTTTCCTGGTTAGTAAAAGTTCTAACTTCTTTATCAGGAATTTTATAATCTCCAGTAAGCATAACAAAGTTGTCTACTCCAGTATTGATAAAAAAAGACTTCATTCGATCTCTCCAGTACTCGTATTCATTACCATCAAAGATTGGTGGTCTTTTAGGATTTATATTATCAATAGAACCAACATTGATTCATGCCATACTTAAAAACCTTCGGCACACAAACTTGTTAGTACAAAAGATTCGTAAAAACAAAGTTAGAAATAAGAATGTTCGGAATGTGAAAGTTCAGAATGATAAAGTTCGGAATGACAAAAATGAGCAAGAAAAACTTATACGTAAGTACAAGTATTCCAGATACATGCTCTGATACCAATTTTAGGATCGAAATAATTATGTAGATGCTCAATATACAAGAGGGGGGTGAATTGTATCCTTTAAAAAATTCCTTTGGAACCTTTAAAGATTCTTACGAATAATTATGGTTTCTTTAAGCAAAGGAAAGGGATAAGTTTAACAAAGTTTAAAGTAAACAAATTCACAACACCTCTAATACCAAATGAAAACATGGAAATAGATTCCGAAAGTAGGTTCCAGAAATACGGTTTCGGAAATTGAAACTTAACAAAAGATTACAAAATGAGATTCTACCTTAAAGCGTATAGAATCTAAATGAAACAGAGTACAAGTAAGGAAGTATAAGAAAGTTATACATTCCTTATAATATGAAATGCAGCGGAAACAAACAAGTAGTAAAACTACAAGTAACAAGATATATGTCTTTTAACCCAAAGAGAATGGTATCCAACAACTTTGGATAAAGGTCCCTTGATTTATACTTTCAGGCACGTCTGTCTTACCCACACCAGGGTAAGCCCTCGATACGAAGATCGGAGTCTCTGTCTTTCTATCCCCTCAAGCCCTCAACTTCAAGGTAGTTGGCAACCTCATTCTTCCTCAGCAAGGAAGCCCTCAACTTCAAGGTGTTCGAAACCTCTGTCTTCCTATCTCCGGAAGTCCTCGAATGTAATCACCAACATTCGGAGTCGCACGAAGCTTTGAGTGTTAATGAGAGCCTCTCTCTCTCTAGAAATCACTTCAACAGCATGTATGCACAATGTTGAAGAATTTATTCATCGGTTATGAGCTATTTCAAATGAGCTCCTATTTATAGGCAAGGTCGGCCTCCTTTCCAACGGTCATATTTTCCTTAAAACTCTGAGGGACCTATACACGTGTAACCTAAACAAAGGTTAGTTGATAACAGAATAGACGACATTGTTTTATAACAAAACAAGTGTAACAGAATGTACGACATCGTTTTATGTCTAACTAAAAAGTTCGGAGTGAAGGTTCGGAGTGTAAACAAAAAGTCAAAAAGAGTAGACAAATTATAGATGTGTAAGCAAAAAGAAAGTTCGTAGTCTAACCAAAAATAATTTTCGGAGTCTAAATAAATTCATAGTGTATAAAACAAAGATGACCAGATTCTGTTTAATAGGTGAATTCGGAATGAGGATTCGGAATGAGAATTCGTCATCAGAATTCGTAATCATAAATCGTAATGGAAAGTTTTTCATTAGAATTCGATGTTGAACTTCATGAGAGTTCGTATCCAGCATTCAGAGTTGATCTTTATTAAAGTTCGTATCTAGAATTCCGAGTTGATCTTTATTAAAGTTTGTATCCATAATTCAGACTTGATCTTTATTAATGTTTGTATCCAGAATTCGGAGCCTAAAACAGAATGCTTTTAAGTCAAAGTTTTAAACACTTCTGAAAATCTAGAAATTAATCCAAATCTTGTACTTATGAAATATATGGGTGAAAATGTGACAAGGATAATTTTTCTTACGAAAGCGATTTTCCTTACAAAAGCGATTTTCCTTATAAAAGATATTTTCTTAAAGATAAGGTGTTTTTGATTTTGAAAACAAGAAGGAATGGAAAAGTCATAATGAAAACCTTATTGACTCAACAGGGTTGGCTCAGATAACATCGCTCGAGTGGTGATCTCTATTAAATTTCACTTCTCTCGTAGTCATTTCCTCTCCAGCTTAACATGTTCAAGCTCGGCTTTGGCTTAGTCAAGAGTGAACCCAATGACGCCACCTCCTTTCCGAGCATCAAGAAATGGGCTTCGTATGGGTAAATTCTTCTAGATGAGGCCATCACTTCCTTTTTTTTGAGTAAATTTAATTTTTTAAAGCCCTATATTTAAACTAATCATGTGATAATTGTTCAATGGCTATATTAGCAACAGTAACTATTCATAATGGTATTTTAAAATTCAGAAACATAAAATCAAGGATGTTCACATTTTTTATAACCATAATAATTCATTTAATTAGATCCAGAGGAATTTCCATTAATGAAAGTTTGGGTTGTTACAATCTTCCCCCTTAAGAAATTTCACCCCCGAAATTTCCTTTTCTCACACTATAACAGATGTGGGTAACTCATCTTCATTACTTCCTCTGATTCCCACATCTCTTCTTCAATCTTTTGGTTTCATCAGAACACCTTGATGAGGGGCATTGTCTTATTTTGTAGAACTTTATGTCTATGATCTAGGATCTTCATTGGTTTCTCCTCATAAGAAACATTGTCCTCTAGCTATACTACCTCTGAAGGTAGTACATGTGAATGGCCTGGTATGTACTTCTGTAAGAGGGATACATGAAAGACATCATGTACTTGGGCCATGGTAGGTGGAAGTGCTAATCGATAGGCCACAGCCCCAACATGATCCTGAATATCAAAGGGGCTGATGTACCTAGGACTTAACATCCCTTTAATTACAATCCTCATGACCTTCTTCCATTTAGATATGCATAGAAATACAATGTCTCCAACTTTAAACTCTTGGTCACATCGATGGTTATCTTTATAACTATTCTGTCGACTCTGGGGTACATTGATATGCTAGTGAATGGTTTTTACCTTCTCCAATATTTCATGACCATTTTTGGTCCTAGCAGCTTACATTCACCGACTTCATCCCAACATGTCAATGTTCAGCACCACATCCCATACAGGGCATCATTAGGTTCCATTCATATGCTCGAGTGGAAACTATTATTGTAGGAGAATTCATCCAGTGAAAGATGTTTGTCCCACACTCCTTTGAAGTCCATAGAACATGATATTCACATATCCTTTAATTTCTAAATAGTTTTCTCAGATTGAACATTAGTTTGAGGATGATAGGCTGTATTGAAGTTCAATTCATTATCCTGAGCATGTCGAAGACTCTTCCTAAAAATATATGTGAATCTCGGATATCTATTGGATACAATAAATAGGGGTACCCCATGCATCCTTACTGCTTCCTTGATATATATTTGTTCCAGTTTATCCAATAAGAAATCCTCTCGAATAGAAATAAAGTGATAAGACTTTGTAAGACGATCCACAACAACCCATATTGCATTGTTACCTTTGGATGTCTTCGGAAGTCTAGAGACAAACTCCATGGTGATGTTCTTTAATTTCCATGCTAGTATGGGCAATGGTTGCATCATCTCCTTAGACTTCTACCTCTCTTTCTTCACTTGCTGACACACCAAGAACTTCTATGTATACTCAGCGATCTCCTTATTCATATTATACCACCAATAATTCTCTCAGAGAATACGATACATCTTTTTGTTTCCTGGGTGAATAGATAAATTTTAACTATGTACATCATCCAAAAGTTCCTTCTTCAGATCTGGACTTTATGGAACACATAGTCATTTCCCAAATCCCACAATTCCTTCTTCATTAACATTGAACTTTGAGGATTTCCCTTTTCAGATAGCTTCCACTTTGTTCTAAATTTCCACATCATCCTTTTGATCATCCTTTAACCATTCCAAAATAGATGGTTGAGAAATCTTTTATGAAAGGATTGATGATGTTCCCCTCTTTATGATTCCCAAGTACATATTCATCAAGTCTAAGAATATTAGGTCCATATCAATTCTCATCAATGATAGAATCATCAGGTCCATTCTACATAGAAAATATTCCACCTTGTTCGCTTTCCCTTGGTGGTAATGGATTTAGCAATCATAGAATTTGATCATCTCTAACCATCTTCGTTGGAACATGTTCAACTCTTTCTGTGTGAATATATAATTGAGGATTTTGTGGTTCATATATATTTCACACTACTCCCCAAAGAGAAAATGCTTCCAAATTTTTAAAGTGAAGATCACCACAACCAACTCCAAATCATGTGTTAGATAATTATGCTCATGAACATTCAATTATCTTCAAGCATAGGCAATGACTTTGTTGTTATTCATCAACACATAGCCCATTCCCTTTATTGAAGCATCACTGAATACCACAAAAAGTTTTCCACTTGTGGGTAAAGTGGGAACGGGCATAGTGATAAGCCTCCTTTTAACTCCTTGAAGATTTCTTCGCATTCATCACTCCAAGAAAACATTACTACCTTCCGAGTTAGCTTGGTTAGAGGGTTGGACAGTCATGATAAATTTCTCATAAATTGTCGATAATATCCTGCTTACCCCAAGAAGCTACAGATATTTTTTATCGATGTTGGACTCAGCCATCCCTCAATTGCATCTGTTTTGGAGGGATCCAAAAATATCCCATTTCTTGTGATGATATGGCCCATGAATGAGACCTCCTATAACCAGAAATCACACTTTTTGTACTTTTCATAGAGTTTTTCTTTCCGCAAGGTCTCTACTACAGTTCTTAGATGCTCCTCATGATCCTCCTTGGCCTGGGATTATATCATAATATCATCTATAAAGACTACCAAAAATTTGTCATGGTAATTTTTAAGGACTCTATTCATCAAGTCCATGAAGATTTTTGGAGCATTAAAGAGTATGAATGGAATTACTATGAATTCATAGTTCCCATATCTTGTACGAAAAGCTGTTTTGGGGATATCTTCCTTCTTCACCCATAAATGATAATATCCTGACCCAAAATCCACCTTGGAGTTGTATTTTTCTCCACACAGCTGATCGAAAAAGTCATCGATTCATGGGAGAGGATACTTTTTCTTTATCGTGATTTTTTTAATCTCACGATAATTGATGCAAAGGTGCATTTAACTATCTTTCCTCCTGACGAAGAGGACTAGTGCACCCCATGGTAATGCACTTGGGCATATAAACCCTTTATCTAGACTCTTGTAGTTTTTTCTTCATCTCCTCAAGCTCCACAACAAGCATTCTATATGTAGTCTTGGATATTGGCAACAACCCAAGTGTAAGATCAATTAATAATTCAAAATCTCTTCTTAGAAGAAGACTAGGAAATTCCTAAGGAAACACTTCAGCGAATTCCATCACAATAGGATTGTCTTCAAGGATGGTTGCCTCATTAGACTCAATAATCTGATCCATATATGTGTGCTAATAGGTTAGCAATACCCATGCTTGATATGATGGAATAAAAAAAGATTCATCTTCTTCCGTGAACATGTATAGAATCGGGTGGGTCGATTCTCCACATGGAGAGTGATTTTCCTCTCTTGGAAATTTATGTTGGCTCTATATAATGAATGTCAATCTATGCCAAGAATTGCATCAAATTTCACCAGATGGAGTTTAACAAGGTTCTCCAGTAAATAAATCCAAATATTATGATAGGGGAGGAGTTATATTCATGGGATTCAATGATTGCCTCATTTCTCTTACTCACTGATATCTTTACTTAAATGATTTGTGGTGGTGCTGGGATTGTTCTACTAGACTTTTGGGATATATAAGAATGCATAGAACCTGAATCAAAAAATATATTCTTTATTCTTGAATGAAAAACTAGCACACCTGTCACAACTTCTTTGTCGGGGTTCACATCGGCAGTAGTGATGGAAAAAGCACTACCTTTATACCATGGAGGTTGTTGGTTGCCTCTGAAAACCCTTATCTTAGGGAACTGATTTGCAAGATGCCCTGATTCTTTGCATTTTTAGCATTGAAAAACGTGTTGAGGTTCGAATGGAGCATTCATATCCTCTGCTGCAGCTGTGGGTTTTTTTGGTTGGTAATTAACAGCTAGGTTCCCTTCTTTTTCACAACTATAGAATTTCCTTATCCCCTTCAGGAAATTTCCGGGGTGCTTCTTTCTGCACCTTTTCCAAGTGGGGTACTGGATCTTCTTAGCATCGTTGGATTTATCCATCCGACAACCATCATTTAATTCCATCTTATGTTTCATATACCCATGATACCACTGATATTATTCAATCTCTATTTCTACATTGAGGACACATCGTACAATTTCCTCATAGCTGTTGAAGTCACAGATCACCATTGCTTTCCGTATGATAGGATTCATCCCACCAAAGAAGCGATTAACCTTACATTCGGGGGTAATGACCAATATGAAATCATATCGTACAAGCCATGTGAAGTTTTTCTTGTACGCTCCAACATATTCATTGTCTTTTTTCTAGAGTTCAAGGAAGTCCCTTTCCATCTTAAGTTGGAGGGTGCGCAAAAAATATTTATCGAAAAACATCTTCCAGAAATACTTCCATTCCAACGCCTCGATCTCCTCCTTAGAATTCTTATTTTTGATCAATGTCCACCCCAAATAATCTTCACCTTCCATACGATATGTAGCTAAGAGAACCTTCTCTTGTTCAGAACATTGAAGGATGGATAAGATCTTTTAAATGGAGTTAATCCAATGTTTGGAGATTTAGGGATCGGATGATCCATAAAAATTATGAGGACTTTATCTCATGAAGCTCTTGATAGTGACTTGTTCATTCTTAGTGTGGTTGAACATTCTTCTTGAACCATGTTTCTATTCAAATATTTAGTTAACTGAGAGAGAGAAGCATGACAAAAATCCTGATTTCGGCTCCGATCGGATTGGGCATCTCATTCGCATAGTCATCACATAGATCTTCACATCGGTTGTTAGCCGAGTCCTCCTATAACTGGACATTGGTGGGAATAAAAGAAAAGTTTAAGGTAAAACATAAATGGTAATCCAAGGACCAAATTTGTGAGATATAAATAACTTTTATTTCCTTAACTTATGAATCCATAGGCTTCAATCTATGATATCCATGATCAACATTATAACATATATTCTTATGGGAATTTTTTTTAATTCCCTTAAAAAGGGTTCATAATAATATTGGGAATTTACCAATGCATGTCCCTTGAGCGTTTCATATCCAAGAGTTCAGCAAGGCCCATTGTCTTTTACCAGTTCCCATTTGAGTCTAGCTCAGAGCGGTGTTTTCGGGTTTTACCCCTAGGATACAACTGTGCCAGAGCCGCCTCTACCTGCTCTTATCCAGAGAGGGATGTGTTTTCTTAGTAAACCACTTAATCAATACTCTACAATACCTAGGGATATTTTTATTATACCTATTATTTCCTCAAATTATTCACTAGGGGTTTGTAATCCTAATCCCAAAAATAACTAAAACTATCCTCTGATACCAACTATAACAACCCTGCTTTTTATTACACACTTAAACAAGATTTATTACATAAAATATTCATTTGATAAAACATAAAGGATAGAGTGGTCTATTGTATTTGGGTCTTAGGATCATTACATAACATCTTATAACATAAAACAAACAACATCTTTATTGAAAACTTCCTTTACATAACCACTACATTCCCTCAAACTTAGCATTGCATGGGATAACCTGAGGAAATACATAAGAAATGGGTGATCTATAAAGCACAGTAAGGGAATAAACATGGAATAACATGAGAAATTAAATACATGTTAGAAAATAATAATATCAACAGAGTTAAAGAGAAACATGAACATAAAGGCATGATAAAACATGATAATCATAACATGGAAATGTGGCAACAACACTTAACATGTTATAAGCATGAGCAAAGGCTCATTGCACATGGAGCATGAGTCATCCCTCATCTCACATGAAGAATGAGTAAAACCTCATTTCACTTGAATTAGAATTATTCAACACCCATTTCAAAAGATTTATCATGATACTATATATTACATAATTCATTGGAGTGCTATCAGGGCGCACCCATCTTAAACATTTCATTTCATGCATAAGTGTGCCACACAGATCAAATAACATAGAATCAATCAACATCATAAGTTATTCCATGATTAAGTAATTTGGAATAAATACATGAAAGTACCATTAAATATGTATATGTGTATAAAGTTTAATACCTTTATATAGAGATGGGTATGGTATTCAATATACAATGATCTTGGCTAGGAAAAACGTGGTGCAATTTTTCCAGCATAACGACATGACATAATTATTCATGAAAATGGTTGATGAGAGATAAATGGGTGTCTCATTATATGTACATGAAATGGATAGTAAGGGGGTCACATATATAGACTTTCCAACAAATGTAATGGAATTTTTATGCATAATACAAGAGAATTACATGGTTGTAAAATAGGAGAGAGAAATCCCTCATGAAGTTTTGGCATGGTAACAGGTGTAAATGGGAGGCATTAATGAGAGATAAAAGGGTCTCCCATCATCCAATCTTAAATAGGAAATTATAGTGGAGGTGAAAAATCATACCCCAAAAATTTTTAATTGGAAATAAAAGGGCATAACGACTTAAATAAAATTTCACAAAATTGAGAAAGGAAGAAATACCTTACTTAGATGTGTGATCCCAAAGGCTTGGGAGTGGAATGAGAGAGGATTTTTGGAGATTGGGGCACCTTGGGAGGATTCTAGAGGGAGGAAGGCAGTGGTGGGTTGAACTCCAAAGGTTTTGAGTGACGTGGAAGTGGGAGCCTGGGTGGGTTTATATAGGAATGGAAAGGAAATTCTTTAATATTTAGGTTAGGGACACCTCACATTAAACTAATCAAAACCAAAAACCAGACCATGGATTTTCCCCATGGTTTATATCAAAGGTAAGTGGAAAACAATATTTTATAATTCCAATTTCCAATCTTCTTAATATAATAGGGTTGTTTATGTGGAGGTGAGTCACTCTCAAGGAAAGAAATTTGAAAAGATAAAATATTTTATCATCCTTGAAGGGTACAATAAAGCTTTGTAAAATAACTAAAACAAAAAAACACATTATTTTAATTGTAAAACTTATATTGGCTGAAAATTATGTTTATATTATTTTATTACATCACTATTTGGACTTTATGATGTCATAAAACACATTATATATTTAAACGTTATTTAATTGTTACCCAAAAATTCGACTGTGTTATAAAATTAAGAAAAATACACCATTGGATAATTTAAACATCCTGATTTAAAATATAATATTAATTTTATATGAATATTTTTATAAATATGTGAATTTTTACTTTTAAAATAAAAGCCGACATTTGCTGAAAATTCATGGGTTTTGACAAAAACAAATTTCAAACCTTAATAAAAATTACAATTACATTCATAAAATTATTTGATCATTTATACTTAATAAAAAATACCTTATTTATAATAATATTTTTCTACAATATTATTTAAATCAATAATCCATTAATTCATCAAAATAGATTTCTTAGTTGAATATTAATTAAAAATACTATTTGTGCCTTAAAAACTATTTACAAAGTAACAATAATATAATGTATGCACATTATTTATACAAAAATAATGTACATAATAATATTGCTAAGGTATTATTACATAACCCCATGTAACACCCACATAAGATTGAAGGGTAAGGTGTGCAATGGTGACAGAATCATGGGGTGGCTCGGATAACATCGAACAGGTGGTAATCTCTCTTAACTTCCACTTCTATCGTAGTTGGCTCCTCTATAGATTAATGTGTTCAAGCTCAGCTTAGTCTTGGTTAAGAGAGAAGATCAATAACGAAACTTATTTTATGAGCTCCAAAAAAATGGGCTTTGTATGAGGAATGTCTACTAGATGAGGCCATCGCTCATTGGTCTGAGTAAATTGGATTTGTTAAAGCCCTAAATTTATACTAATCATGTGATCACTGTTCAACGGATTTATTAGAAACATTCAAAATTCATTAAATTATTTTAAAATCCATATTCATAAAACCAATTAAGTTAAAATTTTATATAACTATAATAAGATATTTAATTAGATCAAAAAAATTTTACATTAATGAAAGTTTGGGTCGTTACATTACTTCACATGTCTTGAAGGTCTTGTAGAAGGTTCTTGGTATGCATGTTTTATTAAGTATGGAATTCCACCCATAGACAGATGTGAAGTCGGAGTGTACCATATAGGTGTTTGAGGATATGCTATAAGAATATGTGCTAGACTTTGGAGGTTCTTGGGAGAAGCACTCGGCTTTAGTAGAGTTTTCCAATAACAACAGTTTTCAAGAAACAATGCAGATGACACCATATGAGGAACTTTATGGAAGACCTTGTAGATCACTGCTATGTTAGATAAAGGTGGATGAGTCAGATTTGTTGAAACTAAGTCTCTTTTAAGAGCCATTGGAGTAGGTATAGTTGATTCAGAAGCATATGGATACAGCTCAGATTATACAGAAGTCGTATGCGATAGACAGAGATGATCCCTAGAGTTTACAGGGGTGATCGTGTATTCCTTTGGGTGTTGTCTAGATTGGGTCACCACATGATACAGAGGTAGGGAAATTTGGAACCTGGGTTTGTAGGACGACTTGAGGTGCTGGAGAGAATGAGGCTAGTGGCGTACCGATACTCCCTTCCATAGAACATCAACGCTATGCACGATGTTTTCCATGTGTCACAACTGTGTTTCTATCACCCCGACCCTTATCATGTGATTGATATGGAAGAGGTTGACCTTGAGATAGATGAGTGCTTTGAGGAGCATCTAATACATGTGTTGGGTTGTAGTGGGAATTTGTTATGGGGAATGACCATGCCGTTAGTTCCTATGTTATGGAAACATGGTAGTGTTTTAGAGGAAAATTTGGAAAGGGAATTAGACATAAGGGCTTAATGGCCCAATTGTTTTTTCCTCAGAATCTTAGACAAGTTCGAGAGTGAAGGTTGTGGATGAGCTGTTATAAGGTGGGGAGATTGTAAGATGTTGCCATTTTTATAGTCATCTCATGTGCATTTTTGGGTACGTTTTGAGGTTTTTAAGAACCTTTGTTTTGGTGTATTGTCTTGGGGTGAATTTGGGTGAAATTTTAAGAAAAAATCATTAATGTAGGGTGTAAATAATATGAGAATGGTTTGAAAATACAATTCGGATAAACCTTTCCAATAGATAGGTTTGTATGTTTGGCACATGATTTTACATACTGTGCAACTAAACCATGAAAACTGTGCAATCCTAGATAGAGGGATCAGCACAGTTGGTGCATATTTTACCCTAATCGTGTGTCTCTTTCCATGAAACTGTGCATAAGGAATTTAATATCTGAAAACCCTTTTTAAACCCACCCAAACCCACTGAGACTCCAATATTTTGACCTTGGATTAGGATTTAGAAAATTCTAGGTGATCCTAGAGCCTTATGGAGGGATTCCAAGGTGATTAGAACACTGTTCTTCAAGATCAGATTCCTAGATTGAAGATCTTATCTCTTCCCAATAAGTGGATTTTATCCAGTTGTTTCTCCAGTTCTTTCCTCTATCATCCTTTCAACTTTTCATGGAATATCTCCACCAGTTTCATCGATGTTAACTTATGAGTTGTGATATAGATCTCATATTGTTCATATAGTTCTAGATTTTAATGTTCTTGATACTTTCGATTTTAATTTTGGTTTAGGGATTTAGATCTGAATCTTGATCGATGACATTGTGCCACTCGGATTTTGGGGATTTCATTTGGGATAACTTCTATCAATAAACGGAGGTAGGTGGTCTAAATTGAACACACATAATCATGATTTGGTATGTGAATGTGAGTTTATGATTTTCTAGCTTCCCTTGATCTTTTAATTCCTAAATTGGAGTAATTAGGTATGTGTAATTGAATTGTGATTTCCCTGTTGATTAATTGATAATTGAATCATGAAAAAATAAAGGGGGTTTCCCAAATAGATATTTGTTTTTGAGATTTATTATGGGATAAGATATTGTAATTGAGTTATCAAATTGATTTTGTTAAGATAATTAATTGGGGGAATTAATTATGAAATTATGTTGACCAAAGGTAATTAATTTTGATAATTAATTGTGTTCAATGATGTCGACCTATGATAATTAATTGTGAGATTTTATTAAGTGCCATGATGTTGATCAAGGATAATTAATTGTGATAATTAATTATGAAAAATTGATATTTTATATGGATAATTAATGATGAAGAATTAATTATGGAATTTGAATTGTGTTGATTTATTAATTAATTAATGAATTAAATAATAGGTTATGTTCTTAGGTAATTTTTTAGTTAACTAATTGCCTTTTAAATTCTTAAATAATCATTAGATTATTAATGGAACCAAGTGGAGAAATCTGATGAATTATTGAATGATTAATTTGCTTATATTTTTTTGGTTCTAGAGATGGATTTCTAGACTGATTAGAAGTTGGGACCTGATCATAGTGTTTCTCCCCAATAGTTATTTAAGCTTGAGATTATGGGGTGCTACGTAAGGTGACCTGCACTGAATGAGATTAGGGGGTACTAGGCAAGACGACCTACACTGAATGAGATAAAGAGTTCTAGGAATGATGACTATATTCAATGGGATTTTATGGTGTTATGCATGGTGACCAACACCATATAAATGATAATGATGGATGATTCAAATAGAAAACATAAAATGAAACTAGTCCTAATGTGATTATTAAATATTAAATGACAATGTGATAACAATTTAAATTATTAGATATATATATTACTTCATTAAAATGCATACACTATATTTTAATGGACTTTTTTATACATCATTGGTGGTGGCCTACTACGTTTTACTCACACCCTACTTGGCCGGCTTGATTGGCACCCAAGTAGAATTTGTTGTTTCAGGAAAGGATAAGGGTAAGGACCTGGGATATGTTTTAGTTTGGGATTGGGTCATGTGAGAGGGAACCATATGTGGTTCAGGACACACATGGGGGGTCATTGTGTATTTAAACTTAGTTTCATTGTATACACATGACACATTCATTATCATAGCATGTTTTAACTTTCAGTTGATTATCATATTTTCCTGTTTTTGACTATATATATCATGGTATTGTTCTAGTTATTTATATTCTTCCGCACTTGGTTATTTTTTTCCATAGGTATTTTATTCTAATAAAAGAGGTTATAGTCTCCCCAAGACTAACTTACCAAACCCTCACTGCTAGTCGGTACCCTCTAGCATATGGGGATGCATGCTTGAGGGCATGTTGGAAATTGGCTCAGGGCACCGTTCAGTGGCTCATGGGTTGGGATGTCACAGATAGGAACCTAGAGGTTGAGACTATATGAGAAGACCAAACATGTCCCTATTGAGGATGGGATCTATCAAATAATTAATAGGGATGTTATCCTAAAATGGTTCATCATGCTCAGTATATGGGGTAGGTGGATCAAGAATCATAGAATTATTCTCAATATCATTAGTAATTATCTTATCTTTCTCAACGAATATTGATTTCAACATATTTGGTCAAAACTAGAAATTATTCCTTTCATTAAATCTTATCATAGAGCCTTTCCTGGAACCATATCCCCCAAATTAATTACAAATTATCATAAATTTAAATCATTAACATTGTAAATTTTCATAAACCACTTCTGGGGAAATCTAGAGTCACCATTATGGATCCATATAAGTGAAGGAAAAGATTAAATGAAGACACCCTGACTGTGGACATGTGAAACTAATGGCCTAGTAATCTATTGTGTAGTATAATCAAACATATATTATTCCCAATTAAACTATAAAATGGAGAAAATAACAATTTTATTGAAAATTTGCTAGGTAATGCCTGAAAATCATAACCAGGCATGCACAATAGGGGGTTAAAAATTGAGATAAAAACTTATAGACTATTTTAAAATGTTCACGGAGAAGCCTATAATATTTTATGAATCCCAAGACCAAAGTCGATTGTAATCATTCTTATGTGATAAAAGAAATTCTAAATTCAACAAGATAAGCAGGAAGATCTCAAAATCAATAAACCTTATAGATTCAAATGATTTCCTCAAAAAAATTAACCCGGGCCTATGCTAAAAACATTTTCCCACACGAACTAATCTATGGTTAGAATAATGAAATTGACCCTCTTATTTTAAAAAATTTATAGTCATGTATCCTTTTTGGGAGAACATATTCGGTTAAAAGGGTTCTAATGCCAAAGTTGAAGTGGTAATAGGTTCAATACACAATTTTTGCTGTCATTTTCCGGCAACCATGTATATGATGCAACGAGAGACAGAAGGATAAGAGCATCACTGACTGTCACCATTGACCACATCTCATGAATGCTCCATCTCAACACACACACACACAAGTATATGAAAATAATTATATAAATATATATGTTATGTTATATATATTATATTATATATAAAATTTTATATATTATATCGTACAATATTATTTATAAATTAATATCATGGTTTCATATATATTATTATTTAATTATATTATATACTTCTTGTTATATAAATATACTTTTTTGTGTGTATTATATATATATTTTTTAAATATTATATAATAGAAATGTATTTAATTATGTACATAAATATAAATTTTATATATATTTTCATACATTTAATACAAATGTATCTAATATTAATAATAATAATATTATTATTATTATAAAAAAATTACGTATATATACGTATTTATAAATGATTTTATTATAAAAAATTAATTTAAATTAAAATATTAAATATATAAATACAATATATATAAGTATATACCAAAAAATTTATTATATTATATGTATATATATATACAAATAAATATAAGTAATTATATACAATAATATATATATATATATATACACAAATAAATCAATAAATATATATCATATATTACTACATATAAATAAGTATATATATATTCCTAAATTTATATAGACACATAAATATATATATATATATACACCCAAATTCATATTTATGTAAATAAATATATGTGAAATAATATATATATACATATATACTTATTTATATTATATATATATATATATTATTTATATATTATATATACAAAAATATATTATATTATATATATATAGTCAGTAAAGAATTTGTCGCTAATTTTTTTTAGTTTACTATTGATGACGCAAAATCGCAACCAACCAGAATAGATTGTCACTATAACGGTGGTTTTGCATAATTTTCGATAAAGAATTTTAGGGGGTATATAACCCCCATAACCACAAAATGGAGGGTATCGCATTAGAGATGGGGATGGGGAAATTCAGTGCGTGGGATGGAAGGTGTGGGGAGGGAGGAGAGTCGTTGGGGATTTGTATTTTAAATGAATACATTAGGGGTGATTTAGTATTTTTTAAAAAAGATTAAGGGTGGTTGTAAACGACCCCTAAATTATTAAAAGTAAATAATGTTGTGTTGGTAGTAAACCCCATCTAATGGTTGAAAATATTATTATTTTTTAATATTTATAAGGGGTTAAAATATTTTTCAAATATTTTTTGATATGTTTTTATGAGTTTACCAACAATATATGAAACTATCTCTAATAGGAATACGCATCCACTTTAGTTTTATTTTTTTATAACCATCATTGAAACATTTAGAGGGGGTTATAATCACCTCTAATAGGAAAAAAACCCTCTATATGAATTTTTTATATGATTTCTTATTATTATTACCAGCAAATCATTTACCATTAGAAAAATAAGCTAATGTATATTGTCTAACTAAAATAATTCATTAACCAATCATTGAATATATATTTATTAATTTATCACTACTAAAATGTATTTTTTGGATAAAAAACATATTTTTAAACATTAAATTATAATATTAATACTTTAAAGATGTTTCATGAAATAAATAAGGGTTGTTAGTTGGTTTAAAATAAATATGTATTCTAAATTTATAAAGTCCAAAAAATAAAGGTGTGTGAATGATAAGTAATTATTTTAAAAATATTTTTTATTTATTCATTATATTTATTAATTACATCCTAGGGTAAATATCTCCACGCCATCAATTCTAATTACTATAAAAAATCCTCTCATAATCGGATACCCAAAAAACCCTTACAATATACTAAAATAAAGCTTGTTTTTATCTAGTTGATATTCATCCCCACTATTTTCATACCATAGCATTCATTACTTCCAATTTTAGGTTTCTTTGGCTCTCCATTAATCATCACCTATTCATATACATTACTTCGATGCCATGTCATCATATGTTTTATTTGTTGAACTCCCCTTAACTATTTCCCCATAATCCCTTCTCCATATTCCATTTATCCTTTCCTTACATTTACTCTATTATCTCCCTCTTTTACAATCCCCAAAAAATTAGTCACCGATTAGAGGTATTTTTTTGAAATGATATGATTCCCCCATAATATGTTACTTTATTCATGAGTGTTTTTTGTGTCCAAATAATGTTACTTTAAATATTTAAATCATTTATATCAAAAACTGATTAGAAGGCTCTTCATGGATGTGATAAATAATTTTAAAAATTTGAAACTATTTTTTATCATAGAAACCGTCATCACATCATAAATATATGAAATTTTATCTCCTAATTTTTTATTAAGAATGTAGACTATAGTTTATCATCATTTTTTCTAATCAATGATGGTAAAAAAAAATTTTATAACTCTAAAATATAACATTATGGTAAAAATATTGTTATTGTGTGTCTTTTTAATTAAATGACATTCTTTCCATTACAACGACATAACATTTTCAATTATAAGGATATTGATCTAACATACCTACTATGATTCACTCTAAATAGTAATGAGGTCATGTTTCTTTGGGAACACCGGCAAACCTCCATGTATTACAGAGGCTACTGACTATCAATGATGGTATATGGTGTTACTGTGGTAAGATTATACCCCCATATCAGACTATCCAATAATGGGAAAATAACTAAATATCATCCATAATCAATAAGAATTAGAGTACATGGGAAAAATAAATCACATCAACATGTTGTATCAAATGAAATAAATTATCATACTGCCACATATTCCCCCATTCAAGTTATCAAACAATACCAACCTCCCATAGGGTCAGTGACATATATAAAACAAAAGTAAATAAATGTAAAAGTGGATTTACCACACTCCATGAGACTCACCTAATCCCAATAATCTTGTCTGAGAAATGTTATTCGATCAAGGTACTATAGGCCTCTACCCAACAAGAACCTACAAACATTAATGTATTCTTGGCTACCCAGGTGAGATTTCCACCAAAGCACGGTATGAGTAGAACATTGTAGGGAACCATCGATGGAGTCTCATACGTAACCATTAAATCAAAATGGTTGTGCATGTGACATGATCATCTAAATAAATAATATAGTTTGTAAACGTAAAGAAAATAACCATATTTGATCATCATGTTCTAATATAAAATCAGGACTGACTATACCATCTTTAGTATGTGTTGGAGTGTCTCCAGGCATGTCACATGAAAACTAGTAATGGGTGAAACCATCGACCCACATGTGGTCGGTCACACCCCGACCTATCTTTTATTTTAGTTTATAATTTTATTGGACTTTTAATTTTTTTGGGTTTGGTTTGAGTCCCAGATGAAAAATATTTGAGTTATTTTAAAAAGTGAACATTTTTCAGCTGATGTTGCTGAGCACACAAGTGGAGTGCATGTTAGAAACCCCACACGGCACTAATTAAGAATTGGCACGATTTTCCTGCCTCCAAAAAAATAAAATGAGTTGATATTGTGATTTATCGTGTTATTTAAAATTTTATTATTGGTAATAATTTTTATTAATAATAATTAAATAATAAATGATAATGATAATAATAATAGTAATAATAATAATAATAATAATTATTATTATTATTATAATTATAGGCGGGTGTGTGGGAACTGTGCGGCTTGCGGAAGCCATGCAGTTAGCCCGAGTACCACGCGGTTGCAGAGTTTCTATAGGCAAATGGAAATAAATAAAATGAGTTGAAGAGACAATAATTAAAATTAAAAGTTAGTGTAATTATATTATGTTAATATTAAATAATTCTTATTATTAAAATTATTATTTTTGTCATTTCTATTATTATTATTAAAGATGTTTTTATTATTATTATTAGGTGCATTATTAATATTATTGTTATTAATGTTATTATTATGATTATTATTCTTTTATTATTATTTTTATGTGTAGTACTTTTATTATGGGTTAATGTTTACTTTGTTTTATTTATGTGCTTTTTTTTATTTTTATTTCTAACTTTATTTCATTTTTTCCCCATTTCTTCTAACCCTATCACCCCCTCCCCCTCATTTTTTTTCTCTCACTTGTCAGGCCGCCTCTCCCACTCCTCCCTTCTCCTGCCCCCCGCATGGCGCACCCTCCCACAACACCTCTCCCCACCGGCCTCCCAACCTCCAACAACACCTATTCCCACGCGAAACCCCTACCATCTTCCCACACCGAAACCCGCCTCTCCTCTATTCATCCCCATCATGAAAGGCCGCCCCTCCTGCTTCGCTGCCTGGCACCCCCAACCCCAGCTCCCACAGCACCGGCTCCCTTCCCAGCCTCCTTTGCAGCACTGCTACCCTGCGACATCACCTCACAACTCTCCACCCTCCAGTGCTCCATTGGCCTTCTACCCTGCCTGCTCTGCCTTCCCCACGACCTACCACACCCGACTCCCCTTCCATTCCCCACACCTAATGCAACACCCTACTCCTTCACCTTGTTGCTTTTCCAGCCACCCCACACCCTCATCCAGCCTTTGTCAATGCCAGTCATGCCTCTCACACCTCTCCAGCACGAGCTATTTCCTACCCTAGTGCTCCACAGTTCCACTCAATGCTTCCATGTTCGGCTATACCACCTCCTGCCAGCGACACTCCCATCCAGGTCGCGGCTGACTCCGCCTTCTACCCATGCCTCTTGCCAGCTTCACCAACCAATTCCGGCACCCCACCCAAATAGTTTGCAACCCCCCAAACCGCAGTTGGCCTATATTCTCTGGAAATTGTCCCATGTCTAGTGTGCGCAACCCCACCTCATCAGTTCCCCTTCCTCGTTTTGACTCACGCACGACTCCACTGATCAAGTGCACCCCATTCTGACCTCATCCCTTTAAATTTAGAGGTATTTGAATTCTAGTATGACTTAATTTCATTTAATATTAATTACTTATTTTTGGTTTTGAGTGTATTACATTTCAAGTAAATTATGGGGGATTGAAAATAATTTTTTTGGTTAATTTTTTTGCCTAAATTATTGATTCATGACATGTTTTGTGAAGAGTTAGTTTGGTGCGAATTATGTTTTGAAAAATACATTGAGTTGGTTATTTTGTGTTGTTTATTTTTTTGGATTTTTTTAATTCCATGTTTATGTACCTTTGTTTTTGTGTGTTTATTGCAGCTCGTTGGTGGGGTAACCTCGTGTTACCGTGATCATCGGCTTGCGTGTGCTTGTGCACCTATGAGAGGCATGTCACGTTGTCGTTTTCAAGCTGCGAGTTGAGGTAGGTCCCCCACTGCAATCACCTTTAAATTCATAATTTATTAATTTCTTGATATTTTATTAATTTTAATTAATGAGAAATAATATAAGATAATTTATATTTAAATGATTATTTGGTGTAAAAAGATCTGTTTATTTTATACGTGACACTTAACATATTTTCTTAATGAACAGGCACCCATTAGTGATAGAATGCTCCTTTTGCCTTTACACATAATTCACGGAATATCAAATGTAGTTCTGGTTTATTGATAAATGATTTATTTTGAAGCATGAACAAGTGTTTTGGTTCTCTTGAAAAATGAGGATTTCCTTTTAAATTGGTGAAGGCCCATTTGGCACATTAATAAAATAAATTATTATGGAAAACTCTCTTTGGGGTGACTCTGGAGTGATATTTGGTGTACATTGATTTCATGATTTGTGTGTGATGTTTGTGTTTCTTGATTGTCTTTTTTGACTCACCACTTTCCTTTTTATTACATGTGTTGACATCAGAACCTGGCATAGTATGTGAATCATCTAAGAACGATTGCTACACTAGTTTAGATTACGTACTAGCTAGTGGCCCTTAGTACAGATGACACTCTAATAAGGGATTGGGCCCCTCTGTTAGGTGATGTAGGGAAACACTAGGCGTTAGGGTGTTATTAAGCCATCGGGAGTAGGCATGCCTTTAGGATGAGCCACATGTATAGTACGTTCTGGATTGTTCACGAGCTCCTAGGTTCGACCCATGTTTTATTTAGTGTTTTTTGTATGTGGCAGACAGTTGAGAGAACAAGTTTAGTTGTTGGCCAATGTGTTCCACTATTTCCATTTCCCTTAGTGTGTGTTGTGTGTTGTGTGTTGTTTTCCATTTGACTAATAACTAATATTTCGATTTAAAAATTGTTCACAGAAAATGTTTTAAATTAAAATGCACCTGTTTCATTCAAACACTAAACTTGTTTTTATATTAAAACCTAAAATGGACTATTACATGTTTTAGAAATGAAAGTGTGTGTGGAAACCAATAGTTTAAATAATTTAGTTCAAACTTTGAATTTATAAATTCTATATTTAATGGTATGTGCATTGGGAATAGAATTAGTCGGACCTACCTACTGAGTTTTAATACTCACACCTATAGTGTTTTATTGTTTCTAGTTTCTGTTGCAGGTTGACTCAAGCTTACTATTCATGGGAGAGAGTTGGTTGTGGTTTGGTGAGCGACTCTCGGGGTCATGAGGAGTTTTGGCCATGGTCAGGTTAGTTGGTTGTTGTTGGTCGTTCATTCTTTTCATGTTGTTTATTGACTTCGCATTGTTATATTATACTTTTCAGCTGTTTTATTTATTTTCACAGGGCTAAATCATTCCCAATTGTCCCCTATTGATGCCCTGGTACTTTTCATCAGCTCGGGAGAATCGGGAATGCCTCTCGGGCCATGTCGTGGACTGGCTTGGGTGACCGGTTCCGGGTCGACCTGTGTTGGTTCATGACAAAATGGTATCAGAGGAGGTTCGACACTTGAGAGGACCTTGTTTTTCATAGCTTCCATAGTCTTTTGGTGTTATCATGGTAGAAGGAGTAGATTTTTTGGGACTCAAGGCATATGGGAAAGAAGGACGTCATGAACCCTTTCTCGTTCCGAACCTCGGGTTACCATAGGATGTTCGGGTTTGTCAATGTAGTTTGATTCTTATGTATTATTTGTTATTGGGAAATGAAATTGGAGTAGGGAATGTGACCTCTGTGAGCTCGGATGGTGTGGAAATCCATGTGGAGCCGGCGAATTTACCCTAGAATGCTCATAGTGATGATGGTGTGATTGGTGTATGGCCACCAACCATATGTCCGAGTCACCCATCATCACTACTTTTCCCCTAGTGAATCGTTTGAGTTTTCCATCATTCTAAAAATTGTTTTGTAATGTTTTATTTTAGATATTGTGAAAAATTTAATTTGAAATGTCAATAACTATGTTTTGATCTCGCTCTTTGTTTTCTTGTTCCTTAGTGTTCACCCCCACGAAGGTTCGATAGATGCCAAAGGTGTAGCTTCATGTGGTGCATCCGTAGAAAATCCTCTAGTTGATCAGCCTATGGACTATGTTCTGGAATTCCAGAAATTGAACTATCCCCTATTTTATAGTCAAATATATCCACTTGAGGTAGAGGAGTGGTTGCAGAATATTGAGAGGAAATTAGGTTTCATTGGGTTGCTTGAGTCATTAAAGGTGAAGTTGGTTACCTTTATGCCTGAAGGTCCAACCTGGAAATGGTGGAAGTTAATGTCTCGGGATAAACCTCAAGAAGATCTAACATGGGAGTTTTCCAAGTCATAATTCATCCAAAAACACTTCTATGAGTTGACAAAGGTGAGGAAGAGGATGGAGTTGTGTTGTCTTCAGCAGGGCGTTGAATAGGTACTGTAATTCTATCAACATTTCATAGACCTAGTTCGGTATGATCAATGGTTTGTTGTGAATGATCATGAGAAGGCACGGCAATTTGAGTATGGACTCTGACCTAAACTGCGATTTAAAGTGGAAGAGATCAACCTAACCACATTCTTGGATGTTGTGGGGAAATCATTTCTTGATGAAGCTGAGCTATCAGGAGGACCCGAGGTGGTTAATCCTCCCCTGGAATTGGGAAGCAGTGTAGAGGATGGCGAGAGAAATAATGAGAAGAACCCTAATGTGAGTGGCTCTAATAGAAGAGTCAAGAGGCCTTTAGACCTTCAGTATTCTTCTTCACAGTGCAATATCGTGATCTATCACCGGTGTGGTAGCTGAGGTCACAAGAGGCCGACGTGTCTGAGTGATCTAAGAACCTACCACACCTGTGGACATTTGGGTCACTTGCAGCATTTCTTCCATGGTGTTTCTAAGAAGAGTGCTGAAGCTAGACTTGGCTTATCGTAGGTCACCTCATCCCGTCACCAAGAGTAGGGTGATGTTTCGGGACCGTTTGAAGGTTTTTTCATTGTAGTGTTTCTTGGGTGTATTAATCATCTCTGGTAGCGTTTTTCAGTGTTCCTTTTCATTCAGTTGTAAGAATGGTTGTGGTTTAACCTCTTTGAAAATTTTATTTTATTAGAAGTGTGTTTGGTGACATTATGGTTTGTGTGTTATGTTGGGGAATTTTTGAAGCTTGACTGCGAGGTAAGAGGTGCTTTAATCATCGGTGCTCCAGCCATAGGCCCCGGAGTGAAGTTAGCACATAGTCAGGAGAACCCAGTGGTGGTGAAGGGTATTGGTTTAATCATGGTCATTAGTGTGTCATGGTTTGTGCTTTTTTAAGGGTGTGAAGTTGTTAGGGTAGCGATGATGATAGTTTTGATACTCTATCGGTTGGGCCCTTCCTTTCCCTCCCCTACCCTTGTGGTGGGATTTTTGGTCCATGCGTAAAGTTTTCATCTTCAGTTAATTTTGTAAATTATTGTGGGGAGGAGACCCACAGTGGGTTTCACAAAGTTACACCTAAATTAATTTAGAGTTAGCCAATTCCTTATGGTGGGGAGTCCGTTCGGGCCTCCCCGTGTTAGTATTAGAGATTCTTTTCATGTATTATTTTGGTGGTGGGTGGTCTCGTGTGGAACCACCTAGGCATAAGTTCTCCCCCTTGAGTAAACATTGAGATTGGAGTACACCCAAAAGTTTCATTGGACTAAGATTATAGGGCTAAGTCTCAGAGGTGATTTATGTTTGTTTGTTCCTTCGTTGAAACAGATGGTTTGGGTTCTACTTGTAGAAGATTAAGGTGATCTTGTTTTAAGGATGAGTTGTGTGTCATGGGTTTTCATTGTCTATTTGGATCAATCAACTGGAGGTGCTTAAACTTTTGGGGGTGAGTGACACTTAATGAGTTTCATCTTTGGGTTTTGATATTGTTTTTAGATTTTAAAGGGCAGAAAGCGTTATGGTGTGGTGAATTTTCACATCCCGACCTATATTTTATTTAATTTTGTAATTTTCTTTGACTTTTAAATTTTTTTGGGGTTCGGGTTGTGTCCTGGACGAAAAACATTTGAGTTATTCTAATAAATGTGTGTCTTTTACCTGACGTCGTTGAGCTCACAGGTGGAGCGCGTGTTGGAAACCCCGCATGGCTCTAATTGGGAATTTCCATGATTCTCCTACCCTCTAGAAAATTAAAATGAGTAAAGATTGTGATTTATCATGTTATTTAAAAAAAAATTTATTGGTAATAATTTTTTAAAATTATTATTAAATAAGAAATGACAAAGATTACTATTATTGTTATTATTATTAATATTATTATTTTACGCCAGTGCACAGGGACCGCCTAGCTAGCAGAAGCTGTGCAGTTATCCTGAGTACCACATAGTTTTAGAGTTTCAGTCAGCAAATGGAAATAAATTAAATGAGTTGAAGAGAGAAGAATTAAAATTAAAATTAGTGAAATAATATTACGTTATTAATAAAAAAAATTATTATTGAAATTATTATTTTTAACATTTCTATTATTATTATTAAAGGTTTTATTATTATTATTATTCATTGTATTATTAATATTAATGTTATTAATGTTATTATTATGATTATTATTTTTTTATAATTATTTTTATGTGTTGTACCTTTATTATTGGTTAATGTTTAATTTGTTTTATTTATGTGCTTTTGTTTTATTTTTATTTCTATCTTTATTTTATTTTTTCCCTTTTCTTCTAACCCTAGCGGCCCACCTCCCCCTTGTTTTTTTTCTCTCACTCAGCTCGCCTTCTCTCCCATTTTTCCTTTATCCTTCCCCCTACACGGCGCACCCTCCGGCAACACCTCTCTCCACCGGCCACCCAACTTCCCATAGCGCCTCTTCCAGCACGACGCCCCTGCCATCCTCTCGTGCAGCAACCCATATCCCCTCTATTCATCCCCATTGCGAAGGCCGCCCCTCATGCTTCACTTCTCGGTACCCCTAGCCCTGGCTCCCGCAACACCGGCTCCCTTCTGAGCCTCCTTTGTAGAACTCCTGCCCTGCGACAACACCTAACAACCTGCCACCCTCCAGTGCTCAACCGGCCTTCTACCCTGCCTGCTTTGCCTTTGCCTCAGCCTACTGCACCTAACACCCATTCTATTCTGCACACCTACTACAACACCTCGCTCATTACCCTTTTTGTGTTTCCAGCCGCCCCACACCCTCGGGCATCCTTCCTCAACATCGTCCGTGCCTCCCACACCTCTCCAGCATGGGCCGATGCTCTCCCCTAGTGCGCCACACATCCAATCATCGCTTCCCTGTTCGGCCAGACCTCCTCCTACTGGCAACACTCTGACCAGCTCGCTGCTGCCTCCACCTTCTACCAATGCCTCTTGCTGTCCTCGCCAAGCAGTTTCGGTGCCCCACCTGAACAGTACGCAACCCCCCATACTGCAGCTGGCCTCCATTCTCCGGCAATCGCCCTCTCTCTGGCACGCGCGACCCCACCTCACCGGTGCACCCTTGTCCCTTTTTGATTTTTGCACGACTCCACTGATCAAGCACACCCTTCGCCGACCTCTACCCATTAAATTTAGATGTATTTGAATTCATGTATGACTTACTTAATTTCATATTAATTTATTATTTTTAGTTTTGAGTGTATTTATTTTAGAGTAAATTATGTGGTATTGCAGATAATTTTTTTTGGTTAATTATTTTGGCTAAATTGTTTATTCATGACGTGTTTTTTGAAGAGTTATTTTGTTGCGAATTATTTTTTGAAAAACATGTCAAGCTGGTTTTTTGTTTTTATGTTTGGATTGTTTTATGTCCATGATTATGTCCCTTTGTTGTTGTGCGTTTATTGCAGTGCATTGGTGGTGTAACCCCATGTTACCATGATCATCGGCTTGTGAGTGCTTGTGCACCTATGCGAGGAATGTCGCGTTGTCTAGTTCGATCTGTGAGTTGAGGTAGGTCCCCCATAGCACTCGCCTTTAAATTCAAAATTTATTAATTGCTTGATATTTTATTGATTTTAATATATGAGAAATAATATAAGATAATTAATATTTAAATTATTATTTGGTGTAAAAAGAGCCGTTTATTCTATACACGACACTTGAAATGTTTTCTTGATGAACAGGCACCCAGTAGTGATAGAATGCCCATTTGGACTTTAAACATAATTAATGGAATATCAAATTTATTTCTAGTTTATTGATAAATGGTTTATTTTTATGAATGAGCAAGTGTTTTGGTTATCTTGAAAAATGAGGATTTCCTTTAAAATTGGTGAAGGTCCGTTTGGCACTTTAATAAAATAAATTATTTTGGAAAACTCTCTTTGGGTGACTCAGGAGTGATATTTGGTGTACATTGACTACAATATTTGTGTGGGAAGTTTGTGTTTCCTGATTGACTTTGTTGACTCACCACTTTCCTGTTTATTACACGTGCTGACTTGGGAACCTAGCATAGTAAGTGAATCTTCAATGAATGATTGTTACACTAGTTTAGATTACACGCTAGCTAGTGTCCCTTAGTATGAATGACACTCTTCTAGGGGATTGGTCCCCTCGGTTAGTCCATGTGGGGAAACACCGAGTGTTAGGGTGTTTTGAGTTCATCGATAGTAGGCATGCCATTTGGACGAGTAACATGTATAGTACATTCTGGATTGTTCACGAGCTCTTAGGTTCGACCCATGTTTTATTTTGTGTTTATTTAAATGTGGAGGATGGTTGAGAGGTCTAGTTCGGTTGTTGGCCCATGTGTGCCACTATTTCCATTTCACTTAGTGTGTGTGGTGTGTTTTGTGTAGTCTTCCTTTTGACTAACAACTAAAATTTGGGTTTTAAAATTGTTCACAAAAAATGTTTTAAAATGAAATGCACCTATTTCATTCAAACACTCAACCAGTTTTTATATTAAAAAGGGAAATGGACTGTTACTTGTTTTAAAAATTAAAGTGTGTGTGGAAACCAATATATTATATAATATAGATCAAACCTGGAATTGATAAATTATTTATTTAATGGTATGTTCATCAGGAATAGAATTAGTCAGGCCTACCTACTTAGTTTTAATACTCACACTTCTAGTGTTTTCCTGTTTTTAATTTCTATTGTAGGTTGACTCGAGATTGCTCGCTGTGGCCGAGAGTTGGTTGTTATTTTGTGGGCGACTCTTGGTGTCATGATGAATTTTGGTCGTGGTCAGGTTAGTTGGTTGTCATTGGTCGTTCTTTCTTTTCGTGTTGTTTATTGAATTCACGTTGTTCTATTCTACTTTTCCACTGCTTTATTTATTTTCACTGGGAAAAATCATTCCCAATTATCCTCTATTGATGCCCTCACACTTTTCACCAGATCAGGAGGATCGGGAACGCCTCTCAGGCCATGTTATAGACCGGCTTGGGTCACCGGTTCCAGGTCGACCCGGGTTGGTTCATAACATGGTCATCCTGAGCATTCTATAGTATTATATATAAAGTACGCACTTATTTGGTTATACATGGTGAACAATTAACATCAATAATCATATTGAATCCCTATAAGGCAATCCTAGGTGGTCATAAGAATCGAGATTCATCCCTAACTTCTTGGGGTAACCCTAAGAAATCATAAAAAGGTGTCATCACTGACTACTAGGAGTGATATGATTCAACCCTAAGAATCAGGTACTCTCCCCAACTCCTACGGGGTGACCCTATATCATCATGTTCACTAGGAATTATTATCAACCTCTAGGATTTACTCTTATGTGATAAATAATCTCATGAATAACTGCTGACTCCTAGGTTGTGACACTAGAAGTTTATAAACACCCAACATATCTACCCATTCCTAAGGGGTAACCCTAATCTGTCTACAAACATCATGAGTTAAAGCCAGGCCCTAGTAACTCTAGACATATCATACTGAATAAAGAACTCATAGGGTAGTATTTCCCTCCCCTGATATCTCTAATTAATAATGAAAATATGGGTTGGCCACTCACTAGAACTCATCTCACGTAACTTAGGTTATCCTCTCAACTACATGAACTACGATAAATAAGTACATATAAGGTTAATAACATTGATTTTTATTCCAATGTCACACATGTAGTCGTCACTATCTATTATTATACATACCCTTTAAGAGGTCAATAGATCTATGTGGAACTCAATGGGTCCCCTAGGTAATATCATAGCATGAAAACCCACATAGGATCTATTGTCCCTTTTTTCACTTGGGTAAACACCTATCATTCAAAGGGTATCAAATTCCTCACCACTATCATGATCCTAATGCAGCCTCACTTGCCTCAGTGAATAATCCACACCATCACTAGTCTTAAGAGATATAATAATGCTCATCGTTTTTCTCATGTCACCTTAGGTCGGTCTTCTCACCCAACCTACTGATAGTCAACCGAGGGCATACATACCCATGTATTCACATAGCATTAGTTAAAGATTATTCACCCCAATGGCCATCATAACAATACCTCGGTATATAATTCATTTTAATGTTCTCAAATGGGAAATCCCTAGGGAATCAATTTTAATTTACCATTCCCCTCAACATGGATGTATCTAGGAAAACTATTATTATTGCTTTCTATAAATCACACACTTCAATGAATTTTTACCCTTGAGGGTTCATGTATCAAATTTGATACAACTATAAATACAGCCTCATCCACTGGCAGTCAATGATGTCAAGTCAATGTTAAAGGGTCCATCGAGGCCCTTGACACTTTATAGAGTTCATGTATT
Organism: Viscum album; assembly: GCA_963277665.1. Taxonomy (NCBI): domain Eukaryota; kingdom Viridiplantae; phylum Streptophyta; class Magnoliopsida; order Santalales; family Viscaceae; genus Viscum; species Viscum album. The sequence continues at coordinate 612,494,349 of OY728129.1, read as the reverse complement.
TCATTTTTAAAAAAATCATTTTAAATTAAATTTTGATCACCTAAAATAGAGATAACATATCTTACGTACCATATAAATAAAATTCAAGATACCAAGGTGTGTTCTAATGGACTACCAAGAACAATTACAAGTTTATTCCCTCTTGAAAACTTGATTAGCCATTCTTTTCAATAGATGTTCAATATCGCATCAACATTTTAAGCACCTCTATCAAGGTACAATATCAAATAAATAAGTATAATAACATATAATTAATTAATGAAATTTATTTTGATAATTTATAATTAAAATAAAAATTTAATTCAATTAGTTTAGAACTTAAAAACTCATTGAGGACCATCTTCTAACTGAAACCATGAGAAATGGGATGTATCCCACTCACAATATTCATATGAACCTAAACCATGAAAAAATACTAATTAAACTACAAATAGAAGGAAAAATTTCATTAAATTTCAATAAAACCATATGAAAAATCAAACAATTATGTACCATCATTAAAAAGACAAGTGATGTCACACAGACATCATCTGATGAATTCCACTTTCTACTCCATAAAAAATTCACCACAAATTAGGATGATTCACCATGCTCTAGTGGAATCATATCTCAAATCCATAAACTACAGAACTAAAGTCAAAGGATAACAAAGTAGGATGATAGAGCAGAAGGATGAGAATAAATTTAAACATGAATCACTAAAAAATGCTATCAAAATCACCCAAAACTAAGGAGTAATTAAATGTAAAATAGGGAGGTTATCCAGATGTGGAATTCATGTGAGGTAGTAAATAAATGGTTGAGAGTATTTTAAAAATTTTAGTGTAAAATTGGTCATTTCCAACTACATACAAAAATTCTTCATGTCACATGGTTTCGTCATGCATTGATTTCCAAACTATGCACCGAAAAATTCAATAGAACTATCCAAACCAACACACTTCTCATAGTTGGTCCATATGGTTTTCTGAAGTATGCAGTAGCTATATAGAGCCCTCTGAAATTTTAATTTAAATATTTTTATGATTTTTCTATAAATGTTCACAAACTGTGTTCAAATCCTAAAGCCACAACTATGATACACAATTTTCTGTGAACTCTACATTTTTCAAAATTAACTATGATCTAACCATGTCGGCCAAAAAATTTAAATAGAAAATGAACTGAAAACCTAAACCCACTCATGATGCTTTATGGTTTCCCCTAAATCATTAACTCTTAAATGTGTAATAGGGTACATACACTACAAATCATATGAAACATAACCTCAATCACAAATGAATCACTGAATCACATAAGTAACCTCTTTATCCTAAAACCATATCCAAAAAAATTTTTTCATAACTTATAACTCCCTAATTAATAATCCAAATTATGATTTAGAAAACAAAATGGTCACTATCTCAAAATAACTTCCCTTAGGAATTCACTGCCCAAAAAGGCATGGGATTTTACAAAATTCAATACCATAACACTTCTTATCCATGATAATCCTAAGTGATCTTTTAATCAATAATATTGACCTAACCAGGTTTTAAATTCATGCCCAATTCATTAATCTATACCCCTATAAATTTTTTATGAGATTCTGATGCGCGATTCCAAACATCAGAAACACTATACATCAAAACTATAACCACCTTTTCTGAAGCACCTGATGGTACTCCTAGACACCCATCAATCCCAAGACACCATTTTTTAATTAATCAATTATTCTCTAATATTATGTTTCTCCCCATCATAATGTTCAATTCATATTGGTTGATTAAAATCCATTTTGCTCACTCCATTCGAAGGGCCTATTGAAACATAGTTTTAATAATCTGTTAACCAAACTAGTGTGGTTTCCAAATCATCACACACAATTTCACATAAAAATACTGGTCATTCCACCCCTATCCAACCTTTCCAAAAAAAATCTCTTCCATATCCACCAGTGTTCTACTTTTATCACTCGATAAAAATTCCTAAATACATAAAGGAAGATCATTAAAATCACCCAAATTCATGTATAAGACATCTAGTGTAATTTTGTAGTAGGTTCTTCATCCAATCAAAACAATTATCAAGTTATCACCCAATAATCGAATCACTATCAACCCGAAACACCCTCAAATCACCTCAAAAATATTCCAAGACAATTCCAATTCATAGAATACATAAAATAGTACATCTAAATCATATTTATTATATTCATTTTTGAACTATATATAATTTGATTTACCTGCTCATCAACCTCCAAAATCCACCTCAACCATCCGATGAATTGTTTAATCACACCCTTGACCCTACCAATATGGGTTTATACCAAAATGTCTCATGTTCCATCCATCATTACATGAAATGAATGGAAATGGCCATATTTCATTTGAAATGTGTTTCATACCGTCAAATGTTCTATGGTGCATTACTCATAATGTGGATTTACATATACCTCTCATTGATCATAGATACAAAACATTTCATCATAATACATGAGTTACTCCTCCCAAGCCACATTGATCTCATCCTAGGAAACACTTGTTAAGGGTCAATCTTGGATTAACAATGCCACTATAATCTAATCCCATTATAATTTCACTACTCACCATAAAGGGACTTTTCCCATTTCCATAAATCATTAGAAAACCCATCTAATAATTTTCCATTAAAACCATCAGTCCTTGGTTTTCATGCAGTCTGTCATAAATCCATAATTCAAACGATACTATACATGACCAACTAGCACTATCATGATATAATCCAAACCTAATGGTGATACATTCCCATTCAAATCATTCATGTAACCCAACTCATGATCCCATGAGTTAGACATTATTAATTATATTTATACACACCTAAAACATAAACCATGCACTATTACAATTCAACAAAATCTATAAAGAATAACTCTTCATGTTAATCTTTAAAAATCATAATTTTACTTATTCTATGGTGTAAGATACCAGTTTTTTCTTGTGGTATGGATCTTTCTTTTCGGGGTAAATGTGTTTAATTTATTTTTGGTTTAGACGCTATGTTAGGTCGTTGGCCGATTGGGTTGTTTTTGAGAATAAAAGGGGAAACCAGTCTAAAATCTAGCTATAGGTATGGTACATATTGTGTACTTGTTCTACATGTCGTGTACTTCTAATACGAGCCATGAACTGGCATGTCACGACGTGTAGCCAGTTTGGCATAGGGAAAAAATAAAAGGACAACACATTCCATGTACTTGAGGTACACATCATGAACTTGCCTAGTAGGTTTTTTATATGAAAGAGGTAGTAGCCTAATGTATTGACAGACAGAATGTTTTTGTCTAGTTTTTTGAACCCAAAACAACTCTATATTAGTTTTTCATGTATTGAAGTTGCCCAAACATCAATTTTTGCGCCATCAGTCACATTGAAATGGCATTTTTATATACATGACTCCTTTTTAGTAGTTCTTTATTATTTGGAACAATGACTGCACTATTTGGATTTACGATCATATGCCATAATTTCTCATTCTTCGTTCGTTCTTATTTCTTCAATACCAGGATGAATCACAACTTGACACTAGATGGGCTGTCTACTACCATGATGAGGTTGGTGGTCTATTATTTCTTTTGGGTTTTCTTGTTCTTTTGGTGCATTCATCCGATATGTCATCCATTAGACATTCTGGAGCGGACCAATTTTTTACTATGCTTCTTTCCATAGGATTAGTCAGACCTAGTGAGGATTCTTGTAGGTTTCGTTTATGTGTGTTGGAACATGTTACATGATTCAAGGTCATCAAAGGAGTGATCTTTAAGAAAATAACCTGTCTATACCTGTTTAAACAACCCATGGGGTGTGTGCTTTTGCTTCCCTAGTTAGAGGAAGCCCTTAATGGCTTGATAGCTTGAATATTTTTTTAGGAAATGTACGTCCTCCATAATCAATGAATATAATGTTATTACTTATTTATTTATATAATTTGGCATGTTAAATGGATACTATGTGTGGGTATAACTATATAAAATGAATAATGGAATGTTGAATGGTTTATATGGGAGGGTAGGCCTACATGCTTATTTTTAAATGTGGTTTGCATGGGTTGGTATACTCATTTCTTGTGTAGGTTAATTTGAGTGGGTAAAATAACATATAATTTTCATTTGAATTGAATTTTTAAATTGAATCTTTTTATAAATGGATATGGAACGTAGTAGAGGATTCTATAGGTTGACTCTTCCCCTTGGGTCATGATTCTTTTGAATGCATTATGCCTTGCTACCCAATGGATCCGGCTTTTTGGTCTCACATTGGACAATCTATTGCCATAATTCTAGGGTCCCAACTAGTGCCTAACTACGTTTCCACCAGGGATTCCCATGGGACTCAATGGGAGGCCTTGGACAAGATCCCTGTATTTGGTACTCCATGTCCTAGAATTATTACACTGATTCCTTGGTCTACTCAAACCTTGGATCCAACCATTGTGGTCTGCTCTTCACTATACTGCATGGTCGTGGGATATTGACTACACTATACGGTGTGATTGTGGGATTATTATTTTAACTATATAGTGTGTTCATGGGACATTTGACGCATTATACAGTGTGGTTGTGGGATATAGGTTATAGATGGATGTACATCATGGGTGTGTGACTTTCTTGTTTACTTTTCTTTTAGCTTCTTTGTCAGAAGATCACTATTTTGTAGGAAGCCTCGATGGATGGTTGGTTTTACTTATTGTATTAGAATTCCATGGGCATACACACTTATTTTACTAGTTGCTTACACTTTCTACCACTTTTGTAGGATTTTGGTTAGAACTACATAGACATTGTTGGTTTCCAACTGGGATGTTTATCTTACACCCAGTATGGGCCACCCTGGGGACACAAAAGTATTACATGGTTTCATTTGATTATAGGAGAAAGAACCATAGTAAAGGTTATTGACTGTGGATTTGGAGTGGGGGAGCATAGGACCAAGCTGAGGCGTGCGATCTAGGTACACCATTTTGGTCTTTTTTTTCTTTTTCAGATACAGGTATTGTATTGTATTCCAATGTACTCTTATTGTAGTTTTCTAAAAACTTGTACCATGTGCATCATTTTGTATATGAGACACTTTTGGTTATTGATTTGTATTCATGTATTGTCTTACTTCCAGTTGTCTTCTGTTTATTTTTCTTTTGATATTTATTATATGTTTTCCATCTGCTATGATACTATGGTAATTAGGGAATAGTCTCCCCTTGGACTCACCTAGGTCCTCGCAGCTACTTGGAAACCTCTGGAGTTTGGGGAGATTCCCTTCTAGCCATGTTGGAAACTGGGCTCAGGGAACAATTTTGATTGGCATCCAAGTCCATGACTTTAAAAAGATATATCAGAGGAGTTTTTCTGGTTTCACTTACAATTTGGTAACTTTATACATGGATTGGAGGTAAATTCAGTTTGGTAATAAATTGGGATTCAGAGTAGCTACCCCACATATAGGTAAAATCTAAAATTCCTCGAATTTAGTTAAGATTTTCTAGATTTTGACTATTACAATTGATTTGATTTCATCATTGGGTGAAACACTTGATTTCTACTATTACTATTGAAGCAATTATGTATTCTATTTTAGTTTAAACCTGATGAGACTAGGGTGTTCTATCACATGAATTACATAGACAGTTACGAGAATAAAATAACATACATTATTCCATGACATCTAGGATGCATTAGATATTAAATGATGTTGTAATAGTTGATGTGATAGTTTTTCATTCTGTTGTGTTAGGTACAGTAGATAAATATGTGACATCATCTTTCAATCTATAAAGATTATGCGCCCTTATGAATTGGGAAATGATGTACCAGTGAAATGTAAATATTAAATGAACTTTTTACATGTATGGTTTTAAAAGGGAACCAAGGTTGGGTTCTTGAGGTGTTATGGGTCCTCATAGATTCAGAATTGGTAACCCTTAGTGGAATTTTCAGAATAACTGAATGTGAAATGGAAACATGAACTAATAGATAGAGACTTGTCTTGGACCTGGCTTTTGAGTGGGAAATAGGAATAATTTATAGTGTCTTGTTGGATGTTCATTATATAGTCTTGGATTTAGGAGTAGGTTGTGGGTTTGACTTGGTTTCTATGAGGGGTTTGACTTAACCTAATCTTTGAGATTTGTGCTTTGATGTTGTTCTTTCCTGATGTGTGTGTTTGGCATTATAGCGACATGCCACCACAATGACCTCTATTGATATGTTGTGATGAAGGAGATGACCATACTTCATAAATGGTGGTCCATGGGATACATGTTGATCCTCATATAGTTCTAGTTGTGGAATAAGAGGTTATTCGGAACATAAGGGCTGAGGCAAAGTTCCACGATGGTTTCTTTTGATATATGCGGACTTCCCAAGAAGCACTCCAGCTTGCCTTGAATATGGCTAGGCTAACATGGGTGTTCTTGTAGTAGAATCATCCAACATTTTATGGGGATGGTATACCACATGATACATGGTTGTGGCTAGAGACCACGATAGTGATTTTTAAGCATATGGAGACAAATCTAGAGAGAAGGGTCAAGCTCAAGACATATATTCTATGTGGAGAAACAATGTTTTGGTGTAAAGTTTTGAACCAGTATGAGGGGATATGGAACATGGGTTGGGATGAATTACAAACCTTCTTCTATTAATAGTTCTTCGTTGTTACTCTAAAAGTAGAGGGGAAAGACAGTTCATACATCTGGAGTGGGGCGTGATTCCAGTAAGGGATTACATGACATGATTTTTAGAGTTGAAACATTTTTTATAATGTATCGTAATGATGATATTTCAGGGGTGAGACACATCGACGAAGGACTCAAACCCGATATAAGATATCATGTCATTGTTTTTAGGTTTCCTTTTATCACAAAGATTGTGAATCAGTCACTAATTATAGATTGGACTGAAAGGGAATCTGGGGGTACAAAATAGGGGAGTGCTATTTCACACCCCATTGGATCTACGTCTTTAGGAAGGAAGAACCATTTTGTGGCTTCCTGTGATGTGAATGGTATTCATGATATGGGTACATGTAGCTTGGTATATTTCCCTCAGTGTGGTTTGTGAGGCCATAAGAAAAATCAGGGCGACTATGACCCAGTTGAGAGCCGAGATTGCAGCATGATGGGGTACATGTAGCAGTTTAGCAGGACCTTCCCTCCAATTATGAGTGGTAGGTGCCAGCTCCGACATTGGGTTTGGGAGTTGTTTCTTCAGTTACACATCATTCTAGGAGATGGAGCAGTGGAAGACGTTCATGCCATGGAATTGATAGTTGTGGATGGGGTAGCCACACAATTGGTTCTTAGAGACAGTTTGGGGATCAACTAAACGTACACAAGAAAGGTCATATGAAAGTGGTGTAGGCTAGAGGTATACAGTGCAACAAACCCCACAAGAGTAGGATTCAAGACCATCTATGGTGAGAGGTACAATCTTAGTATCTTTTACTATTCCATATGCTCTTTTGATACAGGTGAATCTCACTGTTTTATCTCTACATGATTAATAAAAATCCTTGGGCTTTTGGTTTTTCTTTATAAGGTAATTTGGATGCTAGAAAAACTGTTGGATGTTAGAACAGGTGATGTGAGCCTATTTAAGGAATGTCCCCATGAGGTTGGTGGGTGAAACTTCCTATAGAGTTTATATGTCCTAGAGATGATAGGGTTTTCCTTCATTTTCATAATGGACTGGCTCATGGGTTATCAAGCATATGTTGACTTCTATCACCAGAGAATGACTTTCACATCACTATAGGGTGTAGTGTTTATTCACATGGGTGAATGGGATGTCCAAGAAAGAAGATATAGACCCGAGCATCGTGGTCTTGGTGGGATGACAACCCATATTTTATGTTTTTTTCTAGATGATCATGGAGTGAGTTTTGTGTACATTCCTCTAATGGTTTAGAAATTCAATGACGTCTTTCTTAATGAATTTTCTAGTTTTCCTCTTGAGATAGAGGTGGAGTTCTCCATCAATCTAGTTCTATGAACTACGATGGTATCCATTCCTCCATATAGGATGGCTACGTTAGAGTTTCAAGAGACCAAGAGGTAGATAGAGGATATTAAGGCAAAGGGGTTTATCATACCCTATACTTCTTCATGGGGTTCTCCAGTCCTTTTTCGAAAAAAAGGATTGGCCTCTTAGGAAATATGTGGATTATAAAAAACTGAACCAGCTAAGGATTAAAAACTGATATACTTTACCACATGTAGATTACATATTTGATCATCTTTTAGGAGTTCAAGTGTTCTTAAAGATTTAATTGAAGTTATGATATCACTAGGCGTGTGTTCAACCATTAGACATACCTCATACAAACATTCATAGCAGGTATGGTTTATTCGAGTATCTGGTTATTCCATTCGATCCCATGAATTCGCCATTGGTTTTTATGGCTTTAATGAACCATGTGTTCCGTCCATAAATGGACTCTTTTGTGGTGGGTTTTGTCGATGATATATTATTGTATTCACACAATCCATAGGACCATGAGAACCATCTTGAGATAGTTTTGAATACACTGAGAGGGCATCGGTTATATGCTAAGAACACAAAGTTCCACCTTTGGATAGATCATATTCACTCATACGTCACATTTTTTCAAAGATAGGAGTATCAATAGACCCATAGAAGGGGAGAGATATACTATCCTTGGGAAAACCCAAGAAAGTTTTTGTTATATGAGGTTTCTTGGGTCTAGTTGGCTACAAAAATAATTTTATACAGAACTTCTCATGCTTAGTAGTTCCGTTGATAGGCTTGACTAAGAATGTTTTGAAGCATGTGTGGTTATAATTTTATTAGAAATCATTTCAGGAGATGAAAGGTAGGTTGGCATTAGTACTAGTCCTAATATTTCTATAGAATGGAAACAAATACATGGTTTACTATGATGTAGTAGGTATTGGGATGGGGGATGTGTTGATGTAGGTAGATTGAGTCGTCGTATATAGGTCTCATTATCTAGGGACTCACGAGAGGAATTACCCTACGCACGATCTCAAGTTTTTTGTAGTTGTTCATGTGTTGTGTTGTTAAAGACAGTATATACTCGGAGAGCATTTTGTGGTGTACATGGGATGCAAAATCCTCAAGTATATCTTTATTCAATGTGATCGGAATTTGAGGCGGCGATGGTTAGTGGAGTACTTACAGTCTATTGAATTCAATCTTTCCTACACGCCAGGTAAGGGCATTACAGTGGTCGATGCACTCTGTAGGGGGACTCAGATATATGCATTATAGCATGCCAGTATGATGTGGAAGCTTATGGAATTGTTTTCTAAGATGAATCTAGAGGTTCATGACAGACAGGGGTAGAATTTTAAATCATCCTTATTTTAACCTCTACCCTATTGGACAAAGTTAAGATGAGGCAGCTATCAAATTCAGAAGTCTTGGTTCAATGGGAAGGTGTGACTAGTGAGGACACTCCTCTTGGATAGATGGTAGGCGATGATGAGATCTTGTGTATTCATGGACATGTTTGTGATCAAGTGGATATAAGAGAGGATCTGATGTGGGAGTTTCATGGGTCAGCTTGGGAAGTACTTCATGGGGTCACTAAGATGTACCATGACATGCGATATCCATACTAGTGGCCAGGAATAAAGATAGAGGTAGCTGGTTTTGTGATGAGGTGTTCCACCTGTCTGCAAGTTAAGGCAGAACATCAGCAACAAGATGGGATTTTATAATAGTTAACAATCCCAGAGTTGAAATAGGATGATTTCGTGATGGATTTTGTGACTGGTTTACCGATGTCATCTCAAGGTAACGATGTTGTGTGGTTTGTTGTTTACAGGATTATGAAGTTCACACATTTCATTCCAATCAATGAGACATTTAGTTTTGATGATCATTGAAAGTTGTACATCTGAGAGGTGGTACGACTACATGGTTTCCCATGCACAATCATTTCTGATTTGGATTCTCACATTATATCATGTTTTTAAAATATTATTCTGAGGGTGTTGGGTATATAAGTGCTTCTGAGCATATCATACCACCCTCGAACTGATGGAATAATAGTTACCAGGTGATGATACAGATGGAATAATATGAGGGTTTATGGGGTATTCCTTGACGTTCTCCCCAGTACTGGTTAGAGGCTGGAGGGGCAGCTTTTCTAGGACCGTGTCTCATGAAAGAGACTTATGGGTGGGTCTAGATGGATTAAGAAGTGAATTTATACTATGAATTATTAATAGAAATCATATTTTGATCACCATAGATGAACTCTGGAGTTATAGGCCAGGGATCAAGTTTTCTTGCATGTTTCACTGAGGTTGGGACACAGACAGATCAGGAGACATTGTAAGCTTTCAGCAAGATATGTCGGGATGTTTGAGAATCTGGAGAGAGTCTATTAGATTATTATAAATTTCTGTAACCTCACAGGTACCAATCCATGAACTATTACTTCCATATATCTCAGTTTTACCACTATCAATCAGACGCATCTCACATTTTTCAGCTTGAGGAGGTTGTGCTTCAGGTTGATTCACCCTTTGAGGAGCATCTAATTTGTATCATATATAAGAGCATGAATGTTCTCTGAGGCCAGTCTGTTCCTCTAATATTGGTGTTACATAAGCATACCCATTTATAGGATGATATTAGGGAGAGGGAGGATAATGTACATGCTCAGTGGATGGAATTTTTTTCTGATGAATCTTTACTACCCTTCATAGAGAAATTCAGGGATGAATTGTTATAAGGGAGGAAGATTGTAAGATCCCAGGTTATTTTTGAGGTACATGTATTTCTTATCAGGTTAAATGTGTTTAATTTTTAATGGATTAGACCCTCTGTCTAGAGGTCGGATGGTTTTCGATTTTTTGGAAAAAAATGGGAAAACATGCTGAAATATGGTTGCAGTCCAAGTAAACGTCTTGTACTTGGTGTACACGTTGTGTACTTCTAGTACATGTCCTAAACTTCCCAGTCATGATGTGTAGCCAGTCTGGTATTGAAAACAAAATAAAAGGACGTTACGTGCCATGTACTTGAGGTACACAATGTTAACATTCCCAATGGGGTTTTTATATAAAAGAGGTAGTAGCCTCATGTTTTGATGGACATAATGTTTTTCTCTCGTTTTTGAATCCAAAACACCTCTCTACTAGTTTTTCATATATTGAATCTGTCTAGAAAATGATTAGAGATCCATCAGTCATGTTGCAACCACATAACTAATTACACAATTCATTTTTAGTCATTCTTGATTCTTTGGAACAATGACAACACTCTTTGTATTTAGGATAATATTTCCTAATTTCTCATTCCTAGTCCATTCTTCAGATTTATTTTAAACCAGGATGAACCAAGACTTGATACTGGATGAAATTTCTACTACCAATCTGAGGTAGGTGGTATATACTTTCTTTCATATTTTCTTATTCTTTTTGAGCATTTAGCTGATATGAAATTCTTCAGACATCTTGGCATGACCCTGTTTTTAAGCGAACTACTTTCTGTGGGATTAGTTACACCCAGTGAGATTCAATGTAGGTTCCTTTTTGGTGCGTTGGAAATTGTTACATGAATCAAGGTCACCCAAGGGGTGAACGTTAAATAAATATCCTCTTTATTCATATTTAAACTTCCCATGGGGTGTGTGTTCATGATTTTCTAGTTAGAGGATGTCCTTTAATTCCTTAATAGCTTGAATAGTTTTCATAGAAGATGTACTACCTCCTTGACCAATGAATATCATGTTATTCATTGTATATTTAAATTGTTTGACATGTTAAAATGATACTATGACTAGGAATACATATGTAAAATGACTAATTTCATTTTGAATGGATTATATGGGAGGGTAATCCCATATTCTTATTTTGAAATGTGGTTTGCATGAGTGGGTATTCTCATGGATTGTGCAGTTTTATGTGAGTGGGTATACACATATTGAATGTTTGTTTAAATGGAATGATAAAATTTATTTTCTGAATGAATGGATATGGAAAGAGTAGTGGGTGCCTTGGGTGGACTCTGCCCCTTGGGTTTTGATTCTGTGGGATGCCTCAGGCCTTGCTACCACTTGGATCCGGATTACTTGGGCTCACGTATGAATTTCTATTTCCATGTTCCTATTACCCCATGTATTTCCTTTCCATGTTTGAACAAGGTAATCCCATGGGACTCGATGGGATTACATGGACAAGATCGTTGGATCTGGCACTCCATGGTCTAGAATTATTACATGGATGCCTTGGTCTGCTGACACCTTGGATCCAGCCCTTGAAGTGTTCTCTTCACTATATGAACTAGCTATCATATATTTGACATCACCATATGGTGTGTTCATGGTATTCTACTTTTCAATATACAGCATGGTCGTGGGACAATTGACTCATTATACAGCATGGTTGTAGATACAGGATACAGTTGGATATACGATGTGGTCATGTGACTTTATTGATTACTTTTCTTTTAGCTAATTGGTTAAGAGATAAATATTTTTTAGGTAGCCTTGGGGGATGGTTGGTTTTTCCTATTGCAGTACACTTATTCCATGGGAATACATAATTAATTTACTGGTTGTTAACACTTGCTTGCATTTTTGTATGATTATTGTTAGAAATATATAGACCTTGGTGGTTGCCTACTAGGATGTTTATATGACCACCTATTTTGGCCTCCTTAGGGACCCAAAAAGATTATATGGTTGTAGGTGATTATAATGGAAAGTGACATAGTACAGGTTTTCAAATGTGTCTTTGGATCATTGGAGAATAGGACCAAGCTGAGGCTTGCGATGCTGGGATACCTTTTTGGCCTTTTGTTATTTTTTAGACACTTTTATTGTGTTGTATTTCCATGTATTGTTTTGGATAGTTTCTAGATAAATGTACCATTTTCATCATTTTTTATATGAGACAATTATGTTTATTGATATGTATTAATATCTTATCTTACTTCCAATTTTCTATTGTTTATTTTTCTTTCACTATTTGTTATCTATTTTTCAGCTATTGTGATACTCTGCTAATGAGGGAATAGTCCCTCCACGGACTCAACTAGGCCCTCCTTTCTAGTTGATAGCCTCTAACATTCGAAGGGATACACTTGAGGTCATGTGGCCAACTGGCCTCGGGTCACCATTTTCGGTGGCATTCATGTCTGGGATGTTACACATGGCCTATCTCAAGATCACACAACAACCAACATCATTAACAAATTGTAAACATCTCCCTATACTCACCCAATCCCTGTTCTGACCATGTGGATCATAATATATTATTTCATCTAGAACCACACTTGAAAAAAATATGGTTGTTAACATTAGCAATCCATACAACTAAAATACACCTTGACACCAAAATCACTAGCACTCAAAGTGTTCTCCCCATTAAGAACCAAGGATTCACCATTCCTATACATTATATCATGTATCACATCCTATTAACCAATCTATTTTCCCAAAGCATCTACCCATGGTTCTTATTTTGAAAGGAATACACAAGCTTGGGATAACCCCTCGATTAGGTTAACCTCGTATATCATATCTCATCCCATCTGTAATACTTGGCTGACCAATATCCTAAGCTACATCTCAATGTACTAGGATACCCCTCCTAACCCATAGGTTATAGATAAAAGGAAATCCTCTTTATGCCTATCTCAAACATCACAAGTCTAATGTTGTGCCAAACTACCCACACTATGGTTCTCATGTATAAAAATATTAGACATCACATACCAACTCATCAACCTAATAGGGAACTAATTCTCACCAGGAATATACATATGAGACTACCCTGTTAAGAATCGTGATTTTAGGTTTATACTAAATAAAACTCTATATACAACTGCAACACCTATGAGGATTACTATCTCGTCCAGGAGCATGTGTATATATGAAAATGTCTCCCTACTACAATTTCTGTTGGTTAAAACATATACATGAAGTCAAGATAAATACAATGATAATACGATTATATATGGGAAACACTTAATAGGATCTTATTGGAATTTTAAATAAAACAACCCATTTTAAATTATACCTATTAATATAATTAATAATAATGGGTTTGTAACTAATTCATATAATTAATATATTATCCTACTAGGGTCACTACCCATCCTATAAAAAGAGGGGTTGTATAAAAACTGTCTTCTAACATCCCTCGATATAATTCACATGATTGATCATTTGAATGAAAAACTCTATTTTTCATATAAGTATGGTTCTACCACCATGGTATATGGGAAACACTATATAATTTATTACTTCCCCATTAACAATTGAACCTATATAGTAAGTGATGCCAATCATAAGAAATCACATCTATTTAATGTAAATATTACATGTTGAATATGATGAATGTAAACAAAACTCTTGTTATCATTCCAATTGATAAAAATAATCATAAATGTTAAATCTCAAAACCCATGTGTTTCATACTAATTTGAATCAAAATATCATAAAATAAAAAACCAAGAATGAAAAACCTTTATCCTTGGTAACAATTAATTTCCATTAGAGAAGGTATTCCTGATGCATTAGTATGAGGTCCATCACAAGATCTAATGTATCCCTATATCATATTTTTACAATCACATCAAATAGTTTGATAAAACAAAAACAATGATATGCACTATGATATCGGTCACCTAGAAGCACTGACACTACATTTTAATATCCCGGACCCAGTTCACTCTCCAATAACAAGATATAAAAGTTACTCAAACCTTTGGCACACCTCCCCATATAATAGATTCTACTAACTAAAATTTTTATTCTAGGGTGTTATAATAGAGATATTGTACCCCCATATTAGAGTCTATAATAAAATGGAAAATAAAAAAACACCATTCATAACTAATAAAAATAAGAGTACTTAGGAGAAATAAATCACATCAACATGATATATCAAATGAAATGTTGAATTGTATAGTGATATTGACCAATGTTAATGCCAATATAAAACATAGACTAACCACCAGGCTAGTCACATTAACAAAATAGAAGTAAATAAATATAAAATAAACTCTACTCCCATTCCCCAAACCTCACCTAATCCCAAAATCCAATCTCATACATTAAATCCTATTTGATCAAGAAACACCAGGACTCTTCCAAATATGAATCTCCAAACATTGAAGTCTTCATGGGTACTCAAGTTTCACGACCACGAGAGTAGAGTGTGAGCATAAATCAATAGGTAACCTGGTACATAAACCGTAAATGGAGTTTATGTTCATGGTACATGATCGACTAAACAAATAATATTGTATATATGTAATGTATCAAATTTTACTCATATTGTCTTTAAATGTTATATAGATTAATATTCAGACTAAGTGCTGAGAAAACGCATGATTCCGAGTCCCGGTGTGTCTAGAATAAATCTTGGAATTATATTAAATAGAAATCGCTTGCAGTTTTTTGAAAAAAGAGGAATAAATTCTAAATGAGTGACTATATAGGTAATATGATGGAATTATTTAATTCAAAGTGGTTTCATTACCCTAGGTGTGGCCTAACATTGGTCGGCACTGGTTGTTTGTGGAAAAAATTTTGTAGGTGTAAAATCAATAAAAAAATTGAATAAAATTATTTTGTTTTGTTTTTTTGACACAGAGAATGTTTCCTCTTTAAATAGATCCTTAGGTCAGAAACCCTGGGTTAGCCACATAACCTTGAAGATGAAATAGGATCATTAATGTGAAATTTGGATAATCCTCTCATGGGAATGACAACAGATCATGGATAAATCAATCAATGCTACCACATATTTGATGGATCTCACCAAGGAACGTGATGTGATGACCATTTGTTTTCATAAATCAAACATAATCGAGGTAGGGTATGTGTATTTTATTTGTTTAATTCGTTATTTTTACGATGAATTCAGACAAACAAAATACAAGATTGGACCATGGATTGATCATTTTGCGGGATGGGTATGATTGTGTGGTTTGTTGGATGATTATTATAATTGTTATTAAAATTTTGATAGATTAATTTTTTTGTTCTAATAGTAATGAACTAAGATTGACACAAACATTGATCAAGGTTCATTTTTCCTATTTAGATTTTTGATTTTCTCCCCAGATTCACTGTTATTTTTAGATGTTCTTCATATTTTCCCCATGGATTGACATTTATTTGAATGATAGATCATTGAACATTCTTTTTTTGGCCTAATGATTCCAAATTATAGACCCAGTATCCGTATGATTCGACAGAGGTGCAACGATGTTTATGGTAGTGGATTGAATGATGGGTTGTCCCGATTTTGTGTTATTTAGCATGAAATGTATAACAGTGATGATCTTGTTTTTTGAGTGGATCAAAGGCCGGAATCACAACGATTTATTGATGGCATGGATAGATGAGGCTAGATCTCAAGTTTCATTGCATGTAATTTGATGGATTTTCATCCAAAGGATAAAATTTGGAAAGTGAGAGGAAGAAGAAGGGCTATGGAAAATCCCAGATAAACATGGCATGTATTCCTTTACTACATAACACGTTGTCCTATTAGATTACTCGATATGTACCTGGGAAGTTATTTAGACATGGGGTGGATTACATGGGGTCTCTACACAACCTAAAATCCCCCACACAACATGGACTAGACAATGTACACAGGTTACCCCATGTAATGGTATATGGGCATGGATACACATGATTACACCATGTACTCACACATGGATGGAGTATATTGGCGGGACCCTAGATATATGTACATGATGTATAACCCATATATATGTAGTGTACTATTCCAGATGAAAATTGTTGATGACATGGGCCATTTACATGGGTTTTACCTAGGGTAAAGGGACATGGTTCATACCATTAGTACATATCATGTACTCTATTTTACATGGATTAAATCTCTTTTTTATATCTTGGTGATGTTTCATTAGGGTTTTTCCCCTTATAATTTATTGGAAGGTTGGTATAAATCATTTCCTACATCTATGAATATGATCCCTTCCATAGGAATTATCGATAGAGTTGTTGGAATCCCTCTTAGAGTTCTACAGGGAGATCCTCAATTCATCTTAGTTCCCTATGTGGAGTTCATGGTATCGAAATGACCAACAATACTCTGGTCCTGATCTTATACATAGAACTGTTAATTGTGATCGAGTTTGTTGGTATCACCCATTTTTATTTTTAGTGATCCTAATATTTGTAACATATTCACTTAGGAAATATCATTGAAATCTTTCTTATGATGAGACATGACGAGTTGTACCTCTCAGAAGGACGTCATCAGTGCTATCAGAATCAGGAGTGTGTTGTCTCAGATGAGTGCTTCATGGAATCATTGAGTTAGAATCCTAGGGTTTATATACTTTTTTTGGGGATTACATATTGACTATGTGCCTTGTATTGATTATATCTAGATATTCTTGTTATCTATTCTATAAACATACACTTTTGTAGAGCTAACTTCACTTTCATTTATTTATGATTTATGGTTTTGAGGTATCCTACTAAGAATTGTTATAATCACTCATGCATGGCCTTTTCTTGCACGTTTTGTGTCTTGGGTAGATGATTGACCTTTTGACAGGGTCCAGGGAAGACCTATACCTGACAATTATTAGTGAGAATGAATAGATCTAGGTGTGTTCTTATAGATTTCAGATAGTAGTCACAATACCTTTACTTTCATGTTGGTCTTGTGTTAGATACTTCTATGTGGTGGGATTTTATTTGTCCTTGTTTAAATTCATCCCTTCCTATTATAATCTGGTTGTGGGATATATATGTATTCATTCATTGGTTGTATAGTTGTTTTTATATATCAGTAATATTTGGTCATGAAGATGCATGTGTGTGTGTGTACAGGTACTTAGGTAATCCCTCTCATGTTAGTGACATGCCAACTTGGTGCTAGTAACCAGCCCATGACCTATTAGAGGTGGGATTGGGGAGTCACGGATAGGGCCCCACTTGGACAGGTCCAGATATAGTGGTATAAGAGGGGTGGGTTCTACTTTAGGACTGAGTGTCTTTGAGATTGGTTTAGGTAAACAGAGTAAAGTGTTTGGAGTTCGGCTTTCTGGGAAGGGACTCCAGTCTTGGTGTGTCGACCAGTGTATCCACATAATAGGAATCTGATCACCTTCTTTTCAACATGGAAGATTACAAAATTGGGTTTTGAGAAAACAATGGTACATACATAATTTAGGATTGGGTACTAGTTATCCTATCCTTCTTCAGTCAGCTCTCCAAATATACCCATTGACGACAGTACATCTTTTTTACATTTATGATGCCTCTGTGATGTGTAGCACATGGGATTTAGAATGAAGATCTTAAGGATGATCACCTCAGTGATGAGGATTTGATGTCGGGACCAGTTAATGACATGTTACCTCCACGTAGTGCACCATCCGTACCACCTTTAGAGCAACATGTGGAAACCAAACTACTGGTGGACGAGGTGCATTGGATGAGTGTGCTTAATGACTATTAGTGAAAGAGACCCCTTTGGCTCTATGGGGAGCCTGACCCACATGCATATGAGAACTGGATTGAGGGGGTGACCAGATTGATCCATTTATTTAGGATATTAGTGTATCATATGGTGATCCTAGAAGTGTTCCTTCTCCATGGGTCAGTAGGTAGATAATGGGGTTTAGTGACCCAATATTTTAATGAGGTGACTATTTCATGGGAATAGTTCTGGAGACTCTTCATATATTGGTTCTCACCTATTATGTTGAGGTCTATGCTTATCCAAGAGCTTCTACAGCCCTATCAAGGATTCATAATAGTACCTGAGTAATCATCTTGGTTTACCAACCTCTCGAGGTACTCGATGGATATGGTTTGGGATCAATTATTTAGGGCTCGTACATTTGAGTGAGGTTTGTGTATATACATACAAGATAGTGTTATCCCTATATGAATTCCTAATTATGTTGGGGTTCTTGAGCATGATTTGATGGTGGAAATATTCTTGGATGAGAATATAATGTCAGTGATAGTTAGCAGCCGACAAGCAGGAGTTGGAACCTCGACAGTAGGGATCTGATATAATGGACATTCTTTTTCTTACATAACTTATTACATAATTTTATAAACAAACAGCTTAAAATTATTAAAGAACTATGATCCAAAGGTTTAGTGTCCTGTGAAAATTAGGATCATACATTAAATTGTTAAAATAAAACATAAACACTTATTTAATTCCTTCTTCTCTAGCTTCTTATTGGCCCTCATGTTCTTTTTTGTGAAAGTAATCTCGTAAGGATATACGTTAAAGAAAGGGGTGATCTAAAATCCCATTAAGAGGATTTATTTGAACATGAAACAATATATTGTGGGTGAGTATAATCATTATCATCCTAAAATAATTATAGTATCTTCATCATAATCAATAGATTAAATGTTAGATAAATGCATGGAATGTGTCAATGCATAAAAATGAGATATCACGTCTTAGTGGTAAACTAAACACATAGTTGTGAACAATACTAACATCATGTTCATGAATATTTCACTTTTCTCATGAGATACATCACATTACACAATTCATTGGTGTTCCATATAATTCTGGCCACACCTATCACAATATAACATTTACATTGTGCAATATAATTCGGAGCGCATACATCACATCATTACATTTACATTATCAAGAATGCCACATAGAATGTATATCAATCCTAAACTTAAAATTACCCATAGAAATGAATGGGTTTCATTTAATGAAGAATAAAATCATGATTAAACTTGTGCGTTCCCAAATAGAAGTTAGAATAACATACATTGTATAAGGATCATCAATTCCGAGTGAAGAAGAAACAATCTCACGGGAAGTAAAAGATGAGTTTTTAGAAATAAGAGTTCTCTTGGAAAAATCATTTCATTTTTCATAAAACCATATTGGTAACATTTAAATCCCAAAAAAGATAATATATTGATTAATTAAATAAAAATTTAGAGAACATTAACGAAATATCCATACTAAAAATTGGGTGAAATAGAGAAACCCCAATGAAAGAGAGTTAGGTTCGAGAATTCCCCTTACCTTATGTCTGAATGATTTATTCACATTAATATATGGTATAATCACATGAGATTAAATAATTAACAAAAAACCATTAGTAAACTAATTTTATTCATTAGGTTTTTTTATGTTCATTTATTTTCATTTTTATGACTTATAGAGTTTAATTTCATCGTTCTGAAGTGTTTGTTTTCATAGTTTTCATGATCAGTTCACCTGTATACAAGAATGTATGTTTATGTAAAGTGCAGATAAATATAAAAATTTGTAATTATATATTATTAATGATCATAAATACTGTTAAATGATCTTATAATGAATTTTTTATATGGTATGAGGATGATTCATTATATAAAAGTCAATGAAGATCGTTTTAGTTTAATATTGGAGGTTTTTCTATCACAAGGAACATATTTTGTTTGATCATTATGTATTATGGATATATGTTAGTTATAGAACATAAATAGAGTTGTAAAATAAATTTTACAATATGTTTCATCCATTATAATGGTTTTATTAAAATCCTTGAAGTTATTAAAGTAAAAAAAACAAGGTTCATCACCCATGATGTTGGTAAATTGATACATCACAGGCAATGATTTCATTTTTAGAATAAAAGAGAGAGGGAAGAAGGATATAAATGATATACCATCCATTAACATGATATAATTAACGTTTATTTATTTTATGTGGGTTATAATTCCATTTTGATGAGGATATGTTAGGAGAGAATAAATTTAGAAAAGAACTTGAAATGAAATTAAAAGAAAAGAAAGATGAATCTGCCTCTTGAATTTCTCTCCCTTGGGAACCGACATAGAGAAAAGGATTTGGTATTTTGATGAGCCTAATAGACCATGGATTTGCGGGAGGGGCTAGGGAATAGTATTGGTCAGAATTTGTATTGGTCTCAAAGATTGATATATGTAAGGAAAAGAGGTGGTGATGGGTGAAATTTGTAGTGCAGTAGAGGGGTGTTTTCTCATTATTATTAGTTTACTATTTTGTCTCAAGACTATGAATAGTTTCAGAATTATCAGTTAATATATTGATCTAATGAAGGATATTTTGATATTTTGGGCTTAAATCATCCATACATAATCTATGACTCCAAAATTAATGTATTTATTTTCTATCATAAATTATCATATTATACTATTCATCAAAATTCATGTATTCTAACAAAAACACAAAAATTCACATAACCATTTTTCAACGTGTATTATTAAAAAATGAACTTCATATTATGAAAATAATTTTATAAATATTATTAATTTAATTTTTTTTATAATATTCTTTTACTTGGAAAAATACATATTTTAAATTTATTACTGATTTTATAATAATATGAAAAATTACATAACATCTCCAAAAATTATATTCAAAATAAGAAGAAATATAAATATTCATTTATTAATGAATTTTATAAAATTAAATTTTATTTTAAAATATTAAATGAATTAGATAATTTTCATTAAATATTTATGACCTAGAAAAATACTTACATATAATCAATAAATTTTACAACATTTATTTACTTAGACTATAATATAATTATATCATACATTTAGTTATAATATTTATAAATTTTATTTATAATTTAATGGGTGAGGTTTCTATTCATTTGGATAGTTTACTATTCATAAGTTTAATGTTACTATTCCTAAGGTAATGTCAGTAATTCATTGGCATAGGTTCCTTAAATTCTAAAAATACTTCTTATTTAATTAATTATTCATTTATAATTTTTTAATCATAGTCTATACGTGATTTTATATGATTTATACTATATGAAAATACTATAAGAAGGGAAAAGTTTCGTTGATAAATGTTTGGGTACTTACATTATTCCCCCCTTTTGAAATTTCACCCTCAAAATTTCATTTTATCTAAACAGGTGAGGGTCCTTCTCCTTCACCTCCTCCTCAGGATCCCAATTTTCATATTTATACTTCTTGTTACTCTATAACACATTGAAAAGGTCTATTGTCTTGTTGAATAGAACCTTATCACTTTGGTAAAAATTCTTAATTTGATGCTCCTCATAACAGAGATCACCTTCTAGTTGTACAACCTATGAGTTTTGTATATGGGAGGGATCTGGTATGAACTTCAATAGGGGTGATACATTAAACACATCCTAAAATTGAACTATATTTAATGGAAGTGAAAGCTAATAGGCCACATCTCCTACGCGATTAAGGATCTCAAAGGTGCCAATGTACCGTGGACTTAGTTTCTCTTTCTTTCCAAACCGCATGACTCTCTTCTATGGTGATATTCAAAGGAATAATTTATATCCAACATTGAACTCCAAGTCCCTTCGACAATTGTAATTATATCTCTTTTACTGACTCTAAGCAGCTTTGATATGTTTTTGGAATTCCTGATACTTCTCTATAATCTCTTACATAAGATCATGTCCAAGTAGCTTTCTTTCACCAAATTCATGCCAACAGGTTGGAGTTCAACATCTCTTTCCATATATAGATTCATATGGGGAATCTGAATTCATGATTGGAAGCTATTGCGGTATGATAACTCAACTAATGGTTGATTCTAATCCCATACATATTTGAATTCTAATTATAAGGCTCTTAGTATATCTTCATGGTTCGTAATAGTCCTTTTAGATTGGCCAACTGTTTGGGGGTGTTGTGTTATGCTGAAATTTAATTCGGTACTCAAAGCATGATGAAGAATCCTCTAGAATTCAGTTTTGAACCTTGGATCATGATTAGATAAAATCGATAGTGGAACCCCATGAAGTCTCTCCCCTTCCTTCAGATATATAATTTCTTGTTGTTCAAGCCATATATCTTTCCGAATAGTGATAAAGTGGTTAGTTTTGGTGAGTCGGTCCACCACAACCCATATCGCATGATTTCCTTTTTATGTCTTCAGGAAACTAATGAAAAAATCCATAGTGACATTATCTCATTTCCACATGGTTGCATTCAATTTTTACTTGATCCCCTTTTACTTTTTTCACCCTAGTATAACTTTCTGACATATCAATAACTCTGAGATATACTCAATAATATCATTATTCATGTTATCCCACCATAAATTTTGTCAATGATCAAGATACATCACATTACACCTATTATGAATAGAGAAATTTGAGATATGTGCATTATCTAATAGCTGGTTATTTACCTTGGGTGATGAAGGCACACTAATCCTCATTCCAAATTGCACCACACCATCATCACAGATATGTAACTCTTGTATCATCCCTTCCTTTATTGCATTAACCTTATTTTATAATTTTGGATCATCCCTTTGTGCCTCCTTAATCTTATCTTGTATAAATGGTTGGGAAATATTTTAGCAAATATAAGATTAATTCCCTAATATTATAATTTCAAAATCTATTCTTTGCATATCCATGTTGATAGGGTCTTTTTCGTTCAATTAGAATGGTAGAGTCGCAGGTTATTTTCTCCTAAGAGCATCAGTAATATTATTTTCCTTCTGAGGATGACACTGAATAGAGAAATCATAGTCCTTGATTATCTCTAACCATCTCCTTTGTCACATGTTGAGATCCTTTTTTGAATATATAATTTAGGATCTTAAGATCGGTATATATGTCACACTTCTCACCATAGAGGTAGTGTCGCAATATTTTTAGGACAAAATCACCACTACTATCCTTAGATCATGCGCTGGTTAGTTATTCTCATGGATATTCAACATTTGTGAGGATTCAGCTATCACATTATCATTTTTCATGAGTACACAAGACAATCTTTCTTTGAGGACTAACTATTTATCACAATACTTTCTCCACTTTATTGTAATGTGAGTACAAGTGTAGTGATCGTCCTTCTCATATCTCCTTGAATCTTTCCTCACATTATTCCATACAGAAATACTTTACCCCTATCCCTGTTAACTTAGTTTTCTGGGATTTCTTGAAAATTTTTGGGCCATTCCTCAATTGCCTTTTTTTTATAGGTCCATAGAAATTCCCTCAAATTTGATTACATGTACAAATAATGTGACTTGCTACATGAAAAATTCACACATTCATAACATTGAACACAAATTATACTTCCTTAATGTTGCTAATATAAGACTCATATGTTCTTATTGTTCCTACTTTATCTTGGAGTAGATGAGAATATCATTGGTAAACACTACCACAAATTTTCTAAGGTAATGTCTGAAGACTCTATTAATCAAATCAATGAATTTTTAGGGGAAGTAGTAAGTCTAAAGAGAGCAACCATAAAATCATAGTGTCAATACCTTTTACATTAGGCATTATTATAATTATCTTCCTTCTTCACCTTTAGATGATGATATACAAAATAGAGATCCACCTTTGATAAGAACTAAGATCTTCGTAGCTGATCAGAAAATTCATCAATCCTTGGATGAGGATACTTGTTCATTATGGTTTTCTTGTTAAGTTCCCAATAATCAATGAAAAACCACATTGATCTATCCTTCTCCTTTAAAAATATAATTGTCACACCCCACGATGGTTTACTAGGTTGTAAGAACCCTTTTTCCAAATGCTCTTTCTGTTTCTTCTTTAACTCCTCCAATTTGATAGGATCCATACAATAGGGACATTTTGAGATAGGAGTAGCTTTGAAAATGAGTTCAATTGAAAACACTACCTCCCAATCTGGGTGAATTCAGGAAAATCTTCCGGAAATACATCATTGTATTCCCTCATAATGGGAATTTACCCTAGGTTAATAACTTCCTTTAACTCAACCATTGTAATGAGTTGTGTTTATTCATAGAGAATTGACACCCACAACTTTAATGTATTTTCCAAAGGATATTCATTATATTCCTTTAATTGATATTGTATCATGGTATGGTTTGGAATATGAAAAGATAATTCCTTTTACTGATAGTTTATATGTTCTATATATAATGAGACACAATCCAATCCCATTATAGCATCAAATTTCATCAAGGAAAGTGTCATGAGATTTGTTTGAAGAATCATCCCTCATCTTCCAATAGGAGAATATTCCCAAATATAGGTTGAAATTATTTCTCCACTTGTTTTTTTCCAAAATATATCCACATTAAGGTTTTGGGGCTTCTAATATATACTTTTATAGAACATGCAAGATATAAAGGAATGCATTGAACCAGAATAAAATAATACATTTTCCATTATTGATTCAATAATAAGTATACCTTGTACAATATCATTTTTATTGTCAATTTTATTATTAGTGATGGAATAAGACTTTCCTTTCTCCTTTGGCCTTGGTGGTGGCTAACATTGATTACCCTTGAGGACTCAAGGTTTGGTGCACTGGCTTACATGATTCCCTTTCACCCTACAGTTGAAACATTGTACCAAGGGTGGTTCTCTTCTTTCCTCCACCACTTTGTCCTACATCTTCATTTATTTTCTATATTCATGATATTTTTGGCCTTCTATCTCACACTTGAACCATTTACCCATTCCATTGTGGAGGATTCTATGATGAATCTACCCACATTTTTGACATTTTGGTGGTTGAGTTTTCTTTCCACATTTTTCATTAGATCCTACAGCTTGAACTCCATCTTTGTTTTGTTATCACCATATTCAAGGGAGAATTCTTAAAACTCTATCCCCACTTCGAGATCACATCGAACAAGTTATTCATAACTCCAGAAGTATCTAATTGCAAAATCCCTTTGAAAGGTTTTGTTTTAAATCACTAAAGAATCTATCAACTATTCTATCATTGTTGATTACAAAACCCAAAGGGTACCCTTCAAGCCTTCTAAAATTCTAATCATAGGCCATGACATATTCTCTTTTATTCTTCATTATCTATGTGAATTCTCTCTACATCATTGAATGAAGATTTTGAGGGAAATTCTTATTAATAAACAATATCTTAGTGTCTTCTCACTAAATATCATCAGTTTTTCCATTATCTTTGTGTTCTTAATAGATTTCCACCATTGTTCTGCCTCTCCATCTAGATGAAAAATGGATGGATTCACCAAATTTTTCTCAAAATTGTGATGTATAGAAAAGATATTCTCCATTGAGTTGGCCAACTATCCCACAACTAGTGGATCAAAAGATCTACCAAACGTTGGTGGTCATTGCTGCATATAGGACTCAATGGATTGTTTTTCCTCATTAGGTGAAAGTAGATTTTCCACATTATTCAGGTTATTGTTCATAAATTAAGAAATTTTGATAATCATTGACCTAAAATTTTGAAATCCACCTCCCTAATAATTGGGGACATCATTCGGGAAATCACTATATTATTCCTCACATGGGGTTTCAGACTAGTTTCTCATGGTTCCCTCCATTTTCTAAAATATAGAAGGTTAAAACAAAACATAATTCAATAAGTCATGATTAAATAATATATTCATTTGTGAAGTGAATTATAAATGCATATATTGGGGGATGTGTATGTTTAAACTTTTCTAAATCAAAATTTTTTTATGTGTGTACTAACACTTATTCTCATACTAAGGGATTTTAATAAGTTTCTCTAATCGTAATTCCCAAATTAACTAAATTTTTCTTTGATACCAAATATTGCAAACATTCTTCTTATTATGTAACTTATTACATCATTTTACAGAAAACTAAGATAAGTGCATTACACAACAAGGATCGAAAGGTTTATTGTCTTGGGAAAATATGTACCATACATGAAATTTACAAAGTATAATGTAAACATTTATTTAATTCATTCTTCCCTATATTCTTACTGTTCCTCATGTTCTCTTTAGTACAAGTAATCACCTATGGATATACATCAATGAAAGGGGTGAGCTAAAATCCTAGTAAGAGGATAGATAAGAACATGAAACAATATTACATGGGTGAGTATAATCATAATATAATAATATTATCATCATCATAATCAATAAATAAAACATTAGATAAAGGTACAGAATGTGGAAATGCCTAAAAATGAAACATCGTGTCTTAGTGGTAAACTACCGCATATAGTTGTGAACAAAGATAGCATCATGTTCATGAATATTTCACTTTTATCATGAGATACATGACATTATACAATTCATAGAAGCTCAATATAATTCTAAGTGAACCCATCATATAAATACATTTACATCATGCTATAAAAATTTGGGAACACCCATCACGTCATAACATTTACATTATCATGCATGCCATAGAGAACATATATCAATCATAAACATAATATAACCCATGGAAAGGAATGAGTTTTATTTTATAAAATATAAATTCATTAATAATATTTGGGGTTCCCAAAATAAATATAGAATAACATAATTGATATAAGAATCATCAATTTTGAGTTAATAAGAAAAAATCTCATGGGAAGAAAAAATGTGTTCTTAGAAAGAATAGTTATTTTGGAAAAATCTTTACATTTTTCATAAAGAAATATTGGTATCATGTATATCTCATAAAAATAATATAATGACTAATAAATGATATTTAAGTAATTTTAATGGAATATACAAACTGAAAAAGTGGCGAAATAGAGAAAACCTGAAGAAAGAGAGTTGGGTTTGAGAATTCCCCTTACCTTATGTATGAATTCCTCATTCAATTTAGAATATAGTATAATCACATTAGATTAAGTAATTAAAAAATAAATTCCATTTTATACGTTAATTATATTCATAATAGTCTTATTAAATTCATTAATGGTATTTTTGATGAGTTATAGTGTTTAATTTTATCATTTAGGATTGTTTATTTTATTAGTTCTCATGATTGATTGACTTTTATATATGAATGGAAGTTAATTTAAAATTCATATAAATATTAAGAATTATTATTATATATTATTAATGATCTTAAAAATGTTTTTTTAATGGTAGGTAGATGATTAATTAGATAAAAGTTAAATATGATCGTTGTAGGTTAATTTTAGCGTTTTTTTATCACAATGAACTCATTTTATTTTATAATTATTATTACGTATATAATTTTGTCCAAGAACATATATATGGTTGTAACATAAATTTTAAATTATGTTCCAACTATTTTAATTTTTTTAACATCGTTGAAGGAGTTAAAGGAAAATAAAAGTGCATCACCACGATGTTGGTAAAATGACACATCACAGAAGACGATTTCATTTTTTAAAAGAGAGAGAGATATATATGGAAAAGAGTTTAGTGATGGATCTTAAATTATAATAACATAATTATAGTGTATTTAAGGTACTGGATTAATTATAACATTTTTATTAGGGCAGGTGAGGAGATAATAAAAATATAAAAGAACATGAAAATAAAATAAATGAAAAGAAAGACTAATTTTCCTCTTGAAATTCTTCTCATTGACAACCTCCTTAGGACAAAGGTTTGGGTATTTTTATGAGAATAAGATCTCCTAGATGTGGGGGACTAGGGAGGAGTATTGGGAAGAATTTTTAAGATCCTGAAATATCGATAGGTGTGAGGAAAAGAGGTGGTGAGGGTTGTATTTATAGTGGGCGTGACAGGTGTTTTCTAATTATTATATTCATTTATTTGTGATTCATGATTAAGACTGAACAATTTACAAATTATCACTAAATATATAAAAATAATTATTGATAATTCTATGTTTGGGTCTTATATCATCAATACAACATCTACAACACCATAATTCCTATATTTAGCTTTTATTATAAATTATCATATTTTACTATTTATCAAAAAATCAAGTATTTTCAAAAAAAAAATAATCACCCTATCTATTTATCAACAAGTAGATTTAAAAAATGGAATCAATTTTCTGAAAATATTTTTTAAAATATGAGTATTTTTATTTTTATTTTAAAACATCAGTTACATGGAAAATACATATTTTAAAATTATAACTTAATTTATATCACTATGAAAAATTACTTAATGTCTCATATAATTATATTTAAAATCATGAGATGTAAAAATTTTAATTTATGAATACCTGATATTAAAATATATTTTATTTTTAAACCAATCATAAAATTGTAATTAAATATTTATGACTTACAGAAATACCATCACTTAATTAATTTTTTTAGAACATTTATTTACATGGGCTATGATATAATTATATCATAATTTCATTTATACGGTGAATAAATTTTATATATAATTTAATGGGTGATGTTACTATTCATTTGTCCAATTTACTATTCATAATGGTAATATTACTATTTATATGGTAAAGTTATTATTTCATCGGTATAGGTTCCTAATGATCTATAAATACATCTTATTTAATTATTTATTCTTTTATAATGTTTTTATAATGGTCTATAAGTGATTTTAGGAGATTTATACTATCTGAAATTACTATAAGAATGGAGAAATTCCATTATAAATGTTTAGGTCGTTACAGTCGATGTTAGTCATACGGAACTGGATGTCTGAGACGTTTCTAGAGGAGTCTTGGGATAGAGGATCTTCAGTTTAGGTCTCGTATGGTAGGTCCAATCAGCCCAGAGTGAGGTATTTGTACACATGTGATGGTAGGGGACATCTTGCTTGAGGTTGTCTGGCCCACCGTATAGATGATAGTGAAACCATTGATAAGCCACCGAGGCAGAGATAGTGGTAGGAACATACAGTTTCATAGGTTGGCAGTTGTTGTAGAGAAGATATGAGTGTAGCAGGAGGTTGTCAACATTTCAACTTGTTGCAGCCATTATGCCCATGTGGTCCCCACGAGGTATAGAGATCTGGAGGGTAGGGTTGGAGACAGCAGTAGGTGGCCGAGGATTATGACCCAGGGACTAGAAGAATGAATCGAGGTATGATCGGTGTCTTTTCAACATTAGTTTCAGTACTTATAGGTACATGTTCTAGTATTTATTTTCCTTCCACATATCCTGTTCTAGAATTAGACATTCTAGTTTAACAGTTTACTTGACCCTTAATCATGGAGTCACCTACTGTAGAAGATTCAGTGATCACATACTTATGTGAATAGTGTGACCTAACGTTTGGAGGTGAGAGAATCAGTTAGAACCTATTGGTTGTATCATCAAGGGATTACAACAAAATTCATGGTATGGAATTTTTATCTACAATGCCTGCCCTAATTGACTGTTTTATTCCAATGGTGTGGTGTGTTATCAGTGATGGTCTGTGGTTCCCCATTTTTGGTAAAAATGAAACCCAAGAAGTATAGGATGGACTCATTCATAGCATGGGTATTCGATTATTCATCATTTGGATAGCATGAACATTGGTGAAGTGGATGTTATGAGTTTATAGTTTCTTATAGTGGTGGTGAACTATGAGGATGTCTTCCTGGATGATGTTCCGGGTTTACCTACCCACCAAGAGATAGACTTATGTGTTGATCTACACCATAAGATGACACAGATATTTGTGCCAGCATATCAGATGCCTCTTATAGATCTTTATGATCTGAGGGTTTAGTTTTATGACTTATAGAGGAAGGGATTCTTGAGACCCAATGTGTCACCCCGGTAAGCCCTAGTTTTTTTTAAAGAAGGAAGATAGGAGATTTAGAGTTTGTGTGGACTATTGGAACTTTAATAAGGTGATCGTGGAAAAATAGTATCCACTACTGATGATTGATGACCTATTTGATCATTTGAGAGGGGAGTGATGGTTCTTGAAGGTTTACCATAGATCTGGCTATCACCAGTCATGAGTACGAGATAAGGATATACCAAAGGCATCATTCAGATGTCTCTATGGTCACTATGAGTACTTGGTGATTCCCTTTGGTCAGAAGAACTCCCTATCAATGTTTATGGGAGTCATGAACTAGATCTTACTGATTTTCATTGACCGGTTCATGGTAGTCTTCATCGAATATGTCCTTGTGTACTCAGCATCATAAGAGGAGAATTCAAGGCTCTTAAGTATAGATTAGGACATACTATGATAACACCATCTATATGAAAAAACCACTAAGTGTCGACTCTAGATTTAGGTAGTCAACTTTCTAGGACATGTTATCTCAGTAGTTGGAGTGCTAGTAGACCCAACCAAGGTCGAGGTAGTGTTATCAAGGGAAACCTATGATTTTGATAGAGGTGCAGAGCTTCCTCAGATTAGAAGTATATTATCGGATATTCATACCTGATTTCTCTATTATATCAGAAGCCATGATAACTTTGACTTGAAATGGGAATCATTTCATGCGGAAAGAGATGTTCCATTAGAAATTTCAATAGTTGAGGTCGAGTTTTATTAGTACTTCAATCATGATATTTTTTGATGAGGGTGCCAAGTGCATAGTGTTTTTGGATGCATCAGGAACTAGGCTTGGATGTGTCTTGATACAGAGGAATGTAGTGATTGACTATGGTTCAAATAAGTTGAGACCACATGAGTAGAACTATGAGACCCACATTAATGAGAGTTAGTAGTTGAAGTATTCTCTTTGAATATGTGGAGACACTATTTGATATGTTAGTGGTTTATCATCTCTTCTGATCACAACAGTCTGAATAACCTCTTCTCTCAGAAGTATATTGACATGAGGTAGAGACTATGTCTATAGTTCCTCTAGGCTTCTGACTTTAAAATTTTCAACACTCATGGGATGGAGATTGTCTTAAAATATTCCCCCAATGGGATATCTAATTTGTAGTTTTTTAACGAGTTGTTAGAGTATTTACCTTCATTGTAGTTATCATTTGTGGATGGAGATGAAGCATCTTACCTCAAGTTGATGATTGTTACCCATCCACTCTATAAGCGATTCAGGGAGGTACAACTTGGGGATACTGATTATGAGACATTACATTGTCAAATATCCATAGGGCATGCTCTTAATCGATATTCTAAAGGTAGAGACCATGTCATTATTTTCAAAGGATGTATGGTGGTACTGGTGATGTTGTAGGAGGAGGTTCTGAGGTAGTGGCACACATCTCCTTTTGCGGTACATCCAGGTGTGGAAAAGAAGTACCATGACCTCTGATATCAGTTTTGGTGTCCAGGGATGATGAAATTATTTTTATAGCTCGTCTCTCGATGTCCTACTTCTTAGTAAGTGAAGGTTGAGCACCAGGTTCCAGCGATATTAGATCAACACCTAGAGGTTCCAAAATGGATGTGGGATAGGATATATATATATATATATACTTCATGATGGTCTTACCATGTACATCCATTTGACATGATTTTTTCTGGTGATCTTATACTGACTCACCATGATGGCCCTCTTCCTAGGTATATGATAAAATAGTTTAGTGGAAGTATTGGTATTTCTCTATGTGTAGGATATAGTCCAACTCGATGGAGTTCCATAAATGATTCTCTCTAATTGTGATTCTCACTTTACATCTCGTTTGTCGAAGGAATTATAGGATGCATTTTGTACCCTGTTACAATTGAGCACAATATTTCACCCACAAATTGATAGCCAGACTGATCAAACCATTCATGTCCAGGATTTCATGATGGTAGTTTTCATGTTTGACTTTGTCCATAGTTGGGAGGATTACCTACCAATAGTGGAGTTTTCGTAAAACAACAGCTACCATTCCGCCATTCTTATGGAACTATTCAAGGCTTTGTTTAGGAGACGTTGTAGTTCATCACTTTACTAGAATAACCTTGGAGATTTATCACTCATGGTACAAGAGTTTTTGTGAGAAACAAAAGAGAAGGCACATATTATCCCAGATCATATGAAGACTGCACAGATCCATCATAAATATTAGGATGACAAGTGGTGGAGGCATTTGGAGTTTAAGGATGGATATAATGTGTTTCTACGGGTTATAGCTTCACATGGACTAAAAATATTTTTCATAGTAATAAATTTATCTTTGAGTTTCATCACCCATTTCCAAATACTGAATAGAGTTGGTGCGGTTGCAAACCACGTAACTCTACCTCCGTAGTTAGACCAGGTGCATAACGTCTTCCAGGTGTCGTAGCTGAAGAGATACATGCATGACCCATCTCACTTTATCAACTGGGGTGAGCTAGACATCGAGGATGAAGAAACCATTTTTGAGTTCCCTATGGAAATCAAGGATCAATAGGAGAGGATCCTTCATGGGTGATTGATTCATTTGGTGCATTTCCAGTGGAAGTATTATAATCTCTAGGAGAGAACATGGGAATGTGTGTCTTTAATTAATGCTCAGTACCCACAACTTCTTTATTTGAACTTATTTTGGATATTGAAGACATAATTCCCAAATATGGGGAGAATTTAATGTCTCATATTTTACATGTATTATTTTTATGTATCATTTGGATTAATTTTGAAACCATGCACTGATACTGCGTATGATTTTCAAACCTGGTGGGTCTGGAATAAATGTTTGAAATATATTGAATAGAACAGACATGTGGTTTTCTTGATAATGTGGAATAACATCTAAACGGGTGCTTAGATAAGAAATATGAGGGGATTGTTGATCTCATAATAGTAGTTTTACGCTAGGTGCGACCTAACATTGCTTGTCGGGGGTTGTTTGTGAAAATGTTTCTTCATGTTTCAAATGAATAAAATTATTGAATAAAATTAGTAAATTCTATTTTTTAAAAAAAGTGATTGTTTCTCATTTAAATGGATCCTTTGGGAAAAATCTCAGGGTAAGCCTCATAACCCTGGAGACATCATAGGATCACTAAGGATAGATTTTGGGAGTCCTCTCTAGTGAATGGTGGGGGATCGTGGATCAATCAATCGACGCAACCTCAGATTCCACAGATCTCACCAACTAACATGATGTGATGGTCATTATAAATAGAAAATTGAACTAAATTGAGTTAGTTAATGTTTTTTATTTTCCCCTATTATTGATTTCTATGATGAACATGAACCAATAATCAAACAGATTGTCCCTTGGATCAATTATTATGTGGGATGGGTATGATTTATGGGGTTTTTCAGGATGTTGTTATCTTCGTAATAAAACTGTAGATAGATATGTTTCTCAATTTATTGGAAAACAATGTATATTGACATGAACATCGATCAAGGTTCATTCCTCTTGTTTAGAATAAGATTTTCTCCCCTGATTCAGTGTTCATCATGATGTTCTTCGTCTTTTCCACACGGTTTGGGTTTATTTTTTGAATGATCAATACATGTGCATTTGATTCTTAGTGAAATGTTCCTAAATATTATATTTGGAATCATTACAATTTGATGAATGTGAAATAGTAGTTACAGAAGATGATCAAATGAGGATTGGTGCTGATTTCACATTCTTTGGCGTGGAACAATGAATGGTGATGATCTTGTTTTCTAAGTGTATTGAAGGACCAAATATCATCGATTCAGTGATGGTATGGCTAGATGAGGCTGGATCTCATGTTTCACAGCATGGTGGTCGATGGATTGGAGTTTGTAGGATCAAATGGGGTGAGTGGGAGGAAGAAAAAGGGCCCCTGAATAACCTAATACACAAGGTGTGTAGTCCTTGAATACACAGTGTATAGTCCCCTTGGATGACTCAACATGTATATGGTATAGTACATGGACATAATGTGGACTACACGGGTTCCCTATGCAGCAAGTTATCCCCCACATGACGTGGTCTGGACCATGTACTTGGGTTGCAATGTCTACTGGTACATGGGACTAGATACATAGGATTACACTATGTACTGACACATGGATGGAGTACATGGGTGGGACCTCGGATACAGGGACACAATGTGTGACCCCTCTACAAGCCATGTACTCATCTCCAATACACGTGTTGATGACACGGGTCATTTATATAGTTAGTACCCAGGGTCAAGGAACATGGTGTGTACCCTTAATACACATCTATTACTCCTTTATACACAGCTTTAATCTCTTATACATCATATCATGAACCAATTTTTTAGGGTTCATTTACCATATCCTTTCCCTGAAGATAGGTATTAATAGTTTCCTACTCCTTGTGTTATTATCCCTTTAGTGGGGGTTCTGGGATAGAGTCGTTGTAATACCTCTATGAGGCATGGAGTGAGATCCTATATTCCTATTCACTCCCTAGGTGGAGTTCAAAGAATGGACATGACCAATAATACTAATACAATGATCCTCTATATAGCTGGTTTAATCTAGATCGAGTTTGTTTATATCACCCCTTTCCCTTGTAATTGATACCCATATAGGTATTGTATTCTATTTAGATATATCATTATATTCTTTCTTATGATGAGCCCTTGCATGTAGTGCCTATCATACAAACATCATCAGTGTTATCAGTCTCAATTTTGTGTTCTCATGGATGAGTGATTCATAGAATCATCGAGCAAGAATCTTAGGCTTTGTATACATTGGTTGTGGCTTAAAACTAGACTATATTTCTTTGATTGAGTATATCGGTTTATTCTTATTATATGGGTTTTAGAAATATTCTTGTGTGTATATGACTGTAATTTCCTTTTTTGTATGAATTCGAGTTTCAAGGTGTCATACTGAATATTTTTATACTCACCCATTCATGGTCTTTTCCCACATCTGTCCTATCTTGTGTAGAAGATTGACCTTTTGATAGAGTCCTAGGTAGACCAAGAAAAGACGGTGCTTAGTGAGACTAGACAGACCGAGGTGTCTTCAGGAGGATTTCAAACTGGATTCCTAGTACCTTTATTTCATGTATGGGCTTCTGTTAAATACTACTTTTTGGTGGGATTGTATTTGTCCATGTTTACATTCTTCAATTATTATCGTACTCTGGTTTTGGTATATAGAATTATGCATGCATTGGTTGTTCATTTGTTTTTTCATTCCTTTTTTTTTCTAGGCCAAAACATGTGTTCATGTATGAATTTACTTAGGAAATTCCACACATGATAGTGATATGCCTACTTGGTGTTAGTCACCAGCCCCACGCCTATTGGAGGAAATCTTGGGGAGTCACGACATAGGCCCCCACTAAAATATTTCATTAAAATATCGGTGTATTTAGAAAAACTATCATTGATTCATGGGTTCTAAAATGAAACCAAGGATTGACTATAATTGGTCATTTAGTATTGTAGTGTCTCTGAACAAGCTAGTTAATCTTACCAACCAGTATAAGTAAACAATAATGACTCTCAGGAGTTCATCCTAGGTGGTATATTGTATCAGTAATAAATTTAACCCTTAAAAGGTAATCCTAGATGATCAATCAAAATTTGGAATCATTATTGATACCTAAGAGGTAGTCCAATGTTATCATAAGAATCAGGCATCATGTTCAACTCATAAGGGGTGACCCAGAACAGTCATAAAAAGAAAGCATCATCCCTAACTCTTAGGGGATGACCATAAGTCATCACGCGAACCAAGCATCATCAACCAATCTTCGAGGGTGACCCTTGGTCATAATGTTCATTGTGAATCACAACTAACCTATAAGAGGTAATCGTAGATGATCAATAATATCAAGAATAATTTACCAATCCCAGAGGGTGACCTTAAGTAGTCATAAAAATTACGTATAACTACTCACTCCTAAGGGTTACCCTAGACCATATGTAAACATCAGGCATAGAATTAATATCCTTGAAATTATTGGAATCCAATATATAATAAAAAAATCAACTGGTCTTATACCCCACCAATTATATCTCAAATTAATAATGAAGATTCAAGTTGGTCGTTTAACCAAACTGATCATATATAACCAATATTGGTCACCCAAGCACATGAACTATAATCCTTAACGTTATATGAGGCACACATCATTGATTTGGGTTCTTAGGTGACACTTAAAATTGATGTATATCCTCTTCCTTCCACTATAAATTTTATCATTAAACATTTATCTTCCACTATGATTATCCCTAGAGGATTACAATACCCTTATCAACAACTCCTATTATTAATAGGAAAAATTATTCTATAGGTATGTTTATATTTATCTCCTATTATCTTTAACTATATATTACACAGTTATATTCTACTTCATATATTGGTCATAAACTTTGTTTGATGTATGCATTATATCATGAGTATGAATCATATTTGAACTCCCATGAGATATATCTATTATTTATATCCATATATTTATATCTATGGATATTATATAAATCCCTTTATCTGTCCTTATTTTTTGAATACCTAAACTTTCATACACCACCTCTAGAAATAGATATTATTCTAGGTGAAAATACCTCTTATATCACTACAATATATAGCTTTAATAATGTTCATGGGAAAATTTTTATAAAAATACATTTTCAATGTATCTTGAATTGTATCTTTCGCCATTATATTGAATATATCTCCATTTATTCATGAAAATTATAGAAATCAAATACCCCTATATATAAAATCATTCTTTCCCTAAAGAATATATAAAAAATTAATAATAAAAAGGGAATTAATGCCACCAATATTCAAAATTCCTAGCTAATGGAATTAAATAATTATCAATAGCGAGAATGAAATTTCATGCTCACATATAAATATTTCATCAAATCCTCACTTTCTAATGAAACATTTCATGTAGAATTTTTATTTCTCCCATTAAAATTGATAGTTATTATCCTCACTTGCATTCATTCATCATAATTAACTCTTACTAGACATTCAAAGTCATGATCTACCTCACATTCAACTATTTTAATTCATCACATAGTGTAACATAATGATGGAGTTATGAACAAAAATATAAACTTGGATATGGTATAAAATCTCTACACTATATATTCAAAAATCACTAAAAATCCTAAGGGATTTTTAATTTGGATCAAATAACTTTGCGGTTAGTGGGTAGGTAGGTAATGATTTATAAAACAAATTAAATCTCAAAAAGGTGGTTAAAACACTAAAGTATAATTCAAATATAATGAAAAGTAATGTAGATTTAAAATCTACCCTATAATGTAACATATTCACCACTTTTTGTTATATTTATCAATGATATTCTAATATACACCAAAATATACAAATACCATAAGAGTCACTTGCATATTATTCTAAAAACTCTTAGAAGTAATGAATTATATGAGAATTATAGATTGTGTGAATTTTGGATTTAATCAGTTTCTTTTCTTGGACATATTTTATTTAAGGATGGAATCATAGTTGATCTTGAGAAGTAAAAGGCAATCAAAGACTGGCCCATGCCAATGAAGATAATCAAGGTACATAGTTTTACTAGCTTGGAAGGTTACAATCATCATTTTATTCAGAATTTCACCCGACTCACTAACCCACTAACTAAGATCACACCAAAAGGGGTTATGTTTTTATGGATGAAAGAAAGTACCAAATTATTTGAAGAATTGAAACTAATTTTGGTTAATGCTTCAAATTTGACTCATCCATCTAGAAATGATGGATTTGTGATATATAATGATATGTCAAAGAATGGACTGGGTTGCATCTTTATGCAAAATGATAAATTTATTTCTTACACATGAAGGCATCTGAAGACTCATGAGAAAATTTTCCTACTCATAATCTTGAGTTAGAATCCACAATCATTAATCTGAATATAAGGACACATTATCTCTATGGTGAATGATGTGAGATATATACAAATCACAAGAGTTTGAAATACAGTTCTACATAGAATGAACTAAATATGAGGTAAAATAGATGGATCAAGTTACTCAAATGTTATTATCATTCAATTCACTACCACCCAAGAAATTACAATAAGGTTGAAGATGCACTAAGCATAAAAGATCGTGGACTTATGACCCAAATGAGAATTGAGATAGATCATATATTCATGGATATACTATATATGGATATGGGAAGTGTTAAGTATGGGGAAACATATTTCCACTTTAAAATGACATATAAACCATATTTACTAGAAAAGATAAAAATATCTCAATCTGATGATGAAAATCTACAAAATAAAATAAATTTTGTTCAGGAAGGAAGGTTGGAAGATATCATGTATGATGATGGATTTATGAAATTTGGGAAAAGGTTATGCATTCCATGAGTACTTGAGATAAAAATTGAACTATTAGATGATTATTATATCTCAAATTTCTCTATACACCATGGTAGCACTAATATGTATAGATTTCTAAAGGATCATTTTTTGTGGGATAACATGAAGTGTGAAATTGCTGACTATGTGTCAAGGTGTCCAGTTTTTCAACAGGTCAATTCCAAGAGACAACATCCTAAAGGGGTCAAGAAACCACTCCCTATTACTATATGTAAGTGAGATGACATTATGATGGATTTTTTAAAGGACTACTAAAGAAATATAGAAGGAATGATGCAATATGGGTAATTTTTTATCGTCTTTCAAAATCAAAACATTTCTTTGCTATAATAGAGTATTTTCCACTTGATCTTCTTGAAAGACTTTATATTAATGAATTTTTATTGATTCATGGTGAACCTCTCTTGATTGTGTCTGATCAAAATCCATAGTTTAGATCAAAATTTAGGAAAAGTATCTAAAAGGATTGGGATACATAGCTTTATATGAGTACTACTTATCCCCCCCCCCCAACCAATCGACAGTCTGAAAGGACAATTAAAACAATAGATAACATTTTGAGATCACTATCTCTTGACTTTTAAGGTATGTGGGATCAATACATGAATTTGGTTTAATTTCACTACAATAATTTTTGAATTCTATAATTCAAATGGAACCATATGAAGCATTATATGGTAAGAGGTGTCGAACCCCAACATGTTGGGATGAATTTGGGAAGAGAAAACTTATAGGCCTAGAACATATCAAAGAGTCAACTAGAATGGTAAATAAAATTATTTCCCCTCATAAAGAATCCCAAAGTAGGAAAAAGAGATATGCTGACAACTAGATAAAGTATTTGGAATTTCAAGTAGGATATCATGTCTTTCTAAAATTACCTCTATGGAAGGGTGTCTTAATGTTTGGTAAGAAAGGGAAAATGAGCCCCACGTACATCAGACCGTTTGAAATTCTAGAAATAATTGGAGCTGGAGAATACCATTTAAAAATTCCACCAAGTCTCTCCAAAGTTCATAATATGTTCCATGTATCCTTGTTAAAGAAATACATGCCATAACCAAAGCATGAACTCACCTATGAAGAAATAGATCTGGAAACACATTTTTTTACTCTAGGGAGCCTATCAATATTCTTGAGAAAAGGAATATGGTAATATGAAATTGGAAAACACAACTAGTAATGGTTCTTTGGAAAAACCATAAAATGAGGGAATCAATGTGGGAACCTGAGTATCTTATAAATAAGAACCACCCACATATCTTTAATGGGCATTATAAATGAAAAACTTTTATGATGAAATTTCTAAAGGTGGGAATAATATAACACCCCAAACATTTTATAGTATGTTTCTCTTAAATACATTCAATTGATTAGATAACCTATATTGCATGAAGCACTGAGTCTTTGTAAAACAGAACTTGGTTATTTATGGGAAGAAATTTATAACCTAGAATTTTTCTACTACTTTGTTTTGAATTTCAAAAAACAGTCATCTACTGTTGTGATTAGTAAGTTATTTTTAGTTTGATAGAACCAACATATTTTATTCATGAATAGTTACATACCCTTATGAATAGTAATTTGAAAAGTAATTTAAACCTTATTAATAGTAAAGAATATTATTATTTTATTTTCTAATGGTTATATGGTAATAAGAAGTTGATTAAATTTTCAAGGTTTTATACAATAAGTTATAGATTTTAAATTGTTATTTTTGAATATATTGTGATTTTATTTAAAAATTAAATTAAAAATAATTTGAAAAAAATCTTCAAAAAATATAGATCATTTTATTATTATACATGTTGAAAATATTTAGGGTGAATTTTTTGAATTTTTCTAAAATAAATAAAATTTTCAAGAATAGTAAAAATACAGTTCTGAGTTTTTGTTATGATTAATGACATCATAATGATGTAATAATTAATATAAAAGGCTAGTATAATTTTTAATAGTAAAATATTACATGAGTTGTTCGATGTGGATAATACCATGGGAAAATAGGACAGGAAATTCCATGGTTTTGCAAAAACTACAAATAAGGTGTCCTTTGAAATTAATAAGAAACTCCCTCTCATTTACTATAAATACCCACACATTCATTCATTTTCTTTAATTCCAAACTCATTATACACAAATCTAGGGTATTTTACCTACCTATGTGTCCTCCTGAGGTTTCCTTAAGCCCCTAAGGGCCCAACCTTCATGTTTTCAGAGTTACTCTACTTGGTAAGGGAATTTACAACCCTTCTCTTTTTAAATCTTTTAATTTATGTTATTCTATTTTATTTTAAATTGGATTATGTTGTGATATGTCATTACATATTACCTTTTATACCCATATTATATAAGAATTATGAGATACACCTTTTCTCTCATCAAAATATTTTATGAAGTTTTAAGTGACGTCGTTAGGCTGTCGAATTTTTGTGAGGGATTTCTCAACTTTTCATTTATTTTGAGTTCCTTTCTTTTTCCATCCTCATATCTCCACATGAAAATTATATGAAAATTATATTACTACAAATAAAATTTAATTTTATTATTATAATGGAATATTTCATATTGTTCTCTCTTTTCCCCTTCCTCTTATACTAAAAATGAAAACTTAGTCTGAGGTGTGTTAAATTATCACTTTCAAGGAGGACGAGTTCTCAATTTTTATTACCATTTTCAGTTGTGGTCATGAAACCATTTTTTTAAATAGATATTAATATATATATTTAATCATATTTTATGTTATTTAATCCATTCACACTAATAATATAAAATAATAATACAAAACAATTTCAGTATGCACAAAACTGCCAAGTTAATACAAGCGTTTATCATTATCTAATATCAAACATGTCATACTTAAGGTATGTAACCCAGAATCATTATAGGATAATATAAATATCTATAATTTCGTGAATAATATATATTAAAAAATATATTTTTTTTACTACATTTGAATTTATCATCCATTCGTGAATACAATTAAACCGATCATGAAAACCAAGGAAGAAAATGCTTCCAGAACAATAAAATTAAACCTCATAAACCCATCAAAAAGTCCATTAATAAACCTAATAAGGTTATAATAAATCAATTAAATGTATAAGAGGTACAATAAATATTAATTATTGAAGATATATTTGATTATTCTGGTCATTAATATCAACATAAGAACACATTCAAGCTTATGGTAAGGGGTTTCTTATCTCACTTTTAATTCCCTGAGATTTCCATTGTTTACCACTTATTTATTTCATGTGGTGTATTA
The DNA here is from genome assembly GCA_963277665.1 of Viscum album. Classification (NCBI taxonomy): domain Eukaryota; kingdom Viridiplantae; phylum Streptophyta; class Magnoliopsida; order Santalales; family Viscaceae; genus Viscum; species Viscum album. Next base: position 612,452,250 of record OY728129.1, on the reverse strand, counting down.
TGTATTTAAATTTGATATATATTATCATGATTCGTTTTATATTTATGGTATTATGTGATTCATTTTGTGATAATTAATTTTTGGTTATACGAATCGATTGATTACAACGTGGTAATGGACTTTTTCTCAATTTTTGTTTCACTATCATTGTGAATGTAATATTTTTTATATGGTGTATCTACTACCCTATTGAGATAAAAAAATTGAATTTGTAAATATTATATATAAATATATTATTTTTTAATGGATATTATTATTGTCTTAAGTCGTATACCCTTTTACATACAGTATTTATTTGGAATGCTGTTTTAACTTTGGAAAAATTGATGAATCCCTATCTTCTACTATATATAGATATTGTGAAGGCATATTTTACTTATATTAAAAATATCTATAAAGAATGATTTTTAATTTAAGAAATGGAAGGGTACTGTTATATCCCCTTGATGCATCGACATACCTCATGAGAAAAATTAGTTGGCGACAAACCCTTCGAGTTTGTTTCCAAAAATCAAACGGGGTTCTACCCCCACAGACTTAAACCATTTCAATGGTATGGTGGTATTATGTGACATATACATGAATTACAATTAATAACCATTCTATTTAGTCATTTTTAGTTATTAATATTCATGAGGGTTTCACTATGACAAAATCTATTGATGCAGCTTTTTTCTCAGTTTATTAATGGCGTGTGTTTTTTATTTATTCACTATGACATACTATCTATACTAATTTAATTGTGATTCAATTATTATTGATTCATTATTACACTATTTTTAACCCATACTGAGCATTTTATCTCACCCCATTCAAATTTTTATCTTCCATATGTTATGAAGATTATAAAATTTATTGTGTTCTTGTGGATGCAGTTTATTAGTTTTTGTTATGTATTATATTTTGTTACATTCACAATGTAATTTGAGTTTCATGTATATATCTCGTTTCTTCAAGACTACTAAACTGATCATTCCATGGGGTCATAATTACTTTTAACCATGAAAATATAATATATAATGCACTAGCTTAGGGCTTGTAGGATTGGGGTCTTATACTAATACCATCCTAATAATAGTTGTGTTGTATTATAAAGGGGGTCTCTTAAAGAATGTCCAATTGCCTTACCTGAATCCTTTAAATTTTATTCTTATTTTAATTTATCTAAATCTATTGTATCAATACTAACCTATTTAATTAAGTATCATATATATACTAATATGTTATTATTATTTTCATGGTACATCCATTTTACACCTTCTCTCTATCAAATGGGAAATGAAAGTATCACTCATGCGTATGTGTGGACCGCCGCCTCCATGTAGTGATGAGATTTATATTTAAACATATTCACTACTAGTTTTTATAATGATGAATTTATTAAATATATATTATATTAATTATTTTATAATTTTTTATGATAAAATATTATCTTCTTTTTTTCCTTTTTCTCATTAGAAAATCAAGGTACCGTTCATGTGTATGCGTGAACTACCATCTTTCTGAGAAATATATTTAATTTCAAATGCCCACCTTTTATATAAGGTTATAAAATTGTATATAATGAATATATATAATATTTATGAAATTAATAATCTTCTTCAAATGTTATATTTACATTATAACATAGCAGTATCATGCTCATTTGGTCTTTATAGTAGGCTCCAGTTTAAGTCTGTTTTACCACCAACATGATGAATATTGTAATGTTTCTATCAAAAATGATTAAATAATTTTAAATAAAAGTGATATTATATAATAATAAGATATTAATTAATTGATAAAAATTTTACTGATTATGTTACCATGGTCAATTGTCAAGGACTGTGACTATCAAACCAAAACATGCAAAAAATAAAAAAATTATCACCCAGAACATTGATTTTAACCAAGAGTTATTAATATACATGAGATAAAATGTTAAATTGGATAATATATGATATCATAATTACTAATATAGTTCTATAATAGAATTATAACAAATTGACATTTATTATAAAGGATGATAAAATCACATAGGAGGAAATTCAGACTTGATGTAAGGGACTTAGGTTTCAATCTCATTTTAATCAAAGTTATTTATGCTTGAATTCACATTAGGGGAAATTTTATGATCCTTATATGTTAAAATCCATATATTTTGTCATCCTATATTTATCTATGGATAATAAATATATTACATGAATTTTTCATATTTGGTACTTAATATGATCATGAAAATTATTTTTATAAAATCTGACCTTATTTCGTCTTTGAATGAAGATCATTTTCTTATATGTCCATGTTTCATAATTTTTTTTAAGAATCTAATTTTCTTCAATAAAATTATTATTTCAAGTCATTTTAAACTATTTTTGACGTTATTTTCACATCTTTAAATTTATTATTCGTATCATTTTCTAAATGAAATAATTATGAGTTTTTACAAAGAGTGTAGAGGTAATCATTATTATAACATTTAGCTCATAAACTGATTTTCCTACCATCATTACCATTTTTTTGGATGATTAATTTATAATTTTCCATATTTATCTTAAATTAAAGGAATCTCTCAATATTTAGGCAAATTTTATTTACAATATTTTCAAAATAAAATGATATTTTTCTCACATTTTTTATGAATGGTTGGAATATGATTTTAAAATTATTTGAATCTATATCAATACCCATCGATGAATTTTCTTATTTAATAGGGATATAATATAATGATACCATCCCCCATATTACTCTATATGTATTTTGATCATTAGGTTCTATTTTTTATTTCGAAAAATTAATATTTTGTATGTTATCTTTTCAATAATAATTTTAATATTTATTTTGTACTAAATTTTTATTCATTTCATTATTATGATGAACACATTTTACTTTATATGTGATATTTAGGGACTGTTATATCCCTTTAATGCATCAATAGGTCTCATGATACAAATTAGTTTTGGTTTTTTGCAAACACATTACCTATTTATGTATTATATCATAGAATGATTCCTTGATTGTAAGATTGTAATGTTTTTAATTATTCATTACATAATTATGAAATTGGTTATTATTATTTATGTGATAATATATATTTTTATGTCATTAATAAATATTTTACACCTATATAATATCAATTATATGGAATATTTTATTATTGTTTTTCTCTATCATGTTATTCATGATTTATTTATTTTTTAATATCTATTATTGTACAATTTCCTTAATTGAGAATTTGAGATCATCAGTGTATTTTGTTTTCATTTCCACGGGATACCAAGAAGGGGTGTATTAATGATTTTAGGGATCTAATCAAATAAATAAAAATTTTATCACTAGAATTTTATGTTGTATTCATATTTTCAGTTGAAATTTTAATATAATTTATGAATCTTGATTCCAAATATAGATAAACTATTTGATCTTTTGGGATGTGATATCTTGAATCTTATGAAAATATAATAATATTACCACTGGATTTGAGTTACATGAGTTGAGTTTTTAGAACCATGACCTCTCAGATAGTGTCTTCTCCTCTAGGATTTGATCTTTTAATAGAAAGCATCATCTAATGGTGATGGGGTTGTGAGAAAAAATTTACATGTCTTCTCTCTCTATGTTTTTCAACACTAGAATTCTCGTAACCTCAAATCCTAGATAACCCATCAATACTGTTGTCACCAACCATAGAATAACCAATGCTATTAAGGGTGTTGAAAACACTATGTTGTGAGATATGTATTAAATTCCCCCTTAAATCATTGTATTTTTGTTCACTAACAGTTTGATAAGAAATAGAATCATGGAGTTTAGTGGTAGTATTATTAATTGATTTTTTTCAGCTCGATGTAACCTGATACTTGTCCCTAGATTCAATACTTTGGGCATTAGAATCAGTAGACTATTTTGACCCATATTCCTCCGACACTAGAGATAGATGTTGACTAGAATCATTATTAAAGTATATCAATTCAACCTATATAATATTTAGTGTTAATAAAATAGATATATTATTAGTCCCCATTGAGGTTACCTCAATAGGAGCATCAAAATACCATGCTTGTATGAGCTTTTTATTTATCATTGGAACATCATCATGGAAAAATGTGTTACAACCTAATGAAGAAAAATCATTCCAATCTTGTTCCTCATAGGTACCAATTTTAATGTCCCCAAAATTTAGAATATCCACCAATAAAAAGTTCTTCAATGAGTTTGTTTTAGAATATTGAGTAACAACATTCCTAAGAGGATTTTATTCATCCCATTAATACTTAAAAGAAGGAATATAGGTTTTTTATCTACCCCTTATCTTCCCATGTATATATCATGACTTTTCTTCAGATAATAAGTTCATGTACCAACCAAAATATTTTTATTTATACCATTTATATTTCTAGAATACAAATAGTTCTCTTCTTATAATAATGTATTATCTACTTAATATTCTATCCCAAAAGACCCCTGATGTGCCTTATTGTTTTTTTTCATTGAAAAAAGTCTGTTACTAGTGTTTTATTCTATATAATCACTAGAAATATTATTTCTATAAATCATGTGTACCCTAGAATTAGAAGGTCTCTCAGAGGACCCCTTTTCCTTAGCATCCCCCAAGAGGCCCTTTCCCATTGGATAAAATTCACCACTACCAAATTGTGATATTTTATGTTTCATATAGGAAACAATCATATAACCATACTCTTCAAAATATTTCTTGACTAAACCATCTCCATCATTCATATGTTGATCAACCACCATCTTCATGTTGGGGCTCCTAGATTAGCTTCCATCAATCCCAAAAATCCCCACCATAGTATATTATTCATAAAACCTAATAAATTATTTATCAATAACAAAAAAAATTATTAATGAAATGATTAATTGAGTTGTTTTCTCTGAATTTTTCCCTTTTGAGTAATTTTTTTGCCTTTTTCAAGTGTTAGGGATATCAGATGCTCATAATGAATATGAACTTTTCCAGAATTTACCACACACTGGATATTTGGATTAATGATATATTTATTCATAACAACATTAACATATTGTTTAGTTACCATCCTTAAACCAATTTATGATTTTTTACCTTTAATACCACATTTTTATTAGACCAGTCTTCTACAATAGTGATTCACATTATGACAAATGTTATATAAACCTTTATAGAAATCAGGTACTTTATTGTAGTCAACCATCAATTTAAAGAGATGTATGATGTATCTAATCTAAGTATAAATAAGTTAAACTTAAATAAAATTACAAGTGAAGTTCCAAACCTGTCCCTTTTAGTATATTTATCAATTTTAATTGGGACTCTAATCACATAGGTAATGTCCCATTAGATCTATAGAGGCTAGGAAACCCATATAAAACCTCTTATTAAAACCCAAACCTGGGTTATCAAATTCATTACATTTAGTGGGTTAAACATCGGATACCAATATTTAAATTTAATATTTTCTTATTTTATATTATCAAGACCAATCCCCCAACCCTTTGATTGCAAATCCATATAATAGAAAATAATATGGAAGAAATAATTTCTTAAGAATGCTAAACGCTTTCCATCAAATCACAAAATCACCAATAGATGTTTCATAATGTCAAGGAGGTCAAATCTATTTTCATTTGGATAGAATGAAATATGGGAAATTATTGAATGATAAAATTTTTGGATTCCATCTAAGAGAACTCCATTATTAGATTCCACAAAATTCATATCACTTTTTTCTTAATCCTCGACGTGTTTTTTGATATTAAGAAACTCATCAAATCTTCATGTATCCATAGCATGAACTCCACCCTACAGAATCACTAGAATTTGATTTTATGTCCCATAATACTTTTAATTGTCTTTAAATATAGATGATTCTGGGAATCTCAATTCATGAATCCCACCATAGATTGAGCATAGGATACTAAAACAAAATTATTGGATCCTTCAGAATCTCTTAAATATAAGGGGTAAACCTTCAAACCCATTAAAAATTATTAATAATATAACTATTAATAATTATCAGTTATAATAGTAATAAAATTAAAAAATTATTATTATTAACAATAATTAATATTCTGTCATGCTTAATAATTTATTTAATATTAAAAATTTAATTAAATTGTTTTACTATATTTAGGGTAAGGAGTATAAATAAAAAGTAACTGATGAACACATTCACCCTAAGAGGCTTGACCCTAAGACATCCAAACAATACCACTAATGTACAACCATAATGTTTTACCCCTTTGGGAAATAATTTTATAAATAATAATAATAATTTAAAAAAAATGAGGTTTAAGCCACTATTAAAAAATCTGAATATAAGGACTAGAGGAGGATAGGGTAAAATAATTCCAACCTATCATAATTCCAAAATCCAAAGACAAAAAAAATTAAAACTAAAAAAACCAATGAAAAAAAGAACAAAGTATTATGATTTTCATGACCCCCTTCGACTGGTGCCCCTCCCAGACTGACAATAAAGAGATGGAGTGATCCCCGGAGCCTATCTCCAGTAGTCCTCAAGTTGGAGATGAGAACCAAGGATATAAAACATACAATTGGTGACATCACCCTTATAATATATGTTAAGGACAATATATAATATGAAACCCACCAATCAAGACCACATCATATAAAATAAACAAGGTCTCATATAATAAAATCCCATAATTCTTTATATGAAATTTATAAGGTTCTCAAAAAAAAATTATAAAAGACTCCTAGGATAAAATATCAATAGTACATCCCATCTCCAAGATATTACAGACCAACATAGTCATAAAACTCTTCCTAATTACCTAAAATTAATTTTTATATATATGTAGAGTTATGATAACATGTATACTCACAAACACACAAGTTGAGATGATATTACTATTATTACTATGGTCCACGGGCTTTAACCCTTACGCACACCACCCAACATGAATACTCAATTGGAACCTCGTCATGACCTATCATGAAATGGTGAGAAAAGAATACTAATTCTCTAATGAGTAATGATTATAAACAATATTCACCTGCTATGTCAACTAACCATACCTAGCCTCACTAAGGATATCTCACATAATATTTCACTTAATGTATACATATAATATCAAAAGAATATAATTGTAGAAACCATGAAACCAATTTCCCACTAGTTTTCCACTCTCACACCCCAACTTTAGAAATCATGTTCTCCTAACCCTTCCACTCTATTTATATCTAAATGGGATAGACAATATCTCAACATGTGACACATACCACACCATCACAACAAAACCTCATCACATCTATGTCCAACATGTCATTAATCATGAGTAGTGGCATTTGATGAACCTAAAGGACATCATTCTTATTCCCTCCACCTACCATGAATAATACCCACTAACCATTCCATCACTGGGAATCACCCCAAATTATTTTTTCACCATAAGTCATCACCCCCACATATATTGTCATCATAAGAAATGAACCCTAATTTCACTATAATCTCAAGGAATATCTCTATTTTGTTGTGTTATCACAAGACATATCCCCCAATTGTTTTAATCAAAAGGAATAACCCCAAATTATGATTCCATCACAAGGTATCTCTCCCAATTATCTTATCAACATAATGAATTTCCAAAAACTATTCCATATATTTCTCGTAGTTCGATTTTGGGAATATTGAGAAGTCAACCATCCATTACCCCACAATCTAAAATGATGGGGAAAACAACTTGAATAAAATCATTTAGCGTTGGTTTAAAATACACGAATTGAGTGGGGTTTGTTTATATATCAAAAGGAAATACATAAATTGTTAGTTACACACAATACCCAGCCAAAATGTTTTTTCACTAATAACCCAACAATAGCTCAAATACTCCACTATAATATAACCACTACCCATCCACAAACAATGTTTTCATTATGACATAACCATATCACTATCCACATAAAATAGCCACAACAAACATCATAGTTCACTTTATATTAATTAATTAAAAAAATTCTATATTTTTATTCACCAACCTAAATCAGGATAATTATTTCATAAATCTTCACATTTAATGACAAACTAATATCATCCATCGCAAAAAATTATTTCCATTTGTTTTATATTCATTTCATTCATTTAAATTTCAATTATTATCTATATTATTTTAATATTAGCCCATGACACTTTATTATATTTAATTAATGTGCCACTATTACTTTAATCCATACACATTCTAATTTTTATATTTATTAACTCTATTCTATCCTATACTACTGAGTATCACTAACAAATACCACTAACCATTCAACCATCACCACACAAACAACCTCTACATCATAATTTTTACCTCACAACTAACATACATCATTTCGCAGTCATTCAAATTCCACAGTCTATATATATCAATGAAATAAATACCACCAAAATATTCTGAAACTACTACACCACCTCTCATATCCATAACCATGCCATAATAAGAAATGATCATAATTCCATCCATCTATAATAGATGGCCCATAATCAAGAACCTTCAAGTTCTGATTTTTTCAAATATCTTGTTTAATTTCCATCTCCACTTACTAATTAATTATGTGAATTAATTCTAGCACTCAAACACAGTTATAATTATTTTAAATTATTTTAAATTATCTATGTGATCTCTCAAATTATAAAAACACACATCACTGAGAACAACTATATTTTTCATAATATATAATATATGGGCTAACACAAGATCTAAATTAATTATGAATTAATCAACCAAGACTTTTTATTTATAATATTTGATTTTTATTTAATTATTCATGGTGGTTTTAGAATTTAAACTCAAAAATTATAACATGAAACTTTTTCATATAATTTATGGGGCTCATAAAAAACAATCACAACACACACAACTAGAGTCTCTTAAATTTTTTGAATATTTTAAAAATACAACAAGAAAAAATATATATATTTCATTATTTCCAAACTTTTTCCATATATTTTAATACTATATTTTCATTTTAAATAATATATTTTATTCCAAAAAAATGATAATAGTAGAAACATAAAAATAACACAGAAATATATTTGAAGTCATGTGAAACACATCCCATTCGTTTCATATTCATCATTATAATAACTATATTAATTAAGTTGATATACACCAAATACCACTTAAAAAATATATATGATAAAAGTAAATTTTAAAAAGAATAAAAGTGTAGGTCTTGAATAATATACCTCATGGTAAGCTTCAATATTCACTAAAAAATTGAGATAGAAAGAACAATCATAGGTTTAGAAATGTAGAAATAGCTTGAGTCAACTTGAAGAAGGATTATAGGAGTCGAATAATAAAATTTGAATTTCCCAAGATGAAAGGAAAAAAAATAAATTCAAATATAGGAGAATTTTATAGCTTTTATAATAGTAGACAATAACTCTCCCAACAATATCTATTAGACTCATCCAAACTTCTAATTTTAATTCATACTATATTTTTCACATCCTTACCTAAACTTTCTAGGTACTACCTTTTCATTATATGTTAATCACTATTGATAAATAAACCTAAATCATTATTATTTTAACCCTTTTGAACACTTATTTTTTCATGTTTTTATTTAGTTAGTTTTTGGGGTCGCCCTTATTCATATTTGTGAAATTTGTCATTTTTTTAACAAGAGTATGGTTGGTGCTTAGTTTTTAGATAGACCATTTTGGTCATAATTTTTTCTAAACATTAATGAGAATGAAATAGAATGATCTATTAAATAAATAAATTTATATCATTTCAATAAATTGCAGGGAGTGTTTGATCGTGACCTAACCTTTTCAAAAATTTATTCTAACTCAACACTCTAAACATGTTAACAGTTTGGATGAGAATTGATTATTGAATGATAACTCTTAAATGGAATGTCAATTTTTTTGAAATGTTGATGGGTGGAAGATAATAGGACAAGTATATTTTTCATTAATGGTGTCATATCGATATTTGGCTATATTTATATAAAAATGCAAGGACATTTAATGTATTCAATCTTGATAGCTTGTCTATCCAAAATAATTTTTTTTGATTCTCCCATAAATCATTCAATTAATGTACAATAACTCTAAAACATTTAGGTTGATTGTCGAATGGATAGGTAAATAATTCACTAGAAATATATTTTTCTATATTATATCTTTCACATGGTTGAAAACATAGAAACTTTTAGAGATCAAACATGATGATAGAATTTTTATGTGTTTTTAATTTTCCTAATATCATAAACACCTCATTAATTGTTATAACATCTATACAAACCCTTTATATAACCTAGTGACTCCAAGGACTCCATTGGGATTATTTTAAAACCTATTAAATTGAATTTTTTGTGGAATAATGTATTTTTATTTGTGTATTACAATAATTGAACTCGTTCTTACCTCGTTAGGTCAATTTCTCTCACCAACATAAGGAACAATTATATAGTGTGACTTCATTTGATATTAGGTTGGTAAGTACTTCTATATTATCCTAGAACACATATTTTATATTTTATTTCTCTACATAAATTGGGTATGATAGTAGTGGGTATTCATCCTCTTACCCATAAAGTATGATTCTTTGTTGTCTAACTTCTCTCCATTGATGTTTTACTCTCCAAGGCTTATAGAAGCATCATCATTGGGTTTTTTCATAAACACTTTCAGGATATGTGATTTAAAATCCAGTATTTAATTTTCAAACCATGATTTATCTCCCAAATAAAATTGAAATTTTTAAAGGCATGAACCATGAAAATGATTATTTATGAAATTATGTTAAAATTTGGATTTTAATTCCGTTTTCATTTTTTTTTCAAACTTATTATTTTTATAATTATAATGTTTTTTGAAAATATTTTTTTGTGAAATATATATATTTATGGTTATTACCCATTTGAAATATTATTCCTCATGATTTTAAATTGAATATTAAAGCCTGTTTTATTGAAAAAAGGACTTATTCAATAAAAAAATTTCTCAAAGAAATGATTTATCATTAGAATTTTGCATTAAATATTTTGAGCATTATGTGATCAGATTAATTTTAAAAAAATTTCGATATTTTTGAACATGGAAATAATAAGTTTGTTGGATGGTTATGGGTAATGGGGAAGGTTTAATTACTTATCTTGGATGAAAAAATAACAAAGCATACTTTAAAAAAAAAGTAGTACCCCCATTTTGGGACTCATCCACACTACGTTGTACCCCACGGCTAATTTGCATCAGGTGCCTATTTTACCAATATTTTTACCTATAAATTTAATCTCCCCTAGATATTAAATACCATATTTTTTGTCATTTTATAAATTTTGAAATATTTCAAAACATGGAATTGTCTATGTTGATAAATTTTTTAAATACAGCATATCCTTTTTTATTATTTGAATAAATTTTGTTACTATTTATTGGTATTATATTCTAAAAATATAATTTCCAAAATAGGAAAATTGAAATGTATGTATCATTAATTTGTTTCACCCAAAATCCTTGTGAAATGAATTTTATCTTTAAAAGGGTGTCTGGTATATTGTATTCATGACAGAAAAGTCCCATTTAACTAAGTAGAAATTAAATATTTTATTTTATTTTATCATGACTTATTTTTATATAAATTGATCATCATTGTTTAGTTATTAACGTCTATTATATATGAAATTCTATTTTGGACCCTATTGAGATTTATCTCATACCCAATATACACCCTTGGGTGTATGTAGACATTGTTTATTCAGATGTAGGTAGAAGCGATGTGCCTTATGATGGAGATGGGTTCTTAATTTATCATGGAGTGTGAGGACTATGTTAAATTGAAACCACATGGAGTCATGATGATGGTATTACAAGTTTTTCCGAGATCGAGTCTTTTCATGGGTTTGGGGCTGTGTTTATTATTCTTATTATACTTTAAACCAGTACAGTTTCTTTTATTTGTATACCAACACATGATTATTATAATTAATGTTCTTATTATTTATTTAATAAAAAACATTACCAATGGTCATTTATGATGCCCAAGTTCTAGTGATTAGCCCATGGGGATCAGGAACACCCTTCAGGCCTTGATAGGTCCAGTTTTGGTACTTATTTTATAAAGTATACCTAATTTAGTTGATGAGAATTTTGTATAAAAGAGAGGTATTAGAATTTAATTTATTATCAATATTATTTTGAGTATATATAAGTAGATATTATATAGGATTTTAGATAATTAATGGGAATTTATGATTGTGTTTATAAATATATAACATCATAAGTAGCATTAAGTAACCAAAATCAATTGTGAATGTGACTAGAGTATGGCTTAAATATTTTCCCATCAATGGTTTTCATATTTGGAGTTGAGTATATTTGTTATCCTAGATTTGATATTGATATTTTCTATATTTCTATTATGTTGTACATGTCCTCCTAGAAAAATTATTAATAAATATCAGGAGGTAACTGATGATGTTCCCTGACAAGAGGACCCTCCCATTGACCAGATACTCATAGAAGAAGTATTGTATGAAATTCAATCTCTAATCCAGGAGTTTCACTAGAGACAATTTAAATAGAACCCCCAAGGGATGGGGATGGTGTTATAAATAGTGATCATTAGTTACTATAATAGAATAATCTCCCTTAAATGAAAAAAAATAATCCTCTTGAGGAAAATTATTGGATGGGAATGATTGAATGACTTTTTTAGTTCTCAGAGACACCTAATAACAATAAGGTTAAGTGCACAATCTTCAATCATGATGGACCCAATAAAAGGTGGTGCGATGTAATGTTTTATATAATTTTCATAATTATTTGGATTAGAATGAATTAATGTATATATTTACTGATAATTTTATCTCGAATATATGACTAATGTAATGTCCATGGAGTTTCCTAATCTTCATTAGGGAATTAATTTTTTGAAGGAGTATACCAATTATTTTTTCAAGATTCATTGTTACCCACCTGAGGTTGTTTCAAATGATAAGATTAAAATTTTAATATTAAAGATGGTCCATTGATCATATATTCAAACTATGGTTTTTATAATGAAATTATCTTTCTTTTTCAAGGTGTTTAATAGAGTTCTTACTGTAGATCTTAACTAGAAATAAAGTCTTGTTTGACCAATATTATTTCTAAAACCTGGAAACAAATATAGTAACACATTTAAAGGAAAAGCAATCAAAATTATTTCCATAGGATGAACTATGGATGAGGTTCACAGAATTCCTCTTTCACTTCATTAGCAAATGCCAGCAATATTCCTTTGACTTTCAACCAGTGTGGATTAATCAGTCATGTCATTCATTTCTATTAAAAACCTTTTATGACCTGCAACTCTTATGGGTGTAAAGATCATATAGGGAAGTTTTTTCGGACTCCATTTACTCATCCACATGTACAATGTTCATCAAAGCCTATAGGAACTATTGGGAAGTCAGATTCTTAAAAAAAATATGGCTTCCCAACCATATGCATTCAGAACAAAACTATTACATGCAATTTAGGAGTCTCCAAAGGATATGGATATGGTTTCATAGACTGTGAGAGGTATCCACACTATTTATTATTTATTAGATACTATTTTATTTGATATAGATTTTCCCCACTCCTTTATATCTACAGTTATTATGAATCTTTTAAATATTATTATAGAGCATATGTATCAAGTGTAAGAGTTGTAGAAGCCACTTGGTGTGAATAAGGGGAAGGGTTTTCGATGACCTTACTAATATTTTGTCTTACCATATGTTGATATATTTTAGGAATTGTTCATTCTAGACATCCAACTATTTTATGTTATCATCAACATGGACTGGATGGTTACCCACCAAGCCAAGGTTGAATGCAATTATCAATGAGTATCTTACATCACCTCTGATTAGATTACTTAGGTTATCTAGGGAAATTGGGATCCAATATCTAGGTAATAGAGTCCCCATTTTTTAAGGCTTGGTAGTTTGATATCCACTTTTATAATTTATTTTTGATGTTAATTCTCTTGTATTGAGATACCATCCTTTTCCATGGTGTTTTACAATGTTTTGCGAAGGTATTTCTCAGGTTTTACTTTGAAGAGATAGGGGTTCTCAATTGATCTATTACAGGTACCTCGTATGATATTTTTTCATTCATATCATTTAGATCTTTCAGGACTAAAGGAGCTGAATTTTCATCTAGATGAGTTTCAAGTGAATTTTTTCATTCACCCAAGTGTATCACCTTGGGCTACCCCATTCCTATTCAATAAAAAGGATAATGGGACCCAATATATTTTTGTTGATTATCATATGTTGAATAGAGCCATGATGAAAAATAAGAATCTATTTCCTTATATTGATGACTTTTTTGATCAATTGAAGGGAGATAATTGGTTTTAAAAAATATATATCCGGTATGGGTATCACCATCTTAGAGTCAGAGAATCATAAATCCATAATATTTTTTTTAGAATTTAATATGACCACTTGAAGTGTCTATTAATTATTTTTTTTGTTTGACTACTGGTTTTTTCTCTTTATGGAATTAATGATCAAAATAATCCTTCAGTGTATTGATTCAATTTTCATTGTATTTGTGCATGATCTCTTGTCTTACTCATATATATAATAGGATAAAGTGAATCACATGAGGTTAGTTTTTGGAATCCTTGAAGTTGACCTCTTATTCTCTAAACTATATGAATATAATGTTTTCATCTAAGAAGTAATGTTTTTTGGTCATGTGGATTATGAACATGGAACTGTAATTGATCCTGGGAAGGTGAGAATTGTTATGTCTTCAAAGAAGCCTCAAAATGTCTTCAAAATTCAAAGATTATTAGTTTTCTTAGATAGTATCAGCGATTCCGTAAGTATCTTATAAATTTTTCTTCACCTTTTACTATCGTCACATAGTAAGTGGTGAAGTTTGTATGGGATTTTAAGTGTTTGTAATATTATAATTAGATGAAGTGTTGAATTAACTCAAAACATATCCTAACTCTTTTAGAGGCATGACATGGATATATAGTTTATTATGATGAATATAATACTAGTTTTGGATGAATGTTGATGTAAATTTATCATGTGGGGGCTTATGGTTCTCATCGTCTTAAGATACACAAGAGGAGTTACCCCACTCATGACCTATAACTTGCAATGGTTATAAATTCACTCAGAAAATAGAGAAATTATCTTTTTGAAGAAAGATATTCAATGTATTATAATCGCAAGAGCATTAGCTATATAATTTCCTAAAAAGACCTAAATCTAAGGTTGGTTTGATGGGTAGAATATTTTCAGTCCTTCATTTTTGACATTCCTTACACATTGGGGATAAGAAACAATTTTGCAAATGTTCTTAATAAAATGATTATAAACCAACTGCTTAAGGTATTTTTATGTAATCAAAACCTTATGAGACCCTTCTAATAGATTCACCTTGATTTGAATAACTATGATTTTTTTTTCTCATGAGTGTTAATTTGACCTCCCCTCTTATCGAGAAGATTTTTCAAGAGTAGCTGTTGGATGAAGAATTCCATGGAATTAGGTAAACTATATATGATGGGGATAATATCATGAAATGATATCTATCTTTATATGGAATTCTTAATTTTTGGAATTGTTATATTGTCTCTTTATCTATGAGGATAACTATCTTATAGTATTTTCAGGACTCCACGTGGGTTGTTCACTCTAGAACAACCAAGATAAATTATGAAATGAACTGCCAATTCTAGTGGCCAAGTTTGAAGTATGATATCTTGGATTTGGTATCTTTCTATCTCACCTTCCAATTAATAATGTTAGAGCATCATAATACCTATGATTTATTATAGTCTATCCTTATATCGACATGAAAATGGGATGCTATATTGATGGACTTCGCTGTTTAGTTTCCAATAACCCATTTAGGAAAGATTTTTGTTTAATTGGTAATTGAATGACCAACCATGTTATCTCATTAAATCCCAATATGTTATACCACCATGGTATATGTCCATGGAAGATTATACATTCGTGATATTTTCATGTTTCATGGAATGAATTTGGTTATCATATTTAATGTATATCATCACTTTACCTCTCATTTTTGGAAATGAAATAAGAAAACTATGGGATATCAGGTTCAATTGTTTATGTAATACCACCCATAGACGAACTGGTAGACAGAATAGTCTATTTAGACCCTCAAGGACATGCTTCAATCTTGTGTCTTGGATTTTTAAGGTTCTTGGGATAGCCGTCACGAAATGGTTGAGTTCACCTATAAAAAAATATCAATTATTTATCAATATTGAACCGTATGGAACTTTGTATGGCCATCCATGTAAATCTTATATTTATTAGATTGAAGGAGGTGAAGCTTCCCTTCTTGGATCGAGTTTAGTTTAAGAGACCATGGTCATAATTCAATTGACCTGCCAAATTATTTATATAAAACATAGTTTATATAAATCCTTTAAATATCACCATCGTCATCCTATAATGTTTTTGATATGTGAATCCATGTTCTTGAAAGTCTCACCCTGGATGATTCACTTATGATTTAGTAAGAAAGGGAAGATAAAGCCTCATTATTGGGAAAATTTGAGATTTTCAAGTAAATTATAATAGTGTAATATCATCTTCTATTACCTCCTCAACTAGTTTCGATCCATGGAATTTTCCATTTTTTCCAAATCAAGAAGTATCTCTTTTGTCTATCTCATCCCATGAATTGGGAAGAGTTATATCTATATCCATATGTATCTATTTTTGAACATATCCATTATATTGTGGAATCCTAGATGAAAGTGTTTCATGGGAAATATATTCTACTCATCTATGTTCTTTGGTGATATGGATGAAAATATCATGAGAAATGGGTTCTCAAATATTTTATGAGGGGAAAATAGCCTCATCTCTTTTCATAGTATCCTTCAATGACATAGCTTTCTAGCAGCATAAATCCTTATCGTGGGTAAATCATCACATCCTGGCCTAAAATTTCTAATTACTATCTTTTCATTATATTTTTACTCACTATTCCTAAAACATCCTAAATCTTTATTATTTTTATTCTTTAAACAATTTTCTTTTTATTGTTTTGTTTTTGGTAATTCTTATGGCCACTCAAGTCTGTTTTGGGAAACAAGGAGTTTTCTGAGCAAGATCATGGTTGGTGCTTAGTTTTTAATCTCACCATTTCATCCATATTTTTTTATTTACTCCAGTAAGGCTGAAATTTTGTTCAATATTAAATAAATTATATTTGATAATTTTATTAAATTATAGGGAGTGCTATATCATGAAAAACCATTTCCAGAAACATGTTCCTACTCAGTGCTCTAAATCTAAGTGTATATTGGATGAAATTAAATGATAGGATGATATGACTTAAATGAAACTTAACAAATTAATACAATTTTGATTGGTGGTATATTAGAGACCATGGATAGTTTCAATTAATGGTATCTAATAAATATTTTCAATCTTCTATATTGAAAATGCAAGGACATTCAGTGCATTGAATATAAGAAACCTATTTATCCATAATCATGTTTTTTTATTGATTTACCCATAACTAATATAATTAATTTCCAATAACATTGAAATTTTTAGGGTGAATTTAAAATGGGTAATGGAAAAAATTTCTAAAAGGATATTTATGGGAACTCTTTCATTTACTAAGTCAAAAATAAGGAATATTTCATAGGTCATACTTGATAATATATTTTTATGGGTTTTTAATTTATTTTATGCCATAACCACCTCCTTAAGTCTTATAACTTCTCCAAAACCCCTTTTTATCCTGAGACACTAACGAATAGACTATGAAGATTTTTTACTGTAATAAAAGTTATTTCTAGTGGATAAATGTGCACCTTTACTTGTATATTTCATCATCCAGTCTTATTTTTTCTGCCTCGGGTTGATTTATCTCAATGGCTTAAGGAACCATTGAAAATGAATACTCTAGTTTATCATAAGTTTGAATTTAATTATCAATTTGGAAAGAAATCATATTTTTTATTTGATTTCTTAATTTGAATTAAGGAGGCGAGTGATGCGTTTTCCACATATTACCTATAAAATGCGATTTGGGGTTGTATTTCTTCTCTCCCTTGATGTTTTCCTCTCTTTAGCTTATAGGAATAGGATTTTTTTAATTATTCATCAATAGATTCAAGGAAGGTGATTTGAAATTGGGTATTTCATTTTTTAATCATGATTTTCACCCTCTTTTCATTGAGATTTAAAAAGGCATGAATCATGAAAATTATTATTTATGAAATTATGTTAAAAATGTATTTTATTTTACTTTTGAGAAGTGGTTCTCAAACTCACCATTTTATCCTTTTAAAGTGTTTTTAAGGCTATTTTGTGAATCCTATATGTTTATAGTGTTTAGATATTTAAAATATTATTCTTCATAATTTTAAATTGAATACCAAATCACAATTTCTTGGAAAAAATGTGTTTATTCAAGAATTGGTTTCCTTTAATCAATGATTTATCGTTATAAATGACCATCAATGATTTTCAACATTATCTTCTTCGAGGGATTTAAGAAAAAACCATTTTTTATGCTTTTTCATGTGGTAAGACTTTGGTAGTAAGGTGGGTATGGGTTAGGGTGTAGGTTTAATAATTTATCTTGAAAAAAAAACAATAACTAAACATATTTTAAGGGATAAAAGAGTACCTTGTTTTATGAATCTTCCCATCTAGGTTGTGCACCTAGGGTAATGTTCTCCATGTTCTTAATTTACCATGATATTTACCCTATAGACATTTCATATCATTTTGTGGTGTTATATTATAAATTTTGATATATTTAAAGAACTTGAATTATATATGTTGATAAATACCTTGAATCTATTTTATAGAATTTCAATATTTTAATTTATTTGGTTATTATGTATTTATAAAATTCTATGAAATATATACTTTATAAAAAGAAAATTGAAATTTATTCCTCAGTAATTATTCACACTAAAAATCCTTGAGAATTGATTTTTATCTTTAAGAGGGTATCTTGATGATTTTTTCATTATATATATATACACACATTTTTAAACTAAGTTAGAAATTCATATTTAATTTAATTGTTTCATGCCTTGTTTTATTTAAATTTAGCATCATTAGATTATTGAATAATGTCCTATATATAGATTTTTTTTGTGAAAACCTACTAGGATTCATATTATACCAAACATATACCATTCGGTGTATGTTGATACTCGTAAAAGTAAAGTGCCTTGGGATAGTAATGGATTCTTTCTTTATCATGGAGTTTGAACATTGTGGGAACATGACATCACATAGAGTCAAGATGGTGGTATTCTGAGTTTTTCTTGGTTATTATCTTGTTTTTATTTTATGTTTTATTTAATATTCTTATTATACATTAAACCCTCGTGGTTTATTTTTATGTATATCGAAACTTTTTTCTGGTTAAATTTACTTATTATTTATTTTTGGAAAAATCATTCCTAGTAGTCATTTAGGCTACCCATATTCTATTCATCCACCCATGGGGATAAAGAATTCCCTTTTGGCCTCATCAATACTCATTTGGGTGTTTAGTTTTTTATATTTATCTTGTTAAATTCATTGAAATTTGGTAAAAAAGGGATTTTTTATTGTTTCTTTTTTTTATCAGAATGATTTTAGGGATATTTTGATAGATAAGATATAAGATTATCAAGAATTAATGATTACTTATAATTTATTTCCTAACCATATATCCTTAGAATGAGACTTAAGTTACTATGTATTTCGGGGAAAAGTGTCTCAAGATTTTGAATTATTACTTTTCCCAACTTTTCTCATTTTTGAGTTAAGTATCTTTCTTTTCCTAGTTTTGGTATTAATATTTTTACATTTTCTGTTATATATTTCCATGCATCCTAGAAAAAATCTAAATGAACCCCAATAGGGAGACGTTTTATTCCCTAGAAAGAAAACCTTCTTGTTGACCAGAGACTCATGGAAGTAGTTGTACAAGCATTTCAGGCTCTTCAACTAGGGGTTTTGATAGGAAATAGTTCAAGAAAAAACCCCATGTGACTAAGATAGAATCATCGGTAGAGGATATTAGATCCTACTATAACATTCTCCCGTAGATAACATTATTAATAGTCCTTATAACTTTTTTTTCATAAGACCTCAAGTGTTATTTCTTACACAACAGAGGCTTCTGACTAGAAATGGGGTTCTCAAGAGGTACTGTGATCTGACTATATTCCCATATAAAAAGGTTAAACCATAAATAAATAAACATACATCATACAAGTCATAGTATATACAAATAATAAATAAAATAGAATAGAATAATTCTATATGAAGATGAAATACAATAAAGGATCGAACAACCATTCCACAAATATAACATCAATAATGCATTGGGTCGATCACATATACAAAATAAACAACTATAAATAAATAAATCAATATTTAATTATAATTCTGATTTATTCCATATACTCAGTCTCTATTGCCCCATAAAGCTTATCTAGGACAATAATCAGACTTCAGATGAGTGGTTCCAATCAATAATTCAACCTTGGGCATTTTACTTATCCATCATGCATCTATTCTCAACCTGAAAGTAGACATATGGTATACAAACACACTAAGGTGCATGTACAAGGGGTGAGAAAGAAATCATAGTAGATCACCCCCAATAGTGAGATTATAACATACTATCAAATGTTCATGATCATGTAATATGCTCAGACTATTTGAGATACAACTGGAAAAGAATAAAATAAAACCATCATCGATCCTTAGGTTTGTGAACTAAATTGACCATACCTACATCATCTATGAGCATGTTGTCTCGGAGGATGTATTGATGATTGTGAATCATAAGTAAAATGTGGAAACCACATCCATGGAATCCTCTACCAATTCTATTAACCCTAGAGACCCATCCCATAACATTCCAAACATTCAGGCTCTTAATATAAGTCATCCTCATCTTGTCCCCATGAATTTGATGATGCAACCCATGGAAATACTATCATGTCAAACCATATAGAGTACATCGCTCCAAGTGCATCATTCAATAAACTAAACCATTGATGTAGAGTTTATGTTCAATATCCCAAACCATAAATAATACATGGTACCTAGACCATTAGTCTGGAACCTATACCTTGGATGTAGAGCATCATTCCACATGATATGCCATCAATTCCTAGAGCATTATTCAATAAGTAAAACAATAAAGTATACTTTCAATGTCCAGAGCCTCAATCAGAAATAAAATATATATAGTATACTACACATGATTGAATCGTCATTACAACATCTCAACCACATATATAGAAATCCATGTTAATTATTCTCAACCATAAATGTAGATAACCATGTTCACCAACATCATCCATATAGGTAGATCTCTATGTCCACTATTCTCAACCCAATATGAAGATCATTGTGTCCGCCAACCTCATCCATATATGTAAAACACCATGTCCACCATTCCAAAAAAAGGATTTTGAGAATCATGTACAACAACTTAAAACACACAAAAATACCACTGGAGATCAGAACCCTAGTCTGACATCTAAACTATTCCATTATTTACTACATCTTGTCTTTCAACTCACTTCAAATTTCATCATACTATGATATTAAGGATCATCCTTTTTATCATTAATTATTTTCTAAGGTATAAAAATAAATAAGATGAATGAAACATAACCAAAGTAGTTTGAACACCCATTCCCATCCTTATCATCTTATCCCCATTGGTTTTACACATCAATACGGGTTCAAGGTGACACCCATAACAATCTCTACCCAACCATGCACTGACATAGGGTTATTTTATTAGGGGGAACCCACCTAGTTCCTCTAGGACAACACATAAGAAGAGGCATCCCTCTTTGGATCCTCAAAACTGATATCTAAGAAAAGGCATTAGTCTTGGGATCCTTGGTCACAACTATCTTCTCTGGCTAACGACCATCACTTGAGGGGTAACACAACCCACAACCTAGTCTATTGAATATCACTGACTCATAGGCCTAAATAAGTCATAAACCTCACAAGGGATATGTCTTCAAGACCATACCATTTCCAAGCCACCCTATGATAGCCAAAACACACTACATATATACCACCTAGAGTCAATACCCGATACAACTATCTTGGTACACTTTCATTCAAAATCATTCACGGACTCTATTGAACCCATACCACATCCTCCAATCATTCTCATTACCCTTTTCTAGGACTAATTTTATGTATCACTCTTAAGAGATAGATGGATTCAATTATTGGGGGAAGGAACTCTCCATTAAAATTCACTCACCCCCAAATGCCTCTTATAATTTTTAAAAATCCCCAAGGGGTCCGACATCACATTATATATGAAAAAATACTCAAAATGGGCTCATCTTCTGTCTAATTCTAACTCCAAGTATGAAAATCACCCAAAACCCTAAAAAGGGTAACAATATGGAAGTACACAATTTTTACCCCCCAAGTACACAATGTGTACTCTTAAACCTCAAACCTATCAATGTACTTATACATGGACTTGGTACACATGAGGGCTAGCCATTCACTACTACATGGCTAGGGCATACATGGGGCCTGACCATGTACTACTACATGGCCATGTCCTCCGTTCATGGAGTGTCTTCCCATGTACATGGCCACATGTCCAAATTTTACTATATTACATGTACTTCAAATGAACGATGTATAGTTACAAAACTCCATCTTCCCAACTAATCGGCCACAAGAAAATGTACCACTACATGGCATGTATTTCGAGTACAGAACATGTAGTTCCAAAACTCCATCTACCAAACTGTTCAGCCACATAGTCAAGTACCACTATATGGTGTGTACTCTATATACATGACATATAGTTCCAAAAACTCCATCTTCCCCAAATAGAAAAAAACACATGGCCGATGTTCTTGAAACCACCCACCATGTGACAAGGATTTTCGAATGGGGATCCCTTACGAACCTCCTGAAACTCCTATTCCCCCCACCCCAATTAATCACAAATCAAAATCCAAGGTCTTTAGTAGATAGAAAATGTATTTAAAAACTAAAACAAGTAATATATGGGGATCAAGGCTTAAAACATAAAAAATGACCTACCTTATGGTGAAAATGTCAAAGATTTAGGTCCAAAACCTCTCCTTGAAGCTTCAACACCTTGATCTGGTCCCAATTGCCACCATGGAAGTCATTTGGTAGCTCCTCCTCCTTCTCCTTTTAGTATATATATCATGTTAAACTGAGGATACCTACCCATTATGTTATTAATAGGAAGGAATATGGGGTTTTTTTTAATTTAATTGATTATTAATTCTATTAATTAATTAAATTACCATTAAAAATGATCTTCCTAAGTCCCATAACATGAGTCCGGTTTACACCTTTACTAATAAAACCCCCTTATTCTAGATTCAATTGTGAAGTAAAAATATGAATATGATTCTTCGTTTAGAAGATATGACCACCTAAACCCCAGTGAATAATTTAATATTTAATTAATTAAATATTCCTCTAAAAATAAAATATCTTGTAATTTTACCAAAATATTTTCATAGGGAAAAAACCCATTCTGGTACAAATGGAGTGGTTAAAATAATAATCCAATATCATATTCTTAGGTTAAAATACAATTTTCCCCTTTATGAGCCTCCAAAACCAAAAATTAAATAATCCTCTCAAATTCAAAATCCCAAAAAATAACTCGTCATTACAACCTCCAAACCATAATACTTATCATCAATGATAATCCTCAATGGTAATCAAAACAAACATCCTAACCTACCTCATTCTTGAATTCTCATTCAAATAGTATCATTCCACTTCTGAATGCTCAATGTGATTCTAAAGTTACACTACTAGAATTCAAGGTATTTGTGATGGGTCATTTACGACGGGATCCCGTCGCAAATAATCTTTAGTGACAGGGCCCTGTCGCAAATATCCCGTTGCAGAAAACGTCATCTAAAATAAGTCTCCGATTTTATAATTTATATATATATGCTCTTTTGTGATGGGCCCGTCGCAAATTCTTTTTTGTGATGGCCCGTAATCCAGCAGCAAATGCTTTTTGAAAATATTTTTTTATTTGCGATGAGCCCATCGAAAATACTATTTGCGACAGGCCCATAATATTGTCCCAAATACCATTTTTAAGAAAAAGTTATTTAGACTATTTGTGACGGGATCCCGTCGCAACAGATCCCATCGCAAATAATAAATAAATTTTAAAAAAATAAATTAATTAAATTATGATTAATGAAAAATTAATTTTAATATTATTAAAATAATAAAAATATATTAAAATTCTCAATATTCACAAAAATATATAAAAAATCATAAAATATTATTATGATTATTGAAATATTAATTTTAATATTATTAAGATAATAAAATAAATATAAAATATTAAAATTCTCAATATTCTCAAAAAATATATAAAAAAATCATAATATATTATTATTATTATTGAAAAACTAATTTTAATATTATTAAAATAATAAAAAAATAAAAAATACTAAAATTCTCAATATTCACAAAAAAATATAAAAAAATCATAAATTATTATTATTATTATTATTATAAGAAAAAAATTAAAAAATATATTATTGAAAAAATATATTTAATAACATTATGATTAATGATACAATAATATTAATACGATTAAAATAATAAAAAATTTAAAAAAAAATTAAAATTCTCAATATTCACAAAAAAAAATCCTAAAATATTAAAAATTAAATTATGTAATAATCGCACTGATATAAAAGACAGAAACTGTAAGTAGGTCATATTACAAAAAATTTAAATTCAAATATTTTTTGACATAAAAAAATCACTTTGGGGGTCGCCTTCTGGAGGAGGTGGAGGAGCTGAAGGAGATGGTGGAGGAAACTCCTTCCCTAAACTACGTGTTAGATAGCGCATGTACTTCATCTGTTTGTGATGCCGCTACTTCCATTGATGTATCTTCTCCTCGTGATAATGATACCACTGCTACCATCGACGCATCCCCTCCTCGTGCTGCTATTGCGGTTGCTGCTTTTGACGCATCTCTTCTTGTTGCTTCTGCAAACTCTCTATAAGGTCATTCTGAGCTTGAAATAGCTTCTGATATTGTGAGCCAGAATATGATGCCTCTCCATGAACTCCTCTCAATCAGGATGCCTATATCGCATCTGTACTATAATAAGTACGAGAGGTCACATGAGAGACGATACCAACTACTCAGCCCTTCTCAAAGCCATATTGAGTCACCAGTATCCATGTCGCCTCGTCGAAATGGTGGGCACTGGTCTAATCAGTCACCTCTTCCTTACCCTCAGCCTCAGTTTGAGAAGTTGAAGCCTCATATAACTCCATCAATTCAAATTTGAAATTAAAATTGTGAAAATATTTTATTTAGTTAATTTTCAAACTGAAAAAATAAGACTAACCACAATCTGACGCTAGCGATCACCTTTAATCTCTTTAGTGGCTGGATCATTGTACATCCTCCGATAAACATCGTACTCCGTAATATCTAGTTGCTCGACTGCCTATATGAATATAAAATAAACTGTTTATATTTGTTGTTATATAAAATATTTAAATAAATACTTACCAGATACTCTATATGTGTACTGAATGTTGGGCTACCTGCTTGATGTGTCACCTCTTGTCCCCCCCAGTTTTGCCGACCCAATGAAGACCTCCTCTAAATTCTACCACCCAAAAAGTGTGCACATAATCCATCCCAAACCTGAGATGAAATTTACTCTGGTCGGTGGGATCTACATGACTCATAAAATAATGTCACTCCTGCTTTCTTAATGGTCGTCATTCTCAAATTTTTCAAAAACTGACGCAAACGCTCATGCATATCCACCTACCATGCTGCATGGATATCGCCACTCATGTTATCATCAATGGTATACCATAAACCCTACAAATAATATATAATATCAATGTATTAATAAAATAAATTACAAAATAAATATTATTTATTTACGTACCAGCCAATGATTGTACATGTTGAGC
This sequence comes from Viscum album, assembly GCA_963277665.1. Taxonomy (NCBI): domain Eukaryota; kingdom Viridiplantae; phylum Streptophyta; class Magnoliopsida; order Santalales; family Viscaceae; genus Viscum; species Viscum album. Next base: position 612,426,284 of record OY728129.1, on the reverse strand, counting down.
TGCACATCAACGGGAATCCGTTCCCATGTGGTCGATGGAAAAGAAAAATAATTGTTCAAAATATTGCTCCCCTATCCAACAGCTACATGCGCAAAACTATGAAAAAAGAATTAATAATCAAATAATTACTATATGTATAAATAAATTAATTAAATATAACTAAAATATACAAGTTACCATACCTCTGTGTGCGTGTATCGAAGTCAAGATATAGACGTTGCTCAGGGATAGGGTTTGGAATCATCAGTCACGCAAGACCGCACCCCCTCCATGTACCTCCTGAACCACCAGTAGGATGAGGGTCAGATGATCCCACATCCCCCTCATCCAAAGGTAGCTCAGCCTCCGCCAACTCACGTAATAGATCAGATTCCATATGAAACACAAAATTATTGTTGTTAGAAGATAGTTTAAAATAACTAATATATTTATATATATTAGTTATGATCATAACCAGCATTTAACTATGTCAATGTTCACCTTCATCATCATCATCATCATATATAACGATGTAAATGTCTTCATACTTCTCCTCATCATCATCATTATATATATATATGAGTTTCAATTTCATCATCCATTGTCATTTTAATTTCATTTGTAACATTATTAACATCTTCGTCACCATGGATCCTTAATTGTGGGGTGTGCTCATCGATATTCACGTTTATTTGTGAAAAAGATGAATTTTGAGTAGTCTCTTGAAAATTTTCAATTTCTTCTACTTCAGTGGAACCACATTGAGTTTCAGTAAATTGATTTTTCTGAGATTTCATTTTTATTATGCTTCACCAATCACCCAGGTCTATTGAAGTACCACAATACTTTGCGTAATAAATTTTATGTGCATGTTCATCTAGTAAAAATGGTTCATTTACTAAAAGTAGACATTTATATTTAATATCGATGATTCCATGAGTCGGATGAACATGAAAGACTCTCTCAGTATCCAACCACCAACATTAAAACATCGTTATGTAATTTTTTCCAAGATAACATAGCTCAATAATTTCATCCAGAATGTTGTAAAAGTCAACTTCAGTTTCTCTATGATGTGATCCTCTCAAACAAACTCCACTATTCATTGTTTTTTTTGATTTCTCATATTCACGTGTATGAAATCGATAACCATTCACCACATATACATTATAAGATCTAACCATTTTTGATGGTGGGTTACTCAATATAAGAGTTGCTTATAAATTTTATCAGCATGTTAAGACACTTGAAAAGTTGGAAAACAATTATCAATATAATAATTATTAAACTAAATTGATATTAAACCATCAATAATTTATGTTACTAGCTATTGAAACCATTTATGAAAAATAATTCTACGTTCTTCAAGAGTAGCTGCAGTGATTTATGGAACTTGTTTCTTGACATGACTATCATATAAACTATAAAAAAAATATGTTTACATACTTTAATAGAAATTATAGAATAAGTGATAGATGCACTCACAGTACAAATGTTGTCATTTGTTCATAGTTGAGAAGAATATATGTATGATCTCTGTGATGTTCATTGTCTGAAAACCATCTTTCATGAACTCCACCGAAGCAAAGATTTGGCTGATTAAAAACTGAAAAATGATTTTCCATTTCATCATTATCATTTCCCTACTTCCATCCCATGAATTTTTGTTTTGAGTAATATTCATATTCAAAATAGTGAGAGAAGAAAAAAAGAAATTTCTCTTAAAAATAAGCTTCAACAATTGAGTCTTCAACTGATGCTTTGTTATGTACTTTTTTCATCAATTTCTACATGCATCTCTCAAATGGGTAAATCCATAGAAACTGTACTGGACCTCTACATTTAGCTTCTTGTGGAAAATGTAATATTAGATGTTCTATTGAGTCAAAGAAAGATGGTGGAAATATTTTTTTCAGTTTATATATAATTACAGCAACATCTTCTTGCAGTTTTAATAGTGCATCGTAGTCAATTGTCACTGCACAAATGCCTCGAAAAAAAATATGATATATCTGTTATCGAATCTCAATTCATAGAATTCAACAAACCTCTGAATCCAATCAGCATAAGTCTTTCCATTATAACATGACAATCATGACTTTTTAATACGGTAATATGACCATTCTTAACACATCTTCCAAAATTGGAAGCATAGCCATATGGAAGTCTCAAATCTTCAATCCACTGACAAAATAATAAATGACTCTCTTTAGACAGTGTAAAAGATGCTTTTGGATTTATTAACCTCTATGATCTGACATTTTCAAATAGATCAAGTTCTAGTCACCTGCAAATTTGGTCAAGATCAAATCGTGCTTTTACAGTATCATTGGTCTTACCTGGTGTATCCTAAACTGTATGAAATAAATTATCAAAATAGTTCTTCTCAATGTGCATGACATCCAACATGTGGTGGACTAAAAAATTAGACCAATATGGGAGATCCCAAAAAATGCTTCATTTTATCCAATTATTTTCTTTCCCAAAGCCATGAATTTTCTGTTAGTTTATTGTTGGCCCAAATGTGATGGGAGGTAATGAAAATACAACTGATTTTAACTATGTACCTAAGATCATTTTTGGAGGTTCATCCCATTAAATTGTGCCTTTTCTGAAATGATATTTTTCCTTCGAAAAGGATGATCAGTTGGAAGAAATCTGTGATGACATTCAAAATAGAAAGTTCTTTTTAACATTGACGATCATAAAAGCTTTGTTCTCCTTCATACAGTAAGGAAATTATTTCAGACCATGTGTACTCAAGCCAGATAACATACCATATTCCGGAAAGTCACTAATCATCCACATCAATGCAGCTTCCACTGTGAAATTTTGTTTCGAAGCAACATCATATTTACTAACACTATTACTCCACAATTCATTTAACACATCAATCAATGGTTTCAAATAAAAATCAATATTCTTTTTCAGAAGTATTGGGATTAATAAGGTCAAAAAATATAGGGCTCCTCCATCAACATACATAGAGGTAGATTTTATGGAGTTATAAAGACAGGCCAACATGAATACTGAATACCATAAGAACCAAACGAACAGAAATCGTCTATAAAAAGACATAATCACACGTTTCGGGCTTCTAAAGAAAAAGACAGATGCATACGATCAAATTTCTTCCATGAATCACTATCAGATTGATGATTCAAGCTTTTACCAGTTGAATTATTGGTTTTGTGCCATGATATCATTGACGTTGTGTTATGAGACATAAATAAACGTTGTATCATGGGTGTAAGGGGGAAATATATCAACTGTATTATAGTAATCGATCCAGGCTTCCCTGGTTGAGCTTCTTTATAACTCGATTGTTCACATGTTGGAAAACTATCCAACGACTCATTTTTACTAGAATATAAGATGCAATCATTTTCACATGCCTGAATCTTTCGATAACTAAGGCCTAGATTACGAACCAACCTCTTGCTCTCATAGTAATTTGTAGGCAATGCATTTCCTTCAGTTAAGAGTTTTTTAGCAAAATAAAATATCTTATCAAAATAGTTGTTTTAAATTGCATTATCTGATTTAATAGTAATAAAATTTTCAACTGCTTCTACTTTTCTTATCTTATAACTAGGATATAATGCATCCTCAACAGGCCTCAGCAACTCATAAAATTTGGATGGTGCCAAATTAGGAGTTAAATCAATATCATCGTGAGTTTTAACTAGTCGAATAGATGGTCCTACAACATCATGTACTAAATTTTGGAATTGTGATGGATTCAGAATCAAGTTATTATTATCTTATCTGGAACTACGTTCACCATGTTGATACGAAAAAACATAATTTGGTTGAAAACCAAACCACAAGAGATGTCCCCCAACCTTATCAAATGTGTCAAACATTCTCAGAGCACATTTTTTACAAGGACACTTAATTGTTCCTTATTAAACATATTCTAGTTTTGATGATACAAATGCTAAGAAAGCTTCAACACCCTCAATATATAGAGGATTTAAACCTGAACCGTTTGGATTTCTGCACAGAATTATCCATACATGATGATCTAATAATGACTGATGTCGACTTCCTTGTTCCATATTTTTCTACAAAATACAAAATCATGACTATTTTTTAATTATTTGAAATTATAAATATACTATCTGAAAAAAGAATATAAATAATTACTATTACTTCTTAATAATTTACATTAATTAAAGGAGACACAATTTCATGTGGATTTGATGGCTACTAACTTGTCTGATAGCTCATTTACTAGAATTTTTCCCACACTGAAATCACAATGAAGAATTCGGTCAGAGGTACGCATATTCATTCTAGTATGCATGAGAATGAATATACGTATCGCCTACCCGATTCTTCATTGTGATTTCAGTGTAAGAAAGATGCATGTAAATGAGGTATCAGACAAAAGAGCCCCCTTTTCATCGATGGATCGTCTTCTTCTAACTATCACTGCCTGAAAAAATTATAAAAAATATGATCCTATGAATTTATATCCAATCTCGTGTATACGAGATTGAATATGCCTATGTAACAGCATAGTTTTCATATTGTTTTGAGTTGGTGAGAGTTGAAAGGAGAAAATTCAAAGAGAAAAAGGAGTGTCATCAATCCACTAAAAATTGTGCCAGGTACTTGGAATTTATTAAATTTTTTTAGAAAAATTTTATAACTGTTCCTAACTAATAATTACTATTTATTACTAATAATTGCAAATTATTACTAATTTTTCAATACTTATCAATACTTAGAAAAATGAAAACTGCTTGAACAATGAAAGGAAATTCGGTAATCATCATCTTAGAGATGATTAAAAAATTTCCCTTCATTATCCAAGTAGTTTTCATTTACTAATTATAATTATATCTAATTATTACTAATAAAAAAATTATATTATCAATATTTATGAAAAAATATTAATATTATTAAAAAATTAAAAAAATTATATAATATTAAAATTATCAATATTTGCAACATACGTTGCTCTATTCTTAACATGTTCAAATCTCAAAGGGTCACCAATTGTCAGGTTATGCACAATAAAAAGTTTGTTTAAGTCATCTCCAATGTAAACTTTATAATTGTCCTTGCATTGTTGATCACCTTTCAATTAGTGTTGCAATAGGATGACCAAAGTAATTTTGTTCTTGTCTCTAAGAATAATCTCACTGCCTTTACATAGATCATTCTACCTTAAAAATTTGAGTGGACATCAGTATCATTCCCTTAAATTTTCAAGGAGGAATAGTCTATGTAAAGGGTAATGAGAGATACTTCTTATAGATAAGAAGGGTATGACTTGGGTTATCCTATTGCAATGCTACTTGCAAGGTGATCAACCAAGCAAGGGAAATTATCAATAATTATTACTAATTATTACTTATTATGACTATTTATTACTAATTATGACTAATTAGGACTAATTATGACTAATTATGAAAAATTATGACTAATTATGATTAATTATTACCATTTTTTACTTATTATTACTTATTATTACTAATTATTACTAATTATTACTAATTTTTACTAATTTTTACTAATTATTACTAATTATAGCTAATTATAGCTAATTATAGATAATTATATCTAATTATTACTCATTATATCTAATTATATCTAATTATTACTAATTATTACTAATTATGTCTAAATATTAATATTTATTACTAATTATTACAAATTATTACAAATTATTCCTAATTATTCCAAATAATTACTAATTATATCTAATTATTAATTATTATTATTATTATATCTAATTATTATTAATTATTACTACTTACTACTAATTATTACTAATTATTGCTAAATATTACTAATTATTTCTAAATATTACTAATTATTGCTAAATATTAATAATTATTAGTATTTATTCCTAATTATTTCTATGTATTCTAATTATTCAAAATTATTCCTAATTATTCCTAATTATTCTTAATTATTACTAATTATACCTTATTATTCATATTTATTGTTAATTATTTCTAATTATTGCAAATTATTGAAAATTATTTCTCATTATTGCTAATTATTCGTAATTATTTTTATTTATTGCTTATTATTAGTATTTATTGCTAATTATTAGTATTTATTAGTAGTTGTTACTAATTATTAGTATTTATTACTAATCATTACAATTTATTACTAATTATTACAATTTATTTCTAATTATTACAATTTATTTCTAATTATTACAATTTGTTACTAATTATTGCTAAATATTACTAATTATTGCTAATTATTACGAATTATTGCTAATTATGACTAATTATTCCTAATTATTCCTAATTATTTCTAATTATTCCTAATTATTGCTAATTATTCCTAACTATTGCTAATTATTACTAATAATAAATATTTAATCCTAATTATTCGTAATTATTATTAATTATTACGAATTTTTTCCTAATTATAACTAATTATTCATATTTATAAATATATATTTCTATTTATTGATAATTATTTCTATTTATTGCTAATTATTGATATTTATTTCTATTTATTGCAAATTATTTCTAATTATTCCTAATTATTGCCAATTATTGCTATTTATTTCTATTTATTGCTAATTATTTCTAATTATTTATTATTTTTGCTAATTATTAGTATTTATTAGTAATTATTAGTAATTATTAGTATTTATTACTAATTATTACAATTTATTACTAATTATTCCAATTTATTAGTAATTATTACAATTTATTACTAATTATTATTAATTATTCCTAATTATTAGTAATTATTCCTAATTATTACTAATTATTACTAATTATTACTAATTATTCCTATTTATTACTAATTATTCCTATTTTTTACTATTTATTTCTATTTATTGCTAATTATTGCTAATTATTGCTAATTATTCCTAATTATTGCTAATTATTGTCAATTATTCCTAATTACTACTAATTATTCCTAAATATTTCTAATTATTGCTATTTATTGCTATTTATTTCTAATTATTGATATTTATTTCTAATCATTGCTAATTATTCCTAATTGTTAGTATTTATGGGTAATTATTAGTATTTATTAGTAATTATTAGTATTTAATACTAATTATTACAATTTATTACTAATTATTATTAATTATTTCTATTTATTTCTATTTACTGGTATTTATTACTAATTATTGCTAATTATTACTAATTATTGCTAATTATTGCTAATTATTCCTAATTATTGCTCATTATTACTAATTATTAATATTTATTACTAATTATTCATAATTATTACTAATTATTCTTATTTATTACTATTCATTTTTTTATTACCAATTTTTATTAATTACAACAAATTAATTATATACATTACTAATTATCGTTAATAATTAATAATTACTACTAATTAAAAAAATTAATACTACAAATTTCAATTTATTAATACAAATAAATACTGATGACAGAATAATATAAATTTAATTTAATTACAACTAATCAACAATAGAAAAAATTAACATAAAAAATGAAATAAATAATAAATTAAAAAACATAAATACCTTTAATACTGATTTTCTGTTGATGCAGATGGCTTCACAACTTCTTCGTGAACAAAAAAATTAACTTAGTAAAATTCTCTCTCTAAAATTAGAGTTTAGAGAGAAACAAGATCTAAAATTTGAGAGGAATGAAAGGAAAACTGATGGGGGTATATATAGGTTACATTATTTGTGACGGCATTATTCGCGACGGGATACCCGTAGCAAATACTATCTTTTGCGACGAGACTCGTCGCAAATACCTACACCCGCTTTAATTACTGTCGGCGGTTAAAAAGTTATTTGCGACGGCACCCATCACAAATAGTCCCTGTCGACACACCTTTTGCGACGGGACGACATCCCGTCGCAAAAAGCAATAACCCGCAGCCGGTAATTTGCGACAAGCCTCACCACAAATAGTCTTTGTTGACTCACCTTTTGCGACGGGACGACATCCTGTCGCAAAAGGCTATAAACTGCCGCCGGTTATTTGCGACGGGCCTCATCTCAAAAGGTTTCCCGTCGCAAAATTCTATAAACCACCACCGGTTATTTGCGACGGCCCCCTGTCGCAAATACATAACTATTTGTGACGGTTGGATCCCACTGTCGCAAATAACCTTCGCGCTGTTTGGCGTGCTATCTGTGCCAAACTATTTGTGACAGGAGACCAAATCCCATCACAAATAGTTGGTTACTTGTGATGGGTCGTTACCCCCATTGCAAATAACCTCTCGGACCGGCCTTTTGCGACGAGATTTATTCCCGTCGCAAAAAACTTGTCCCAAAAATCCCTTTTTCTCGTAGTGTGCCACTCGAAACATGTGATTATTAAACCACCAAAACTCAAGCCGAGTCTCCCAACCACTACAAAAAACATCAAGATTTATCATAATTAATCTTTCCCATCCTATGACATCACTGCATCATCATCTCATTCATCAACTGGCATGTGGTGCTCACCACTTTAGGAATTGGCATTAAAAGGCCAATTATAATCCATGGCCTTGCCCGCTATTGGAATTTCATTTCAAAACACGCCCCTATCATCCTAAGGATTCTTCTGGTATGGTTCCCAACTACCACACTCATACCAAAATGAGAAATACAAACAAGCATCAGCATGATTCCATATCATCAAACACCAACTAAAAAAGTCACATACTATCATCCATTCATTAACTAAGAACAAACTGACATTTTCTCAAAATCCTTGTCCAATTTTCAATGTGACCCATCTTTCCCAAGAAAAAATGTCAGATGTTATTTGAAACTTTTCTCACCCACTTCCTACATTAATTCTAGTCTGAATATCTTCAACTTACTCATCACCAAAACACCCAACTCCAATTATCAGTACATTACCATCTCACTTGGCCACGATGCCTTCATGACCAAAGGCATCCCATGATCATCTAAATACATTCTCAGGGGTCCACACCTGAATCTTAGTGTTATTATATGGTTAGTTCATCATCAATAGAAACTATTATCATTCCTTGTTTCACACATCGATGCACTTATAATCCAAGCACCCTTGTATTCTTTAAATCTTTTCCTGAGGCTGAAGCGGCCACTCCGCCTCGATCCACCAATATAAAATATTTCAGGATGGAATTGAAAAGGGAATTTAAGAACACTCCCCATGGGTTCCTCATCGATATACTGATGCCGCCATGAATGGTCCACTGCTAGTTCCACACACATGAAACCCTTCCAACACAAGGGATAAACCTCCATGTCCAGTATGTCACTCCCCATAATAGATGTTTCATTGTCAACACTTCAATCAAGAAACTCCAACAACCTGACCCCTGCTCTAATATCGATCCTTATAACTGGATGTTGTTATCAATTTCTCACTAAAGTGAAAAAATTAAACATAAACTATCACCCATTCGTGGATTCCCAGAATGGAACCCACAACATTCAATGACATCCATTCCATCATAAGGACCTCAATAACAAACAATCGATGGTTCGGTTTTCACCATAATGTGTCAATTAAACCATTCCACGAGCACAATCAACATGGAATCCCTTCAGCAAACTAGAAGTAACATTTAAATAGATTAGTTTATATGTTATTCTCTTTCAATGTACTCAAGGTGATGAAAATATATTGGGTGTGATCGACTCTAGATAGAGATTATACTAAGATGTCATAAAAATACTACCACAAACCCTTCCATTCTAGAAACATCACGATTCTATCTAAAAAGCCTCAATATACCATTCTTAGACACCTCTCATAACACCCACATTTGTTCTCTTCCTACTCATATATACCTTATTAATTTAAGCATCATGATCATTTGATTCTATAATACCCAGACACAAACTAAATAACATAGCTCTTCACGACATGTTAGTGCCTCAATGATCTCATTAACACCAAATAATCACATGCTCTTGCATAACCAAATCACAAAACATATTCTGAATCTTATGAGTTACACCCTTTGAAAACTCATTTCACAATACCTAACCACATTCCGTTTATAACCTCCTTTTATCTCGATCCAACTCATTTCCAATGGAGAATCCCCACCTGGAAAACCGTCACCTGGGATAGGCCCCTGAATGAAAATTTCCATCATGAAACCAACCACAAGTATAAAGAACTAGAACTTAATAGATCATTATCAAAGACAAAATGTATCCAACATGAGTAAACCCCATACTATATATCATTGCTTACCCATCAGTAATAGATTCCAAAAACATCCACTTATGTTGTGTGCTCTTAATGGAACTTATAACTTGGACGACCCCTCATCTGGGTCAACCTTGAAAGTCACATGGGACCAAATCCTTAAATTAAAGTCACATAAAATAATTCCACTAGGCTCTCACACCATTCCCTACTGGTAAATTCTCATATGGTTATGAGGTATACCTAGTTCTAGGCTAACTCATATAAGGTCTCTACTAATGGGCATCAAGAACACTCCCATCCCAATGTCACATGACATAAACATGTCAAAACACCCATCTCATATTTTCCCACATACTAAGGCATCTTAGGTAGACCATCACCCAAAACTATGGAACCCTTCTTCTCTAAGAATCTAAATATAAGACTTCTCACTTGAGGACATGGCCATACAATCGAACCTAAACTATAACTACCCACAATGGGTCCAATGGTTAAGAACCGATGCCAAGATGACCCATTGGGGTCATTGTAATATTTGTGAATCAGGACTGCATCATTTTCCTCATCATCCATCATCTCAATGTAGAGCCACGTAACCTTCCATTAGAAGGGAACCCACAAACAAGTCGGACTAGTTGAGTACAATTCCACCATGTTCTTATATGGGAAAACATTGTATGAAATTTTATTGACACTTTAAATAACTAACACTCTATCATCAGTAAAATGAAACTCTAAAAAATCCTATAACACATGGATCCCATTTTCATATCTTGATGTATGAGACACCTCTATCCTATATAGGCCATGAGTTAACATCAAATTTTCAGTCACTTTTTAGCAGTCATATAGCAATAAATCTATCACAACACATAAATACAAACCACATGCACAACAATTAAAGTGAAAATAATATACAATAAGATCAACTCAAATCAAGAACATCAATTCATGGACTTGGTAACCTATATATCCCACATAAATATGAGTTCTTGATAACCAATCCCAATATCAATGAAATGATCCAACAGATTCCTAAATATTTGATCTGGAGAATCCCAAAAAGTAAAAAAATATGAATATATCTTATCTAAAACCACTTTGTAACATATTGCCTTATCTCAGTCCATGAAAAATAGCCATATCAGTTAACCACAAGACCTTTGGCATGCCACCTCATATTCTATATGCTACTGACATGTATCAAGGGTCTAATGTGGATCTATGAGGAGAATATACCCCTATATCAGAGTGCACAGGTATAAATAAATAACCAAAAATCATACAAATTAGGAAATAGAACGAATAAATAAAATTAAATAGTATCTTGTTGTAAGAAGATAAAATACAACAATGTCTCTAATAGTCATTCCATAAATACAACACTGATCGCCCACTAGGACGATCGCATATACAAAATAAACAACTAAAAAATTAATACCGAAAGCTCTACTTACAAGTCCTCATTATTACACATACCTAATATCCAGTACACTATAAATCGACTCTATCATGGTCATTAAACTTCCACATGAGTATCTCTATTCAATCATGTATCCCTGGGCCATAGCCCTATCCATTGTGAACACGCTCTGAACCTAAAAGTGGATAGTAGTTTTGTATGTACACAATTGAAAACATGCAAGGGGTTATAAAAAAATATTATTAGGACACCCCCAATGGTAAACATATAACCTACTTTCATAATTTTATGATCACATAATATTCTTACCCTAGTTGATATATGAATAGAGAAAAAATTAAAAACATCATCGATATGTAGGTTCATAACCTTGATCCACCATAGACTATTCAGCCAGCACCATGGTTTCTCTGAGAAACTATCTATGATCACTCATCCCAAAAAACATGAGGGTTCTACATATATAGTATCCAAAAATAATCTTCTCGGCTCTAGGGACCCATCCCATAATATTCCTATCATCTGGGTTCTTAATATATGGCATCCCCATCATATACCCAAGACTCTGGGGATGAAAACCATGGTAGTACTATCATCTCAAAACCATATAAATTACATGGTACCTAGAGCTTCAGTCTACCACCTAAACCATGGATTCCTAGAATCTATCTAACAGTACTAACTATATAGAATACATAGTTCCTAGAGCATCATTCCATCACCTAAACCATGGATGAAAAACACCATCCCTCCATCCCATTCCACCTGGTATACAATCATTACCCATATCATGAGTTTAGGAAAAAAGAAATAAAGTATAATGTTAGTTTATAGAGCCTCATTCTTTCAACTAGTCCATATAGTATAGTATCCATGCTCGCAGCATTAGTCTTATATCTAACCCACATATACAGAATATCATGTCCACTCTTATAAACTATATATTTGGATTTCCATGTCCACCAACCTCATCTGTATATGTAGAAATACATTTCAACTATTCTCAACCATATATGTGGATTTACATGTCCATCAACCTAATCCATATAAGTAGAACACCTTTTCCACCACTCCGAAAAATTATTTGGAGCATCATTTCCAATATCGAAAACCATGAAAAAAATTCCATCAGTGACTGGACCCTCTGTCTAACATCTAATCCATTCCACCATTTACTACTTCCAAAGGATCAACACACTTGACATTTCCAGGAAATATCATATCAAGGATTTTCCTTTTCAATATTAATTCTTCACCAAGGTCCAAAAAAATATAAATGAAACATAACCAGGATTGGTGGAACACCCATACCCATCCCCATCATCTGGTCCCCATCGGGCTTGAACATTGTTTTGAGTTGTAGGTATCACTCGAATCAATAGATAACCAATCATTCACCCACACAGGGTCATTATACTAATGGTAACCCACCTAGGTCTAATGTTCCAACATTTAAGTAGGGGCATCCCTCTTTTGATTCACAAAAATGATATTCTAGTGGAGGCATCCCTCTTGGGATCCTTTTCCGTAGCTAATATCTCAGGACAATGCCCATCTCTTGAGGGTCACACGTCCCATAACACAGTCTCTAGTATATCATGGCCTCACATTCCTAAAAGGCATAAGACTTCATAAAGGATATAACAACAATCATTTCCCCTTTTAAGACACCTGATGATAGCCTGAACATCCAATCTATCCATCACCACAATTAGTAATAGAGTCATAATAACTTTGGATAGTCCCATTATAACACCAGTCGAGGACTCTAAAAAACATACACCAAATACTCAAATCATTCTCAAGAACCATACTTGGGCTTCATCTCATGTCTCATTCTTCGGAGAAAACTGGATTCAATTATTAAAGGAATAACCTCTCTATTATAAGTCACTCACCCCCAAAACACCTCTTAGAAGTCCTCAAAATACAACAAGGGTTACAACATCTTATTATATGTATAGAAATACTCAAAATGGACTAATATGGTGTCTATTTTTTTCTTTGGTGTGTAGAATCAACCAAACCCATAAAAATAGTACCAAAGGCTTGGTACACATCATATACCCCGAGCATACAATATGTATTCCCAAACCACAAACCTGGCCATGTAGTTCTACATATCCTAGGTATACATTGGGTCTAGTTGTGTACTACTATATCATCAAGTCATACATGGGGTCAAATTATTTACCACTACATGGGAATGTCCCTCCTACATGGGGTTTCTTCTTAACTACACTTCCACATGGCCATGTACCACTATATGGAATGTACAAAGCATACACATCATGTAGTTCCAAAACTCTATCTGACCAAATATGAAACAACATGGTCATGTATCACTACATGTAATGTACTTCAAGTACACGGTGTGTAGTTCGAAAACTCCATCGGCCCAAACACTGGGCCACAAGGCCATGTACCACTATATGGAGTGTACTAGAAGTACATGGTGTATACTCATTGTACACTATATTTAGTTCCAAGAACATAAAATTCCTCGAAATAGGATGGAAAAAATGTTGTTGTTTTCATGAATCCACATGTTGTGTGATTAGGATGTTCGAATGCGAAACCCCTACAAACCTCTTGATACCCCACATTTTTCTCGATTAATTATAGATTTACCCTAAGTTGGGTCCTTAGTACTCATAAATGGGATTAAAAAATAAAAGGACAAATATATGTGTATTTGAATTAAAAATATTTGGGTATTTGAATTAAAAATAAAAAAATTACCTACCTCATGTGGAAAATGATTAAGCTTTGGGCCCAAAATAGCTCCTAAAAGCTACTACACCATGATCCAGTCTTGATCGCCTCCATGGATGATGTCCAATAATGCATCCTCCTCCTCCCCCACATGGTTCAAATATCACATGAAAGGGATAAGTAATACTGATTATGTAATGAATAGTAAATAATGAGGGTGCGTTTTGAATAATTTAATTAATAAATTGATTGTGCATTATAAATTCTCATCCTATGTCTTGAAAAATAAAGCTCGTTTACACCTCAACTAAGAACCCCCCCTAATTGTAAACTCAACCATAGAGATAAAATATAAATACGATACTCCATTGAAAATATATTGAAACCTTAAATGACATGGGTAATTCAATATTTAATTAATTATATATTAAATATTATACCGAAATAAACAATTATTGGAATTCCACAAAAATCATATCCTAGAGTAAAATATATATTTTATGACTAATAGATATATTTGAAAATTTATCTTAGATATTTTATTTAGAAGAGATAACTATTTTACTATTTTTGATCCTCTAAACCCAAAAAAATTAAATATTCTAATCTAATTTAAAATCATGAAAAATGATAGTCTTTACACCAACAATAGAATCCATTTACCGTTAATGGAAATAACAATTCTAATGAGGTAGGGTATTAGCTGGGAAATATTGAACATATTTTCATGTTATTAGAGATGCATGATACCATTGGGGTTATGTTTATAGTCTCCAACCTTGAAGGACCTAAAAAAATGTGGAGAGATGTTATAATTTTAGTGTAGCTGAATGAGGGTTTGGAGTAAAACAACATAAAGTATATCTTTACAAATAAATTTTACCCAGATTATATGATTTAGTAATTGTACCTAGTGTTTCTCAATATTCAATAGGGTAATAATTATTTGATATAGTATTCTTGGTATTTTACTAAGAATTCTTAATTTTCACTTGAGGTTATTTTTAATCAGAATATGAAACCATGTATATTTAATATGGGCCTTCGATCAGATGTTCAAATGGTAGAATTTATGAAAAAACACTCTTCATATGTTGAGGTATTGGATAGGGATATTATAGAAGAACATAACATGGAAAGGAACTCGAGTATGACCAAGATTATTTCTACACCTAACACCGGATTCAGTATCTTATTTAAAGGAATGATGAAGTGCAATGATTCCCATAGGAGAAATCATAGAAGTGTGTTGTGGCATTACTCTTATACTCCATGAGTTATTGCTATTGGTGTTCCTTTGACATGATAATGGTGTGTCAGAACATACCATGGTAGTCACTTATGTTCATAACCTACTAGGAATTGCAGCTCTTGTGGGCATAAAGGTAATATGGAGATGTTCTGTTAGGATATCTCTAATCCTCTCTATAGATAAGGTCCTTTAGCACCTATAGGGACTACGTGAAAATAATCTACTTTAAATAATCTTGGTTTATAAACATGGGCATCCAAAATGAATCTATTACACATATTTGAGGATTCTCTAATGGATGTGGATACATGTCCATTGACTATAAGAGGTATTGTATCTATTTAATCTTCATTAGAGACAATTTTATTTGACATAGATATCTCCCAATCATTAATTAATACATGTATTGTTAATCTATTCAATCTACCTATGGATCTTATGCCTCATGTGCTAGAGTTAGTGACACATATTGGTGTGAATAAGGAGCGGGGTTTTTATTCCATTCCAACTATTTTATGATCTCATATGTTGAGTCGGTTGGGGAATTTCTCATATTGGAAATCCAACTCTTTGATTTTATCAACGGTATAGACTATATGGTTACACATTAGTCCAAGTTTGTATTTAACTATCATCAAGAATCTTCCATAACATTAGATGGGATTATATGGGTTCTTCATATCAAATGGGATCCAAGATTTGGTTTGGTAAGATCACCTTTACTAGAGATTGGGAGTTCTATATCATATTTTATACTTGATTTTGGTGATTAATTCTTAATTATTGAGCTACCTACTACTGCTAGGGAATGTCATGATGTGTTCCAAGAGTATTTCTCAGGGTTTCCTCTGGATATAGGTGAAGTTATCAATTGATTTGGTAAAAGGAACTCAAAAAATATATATTCCTTCATATTTTATGTATCCTACATAACTAATGGAGTTGAAGATTTGGTTGGATGAAATTCATGTGAAGGGTTTATTCACCAAAGTGTACCACCTTGGGTTAACCCATACTATTTTCTAAGAATGTTGATGGGGCACAATTCATGTGTGTTGATTATCTAAATATGAACCATTCCATGATCAAGAATAAGTATTTATTTACACATATTTGTGACTTATTTGATCAATACCAGAGATCTAATTGGTTTTGAAGGATTTATTTCTAATTTGGGTATCACTAGCTTGGATTTTGAGAAATGTACATCCCTAAAATTCCTTTCAAAAGTTGGTATGCCCACATTGAGTATCCAGTGATTCATTTTCGTTTAACTAATTCTCCTACTATCTTTAATATATTTATGACTAGAATATTCTATCAGTATCATGATTCCTTTATTGTGGTATTTTTTTGATGATATCCTGGTTTAATCAAAGATAGAAGAGTACCATGTCCATTACATGAGGTTAGTTATGGTAATCCTCATAGATCACCACTTTATCACTAATATTTCAAAATTCTATTTTTTACATGATAAGTCATGATTTTAGATAAGTTGTTTTGGAACATGGAATTTCAATTGATCTAGAGAAGATGAGGATTTTTATTTTTTTGGAGGATCCATGAAATGTATTCTAAAATCATAAAATCTAAGGCTTGGATGGATATTTTCAGTGATTAATTAATCATTTTTCAAATATGTCTTCTCCCTTTTATACCATCACCTATAAAGTGTAATGTTTTCAGTGGATTAGAAGTTCCAAACTTCTTTTAATGAGTTTAAGTGTTGAATTACCTCATCACATGTACTAACTATTCCATAGGTAAAACATAGATATGCAGTTTATTATGATATTCCATATGCTGGTTGTAATGTGTGATGATGTAGGGTGATCACATGATGGATTATGGTTCTCATCAGCTTAAACCTGATGGGAAGAATTTTTCCACTCACAACCTAGAACATGCAGTGGGTATGCATGCACTTAAAACATAAGGGCATCATATTTTTGGGGAAAGGTTCACCGTGTATTCTGATCAAAATATCTTGAGTTATCTCTTTTCCTAAAATGACTTAAATATATGGTAGAGTTGACAGATGGAATGTATACATTCCTTTGATTTTAACGTCACTTACACTAATATAATGGTAACATTGTTGGTGATGCTCTTATCAGGTATCTTCCTTCCCAATATCTAAAGGGATCTTTGGATTAATTGAACCCGAAAGAAATATATACACAGCTACACCTTGATGTGATGATAGAGTATTCTATTTTTATTCTGGAAAGTGTTCATTTTTTTCCTCTATCCTCAATAAGATCTCATGAGAGTATAAATATTCATAATAACCATGTTCTTCACTCAATTAGAGATACTTTAAATTGGGTCTAAATCATTAATTTGGACAAAACATATATTCTGAATGATTTAGCATAGGTTGTAGGGGTGTCCAAAGATTTTTAGAAACCCTAAACCAATATTTTTGAAAAAATTGGCCATGTCACATTATTAGTTCATTGTTGGTGCATGGTTTGGAAGACCCTACATATAGAAATTTTCATATAGAACCATCTCACAGAGTTTGTGCATGGTTGTGCATCATAACCATGAAAGTTCCCCTTATACCCATGTAACCATGCATGGTTTTTGAATGTTTTTTCAAACCATGTGAACAAACCTTGCATAGGATATTTTTCTGGATAATATTACAAACTTTTCATTAATGATATATTTCCCCTCAATTTCGATTATAATATGAGCTCTTATGGGATAAACCTATTTTTTCTCACATTTTGGGGCTTTTTGAAGACCTAAGGTAGGAATCAAGAGATTTATTTCATCTAATATCCAATTGAGCTTTCAGTCATCATGTTGTATGTGCAATTGTATGTACTTGAGTCAGTTTGGTCCTTTCTCCTATTTTTCTCTCAACCTACTTATTGGGGTATGATCATATTTCTACTTTCCTTAGATATTATCTGATCTGAGTTAAATCAATGTCCAATACTGGAGGAGGAGAGTCATACAAGCATAAGGTGGGTGTTCTATAACTCATCCCTCAAGTTTGTTGATTTTGGAATTTTCATATGGGGTCCACTGATTTCATCTGGTGTCGTTAATAGAATTTATATGCCTTGAATATAATCATTAAATTTATATGGATATGATCTATCTATATATGTGATTACTATTTGATGTTTACTCCCTCTACTCTATCCATACCATCTAGGAGGTTATTCCATATTTGGATTTTTATTATTTGACATGTCTGATCTACCGTTCGGGTGTGACATTGCTTGACCCTTATAATGGTAATCTTTTCTATATTAAATGTCTTGATTTATATTATGATTTTTATAATTGAATTTACTATTTATGCTCACTAATTGACATGCCTAAGTTAAGTGGTTCAATTGATAATTAAATGTGAGATGAAAATTGGAAAGTATACTAAGTATATGACTTCACCGGATTAAATATGAATGAATAAAGGTTGTATGCTACTTTTCCTTGTCAAACTAATGAAAGGCGTGTCTTGGAAAAATGGACTTGTTGATTAATAAATTTTTAAAGATACTTGACCTTATCACACTAATGAAAGGCTAGGCTTGAATCAAATTAAATATTACATGGCTTCTTAATTAAATAAGAATGTCGCGACTCGATCCCACCTTGGATTCTAACCAGAGAATGCGATGAGCACCTAGGAATCCCATTCCAATTCAAGGATAAGGATTTCTTAGGTTAAGACCCACCTAAATCCAGAATCTTTTCTATTCTTTGGATTCCCAATATTACACCATAGAATTACTTCAATATCATTATAGGATTCCTTTTATATACTCCTTGGATCCAAGATTGAAAAGTACGTTCCATGGATAAAGCCCATTAGGCCATGTCATTGCTTTGCCCCGTTTTACCTTGGATGAATTGCCTGGACTAAGTAGGCATCTCATTATTGAATGCCATGGGCTATGCTCCTTGGATAACACTCTTACCCTATGC
Organism: Viscum album; assembly: GCA_963277665.1. Taxonomy (NCBI): domain Eukaryota; kingdom Viridiplantae; phylum Streptophyta; class Magnoliopsida; order Santalales; family Viscaceae; genus Viscum; species Viscum album. The sequence goes on along the minus strand of OY728129.1, from coordinate 612,406,837 downwards.
TAGGCTACATTTATTACAATGTTGGAGACCATTGAGGTATACATTTACTTGGTTATTACGTTAGGAATTCACTATTAAATATCATTACATTTTTCGTTGTTACAACTTGGAAACTTTTATATTGTGAACATGTGACTTATTTATACATGGGTAATAATCAAGTAATGAATTGTTAACATGTTCAAACACCAATCTAGGGCTGAATCAGGTACATTAGTATTTTGTTACATTATATCATCTTACATTATATATGCATTCTTTCACGTTATAACATTTCCATTACACAAGCTAGATGTTGTAGGCACTGTTGGTGGTGGCCTATTGAGATTTATCTCACACCCTCAATGGGAACTATTTGGTACCGATAATACATTACATGGTTTCAGGTGTGACAAAGGGAAGCATACAGCTTCAAACACTTGATTTCATACTATTTAATATAGAGCATGATATCAAATGGCCGAGCCAGAGCACAAGATTCTTGGGATAGTATTTGATTTTTTATATACTTACATGGAAAATATTATTCCTTCAATATTATATCTATGTTTTTATATTTTTATAGTGACATGACATATCATTATTTGGTGAATACTATTCCATATGTAAAAAATTATTGTCACCATTGTCTCTATTTTCTGTTGTTCATTCTGTTTACATATATTGCTTCAACTATTTACCCATTTTTTTCATCATCTGCTATGCAGCATTTTTGTAATGAGGGCATAGTCTCACCACAGACACACCCTAGGCCCTCAAATTTATTCGGCAACCTATGTCTTTTAGGGAGATGCACTTGATGTCATGTGGCCCACCAGGCTCAGGGAACCTATTAGGTGGAATCCTAGTCTGGGACATCACAAAGTGGTATCATAGGAGTTTCCTTTATTTATTTACTATTTTAATACAAAATATTGGAGATTATAAATGCTTGGGACTAGGTCATAAGACATTCTTGGGCATCACAAACCCATGTTCGGGGTAAAAACCAATTTTTCTAAATAATAATTTTTGTTCTTCTTTTTCCAATTACAGTTAACATTATTTCTCTATTGGGTGATGCACATGATATGTGGTGTTGTTTATTTTTACTCTATTTGGGGATTTTCTTTCACCCTTGGCCCAATTATATGAGGTCATGGTGAATTGTTACATGCATAATTTTATGAACCTATAATTCTCATGTCATGCATATTTCCTTGCCTTATCGGGGAATCTCACTACTTTACATTGCATGATATGCCTGTGACTGTTGATTGATGTAGTGATAGTTAGCTTATTCATGTATTACACTTGGTTGAGATTGAGTGATTTCCTATCTCAATTCATTAGGGGTATGGACCCTCATTGGTTGGGATGAGTAATTAACTAAGACAAGCCATTATTCTATAAATAAATGTGCATAGTTTCTAGAGATATGTGAATAGGCACTGATTCACCAGAAATATTTATCCATTATAAAGTGAATCATGACATATAATATCAATTCATTTCATATCCTAATCCTAACTTGTCATGTTTATGAATGGTAATGGAGTCAAACTAGTAATTAATTGAAAAATGAAATGAAACTTGTACATGATCACTTATCGATACTTCGCCATCTATGTGGGTAGTTTGGGCAGTATACCTTGGCTAGTGAGTTTTCTTATGTTCAGCTTCCACTAGTGATGATATATTTATTCTCAAGATTGTTTGGAAGTGTGTTCATGTAATTTTTAGACCAATACCACCATGATGTCCTCATATTATACGCTAAGAGGGTGGCGACGAACATGCTCCAGACCTGATGGGCCCTCTGCCTCCACCATTACCTCTAGAATTTCCTCTCAATTAATTGATGGTTATACATAATCTAGTCACTAATCCCCATGTTTGAGATAGCTTCCTACATCTGAGGCATTCCATGCATGGTTCTCCCAAAGTGGCACCTACGATGTATGATCTGACTCATGAGTTCCAGTAGCAGTATCCTCTTACATTATTATAGGTGATTGTCCACAATCTAATGAGTCTTGGATATAGTTCATACTATATATCTTTAAACATCTACAAATGCCTCTATAGTGGAAAATAAATCTTTCTACATACATGATTCAGGATTCGGTCAAGCGTTCGTGGGATGTGATTACCCTTGTCAATCATTATCAGGGCATGTTGTGGGTTGATTTCTAGATTGCCTCTTACGGTCACTTCTTACTTGGGATGCTGAGAACCTATAGAGCCAGAGAGTTCATGAATCTCAATCAGGGATCTATGTCAGTTATAGAATATTCAGTATGTTTCATGGAGTTTCAGTTCTTTGTGCCTCTTACACCGTCTATATGTAGGTCAAAGTCTTTTACCTTCTTAGTTTTCCTAAGATAGTCAATCATTCTCTTCTCACTGGGCACAAACTGAGGAAGGACAATAGTACTAGCTATAGAGGATCAGTGTCATAGAAGGCGAGTAGTTCATCATGTGTTAATTTTTCCCATCAAGGTAGTCACAACCAAATTTCCCTTTTTGATACCTCTAAATTTTTTCATCATTATGATGGATATGGTAATTTGAAGCCTCATTGTGATAAAGACCAATTTGAGTTCCATGATTGTGGTTATGTGGGGAATCTTTATCATTTTTGTAGGACCACTACACCTAATTCGAGTGGAAAATGATATGTACTATCTCCACCTTCAGGAGTGAGTTCTTTTACATCGCATCAGGCAATGAGTTGGAATAGCACCAGTAGGTATGGCTGAGGAGGATGTCATGGTTGTGGTAGCCAGACCCTTGATTATCAGTAGCACCAGAAGAGTAGTTATGATCATGGTAGTCTATCTATTTCATAGGGTCATTGATCAGGCTAGTTGAATGCACTACAACTGATACTCGAGGATTAGGCTTTGGAACCATCTATAGTACGAGGTACTATTCTTGTGGAATATACTATAGTATCATATTTATTGGATTCCTGAGCATCGAACTTTTTTATCTCAGTATCTATAGTAGAGATTCTTGGACTGTAGATAGATTATCACTAGTGTGTAATGAACCTATATACGCTATTAGTCATAAGAATAGAGGTTATAATCTAGTGTAGGGACTGTCCCCTTTAAGTGTGTAGTTACGCTTTCTTATGGAATGTCTTCATTCTGAAGATGAAAGGCTTCAATTCCATTCATGGGATGGACTATATGGTTCAAAATCATTCTTTTGTAGACATATACCACCACAAGGTATCATTTACATCACCATAGGGTAGCAGTTATCAACATAACAATGAGTGGGATGTCTATACTCATAGAGCGGGACCAAAACATCATGGTCTAGGTAGAGTGACCACCCAGATCGAAAATATCTTTGTGGAGGATCTAGTTTTATGTATGGCTAGTTTCCCTCCAATAGTGGATCATTTTAGGGATGTCTTTCTTGATTATTTTTTTATATTACCTCATGAGATATAAGTAGAGTTTACATTTGAGATAATTCCATGAGCATCCCCTGTGTACATTCCCCTATACATTGTGGAATGCATAGAGACTCAAGATATCAATCAGAAAATATAGGATTTAGATGCCAAAGGTTCTATATAGATCATCATGTCCTCTTGGGTTTCTCCTATTATTTTTTCCATGATAGTATTTGGAAGCTTATGTCTACTCATGGATTATAGAAGGTTGATCCATCTTATGATCAAGAATAGATATCCAATACCTCAAATAGATGATCTCTTTGACCTGTTATGAGGATAAAAGGTCTTTTCTTAGATGAACCTGCCATCAAGTTATCATAAGGTGTGACTCAAGCCATCATTCGTACCTCATACAACTTTCCATATAAGGTATAGTCTATATTAGTACATTCTTATGTTGTTCATTATTATGAATGTGCATGTTGTTTTCATTGATATGATGAATAGGGTGTTCCACCCCTATTTGGATTATTTTTTCAGGGTCCTTTTTGATGAAATCTTAGTGTATTCTCACACTCATAGTGACCTAGAAAAGGTTAATGTGGTAGTGTCCTAGGAACATACCAAGAACATGTTTGATATATAGAGTTTCATGGGGTTGGTTTGATATTATAGGCATTTCATATAGGACTTTTTTTACCTTGATTCAAAACTCATTGGTCTTACAACGTAAGGTGTCAAGTTCCTATGGTCAGAAGCATGTAAGAAATCCTTTCATAAGGTGAAACGGAGGCTTGTATCAGCACATATTTTGACTCTTCATGTGCCAGATATAGGTTATACTGTCTTCTATGATGCATTGGGCATCATCCTAGGAGTAGTGATGGTGTAGAAGGACAATTTTATTGCATACGATTCTCAAAAGTTGAGGCACTATGAGAGAAATTACCTGATGCATGACCTTGATCTAGTAGAAGTTGTCCATGCCTTGTGTTTCTAGATACATTATCTATTGGGTGAGTGATTTATGGTGTACAAGGACCAAAATATCCTCAAATATATCTTTTCTCAGGGTGACATGATCCTCAGATAGCTGATATGTGTTGAATATCTACAATACTTTGATTTTGATTTGGCCTATATGTCTAGGAAGGGAAATGTAGTTACAGATATGCTGAGTCTGAAAACTCCAACATATGTCGTACGGGAAGCCAGTGAGCAATGGATGTTAATAGACCTCTTTTCTAAGCTATATGTTGAGTTCCATGATAGTCATGAGTAGTCGTACCTCTCATCCTTGATAGTAACATCATCCGTCCTTTATAAAGTGATGGGTATATAGTTTTAAAATCATTAAGGTATGGTTATATATCAGAGTATATTAGAAATGGGTAGATATTTTTATAGACTTTGTAGTTGGTTTACATAGGTCACCAAGAGGTAGCGACACTGTATGGGTTTCATTGATAGAATGATGAAATTAGCCACATAATTCCGATTTAATAGACTTTTATAGTTGATGATTTGGGATGAATAAATTTCTATGAGATCATACAACTCTACAAGGTCCCTCATTTTATAGTTTTAAATAGGGATTCTCATTTCAAATCATTATTCTTGAAGGGTTTGGAAAAGGATATGGGAACACAAGTGATTCTAAGAACATCTATTTACACTCAGATCGAGGGACAATTAGAACTGATGATACAGGTTCTATATCATATGTTTCGAGCTAGTGTCCATGATTTCATAAGTTCTTGGGAAAATCATATCCCTCTTGTAGAGTTCACTTATAATAAAATCTTTTAGGAGAAAATTTAGATGGTTCCTATTGAGGCCTTATATAGTATGTCATTACATTCACCCAATACAGGCTAGAGTCAGGTGAGGAATCCATACTAGGTCCTCATCTTGTTTAAGAAACATCAAAGAATGTTTATCTATTTAGGAAGCGTATGAATACTACTATGTCTATACAAAAAACATATGCCAATCACTGTTGAAAACCTATATAATTCAACGACGAGGATCGTTTATTCCTTCGTGTATCACCCATGATATGACATAGATGGTTATAGAATAAAAGATGTGACTTGGCAGTATGAAAAATATGTACGTTCCCATTGGATATAATTGTTCTCAGATAGTGTTTCTCCACCCTTAGAAGGTGAACATGGGGACGAGTTCTTTTAAGAAGAGGAGACTGTAATAATATAGTTTTTTCACTCAGGAATAGATCATTTAAATTTAGTATATATCTTTACATTTGACCATATATGGATGTATAATGACATAGCAGAGGTTTTAGGGGTGTCTAAGGCTTTTTGAAGCCTGAAACCTATCTTTCTGGGAAACCAGCCATGTCGCATGATTTGTGCCCAGTTGGCGCAGAGTTTGTCTAACCGTGTAGATGGGAATTTTCAGACAGAACCATCTCGCACATTTTTTGCACAACTATGTAGCATAACTGTGCAAGTTCTCCTCCTGCCTAGGTAACTGTGCATGGTTTGTGCATGGTCTGTAAAACCATGAGGAAAACCGTGCACATACAATTTTTTTAGTTAATTTTTTTAAAAAAATATCTTAATGATCTATTAACCCTCATTTTTCCTCCCAATACAAGTTCATATTGTATTAAACTATTTTTCTCTATTTTTTGAGGTTTTTAAATACCTATTGTATTATTCAAAATATATTCTTCATCTAGGATCCGATAGAGAATTCTCTCATCATGTTCGATGTAAAATGGTAAGTACTCGAGTCTGTTTAAACATTTCACTTTCTCTTTTTTCACTCGACCTAGTTATTAGGGTATGAGTGTTTTTATCCTCTTCTTATATCTACTCATATCTGAGTGAAATCAAGGGATAATACTAGAGGAGTATATTTGTACAAGCCTAAGGTGGGTGGTCTATAACTTGTCCCTCAAGTTAATTGATTTTGGTATTTTCTTGTGGGGCCCACTGATTTCATCAGGTGTTGTTAATAGAATTTATATTCTATGCTTATAATAATTAAAACCATAGGGATATGATATTTAAATATATGTGATTAATTATTGGTGGATACTCCCATAACTCATTCCAATACATTTTGGATGTTATTCAATATTTGTATTTTTAGTATATGGCATGTTTGAGTCACTATTCGGGTGTGACTTTGCTTGACCTTTATAAGGGTAAGCCTTTCTATAGGGAATGGATTGATTTATATTGTGAATTTCATAATGTAAATTTCAATGTATGCTCCCCATATTACCCGCCTAAGGTAAGTACTTCAATTGAAAATTAAATGTGAAAAGAAAATTATAATATATAATAAGTATATAACTTGACAATATTAAATATGAATGAAATATTGTTGCACACTACTTTTCCTTATCACACTAATGAATGGTAAGGATTAGACCAAATAGACTTGTTGATTAATAATGGTTGCATGATACTTTAATTTATCACACCAATGAAAGGAAATTATTGAACCAAATGAAATATTACATGACTTCATAATCAAATAGGAATGGCATGAATTGACCTATCCTAGGATTCTGATTGGAGAATTCCATGAGCCCTTGGGACCCCCTTTCCGATTCAATGACCCGACATTCTGAGGTTCAGACCCATCGAGATCCAGATCCTTTTTTATTCATTGGATGAACAACATGACACTATAGGATCCCTTAAGTATCATTACCGGATTCCTTTGATACACTCCTTGGACCCATCATTGAAAAGTTGGGCCCATGGTTAAATTTCAATGATCCCACTAATATAATATCCCTATTTTAACTTGGATGAACTCCTTACATCTTTTGGCATCTCATTGTGCAATTCCTTGGACTGTAATCCATAGATCACACTCTTAACCCATGCCAGGATACACTTATTACTCAGTTGGTGACCCTTGAGGTCTAAATCACCTTGGTTATTACCTTGGGACTTCATTATTAAATATAATTATATAATTCCTTGTTACAGCATGGAACCTTTTCAATTGCTAACATGTGACTTATTTATAAATTGTTAATAATCATGTAATTAATTTTTGAAATGTTCAAACACCAGCTATGGGCTAAAGAAGGTACATGGGTATTTTGTTACATTTTACTACATTAATTTATATATTCATGGTTAAACACTATTACATTTTCATTACATGGGATAGATGTTATAGACACCATTGGTGGTGGCCCATTTAGATTTATCTCATACCCACTTCAGGCACCATTTGGTACCCTGGGTAGATTAAAGGGTTGCAGGTGTTGACAAATGGATCCATATATATTCAAACACTTGATTTTTTTTCTGTTTAGTATGGATATTGATAGGAGATGACCAAGTCAGAACTTAGGATGCTTGGGATAGTCATTTATTTCCTTTATAATTGCATGGAACATGTTATTCCTACTATATTGTATCCATGTTTTTTTTATTTTATAGTGACATAATTTATCGTTAGTTATTGAATGTTATTCCAGTTGTTTCAATTATTGTTAATGTTGTCTCTATTTTTTGTTGTTCCTTCTGTTTGCTTATATTTATTCCACTATTTAACCTTGTTTATCATCATCTGATGTGCTACACTTTGGTAATGAAGAAATAGTGTCCCCTCAGACACACCTTAAGCCCTTTTCTCTAGTTAGAAGAAATTGGAATTCAGGGATATGTGCTTGAGGACATGTGGACCACCAGGATTGGGGCACCTATTAAGTGGCATCTGGGTCCAGGACTTAATAATTGGATGAGGAATTATATGGAATCAAGGAAGCCATATATGGTGGGGAGACCATCTATGAATGGTCTCTATCTTCAAAGTTAATAATGTATCTCCAAAATATTTATGTTGTCCATTAATCCATGAGGATGACTATCTTGGGGGGATTTTCATGACTCTAAGTTGTTCGTTAAACCTATAACTACTAAGACACACTATGACATGAATCACTAACTCTGGTGGTTGAAAATCAAGTGGGATATAATATATTTTGTCTCCCATTTTCTCACCTATCAATTGATAAAGTAAAAGCATCATAAGCCCTTTGGATTATTCAATCCTCTCCCTATGCAGACATGGAAATGAGATGAGAAATTGATGGACTTCATTATTTGGTTTCTAGGAACCCCTTGAGGATTGAATGTTATTTAGGCAGTGATCGACCAAGTAATCAATTCTTCTCATTTCATACCAATAAATGATATCTTTAAGGTGAGAGACCTTGGGAGATTATACGTTCAATATATTTCTAGGTTTCATAGCACACCACCAATTATCATCTCAGATAGAGATCCTTACTTTACCTCTCATTTTTTGGAAATATAATTAGTATTATATGGGTTCTTAGGTTCATTTGATTACACCATAATACTCATAGATTGATAGGAAGATAGAGAAATATATTTAGATCCTTGAGGACATGCTTTGTGCTTATGTATTAGAATTTATAGGTGCTTGGGATAGCCATCATGTATTGGTTCATTTCACCTAAAATAAGAATTATCAAACCTATATCATGATATATCCCTTTGAAGATCTGTACAGTCATCCACATAAAGATTATTTTTATTGGGTTGAAGTAGGCAATGCTTCCCTTCTTGAACTGATATTTGTTTAAGAGACCATGGCTAGAATTTAGTTGATCCTCTAGAGGATTGTTACATTTTAGATCTGATATATATATATATATATCCTATATAAATCTCCATCATCATCCTAAGTAGTATTTATTAAGTGAACATGTGTTCTCGAAATTATCACCTCAGTTGGGAAACTGGTGCTTTGGTAAGAAAGGGAAGTTAGTTCCACATTATGTGGGACCATTGGGATGGTTGATAAAATTAAAAAGGTGGTATATAATCTATTATTTCCACCTAATTTGGTGTCAATACATGAATTTTTCAATACTTCCCATCTCAATAAGTATCTCTTTGGTCTATCTCATGTCTTGAATTGGGAAGAGTTCGATTATGATACATATGTATCTATTTTAGAAAATCACATTCATATTGTTGATTCCAAATTCAATGTATTTTGTAGGAAATAAACTTTACTCATTTTAGTTATTTTGATAAATGGATAAGGATATCATGAGACGTGAGAATGTGAATCTTTGATAATATAACAATGGCCACAAATCTTCTCAGAGCATCCTTCAATGGCAATCTTTATGGGGTATAAATCCTTTTAGTGGGGGGAATTGTCGCATCCCTACCTAAACATTCCATGTAATAAATTTTCACTCTATTTGTTCTCATCATTCATGAAACATCCCAACTATTGATTATTTTTACTCATTTAACCATTTATTTTTTATTTTTTTATTTTGGGTAATTTATAGGGTTTCTATTGTCAATTTTTGGGAAATTTAGAGTTTTCCGAGCAAGGCCATGGTTTGTACTTTGTTTTACACCTCACCATTTTATCCACAACTTTTTTATGATACAATGAGCTTAAAATTTTGTGATTTATAAAATAACACAATTTTAAAAAAAATAATTATTCTAGAGGGAGTTTTGGATCATGATCTAAACTTGTAAAAAACAACTTCCAACTTAGAAATCTAAATTTTTGAACAATTTGGATGATATTTAATGATTGGATGATATATATTAATTTTTTATTCTAAAAATACTAAAATTTCTCAGGATGATAGAAACTATGAAAATGATATTTTTAATTAATGATGTATACTAGAGATTTTTCCATCTTCTACGCTCAAATTGTATGTAGATTCACTGTATTGAATCTAGACAGTCTATTTGTCAACATTCAAATTTTTATTGATACACCAATTAATCATGAAATTAATGTCCATTAAATCTAAAAATATTAAATTGATCTATGAATGGGTAAAGGATAAATTCTCTGGAAGACCATTTTTATATATTACATCTTTTACTACTTTTAAAACACATGAAATTTCATATGTTTAACTTGATTACTTAATTTGGATGCATTTTTAATTTATTTAATACCATAAACTCGTCCGTAATTTTTATAACATCTCCACCAACCCTTTCTCAATGATAGAGAATCTAGGGACTACATGTGGATGATTTTAACAACTATGGAATTTATTATTGGTGGATCAATGTTCTTTTCATCATGGATATCATCAAGTAGTCATGTTCTTTCATCCTTTGGATGATTTATCTAATCGTTTTAAAGATCCATTAGTATAGGAGACTCTGGATGATCATTGGTTTGAAAGTCCTTCCTTATTTTCCTATAAATTCTCTTTTCACTTTGACTTATCACTACCAATTAGTGATAAAATTCATGGTTATTCCTCCCCATACCTGGAAAGTGTGATTCTAGGATGTATCACACTACTAAATATCATGATTTTAAAATATCTGAAATGGGATTTGCTGATGCTAAAAAAGTGTTTACATTCTAAGGACTATTATAATTAATTGCCTTTATCAATGCTTTTTTAGATCTAAAAAAGGGGGCCTTTATCCGCACTTTTGTATCACCTATAAATCCCCCTTTATCAGAATTTTTAGCGGTTATTAAAATTGAAAAAATAATTGAACCAACCCCCCACCTTCTCCCCCACTCTCACTCGCATGCACACCCTTTTTTTATCACAAAAAATGCCCCTTTTTTGGTTCTTTTCTAGTTCCCAACTACCTATTCACCGGCAGGAATGCCTATATTCTATCATGTGACCACCCTTGTGTATTTCAAACCCCTTTACCCCTATCCCAATTTTGTTTTAATATATATTTTATGATATTTCTATTTATTTATATGTAATAATAATTATTTTCAAATTCACTTAGAAAATGTTTGTTTTTTTGTGGGTTATATATATACTTATATTTATTTAAATATATTATATATTGATATTCATTTGAATATATTAGAATATAACTATAAATTTATATCAGTTATTAATAAACACATATTTGTTGGTACCAGGGCGTGCAGTGGAAGCCGATCTGACGGGGAATTTAAATTTTTTTAACACCCGTGTAAGGTAACTATTCATATTTAGTTATTCTAACTCTGGTAAAGTTAGAGAATCTCAAATGAATTAAACAGATTTAGGAAATTAAAACGGAATAGATACCTTGTTCAAAATGAAGTGTGCTTGACTGCAGCTCATCACCTATGACCATTGCTTAATGTATCTGATGCCGAACCCCTCTAGGTCATCCACATATGCTTCTAGAATAAACACACATGTCGTTCGTCATATTATAAGTCCTAGCACAGATATATGATGATCACTTTGATGTCAAAATGATAATTATGATCTCATTCATTTGATCCATGATGGTGATCTTGGATCATTCACTCAGAGAGAGACTTTCTATCTCTATGATATAAGAGGAGAGAGATTCTCAATTATAAATTCATGAATAGTGCATGGAATGGGACACTTCTCTACTATTTATAGTGGATGATTAAAATTCCTAGAAAGGGTTTCCTAACCCCATATATTTAATATCCACTAAATTATCGATGAATAAATAATTGGTATAAACTATCTATATAATAAATATTATTAATATTTTATCACATTCTTTTAATATATATAAATAATATATAAAATGACAAACATGAGTCAGAAATCGACTCATAATTTCCACTAATATTAAATGAACCTTAAAGATTTAAACCAATATTCATCCATATAATATTATTCCTCATATTTACATAACACATGTAAATAATTTTAATATATAAATTCAACCTAATTATTCTTTACTTTAATAATAATGAATTTATTTATTTATCAGTGATTGAGAAAACTGGGAAAACTCTCGGACGCCAGAGTGGGTCCCACCTTGTCCCATATACATATTTTCATGAATAAGATAGATTCTTTAATATGATATTGTGTGTGACCCTCTAGGCCCTTATCTGAATAGAAGTGAATATTCTTCACATACTAAGAGTGGAGTCCAGAAATCCACCAAGGCTTTTTAAAGATATAAGAAATTTTCATAGCAATGACAATCAACCTATGAACATGCATTGTGTAACATAATCTCTCTATATTTAGATATGTCATAAAAGAGGATTCACACTTGTGTTACAATCCTTTCTTTTATTATAATTTTATGATCTATCCAGATGGATTTTCTATTGACTATCATGGTCAATAATATATCAAGGTACTACCATCCTAGTCATCCTAGCTTGAGATATTACTTCCTAAACTCAAAATTGAAGAATTTTATCTTGATCACTCAACCAATGTAATACTAGAATTGAGACACCCAACAAAAGAAACATTCCAGAACATTATTTTCTAGTTTTTTCATTGCATTACAGTACACAATCAAATGAAACACATTTATAATGATCTCAATTCATGAGAACAATACACAAGTCCATAGATAGGAACTACCAATGACACCTAAAACATGTGGTGTTCCTATCGGTGGGTCTATCCTTATGACAACACATACTAGAGATCCCAAAGTGAGAACTTCATGAGAAGAAGTCTCAATGCTTATAATCCCCCATTACCTCATAGTCATACATCTACATGGTCGAGTCAGTATGATGTATCGAGACCCTAGGACATAAGTTCAAGATTATTTTCATGGTATATCAAGGTTCTCATTATTACATGGGATCTACTATAACATTTTGATATGATAATTAATCTATGGACATCACCATTTAATAGTTGATGTGAAAATTTCTACACTAAAATGGTAATTAAACATCATGTATAACTAACTATATACCTGAAATGTTATAAGAAAATTACAGTTAGGTTTGGTCTAGAAACCAACTATTACAACACTCCCAGTTACTTTAGATCCAACTGCTAACTATTATTTCTAGTTCTCATATGATTAATATCCTATATCTTATGAGCCTTGAATTTAGTTCACGAGTCTTCTATGTCTTCACTTCATTGAAATTCTATTATGTTGGACCACATATCCTTGAATAAAACTATAAAACAGATGTAATCCCTGAGTGTATTCCATTCCCACTATCAAAATTGACTTTTTAGTTAGTAATACTATCAAAATTTATTTTATGATAATACTTTACTTACTATGTGTGATTCCAAAGAACTAAAACAAATCATTGTCTATTTTATTCCTCATCTTAGCTACCACAGAAGCTGCAATGCTCTCGGTATTTATAGGCATGGATACCACTAGCTTTAATGGTCTTATTTTTTTTCATTACCTTTGATTAACTATTATATTAGATCATATTGACCTTATTGGAAGACTAATTTGTATCCTCTTGTAACTAGTATCCCTTCCTCTCTATAGACAAGGTATATATCATTTGTACATTTTTAGGTACAATTAGTTAATTCTAAGAGCTTCTATTGTAGTTTTCTTGGATATAAATAATATTTTCCCACCATAAGTTTTATATTCGAAATATAATTCCTTGTACATATCATGGAATGTGTGATTGATCCATCACAAAAGTGTATAGAATTAAACACACTACATTAATCTCCTCCTATGTCCTTTCAGGTCTTCATGGAGATATATTTTCCATGTGACACTGGAAAAAAATCATCCTCAGATTATCCAACTTGTATTTTTTAGTACCATGTCATTTTAAATACAATTGACTAGATTTAACAAATTTTTGATCTACCTCAGTAGATCATATTCCCTAGAAAATAGGTTTCTAATTTAAGTCAATCACTATAGAAATAATTTAATTTTGGTCTTAGCTAACTATAATACTAATAGCTATTTAACATATATTACCAAACATATTTTACATAGAAAATGGTGATATTGTAACTAAAATCTAGTATAAACATTGAATTGATTAATTATAAATGATTTTTTTGTGATCTTGTTGCTTAGTAAATCCTAAATTGGAATTTAGTAACATGAATCCTTATTCAAATTATATGATGTTATAATCCCTTTCTAGTTATATCATATAGAAACCTTCCATGATTGGTGGTCTTGACATCCAATTCTCAATAATATGATCATATAAATTAGCCATGATAAGGTATATTCTAATAGATATAGGTAGAACGACTTGTTCCTACTGATCATGATTTATTGGCACCACACGTCTACAATCCATGTATAGTTTCACTTGAATAATGACTATAGTATTCAAAATAATAATACAGTGTACAATGATACAAGGAATCCAATAAATTTTAATTTTTATTGTCAATTTTAGCTGATTTTCATATACTTCATACTTATAAAAATTATTATTCTGAATTAAAAATGTATCACCAGTCATGATGAATATAAATAAACACCATGGTTTTATCATTACTACACTTTATGTGTCTTTTGAACATTAATTGTTCCATAATGTCTTGTGTATCTTGTTCTTAAGTCTACTATTTATTCATCTATTTCATTCACTAAAGTCAAGTCAATCTTTCTACTACTATCTCAACAAGATATGTGTACCCTTATATATAAATTTTTTTAAAAAAAAATATTTTATTATTTCTATCATATAGTTTTCTATAAGATCTAAATAAAGATTTAGGATAATAACATTAGATGCACATTGTGTTTCTCTTAAGGTTGGTTTTTTATATCCTAAACATACTCTTTTCATATTAAGACATGTTATTATGACATTATGGATTTCAATAATACTATAATTCATAAGATATCCATTTTTAATTTTATTTGGAATATGGTTATGGGATATTTCCATTATTTTTGTAGCACGTATTAAAATATAATGGATGTTTTTGTAATGAATATAAATCTCAACATTGATGCTCCTTTTACTTAAATTGTGACTCGAATGTTTATAAGAAGATGTAAATTTAGGAAATTCCCCACACCATATTTAATTAATAAATGTTAACATATAAAAAATTTTATCAGTACTCCTTATTAGAATCATATCATCTATATGGATAATGTAATGGGCATTTTAGGATTACTCCACTCTACTTTATATTGATCGATGAATTCATGTATAATATATTATTACACATGCTATCCCGAATCAACTGATATATTTTGACCATGCATATAGAATATATAAATTCACATTAATTGAATAGTTAAAGGATTCTTATGAAGTATACTTAACACAAGATTATCATTTTAATAGATCATGCTCTCTATATGAACTAGTTTCCATATATTTTTGGTATACATTTATTTCTAAATGTTTCTTTGTCCAAACTAAATAAGTATATACATAAATAATACATAAGGTATTTAGGTCCAATGAATTTAAATATCATACTGGGTATATCCTAGATATCCACTTTTATTTTTACATGAAAAGTAATTATCTTCCCACAACTTCATATACTTTTCTTTCATTTATATTCATCATGTATTTCCAAGGATTCATGTATCACTGAACTATTACAATTGTATTTGACCCCACAAAAACCATAATTTTGATACTAGAATAATGTCTCCTAGTGTCCTAAGAACATGTCAGTTATATTAGTTGGTAATACTTAAAAAAAATTCACAATAATTAATAAAATGGGAAATTATAAGTTGTGTGCTTCTCACCGCTAACATAGGAACCACCCTTTTGCATCTGCTTAGAAAATACACATTAATTATAATAAATTTTATATAAATACTTGGTTACTATATTTCAATACCAATATGTGACCAGAATATTGTATTTGTCACCAAATATGTATGATAGAAACATTTCATACATTTTATGAATACAGCTGAAGAAGATGTGACCACTTACTTCTATGATTCAGTTCATTGCATTTAAACTATAAAAAATTTATTTCATTACATGAGAAAAAAATAAACTCTTTTTGAATAAATCTTTATTTGAATGAAATTGTGAAATTTCCTTTCATTTCATGCTTTCTATTTTCCATTTTCTCTTCTATTTCAATTTGTTTTCCATATGAACTAAAGATTAAACATTCTTTAATTTCTTATTTTCTTGGGGAACCTTACCCAAAGGTAATGACTAGTTATTCTACAATACAAAATTTGTAATATTAATTCAAACTAGTGTATATGGATAAAAATGATATTAAAATTTTATTTTTCTAAAGATCATGATCCACCATTCATATTTATAGATAAATGGTGCAATTATCACTAATTCATATCAAGCTTCACCTTCTCATTGTAAGATTCTAATAGATGAAAAAACAAGTGAAATCATCCATGTCCCAATGTTTTATCTACAAATCACATCATTAATTGATGATCTATTTATGAAAAAACAATCATATACATCAAACATTACTCTCTTTTAATCATTATTAACACACTCTCTTCCTGAGGTGGCTTAACTAGTATTGGGGGAAAGATTTACTTGAATTATTGATGTTTTAGTATTTTTCGCAAGTTCCTGTACTAGTCATGGATATTCGTGTTGGATAACACATTTAATTTTTTGAGAATCAATTGAATCATATAATTGTGGTATTACTTACCATTTTCTAAAAAAACAATATCTAAGAGAATAGACCTTTTATCTTGATTAACAATTTAAAGATTACTGATTATTTAATTAAATCTCTCCCACTTTTTTTGGAACTCTAGAAACAGTATGTATAAGAATTCGAATATTGTGTCTAATATGTATTCTAGTGGAAAGGATCTTTGAATATATCCTCATAGTATATAAGCTTTGGATATTCCACTTCATGGATAGTTTGAGGTAGGTGTTTGATTGGCCTACTGCATTATCTCATGGCTCCTTGATCTGTTGAGTAATTTCCCAACATCTGAAATAAAAAAAATGATTTACTCAATGTTTTACTATAATATAAAATCAAGCCCGTTTTGGAAACTTGTTTTATACAAAAACTAGTTAAGTAAAATCATCATTCCCTTAATAACTCCTTAGTAGCTGGAGACACCCTCATCATTGGCTGATATGCACCTTTAACACCTTGTTGTGTTTAAATTAAAATGATGGTTGGTGTTTTGAGATTTAATATTTATTTAAGGGTTTAATTATTAGATGATGAAATGAAATCAATTTTCTATCTCAGGATCACATACTATCTAGTCTCACTCACTACTGATAATGAAATAAATAGAACATATTCATCATGTCATGTGTTCATTTCATCTTTACATGCTTGCATATTATTTTTTGTGATCGCGTGTAGAACTACACATACAGAAAATAAAAAACCATGAAAAAAATACAATTAGACCAAGTGTTCATGATTCAATACTAATGGTTAATAAATTGTGTGAATAATGGATAAACATATACCATAAGGGTAACTCCTTCAGTCACATCACTTGTGACTTGTGTTGCATCGCTCACCCATCCAATGCGTAAAACTCCTATATTGTGCATCATTATATTTTAGTATGAAATATGCCACTTCTTATCTTCATCATTATATAAAAATAATATCATGTATGTGAGGGGTTCCTGATAATGAAAAATACAGATTAATTGTTTTATCTAGGGGAATTTCCCCTTATACACATAATGATGAAAAGATGACACTCAGATCATCATTTATTAAAATAATTATTACAAACATGCATTATAATAATTAAATATATAAATAAATATCTTAAATGCATTGGTAAGTATATGGATCATGATTAGTAGATACTAATTAAAGGCATGTATATTAAAATATATCTTAAAAAATTAACTTATAATAATTTATTTTTTAGGGTGATTTTAATGAATTAAAAATTCAATCTAATTTTAATTTGAAAATTTATGTCATTCAGTCTTGATATTAATTAATATTAATGAAAAACATTAAAATAATTAATTAATTTAATGTAATTCTTGAATTAAATTAATATAACCCAGAGTATTAAATTGTAAAATTTTAACCAAAAATTAATATTTATTTATTTTATTTTAATTTTAAAATTATAACAATTAATACAATTAATTTTCATTTATATAAAAACTAATCAGGCGCCAAAAACACCATAAAGGTCCAATGCATGTTGGGTCGACCCCGTATAGGCCTACATTAGGCAGTGTAGAACTTGTGAAGACCCTCTGTGGGGGTGTTCTGTGCCAGCGGGCCCACTTAGACCCATTTAAAGTCAGGTGGACACCTTCGGGCCTACATTGGGGTGGATCATGTCCAATTGGACTATGATAAGGGTTAAATCAAAGAGACATCAACATGGTTCTGTCAAAATTGATGTGGGAGGTTCTGGTACAACTGTGCTAGTAGCAGTTGGCTAGGGTACCTCCTGTAGGAGGCACTGGCGTCAATAGTGAGGATCGTGATGGTTGCGATGACCAATTGTGCTAGGATGGCGGCCTGCAATTGGTCCAAATCTAGAAGTGAGGTGAAAATGTAGGATTTAGTGTGGTAGGCAGTGCCTAGCTTCACGACATGGTTGTCTGTGGTGCATCCAATGGTAGTGGATAGCCCATGCTGGTGATGTGCGGCCGCAGGTGCGGTGGTTGAAAGAGAAGGGGGTGTCGAATACTATGACATCATGCACTAGGGGGATGTGGGTGGTGGAACTATCATGGTAATAGGTAATAAGGGAGGGATAAGAATCCATCATGGTTAGTGCAGACCAGGTGATGCTGTAAGTAATCGATGGTACTGGTGGAGGCCGGCGAAGTCCCACATGGAGGAGGCAGGCACCTCAAGCCATGGTGGTCGAGTCTCATAGGGAATAATGGTGTCATGTGTCTCTGGATTAAGGAGGAACAATGAGGGAGGCATCCACCAGAAACTCAAAGGAAGATGTAGGCCATGATGGCCTAGCATCCTTGGGAAGGAAGCAACTGATAGGGAGGGCCCATGCAACTTTTTATTTATATTTTATTTTTTTCATGAAATCATTATATAGATTCCCTATTTCCACCCTTCTGACTTGTTTTTTTAACTTTCTTCTCAAGACTAATATTAGTAATTTGTTATATGGGAATATGATGTGCTCTGTAAATTTTGACCCCCTTGTTTTTTTAACAAAAAGAACATAGTCTAAAAGTAGGATTTTAATTATAAAAACTTGAATTCCCTGATTGTGGGGAATTATTGGGTGTCTAGAAAACACTATTCTTGCCACCATCTGACCACCAATCTGAAAAAAAACCATAGTGAAGTTATTTTTATAACAAAATTAACATATATAAAATATATGTTTTTCTAATTTTAAAACCGGAAAAATGCAATAAATCTTTAAAATCCCAATATCAATCTAAATCAATTCTTTGAATTTCTATAACCTAGCCATTCGAGATAGTATCGATGAGTGGCTGGATATGTTGAGACCGATTTTAAACACATTACTTAATTTAATTAAAATTAAATTTTCATTCAACTCAAATAAACCACCTACTTCCTTTGATAATAATTATTGTTATCGGGGTGTGCAACAAAAGCCGATGGGCTGGGAAATTTAAAAAATTTATCACTCATGTGATGTAACATATTGTCTCTAGTGATCTAAACACTACTACAATCTATGGATATCTATGAATTAAACCAATCATAAATATTCAAACTGAAAAAATAACTTGTTCAAAGTGAAGCGTGCTCAACTGTAGCTCATCATCGAAGATTTTTTCTCAAGGTATCCAAATATGATCCCATCTAGATAGTCTACACATGCTTTAAGAATCCATGCAAAATTCATTTTTAGAATTTTGGGTACTGGTGTAGAGGTCTGATGATCACTTTGACGTCGCGATGGTCACCATGATATCATCCCCTCGATCATTGAAGGAGATCATGGATTGTTCACTCAGAAAGAGGGTTTCTCCCTCTATGATGCATGAGGAGAGAGAATTTCTCAATTAAAAATGAATTAATATTTCATGGAAAAATTATCTCTGCTATTTATAATAGATTCTTCAAATACATGGAAAGGGTTCGCCATCACCCCATATATTTAACATCCACTAAATTATAAATAATTAATTAATTATTATGAACTAACCACATCATAAATATTATTTATATTTTATCCCATAATTGTAATATATATATAATAAATATATTACATGATAAACCTGAGTCATTAACTTGAATCATTATTCCCGCTAATATTCAACGAACCATTAATATTAAAATATTTGTAGTTCATATAATATTATTCCTTGTATTTACATGACATTTATAAAAACATTAAAAAAATAAATTATACAAAATATTGTTTACATGAATAATAATGAATTTATTTATATATCAGTGATCGATAAAACTAGGATAAATGTCAGACCTCACAATGGGTCCCACCATGTCTTATATAACTATTCTATTATATTTAGTAGTTTCTTGAATATTTTAATATTTGTGAACCTCTAGGCCCTTATCTTAATAGCATTTAATAGTATCTACAAACCAAAATCACAATCTTGTAACTCATCAAGGCCCCTATAGAGATAATGAATAGTTATAGCAATGATAACCAAGACACAAACACACATTGTGTTATATAACAACTTTTTATTTAGATATCTCATAATGTAGGACACACACTTTTGTTATCATTATTCCTTGTTTTATTATTTTTTAATTTATCACGATAGATTTACCTTCAACTACCATAGGCATGTGTTTATAAAGGTACTACCATCCTGATCAACCTGGTTCAAGATATTACTTCCTCAACTTGGAAGTGAAAAATTCTATCTTGATAATTCAAATAATTTAATATCACCAATGAGTAACCCAACAAAAGTTCCCTCAGCAAGACTTAATTGACCTGATTTTTTATTTGCATCAATGTAAGTGATCAAATGGTACACATTGAAGATAATCTCAAGTCTGCAGACCAATACACATGTCTATAGATATGAACTAACAATGACACCTAATACATATGGTTTTACAATTGGAAAGTTTTCCATCATGATCTCACCTACCTGAGATCACTAAGTGAAAACTTTAACAGATGAAGTCTCAATGCTTTTGAGCCCCTAGAACCTGATAGTTAGACATATATTGTGTCAATTCAATAAGAAGTTTCTAAACCATATAAATTATGTTTAATATTAATTTCATAGTATCTTGAGGTTCTCATTATAGCATGGGATCTGTTATAACCTTTTTATACAATAATTAATCTATTGACATTACCATTTAATAGTGTTTCTGGAAATGTCAATACTAAAATGTTATGTAAACATCGTGAATAACTCACTATATATGTGAAATGGTAATCAAAAAGTATTGTTTAGTTGGGTCTAGATAACCCAACATTACAAAAATATGTATATATAAACATTATATATAAATTTGGATATGTATATATAAATATAATTTTAAAAAAATGGTAACATATTGTTTTAAATAAAATGTATAATAATTATTTCTATATGATTTAAATTTTTTAGGTAAATTTAAAAAATATGACATATTATTTTATATTTACATATAAATTTTATAAAATGCATATATATATATATTTATATATTTATAAATATTTTCATATTATTTTTTATTTGGATATAATATTTTTATAATTTATTTATAAATATTTCATAAATAAATTTATATACCATTATAAAAATACATTTATATATGACATATTTACACAATAGTATCACACACACATATGCACATATTTAAACACACATTTATAAATTTATACATAGAACATATGCACACAAATATGTACATATATGTATTTATTTACATATATTAGAAAATACACATAATTATATATTTGTTTGTTGACACACACATATTTATATACAAATGTTATTTTTGTATATATATACATATATTAATTTATTTTTATATGTCAAAAAATTGGATAATTTTATATTTTAAATAAAATGAATAATGAATATTTATTTCCATATGGTATATATATTTAAAAATACATTTTATATAAAAATGTTTAAATATTTATTTATACAATTTTTTTGTTATATGTAAATATAGTAAAAATGTACATATTTAATTATAAATAAAACTAGAATATGTAAAATTATAAAATTATGAAACCATAATATCGATATGAATTTAATCCTTTGGAATAAATTCAGTCTCCATTAAAACATGGGTTTTAGTGTTTTTCTATTTACCTCTTAAAACACTTTTCATGATATCTTCTCTCTCTATTATATGGCTTATTAAGAGAATAGATTTTGTTCTTTTATTATCTTTTTAAAAAATTTATATTCTTATCTATTTTATAATTTTCTTTTCTGCATTTTTCAAAATTTTATTTTCTCATTTTTTAAAAATTTTCTTTTTTATCCTTTTCCAAATATTTTTAATTTTTAATTTTCAAAATTCTATTTTCCAATATTTTTAACTCTCTTTAATTAAGATTAAATCATCCATTTTTTATGATTTTCTAAACCTCTCTATTTTTTCCTCTATTTGTTTTAGTTAGGATTTTATTTTAATGATTTATTCTCATTTTCTCCATTTCTTAGCTTGTTGTTAACATTTTCACTTTTTTTAAGAATGTTTTATATTAAGAATTTTTTTTTAAAAACATTCTTTTAATGAAAATCTCATAGAATTTTTTTCTTAATTTTTTATAAAATTAAATCTTATTTTTCCCCTCTATATTTTATTATTGATAATCACAACAAGTTAGTGGTTTTTAGGTACTGAGGTTATTGGTTTTTGGATATTAAGGTTATTGGTAGATAATACTTTTTGAGAAAAGGGGAAGAAAATAATCTATTTTTCACAAGGGGATATCATTATCTCTTAACTATGTTAAAATTTTTAAATAATAATTTATTGAATTAGATTGATATATCATTAATCGCATGATTTATGCTTAATTTATCATTTTATGTGATATTTTTTTGATCATCAAAAAGGGAGATTATATTGTACCTATCTATCTATCATTGTGTTTTAATGATAAAAAACACTATCTTGTGTTTCTAATGTTTTCATTTGAGTGTTTTTCATAACCTTATATTTACTCAATGTCATGTATTTAATCATTCAAATGGAATCTATAATGTCAATTAAATGAAACCATGTTGGATATATTTTTAATTCTTAAAGAGTCTTAATGTGATTTTTGAAGTCATAGGAGTATGTTATAAGAAACTTTGAAAGCCTTTAAAGGGTTCTTGAATTACAAAGTAGTGTTATATAATCAATAGAAAGAATTCGATACCTTGTGCAGTGTCACTAGATATCCGGTTTTGGTAGATAGTATTCTCTCATCTATTTGGTGTCCAATGTCTAGTTGGTGGAGGTGCATTGGATAGCTGGTAGGTGGATTATAAAATTATTCACTTAAAAGTATGCCATCAATTAATTAATTAATGCTATAGAGTATCAGTTCCATGAGGGAAAACACTTTAAGGAAGCATTTATGGTGTTCAATAAAACTCCCACTCAGCTCTTTAATGCCCCAACTCAACCCAAATACTTTTATAATCTTCCAAATAGTCTTCAAGGATATAAATGAGGGACCATGGAGGCATGGATAAAAATAATTTAAAACAATGAACATGTGAAACAACACCTCACTTGAATCAAGATGTTAAATCAGTAGTATTGTCTAAAACCTCCTCTAATATCTCTAAATGTTTTTCTCCATCTAAAAGGGTCTCACCATCATCTCTAGATATCTCTACCAAATTTTATACATCATTATTGAGAGATAGAATAATGTATTAGAAATAATTTTCACAAAGAAAATTTCAATCTCTTCTCATCCTGCCATTTACCTTTGGTTCTTGGTATCCTGTTAAAACTAAATAATGTTTGTTCATAGGAATCCCACTAACACTAAGGTAATTTTTGTTCTTGGTTATCTATTAAAACCAAGAGAATTTGTTCTTGGGTTTGTATTAAAACCAAGGTATGTGGTTCTTCGGTTTCCTTAAAACCAATGGATGATCTTAATAATACATGTCCCTCTAATTGAGAGTTGGATGCATAGGGGACCATTGTGTTTTATTTTTGAACTAATTATAAAATTGGGTTATTTCTCTTTTATTTTTCTACATTGCATCATTGTATCATTTATGCACATCAATTTCATATATTCGATTTATCCACTTTGAACTATTCATATTGCTTAATTTACATTGATATTAAATTTATTACATGGATAAAATTTATCATTTATCTATTTATCATTTTCTCAAATCAAATTCACTTTTTTGGATAGTGTAATAATATTTCATCTCAATTTGTAAAGTCAATTCACCATTCCCCTATTTCTATTTATCTTAATTTTACCAATGAGAATAAGTGTAATTTGAAGCCCGCCTCTAATAGGCCCCAAGTGGGAGACTAGAACTAAGGGTATAAAATATACAATTAGAGTAATTACGCCCATAATGTAAGTTGAGGAAAATATATAAGATTAAAACATTACTTTAACACCGCATCATATATAATAATCAACATTCAGTATAATAAAATCCATCAATTCATTATATGAAATACTTGGAGGTCTCAGAAATCAAAGTACTAATGACTCCTATGTAGAAACAATAATAGTAAATTCTATATCCATGAATGTAAGACCCATATCGACCCCCAAATCCAACCTAATTAGATGAAATACAGTTTATATATATTCTGGTTATGCATAACCTGTATACTCAGTGGGATCCTCTATGATACCTCTTGTGAAAATTGAGAAAAACAAACTATTTCTCTAGTGATAAAAGAGTAGAACCAATATGCACCTACTAGTTTATCTTCCCATACCAATCCTCACCGTGTCTTTCTCACCAAGAATCATAGACAATGTAAAAATATAATAATAGAAGAATATAATCATTGGAACCCCATAAACCTTTTTTCATTGGTTTTATTCTCTCACGCCCAACACTAAATATATTATACTTTCATTGCTTCCTCGCCACCAACATCTCAATGGGATAGAACAACTCACAACCCATTCCTCATACAACACTATCTGAACACAACCCCATGAAATTTGTATCAATGAAATCCTAAATTCATATCAGTAGGGTATGATGAATACAAGAGACATCAACCTTTCTCCCTCCTATAACTATACACAACCCCTAGTAAACAATGCCACCATTAGGAATCACCATAATTATATCATCACCCTAAAACATCTCCCCCAACTATGTTTTCTTCACAAGTAATCACTCCAAAATGATTCATCATTACATTTAATATCCCCCAATAATGTCTTCATGATAAGGTATCACACTTGACTATTTCTTCATCACAACGCATCGCCCCCCAACTATGTTTTAATCACAAGGAATTGCCCCCAAATATTCCTTTATCATAAGGAATCACCTAAATTTTTTCAAATACCACTACTAAAGAGAGTGTGGGGAAAAGGTGGAATTGATCCATCCATTCTTTCATTATAATGGACATTGACGAAAAATCATGGAACCAAAACATTGGGTATTAATATAAAATACCCGACTCGAGTGTGGGGCATTTAGAAATGAAAAGAAAATAATTAAATAGGTATTCACACATACTACTTGTAATGAGGGTGCATACTAAAAACCCAATAATCTCTCAAAAAAATAAACTAATATATCACCACTACCAATCATTAACCAATATTACCTATATAACTTAAACATCCCACTATCCACAAAAAATAACCATAATGAGGATCATAGTTCTCATTTAATTCAATAATTTACTGAATTCCAAATATCCATTTCACCAATCAACATTCGGTTTATTATTCTATAAATTTTCATATCTAATGTCAAACCACTGTTTTCCATCACCCATATTTATTTTCATTAATTTGAGATTCATTTCATATAATTATACTTTATATATAGTCTATATATAATTAATTACTGCTCATTCCACTTTACTATATCTAATTGAAAATAAACCATCACTTTATTCAAGCCACATAATAGTTTTGAATTTGTTAATTGTTTTCCATCCCATACCACTAAGGGTCACTAACAAATCCAAAAACCATCTGTCCATCACCGCAATGAAAACATCACTTCATAATTATTAATTGCAACTACCCCTCATCATTAACTAATCATTCATATTATTTGACCAACATATACCAGCCACATAACTACCATTATTTTTTTATCCATAATCACACAACCTTTCATAGCCATAGGGTCACCACAATAAGAAAAAATGATAATTCCAACCACATATAATACATGGACAAGAATTAACATCTTTTATGTCCCTATTATTCAAACTGTCCAGTTAATTACTAAATTCACTTATTAATTAATTATTTGAATTTATTATTGCACTAAAACACAAAATAAATTCATGTAAAATAATTTACATTAATTATGGTCTCTAAAAACAAGTAAAATAGACAAAAATAATGACCACTTTCCTTTCAAGAATTTATTTGGCCTAACACAATCACCATATCAATTCCATATTAATAAACTAACCTGAATATTTAAAAACATTTATTATTATTCATTAATTAATGGTGGTTTCACCATTTATAAACAACTATATATCATTAATCAAATTTATAGAAATTGTGTGGCTCATTCAAACACGAACAACACACATGGAATGAGTTCTTAAATTATTGGATGGTTTTAAAAGCACTATAATAATAGGATTTATATTGATTTATTCCATACAATTTTAATTTATTTTACTACCATATTTTCCCTATAAACCAACTATTTCATAATATATAAAATTATTATAGCATCAATACATAAAATAACATAGAAATATATGTAAATGCAGGAAAAACACATCCCATTATTTTAATCTTCATCATTATAAAAATTATATTTCTTAAGTTTATTGATACCAATTACTAATTAAATAAATATAATGAGAAACACATAGTTAATGTATAATAAAATAGTAGTTCTGTAATCCCCTGCCTAAGGGGAAGCTTCATGTTGCACTATAAAAAATATAGATTGAAAGAATAATCATTGGTCTGGAAGTAAAAAAATATCTCAAGACAAATTGAAGAAATATGGAAGAAATTTAATGGTGATGTTTGGATCACCCGATATCAAGGGAAAATAAGAAAATTGAATGAGGTAGGAGTTTTCATATTTTAGAATAATAGATAGAAACTATATAGAATATGTCCCCAAGATTCAACCCAGATTACTATTTCAATTCATATTAAACATGCTTTTAATTTAATACCCTTGCACGACCTATTTAAAACTCTTAATTATTTCTATGATTCAAAATGGTCAAAGATTTAATCATCTTCTTAAAACTACTACTAATTTAGTTTATTTTACTTATTATTTCCTTATATTTCAGTAAACCATTACATAAAACAATTTCGGTAAAAAATTAGTAATTTCTTATACAAAATATAGACCCATATACATTAGAGGTGAACTGCATAAGGGTAATCCATATTAACTTTAAACATAAAATAAAAGACCTTTATATGAGCATAAAACCACCCATATATGAGTTACCCTTATGTGAGAACCAAAAGACCCTTATGTAAGGGATAAATCAATCTTCATGGAAGTTTGATAACTAACATAATGTGTGATAATCTACCTTTACATGTCTAATGAAATTGTTATATTACCCTCACATGAGATTCGAATAACCTACATGCAAAGGCCCACGTTCATATCAACCCTAATACAAGAACCTCACATGATCTATAAGATCCTGGATTTCCTTTTAGGTATAGATCCTTTAAATTTCTTTCTAAACATCTTATTTTACATTAATAAAATTTCTTAAAGGGGCCATAGAGTTTTGGGAGTATTCAATCTTGGATTAGGCCCTATAGTAATTGTTTATAATGAAAAATGGTGAGGAATGTGGTTAGTGAATGATTTTCACTAAACATACCCGTCAATCATAAGACCCTAAAGAGAGGAGTTTAGTTTGGAAAATTGTGAAACAGGGGCCGCCTGGCTCCGTAAAACCTACAATTTTCTAGAGGTTTTCCATGCATGAATTGTGCAAGGTTTTTTAAACTATGCACATGTAATACTAAAGGTGTGGGGTCATGGATAGTGGGCATCACATGATTGGTTCATCGTTTGGACAAATATGTTTCCAAAACACAAACCTCTTTAAAATGGTGGAAAACAACCATTTAATCCTCATATCCCTTAAATCTATTTTTTCCTTTTCTCCCTCCCCCTTTCAAAGAGAAACACTATAGGACATATCTCATCACCCTCTTTAATAATTTGGTGTATCTGCCTTATTTAGACTTTTTTTGAACTTTATTCATCATGTTGGATCCCTATAGGTATGTCTATTAAACAAATTACTTACTTTCTCTATTTTCATCTCCATTTTGGGTGATATCTCCATATGAACTAATATGCCCTATTTTCAAGTTGTTTTCTTCTTTTACTATTTTCTATCACTCCATTCAATATCTGAAGTGGATACATGATGATAATTATTATAGGATTATAAGGTAGGTGTTCTACTAAATTTCCCTAGAATTATTAAGGTTTATAATTTGTTGTTGTTGGGTTGTATCTTAACTTTCCATTCATTGCTTCTAAATTTATTATTTATATAAATTGTTATCTAAAAATGGTTGTAAGGTTCCATGAGGCCTTTGAAATTATTGGAGGTTGATAACCTCAAATTGAACCACCCATTAGGGTGTAATAGTTTAAATTTCCTTGAGAACCAATATTGATTTAATCCAAAATACCCCTTAGGTGTGTTTAGTTTTACACTTGAAAGAGGAATGACCAAAATGAATTGATTAAACTAGAAATTGGTTTTTATACAAACCTTGGCCATTTTTATTACCTATCAATAAAATGAATAATGTAATGGATTGAACCATTAAGTATAATGGATATATCACCTATATCATAATCACATATACTATATTATTGACGATTTTTATAGACTTTGATGAAACTTTTAAAGGTGCAGCCTGCCTTGAGTAAAACATGGATTCAAAACCTGGAATATTTTGGTAGAACTCTTAATATACCTTGAAATTCATTGATTTGACCTCCATGTGAGTGATCACACTTAGGCTCTATCGGTGTCTTTTCCTTGTGAATACCTTGGCTTGATACTCACGATTCAACTATATTTTCAAAAATTAAAATTCCTTAGATCATCTCCATAGATTATGATTGAGTTCCTCGGACACATACCACCTTAAATAATCTCCTTGGGATCGAATCAAGTCTATCCTGATATTACCTTGTAATTTTTCTTTAGGCTCAACAAATAACTTCTCATGTGCAATGCTAAGGGTTCATCCCATGTATTACACTCATACCACCATAGCTTAATATCATGGCTGATCACTGTGAGTGAGCTTGACCTTCTAAGGTAATGGATTCCATAGGCCTCATATGGATCAATTTATATTATTATACATAGATTCCATGGATATTTTAGTTGGTTCCTTGACCAAGTAATGGTCATATGATCAGAGTGGTTCGGCTTAGGTCAATGCTGGTAGGGTTGGCCAGATATCCCATGAGGATCCTGAGCAAGACATGGTGTATACTTATATTACTACTTTATATCTATTATATGTGCACACTATTAAATATTATATTCAAAAATATTATTTTCATTATATATTTTTTATGGTAAACTACAATGTTTTAATCACATTTTTTGGCCACTAATTGATACCTAAAAAACTATGTGGACGCTGGTAAGGATAATGGGGATCACACATATATGGATGCTTGATTTATTTTTGGTATTGGATCTTAGGATGATATGATTGATCCTATTCTTGGGACTCTTATGGATATATTTTTTTGACTTATCGTCTCTTATGTATATACTGGTATTTTATTGTATTCCTATTACCACGTCTATTTGTTTTATCTTTTGTACTTTCATGAAATCATATGTATATGATCTTTTTACTATTTTTGTCTATTTATTATTATTTTTATGGCTTATATCATCTTATTTATTTTTACCACTATTTATTTATTATTATTCACCACTATACTAGACTTTAATAAATAGGGTGTTATATCCACATCATACTACCATAGACCCTCACTACAAGTCAGAAACCTGTAGAATATAGAGTGGCATGCATGAGGATATGTGGCCCTCAAGTTTGGTTACATATGACTGAATAAATCCCAGGACATCACAAAGTGGTATTAGATGGCGTCTTTTTCTCATTTATCTTAATTTTTTGGGTTAGTAGAGATGATACTAGGATATGTCAGAACATGTTTATAAAAATCACCTGGGAGTATCTAAACCATTTTCAAGGGAAAGGACAAGTTTTCAGTATAGAGACTTTTTGTTCAAGACTTCACTAGATATAGTTACACTACATTCACCATTGAGTGACACAAATGATTTATGACGTTTTTTATGATTATGAATTTTTTGCCTTAGGAAGATTTTCAGAGGAATAATTTCCACATACATCATTATATGCATGTGGGTATATACATTTCATTCATATGTCATCCCATATAAGTTTCATCACATGTATTTTCTGTTTCTTATCATATGTGCATTGATAACTATATCGATAAGTTTCTATCATATCTTGTAGGAAAAATCATAAAACATAGATTTCTAATTAAAGTGTTTACATCAAAATAAATTTAATTTTCCCACATAGATTAATGATGGAACCTTAACTATACAATTATGAAATGTTTAATCCATGTAACATTAGTTAAATGGGATAAGAAATTTAGTTGTTTATGATTAAATGTATTCCAATTTTAATTTACAATATTTGTGCCAATATAAATTTAGAATGGTGATCCATATAATTGAACCATCATATATGGACCTGTTACATTCTAATTCCAAATGTAAATTGTTGTTTATAGAAACATGGAATTTAAATTATATCATATAAAGATTAGGTCATTATAACTTAGTAATGAATATTCATATAACTAAACCATTATTTATAAAATTACTAAATTTTAACTCTTGAATTTAATGGTTTCTTTTAAATGGGGAGTCTAATTACAAAAGAAATAATTTTCCTCCATAAAAATGAATTGAAACCCCATATAACTAAACCATTATGATTGGAAATTGAAATTTCACCTTATAATAAAACCCTATAAATAATTATTTTCCCAACATACCTCTTATAGTTAGTTTATGATTATGTCCTTATATCTGATCAGTAATATTTTCTACCAAGTATTTTTGCAGTGGTGTGTTCTTAGAATTATAAATATATACCTCCTTGATGACCTCAAGATGAGAATCAAGAAGGTGGTGATTCCCATTATTTTGAGTTGTAGGAACCTTACCCAGCAGTAGTTATACTGGGGGAACCTCTTGTAATACCACCTATTATACCTATATTGGGAATTAATTCATAGCTCAGATACAATTTCTTATGGCTAGAGCAGTCTATGATTGGAGCTCTACAACCTGCACTGACTATGTCAAAATTGACAAGCGAGTTCTCATAGAAACTACCACCAAATTCTTCAGGATAAAATGGTCCCTAGTATAATGATTCATATCTATAGTATATTGTTTTGATCATTGATAATCTAGAGACACGTCTAGAAAAGAGGGTGAATATTTCAATGTACATGTTTTTTGGAGCAACCAAACAATTATGGGTTGTTATTACATAGGTAGATTAGTATTGGTGTATGGTTTAGATGAATTTTCAGACTACCTTATATGAATACTTTTTACCAAAGAACCTGATAGTGGATTGATATAGGTAATTCATGAACCTAGAGTAATGTATTATTCCTTTTATGGAATATTTAGGCCACTTCACTGAGCTCCAGCCCTTTGCACTCACTCTTTCTTGTGATTACTAATCAAGGGTGATACACATTTAATATGAGATTAAGAGTGTTATTTGATATCATGTAAATGTATTTATACTATCTATCATCTCCAAAATATTTAATTATAACTTTATCTCTAATAAAAAATTTGGAGGTATTTATAAGGTACAGGGCATGGTGGCTCATCACTTTGGTAGGGAAGTGATTCATCTAATGGCAGGAAGTGTCACCATGAAACTTCTCATAAGGGAAGTGGTAGTGCGATTATGTTCACTTGAAGTTACATGGTATGTCATCATTATGAAAGGCTGAGTCAGATGAACCCATAGTGTAAAAATGACCTAGTAGAGTGACGAACCTTTAGAAAAATTGGACATGTACAAATATTTTTAATATACTTTCTATATGTCCCTAGTGGGATTGGATCTATAGAATCCAAATTCTATAGTGGTATTAGAGCCACTACTCTAGGCTAGGATCTAGAGTACCACTTTAAATATAATTTAAGGAGGTGGATGGGTTTGAAAAATACATACTAATAATGTGTAGCACCAACAGAGTAGGCCCACTTAAGAAGGTAATGTTGTATCATAGGGCCGTGGATCTTGCTAGTTATATGCAGTTTGACCTACACCTAAGGAGATGATTTTTGGGCCATCTATATTGAAAGACATAATCTTAGTAACCTCAACTCTAGTATCTAATTTGTTCAACATAGGAATTTTACACTCATTTCTATCTATGCATTTAATGGAAAATATTGGGAATGAGATTGTGTACTTTTGTGGGGGTAATCTCTCATGATGCTCTATTGGTAGTACATCCATAAAAATTTCTCTAATACAAGGAGTTCCACATCATGATCGAGGGTTAATATTTTTTATGGAACCCTTTTATCGTCAAGATGATAGGTTTTGAAATAATTCTTAAGATGGACTAGTCCATTCCATATCAAGCCTATATAGATTTTTATCCTCATTGGATGTCTTTTATGTCAACTAAATGTGGTATATATGTTCTTAAATGATAATGGAATGTCTTGGAATGTTGAGATAGACCTGAGTGTCATGGTCTTGGAAGAGTTTCAACCTAGAATTCCATTCTTTTTCTTTATGATCATGGAGTATGAAATTATATTTATTTTCTAGGCGTGGTCCAATTAAGAGATGTATTCCCTGAAAACGTTTTTCGGATACCTCTTGAAAGAGTGGTGGATTTCTCTATTAAACATTTTTTGTTAGTAAAAAAAGTGTTGATAACTCTGTACAGTATAGATCTTCCAAGATTAACTAACTCAAGAGGCAGTTGGAGGACCTAGAAGACAAAGGGTTCTAAAAACCCAGTACTTTTCTTTGGGGTTATCTAGTGCTTTTTTCAAGAAGGATGATGGAATCCAAAGTCTATGTTTGGATTAACAGTTATTGAATAATATTATAGTGAAGAACCCATATCATTCCCTAAAATATAAGATCTCTTTGATCATCTTTGAGGATATAGAGTTTTCTCAAACATTGATTTTTGAGGTCGGGTTGCCATTAGGTGTGAATTAAGCCCTAAAATGTATCATGTATAGAATTTTGAAACAAGTATTTCATGTGTGTGTATTTGGTTATATTTTTCAGTCTAATTAACAAACTCAATATTTTCACTTCCTTGATTAATCGGGATTTTCACCTGTACCAAGATTCATTTGTGGTCATTTTTTGTATCATTGTTAATTTAATTCTCGTATAAGACATGGTCATGTTAAACACATTGACATCATACTATGTACAGTAAAAAATATTAGTTTATTTTCTGAGCTCACAAAATTCAACTTCTGGATTGATAATGTTCACTTCCTAGTTCACATTATATCAGAAGCTGATGTATCTATAAATATATAGAAGGTGAGATCCATTGTTTCCATAAAGAATACCAAGAAGTATTTGATATATGGATTTTCTTGGGGATATATAGTTACTATTAGTGCTTTATCCAAAAAATACATGCCTTTCAGCACCACTTATAGGCATAAAAAAGAAATTTGTATGGTTTTTATTGTCTAAAACTTATGATAAGGTCCTTTGTGAGTTGAAATTAAGGTTGACCGCATCATTGATGTATTTTTTAATTAACCTTAGAAGATTATATATAGTTTATTGTGATGCATCAGGCATTGAGATGGGTGTTTTTTTAAGGAAGGGGTATGAGTCTTAATATATGGGCCACATAGTATGAGGCCACATAAGCGTAATTCCCCAATGCATGACCTGGATTTGTATGTGTTTTCACATTTCACATTTCTGAAGACAATACTTATTTGGGGAGCAGTTCATGGTATACACATACTATAAAAATCAAAAATATATATTCTCTCAGTGCAACTTGAACCTCTGATAGTAAACATGGTCTGAATACCTTTAGTCTTTAAAATTTGAAATTACTTATATTACATGTAATAGTAATGAATTTTTTGACATTCTAAGCTAAAATAATTTGAAAAAAGTTGTTTGTGAAGCTAGTAATGAATGGTAGTTAATGGATCTTCCTTATGAAATGCAGGTAATAATTATGTATTGTCATGAATAAACTTTTCTCATGGAATTGATGGTGAATTAATTAATTTTGGATCGATTAAATAGAAGGAAAAAATTAATATCCTAAGGGTTTAGTTCTAATTGGATGTCTTTTAGGTGAAGACCCACCACCTTGTTGGGTTGTTGATGAGGATGAGATCATGCATATCCATTGGAATGCTTGGGTACCCTCAATCATGTGAGAATATCATGATTCCAAATAGTCAATAAATCCTAGACTCACTAATATTTATTGTGAATTTCAACTCTATTATTAGTGTATATTGATGAAAAAGGATATGGTAGGCTTTGTTTCTTGGTGTTTTACCTTTAAACACGTGAAAGTTGAACACCACTGACCTATTGGCCTCTTACAGTTGTTACCTATACAAGAGTGTAAATGGGATGAAATCACAACGGGTTTCATGAAAGGGTTAATGAAGTCACCTCTAGTTTGTATTATTTTTGTGGTTTAGTGTGTATAGAATGATGAAGGTTTCCCAATTCTTAAATATCTAGGAGTCCTTCTTAGTGAAAAATAATGGGAGACTCTATATCTAAAAAATCATACTACTTCATGGGGATCCACATACCATCATTATAGATAAGGAAACATGGTTTACTTCTCAGTTCTTAAAGAGGTTACATAAGTCTCTTGTCTCATAGATACTTTAAATACAACATTCCACCCTCATACAGATGCTCAGTTCAAGAACACTTTATAGGTACTCATGGACATGCTCTGTGCCTGTGTACTTAATATATTTGGATTTTGGGAAAACCACTTGTCTCCAATCGAGTTTGAATATAATAATAGATTTAAAGCGACTTTGAAAATTGATTTATAATAGGAAATCAATGGTTGGACTTTTTATTTTCCTCTATGATGGTTAGAGGTGGGAGGGATGGAAAAGTTAGGACATCATCTCATTCAGAAGACACCGGGAAAGACACATATAATCAGTAAGTGTATTGTTAAGGTTCAATCCATGAAGAATCCATATGTGTATCTTCATCATCTAACTCTATAGTATGAGATGAGATATTGGGACTTCTTGCATTCCTAACCTAGTTTGGATCATCAATGAATTCAGAAGAAAGGTAAGATTTCAACTAGATTCATCAGGCATTTTTATATCATAGAGAGGGTTGGGGGTGGAATATCTGATAGATCATCATTAGTTGTATATGTAAATTCATGATGTATTTCATGATTCTCAAATCTTCTATTACTAATTCAACCCTCCCCATGTTTCAAAACCTAAGTACTTTGAGCTAGTGAATGATGCTTCTTTTGAGGAGTATATTGTTTGTATCATCAATAATAACATGAAGTATCTTTAAGGTATTATTGTTCCTATAATTAGGGTTTTATTGTATCACGGTCTTGTACAATATGTGACATGGGAATGAGAGACTAATATATTTTCCCCATGGATGGATTTATTCTTAGATTTTTCTCAACCACCATCAAAAGGGAACCTCATGTATGAGTTGTTTTATGGAGTGGGTGTTGTAAGATAGAAGTTTTCCCTTTATGTAAAAATATTTTATATTTTAATCTAAAAACCTTTATCTATCTTAATGCAAATTCCTAAAGGGTTCATGAAGGTTTTGGGAGATTTTTGGATTTGTTCAGGGCCCAAAGCAGGGGTTTCAATTTTTTCCAAAATGAGCTTTGAATGTTGTTCTGATTTGTGAGAGTGAACATCTAGATAAGAGGGTATGATTAAGAATTTTGGACTTTATATTCAATATATAAATCATGTTCTAAGTGATTAAATCATATAATTCAAGGTGAAATGTTATTATTTTTTATAGATCATGATTAAAGTTTTTGATTCCAGCTGAATTGAAGAAGTGCATATTGAAGAAGTTGTAAATCATGTTGTGGTGTAAGGGAATATATCCAAAATGTTGAGTAAGTGTCCATACATAAAAGGTGACTCTAAATTAGTTTTCCTAACTATAGTTTAATTCCACACCATAGAAGATGTTGGATCATTTTTCAGTGGCACTGGAAAATATAGGTACTCCACACCATAGTGAAGGTCCATACCACTGGGTACTATTATAATAATTTTGGTGGATCTAGGATTTTGGAGACCTCTATGTCACAACCCATATATTATATCATAGTTATTGATATGAAATATGTAATACATTGTAGTGAGAATACCATGTTATAGTGAGGATTCAGTTGGATTTTAGTGGTTCTAGAGATTTAGTGACCCTCACTCCACAAATAAATTGGCCACACTTAGTAAACTGAATGTATAAAGGAATATTATATAGTGATCAGTCTGTGCTTTATGTATTGATTTGGATAGAATTAAATAGTTTTAGAAATTTTATTAACACCACATTGTATCCCCTTGATCATGCCATAGATATGTTTGGTGGTTATGGGAAAAATGTTGAAAATAGAAAGGTCGATCCATAATCCCCTTGTCCACACTATAGAAGGGTGTTTTCTAGGAATATTTGTGGATTTATGTTGAATTGTATATATCTTATTACTATTTTGGTTATTTCAATCAACAGTATTTCAAATTCAAATTGAATGATTGGTATCTTTAGAATTAAGTCTGAATAGATATGTTCCAAATAAGAGTTAAAATATGTTTGTGGTATGAATTTGAATTTCATATTCCAAGTATAAGTGTTTCTATGAATCAATTAGATTGGTTGGGAAGAAATATAGTTCATATAAAAAATATAAAATAATATAATAGTAAGATTTTTTGAAGAATAATAATGTTGTTTTCATATTAGCTTAGAGTGAAGAGATCCTTCTGATATTTCTACATGTTGAAGAAAAAGAGGAGATGCACTGCATTAACAATTAAAGGATATAGTTAGAAGTATTTATTATTTTTTATATAAAATTATATTTTATTGTTTCAGTATAGTATTCACTATCTCATCCAGGATACTTGTTGTATTAAGAGTTCATGGATAAACCCTACTTGTAGACCATACATGTTCAAACTAATGCATGTATGATCTCATAGGAATCTGGATCATTCTAAAGACTAGACTTCTCATTTTTAGAGCTCAACTATGTAAATATATTATGTCTTTATTGTGTGTGTGTGTGTGTGTTGAAAAATGATAAATATTCACTTTAACCAATGATAAGGGTTATTCAAAAAATAAAAAATAAAATAAATTAAATAATTGATTCACCCCCACCCTCATAGTTATTCCTCACTAATAAAGAATGTAACATTTAAATTTCTAAAGAAAAAATGTGATGTGAAAAGTTAATGCATGGTTTTTTCTAACTATTCCCCTCAACCCAGAATCAATGTAGCGGAGGAGAATAGTTTTTAATACCATGCAACTTGGACCACATGACCTTGAAAAACATAAAATTTACTATCAGTGTACCTTCGATGTTATGAGCATGATTTATCAAACCATGGTCCACGACCATGTGAGGTGTGGTGTCATGAAAAATATCAAATTATTGGTTGGTTTATAGTTTTTCTAACCATGTGTCCATACCATGAACCCCTTTTAAAATCTGGGAAATGGCCATTTTCCCTCCTAAGCCTTAAATCTATTTTTTCCTCTCCCCTTCCCTATTTTCCATAGTAGTATAGTGGGAGCTCTTCTATCTCCCTCTCCTTGGATTTGGTGTGTCTCCATCAACTAGAATTCTTTTAAATATATATTCATCATGTTGTATCCCTCTCAGTAAGTCCATTACTCCTGCTTCATTTATCTATTTGATTTCCCATCTTGGGTGTTATCTCTGTGTGAGTTAGTATTTGTTATTTTTTGGGTTTATGTTTGGTTTTTCATATTCTCTCATTATAACTCAGATATATGGCCAATACTGGATGAGGAATATTCTACAGAGCTAAGGTAGGTGTTCTTCTACTTTTCCCCAAAATTCTTGATGTTTACAATTTTTTCATTATGTTTCATGTTTTACTTTCCACCTATTTCCCTTAAAATTAATATTCTCTTAAATTGTAATCTATGCCTAGTTATAAAAGTTCCATGATACCATTAACAATATAAGAGTTATAATTCATCAATGTAAACCATCTCTTAGAGTGATATTGATTAAATTTTCTTGAAAACCATTATTTCCTTTTTCCATAACACCCTTCAGGTGTGTTTGGTTTGACACTTGAAAGAGGAATGAACACATTGAATTGATGAAATTAGAAAATAGTTTTTATAAATTACATGGACCTTTTTATTACTTATTATTTAAGTGAATTATTTAAATGATAAATGTAATGGATGTATCAATCATTCCTTAATCAGTTATATTATAATTTTTAATATTGTTTTGGACCTTGGTGAAACTTTTAAAGTCATTTCCTTACTTGAGTAAGACTTTTATTGATGACTTTTAATTCCTTGGGAGAACTCCTATAATTCCATATAATTCAATAATGTGTCCATAAATAGAGAAACCACACTTGGGTTAGGTCAATGTATTATAATTATGAATGAATTTTCTTGAAACTGATGATTCACTGACATTTTGAGAAATTAGAATACCATGGATCATCTACTTAGATTTGACTTTATAACCTCAAACATAGACCACATTGGATTATCTCTTTAGGATCCAATCAATTCTATCTTGAGATTACCATTTTATTTTCCTTGGGATCTATTAGAATGTTTTTTGGTGCAATGTCAAGGGTTTATCTTTTGGATTACACTCATACCCATCATATTTTAACATCTTGGCGGATCACTATGAGTGGGATTGACCTACTAAGTTCATGGATTTTATGTGTCTCTTGGTGATCCATTGGGATTACTATACTTTTACTCCTTTTCTATCATACTTGTATCCTTTACCAATTAATGGTAAAATGATCAAATAAGTCTATCCCAGTACAGAGTAGGTAGATTCATCCCTATATTCCACGAGGTGCCTGAGCTCAACATGGTCTATAATTACTTTAATGCATTATATCTATGATACATGCACACTGTTATAGTTTATATTCAAAAATTGTATTTTCATTATACAATATTGGTTGTGGCCTATTGAGTTTTATTCACACCCTATTTGAGCTTCTACTTGGTACCTTAAAAGATTACTTTGATGCAGGTACAAAAAAGGAAAACAACCAACTATACACTATTGATTTCTTTTTAGTATGGGATCTTAGAAGTAGATGACTGATCCAATGATCATGATGGTCATGTAAAAAGTATTTTTTGATCATTTTGTTCTATTTTTGAATATAATGGTACTATATTTTATTAATGGTACCATTTCTACCTGTTTTTACGTTTTTACTATCATGTCATCATCTGCATGTGATCTTATCATTGTTTATTTCTATTTATTATTATTTTTATGGTTTCTTTATAATTCCTTACTATTTCCAATTTTTTTATTATTGTATTGCACTAATAAAGATGGTATATTCTCCCTTACATACCACCATAATTCATCACTACAAGTCATAAGGTGTAGAAATATGGGGAGGCACACATGAGCCATGTGTCTATCAGTTTAAGTTACTTATAATTGAACCAAGTCTAGAATGTCACAAATTGTTATCATAGGGTGTTTATTTTTCCTTTTTTCCTACCATTTTTGGGTTGATATAAAGTATACTATGATATGTGAAAACATGGTAATAAGCTATTATTGGGAGTTTCTAACCCACAATTAAGGGGAATTCCATGTTTCTAGGGTTGGGACTTGTTGTACTTGATTTCACCAGTTATAGTTGCACTACATTCACAATTATGTGATGCACATGATTTTTGAGTTTTGTTATGATTAGAAATTTTTTACCTTGGTTGTGTATGGAAGAGGATAATTTCCTCACGAATCATTATAGTTATGTAGGTATATATGTGTCATTTGTATTTCATGCCTTGCATGTTTCATCCCTTGTATTTTCTTTTTCTTATCGTATGTTCCTAGATTATTGTACCTATAATTTTTAAATTTTTATTGTAGGAAATGGGATACAAACTAATGTTTTACTTAAAGTGTAAACATTAACCTAAATATTCCCCCCCCCCAATTTTGATGATGGCACCTTAACTATACAATTATGAAATATTTAAGTCACCAGACTTTAGTTACGTGGTCTAAAATATATAGTTTGATTTGATTAAATGGATGAAAATTGTAATTTATAAAGTTTGTTTTTATGTAAATTGGTAATGGTGATCCATATAATTAAACCATTACACATGGAATTATTAAATTTTAATAAAAAATTAAACATTTTTTTGTAGTTAAATGGAATTCTAATCATAACTTATAATGTTTAGGCCTTTATAACTTGGGAATGAAAATACATCTAACAAAACCATTATATATAAACATATTAAATTTTAACTCTTTTAGGAAATGGTTTCCATTAAATATAGATTCAAGTTACAAAATAAAATCGTTTTCCTTATAACTTGGAATTGACACCCCAAATAACTGAACCTTTATGATTAAAACATGAAATTCCACCATAGAATTTTACCCTAGAAATAGTAGTCGGCCAATATTCCTCTTGTAGTCAGGACATGATTATATCATTGTTTCTTATCATAAATCCTTTATAACTAGTATATATTCTGAGGCATGTGATTTACATTGTAAATATATTTCTCTATGATGGACTCATGTCGAGTACTAAGATTTTAGTGATGACAGTGCTCTTATGTTAGTGGGACCTGACCCACCAGTAGTTCCCCCAAGTCAACCCCAAGTAGTACCACCTGTTATACATGGACTGGGAATATATTCCAATATCAATGAAAGTTTCTTATGGGGAGTGAATTATATGGAGGGAGCACCATGACATGCACCGACTATGTAAGAATTAATAATGGAGTTCCAATGAGAGCACCCACCTATGTTTTTGTGGGAAGGTGGTCCCCAAGAAACTAATTCATGGAAAGAGGATCTACATTTGATATTTTATCGTCCAATGAAACCTTTGAAAATAATGTTTAATATTTCAGTGTACATGCTCTGTATACCATGCAGGTGATGGTGGAAAATTCTTACATAGACAGATCAGCATGAGGGTGTGATCTGTAGGTATTTCTAGACTATGTTTTATGAATAATTCTTCCCATTGACCCTGTGAGCTGATTGAGATAGGTAATTCATGCACAATTATTAGGGTACCATATCCTTCTTGGAACATTCCCCTAAATTCACTATGCTCTATCCATTTTCACCCACTCAAGATAGCCATATGTTGACCAAGGTGAGACACATTAATATTGGGATTAGTTATCCCATATGATCTCCCCTGAACATATCATGACTACCTATAGTCTATAAAATATTGAACAGTTATTTTATATGTAAGTGAAATAAAATGGAAGTTGAAGGTTTGGGGCATGGTGTCTCATCACCTATGTAGGGAATTGGTTTTTCTAGTTGTATTAAGAATTTCTTTTAGAATTTTCATGAGGGAAATAGTAGTGAGAGTGTGTGCACAATAATTTATGGTTTATTCCATAAGTGTGGAAGTTTGGGTTACAGGAAGCCACTATAAAGTAAAGAATTTGTTTAGTGTCAATCCTGTAACAAAATGGTCCCTATATGGGAATTTTGTAGGACCTTTCCATAGATCGCTAATGGGATAGGATATACACCATCTCTGAATTATGGAGTGACATCAGTAGTACCACACCAAACTAAGAGTTGGAGTACCACTAGTCCTATAATAAAAAGAGGTAGATGAGTTTGATGATGCCATACTTATAATGCATAGCTCTAAGAGAGAAGATATTCTCAGGGAGATCATGTTGTATCTCAAGGTTGTGGATATGGATATTTATATGTAGTGTTTCTTACACTGGAGGAGAATATTGTATGGACATCTATAGTGTGAGGTACAATCTTTGTAGCCTCAACTCTAGTATATAATTTTTTTGATATATCCACTTCAGACTCATTTATATATATAGATTTAATGAAAAATATTAGTCCTGATAATGATTATTTTTTATGGGTTGTTCTCTCTTGATACTCTATTGGGATTACGGTTAGTATGTTTTCATTGATACAATGAGTTTCCTTTCAAGATAAACGGGTTCCATTTTTTATGGAACCTTTTTTCTTCAAGAGGATAGGTTTTGACATAATTTTTGGGATGTACTAGTTAGTGCCTTATCGAACCCATATTAGTATTTATCATTAGAGGGTGTCTTTTACATATTATGATGGCAGTAGCTATGTTTATAAAGTATAATGGTATGTACATTTATTTCAAATTAGACATATGATTCTTGGTCTAGGTGGAGTGTTTGCCCAGATTTCCATTATTTTTCTTCATCATTTAGGAGTATGGAAGGTTGTTTTTCCAATAAAGGTAGACCAATTTTATGATGTCTTCCATGAATACTTTCTTATTTTACCTCATAAGATATAGGTGGAGTTCACTATAGAACTTGTTTGAGGAGTAGAACCGGTGTTTATACCTCTATAAAGGATGGATCCTATCGAGCTTCAATAACCTAAAAGGTAGTTAGAGGACATGGAATCTACAGGGTTTATATGACCT
Source organism: Viscum album (assembly GCA_963277665.1). Lineage (NCBI taxonomy): Eukaryota > Viridiplantae > Streptophyta > Magnoliopsida > Santalales > Viscaceae > Viscum > Viscum album. Next base: position 612,363,821 of record OY728129.1, on the reverse strand, counting down.
AGTACATATCCTGAGGTTTTTCATATGCATTTTTTCAAAAATTAGGATGGCCCCATAATGTTATTTGTGCATTACTAGCAGTGGAATCACGTTATATTAAAGAACACCTATCCACTCCCTTGAATATAAGATCTCTTTGATCAAATTTTTGGATATAGAGAATTCTCAACAATTGATCTAAGATCGAGATACCATTAGGTATAGGTTAGGCCCTTATATATATCATATATTATATCATTCCAAATAAGATATAGATTGTATGAGTATTTTGTTATGTTGTTCAGTCTAACCAAGTCACCCACAGTTTTCATGTCCTTAAAGGACCGAGTTTTCCACCTATACCTAGATTATTTTTTAGTCATTTTCATAGATGATATCTATGTATTGGTCAGAGTGATTATCTAAATAGAGGGTTAATTGAGTACCTAAAAAATTTCTATCTAAAATTGGTTATTTTTAAATCCCCCAAATGTTTAAATACAGATAAGTTTAACAAAATAAGTAGTATGATATAGATATTAATATTTTTTAAAGATTTCCCAAAATATTTATTAGATCGTGGAAGAATAATGTACAATATTATTAAATAGTTTGAAAATATTTTACATGATCAAAATACTATATGAAAATAATATAATATAAATAATCAAAGTATATATTTTGTTAATAGTTAAAAATATTTATGTTTTAAAGATGAAATGAAGTAATAAAATTAAAGAACATGGTAGAATGAATGAATATTAGAGGTTCAGTCTCAAGTTGAGGCTTAGTCCTCTCCACATGGTGATCACCCACCAACTAGCTATTTATATAAAATAAAAAATCTAACACACAACCTGGAATAGGATTTACAATAGTTTAAAACTGTCCATGTAACACAGAACCTCTTTAACAGTTATTCATGTGAGTAGGAAATAAGCATGCCACATAAGGACCTCTACCACTCTTATCTGTGGGAGAAACAAGACAAAGTGATTTTGAGAAGAAATCGAGTATCATCTAGTTTTTTCACATGAGATAGTGTGTGTGTGATAAAACAGGTAGTGCACACAATCCAAAAATTCAATAATTACAAATACCATAGATAAATCTATAAGGGTATTGTTAAGAAATGTTTAGTCTGATGCGATGTAGCTTGTGAATCTTGATTTGATTTCATAGGGGTGATTGAGTCTAGTTCTCTTGAAAACATTAGGAAAATAGAGTGTCGTAGACTCTTGTTCCATGAATTAATAATGTCACAATATATGATGGTGTAGTTTAGCTTCCCATTCAAACGTTTGTAGTTGGTTCATAATAATGTATGTTCAGGCAGTTCAAGCTATCAGCTTGGTATCATTTCACTAATTTTACTACTAAATCAATTTCTCACACATTATTTTCATGGGGTATTATATTGTACCTTTCTTCAGCTGCAAGAAAAAGAAATTCCTCATACTGAACAACATAACACTCTATTCAATTCACTCTATCAATCATTTAAGATGTAATAATTAACACAATAAATAGAATTAACTTCAATAAATATAGTAATTTGAATAATTTAATTCAAAATGATTCGTGAAGATAGTGGTCATCTCTCGGAGTGGTAGTATTGTGATCTGGAGGTATGATACTTTTGGTATGATAGAGATAGTATCATAGACTTAGTTGAAATTCAATTACATTGGTGGTGTCTCAAGTAGCGATTTATGGTCTATCTATGTGAGGTATCACATTATCGTAGACATAGTTTAAATTCTATGTTGGCAGTATGATATTGGTGGTGCCTCATCTAGAAAAATCTCATACATAGCCAAATTTGAGTTCTGGAAGCATGACATCTTGATGGTGTGTCGACTGATAGTGTCTCAGACTTTGTCAATTTTACAATCCAATGGTACGATATTTTGGTGATGTGAAATCCTGGTGGTATCTTATACATAGGAATATTTTGTGATGGTGGTGAGACCTGGAAAACAATGTCTCGAGTTAGTGGCGCTAACCTCAATGATGTATCATCCTTAGATAATTTTTTCACCTGGATCAGAATACAAATTACTGACATAGAAATATGGACCTAATAAATGACATCAGAATCATGATTTGTGATCATTAAAACGAGGAGGTCAACAATCTCCCCCTTTTTTATAATCTTAAATCATGTAATCAAAAATATTATAAATGTTAAAATAGTCCATCAAAGGTATTACAAGTGTTAACATAAGATAAACAATGTATGATCAAAATAAAAAAGAAGACATATCATTCATAGTATGTGTAAATGTTTTCAAAGAAAAATAATAATAAAATAGTATGTATCGAAGGTATGTATAATGAATATAATAATTCAAAAAATATCAAAATATCAAATATAACATAGAAACTGTAACAACCTGAGATTTTATGAGAAGCATTCTTTTTAATTTATATGATATCTTATGTTGTATGCTAAACCAAGATTATCTTGCACTATACACAACATGGTATTCATCTTGCAGTATACGCAACACTATTCTTGGATCGCGTTACACAAAATTTCAAGTTCATTTGATAGAAGTTATTCTACACAACATTGAGTGTATATATATATATATATATTCAATGTATAAATAAAATATGGTTGGATTCTATTATACACAACAATTAAAGAATCTTACACTACACACAACCCTGACTTGGCTTTCTTTACATGCAATCGCGACCTTCCACGATAGCGTGTGTTGTACGAAACACCGAGTTTCACTAAACAACGATATGTTATTAAAATATTATATAAACAAGACGTTATGAATAGTAATACCAACTTTTTTGAATTATATAAATTTTATATTTCAAAATGGACTTCATTTTTGGATTCATAATATCAAAATTATCCTAGTGTGAATTTTCGGTATTTTTCTGAAAACTTTCAATTTTTTATGAATAGTGAAAAACACTGAGTTATAGTTTAAAACCAAATTATTATTTAAATAATTAATTATTTTATTTAAATTTATATTAGATAAAAATTGATACATAATACCTATATATGTTGAATGTAATTCATTAAACTCATTTTATAATAATTTTAGATATATAAAAATTTTATTGAACTTTTCAGAGTCTTTTATCCACCTCCGATGAGAATTTCAAAATTTACATAAAACATAATTTTACAGCTTCTGTGAGTGGAATTTCGAATATTAGAGAGACACAGTTAATATCAAGGAGTAAAATGTGGTTCGACAAGGTAAAATTAATTTTTGGTGAATAGTAACTTTTTACTTTTATTTACCATCGTTAAAAGTAAATACGTTAATTAAGGGTAAAAATGATACCCTAAAACATGTCCTAATTCTATTGGATAAGTATACATCGACCAAAAATAACCTTAGGAATATGATATTACCCTTTAGGTCCACTGGGATTAGATTAGGACAATTATTATTATTTTATTTAAAGAAGAGTTAAAAGAGTTAAAATCAATGTTTGATAACTAAAACATTTTTAATATTGGGTTATACATAAGATAAATTCGACTATAAATATTCATTAAAAAGATAAAACTATTTCCTACATAATGGTATTTTATTTATAATTTTTAGACATTAAATAATTTAATTTATTTATGACACAATGATGATGCAGAAAATAACTTATTAATGAAATATTAACATAATTGATGTTATAAATAAACAAATAAATGTAATTTGATACTTTTTTATGAATTCAACTAATTTTATAGGATAATATGAAATCTTTGTATTGATTTAATTAATATTTTTCTAACTAATCGTGCTGTTATGATTTTCACAGAAATCAATTACCAAATTGTGTCAAAATTGACATAAAATAGTTTTTTAAACAAATATTATATTATTAATTGTTATTTTATTCTTAAAAATCTGAGGTTCGGCCTAATGACTTAGATAAGGTTATATATATTAATAATTAACCACTTTGGGTTCGTTTGGATTGTTATATAATGTTTATTAACCATATTGTATAAGAAAACAAGAAGACACGGTAAAAGATAAATTATTTAACTTAGAGTTAAATCTAAATGATATGGTTAAAATAGTAATCTAGACTTGTATAAAACCTATTGGTTGAGAGTATTTAGAACCATCCACACTTTAGATTCTAAATAATTCACTTTTGAACCATTATAAACTGAATATGACTTTATTATAAAATAATATTTTAAGTTTTTCCTGAAGTGCCCATCTCCTCCCTTATAAAAAGGCACCTCCTCCCTCTTCTCTTTAAAAAATTTTGAGCCTTCAATCTCGGCCAACCCCTGAAAATTTCCATTCTCAAATTCCCTAGAAACACTATATTGGTTCTGGTCTCCTAATAAGACCAACTCTAGTGCCTTAAGAGGATGCTTAAAAGGGGTTCTTCGAAGAAGAGGTAATCTCTTCTACTGATTCTTTCAAGTTTATTTCTTCTTCAACTTCTTCTTCTTTATTTGTTTATTCATAAATTAATTACATAAGTATCACTAATATACTGATATCTTATTATAAATATGAAACAAACCTATTTCACCTTTTATCCATCCTACGAAAATTGAAATCACCGTGCGTGAGTACATACGTAATACCGTCTCCACGCCGTGGTGTAATATGTTTTTCCACCACCACCTTACTTGGATGGATATAATGGTGTAAAGAATAACTATATATAGTTATTATAACATCATAATGATTCTAACATATTATATCATCCACTCCAATTCAATTAAATTATTATGGGAACGATATCATCGCTCGTGCGTACGTACGAATTTCCGTCTCCAGGACGCAATGAGATTCATTCTCCATGTTAACCATTCAAGAATGATTATAAAGTATATATAATGAACAATAATGAAATATATGACATGATAAAGCTACTAAATATATGACAGTGTTCATGAATAAGTACGGCCTACCGTCTCCATGAACGGTGTATTTCATTTCATTTATCTATCTATAATGTATATATATATACTGAATATATATGATATATAAATCATGATTGACATTCTGGAAGTAAGTAAATCATGATATATGTAATAATAATATCAAGAATAACAAGTCCAAACACGTATGATAAATAAAACGATTTTACCCAAAACGCTGCTTTAACATGGAATTTTCAAAAGAACGGGTAATATAAAGTCATAAGTTAACCATATGTGATATCATAGAATTGAATATGATTCTATAATAAGTAAATGAAATTATTTAAATCATTATACATGAGGTTCAGATACGTACGAAGCATATCAGACCTAAGGTAAGGGATAATTATTTCAATCTCGTTCTTATCCGAGATTGTTTATTCGTAAGTATTTACTGGGGTTATTGTTATCATCCATTTCCATGTTTTCCAAAAGTGTTTTTATGTACGTTTAAAGTCATTTTTATACATTTTTTACTTTTACCGCATGTTATGAAAGGAATATTTCTTTTTTCTACCATACAATGAACTTTTTGACTTTTCCGATGAAAGTACAAGGAGAATGTTTTTTTTAACTTATATGGCATGAACAGATTTTTATGGTTTCATGACACCTTATTTTCATAAAGCTTACTCTACAATATTTCATGACTATTTTTAAAAAAATCATGATCTTTTAAAATTGCACAGAATTTGGTGAAAAGAAAATGATTTTGAATAAGAAATGATATATTCCTTCAGAATTTATTTCAAGTGTTTTATGAAAACCATTTTCCATCTAAGATGAAATTATTTCATATGTGTATGTTTCAAGTATAATGTCTATATGATTTTCATTTTTTCACTTTTCATATGATGAAATGATATCCATTTGTTTTATATGATTTATGATATAATTGGATGATGTTTATGAACCCCATTTTATTCTTTGGGTTATGATGAATGATTTATATTTATGTGGTGGAACAAATAAGAATGATTTCATTATGAGATGGGTGGGACCTATATCTCCCTCCAATTCATTGGGTAATGATTTATATCTCATGATATAGACATGGCTGGAAGGGTAAGTTAATCTGGTTCAGTGATACATGACTGGAACTACGAGTGAACTCGATTCAGTAAGGGACTTTGTCCACTAATATGGTCTTGGCAGCAATGTCTTAGCTACTATGAAAATCATATCATGTGCTTAATGGTTTCCACAATTACATGTTTTATTCCCAGGCTATTTTATCATGATTGATGTTCTTTTGTGATCTATTCCTTATGTACTACTATGATTTATGTCATGTTCATGTTTTTATGTTCAAATGTTTATGGGTTGTTTTATATTCTCTATGTTTACTCTTACTGAGCATTTGAGCTCACCCTTTTTTTGTTTTCTTTTCCATAGGATATAAATAAAGGTTTTAGGTAAGAGAAAAAAAGGAGAAGATCATTGTGGGAGATGTTGAAGATATTTCACCATGATTTGAAGATTATATTCCGAGTTTGCAAAGACACTAAACTATTAAGGTCCTTTTGTGTTTGTTTTTGTTATGTATTAAGTATTCTGAAAAAGTAATGTAATGTCCATGTACGTCAAGTATGGGTCTCTACAGTTGGTATCAGAGGAGAGGTTTAGTTAACCTTTGAAAACTAGGATGTGAAAACTTTAGTGATATCCCTAATGATATTTCTAAGGTATGTCTAGGGATGTCCCTAAGGTTAAGTATAAGTCTAGGTTATAGTACCAGAATTACGGAAATGATATTAGAATTAAAGCTAAGATGTTAGATATAGAAGGTACTCCCCCTTGATTATAATTTTTCCTCTCACAATATTCTTTTTGTGTTTTAGAAAATGGTTCGAAATATGAAGATTCACGATAATAGAGGATATGATGGATAATGGAATGATAATATTCATGAGAAACCAAGTGAAATTGGATATGGAAGTCCACATATTGTTGTTATGCCTAATCAACAATCTCATAATATGATCAATAATCTCAACTTTGGTAACATTCCCAACTCAGATAATAAGAGAAATATGGAGTTTCATGATGATCATAGAGGAAAGAATTTTCAATTTCCCTCATGTAAATCATATGGGAAGAGGCATCAAAAGAATGTTTCAAAGGAACTGGAAGATGCTTTGGGTGTGGAAAAGAAGGAAACAAAGCCAGTAAGAGCAAAGGAAAAGTTTTATTTAACACCATGGACAAGGATAATGGTATTTCTATGACATCAACAATAATTAAATATTTTCAATGTGGAATGTATGGGAATTATGAAAACCAATGCCCTAATGGAAAGTCTCATGAAGAGAATCAGAATGGTTGTATGGGTAGTATTTATGTTGATGATAAAGAGACTAAAAATGATATTGTTGAATCTCGGTCAATGGTTTAAGAAGGTAGTGGAATGATTTATGTTTATCAAGAGTTATTTTGTATGGGTAATGGTACTATGGAATAAAGACACATCTAAGGATTGTTACACTATTGTTTTTCCTAGAGTATTTGAAAGTATATGTTGAATGGTACCGATAACCATGATAGGTTATTCATATATTTTTGGAAAGTAGATGATATGCGCATAATGAATGTATAAGGATATAATGAGATGTTTGATAGTATTAATGATCTCATCACTGGCATAAGGACAATGTGATATCATGGTTTTAGTATATAGGGTCTTTGGGATTTTAGTATGGGGAAAGAGTTAACTTTTGACATAATTCATGTTTTCACTAAGGTTTTATTGTAATTTATGTTTCAAGAAAATACATGATTAAGGAATTCACATGTTTGGAATGTGACCAACAAGATATATATATCTTATGATATACGGGAGATAAATGATTGTATTCAATGCTTGGTAGATGACCTTTCTAGTAATCTTTTTATTTATACTATGAGATTGGATAGAAGTATATTCGATAAACCTAAATATTGGAATAGATTATGTTATACATCAGATAGTATTGTTTAAGGCCAGAACTTTTTGTTATGTTATAATAGTATAGTTTTAAAAAAGGACATCCTGTAGGACGGGTGACAACCTGTCGCGTAGGACAAGGATATGGGAATCGAACCCGCAACCAAAGTGCGACAGGCCTTTATCACCTACCACTGGCCTATTCAAAGTCCCCGGTTAGTAGAAATTAGTATTAATTTATTAAGTGGCATGATATATGAAGTATAAGTCCATTTTAGGAACCATATACGATTAATATCACTATATATGGACATATGTATATTTAATAACTTTTGCTAACATTTTGTTTGAGATAGATGGGATGACCTATCATTCTATCGCATGATCTGCTAACACTTCACAAATCACAAATTCAACTTCATTTCTTTAAGAGATTAAGTGGAAATTGTTCAAGGCACGAACAACAGTGAGATTGTACCAAAATCAAGTAAGTATTTCTTTTAATTCAATAATTATTCAACATTAGGTAAATGATCTTGAGAACTAAAAATGTAGTCCTAGTACCCTCATACCTGATGAATTAGATGGTACCTTAGATCATAACAAATTTATGGCTTTGTGATTGATGGCTTATTCATAGCCATGTTCTCTACCACTCTCCATTAAAACTTGAGGGGTATATTTCTCTTCCATATCCATATTTTCATCTATGTTCTCCTATATGGAAACCCAGTGATAAGTTAATTTGTGTAACTGTTAAGTTTCATAATTTAGTTTTTAAATTCATTTTTTGGTATTCCTTTTTATGATGTGGGTTTCTATTAATGAAACATTCAAGTAGTAAACCATTTACAACCCCGATGAATTTCAAGGGCGAAATTCATTTTAAGGGGGGTAGAATATAACAACCTGATATTTTATAAGAAGTATTATTTTTAATTTATTTATTGTCTTGTGTTGTATGCTACACCAAGATTATCTTGCACTATAGACAACACGGTATTATGCTTTCAGTATACGCAACACTATTCTTGGATCGTGTTACACAAAATTTCAAGTTCGTTTGATAGAAGTTATTCTACGCAACATTGAGTGTATATATATATTCAATGTATAAATGAAATATGTTTGAACTCTATTTTACAAAACAACAAAATAATCTTTCACTAAATGCAAACCAAAATTGGCTTGATTTACATGCAATCACGACCTTCCACGATAGCATGTGTTGTACGAAACACCGAGTTTCACTAAAAACGATATGTTATTAAAATATTATATAAACTAACCATTATGAATAAAAATACCCAATTTTTAAAATTTTATAAATGTTATCTTTCAAAATGAACTTCATTTTTGTATTCGGAATATTGAAATTATCCTAGGGTGAATTTTTGGTAATTTTCTGAAAACATTCAATTTTTGATGAATAGTGAAAAACACTAAGTTATAGTTTAAAACCGAATTTCTTTAAAATAATTATTTATTTTATTTAAATTTATTTTATGTCAAAATTGATACATAATACCTATATATGTTCAATGTAATTCATTAGAGCCATTTTATAATACTTATAGATATATAAAAATTTTATTGAACATTTCACCGTCTTTTACCCACCTCCTAGGAGAATTTGAAAATTTACATAAAACTTAATTTTACCACTTCTGTGAGTGGAATTTAGAAAATCAGAGAGACATAGTTAATATCACGGAGTAAAATGTGGTTTGATAAGATAAAAATAATTTTTGGTGAATTGTAACTTTTTACTTTTATTTACCACGGTTAAAAGTAAATAGGGTAATTATGGGTAAAAATGATATGCTAAAACATGTCCTAATTCTATTGTATAAGTATAATTCGACCAACAACAACCATAGGAATATAATATTACCCTTTAGGTCCACTTGGATTATATTAGGACACTTATTATTTTTTTATTTAAAGAATAGTTAAAAGAGTTAAAATAAAAGTTTAATAACGAAAACATTTTTAATATAGGGTTATACATAAGATAAATTAGACTATAAATATTAAATAGAAATATAAAACGATTACCTACATAATTTTATTTTATTTATAATTTTTAGACATTAAATAATTTTATTTATTTATGACACAATGATGATGTAGTAATTAACTTATTAATGAAATATTAACATAATTGATGTTATAAATACCCAAATAAATGTAATTTGAGAATTATTTTAAATTCAACTAATTTTTTAGGTTAATATAAAATGTTTTTATTGATTTAATAAAAAAATTTCGAACTAATCTTTCTGTTATAATTTTCACGAAAATCAATTACCAAATAGTGTCAAAATGGACATAAAATAGTTTTTAAAACAAATATTCTATTATAAATTGTTATTTTATTCTTAAAAATATAATGTTCATAAAATTGACTTAGATAAGGTTATATATATTAATAATGAACCACTTGGGGTTCGTTTGGCTTGTTATAGAATGTTTATTAACCATATAGTGTAAGAAAACAGGAAGACACGGTAAAAGTTAAATTATTTAACATAGAGTTAAATCTAAATGATAAAGTAAAAATAGTAATCTAAACTTGTCTAAAACGTATTAGTTGAGAGGAGTTCGACCCATACCCACTTTAGCTTCTAAATAAGTCACTTTAGAGCCATTATAAATCTAATATGACTTTATTATAAAATAATATTTTAAGTTTTTCCTAAAGTGCCCCTCTCGCCCTTATAAAAGGGCACCTCCTCCCTCTTCTCTTTACACAATTTTGAGCCTTCAAGCTCGTACAACCCCTTTCCAGTTCCCTTATAAACTTTCCTAGAAAAACTATATAGGTTTTGGTCTCCAAAAAAGACCAACTCTAGTGCCTTAAAAGGAATCTTAAAAGGGGTGTGTCGAAGAAGAGTTAATCTCTTCTACTGATTCTTTCAAGTTTCATTCTTCTTCGACTTCTTATACTTTATTTTTTTCATCATAAATGAATAACATAAGTATCACTAATATACTGATATGTTTTTATAAAAATGAAATAATTCTATGTCAACTTCTATTCATCCTACGAAAAACGAAATCATCGCACGTGCGTACGTACGGAATACCATCTTCATGCCTTGGTGTAATATGTATTTCCACCACCACCTTACTTGGATGGGTATAATGATATAATGAATAACTATATATTGTTATTATAACATCTTACTTATTCTGAGATATTATATCATCCACTCCAATTCAATTCATTTATTACGGGAATGATATCATCGCTCGTACGTACATATGGATTTCCGTCTCCACGACGCGATGAGATTCATTCTCAATGTTAACAATTCAAGAATGATTATAATGTATATATAATGAATAATAATGAAATATATGACATGATAAAGCTAATGGATTTATGTATATATATATTTCATCTACTTTCTTCCATTCAAGTAAATAAGGAATGGAAAACAATGTTCATGCGTACGTACGACCTACCTTCTCCATGAACGGTGTATTTCATTTCATTTATCTAGATTTTATGTTTATATATATACTGAATATATATGATATATAAATAATGATTTAAATTATGTAAGGAAGTAAATAATCATATAAGTAATAATAATATCAATAATAACAAGTCCAAACACGTACGATAAATAAAACGATTTTTCCCAAAAACGCTGCTTTAACATGGAATTTTCAATAGAACGGGTAATATAAAGTCATAAGTGAACCATATATGATATCATAACAATGAATATGATTCTATAATAAGTAAATTACATTATTTAAATCATTATACAGGAGGTTAGGATACATACGAAGCATATCGGACCTAAGGTAAGGGATAATTATTCCAATATCATTCTTATCCGAGATTGTTTACTCGTCACTACTATAATACAGCCCAATAGCGACCGCCAAAAGCGGTCTCTATAGGTCTTTAGTGACCTCTTTTGGCGGTCGCATTTGCTCGGTCGGTAAAAACCTTTAGCGACCGCTTTTGGAAGTCGCTAAAGGTCCTTTTAAAAATAGCTGGTTTCATGTGCCCGGGATATTAGGTGGGAGTGACGCCAGACACGCGGGAACTGTACAGTGGGCGTGAGGAGGAACCAGAGCTTGAGTCGTCGGCCATGGCGGACCTACGACGGCCGGAGGGAGGGGCGGGTGTAACGACATGTGAAGGAGGGGAGGCCGGAGGGTTGTAGGGTGATGGCGTGTGAGGGAGGGGTGACCGGAGCTGATGAGAGATGGCGATGGCGGTGACCGAGGGTGGTAGGGCGACGGCGGGGTGCGACAGCAGGCATCACCGGCGGCAGTGGTGATTTTGAGGAAGACAACAATGATGGGGCGGGAAAAATCCCGCCCATTTATTTCAGTATTAGCGACCTCCAAAAGCGGTCGCTAATACTTTCAATAGCGACCGCCAATGGCGGTCGCCCGAACCCAGAGGCGCAAAAACCAATTTTCCTAGTAGTGTAAGTATTTACTGGGGTTATTGTTATCATCCAGATCCATGTTTTATAAAAGTGTTTCTTTATATGTTTAAAGTCCTTTTTACCCATTTTTTACTTTTACCACATGTTATGAAAGGAATATTTCTTTTTTACCATATGATGAACTTTTTGACTTTTCCGATGAATGTACAAGGAGAATGTTTTTTAAACTTATACGGCATGGACAGATTTTTACGGTTTCATAACACCTTATTTTCATGAAGCTTAATCTACCATATTTCATGACTATTTTTAAAAAAATCATCTTTTTTTAAAATTTCATGGAATTTTGTGAAAAGAAAATTATTTGAATAAGAAATGATATTTTCCTCAAGAAATTATTTCAAGTGTTTTATCAAAACCATTTTCCATCTAAGATGACATTATTTCATATGTGTATGTTTCAAGTATAATGTCTCTATGGTTTACATTGTTTCACTATTATTATGATTAAATGATATCCATTTCTTTTATATGGATTATGTTATGACGGGATGATGTTTATGAAACCAATTTTATTTTTTTGGTTATGATGAATGATTTCTGTTTATGTTGTGGCACACGTAAGAATGATTTCATTATGAGATGTGTGGGACCTATATCTCCCTCCAATGAATTGGGTAAAGATTTATATCTCATGAGATAGACATGGCTAGAACGGTAAGTTAATCTGGTTCAGTGATACAGGACTAGAATGAGGAGTGAACTCGATTCAGTAGGGGACTTTGTCCACAAAGATGGTCTTGGCAGCAATGCCTTGGCTACTATAGAAATCATATCATGTGCTTAATGGTTTCCAAAATTACATATTTTATTCCCATGCTATTTTATCATGATTTTTGTTCCTTTATGATATATGCCATATGTACTGCTATGATTTATGTAATGTTCATGTTTTTACGTTCAAATGTTTATGGGTTGTTTTATGTTCTCCATGTTTTCCCTTACTCATCATTTGAGCTCACCCTTTTTATGTTTTCTTTTTCCCCATGATATAAAGAATGGTTTTAGGTAAGAAAACAAAAGAGGAAGATCTTTATGGGATATGTTTAAGATCTTTCACCATGATTTGAAGATTATATTCCGAGTTTCCAAAGACACTAAACTATTACGGTCCTTCAGTGTTTGTTTTTGTTATGTATTAAGTATTCCGCAAAAGTAATTTAATGTCTATGTATTTCAAGTACGGATCTCTACAGAAACAATACTATAATAAACTATAAATTCAATTAGGTTTGTTAATATTTAATAATAATTCTACCACTATAGTAATTATAAAAAAGGTAAAAAAAATCATTATTGAAATAAGGATAACATAATAAGAAATATCAAAGTCATTCAAAATTATTTCCAAAAAGTTATTACAACCCATGTCCCATCCAAGAAAAAATATCTAATCCAACCATAACAAGGTTCAAGATATAGTAGATGGGTTCATAGGTTCTTTGAATATAACCATGAATTTTTCATTCTTATTATTCAAGGAATCATGATCAGACCGACATAGAATAGATGAAACACCATAGGATATCCCAACAATAGGCTGAGGATGGTCTTCCATAATAAAAAATGGATAGATTTGTCTTAATTATTGAGAAAGAGACATTGTAAAAGTCTCTAATTGTGTAGGAAAAGGTGCTAATAGATCTCTATCAACTCCTAGCCCGAGAGACATCTTCGGAGTAATTGTACTAGCATCCCAAGAAAAATATTTCTTGGCTATGAACATAAATAAATCGATTAATGAGATTTATTGAATCCATTATGATTTTTCCACTCCTTTCCATCACACTAAATAAATCTGATTTCTCTTCCATAAAAAGATTCCTCGTAGGGGCCATCTCTTTAAGATATATCCCTCGTTCTTTGAAAGCCTGATTTATAAAAATAATTCTCAAATTCTCACCAACGAATTTGAAATTCTCATCCATTTCAAACATGGTATAAATCTGAAAGATATAGTACTGAATGCACTTAGTTATATTTTATCAGTTAACTTTTGTATCATGGGAATAGTTGGTATTTTACTTAAGAAAGTGGTCAAAATTATACATAATTCTATTTAATGTATCTTAGGGATGATCAATGACACTAACTAAAGAACTGGATCAAGTGGCTCGCAGATTGTCTCTGATAGCTATCCACTTCATATCAACATCAAACTCTAGAGGAGAAGGAGTAGAAACAGAAGTATCTAATGATGCATCCTTGAGACTTTTAAGGATACCATCCAAGTAATCATTAAAGTAAAATATCATTTCTTAAATAAAATACTTGAGGGAATCTATTTCACCACATATCTACTTATTCTTAATATCTATCTCAAAAATGTGATGCATCATCTTTGGTTTGATATGTTGAATAACCAACTTGAATATGTACCTTGCATCATTTTCACAGATGAAATTATCTTGATTAGGTTGATTATTTAACTTCAAAGAAAAATAAGACATCAACATCTTCCCAAAGGCATCCAAGTTACCTTTAGTGACTACATCAACTAAAATAGCAATAGGTTATAGAGAAGGTCTAGGTGCTAGAGTTATAACCAAATAAATATATTGCAATAGTCCATAAAATCTACTTGAGCTATCAAGGATCCCTTTGGATCTTCTTTTATATTAACCTCATGTCTATCATGATTTAAAGGTGTTTTAGTAAATTTTCCCAATTCTTTAAACATGCAATCATCCCATCTCCTATAAATCCCAACTGCTACTGTAGAAGTGGTAGAATAGACCACATCTGTAGGTGCAACCATTGGTATCTCAACATTTTAAATCTATCTAGCTACAAACTTCATAATGGCTATAGGAATTTTATTTTTAATTTAAGCTTCTGAGATTTTTGTAGCAGTAGTGGCATACTCAAATTCTAACTATGTACCAACAGTGTGAACGTCTAGATTCTAAACACCCACATTCTCATCCACATAAGGATTATCAATATTTAAATAACTAAATGTTCATCTTCAAATTCCTTCATAATAAGATAATTTTTCTCTTATTCAACACATTAACATAATAAAATAGTTATTACACCTAAATGCTCCATTATAACCAAATTTGAAATAGTTTGACAAGTGGAAAAAGAGTTAGCCACATCTTCATAAATAGGTAGATCTTCATGAAAATTTTCAACATATGGAGATTTATCCCCCTCGAAAGGATCATCCTGAAGATCTAGAGGTATCACCACTACCGTTATTTTGTTTCAGCCACTATCTCTAATTTTTTTTAGATTCTTTATCATCACCATATTCACTTCCATTATCATATTCTTATTCATTTTCTTCCTCGTTGTTAACATAATCATCATCAAATTTAGTGGATTTTGATCTTTTATATTATCCTCTCTGAATACCTTAGTCTATTTTTCATCACTTTTATTGAATTTATCTTCTATTTTCAACATCTGAGGTGGACTAGGAGCTCTTAAGTTAGTGGGAGAAGCTTTGGGAGACAATTCAGGGTCACTTCCTACATCCACATTTGGTTCTTTTTATAAATTTTCAATAAAAAATTCTCTTATATCCTCATTAGAGTATTCAAATACTTCATTAGACACAAATATTGGATCAACGTCATCCCTTGAACTAGTTGAATGATCAACCAGATTGTATTCATAAAAAAACTTCTCGAAATCACTAAACCACTATTTCTTCCACGAGTTATAGATAATTTTCATTCTTGAACAAGTATCACATATAATACAGAAACCACCAAAGTCTGTAACATGATCTTCTTCATCATGTATTAGGGATTTGGCCTCAAACAAAGTATAAATCATCTTTAGGTAGATCAAAGAATTTGATCTTGAGGATGGGTTGATCATCTCACACATATGTGCAATGATATATCTTCACAGATTAATCTTGGGAACCTATGTCATCTGAGATAGAAGATACACATTATGGTACCTTAGTGTAGCGAAGTTACCCTTACATGGAAAAATCATGTGCTATAAAAACCTAAAAACTCTCCAATATTATCCATCCAGTCCATATGAAATAGAGATTATTATTTTGCCATCTCCTACAAACATAGAAATAGAATCCTCATACACAAACAAATCATTAACTTCTAGAATTATACCTTGGAGGTCCTTATAGATTTAATCATGAGGAACACCTAAAAATTTATCCAATTTTCTTGAATTAAAACCAAACACATTTACTTTCACATGACTTCTAATCCAATCAGCACCATCTTGATGAAATGAAAATTCTATATTTTGATAAAACTCATAGACCAACATAGGGTAAAAAGGCCTTTTGTTTAAAAAAGGCCACTCTAAAACCCCAAAATTCTGAAGTAGTTTGAGTACCAATGAATTATTGTATAATAACCACTTTCATTAAACTTATTTTTCTTGTACAATTATCCTATTAGAAATATCAGGATTTACTGGAGTGACTGGAGAAGGTTCACTAAACTATTTATTTTACTTCTTTGAATATTTCTACATAGAATTATAATGCTCAAAATGACACTTCATTATCAACATTCATATTAGCTCAAAAATCATGGATAAGGGTAGGGTATATGATAGGTAAAAGGGTTTCACTAGGCTAGAGAGGGATATGAGAGTATCACATTGGGATCAAGGTATGTTGGTAATAAACAATACACCATTTAATATCATATTATAAATTAGTTATTCCAAACTAAAAATAAAACTTCGAATCTAAATTTAAATCTGAGGAGAAACACACATTGGGTTCATAGAAAATAAAATAAAATGGAAAAAATAAAGTGGAGGTTCAAAATATCAAGAAATGGAATTTTCAAAGGCATGAGTAGAAACGGAGTGAAAATCTAATGGAATGACATGACAATGGAATGTAAATCCAAGAAATGAAAAACTAATAGCATGAAAACCCAATAGAAAGACCAGCCAATGGTGTGACAAATTAATGGTATGACTGACCAATAGTGTAATGATCCAACAACATGATTAGTTAACGGTGTGTTATAACAACAACATTTCATCACAGCGTTATGTTAATAACAAGAGTATGTCAAATGGAATTAAACATAACCAAAATTAATAATTCCTAATTCATGTTTGATATAATTCATTCTCTCAAAATTCAAATTCTTTGAATATATCAGCTAATTGATGTTCTATGTGAATAAATTCAATAGTTATATCTCCTTTTTGAAAATGATCTCTCAAAAAGTGTGGTCTTATATCAATATTATTTTTCCTAGAATAATAAAGAGGATTTTTAGAAATATTTGTTGCACTCATGTTATCACAGTTTATAGGGAAATGTATGAATTGATATCCATAGTCTAGTAGAGTGTATTTCAGCCATAAATTTGTTGAAATTCAACTGCCTATAGCTTTGTACTTAGCTTTAGTAGTGGACAATGCATCAAAAAATAAAAGTTTTACTACACCATGAAAATAGAGACTTGCCTAAAATGTGGCATGTTTCAGAGGTCCTTTTTCTATCAAACATACATCCCCAAAATCATCATTTGAATGTCTTGATAAATAAAATACTTGTTATATTGGGTAAAACAATCCTAAATTGGTTGCATGCTTGAGGTATTTGAAAATTATTTTAACAACAACAAGGTGGGACTCTTTTGGGTTTTCCTAAAAATGAGCTCACATACCCACACCAAAGATAGTATCTGGTTGGCTAGTAGTCAAGTAGATATGATTTCAAATCATACATGTGTAACTAGTTTGATCAACTGGTTTCCTAGCTTCATCAAGATCTAATTTATAGGTGGTACTCATAGGAGTATCCCTACTTTTAGTGCTATCCAAGTTGAAATGTTTTAGAAGATCTTTTTTTATTTACTCTAATTTAAAATAATTCCTGATTTGTTTTGAGAAAATTAAAATCCAATAGGTAATTTGATTTCACACATTAAATTCATTTCTAATTAACTTTTCATCATTTTTGAAAAATCAATACAAATAAAACTTTTTTAAGTCTAAAAATAATATCATCAACATGTATTTTTACTATTAATGCATCTTTAGAAAAATATCTGAAATGTGTAGAATAAACTACTCATTTTGAAAATCATTTTTAAATTAGAAAATTTTTGACCATATCATACCAAGATCTAGGAGCATTTTTTATCCATATAAATCTCTCGTTAATTTAAAAACATGATTTGGAAAATGTGGATTTTGAAAACTATGGGGTTGTTCAACAAAAACAACCAAAACAATAAAACCATTTAACAATGCACTCTTAACATCCATTTTAAAAATCATGAAATATAATTGTTTTGTATAATAAATAATGATTATTGTGCATTCAATTCTAGATACAGGTTAAAAGGACTCATAATTATCAATTACTTCTTCTTGACTACAACATTGTATAAAAATTCTAGCCTTGTTTCTAACTACAGTGTCACACTCACCAAAATTATTCCTAAAAAATCTATTAAGTGAAAATAGTCAAGGTTTCACTAGTTCAATCTAAAAATTATCACACTTTGTTTGTTTTAATGTTATTAAATTATTCTTTCATATTTATCACCCATAATTCATCATTAATGGCTTCATTTATGTTCTTAGGTTCAAGCTGAGATAAGAAATCTTGATGTTCAACCTGATTTCTAAGAGAATATCTAGTTTGAGTTTCTCTATTTAGATCACCAAAAATAGTATCTAATGGATGGTACATAAAGGTTCTAATATCTCTAGAGAAATAGGGACTAGTCACATCTAGATTTTTAGGTTCAGGTTCTAGATGTTCTGGAACTTCTTCAGAATGGGATAATTTTTCTACTTGTTTTATAGACGATTTTAATGGTTTGGAATTTAAGTTCAAAGAAGATAAAACCTTCTTAATATTTTCAAAGGAGAAATTAGGCTCATGTGTATCATTTTCATAAAATTTTACAAGGATTTATTCTTTCATAATTTTGGTATTCTTATTGAAAACGCTATAGGATTGTCTAGATATTCAATAACCAATGAATATTCCTTCATCACTCTTGTAAGAAAATTTTTCAAGATTATCCTTAGTGGTAAGAATAAATACTTTTCATCCAAGTACTCATAAGAAATTGACCATAGGGTTCTGATTAAGATATATCTCATTAGGGTTCTTCTTAAGGATAGGTCTGATCAAAACTCTATTGATGATATAGCAGGATGCATTGATAGATTTTTCCCAAAAATAGATAGGTAAGTCAAACTCATTTAGCATAGTTTTGGCTATCCCTTATAAGGTTATGTTTCTTCATTCAATAAATCCATTTTTTCAGGGTGTCCTTGGCAGAGAGATGTTTTTAGTATAGTCATTTTGTGAAGAGAATGGTTCAAAATCATGTTTTTTCAAATCAAAACCATAGTCACTCTTTAATATTTTAATCATAAATCCACTAAGATTTTATATAGATATGGCATACATGGTAATGTAAGAGCGGGATTAACTTTTGTGAGAAATAAAATACACCCATATATACCTAGAGATATCATCTTCAAGAACATAAACATAGTGTTTCCCATTTAATATAGAGAAACTAGAATGTCCAAAAAACCATGTGAACCAACTCAAGAGGTTGATAATTTGACACTTCATCCTCTAATTTAAAAGAAACATTGTTTCATTTAACTTTTTGATAGGATTTGCAGACTTTATCAGTTGGGAACATGATCTTAGGTAGATCCCTAACTAACCCTTTTCTAGTTAGCTCCCTAACAGAGTGAAATTTGCAATAGACATGTCTCTTATGCCAAATCCGAAACTCTTTATAAAAGACACTTAAGCATGAATGATTTTGTAAAATCAAATATTTTAAATCTATATCAAAAACAATATCATTTTAAAAAATAATAAAAATTAAAAGATTTTTTAGAATAAAAACATTAGATGAATAATTATAAAATTTAATATAAAAACCATCATCACACAAAATAGAAATAATAAGAATATTATTCTTTAAACCATCCATATATGAAACTTTATAAATTAAAATTGAATTTTTTTACCAATCTATCCTAGGACGATGATTTTTTATTTTCCCTTATCACCAATGGTGAGATTTCCACCATAAACATATATGAGACTTTTGAAGTATAAAAAATCACTTATCATACATATTGAACTGCCACTGTCTAAGTAACATTGACTTATATTGGAGTTATTCAATCATTTTTTCAACAAAACAATTTTTCAGTAAGAAATATTTTTTGTTCCCAAAATTTTTTTTTGACCACAAATTTTAGTTATAAAGACTTTTCAAACCCACATTATTCTGATGGGTATCCCATAGAAAGATTGTAATCTTTTAGAAATAAAAACCATATTGGGTACTTTTGAAACATGATTATTAATAGAGATTTCATGTCTAGATTTAGAAACCAAAATGGTTTTAGATAATCTTCTCTATCTAGCCACATATCCTATTCTGTTAACATATTTGGGAGAAATTTTTTTACCCATGATTTGTGTAAGTTTTTCTCAGCCATTTTAAATCTTTTCAAGATATTTATTCAATTTCTCATTTGATAGTTTAAGTTCAGTGTTTTTTTGAGTAGTTGAGAATTTTTATCTTTTTCTATAGACAGTTCATATTTTATATTTATAGATAATGCATGATATATTTTAAGACTTTTATGTTTATCCATTAAATAATTAAAGTTATACTATATCATATTGTAATATTCTAATAATTCCTCATTGGACATAATATCACCATGCTATTCATTTTTAGATTTATCAAACACATATAAAGGAAAAATACTAGAAGTAGTGGCTAAATCAAGTACCTCACTAACATTTTTCATGAAAAACATGTTGGATCTGTCTCAATTTTCTTTACGTGAAGCATCAAAGTCACTAGAGATATCCTCAAAATAACACAAGGTTTTCATCATGGATGTTTTGTATCTTTTTTCCATTTCTTCATATTTATTTTTTTTAATTAAACTTTGGATAGTTTGATTTTATGTGAACTTTCATTTTTAATTCATATCAGACAAATTCCTTAAGGTCACCATAGTTTTTTCACTCTTTCTTCCAAATTCCATTATTTTCATACATACCATTATAATTTTATTTTCAAAATAAATTTTTCTTTTTAAAAAATTTCTTGAATCTTCTAGCTATGTGAGAAAACTCTTCATCACTATCAAATGGTGATTCACTATCACTAGAACTGGATGCTTATGCCATTTCATTCCATCAGTTCTTTTATTTTCTAGAGGTCTTAGTCTTTAAATATACTGACTTTATTTTAGTCTCTTCAAATTCTTCACAGTTTACCTTTAATTATTATTCATAAATCATAATCTTTCTAATAAACTCTTTAAGAAGTTGTTTACTTACGTCATGTGATTCACTAATTGAAACGAATGTGCCTCTCCATCTTTCTAGTAGAAATCTAATTAATCGCATAATGTAATCCTAATTAGATAATGGTTTTCCATGTGATCTCATCATTTTGACTATATCATTAATCCTGAGATACATGTTAGATATGGGTTCATCTAGTATAATTTTAAAATTATGAAATTTAATAGTGTAAGTATTAATCCTCATTCCTTTATCATTTTAATTTCTTTAATGGGAAATAGATGGACTGTCCCAATTCTAAATATTATTCATTCATGTAGATATTCTACTAAATTCCCCATCTCCTAAATCACAATACATGGAATTTATTTATTTACAGTTATTATTTTAAGATAATTTTGTAGCATCATCCCAAATTCTTCAAGCAGTATCAGGTATAACATATTCATCTTATATTTCAGATTATATGTCAAATCCCAAGATTTCTATGTGAATTTTCATTTAAATCTTCCATTGAGTATAATTTATCCCATTATAAAAGGGTGTTATTTTTTTAGTAGAATGTTCTTGACTATTACCTATTTTAATGAACTAAACATTAAAATGAAATAAATTTTAGCTCTTTAATGTAATAAATAAAATCATAGTTAAAATTAATTGAAAAACTTTAATACCAAACAAATAAACCTATGTTACCAAATATTGGTCTAAGTTAGTATATCAAGTGGGGGTGAATTGATAACCCAATAAAAATTTCTATCTAAAATAGATTATTTTGAAACCCCTAAAATGTTTAAATATTTCCCAATTTATCAAAATAAGTAGTATGGTATAGATCTAAATCTTTATAAATATTTCTCTAAATATTGATTAGGTGTTGGATGAATAATATACAATATTATTAAATCCTTTGAAATTAGTTTACATGGTCAAAATAATATATGAACCCAAACTAAGATAAATTATCTATCTATGTATTTTTTTATAGTTAAAAAATTAGTTTTAAAGTAAAAAAATAAAACAAAATGAATGAACACAAAATAAATAATGATTACAATAGGTTTAGTATCTAGTTGATACATAGTACTCTTCACTTGGTGAACACCCACCACCGTGCAGTTTATATTAAATAATCAAGCCTATATACAACATGGAAATATTTTTACAATAGTTTACAACTATCCAGGTCACACATGGCCCCTTCTATAGTTATTAGTAGGAAAAAAAATAAGCATACCATAGAAGGACCTCTACCACTCTTATGTGTGGGAGAAATAAGAAATAGTGAGTTTGAGAATATATCAAGTATCTTCTAGTTTTAGCATAGGAGACGGTGTGTGTGTGATAAAACAAGTTATGCACAAACACTTTAAAAATTGTAATAAATACAAATAGCATAGAGAAATATATAATGGTACAGTTAATAAATGATCGGTCTGATGAAATGCACCATGTGAATCTTGATTTTATTCTACAACAGTTCTTGAGCCATGTTATATTGAAAAAAAAGGAAAAAATAATGTCATACACACTTGTTCCTTAAATAAATAATGTCACTTGATGTGATGGTTTACTTTAGATTCCATGTTGAATGCTTCGATAAGATTCAGCACTATGTATGTTTATGTAGTTAGAGCTCTCAACCTAGTATTAGTTCACTACATTCACTATTGTATCTCTTTCTCACGCATTATTTTTTGAGAGTGAAAGTTATTATTTTTTAAGCTGAAGTAATCAAAACTTCTTCATACTATATAGTTTGACACCCTCTTCAATGGAGTTTGTTGATCACTTAAGAAATAATCATTAAAATAATAAATAGAATTAACATCAATATAAAAGTTATAATAATAATTTCATTCAAAAATATTATTGAAGATAGTGGTGGTGTCTCTGACTGGTGGTGTCACGCTCTAGAAGTATGATGCTAGAGGTATGATACAGAAGGTATCTTAGATGTAGTAAAAATTCTACAACACTGGTAGTGTATCAACTGGTGGTGTCTGTTCTAGCATTGTGATGTATGACAGTGTCTTATAATTAGTAGAATTTCTATGTTGGTGGAATGATATTAGTGGTACCTCATCTGGTGATATCGCATAATTATCCAAATTTGAGTTCTAGAAGCATGTTATCTAGACGGTGTGTCAACTAACGGAGTATTATACATTATGAAATTTGTAGTACAATGATATGATATTCGGTCAGTGTGATATCCTGGCGATATCTTATACCTTTCATGATTTCGGTGCCATCGGCAAGTCAAGGGCAATAGTTTCTCAAGTTGGTGGTTCCAAGATCAATGGTGTCTCATCCTTAGATAATTTTTTCACCTGGACTAGAATACAAATTACCTTTAGAGAAACATGAAACTTATTAATAACATATAAATCATGTTTTTGTGATCATTAAAACTAGGAGTTCAACACTAAGTATATTCTCAAACTAGAAATGATCATGCCAAACACCAAAACATTATATTAAGTACACTAAGAGAGCATGGGTTCTATGACAATATTAGAAAAGGACACTTTTGGATTGACATAGTTCCCATATTGGATAACATTGTATCAAAAGAGGAGGAATGTGTGGATCTACATAAGGTGAGAGCCCTTGTTTTCCTAGATCATCCCAATAACATATTTTATATATAGAGTTTCTTAGGGATAGTTGGTTACTATCAGCATTGTAACCCAAAAATTTTAATACCTTATAGTACCACTTACAATAATTAACAAGAATGGTGTGAAGTTTACATGGTCTAAAATTTGTGAGAAGGATTTCATGAGTTGAAATGAAGGATGACCACAACACTGATCAGGATTCTAACTAATCCAAGAAAAAGGCTACACAGTTTATTATGATGCATCAATCATTGAGATATGATTTTTTTACATATAAGGGGAATGAGTTGTTGTGTATGGGTCTCGTCAATTGAGGAAACATGAGCATAATTACTTAACGCATGACCTTGAGTTTGTATTTATTGTTTATGCATTACATTACTAGAGACATTACTTATTGGATGAATTATTCTTGGTATAAAGGGACCATAAAAGTCACAAATATATACTTTCCTTCAACCTTCACTGAAGCCCCGCAGGATGGCTCCCTCACCTGCCCAGTTCTAGGGCTGTCTCCTCGGCCTTCTTGCAAATAGGCCCTTTGTCATTTGCAACCCGTCTCTGAACCAGGTGGAGTCCTCTCGCTGGTGGCACCTCTTGATGTATCTTCCTCTGTGGAAGGGGGTTCTTATATGTTGTCCATTTTAGCGGACTCGTTCTGGGAAGCATCAGAGTGGCTCATGTGGACATTGGTTGCGAGATTCGGCTAGGACAATCCTCTACTGTGTCTGTTTAAGAACATTGTGAATTCGTGGAACCTCTCTCTGCCGGCCAAGATTTCTAATCTAGATCAAAGAAGCTTCTGCATGGTTTTGGGATCTTATGATGACTTCATCAAAGCTTGGTGATTCTGCCCTAGGTCTATCGGGCAATGGCTTTTCCATCTCTGTCGATGGTTGATGGTAGCTCAGCCTAAAAGGGATTAATCGAGGGCAACGGTATGGATCTCTTTACTAGTTTTACCTCCTCCATTTTGGAATGTTTCTCTGTTTCACGAGATTAGTAACTCGTTTGGTGTCTTTATTTATACCGATGACAAAACACTCTACCTTGAGGATGCAGTGATGGATCGGATTTGCGTCGACTTGGATCTTGATACTCATGTTCCCGGGAAGATCACCCTTAGAGTGGAAGGAATGGGGGACTGGCTTCAACCGATTGTAGTTCCTTTTCCCATGATTTTTTTCTAAAGCTGTCAGCTACAAGGGAATTCTTTGTCCCTCTGTCATAGGCAATGTTCGAAGTGCGTGGCCTCTGGCCCTCTGGTTTTCTCTGATGGTGTTTCGGAGTTGTTGTCTCCCTTGATTCCTGTTCCCAATCCCCCCTTGGCT
Source organism: Viscum album (assembly GCA_963277665.1). NCBI lineage: Eukaryota > Viridiplantae > Streptophyta > Magnoliopsida > Santalales > Viscaceae > Viscum > Viscum album. Next base: position 612,338,279 of record OY728129.1, on the reverse strand, counting down.
TTCACTGCTCCTTCTCTACCAAAGTCTTTCTCGACTGTCCCAGAGGAAAGGATTTTGGTTGTCAGGTTTTCTTCATCCTTTGGCATGGTTGAGTCACTGCACGTGTTACTGGGTCCTAGAGATCAGGGTTTTGAACTTCTTCTGCTTTCCTCGGGTTCTAGGGTTTTCTGCCAGTGCTGGAGGAGCTCGACTTTTTTGGGATTCGAAGCCATGTCAAGACTGCTTGCTGGGATTGGTCCGCTGGATCAATTGGATGGTTTTCAGTTGGAGGTTCTAGTCCCATCTTTCCCCTGGCAGAGTTCTCTTCTGATCAGGGGGTCGTGGTATGTGGAGGGTGAGGAGGATAGTCTTCTCGCGTTGGTTTTTATGCCCTCATTCTGTTTGAGCGAGTTTATCAAGGCTTCTGGTTGTGAACTGGGGAGTTCCCCTGAAATGATCTCTCAGTTTAATTCTCCTTAGGCAGTCCTAGACCCCCTCGGTTCTTCCTTGCTCCCACTATCAAACAGATTCAGTGGCCTGCTACTGGTTTCGGATTTTTCCTCCATGGAGGAGGTTGTGTCGGCCTACCCAGTTAATGGTGTCACCACCCGTGCTCGTGCCAAGCTTTCTCAAAATTATCCCTCCAGCAATAATAAAGGATAGGTTTCATCTGGATCCATATCCAAATGGTCTCAGTTCCAATGATATCATTAATTCTATCGAATGCTCGGGGTCTAGGAGCACGAGAAAAAACTGACTTTCTGGTTTCTGATATTCGACGTACAAAGGAATATGTGGTCGTGATTCTTGAGCATAAGAAAAACTGTTATAAAATTTCCATCTTTGCGGCAAGACATGGAATGAGAGGATTCTTGCATGGAGATCCAGTCAACCATTATATTTGGGTCTTCGGGAAGGGAAATATTTTAGTGGACTTTCTGGACACTTCTAACCAGCAAATTTCTGTGAAAATCAGTGATGGATAGAAAGGCTGTGTGTTTTCATTCATCTATGCCAAGTGTGATGCCAAGGAGAGGGAAGCTTTGTGGCAATGTCTGGACAATTTCGACCAAATAAATGAAGCATGTTTTTTCGGGGTGATTTTAATTTAATCTTGTATTCAATATAAAAGAAAGGAGGCGGAAGGGTTTCTAGTAGTGATCGGTAGGATTTTGTGTCCAGCGCTGCTCAGAATGGTTTACTAGATTTGGTTTTTGTCGGAAACAAGTTTACGTGGTGCAATAATTAGTGAGGCCCTCGACACACTTGGTGTAGTTTGGATTGGTGTCTTTCTAACCTCTCGTCTTTATCTTCCTTTTGAAACACAAAGGTGGAGCATTTGGATCGGGCTTTATTGGATCATGAACCTATCTTTTTTAGCTTGGATCATAGGCCGGTGAACAATAGATGTTTCTTCTATTCTAGATAATGGAAAACGGATACCAGCTTCTATTCAACAGTGCTTTCATCTTGGGCGAAACCCATGCAAGATAGATGTTGGATGGGATTTCATAACAAACTAAGAAGGATAAAAGATGATTTACAGTAATGGTTTTCCAACACGCCCATCTGTTTAGCTAATTTAGAGGATCTGAAAGATGAAATTGAACATCTTGAGTGAAGGCATGAAGATGGCTGGGATGAGAAAATTTTTGGTACTTCGATAGGAAAGAAGAACCACCTTTCTGTGTTTCTCTTGGAGTAAGAGAGGTTTTCTCGTGAGAGATCCCAGGAAACTTAGCTCAGGGAGGGTGATAGAAATACAACCTATTTTTAGTCCTGCATCAAGGAAAGGAGGCAAGAAAATTGTACCCAATATTCGAATGGCAGATGGGTCTTTTACTCAAGAGATTGGGGTTGTGGGAGGCATGGATCTTGACTACTTCAAAAGTTTGTTGGTTGATCCTAATCCATGTATGCATAAGGGATACCCGTCAGAGAAAACTAATTTGTTTAATTTTATACCAAGGGTAGTTTCCAATGCAGTTAGTCTTTCTCTTGAATGGATACCAGATGAAGATGATGTTTAGGAGGCGGTCAAGGCTCTCAATTCTGAGAGTGCTCCGGGGCCGGATGGTTTTCCCGAGTCTTTTTACATTAGCTTGTGGGAGTTGGTTAAATGGGATTTGGTTGAGGCCATTCAGGATTTCTTTAGAGGGGGTCATTTTCCTCATGTTTCTTGTGTGTCAACTCTAGTTCTCATTCTGAAAGTGAAAGACCCTTGTGCACTCAATCAATACCGACAGATTTGTATGTGTAATATTTTCTTCAAGTCTCTTGCAAATATTATCAACAGAAGACTTGCGGCTCATCTTCCATATTGGGTCTTGGAAAATCAGTAGGGTTTTATCAAAGGAAGGTCTACTCAATCCACCATTGCCATGGTTCATGAGTTGATAGGGGATACTAATCTTAAGACACCTGGGTCCAATGTGGCAATTAAATTGGACACGCACAAATCTTATGATAAAATGGAATGGAATATAATCATTAAAGTGTTGTCTCACATGGGTCTTTCCAGAGGGGTGGTGGATCTACTGTTTAGAATTTTCAGTTAACCTTGGCTTGCTCTCTCTTTCATGAGGAAGCGGTGCAGTTTCTTCAAACCCAACCAAGGCCTGTGGTAGGGAGACCCTCTCTCTCCCAGTCTCTTTAGCTTGGTTCAGGACTCTCTTAGCAGATATTTTGAGGGGAAAATTCTTAATGGGAGGATTCGGTCATACCATGGTAGAGGGAATTCCAGTGATGTTTCACATATATTTTTTGAAGATGACATGTTATTCTTCTTTAATGGTAACAGGCAGAACATTATGGAATTTAACAGAGTAATGGAAACCTATTGCAAGTGGAGTGGTATGTCCATCAACAGGGAGAAAAGAAGTGTGTTTCTCTTGAAATGGTGTTCGGAAAGAAGGGGGAAAATATTGAGGTGGCATTGAGAATACATAAAAAATCTTTCTCCGATGGAATATCTCGGAGCTCCTATTGCACTAGGTAGGGTATGGATTCAACCCTTTGACGGGATCATTGGGAAAATTTCAAATCGCATTACAAATTTTAAGAACCAGTTTCTCTCTATTGGGGGTGTATTAGGTTGGTCAATTGTGTCCTCTCCTCGATTCCCATGCATGTGCTCTCGGTTCTCAAGGATCCAAAGGTGGTACTGGTTAATATTGAAAATTTTCTAAACTACTTCATATGGGATTCTCTTAATGACGACAGAACTTACTGGGCTTCAAGGGGCATGATGGCTAGTGAGTTTTCTGAAGGCGTTATTAGTGTCCGGAGTGTAAGAGGTGAAATGCAAGGTATGCCAGCTAAGCTTTCTTGGTACATTCTAGAGAAAAAATCGTTGTTGGCAAGGTTTATTAATAACAGATATGGCACTCAATTAACCAGTGGAAGAAGGATTTTTTCCCATCATTAATGCACAATTTCTAGTCACTTACCAGTTCTTCACTCTCACACCAAATGGCTGGTTGGTTGTGGGCAAATAAATTTTTAGAATGATAATTGGATTAGTTCAATGCATGGCTTCCCTGGTTGGCCAACTCTGGAGATTTCCTTTTCTCAGGCTAGAAGCTTCAGACCCATTATCCAGGCCATTCTCATGAACATACAACTCATGGTCTTTGATGGAATCACCTTGAATGATGATACTGATAAACTCATTTTCACTAGGTCGTCCTCGAGGCTGTTCTCGGCCAAGGGGTATCATTCTATGACTTGGGTGCATGGCTTTTAGAATATCTGGAATGAAGCGTTGTAGTGTAATGATCTGCCAGTGAAGTATAATTTCCTTATCTGGCGTCTTCGAAATCAGGTTGTCCCTACGGATGATCAGGTGAAGCGCAAGAGGATTCCTCCTACATCTAAATGTTTATGCTCCTCGGTTCCCACCGAAGAGTCAATTGAGCACCTCTTCTTCTCCAGTGACTGGGTGACCATGGTTTGGGGTTTCCTTGGTGAGGTCTTCAGACGAGGAGGTTAGGCAGCTTCAGCTATATCTTTTCTGTAGTCGTGGTTCTTGGGAATTGATGAAAACATATCTGAGAAGAAGGCGGGGTGGTGGTTTTTAGTGCGGGATGTTGGACTCTTTGGAGAGATCTCAACCAAAGGCGGCATGGGGGCATAGGCTATTCAAGGCTGGCTTTGGTATTTCATGCCCGCTATACTGGGACCGATTTGGTCCCACTTGTTAAGGGTGGGCAGTCCATTCCACTAGTATGAATTTTCATGGCATCTAACTCTTGTAGTATATTTTTACGAGGTGTTAATACGAAGGGATGTTCGGTAAAGTGGAAACCTTCGAGTAGTGGTCTAAAGCTCAATGTGGACGGGTCTTGTGTTTCTGGTTTTATGAGAGGAGGGGGAGTGGTTCGTGTCTCCCAAGGGTCGGTGTTACTGGATTATAGTGATGATTTTGGAATGGGTGACTCTCTTATGGCAGAGGCTTATGCAATGTTGAAATGCATTGAGCTTTTTCATTCTCATAATCTTGTGCTTAAGTCGGTGGAGACTGAATCGGCCATCATTCACAGGTTTTTGCGAGGGATGCTCCTCATTCCATGGACCATTGCCTACAGTGTTCACATATGCAAGCACTTTCAGGACTCTCAGGTGATCCTTAGTCACACTTGGCGTGAGGGGAATAAGGTGGCTGATTTTTTGCCTCCGAGATTAACACTGGTGATCAAAGTCTATTGTTTTGTACATTGGGATCTCTTCCACTTGCATGTGGTAATATTTTTAGGGCAGATGCTTTGGGACTTCATTATTTTATTCCTCCTTAAACTTGTTTTTGTATGGGGCACTGCCCAGTTTAAAAGTTTAATAAAAAGTTAATGTTGGTGGTTAGTGAGACTTGAACCTCTGATGATATTGATGGTTAAAATTCCTTTAGTATTTTAACATTGATCTTACTTACATGTTATGTGAGGGTAAAGTATTTAACGACTCTATGAGACAAAAATACTTAAACACATGTTTTTCGGGAAGCTAGTTGTGAATAAGAGTTGATGGATCTTATTTCAAAAATGCATCTAGAAGTTCTGAAGTGTCATGATTATCCTTTTCTTATAGCATTAGTGGTTACTTCATTACTTTTGGATTGAGTAAAGTGGAAGAAATTTTCAAATATCATGGTCCTAGTCTTGTTTGAAAGTGTTTTATGCGAGGAACCACAACCAATTTAGGGTTTTGATGAGGATGAGATATTTTATATCAAAGGGTGTGTCTTGGTACGCATAGATATACTAGATGAGTTGATTCCAGAATCTCATGCATCCAATTTGGTAATACTTCCTAAACTTGCTAAGATGTACCGTGACTTTTGCAACTAGTATTGGTTGCCTGGGATGAAAAAGGAAATTGTATGCCTTATTTCATGGTGTTCCACCTATCATCACGTGATATTAGAACACCAATGGCCTATAGGTATCTTATATTTATTACCCATCCTATAGTAGAAATGAGATGAAATCACTATGTATTTCATGACAAGGTTATAGAATTCACCACTAGGAAGTGATGATGTATTGTTAATTGTGGACAGAATGATAATATTATCACATTTCCTGCCTATCTGTGAGACCTTCTTAGTGGAAAAACACAGGGGACTCTTTATCTAATAATCATATACCTTCATGGGGTTCCGGGTACCATCATTTTAGATAGGGATGCTCAGTTTACATATCAGATCTGGAAGGGGTTATATAAGTCTCTTGGATCACAAGTACTTTTAATTACAACATTCCACCCTCAGACCGACTGTCAATACAATCATACTATACATGTACTTTTGGACCTGATCTAACCCGATGTCCTTGATTTTATATAATTTTGTAAAAATAACTTGTCTCTTGATGATTTATATTATAATAACATCTTTCAAGTGACTATACAGATGGATCTATATGATGAAGTCTATTTCTGGGCTTGTCATTTGACTCTATACTAGTTACAGGTGGGGCATATGGGGATTTTAAGACCTCATCTCATTCAAGAGACATCAAACTAGGTATCGTTAATTAGAAAATGTGTGGATACAGTTCAAAATAAGTATATCCATATGCCAATCATCATTTTTGACCTCTGAAGTATGAGATTGGAGATTGGGTCTTCCTGTGTGTTTTTCATGGATTGGGTCATCAATGAATTTAGAAACAAGGTATGTTGTTTTCTTGATTCGTTGTAACTTTTGAGATCTTGGAGAGGGTTGGGATTGTAGAATATCTGATATATCTTCCTCTATGATATATGGATATTAAAAATTTCATTCATGTTTATCTGATTTCCTATTACTTCTCTACCGTATCTCATGTTTTTGATCCCAATAAAGTGGAGTTAGAGGATGATGCTTATTTTGAGGAGTATCCAATTCATATCTTTGAACATATCATGAAGGATCTTCATGTTAGGATAGATGCTCTAATTTAAGTTATATTGTATCTCTCTAGTGTATAGGAAATGAACTAGGAATGAGAGTCTGATATACATGCCCAATGGACATAGTTATTCATAAACGTAGATCAACCACCATTGTAAGGGGATCCTAGGGATGAGTTATTTTATGCAGAGGAGGTTATAAGATCTTGGTTTTCATTTGAGTTATGGTTCCATTAAATTTAGTCTAAACCAGTTTTTTTTTCCTTAATGGAAGATTCTAAAGTGGTTCATGGATGTTTTAGGAGCATGTGGGCAAGGTACAAGACCAATAGTTGTGGTTTCTGTTGAGTACAAGAGGTGATTTAATGGTCGTTGAGATCAGTGATAGTGAAGATTTGGGGAAGAGGATATGATTAAGTGTGTTGGATTTTATTGTTAATATATAAATCATATTCTAAGTAATTGAATATATAATTATAAGAGAAATGTTACTAATGTTCACTGATCGTGAATAATGGTCATGATACAAGCTGAATTGAAGAATATGTGGAGATGGAAGAAGTTATAGACCATGTCATAGGGTAAGGGATCATGCCACAGTGTAGTTGAAAACATATTAGAATAAGTATTCATGCCACATAGGATACTTCAACTGAGTTCTCCAGGCCAAAGTGGAATTCCACTCCATAGAAGAGAATGAATCATTTTTTTAGTGCCACTGGGAAATCTTGGTATTCCATGTTGTAGTGAAGGTCCATGACATAGATTACTAGTAGAAGAATTTTTGTGGATGTATAATTTTGGTGATCACGATGTTATAACTATTCTACTAGGTCATAATAAAGAATAATAAATATGGACTAGGTTATAGTGAGAATACCACACTATATAAAGGAATCAGCTAGATTTTAGTCGCTTTAGAGATTTGGTGACCTCCACACCTTATCACAATTAGTCATTCCTTAGCCGAGTGAATACATGAAGGACTATGTCACAATGATCAATCCATGTATCATGGTTGATTTCTCTATATTTTGTTGGTTATTCATATATGGTGACTACAACACCATATCCCCTTGATCACTTCATAGAAAAGTTTGGCAGTTATGTGAAAAATACTAAAAACCAAAAGGTGGTTCCATAATCCCCCTGTCCGCATCATAAAAGAGTGTTTTTTGGGAAGATTCAAGGGTTCATGTTGACTTGGATTCATTTGAAGACTTTGGTAGTTATTATTATCCATAATAACTACTCATTTAGATTAGATGATTGATGCACATGGATTTCACAAAAAAATTCATATTTTTTGACCTTTATATTTTTGTCATGTTTTTGTTATTTGGATAATATTTTTTTAATTTATATACTATAATTAATAATTTAGTATTTTATTGTAATATTACATTTTAATATTAGTTAACACTATTTTATTAGTAGTAGTTTCACTAATATTATTTTTATTATTACATTATTTTATAAATATTTATTAGTGTTTATATTAATTTCTTATATTAGTATTTTATATTATTGTATTTAATTTTAAGTATTAGTAGATTTAATAACAGTAGAATTAATATTTTTAGTTTATTATTATTATCGTTATTATATTAGTATTTAGAAGTGGTGGTATTATTATGTGTAGAGATTTAAATTACAACAAGATACTAATTTAATTTTATACATTAGTATATATAATTTTATGTGAAAATATGTATTTATCTATACTAATTTATTTTAGTTGAATAATTATTTACATGATTATATTTTATTATTATCCCTGTTATTTTAATCTAAAATTTATTAATATTATTATCCCTTAACTCGTATTAATTGGTTTTCCATTATTTTCTGTTTTAAAATTATATTTTACCATATAAATGGAGAATAAAAGGATAGATTAGGATCCTCTGTAGGATGGGGTTCATCAAAACCCTAAGGGTCACTAGCCTCCACCATCTCTCTATCGATATTGCCCTCCACTAGTCACCTCCAGCACATTAGACCAGGCCACCCCCTTCTCCTCACAATGCACCGCACCCACAAGCATACATCCCTCTCTCTCGTCACACCCTACACAACACCTACATCACACGAACCACAACCTCCTCCCTCACATCACACTAAGTGAGTCATGTAATGTCCCCAACTCGAGTCCCACTAAACCGGTGTCCCGATCCATGTCATCACATGACTTAAAGACCGCCTCCCTATATTCCAGAGGTTGTCGACTAGAAGAGAGGGTCTAATGTGTGATGTGGGGAGACTATTCCTTCTTTTATAGAGTAATCAACAACAAAACACAATATAAATAGCAGAAACACTAAGAAACAACCAGTATCATGCATAGCCAAACATCTCCCAACTGGGTACAAACCACAAGAAACAACAATTATTTCATGTCATGCTACAATTCCAAGTGAAACAAACCCAAATTAAATAAAACAACAGAATCACCAAAATGGTATTGACTCCATGTCAAGATCCTCTTACATGAATTTCCCATGTCCAACTCAACTCCATAGCATAGGACCATTACCCTTATCCTAACCTGCAAGAATGAAATCATCTCGGGTTCCCAATGAAGGCCCAAGCAGGGTGTGAGTAAAACTAAATAGGCCACCACCAACAGTATACAAAATATCTAGTCCATCATATAGTTTATGTAAATACCAAGTAATTGGTAAGATAAAAAAGGAATACTCGATATCTATTAGATACCTGGATACATTTAACCTATTTCTATCTTAGTTACCATTTCATCATATATAAAATCTTAGTTACTTAATCCCTTTTTATAATGTGTCCCACGGGTTAAGAAATTATACCATCTAAAAATAATTATATGGAAATAAAAAACTATGTATAAGGGAATAAATCAAGTCCCTATACTACTAGAAAAAACATTTCACACTCAATAGATCTCACTTACCTTGGAGCCTCAGTCCAATTGGTTTCATCAAATGTATCTATTGGGCATTCGGAATGAGTCTAACATCTTAATTGTATTTCAAAATGGCCACTTGTTGACACACAAGGAGCCTCAGTCAAAGTGTCCAATAGGGATCTGATACGTCATGTATGGCTATCCCAACCACTAAGTCATATGTCAACAAACATGGAGATTCATCTCATGAATCGAACTGGGACATGGAATGCCATGTGAGACCATCCCATACTCAATATGGAATGCTATATCCATACCCTTGGGCTTAGGTGTGTGAATCCTTCCCCTAAAAACCACACTACACTGGGGAGTGGAGCATCAGTCCAACCTCCTAAATCCATTCATCACAGACTACCTTATCACAATGAAACAAAACCAATACACATAAAAATCATGATCCATAACAATCATCAAGTGGATTCACACTATGGAATTTACCTTACTTTACCGTTCTTCCCAATTCCCATTCATATGCCTTTACTCATCAAACATGTTCTAGAATTCCATTACATCATCCATTATGAACCAATTACCATAAATTATCACATTTAACCCATTACCATTTCACAAGTATTTGTCTACTTATAATTTAAATTACTATTATTACTTCACATAGCATGACAGCTTTATTACATTCAACCCATTAGGTATACACCCTAATTCCCACATGTTAACTCATTAAACATATTCATTAATTCCCCTATATAACCATGTTACATGTACTTCAATACATAAGCCATGTCCAATTTAACATGTTCATCGTTTCACATATACTACCCATCTTGGAAATTTCATCATATTTTGAAAATTATTTGACACTATCTCAATAAGCCTAATTAACCCTTCTGAAGTCTTACCAAACAACCCATTATGATTTTTTCAACCCTAAGAAAAACTATCTATATTCCCTCTATGACTAAACTACCCATAATAACTTTTTCATCAGGGTCCCTATGATATCACACATCAACTCTACATTTATCCATAACAGTTTCTAGGTTCGGGGAAGACTTCCCACCCCATGGGTGTCCCTAAATCATTTTAATCATCCTCAAAACATACAACGGGGATCATTAGGGTTATAAATCATTATTTTTTCATTAATTATAAGATATATTACTCATTTTTATAATTTAACCATAATAGAAAAGAAATATCTCAAAAAAAATGGACAAATATATAACAATATTATGAGATATAATTTGTAGACTACCTACCTCTAATATGATGATGAACTCACTTTTAATCATATCCTTATATATGGATTAGACCACCCCTTAAATACAGGTCCTATATTCCATCATAAAAAAAGGGTTTTAGGGATTCTAAAGATTATGGGAGAAACATCAAACCTTACTCTGGAAGAGAAAAGCAAGAAAGGCATTATAATTAATTGGGGCTTCAATATACAACCAATGGTGCATCAAATAGTCCATAATCAAAGTAGAATGGACCTTGGGAAGATTAGTTCATCCAAGCTAATCACTAGGGTTGAAGGAGGTGAAATGGGTGAGAATTTGGCTTTTCAGTTTAAAATCCTATAGTGGAAATTTTGAAAATTTTTCAACTATTTTGGGGTGCACGGTTTACCCGTATGGTTTTCCAAAATGTGCACAAACCTTGCAAGAGACACTGCCCCAAAATCCCTCCTTTTATATAGTTACCATGGAATTACAAATGATTAACATAACTGTGTGATAACTATTTCAATCCTCTATTCAAGGCTATACAGTTTCCAAAGATGATCTTCATGGTTTTCACTGACTATGCACAAACCGTGCAACATGCCCAAAAACTCATTTTTCATAATTTTTCATGTCCTAAACCCTCAAACCACCCTTGAGTCTTTACATGAACTTGGGGAAACACTTATTTAACCAAACTAAGGGGATTAAAATAAAACCAAAACCAAAACATGCCTTATAGAGAATATGGGATCTTACAACCTCCCCACCATATAATGGATCATCCTTGAGTTTCTCTTTCTGAACATCACTAAGATTCTATAAAAATAGATAATTTCACTAGGAATGTATATCTTTTCAAATTTTCCTAAGTTAATGTGATGAATCAGGGGTGTTCTGAGGGTTTTGGATATGAAAAAGGAAGAAAAATGATTTTCTGGGCATGTTTCACAGTGTATGCACGGTTAGTGCAAAACCACCAATATCATCTCAGATAATCGTGCAGCATTAGATAGAGGCTTGTGCATGGTTATCGCATGGTTATGTTAACCTTTAATAATTCCCAAGAAACCATAAAAAGGGGGTATTTTAGGATAATGTATCTCACATAGTTTGGCAAATCATGCGGGTAAACCGTGCAACCCAAAAAAGTTGAGAAATTTACAAAATTGCCACTCTTGGACTTTTAACCCAAACTAGAGATTATCTTCCATTTCACCTCCATCAACCCTAGTGTTGATCTTGGATGACCCAATCATCCCAAGGGACTTTTTTCTATTATTATCAATCATATTGAGCATATTTACTTACGGATCAAAACCCTAGGAAAGTATAATGCCCCTCTTTCTTATATTATATGAATTAGTGTGTGTAGCTACAACCATCTTCTTCTGAATCCTTAAAACCATCTTTTTTGAATGGAATATACGTTGGGGATTTATAGGGTGGTTGAATTTGAATCTAAGGCTATGATTCAGAGTGTTTTCATCATCATATTCTTGGTAGGTATTCTACAAGTTATATACTATAGTGTTGTTATAGATTTATGAATGTGTTTTGAGATATTACTTCTATTTTATTATAAAATTATAACCTTGAGTGATATGTGGTATCATTAATGGATAAATAATTATTTAAAACCCTCACGAATCCCATTGGAGGCATTGAGGATTATTATAATGATTTAGGGCCACCCATGGGGTGAATTAGCTTTCCTGAACATAGATATTGTTAAGGATAAAAGTAAAGTTGATACAGATTAACGTAGGGAACTTGTTGAACATGTTATTATATGTAGTTTAGTGGAAGAGGGAATATTGATATTTTTTCCTAGGGTTGATAAAGGTATAAGGTGTTTTTTTATGAATTTATAAGGATTAATTAAGAAAATTGATATTGTGTCTAATGAGTTATGAATTATGATGAAATTCCCAAGAGGGTTAGTATATATGAAATTTTGAACATGTTAAATTGGAAATGGAATATTTTTGGTGGAAATATAATAAGGTTTTATAGGGGAATTGATGACTATTTTTAATGAGTTAACATGTGGGGACATTACAAGTCATGCCACCCTCCTTCACTTCAACCATTATGTGAACCACTTTTCTCCTTGGTGGAAACATGACACACCACCACCAGCCACCACAATGTAATTTGTGGTGTGACCATCATCCCTCCGAATTGAAAAACCATAAGGTGTTCCATCTTTGCATTACACAACACTAATCCAATGTTGGACCCATCTTGCACAATGGTGTTAATTGTGTCCATAATTGATGGTGGTTTTCAGACATCAGAAACACGAATGGTCTTTCTCTTTGGCATCTCAATGATCGGTGGGGTGATGGTTATTAATGGGAAATCTTCTGTGAATGCTTTTGGTGATATTCACGTCAAAAAGTACACTATGATATATTATATTAATTATTTTCTGTGTGATGTTTTTTATGATGGATTTATAGAGTTCTTAGTGTCATAGTTGTGATGAACGTGGTTGTGTAAGGATTCCATTATTTTTTAACCATGTTTTATTACCTTTTGAATTATTATTTTCAATTGAATTTTTATTTAATTTATTATATTTTTGTCATTAATTTTTTATGGAGTTAGTACATATGTTCTGGTGCCCATTCATGTGATACCTAATATTTAATCATGGTCGGAAGATCATAAGATAACTTATTTATCCAGATGTTGATGAGGTGTGTGAGAGAATCATAAATAACACATGAGAAAATTCAAAATATATTAATATATTAATTAAAAATTAATATTTTGTATTAATTATCCAATAAACATAAATGAGTGATACTTAATATGTGATATCAGGTGATCAATCATGGCGCGTATAGATACATAGACATCGTGTGAAATGGGTGATTGCATTTCACTAAGTGATTTGATGCTTAAATGGTGTTAAAATTATTTATGAAATCATATAATAAAATGCTTGATGATTTGTGTGAAAATTATCACACTATATAACATCAAATAACAAGTCATAATAGTATTTATATTAAATATTTAATTGGTGATAATTTATTAAATAAATATTCACATGTGGAAATTAAATAATTGGTATTTCATGAACCTAAACACACATTACTACACAGACAGTTTTATCTCCCCTTATTTCTTCCATAGATTATTTTCTTTCACTTAGAAAGTGTTAATTAATTAATTAATCAATTTTAAATAGTTTTTTAGTGTTTAGAACTTTTAGTTTTTAATCACTTTCCAAACTAATATTTCTAATTTTTTTCAAAAGGATATTTCTAGTGTCGTTGCACATTCTATCTATGGTTTGACCCTGCTCGATACTTCTACAATGGTTAGTATGTTAACAAATTTAAAAATTGGATGTGTTGTGATGTGTGTAAAAAATATTTGGCACTTTTCCTATGTAGAATATTAGAAATATGAGATCCATAAAGAAATTTATTTAGGTTTAAAATAAAAAAACACAAAAAAATAATTTCACTACTCTGGGAATTTTTCACTAAAGGGAATTCCAAGACTACCAAAAGTTCAGAATAGTGTGGTTAGCACTATACAACTACAATCAATACCCTCCATACATCCCATAACTCATAGTATGAAGTATAATTATTCTCTAGTCATGAGTTCTCTGGGTAATTATTTTTATTATATTGATTATCATTCAAGTCTATGTCATGATACATATCAGAATGCTCTAAAATGTTACAATACAATTCATTATAAAACCTTTAATCATTTCCAAAATCAAAACATTTTTGAAAATTTACAACTCGCTAATTCATGTGGAATAAATGATTCAATAATTGGGTGTATGTTGTTTTCTTTTATCATTGTGAAAAATTAGGGTTTTGAATTTCAAGAAGAACATAATGAAAAGATTATTACCTCAAAAAAAAGATAAATAAAATCATTTTAATAATTTAGAAAATCAACTAACTCATCTTTTCTAACTAGACTTTTAACTATAAATTGATAGTCTAATTCAAAACAAATCTATTGGAGAAAGTGTTTTAGAGGTTATATTTAAACAAAATAAATTTCCCAATTATCATACCATTGATGAATCCTCTCTATAAAAATTTAATTCTTCCAATTTAATCACAATTCAAGAATATTAGAACTCGGTCTTCTTCTCTGTTGAATATGATGGTCTCTTGGAAAAAGAGATTTCATGTCATTATTTTATGATCTCACAACCCATCTATCCTAAAGTTAAAATAGATGCAGTAAATTTCTATCAAATTAAAACATTTTAGGATTAATAGGAAATTAAACTAAAATCCTTATTTACTATGATATAGTTATAATTGAACCATGATTAAATGGGTTTCCATAGGCAAGATAAAATAACTTCAAATGAAACTGAGTCACAGCTTTCTAAAAATCATTATTAGTTTGAAACTTTTTCCAATATGGAGATATATAAATAAATTTATGTGTGATAAAATCAATTAGTAATTATGGTGTAGGGAACATTTAGTTTTCTAAAAAAAAATAGAAGAATGGGATTTCTTGTAGTATCATGAGTTCATGGTGCCACATGTGTCGATGGATAAATATGACAACTATGTTATAGAAGAGACATTTGAAAAATATGTCACTCATGACCTAATATCACCCCACTATATCTATAAATAAAGATTAAAAATACTACACTTGAAATACATATAGATGTTAAAAATACTCCTGACCTTGTTACAATTAATGAAACGGTGGAGCATGAACTGAGTTGGAACCTAGGGTATTTCCCTATACTAAAAGTTTGTGATATAATAAAATGGGGATACAGAATGAACCCAAATAATCCATTCATGGATATGGTGGATATAATCTAACCATTGAAATATTTTGATAAGGTCATTTATTATAATGACCTGAACTATTATAAATAAAATTCCACTTTTGATTCAATCAAATGTCTTTTTATGTAATATATTTATAGAAAACACATGAATTTATTTTGTTTATATTATATCCAATTGGATTTAAATGACAGTTATATATCATCACCATGGATAATATAGATTTTTAATAGTGACCAAATGATTATTATAGATATAGGGTTTTAACAAACCCAGTTGACACAAAAAAATGAAGTGATGGCCTCAAATTGTATAATCTTACCCTATTAAGCCCATTTATCCAAGATTCTGAGGGAGATAAAATAATGGGGTTTTATCTAGAAAAATCCAAAGGTAAGTTCCAACAACTTAAGCATTAGTGAAACCATTTATGGGAGAATTTCATGCTCATCGAGATCCCAACCCAAACCATGTTCACTGAATCGGCTGATGAAAGTCCCACCATCACAAACCTTACTCTTTGGGTATTTCTTTGTGTATTAATGGGATATGTATAAAAATACAAGAAATATTAGTATGTAAATTATTTTTTATATAATAATGAATATATTTTCAACATATTATTTTAATTTGTAAATAATTTTTATTTTGATATAATAAAGAACAAATTATATTTTTTTTAATATTTAAATTCAATTAATGACTAAATGAATTAATTTATTTTCAAATAAAAAATATTTTCATAAAATATTATTATAAAATAATATTTCTAAAATAAAAATGATCATATAATTTTTATGAATTCAAATGTAATTTTTATAAGGGTTCAAAATATGTTTTTCTCCAAAACCCGTTATTTTCAATAAATGGTGGTTTTTATTTTAAACGTGAATATTCACATAGTTATAAAATTAATTAGATAAAATTAATATGATTTTTGGAATCAATTCATTGAAATTATACAATGATTAATTTTTCATAATTTATTGAGATAGAATAATTTTCATTTAAAAATTAATTATCATATAAATATACATTGTGATTTATGACATCATGATATCCCAAAAGTGATGTAATAATCACTATAAATTGTATCCAAAAATAAATATATTTTTTACATTTAAAATAATTTAATTTTATGATTATTTTATCTATTTATAAATCCTTTGTGAATCCTACCAAAATTATGATATATTTTATGGTTTTATATTCATTTCTTTAAGAGTATGACTCACCTCCACATCAACAATTGTGATATATTATTATGTTCGGAACTTTTCTATATAAAATAATATAAACCAATCCCATTTGGTAGAAACCATTGTCAAAAACATGTTATGGTTTGTAGTTTTGGATATTTTATTATGTAGAGTCCAAAACCTAAATAATAAAAAATATCATTCTTTTCTATATAAACCCTCCAAAAATTTTATTTATATTCACTCAAAATACTTGTAACATGTCCATAATCTTCTCTCTACACACAATAGTCCAACCAATGAACCCTCAATCTCTCAATAATTCTTTCCCACGTCTTTGAGTAACACATTCAGGTAAGGGGCCTTCCATTCATCTCTTTTATCAAGCACTCCTTTTATACGGCGGATGACAATGAGCAATGTTGGCGGTGGTAGTTTCCATTTGGAGATGATGTTGATTTAATTTTCATGTTAAAGTTCTCTCAGGATGGCAGTATCATACTGGTGAACCACTGGAGAGTGGTTTCAACAGTTGTTGGTGTTGTGACTTTGATTGGATTTAGTGGTCACTTGTTGTCATCCTGATAGGGAGGGTGACCTCAGTATGGGAGATGGCCTTTGGTAGTGGCCTTGAGTGAGGGATCCTAGAGGATAAGGACATAGTGTGTGGTAAATAGGTTGTTGTATGAGTGGTTTTCATTTTTAAACTCTTCTTTTCACGGACAGTGATGATGATAAGGTCCATTTAGGCCAGTGATGGTGGATCATAGAGAAACATGGGTGCTGGAGATGGTGAGGTGTTGGATGAGGATACCACAAAATTTGGGTACATGTGAATTTGAGATTCGTTATAGACTAGAGTTTAACATGGGGTGTCTACATCAATCCAGGTTCAATATGGATTTCATGTTGGCTCTGATTGAGTGGGTCACGAAATGTGGTTGAATATGAAGGCAATGTGGAGAGGGAGGCCTTAGAATGCAGGGTGAATAAAAACATTGGGATGTGCAAGATGGAGACAACGATGTGGATGACTTTTTTTATTTAATTGTGGGAATATATCATTTTGTTCCATCTTCATGGGCTTATTTATTAGGGTCTTCATATCCCATTTTTATTTTAGAATTTGATTTTCTTGTTTTCTATGACTTGTGGTGCTCTCTATGCCATATGATGTCTAACATTTCTATGCTTTTTTATTTTCATTTATAAATTTTTAAGATCAGGAACTCGATCATATCCTGAACTTTCTTGGTATAAATTATGATATATTTATTTCACTCTCATTAATCATCACATAACACTTTTAGTACACCTGCTACCATGACCAAATTTTGTTAGGACTCGTTTCACTATTCAAGTTTCTCATTAACTTATTACCTGTATCTCTAAATTTATAATTTTGGGAGATGATTTTACATTTCCTTATTATTTCCCATTTTTTTCCAAATAATTATATACCCTTTCACTCTCATCAACCATTTTTATGAATTTTTAATTAACGTTGTTCGAAATTTCACCATGATTTTCCATGCCAAAAAATTGTGCAGTAAATACCATACCTATTATTATATCAACGGTATTAACCTTTATGCCCATATACTTATTGATTTGGGACATACATGAATGTTTTTCACATTTCATGATAATGGAAAAAATTATGATGATGAATGACTCATTGTTGTATGATCGATGGGGAACACTTAAGAATGAGAATTAAATGATTATGACGGGTGATCCCATATAGCGCTCTAATACATCGGGTAATGTTTAGTATCATGATACGTTATGTTGGGAAAGGTTTTTACTTTATTCCTTTATGGTTATTTTTCTACCATGATTTTTTGTTAGATTTACCCTTGACATTAACTGGGGATCTTTTTTTAATGTTCTTTCCACTTTTCCCATGTTATGATTATCATGATTTATCATTCTTTATTAATCATGTTCCTTTTGTTCCTCCTTGATATTCCTATTGTATAACACGTATCACTAATTCCATGTTTATTAACTTACTAGGATTTATATCTCACCCCTTTCATATGTATTTACCTAGGTTATCCCATGTAGTTTTATGTTCGATGGAGTATTTTAAGGATGTTAAAGATGTTTTCAATAAATCATTTTGAGGATGTTTTTAATAATGTTATAGTATCCCATGTTCTAGATGTTATGTGTTGTACCTAATTCCCAAAGAAAATAGACTTATCAATCATTTTTGTTTTATTAAGTTTAATATTATTTAATAAAACGTGTATTATTGTTTAATAAAGACTAGGGTTTCCATAGTTGGCATCAGAACCAAATATTAATTATTTTTGGGATTTAGATTAAAAAACTCTAGAGAAAACCATAGGGATAAAATTTAGTATAAGAAAAAATTCCAAACTTTTAGTTATAATATATTATTATTTTTCATTAAAATACATCCTTTTCTGGATAATACAAGTGGATATGGTTCTGGAATAAATGTACCTAGGAGTAACAACACCAACAGGATGTTCTGGGCCTGACTCGGGGTAGTCTGGTACATGATAATAGGCCTTACTATGAACTTTGTTTAACACTCTTAAGGGATATAATTTAGAAAATTCATAAGCTCATTTTGAACCATTATTAAGGGGACAAAAAATTCCCACAAGAATATATGTTATTAAATAGATCATGGATAACAAAGATTAAATCCTAGAAATTCATATGATAAAGAAAAAAATGTAATTTATATGTTACCCTTTTTTGTCATTATATTCCCCATTATGTGTTTAATAGTTTAAGATATATATTCCTAATTTTATTTTTATTCAATTAAATGTACAGAAATAGGTGGAATTGGGTTAACAACTTTTGTAAAGGGAAATCTGATGAATTCCCCAATGAGATGCCCTACCCGATGGGAGTGGGAATCACAAACTTTTTCATGATACTCTCTCAACTAAATAATGTTCTAAATATAAACATATATCACGTGGAGATCCAAACCCCCCTAATATAGAGTAATATGAAATCGAATGCTTCATGTGACAAATTCCTCCTACTTTCAATGGATCATATGATCCCTTAATCACAGAACAGTGGATCAAATCCATTTATAAGATTTTATAAATCCATAAATTTTATCAAAAAAGAGAAGGTTATACTAGTTTTTTATCATATGGAGAGATAATTTGATTAGTGGTGTACATTGATCAAAAATATTAATCCTATGAAAGATATTGAAGAAATGGAGTAGAAGGAATTCATGAAAAAATTGATAAATATTTTTCCTCACACCCTTCGTCTTAAAATGGAAAGAGATTTTCATTTTCTCAAGAAAAAATATGATGAATATATCGAGGTTTAAAAATAAAACTTCACAATAATTTCATGATATTCCTCTATATTTATCGTTACCCCCAATTCAAGGATGACCTCCTCTTTGGTGGGATAAAACCTAGTCTACAAAAATCCTCGGTGATCTGTGACTTTGATACCTATGAAGAAATTGTATGATGTTACCTCAAAGTAAAAATGGAGATTAGTGAATCTCAAGGGTATCATGGGGATATGAAGTGAAAAGTGGAGTTTAATTATTGTAGGTAAATAGAGAGATCTAATTTTACAATGAAATTTCAATATCCCACTTGTCAAAGGTGCAGGAATAAGAACCACTTAAAATTCCTATAGGGAATAAATGAATGATTTAGGTTTTGGATGGAAGGACACCTATCTAGTAATTTACAATAGGAGAAACCCATGAATGTGATGGAGAAGAGGAATTATCTGATCAACCCTTAGTGCATTTTCAATTTCTTCAACTTCAAGTAACTTTGTCACTTTTCAAACCAATTCACTAATCTGAGGTTTTTTTGAGACAACCAAACCCTATGAGGCAATAAGGGTCATATTTTTCAATCACTACCACCAAAGGGAATCCCAAAAACAAAGTGGTGACAAGTACATTAGTTATTCATTCAAACATAGTGAACACACTTTTTGAATCTAGTTCTTCTCATTCCTTTATATCTATATATTTTATTAGAACTATCCAAACACCACCACAGTAAAAGGATGTTGAGAAGTCAGTGAAATGAAAAATGCGGAATTTATTGCATACCTAGTATATAACTCCACCCCTATTAAAATTTGTGGGATTAAATTCTTGTAGAACCTTTTCATACTCTCTTTTATATAATTTTATGAAATTATAGGTAGGTATTATTTCCCCTATATAGATCCAACATAAATTTCCACAAGAAGGAAATCACTTTATGTAGGGGGAATCGAACATTGATTATGTACAAGTTCATGTAGGAGGATGAATATTCTTTAGAACCATCATATCATTCTTGGATATTACTGACCTATGATCAAGAGTATATTTATCAAATGACTGTGTCTAAGGAAATAACCATCCTTGAAGACATTCCCATTGTGAGGTAATATGGTAATGTGTTTTTTAGGGAACTTGCTAGTCTTCCACCAAGTTGAGAGGTCATTTTTTCAATCGAGCTTATACCTAGGGAATTGATAGTACTAAGACTTTATATAGTATGTCTATTGTGGAACTTTAGGAGCTATAGAAACAACTATAAGAAAATCTATATAAAAGTTTTATATGCCCAAGTTCTTCACCATGGGGTTCACTAATCCTCTTTATCAAAAAAGGGATGGGTCAATAGACATTTTCATTGATTATCATAATCTCAAAAATATCATGATAAAGGCCTCTAACATGGGTTGATGACTTATCTGATCAGAAACATGTATAACAATACTTATCCAAGGTGGATATTAAGTTGGGATAATATCAAGTAAGGGTTAAGAAGGAAGATATACCCAAGAC
Organism: Viscum album; assembly: GCA_963277665.1. NCBI lineage: Eukaryota > Viridiplantae > Streptophyta > Magnoliopsida > Santalales > Viscaceae > Viscum > Viscum album. Next base: position 612,316,959 of record OY728129.1, on the reverse strand, counting down.
CACTTTTCGTATATGTTATGTGCATTATGAGTTCATAGTGATTCAATTATAACTCACTATTGATCCAAAAATATTCATGAACATGATGAATATATTCCTTAGGGGTTAACTCGAAAAAAAATTCATAGTATTTATAGATGATATTCTAATATACTCCAAAACCAAGAATAATCATGAAGAGTATCTGAGCAATATGATAAATAACCTACCAAAAGAGAAGGAATTTGAAAATTAAAGCAAGTGTGAGTTTGGGTTGAGGGAAGTCTCATTCTTAGGGAACATTATCTGCAAGAAATGAGATATTTGTGGATACTTCAAAGTCAAAAGAAATTGAAGGATGGCCTAGGACAACATCCATGATAGATATCTATAGTTTCCATGTGTTTTTTTAGATAGTGCTATCAATTTGTGAGAAAGTTATCATAATTATCAAAACCTGTTATGAATAACACATGGAATGGATTAATGTTTTATTGGAATAATTAATGTTAATAAATCTTCATGGAGTTGAAAAATGGGCATATCACTACCCCTATACTCACACTACACACAAGTGGATAACGTTTCATAATTTTCCGTGATTCCTCAAAGACATGATTAGGTTGTGTGTTAATTCAAAATGAAAAATTCATAACATATGCATCATGGAAGTTTAGAATTCATGAGAAAAACTATCCCACACATGATATGGAGTTTGAAACTATTATATTTTCGGAGAAAATATGGAATAATTCTCTTTATGGGGAGAAGTATGAGATATATACTGATCACAAGATCCTCAAATATATATTCACAAAGAATGAGTTTAAAATGTTCTATTTAATATGTTTATATGTCATCAAAGATTATGACTTATCAATCCACTATCATCCTAGTAAATAAAATAAGTTAGTGGATTATCTATGTAGAAAGGACCCAACAATTCAATCATTGATGAGAATTGAAAAGGATCAAATATTCTTGGATTTGAAGAGGATGGACATGGGAATCATAAATAAAGGAACATAATCATTCATTTCAAAAAGGATTACTCAATTGTATCTTTTTGGAAGGATTAAAGAATTCTCAAAGAAATTATGTGGGAATTCTAAAGAATGTTGAAACTGTAAGGAAAGGTAAATCCTAGGAATTAATTGTTAATGAAGAAGGCATTGTCAGATTTGGGTTAAGACAATGTGTTCCATCAAATCCTGATTTAAATAAGGAACTGTTGGATGATGGAAATAGTACATATTTCTCCTATCAACCTGGAAGCACAATGATGTATAAAGATCTCTATGAGAACTATTGGTTGTAAAACATGATGAAGGAGATCATTGAATATACATCAATGTGCATGGTATATCAAAAAGTAATGGTTGAAAGGTATAAGTTAAATGGTATTATGAAACCATTACCCATACCAACATGAAAATGAGAAAACATCCCCATAGAATCAACTTTCCTACTCAGAAGATCATGGTTTGTGGCTCACGGCTTCGTAGCCTTGAAAATCAAAATAATTCAAATATTTATTTCCACCCTCCAAGCCCCATCCTATAAACATGATAAGGCTATCCATGGTGGTGCAGTGAAGGTTAAGTGCTAGAGTCATATCTTTGAGGATTACAACCTCGTTTCAAGGTCAGTGGTGGGTGTGTTGGGAGGTTCAATGTGGGCTCTAAATGTGGTCATGGAGGAAACAACGAGACTGTGTATCTTTCTTGTGGTGGGGCCATTCTTCCTATGTGTTGTCAATTGGTTTGATTGCTAAGGTGATGGATTTTGACCCTTGAGTTCATGAATCATGTTATGGTTTTGGATGTGAAATTATGTGAGTCCTTCTATGAAATATGAAATTCTTCTGTTTTGAATCTACATGCCTTGGATAGGTTCTGTTCAAGATTTAGTTTTAGTTAAAGTGGTTATTGGTTTTGGGTGAATCTTCCTCTTGGTGGTGTGTTCTGTGGTTTGTTGTGTGGTATATGGATGTGGATGAATGTAACATGGTTCTTGAAAATATGTTATTTAATGATGAATGACTCTAAACCTAATGAATTTTTTATTTCTGTAGGTAAGAAGAAGAAAAATGTAATGGAACCTAAAATTTTTGAGGGATTTAATGTCTCTCGGGGTTAAAAAAGGGAATTTGTGAATGAACCTAGCGATTTTGAAAAGTGAACATGGAATTGAATAGGTAGATTGAGTTGTATTTTTAGTGGAGGTTCCTAGACGTAGTAAGGTCGTCATTTGAGGATACAATTCGGTTCTTTTGTGATTATTGAATTTTTAGTATGCTTGCAATAAGAACACTACACAGATCTTCTTTAGATGAGGTTTATAGTAGCAAGCTTTCCCTGAAACATTCCATTCAGATTTAGAAGTTTGAGAGGGTATGGGTCTACCATCTGTAATAGGCATGTGAAACCCTGTACGGGGTAGCTCCCTAAGTGATCATGTGATGGTGAAGTCTTTTCATCACGATGCAGTTTTTAGGGAGGGGTAGATCCTATAGTCTTGATCTGGGTTATCCTCTTTCATGTTTTTATTTGGTTGTAATGTTTGTATCTTTAGATTTCTCAATTTTTCCTCAATAGTGTTTTGATAATAAAAAAGTTAATTGTTTTTAAAATATTAGATAATTGGTAAGGTTTCATGGAGTACTAGTATCAATTATATTTGATCAAAATCCAAGATTCACCTACATGTTCTAGGAAAATCTACACCACGCTCAAAAAAATGAGCTGAACATTAGTAAATCCTATCTTCCCCAAAGTGACTTCTAATATTAGTGGACTATTCATACATTGTAAGACTTGTTGTGATCATGATTTTTGGAATTTAATGGTGGTATAGACCAACAACTTACTTTGGTTTAGTTATATTATAAAAACAGATTTCACTCGAGCATCCAAATGGATCCCTATGAAGCCCTTTATGGGATGAGGTGAAGAACACTAGCATGTTGGGATCAAATTAAGGAGTGAAAACTTCTAGGTCCTAAAATATTTGAGGAAATGGTAATGAATGTTAAGACTATTTATCATCACATCAAGTATGATCAGAGTCAACAAAAGTTCTATTCCCACAATTTTTTTGAAGACCTAGAATTTGATGTTATAGAGATTGTATTCCTCCACATATCTTAATGGAATAAAGTTATGAGATTTGGGAATAATGGAAAACATAGTCCAAGGTACATCTTCTCTTTTGATATCCTTGCTCTTGTTAGAGTAATGGAATGTCAACTAGCACTCCCACCAAACCTATCTAAATAAATGATGTATTCCATATATCACTCTTGAGAAAGTACATACCAGATCCCTCACATGTACTCAATTCATATGTGGTACCATTGAAGAATGATAATTCCTATGAAGAGTTTTTGGTAGAGATCTTAGATCATATAGAAAAATTTCTATGAAATAATACACTGCCCCCCATAAAATTATTTTTGAGAAACCAAAAGTTTGAAGAAGTAACATTGGAACCAGATGAGGTGATGAAGTAGAGTTATGATCGTCTATTTTAGTGTGGGAAAAGAAAATTTTGAGGTTGAAATTTCTACAGGGGGGAAGATTGTGATGGCCAAAATTTTTGTAAATAAAATTCCCCATTTGATCAATTAAATGTACTATTAAGTAATATGGTTATAGAAAACGCAAGCATTTCTTTTGTTATATTATATCCAATTGGAATTAAATGATCATTAAGTATCATTATCATTTATAATATAGGCATTGAATAGTGATCACATGAATAGTATAAATATAGGGTTTTAACAATCCCAATTGACAGAGATAAAGTAAGTGATGACCTCAACGAGTAGGATCATACCCTAAAAATCCCATTTATCAAAGACTCTGAGATAGATAGTATTTATTGTATTTTCCCTAGACCAATAAAAAGATGATATCCTAGAACTTAAGCATGATTGAAATCATTTATGGGATAATTTCAAGTTCATAAATATCATGACCCAAACCATGTTTGCTGAACCACACCATTAAAGACCCACCATCATTCCCCTTACTCTTAGGGTGTTTTCTGGTGTACTAAAGGGATATGTATCAAGACTGAGTACGTACATTATTTTGTATATAATAATGAATATATTTTAATTCTATTATTCTTACATTTTAAATGATTTTTATTTTGATACAATAAAAAAATTTATTTTTTTAATATTCAAATTCAATTAATAAAATTATGAATTAATATATTTTTGAAATAAATATTATTTTAATAAAATATTATCATTAAATAAAATTATTAAAGTATAAATGATCATATAATTTTTATGAAGTCAACTGTTTATTTATAAGGATTCAAAAAAATTTATTGTCAAAAACCCATTATTTTCAACAAATATCGGTTTTTATTTCCAAAGTAAAAATTCACATATTTAAAAAAATTATTGAGATAAAATGAATATTTTTTTTTGAATCAGGATTTAATATATATCCAATGGTGAATTTTTCATAATTTTATGATACACTAGAATTTTTGGGTAAAACGTAAATACCATATAAATATACTTTATGTTTTATGACATCATAATGACCCAAAAATGATGTAATAAGTTATATAAATTGGATCCACAACCAAATATATGTTTTCAATTTAAAAAAAACTATTTAAAGTATATTTTATTTATTTTGTAAATCCTTATAGAATCCTCCAAAACATATGATATATTTTAACATTTTAAAATCATTTCTTTAAGAGTGTGACTCACCTTCACATCAACAATGGTAATATTTTAATAAGTTCACAAATTTTAAGTATAAAATAATATAAAACATTAAAATTTGGTATAAATCATGTTAAAAAACTCGTGGTATGGTTTTTGGTTTTAGGTATTTTATTATATGGAGTCCAAAACCTAAATAATAATGAAATCCCCCTCCTTTTCTATATAACCCCTCAAAAAATCAAGTTTCTATTCAATAAAATTCCTTAGATAATATCCATTGTCACGACCCGCCCTCGGGGTCTGTGCCGTGACTACCCCAAGCCCGCCTTCCATAGGCCAGGGGCTGGCGACTAGCACCAAGGCGTAAATCCCGGTAAAAAGGGAAGGCATTGCCTTTGTAAAGTAAACAAACACCCAGAGTAAGCAAGCGGAAAGTAACACTAAGCAAAAACAGAGTACAACTAAAAGTGCGGAAAGTAAAAAGGGGCCGGAAATACAAGCCCAACTGTAAAGTACAACTCGAAAGGGAAAACAGCAACTGAAAAGTAAAGCAGCTACGCCGAGCTGTCCACTGGAAACCCCACCTGAAGGGTGGGTACAGATAGCTCCTCTGCTCCTCGGGTCCCGCCGTCTGCTCCATGTATGTCCCGCCCAGTGGTCTGCCTCTGGGTACCGCCACGTCGTATAGTCCACCTCCAGGTACCGTCCAGTCCTCGAACACTCGGCCTCTGCCAGTACTGTCCGTCGTCTGCAACCAACACAATGAGGTGCGGGAATAGCCCGTGCAGGGGTGAGTATAACGATACTCAGTAGGGACCCCGAGACCCTCAAGGTCTCACTAAAACCAACAAGGATAACCACAAGAAGATCACAACAGATAAACCCTACTTAGGTATATGCCCATACATATACCTAAGTTATCAAGTAACCCATCTCAGTCATGAGGAAACACAAGAATCATGAGATCAACGGATAACCACTACCCAGGTATATGCCCATACATATACCAAAGTTAGCAAGTGACCCATCTCAATCATGAGGTAAACACAAGGTCAAAAGTATCAGCTCAAACCAGGATTTTCATTATCGAAACCGTAACTGCTGAAGAGCTCCGTCTCTAGAGTGTACAGTGGTCCTGTCACGACTCCGAGGTACTGCTCGCTAACCTAAGACTGCTGAGGTACTCCTCCTGTCGAGTACTGCGGGTTTGCGGCCAACTACCTGGCGCTCCGTCCGCTGAGGGTCTGTCGCCAAATACCGGGCACTCGCCCAAATAGCCTACTGAGGTACTCCTCCTGTCGAGTACCGCGGGTTTGCTGCCAACTAACAGGCGCTCCGTCCACCGTGGGTCTGCTACCAACTACTGGGCGCTCCGTCCACTGGGCTAGTCGACTCACTCCAAGTCGAGTCGGTCAAGCAGTCGTCAGGTCTCAGCCAGCTACACGGTCTCCGTACTCTGCACGCTCGTCTCCGGGAGGGTCCGCTCCACGAGCTACTGGTCGATACTCCAAGTATCACAAAGTCCCACGAAGAAGTGTCTCAAAGGTCCGTCTCGTCACAGGGGTCTCAACGCAACAGACGGCGCGTCGATCGGACGCCCGGTCTGTGAGTTATTAGCCTTATCGTCCCAGGGGCCCGGTTGGTTTCGAGTGCGAACCAATCCCGGCCGTATCTCAACTGTACCCCGAACTCCCATAGGGTATACTCAAAGGGACCGTTACTCAACGTAACCACCAACGCCACTGACGGCTCGTCAAGCGGACGTCCTGTCTGAAAGATATCAGCTTTCCCGTTCCAGGGGCCCGGTTGGACTTCGGGTACAATCCAATCCGGCCATACTCCGACTGTATCCAAAACTCGGGCGGAGTATGTCAAAAGTTCCGTCTCATCAAGAGGAAGTCAACGAAACAGACGGCGCATCAATCGGACGCCCGGTCTGTGAGTTATTGGCATTTTCGTCTCCGGGGCCCGGTTGGTTTTTAAGGCAAAACCAACCCGACCGTACTCCACCTGCGTCCAAACCTCGGGCGGAGTATGCCAAAAGATCCGTCTCTCTAAGAGGAACACAACGCGGCTGACGGCACGTCAATCGGACGTCCGTAGCTCAAGATATGAGCGTTTCTGCTCCGAAGGCCCGGTTGGTTCCGTGAACGAACCAACCCGGCCGAACTCAAAGTAATCCGAAACCTTGAGTGTGATATACCGAAACGACCGACTCGATCCAAGGATCGCGTTGCCGCTGACGGTTCGTCGATCGGAGGTCCGAGGCTCAAGTTATGATCCAAAAACCAAATCAGGTTCGAAACGGGGGGGTCCGGGTCCGGGCCGACCCGGCCCGACCCCCCCCCCCCCCCCGGGCGGCGCGGTGGCCGGCGGCGGCGGACGGCGGCGGCGGACGGCGGCGGCGGCGGGCGGCGGCGGCGGCGGCGGGCCGCGGCGGCGGCGGCGGCGGGCGGCGGCGGCGGGCGGCGGCGGCGGGCGGCGGCGGCGGCGGGCCGCGGCGGCGGCGGCGGCGGGCCGCGGTGGCGGCGGCGGTCGCCAGCGGGGAGGCCGCACGCACGCGGGGCTAAGCCCCGCGTTTCTTCTGGCGGCGCGGCTTAGCCGCGCCGTTTTTTTAAGTAAACCGCCCCCTCACATGAGGGGGCCTGCTTGAGCGGATCCGAGGGGGCCGGTTGCCCCCTCCTTCAAAGAACCCCCCCTCTCTTAAAGAGGGGGTTTTATTAATACGGCCGGGGAATTTATTTCCCCGGTTTTAATGACTTCCGGCCGGCCAGCTGGCCGGCCGGTTTTCTCCAACGGGACCAGAAATTTCCGGTCCCCTCTTCGGCTTCCGACGCCGGCGGCCCGACCGCCGGTTTTCTCTTCCGCCGCGGCCCGGAACCGGCCGCGGTCTCCTCGTCCCGCCGCGGCCCGGAACCGGCCGCGGTCTTCTCGTCCCGCCGCGGCCCGGAACCGGCCGCAGCGTTCGTCATCCGGCGCGGTGCGACGGCACCGCGTCCCTTCGCCGTGCTTGATATTATTCAACGCGGCGCGACGGCGTCGTGTTCTTGTTGTTTCTTCCAAGGTGCGTGCGACGGCATCGCGTAAGATATTCGCACGTTCGTCCGCGTGGTGCGACGGCACCACGCCACTTGCTTTCCTCCGCAAAATAATTAAACAAGAACGATGGAGGGGGGTTCGGCCGTGTTCGTGCGGTCCGGGCCCCCTCTCGTTAAAATAATAACGCAACTTTAAACATTTAAAAGTCTCATGTTTGACATGCGAAAACCAGGATCAAGAAACGGAATAAATAAATATTGAATCAACAACCCCTACCTCGGGTTTAAGATTCGAAGAATCGTCTACGTCCCGCGGAAGACGGCGTCGCGGAGGTCGGGCGTCGCGGTCGTCGTTCGTCAAATCCGATGACGAAGTGTTATGCCCGAAGAGACACGACGTTGGCGGATCTTCGTTTGCCGACGAAGAAGGTCCGAGGAGGAAGAAGAGGTCTGAAGATACCGGGTCGCCGAGTCGATGATCCTTGACGAAGTGTTGTCGTTCTTCGTTGAGGATGATGACGTTCTTCGTTGAGGATGATGACGTTCTTCGCCGGAGAAGATGAAGAGGAGCTCTCAAAAGACAAAACAAAGAACTCAAAATAAAATAATACTACCTCTTATTTTATTAACACAAAACAAAAGAATTTCAAAGTTTGAAATTCAAAAGAGTTTAACTCCCCAAAATTAAATTAAGTAACTTAAGCCATTAAAAGAGGCGTTAAAGGAGTTGGGAGGATTTGAAAGGTTTAGGGGCTCGTGTGGGCCCCACCACACTTAATCCTCCCAAGGGAGGTTAAGTGGATATGGGTCCCACTCCCAACCTCCTTTGATAGGTTAACAAGTTAAAAATAAAATTGTTCTACACAATTTTATTTAACTCAAACTAATAACCCCTAAAACTAACTTTCAACCCGCAACAAACGCAACTCCCGAAAAGGACTCTTTAAGCGAATATCGGCGCTGCGAGTTCATCGGTGCCCTCGGATTTCAATTCTGAGCACCGGATCAAAAGTTAGGAATTCCCGCTCGTTCGTTCACTGAACGTACCCGAGCCAAACTTCGGAAATTAATTCCGGGCACTCCGGGCCTCGGAATCAGGTGCCGTCTGAAACCGCACTCTTGTAAAATTCTAAAGAAAATTAAGAAAAAATTTCCCTTGAATTTTACGGGTCTTTACATTACTCCCATCTCAGGGCTTTACGTCCCCGTAAAGATACAACAAAAACTAGGGAAACAAAAGAGGGTACTGAGCACGCATCTGAGCCTCCCGCTCCCATGTGCTCTCCTGGAGATTCCCGTGCCGCCATCTGTTGCGCACAAGAGGAATCGATCGTCCATGTAGGATCCGCTCCTGTCGATCCTCTATCTCCACCGGAACCTCCGTAAAAGTCGCCCCATCGTCAACGTCAAGCTCCCCATGGTCAAAGATGTGCGTCGGGTCGTGCACGTATCTCCTCAGTTGAGACACGTGGAAGACGTCTTGCACCCGGTGTATCTGAGGTGGTAGAGTCAGGCGATAAGCCACCTCGCCAATCCTGCTGAGAACCTGGAAGGGTCCGATGAAGCGCGGAGATAACTTGTCGCCTCGGCCAAAACTCCGAATACCACGTCGAGGTGAGACCCGTAAGAAGACGTGGTCACCATCCTCGAACTCTAGTGGCCTCCGCCTCCTGTCAGCGTATGACTTCTGCCGGCTCTGTGTTTTCCTCATCCGCCCCTGGATGACATGGACCTCTTCTGACGTGGCCCGGACCATCTCTAGTCTCAAAAGAGCTGCAAGATTTCTTCTTTGCCGATAAGAGAAACCTGGTCTCATCCCCTGGATGAACCACATTCTTTGCCTAAAACAGTCAATCCTAACATGGATGATACTAATCCATACCAAGGATGACGTCGTAAGGCCTCGACGCTACTACTAAGAGATCCAACCGTTACTCTCGCCTCCAAGGGTTGAGTCACACTGTCGGCATCAGTGTGTGTTAACTGGTCTCCTCCAGTAGATGTCTCACAAGTGAGGGTCAAGTCAACAGTCAACTGGAACCTCTTAGTAACATCACAAAAGAGGACAGGAAAGAAAACATCACAAAGGTATGCGTCTTTTATTATTGCAGCTCATATTACAAGACGCTACACAAAAGCAACATCAACATGGAACTAGATGTACAAGAGACGTATCCACTAGTTCTGCTCCTGTCCACCTGCTTTACTGTTGCTCAAGTATTTGTCGCTGCCTCAACCTCGGTGGCTCCCTCCAAGCCTGCGGATCGAGGAGTCGGACAGTCACGTGCCAGGTGACCCTTTCCGCCACAGGAGTAACATTGTCCGTTTCTGGCACGCCTGGCTCTGACCCCACCCTGAAGAAGGTCTCTAAGTCTTCCCATGCGAAGTTCATCTCATCGTAAAACTGAAACAAGTGGCTCCACCACCTACCTGCTGCTGCGTGTGGTAGGCTCGCAGCGAGGATCACCATGAGGTCTGCTGGTGTCCTCACTAGCCTAAACACTCGTACCACTGCCTCCAGCCAGTCCTCTGCAGCCTGGGGATCCGTCTCCCCGCGAAACCTGGGCGGTCGCTGGCGCTGAAACTCATGCAGTGCGCTGAGGCGACGTGCATCGTCAGCGGCTGCTGCTGGAAGCATCGGGGGCTCGGCGGGTAGAGCTACCGCCGGTGCCACTGCTGACAAAGGGCCCTGCACCGAGGCCTCGTCGCTCGGTGGGCTGTCGTCACGTTCGATTCTCGGAACCCTAACTGGCCGCCGTCGTGGGGCCATCCTGAAAGAAACAACGTAACACGATCAAACGATTATACCTGGTGAGCTGACCTGGTTTGAGCTGTTTTAAGGGGAAAAAACTTTGAAAACACTCACGCAATCAGTGTTTTCGCGCACAAAGTCGGAAATCAGTTGTCAGGGTCCTGGTGTATGGATACGTCGGCCGCCCGCACCAACACTGGACTCCCTGAACTGAAAACCACACTCAGTACCCTTAACACTATTGCTTCACAGAAAGAAAGATCAGAGTTATAAGTTCTGCGGTAGAACCGAACTCCTCTGATACCAATTTGTCACGACCCGCCCTCGGGGTCCGTGCCGTGACTACCCCAAGCCTGCCTTCCATAGGCCAGGGGCTGGCGACTAGCACCAAGGCATAAATCCCGGTAAAAAGGGAAGGCATTGCCTTTGTAAAGTAAACAAACACCCAGAGTAAGCAAGCGGAAAGTAACACTAAGAAAAAACAGAGTACAACTAAAAGTGCGGAAAGTAAAAATGGGCCGGAAATACAAGCCCAACTGTAAAGTACAACTCGAAAGGGAAAACAGCAACTGAAAAGTAAAGCAGCTACGCCGAGCTGTCCACTGGAAACCCCACCTGAAGGGTGGGTACAGATAGCTCCTCTGCTCCTCGGGTCCCGCCGTCTGCTCCAAGTATGTCCGGCCCAGTGGTCTGCCTCTGGGTAGCGCCACGTCGTATAGTCCACCTCCAGGTACCGTCCAGTCCTCGAACACTCGGCCTCTGCCAGTACTGTCCGTCATCTGCAACCAACACAACGAGGTGCGGGCATAGCCCGTGCAGGGGTGAGTATAACGATACTCAGTAGGGACCCCGAGACCCTCAAGGTCTCACTAAAACCAACAAGGATAACCACAAGAAGATCACAACAGATAAACCCTACTTAGGTATATGCCCATACATATACCTAAGTTATCAAGTAACCCATCTCAGTCATGAGGAAACACAAGAATCATGAGATCAACGGATAACCACTACCCAGGTATATGCCCATACATATACCAAAGTTAGCAAGTGACCCATCTCAATCATGAGGTAAACACAAGGTCAAAAGTCTCAGCTCAAACCAGGATTTTCATTATCGAAACCGTAACTGCTGAAGAGCTCCGTCTCTAGAGTGTACAGTGGTCCTGTCACGACTCCGAGGTACTGCTCGCTAACCTAAGACTGCTGAGGTACTCCTCCTGTCGAGTACTGCGGGTTTGCGGCCAACTACTTGGTGCTCCGTCCGCTGAGGGTCTGTCGCCAAATACCGGGCGCTCGCCCAAATAGCCTACTGAGGTACTCCTCCTGTCGAGTACCGCGGGTTTGCTGCCAACTAACAGGCACTCCGTCCGCCGTGGGTCTGCTACCAACTACTGGGCGCTCCGTCCACTTGGCTAGTCGACTCACTCCAAGTCAAGTCGGTCAAGCAGTCGTCAGGTCTCAGCCGGCTACACGGTCTCCGTACTCTGCACGCTCGTCTCCGGGAGGGTCCGCTCCACGAGCTACTAGTCGATACTCCAAGTATCACAAAGTCCCACGAAGAAGTGTCTCAAAGGTCCGTCTCGTCACAGGGGTCTCAACGCAACAGACGGCGCGTCGATCGGACGCCCGGTCTGTGAGTTATTAGCCTTATCGTCCCAGGGGCCCGGTTGGTTTCGAGTGCGAACCAATCTCGGCCGTATCTCAACTGTACCCCGAACTCCCATAGGGTATACTCAAAGGGACCATTACTCAACGTAACCACCAACGCCGCTGACGGCTCGTCAAGCGGACGTCCTGTCTGAAAGATATCAGCTTTCCCGTTCCAGGGGCCCGGTTGGACTTCGGGTACAATCCAATCCGGCCATACTCCGACTGTATCCAAAACTCGGGCGGAGTATGTCAAAAGTTCCGTCTCATCAAGAGGAAGTCAACGAAACAGACGGCGCGTCAATCGGACGCCCGGTCTGTGAGTTATTGGCATTTTCGTCTCCGGGGCCCGGTTGGTTTTTAAGGCAAAACCAACCCGACCGTACTCCACCTGCGTCCAAACCTCGGGCGGAGTATGCGAAAAGATCCGTCTCTCTAAGAGGAACACAACGCGGCTGACGGCACGTCAATCGGACGTCCGTAGCTCAAGATATGAGCGTTTCTGCTCCGAAGGCCCGGTTGGTTCCGTGAACGAACCAACCCGGCCGAACTCAAAGTAATCCGAAACCTTGAGTGCGATATACCGAAACGACCGTCTCGATCCAAGGATCGCGTTGCCGCTGACGGTTCGTCGATCGGAGGTCCGAGGCTCATGTTATGAGCCAGAAACCAAATCAGGTTCGAAACGGGGGGGGGGGGTCCGGGTCCGGGCCGACCCGGCCCGACCCCCCCCCCCCCGGGCGGCGCGGTGGCCGGCGGCGGCGGGCCGCGGCGGCGGCGGGACGCGGTGGCGGCGGCTGTCGCCAGCGGGGAGGCCGCACGCACGCGGGGCTAAGCCTCGCGTTTCTTCTGGCGGCGCGGCTTAGCCGCGCCGTTTTTTTAAGTAAACCGCCCCCTCACATGAGGGGGCCTGCTTGAGCGGATCCGAGGGGGCCGGTTGCCCCCTCCTTCAAAGAACCCCCCCTCTCTTAAAGAGGGGGTTTTATTAATACGGCCGGGGAATTTATTTCCCCGGTTTTAATGACTTCCGGCCGGCCAGCTGGCCGGCCGGTTTTCTCCAACGGGACCGGAAATTTCCGGTCCCCTCTTCGGCTTCCGACGCCGGCGGCCCGGCCGCCGGTTTTCTCTTCCGCCGCGGCCCGGAACCGGCCGCGGTCTCCTCGTCCCGCCGCGGCCCGGAACCGGCCGCGGTCTTCTCATCCCGCCGCGGCCCGGAACCGGCCGCGGCGTTCGTCATCCGGCGCGGTGCGACGGCACCGCGTCCCTTCGCCGTGCTTGATATTATTCAACGCGGCGCGACGGCGTCGTGTTCTTGTTGTTTCTTCCAAGGTGCGTGCGACGGCATCGCGTAAGATATTCGCACGTTCGTCCGCGTGGTGCGACGGCACCACGCCACTTGCTTTCCTCCGCAAAATAATTAAACAAGAACGATGGAGGGGGGTTCAGCCGTGTTCGTGTGGTCCGGCCCCCCTCTCGTTAAAATAATAACACAACTTTAAACATTTAAAAGTCTCATGTTTGACATGCGAAAACCAGGATCAAGAAACGGAATAAATAAATATTGAATCAACAACCCCTACCTCGGGTTTAAGATTCGAAGAATCGTCTACGTCCCGCGGAAGACGGCGTCGCGGAGGTCGGGCGTCGCGGTCGTCGTTCGTCAAATCCGATGACGAAGTGTTATGCCCGAAGAGACACGACGTTGGCGGATCTTCGTTTGCCGACGAAGAAGGTCCGAGGAGGAAGAAGAGGTCTGAAGATACCGGGTCGCCGAGTCGATGATCCTTGACGAAGTGTTGTCGTTCTTCGTTGAGGATGATGACGTTCTTCGTTGAGGATGATGACGTTCTTCGCCGGAGAAGATGAAGAGGAGCTCTCAAAAAGACAAAACAAAGAACTCAAAATAAAATAAGACTACCTCTTATTTTATTAACACAAAACAAAAGAATTTCAAAGTTTGAAATTCAAAAGAGTTTAACTCCCCAAAATTAAATTAAGTAACTTAAGCCATTAAAAGAGGCGTTAAAGGAGTTGGGAGGATTTGAAAGGTTTAGGGGCTCGTGTGGGCCCCACCACACTTAATCCTCCCAAGGGAGGTTAAGTGGATGTGGGTCCCACTCCCAACCTCCTTTGATAGGTTAACAAGTTAAAAATAAAATTGTTCTACACAATTTTATTTAACTCAAACTAATAACCCCTAAAACTAACTTTCAACCCGCAACAAACGCAACTCCCGAAAAGGACTCTTTAAGCGAATATCGGCGCTGCGAGTTCATCGGTGCCCTCGGATTTCAATTCCGAGCACCGGATCAAAAGTTAGGAATTCCCGCTCGTTCTTTCACTGAACGTACCCGAGCCAAACTTCGGAAATTAATTCCGGGCACTCCGGGCCTCGGAATCAGGTGCCGTCTGAAACCGCGCTCTTGTAAAATTCTAAAGAAAATTAAGAAAAAATTTTCCTTGAATTTTACGGGTCTTTACATCCATAATATACCCTCAACTATCTATAGTCCTACCATGGATCCCTCGAGCTCTTAATAGGTCCTTACAAATCCTTTGGAGTGACACATTCGAGTAAGGGAACTTCCACTCTCTTCTTTTATCAAGCACTCCTTTTATGCTATGTATTTTACTTCTCATTTTATTATGATGGGATAAGATATTCCATACTACCCTTAACTTTGATTCGATTTATAAATTATTCAACCATCTATTCTGTCTCATTTATCCTCCCATGATCCTTTATGTACGCCCGTTATCATGCCAAAATTTCATAAGGATTATTTTCTCTATTCATGTTTCTCATTACCTTCATCCATCTATCTCTAAATTTATAATATTGGGGTATGATATTAAATGTCCCTATTTATTCCCATTTTATTTAAAAATAACAAGAAACCCTTTTCTCTCCCATCAACCATTTTTATTAATATTTATGTAACGTTATTATGCTGCTGAAATTTAATCATGATTTCCATGCCAAAACAACACTATAGTGAATACTGTACCTATTATTCTATCAAGGGTAATTAAAATTAAGCACATATACTTATTTAGTTGGTACTTAAAATCTATTTATTACACATAAATTGATCATAGAATAAATTATGATAATGAAGGAATAAATGTTATATGATCTATGTGTTGAGTCAATAAGGTTTTCCTTATGACTTCTTCCATTCCTTCATTCAAGGGGGAGATTGTTAAGTCATTAAGGATTTCCTTGTGACTTGAACATTCCTCCTATTTTGAAAATAAAAAACACCTTTTCTTAAGGCAAATTTCATTTTACCCTTGTTTTACTTCTATAAGGAAAATTTCCTTACCCAAGGAAATCTACCCTTTCCTAGATTTCATTGCCCAAATCATATTTTCTCTTAAGTATAAAAATCAGATTCATATCTAAAAACTCATAATATTATAATACAAAGACATGAAGTATTCTATTTTAGGATCTGAATTACTATTACAAAATTTTATGAAGTTCTACTCCAAATTCCCTATTACAATTTTTTATGAAGTTTAACTCTGAATTATGATTATGAAATTGTATAAAGTTCTAACAATGAATTCTAATGAATAATTCTGATTAAGAATTCTCATTACAAATTCTGATGATGAATTTTGTTTACAAATTCTAATGATGAATTCTAATTACGAATTCTCATTACAAATTCTGATGATGAATTCTGATTATGAATTCTCATTACGAATTCCTATAATGAATTCTGATTACAAATTCTCATTATGAATTCCGATGATGAATTCTAATTCCAAATTCTCATTACGAATTCTTATGATGAACTCAGATTATGAATTCTCATTATGAATTCCTACAAAACTAAATCTAAAGATCTTAGTACTACAGACTCTGAATTCATTTTTTTCCTACACTCTGAACTTTAACTTTTTCCCCTCTGAACATTCATTTTCTCCATTCCGAATATCATTCTTTGATTATGACCACTCCTTTTCAATTAAAAAATGATGTCATGCTTTTAGTTATCAATTAACCATTGTTTGAGTGACACTTGTAAAGGTCCCTCCAAAATTCAAGGAAGAATATGACCATTAGAAGAGGGAGCTAACCATTGGATCTTTGCCTATAAAAAGGATCTCATTTGAAAAGAAGACACAACATGAAAACAGAACATTGAAAATTGTTCCTACATGCTGTTGAAGTGATTTCTAGAGAGAGAGACTCTTATCAACTCTCATGTTTCGTGCAGAATGTTTGAACGGATTGTTCAAACTTTGACTTGTGTAGACATGATTCGTGCGACTCTTATTGTTGATGTGTACAATCGAGGGATTCCGGGGATAGGATGACAGAGGTTCCAACACCTTGAAGTTGAGGTCTTCCTTGCTGTGGAAGATAGAGGTGTCGACTACCTGATAGTTTAGGGCTTGCAGGGATAGCAAGACAGACTCTAATCTTCGTATCAAGGGCTTACCCTGGTGTGGGTAAGACAAACATTCTTGAAATTATAAATCAAGAGACTTTTATCCAAGGTTGTTGGATACCATCCTCTTTGGGATAAAAGAGTTTATACTTCTTACCAGTAGTTTTACTACTCTGTTTTTCTGATGCATTTGTATTATTAAGGAAAGAATAACTATCTTGTACTTCCTTACTCTTGTACTCTGATATAGTTAGATTCTATACACTTTAAGGTTGAATCCTCATCTTTGTAAACATTAGTTAAGTTCCATTTCCAGAATCACTTTTCCAGAATTTAGCAAGTGATTTGAACTTGTAGAGGTCTTGTGAATTATTTTCTTTTACCGTGTTAAACATAAACATCTTTAAAAGTTACAATGGAATTTTTAAAAGGTACAATTCATCCCACCTATTGTATCAATCTGAGAATCTCATTCTTATTTTGATCATACGTTTAGTATTATAGAGTATATCATACTCGGACATACCATCCTAACAATTTTTATCAGAGCATTTGGTTCCATCTGAATTAATCTCACGATTAGAATCAGAAGATATTTCATGGAATTAAATCTTTGGATTCACACATCTAGATTCATATTTTTTTTCAGAATCTATTTTTCGGACTCATATAGTTCAGATTCACTTTTTCGTAGAGATACTTTTACTCTACATTTTCTTTCTTAGAGTATTTTCCTTGTTTACAAACTTTTTCTACTAACATGTTTTTTTTCAAAAGACTTTTATTAAAAAAATGGTAGGAATCAATGTTGGTTCCATAGACAATCTCAATCCAACCAGGCCACCTATCTTTGATGTTAATGATTACGAATATTGGAGAGATCTCATGAAGACTTTCATTATCAACATTGGGGTTGAAAATTTGGTTATTCTTACCGATGGAAAAAAAATTCCTGATAAAGAAGTAAGTGCCTTTACAAATCAAGAAAAGCATGAATATCAACTTAATTATAAGGTACGAAATACTTACTTTGTTTAATAACTAGAAATATATATATACAAATTTCATCTTGTGAAGCAGAAAATTCTATATGGAAGAAACTAGAAGTTACTCACATTGGAACTTCCAAAGTAATTAAGACCAGAAAAGATATGCTTAGGGCGGAATATCAAGGTTTTAGTTTTCCTTATGGTGAACCCATATGCAAGTTGCAATAGAGATAAATGACTATTGTGAATAGTTTACAATAAATGGTTGAAAAAGGATTAGATGATGAAGCCCTTGTGGACAAGATCATCGACATAATTCCAAATGAGTGGGAATCTAAAAGGACTGCAATTGATGAGAATAGAAAGGTTACCCAGATTACCCTTGATGAGATGTTTGGAACTCTTCTTTAGCATGAGACTAGAATGAAGCGAGATGCTGATATTGTGAAGAAGAAGAATGGAAATGGTAGTGTAGCTTTTTCTACTACTTCCAATCATATGAAAACAAAGACACCTGAGAGAGTTACTAGTTCCAGGTCTAAGAAAGTTGTTATTCATTCTAAATCTAGTGGAAGTGAGTCCTCAGAAAATGAATTAGAAAATCTTGCTCGAAGGATGAATAAGATATCTCGATAGAGGAACTTTCAATCAAGATACAAGAAGAAGGAATGAAAAGACAAGAAATATTATAAAGTTGCATGCTATTAATGCAAGAGATCTGGACACATAAGACCTTATTTTCCTTTGCTCAAAAGAAAAGAAAGAAAGGAAATTCATTTTGAGAAACATAGAAAGAATTATTGCAAATATAAAGCCAAGAAAGTGTTGAAATCCAATGACACATGGAGTTCCAGTGGTAGAGATTCTTCAGATGAATCTTCGGATTATGAGTCTTCTGGGAAGAAGAATCTTTGTCTTTTTTCCAGGATACTTATTGATAATAATTTTTTGATGGCTAAGGTACAAAATACTGAATCAATGACCAGTGTTTCTTTAAAATCTAATGATAGTAAATATTATAACTCTTTGGATGAAGAATCTTCTTCTGATGAAGATAGTACTTTACCCACCTATGAAGAAGTTTCTAGGTTTACCAAACTTTTTATGAATGAGAATTAAAGACTCATGAAAAAAATGATAAGGAAAATTCTAGTAATACTATTCTTACTAAGGAAATATCATATCTTTCTAAAGATCATGATAAAAAAACTGTGGATTTTGAATGTACTTCAAAAAAATTTGAGGAAGTATGTTCTGAGAAGAATAAACATTCTAAAGATCTAGAAAACATAATTTTAATGAAAAATGTTTGCGAGCCTAACTCTAGTTAAAATGTTTTTGAAGACCAGAAGTTAGTTATAAATCTCAAATCCGAAATATCTTCCATGGGGAAGTGTTTGTCAAACTTTACCCTAGGTAAGGAGAATTTTGATAAAATGTATACACAAATCTGACCTCAAAGTAATACTTTTGTTTTTGGTTATTCTAGTTCTAAACCAACATTTAGTAATAATTTCTTTGTTCCTCAAAGTTCCCCCATTCTGCACTAAGTGTCAATATGGTGGTCACTGGGCAAATAATTGTTCTCTAAACAAAACCCAATCTTTAGGATTTCATAAAGCTTATTTTTCTACGAAGATGTGGGTTCCCAAAATTTTACTTTCTGAAATTTCCGGACCCAAGCCAGTCTGGATTCCGAAAACTTAACTTTTTCTTATTTTCAGGAAAATAGGAAAAGTACCAATAACAATACATTGTACATGGATAGTGGATGTTCTTGGAATAAGACAAGTAACAAAAACTATTTTGAAAATATTATCAAGACGAAAGGAGGAAAAGTTACTTTCCGAGATATTGCTCAGGGAGAAATTGTTGGTATAGGTAACATAGTTATTCGTGGAAAAACTTTGATTTAAAATGTTCTATTTGTTAAGGGTCTCAAGTGAAACCTCATCATCATAAGCCAATTTTGTGATAAAGGTAACCTTGTGAATTTTAGGAATGATAATTGCTTACTACACAATTCCATGAAAGTGTTTATTCTTTCTGCCCATAGGCAAGAGAATGTTTACCCACTAAACTTAGAATACCATAGAAGCAAAGAAATACCTTTCCTTAGTGCAATGGAAGATCATTTTTGGTTACGGCATAGAAGGATAGGACATTGTAACCTTAGAAACTTGTGAAAATATTCTAAGAAGAGACTAGTTAGGGATCTATCAAAGCTTAGATTTGATTCTTCAAAAGTCTGTGAACCCTGTTAATATGGAAAGAAACACAAATAAAGTTTTAAATAAATTGGTGAAGTCTCAACCACTGATGAATTATAGCTATTGTATATGGATATTTTTGGTCCAACACAAACTAGAAGCATTGGGGGGAAAATATTATGTATTTGGCTTGGTTGATGATTACACTAGATTTATGTGGGTATATTTTCTAGAAAAGAAGTGTGAAGATTTTTCTTATTTCAAAAGCTTTAGATCCCACGTTAAAAATTAGAAAAACCTTCCATTGAAAACTATTCATTGTGATCATGGAGGAGAATTTCAAAATTCTGATTTTGAAACTTTATGTTGTAGAATGGTCACTACTCATAACTTTTAAGCACCCAGAACACCTCAACATAATGGTGTTGTTGAACGAATAAATAGAATTCTTCAAGATATAACTAGAACCATGTTGCGTGAGTATTGTACTGCCAAAAAATTTTGGGCTGAAGCTATAACTACTGCTTGTTATACTATAAATAGAGTTTTGATTAGACCTTTTCTTAATAAAACCCCTTATGAGTTATGAAATTTTAGAAAACCTAGACTTTCCTATTTTAAGGTTTTTTATTGCAAGGTATTCATTCTGAATACTAAAGATAATCTACATAAATTTTCACCAAAATATGATGAAGGAATTTTCTTAGGCTACTCCACAACTTCTAAGGCATATATCATTTTCAATAAAAACAAGTGTACTGTTGAAGCGAAAATACATGTTAAATTTGATGAAACCAGTCCTTTTGTTTTTAAACAACCCCAATCTAAATCCTCGGATGTGTTTTCAAAAAATGATTATCAACCTATGATAGAAGATCTTTCTGATAAGAAAAATTTTCAAGAAGATACTCCTGAAACATTTACCCCAAAATATTTCCTACCCTATGTTGATGAACAAGTTTTACAAAACCCAAATTACTCATTTCTAAATAATCATCCCAGTGAAAGTTTCATTGGTGATTTCAATCAACATGAATGGACTAGAATTTCCTTATGAAATGATGGAGAGAATCTAGCATTCCTTTCCCAATGGGAACCAAAAAGCACTGATGAAGCTTTAGGTGATGATGATTGGATTAAATCTATGCAAGATGAACTAAATGAATTTGAAAGGAATAATGTCTAGACCTTGGTTGAAAGACCTAAGGAAACTTCTTTAATTGTAGTAAAATGCATCTTTAGAAATAAGTGTGATGAAAATGGAATCATAATACGAAATAAAGCTAGATTAGTTGCTAAAGGCTATAATCAACAAGAAGGAATATACTATGAAGAAACATATTCTCCAGTAGCTATACTTGAATCTATTCGTATTCTACTTGCCTTTGAAGCATTATTCAATTTCAAACTTTTTCAAATGGATGTGAAATGTTCTTTCCTTAATGATTATGTTCAAAAGGAAGTTTTTGTTGAACAACCTCCTGATGCTGAAGAAAAAAAACATCTTAATCATGTTTTTAGACTTACCAATACTTTGTATGGCCATAAACAAGCCCCTCGACCTTGGTATGATAGACTCACAAGATTTTTTCTTCAAAATAACTATGTTAAGGGCAATGCAGATCCTACCATTTTTATAAAGAAAGATAAGAAATTTTTTTGATTGTTCAAATTTATGTTGATGACATTATATTTGGTTCAACTCAGCAATCTTTAACTGATTCCTTTGAGAATCTAATGAAATATGAGTTTGAAATGAGTAGGATGAGTGAGTTAACATTTTTCCTTGGTTTTCAAATTTCCCAAAAACCAGAAGGAATCTACATATCCCAAAATAATTTTATTAAAGATCTTCATAAAAAGTATGGATATGACAACACTAAGAGTATAATACATCCATAGGAACCTCAAACACACTTGATCTTAATGAAGATGGGAAACCAGTAGATCAAACAACTTTTAGAGGTATGATAGGACGTCTACTTTACATGATAGCTAGTCATCCAGACTTTATGTTTTCTGTATGCTTATGTGCAATATATGAATCAAATCCTAAGGAATATCACATAAAGGCAGTGAAGAGATTGTTTCTCTACATAAGGAGAACCATGGATTTAGGATTATTTTATACTTATGGAAATGATTTTTTATAGAGTTTTTCGGATGCTGACTTTGGTGGATATAGAATGGATAGAAAGAGTACATCCGAAACTTGTCATTTGATAGGAGATTCATTAGTTTCTTGGTCCTTAAAGAAGCAACACTCTGTAACACTCTCCACTACTGAAGCTGAATATGTAGCAGTTGGAAGTTTTTGTCCTCAATTGTTGTGGATACAACACACACTCATAGACTATGGCTTGAGTTTTACCAAAACCCAATTTTGAGTGATAACACAAGTTCCATTGCCCTTAGAAAAAACCTTGCACATCACTCTCATGCAAAACACATAGATATTAGGCATCACTTTCTTAGGGATCACACAAAAAAAAGATATCATTCTTCAACTCAACGGAACGCAAGATCAACATACTGAGATATTCACAAAATCAACACCTTCTGATAGATTTGAATGCATTAAACAGAAGTTAGGAAGGATAAACGTGAGGTAATCTTCCTCCATTAACTTCTTGTTGATATAATCTCTTTATAGTAATAAACTCTTTTTCATAGAGGGATTACATCTGTTGTTGATGTTTTTCAAAATTTTCATAATAAAATTTTCATAGTTAGTTTTTCAAAATTTTAGTAATAAAGTAGTTGGTTTTTGAAATTTTCATAAGGAATATTTTTGTAATGGAAATTTTCGTAGTGGAAATTTTCATGATGGGAATTTTTATAATGGGAATTTTCGTACTCATAATTTTCGTAATTGAGTTTTGGTACTCAATCTTTTTGCAATAAAACATTTATATCTTAAGTTTTTCGTAGTATGTTTTTCGTAGTGAGTTTTTCGTAGTCAAATTTTCATCAAGAAGAATACCACCTATTACGAATAAACATCCTAGAAACTCTGAAATGTTTGATTTTTTTACTCAATTTTTTGTAATCATTTTTACTTGCTGATATTTTCTTTTAATATTTCGGATTCGTTTCCTCTTAAATCCGAATGTTTTCCTTAAAACCTCAAAATATTGGATTCAAGATTTCCTTGCAGGCGTGCTTTCAACCGTCAGATCAGATCAGAGAGTTTCCCAACTGTTAGATTGGTTTTGGAAGATGAAAGGTCACATCCATCGCTTATATAAAGGAACCCCGAAGGGCTGTCCCACATTGGTTTTCAATGATTTTGCGTCTCAAAGCTTTGCCTCAGTTCTTAATCCCGTTTGGAATCTCTCAAAGTTCCTCAGAACGAATGTCTATACAAGCCCCTTCATAGGATATGCCTTCAGTCAAGCCAATCTAGAAGTGGCAAATATATAGGGAGAGGTTGTTACACCCAAAATTATTCAATAATTATGATTCTCTAATTTCGAAGAACATCAAGCTCAATGGATGGGAAGATGTAGCCATTTCTAAAACTCGAGCTCAAGATGTGGTGTTTCTGGACATGCTCATAAAATTTTATGAGTCAACCAGTTTTTTCAAGGAAGATGAAAGGGAGAAGTTCTCTTTAAAAAGCTATGGGAAGACTTATGCTTTCTCTTATACCAAGGTGGCTAGCCTGGTAAGAATACCCTATGAAGGAGAGGCAGGATTTTCCTCTCATAATTTTCCAGAGGTTTAGGGTAGTTTTGTTAAGGAAAAGGCTATAAAGTTCATTGGTCTTTCTCATATCAACACTGCAAAAATGATAGTCCGGCATTCAAACAATAATCAGATTCTACATCTTTGGGTACAAGGGTTTATCATACCGAGGAAGGGTGATAAGGATACCCTTAAGAAGAGCGACATGTAAATTCTGGATTTTTTAAATCTAAGGAAGGTGAATCTCATGAGAAAAATCCTCATTACGATTCAAAAAATCAAGAATTTAAATCTTAGAACTCAGATCATTATGTATCTGGCATGTAACACCACAAGATTTCATAGTACGTTATTTCTTGAAAGTAATTCAATAACATTCACTACACGCAACACTGAGTTCTAGAGCACCATGACTTACCAAAAAAGTCGTTCAAATGCGGTTATGAATAATATTAACTGAATTTTGGAATTTATATAATCCTTTTAATTTTAGAATCCATATTATGAGTTTCTTAGACATAATTTTAGAACAAATACATTTTTTTCAGATAAATGAAGTATTTTCTCAAAAAATAAAATTTTACTGCCTTTTAATGGCGAAGCATTTTTAAATCCAATATTTGAAACTTTAATATATTAAATTTTATAAAATAAACTTCTTCTTTAGAATCAGGACATAATAATTTAGTTTCAATATAGTTTTGGTGTTTTTCTAATAACTTTCATATTTGGGTGAATAGTGAAAAATACTATATTTTAACTGAAAACAACTTTTTTAATCAAAATAATTTATATTGTTAAATTATATATTTTAATGGTATTTAAGTATAAATAGATTAAATTTTTACCATTTAATCAAATTATGGTCATCTTAAGTAATTTCACTTTGAAATTGGACATAAAAAATGTGTCAAAGTTTATATAGTTATTATTTCTTAAAAATACGCCTTTTGGTTTTAATAGCGGGAATTAATTTTAAATTAATAAATGACACTTTTATGTTTTGAATTTGGTAAAATATAATTCATTTTTGGATTCAGAATATCAATATTAGTTAAGGGTGATAATTTGGCACTTTTCTGATAACATTCATATTTTGATGAATAGTGAAAATTTCTATATTTTAATTAAAAAAAACATTTTTAATCAAAATAATTAATGGAGATAAATTATGAATTTGAGTGATTTAAAGTATAATTATATTATAATTTTACCATTTAATCCAATTTTGGGCATTGGACATAATTTCATATTTAAACTGGACATAAGAATGTGTCAAACTTTTGATAGTTATTATTTGTTAAAAACACGCTTTTTTGTTTCGACAACAGAAATTAATTTTAAATTGATTTCTGCCACTTATATGTTTAGAAATTAGAAAAATGGATTCTATATTTGGAATAATTATGTACAAATTGTGTAAATAGGTAACTTTTATTTTTAGACATTTTGAATAATTACTACGAAAAATATTTTATTTACAATGGTTAAAGGGTAAATCTGGAAAATAAGGGTAAAATATAATATTATAATAATAATAAATTACCCTAAAATGTGTCCTAACCTAATTTTTTGATACATGTCCGACCCTGGGCATCTTTGGGTCGATTTCTGGGACCCCATGGAGCCACTTGTAAGTGATAATGACACTTTATATTAATTAAGTTAAAGTAAATGCAAAAATGACATAAGCATATATCTTTTAGAAAACCAATTTTTACATAGGGTTATATATGTTGTATTTTCGACTATAATTATTCATTATAAAGATAAAAATATTTCCTACATAATGGTATTTTATTTATAATTTTCAGACATTTAATAATTAAATTTATTTATGACACAATAATGATGTAGTATTTTACTTATTAATACAATAATCCAATAATTGGTAATATAAATGTTAAAAAAAATAATTTGAAAGTTTTGATGACATAAACGAAATTAATTGGTTAATAATACTTGATATTATTTATTAAATTAATTTTATTCTAGTTAATAAAGTTTTTAAGATGTTAACAAAAATCAATTGTTGAATAGTGTCAAAATTGACATAAATGAGTTTTTAAAACAAATATATATTATTAATTGTTATTATATTCCTAAAATTATAAGGTTCTGCCAAAGGACTTCTATCATGATAGGTGTGTCATTAATGGACCACTTGGTGGTATCTCGTATGTATATAGTATGTTTATTAACTATATAATATAAAAATACAAAGTGAAATGGTAAATGCCAAACTAATTAACTAAGAGTTAAAACTAAAATATAAGGTTAATATAATGACCCAAACCTGTCTAAAATCTATTGTTTGAAATGAATGAGACCCATACCCACCTTATATGTTGAATAATCTACTTTTTATCCATTATAAACTGAATATGAATTTATTATAAATGAATACTTTATGTTTTTTTAAAGAGCCCCTCCTCCCCCTTATAAAAGGACACCACTTCTAACCAAATCTTCATACCTTCAAAGCTTTTTTATTAGGCCAAACTCTTCCCAAATACCCTATAAACTATCCTCCCTTAATCCTAGAATCCTTCATTTAGTCATAAAGCCAAGCTAAGGATTTATTTTGATCATATCAAAAGGAATAACCCGAAGAAGAGGTAACGTTTTCACCACCCTTTCTCAAGTTCCTTTCTTATTAAACTTCTTATTTCTTTGTTATTTCATGTCTAAAATAATAACTCTTCTATATTATATATACTGTGATTTTATTATAAATATGGTACAACCATATTCAGTATTATATCCATCCATTGAATGACATGTCACCATACGTGCATACGTACGTCTTACAGTCTCCACGTCGTGGTGTAATTTTTATTCAAAAAATTATTATTTGGATGGGTATGAAAATGACGTGTAATTGATTTAAATAATAAATATAACATTATAATGATTTTTTATATATTATATACCATCCAATTATATATTATTTTAATATCAAAGGAATGATATTGTCGCTCGTGCGTACGTACGGACTACCGTCTCCACGAACGTGATGAGATACATTCTCCATCGTATATATACAAGTCTAATTCTCATATGATGATTAAAAAAATGTTTAAGGACTTTATATAATTCTGGATATGAATAATATACAACCTATACATAACAAACATGTCTTATATAACAAATCATATCAAAGAAAACGAGTATGTTAACACCTGAAACGAAGATAATACTAAGATATTATTAACAAAGCAATGTTAAAAGATCACATATGATATCATATTAATGTATATGATCCTTTTATAATTCAATAACAATAATTTCACCATTATACAGGAGGCTAACCTACCCTCGACCAAGGAAAAAGTAAAAATTAAGGTGTTTCTTATCTCACTTTTAATTCCGTGAGACGTACATTGTTCACCACTTATTTATTACATGTGGTGTGTGTACTGCCCATGATCATATTAATTGTGTAATATACATTAATAAATGAATATTTACATCATAATTTTATGATCCATATTTCATGGTTGTATGTTTCATAAGTTACCAAATCGATAAGGGAATTTGAAATCTCAATTTCCACTCATTCGGCTTTACGCATAATTCAGTGATTATTTTACTCCAAGATTTTGTGTGGAATCACTATTAATTTTCTGATGTCATAATTTCTACTCCCCTTTATGTGCGTATAGCATTGATACACATAATCACTCCATTGATAAATTCTCAACTCATCAATATGAACTTGATAAGAGTAATCTTTACTTAATCTTCATTTGTTGAGTAAAATATCAAATTCATTGGTGTTATTTTTACAAGAATATGTGTGAATGCACTTTGATTGTTTTACACTGAATATACAATCATATTGATTTTATTTATACTTTTCACACATAATTATTCCTTTGATTTATCCTTAACCTAAGGATATGTCCTTTATGCGATATTTCTTCTCAATTTACATTCCTTTGAGATTCTTTTGTTGTTATACACCAAATAACTTTTATATGGTGTATATAATGTACATTGACATAGCATATGATGAATCTCAATATTATCATTATATTAAAAAAAATTTATTACCACAATTATTTGTATTCAAGTGTCTCTCTTTTGGTTAGAAACTCTAACTAAAATATCATTTTAATGTGTTTTAAAGATTTATTATTCTAAATATTTATCATTAATGTCCATGTTTTAAAAATGGTTTCAGGGTTTTATTTATATGGACATTAATGTTTTCAAATCAAAATTACCTCTAAAAGTTTCAAAGAGGTATGGGACACTTTGATTCAAAAATCTATTTCAAACAGCTTCTTGACAAATAGTGTCACTTTTAAATGTTTTAACGAAAAAGTGGGATATTTCTCTCAAATAGTTTTGATGATTATTTTCATCTATGTCGATATCCTTCATTATTCTCAATTGAGGTTAATCTATTACAATACAACCTTCCATATTATATTTAATGAGTTATGTTTAACTGTGGATGTGCTATTTTTAAACCATTAATGGTTTGTGTATAAAGTATTGAAATTTCATATGCTAGTTTTAATACGAATTCCTATGTTATGTTTAAACATATTCATATGAGGAATGAATTGGACTTAATAAGTGATGGGTGGAGCCATCTATAGCTTCTCTATGAATTTGTAAGTCTCAGGAGACACACTAGTGTCTTGGCACAAGGCCTTGACAAAATATTATTTGTAGTCTTGGCACGAGGCCTTGGCTACGTGGTTATGATAGTCTTGCATTATGCATTCCATCATTATGAAAGTGTTTGTTGATATTTCATGTGATTATTCGACTAGTAGAATATCCATGTGAATAAGTAAATAGAATTATTTCATTTTACTTCTGCTATATTATGCCGGAGTTCATATTTAAAAAGATTTTTTTAGTTATACATTGCCTTCAATGTTTATGCTTATTAATGATAGTTTCTGCTATATGGTTATCCTTATTGGGCATTTCATCTCACAAAATTCAATGTTTTAATTTTCCCAGGATGTGAATAAATATTTTACGAATGACCTGTAGGGATAATATAATGGGATATGAGTGTGGAGACAAGATGTTGTTGTAGTTTTCACTTTATGATGTGATGTAACAATTATGAATGTATCTAGTGTTTCCAAGGCTACTAAACTAATCGTTCTTTCGAGACTTGGTCTTTTGTGATCATGCCAATGTTATGTAATAATGCACTGACTCTGGGTAACTGGGTTTGGGGTGTTACAGTTAGTATCAGAGGAAGTTTTGTAAAAACCTTGGAAACTAGATTTAGATAAACTCTGATTAGAGCACATAGCCCTAAAATATACATTGAGGATTAGTATATAAGAACTTCCTAGAATTTTTGTATTGTATAGATTTTGTGAGTTTTCCAAGAAATACATCCCTGTCTGGATACGAGAAGGTAGAGGCGGCTTTGGCACAGATGTACCTAGGGGTAAAACTCGAAAACAATGCTTTGAGCTAGACTCGAACGGGAACTGGTGCACGACAACGAGCCTTGTTGTACTCTTGGTTACGACACTCTTAGGGGATATGATTAGGATAATTTACATTTTCTTTACAAACCAATTTTAAGTATTTTAATATAAAATAAGAATAAATGACCTTGGTTAATCCTAAGGTGTTTCAAATTGAGAATATGGTGTCATGATATTCTCTAAATGTATTTATGACTACTGTTACTCACACAATGCTTTCTGGTTTTAGTCAATGGATGGAGTCCTAAGAAGTCATGGTAACATTGAGAATGATGTACAAGGTGGGAACGGTGGTCAAAATGAGCAACAAAATGGAATGTTGATAGGCATAAAAGATATTGTGTTCATGCCAAATCAGTTTTCCAAAAATATGATCAACAACATATATATTAACCAACTCCCGGACTCAACAAAGAAGAGAAATGTGATGAATGATAAGAGCTCCAGTAGTGGAGAACACGGAGAAAAGAACCAAAATTTCTATCATGCAAGAAATGTGGAAGGAGACACCCATGAAAGTGTCTCAACGGAAAAAATAAATGCTTTGCGTGCGGGAAAGAAGGACATAAAATAAAGAATTGCTGAGGAAAAATGAAGAGTTCTATGGAAGAAAATAAAAATTATCCCAAGAATCCATTTTCCATCATTTGCTGTAAATGTAGGGGACCTGGCCATTACCCGAGTCAATGCCTTATTCTATAGGATATTTTATTGGTCAAAGAAGAAGATATGTGGAAATAAATGTTTGGGGAAATTTTTAAAAGTATTAGTGCTCCTTGTTGATGGGATTACTTTGGAATAATTTTCTATTGTATTTGTAACCCCGTAGTTTTCCATGTGAGAATGATATTTTAGGAAGTCTTATCTTTTCCCTTGTGTATATAGTTATAAATAACCATTTGGTTTTATATGATCATTGGGATTGAGGAAATTACATGTTATTATATTTTGGGATGAAAATGCAAGGTATGAGATAAAATTTCTGTTTAAAATTATGTTATGGTTATTTTGGGGAATTTATCTCATTTTGGAAATGTTTTAAAATATTGTTTTTGAAAAAGGACAACACGCAGACTGTGTGACAACCTGTCGCATCGGACAATGTTGTGGGAATCGAACCCACATCCAAAGTACGATTGAGATTTATCGCCTACCACTGGACTACGAGAATTCCGTTGTTAGTGTGACTAATTATTTTTATTTAAATGATTTTATTGATAAATAATACGTTGATTTGTGTTCTTATGTCTTATCAAATGAATACCCTTAGTATAGGAAATTGATTTGGTGATTAAGTGATAAAAGTTATTTTGGAAGATGTTCACTTTGTTGGGAACACTATATGCCCAGGGAAAATAGAATACTACGGGGTTTCATTTGAGGAGTAATGGTGGATTTTTATCTACGTTTTTATTGTGTATTTATAGTGATTTGGGTTATTTATGGAAATGATTAACCTATAATAGAAAATATGTGACTAGGTTAATTACTTTTAAGTATGTGTCTTTAAGAGTAGTTGATGTCATTTGGAGATACAATTTAACATTGAAGACTAGATAACCAAATTCTTCTAAGTTTTGGGTTTCAATATTACTTTGGATTATATTGAAGGATTTTAAGGAAAATTGATTATTGAATGATTTTTATTTAACTTTGGGGTATTGATTTTAGAAATTAAAATTAGTGTTTATTTCTCTAAAGGAATATCCTTTTAGGGGATCATAAGATATTTTACTAAACATTTTGGTTTTGATTAATCTCTAAAGACAAGGTAAATATATAGTTTATTTTTCATGGATCTTGTGATTCTATAAAAGTTTATTCAAGCTCTTCCAATGTGACCAAGTCTTCTTGAATACTCATCGTTTAAAAAAATGAGATAGTGGTGGAAATTTATTATAGAATGAAACCCTACTTAAAAAGTAAATATATCTTTTTATATTCATATTCAATCTCCGAAATGAATCCCTCATCTTTATGTAATGTAACTTAAAACAAAAAAAATGTTGTCCGTTTACTTTTCCTACTGGGAAACTAATGACTGTTTGTCCCATCACAAGTTTGTAACTTTCTCCTGATCATGTTTTCTATCCCTCTCCATCAGAACTTGACACTTATTTTATCTTCTATATCCATGTTTTTCTACATGGAATCATAGTATAGGTTATATCGAGAGACCTTTTTACTTCTATTTCTTTCTTTTAAAGTGATAGTTTTATTGACTCTTTTTTCGATGTGGGTTTTCCCAAAGGTATTTTCTATTTTCAGCCTTTTATTTTCGACAAATAATTTCAAACTGCAAGGAATCAATTTATTTAAGGAGGGAAGAATGTAACACCCCAATATTTCATAGTACGTTATTTCTTCAAAGTAATTCAATAACTTTCACTACACACAACACTGAGTTCTAGCGCACCATGACTTACCAAAAAATTTGTTCAAAAGTGGTTATGAATAGTATTAACATAATTTTTAACTTTATATAATACCTCTAATTTTATAATCCATATTATGAGTTTCTTAGACATAATGCAAGAACAAATACATTTTATTCAGATAAAAGAATTATTTTTTCAAAAAATGTAATTTTACAGCCTTTTAATGGCGAAGCCTTTTTAAATTCAATATTTGAAACTTTTATTTATTAAATTTGAAAAAATAAAATTCTTTTTTATAATTGGGACATAAGAATTTAGTTTCAATAATGTTTTGGTGTTTTTCTGATAACATTCATATTTGGGTGAATAGTGAAAAATACTATATTTTAACAGAAAACATCTTTTCTAATCAAAATAATTTATATTGTAAAATTATAAATTTTAATAGTATGGTAGTATAAATCGATTTTATTTTTACAATTTAATCCAATGATGGTAATTGTAAGTAATTTCACTTTGAAATTGGACATAAACAAGTGTCAAACTTCTGATAGTTATTATTTCTTAAAAATACGCCTTTTGGTTTTAATAGCGGGAATTAATTTTAAATTAATAAATCCAACTTTTATGTTTTGAATTTGGTAAAATATACTTCATTTTCAGATTCAAAATATTGAAATTATCTTAGGGTGAAATTTGGGTACTTTTCTGATAACTTTCATATTTTGATGAATAGTGAAAATTACTAAATTTTAATTAAAAACAACTTTTTTAATAAAAATAATTAATAGTTATAAAATATTAATTTGAATGATTTTAAAGTATAATTATATTATAATTTTACCATTTAATCTAATTTTTTTCATTGGAAATAATTTCATATTTAAACTGGACATAAGAAAGTGTCAATCTTTTGATAGTTATTATTTGTTAAAAACACGTTTTTTGTTTAGACAACTGGAATTAATTTTAAATTAATTTCCTCCACTTATATGTTTTTAATTTAGAAATAGGGATTCCATATTTTTAATCATGATTTCAAAATTTTGTAAATAGGTAACTTTTATTTCTAGACATTTTGAATAATTATTTCGGTAAATATTTTATTTACCATGGTTAAAGGGTAAATCCGGTAAATAAGGGATAAAAATAATATTATAATAATAGTAAATTACCCTAAAATGTGTCCTAAACTTATATTTTGATACATTTACGACCATTACCATCTTTGGGTTGATTTGGGGACCCCATGGAGACACTTGTATGTGATAATGACACTTTATATTAATTAAGTTAAAGTAAATGTAAAAATGACATAAGCATATATCTTTTAGAAAAACAATTTTTACAAGGGGTTATATATGTTGGATTTTCGACTATAAATATTAATTATAAATTTAAAAAAATTTCATACATAATGGTATTTTATTTATAATTTTTATAGATTTAATAATTAAATTTATTTATGACACAATAATGATGAAATATTTTCCTCATTAATGCTAGAATCAAATAATTGGTATTATAAATGTTAAAATAAATATAATTTGAAAGTTTTCATGACATACACTAATTTTATTGGTTAATATTAAATTTTATTATTTCTTAAATGAGTTTCATTTTAATTAATAATTTTTTTAAGACTTAAAAAAAATCAATTATTGAATAGTGTCAAAATTGACATAAATGAGTTTTTTTTAAAAAAATATTTTATTATTAATTGATATTCTATTCCTAAAAATCTAAGGTTCAGCTAATGGACTTATATCATGATAGGTGTATCATTAATGGACTACTTGGGTGGTTTCTTGTATTTATATAGTAGGTTTATTAACAATATAATATAAAAATACAAAGTGACATGGTAAATGCCAAAATAATTAAAAAGAGTTAAAACTAAAAGATAAGGTTAATATAATGACCCAAACCTATCTAAAATATATTGGTTGAAATTATTTCTACCCATACCCACCTTATACTTTGAATAATATAGTTTTTATCCATTATAAACCCAAAATGAATTTATTATAAATTAATACTTTATGTCTTTCCTAAAGAGCCCCTCCTCCCCCTTATAAAAGGACACCACTTATTACCAATTATTCATACCTTCAAAGCCTTTTTGTTCAGACAAACTCTTCCCAAATACCCTCTCAACTATCTTCCCTTAATCATATAATACTTACTTTTGTTAGAAATCCAACCTAAGGATCCCTTTTGATCAACTCAAAAAGGAAGAACCCAAAGAAGAGGTAATGTTTTCACCACCTTTTCTCAAGTTCTTTTCTTCTTCAACTTATTTTTCATTTCTAATTTAATTTATAAAATAATAACTATAGTAGATTCTATATACTTCTATGTTATTATAAATATGTTACAACCATATTCAGTAGTCTATCCATCCTTTTAATGACATGTCACTATACGTGCGTACGTACGACTTATCGTCTCCACGTCGTGGTGTAATTGTTATTCAAAACATTATTATTTGGATTGGTATGATAATTAAGTGTAATTGATTTAAATAATAAATATATCTTGGTAATGATTCTGTATATGTGATATACCATCCAATTATATATTATTTTAATATCAAAGGAATGATATTGTCGCTCGTGCGTACGTACAGACTACCGTCTCCACGAACGCGATGAGATTCATTATCCATCATATCCATTAAAGTCTAATTCTCATTTTATGATTAAAAATAATTTTTAAGGACTTGATATCATTATGTATATTAATAAGATATATCCTATCCATAAAAACACAGATTATGTATCAAATCATATAAAAGAAAATGAGTAAGTTAACACCCAAAACGACGATAATACCAAGACATTATTAAAAAAGAAATGTTTAAAGATCATATATGATATCATATTAATGTATATGATCCTTGTATAATTCAATAACAATTATTTAACCATTATACAGGAGGCTAAACTGCCCTCTACCAAGGAAAAAGTACAATGTTATGGGTTTCTTATCTCACTTTTAATTCTGTGAGATTTACATTGTTCGCCACTTATTTATTGCATGTGGTGTGTGTACTGTCCATGATTGTATTCATTGTGTAATATAATTTAATTGATGGATATTTTCATCATAATTTTATGACCCATATTTCATGGGTGTATGTTTCATAAGTTACCAAATCGATAAGGGAATTTGAAATCTCAATTTCCACTCATTCGGCATTATGCATACTTCAGTGATTATTTTACTCCAAGATTATGTGTGGAATCACTATTCATTTTCTTATGTCATAATTTCCACTCCCATTTCTGTGGGTATACCTTTGATACACATAATGACTCCATTGATAAATTCTCAAGTCATCGATATAAACTTGATAAGAGTAATTTTTTCTCAATCTGCATTTGTTGAGATAAATATCCAATTCATTGGTGTTGTTTTACAAGAATATGTGTGAATGTCCTTTGATTGTTTTACACTGAATAACCAATAAAATTGTGTGTATTTATATTATTCACACATAATTATGTCTTTGATTTATCCTTAACCTAAGTATACATCCTTCATTAAATATTTCATCTCAATTTACATTGCATTGAGACTCCTTTGTTGTTATACACAAAATCACTTTTATATGGTGTATATAATGTACTTTGACATAGTATATCATGAATCCCTATATTTTCATGATATTATAATTTTTTATTACCTCAATTATTTTTATTCAAGTGTCTCTATTTTGGTTAGGAACTCTAACTGAAATATCATTTTAAAATGTTTTAAAGATTTATTATTATAAATATTTCTCATTAATGTCCATGTTTTAAAAATGGATTCAAGGATTTATTTATACGGACATTAATGTTTCCAAATAAAAATTCCTTTTAAAAGTTTCTAAGTGTTATGATACACTTTGGTTCAAAAATCTATTTTAAACGGATTCTTGACAAATAGTGTGACTTTTAATTTTTTTTAAAGAAAAAAGGGGATATTTCTCTCAACTAGTTTTGATGATTATTTTCATCTATATCGATATCCTTCATTGTTATCAATTGAGGTTAATCTGTTATAATAAAACCTTCCATATTGTATTGAATAAGTTATGTTTGATTGTGGATGTGCTATTTTTATACCATTCATGGTTTTCGAATAAAGTATTGACAATTCATAAGCTATTTTTAATACGAATGTGTATGTTATGGTTAAACCTATTCATATGCGGAATTCGTTGGACTTAATAAGTGAAGGGTGGATCCCGCTCTAGCTCCTTGATGCATCGGTAGGTCTCATGAGACCAACTAGTGTCTTGGCATAAGGCGTTGACAAAATCTTATTTGTAGTCTTGGCATGAGGCCTTGGCTATGTGGTTATGATAGTCTGACATTATGCATTCTATCCTTATGAAAGTAGATGTTGATATTTCATGTGATTATTCGACTAGTTGAATATCCATGTGAATAAGTAAATGGAATTATTTCATTTTACTTCTTCCATATTATGTTGGATTTCAGTTTTAAACGGCTTTTGTTTTAGTTATACATTTCCTTAAAAGTTTATGATTATTTTTGAACGTTTCCTCTATATTGTTATCCTTACTGGGCATTTGAGCTCACACCTTTCTATGTTTTTTATTTTCCCAGGATGTGAAGAAGTATTTTATGAATGACCTGCAGGGATAGTATAAGAGGATATGAGTGTGGAGACAATATGTTGTTGTAATTTTTACTTTATGATGTAACGCAACAATTATGAATGTATCTAGTGTTTCCAAGGCTATTAAACTAATCTCTCTTTTGAGACGTGATCATTTGTGATCATGCCAATGTTATGTAATAATGAAACAACTCTAGGTAACTGGGGTCGGGGAATTAAATTTGATATCAGATGAAGTTTAGTACAAACATTGGAAACCAGATTTAGATAAACTCTGATTAGAGCACATAGCATAAGATAGGCTTTGAGGATTAGTATAGAAGAACTTCCTAGAATTTTGGTATTGTTTACATTTTTTGGGTTTTCCAACCAATACATCCATGTCTGGATACAAGTACGTAGAGCAGGCTCTAGCAGAGATTTTCCTAGGGGGAAAACCTGAAAACACCTCTTTGAGCTAGACTCGAATGGGAACTGGTGCACGACAACGGGCCTTGCTGCACTCTTGGTTACGACACTCCTAGGGGATATGCTTAGGATAATTTACATTTTCTTTAAAAACTAATTTGAAGTATTTTAATATAAGATGAGAATAAATGACCTTGGTTAATCCTAAGGTTTTTCAAATTGAGAATATGGTGTCATGATATTCTCTAAATGATTTTATGACTATTGTTACTCACACAATGATTTCTGATTTTAGTCAATGGCTGGAGTCCAAGGAAGTCATGGTAACTTTGTGAATGATGTACAAGGTGGGAATAGTGGTGGAAATGAGCAAAAAAATGGATTGTTGATAGGAATAAAAGATATCTTGTTCATACCAAATTAGTTTTCCAAAAATATGATCAACAACATATATATTAACCAACTCCCAGACTCAACAAAGAAGAGAAAGGTGATGAATGATAAGAGCTCCAGTAGTAGAGAACATGGAGAAAAGAATCATAATTTTCCATCATGTAGGAAATGTGGAAGGAGAAACCCAGGAAAGTGTCTCAATAGAACAAAGAAATGCTTTATGTGTAGGAAAGAAGGTCATAAGGTGAAGAATTGACGAGGAAAACTGAAGAGTGTTATGGAAGAAAATAAAAATTGTCCCAAGAATCTATTTACACTCATTTTCTGTAAATGTCAGGGACCTGTCCATTACCCAAGTGAATGTCCTATTCTACAGGATATTTTCTTGGTCAAAGAAGAAGTTATATGGAAATAAATTGTTGGAGAAATTTTTAAAAGTATTAGTTCTCCTTGTTGATGGGATTACTTTGGAATAATTTTCTCTTGTATTTGTAACCCCATAGTTTTCCATGTGAGAATGATATTTGAAGAATTATTATCATTTCACTTTTGGATATAGTTATAAATAACCATTTGGTTTTATATGATCATTGGGTTTGAGGCAATTACAAGTTATTATATTTTGGGATGAAAATGTAAGGTATGAGATAACATTTCTAGTTAAAATTATGTTATGGTTATTTCGAGGAATTTATCCCATGTTGATAATGTTATAAAATATAGGTTTTGAAAAAGGACAACACGCAGACCTCATGACAACCCATCGCGTCGAACAAAGCTGTTGAAATCGAACCCACAACCAAAGTGCGATTGGGATTTATCGCCTACCACTGGACTACGTGAATTCCCTG
Organism: Viscum album; assembly: GCA_963277665.1. Taxonomy (NCBI): domain Eukaryota; kingdom Viridiplantae; phylum Streptophyta; class Magnoliopsida; order Santalales; family Viscaceae; genus Viscum; species Viscum album. The sequence continues at coordinate 612,279,422 of OY728129.1, read as the reverse complement.
GTTAGTGTGACTAATTATTTTTATTAAAATGATTTTATTGATCAATAATAAGTTGATTTGGGTTCTTATGTCTTATAAAATGAATACCTGTAGTGTAGGAAAATGATTTGGTGAATAAGTGATAAATGTTATTTTGGAAAATGTTCTCTTTATTTGGAACACTATATTCCCAAGGTAAATATATTACTATGGGGTTTCATTTGAAGAGTAATGGTGGATTTTTATATGTATTTTTTTTGTGGATTTATAGTGATTTGGGTTATTTATGGAAATTATTAACCTATAATAGTGAATATGCGACTAGGATAATTACTTTTAAGTATGTGACTTTAAGAGTAGTTGATGTCATTTCGAGATACAATTTAACATGGAAGACTACATAACCAAATTCTTCTATGTTTTGTGTATGAATATTATTTTGGATTATATTGAAGGATTTTAAGGACAATTGTTTATTGAATGGTATTTATTTATCTTTGGGTTATTGTTATTAGAAATTAAGAATAGTGTTTCATTCTCTAAAGGAATATCCATTTGGGGGATCATAATATCTTGTAATAACCGTTTTGGTATTGATTAATCTCTATATACAAGGTAAATATATATTATATCCTTCGTGGATCATGTTATTCTATAGAAGTTTGTTCTAGATCTTCCAGTTTGACTAAGTCTTCTTGAGTACTCATCGTTTAAAAAAATGAGATAGTGGTGGAAATTTATTAAAAAATGATACTCTACTTAAAAAGTAAGTATATATCTTTATTTTCTTAGTCAATATATGAAATTAATTCCTCATACTTATGTAATGTAACTTAAAACAAAAAAATGTTGTCCGTTTACTTTTCCTACAAGGAAACTAATAACCATTGTTTCCATCACAAGTTTGTGGTTTTCTTATTATTAACTTTCTCCTGATCATGTTTTCTGTCCCTCTTCATCAGAACTGGAAACTTAGTTTATCATCCATATCCATGTTTTTCTACATGTAATCCTAGTATAGGTTATCTCAGGAGACCTTTTTTACTTATATTTCTTTCTTTTAATGTGATAGTTTTTTTGACTCTTTTTCTGATGTGGGTTTTCCCAAAGGTATTTTCTATTTTCAAACTTTTATTTTCGACAAATAATTTCAAATTGTGAGGAGACAATTTATTGAAGGAGGGAATAATGTAACACCCCTAGATTTCATAGTACGTTATTTCTTCAAAATAATTCAATAACTTTCACTACACGCAACACCGAGTTCTAGCGCATCATGACTTACCAAACAAGTTGTTCAAAAGTGGTTATGAATAGTATAAAATGAATTTTGAACTTTATATAATCCTTATAATTTTAGAATCTATATTATGAGTTTCTTATACATAATGTAATAACATATACATTTTTTCAGATAAAAGAAGTATTTTTTTCAGAAAATGAAATTTTACCGCCTTTTAATGGAGAATCATTTTTATATCCAATATTTGAAACTTTTAAATATTCAATTCGACAAATTAAACTTATTCTTTATAATCATGACATAATAATTTAGTTTCAATAATTTTTTGGTTTTTTTCTTATAACATTCATATTTGGAAGAATAGTGAAAAAAAAATATATTTTAACTGAAAACAACTTTTTTAATCAAATTAATTTATATTGTTAAATTATAAATTTTAATGGTATGGATGTATAAATAGATTATATTTTTACCATTTAATCCAATTATGGTCATTTTTTGTAATTTCACTTTGAAATTGGACATAAACAAGTGTCAATCTTTTGATAGTTATTATTTCTTAAAAATACGATTTTTGGTTTTAATAACGGGAATTAATTTTAAATTAATAAATTCAACTTTTTTGTTTTGAATTTGATTAAATAGACTTTATTTTTGGATTCATAATATTTAAATTAGCTTAGGGTGAAATTTTGGTACTTTTCTAATAACTTTAATATTTTGATGAATAGTGAAAATTATTAATTTTAATAAAAAACAACTTTTTTAATCAAAATAATTAATAGTGATAAATTATGAATTTGAGTGATTTTAAATTATAACTAGATTATAATTTTACCATTTAATCCAATTTTGTTCATTTTACATAATTTCATATTTAAACTAGACATAAGAAAGTGTCAATCTTTTGATAGTTATTATTTGTTAAAAACACGCTTTTTATTTCGACAATGGGAATTAATTTTAAATTAATTTATTCCACTTCTGTGTTTTAAATTAAGAAAAATTGATTCCATGTATGAAATCAGGATGGCCAAATTGTTCAAATAGGTAACTTTTATTTTTAGACAGTTTGAATAATTATTTCGGTAAACATTTTATTTACCATGGTTAAAAGGTAAATCCGGTAAATAAGGGTAAAAAAGAATATTATAATAAAAATAAATTACCCTAATATGTGTCCTAAACTTATTGGTTGATACATGTATGACCATGGGAATCATTGGGTCGATTTTGGAACCCCAAGGAGCCACTTGAAAGTGATAACGACACTTTATATTAATAAAGTTAAATTAAATGCAAAAATGACAAAAGCATATATCTTTTAAAAAAAAATATTACATAGGGTTATATGTGTCTTATTTTTAACTATAAATATTAATTATAAATATAAAAATATTTCCTACATAATGGTATTTTATTTGTAATTTTTATACATTTAATAATTAAATTTATTTATGACACAATAATGATGCAGTATTTTCCTTATTAAAGCAAGAATCAAATAATTGTTATTATAAATGTTAAAATAAATATAATTTGAACGTTTTGATGACATAAAATAATTTTATTGGTTAATAATACACTATATTATTGATTAACTGAATTTTATTCTTATTAATGCAGTTTTTATGATTTTAACAAAAATCAATTATTGAATAGTGTCAAAATTGACATAAATGAGTTTTTAAAACAAATATTATATTATTAATTGATATTCTATTCCTAAACATATAAGGTTCTACCAAAATACTTATATCATGATATTTGTATCATTAATGGACCACTTGGGGGTCTCTTGGATGTATATAGTATGTTTATTAACTATATAATATAAAAATACAAAGTGACATTGTAAATGCCAAACTAATTAACTAAGAGTTAAAACTAAAAGATAAGGTTAATATAATGACCCAAAACATTCTAAAATATATTGGTTGAAATTATTTCAACCCATCCCCGCCATATACTTTGAATAATCTACTTTGGAGCCACTAGAAACTGGATATGAATTTATTATAAATTAATACTTTAAGTTTTTCCTAAAGAGCCCATCCTCCCCCTTATAAAAGGTCGACACTTCTAACCATTTCTTCATACCATCAAAGCCTTTTGGTTCAGCCAACCTCTGACCAAATACCCTCTCACAAATGGTACATTAATCTTAGAATCCTTATTTTAGTCATAAATCCAACCTAAGGATCCCATTTGATCAAATCAAATGGAAGAACCCGAAGAAGAGATAATGTTTCCACCACCCTTTCTCAAGTTCCATTCTTCTTCAACTTTGTCATTAATTGTTATTTCATTTCTAAAATAATAACTCCAGTATATTATATATACTGTGATTTTATTATAAATATGGTACAACCATATTCAGTATTGTATCCATCCTTTTAATGACATGTCACTATACGTGCGTACGTACGGCTTATCGTCTCCATGTCATGGTGTAATTGTTTTTCAAAACATTATTATTTGGATGGGTTTGATAATTATGTGTAATTGATTTAAATATTAAATATAACATGATAATGATTCTGTATATATGATATACCATCCAATTTTATATTATTTTAATATCCAAGGAATGATATTGTCGCTCGTGCGTATGTACAGACTACCGTCTCCACGAACACGATGAGATTCATTCTCCATCGTATCCATTCAAGTATAATTCTCAATTTATGATTAAAAATAATTTTTAAGGACTTGATATGATTCTGGATATGAATAAGATACAACCTATCCATAAAAAAACGCGACTTATGTAACAAGTCAAATAAAAGAAAACGAGTAAGTTAACACCCGAAACGATGATAATACTAAGATATTATTAACAACGCAATGTTAAAAGATCATATATGATATAATATTAATGTATATGATCCTTGTATAATTCAATAACAATTATTTAACCATTATAAAACAGGATAACCTACCCTCTACCAAGGAAAAATTACAAAGTAATGGGTTTCTTATCTCACTTTTAATTCCGTGATATTTACATTGTTCACCACTTATTTATTGCATGTGGTGTGTGTACTTCCCATGATCATATTAATTGTGTAATAAAATTTTATTCATGGATATTTAAATCATCATTTTATGATCCATCCTTCATGGGTGTATTTTTTTATGTTACCAAATCGATAAGGGGTTTTGAAATCTCAATTTCCACTCATTCGACTTAATGCATACTTCAGTGATTATTTTACTCCAAGATTATGTGTGGAATGACTATAAGTTTTATTAAGTCATAATTTCCACTCCCCTTTATTTGGGTACACCTTTGATACATATAATCACTCCATTGATAAATTATCAATCATCGATATGAACTTGATAAGAGTAATTTTTCCTCAATCTCCATTTGTTGAGTTAAATATCCAATTCATTGGTGTTGTTTTTACAAAAATATATTTGAATGTCCTTTAATTGTTTTACACTGAATATCAAATAATATTGAGTGTATTTATATTTTTCACACATAATTATGTCTTTGATATATCCATAACCTAAGGATATGTCCTTTATGAGAGATTTCATCTCAATTTACATTCTATTGAGACTCCTTTGTTGTTATACACCAAATCACTTTTATATGGTGTATATAATGTACTTTTACATAGTATATCATGAATCCCTATATTCTCATGATATTAAAAAGTTTTTATTACCTCAATTATTTGTATTCAAGTGTCTCTATTTTGGTTAGGAACTCTAACTAAAATATCATTTTGAAATGTTTTAAAGATTTATTATTCTAAATATTTCTCATCAATGTCCATGTTTTAAAAATGGATTCAGCGATTTATTTATACGGACATTAATTTTTTCAAATAAAAATTCCTTTTAAAAGTTTCTAAGTGGTATGATACACTTTGATTCAAAAATATACTTTAAATGGATTCTTGACATATAGTGTGACTTTTAAATGTTTTAAAGAAAGCGGGATATTTCTCTCAAATAGATTTGATGATTATTTTCATCTATGTCGATATCCTTCATTATTCTCAATTAAGGTTAATATGTTTCAATAAAACCTTCCATATTGTTTTGAATGAGTTATGTTTGACTGTGGATGTGCTATTTTTATACCATTCATGGTTTGTGGATAAAGTATTGACATTTTGTATGCTATTTTTAATAAGAATGTTTATGTTATGTTTAAACCTGTTCATATGAGGAATTCATTATACATAATAAGTGACATTTGGAGCCCGCAATAGCTCCTCGATGCATCGGTAGGTCTCATGAGACAAACTAGTGTCTTGGCACAAAGCCTTACCAAAATATTATTTGTAGTCTTGGCATGAGGCCTTGGCTACGTGGTTATGATTGTCTGGCATTATGCATTCCATCTTTATAAAAGTGGATGTTGATATTTAATGTGATTATTAGACTAGTAGAATATCCATTTGAATATGTAAATGGCATTATTTCATTTTACTTCTACCATATTATGTTGGAGTTCATGTTTAAAAGTTTTTGATTCAGTTATACATTTCCTTAAATGTTTTTCTTAATTATGAAAGTTTCTACTATATTTTTATCATTACTGGGCATTTGAGCTCACCCCTTTCAATGTTTTACTTTTCCCAGGATGTGAAGAAGTTTTTTATGAATGACCTTCATGGATAGTATAAGGGGATATGAGTGTGGAGACTTGATTTTGTTTTAGTTTTCACATTATGATGCAATGTAACATTTAGGAATGTATCTAGTGTTTCCAAGGCTACTAAACTAATCGGTCTTTCGAGACATCATCTTTTGTGATCATGCCAATGTTTTGTAATAATTCAAAAACTCTGGGTAACTGGGGTCGGGGCATTATAGTTGGTATTAGAGGAAGTTTATTATAAACCTTGGAATTTAGATTTAGATAAACTCTGATTAGAGCACATAGCCCTAAGATAGACTTTGAATATTAGTATAGAATAACTTACTAGAATTTTTGTATTGTATATATTTTGTGAGTTCTCCAAGCAATACATCCATATGTGGATAAGAGAAGGTAGAGGCGGCTCTGGCACAGATGTACATAGGGGTAAAACCCAAAAACACCGCTTTGAGCTAGACTTGAACGGGAACTGGTGCACGACAACGGGCCTTGCTGCACTCTTGGTTACGACACTTCCAAGGGATATGCTTAGAATAATTTACATTTTATTTACAAACCAATTTGAAGTATTTTAATATAAGATGAGAATAAATGACCTTGGTTAATCTTAAGGTGTTTAAAATTGAGAATATGGTGTCATGATATTCTCTAAATTAATTTATGACTATTGTTACTCACACAATGATTTCTAGATTTAGGAAATGGATCGAGTCCAAGGAATTCATGGTAACATTGAGAATGATGTACAAGGTGGGAACGATGGTGGAAATGAGCAATAAAATGGAATGTTGATAGGCATAAAATATATCGTGTTCATGCCAAATCATTTTTCCAAAAAATATGATCAACAACATATATATTAACCAACTCTCAGACTGAACAAAGAAGAGAAAGGTGATGAATGATAAGATCTCCAGCAGTGGAGAACATGGAGAAAAGAATCCAAAATTTCCATCATACAGGAAATCTGGAAGGAGACACCCAGGAAAGTTTCTCAACAGAACAAAGAAATTCTTTACATGCGGGAATGAAGGACATAAAGTGAATAATTGCCAAGGAAAAATGAAGAGTACTATGGATGAAAATAAAAATGGTCCTAAGAATTCATTTATAGTCATTTTCTATAAATGTAGAAGACCTAGCCATTACCTGAGTGAATGCCCTATTCTATAGGATATTTTCTTGGTCAAATAAGAATCTATGTGTAAATAAATGGTTGGAGAAATGATTAAAAGTATTAGTGCTCTTTGTTGATGGGATTACTTTGGAATAATTTTCTTATATATTTTTAAACCCGTAGTTTTCTATGATAGAATAATATTTGAGGAAGTATTATCTTTTCCCATGTGGATATTGTTATAAATAACAATTTGGTTTTATATGATCATTGGGTTGGAGGCAATTACAAGTTATTATATTTTGGGATGAAAATGAAAGGTATGAGATAACATTTCTGGTTAAAATTATGTTATGGTTATTTTGAGAATTTTATCTCATTTTGGTAATATTATAAAATATTGTTTTTGAAAAAGGACAACACACAGACCGTATGACAACCTGTCACGTCAAACAAAGCTATGGGAATGGAAACTACAACTAATGTGCGATTGGGATTTATCGCCTACCACTGGACTACGTGAAGTCCTAGGTTAGTGTGACTAATTATTCTTAGTTAAATGATTTTACTGATCAATAATAAGTTGATTTGGGTTCTTATGTCTTATCAAATTAATACCATTAGTATAGGAAAAATGATTTGGTGATTAAGTGATAAATGTTATTTTGGAAGATGTTCGCTTTTTTGGGAACACTATATGCCCAAGGAAAATAGAATACTAAGGGGTTTCATTTGAGGAGTAATGGTGGATTTTTATCTACGTTTTTATTGTGCATTTATAGAGATTATGGTTATTTATAGAAATGATTAACCTATAATAGAGAATATGTGACTAGGATAATTACTTTTAAGTTTGTGAATTTAAGATTAGTTGATGTTATTCGGAGATACTATTTAACATGGATGACTACATAACCAAATTCTTCTATTTTTTGGGTTTCAATATTAGTTTTGATTATATTGAAGGATTTTAAGTGAAATTGTTTATTGAATGATATTTATTTAACTTTTGGGTATTGATATGAGAAATTAAGATTAGTGTTTCTTTCTCTAATGAAATATCTTTTTGGGGGATCATAAGATCTTGTACTAACCGTTTTGGTTTTGATTAATCTATAAAGACAAGGTAAATATATAGTTTATCCGTTGTGATTCATGTGATTATATAGAAGTTTATTCTTGCTCTTCCAGTGTGACCAAGTCTTCTTGAATACTCATCATTTAAAAAAATGAGATAGTGGTGGAAATTTATTAAAGAATGAAACTCTACTAAAAAAGTAAGTATATCTATTTATTTTCTTAGTCAATCTCCAAAATGAATTCCTCATCTTTATGTAATGAAACTTAAAACAAAAAAAAATGTTTTTCATTTACTTTTCCTACTGGGAAACTAATGACCATTTGTCCCATCACATGTTTGTGGTTTTCTTATTGTTAACTTTCTCCTGATCATATTTTATATATCTCTCCATCAGAACATGACACTTAGTTTATCATCCATATCCATGTTTTTCTACATGGAATCCTAGTATAGGTTATCTCAGGAGACATTTTTACTTCTCTTTCTTTCTTTTAAAGTGATAGTTTTATTGACTCTTTTTCTGATGTGGGCTTTCCCAAAGGTATTTTCAATTTTCAACCTTTTATTTTCGAAAAATAATTTAAAATGGCAAGGACTCAATTTATTGAAGTAGGGAATAATGTAACACTCCCAGATTTCATAGTATGTTATTTCTTAAAACTAATTCAATAACAATCACTACACACAACACCGAGTTCTAGCGCACCATGACTTACCAAACAAGTCGTTCAAAAGCGGTTATGAATAGTATTAAATGAATTTTGAAATTTATATAATCCTTATAATTTTATAATCCATATTAAAAGTTTCTTAGACATAATGTAAGAACAAATACATTTTTTTCAGATTAAATAAGTATTTTTTCAAAAAAATGCAATTTTATCGCCTTTTAGTGGCGAAGACTTTTTAAATCCAATATTTGAAACTTTTATATATTCAATTTTACAAAATAAACTTCTTATTTAGAATATGGACATAATAATTTATTTTCAATAAAGGTTTGGTTTTTTTTGATAACTTTCATATTTGGGTGAATAGTGAAAAATACTATATTTTAACTGCAAACAACGTTTTTAATAAAAATAATTTATATTGTTAAATTATAAATTTTAATGGTATGTAAGTATAAATATATTATATTTTTACCATTTAATCTAATTATGGTCATTTGAAGTAATTTTACTTTGAAGTTGGACATAAACATGTGTCAAACTTTTGATAGTTATTATTTAATAAAAATACGCCTTTTGGTTTTAATAGCAGGAATTAATTTTAAATTAATAAATTCAAATTTTATGTTTTGAATTTGGTAAAATAGACTTCATTTTTGGATTCAGAATATCGAAATTAGCTTAGGGTGAAATTTTGGTACTTTTCTGATAACTTTCCTATTTTGATGAATAGTGAAAATTACTAAATTTTAATTAAAAACAAATTTTTTAATAAAAATAATTAATAGTGAAAAATTATGAATTTGAGTGATTTTAAAAAATAATTAGATTATAATTTTACCATTTAATCTAATTTTTGACATTGGACATAATTTCATATTTAAACTGGACATTAAAAAGTATCAATCTTTTGATAGTTATTATTTGTTAAAAACACACTTTTTGTTTCAACAATGGGAATTAATTTTAAATTAATTTATTCCATTTTTGTGTTTTGAATTTAGAAAAATGGATTCCGTATTTGGAATTAGGACTTCCAAATTGTGTAAATAGGTAACTTTTATTTTTATACATTTTGAATAATTACTTCAGTAAATATTTTATTTACCATGGTTAAAAGGTAAATTGACATAAATGAGTTTTTTTTAAAAAAATTATATGATTCATGCATTTATAATACCAATTATTTTATTCATGAATTACTTCGGTAAATATTTTATTTACAAAAATCAATTATTGAATAGTGTCAAATTTGACATAAATGAGTTTTTAAAACAAATATTATATTATTAATTGATATTCTATTCCTAAAAATCTAAGGTTCAGACAAAGGACATATATCATGATATTTTTTCATTAATGGACCACTTGGAGGTCTCTTGGATGTATATAGTAAGCTTATTAACTATATAATATAAAAATACAAAGTGACATGGTAAATGCCAAACTAATTAACTAAGAGTTAAAACAAAAATATAAGTTTAATAAAATGACCCAAACCTATATAAAATATATTGGTTGAAAGTATTTCGATCCATCCCCGCCATATAATTTTAATAATCTACTTTGGAGAAATTAGAAACTGAATATGAATTTATTATAAATTAATACTTTAAGTTTTTCTTAAAGAGCCCCTCCTCCCCCTTATAAAAGGACACCACTTCTAACCAATTATTAATACCTTCAAAGCCTTTTGTATCATCCAAACTCTACCCAAATACCCTCTAAAATATCCTCAGTTAATCCTATAATCCTTCCTTTAGTCATAAATCCAACCTAATGATCCCTTTTGATCAAATCAAATGGAAGAAACAGAAGAAGAGGTAATGCTTTCACCACCCTTTCTCAAATTCCTTTCTTCTTTAACTTCTTATTTATTCGTTATTTCATTTCTAAAATAATAACCCCAGTATATTATATATAATGTGATGTTATTATAAATATGGTACGACCATATTCAGTTTTCTATCCATCCTTTGAATGACATGTCACCATACGTGTGTACGTACAGCTTTCCGTCTCCACGTCATGGTGTAATTGTTATTCAAAACATTATTATTTGGACGGGTATGATAATGATGTGTAATTGATTTAAATAATAAATATAACATGATAATGATTATTTATATATTATATACCATCCAATTATATATTTTTTAAATATCAAAGGAATGATATTGTAGCTCGTGCGTACGTACGGACTACCGTCACCACAAATGTGATGAGATTCATTCTCCATCGTATCCATTCAAGTATAATTATCATTTGATGATTAAAAATAATTTTTAAGGACCTGATATAATTCTGGATTTGAATAATATAAAAACTATCCATAACAAACACGTATTATGTAACAAAACATATAAAATAAAACGAGTAAGTTTGCACCCAAAACGACGATGATACAAAGATATTATTAATAAAACAATGTTAAAAGATCATATATGATATCATATTAATGTATATTATCCTTTTATAATTAAATAAAAATTATTTCACCATTATACAGGTGGATAAATTACCCTCTACCAAGGAAAAATTATAAAGTAATGGGTTTCTTATCTCACTTTTAATTCTGTGAGATTTATATTGTTCACCACTTATTTATTACATGTGGTGTTTGTACTGTCCATGATCATATTAATTGTGTAATATAATTTAATTCATGGATATTTACCTCATAATTGTATGATCCATCTTTCATAGGTGTATGTTTCATAAGTTACAAAATCGATAAGGGGATTTGAAATCTCAATTTCCACTCATTTGGTTTTACGCATACTTCAGTGATTATTTTAATCCATGATTATGTGTGGAATCACTATTAATTTTCTTATGTCATAATTCCCACTCCCCTTTCTGTGGGTATACCTTTGATACACAAAATCACTCCATTGATCAATTCTCAAGTCATCTATATGAACATGATAAGTGTAATTTTTACTCAATCTCTATTTGTTGAGTTAAATATCCAATTCATTGGTGTTGTTTTTACAAGAATATGTGTGAATGCCCTTTGATTGTTTTACACTTAATATCCAATCATATTTAGTGTATTTATATTTTTCACACATAATTATGTCTTTGATTTTTTCCTTAACCTAAGGATATGTCCTTTATGAGATATTTCATCTCAATTTACATTCCATTGAGACTCCTTTGTTGTTATACACCAAATCACTTTTATATGGTGTATATAATGTACTTTGACAAAGTATATCCTGAATCTCTATATTATCATGATATTATAAAGTTATTATTACCTCAATTATTTGTATTCAAGTGTCTCTATTTTGGTTAGGAACTCTAAATAAAATATCATTTTAAAATGTTTTAAAGATTTACTATTCTAAATCATTCTCATTAATGTCCATGTTTTAAAAATATGGTTTCAGGGATTTATTTATATGGAAATTAATGTTTTCAAATCAAAATTACTTTTAAAAGTTTCAAAGTGGTATGAGAAACTTTCATTCAAAAATATATTTTAAATGGATTCTTGACAAATAGTGTGCCCTTTAAATGTTTTAAAGAAAAAGGGGGATATTTATCTCAAACAGTTTTGATGGTTATTTTCATGTATGTCAATATCCTTCATTAATCTCAATTGATGTTAATCTGTTACAATAAAACCTTTCATATTGTATTGAATGAGTTATGTTTGACTGTGGATGTGATATTTATATACTATTCATGGTTTGTGGATAAAGTATTGATATTTCGTATGCTCGTTTTAATACGAATGTTTATGTTGCATTTAAACCTGTTCATATGAGGAATGAATTGGACTTAATATGTTACGAGTGGATCCATCTATAGCTCCAAGATGCATCGATAGGTCTCATTAGACAGACTAGTGTCTTGGGACAAGGCCTTGACAAAATCTTATTTGTAGTCTTGGCATGAGGCCTTGGCTACGTGGTTATGATAGTCTGGAATTATGCATTCCATCATTATGAAAGTGGTTGTTGATATTTCATGTGATTATTATACTAGTAGAATATCCATGTGAATAATTATATGGAATTATTTCATTTTACTTCTACTATATTATGCTGGAGTTCTTGTTTAAAGGGATTTTGTTTTAGTTGTACATTTTCATAAATGTTTATGCTTATTTATCAATGTTTTTGCTATATTTTTATCCTTACATGGAATTTTATCACACCCCTTTATATGTTTTAATTTTCCCAGAATGTGAAGAAGTATTTTACGAATGACCTGCAGGGATAGTATAAGGGGATATGAGTGAGGAGACAAGATGTTGTTGTAGATTTCACTTAATGATGTAATGTAACATTTATGACTATATCTAGTGTTTCTAAGGCTACTAAACTAATCGGTCTTTCGAGACTTGATATTTTGTGATCATGCCAATGTTTTGTAATAATGCACCGACTCTAGGTAACTGGGGTCAGGGAATTACATGGCATTTCTTTCAATGTTGATAGTTCGGTGTCTTGAGTCCTTCAAGATCCCCTGTAGCTTCAAGCTGAGAAATTGCAAGGTGATGCTGATTAGTGATGACACCATAAAGAGGATGAAGGTCAGATTTTCCAAAAAGATAAGAGATTTTTATGATTTGCTATAGGAGGATGCAGAACTCATTCCCCAAAATGTGGAAAAGGCTGAACCCTCAATGAAGCCTAGTATGAAAAGGAAGTTGAAGGAAGTTCAAGATGTAGATAAAACCCCTAAGTCCATGGAAGCCAAATCCACACCTCCTAAACCCAAAAAGAAAAAATCCTACCCGGATGAGGTGGTAGCAAAGTGGAGAGAGTAAAAAAAGAGTAGAAAAGCAGGGGATCCATAGTTTGTCTTGGATCCTACTGAGGCTAAGGCTTTAAAATAAAAAGATGCTGATGAGATAGGGAAATAGGCTAAAGAGAAGAAGCAAAAGAAGAAAATGACTGAGGCCGAGACTGTTCAATATCTCTTGAAGGCTATTGAAATTGCTTCCAAGAACATCCCAGTGCCAAAATCTTTCCTTGTGTAAAAATTTATTGAGACTCCGGGAAAGAATACTCCAGATAAATCCCATGAAAAGGAAGTTGAAAAGGAAGTTGTAGAAGAAATTCAAGAAGCTGAGATTAGTGTTGATTTCGATGATGTGATTAGGAAATTTAAAGAATATCAAGATAAGGGAACCCCATATGAAAAGTTTTCAATCCAGAATTCACAATCCGGATCCTCAAAAATTGCTACTCTGGGAGTTGATGAGAAAGGAGAAGAAGAAGAAGTGAACAAGCTATCTGAAGAAGAAATTCATAATCATGACTTTATCCAACCTGAGGATGTTGAAGCTGGAGCTGGAAAAGTGAATGTAGATAACGATAAGATTGTTAAACTTTTAGGTATTGAGCATGAATCCCTAGATGAGGAAGCCATACCGAAAATAAGCAAGGGTAAGCAAGTGCTTGTTGACACCCAAACAAAAGATATTATCAGATGGAAAGAAGCTGGAAGAACTTCTAAGAGGAAGTTGGTAGAGATAGAGGAAGAATCATCTCAAAAGAGAAAGTCGGATTTTGAGTCATCTGCCTTAGGGAATGATTTTGTTGTTCAATATCTGAAGAAGTTGTTGGATACCATTCTGATCTTTCTAGAAATTGAGTCTAGATGCCAGATGCTTCAGCACATTATGAATCAGAAATCAGACTATGTATCAATGGTAATGGACATATGTGTAAAGAATGAGGAATATTTGAAAACTTACATGATCAATTATGAAGCTCAACGAAGTTCCTGCAAGAAAAGGACCAAATGGTCCAAGAATATTGTTGAAGATATGGAAGAGCATGATCAGTTCCCAGAAGATGTTAAGGGGGTCTTTGGTACTGAGGATGCCAAAATAAAAAAACGTTCAAATAGTTTTTAGGAGAAGCTAAATATTCAACAAAGTTCTCAGATTTAGGCTTTAAAAGATCAAAATGGGAAATTGAGCTATATTTTTCAAAGCCTAAAAACAGAGAAGGATCTCCGGAGTGAGATACGAGAACAGCTTTTAAAGAAAGATGAATTGCTAAAGGCTCAGGAAGAGGCCATGAAGGCTTATGCAGAGGCCCTGAAGGCTCAAGATAACAGGATCATTTCCTTTGAAATGAAATATTAGGAAGATCACAAAGAGCTGAATAAGTTGAAAACAATTTTCAAAATGCTAATTCCCAAGGAAAAAAGAAACAAAATATACCTCTCCGATCTTTTTTTTTTATTTTTTCCCTTGTACTAATTTTTTCAATCATAATCGAATTATAGTTGTTTGTTTGGATGTCCATACTAATATTTCAGGTAATATATTATTTTTCCATTCCCTCAAAGTCTTTTTGAAAATCACAAAGGGGGAGAGGGAAAAATAATTATAAAAGCGAGAAGGAAAAATTTCTATGTGAAGAAGAACTATCCCTAAGTAAGTGGGAGTTTATCCAAATGGGGGTTTCTCATTATGATGATTTCCAAATACAAATGAAAATACTCATTCTGAAAATCTAGAATATTATCCTTAGAGTTCCAAAGCCTAAGGGGGAGTTATTCGTATTAACTATTGTCCATAAACAAAGGGAGATAAACTTTAATATCAAAGTCTATAAATTTATTCTAAGTCCTTATATTCTTTTTCGTAAGGATGTTTGTGGTTTCCAAAAAGGGGATATTGTTTAGTGAATAAGGTTTTGCTTATGACTTATTCCATTACTTCATTCAAGGGGGAGATTGTTAAGTCATTAAGGATTTCTTTATGACCTGACCATTCCTCTTGTTTTGAAAATCACAAACACCTTTTCTTAAGGAAATTTTCATTTTACCCTTGTTTTACTTCTATAAGGAAAATTTCCTTACCATTGGAAATCTACCCTTTCTTATATTTCATTGCTCAAATCATAATTTTTCTTAAGTATAAAAATCGGATTCATATCTAAAAACTCAGAATTGTATAATACATAGACATGAAGCATTCTGTTTTATGATCCAAATTCTTGTTATGAACGTTTATGACATTCTACTCTGAATTCCCTATTATAAATTTTTATGATGTTCCACTCTTAATTCTGATTACAAACTTGTATAATGTTATAACTATGAATTATAATGATGAATTATGATTTCGAATTCTCATTATGAATTCTAATGATGAATTCTGATTACAAATTCTCATTACGAATTCTAATGATGAATTCTAATTATGAATTCTCATTACTAATTCTGATGATGAATTCTGATTATGAATTCTCATTACGAATTCTCATGATGAATTCTAATTATGGATTCTGATGATGAATAATGATTATGAATTCTCATTACAAATTTTGATGAGGAATTATGATTATGAATTCTCATTATGAATTCCTACAAAACAGAATATGAATATCTTAGTACTACAGACTCCAAATTCATTTTTTTCCTACACTCCGAACTATAACTTTCTCCACACCAAACATTCATTTTCTCCATTCTGAATATCAGTTTTTAAATATGCTCACACTTGTTCAATTACAAAATGATGTCATTCTTTTAGTTATCAATTAACTGTTGTTTGAGTGACACGTGTACAGGTCCCTCTGAAATTCAAGGAATAATATGACCGTTGGAGGAGAGAGCCGACTGTTGGAGCTTTTCCAATAAATAAGAGCTCATTTGAAAAGAAGACATAACTTGAAAAAAGAACTTTGTTAATTATTCCTACATTTTTCTGAAGTGATATCTAGAGAGAGAGACTCTTGTCAACTCTCATGCATCGTACAGAAATATCTAATGGCTTGTTCACACTTTTCAATGTGTAGACATGCTTTGTGTGACTCTGATTGTTGTTGTGTACAATCGAGGGATTCCGGGGATAAGAAGACAGAGGTTCCAACACCTTGAAGTTGAGGGATTCCTTGCTGAGGAAGACCGAGGTTTCGACTACCTGATAGTTGAGGGATTGCGGGGATAGCAAGACATAATCCGATATTCATATCGAGGGCTTACCCGGGTGTGGGTAAGACAGACTTTCTTTAAAGTATAAATCAAGGGACCTTTATCCAAGGTTGTTGGATACCCTCCTCTTTGGGATAAAAGAGTTTATACTTTTTACTAGTAGTTTTACTACTCTTTTTTTCCACTACTTTTGTATTTTTAAAGAAATCATAACTATCTTGTACTTCCTTACTCTTTTACTCTGATATAGTAAGATTCTATACGCTTTAAGTTAGAATCTTCATCTTTTTAAACATTAGTTAAGTTCCATTTCCGAAATCACTTTTCTAGAATTTAGTAAGTGATTAGAACTTATATAGTTCTTGTGAATTATCTTGTTTAACCTTGTTAAACATAACCATCTTTAAAAGTTACAAAGGAATTTTTAAAAGATACAATTCAACCCCCCCCCCCCCCCTCTTTTATATATTTGAGAATATCATTATTATTTCAATCCTACATTTGGTATTATAGAGTATATCAGACTCATACATACCATCATAACACTATGTGGCACACTTAAGTATTTGAATGAAATGATTATGATGGATGAGCCCAGATAGTAATTCAATGCATTATGTAATATTTAGTATCATGACATATCATGTTGGGAAAAGGGTGTACATAATTATTTTATGGTACTTTTATACCATGAGGTCTTGGAAGGATTATCCTTGGCCTATGTTTATGATTCAGTGTTTTTAATTTGTTGCCACATTTTCCATGTTATGATTATTATCCTATATCATTCATTATTATTTGTGTTCCTTTTGTTTCTCATTGATATTGCTATTTTATAACATGTATCACATATTCAATGTTTATTCCCTTAATGGTATTTATAGCTCACCCTTTTCCTATGTATGTCCCCAGGTTATCTCATACAGTGTTATGTTCGAATGGGTATTTTGAGCATGTTAAATAATATTTCAATAAAGCACAATAAAGAAGTTTTTAATAATTTTGTTGTATCCCTTATTCAAAATGTTATGTGATGTACCAAATTCCCCAGTATACCAGACTTATCTATATTTTGTGTTCTATTAAGTGTACTTTTAAGTAACAAAACATGTATTGATATGTAATAAAGAGCAACATTTTCATATTTATTATCTTGTAAAAATTAAAAAATATAATGTTTTCCATCTTTGTGATGATGCCCTTTGAAAATAATCAATTTTTTGTTGATTTTTTCATCATACAAGTTATATTAATTAAATTATAATTTTTTTTATTTTCATTTCATAACACCCATCAATTTTTCTGACAAGTTTCTATTAAGATGTTGTGATTCTTGTAAGATAAGTGCATTCTCAATTGACACATGCAACACGCCCAATGATAATTAATAAGATGCATGTTTTAAATTTTTATTTGATCCATGTGGATTTTCATCAATTTCTAGTTATAGATGATGTAATCATAGAACTAAATGGGTGGAAATCCATTATTTTTTCCCCTTTCACTATATTTAGTTTCATTTTATTGAGTTTTTTAGGGAATAAAATTACAAGCATTTATCGTAATCTATTTTCTCATGGCACTATAGTGGATCTAAATTCATCATACATATTTGAATCACCTACATGATTTTGATTATGGTGTGAATTATTTTTTATGATATGCGTATGTGTTGTCTATGTGTAAATCTTACAAGTTACATCATTTTTTGAGCTTCACTGGATATAGGCAGCCTCTCCACATTTATCTATACCTACTAAAGTAAGTGATTTTTTTAAATCATATATTATAATTCCAAAAGAACCATGTAAAGTTACTAACTAAAAAATCTATATTAAAGTTTGAAAAATGAAAAAAATAACATTCATGTCATTATTGCACTCACATGAAGGCTATTGTATTTTTTTAAAAACATATTTGGAAACATACCACTTGTGACCTTAGCATGTTTGAGCTCATGATTCTTGTTTGGACAGCTTTGGTCCTTGATCTGAAGAATTAGATGATCGGTGATAATATTCCAAGCATTGAAAATGTTTCTAAAAACTTGTATATTTTTGAGACACTTATTTTCAATCATGTTTAATCTGTGTTGTCCAAAATTATATTTACATACATGTAATGATTCTGGACCATTTTTAAGTAATCTTATATTTCTATTCTTCTTGAGGAAATATATTCCATGTTATGACTTCTATAAATTAACATGTTTTTTAATCAATATTGTCATTATTTTTTATGTTTCACTAAAATGATTGAGAAATTTTTTTATTTTGTTATCTGCTTTAGCCCACTGATAAAACAATACATTTTCTCCATTGTGTGTCTCTTGTAATCCATGAATTTTTTTGGATGATCCCATATCTGATACCCTTCCCTTCCCATTTCATGAATATTTTCTTGAAATTTTTTAATATAAGTTTGGGGAGATATTTATTCATGGAGAGGTTTTTTAGGGGAATTGAGTCATTTTATGCACACAGATTAGAATTATCTCATTGGAAGCATATGTGTTATATTTCACAGTATAGAAATTCATTAATTTAACTTTTCTATGGCCATATAGATTATTTTTTGTTATAATAATGAGCCCATCTGTTTCCATTATGTAGTAACACACACCTTTTTCGATACCTATAAAAATTATGACTCATTAATCTATGATCTATAGAGTTATCTCTATGGCCTTCTTTCATTGAGATTCTAAAAACTATGAGCTAGTTGTGTACCTTTTCTTGGGATATTGTATTATATATATTTCATAGGGTCTGTGAGATGATATTCATATGTTTACCTATCCATTATGTTTTTGTCAGTTATGTCCTAAAAAATATGAAAATTTAAAAAAAATGATTGTGACTTTTGGATTATCATATGCTTGGGGTAGAACAACATTTTAAGTTATTGGGAGTGAGATTTTGAGGGAGGAATTTGGATTGAAATTTATCACGCATTTATTTAAATATTAACTAGTCAATTTTTTTATAACCCACCATCCCATAGCCTCGAAGAAAATTGAACCTAATGTGAAGTCATCATGATTAATGTATTCATTTAATTTCCACTTGTGGAGATGTGAGATTCATGAAAATAATATGGTAAACATGAATGTGTGTGATAATTGAGCATATAATTGATCAAAAAAATTTTATTTACTAGAGTGATGGAAAGGTAGGTCACATTTCTGCATGAGTGCAAGTTCATGTTTTTGAATGAATGTGATAGAAAGGGAAAATATTTTTGAAATTTTAAATCTTAAGTCAAGTATGATATTTTATAGGTAAAAGAGATTGAAAAATTATAAACTAATAATTTTTATGTTTTTATATTTCTACACATCTAGTTGTGTATTATTTCTGATTTTTTTTCCTACGAGCGAAAAAGTTAAGTGTGGGGTATTTGATGAATATGGAATTCATTAACATTTTGCATAATTTTTCAACTTATTTTTAATTAATTGGTTTAATTTGTTTTGTATTTTTTTAGATTCTATTGATATTTTTGTAGTGTTTTAGTTATTTTAATAATTTTTAGTTAATTAATATACTAATATTAATAATTATGTATTTTTTAGTTTATTTATTTTTATATTATTTAACAATATTTTATTATTACTAGTTTCAGTAATGTTAGTTTTTTTATATTTATATTAATTTAATATATTCGTAATATATATTTTTATATATCCTTTTAAATATTAATAGTTTTAATAATAACAGTATTAATATTATTAGTTTATTTTTATTATTATTAAATTATTATTTAATTATTGTATTATTTTTATGTGTATATATTAAAATTATATCTAGCTACTAATTTTATTTTATATATTCAAATAACTAATTTTATAAACCAATTTATAATTATCTAGAGTATTTTTTTGTTGAGTAATAATTTACATGAGTATATTTTATTATTATCATTAATATATTAATATTAAATTTATTAATATTATTACACCATTGGATCTTATTAATTAGTTTTCATTTATTGTGTATTTTAACAATTTTGTTTTCTATTTAAATGGAGAAGAAAATATGTTCCAAGATCATCCATAGGATGGGGTTCATCTGAACCCTTAGTGCTATTAGCCTCCACCATCTATCTATGGTCGGAGCACACCAATGGGGAACCTCCAATGCAACAAAATTGGTCACCACCTCCTCAAGACGTAGCACACCCACATACAGCCTCCCCTTCCTCTTGTCAAACACCTTGTCAGTAACTCCATCACAAGAACCATATCCTTCTATCTCACATCGCAGTAGGCACATCGATCCACCCTATTTCACTACAACCATCACACGTTCCACAATTCTCCTGGACAGAATCATCTCACACTACCACTAGAAACCACATCATGACATGTGGAATGACTACAATAACTATGAATTTGAAAAACCTATGGTGTGCCTCCCTTTCATTCTACAACACTAATCAAAATTTGAAACCATCGTTTACAATGGTGTTTATTTTTTTGATAATTAAATGTAGTTTGAAAAAATTAGTAACACACTTGATCACTCACATGGGCATCTTAGTGACCAGTGGGGAAATGGTTATTTTTGGGCAATAATCTGAAATAGCTTGTAGTGATTTTAGTGTCAATATGAACATGATGATATCTTATTTTTATTATATTATGTGTTGTGTTTTCATGATGGATAGCTAGTATTGTTGGGGTCAGACATCTGGTGAATGTGATAGTGTGTGAATATAATTATTTTTAAACCATGTTTGATTTCCTTTTCAATTATTATTCTAATTGTATTTTTATATAATTAAATATATTTGTGTTGGATTTAATATGTTACATATTCTACACACAAGTTTCCATTTACATTCACGTCGTACCAAATAAGTAATCATGGCCTGGAGATCATAAAAAAAAATTATTTTTCCAAAATTTGAATGCACCTGTGAGGGAATCATAAATCACACATGAGAAAATTCTGAATAAATAAATATATTAATTTAAAAATTAATATTTTGTGTACATTTACCTTCAAACATACATGATTTGAACCTAATAAGTTATCTCATGTGAGTGAACCTGGCATATATAGATATATTAAATTTGTGACAAACAGTTTTTTTCATTTCATATAGTGATTCACTGCTTAAATGATGAGAAAATTATTTATCAAATCATATATTTAAATGATGGATTATTTTTTATAAAATTTGAATACCCTATAACAAAAAATAATCGTACAAGATATTATTTCGATTAAATTTGGAATTGGTGATAATTAAATACATAAATATTTTGATGTTGCAATTAAATAATTGGCATTGCATGCACTTGAATACACATCACAACTCTGAAATTTCCATCTCTGCATGTTTCTTTACTAGATTAATTTAGTTCACCTATATAGTTATAGTAAATTAAATTAATTTTTTTAAATAGAGGTCCCTTTTTTTGATTTTTTGGTTGTTAAAAACATTTTAAACTTATCTACTTGAACATTTTTTTAGAAGGATATCCCTAGTGTCTATGAAAATTCTCTCTATAGTTTGAAACTTCTCCCTTCTACAATAATTATTATGTTAATAAATTTTGAAATTGGACATTTTTTGTTGTTAATTACAATGATCAAGATCTTTGTAATTAAGATCTAAAGGCTGATTTTGATAAAGAGTTGAAAGAAGTTTTTGGTTGGAATTTTAATTTTAATTTCAAATTTATAGTAGAAGTATTGTTGAAAAAAAAGAGGATTAGTAAATAAGAAATATAGTTTAGAGGAAAAATAAAAATGAAGAAAAGAGAAAAAATTGTAAAATAATAATAAGTGGTTATACATATTGTCATAATGTGAATATATCTATCATATATTTACACAGAATAAATAGTATGAGGATATGTGCTGCATCAAAAATTAATGGTTATGATTAGAATGAATTATTCTTGTTGATATTAAATTCTGATTTATTATTTTAGTGTAGGATAAACTATCACAGTTAGGAGACTTTATATAATAGGAGTCCAAGGATAAACCCTAATTTTTGTACGTATATGTTGAAACTAAGGAGTCAGATGATCTTGGAAGAATCTATACCACTCCAAGGACTAACCTTATGGTTTTGAGAGGTGTTCCATGTAAATATTTGGTTCCCTTCTTGTGTATTTTTGTTGAATAGTGATCAAGATTCACTTTAACCAGTGATAAGGGTTGTTTCACCAAACAAGCATAAAGGAAGTAGAATCATTAATCCCCCCCAGTCATATTGATTCCTCACTGGTCTAGGAGTTTCCTTTTAAATTGGTATCAAAGATCTAGTTCCCCTCGTTGGTGACTTGTTGTTTGAAGTTTGACAATAAGAATCTATCTATTCAAATAATGTGTCATTGAAGTCCAAGTGTATATTGTGGAAAATAATAGTTCAGGGAATAGAATGGGGATTCCTACTTTTGATGAAAAAATAATTATATCTAGAAGGAAATGATATTACCTTATGTTTTATCAATAATTTTAGAAGTTTTTGTGGCTGTGACAGATCGGTTTCTACATCATTCTAAGAATGTTTCTTTTATAATAACTGAGATAAAGAATATTGATAATGATGGTTTTTAAATGAATTATTTACTATCATCATTATTTAAGATGTAATTTTTCAAATTTGTAGGAATCAAAAAATCCAAAATCATTTTGGTTAAACATGTAAATATCTATGATTGAAATAAGAAGGAGAAGAAACCAAATCTAAAAACCAATATATTGAAAAATAAATACTTAAAATGTTAAAAGATGAACTATAGATTAATTGTTTATAATATTTAATGAGATTGTGAGTAGTATGAGTAGTTATGGTGATAAATTAAAATATACTACAGTTGTTGATAAAATACATTATATATTTCTAGATAGGTTTAATGTTAAATTCTATTCTCTTGATGATATATATCTATAATAACTTTCTCTAGATGATTTTTATTGAATTATCATTACTTATGAGATGAGGAATGAATGTGTCCTCAATAATAAGTGAAATGATGAAAAAGAAATATATTTTAAGGGATTAAAGTAAGAGAAGTATAATAAGAATATTGATGGAGAAGATGTTGATTATTTTGATTCTGATTCTGATTGGAGTGAGAAGTTTGATATGATGATGTCTCTAAACTTAATAAATGTGATAAGAGGAAAGAGAATATTTTAGGGTAAACATCCACTAAAATTATTTGGGTGTGAAGTAGTTGTAAATTTTTTAATAAATTTTCCAATGTTAAAAGAACATAGAGTAAGTGATAAATAAGATGTTGGAAAAAATTCCCTCAAGTTATCATTGAATCATTTCTGAGGTGATTGTGTTTGCGAAAAAATTCGGCCTCCATGTTGTGTTTGTTGAAAAAGTAGACTAAGATGTTCATTTTTTTTACTAATGGGGTTTACATGGGGAGTTTCTAAGTTCAAGAGATGTTATTAACAATCTAATATTGATAAAATAACCTTGATAAAGGATTGGATGATCTGGAGGTGGTAAAAAAAAGCTAATTTAAGGTGGGGGTGTTTTCCAGTGTTTTTAAATATCAGAATGTCAAAATACGGAAAATAAAAGAGGGGATCCAATTTTTTTGTTTGGTGTGAAAGGTGAATGGGAGACATAGGATCAAGCATCTTAACTTGCACACTGGGATAAGACTTATGTGTGGTGCTCAGTATGGTCAAAATGCCTATAAATAGAGGGATAACCCTCCTAGTTTTTAGGGAATATTGACACTAAGAGAGAATTAGATCTCAAGTTGCTCACGTAGTCTTGGGTGTGCAAGTTGTAGTTTAGTTGTGAAACTATAAAGATATTCCGAAGTTACACACCAATTGATAGTTACCTGCCAATATTGGTTTGGGCATAAAAGGGTGTGAGTCACCAAAGTTCTAAGTGAGTGAATGAAGTTTCATGCAATTTTTTATGCGACACTTGTGTTCTAGGCATAGATAAGTGAACCTATCATTCTAGGGTTGCGCGAAGGTTAGATGATTATCGGGTACCACCGGTGCGAAGTGAGATTCATCTACATGTGAATGTCATACATGAATTGAGCATCTACATACAAAGTAAGATGCTTTAATTTGTGATAATGAAGTGACCTACATGTCTTTAAACTATGAGTAGACCTTTCCAGAGTTGTGAGAAAAGGAAGAGGAAGAAGGTGATCCTCTCCGCCTGTAGTGATCCGGAGGTAGACACATAGGTAGTGACCCTTGAGAAAACAGAGAGCTGACCCTAAAATTTGTAAAGGGAGTGAGCATGGGCTTAGAATTTATCTGGATTAGACAATGTAAATTAGCAGGGAGATTTAGTGGATTTGGTACATCAGAACATCGCCATTGTATACTCCTTGGAAATGCCCCAATGAGGGTGAACAAAGAAAAAAATTTGTGTCAGTCTTCTTGGTTTCCAGCATTTCATTAAAAGAATCATTATTAGATAAATAATTTAAGAATAATATCAACAGTATAACATCAGTGCAAAACAATTGACCATTATAATAAAGAGGTCTAAATCCAGTGGGGTAGGGATAATTTTGAGGAGAATATCCATACCCGAATTCACCCCCCCCCCCCCTCAGGGTATCTAGGACCCTTCTGGTCCTAACAATTGGCATCAGAGAAAGGTTCCTTTTATCATATATTTTTTATCTAACTTAGTTCAGTCTGTTATTAATGTTAAATATTCAGTACTCTATTCTCTCGGTCTACTATGGAAAATGGTAGAACAACAAATAAGAAACCAAACTCAGGTGGTATCCCTTAGTGTGGACATGTATATAGAGACGGTGTGATTCAGTTAGAGGAATCATGTAGTGAACAGAGTGATGATTTGGATAAATTGTACATTGAAACTTCATACTCATTCAATTATGTTGAAGGAATGAGTGAACAACCTGATATTTCAAGGGATGACATAACTACTGATGATGATGAATTTTTGAGAAGACCAAAAGTGGATGTTCTCTACAAATCAAAGAAATTGGATCAGAAATTTATTGAAGAAATTAAATCTAAAGATATCCAGATTGAAGCACTAGAAATAGAGATCAACTAGATAAGAAGTTTGAATCAAAGTATTATTGATGTAGCTATTTATATGGGGTAGAAGAATCATTCCCAAGATGAAGAACTGCGAAAGAGAATTGCAAATGATAAAAAAACTATTGAAAAGGGAAAGAACTTGAGCTTAGATAAAATTTCAAATCTGAAAGACATGACTAATGATCTTGATACACACCTATCTAAACTAGTTCAAATAAATAAAAGGATACAACAAGAAAATGCATGTTGTAATGATTCTATTAAACAGGTGAATTCAATGATAAAGGATAAATATGAAAATATAGATACGATCACACAGGAATTAGAAGAAAATATGAGTAGCAGGAATAATATTAGAAGAGAAGTCAATTATCAAATTGAATAAAGAGATAAGAAGATTCATCAACTGGGGGAATAAATATAATCAGTCAAGAAAGATATTAATAAATCTAATTCCAAATACAATCCCACGTTGAATGATGCCTTGGATATACAATTTTATTATCCTTCAGTAGGTGATGATGAAATTAAATCCAAATATGCTACTTTAGAGGATAATCATGAAAGGATAGTGTCATCCCAAAGGTCATCCATTTTTGGAAAATCTGGAATTTGATATGATGATCCCACACCTATGCATGATAGGAATATAGTAGTGAAAATAACCAAAGATAAGAAAAACCATATAGGTGCTGGAGATAGGCCAAGAAATGCATTTTCAAGAATTATTGACAACATGTTCTATTTCTATGGGATTAATGGTCATACGTCATGCTTTCGTTCAGGGGATCAGGAATATATTTCATGCTGTGAAGATAAAAGTTTTACTAAATCTAAGAATAAGAATAAGTTTCATGAGAAATCAGAATGAAGACTCTCTCATAAGAATGAATTATCAGATTCTATTACTGTGGATGAATGGGACACACCATGAGTATATTTCAGGAAGTTCAAAAGCTCAATGTCAGAATAAAAACTCAAGAATAATCAATATCTAGGATGAGAAATGAGTTAATGAGGTATTCCTTTTAAGGAAAATGTTTTATATGTTCTGATTATAGGAATTTGGAAAGACATTGAAACAATAAGAAAGAATGAAAGGAAAAGTAATTTGAAAGGAGACTCTCGACTCCAGTGGTGTATAATGTGAAATCCTACATTGGAAGATAATGTAGTAAACTGAAAAATAGGTTTAGTATGTCAGGATAATCACAAGGAGATAAATGAAATTTGTGTCAATCACCTTCTTTATCACTCTCATGACTGATCTTTTGGAGAGAATGTGAACAAACCTAGAAGATTAAGGGGATATTTACTCTAGTTGTGAGTAAGAATAATGCACATTTAGTGGAGGACTCACCACCAGTGAAACAATGTGTGCTGGATTAGGTATGTGATAAAAGAAATATTTACAAATAATGTATTTAAAATTACTCATGCAGTGTTCTATAGAGAGAATTTGTGGAAAGAGGAAGATCCATGCAATGGTGGAAGAAGTAAGGGAAGATGAAAATCATAGAGATTCCTACTCAGAGAAGGAATCATGGTAAGTTGCATATTGGTCTAACATCAATGACAAAAATGTGTACCAGTGGGCTTAAACCCCAAATTGTGAGAAAGGACAAGCCTATAGAATCTATATATCAGAAAAAGTCTCATCATGTGGGTAATTAATGCTTAATAATATGGCCAGAGAAGTTGAAATTGGATAAATATATAGAAGAATAAAGGAAGGAGTGTGATGCTCTGTAAGAAAGAATCAAATGGTTAACCCATCAAGATCAACCACAATCCTCATGTTGAGGATTCCAGAAGATTCCCTCTCCATATATATATATATATAATGTTGTTTATTTCTAGTGTTTTCGGTTTTAGGGAGATGTGATCCATGTGGAAGTGGCATGAAAAGATGCAGAGTGATAAAGTGATATGATCCAGAGTTCCAATTGATTCAAATTAGGAACCATAGTTAAAAAATAAGAGGAGAAATTAAGAAACATAGAATGTGTCTATGTTAATAACTTTATCTCTTGTTTCCTGCACAGAGTTCCAACTCAACAGTCTTAGATATTTTTTTGATAACTCATTTATATGTGGTGAATTATCCTAATGATG
Organism: Viscum album; assembly: GCA_963277665.1. Classification (NCBI taxonomy): domain Eukaryota; kingdom Viridiplantae; phylum Streptophyta; class Magnoliopsida; order Santalales; family Viscaceae; genus Viscum; species Viscum album. The sequence continues at coordinate 612,251,643 of OY728129.1, read as the reverse complement.
ATCTCATTGATGTAAGTAAGTTGGAGAAGTTTCTCAAACCTGTAATCGCATGTGAAGAAATGATATAAGAGAAGAAGAATATTAATGGGTCTAAAAAATATTCCTTCTAACTAGAATATATGTACATCATATGGGGATCATTCTATCTCCTAATAAAATAAAATTTGTCAAAGGGATATGATGGTTGATGAAATTATGTGAGAAGAGAATGATCAGAATATTAAAATCTCACATGTAATTTCAGATTCAACAAGTGTTGCTACACAATGGATCTATTTTTCACATTTGTCTCATATGGTTGTTTTCTATAAAAAGAGGAGATGATATGGTAAAGAGTCTATATTGAAACTAATTATCTCAAAAATAAGTACATGGATAATCTAGTGGATCTATGTTTCATTGAATATATATTCATAAGTATCATGATCTAGTTAAGGTGTTAGTCATCCAAAGAGAGAAGACAGATTGTGGTAAAGCAGCAAAAATCATGCACTTCATCATTATTATTATTTTCTAACAATGTTTTGTAAGCTAACTATTTTTAGGATACTAAGGTGTCATGAAATAATATCAATAATGTTTCAATACGAAGCTATGAGAAGTAGCTAGAATAAATGATGTCACTGTAAAATGACATAATGACAAGATTATTATCGAAAGTGATGATGTTGTAAGAGACTCAGGAGGAGGAGATGTGAAAATTTTCATTCAGAATTAGATACTGATAATGAACATGAGTAATTCAAGTATATATCTGTGAATAAGGAAAACAATCAAGATGAAATTGATAGGCAGAATATCAATGTCGATATGATAGTGCCAGTGCAGATGAGGAAGATGAGGACTCTACAGTAAGCATGATACTTATCATAGGTAGGACCGAGATGTTTTGAAGAAGTAGATGAAGATGAGAGTATGGTTCATGATATGAATGGAGAGTTGGATATCATGAGAAGAATCAAACATGGGAGATTGTTTCAAGGCTAGTAGATAAGAATGTCATCGGAACTAAATGGGTCATTCACAGTAAGCTGAATGAAAATGGAACAGTGATTTGAAACAAAGATCTACCAATTTGAAAAGGCTACTCCCATATAGATGGTATCAATGTTAATGAGATATTTTCACCTATGATGAGGCTAGAGACAATCGTACTGTTCTTCTCCATTGAAGTGTAATGGAATTTCAGAGTGTTCCAGATGCATGTTAAGTCCGCATTTTTTAATGGGATTCTGGAAGAAGAATTAAATGTTGAGAATCTATAAGAGCACCATATTAAATGTTGGATATGTTTTTTAGGAGAACTCTTGTTTCTTCCCTATAGAAAGAGTCAAAGGATGATGATGGCAAGGCGTTTAATATCACAGAATATAGGAAAATCATTGTAAGTATATTTTTTCTATTAGTGACATGGTTTGAAATTTTATTCACCACATGCCAATAAACGAGATATCAGAGTAATCCCAAAGAAAACCAAAAGCATTCAGTGAAAATAATTCTTCGGTATATCAAGGGAACTATGGATTTTGACATGATGTATAATGAAAAATCTTAGTCATAGTTATTGGGATATACTGATGCAAATTGGGATGGTTTAGTGGATGATAGGAAATCAATGTTAGGAGGTACTTTATATCTTGGTGGATTGGGTATTTCATGGCTAAGTAAGAAGCGATGTTTCATTCATTAAGAAAATTGGAAGCTGAGTATATTGCGGCCACTCAAGCATTTACATAGTTATTATGGATGAAGCAGCAACTTGATGATATGGGAGTTGAAGTGAAGTCTCCGATCAGAATCCAGTGCGTTAACTCAAGTGATATCAATATTAGAAAAAATAAATTTCATCACTCAAGTTAAAAAAACAATGAGATAAAATATTATTTTTATCACGGAGAAATGGGAGAAAGGACTAGTGAATTTGGATTATTTTCTTACAGATCTACAGGTTGCAGAAATTCTAACAAAGGCATTAGCCAAGGGAGATTTTGAGAGACATCGACTGGCTCTGAGAGTCCAGTTGACTCCCCTCACTTGAGAATTTGTGGATGTGGAACACCACCTCTCTCTAAAGGGGGAGAAATTGTGGCTAAAGAAGGGAGACAATATATTTCTCAAAGACACTGGGAGAAGATGATAGGTGGTGTAGTAAGATAGGGGGAGTTTATCAATATAGGTAAAGAAGATGATCGGGGGAGCACCAAATTGAGAGTATTTGGTGTTCGAAGTTATCATCCAGAGTTTAGCTTAGACAACATAAGAACCTATGAAGTGTAGAAAGAGAGTTCTAAATCTGATGATGCTAGAATTAATCAATAAAATAATAGAAATCAAAAATACTGGGGATCATGATAAAATCGGAATGGTGTTAGATGGATTATAGCAAATAGAAATTTGTATCAGTTTGTTAGAAACAATTGGTGTCAGAAATGAAGTGATTCATTGATGAAATTTTCATTTCCTCTTGTTTCTCAACTTGGGAACTGCACATGTGTGCTTATATTATGTGTTGAGTGAATCCTTGATCACTTTCAAAATAGCAAGAGGTGAATGGTGGCTAAATTGTTAGTGCAGAATCATTTTATGGGAAGAGTTGTCAACAAATAAAAGTGGGAGATTTTTGGGAAAATCCCCTAAGGTATCATTGAATCATTTTTTAGGTGATTTTGTTTGTTGACAAAGCAATCACCCATGTTGTGTTTTTTGACAAAGAAGAACATAATGTTCAATTTGATGAAAAAGGGGGTTTACATAGAGATTTATTGAATTAAAGAGGTTTTTTTGACAATCCATGGTTGACAGAAGAACCTTGACAATGGAATGGATGATCTAGAGTTGGTACAAAAATAGCATATTTAATGTAGTTTTGTTTTCTAGGGTTTTCCAATTTTTTGGGCCACAAAATTGAAAAATGGATAAAAGTGTTTTTGTAAGAGGGACATGTGGTCCAGTTTATTATAGGAATAGAAGGTTGTGTGCCATATTATTATCATGATCATAATATAAAAATATGTTAAAGGAAAGAGGGGTGACCATGTTTTGGTTTGGGCGTGTAATTTGACTAGGGTGACATAGGCTCAAGCGACTGTACTTGTGCAATGGGAGAATTCCTATATGTGGTGATTAGGGTGGTCAAAATGACTATAAATATAGGTCTACCCCACCTCATTTTTAGAGAATATCAAATCATAGATATAATTAATTCCCTATTCATGAAAGTATGTTTGGTCGTGCAAGTGGTGCTTTGGTCGTGAAAGTATAAAGATATTCAGAAGTTACACGCCAATAGATAGTTGCATGCCAGTATTGGGTTGGGTGTAAAAGGGTGTGAGTATCCCATGTTATGAGTTGTTTAAATGAGTGTCACACAAGTAGTTAGGTGACATTTGTGCGCTAGTCATAGATAAGAATTCCAGTCATTCTAGGGCGGTGTGAATGTTGGAAGATTTCTTGGAACCTGAAGTACACAGTGAGATTCATCTGTGGGTGAATGTTGGACTTTAACATAGAATCTAAAAACAGAGGAAGATTCATTCATTTGTGATAATTAAGGGACCTAAAAGTATTTAAAATGTGAGTGGATCCTTTCTAGAGTAGTGAAAAAGGTAGAGGAAGAAGGTTATCCTCTCCCTTGATTGTGATTCAGAGAGATACACATAGGGAGTGTCCCTTGGGGAAGAAGTGAGCTAACCCTAAACTTTGAAAAGGCAGTGAGTTTGGTCTTAGAAGTGATCTTTCCTGAACATTGTAAATTTTTAGTGTGGTTTAGTGGATTTGATACATCGGCACATCATCGTTTTATGCTCTTTAGACGTAGCCTAATTAGGGTGAACCAAGTAAAAATCATTGTTTCAATTTTTTGGGTTTCCTACCATGTATTCAAGGTATCATCATTAGATAAAGAAGGAATTAATAAGATCAACATTTTAACATAAGTGAAAATAAAGTGACCCTTACAATAAAAGGGTTAAGATCTAATTGGGAAGGAATGATTTTGAAATGAATATCCATACCCTGATTCACCCCCACCCCCTCTCAAGTTATCTAGGAACCTTATGTTCCTAATATAAGAAGAACCAATAAGGAGAGTCTTCAAGAAGACATCAATAAAATTTGAAAAACTGGGTGATTCTTTTAAAGGTAAGAAGAAAAATTTATTAAAGTTCAGGAAAGTAATTTTCTTAACTTAATTTAAAAGTAGAAATTATGGTGATTAGAAAGAAGAAATAGATATGATAATGTATGTTTATAAAATAACTCTTATTTACATGGTTAATGAATAATAATTCATTAGCACCCCTGGTTTCTGGTATATACCCCTTTCTTTATTCTTTTTAAGTACAAAAAGTATAATATTGAAGTTAAAGAGAGTTCGGGGGACTTTTAAATATTGTTGGGCCTAATATATTGGATCATGGGTGGTATGAAGTTTGTGAATATTGGGAAATAGTTACAGGAAACCATGCATAGTGAGACAGGGGCTAAAGTAAAGGAGTATAGGCTGCACACGGTTTGTCAAAACTATGGGGAAGCCTAGAAGAAACTGTGTAGTGTGGTGAAAATTTTGGGAAATGTTCTTCGGCATGGTCAGTGCATGGTTTGTAAGATATGTGATCAACCCATGTGAGAAGTTTCTTAAGACAAATGCTGAAGCATGATTAGCACATGGTTTTCCTAACCATGCAAATAAACCATGGGAAGGTTAAAACCCACCTCCTTAAAAAGTGGTTCTAAGACATTTTGTCCTTTAACCTATTCATTTTTCTTCATATGTGGCCCTAAATTTTTATTTTTCTTCCCCAAAGGTCAATGAAGGTTCTCTCATTGATCGGGAAGTAATCTAAAGGCTTCCCATGATGTGTTTAAGCCTGATTCTTATGATAAGTATTCGTTCTTCAACATTCTTATTGTGTTAGCTTGGATCTACTTCACTCCATCTATCATTTTCCCAAATATATGATTTTTGTGTGTATATATAAGGTTTTAGATCCTAAATAATTTTAGATTTGGGTTTTTTTAGGATATAGGAAGTTATTTATAGTGGTATCCTTGAGATTCAGCCCATTTTTGTGATGTTTCTCGCATCGTATATCATTTTTACCAAAACTATCAAGTTAGGTTGCTTCACTCTCGACTCCTCTAGCTAGAATTGAATAGATTAGTACCAAATTGGTTTATTTAATTGAAATTTATTCGCAAATAATGGTTAATGTCTTAATATAAATCCTCTTTATTGGAAATTTATAGTTTTTCATGGAATTGTGGAATTATAGTGATTTTTAGGGAAAATTACTTGGTTTCATGATTTTAAAATATTTCATTGTTTTAATTTTGAAATATATTGTTGGAAAATGTTTTCAATAAATTTTTTTTTATTGAAATGGTTTTGGAATGTTTTTTTTGGAATACTTTTTGTGTCTGATCATATTTAATTTATAAGGCCTGGTTGAAATATGACCTTACGCTCGGTGCCAAAGGTGTAATGGAACATGGGAAATAATTAACTTGTGATGAAATTGTAGATCGATGAGAGACCACTTTTGATTATGGAACTATCATAAAAAAGCATGCATGGTCGGTGGTATGGATATTTGAAATGGGAGGGATATTCTAAAGGAAGCATGTCAAATGGTATTAAGGTATTGTTTGGTTAAATTCATGAAACTATATTTTCGAAGAAGAATTGGTTGAGATTGTACTAGTTTATATTTTGTTATAAACTATTTTAGAATTTTTTTATATTTCATTATAAACTATTTTGGAATTTTTTTTATATAAATGATGTTAACTCTTTTATCCTAGTGGGGTGAGTATGGAATTCAATGGGGAAAACATACTAAGTTTTAGTACTCACCCATTCTTTGGAACTTTGGTGCATTTGAAGATTACATCTATTTGGACATGGTAAAGGTAATGTGTCACATTTCTTTAGAACTACCTCATGTTATGTGGGACTTTTGGTGAAGTTTTATCACATATCATGTATAGTTTGGAGTCTTGTGGTGGTCTTGGAGTTTTATGAGTTTATCTTCCATTGTAAACTTGTGTATTATAGTACTCTGATGTGGTACTTGGTGTCATGTTTTATATTGATAAATAAGATTTTCTTTTATCTTTCATGGTTTTCATTCATTATTTAGTTGTTGTTTTTTGAAATTGTTTGGGTTAGATAGTTTATTCTTAATGGTAAAACCATCCCCCACATGTATTGATGACTTTAGGCATTTGTTGTTAACCTTTGGAAACTTGGGGATATCTCTTAAGGACAAGTATCACCCTCCCAACATCTCAAGACAATGAGGAGAAGGAATGATATTAAAAATCATACTAATTTCTTTCAGTCCAAGAATTTTATTGAGACAAAAGGTATCAGCTAGTTCCTTTCCTTGTGGAATAGGAATTCATCAGTCAAGTTGGTATTGGAGTTCAGTACATTATTTCCCATTACATGGGTTGGGATCATATAAATGAGTAAGATTGTCGGGAAATGAAATTTATAGCATAAAAATACTTATATAACCTTTTCATGATGAACTTCATGTTACCAGGGAGTTAGGTACATAAGTGTTTTGAAGGCCCTTACAGGATTTTCAAATATCATTATTAGGGGTTTATCCAATGAGATGAGCATTCCATGCAATAAAGGAATGACTTTACACTATGATTTCATACATCATTTTGAGAAGTGATTTATGATATCATCCAAAGTTTTTATTTTTTAAAATGGTGGAAGTGGTATTCAAATGAATGATTTTTCAAAAGAGAATGGTTTTGATATTTTAAAAATGATAAGATTTTGAAAATCGAGTTTAAATTGTTTTAGAAGATGGTTGAACGTGGAAAAAGATGATTTTTTGAAAGTAATGTTGTGATAGCTATTGTGATAGAATTTGAAATTATAAGCCTTCATTTTCTAGGGAGTGAGACATATGGATTTTTTTTGTATAGAAAATGGTACCTAGAAGGTGTCGTAGAAACCAACCAAAAGAAACAACAAAGAATGGGTTGCACCTAAACCATAGGTGATCCAAAAGCTGGTTCAGTATATCGTCAAAGAATTTCAATCTTAGAACATAGTGAACCAAAGGGATGAGCCAAGACAAGTGGATAATTTCGTCTAATTCTAGAAACAGAATCCACCCATCTTACAGGGTGATTCAGAAGAAGAAAAAGGTTGAGGTGTGGCTGAATAAGATGAATTGTAACTTCTAATTCATTGACACATCCACAGAGTTGAATGTCGAGTTGAAAATGTATATGCTTGAGGATCATTCAGGCCGGTGGTGGGATCTAGTGTTGTAGGCCAAAGTGGATCAAGTCCTAGTTGGGACGATTTTGAGGAATTGTTCAACAAAAAATTCTATCCCCTCACATTCATGATTAATAGAAATATGGACTTCTACAGCCTGGAAAATATCTCTATCATAGTTTATGTGAATAAATTTATGAATTTAGTGTGCATTCACCTGATTTTTCTACAAGTGTAGCCCTGAAGGTTCACATCTTTGAATCGGGGCTAAGGAAAGAGATTCGCTCGAATATTTTTATGATCTATACTAATGATTATACATACATGGTCAATAGAGTAAAGGTAGTTTAACGGGACATGTAATAAGATATGGTAGGTGGAAGTATATTGATACCCATGGGATCTGATTGGAACTCTAATGCTGGGAGAAATCAGAAGAGGAACACCTACCTCCATAGTGGGAGTGGGAACCAGAATTAGACATTTTGATTAGTGAATATTCCTTCAAGACCCATGAAAAAATTGGTTTTTTCCAATGTGGTTACCTCAAAAACATTATGTGTTAGTGTATAGCACCCAAAGTGCATTCCATAATTTCAACAAGATGGGACATCTAAAGCACTATTGTTGTAGATCTCCAAGTTCAAGTGCTCAAGATACTTCTCAAGTGTCGTAGGAGATGTATGTTTCAATAGGGTGAGAGAATCTGAATCAATCTCATCAGCATAGAATTGCTATCCTTGGTGATTCTAGGAATATATTGAATCCTCGGAAAGGGAAATATTAGTACGGAAATAAGGCATAGAGTGCAGTTATGAATCAATTATATGGGGTTGAGAAGGTGATTTTTGATGATCATGATGGACCACATACAGAGATAGGTATGATTCATTTGAATTCTTTTCTTTTGCAAGTTTTTTGATACTGGTGCATCATGTTACTTTATTTCATCTTGTGTTGTTGATTTGTTATGTTGTAACACTTAATATGATGCCTTATAAAATAAAATTGTAAACTCCTATTGGTCAATTAAAAAGTTGAGCCTTTTTTTGTACAATGTGTTCTATAACTATTGATGGAGTTGAGATGAAATGGGACTTCTCAGTGCTAGAGATGTAAATCTATGATGTAATTCTGGGTATGGATTGGTTGACAATGTCTAAGGATCACATTGACTATTATAGAAGAATAGTTTGTTTCACAAGTGAGGATGGCATCCAGAATATGTTTAGAGGAGATAGGGTTGTAAAGATAGGTGAAATGGGTTTTTTGGCACCAGCATAAGGAAAAATATCTTACTAGATGGCAGATTTTTCTTTTGCATTGATGGAAGAGATTGAGAATACTAGTTCTCCAGATGTTTCTAAGATATTTTATGATGTGTTTCCTGAAAATTTATCTGGGTTTCCACCCATAAGAGAAGTGGAGTTTATGATTTATCTCCTTCTAGGGACCAATCTGATTTCCTTTCCCTCATATAGAATGGTACCAATATAATTAAAGGATCTAAAGGTGAAATTGGAAGAGCTGGAAAGAAAGGGATTCATCTGGGAAAGCACATTTCTATGTGTAGTACATGCCTTCTTTGTAATAAAAACATATGGAATTCTATAGATTTGGGTCAATTATCATAAAAATAACCATGTTATGATAAATAATAGATATCCACTTCCATGAATTTATGATATATTTTATCAATTGAGGGGATATTAGTGGTTCTCTAAAATTAACATATGATCCGAATATCACCAATTTAAAGTTCAGAAGGATGATTTTCTAAAAACAGCATTCCGAAGTAGATATGGCCATTATGATTATATTGTAATACCTTTCAGTCTTACGAATGCACCAGTAGTCTTTATAGAATTATTTAATTGTATATTTAAGAGAAATCTTGATTATTTTTTTGTTGTGTTTTTGGATGACATATTATTGCATTCAAGGACAAGGGACGAGCATGAGAAACACTTGGTGATAGTGTTGATATTTTTTATAGATCGTCATTTTTATTCCAAATTATAAAAGTGTGACCTCTAGATATAAGAGTTATGCTTTCTTGTCCATGTATTTTCTAAAAAGGAGTTTCAGTGGATCAAGAAAAGATAGGAGATGTTATCACTTGGAAACTACCTAAGAATGTCTTTGAAAAATAAAGTTTTCTTTCCCTAGCTTGTTAATACCATCACTTTGTACATGACCTCTCAAGACTAGCTTCTCCTGTAACATCTTTGAAAAAGAAAAATGTTTCATTCAAATGGAATTTGGAATTCCATCATTATTTTCAAGAGCTAAAATTTCACTGTACATCTAATACAATATTTATTTTTCTAGAATCGGTAACAGGGTACGTGGTGTATTATGATGCTTTTGGATTTGGGTTTAGGTGTGTTCTCATGAAATGAGACCATGTTATTGCTTATGTATCAAGGAAGTTAAGACTTCATGAGAATAATTACCCAACACATGATTTGGAGTAATCTATAGTTATCCATTCCCTTAAGACGTGGCATCATTATCTCTTTAGTGATAAATTTACTATGTTCATGGATCATAATAGTTTAAGACATTTTTTATCACAATGGGATTTGAATCTGAGGAAATGTAGATAGTTGGAGTATCTCCAAATGTTCATCTTTGAATTTATTTATACACTGGGTAAAGGAAATATGGTGGTATCTACATTAAGAATAAAGTCATATTTAATGTTGTAAAAATAATCTTTAGATGAGTGGTAATTAATTTCAGTCCTAGCTGATATACATGTAAAATATGAAGACTGAGGTGATGTTATGGTTTTCTTTTCATTATCCATAGTTCCTAATTTAGTAAAAGTGGTAAAGGAGGCATAGACATTTGATGAAGAATGTGAGTCAATGAGATCAAAACTCAATGGCCAGGACACCATTGTCGGATTGAAGGTGGATAGAATTTAAATATTGTGCTTTATGAATCACATGGTTATACCTATGTTCTTCTTGGAGTGGATTGTTCATTCATACCACAATTCTAGATGGAATTTTCATACTAGAATGTTGAAGATGTATAAGGAATTGAAGGCTCAGTTCTGGTGGAACGACATGAAAAGGAAAGTGACTGAGTTCATTTTGATATTCTTAACATGTTAGCATGTTAAGGAAGAACATCAGTGACCAGCTAGTATGTTGCATTACTTACTTATCCAATTGTGGACATGGGAGGAAATAGATATGTATTTTGTTATCTGTCTCCCATGAACAGTTCCGAAACATGATGTCATGTGGGTGGTAATGGACTATCTTACCATATCTGTTCATTTTATCCATATTCATGAAACTCATAAGTTGGAAGATCTATCCAAGATATATACCCAATAATTGGTAATGGTACATGGAATTCCTATTTTGATCATATCCGATAGAGATTTGAGTTTCATATCTTTTTTATGTAAATCCTTATAGGAATCCCTTGGGAATCAGTTGATTATGAGTACAATGTATCATCCTCATATTGATGGACAATCTGAAATGACCATAAAATCATTGGAACATATGGTGCGGGATTGTGTACTAGATTATAGTGGCTCATGGGAAGAGAAAGTACCCTTAGCTTATAATAATATCTGCCAGGACTCAATAAATATTGATCTATTTGAATCACTGTATGAGAGTCCTTATCGTTCTTCACGTTTTTGGTTGGAAATAAGTGAGACTCCACTAGTTGGGCTGAGCATTTTCTAAGAAACAATGGAAAAGACTCAGTTGATCAAGAAGCAAATGGAGATGATGTAGAGTCGTCAAAAATCATATGCGGATAATTATCAAAGGTCATTGTCATTCATGGTGAGTAACCTTGTATTATTAAGGATCTTTCCAAGTTTTGGACCTCGAATTTTTGGGAATTAGGGAATTTTATTTCCAAGATATATAAGCACATTTGAAATAATTTAATGGGTTAGTGAGGTGGAATATCGATTAGAATTTCCACCATGGTTCAGTGTGGTGCATAATGTGTTCCACATATCGTAGTTGAAAAAGTATCAGCCTGATTCCAACCATGTGATAATATGGGATCATGTTTACATAGAGTTGGATGACTTTTTCGTACATATCCCGATATGGGTTGTGTAGAGTAAAGATAAAGTATTTAATGGAAAAATCATCGACCTAGTGTGGGTTTTTAAAAAAATGGTCATATTCAGGAAGATACCTGGGAACGCGAGAAGTAAATGAAAGATAAATTTCCATAACTCATTCAGGGCCATAATGGTTTTCTAATTTTCAAGGATGAAAATACTAATGGTATGGAAAATGTAGCACCCCCATTTTCTAGTATGTAACAATTTCATTATTCCTTTTAAGAACATAAAGTATAAGGGTGAAGTTTGGGAGAGTTTGGATTAGATTTATGAAGTTTTGGATGATTTTATACAAGTGAATGAGTGGTAAATGGTTGTTGAAGACTATGAAACACATGTAGTAAACCATACATTGTGAGATAGGAGCTAAAGGGTGTGTGCATAGGCCGTACACGATTTGTCCAAACCGTGCGGAATCCTTGGAGAAACTATGCAGTGTAGTGAAAATGTTTAATAGAGATAATTTTCATGTTAGGTGTATGTTTTATGAGCCATTCAAGCTAACCATGTGTGGCCTTTCTTAAGGCAGAAGCTAGAGAATTATTAGCACATAGTTTGTCTAACCATGCGACTAAACTGTGCGCAGGTCAGAAAACACCTCGTTAAAAAGAGGATCTAACACATTTTTTCCATTACCCTATTCCTTTTTACTTATATTCATCCCTATTTCAGGATTTTGTTTCCCCAAATTCATGGAAGGTTCTCCAAATCATTCGGATGCAATACGAAGGCCTCCCTTGGTGCGTTGATGCCCGATTAATATGGTGAGCCTTCATTTTTCACCATTCTATATGTGTTTTCTTATATATACTTCACTCATTTTATTTTTTCCCATATATATAACTTTTTTGGTAGATATAATGTTTTTGATCCAAAATAAGTTTAGACTTTGGATTATTTGTGATAGGAGAAGAGATCTAAGGTAGGTTCAGGGACATTCAACTTGTTTTTGTGATGTTTTTCATACCATTTATCATTTTCTTGAAAACACTCAAGGAAGGTAGATTCAATCTAAACTTCTATTTCTATAATTGATTATGTTAGTTTAAAATTAGTTTATTTGATTGAAATTGATTATGAAATCTTGGTTTAAGTCATGACATAAGTCTCCTTCAGTGGTGGTTTATAATTTTTCTTGAAATTGTGGAATTTTTGTCATTTATTATGAAAATGCATGGGTTTCTTGATTTTAAAATTTTGATTTTAAAATATGGGTTTTCTATAATTTTGAAATGGGTTGTTAGGCAAAAATCTATAAAAACGGTATTTTATAGAAATAGTTTTGGCATGGTTTTTAAGAATACTTGGTGTGTGCGCTCATATTTCCTTAATGAGGCTCGGTTGAAGTATGACCTTGTGGTTGGTTCCAAAGGTGTAATGGTACATGGGAAATAATTATCTTGTGATGACATGGTATAACTACTAGAGACCAATCGTGAGTATGAAACTATCATAATGAAGCATGCATGGTTGGTGGTTTGGATATGCGAAATGGAATAGATATTCTATAGGAAAACTTTGAAATGGTTTTAAGGCGTTGTTTTTTTTCTTGAAAATAGATTTTGTTGGAAAAATTGTTTGAGATTGTACATGTTTATATTGGGTTATAAATTGTTTTATAATTTTTTTATATTTAGTTATAAAATGTTTTTGGAAAATATTTTATATAAATATTTTTATATCTTATATCATAGTGGTGTGAGTATATAAGTCATTGGGTGAAATCCTACTTAGTTTTATTACACACCCTTTATTTGGTACTTTGGTGCTTTTGTAGATGTCATCTACCAAGACATGGTAAAAGGTAACATATCGCAGGTCTTTAGCAATACCTTGTGATACGTGCGCAGTTTGGTGATGTTGGAGGATGGAGTGTGTGAATCATAGAGTCTTGTGGTCTTCTTGTAGTTTTATTAGTTTTCCTTCCACTATTTACTTTTCTATTTTTGTCTTCTGTTTTGGTAATTGGTTTCCAGTTTTATTTTGAAAAATTTAATGTTAGGATTTCATTCATGGTTATCATGTATCATTTAGTGGTTTGGTTGGTTGAAATTATTTAGGTTAATTAGTTTATTCTAAAAGGTCAAATCAAACCCCAAATGTATCAATTCCCTTCGCCATTTATTACTAGCCTTTTTCACCTTGTTGATGACACTTATGGCTAAGTAACATCCTCCAACATTTTCTTGCCAATGAGGAGAAGGAAGAATGTTACAAATTCACTAGTGAAATTTACACTGAAGCTGAATATAATGAATAAAATAATATGGAATTATTACTAAAAATATAATTCAATTAGTGTGTCATAATGATATATAAGTTAGAAAAAATATGTAAAAATTTAAATAATGAAATTGATTTTCTAGAAGAAATGAATTAATTATTATTGAAGAAAAATTAAAGTTGATGAAATAAGTTGATGAATTTAATAATATTTTTGTTGAAATGAATAATTCATGACTCAAGATAAAAAACGTGTGAAAAAGAAATAAATGGAGGAAAAGATTTTATAAATAAATGATGAGTATGGAAAAAAAGTTTGAAAAATGTAAACTAAATTTTCAGAACACCATTTATGGAGTTGGGAAAAGATCAAGTAAAGAAAATGTGATTCACATAAATAGAGATGATTAACATATGAAGAGAAAAAACATATACAACTTTTGTTATGTCATAGGAGAAGAATCAAATTATGAAGAAAATGTTTTTTTTGAAAAATCAGGTGATTATTATGGTTCTATAAATTTTTAGTGCATATACATGAATGAAAAACTAAAATAAATAGTGAAGGAAAAAGAGAAAAAAATAAATTTAATATTATAAAAAGATTCATCGGTACAAAAAAATCTTCTCTCATAGAGGATCCAAAATTTATGGTGGGGAGAATATTTAAAATAGGGTCATAGATTAAAATATGTCAATGATTATAAATAAAAATATGTTCTTTATGGTTATTATTGTAACTATAGAGGTCTTGGTCACATGGAAAGGTTGTGTTTGTTTAATCACCAATACAATTATGATTTTAGATCATTTGGATGAAAATAATTGAGGGTGATTCATCTCTCTAAAAATAATACAATTTAGATACAACCATTGAAATACGAATTGAAAATTGAAAATATATTTCAAACATTAGAAGATGTTTCTGAATGATTTGAGGAACAAGTTTATATTTCAAAAGGGTTCCTTGCTATGCTACCATCTCAAATGTACTCAAGAGAGATTTTATATAAGTCTCAAAATACGAATGGTAAATATAACAACCTTTCTCTTTATTACACACATAAACATTATTTATTACATAAACATGCACTTAATACAACTCTGGTGATTGATAGTATAGTTTCTTGGTAAACTAGGAACATTATATAACAACTTATAACATAAAACACAACATTTTTATTGAAAACATTTTTTACATTACCACATCATTCATTCGTACTTAGCATTGCATATGATAACCTGCGGACATGCATAAGAAAAGGGAGAGCTATAAAGCCCAGTAAGGGAGTAAACAAGGCACAACATGAAGAATATAGTACATGTTAGGAAATAGGAATATCGATGGATCACAAGAGAAACACAAACATAAAGGCATGATATAGGATGATTATCATAACATGGAAATGTTACACCAACCTTTAACATGATATTACCATGAGTTAAGGCTTATTGCACATGGAGCATGTCTAAAACCTCATTACACTTGCAATATCATGAGTAAAACCTCATTTCACTTGAATTATCATGCGTAAAACCTCATTAAACATTACATATCATGATACAAATCATTAACCAATGCATTGGAGCACTATCAGGGTGCACTATTTATAAACATTTCATTTCATGCATAAGTGTGCCACATATATCATACAACATAGACTCATTAAACATCACAATTTATTACAAGAATAATATATTTAGAATACATAATTATAAGTCCTCTATAAACAAGTACATGTTCATAAAGGTGTATACCCTTGATAAAGAAATGTTTATGGTATTCACTTACACAATGATTTTGGCATGAAAATTTTGGTATAACTTCGGCAGCATAACGACGTCAAATAGAAATTGTAAAATGGGTTGATGAGAGAGAAAGGGGTATCTCATCATTTATCCATGAAATTTAAAGTAATGGGTTAATGGGATATAATAACCCAACATATGTAATTTAATTTAGATGCATAATATAAAATCATTTCTTGAATGTAAATGAGAAGAAAGAAATTCCTTAAGGAATTTTGGCATGGTAACGGATGTACATGGGTGGCATTAATGAGAGATAAATAATTATATCATCATTAAAACATAAGGAGGGAAGTATGGGGGGTTATAAATCATACCCCAACATTTTTAATTGAAAAAAATGGTAATACATCATAAATAAATTTGGACAAAATGAGAAAGGAAGAAACCCCTTAATTGGAAGTGTGATCCCAAAGACTTGGCGGAGGCTTCAGAGAGGCTTCATGGGAGTTTGGGGTGCATATGGAGGGTTATAGAGAGAGGAGGGTACAGTATAGACGTGATCCAAGGGTTTTGAGTGAATAGAAGTGGGAGCATTGGTGGGTTTATATAGAAAAAGAGAGGGGAATTCTTCAATATTTCCAAAAATAAGGTTTTGGAATCTATATAATTAAATATTTAAAACGAAAAACTAACCCAAGGTTTTTGCCCATGTTTTTTCCAAAGTGGAGTAGATAAAATTATTTTATCATTCCAATGGACGAACATATAAAAATATTAGTCTTGATTACGTGGAGGTGAGTCACACTCTCAAGGAAAGCATTTTAAAATGTTAAAATATTTTATAAGCATTGGACAGTCCACTAAGGCATCATAAAAAATAAAAAATAAATATAAAATCACATTATTTTACAGGTAAAACTTATATTGTGTGAAAATACCTATTATATTACATTATTACATAACTATTGTGTCCTTATGATGTAATAAAACACATTATAAATTTAAACGGTATTTAATTTTTACCTAAAAATTTGACTGTATCAGAAAATTTTGAAAAATTCACCATTAGATAATTTTGAGGTCCTGAATCCAAAAATGACATTAATTTCATCTAAATAATTTTATAAATAATTGAATTTTCATTTTTAATATAAAAACTGACAATTTTTAAAAATTCATTGGTTTTGATAAAAATAGTTTTCAATCCCTAATAAAAATTACAATTGTATTCTTAAAAATTATAGGGTCATTTAAATTGCATAAAAAATTATTTAGTAATAATATTTTATTAAAATATTATTTAATTCAAATATCCATTAACTTCCATTAGTATTTTTAGTTAATATTTAAATTTCATTAATTCATTAAAATGTATTTCTAAATGGAATTTAAATATTAACTAAAAATACTGTTTTTGATTTAAATAAATAATTACAAAGTAACAATAATAAAATGAATTTATATTCTTTATACAAAGTAATGTACATAATCATAGTTCCAGGTCCTTGTTACATGAACCTTTATAACAACCGCATAAGACTTAAGGGTAAGGTGTGGGATGGTGACAGACTCTTGGGGTGGCTTAGATAACACCACTCGGGTGGTAATCTCTATTAACTTCCACTTATCACGTAGGTTGTTCCATTCAATATTAACATGTTGAAGCTCATATTGGGATTTCTCAAGAGATAATCCTAGTGAAACTACTTCTTTTCCAAGATCTGACAAATGGGCTTCATATGGAGCAATTCTAGTGGATGAGGTCATCACTTCCTTTGTCTGAGTAAATTGGATTTGTTAAAGCCCTATATTTATAATAATCAGGGGATTATTGTTTAATGGATACATAAGAAACGGTAACAATTCTTAACGGTATTTTAAAATCCAAAAACACAAAACCAAGGAAGTGCATATGTCTTATATAACGATTTTACCAAAAAAGACATTTAATCAGATCAAGAAAAATTTTCATTAATAAAATTTTGGGTCATTAAAATATTCTACCCTAAATAAATATCACCCTAGAAATTTCCTTTTCCTATATTAAAATAGATAAGGGTAACTCTTCTTCATCACTACCTCCAATTCTCACATTTCTTCTTTAAACTTTTGGTTTCTCTATAACACCTTGACTAGGGTAATTGTCTTATTTCGTAGAAGTTTTTCTCTATGATCTAAGATATTCACTAGCTTCTATTTATGGGATAGGTCATTCTCCAATTAAACCACCTCTAGATCGATTACATGAATTGGTTCAAGTATGTACTTCCTCATGAGTGATACATGGAATACATCATGTACTTGGGATAGGATCGGTTGGAGTGCTAGTTAATATTCCACTGCTCCAATGCGATCAAGGATTTAAAAAGGGAAATTATACCTTGGAATAAGAATTCCATTCTTCACAAATATCTTAAATCTCTTCCATAGTGATATGAAGAGGGATATAGTGTCTTCAAAATCAAACTTTAGGTCTCATCGACGATTATCAACATAGCACTTTTGTCAACTCTCAGAAGATTTAATGTATTGTTGGATGGTCTTAACCTTCTCCACCGTTTCTTCAACAATTTATGGACCTAGGAGTATTCTCACCCCAACATGTTGTTATTCTGCACTTCTTCCAATAAAGGGTGTCATAAAGATTCATTTTTAAGCTTGAGTGGAAACTGTTATTGTAATAGAACTCAACCAGAGGAATATGTTGAACCCATCCTCCTTTGAAATCCATTGAGCATGCTCTTAACATGTCCTCAAGTGTTTGGATAGTCCGCTCAGATTGGACACTAGTTTGAGGATGAAAAGTCGTACTGATGTTCAGATTAGTATTAAAAGTGTGTTGGAGACTCTTCCAGAACATATAGGTGAATCTTGGATCTCACTCGAATACAATCGATAGTGGTAAGCCATGAATCCTTACCACTTCTATAAGGTATATTCGTTCTAGTTGATCCAGTTTCAAATCCTCTAGAATTTAAATGAAGTGTGAAGTATTTGTAAGACAATCCACAATAACCTAGATAGCATTGTATACTTTGGATGTGTTCATAAGTCTATTGACAAAGTTTATAGTTATGTTGTCCCATTTCCATGTTGTTATGGGTAATGGTTTCATCATCCCATTAGAATTATGCATCTCAACCTTCACTTGCTGACATACTAGGAACTTTTATGTACACTCAGCAATCTCCTTAATCATGTTATCTGACTAATAATGCTCCCAGATATCTTGATACATCTTTGTGTTTCCTAGATGAATGGAGAAATTAAAACTACGTGAATCATCCAAATGTTCATTATTTAACTCCGTATTGGATGGAACATATAGTCATGACCCAAATCTCACAATTCCTTCTTTATTAACATTGAACTCTAAGAATTTGTATTTCCTGATAGTTTCCACTTTCTTCATAATTCCCACACCAACTTTTTGATAATCCTTTAACCTTTCCAAAAGATATGATTGATCAATAATTAGTTAAAGGATTGATGATTATCCCTTTATTATTATTACCATTTCCATCTTCATCAAATATAATAAGATTGGATCCTTTTAAATTCTCATCATTGATAGAATTTTTGGGTCCTTTATATATAGAGCATCTTCCACCTTGTTCACTTTCCTATGGTGGCAATGGATTGAGCAGTCATATTCTTTGATCAGCTATAACTGTATTCGTTGGGGAATGTTGAACTCTTTCTGTGTGAATATATACTTGAGTCTTTTGAGATCGTTATATATTTCACACTTCTCCCCAAATTGGTATTGTCACCAAATTTTCAGAGTGAAGATTACTACAACAAACTCCACATCATGTGTTGTGTAGTTTTTCTCATTAACTTTCAAATTCCTTAGAGAATAAGCAATGACTTTGTCATTTTCCATGAAAAAATAGCCTGGGACCTTCTTTAATTCATCACTAATTACCACAAAAAGTTCTCCACTAGTGAGTAGTGTAAGTACATGCATAGTGATAAGCCTGCTTTCCAACTCCATGAATCTCTCTTTGCATTCATCACTCCAAGAAAAATTTACTCCCTTCCGAGTTATCTTTATAAGAGGGTTTGAAAATGATGAGAAATTTCTCACAAATCGGAGATAATATCCAGCTAACCCCTAGAAGATAAGAATATCTATCATCGATTTTGGCCTTGGCCATCCCTCAATTACAGATGTCTTGGATGGATCCACATATATCCCATTACCTATGATGATATGACACATGAATGATACCTCCTTCGACAAGAACACACACTTTTTGTACTTTTCATAGAGCCTCTCCTTTTACAAGGTCTATAGTATAGCGCTTAGATACTCCTCATGCTCTTCCATGGTTTTGGATTATATTATAATATCTTCTATAATGGCTGCCACAAATTTTATGAGGTAATCTCTAGAGAATATATCTATCAAGTCCATAATTATTTCTGGATAATTAGTGAGTCTGAAAGGAATTACTATGAATTCGTAGTTCTCGTACCTTGTTCTAAAATTAGTCTTGGGGATATCCTCCTTCTTCACCCTTACTTGGTAATATCCTGATCACAGATCCACCTTGGATAGTTATTGTCTTCCACATAGCTAATAGAACACGTCTTCAATTTAGAGAAGATGATAATTGTTCTTTATCTTCATCTTTTTGAGCTCATGATAATCAATTCAAAGGCACATTCACCCATCCTTTTTCTTGATGAATAAGACCGGTTCACCCAATGGTGAAGCACTTAGGCATATAAACCCTTTATCTAGATTCTCTTAAAGTTATTTATTTAACTTCTCAAGATAAAAAACATTCATTCTACAGGGATTCTTGGATATTATCATATACACATGTATAAGATAAATCTATAATTCAACATCACTTCTATGAGGAATTCTTGACAATTCCATGAAAAACACTTTAGAAAATTCCCTCACATTAGGCATGTCTTTAAAGATGGTTGCTTCCTTAGAATCAATCATCTGAGCAAGATACGCATTCTCATAGGGTAGTAATATCCAGGCTTGAGATGATGGTGCTATATAATATTCATCCTCCTCCTTACACTCGTACCGAATTAGGGGTCGATTCGACATATGGAGAGTTATTTCCATCTCATGACAATTTATGTTGGCTCTATATTTGGAAAGTCAATCCATGCCCAGAATTGCATCAAATTCAACTAGAGTGAGTATGATAATGTTTTAATGGAAGTTCAATCAACAAATTATAATAGGGGAGGAGTTATATTCATGGTATTCAATGATTTCCCCATTTTTCTTTCTCACCGACATCTCTACATCCATGATTTTTGGTGGTGCGGGAATTGTTCTACCAAAATTTCGAGATATAAAAGAATACATAGAACTATGGATGAAAACTTACCTTTAAATTTTTTATTATGGTTCAAATTATATAATTCATCAAAAACAATTTAGGTAAGGTAACTATTAAACACATAAAGGGGGATATAAAGACAAAAAGAAATAACTTATATATTAAATTTATTTCCTTAACTTATGAATTTATAGGATTTAATCAATTCTATCCATGTTCTACTTTCCATCATATATTCTTAAGGGAATTTTTTTATTCCCATAATAATGGTTCATACTAAGAATATGAATTTACAAATGAATATCCCCTAGAAGTTTTGTAACCAAGAGTGTAGCAAGGCCCATTGTTGTGCACCAGTTCCCATTGAAGTTTAGCTCAAAGCGGTGTTTTCAGGTTTTACCCCTAGATACATTTGTGCCAAAGAGGCCTCTACTTTTTCATATTTTGAAAGGGATATATTTTCTTGATAAATCTATTAATCTATACAAACAAAAATTTAGGGATGTTTTTCTTATACTTAGACTTATCCCTAAGGCTTTTACTAGGTTTTTCTAATATTAATCCCAAAAATAACTAAACTTATCCTCTGATACCAACTATAACAACTCGTCTCTTTATTACCCACATCAACATGATTTATTACATAAAAATGTACTTATGAAAAATATATTTATCGAGAGTTATAGTGTCTTGGGAAATTAGGAACACTTCATAACTACTTAGAACATAAAACACAACATCTTTATTGAAAACTTATTTTACATGACATCTACATTTCTTCGTACCTAGCTTTAAATGGGATAACCTGAGGACATGCATAAGAAAAGGGTGAGTTATAAAGCCTAGTAATGGAGTAAATAAGGAATAAAATGAAGTATATAGTACATGTTACAAAATTTGAATATAAATGGATCATATGAGAAACATGGAAATAAAGTCATAATATAGAATGATTATCATAACATAGAAATGTGAAAACAACATTTAATATGATATTCGCATGAGCCAAGGCTCATCACAAATATATCATGAGTAAACCATCATTTCACTTTCATTACCTGGAGTAAAAACTCATTGAACATGAATTAGCATGAGTATACATTCATTACACTTGACGTATCATGATGCTAATCTTTACCCAATTAATTGGAGCACTAATAGGGCACACCCTTTATAAACATTTTAGTTCATGCATAAGTGTGCCACATTGATCATACAACATGAATTCATTATAAAAAATTATTTATTCCATGAGAAAGAGATGTGGAATACATAATTGTAACTCATAAATCAAAAAGTACATGTGCATAAAGGTTAATACCCTTGATAGATAAATAGTTATGGTATTCCATTACATGATGATTTTGGCATTGAAATTTGGGTGTAACTTCGATAGAATAATGACGTCAAATAGAAATAATAAAATGGAATGACGAAAGAGAAAGTGGTATATCATAATTTCTACCTGAAATGGATATTAATGGGGTCATTGAACATAATATCCCAACATATTTAATGGAATTTAGGTGCATAATATAAATGAATTTCATAAAAGTAAATGAGAAGAGAGAAATTCTTTATAGAATTTTGGCATTGTAACAGGTGTACATGGGAGGAATTAATGAGAGATAAAGAGGAATCTCAACATCTAAAAATAAGGAGGGAATTATGGGGTAGGTGAGAAATCATACCCATAAAATTTTTAGTTGAAAATAAAAGGGTGTAACAACATAAATAAATATGGACAAAAATGATAAAGGAAGAAACCCCTTACTTGGAAGTGTGATCCCAATGGTCTGGTAGAGGATTCAGAGAGGCATATTGGGATATTGGGGAACCTAGGGAGGATTCTAAAGAAAGGAGGCTATATTAGGGGCATGCTCCAAGATATTTCAGTGAAGATAAGTAGGAGTTTGTGTAGATTTATATAAAAAAATAGAGGAGAATTCTTTAATACTTCACAAACATTGGTTTTGGAATCTATATAATTAATATATTTAAAAACAAAAACCAACCCATGGGTTTTTATAAAATTTTTTCAAATGGGAGTTGAAAACATTAATTTTTAAGGAAAATTTCCAAAATTATTAAAAAATTAGAATTTGTTATATGGAGGTGAGTCACACTCTCATGGAAATCATTTTAAAATGATAAATTATTTTATAAGTCATAGAGGGTCCAGTAATGAATCATAAAATTAATCAAACAAATTTTAAATCACATTATTTTAGAGTGGAAAAATATATTTTCCAAAAACCCTTTTATAGTATTTCATTACATCACTATTGGGTCATTATGAGGTCATAAAACACAATATATATATAATCGATATTGAATTTTTACCCAAACATTTGACTATCTTAGAAAATTATGAAAAATTAACTATTAGATAATTTGACATCTTGAATCTAAAAATGATATTTATTTTATCTAAATAATTTCCTAAATATATGAATTTCCATTTTTAAAATAAAAAACTTCCATTTATTGAAAATTCATGGATTTTGAAAAAAATAGTTTTCAAACCTTAATAAAAATTACAATTGTATTACTAAAAACTATATAATAATTTATATTTAAAAAATGTAATTCAATAATAATATTTTATTAAAATATTATTTAATTAAAAACCCCATTAATTCATAAAAATATATTTCTTAATTGAATAAAAATATTAACTAAAAATACTATTTGTTCTTTAAAAACCATTTACAAAGTAAGAACAATAAAATGAATGTATATTATTTATACAAAATAATGAACATAATTATAGTTCTAGGATATTTTTACATAACCCCTTATAATACCTGCATCAGAACATAGGTTAAGTTGTGAGATGGTGAAAGACTCTTGGGGTGGCTCGAATAACATCGCTCGGGTGGTAATCTCTATTAACTTCCAATTCTCCCGTAGGCAGCTCTATTTAATCTCAACGTGTTAAATCTCAGCTTGGGCTTGGTCAAGAGTGAATCCCAGTGAAGCTAACTCCATTCCAATCTCTAAAAAATGGGATTCATATGGATAAATTCTATAGGATTAGTCCATCGCTTCCTTTTACTGAGTAAATTGGATCTGTTAAAGCTCTATATTTATATTAATCATCTGATCACTGTTCAACAGCTGTATTAGAAATAGTAACAATTCTTAACAGTATTTAAAAATAAAAAACCAAGGATGTATATATGAATTATATAACCATTTTACATAATAATATATTTAATTAGATCAAGATAAAATTGTATTAATATAATTTTTTTTCATTGCAATAAGGTAAAGAAAACCTTATGGTTTATGATGTTTCTTGCAAAGAATCCAAATGAGAATTTATATATATTTTGGATAATGGTTGTTCTTCTCAAGTGATAGGTGATAAGAATCTACTCAAGGATATTTAAAATTTTGAATAAGGCTTTATGAACTTTATAAATTATGGTACACTCAAAGTAAATGGAGTTGGATAATCATTGATTTATAAATTAAATTGAAATAAAAATATCATTGTATGTTGAAGGACTAAAACACAATCTTCATAGTTTGTCTCAGTTATGTGATAAATGGAATGAAGTGGCCATTTAAAATAATGGGTTTTTTGTGATGATCGTGAAATATGGATGTATCTTAAATATATTACAATGAAAAATAAGTAAATTTATAAAGATTTTGGATGCTACAAATTATTTTATTTTAAGCATGTAACAATAAAATCAACTATGATATCAATGACTTGGTGATGTTGGAAAAAGTATCGCATGTTATAGTATTTCTTTAAACAATGTACTTGAAGTTACTAAGTTAAAATAATAAAGGAATTGGATGTTTTTCATATGTAAAAAAATCATGAATAATCTAAGAAAAAAGGTTGAAATACAAGATACACATCCTTTGTAGTTGATTCACTCTAAAATTTTTGAGACTGTGAGGATGTAATAAATAAATAGAGATAAATATTTATTTCTATTATTTTTTAATTTAATCATAATTCAGGTATTAGGCTTATGAAATATAAATTGATGGCTTGAACAAGGTTTAAATGAATCAGAAGAAGTATAGAAAAAGAGTGTTATTACTATTTAAAGAAGATTCTGACTGATAATTGTGTTGAGTATAGTAGTAGAATGTTTTTATCATATCATGAAAAATATGGCATTTTGCATGAACTCAATGAACCATATACACCACAAAGAAATTTATTATCTTATGAAAATAATGGAATTATTTTAGAGATATCTCAAACTATGTTTCTAGAGAATGACACATCATATTTATTCTAGAGACAATCCAATGGAGTAGCGGTTAAAATCCAAAATTATTTCATTATAGGATAAATTCATATATGTAATAATATTTGATGTATTATTAGAATTATAAATGGTGGAAGTATCTAAAAGTGTTTTTATCCCTTTTATTATCAAAGTTATAGGTGAGAATCTAAGAAAATTTCATAGAAGAGGTGTTGATGGTCTATTTCTTGGTTATCCACCAAATAAAAGATGATATAGTTGTTAAAAAATAGTAACAGGGAATATTTATGATGATTTTTATGTGAACATAATGGAGAATATAAAAAAACTACCATGAAGAATCATGTTCTAGAAGTGAAGATGATGAATCTATTTTTGTGACATAATGAGGTGTTGCTTAATAAAATAGATATAATAATGAAGAAATTCTTGATGAACAAGTTGATTTAGAATCTTTTAATAATGAAGAATAATATTTTTCACAAAATCTCATGTTTAGATGATAGTTTTAGGTCAAAAATATTTAATGAAATTGGGGTTTATTACTCAGTGAAGAGGAGAATTATGTTCTTTAAATTAAAGATACCTTTATATGGGCTGAAGTATGCCCCAAGATCATGGTAATCTAAGGTTGACATGTGTCTTATGAAATTGAATTTTAGAAAAGGGAGAGTCGATAGAAATATCTAAACCAAATTTGATAATAAGGTATTTCTCATTTTTATTATTTATATTGATGAAGTTATTTTTTCTGAAAATAATGAATGAGTTTGTGATTATTTTTAAAAATAAATTTGGAATATTTTTGAAATGGTTGTGCTTTGTGAGATGAGATAATTTCTTGGTTTAAAAACTTCTCAAGAGAAGGATTGCATTTTCTTATATCAAAAAAATACACTAGTGAGATTTTGAATAAGTTTGGAATAGAGTATTTAAATCCCATTTCCACCTCAATTTATATTGGAACAAATTTAGGAAAATATTTTTAAGGAAATGAGGTTCGTCTAAAATAATTCCCATAGTTGATAAGAAATTTACATTACTTAATAGCTTTGAGATTGGATATTATGTATATTATTACATATTATGTTAAGTATTAAAGTGTAAAAAATGTGTATCTTTTTTTGGATGGAAATAGAATACTTATATACATCACAGTAATAACATATTTGGGGTTGAAATATGATTGAAAATGGAAACTTAATTTTTTTAGTTTTTTCGATATAAATAAGACAAGATAGGTTGATGGAAAAAGATCTACATATGGTGGAGTTTTCTTTCTAGGAACATTATGTATTTTTGTCCATTCCAAAAATAATAATTTAGTTACCTTGATAACTATTGAGGATGAATAAATGGCTTCCACTCATGCCTCAACACAACTTATATGGATGAAGACTCAACTAGAAGATTAGAAAGATGATGTGAAGTTTCTATTACTTTTGGGATGTGGAATTAAAAGTGAAATTATCCTTTCAAAAAATCTAGTTCAGAATTAAAGGTCCAAGAACATTGATATAAAATTTCACTTCATCAAAGTGCTAGTGGAGAAGAATTAATTAAATTTGTAATCTTTTTTCCAAAAAGGAGAAAATTACATATGTGGTCACCAAGCCACTATCAAATGAAGAATTCCAGAATTTCAGGTTGAGTTTAGTGTTCAAAATAACTCTTTAGAGTGCTAAGGTATGGTGTATTTATCCCCTCTCTCATCTTTCCCTTTTATATTATTATCAAAGTGGGGCAATACTTGACAACATAAATATTTACATAATATTTATCTTATTATTGTTTAACAAAGAGGGGTATTAGAAGATGTGAGGTGAGATCTTCTTAGTGTTTATAGATCAGGATTAAAGTTCATGATGTAATATGAATTGGAGAAGAAGTGGAAATGGAAGAAGTTGTAGACCATTCTACAGTCTAAGAGACCATTTCCATGCTACAGAATAAGTTTCCATAGCATGTAGGAGACTCCAACTTAGTTCTCTATGTTGTAGTGGAAGTACAAGCTATATAAGAGGCCGGATCATTTTTCAATGGAACTAAAAAATCCAACTGATCTATGCCATAGTGAAGGTCTACACTACAAATTACTAGTATAAGAATTTTAGTGGTTCTAGAAATTTTGGTAACCTCTATGTCATGCCCATTATACTACACCGTTGTCACGAATGTGAAAGATAGACTATGCTGTAGTGAAAAGACCATATTGAAGATAGGAGTATGTTGGACTTCAGTGGATCTGGAGATTTGGTGACTTCCACACCACAACTCAATTGACCACATCATAGTCAAGTGAGTACGTGCAGGACTATGCTATAGTAACTAATATACACTTCATGGGTTTATTTTCATAGATTTTGGTGTTTATGAAGATTTGGTGACCTCTAAAACAAATCCCATTGACTGTACCAAAGAAAATTATGGTAGTTATGTGAAAAATATTGAAAACCCAAAGTTTATACCATTATCCCCTTGTGCACATCATAGAAGGGTGTTTTTTGGGAAAATTCAAGGTTTCATGTTTAATTTTCTTCATTTGGAGACTTTGGTGGTTATTTATATCAATAATAAATACCAATTACAATTGGACAATCATTATAATTAAGATCTAAATTTTGAGTTTGAAATAAGTGTTTAATGAAGTTGGGGGGTTTGAATTGATTTTGGAATTTCAAATTCAAATAGAAGTCCTGTTGTGCAAAAACTGGATTGGTATAGAAGAAATATTGTTCTGAGAAAAAAAAATAAGACAATATAAGAGGAGGAAGTGTTCAAGAAGAAGAAGTTTATTTATATTGACACAAAATGAAGAGATGCTTCATGTATTTCCATACGTTTAAGAGATGGAGGAGAAACACTACATCAACAATTGAAGGATGTCATTGGAAGAACTACTAATGAACATGGTTTATCTAGTGTTAGGGCTTTAACAATACTAGTTAAAAGAGCTGTTAAATACCCCCTTTTTATTTATAGAAAAAGAACTATTAATGGTGGTCTTTAACAGTGTTTTTTATCACTGGTAAAGGGTCTCTATAATAGCAGTAAAAATGTGATTTTAAAGGTTCCCTTTATCAATTCTAGAAAAAAACGCTCATAAAGGCCACCCCTTACAAGCGCTTTTTTAAAAGCAATGATAAATGCCCACCCTAAATCACCACATTTTCTATAGGGATTATAGAGGATATATTTCATTATAAAATATTTTAGTAAAAATCATATATTAATAAATTAATATTGATATAAATATAATATATAAATTTTAGATATTTGTTAGATAATGAGAAATATGAATTTACACCTAATATATAATATATTTAGAGAAAATTGGACTATAAAATAACTAAAAAATATTATTGATTAATAAATTTATAATTTTTATTAATAAATATCCATTTAATAATAGATGTATGGCATAAAAATTAAATGAATTAATGAATGGTCTAAGATAAGTTGAAAAAATTACTTGTACATAAAATAACCATAACATTTGATTTGAGTGTCTGTATGGGTTCAACTGCAAATCAAATAAAAGCCTATGATGATATCTATGCACTAGTGACCTAGGTGAAACCCTACTCACATTGTTTGAGTCAAAAAAGGCCTAGAATACGTAAAATACTAATTTTTTAGTCGATGTACACCAATTTGTTTTTTAATTTGGTGAAGTTTCAACCCCATTTATGTGGGTATTTTTTCTTGTTTTTAGTGGGGATTGAATTTATTCACAGGTATTACATTCATAGTGAAATTATGGTTTTAAAATTTTATCAATTTTTATAATTTATTTTTATTTATAATTAAATATATGAATATTTAATTATAATTACGTATAATAAATCAATTTTATAAATACATATATCAATATATTGTGGTAAAATTTATTTTTAAATATATAAAATATATATTTATTATTTATTTTATTTAAGGAAAATAATATCTATTTAATTTAACTTATTAAAAATAAAAAATATGTATATATAATTTTTATATTTACGTATGTATTTTTATTAATAGACATATATATATTCTATTATATATAAAAGAATAATAATATATGATATATTTAGATAAATATAATTGGGTATATATATATATCACAAATTTCTAAATATATACAAAATAAATTTAAAGTCAAAAAAATATTCAAAAAAACATGCATGACGTAGTAGTTAAGAGCATCCAGTAACATAAGGGATGTCCTGGGATCAAATTCGAGAATGCATAGATATTTGGGATGGCCTTTTAGTGTTGAGATAGGGGGTGGGTGAGTGATAGTGGATAGGAATTGGGAAGTGCTGAGAATGGGGGCTATAAGCGCTGAGAAAGGGGATGTTTGGGGTGCGTAAAAAATTATTTTCTTTTTAAATTTCATAATAGTGCTAAAAAGATTTGTTAAAGGAACCCTTTAATAGCATTATAAATAAGTTTTGATAAAGGTTCACTTTATCAGTGATTTTTTTTATTTTTGTTAAAGGGTTCATTTAACAGCTCTTTTTTAGTGTTGTTAAAGATCAGCTTTTAACATTGCACACAATATCAGTGCTTTTAAAGAATAGATAAAACCCTTATACTATCACTGTTAAAGGCTCGATTTAAAATAGTGAAGGATTTCTTCTTACTAATATTGAATTTTATTATTTTTTCAGTGTAGGATTCATTTTCACAATCGGGATACATGATGTAATATGAGTTCATGGAAAACCCCTTCACATTGTAACTATATGTTGAAACTAATGGGTTTCATGATCTTGTTGTAATCTGAATCATTTCAAGGACTAGCCTTCTTATTTTGAGAGGTTAAAATTATAAATTTTTTGTGACCTTATTCTATTTGACTTCTTAATAGTGGTAGTATTAACTTTAATAATTGATGAGAGTTTATTCACAAAATTTTTTAAGATAAGTTGAATCATTGATTCACCCCCCCCCCAGATTCAAGAGGGGTCATTTCAATTTCTAAGTAAATAGAGTGATGTGCTTAGTTAATTCATGATTATAACTAACCATGCACCACAACCACGTGGCCTTGGAGGGGAGGAGTGTAGTTTGAAAATATGTGCAACATGGGATAAATAATTGTGAAAATCCTATAATTTATTGTAGCTGCACCATGCATGGTGTGAACATGTTTTATATCACCATGCACCTACACCATGTGAGGTGTGGACCCATGGAAAGTGGGATTTTCATGGTTAGTGCACAGTTTGTCCAACCATGTGGCCAAACCGTGTGCCCCTTTAAAATTTTGGAAGATAACTATCTTTCCTCATAACAATTAAATGTATGTTCTCTTCTCCTCCTTTCGTAAGGTGGCACTATAAGAGATATTTCATCCCCCTCTTCTAGGATTTGGTCTATCTCCCTCATCCATGTTTCTTTTTGATCTTCATTCATCGTGTTTGACCAATCTCATTAAGTATATCAATCTTTCTTCCTTTATCTATTTTGTTTTCTATCTTGGGTGTTATCACTATGTGAGATAATATGTCATATTTTCCAAGCATTTTTCTAGTTTGTCATTTTCTCTCGTTCCATCCTATATTCAAGGCCTATATTTGATGAGAATTGATCTAGGAGGATGAGTTTGGTGCTCTAATACTTGTTCCTAAATGTATTGAGGTTTATAGTGTGTCATCATATTACGGAATGTTGTACTTTCCATGTGTTTCTCCTAAGATTAATATTCTTTCAAATTGTTATCTAAACCTAGATGTATAAGTTCTATGAGACCCCTAAAATCATTGGTGGTTCATGACGCAAAATTGAACCACTCCTTATGGTTTAATTTTTTAAATTTCTTTGAAAACCATTATTACTTTTAGCCAAAACACCCATGATGTTTGTTTGGTTTGACCCTTGAAAGAGGAGTGACCAAAATGATTTTATTTTATTATAAAGTGGTTTGTATACATCACTTGGCCTTTTATATTACTTACTAGTAAATTGATTGATGGAGTGAATTGAATCATTATATAGAATGACTATATCACCAATCCCATGATCCCTTTTATTATACAATTTAATTGTTATGGACCTTTATGACACATTTAAAGGTGTGGCGTGCATTGATAAAGACATAGAATATAGACCTATAATTCCTTGGATGAACTCATAGGATGCTAGATAATTCATTATTGCATCTTCTAAGTGGGACACCACACTTGGGCTTGGTCAATTTCTTATGCTTGTGAATTCCTCAGACTAATACTGATGATTCATCTAAATTTCCATAAATTGGAATTCCATGGATCATTTCCTTGGATTTGGATTGATGTCCTTGGACACAGACTGCCTTGGATTATCTACATGGGATCTAGTCAAGTCTATCCTAAGATTTCCTTCGACATTTCTTAAGTCTTGGTTAAAAATGTTTCAGGTGAAATTCCCAGAGTTCAACCCTTCGATTAAACTCATACCCTATATCTTAACATCTTGGTTGATCATTGTGAGTGGGCTCAACCTTCTATGGTCATGGATTCTAGGGGTCTCCCATGGATCTTTTATGAATATTATAACCGTATACCTTGACTATGTTACATGATTCCTTATCAAATTAATGTTCATATGATCAGAGTTATATAACTTAGGCTGAATAAGGTAGTGTAATCCGTGTATCCCATGAGGTCCCTAAGCTCAACATGTTTTATAGTTACTTTACTACTTTATATCAATTACACATGAACATTGTTACACTTTATATTCACAAACAGTATTTTCATTGCACATCATTGGTGGTGACCTACTGTGTTTTGGTCACACCTTTTTTGGGTCATCGTCTGGCACCCAGACATATTAATTGGATATAGGTATGGATAAAAGAAGACACACAACTATGAAAGCTAGATTTATTTTTTGTATGGGAGCCTAGGAGCATATGACTGAGCTGATTCATAGGATTCTCATAGAGATAGTCATTTTTTGGTCATTTTATATAATTTTTATATATTGGTGTTGTATTGTATGCATGTAAACATGTCTACCTATTTTAACTTTTATATTTTCATGACATCATTTTTTTATGATCATATTGGTGTTTATGTCTATTTGTTATTATATGGATGGTTTATTTGTAGTTCCTTAATGTTTCCACTATTTCATTATTATTATTATTATTATTATTATTATTATTATTATTATTCATGTTTCATTATGGTAAAGATGGTATAGTCTCCCCGCCATAACACTATAGACCCTCACTTCTAATCGACATCCTCTGGAATACAATGATGCACATTTGAAGACATGTGTCTATCATGTTCATTTTAATATAAATGAATTGTTCTCGTGATATCACATGATATTCGATGAACCTTAAACAGCAGATGAATATATATCTTACCCTTATGCATCTTTCGTGTGACCTTTACACAGCACCTAGAGATTGCCCTTATGTGAATTCGGGCTAGGCTTACCCTTACGTGAAGGAGGAATTACCCTTACACGAGGTAGGATATAACCTTCATTTGGAGGATAAATGAGGCATGAGTAAATGTAAAAAAATTACCTTTATGGTTATGCTTAAATTTTCATTTAGAATGCAATGATACTTTCAATTTTTTAAGCATTCGTAGAATTATAATTCAACACATGAAATATTTTGATCAAAATAACACTATATTTGTGACATTTAAATGAAATTTAAAATACAGACATAAAAAAATAAAAATAACTAAAAATAAAAAATTACAAAAATATAAAGCAAAAAATCCTATAAATGACACAAAACCAATTTTTTTGACACATAATATTTAGAGATCAAATAATTTTCTCCAGAAAATGTTCCATATTCTTAATAAAAATACTTTTAATGTGTATTAATATTAAAACTATAATTAAATTTTACATAAAAATTTTAATATATAAGTACATTATAAAAAATAAACTAAAACAAATTGAATTAGATTAAAATAATATAAAAAAATTAAATTAGGTGAATAGTAATGAAAATAACCAGAAAAACATATTAATTTAAATAAATATAGTATTATTATTAATTATTAATTATCTAACAATAATTACATTATAATTATAATTAATTACATGGTTTTTCAATTGATTATTGAGAACTATATGGTTCGATGATATATTTCTTATTGGTGATTTGAATGCTAGTTAAACCCTATGATCTTTGAATGCATTTTCTAGGGGTTTTATGGTTGATTTTAAAGAGGATTCTTGTTCTGTGAGAATTGAATGAAACTCATAAATATGATGTAGGTTCATATGTTGATGCTTCTTCATATAATGGATATGTTTGTGAAAATTTGAATTTACAGGCCATGCCGAATTATATGGGCTACCAGAATTAATGAAGGTGAAAATAACTTTAAGAAGGGGAAAATATTAGATTTAAGGGCTTTAATTGATATTTCCAAGTCATTTTCTACCTTAATAAAGAATTGTGTTTTGTTTTTAGAGGTTTTGATTGGGTACACCAGTGTGGCTTACTTTCTAGAATCTAATGTAGAGCCTAAGGTGAGTAGCTTAAAAGATAGTAATTTTACTGTTGTACCAGACCCAGTTTCTCTCAAGAAAAGGATAGAACTCTATCAGCTTTATCTCATTAGTTGTATGATATTTTCTAAGTTTGAAAAATGGTGGAGCTATATTCACATATTTATTAAACTTATTATTATATAAGGATTTATTAATTGTAAATTAACTCCAATTGGGTAGGTATACATTCATATAATTATCAACAACCAGGAAGCTTACAATTGGGTTTGGAAAGATGTAAACATCAATATCAAAAAATTGGTTTTCAAGCTCTCTATGTGGGATGTCAACTTCAATATTTTTTCCCAAAATCAGACCACTACTCAAGTATGAATCAAGTTCTATGGACTAATTTGGTTATTTTATCATATTAGTATCTTTAATAAGTTTTCCTCAAGCATTGGAATTCCAATTAAGATGGATGAGTCTACAGATGAGGGTTAGTTGGTGTTTTATGCGAGATTTTTGGAGGATGAAAATATTAATTCAAATACTGAGTCTATTTTTCTTAATGTTAATGGTATTAAATTTGATTTTGGCATCCAATATGTTTATATTCCTACATTTTTTAATGTTTTTAGGATTTTTAGGTATATTTTTTTGAACATTCATTTTGTTAAGAATGAAATTAATCCATCTTGAGATGGTAATAAAACCTGGAAGGAATTGGACAAGATTCTTTCAATGAATAAACATGTGAATACTCGGAAACTTTTAGATACATGGGATACATGGGTAAATTTAGAGTAGATATTAATGATACAAATTAACTGAATAAAGATGGTGAGAATGTTTTTGAGGATTGGGATTCCTACAAGAATGTTGTTTCCAATTAGGGGCATAGACCTCAAAATCCTATGGATTATTTTTCAATAATTGAAGCTAACAAAGTGGTTTCATCTTGAAAGACTTGGGTTCAAATGAGTAATAATAGAATAAAACTTCTATTGAGAAAAATCAGGGGTATTCTTTGAAATATAATTCAATATTATGGTAGGGCACTTAGACAATGTTGAAGGGAATGTAATTGAGAAGTGAAGTGTAAAGGAAAAATATTAATTGGTTGGGGTGGTTGAAAAACATACAAAACTTATAAAAAATAATTATGTGGGTGAAATTATATCCTATGATGGAAATAACTCCCAGGATCTATCCAATGAGGTTTAATCCTTTGAAAATGTAATTTTTAAAATTTTCATTGATCCAATTGAGAAACATGAGGGACATCCTAGGAAAGATAAAGTTGGTCAAATTAATTCTTCTCCTCATACAAAAGGGTCTCAGGATTTGTACAAGGGTGTTCATTAGGACACGTATAGATTTTAGGAGAAATACTATGTTGATACTTCTGAGGTTTTAAATTTAGATAAGGAGACACAAGTGGTCAATTCAATAGAAAGCATTAGAAATACTATAATACCAAATGGTTCTGTTAAGAAAGTAAATGGTGGAAAGAAAAAGAAAGGTAAATCATTGTCTATATGAGTTCCTTATTTTTGAATTATTGGGGGATATAAAACCTAGATACTTCTATATCTCTTAGAATATATATTAATAAGTATAATTCTATGTTGATTAGTGTTTTAGAACAGATGATCCATTTAAATAATAGCATATGTGGATATTTGGAGAAAATGGGCTATCATTTAGTTCATATAAAGTCCACTTGTGTTGTTGTTGAAACATTATGTGTGCTTTCTCACATGTCCCTATAGTATTAAACTCTAGTTATCAAATGATTTCATGTCTTTTTTATTTATATTGTAAGCACACCATCTAATATTTTGTGTATTCTTTAATAGGTATTAAGTTATAATATTCCTTTGGGATTATATTTCTAGATATTTTCATAACATAAGTATAAAATGGGTTATTCATGGTGATTTCAATGATACATTGGATTTTAATGGAAGTATCGGTCCTTCCTTTTTGAAAATATCTAGTATATTATTCATGGAATGTATTGATTTCAATAAGATTATGGAGGTTAATATTTATATGGATAAACTCCTAATAAAGAATGTATGTTGGGATATTTGTGGTGAGTAAACATGAAAGAGACATTATGAATGATCATGTTCTAGACCCTTGAGAATATGCTAACTATTATACCTATCCTAAAATTAACTATGATCATCATCCAATTTTGATCCCCATTAAGGATAGTCTTTCTATGAATCTCCATCCCTTTCAATTTAAAAAATATTGTGCTAAACCTAACGACTATAAAAGGATTGTTAAATAGGCTTGGGATTCCACTCAATGAGTTAATGATTCCTAATTTTATTAAATGAAGCATAAAATATAAAAATACACGCTATGGGAATGGGAAAAGGAGGGATTGGGTAAGATGGTTCAAGAAATTATCCTTTGGGAAAACTATCTCATGCATGTGAAGACTGAAAACTACAGATTGAGATTTATAAATGATGGATTTCAAAAGGATATTATCATATTCTATAACATTAACACCATATTTAATCTAAAATAGGATTCCCTCAATGAAACTTTTAGTATTAAGTGGTTTTGTAAGGGAGCTCCAAATAATACATTCAATAAACCTCTTAAAAAATACAAGACTATTTATAGACCACTTTCTCAACATAATATTGAAGATGATATCATTTATGACAAGCAGGACATGAGGTACTATATTTTTTATTATTATTAAAATATTTTTATGAGAAAAATTATCCTATACAAGACCTTTCACCTTTTATTATCCCTTATTTTATCACTTTTGGTGATACTATATTCCTTAATGATCTTCCTAATTACATCGCACTTCATGAAATTGCCTTTGGTCTCAATATTAATATCCCCCCAGGTCCATATGGTTTTTTGATATTATTCATTCAGGATTTATATTATATTATTCAATATGGTGTGAAAAATCATGTTACTGTTTTCATTCAACATGGGAATATTCTATGTGGTATCATTAAAACATTAATTCATAAAGATGAAAATGATAATGAAATACATCATTAATAACATATTTCCTTGAAAAATTATATCTATATGATCATTATCTTAATTATTTCAATTATTACAGCCCTACACTCTCAAACATTTGTGTCTCCAAAAAATTTTGGATTCATTAAAGGTAGAAACATAAAATATTTTATTATAATAACTTTAGAATGTGTGAACTATATTTTGATTATGTAAATTTGGATTTTAGTTTTAAGGTTCTCTCTCAATATAAATTTGATAAAAAATTCATTGATAAGAATAAATGTTTTTTCAAATATATCAATATTTATTTTCTATTCAATGAATTGGGTGAAGGTTTCTTCTATTTTTCAGGTGCAGTGAGATAGAGGGATCTTCTTTCATCTCTTGTTTTCTATTATTTTATTATATTACTAAAGACAAATTTTTCTCAAGATGGTTGATGATGGGAAGTTTAAAGTTATTAAGGCTGGAAGATATCTTATTGATCCATCCCACCTCATCTATGCTAACTATGTTTTTATTTTCTATCAATTGGGTTTTTATAACATTAAAAGTATGAAGGATATATTTCAACATTTTAAGAATGTATATGGGTATAGGATTAACTATGATAAATTTCATGTTTATTATGAAAATTACTTCCCTACATCTCTAAGAAAGTTAATTTTCTGGTTGGGGGAGGATCTATTTCATTCTATTATTTTGGGGTTCCTCTTTTTTGGGGGATACCTAAGGTGGAATATTTTATTGATCTTTTTTCTCAGATTAAGAAGAATCTTTGCACATTAAAAGGAAGGTCTCTCTAAATGGCTGAAATTTTTTCCTATTATAGTTGTTATTACAGCTATGTTGGCTCACCATTTTAGGGTATATAAGTGGCCCATTGATCGTATTAAGAATATGAACACTATGATTATGAATTATGTGTTGTGTTATATTATTTTGAAGAAGAAGATAGTTATAGTGCCTCAAATGTTTTATATTAAACCTATGAAAGATAGAGGAATGGGAAATAAAAACTATATGGGATTCAATGAGGCTTTATAGAATTAACATAGGTGGAATATTGTCATAATATAATCTAATACTATTAAATTTTTAAAATTTAGATTCATTAAAAGGATTCAAGTGTGTAATCTCTTCTATATTTACTAAATTTTAAATATTTATTTGAATAATGTTTATGCTAACATTATTCTTCCCTCATGATAGATTGTTTCGGCTAATTCATCTCTTATAATCTATGTGTACAATTGGGAAAGTTCTCCTCTTACAAGCACTGATTTGAGTAATGGTATGTTCTTTGATCCTCAAATCTTTATTAAAGATCAAAATGCTATTTTTTATTATGTACCTTCTTCTTGAAGATTTTTTCTAAACAATTATCACTTTCTCCCCCCATATTAATACTTCGGTTTGGGAAGATGTGTTGTCTAGAAAATTCTTTAGTAAAAAATTACAATTGTTTCAATAATTTTAGTATAATTAATCGGCTATAGTGGATTAATCACATTGACATGGTCTGGGTTATACCTTCATGATCTTGGGAAATTTGGTGAGTTACTTTTAATCATGTTCTCATGGACTCTTATCTGTAGAAAATTGGAATAACTTTCTTCTTAGTTTGTGTGATTATCCACTACTAATTTAAAGATATTTATCAAGTTTCCATTGATTTTTATTTTATTAATTCCCTCTAGGGTACACTATTTAACCACTTTGAGCTTCCTAAGTCTCATTCTATGGGTATATGTGACAATATTTCACACTACACTAATGTTGTTTCTTCCAATCAGATAAATAATGTTTTTATTGCATCATGTATATAGCTTGTGGACATATTATGGAAATTCATAAATAATTTTTATTATAATAGGTAGAGTCCTTCCTTTTTTCTTAACATATCACTAATGATATGTACTATCAGGGAGAAAAATATTGTGCAAAATTACCATGCTGATGATACTCTCCATAGACTTTCTACTCTCAAAAAACATGGAATTTTATGTAATTTCAGGGATTATAAAGTCATGATGAGTATCATATGGAATCCTAAACCACTTTGAAGGTTTATGATTAACTCTGATGGTGCTTCAAAGGGAATCCACAAGGTATCAGGATGCAGTAAAATGTCTTGAACGCATTCAGGTAATGTCATTAGAAGTTTCATTCGTCATGAATTTGACTTTTCTTTGTAGGTTTATATGCTTGGGTCATCCATGTGGTTTGTTTTGTGGAGCTTAAGGGAAGGTAAAACTTATGAACTGAATTTGACTCTATTATTATTGTTCAATCACATTTTAGTGGTCATATTCATTTTAACTTGAATACTCACCTTTTAATGAATAGTGATCTTAGATTAACTATCTTCCATAAATATGGAAATGACACACGTGTTAGGTATGATAGAAATATGACAAAAGGTCTAAAGGGGGTGGATAAACTAGATTAAAAAAAAATAAAGATAATAATTCTTTATTAATGATAGTTAAGATATTTAATTTTTAATGGAAAAAAATACAAGGAAAATAAAACAATGGTATTTTTTATAGTAGTCCAGTATAAAGTAAACCTAGTCCACTCTTAATCCCTCTCTACTCACTGAGAGATAAATGGTGGAATCGGGAATCCATTAGTAGCCATAAATAGGTTGGTTTTTTAATTTTTCCCACCTACATTTGATGTGAACTTGTCAAAGTTAGTGAATAGCTGCCCGATAAAAGCCAAGAACCATGCGTGAAGGGTTTCAAGTGATAAATAAACCATAAAATACCTGGTTTAATTATAAATCCACACAGGTTTGCTGCACCAGGGCGGATGAAAAGAGGTCGTCCGGGGTGTCTCTTGGGAGAGGGCTGAGACGCAGGGCACTGGGTGGCCCAAGTGCGGTGCGCTACAGTGTGATGGGGAGAGGAGGAGCCAAAAAAATCTCATGCCCTGCACAAGCAGGTCGTCTCCCCCCTCCCCTTTTTTTCATTTTTACAAAATAAAAAAATGTAGTTTCGCCTCCTTTTTTTTTAAAATGTAAATCTTGACTTGTAAAGTCTTTCCCACATTTTTTTAAACATTTCAAGATGTGATTTGAAGGTCTTGAACCCAAACTAATTTTTTTATTATTTTCTTTCTTAAGTCTATGTTTAGACTTGAAATAATAAAAACTAATTATAATAAAATATTATTATTATATAATTTTATAATAATGAAATTATAATTGTAATTAAAATATTATTATTATAAATAAATTACAATAATATTAATAATCATTATGGTTCATTGGAAAACACTATTTCTGTAATCGGATGTCCACCCGGTGATCTAAAAACAACCTATTTTATTCTTATTTTAAACATCAGATGATCGTAGATCGATCATCCAATATTGGATTCAAAGGCGGACAGTGGCATTGGGTCCGTCATGATTCCATACTCATATTTTAATCCAAATTTAATTATTTTTGGCATAAAATCAACATGCGTCCCTCTAATACCACTAGTTGGAATCGGTCGTGCAGCGGAAGCCCCAAATAAGTGCGTTTTTAAATTTTTTTTCCACAGATATTCAATGTGAACTTATCGACGTTGGTGAAGAGTAGCCCAGTCAAAGACGAGGACCACACGTGAAGGGTTTTAAGCAAAAAATAAATTGTAAAATACCTGGTTTGATTCTAAATTCACGCATGACATCTGCTCATCGTTAGCGATCACTGCTCGAAGAATCTGATGCCAAATTCCTTTAGATCATCCACACGTGCTTCAAGGAATTCGCAAGAGTTCTATTCATCATATTCTCTGTGCTAGTGTAGAATACCGACGATGACTTCGATGTTCCCATGGTCACCACATCGCTTTGCTAGTGATTCCCGAGAGAGAGCTCCATCCGATCTCCTTGGCTCTAGAGAATCTCTCTCTATAGTGTTGGATAGAGGAGAGGAGAGAGAATCTCCATGAATAGTAAAAAAGAAATCTCCCCTCCTCTA
This sequence comes from Viscum album, assembly GCA_963277665.1. Lineage (NCBI taxonomy): Eukaryota > Viridiplantae > Streptophyta > Magnoliopsida > Santalales > Viscaceae > Viscum > Viscum album. The sequence goes on along the minus strand of OY728129.1, from coordinate 612,211,307 downwards.
ATATTTATTGTGGTTAATTAATTACCTAGAAACACCAACCCGGCCCCAATTACTTAACGCACTATCAACGACATTTTATGACTACTAAACTCAGTCATAAATATTATTATCACTTACTTTTAAAATGTCAAAAAATATTACATGATAATAATTAAGTCATTAACTCGAATATTCGCCCCTATAAATATTAATTGAACCTTTAATAATTTAATATTCATCAATTAATATTTTTCATGTATTTACTTAAAACATGTGAATAAATTTAATAAATAAATTTAATAATAATTATTCTAAACATGAATAATATGAATTGATTTATTTCATTGGTGATAATTTAACCATAGAAAAATCTTGGACCCCAATGGTGAGACCCACCATGTCCAAAACTCTTATTCAACAGAATAGGGAAGATTCTTGAATACGCTATTGTGTGTGACCCTCTAGGTGCTTATCTCGATAGTAGTGAATAGTATTCACAGACAAAGAGTGGGATTTAGAAACCCATCATGGCCCCTAGAGAAATAAATATTGTCACAGAAATGACAACCAACCTATGAACACACACTGGGTGATATAATCTCTTCGTCAGTAATATCTCATAAAGCAGGACGTACTCATGTGTCATCGCCCTTTTTCTTGATTTATTTTTCATTGATGTAACTGGATAGATATACCCTTGACTTCCATGGCCATAGTCTTATAAAGGTACTATCATCCATATCAACATGGCCCGCTATATGTTACATCCATAACCTGGAAGCAACAAATCCAATCATGACCATTCAAACAATGTCATGCCACCAATGATGCGCCCCACACAAACTACCTCTCCATGACTTCATTACCATGGTTTTCGTATTGCATCAAAGTATGCAATCAAATGACATACATTGGTAATGATCTCAAGTCAGGAGACCATTACACATGATCATAGATAGGAACATCCAATGACACCCAAATCATGTTGAGTTCCAATTGGTAGGCCAGTCCTCATGATCTCACTACTAGAGATCACCATGTGTGAACTTCATGAGAAGAAGTCTCAATGCTTATGAGACCCCAGCACCTGATGGCCAAACATCTACTATGTCCAATCAGTATTATGTATCTAGACCATATAACACATATTTTTTATCAATTTCATAGTATCTAGAAGTTCTCATTATAGCCTGGGAACAGTTATAACCTTTCGATACGACAATTAATATTTGGACATTACCATTTCAATAGTGGATGCAGAATAGTCTACACTATAATGGTAAGATGACATCATGAATAGCTAAATGTATACATGATATGGTAATCAAAAGCACTAAATAGTTGGGTCTAGGACACCCTCTATTTCAACAATACATTGTACACTAATCTTATTTTTTAGGGGAATCATAACCTGATAACAAGATACTTTTTCTAGAGAAAGAAAAACATATACACCTGAATTTTTTATGAGGAGTCATAGCCCAATTACAACATTGAATTAAGACTATATAAATCATAACCCAAATGGTCCTAATAGTAGAATACAATAGTTACTAGCTGATGATATATAAAAATAATGATTTTTTATGTAAAATCACAAATAAAAAAAATTCTTGTATGTGAAAGATGAGAAAATTTGTTACAGACACACAAAAAAATAGGATGAAATATAAGATAAACAAAGAAATAATAGGCATCAGTTATTGAACAATTTATCACGATGTCTCGTCAACGTAGAAGTAGTCATAGAATTTTTCATTCAGACGTTGAGATATTTTCTAGAAGTAGTGAGAAATTGTCATAATAGGTAGAATGTACAACATGTCACCGTATCAACACAATCACACTCTTCGCACTATACCAATTGAAAATAAAAAATCTCTCATTGAAGAAGTGCCTAATGAGAAGTAAATTACATTCCCACCTCATAGTATTAGGCTTGATTATCTTTTTAAAACAAATAAACTCAGAATAAATGAGTGATGTTAGAGAATTTAAAATTCATAAATGAAAAAACTGGATTATAAAAAGGAGAGAGAAAAGATAAATTATTATTGTATCAATATCAATAAACTCACAATTGAAATTTAAAACAATGAAGGATGATGCAAATAAATTTTGTATCGACTAATTTATAATTTTAAAATACGTTCATAATAATTGTTTAAGGAAATGCCCCTTGAAAATTGCAAGTTTTAATTTAAAATATTAGATTCAAAAACATTTCATTCAAAAAGAGTAGTAAATATATAAAAAAATATAAAAAATTAATAAAATTTAATTAAATATCATAAAAAAAGTTTTTATGTGTTTAATATCTACTAAAATTAATTTATAAATAAAAAATTGAAGAAAACAACATAAAATAAGAAAAATGATTTTTGAGTTACAATGTGTAAGTATCATGTGTAAAAATAAAACATCCATTGATCTTCATAAAAACATGTTTAAAATTGTGAAGAACACATTACACAGGTTATACATAATTAATATAAATTTATAGTAATAAAAATTTTAAATTTGTTAAATAAATAGGCATCATATAAATTTTGAAATATTATGTAAAATAGTGAAAATTTCAAGATTTTAGAATAACCTGTAAAATTTTCTTTAAACCATGTAGGAAATTTAACATTAGATTTTTCTACAAAGTAATTTGTTGTGATATAACTTAATTGTCCACATAGGTGAATCGATGTAGGGGATTCACATGGGAGATTCACGTAAGCAAATTCATCACATTGTCTATTCGACATAGGTGAATTGTTCACGTATCTGAATTTCTCATGTATCTATAATTCTGAAATTTGTAAACAGATTGACTTCTCAAACTCTAAACCTAAAAAAAACTATGATAAATATATAATCTATAGGGAACCTACTTTTTCTTTCATAATAATTACATCATTTTAATGATAAGCAGTATAATAGTTTTTTCAAAACAGGGATCCAAAGTGTTAGTGTCTTGGGAAAATTAGGAACAAACATAACAATTACATAATAAAACATTAATATCGTTTAATTCATTATTATCCAGCTTCATATTATACCTTATTTTTTCCTTAATACAAGTAATCACCAGAGGATATACATCTATGAATGGTGTGAAATAAAACACCAATAATATGATAGATAAGAACGTGAATCAATATAAAATAGGTGTGAATAAAACATCATCAAAAAATCAAAATCATGAGAGTAACATTAGATAAAGGAATTAAATGTGGAACTGTATAAAAACGAAACAACATTTCTTCGTTTTCAAATACCATACATAGTTATGAGCAAATATAGAATCATGTTCACACATATCATATGTGAATAATAATAACATAATAATTGTGACCAAATATTTCATCATGTTCATGCATATTTTCACATTATCTCATGAGAGTCATCACATTACACAATGAATTGGAGTTTTGTATAATTCAGAGCACACTCATCACATCATAACATTTACATAATCATGTTGGTCACATAGATCATATATCAATCATTGACATAAAATAACCCATGGAAAGAAAATGGGATTCATGTGAATTTAATAAATAATAAATTCATGAATAAACATTGGGGTTTAAAAAATAAAAATGGAATTAAATACTTCATAAAAGAATAATCAATATTTAGTGAAGAAGAAACAATCTCATGAGAAGTAAAAGATTTGTTTTTTATAAATAATATTTCATTGGGAAAAATATTTTCATTTGACATAAAACCACATTAGAAACATGTATAACAAAGAAAATAAAATGGAAGGAAAATAAATCATATTTAATAAACATTAGTGGAATATTCATACTGAAAATGGATTAAGAGAGGGAAACCCCAATGGGAGAGAGTTGAGTTTGAGAATCCCCTTACCTTGTGTCTGAATGCTTTCTTCACATTAATATCCTTGATAACAAAGTAATATTTTTTAATTAATATGTCCAAAACCTCTTCTATATTTATTTTATTTGTTATAGTTTTATTATGTTCTTTCATAGCCTATTTGATGAATTTTAGAGTTCAATTTCATTGTTCATGAGGGTTCATTTTCTTGGTTCTCATGATCAGTTTGCTTGTTTATAAGTATTAAAGATCATGTATAATAAGAATAATTCTAAAGAATTAAAATTATATGTTATTAATGAATATAAAAAAGTTTAATTGGTCTTATATATCATTTTTTATATGTTATTTGGAGTATTCCTTAGATAAAATGTTAATGATAATCATTTAGATTACTTTTTTAGTTTTTCAATCACAACAAACTCGTTTTTTTAATTATTTAATATTATGAATATTGTTTAGTTTCAGAACATAAAAATTTTATAACATAAATTTTACAATATTTTTCAACCATCATAATGTTTTTATTACCAACCCAGAAGGTGGTTTTGAAAAATGAAAATTCATCGTCCATAGTGGCGGTAAATTGACACACCATGGATGATATTTTCATTTTTAGAATAAACTAGAAAGGAAATAGATTTAAAGAATAATTATTACAATAAAAAATAAAATTGCATTATATGAATGATAATAGTGTTATAATTCGACTTGGAGAAGAGGGTATGATGAGACGATAATAAAATAAATGAAATTGAAAATGAATTAAAAGAAAAAGATTTAGGATTTTACCTCCTGATTTTCCCCTCGTTGAGAACCTCATTAGGGAAAAGGGTTTGATCATTAGATGACACCAAGTGATCCTGGATGTGTGGGAGGGGCTTGAGAAGAGTATTGGTTAGACATTAATCAAGGCTCAAATCATTGATGTTTTGAGGAGAAGAGGTGGTGAGGGGTTGCATTTAATAGGGGGAGAGAGTTGTTTTCTCATTATTTTATTAATTAGTTTATTATTTTGGCTCATGAATATGAATAGTTTGAAAATTATCACTAAATATGTAAAATAATTAATAAGAGTTATATATTATAGTTCTTACATCATCCTTGACTCATGTTATAGTGTATTTATTTTATAATGTATATATGTTTTAAATTATTGTATTTCACTACTCACCAAAAATTCAACAAATTTTTAAAAATCCAAAATATTCACCCAAACCATTTTTTTATGTAAAATTCAAAAATGAAATCTATTTTATGAAAATGATTTTATAAATATGATAATTTATTTTTTAATTAAAATTTTCATTTACTTTGAAAATACATTTTTTAATATTATAACAAATTTTACAACACTTGGTAAAATTAATTAGGGTATTATATAATTATGTTATACTGACATGAAAAAAAATTAAATTTATGAATATATTTTATGAAAATAATTTTTATTTTAAATAATTATATTATTTATAAAATTATAAATAAACATTTTTGATTTATAAAAATACCAAACCTTATAAATAATTTTTAAATTATTTATTTACTTATACCATGATATAATTATATCATATTATCATTTATATGATGTATATATTTTATTTATAATTTCATATATGATATTACTTTTCAAAATTGATTGAATTATTTTTCCAAATGGTCATGTTACTATTCAAAGGGTCAGATTACTATTACATCAAGATAGGTTCTTTAGTTTATAGTAATACATATTATTTCATTCATTATTCATTAATAAAGTTTATATTGTACCCTCTATGTTATTTTATGTGATTTTGTTTGATTTATACAATATGGAATAATTATAAGATGGGAATTTCCAATGATAATATTCTGGGTTGTTAAATTCTACCCCCATATGAAATTTTACCATTAAAATTGTGTTTCACATTTTATGTTGAAAACATGTGAGGGTAATTATCCTTCATCACTTCCTCTAATTCCCATGTTTTCTCTTCATACTTATGGTTCTACTATAGTAGTTTAACCAGGTGAGTAGTCTTGTTGTGTAGAAATTTGTATCTATGGTTCAATATCTTCATTAGATGATCCTCATAAGAGAGGTTATTTTTCAATTTTACCACCTCTAGATTCATTACATGTCATGGATCTGGTATGTACTTCCTCGCGAAGGATACGTGGAATACATTGTGTACTTGAGACATGGTAGATGGAAGTTAAAATCGATAGTCCAAAGCTCTGAAATGATTTAGAATCTCAAAGAGGTTGATGTAACTGGGACTTAGCTTTCTCTTCTTGTAACACCCCAAGCTTCCACGATATGTTTCCCTTTAAATAATGCAATAGCTTGTGTTGTACGCAACTTCAAGATTCTAACACATCACGGCCAATCAAACCAGCCATTATGAATAGTAATAGTGACTTTTTAAAATTTTATCAAACTTTATTTCAAAATGGACTTCATTTTTCAGTTTAAAATATCAAATTTATCTTAGGGTGAATTTTTCGTTTTTTTGAAAACATTTAGTTAATGATGAATAGTGAAAAATACTGAATTTTAATTAAAAACAACTTCTTTAATCAAAATAATTTATAGTGATAAATTATAATATTGAGTGGATTTTAAGTATAATTAGATTATATATTTACCATTTAATTCAACGTTGGTCATTGGACATAATTTCACATTTAAACTGGACATAAGCAAGTGTTAATCTTTTGATAGTTATTATTTCATAAAAATACACTTTTTGTTTTGACAACGAGAATTGACTTTAAATTAATTTCTGCCACTTCTGTGCTTTGAATTTATAAAAATGGATTCAATATTTTTAATCAGGAGGTCCAAATTGTGTAAATAGATAACTTTTTTTAGACATTTTGTATAATTACTTTGGTAAATATTTTATTTACAATGGTTAAAGGGTAAATCTGATAAATAAGGGTAACAAAATAATATTACAATAATATTAAATTACCCTAACATGTGTCCTAACCCTATTGGATGATACATTTCCGACCATGGAATCCTTTGGTCAATTTTGGGACCCCATGGAGCCACTTGTAAGTGATAATGACTCTTTATATTACTTAAGTTAAAGTAGATACAAAAATGACATAAGCATATATCTTTTAGTAAAACAATTTTTACATATTGATATATATGTTATCTATTAGATAATAAATATTAATTATAAAGAAAAAAATATTTCCTACATAATTTTATTTTATTTATAATTTTTAGAAATTGTATAATTTAATTTATTTATGACACAATGATGATGCAATAATTACCTTATTAATGAAATATTAAAATAATTGATATTATAAATACCCAAATAAATGTAATTTGAGACTTTTTATGAATTAAACTAATTTTATAGTATAATATGACATTTTAGAGTTTATTAAATTAATTTTTTTAATTAATAATGCTGTTATAAATTTCAAAAAAACAAAATACCAAATAGTGTCAAAATTGACATAAAAGAGTTTTTAAAAAAATATTATATTATTAATTGTTATTATGTTCCTAGAAATATAATGATCAGACAAAGGGCTTAAATAATATTATATATGTCATTAATTAACTACTTTGGGTTCACTTGGAAGTTTGTAGTAATTTTATTAACCATATAATACAAAAATACAAACAGACATGGTAAATGTCAATCTATTTAATGAATAGTTAAATCTAGAAGATAAGGCTAATATAGTTCCCAAAACCACTCTAAATCCTATTTTTTGAGTGGTTTGAGAAAATTATCACAATATCCATTAAATAAATCATTTTTGATCCATTAGAAACCGAAAATTATTTTATTACAAAATAATATTTCAATCTTTTCCTAAGTTTCCCCTCACCCCTCCTATAAAAGGGAACTTCTTATTATCTCACATTCACACCTTAAAATCCATTTGGATCAGACAAAACCTACCCAAATATCCTCCACACTATCCTCCCTTCATCTTATAGGCCTTCCCTTAGTCATAAAGCCAACTTATGCATCCCTTTTGATCAAATCAAAAGGAACAGCCCGAAGAAGAGGTAAATATTTCATCACCTCTTTCAAGTTCATTACTTCTTCCACTTCCTCTTTCTTTGTTGTTTATATTATTAACTAATAAATCAAGTATCTTCTATATACTATGATGTTATTATAAATATTCTACAACCATATTCATTATTCTATCCATCCTTTGAATGACATGTCATCATACGTGTGTAAGTACGGCTTACCGTCTCTAGGTCATGGTGTAGTTTCTATTAAATACATTATTATTTGTATGGGTATAATAATGATGTATAATTGCTGTAAATAATAAATATAACATGATAATTATTCTGTATATATTATATACCCACCAATTATATATTATTTTAATATCAAAATAATGAAATTGTCACTCGTACATACGTACGGATTACTGTCTCCATGAACACGATGAGATTCATTCACCATCGTATCCATTCAAGGGTAATTTTCATTTGATGATTAAAAATAATTTTTAATGACTTAATATAATAATTAATATGAATAACATACATCCTATCCATAACAAACATTACTTACATAATAAATAATATAAAGGAAAATGAATCAGTTAACACCCGAAACTACGAAAATACTAAAATATTATTAAAAAATAAACATTATAAGAACATATATGATATCATATTAATGTATATAGTTTCAAATAATTCAATAAAAATTATTTCCCCATTATATAGGAGTTAAACCTACCCTCAAACAAGGAAAATTACAAGGTAAGGGTTAATTCTACAATCTCTTTATTATCTGAGGTTGTTTTTACGTAAGTATCTGCTGGGACCTCTTTATCATGCACATCATATGATTCAAAAAATTTATTTCAGAACTTTTTTAATATTTACTATACAATGATTTAAAGTCATTTATACCCTTATTTTAATGTATATTTTTTGAGAGTAATGTTTCATTCATTTTCCAAACAAGGTATTTTACGACCTTTTCGACAAAATTAAGGTAAGATTGTTTTTTTAACTTATACAGTGGGTGCGGTTATTCTCCACAATTATAACATCCTAAAAGATTACCTAACAAAATTATAATAATATTTTCAAAATAAATGTTTTCTTTTTTTAAATATGTAACATTAAATGATTTCAAAAAAATAAAGAGATGTTTCTCTCAAATAGTTTTGATTTCATCTATGTCAACATCCTTTAATGGATTTTATACTTGTTTGAAGTCAATTAATTATAATACAAATTTTCCAAATTGTATTGACGGTTTTGTCATATGTTTTATTGTGGATTTGTTATTTCTATACCATTCATCATTTATGGTTAAAGTATTGACATTTAGTTTTCTAGTTTTAATACAAATGTTTATGTTATATTTCAACCTTTTCATATGAGGAATGTATTAGATTTAGTAAGTGACAGGTGGAGACCACTATAGCTCCTCGATGCATCAGTAGGTTTCAAGAGACAACTAGATGTGGAATTGGCTGAGGCCTTTCCATAATTGATATATGGTTTTGGTCGAGGCCTTAATCATTTTTAGACGTCTTGGCCAAGGCCTTAACAAAAGGTGTCAGAATGTCTGCCATTATACATTACTTCATTATGAAAATAATATTGATGGTTCATGTGGTCATTCGACTAGTAGAATACCCATAATTAAGTTTTATTATGGTATTATTTACTCATCTCATATTCCAACCATAAAAGTATTCATGTTTATTATTGTTAAAGGCATGTGGTTTCAAATATTCATCATGCTTAATAGTTATGTTATCTTCCCCTATACTGCTTACCCATACTGAGTGTTTGAGCTCACACCATTCTTATGTTTCATTTTCCCAGGATATGAAGAAGTTAGTTATGAGTGACATGCAGTCATAATTTAGGAGGCTTAGATGTTTATAATGGAAAAAAATTGTGTTGTATTTCTTTTCAAGTTGTAAAGTTGAACTTTTGTATGAATCTTGTTTCCAATAACACTAAACTGGTCGATCTTTTGAGATATTATTTCCTTGTGTTCATGCCAATGTTATTTAATAATGCACTGACTCTGGGTAACTAGGGTCGGGGTGTTATAGTTGGTGTCAGAGTAAGATTAGTTCAAACCATTGAAACTAGATTTAGATAAACTCTGATTAGAGCACATAGCCCCAATTTGGACTTTGTGGATTAGTATATAAGAACATCCTAGAATTTTGTTACTATAGAGATTTTTTGAGTTTTCCAAGTTGTACATCCTTTTCTAGATACAAGTAGGTAGAAGCGACTCTGGTACAGATGTACCTATGGGTAAAACCTGAAAACACCGCTTTGAGCTAGACATGAATGTGAACTGGTGCACGACAACAGGCCTTGCTACACTCTTGGTTACGAAATTCTTGGGGGCTATGTTTAGGATAATTTTCATTTTCTTTAAAAACTATTATGAATGGTTTATGAGTATATACTTCCTCAGTGAAACAATTTTTATTATTATGGATTATATCCATAAACTGTTCAATTTATGTTATGTGTTTTACAAGTTTGGATCTATGTATTGCGATTCATAAACTAATATAGTGTATGACATCATTTAGAAATGGTGCCTAGTAGAAGGAATGGAAACTGTATCAATACACGCACTCTATGTAGGGATTTTCCTCCTAAACAAAATAATTATAGTAGAGATGGTGATACAACTGGTGTTGATCAGCTTATCACTATATTGGGACAAATCATACAGTTTATAAATAATAACCTTACCCGTATGGAGCACCCTGATCCATAACGCAGAGGATCAATGTTAGACTACCTCATGATGCAACCACCACCAACATTAAATGGGGGTAAAAATCCATTATTAGCTAAGTAATGGATAAATTCCTTAGAGAAAATATTCCACGCCTTGGGGAGTAGTAAAATGGAAAAAGTTGTCATGGCAGTTTACCGCCTCCCTGGAGATGCGGATCAGTGGTGGTCATTGATTAAAAACACAAAGGAAGATGATGAAGAATAAAATATGGAATGGTGGGAGTTTAAAGAAATTTTCTTAAAAAAATACTTTCATCATGACAATCGAGCGGATATGGAAAGACAATTTTTGAGTCTGAGGAAAAAGGAGGATGTGAATGTCTCATAGTATAAAGTTAACCTTACAAGGCTAGAGAGGCATGCTACAGATTATATACGTAACCCAAGATGTAATATTGACCGTTTCTTTGATGGGATAAACCCATTTCACCATTGAGCATTAGAATGATAATCCTTCTCATCATATGATGATATTGTCTCATGTGCTATCAAAACAGAAAAGAAATTCTCTATGTCTTATGACTTTAAAGAAAATAAAGAGAAGAAGAGATATGCTGAACACTCCCATAAATTAAATAAGGAATCAGGGAAGAAGGGATGAATTGAATTTCCATGCTGTGATAATTATGGAAGGAAGCACCCTAGTGACTGTCTAAAAAGAAAAGGAGTATGCTACAAATGTGGACATAAAGTCCATCTTGCTGGTGATTGTAAGGAAATGAAATACACTACCAATGTTCAATGTTACAATTTTAGAGATATGGGACATTATGCAGATGAATATCCAAGTGTCAGGGAAACATACCTCAGAAAATGCAAAGGGATCAAGGCCAATATTATGTGATCACTAATGCTGAGTTTGAAGTACTGAAAGACTTGGTGGCAGGTAATTTAATGGTTTCCTCATGTTTGTCCAATGCATTATTTGATATTAGATTATCGTATTGTTTCAAATCATCCCAATTTTCCAAGAAAATTAGATATTTCCAATTTGATTTAATTAGAGCGTTGTTAGTGAAAACTCCAAAGGGAAGTATCATTGCTGCAATGTTTTGTGAATCAGTTCCCATTATAGAATATAAATGTTCTTTAACTATTGATTTCATCATCATAGCCATGATTTAATTTGATATAATCCTCGGTATGGATTGGCTTTCAGACCATGATGCAAAAATTTATTGTAATAAGAAAGAGGTTACAATTTTTGATGATGATGATAAAGAACACATTATCTTTAGAGAAGAAATGTATCCACCTCATTATTATCTAGATCCACCCCTAGTAGCTCAATTAAATTCAATTATTAGAGAGGAAGATAATGAAATAACTATGGGTGAGTAAAATAATCTTCAAATAGATAATGTACCTATTATGCAATAATATTTTGATGTGTTTCTATAAGATTTTCCTAGACATCCTCTAGAACGATAAATTGATTTTTCCATTGATTTAATTCCTAGTAGAAGGCCCATATTGAAGACCTCTTATAGAATGGACACTATGGAATTAGTGGAACTAAATAAAAAACTATAATAATTGTGTAATAAGAGATTTATTCACCCCATTGTTTCTCTATGGGGACCCCTATTCTTTTTGTTAAGAAGAAAGATGGATCTATGAGGTTGTGCATTGACTACAGGGAGATCAATGCTATAACAATAATGAACAAGTATCATGTACCTCGCATTGATGATTTATTCGACCAAATTCATGGAGCTCAATATTTTTCAAAGATTGACCTTTGATCTGGATATCATAATTTTTGTGGCAAGAAGGAAGACATTCTTAAAACAGCATTTCGAACCAGGTACAGGCATTACAAGTTTACAGTAATGCTTTTTGGGCCGACTAATGCACCCTCTATTTTAATGGATCAAATGAACATAGTTTTCAATGAATATCTTCATTATTTTTTAGTAGTATTTATTGATGATATCTTGGTACACTCTAAAATCTATGAAGATCATGAAAATCACTTACAAACCATTCTAAAAACCCTCAAAAGAAATTAATTATACAGGAATTTTAGCAATGTGTATTTTGGATTAAAGAGATTTCTTTTCTTGGCCATATTGTCTCAAAGGATGGAATCTCTATTGACTCATCTAATACAAAGATAATCCAATAATGGCCAGCACTAACAAGTATAACTGAGGTACACAATTTTATTAGTTTAACAGGTTATTATCGATGTTTCGTCCAGAATTTTGCCTGATTGGCTAACCCATTAATGAAACTCACATGTAAAGGGGTTAAATTTGTTTGGAAAAAAGGGTGTGAAGAATGTTTCGAAGAAATGAAGAGAATATTAGTCAATGATATTATCTTGACACTACCATTGGGGAATGATGCGATTGTTATTTATAGTGATGCCTCAAAGAAAGGACTTGGTTGGGTATTTATGTAGAATGGTAGAGTTATTTCCTATGCATCACGACAACTGAAAATTAATGAGAAAAACAATCCTACTCTTTATCTTGAGTTAGTAGTTGTAATCCTTGATTTGATGATTTGGAGACACTATCCCTATGGTGAAAATGTGAGATTTATACTGATCTCAATATTTTGATGTATGTTTTATCACAGAAGGAACTCAACGTGAGGCAAAAGAGATGGCTTGAACTACACAAGGATTATTATTGCACGATACACTATCATCCGGGGAATGAAAATAAGGTGAAAGATACTTTGAGCAGAAAGGATCTTGGAGTTTTGAATAAGATGATATTTTAAAGGGATCCTATTTTCTTGGATCTAGTAAAGATAGATATGGTAATAACCATTGAAGGTGAAACATCAATGCTTTTTAAAAAAATTTCCAAACCATCTTTACTAGAACGGATAAAAAGTTCTCAAGCTGATGATGAAGAATTTCAAAAGAAGATTAAATATGTGAATGATGGTATATTGATAAAATTCATATATGAATATGGTATTTTGAAATTTGGTAAGAGACTTTGTGTTCCTAATATACCTGATCTGAAAAAGGTGTTGTTAGATGGTGCTTATAGCTCCAATTTCTCTATACACCTTAGGAGCACCAAGATGTATGGATATTGGAAGGAACATTTTTTGTGGGACAACATGAAGAGAGATATTGGTGATTTGTGTCAAGATATATGGTTTTTCAACAAGTGAAAGATGGAAGGAAATAGCCTGGGGTAGTCATGAAACCTTTTCCCATACCTGAGTGGAGAGGGGATAAAATTGTGATGGATTTTGTCATGGGACTACCAAAGGCTCTTAGAAGGAACCATGCAATATGGGTCATTGTTGATCGTCTTACAAGTTCATCACATTTTCTTGCTATAAAAGAATATTTACCACTTGAAAGTTTAGCAAGACTATATATTAAATATGTTATAAGACTTCATGGAGTAACCCTATCAACTTTTTATGATCATGATCCACGTTTTAAATCAAGATTCACAAAAATTATTGTAACACCCCAGGATTTCAGAGTGTGTTATTTCTTAAAAATAATTCAATAACTTGCACTACACGCAACACCGAGTTCAATCACACCATTAAAAGAGGTCATGAATAGTATTAACTACATTTTGAACTTTATATAATCCTTATAATTTTAGAATCCCTATTATGAGTTTCTTAGTCATATTGCAAGAACAGATTCATTTTCAGTATTTCACTTTTATCAACTTCTAATAGTGAAACCTTTTTAAATACAATATTTTAAACTTTTTTACTAAATTGGGACATAAAAAATTTAAAATGAAACATCCCAAGCTTCCACGGTATGCTTTCCTTTGAATAAAACAGTAGCGTGTGTTGTACGCAACTTCGAGTTCTAACACACCGTAACCAATCAAACTAGCTGTTATGAATAGTAATACCTAATTTTGTGAAGTTATATATATTTTATATTTTAAAATGGACTTCATTTTTGGATTCGGAATATCCAATTTAGCCTAAGGTGAAATTTTGGTACTTTTCGGATAACTTTTATATTTTGATGAATAGTGAAAAATTCTAAATTTTAATTAAAAACAACTTTTTTAATCAAAATAATTAATAGTGATAAATTATGAATTTTAGTAGTTTTAAAGTATATTTATAATATATTTTTACCATTTAATATAATGTTGGTCATTGGACATAATTTTACAATTAAACCGAACATAAACAAGTGTCAATCTTTTGATAGTTATTATCTCTTAAAAACACGCTTTTTGTTTTGACAGCGGGAATTTATTTTTAATTTAATTTCTGCCACTTCTGTGTTTTGAATTTAGGAAAATGGATTCCATATTTGGAATCAGGATGTTCAAATTGTGTAAATAGGTAAATTTTATTTTTAGACATTTTGAATAATTACTGCGGTAAATATTTTATTTACCATGGTTAAGGGTAAATACGGTAAATAAGGGTTAAAAAAATAATATTATAATAATACTAAATTACCCTAAAACATGTCTTAACCCTATTGGTTGATACATAGTCGACCATGGGAATCTTTGGGTCTATTTTGGGACCCCATGGATCCACTTGTAAGTGATAATGACACTTTATTTTAATTAAGTCAAAATGAATACAAAAATGACACAAGCATATATCTTTTAGAACAACAATTTTTACATAGGGTTATATATGTTGGATTTTAGATTATAAATATTCATTAGAAAGATAAAACGATTTCCTACATAATTATATTTTATTTATGATTTTTAGACATTAAATAATTTATTTTATTTATGAAACAATGATGATGCAGTAATTACTATAATAGTGAAAAATTAAAATAATTGATATTATAAATACCCAAATAAATATAATATGAAACTTTTAATAAATTAAACTAATTTTCTAGGCTAATATGATATATTAGGATTGATTTAATGGACTTTGTTCTAAGTAATCAATCTGTTATGAGTTTCACAAAAATCAACTATTGAATAGTGTCAAAATTGACATAAAAGAGTTCTTAAAACAAATATTATATTATTAATTGATATTAAATTCCTAAAAATATAAGGTTCGGCCAAGAGACTTATATTATGATAGGTTAATCATTAATGGACCACTTGGGGGTCGCTTGGATTTATATAGTAAGTTTATTAACCATATTATATAAAAATACAAAGAGACATTGTAAAAGTGAAACTAATTAACTTAGAGTTAATACTTAAAGATAAGGTTCATATAAGTACCCAAACCTGTCTAAATTCTATTGGATGAGTTGTTTTCGACCTATCCCCACCTCATCCTTTGAATAGTCAACTTTGGAGCCTTTAGAAACCGAATATGAATTTATTATAAATTAATATTTCTAGCTTTTCCAAAGGTGCCCCTCACCCCTCTTATAAAAGGGCACTCCTCCTTCTCATTTCTTCACACCTCTCAAGCCACTTGGCTCGTCCAAACTCTGCCCAACTAATCTCCCCACATCCCTCTCCTCCTCCTTGAAGCTTCCACTTAGGCAGAAAGCATTTCACGAAGTCCTTTGGTTCCAACCAAAGTGAGTTACCTAGATTAAAGGTAACGATTTCTCTTACATTATTTTCATTTATTTTGCTTCTCCAACCCCCAAACTCTTTTTATTTCCTTTCTTTTGTAACAAAACCAGTATCCACAATATACTAGGATGTTGTTATAAGAAGGATTCAAACTACACATACACACAACTCCATCTAATGGATGATGAACATAATGTTTCTGTGGAAGGCAAACTAACGCCTCACGAAACGATGATTGTTCAAATACATCTTACAACCTCTCATAGTGGCCATTATGATGGCACTGTAATTAAATATGATATTAATGATATATATTTTATATATAAGCTTCTGTAATTCCATTTTATTTCATACCATTATTCGTTTCATGTTGTATATACATATGATAATTTCATTTGAGGAAGTGCGGACTTCCGCCCCCTTAAAATGATATGACTCGTTCATACCACACATGGAATGTATAAAGGATGGTGTTAATGAACTTAAGTAACATATATAAAATATTATATTATACTGGAATAGTAATATACCTATGTATCATTTGGATTTGATTCTTTTAAAATGAAAATCAAATGGAAGTAGCGTTCGTGCGTACGTACGGACTACCGTCTCCACAAACGCGATAAGATTCATTCTCCATCATATCCATTCAAGTATTATTCTCATTTTAGGGTTAAAAATATTGTTAATATCATTCTGGATATGAATAAGATACAACAAACATGACTTATGTAACAAAACATATAAAAGAAAATGAGTAAGTTAACACCCGAAACGACGATAATACTAAGATATTATTAATAAAGCAATGTTAAAAGATCATATATGATATCATATTAATGTATATGATTCTTGTATAATTTAATAACAATTATTTCACCATTATACAGGAGGTTAACCTACCCCAACAAAGGAAAAGTACAAGGTAAGAGTTATTTCACAATCTCTTCATTATCCGAGGTTGTTTATACGTAATAATCTACTGGGATTTCTTTATCATCCACATCCATGTTTCTTCGAAATGTATTTCAAAACATATTTATTATTTACAAGAATATGGGTTAAAGTCATTTATACCCTTGTTTGACTTTTTATAAGAGTTTTATAAAGGAATCTTTCCGTCGTTTTCAAAACAAGGTCATTTTTAACCTTTTCGACAGAATTAAGGTAAGAATGTTTTTTTAAACTTATACGGCGGGTGCGGCTAATTTCCGCCATTATAAAATCTTCAAAACTTCCCTTACAAGCTTATAAGATTATTTTCAAAGTAAATGTTTTATTTTATAATTATGTGACTTTTAAATGATTTCAAAATGAATAATTTAAGAATTTCATAAAGGTACTCTTTATCAAAATCAGAATTTTAAATGTTTTAAAGATGTATCTTTATAAATCTTTTTAATTAATGTCTTCAAAATGGTTTTTAAGGATTTATTTATATGGACATGAATGTTTTTAAAAATTTTAATTCCTTTCAAAAGTTTCAAAGTGGTATGGGACACTTTGATTCAAAAATCTCTTTTTAATTACTTCCTTTATAAATGTGTGACTTTTAAATGATTTCAAAAAAGGAGATATTTCTCTCAAATAGTTTTGATTTCATCTATGTCAACATCCTTTGATGGATTTTAAGCTTATTTGAAGTTGATTTATTATGATACAAAACTTCTATATTGTATTGAAGGTTTTGTGATATGTTTGACTGTGGATGTGCTATTTTTATACCATTCATAGTTTATGGTGAAATTATTGACATTTCGTATGCTAGTTTTAATACGAATGTTTATGTTATGTTTAAAACTTTTCATATGGGAATGCATTGGACTTAGTAAGTGACGGGTGGAGCCCGCTATAGCTCCTCGATGCATCGGTAGGTCTCATGAGACAAACTACTGTCTTGGCACAAGGCCTTGACAAAATCTTATTTGTAGTCTTGGCACGAGGCCTTGGCTATGTGGTTATGATAGTCTGGCATTATGCATTCCAACATTATGAAAGTGGTTATTGATTTTTGCATGTGATTATTCGATTAGTAGAATACCCATGTGAATAAGTAAATGGCATTATTTCATTTTATTTATGCCATACCATGTTGAAAGTTCATATTTAAAAGGCTTTTGTTTTAGTTATACATTGCCTTCAATGTTTATTCTTATTTATGAATGTTTTCACTATATTGTTATCCTTACTGGGCATTTGAGCTCACCCCTTTTCTATGTTTTATTTTTCCCAGGAAGTGAAGAAGTAAATTATGAATGACCTGCAGGGATTTTATGAGGGGATAATAGTGTGGTCTATTGAGACATTATGTTGCTGTAGTAGTTTTTCATTTTATAATGTAATGTAAAACTTATGAATATATCTAGTGTTTCCAAGGCTACTAAACCAATCGGTCTTTCGAGATTTGATCTTTCTTGTGATCATGCCAATGTTATGTAATTAATGCACCGACTCTGGGTAGCTGGGGTCGGGGCGTTACAGTTGGTATCAGAGGAAGTTTAGTACAAACCTTGGAAGCTAGATTTAGATAAACTCTGATTAGAGCACGTAGACCTAAGATGAAATTTTAGGATTAGTATAGAAGAACTTCCTAGAATTTTGGTATTGTAGAGATTTTGTGAGTTTTTCAAGCAATACATCCCTGTCTGGATACGAGCAGGTAGAGGCGGCTCTGGCATAGATGTACCTAGGGGTAAAACCCGAAAACACCGCTTTGAGCTAGACTCGAACGGGAACTGGTGCACGACAACGGGCCTTGCTGCACTCTTGGTTACGACACTCCCGGGGGATATGATTAGGATAACTCTCATTTTCTTTACAAATCATTATGAAGGGTTTATGAGTATATACTTCCTCAAAGAAAACATTTTTATGATTATGGATTATATCCATAAATAGTTCAATTTATGTTAAGTGTTTTATAAGTATGGGATTATGTATTTTGATTCATAAACTGATCTAGTTTATGCCATTGTTTAGAAATGGCGCCCATTAGAAGGAATGAGAACTCCGGAAATGCACATGATCCAAAGAGAAGGAAGGATCATATCTTTCATGGTCTTAAGCTAGAATTTATAAGAGAAATAGTCTCCCATGTATTATCATCATATGAAGAAATAATATCATGTATTGATAAGATAAGTAAAGAGTTTACTGAGTCCTATGGCTTTGAAGGGAAGAAAGAGAAGAAAAGGATAGAAGAGAAAAAGATGGATAAAGGGAAGAGGGAAAAGAAGAATTTTCCCATATGTGGTAACTGTGGAAAGAAACACCCTGGATCTTGCCTAAAAGGAATGGGAGTTTGTTATAAGTGTGGAAGAAAAGGGCACAAAGTACGTGACTGCAAGGGTAAGAAAATGGTTTCAAATGTACAATGCTTCATTTGCAATGAGTTTGGACACTACGCGAACCTATGTCCCAGTCATCAGACTATGCCGCAAATGATGTTATTGGATAATAATCAAGTTATGATACTACCACAGATGAAGAGGAATGATTAAAGCTCTTATGTTGATTATGTCAATTGAGTGTTGTATCAACAATATACTTGTTATAATAATTATGGAGTATATAAGGATTGTACTGCAGTACTATTTCATTAAGGACTTGAGATTGTGTGGAACAAAGAAAAGTTACTCAATAGCAGGATAGATTTTTGGAAAATATATGGTTGAGAGAATGATAAACCATAATATAGTTCTGATACTGAGGTAGTGATTTTGGAATAATATGTGATTGTTTTGGATAAATTATATTGGATATTCTTGACTACCTTGGAACTGATTAATGATTTGTATATTCCATCATTGTTGGGGTTTAAAACATTTTTGGATTAATGAAGTATATCCAGCATTCTATATGGAATAAGGGAGCATGAATGTAATCAATAAGGAATATGGTAATACCTGATGAAGGTATTCATATGCTATTACGGGGTAAAAAGGATCTATATTATGTTTACCTTCCTTATAAATGTTAGACTGTGAGTTTGGATAGAAGTATTTTAGATAGTTCTAGTTTGGATTATTTTGGATTTCCATAAAAGGACAACCCGGAGGTCGGGCGGCAACACGTCGCGTCCGGAAAGGCTGCGAGACTTGAACCCGCAACCGAAGGGCGACAAGGGTGTATCACCTACCACTGGACCATGAGATGTCCTGGATTAAATAATGTAGTTTTTATTAAAAGATCATGTAGATGAATTATAAATTCGTTTATTTTGGAACCCTATACGAATAGTGTAAATAGAATTTTTTTTTACATTCTATTATCTTTTAGAGTGAAAGATGCGTTTCTGGTAGAAATTTATTAATGGATAAAACTCTAATTATAAAGTAAGTATATCTCCTTATGATCTTAGCCAATCTCATAAATAAATTCCTCAACATTAATAATAGAAACTTAGAACAAAAATGTTGTCCTAAATGGTACCTTAAATCATCACAAATTTATGGCTTTGGGATTGTTGGCCTTTTCATAGCCATGTTCTCTACCACTCTCCATCAGATAATTGATGGTTAGATTTCTCTTCCATATCCATATTTTCCTACATGGAACCCTAGTATGTGTTATTTTCGGTAATCTTCATACTTTCCACTCTTTATTTTAAATAGAGGCCTCATTAATTCATTTTTCGATGTGGGATTTCAACTAAGATATTTTGAAATGTCAAAAATGTATTGTCCCAATACCCTATATTTTGTTGAACCGATGGTACCTCAAATCATCATAGATTGATGAGTTTAAGGACCTCAATTTTATACTTGTTTGTGATTGATGACCTCATTCACTACCTATAAATATTTACGTTTTTCCTCCAATTATATGTCTCTAATTGCCACCAATGTTCTCCTAATCGAGATCATAATTTGGTGGTGACCCTTTCATTTATCTTTTCCTCATATTAAGACTAAATTTTAGTAACCCAATTTCCGATGTGGGTTTTCCCACAAATATATTTTCTACTTTCAACCTTTTATTTTCGAAGAACAATTTCAAATTGCGAGGACGCAATTTATTGAAGGAGGGGAGAATGTAACACCCCAGGATTTCAGAGTGTGTTATTTCTTAAAAATAATTCAATAACTTTCACTACACGCAATACCGAGTTCAATCACACCATTAAAAGAGGTCATGAATAGTATTAACTGCATTTTGAACTTTATATAATCCTTATAATTTTAGAATCCCTATTATGAGTTTCTTAGTCATATTGCAAGAACAGATTCATTTTCAGTATTTCACTTTTATCAACTTCTAATAGTGAAACCTTTTTAAATACAATATTTTAAACTTTTTTACTAAATGGGGACATCAAAAATTTAAAATGAAACATCCCAAGCTTCCACGGTATGCTTTCCTTTGAATAAAACAGTAGTGTGTGTTGTACGCAACTTCGAGTTCTAACACACCGTAACCAATCAAACTAGCTGTTATGAATAGTAATACCTAATTTTTGAAGTTATATATATTTTATATTTTAAAATGGACTTCATTTTTGGATTCGGAATATCCAATTTAGCCTAAGGTGAAATTTTGGTACTTTTCGGATAACTTTTATATTTTGATGAATAGTGAAAATTTCTAAATTTTAATTAAAAACAACTTTTTTAATCAAAATAATTAATAGTGATAAATTATGAATTTTAGTAGTTTTAAAGTATATTTAGAATATATTTTTACCATTTAATATAATGTTGGACATTGGACATAATTTTACAATTAAACCGAACATAAACAAGTGTCAATCTTTTGATAGTTATTATCTCTTAAAAACACGCGTTTTGTTTTGACAGCGGGAATTAATTTTAAATTAATTTCTGCCACTTCTGTGTTTTGAATTTAGGAAAATGGATTCCATATTTGGAATCAGGATGTTCAAATTGTGTAAATAGGTAAATTTTATTTTTAGACATTTTGAATAATTACTGCGGTAAATATTTTATTTACCATGGTTAAGGGTAAATACGGTAAATAAGGGTTAAAAAAATAATATTATAATAATACTAAATTACCCTAAAACGTTTCTTAACCCTATTGGTTGATACATAGTCGACCATGGGCATCTTTGGGTCTATTTTGGGACCCCATGGATCCACTTGTAAGTGATAATGACACTTTATTTTAATTAAGTCAAAATGAATACAAAAATGACACAAGCATATATCTTTTAGAACAACAATTTTTACATAGGGTTATATATGTTGGATTTTAGATTATAAATATTCATTAGAAAGATAAAAAGATTTCCTACATAATGATATTTTATTTATAATTTTTAGACATTAAATAATTTATTTTATTTATGACACAATGATGATGCAGTAATTACTATAATAGTGAAAAATTAAAATAATTGATATTATAAATACCCAAATAAATATAATATGAAACTTTTAATAAATTAAACTAATTTTCGAGGCTAATATGATATATTAGGATTGATTTAATGGACTTTGTTCGAAGTAATCAATCTGTTATGAGTTTCACAAAAATCAACTATTGAATAGTGTCAAAATTGACATAAAAGAGTTCTTAAAACAAATATTATATTATTAATTGATATTAAATTCCTAAAAATATAAGGTTCGGCCAAGAGACTTATATTATTATAGGTTAATCATTAATGGACCACTTGGGGGTCGCTTGGATGTATATAGTATGTTTATTAACCATATTATATAAAAATACAAAGAGACATTGTAAAAGTGAAACTAATTAACTTAGAGTTAATACTTAAAGATAAGGTTAATATAAGTACCCAAACCTGTCTAAATTCTATTGGATGAGTTGTTTTCGACCTATCCCCACCTCAGCCTTTGAATAGTCAACTTTGGAGCCTTTAGAAACCGAATATGAATTTATTATAAATTAATATTTCTAGCTTTTCCAAAGGTGCCCCTCACCCCTCTTATAAAAGGGCACTCCTCCTTCTCATTTCTTCACACCTCTCAAGCCACTTGGGTCGTCCAAACTCTGCCCAACTACGTTCCCCACATCCCTCTCCTCCTCCTTGAAGCTTCCCCTTAGGCAGAAATCATTTCAAGAAGTTCTTTGGTTCCAACCAAAGTGAGTTACCTAGATTAAAGGTAACGATTTCTCTTACATTATTTTCATTTATTTTGCTTCTCCAACCCCCAAACTCTTTTTATTTCCTTTCTTTTGTAACAACACCAGTATCCAAAATATACTAGGATGTTGTTATAAGAAGGATTCAAACTACACATACACACAACTCCATCTAATGGATGATGAACATAATGTTTCTGTGGATGGCAAACTAACGCCTCACGAAACGATGATTGTTCAAATACATCTTACAACCTCTCATGGTGGCCATTATGATGGAACTGTAATTAAATATGATATTAATGATATATATTTTATATATAAGCTTCTGTAATTCCATTTTATTTCATACCATTATTCGTTTCATGTTGTATATACATACGATAATTTCATTTGAGGAAGTGCGGACTACCGCCCCCTTAAAATGATATGACTCGTTCATACCACACATGGAATGTATAAAGGATGGTGTTAATGAACTTAAGTAACATATATAAAATATTATATTATACTGGAATAGTAATATACCTATGTATCATTTGGATTTGATTCTTTTAAAATGAAAATCAAATGGAAGTAGCGTTCGTGCGTACGTACGGACTACCGTCTCCACGAACGCGATAAGATTCATTCTCCATCATATCCATTCAAGTATTATTCTCATTTTAGGGTTAAAAATAATGTTAATATCATTCTGGATATGAATAAGATACAACAAACATGACTTATGTAACAAAAAATATAAAAGAAAATGAGTAAGTTAACACCCGAAACGACGATAATACTAAGATATTATTAATAAAGCAATGTTAAAAGATCATATATGATATCATATTAATGTATATGATTCTTGTATAATTTAATAACAATTATTTCACCATTATACAGGAGGTTAACCTACCCCAACAAAGGAAAAGTACAAGGTAAGGGTTATTTCACAATCTCTTCATTATCCGAGGTTGTTTATACGTAATAATCTACTGGGATTTCTTTATCATCCACATCCATGTTTCTTCGAAATGTATTTCAAAACATATTTATTATTTACAAGAATATGGGTTAAAGTCATTTATACCCTTTTTTGACTTTTTATAAGAGGTTTATAAAGGAATCTTTCCGTCGTTTTCAAAACAAGGTCATTTTTAACCTTTTCGACAAAATTAAGGTAAGAATGTTTTTTTTAACTTATACGGCGGGTGCGGCTAATTTCCGCCATTATAAAATCTTCAAAATTTCCCTTACAAGCTTATAAGATTATTTTCAAAGTAAATGTTTTATTTTATAATTATGTGACTTTTAAATGATTTCAAAATGAATAATTTAAGAATTTCATAAAGGTACTCTTTATCAAAATCAGAATTTTAAATGTTTTAATGATTTATCTTTATAAATATTTTTAATTAATGTCTTCAAAATGGTTTTTAAGGATTTATTTATATGGACATGAATGTTTTTAAAAATTTTAATTCCTTTCAAATGTTTCAAAGTGGTATGGGACACTTTGATTCAAAAATCTCTTTTTAATTACTTCCTTTATAAATGTGTGACTTTTAAATGATTTCAAAAAAGGAGATATTTCTCTCAAATAGTTTTGATTTCATCTATGTCAACATCCTTTGATGGATTTTAAGCTTATTTGAAGTTGATTTATTATGATACAAAACTTCTATATTGTATTGGAGGTTTTGTGATATGTTTTACTGTGGATGTGCTATTTTTATACCATTCATAGTTTATGGTGAAATTATTGACATTTCGTATGCTAGTTTTAATACGAATGTTTATGTTATGTTTAAACCTTTTCATATGGGAATGCATTGGACTTAGTAAGTGACGGGTGGAGCCCGCTATAGCTCCTTGATGCATCGGTAGGTCTCATGAGACAAACTAGTGTCTTGGCACAAGGCCTTGACAAAATCTTATTTGTAGTCTTGGCACAAGGCCTTGGCTATGTGGTTATGATAGTCTGGCATTATGCATTCCAACATTATGAAAGTGGTTATTGATTTTTGCATGTGATTATTCGATTAGTAGAATATCCATGTGAATAAGTAAATGGCATTATTTCATTTTATTTATGCCATACCATGTTGAAAGTTCATATTTAAAAGGCTTTTGTTTTAGTTATACATTGCCTTCAATGTTTATTCTTATTTATGAAAGTTTCCGTTATATTGTTATCCTTACTGGGCATTTGAGCTCACCCCTTTTCTATGTTTTATTTTTCCCAGGAAGTGAAGAAGTAAATTATGAATGACCTGCAGGGATTTTATGAGGGGATATTAGTGTGGCCTATTGAGACATTATGTTGCTGTAGTAGTTTTTCATTTTATAATGTAATGTAAAACTTATGAATATATCTAGTGTTTCCCAGGCTACTAAACCAATCGGTCTTTCGAGATTTGATCTTTCTTGTCATCATGCCAATGTTATGTAATTAATGCACCGACTCTGGGTAGCTTGGGTCGGGGCGTTACAATTATTCAGAAAGCCTTGGATACTGAACTTTATTTGAAAACTTCCTACCACCCTAAAACTGGTGGACAATCAGAATGGACTATTCAACCCTTATAGGACATGTTGATATCTTTCTCTCTTGACTTTCATGGTATGTGGGATCAATATTTACCTCTATTATAATTTTCCTATAATAATAGGTTCCATTCAAGTATTCAGATGGCACCATATAAAGCGTTATACAGAAAGAGATGTAGTACACAAACATGTTGGGATGATGTTGGTGAAAGAAAACTCATAGGCCCATTTTTTGTTGAGGAAATGTTGGAAAAGTTGAAGGTAATCCAAACCCACGTGAAATCATCTCAAATTGGGAAGAAGAGCTTTGCGGATAACTGAAGGAAGGATTTGGAATTTCAGGTAGAAGATCATGTTTTCTTGTAGGAATCTCCATGTAAGGGAATTATATGGTATGGTAAGAAAGGTAAATTGAGTACCAGGTACATTGGACCATTAAAAATTCTAGAACGAATTTGGGTTGTATCTTACCATTTGGAAATGTCACCAAGTCTCTCCAATGTTCATGATGTGTTCAACGTATCACTGTTGAGAAAATACATGCCTGAACCAACTCATGTACTCACCTATAAGGAATTAGAACTGGAACATGATCTATCTTATTTCAACATGCATGTCAAGATACTTGATACAAGAGAACAGGTGTTGAGAGACCGGACGACTCATCTGGTAAAAGTTCTATGGAGAAACCATAAAATGGAAGAGGCGATGTGGGAACCTAAGGAACTTATGATAAAGAACAAATTGAATCTTTTTATGAAGTAATATTTTAGAAATTTCTAGGTTGAAATTATTTTAAGGAGGGCAGAATGTAACACACCAAGCTTCAGCAGTACGTTTCCCTTTGAAGAATTCAATAGCTTGCGTTGTACGCAACTTCGAGATTCTAACACATCACGACCAGTCAAAATAGCTGTTATGAATAGTAATACTCACTTTTTAAAATTTTATCAATTTTATCATTAAAAATGGAATTCATTTTTGGGTTTTTAATATCGAAATTTTCCTAGGGTGAACTTTTGGTATTTTTTTGAAAACATTCAGTTTTTGATGAATAGTGAAAAATACAAAATTTTAACTAAAACAAATTTTTTAATAAAAATGATTTGTAGTGATAAATTATAATATTAAGTGTGTTTTATTTATAAGTAGATTATATTTTACTATTAAATTAAATGTTTGACATTGGACATAATTTCACATTTAAACTGGATATAAGCAAGTGTCAATCTTTTGATAGGTATTATTTCTTAAAAACACACTTTTTGTTTTGCCAACGGGAATTAATTTTAAAATAATTTATAAAAATTATGTGATTTGAATTTAGAAAAATTGATTCCCTATTTATAATAAGGATGTTAAAATTGTGTAAATAGGTAACTTTTTTCTATACATTTTGAATAATTACTTCGGTAAATATTTTATTTACCATGGTTAAAGGGTAAATCCGGTAAATAAGGGTAAAAAAATAATATTACAATAATATTAAATTACCGTAACATGTGGATTAAACCTATTTGATTATACATGTACGACCATGGCCATCCTTTCGACTATTTTGGGACCCCATGGAGCCACTTGTAAGTGACAATGACACTTTATATTAATTATGCTAAAGTAAATACAAAAAATGACATAAGCATATATCTTTTAGTAAAATAATTTCTACATAGGGTTATGTATGTTATCTCTTAGAATATAAATATTCATTAGAGAGATAAAAATATTTCCTAAATAATGGTATTTTATTCTAATTTTCAGACATTTTATAATTTAATTTACTTATGACACAATGATGATGCAATAATTACATTATTTATAAAATATTAAAATGGTTGATATTATAAATACCCAAATAAATGTATCCTGATACTTATTATGTATTAAACTAATTTTATAAGTTAATATAACATGTTAGAGTTGATTGAATGAATTTTCTTCGAATTTATAATGCTTTTATGAATTTAGAAAAAACAAAATACCAAATATTCTTTATATTGACATAAATTGTTTTTTTAAAAAAAATATATATTATTAATTGGTATTATTTTTTAAAGAAATTAAGTTTTGGAAAAAGTGATAAAATAATATTATATATGTCATTAATGAACCACTTTGGGTTCTCTTGGAATCTTATAGTATGTTTATGAACCATATCATATAAAAATACAAAGAGACATGGTAAATGTAAATCCACTTCACTAAGAGTTAAATCTTGAAGATATGGATAATATAGTGACACAAACCTGTGTAAAACCTATTGGTTGAGTGTTTTTCAACCCATACCAACCTTATCCATTAAATAATTAATTTTTGATCCATTATAAATCGATAACTTTTTTATTATAAAATAATATTTCAATCTTTTCCTAAGGTGCTCATCACACCTCTTATAAAAGGGAACTTTCCCTTCTCTCAAATTCACACCTTCAAAACCATTTGGGTAGGAGAAACCCTAACCAAAAATCCTTCTAACTGTCCTCCCTTCATCCTGGAGGCCTTATGTTAGTCATAAATCCAACCTACAGATCCCTTTTGATCAAATCAAAATGAAGAACCCGAATAAGAGGTTAATATTTCATCACCACTTTCAAGTTTCTTTCTTCTTCCACTTCATCTTTATTTGTTGTTTCGATTATAAAATAATAACTCCAGTATATTCTATATATTGTTATGTCATTATAAATATGCTACAACAATATTCATTATTTTATCCATCATTTTAATGACATGTCAGCATACGCGCATACGTACGGCTTACCCTCTCCACATCGTGGTGTAGTTGTCATTCAATACATTATTATTTGGATGGGTATAATAATGATGTTTAATTGATGTAAATAATAAATATAACATGATAATTATTATGTATATATTATATACCATCCAATTATATATTATTTTAATATCAAAATAATGAAATTGTTGCTCGTGCGTACGTACGGATTACCGTCTCCACGAACGAGATTAAATTAATTCCCCAACATATCCATTCAAGAATAATTTTTATTTTATGATTAAAAATAATGTTTAAAGACTTAATATCAATATTAATATGAATAAGATACATCCTATCCATAACAAACATTACTTACATAATGAAGCATGTAATGTAAAATGAATCAGTTAACACCTGAAACGATGATAATACTAAAATATTATTAAAGAATCAATATTAGAAGATCATATATGATATCATATTAATGTATATAGTTCTTTAATAATTTAATAACAATTATTTCACCATTATACAGGAGTTTAACCTACCCTCGACCAAGGAAAAGTACAAGGTAAGGGTAAATTCTACAATCTCTTTATTATCCGAGGTTGTTTTTACGTAAGTATCTACTGGGACCTCTTTATAAACCACATCCATGTTTCTTAAAAATATATTTCAAAACATTTTTAATATTTACTATAAAATGATTTAAATTCATTTATACCCTTATTTGAACTTATTTTTTTCGAAAAGCATCTTTCAGCCATTTTCCAAACAAGGTACTTTACGACCTTTTTGACAAAATTAAGGTAAGAATGATTTTTTAACTTATATAGTGGGTGAAGTTATTCTCCGCCATTATAACAACGTCAAATCTTCCCTTACAAGATTATAAGAATATTTTCAAACTTAATTTTTTATTTTATAATTATGTAACTTTAAATGATTTAAAAAAATAGATATTTCTGTCAAATAGATTTGATTTCGTCTATGTCAACATCCTTTGATGGATTTTATACTTGTTTGAAGTCGATTAATTATGATACAAATCATCCATATTGTATTGAAGGTTTTTCAATATGTTTGACTATGGATGTGTTATTTTTATAATATTCATGGCCTATGGTTAAAGTATTGACATTTCATATGCTAGTTTTAATACGAATGTTTAGGTTATATTTCATCCTTTTTATAAGAGGAATGTATTGGACTTACTATGTGGCGGGTGGAGCCCACTATATCTCCTTGATGAATCAATAGGTCTCATGATGCAACTAGATGTGGAATTGGATGAGGCCGTTCCCAATTTGATATATGGTTTTGGCCGAGACCTTATTCATTTTTAAACGTCTTGGTCGAGGCCTTGACAAAATGGTTCATAATGTCCAGCATTATACGTTCCCTTATTATGAAAATAATATTAATGGTTCATGTGATAATTCGACTAGTAGAATACCCTTTATTATGTTTTATTATGTAATTATTTACTCATCTCATATTCCTACCATAAAAGTATTCATGTTTATTATTTTTAAAGGCATGTGGTTTCAATTATTAATCATGCTTAATATTTATGTTATCTTTCATTGTATTGTTTACCCTGACTGAGCATTTGAGCTCACCCCTTTCTTATGTTTTATTTTCCCAGGATATGAAGAAGTTAGTTATGAGTTACTTTCAGGCATAATCTATTAGGGTTGGATGTTTCTAATGGAATAAATATGTGTTGTATTTCTTTTCATGTTTTAAATTTGAACTTATGTATGAATCTAGTTTCCAATAATACTAAACTGATCAGTCTTTCGAAACATGATTTCCTTATGATCATTCCAATGTTATTTAATAATGCACCAACTCTGGATAACTTGGTTTGGGGCATTAAACTTCTTACCAAAACTCATGATCCTATTCCCTGGAGATATGTAGAGTAATACCTTTCCATTGACCTAAAACTCATGGTCTCATAAATGAGTATATTCATATCGGTTATGTTGGCATTAAGATAACTTGATGTTCTACTGAATGGTTTTCACCATTTCCACTATTCCATTGACCATTTTAGGTCCTATAATCTTACGTTCACTTACTTCATCTCAACATGGAGGTGTTTGGCATATTTTCCTATAAAGGGACTCATATGGAGTCATTAGTATGCTCAAGTAAAAACTGTTTTTGTAAGAGAACATAGCGAGAGGAAAATTTTTCTCCCATCCTCATTTTAAGTCCATCAAACATGTTCTGAAAATTTCTTCCAGTGTATGAATCTCCAACTCATATTTTCCATTATTTTGTGGATGATAATTCATACATCAATTTTTTAGTGTTTAGAGTATGTTGGATAATTTTCCAAAACATGGAGTTCAATCTTGGAACTCGATCATATACAATAAATAGTGGTACTCTATGAAGCCTTACCAATTATCTAATGTATATCCATGCAAGTTGATCTAGTGAGAAATCATCTCGTATTGTGATAAAGTGAGTTTTCATTGTCAGACGATCTACATCAACCCATATATCATTATTTTCTCTGGATGTCTTTAAATGTTCGGTGAAAAGGTCCATGGTGATTTTTTCCCATTTCCATGTAGGTATGGATAATGGGTACATCATACCTTTATAACTTTATTATCCAGCCTTAACTTGATGGAATTCTGTTCACTTTGATGTATATTGAGTGATCTCCCTCTTCATGTTGTCACTTAATTGGTGCTCTTGGAGATCTCAATACATCTTATTTCTCCCTAGGTGAATAGAAATGGTTGAGTTATGTGCATCACTCAGAAGATCATTTATTATATATGGATTTTATGGTACACATATTCATGACCCAAATCATACAACTCAATCCCCATCAATTTTAAACTCTAATGATTTCTCGTTTCTTATAGCTTCCACCATTTTCTAAATTTCCACATCATTTCTTTATCCATCCTTTATTTTCTCCATGAGTGATGGTTAAGAAATCATTTAAAAAAGGATTGGTGATGTTCCTTACATAATGATTCAGATGTCTATCATTTTAAAATATAAAAATATTATATCCTTGTAAATTCTCATAATATATAATGTTGCAAGATTCTTTCGACTTAGAGCATCTACCACTTTATTTTACATACCAAGATGATACTGGATCCATCTCTCATAATCCTTTATGATCTATAACCATATTCACTAGTTCATATTACGCTCATTATGTGGGAATATATATTTGAGACTCTTATGATCATTATATATTTCACACTTCTCCCCATTGAGATGATGCTGCTAGATTTTTAACATGAAGATCACAGCTACCAACTCTAGATCAAGTATGGGATAATTTTTCTCGTGAAGTTTAAATATCATTTAGGTTTATTCTATCACTTTATCATTTTTCATAAATACATAGCCTAAGATCTTATTTTAAGCATCATTTTATACCAAAAATATTTCCCCACTTTTCATAAGTGTGAGTACTGGAGAAGTGATAAGCCTCCTATTTAAATCATTGAATCAGTCTTCACATTCATTGGTCCAGACAAAATTTTATGCATTCTAAGTCATATTGGTTTGTGGATTTGAAAATCATGATAATTTTTTAACAAATCTCCGTTAAAACCTAGTTATACTAAGGAAACTATGGATATCCATGACAGATATAGTCCTGGCCACTCTTCTATTTCATTTTTTATCGAGGGGTCCACATATATTCCTTTGATGGTGATAACATTCCCCAATAATGATACTTAACTCCATCCAAAACCCAAATTTACTGTACTTTGCATAATTCTTTTCCCTTTTTAATGTTTTAAGCATAGTATTCAAATACTCCTTAGGTTCTCCCTTTCTCTTGGAGGATATCATAATATAATCAATAGAATACCACAAATTTTTTAAGGTAATATCTAAAGACTCTATTCATTAAATCCATTAACACTTTTCAAGAATTAGTGAGTCTAAATGGAATCACTATGAACTCATAGTGTCTATAACATATTCAAAAGGTAGTCTTGTGAATATCTTATTTACTCACCTTTAATTGGTGATACCTATCCAATTGTATGCCTTAACGAAATAATTGTCCCCAAAAAGTTGTTCAAACAATTAATAAATCCATTGAAGGGGGAACTTGTTCTTTCTCAAGATTTTTTTTGAGATTAAGGTAATCAATTAAGAGGTTCAATGTTCCATCCTCATTTTTTCTAAGATGACTGGTGCACCCCATCATGAAGCACTCAGGTGTGTAAATTTTTTTTCCAGATTCTCTCGTATCTTCTTCTTTAGTTCCTCCAACTCAATGGTGTCCTTTTAATATAATTTCTTTAATATAAGACGAGATCCGGTAGTATGTCCAATCTATAACTCAACCTATTGATTAAGATGAATACCAAATAATTCTTAAAGGTACACATTAGTGCAGTCCCTCACAATGCGGATGTCCTTGAGCATTGTCCTATCATTTGTCTTAGTCATTTGAGCTATATATGATTTCTTATAAGGTAGCGATATCCACAGTTGAGATGATGATTTTGAAGGAGATTCATCCTACTCTTTACACATGTATTGAATTAGAGGATTCCTTATAATTTGAAGAGTGATCTCCCTTTCATGATATTTGATGTTGGATTTGTATAAACATAGTCAACCCATGCCCAATATATCATCAAACTCCATTGTAGGAAGTATGATAAGATTTTATGGGAGGTATAGTCCAAAAACATTATCCAGAGAGGAGTTATATACAATGTATGAAATAAATGCCCCATTTACGTTTCTCATAGATAACTCAACCTCTATATTTTTATGTGGTTATTGAATAGTTATACTAAACTTGAAAGATATGAAATAATGTGTGGAACCAAAATCAAATAGTACATTATCTATTATTGAATAAATAACTAGTCTAACTACCACCACATCATTGTCGAGCTCCACCTTAGTAGTATTGAAGGAATAATAATTACCCTTCTCCTTTGTATTTGGTGGATATTGATGTTTATTACCCTTAATGACTAAAGGTTTAGTGCACTAGCTTCCTGCAGTAGAAGCATTGAAATGTAAGTGGTATTATCCATTTTTTTGCCACAATGTTCGTCTTACTCATGTCTCTTCAGTATTCATGAGATCTTTGGCCTTCTATCCCACATTTGAAGCATTTACCCATTCATTTTGAGGCAATTTCCATTGTGCTTCTTCCCAGATGTTTGACATGTGAGTGGTTGAGTTTTCTTTCTACATTTGTCATTAAATCCTCCAGCTTGAAACTCTATATTTAATTTCTCATCTCCATATTCATGTGACCAATCAACAAACTCTATATTCACTTTGAGATCACATATAATAACTTATCTAAAACTCCCAATGTATCAAATTACTAGATCCTTTTCAAGGTGTGGTTTTAAATCACTAAAGAATGTATCTATTTTTATATCATTATTGATTACAAAACTTGAGGCATGCCTTGAAATCCTGGTGAAATATTCTTCGTATTTCCTGAGAGATTCAAATTCATTTTTCATTGGATCTTATAATTCTCTTTCCATATTTTTCTGAATATTTATAGGGAAATTGTAACAGCCCATGATTTAAGGTATGCCTCTTTTTAAATTTATCTTCTTTGATAACATACGATCTTAACAAATGATTAAATATTATTATTTAATTATTATATTTATCTTATAGATGTTGGAAATTATGGGAATAAATTATATTAAGTAAATTATGAAAATAAATATTACACATGTTAATAAAATTATTTCATTGGTTATCAATTAATTGGGAATGAGAACAAAATGAACATGAAGGGTGTATTTTTATAAAAACTATTTTTATGCCCAAAAATGAAATTTTAATCATTTTAGTGAAATATATTAATGAAATTTATATATTATATATTCAATCAAATATTTTTACAGTTATTCAATATATTTTTAGATCCATAAGATTAGAATAAATTCAATTTTACACATAAAAGGCTATATTTTCTAAACGTAGTTTTACCTCATCTAAATTGTTAACATTTTTTAAATCTAAAGTGTGAAAATATTATAAATTATTTTATACAAAATAGACAATATTTATAAAATTATAATGTCATAATTTACTTTTGTTAAATTTTTGGTATATTTCTAATATATTTCCTTTTATATGAATAGTAATGTCACTGTTGGAATAATAATATGACCATTAGGAATAGTAATATGGCCAGTAGAACAGTAAATTCAACTATGAATGTATAAATAAAATTTTGGTACCCTATAAATGAAAATATGGTGTATTTATTTCATGGAATAGGTAAATAAATGTTTTAAAAATGATAACTTACGTGTTGGCATTTTTATGAAACAGAAATATTCATTCATAATTGTATAATTAATATAAAGATTCAAAATAAAATATATTTCCATAAAATATATTCATAAAATAATAATTTTTTGTCTTATTATTATAAAAAAATTTATGAGACCTTAATTAATTTTTCAAAGTGTTATAAAATCAGTTATAATTTTAAAATTTTTATTTTTTTTCAAATAAATGATGTACTTATTAAAAAAATAAATTTATCATATTTAGAAAATATTTTTCATAAAATGGATTCTATTTTGGAATTCTACATGTCGAAAAATGGTAAGTGTTGATTTTTTTATATTTTTTTTAAATACTTAAACATTTTATGAATAGTGAAATACAACAATTTATAGTATTAGCTAAATACATGTATTATTGATTCATGGATGATTTAGGAATAATTATTTCTAAATCAAATTCACCCAAAACTATATTTATTCATAATAATCAAAACAATTCATAGTTTTGATCCAAATTAATAAATAATTGAATAAACTATTCAAAAACACCCTCTCATCCACTATAAATACCACATCTTCTCCTCACACCAAAAAAGATTTGAGGATTTTTAAATTTCTAGAAAGTAGTATTATAAAGCCCCTAAAATTTATATGATCCTTTCGTCTCAAAAAAAGTCTAAAACCAATCCCCTTAAGGAGGTTATTAAAGAGAATAATTCAAGAGGTAAATCCTTTTTCGTTCACTTTTAATTTATTTTAATTTAATTTATTCTTATTATCTCCTTAACACTTCTTTCCGAACATGAATAATAACTCTAGTAACTTATATATATTTTAATTTTATTATTTAATTGTAATATACATCATCAAACCCCTTCTCTTCTCCCTTGTATTCTAAAAAATAAAACATCATTTGTGATGTGTGAATTTACCGCCATCGTGGACGATGCGACTTCGTTTTCTATTACCACCATCAATGATATTTATAAAACCATTATTATGGTTAAAAAATATTTTATTAAATATGTTATAAGTTATCTAGTGTTTTTTAACTAGTATATATAGATAATATTTACTAATAAGACAAAACTAGTTCGTGACGATTAAAAAACCGCAAAAAATAACTGAAACAATTATCACTAATGCCATGTCTAATGTATCATATTAACCTAAAATAACAAAATGAATTATTTAAATATTTAATATTCTATAATTTCGTTAATAAAATATAAATTCAATTCTGTATATTTATTTACATTTTATATGATCCTTTGTACATGTATACAAGTGAACCAGTCATGAAAAACAAGGAAGTGGACACTTCTGAATTATGAAATTGGATCCTACAACTCATCAAAAAATCCATAAATGAACTTAATAATATTATAAAAAATAAAAAAAAATTATAAACATTGATTAGTTAATTAATTAATTTATTTTATTTTATTTCCTGAGATGTTAAGCGCAAGTGCATAAAACATTCGGACATAAGGTAGGGGTTTTCATATCTCACTTTTATTTCCATTGTATATTCCTTATTCAACACTATTTATTCTATATGGTGTATTTATTCATCCTATTTATGTATCATATCATGAATATATTTATTTTCATGGTATTAAAATTCCTATTTAATTATCAATAATTTTATGGGGCATATGATTCAACTGTATGCAAAGTTGTAAGGGATTTTCTCATCTCGCTTTTATTTCTGAGAGATATGCCTTATTCACAACTATTTCTTATGTGTGATGAATTTATACTACCCATTGATATATCATATCCTGAATATATGTATTTTCATGATATTAAAATTATTATGGTATGATCACTAATTTAATTGGGCATATGGTTCGACTATTTGTGAAGTGGTAAGAGCTTCTTCTTAAACCACCATTTTCATTCACGTTATGTTTTCTCCCTATTTACCAAAATGAAATTATTCATTATTTATATATAATTCTTATAAATTAATTTTATATGTTTTAAATCTTTTATCTAGATCATTCTATCTCTATTTGATGGTGAAATACATGTTTTATGTGGTTCCCTTTTCAATTCCTCCTGATATGCAAGCCTAGATAAAGGGAACTTCCAAATTTCATACCCATTTCCAAGTGTACTCTATAGTATATTTTATGTAACCATTATTTTTCTTAAATTAATCATTTTATCATGAATAACTATCTTATTCTATTTCTATTCTTATGTAAACAATTATTCCTTTTCCTCTATAAAGTCTCTTTTACATTTTCTCTTAACCCACACCAAAGTGGCTAATTTCTAAAGAATCTTAAAAACTATTTTTAAATTTTGAAAATCATTTATACCTCAAATATATTTTTTCTAACATTTTATTTTCTATTATATACATGTTTCCAATGTAATTTTTATGACATATACAACTTCTTTTCCAAAATAACTCTTCTTTTCATTGAAAAAATGTATTTCTCATAATAATTTCTCTATGATTTTATTAGTTACATTCATCTATGGTTATGATTAAAAAATTCAATGTGGTATGGGACACATTTATTTTAATATATCATTTTATTAGATATATTAATAATTCAATGGACTTAATAAGTGATGTGTGGAGCCCGCTATATCCACTTGATTCATCGGTAGGTCTCATGAGACAAACTAGAATGGGCTTTAGTCAAGGCCATACCCATTTATGTAGACTTCTTAGTCTAGGCATTAATGGTATGTTTATGAAGTTTGGAATTAATCATTACCACATTATGATAGTAGTAATCGATAAATTGTGTGATTATTTTAATTGTAGAATATCCATGGGTATGTGTCATATGATTATTTTTATAGAATTAATAAATCAACTATTATTTATACCATATTATTCTCAAGATTATGTTTTAATTGAATGTGTTTTTAGTTATTCACCATGTCTTATTGTTTATGTTTATTTATGATATCTTCCTCTATATATTTCACCCATATTGATCATTTTATCTCACCCATTTCTTGTATTTTATTTTTCCCCCAAATGTGAAGATGTATATTATAAATGACATAGTAGGATAGTCTAAGAGTTTATGGGTGTAACCAATGGAGTTTCTATGTTTTTTTCATTAAAGTTGTAATGTAAAGTTCATGTATATAATATGGATTCCAAAGCTACTCAAATGATCAATAAATTGGTATTAAAGTCTTGTATCTATGACAATGTAATAAAGTAAGGCACTAGCTCCACACAACTGGGGTCGAGGTCTTTATAGTTGGTATCAGATAAAGTCTACTAGAAACCTTGTAAAGTATATTTGGAAAAAAATTATTATATAACATAACCCTAAGATAAAATTTGAGGATAATCATAGCAGAAAATCATAAAATTTCGGTAAGGTAGAGATTATCTAGGTATACCTAGCAATACATCAATATCTGTGGAAGTGGTTCTAGAACAGATGCACCTAAGGGTAACAAATATGACATGGTTTGTTGGGCCTAACTCAGTGTAACCAGGTACATGAAAATGAGCCTTACTGTGCACCTGGTTTGACACTCCCATGGGATATTCCTATGATAATTCACATTTTATTTACAAACCATTGGGAAGTAATTGAATATGTGATGAAAATAAATAACCTATAGTGTTTTAGATTGAAAATAAGGTGTCATGATATTCTATACATGATTACATTTTTCTCGCATTATGACTATTGTTACTCAAATTATGCTTTCTCTTTTTAGTCAATGACCAGAACCCGAAGGAGTCGTGTTAATATTGAACATTATGGACAAGGTAGTGGTGGTGAGAAACAAAATGACATGTTGATAGGAGTGAATGATATCATGTTTATGCCTAATCATTTTTCATAAAATATTGTTCACAACATATACCTTAACTAACTCCAAAACCTACCAAGGAAGAGAAAGATGTAATTTTCTAATAGCTCTAGTGGTGGAGACAATGGATAAAAATATCTTGATTCACATTATTTAAGAAATGGGAAGGAGAAACCCAGGAAAGTGTCACAATGGAATGGAGAAATTATTTATGTGTGGGAAAGAAGGACATAAAGAAAATAATTTCTAAGGAAAAATGAAGAGTGCGATGAATGGAAAAAAACTCATCTTAAGAATCCATTTGTTTCATATTTCCTTAAATGTGGGGAACCATGAAAATACCTGATTTTGTATTCTCTTCTATAGGGAAAACACTAGGCCAAGGAAGGACCTATGTTGAAATAATTGGATGAAGTATTTATGTATTGGGTTTGTCTTGGAATCTGTATTGAAAGGGATATGCAGTGATTAACCTTATTTCAAATATTTAAATTATATTTATTTTTTATTTTTCATTAATATAGTTTTATAAAAAGTAAAATCCGTAGGTCGGGTGAAAACCTATCACATCTAGAATGGTTGTGGGGTTTGAACCCACAACCGAAGGGCATCATGGGTGTAACTACTAAAACTATCCTACCTAAAGTCTTTCTTATCATGAACTTTTTAGTAAAACTATCTAATTAATAAAGGATATTTAGATTTTAGGGACCTTTTTATTGAAATATATAACATTGGGATAGGAAAATGATTTTGTGATTAAGTGATTAGTGTTTTCTCAGAAGATGTTTACTATTTTTGGAATCCAATATGATTTTGGTAAATAAAATATTTTGAAGAAAAAATGTTGAATTGTATTTTGGATACAAATATGATTTTATTGTTGACTTATGATGATTCATTTTATTTATGTAAATGGATATAAAATTATGTAGATTATGTGATATGAGAAATTAAATGTTTTGTAAAATAAAGTAAGAGTGAATTATGTTATTTATAATATGATACAAACAAATACTTCTTATTTTAGGGTCATAATAAAGATTATTTTTTAGGAATGATAGTAATCTTCTAAATGATCTATGTTAAACTTTGAGTTTTACTTTTGAATTTTTGAGATTAATGTTTTTTTCATCATATAATGTTTTATTATTTTTAGGGAATTATTTTATATTATCCTAACCATTTATTTATATAAATACAAGTGAAGTATATATAGTGATACTTTTTTGTATTTTCTGATCCATTGAATTTTATTCAAATTTTTCAGGCATGAAAAATTCCACTTAAAAACTCATCTTTTGGAGAAAAGGATGAGTTTGTGGTGGAAATTGATTAATGGTTGAAACTAAAATTGAAAATTAAGTATGTTTTCTTATGTTATTAGTCTATGATGTAAATGAAATACTTAACTCTAGATAACGTATTTTGGAACAAAAATGTTATCAATTGGGTTTTCATACTGAGAAATCAATGGTATTTTAACTGATCATAGGATTTATGGTTTCATGTTTATTAACTTTATAATGACCATGTTCTCTATAACTCTCCATCAAAACATGATAGTTATATTTTTCTTCTGTGCCCATGTTTTTACATCAAACTAATGTTATCCTATTTGAAAGCCAAATTTTGTTGTGACATTTGGATTCCCCTTTCCCTCTTATTAAAATCACAACCACAAATACATGAAATGGAAGTTCTTAGGTTTTATTAGTGCTAATCAGACAACGCTAATAAAAGGAAGCGTTTTATCAGTGCTAGAAAAAATTTCTGATAACTCTACCCTTTATCATCGCTAATATTGGCACTGATAAAGCCCCACCTTTATCAACACTTACATAAAGCACTATTAAAAATGTTTTTTATCAGTGTTTATAAATGTTTTTGAAAGAAAATATAATTAATTTATAAAAAAATTATTTAATTATATTCAAAAATAATGTTTATATGTACACATTAAATAAAAAATGCTTGTTTATTATGTTTATGTTTTATTTATGTTTATTATGTTTATTAGTTTTATTTATATTATTATTATATATTTTTAATACTCTATGTTTATAATATTATATATAGATACATTTAATTTATACTTATTTATACAAATACATATTATATATATATGTATTTAAATAAAATTATATCTGCAAATGAATGTTTCAATTGATGTGTATGTTCTTCTCCTGAATATATGTCCATTGTTTACCCTAATATTGGCCATATATACTATAGTATTATATATACTTGGTGTATTCATTCATCTCCAATATATATGAAGCATTATCTTATCATAAATACTTAAAATCAAGATTAATATATCTAAAAAATAAATGTATTTATTATATATAAAAATATAAATATTTCATTATATATAATGATTTATTTTTTAAATATATTATATATAATAAAAATTATATATAACTAATTAAATATTAATATGATTAAATAATTATAAAATTACAAAATATGTTTTTAAATGATAAATATATATTTATGAATACCTTTTGAATATATTTATTTATAAATATATGTCTTTAATGAATATATAAATAGACCCGGACATGTCTATATATATTTAAATACAATGGAAATTAAAATTAAAAATAATATGTTTAATTATATTTATATATATTTAATTATAATTTAAATTATAAAATTATATATATATTTAATTATAATTTATACACAAACAACATAAATATATATATATATATATATATATATAATTTAATTTCTTATATTATAATAAATATATTAATTATATATATTTATAAAATTATAAATGTAATAAATATATTGGTTATAATTTTATAATTATAAATAAATTGTATATTTTATCAGTGCTAATTAAAAAGCACTGATAAGTCTACCCTTTATCAGTGCTTTTTTAGAACTGATAAAGTTCGGCCTTCATTAGCCCTAAAAAACACTGATAAAAGAATTTTTTATCAGTGATTTCAATTATAGTGATAATAAAAAATAATTTTATCCATGATTTTTTTTCTGGCACTGATAAAAGTGTCATCAGTTTTTATAAACTAGCCATAACATTCTTCTCCTTCCTTGCACCCTCAAGCTCTTATGGAAGCTGATCACCCCCACCACTGATGTCACTGTTGTCACTACCTCCCCCCCTCCTCATCGGTCGTCATCTATGTTGTCATTTTATCCACTATCGTCGCAACCACATCCTCACCTCCCTCCTCTCATCCCATCTCTCCGGCCTCCTCCTCCTCCTCAGTCACCGACTCCTCTGTCGCTGCGAACCGAATTTGTATTATGGTATCAATTTTATTTTGATTTGTACCTCGTAATTAATATTTTTCCAATTAAAAATATGAATTTGTATTGTTCATGTGGTGAATCATTTATTGCACTACCACATGCATTCACTTTGATTATTTTATAGTTATGATATTTCAAATAATCATTTTCATGTAGATTCATCCCTTCCAAGTTCTTTTGTGGAGTACCTAACATCATTTTAGGGAATATTCTTAGATCCTTAATTTATTACCTTATAATCCATCATCAAATGATCCCTTGACAATAAATTTGGGTGGACAGGTTTTCATCGGTCATGATTTTAATTCTCCCATTATTCTTCTTGATCCCTTATAATTGTGTTTATCATGAGAGTTCATCACAGATTATGGATTGAGGTGTGGGTGTGGATTATAAATGAACAATGGTACGAAGATGTGATTTTGGGCAAGTGGGGTAACGGTCAATGCACACAAGGTGATTTTAGAGTGGATATTTGGTGTGGATTTTATCAAGGGATGGGAAATAAACTATGAGGGGGTGTGACTAGGAAGAGTAGATTAGTAGGAAAGACCCTCAAGGGTCCTGGATAGAAATGAGATGAACTATGATGTTTTTTTTGTCGATTTAATGTGTAAGAGGCTTGAACCATGGATGAATATAGGAATATGGGTGAATGACATGACTCCACAATGTTAAATTCAAAGGAACACATGCAATTTACTTCGTGAGATGTAGTGATATGGTTTTAAGAAATTTTAATTATCACAAAACATACGGTATGGATTCACACACCATGTAGTATATATAAAATAAACGTCCATGTGAATGAGATTAAGTTGGATATGCTAAGTACATAACAATCCACATGAAGTGTAGTTTGAGTACATTTCATATATGCCTACATGAC
Organism: Viscum album; assembly: GCA_963277665.1. Taxonomy (NCBI): domain Eukaryota; kingdom Viridiplantae; phylum Streptophyta; class Magnoliopsida; order Santalales; family Viscaceae; genus Viscum; species Viscum album. The sequence goes on along the minus strand of OY728129.1, from coordinate 612,168,646 downwards.
ATGACTCATGTAGTTATACACACCAAAGGTGAGATCCATATAATAAATAACATGTGTCCATGAAGACACATTGTTTAGTCAGAGACTACATGTATTGACTATCTAATAGTACACACTAATTACTCATGTGGGAATGACACTCAATGTATCACCTAACAAATTCCATGTACCCCAATATGGCATGGATCTATGTATTAGGGATACATTCCAAGTACCTATTGGTCTCATAATTTATACACATTATACTGAAAGCTATGTACATTGACTTCGCATTCCATGTGAAGAGGAAATACATGACAATACTATTGTTGAAGGGATATACACTATATACCCTTACAATACATGCCATGTTCTTTTTCTAATCTTCATGGGTTTTTGTATCACCTAGTTCATGACCCATATTTAGGTGCATGAATACATCAAGTTCATTTTCTATATAGAATACAGTAGTGATATTCTCTTCAATATCATAGGTGGGATGTGAGGTGAGTTATTTATTTAATCATCTTAGTTATATAGTAATGAAGATGGAGATTTTGTATTTTGATCAAATCATACATGGGGTAGGGTTTTCCAATGGTTATGTGCTTATTGAAGGGTGTAGGTCCCCCATATTCTTCATGAAGTTTGGAATTCCCCCATGCACATAGAGCACAAGTATCCCAAATCGAGCATGGGGTCGATAATCCTTCAACACTGATGAGGTATTGATCCCCCATACATGTCTAATTGAGTTCAGTACTCCACCACATATCCATAGAGTTCAATACTCTATCATCTAAATAACACTCATTTATGGGGTGAGTGTCCTCTATTAGGGATTGAAACTCCCTTGACCAATGTATATACTTAACTAAGGTTTGGTTCCTTTCTATATATTTTTATAGGTGATGTGGGTTTATCATAATGGGGTAGTCATGATTGTATGTTTTAATACTACCATAATCATGATTTTCCATTAGATAAGGCATGGGTTCTACTATAGGTTTCTAGAAAAGTGATCTTATAATGGTGGGAAACAAGGTATGGGACTCCCCCAATTTATGTTCATACCTCAATGAAGAGTGGGTTCCCCTTAATATATTTTGTGAGAGTTTTAGAATAAAGGTTGAACATATTAGTTACATTAATACTTGTAACTCCTCAAGTACCCCTTGGTTTCCTTATAGATGTGACTTACAACTAAGATATCAACTACAAATTTCATAGATTTTTAAATACATTAAGAATCCCTTTTTTCTCATGATATAAAACCTTAATGGTTTACTTCCAAGATGATTGAGTCTTATTCGCATCAATGAGTCTTCTAGTGGTAGAGAATGTATCAATTTTTTCATGTCTTCCTCCTGATCATTTTCCTACACCATGGTTTGATCTGGGTTGTTTGTTATCTTTACTTTACAATTTAATGGAAACATAATGAGCATTCTTATAATCAAACGTACATAGGATTTATTCCCACATGTTGTGTGTCCATGCAAGAAAAAAATAGGGTTTGAAGGAAGTCTTAGTGGAAATGGAGATGCTATAACTTGTTCGGAGCTAAAGGATGATAGTACCCAATATAGCTTGTTGGTCGATGGTGGTGGTGATTAATATTATAGTTGTAGGATAATCTAGGATTCTTTATAGTATAGTGGATCTATACCATGTTCCATGTTCATTGGGTTATATGACCTTGAAAGATGTGTAGAAATTATGGTGTTTTCCTGATGTGATGATGTACACTCTATGTGATGTATCATGATTGTGTTTTATGTAGAATTTTATTATATATATATATATGATGTTTTTGATTATTTTATGAACTGAAGACATGTGTTTCTTATAGGTTGATATTGGATATGGTCTCCCATATTGTGTGATATGCCTACTCGGTGAAAGCCGCCAACCCCTGGCCTATTAGAGGTGGGATTAGGGTGGAACACTCAACTTAATACTGGCCTGGATGGGGCCTGAGTGGGTTGGGTAATTTCAAAGAAATATTGTAGCTATTTATTACCAGGGTTGAATTTAGAGTTTTCAATCAGGATAATAGTGGTTTGAGAATTTAGGGAAATAATGTTTAGAAGGTTTTGAGTTTGGTTATTAGACTAAAGAGACCATCATAGGTGTGGTAGCTGACATATCATTTCTATAGGACTATAATAACCTGTTAGTTAGCCCATATCTCTAATACATTGGCTACAAGGTAAAATAAATTTGGTAAATGTTTCATAGAGTTATCAGTTATGATCTTCCATATCCTTCCTATTTCTATTTATATTGACATACTCTAATCATCATGAGTTTATCCTATAAAATAAAGTGTGATATGTACTAATAGATAGATTATGTGAAAAGATAGATCCATGATGAGCCTACTCATATATTTTGTCCTCTTAGTACAAATTAGTGAGTGATAAGGGGTTTTTGAGACTCTGTTGATATATATATATCACCTACAATCTGAATTACTTCATATCCCCACCATTATTAGTATAGACTGTCTTTCATATTAGATGGTATATCATGTTGATCTGGATAATACTAACCAGATTCTAAATATTTGTTATGTATTTTACCAATATATGTATTAAGGTGTTTTAAGGAAAACTTGATCCTTGGAAAATAGAGGTTTCGTTAGAGTCTATGAATTTTCCTTTCATTTATTTTAGACTCTCGCTCACCAACTGCCATTTTTTGAATTAAGATCCCTATATAACACAGTGATCCATTAGTGGATGATTTGTTTATATAACTCATGATATGACTGCATTATTGTGTTTTAATATTGATCCCTTGTTCAGGATGGTGATTTATCTAAGGTTTATAAGGAATCGTGATCGTTTATGTGTATGCATCGAGGACCATGGACCTTGGAAGGTATTCATTGGTCATGTTTAATGTGTAATTTTTCAAGATCAGTGGTTTGGGTGGATACATTGAAGGACGTTATTTTATGTAATCGTTGTTTTTTCTTGCAAAAAACCCTTTGATGTTTTCCCCCATGTGAGCATAAATAGTGGAGTATTCTTAGTGAAGATGCACCATTTATATGGGATTTGGTAAGTGTTTAAACTAAAGACAACAATAGTGCTTCCATGGATGGACCTCTAACTAGAAGATAACATTGATATTATAGACCCACATATTATATGTCTAATTTCCAACTAGGGAGTTGTTCAATGGAATTTTCAATGGTTCAAGAGTAGTTAGAGATGAACGATGCATTGATCCACTCCCATAATCACTACCTTTTGTTAGTTATTGTAAAGCATAAAGTATTTTCATTTAAAGATGTGGAAATATATGTGTGATGGGAGAATATGGTTAGGGATCAATAGGTGTATTTTGGAGTGCAATTTGTGTACCCTCTTGATAGACCCTTATACTAGAGGTCATTAAAATGAGTTATTCTTCTTACACCATATGTTTTGGAGTTGTATATTACAATGAAGCTCATTGAAATAGCCTTATCATCTAAATAGTTTCCAATAATGGAGATTTTCTTTCACTCACCCCAGCTGGTAATGTGAGATTATACATAGTATATAAATAGGTCTTCAATGATATTAGTCTATGGTAGCTGTGAGATCTAGTGGTACCGACGTCGATATATATTAGATACTAATTACATTAATATGTGGTGATACACAATTGAGTATGTAAGGTGATATCCACCCCCATTAGTGTGTGGGATCACCTTAGGTGGGGAGAGTGGATCCCACCCTCAAGGATTTGTAGTAATATAAGAATAAAATGATAATCATGGACTTACGAACTAAGTGGAAAAATTATAACTTACTCCCTATGAATATAGAGGATATCTTCAAGGATTCTAAAGGGTAATACATGTTCATACCTCAATTGGTGACTAATGTATACATCAACATTCATTATAGAATTGACATTTAAGTGTTACTAAGAGAAATGATGAACAGCCTTGTGGATTTTATAGAGATAATGGAATAAATCCATCCTTGTATCGATTCAATGTAGATCCTATTATAGAATTAGAAAAAAAACTCAATGTTATGACCAAATATATAAAAATGATATATATATATATATATGTTAGTTTTTTTGGAAATGAAATGGTTTTATTTAATTATTATGAACCTAATTGATTACATTCTATAAAGGTTTCATTGAGAAGATGTTTCTTCATAAAATAAATGGGTAAAGAAACCTACACACTAGGTATGAAGGAATTTTAAGGTAGATAAAATAGGTTTCTTGGATTATGTATGAATACATATATTGGTAAAATGATAGAGTGGTTTTTAATGTATAACTCCAAGGATGGGTATTTACTAGTGTTACATGTCATGAGTTTTATAATGACTCAATTTTATTCTAATGAGTTAGAGATGAGAAAAATTGATAAAATTCCTTATACATTCACTAAAGTATTTATCATGTATTCCAGGTTGTGTAATAAACATGATATTTCATATTATTTGAGTGTAATAAGTAGATACATATCTAATCTTGGTGAGAGTTATTGTATTTCTATCAAGAATTTAAAATAATTATAAATTTTTTATCTATAGAGGTGAGGATGAGATGATTTCAATGGGTTACAGTAATGCTAGTTTACGAACTGAAAAAGATGATAAGAGGTCATAATACCAGTATATGTTTTAACTCAATAGTGGAGATATCAATTGGAATAATTCTAAAAAATCTAATATAAAACACTTTACTATATAATCCTAGTATATCATTGCGTAAAATGCAGTTAAAGACACTTGTTGGATTAATAAATTCGTACTATAACTTAGATTTATTCCTATCATTAAGGGATAAATTAACGTTTAATATAACAAATTTGAAACTATTTACTAGGATAAATTTTGATATATCGCGCTGATTTATCCTATCCTAACACTTAAGTCAACACACCACTGGATATTTAGCCTTGGTTAATTTTTATATCAACATTTTGTGTATTTATTTTGTTAAATATAAATATCACGGTATCAAATAGGATGTATATGAATAAATAATTGATGGATTCAAATCTTCTAACAAAAGAGTATGAAGTTGAAGTGAAAGTGTTCATCATGTTTGAAAAAGATCATGGATATGATCCTTCTCAAATCCTTTTTTTATTGTTTACGTTGTTGTTATTCAATACAAGTTAGTCCAGAGGAGTTGGAAGAACACTTGATCTATCACAGAATATATCAAAGTTGTAAATTTTGGAATAAAAAAGGAGAAAAAGAGAAAATAGCTAGTCATTGGGAGAAAAATTCATTTCATGGATCATTTGATATGATTACAATCATAGAAAATGAATAAGACCGTATCGAGGACATGATTACAGATATGTATGATGATGAAGATCATATTAAGTAAATGAAAAGGATAGTTGAAGTTGAACTTCATGATTGCCCAAAATTGTTTGTGTAGTTAATGGGTTGTGAAATGATGTCATGGTATGATCGTTTCACTAAATATTTAGCATTGTAATCCATACTGAAGCTATGTAATTTGAAAGCAGTAAATGGATGGAGTGACTCCAGTTTTATAAAATTACTTTCTCTCTTGAATGACATGCTCCTAAAAGATAATGACCTCCTGATCAGAGCACACGACACTAAACAAATGTTGTGTTCGATGGTTATGATCTCAAAAACAATACATACATTCTTGAATGATTGTATACTATTTCTCAAGGACCGCAAATCACATAGAGAATGCCAAAACTGTGGTGCTTCTTGATACAAGAAATATTAATCCGGTCCTAAAAAATTTTCATCGTACTTTCCAGTCATTCCATGTTTTAGGCACCTATATTGAAGTGATGAGAATAAAAATCAATTGGCATGGCATGTAGTTAGAAGAAATAAATATGGAAAACTGTGGAATCTAGAAGACTCTCCTCAATGTAATAGAATTGATCATGAGTATCCTGACTTTGGAAACGATCCATGAAACCTTCGTCTTGTGTTATCTACAGATATAGTGAATCCTTTTGTTTTCCAAAGAAGCACACACAATATATGACCAGTTATGTTGGTAAATTATATCTTTCCAACATGTTTATGAATAAAAATAAAACACATCAAGTTATCTGAGATTATATTAGGGACAAAACAACCAGGTAATGATATTGGTGTTTATTTGGCTCCATTGATCGAAGATTTTAAATTATTATGGGATTCAGGTGTTACAATGTATTATTCTTACAAAACTGAAGATTTCACATTGAGAGCTAGGTTTTACGGGATGATAAATGAATATCCTATTTATGGAAATTTGTCTGTATATAGCATTAAAAGAACTCTTGGGTGTCCCATATACAAAAAAGGTACACAATAAATTAGGTTGAAACATTCATCGAAAGTTGTGTTTCTTGGACATCGTAGATTTCTACCCCGAAAACATAAGTACCGATCTAGGAAGACATCATTTGATGGAAGCTCAAAAGAACGTACACCACCATCTCCACTAATAGGTGATCAACTATTTGAGAAAGTTAAATATGTGGATACTGCTTTTCATAAACTGTTTTTGAAAAACTATACAAAAACTGGTTGGAAAAAGAAATCAGTTTTTTTTAAATTACCAGACTGGAATTTTCTATACTTCAGACATTTTCTTGTTGTTATGCATGTTGAAAAAAAAATGAGTGTGATAATGTCATCAGCACGTAGCTAACTGAACTTGGTAAAAGGTACGGAATTAACCCTAGGTTAGACATTTTTGACATGTGAATACAAAAAGAGTTGGAACTAGTGAAGGGTGAAAAACGAACATTTCTTCCTTCTTCTACCTACACTCTTTCTAAGCAGGACCGATATCAGTTTTAGAACATCTTGAATGATGTAAAGGTTCCGGATGGGTATTCATCGAATATCAAGAACATCGTGTCAATGAAATATTTTATGTTAAAAGGTTTGAAATCACATGGCTGTCTTGTTTTGAAACAATATGTAATTTCTATAGGTTTAAAATTCATTTTGCCCATGATTTTTGATCATACATTAAAGATTCTCTTTTTCTAATTCAAATCTATATATAGAAAAGTTATAGACCTAGTGATATTACTGACTATAGAAAGGAATTTTTTTCATATCATGTGATTCGAAAATGTTTTTTTCACTAACATTCTTTGATATGATAGTTCATTTGATGGTTCACTTGGTGAGATAGATTCAGTTATGTGGTCCTATGCACTATAAATGGATGTACCCCATTGAACAGTATATGAATATTTTGAAATACTATATCAAAAATCGAATTTAGTCAGAGGGTTTTATTGGGGAGCAATATATTGTTGAGGAATTCATTGAATTCTATACCAAATACCTATTTAGTGTGAAAATCATTGGTCTGACGAAATCTCATCACACTATGTGACTTGTAGGTGAATGAATTTCTTGAAAAGAGGTCATAGCCATCAATATTACTGATCAAGGGTAGGCTCACCTTTATGTTTTCCAAAATATTTTGGAGGTTGGCCCATATGTTGAAACCGATAAAGAAATTCTTATGTATTATAATCCATCAAGTACTAAAAAATGGATATAAAATAAAATTAAACAACAGTTTATAGGATGGTTTCAAGACCATATTTTTAAGGAGTAAAATAAAAATCTAGACTCAATTTTAGAACAACTTTGATGGATAGTTGGAGGACCAAGTGTGCACGTATTATCTTAAAATTCTTATATAATCAATGGTTATGCATTCTATACTAATGGACATGATTAAGGCAGTACAAGATAGAATAGTAGAGTTACACTTATGGATTAATAGATGCATGTTTCTTGTGATAAGGATAGAAATCCAATTTACTCGAATATTTCACATTTTGGCATCGTCAAAAAAATATGGGAGTTGGATTATACAAAATTCTGAGTGCCAATTTTTTAATTCAAGTGAGTTGATAAAAAAAGTGTAATTAAAATAGATGAGTTGGGATTTTTGAAAGATGAATTCAGTATGGAAGGGTACAATGATGAACTGTTTATAATGGCATCACAGGCAGTACCAATATTTTATGTTCCAGATCCTGCAAACCAAAGCTGGTCAATTGTTCTGTTATCGAAAAAAACAGCAGAAGATTCATAAGAAAATTATACTGAGGATGACACTTTCATTGGGATGTTGCAATAATTTTACAGTGGTCCTAGTGTAGATGGAGTCTTTTATGTTAGAGTAGACCACAATGATGTGATTTTGATAGTTGATAGAGGGTTAAAATCCCTTCAACCATTAAAAAAGAGAGTTCAATAATCTGGTTTTTCTTATATACATCATTTTACTTTATGTTAATATATGTTTGTTGTTTATTTTATATTATCTAAATTAAATTTTAAACCACATTTCAAGATAACGACTTCTGCATGTGATGATGCTCCTAATCCCCAGGCACAATAGGTTTCTCAACCTATTGTTTCTTGCAGTGCAGATGAACAATAGGTTTCTTAACCTTTTTCATAATGTAAATATCTATTTTTTATGATTTTATTTTATTTAAATTAAATGTTAAATCACTTTTGTAGATAATGACTTCTGCATGTGGGGATGCTCCAAATCTCCAGGAACAACATGTTTCTCAACCTGATACTACTTGTATTGCAGAAAAACTACATATTTCTCAACCTGCTGATCCTCCCAGTATAGAGGTGTAACCACCATCTGCACATGCCAATGCTAGACCTATGATGCCATAAGAACATATTGATAGTGATGGATCTGAGTAAATGAATGGTGATGAAACACCGACGATGCAGAAAAAACAGGAGCATCGTAGTTTGACTGAATTAGAAAAAAATAATTAAGGCTATAGAGTAAGGCATCAAATATGAGATTGGATGGAAAATGAGGGGCCAACATGCTAACCCCATCAAGGCCATGTTTATTAATTACATTTTAATCGTCCATCGAAAACATGTGGCGATTGATGTAACTTCATGGAACTATGTTGTGGCTGAGATTAAGACACTTATGCGGGGAGATATTATGGTAACATTATGATATAATTTTTTTAATTTACTAAAAATTAAATAATGAAACATCAACTAACATGTCATAATCTATTGCAGAGTGCATTTATAGTAGATGACTCACATAAAGACTATGTCTTAAGGGTTTCTGGAAGGATTCACAGGGGTTTCCACACACTTTTAACGAAGTATCATCTTGAAGATGTTGAAGGAAAAATTAGACCGTACCAACCTATTATTTATGCACACCTAATAACTCAAGCATCGGGGGATGCATTTACTGGCCGTTGTGTGAAGAATCCTTTTCAGGTATGTTGTGTCAGGTAATACGTTGTTTTATGTTATGTGTATTCATCAATTGTATTAATAGTATTTTATTTATGAAACAGAAACTGAGCGCGAAAAATAAACAATGGGCATCGAAACCAATGTACCCCTACCGTAAAGAAAGGATGGGGTATGCATCACTTGAAAAAAAATTGGTAGATATTTTAAATATAACATAATAATTTTATGTGACATAAAATAACCCAATAACTATGTTATTTTGTGTATATGCATCTTGAAGAGTACAAATATACAGCCACTTCCATCCAACGCCATGTTCTATGGAGGGAGGCACATGTAACTAATGATGGAAAACTATTAGGTGAAAACACACAAAAGTGTGGGAAACATGTATAAGGATGAAATAATAAAAATTTGTTTTGATTTAAATCGCTATTACATAACAATCATTACATAGTTTCCTATATTATCTACCTAAAATAGTCAAAATAATCAACAACACCTACACCAGATGTTGACATACTTTCAGTGGCCTTGAGGTAGCCAGAAAAGTATGGACGTGTCTGAGGTGTTGGTTTTGGGGTGAAACCCCGAACAAATTTTGAGAACAAAAACAAGAGGATGATCAAACTGCTGAAATGAAAAAAATGATAGAAACATTAACTATGTTTCACAAAGAATTACAATACTTAGGAGAGATGATATAAAGTATGATGGGGGAGGCAAATATAAGAAAAAACTCAATAACAACCCGTGTGTTAAGATTCCTCCGCACACTCACTTGTTTTGAAGAGATCTATTCCCCTAAATGAAATTCTTAGTTGAGGTAGTCAATTTTCTAATAATTGTTTCTATGAAATTTGAATCAGATAGACACTAAACACCGATACCTTTCTTATATTGATATTCTATAGGGTGAAAATGACTATGATTTATATCTATCAACACCCATTCATCTCCCCGTAGCAAGGGATACAGTGTTCAATATCCCAAATGACATTCTACAAAACAGAATGCATTCGACAGATCATATTAGAGTGTTAATTACTATAACCCTAGAGTTGAGCTTCGAGCTACTTATTCCAATTGATGATGCATATATTCATACAGTCGAAGAAGATGTAGGAACATTCATCACATGGTCATCAAATCTTTTAAAAAAACATGTCAACAATGAGGTATTCATTTCTAATTTAATTTTCAAGTTAAACCATAAACATTTAACAGAAAGAGGACTAAACTGATGAAATTATTATAGAAATACAAAGGCAAGGGGGTGAAATGAAAGATCGATTCAAAACCTTCTCAAGGATGAACCAACCGATAAAAATGATATACCCAAAGCACCTTAACCCCTCCCTATTCTTATCCACATTTATTATCATTGAAGGATTATGTGGATATGATGTTGAAATATGGTTGTAATCACATAGTTCATTTTGAAGAAAATATGTATGGAGGGAACGATGTAGACTTCATTGGTGTTGAGATTGAAACTGAAATCCAAGACTATGATTGGTTAGGTGGCTCAGTTGTAAATTTTTACAAGAGGTATGTTTCCATGATTTGATTTTCTAAAAGATGATGTAATATGATAATTATGGATGAATACATTTCATAATTTTCATATGCGTATATATGAAAAACAATTTAAGATATTTCCCCATGAACAAAAATTTGGACTCGTTAGTCCTCACGTCACCTCTATAGAACAAGAAGGCAAAAATTCCAAGAAAGAGGGTGAAATAATGTTAGGACTACTCAAATAATTTAACATCAAAGTTACGAATGACACTCTTATTAATACCAATGATAGAGGGGTAAGACTCTACAATTTAATCATATCAAATATATTTTAATGTGATTCATTAGTTATTCTTTTTTGTTTTATTTGGAAGCATTGGATTCTCATTAGAGTCATTTTGGATACTCCACAGATTTATTTTCTATATTCAATGCATTGATATCTAATAAACCGACCACAAATGATTGATTTTTTCAATTTTTAATACACTAGATAAAACATTTTAGATCTAAACATCCAGTTATATAAATTATATTATCTTTTAATGATGATTCTATTATGATAGGGTGGTGTGTGAATATCATCTAAATCATGGAATGAGGTCAGGGGAAAAGGACAAGAAACTAAAAAATTAGTACAACTAGATAAAAATCAGGGTAAATATAATAATATTTCACTATCCAAACACATAAAAAATTACTTATTTTTCTCGATGTTTTTGTAGTTCCTGAGACAAAGAAACGGTAAAGACTGTGGCTATTATGTTTGTTAATTTATGAAAGAGATCATATTCCATGAACAAACCAGCATCCCTGAAGAGGTATTTTCAAAGATAATTTCTATTTTATTTAAAATAATTATTAATCCTTTTTGTATTTATATTTTTTCATTACTACCATGACTACCAAAAATAGTCATATTCACATACTGATATGGATATGCATTGAAACAAATCGGAACCATACCTGATGAAAGAATGTACAAATATAGAATGAAGATGGTAAACATATCAAATAATTTCAACATTAATAATCTTTTATACCTTATGTTTCTCTATGTTTGATGGTAATGTTGTGATTTGTATGGGATAAATGCCCTACTAAAAATCATATCCATTGGTGGTCCTTATTTGTGCACTAAATTAATTGCATGTTGATTGGTTTTTTAAAAGAAATTGTGGGTCCTCATTTATAGGGTATGTGTATTGTTGATAAACCGAAAATAATAATGAGTATCCATAAGGGGGTTAAGAATACCTTGACTTTTTTGTGACATCTTGAGACATAATGGGCACATGATCTTACTTCACTTTTTAGTCGACCTAGTGATGAACCCACTGTTATATATTCATTCAGAGGTCCTAAATATATGAAAGTTGGTTCTTCACTAGACCGACTAAACCGACTAAATCTATGTTGTAGAAGGAGGATGTTATTCTATGTCAACCATACAGGGGACAAAGGTGTCATAACAGACTCAAGGGATGGGGAAACCCTTTCTAGATATTCGTTATCTTTTTTTGTCTATGAAAAACACGCATACCCAGTAAATGAGGACCACCAATTTCCTTAAAAATGGATCAACATGAAATTCATTTAGTGAAAAAACACAACTGACATACTGAAAACTGAATAAATGTATTCCAATTGTTTTGATACTTTAACACAATGATCCATCAGACATTTTTTACATGTAGGAATCAAATTCACCTCAATATGATGCACAGTGTCCCCAGTATGACTCCAAATGTGTCTTGTTATTTAAAATTCACATTAATTCAAGTAAAAAACACAATTGACAAACTAAAAACTGAGAAAAGGCATTTTGATTGTTTTCATACTTTATTAAAATGGTCCATGAGTCATTTTTGACATGTAAAAATCAACCCCACCTCAATCTGACAAACGGTGTGATTGGTATGACAAAAAGTGTCCGCTATTAATTTAAAATTTATATTTTAACTCAAAATATGACACTCACTAAAAAACAATAAAACATGATATGATTTTCATCCAAATTAATGAAATTGATTTTTATGTACTTTGTGACCAGTATAAATTAGTCTCACATAAAACTAACACATGATGCGACTGGTCTGACTCAAAATGTGTGTTTTCGGTTTGAAATGACATTTTACTAAAGAAACACAACAAACATACTGAGAAATGATGAAATTCATTCCAATTGTTTTGATACTTTAAGAACACGATCCATCAATCATTTTTTATGTGTATATATCAACCCTACCTCAATACGATGCACGGTGTCACCAGTATGACTCCAAATGTGTCTCTTTATTTAAAATTTACATTAATTCAAGTAAAAAAAACAACTGACATACTAAAAACCAAGAAAACGCATTAGGATTGTTTTGATACTTTAGTAAAATGATCCATGAGTCAGTTGTGATGTGTATGAATCAACCCCACCTCTATCTGATGAATGGTGTGACCGGTATGACTAAAAGTGTCTGTTGTCAGTTTAAAATCGATATTTGAACTCAAAACATGTCACACACTGAAAACCAAGAAAACACACTCCGATTGTATTCCAAATTAAGGAAAGTGATTAATAAGTGATTTTTGAAATGTATGAATTAGTCTTATGTGAAAGTTATTAACGATGTGACCGGTATTTCTCAAATTTCTTATTTTTGGTTTGAAATGACATTTTAGTAAAAAAACACTACTGACATATAAAAATCCATGAAAATGCATTGAAATTGTTTTTATAATTTTATAAAATGATCTATCTATCATTTTTAATGTATAGTAATCAATGCAACCTCAATACAATGCACAATGTCATCGGTATTAGTCCAAATGTATCTTGTTATTTAAAATTGACATTAATTAAAGTAAAAAAACACAACTGACATACTGAAGACTGAGAAAACACATTCAGATTTTATTAATAATTTATTAAAATGATCCATGATTCAGTTGTGACCTGTATGAATCAACCCCACCTCAATCTAATAAATGGTGAGACCGGTATGACTAAAAGTGTCCTCTATCTGTTTCAAATCTACATTTTAACTCAAAACATGTCACTCGCTAAAAACCAAGAAAAAGGGCTCCAATTGTTTTTCAATTTAAAGGCAGTGATTCATATGTCCTTTGTGACGTGTATAATGTAGTATCAGGTCAAACCAAAACACGATGTGACTGGTATGACTCAAATTGTATGTTTTCAGTTTGAAATGACATTTTAGTAAAAAAACACAACTGAAAAACTGAAAACTAAGGAAATGAATTCAGATTGTTCTAATACATTAGGAAAATGATTTATCAGTCATTTGTGATGTGTTAGAATCAACCCCACCTCAATAAAATTCACTATTTCACCGGTATGACTCCAAATGTGTCATTTTTATTAAAAATTGACATTTTGTAATGTATTCTTCATATTAATGAATAATTTAAGTCTTTATAGTATTTCTAATGTAATATTTGTTTATTATATGGGTGGAACCTTTTTGTTGAGTTTGGATGATTTTTTTAGCGACTATTACCAACTGAGGACATTTTTTGGAGGGGACCACATACTTCCAAAGAGAAAACATTAATGTTTTTAACTGTTTGTTGGATATTTATAAATCTAATTTTATAAAACATTGTTCAAAATATATATAGAAGTTCTTTTTTGGTGTATACCATGAGTGAATAATTTTGTATTCATGATGTCAATTAAATGTATATAGCATTGTTTTCTAAACATTTGTGTGTGTTTCTTTTTTTTTTAATCATTTTTATCCTATATGTGGTTATTTTGTTGATACATAATATGAGTTTTTATCTTTTAGCATGTTTTACTATTTTGTGCAGGTTATTTTTGTTGGTTTAATTATTTCGTTCAATTGTTTATTTTTTTTACTGGATGCTGGGTTTGTTGTTATACAAACAACCCACCTAGACAGGGAAGCCTTTATAAGTGCTAGTTGAAGCACCGATAAATAGGGACTTTCTCAATGCATTGAATAGCGCTGATAAAGGGTATACCTTTTAATAGATTCTTGATTAACAGAGCTTTTTAAGTGCTGATAAATGCATTTTGAGCACTAATAAAATCTTATTTTGTGGTAGTGAAGGATATTTTATTAACCTAATTTATGATGTGGGTTTCCCACAAAAAAAAATTCAAGTATCAACCTCTAATTTTTAAGTAAAATTTTAAATTATGGGGATGAAATTTGTTGATTTTTGGGGGGAATATAACACCCCAATATTTTAGGGTATGCCACTTTTTAAATTTAACTTCTTAGATAATGTATGAGCTTATAAAATAATTAAATATTTTTTTTTAAATTTATTATATTTATCTTCTAGATGTTGGGAATTGTGTAAATGAATTTGATTATGTAAATTATGAAAATATATATTACACATGTTTATAAAATTAATTCATTGGTTATCAATTAATTAGAAATGGAAACCAATTGAACCTAAAGGATGTATTTTTTTGTAAAAACAATTTTTGTACTGACAAATTAAATTTTAATCACTCTTAGAGAAATATATTAATAAAATTTAAATATTATATATTCAATCAAATATTTTTACATTGATTCAAAATATTTTTAGATTCATAAGATAAGAATAAATCCAATTTTACACATAAAAAGGCTTTATAACCTAATGACATTTTACCTCCTTTTAATGGGGAACTTGTTTCAAATCTAAATTTTAAAACATTTTAAAATTAATTTTTACAAAATGAACATTATTTTTAAAATCGTAATATCAAAATTTATTTTGGTTAAATTTTTTGTATTTTTCTAATAAGTTTACATTCTTATTAATAGTAATGTGACCATTAGTAATGATAATATGACTGATAGAATAGTAATTTCACCTATAAAATTATAAATAAAATTTTTGAGCTTTATAATTGAAAATATTTTGTACTTATATCATGTAATATGTAAAATAATGTTTTAAAAATGATAAATTAATTGTTGGTATTTTTATGAAACCTAAATTTTCATTTACAATTTTATAATTAAAATAATGATTTAAAATAATATTTATTTTTATAAAATAGATTCATAAATTCATTATTTGTTGTCTTATGAGTGTAAGACAATTTTATGAGACCTTAATTAATTTTTGAAAGGGTTATATAATAAGTAAAAATTTTAAAATTTGTATTTTTTTTCAAATAAATGATGATTTTATTTAAAAATTAATTTTTTCATATTTAGAAAATTATTTTCAAAAAATGGAGTCCATTTTCTAATTTACACATCAAAATAATTTGGGTGAAATTTTGAGAGTTTTCTAATATACATGAATTTTTTTGTGAATAATGAAATACAGTAATTTACTGTATTTGCTAAATACGTGAATTATTAAGTCTTGGATTATTTAGAACTATTGTAGTAATAATTATTTCAAACTCACATGCACCAAATACTATATTTCATCACAAGAATAAAAACTATTCATAATCTTAACATAAAATAATAAACAATTAAATTAAATCATCAAATTAACACCTCTTTCCTCTACAATAAATACCACCCCTTCTCCTCACACCATCCAAGATTTCATCATTATCCAATTTCTTCTCAATCCTCTTACTAATCCACTCACCCATTTTAGGATCCTTCCTTCATAACAAAATACCAAAAACAAGCCCCTTAATGAGGTTCTTGGGGATAAGAATTCAATAGGTAAATCCTTTTGTTTCACTTTCAATTTCATTTAATTTATTTTCTTCTTATTATATCCCTAAAACATCTATAAATACATTAATAATAACTTCATTATATTATATATAAAATAATTTTATTATTTATATGGAAGATCAATCATCAAACCCCTTCTCCCCTCCCTTTAATTTTAAAAATGAAAATATTGTCTGTGATGTGCCGATTTATCTTCATCATGGATAATGAGACTTTATTTTAATTAAAACCTTTAAGCTTGGTTATAAAATCATTATTATGGTAAAAACATAATTTATTTTACATATTATAACCTATTTATTGTTCTATAACTAGTATATATACATTATATTGACTAATAAGACAAAACTAGTTCTTGATGCTCGAGAAACTGCCAAAATAATCTAAACAGTTATCACCAACTTCTTATCTAATGATTAATCCTCACCCCAAAAAAGAAAATTAATTATATAACCATTAATTATTAAATAATTTCACTAATAACATATAAAATCATTTCTGGATATTTATTTCTATTTCATATGATGTTTCAAACTTGTATACAAGTGAACAAATCATGCAAACCAGGGAAACGAACACTTATGAATGATAAAATTGAATCATATAATTCATCAAAAAGTCCATGAATTAACATAATAAAATTATATAAAATTAAATAAATGTAAAAAAGTTCTGAATTAATTAATTATTGGATTAAATTTGATCACTCAGGACATTGTTCGCAAGCGCAGAACAATTTCAGACATAAGGTTTGGTTTTCTCATCTCATTTTTATTTCCATGAGATGTGACTCATTCACCAATATTTCTTGTGTTTGGTGTATGTATACTGAACATTGTTGTATCATATCATTAATCTCTTTATTTTCATGTAATTTTATTTCTTGTTTGACGATCATTAATTTTATGGGGCATATGGTTCAATTGTTTGCAATGTGGTAAGGGGTATTCTCATCTCACTTCTATTTCTATGAGATATATCTTATTTGCAACTATTTATTGTGTTTTTAGCATGTATACTTCCCATTTATGTATCATATCATTAATATATTTATTTTAATGATATTAAATTTCTTATTTTATGGTCATTAATTTTATGGGGCATATGGTTCGACTATTTCCGAAGCGGTGAGAGTTTCTTCCTGAACCTCCATTTCCATACGGGTTGTGATATAACCCTCTATAAATAAATGAAATTATAAATTATTTTTATATAATAATTTTATATTCTGCTCATATATCCAAAAATTGTTTTTCCTGATCAGTTAATCTTTATTTAATGGGGAAATAGATGTTTTATGAGGTTCCCTTTTCAATTCCTCATCATAAGCAAGCTAGGTTTAAAGCAACTTCTCAATTTCATACAAATTATTATGTATACTACATAATATATTTTAAGAACCAATTATTTTTATTAAATAACTAATTTCAACATGAAAAACTATCTTATTTCATTTCTAGTTTTATGAAAAAAATTATGGATTTCCTTATTAAAAACTTTTTTATATTTTCCCTTAACCCGCACCAAAGTGGCTCATTTCTAAAGATTCTTAAAAACAAATTTTAATTTTAGGAAATCATTTATGACTACAATATATTTTTTTCATTCCTTTTATTTTCGAGGATATACATTTTTACAATATTATATTTATGAAGGATATTAATTATTTTCCAAAATAACTATTCTTTTCAATGTAAAAGAGTTTTTCTCTGAAGAATTTCTCAATGATTTTATTGGGGTACTTTCATCTATGATTATGATTAATATATTTCAAAGTGGAATGGTACAATTTTATTTAAATATATTTTTTTATTAGACCTATGAGAAATTCATGTACTTTGTTGGTTATAGGTGGTGCCCGCTATAGCCCCTCAATGTATCAGTAGGTCTCATGAGACAAACTAGAAGAGATTTTAGTCAAGGCCTTTCCCATTTATATAGACTTCTTGGCTGAGTCCTTGATGGAATTTTTATGATGTTTTACATTATGAATTCCATCATTATGATATTATTCATTGATAAATCATGTGATTATTCGACTGGTTGAATACGCATGGTTAAGTTTCATGTGATTATTTTTATAGAATTATTTAATCAACTCTTATTACTACTATATTATGATCAATATTATGTTTTAATGGAATGTATTTTTAGTTATTCATAATTCCTTATTTTTTAGGTTTTTTTATGATAGATTATGTTGTATTCTTTAACCTTACAGTGAATCCAAGATCAATCCTTTCTTGTGTTTTACTTTTCCCTAGGATGTGAAGATGTATATTATGAATGAAATTAAGGGATAATATAAGAGTTTATGGAAGTTTCCAATGAAATTTATATGTTTTTTCCCTTTAATGATGTAATGTAATGTTAATTTACACAATATGGATTCTAAAACTACTTAAATGATTGGTGCTTTGGGATTCAAGTCTTGTATCTATGCCAATTTAATAAATTAAGGCACAATATCTGGGAATCTTGGGTCGGGGTCTTTATCAAAATACGTGTTAAGATATATTTTCCTAATTTATTCCCACTATATCTCTTCATATTCATCATTCGGCTTGGTGTTTCTGATCAAAAACCACTAATTATCAGCCTATCCATCTAAATTATAAACAGTCATAGGCACATTCTCCATCTCAAAACATTTAAGTACATATAATATCTTCTCCATTGAGTTGAACCACTATTTTGTGACTAGTGTATTAGAAGATCCCCTAAATTTTGGTGGTAGTTGTGGCATAAAAAATTGATATCCAATTACTCCCTCTTAGGTGATGGATAATATTCCTCATTATTCAAGTTATTTTTCATAACCTGAGATAGCTATAAAATTTTTAACTCCACCTTTCATGTCATTGGGGTTGTCATTTGAGAAATCGTTACATTATACCTCACATGGGTTTTTGGCCTAGTTTCCCCTCATTCCCACAATTTTTTAAATATTAAATAATTAAACAAAACATATGTAAAAAAATTCATTAATAAATAAATTATTACATTTTCAAATTAACTCTAAAATAATATCTTATGGGATCCATATGTTTAGAATTTTTCTAAAACAAATATTCATTGGTTATTAGACATACTTAGTCTCATACTATGGTTTTCCTTAAAATTATCTAATCCTAATTACCAAATTAACAAAACCATGCTCTGATACCAACTATATCAACCCTAATTTTTCTTATATTAGTATTACATAATATTGAAGATAAAAAATATAATAATTTTACAAAACCATGATCCAATGGTTTAGTGTCTTTGGAAAATTGGGACCAATATAACATTTAGATAATAAAAAAATAATGTTATTTAATTAATTATTCTTTAGATTCAGAGTCGAACTTGTCTTCTCTTTAGTATAAGTAATCACTAGAGGATATACATCAAAGAAAGGGGTGATCTAAAATCCTAGTAAGAGGATAGATAAGAGCATAAATCAATATAACATGGGTTAGAATAAAACATCATCATAACATCATAACCATGATAGGAACATTATTTAAGGTCATGGAATTTTGCAATGCATCAAAATGAAACATAATGTCTTAGTGGTCAAATACCACACATAGTTATGAACAAAGCTAGAATCATGTTCTCACATAACATATGTGTATAATAATAACATTATCATTGTGAGAAAATATATCCTTTTGTTCCTACATAATTTCACATTATCACATGACATATATCACATTACCCTATGCATTTTAGCTCTATATAATTCTGGGTGCACCCGTCACATTATGTAATTTACATAATCATGCTTGGCACATAAAACGTATATCAATCATGGACCTAAAATAACCCATGTAAAGAAAATTTTCTTCAAAATAATTTCAAAAATAATACATTCTTGAATAAAATTTGGGCTTCCAAAAAAGGGTAATAACAAACCTGGTAATGTAATCATCAATCTTGAGTGAAGAAGAAAAAACCTCAAGATAATTGAAACTGTGTTTTTTAGAAAGAAGAGTTATTTTTGGAAAATATTTTCATTTTTTATAAAACCATATTGGAAACATGTATATTCAAGAAAATAAAATGGAATGAAAAGAAATTATCTTTAAGTTAAATTAAATTAACCTCCATATTGGAAATGGGGGAGAGAGGGAAAACCAAAACGGAGAGAGATGGGTTTGAGATTCCGCTTCCATATGTATAAATGCTTTATTCTATTTAATATCCTGGATAACCAAATTAGATTATTTAATTAATAAATCCAAAACCTAATATACATTTATTTGATTTATTATATTTTTATTAAATTCATTTATATCCCTTTTAGTGATTTTTAGAGTTTAATTTCATCGTTTCGGAGTGTTTGTTTTCATGGTTTCATGCTTGATTCTCTTGTTTATAAGTATGGAAGTTCATGTATAATAATAATGATTCTCCAAAATTGAAATTATATGTTTTTAATTAAATTAAATAGTCATAATTGTTCTTGTATATCATTTGGTTATATGGTGTGAGGATGAGTCATTATAGTTTTATTATGTTCATTTATAGACTTTTTAGTGATTTTTAGAGTTCATTTTCATCATCCATAAGTGTTCTTTTTCTCAGTTTTCATGATCAATTTGCTTGTATATAAGTACAGAAGTTCATGTATAATAATAATGACTCTAAAAAATTAAAATAATATGTTTTTAATAAATTAAAGAGGTTTAATTGGTCTTTTAATATAATTTGGTTATATGGTGTGGGGATAAGTCATTAGATAAAATGTTATTTATAATCCAATAGATTAATTTGGAGGTTCTTCGATCACAACACACTTGTTTAGTTTTATTATTTAATATTATTTATATAATTTAGATCCAGAACATAAAAAATGTTATTAAATAAATATTACGATATATTTCAACAATTATAATGGCATTATGACCAGCCTTCAAGGTGGTAGTGAAAAACAAAAAATGCATCACCTATGGTGGCAGTAAATCGACACACCATGGACTATATTTTCATTTTTTGAATAAAAGGAAAAGGAAAGAGGTTTAAAGATGAATTATTTCAACAGTAGAATAAACTTTTAGTATATAAAATATACAAGAGTTATCATTACACTTGGATAATTGTAGGTGCAGAGAGGATAATAAAATAAATTAAATAGTAATGTAAATAAAAGAAAAAGAATGAGGATTTTACCTCTTGATTTTCTCTTCCTTGAGAACCTCATTAGGTCAAATGGATTGTCTTTTTGATGAGACCTAGGGATATTTGATATGGGGGAGGCACTTGAGAAAACTATTGGGAAGAATTTGGACAACACTCAAAGCATGGAAGGTATGAGGAGAATAGGTGGTGAGGGGTGGTATTTATTGGGGAGGAGAGGGGCTTTTTCTCATTAGTTTATTATTTTGGCTCAATAACTATGAATAAATTGAAAATTATTACTAAATATATTAAATAATGAAAAGGAATTTGAGATTATGGTTCTTACATCATCCATGGCTCAAGTAATGGTATGTTTATCTTCTAATGTATATATAAAGTAAATTACTATATTTCACTCTTCCCTAAAAAATCATGTATTTTCAAAAAAATCCAAAAAATCACCCTAACCATTTTTTAAGTTTTGATTTCAGAAATGTACTCTATTTTATGAAAATAATTTTTTAAATATTATAATTTAATTTTTATTTAAAATCATCATTTACTTAGAAAATAATTATTTGAAAATTTTAACTAATTTTATAACATATTGAAAAATTAATTAAGGTCTCATAAAATTATCATATAATGATAATAAAAAAAATGTTAATTTATTAATCTATTTTATAAAAATTATTTTTTAAAATAATTATATTAATTATAAAATTATAAATAAAATTTTTTTTATAAAAAAACTAACCCCTAATTAATAATTTTTAAATTTTTATTTACGTATACCTTGATATAATTATATCATATTTTCATTTATAAGATGTGTAGATTTTATATATACTTTCATATATGTGGTTTCGATTCTATTTTTTGAAATACTATTCCTAATTTTCATGTTACAATTCCATGGTTTAGGTTACAATTCTATCGGGATAGGTTACCTAATTTCTCAAAATACCTTTTATTTAGTCCATTCTTAATTTTTAAAGTTAATATTGTTCCCTGTATATGATTTTTTGTTATTTATACTATATGTAATAGTTATAAGAAGTTAATTTCCCTTGATAAAATTTTTGGTTTTTATAAAATCATATTTTGGTCCAATTTAATTATATTTAAAAAAATCATTAGCTTTCTAAATAATCAAGAATCACGTTAATCTAAGTTCTATAGATCAATTTTTGATTAAAAAATAGTAGTAAAATAGTTTTAAAAAATTTTAGAAATTAGTAAAAGCATACATTGAAGTATAAAATAATTTCAGAAAACAAAGAAATAGATTCATAAGTTTATGTTATATAATTAAATGTTTATAATCATCATATATTTCCAAAAAACACAATTTAGAGTAATGGAACTCAAGATATGGTCAATATAGAGAGAGTAAATGATTCAAGAAAATTGACTATGTGGATTTCAAAATGGTTATGTGAATTTCAAATTAGTTGTGTGGATTATGAATTTGATCTGTGGTGTATAATATATTGGATGTGTGGGAAAAATATAATACATGTCTAAATGATATTTTAAGGTCCCAAATGACCTATTTATCTTAGAAAGACTTTAAGACCCTTGTAGAACATGAAATGACAAACCAAAATAAGAAATCTATAGATGTTTTATGCAAATAAATATTATGATTTTCCCAAAGTTCAACAAACTTTAATCAGTACACAATTCAATGTATTAATAAATTTAAAGAAAATAAAACAAATAAATCTCTATAATTATCGAAACATAATGTGGTTCAAGGAGCTACTAAACATTCTCTCCTTTTTTGATAATTACAAAACCAAGTGTGATTTCAGAAAAAATATCCCCTTTTTGAAATTATTAAAAAGAGAGGGTTTCAAATTGAAAAATTTATCAGAAGGTTTTATGTAATGACATAATGAAAGCAATAAATTTTCTAATTTTTTTTAAAAAAACATGAAATTTTCAAAATATATTTCAAGGAGCCACTATAAATTTAACCACTATTAAAACTTAGTATTAAATGTATAGAGTAAAATTTTTAAAAGTCATCTAACAAAAAATTATGTGAAATCTTTTATAAAATTATATTTTATAAAAACTGATGTTTTAAATAGTAATTTAATGTCATCTAGGTTGTATGAGAAGACATAGAATAGTTGTATAATACAAAATATGTACATAAATTATGCAATAGTATTCTGAAAAACTAAATCCAAATTTTATAAACATCATGTAAATTTAGAAATTTTAGCATGTAAACACATTCAAAATCTCCCTAAAACATGGAAACATAAAATTATTAACATTCCAACACTTCAAGAAAAAATTTAATATTTTCATAATCAGTAAAGTCATGAGGCCTAATAACTATATCTGTAAGTTCATTTTTAGTAAGGATCAACTCTAAAACAATACTTTCCTTATTCACATGATCTCTAATAAAATGAGAAACATTGATATTCATTATTCTATAATCTTGTAAAGGATTCATCTAAATAGAAATTCTAGATGTATTATCACATCATATAGACAATTTATCAATATAAATTCCAAAATCACATATTGTTTTTTTAATACATAAATATTTAGCACAAAAAATTCAAAAAAATATACCCAACTTTTGCAATAGATAATCAAACATATAATTAATTTTAGAAGACCATGAAATTAATCTTTTTTGAAGAAAATGGAACATACCTAATGTTCGTTTTCTATCAATTCTACAGCCTCCAAAATTAGAGTCAGAATACAACATTAATTAAAAAATAATTATACTAAGAATACAAGAAACCAGAGTTAATTGTTCATTTAACATATCTAATTAATATTTTTACAACTTTAATATGACTCTTTTTTGGATCAACTTGAAATATTATACTGAAAAAACACTAAATATGATATCAGTTATAATTGCAGTTAAATAAATAAGGTTACCTATCTTTAATATATAAAATTTAATATCAACAGATTTACCGTTTCCATTACAATTTAATTTACAACTAGTACTCATATGAGTTTTCATAAACTTATAGGAATCCATACCAAACCATTGAACTGAACCATTAGCATACTTGGATTGATTAATAAATACATCATATTTACTTTGAAAAATTTTATGTCCATGAATGGTATTTAATTCTCCCATTAAGCTCATGTAAAACTATGATGATATGAAAGTTGAAAAATCGTTAAAAAATAATTCACTAGAAGAATAAAAAACTATATCATCAATATAAATTTACACAATTAAAATATAATTTTAAATTATTTTAATAAAGAGAGTAGGACCAACATTAACTTTCTTGGTACCATTATTCAATAGAAACAAATGAAACCTTCCATTCCAATCATTATGTGTTTTTTTAGACCATGTAATGATTTAGAAAATTTAGAAACATGATTAGTAAATTTCTCATTTTCAAAACCATGGGGCTGAGAAACATAAGCGTCTTAAGTTATAAAACCACTTAATAAAGAACTATAAACATCCATTTGATACAATTTAGAATCTTGAAAACAATAAAAATATAATAATATTATAATATCCTCTAACATAGAAATAAGAGAAAATAAACCATTAATTTTTGTACCATCTTCTTGAGAGTATCCTTTGACAAAAAGTACAGCTTTTTTGGAAAATATTCTTAGATACATCCATCTTGTTTATAAAGATCCATTTAGTTTTAATTACCTTCTTATACTTGGGAAATTCAACTAAAGAGAAAAAAAATATTTCTATTAAATTGATCAATATCTTCTTTCATATAAATGATCCAATTTGGATCCATTAAATCATCAACAACATTAATAAGAACATGATGAGAAACAAAATCAGTTTCAGCAAAGAGATTTTAAGTATAGCTTCTAGTTTTTAGACTAGAACAAAAATTACCAATAACATTCTCAATGAGATAATATTCTTGAATCTTCGATGTTCTTGGATTAGGTAGATATGCAGTATGATCCCCTTCAATTGATTCATTATTATCCAGAGGTTTTTCTTTACTAATGTTAAAATATCTATACTTTTTATGAAAAATATCATAATCAAAATTTAATTTTACATACTTTCATCAAACATAACATGAATAGATTCTTAATTAACCATAGATATTTTGTTATAAACTATATAATATTAAATATTTTTAAAATAACTATTAAAAATAACTTCATCACTTTTGGTATAAAATTTATCTAAATTATATTTTTAATTCAATCTAAAAACATCACATCCAAAAACACTAAAATGACCAACTTTAGAATTCTTACCATTCAAAAATTCATAAGAATATTTCGTTGAAAAATTTATAACAAAAAATATATTTGAAATATAATTATAATAAATAAAGTAATTATCTCAAAAATATATACCCAAATTATATTCACTTAACACAGTTCTAGCCATTTCAATAAGAGTTCTATTTTTTCTGTTCTGTAACACCATTTTACTATGGTGTTATAGGAGAAAGAAGTTGATCTTGAAAATTATTTTCCTAAAATTTTTAAAATTATAAATTATTAAATTCACCTCCTTTATCACCATGAATTGAAACAATCATGCATCCTTTTTCATTTTGAACAAAATTAAAAAACATAAAAATCCTGATATAATATCATTTTTATGATAAAAGTAAATAAACCCATGTATATCTATTATAATAATCAACAATATAAAAAATATATTTCTTTCTTCCAAGGCTAGAAATTTTATTATGATCAAATAGATTAAGATGTACTAACAGTAATGATCTTTTGGTAATTATCTAATTGATACGTCTAAAAGAAACATTGTGCTGCTTCCATTTAATGCAATCCTCACAAAAATGTGGTAGTTCATTATTCAATGTAGATAATTGTAACACATTCTCATGTTTACAGAGCTTATGAAACATTATGAAATTAACATGACCTTGTCATTGATTCCAAATAATGCTATCATATTTTATAACATTCAATCACTTAACATGTGGAACCGTTTGTTCTAAAAAATCGATAGTATAAATAATTTCCTTTTGATTGAAATAAAATACTAAAGAATCATCCCAAAAACAACATAATTTCCATTTTTAAATTTAACTTACATTCCATCATTACATAATTGAAATATACTAATTATGTTATGACTTAATACTTAATATATTAAACTTTATAAATAAAATTATTATAAGAAATACAAACTTTACCAAAACCTTTTACATTACCTTTCGAATTATCTCCAAACAAAACAATGCCTCCATAAAATTTATTGTAAATAATAAAATCTGATGGGTATCTATTCATATGTCTAGAGAATACAAAATCCATATATCATATTTCATTCTTGAGACATCCAAGGAATATTTCTAAAAAAATAAATTACTTGAAATTTTTGATACACAACCTACTTTGGGTTTAATGAAATTATTAAAAAATATCTTAGGTCCCCACAGAAAATTTAAAAAAGGATTTTACGGTACTCTAGATAAAAAAGATTCAAAAATAAGAGTCTATATAAATCCTAACCACTAATTGAATCTAAGAGAATGATCATTTTCATAGTGATAGTTGGATTTATTTAGCACCTCCTTATTTTAATGATCTCAATTCATATTCAAAATGTTATTAATAAATTTCATGTTCTCTTTTAGTAAATAATTTTCTTTCCAAAACATTAAAAAATGGAAAAAATTGTACTTTACCCAGATAACCTATAATATGTGTAGTGTGATTACCCTGTGAATTCTATGAACAATCTGATAATTTCAAGTGACCATGTGACCATAATGCATCTTGTAATTAACATAACTGCATGTTTAGTAAACCTATTGGGTGATAAATATATAACTTTTGTGAGTAAAAATTAGTTAACCACAAAATAAATGAAGCTACCGTGTGAATCAAGGAAGTGATCATATAAAATAAACAACCATCTGCATGAATAAATATAGTTACCATTCAAAGATATGTGTAGATTTTATTAAGTAATATATTGATCACGTATTTTATTTTAGTGACTGTATGAGGAGACAACCCATCACTTGATGTGAAAACATCTTTCTGTGAACTCAACTAACTATGTTTTAAGTGAAGACATATTTTCATGTATAATTTTTCAATGCAAATTTTTAAATCTGCAATGGATAGATTTTTTTATCATTAATTGAAGAATAAGTGCATCTATGACTACATTAATTTTTATATAACACCTACATTTGAATGAAGATCTGTTTAAGAAGAAAAATATGATCATGTAAAGAGATAAAGAAAACATGTGCTTATACAGAGTATAATAGAGGATATTATGATAAAAATAAGACTTGTTCTGAAATATCCATGACACTTCATTTTTATGAAACTACTACAAAACATGTTTAGGGTCCTTCCAATGAAAAATCACGGATTCCGAACAAGCAATGCATTATGGATTGAGATTCATTTCATCTTATCATCTCTAGATCTATCACTCTTTATGTTTATGATCTACATTTGAGTTATGTTCTATATTTATCTATTTATTTGTGAAAACATATCCTCTTGTATTAAACTGGAGATTACTTGATACTCTCTCAAATATTTTCATTTTTATCCCCAGGAACAATAATTGAATAGGTCATGTACGACATGTTATCTAGTTTTAATCACATGTATAACAATGTAAGAGATTTTATACCTAGAAAACCTTTTGTTCTATTGTCTATAGAACTCGATCAAGTTTTTTTATCAGTTTATTTTAAAATAATCTACATGTTAGTAGTATATTTTCAACTATAGGGGATTAATTCTCAGCTTCAAATTAAATCCCTTGTTAAATTATGTTTTGATTTACCTTTTTTGTTTTATTTATTCTCAAAAAAAAATTAGTTTATTTTTTTAGTTTATTGAATAAAATTTTCTCTAATAGTTAACATAAATTAATTTTTTATAGACTATGTTTGATAAGAGTAGATTGGTTTTAAAAGTTAAAATATTTTTAAAGATTCTTTAATTGAGTAGTGATTAATCTTTTGAAAATATATTCAAAAGATCAAATTATATATTTCTATTATTTTTTGTTAACTATGTGATTTTATCAAATTAGGGATTCATTTTTTCAATTTTTAATAGAAATTTTATTACAAAATCAATTCACCCCCCCTCCTCTTGATTTGTCCACTCCGACCAGAATTTGATATCAGCGATCTTTTAAAATTTATTTTCACTGTGATCTAGTTTTATATAATGATTTCAAATTTCTATTTTATCTAAATTTTATTAATTATAGATAATCATATACAAGAAATAACTATCACTAATCGGCCTCCGTATTATAATGGAAGAAATTATGTTCAAGCTATTAGTTCTTCTTGGAGTGATTACACTATGGAAGCATATGATTATAATTTTAAATCCATGAATGCTTTATAATGTTCTTTATGTGAAAATGAATTTCATAAAATATCTTCATTTGTTACTGCTTTTGATATTTGGGATACTCTTGCTATATATCATGAAGAAATGTATAATGCTAAATAAATGCGTTTGAATAGTTACACTATTAAATATGATACTTTTAAGGTGAATATTGGTGAATATATTTCTAGGATGTATCTCAGGTTTAATGAGATTGTTAATATGATTCATTCATAGGAAAAATAGATTATTGACAAGGATCAAGTCATCTGATTTCTTATATGCTTACCAAACAGATGAAGTTGAACATCTGTGTCAATCGGAGAGTCATGTGACATTAGTACACTACATGTAAAAGAGATAATTAGAAATCCCATTATATATTAATAATAATTAAAATAAACAAAGAGGAAGTGGATAAACCTAAAAGAAATTCAGTATATTTTATGAATTTTATCTCTAAATAAAATAGATAAGATCAAAAACTGAATGTTCAAGTGATGAAGAATCACCTTTGGATTTCGATTAAGAGATAGATCATTTAGCTAGGCATTTCAAGAATTTATATAGAAACAAAACGTCCTTCTATAATTAAAATTATAGAGGAAATTATGATAACAAAGAGAATTTGAAAAAAAGAATAGAAAAATTATGATTCCTCTAATAATGTGACCTATTATGAGTGTAAGAGGAATTGAAACATCAAAGTAGACTTTCCCAAGCTCAAATATTAGAAAAAATATGAGGAAAAAGGAAAAATGTATAAAAAATCTATGAAATCTACAGAAAGTGCCTTTGAGGATAGATCAAGTGATCCAAACACAAATATAGGATATAAATTACAAAGGTAATATTTGTTTTATGACAAATACATATGAAATATTAAATATCTTTCATGAGTCTTTTGGTCATTCTTCTATTCCTACTAAAACTGAAAAAATTTATGAGAATATTTCTAGTGATGGGTTTTTTGAAAACTGTAACATGATAGAAGATACATTCAATGAATTGAAAAATAAATACAAATTTTTAAAGAACAAGCATGTTATGTTTGATTAATTTAAAATTGATCCTAATATTGAAAAATATAAAAATGCTCAACCGCTTAAGGAAAAAAATTAGCTCAAATTATCTAATAAGAAACTAAATAATGATCTTAATCTATTTACTAATGGAATAAAATCCCCTACTCTGGTTCATGGTAAAAAAACTACACCTAAATATACTACAATAATTAGATACCAGCCTAAACAAATTAAATCTATAAAAATAAATTTGTTTCAAGTACCTTTTCTTCTAGTTCTTCTAATAGTTACTATTCTATAGAACCTAATAAAGTCTTTATTTCTGAATTTCTATGGTCTGCCTTTAGAAAACTCGTAAAACAATTATGGATTCACAAAATATGTATTTCTAACATATCTTTCCATAATTGAATTTGGGTACAAAAATAATTTCATGTTTAAATATATTTTGTAGGAAACCTTCTTGGAAATTTTAAACAAACAATCATGGTATCTTGATAGTGGATATTCTTGACATATATCAAGGGACTAATTAATTTTAAAGAATGTAATAAAAATGGATGGTGTACATGTCTTTTTTGGTGATAATGTTAAAGGGAATATTATCCGGGTTGGCCAAATCCGAAACTCTAGTACAATTTTAATTTCTAATGTTTTATTTTTTGATGGATTAAAATTTAATCAATTAATATTTTCACAATTATGTGATGATAGATTTCATGTTATGGTTGAAAATAATTATTGCAATATTTTTAATTCCAAATAGTTATAGCTTTTACTGCTATGAGAAATTATAATGATTAGTTTATATTTAAATTATTTGTTTTCTCAAAATGATTTTTCCTAGAGTTTCTATCACAAAGAATTATGGATTTGACATAGGATACGAGGACACTAAAATATAAACACTCTTATAAAGATAACTATGAATGGTTTAGTTAAGGATCTACCCAAATTAAAATTCCCAATATACGAATTCGTCAATCCCTATCAAAAAAGAAAACAATACAAAATATCTTCCAAACCGAATAAATAAGTTTCTACTTCTCAACCTTTAGAGTTTCTTGACATAGGTTTTTTTGTACCTTCTATAGTTTCTATTTAATCATGAAAACATTATTCCTATGTTAAAATGGATGATTATTTTAGGTATAAATTGGTGTTTTTCCTTTCACATAAAATTGAAACTCTTTCCTTTTTTTCTAAATATGAAAGAATTATAGAAAATATTAGTGTACTTAGAATTAAAACCTAACAAGTGATCATGGTCTTGAGTTTTAAAATCAATATTTTGATTCATTATTCTCACAACATGTCTATGGTCCCAAATTTGTTTCTCTTAAGACCCCACAATAGAATGGTGCATTAGAGGGAAGAAATAAAACCCTTAAAGAAATTTCTTGGACCATGCTTAATGGGTATGACATATCAATTTATTTTTAGTGAAAAGATGTAAGCAGAACTTGCTATAAGATTAACAGAGTTTTAATTAGATCACTTTTAGAGAAGACCCCTTATGAATAATTGAATGGTATAAAACCAAAAGTTGATTACTTTAGAGTCTTAGGTTGGAAAGTCTTTATACATAACATGAAATGTAATTTAGACAGGTTCTCTTCCAAAAGTGATGAACGATTTTTCCTTGGATATTATACAACCTGTAAATCATATGGGTATTTAATAAAAGAACTAATACTGTGGAAGAATATATACATGTCATGTTTGATGAGACAGATCCACATGAGCTGAAGTCCCATTTAGAAAATATAGAAGATGATTTTTCCAATTTATACATCCTTTCAAAACATGTTGAAAATTCTGTAAAACATATAAAAAATATTTCAATTCTAATGAATCACCAGAACCAAACCATTAGATGAAAACTAGGTGTCAAAAATTCCAAAAGATGTTATGACTCCTAGATATCACACCTTAGATATAGTTATTGGATACCCAAATAAAGAAACTCAGATGAGATATTCTCTTAGAAACCAAGTTTAACATCAAACTTTCTTGTCACAACATGAACCTAAGAACATAAATGTTGTAATTAATGATGGATTTTGGGTAATAACCTATCAAGGATAATTAAATTAGTTTGAAGGAAATAAATTTTGGGAACTAGGTAAAAGACCTACAGACCACCTAACTATTAACAATAAATCAGTGTTTAGAAATAAGGTTGATTAGTCAGGAAAAATAATTAAAAATAAAAGAAATATTTATTTTATAAGGACATAGTCAATAAAAAGGTATTGAATATGAGGAAACCATTACACCTATATCTATACATGAATCCATAAGGATGTTTCCTTCATATAAAACACATTTAAATCTTAAACTATATCAAATAGAATTCAAATATTTTTTCTTAAATGGTTATTGTTTTTTTGGATGATTTTCTTGAGAAACCCCTATATTTCACAACCCTCACTTCCCAAATCATGTTGTTAAATTATGAAAAGTTATATATGGTTTATAACAAGATCCTAGAGATTTCTATGATAATATCAACTCATTTATGATTTCTAATGGTTTTTCTAAATGAATAGATGACCGTAATTTATTTATTAAAAGATTTTCAAAATATTTTTCTGTTGTAAAAATTTATATTGATGACATTGTGTTTGGATATTCAATAAATTCTTTTTTGTATTGAGTTTTTAAAAATGATTCAAATTGAATTTGAAATGAGTTTAATGGGTGAACATAAATTCTTTCCTGGTTTTCATATTTTCCAAAATAAATATTTTATTATTTTAAATCAAAGGAACTGAACTAAATATCATTTAAAACATTTTGGAATGGATAATTCAAAAGGTAGTGATACTCCCAGGATTACAACTTGTAAACCAAATCTTGATGAAACTAGGATTTTAGTTGATCATACCACTTATAGATGTGTGATTGAGACCTTTCCATAATTAGATGTTAGTTGACCTGATATATTTTTTAGTTTTTGTATTTTTTCATATTTTCAAGAAAATCCAAATAGTCATTTACTTGTAGTGAATAATTAACAAATTCTTTAAAAAAACTGACTTAGGGTTGTTTTATTCTAGAGGAAATGTATTTGATTTAGTTAGTTATCCAGATGCTGATTTTGTTGGTTGTAAGATAGACAAATAACAATTATGGAAGATGTTGATTTTTTGGGAAAGTCTCTAGTGTCATGGTTTAGTAAGAAATATAACTATGATGGCATTATCCACAACTAAATCTGAATATATAACTACAAAAATTTGTTCAAAATTTATGTGGAACATAAATTCTTAAACTACGAATATAAATTCTGAAATGTGTTAATAAATTCTGATAATATGAGTGTGATAAATATTTCTAAGAATCACTAATAACATTCTAGAACAAATCATGTTGATATAAGATATCAATTTTTGAGATATCATTAGAAAAATGGTGATATAACTTTTCAATTCATTGTTACTAAAAATCTTATTACTAATCTATTTATAGATCTTTTCAATGTTGAGAGAATCAATTATGTCATACATGAATTGGGAATGATAAAATATTTCTAATTGTATTAATTTATCTTTAGTTATTATTTATAAAATTAAAATATTTAATCATTGTTTTTTGAATTTTTTTAGAAGTAACTGTGTAGTGATGTTCACACGGTAAGTATGTCGGTTATGAGATTCTGTTCTTATGGTTAGTATACCTACAGTGTAACTTAACTCGTGTGCTCACCATACTTACCATGAGTTCATTTGTACTAAGAATCATCATGTTGATATATATACAATGATCTTGAAGGTTGAGAGAATCGATTGTATCAAACATGAATTGGGATAGGTAAATTGTGTATAATTGTTTTAATTTAGCTTTAGTAATTAATTATTGTGATAAATTTTTTAATCTTTATCGTCTGGAATTTTATAGAAGTAACTATGTAGTAAAATTCAAATGGTAAGTATTTCAACCATGAATTTTTGATCATGTGGTTAGTATACCTACTGTTGAACCTAACTCATGTGGTCAATATACTTACTGTGAGTATTTTCTCAAATGGGCATTACTTACATATCGTGTAAATTCTATTCATGAAATTAGCAAACCTACCATGATATTGTGATAAGAATTCCTACTGTACCTTTGGTCTCATAGATCCATGGTCAGTAGAATTACAATGTTGGTTTTCATAGAATTTTTTTTGAAAACATTTTTGCAATATTTCATTTATTTTCATTTTCATTTTATTCCCTACGTGATTAAATTTTATTTCGAATCAAAATATGAATCAACACATATCATTACACAAAATGTATTCCCCTCTTTAGAATCCTTACCTTCAAATCAAAATCTAGATGTCTCTAATTCTCTCTCTCTCTCTCTTCAACCGAAACCTTCTATTTTCAAACTTATATCCTAAACCAGTATCATTTAAGAAATCAAATCAATTCAAAAATTCTAATGATGAATCATGTTTTGGGAATCATATTTCTTGTTTAGTCATCTCCTTCAAAGAAGTTAAGAAAATAAAGATGACAAATCAAGTGAGACAGTGGAGCTAAAGAACCTTCACCTAGTTGATCATCTAGTCTTTACTGAAAAGG
This sequence comes from Viscum album, assembly GCA_963277665.1. Lineage (NCBI taxonomy): Eukaryota > Viridiplantae > Streptophyta > Magnoliopsida > Santalales > Viscaceae > Viscum > Viscum album. Next base: position 612,134,138 of record OY728129.1, on the reverse strand, counting down.
AAATCAATGCACAATGTTTAAAACTGAGTAGATCCCTAGTTTAGAATGAATTTCATGAACATGATGGGATTATTGATTTAAAGAGAATAATAATCATTTCTATCTGAAGAATGTTAAATAATTTTATTTGAACCTTGGGTTCTTCCCTGTAGGGGAAAAATATATAGTTGTATCGAGGATTAAGGTTGAAGTTCTAGAGTTCTATTTGAGGTGATGGGAAAAGTGTTTAAGTGTGCCTCACAAAGGAGAGTTTGTAGATTACTAGAGCTCGAATCTATTTAATCTAGCACACTTTGAGTTTAAAAGTGATTTATATGATATCTATATAAATGGAATGTCTCGAATACCTTTGGTTGTTGATTTGAGTGGTGAATATAGGTTTGTGGTTATGTTTATCCATTATCTTATTTTTCCCAGAAAATTAGACTTTAGTATCCTATCACATCAGGATATATTTTTCTTCTTTTTGATGAAGAATTGTGTTCAGAGCAACCTCTGTAGATATTTCATAAGACATATGGTTATGTTATGTAAGAATACACAAAATTTTAGTTATGTCCCTTACATGAATCTGATTTCAACCGTGTTGGAATGAAAAGGATTAGTTCCTCAGGGGATGAAAAATACCTCATTATATGTTCTCTTCCTCATATAGAAACGTTGTATGTAGATGATGGTAAATTGGAACCCATCGAAAATAGAATCAATGGATAACCTAAAAAAGAGATTTATGAAATATTTGATCCACTGAAATATTCAGTTAGACCTAGGGATCCTGTTTATCTGGTTCTTGAACTATATGAGACATTTGAGTATTTGAATTATGAGGTGTTTTTTGGTGGGAAAGAAGTTGAGGTAGATGATAAAGGGGTAGATCTTCATGATAAAGAAAAAGATTTTAATGATGATATAAAGGAAGCCTCTCCTATCATATCTTTTGTCCCTCTTAAATAGCCCTTTCCTTTTTCCATAACATGAAGAAGAGCTATAGAATGAGGATCTGGAAGACACAACATTTTCTATGAGTGGTTATAGTCCTAGATTTAATGATTTTGAAGACTCTAAAAGTGATGAATTCAGTTTAGGTGGATCGCCTAGGATTGGTATTACACCTAGGCAGCCTATTCTAGATGCACCTACTATGGAGAAGATGTCCCTTGGGTCTCTTGTTTCTGGGATGGACAATCTAGATTCAGATGATGATTGGGACAGTTCACCTAGATATGGGGAACCTTCCATCCCTTCTATTTAGAGAGTTATGTAGGGATATATTATATTTGAATATATATACATAAGAGATACTTGAGTTATATCCTATGAGACCTTATCTTGATTAGACTCTAATGATATATTTGGTCCTACTTCAACCAAAAAAGGTGAATAATTTGAGAAACGAAATTATCATGGTCATGATGATGAGGATAGTGATATTTTTTTATAAGGGAGAGGTGGACGTGGATGTTATAGTTTTATATCAATCAAGGAGTTGAATCAATGGAATATCTCCCTAATTTAGATGTTAGGTATCCTTTTTATGATCTATATACGTCTATCTCTTCTAAATCATATGTTACTAAAGATGATTTGAATGAATTCAGATATGATATTATGGGTTTTTTCAAGGAATCCTTTATTAGTTTTGGAAATTATATGGAGCCTTATAGAGAAGAATATATCATTAGAATTAAGATTCTTTTAAATGATTATCTTTATCCAAATTGTTATGATGAGATTAATTTTTTGAAAAAATGATTTTAATGATATTAAAGATCAGTTGGGTTCTCTCCAAGAAAACTTTTCTAATATGATGATTTAGTAAGACTAGCGGTTCATGAATGGTTTATTTTTTCTCCTCCTACTCCTCACGTTATGTTAGTCTTTGATGAATAAAATATCATAAAACTCATAATGTATGAGTTTAAGATTATTTTTGATGAGTTTAGAAAGACCCAGAATGATGTGTTTGATGGTTTTCAAACCCATGATTCAAAAACCATGTTAGTGGTTACAGAGGATATAAAAAATGTTGGTCAAGATAGAGATACAATTAAAAAGGCTATTTATTATTTTTTGACCACATCTTTACAAAATCTTATTGAAAGGGTATGTTTAGAAACCATTCCTTGGATCTAAGGATACCTCCTTTGAATCAAGATTTAAAGTCTCAATTTGAAAGGCTTTAGAATTTTTACTTCATTTTTGGAAGTGTTCATAGATAATATATAGGATTTCCTTTAGGCATTATAGCACAATTCTCGAGAAGTCAGTGAGTTTACTGGGTTGATGGATCTTTACCTACTACCTCATCTACCATAATTCTTTCTCCTTTTCTCTTAGATAATCCTTTCAGTATCTAAGACTTGTTTCTAGATGTGAAGTCATTGGTGATCCTACATTCTCATTTGTTCCACATACTACCTCTTCACATGAACCTACCTACAATTTTAAGGAAAATAATCCTATTATTCTTACTGATAGCAAGGATATCCCAGTTTCATATTTATATTAGAATCTCTGATAGAAATTTTTTAATCTTTTTGTAATTATTTTATACTATTTTTTGATATGTTAATGGAATATATTCTTTTCATTCTAATTTTAGTGAAATTTTATTTCATTTATTTTTCTTTTGTTTTATGATAATCTCAAAAGGGGAGTAGTGATAAATTAAAATCAATTTAATTCAATGAAAAAACATTATTGATCTTAGGAACTTTATAAATAGTTAATTCAATTATTTAATGATATACTTTTTTATAATAAATTAATTTCAATTTAGTTGTCATGATTTATGATAATCAAAAAGGGGTATATTGTTCACTTTTTTCCATCACATAATTCCTTTAAGGATCAAATATCATGTTTACAATGTTATTAAAGAAGTTAATGTTATCTACTACAAAAAAATCAGCCAAAAATTAAAAAAAATGGATAAGTCTTGACCTTACCATGACAACCTACCACTTGTGAAATATGCTTACCATGTGAAGACTTTTAACTAACTGAGATGGCCAAGTGACCATGGAACCTTACCACATAGTTTAAATCTCATAACCACATGTTCAATCAACCTACCATGAGTAAAAACAATCTTATCATGTGAAGAAATCAAGCTATCATGAAAATCAGTGAAGTGATCATATAAAGGAAACAACCTACCACATGAAGAAATATAGTTACCATGCTAGAGTATGTTTAAATTTCATTAATTAATACCTTGATCATGTATTTTTTGTAGTGACCACATGAGGAAACAAATTACTTCATGAATTCATGAAACTACAGTAAGATCAAATGAAGTAACCACGTAATGGATTGGACTGATCGTGACAAGTTTTCGTTCGAATGAACAATGCCAACCAATTGTGAGCTCAACTAACCACTTTTTAAGTGAATACAAATTTTCATGTCTATTATAGTAGTCAAATGTTTTAAAACATCAATTACTAGTTTTTTTAATGTCAATTAACACATCAATTAATTTAATAATTAATTTATTTTTTTCCAATGGATAATTTTAGATGAAAATATTTTTAAGAATAAAAGTATGATTGTGTAAATAGGATAAGAAAACACATGCTCGTACAGAATATAATAGAGGATCCTATGATAAAAAGAAGAAATGTTTGGAAATTTACACATCACTCTATTGTTTTTAAATTACTATGAAACTTATTTGAGCTTCTTCCAAAGAAAAATCGATTGAATCAGAACAACCAAAGATTTAAGGATTGAGTTTCACTTAATCGTCTTATCTGTAGCTCTCTTTCTCTCCATGTTTATGATTTACATTAGAGATGTTTTTTATATTTCTCGATTTATTTTTAAAAATAAAGTATGTTTTATTAAACTCAATAATACTTGATACTCTTTCAAATATTTTCATTTGTATCCCCTCAAACAAAAGTGGAAGAGGTCATGTGTGACCATATATCTTATTTTACCCCACATATAACTGTACGAGAGGCATTATGCCTAGATAACCTTGTGTATTGTTCTTTGTAAAACCCATACTTTGTTGTGGGTTGATGTATTTGACAATAAACTGATTTGAAACAATATATTTCTAAATATAGGGGATTAAGTCTCAACTTGATACTGAACCCCTTGTTAAATTATATTTTACTTTATATGTTTTGTTTTAATTGTACTCAAACACAATTAGTTTATATGTGTAGTTTATTAAAAAAAGCATTTCTCTGATAGTTAAATTAAATTAATATTTTATATACTGTGTTTGATATGAGTTGATTAGTTTCAAAATCTTTAATATTTTCAAAATTATTTTAACTGAGAATTGATCAATCTTTTAAGAATATTTCAAAAGATAAAATTATATATTTATACTATTTTTTATAATTACATGCTTTTATCAAATTGAGGGATTTAGTTTATATATATATATATATATTATTGGAAAATCATTTCACACCCCCCTCTTGAGTTTTCCACTATGACCAATTGTGACCTTTCACACCACATTAAAAGCAAGTAACATTAAAAGTAAACCCGTTTTTACATTTAAAAAATCATTTTGTTACATTTGTGGTAATTTTATATCATTTCCAAGACAACCTTTATTTTTATTTATTTTATTTAAAATAATAATTTTATGATACCTTTTACGACCTTGAATAAAAGTATACAAAATTTTCATAAGACTTCCAACTTTCTTTTTCAAATTTTCATTCAAATCCTGAGTAAATTTCTAATCATCGTAAACATTAGAATGATAAGAAAAATTAGTATTTATTAATTTTTCATTCTCTTTTAAAAGTGATATCTTTTCAAAACCAAGTTTATCATTATTTTATTTGTTTTTATTATATAAACTAGTAACTTTGAAAACATATTTTCTCAATCAGTCAATTTATTCATTTAACTCAGAAACATTTATTTTTTCAAAATCAGAACATCCAGAATAGAATACCAAATCCCTAAACTCATTCAGGGAAACCATGAAGCATAAGTGGACTGTATATTTCTTATTTCCATATTGTTCACTAAATTCGATTCTTCGATACAACTATAACTAGTTATCGATAAATTTTTTTCAGTCTTATTTCTCTTCATTTTTCAGTTTTGGAAAATATGACATGATATTATCTTTCTTTCTACACTAAAAACATGTAACATCTAAATTATTATAATTATTATTACCTTTATTATATACATTTCATTTTTCCTTTTGAGGGTTTCTTCTAAATTCTTTATTGAATAATTTCATTTTAATTCATTCTGTAGACTCCGGTCATAATCTAAGCCATATCATATTTTTCAGGATCCTGTAATTCAAAATAAAAAGATACAATAGAGACTACATTACTTGATTTAAATTCTACACCTTTTATTTTTTTGTCTCCTCTTCAATTATGTTCTTAAATTGAAGTTTGTATTGAAGAAGTGATCTAATAAATTCATCAACAGTGTACTCTTTGAAGTTCGTTATATCATCAATGACGACATTCTTTGCATGTCATTTCTATAGTATTTCTTGTAGGAATCATTCAATGAGTACCGGATTATCCAAATATTATGTAAAGAAATTAATTCTATTTAAAATTCTTGTCAATCAGTGGAAAATTTGATTTATAGTTTCATCTTCATTCATCCTGAAGTCCTGGTAATCAACTCGAAACATTCCATGTTTGGTTTGTATCAATTTTTTTGAGTTGTGCTGTGTAACTTGTTGAATATTCAAAATCTCATAAGCTATCTTATTTGCAGGCACATGACTAAATAGTCTTCTCTTACTAGAAAAATATAAAATAATTATAACTTTGTAAATCAAAACAAATCCAGCATCAAAATTTCAATAAAAGTATTTGTGTTAGCTTCTAGTAGTGAGTATGGATTTTCCATGATCGACCTATGTTATTTACTTAACTTTTTTAGTTGTGCCTCCATTATACATCTCTAGTAGCTATAATCATTTCCATCAAATTGAGGTGTCTTTTGAGTAATCCATGTATCATTTGAATTTTTTCTTGTCAAGTTGAAGATCATACCATTAGACTGTGAGGTCTAGGACGGAGTTAGTAAAATATAATATAAAACGATAAATGTCTAATTGTTCCAAGATATGATATGAATTGTTAGGTCTGATAGGAAGGTGATAGAAGGTCTAGAGCGGGTGAAAAGACTATATTAAAAAATTTAAATGTAATGATTAATTATTAACAATAACTAAGATAATTAATTTTCATCAAAGAAAGAAAATGGATAAAATAACATGTGGATACTTTTTATAATAGTTTGGTCTAAAGTGGACCTAGTATGCTATTATACCTCTCTACCATACAAGAGATACATTGTTCACTTATCTAATTTTTTATGTGGAATCGTAACCTGATTACAAACTACTTTTTTTAGAGGATGAATAACCAAAACACCTAATTTTGGTATGGGGAATCATAACCCAATTTCAACAGTAATTTTACACTATGGGGGTCACAACCCAAAAATCCTTGAAATTATAATCTAGGAGTCACTAATAATATATAATATCAATTTTTTTATGTGAAATCATAAATAGAAAAAATAAATGTACGTGAAAGATGAGAATAAGTGTTATAGACACAAGAAACCAGGATGAAGTAAAAGATAAACAACGAAAGAACAAGTACTGGTTCTTGAACAATGTAGTAAGATATCATAACAAGGTAGTAGTGTTCATATAGTTTTTCATTCATACCTTGATAGATCATCCAACAGTAGTGAGAATTTTTTATCATAGGAAGAATGTACAATAATTAATAGTATCAACACCACCAAACTCTTCACAATGTATCACTTGGAAATATAAAAGTTCTCATTAAAGAAGTATCAAATGAGTAGTATGTTAGTTTACCACCTCATAGAAATGTGACTCATTCCATATTTAATTCAAATAAACTCAAAATAACCAAGATAGTTTAGAGAATTCGAAATTAAAAATAATAAAATGGATTATCAGAAAGAGAGAGAAAAGAGAGAAATTGTCATTATATAAATATCCCTCAATTTCTGAATGAAACTTAAAACAATATAGGCTAGTTCAAAAAACTGAAATCACAAAATTGAATAGTTTAAAATACTTTTGTAATAATCGTACAATAAAACATCCCATGAAAATGAGAAGTTTGAATTTGAAATATGAATTTCAGAGACATTTAGATTAAAAAAAGTAACACATATGTGGAGAGTATAAAAATTAATAACACTTTGTTAAATATTTTAAAAAAATCTTCAATGAGTGTAATATAAAATTATATTAACTTAGAAATAATAAAATCAAATTTAACAACATAACGTAATAGAAATAATTTCTGGGTTTCAAGTTGTGAGTTTCATGCATGAAATTAAACCATCCTTTAAAACAGTGAAAAATACTTCACACAGGTTATACAAAATTAATATGAATTTATAACGTAATTTAAAAAATTTGAATATGTGAAATAAACATTCATAGAATCAAAATATAAAATATTATGTAAAATAGATCAAATTTCAGATTTTAGAATAACTTGTATAATTTTATATAAACCGTGTAGAAAAACTCACATAATGGTTGTTCATATAGATATTTTTCTCTATATGATAAAACTGACCACATAAGATAATCAATATAGGGTATTAATGTTTTTAAATTTATCACTTAGGAAATTTGATGTAGGATAATTGATCGCATATCTGAATTTATCATGTATCTGAAATTCTAATATCTGTAAATAGTCTGACTTCCCAATTTCAGAGTTAAAAAAATCTTTATAAAGTTAGAATCAGATTTTGACCCAGTTTAATTATATTTAGAAACATTCATTATCTTTATAAATAATGAATAATCACCTTAATTGAAGTTATATAGATAATTTTATGAAAAAAACAATAGAAATCTAGTTCTAGAAAACTGTTTAAATCATACTAAAAACATATAGAACATTCTAATCTAATTATAGATAAGATAGAGATCGATTCTAAAGCTGATATATCATAATTCAATGTAGATAGTCTTTTTAAATTTCCCAAAAAAATAAGTGAAGAGTGAGCACGATATGTCTTATCTCGCAGCGCGCATATATGAAGTGATCTCACCAAAAGAAACTATATGATCTCACATAGCATGAGATCTTTGATCTCATAGAGCGCGAATATGAACTGATCTCATAAAGAAAAAATGTATGATATCATGGATTTTAATATTTACGATCTGATCTCATGAAGCACCACATTATTTTCATATGATCTTTTATTCAAATCATGCGAAGAAATTGAATACAACACATGATTGTCCGAGGATTTCATATAGAGATAATGTGATGTGTATGATGACAATGGATGATTGTTAGAGGATATTGTAAAGAGATAATGTGAATAACATGATGAAAATCATGATTTTCATAGGATATTGTGGATAGATTAGATGAATCACATGAAGATAAAGAATAGTTGGAAATGATGGAGGTATCTCATAGTTGTTCAAAATCATGTGACTGTATGATTAACTTTGGATATTGTGATGGGATCACACAAAGTGCTTTAAAATAATTTCACTGACACCACATTATTATCTTTAGAATCTCATGAAGGGGTCACATGAATCACTGGAAGAAAATGAAACCCACCACGTGACTATCTGTAGATCTTACGATGGGAATCACATGAAGTGCATAACTATGATTGGATCTCATGATGGTATCTCATGTAGCTCTGGTATTTAATGTCATTGATCTTATTATTTACATTATATCTCTGGATGGGATCATGTGACACACTCAATGATTATGATGATGATCATGTGAAGAACATTCGACGTGAATAAGGTTATCATGTGAAATAATCATGTGAAGTGCATGATACAGATTACCGAGGAAATGGAATAAATGGTTGTCTACAATTTTTCGAGTTAAGGTGGTATATTTATTCCTATAAATACCCCTACCCCATCATTAAGAATATAATAAGTTTTCTTAAGAAGATTTCTATGAATAAAAATTATTTACCATGTCCTAAACAAAGTCTTGCACTGGAGTCTTATGATCCGGATAATAAGAACAAAGTCTTGTGAAGGGGTCTCATGACGGTACCTTGTGAGGAGAAGTATGTGTAGGGTATTTTCACACATAGTTTGATCCATGGAAATCACATGATATGAAAAACATGATTAAGGTCCTTTTCTAGAGTCACATGATTCACATGAACAAAACAAGGTATTCTGATCCATGAAAAGTGTACATAGTATCACAATCCGCATTAATAGAATAATGTATTGTGATTTTTGAGAACAGAACAAAGTCTCATAATCCACATGAATAGAATAGATTATTGTGATCTATTAGAATATAACTGAGTCCTATAATTTGAATGATAAAAATAAGGTATTTTACAAAGTTTTGCCTCCAAGATCTCATGCAAGGGGTTACATTATAGGATCTCACGTAAGGGTTTTCATGTCAGGATCTCATGCAAAGGGTCATATGCCAGGATCTCATGTAAGGGGTTACGTGTTAGGGTCTCATGGAGGGGTCTTGTGAAGGATTCTTATGAAAATTTGGTTGTCATATTATTGATTAAATAATATCATAAAGACATTGTTGACGCTCATTTCCATCATAGAGTCCAAAGAATGGAAAAGTGGAATACCTTAAGCCCAATGAGTGCCACCCTTTGATGAAAATAAAAAAATTGACAATGGGATGAACCAAGAACTCATTTGGAGGGCATCACGCATGTATCTTGTGTGTCGTGCAAGTCACTTTTGTGGCACATATGGGTTGCGCAAGTCACTTGCACACCCTATCCCTTTTTTCTCCCAAGGTTCCTAGTGGCCTATAAATATCCCCAGTGGGCCCCCCATTTCAGGGAATTTTTTTTAAAAACTCATATTCAAGCTCTGGTCGCCCAAGTCTTTATCTGAAGTCTTTTGAACACTTCTATGGAAATGTTTTACCTAAAAGGGAAGCTCTAAAGAGGAAGAATAAGGCCTAAGTATTAGAACTATTTAATACTTGTGTTCCTAAGTGTCCAGTCCTTAAGGTAAATGAAGACACTTGTGCACCGCCTTACCCTCTCAATGTAACTTTTGTGCCACCCTTTTGGATGCCTCTAGGGATGCTACTAAGGGATTATGTTCAAAGTCTCCCAAGTATTTACCTATAGATTATTCGTCGCCCAAGGTGACTCATGTCGCGCAAGTATACTTTCCCGACCAGGACTTGCATGCCAAAACAATACTTGTGCACCTCCTTCATAGTTACCTCATTTCCTCAAATCCACCTCTCCTTTTCAAGATATATCCTTCAAAACCCTCTTCAAATCCATTCATGGAATGGTTACTTCATTGGATTTCTTATCTGAAATGAATTCTATGAGAACCTCTCCCAAAAACTTATGACTTACAAGCTTTATGTCCCCATGGTTAGGGGTTTCCTATATAACCTCATCCTTTGAGAAGAGAGGATCTTTTGATTTGGGCATCCTTCTCAGGAGTAATCCCCAAGTTACAAGTCTCCTTAACCTGGTCCTCCTTCTCATGAGTAAGCCCAAAGTTACAAGTCTCCTTAACCTGGGCCTCCTTCTCAGGAGTAATCCCTAGTCATAATTTCCTTAAACATTTGGGCACCCTCCTCAAGAGGAAATCCCAATCTTAATATTTTTTTTTGATTTGGGCTTCCTTTTCAAAAGTAAGTCCTGGGTTAAAATTCCAAATCTCCATAAAGTAAAAATAACAATATTGACCATGCTCTTGGGCTTGTTTCCTAAGTCCCAGTCTTCATTTACTTGGGTCTTCATACATATGTAAGCCACGCATCATTTCTCATTACTTCGTCTTCAGTGGCACCATTTTCAAGTTTACTGATACTTCTTGTTTCTCACACCAAGCATGACTCACGTGGGATAGAGTGTAAAATTAATCATGACATATATTTTTGAGACATTTGACTATGTATAAACCCCATATTTCTTTGCCCGAACTATGTGGACTTTGATCTCTACCTTAAAAGTAGAGTATGTAGAAAGCCTTTATAATGTTCAAGCCCGTATTTCATTAATTATTTTCTGTCCCATAGGACGTTAAACTATGTCCTTTTCATCGAACTACGTGTGTTCTTATTCCTTTTTAAAAAGGATACGTAGGTATCCCATCTGCGGGTACGATCCCAAATCTGAAATAATCCCAGTCTTTCTAAATGACAATAAACTTCAAGTGCCCCACTGAGTGGCTTTAAAACCAGTTTTTTCATCATAATGACCAGGGGATTTTTATATAATATATTTAAGGATACCATTGACTAAGAATCTCGAATATGTACGAATGATTCTCAATAGATGAAGAACATAAAATGCATATAAAAGATTCCCTAATCTCATACATATCAATCATTGATTACCAAATATAAAGGAAAAATTATTTTAACACTTGATGAATTAATAAAGATTCATGGACATAACTTAAATATATAAGAGAGTCCCAGAGTAGGAAATAATCCCCCCCAAAAAAAGGTGGGATGAGCCTGACCTCCCATCCTCTCAACCAATGAAAATTCTCAAGCCTTATTGGTCCACAACTAATGAGAACCTACCTTTGGAAAGTTGTCCCAAATGGATATAGAATCATTAGGTGTTTCTGATTTTATGAATAAACCTATTAGAAATTGATTGGAATGTTTTAACATTAAACAAACAAGTTCATCCCCATTTCCAAAAGAAACAAAAATGGTGAACATGATGTGAATCCTTAACCATGTTAAAATGATGTTTTACTTATTTGATAGGCCCCTATTCAATTCAATATTATGGACAACAAAGCAATCAAACACATATGTGTTCATCCAAAAGATGTAGTCTATCCAATATTATCTTGATTAAGTCTATTATATCAAACTTTCACTCTTTTCCACGATCTCTCTGCAATACAGAAATGGATTCTTTAAAGTTCACACCTGTGAATGCATTAGCTGCTACTCCTGTCGGATCCTCATCTGCTCTGAGAACGATATCACCTACTCAGAATCTTCAACATTGGGTCTTGAATGCGTTGGTAAGGGAATATCATCAACAAGGTACCATCCTGACTCTAGAGGCCACTCGATAATCCCTCCAAGTTAATAACTCACCCTGGTTGACCGGATTGCGATGACAAATGGTAAAAAAGAAGGTGGGGCCAACCACCGTTCCCAACCGTTTCGGGTCGTTATCCCGGGAGCACAACAACTTGTCCCCCCCATATTATTGGGAGGTGAATGAATAGGTCACTCAAGGCCTCAATTCAAGTATACAGGAGTCCTTCCTAAGGACTCCCACCAATAATCGCCACCAGACTCATATAGTAGTGCACCCTCAACATGATGGGGGTATCACCTCTAGGGGTTCTGCTCAGGTCCCTCAGACCCTAGCACACAAGATGAACCGTTAGAGGAGAAATTCGGCCAACAGGGAGTAGGTTATTATTTATGCCCCCTCCAAAGAATTCCATCAACCTAACTTGATGGAAAGCAACGAGAGGGCTTATACTCTCATCCATCATAATTTAACTTCCCAACAGACTCATCTAGAAGTAAAACATCAATCTCACAAGGCAATTCTAGTGGAGTACTATAGGCAAGAATATACGCCTATTTACAATTCATCAACTAGTCAGCAGGCTCATCTGACTACATCCAAAGGATCTCGCCAATCAAATGTGGTGACCACCTGTAAACAGGCACATACACCTGCTTACACTCATCAATTATTTCATCAGTCATGTCTGCCATCCCTAAAATAATTTTATCAATAATATTTGGTGGATAACAATCATCCAGAAGATACACCTATGATTCATCAAGCTAACCAACAATCTTGTTTGGTAGCACCCAGAGATGTCAATTGGAAATCTCCAATGACAAGCAAGAGGCATACACAACTTTCTACCCCCACCCACTAGTATTGTCAGAATTCACTGATAGGAAAAGAAATACAGGAGAAGGAACACACACCTAATCCAAGCATGGAATGGATGTATATTCCCATTTCAGCTGCTGAAGTCACCAAGCACATTCTGAAAAAGGTGAAAGAGCATAAGAAAATCCCTGCCCATATTCTGGATACTTGTCAGAATATTATAACAACATCAGTGACATTACAGGTAAAGAAACATAAATTTATCCCTATCAGTGGAGTGACTCATCAACATATAACCCCAAAGCAGATACGCACCTCTGTTCCACTCAAGGAGGGTTGTGGGGCATACTCCCCCATGTCATACAAGCAATAAATTCGGGCATATACACCCAATTTAAATGGAGATAATCAGCCTAACCTGACCATTTCTCTTGAGCAAGCACATACACCTTCCCATTATAACCACTTTCATCATCTAGTGGTTTCCAAAGTGAGTAAGAAGGCGTCAAAGAAAAAGACCCATCTAGAAGAGTTGAATGATGAAGATCCAATCTGTAATAAAGCCTTGTCCAATGCTGGAGTTCTTGAATCCCTCAGACAATTGTCTGTTGCAACTCATGATTCTACTCCATAATTTCCAGATTCCAAAAGTAACAACAATAATTCTGATGGTCTTCATCAAACACTTCCTCATGAAGTCTTTCTTCATGACAATTTGGACAATATCAAAGTATTATCTTCAGAAGAAATCCATGATAACCCTCTGCATGTCCAGAAATCCAAGGAGCAATAGGTTTCAACATTTTCTACAACCCACTATGGTGGTCCTCCCCATGATGATGATGAATTTAGCTATGAATGTTCTCTCTACATTAGTAATTCGCATTGCCTATAAAATTCATCAATGAACAATGAAGTAATAAAAAAGCCCTATTATCTTGATCCACTTGTAAATGCGAAGCAAGTCATGTATGATTCCTTACTACTAGCTGGTAAAATACTTCTCAATCAGAAGATATCCCGGGGTGTAGGTCATTCTCTGAACCACCCCTGGTTCATTCATCTTCTGATTTTCCAAATGAATTCTCTACCAATCTTGCTGAATCTGATGAAGCAACAAGGAATCACTAACTTTGGTCCAATCTGGTAGAATAATATTCATCTAATGAAAAAGATGAAGTGCTAAATATGAGAAAACAACTAGCGAAAGGTGAAATAGTAGTCATGTGTCGGCCTTTGGCTGACTCTCGGTATGATATTCCAGAAACATTGACAGAAGATTGTATTCACGATATTCATCTCAACATATGGAAAACTCTTTGTCACTTAAAAGAGAAAATATTATCTTATGATGACTATAAAAATCATGTCATGATGATAGAAGGGATGAAATGCCAAATTGACTTGGCATCTGTCTTAGATTCTCGATATCCAAAGGTTGAAAAGCAGGTGAGAGCCCTTCAATATTCATGCCTTGGTGCGTTGAAAAGGTTACTCTAGTTAATTACTAATGCCCCATCTGGTATTCAATCAGGGGATGGGGTGTTCATGGAGAATTGAATTTCATTGTTCTCTCTAGTCAACAAAGCCTCCAAAAAGTGGTCTCATGTAATGTTTTTTCCCATGGCTGGCCACATCTAACTGGTTTTGTGCGTAATCAAAGGCTTGATCAAGAACAGGCCTCAACTAGTTCTTCCCAAAGTCAGGCATATAAGGAAAAAGTTGTCAAATTACTCTTGCATCAAGCAAATGAGAATATCGAATAGGATTATTGTTTAGAAAATGCACATCCCCAGGTGAAAGAGGTGTCAGAAATAATCCAATGGTCATTTGAGCCAGGAGACTTGAGTGGATGTCAGATGATGCATCCGGACAATTTCTGTACTAATGTCTGCAAAATCAGGAGGGATTTTAAGAAATTATTAGATGTAGAAGCTTAAGAGACACCTCATCTTTCCAGGCTAGGGAATATTTTAATCCAACCCTTGGAATCAACAGATAGGATTCGAGGAGTTGAGAAGGAAAAATAGGAATAACCCCAATCCACTGGACTGGATACTTTTTCAAATTCTCAATCTCTCCCTCAATGGAAGTCGGTCATCTCTCGATTAGGGAAGAATCTACAAGGGGAATGCAGATCCAAATTATCAAGAGATCCCTCCAAATTATGGTTCATCAAGAAGTTCTTAAGGGATCAACCAAAGAAGAGGAAATGTCTCATAATAGACATGGAAGAATATAGTATCACATATGCGCTGATAGAAGGGATGCAATGTGTTATGAATCGATAAATATCATCAATGTCATTGTCACTAATCCCCTAGAACATGAGGCTCGCTCAGAGGGATCCGATGAATAAGTTCATGTTCAAGAATCTGTACACACAGAAATGAATGAAGGAGGTGTGCATACCAAAAGGCAGAGGGTTGCCCAGGGGAAAGACATTTCTTTGTGTAATGCCCTTCCATACTCCAGAAAGGCACATACCAAGGAAAAGGGTAAAATATAGTTTACATTCCACCCTGCCTCTGGAGAAGGCCAATCACTCACATTAGAGGAAAGGTTTGCACAGTAAGAAGAAAAAACGAAGGAATTAAGAAGGTTAAATATATAAAAAATTCTACGTAGTCTTCCTTCTAAGCATGATGGAGTTAATCGATAAAGGTAATTTGTTGCAGCTACTAGGATGGATCAAGAATATCCCCCATTACAAGTACACCCTCATAGGTCTAATCCTATGGGTCATATGTGACAGCAACTAGAAATACTACCATCAGTGGTAGTACCTGTCTCCACACACGTCCAAACTCCAGTTATTGGACCTGCTCAGGCCCAAGCTCAACCAGATGTTTCTCAAAAATTAATTACTACCATTGATTCATTAACAGCTCGATTGGAAGCTATGGAAGTAAAGCGTGCACATGTTCAACCAAAAAAGATAACTTACCCCGAATGGGTATATGAAATCCCTCCCCCATAAAATTTTTTGAATTCCACATTCCCAATTTTTAATGGTTCGGGAGATCTAGAACAATAATTAACACATTTGGTTTCTCATTGTGATACTATGATGGGAACTCCTCAACAACAAGAATCAGTTAAGATCAGGCATTTTTTGTAGTCATTACAAGGTCCTGCTTTTGTCTGGTTTACAAGTTTTCAATATCAGTCAATTACTAGGTGGAAAGATCTCCGTCAAAGATTTATTCATTAATTTAGCTCAATGTTGCCAAAGACAACAATTTTTGATCTTGCCAATTGTAAGAAAAGGAAAAATGAAAGAAATTATGATTTCATTGATCGATGGAATGGATTAACATATTCCTTAAGTTTAGAAATCCCTCAAGAAGAATTGTTGCCAATATGTGTGGCAAATCTGCATGATGAATTACGCAAACCGTTGATCCATGTGAAATACACTGGAGGGTTTCAAGACCTTAATTCAATATCTCAGTAGATTGAAGACTCTCTTAGAAAGAATCAGGCTAAAACTCATGTAATTACATCAGTTTTAGGAAGGAGAATAGGAAATTCAAAGATTTCTATAGTTACACTTAAACAATAATTTGTACCTGCTTCCACTTCAATACCTTCATCATATAAAAGAGCTCCACCTCCTGAGCTTCAAAAACAATGGCAGCCTTGTCAAGATGATCAAAGAGATCAATGGAAGAAATAGTTTGAAGATTTTAAGAACAAATTTTATTCTTTCCATAATGAATAAATTCTTTGCTACTTCATCCTGGCTCTGGAAAACAATCTGGTTCAGTTGCCAAGGCCCAAAAGGCCAAACAAAGAAGGAGGTGAAGACCTCCCTAACAATTTCCCATTTCATCAGATGTTGGGGAATCCAATTCAAAAGTGTCTTGTCTTCAAAGACCTCCTAAAAAAGATGGTGGACTCTGGATACGTAAAACTGAAAGGTTCTTCAGCCCAGGTAGCATGTGTTACTGCTACAGATCTAGAGGAAGAAGACGAGTGGCATGAAGTTAAAAGTAAAAAACGTGCAGAAATATTTTTGATTGGATTATCTAGAAAACGATCAACCAAACTCATGTCATTTTACGATCACAATTGAATCAACAAACTTGTCTCCTACTATGAATTTCACAGCAATACCCCCTTCATTAGAAGGAAGATCTTTAAAGAAGCTGTGTAATTTGAAGAAAGAAGAGAAGTCAGAAGAAGACGAGTTTGTGTCAAAGCCCAAATTGTCTTTGACTCTGGAAGATTTTATGCCATATGCTTCAAAAGTATGGGCACCACCCCACCAAATGGAGTAGCCTGAACTAGATAATCAGGCAGAATAATCATCAGATAAAGAATTAATATTTGGTTCTGTTAACATGATTCATTTAACAGATCCTTATGCTAGTAACAGTTTCAATCATGATGAGTCCAAATTCACTATATCTATTAGAGGAGTTAGAGGAAGATACAGAGTTCTAGGATACAGGGGAAAACGTGGATATTCCAGAAGCCATTATTTCAATCATACCCTTGCTAGAACTATATATGCAGTAGAAACTCTTGGAAAATCCCTTCATCGAGCTCAACAGGAACAAGAATGTTATTTCACACATGGTTGATTCTGTCATGATACAGTTATTTTGGAAGACCAGTTAGAGGTCACACTTTCTTCCTCTCATTAAATAGATAGCCCTAGTTGGTCTAATTTATTGAAGCCAAGAGTGTTTCCAACTCCTTCCCCAATACAAGATGGATCTACTACCAAAGCTTCAACTTCCAAGGCACCTGCAAACCCACATTTTTCAAGTGGGAAACATAGACCTTTGGACCAAAAGTATGATGTCTTGAAACATTTTTCCCAAGTACCGTCCAAGTTATCAATTATATATTCTTGAATCAATCAAAAGATCTTCGGGAGATGTTTATTGAGGCTTTGTCAAGTCATCAAGAATTCAAAACTGAAATTGTTATGGCTGAGGTTTACCATACAAAGAATGATCGTACAGAATGCCATGAAGTGATATATTTTATAGATGAATATGAAGATGATTTTGTACATGGACAGATTAGACCTTTGTATATATCAGGAAAATTCAATGATATAAACATCCAAGGAGCTTTCATTGATAATGGCTCAGGAGTCAATCTCATTCCTATTCGTACACTCCGTCGATCAGGCCTCATCGAATCTGATTTATCTCCTTCTACTTTGATGTTGCAAGGATGTGATAAGAATTAAAAACAACCTCTGGGTGAAATTAAACTCAGAATTCAATTTGGAGACCATGTTTCTAATTCAGATTTCATGGTTGTTCGTCAGGACACACCTTTCAACATTTTTCTTGGATGACCTTGGTTACATCAACATGTTGTTGTACCTTCGTCATACCATAAATGTGTCAAATATTGTTTCCATGGTAAAATTGGGACATTTTATGGTGAAAAATTCCAATTCAAAACATATGAATATCAATACATTGAAGTAGAAATTTTTAAAATGGAGTGAAATAAAAAACCCAAGGCAAAGAAGGTCACCAAAATTAATGCTCCAAGTGGTTTGGAAAAGATTCCAATAAACCCATTCACATATGTGAGTACAGATTATGTGTTACCTATCAGTCAAATTGACAGGATAGACTTAAATACAAACAATCTTATAGAAACTTCCATAATGTCAGTTACGACAATCGAGCTAGACAACATGGGAGAAATTGTTGATTTTCCAAGTAGTGATGAAAGCTTAAATTGATATGTATTCATTTCATCCGATAAAATCCATAAATTCTATACTTCATCAACCATATCCGAAGAAGTTATGGAAAATACCAGAGGAAAATAATGATTTCTATTCTCAATCCATCATCTCCTCTCTATCACCTCAAAAAGACCCTTCATCATCAATAAGGTCAGAAATGGTAGCCTCTTCTTCCAGATGTTCATGTTTTAACTTCTAACCTTACCATAGATGTTATGCTTCATCATCCACTATAAAAGTGGAAACAGAGAAAGTAACACATATTGAAGAAAAATAGGAAGATCATAGAGGTTCTTCTCCAACATTTAAAGAGGGTATCTCGACCACTGTGGATGAACTCATAGAAATAAATCTGGGTACAAAAGAAGATCCACTACCCATTTTAATTAATGAGGCCATGACTCTTAAAGAGATAGAAATATATACTTCATTTTTAAATAAAAATCAATATGTATTTTCTTGTAATTATAAATAAATTCCAGGTCTTGATCCCGATGTTTCCACTCATCATTCGGGTTTTCCAAAAGAACATCGAGGATTCAAGATAGCCTCTAGAAGAACACACCCAAATTATGCCTCCAAAATTGAAGCTGAATTTGATAAGCTTATCAAAGCTAACTTTGTCAGAGAAGTTTAGTATCCCAAATGGATGGATAATATTGTCCCTATGAAAAACATGAATGTACAAAATAGAGTTTGCATTGACTTAAGAGACCTTAACCAGCATTGTCTCAAGGATGATTTTCTAGTTCCGATCACTGAACTCTTAATTGATACAACAGCTAGCTACGAATCTCTTTCCTTCTTGGATGGTTATTCTAGGTACAATCAAATATAAATGGCCCCATAGGATGATGAGTCTACATATTTCAGAGCTCCTCAAGGTGTGTTTTACTATCGGGTAATGCCCTTTGGCCTGAAAAATGCAGGTGCAATGTATCAATGTGCCATCTACCATATCATCAAACCCTTTAAGATAAATTTGTTGAATGTTATCTGGATGATTTGGTGGTTTAATCCAGACAATGTTCTGATCACTTGGCCGATCTGGAAATCATATTCAATAAACTTTGACAACACAATTTAAAAATGAACCCCTGGAAATGTGCTTTCGGGGTAACCTCAGGGAAATTTCTCTTCTTTTTTATATGCCATCATGGTATCGAAGTTGATCTTGAGAAGACAAAATCAATCCTTGGTATGTCACCTACTAAAAATTTGAAATAATTAAGAGGACTTCAAGGAAACTTGGCCTATATTCTGTGTTACATTGCCAATTCGGTAGGCAAGTGTTTACCCTTCACCAAATTAATGAAAAAGGGAGTCACCTACAAGTGGACTAAAGAATGTAAAGAATCATTCGATATTCTCAAGATATATCTCTTGAGTCCATTAGTATTAATGCCACCCTTTGATGGAAGACCACTTATTCTCTATGTGACAGCTTTAGAGTGATCATTGGGTGCCTTCCATTCCCACAAGAGTGGTGCTAGGAATGAAAACAACCTTTATTATCTCAGTCAAACTATGCATAACCCAGAAAATCGATATTCAAGTGTTGAAAAGTGGTGCTTAGAATTAATCTTTGTGGTTCAGAAATTGAGACACTACCTGCAACATCATGAGGTCTAATTGGTATATCGTAATAACCCACTCAAATTTATCCTTAGTCATCCAATACTTATAGGACGTCTGGAAAGGTGGGAAATTATTTTGCAGTAGTTTGATATCCAGTATGTGTCTCAAAAGGCAATAATGGGCCAAGCTCTAACCGATTTCTTTGCTGAACACCCATTTGTAGAAGATACATCTTTAAACATTTCACTTCCTAATGAGTTAGTCTTCTCTATTCAAGAAAATCCTAAAACATGGGAAATGTACTTTAATTGTGCCTCCAGAATTCCAACAGGGAATAAAATGAAAGATCCTAAATTCAACAATGTTGGGTTAGGAATCATGCTTATTTCCCTAGAAAAGGCAGTGCTACCCTATTTATTCTTATTTTTGGAATGTGGTGCAAATAATGAAGCAGAATATCTAGCTCTCATTAGAGGCTTTTAATTAGCGCTTCAGGCACAGGTGAATCACTTGAGGGTAAAAAGTGATTCAGATTTGGTAATCAAACAAATCAATGGGGATTATGCCATCAGAAAAAAAGAGTTATTCCCATTGTGTGATTACGTCAGAGAGTTAATGATGGAATTTCCCTCGGAACCGAAATTTTCTTTTTTCTCGTGATCACAAAATTCCCAATCTGATGCACTAGCTAATGTAGCAACAGCCTTGGCTGATCCATATTAGGATGAAACAATCATCAGTATTTCCCACCGTCATGTAGTTTCACCTTTTGTTCAAATTAGAATACAGGAAATTGATGAAATCAGTCCCATTTCTAAACCATGTGGTCATACTATAGGATGGATGACACCTATTAGGGAATACCTTCAAAATGGAACACTCCCACCTGATAGAGCTGGGAAAGAACAAGTCTAGCGACGTGTGATCAGTTTTACTCTTTATGATTGTAACAGCCCGAGATTTTATGAAAAATATTCTTTTTTATTTTACTAATGTCTTGTGTTATACGCTACACCAAAAGGATCTTGCACAACACGCATCCTTGACTTGCCTTGCATTACACGCAATCGCAACCTTCCTCGATAGCCTGTGTGGTACGTAATCCTGAGTTTCACGAAACAATGATATGCTATTAAAATATTATTAAAACTAGCCGTTATGAATAGTAATAACCACTTTTTAAATTTTAGAAATTTTAACTCTCAAAATGGACTTCATTTTTGGATTCGGAGTATCGAATTTAGCCTAAGGTGAAATTTTGGTACTTTTCGGATAACTTTCATATTCTGATGAATAGTGAAAATTACTAAATTATAATTAAAAACAACTTTTTTAATCAAAATAATTAATAGTGATAAATCATTAATTTGAGTGGATTTAAAGTATATTTAGAATATATTTTTACAATTTAATACAATGTTGGTCGTTGGATGTAATTTCACATTTAAACTAGACATAAACAAGTGTCAATCTTTTGATAGATATTGTTTCTTAAAAACACGCAATTTGTTTTAACAGCGGGATTTAATTATAAAATTAATTAATGAAACTTTTATGTTATGAATTTTGTAAAATAGACTTCATTTTTGAATTCGGAATATGAAATATAGCTTGGGATGAAATTTTGGCATTGTTCTGAAAAACATCAATTTTTGATGAATAGTGAAACTACTAAGTGGTAGGTTAAAAACTGAATTTTGCATAAAACTTAATTTTACCGCTTCTGTGAATGGAATTTCGAAAATCCGAGAGACACGGTTAATATCAAGGACTAAAATGTGGTTCAATGAGATGAAAATAATTTTTTGGTGAATAGTAACTTTTTACTTTTTTTACCACGGTTAATAGTAAATAGGGTAACTAAGGGTAAATATGATATTAATATTACCCTAACACATGTCCTAATTCTATTGGACAAGTGTAATTCGACCAAAAACAAACTTAGGAATAAAATATGACCATTTAGGCCCACTTGGATTAGATTAGGACATTTATTATTAATTTATTTAAAGAAGGGTTAAAATAGTTAAAATCAAAGTTTAATAAGTAAATCATTTTTAATATGGGGTTATACATAAGATAAATTCGACTATAAATATTCATTAGAAAGATAAAAAGATTTCCTACATGATGGTATTTTATTTGTAATTTTTAGACATCAAATAATATAATTTATTTATGACACAAAGATGATGTAGTAATTATCTTATTAATGAAATATTGACATAATTGATAATATAAATACCAAAATAAATGTAATTTAAGACTTTTTATGAATTACACTAATTTTATAGGTTACTATGATATATTAGTGTTGCTTTAATCAACTTGGTTCGAACATATAATTCTGTTATGACTTTCACAAAAATCATATATCAAATAGTGTCAAAATTGACACAAAATAGTTTTTAAATAAAATATTATATTATTAATTGTTATTTTATTCCTAAAAATCTATGGATCGGCAAAATGACTTAGATAAGGATATATGTATTAATAATATAAAATTTGGGGTTCGTTTGGCATGTTATAGTAAGTTTATTAACCATATAGTGAAAGAAAACAAAAAGACACGGTAAAAGTTAAATTATTTAACTTAGAGTTAAATCTAATTGATAAGGTTAATATAATACCCTAAACTTGTCTAAATCCTATTGGTTGATAGGATTTCGACCCATACCCACTTTAGCTTCGAAATAAGACCCTTTGTAACCATTATAAACCGATTTTGACTTTAATATAAAATAATATTTTGAGATATTCCTAAGGTGCCCCTCTCCTCCCTTATAAAAGGACACATCCTCCCCCTCCTCCTCACACCAATTTGAGCACTCAATCTCGGCCAAGCCCTGCCAAAATCCCTTCTCCACTTCCCTAGAAACATCCTAGAGGTTCTGGTCTTCCTCAAAGACCAATTCTAGTGCCCTAAGAGGAGGTCTCAAAGAGGCACTTCAAAGAAGAGGTAATTACCGTTACCAATTCTTTCATCTTTATTTCTTCTTCCAATTCTTCTTATTAGGTTGTTTCATTATGAAGTAATAACATCAGTATCACTCATATACTGATATGTTATTATATGTATGAAACAACCCTAATTCACCTTCTATCCATCCTACGGAAAAATGAAATCACTGCGCGTGCGTACGTACGGAATACCGTCTCCACGCCGTGGTGTAATCTTTTTTCCACTACCACCTTAAATGGATGGGTATAATGGTGTAAAGAATAACTATACATAGTTATTACAACATAATATTGATTCTGATATACTGTATAATTCACTCCAATTCAATTCAATAGAAATGATATCATCGCTCGTGCGTACGTACGGACTACCGTCTCCACGACGCGATGAGATTCATTCTCTATGTTAACCATTTAAGAATGATTATAATGTATATATAAGAAATAATAATGAAATATATGACATTATAAAGCTACTGGATTTATGTATATATATACATATGTATGTCATCTACTTACTTCCATTTCAAGACAATAAGGAAAGGAAAACAGCGTTCATGCGTACGTACGGACTACCGTCTCCATGAACGGTGTTTTTCATTTTATTTATCTACCAATTATATATATATATACTGAATATATATGATATATATATCATATTTTATATTCTGGAAGTGATTAAATCATGATATAAGTAATAATGATGTCAAGAACAACAAGTCAAAACACCTACGATAAATGGAACGATTTTACCCAAAACGCTTCTTTAACATGGAATTTACAAAAGAACGGGTAATATAATGTCATAAGTGAACCATATATGATATCATAACAATGAATATGATTCTTTAATAAGTCAATAACATGATTTAAATCATTATACAGGAGGTTCGGACACTTACAAAGCAAGTCGGACCTAAGGTAAGGGAAATATCACAATCTCATTTTTATCCGAGATTGTTTGTACTTTGAAAGTTACTGGGGTGTATTTTATCATCTAAATCCATGTTTCCTCAATATGTAATGTTATTTCCATCCACCTACAATTGTTTAAATCCAAATTTACCCTTCGGTGAGTTTTTAGTAAAAGATATGAAAGGAATCTTTTGTCGTTTTTTTGTACGAGGTACTTTTTGACTTTTCCGACAAAAGTACGAGAAGAATGTTTTTAACTTATACGGCACGAACGGATTTATACTGTTTTATAAAGCCTTATTTTCATGAAGCTTACTCTAAAAGATTTCATGACTATTTTCAATAAAATCTATTTCTTTTCAAATTGCATGATGTTTTGTGAAAAGAAATTGATTTTGAAGAAAAAAGGATATTTTCCTCAAGAATTCAATTCAAGTGTTTTATCAAAATTATTTTTCATCAAAGATAATAAAGGGTTCTGTTTCTATCCATATTTTTACATTGATTTGACTATGTTGTGATGGAATTATGTTTATGAATTCCTTTATCTTACATGAATGGTTTTATGATGTCATGTTGTTTAAGAATCCCATTTTTATTACATGGGTTATGCAATGATGTATGATTTATGATTTGGTGGCACACATAAGAAAGGATTCATTAAGATATGGGTGGGACCTATATCTCCCTCCAATGCATTGGGTAAAGATTTTATATCTCATGAGATAGACATGGCTGGAATGGTAGGTTATACCGGTTTAGTGAAACAGGACTGAAACGAGGATTACTCGATTCAGAAAGGGACTTTGTCCACTAAGATAGTCTTGGCAATGAGTCTTGACTAACAAGAAATGATTCTCTATGATTATGTGTGTATGCCACAATGGGTAATGTTTTATGTTATGATTTCATTTCACTACTATGATTTATCCCATGTTATAAAATTATGCTCTCTTTTGCAGGTTAAGATTTCCAAAAAATGTTATGTTCTTATGAAAATTATGTGATTGATATTTCCTTTGTTTACCCTTACTGAGCATTTGAGCTCACCCTTTTATGTTTTCTTTTCCCCAGGATATAAAGAAAGGTTTTAGGTAAAATAAAAAGGAATATCTTTATGGGAGATGTTGAAGATCTTTCCCCGCGATTAGAAGATTATACTGCGAGTTTCCAAAGACACTAAACTATTACGGTCCTTGTGTGTGTGTTTTTGTTATGTACTAAGTATTCCGCAAAAGTAATGTAAAGTCCATGTACGTCAAGATACGGGTCTCTACATTTGGTATCAGAGGAAAGGTTTAGTCAACCTTTGGAAACTAGGACGCGAAAACGTTAGTGAGATCCCTAGAGATATTTCTAAGGTATGTCTAGGGATGCCCCTAAGGATAAGTATACGTATAGGATATAGTACTAGAACTAAACCAAAGATGATAGATATTTAAGTTACTCTCCCTTTATTATGATTTTTGCATCTAACACTATTCTATTTGGGTTTTAGAAAATGGCTGGAAACAAGATGATTCACAATAATAGAGGATATGATGGACAATGGAATGATATTCTTCATGAGAAACCAAATGAAATGGGATTTGGATGTCCAAACATCATTATTATGCCGAATCAGCAATCTCACAACATGATCAATAAAGTAAAATTTGGTAAGTTTCCTGACTCGGCTAATAATAGAAAGATGGAGTTTCATGATGATCATAGAGGAAAGAAAGTTCAATTTCCCCTATGTAAATCATGTGGGAAAAGGCATCAAGGAAAATGTTTCAAGGGAACTGGAAGATGCTTTGGGTGTGGAAAATAAGGACACAAAGCAAGTAAGTGCAAAGGAAAAGGGTCGGTTAACACCATGGATGAGGATAATGGTATTGCTACGACATCAAAAATGGTTAAGTGTTTTAAATGTGGAATGTATGGGCATTATGCAAACAAATTCCCTAAGGGAAAGACTCATGAAGAGAATCAGTATGGTAATATGGGTAGTATTTATGTGGATGATGATGAAGAGACTACAAATGATATGTGAGATGAAAGAATTGTTGAAGCTCGGTCAATGGTTTAAGAATGTTGTGGAATGATTACATGTTTATCATGTGTAATGTTGTATAAGAAATCTCATGGTACTATGGAATAAAGAGACATCTGAGGATTGTTACACTGTTGTCTTTCCTTGAGTTATGAAAGTGTATGATTAATGGTACCACTATCCATGAAAGGTTATTCAGATATTTTTGGAATGTAGATGATATGCGCATAATGAAGGGATAAGGAGAAAATTAAATGTTTGATAGTATTCATGAGCTCATGATTGATATACGAACTAAGTGATATCATGGTTTGAGTATATAGAATTTTGAGGATTTTGGTATGTGGAAAGTGTGAACTTTTAACTGCACTCATGTTTTCACTAAGGTATTCAAGAGAATACACGATTAAGGACTTTGAATGTTTGGAATGTGACCAACAAGACATATCTTATGATATGTGGGGATCAACGACAGTATTAAATCTCTGGTAATCGTTGTCACTATATTATGAGAGTGGACTGCAGTATTATGTATAAGCCTAAAGATTAGACTGGATTATGTTGGACATAAGTTAGTATTGTTTAAGGATAGAAGATTTTCGATATTATTGATGGGATGTTATAGTAACGTAGTTTTAGAAAAAGGGACAACCTGCAGGACGGGCGACAGCCCATCGCTTCAGACAAGGCTGTAGGAATCGAACCCACAACCGAAGTGCGACTGGCCTTTATCGCCTACCACTGACCTACAGGAAGTCCCTGTTTAGTAGAAACTAGTTTTATTATATTAAGCAGTATGATATATGAAGTATAAGTCCATTTTAGAAACCATATGTGATTAATCTCACTATAGATCGACTTATGTATATAATTTTGCTAACCTTTTGTTTGAAACAGATGGAATGAACCGTCATTCTATCACATGATCTGCTAACACTTCACGAATAACAAATTCAACATCATTTATTTAAGAGATGAAGTGGAAATTGTTAAAGGCACGAACAACAGTGAGATTGTACCAAAATAAAGTAAGTATTTATTCTAATTCAAATTCTTTAACTTTAGGGAAATGATCTTGAAAACCAAAAATGTTGTCCTAGTTCTCTTATACCTGATGAATCAGATGGTACCTTAGATCGTCACAAATTTATGGATTTGTGATTACTGGCTTTTCCATAGCCATGTTCTCTACCACTCTCCATCAGAACATGATGGTTAGATTTCTCTTCCATATCCATATTTTCACCTATGTGGAAACCCAGTGATTAGTTTATTTGGGTAATCGTTACATTTCATACTTTAGTTTTTAAAGCCAAGTTTTGGTGTTCCCTTTTACGATGTGGGTTTCTATTAAAGAAACTTTCGAATAGTAAACCATTTATAACCCCGACGAATTTCGAGGGCGAAATTCATTTTAAGGGGGGTAGAATGTAACAGCCCGAGATTTTATGAAAAATATTCTTTTTTATTTTACTAATGTCTTGTGTTATACGCTACACCAAAAGGAGCTTGCACAACATGCATCCTTGACTTGCCTTGCATTACACGCAATCGCAACCTTCCTCGATAGCGTGTGTGGTACGTAATCCTGAGTTTCACGTAACAATGATATGCTATTAAAATATTATTAAAACTAGCCGTTATCAATAATAATAACCACTTTTTAAATTTTAGAAATTTTAACTCTCAAAATGGACTTCATTTTTGGATTCGGAGTATCAAATTTAGCCTAAGGTGAAATTTTGGTACTTTTCGGATAACTTTCATATTCTGATGAATAGTGAAAATTACTAAATTATAATTAAAAACAACTTTTTTAATCAAAATAATTAATAGTGATAAATCATTAATTTGAGTGGTTTTAAAGTATATTTAGAATATATTTTTACAATTTAATACAATGTTGGTCCTTGGATGTAATTTCACATTTAAACTAGACATAAACAAGTGTCAATCTTTTGATAGATATTGTTTCTTAAAAACACGCTATTTGTTTTAACAGCGGGATTTAATTATAAAATTAATTAATGCAACTTTAATGTTATGAATTTGGTAAAATAGACTTCATTTTTGAATTCGGAATATGAAATATAGCTTGGGATGAAATTTTGGCATTGTTCTGAAAACATCAATTTTTGATGAATAGTGAAACTACTAAGTGGTAGGTTAAAAACTGAATTTTGCATAAAACTTAATTTTACCGCTTCTGTGAATGGAATTTCGAAAATCCGAGAGACACAGTTAATATCAAGGACTAAAATGTGGTTCAATGAGATGAAAATAATTTTTTGGTGAATAGTAACTTTTTACTTTTTTTACCACGGTTAATAGTAAATAGGGTAACTAAGGGTAAATATGATATTAATATTACCCTAACACATGTTCTAATTCTATTGGACAAGTGTAATTCGACCAAAAACAAACTTAGGAATAAAATATGACCATTTAGGCCCACTTGGATTAGATTAGGACATTTATTATTAATTTATTTAAAGAAGGGTTAAAATAGTTAAAATCAAAGTTTAATAAGTAAATCATTTTTAATATGGGGTTATACATAAGATAAATTCGACTATAAATATTCATTATAAAGCTAAAAAGCTTTCCTACATGATGGTATTTTATTTGTAATTTTTATACATCAAATAATAAAATTTATTTATGACACAAAGATGATGTAGTAATTATCTTATTAATGAAATATTGACATAATTGATAATATAAATACCAAAATAAATGTAATTTAAGACTTTTTATGAATTCCACTAATTTTCTAGGTTACTATGATATATTAGTGTTGATTTAATCAACTTTGTTCGAACATATAATTCTGTTATGACTTTCACAAAAATCATATATCAAATAGTGTCAAAATTGACACAAAATAGATTTTAAATCAAATATTATATTATTAATTGTTATTTTATTCCTAAAAATCTAAGGTTCGGCCAAATGACTTAGATAAGGATATATGTATTAATAATATACAATTTGGGGTTCGTTTGGCATGTTATAGTAAGTTTATTAACCATATAGTAAAAGAAAACAAAAAGACACGGTAAAAGTTAAATTATTTAACTTAGAGTTAAATCTAATTGATAAGGTTAAAATAATACCCTAAACCTGTCTAAATCCTATTGGTTGATAGTATTTCGACCCATCCCCACTTTAGCTTCTAAATAAGACCCTTTGGAACCATTATAAACCTATTTTGACTTTAATATAAAATAATATTTTGAGATATTCCTAAGGTGCCCCTCTCCTCCCTTATAAAAGGACACCTCCTCCCCCTCCTCCTCACACCAATTTTAGCACTCAAGCTCGTCCAACCCCTGCCAAAATACCTTCTCCACTTCCCTAGAAACATCCTAGAGGTTCTGGTCTTCCTCAAAGACCAATTCTAGTGCCCTAAGAGGAGGTCTCAAAGAGGCACTTCAAAGAAGAGGTAATTACCGTTACCAATTCTTTCATCTTTATTTCTTCTTCCACTTCTTCTTATTAGGTTGTTTCATTATGAAGTAATAACATCAGTATCACTCATATACTGATATGTTATTATAAGTATGAAACAACCCTAATTCACCTTCTATCCATCCTACGGAAAAATGAAATAACCGCGCGTGCGTACGTACGGAATACCGTCTCCACGCCGTGGTGTAATCTATTTTCCACTACCACCTTACATGGATGGGTATAATGGTGTAAAGAATAACTATACATAGTTATTAAAACATCATATTGATTCTTATATATTGTATAATTCACTCCAATTCAATTCAATAGAAATGATATCATCGCTCGTGCGTACGTACGGACTACCGTCTCCACGACGCGATGAGATTCATTCTCCATGTTAACCATTTAAGAATGATTATAATGTATATATAAGAAATAATAATGAAATATATGACATTATAAAGCTACTGGATTTATGTATATATATACATATGTATGTCATCTACTTACTTCCATTTCAAGACAATAAGGAAAGGAAAACAGCGTTCATGCGTACGTACGGACTACCGTCTCCATGAACGGTGTTTTTCATTTTATTTATCTACCTATTATATATATATATATATACTGAATATATATGATATATATATATCATATTTTATATTCTGGAAGTGAGTAAATCATGATATATGTAATAATGATGTCAAGAACAACAAGTCAAAACACCTACGATAAATGGAACGATTTTACCCAAAACGCTTCTTTAACATGGAATTTACAAAAGAACGGGTAATATAATGTCATAAGTGAACCATATATGATATCATAACAATGAATATGATTCTTTAATAAGTCAATAACATGATTTAAATCATTATACAGGAGGTTCGGACACTTACAAATCAAGTCGGACCTAAGGTAAGGGAAATATCACAATCTCATTTTTATCCGAGATTGTTTGTACTTTGAAAGTTACTGGGGTGTATTTTATCATCTAAATCCATGTTTCCTCAATATGTAATGTTATTTCCATCCACCTACAATTGTTTAAATTCAAATTTACCCTTCGGTGAGTTTTTAGTAAAAGATATGAAAGGAATCTTTTGTCGTTTTTTTGTACGAGGTACTTTTTGACTTTTCCGACAAAAGTACGAGAAGAATGTTTTTAACTTATACGGCACGAACAGATTTATACTGTTTTATAAAGCCTTATTTTCATGAATCTTCCTCTAAAAGATTTCATGACTATTTTCAATAAAATCTCTTTCTTTTAAAATTGCATGATGTTTTGTGAAAAGAAATTGATTTTGAAGAAAAAAGGATATTTTCCTCAAGAATTCAATTCAAGTGTTTTATCAAAATTATTTTTCATCAAAGATAATAAAGGGTTATGTTTCTATCCATATTTTTACATTTATTTGACTATGTTGTGATGGGATTATGTTTATGAATTCCTTTATCTTACATGAATGGTTTTATGATGTCATGTTGTTTAAGAATCCCATTTTTTATTACATGGGTTATGCAATGATGTATGATTTATGATTTGGTGGCACACATAAGAAAGGATTCATTAAGAGATGGGTGGGACCTATATCTCCCTCCAATGCATTGGGTAAAGATTTTATATCTCATGAGATAGACATGGCTGGAATGGTAGGTTATACCGGTTCAGTGAAACAGGACTGAAACGAGGATTACTCGATTCAGAAAGGGACTTTGTCCACTGAGATAGTCTTGGCAATGAGTCATGACTAACAAGAAATGATTCTCTATGATTATGTGTGTATGCCACAATGAGTAATGTTTTATGTTATGATTTCATTTCACTACTATGATTTATCCCATGTTATGAAATTATGCTCTCTTTTGCAGGTTAAGATTTCCAATAAATGTTATGTTCTTATGAAAATTATGTGATTGATATTTCCTTTGTTTACCCTTACTAAGCATTTGAGCTCACCCTTTTATGTTTTCTTTTCCCCAGGATATAAAGAAAGGTTTTAGGTAAAATAAAAAGGAAGATCTTTATGGGAGATGTTGAAGATATTTCCCCACGATTAGAAGATTATACTCCAAGTTTCCAAAGACACTAAACTATTACGGTCCTTGTGTGTATGTTTTTGTTATGTACTAAGTATTCCGCAAAAGTAATGTAAAGTCCATGTACGTCAAGATACGGGTCTCTACAATGATAGCCCATATCACCAAAAAATTCTCTATAAGTGAGGTTTTGATGGAATTCTCTTCATATGTATTGATGGTGAAGAGACAATGGATGTCATGAATGAAGTACATGTAGGTGTTTGTGGTGCCCACCAGTCTGGACATGGAGTTTCTGTTCAAATCCGAAGGCTTGGATACTTCTGGCCTTCAATGATGCAAGATTGTGTTGATTTCACTAAGAAGTGTCATTCTTTCCAAGTATGTGCCAACATCATTAATCATCCCCCAGAGTTGCTTCATACAACTAAATACTCATAGCCATTTTCCACATGGGGAATGGGTGTAGTAGGACTTTATCCTCTGGCTAAATCCAAGCAGATGAAGTATATTCTTACCGCTGCTTAATTTTTTTCCAAAGGGGCAGAGGAAATAACTCTCAAAGAAGTTAGTTCTAAAGGCATTTTTAGCTTCATCATGTCTAACATCATTACCAGATTTGGTGTCCCTCATACCATATTTATGGACAATGGCACAAACATTTTCTCATACAAGGTGATAAAGTTGTATCAAGAATACAACCTCAAATCCAACCATTCATATCGGTATCATGTAGTGGCGAATAGAAAAATATTAGTCTTTAGTAAGACTCTTTCAAAAATACTAAAAAATATGGTGGATAAAGATAATAAATCATGTGCTGATATACTTTTTCATGCTTTATCGGCTTATCGAACCACCTCCCTCACTGCTACGCAGTCAACTCCATATTCATTGGTATATGGAATAGAAGCAGTCTTTCCCATTGTGGTTCAATTAACTTCACTCAGAGTATCCATTTTTGATCATTCATCCAAATATGAACAATCTCATAAGTGAATTGATGAATTGGAATGAATATATGAGAAAAAATTGTGAACCCTGCACCACTTGGAAGTCTATCAGAATCGAATAGAACAGGATTTTAATAAAAAATATTGTCTACATTCATTCATACAAGGAGAATTGGTATCTATCCTTAGAAATCCAATGATACTAGGAAAGAAACCTCCAAAGCTTGAGCCAAAATGGGAAGGACCTTATTCAATACAAAGATCTACTCCAATGGAGATTATTCATTAATCTCAATGGATGGAGAACTCATTACTACTCCAACCATTGAAAGATTCTTGAAGAAGTATTTTGTGTAACAAAAATACACCCTTTATTCCTCACTACAAGACTTTAAACAGCATGGTCTCTTTAGTACTCACTAAAAGACTTTAAATTTCATGGTCCCTTTAGTCCTCACTATATGACTTTAAACTCCATGGTCCCTTTAGTCCTCACTGTAAGAATTTAAAATGCATGGTCCCTTTAGTCCTCACTATAAGATTTTAAATAGAATTGTCCCATTAGTCCTCATTGTAAGAATTTAAACTGCATGGTTCCTTTCGTCTTCATTGTAAGACTTTAAACTACATGGTCCATTTTTTCCTTACTGCAAGGCATTAAACTGCATATCCCCTATATCATCCAACATGACGTTAAACTATGTCCCCTTTTTCATCTAACATGACGTTAAATTGTTCGTCCGTGTTGCAAAATGTTAAACTTCCAAGCACCCCATGTCCGTGACAAATGACATTTAAACTCTGAAATAGTCCCTTATACATCCTACATGACGTTGAACTATGCATCTTTAGGGTTATTGTTACCTCTTGTTTCTCACACTGAGCATGACTCACATGAGATTAGAGTAAGCTTCAACCATAACACCCTCTCTGGGCTGCTAACCATGCGTAAGTCCCAACACCAACTTCAGGTTGTTCTCAAGTACAACTCGATCACCAATTCATTATTAATCAAACTACACAAACTTTGATCATTGCCTTCTATGCTGGGTACGTAGGAAACCTCCTGAGGTTCAATTCAAAAACCAATATCTTCACATCGGTTCACCTCCATCTCATATGATATTGATCCATAAATCCCCCCCCCCAAACCAATATATTCACTTTGATTCATCATAGTCCTTTCTATATGACTTTAAACTATACAGCCCCCCATTTTCCTCAATGCAAGACATTAAACTTAATAGCAATACATCCAAGCTACATGATGCTAAACTATGCAGCATCAGTCCATGCATATGACCTTAAACTATTCTCACTTTTGTCCCATATGACAATAAACTACAACAGTCTCTGACACCCTCACCTGAGAGGGAATCATTATTAACATTGATCTCTAATCATGTTATATTCCAAGGACTACATGCATACATGGAAATTCCCAAACCATTAATCTTGGATCCAACCATCATTGCACTAAAGTCCCCTTTCACCCTTCACATGTATGAACCAAATATATACATAGGGTATTTCAAGAACTACATATGGATTGATTCCCATCCTTATAGGATATGTAGGAACGAACGAGCATCCCTCGAACCCAGCCCCAAGTATTTGGGCCTAACCCAAAAATCCACTTTTAGTCCCTTTGTTAAACAGTCCCCCTGTGAGAACATGAATGTGGTATGAAAACCCTAGTCTTTATTCACATCAGTTTTATAACAAACACACAATGTGTCTCCCTTATTATGGTCTGAACTCTACGACCCTAAACTAAGATCTCCTACACTATCATCCCACATGACGTTAAACTATATTTCAAGAACTACATATGGCTTGATTCTCATCCTAATGAGATATGTAGTGAAGTCCATCATCTTAATTCAGGACCCAGCCACAACATGATTATGGTCGGCATTGATCAATGTATATCCTTCATGCATTGGACAATACCCATTTTTATGTGTCATACTCCTAACCTTAAATACTTCCAGATCTCCATAACCCTTTTCATTACTTCTGGTCACAAAATGTCTGATACCTAGGAATTCATTTGCCTAACCATGCAACACATTCCCTTAGGCGGCCTTGCATATGTAGTCTACATAACAGACCTTCGTGCCAAAAGATGCTATTATTTGACTATGCAGCCAATGCCATTATGTGGCCCTGCGTAATTCAAACCCCCTAACAGGTTTTTCCAATAGTGGTAACTTCATTCATGGAGGGAAAACCCTTTTTTTCCTTATTGTTATTAACGAAGATATGTAGGGATCCTAAAAAACTAGCCATCCTTAACATATTTGTCCCATAATCTTTTTCATGATATGAAAGTATTAAAGTCTATGGTTTATATTTCCCTTACCTAAGTCTGGGTCAGACCTTCACATGGGTGATATTTATCCAATTATTTGACAATCTTTATTGGGAATATCCTCTCCATATTCATGTACCTCTTTCCATACAACAGACTATGTGCTTTGGAAAATCTGAATCTCCATAAACTTCCACTGGCTTTTAGCAATAGAAAAGTAAAATTTCTGAGAGTTTGTTTGCCTGACTATGTAGCACATGCCCCTAGGCATCCTTGAATAAGTAGTCTATATAACAGACCTTTCATCCAAAAGATGCTATTATTTGACTATGCAGCCAATGCCCTTAAGTGGTCCTTTATAATTCAACCCCCTGACAGGTTTGTCAAATAGTGGTAACTTCACTCTTAGGAAATACTTCCTCTAATGCATTTTAGACCTTTTTTTATATCATCCCTCATATTCAAAATTTCTTAAGTCATAGTTTACATGTTTTCCCCTATACTTGAATGTGGTAATATGTTTTCAAACAAATTATCAAGGAATTGAGTCAATTTTAATCCATTCGGTCAAAACTATTTGACCATAAACATTAGCCTTTTTATATCTAATATGCATGAATTTAAATTGCCAACAATAGATAGGGTACTCCTTAAATTGGGAACTTGTAAAAGGAAATATGAACAAAAGTCGACTCCCAGCACACTAAACGTACATATTGTTTGATTTACGCAATATTGAGCAACAAAAGATGCAAAGTTTGTGGGGTTGTTTGTATAATCCTAGAAAAAATAAGACTATTCTTAGGTAAAAAAATGGCTAAGGAATTAAGGTGTGCATGTTTTGTCATGCAAGTTTGGCAACATAAGTATTGTCACGCAAGTAATGTCGTGCAAGTCAAAATCCTTACTGGAGAAGCGCGACAGAAAAAAGGATAGATTGACTGAGGAGATGAAGACACTTGTGCAATGAGAGCTCAAAATCATTGAAGGTAGGATGGTTTGCGTGAAGTGACACCCATATATATAGGTGATCCTGCAACCCTGCATGCCAGAACATGCGCGCCAACACCTACACATCACTGAACCCTTGATTCTCATTTTCCTCAGATTCAAATCATCTTTCCTTTTTCAGATCCAAATCTGAGGGGGTACTATTTTTGACACTCCTTTACATTAAAAAGTCCTAAAAATAGAAAATGGGAATACTTTAATCCCAATGAGGGTCACCCTTTAAAGAAAATAAAAAAATTGACAAAGGGATGAACCAGGAACTCATTTGGAGGGCATCGTGCAAGTATCATGCGCGCTGCGCAAGTCACTTGCACAGCACATATGGGTCATGCAAGTCATTGGCGTGCCCTATCCCTTTTTTTCTCCCAAGTTTCCTAGTGGCCTATAAATAGCCCCTGTGGGCCCCCCATTTCAAGGACGAATTTTCAAAAACTCATAATCATGCTATGGTCAGCCATGTCTATGTATGAAGTCTTCCGAACACTTCTAAGGTAATTTTATACCAACAAGGGAAGCTCTAAATAGGAATAATGAGGCCTAAGTATCAGAACTCGTTAATAATTGTGCACCTAAGTGTCAATCCCTTAAGGGAAATGAGGACACTTTCATGCTGCCTTTCCCTATCAAGGGGACTTGTGCACCACCCTTTTGGAGACCTATAGGGATGATACTAAGGTATTGAGTTCAAATTTGTCCAAGTAATACACTACAGATTATTCGTCACCCAAGGTGACTCATGTCGCACAAGTATACTTGCGTGACAAGGACTTGCATGCCAAAACAATACTTGTGCGCCTTCTTCCTAGTCACCTCCTTTCCTCCAATCCACCTTTCCTATTCACGATATAGCCTTCAAAACCCTCTTCAAAACCATTCATGGCATGGTTCCTTTTTTGGTTTCATTATCTAAAAGGAATTCTGTGAGAACCTATCCCAAAACCTTGTGACTTACAAGATTTATGTCACCATGGTTAGGGGTTTCCTATATAACCTCATCCTTTAAGATGAGAGAATCTTTTGATTTGGACTCCTTCCTAAGAGTAACCCCATGTTACAAGTCTCCATAACCTGGGCCTCCTTCTCAAGAGTAAGCACCAAGTTACAAGTCTCTTTATCCTAGGCCTCCCTCTCAGGAGTAAGCCCCAATCATAATTTACTTAAACATTAGGTCACCCTCCTTAGGAGTAAATCCCAATATTAATTTTTGTTTTGGTTTGGGTTTCCTTTTCAGGAGTAAGTCTCACGTTAAAATTCCAAATCTCCATAAAGTAAAAATACCTTTATGGACCATGCACTTGGGATTCCTTCCTAAGTCATAGTCTTCATTTATTTGGGCCGTTATAAATATTTAAGCCACACGTCATTTCTCCTAACTGTATCTTTCGTGGCACCATTGTCATGTTTACTGATACTTCTTGTTTCTCTTACTGAGCATGACTAATGTGGGCTTAGAGTGTAAAAGTCATCATGACATCTCTTTTTGGGCCATTTAACAATTCATAAACCCCATATTTCTTTGCCCAAACTATATGGAATTTGATATCTACAATAAAAGTATAGTACGTAGGAAGCCTTTATAAGGTTCAAGCCCATCTTTCATTAATTATTTTATGTCCCATATGATGTTAAACTATATCCTTTTCATCGAACTACGCGGGTTCTGATTCCTTTTTAACAAGGATATGTAGGTAACCCATCTATGGGTATGATCCCAACTCTAAAATAATCCCTATTTTTTTTTGAATGAAAATAAACTTCAGGTGCCCCCACTTAGTGGCTTTAAAACCAGTATGGTCATCATAATGACCAGGTGATTTTTATAAAACATATTGAAGGATACCATTGACTAAGAATAACCAATACATACAGATGATTCTCTATCGCTGAAGAACCTCAAATACATATAAAAGATTCTCTAAATCTCATACATATCAATCATTGATTTCCAAATCTAAAGGAAAACTCATGTTATTTATTGGTGAATTAATAAGGATTTGTGAACATAACATAAATCTATAAGAGAGTCCTGGAGTAGGCAATAATTCCCCCCAAAAAAAAGGTGTGATGAGCCTGACCTCCCATCCTCTCGACCAATGAAAATTATCAAGACTTATTGGTCCATAACTAATGAACACCTACCTTTGGAAGGTAGGTCCAAATGGATATAGAATCATTGGGTGTTTCTGGTTCTAAGAATAAACAGGTTAAAAATTGATTGGAAAGTTTGAACCTTAAACAAACAAGGTCATCCCCATTTCTAGAAGAAATAAGCACATGCATGTTTGAATCAACTTAGAACTAATTTTCATAAGAGTCTACTGGATGATTACTGTGTTCAATTCATAGAGAGATCAGTGAGATTTCAATTTATGAATGGTTATAAACCATGGGGGATATTGATTCCACTCTACATATTATAACAGTAATGATCATTACTAGATTTGGTGCATTAGTGCATTGCCTTTGTATTCTCTTTGGATGCAGTCCACTAATGGTGAACAAAGTGAAATTTTTGTGTCATGTTAATGTTTTAATTTTCATTTATACTACTAATCTAGAAGGATAGAGAAGAGAATTTTGTCTAACAGAGAAACAAGATTTGAAGATACATTTGTTTTAATCATTCATACCCTGATTCACCCCCCCCCCCTCATAGGGTATTTAACCCAATTGGGATAACAATTGGTACCAAAGAAAAGGTTTAAGTCAAAGTTTCTCTCTTAGAAGAAATGTGGCAATCACAAAGGATTTCTGATATTTGAGGGAATAATTCTCTAACTATGTAAGAATAATATGCATCACTACTTTATATCATTAGGTATGGATGTGTTTAGTGAAAAAAAGGTATTTCATCTAGTATTGAAATTGGAGTTTTATCAGAAGCTGAATATAGAGAATTTGAGGGTGATTCTAAAGGAATAAATGCCTCAGGGGGAGCTTTATCTAACCGAATATAAAAAAAGTTTATGTCATGTAATTCATCTCATTCCATGTGGTAAAAATTTATAAATAACTATAATGGTGATTCAAAGGTTAGATAATCTAAACTGGAAGTTCATTGGAAAAAATATGATGACCTCATAATGCACCCCAATGAAAATTTAGATGCATTTTTTACCAGGTGAATGTTATTGTGTAAGTCGTGTGTGGTCATGGAAAAATTCTCAAAGATGTAAAGATCGTTAATTACATCCTGATATGAAATCCACCTTGGCTAAATTTTAAGGAATCTATAATATTGGATAATGTTCCAAATGATTTGACATTGGATATCATACACAGTAATGTTTTCACTTAAGACATGAGAAATAAAGATAATGAATTTGTTGGAAATGGAAGGCCTAATAAAGTGGAATTCAAGGCCATTAAAAATATCTCCCTATAATATGGTTAGAATGAAGAAGTTGGAAATGATTTTATGGTATTCCTTCAATCAAATATTATAAGGGGAAGAGGGAAGTTGAAAGGGAAACTTCCTCTTTCATTATTTGTTTGTGGAAAAGTCGTACATACAGCGAAAAGTGTTTTAATAAGTTTGAGGATGATAACGAGGATGATTTTGAGACTCCCAATAGAAATTCATCAGCCAGTGTGAAAGGTAGGAAGAATACTAAAATAAATTTATTTATAAATTATAATCTAATTTCATAATAAAATGATTATTTATAAGAATCTAAGATAGAAAAAATGTAAGACTGTAAGAATAAAGAAGAAGACACTATAGTAGCAGTTATAGGTAACTCCCATAAAAAAGGAAAAATTGATGATTATTAAATATAATTTGAAGGAATTTTTGACCTCTAGGATGAACTAGAATCCACTCTTGAATAGATGCTTGTTTGGAGATAAAAAACAAAGGAAGATAAAATGGTGGTTCATGATGCTGAACTTTATATGTAGAAATAGGAAGAAGAGAAGTATGAGCTAAATTTTTTAATTGAAAAACTCAGATCTAAGAATCCAGATAACTCCAAGAAACTCATTGAGTTCAAACTCAATGTTGAAGAAAAAACCAAGTTTGTGTATATTTTGACTTACATAATAAAAAAGTAAGTCAAACGTATCAAATAACTTGAGGGGGAGTTTTTGGATTATGAAAAAAGTTAAAGTATCAAATAAGACTCTTGTATCCTTATATAAATTAACAGAGAAGGTTTCACAAGTGATGGGAAAAGGGGAAATTGCAATTCAGAGGTCTAAAAAATAGTCAATGTAATATTTGGAGAAAAATTCAACACATCCGAATGAAACGACAAGTATAATAGTTGACCATAAATAGAAAGAAATAATGGTTTATGTGAGACCAAAAGTTTTTACTCCAAGGTTGAAGATTGATTTGGTATGAGTCAGAATTAAAAGATTCATAAAACTCAAGGGTTAATCAGTGGTGTTGAAATCATGCACAAGAATAGACCTTACATAAGGTGTTATTACTATGGAAATTTGGGAAATTATCAAAATGTATTTTCCATATCCAAGAGGTACTGAAATGATCAATAGAAATAGAGGCATCTAAATAGAATTAAATATTATAGGAATTATTTTTATGGTCACTATTTTTTTTGAAGGTTTTGGGCCCATGGAAAGATATTTGTCATTGACAATATAGAGGAATGAACTGAAGCATAAAAAAAGTAGTTTCATGAAGCATTTCAAGGAAAAATTGAACAAGATGAGAACACAAAATCAATTTGAATCACTATAAGATGAATTTGGACTATCATACTCTAGATAATATAAAGAATATCAGTTAACATAAAGTATGAAATGAAAAACATGGATAAAAAATAATATAGATTAGTCGATAGTGGTTGTAGAGAT
Organism: Viscum album; assembly: GCA_963277665.1. Taxonomy (NCBI): domain Eukaryota; kingdom Viridiplantae; phylum Streptophyta; class Magnoliopsida; order Santalales; family Viscaceae; genus Viscum; species Viscum album. The sequence continues at coordinate 612,093,462 of OY728129.1, read as the reverse complement.
TGCCTTCTAAGCATTAGATCCTACTGTAACATGGATCATTAACAGTGGACACACCTCCCAGAGGACATGAAATAATATTTTGGTGATATAAATTTTTTATAATAAGGATAATGTTGTAAGATGTGGAAATAATGAAGGTCTAAAGATTATTGGATTGGGAAAATCCATGTTTGAGGATAAAGGTATGAAACTTAGAGATATTTTAGTTTTTCAAGGTCTTGGTCACAAATTTTTACGTTTTTGTTAATTCTATGAATCATGACACGATATAATCTTTAACAAAAAAAATTATTATCAAGGGAAAAAATGGAGTAATTATTTTCAAGTAAGGTTCACTAAAGGTAATCTCTACCTTATGATTAGAGAAGAAGATATGTGTTTCATATCCAAGGAAGAAGAAAATCATATGTGGAATAAGAATATTGGTCATCTAATCCAATCATCCTTGGAAAATATTTTTAAATGTGATGCCAATAAAGATCTCCCTAAGTTATAAAATGGGAATTCTCATTCATGTGATGCTTTTCAATAGGCGAAGATTACATAGAATATATATAAGGAAAAAGATCAAAGGTCAACAAGAGTTCTTGACCTAGTGCATATTGATGTATGTGAACCTATTTCACCAAAAGAGATTAATGGAAAGAGATATTGTGTCCTTTTAATTAATGATTTTTGGAAAATGATATGATTTTAAATCATCACCCACAAGTCTAAAGTCCTTAGTTTCATAATATGTTATTGAATTTAACCTAAAAAGATGCTAGATCAAAATACATATAAGTTTTGAACAAATAACAAGATATAGTTCACGAATATCCAAGCATAGGATAATCTCAAGAATCATGGGATAAGACACCATGTTTCAGTAGTATGAACTCTACATCCAAATGGAGTTGTTGAGATAAGAAATCGGATTATCAACAACATGTCCATAATGATTCTTATCGAGAAAGACCTTCTAGATAACTTTTAGAAAGAAGCATTTTTGACATTACATTACATTTCTAATTATACATTTTTGTGTCCAAAGATAGAAAAAACTCTATAAAAGTTGTGGTACAGAAATAATGAAACATTGAAATAATTTTGATCCTTTAGAAGTAAGTGATTTATTCTCAATAAAGTGAAATACCTGAATTTTAAATCACATATCGAAGAAGGGGTATTTCTTATTTACTTACGAAAAATAAAAACATATAAATTCTTCAATATTAAAGTTGGAAAAATCATAGAGTACAATGATGTTATTGTGGTGGAAAATGATAAAAAAATTTAACAAATACAAGAACAATACCATAAGTATAGGGATGAATTTGTGAGAATATTAGGGGGATTGCACATTCCGGAGACATATTCAGAATAATATTTAGATGACGTGTATTGTAAACTAGTAAATAAACCAAAAAGTTGAGAAACAATTTATAGGAATAATATCATTTGGATCAGATAGCTCCAGTGCATATGAGGAGGATGAAGACTTTATAGCAAGAATTGGTCTTATCACATGTAGATATGAAGTGTTTATAAAAGGCTTCAAGAGATGGAATTTGTGTCCAAGTAATGAATGAATTACTTAACCAAATAGAAAAGAATCATACCTAAGAGCTTATTTTGAGGCCAAAATATAAGAATTTCCTCAAGATCAAATGGGTTTTCTGTAATAACATGAATTAAGATTGAAAAATAATTAGAAACAAAACAAAACTAGTTTTCAATGGATACTCCAAAATATAGTGTATTTATGTTTATGAAACATTTCCACATGATTCATGGCTGAAGAAAATTTGATATTCTTGTCCATAATAGTGATAATAAAATTCAAAATTTTCCTAAAGGATGTTAATTTAGCATTTCCAAATAGGGTTATGAAAGATGAAGTTTATATTGAATAGATAGATGGTTTTCTCATTCATGAAGATGAGAACAATGTTTTTATGTTAAAGAAGGTTGTATATTGGTTGAACAAGGCATCAATAGCATGGTATTCATGGCTTGATCAGTATTTAAAGAAGCTCAGGTTTCAACTTAGTGGATTTTATTATAAAATCTACGTGAATAAATAATGTAATGAATAGATGATGGTGTTGGTATATGTCAATGACATAATATTTTTTTCATCAAATAAAGTGTTTTGTGAAAAGTTTTTATAATTTATGAAATAAAAGTTATAAATGTAAATGATTGGTGAGATAACATTTTTCCTTAGTTTACAGATAACACAAGGAAGACATGGGACATTTATTTCTCATTCAAAATTTCCCAAGGAGGTTATAAAAATATTTCAGATGGAAAATTACAAAAAAATGAAAACTCTAGTCATGACACAGATGAAAATGGAAAGGTGTGATGAAGTAAAAGCAATAGAAAACACTGAATAAAAATAGATCATTAGAATTAAATTATATTTAACAGAAACACCACCCGGTGCTATTTTTGTCACCTGTGAGAAAGAAAGTAATCATAGTAATCCAAATGAAAGACACTTACTTGGGGTGAAAATAATAATTCAGTATATCAAGGGTACTATGGATTTTGTTTTATGATACAATGAAAAATATTAGAATGGTTTATTGTGATATATAGATGTAGAATGTGTTGGTTTAGAAGATGATTGAAAGTAAACATCAGGTTGTTCATTATATCATGGCAGACTATGTATTTATTGGATAAAAAAGAAATAAGATTATATTTGATTTACCACTATATAAGTAAAATATATTATTACTACTCAAGATTTCATATTGTTATTGTGGATGAAGTAGTAGCTTAAAGATATGGGATTTGAAGTGAATCCTCTGATCAAAATCCATTGTAATAATTTAAGTGCTATAAATTTTAGAAAAAAAATCCAGTTAATAACTAACAAATAAATCACATTGATTAAATGTATCATTTTATCAAGGAGAACGTGGAGTATGGGATTGTGAAGATAGATTATGTGCCAAAATAACTACAAGTTTTAGATATTTTAATGAAGACCATTCCTAGAGAAGCATTTTTTATGGAATCAACTAGCTCTCGGAGTTTAGTCGACTCCCCAAACTTGAACGGTGTGGATATGGTTCCCCCTCTCCTTGAGGTATGGTTTGTTTTCCCCTATATAATTATATGTGTTCGTTTCAATGTTACATACCATAAAGTAGCGATTTTGGTAGTGGAGTAGTTGGACACTCTTCTATCTAGGGGATATTGGTAGGTCATCATTACTGACATTTATGTCATTTTAAAAAATATATTTTTTATTAACAATTTAAGGTCTTTTTAAAATAGATAAAAAATAGTAAGAGTGGAGATATAAATATGAATACATTAGATTAAAGGGACCAAAAAGACTTAATAATTATCGTATATTTTCACGCAGTCAGGGGGACTATTGGGGGTGATGTTGGAATCTGTGGACAAATTCTTAGGTAGCTTTCTTATGAAATAGTGATCTTTCCTATTGATTATAAATATTAGAGGTATATTCTCATAGATCTATTAGGACGAGGTTTTTGAAAACCAAATAATGTTATTTTTAATTTAATACTCATTGATGATTAATTTAAAAGGTGTGAGTAAAATTAATAATATTCTTATAAAGTATTTTTTTCTATGTGTTTTTTTAATTTTGATGTCCCTTAATCCATTTCACGTTCATGGGACTTGAAAAGTTTGGGCAAGAAATAGAGAGACTTTAATTGGATATTATAACACTAGATTAATTAAACTTCTTCAAGAACTCATAATATGTATGAGAAAGTGTTTGAATGCATGTCTCGTTAGTAGTGGTATCATTAGAGACTATTAAATGGATGGGGCCTGATTTCACCCTAAGTGATTCTATATTTTCTAGCGGTGATAATTATATTTTTGTATGAGTCAATTGATGAAATTTACTTATTAAATGACTAAAAGGTGTAATAAAAAATGGTAGTATCAATCTAGTTAACAAAAAACGCATTCATAATGATGCATAGGTGACCCAACTAATTAGGGTATAATTTGAGTGGGGATGGGAAACATGTAAACCCATTTTAGATACATTAACCATTATAAATACATAAAGATTACCTTGTTAAAAATCTACATATGTACGAATTAGTGAGTGAAAAACTTCCTGGAAACGTGGAAATGGTGGAGATGGATGGTTTTTCCCATGACTAAATCATATGTCAAGGACTTAGGAAATAAGGAGGTTGGAGAGGTTTTTAATGATATAGAGAGGGAAGAATAGATTATCCAATAGGTGAAATGGTAGACATCTACAATAGAAAAGATAAATATCTTATTTGAAAAATGTGAGAGTATCCGTGATTTTCCCATCACACTCCATGAGATACCAGTAGAATCTTCTACAGCTAAGAAAAAGATCACATCTGAAGGAGACGTGAGCGTCCATGGAGATAGAGAAGCTACATCTTCTTTAATGATAGAAGAATAATAGATTTGAATAATTCAATATAATCCATGATTCCATGGTGAGATCTATAAGAAATAAGAAAGGGAATTTTTTTCAATGGATCACAACTCACTGGACTTCATGTCTGAGAATCTTATGTTTGAAGAAAGTGAGGGTTGCTTTGTGGGTGTTATTGGTTCTTATTTTTTTAAAAGAAAATATTTTCAAAACAAATGAAGAAAAAATATTGGTAGGAGTAAAATATATAACCCTAATAAACTATTTATTTATTCAAAACTATATTCTTTGTAATTACAATAAGAAATGATCTAATTTATAGATAAAATAATGCAACAAATTTTGGCCAATGTCTTAATTTCTATTCATGTATTTAGAACCCATTAATTTAGGTGTCATTAATATAACACTATTATAGGGTGAAATTTGTGATAGAAATTTACTGGAAGAAACTCCAACTAATTATTAGGTGTCACTGTATTTCATCATTTATTCTCATTCAACTATTGTCCCATGTATTTATTATTAACCAACATTCTCCATGGTAATCCAATCGTAGATTCATGAAATCCAATAAACACCTCTATACATATATTAGTTATATATTCTAAGCACAAAATAAGTGCCTTTGGTGGGAGGTACATTAAAATTTCTCTTAATATATAGTTTCCCAAAACCCCAATAGATGGTCTTTTCATGTTAAAATTATAATTAATTTATTTAAGATCGTATGAAATGGTTTACCTTATCTTAGGACAGTTTCTTTCATGAAGATGTTGATCATTCAAAAACACTTTATTGGATTACATTTGTGGCATTCTAAGGATCCAATTATAGAATCCCCTTGGAGGTGATCCACACATACTCCTTTGATCATCGAGTAATTCCAATTATTGTTGGGTGAATGTACAACAATCAATTGTCTTGCATTGTTCATGTTAATCACTCATACTTCAATCTTAAAGGAATATCCCTTGAGTTTCTCATTGTTGAGAGGGATAGAGAATGAGTAATTCAAGAGATAAATCCATTATGTGTAAAGATTCTCTATTTCTAGATTAACCATATATAATAGACATAACCATCCATTTTTAAAGATAGAGTTTATCTTAAAATTTTATTTAATTTTGTACTAACCCTTAAATAATATTATAATAACTATTAATCCCCATTCCACTTAATAATAATAATATCATAAATATTTTATGGTGTGAAAGATACCTTTCCAAATTAAAAATATTATTGTACCAGGTTGTAAATTAATATTTATTACTATATGAAATCTTGATTCATTTAAACTCACCATTATTTATTAAATTCCCAAATAAATATTTTTATTCATTAATTAATATTTTTATTCATTAATTAATATTTTTATACATAAACCATAAAATAAATATTTAATAAATATTCAATAAAACAAATAAATATATTTAATTCACAATCTGATGAATAAATATTTATTTAATTTATTTGATTAATCACTACTGGAAATAAGATATATACGAACAGTTTTGGGAAAATCTTTGGTATAGTTCACTAATATGGACCTACACCAACGGTTTGGCTAAAACTGGTGGTATGGGTCACTAATTTGTACATATACCAACGGTTTTGGACAAACTGTTGGTATAAGGGGGGACCTATACCAACAGTTTGGGGAAAACTGTTGGTATAGGTCACTTATATGGACCTATGCCAACAGTTTTGGCCAAACCATTAGTATAGGTCCATAATAGAGACCATATACCAACAGTTTTCCCCAAATAGTTGGTAATGGTCCCAAAATCAAAGAATCTATACCAGCAGTTATCAAAACCATTTGTATAGGTCTATACAAATGGTTTAGAGAACCGTTGGTATAGTTACATGTATTTATTAAGGAATCTTCTTACAGAGAACATTAAGTAAATCAAAATTTAAAATATTTATGATAATACATATATATATTTATGAATTTATGTTCACAAACGTCTAGTTAGGTTAGTGGTTAGGACGTTCAATCATAAACTACAGGTTTTGGGATCAAAACCCACCGAATACTTCTTTTTTGAAATAAATATACCAACTGTTTTATGGAACCGTTGGTATTGATTTTTCATATTACTTATACCAACAGCTTTGAAAAATGTTCGTATAGGTATATACTAATATTTTTGGGGAAAATGATGGTATAGACCTATCCTCATGGCTTACTTGGCCACAGATTGGAGGCCTATACCAACGGTTTCAAACCGTTGGTATAGGGTATTTTTCTACAAGTGAATAAAATTTGAATATAATTATTCTTCAGTCTTGAGAATAATATTTATTCCAATAATTTAATTGAAATCGAATTTAATTGAGATCAATAGAAACACTTAGTGTGTGACCCATTAATGATTCTTTCTCATTGGCATTTGGCAGGTATTTCTAAATTTGAATATTACTATCTAGAAACACATTAAGGTACCCAATAGAAAGAACTTAATGTTTCAATTTCAACAACCACATATGAATGCTCGTTGTGTAATATAATCCATTTATCTCAATATCTCATTAAATAGGTTGCAAATTTGATTCTTCAACCTATGTGCTTGAGACATTTTCTTTTTCTCTCAAAAATAAATAGGTCATTGCACCATGGACATAGAATTTAATGTGATAGTTTTATTCCAATAAAAGGACCGAGATATAAGCTTCCATAAATATTGAAGGGAAAAACAATTCATTGAATTATTCATAAATAACAAATAACTTGTGACATGGCCAATGTATCCAAATTCACAATGGACAATTATCTCCATGGTTTATAAAATACATATAAGTGAATGAGTTATAACGTCTATTAATAATAATATTCGAGGCTAAGGACCATTACACACATTTTTATATAGGAAGATCTGATGACATCAAAACATGCAGAATTCTTAATGGAGGTTGTATTTTCATAATATTTCATCTTGGAGATTACTAAGTGAGAACTTCATGAGAAGAAGTTTTATCCTATTAATATTACTCACACCTGATGGTCTATATAATATGTTCCCTATCATGGTACATTATTCAACCACATAACTATATTTAATAATATCACCATCGCATTTCAAGGTCCTCATCATAGTGGGGAACTGTTAGGACCTTATCAATGCGACATACTATACAAAATTTCCACATTAATGTTATATAGAATAAAAAAATATATAATAATATCTTTATATTAATATTAATTTATTTAAATATATATATAATCCAAATTTTAAATTAGTTAATTCTAGGACACAAACTCCAACATCATCACTTTTGTCAAAAATTATATAATTATTCTTTAATGCTTATTTTATCATCAATACCACCAACAAGATCATTAATAGCATTTCAAAAAAGTTATTCACACCATCATTTAAGACAACTGATGTCATTATTGTACCCTTTCAGCATGTTTTTCTCCCTGACAAACACACCAATTGTTTCATGATAGGAAATAAACTATTAAATTTCTATACAAAATAGATAGACATAGAGTTTTAATTCCTCGCTCTCAATGTAAATTTCATTGAGAATCCATACCAAAATGGTTCCTTTTTAGTGATTTGTGTGTTCATATTTTCTAGTGATGTGGGTGGAGTACCTATTATTAGTAGTTTAGAATGGGTACATGTGGTTTTAACTATTGAAAGTAAAATCATTTCTAGATCTTATCCACCTTCCAAGTAATGTTGCCCACTTTATACACATATCATGGTCTATGACGCTCTTATCATTGTTACATGTTATAGGTTTTAACAACCCGTCATTTCATAAAGGTACAAATGATTTTCATTTCTATTTAAATACTTTTATTAATCTTGGTAAATGTGTGATAAAGATTAAGGAATGTCCCAATAGCCTCTAAGACTTGTTTAATGTCTAGATATTTGAGAATTGGGAAAATTTAAAGGTTACATGGTTAGTTGTAAAATTGAGGAGCACTTTTGAAGTAGCAGGGGCTGCACAGTTTTTGTGTAATCATTTGACCTGAGGTGCATGATGATGTGGGGTTTCAAACATCTGGGATAGAGGTTTTTTCATGGTTTGTTCATGGTTAGGGAAACTGTGCCCCTTCATCTTGTGGGTTTCTCCCTTGTATAGTAAGGGGAGAAATTTTTTCACACAATTTTTCCAAACTGTATGCCCCCTTTTTTGGGTGAAATGTCCATTTCTTCATTAATAATATTAAATCCATGTTTCGTATTTTCTCCTCCCATTTTCTATGAATGGACTCCCTTTCTTTATCCCATAGCATCTTCCTCCTCTCAGTCTAGGAATTGAGATATTGCCTAGATCTATACTCTAAATTTGTTATCATTAGAAGCATTATATTTCTCTTGGTAATATCATCATTCCTCTTGCTTCCTATTTTAATTTCTATTTGTATCCTTTTCTCTATTTTGGTGTATGCACTTTAGTCCTATTTTAAGGGAATTGGACCTTTCATTGATTTATTTTAGTCTACATTATATTATAGGATTATATTAAGTGATGATTCATCAATGGAATTAAGTTCAGTGGTCTAGTTTTTGTTCCTTGAAAATAGAGTTGTTTTCAAAGCTACGTTATTGTACCGCACACCATCCTTTTTCGCACATTTCCTTAAAATTATTTATTTGATTTTAAATGGATATACATGTGTAATAATACTCTCAAGGATCGTTGTTTAGTACCTAGAGTATGTCGACCTCAAATATGGGTACCATTAGGTGTTCTTACTTGAAATTCCACTTTATAATTAATTGATTAAAATTTCAGAACACCTCTTAACTATTCTTCTTAGGCTCTAATTGGAATTACCCTCTTTTATATAAATATTTATTTAACCAAGGAACCTATTAATTTATTATATTGAATTATAAATGGAATTTTCCTTGTATGTAAATGTATAATTGACAATGGCACCATCTAAGTGCTTCTTTAAACCATGGCGTTGAATTTTAATGTTTGATTAATCAAATTTCTTGTATTAAATTAGATAGCTTCCTCGTGATATTTTTCCATGCCTAAAGAAATTAAATGTACCAATAGATTAAATAATAATGGGTGGAAAGGCAACTCCCCTTGTTATGTTTTTATTAAATATGAATTGTAATACCCTTGGTTTTGTTTGGGATTGATGAATATAATGCATGAGAGGTGATTCCTAATGGATATTATTATAATTATGATTATTCATTTGATATATGTCATGGAATAATGGTTAAGGGTTCTATTGTTCATGGTGTTTTCACACTTTCTTACATCAACTATTGAGCATGATGTATCACACTATTGACAATATTTCGATGGTGGGCCTGACGGACCACATCCCATGCTTTGGGTGCTGACATGATGATTCACCAACCATCTTGAGTTTCTAGAATGATTTCTCACATTCATTTCGAGATGTATGGATTATACCATCTTTTGGAGGTTATATGATCTTCTAGACTGGTTGTAGATGACTGAGTTATGCCCTAGTCCAGCCATCACATAGTATCGAGGTATATGGATTCTTACATCCACACATAATCAGTGCATAATGGTGGATACAGTATATAACTATACTATTTATATTATTACTATGTATATAGTGACTAATCAGACATCCATTCCACCCTGAGCCGAATAAGGAAGATCCTCCAGGGGTCCCTTAGGAACCTAAGCGGGCTAGTATTTATTTATTCATCATTTTTTATTATTCCATATACCTACACACTATTGATCATCTATGTATACTTCTTTCATTACTTCTAGGAAACATTGGTGGTGGCCTACTGAGACTTTATCTCACACCATACTCGGGATGCCTTTGGTACCCAGGGAGACTACTTGTGTGTAGGTATGGATAAGGAAAATATATATGCTATAGATATTTTATATGTTTTACGTAGGACTGAAGAATGGGAGTCGAGGACCGAGAATATGCTCGAGATGCAAGTGGAGAAGTCTTTTGTTTTTTTATTATTGTATAACATCTTGTATATATCTACCCCATATATCCTATTTTTTCATATTAGTATTCCATGAAATTGTGTATTTGACTCATCCTTTTTGGATTTTGATATTATTATTCAGTTAGATATTAATTTATGCTTCATTATTCATTTATTATATATGTTATATTATGTTTTTAGCTACGATGAGTTACTAGTCCAGTCATTTAGTGTATTCTTGTGTTATTATTTTGTGATTTTCAGTTATCTATTACATCCATTGTTCCACTATGATATAAGGGTATATTCTCTCCATTATACCATCCTTACACCCTCGCTTCTATTTGACAGAATTTGGCAAATGGGGATGTGCATTTGAGGCCATTTGACCCTTCATCTTAGGACATGAGTTAAGTGGATCATGGGTTAGGATGTTACATAGGTCTTCCAGAACTGTGATCTTTTGAAGATTATGGGAATCTCCATCATCTCCAACACCGCCGTTAAACATCATATTTTCTTAGAAAAAAACATCTCTAATTAAATATAGATTATTATGATGGGGTCCATAAAAATGAAGAAATTTTTAAATTTCCTCAACATTGAGGTACACTATGGGCTACTTGTGATTATAGAACTTTGTATGAGTCATCCAATCAAACCCATTTAAATGATCCAAGTGAGTTTTACTACTAGTCCATGATAAAAATGGAGTTCTCTTTCCCAATTCCTCTATTGAAAAAAGGTTTAGTAGGTACTCTGTAGGTCTCTCCATCTCACCCCATAAACTTTAATGGAATCACATGGTCTTGAGCATCAACCTCACCATAGACATGAAATTATAGTTCCTATGCTTCACCACAACATTATATTGGTGAATTTATAGTTAATCGAAGGGAATGTTGATCCCATAATCATTACACATGTTTTTGAACTCATTCAAGAAAAATTCACCACCATGATATGTCCTAAACGTCATCACCTGATACCCAAAAGTGCTCTCGACCATAAGATTTAATTTTTTAAAAGAGGAGGTACCTTGATTCTTTTACCTGATGATATAGAGATGCATCCAATGACTAAAATCATCAATAATAAGAATAAAATCCCTAATACCGGGGAAGGTGCTTAGGGTGATTGGTCCACAATGGTCGATATGCAGAAGTTCGAATGGTTTCTTTATTATGAAATGTTCTTGGACCATAAATGACTTCCTAGTCTTATTTGAATTAGTTATGCTTCAAATAGATTTTTGGGGTGTGTTATGGTGAGAATTTTGATCTCCATATTTTTTTCTCCCATAATCATCATTGCATAGAAGTTGATGTAGCCAAATCTCACATGCCAACCCCATGTTGGGTCTTCAATGTTTTTCAAGAGGAAAATAGTCTTAGAGGTTTATAGATGAATTTTATTTAACTAGTTTTGAGAACATATCACCATTATAAAAAGGATATGAATCCTATCAAACACATTCACGTGATTTCAAGTTATTATCACCTTTTTTCTATCTTCCATCATCCCCAATACTCAAAATATTACTGCAAAGTATAAGCATGTAGTATACCTTCTTGATGATATGTTGGTCAGTATTATGGAATAAGAACATAAAATATCTTAACCCATTGATCTAGATGGTTGTGTTTTATCTGAATTTTACCTTTTTGGTGATGCTCTCATTTAACTTATAGTACATTTCATGGTGGCCCATCATGTGATTTATTACACCATTTTCTAGGCACCATGCATTATTATGGATTGGTTTCTTCTGGGTTTCATGAAAATTTGGAACCACCTTTTCATCATTGAGATGCTTCTTCTGGATTCACACCAAGAATCAAGGTAGGTAACTCATCAATAACATCAGTGAGGTACGCTTCTTAATCGTGCCAATTCGGAACTTAGATGTGTGGTGCATCATACTGTTATAATTAAAACATTTAATGTGGATCTTATGTTAATCTGTAGAAACCAGTACCATCATCACTATCCTGGAATGACATGTCAGTATTTCCACAACCTCCCTTACCATGACTATGCTAGATTTCATTTCCTCTTCCCCAACAACACCCATACCATTCCTTATGGGGAAACATTAACCATTATAGTGATAAAATAATTAATCAAGGAAAGCATAGACCATGATCCTAAAACAAATAGTTTCCAAAATATTTTTGGGAAATAGGGATATAAGGGTATGACTATAGATAGAAAAATATTTAAAAAGATAAGAGTCCATAATACAATGCAACAACCCTCAGTCTTGATAATAGAGATTCAGTGTTAGGTTCTATCTCACACTCAGACTCCGAGAAGCCAGAATGTATGGACATAAGAAAATTGAATTTCTCTTATTATTTCTCTATAGTAACATGGTTTTGGATGCTTTAGAAAAAGATCTAGCAGATGTGTTCCTTGGATATTAGGAGTAATCCTTACATAGCCTTTTTTTAAGATATTGTTTCAATACCCTCACTATGAAAAAATTTATTCGTACCTTTTGATAACACGTCCTTGAAAGTAGGATGATCACCACTTTTATCCCTATTAATGGGAACCACTATTAAACCACCTTCCTTATTTTGAAAAATCTTATTAGGATTTCCCTTTTGAGAGAATCCTTCATCTTCAATACATTTAATTATAAATAGAATATAAAACAAAAAAATAAACAAAATTTTGATGTTGATATGAGATGGAAACAAAATATATATAGATTTTTTAATGAGTAAATGTGCAGAAATTATTATATATTATACAATATTTAGTGTTTTCCTTTACCAATGTTAAAAAAAGTAATGATAAAATAGATACTTTCATCAAAGATAACTAAAATTATTTCATTTAGTGGTGATTAAGGTGCAGTATTTATCAGCACTAAAACAATTTTTAAACATTTATAAAAGTCATACATCATAAAAACACTTTTTCTATTGTTAAATATCATATTATTGAATATAAATATATTTATATTTATATAGATATAATATATTTTCTTGAATATGCCTTATATGGTAATAAATATGTATTTATAGATTTATATGAAATGGTATATAAATAATTAAAAAATAATATTAATTAAAAATTACTAATTACACTATTAAAAATGTAGTTTTATCCATCGTTAGGCTTTATCAGTGCTAGATTAAAGTCCTGATAAAGGTCCTCTTTATCATTTCTAAAAAAACATTGATAAAACGGTCTTTTATTTTCGATAATAAAAAAGATAATCATAAAGGGGGGGCCTCTATCACCACTAAAAAATGTATTGATAAAGGGGAAGCTTTATCAGCGCTAGTAAAAAATGATGAAAAATGCCCCCCATCTATCTGCATTGTTTTACTAGTGAGGATAAATACCTCCATTATCAGTTGTTTTTTCTTAGAATCAATAGAGGGTATATTTCAATAAATTAATAAATTAATATATTAATATATTTATATATTTATATATTTATATTGATATAATAATAATATGTATTTTTTAAATATGTTTTGGATAAGGATAAATATTAATTTACACTTAATATATATGATATTTAGTGAGAATAACTTATAAAATAATTAATAATTTGTTAATTATTATCGGGTAATAGTAATTTAATAAAAAACAGATAACATAAAAATTAAATTTATTAATGAACGGTCTAATATAAGTTAAAAAATGACTTGAACTTCAATCCACCATAATTTTTTATCCAGATATTTGTTTGGGCTCTACCACATATCAAATCGAAACCTATGAAGAGATCTAAGTCTTGGTGACCCAAGGCGAAACCTGGTCACTTTTTTATGCCAAAAAAGGCCTACAAGCATGGTATCCCAATTTTTTAACATTCAATGGAATTTCATCCTCACTGAATGGGGTATTGTTATCTTTTTCTATGGAGACTAAATTTACTCTTAAGGATTACATTCATATTGATATTATGGTTTTCAATTTTTATCATTATTTATAAATTATTTTATTTATAACTAAATATATGAATATTTTATTATATCTACTTATAATAAATATATTTCCTAAATACGTGTATAAAAATATATATGTAAAAATGTATTTTTAAATATTTTAACTAAAGGTAAATAAATATTTATTTTTCATTTTATTTAAATTAAAATATCTCTATGTTTTTACAATATAAAAATGCATTGATAGGTATTTAAGTAATGTTTATTTATAAAAATATGTTTGTCAAAAAAAAATATATATTTATATGTATATTCTATTATATGTAAATAATTACCTATAATGTATATATTTGTACATGTATGTGACAAATATAAATGTATAATTAATATTTGCATGTATATTATGTATATATACATCAAATATAAATGTATTTTTATAAAATAATCATTTTCATAATAATTATCATTAAATATAGTATATAAAATTTTTTTACAGTAAATATTTATAAATACAATTATAAAAACTTTATATGTAAATATACAATTATATGTGAATATGTAAATATATAAACATATAAACATATATGTAATGTATAAAATTTATATTAAAATATATAGTATATAGAAATATTCTAAAAATGTATTCAAAATAATATCTAACAATTTTTTTACATTACAAAAATATATGAATATATATATACCTATACAGATAAATATATATATATATTATTTATATATTCATATGTGTAATAAATGAATATGTATTTATATTATATTCTCGTATATGTAAATGAATAATAATATATAATATATTTAAATAAATCTATGTATATATATCACACACAAACATATATTTTATATATGTATTTAAAAATAATTATATAAATATTTGAATAAAAATATATAAGTAAATATATATAAATAAAAATTAATATATAAAAATATAAAAAAACATATTTTTGTAATGGAAAAGGTGTTCGAGTTCCCAAAGAGAAGTGCCTGGATCAAATCCAAGTGTGCGCAGCCGGTCAGCAATAGGCTATAATTTCGTAAAGTGCTGATAAAGGCCAATTCTAAGCACTAAAAATGGGGTGGTTAGAAATTTGGTGAAAATAATTGAAAAAGGGAGGAGAAAATGATAAATAAGGGGTGTAGGAAGTGCTGATAAAGTTGACCTTTTAACATTGCACATTTTATCTGCACTTCTTCAACACTGATAAAGTCCATTTTTATCACTATTAAAGGGTAGAATGGTAGTAATGTTTATATTGAGTACTAAATTTTTAATAACTATTTGGTGATTGAAAAAATTAAAAATCTAATTAATATTTTAATATATGTTGAAAACATGAATTGAACATTAAACACCCATAAATGTTGATCCAGGTGTCCATTTGGGATCCACGTATTTTCGAATCAAATATTATGAAAAGATATACAACATCTAGCATGTGGTTTACTTGATAATCTATTTTTATTAGTACAAAAATGTCCACAGGTCTCAAAAACTAACTTTTTAGCTTGGATATCCTATTTTTTGAACAATTTTGGGAATTTCAACTTGTTTAAGAGGCTCTTATTGTCTTTTATCAGTGGAGGTGAAAATTATTCTCTAAGAGTACATTCATATGGATATCAAGATGTTGAAATTTTAACATTTTTCAAATTTTACTATTATTTATAAATATATATATATATACATACATTTTGTTGCAAAATGCACACATTTTATGCCCACACGGACACACACATATATAGACACACATACCAACAAACACACACACATAATAATATATCTGTATATATGTATGTACGTATACACACATTTTCCAACAAATATATATACATAGATATATATATATAAACATATAATTATTAAATTTATTTATGTATAATTATATTAATATAAATATTTAAATATAGATACATAATAATAAAACTATATATTAATATACATATATATATATACATGAACACATGAATATAAATATATCATTATATAACTAGAAATTCATTTGGGTGTGTGGTAAATACATTTTTTGACAGAGTGGTGATAAAGAGTTTGAATCTTAGTTTTCCCTAATTAAATGGGAATTTTCAAGTGTAAAGTGGCATTATGTGATGGGTTTCGAATGTGAGGAGCATAGTTAGGATTCAAGGTAACTGAGGCATGTTATTGGGGGTTCTAGGGCTGGACTCATTTTGAGATTTATTGACCAATTTTTTTAAAATATCTTTAAATCCTTTATTAGTGCTATAAACTAACAATTATAAACCCACTGATAGAGGTCTCCTTTATCAATATATTTTTTTCACTGATATGGGGTGATTTTTGTCATCATTTTTTGAGATTATAATATCACATGGATTATAAAGATGTTTAAATAATTTATGCAGATTTTAGAGATTTCGAGCACCAATTAAATTCTATTATGTAGTAGTGAAACCTATAAACCAACGACAATCATTTTATGTATTTTGACACTGTTGACAGCACTGAATTTGTTTCATTAACTTCTCCGTAAAATTAAAGTTATGATTCTTGAATAGATAAAAAATGTCAAGTATGAGTAATGAAACATAACCATGAATGAAGAGTATTTATTTTTAATTTATATCTTTCAAAAGACTTCTCTAAAATTAGGGATAAGTGGAAAGATCCCCCTCCAAAAAGTTGGTTGTGGATTTCCAAGATCGATAATGAAAGGGTGTATATTGATTAAATTTAAATTCCTGAGTTTCTTTTTGGAATATATAGTGTATTTACCATCTCAAGAAGTGTATATATCTTCAATAGCTTCAATTTTACTGGTCTCATAGCCCAAACAGACTTACATATCAAATGTTATGGCACTCGAAAGACAAATAAAATTTGAAAAGGGATTTGCCTCACCTAAGAGGAGGACCTACATGGAGGACCTGCATGGAAAACCTCCCTTCAACAATGTTCCCTCATTTTCTATAAATAAGACCCTTAGGTTCCACAATTTAGAGGCGTAAAAAGTTGTAAGAAGTCATGAAGCTCCCGTTGCATAGCTCCTTTCCCTAGGTTCTTAAAAACTCTCAAGTAATTCTCTACAACATGAGAAAATGATAATTAAGGGGGGTGGGGGAAAGTGGTTCAAAGTACCATCAGGGTCTAAAACACATAAATATGCACCAAGGGCCTATGTCCAAGGCCTGTGTGGAGCACCTTCTTCGAGCACCTACGAGGAGCACCTGGCGATGCTGCTTGGCAGAGCACCTGTGCGACGCACCTGGGTGGAGCACCTACGCAACACACCGGGGTAGTGTACCTGCATGACACATCGGGGCAGTGCACCTACATGATCATGTTGGTCCATACCACAGGGGTTGCTGCCCTGCATTGCCACTCAAAATCACTACTGTACTGATGTCCTGACTCTTCACTTAAATAACTAACACCCATAAAAAATGGATAGCCGCACCATGAACATCTAGGGTTCGGTTGATGATATTTTCCATTGCACCTTTTATTTGGCCCAACTTCAAGCCTTGTAATACCATGATTTAGGATGCTTCATCACACTCAAAAAATTTCCTTGAGTCAACTAACTACACATGGTTTATTTCACATGTTATGATTTTGGACTCCACTTGTAGATTCCTCAAGTACCTTGATTCGATACTCTCCTCAAATGACTCTTCAAACCTCATCACCTATCTCCAAATCTAGGCTAAATCTCAAATTGGAATCCTCATTAAGAGTAATCCCAAACTAAAATCAAATGGGAATCCTCCTTAGGAGTAATCCATAACCAATCCTAAAAAAGGGAATACCTCTGGGAGTAATCCCCTAGTCTTTTTGGAAGAATCCAATGACTTTCAATTTCATTTCGCATTGAAAGGTTCATTGCTCTGCACCCTCGCCCACTGTTACATCAGCTTCATTCCCTATAGGCCCACTCTCTCCCATCGTTGGAAGAGAGAGTGTGTGTTTTGTTGAATCTTTCACATCCTCTTGTTTCTCATATTGAGCATCAATCATTTGGTCTTAAAGAATTGTTATGATCACAACATCCACACAATCCCTAGACGTCATGAACTACAAGAAAACTGATTCCCACCATAATTGGGAAATGTAGGAAGCTTTCAAAAGGGCCTGATCTCACCAGATATTATAACACCCCAAGATTTTGCGGTACATTTCCCTTTGAATAATGCAATAGCTTATGTTGTACGCCACTTTGAGATTCTAACACATCGCGACCAATCAAACCTACCGTTATGAATAGTAATACCCACTTTTTGAAATTTTTTCAATTTTATCATTCAAAATGGAATTCATTTTTGGGTTCATAATATCAAAATTATCTTAGGGTGAATTTTTGGTATTTTTCTGAAAATATTCAATTGTTTATGAATAGTGAAAAATACTAAATTTTAATTAAAAAAAATTAATTAAAATAATTTATATTGATAATTTATACTATTGAGTGGGTTTTAAGTATAATTAGATTATAATTTTACCATTTAATTCTATATTTCTCATTATACACAATTTCACATTTAAACTGGACATAAGAAAGTGTCAATCTTTTGATAGTTATTATTTCTTAAAAACACGCTTTTGGTTTTGACAATGAGAATTAATTTGAAAATAAATTTTCCACTTATGTGTTTTCAGTTTAGAAAAATGGATTCAAAATTTAGAATCAGGATGTTAAAATTTTGTAAATAGGTAACTTTTATTTTTAGAAATTTTGAATAATTACTTCGGTAAATATTTTATTTACCATGGTTAAAGGGTAAATTTGGTAAATAAGGGTAAAAAATAATATTATAATAATATTAAATTACCCTAACACGTGTCATTACCCTATTGGATGATAAATATCCGACCATGGGCATCCTTTGGTAGATTTTGGGACCCCATGTATCCACTTGTAAGTGATAGTGACACTTTATATTAATTCAGTTAAAGTAAATACAAAAATGACATAAGCATATATCATTTAGTAAAACAATGTTTACATAGAGTTATATATGTTATCTATTTGACTATAAATATTAATTATAAATCTAAAATTATTTCTTACATAATGGTATTTTATTTATAATATTTATATATTGTATAATTTAATTTATGTATGACACAATGATGATGCAATAATTACCTTATTAATGAAATAATAAAATAACTGATATTATAAATACCCAAATAAATTTAATTTGAAACATTTTATGAAGTACACTAATTATATAGGTTAATATTACATGTTATAGTTGATTAAATGAATTTTTTCCATGTAATAATGTTGTTATAAATTTATCAAAAACGAAATACCAAATAGTGTAAAAATTGACATAAAAGAGTTTTTAAAACAAATATTATATTATTAATTGGTATTCTATTCCTAAAAATATAAGGTTCCGATAAAGGGATTAAATAATATTATATATGTCATTAATGAACCACTTGGGGTTCTCTTGGAAGTTTATTGTAAGTTTATTAACCATACAATATAAAAATACAAAGAGACATGGTAAATGTCAATCAATTTAACTAAGAGTTAAATCTAAAAGATAAGGTTAATATATTGACTCAAACCTATCTAAAACATATTTGTAGAGTGTTTTTCGACCCATCCCCACCATATCCTTTAAATAATTCATTTTTAAGCCATTATAAACAGAAAATTATTTTATTATAAAATAATATTTCAATCTTTTCCTTAGGTTCCCCTCACCCCTCTTATAAAAGTTCACTTCCCCTAATCTCAAATTCACACCTTCAAAGCCATTTTCCTGAGCCAACCCCTGCCCATATATCCTCCCAACTATCCTACATTCATCCTATAGTCCATCCTTTAGTCAAAAAGCAATCCTAATGAGCTATTTTGATCAAATCAAAAGGAAGAACCCGAAGAAGAGGTAAATATTCCATCACCTCTTTCAAGTTCATTTATTATTCCACTTCCTCTTTGTTGTTTCCATTATAAAATAATAACTCAAGTGTATTATATATAATTTTATATTATTATAAATATGGTACAACCATATTCATTATTCTATACATCCTTTGAATGACATGTCAACATACGTGCGTACGTACGACTTACCGTCTCCACGTCGTGGTGTAGTTGTTATTCAATACATTATTATTTTTATGGGTATAATAATGATATATAAATGATGTAAATAATAAATATATAATGATAATGATTCTGTATATATGATATACCATCCAATTATATATTATTTTTATGTCAAAAGAATGAAATTTTTTATGGTGAGTACGTACAGATTACTGTCTCCACGAACACAATGAGATTCATTATCCATCGTATCCATTCAGGACTAATTTATATTTGATGATTACAAATAATGTTTAAAGACTTAATATCATTCTTAATATGAATAAGATACATCCTATCCATAAAAAACATTACTTACTTAACAAAGTATATAAAGGAAAACAAATCAGTTAACACCTGAAATGACGATAATATTAACAAGGAAATATTAGAAGATTATATATGATATAATATTAATGTATATAGTTCTTCAATAATTTAATAACAATTATTTCATCATTATAATGAACTTTAACCTACCCTCAACCAAGGAAAAGTACAAGGTAAGGGTTAATTCTACAGTCTCTTTATTATCCGAGGTTGTTTTTATGCAAGTATCTATTGTGACCTCTTTATCATCAACATCCATGTTTCTTAAATATTTATTTCAAAATATTTCTAATATTTACTAAACAATGAGTTAAAGTCATTTATACCCTTATTTTAACTTATATGTTTTTAAATAAATCATTCATTCATTTTCAAAACAAGGTACTTTACGACCTTTTCGAAAAATTTAAGGTAAGAATTATTTTTAACTTATACAGAAGGTGCAGGTATTCTCCACCATTATATTATCGTCAAAGCTTCCCTTACAAGATTATAATAATATTTTCAAAATACATGTTTTCTTTATAATTATGTATCCTTAAATGATTTCTCAAAAAGAAAAAGATATTTCTCTCAAATAGTTTTGATTTCATCTATGTCAACATCCTTTGATGGATTTTATAATTGTTTGAAGTCGATTAATTATGATAAAAATATTCTATATTGTATTGAAGGTTATGTTTGACAATGGATGTGTTGTTTTTATAACATTCATGATTTATGGTTAAAGTATTTACATTTCGTATTCTAGTTTTGATATGAATTTTTATGTTATATTTCAACCTTTTCATATGAGGAATGTATTGGACTTATTAAGTGATGGGTGGAGCCCGCTATAGCTCCTCGATGCATCGGTAGGTATCATGAGACAACTAGACGTGGAATTGGCCAAGGCCTTTCCAAATTTGATATATGGTTTTTTCTGAGGCCTTAATCTTTTTAGATGTCTTCGCCGAGGCCTTGAAAAAATGTTTCAGAATGTCCGGTATTATACATTCACTAATTATGAAAATAATATTGATGGTTCATGTGGTCATTGGGCTAGTATAATACTCATGATTATGTTTTATTATAGAATTATTTACTTAGCTCATATTCCTACCATAAAAGTATTCATGTTTATTATTGGTAAAGGAATGTGGTTTCAATTATTCACCATGATTAAAATTTATGTTATCTTTTGTTGTACTGCTTTCCCTTACTAAGTATTTGAGCTCACCCCTTTATTATGATTCATTTTCCCAAGACATTAATAATTTAGTTATGAGTGACTTTCAGGCATAATCTAGGAGGCTTTGATGTTTCTAATGCAATAAATATTTGTTGTATTTTTTTCAAGTTGTAAAGTTGAACTTATGTATGAATCTTGTTTCCAATAATACTAAAATGATTGGTCTTTCGAGACATGATTTCCTTGTGATCATTCCAATGTTAGGTAACAAAGCACCGACTCTGGGTAACTAGGTTCAGGGCGTTACAGTTGGTATCAAAGGAATTTTAGTACAAACCTTGGAAAATATATTTAGAAAAACTCTTATTAGAGTTCATATCCCTAAGATATACTTTAAGGATTAGTATAGAAGAACTTCCTAGAATTTTGGTACTGTAGAGATTTTGTAATTTTTCCAAGCTGTACATCCCTGTCTAGATACGAGTAGGTAGATGTGTCTCTGGCACAGATGTACCTAGGGGTAAAACCCGAAAACACTACTTTGAGCTAGACTCGAACGAAAAATGGTGCACAACAACGGGCCTTGCTGCACGCTTGGTTACGACACTACGGGGGATATGATTAGGATAATTCTTATTTTCCTTACAAACCATTATGAAGAGTTTATGAGTATAAACTTCTTCAAAGAAAACATTTTTATGATTATGGATTATATCAATAAACTATTAAATTTATGTTAAGTATTTTACAAGTTTGGATTTATCTTTTGTGATTCATAAACTAATCTTGTGTATGACATTATTCAGAAGTGGCACCTAGTGGAAGGAATAGAAACCATATCGGGGCATGCACTCCATGTAGTTATTTCCCTCCTGCTCAAGATAATTATAGTTGATTTGGTGATACAACTGGTGCTGATCATGAAACTACGTATCAATATTTCTCCATCAATCATTATAGAACATTATTTATGTGATAGATTCTAAATCTTAATTTATCATGTGTGATGCTGCTCTCGGGAGAAAGGAAAGAAACCCCTAACACTATCGATCAAGGGTTCCAAGATGAGAGAATGTTCACAGATGTGTTCATGGGTAGAATTCATTGTGCAGACTCGACGGCCTCCGGCAACCTTGCTCCAAAATCATATAGACACAGAGGTCCATTCGCAATTTATTTCTCCAAAGATGAGGTACTGGATCTCACTTCGGACCTCCGATTTGTTCTCGTAGGTAATTTTATAAAAAATCGCTCTTCTTTCTTCTTCTTATGCAAAAATCTTGAGAACATTGGCTTTACATACTTTCACATTGGGCTTCTAAATTCTTTGGATGTTGTGTTTTGCTTTACCTTGGTTTATGATTATAATAGATTTTGGATTCGAGGATCCTGGTCTTTTGGGGGTCTTCTATGAAGGTCTATAAGTGGTCTCTGGATTTTGAAATTGGATCTGAGACCCCTATTGTTCCTATCTAGATCTGGTTCCCAGGGTTACCTCTGCATTTTTTAAGCAGCATGCTCTTTCGGCAATTTCTAGTCTTTTTGGAACTCTGATTAGATTAGACAATGCTACCTTAAATCTATCTAGTCCCTCAGTAGGAAATATTTGAACTGAGGTTGACATCTCGTGTGATCTTCCATCCTGATTCTGGCTTCAAAATGGAGAGAAAGGATTCATACAAGAAGTGGTATTTGAAAATTTTTCTCCCTACTATAAGTGATGCTATAAAATTGTTCATTCGATGGAGGAATGTGAGTCTCAAAGATTGGAACCCCCTCAACCTCGTTGCAAATCAGTTTGAGTGGAATGATCTGGTTCAAAAAGGTTCTCAAATGCTCTTATATCAGGTCCTGTTGATGACACCTTGACAAAAACCATCGATGTCCTTGGGACTTCTAATGAGATATCAGCACCTAGGGACAATTTTCTTCCAAGGGGGGGTCAAGATAACACTCCTATGGAAAAGGGTGATCATCTTACCAAAGATAATTCACATATAGGTGGGGTTGCTAGTATTTATCACAGTCCCTCCCTTCCACTTGAGGTAGTTTCGAATGGGAAGATGAATGATGACACTCAGGGGGATGTTGATAATGAGAGGTGCAATGATTTTGAAAGTAATGATTCACCAAATGAAGAGGAAGACAAATCTACTCCCATTAATGAAGATTATCTGAGAACCATGGCTAGGAATGGTAAAACTCCAATAGTGGATGCATATGGGTTCATTACCCCCAATCCCCCAAAAAATGAGAAAATGTAGGGATTATTACCAAGTTTAAAGAACTATAGTTACTCGATCCTTGGATATTTCAAGAAGGGAAGTTTCTATTGATCCTTCTAGAAGTGAAACCAATGAATCTACACAAGGTAAACCTCTCAGTGAAATTTCACATGAAGTGATTTCATCCCCTGAAACTTCTCAATATGTTGAGGTCCCACAACAGCATGGAGGGGTATAAAATCATGATGTACATTGTTGTTAAGACCATGAATCTTCAAAGAAGATCTGAGATGAAATCTTATATAAATATATTTTAAAAGTGGATCTATCAAAGAACACTTACCTTGCCATTAAGCAGTATATCTTCAATGAAATATTGAAAAAGAAGTTTCAAATACCTTTTTAATTCATGTTTGATGTTTTTCAGGCCTCTTCATTGCAGGATTTGGTATTTTCTGATTGCTATAGATGATTTTCTTTTTATTAGTACTTGCTGACTTTGAATGTATTATCGATTTGGATGTCTTGATAAGTTGATGGACTTTGAATCTTTTTTAGAGTTTACTTTTTTGTCTATATTTTAGAATCTTAGAGTTTCTATACTTCTGTTTGCACCATGTTTAGCTGGTCCTCTCTGCCTTTGGTTTGGTTTCCCTGTTCTGTCCAGATAGGATTCTAGATAGTTTCTCATATTTTGTTTTCATCTTGGTCTGAGAAGGATACCCTATGATTTGGTTTGAATATTTTTGCATGGGTAGATGATCTGCCTTTTGTGAAGACTGATTGAGAATCTTTCTCATTTCTTATTTGTTCGGTTGGATATCTTTTATTATGGTTCAACTTCTAGATGGACTGATTTTATTTGGTTTTCCCAGAGATTGAGGTATGTGGTTTGGTGAACTGTTATTCTACTCTCTGGAGGTTTCTGATGTTTTCGACAAGGTGGGAGCATCCATTGGCACCTTTAATGAAGATATTTAGGTCTACTAATTAGATACTCCCTCAAATACAGAACTGCCTGCCTATCCCATGGATTCTTGACATACATGCAGCAGGACTAAAAGATCAGTGCATGTCATCAGGGCTGCTCTCTTCAGGTATTCAGCAGGGCTGTCTATGTTCATTTCTCTTTGGTTTTCAATGTATTTTTCTATTGATTTCTTTGACATTTACAGGGTGTAAGTGCATTACACCTTGATATTTCTATGTATACCCCTTTTTGATTAAATAAATTTCTTTGACATGAACTGGGAAACCAGTTCATGTCAACTTTCAAAAAAACAGGTGCTGATCAGCTTATCACCATACTGGGACAACTCACACAGGTTATGAATAAAAACCTTACTAGTATGGAGCAACCTAATCCATAGAATGGAGGATCAATGTTAGACTGCTTCATGAAGAAACAACCACCAATATTCAATGGGTGTACAAATCCATTAGTAGCTAAGCAATAGATAAATTACTTAGAAAAAATATTCCATGCATTGGGGAGTAGCGAAAAGGAAAAAGTTGTCATGGCAGTTTACCGCCTCACTGGAGATGCTGATCAATGGTGGTCATTTATTCAAAACACAAATTAATATGATGAACTATAAAATATGGAAAGGAGAGTGTTTTAAAAAAAATCTTATAAAATACTTTCTTCATGACCATTGAGCGGATATGGAAAGACAATTTCTGATTCTGAGGAAAAAGGAGGATGAGAATGTCGTAAAGTATGAATCTAACTTTACAATGTTAGTAAGTCATGATGTAGATTATATATGTAACCCAAGAAGTATTATTTACTGTTTCTTTGATGGGTTAAAACCATTTCTTCATCGAGCATTATTATCACAATACTTCTCATCATACGAGGATATTGTCTCATGTACTATCAAGATAGAAAAGTAATTCTCTAAGTCTTATGACTTTAAAGAAAATCAAGAGAAGAAGAGATTGGTTGAACACTCTGGGAAAGGAAATAAGGAAATAGGGAATAAGGGAAGAATTTAATTTCCACCCTGTGATAATTGTGGAAGGAAGCACCCTAGTTCCTGTCAAAATGGAAAAGGTGTATGCTACAAATGTGGACAAAAAGGCCATCTTGCTGGTGATTATAAGGGAAAGAATGATGCTACCAATGTTAAATGCTACAATTGCAGGGAGATGGGAGATTATGAAAATTAATTTACTATTCATCAGGGAAACTTACCTCAGAAAAGTCCAAGGGATCAAGGCTAAGCTTATGTGATCACTACTGCTAAGGTTGAAGTCCTGAAAGATGTGGTGGTAGGTAATTTAATGGTTTCCTCAAGTTTATCCAATGCTGAATTTGATTATGGATCATCGCATTGTTTCATATCATCCCAATTTTATAAGAAAATAAGATATTTACAATTTGATTTAACAAGGGAGTTGTTAGTAAAACTCTCAAGGGAAGCATCATTGCTAAAATGTTTTGTGATTCAATTCTCATTAGGGTATATAAATTTTATTTATCTACTAATCTCATAGCCATTCCCATTATTGAATTTGATATAATCCTCAGTATGGATTGGATTTTGGAGCATGATAAAATATTTTATTGTAAGAAGAAGGAGGATTCGATTTTTGATGATGATGATAAATAACACCTTATATTTAGAGCAAAAACGTCACCACCTCATTCTTATCTAGATCCACCCCCAGTAGCTAAACTAAATTCAATTATTGGATAGGAAGAGAATGAAATAACTGTGGGTGAGGAAAATAATGTTCAA
Organism: Viscum album; assembly: GCA_963277665.1. Taxonomy (NCBI): domain Eukaryota; kingdom Viridiplantae; phylum Streptophyta; class Magnoliopsida; order Santalales; family Viscaceae; genus Viscum; species Viscum album. Next base: position 612,066,654 of record OY728129.1, on the reverse strand, counting down.
ATAGAGAATGTACATATTGTGCATGAATATATTGATGTGTTTTCAAAAGATTTACTTGGACATCCTCCAGAATGAGAAATTGAGTTTTCAATTGATTTAATTACAAGTTCAAGGTCCATATCGAAGACCCCTTATAGAATGGACACTGTGGAATTAGTGGAAATAATGAAACAACTAGAGTAATTGAGTAAAAATGGATTTACTTGCCCTAGTTTTTCTCAATGGGGAGACCCTGTTCATTTTGTTAAGAAGAATCATGGATCTATGAGGTTGTCCATTGACTACAGTGAGACAAATGTGATAACAGTATAGAACAAGTATCCCCTACCTCATAGTGATGATTTATTTGACCAACTTCATGGAGCTCAAGTTCTTTCAAAGAATGACCTTCGATATCGATATTATCAGTTGTCTGTGAAGAATAAATACATTTCGAAAATAGCATTTTAAACCAGGTAAGGGCATTATGAGTTTACAGTAATGCCTTTTGGGCTGACTAATGCACCCTCTGTTTTAATGGATCTAATGAACATAATTTTCAACGAATATATTGATGATTTTTTAGTAGTATTTATTAATGATATCTTCGTATACTCCAAAAGATATAATGATCATGAAAATCACTTGCGAACCATTCTGAAAACCCTCATATGAATTGAATTATATGGGATGTTTAGGAAGTGTGAATTTTGGCTTTAAGAGATTTCATTTTTTTCACCATATTGTCTCTAAGGATGGAATCTCTGTTGACCCTTCTAAGAAAAATCCAATCCAAGAATGACCAGCACCGAAAAGTATAACTGAGGTATGCAGTTTTATTAGTTTAGCAGGTTATTATCGATGTTTCGTCTAGAATTTTTCCCGATTGGCTAACCCATTAACGAAGCTCGCACGTAAAGGGCTTAAATTTGTTTGGACAAAAGAATGTGAAGAATTTTTTGAAGAACTGAAGAGAAGATTATTCAATGCTCCTATCTTGACTCTACCATCGGGGAATGATGGGTGTATTATTTATAGTGATGCCTCAAGAAAAGACTTGGTTGTGTCCTTATGTAGAATGATAGAATTATTGCCTATGCATCACGGCAGCTGAAAATTCATGAGCAAAACAATCCTACTCATGATCTTGAGTTAGAAGCTGTAATATTTTTTCTTTGAAGATTTGGATACACTATCTCTATGGTGAAAAATGAGAGATTTATACTGATCACAAGAGTTTGAAGTATATTTTCTCTCAGAAGGAACTCAACATGAGGGAAAGGAGATGGCTTGAACTACTTAAGGATTACGATTGCATGATACACTACCACTTGGGGAAGGAAAATATGGTGGAAGATGCTTTGAGAAGAAAGGATCATGGAGTTTTGGATAAGATGAGAGTTGATTGGGATCCTATTTTCATGGATCTAGTAATGATGTATATGGGAATAACCATGGAAGGTGAGACGTCAATGCTTTTTCAAATGGTTTCCAAACAATATTTACTAGAAAGGATAAAAAGATCTCAGGCTGATGATGAGTAATTTCAAAAGAAGATTAAATCTGTGAACAATGGGAGATTGATTGAATTCATATATGAAGATGGAATTTTGAAATTTGGGAAAAGACTTTGTGTTCACGATATACCTGATCTGAAAATGGAATTGTTAGATGATGATCATAACTCCAATTTCTCTATACACCCTGGGAGCACCACGATGTATATATTTTTAAAGGAACATTTTTGGTGGGATAACATGAAGATGGAGATGGCTAATTTTGTGTCAATATGTATGGGTTTTCAAAAAGTGAATGCTAGAAGGCAACAACCTGGAGGAGTCTTGCAACATCTTCCCATACCTGTGTGGAAATGGGATAATATTACGATGGACATTGTCATGGGACTACCAAAGACTCCAAGAGGGAACGATACAATATGGGTCATTGTTGATCATCCTACCAAGTCATCACATTTTCTTACTATAAGAGAAGATTTACCACTTGAACATTTAGCAAGACGTTATGTTAACAAAGGTGTAATACTTCATGGAGTACCTCTATCGATTTTTTCTGATCGTGATCCATGTTTTACATCATAATTCTAGAAAACTATTCATAAATCCCTGGATACTGAACTTTGTTTGAGCACTGCCTACTACCCTCAAACTGATGGACAATCAAAACTGAGTATTCAAACCTTATAATACATGTGTATATCTTTCTCACTTGATGTTCAAGTTATGTGGGGTCAATATTTACCTCTAGTATAATTTTACTATAACAATAGCTTCCATTCAAGTATTCAGATGGCACCATATGTAGAATTATATAGAAAGAGATGTCGTGCACCAACTTGTTGGGATGATATTGGTCAAAGAAAACTCATAGGCCCAGAACTTGTTGAGGAAATGATGGAAATGGTGAAGGTAATCCAAACCCACATGATAGCAGTTCAAATTGGCAGAAGAGTAATGACACTAGTACAGAAAACATTATTTATGTCGGTTATTTTTAATTGTTTACGTCATTTTTTAGCTAACGTTAATACGTACGACGTTATAAATAATTTTATTATGTCAGTCATTTAAAAACCAACGTAAAAAACATAAAATCGTGGTTTTTAGCACGTTGGTTAATTAATAACTAACGTGCAAAAACCTGGGGTGGGGGGTTTATAATGTCGGTAATTATATAACCGCCGTGATAAACCGGGGGGTTTATCACATCATTTATATAATAACTGATGTTATAAACCTGTGCGGGGGATGTTTATCACGTCGGTTATTTAATAACCAACGTGATAAACCCATGGGAAATAGTTTATCACATAGGTTAAATAATAAAAAACGTAGTAAACTAGTCCGGGGGGGGGGGGTTTATCACGTTTGTTATATAATAACCGGCCTGATAAACCATTTCCCAGTCCTTTTATCACGTCGATTATTTAATAACCGGTGTGATAAACCATTTACCAGGCCTTTTATCACATCGATTATTTAATAACAGACGTGTTAAACCATTTCCCATGCCTTTTATCATGTCGGTTACTTAATAACTGACATGATAAACCATTTCCCATGCCTTTTATCACGTCAGTTATTTAATAACCATCCTGATAAACCATTTCCCATGCCTTTTTTCAGGTTGGTTATTAAATAACCAACATGATAAACGATTCCCGATTTCGTTCTCACGTCGTTTATAAAATAACCGATGTGGAAGAAAAATTTTGTTTTTTAAAAATTGAATGGATTCCTCTACTCTCCCCCAAAAACAACCAGAAACCAAATCAAGAATTCGTACAAAAAAACAGAAGTAGATCAAAACAATAACTAAAGGAAAATTAAGCATTTACATTGATAACATATAAAAATTACCCACCTTGATAGCCCCCATCACACCCCTAGGCTTCCCCCCCCCAGTGGACTCCCACCACCCTCTAAACATCACCACTTCACCACACTTGACAACCCCCACCACACCCCTGGACTGCCCCCGACCCCCTGGACATCCCCAAACATCCCAGGACACCCCCCCCCACCCTCCTTAACAGCACCCCCTCACCCCCTCACCCCACTTGACAACCCCCACCACACCCCTAGACTGCCCCCGACCCCCCTGGACAGCCCCAAACACCTCATGACAACCCCCCACCCCCCACCCTCATGTACCCCCCCCCCCCCCTCCACACACACACACAACCTGGACAACCCTCCCCCACCCCATTGAAGAACCCACCACACCCCTGGACTGCCCCCCGACCCCCTGGACTGCCACCCGACACCCTGTACATCCCCAAACACCCCGGGACAACCATCCCCCCACCCTTCTGAACACCACCCCCTCACCACCTCACCACACTTGATAGCCCCCACCACACCCATGGACTGCCCCCCGACCCCCTGGACAGCCCCAAACACCACGGGACAACCGCACCCCCCCCCCCACCCCCATGTATACCCCCCCTCACACCCAGGAGAGCCATCCCTCACCCCATTGGATCCCCCACCACACCGATAGACAGCCCCCCGACCCCCTGGACTGCCCCTGACCCCCTCAACATTCCCAAAAACCCCGGAACCCCCCCCCCCCACCCTCTTGAACAACACCCCCTTACCCCACTTGACAGCCCCCACCACACCCCTGGATTTCCCCCCAACCCCCTGGACAGCCCCAATCACCCCGGGACAACCCCCCCCCCCCACCCCCACCCTCATGTATACCCCCCCCCCCCACACACACACCATAGAAAGCCCTTACCCACCCCATTGGATCCCCCACCACACCCCTGGACTGCCCCCTGACCCCCAGGACTGCCCCCCGACCCCCTGTACATCCCCAAACACCCCAGGACAACCCCCCCCCCCCCCCCCACCCTCCTGAACAGCACCCCCTCACCCCAATTGACAGCCCCCACCACACCCCTAGACTGCCCTCGACCCCCTGGAAAGCCCCAAACACCCGTGGACAACCCCCCCCCCCCCCCCCCCACCACCACCACCCACCCTCATTTATACCCCCCCCCCCCCCACACACACCCTGGATAGCCCTCCCCCACCCCATTAGAGCCCCCACCACACCCTTGTACTGCCCCCCAACCCCCTGGACAGCCCCAAACAACCCTGGACAACCCCCCCCCCCCCCAACCCTCATGTATACCCCCCACCCCCTGGAAATCACTTCCACACCCTTGGACGGCCCTCCCACACCCCTAAAACAGACTAAAAAGTTACTACAAACAAACCAGAACCCCCTCACCCTAGTAGACTGCCCCCACCACACCCCTAGACACTCCTCCCACACCCCTGGACATCACCACCACCCCTGGACATTCCCCCACCCTCTAGTAGACCCCCACCCCCTGGACAGCACTCCCACATCCCTGGACAGCCCTCCCACACCCTTGAAAGAGACCAAAAAGTTTCCAAAAACAGAACGGAACCCCCTCAACCCACTAGACAGCCCCCCCCCCCCACTGGAAACCCTCCTCACCACACAAGACACCCCCACCCCTGGACACCCCCTAGACAGCCTCCCATTCCCCTGAACAGCCCTTCCACCCTTTTAGAAATGCTCCCACCCCCTGGACTGCCCCCCCCCCCACTCTCATGGACCCCGAAGACCCCCCACCCCACCAAACAGCCCTCCCAGACCCCTAGACACCCCCCAAACCCACTGAACCCCCCCCCCCCCCACCCACACCCTTGGAACCCCTACCCCCATACCAGAATCCATACCAGAAAAACCATCATATGTAGACCAAAACAAGAAGTAGAAGAAAATTAAACATTAACATATATAACATTCAAAACATACTCTATCAACATAAAAAAAACTAAATCCAACCTAAACAACTACCAAATACACAATTACAACGACAATATTAAAAATTATATTTGACATTACAAACAACTAAAATTCAATCAAACCTGTAAAATAATTTGACCACTCCACTTGTAAGTGTTTTATGTCTTCAGCAGTATAGGGTTGAGTGTCATCAAAAAGATACAGATAAAAAGTATAATAGTTAATGTGTATAATGAATAAATCAAATTGAAATATTATGGCAAAGTTTAAGAGGAAATCTTACCAAGTCAAAAATCACAACTATCCCAGTTGTTATTATTTCATACATAAATCTTAACATAAAATATCTGCATTCGATGATGCCTTGTTGTTCATAAAAATTCTATTTGAATGAGTGTAAATTCAATATATTATTTTTATGTAATAAGAAAAAGTACAAATTTTAAATGGATATTTACCTTCTCATTTACATATTTAATCTTTTCACTCCTTTTCTTTGTGTTTTTTCGAAAGTAGTACCATTCCCTATTAGAAAATAATACAAATGGGGTAAATTTAAAATTAATTATAATATATAAAACTATTGAGAAATTGAAACTCACTTTTCCAATATATTCTTAAAACTTTCCCACACATCATCATGGACAGAGCATATCCAATAAAGTGCTTTATCCTTTGGGAAAAAAACCCCTAACATCCAATGATCACTGATAAAAGGAAATTTACGGTTTGTGGTTTTTTATGTTAAAATATAATGAACTCTTTGAGAGAGATGTGTTTCATACCTCTCACCAAAATGCATCATCCAACAATGTGTGACTATATTCTTTTCAAGTCTTTTAGCAATATAAAGCATTCTTTGTTCCTCATCCAATGCACATGCTTGGGGGGAAATCAATTCCGGGTCCACGAATCCATATACATCTTTCAGCTCATTCCTCTCACAAATTTTATAAAGATACCTAATACAAAACAGACATAAGTATACATTTTTAATAAATATAATGCAGGGAAAAGGTGTTAAGACTTAAATGGAAAAAAATTTCACCACATTGATGCCCAAATCATCTCTAGTAACAAGCTCCATGATATCAATTTTCATAATCCCCACACTTATTTCATGTCCACAACCATGAGCTTCCATTGGAAACTCATAATGACTCGCCAAAAAATTTGAATATCTTGACAATCTGTCAAGACTACTAGAATCTGTATCTGATGTCATAACCATTTGTCTTTGTTTTTTTATATACAGTCTTTCTTTACCTTTGAAGTATTCCTGTAAAAATAAATAGAAAAATATGTTAGTTTTCAAATGAAAAAACAACGTTAATAAAAAAAATAAAATATATAACATTCATACCTCTATGGTAATGAGTCGAAGAAGTATGGATGGCCAAATTAAAAAATGGCTGATACTATCTCCAACTATCATCACCTCATCTATAGGTAATGGTACTCGAGATGATCTATCTATAATATCATGTACAATGACCCTCTATTCTCTACCTCTAATTGTTGATGATGAACTGTATCTCTTATACAATATACCAACTCATATGCAACTATATGATGTTGAGGATCATCAACATACAACTCGCAATATGTAGAAAGCATCGGTGGAGGAGTAGGATAAAAAATTAGGTCTTTAGGCTGATGTGGGGGAGTGGGAGGTACTGGCCGAGGTGGAGGATAAATAATGAGGTATGTAGGGGGAGGTGGAGGAGTGGGAGCTACAGTCTGAAATTGTCTTTTCATGTCTGAAAACATAGACCGTACCAACTCTCTAATATTTTCCTCCATAAATGCATTAATATTATGAACTTCAGCCCCTAAGGATTCTATTTTTTTTATAAACCCCCTCAACATTATAAGTTGAAGAACGTGGAAACACTTTTCATACATTTATTTGCTAATTCAGTTTTTTAATTTCATTTCCAAATGTAGAATACTGCTCATAAATTTTCTTCCATTGTGGAAAATCAGTTGGATGATGTATTTTTCCATCACATACCTGCTCATCAGCATGCCATCTTAACTTTTTTTCAACATGTGAATTAGAAAATAAATGTTTGAAACAATGAATTATAGGAAGATTCCAAAATAACTTTGAAGGGATCTTTTTAATCTCTACATCAGCCTGTGATTTTTATTTCACCTTATTCTGTGATGTCCCACATTTAGGATACTCTAACAGAAATTCATATTCCTTCCTATATATAATGTAGTCATTCAGACAGGCATGTATTATCTTGTATCCCAATCCCATCGGGCATAATATTTTCTTGTCCTTATAATGTGAATGTGGAAGATCGTTATCTTTTGGAAGATTTTCTTTCATTAATTGTAGCAGCTCTGTAAAACTTCTGTCACTCCATCCATGTTTCACCTTCAGGTTAATCAATCTTAACACCACCGACAAAACCATAAAATCTATATAACCAGGATATAATGGTTTTTCAGCATCATTATATAGACGCGCAACTTTCGTTTCTATATCAATTTGTTCTGCTACAATATCACGAATCATTTCTTCAATTCCATCAGAGTTACCATCTTGCGAATCATCATCATCAGTGACATTTCATCAAGTTTTACCATGCCAAATCCAAGGTTTGTAACTCGGATTAAAACCTTGAAAAATCAGATGATCTTTTATCTCATTACTTTTCAACTTATTCATGTTCAAACATTTCCGGCATGGATAGAAAAAAATGTCACTACTTAGAACATTTCATTTAGGAAATTCCAAAAAGGCATCAATACCTTCCTCATATTCATTGCTCATTCGATGTGCCGTAATCCAACTTTGAATCATTATTACCTATAACAAATATCAAAAATATATATATTTTTATGATAAGAAAAATATATGTTTATATGAAAAAATCATAATTTGAATGTAAAACAATTTTAAAATATAAAACAAATCTATGAATATTTAAAAAATATTCTTGAATATTATTTTAAAAACAAAATATAGTTAGATATAATAGTTTTAAATTCCATTGAATCAAAGAAAACCATGGGGACTACTGTGGTTCATAGAAAATTGGAGAAAATGGAGTAAACTTGAGAATCAAATCAAATTTAAAAATAAAAATTCAGATGGAGAAAATCACAATGTGAAGCCAATCATCATGGCACAATCATCATTTGATAATCTCAGAAACCATGATGCAGTAGTCAATCCCAACTGACACTTATCCCCCACCTCCTTGCACACCCCCTAAACACCACCACCCCCTTGTACATCCCCACACCCCCTGGACACCACCCCCCCACCCACTTGGACACCCCATGGACACCACCATACCCATGGACACCCCCCCCCCACCCCTCTTGGACACCACCACACCCTGGAAAGCCCCCACCCCTCTAGAGAGCACCCCACCCATCCTGGACACCACCCCCACCCCCTTGGACACCCCCCTGGACACCCCCCAACCCTCTGGACAGCACCCCCACCCCTCCCCCCACCCCTCTAGACAGCACCCCCACACCTCTTGGACACCACCCCCACCCCCTACCCCCTTGGACACCCCCTGGACACCCCAACCCTCTGGACATCCCCCCCCCACACACCCTGGATAGCCCCCCACCCCTCTAGACAGCACCCCCCACCCCTCTTGGACACCACCCCCACCCCTACCCCCTTGGACACCCCCAACCCACTAGACAGCCCCCACCCCCCGGACAACCCCCAAAACCCTCTGGACAGGCCCCCACCCCCTTGGACAGCCCCCCACACCCACCCACCCCCTTGGACACCCCCTTGGACACCCCCTGACCCTCTGGACATCCCCCCCGGACAACCCCCTAAACCCTCTGGACAGCCCCCCACCCACCCACCCCATTGGACACCCCCTGGACACCACCCAACCCTCTGGACAGCCCCCCCCCCACCCCTGGACAGCCCCCACCCCTCTAGACAGCACTCCCCACCACTCTTGGACACCACCCCCGCACCCCCTACCCCTGGACACCCCCCCCCACACGTCTAGACAGCACCCCCCACCCCTCCTGGACACCACCCCCACCCCTACCCCCTTGGACACCCCCATGGACACCCTCCAACCCTCTGGAAAGCCCCCTCCCCACCCCCTTTACATCCCCCCAACCCTCTAGACAGCACACCCCACCCCTCCTAGACACCACCCCCCCACCCCCACCCCCTTGGACACCCCCTGGACACCCCCCTGGACAACCCCCCAAACCCTCTAGACAAGCCCCCACCCCCTTGGACATCCCCCCCCCCCACACCCTTGGACATCCCACACACCCCCTTAGACCCCCCCCCCCCCCACACACACACCACTACACTACCCCCCCCCCCCCCCACCCCCCACCCACCTCCATGGACACCCTGGAAAGCCCCCAACCCCCTGGACAGTCACCAAACCTCTTGACAGCCCCCGAAAACCATGGGATTTTAACCTCAAGCTACTATTTTTGTCATATCTAGAGATTTTAACCTCAAGCTACTAGTTTTTGTATCATTCCATTATTAAAAATTAGAACCATGAATAGTATCTCCTACTAGTCTAAAATGATCTATTGTGTAATGAATCGGTTTTTAATAGCATATGAAGAATTATAATAGTCCACGGAAATAAGTTACGTAAACAGATTATGGAACAACAAAAAGTGATACCCATAATAGAAACATCCAAGGATCCAAAACAAACATTCCTCCATGAAAAACAATATATATACTTATAAAATAAATCACACTAGTACATGAAATTGGTGTATCACAATGGTTTACATATAAATTGAAGTAATATAGGTGAATGAGATCATTAGTTTTCAATGACAACAAAAATTACCATCAATGTCGGGCATTTGCGAAACAAAAACAAATGAAATAGAAGTAGGAAATGATTACGTGAATATTGCGAGTCGATATAATAGATTTGGGGATAATAAATAAGATGATGATGGCAAAATGAGGTAAGAGGGTTCGAAATCAAAGAATTTTTCCTAGTTTAAAAAAAATTCAAAATGTAAATATAGACTATCCGAAAAAAAAAACAAACGAAATAAAGTCGTGGGAGGCTTACCTGAGTGTTGCGAGTTGAGATAATAGATCCGAGGAGAGTAAAGATGATAAAGGATGATGGAAAAATGAGTTTAATGCAATGAGATCGATGATTCGATTAGGGTTTATCACACGAGAGAGACGAGTCGCTAGACTGTCGATCAAAAAATCGTAAATAACAACCCACAGGGCGTGTTAGTTTTTTAAATGTATTATAACATCTGTTATTTAATAACCGATATTATAAAGAATTTTTATTACATTTATAATGTCATTTATTACAATAACCGACGTTATAAATGTATCAGATACTGCTTTTTTTACATCAGTTATTTTATAACCGATGTAAAAAAATCAGTATGTTTGTTTTTTATGTTGGTTATAGAATAACCGATGTAAAAAATACATTATAAATCACAGTTTTTTACTTCGGTTATATTATAACAGACGTAAAAAATTCTGCGGGTTGTTTTGTAACGTCGGTTATCAAATAACCGACGTCAAAAAGGCCTCAAAAGCCACTTTTTTTACGTAGGTTATTTTATAACCGACGTAAAAAATTCATAGATACCTCGTTTTTACGTCGGTTGTCAAATAACCAGTGTAAAAAACACCGCGCTTTGGTTTTTTACGTTGGTTAATTTATAACCGACGTAAAAAACGAACGTGCACGATTTTTAACATCGGTTATTAAAATAGCCGACGTTAAAAATTTACTCACCACATTTTTTACATCGGTTATAAAATAACCAATTTAAAAAACCACATTTCACATATTATCACGTTGTTTATATATAACTGACGTTAAAAATGGTGGCATAAATAATGTTTTTCACACTAGTGTGCTGATAACTAAAGGAAAGATTTGGAATTTCAGGTAGGAGATCATGTTTTCATGAAGGAATCTCAATGGAAGGGAATTATATAGTTTGGTAAGAAGTTTAAAATGAGTCCCAGGTACATTTTACCTTTCAAAATTCTAAAACAAATTGGGTATGTAGCTTACCATTTGGTAATTCCACCAAGTCTCTCCAAAGTTCATGATGTGTTCCACGTATCACTATTGAGAAAATACATGCATGACCCAACACATGTACTCACCTATGAAGAATTAGAACTGGAACCTGATCTATCTTATTACAATGATCCTATCAAGATTCATGATACAAGAGAACAAGTGTTGATAAATCGGATGACTTTTTTGGTAAAAGTTCTATGGAGAAACCATAAAATTGAAGAGGCAACGTGGGAACCTGAGGAACATATGATAAAAAACCACTCGAATATTTTTATACAGTAATATTTTAGAAATATCGTGGATGAAATTATTTGAAGTAGGGGATAATGTAACACCCCCAGCTTCCTTGGTATGTTTCCCTTTGAATAATGCAATAGCTTGCATTGTACGCAACTTCGAGATTCTAACACATATCGACAAATCAAACTAGCCATTATGAATAGTAATACCCACTTTTTGAAATTTTTTCAATTTTATCATTAAAAATGGACTTCATTTTTGGGTTCGGAATATCAAAATTATCTTATTTTGAATTTTTTGTATTTTTCTGAAGGCTTTCAGTTTTTGATGAATAGTGAAAAATACTAAATTTTAATTAAAAACAACTTTTTTAATAAAAATAATTTATAGTGCTAAATTGTAATATTCAGTGGGTTTTAAGTATAATTAGATTATATTTTTTCCATTTAATTCATTTTTGTTCATTTTACATAATTTCACATTTAAACGGGACATAAGTAAGTGTCAATCTTTTGATAGTTATTATTTCTTAAAAACACGCTTTTTGTTTTGACAACGAGAATTAATTTTAAATTAATTTCTACCACTTTTGTGTTTTGAATTTAAAAAAATTTATTCCATATTTATAATCAGGAGGTCCAAATTTTTTAAGTAGGTAATTCTTATTTTTAGACATTTTGAATAATTACTTTGGTAAATATTTTATTTACCATTGTTAAAGGGTATATCCGGTAAATAAGGGTAAACAAATAATATTATAATATTATTAAACAACCCTAAAATGTGTATTAAGAATATTGGATGATACATTTCCAACCATGGGAATCCTTTGGAAGATTTTGGGACCCCATGGAGCCACTTGTAGGTGATAATGACACTTTATATTAATTAAGTTAAAGTAAATACAAAAATGACATAAGCATATATCTTTTAGTAAAACAATTTTTACATATTGTTATATATGTTATCTCTTAGACTATAAATATTAATTATAAATCTAAAATTATTTCATACATAATGGTATTTTATTTATAATTTTTAGACATTGTATAATTTAATTTATTTATGACACAATGATGATGCAATAATTACCATATTAATGAAATATTAAAATAATTGATATTATAAATACCCAAATAAATGTAATTTTAGACTTTTTATGAAGTAAACTAATTTTATAGGTTAATAAGACATGTTATAGTTGATTAAATGGATTTTTTATGTAATAATTCTGTTATGAATTTATCAAAAACAAAATAACAAATATTGTGAAAATTGACATAAAAGCGTTTTTAAAACAAATATTATATTATTAATTATTATTCTATTCATAACAATTTAAGGATCATAAAAAGGGCTTAAATAATATTATATATGTAATTAATGAACCACTTGGGGTTCCCTTGTAAGTTTATAGTATGTTTATTAACCATATAATATAAAAATACAAAGAGACATGGTAAATTTCAATCTATTTAACTAAGAGTTAAATCTAGAAGATAAGGTTAATATAGTGACTCAAAAATTTCTAAAACCTATTGGTTGAGTGTTTTTCGACCCATCCCCACCTTAACCTTTAAATAATTTATTTTTGAGCCATTATAAACTGATTTGTTTTTATAAAATAATATTTCGATCTTTTCCTAAGGTGCCCCTCACCCCTCTTATAAAAGGGCACTTCCCCTTCTCTCAAATTCACACCTTCAAATCCATTTGGATCGGATGAAACCTACCCAAATATACTCCCAACTATCTGAACTTAATCCTAGAGTCCTTAATTTAGTTATAAATTCAACCTATGGAGCCCTTTTGATAAAATCAAAAGGAAGAACCCGAGGAAGACGTAAATATTTCATCACCTCTTTCAAGTTCCATTCTACTTATACTTCCTCTTTATTTGTTGTTTCCATTATAAAATAACAACTCTAGAATCTTATATATACTTTTATGTTATTATAAATATGGTACAACCATATTCATTATTCTATACATCCTTTGAATGAAATGTCACCATATGTGCGTACGTACGGCTTACCATCTCCACGTCGTGGTGTAGTTGTTATTCCATACATTATTATTTGGATGGGTATAATAATGACGTATAATTGATATAAATAATAAATATAAAATGATAATGATTTTGTATATATGATATAATATCCAATTATATATTATTTTAATATCAAAATAATGAAATGGTTGCTCGTGCGTACGTACGGATTACCGTCTCCACGAACACGATGAGATTCATTCCTCATCGTATCCATTCAAGACTAATTTTCATTTGATTATTAAAAATAATTTTTAAAAGACATAATATTATTCTTAATATTAATAATATACATCCTATCCATAAAATAATATTACTAATGTAACAAATCATATAAAGGAAAACAAATATGTTAACACTCGAAATGATGATAATACTACAATATTGTTAACAAAGAAATATTTGAAGATCATATATGATATCATATTAATGTATATAGTTATTGAATAATATAATAACAATTATTTCACCATTATATAGGAGGTTAACCTACCCTCGACCAAGGAAAATTATAAGGTAAGGGTTAATTCTACAATCTCTTTATTATCTGAGGTTGTTTTTACGTAAGTATCTATTAGGACCTCTTTATCATCCACATCCATGTTTCTTAAAAATGTATTTCAAAATATTTTTAATATTTACAAGACAATTAGTTAAAGTCATTTATACCCTTATTTGAACTTATCTGTTTTGAAATGAATCTTTCAGTCATTTTCCAATCAATGTACTTTATGACCTTTTCGACAAAATTAAGGTAAGAATGTTTTTTTACTTATACGACAGGTGTGATTATTCTCTAAAGTTATAACATCATCAAAGATTACCTTACAATCTTATAAGAATATTTTAAAAATAAAAGTTTTCTTTTAAAATCAGTTAACTTTAAATGATTTCAAAAAAAGAAAGTGATATTTCTCTCAAATAGTTTTGATTTCATCTATGTCAACATACTTTGATGGATTTTATACTTGTTTGAAGTCGATTCATTATGATATGAATCTTCCATATTGTATTGAAGGTTTTGGGATATGTTAGACTGTGGATGTGTTATTTTAATACCATTCATGGTTTATGTTTAACGTATTGACATTTTGTATGCTAGTTTTAATACAAATGTTTGTGTTATATTTCAACCTTCTCATATGAGGAATATATTGGACTTAGTAAGTGATGGGTGGAGACAAAAATATCTCCTCGATGCATCAGTAGGAATTATGAGACAACTAGACATGGAATTTTTTGAGGCCTTTCCAAATTTGAAATATAGTTTTGGCTGAGGCCTTAATCATTTTTAGACGTCTTGGCCGAGGCCTTGACAAAATGGTTCAGAATGTATGGCGTTATACATTTTCTCATTATGAAAATAATATTGATGGTTCATGTGGTCATTCGACTAGTAGAATACCCATGATTATGTTTTTTTATGGAGTTATTTACTCATATCATATTCCTTCCATAAAAGTATTCATTTTTTATCAATGGTAAAGGCATGTGGTTTCAATTATTCACCATGCTTAATATTTATGTCATCTTCAACTATATTTCTTACCCTTACTGAGCATTTGAGCTCACCCCTTTCTTATGTTTCATTTTCTCAGGATGTGAGGAAGTTAGTTATGAGTTACTTGCATACATAATCTAAGAGTCTTGGATGTTTCTAATGGAATAAATTCCTGTTGTATTTCTTTTCAAGTTGTAAAGTTGAAATAATGTATGAATATTGTTTCCAATAATACTAAACTGATCAGTCTTTCGAGACATAATTTCCTTGTGATCATGCCAATGTTATATAATAATGCACCGACTCTAGGTAACTAGGGTTAAGGAATTACAGATATCCTCTTTAATAATCCAACCCTAATTATATTAGTCATTGGAATCTTCCTTAGGAGTAATCCCCCAACCTATTTTTCTCAATGGATCATACACCTCTTTGACATACCCCAATCTATGTGGGCTTTGATTCTCATCTAAATGATATACGCAGGAAGCCTCCCTAAGGTTCAAACCCAATAATCTAAATCAAACCTATCCTTTCTGGTTGACATTCCCAATAGGGCGTAATTCAAATGGAAAACTCATATCCTTTCTAGGTTTCGTTGGGATGCTTAGGTATAAGTCTCACACCCAGCTTTGACTAAGCACCTTCAATTTAGATGTCCTTGCCACGTGACATTAAAAAATATAATTAGGTCCTTATCACATGACCTTAAAAGGTAAGTTGTGTTCTATTAAGCGGCACCGAACTAGGATGGTTATGATTCCTTTCACAAGGATACATAGGTATCCCATTTATGGGTATGATACCAACATAAAAACAAATTTTCATCTCCCTGGGAGAAAATAAAGTCCAAAGTTCCCCACTAAGTTGCTTAAAAACTAGTATCATCATAACAACAGTTAAAATAAGCTATAAGTAGTATATGGGGATACCCTTGATTGATAACCTCAAATACATATGGATATATCAATTAATGACGAACCTAGAATACATACGGATGATTCTAAATTTTACAAATTCTAATAATTGATTTCAAATTCCAAGGGAAACAAAATATATATTTGGTGAATTAATAAGGATTCATGAAAATATCTTGAATCTATAAGAGAGTCCCAGAGTACGAAATAATTCCCCCCAAAAGGGTGTGATGAGTCTGACCACCCATCCTATCGACCAATGTATGTTTATAATTATCATAGTTCCAAACCTAATAAACACCTACCTTTAGAAAGAAGGTCCCTTTGGATAAAGAACAATTGGATGTTTCTAGTTCCATAAATAAATCCAATGGAAAATTCCCTGAATTAGTGATTCATAACCAGAACTCACGTTCTGAGGGAGACAAAACAGAAACTTACCCTCTATGTTAGATCTTGAGATCAATTATTATGGATGAAGAATATTACTATTAAATAAGATTCGCCCCTTTAGGAATTGAGTACGTTAAAAACGACTAGTTATAACATTTAGAATATATAAAAACACATATTTACTTAATATGGAAAATTCCTGATATAGTTAAAATAGTAAATCAATTTACAATGAAAAACATAAGAGTCAAAATATTTCTCAAATTAGTGTGAATGTCCTATAAAATAGAAAACATTCTGAAAATTATCTTCATTTTAAGATTTATGAAAGGGGGGATTTTCTAGAAAGACCATTCTTTAAAAGTTTCAAATCAATATAATTTCGTAGATACGTGTCTTCATCTATAAAAGGGGGTATTAAAAAAAATTTATATAATAAAATTTTAGAGATTATTTAATTTTTTAAAAATTTTAAATTACTTCTTTAATAAAATTTAAAATTATTATTTAAAATCTCACTCAAGCATCCCTTAGAGTTCCCTTGACAAATTTTAAGGATTTTCAATGTGAGGTTCAGGTTCCAATTTTCACATAATAAATTATTAATATATTATTTTAAATAACAAATTATTAATCAGAAACATCCAGAAACCATGATTTTAGAGAACCAAACCCCTGATTGATTTACTAAAATAAAAGAAAAGAAATATAAGGAAATGTGGCATGTGAAAAATATTAAGGAACAAAGCTACCATCATGTAAAGATACCCAAAAAAACATATAATTTCAACATGAATAGTTATCTAAAAAAGGTTCATTTAAAACTCTTGTAATTAAGCAGGTTCCAACAAGATACCTTGTCTATAACTCCCTGAAATTATAAAGTAAAGAAATCATATTCAATTGCATATTTTACACACAACACCAAGAACATAATGGAATATAATAAATTCAATCTTTGATATAGCTTTCAATGAACACAATACTGAGTTAGCTTGTGTCTCACACAACAACGAGTTTCTTTGATGAGTTGTGTTACACGCAATACTGAGTTTTACCAAACACTGATATATTAATAAAACATTATTATATAATATAATAAGACTTAATGTAGTTTTTAAATTATCAGTTATTAACAGTATTAACTAAAGTATAAAAATATATGGTTTAAAAAAATATATAATGAATTCATTGTTTACAAATTAATTAGAAATTAATATAAGAACCAATTAAATATAAATAGAATGTTTTAATAGAAAACTAATAATATTCTATCAAATTTTTTCTATAATACTAAATTAAATTTATTAAAATTAATGACTAACATTAATTAAATATATATATTATATATTTAATAAAATATTTTTGACATTCATTTAATATATTTCATAGGAATGAGATAATAACAAACCCAATATTACCCCTAAATGCCTATATTTTTTATTAAGGAACTTTTTCTACCTTTTAATGAAGAATAGATTTTGAATCCAATTTTTGGAAATTTTATAGATTCTATATATGAAAATAAACATTATATTTTAAATCAAAACAGAAAAATTAGGTTAGGGCTAATTTTTTATATTTTTCTTTGAAGTTTCATTTTTTAATGAATAGCTACAAATACTGAATTTTAATTCAAAACTGCTTTTTATTCTAATTTATTTATAAGTTTAAATTATATTTTTAAATTTTTTTATATTTTAATTAGATTAATTATTTTTGAATTAATAAAATTGATATCATTGGAATCAATTTTAATTTAAAATTTAATATAAAAACATATCAAACTTTGGAATATTTTTTCATTAAAACCCTGTATTGTCGTCCAATCTACGAGATTAATTTTAAATTAATTTCTACCGTTTATGTGATCGAAATTTAGAAAAATTAATTTCATTGGAATAAGAACAAATTATAATGTATAATAATTTAAACTTAGTTTTTGACCAAAAATATTATTGAATGTAACTAAGATTAATTACAATGATTAATGTGAAATTAATCTTAAAAAGGGAATAAACCTTAAACTTAATGGCCAAAATGATCTAGAATATAGTAAAAAAGAAATTTTATACATAAATAGACCCTATAATACCTTATATATAATATTTTATATTATTGGATCCACATTCAATGGAAAAAACATGGGTGTAATTCCCTTTTCCAAAATTTCCAAGAGTTTCACTCCTCCTTCACTATAAAAAGGCTCTCAATCCTTCCACTTACTCACACCTCTAAAAAAACATTGTATCCACCAATATTTTCACTAATATCTCTTAAAAATACCTACCATAAACCTAGAAATCTCTTCATGGGAATAAATTCATCCAAGGAATCCCTTTGTTTCAAACTAAAAGTTGTTACTTAAAGAAGATGTAACACATTTCATCAATCTCTTTAGTTTTATTTTCATTCTCCACCCCCTAGAATCTACTTATTACATACAAATATATAAAGAACTAGTATAATTAGTATAATGATATTTTTTATGTTAAATTTTCAACCTAAACTTACACAAACTTTCATCTAATGGGTAATAAACTTACTGTTTATGTGTACCGAGAACTACTGCCTCATGAAATGAAGTTGTTCATTTTTTCTTTTACACCTCTCATAGTTGGTTATTATGATGTAAAATATGTTTTCATATGTTATATATTTTATTTATAATATATTTATACTTCTTTAATTATTTTATAACACATACATTTTTACTTTTCATTTTCTGTGTAAATACGTTAATGTCGTTTGTGGAAGTGTGGATTATTGCCTCCTAAAAGTGAGGTGATTTGATCACATGATACATGTAATGTATAAAATATGGTTAAAATTAAACATATGATATATAAAAACATATACATGATATTCATGAAAATATTACCTTTTGGGAAATTTTATATATATCATTTTCTTTATTACCCTTTCACACACATAAAAAGTTATAGCATCATTTATGGACGTGTGGACATCCGTCTCCTTGACACAATGTGATTCTTTTTACATAAAAAAATTATATATATGAGTATATATGATTAAATAATATTTTATTTATTATATAATTATAATTCTATAAATATTAACAATACTTACCTTTCCATAATGATCATTGAAAAATTGGAATGTTTCTCATGCGTATGTACAACCTACTGTCTCCATGATTGTAACATTAGTTCATTCTTCAAAACCTTATTTAATAATTTGTTTTAAAATTATAATTTATGTATATATATTATAATTATTTCATGATTACTATTATAGATATGTTATAAAATGACTCATTTGTTCATATTCAACCTACCAAAGTTATTTTTGACAGATAACCCAAATTTGGTCAAAACATCAAATGTAAATTTAATTGTATAAGTAATTATAAATATGATGTTAATAAGTGAAATAAATATTATGATAAAAAATAAAAAGGATCTAAATGATGTCAATAATTAACATAATTTTATTATTCAGGAATATAAAGACAAATGAGACAAGCTGGACTCAGGGTAAGATATTTTTATCTCATTTTTTACATTTGTGAGATAAATGTCATATTCACCAGTTAATTATTTTTTGTGGTGCATATACTGCCCCTTTTGATATATTATATCATTTAAAATTTTAAATCCATGGTATTTTGAACATTAATTTAATATTATTCCATCAAGATGTTTATGATTAAAATGTTTCAAAGTGGTATGGGATATTTTGGAATGTTTAAATATTAATTTACTCAAGATTAATTTTAATCATATTTCATTTCAATTCGAGGAAATTGTATGACCATTGTTCAATAAACCCTTTCATTTTATTCTCATATGGTTATTCATGACCCATTTCAATTATTAGTACAATTTTACACTCTTTTTTACACAAAATTGTTTAGAAACTTTTATTAATACAACTCGACTTCATTCTCTCTTTAGTCCGAGAACCTGTTTTCATCTAAAAACCATTTTTTCTAAAAATTTCATCAAAAAATATTTTTTGCCTTTAAATAATTATTTATTAAAGAAATTTTTACCCTTTTTTATTTTACCAATGTTTTCAAAGTAATTTTCTTTTCACATTCTCAACAATGAATTTTTTCTATCCTTTTTTCCATGAAAATAAAATATTATTCTTACCTCATATGACAAGTATAAATTTAGTAGTCATCATTTCATTGAAGATTGAATTTTATTTTTAAAATTTTACTTTGAAAGAATATGTTTTGAAAATTAATTTTTTAAAAAAGGGTTTTCAAAAAAAAATATTTTTCTCAGGAATGTTTTTCAATGATCTTTTTATAGTATTTAATTTTATCAACCACAATAACCCTTTATTTTTCTCCATTAGGGATATTTTTCATTGATATCATATTTATTCATCCTTTTAATGGTTTATGATTTATTTGGTCATGGATGGTATTGACATTCACTTCCTTGATTCCTTTTAATCCCCTTAAAATATTCAATTTCCTATGATTATTGAGCATTGGATTTCCTCTTATTACCATATCATTTATCATGGATATTATTTTTTCCTTAATTGTATTCCATTTTACATACTAATTTTAATATTATATTTATTTGATTATTTGGGTAAATATTGATAAATATTTGTCTTCTATTCAATACATATATTTGATAAATCATATTATTTAAATTGATTATTCAATATATGATGAATTCTTTGGAAATAAACTACATGGGTTAGAGATGATTTAATGTAATCCCTACTAGTTGAGGAACAGTTAATGTAATCTCCTCGACACAATGGTAGTCTCATGGGGAAAAATTAGTTAGAAAAAACTCTTTGATTTTATTTTTATGAAGAATAGATGGGTTTCTAGCCATAATTTTAAATTTTCCAGATGATAGATCATGATAGTAGATATTTTCATGTTTTGTATATATGACATCCAATAATTAAGAATTTCATTCATTTTGATTCAGTTATCATTTATCCATGATATTTTTCATTGATATATCTATCGATGAATTTATTCTTAGTTGATTGATTAAATGAAATGTGTTTGAGTTTCATACCTTTCCATATTCATTTTTCTTTATCAAGTTATTTGAGTGACATGTGTTTCAAGTAATTTTATTTTTATATTGTTTATTTTCTTCTTTCTCAGTTTGATGATTACATGGAATGTGTATTCATTTATTTACCATGTTGTAATTATTATTCACATTGATTGGTTATTTCTTATACTGTACTTTATCTTTACTGAGAATTTGATCTCACCTTTATTTTGTTCCCTTTCCCCAGGAATACATGTAACATACTATGAAAATATAAAAGGATATGCTAAATGGAATAAAGTTATCCTCAAAAAAATTGTTGTAATTAGTGAATTAATTTTTAATACAATACTTATGTATGTATCTGGTTTAATAATACTACTAAATTAATCATTCCTTTGGGATTATATTCTTTGTAATCTTCTCAATGTAATGATATTTGACACCAGATCTAGGTTTTCTTGAGTCATAGAAATGCAAATCCACTGGATATGTAGTATCAGAAACTCTTTTAAATGCACCCATAGTCCCCTCTTACATCGGTGATGTCAATGAGTTTATCCTTAGTCATTTATTTGACCTAAAGTAAGCACTCTCATGAGTGCCCTGACATCATGTGTAGTTGATTCTCCAGTAGGTTCTTGGAATTTTCCATGAATTTTCACATTCTATAACTAAAGGATTTAAGGTAAAAAAATCGGTCTTATATCCTTTTCCCTATATTATGACCACATTCATTATAAAGTTCGTGAGATTCTTCTTCATCGATACCTTCAAAATTTTTCAAATCCAACATTCCTTTCTTAACTCCTCTAGTAAATATTAGCCTTCATGTGCACAGAAGTGGAAAAAGGACCCTCAATATACAATTAATGAACCTTCATGTGAATATATTTTTTCAATGATCCCATGAAGTTAAATCTCTCAAGTTGATCTGGTTTATACTTACCTACATTACCTTCATTGAGAAGAAATTTTAAGTTGCCTTTAAGGTCATGGATAAAAACATGGTTCCCCATGTTGAGGGATTCCTCTATTAAAATTTATCCATTGTAGTGTGATCAGAATTAGAATCATGTGATACGATTTCCACAACTTTCTCTTTTAGTTAGTAATTCTGCAATTGAATTTTACTATGCATAGATACACTAGATTTGGAATACCTACTAGAATCAATTTATTTATCCTAAGAACGATGTATTTTATTATGATATGTCACATGGTTTTCAATGATGCTAAGAGAATCTAGAATAGAGAATAATTTTTCCCCCTTATTTAATCCTATAGGGTTGTCCTCTGATATTGAATAGTGGTAAAATACACACTTCCCTAAAAATCATCAACCTCTAAATTCCCCACTAGGAGTGTCACCATCTCAACTAGAAATATTAATTGTGTATCCTCTCCTTGTATGAGTTTATCCACTTGGGTTCCTAAATCCTTTCATGTTTCATCTTTTCTATTAGTATAAACAATGTCAATAGTACATGAGATTTTCACATGGATGGACTTATTATCATCAATTTTATTCAAAGCCTCTTGCTAAACATAGCCTTTCTAAGATTTGGTTTACTAGGCTTGGATGAAGTGAGTGAGATCACCTAAATCAATTTCTTACCTTTCTAAGAAGATGTCTGGAGGGCATCCACATGATCATGTTGAGAGTCATAATCAGTAAAATTTTAACATTTATTATCAGATTGTATTTCGGACACAAAAAGATTGTCATCTTAGAAGATCAAATTTACTGATTGGGGAAGAATCAACCCATCATGAACTTTATTGTAAAATAAAAAATGATCATCTTCATTATTCTCTTCTATAGGAAAATAGAATACTTATGTTTTGGTTTGAGTTTACTGATCAATGGGAATCCCCTGAATGTCCCTGCAATCTCAGACCCTTAATGAATTTACTATCAAATTATGAGTCTGGTTTTACTCCATCTATATATTCCAATTGAAATCTGGTATTAGATTAATTAACAATTACACAATATCTTGGGTCTTTCTTATTAGAAGCATTGCCTAGCATTGTGTGTCCACTAATCCTTGATCAACCATGATATACATATCTTTTTTCGACACTTATCATCATCATTAACTCTTACGAAACACAAATAATAACTCCTATTGTATTTATTAGAGCCATGACCTATGTTGTAAAATCCATTACAAATCTCAGAGACTGTTTTATAGTCAACAAGCAGATCAAATCATTATTCAAAAACTGTTAAAATAATTTTTTTTATTAAAATAGATATTTGTTTAGCCTATACTAGAAATAATTTAAAGGGTCCATATCTAGCCTTTTCAATTTCCTTGTCCATCATGATTGTGAATCTAACAGTAGAGGGAATTTCCCCCAAGATATGTGGATGCCAAAAAACAAACTCAGTACACTAATTTCAATCCATATTTGAGTAATGGAGTTCATGGAGGATTAAAAACTAGGATCCCAAACTTGAATTATAATAATTTTCAGCATCAGACTGACACCCCCCCAATTAGAATAAGATTTCAAATTTTTTATTGGAATGATAATATAAAAAACGTATATCTAATGAAGTTATATTCTATTTATTAAAATAGTAGATGTTTGGAAGTATTTTTCTAATATATAAAAGATTGCACATATTTTCTGTAGCTTGCAAATAAAGGTGAGCGATAATGGAATGATTACATTCATTTATCCTATCTGAAAGGATTCCTTGAATTACTTAAACACAATTCATATACACTTTTTTCTTAATCCATTAATGATATAAATATTAATAATTTTTAATTACAATGATAAAATAATTATTAACAAAATTAATTAATCAAAAACATCCTATAACCATGATCTTGGAGGAAAAATGTCGTGGTTTATTTATTTAGTAAAATAAAGAAATTACCATGGTAGATAACATGTAAAAACTAGTGAAAAACTCATTTTCAAAAAATAAAATACAAGATAAGTACAACATCCCAAACTATACCAATAAGGGTACCAAACCCGTCAAGAAGAAAACTGCTTGAATGGTTTGACAAGGAATATCACATTAGACAGTATGTCACAAATGAGTTCACAAAAAACAAACCTCATGTAAAGTAGCACAAATTCAAATAATCCTAACAAGGACATCTTTTTCAAAAATTCTGAGGAGTTACCCGACTATGTGGGCAGCAACCACACTTCCAATATTTTTCCCTTTTCCTGGTTTAGTCCTCAACCACTTCTATTGATAGAAATGAGGTGAGAAATATTTCCCTAACCCAATCTCTTTTAAATGTAACATATTTTAAAACCACAAAATTCACCATTGTTAAGAATAAAATGGGTTCCAATATGTTTTCTTTCATGTGTGTGATGTTTTTGAGTGGCTAAGGATACCATGTATGGGAAAGGGGTATCCATTATTGGGAGGGAAATGTGGTATTTTTTTATTTTGTATTAGTTTTAAGTGTTATAAAATAGCAGGCTGTGGTTGGTAGTGTTTATTTAGGGGTAATAGATAAGAGGTAGATTTTAAGGGGGAGGGTATGAATCGTTTTTCAGAATTCATGGTTGCTACTGGAGATGAGTCCTTGGTATGTTTTTCTTAGCTGAATGGAAGTGGTCTTCTAAAGAGATCCCTATATCTTTCTCCTTCCATAATCTTCTTGTAACACCTTGAGTTTTTAGGGTTCTTTTTTTGAATAAATTAAATTTTAATTTATATATTTTAATTTAATAAATTAAATTTTATTTTATGTATTGAAATTAAATAATTAAAACATTCCTTTAAAATGGAACAAAATTAGTGTACGTTACATGAAATATTGACTGGGAATACGTTACACACAACACCAATGTTTATACAAAACATCATTTTATTATTATAATTATTTAAATAAAATAATTATAATCTAGATGTTAAACTTAGTAATATGAATATTAATTAGTAATTTTTAAATATTTTTTATAATGTATTTATATAAATGAAAATATTTATAATGAAAGATATATTTTTTTGTTAAGTCCTTATATGTTTTAAAATACTATTTTCTCAAAAAACTAATTTTCATGTCCTTTTGTGAAAAATAATAAAACTAATTTTATAAAAATTTAGAAATTAAATTTTATAAAATAAATATAACTTTTCAATTTATATTGTCAAAATTATCTTAGTTTTAAATTTTGGTATTTTTCCAAGAAACTTATTTTTTAGATGAATAGTGAAAAATACCAGATTTTAATTCAAAAGTGTTTTTTCATATAATTTATTTATAAGGTTAAATTAAATTTTAAATTGGTTTAAAAATTTACATAGATAAAATTGTTATCAATAAATACAATTTAGTTCATTTATATCAATTTCAAATTGAAATTGAATACAAAAACAAAGCAAAATTTTAAATGTTTTTACTTTAAAAACCCGCATTGACGACCCAACTGTGGGATGAATATTAAATTAATTTCTTCCAATTATGTGATTGGAATTTGGAAAATTTTATTCCATATTTTTAATAATAATAATTTATAATTTATAATAAGTTATACTTAGTTTTTGACCAGAAATATTAGTGAATGTAATTAAAATTAATTACATCTTTTAAGGAAAAAATTAACCTTAACTAAGGACATAACCTTAAATTTAAGACTCATAAATACATATAAACTTGTTAAACACTCATTATATAGACATTAATCATCCAATAACCTTCTATTCTCGAGTTTTGTTGGTTTGGTATGACTATTTTTGTAAAAACATGGGTACAACTAACTTATTTTCAAAAATACCAAGTGAGTCCTTTCCCTTCCCAATAAAAACCCACCAGCACTCCCTATTCTTCACACCTCTAAAACCACGTAGGTTTGGAAAATATCTATCAAATAAAATTTTCAAAATCTATACCTTCCTCATATAATCCCCCTTGGGAATAATGTCTTCCAAGGAATCATTTTCCACAAACCAAAAGGAGTTACCCGATTAAGTGGTAACACCTTCTCTCAAGCTCCTTTATTTTATTTTCCTTCTTCACCCCATACACTCTATTTATTCCATGATTATATAAAAAAAGTATAATAATTATACTATTATTTTTTTATGCTATGTTTTAAACCTACACTTAAACACACCTCTGTCTAATGGGTAACTAATATATTGTTTACGTGTACAGAGAACCATCGCCTCACTAAATGATAATTGTTCATTATTCCGTTACCGCCTCTCACGGTGAACATTATGAAGCATACTCTATTTATATATGTTATATATTATATTAATTACATATTTAATCATCTATATTCATTTTTACAACACATATCTATTTTACTTTCTATTTGGTGTAAATATGGTAATTTCGTTTGAGGAAGTGTGGACTACCGCCCCCTCAAAGCGATGTCATTCGTTCACACACTACATGGAATGTATTAAGGATAGGTTTATTGAAATTATATGATATATATGATATAATAATTCAAATTTAATAATGCTATATATTCATACACTTCATGTACTTTGTTTCATTCAATATGATAATATAAAAATGGAAACAACGTTCATGCGTACGTACGACTTACTGTCTCCATGAAAAGTGTATCGCATTTCATACTTATATATTGTATTTATTATTATAATAGAAATATACTCAATATTAATTATATTTATATCATTTTTTACAATCTTAAAAAATATATATGTATAAGGACCAAAGATATAACAAATTAAGACACAAGCGATAAACAAAGAGAATATTACCCGAAGCGTAATCTTAACATGAAATTGCTAACAAGCAGGTAATATAAAGTCATAATAAACCCCTATATGGTTTTAAATATAATATTAAGGTTATTTAAATTATTTATTATAAATTTATATTTATTATAAAGGATTTTTGAATGAGTACGATGAGATTCAAGACATAAGGTAAGGGTATTTCATCTCACTTTTTATTTTTGTGAAATACATGCTTTATTCACCACCCATTCCATTTGTGTGGTGTGGATACTGACCAAGGATGAATTAAATGATTATTATTCTTAAATTTATGGGTATTTACTTATCCATTAAATTATATTTATTTCATTTGGATTATGTATCATAAGTTACCAAATTGGTAAAATAGATTTAACTTAATTTTCCTTCTTTGAGACTCATGTTTTGTTATGAACATAAATTATTTTTCTATGTGTACATACATAAATTTTTCATTTTATAACTTGAATATCCTAATTTAAATTATTTTTTATGATTCATGTAATTTACTTTCCTTACATGGAGAGTATGATTCCAACTTACCAATTTATATAAGTTTATTGAAACAATCTCATCAGTTTTTTGAGATTTTTTGTGTTTATGCTTTCTTTGATGAAATATTATAATAAATATCTCAAGAAAATTAATTAAATTTCTTATCATTCAGATATTAATAATATAATAATGTATTGGTTCAATTTTTATACTCTTTTTTACATAATATAGTTAAGAAAGTGTTTTTAAGAAATCATGACTTTACTCTCTCTTACTTCAGAAATCTGTGTTCTTTCAAAACCATGTTTTGTAAAATGGGTTTCCAAGAATATTATTCTAATATCATATGATATCTAAAATAATTTTTTACCATTTTTTTCTTTTACCATTTTTTTTGAAAGATTCTTTTTTCACTTTCTGAACAAGCCATTTATATAACCTTTTTATCATTCAAAAGGAATTTTCCTCTTACCTCGTATGACATGTATAGATTTACCCACTATCAATTATTTAAAAATTTATTTTTTTATGTTTAAAGGTTGATTTTTATGAAAATATTTTTAAAAGTATTTTCAGGAGAATGGCTTTCAAAACATTTCCAATCTTCTTTCATATGTTTTCAAGTAAAAAGGTTTTCAAAACATTTTCAATATTTCTTTATACATTTTCAGTGTATTTTCAAGAAAATGGTTTTCATAAAATTTTCAATATTTATTTATAAGTTTTAAAAATATTTTCAATGAAATTATTTTCAAAACGTTTTCATGATTTCATTTAATTTTTTCAAATTGTTTTTATAGAAAAATTATTTTAAAATTATTTGAATTTTATTTTATATGTTTCCAAGGGAAAAGGTTTTCAAAATGATTAGTCTCCATTATAAGTTTTCAAGGTAGTTTCTACAAAAAAATATTTTCAAAAGGTTTTATCTATTAAAAAGTCTTTTTCAATGAAGAAAAGTTACTTTCCACATGAAACTTTTTGGAATGATATTTAAAAATTATTTTCCATCTAATATGGCATCGATTGATTTTTCTCATTCCTATATAGGAAATGATCTAAATGATTCATTCATATTCATTCTATCATTGGGTTATGATTAATGTCATAGTCTTTATGAAACCCATTTCTCATTCATGGGTTATATGTTTAGGAAATATATTTCCCTTTCACTAGTCAAATGTTTATGAAATTCACTTCTCTTCCATTGGTTATGATTTTGATGAAAAGATTATGAAACCTGTATATTTTTTCATACGTTATGATATGATTACATATATATGATACCCATTTCATTTCAGGGGTTATGATATGCTAGTTTACAATTTTTTTGCACATGTTTTTTTGATTTCATTATGAGATAGGTGGGACCTAGATCTCCCTCTAATGCATTGGGTAAAGATTTATATCTCAAAATATAGAAATGATTGGAACAAGAAATGAAATCAGTTTAGTATTAATGATTTGGAATAGCAATTGAACTTAGTTCAGTATTTCAAGGTCGGAACATGGGGTGAACTCAGTTCATTAATACAGGGCTAGAACGGGGTGTGAACCCAGTTTGGTAAAGAAAGTTTTCCACTAATATGGTCTCATAAAGAATTCCGTGGATACTATGGAAATTATATTATATTCTTATGCGTCTACCATAATTCCATATTTTATTTCCATGTTATGATTTCATGTCTTATGTTCTTTATTTCCTTATGATTCATGTCTTATGAACTTTCATTCTTTATGCCATGATTCATGTGTATGATCCTTTCTATATAGGGTATGATTATATATTTTCATGATCATATTTTCATAACCTTATGATCATAATTAACTTACATATCTCCCTTATTTACTATTACTGAACATTTGAGCTCACCCCTTTTTAGGTTTCCTTCCCGAGGTTATTAAGAATGGTTTTATTGTAAGTATAAAAGGTTGAGATCATTATGGGATGTAAAGAACTGACCCCAGTTCCTTAGTGTCGGTTCCTTATTTCATTACATTGGCATGGTTACATGATATTTTTATTCTGAATGAATGAATAGGTTAATACTTTTGGAAAACTAGATACATATATAAGTTCAACCTTACAACTTTAAAGGAAATACAATATATATATATATATTAGAAACATTCATGAATCAAAGATTATCACGGAAAGTCATTCATAATTTACCTCTTCATATCCAGGTAAAATAAAACATAAGAAATGAGTGAGATTGGATGCTCAGTAAGGGTAAACAGTGCATTAAAATATACCATAAACATAAACATTAGGCATGGTGAATAACTAAAAGCACATGCCTTTAAAAAAATATTCTTGAACACAATATGGTAGGAATATTATCTGAATATATAATTCCACAATAAAATACAATCATGGGTATTCTAATAGTCAAATAACAACATGAAATATAAATTAATATCTTCATAATGAGGGAATTCATAATTTCGGACACCATAACCATACTGTCAAGGCCTCATGCTAAGACTGTAAATAACCATACTGTTATGGCCATGTGCCAAGACTCTAGTTTGTCTCATGAGACCTACTAATGCATCATGGAGATATAGTGGGCCCCACCAATCATGTAATAAGTCCAATTAATTAGTTATATGAATGGGGATAAATATAACAACATATATATTTATATAGAAACTAGCATATGAAATTTAATTACTTCCCCCAGTCATTAAATATGAACACTAACCAATAATAATAATGTGGTGAATGGTATCAAGATAGCACATCCACAGTCAAACTAATCATAAATAATTTCATCAAATATTCTATATTATATCATAAAATGTTAATCCCAATTGAATATAAAATCAAAAATGGTGTTAAAATAGATGAAAATACTCATATAAAATCATCGAGTAATTATTGAGATAAATACACTTTAACTTTGAAAAGAAGAGTTCATTAGGAAAAATATTTGTATAAAAACAGATGTTAAATATGGTAGTTTTTTAATAATAAAATAAGTTATTTTATAAAAATAATGGTTCCTAAAAATATATTATATAGTTCCATGGAAAATAGGTAAGAATTAAAGAAATTTCCTTGAATCAGGCTCGTATTTCAAGAATATTTTTTTAAAGATCCTTTTAAAACATGTGTCTATCCATAAAATAAAGAAGGATTATGGTTGGTTGACATATATATAACATTAAAAATAATTATTATGATTAAATTAGAATAAATAATAATTTAATTGGAATTAAGAATGGAAAAGAGTAACCCGAAAGAAAATGTAGGTTCGGGTAGAAATCCCTTACCTTATATCAAATTTGTTCTTCTCTTGAACATAAAGTCCAGGAATATGAAATTAGACTTATTAACAGATTTCTTAAAAACCTACTAGAAATATATTTGGTTTATCATAATTTTATTAAGTTTATTTATGGACTTATTGATATGTTATATTATTGAATTCTGTGGTTCTGGAGTGTTCGTTTCCTTCATTTTCATAATCTGATCGCTTGTTTATAATTAATGGAGTTTTTGTAGAATGGATGTACTTATCCAGAATTGGATTTATATGATAATAAATATTACTAATAATCATAAATGTTCTTATAATTCATTTAGTTATATGTTATGAGGATGATTTATTAGTTGAAACATTAATGACAATCATTT
This sequence comes from Viscum album, assembly GCA_963277665.1. Lineage (NCBI taxonomy): Eukaryota > Viridiplantae > Streptophyta > Magnoliopsida > Santalales > Viscaceae > Viscum > Viscum album. The sequence goes on along the minus strand of OY728129.1, from coordinate 612,035,345 downwards.
ACATTATTTTAGTTGTATTTTGAATATTGTGAAATAGTTTCGTTGTATGTATTAATATAATGTATATATACTCGTTACATAACATTAAATAGGTTATCATACATATAGTATAGTTTTTTTCAACCATAATAATTGTTTTATGACCATAATTGAAGATGAAATTTAAGTACGAGACTTTATTGTCCACGAAGGTTGTAAATTGGGACCTCACGAACGATGATTTTGTTTATAAAATCAATGAGAGAGAGAGTAAAAAGATTGATAATGTTTATTAAATTAACATGATATAATTATAGTATTTATGTATTACTAGATTTATCAATATCACTTTGACAGAGGAGGTGAGTAGAGGATAACAAAAGAAAGGAACTTGAAATGAAATTAAAAGAAAGAAGATGTGGATTTACCTCTTGAATACAACTCCTTGAGAACCTCCTTATGGGAAGGTGTTTTGGTCTTTTGGACAGAAAAATGGCTCTTAGACATTGTCAGAGACTAAGGGGTGAGTATTTAGGCATAAATTTAATGAGTTTAAAGGCTTATAGGAGTAATGAGAAGAGGGAGTGATGGGTGGCTTTTATATTGGAGGAAAGGAGTTATTTCCCATTATTTTAATCATTATTTTATTATTTTGGCTCAAGACTATGAATAGTCTTGATTCTTGTGACTAAAAAAAGTAATACGTGCATTTGAGTTTGAACAAATGACCATTTATGTAACACCTCAAGTTTTTTTTAAAAATAAATAGAAATGCACAGAAAATGGTTTTAAGTAGATATTTATAACGAGACTTTAAAACATAAACTTTCCCACTTCTATGTTTTGAATTTCAAGAAACTGTAATCTACAATTGTGTTCAGCATGTTATTTGGTGTCTATTGGAACGAACTTGTTTTTTTTATGAATAATAACATACCCTTATGAATAGTAATATGAATAGTAATATGATCCTAATGAATAGTAAATTGCAATATTATTTTATTTTATTATGGCTTCAAGATAATGACATCTTGATTAATTTTTCAATGTGATATAAAAGCAATTGTAGTTTTTAAATAATTAATTTTTGAATTAATTATGATTTCATTTAAAAATTAAATTATACATATTTAAAAAATTATTTTCAAAAAATGGACTTCATTTTTGAAATCTACACATTGATAAATGGTTAGGGTGAATTTTGGGAATTTTTTTGAAACATATTATTTTTCAGTGAATAATAAAAAAATACAGTTTTTAGTTTCAGTGTGTTAATGACATCATGAAGTATATAATAATGATTTCATAAGTCTAGTCTACTTTTTTATAGTTAAATAATATGTGAGGTGTACCAAGTGGCTTATACCAATGGAAATTACCATGGGAAAGCCCATGGTTTTGCAAATACCACCCATGAGGTGTCCCTTGGAAATTATTAAAATATTCCCTTTTCCTAAAAATACCAACCCATTCCTTCATTAAAATTATTATCAATTCCTCCACAATGATGCTATTCCCTTTTTACCTTCATATTATTCCTCCCAAGGTTTCCTTGAGCCCCCAAGGTCTCAACCTTCATGTTCTAAGGGTTAATCTACAAGGTTTGAAAATCTCTGTTTTCTTCTTTTTCCATTCTAGTTCCATTTTATGTGGTATAACTTTCATGTTTCCATACCATGTTCTTATTTATTTATTATTCATCATCTACTCTATATTATGATTCACTTCTGGATGGGTGACCCTAGTCCCCTCTCTTTTTAATATTTTCTAAAACCATGTTGCATATCCGTTAGGCTGTGAAATTTTTATAAGGGATTTCTCATTTATTATTTTATTTTGGGTTCCATGATTTTCATATTATTTCTTCATCTCTTCTTACCCAAGAGGCTTGAAATATATATAAATAATGTTTATTTTTTATTTTCTCATTTTCATGGAAAATTCATCATAATTATTTTTCACCTCACCCACGTATTCAAGGAGTAAAAACATTGTCTGTGATATGTCGAATTACCATCATCGTGGATGATGTGGTTTTAATTTTAATTAACTCTTTAAAGTATGGTTGTAAATATATTTTTATGGTAAAACCAAGTTATAATATATATATTATATCTCATCCATGGTTTTGGAATTCTTTTTAACACATGGTTCTAATTTATAAAATGAAATGAGGTCATTTTTATCAAAGAACCACTAAAATGATCTAAACGAACATCATTAATGTTATAACTTATGAATCATCCTAATGTAAGAATTCAAAATTATAAATGGTAAAATTTATGTTACTCAATGTTTGTAAATAATACTCTATTTGAACTCTGTATTTTCACTTCCAATCGACCAGAATGTCTACTATGAACCAATCATAGAAATCATGTAAGGAACTCACCCAAAAACAGTGCAAGGAACAAAATACTAATAATTAAAGGGTCAAATGATGTTATGAAATGATAATATAAGATTTTATAAACATTAACATGTTTCTGTAAAATATTAATAACACTCTTTTAACCATTATACAGTAAGTTTAAACATGTTTGAAGTAGGAAAAACCTGATGTAATGGAATTCTTAACTCAAATTCCATTCTTTGGGTTAACCTTTTAATTCATTATTTATGTGCAATATAAATTGTTTGTGTGATAGGGTTATGTTTATATTATGTTTATATTATGTGTATTTATAGTATATATACATACTCCATCCACTCGATTAAGTATCTCTTGAATTTTATGATATTTATAAGGGTCTTTTCTTTAAAAATCCATTTTTCAAATTTGGTTTTACGAAATGACAAAGAAGTGTTTTTATAGAATTATTCATGTTGTATGATTATGTTTTGGTTCTTGGGAATTATTTATGATTAATAGTGGGACTTATATATCCCTCCAATTCATTGTTTGTAAGTAAGTTGGAGGTCGGTCGTATGGTTACTCCAAGTGTAACTGCGATGGTTACACAAAGTAAGGTAGCCCTGAGGGTAACAAATTAATAGGTAGCCAAGAATGGTTATAAGATTATGTAAGTAATGCCATAAGATACGTTTATGATTATATTTATGTTCTAAGGTTTTTTTTGTATCTTGTTTAAATCTCATGTTACATAAAGTAAGTATATATGGGTGATAAGAATGTCTTTTGAAAATGCTTTCACACGTTACGAGTATTCCTATACTGATGTGATCTTTCCTTCTTTTCCATCCCTTACTGAGAATTTGTGCACATCCCAATTTTTTAAATTCTTTTTACAGGTAAATTGATGTGTAAGACAAGGTAAGAAGCCATGTTAAATGTCGAATAATTGTTGAAGAGTCTTTTTTTAAGTTTTAATGTTTTATATTTTGAAAAAAATGGAAACTGTTTATATGGTATCCACTCTGAAATAATGTGCAATGTTATGAATGTATTATACTAATTTTATAAAGCTCAAAACTTGAAAATATATTCAATATAAAAGGATTTTTTTTTCTTGAATAAATTCATTATTATGTATGTAATAAGTTCATGTCCTTATAGTTGGTATCAGAGGATGGTTTAGATAACTTTAGGGGTTATGGTGTTGTTAATAGAATACCATAAATTATTTTCACTTTATATTTAATTTGAAACATTATAGAATTTAATGTTTACCATGTTGCTTCATCTATGAAACGTTTGTTCAGAATTGTTTTCTGCATAATTAACATGGATGTTGAAGAGGAGAGGCACCAACAGAATGACATCTTTCTGGAACTATAGCCCAGAATGGTTGGGATTGGAACCGAGCAGTTTGTGACAGTAATGGCTCAGCTAACGCAGGAAATAAATGGTGGTGGCATCCATGCACGAGAACCAATATAGGTACCACAACATAACATAATAGTAGTGGAACATTTTATGAGACAACAACCTCCTACATTCAATGGATCTTCTAACCTAGTAGTAGCTGAAAAATGGATCAAAGCCCCTGAAAATATATTTTATGTTATGGGACGTTTAGAAAATCAAAAGATAAGTCTTGACATTTATTGTTTTGAAGGGGAAGATGATCAATGGTGGTAAATGGTAAGTAATATCAGGGGTAGAGAGGATTTTTATGCCTTAGAGTGGGATGAATTTGAAATTATTTTCCTTGAAAAATATTTTCCTAAGGTGGTGCGACATTGAATAGAGAAGAAATTCCATGAATTGAAATAGAAGGAGGAAGATTCGGTGGTTGTGTATGAATTGAACTTCACCCAACTGGTGAGGTATTCTCCAAATTTTATTCTGGATCTTGATTGAAAAATCAACTATTTTTACTCAGGATTAAATCAAAGGTATCAAAGGGCATTGGCCTCCCGTGAATTCAAACGTTATGAGAAACTTTTCCGATGTGCTAAGAAGGTAGATATGGAGTTTCTGATGATCATGTGCATTTTAGAAACAAATAGAAGATGCGGTCTAGTTGGCACGAAATGGGTAATAATCAACCAAATAAATCTGATGGTAAGAAAATCCGATTTCTAGTTTGTGAAAAGTGTGTCAAGAAACACTATGGGGAATGTCTTTTCAAAACTGGGAAGTTTTTTAAATGTGGTATGTTTGGACATATAGATCGAGATTTCAATGAAAATGATCCTAATACTGTGATGTGTTTTAAATGTGGTGAAATGGGTCATTATGCAAATTCCTTCCCAAAGAGAGATATGAATAATGCAAAGAAGCCAGACTACAAGAAGAAAGGTGTAGTGAGATCCTTTTCAACTACATCAGTAGAGGTTGGGCCATCCAATTTAGTTTTATAAGTTACTTTGTTTCTTCACTTATATTTTGAAAAAGTTTTGTTTGACACGGGGTCTACACATTCCTTCATCTCTGAGAAATTTTCTTGTAAATTGGAAATATCACCTCAACAAATGAGACCCAAACTTGTTGTTAAAATACAAGGTGGAAATGTTATTCCAAAGAGGAAATATAAGAATCTTTCTATTGTGGTATGTGGAATGACATTACCTACAAACCTTGTTGTTTTACCCTTAGTCCAATTTGATATTATTCTGGGGATGGACTGGTTTTTTGATTTTCATGCTAAGATTTATTATAGAGATAAAGAAGTTTATTTCCTGATATAGTTTTAGTTTATATGAAGGAATGAACCCATACAATTGATAACATATCAGGAAGCTTAGAAACTATTGAAAGATGGAAAGGAAATTTATCATTCTCATATTGTTGAAAACAAGGTACCTATTCAGATTAATAATGTTCTAGTGGTAAATGAATACCTTGATGTTTTTCCTGATGAGTTACCCAGTGTCATACCTGATCAAGATGCTGAATTCACAATTGACCTAGTTCCTGATGCTAAGACAATTTCGAAACCCCCTTATCGTATGTCTCTAATAGAACATCTTGAATTGAAAAATCAGTTGCAGGATTTTATTTACAAAGGCTTCATTCATCCTAGCACTTCACCATGGGGAGCTCCTGTTTTTTTTTGTTAAAAAGAAATATGGTTCCATGAGACTTTTTATTGATTATAGAGCTTTAAATAACATCACTATTAAAAACAATTATCCTTTTCCTCGTATCGATGACATGTGTGATCAGCTCCAGGAAGCTCAGTACTTTTCGAAGATTGACTTGAGATCCAACTACCATCAGCTGAAGGTGAAGGAGGATGAAATCCCAAAAACAACCTTTCGTAATAGATATGGGAATTATTAATTTGTTGTTATGTCGTTTGGATTAACTAATGCACCTGTTGTATTCATGAATCTTATGAATATAGTATTTCATGTGTTCTTGGATAAGTTTGTGGTTGTATTTGTTGATGACATTCTAGTATTTTCTAAAAATAAATAGGATCATGAAAAACATCTAATGGTTTTTTTAAAAACCATAAAAGAAAAGAAACTGTATGGAAAGTTTATCAAGTGTGATTTTAGGTTGCAATAGATTTCTTTTCTTGGGCACATTGTAAATAAGGATGGAATAATAGTTGATCCGGCCAAAACAAAAGTAGTTTATGAATGGACAAGACCCACAAATGTTATAGAGATTCATATTTTCTAGGTTTAGCAAGTTATTACAGATGGTTTTTTAATAATGTTGCAGAGTTATCTAGATCGATAACTAATTTAACACGAAAAGGGGTTAAATTTGTTTGAACAGAAGAATGTGATGTTTTTCTTCAGGAACTAAAGAAGATATTGGTGAATGCTCTAATTTTGGCCTTACCATCCCGGAATGGTGAGTTTGTCATCTACAGTGATGCTTCTTTGAAGGGACTTGGTTGTGTTATGATGCAGAATGATCAGATAATTTCCTATGCTTCGAGACTACTTAAACCTCATGAGCTAAATTATCCCACACATGATTTTGAATTGGTAGCTGTGGTTTTTGGTTTGAAAAATTGGACGCATTATTTATACAGAACCAAATGTGAAATATATATTGACCCTAAAATTTTGAAGTATATATTCACTAAGAAGGAATTAATCATGAGGCAGATAAGATGGCTAGAACTGATGAAGGATTATGACTACATGATCAATTACCATCCTTGGAAAGTAAACAAAGTGGCGGATGCCTTATGACAAAAACAGCATGCATCATTTACCATGCTATGTTTGGAACATGATCCCTTTATTAATGATTTGATGAATTTTGTCATAGAATTTTTTGGTGCAGGGAATACCTCTATTTTGATTTTGGTTTCAGTGCAGCCTTCGTTGTCAGACAGAATTAATAAAGTGCAGAACAAAATACCACAAGCTACAGAAAAAGGTAGAATTGGTTAAAATGGGTAAGTTACCAAAATTTAATCTTGATAAAGATTGTGTTTTAAGATTTGTAAAAAGGTTGTGTGAGCCTAGTGATTCTCAGTTAATGAAATATTTGTTTTGCTAAGCTCATAGTTCTCCATTTTCTTTTCATCCTGGCAGTACTAATATGTACAAAGACCTTCAGGAGTATTATTGTTGGGATGTAATGAAACGAGATATTTCTTATTTTAACATGAAATGTTTCACATGTCAATAGGTTAAAGCAGAGCTGTATTCAATGAAGGGGATGCTTCATCATTTTCTAGTTCCATAGTGGAAATGGGAGAATGTATCCATGGGCGTTGTGGCAGGACTACCAAATACTTCTCGAGGTAACAGTGCAATTTGGGTTATTGTTGATTGGCTAACAAGGTCTACACATTTTATTTCTGTTATAGATACAATGAATTTGGATCAGCTTTGTCGATTGTACCTCAAGGATATTGTCAGGTTACATGGATTTCCTCTTTCTATTGTATCAGAATGAGATCCCAGGTTCACTTATAACTTTTGGAAGGGACTTCAGAAGTCATTGGGCACAAAGTTAAATTTCAGTATATCTTTTCATCCTCAATCAGATGGGCAGTCAGAACTAACGATTAAAACTTTGGAGGATATGCTTCAGGCTTGTTCAATGGAATATCAGGGAAGTTCGGATCATGATCTTTATTTAGTTGAGTTTTCTTATAATAACAGTTTTCATTCCAGTATTCAGATGGCACCTTTTTAGGCCTTATATGGGAAGCAGTTTCGGACTCAAGAATTTTGAGATGAAGTTGGTGAAAGAAAGTTGATGGTGCCAGAATTAGTAGAAGAAGTGGTTGAGAAAGTGAGGATGATCCAGCGGCACATGAGGACAGCTTAGAGCAGGCAGAAAAGTTATGAAGATAACATAAGGAAAGACTTCTCTTTTGAGGTAGGTGACCATGTTTTCCTTAAAATCTCACCTTAGAAAAGTGTGATGCATTTCAGTAAGAAAGTGAAGCTAAGTCCATGGTTCATCGGTCCTTTTTAAATCTTGGAGAAAGTTTTAATAGTTGCATACCACGTAGCTTTGCCTCCAAACTTGTTTCAGGTAAACAATATTTTTCAGGTTTCGATGCTGAGAAATTATGTTTCAGATTCCTCATATGTCTTGAGCCCAGAATCAATTCAGCTAGAAGAGAACCTTTCTTATGAATAGAAACCAGTTCAAATTTTTGATCGAAGGGAACAGATATCATGGAATAAGGTAATCCATCAGGTAAAGTTTTTGTGGAGAAACCACATGGCCGAAGAAGCAACATGGGAGTCTAAAAATGCTATGAGGGAAAAGTATTCTCAGTTTTTTAATAAGTAAATAAATTTGAGAGGAAGAAATTTCCAAAAGGTGGGGATAATGTAACACCCCATGCTTTTCTAAAAACAAATTGAAATGCATGGAGCTTTTTTTAAGTATATATTTATAACTAGCCATTAAAATATAAAATTTTCCACTTCTATGTTTTGAATATCATGAAATTGTCATCTATAATTGTGTTCAGTATGTTATTTAGAGTCTATTAGAACCAACTTGTTTTTTTGGTGAATAGTAACATACCCTTATGAATAGTAATATGACCCTAATGAATAGTAAATTGTATTATTATTTTATTTTATTATGGATTTAATATAATGACATCTTGATTAGTTTTTCACTGTGTTATAAAAGTAGTTATAGTTTTAAAATAATTAATTTTTGAATTAAGTATGATTTTATTTACAAATTAAATTAAAAATATTTAAAAAATTATTTTCAAAAAATGGAATTTATTTTTGAAATCTACACATCGATAAATGGTTAGGGTGAATTTTGGGAATTTTTCTAAAATAGTTGATTTTTTGGTGAATAGTAAAAAATATTGTTTTTAGTTTCGGTGTGTTAATGACATCATTAATGATATAATAATGATGTCATCAATTTGGTCGACTTGTGTATTGTTAAAGAAGATATGAAGTACCCCAAGTGGCTTATACCATGGGAAAATACAATGGGAAAGCCCATGGTCATGCAAAAACCACCCATGAGGTGTCCCTTGGAAATTATTAAAATATTCCCTTACTTTTCCAATATATAGCAACCCATTCATTCATTAACATCATTCCTAATTCCTCCTCAACTAATATAGGTACTCCTTAACTTCATATTAGTCCTCCTAAGGCTTCCTAAATCCTCCAAGGTCCTAACCTTCATGTTATAAGGTTTACTCTATAAGGTATGAAAATTCTCAATTTTCTTCTTTTTCAATTCAAGTTCTCTTTTATGTGGTATAACTTTCTAGTTTCCAGACAATGTTCTTATTTCATTCTTATTCTTGATCTACTATATATTATTATTCATTTCTGGATGGTTTACCCTTGTCCCCTCTCTTTTTAATATTTTCTAAAACAATGTTGTGTAGCCTTTAGGCTGCCGAATTTTTATAAGAAATTTCTCAATTATTATTTTATTATGATTTCCATTCTTTTCTTATTAATTATTCATCTATTCTTAACCAAGAGGCATGAAATCACCAGAAATAATGTATATTATTTATGTTCTCATGTTCGTGTAAAATTAATCATCATTATTTTTCTCCTCACCCACTTATTCAAAGAATAAAAACATTGTCCGTGATGTGTCGAATTACCGACATCGTGCATGATGTGGTTTAAATTTTCATTATCTCTATAAAGTATGGTTATGAAACCATTTTTATGGTCGAAAAAATTAATAATATATGTATTATATCTAATCCATGGTTTTTTAATTTATTTTAACACATGGTTTTAATTTATAAAATGAAATGAGGTCATTTTTATCAAAGAACCACTAAAATGATCTAAACGAACATCCTTAATGTTCTAACTTATGAATCATCCTCAAGTAATAATTCAAAATGATAAATGATATAATTTATGTTACTGGATGTATATAAATACTACTCCATTCCAACTCTAGATTTTCACTTCCAATGAACAAGAATGTCCACCATGAACTAATCATAGAAATCATGTAAGGAACTCACCCAAAAATAGTGCAAGCTGAAAAATACTAACAATTAAAGGGTGAAATGATTCTCTGAAGTGATAATATAAGATGTTATAATAATTAAAATGTTTCTATAAAATACTAATAACAATATTTTAAAATTATACAGGAATTTTAAACAAGTTTGAAGTAAGACAAACCCGAGGTAAGGGAATTCTTATCCCGATTTCCATTCATTGTGTTAACATTCTACTTCATTATTTATGTGCTATATAAATTGTTTTTATGATGGGTTATATTTATATTATGTTTTATTATGTGTATTTAAAGTATATATACGTACTTCATCTACTCTATTAAGTCTCTCTTCAAATTAATGATACTTATAATGGAATTTTCTTTAAAAATATTCTTTTTAAATTCGGTTTTATGAAATTCTAAAGAAATGTTTTTATGGAATTATTCATGTTGTATGATTATGTTTTGGTTATTGGGAATTATTTATGATGAATGGTGGGACCTATATATCCCTCCATTGCATTTGTTATGTGTAAGTTTGAGGTCATACATATGGTTACTCCAAGTGTAACTACAATGGTTACACAAAGTAAGGTAGTCATGAGGGTTACAAATTATAAGGTAACCAAGAATGGTTAAAAGATTATGTAAGTAATGCCCCAAGATACCTTTATGATTATATTTATGTTCTCATGTTTTGTGTGGATATTTTTTAAATATCATGTTACACAATGTAAGTATATATGGGTGACATGAATGTCTTTTGAAAATTCTTTCATACGTTACGAGTATTCATGGACTAATGTGATCTTTCCCTATTTTCCATCCCTTACTGAGCTTTTGTGCTCATCCCAAGTTTTTATATGATTTTCACAGGTTAATGGATGTGTAAGACAAGTAATTAAGACATGTTAATTGTTGAAGATTTTTCAAGGAGTCTTGTTTTATGTTTTAATGTATTATATTTTGAAAAAAATGGAAACTATTTTTATGTTATCCACTCTGTAATAATGTGTAATGTTATGAATGTATTGTCCTAATTCTCTAAATATCTAAAGATGAAAAGTTACTCAATGTAAAAGGAAGTGTTTTATTGACTAAATTCAATATTCTGTATGTAATAAGGTCATTTAATTATAATTTACATCATCCATGACTTAAGCATGATATATAAATGAATTTATTTAGCCTATTTTGTAAATTATCAAATTTCACTATTCACCTAAAATTCATGTATTTCATAAAAAACCCAAATATTCACCCTATCAATTTTTCAAAGTGTAGAATTCAAAAATGAACTCCATTTTATCAAAAAAAAATCTAAATAAGATAAATTTAATTTTTAAATAAAATTATTATTTACTGGAAAAATACAGATTTTAAATTTAAAACTCATTTTATAATACTTTCAAAAATTAACTGAGGTCCCATAAAATTATACTAAAATAATAGGAAATTGAAATATTTATTTACGAATACATTTTATTAAAATCAATTATATAAATTTATTAATTTAAAATTGTAATTAAATATTTATTACTCACAAAAACACCAATACATAATTATTAGTTTCAAATATATTCTATTTCATTTATTAGGTGCCTAAAGTTTATTTATACTTACATGGGTGAGGTTACTATTCATAAGGGTTATATTACTATTCATAGGGGTGTGTTACTATTCATAAGGTTCAAGTTATTATTCACAAAAAATGTAATTTGATCCTATAAAACTCTAAATATATTATTGAACGCAACTTTGTATGTGAGTTTTTCGAAATTCAAATCACAAATGTGGGAAAATTATGTTTATTGGATAGGTTATAAAAAAGTGGTGTTTTGTAGAGACTTATCAATTCATGAATTCAATATTGAATTTATTTATAAATCTTCCGGGTGTTACATTCCCACCTCCTTGAAAAATTTCATCCTCAAAATTATAGATTGTAACCTCATAAAAAGATTTGGGTTGTTCTCCATCACAAGCTCCTTAGGAACCCATGTTGTTTCTTCAATTTTTGGATTTTTACAATTTACCTTTACCAGTCACATCATCTTATTCCTCAACAATTATTCCTTATCTTCTAGAACATGGATATTCCGATCATAGTAATATTAGTTTGATTCGAATTATATACCTTCAAAATTGAGGACATGTGTCGGTTCTAGAATGAAATTTTTCAACAATGAGACGTGGAACACATTGTGTACTTTAGTTAGGATGGGAAACATTTCCAAGAGATAAGCTATAGCTCCAATTCTATCTAGAATTTCAAAATGTCCAATGACCTAGGGCTTAATTTCCATTTTATCCCAAATCTAATAACACCCTTCCATGGAGATGCTTTTAAGAAAACCTGATCTCCCACTTGAAATTCCAAATCCTTCCTTCGATTATCATCATGCCTCTTTTGCCTACACTGATCTGCTTTGATATGGGTTTGAATAGTCCTTACCTTAACTATTTTTTCCTCCACAATCTTTGGACACACAAGCTTCCTTTCACCGACTTCATATCAACATGTTGGTGTATGACATCTCATTCCATATGCTTCATATGGCACCATTTGAATGCTTGAATGGAAACTATTATTGTATTAAAACTCTTCTAAAGGTAAATATTGATCCCACATATCTTTAAAATCAAGTTATCGTGATCTCAACATGTCTTCTAAAGTTTAGATCATCCTTATTAACTGCAGGTTAGTTTTAGGGTGATAAGAAGTACTCAATCGAAGCTGAGTATCTTGGGATTTCTGAAGACATTTCCATAATTTTGATGTAAATCATGGATCACATCCAGACCCAATTAACAGAGGTTCTCCATTAAGTCTCACTACATCATTTATATGGAGTCGTGCAAGGCACTCCAGGGGAAAATCTTCCCTTCTAATGAAAAAATGTGTAGATTTCATAATTCGATACACAATTACCTATATTGAATCATTATTTCATGGAGTTTTGGGCCATATAGTAACAAAATACACGTTGATTTAATCCTTTTATCATGTAGGGATAGGTATAGTTTACATGAATCCACTAGGATGTTGTCGTTCAGACGTCACATATTGACAGACTAAACATCTTGATATATAATCAATAATTTCCCGCTTCATGTTGTCCCACCAAAAATATTCCTTCAAATATCAATAAATTTTAGTGATACTAGGGTGTATAGAGAAATTCTAACTATGGGAATCATTCAATAATTCTCTTTTTTGATTGGGTATAGATGGAACACAAAACATCGTCCTAAATTTCATAATTCCATCATCATATAAGAATTCTTTCAAATTCCCATCATTTATAGCATTAATTTTCTTTTAAATATTCTTTCCATCATGATGAGAACTTTTAATTCTCTCTAATAAAGATGGTTGGGAAACCAATAAAAAAAGTAAATATTTTTTACCTTATTTTATAATTCACATGTCCCTCCTTACTAGATCCATGAATACGAGATCCCTTTCAATAATCGTTTTTTTACTCGAAGATCATTCATGGTCAATGCATCAGCTGCCTTATTTTCCATTCCTGGATGGTAGTTTATGGAACAATAATAATCCTTGAGTAGTTCGATCCATCACATTTTCCTCAAGTTGAGTTATTTTTGTGAGAAGATATATTTTAGAATCTTTTGATCCATATATATCTCACATCTTTTACCATAGAGATAGTGTCTCCATATTTATAGAGAAATGATCAGAGTATCTAACTCTAGATCATGTATATGATAGTTTTGTTCATGAATTTATAACTTCTGTGAGGCATATGAAATAACTATATCATTCAGTATAAAAGAAAATCCATGTCCTTTCATTAATTCATCACTATAGATCACAAACCCATCATTCCCCAATGGTAGAGTTAGGATAAGAGAATTCACTAAAATCATATTTAATTATTCAAAACATTCCTCATATTATTTTTTCCATAGTAACAAAACCCCTTTTATGAGTAATCTTGGTTAACGGGTTGGTTAATCATACAAAGTTCTGAATGAAATGTCGATAATAACCTACTAAACCAATAAAATTATGTACCTCGGTTATGTTCATTGGTGAAGGCCATTCATGAACAGCCTTTTATTCATAAGATCAATGGATATTCTATACATGGAGAAAATGTTACTATGAAATAAAGATGATTGAATCCAAAATTCACACTTGTTAAACTTACCGTATAATTCATTTCTTCTAAGAGTCTTCATAATAATGTTCAAGTGAATTTCATGATCTTTGTATCTTTTTTAGTATACCAATATATCTTTAATAAATACCACTAAAAATTCATCAAGTTATTACTTGAAAACCCTATTAATTATATACATAAAGACATAGGGTGCATTAGTCAGTCCAAAATGCATTACTATAAACTCAGAATGCATATACCTGGTTCGAAATGTTTTCTTTGGAATGTCTTCCTTCCTCACACACAACTGATGATATCCAGATCGAAGTTCAATCTTCAATAAATATTGGGCTCTATGAATTTTATAAAATAAATCATTAATGAAAGGTAAGTGAAACTTTTTATTTATTATACTACCATTGATCTCTATGTAGTCAACGCACATCCTCATAGATCCATCTTTTTTTAGCGAAAAGAACAGAGGCTACCCACGGAGAAACACTAGGGTGAATAAATCCTTTATCACTAACTTCCTCTTGTTTTTTATTTAGTTATACTAATTCTAGAGTGTCTATTCTATAAGGATTCTTTGATATAAGTATTTAACCATGAATTCAATCAATAGAAAACTCAATTTCATGATTTGGAGTATGTCTAGGTAAATCCTCTTGAAATACATCAACATATTCTTTCACAATAGGTACATACTATATTTTAATATTTTTGTTTTCACCCATAGGTATTGTTTTTTCATCCTCATTAAAAATTGTATTCAATAGAGCTGTCGAGGGTGGATCTTGATAAGAATCATATGGTGATGTTTTTCCTTAAAGATATGGGATTCCCTGTCATTCTCAAAAAATTTAACTTCTTTCTTCTTGCAATATATTTTCGCATCATATTTTGAAATCCAGTCCATACCAAGGATTATATCGAAGTCAATCATGAGTGTGGTGAAAAAATCAGTAGATGAAGCATGCTCATATGCCATAATGGGGACAACCTGACACATCATTGTTGCAATGATACTTCCCTAAAGAGTTTTGACATAAAACTCCTTTATTAAATCAAATTGGAAATATCTAGTTTTCTTGAAAAAATGGGAAGATATAAAAGAATGAGATGATCTAGAATCAAATAAAGTAGTGTCTAAGTTTTTTTAAATGATTAATATACCTACCACCACATCATTATGAACTTCAACATTAGTAGTTTTTCCAACATAAGTTTGGCCTTTCTCTCTTTGCCTTATTTGGGGAAAGTTTCCTTGATGCTTAGTACAGTCCTTTGAATAATTTCACCTCTCCTTTCAATTGTAGAATAGAGAATTTGTAGCTTTTTCTTCCCATTTTGATCATGGGAGTGGTGAACTTTTTCTCCACACTTGTAACAAACACCCAAACCCATCAGGAAAGTACCAATGTGTTTCTTCCCACAACTATCACAGGGTATAAAGTCATGTCATCCCTTGTTACCCATTTCCTTATTTCCTTTTCATTATTTCCCAGAAACCCCTTTATTCTATTTCGTTCATTTAAAGTCATATGAATTAGATAATTCCATTTCCTTCTTGATAGCACTTGAGACTATATCTTCGTATGATGAGAAACTATGGGAGACTACTGACCTTCAGAGGAATAGATTTAAACCATCAGATAATCAATCAATCATTCTCCTTGGATTATGTATGTTTTATATGGAATGTATTTCTAACCTTGTGAAATTAGATTCATACTTTGAAACATTCTCATCATCTTTTTTCCTCAAATTCAAAAAATAGAATTTCCATATTAACTCATTGTTCATGAGGGAAGTATTTTTCTAAGAATAATTTATTAAAATCTCTCCATTCCATTTAATATATTCCTTCCTTATCCTTTTTTTGAATTAAATACCCCCACTAATATTTTTCTCCTGAAATGATAAATCATCATGACAACCTTATCTATTTTCTAACATCCCAATGCGAGAAATATATTCTCTAAAAAAACACATCCACTGCTCTATTACGAATGTGTTTATATTCATGTTGAATGGTGGAGGTTTTTGTTACATAAAGTGGTCTAACATAGCCCATTCGAATTATGGATCCATATTCTTTATACAGGCATGGTTATTGTTAACAACCTATGCCAAATATCCTAGTATTGTTATAATTTTTTCAACACCAGTGACAACACCAGATCCAACATCATTATCTTGAATCGGAGGGCAATCCCTACATGGGATACACGCGTTCATGCATTTTCCATTCCTCCCACTACATTCCATTTCTAAATAATGGCATACACTATATTAAGCTATGAACCAGAATTTATATTATCAACAAAAAAAATAGTTTTCATAAATTAAATTCCTATTCATAACTAATCTCATAATCGTAATCATGGTTTCTTTGAGGAAAAATTTATATTTAAGTTCTTAAAAAACAAATTTAAAGAAAATTTTAATTTTCAAAAGAATATCCTAATGGATTGTCAAACCAGGTGTGTAGATAGCCTCATTTTCATGTACCATAATACCCAGAGTCAAGCCTAAAACTCTTTTTTCAGAGTTGTTACTCCTTGTCGGAGTTGTTACTCCTAGGTACATATGTTCCAGAACCACATCCACTTGTAGTATCTAGACAGTGATGTATTTTCTAGAAATATATGCATAATATATTCCTTACCAAAATTATAGGATGTTATCATATGATTATCCTCAAAGACTATCTTAAGGTTTTTTTCCCTAATCAAAATTTTCTAAATCAGGTTTTCAAGTTTTCTACTAAAATTCTTCTGATACCAACGGTAAAGACCCGACCCCAGTTGCCTAGAGTCGGTGCCTTAATTAATTACATTGGAATGATTACAAGATAGATGTATCCCAAAGTAATGAATAGTTTAGTTTTTTTGGAAAATTAGATACATACATAAGTTCAACATTACAACACAAAAGAAAATATAATAATATATATATATTCCATTATAAACATCCATGAATCTAAGATTATCCAGAAAATTCAATCATAATTTATATCTACATATCCTAGGAAAATATAACATAAGGGGTGAGCTCAGATTCTCAGTAAGGGTAAGAAATACAGTGGAAGATATCATAAATATAAACATTTAGCATGGTTAATAACTAAAAGAACATGCCTTTAAAAAATATATACTTGAACAAAATGTGACAGGAATAAGAGATGAATAAATAATTCTACAATAAAACATAATCATGGGTATTCTACTAGACTAGTAACCACATTAAATATCAATTACTAGATTCATAATGAGGGAATTCATAATTCTTAACATCATAACCATACCATGAAGGCCTTGTTCCATGACCGTAAATAACCATAATGGAAAAGCCTTATGTCAAGACTCTAGTTTATCTCATGAGACCTACCGGTGCATCGAAGGGATATAGAAGGCCCCACGCATTAAATAATAAGTCAAATTCATTACATATATTAATGGGGATATATATAAAAACATATACATTCATATTGAAACTAACATAATAAATGGAAATAACTTTCCCCGGCCATTAAATATGAACACTAACCATTAAGAGTAATATGGTGAATGGTATCAAGATAGAAAATCCATAGTCAAACAAATAAAAACCCATTAAATAAAATATGGTAGATTTTATCGTAAAATTATAACCCTAATTGAACATAAGAATCAACAAGAGTGTTGAAATAGATGAAATACTCATATAAAATCATCGAGTAATTCTTGAGATAAATACTCTTTTAAATTGAAAAGAATTGTTCTTTTGAAAAAATATTTGTACAAAACCAGAAGTGAATTAAGGTATTTTTTTTAATAAAATGATTGATTTTAGAAAAATAATGGTTTCTAAAAACAGATTATAGAGTGCCCTTTCAAATTTGTAAGATTTCGTGAAATTCCCTTGAATCGAGGTTGTATTTCGGGAAGAAAGTTTGAAAGATCCTTCTAAAACATGTATCTCTCCATAATAGAAAGAAGTATTTTGGTTGGTACCCATATATAAAACATTAAAACAGAATTTATGATGAGTAAATAAGAATAAATAATAATTTAATTGGGATTAATAAAGATAAATAGTAACCAAAAAGTAAATGGAGGTTCGGGTAGAAAACTATTACCTTCTGTCCAAATATGTTCTGATCTCAAAAATAAGGTCCTGAAATATTAAATTAGACTTATTAATGACATAATTAAGAACCTATTATACATTTATTTATTTTATAATAATTTTATTAAGTTCACTTATGGAATTATTGATATGTTATATGATTGAATCATATTGTTCTGGAGTGTTCGTTTCCTTGATTTTCATAATCAGTTCACTAGTTTAGAATTAATAGAGTTCATGTGGATTGGATATAATTCAACATAATTGGATTTATATGATACTAATGGAAATTAATAATAATAAGTGTTCATATAATTTTTTTTGTTTGTATGTTATCAGAATTAGTTTTTAGGTGAATCATTAATGACTATCATTTAGATTATTTTGGAGGTATTTTGAATATTGTGAACTAGTTTTGTTGTAGGAATTAATATTATGTACATATTCAAGTTATAGAACATTAAATAGGTTATAATACATATATTATAGTCCGGTTCAAACATAAAAATTTGTTCATGGCCAGAACTGGGGGAGAAATTGAAGAACGACACTTCATCATCCACGAAGGTTATAAATTGGCACCTCACAGAGGATGATTTCATTTATAAAATGAGAGAGAGAGATTAAGAATATTGATAATGGTTATTAAATTAACATTATATAATTATAGTACATAGATTATACTAGAGTTATAAATTTAATATGGATAGAGGAGGTGAGTATAGGATAACAAAATAAAGGAACATGAAATGAAATTAAAAGAAAGAAGATGTGGATTTACCTCTTGAATACACCTCCTTGAGAACATCCTTAAGGGAAGGTGTTTTGGTATTTTGGTAAGACCAAGGGCTCCTATACGTGGGGAGGAACTAGGGAAGTCTATTTGGGTAGAAAATTGAGGAGCTTAATGGTTTAGATGAGTGGGGAGATGAGGGAGTGATGGGTGGATTTTATAATCAATGATAGGAGTTATTTGTCATTATTTTATTATTTTGGCTCAAGACTATGAATATTATTGATTCTGGGGTCCCCAAAATTGTAATAAATTCATGTGAGTTCGAACCAATCCCCATTTACATCATCAATGTCTTAAATATGATGCATAAAGTTATTCATTTAGCATATTTCGTAAATTATCAAATTTCACTATTTACAAAAAAAATCAAGTATTTCAAAAAAATCCCAAAAATTCAGCCAAACCATTTTTCGACATGTATAATTTAAAAATAAACTATGTTTTATTCAAATGATTTTCTAAAAAATAGAAATTTAATTTTTATATAAAATTATTATCAACCTAAGAAATACAGATTTTAAATTTTAAACTGAATTTATAATACTTTCAAAAATTAACTGAGGTCGTATAAAACTATCCTAAAATCATAGGGAAAAAATAATATTTATATATAAATTTTATGAAAATAAATTTTATTAATTTATTAATTTAAAATTGTAATTAAATATTTATTACTCACAAAAATACCAATAATTGTTTATTAATTTTTAACATATTCTATTTCATTTATAAGTTTTATAAATTTTAATTATACTAACATGGGTGAAGTTACTATTCATAAGGATCATATTACTATTCATAAGGGTACATTACTATTCATAAGGGTCAAGTTACTATTCACAAAAAATTTAATTTGATCATATCAGACACTAAATATCTTACCGAACGCAACTGTGTATGTCAATATTTTGAAATTAAAATCATAGAGGAGGAAAAATTATGTTAACTGGATATGTTATAAAAAATTGGGGTTTTTTATAGACTATGAGTTTCATGCATTCAATATTAAATTTATTTATAAATGCTTGGTGTGCTACATGGGAGATGTTGAAGATCTTTTACCATGATAGAATATTTTGTTTCCATGTTTCGAAAGACGCTAAACTATTGCGGTCCTCAGGCATGCCTTTTTGTAATGTACTGAATATTCATCTATAATGATGTAATATCCATGTATGTTAATCATGGGACATTATACTTCTCCCTTATACATCAACTCTTTTTCTTCTTATTCTTCTTGAAATAATAATATTTGTCGCATTATTTGTTCCATTTCATCTCATTTATCATGTTGTGTGACCATTGTTAAGAAAGAGTACTAACAATAATGACTACATAGTCAGAGTTGCATGGTTACAAAGAGATCATTTAAGTGTTCACTAGGATAATCACTTCAGTGGGTTTCTCTAGATTTTAATCTTCCATTATAGCTCGGGAAACAATAAAATCAATATGAACAATAGTTTTAATAGCCATATATGGTGGGTTTCTCAAAGTAACTGAAGTCTTCTCCCTTAATTTATCCTCATTGGAAATTGGTGAAGCTATAAAAGGATCCATTTTTTATTCCCACATGATTTTTTTTCTCCAGTGTAGAACCTATAGGAATGTATCTCTTTGAAGTATGGTTAAGATCACTATAATCCAACCTCTATATTAGGGTTAATGAATCTAGGATCTAAACAAGTCCTTTGACCTTAAAATCTTTTGATTGAAGATGGGAAGAGGAAAGAGTCTTTGGAATAACCTCCATGTTTTGCTTACATGATGTAGCCTTTAAAAGGATTATTATATCATCACACCCCTTCCCATTCAGTTTCACATCTTATGTATCAGTTTGAACAAACTCATTATTAGGTGAGGGGACTACATACCACAAAAAATTCACATACTAGGACACACCAACAAGTCATGCCTCATACCTCCCCACATAGAGTGATTTAAATATATAAGGACCGTTACAATTTGAAGGCTCAAAGTCCTTATGTCTTTAAAGACATATAATAATTACTCATAATTAGTAATAGTAAGATAATTAGTAATCCATTAACAATTAACAATTTATTTAAAGAAAATTTAATAATGAATTTATTATTAATAAATAATGGAAATAGGTTAAACCATTAGTTGAAACCCATGGTTACTTTATTTAAGAAATAAGAAGAAACAAAGGAGATGTAATTCTAATATAAGTGACACATTTTCACTATAAATAATAAAACCAAACAAAAAATACCACCCAAGGATTAAACAAGCTATTCAAAAATTCCATAAGAGTTAAAAAAACAAATACCACCGAGGGAAGATCCCTAAACAGATAATGGGGCCTCCATTATTTAGATTCCATCAAACAAAAACATCATGAGATATAATCCCAAACACCAAATAATATTTTCAATGATTGATCATTTACTCCCATAAAAAGAAATAATAACAAAAAAATGATTCCAAAAAGGTCCGTAATCAAATTCAGGCCTTCCAATAGCAATCATCATCCTCAAAATCATATATAAGAAGTAACATTATTGGTTTTCAAAGAAGAATCAAAGACTGAATCCAAAGAAAAAAAATCTGATTTACTAAAAAAAAGGTCAATTTACTAAATTAGGAAAATAAACTTATCCTCTAAAACCATGAGAATATTCTCTAGCTTTTGGCAGGTTAACACGAGTTATATTGATCATTAAATACCTCTTCTTTCGAGATATCTTCATTTTTATGAGCCACATCCTCCATTAAAAAAATATTTAATTATTCTAGTCCTAAAAAAATTCAAGAATCTAATAATCTATCCCTATCAGCAATTTCATCTATTAAATAAATTATGGTAAATGACATTGAAGTAGAATCCTTATTATTAACTTTAACCTTAATATTTTAAACTCTAAATTTATCCACTTTAAGAGTAATTTGATTTGAAGAAGAAGTATTATTTGGATATATTAACCAATAAAACATGGAATTTCATTTTTTTAAAGCATTTTATTTCATAGATTCATGAACAAAGGAAGAAGTATCAACTATGGAAAACAGATCACTAAAAAAAATAGTCCTAGTCAATTCAATAAATAGTTTTCTGGTATTACCCATAGAAAAATCTAAAGATCTTGCTACATCCCCTTTTCAAAATCTTTTCAAACTCTAGGATGAAGGTAAAAGGAAATGAAATAGAATAAAATTGTTTGTCTATTAAAATATTTCACCATTTATTGATGTCACTACATCATCTTTGGAATCATTCATCCTATTATTAAAGATGAGGATCCTATGTGAATAATCCAAGCACAAATATTAGGCTGAAAATTTACCTCGTTTGATATGACGAGGCATTTGAAAATTATTCAATGACAGTGAATATTTCTCTAAGTAACCAAAGATGGATCCCTCTAGATCATCCACACATTTTTTGAGTTCTTCAAGAGCGTCGATTGTCAAAATATGGGTGCCATCATAGAGATCTAATGATGCCTTCGATGTTTTGATGATCACTGCTACATTGATCCTTAGATCCATGAAGAAGAACATGGACCTAAGGATTATATCGGGTGCTTCTCTCTCTATAAAGTAAGTGAGATGAGAGAGGCTCTAAAATCATGTATTTAATAGTAACTTTTATGAGATCCTCCTCTCACTTATATAGAGAGGTCCAAAATACCTATAAATGGCTCTACGACCCCCCCACCCACCCCCCAAACCCCATATTTATTGCCTACTAATTAAGTCAAAAAATGACATCTTATGACCAACTGACTATTTCATAAATTTCATTAATATTTTTATCACTTATAATATAATAAAATATATTAAATGATAAACTAAATCCATTTGACTTGACTCATTAT
Organism: Viscum album; assembly: GCA_963277665.1. Classification (NCBI taxonomy): domain Eukaryota; kingdom Viridiplantae; phylum Streptophyta; class Magnoliopsida; order Santalales; family Viscaceae; genus Viscum; species Viscum album. Next base: position 612,012,689 of record OY728129.1, on the reverse strand, counting down.
TCTCAAAAATTTAAACAAACCTTGAATATTCAAATAATATTTGTTCGTTAAATATTATCTCATTTATTAACTTTAATATCTTGTGAATGCATTTAATAAATAAATTCTATACCCATTATTCTAAAATAAAATAATATGAATTTATTTATTTCATGGTGAACAAATATTCTCATACATCACTTGTACCCTGTGGTGGATCCCACCAGGTCGTATATTGTTATTCATTAGAATGTCTAAGGCTTTTGAAAATGATAAGCATGTGGCCTTATAGGTCTTTATCTCGATAGTAGTGAATACTATTCATAGACCAAGATCAATGTCTGTAAATCCATCGAGCCCCCCATGGAGATAAAAATATTCATAGAAACAAAAAAAAATTTCTACGAACACATGCCATGTAATATAATCTCTTTATCTCGTGATATCTTATAAAACATGAAGCATACATTGTGTTATTATCCCTTCTTGATTTATTGTTCATTGACCAAACTGGATAGAATTTCCTTCTTCTACCATGACCATGGATTTATTGAGGGTACTAACATCCCAATAAAATATGCTTACGGTATAACTTCCTTTCAAAAGAGAATTTTTTTTCATGATTATTCAATCAATGTCATACCACCAATGATGCACATAACACAAGATACCTCACTATGAAATCAATTTAATAGTTTTTATCTTTAATAAATTATATAACAAAATGGTATACATTGATAAGAATCTCAAATCAAGAGACCATTACACATGTTCATAGATAAGAACTTCCAATGAAACTGAAAACATATAGTGTTCCTATTGGCAGGTCAGGCCTTATGATCTCATAAATGAAATCACCAAATAAAAAATTTTCGAGAAGAAGTCTCGATTCTTATAATCCCCCAACACCTAATAGTTAAACATCATTTGTGTCATGTTAGCATGAGGACATGAGCCTCAACCCAGTTGGTGAGGTATCCTTATGTGCATCCATGAGACCCAGGTTCAAAACCAGGTAGAGGCATATTTCTGGTACTGTGGGAGGTACTGTAGCAGGACTGTAATATTAGTGTATTAGACTATTCACTATGCAAGTACTGTAGCAAAGGTGTACACTGTGCAGGTACTATAGCAGAACTGTACATTGTGCGACTACTGTAGCAGGCACTCTAGCAGGTACTGTTTGGTACTATAGCAGCTAGAACTATTCACCTTAGGCCATCGGTTTGGGCTTGGAGTCCTTAAGAATTTTGGGTCACCCAGGCCTTTGGGTCAATAGGGCTTTCGGGACACCTTTAAGGCCATCGGGCCACCTCAAGACCTTTAGGATACATGCAGTTGCCCCAGACAGACTCTACAAAAAAGGAGCATCCCCAGAAGAGGATTCAAAGCAAGTGCACTCACCAGAGTAGAGCCAAATGGCTTTTTTAGAATGAGAGGGTATGGTTATACCATCGTAAGCAGCCTATGCTTGCATGGGAAGCCTAGACAGATGACCATGTGAATGTGGAGAGCTACTATCATGATGTAGATGCTAGGGAGGGGCAGTTTCTAATAGATTGTTTGGTTGAATTCCCTAAGACCTTCGGGTCATGTAATCTCCAAATCTTATGGGTCATGTAATCTTTGAGCCTACAGGCCTTGTAAGGGTTCCCCCTTAACCCTTAAAAGTGGGGTTATCAAAAATGAATAAAAATGAAGGCCTTCAGGCCATTCAGAGGTCAGGTCAGCATGATGTTTTTGGACCATAGTATATAAGTTTAAGATTACTATCATGGTATCTTTAGGTTCTCATTATAGATTGGGAACTACTATAACATTTTGATATAACAAATAATCAATAAAAAATAACATGTAAATAGTTGACATAGAAATATCAACACTATAATGGTAACTGAAGATCATGCATAACTCACTGTAAACATGATATGGTGATTCAAAAGTATTGTTCAGTTTGGGTCTATGGAACCCACTTTTATAACACACATAGTTTACTAACCCAACTTGTTAACTATCTATGTTATCTCTCACATGATAAGATCATGCATCTGTTGAGTAATGAATTTAGTCATTGGGTCTACCACATCTCTAATATGTGGTTACTATTATAACTTTGGATTCACCTCCTTGAGTAAGACACCTCAAGAGATAATATCTTCAATTATATTCTCTTCATCCACTATTAAATCTTGACATTTTGGTTAGTACTATCAGAATGATTATAATAATTCATATTATGATAAAACTTAACTTACAATGTGTGATTCTATAAATTGGAAAAAATCAATGCATATTTTTCAATACTTCTTTAACTACATTAGAATCCACAATGCACTTGAAATTTTTAGATATGTATACCATTGTCTTGAATGACCTTCTTTAACTCATTACCCTAGCCTGACTGTGATATTTGATCATATTGATCCAAATTAGGACTAGTTTGTGTCCACGTAAAACTAGTTTCTCTTCCTACCCAAGTAATAGTAAGATATCTCTTGTACTCTTTCAAGTATAATTGGATAGTTATAACTGCTTCCCATGCATTTCTCTTGGATTATATTCATATTTTCCGAACATAAAGTATATGTTGGCAATATCACATCTAGTAAATAACATGAAAAATGTGATTGATCCATCAAATAATCATATGAAATTATTCTCACTACATTAATATACTCTCATGTCTCATACATTTCTTCTTATAGATATTTATACCATATTACGTTGGTAATGATTCTCTCTCTAATTTTTCCAACTTGTATTTTTTCAATACGTTTTCAGTATATGTACTTTTGGCTTTTTCTAAGAAACAAATTACTTCTACCTTTGTAGATATTGTGTCCAAATACTTATGTTTTCTACATTAAGTCAATCTTAAGAGAGTTACTTTAATTCTATCATTAACTAATTGTATGACTAAATAATTATGTTCTATATGATATTAACATATTTTACTTAGAAAAGTAGTTGTGCTCCTAGTAACCACTAGTAAACATAAGGGAAAAATTTATTCCAAGTAAATATTCTATGATCTTGTTGCTTACTTTAATCAAAAACTAGATTTTATTAAGTTGCACCACTTATTAGCATTCTATGGTGTCACCAAATCTTCATAGTTATATCATACATACACTTTCCAAGGAAGGATCTGTTGAAATACAATTCATAATATAATGATCATATAAATTAGCTATGATAAGTAGAAAATTATAATGTTTTTTCATGAAGACTTGGTATAACCAATCATGATTTATTGGTACCTCTCTTATACCATCCATGTAATTTTTCTCTTCAAAACCACTATAATATCTTGATTTTAAACATTCAAAATACTAAGAACCTGTATCTCAATACATGGAATACATTATTTAATTATAATAGAAATATTAAATATTAGTTTGTTTTTATTTACTAATTTCTTATAGGATTTATTATTATCAATGAATATGTATCATCTTCCATAGGTAATTTAAAACCACAACTATTATTTTATTCTTCCTATGAAAAATGTGTCTATGGAAAATTTCTTTTCCATAAACTGTTGTGGAACTTTTTCTTATGCCAACCAGTTGTGCATCTATGATATTGACTAAATCTAGGTCAATCTTCCTCCCATTATCTCAAATAGAGATTTTCACCCTTTTATATAAAAATAGTTTATGAACTGACTATCTCTTTTCAATCTCATAGATTTCTATAATATCATCAGGAAACCTTAGGATAATTACCTTATATGCACAATATGTTATTCTTGATGCAAGTTTGTTTATTAACATAGCCTTAACAAAATCTTTGTATCTAAACACATATTACTATGAAATTATGGATTTATATCATACTAAAACTCATATGATATCCCTTTTTCATTCTAGTTGGTATATGGTTACATGATTATTCCACTATTTACCAAGCATGTCTTGAAAAATAATGGAAGTGTCTGCAATGCATTTGAATCATAACTTTGATTATCATTTTACATACATTTTGAATCTAATTTGTGTAAGGAAATATTCATTTAATAAGTACTCCATGCAACATTTAATTAATCAACGTTTTCATGTTAGACTCATCATCAATATTCCTTGCATCATAACATTGATGTGTATAAGGAAATGGGAGTTTAGGAATAAATCTACTATACAATTTCATAATCGATGGATTCTTGGTTAATATATTCTCTGACACATGAGCCCAAAGCAACTTATATCTTATAACCATGCATATTTCATACTTCACTTTTACATTCCTTAAATATCTTAAAATAATTCTATGAATTATATTTACCACTAACTTTACCTTGGAATAGTTCACGCTCTCTAACTGAACTGATTTTGAAAGATTTGTGGCCTACCTTTATTTCTAAAGGTTTCTTTTTCGAATGCTAAACAAGTAAATGTGTTGATAATACACAAGCTCCTTAAATAAAAATATTCTAAAACCATACTAGGCATGCCCTTGACAACTACATAATTTTACTATACAAAGAATCATCTTTCTATAACTGGGTATAACTGAATCTTACATTTTATATTCTTCAGTTTTCACCAATGACTCAAGAATAACTAAAACATTTGTTGAGTATGAGATACCAAAAAAAATATCCATTCCAGAAATGGAATAAAATATCCTTTTGTATAATGGTCACATGAAATAATTTTTTTAGTAATACTCAATAAAAGTTCAAGTAGATTCATAAAACATGGCATTCAGAAGTTGTGTACATCTCATTGTTGACTTAAGAATCATCATTTATCTACCACTTATAGAACATACCATACATCTTATTATGCTTATACGCTTAATTTTTTATTTTATTTAAATACACATATGTGATAGGCATATTGTATTTAATACCCAAGAAGTGTGATAGAAACATATCATACAATGACAAATATGCCCTATATGAAATCTTCTGTATTCTTCTCCTTCATTTCATTTCTTTTTATCTTTTATAGTCTTATCTCATGAAATGGAAATAAAGGAAACTCATGTATTATTATCTAGCTTATTTTATTAAAGGATGTTTCAATGGTTAATTTTGAATCACACTCTCCATTGGCCTTCTTGTCTTGCCTTTCAACTTGTACACCATAAGAACTATAAATTAATATTTCCATAAGTTCATATCAACTTAGTGAACCATTCCCAAAAGTTGATGAATAATTTTATCCATATTTTTTGTTTTGGAATCTTAAAATAAACTATATTATGTTGGTGGAAATGATATAAGAAATGGATGTATTGAAATATCGTGATCCATCTTTCAATTTACACATATTCTATGTAATCATCAGGCCATTCATATCACACTTCAATTTCTCCTCATAAGCCTCTTGGATATAAGAAAACATGTGAATTCATCCTCATCATGATGTTTTTTCCATAACTCATTGGACGTTGATGATAACATTATTATGTAAACATAAAATTCATCACACATGAGCCTCCTATAATCATCTTTCACACCCTCGCTTTCGTAGGTGACTTAATAGGTAGTGGGGACTCCAACACATAGAATCTCCAAAATTGTAGTACTTTTCAAAATGCTTATAGTACTCTTGAAATTTTTTTCTATGGGGATATGTTCTTCATCAATATTAATAATAGTTTTTATGTGGTATTACATGATATTGTTCTAGAAAATAAAGGTTATAGAATATTAGTACTTTATCTTCATTACTGATTAGACATTACTGATTAAATCATTAAATGTATCCCACTATTTTATATAACACAAGTATCCCCCACTAATAGATTCATAATACTCAATGCATGAGTATTCAATCAGTAAGTATCATAGAAACTTCTCTTTATAGTCTAAGCTATAAAAACAACACTACTCATAGAGTTTCATGATGGTTTCTTGACTAGTCAACTACATTAACTCTTGACTCCTTGAACTGTTGAGTAAATTCTCATCTTCTAGAAATAGTAAACTTAATTTAATCAACTCTTGTCCCCTAAATATTCCACAAAATATTTATCACAAATTTTTTAATGACGTCTTTATTTAAGTCGACCCATCACTTTTATAAGAACTCTTTAGTAGAAAGGGGCACCCTCAACTAGGGTTAACGAGCACCCCATACACTTGGTATTGTTCAAATTGAAATGATGAAAAGATTTATGAATTAATATTTGTTTGAGTGTTTTTATTATTTATCAATGAATGAAATCAATTTTTAATAGATATACACATACTATGTGATTGTACTCTCAACTTGATCATACAGAAAATAGATAAATATTCATCTCGTCTTAATTTGTTTTAATCTATGAATTTTAGTTTATTATTTAATGTGATTTTTCAACCAATAAAATTCATAAAACAATAATGAATAAAGAATAAATTAAATAAACAATGTGGTTGATTTTGAGCATTTGGTATTGGTTGATTCAGTTACTCTCAATGGATCAACCCTGACCCTAGGGGTATAATACCTTTGTCATGTATAACTCGTATCACAACACACACCTCATTATAATGTATCATAATCTCATCTAGAATACTGTCTCATCTTGGATTATTCTACATCTTAAAATATTCTCAAATTTATACATTATGACTTGGGAATGCATAAAAACATGAAAAAAATACTGATGGATGTGCAAACACTTATACTATTAAAGAGATGTAAGAAGATGTGAAAACCATAAAAATAATTGTAATTATTACAATAATATCACACATTCTCAAAAAATAATTAAATAAATTAAAATCCATATATAAATTGTTTGGTAATTTCTCAAGACCTGTTAGCACAAAATGAACCTTTGTAATAGAAACTATATTTGTGATAAATATATGTTTAGTGTAATTAAATGAATTAAAATAATTATTTTAAATTTTAATTCAAGTAAAAATTTCAATCAGTCCCAATTTTTTTCATTATATTCTAAAAATTATAATTTTTTTTGAAATTGTTAAAATTTTCCTGAACCCCTGAGTATTTTGGAAAGGTTATAGTGTGACTTGACCCAGCTCGGTTTGGTTCGGGCAAACCCTCCTGGGGTTTGGTTGGATAAAGGGTTAGCTAGGGTAGGTAGACCATAGATGGTCAATAATAGGGGTTCCTTCTGGAGGAGGGCTAAGGGAGGATTTTCCAGTGGGAGGGCCAACCGGGAAGGGAGGCGTGTAATGGTGCTGGCTGAAGGGTGAGTGAAGAAGGGCGTGTTAGTGGGGGGACTGACCTCGTGATGGTTGGCTAAGGTAGGTGGAATGATATAGGAGTTTTTAGAAAGGAAATTACACTCTATGGGATTATTAGGAGTCATGCTATGGTACAAGGGAAGGGGAGTCAGTGGTAGGGGCGGTGCTAGCGGGTGGTCGGTCGCGGGTGTGGCTAGAGATGAATTTCATATATATACATATATACATATTATTATTTTCCCACAATAGGTCCATTCCAACCACATAATTTTTATTCTATTTTTCTATCTAGTCCACCCCTTTTCTATTTTTTCAAATGAATATTAAATAGTTTCTTTTTGAAGAAAAAAATGTATTTATTTTGTAATTTTTACAACTGGTAGAATTTTCAGGCACCCACCGGGGACGATTCCTCCAGTGAGTTTACTCAAGAAAGGACATATGTCACTTCCATTAGGTAAAGTGTCATATATAAGTGTGTGTGTGTGTGTGTGTGTGTGTTTTTGTGTGTTTAAACCTAAAAATTTAACAAGTCTTTATTCGATTAAAAACTTATGATGTCCACAACTTAACCGTCTGATATCATATCAGATCCCAATTTGGGGAAATGAGACCATTGTGATGCCCTCTATATGAATTTAAGGAAACTTCATCTCTAATTAATGTAACTAAATAATATCTAATGATATTCAACCCATTATTAATTCCAAGGATCTCATGTTAATAATTGAAGAACAAAAAATAACTAGAAAAATTACCTTATTCTATAATTCTTTTCAGAGAGTTTGGAAAGCTTGTAGACCTCTTGCATCTCTCAAGGATGGAGATAACGTCTTGGAAAATGAATAGTACATGGATAATCATGTTGTCTCCTACTTTGAATCTTTATTCAACGGCCCTTATTTGAACAATGGGCTCATTCATGAGATTATTCTAACAATTGTCACTTATGTTGACAACACTTGCATCATTGGTGTTCCCCTTGATCATGAAATCGGAGACACTATCTTCATCTTAAATCCTGATAGTGCCCTTGGTCCAGATGGTTTTAATAATGGTTTCTATCGAAAAAATTGCGATATCATATAAACTAATGTTTTCAAACTCATTAAAATTTTCTTTTCTAGTGGAGTCCTACCACATTTGTTGAATGCCCATTTCCTTGATTTGATCCCTGAGAGAGACAATGCCTTTGAAATTCAACTCTTTTGACACATTTCACTTATCAACAATCTCTATAAAATTATCACCAAACTGATTTTGAATAGACATTACACTATCATAGATAAAACTATCTCCTAGAATCAATTGGGTTTTGTCAAGGTAAGATTCATTCAAGACTATATTTTTCTCACCTCTAAATGCATTAACATGTTGAAAAATTAAAATAGAGGTGGTAACATTGCCACACAACTTGATATTTTGAAGGCATTTGATATTATAGATTGGCATATCATCTTCAAAGTTTTACAATGATTTGGTTTCAACAATATCTTCATCTATAGAATTAAAACCCTCTTCAACTCTGCATATATTTCCAACTTGATCAATTGATCTCCCCTAGGATACATTAATTTCTCCAAAGGTGTCAGAAAAAGTGACCCACAATCTAAAATCCTTTTTTCAATTTCATAAGACTATTTAAATCATCTTCTCACTCATCTGGTTGACCAAAATGAGATCAAACCTATTCTTTCTTACAGAAATGTCAATACTCCCACTCACCTCTTATATGCTAAAGAAATCATTAATTTCTTAAAGGGGGATTAAATGAACATCAAAACTCTCAAAACTACTCTTACTCACTAAGATTATTTCTCTGTTCAAGTCATTATCTAGGACAAATCCTTCATCTACTTTGGGAAAAACATTCCTTCTTGTAGAAAAAATAGTATCATCAATGAGCTTGGAATAAAATAAGGAATTACTCCCTTAAAATAAATTGGGTTTCCCATATTTTGAGGTACACCCAAAGCAAGATACTTATCTAACATTGTTGATAAAATTCTTAATCATCTCTCCACTTGGAAGGGAAACTTTATTTTCATGGCAGGGAGAGTTTGTCTTTTCAAATATTTCATTGTATACAAATTGTTCTACTCTATGATGGTCTACAAATAGTCATCTAGTCTTATTAAAAAAATGAATGTTTATATAAGAAAAATTGTTCGAAATGGCATCACCTTGGATATGAATCTTTTAACTGTTCCTTGGACAGATTTTTGTAAACGTTTAGACAAGTTTGGTCTTGGAATAAAAAACGTAAAGCTTTTTAATGAGGCCCTTCAAGATAGATTATCTTTGAACCTGATTCACACTGGCTCCCCATTGATTTCACTCATCAAAAATAGGTTCCTTGATATATTGAAAAGTTGAAACAAGAATTTATTGATTTCTCCTATTTTTCCCTCCATCAAAAACATGTACGGAAACATTATGAACAATTCCAGGTGGATAGTTTCTAGAAACTCCTCTATGAGATTTTGGTTGGACAACAAGACTGGTGATCCTCTAATCTCTTTGATTCCTACTAACTATTCTCCTAAAAATATCAACATCATTGTTAGCAATGTTCTTTATTATCATTTTGACCTTATTCCTATTAATGTTGTTTAAATTTTTAATAATTTCCTATTTTATATCTCAATGGATCTTTTGATTTGGGAAGCTTCTCAAAATGGGTTTCTGAATTCTAAAAATTTCTATAACCACTCCTTCCATAACTCTAAAAATCACTTTGAATGGATTAAATGCTTTTATAATTCTAGGATTAAGCCTTTAAGACTCACTCTTATTTGTAATCTTACCTATAACAGTGTTCCCGCTGATGCTTGCTTGCAAATTTTTGGGATTCGGCTTTGCTATAAATTTTTTCATTGTAATCAGCATTGAGAATATCCTAATAATTTATTTCTGCCTTATGCTACTTCCCCCACTCTTTGGAACTATATTATTATCATATTTTATTGTAGCCAGCAGATCCTTGACTCGAACAATGACCGGCTAAAATGTTGCGTAGATATGGATAACTCCCAAAAAACCAAGAACTTGTTTCTTACTAATGTTGTGGAGATTTTTCATGTGATTTGGTATGATATAAATTAAATTCATCATAATAATTTCTCACTTCAAATTAATGTAGGTAAAATGTAGATTCTCATTAATATTCGGGGAGTTGCATTGATTCCGAGAGGGAGATGCAACAACTCTATGGCTGATTTTATGACCCTGGTATGGATTCGGTTTGATGCCATTTTTTCATCCCAGACGCACATTTGTGGTTTTTTGGAGACCACCGCTCTCTGGATCGATCAAAATCAACATGTATGGTGCATCCAAAGGAAATTTGGGGCTTGTATGATGTGGTGTCATCTTCAGAAACCACATTGGTCAGATCATTGGGTTCTTTTTTGGAAGTTGCGGTATTGAAACCTCTCTTGAAGATGAAATGTTGAGTGTGATCCAAGCCATCTCTTTAACCATGCACAAAGGCTAGAATAACTTACGGATTTCAAGTGATTCTACTAATGTAGTGTAGGCCATTTGGAATGGGATGATTCATCAAGCTTGGTCGATTACTACAAGCTGGATGAATTCTCTATGTTATCTCCATGACATCAATTACATTGAAACCCACACCTATCATGAGGTGAATATGGATACAGATGAACTCACCAATAAAGTGGTTGCGAAGACATAACATGGCTCTAGGAGCTTCCTGGCAATTTTCTTCCTCTTAATGGTAGTGATTGTAAAATTATCTCATATTTTAGACTCATGTAATCTCTCCTTTTTAAATAAAAATTTCTTTGTTCATTTGACCAAAGTGCCACCTTCTAAAAAAATAGTTCATCACTAGCGACTGTGGCTAAAAGGAACCAATGTAGGATCCCTCTATATCATCCATACATTCTTTTAAATTCTATGGGCGCATCGATCATCAAAATCCATGTGCTAGTGTGGAGATCTGATGATGCCTTTGACATGCCGATGATCAACACTATGTCGATCCTTCAATCCCTGAAGAATAATATGGATTTAAGGTTTAGACATGGTGCTTCTCTATTTAAGATTCAAGAGGGAGGAGGGAGAGACTCTTAAAATCATGCAGTGTATAGTACCCTATATGAGTTCCTCCTCCCACTTATGTAGAAAGATTCAAAATAACTTAAAATCACTCCTCAACCCTGAATGATTTTCCCCTACTAAATAAGACATAAATGATGTGTTATGACCAACTGTGTCATAAATTTCATTAATATTTTTATCAATTTTATTATGATAAATTTATTACATGATAAAAGTGAATCATTTAACTTTACTCATTCTTCCCGCAAATATTAAACTTAACATGAATATTTAAATAACATTCATTCATTAAATGTTTTTCCATTTATTCACTTTAATATCTTATGAATACCTATATTAACTAAATTTAATACCAATTATTATATACTTGAATAATATGAATTAACTTATTCCAAAGAAATCATATATTCTCGGACATCGCTTGGACCCCATGGTGGGGACCGCCATGTCCTATACTTCTATTCGTTAGAATATTCAAGACGTTTTAATACTCTATGTGTGTGACCCTTTAGGACCTTATCTTGATAGCAGTGAATATTATTAATAGAACAAGGGAAAATTCTAGTAACCCATCGTGTACTCTAACGAGGTAAGAAATATTCATATCAATGACAAAATATTTTATGAACACATGCCATGTAATATAATATCTTTGTCTCTAGACATCTAATAAACTAGGACGCACACTTTTTACCATCATCCTTTCTTAATTTTTTGTTTGTTTACATAACTATAAAAACATACATTCTTCTACAATGGACATGGATTTAGTAAAGATACTACCATCCTGGACAACTAGGCTCGAGATGTCACTTACTTTTAGAAGCAACAAATTCTCTCTTGATTATTCAATCAATTTTATACCACAAATGATATGCCAAACACAATATATTTTACAATGAAATTAATGCCATAGTTTTAATATTAAATCATAGCACATAATCAAAATGATATACACTATTAATAATATGAAATTAGGAGACTATTTCATGTGTTAACAAATAGAAACTATCAATGAAACGTTGAACTTACAGTGTCATATTTGTGGACCAGTCCTCAGGTTATCATATACTTGAAATCACAAGTGATAAATTTATGATAAGAAGTCTCAAAGCTTATAATCCCTCAACACTTGATAGTCGTACATCATCTTTTTCATGTCAACATGATGTTTCTAGATCACATGACTTAATTTTAATATTACTATCATAATATCTCTAGGTTATCATTATAGTCTAAGAAATGCTCTAAACTTTTGATACGAAAAATATTATATAAGAATTACCATGTAAATAGTAGGTGTAGAAATATCAATACTATTATGGTAGGTGAACATCATGCATTAATCATTGTATACCTAATATAGTAATTAAAAAGTATAGTTCAAGTTGGGTCTAGGGAACCCACTTTTACAACATAGGGTGATATGAATCTTCCCTTCCATATTAAGCAGGATATATAATAGATCATGTGTCCTCCCAATACTCCCATGAAGGTTCAACCACTAAGCTACACACCTTTGGAAAATAATTTAACAAATAATAATAATGTAATTAATAATAATTGACAATAATTAATTATAGTAATGTAATTAATAACACGTTAATTAATAGTTAATAATGGAACTAAAAAATAATTAATAATCTAACCATTAATTTTATTAATAATAATAATACCTTTATTAATAATTATTGAATATTTAGTAGCCGTGTGGGTTTACTGTTGTTCTCGAGATGGTGATTCAATCAAAGATTGAGTTTCTTCCTTTTTGATGGATTTTTAAATGGATTCTATGATAAATATTTAATGACATCTTACTAATTCTGATTAGAAGAAGAATATTAATGAACCAGTAAAGTCATCTAACGGGGGTCTGATTATAAGGACAATATAATTCAATCCCATTCCTTTGTGTGTTTCCATTTTCTGTGGTGATTGAAATAATCCTAAAGTAGGATTGATGGATTTGGGGAGCTAGAATATGGAAGTAGGAGAAGTTCATGATGTGGGAGTTTAGATCACGACCCGAATAGGAATTTGCAGAATGAGAAGGGATTTTAAAGAGTGTGATTCAAGACGTGAACCATTGGTTCATGACATGAAAGGGTGGAGGATCAACGTCAATGAATCCATCCTTGAAAACTCATGATGTGGACATGAAGTTACAATGTGAATTGATTCAGTTTTATTGGATCGTAGTGATGAATTTTTTTGGGAGTATTAAGACTTGGTCAAATACTGATGTGAATTACCTATTCACATTGTGAATCTACATCTAGAAGTGTGCCTATAAATCTAATCGAACCTTCAGTTTTATGAGAACCCCTCCAATTCTCTCACAAATCCAGGTGTCCAAAGGTGCTTCTTCATGGTGTTTTGAATCCCTTTTGATAAGTATTGATCCCCAACTTCCTTTTTTTATCTATGGATATTTGTGGTGAGTTTTTCCTTTTTCTCGTATGGTTTCTTCTCTAATCGGGCTTATTTCCACCCATTCTATTTTTCCATGTTAAAGAGGTTCATCTACTTTGCTCTCATGGAGTTCTCTTATGTTTTTTGGCTTATTTGTGGTGTGACTTTCTCATGGTACTATATTTTCTTTATGGGAGAGGTGATCAGAGGTTTCACTGCTACAAAAGAGGCCTTTAACAACACTGACATTTATCAGCACTAGGAAAATGTCCTGATAAATTCAATATTTGTCATTACTTTATTTAATCATTAATAAATGCTACCCTTTATGAATAATTTTTTTATAGAACTGATAAAGGTCTAGAATAAAATGTAATAATTAAAAAAAATAAAAAAAAATTTATAATTTTATTCATTAAATAAATATTTTTAAAAATGAATAAATTGAATATACATATATATAAATTTTAAAAATTAATAAATAGTATATATTAAATATATTGATATGTAAAATTAATAAAATGAAATAATTAAATGAATAAAAAATTAAAATGAGTTATTATGAAAAATATTAAAAAATTATTAATTAAATAATTATTGATAAAAATGAATAAATTTAACATACAAATATATAGAATTTAAAAATTAATTAATAGTATATATTAAATATAGATATATAAAATGAATAAATTGTCATAATTAATGTCTTATTCATTTTTAATGTTGTTTGATTATTCAATTTAACATATATCAAATGTCGTGTGTTACATTGATTTCACATGCATGTGTGTGTGTATGTGTGTTTAATTAGTGAATTTTTATATACAATGAACAAACCAATAAATTTATGTAATTAATGAAATATTATATAGAAACACATACACCTAATATTTATATGATTTATTCAAATTTTAGTACATTTTTAAATTTCATTATTACATGATACATTTAATATATTATGTTTTTAATCATTATTTTTTATTTATTTATTTTTAATATTATTACATTTAGGATAATATTTATTCATGTTTAATATTTTTTTATTTTTGAATTTGATCATTTTATATTCTTTATTTATATTTATTTATTTACTATGTTTTATTTTTTTCAATATTTATTCATATTTACTTCAATATATATATATTTAATAATTTATATGTAATTAATAAAACTTATCCATTTATTCAATATTTTTAAAGTGTACTCATTTTCAACTATTCAATTTCACTCATTTTTAAAATACATGTATTTAAGATTATATATCTTCTTATAATGTCAAAAATATAATTGTGAATAAATATTTATAAATATATATATTTATAAATATATATTTACTATATTTATAATTATTATAAATAAGTATATATTATTTTTTAAATAAGTATTTATATAATTATAAATAAATAATTATATATTTAAATAATCATAAAATTATAATAAGTTTATTTAAAATATTATAATTATAAATCATTTATCAACTCTAACGTTTTAGCACTCATAAAGATGTGTTTTATTAGCGTTTTTTTACCCTAATAAATATCCCTTTTATTAGTGCTTTTTTGACGCTAATAAATATCCCTTTTATTAGTGCTTTTTTGAAAGCATTGTTAAATGTTTCCTCGATCTATTTAAAATAACTCCAACCATGACTCAATCACTCACGATTCTCAAGTTGTCACAGAACTCCCCTACTGTCGAGGCGACTCCTCTACATTCCTTTAGAAGAATCAAGGCTAGAATTTAATATATGTTATTTTCTACTTTTCCTCTATCATTGTTTGATTTTTGGGTACTTTGGTTTTCCTTTCTGCACTATTCTTAACCATGAAAACTCCAACATGCCATCTTCGAACCACTAAATACAACGAGTGGTTCTATTTCATCCTTTTCCCCTATAGAAAATGATTTCAAAGAAATATAAGGATGTTTTAATTTGGTTAGGTCAGTCAACATATGTGTATGGACATGTATGAATAAATAAATAAGATTTTACACCATACTCTATCGCTTTGGGTTGAAAACATAATACCTTAGTTTCTGAAATGTAGGAGAAAACTATCAAATAGAAAAATTAGAAAAATATATTAGCTTTTCATGTACGTTCTGTAGAATCTCATGTGGCTACTACTCACTCTCATCTAACAAAAATATATATAGAAGCATTTTTATATTTTCTTCATTTCAGTATACTTTTTTCCCTATAATAGAGTTCACAAATTACAGTTCTTAATCATTTTATTCACATGATTCTTCTCAAACTCTTTAAAGGGTTCTTTTAAAAATTACAATTAAGGGACTCATGTCTCTCTCATGGTATAACAATCTTAAATCCAACTTCTATTAATGTAACTCTCTAAATGAAATAATCAATTGATCAAAATAATTAGCCCAAGAGTGAAAAAATTGAAGAATCAACTAGAACAATTCTATTGGCCATAGTATTTAAGGGCATTCATGAGGAATTATAGAAAGTTTAGTAGAATTCAGAGGAAGATGAAAACCTATGGATGGAACACCATTAGGTGAAGGAAAAACCCATCCAAACAGTCGAGCTATAAGACAGAGGAAATAGAAGTCACCCTCCACCTACAACCTCTTCCCATATTTATTATTCTCAACTACTTCTAACAGCCCCAACAACTATATATATGAAATTAAAATTCTACCCCTAGCCATTACTAACTTGACCCTCACATAAAAAACCCTCTTCCCAAATTTTAATCAGCACTGGTCTGTGTGAAACCTCTCTCAATCACGAAATCCATGAATTTATCATCCCATTATGTGGATTCCTAATTCAATCCATAGATCTTCTACATCATCTTTTACAAAAATTCCATGTTTTGATTGTCCTCAGAACTAGTCGGTTTATTTATGTAGGTTTTGGCCACAGTAGAAGCTTGTGGATGGAATGACCAACTTTACTTTTTTGTAATAATTTATGAATAAACCTTTTTATATATCATAAAAGAGTTATGTCCAATGAAAACCATATATTACTCACTAAATAAAAATCCCAGGACCAAAAGAGGTGGATCATCAAATATGTTTTATAATTAATTTATAAGTATATATAGAATTACCTCAACACTTAATTACACTTTTTAATGGTATGGTTAACTAGATTCCATAATACTATTTTTGCGCTACTGGATCCAAGGGAATAATCCCTATAGGGATACACATGGGAACCACAATCTATGAACATTATGGGAACCACAATATTTATCTCTCTCACTTACATATACCTACAAAATATAATACACTCCATGCATAAAAGTACACAATTTCATGCATCTTTCTTGAAAATTGTTACTGTCTTGGACATAGATATAAAACTTCAATACTTTAGTACAACTGACCTTCAATTCCTTTATTTAATTTGTCCTCAGATTCTTGATTTCCTTCCATATCTTAATTATGGTTAAACTCCCTCTTTCAAACTATCCTACCTCCCATCATTTCGGTTCCAAATTTCCTTAATGACATACCTCTTGCTTGTATTTTATTCATTAATCTCCATTAACGAAACTACCATGGCTTTGAATACAGCATCTCCTAACTCATTCTTCGACTCCTTCATTAATTCATCCTCCCCATTTACTACTTCCTCAAAACACAAAAAATGACACCTATAAATTAATCAAAACAAAATGAATGAATTTTTTTGGTTTCTTGATATGAATTTTCTAATAAAACTCACTTGGTTATTTTGAAAACACCTCATAAAATGTTACTTTTATTTTGAGGGTGGTCACACTATATCCTATTTGAAATCCATAGTTATGCATACATGGATGAGAATACTACTAAGATGAGTGACCTATTGAAAATACTCTTGTTGCACATATTTTTGTGAAAAAAACACACTAAACTCGTTTTTTTGATTCTCTTCCCCTTCAACATTAATAAATTTAAAAGGGTGAAATCTGAATCTCAAAGGTATTCCTCCTATAATGAGAAAATCCCTCCAGTCCTATTTTTTGCATCATCTTTAAGATACTTTCTCTTGGAATCTTTGAGATATTTATAGTTTTCAATATCTCTCATACACCTCACACCAATACCACCAAAATTTTGTATCTCCTCTAAGCCCTGCTAAAAAAAGAACATTTTAGTGTAAGTTGTAAATAATAAATGTTTGTGAGTGGAAGTAAATGACCGTGAGTTGAATTCTTGTGGATTTAAATGTTCATTTCTTAATTTTTGAAATTTAATATGTTAGAATCCATAATTGAAATTTCATTTAGGTTATTTTTGAACCTCAGTGGAAACTTGACTTTTATCTCCCAAATAGTTATTATTGCATTTTTTTCTAGAGACTCATCCTATATATCTTATATATTGTTTGAAATACTATGAGAAGTAGTCATCCAAAATTATCACCAGTTTATGGGATGAATTTTGGTCATAGTAGTTCAAACAACATAGGTGGGTGTTCACAAAATATAGGGGATGGGTATCAAGAAACAAAATTAAATAATAATTATTTTAGAGGAATTTCATCTGCTATCTTTGGAACCACAATGATGAGATGAAGGCTAGCATTAAAGAGGGATTCCAATCCATCGTTAAGAGATAGAAGGAAATCAAGATTCTGGGGACAAATTAAATAATGGTAGTGGATGTTAGTTTTAATTGAGTATTAAATTATTATATCTCTTTTCAATATAGTAACAATTTTCATGAAAGATGCATGAAAATGTGTACTTTTATACATGTAGTTTATTTTATTCTTATTAATCAGGAAAAATTAAATGATTGGCTATTCATACAGACAATGTCTTCTACACGTGATGATGTTACCAATACTGAGAAAGAATAGTCTGTTAATGACAAAACTATAGAATTATTATGGGATCAATATAATTCTGATGAAAAAAAACGCATCATAAAAGTTTTGAATAAAATTATAAAGGAAAGAAGTGAGGGTATAGAATTTTAGGTTAGTTAAAATCAATGCGGACAACCTATTGACGCCAAAATTCAATGGTCATTAGTTATATTGGGATCAAAATAAGGATGAATATGATGATTTATATTGTTTCATGGCACCACATCTAACCTATAATGAAGGAAATCCTTTGGAAATATATAAAAGTTATGTTACAATATACTTTAATTATTTTTCTTGAAAAATTATATAATAAAACATTGATTTAATTTTCATTATTCCTTGTAGAGTTTATTTATTTTAGATGATTTCATTAATAAATTTTCCTTAATGGCCACTAGAAAATCCCATAGTGCCTTCTGAAATCTTCTTATAAAGTTACATCTTATAGATGCTCAGGTGGATATAAAACCACACCCACCGGTTAGTTATGCACACATAATAAAGTAAAAAACAAGGAATGCTTTAATCAATCATCATAATGAGAAAAAATTTCAAGTGCGTTTAATTCAATAATATATTGTTGGAAATTATTTATTTTATCCAACATTATTCAAAATTATTAATTTGGGAAATATAAAAATATTTCTAAAAATAACGAATGAGAATCAAAACAAACGTACCCCTGTCGCAAGGCAAGGATAGGGTATGCTTTATTAGATAATAAATTAGTATATATTTTAAATAAATAATAAAAGTTTAATTATGTGATACATAAAAACATATTTTCCTCTTTTTATATGAAGATTAATGAATCAAAATATGAATCCACTTCCATCCCAGTCATGTGTTATGGATGCAGGCTCATGTATATATGGAGGGTAAATTAGTTGACGAAAAAAAATAGCATGGGAAGAATGAATAAGTATAACATAATTGTAATTTGTTTTTCTTTAATAATAATATTACATAAAAATGTCTATTTATTTTCATATTTTTTTATATGGGTTAGACACAAGAATCAAAAAAACCATACCATAAGAAACACTACTTTTAGTAGCTTTGATGCGGCCTGAATAATATGGTCACATTAGAGGATAAGGTTTTGGAGTCTCTACAAAAACATATTTTGAGATGATAAAACTACATGAAGATTCATATAATATTGTGAAATTATTTTAGAAACAAATATACTCACTACAAGATATTATTTTGCAGTCTGGTTTGGAAGACCAATGTATAAGTGTTGATCAAAGCGAACTGGTGGTGGAGAAAATAACTACACATGAAAAAAATGATCCCACTAGATTTGAGGATATCCATTCCCCCCAACCACATACCTTACCCAGGGTAGTAAATTTTTTCATTAATATTTCTTCTAATTTTGAATCAAATAAATTCTAATAAATTTATATTACAAAAATTCTATAGGGTATAGTTGTATGTGATTTGTATCTTTAAACACCTATGCATCGTTGTGTTACAATGGGTATAGTGTATAATATCATGGGAGACTAGGTATACCATGAAGACCTCCCAAAATATCACAAGAGAGTGGGGATTGAGGTATCTCATAATCTGAATACTAAGTTTCAGGTTCCACTTGATGATACAAACATTATAATATTCATTGATGTTATTGGAGCTTTCATAGTATGGATATATAATAGTATAAAGATACATGAGGTACATATTTAAGAAATTTTTTCATACGAAAAAACTATAACATTTGATGATAAAAGGTCTTAAGTGAGTTATTATATCATAGATGGATAAATAGGAAGAGAAAATGATGTTCAAATCAAGAAAATCTAGTGAATCATCCGGGAAAAAATGCAACCTTCTGAGAGTACCTTCCCCCGCTCGTTCTAGAGAAACATTTATTCTCATTATAATTTCATTCAGAGAAAAAATTTAAAGATAAAACTTTTTATTACATTTAATATGAAGAATAAATATATGTAGAATCCTTAACAAATGGAATTAGTATTTAGACTCTAAATGAGATTCTCAAGCATTAATGGATGGGTGTCTCAGTTGTGAATACATACATAAGGTGCATTTTCATAATACATCTATAAAAATAGTGAGCTAATGTGTTTATTAATGTAACATCCCAGGTAAATGAAGAATAAGAGATTTTTATATTTATTAATATTTTTGAATTAAATAATAATTTTACTTTAAAGTGGTTTCTATGTTCGATAGCGTACCCAATACGCAACAGCGGGTTTCTTTGAAATCTTACATTGCACACTAATAATATAATATTATTATTTTAAATGGTTGTTAACTCCTACCCGTTTTATTGGCAGGAATGAAAAAAACTAATTACAATATGATTATACATGTTTGTTAAATTTATTTACATTTATCCAATAAAAAGTTAGAGGCTTAAAATATGAATGATTCTAATTTTAAGCATAATTTACGTTAAAAGGCCGATTTACCGCCTTTTAATGGTGAAACCTCTTTAAATATAGTTTTTGGTTATTTTAATAAATTCTATATGACCAAATAAAATCCTTATTTAGAATGGGGACATCAAAATGTACTTTGTTTAAATTTTTGGGATTTTTCCGATAAAGTTCATTTTTTAATGAATAGTGAAAAATATTGTATTTTAATTAAAAAGTTCCTTTTTATCTAATTTATTTTTATGGATAGATTATCTTTTTAGTTGTTTTTAAAGTAAAATTAAAATATATTTTTACCATTTAATCCAATTTTGGTCATTGGAACTAATTTCACTTTAAAATTGGACATAAACAAGTGTCGATCTTTTGATAATTATTGTTTCTTAAAAACACGCTATTTATTTTGATAACGTGAATTAATTTGAATATTAATTAATTCCACTTCTATATTTTGAATTTTTAAAAATAGAAATCATTTTTTAATTAGGAATATCAAATATAGCTTTGGCTGAGTTTTTGGTATTTTTCAGAAAAACTTCATTTTTTTGATGAATAGTGAAACCACTTAGTGGTAGTTAAAAAAACTGACTTTTTCATTTAACTGAAATTTTACCACATTTTTGAATTGA
This sequence comes from Viscum album, assembly GCA_963277665.1. Taxonomy (NCBI): domain Eukaryota; kingdom Viridiplantae; phylum Streptophyta; class Magnoliopsida; order Santalales; family Viscaceae; genus Viscum; species Viscum album. The sequence continues at coordinate 611,991,179 of OY728129.1, read as the reverse complement.
ATTTAAAAAACCCAACATACACGGTTGTTATCAAGAAGTAAAATTCGGTTCATTAAGATGAAAATAATTTTTGGTGAATAGTAACTTTTGACTTTTATTTACCGCGGTTTCGGGTAAAAAGGTAATTCAAGGTTAAAAGAGTATTATAATAATTCAAAATTATCTTAACACTTTTCCTAAACTCATTGTATGAGTAGTGTCCGACCATGGGAATCCTTGGTTAGATTTTGGGACCCCATTGAGCCACTTATGAAAGATAATGACACTTTAGATTAATTAAATTAATGTAAAGAAAAAATTGGCATTAACAAAAATCTTTTAGTAATTAATATTTATATGGTGTTATATAAGTCCTATTTTATAATATAAATACTCATTGGAAAGATAAAATGATTTCCTACATGATATTAGTTTTTTTATAATTTTTAGTCAAAAATAAATTAAATTATTTATGACATAATAATGATGCAGTGCTTACCTCATTAATAAATCATTTAAATAAATAAGATTATAATTATTAAAATATTATCCAAAATATGTCCAATTCTGATTGGATGATTTTATTTAGACCATGAATCATATTTCATTCATCATTAATGATTTTTCGACCATTAGAAACCGAATATAATTATATAATAAAGTAATAGTTTCACACTTTCCTATAGAGCCCCTCCTCCCCCTTTTAAAAGGAGACCAGTTATAACCAATTCCTGACACCTCTCAATCCATTTGGCTCGTCCAAACACTGCCCAATTAATCTCCAAACATCCCTATCATCCCCTTATAATCCTCACATTAGGAAGAATGAACTTTAAGAAGTCCTTTTGGTTCAAACCAAAGGAAGTTAACCAAATTAAAGGTAACGGTTTCTCCTAAATTTTTTTCTTTTATTTTACTTCTCCAACCCCTAAACTCTTTTTATTCATTTATTTGGAAACAAAAACATTATCCTAAATATACTATGATTTTGTTATGTAAATTATTCGGACTACACTTACACACACCTCCATCTAATGGGTGATGAACATAATGTTTCTGTGGATGGAAAACTAACGCCTCACGAAACGATGATTGTTCAATTACCTCTTACCGCCTATCATGGTGGAAATTATGATGGAAATGTATTTATATATGATATATATTATGTTTATGATTTTCTTATGCTTCTTTAATTCCCAATTATATCAATCATTTAGGGTTTCCATAGTGGTTAAATACGATAATCTCATTTGAGGAAGTGAAGACTATCGCCCCCTCAAAGTGATGTGATTCGTTAATGCCTTATCTGGGATGTATAAAGGATGGAGTTAATGATATTATATATGATATTATACTAGAATTATACTATACCTATCTATAATTATTTTTTATTTCCATTAAAATAAGAAATAGAAATGAAAGTAGCGTTCATGCGTACGTAGGGCTTACCGTCTCCATGAACGGTGTATTTCATTTATTACCTCCAAATGTTATGTACTATTCTAAATACATGTATATGCTAGATATAAATGATAAATATGATATATAAATCATGAATATAATTTTGGATATAATGAACCTTTGACCACATGAACAACATGTAATTATAAGAAGTCCATTTTTGACTCAAGTACCAAATATCGACAAAACGAACGTTGTTACTTAAATGGTTACATAATGTTTAAAAAATGGTAATAAGTGATATAAAAGGAATAATAAACTTGAAAAATGTTCTTAATCAACTAGAAATTAACTTTAGTTTATTATTTAGGAGATTATAGAATGATCGAGTCAAGTCGGACACAAGGTAAGGGACTTCGTCTCAATCTCCTTTCATTGAGGCATATTTTGTTTTAATACACAACTTTATTTTATATGCTATATAAACACCCTTGACATTTCAAATGGAATATTTTTCTATGAATCATTTTACTAAACAACAAAAATGAATGTTTCTTTTAAAGTAAGCGGTGACAATGACCTTTTTACCGCTGCGAGTATTATTTGATCTTTGGCTTCCTCAACAAGCTGTAATGTTTTTAAAAGAAAATAAATACCATATACTCTTTTATGTATTTTGGTATTGAAAATGGTTTTGATAATGTATTTGTTATGTCAATATATTTAAGTGATATATTGTGATTCAAATGTGGAAATGTTTTATTTCCTTTATAATTGTTTTATGTGTTATGATTTTATAATGGTACTTGGACATTTGACAGGTGGTTACGTGAAAAACCAAATGAAAGGTGGTGTCATGAATACCAGGACGGGTGGTTACGTTATAACCTCCAATGCATTGGGTATGGAAGTCGGCCATATGGCTATTCCATTTAGTGATATGTGTGTAAGTTGACCGTATTTTTATTCCATTTATGTATGTTTATGTCCCAAGATAACTTTATATGTTATGTGTTCTTTATATGGGTTTTAGGGTAATCTTTTGGTTACAAAAATGGTAAGTAATGATCTTTTATTTTTGTGAAGAGTATTTACTACTTCATAAAGGTGAAAAGTATAACTTATGTTAAATTATTCATGGTTTACTTGTTGTTTTGAAAAACTAACAGTTTTCCTTCTTTGTGTATCCCTTACTGAGATTTTTATGCTCATCCCATGTTTTTGAAATGTTTTTAATAGGAAATAATGTGGAATAGGGTCAAGGATGTGATCAATGAAAAGTCATGCTGTCTTAAACATGGAACTAGACATGAATATTTTTTTCAAGATTTCATGTCTTGTAAAAAAAAGGAAAATGTGTAGAAGTGTCTACTTTGTAATCATTTGAGATGTAATAGTTATGGTCTAACTCTCTAAAATTATAAACCTGAAAAGATCATCAATTTTAATTATTCATTTAATTCAATATTATGTAATGTTTAAGGTTGGGTCCTTATATTTGGTAACCGAGGTCGGTTTAGATAACTTTAGGTGTTAGGTTATTGTTAAAGTAATATCCATAAAGTAATTTATGTTAATATTGAAATCTTATATCATTTCCAGATTACCATGTTGCTTCGCCTAAGATATTTCTATGTTCAGAATGGTCTTCCACAGAGGAAACAAGGTGGCTATGTTGGAACGACATTAGGAGGAAGATAACCTTCCAAATCAGCAACCTGAGATGGTCAGAATCGGAACTGAATAGTTTATTGCAGTGGTGGAACAATTGACTCAGGCTATAAATGGTGGTGGTATCCATGTATGAGATCAGCCAGATCAACTGGAGAGGAACATGTCAGTAGTGGAGCATTTCATGAGGCAAAATACCCCATAATTCAGAGGATCATCTAACCATGTTCTTGTTGAAGGGTGGATTAAGGCACTGTAGAATATTTTTGATGTCATGGGTTGTTCAGAAAATCAAAAGGTTATTCTTGTTGTTTACCATTTTGAAGGTGAAGCTGATCGGTGGTGGTCGATGGTGAAAATATCAGGGATATTGAAGAGATTGATTCTCTCAATTGGGATGAATTCAAAGGTACGTTTCTTGGGAAATATATTCCTAAGGTGGTTATACTTAGGATTGAAAAACAATTCAGGGAATTGAGGCTAGAGGATGACTCAGTGGCTGCTTATGAAGAAAAGTTCACTCGACTGGCAAGGTATGCACCAAATTTCATCTGAGATCTTGATAGTAAGATAAATCAATTTTACTCAGGATAGAAGCAATGAAATCGAAGAGCGTTAGCCTCTCGTGAGATCAAAATTTGTGAAAAACTTGTTTGATGTGCATATAAGGTGGAAATAGAGTTTGCTGATGATCATGTGTTCTTTGAAAAACAATAGAATAAGAGGTCCAGTTGGCAGGAAAAGTGGAAGAATTCATCAAAGAAACCTGGAGGTAAGAAAACTGAATATCCATCTCGTGAGAATTGTGGTAAAAATCATCTCAAAGAATGTTTATCAATGTTGGGAAAGTGCTTCTGGTGTGGTAAGTCTGGTCATATTTCTCGTAACTGTAAGGAATATGATCAAGCAGGGAATGAAAAGCCATCAGTAAGATGTTTTAAGTGTAATGAAATGGGTCATTATGCAAAAGAGTGTCCAGAGAAGAACTTAACTGAGGGAAAGCAGCTAGACTACAAGCAGAAAGGGGTGTTGAAATCCTTTGCAACTACTTCAGTAGATGTTGGGAAATCAAATGAAGTATTATCAGGTACACTGTTTGTTTGTTCAGATTATGCCAATGTGTTGTTTGATTCAAGGTCTACACACTCTTTTATTTCTGAGAAGTTTTCTAGTAAATTGGGAATTCCATATTAAGATATGAATATGGAACTTATGGTAAAAACACCTGGAGGAAATGTTGATACAAAAAAGAAAACATAATAAATTTCATGTCCTTCTCTGCAGAAATAATCTACCTGCAAACCTTATTGTTTTACATCTAGTAGAGTTTGATGTTATTTTGGGCATGGATTGGCTTTCTGTTTATCATGCTAATATTGACTGATGAGTTAAAGAGGTTTCATTTAATAAATATTTATAGTTTTTGTACAATAATGAACCCTTGATTTTGATAACATATTAGGATGTTGAGAAACTAGAAAAATAATGAAATGAATGTTACCTTTCTCATATTGTTGAAAATAAATAAAGTGTTGAGATTACTGATGTGTTAGTGGTAAATGAGTACCTTGATGATTTTCCTAATGAGTTTCCTGGTATTATACCTGATTGGAAATTTTAATTTAATATTGACTTAGTTACTGATGCTAAACCAATTTCAAAACCCTCTTATCGAATGTCTCAAATTGAACTTTTAGAGTTAAAGAAGAAATTTTAGGAGTTATTAGATAAAGGTTTCATTCAACCTAGCACATCACCATGGGGTTCTCCTATCTTGTTTGTTAAAAAGAAAGATGCTTCAATGAGAGTTTGCATTGATTATAGAGCATTGAATAACATCATTGTTAAGAATTAGTATCCTTTGACTCATATCGATGATTTGTTTGATCATCTCCAGGGAGCTCAGTATTTTTCGAAGATTGACTTGAGATCAGGGTACCATCAGTGGAAAGTAAAAGAAAAATATGTTCCGAAGACCACATTTTGTACTAGATATGGCAATTATGAATTCTTAGTTATGCCTTTTGGTTTAACCAATGCACATGTTGTATTCATGGATCTTATGAATATAATTTTCTGTGAGTTATTGGATAAGTTTGTGGTTGTGTTCATTGATGATATTTTGGTTTATTCCAAAAGTAAAGAGGAACATGAAATTCATTTAAGGGTTTTCTTGCAAACCTTAAAAGAAAAAAAACTCTTTTGGAAATTCAGAAAGTGTGAGTTTTGGTTACAAAAAATTTCTTTCATTGGTCACATTGTTTCAAAAAATGGCATAACTGTTGATCCTAATAAAACAAAATTTGTTCAAGAATGGACAAGACCCACAAAAATAACTGAGATTCGTAGTTTTCTTGGTTTGGAAGGTTATTATCGGAGTTGTGTTGAAAATTTTTCAAGATTATCTAGTCCAATTACTAAGTTAACTTGAAAAGGTGTTTTGTTCATTTGAAAAAAAGAATGTGATGATCATTTTCAGGAACTGAAAAGAAGATTGGTTAATGCTCTAGTTTTGGAACTGCTATCCAGAAATATTGAGTTTGTTATCTACATTGATGCTTTGTTGAAAGGACTCGGTTGTGTCCTAATGCAGAATGATCAGGTAATTGTTTATGCTTCACGTCAGTTGAAACCTCATGAGTTAAATTACCCTACACATTATTTGGAATTAGCTGTTGTTGTTTTTGCTTTAAAAAATTGGAAGCATCTTTTTTATGGAGTGAAGTGTGAAATATATACTGATCACAAATGTTTGAAGTATATATTCACTCAAAAATAATTGAACATGAGATAGAGGAGATGGCTGGAATTAATCAAGGATTATGATTGCATGATCAATTACCATCCGGGAAAAACAAAATAAAGTGGCTGATGCTTTGAGTGGAAATATTAATGCTTAATTAACCATGTAACATTTAGAACGAGATCCTTTGGTTTTTGATTTGATAAAAATTGGCATAGAAGTTATTGGTGCAATAAATTCTTCTGTTTTGTTTTAGGTGTCAGTGAGATCGTCTCTATTAGACAAAATAAATAAAGCATAGAAATATGACAGTGATTTATAGAAAAAGGTAGAGTTGGTTTAGAAGGTTATGTTTCTTGAATTTAACATTGATAATGATTGTGTTTTGAGATTTGGAAGGAGATTGTGTGTGACATGTGATTCATAGTTGAAGAATGAGTTGTTATGTGAAGCTCATAGTTCTCCATTTTCAGTTCATCCTAGTAGTACTAAGATGTACAGAGATCTCTGTGAGTATTACTGGTGGGATGGAATGAAAAGATATATTGCTGATTTTACTGTGAAGTGTTTGAATTGTCAGTAGGTTAAAGCAGAGCGGCAGTTACTGAAAGGAATGCTTCAGCCTTTACCAGTGCTAGAGTGGAATTAGGAAAATATATCTGTGGACTTTGTTGTGGGATTACCGAAGACATCTCGAGGTAATAATGCAATCTGTGTTATTGTTGATCGATTGAATAAATCTTGTCATTTAGTTACTATTTGAGATACTTTATCTCTAGATCAACTTTATCGGTTGTATGTTAAAGAGATAGTCAGGTTGCATGGTGTTCCCCTCTCAATTTATTATGATCGTAATCACAAGACTACTTCTAACTTTTGGAAAGGCCTTCAAAAGTCATTGGGTACTGAATTAAATTTTAGTACAGCTTTTCACCCTCAATCAGATGGGAAATTAGAACAAACAATTCAGACCATGAAGGATATGCTACATGTTTGTTCACTGGATTACTAGGGAAGTTGAGACCAACATCTTTCTTTGGTTGAATTTTCTTATAATAATAGTTTTCATTCCAGTATACAGATGGATCCATTTGAAGCATTATATGGAAAGCATTGTTGAACTCCAGCTTTTTCGGATGAAGTAGGTGAAAGGAAGCTGATGGGGCCATAATTGGTAGAAGAGATGGTAGAGAAAGTTCAGTTGATTCAGAATCACATGAGAACATCTCAGAGCAGACAGAAAAGTTATACAGATAAACGGAGGAAGGATATTTCCTTTGATGTAAATGATCATGTCTTTCTCAAAGTTTCTCCAGGGAAAAGTGTGATGTGTTTTTGTAAGAAGGGAATGTTGAGTCCAAGGTTCATTGGACCTTATGAAATTATCTTGAAATTTGGATCGGTTTCTAATATAGATGATTTACCTCCATGTTTATCCCAAGTACACAATGTTTTTCATGTTTTGATGTTGAGAAAGTATATGCTAGATCCATCTCATGTTTTGAACCCATAGGTAGTTCAGTTGGATGAGAATCTCTCTTATGAAGAACAACCAGTCCAGATTATTGACTATAAAGATCAAGTGTAATAGAATAAGGTAATTCACCAGGTAAAGGTTTTGTGGAAAAACCATATGGTTGAAGAGGCAATGTGGTAATCTGAAAATCCTATGAGGGATAAATACCCCCACTTATTTGATAAGTGAATAAAAATTGAAGGGATGCAATTTCCAAAAGGGGGGAAGGATGTAACATCCCAGGTAAATGAAGAATAAGAGATTTTCATATTTATTAATATTTTTGAATTAAATATTAATTTATCTTTAAAGGGGTTGCTATGTTCGATTGCGTACCTGATACACAATAGCGGGTTTCTCTGAAATCTTACATTTCACATTAATAATATAATATTTTTATTTTAAATGGTAGTTAAATTCTAGCCGTTGTATTGGCGGGAATAAACAAAACCAACTACAATATGATTATATATGTTATTTAAATGTATTTACATTTATTCAATAAAAAGTTAGAGGCCTAAAATATGAATGAATCTAATTTTAAGCATAATTTACATTAAAAGCCCGATTTACCGCCTTTTAATGGTGATCCCTCTTTAAATATAGTTTTGGTTACATTAATACATTCTATATGACCAAATAAAATCCTTCTTTATAATGGATACATCAAAATATACATTTTGTAAATTTTTGGGATTTTTCCGATAAAGTTCATTTTTTAATGAATGACGAAAAATATTGTATTCTAATTCAAAAGTTCCTTTTTATCTAATTTATTTTTATGGTTAGATTATATTTTTATTTGGTTTTAAATTAAAATTAAAATATATTTTTATCATTTAATCCAATGTTGGTCATTGGAACTAATTTCACTTTGAAATTAGACATAAACAAGTGTCGATATTTTGATAGTTATTGTTTCTTAAAAACATGCTATTTGTTTTGATAACAGGAATTAATTTTATAATTAATTAATTACACTTCTATGTTTTTAATTTGGAAAAATAGACATCATTTTTGAATTCGGAATATCCAATATATCTTAGGCTGAATTTTTTATATTTTTCGGAAAAACTTCATGTTTTGATGAATAGTGAAACCACTTAGTGGTAGTTAAAAAACTAAATTTTTCATTTAAATAAAACTTTACCACTTTTATGAATTGAATTTCAAAAATCTGACATACATGGTTGTTATAAAGAAGTAAAATTTGGTTCATTAAGATGAAAATATTTTTTGGTGAATAGTAACTGTTGACTTTTATTTACCGAGGTTAAAAGTAAAAAAGGTAATTCATGGTTAAAAGAATATTATAATAATTCAAAATTACTTTAACACATATCCTAACTTTATTGGATGAGTAGTGGCCGACCATGGGAATTCCGGGGTCGATTTTGGGACCTCATGGAGCCACTTATGAAAGATAATGACACTTTAGATCAATTAATTTAATGTAAAGACAAAATTGACATTAACAAAAATATTTTTGTAATTGTTTTTTATATGGTTTTATATAAGTCATATTTTAGACTATAAATACTAATTGGAAAGATAAAGATATTTCCTACATGATGGTATTTTTTTTATAATTTTTAGACAAAAAATAAATTAAATTATTTATGACATAATAATGATGCAGTCTTTACCTCATTAATAAATTATTTAAATAAATAAGATTATAATGGTTAAAATATTACCCAAAACATGTACAATTATGATTGTATGATTTTATTTTGACCATAAGTCATATTATATTCATCTTTAATTATTTTTGGACCATTAGAAACCGAATATAATTATATAATAAAATAATAGTTTCACATTTTCCTAAAGAGCCCCTCCTCCCCCTTATAAAAGGAGACCACTTCTAACCAATTCCTAACACCTCTCAAGCCATTTGGCTCGTCCAACCACTACCCAATTAATCTCCCAACATCCCTATCATACCCTTATAAGCCTTACCTTAGGCAGAAAGAACTTAAAGAAGTCCTTTTGTTTCAAACCAAAGGAAGTTACCCAAATTAAAGGTAAAGGTTTCTCTTAAATTGTTTTCTTTTATTTTACTTCTCCAACCCCTAAACTCTTTTTATTCCTTTATTTAGAAACAACAACAGTATCCTAAATATACTAGGATGTTTTTATGAGAAGTATTCTAACTAAACTTACACACACCTCCATCTAATGGGTGAAGAACATAATGTTTCGGTGGATGGAAAACTAACGCCTCACGAAACGATGATTGTTCAATTATCTATTACCACCTCTCATGGTGGCCATTATGATGACACTGTATTTATATATGATATATATTATGATTATTATTTCCTTATGATTCGCTACTTCCTAATTATATCAATCCTTTATGGTTTCCATAGTGGGTAAATATGATAATCTCATTTGAGGAAGTGCGGAATACCGCCCCTCAAAGTGATATGATTCGTTAATGACTTATGTGGGATGTATAAAGGATGGAGTTAATGATATTATATATGATATTATACAGGAATTATAATATACCTATGTATCATTATTTTTTATTTCCATTAAAATAATAAATATAAATAAAAGTGGCATTCATGCGTACGTATGGCTTACCGTCTCCATGAACGGTGCATTTAATTTCTTACCTCCAAATGTTATGTACTATTATAAATAAATGTATATGCTGGATATAAATGATACATATGATATAAAAATAATGAATATCATTTTGGATATAATGAACTTTTGACCACATGAACAACATGTTATTATAAGAAGTCCATTTTTTACTCAAGTAAAAAATATCAACAAAACAAACGTTATTTAAGTTAAATGGTTATATAATGTTTATAACATGGTAATAAGTTATATAAAAGGATTAATAAATTTGAAAAAGGTTCCTAAGAAAGTATAAATTAATGTTAGTTTATTATTCAGGTGATTAAAGAACGATCGAGTCAAGTCGGACACAAGGTAAGGGACTTCGTCTCAATCTCCTTTCATTGAGGCATTGTTTGTTTTAATACACGACTTTATTTTATACGCTGTATAAAAACTCTTGAATTTTCTAAGGGAATATTTTTCAATGAAGTGTTTTAGTAAATGAAAAAAAGTAATTTTTCTTTTAACATAAGCAGTGACATTGACCTTTCTGCCACCGTGAGTATTATTTGATCTTTGGCTTCCCCAACAAGCCGTAATGTTTCTAAAAGAAAATAAATACCATATACTATTTTATGTATTTTGGTATTGAAAATGGTTTCGATAATGTATTTGTTATTTCAATATATTTAAGTGATATATTGTGATTGAAATGTGGAAATGTTTTCTTTCCTTTCTAATTGTTTTATGTGTTATGATTTTATAATGGTACTTGGACATTTGACGGGTGGTTACGTGATCAACCAAATGATGGGTGGTGCCACGAATATCGGGATGGGTGGTTAAGTTATAAACTCTAATGCATTGGGTATGGAAGTCGGCCGTATGGCTATTCCATTTAGTGATATGTGTGGATGGCAACCGTATGGTTATTCCATTGATGAATGTTTATGTCCCAAGTTACCTTTATATGTTATGTGTTCTTTATATGGATTTTATGGTAATCTTTTGGTTATAAAAATGGTATGTAATGATATTTTATTTCAGTGAAGTGTATTTACTACTTCATAAAGGTGAAAAGTATTACTTATGTTAAAGTGTTCATGGTTTACTTGTTGTTTTGAAAAACTAACAGTTTTCCTTCTTTGTGTATCCCTTACTGAGATTTTTATGCTCATCCCAAGTTTTTGAAATGTTTTTCGCAGGACATAATGTGGAATAGGGTCAAGGATGTGATCAAGGAAAAGTCAGGATGTCTTAAACATGGAACTAGACCTGACTCTTTTTTTCAAGTGTTCATGTTTTGTAAAAAAAAATGTAAACTGTGTAGAAGTGTCTACTTTGTAATCTTTTGAGATGTAATAGTTATGGCCTAACTCTCTATAATTTTAAACCTTAAAATATCCTCAATGTAAATTATTCATTTAATTCAAGATTATGTAATGTTTAAGGTCGGGTCCTTATAATTAAAGTTATTAACTATTTATATTTTTTATAGGCATTTATATAAAAACTATATAAAGAGATAATCTTGATAATCATGATTTGGATTCATTAATATTTGTATCATTTCTATGGTAGAACATAATTTGGATATGAAATCCATTGTGAAGAAAAAAAGATGAGTAACTGAAATATTTTAATAAAAAGGCATCAGACAAAAGAATATTTTTGATACCTACAATACAAAGGTAAAACTGTAAAATCTGATCATATAAAATATATTTTTAATTTTTTAAGTACTTAATTGTTTTTTTAGGGTTCACTGGATGCTGATCATAATTAATCTGGACACCAAAAATAATTATTTTTTGGATCCAATGCATGGACATGAAACCAGTCGACCACACATTATGTTTATTTTTGAATATGTAATAAAATTAAATCAAAATTTTATATATAAACATAAAATTATATGTTCGGTCTATTTTTTATTAAGAATTTTTTTATGATAAGGTGATCTCTAAATATAGGCAAGATCATGGAATGAAGTCGATGTCTGAAGGGATAAAGCCTATGAATTACTTCAAATGGAAAAAATTAAGGTGTATATAGAATGATTTAAAAATAAAAACATTTAAAAACAATTTAATTATTTTTTTCAATGTTTCTAAAGATTTTGAAATAAGGTAATGACATCGATTGTGGATATTATGTTTGAAAAAATATGAGAGGAATCATACATCATGAAAAGACCAGTATCCACCAACATGTAATTTTTTATGCTAATTACAATTTCATTAAATATATTTCTTAATAATTTGTTTTTATATATTTTCTCAGTACTATCAAGATTTATGACAATGTAGATACTCAAAATAAGAAATATATTTGTTTAGAGACTATTGGAAACTGTGCTTTTTGTCAGAATGTATGTTGATAACAAAATTTGGCAATTACCAGCTATGTTTATGATCTCGTATGAGTTATAACCATATAAATATATTTGGTCTATGAAACATTAGTTTAAAAATTCTTATATTTTAATTTTTATTTCTTTCTCAAGAAGAAGTATAATGGAGGAAATAAATTTGTTTATATGTGATAAACTAAAAACAAACAATTGCTGAAAAATCATGGAGGCAGAGGCAAAGGCGAAGGTGGAGGCAGAGGTGGAGGTGAAGGTGGAGGTAGAGTCAGTCTCGGAGACTGATGTGGAGGAGGAGGTAGAGGGGAATACCATGGTGGGGACTTAGGATGAGGAGGAGATAAATCATTGGATTGAAAATAATAAAATTATTGGGAAATGAAGTAGAATGACGATCATACCATGATTGTGTTTGAGAAAAATTGTTTAAAAGTGAAAAAATAATTATTACTTAAGATAAGATCAAGTGTTCAAGTGTTTTAGGTGGAATATTGAAATAATGTTTTCCAAAACATGTTTAAGTGATTTTATATATGTTAGTAATCCACTTTTAAGATCATTCTATATTGGAAGCCTCAATTTCTCCACTAGTGTTATTAAAGAAACATTTTCACAACTCCTAATAATTGAACATGTATATAATCCAACTTTGATATTGGAATAAATTTGTGTTTAATCAACCAACAATGTCATAAAATGTATAAAAGATCTATTAGATCAAAATCAACATTGATATATCATGTTCATCATGGAGGGTCAATTTCAAATTGTATGTCATTAGTATAAAATTGAAATTTTAATACAAAAAAAGTATCACTCATTGAAACCCAATAAAACATGCATGGATTTCCTTAATAATTTGGAAAATTGATTTATAATTCATTTTTGAAATGTATGAATTAGCCTCATTTCAAACCCACACTTGATGTGACCTGTATGACTCAAAGTGCATGTTTCCATTTTAAAATGAAATTTTAGTAAAAACCACAAGTGGCATACTCAAAATTGATGAAACATATTTTTATTGTTTTGATACTCTTGTAAAATGATCCATATGTCATTTAGGATGTGTAGAAATCAGTTGTACCTTGATCTTACACACAATGTGCCCAGTATGACAAAAAGTGTGTCTTTTTATTCAAAGGTGACATTAATTTTAGTGGAAAAAAACTAACATACTCAAAACTTAGAAATCACATTCTAATAATTTTGGTACTTTAGGAAAATGATCTGTAAGTCATTTTGATGTGTAGGAATCAGTCGTACCTCAATATGATGCACGGTGTGATCAGTGTGACTCCAAGTATCTTATATCAGTTTAAAATATTCATTTTAATACAAAAAAGTTTCACTGACTGTAAACCAAGAATACACTCTGGGATTGTCTTGATAATTTGGAATAAGGATTCATAGTTAATTTTTTCCTTGTATGAATTATTCTCATGTCAAACCCACATATGATACCATCTTTATGACTCAAAGTGTGTGTTTCTAGTTTAAAATGACATTTTAGTAAAAAAAATACAAGTGTCATACTCAAAACTGAGGAAACACATTTTCATCGTTTTTATACTTTAGTAAAATTATCCATATATTATTTTGTATGTCTATGAATCAACTTAACCTTAATCTAACACATGGTGTGATCAGTATGACTCTAAGTGCATCTTTTTATTCAAAATTGACATTAAATTTAGTGGACAAAATAGATAACATACTCAAAACCAAGAAAACACATTCAGATTGTTTTTTACTTTATGAAAATAATCCATAGGTCACATGTGATGTGTAGGAATCTGGCTTATCTCAATTTGACTCACGGTGTGACTGGTATCTGTTACAAGTTTAAAATTAGAATTTTAATAAAAAAATAGTGTTACTTACTGAAAACAAATAAAAATTGATCATATGTTCTTGATAATTTGGTAATATGATTAATAATTCATTTTTGATGTGGATGGATCAATCTCATGTACCCCCACCCCCTCCCATGATGTGACTTGTATGACTCAAAGTAGATGTTTCCAGTTTAAAATTCCATTTTAATAAAAAAAACTCAATTTATATACTCAAAACCAAGGAAATACATTTAAAAATTTTAGGTACTTTAGGTAAATGATACATAAGTCATCTTGGATGAGTATGATTCATCTTCACCTCAATATAATGCACGGTGTGACCGATATGACTCCAAGTGAAACTTTTTATTAAAAATTAACATTAAGTTTAGCGAAAAAATAAATGACATACTTAGAACTAAGAAAACTCATTCAGATTATTTTGGTCCTTTAGTAAAATGATCTATAAGTCATTTTTGACATGTATGAATCTACCACATCTCAATCCAACTCACACGGTTTTACCAATGTTACTCAAAGTATCTATTATCAGTTTAAATTTTACATTTTATTATAAAAAAGTTTCACTCATAGAAAACAAAGAAATTATGATCAGATTGTCTTGATAATTTGGTAAAATTATTCATTATTATTTTTTGGAGTGTATGAATCGGTCTCCTATCAAACCCACAAATGATTCAACCTATATGACTCAAAGTACATGTTTCTAGTTTAAAATGACATTTTATTAAATAACAAAAGTGGCATACTCAAAACCAAGTAAACACATTTTTATTACTTTAATACTTTAGTAAAATGATCTATAATTCATTTAAGACATGTAGGAATCATCCTCACCTCAATATGATGTATGGTGTGACCGATATAACTCCAAGTGAGTCTTTTTATTCAAAATTGACATTAATTTTAGTGGAAAAAAATTGTCATACTCAAAACCAAAAAACACACATGCATATTATTTTGGTACTTTAGGAAAATGATACATAAGTCATGTTTTACATTTAGGAATTAGACTCACCTCAAGTTGTCATAAGATGTGACTGGTATGACTCAAAGTGTCTCTTATCATTTTAAAATTTACATTTTAATACAAAAAAGTGTCACTCACTAAAAACTGATAAAACATTCCCATATTTTATTGATAATTTGGGGAAAATCATAATTAATTATTTAAGTGTATGAATCACTCTCATATCAAACCCACACATGATGTCACCAATATGACTCAAAGTACATGTTTCCAATTTAAAATGACATTATATTAAAAATAAAATTAGTGTGCTCAAAACTGAGGAAACACATTTTGATTGTTTTGATACAATAGTAAAATGATCCATATGTCATTTGTGATGTGTAAGAATCAAACTCAACTCAATATTATGTATGGTGTGACCAGTATGGCTCCAAGTGCATCTTTTTATTCAAAACTGACATTAATTTTAGTGAAAAAATAACTAACATACTCAAAACTGAGAAAGAACATTTATATGTTTAGGTACATTAGTAAAATGATCCATACGTAATGTATGACATATAGGAATCATTCATAACTCATTTATAATCACGGTTTGACCGGTATGAATCCAAGTGCACAATTTTATTTAAAATTGACATTAATTTTAGTAAAAAAGAAACTAACATACTCTATAATAATTTTTTTATTGTATTTGTGTTATAAATTTTATTTCATTTAAATTCAATATTTTTATATGATTTTGGTAATTTCTATTGTTGTTTATGGTGATTTAGTGTGTTTTTACAACAGAAATCATGACCTGTTTCTAGTGCTTCAGTGTGTTGTAGCATCACACTGTAGTATTTTTCTTTATCTGTGCTACAAAATATACTGATAAAGGATCCATTTATCAATGCTTCAAAAAGTTTTGATAAATATCTATTAATCAATTCTATAAAATCACTAATAAAGATACCCTTTATCCGGAATTTTTAAATCACTAGTAAAGAAATATTTATATGTGCTTCTAAAATCACTGATAAAGGGTCTATTTATTAACACTACATAAAAGCATTGGTAAATGGTGTCTTTTATCAATGCTTTTAAAAGTGAAGATAAATGTATGCTTTATCAGTTCTTTTTATATGTGCTGATAAATCTACCCTTAATTATCTCTATTCTTGAGCTAATAAAAGCCTCCACCTTTTAACTCTACTGAGGTAGTCAGCACTTTTCTAGAACTGATAATGGCATATTCTAGAACAGTTAATGGCATATTTTGTATTAGTGTTTTCACTTGTTCTATTCTCATTCAAGAACATTAAAATTCTTTAGGTAGTGGATTCCTTACCTACAAAATAATTTGATGTGCTATCATAAATTAATCATGTTTTATCAGTTTGGGTGATTGTGGAATTAACCTTAATAAATAATAAATGAGATCAATGAAAAGAAATGGATTATGGTTGTAGTGATCACATGTGTTTCCACTATGATAATGGTTTTCCTATTATTTTACTTGATTGTATTCTATCTATGTTTATAATTTAGTTATCATGTTTTTATCATATGGTATAAAATATTTAATTTGATGAAAATGGTTAAAGAACATAGATTCTACATTGATGTTTGATAAATAATTTAATAAGCACATTTTTTTGTAAAATTTTACTCTTATGTTTGATTGGAAATAAAAATTAATGATTAATACATTTTTAGAATTTTTACTTGCCATATGTTAATGTAATTGGCTATTAAACATGAATTTGGAAATTATAATTATTTTAATTAGTAAAAAGGTGTGTTTAATTAAAATGCACATCCTTAAATTTTAACAAAACTATAGTTATTCATGAAATATTGTTTAAATAATTATTAGCTTGTGGAAGATAATTCCCTAGGTTACCTATAGTTGTAACATCTATTAAATGATTCAATTAATCCAAGATGATAATGAAAATAATTGTTTTATAAAAAATAAAGGCCTGAGGTTAAGAAGTATCATTTTCTTATGAAGGATATATTCCTTGTTTTTAGGTCCCATATGATCTATTGAATCTATTTTTTGTTTACTACTTCTATGTTTTCCATGGATATGAACCTTGTTATGAAGAATGATTTGATCAAAGTATGGATGATGGTTGATTAGATATTGGTAGGGAGGCTTGTCTTTGTGGCATGAGATGATGTTTATGACAGCAAGAAGAATTATTATATGCATTATAATGTTGATGATAACATTGGGACCATTGAAATATGTGGAGTCTGGGATTTCCCATTTTTATGCTAAAAGTTAGATGCTTTATAATGATCTGCGTAAGGGTTGGATGACTAAGTTTCTTATTTTTACAATCATTTCCACACTACTTAAGGTATCTGGTTTTACTTTATTATGAATCTATTTTATGGTAGCTTTGGATGTTTCATAGAGTATATGTAATTATGGAATGATAATGTTTAATAAATGTTTTAACCCATGGGGTTGTTTCCTGAATGGAATGAAAATTTTGATAATCTTAAGAAACCATGGAATCAGTTGGATTATGCTAAGAGGGCATTAAATTCACTTGATTGATAATGAAGTGTGAATTGAATAATGTTAAATAATTGATACTGAATTAGTCATTGTAATTTAAAATATTAAAAAGAATTAATTGATTAAATGATGCTGCTTAAATGCTTGTGTGTTTATAAGATATCTATTTCTTAGTGGTAAAAACCAAGTGTCTGAGAGATGATATATACATTTGATTCTAAAAACTAGGTTAATGCCCATAGAGTATTTGTAGGCTATATTATATCCCAATTGTTATGTGATTTCATATTCTACCCCGCCCATTTTAGTAGAGAGGCTAACAGCCAGTGGACTCTGGGTGGGTGTTTTCCCCAATATCCAAGTTGGAAAACAACATATGGTTGACTACCCCCTTTTGACCTACTCTCTTCCCTTGGTAGTATTATATACAAGTATACATGATGGTTACCTTTTCTATATATATGTGTATAGAGATATAATGTTTTGTGGTTATTCACGCACATTTATATCTGGATATAATATAACATGGATTATTATAGG
Organism: Viscum album; assembly: GCA_963277665.1. Taxonomy (NCBI): domain Eukaryota; kingdom Viridiplantae; phylum Streptophyta; class Magnoliopsida; order Santalales; family Viscaceae; genus Viscum; species Viscum album. The sequence continues at coordinate 611,973,028 of OY728129.1, read as the reverse complement.
TTTTATGATCATGGGTTATGTTGGATTGGGGTAAAACACACAACATATAGGTTGTGGTGGCTCCCAGAAACCACTCAGTTACTATCTGGAGATGTGAGATGGGATGATGAGATAATGTGATGCACAAGGTTCATTGTATGATACATTATCCCTAGTGTCTTAATATTGACTTACTTTTAGAGAGATATGGATTGGGACGTGTTTCATTGGAGTAGAGCATCAGACTAGTAAGGAAGTGGTTGCATGGTACTTTCTTTTGATATTATATTATATCTTCACTAGTTTGTAATAATTGGTGAGATATGCCTATTGTGAGGCTTAGAACATAACATGTATGTTTAGGTGAAAAGTTAGTTTCACTTGTTGTTCATTGGTATTTAACATGATTTCTTTATCTTTTACATGAGTGGATCAAGGGAGGATCCTATAGAGTATACATGTTATGATTATTCTACCTATATATAAACCATTTTCAGATTAGTAGGAGTAAGTTGGTGTTCAGGATTGAAACTATTAACTCATGGTTGTTTGGGATCTATTTTGACTTCATGATCAATATTGATTTTTATATTTTGGTACTTTTAGTTTTCTTATAACCATTTAGTTTTATGACATTACATGCATGTATTAGGAATCTTTACTTTTATCTTGAGAATGATTTGTTGGGTTATTCTATCTTTATCTCTCTTCTTCTCAAATTTTAGAGGGTAATGCCTACCATATGTATGTATGATATACCCTCAGTTCTTTTCACCAAATCAAGGACTATTAGGGGATGGATTCAGGTGTTATTGTCTTCCTTATCTCTTTTTTATTTCAAGAAAGTTAACTTTTGGACAGTGGGTCTTGATAGAGTGATATCAAATGTTTAGGTTAAGGGATATAATGAGACCAGATGTATAAATAGGTGATTACTGAATGGTTTGGTAGGGAAAATGTAAACTAATTTTACAAATCAATTTAAATAAAGGATACATACAGATACATTATTATTTAGGCCCCCTATGATATAATGCATGAACTTTTATGTTTACATTGACTACTAAGTGAAGTTATACTCGTTGTAGGGTAGAGAACTAGGAAAGGATCATGTATCATTATTATTTTTTCCTATGTTTGAAATGGGTAGACCTTTGGATTAGTTTAAACCTTAAATAGTTTAATAAATCTTAAATATTTTTTGTGGAAAATGGTGGTATTAATGAATCAACATACGATTCATAGAACTATAAGAGGTAAAATAGAAGAACAAGAAGAATCTCTTAGGACACAGATATTTACATAGTTTAAAAAAAATCCCTACATCCATGGAGAGGTAGAATCACTTTACAATTAAATCCACGATAACTATTACAAAAAGATATTATAGTTTCTCTCACACACACAAAATCGAGCCTCAATATGAAATAAATAAGGTTGGTGGATAACTATTCCACCAACCGCATAGAAATTCCATTATGCTATAGTGAAAGGTGGCTAGAATTCTGTACAACTATAGTGTTGTGACCACCCATTCCCATGCTGCTATAGTGGCCAGTGGAAAGAAGTCCATGGAGCTATAGTACCACTATATCCAAAGTCCTTAGAGTTGTGGCCTAGTGCACAATATGGGCCACAAACATTTGTCCCAACATCATCCAAAATTGATCAGGCTACACCAATCCAACAATATCACATATTCCTTATTAAGGAATCACTAATAGTTTTTCTTTTATAGGTATGTATCAAGATCAATATCCTTATTAGGTTCACGTTGAATATGTTCAAAAAGATGTGTCAGAAAATCACCAATGAGTAGAGGTCAATGATGATGACACTTAGAAGAAGACACTATTAGAGTTTTATATTATTTGTATTTAAAAGTATGAGGGGTTTGTTTCAAACACAGTGACTGAGTATTCTTTATAGGAGGTGGATATATCCTTCAGTTTTATCCATTATCAGAAGAATATATGACTTTTTTTGGAAGTGATTATGCTATATGAAGTTGTGATTCAGTGATGGTTCTTATTCCTCGAGGATCTTGGGAAGTTAGTATTCTTGTGGTAGGAGTTCTGGGATCAATTCCCGGCATATTTTCTTTCTCTGACCACAAAGTTGGTCAATATCTAGGAGTTTTTTACTCTTTAATAAGGGAGTTCTAACATCTGAGAGTTTGGGATCCATTTCAGGACCCTTATCTGTTATGCTTCAGAGTTATTACCAGATGAGGAGGATGGGGTGAGGAATTTATAGGATGCCCTGCAATCAAATATCCATTTCCAGGTCACCTAATTTATTTTATTGACATCCTTGAGAGGATTCTAGCTAGAAATAGATCATTATTTGTTGGGAGTTTTCAGGATTCCTCATGTATCAGAGTTGTGGTTGGGGGTTCCCAGTTTCCTAAATATAAAATCTTTAAAATAGCTGACGGTAGGTAACAACCCTCATCATCTCATTTCTCCAGGACTAGTTGATCCTAGGCCCCTAACAAGGGATCAAAAAAAATCATATAGAGGTCAAGTTCATCAGTGGTGAGAATGTATGAAATTTCTGAGTAGGAAACATGCAATAGGTGTTCTACTTTAGGTTCCTCTATTAAGATGGTTTTAGCCGAGGTAGAAGCATTAGTATGCTCCAGCTTTGGATCATCAAATAGGAGATGGGATATCCATAGGATATCCCATAAATGATCCTCTTCATTATAGTGAATAGTGCGGCCATAAAGGTGTTTTTAATCAGGGTTAAAGAGGCCATGGATCATATCATGGTCGGCTATATTATTTTTATTTTCTAGTACTAGGGGAGATAGACATCATTTGAGGAACTATTTTCTTGTTTTCTACTTGGGTACATTGTTTTCAACTTTCGATATATGCACTCCATCATATCAATTTCCCTAGTTTGTGATTTTGGAATTAAGGTATATAGGCTTCTGGTGACCTTATAATTGACTACTACAGTTATATGTTGACCTTATCTATATGAAGTATGTAGAGATTTTGACCTACTGCTGGAGAAACAATTCTCTTTGGGAGAATTCTTATTTTTCAGATATATCCATACTTTATCATTATTTTAATGTAATGGATTTATTTGGCGTAGTCTATTGTAGATTTTTTCATGAGGAAGATTTTATTTTATGATTTTTAAGGAGTTTCAATAGTGTTTTTTGGTGTGAGAGACCCTCAGATGGGTCATCGGCATATTTTTTTCTTATCTTAATTAATGGTCAAACTGATGTAGATTTCATTATTGGTTTAGCTGAAAATGTTTCCCAGTGTTATGTAATAATACCGTTATGTTTTTATGAACGCTTTTGTGGCTCTAACCCATCGATGAGAGATCAAGTTTGGGATAGATATACAGTCGAGTGCTTCTCTGATATCGATGTATCCCGATAGGATGAGGTCTTATGAGTTTTTAGAGATGAGAGTATAGTTTGATAATCTTTTGCAATGAGGTTTTTTTAATGATAAATTTACATTGGGGTGTGAAAATTCTGTTTATGAAGAAGTTAAATTGCAGTCTGTGTCTCAGTATTGATTATCCTCATTTGAACTAGGTTACAATGAAGAACTACGCTCCACTTCTACTGATTGATGATTTATTTGATAATCTGAAATGTGCTAGTTGGTTCTAGAAGATTGGTCTATAGTCAAGATATAATCATATGTAGTTAAAGTATGAGGATATTCTAAGGAACTCAATAATATGTTGTTATAGACATTTTGAGTTCCTTATGATGACATTCGATGTGATGAACACTCCAACCATGTTCATGGGTGTTATTAAAGTAGTGTTCAGATAGTTTCTGAATCAGTTCGTTGTGGTTTTTATTGATGGTATCCTTATGTACTCCACATAAAAGGTGGAACATGTAGAGCATCTAAGTTCTATTTTAGGAGTTCTTCATCATCAACAACTGTTTTTGATGTTGTCAAAGTGTATTTCTTAGGCTCGTTTGGGGAATTTTGTGTACCAGTGTTGTGTATCTATTTATCGTTTGAAGATTGAGGTGGTAATTTGGATTCATATAATGAATTTGGTGTTTATTTCAGTTCATAATAACTAACAATTAATATTAGATGATAAATATATTTCCAATTAAGATCCAAAGGCTGGTTTAGAATGAAGAGTTTAAAGAATTTGATGGTTTGAATTTCAATTTGAATTTCAAATTAAAATTAGAAGTGAAACTGTGTAAAAAGTGGTTGGTATGGAAGAAATATAGTTTAGAGAAAAAAATAAAAATGAATAGAAGAGGAATAATTATTGAAGAAGAAGAAGAAGATGTGGTTGTGCATATTAGCACAGAGTGAGGGTTTCCTTCCTATATTTCTACTAGTTGAAGAAGATGAGTAGATTCAAAACATCAAAAATTAAAGGCTATGGTTATAAGGATTTATTCTTGTTGATATCAAATTATGATTTATTTTTTCAGTGTAGTATGTACTATCTCAGATGGGAGACATGGTGTAATATGAGTTCAAGGATAAACCCTACTCGTTGTTCCTGCATGTTGAAAATAATGGGTTGTATTCTCTCGAAGGAATTTGAATCATTACAAGGACTATCCTTCTCATTTTGAGAGATTAAACATGTAAATATGATATAACCTTCTTAGGTTTTTCTATTTTCTGAATAGTTATCAAGATTCACTTTAACCTATGACTAATTTTGTATCACAAAGCAAACATTAATAATTAGAATCAATGATTCACACCTCCCCCCTCCCAGTGATTCTTCACCTATCAAGGAGGTTCCTTTTTAGTTTCTAAATAAATGGGGTGATGTGAATGATTAATTAATTATTTTCACTAAATGTGAACCTCAAATAATTAACCCTATAGGGGTGGAGCATAGATTGGAAAAGTTTTCAACATGGGTGGAATGACTGTGAAAAATCTATAATTATATGTAGGTGCAGCATGCATGATGTGTTCATGGTTTTTCTAACCATTTTCATATACCATGTGAGGTGTGGGCTCATAAAAAATTGGAATTTCATGGTTGGAACATAGTATATCCCACTATGTGGCCAAACCATGTTCCCCTTTAAAAATTTAGAAAATGACCACTTTTTCCTCCAAACCCTTAAATCTATTTTTTCTTATCCTCCTCTATCTTTTTCATAATAGAACCATGGGATAACTCATATATCCCTCTTATATTATTTGGTGTGTCTCCATATTTCATACTTCATTGAGATCATCATCAATTTTTTTGGATCCCTCTTGGTAAGTTTATCACTCTTTCTTTTTTCTATGATTGCTTCATTATCTTGGGTATTATTTCCATGAGAGCTGATATGCTTAATTTTCATAATTTTAGTATGGTTTTCAATTTTTTCTCATTCCAACATAGATTTAAGGCTGATTATAGATGAATATTCTTCTATGTAACTATGGTAAGTTATCTACTACTTTTACCTAAATTTCCTTAGGTTAATAATTTATCATCATTGTGCAGTATAATGAACTTTCCAAGTGTTTCTCTTAAAATTAATATTCCTTTGAATTGTTATCTAATCCTAGTTCATGAAGTTTTATAAGACCCCTAACACCGTAGGGGGTTGATGAAATCAGGTTTAACTACCCATTAGTGTGAGATAGTATAAATTTCCTTGATAATCATTATTGATTCTATCCAAAACACCAGTTAGGCATGTTTGGTTTGACACTTGAAAGAGTACTGACCAAAATGATTTGGTTGTATTGGGAAACAGTTTGTATACATCACTTGAACCATTTTATTTCTTATCAGTGAAATGATTAATGGAATGAATTTAGTCATTTAATGGAATGAATATAACACCTATCCCTTGATCACTTATATTATATTGGTTACTATTGTAATAGATCTTGATGACACATTTAAAGGCATTAACTATCTTGAGTAAGACTTGGATTCCTAACCAGGAATGCCTTGGGAAAACTCATAGTATGATTGAAAATTAATTGATTTGGCCTCCAAGTGAGACACCACACTTGGGCTCAACCAATTTCTTATTCTTGTGAATTCCTCAACATGATACTGATGATTCACTAATATTTCAAGAAATTATAATACCTTGTTTCATATCCTTGGATTTGGCTTAAAGTCCTCAAACATATAACACCTTGGATTATTTCATTGGGCTCCAATAAATTATATCTCAAGATTACCTTGGACTTATTATCAGGATTTGTTAGAAAATTTTCAGGTCTAATGTCAAGCATCCATCCCTTGGATTACTCTCATACCACCATATTCTAACATCTTAATTGATCACTATGAGTGGGATTAACCTTTTAAGTTCATATATTCCATTTGTATCACATGGATAATTTGTTATTATTATTCTTGGATGACATTCCTATGTTCTTTGGGTCTTTTAACAATTAATAGTCATATGATCAGAGACATATAACTTAGAACAAAGTAGGTAGGGTTGACTCATTATACCATGAGGATCCTGAGATCAACAAGGTTTATACTTTAATGCTTTATATCTATTATACATGGACACTATTAAATTTTATATACATAGACGTAATTTTCATTAGACACCATTTATGGTGGTCTTTTGGGTTTTACTCACACCTTGTTTGGGCAACGGTTTGGTATTTGAATTTATTACTTTGATCTGGGTAAGGATTAAGGGAAGTGCGCAATTATAGACAGTTGATTTCTTTTTGGTATGGGATTTTGGGATTATATAACTGAGCTAGTGATCATAATACTCATTGAGAGAGTAATTTTTTGTTTTTTATCTCTTTTGTGTATACTATTATTGTATTGTATGCTTGTTACCATGTATGCATGCTTTCACTTTTTTACTACCTTTTCATCATTTGTATATGATATTGTTGTTGTTTTGTATTTTAATATTTTTTGTATGATTTATTTACACCACTCTATTGTTTCCATTTCTAATTTATTATTGATGACCACTGTGTTTCACTTAGATAAAGAGGGTATAGTCTCCCTGTTGTACCACCATAGACCCTCACTACTAGTCTGTAGCCTCTAGTGCACAGGGAGACACACTTGAGGCAATGTGGTCATCATGTTCAGTTACTTATTATTGAACTGGTCCTAGGAAATCATAAATATGTATCAAAGGGTGTTTTTTTCCTTTGACATACTATTTTGGGTAGGTAGAGGGAAGACTATAACGTGTTAGAACATGTTAATAAGCCATTCCTGGGAGTAGCTATCCCATGTTCAGGGGAAAATACAAGTTGCGAGGGATTGGACTTATTTTTCTAAATTTCACCAATTACAGTTGCATAACATTCACCATTTTGTGGAATACATGATTTATGATGTTTTTTATGATTATTAATATTTTACCATAGGCTAGTATGGTAAGGGATCATTGCATCATGAATTATTGTTTGTATGTAGGTTTATATATGTAATTTATATTCCATGTCATGCATGTTTCATTTCTTATATTGATTTATTCTAATCATATTTTCTTAGATTTCTATACCAGTTATTTTCTAATGTTTCTTGTAGGAAGAAGGATAAAATATAATTGGTTATTTGATGTGTCTGTATGAATCTAAATGGTGTTTTCCTGCATAGCTTGATTGTGGAACCTTAACTATCCAATTATGACATGTTTAATCAATAATACTTTAGTTACATGGTCTGAAATGTTTAGTAAGTTGAGATGAAATTGATTAAAATTTTAATTTAAGAAGTTTCTGCCTCTATAAATTGGGGATAACAATCCATATAATTGATCCATCATATATAGACTTGTTATAATCTAAGATCAGATGTAAGGCTAGTTTCAGTTATATGGAATGCCTATGGTAACATATAAAGATTATTTATTTATAAATTGGGAATGGAAATACATATAATTTAACCATTATATACAAACTTAGAAAATCTTAACTCTTAAATGAAGTTGTTGTCATTAAATAGGTATTACAATTACTACATAATGAATTTTTGTCTATAACTTGTAATTGAAACCTTATGTGTGATCATCACGTGATACACCCCAAGGAAAGCTTCTATGAGTAATCCCCAAACCATCCCTTTTCAACACTCCTCTTTCAATATGTGTGTCATTACCGCATGATATTAAACTGCATGGATTGGTCTTATCAAATGACCTTAAACTATGTCATCAAACTATGTGGGTGTGGAGGCCTATATTCTAAATAGGGTATATAGGATTCCTTCTTAAGGTTCAATCCAAACATTGGTAAACCATCAAGGTTTGAAATATTCCCTCATAGGGACACACCTCCCTGATCCTCCTTCACCGGGCGTTTTGATCAACCAAGACCATCAGTACAAGAAGTTAAGCTCATGCCCCAATCCATATCAACTAGATATCCTGATCTATTTCCACAAGATTTAGAACTTGTGACCTGAATTAGAATACCTACTCCAAGAAATAAACATGGGATTCATAGGGGGAAAAGCCTCAGAAGAACCACATTACTCTTTGTAATAAAAATGGGATACCAGAGGTAAAAAGAAATAGAAGAATTACGCTGCTAGATTTAATTACCTCATGATTGATATGAGATGCCTTGGATTATACTCCTAATATGAATCATATGATATTCACTCCTAAAAGGAAGAATACAGGTAACTAATGTTCCCAAAGTCCAGACATGCCCAACATTACCACTCTCCTGACTAATGGTTGTTACCTTTCCATGATAGAAGTAGCGTAATTAACCAGTCTACCCAAAGAGATGGAAACAATAATGATCTCCACAAACAAGAATTAATATATGAGGTAGACCCCGACTTGGAAATGATCTTGAAGGAGGAATCCATGGAAGGATGAACCAAAATCCCATCATCCAATTTTGATCAAGGAGAAAATAGATCTAATGAAGGTGATGAAAGATGTATGCCTTTGAAAAGTGAGAATTTGGGGAAACATAAAGCTAGAACACATATTTTAACTTTCCAAGATTACATGGTATGTTTCTCTTTGAATAATACAATAGCGTACGATGAATGAAATACCGAGTTCAAGCACACTACAACCTATCAAACTAATTGTTTTAAAAGTAGTTATGAATAGTAATACATACTTTTTGAAATTTTATACATTTTATTTTTCAAATTTAACATAATTTTTGGATTTGGAATACCAAAATTATCTTAGGTTAAATTTTTGGAATTTTTATGATAACTTTCATATTTTGATGAATAATGAAAAATACTAAATTTTAATTAAAAACAACCTTTTTAATACAAATAATTTATAGTGTTAAATTAGAGATTTGATTAGTTTTAGAGTATAATTATATTATATTTTTATCATTTAATATAATTTAGGTCATTAAATGTAATTTCACATTTAAATTGTACATAAATACATGTCGAACTTTTGATAGTTCTACTTCTTAAAAACTCGCTTTTTGATTTTGACAAGGGGGATTAATTTTAAATTAATTTCTGAAACTTCTTTGTTTTTAATTTGGAAAACGTGATTCCATTTTTGAAATTATAATGTCCAAATGTTTTAAATAGTTAGCATTTATTTTTATACATTATGAATTGTAACTTTAGTAAATATTTTATTTACCATGGTTAAAGAGTAAATCTAGTAAATAAGGATAAAAAATAATATTTTAATAAAATTAAATTACCCTAACACATGTCCTAACCCAATTTGATGATACATTTTCAACCATGGTCATCCTTGGGTCAATTTTTGGACCCCATAGAGCCACTTGTAAGTGAAAATGACACTTTATAAAAATTAATTTAAAGTCAAGGATAATGTAACATAAACATATATCTTTTAGTAAAACAATTTTTTTAACGGTTTATATAAGTTATATTTTAGAAAATAAATAGTCATTATAAATTTAAAAAAATTATACATCATCATATTTTATTTATAATTTTTATACATAAATTAAATATATTTAATTATGACACAATAATGATGCATTATTTTCCTTATTAATGAAAGAATCAAATAAATGATATTATAAATATTAAAATGAATATAATTCAAAAGTTTTGATTCCATCCAAAAAATTTATAGGTAAAGAAAAAAATTTAGGGTTGATTAAATTTTTTTTTAAGTAATCATGTATTTAGGACTTTCACAAAAAAAAAAATAGAATAGTGTCAAAATTGACATAAATGAGTTTTTAAAACAAATACTATTTTATTAAATTATATAATAGTTTTAAAAATATAAGGTTTGGTTTAAGGAATTATATAATTATATATTTGTCATTAATGAAGTACTTGAGATTATCTTGGAATTTTATAGAATGTTTATTGGCCATTTTTTATAATAATACAGGAAGACATGGTAAAAGTTAAACTATTTAACTAAGAGTAAAATATAAAAGATAAGGTTAATATGGTGACCTAAATTTGTATAAAACCAATTAGTTGAGTGGTTTTCAACCCATAACCACCTTACCCAAGAAATAAACATATTTTCATCCATTATATACCGAAAATTATTTTATAATAAAATAATATTTTAATCTTTTCTTAAACTGACCCTCACGTCTCTTATAAAAGGGCACTTCCCCTTCTCCTAATTGCACACCTCCAAAGACTTTTGTCTCAGCCAAAAACTACTCAAATATCCTCAAAAATACCCTCAATTCAACCTAGATAGTATAATTTGATCATAAATCAAACCAAAGGGGCCCTTTTGTTCAAATCAAAAGGAAGAACCCATAGAAGATGTAATTACTTCATCACCTCTTTCAAAGTTATTTTCTTTTTCCACTTCCACTTTATTTGTTTTTTCCATAAAAAAATAATAACTCAAATACCTTATACATAATGATATGCAATTATAAATATGGTATAACCATATTCATTCTTCTATCCATCCAATGAATGAAAAAGTCATCATACGTGTGTACATACGGCTTACTGTCTCCATGTCATGGTGTAGTTTTTTATTCAACACTTCATTATTTGAATGGGTATTATAATGATTATAACTGATGTAAATAATAAATATAACATGTTAATTATTTTTTATATATAATATACTATCCAATTACAAAAGATTTCACCACTAATAGATTGATATTGTCACTCGTGCGTGCGTACGACTTACCATCTCCACGACGCAATGAGATTTTGTTCCCCATCATAACCATTCAAGAATAATTTTCATTGAATAATTAATAATAATGTTTATGAATTTAAAATCATTATTTATATGAATCAAATACATATTATCCATAAAAAACTAGACATACGTAACAAAAAATATAAAGTAAGATGAATCAGTTAACACACAAAACAATGATACTACTGAAATATCATTAAAAAGTAATATTAGAAGATCATATGATATCATATTTATGTATGTGGTTGTTTTATAATTTAATAACCATTATTTCACAATTATATAGAAGTATAATTTACCCTCTACTTAGAAAAATTACAATGTATGGGTTAAATTTTCAATCTCTTTATTATCTGAGGTTTTTTATACGTAAGTATCTACTGGGACTTATTTATCATCCACATATGTGTTTCATAAAAATATAATTCAAAACATTTTAATATTTCCTAGATAATGGTTTAAATTCATTTATATCCTTTTTTTCTTTTTATAAATTTTTTCTAAAGGAATCATTCAAAACATTTTCCAAACAAGGTACTTTATGACATTTTTGGTAAATTATGAAAAGAATTTTTTTAACTTATACGGTGGGTGTAGAAATTTTCCTCCATTATAAAACCTTTAAATCTTCCGTTAAAAGATTATAAGAATATTTTTAAAATAAATTTGTTCTTTACTATTAAATTATTTCAAAATATAAAGAGATATTTCACTCAAATAGTTTTTGGATTGATTTAATCCATGTCAACATCCTTCGTTGGATTTTACATTTGTTTGAAGTTGATTTATTATGATACAATATTCCATATTGTATAGAATTTTTTGTGATATGATTTACTATGGATGTGATATTTTTATACCATTCATGGTTTATGGATAATGTATTGATATTTTGTATACTAGTTTTAATACAAATGTTTATATTATGTTTCAACCTTTTTATATGAGGAATGCATTGGACTTAGTAAGTAACGAGTTTGGCCTGCTATATCCCCTTTATGAATTGGTAGGTATCGTGAGACAAACATGTGACTTGGCACAAGGCCTTGACAAAATCTTATTTTTATTCTTGGCACAATTCCTTGACTAGTGGTTATGTTGTCTGTCATTATGAATTCCATCATTATGAAATTATCTATTGATATTACATGTGATTATTCAACTAGTAGAATATCAATGTAAATAAGTAAATGGAATTATTTTATTTATCAATACCATATTATTTTGAAGTTTATGTTTAAAATTCCAGTTTTTTATTCTTATACATTGCCTTAAATGTTTATGATTGTTTTTGCTATATTGTTTTCCCTATTGAGCATCTGAGCTCACCCCTTTCTTATGTTTTATTTTTTCCCAGTATTTGAAGAAGTGTATTATGATTGACCTACAAAAATAGGCTAAGAAATATGAGTGTGTTCAAAGGAGACACAATGTTGAAGTTTTTCTATTTCATAATGTAATGTAAAACATATGTATGTTTCCAGTACTTCCAAGGATACTAAATTAATCGGTATTTCGAGACTTTAAATCTTGCGATCGTGCCCATGTTATGTAATAATGCACCAACTATGGGTAACTAGGGTCAGGGCGTTACAATTAGTTTCAGATAATGTTAGTAAAAATCATGGAAACTAGATTTAGAAATACTCTTATTATATAACATTACCCTAAGATAAACTTTGAGGATTAATATAGAAGAACTTTTGAGAATTTTGGTAATGTAGTGATTTTGTGAATTTTCCAAGAAATACATCCCTATATGGATATGAGCAGGTATAGGTGGCTCTGGAATAGATGTATCTATGTATAAATCCCAAAAACACTGCTTTGATCTAGACTCACTACTACAAAAATGGTCTTTATCAGCGCTCAAAATGGGATTTATCAGCACTAAAAAAGCATTGTAAAGCTCGTCCCTAATAAAGGGGGGTCCCCTTTATCAGTGCTTATTGAGTGCTGATAAAGGGGTACTTTATTAGTTCTAAAAAGCGTGGATAATGGAAACCTTCATCAGTGCTAAAAACACACTAACAATGTGGGACTTTATCAGTGCTTAAAAGGAGCTGATAAACTTATCCTTTATCAGTGATTTTTTAGTGATGATAAAGGTGGAGTTTATCAACACGTTTTTAGGGCTGATAAAGGTGGATTTTATCATCACTTTTTTAGCACTAATAAATTCCCCCTTTAGTAGCACTAAAAAAGCGCTGATAAATGCCCTGTCTACAGCTACAAAAAAATATGCAGCAGCACACCCAAACACCTACAAAAAATTTAGCATCTCAATAAGCTAATTAGACAAAGTATACCCATACAAAATTAACACATAAATCAGAATCTAATTAAAACAAGTATACCCTTACAACAAGTATACCTGTAAACCATTAACACATAATTCATAAGTTAATTAAGTACATAAAGTATTCAATTCAGAATTTAGGGGTTGGGGGTTTGGGGGTATTCAGGGGTTTGGGGTGGCTGTCCAAGGGGGTATGGGGTTTTCGGGGGGGTGGGGTGTCTGGGGGGAAAGGGGTGTTTAGCGGGGTGGGGGAGGTCCAGGAGGTTGGGGGCTGTCCAAGGAGTGTGGGGGTGTCCATGGGTGGGGGTGTACAGGTGAAGGGGGTTCTATCCATGGGGGTGTCAAGGGGGGTGGGCTAGTGTCTAGGGTGTCGGGGGGTCTTTCCAGAGGGTGGGGGTGTCCGGGGGGTGGGGGCAGCCTGGGGGGTTGGTGGGGCTATCCAAGGGGGTGGGGTGGTGTCCAGGAGGGTGGTATGGGGGTGTCCGGGGGGGGATAGGGGTGTCCAAGGTGGTGGGGGTGGTCCAAGAGGTTGGGGGCTGTCTAAGGGGGTGGGGAGGTGTCCAAGGAGGGGGGGTTTCCAAGAGGGGGGCTGTCTATGGGGTGTCCAGGGGGTGGGCTGGTGTCTAGTGTGATGGGGGGGGCTTTCCAGGGGGTTGGTGGGGTTGTCCAAGGGGGGTGGGATGGTGTCCGGGACGGTGGGGGTATCCAACTGGTGGGGTGGTGTCTTGGAGTGGTGGGGGTGCCGTCCAGGGCGGTGGTGGATGTCCAGGGGTGGGGGTGTCCAGGGGGGTTGGGGGGCTGTCTGAGGTGGGGGGGGGGGGCTCTCCCTGGGCATGTCCAGAGGGTGGGGTTTTCCAGGGGGTTGAGGGGGCTTTCTAGGGGTGGGGGTGTCCAGATGGGTGGGGGTGTCCAGGACGGAGGTCAGTTGTTGTTTTGACTTGAAATTGTGTCCATTTTAAAAAAAAGAGAGACACTTTGGGTGATATCAGCCACATCGTGCCTCATATTAAGGCGGGATTGACTATTACACATCAGAAAAGACCCATGGATCATTCTCATAAAGTATCAACACAATCCAAATGCTTTTGGTTGGATTTCTGTACGTCAGTTGTTGTTTTCACTTAAAATTCTATCCATTTTAAACAAACAAGAGACCCTTTGAGTGATACAGGCCACATCGTGCCTCATATTGAGGCCGGGTTGACTCATACATGTCAAAAAGGATCCATGTATCGTTATCCTAAATTATCAATACAATTCGAATGTGTTTGGTCAGATTTCTATTGGCCAATTGTTGTTTTCACTTAAAATTATGACCATTTTAAACAAAAGAGTGACACTTTTAGTGATACCGGCCGCACCATGCCTCGGATTGAGCCAGGGTTGACTCGTACACATTAAAAAGGACCCATGTATCATTCTCCTATATGATCAAGACAATATGAATGTGTTTGGTCAGATTTTATTAGGTTAGTTGTTGTTTTCACTTAAAATTGTGTCCATTTTAAACAAAAGAGACACTCTTTGAGTGATACCGGTTATACAGTGCCTCAGATTGAGGCGGTGTTGACTCGTACATGTCCCCAATTAATTTATGGATCGTTATCCTAAAGTATAAAGACAATCTGAATGTGTTTGGTTGGATTTTCATAAGTTAGTTGTTGTTTTAACATAAAATTGTGTCCATTTTAAACAAAAGAGAGAAACTTTGAGTGATACCGGCAACAACGTGCCTCGGATTGATATGGGGTTGACTCTTACATGTTGAAAAGGACTCATGTATTGTTCTACTATTGGATCAGGACAATCCGAATGCGTTTGGTTGTATTTTTGTAGGTCAGTTGTTTTTTTCACAAAAAATTGTGTCCATTTTAAACAAAAGAGAGACACTTTGAGTGATTCTGGAAACACCATGCCTCAGATTGAGATAGGTTTGACTCGTACACATCTTAAATGACCCATGGATCATTCTATTTTAGGATCAAGACAATACTAATGCATTTGGTCAGATTTTCGTAGTTCAGTTGTTGTTTTCACTTAAAATTGCGCCCATTTTAAACAAAAGAGATACACATTGAGTGATACCAGCAACATCGTGCCTCGGATTGAGACAAGGTTGACTCATACAAATCGCAAAGTACTCATGGATAATTCTCCTAAAGGATCAATACAATCCAAAAGCATTTGGTCGGATTTCCGTACTTCAGTTGTTGTTTTCACTTAAAAATTTGTCCATTTTAAACAAAAGAGAGACCCTTTGAGAGATAACGGCCACACCGGGACTCAGATTGAGGCAGGATTGACTCAAACTCGTCAAAAAAAACCCCCATTTATCATTATCCTAAAATATCAATAAAATCCGAATGCGTTTGGTCAGATTTCCGTAGGTTAGTTGGTCTTTTCACTTAAAATTGTGTCCATTTGAAACAAAAGAGAGACTCTTTGAGTGACACCGGCTACACCATGCCTCGGATTGAGCCAGGGTTGACTCGTGCATGTCTCAAAAGACCCATGAATCATTCTCTTATAGGATCAAGACAATCCGAATGTGTTTGGTCAGATTTTCGTAGGTCAGTTGTTGTTTTCACATAAAATTGTGTCCATTTAAAACAAAAGAGAGACACATTGAGTGATACCGACTATATCGTGGATCGGATTTAGATGGGGTTGACTCATACATGTCCCCAATGAAATTATGGATTGTTCTCATAAATTATCAAGACAATCCTAATGAGTTTGGTTGTATTTTCATAGGTCAGTTGTTGTTTTCACTTAAAATTGTGTCCATTTTAAAAAAAGACACTTTGAGTGATACTGGCCACATCGGGTCGCGGATTGAGGCGGGGTTGAATCTTACATGTTGAAAAGGACCCATTTATTGTTATACTATAGTATCGACACAATCCTAATGCTTTTGGTTGTATTTCCATAGGTCATTTGTTGTTTTCACTTAAACTTGTGTCCATTTTAAAAAAACGAGAGACACATTGAGTGATACTGGCCACACCGTGCCTTTGATTGAGGCAGGGTTGACTCATACACATCACAAAGGACCATGGATCGTTCTCCTATATGATGAAGACAATCATAATGTGCTTGGTTGGATTTTCTTAGGTCATTTGTTGTTTTCACTTAAAGTTATGTCCATTTTAAACAAAAGAGAGACACTTTGACTGATAGCGGCTATACCGTGCCTCAGATTGAGGTGGGGTTGGCTCGTACACATCCCCAATGTACTGATGGATCATTATACTAAAGGATCAAGATAGTACTAATTCATTTTGTCATATTTCCATAGGTCAGTTGTTGTTTTCACTTAAAATTGTGTCCATTTTAAACAAAAGAGAGCCACTTTGAGTGATACCGGAAACACTGTGCCTCAGATTGAGATGGGGTTGACTCTTACACATCATAAATGACCCATGGATCATTATCCTATAGGATCAAGACAATACAAAATCATTTGGTGGGATTTTCGTAGGTCAGTTGTTGTTTTCACTTAAAATCGTGTCCATTTTAAACAAAAGAGAGAAATTTTGAGTGATACCAGCCGTACTGTGCCTTGGATTGAGGCGGGTATGACTCATACACATCCCCAACACAATTATGGATCATTATACTAATGTATAAAGACAATTAGAATACGTTTTTTTGGATTTTCGTAGGTCAGTTTTTGTTTTCACTTAAATTTGCGTCCATTTTAAAAAAAGAGACACTTTGATTTATACTGGCCACACCAGGCCTCAGATTGAGGCGGGGTTTACTCTTACACATCACAAATTACCCATGGATAATTCTATTATAATATCAACACAATAAAAATGTGTTTGGTTAGATTTACATAGGTCAGTTGTTGTTTTCACTTAAAATTGTGTCCATTTTAGACAAACGAGAGACCCTTTGAGTGATACCGGTCACATCGTGCCTCGGATTGAAGCATGGTTGACTCATACATGTCTCAAAGGACCCATGGATTGTTCTATTATAGGATCAAGTCAATACAAATGCGTTTGGTCGGATTTTCATAGGTCAATTGTTGTTTTCACTTAAAATTGTGTCCATTTTTAAAAAGAGAGAGACACTTTGAGTGATACCAACCACACTAGGCCTCAGATTGAAGATAAGTTGACTCATACACATCTAAAAGGACTCATGGATCATTCTACTATAGGTTCAACACAATACAAAATGTTTTTGGTCAGATTTCTATAGGTCAGTTGTTGTTTTTACTTAAAATTGTGTCTATTTTAAACAAACGAGAGACACTTTGAGTGATACCAGCCAAAACATGCCTCATATAGAGGAAGTGATGAATCGTAAATGTCAAAAAGGACACATGAATTGTTCTCCTATATGATAAAGACAATATTAAAGCGTTTGGTTATATTTTCGTAGGCCAGTTGTTTTTTTCACTTTACATTATGTCCATTTTAAACAAAAGAGAAACACTTTGAGTGATACCGGCGATACCCTGCCTCGGATTGAGGCAGGGTTGACTTGTACACATAACCAATGCACTGATGGATCATTATCCTAAAGGATCAAAAAAATAGGAATTCTTTTGGTTAGATTTTCATAGGTCATTTGTTGTTTTCACTTAAAATTGTGTCTATTTTAAACAAAAGAGAGACACTTTGAGTGATACCAGCAACACCGTTCCTCAGATTGAGATGAGGTTGACTCGTACATGTCTCAAAGGACCCATGTATCATTATCCTATAAGATCAATACAATCTGAAAGCATTTTGTCATATTTACGTAGGTCAGTTGTTGTTTTCACTTAAATTTGTGTCCATTTTAAACAAAAGAGAGATAGTTTGAGTGATACCGGTTATACCATGTCATAGATTGAGGTGGGGTTGACTCGTACACATACCCAATGCATTGATGGATCATTCTCCAAAATTATCAAGACAATATGAATGTGTTTGGTTGGATTTTCATAGGACATTTGTTTCTTTCACTTAAAATTGTGTCCATTTTAAACAAAAGAGATACACTTTGAGTGATACCAGCCACACCGGGCCTCAGATTGAGGCGGGTTTGACTCGTACACATCTCAAAGGACCCATTGATCGTTATCCTATAGGATCAACACAATCTGAAGATGTTAGGTCAGATTTTCGTAGGTCAGTTGTTGTTTTCCCTTAATATTGTGACCATTTTAAACAAACAAGTGACACTTTGAGTGATACCAGCCACATCGTGCCTCGGATTGAGGCGGGGTTGACTCATACACCTCACAAAAAAAACCCATGGATCATTGTATTATATGATCAAGACAATATGAATGCGTTTGGTCAGATTTTCATAGGTCAGTTATTGTTTTCACCTAAAATCGTGTCCATTTTAAACAAAAGAGAGACCCTTTGAGTATACCGGCTATACCGTGCCTCAGATTGAGGCGAGGTTGACTCGTACACGACCCCAAAACACCGATCGATCATTCTTATAAAGGATCAAGACAATCCGAATGTGTTTGGTCAGATTTTCTTAGGTCGGTTGTTGTTTTCACTTAAAATTGTGTCTATTTTAAACAAAAGAGAGACACTTTGAGTCATACCAGCTATACCGTGCCTCGGATTAAGGCGGGGTTGACTCGTACACATCCCCAACGCAGAAATGGATTGTTCTTATAAATGATCAGGACAATCATGGGCTCTGATTGAGGTGGGGTTGACTCCTACACATCGCAAAGGACCCATGGATCATTCTCCTAAAAGATTAATACAATCTGAATGTGTTTGGTCAGATTTCCGTAGGACAGTTGTTGTTTTCACTTAAAATTGTGTCTATTTTAAACAAAATAGAGACACTTTGAGTGATACTGACCACACTGTGCCTCAGATTGAGGCGTGGTTGACTCGTACACGTCGTAAAGGACCAATGGATCATTCTCCTATAGAATCAACACAATATGAATGTTTTTGGTCAGATTTTCGTAGGTCAATTGTTCTTTTCACTTAAAATTGTATCCATTTAAAAAAAGAGACACTTTGAGTGATACCGGTCACACCGGGCCTCATATTGAGGTGGGGTTGACTCCTACACATCACAAAGGACCCATGGATAGTTCTCCTATCGGATCAACACAATCTGAATGCATTTGGTCGGATTTCCTTAGGTCAGTTGTTGTTTTCACTTAAAATTGTGTCCATTTTAAACAAACGAGAGACCCTTTCAGTGATACCGGCCACATCGTGCCTCAGATTGAGGTAGGGTTCACTCGTACACATCACAAAGGACCCATGGATCGTTCTCCTATAGGATCAAGACAATCTGAATGCTTTTTGTCAGATTTTCGTAGTTCATTTGTGGTTTTCACTTAAAATTGTGTCCAATTTAATCAAAAAAGAGACACTTTGAGTGATACCGGCTATACCATGCCTCATATTTATGTGGGGTTGACTCGTACACGTCCCCAACGAACCGATGGATAATTCTCCTAAAGGATCAAGACAATCCAAATGTGTTTGGTCATATTTTCATAGGTCAATTATTTTTTTCACTTAGAATTGTGTCCATTTTAAACAAAATAGAGACACTTTGAGTGATACCAGCTATATCGTGCCTTGGATTGAGGCGGGATTGACTCGTACATGTCCCCAATGCACCAATGGATCGTTCTCCTAAAATATCAAGACAATATGGGCATTGTATTGATGCAGGGTTGACTCGTACATGTTGTAAAGGACCCATGGATCATTCTTATAAAAGATCAATACAGTCTGAATGTGTTTGGTTAGATTTCCATAGGTCAGTTGTTGTTTTCACGTAAAATTATGTCTATTTTAAAAAAAAAGAGATACTTGGGTGATACCAGCTACACCATGCCTCAGATTGAGGTGGGGTTGACTCATACACGTCTCAAAGGACTAATCGATCGTTCTCATATATGATAAAGACAATCTGAATGCGTTTGGTCAGATTTTCGTAGGTCAGTTGTTGTTTTCACGTAAAATTGTGTCCATTATAGAAAAAGGAGAGACACTTTGAGTGATACTGGCCACACTAGGCCTCGGATTAAGGCAGGGTTGAATCGTACAAGTCACAAAGGACCCATGGATCATTATCCTATAGGATCAACACAATCAGAATGTGTTTGTTTGGATTTCCATTGGTCAGTTGTTGTTTTCACTTAAAATTGTGTCCATTTTAAACAAACGAGAGACCCTTTGAGTGATATCGGTCACACCATGCCTCGGATTGAGTTATGGATGACTCATACACATCACAAAAGACCCATGGATCATTCTTGTAAAGGATCAAGACAATATGAATGTTTTTGGTTGGATTTTCATAGGTCAATTGTTGTTTTCACATAAAATTGTGTCCATTTTAAAAAAAAGAGAGACACTTTGAGTGATACCCGCCACACCGTGCCTTGTATTGAGGTGGGGTTGACTCGTACATGTCCCCAATGCAACCATGGATCGTTCTCCTAAAGGATCAACACAATCCGAATGCGTTTGGATGGATTTCCGTACGTCAGTTGTTGTTTTCACTTAAAAATATGTTCATTTTATACAAAAGAGAGACACTTTGAGTGTTTTATCATTCTTGCATATTGCTAGTGCATATAATATGTTAAAATGGGAAAATTACTCATTAGAGAAAGGATACTTTATATAATAACAATTACAATTTTTTTACGAACATTTACACACAACAACGTTTCATTTTTGGATCCCCTTAACCCCTCTCAAAAATGACCGCTAATTTTACACATCCCCAAGTCTGATCTTCATGTTATTTGTGTACAATCTTCCATCAGGTATGTGGCCCACTCATTTCTGAAAAAATCTATATCATCTTGTGAGTATGAGGCTTTTTGGCCATCAGAGTACTACTACAATATATAAAAATAACGAATTAATAAATAAATTAAATGAACAAGTAGTTTTTTTTAAAATACCTCTTTAGGGATGCTAGTTTGTTGATGAAAAAATATATATTTCATAAATTCAAAAAAACACCACAATCATTATCCATTGTTTGTTTTGGACACTACAAAAAAATTATTCATAAGGAGAATAAATAACTTGTGTTGAGATGTGTTTGGATAATGAAATTTTATTATATATACCCTGATATTTGTCCAAACATAGTACTTGCTCGCCTCTTTATGATTAGCCCCTGTCCTCATTCCTTTTTTAGAAAATAATGATAAACTACCCTATCATAACAGAATCCTCATTAAAAGATAATATAAATTATATTACTTGATGTTTAGACCTAAAACATAGGATGTAGTGTCTTACAGATTGACAAACTCCATCATGTGTGGTCGGTTTGATGGATATCCTTACTTTGAATCCAGAAAATAAATCTTTGCAGTATCCAGTTTCACCGCAATTAGCATCCAATGTTGCCTAAAAACACAAAAAGGAATAAGTAATAAAAGAAGTAAAAATATAATTGATATGCTTTAATTTTAGATTTTTACCCCTCTATGGTTGGTATTAGGAAGAGTCTGTCATCAGTAATATTACTTTGAAATGTTTTCAGTAAGACGTTCACTATTTCATTCTTTTTTTATGGTTGTAATTTCGTTTGATGTATTGATGTGGTATGAGGACTAATGAGTCTAAATTTTGGCTCATGAAAAATTCCTTCAAATTTTTTTCATATATATGTCTATCAACAATATAAAATGCATTTAGTAATAATTTTCACATTAGATCAGATTTTAGAAAATCAATTCATGAAAACATACCTCATATATATATTTACAATTGTGACGCCTAGCCAACCATTTTCAAGGATCTCATTTACATTTTTATCAGTAATGAAGTCTTTACATTCCTCTCCATATATATTATTTTCGAAAACCACTATATGACTACTACCACCTCTTTGCTTCGTATTCACATGAGTCTTCAATGCTAGTAAATGTGGATAGAGAACAGGTGGTGTTATTGTGCTTTCAGTATCCCCTTGGGATCGGTTGGTCGATCCTTTACATGGTTTTGATCTGACGTTTGTCACCCCCTTCCCTTTCTCAATATATAATAACATTAATTGTTTCAGACCCTTTTTCATTAATTGTTAAAGGTTTATCTTGAAAAAAAGGAAATAAATACCTCTTTGTCCGCATATTGTAGAGACCCGAAGCTTATCGTACATGGACTTTACATTACTTTTGCGGAATACTTAGTACATTACAAAAACACACACACAAGGACCGTAATAGTTTAGTGTCTTTGGAAACTCGGACTATAATCTTCTAATCGTGGTGAAAGATCTTCAACATCTCCCATAAAGATCTTCTTTTTTTTACCTAAAACCTTTCTTTATATCCTGGGGAAAAGAAAACATAAAAGGGTGAGCTCAAATGCTCAGTAAGGGTAAACAAAAGAAATATCAATCACATCATATTCATAAGAACATAACATTTTGGAAATCATAACCTGCAAAAGAGAGCATAATTTCATAACATGGGATAAATCATGGCAGTGAAATGTAATCACAATAATCATAACATAAAACATGGAACTTTGTGGCATACACACATAATCATAGAGAATCATTTCTTGTTAGTCAAGACTCATTGCCAAGACTATCTTAGTGGACAAAGTCCCTTTCTGAATCGAGTAATCCTCGTTTCAGTCCTGTTTCACTGAACCGGTATAACCTACCATTCCAGCCATGTCTATCTCATGAGATATAAAATCTTTACCCGATGCATTGGAGGGAGATATAGGTCCCACCCATCTCTTAATGAATCCTTTCTTATGTGTGCCACCAAATCATAAATCATACATCATTGCATAACCCATGTAATAAAAATTGGATTCTTAAACAACATGACATCATAAAACCATTCATATATGATAAATGAATTCATAAACATAATTCCATCACAACATAGTCAAATCAATTTAAAAAATATGGATAGAAACAGAACCCTTTATTATCTTATATGGAAAATAATTTTGATAAAACACTTGAATTGAATTCTTGAGGAAAATATCCTTTCTTCTTCAAAATCAATTTCTTTTCACAAAACATCATGCAATTTTAAAAGAAAGAGATTTTATTGAAAATAGTCATGAAATCTTCTAGAGGAAGCTTCATGAAAATAAGGCTTTATAAAACAGTATAAATCTGTTCGTGCCGTATAAGTTAAAAAAAACATTTTTCGTACTTTTGTCGGAAAAGTCAAAAAGTACCTCGTATAAAAACGACAAAAGATTCCTTTCATATCTTTTACTAAAAACTCACCGAAGGGTAAAATTGGATTTAAAAAATTGTAGGTGGATGGAAATAATATTACATATTGAAGAAACATGGATGTGGATGATAAAATACACCCCAGTAAATACTTACGAATAAACAATCTCGGATAAAAATGAGATTGTGATATTTCCCTTACCTTAGGTCCGATTTGCTTTGTTCGTGTCCGAAGCTCCTGTTTAATGGTTTAAATAATTTTATTGACTTATTACAGAATCATATTCATTGTTATGATATCATATATGGTTCACTTATGACATTATATTACCCGTTCTTTTGTAAATTCCATGTTAAAGAAGCGTTTTGGGTAAAATCGTTTCATTTATTGTAGGTGTATTGACTTGTTGTTCTTGACATCATTATTACTTATATCATGATTTACTTACTTCCAGAATATAAAATATGATTTATATATCATATATATTCAGTATATATATATATATATAATAGGTAGATAAATAAAATGAAAAACACCGTTCATGGAGACGGTAGTCCGTACGTACGCATGAACGCTGTTTTCCTTTCCTTATTGTCTTGAAATGGAAGTAAGTAGATGAAATACATATATATATATATACATAAATCCAGTAGCTTTATAATGTCATATATTTCATTATTATTTCTTATATATACTTTATAATCATTCTTAAATGGTTAACATGGAGAATGAATTTCATCGCGTCGTGGAGACGGTAGTCCGTACGTACGCACGAGCGATGATATAAATATTGAACTGAATTGGAGTGGATTATAAAATATATCATAATCAATATGATGTTGTAATAACTATGTATAGTTATTATTTACACCATTATACCCATCCATGTAAGGTGGTGGTGGAAAATAGATTACACCACGGCGTGGAGACGGTATTCCGTACGTACGCACGCGCGGTGATTTCTTTTTCCGTAGGATGGATAGATGGTGAAATAGGGTTGTTTCATACTTATAATAACATATCAGTATATGAGTGATACTGATGTTATTACTTCATAATGAAACAACCTAAGATGAAGAAGTGGAAGAAGAAATAAAGATGAAAGAATTGGTAACGGTAATTACCTCTTCTTTGAAGCGCCTTTTGGAGACCTCCTCTTAGGGAACTAAAATTGGTCTTTGAGTAAGACCAGAACCTCTAGGATGTTTCTAGGGAAGTGGAGAAGAGATTTTGGCAGGGGTTGGCCGAGCTTGAGTGCTCAAATTGGTGTGAGGAGGAGGGGGAGGAGGTGTCCTTTTATAAGGGAGGAGAGGGGCACCTTAGGAATATCTCAAAATATTATTTTATATTAAAGTCAAAATCGGTTTATAATGGTTACAAAGGGTCTTATTTCGAAGCTAAAGTAGGGATGGGTCAAAATCCTATCAACCAATAGGATTTAGACAAGTTTAGGGTATTATTTTAACCTTATCAATTAGATTTAACTCTAAGTTAAATAATTTAACTTTTACCGTGTCTTTTTGTTTTCTTTCACTATATGGTTAATAAACTTACTATAACATGCCAAACGAACCCCAAATTGTATATTATTAATACATATATCCTTATCTAAGTCATTTGGCCGAACCTTAGATTTTTAGGAATAAAATAACAATTAATAATATAATAGTTTATTTAAAACTATTTTGTGTCAATTTTGACACTATTTGATATATGATTTTTTTGAAAGTCATAACAGAATTATATGTTCGAACAAAGTTGAATAAATCAACACTAATATATCATAGTAACCTAGAAAATTAGTGGAATTTATAAAAAGTCTTAAATTACATTTATTTGGGTATTTATATTATCAATTATGTCAATATTTCATTAATAAGATAATTACTGCATCATCTTTGTGTCATAAATAAATTATATTATTTGATGTCTAAAAATTACAAATAAAATACCATCATGTAAGCAATCGTTTTATCTTTCTATGAAATATTTATAGTCGAATATATCTTATGTATAACCCCATATTAAAAATGATTTACTTATTAAACTTTGATTTTAACTATTTTAACCCTTCTTTAAATAAATTAATAATAAATGTCCTAATCTAATCCAAGTGGGCCTAAATGGTCATATTTTATTCCTAAGTTTGTTTTTGGTGGAATTACACTTGTCCAATAGAATTAGGACATCTGTTAGGGTAATAGTGATATCATATTTACCCTTAGTTACCCTATTTACTATTAACCGCGGTAAAAAAAGTAAAAAGTTACTATTCACCAAAAAATTATTTTCATCTCATTGAACCACATTTTAGTCTTTGATATTAACCTTGTCTCTCGGATTTTTGAAATTCCATTCACAGAAGCGGTAAAATTACGTTTTATGCAAAATTCAGTTTTTTTAACCTACCACTTAGTAGTTTCACTATTCATCAAAAATTGATGTTTTTCAGATCAATGCCAAAATTTCACCCTAAGCTATAATTGATATTCCGAATTCAAAAATGATTTCTATTTTACAAAATTCCCAACATATAAGTTGCATTAATTAATTTTATAATTAATTTCCGCTGTCACAACAAATAGCGTGTTTTTAAGAGATAATAACTATCAAAAGATTAACACTTGTTTATGTCTGGTGTAAATGTGAAATTACATCCAATGACCAACATTGTATTGAATTGTAAAAATATATTCTAAATATACTTTAAAATCACTCAAATTAATAATTTATCATTATTAATTATTTCGATTAATAAAGTTGTTTTTAATTAAAATTTAGTCATTTTCACTATTCATCAAAATATGAAAGTTATCCGAAAAGTACCAAAATTTCACCTTAGGCTAAATTCGATACTCCGAATCCAAAAATGAAGTCCATTTTGAGAGTTAAAATTTCTAAAATTTAAAAAGTGGTTATTACTATTCATAACGGCTAGTTTTAATAATATTTTAATAGCATATCATTGTTTCGTGAAACTCAGGATTACGTATCACACACGCTATCGAGGAAGGTTGTGATTGCGTGTAATGCAAGGCAAGTCAAGGATGCGTGTTGTGCAAGCTCCTTTTGGTGTAGCGTATAACACAAGACATTAATGAAATTAAAAAGAATATTTTTCATAAAATCTCGGGCTGTTACATTCTACCCCCCTTAAAATGAATTTCGCCCTCGAAATTCGTCGGGGTTATAAATGGTTTACTATTTGAAAGTTTCTTTAATAGAAACCCACATTGTAAAAAGGAATACCAAAACTTGGCTTTAAAAACTAAAGTATGAAATGTAACGATTACCCAAATAAACTAATCACTGGGTTTCCACATAGGTGAAAATATGGATATGGAAGAGAAATCTAACCATCATGTTCTGATGGAGAGTGGTAGAGAACATGGCTATGGAAAAGCCAGTAATCACAAATCCATAAATTTGTGACGATCTAAGGTACCATCTGATTTATCAGGTAGAACTAGGACAACATTTTTGGTTTTCAAGATCATTTCCCTAAAGTTAAAGAATTTGAATTAGAATAAATACTTACTTTATTTTGGTACAATCTCACTGTTGTTCGTGCCTTTAACAATTTCCACTTCATCTCTTAAATAAATGAAGTTGAATTTGTTATTCGTGAAGTGTTAGCAGATCATGTGATAGAATGACGGGTCATTCCATCTGTTTCAAACAAAAGGTTAGCAAAATTATATGCATAAGTCGATCTATAGTGAGATTAATCATATATGGTTCCTAAAATGGACTTATACTTCATATATCATACTGCTTAATATAATAAAACTAGTTTCTACTAAACAGGGACTTCCTGTAGGTCAGTGGTAGGCGATAAAGGCCAGTCGCACTTCGGTTGTGGGTTCGATTCCTACAGCCTTGTCCGAAGCGATGGGCTGTCACCCGTCCGGCAGGTTGTCCCTTTTTCTAAAACTACGTTACTATAACATCCCATCAATAATATCGAAAATCTTCTATCCTTAAACAATACTAACTTATGTCCAACATAATCCAGTCTAATCTTTAGGCTTATACATAATACTGCAGTCCACTCTCATAATATAGTGACAACGATTACCAGAGATTTAATACTGTCATTGATCCCCACATATCATAAGATATGTCTTGTTGGTCACATTCCAAACATTCAAAGTCTTTAATCGTGTATTCTCTTGAATACCATAGTGAAAACATGAGTGCAGTTAAAAGTTAACACTTTCCACATACCAAAATCCTCAAAATTCTATATACTCAAACCATGATATCACTTAGTCCTTATATCAATCATGAGCTCATGAATACTGTCAAATATTTCATTTTCTTATTTTCCCTTCATTATGCGCATATCATCTTTTTTCCAAAAATACATCAATCACTTCGAATACCACATTAGAGCAATACATAAATATTCCAATACACCATAAAAGTACCTCAACAACATTATTCTTGAATACCAATACATAAACACTTCAGTCCATCCACTTCAATGACTGTCTTGGAATAAGTCCTTCCTTGATTTAGAAGTATCTTTTTAGGTCAGGGCATTGAGTTGGGTAATGCCCATGTTCTCCACAAATAAGACATTGAACTCCATAACAATCTGTCACTCTATGACCCTTTTCTCCACACAGATAACATCGGTCCCTCCATTTGAGGTATTCCTCAAGGTTCTTCTTCCCTTCTTTAGAAATCTCAATCTTCCTTTCTTTATGATCCTCAACATGCGAACATGCATAACAGTTTATCTTCCTCTTCTTTGATGAATTATTCATACCACTAAATTTCACCTTGTTAATCATATATCGTGATGACTGATTCGGCATAATCACAATATCTTTATCTCTAGGCATCACACAATTTTTTTGCTCATAGTCACAAATTTGTCCATTGGATTCAAAGTTAACCGAATTCCTTCTGGTTCCCTCCATTAACTAAAACACAAAAAGAATTTTGTGAGAGGCGAAATCATGCTAGGGAAGACAACATAGTAAAGGGGGAGCACCCTCAATATCTAACATATTAGGTTAAATTCTAAGATCGTTACCGTAGTTCTAGGATCATATCCTATACGTATACTTATCCTTAGGGACATCCCTAGACATACCTTAGAAATATCTCTAGGGATCTCACTAACGTTCTCACATCCTAGTTTCCAAAGGTTGACTAAACCTTTCCTCTGATACCAACTGTAGAGACCCGAAGCTTATCGTACATGGACTTTACATTACTTTTGCGGAATACTTAGTACATTACAAAAACACACACACAAGGACTGTAATAGTTTAGTGTCTTTGGAAACTCGGACTATAATCTTCTAATCGTGGTGAAAGATCTTCAACATCTCCCATAAAGATATTCTTTTTTTACCTAAAACCTTTCTTTATATCCTGGGGAAAAGAAAACATAAAAGGGTGAGCTCAAATTCTCAGTAAGGGTAAACAAAAGAAATATCAATCACATCATATTCATAAGAACATAACATTTTGGAAATCATAACCTGCAAAAGAGAGCATAATTTCATAACATGGGATAAATCATGGCAGTGAAATGTAATCACAATAATCATAACATAAAACATGGAACTTTGTGGCATACACACATAATCATAGAGAATCATTTCTTGTTAGTCAAGACTCATTGCCAAGACTATCTTAGTGGACAAAGTCCCTTTCTGAATCGAGTAATCCTCGTTTCAGTCCTGTTTCACTGAACCGGTATAACCTACCATTCCAGCCATGTCTATCTCATGAGATATAAAATCTTTACCCAATGAATTGGAGGGAGATATAGGTCCCACCCATCTCTTAATGAATCCTTTCTTATGTGTGCCACCAAATCATAAATCATACATCATTGCATAACCCATGTAATAAAAATGGGATTCTTAAACAACATGACATCATAAAACCATTCATATAAGATAAAGGAATTCATAAACATAATTCCATCACAACATAGTCAAATCAATTTAAAAAATATGGATAGAAACAGAACCCTTTATTATCTTATATGGAAAATAATTTTGATAAAACACTTGAATTGAATTCTTGAGGAAAATATCCTTTCTTCTTCAAAATCAATTTCTTTTCACAAAACATCATGCAATTTTAAAAGAAAGAGATTTAATTGAAAATAGTCATGAAATCTTCTAGAGGAAGCTTCATGAAAATAAGGCTTTATAAAACAGTATAAATCTGTTCGTGCCGTATAAGTTAAAAAAAACTTTTTTCGTACTTTTGTCGGAAAAGTCAAAAAGTACCTCGTATAAAAACGACAAAAGATTCCTTTCATATCTTTTACTAAAAACTCAACGAAGGGTAAAATTGGATTTAGACAATTGTAGGTGGATGTAAATAATATTACATATTGAAGAAACGTGGATGTGGATGATAAAATACACCCCAGTAAATACTTACGAATAAACAATCTCGGATAAAAATGAGATTGTGATATTTCCCTTACCTTAGGTCCGATTTGCTTTGTTCGTGTCCGAAGCTCCTGTATAATGGTTTAAATAATGTTATTGACTTATTACAGAATCATATTCATTGTTATGATATCATATATGGTTCACTTATGACATTATATTACCCGTTCTTTTGTAAATTCCATGTTAAAGAAGCGTTTTGGGTAAAATCATTTCATTTATCGTAGGTGTTTTGACTTGTTGTTCTTTACATCATTATTACTTATATCATGATTTAATTACTTCCAGAATATAAAATATGATTTATATATCATATATATTCAGTATATATATATATATAATAGGTAGATAAATAAAATGAAAAACACCGTTCATGGAGACGGTAGTCCGTACGTACGCATGAACGCTGTTTTCCATTCCTTATTGTCTTGAAATGGAAGTAAGTAGATGACATACATATATATATATATACATAAATCCAGTAGCTTTATAATGTCATATATTTCATTATTATTTCTTATATATACTTTATAATCATTCTTAAATGGTTAACATGGAGAATGAATTTCATCGCGTCGTGGAGACGGTAGTCCGTACGTACGCACGAGCGATGATATAAATATTGAAATGAATTGGAGTGGATTATACAATATATCAGAATCAATATGATGTTGTAATAACTATGTATAGTTATTATTTACACCATTATACCCATCCATGTAAGGTGGTGGTGGAAAATAGATTACACCACGGCGTGGAGACGGTATTCCGTACGTACGCACGCGCGGTAATTTATTTTTCCGTAGGATGGATAGATGGTGAAATAGGGTTGTTTCATATTTATAATAACATATCAGTATATGACTGATACTGATGTTATTACTTCATAATGAAACAACCTAAGAAGAAGAAGTGGAAGACGAAATAAAGATGAAAGAATTGGTAACGGTAATTACCTCTTCTTTGAAGCGCCTTTTGGAGACCTCCTCTTAGGGAACTAAAATTGGTCTTTGAGTAAGACCAGAACCTCTAGGATGTTTCTAGGGAAGTGGAGAAGAGATTTTGGCAGGGGTTGGACGAGCTTGAGTGCTCAAATTGGTGTGAGGAGGAGGGGGAGGAGGTGTCCTTTTATAAGGGAGGAGAGAGGCACCTTAGGAATATCTCAAAATATTATTTTATATTAAAGTCAAAATCGGTTTATAATGGTTCCAAAGGGTCTTATTTCGAAGCTAAAGTGGGGATGGGTCGAAATCCTATCAACCAATAGGATTTAGACAAGTTTAGGGTATTATTTTAACCTTATCAATTAGATTTAACTCTAAGTTAAATAATTTAACTTTTACCGTGTCTTTTTGTTTTCTTTCACTATATAGTTAATAAAATTACTATAACATGCCAAACGAACCCCAAATTGTATATTATTAATACATATATCCTTATCTAAGTCATTTGGCCGAACCTTAGATTTTTAGTAATAAAATAACAATTAATAATATAATATTTTATTTAAAAACTATTTTGTGTCAATTTTGACACTATTTGATATATGTTTTTTGTGAAAGTCATAACAGAATTATATGTTCGAACCAAGTTGATTAAATCAACACTAATATATCATAGTAACGTAGAAAATTAGTGGAATTTATAAAAAGTCTTAAATTACATTTATTTTGGTATTTATATTATCAATTATGTCAATATTTCATTAATAAGATAATTACTGCATCATCTTTGTGTCATAAATAAATTATATTATATGATGTCTAAAAATTACAAATAAAATACCATCATGTAGGAAATCTTTTTATCTTTCTAATGAATATTTATATTCTAATTTATCTTATGTATAACCCCATATTAAAAATGATTTATTTATGAAACATTGATTTTAACTATTTTAACCCTTCTTTAAATAAATTAATAATAAATGTCCTAATCTAATCCAAGTGGGCCTAAATGGTCATATTTTATTCCTAAGTTTGTTTTTGGTCGAATTACACTTTTCCAATAGAATTAGGACATGTGTTAGGGTAATAGTGATATCATATTTACCCTTAGTTACCCTATTTACTATTAACCGCGGTAAAAAAAGTAAAAAGTTACTATTCACCAAAAAATTATTTTCATCTCATTGAACCACATTTTAGTCCTTGATATTAACCATGTCTCTCGGATTTTTGAAATTTCATTCACAGAAATGGTAAAATTAAGTTTTATGCAAAATTCAGTTTTTTTAACCTACCACTTAGTAGTTTCACTATTCATCAAAAATTGATGTTTTTCAGATCAATGCCAAAATTTCACCCTAAGCTATAATTGATATTCCGAATTCAAAAATGATTTATATTTTACAAAATTCCCAACATATAAGTTGCATTAATTAATTTTATAATTAATTTCCGCTGTCACAACAAATAGCGTGTTTTTAAGAGATAATAACTATCAAAAGATTAACACTTGTTTATGTCTGGTGTAAATGTGAAATTACATCCAATGAACAACATTGTATTGAATTGTAAAAATATATTCTAAATATACTTTAAAATCACTCAAATTAATAATTTATCATTATTAATTATTTCGATTAAAAAGTTGTTTTTAATTAAAATTTAGTCATTTTCACTATTCATCAAAATATGAAAGTTATCCGAAAAGTACCAAAATTTCACCTTAGGCTAAATTCGATACTCTGAATCCAAAAATGAAGTCCATTTTGAGAGTTAAAATTTCTAAAATTTAAAAAGTGGTTATTACTATTCATAACGGCTAGTTTTAATAATATTTTAATAGCATATCATTGTTTCGTGAAACTCAGGATTACGTACCACACACGCTATCGAGGAAGGTTGTGATTGCGTGTAATGCAAGGCAAGTCAAGGATGCGTGTTGTGCAAGCTCCTTTTGGTGTAGCGTATAACACAAGACATTAATGAAATTAAAAAGAATATTTTTCATAAAATCTCGGGCTGTTACACATATACTCTTACAAGTTGTGAAAATTATGCAATGAATGTCCCAATATCCTTTTCAACTATATAAATATCGTCATCATCAAGTGGAATAGGTATCTCTGCATTTGGCTCATGAGCTATAGTAATCGTCACTTTCAAATGATCTTTCAGAAGTGGTATATTATGCAGCGTGTCATCTGGGATGTTGAACATTGTAGCCCTCGCTACAAGGTGATAGGTGGGGGTTGACAGATATAAATCACAATCATTATCACCATATAGAATATTAGTACAAGAAAAGTATCAGTGTGTGTCTGATTCAAATTTCATGAGAACAATTATTAGAATATTGATTACCACGGCTAAGACAACTTTTTGAGGGGAATGACTCACCTCAAAGCTGGTGGGGTGGGGGGGATATTCATGCACTGGTTGTTCCTGAGTTTTGTTTTATCCTTGCTTCCCACCCATAAAAGTTTCTAGAAACTCTCCCTTACATTGCAATTGTTCTTCAAGGGTTGCTAGTATTTCGCTCATTTGTTTCAATTTTTCATCTCTATCTTCTGTTTTTTTCTTCTAGAAATATACTCGGGGTGTCACCCCAAACCCTGCACCTCTAACATGATTGTATTATTCTATCCGCTTCAAAGCTGTAGATAATAGGTCTTCATCTGCAATAGGAGTAGCTAATTCATGCGACTATCGGATATAGGAAAATAACTGATTATTTTTATGTAATAGCAATTTAAAAAAAATATATCGTCGTGTCATACTTACACATATTTCCCACACTTTTTGTGTTTTCTTGGATACTAGCTTCCCTTCCTTATTTACACGTGCCTCCTTCCATAGAACATGATGTGGTATGGAAGTGTCTTTGGTTTTAGACTCATCAATCTACATATAAACGTAGAAAGATAATTATGATGTTGTTTATTGGCCCCTAACAATATTAATGTAAATTTAAAATATGTACCGTTTTATTTTCTAGTGAAGCGTACCCCATCGTTGCTTTACAATATGGGTATGTTGGTTTTCATGAACGTTCCTTATTTTTAGTATAGAGTTATTTTTTCATAAATGAAATATTGACAACCAAAGTGATGAATACACATATCCTCAAACAACGTA
Source organism: Viscum album (assembly GCA_963277665.1). Taxonomy (NCBI): domain Eukaryota; kingdom Viridiplantae; phylum Streptophyta; class Magnoliopsida; order Santalales; family Viscaceae; genus Viscum; species Viscum album. The sequence continues at coordinate 611,938,978 of OY728129.1, read as the reverse complement.
TTATCACCCACAATGAACCTAAAACTTATCATCCCCACAGAGGCCAATAAATGCATCCCATGCTTCTTGGGATATTAGGTGAGCGTAGACAATGGGTGGGTAAGGTTTTATTTTACCTTTGGAATCTTTCAGGTGACATCTTGTTAAAATAGTGAAGCAAACCTCGATGAATCCTTCCTGCAATCCTTAGTACATAATCCTTGTGTGAATTATCTACTATAAATGTACTCTGTAAGAGATTGATAAGAGTAAGACATTGTTTCATTATTTAATTTTCTAGTAAATTAAATAAATTAATTAATAATATTATCGTAATTTCTTCCCAGATCACAGCGTTTAGCCTAGACACAACATGGTTTCATGAATCTATGTCAATCGGCATGCATTGTTGAGTGACAATTCCAATGTAAATATTAAACATAGCCTTGTTGGGATTCACATGTTGGCCTCGTGCATTCCATCCGACATCAAATTTGATGTCTTTGTTTTTCGCCTTAAGAACTTTGGATATCACAGTCAAACTGCAACGCACCAATGTTTTCTGTGACGTCGGTCCTTCATTCCCGACCATTTCATCGATATCAACATCATCTATATGTTCTTATGAAATAGTAGCAATGGCATATTATGATGGTTTTTGGACCTCAAAACTAGGAGCAACAATAGGTTCAGAAACTTGTTGTTGCTATGTACTGTGAGAAGCCGCAACAGGAGAAGCAGCAGCCGCAGCAGCACTAGCTTGAGAGACTTGTTTAGCCTCAAGATTAGAAGCACCAGAATGTGCAGAAGTCATTATCTGCAAAAGTGGTTGAATAGTTAATTTAGATTACATAAATTCAGTAATGATAAGATAATAACATGAGATAACAAGATCTATATTACAAACAAAATATAACATTTTTATTTAACTCTCTTTCTTTTTTTCAAAATATGAAGGGATTTGAAACCTCTATCGATTATCCAAATCCCTTCATTGTTGTCTCCTCTAACATAAAAAACATCATCTACATTGGGACCGCTGTGAAATTATTGTGACGTACCACTAAAAGGATCATCCTCAACTGAATTTCCATCGGACCCTTCAGTAGTTTTGGATGATAACAGAACAATCAAACACTTTCGGTTTGTGGGATCTGGAACATAAAAAACTTGTACCGCTTGTGATTCTATTATAAACTATTCGTCTTTGTACCCTTATTTTAAAAAATAAACTTTCACAAATCGCCATTCATCTATTTTAACACCACTGTTGTTATCAACCCATTTTCATTGAAAAATCACCAATTGGAATGTTGTATAATCCAACTCCCATATTAGTTTGATAATGCCAAAGTATGACATCTTTGCATAAATTGGATTTCTATCCTTACTACCAGAAACATGCATCGCTTCAGCCACTAGTGTAAATCCACTATTTTTCATGGTACTATCTTCATCATGTTCATCTGTATAGAATGTATAACCATTAATTACATAACCACTATAAGATAATACATACACACTTGGTCCAGTAGCTAGCCATCGAAGCCATTCTGAAATTGAATTCATATTTTCATCCAAACGCTTAAAAATATGATCCTTAAACTATCCTATAAACTAGTGATTATGTGTATTTGATAACCGTTTTTCATCCCATGATGGATTCAACTGCCTAAGAATTTCGTTGTGAGTTTCAATATATGGGGAATCCTCCCAACTGTTACGCAAAATTTAAAGGTGGGCCTGATCCCGATCTGTAATACTGATTGTCACAACACCTCTTCCGGAAATTCCCTCACCCTCAATGTGTCCAGTGTGACGAGATTTTGGGAGACCAATTCTTTCCACATTAGATAGTATTCGGTACAAAATTCAATGGCTTCCTCAACAATATATCTCTCTACTATAAAACCCTATGGATGACTTTGATTTTTGACATACCCTTTCAAAATATTCATATACCGTTCAACATGATACATCCATCTATAGTGCACAGGACCACAAAGTCAAATCTCTCTCACCATGTGAATCATCAAATGAACCATCATATCAAAGAATGTTGGCAGGAAGAACATTTCTAATTCACATAATATGATGACAATTTCATTTTCCATAGCTGGAAATTTCGCTGGGTCTAAAACTTTGCTACATATAGCTTTGAAAAAAACAAATTTTGGTTAACGTATGATGAACATTCTTGGAAAAAATGAAACGTAAAGCTATAGCAATTAGATCTTTCATCAAAACATGGCAGTCGTGTGATTTCAAACCTTTTAACTTCGAATCATTCATTGACACAATGTTCTTGATATTTTATGAATACCCTTATGGAACCTTTACATCATTGAATAAGTTTCAAAACTGATATATCTACTCCCTAGAAAGAGTATAAGTAGCTAGAGGAAGAAACATTCGATTTTCACCCTTCACGGGAGCCAACTCTTCTCATATTCCCATGTCAACCATGTCCAACCTTACCTTAATTACATCCTTTGTTTTTTCATGTGAATTTAGCAATGTTCCTATAACACTGTCACATACTTTTTTTTTCACAAGCATCTCATCAAGAAAATTTCTGATGTACAAAAAATTCCAGTATGGTAATTCAAAAAAAAACTGATCTGTTTTTTCAACTGATTTTTGTAAGGTTTTTTCGAAAATGGTTTACCAAAAACAGATTCCGATGAAAGTTTCAACCTAATTGATTATGTATCTTCTTCGCGCACAGGATACCCTTGAGTTCCTTTAATGCTATAGCCTGACAAATTTTCATAAGTAGGAAAATCATTTATTGTCCCATACAACATCGCTATCAATGTGAAGTATTCACTTTTATAAGCATCATACAACATAACACCTGAATCCCACAATAACTTCAAATCCTCGATCAAATGAGTCAGATAAACATCAATATCATTACCTGGTTGTTTTGGTCCTGATATAAGCATAGATAACATGATGAATTTCTGCTTCATGCCTAACCAGGGTGGCAAGTTATAATTTACCAACATAACAGGCTATGTAGTATTAGTGCTGGTTTGAAAACCAAAAGGATTCACTCCATCTGTATATAACGCATGACGATGGTTTCTCGGATCTTTTCCAAATTCAGGGTACTCATGATCAATTTTTTCCCATTGAGTACAGTCATCCGGAAGACATAATTTCCCATCTTTATTTCTTTTATCTGCATTCCATGACAATTGTCTTGCAGTTTTTTCACTTACATATAGACGCCTAAACCATGGAATGATTGGAAAGTACCATACAACTTTCATAGGATTGGATTAATCCTTCTTGTATCGAGAAGCACCAAACTTTGGGAATTCTGTAAGTGATTTTTCTCCTTGAGAAACAATATACAGTCTTTAGGGAAAGCATGCATTCTTTTAGAAATCATACCCATCGAGTGAATAATTTGTTTAGCTTCATATTTCCGGTATGGGGGCTCATTATCTTCTGGGAGCATGTCATTCAAGAGAGAAATTAGTTCTGTAAAAATTAAATCACTCCATCTATTTCCTTCTATCAATTTATACAACTTCAGTACAGCTAACAATGCTGTATATTTAGTGAAACAAGCATATAATGGCTCTTTTGCACAACTCATTAACTTCTCAAACAATTTTGGACAATCACGGAGTTCATCTTCAATTGTCTTTGTCATTTCCTCGATACAATCTTCATCATCATTGACATATATAATCACATCCTCTATATGGTCTTCTTCATTATCCATATTTGTATTCATATCTAATGATCCACAAAATGTAGTTTTATCCCATCCTGTAGCTACATTCGCTTTTTCTCCGTGTTTATTCCAACATTTATAACTCTGATCTATTTTGTGACATATCAAATGTTCTTCCAACTCCTCTGGAGTAAGTAGTCTATAAAAACAGCAATGTAAACAGAGACAAAGAATTTGAGAGGGATCATTTGCGTGATCCATTGAAAACTTGATGCACTCTTTCACTATGTTCTCATACTCTATTGTCAAAAGATTAGCATTCATCCAATCTTTATTCACCTCCATCCTATCTTAATCTCAAATATTATTATTTATGGTTCATGTACACAAAACAATACTTCCAAATACATTATAAGAGAACTAATTCCTTGTAAAAATTGAGATTAATAGAGCCTAACAATTTCTAATAAATATTTGGAAATCAACAGAATCAGGATAGACCCGCCATCAAAATCAACATAGTTTCCAAACACAAAGGTGTTCGCGGGGATAATCACTTGTGTCATAGATGGTAAAACTCACTCGGCATCATCCTCTATGGCTCATCCTCCTCTACTAGGTCAACCCTTCTATGGTCAACTAGTCCATCCTTTTATACCTCACCATCCTAAAATACATATCGATGAAAACTAGTAGACAACTCTATAAGTAAAGAATGGATTCTCATAATCACTACAATATGGAATTAATTAAATATAATTACTTTAGATTCATTTTAGTTTCCTCAAATCAACCCAGTCCAAACACAAGAATAATCAAGAATGATATATCTACTACTCCTAGGTCTCTGCCCTACATTCAATATCATCATGCCAAAATACCTATATATCCACACATTCACACGTCACAAAATCCTAAAAATAATATACAAATCATAACCAAAGTACCCATATGGATTTCAATCAGGATACTCGACTCAAGTGGTGGTGTGTAAGAAAGAATAAGAAATTATTTTAAGTATATAGTCACACATAAATCTCAAACTCCTTGATCCTAAGCTGGAGTAAACCAAACTAAAGAATAATCTTAGAGAACAACTCCCCCCTTTAGAATATCTAATAACTCATAAATATAGGTCAACAGATACTTTTTATTGATCATAACCTGATTGAGATTCTAGTAATCAACACACAAGCAAAGGGTTCCAATGACCTTATTAGTGAAAGCACCGGTTCTTCCCAAGGAAATAGACTAGGTTAAATAAATAATTTGGAGACCAATTAATCCCACTGATTATTGAGTTCCTTCAATTTAACTAGTTCTATATGGTATGATAGAATAGATATTTTTTTGTAACCATCACCAAGTTGATAGAGAACTCCACCTCCATCTCATGTGGTAGACCAAAAAGAATAAAGGAAACACTTTTGGATGTTAAATAGCTACTATGGGAAGTTCAATATAATAGGCTTCCTACTCCAGTTCAATAGCATAAAAGGATATCATCATACTCAAATCTGAAAGAAGAGGTCTAGTTCAACTAGACCTCTGGTCTGATTCTCTATGGAAAACATGGAATTCCCCATCGGGGGAAGTGAATGACACCCACCAATAATAATAGTAAATCCATGATTTATTAGAAGCTAGTTAGTCCATTTTGAGAATAACATATTGGGGAATCATTTTAAGAACCAAAAAATATCATATGATTTAAATCTCTAAAAAAGAGAAAGCATGAGAGGGGAATCAGAGACCTTACTCCCTCTTTATCCAGAGAGATTTCATAGTCTATATCACATAATACATGAGCTCTATTATATGTTTCAATAGTTCTATATTGAGGTTTGATTTGAAATAATGATGGGAACCAATATCAAATAAAAAATACACTAAAGAAAAAGAAATGGAAATGGTGCCTCTCAATATCACATGACCCACATCAGTTCCAAATGGAGATTAATCCACTACATGAATGTGTTTCGTTCCTAATACATGTTTTTAGGATCCCATTGTTATTGAATAATATTACTATGATTTGGTACCTCTCAATATTTATGATTCCATTCCACTACATAGGGTACTAAAAACATGTAAAACCCTCTTCAAGTGGGTTTAATGTCTGTACGATATGTAAATATTCAATGATTCCATGCAATAATGCTTTGAGTGTTCAATATTTCCACATTGGAAAAAGTCATTTGGCCTTTACTATACACTATAGATGATTTGGAGGAAGTTTTCTATAAAATACCACCACCACTATTTTCACTATTTGGCTCATTCTACTTTCTATTCCCCTTATACGAGCCACTAAAACTACAACTAGGAATATAAGTAACTCTAGTTAGCTCTGACATAATAGTCATGCCAATTTCTTCCATAACATCCCTATCTAGAACCTCAAAAGTTTATGTTAACTTTAGCATAAATACTTGATATTGGATATCTGATCGATGACCCATATAAAACCTCTGGGACTTAAGATTCTTGTTTGACACCACTTCACGTGAAAACTGAGCAATTTTACCAAATTATTAGTATGTTGATTTAATGTCTAATAACCTTAGATGAGGTTGAGAAACTCCATTGACTTACCTGATTCCATCGAATCTAGATATAATTACTCTGTAGAAAATTTCTTGAAGTATTTTCAATCTAAGACCACATTTAGCTTAACTATAACTATATCACCACCTTCACATACAAATTCCAGGAATCATAATCACATAAGGGTATCACCACTTTCACATTTTCACATTTTCAAATGGATCTAATGATCGAAATCTCACACCCAAACAACAATTTTACACAAAAGACACTTTCCATTTCACATGCACACTAAAACCATTTAGAAACACATTTCACGCCACTTTTAAAATTTATGAAACACATTTGGAAACACAACAAGAAAAACACATATATAATCCAACCATTTCCATGTGAAAATCCCCTTTCAAATTCATACTCACATAAAATCTATTTTATAACATGTTTCAAATCAAATTCACAATTCAAAGACAGAAATCGGGTTCAAAAAAAATACAACATGCAACAAAAATGAATTTATCTTATAAAATCCAAATTCAAAACATTCAAACCATTAATTATTTTTGAAAACTAATTTCATTTCACACCTTTCATAGAAGACATAAAATATATTTAAGAAACACCTCAACAAAGATAACATGAAACATAAAAACATTCCTTTATAAAAATAATTCTTCACATATGGATCTCAAAACCTTTCCAAAACATATTCCACACCAAGAAAGTAATCCATAGAACACATTCATTAAACTAAGAAATCATATCGAAATAATATAATAATGTAAAATCATTGAATCACTTACCACACACTTGGAAACTTCCAGAGGTGGAGGTTCACGGAAGGAGCCACCAACCGAATATAAATGGAATAGGATTCACGGGGAGTAGGGTCGAGATAAGAGGAGGAGAAGTAGGGTTTGTGGGAGGGAGGATCTGCCAAAGGGGTTCGAGGGGGAGGATTAGGAGAAGATCTAGCAGCGGAGGTCTGACAACATGAAGATCGGGGGGCGGTGGAGGGGAGTCATAGGGTTGCAGTACCATGAGATCTTTAGGTCGCAATAAATCGAGGACACTGTGTGACTGATTTTATAAAATACGGGACTACAGTTTTATCAGCGCTAAAAAAGAACTGTTAAAGGCTACCTTTATCAGTGCTAAATTGATATCGCTGATAATGGTTGCCTTTATCAGCGCTTTTTTAGCACTGATAATGGGCCTCTTTATCAGCGCAAAAAAGTGATGATAAATCCTTCATTTATGAGCATTAACATTTTAGCGCTGATACAGGCCTTCTATATCAGCACTTTTCTAGTGCTGATAAAGGGTCTCTTTATTAGCACTATTTTAGCACTGATATAAGGTGGTGCTTCCCTTGCCCGTTTTTGTAGTAGTGACTCGAATGGGAACTGGTGTATGACAACGTGTCTTGCTGCACTCTTTGTTACGACACTCCTGGTGGATATGCTTAGGATAATTCACATTTTATTTACAAGACACTATAAAGGATTTAAGAGTAAATACTTCCTCAAATGAAACATTTTTTATGATTAGGGATTATATACATAAACTGTTCAATTTATGTTATGTATTTTACTTGTTTGGAATTATGTATTGTGATTCATAAACTAATCTAGTGTATGCCATTTTTTAGAAATGGCGTTTAGTATATGAAATGGAAACTGTATCAATGTATGTAGTCTATGTAGCCATTTTATTCCTACTCAAGATAATTATAGTGGATCTAGTGATTCAACTGGTGCTAAAAATCTTGTAACCATACTGGTAAAACTCACATAGGTTATGAATAATAACCTTACCTGTATGGAGCACCCTGATCCACAACATGGATGATCAATGTTAGCCCACTTCATGAGGTAACAACCAACAAAATTAAATAGGAATACAAATCCATTTGTAGCTGAACAATGTATAAGTTCCTTAGAAAAAATGGTTCATGCTTTGGGGAGTAGTGAAATGGAAAACATTTTCATGGTAGTTAATCGCCCCACAGGAGATGCAGATCAATGGTACACATTAATTAAAATCACAAAGGAGGAAGAAGAAGTATCAAATATGGAATGGATATAGTTTAAAGATATTTTCATAGAAAAATAATTTCCTCATGAAGATCGAATGGATATGGAAAGGCAATTTCTGAGTCCGAGGAAAAAGGATGATGAGAATGTCGCAAAGTATGAGGATAAATTTACAAGGTTAGAAAGGTATGTTGTAAACTATATATGTAACCCAAAATATAATATTGATTGATTATCTAATGGGTTAAAACCATTTCTCCTCCAAGCATTAGTCTTACAAACCTTCTCATCATACGAAGATATAGTCTCATGTGCTATTAAGATAGAAAAATAATTCCATAAGTATTATGAATTTAAAGAAAAGAAAGAGAAGATGAGATCTACTAAACACTCGAGAAATGAAAATAAGGGGAATAAGGGAATAGTTGAATTTTCATCCTATTGTAAATGTGGAATAAAATACCCTAGTACTTTCCTGAAGGGAATGGGAGTCTGTTACAAGTGTGGAGGAAAAGGACACCAAGATCGTGATTGCAAGGGGAGGAAAGAGGCTATCAATGTTGAATGCAATAGTTGTAATGAAATGGGGAATTATGAAAATGAATGTACTAAGTGCCAAGAAAACATACCTTAGAAAAGGCCAAGGGATCAAGACCAAGATTATGCTATCACAACTGAAGAAGTTGAAGTTGTAAATGATATAGAGGAAGGTACATTAATTGTTTCCTCAAAATTCGACAATTATTTATTTAATTAAAGATCATCACATTCATTCGTATCCTCCCAGTTTTCCTAGAAAATTAGATATTTCCAATTTGATTAAACGAGGTACTTGTTAGTCAGAAATCCTAAGGGAAGTATCATTGCAAAAAAAAATTGTGAATCAGTTGCCATTATGGCATATAAACGTGTTTTATCTACTGATTTTGTCATCATACCCATGATTTAATTTAATATAATCCTCTGTATGGATTGGATTTCGGGCCATGATGTGAAAATTTTTTGTAAGAATAAGGAAGATACAATTTTTAGTGATGATAAATAATTCCCTATCATTAGAGTAGAAACATCACAATATGATTATCATCTAGATCCACCCCCAATTTCTCAACTAAATTCAATTATTGGGGAGAAATAGAGTTAAATGACTATTAGTGAGAAAAGTAATGTTTAAATAAGGATATACCTATTATTCAAGAATATATTGATGTGTTTCCATAGGACTTACCTGGACATCCTCCAGAATGATAAATTGAGTTTTCCATTTACTTAATTCCTGGTTCCAGACTCATATCCAAGACCCCTTATAGAATTTCTACTATGGAATTAGTGGAACTAAAAAAACAAATAGATTAATTGAGTAATAAAGTATTTATTATCCCTAGTGTTTCTCCATGGGGATCCCCTTTTCTTTTTGTTAAGAAGAAAGATGGATCTATGAGGTTTTGCATTGACTACAGGGAGATCAATGCTATAACAATAAAGAACAAGTATCCCTTACCTCGCATTAATGATTTATTTGATAAACTATATGGAGCTCAATATTTTTCAAAGATTGACCTTCGATCAGGATATCATTAATTGTGTGTGAAGAAGGAAGGCATTCCGAAGACATCATTTCATACCATGTATGGGCATTACAAGTTTACAGTAATGCCTTTTGGACTGACTAATGCACCCTCTGTCTTCATGGATCTAATGAATAGGGTTTTCAAGGAATATCTTTATGACTTTGTTTTGGTATTTATTGAAGATATATTGGTGTACTCCAAAAGCTATGAAGATCTTTAAAATCACATGAGCACTATTATAAATAGTCTTAGAAGAAATAAATTATAGGGGAAGTTTAGCAAGTGTGATTTCTGGTTTCAAGAGATTTCTTTTCTTTTCCGTATTTTCTCTAAGGATGGAATATTTGTTTATCCTTATAATATAAGAGAAATACAATAATGTCCAGCACTGATTAGTATAACTAAGGTATGCAGTTTTATTGGTTTAGCAGGTTATTATTGGCATTTCATCCAGAATTTTCCCTGATTAGCTAACCCATTAACAAAGCTCACACATAGAGGGGTTATATTTGTTTGGAAAAAATAGTTTGAAGAATGTTTTGAATAACTAAAGAAAATATTAGTCAATAATCCTATCTTGAATCTACCATCGGGGAATTATGGGTTTGTTTTTTATAGTGATTCTTCAAAGAAAGGACTTGGTTGTTTCCTTGTGCAGAATGATTGAGTTATTTACTATGGATCATGGTAGCTAAGAATTCATGAACAAAACTATCCCACTCATGATCTTAAGTTGGAAGTTGTAATCTTTGATTTGAGGATATGGAGACATTATCTCTATGGTAAAAATGAGAGATATATACATATCATAAGAGTTTGAAGTATATTTTCCCACTGAAATAACTCAACATGAGGCAAAGAAGATTCCTTGAACTACTCAAGTATTATGATTTCACTATACACTACAACCTAGGGAAGGAAAATAAAGTGGCAGATGATTTGAGTAGAAAGGATCATGGAGTTCTGAACAACATAAAAGTTGATAGGGATCTTATGTTCATGGACCTCATAAAGATGGATATGGGAATAATCATGGAAGGAGAAATACTGATATGTTTTCAAATGGTTTCCAAATCATCATTACTAGAAAGGATAAAAAGTTCTCAGACTGATGATGAAGAGTTTCAAAAAAAATTAAAGCTATGAATGATGGGAGATTGATTGACTTCATATATATAGATGGAATTTTGAAATTTGGGAGGAGGCTTTGGGTTCTTGATATACCTGATCTAAAAAAGGAATTTTTGGATGATGATCATAGATCCAATTTCTCTATACACTCTGGTAGCACTAATATGCATAAAGATTTGAAGGAACATTTTTGTTGGGACAACATGAAGAGAGAGATTTTTGATTATGTGTTAAGAAGTATGGTTTCTCAACAGTTTAAGGCTAGAAGACAACATCCTAGATGAGTCATGAAACCTCTTCCCATACCTAAATGGAAAAGGGATGACATTACGATGGAATTGGTCTTGGGGCTACCAAATACTCCTATAAGGAATGATGCAATAGGGTCTTTTTTGATCGTCTTACCAAGTCAGCATATTTTATTTCTATAATATAAGATATATCACTTAAACATTTAGAAATAATATATATTAAAAATGTTTTAAGACGTAATGGTGTACCCCTATTGATTGTTTCTGATCGTGATCCCTGTTTTACATCAAGATTTTGGAAAAGTCTTCAGAGAGCCCTAATACTGAACTTCATTTAAGCACTGCCTACCACCCGCAAAATAATGGACAATCATAATGGCCTATTCAAACCTTAGAATAAATGTTGAGATCTTTCTCACTTAACTTTCAAGGGATGTGGGATCAGTATTTACCTATGGTAGAATTTACCTATAATAATAGCTTCCATTCAAGTATTCAGATTGCACCATATGAAGCATAATATCGAAAGAGATGTCGTACACCAACTTGATGGGATGATGTTGGTGAAAGAAAACTCGTAGGCCCAGAACATGTTGAAAAAACAATGGAAAATGTGAAGATTATCCAAACCCACATTAAAGAAACTCAATGTAGGCAAAAGAGTTATTCTAATAACCAAAGGAATGGTTTATAATTTCATGTAGGAGATCATGTTTTCTTAAAGTTATCTTCGTAGAATGGTGTTGCACGATTCAGTAAGAAGGGTAAATTGAGTGTCTGGTACATCGGACCCTTTGAAATTTGATAATGAATTGTAGTTATAGCTTATCGTTTGACAATGTTTCCACGTCTCTCCAAAGTTCATGATGTGTTCCACATTTCACTGTTGAGAAAATTTATGCCTGACCTAATGCATGTACACACCTATGAAGAAATAGAACTAGAACCCAATTTGTCTTATTATGAAGAGCATATCAGGATTATTAATACCAAAGAACAAGTTTTGAGAAACCGAATTACTCATATGGTAAAATTTCTTTGGAGCAACCATAAAATGAAAGAGAAAACGTAGGAACTCGAGGAACTTATGATGAAGAACCACCTGAATCTTTTTGTGCAGAATTATTCTAGAAATTTAGAGGATGAAATTATTTGAAGGAAGAAATAATTTAACACCCCAAACTTCCACGATATATTTCTCTTTGAATAATACAATATCATATGATGTACACAACACTGAGTTCAAGTGCACTGCGACCTATCAAACTAGCCATTTTAAAACGAGTTATGAATAATAATAAATACATTTTGAAATTTTCATAAATTTTATTTTTCAAATTGGGCTTCATTTTTTTATTTTGAATATCAAAAATAGTTTAGGGTAAATTTTTGGTATTTTTATGTTAACTTTCATATTTTGATGAATAGTAAAAAATACTTAATTTTAATTAAAAATAACTTTTTTAATCGAAATAATTTATACTGTTAAATTATAAAAATGAGTAGTTTTAAAATATAATTAGATTATTAGATTATAATTTAATATAATGTAGTTAATTTTATGTAATTTCACATTTAAACTGCACATAAACACATGTCAACCTTTTGATGGTTTTTACTTCTAAAACCCCATTTTTTGGTTTTAACAATGGGAATTAATTTTAAATTAATTTCTGAAACTTCTATGTTTTGAATTTGGAAAAATGGATTCCATATTTGTAATTATAAGTTCTAAATTGGGTAAATAGGTAACTTTTATTTTTAGACATTGTGAATAGTATCTTCATTAAATATTTTATTTACCATGGTTAAAGGGTAAATCTGGTAAATAAGGATAAACAAATAATATTATTATAATATTAAAAAACTTTAACACATATTCTAACCCTATTTTCTAATACATTTACAACCATGGGGATCCTTGGATCGATTTTTGGACCCCATTGAGCCACTTGTAAGTGAAAATGACACTTTATAAAAATTAATTTAAAGTTAAGGAAAATGTGACATAAACATATATCTTTTAGTAAAAAATAATTTTATAAGGGTTTATATAAGTGATATTTTAGACTATAAATATTCATTATATAGATAAAAAATATTTAATACATCATGGTTTTTTATTAATAATTTTTAGACATAAAATAAATATATTTAATTATGACACAATAATGATACAGTGTTTTCCTTATTATTGAAAGAATAAACAAATGGTATTATAAATATTAAAATAAATATAATTCGAAAGTTTGGATTCCATCCACGAATTTTCTAGGTAAATATAAATGTTTTGGGTTTATTAAATATTTTTTTTAAGTAATCAAGTTGTTATGACTTTCACAAAACAAAATATAGAATAGTGTCAAAATTAACATAAATGAGATTTTAAAACAAATACTATTTTATTAAATTATATAATAGTCCTAAAAATATAAGTTTTGGCCAAAGGACATATATAATTATATATATTTAATTAATAAACCGCTTTATTTTCTCTTGTAATTTTATAGTAAGTGTATTAACCATGTAATATAATAAAACAAGAAGACATTGTAACAGTTAAACAATTTAACAAAGAGTTAAATCTACAAGATAAGTTTAATATGGTGACCTAAATTTGTCTAAAACCTATTGGTTGAGAAGTTTTAGTCCTATAACCACATTATCCTTTAAATAAATCCATTTTGAGCCATTAGAAACTGAAAATTATATTATAATAAAATAATATTTCAAGCTTTTTCTAAAGTGACCCTCACCTCTCTTATAAAAGGGTATTTCCCCTTCTCTTAAATTCACACCTCAAAAGCCTTTTGGCTCAGCCAATCCCTGATCAAATATCCTAAAAACTACCCTCAGTTAAACCTATATTCCTTAATTTGATCATAAATCCAACCTATGGAGCCCTTTTGTTCAAATCAAAAGGAAGAATGCGAAGAATAGGTAATTACTTCATCACCTATTTCAATGTCCTTTTCACCTTACACTTCCTCTTTCTTTTTTCCATAATAAAATAATAAATATATTAACTTCTAAATACTGATATGTTATTATAATTATGGTAAAACTATATTAATTATTCTATCCATCCTATTAATGACAAAGTCACCATAGGTGCGTACCTATGGCTTACCGTCTCCACACCGTGGTGTAGTTTGTTATTCAACACTTCATTATTTTGATGGGTATAATAATGACTATAAGTAATTTAAATAATAAATATAATTTTTTAATGATACTTTATATATAATATAACATCCAATTACATACTATTTCACCACTAATAGAATGATATTGTCGCTCGTGTGTACGTACAGCTTACCGTCTCCACAACGCGATGAGAATTCATTCCCCATTGTAACTATTTAAGAATAATTTTAATTTAATAATTAAAAATAATTTTTAAGAACTTAATATCCTTATAGATATTAATCAAATACCTCCTATTAATAACAAACATGATTTACATAACAAAACATATAAGGGAAAATGAATCAGTTAACACCCAAAAAAATGATACTACTGAAATATCATTAAAAAAGAAATATTAGAAGATCATATATGATATCATATTTATGTATGTGGTTCTTGTATAATTTAATAAAAATTATTTCACTATTATTCTGGATGTTAACTTACACTCGACTAAGGAAAATTACAAGGTAGGTTAAAATTTACAATCTTTAGTATCCGAGCTTTTTTATACATAAGTATCTACTAGGACTTCTCTATCATCAACATCAGTACTTCTTAAAAATGTAATCAAAAACATTTTTACTATTTTCTAAACTATGGTTTAAATTTATTTACAACTTTTTTGACATTTTATAAACAAAAATTGAAAAGAATCTTTCTGTAATTTTCTAAAAAGGTACTTTATGACCTTTTTGAAAAATTAAAGAAAGATTATTTTTATTAAATTATACAATGGGTGAAGCTATTTTCCACCATTATAACACCGTCAAAGTATCCCTTACAAGATTATAATAATATTTTTAAAATAAATTTTTTCTTTACTTTTAAATGATTTCAAAATAGAAAGAGATATTTTACTCACATAGTTTTTGGATTGATTTCATCTATGTTAGCATCCTTCATTGGATTTTTTTTGAAGTTAATTTATTGTGATACTATTTTCCATATTTTATTGAAGGTTTTGTGATATGTTTGAATTTGGATGTGATATTTTTATACCATTCATGGTTTATGGTTAAAGTATTGACATTTCGTATGCTAGTTTTAATACGAGTGTTTACATTATGTTTCAATATTTTCATATGTGGAATGCACTGGATGTAGTAAGTGATAGGCGGGGTCTGCTATTTCCCCTCGATGCATTGGTAGGTATCATGAAACAAACTAGTTTCTTGGCACAAGGCCTTGATAAAATATTATTTGTAGTTTTTTCATGAGGGCTTGAATATGTGGTAATGATGTATGGAATTATATATTCAATCATTATGAAATTAGATATTGATATTACATGTGATTATTTGATGAGTAGAATATCCATGTGAATAAGTAAATGGAATTATTTGATATATCTTTTCCATATTATGTTGAATATTAAGTATAAAAGGCTTGTTTTTTTCTTATACATTGCCTTAAATGTATTTTATAGTTTTTGCTATATTGTTATCCTTACTAAGCATCTAAGATCACCACATTATTATGTTTTATTTTTTTCCAGGATGTGAAGAAGTTATTATGATTGACCTACAGGAATAGGCTATGGGATATGAGTATGGAAAAAGGAGACACGATGTTGTACTTTTTCTATTTCATAATGTAATGTAAAACGTATGTATGCATCTAGTAATTCTAGTGCTACTAAACTAAGTGGTATTTAGAGACTTAATGTCTTGTGATCATGCTAATGTTATTTAATAAATCACCGACTCTAGGTAACTAGGGTTGGGAAGTTACACATCTGATGCCCAATTGGGCCCTAAAAAAAGATTTAAAAACAAAAATGGTTGACCAAATGTGAAACAATTATCCTCAAAATAATGACTAGTAGCATTGGGGAATCAATAAATTTTCATTTCACCATATTCAAACATTCATCTCCAAGTACCACCAAGAAAATGGTGGTCCTATCATGTAACTCACTTGCAAAATAGGGCATTTAACATTGGGAATCCTTAGTCTATGACATTTTTATCCTGGACCCCTCTCCATATTTGGAAGATTATGTGATGTTGTGCAATTGTAAATTTCTTTTTCTGTACCTATAATGATGGCTGAATCCACATTTCCTATAGGGCTCAATTTATAAGAAATCAACAAACTAGTGCCTGCAAGCACCGGGGCAGGAGGAACATTGATGTAGAAATCCCCAAACACCCCACTTCATTTATGGCCTCCCCCACGACTTAGGAGAATATGAACCAATGCCTCATATCAACCTATGAAAGCATCAAAATTAGGGTGATAAACACCCTCATATGTTGATACAAGTGGGAGTGGTTCATTCCCACCAGGGACATAGCCTGCCAATATATAGAGGCATCAACGCCTCACCAACATCCCCCAAGGGTTTCATAAAGAGAAACCAAACCCCATTTAAATGGATACTACATTAGGATCCTCTCCTTGGAGTCCTATGATGACCCACTCCCATACGCCGATGAGGTAGGGGACGTTAGAGTCACGTCTACAGTGACTACTTCCTAGGATCCACCTATGAGGGCTCCCACCAAGCCATGCCAATACTAGCACCAATCAGTCCATTAGGCCAAAGAGTAGGTGAACATCACCCATACTCTAAAAGCATCATTCTGAACCACACGATGCCAATATTGGGTATAGTATCAAGATGATACCTAATGAGGGGCATCTTCTACCACTCTAGTGGACCTCTTCCACTACCAGTTCATCCCGTTAGATCCCTACAATATTAAAACATGGATCCATCTTTTCCCAATTGGGATAGAGACCCCATCCACCTCATAGGTAGGCTGGATTGAATCTTTCAATAACTAGAACCACTAATATCTATTATGGTTCAACCCATGTTAAGGAAAACCTGAGTGGAGGTCCTCCCCTCCCTTCCAACAACAATTATGGAGTTCCTCCCCATACTTCTTCTATAGAACAAAGAGTTCCTCCCCATGCTATTCCCAGCCACAACATAGATCCTCCCTACACTTAAACAAATAAACCTAGATTCTCTCCCCATGCCTTCAACAACCCCATTCAAGTTCCTCCATACTTCATCAAATCAAGAAGAGGTCCTAACCACTCTTTTGACACCAAATACAGAGGTCCTCCCCATACTCCTACTTCTCGTCATGGAGGTCCTCCCCATGCCGCTAAGAACCAGAGTAAAGGTCCTCCCCAATCCTTCACCATCCAGTACATAGGTCCTCCTAATTCCACAACCAACAAGATTATAGGTACTCCCCACTCATTCAAAAAATAGTATGGAGGTCCTCCCCATGCCACAACCAACTACAGTAGAGGTCCTCCCTACAATTTTACTACTTTAAGTGGCAACCCTCCCTGCTCCGACAATAGTCAATACAGAGTCCATCCCTGTTTACCAACCTACTATAGAGGAGGCCCTACCTATTTTGAAACCAACCCATAAAAATGTACTCAATATTAAAAAGACATTACCTTCCCTGAAGAACCATCCCATGTAAGAAGATAAAATATTCACCATTATAGGAAAAATCTTGGAAATCACTAAGTCATCATCGACCTCATTGACTTCTCTGATTCTGAGGGTAAAGACAACTTGATATTGAGTTTTTTATAGGAGATGGACTTCTGAGGTTCTCCATCCAAGAATTTGAGATCTACAGGATCCTCAGATCCCTCTGCAGGTACTTTTTAGTGGAGGAAGTTATATCTCCCTTCTAGGATTTTTTAGTGTAGCCACCCCTTTCACCTTCAATTTCCCTCATCTTTTCTGCTATACTAGAAATTGGATATTTGATAGGGTCAATATTGACACCACAAGATGGAATCCACTCTACTAATCCGTAATTGAGTTTCATTTCCCTCACACATGAGGTAATGGTGAACACCCCATCCTATAGGGATGTGATTACGTTGTTGGAACCTCCTTTAAGAGATGTCTCGGCATGAAAAAGATATATGACTTGTGAAATGAATCCTCTATCAGCATGATGGCTATAGAACCAGTTGATGTCAATTCCTCTAACCATATCTCATCCAGTTCCAATCTAGGTCTAGACGGAACTGGGGCGAGACCCTTCCTCTGAGCAAGAGGGCCAATGGGATTTTTTGACCTCCGATCAGATATCAATGGTTTATGGCCACCTAAAATACAAAAAATATATATCCTGGAGTCCCTTTCTGAGGGATAGGTCATGTGGTTCTACCAGATCATTTGGGTAACATTTCACTACCTTTATAACCATCTGTTATTCTATAAATGATGTCAGGGCCACCTCGATGACCTCGACCAACAATGCTGAAGGGTTGAGATGGCAGTGCTCACAGTGGATCAATTCCCCAATTCATATTGTCGCCATCAAACCCTCTAACAAATATTCCTCAAGATCCTTATAGTGATACACTAAATTATAGAAGAGGAATCTCTACATGGATATATCAGAGGTTGTAGAAAATATTCTACTCTCCATTTCAGCCATGTCTTATGAAAGCCCGTCCTATCTGTTGAGGATGAAGGTTCCCCTTAGGCGACAATAATGGTTAACATGGTTATACCCAACCTACCATAGAGTCAATGGAATATGGTAATTGATGAAAGGTGTGAAAGGTATGATCTTACTCATGGGACGACGTAGTGTCAGGCCTATTTCCATACAAGTGTTCTCACATGTCAGTAATGGCAGGCACATGACCTCAGGGACCCCTCCAATGAAGCCTTGATGGCCATCATTAGGAACCTCAATAAGTGGAAGGGGAATTCCAGTCCCTCCAATCCATTTGAGGTCACAACAATAAAAAGAGACAGAGCCTATGGTAGACACTTTACTCCAACTTCATGAAGATAAGAAATAGATCATCAATGAACACATTACTGAGCATTTCCCAAATTATGGATATTCCCCTTGAGATCCCATTACTCCTCCAGTAGAACAAAAATAGGTCCTCCTTGTCGAGATTCCCCTAGGTGATCTCAGTGTCCCTTTTTATCTAGGAAGATCAGAGATGGGAGTATATAATAAGTGGTTGAGGTATAAACCATCGAACTCACTAGAGCAGCATAATTACCCTCTTTGGGATCCAGTTTCTGTTGAACCTCAAGTCTATGATCCTTATCAATGCGTTGAAGATCCAGTAAACACATTGGTAGTCAGGGAACCACACCAATATAGAAACCCTTTCCAAGATAGGGACCCTCACTAAAATGACTTGATATCCACTCTCACTGCTCACTTTGAGGGATTGAAAACACGATAGGTGTTGATATTGCTAGATGGAAATCCATACCTAGCTTTGGTGGCCAACATCTGATCACCCCTGATGTTTGGTAATCTTAGAATTTACCCATTCAATGGGATCAGAGACCTGATAAACACCTTTAAAACTTCAGATGAAGATGCAGACCTATGCTAGGGACCCCTAAGTAGTAAGAGGTAGCCAAAATTTGATGTTTTTTTTCAAATGTTGGAAGGAACCACATGCATCTGGTACAACCTACTATCCATAGGGTATATCACTGGATCATAATTTTTTCACATATAGTTCCTCTACCATTTCAGTTTCACAACACGCATGAAAATTATTGAACAATTTTTTAAATGCAAACAAAGGCTTAATGAGGAAGTGATAGACTTCATCACTCAATATAATGGCCTCACGTACTCACTCAACATGCTAATAACTTAATATTAGCAGTTAAAATGTGTGTGGGGAATGTTAAAACTAATCTAGTCCTAAACCACATCACTCAAATCATTCTAGGTGGATTTTGGGAGTTTCTTGATATGGCCTATCACCTGGAGTAATCAATGAAATAGACTGAACTTTCACACTAGTTTCCTCTTCTGACCCCCTGAGAAGAACTGAAAAATAAGAAACTTCCACCGCCATATAGGTAGAGGCCCCTAGGCCAGTGGATTTTTCCCCTTTTCCAGGGGAACCTCGCTAAGTGTTTCCCTATCAAGTTCTACCTCACACAGTATAGAACTATCAGGAAAAACCTCTCTAATTGCAGCTGAGAGAATGTGGCTCCATCCTCTCATCATGGATAGGCTCTTAGAGTTCTACTCTAGGATATAAGAAACAAGACACATTTCTTCAGAGATGTGTAGTTCATGAGCTATTTTATCTTTTCCTTGGAGAAGGGAATCCTGAAGTTTCAAGAGTACCATAACCCCCCTAAAGTTGGATGCACTGACCAACCTGACCTTGCTCATACCAGAATATCCTAAGGCATAAAATCAAGGAATTCCTTGAGTTAAAGGATTGGATCTAAAACCAAGTGGATCATGGTTTGATGATTTTGGGTAACATTCTGGTGTAGGTAACACATATCTCGGTTGACCATGATAGTGATAGTGAGGATTCATGTGACTGTTAGTATGATTCTAACCGTGGGACATAGAAATATGATGACTAGATGGCCCATAAAGTATTTTCCCATACTCATGTCTTCATCCCTATCCACTTAGGTAGGAAAAAACTTCTATTGGTTACTGTCCCTTATCTGACCAATTCTTCTATGTCTGTGTTGCAAGCCTCTAAATCCCAAAAGATAAGGTAATGATGACACAAGGGTAGTCAGAGTCCATTGTCAGTGCCAAAAAAACTCACACTATTAGTGATTTCAAGACTCTCGAGTTGGGAACCACGCCCAATGTCTACCAAAAACTAGATTATTTCAATAATTATGAGAAATAGTAGACCTCTGTGAATGTTGTTGAGTTGGTAGACCACTTCATGATACCTAACTTTGAGGAATTCCATGAAATCCCCTTGGGTGCCTCTGGTCGACACCATTAAAGAGGGGGAAGAGGACACGCAAGCCACCAATTTTCTCAAACCAATTCCCTGAACTATGTTATTCTTTCCATAGAGACCAGATAGTAGGTTTTTCATATAGCTCAACAAGAACTGTTTTCCCAACCTTCTTTACTTGGTATTCCTTCGAAGTTGATAGTGTAGATAACCTTGTTAGTTGATAGAGAATATTAGCAGTGACTGAACTATGATCAACTACATCCAAGCATAGCTAGGCATCATCCAATAGACATTCATCTATTAGTGGATTAGAGAAGTTCATCTAGTTAGTATAAGAACATTGTCAAAAATAGTCAGCTAGTGGGTTATCCAGCGATTTACCCAGTGGTTTAACCTATAGTATATGTTGTGTCCCTATCAAGGAGAGACCCCCACAAGAAAAAGTATTCCCTTGGCATTATATTATGACATGTTTAAGAACCTACCCAGAAAAAATGTGGGACTATAGATCCTTATGTCCCTCCACCAATCTAAGAAAACGTGTGTGGTCCTCACAGAAGCATTGAAAATACCTCTCCAGTTTGAAGATGAGGTAGTTTTTGTAGAGGCCAACTATGAATAGGAGGCCAAGAAAGAAGAATTACAAGCTTTAATATTGTTCTCAAGAGAATATGAGGGTACCCTCATGCATGGGAACATTTTCCAGTATTATATTATAGGCCAACTCAATGGCATAGAGGTCTGAAGCTACCCAGTGGAGACAGGTTCTGGGATCAACCTCATCCGGACCTAGATGCTCCATAAGTAAGGATTGACCAAAGAATATCTGACTCCATCTAATATAAAAATTATAGGTCATGATAGGAGTGAGCAGAAACCATGTGGTAGGGTTCGATTGAAGACCCAGTTTGGTGGCATGATAGTGAGTGTTGAATTCATGGTCATCTCTCAGGATTCAACCTACAATGTGTTACTAGGTTAGCCCTGACATCACTTACATGTGGAAGTCCCCTTCTCATATCACTAGTGCCTCAATTACACCATAACCAGACATATAGGGGTACTCCGGGGTGATGTGTCTCCCTTCAACTCCTGTGAGTCCCACAATCTGGATGTAGGATACTATAAGATAAAGGGGGAGCAGGTTTAGAACAATGGGGTTGATCACACTAATGATTTGATGAACATCGCAACCAATTCATGGGAATACTTGGAAGATACTTTCATTATCTTAATTCATTATATAAAGACCACAATTCCAGAATTGGGATGTTTCTTTATTGTCTCAAAGAGAAATGGATTCAGCATCCCTGAAAAAAAGGAATATATAAAGATTACCCCATACTCCTATATTATATAGGCCTGGGTGATTCAATAATCCCCTTCTATGGTGATGTATTGAAAAGTTATCCCTATGAAAAATAGTTTATGGCATTCCATCATGTTTTTATGATCATTTTTAAGATAAATGTAATCCAATTATCCACCATTACTTTCATATCAAGCATGAACCTTGTGGTCAGATGCTAGATGAAGTTGTCTTAATAACCTCTGTCACCATAGTTTCAATAGAGTAGGAACCCCTCAATGGAAATTTCCTGTCTACCCAAGCAGGTACTAGTGAATCCCCCGAGTCAACTGGCCTAAATGAACTACCTCCTCCAACTGATTCTCTTACCTCATATGATGAGGAGGATTTGAAACATTCCCTCCTTTATTTAAAGAGAGAGTCTCTACCACCATTGATGTGCTAATTCTAGTTAACCTCAGTACATTGGATGATCTGATTCAGACATTGTTCAGTGCATTTTAAACTCTATAAGAGTAGCAGAATAGTTTTTCCTTCCTAAAGAATCATCATGATGTCTTCGCCTAGAAAAGATTCCAGAACTAGACCATCAGGTCATCGTCCGCCAACTGAGACTCCCAGTGAGTCATCACGGGTTCATGTAGCCTCCTAGAAAGATGTGAAATTATCTTCAACATCATGAGATAAAATTGGTGTCCTGAGTAGACCTATTGAATTATATCCTAAATCATACCTTGATAAATGGATGATTGGAATGCTTGGTAGTGATCCTTATGTAGTTTGATATCAGGTTCATCCCACAAGTGGTTGTCAAAGTTAGGCATTGGTAGATCTCCTGGACATGAATTCGACCCCTGAAGAACGACACATGGATGTTTAATTTCAAGATGAGGAAATTCCCTCAATGGATCAGGATACTCCATGTTGGAAGATGAATTTTAATGGTGCCTCCTAGATCCCAACCGGTAGAATACTGAATGACCCCAAGCACAATAAAGTGGGCCTCATAGTCATCTTCATCAACATGTCACAAGATGTCCTTTCATATTTACTGTTATTATCAGAAGGATGCACCAACAAAAAGGAAGAGTATCAGGATCTCATCACTAGTCTCAATATATCCCTCAATGTTGATTTCCTCCACTTTCATGTTAATGGAAACATTGATCTAGTCATTAATCAGATCAATGGTTTCTACATATTCATAAATCCAAAACTTGTGCCTTTTCTGGAGAATAATTGTTAGATAATTGTGGAGCTCCCTTATCAGTCATAAGTGACTTATGTCCCTTAGTTTCATAATGGTCAAGTTGATTCCTTTTCTAGTTTAGTCACATCCCTCTTAGAGCTTTACTTAAGTGACATGTTCATGTGGTTCATCGGAGGGTTGTCGCTCCTTTCATTCTAGAGGATGGTAACTACCAACAGGTAAACTAGCTAGCTTCAAGTTCTTTTGTACCAGTACCCTCACACCCCCCCCACAATATATGAAGCACCAAATTGTACAACTCCATTAATTGAGTACCTCTAGTGTGGAGTTCTACCGTGAGACCGAGCTAAGAGTGAGAGAATACATTGGTGTGTAGCACAGTTCACCCGTCAAAGTGGGCCTAACCTTGAGAGGACTCTCTTATAATGTGGGTATTATACAATTATCCTATGTTGAATCCAAGGATATTAGATTATCCAATTTATATAGGAATTCAATTCTAGGTCTTATGTAACCCGTTATGTGGTATTGAAGCTCAACCACCATATTCAAAGGCTAGGTTACTTTGGTGACACCATGGTCCACAAACTCATTGAGTTCACCGAGATGTGTCATGCATTTTATATTTTCCTGACTTTATACATACTCCATAAGAGCTTATCCACACCACTATGTATTATTTTAACTTTACAGTATAGGGACTCAATGTTTTGGGGCCATACCCACCTATGACAACCCACTAGTGTTGGTTCATTCTAACTATGATGGACTTCTTCTCCAAGTGGGTTGAAGTGATTCCCCTCAAGGATGGAAATTCAAAATTCATGATCTATTTCATGATCTCCCACATCATCCACTGATTTGGCGTTCTTCATGCCATTCTCATGGATAATGGAACCAAATTCTGGGATTCTTAATTGAAAAATGATTACAAAAAGTAAAACATCTAGTTCATCCATACTTATCACCACCATGTATGGTAAAATGGACAAATTTTGGCATTTAACAAGACTCTCTATAACATCCTATAGAAGATTGTGGGTTGGAATAAAAGGAGCTTCTGGATAAGCTACCCAATGCACTCTAGGAATATTGAATGTTACCATAAAATTCCAGCTAGGTGACCCCATACTTCCTAGTGTATGGAACCAAGGTAGTGTTTCCCATTGAGGTTCAGTTTTCTTTTCTTCGAATACGATTCTATGACCATAAGATGTCAAAAAATTAGAAGAATAATTTCTAGCTGAGTTGGAAGACCTCGAAGAAAATAGGCTTCAGAACATGCATAATTTTGAGAGGCATCAAAACATGATAGCAAGAGCA
The DNA here is from genome assembly GCA_963277665.1 of Viscum album. Classification (NCBI taxonomy): domain Eukaryota; kingdom Viridiplantae; phylum Streptophyta; class Magnoliopsida; order Santalales; family Viscaceae; genus Viscum; species Viscum album. Next base: position 611,914,030 of record OY728129.1, on the reverse strand, counting down.
TTCAACAAGATGGTTTCCCTCCACTCCTTCATCTAGGGTGACATGGTGATGGCCCTCAGAATGATGTTGATTCCCAAATAAATCCACTAAATTTTGATCCCAAGTGGGAAGTAAATTACATAAACTATAAAGTCTATTATAATTGAAAATACTCTTTAATATCCATAGTTGAAAAGCATATCACACCACCCACCAATGCCATGTTTCTCAAGAATTACTCCATGTAAGGAGCCATATCCAAATCACATGTCATTAAACTATCAGATTCTTCTGACTTCTATGAACATAAACTAGAATAATCCCCATACTATGAGTTTTATGACATTAAACTATAAATTCTTAACATCCACAGTGCACGATGTTAAACCATGATCTTATCATGTATAAAATTGGAATGCCTCTTAGTGGGATAAGATTTTACCTCATATAAAACTTTGTTTTCTCTTGGAAAGGGATGTTTTTACCCCATATTAGTCCATGATGTCCCATATGATATGTATGGGTTGATCAATAAACTTTACCCCATGCCCAAAGCATGGGATTCCCAATGAAAATTGTGAGACGTCTCGCTTACCTTTCTTGAAAGGATTTCCACCACCAGTGTAAGTCCCCCTCTACATTGTGTTCCAGAACCTCATATGGATTGATTCCCATCCTCATGGGATATGTAGTAATTTTTAGAATTTCTGTCATCATGACCAAACTCAAATTTATCAGTCTTTTAGCCCCTTTTCCCCATTTATGGTCCAAGAATTATGACCTTAAACTATGTTTTTTTCATCTCAAGGTGTTCATGTGGTGTGTGTGGCTCCATCTATGTCAAGAATTACCTCTTCCAGGAAATACATATACCCTTAGGACCAACATTTACCTAGTCCAAGAATCGTAACATTAAATTTTTTGCTATCTTTTCCTTATTCTAATCATTATGAACTTAAAATATGTTTTATTTGTATCCTAATACTTTTATGGTTCCCTCTTTTCACATTAGGTTTTACTTCTTTCATATCATGTGAGTACCCTTGAAACAAACACTACCATAGTTTGAGCATCATGACTTTGAATTTATTTCTTATTAGTATAGAAAGATGAATTTACACTATCTACCATGTAACAGACTATATGAACTTAAACTACATGTAGGATCACTTCATGTTGTGTATGTTCTCCTTGGATTCATTAGCACCGGATTATAATTCTTGTACCACACAATATTCCTTGAATCCCCCTCCCCATAGTCCAAAAATTATATTCTTAAACTATTCGTCATAGTTCTAAGCCCAATGAGATTTAATAGTGTTTATTTACACCTCTATTGCATGGTTTTATGGTGTTCTAGAAAAACCATTACCCTACCTTCTTCCAGAACTATATGTGGCTTGATTCCCATCCTCATGGGATTCTTACTGATTCTTATACCTTCTGTCTCTGGGACTAGCTGCAGATTCACCATAAAACCCTTTTTTACTTGTTGTTTTATCACCCCAAAATTCCCCTATGAACCTAATTTCTAGGTTTAAGTCCCATTAATCTACCTTGATCCATCATTAGGATGAGATTCCTTTATAGACTGACGTGAGGAAGAGAAGAATGGATAGGTCAATGTAAAATCCATACCTTTATCCTCAACACATCAATTTAAACTACGATCTTACCCCATAATAAAACAAGATGCATCTAAATTATTGATGATCTTATCCCATATAAAAATGTGACTCCCTATATGAATAAATTTAGGATTTATAAACAGTAATATCCTCAACACATGATGTTAAACTGCAACCATACCCTGTATGAACTCGGTATTCGACATGTCCTAATTTGAGAAGATTAAATGTCCTTGCTCGAGAGAGAAGTTTCATTATAACATTGGTCTCATATCATTCCACCTTCATAATTATGTGTGTATTAATTATCATCCTCATGGGATAGGTATTGGTGCCCATATACTTCATATTGGGCCTATCTCCTTTATCAACACATTTTGGGATCTTTCCTTCCCCAATGTTATGATATCAACCCAAGGTATAATTTTTTAATGTTTTTTGGGGAATAAGGTCCCTTTAGCCCCCATTCACACTTGTTTATCACACCACAATGTCATGAAAACTATCCTGGAATACTCATACCCCCCTTGGTCAAATATATTCCACCTTAAACCATAAATTTTCTTTATAGTCCATGTTTCACGATTGTAAACTACCAAACCAAATGTTCTTATCACACAATGTTAAACTAAATATTTATCCCAATTGATATCAGTATGCCTTATATGATAAGTATAGATAATAATTAACCCTTCCTAAAATTGGGATGCCTCATATAATGAATATGAGATGAATATTACCCCACATAAAACTAGGATTCCTCATAATGTGAGATGATCTCACAACCTCGATTAGTCCCAAACTCATTATCTAGGTCTAAATAGTTGTAATCACCCTCATATGATTTCCATACTTCTTCTTCCATTTATTTTGTTCTACTTTTTGAGGAGTGGTAACTCCATACCACTCCTTGTTTATCACACCAAACAAGGAATATGAAATATTAATAGATGGAAGTGGGGTTTTCCCTAAGCAAGGATGGAACATATTCCCATGGTTTGAACTCTGTGACCATAAAAATGAAGTCACAATATAAGGGTCATGAATCTAAAATATGATCAAGTTTCCTTAGGAATGTGTTGTGTGGCATCGGGCCCCCATGGCTCTCATTCATGTGATGTTTGTCACTCTGCCACACTACACATTTCAATTTGATATAAAACTCATGGTCCAAGCTCTAAAACCGTAAACTAAGAGTCATGGTCCAATAATCGCAACCTTAAACTATGTAAAAATTGTCTTAGATATATTTTTAATGGTATAAAGTGGTCTCCTAGGCTCCTCTATTCACATCATGTAATATTCCCTTCATACCATGCATGTTCCTTCAAGACATGCCCCTCTATGGCTAAACTCTATGACCTTAAACTAGGAGTTTAATCCCAAGTCCAAGCATCACAACTCTAAACTTTGTGAAAGTCCCATCAAGAATATATTGTGTGTCATTGGGAATTCTTGGCCATCCTTATTCACGTTAGGTTTTTTCACCTTTCCACATTAAACACATTCATTTGAGATACTCCACGGTTCGAACTCTGTGGACTTAAACTAGAATATAATGGTCTAATAATATTAACCTTAAATCATTTTCAAGTCCCTTCAGGAATGTTTCGGGTGGTGTCAGGGTCTCCTCCCTCCATCATTCACGTTGGTTTTTCAATATCCCAATCTACACATACCCCTTTTTGGATTATCACCTCCCAATACATGATCTATGATATTAAACTAAGAGTCACGATTTAAGCATCATGACCTAAAATTGTGTATGGATTTCCCCAACAACCTTTTCTAGGTGTAGAGTATCCCAAGTTCCTTTCACCTTATAGGCCCTCGTAGGGAGTACTCCCATTGTACTACCCACTTACGGACTCCAACACTATGATAAGGTGGGTATTCATTATGTTGGTTCAAAGATATCATTTCACATGATGTTAAATTGTAATCCTACCCCATGAATGGACATGGGATTCCCTCTTGACTTGATGTGAGGAGAAAGATATGGGAAGCTTGGTTCATAATCCCCACACACTACGTCCCAATAACATGATGTTAAACTATTTCATACAAAATCCTTATTGTATAATGTTTAATTTCATTTCTATCATTCCCTTTCCTTGATTTAAAATAGTAAATCATCGTAGGACCTTGCCTAAGAATCCCTCTCTGATGTCCATCAATTAAAATATCATTCATGATATTCTACCATATCTCAGTATTCAATATGATTCTTCCCCTAGAAGAGGAGTTTGAATTTTTCTCAAAATTATTTTCTGACACCAATTTTCTCTATGTCGTGGAGCTATAATCTTGGGAGTGTTATAATCCATTTGAACATTCCCTCACTCCATTTCTACGCTTCTCATTCCCCCATTATTTGGAAAATCATCTTCCTCCATGTCTAATGGAACCCCATGATGGAATGGTTCCTAACCATAATGGATCACCTACCATCCTGGTACAATGCCCCAAAATAATTTAGATGAAATTTTGAGAAAGATCCCATGTTTTCGAACATGTTAAATGCTAGACCCACGTTTGTTTTTCCCTATTCCTAGATAAGTTAAATGGATACTATGTTTCAAACATGGTTAGTAGTTATATTTTTTCATCACGCCACCCTCATTGTATTCTAAATCATGGTATTTTTGATTCAAACTCTCCATTACCCTTTATTCAAGTAGCATTCACCTCCCCTCGCATTACCTTGTTCATGCACTAGAACAATTTGGAAATGAAAGTTGGATATTTAGAGAGTCGTGTTCTCCATCCATAGCCCCCCTCGACCCAAATACTCTCAATGGTCATTCAACATTATTAGACCTCGAGTGTTCAATGATTTTCCACCACTCTCATATGAATGAGAAATCATATGGTCATCCCTTGTTTCTAAAATTGAGAATTACTCACATGATCTTAGGGATTGGTCATTGATTGTTTCATAAAATATAATTGACGTGAGATAATTAAATTCTCATAGAAATAGATATGTTCATTCATAAAAGAAGTTTAAAATAGTAGATTTAGTAATTATATAGGCTCATCCACATGTTTAATCCTCTCTTAGGCCCTAGAAAAAATTACACATATGGATCTACCCCTATGATTGAGATTTCTAGTTCTTCCATCCACTAGAATGTGGCTTTAAGGACATGATGTTGCCTCCCATAGCCTATTTACTTCTCATAAGTTATATGATTAAGCTCATCAACTCTGATCTATACTCAGTCTCATTCATCTTGGAACTAGAATATCTGATATATCGACTGCTTCACTTGATCCTCGACTGCCTCTAGATAAGCCCTCAATTGACTAATAACCTCTACTTGAGCATTGAGAAACATAGACACTCAGTGAATTTCTTTTCCAGATGATGAATTTACATGTTGGATTCTTAGAGATTCTGGGTGATACTTTTTCGTGTGCTAGGAAACATCAAGATGTTGTCTTTCTTCACACATCTGATCATCAAGAAAGTTGTGGACCAGTTCATGGAGACCATGAGATTCCACTCGTAAGGTGCTCATATTGTGTATCTAATGGAAAATAGACCATATCCGGATAACCAGGTGTGGCTACATGGTCTGGGTGATGAAACATTATATGCTCCTCTACACCCTTCACCAGATTATGTGGTTTTACTTAGCAATATCATAACCTGAGTCTTCCATATCATCAAGTGTTGAATTCTAATATTCAAGGAATTAAATGGGGATGGAAGAAATAGGGTTCTTATTTGGGATCCTCTTAGACGAGTTGGGATCCATGTAAATAAGTCGGTCATCTTCGCCTGACCCTTTCTCGACTACATTGCCTCTTCTTCCCTCGAGCTATGCCCCACCAGTGGCTTCACCCGTGACCGAATAATGTTATTTCACCATTACCATGGCCATGTTACTTTGAATGACCATATCCACAAGGAACATCCCAACCATCAGGGATGTTTCCTCAGATTCTCCATCCACAGCCACTTGCTAGGCATGCACCCTTTCGAGTACTTCTTGAAATAAGAGTAAGTTAGTTGATTTTATCATAAAATGAAAATTTAATCTTGTTTGAGTGAGAAAATAATTATAGAGGCTGATCATTTAAATTCTTGGTCCTTGAACCTTAATAGGAGGCTCCACTATAGGAGACCCCTAAGCACCAATTAGTACGTCAACAGCTGATGTTGGCCCCCTAGCCTTGGTTGGGCAGGGGCTGTATGAGATTAGATAAAGTCATTGAAACAAAATCTCAATGAAATATTGAGAGGGGATAGAAAAATTGATATTTAAACTTACTTTGGGGAAGATGGATTTTGATTATAAGACGCCCCAAGATGTTTTCCTTGTCAGTAGTAAGCACCAATGTTGGAATATCAGTACATGGTTCCTCGTAAATGATAGGGAGAACATAAGGCTCTGAGGTTTCCACTCCGCCCCTCATCAGACCCACTAGTTTCTATAACCTTGAGAATAATCCTTAGAGTGTGAACCTCATCATCTAATGGAACACCCTCACCCCCTCTAGAGGTGGACCCTTTCCCATTTCCATCTCTCTCCATCATAAGACAAATTTCAGTTAGAGATTCTGAACAACAAATGGGGGGAATGAAAGAGGTGAGTGAGTCATTGATCTTATGTAAAGGAGTTCAACCAATTCAATGTCATATGAGGTTATGATACCACCACTCTCCTATGGATTTCAATTCTTAGTGGTTGACCCCAATGTGTCTTCATCACTAGAGCTTTGTGTTCCCTCATCCTCGGATGCCTCCTCAGTCAAATCATCAACATTTGGTTTCTCCTCGCGACTTAGATCACCACCTAAAATTAATAACACTAGGATGGATGGTATATCAGGTTCTCCTAATTGTAATGTGAAGTTTTCCATGGATTCTAAGAACATATGACTCTCATAGAAGCCCACCATAGTTGTTCTTCGGAAAATACCAACCTCTAAAAGTTATACTCTATCCCAAATCAACTTCTGCTATTGGTACTCCATTTTTAACATCATTCACAGCATTCTCCTAGCCATCCAAAGAATGAGAAAGATATTGTTAGATGTCATCTACAATAGGTATTTTAAATGATTCCCAAAAGCCTTAGGAATCTACTTTTTGGGGCCTGAGATACCCCTACTTTCTCCCAATACTGCTTTCGGGATCCCTCCCTTCTAGCAGTCGGGGGTGCAGAAGTACCTCTTACCACCCCCACTGCGGTTCTAGCTTGAGTGGATCCAAACATATGGCTTTCACATCAAAGAGAAGCCTTCCTACCTCCTTGATTCCTTGATTCCTCACTCTCTAGCATAATCTCCCTTATCCATTGCCTCAAGATTGTTCTTCCACACATCACCACCCAATTTTTGGTATAGTCTTGAGATAAGACATCATTCATTCTAGTCAGTGGTAGCGTTATTATCTCCCCTAAGCCCTTTTTTCATCATCTAACATAGATAATGAAGGATAACGGGATTCCTCTCTTCATGAACCCCCACGTAAACACACCTCGTAAGTTGTTGGATACATCCGAACTACTAGATGAAATGGGATTGCATGTATGGTTCTCGTTATATGTTTCCATCGATCCTGGCCACTAGAAGAGCAACCTAGAAAGACTATAGGTACTCCATTTGTTCTATTGTCTACTATATGTTGTCTAGAATTATTAATACTAGGGTTAAGAAGGGGTGAATGTTGAAATTCACATAATTCCCGATTCCATATTTGATCTCGGTGTCAATAAGCATAACTTCAATGGCCCTGGTGATGTTGAGCAGAGAAGGCCACAGGCTAGTGTTTGGTGGGATAATGGAATTCCGGAACACATAGCCTCCAAAGTGTATCATGATCCAGCCATAAAGAAACTATAATATTCCACATATCTTCTAGTTTCTACCCCCCTCACCACATACATTAAATGACTATAAATACAAGTTATCATTAGAATAACAAAGTTCACCCTACTGGCTGCTTCTGTGATTGCTACCATTACTAGCATCTGAGGGCATAGACCCATGTGAGTATATCTAACTGGAAGAATCCATCCATTGAGAAATTTATTGATGAATTTATTGTCTCAAATGATTAGCTTTCATCTTTCCACCATGCTAAATCCCCACCTCTCATAGTCTCCCTACTCGAAAATCATCCAATATGAGCCTGGACGCCTCCTTTGAGGCATCATCAAGAATTGATTTGGCTTCCCCAAAATCTTCTCATTTGGATCCTTTTTTAATAAAATACTCAACAATTTCTTGAAGATGATATCCATATAGAAGGGAGGAGGGTGGCCAGGATTTTCGTTCAATGCATCTAGAAAGTACTCTATAATAAGGGGAGTCTAATGCCTTTCCAACCAAATGCTCAGGGTCAAAAGGAATTAATCACACTGGAACCCATCTAGTGGGATTACACTAATTTAGTTCACATACCACAAGATAATTCCCACCACACCATTCTAGAGGTGGAACAAGTTTGTGTTTGATGACCAATGGCTAAGAAGCTCTTGTGTCAGATATTGTTGATGTTAGGTATGGAATTGGGATGTCCATACTACCTCAAACAGTCCAATGTTCCATAGTTTGGCCTTTTACTCTATATAGTTATATCATATCTAGTATTCTTATTCCCACTCATCCATGAAGTTTCTTAGTCCCCATATAACCCAGTCTTTGTGCTAGACTATGTTGTTGTCTCGAATGATACTCTAGAAAATGATGGCGTATCAGGCTAAGAATTTTTCAGCCTTTGGTTGCTCCCATGTGATTTTCCTCATCTGACCACTCAGTGTATATATTATGATGTCCTTATGAACCTAGGAAGGTTGACCATGGATAGTTATGTTCTAGAGTTTGAGCTTGTCCTCTTGCATTAACCAGGAGCATGGCATGTTGACCTCGAGGCTCAGGATGTTCACTCCATCCATCAACCCAAAATTCCAAAATGGGAGATGGTTTCTCAATGGTTAGTTCCTTTGGGATTCCATAATCATTCTCAAAAGTTCTTGATTATTGTAAATAACCCTATGTACAATATGGATTTCCAATTTTCCACCATTTTTTCCTTTCAAGTCACCATAATAGCATCAATTTTAGTTTGATATGGTTGGTTAGTTATTTCAGAAGAATGTGGATATGCAAAAGAAATTGAGTAAAAATATGAGTCCATAGAGAATAATGATTTGAGGCACATGAAAATTTGGTGTTGTACACAAAAAAAATTTCCTTGTTCATGGAATCAATTTCATTTAAGGTGATTTTCATGAAAAATATGGCCAAAGGCTCAAACATTCACACAAAAGAGGAATTCCACGCATGAGTACATATTTTTATCATGCAAGAAATCCAGGTCCAATAAAATGGGTCCCCTATTCCAATTTATAAGTGATGATTTCTATTAAACTGTAGAGTATAACCCCATTTTCATGCCTCAAGCCAGAAATTGTGTGCATCAATGGAAATGAGCCATAGTCTTTGGTGTTTCCCTCAGAACCTGAACTTCTAGTCCACTGTCAACTCAGATTCCAAGGAGGGGACTTTTTTTGCTCTAAAATGTCATATGAGCCCTAAAATTTTGGGTTTTTAGTAAACCAAGCACTTAAGCTACCTTAAAGGAACATTATGAGTCTGATGAAGAGGTCACCTATATTTTTTAGTGAGTTCGTGCAAAGAGGCAATTTCACACGCAATTGAATTGCATGCAAAAGGTGATGTATAGTTCCACAAGAACATATGAGGAAAATGACATGAAAAATTCCCCTATGAGAAAGAAATATCTATGGTGTGAAATAAATTATACCTTTCCCACAAAATTCTCTTGTGAACATACTTTTTCACACCAAAGACAATGTTAATTTGGGCTTAGTGTGTGTTCAAATTGAAGCAAAAAAGGATAGATATACAGGCAACTCAAATTACTCACCCATGGAATTTCATTCCGAAAATGATAAGGATTTTGGACTTAAATGGAAGATCATACCCTCCCTCTAGGAGGATCTTGAGAAGACTAAGTGACTCTATGCTACATGAAAATATCATTCTCCCATGACTACATGAAAAAACAGTGAACATAGAACCTCAAAGGTAGGGATTTTGAATGAAAGACATATTGTAGGCCCAAAAATGACTTCGACTTCTATTTAATGATCCTCGCGCAACTCCACCTAAGGATAGTTGGGTGCATGTAAATAGAACCTTCCTGTGTGTAACCCTAATCTGCATGTAATCCCTAGTCTTTTTCACAACAATGCCCCTTGATTCTATTAGTTTCCCTTGTGATAGAGCCCCCTTTTCACGAAAATATTATGAAAAACCCATCCTAACTACAAAAAAAATCCTGATCCCCTACATAAAGTCACCAATGCCTCTAGTGAAACTACTACCCTACCTGTTTCTTCTAAGAAAATGCACAATAATTTCAATTTCTACTAAACATAGCGACACTATCATTGACCTAATAATTGACCACTCCTCTATAGCAGTGTCAACGCCATTCCCCACCCGAAGGCACATGATTGGTGGTCAAATAATCCCTGAGGTGAGGAGTGATTCCACCCACATCTGACCTACATGACATAATACTGTATCCTTACCCTATGTAAGGAGAAAAATATTCCCCATGTATGATTGACATGGGAGTGCTCAAACCTCCTACCCTTTTTGATAAACATAGGATTCCCCATGTATGATCATTATGGGATTCCACCTTCTCCTCCACCACAGGATGGGAAACCCATAGGCGGAAGCTTCTATGCATAATCTCCACACCATCCCTCATCTACAGTCCTTTCATGACATGAGTTTCCTTACTGTATGATGTTAAACTGCATGGATTGGTCCTGTCACATGACCCTAAAAGTTGATATCAAAATACATGGGTTTTTATCCCTGTATTATAAATAGGGTATGTATAATTCCTCAATAAGTTTCAATCCTGAAATTAGTAAACCATTCAAGTGTGACATCTTCCCTCCTAGGGACACACCTCCTTGGTCTACCTTCATGGGTAATTCTGATCAACCAAATCCGTCTCTACAATACATTAAACTCATGCCCTGATCCATCTTAACCAGATGTCCTAATCCATCTCCATATGACATAGAACTTGTGACCTAAACTATAATACCTACTCTATGCAATAAACATGAAATTCTTGAGGTGAAAACCTTCAGAAAAACCACATTACTTCATGAAATAACATGGGATGTCTGAGGTAAAAATCCTTAGAAGAATTAAGTTTTAGGCGTTAATTACCTCGTGATTGGCATGAGAGGCCATGGGTTCCACACCTAATATGCCTCATATGAGATACCTTATATGATTTTCCTAGAGTTTCACAACATTAATACTTTCCTAACCGAAGTTTGATGCCCTACCAAGACAAAAGCATCGTCAGTAACCAGTTTCCACAAAGATATGGAACCGGGAATGAGTTCCACAAACATGACTTAATCTATGAGGGAGATCTGGAATATAAGATGAGATCCAATGAAAAATACATTGAATTGGGAACCGACATCCCATAATCTCGTTTAGATCAATGAGTATACATTGCTAATGAAAGTATTGAAATCCTCCCACCTTTGGAAAGTGAGAATGTGGGGAAACAAAAACCAGTGTGCATCCGATGCACAAGAGGACCCTAAAAATGTTTCAAAAACAATATATTTTTGGAAGAATATAAAATAAGGTGTTAAGAATAACCCAACTGTGTGTGTAATATAAATATTATTCAAGTTGAAAAGAAGAAGGAAGTGAGAGAGAGCCCAAATCTTTTGAATACTTTTTACCATGTATGTTAAAGGAAAGATAAAAGAACTAATCTCATGCATATTGTATAATTGCAGTTTCTAAGTGAGGGAGAGAGTAAACCAATGCCTCACGCAGAAGGTTCATCATGTGAACTGATGAAAAAAATAAGAAGAGAAGGATTATTTATCGTCCCATACCACTATTGAATCTATTTAGGTTGGGATAATGAATGATTTATCATACAACATTCACATGATATAGAATTCTAAAGGGTGATTGAGGTAATATATAATATTACTAAAACCGAGGATGAATATATTGTTTACATTTTATAGGAGGCAAAAGAAAAATCCTATATTCTATAGATATTTCATAATGAAAATACATTTCTTGATTTTATCTGTTTGGTTATAGAATAACGATTTCAGGTTCATACCCTTGCTCAAGATCCTTTTAATTATAAGAATGGAGTTGTATGTGTGGGACAGTAACCATGACACATTAGGGACATAGTCATCTAATGTTTTTTTATCAAATGCAGTGATTTTTTTACTTTTCTACTTCCTCTATATACATAACAACCAAATAAGAGACAAATAAAGAGTGAGATTAATTCACCGAACAAGTGAAGTGGTGATGAGGGGAAAAAGATAATTCAGTTTAACAAGTATAAACACTAATTTACTCCCTCCATCAGTGTTGGATACAACCCTATGTGATCCTAACAAGAATCCATGACCATGTTATGGTGATGGGTATTCTCTCTTGATGCTCAATTTATTTTGGAAATGTTTGGAGTCGTAGGGATAGAAAATGTTTGCTGATGAATAAAAGACAAAACAAAAGAATGAGAAGATCATAAGACACATTGATTTATGTGTTTTGGGAAATGATCCCTACATCCACAAAGAGGTAGAAAATTTCACTATAATAAAAAGTATAATTATAGGTAGATATTTAGAGTTTTATACACACAGAAACCTAACTGAAATGAGGATATAAATGAGTTGATGAAACTGTTCCAATAATATCACTGTAACACTGCTATGCTATATTTCTCAAACCACCGAAGTCTAAGCTGCCACAATGTCGATGATAAGAAGTATGTGTAGATACAAAAATAATTGTATCCATAGTAATAGATTCTATTGTGTCTTGTTTCATACTAATATAGTAGGTATACACTACTACAATACCCTATCAGTGTCACTGGCCATCCCTTCTATAGTGAGTCAGGGCTGCAGTATGGTGTATAGTCTGAGCTTCTAATATTTGACCCAACATCATCCAAAACAGATTAGGTATAAACCATCACTACCAGAAAAAATGGCTTATGTGCCTGCCGAAACGGGCGACCGCCATTGGCGGTCGCTACAGAGAGAATTAGCGACCGCCATTGATGGCCGCTAATGTCGACATAAACTGGGTGGGAATTTTCCCGCCCCCCGCCTTCCCCTGCCGCTGCATTTTCCCGCCCCCACCTTCCCTCGCCACTGCAACGCTCCGAACGCCGTGAGACCTCCCCCGCCGCTGCCCTTCCGCCCTTGGTCACCCCCATAACAACCGCGCATCACCTCCCATAGCCTTCCCTTACCGGTCGTGAGAACTCCCCCACCGCTGCCCTGCCACCCAATCCCTCACCGACGCACCTACCTCTCACTCCGGCCACCGTAGATCCACCATGGTCGGCGACCCGATCTCGCATCCACCGGTCATCCCTGAGGGTTCATCGCGTCGCACCCACCTACTTTCCCGCAGGTATGAAATCTGGATTTTTTAAAAGGACCAAGAGCGACCGCCATTGGCGGTCGCTGTTGGTCTTTACCGACGAAGCAATAACGACCGACAAAAGCGGTCGCAAGGCGGCCACTACATCCCTTTAGCGACCGCTTTTGGCGGTCGCTAAAGGTATTTATTCTAGTAGTGCATTCCAAAATATTCTAGACTCCTTGGACCCCCAAGATCTCTTTATCTTCAACCTTTACTGCTCAAGGTGCTGGTACGTCGTGGTGAGTAGGTGGGTCCATCTTGTGTGACATGTGATTCAGCTTTGCCCGTGGATATGTTATAGAGCAGGACTGTTATTTGTTTTCCCTATATTTATCATCATCAAACATGATCGAAGTTGAATTTGGATGATGTCATATCTCATCGGTGAAAGGTATACAGTTATTCAAGGGTCTGTCGTTCTTCTTGCAGAATAGATCTTGATGTAGTAAGAACACCAGCACCTCTAGCCAAGTTATGATCCTCAAGGGTTTTCCTTTTGTCCTTCAAAATAGATTATGACCTCTACATAGGTGTCTTATATGATTTTTCTATAAAATACCCTAAACCAAAAACATTCCTATGCATTATCCCACATTTATTTGTTACAATTGATAGCTTCATTCCATTTCAAGGAGTAGATAGAGGAACAATTATCCTTGTTATAATCTTACTTAAATGCCCAATCAGTTGATATCCAGAAAAAAATGAGGGAAAATGCTTATAAGTCGTATTCAAATCCAGATAAGCATCTACTATAGAGGGAATCACATTATAAATCAGGGTGGAATAAATATTCACATCAACTAACCTCCAAGTGAAGTACTCAAATCAAGCCTCCTATAAAATCTTATGAAACATTAATTTCATTATTAATTAAATTTTTATCAATATTTATTAATATTTTTAACTTTTAATTATTCTTAATTAACAATAGTTATTATTAATTAATAACAGTTATTATTAATCATTAAGAACTATTATTAATCATTAATAATTATTATTAATTATATTATTTGTTACAAAATTAATTACATTTAAAATTATGATTAATTTTTATGAATTATAAAAAATAGAAAATGAAATATTATTAATTTTTTATTACATTTTTAATTATGAATATTATTATGTATATTATTAATTATTATTGATGAATTATTACGACATTATTGTTAAAATAAATTACATTATTATGAAAAATACATCAAGCGGTTACAAGGGGAAATAAAAAGAACATTTTAATGCACACTCACACATGGGGAAGTTTGGACTCGAGACCTCGCCACACCACAATTGGGGCGAAACTGCTAGGTTGTACCCCATGGTGAACATTTTTATTATTATTAATTAAGGATTCGAGTGTTATATTATTAATGGATTGACAACACGTTTTGAAGAGAATGTGGATGTTGTCACTAATACATTGATCATGTTCAATAATTCATTTATCTCAAGGCTTGTTGTCTAATCCAAGGAGGTTGGAGGATTTGGTATGTAGATTTTCTTCTATCTTAGGATTCATGGATTAGAAAAGTGTCTCTATTGGACATTGATCTTATTACTCTTTTTACTTATGGTTGTTGGCCATGTATTGTCTTAACAATACTCTATATATATTATTGATTTTGATGTTCACAAATATCATTGTTTTTTTTATTGATGAAATTATTTTAAGTGAATTCTAGGAAATTGATATTTTTTTTGAAATAATTATTTCAGAATTATATAGAAAGACATTGACCCATGGGAAATATTTGATAATTATTTGAATGCATTTTTAACATATTCTAGAAACATTGTTCATACCCTATATTGGTTAGCATAGAAAAAGAATCAACCCTACGTTCAGAATAGCACGTATAGATCATATACCCTACATTTCTAGGACAGTATGGTTCAAGAACCCTATATTTGGATGGAACCTTACATTTGAAAATATGTAAAGTATGTATAAGGAACCCTACATTTGGAAGAAAACCTAAATTTTAGGGGGAAAACATATGGTACATAAAACCTACTTTTGTCATCAACCCTACATTTTCAAACTTACGTTTGGTGTTTTTTCATTACTTGAAGGCACCGTAGGTTTGACTATTCCACCACTGAGTTTTAAATCTGTGATATTATCTGAGATTTATGCAACAGTATTGATGGAAATAAATATTTACTAAAAGTTGTTTTATGGCCTATTTAAAGGATAATTTTGAATGTTTTAAATATGCTATTCGATGGAGTAAATCATTCCTATTTCTAAGGGAAGTTATGACTATCTTAGAATGATTTAAATTTGAAATATTGCGATCTTCTAGGAATTTATTGTGGATTTACTCAACTGTAAGGAATCTATGTACTCTATATATTTCGGTAGATTATTTTTTCATAATATAGATGATATATAACTATATATTCTTGTCAACTAGTTTTTAATACATAACTTCTGAAAATATCAAGAGACTCTTCTATTTTATAAAGAGGCTACACATTGAATATATACATATTTTCAACCTCATTCTACTATATAACTACTATTGTTCATTTTTTTTATTCCTATTGATGATCATTCGCAAATAGGATCTCTCCAAATATTTCCTTTCTTGAAGACATTCATATTTCAAAAATAATATCCATATTCTGTTAGTTTCTTATGAAACTATGATCAAGAAACTATATATTCAAAAAATTAAACACTCTTTACTTATTATAGTGTAGACTAATCACAATTAATTCTGGAATAGTGTTATCTTCTTAGTCTAAGTTGTGGAGAAATCGATTCCCTATTAAATAACCAAAAGGCTCAGGTTAGCATTATTGTAAATGTGTGAAATTCATGAACATAGTAATGAATTTTTTAGGATAACATGGCCCTATCCTGTGAAAATAACCAAGATCATAGAGAGAGAATTGGTGGGGTGGACTAGGGGATCTTTATGTCCCAAACAACAATAAAAATTGAAGTGTTCCTCTTTATTGTTTATCCACTACTCAAATCAATTAAAAAGGAGAACATTGAACATATTTATAAATTAAAAATAATGTTAAAAGTGATAACCTTTCAAGATTATATAAAAGACACAATTCATCCCCTCTTGTTTATATTTGTATTATTCTGACTTAATAATTGGTATCAAATGTGAGATTTTGTGATAAATATCTAGAAAGATCAAAAGTATAAGGTCTATAAAAAGAAGATACCAATGACTAATCCTAAAGAAGTTATGTATATGATTAATGTTCCATATTTTAATGATGATAACTATGGATGCTAGAAATCATTTATGATCATATATCTAAAGAATCCTAGATTTAGAGTATATATGAATATTATCACTCCCTATGAAATTAATGAGAAACCAGAAACATGGGATGATGCAAAAGAAGATGAGTATGACATAAACTCAAATGAAATGAATTCTATCATCTATGGACATGGTCCGGACGAATTCAATTGAGTACCAAAATGTCCTACTACTTATGAAATGTGTCAAAAAATGATATTTCAAATTTAGTAACTGATAATATGATACAAATGAGGTATGCTACTGCAAAGCTGAAGTTTGACACCTTTAGAATTTATGATGGTCAAAGAATCATCCAAATGAATGGAAAATTGATAGAAATAGTCAATAATATTACTACCTTGGGAGATCCAATTACTCAATCTAATAAAAATATGAAGACACTGAGAGTGCTTCCCTCAAAATTTAATGGAATATCTGCAGCTATTTGAAAATCATCACCAGTCAAAAAATTGACTATGGAAGAATTAATTGGAACACTGATGATGTATAAAGCAGATATACAAGACTAAGCTGATGATAATAAGATGGTAAACGGAAAATACATCCCTTAAAGTTACGCTTCCAAATCATGAAATGAAATCAAGTGATAATGCTAAAATATGAGAAGATTCAAACTGCTTAAACCTTGGAAGAGAATTGGATCAGTTAACTAATAAATTTAGAAAATTATATAACAAGAAGAGAGGATTCAAAAATCCCTTCAATAAATATGAGAAAAAAAAGTAAATAAGTAAGATGATATGAATGTAAGAAAATGGTTCATATCAGACCTTATTTCCCCATATAAATTAAGAAAGAAGAAAGGTGGAAAATAAATATTAGAGGAAACCTAATTTTGAGAAAAAAATAAAAAAGAATCCTGAAAGCTACGTGGACTGTGTTTGAGTGGTCCAACAGCTCCTGTAAATTTGATTCAGAAAAAGAGCCACAAAATCTCAATGAAAATAAGTGCTTTTTGGTTAAGGTCGAAAATGAGGTACAAACTTATTTCTCTTCTGCTTTTGACTCTAATTACTACTCAAATAGAAAATCGGTTTCTTACTGATCAATACATGAATAAAAATATGATTATTTAATAAATAATCACTAGTCACTAAAAAATAATCATAATAATATTTTAAAATTTAAATATGTAATGTTTAAAAAATCAAGAACTAAAATAAAATTTTAATACATCAACATAAAATTGTACAATTCATGAAATTAAAATAAAAGAACTGTAGGACGAAGTAGAATATTTTAATAGTGTTTCTAGTATTTTAACAAAAGGAGAAAAAAATTTAAATGATATTATTGGTAAAAAATTCATTAAAAGAGAAAAATATTGAATAATAAGAAAAGGATAAATATAAAAATTATACAAAAATTATGTTTTACCCAACTCAAAAAATTCTAGCTGTTTATTCTATAGAACAAAAGGTCATAATTAAAATAAATGTTACTTAAGAAAGATACAGATAAGTATAATAAAATAGGCTAACATTTCTAAAAATATGTCTAAATCTAGTAATATAAATTTCAGTAAAATATGGAAAATCTAGATTATCGGATCTTTGCTTGCTGAGAGAGCTAGACCTAAGAAAATATGGGTACCAAAATAAACTTGTGTTTAAATGTTTTTCCCATAAAAAGGCCACAGGAAAAAAAATGTTATATGGTATATGAAAAGTGGTTGCTTAAGACATATGAGTAGAGACTATTCCAACTTCCACATACTCACAAACATGTAATGAGGACTAGTCACATTTTAAGATAATGTAAAAGGAAAGATACTTGGAGTGGAATCAGTAGGAGATCCAAATTCAATCTCAATCAAAAAAGTATTGTATTTAAAAGGGATGAATCATAACCTAATAAGGATTTATAAACTTTTTTATGATTCTTTTTATGTATATTTCTCTAATAATTATTTCTTAGTTTTCAAAAACAAGCTTCTTAAATTTAGAGAACTTAGAACTGAAAATGTTTATACTTTGTATTTAAATTCCTTGTGTGTCCAAAAGTTGAATTGTTTAACTACTGAGACAAATGAGTCATGGATCTAGCATAGAATACCAAGACAATGTAATATTTTTTTGTATAAATTATCTATAAAACATTTAGTTTCGTATTTTCCCAGTATTAAATTTGATAATGATAGATTTATTGGTGCATTCCAAATTGGAATACAACACAAATCATGTTTCAAATCAATTAAAAAGGTTTAAACTTCTAAACCACTAGAACTTATCCATATGGATTTATTTGGACTATCAATAGTAGCAAGTTTTGATGTAAAATTATATTTTTATGTTTTATTTGATGATTTCTCAGGATTTATTAGGGTTTATTTTCTAAAATTTGAAAGTGAATTTGTCACTATTTTTGAACGTTTTTTTAAATTGTTCAAAATGAAAAAGATTTTAAAATAATTTCATTGAGAAGTGATCATGGTGGTGAATTTGAAAATTAATAATTTAATTCTTATTTTATAAAATATATGTATTAAACACACCTTCTCTACACTAAGAACACCTTAACATAATATAATTGTTTAAATAATAAATAGAACTATTCAAGAAATAGCAAGGATAATGTTAAATGAATACCACTTTCCTACCTGTTTTTTGCGAAGAAGTTGTAAGTACATATTTCTATATGATTAATATAGTTCTAATAATACAAATTACTAAAATATACCCTATGAACTTTGTAATAATATAAAATCTAAAGTAAAGTAGTTTAATGTATTTGGATGCAAGGTGTATATCTTTAAAACTAAAGAAAACATTGGTAAATTTGATCCAAAGGTAGATGAAGGAATATTTCTAGGATATTATATTATTTCTAAATCCTATAGAGTGTATAATAAAAATTCAAGTCTTATTGAATAATACATTCATGTGAAGTTTTATGAAACTAACCCTTTTTATAAGAGGAAAAAATAAAAAAAATATTGTTGACTATTTTTACAACATGAGGCTTTATTCACCTGAAGTTGATTTTGAAAATAAATTATATAAAATTTAGTCATGTCCAAAAGAACATGAGACAAAGGAACCTGAAAGTTTCTTACCTAGATAGTCTAGAACCTTAAAGTATCATCCTTTATAAACTATTATAGGAAACCTATATATGGGTGTAACAACTAGAATAAATGTTGGAAATTTAGAACAATTTTCTATCTTTCTATCTCAATTAGAACCTATGTTTATTGAAGAATCCTTAAATGTTGAAAATTGGTTAATAGATATGAAAAAAGTAAAAAATCAATTTAGTATAAATAAATATTAGGATTTAGTAGATTGACCTAACTATTATCCACTAATAGAAACCAAATGGGTTTTTAGAAGTAAATGGGATGATCAAAATATCCTTACTAGAAACAAAGATATATTAGTAGAAAAAGTTTATAGCTAGGAATAAGGGATAGATTATGATGAAACCTTTACACATGTTTCTTGATTAAAGGAAATTATAATCCTTATAGTTTATGCATCTTATATGAATTTTAAATTATATAAAATGGATGTAAAATCAACATTTATAACTTGATATTTAATGGAGGAAGTTTCTATTGAACCAAAATTAGGTTTTTAAAACCTCATAAACCAGATTCAGTTTTTAAACTTACTAAATCACTTTAGGGCCTCAAATAGACACCTATATCTTGATATGGAAGATTAAGCTCATTTTTATTGGAAAATTAATTTTTAGTGGGATTGGAATATCATACTCTTTTTTATAAAAAAATTATCTTTAATATACTATTAGTACAAATTTATGTTGATGATGTTATCTTCAGATCAACAAACAAAAATATTTGTAATGATTTTTCAAATCCCATGAAAAAATAATTTCAAATGAGTATGATGGAAGAATTGAATTTATTTTTAAGATTTCAAATTTATCAAAAAGTATGTGGAATTTTTTTAAATCAATGTAAAAATATTATTGATTTATTGAAAAAAAAAGTAGACTCAAAAACAGTAATACATACATAAATACCATGTGAACTAATGTAAAACTTGATTTGGATGAAGTTGGAAAACCAGTTGAAAATAAGTTATAAAGAGGTATGATTTGTAGTTTACTGTATCATACTGTTAGAAGACCAAACATAATGTTTTTTGTATGTCTATGTGCTAAATTTCAATCAAACCCTAAATAATCCCATCTTACTACTGTTAAAAGGATTTTTAGATATTTAAAATTAACTATTTTCAATCTCTTCTTTACCCAAAAACATCTTATTTTAATTTAATTTCATATACAGATGCTGAATTTGGAGTATGTATATTAGATATAAAAATATTAGGAACCTGCCAATTTTTAGAAACATCCTTACTATCATGGTTGAGTAAGAAACCACATTTGTTTACTTTGTCAATACCCCCAAGGAAAAATATATATCTACTGGCAGTTGTTGTTTACAAGTGTTGTGGATGAAACAAACCTTAGTTGATTTTAGACTTAATTTAAATAATATACATATTTTATGTTATAATACCAGGGCAATTAATATTTCTATAAATCCTATAATTCATTCTAGAATGAAGCATATTGATATAAGTCATCATTTTCTATGAAATCATGTTCTTAAAAAGGATATATATTTAAAATTATTGAATATTGAATACAACTTGATGATATTTTTATGAAAACACTTCCCACTTCAATTTTTTATTATATTAAGGGTGAGGTAGGAATATTTAATATTAAATAAATGTGCAATTAATTTATTTTGATTAATTTTAGTATTTATTTTTTTATTTGGTTGTTTATTTATTCATGGAAACAAAAATTTATTTCGCTTTTCAAAAGAATTTATTTTTCAAATAAAAACTAATAATGATTACAATAATTAACTGGCTCAAGAAATTAGAACTGTATCACCCAAAATTGTTAGAAAAAACAATACTCTCTCTCTTTCTCTTACTACACGTTGATTTTAAAACTGTTCAACTTCTATAGCTCTCATCTTCCATCAAACCCCTAGAATCAAAATCAAGTTCTCATAAATATTGAAGCATAAAAGAGCATATGAAGATGAACCAAGTAACTTGAAATGTTAGTGAGTCCCATTCAAAAAGATACTTTAGGGAAAATTTATTGACTTTGATTGGATGTATCAGAAAAATATTTTTCTTAAGAAAGTTCTCTCCTTTCATGGTTTGGAATCTATATTCAATAATGAAAATACATAATTTCTTTTTGAATTATAAATGAAGAAGTTCTATAAGAATTTTCAGTTTAGTTTCGGGGAAATAGAGGATATCATTAACTCTTAGGTAGATAGTAAGGAATTTTCAATCTCCTCATTATAAATAGAACATATGTTAAAATTTACCCATGATGGAGTATTCTATTTTGATCTTAGATCAATTATAAATCCATATCACAAGTGAGAATATATAATTTCATTTTTTTTCTTCACCAAAAATTCAGAAAAGGATGGTTAAGGATCTAGAGGATAACAAAAAGGTTCTGGTCAAGTTCATCCAATCTTCAATCCTCCCTAGACTTATAGATTTAAAAGAGATTCTATATCCTGACATGTATGTCATTTCATTTTTCATTATAGATTTTAAGTTAAATTTCCCAAGATTGGAAGATAGATATCTGAGTCACCGCTATCAATCAGAGGCAAAAATGTCCTTATTTCTATATGGATGAAATGTTTCATTTCTTCTATACAGAATGAATAAGATTCTCCATCTATATGTTCATAAAAATTTCATCACAAAAACATTTTAAATTCATGTATGTTAATAAATTTTTCATTCTTTTTGAGTATATTTAAAGGTAAACTACTTCCTATTGGTGAAGATGACCTGGTCCCATTGATCAGGGGGAGCAAGGAAAATTTGATGGATAAGTTTGTCTGCATCATAAATAAGTTGGATAATATTATATAGATATTGATGATAAATTTAAAAAAAATACTAAGATATGATATTTTATATTAATATGAGAAAGAAACTAATGAAATAGTTTCATAAGTACTTATCACACTACTTAGGAACAGAGAAGAACCTCCACATGAGAACCCAGATGTTGACACTAATGATCATAGAGAAGAAACTCCATCACTATTTTTAGAAGTAATAGTTCCTCTTAAAAAACAATAAGATGAAATTATACCACAATATAAGAAAATTGAACCTAGAATAGATCAGGTCATTGAAACTACTCAAGGAGGTGAGAAATTTCAAACCTCAATGGCTGAAACCACTAAAGTTATTGAAAATCAGGATATCTCTACTATTTTAAAATTTGTCAACAGAACTGCTTCTGTATATGGAGAAAGAAAATAAGTTATTAATATTATTTCTTTTTCTATTGAGAATACTATAGATAAGTCCTTACCTATAGTGGAAAAGTATCCTCAATAAAAAAAATCAAAAAGGCACATCTGATTCTATGACCAATCACATTGAATATCTGGTAATCTACTTTAACAAAATAAAGGAGGAGGACACCAGTATTCAATAAGAACTAGAATATACTAGAAAAATATTTGGGGGATTTTAGATATTCGACTATTGCAAAATAGGAATTAGAAAAAAAAATTGACTCAATTAAATAATCTTAGATAAAATTAAGTTTCTATAAAATATTTTGATGCTTTTCATAGATAAATGTTAGATTAGTTTGGAAAATTGAAATCATAATTTTTCTTAAAGATCCATTTTAGTAATTTAAAATGGTATTTGGGAAGTTAGTTTGAATCCATAAAAGGATGTTCCAGTCAATCTAGATCTTCTACTTCTTCACCACCAACTTCTCTAAATTTTATAATAATATTTAAATTGATTACTTCAGTGATGTCTAATATGAATGAAAAAATCCATACACTTCAATATAACAATGCACCTCTTAATGTGCTGATATATAATAAAAATGATATTATCTAAAATTTGACCTCTAGTGAACCAAGAATAAAAGTTCTTCTGAATAGGGTAAGGGATGACATTATGATGCTTCTATAGAGAGATTAAATATGCAAGACTTTCTAAAATTTAATCTGATTTAAAGTTTAAATTTTGGTCAGGACTCAAGAATATTGATAAAACTACTAGCAGAAAATATTTTAGAAAAATTAAAATGACAGATAAAAGAATTAAAGGACGTTTTTCAAGATTCTTAAGGTTTGTCAGAAATTAACACCTCTACTGTACTAGTCTTTTCAACCTCAACCATCCCTTCCTTTTAATCAATTTCTCAACCAAAAAAACTATTGTAATCATGAAACATTTTTTAACGAAAATATTTATCTTCATTATTGATAATTTTGTTTATTAAAATTACTTTTTACTTTAATTATTTTTTTTTCTACTTCCATAACACAAATATATTTATCTTATATAGAATATAATATTAAATTTACAGTTATGTACTATATTTAATGTTTTCTAATCAATTTTTATACACTTTGTTTTTTATATCAAAAAAAGGAGGAGAAAATTAGGTAAACGCAGCAATAATGATTTTCTTTCTCAATTCATCGAAATAGTACTATGGAAAATTAATTTGTAACCAAACTATAATCTCTTTTTTTTAAGAGGGAAAATTTTTTATGTTAACAATTCCTATATTTTCTATATTTATTTCATGGGTTTTCTAATTATCAAAAAAGGGTAGATTACTTGGAATGTATTGTATCAACTATACTCTATAAATATTACTGATTTCGATGCTCACAAATAGCCTTGTTTGTTTTATTGATTAAATTATTTTAAGGTAATTTTAGGAAATTAATTTTCATTTAAATATTTATTTCAGAGTTATATTCAAAGACATTGATCCGGAGAAAATATTTGATAAAGTGTCGGAATATTTTTTTAACATATTTTTGAAACATTGTTTATACCCTATTTTGTTAAGAATAGTGTAAGGAATCAACATTACATTTTGAACATCATATATGGACAATATACCCTATGTTTTCAGAAAATTATGGTTCAAGAACCCTATGTTTGGATGGAACCTTATGTTCTAAAATAAGTAAATTATGGATAAGGAACCCTATGTTTTGAAGAAACCCTACATTTGAGGGAATAAACATATGGTACATCAACCCTAATTTTGTGATCAACCCTATATTTTCATCCCTTAATTTATAATTTTTTCATTACTTGAAGGAACCTTACATTTTCAATTTCAACAATTTATTTTTAAATCAATGATATTATCCCTAATTTATGCAGCAGTCTTAATGAAAGTAAAGATTGATTGAAATATATTTTATGGCCTATTCAAATTATCATTATAATTATTTTAAAAATCTATTCAATGGAGTAAATCTTTCTTATTTCTAAGGAAATTTATGACTCTCTTGGAATAATTTAAATTTTATATATTGCAATCTATCATGCATTTATTGTGGATCTACTTATCCAAAAGGAAGGTTTGCATTCTATATATTTTTCTAGAGTATTTTTTTCATTAAATAAATGATATAAAACTATGTATTATTGTGAGTATATTTTTAATAAAGAACTTCTTAAAATATAAATAGAATGATATTTTATGAAGAGGAAACACCTTGAAGATATACATCTTTTCAACCTCGTTTTACTATATAACTTCTACTCTTTATTTTTTCTATTAATATTGAATATAATTCACAGGTATGATCTTTAAAATTTGTCCATGCTTTAAGATGTTCATCTTTGATGAAGAAGATCTGTATTCTATCAGATTCTACTGCAACTGGGCTCAAGAACCTATCAATTCAACAAATCAAAGACTTTTGATTTATTAGAGGGTTGAAAACATGAAATCAATTATGAAAGAGTTTCAGATTCTCATACTAATCTATGGAGAACCTGGTTCCCTATAAAAGAACCATAAGGCTCTATTTAGCCTTATTGTAAAGGTGTAAAGTGACAGCAATCAGTTGTGAAGGTCTTATGTAAATAGTACCTTGTCTAGTGAAAATCACTAAGCTCACATGGAGAGTGTTGGTGGATTGGACTAGGGGAACTTTGTGCCCTGAAGCACAATGAAAATTTTTGTGTTCTTATTTATTTTTTATCTACTCCTCAAATCACTTACATAGGATAATGTTTCACATCTTCATAAAACACATGGACAGTTAAAATTGGGAATTTTTTAGGGTTATCGAAAAGACCCAATTCACCCCCCCCCCCCCTCTTCTGTATCTTTGAATTATTCCGACTTAACATAGGGAGGTTCTCAAGAAATGAGTGTGTTTTTTTGTTTACTTATAATTAACACCTTATTCATTTTATATTCTTGAATGGTATATTATGTTTAATCCATTAAATGTAAATAAATCATCTATAAATGTGTGGATTAAGGTTTCTAGTCTTAATTCGATCCTCTAAAATTCAATGATCTTAAAAGATATTTCTTCTTATGTGGGTGTTACTATTCATTTATATAAAGAGGTTGAGATGGTTAGATATGGTCACTTTTCTTGAATTCTTATAGAAGATGATATTACTCCTACTTTTGTGGAAAATGTTATTCTTTCCACCCATACTGATTATTTCAATATCCAAATTTAGTATAAAAGACTTCCTTGTTTATATTTAGAATGAAATATTGTTGGAAAATTAAAAAGTGCTTATCATAGAGTGATTTCTTGTGTGAATTGGGGCTTATGTGGGAACATTATTAAAGACTATAATAGGAGAGAAGTTGTACAGATGAATTAAGGGAACTAGATTTGCATCCATAGGAAAGAAGGATTTGGGGGGGGGTCTAGACAAGAAAACATAGGGATAGAATTGCCATATTCTATGAGGGATAAGTAAGTGGGTCCAGTGGTTGTGGCTCCTTGGATAGCTAGGTATTCTATGGTTCAAGGTTTTGGTGTGTAAGAAGTATGTATCAAGGATGTTTCTTCTGTGAAAAGGGTTTCTAAAATGACCATGGGTGCTTTTATTACCCAACCTTAAGAGAAAAAACATTTCTACTTGGTGAGTTAAAGAATCCATGTTATGTGAGCTGATGTTGAGGATGGGAGGCCATCCTTAAAGGATGATCCTTTCAGGTTCACTAGGATAAAGGGTGATGAAGATGATCATGAGGTCACTAGATGTGAGATGTATTCATTATTTGAAATTGATTATCAGGTGGTATAGGAGAAGCATTTATTAGTCGCATGTGATTATAAATATAAAAAGAAACATGAAGTATATTATTCATTAAAACCAAAGATTATGAGGGATCTTTTATAAATAGGATGCTTTTCGATTCTTCTACTTATATATTTAGTATACTAGATCCACCTATGTCATAAGTGGTTGATACAAATTATAGCCAAAATGAAATTAACTATGGTTAGATAAGAGAACTCTTAGTTTTGGGATCTTTGTTTGGAGGTCATGAGTAGGCTTAGGATGTACAACTTACTATTTAAAAAATTGAATAATTATATTATGATATAAATTTAGTGATTTTGTCCATTTCCATTATCACACAACTTTAGAAAGTTGATAGAATAGATAAAGTAGTAAAATAATCTCCTTCTAAGGGTTTTGATTTGAGTTTTTAGGATACTCTTCAATGCACAGTGGACCTTGATGCTCACACCTCTAAAGTTTCAAGTGAATTTCACAAATCTTTGTCTCTAAAATTGGATAAAACAAACATGGGATCACCCATGTGTAGCATAATATAAATTCAAGTAACTACTTATAATTATTTTTTCCACACATTATATTCCTAAAACTTCTATGGATGAATCTGAAAATAAGGTTGTTGAGGAGGAGGCTTCCCTTCTAGTCATAAATTCCACCTACACTAAAAGTATCTCTGATAATCAAGATAACTCTTGTAATATAGTGAAAATTAGAGTCAATAACATCATCCCCATAGTTGGGGATGTCGGGGCTAATCACAATATTCTATTCTATTGTCGAGATGAGTTTTTTGAGAATTTTATTCCTTAGACCGTTATATGTTGTATTGGCCTCACACTGTTTTTTATTGTTCACTTTTCTTCATGATTTTGTATTTCTATATAAGGGTAGTTATTCATTGTCTGACCCCATCCTCCCTTGGCACTTTGTTTCTTATTTTTATTAATAAAGGGGATTTGATCTCATCTTGTTTTAATTAGTATTATTATTAATGTGTCAGTGACAGTGTAGATCAATTGGTCTTTGAAAATTATAGCAATAATTTTTCTATGAAGGGTTTGGAACATGAATAATCCATTAGGTTATTCTAAAAGGATTAGGGTAGGCATGATTGACCATGGGGAAGTGAGGGGACCCATAACAGGGAGGATACTAGTTTTCTGGAGAAGAGCAGTTGCATGGGGGTGTCACATACTAGTTAGATTGGAGTTGTAGCGGGGTTGTCGATGGGGGTGAGTTTTTTCATGATGATTCAGCATGAGGGGACTTGTTTTTTAAACAAATTAGTTTCCCCCATCTGGTGGTTTCTATTGATATCATCAAGAACTGCTAAATAATGGAGAATTTATTTCACTAAAAGTTAGTTCTTCATTTTCTACTAGGGATAATTTTACTTTCTTTGAGACAATTGATGCAGTTGATATTATTAAACGATTATGAAATGTAATTAAAAATAATAGTATCATTATTTTTAATTAAAAACATGACCAGTCTTTTAAATGGGCATCCCATATTCTATTTTAGACCTCTAGATCCAGAAAAACAATTATAAATGATGGGGGCCCAATTTTACCCTAAGAGATGGTGAATTTTATACTGGTTATAGTTTTATTTTCCATTTCAAGTGATTCCATAGTCTTATTAAATAATTTTTAAGTGTAATTAAAAATAATAGCATCAATCTATTTAATAAAATACATGGTCAATTTGATACATGGGAGACCTGTCCCTTGAGTGGGGATGCGATATTTTAGACCTATGGATCCAAACAAACTAGGATTACAAGTAAATATAAATACATGCACACACACACACACTAAACACATGTGTTATGGCTAAAATTGGGACAAAGTTGTGTCTTAATATTTTTGGAAATTCAGGAACCCATTTTGGAAACATTAACCCATGTGAATACATTTAGTTTTCTAGATTACATATTCATAAAGGTCTTAATTTTTTTGAGAAAAAACAGAAATATGTGAAAATCAATATTCTTACAATATATCCATTTATTGAATAATTGAGAGTGAAAATAAATAGATGACTAAGAGGTTGATCTTGAAACATGATAAAATAAAAAAAGTTGTTAATAAAGATATTGTTGAATATTTTTCCCATCGTGTAAGTACATACTCATATTCACATTATTGATTTATGTTTATTTTGACTATGTTACAAGTAATAACTTATATCTTATTGTGTAGATAATGATTGTTGAGAATTGAGTTCAAATTCCAAATGATTTAAATTTTTTGGCTCAAGTTCCTCTAAGGAAGGCTAAGAGGTTAAATGCTTATGATATTAATGGATTCAAGTTTCATACAATTAATCATAAATAAGTCTTGAAAAATAAAATTAGTGATATGATTCATAAAGTCTTTTGATATCATTGAATTAAAATATCATGTAAAAAAATTTAGTTTTCTAATGAAAATTAATGTTGGTTAATATTAACATAGGTATAACGAATGATTTGATATATTTTACTTCTATCAACATATCTCGCATGATCCATATGATAGTGAGCATGAAGAGAATGGTTCATTTATCTTAGTTTCAAAAGAAAATATGGATTATTATGTGGATAATGAAGTACATGATGGTTGAAGTGTTTTTGTATAGTTAAAACAGAG
Source organism: Viscum album (assembly GCA_963277665.1). NCBI lineage: Eukaryota > Viridiplantae > Streptophyta > Magnoliopsida > Santalales > Viscaceae > Viscum > Viscum album. The sequence goes on along the minus strand of OY728129.1, from coordinate 611,884,895 downwards.
AGAATTCCATGATATAGGTGATGGAGCTCAATTGATAATTTGTGATTGAAAACCTTATCAACCTCAAAACATTCAACAGTTTTTATCTAACAATATTGAAACAATAGAACTTGAAAGGGAGGGTCAAAATTAATAAGTACTATTTTCAATGGAGTTTGATAACAATGAGGACAATGAAGGTGAATATAACTAAATGTATAAATGGGTAATGAAATAGTATTACAATTTAACATATATAAGTGTTTCATATATATATAAATTGTTCTATTTTGTTTTTATCATTGAATATCTGAAATAAATAGTTCATTACACTATGACCATAGAATTTAATGTGATAATTTTATTCCAATCAAAGGGTCGAGAGATAAGTATCCATAAAATGGAAGGAAAAAATCATTTCCTGACTTATTCCTTAATAACACATCACTTTTGACCCACCTAGTATTTTTAACTTCTCCATGAAATGTTATCATCATGGTTTATGAAATATATCTAATTTCATGAGTTTTATCATGTATTAATAACAATCTTAAAGTATAAGGGACATTACACACATTTGTATAAAGTAATATCTAATGACCCCAAAACATGAAGAATTATTACACGTGGTTCTATTCTCATAATTTCCCATCTTGGAGATTACCAAGTGTGAACTTAATGAGAATAATCCACATCCTCTTATGATTACTCACAACTAACAATCTATACATTATTTTCCCTATTATAGTATGTTATACAACCATAAAAATATATTTAAGAACATAATTATAGAATTCCAAGATTCTCATAAAAGTGGGGAACTGTTGTGACCTTATCAATGTGACTGATACTCTATGACATTACCACATCAATGTTATGAAAAATAAAAAAAATGTGCGCTAATATATTTATATTAATATTCAATTATTTTAATATATATATATATGTGTGTGTGTGTATAATCCAAAGTATAAATTAGTTGGTTATAGGGAACCAAGTCCAACAAACTCCCACTTTTACTAGATCCAACTAATAAGAACGGTTAGTCCTCACATGAAAAAAATGACTCTACTATATATGGATAAGCTTCTAGGTCTACTATGTTTCCATGGATAGGGTTGGTAAATCCACATTTTTGTGTAGTGAATCGGTTTACTTCAAGATTACTATCTTGAGAAAATCCCTCAAGTAGTGATATGAATGACTTTCCACCTCTATTATCATGTGAAAATTATGACACCTTAACTAAATCCATAGTCAATTATTATCATAAAATAATAAAAAATTTTATTTTTTTATAACCATAAATCATACCAAAACATTATTAAATTGTTTCTTAAGACACATCAGAAGCCACAATGTACTCCGGTATTATATATATGGAAACCACTGGCTGTAATAAGTTTTTATTTCATACTAACTTAGAATTTTTTTATAATAGTTCAAATTGAACAAAGTGTAGATAAGTGTTCAATTCCATTGATTAATAGTAATCTCACTTCTCTAGACACCAAGAAATTATCCAGTTTTATTTTTTAAAGTACTATCAGATGGTTCTAACTGCTAGTAGATGTAATTATATTGGATCTATTTATATTCACCTAAAATTATTTAACCATCAGTAATATCAAACATCAGTATATATCATGAAATATTAGATGAATTCCTATAACATTAGATTATTAAATTATTTCAATATCTATAATCCCTTCCTATGTCCATGAATTTTCTACTAGAAGGATTATATGTCAATAAATTACTCAATATTGAGTTTCTTCAACTTTTATTTTTTAATATGTTGTTAATATATGTATTGTGACTATATTTTTCAAACCTATGGATCTATTTTTTAGAATTTTTTCCCCAGAAAAAATTTTTTATTTTAAGTCATACTTGAAGAAATTTCATTTCTAACATGCTTGTAAGACACAAAATTTGTTTTCTATATGTTATCAACATATCTATCATGAGAACATATAGCACTCTCACTAACTAGTTAAAGATAGGTGTTACTCATTCATTTACAAATGAATATTCTATGATCACTATGCATAATTTATTCATAAATAAATTTATATAATCTTCATATCTTATTGTTATTTATTGATTTCACCGACCCATTTAAGTTATGTATAGTAGACATGTACATAGTGTATCTTTTTTGGTCATGTTATATATATGTATATATACATCTTCCATAAGGATTCCACTAAATGAGGTGTCCTTGATTATAAATATCCTAAAATGATGATCCTAGAAATAAGTCATGACAAGTAAATTTTATAAAGTATTTTAGTCATGATGAGTTTTGAATAAGTTTTGTCATAAACTAAACCTTTTAATAATCCATCATGTTATATTTGTACCATCTTATAAAATACATGTCCACTTTCTCTTGAATACTTACTAGAAATATCATGTCTTAGAAACATTCAAAATTAAAATTCGTTGAATCTTGATACATGGAGTCCATCACTTGAATTTATACATACTTTTCAACCATATCATATTTCCATTAACTTTTTCTTCCTAGAAATATTTATTTTGAAATAATAATACATGTATTACACAATACAGTAAACATAACCCACCTCTTTGGTTATATATTCCTACACAGTATACATCTTTAGAACCAATCATACCACTAATCTTAGTGGGGTCCAATATTCTTATGTCTTTTCAAGTTCATCTAAATCCATAAACCATATAAGTTAAGTCTTTTCCCATTATCTTCAAAAATATAGGCTTCCTTTATGAAAATATAGTTGATCTTAACTAGTCATTAATATCCTCAGAGGATATAGGATAATTAACTTAGATTCACCTTAGTGTCATAATATTTTTTTATACCTAAGACCATATTTTAACAAAAGTTCCTCAAAAAAACGTGTGGAAATTTCCAAATAGATTCTTATAATATAAAAATTGATATGTTATCCATTAGATAATATCATTGGCGTATGGTTAGTTATTTCACTTCTATTTGAAAAACATTTCTTGGAATGAATGATGGAAATTTTTTAATATATATATATAAGACTCATCAATGATTTTAATTTTAATACCATCATGTAATTGATGTGCGTAAGGAAATGTGAGTTGTAAAACCTTTACTCCACATGTATGATCAATGATTACTTGGATATGATGTTTTTCGATAATCCTTCTCAAAGATTACTCAATATTTATCAAGTATGCTCATTTACTTCACTAAGAATTTAAATAATTTCTTAAAGAACTCTCATGAAGTATCTAAAGATACATTTATCTTTATAATAGTTCACATGGACATGTTTAACAAACTCTAAAAGTTTTTTGACATACCTTAATTTATATTTTTTTCTTTATCTAAAACGAGATAAATAGTTTGTTTTTTTATCTAGTATCTTAGATCAATTGAGACCAAAACACTTTTATGGGTATAAACGGGTGAAATAATTTCATTTTTATTTTAAAAAGAATTAACTTTCAACAAATTGGTAAGAGTCTTATATTTTTATAATCATCATAAATTCAAAATGAATATTTGTGGTTAAAGAGTTACTTAATAGTTAGATTAGTATTTATGTACAATAAAACATTTATTTAAAAAATTAAATAATGTCTCATTGTGTAAAGTTCGACACGGAGATAAATTTTTTGATCACACTTATTACAATCTTGAATTAATCCAATCTGGAAATGAAAATTGTGATTGTACCCTTTCTCCGCTCATTTTTAGTTAAATCTATAAATTTTTTATTATTTCTTGTTTATTGTATTTATATACATGTATTTTGTAAGAATTTCTTATTTAATACAAAATTAATGAATTGAATATTAATTTTTATACCTTATTTGGATGAAACTTATTTCTTCTTCCATTCATTACAATTTATTTTTTAGTGTCTATTCTTTCAACATAAGAAGCAAAAGAACTTCTGTTTATTCTTTTTTCCTTTCAATCTTTTGTCTATTTAAAGGAAACCATAAATGATATTTTTTATTTTTATTATCTGTGGGAAATTTGTCCTTTTATTTCAAAATTTTTACTATAAGGGGTGGAGAAACATGTTTCAACCAATCCTTATCCGCTTGGTGAACTATAGAAAAATGTTTCCTGATCAATTTATCCATTTATTTTCCCTATGAATGGAAAAATAAGGACAACCTTTATGAAAATGATAATAATATAACATTAATGAATAATTTATTATCTAAGTTGAATCCCCATTTCGGTAACCAATCAATATACCCCAATATTTTGAAAGCATGGTCTAGAGCTATATTGCCTTCTTCTAGTTTACACTGATATAGTCCATTGACAATTGTATTTATATCTATCCTTTTTATCACTATCTCAATATAATGGATATGTCAAATTATGGATTATAAATCCATGTATTTATGTTGAATCATTAAGTATTTGGATATAGTTGATAATATAATACAAAAGATATAGGAATCATCCTTAACATATCTCTGGTAGGAATTGTTTTCACCTTCTCTCACTTACTGAGGTTGCATTACAAAAATAGGGGATTCCAATATATAATAAAAAAATTCGTATAATAATTCATCACATAAATTGTTATACCATAGCTGGAAAATTGTATTTGTAAGGACATACCCTGAGTTAAGGAATTATTGCACTATTTTCATGGTTTTTATTTCCACTTTATGTAATAATTAAAACATATGATTACTACTTTACTTGATTGAAAATTATTTGATAAATAATTTTAATTAATTTTATTAACTCTCCCACTATTTTATAATTACCAAAACCTTCACTATTGAACTTGGAATGTCTAGTTTCTATGACATTCTAGTAGAAATGATCCATATTTAATTTATTATAATCCATTTAGAGGACATGAAAAGTACTAGAATGTCTTTAGGTAGGAGTTATTGCTAACTATGGGCTTGAATCTCCTTGATTTGTTGAGTTAACTTCCCAATCCAGTCTCCCTGACTTAGATTTCCTCAACACTTGCCTCCAAATTTGTATTTGATGGACAAGGACTATTAAACCCAATAAATATTTTGCTAACTCAACCCACTATCTTAGTTAAGACTTTATAATAATTAAATGTTCCCTTGATGGAGGCTTAAACGACACATAAACTATGGGTTCAACATAAGTTAGATGACAAAAGGTTTCAAGACATAATATTATCTTGAGGTATTTTTTATTTGTTATGCATAAATATTATCTTGTTTTATCTTTTACATAAGTTGTTAATATTGAGTGTATTTTACTTAATTAACTAAAAATTTTGGTTAAAAAAAATATTTATAATCTATTTATTTAAATTTTATATTTTCATATTAGTTCATTAATTTATCTGATCATGTTCTTCCATACATAAAATAAATTATTCATAGAAATAAATAAATAACCAACTCGGGCAGGAGATTATTTAAACAGTTGAATTATTGAGAGGATAATAAATCAACCTATAACCTAGTTGAATAACTCCTTTTTCAGTCTTGGCATGAGTTGCATCATTCCACCTATCCATCAATATATCTCTGAGTTGGTGCCATTATGATTCTATCTTGAACTTCTTCCACATGCCTCGGGATACTCCACATATTAAATCATTTATAACTCACATGCATGTGAGATTAAACAAATTATTGGTTAATGTGGATTACATAAGTAATCCTTGACACGTAGGTCCTACAAAAGAATATAGGGAAAGATGATTTGTAGGTCATCAATTTTAATTTAATATTTAATATTCAAAAATCCATTCCATAAATTAAATTAAATAAATTTCAACACATAAATTGGTCTTAATGAAGCTCATAATTAGTAAAACATACATCAAATACAAAAATAAAACTCACGAACATTAGTTTTTATTCATTCTTTATTATTAAGATAAACATGCTTGCATTAATTATTAAATGAATTAATTTTATTTCATTTTAATGAACACATGAATTCATGTGGAGATAACCATCATTAATAACATTCATGAAAAGTAAACAATCAAACAAATAACTTTATATTTATTACAATAAATTAATAGAGCATTTAAAATTCTTTAAAACCATTATTAAATTGTCAAACAGAATAAGTGTCAATCAGTAAAATAATGTTTTAATGTTATAATTGTTAATTTAATATAATTTGATTATTCCATTAATTGAGAGACTACATGATGTGTATTGTCTAGCAACATTCCATATACCTCAATTTCCATGTATCCAGGGTATATTTATGAGGCTTCGGTGTATACCTCGAATGGATTACACATTGTGTACTAACCATCTAGACATCTTGTGATCCACTTTACATGTGACTCAGATACACGTTGATTATTTGGCTTGCATCTCAGTGGATTACATGGCATGTATAGGCCATCTACACATTATGTGGTCTAAATGTCGTGTGGTCGTGAAACTCCTGAAAAGACTCGATTTATTCTCAGATGAGATACTACATGACATGTACAGTATAGATACACATTGTGTATCCTCCTTTCTCAAAAAATGGCTATGTATGTATTTCAAACACATGGAATGATGAACTATACATCGTGTACACTTCAGACATGTCGTGTATATCATTAATGATTTATCTTGTCAATCTCACATGGTTTGACTGTGTATAATGACCACATGGATTGTGCAAATTCCACCACTAACCTATGTAGACTATGCTATGTGTATGCCAGCTACACTTTGTGTAATCCAACATGCCATGTTCGGGGTTGACCCAGTCTACATGTTGTGATCAATTAATTCACCACATGTAATTAACCACTTGGTGTGTCATGCATCCTATGACATATCCAGGTGCAGTGAACACGAGTACATGATGTGTACTCCAACAACATGTCATGTAGTACCATTCAATTTTATCAGATTCCTCAACACATCTCGATGGAATATACAGTCATTCTTCATCTATTATTAGTCCTTTAAGAAAATAAAACACTGAACGAACATGATTAATATATCAATAACATGTTAATTCAAATCATATTAAAGAACAAATAATATGAAATGAAAATGTAACCAATATTTTTCATAGATCAACAATCAAATAAATTATTATAAATTTGAAATGAAACTACTCGTATACCACTTGCAGGTTTCGAGAATAGCATAAGAGCTTTAGGTGGGTGATATATTAAACTTTATTTTAATATAGAGTTTCTAAAAACACTAATAGAGAATATTTTAATATTAAATTTATAATTAATTTATTTTAGATTAGAAGAAATGGTTTACCTTATCTTCAGAATTTTTCTTCAATGTAGATGTTGATTGTTAGGAAAACCTTTTTTGGATTACCTTCGTTGCACTATAAGGATCCATGTGTAGAATCTATCTTACAATGATCCACTTGTGCTCCTGTGATGTCTGAACAGCAAAAAATATTTTCAAGTACTAGCATATAAAATCAATTATCTTACCATGTTCATGTTGATTTCTAGTTTGGAAATCTTAAAGGAATCCCTCTTCTGTTTCTCATTCTTAAAAGTGAGAGAGAAAGCAGAATTCAATATAGAAAATTTTTGTGCACAATGATTCTCTATTTTTCAATTAAACCTACAAAATAGACATAACCATCTATTTATAGAGTTATATTTTAGGTTAAAATATTATTTAATTTCATACTGGTCCATAAATGATATAATAATATTTATTAAAACCCATGTCACATAATAATAATAATATCATTATTATTATTTCTTGGCATGTGTTCTAACTTGCGCAATAAAAAATATTATTTTATCAGTTCAAAAATTAATATTTATTAGCAAATGTGGTCTTCATATTTTATAACTCCTCTACATTTATAGAATACTCAAATTAATATTTTATCCATTAATAAATATTTTTATCCATAAATTAGTGAATAAATATTTATTAAATATTAAATAAAATAAATAAATAATTTTTATTCACATCCTGATGAATAAATATTTATTTAATTTATGATATCAATAAAACTTGATAAAAAATTCCTTAGTCTTAATATTTATTCTATTAATTAAATTTAAATAGAATTTAATCAATATCAATGGAAACACTTATTGTGTGACCCACTAGGATTATTTCTCATTATCATTATATGGGTATACTTGAAGTCTAATACTATTATCTATCAACAAGTCAAGACACCTAAGAGAAAGTAATTAATGTCTCAATTTCGAAAATCACATAAGAACTCTCCCAATGTAATATAATCCTTTTCACTCAATATCTTATCATGAAGGTTTCACATTCATGTCATCAACCTATGTGTTCAATACATCCTTCTTTGACTATCTAAAATAAATTGGTCATTGCATCATGAACATGAAACATAATGAGGTGGATCTATTGTAATCAAAGGGCCATGATATAAGCTTCCAAAAATATGCAAGTGACAAATCCTTTCTCGAATTATTCATTAATAATAAAAAACTCATGATACTCTCAATATATCCAACTTCACCATGATTTTTTATCATCATGTTTTACAAAATATACATCTAAATGTGTATGTTGTAACATGTATTAATAATAATCTTAACATCTAAGTACCATTTCACATGTTCACATATAGGAATATATAATGACACCAAAACATGTATAATTCCTACTAGTTGGACAATTCTCATAATCTTCTATCTTGGAGATTACTAGGTGTAAACTTAATGTGAATAATCCCCATTATCCTACAAGTACTCACTCCTGATGGTCTATATACTATATTCATTATCATCATAAGTTATACAACCACATAACTATATTTAAGAATATCCTCATAGCATTTTAAGGTTCTCATCATAGTGGGGAAGTGTTCTGACCTTATCAATGTGACAAATACTATAGGAAATTATCACATCAATGTTATACAGAAGAATAAACAATATGCGATAAGATATTCATACTAATATTCACTTATTTGAATAAATATATATATATAAATATATATATATATTTGTAATGTAAAGTACGAAATAGTTGGTTCCAGGGCACCACCTCCAACATCGTCACCATTTTCAAAACATTGGCTCATTGTTCTTTAATTATTATTCTATCATCAATACCACCAGCAATATCTTTACTAGTGCTTCCAACAAGTTCTTATTAACACCATATTTTAAGAAAACTGATGACATTATTGTACCCTTTCAGTATTCCTTTCTCCTAGACAACTACACTAAATGATTCATCTTAGGAAACCAACTTGTAAACTTCCATAAGAAATAGATTGGTTGGGAGATATACTTCCCCAATATCAGTGTAAATGTTGATGACCATCCAGAATAAAATGGTTCATTTTTGTTATTTTTATATTATTATTTTCTAGATATTTTGGTGGAGTACCTATCGACAGTGGCATAGAAGGGGTACCTAGGGTTGTCACTCCAAGAATTATAGGATTTTCTAGATCTTCTCTATCTTCTGAGTCCTGTGGCACACTTTCCATGACTATCACGATCTATGGAACTCTTGTCATTGTCTCGATCAGAACATGCACCCCAGTGCCACTCCATATCTTCTTATAAAACAACATCTCTACATACAGGTGTTTATTTGTGATGTGGGTCATACAAAAAATAAAATTTTTAACCTTCCTACACACTGAGGTACACTATGGGTTGGTTGCGATCAATGACTTGTGCTTGATTCATGCACCCAATTACATTTAGATGATCATGGTGAGGTTTCCTTCCTATCCACACTTCAAATGGAGTATACCCTCCCAATATCTCTATTGAAAAATATTTGAGTAAGTACATTGCCTGTCTCACCACCTCATCTTAGAAACATATAGGTACTCACATTGTCCTCAATATAAAACTCACCATATCAAAGAAAATTTTGTTCCTTTAATCCACCACACCATTATATTGGGGAGTGTATGGTGTGATGAGGTGCCTCTTGATCCTCCAATATTCACACATGCAGGTGAATTCATTAAAAATAAATTCACTTCCATGATATGTCATCAACGTCTTTACCTTGTACCCAAACGTGCATAAGCTTGAATATTTTGAAAGAGTAGGTAGCTTGATTATTTTCCCTGATGACATATAAACACATAAAATAACTAATATCATAAATAATAAGAATAAATTAGCTATTACTAGTGAGGTTTCTTGGGGTGTTTGGTCTGCAGATGTCGGCATGTGGTAGTTGAAGTGGTTTCATTACTCAAAAATTTTCTTGGTCAGAAAATGAACACCTAGCCTTCTTAGAAATCAGGAACCCTTCACAGAACTTTTTGGGGGTGTGTGATGGCTGGGAGATCAATCACTGTATGCTTTTCTTCCATAAGGTTAATTGCGTAGAAGAAGATGTATCCAAATTTCACATGTCAATGCCTTGTCGGATCTTTGAGGATTGTGAAGATACAAACTAGCTTGGAGGTTTCCGGTTGAATTTTATATAACTGGCTTAGTGAATGCCTCTCCATAATTAAAAGGATACCACTCTTATCAAACACCTTTATGTTATTTCTGGTGATTATCACCTTGTTTTTTCATCTTCCAACTTCTTCCCTAGACTCAAAATATTTTTGAAATGTGTAGCTATGTAGTATACGTTATTGAGGACACATTTGTCAACATTCTTGCATAAGAACATGATAGATCTTATCCCATTGATCTAAACGGATGAGTTGTCTTAGAATTTTACATTTCTTGTGATTCCTTCATTTAACACATGGAACTTTTCTCAGTGGCTCATCATGTGATTTCTTGTAATATTTTCTAGGTACCATACATTATTATGTATAGATTCCTTCTTGGTGTTATAAAAATTTAGAACCACCTTTTCATCATTGAGAAGTATCATATCCCAAAGACATGTATTCCATTTTATATCCATGGATCTAAAAAAATAGTTATAAATTATGGTTTACCAATTTCACCCCAAGCGATGTTGAATTTTATAGTGGTGATAATTTTTTTTTCACGAGTCAAGTGATGTGATAGTCTTATTAAATAATTAATATGTTTCATTAAAAATTATAATATCAATCTATTTTAAAAAAACATGATCAATATGATACATTGGTGACCCAGACCTTGAGAAGGGATGGTCTATTTTATACATTTGGATCCAAAGAAAACAATGATAATAAGTAAATAGAAATACATGCACAAAAACACACAATACAAATACATTGGGGGGAAAATTTGGGCAAAGTTAGATGTTAAGATTTTGGAAATCTAGGAACCCATTTTGGAAACACTCACCCTTTTAAATACATTTAGTTTACCTGATTATATATTCATATTGGTATTAAATTTTGAGAAACAAATATAGATATGTGCTACTCAATAATCTTATTTCATGTCCATTTGTTAAAGAATTAACATTTCAAATGAAGAGATGACTAAGAGGTCAATATTGAAATGAGATAAAATAAACAAAATTTGTTAATAATGATATTTTTGAATATTTTTCTCTCCATGTAAGTACATAATAATATTCATATTATTGACCTGTTGTTATTTTGAAAACATTTCAATTAACAGCTTATATCTTATTGTGTAGATAATGAACGATGATAATCGAGTTAAAATGCAAAATTATTTAAAGTTTTTGAATCGAGTCCCTCTAATTAAAGATATGAGATTTGATTCCTATAATATTAATAGCTTCAAGTTTCATACAATTAAACATGAAGAAGTTTGGAAATCTAAAAATAGTAAAATGATATGAGACATTTATTGATATCATAAAATTAAACTATCATTTTAAATTTTTATTTTTCTTATTAAAATGAAAGTTGGTTAACATTGATAGAGGTATAATGAATTATTTATTAAATTTTAATTATATAAACTTAGATCACTTGATCCATATATCAGTGAACATGGATATCATGATCCATTTATCTTGGTTTCAAAATCGAAGATAGTTTATTGTGTGGATGATGAAGTGCATAATGGTTGGAGTGTTGTTGAACAATTAAAATAGATAGATTTTTGTGATATGGGTGATGAAGATCAATTGAAAATTTTTTACCATGAAATTTATCAACTATAAAACATTCAATTGTTTTTCTCTGAAAATATTGAAACAATAGAACTATTCAGGGAGGGTGAAAATGAATAAGTACGCTTATCAAGGGATGTTGATAAAAATGAGGGCAATGAAGCTAAATATAATTGAACTTATAAATGGGTAATAAAATAGTATTAAAATTTAACATTTATAAGTGTTTCATACATATATAAATTGTTCTATTTTGTTTTATTCTTTAACTATATGAAATAAATAGGTCAATGAACCATGACCATAGAATTTAATGTGACAGTTCTGTTATAATAAAAGGGCCAAGATATATGTTTCCATAAATATGAAAGATAAAAATCCTTCCCAATCTTGTTCATTAATAACACGTCACATTTGACACACCTAGAATATTAAACTTTATAGTGAAATGTTATCATCATGGATTATGAAATACATTTAATTGAATGATTTGTATAATTTATTAATAATAATCATAAAGTCTAAGGAACATAACACACTTTTTTATATAGGAATATCTGATATCATCAAAACATGTAGAATTTCTATTGGAAGGTTTGTTCTCGTAATCTCTCACCTTGGAGATTACCATGTGAGAACTTAATGAGAAGAAGCCTCATATTCCTACCATGACCCACATCTGGAAGTCTATATACTATGTTCCCTATCATAGTACATTATCCAACCACATAAATATATTTAAGAACATCATCATATCATTTCACGGTTCTCATCATAGAAGCGAAATACTATGACCTTATTAATTTGATAGATACTCTAGGACATTATCACATCAATGTTATACATAAGAACAAACAATGTGTGATAATATATGTATATTAATATTTACTTATTGGAAAATATACGTGTATGATCAAAATTATAAAGTAGTTGGTACTAGGGAACCAACTACAACAAAATACCACTTGCAATAGAGCCAACTACTAAGATCAGTTAGTCCTCACAAGAAAAACATGCTTATACTAAGTATGGAAAATATACTAGGCGTACCACATTTCCATGGATAGGGTTGGTAAATCCACATTTTTTTGTAGTGAATTTGTTTACTAAAACATTACTGTCTTGGGAAAATCCCTCATGTAGTGATATGACAAAGTATCCACCTCTTATTCTCATGTAAAAATTCAAACACCCTGACTAAATCCATAGTAAAATCTTTTTATAAAATAATAAATTTATTTCTTTTGGTATAAATGAAAATTAAGACATGACATTGCTAAATATATTATTAGGATGAATCAGAATATGAAATGTACTCAGATATTATAGATATTAAAACCACTGGTTTTAATAAGTTTTTCTTGCATATTACCTTATCCTTTTTTGTGATACTAGATGAAATTGAACTGTGTGTAGACCAGTGTTCAATTCCATTGATTGCTAGTATTATCACTTCTCTAGACACTAAGAAATCATCCACTATTATTTTTCAAAGTACAATCAGATAGTTCTAACTACAAGTTGATGTAATTATGTTAGATATATTTATATTAACCAATTATTATGTATGAATTAGTAATATCAAACATTGGTATATATCATGAAATATGATTTTAATGCCAAGAACTTAAGCTTATGAAATTATTTCAAACTCCATAATCACAACCTATGCCCATGAATATTCTATTGGAAGGATTATATGCCAACTATAACTCTTTATTGAGTCAATTCAAATTGTATTTTTCAAAAATTTATTAATATATATACTATGAATAGATTTATCAATCCCATGGATCTATTTTTTTGACCTTGTTCCCTAGAAGACAATTGTTATTTTATGTCATACTTGAAGAAATTTTATTCCTTAGTCTTAAAATGCTTAAAAGACAAAACAGAAATATGTTATCAATATATCTATCATGAAAAAATATAACACTCACACAAACTAGTCAAAGACACATGTCACTCATTCATTTACAAACAAATATTCTATGATCACTATGCATGATTTATTCATAAATAAATTTATGTAATATTCATATCTTATTGTCATATATTGATGTCATCGACCCCTTTTAGTAATATCTATTAATCATGTACATAGGGTATCCTTTCTGGTCATGTCATATATAAATATTCCATAAGGATTCCTCTAAATGAGGTGGCCCTGACAATCAATTTCCTAAAATGATGATCATAGAAATATATTTTGACAAGTATATTTTCGAAAGGAATTTAGTCATGATTGGTGGTGAATAATTTTTTTCATAAACAAAACTATTCGCTAATCTATCATGCTATATTAGTACTATCTTGTAGAATCCATTTCCAGTTTCTCTTGAATACTTACTGGTAATATCAATTATTAAAAACATTCAAAATATGGATTCCCCAAATATTGATATAAGGAGTCAATTACTTGAATTTAAACATACTTTCCAACATTAACATATTACCATTTATTTATTCTTTTTAGTAATATTTATTTTGAAAGAATAATATATGTATCACCCACTACAGTGAATATAAACCACATCTTGGTTTATATATTCCTACACAGTATGTATCTTCGGAACTAATCCTCTAACTAATATCCACAGAGTCTAGTATTCCATTGTATTATCATGAGTATCTAGAGCCTTAACCCATAAAATTTAATTCTAATCACACTATATTAAAAGATATGGGTTTTCTTTATATAAATATAGTTTATCTTGACTAGAAATTAATATCCACATTAGTTATAGGATTATTAACTTAGATGTTCCTTAGTATTTTAATGTTTGTGTGTAGATAAGACTGTCTTTTAAAAAATAACCCTAAAAAACCTTCTGGTAGTATCCTAATATATTCTTATCATATCTCAATTGATATGATATCTATTAGATAATATTGTTGTCATATGGTATGTTTTTTCACTTCTATTTTCAAAATAGGTATTGGAAGGAATGATGGAATATTTTCAATATATATAAGTCTCAACATTGATCTTCCTTTTACTATCATCATTTCATTGATGTATATAAGGAAATCTGAGTTGGAAAACCTTTAAACTACATTTATGATCAATGATTAATTTGATAATATGTTTTCTGATAATCCATCTTGGATATTCCTCAATCTTAACCAATTGGGATCATTTACATCACTGAATGTTTCTAAACTTTCGTAAAGAAATATCATAATGTTTCTAAAGTTACCTTTAGAATTAGAATAGATCACATGTCCATGTTGAACTAACCATATAATTTTTTGTGATTTAATTTAATTTATAATGGTTTATTTATCTAAAACATGATAAATAGTTAGTTTTTATATCCAGTATCATAGATTAATTGAGACTAGAACACTTTTATGGGTATAAACAGGTCAAAAAATTTAGTTTTATCTAAAAAATATTTATCTTTCCACAAATAAGTAAGATTGTTATATTTTTATATTCACCATTTAGTGGAATTAATATTTATGATTAAATAATTAATAAACCATTAGTTTATTATTTAATCACCATAACAACATTTATTCTAAAAATGAAATAATTTCTTGTTGTGTCAATATAGACATTGAGATAAATTATTAGATCACACTTATTACAAAATTCAATTAATCCAAACTATAAATGAAAAATAGTGACCACTAGCTAACATAGGAATCACCCTTTCTCATATCCTTTTGAGTCCATACTAGAACCTTTTTTCTCGTTTCTTGTATTTAAATACATGTATGTTGTAAGAATATTGTATTTAATACACAAGCGATGAATAGAAACTTGATTAATATACCAAAAGTGGATGCAACTACTTGCTTCTTCAATTCATTGTAATTGTTTTTAGTGTTCATTCTTTAAACATAAGAAGAAAAAAGCATTCTATTCATTCTTCTACCTTTGAGTCTTTTGTCTCGTTGAAGGAGATCGTAAGATATCTTTTGTCTTTAGATTATCAATGAGTTCTTAATAATTGTATTTAAAACTTTTAACTATAAGGGGTAGATATATAGGTTTCATCCAATCCTTATCCTCTTAGTGATTTATGGAAAAAATATTCATAAGTGATTTATCCATTTTGTTTAACTAGACTTGGAAAATAAGTATAACCTTGATGATAAGGATTATAAGATAAGATTAATGAATAATTTATTTTCCATGTTGAATCCCCATTTCTCTAACTAATCAATATACCCCATCATTTTGAAAACATGTTCTATAGCTATATTTCCTTCTTCTAGTTTACACTGATATTGTGCATTGACAATCATATTTATTTCTAGCCTTTCCATTTATTTTTCAAGATAATGGAGATGTGATATTATGGTGTATACATCCATGAATTTATGTTGTATATCCAGTCTCCAAACATTGTTCATAATATAATAAAATGGACATTGGTATAATCCTTAATATATCTATGGTAGTAATCCTTTTCACCTTTTCTCTCCTGTAGGGGTTGGAGAACAGGAATAGGGGATTCCAACATATAGTACAAAATTTTTTATAATAATGCATTGGATAAATGATTGTACCATATCTAAAAATTTATATTTATAAGGACATGCCATGGCTTAAAAAATAATTGCACTATTTTCATTGTTTTTCTTCCCATTTTCTATAATAATTAAATCATATGTTTAATACTTTACTTCATTAAAAATTATGATAGAAATAATAATAATTAATTTTATTAATTCTCCCACAATTTTCTAATTCTCATAAACTTTCACTATTGTACATGGAATGTTGAGTTTCTCTAACATTCTAGTGGCAAGGATCCATATTTTCTTTCTTATAATCCAGAATGAGTCCATGAAAATTACTAAAATGTATTTAGGTAGGTGGTCTTACCAACTATGGGCTTGCAACACCTTGATCTGTTGAGTGAACTTTTCAATATAGAAACCCTAACACAATTTTCCTCAACACATGCCTCCAAATTTGTATTAGATAGACAGATACCATTAAACCCAATATAGATTCCATTAATTCAACCCACTAAATTAGTTAATACTTCTTGATAATTAAAAGTGCCCTCAACTGGGGCCGAACCGACATTTAAACTATGGTTTCCTCTAAATTCAGATGATGGGAGGATTGATGACAAAAATTTATCTTGAGGGGGGGTTTATTTATGATGCATAAATTTTATCTTATTTTATCCTTTAAATATTTTTTTAATATTAAGTTGATTTTAATTTATTAATTAAACAAGTTGGATAAAATATTTACACATAATGCATTTAGTAAAATTCCCTATTTGAACATTAATTCATTTATTTATGTGATTGAGGTCTTTAATACATAAAATAAATAATTTATAGATAGAAATAAATAAATGAATAAATTGCCTGATCATGATCTTATCTAAATAGTTTATTTATTGAACGGACAATAAATAAACCTATAGAAGAGCGGAATAACTCCTTTTTTTATTCTTAGCATGAGTTGTAGCCTTCCGCATGTCAACATATGTATCTCTAAGTTAGAATTATTATGGTTTCATCTTGAACTGATTACACGCACCTTGGGATACTCCATTTATTACATCATTTATAACTCAAACACATGTGAGGGGAACCAAAGGATTGGTTAACGGGGATTATACAAATATCCCTGGACATGTAGGCCTTACATAATAATAAAAGTAGAGATGACTTGCAGATCATTTATTTTATTTTAATAATTAATAATTTCAAACACGTGTAATAAATTAAATTAAATAAAATTCAACACATAGATAGGTCTTGGTCATGCTCGATATCAGAAAAAAAATACAACGAAGACACAAATATAACTGGATAACATTCATTTGTATTCATTATTTATTAATAATATAAACACACTTTCATTAATTAATAAATAAATTAATTTTCTTTCATCTTAATGACCATCCAAATTCATTTTGAGATACCCATCATTAATGGTATTAATGGAAAATAAATGGTATAAAAAATAATTACATATTTATTACAATAAATTAATTGAGAATTTATAATTCATTAAAACCATTATTAAAATTTCAAACAATGTTGATGTCAATATTAAAATAAAGATTTGATGTTGTAATTTTCAATTTAATGAAATTTATTCTTGCCAACAATTAGGAGACTGCACAGTGTGTACTGTGTAGCTACACATCATGTACCTTGGTTTCTATGTATCCAGGGTACACACCTCAGGCTTAGGAATATACCTCAGACAGATTACACATCATGTACTAATCAGTTACACATATTATGATCCACTTTTCAGGTGACTGGGATATACCTTGGGTCTTCTGCGTGCATCTTGACGGATTACATGGTGTGTATTGGCCAGCTACACATCATGTGGTTCGAATTCCATTATTTTTTTAGGATTTGAGATGTGGATGGGATTATGCTCAATGGTTTGATTGGAGGGGGGTTTAAACCTTCATTCAATCACTCATGATGGGGTTTCTATTTGTTTAGTCTTCCCTAGAAACTCCCAATAGTTCTCACATCCATAACTAAGTATGGACGTGCATTCTAATGGAAGGTGGTCCATTGAGGTTTCATGCCCAACAATGCTTAGTAACTCAAATTAGTCATGAGGATGGGAGGTCGGGCTCATCACACCCTTTTAGGGGGAATTGTTTCCTACTCCAGGACTCACTTTTATATTTTAGATATGTCCATGAAATCTTTTCTAGACACCATTGCAGGACTTATTAACCCTGTGTTAATGATTTTATTATGAACATGTATTTATGGGGACAATTTTGTTCCTATCACGGGTTCTATATCGATATATTATTTTTTTTATGATGCTTTGGGTTTTGTCCATGTTCAATCACTCTAGAGTTTTTTGTTGTTCAGGGAGGTGGTCGGTGTATTAGAGATGGAATTGAACCATTATGAGGTGTCCTATTTACCTTGTGAAAACAAGAATCAAACCCCACATAGTTCATTTGGCATAGTTTAAGGTCCTATGACTGGACTCATCTATACAGTTTAACATCATGTGGTAAGGATGTGAATATTAGGATTAGACATCAATGAGGCATCCTATGTATCCTATTTAAAATAGGAATCAGATTATACGTAGTTCTTTTAATGGGAATTTTTTTTGTGAGAGATACGACAATAAAGGACCTGGATGGCACTTATGCATATAAGACTTCCCTAGATTGATTTGTTGGGAACATGACCCTTTGAGCTGAGGTGAGATATAATTAGACTTATATTCCAATTATGGGCCCACAATAGGGGAATTCTCAACATCTTTTAATGAAATCATCACTGTTTCCTAAGCCCATGTGAGTCATGATGAATCTAAGAAACAAGAGGTAACAGTATATTAGACGCATTTCATGAGAGCATATCCATATGAGGCTTACACATTAAAGATTCTATTTGAGGGGTGTGATTATCCATATCATGGAGGATATGGTATAGAGATCATGCATTATAAAGGCATCCTATGTATCCTATTTTATAACAAGAATCAGATTCGTCGTAGTTCAATTCATGCCAAACCCACAGATGGGTTTGAGGTACTCAAGAGAACTATCATGATTGATACTTAAAATGGTGCATGTGTATGATTTATCTTCTTATCTATTAATAGATAGGTAATGTTGATAGAACTATATGAAAATTTATTCCCCTGAGTCGATAATACTTGGAACATGAATGTAATTACACTAAAGTGGATGCCCATTGGAGATTGGGCCTCTAAAAGGTGGCATATGAATCCCAGATATGGCAGGGATCATATTTCTCATAGTTCATTTCTTCCTTAACCGGCTAATGGGATAAGTTAAATGTTCATACTCAAAGACATTATGGATATCATCTTTGTTTAATAATGTTAGGGGATTACTCAAGGATGTATTCCCTTAGGTCGGGTATTACACACTAAGGCTACCGTATTATTGGGGACATATTACATTATGTCGGTAATTGGGGCCTACACACTGAGGCTTCCCATTAATTGGGGCTTTTGCATTGAGTCTTACTAATGACACACTCATTCTTTATCTTCTGAAAGATTAACAAGAGGAGGTAACCATAAAAGGCCTTTCAGAGAGAGTGATATTTGATGGGTCACATGAGTGTATGACCTTAGCACATCAAGCACACTTCCCTTATAAAAGGGCGATACGGCTGAAGGTTCCTGGATAGGGTCCACAATGCATGTGTCCAAATGGGTCTACCGGATGATGTTGACATGTCATGGAGGATCTTCCTTGCATGTTTTATCTATTTTTTAGGCATGTTCTAATTGTATATTTGATATGTTGGAGTATCATCTTGATAAGGAAGACACATCCAAGGGTGTTTTCCTGACAACTTCACGATGCCACACATGTATTAAGTTGGCATGCCCATTTTCTTATACATGGCCAAAGTGGACATGTCTAGGGTCTTGTTTACCATCTAATTAGACATGACTATGTGATTTCACATGATCAACTCGAATATTTTTCGGACTATCACCTAACAATGGTGACATGTGAATGTACAATCACATGATTATACTTACATGTTTATAAGTAGTAGTGATATCATCCAAACTTGTCCAAAGCTTGTCTTGTGATAAAGAGAACATGTCAAGGGGTTGTCACTTAATCAACTTGGCTTGTCCT
Source organism: Viscum album (assembly GCA_963277665.1). Lineage (NCBI taxonomy): Eukaryota > Viridiplantae > Streptophyta > Magnoliopsida > Santalales > Viscaceae > Viscum > Viscum album. The sequence continues at coordinate 611,864,373 of OY728129.1, read as the reverse complement.
TAGGTCATTACCTGACAATGCTAACATGTCAAGGGGTTGTTGTGAGATCAACTTGGCACATCTTTGGACTGGAATGTGACAATATTAGAATGTCAATTAGGTGTTAGGAGATCAACCTGAATTGTCCAAGGACTGTATCACAATCAAATTGATATGTCCAAATCCTCCCAAGTACATCGCAATACCACTGAAGGGTCTTCCAATCATGTTTCCTTAAATTATTCATGTAGTGGAGTCTCACAGATGTGTTTAGGTTCTTTCACTTGCCCGAATATTGGAGTTTCATGTCCAATGGAATCAAGCCTCAAGTTGACCTGGGTATCATAACCATGGAAAGGGGAGTACATGGATAGTGATCTCATTTCATAGTCGCACCTCCAAGGTTATTTATGGAAATGTGAAGGATCATTTATGGGTGTCAGGTCCATGCTCATGCGAAGAAGTACACACATGATGGAACCATATGGAGGTCCCAATTCATGCGACTCTCATGAACTCAATGGGGGTATTGAGATGGAGTATGTGAACATGTGAATAGGCTTCATAAGAACACCACATACATGGGTACGGGCCCATGGTGCACACTGCTGGGGATTTTCTCTAAACTGCACCTCCCATTGTCTCACATGATCACGGGTTCCTGATGATTTTTCATGTTTTAGAGGGTTCTACATGAGGATTCTTTGTTCATTTGATTTGCATGACTTCAAAAAAGGGTCTTCCAATGGTCTTTGTACTTATGCATAGGGGGTTCCCACTGATGTCGTCGCATGAATGGATGAATACTTGAACTGCATCGACGACGGTGGATAACTTATGAGGGGCACCAGTCCTACAGTTTACACCTCAAGTCCGAACAAAGGATCACTATGAGGATGAGGGTTCGAGACACCACAAGTCACCTATCCACTGGTGTATGTCTTTGGACACTGGTCTGGACATCGCCTGACCTCATTGATTTTCTTCTCTTCGTCCATATGATCAAAGGATGATCATGAGACAGCTTCGAGTGTGGATGGGAGATCACACGGCATTTCATTGGTGTTCTCGATTGGATCTCGTGGTGGGTCGTGATGGTTTTCTCACACTCATGCGGCTATCAACAAAGTACTGGGGATATGGTGGTGATGTCTAGTGGGTTTCGGGCTTGCCTTGGGATATCAAACCAGTGCATCGAGAGTTTGAGGACAAAGACTTTCACCATGTGGGGTCTATTGATTCAAAATTATCACTACCACAAATATGGGAATTAACAGCGCTAAAAAATGGCTTTAATAGCGCTAAAAAGCACTGTAAAGCTCAGCGCTGATAAAGGGATACTTTATCAGTGCTAAAAAAGTGCTGCTAAAACAACCCTTTATCAGTGCTAAACAAGCGCTGATAAAGGTAGACTTTATCATTGCTAAAAGAGCGCTGATAAAACAACCATTTATTAGCGCTCCTTTATCACTGATAAACTCATCTTTTATCAGTGCTTTTTAGCGCTGATAAAGGTGTAGTTTATCAGTTCTTTTTTAGCACTGATAAAATCACGATTTATCAGTACTAAAAGAGCACTGATAAATTCCCTTTCTATTGCTACCATAAATCTGCAGCAGCACACCCGAACACCCGTAAAAAAATCAGCATCTCAATAAGCTAATTAAATCAAGTATACCCATAAAAAATTAAATCATAAATCATAAGCTAATTAGAACAAGTATACCCGTAAAACGAGTATACATGTACACCATTAACACATAATTCATAAGTTAATTAAGTACATAAAGAATTCAATTCAGAATTCAGGGGGTTTGGGGGTTGTTCAAGGGTTTGGGGTGGCTGTCCAAGGGGGGTAGGGGTGTCTGGGGGGCTTTCCAGGGGGTGGGCTAGTGTCCAAGGTGTCGGGGGGTTTACAGGAGGTGGGGGTGTCCAGGGGTGGATTGGTGTACAGGGGGGTGGATTGGTCTCCAAGGATACAATACATCCCTATTAGAGTGCACAATGAAAATAAAATGACCATTCATCGTACAAAATAGAGTAAATAGAATAATTAAACTAAACATACTATAATTAAATGAAATTTCAGATACAACTCAAATGGTCATTCTATACACATCAATTGGCCATCCACCAGGTCAAAAACACATACATGAATGAATAAAATAAATAAAAGTAAAATAATACTAAAAAATATGATCTTTACAATATAACCATTCTCTAAAAGCTTATAATCCTACTTCAGTTCAATCCTATGGCTCCACATGGGTGTGTTTTATCAATACACAAATCTTTGGACTTTTCTCTATCCACTATGCATCATGTTCTCAACCTCAAAGAATTCATAAGGTTTGTACACACACTGAGGTACACATACTTGGGGGGGATGAATCTCATTAATAAACCCCCAATATTAAACCTGTAATAGGATATTATAAGTGCATGATCAGGCAATGTGCACAAACTAGTTGAGAAATAACTGGAATAAAACTAATAAAAATTCAGCATTGATCCTCAAATCCATGACCATGATTAACCCAAAATTAATTTTCCATGTGATGAACTTTTACCAAGCTTGTCATAAGGATCGTGTCGACATTATAAAAATATAGTTTGACCAAGTCCTACCCCATCTACATCAAGACACATTGATCCTCAAGTATTAATGATTGATCAACCATACCTACTTCATCCAATGTTAGGGTTTCTATGAGTACATCATAGAAACCACACAAAACATATAATATACCATGGTCTCCCCACTATATACATAATTATCATTGACCTCAAATATGTGAGTTTTCTTTATACTCCATCATCGAAATCCACTTATGGGAGTTTTCTCATCTAGGGAATACCCTCAACAGTATCTCAGACCACCCATATGTGTTCTTCCAATTCTGAGGCATAAGACCTACAAGGATCTCATCCCTTTTCTATGGGAGTACCCTTATTTAGGGAATAATACTAAGAAGAATATATTCATTACAATATGGGAGTATTATCATCCAAATAATAATCCCTATGAGCATATAAACCCTCCAATATGGGTGTATTCTTATTTGAGGCATAATCTATATAATCATATCATCCCTCCCCTATGGGATTATTTTCATTTAGTGAATATTCATGATAAGAATATCATCCCACTCCTATGGTTGTATTCTCATCTGGGAAATAATACCTATATACATCTCATCCCTTTCCTATGAGAGTATTCTCATTTAAGGAATAAGAGCCATAAGCATATCCACCCTCCCATATGGGAGTATTTTCATCCTGATATAATCCCATAAGTATCATAGACCCAAACACATGATCACCCTAGTATACCCGGACAACCATGACTTGATATATATGAGGCCCCTAATAGATCACATTCCATGACCCCCCATTTAAATACCCTTTATAAGATATCACATAAAGAATCACTCTAAAAAACATGATTCAAACACATATAAACCTATCCAAAAATCACTAATACTCAATGAGAATTTCCATTAATTCATAAAAACTCATATCCATTATTAGATAACAATCCTATATATATATATATATATATATATAAATTATTATGAGTGTTCATATGAAAAATCCACTCTGACAACATGGATAGACTCTCAAGAGTGTGAGCCATGTGGTTACAACCCTAGCAAGCTCAACACAATGACTATGGTACCTAATAAATACCCATAATTGAATTTACCCACTCCCATGGATGAATTCTCACTAGGGACAAAAAGTTGTTATTGAACCTACTAGGGTCCCCTAAGTCATCATATAACAAGTCACCCCATTTGGGGTCCTTGATCTTAATAATAACCCTTGGGCCAACGTCAATATCTTAGTGGTAAAACATCCCACAAACCAATCTCTAATATATCCTATCCTCACAAGACAAATATGGATATTATCATAAGGGAGATGACCTCAAGTCCATTTCCTTCATATGTTAATCTAAGTTGAATTGAACACCCAACCTATCTACCTCCTCAAGTCACAACCTAGTCCCTTTTTCTTGGGGTTGTCCCAAGATACTTCATTATAGAAACTTGGAAATCCCATTCCATTTCCGACAACCATTCTCATGACCCTATTCTAGTTCTAATACCAATTTTCGCTCCTAGGATACCATCATATTCAATTAACATAGGAGAAAGGCTCTATCATAAATTGATTCCCTTAAATTACCTCTTAAAAGTACTAAAAAATACATTAACGATTACACCATCATGATCTAAAAAGATAAATACTAAATATGGACTCCAATTTTTCATAATTCTAAATCTAGGGTGAAAAAACACCCTGAATCCTCAAATGTGTAATAAGGGAATAGTACAGGACATGTACCTTGAGTAAACAGTGTATACTCCAAAATATCCAGCCAATATATATACTTTAACATAGCATATGTACAATAACATTCTATTCATGTACTACTACATGATCATGGAAAAAAATGGGGTCGAACTATGTATTCATATATGAACAGAACATATATGGTTCTTATAAAAGATTAATGCAATCCGAATGTGTTTGTTCAAATTTTCGTAGGTCAGTTGTTGTTTTAACTTAAAATCGTGTCCATTTTATAAAAAGAGAGACCCTTTGAGGGATAGCGGTAACATAGTTCCTCTTATTGAAGTAGTTATGACACTTACATGTCACCAAGGACCCTTGGATCATTCTAATAAAATATCAAGGCAATCTGAATGCGTTTGGCCGGATTTCCGTAGGTTTGTTGTTGTTTTCACTTAAAATCGTGTCCATTTTAAACAAAAAAGAGACCCTTTGAGTGTTACCGGACACACAGTGCCTCGTATTGAGGCAGGTATGACTATTATACATTACCAAGGACCCTTGGATCGTTCTTATAAAAGATAAAGGAAATCCAAATGCGTTTGGTTGGATTTCCGTAGGTCAGTTGTTGTTTTCACTTAAAATCGTGTCCATTTTAAACAAAAGAGAGACCCTTTGAGTGGTAGCAGTCACACCGTGCCTTTTCTTGAGAAGTGGTTGACTCTTACACGTCACCAAGTATCCTTTTATGATTCTTATAAAAGATCAAGAAAATCCAAATGCGTTTGGTCATATTTCGGTAGGTCAGTTGTTGTTTTAACTTAAAATCGTGTCCATTTTAAACAAAAGAGAGACCCTTTGAGTGATAGAGGTCACTCAGTGCCTATTATTGAGGTTGGGATGACACATACACATCCCCAAGGACCCTTGGATCGTTATTTTAAAAGATCAAGGGAATCCAAATGCGTTTGGCCAGATTTTCGTAGGTCAGTTGTTGTTTTCACTTAAAATCGGGTCCATTTTAAACAAAAGAGAGACACTTTGAGTGTTACCAGCCATACATTGTCTTGTATTGAGGCAAGGATGACTCGTACACGTCACCAATGACCCTTGGATCATTCTTATAAAATATAACGTCAATATGAATGTGTTTGGATGGATTTCCGTAGGTCAGTTGTTGTTTTCACTTAAAATCGTGTCCATTTTAAACAAAAGAGAGACCCTTTGAGTGTTACCAGCCACACCGTGCCTCGTATTGAGGCTAAGATGACTCTTACATATCACCAAGGACCCTTTTATCATTCTTATAAATGATAAAGGCAATCCGAATCCGTTTGGTTCGATTTCCGTAGGTCAGTTGTTTTTTCACTTAAAATAGTGTCCATTTTTAAAAAAAGAGAGACACTTTGAGTGATAGCGGTCACAACATGCCTCAGATTGAAGCGATTTTAACTTTTAAACATCACCAAGGACCCTTGAATCATTCTTATAAAATATCAAGGCAATCCTAATGCGTTTGGTCGGATTTCTGTAGGTCAGTTGTTGTTTTCACTTAAAATTGTGTCCATTTTAAACAAAGGAGAGACCCTTTGAGTAGTAGTGGTCACACTGTGACTTGGATTGATGCGCGGTTGACTCGTACACATCACCAAGGACCCTTGGATCTTTCTTATAAAAGATCAAGTCAATCCGAATGCGTTTGGTCAGATTTACGTAGGTCAGTTGTTGTTTTCACTTAAAATCATGTCCATTTTAAACAAAAGAGAGACCCTTTGAGTGTTACTAGCCACACCGTGCCTCGGATTAAGGTGGGGATGACTCTTACACGTCACAAAGCACCCATGGATCATTATTATAAAATATCAAGGATATCTGAATTCGTTTGGTCAGATTTTCGTAGGTCAGTTGTTGTTTTCACTTACAATCGTGTCCATTTTAAACAAAAGAGAGACCCTTTGAGTGTTACCGGCCACACCGTGCCTCAAATTGAGGTGGGGATGACTCTTACACGTCACCAAGGACCCTTGGATCATTATTATAAAATATCAAGGCAATACGAATGCGTTTGGTCATATTTCCGTAGGTCAGTTGTTGTTTTCACTTAAAATCGTGTCCATTTTAAACAAAAGAGAGACCCTTTGAGTGTTAATGGCCACACAGTGCCTTGGATTGGGGTACGGTTGACTCTTACACATCTCCAATGACCCTTATATCATTCTTATAAATGATCAAGGAAATATTAATGCATTTGGTCAGATTTACGTAGGTCAGTTGTTGTTTTAACTTAAAATCGTGTCCATTTTAAACAAAAGATAAACCCTTTGAGTGATAGCGGGCACACCATGCCTCAGATTGAGGCGAGGATGACTTGTACACATCACCAAGGACCCTTGGATCATTCTTATAAAATATTAAGGCAATCCAAATGCTTTTTTTCGGATTTCTATAGGTCATTTGTTGTTTTCACTTAAAATCATGTCCATTTTAAACAAAAGAGAGACCATTTAAGTGATAGTGGTCACACCGTGCCTTGGATTGAGGCGCGGTTGACTCATACATATCACCAAGGACCCTTGGATCGTTCTTATAGAATATCAATGCAATATGAATGTGTTTGGTTGGATTTTCATATGTCATATGTTGTTTTCAATTAAAATTGTGTCCATTTTAAACAAAAGAGAGAACCTTTGAGTGGTTCAGCATTCTTGCATGTTGTTGGTGCATATCATCTGTTAAAATTAGAAAATGACTCATTGTAGAAAATATGTTTTATTTAATAACAATTACAATTTTCCTATGAACATTTACATACAACAATGTTTCATCTTTTTATCCCCTTAACCCCTCTAAAAATTGACCACCAATTATACATGTCCCCAAGTCAGATCTTCATTGTATTTGTGTAAAATCTACCATCAGGTATATGGCCCACTCGTTTTTGAACACATATATATCATCTTGTGAGTATGAGGCTTTTCGGCAGTTAGATAGTACTTCAAAATAAAAAAATAAAGATTTAATAAATAACTTAAACGAACTAGTAGTTGTTTTTGAAAATACCTCTTTAGGGATGCTAGTTTGCTGATGAAAAACGATCTCTTTCATAAATTTACAAACATAATAACCGCAATCATTATCGTTTGTTTGTTTTGGAAATTGAAAAAAATTGATCATTAGGATAATAACTAAATTGTGTTGAAATGTGTTTGGATAGTGAAATTTTATTATATATACCCTGATATTTGTCCAGACGTAGTACTTGCTCGCCTCCCTATGTTTAGCCCTTGTCCTCATTCATTTTTTTAGATGATAATGATACACCTCCCTATCATAATATAATCCTTAGTAAAAGATGATATAAATTATATTACTTGATGTTTAGAATTAAAACGTAAGATGTAGTGTCTTACAGATTCACAAACTCCATCATGTGTGGTCGGTTTGATGGATATCCTTACTTTGAATCCATAAAATAAATATTCGGAATATCCAAGTTCACCGCAATTTGCAACCAATTTTGCCTAAAAACACAAAAAGGAATAAGTAATAAAATAAGTGAAAATATAATTTATATGCTTTAATCGTAGAGTATTACCCCTGCATGGTTGGTATTAGGAAAAGTCTGTCATCTGTAATCTTGCGTTCAAATGTTTTCAGCAAGTCGTTCACTATTGCATCCCTTTTTGATGGCTCTATTTTTGTTAGGTGTGTTTATGTGATATGAGGACTAAATAGTTCAAATCTTAGCTCATGGGAAAAATCCTTCAACTGTTTTTCATAAATGCGTCTGTCAATAATATAAAATTCATTTAGTCATAATTTTCACATTAGATCAGATTTTAGAAAATCAATTCATGGAAACATACCTCATATATACATTTACAATTGTGATGCCTAGCCAACTGTTTTCAAGGATTTCATTTACATTTTCAGTAACAACGAAATCTTCATTTTCCTCTCCATATATATTCTCTTTGAAAACCACTATATGACTATTACCATCTTTTAGCTTCGTATCCACATGAGTCTTCAATGCTAGTAAATGTGGATAGAGAACAGGCGGTGTTATTGTGCTTTTAGTAGCTCCTTGGGATCGGTTGGTCGATCCTTTAAATGGTTTTGAGCCAATGTTTGTCACCCCCTTCCCTTTCTCCATATATAACAACAATCATTGGTTCAGACCCTTTTTTCATTAATTGTTAAGGGTTTAGCTTGAAAACAAAAGAAAATAAATACCTCTTTGTTTGCATGTACTCTTATAAGTTGTGACAGCCATGCAATGAATTTCCCAATAGCCTTTTCGACCGTATGAATATCATCGTCATCAAGTGGAAAAGGTAGCTCTGTATTTGGATCATGAGCTACAGTAATCGACACATTCATATGATCTTTCAAAAGTGGTCTATTATGTAGTGTGACATCTAGGATATTGAACCCTGTAGCCCTCGCTACAAGGTGATAGGTGGGTGTTGACATATATAAATCAAAATTATTATCACCCTGTAGAAGATCAGTATAGCAAAATTATCAGTGTTTTTCTGATTCATATTTCATGGGAACAATTTTTATAATATTGATTACCACAGATAAGACAGTTCTTTGAGGCGAATGGCTCGCCTCAAAGCTGGTGGGGGTGGGGTGGGATGTTCATGCGGCGGTTGTTCCTGATTTGTGTCTTCCCTTTGCTTCCCACCCATACAAGTTGCTAGAAACTCCCCCTTACATTGCAATCGTTCTTCAAGGGTTGCTATTTTTTCACTCATTTGTTCCAATTTTTCATCTGTATCATCCATTTTTTCATCTTCTCAAAATATACTAGGGGTGTCACCCCAAACCCTGCACCTCTGACACGACAGTATTTTTCTGGCTTCTTCAAAGCCATCGATAATAGGTATGTATCATCTATAGGAGTAACAGATTCTTGTGACTGTCGGATATAGGAAAATAACTAATTGTTTTTATGTAATATCAATTTAAAACAATTTTTTTATCGTTGTTTCATACATAAACATATTTCCCACACATTTTGTGTGATTTCATCTAATAACATCCCTTCTTTGTTCACACGTGCCTACTTCCATAGCACATGATGTGGGATGGAAGTGAATTTGGTTTTAGACTCATCAATCTACATATAAACATAGAAAGATAATTATGATGTTGTTTATTGGCACCTAACAATATTACTGTAAATTTAAAATATATACCATTTACTTTTCTAATGAAGTGTACCCCATCCTTGCCTTACAAGAGGGGTATGTTGGTTTTGATGCACGTTCCTTATATTCAGTACAGAGTTTCTACTTCATAAATTAAATATTGATAATCAAATTGATGAATACAGGTATCCTCAAACAACGTATTATCACCCACAATGTACCTGAAACTTCTCATCCCCACGACGGCCAATAAATGCATCCCATGCTTCTTGGGATATCAGGTGAGTGTAGAAAATGGGTGTGTGAGGGTTTATTTTACCTTTATAATCTTTCAGGTGTCATCTTGTTAAAATAGTGTGAAAACCTCGATGAATCCTTCCTGCAAGTCTTAGTACATAATCCTTGTGTGAATCGTCTACTATAAATGTACTCTGCAAGAGACTGAGAAGAGTAAGACATTGTTTTAGTATTTTATTTTCTAGTAAATTAAAGAAATAAATTGATAATGTTACCTTTATTTCTTCCCAGATCACAGCCTTTATCCTAGACACAACATGGTGCCATGAATCTATGTCAATCGGCACGCGTTACCGAGTGACAACTCCAATGTAGATGCTAAACATAGCCTTTTTGGGATTCACATGTTGGCCTCGTGCATTCCATCCGACTTCAAATTTGATGCCTTTGCTTTTCACCTTAAGAATTTTGGCTAATAGCATCAAACTAAGATGCACCTATATTTTCTGCAACGTCGGTCCTTCATTCCTGACCATTTCATCAATATCAACATCATCTATATGTTCATCTAGAATGGTATCAACGACATGTGCCGATGGTTGTTGGACCTCAAAACTAGGAGTAGAAGGAGCCGCAGCTGCAGGAGCAGCAGGAGTCGCAGGAGGAGCAGCAGGAGAAACAGGAGCCGCAGCAGGAGCAATAGTAGCAGCAGCATCTACAGGAGCAGCAGCAGCAGCATGAGCTGCAGGAGCAGCAGCAGCCGCAACAGCTGCTGCTTGAGAAACTTGTTCAGCCTCAAGGATAGGATCACCAAAATGTGCAGAAGTCGTTATCTGCAAAACTGGTTGAACAGTTAATTTAGATTACATAAATTCAGTAATGATAAGATAATAACATGAGATAACAAGATCAATATTTCAAACAAAATATAACATTTTTACAGAACATTCTTTCTTTTTTTCAAAGGTTGAAGGGATTTGAGACCTCTATCGACTATCCAAATCCCTTCATTGTGGTCTCCTCTAACATACAAAACATCATATGCATTGGGAACACTCCGAAATGATTGCGATGTACCACTAAAAGTATCGTCCTCAACTGAATTTTCATCAGAAACTTCAGTAGTTTTCGATGATAACAGAACAATCGACTACTTTCGGTTTTCGGGATCTGGAACATAAAAAACATGCACTGCTTGTGATGTCATTATAAACTATTTGTCTTTGTACCCTTCTTTACTAAAACCAACTTTCACAAATCCCAATTCATCTATTTTAGCACCACTTTTGTTATCAATCCATTTGCATTGAAAAATTGGCAATTGAAATGTCGTATAATCCAACTCCCATATTAGTTTGATAATGCCAAAGTATGACATATTTGCATAAATTGGATTTATGTCCTTACTACCAGAAACATGCATCACTTCAGCCACTAGTGTAACTCCACTATTTTTCATGGTACAATCTTTATCATGTTCATCTATATAGAATGTATAACCATTAATTACATAACCACTATAAGATAATACATACACACTTGGTCCAGTGGCTAGCCATCGAAGTCGTTCTGAAATTGAATTTGTATTTTCATCCAACTGCTTAAAAATATAGTCCTAAAACCATTCTATAAAATGGTTATTATGTGTATCTGACAAACATTTTTCAGCCCTCGATGGATTCAACTGCCTAAGAATTTATTTGTGATTTTCAATATATGGAGAAACCTCCCAACTGTTATGCAATACATAAAGATGAGTCTGCTCCTGATCTGTAATACTGATTATCACAACTTCTCTTCCAGAAATTCCCTCACCCTCAATGCGTCCAGTGTGACGAGATTTCGGGAGACCAATGCTTTCAACATCAGATAGGTATTCAGTACAAAATTCAAGGGCATCCTCAACAATATATCACTCCACTATACAACCCTCTATCCAACTTCGATTTTTGACATAGCATTTCAAAATATTCATATACCATTCAAAAGGATACATCCATCTATAGTGCATAGGACCACAAAATCGTATATCTCTCACCAAGTGAATCATCAAATGAACCATAATATCAAAGAATGTTGGAGGAAAGAACATTTCTAATTCACATAATATGATGACAATTTCTTTTTCCATAGCTAGAAATTTCCCCGAGTCTAAAACATTGATACATATAGCTTTGAAAAAGAAACAAAGTTTGGTTAACGTATGACGAACATTCTTGGGAAAAATGCAACGTAAATCTATAGGAATTAGATCTTGCATCAAAACATGGAAATCCTGTGATTTCAAACCTTTTAACTTCAAATCATTCATTCACACAATGTTCTTGATATTTGTTGAGTACCCCTCTGAAACCTTTACATCATTGAAGAAGTTTCAAAACTGATATCTCTCCTCCCTAGAAAGAGTATAAGCAGTTGGAGGAAGAAACATTCGATTTTCACCCTTCACGGGAGCCAACTCTTCTCAAATTCCCATGTCAACCAAGTCCAACCTTGCCTTAATTCCATATTTTGTTTTTCTAGGGGCATTTAGAAACATTCTGATAACACTGTCACATACATGTTTTTCCACATGCATCACATCAAAAAAATGTATGACATACAAAAAATTCCAGTATGGTAATTCAAAAAAACTGATCTCTTTTTTCAACCAATTTTCGTAAGGTTTTTTGAAAATGGTTTACCAAAAATAGTGTTCAGATATTTTAATTTCTCAAACAGATGATCACCTGTTAGTAGAGACGGTGTTGGGAATTGTTCTGAACTTCCATTGAATGGTGTCGTCCAAGATTGGTTCTTATGCCGATGAGGTAGAAATCTACGATGTCCTAGAAACATAGATTTCGATGAATGGTTCAACCAAATTTATTCTGTATCTTCTTCTCACATGGGACACCCTTGAGTTCCTTTAATTCTATAGCCTGAAAAATTTCCATAAGCAGGGAAATCATTTATTGTCCCATAGAACATCGCTCTCAACGTGAAGTATTCAATTTTATAAGCATCATACAACATTACAGCTGAGTCCCACAATAACATCAGATCCTCAATCAAACGATCCAGATAAACATCAATATCGTTACCTGGTTGTTTTGGTCCTGATATAAGCATAGATAACATGATGAATTTCCAGTTCATGCATAACCAGGGTGGAAAGTTATAATTTACAAACATAACAGGCCATGTACTATGAGTGCTGGTTTGAAAACCAAAAGGATTCACTCCATCTGTAGATAACTCAAGAATAATGTTTCTCGTCTCTTTTCCAAATTCCGTATACTCATGATCAATTTTCTTCCATTGAGGAGAGTTGGTCAGATAACCTAATAACCCATCTTTATTTCTTTTATCTACGTGCCACGACAATTGTCTTGTAGTTTCTTCACTTCTATATAGATGCCTAAACCTTGGAATGATTGGAAAGTACCATACAACTTTCGTAGGATTGGATTTATCTTTCTTGTATCGAGAAGCACCACACTTTGGGAATTTTGTAAGTGATTTTTTATCCTTGTGAAACAATATAAAGTCTTTCGGGAAAGCATGTATTCTTTCATAAATCATTCACATCTAGCGTAGCATTCGTCTAGCTTCATATGTCTGGCTTGGGAGCTCATTATCTTCAAGGAGCATGCCATTCAAGAGAGAAAGTAGTTCTGTAAAACTGACATCACTCCATCTGTTGCCTGCTTTCAATTTATACAACTTCAGAACAGCTGACAATGTTGTATACTTACTACAAGCAGCATGTAATGACGTCTTTGCACAACTATTTAACTTCTCAAACTATTTTGGGCAATCACAGAGTTCATCTTGAATTGTCTTTGTAATTTCCTCAATATGATCTTCATCATCATTGAAATCTGTAATCACATCTTCCATACAGTCTTCTTCACTATCCATATTTGTATTCATATCTGACGATCCATAAAATGTAGTTCTATCCCAGCCAGTAGCTACATTCCCTTTTTCTCCGTGTTTATTCCAACATTTATAACTCCGATCTATTCCGTGACATATCAAATGTTCTTCCAACTCCTCTGGAGTAAGTAGTTTAGAATAACAACAATGTAAACACAGACAAAGGATTTGAGAAGGATACTTTGCATGATCCTTTGCAAACTTTATGAACTCTTTCACTCGGTTCTCGTACTCTATGGTTAAACGATTAGCATCCATCCAATCTTTATTCTTATTCATCCTATTTGAATCTCAAATTTTAGTATTTATGGTTCAAGTACACAAAACAAGACTTCCAAATACAGTATAAGAGAACCACTTCCTTATAAGGAGATCAAGTAGTCTAACCTATAATCAAGATTCATAAAAAAGACTATTATATTCACTAAAAAGATGATGATCTATCACTCTATAAGGAGGATATAAGAGGAGATAGATGATTTCCAATTGATGAGAGATCCCCTTATTTGAGAGAAACCAAACGCATCCACTGGATCTTCTATATGAGAAGAAGGTAGTTTGGAGGAGTTAAAATGACTCTTGTAATCCTTAAAGAATCAAGATTTCAACTGAGAGTTGTGTAGGAGAAAAAAGAATATAAAATGGGGCTCATGGAATTTAAGACTAAAAAAAGATACCACATTGCAACCTCCCATGGACATGGTACAGAAATGATTTAGACAACCATACTATGGTGTAGTCTTCTTTTCATGAACTAGGCTAGGTTTCCATCCCACTTGACTCCTGACCCAAATCATGGGAAGGTCCAAATGAAATTACCAATCCCCATGGGTTGTAACTATTTCCTAGGCATTGAGTAACACCTTTGGGAATGGTTTTTTCTTGTAAAAAAAATAAATATTACATAATAATAAAACACCATATCATAACCAAATTTCACAATATAATAGACCAAAAGATAACACTGCAATAGGGGATAAGCATTTAACAATTTCAACCAAAACCAAAAAAACAAAAAAAGGTGAGGGAACCAACAATACAAACAAGCCCCCATGAAACATGAGGGTCAACATTCCCATTCCACAACCAATAACAGTCACCAAAAGGGGAACTACTAGCATATATATGCACCATCACCACCAAGGGAACCTTGCCTTTAACTGGGTAAAACAAAAGAAGTTCTACATAAACCTGAGGGTCTATATAAGGTGTGAGCCAACATACCTAGTAGGACACAACAAAAACAGATTCCATGTAATGAAATTATGATAAACCTTAACATGTTATTTTTTAAGAAAAAGGAAGATACAATTAAAATAAAACATTCTTTGAAATAAAAGAGATAGTAAATGTGACAAGATAATGGTAATAATAGTATGAGCACTATAGAAAATCTCTAAGGTATTTGGGTTACTAGGGTCCTAGGATCCTCGTACTCTTGGTGATCACATCTCTTGGACATGAGGGTCCTATTTGAGCCTCCAATACCTAGCACATGAATGTTTAGTTAGTGTTTTTATGTATATCCTTATTAAGAAGACCAATCATTGGCCTGACTAATTCACATAATATACTAGACCTAGTCTACCCACCTAGATAACTAGGATTCCATTGTTCTCAATTCCACCCCCTATATAAAATTATATCTATTTTATAAAATCACAATTCCAATAATAGAAACACACATGACAAACAACCATTTACAATAGTGAAGTCATTATCAAACCCTTACGCACAACAAAATAATTGGAAAACATGTTTCCCACAACCCAGAAAATTTATAAAACCATTCTAGAACCAAATAAATCATATTAAACACATAAAACAATGTCAAATAATGGAACAACAATTGGAATGAAACCACCAACTGAACTAAGGAAAGTCCATAAGGATGATATTAAACACCATAACCATAAATATTTAACCCAAATAAATGATTCAACCAACAACAAGATGAATATAAAAAAAATATTTGGAAATCATGACTTAAAGGGAGGTCCGGGTGTTGCGGGCGGCGGAGGTCTGGAAATCCGAAGAGAAAGTTACGAGCAGCGGTGGTCCGGCAACGCGAACCGAGGGCGGAAGAGGTCCGGCAACAAGAAGTCAGGCGTTGCGGGCGGCGGAGGTCTGGAAAACTGAAGAGTGTTTTGGGCGGCGTAGGAACGGAAAACCGAAGGGGCGTTGCGGGCAGCGGGGACCGGAAAAGAGAAGCGAGGGCGGCGGAGGTCTGGCAACGAGAACTCAGCGGACAGAAGAGGGGAGTCACAGGGTTTCAGTACCGCGAGAGATTTAGGTCACGATAAAACGAGGGCACTTCGTGACCGACTTTATAAAAAAATAGACTAAGGTTTTATCATTGCTAAAAAAGCGATGATAAAGACTACCATTATCAGTGTGTTTTTAGCGCTGATAATGGTACTCTTTATCAGCGCTAAAAAAAGCGCTGATAAATCATTCCTGTAGCAGTGCTAAAATTTTAGCGCAGATACAGAGAGTCTTTATCAGTGCTTTTCTAGCACTGATAAAGAGTTGTTTTATCAACGCTGATAAAGGGCCTCTTTATCAGTGATTTTCTAGCACTGATAAAGAGGCCCTGTATCATCGCTAAAACTGTAGCGCTAATATAGGGCTTCATTATCAGTGCTTTTCTAGCCCTAATAGAGATGCCCTATATCGGCGCAAGAAAGGTGCTGATAAAGAACACCTGTATCAGCGCTAAAATTTTAGCATTAATACTAGGTAACCTTTATCAGCGGTTTTTCTTAGCGCTGATATAAGGGGGCACTTCCCTTTCCTGTTTTTGTAGTAGTGTATGTAGTCACATGATCAGCTCAAATTTGAACTCACGATCTACAGGACTGAAGCAGAGGAGTAGGATCAGTCGGAGGTGTGATCAGGCAGTCCATATTTGATGCGCCCCATCCCACATCGAAATCCAAAACTACCTTCCCTCTGGTATATAAGAAAACGTATGACCTATAATTATTCCATCCCGTAATGGGGTTAGGAACCTATACATAATGAATCCCCTCCACTCAGGCTTGGTCATTTTATGTTTCCTTTCAGGATGTCCTATATTAGGGCATAATCGTTCTCACCTCTTACAAGGTCCGTTCTTTTAATTATGGTCAGCTGGCTGGACACAAGCTAGCTCCCATTGGGCATTGTGGCTGACCTTGGCCCCAAATTTGCCTTTTGTTGATCTTGGCTTGTCTAGTTTATTTGTTTGCCAATTTTTTTGGAAAAAGAAAGTGTGAAACTCTTAGAATAAAATTCTAAGATGAGTACAACAAGGTCTTAAGGTGTATCTCCTTAAACCAAAGCCCAATATTTCATGTATTCCATTTCCAAGTTCTTCATGCAAATCACTTTGATGTTTTGCACAGTATTCACATTCCTTGAATCTTCAATGAAAATTTTCAAATGCACAATTATGGGTCCCAACAAAATGCCCCCCTTTTGAATGAGATTCATTCAGAACGAGAATGAAAAGAATCTGATTCTATGTTACACATAGATTACTTTTCCACATATCTGAATGTATGAGGAAATTTGGTATTTGATCTTCCTGAGAGGATCTATCATGATTATGTCATTGAGGAATTTGAGGTTCTATGCATAACCAAATCCAGACCATGAGTTCTTGGAAAATATTAGATAGGAAGTGGTTTTTGTTTGGGGTATAGATACCCTAAAATAGGAATGTATATGAATTTCAAAATCGAGCATGGATTGGGTGGAATGGAACATGTGGTTGGATCCAAAGTAAGTTACTTGGATGTCCTTACGTATCTCATGAGGATAGGAATCAAGCTTCACATAGTTCTGAAATATTCCGCTATGAAGATCAAACTCATACATAGGGAACATACTTTCATAGATAAATAACTCTATGATGAATTTCCTTATGTAGATCTAGCTCATAATTAAGAGGGAGGATATCACTATTTTTTTGTGTGATTAAATCCTGGGTAAATATCCATGTTCCAGTGGTGACGTTTCTTGGATAATCCATCATGCCCATACTTTGTGTGTAATACCAAATAGATCCAATTGCATGGATTTGATTTCTTGAATTTCAACAAGTTATTCTTTGAGAAATGCTCATAAATGCCCTATTGACATGAAATTCTTCATTGATTCACCTACTCTAGTATTTTTGAGATCGTTTGATTTACAAGGATAATTCGAACATGGTATCCTTATCAAATGATCTATGTTTTGCCTAAGTCAAGGGACATAGTGATTATGGATTGATTTTTTCTAATACCATGTGATTGTCCCTATAATCTTTGTATCTTTTTATTTATTTTTCCCTAAATATTTTCTAATATTCATATGGATGAAGTCTTAGCAGGAATCGACTTGGCTTTTTCTTAGGTCACCTTCTTACTGGTTTTTTGACCTGGAAAGTTTCTATGCCTCTTCTATTTTATAAATTCTCAATATTGAATGGATCACACAACGTTCATTTCTAGTGATAGGAGACTTTATTTTTTCCCAAGATTCCCTTATCGGGTTTTCATCTTAGCAAGTATCATGTCTCTTGTTGTTTTAAGCTCCTGCAATCTAGACCATTGTTGTGCTGTAGTTTAGGGTTTTCAAGCATAGACTATTGGTGTGTTGTAGTTTAGGGTATTTGAGATTGAACTTTATTGATGTATATGGAATATAGGGTAGGAAACCCAGGGATGACTCAAAACACTCAAGGTTTCTGAGTTCCATCGTGGCAATGGTAGGGCTCATGAGGATTGGAGTTCCTTTCTTACAAGGAGGATATGCCTTTAGTTGGTGGGTTAAATCCCTTATGGATCGATATAATGGCCAATAGAATCTTATCTACACTATTTTCCAAGGGTTATGGGATATTTATGGGACGAAATATGATTGAGGGAAAAATACTAGAGATGCTAGGTCTTCCTGGATAGTTGGAATGTGGGTGGTGTTGGTCATATCCCAAAAGCATTAGTCTGTGAATATAGGATAGAGCATACATATCGTGCATGTCCTATAACACTATAAGATGTTAGGTTCCACCTCAGTGTCTCTGGGGCTCACAAGTATTAGAAAAACCTTTATATTGAGCCAAGATGTCGCTGGTTGGTGGGTCATTATACCTTCTGCGTCAATAGCATGGCTGAACTGAGAGATCTCTTTTCTTTTCCAAGGGCCATGAAGGATTTTTGAAGACTCAAGTGTCTGAAAAATGATGTTGGGTATAGAAAGAAGACTATCCAAGAAGGTCTCTAGTAACATAGGACAATTCAACTCTTGATTATGAAGATTTACCTCTACACCCTATGGTTTTGAAACATGAGATGTGGTCCATCAAAAGGTTTGGGAATAGATTCTCCCATCCCTACTTTGATAAAGGGTACAAAATAGGGTGATATAATTTCGAGTATGTCAAATACACATTAATAGTCTGGTTATTGGAATTATAAATCATAGTCCATGAATATCTAAGTTAATTGGAGAGAAAAGAAATCTAGTAGATACATGTCAATCAAGCCTCTACTTTTCCAAAAGGTCAGAATGATAACTCCTATATTTAAGGGTGGAGTTCCTAGGATATGGTGGTCCATTCGGTAGAGTGAGTCCCTGTTACCAATTTTTTATGGGTAGGTTGTGTTTGCTCAGACTTCAAAGGCATGAAGGTCATTTATGAAATGTGAAATATTCAAGAAGGGTTCGAGCACCCTAAAAGTTGTGTCGTCGCTTAGAGAACATATTCTTATTTCAAGGAAATGTGAAAAACCATTACTCTAAAATTTTTGGGACTGGGAGGTTTAGAGAGCATAATTTGTCTTCTATTAAGACCACAAATTGACCCCTTTGAGCTTTATTTATTATTCATTTGCACCCTAATTTTTTCCTAAACTATGATGATGAAGAGTTTGGAGAAAAAAGACTCAACTTATGCTTAGGTCTCCCTTTTACTGGGTTTTAACCCAAAAAGTTCTATGCCTCTTTTGCTACCAATTTAAGGTCTTGAGATTTGGACCATTATCAACTAGAGTTTAAGGTTATACAGTGACCAATGTGTAGGTAGTTTAAGGTTATGACTCAAATAGACCTAATATGGGAGATGTTACACAAGAGCCTAATTAGGATACCCATGGTCAAGAGCACTCCATCATCATTCTGAGTGGGAGATATAAATGTTGTAAATCACAGCTTAGAGTTCTCAGGTAATTAGTATATTTGACAACCTTATGGGAATAGGTTCATATCATGCTAAGGTGTTGAGTTATGCCCCAATGACTTCAGGCTCACAATAATTAGAAAGACCTTTATATAGAGAAAATAGTTTTCCACTTGGTGGGTCTCAATCCCTTCTACATCAATAGCATGCCTGAACCGAGAGATCTCTTTTCTTTTACAAGGTCCATAAAAGATTTGTGGCAACCTAAGGTACTCAAGACGTGAAGTGTGGCACATGGATTAAGATGATTTTAAAAGATTGCAGAAGCACCCCATACTCTGGTTGACCTAGGTAAATCTCTTATGGTTCTTATATAAGTAATGAAAAATGGTTTATGGGCTTCATAGTTTATCATCATGTAGTGGGGGAACTTTCCATGCAGTTTAATGTCATGTGGTAAGGAAATTTTCAATTTAGATTATCATCACGTTGTAAGGACATATTTTTTGATCAGTTTTAATGTCATGCAACTATGATATTTTCCTTTCAGTTTATTATCATGTGGTAAAGACATACTTCTATGTAGTTTATCATCATACTGTAAGGATGTATTATCGTGTAGTTTAACATCATGCAGTAAGGATATGGGAACTGATGTGAACGGGTGAAAATATTGTAGTTGGGATAATGGGTGGAAGTTCGAGAATCACTATGTATCTCATGAGAATGATAATCAAACCACACATAGGTATGAAATTACATGTAGTTTAATATCATGTAGTGAGGATGTGGATCCCTTGATGTGAAATGGTGGTATTATGGTTGGGCCCAAGGATGGAATTTTGTGTTTCACTACATATCCCATTGTGATGGGAATCAAGCCATATGTAGTTCTTAATGAAGTTCCATGTGTAGGTCTGACTCGTACATAAAGTGGGGGAATATTTATATTATTTTTTGTGAATGGGTTTGGTGTTGGAAATCCAGAAATCAGTATGTATCTTATGAGGGAGGAATCATATCACACATAGTTCTTGAATAGGAAATACTCTACACAGGCCTAACCCATACATAGATGTGGGAATTATTTCCATAAATTATTGTATCTTGGCTCAACATTGAAGAATCGAGAATCACTACATATCTTATGATGAAAATAATCAATCCATGCATAGTTCTTAAGGAACCGTACAATTTAACATCTTTCGGTAGGGATGAATATGGACTAACATGAAAAAGTGATGATGTTACAGTTGGATCCAAGGATGGAATTATGGGAATCAATATGTATATCATGAAAATGATAATCAAGCCACACATAGTTCTTGAATAACCATGCAGTTTAACATCATGAGGCAAGGACATGGGATCCCTAATATGAAGGGGGATAGAGTGGATAGAGGTGTGGTAGAATGCCAACACCAACTGTAGTGGTCCTCTCATGTGAGGTCCACGGAAGTGTGTAGTTTCATATTGCGTAGGGGACATTAAATGTGCATTTTAACATCATTCTACGAGGAATCAATGTGTTCATTTTATAGGCTTCCATTCAATACTAAAATGGGGGTATCAAAAGTTATTATGCATTATTTGTGGGGATAATACCTTACAGAGACTCCTATGTGTATGTGAGCTATGATCGGTATGAGAAACAAGGAATAGAAAAGGTTCCTATCATTATGTAGATGCATTTAATAGTAGGAAAGGGTAATTTTGTATCATGTGGTGGCCAGAATAATATATAATATCATGAAATCCCTTTGTATCTCATTGATAAATGAGAATCAAGTAGTACCTATTTCTAGATGGGTCTTATAGTTTTAACATCATGAAGTAAGGATTTTATTCATTTAGTTTAGAATCTTGCGATAAGGATGTTGTAACGCCCCGACCCCAGCTACCCAGAGTCGGTGCATTACTTCGTAACATTGGCATGATCACAAGAAAGATCAAATCCCGAAAGACCGATTGGTTTAGTAGCCTTGGAAACACTAGATATATTCATAAGTTTTACATTACATCATTAAACGAAAAACTACTACAACAACAAATTGTCTCCATAATCCACACTATAAACCCCTCATAATATCCCTGCAAGTCAATCATAATTTACTTCTTCACTACCTGGGAAAAATAAAACATAGAAAAGGGGTGAGCTCAAATGCCCAGTAAGGATAACAATATAGCGGAACATTCAAAATAAGCATAAACATTTAAGGCAATGAATTACTAAAACAAAAGCCTTTTAAACATGAACTTCAACATAGTATGGCAAAAGTAAAATGAAATAATGCCATTTACTTATTCACATGGATATTCTACTAATCGAATAATCACATGAAAAATCAATAACCACTTTCATAATGTTGGAATGCATAATGCTAAACGTTAATTTCTTTGTCTAGGCCTCATCCCAAGACCTAGGGGTTACTTCTAACCGGAACCCAACCCGGAGTGCCTCTAATAACCGGACACCAACCCGGAGTGCCTCTAATAACCGGACACCAACCCGGAGTGCCTCTAATAACCGGACACCAACCCGGAGTGCCTCTAATAACCGGACACCAACCCGGAGTGCCTCTAATAACCGGACACCAACCCGGAGTGCCTCTAATAACCGGACACCAACCCGGAGGGCATACTTTTACCAGTCCCCAACCTGGAGGGCTTACTTTTACTGGTCCCCAACCCGGAACATACTTGTTTAGCACATTCATCTGAAGAAAAGTTTGAAATATAACATAAACATTCGGATTAAAACTTGCATACGAAATGTCAATAGTTTCACCATAAACTATGAATGGTATAAAATAGCACATCCACAGTCAAACATATCACAAAACCTTCAATACAATATAGAAGTTTTGTATTATAATAAATCAACTTCAAATAAGCGTAAAATCCATTAAAGGATGTTGACATAGATGAAATCAAAACACTTTTTAGAGAAATATCTCTTTCTATTTTTGAAATCATTTAAGAGCCATATAAAATAAAACATTTTCTTGAAAATATTCTTGTAAGCTTGTAAGGAAATCTTTGACGATTTTATAACGGCGGAAAATAACCGCACCCGCCGTATAAGTAAAAAAAACATTTTTATCTTAATTCTGTCGAAAAGGTTAAAAGGACCTTGTTTCGAAAACGACGGAAAGATTCCTTTATAAACCTCTTACAAAAAGTCAAACAAGGGTATAAATGAATTTAACCCATATTATTGTAAATAATAAATATGTTTTGAAATACATTTCGAAGAAACATGGATGTGGATGATAAAGAGATCCCAGTAGATTATTACGTATAATACAACCTCGGATAATGAAGAGATTGTGAAATAACCCTTACCAATTTGGTAACTTATGAATCATACATCTCATGAAAGAGTTATCATACAATGAATATGTAAATACACATAAATTAGAGTGTATTACACAATGAATATAATTATGGGTAGTACATACACCACACAAAAGGTGATGGTGGCAATATGGCATGAATCTCACGGAAATAAGGAGTGAGATGAAAACCCCTTACCACGTTAATCAACTGAGTCATATGGACAAAAGTTAATAACCACAAAATGATTTACAGAATAACATGAATATAAAGAGGATCATGATAATATATATCAAATGGAAGTACACAATACACCACTTTCAATAATTTAGTGGCGAACAATGGAAATCTCACGGAATTGAAAGTGAGATAAGAAAATCCCTTACCTTGTACTTTTCCTTGGTTGGGGTAGGTTAACCTCCTGTATAATGGTGAAATAATTGTTATTAAATTATACAAGAATCATATACATTAATATGATATCATATATGATCTTTTAACATTGCTTTATTAATAATATCTTAGTATTATCGTCGTTTCGAGTGATAATCGATTCGTTCTTCTTAAATGTTTGGTTACGTAAGACATGTTTGTAATGGATAGATTATATATTATTCATAATCAGAATGATATTAACATTATTTTTAACCCCAAAATGAGAATAAGACTTGAATGGATATGATGGAGAATGAATCTTATCGCGTTCGTGGAGACGGTAGTCCGTACGTGCGCACGAACGCTACTTCCATTTAATTTTTTATTTTAAAAGAATCTAATCCAAATGATACATAGGTATATTACTATTCTATTATAGTATTTTATATATGTTACTTAAGTTCATTAACACCATCCTTTATACGTTCCATGTGTGGTATGAACGAGTCATATCATTTTAAGGGGGCGGTAGTCCGCACTTCCTCAAATGAAATTATCGTATGTATATACAACATGAAACGAATAATGGTATGAAATAAAATGGAATTACAGAAGCTTATATATAAAATATATATCATTAATATCATATTTAATTACAGTGCCATCATAATGGCCACCATGAGAGGTGGTAAGATGTATTTGAACAATCATCGTTTCGTGAGGCGTTAGTTTTCCATCCACAGAAACATTATGTTCATCATCCATTAGATGGAGTTGTGTGTATGTGTAGTTTGAATCCTTCTTATAACAACATCCTAGTATATTTAGGATACTGTTGTTGTTACAAAAGAAAGGAAATAAAAAGATTTTGGGGGTTGGAGAAGCAAAATAAATGAAAATAATTTAAGAGAAATCGTTACCTTTAATCTAGGTAACTCACTTTGGTTGGAACCAAAGGACTTCTTGAAATGCTTTCTGCCTAAGGGGAAGCTTCAAGGAGGAGGAGAGGGATGTGGGGAGCTTAGTTGGGCAGAGTTTGGACGAGCCAAGTGGCTTGAGAGGTGTGAAGAAATGAGAAGGAGGAGTGCCCTTTTATAAGAGGGGTGAGGGGCACCTTTGGAAAAGCTAGAAATATTAATTTATAATAAATTCATATTCGGTTTCCAAAGGCTCCAAAGTTGAATATTCAAAGGATGAGGTGGGGATAGGTCGAAAACAACTCATCCAATAGAATTTAGACAGGTTTGGGTACTTATATTAACCTTATCTTTAAGTATTAACTCTAAGTTAATTAGTTTCACTTTTACAATGTCTCTTTGTATTTTTATATAATATGGTTAATAAACTTACTATATACATCCAAGCGACCCCCAGGTGGTCCATTAATGACTAACCTATCATAATATAAGTCTCTTGGCCGAGCCTTAGATTTTTAGGAATTTAATATCAATTAATAATATAATATTTGTTTTAAGAACTCTTTTATGTCAATTTTGACACTATTCAATAGTTGATTTTTTGTGAAACTCATAAAAGATTGATTACTTAGAACAAAGTCAATTAAATCAATCCTAATATATCATATTATCCTAGAAAATTATTTTAATTCATTAAAAGTTTCATATTATTTTTATTTGGGTATTTATAATATCAATTATTTTAATTTTTCACTATTATAGTAATTACTGCATCATCATTGTGTCATAAATAAAATAAATTATTTAATGTCTAAAAATTATAAATAAAATATCATTATGTAGGAAAGCTTTTTAGCTTTCTAATGAATATTTATAATCTAAAATCCAACATATATAACCCTATGTAACAATTGTTGTTCTATAAGATATATGCTTGTGTCATTTTTGTATTCATTTTAACTAAATTAAAATAAACTGTCATTATCACTTACAAGTGGATCCATGGGGTCCCAAAATATACCCAAAGATTCCCATGGTCGACCATTTATCAACCAATAGGGTTAAGACACGTTTTAGGGTAATTTAGTATTATTATAATATTATTTTTTAACCCTTATTTACCGGATTTACCCTTAACCATGGTAAATAAAATATTTACCGCAGTAATTATTCAAAATGTCTAAAAATAAAAGTTACCTATTTACACAATTTGAACATCCTGATTCCAAATATGGAATCCATTTTCCTAAATTCAAAACACAGAAGTGGCAGAAATTAATTTAAAATTAATTCCCGCTATCAAAACAAAAGGCGTGTTTTTAAGAGATAATAATTATCAAAAGATTGACACTTGTTTATGTTCGGTTTAATTGTAAAATTATGTCCAATGACCAAAATTATATTAAATGGTAAAAATATATTCTAAATATATTTTAAAACTACTAAAATTAAGAATTTATCACTACTAATTATTTTGATTAAAAAAGTTGTTTTTAATTAGAATTTAGTAATTTTCACTATTCATCAAAATATGAAAGTTGTCCGAAAAGTACCAAAATTTCACCTTAGGCTAAATTAGATATTCCGAAATCAAAAATGATGTCTATTTTACAAAATTACAAACATATAAGTTGCATTAATTAATTTTATAATTAATTTCCGCTGTCACAACAAATAGCGTGTTTTTAAGAAACAATTTATATCAAAAGATTGGCAATTGTTTATGTCTAATTTCAATGTTAAATTAATTCTAATGACCACCATTGGATAAAATGATAAAAATATATTCTAATTATACTTTAAAACCACTAAATAGTATAATTTATCATAATAAATTATTTTGATTAAAAAAGTTGTTTTAAGTATTTTTCACTATTCATAAAAAAATTGGAAGTTCTCAGAAAGTTACAAAAAATTCAACTTAGGATAATTTCGATATTACGAATTCAAAAATGAATTCCATTTTGAAATATAAAATTTCTATAATTTTAAAAAGTGGTTATTACTATTCATAACGGCTACTTTGATTAGTCGCGGTGTTTTAGAACTCGAAGTTGCGTACAACACACGCTACTGTATTATTCAAAGGAAAGCATACCGTGGAAGCTTGGGATGTTTCATTTTAAATTTTTTGATGTCCCCATTTAGTAAAAAGTTTAAAATATTGTATTTAAAAAGGGTTCACTGAAAATGAATTTTTTCTTGCATTATATCTAAGAAACTCATAATATGGATTCTAAAATTATAAGGATTATATAAACATTAAAATTTATCTAATACTATTCATAACCTCTTTTGAACGGCTTGTTTGGTAAGTCATGGTGTGCTTGAACTTGGTGTTGCATGTAGGGAAATTATTGAATTATTTTGAAGAAATAACACACTATGAAATCTTGGGGTGTTACATTCTCCCCTCCTTCAATAAATTGCGTCCTCGCAATTTGAAATTGTTCTTAGAAAATAAAAGGTTGAAAATAGATAATATATTTGTGGGAAAACCCACATCGGAAATTGGGTTACTAAAATTTAGTCTTAATATGAGGAAAAGAGAAATGAAAGGGTCACCACCAAATTATGATCTCGATTAGGAGAACATTGGTGGCAATTTGAGACATATAATTGGAGGAAAAACGTAAATATTTATAGGTAGTGATTGAGGTCATCAATCACAAACAATTATAAAATTGAGGTCCTTAAATTCATCAATCTATGATGATTTGAAATACCATCGGTTCAACAAAACATAGGGTATTAGGATAACACATTTTTGACGTTTCAAAATATCTTAGTTGAAATCCCACATCGAAAAATGAATTAATGAGGCCTCTATTTAAAATAAAGAGTCGAAAGTATGAAGATTACCGAAAATAACACATACTAGGGTTTCATGTAGTAAAATATGGATATGGAAGAAAAATCTAACCATCAATTATCTGATGGAGAGTGGTAGAGAACATGGCTATGAAAAGGCCAACAATCCCAAAGCCATAAATTAGCGATGATTTAATGTACCATCTAGGACAACATTTTTGTTCTATGTTCCTTTTATTAATGTTGAGGAATTTATTTATGAAATTTGCTAAGATCATAAGGAGACATACTTACTTTATAATTAGAGTTTTATCCATTAATAAATTTCTACCAAAAACTCATCATTCACTCGTAAAAAAATTCTATTTATACTACTCATAGAGGGTTCCAAAATAAACGAATTTATAATTCATCTACCAGATCTTTTTTAAAAAACTGCTTTATTTAATACAGGACATCTCGTGGGATAGTGGTAGGTGATACACCCTTGTCGCCCTTCGGTTGCGGGTTCAAGTCTTGCGGCCTTGCCAGTCGCGACGGGTTGCCGCCCGACCTCTGGGTTGTCCTTTTATGGTAATCAAAAATTAATCTCAAACTAGAATTTATCCAAAATACTTCTATCCAAACTCACTGTCCAATATTTATAAGGAAGGTAAACTTAATGTAGATCCTTTTTACCTCGTAATAGCATATTAATACCTTCATCATGTATTCTTTTAAAACACTGAAACATCCTAAATTATCATAATACTTATTGGTTACATTCATGCTCCCTTATTCCATATAGAATGCTGGATATACTTCTTCAATCCAAAAATGTTTTAAACCCCAATAATGATGGAATATACAAATCATTAATCAGTTCCATGGTAGTCAAGAATATCCAATATAATTTGTCCAAAACAATCATGTATTATTCCAAAATCACTACCTCGGTATCAGAACTATATTATGATTTATCTTTCTCTCAACCATATATTTTCCAAAAATTTATCATGCTATTGAGTCACTTTTCTTTGTTCCACAAAATCTCAAGTCCTTAATGAAATAGTACTGCAGTACAATCCTTATATACTCCATAATTATTATAACAAGTACATTGTTGATACAACTCTCAATTGACATAATCAACATAAGAACTCTAATCATTCCTCTTCATCTGTGGTAGTATCATAACTTGATTATTATCCAATAACATCATTTGCGGCATAGTCTGATGACTGGGACATAGGTTCGCGTAGTGTCCAAACTCCTTGCAAATGAAGCATTGTACATTTGAAACCATTTTCTTACCCTTGCAGTCACGTACTTTGTGCCCTTTTCCTCCACACTTATAACAAACTCCCATTATTTTCAGGCAAGTTCCAGGGTGTTTCTTTCCACAGTTACCACATATGGGAAAATTCTTCTTTTCCCTCTTCCCTTTATCCATCTTTCTCTCTTCCATCCTTTTCTTCTCTTGCTTCCCTTCAAAGCCATAGGACTCAGTAAACTATTTACTTATCTTATCAACACATGATATGATGATAATACATGGGAGACTATTTCTCTTATAAATTCTAGCTTAAGACCATGAAATATATGATCCTTCATTCTCTTTGGATCATGTTCATTTCTGGAGTTCTCATTCCTTCTACTGGGCGCCATTTCTAAACAATGGCATACACTAGATCAGTTTATGAATCAAAATACATAATCACATACTTATAAAACACTTAACATAAATTGAACTATTTATGGATATAATCCATAATCATAAGAATGTTTTCTTTGAGGAAGTATATACTCATAATCCCTTCAAAATGATTTGTAAAGAAAATGAGAGTTATCCTAAGCATATCCCCTGGGAGTGTCATAACCAAGAGTGCAGCAAGGCCCGTTGTCGTGCACCAGTTCCCGTTTGAGTCTAGCTCAAAGCGGTGTTTTTGGGTTTTACCCCTAGGTACATCTGTGCCAGAGCCGCCTCTACCTGCTCGTATCCAGACAGGGATGTATTGCTCGGAAAACTC
This sequence comes from Viscum album, assembly GCA_963277665.1. NCBI lineage: Eukaryota > Viridiplantae > Streptophyta > Magnoliopsida > Santalales > Viscaceae > Viscum > Viscum album. Next base: position 611,835,185 of record OY728129.1, on the reverse strand, counting down.
ACAAAATCTCTACAATACCAAAATTCTAGGAAGTTCTTCTATACTAATCCTCAAAGTTAATCTTAGGTCTACGTGCTCTAATCAGAGTTTATCTAAATCTAGCTTCCAAGGTTTGTACTAAACTTCCTCTGATACCAACTGTAACGCCCCGACCCCAGCTACCCAGAGTCGGTGCATTACTTCGTAACATTGGCATGATCACAAGAAAGATCAAATCCCGAAAGACCGATTGGTTTAGTAGCCTTGGAAACACTAGATATATTCATAAGTTTTACATTACATCATTAAACGAAAAACTACTACAACAACAAATTGTCTCCATAATCCACACTATAAAATCCTCATAATATCCCTGCAAGTCAATCATAATTTACTTCTTCACTACCTGGGAAAAATAAAACCTAGAAAAGGGGTGAGCTCAAATGCCCAGTAAGGATAACAATATAGCGGAACATTCAAAATAAGCATAAACATTTAAGGCAATGAATTACTAAAACAAAAGCCTTTTAAACATGAACTTCAACATAGTATGGCAAAAGTAAAATGAAATAATGCCATTTACTTATTCACATGGATATTCTACTAATCGAATAATCACATGAAAAATCAATAACCACTTTCATAATGTTGGAATGCATAATGCTAAACGTTAATTTCTTTGTCTAGGCCTCATCCCAAGACCTAGGGGTTACTTCTAACCGGAACCCAACCCGGAGTGCCTCTAATAACCGGACACCAACCCGGAGTGCCTCTAATAACCGGACACCAACCCGGAGTGCCTCTAATAACCGGACACCAACCCGGAGTGCCTCTAATAACCGGACACCAACCCGGAGTGCCTCTAATAACCGGACACCAACCCGGAGTGCCTCTAATAACCGGACACCAACCCGGAGGGCATACTTTTACCAGTCCCCAACCTGGAGGGCTTACTTTTACCGGTCCCCAACCCGGAACATACTTGTTTAGCACATTCATCTGAAGAAAAGTTTGAAATATAACATAAACATTCGGATTAAAACTTGCATACGAAATGTCAATAGTTTCACCATAAACTATGAATGGTATAAAATAGCACATCCACAGTCAAACATATCACAAAACCTTCAATACAATATAGAAGTTTTGTATTATAATAAATCAACTTCAAATAAGCGTAAAATCCATTAAAGGATGTTGACATAGATGAAATCAAAACACTTTTTAGAGAAATATCTCTTTCTATTTTTGAAATCATTTAAGAGCCATATAAAATAAGACATTTTCTTGAAAATATTCTTGTAAGCTTGTAAGGAAATCTTTGACGATTTTATAACGGCGGAAAATAACCGCACCCGCCGTATAAGTAAAAAAAACATTCTTATCTTAATTCTGTCGAAAAGGTTAAAAGGACCTTGTTTCGAAAACGACGGAAAGATTCCTTTATAAACCTCTTACAAAAAGTCAAACAAGGGTATAAATGAATTTAACCCATATTATTGTAAATAATAAATATGTTTTGAAATACATTTCGAAGAAACATGGATGTGGATGATAAAGAGATCCCAGTAGATTATTACGTATAATACAACCTCGGATAATGAAGAGATTGTGAAATAACCCTTACCAATTTGGTAACTTATGAATCATACATCTCATGAAAGAGTTATCATACAATGAATATGTAAATACACATAAATTAGAGTGTATTACACAATGAATATAATTATGGGTAGTACATACACCACACAAAAGGTGATGGTGGCAATATGGCATGAATCTCACGGAAATAAGGAGTGAGATGAAAACCCCTTACCACGTTAATCAACTGAGTCGTATGGACAAAAGTTAATAACCACCAAATGATTTACAGAATAACATGAATATAAAGAGGATCATGATAATATATATCAAATGGAAGTACACAATACACCACTTTCAATAATTTAGTGGCGAACAATGGAAATCTCACGGAATTGAAAGTGAGATAAGAAAATCCCTTACCTTGTACTTTTCCTTGGTTGGGGTAGGTTAACCTCCTGTATAATGGTGAAATAATTGTTATTAAATTATACAAGAATCATATACATTAATATGATATCATATATGATCTTTTAACATTGCTTTATTAATAATATCTTAGTATTATCGTCGTTTCGGGTGATAATCGATTCGTTCTTCTTAAATGTTTGGTTACGTAAGACATGTTTGTAATGGATAGATTATATATTATTCATAATCAGAGTAATATTAACATTATTTTTAACCCCAAAATGAGAATAAGACTTGAATGGATATGATGGAGAATGAATCTTATCGCGTTCGTGGAGACGGTAGTCCGTACGTGCGCACGAACGCTACTTCCATTTAATTTTTTATTTTAAAAGAATCTAATCCAAATGATACATAGGTATATTACTATTCTATTATAGTATTTTATATATGTTACTTAAGTTCATTAACACCATCCTTTATACGTTCCATGTGTGGTATGAACAAGTCATATCATTTTAAGGGGGCGGTAGTCCGCACTTCCTCAAATGAAATTATCGTATGTATATACAACATGAAACGAATAATGGTATGAAATAAAATGTAATTACAGAAGCTTATATATAAAATATATATCATTAATATCATATTTAATTACAGTGCCATCATAATGGCCACCATGAGAGGTGGTAAGATGTATTTGAACAATCATCGTTTCGTGAGGCGTTAGTTTTCCATCCACAGAAACATTATGTTCATCATCCATTAGATGGAGTTGTGTGTATGTGTAGTTTGAATCCTTCTTATAACAACATCCTAGTATATTTAGGATACTGGTGTTGTTACAAAAGAAAGGAAATAAAAAGATTTTGGGGGTTGGAGAAGCAAAATAAATGAAAATAATTTAAGAGAAATCGTTACCTTTAATCTAGGTAACTCACTTTGGTTGGAACCAAAGGACTTCTTGAAATGCTTTCTGCCTAAGGTGAAGCTTCAAGGAGGAGGAGAGGGATGTGGGGAGCTTAGTTGGGCAGAGTTTGGACGAGCCAAGTGGCTTGAGAGGTGTGAAGAAATGAGAAGGAGGAGTGCCCTTTTATAAGAGGGGTGAGGGGCACCTTTGGAAAAGCTAGAAATATTAATTTATAATAAATTCATATTCGGTTTCCAAAGGCTCCAAAGTTGAATATTCAAAGGATGAGGTGGGTATAGGTCGAAAACAACTCATCCAATAGAATTTAGACAGGTTTGGGTACTTATATTAACCTTATCTTTAAGTATTAACTCTAAGTTAATTAGTTTCACTTTTACAATGTCTCTTTGTATTTTTATATAATATGGTTAATAAACTTACTATATACATCCAAGCGACCCCCAAGTGGTCCATTAATGACTAACCTATCATAATATAAGTCTCTTGGCCGAGCCTTAGATTTTTAGGAATTTAATATCAATTAATAATATAATATTTGTTTTAAGAACTCTTTTATGTCAATTTTGACACTATTCAATAGTTGATTTTTTTGTGAAACTCATAAAAGATTGATTACTTAGAACAAAGTCAATTAAATCAATCCTAATATATCATATTATCCTAGAAAATTATTTTAATTCATTAAAAGTTTCATATTATTTTTATTTGGGTATTTATAATATCAATTATTTTAATTTTTCACTATTATAGTAATTACTGCATCATCATTGTGTCATAAATAAAATAAATTATTTAATGTCTAAAAATTATAAATAAAATATCATTATGTAGGAAAGCTTTTTAGCTTTCTAATGAATATTTATAATCTAAAATCCAACATATATAACCCTATGTAACAATTGTTGTTCTATAAGATATATGCTTGTGTCATTTTTGTATTCATTTTAACTAAATTAAAATAAACTGTCATTATCACTTACAAGTGGATCCATGGGGTCCCAAAATATACCCAAAGATTCCCATGGTCGACCATTTATCAACCAATAGGGTTAAGACACGTTTTAGGGTAATTTAGTATTATTATAATATTATTTTTTAACCCTTATTTACCGGATTTACCCTTAACCATGGTAAATAAAATATTTACCGCAGTAATTATTCAAAATGTCTAAAAATAAAAGTTACCTATTTACACAATTTGAACATCCTGATTCCAAATATGGAATCCATTTTCCTAAATTCAAAACACAGAAGTGGCAGAAATTAATTTAAAATTAATTCCCGCTATCAAAACAAAAGGCGTGTTTTTAAGAGATAATAATTATCAAAAGATTGACACTTGTTTATGTTCGGTTTAATTGTAAAATTATGTCCAATGACCAAAATTATATTAAATGGTAAAAATATATTCTAAATATACTTTAAAACTACTAAAATTAAGAATTTATCACTACTAATTATTTTGATTAAAAAAGTTGTTTTTAATTAGAATTTAGTAATTTTCACTATTCATCAAAATATGAAAGTTGTCCGAAAAGTACCAAAATTTCACCTTAGGCTAAATTAGATATTCCGAAATCAAAAATGATGTCTATTTTACAAAATTACAAACATATAAGTTTCATTAATTAATTTTATAATTAATTTCCGCTGTCACAACAAATAGCGTGTTTTTAAGAAACAATTTATATCAAAAGATTGGCAATTGTTTATGTCTAATTTCAATGTTAAATTAATTCTAATGACCACCATTGGATAAAATGATAAAAATATATTCTAATTATACTTTAAAACCACTAAATAGTATAATTTATCATAATAAATTATTTTGATTAAAAAAGTTGTTTTAAGTATTTTTCACTATTCATAAAAAAATTGGAAGTTCTCAGAAAGTTTCAAAAAATTCAACTTAGGATAATTTCGATATTACGAATTCAAAAATGAATTCCATTTTGAAATATAAAATTTCTATAATTTTAAAAAGTGGTTATTACTATTCATAACGGCTACTTTGATTAGTCGCGGTGTTTTAGAACTCGAAGTTGCGTACAACACACGCTACTGTATTATTCAAAGGAAAGCGTACCGTGGAAGCTTGGGATGTTTCATTTTAAATTTTTTGATGTCCCCATTTAGTAAAAAGTTTAAAATATTGTATTTAAAAAGGGTTCACTGAAAATGAATTTTTTCTTGCATTATATCTAAGAAACTCATAATATGGATTCTAAAATTATAAGGATTATATAAACATTAAAATTTATCTAATACTATTCATAACCTCTTTTGAACGGCTTGTTTGGTAAGTCATGGTGTGCTTGAACTTGGTGTTGCATGTAGGAAAATTATTGAATTATTTTGAAGAAATAACACACTATGAAATCTTGGGGTGTTACAGATGTAGATCACCTGATGTGAAGGAAAATGGAATTTTTTGATCCGTTCAAATTTAGATTATGTGGTAAGGACATTTTCCTTACATTTTAATGACATGAGGTAAAGAAATTGGATCACCCTACATGAAAAGAAATTAATCCTATGGTTAGGCCCAAGAATAGTGGTCTGGGCATCACTATGTATCCTATGATAGTATTAATTAATTCATACGTAATTATTGGGGGTACCGTGCAGTTTGAAATCATGTATCTTGGATGAAATCAATATAGTTTACTATCATGTGTTCAAGATGAAGGATATCATACAGTTTAATTTCTTTCTATTAGGACTTGATCCAATAATTTTAATGTCTTGTGGTAAGGATGATAACCATGAAGTTTAATGTCTTGTGGTAATGAGGATGGATTACCCCACATGAAGGGGGAGAGAGTTTGTGGATCTGAGCAGTTTTACATCATGCGGTGAGGACTTGGTATACCGTGTAATTTGACATCTTGTTGTTAGGACTTGATTTTATAGTTTAACATCATGTAGCCAAGATGAATACAATGATGGAGGACAGTTCTTACTTTTTAATGACATATTCACGATTGATCTACTTTATCACCAATTATGAGTCCCCTTTGATATTCAAGTAGGTTGGGTGTAGCTATAGGGATATTTCCAATCTAATGATGAGGGATTATTACTTAGCCTCAATATTTTTGTAGCCTTTAGACATTGAGAATGAGTAGGGAAGAAATTATTTATTAGGAAAGGCAAGTACAATCCCTAGACCAACCCGATAGAGATTTGGGTTTTTCATCCTTGTGTCGACGGGACTCCAAGAGGCACCATCGAAGTACATCTCCCATTCCAAGCAGTGTCATGGGCATAGAATACCTCATCATATAGAAGCTTGGTGTCTTCTGGTGTATTTTCCATGGCAAGATGTGCTATGAAGAAATAAGTCATGGATTGTCATTTAAATGATTTATATGATATGAAATGAATGTTATATTTCTACAGAATGACCGCCCATCAGGCTGAGAACCCAGTCAATATAAGGAAGAAAAATATTTACTTGACTTGATAAATATGAGAGAACAGATGGACTTCATGGTGCTGCATGTAATGGCTCAGCCATATAAACGCAAGGATGAGTGAAAGGTAGTTCTTCTCGATATTAGAATATCTAATCTTAGTACCTAGGATTATCTGGATGTGGTAGCGGAAAATATTCTCACTTCCCACGTCATTTTTTTATGCGATGAGGTTACCCAATGGTCACTTCATGGTGACAACATAAAAGATGTGTGGCCTCCCTTCCACTGTAGGAATCAAAACCGATGGTTACAGTAGGTTCTATTTGTTAATTTCGAAGGATTTTGGCATAATATGGGTGCATCCTCATAGTTACCTATTTGAAGCCTCGATTCTCATTGGGTAGGCCATGATGGTTCATAGACACATCATGATTCAGTCTAGGAATTTTTATGTAGTTACAAGAAAACACATATCAGTGCTTCTTTAGAAATGAAATATATATATATATATATTTCTCTTACAGGGGCATGATGAAACTAATCAATATAAGTCATGGGTATTCTTATGTTCCTAGATATATTTTCCTAATCTAATTGATGGGGTTGGAGACACCTTCCTCAAATGAGGGAGGGGCATTCCTGAGGCCATCCTCTTCTATTTCTATGTTTTTAGAGACATTTTTAGGTGAATATGGAAATTCAGGGACTTCTTCATCACTATTAGGGTTAGTAAGGCTATTTGAAGATACATCTCCATCCTTTTCTACCTGATTCAATGTAGATAGATGTTAAAGCTTATTGTATTTACACTATCATTGAGGGAAGGAGGGGCTTAAACATATGGGATTAGATTTGTAACCTTGACCATATTTATGTTGAATACATATTCACCATTGATCATACTCCAGGTATTCACAGGGGTGGTCTCCAAACCATTGGGAGCTGTAACTTGTATGTCATCATACAACACTGGTTGCTTTCCTCCCCATTTTTAGAAATCACCTTTTTCTATGTGGCTCCACAAGTCTCAAATGGGTAATTTTTTCCATGTAGTATATCAAACATTCCATATGATGCTGAAAATATCTCCAAGATATTGAGATGCCACACAGTTTATCATCTTGTGACAAGGATATGCTCTGTGCAGTTTTTCATTATGCAGTAAGGATGTGAATATAGGTGGTTGGTCTAGGATATAGGATACATACATCCCTATATATATCATTATAATGATACTAAATACAAACATAGTTCTGGAAAAACTGTGTAATTTAATGTCATGTGGAAAGGACATGATTTGTGCATTTTAATTTCATACGGTAAGGATGCGATCCATGCAGTTTAACGTCTTTCGATAAGGAAAATGGCCATGCAGTTTAATGTATTGTGGTAAAGATATAATCCATATAGTTTAATGTCTTTTTGTAAGTACATAGGTGAGTAACCTATCACAAGGGTGGCTCTTCTAACGGAGGTTGGAAACCTCTTAATCATTATTTATGAGTTTTTGGATCCTTTAACTCTATTAAGCCAGAAGATACATGTTCCTCAAAATGATATTTGAATACAATAAAAATTATTGTGTTTCTAAGATTTCAATGGCAAGGGAAATAGTTTTTATGGCCTATCAACCCTGCCTCATTCAACTTCCTCATTTTTGGTATTTTAATCAAACCATTTTCCATGGAGCATTTGAAATACTTAGAGACATTATTTTTTGGAAAGGAATAGGTTTTGGTCAATTTTTCATTGAAAGATGGTCGTTTCTCCCTGGGAGGTAGGTGGCTCATGCTCTGTTGCATAATCAGTTTTCCCTACTCTGAGTGATCAGATAATTGGGGCAGGGATTCAGATGTTAGTGGTTCCAATATCCCCATGTCCATCTGTAACGTATTCCAGTATTTAAAGGGAAATAAACCTTTTATCATGTGCCCAATACATTAATCGTAGGGGTAATGATTGTCATGGCCTACCATCCTTATCTCACTCGTCTATCTCATCATCGTGATATTTATCAAACCATTCATCATAACATAGTTGAAATATCTAGGAACATTTTTGGATTGGAAGTAATTTACTTTTCAATGCATTTATTAAAGATATGGGTGACCAGGATGCTTCTTCCATATGTTATTTGATCCACCATTGGTGAGGGTGTAGGACTGAATCTGGATTCTGGGGTATAGAGTCCTATGTCACGACCCGTCCTCAGGGCCTGTGCCGTGACTACCCCAAGCCTGCCTCTCATAGGCTAGGGGCTGGCGACTAGAACCAAGGCATAATTCCCGGTAAAAATGGAAGGCATTGCCTATGTAAAGTAAACAAACACCACAGAGCAAACAAGAAGAAGTAAACACTAAGTAAAAACTGGGTACAAGAGTAAGTACAGAAAAGTAAGTGGTCCAGAATACAAACCCAAACTGAAAGTAAAGTACAACTGGAAAGGAAAAAATAGCAACTGAAATTAAAGCTGCAGCCTAGAGCCGTCCACTGGAAGTACCACCTGAAGGGTGGGTACAGATAGCCTCCATATCTCCTCGGGTCCAGCCGTCCGCTCCCAGTACGCCCCGCCCAGTGGTCCACCTCCGGGTACTGACCTGCTCCTCGTGCCTCTACCACAATCAGTGTTTTCCGTCGTCTGCAACCAACACAACGTAGTGCGGGCATAGCCCCTATAGGGGTGAGTATAAGCTACTCAGTAGGGACCCCGAGACCCCCGAAGGTCTCCTAGAATTCAGAAAGGATAATCCACAAAGTAAGATACAATCACGAAGTAACATCCAACACTACTTAGGTATATTCCCATACATATACCTAAGTCGTCAATTCTCGTTCGACTCCAACATCCGAGCCCAAGTACAACCTAATCCACATAGGAAAACACAACCCAATCCACACAGGAAAGAAAAATGTAATCCACATAGGATATCAAGTCAAACTTATCGATGATAAGAATTGAAAGTCAAGATTCAGCTCACACAGGTATACTTCTTTGTAAGACGATAGAGATGATCAAATATTGCCACTGATTCATCTAAGTCGTCGGACCCACACAGGATCGATAGGTAACTAAACCCCGCAGTGACCCACAAAGGATTGATAGGTAACTAACCCCCGCAATAAACCACAAAGGATCGATAGGTTACTAACCCCCGCAATGACACACACAGGATCGGACCCACATAGGATCTGTAGGTGCTGGCCCACACAGGACCGTTGAGCACTGACCCACATAGGATCGGACCCACACAAGATCGGTAGCACTGATCCACATAGGATTGCTTAGTTTTGTATTCTTCGCCGTCAAATCCACGGAGGATTTCTGTATAGTCGTCATCGTCGCAATCGCAGACAGCTTTAGGGTTCTCGCACACAGCAAGCTCGTTCGGGAGGGTCCGCTCCATGAGCCGAGGGGCTGATACATCAACTGACACATAGTCCGGAGTTTATGTATCCAAATGTTCCATATCGTCAATAGGAACTCAATGTCATAGACGGAGCGTCAATCAGACGCCCAGTCTGAGAGTTATTGGCTTTTCGTCCCAGGGCCCCAGTCGGTTTTTAAGTCAAAACCAACCTTAATGTACTCCAACTACGTCCAAACCTTGAGCGGAGTAATCCAAAAGGTCCTTCTCACTTAGAGGAATCCAACAAAGTTGACAGCACGTCAATCGGATGTCCGGAACTCAAGTTATAAGTGTTTCTGCTCCGAGGGCCTGGTTGGTTTCGTGTACGAACCAACCCAACCAAACCTAAAGTTCTCCGAAACCTTGAGTGTAATAAACCGAAACGATGGTCTTGATCCAAGGATCGCATCGCAGCTGACGGTGCATCGATCGGAGGTCCGCAGCCCTATATATGGGCAGAAGACCGATGGAGGTTCGGTAAGAGGGGGTTCGGGCCCGGTCCGACCCGGCCCGATACCTTCTGGGTCGGCCCGAACTGGGTCAACCCGTCTCGGGTCTGGGTTCAGCCAGCTTGGGCGCGGCCTGGCCCGGCACACTGTCACCAGCCTGGTGGCTCAGTCGTTCGGCCAAGCGGATGGGGGGGGGGGGCGTGTTGCCCCCCTGTGTGTAACCATGTCCCCCATTATAGGGCCACTCACGTCCGTCCAGCCGGGGGTTTTGAACCCCCGGCTCTTCCCCTGTCCGGCTGGCCTACTCCGGCCGGCCGGCTTCTGCCACCATGGTACTGGCAAGGCCGGTCCCCCCTGCTCCGACGCTGGCATCCCAATTCCGGCTGCCGGCTCCCCTGCTCCGTCGCGGCTTAAGCCGCGGCCTTGGTCCGTTCGGCGTGGCACGACGGTGCCGCGCCCCTCCGCCGCGGCCCCACTCTGGCCACGGTGTCTTCGGGTTTTTCCAACGTAGCGTGACAGCACCGCAGCTTGGTTCGATTTTCAAATTCACAGCGCGACGGCATCGCGCATCCTTGTTGCTCGTTCCCGTGCGGTGCAACGGCACCGCGTCACTTTCCTTCGAACCGCAACAACAAAAATAATAAGGGAGGAGGGTTGGCCGTGTTTTTGTGGTCCGGCCCCCTCCCGTTAAATGATATCAAGCGGTCCAATTGAATGAGGATAGATGACGGAAGAATTCACAAATAAAAACACATAAAACCCCTACCTCGACGTTGTCGTCAAATGAGAGTTCATCACAGAATTAATCGTCACGGAAGAATAGGATCGTCGCGGAAGAAAGCGTCACGGAAGGAACATTGTTGGCATTAGTTGATTTCCGAGGAAGGCGTCTCTCGCCATCGTCCGTCGTTGGAGGTGGGTGTTTTTCGTCGGCGGCGGTGCGTTCTTTGCGTTCTTCATCTAAGATGAAGAAGTTCTTCAATCTCCTTAAATTTTCTCCCAAGGCTCCCACAACAAGAATTCCAACAAAATAAAATAAGTTCAACACTTATTTTATTAACATAACCTAAGCAGTTGAATTTAAAAAGTTGAATTAAATCCTTCAAATTAAACTCACCAAATTAATTAACATTAGTTGTCAAAAAATTAATGGTGAGTTGAGGGGGGTTAGAGAATATGAAGGGGTGGGGTTCGTGTGGGCCCCACCGGCCTCATAACCTCTCATGGGAAGTTGGGTGGTTACCCAACTTCCACCCAAAGGTTAAACACATAGAAAGATAAATAAATTTTGTCGTTTAAAACTTATCTTAACTTCCACAAATTTTAACAACTTCACCCGGGAAAACGCAACTCCGTAAAAGGTGTTCCTAAGCAATTACCGGAATTGTGGTTCCATCGGTGCCCTCAGAATTCGATTCCGAGAACCGATTCAAAAGTTATGATTTCTCGCTTGTTCGTTCACTAAACGTACCCTAGCTAAACTTTGAATAGAAATTCCGGGCACACTGGGCCTCGGAATCAAGTGCCGTCAGAAACCGCGTTCTTGTAAAATCCCAAAGAAAATTAAGAAAAAAATTACTTGAATTTTACAGGTCTTTACATTACTCCAACCTCAGGGATTTACGTCCCCTTAAAGATACATCGAAAACTAGGTGAAAAAATGTGGGTATTGTGCACGCATCTGATCCTCCCGCACCCAAGTGCTCTCCTGGAGGTTTCCATGCTGCCATTTGATGCGTACTAGAGGAATCGACCGTCCACGTAGGACCCACTCCTGTCGATCCTCGATCTCCACTAGAACCTCCGCAAAAGTCGCCCCATCATCTATGTCCAGCTTCCCATGGTCAACGATATGTGTCGGGTCGTGCATGTATCTCCTCAGCTGAGATACGTGAAAGACGATGTGCACCCGGTGCAACTGAGGTGGTAGAGCCAGGTGATAAGCCACCTCACCAATCCTACTGAGGACCTGGAATGGTCCGATGAAGCGTGGAGACAACTTTTCTCCTTGGCCAAATCTCTGTATACCACGTCGAGGTGAGACCCGAATGAAGACGTGGTCGCCATCATCGAACTCCAGTGGCCTCTGCCTCCTGTCAGCATAAGACTTCTATCGGCTCTGAGCTGTCCTCATCCTCTCTTGGATGACCTGGACCTTCTCTATCGTGGCCTGGACCATCTATGGTCCCACAAGTGCTGACTCCCCAGGGTCTTTCCAGCATAGAGGTTACATGCAAGGCCGGCCGTACAACGCCTCGTATGGTGCCATCCCGATGGTGGAGTGGTAGTTGTTGTTGTACGTGAACTCCACCAAGGGTAGGTGGTCCTCCCAGCTACGACCAAATTCAAGTACACATGCGCAGAGCATGTCCTTGAGAGACTGAATGGTCCTCTCCATCTGACCATCTGTCTGAGGGTGAAAGGTGGTGCTCAGACGTAGCTGTGTCCCGAATTCCTCCTGCAACCCCTTCCAAATCCGGGAAGTAAAGAGAGCATCTCGATAGGAGACGATAGATGATGGCACACCATGAAGCCGCACAATCTCCTGAACGTAAAGACATCCCAAGATCTCCACTAAGCCCTGCTCTCTGATGGGTAAGAATTGAGCCGACTTGGTGAATCGATTGACAATCACCCAAATGGTGTTGTGACCTCTGGATGTGCGTGGAAGTCCAGTCACGAAGTCCATAGATATCCCATCCCACTTCCACTCCGGGACCTCCAAGGGTTGTACCAAGCCTGCTGGTACCTGATGCTCTGCCTTCACCTACTGGCAGGTAAGGCATCGAGATACGAACTCTACCACAACCTTCTTCATGTCCAGCCACTAGTGCTGTCATTTGAGATCCTGGTACATCTTCGCCATGCTAGGATATACCACAAAAGGGGAAGTGTGAAACTCCCTCAGCACCTCCTCATGTAAAGCAACTGGTACCAAGGTACGTCCTCTAAAAAGGCATTGTGCTCTCTTCCTACAGAGAAACCATTAGGTGCCTGTCCTGAGGATATATGTGAACGCCGCATCTCACAGTTAGCGTCCCCACGTTGTGCCTCTCTGACCCGCTGCAGTAGTGGAGGAGTGACTGTGAGTGAATGAATGAAGGCTTCTCCATATCTATCCACTAAGGATATCCGCAAAGAGGATAACTGCTTTGTCGCCTCCCCAAGTAGTTGAATGCTCGTCCTCCTACTGAGAGTATTGGCTACTATGTTCCCCTTCACAGGAGTATATACTATCTCAAAGTCATAGTCCTGGAGGAACTCGAGCCATCACTGTTGTCTCAAGTTCAGGTCCTTCTGAGAGAAGATGTACCTGAGACTCTGATGGTCAGAATAGACTGTAAAGTGCTCTCCCATCAGATAGTGTCGCCATGTCTTCAGAGCGAAGACCACTGCTGCAAACTCCAGGTCATGGGTAGCGTAGTTCTGCTCATGCAGCCTCAACTGACGTGATCCATAGGTGATCACTACCTGATCCTGCATCAGGACACATCCGAGTCCAGTCCCTGATGCATTGCAGTAGACTACGTACCCTACTCCCTCCTCCGGTAGCCTCAAGATAGGGGTGTTGTTCAATCTCTGTCTCAGCTCTTGGAAGCTCTAATGACATCTGTCTGACCACAAAAAGGGTTTCCCCTTCTTTGTCAAAGCTGATAGTGGTGTTGAAACTCTGGAGAAGTTTGGCACAATTCTCAGGTAGTATCCATCTAGTCCCAAGAAAATTTGCACCTCTGTCACGCTCCTGGGTGGGTCCCAAGCTATCACTTCCTCAATCTTCACAGGATCCACCGCAACGCCCACCTTAGAGATGACGTGTCCCAAGAAGTGGACCTCTCATATCTAGAACTAATACTTCGAGAGATTTTCATAAAGCTGGTGCTCTCGGAGTGTGTCTAGTACAACCCGCAAGTGGTAGGCGTGCTTCTCCTCAGTCGTCGAGTATATCAAAATGTCGTCGATGAAGAACACAACAAATTGATCAAAGTATGGTTGAAATATCCTGTTCATGAGGGCCATGAACACTGCTAGAGCATTGGTTATACTGAATGGCATAAACAAGAACTCATAGTGTCCATACTGACACCTGAAGGCTGTCTTTTTCACGTTCTCGTCCCGAACTCTGAGCTGGTGATAGCCTGACCTAAGGTATATCTTCGAGAACCACCGTGCTCCCTTGAGCTGGTCGAAGAGGTCGTCAATCGTTGGTAGCGGATACTTGTTCCTCACGGTCACATAGTTTAGGCGATGATAGTTGACACAAAGTCGCAAGCTCCCATCCGCCTTCTTGGCGAACAATATCGGGGAATCCCAGGGTGAAACACTGGGTCGGAAAAATCCCTTGCCCTATAAGTCCTCCAACTGTACCCGTAGCTCTCGAAGCTCGATGTGAGCCATCGAATATTCTTGGGTGGATATCGGGGCTGTCTCGGTGTACAGATCAATATAAAATTCTACCTCTCTGTGAGGAGGTAGTCCTGGAATGTCGTCGGTAAAAACATCTGTATAATGATCCAGCACTACAGGAAAACCAGGACTCCGCACATCAACGGCTCCTAGGATGAGGCTAACCAACTGATGAGTGATGTGTTTTCCTATCCTCTGCGTGAGTCCATCCTATGCTGCAAAGGCTCCCTTCTCACCGGTGAAGGTGAACCTACTCCCGTCGGTGCGTACACATCGCACATTGGACCTAATACAGTCGATCTGACCATGGACTGTAGATAACCAATCCATACCCAAGATGACGTCGTAAGGCATCGACACCGCTACAAGAAGATCCCAGCCAAAGCTCTCTCCTCCTAGAGTAAGTTCACACTGCCGGCACCAGTGCATAATCGTTGAGTCTGCTCCCATAGGAGTCTCTAAACATAAGGATCGAGCCAACGGCTCTGTCGGACTCTCCGAGCTCCAAACAAGGACAGTGGATATGAAATAATGACTCGCTCCTATGTCTATAAGAACTGCAGCAAGGTTGTAATAGACACAGATTGTACCTCGAATCATCTCAGGCACGCCGTGGTCGTAGGCCTCCACTACCTGGTGTTGTGCCTGTCTCTGCCCGCCAGCTCCCTGTGGTCAGGGGTGGACCTCCTGGTGGTGGTGGTGGTAGAGCCTCAAAGCGTCGCCAACCACCTACTGCTCGGCCAGCTCCTCTTCCTCGTCCGCCTACTCCTTGTGTACCATCATGGTCGACCCTCTGCCTTTTCCTGGGTGGTCCCTCAACCGTCTGCTACTCCTTGGCACGGCGGGTCTGGCAGTAACGAGCCATGTGGCCCTGCCCGCTGCATGCGTAGCACTGTCTGTCTCTCGAAATACTAGCTCCGCGTTGTGTGCCCCGCACTGCTGAGCCATTTTCCTGAGGTCATCTGCCTAAGGTTCTGGTCTGCCTGGACCCATGAGTCATTCGTCGACTGCCTTCTACAGAAGACTCTGCTACGTGCCGCCCTGCGGTAGGTCTCGCCGCTGATGTAGGTTCAGTAAGGAAGCTCTCGATCAGAAGAGCTCGCTCCAGTACCCCTACCTGAGTCGGAATGTTGAGGGAGATCAGTGATGCCCTGATCTCATGCCTCAATCCCTGCTCAAAGGTCCGGGCCCAGAATAATGGGTCCCGTACCATGTCTGTCGAGTAGCACGAGAGATCGGTAAATCTCTCCGAGTACTGGGCGACCGTCAAGCTGCCCTGCCGCAGCTGAAGAAGCTCCAGGATGCCCACCGCACGGAGGGTGGCTGGGACGAACTCCGAGCGGAAGAGGCTCTCAAAGTTCGTCCAGAAGAGAGATGCCTCGTCGTGCACCTGGAGCATCAAGATCCACCATCTGCCTGCTTCCGCGTGAAGTAGGCTCGCTACGAGGATCACCATGAGGTCCGCTGGTGTCCTCACTAACCTGAAAACTCACACAACAGCCTACAGCCAATCCTCGGCTGCCTGAGGGTCTGTCTCCCCGTGGAACCTGGGCAGTCGCTGACGCTGAAACTCTAAAAGTGCACTAAGGCGACATGAATTGTCAGTGACTGGAGCTGGTAGCATCGGTGGATCGGTGGGTAGAGGTACCGCCAGTGCCTCTACTGTCAAAGGTCCCTGTACCGAGGCCTCATCGCTCGGTGGGCTGTCGTTACGCACAACTCTCGGAACCCTAGCTGGCTGCCGTTGTTTGGCCATCTTGAAAAGAAACAGGTGTTCCATGGTCAACAGTATACCTGGTGAGCTGACATAAAGTAATCACAAAGAAAACTTGAATCACACATGCAATTGATTTTTTCGTTTATTAAGTCAGAAATCAGAATTTAGGGTCCTGGTGTATGGATACATCAGCCACCGCACCAACACTAGACTCCTTGGATTGATAACCACGCCCAATACGATTAACACTATTTCTTCACATAGAAGAATGATTAGAGTCCAATGTTATGTGGTAGAACTGAACTCCTATGATACCAATTTGTCACGACCCGTCCTCGGGGCCCGTGCCGTGACTACCCCAAGCCTGCCTCCCATAGGCTAGGGGCTGGTGACTAGCACCAAGACGTAATTCCAGGTAAAAAGTGAAGTCATTGCCTATGTAAAGTAAATAAACACCACAGAGCAAGAAAGCAGAAGTAAACACTAAGTAAAAACTGGGTACTACAGTAAGTGCAGAAAAGTAAGTGGGCCAAAATACAAACCCAAACTAGAAGTAAAGTACAACTGGAAAGGAAAAACAACAACTGAAAGTAAAGCCATAGCCTCGAGCCGTCCACTGGAAGTCCCACCTAAAGGGTGGGTACAGATAGCCTCCACAGCTCTCGGGTCCAGCCGTCCGCTCCATGTACGCCCCACCCAGTGGTCCACCTCCAGGTACCGACCTGCTCCTCGTGCCTCTACCACAATCAGTGATGTCCGTCGTCTGCAACCAACACAACGTATTACAGGAATAGCTCGTTCAGGGGTGAGTATAAGCTACTCAGTAGGGACCCCGAGACCCCCGAAGGTCTCCCAGAATCCACAAAGGATAATCCACAAAGGAAGATACAATCACGAAGTAACATCCGACAATACTTAGGTATATGCCCATACATATACCTAAGTCATCAATTCTTGTTCGGCTCCAACATCCGTGCCCAAGTATAACCCAATCCACACAGGAAAACACAACCCAATCCACACAGGAAAGAAAAATACAATCCACATAGGATACCAAGTCAAACTTATCAAAGATAAGAATTGAAAGACAAGATTCAGCTCACACAGGTATACTTCTTCGTAAGATGATAGAGATGATCAGATATTGCCACTGATTTATCTAAGCTCTCGGACCTACATAGGATCGATAGGTAACTAACTCCCGCAATGACCCACAAAGGATCGATAGGTAACTAACCCCTGCAATGACCCACAAAGGATTGATAGGTAACTAACCCCCACAATGACCCACACAGGATCGGACCCACACATGATCTGTAGGCGCTGGCCCACACAGGACCGTTGAGCGCTGACCCACACAGGATCAGACCCACATAGAATTGGTATCACTGATCCACGTAGGATTGCTGAGGGTTGTAGTCATCGTCGTCAAATCCACGGAGGATTTCTATACAGTCGTCATCGCCGTCGTCAGAGTCGCAGCCCGCTCTAGGGTTCCCGCACACACCAAGCTCCTTCGGGAGGGTCCACTCCACAAGCCGAGGGGTTGATACATCAACTGACACATATTCCAGAGTTGATGTATCCAAAAGTTCCGTATCTTCAATAAGAAATCAACGTCACAGACGGCGCATCAATCGGACGCCCGGTCTGAGAGTTATTGGCTTTTTCATCCCAGGGGCCTGGTTGGTTTTTAAGACAAAACCAACCCGACCATACTCCAACTGTGTCCAAACCTCGAGCGTAGTAAGCCAAAAGTTCCGTCTCACTTAGAGGAATCCAAAAAAGTCGACGGCACGTCAATCGGACGTCCGGAACTCAAGTTATAAGTGTTTCCTCTCTGAGGGCCTGGTTGGTTTTGTGTACGAACCAACCTGGACGAACCCAAAGTTCTCTGAAACCATGAGTGTAGTAAACCGAAACAACAGTCTCGATCCAAGGATCACATCGCAGCTGACGATGCGTCGATCAGAGGTCCTCATCCCTAGATATGGATAGAAGACCGATGGAGGTTCGGTAAAAAGGGGTTGAGGCCCGGTCTGACCCGACCCGATACCTTTTGGGTCAGCCCGAACTGGGTCGACCAATCCCGGGTCCATGTCTGGCCCGATTGGGCGTGGCCCGGCCCGCTTGGGCGCGGCCCGGCCCAGCTGGCGCGGCCCGGCCTGGCGGACCGGCCTGGGCAGCCGGCCCGGCGCGCTGGCGCCAGCCTGGTGGCTCGGTCGTTCGGCCGAGTGGATGGTGGGGCGCGTTGCCCCCCTATGTGTAATCACGGCCCCCATTATGGGGCCGCTCACGTCCAGCCATCCAGGTGTTTTGAACCCCAGGCTCTTCCACTGTCCGGCTGGCAGGCTTCTGCCGTCATGGGACTGGCAAGGCCGGTCCCCCCTACTCCGACGACGGCGGCCCGATTCTGGCCGCCGGCTCCCATGCTCCGCCGTGGCTTAAGCCACAGCCTTAGTCCGTCCAGCGTAGCGCGATGGCGCTGTGCCCCTCCGCCGTGGCCCCGCTCCGTCCGCGGTGTCTTCAGGTTTTTCGGACGCGGCGTGACGACGCCGCGGCTTGGTTCGATTTTCAAATGCGCGGTGCGACGACGCCGCGCATCCTTGCCGCTCATTCCCACGCGGTGCGACAGCACCGTGTCACTTTCCTTTGAACCACAACAACAAAAATAATAAGGGAGGAGGGTCGGACCTGTTTGTGTGGTCCGACCCCCTCCCGTTAAACGATATCAAGCGGTCCAATTGAATGAGGATAGATGATGGAATAATTCACAAATAAAAACACATAAAACCCCTACCTGAACGTTGTCGTCGAGCGAGAGTTCATCGCGGAATTAACCATCACGGAAGTAGAAGATCGTCGTGGAAGAAATCGTCATGGAAAGAACGTTGTTGGCGTTAGTTGATCTCCGAGGAAGGCATCTCTCACCGTCGTCCACCGTCGGAGGTCGGTGTTCTTCGTCGGTGGTGGTGCGTTCTTCACGTTCTTCATCTAAGATGAAGAAGTTCCTCAAGCTCCTTAGCTTTTCTCAAAAGACTCCCACAACCAGAATTCCAACAAAATAAAATAAGTTCAACACTTATTTTATTATCATAACCTAAGAATTTGAATTTCAAAAGTTGAATTAAATCCCTCAAATTAAACTCACCAAATTAATTAACATAAGTTGTCAAAAAATTAATAGTGAGTTGAGGGGGGTTAGATAATATGAAGGGGTGGGGTTCGTGTGGGCCCCACCGGCCTCATAACCTCTCATGGGAATTTGGGTGGTTACCCAACTTCCACCCAAAGGTTAAACACTTAGAAAGATAAATAAATTTTGTCGTTTAAAATTTATTTTAACTTCCACAAATTTTAACAACTTCATCCGTGAAAACACAACTCTAGAAATTGTGTTCCTAAGCAATTACCAGCGCAGAGGTTCCATCGGTGCCCTCGGAATTCGATTCCGAGCACTAGTTCAAACGTTAGGAATTCCCGCTCGTTCGTTCACTGAACGTACCCGAGCTAAACTTTGGATTGAAATTATGGGCACACTGGGCCTCGGAATCAAGTGCCGTCAGGAACCGTGTTCTTGTAAAATCCCAAAAAAAATTAAGAAAAACATTCCTTGATTTTTACGGGTCTTTACATCCGAGTCTTTATTGGTCTGGGGCAGGTGATGAAGCAATGGGGGTCTTGGATGATGTAAATGGTTCCCATTGATTATGATATACCAACTCTCTTAAAGGTTTTGTGGGAATACCTGAGGTCATATGGTTTCAATAATATCATTGATGAGGAGGTGGAAAATATATAAATTCCATCATCCATACAGGCTAGGGTGAGGTGGGAAAATGTTTAGATTTCACTCAATGAGGGGATGAAAGATATAAAAATTTCACCAACCCTGTGGTCGGTGTACTTCACTTCAAGGAGAGCTTCCATAAGCATACATGGGTTCATCATCCTAAGGTAGATATCTATTGAGTATTACCAAAATTATCTTCTAGAGATCTTTATTCTTTTATTATAGATGATAGATCTATTCTTCTGGAGAAATTTTCTTTTCATCCTTAAGGGGTTATCTGGTACGAGCCATGAAAACACCCTTTCCTTTGTCCGTGTCAGGGCGAGTGGATGATTATGGGAGTTACGACATGAACACCAGAGATAGAATACACTGCTTCCACTATCCATATGCTACATTTTTATTACCCTCTGAGATACCAACATGGTTGGTACCACCATCTATATATGCATGGTTGATACTGTTGAACCTTTCTTCTCTTGTGCCAACGGAAGAAGTTAAGATAAACTATTATGAGTCAAATTACTATAGGAGGGTATGATTGTACCCTTCAATAGTGTGCTCATCCAGATATAATGAGGATTATTTAGATCTGACTGATATAATATTGATTGAGACATAAGAAATTTGGTGCTTATTCTTGACGGAGTATCTTGTTTGAAAAGTCGGTGCTCGATGTACCGTTTGAGGGGTCAATTCCAGTGGTACCGTTTGAGGGGTCAATTCCTATGATGAAGATGATACTAAGGTAAAATATGATAAAAATACCCTCATCCTTATAGGATGGTGTGTTCCTTGGGATTCCACAGTCATTGAGGCTAGTTATGATGAAGTTAGAGGCTCCTAGCTACTGATGATTTGGGATTGATTCTGGGAAATTTTTACGATACACTGGTGGGCCTAAGATAGATCAAATGTACAAGGGATATAAGTGATCTTTGGAGATGCATTATTTGGAAATTCGTGGTGGTCTCTCCTACCAAATGTCCAAACTTAGACATTTGGTGTAGGAAAAACTTCTTGTGCAGCTCCTTCTGTAATCATGGTTATATGTTGATGATGATGATCAGAACAAATGGGATCCTTCCTCAGCAGATCTAGGGTGATTGGGTTGACCTGATAGATTTCCTCATCCACCTCCCTATGGTAGGGATTTTATTTCTTATTTCCCTCTAGGGATAGGCTCCCAAAGTGTTCGAATGTGGCGACAAGGGACACTTCCTCTCCAACGGCCTATCATGTGAAAGATGAACAGTGGAAACTCAACCAATGAAAGATTTTATGAGTCAAATAAAGAGTCTCAATGGATATTTTTATTTGATATTTATGGCCCAAGACATTCAAAATTTGATATTGGATGTGGTGTGTGTAGAGACCCGAAGCCTGACGTACATGGATATTACATTACATTTGCGGAATACTTAGTATATAACAAAAACACACACAAGGATCGTAATAGTTTAGTGTCTTTGGAAACTCGGAACGTAATCTTCTAATCGAGGTGAAAGATCTTCAATATCTCCCATAAAGATCTTCCCTTTTTTTTAACCTAAAACCTTTCTTTATATCCTGGGGAAAATAAAACATAAAAGGGTGAGCTCAAATGCTCAGTAAGGGTATACAAAAGAAAAATCAATCACATCATATTCATAAGAACATAACTTTTGGAAATCTTAACCTGCAAAAGAGAGCATAATTTCATAACATGGGATAAATCATAGTAGTGAAATGAAATCCCAATAAGCATAACTTAAAACATGAAACTTTGTGGCATACACACATAATCATAGAGAATCATTTCTTGTTAGTCAAGACTCATTGCCAAGACTATCTTAGTGGACAAAGTCCCTTTCTGAATCGAGTAACCCTCGTTTCAGTCCTGTTTCACTGAACCGGTATAACCTACCATTCCAGCCATGTCTATCTCATGAGATATAAAATCTTTACCCAATGCATTGGAGGGAGATATAGGTCCCACCCATCTCATAATGATACCATTCTTATGTGTGCCACAAAATCATAAATCATACATCATTTCATAACCCATGTAATAAAAATGGGATTCTTAAACAACATGATATCATAAAACCATTCATATAAGATAAAGGAATTTATAAACATAATTCCATCACAACATAGTCAAATCAATTTAAAAATATGGATAGAAATAGAACCCTTTATTATCTTAGATGGAAACTAATTTTGATAAAACACTTGAAATGAATTTTTGAGGAAAATATCCTTTCTTCTTCAAAATCAATTTCTTTTCACAAAACATCATGAAATTTTAAAAGAAAGAGATTTTATTAAAAATTGTCATGAAATATTTTGGAGGAAGATTCATGAAAATAAGGCTTTATAAAACAGTAAAAATCCGTTCGTGCCGTTTAAGTTAAAAAAACATTCTTCGTACTTTTGTCGGAAAAGTCAAAAAGTACCTCGTACCAAAAACGACAAAAGATTCCTTTCATATCCTTTAATAAAACTCACCGAAGGGTAAAATAGGATTTAAATAATTGTAGGTGAATGGAAATAATATTACATATTGAGGAAACATGGATGTGGATGATAAAATACACCCCAGTAAATACCAAAGTATAAACAATCTCGGATAAAAATGAGATTGTGACATTTCCCTTACGTTAGGTCCGATTTGCTTCGTATGTGTCCGAACCTCCTGTATAATGATTTAAATAATGTCATTGACTTATTACAGAATCATATTCATTGTTATGATATCATATATGGTTCACTTATGACATTATATTACCCGTTCTTTTGTAAATTCCATGTTAAAGAAGCGTTTTGGGTAAAATCGTTTCATTTATCGTAGGTGTTTTGACTTGTTGTTCTTGACATCATTATTACTTATATCATTATTTACTTACTTCAAGAATATAAAATATGATTTATATATCATATATATTCAGTATATATATATATATAATAGATAGATAAATAAAATGAAAAACACCGTTCATGGAGATGGTAGTCCGTACGTACGCATGAACGCTGTTTTCGTTTCCTTATTGAATTGAATGGAATTAAGTAGATGACATACATATATAAATAAATCCAGTATCATTATTATGTCATATATTTCATTAGTACTTATTATATATGCTTTATAATCATTCATGAATGGTTAATGTGGAGAATGAATCTCATCGCGTCGTGGAGACGGTATTCCGTTCGTACGCACGCGCGGTGATTTCATTTTTCCGTAGGATGAATAGAAGGTGAATTAGGGTTGTTTCATATTTATAATAACATATCAGTATGTAAGTAATACTGATGTTATTACTTTGTCATGAAACAACTAAATAAGAATAAGTTGAAAAAGAAAGAAATTGAAAAGATCGGTAATGGTTATTACCTCTTCTTTGAAACGCCTCTTTGAATCCTCCACTTAGGGAACTAAGATTGGTCTTTGAAGAATACCAGGACCTCTAGGATTATTCTAGGGAAGTGTAGAAGGGATTTTGTCTGGGTTTGGCCGAGCTTGAGTGCTCAAATTGGTGTGAGGATGAGGGGGAGGAGGTACCCTTTTATAAGGGAGGAGAGGGGCACCTTAGGAATTCTTAAAAATATTAATTTATAATAAATCTAACCCCACTTAAAAACCTCCAAAAATGACTCATATTCGAATATTAGATGATATAGGGTTGTAATCTCATCAACCAATCAAATTTAGACATGTTTGGATCTTATTTTAAACCTTATCATTTTGATTTATCCTTATTTAATCTATTTAAGTTTATTTGTGGTAATAAAATTCTAAATTTTAAATTATAACAAATAATTACTTATTTGTTGTGAATTTTCCATGACTATTTATTTTATAACATTATATACCATATAAATATAAATTTATAATTTTTAAATATTTTTGTGATTTTTAAACAATTTTGTAATATGTTATTTTTGTAAAATAACAATAGTGTCAATTTTGACACTATTCATTTATTTGAATTTAAATAAAATATATACAGAAGAAATGTTCGAACTAAAAGCTTTAATATATTAATAAAAGGTCATATGTATCTATAAAATTAGTGTATCACATTAAATAGTTCATATAATATTTATTTTATTATTTTTAAAACCATTTATTTGGTTTATCTCTTAATAAAATAATTACTACATCATTTTTGTATAATTATTTAATATACTTATTTGTTGTATAAAAATTTAAAATAAAATTCTATGATGAATATAAATATATTACCTTTCACAATAATACTTTTACTTGAATTTATCATCTTAAAATCACAATATTTAAATTGTTATATTTATTATATTATGAAGGTGACAACTTTGGCATCATTTAAAATAAAATAGTATAAGTGTCATAATCGCTTTTATAAGGCTCCAAATGGTCAAATATTAGACCATTGGATGCTTATGGTTTACATTTACATGTCCAATAAGTTTTGGTTAGGTATTTGTGCATTTTATGGTCACTATTAGTTTAATAAAAACAATATTCTTGATTTTTCACTAGATAAACAATTTCTGCATCACTATTGTGTCATAATTAATGATAATTATTTAATCCCTAAAAATTATAAATAAATTTATATGATGTAGATAATTTCATTATCTTTCGGGAGACTATTCATGTTCGAAGTTTCATGAAGTTTATCACTAAATTAAAATTAATATACTTATAAGATTTAAGAGAGTGACATGTTGTCACTTTCTTTGGTTTTAATAATAATTAAGTTATTTTCATGGAAAAATGTCCATTAAATGATTCTAATCCGACCCTTAGTTGATATGTGTGGACCTTTAGTCATCCGATAGGATTTTGACATTTTTTAGGGTAATTTTAAAATATTATATTTACCCTTAATTACCCGATTTACCTTTAACTATGGTAAATAAAATTTACCGTAGTTACTATTCATAATTCCCAAAAATAAAAAGTAGCTTATTAACATAATTTGGACCCACTGATTCCAAATATGGAATCCATTTTTCCAAATTCAATACACAAAATATGCAGAAATTAAATTAAAATTAATCCCGTTGTCGAAAGAAAACGGGTTTTTCTTTAAAACATTGTAAAAGATTGAATTGATTTAACCTACGAATTCAAGGTAAAATCAATGCTAATGACATACATTATATTAAATGGTAAAAATATATTCTATTTATACTTTAAAACCATTCAATATTATAATTTAACCACATAAGATATTACGATGAAAAAAGTTGTTTTTAATTAAAATATAGCGTGTTTTTACTATTCCTTAAAATGTGAAAGTTATCGGAAAAATATCAAAACGTTATGTAATGTAAATTTTTATATCCTGATTCAAAAGAAGAATATTATTTTGTCAAATTGAACATATAAACATGTCAAAAACTATATTTAAAGTGGGTGCGCCATCAAAAGGCGGTAAAACTGCATTTTTTGAAAAATACTTATTTTACCCGAAAATTTTATTTTGTTCTTATACCATGTTCTAGAAATGTTTAAGATGAAAAATAATGTTATAAAATTCAAAATTTAGTTAATACTATTCATAACGGCTAGTTCATGACAATATTATAATAATATAACATTGTTTATTAAAACCCGGTATTGCGTACAACACACGCTATCGAGGAAGGTCGCGATTGCGTGTAATGCAAGCCAAGTCAGGGTTGCGTGTTGTGAAAGAATCATTCATTGTTTCGTATAACAGAATCCAACCATATTTCATTTATACATTTAATATATATATATATACTCAATGTTGCGTAGAATAACTATTATCAAAATTGTGTGTATCACGGTCCAAGAATAGTATTGCGTACACTGCAAGCTAATACGGTGTTGCGTATAGTGCAGGTTAATCTTGGTGTAGAATACAACATAAGACATTAATTAAATTAAAATAATATTTTTCATAAAATCTCGGGGTGTTACATTCTATCCCCCTTAAAATGAATTTCGCCCTCGAAATTCGTCGGGGTTATAAATGGTTTACTATTTGAAAGTTTCTTTGATAGAAACCCACATCGTAAAAAGGAATACCAAAACTTATCTTTAAAAACAAAAGTATGAAACGTAACGGTTACCCAAATAAACTAATCACTGGGTTTCCACATAGGTGAAAATATGGATATGGAAGAGAAATCTAACCATCATGTTCTGATGGAGAGTGGTAGAGAACATGGCTATGGAAAAGCCAGTAATCACAAATCCATAGATTTGTGATGATATAAGGTACCATCTGATTCATCAGGTATAAGATCACTAGGACAACATTTTTGGTTTTCACGATCATTTCCCTAAAGTTGAAAATTTGAATTAGAATAAATACTTACTTTATTTTGGTACAATCTCACTGTTGTTCATGCCTTGAACAATTTCCACTTCATCTCTTAAATAAATGAAGTTGAATTTGTTATTCGTGAAGTGTTAGCAGATCATGTGATAGAATGACGGGTCATTCCATCTGTCTCAAACAAAAGGTTAGCAAAAATTATAAACATAAGTCGATCTATAGTGAGATTAATCACATATAGTTCCTAAAATGGACTTATACTTCATATATCATACTGCTTAATATAATAAAACTAGTTTCTACTAAACAGGGACTTCTTGTAGGCCAGTGGTAGGCGATAAAGGCCAGTCGCACTTCGGTTGTGGGTTCGATTCCCATAGCCTTGTCCGAAGCAATGGGCTGTCGCCCGTCCTGCAGGTTGTCCTTTTTATAAAACTATATTACTATAACATCCCATCAATAATATCGAAAAAACTTATATCCTTAAACAATACTAACTTATGTCCAACATAATCCATTCCAATCTTTAGGCTTATCCATAATACTGCAGTCCACTCTCATAGTGAAAACGATTACCAGAGATTTAATACCATCGTTGATCCTCATATATCATAAGATATGTTTTGTTGGTCACATTCCAAACATTCAAAGTCCTTAATCATGTATTCTCTTGAATACCCATTGAACCTTAATGAAAGCATGAATGCAGCTAAAAGTTAACACTTTCCACATGCCACAATCCAAAAATTCTATATACTCAAACCATGAAATAACCTTCTCCTTATATCAGTCATGACCTTATGAATACTATCAAACATTTAATTTTCTCCTTATCCCTTCATTATGGGCATATTATCTACTTTCCAAAATATTTTAATCACTTTTCATGGTTACCGGTACCTTAAAATTATTGAAGACCACAATAGACCAATACATAAATATTTCAATACACCATAAAAGTACCTCAACAACATTATTCTTGAATACCAATACATAAACACTTCAGTCCATCCACTTAAATGATTGTCCTGGAAGAAGTCCTTCCTTGATTTAGAAGTATCTTTTTAGGTCAGGGCATTGAGTTGGGTAATGCCCATGTTCTCCACAAATAAGACATTGAACTCCATAACATCCTGTCACTCTATGACCCTTTTCTCCACACAGATAACATCGGTCCCTCCATTTGAGGTATTCCTCAAGGTTCTTCTTCCCTTCTTTAGAAATCTCAATCTTCCTTTCTTTATGCTCCTCAACATGCGAACATGCATAATAGTTTAACTTCCTCTTCTTTGATGAATTAGTAATACCACTAAATTTCACCTTGTTAATCATATATCGCGATGACTGATTTGGCATAATCACAAGATCTTTCTCTCTAGGAATTACACAATTTGTTTTCTCATAGTCACCAATTTGTCCATTGGATTCAATGTTAACCGAATTCCTTCTGGTTCCCTCCATTAACTAAAACACAAAAAGAATCTTGTGAGAGTCAAAAATCATGCTAGGGAAAACAACATAGTAAAGGAGGAGTACCCTCAATATCTAACATCTTAGGTTAAATTCTAAGATCGTTAGCGCAATTCTAGCACTATAACCTATACATATACTTAACCTTAGAGACATCCCTAGACATACCTTAGAAATATCTCTAGGATCTCACTAAAGTTCTCGAATCCTAGTTTCCAAAGGTTGACTAAACCTTTCCTCTGATACCAACTGTAGAGACCCGAAGCCTGACGTACATGGATATTACATTACATTTGCGGAATACTTAGTATATAACAAAAACACACACAAGGATCGTAATAGTTTAGTGTCTTTGGAAACTCGGAACGTAATCTTCTAATCGAGGTGAAAGATCTTCAATATCTCCCATAAAGATCTTCCCTTTTTTTTAACCTAAAACCTTTCTTTATATCCTGGGGAAAATAAAACATAAAAGGGTGAGCTCAAATGCTCAGTAAGAGTATAAAAAAGAAAAATCAATCACATCATATTCATAAGAACATAACTTTTGGAAATCTTAACCTGCAAAAGAGAGCATAATTTCATAACATGGGATAAATCATAGTAGTGAAATGAAATCCCAATAAGCATAACTTAAAACATGAAACTTTGTGGCATACACACATAATCATAGAGAATCATTTCTTGTTAGTCAAGACTCATTGCCAAGACTATCTTAGTGGACAAAGTCCCTTTCTGAATCGAGTAACCCTCGTTTCAGTCCTGTTTCACTGAACCGGTATAACCTACCATTCCAGCCATGTCTATCTCATGAGATATAAAATCTTTACCCAATGCATTGGAGGGAGATATAGGTCCCACCCATCTCATAATGATACCATTCTTATGTGTTCCACAAAATCATAAATCATACATCATTTCATAACCCATGTAATAAAAATGGGATTCTTAAACAACATGATATCATAAAACCATTCATATAAGATAAAGGAATTTATAAACATAATTCCATCACAACATAGTCAAATCAATTTAAAAATATGGATAGAAATAGAACCCTTTATTATCTTAGATGGAAAATAATTTTGATAAAACACTTGAAATGAATTTTTGAGGAAAATATCCTTTCTTCTTCAAAATCAATTTCTTTTCACAAAACATCATGAAATTTTAAAAGAAAGAGATTTTATTAAAAATTGTAATGAAATATTTTGGAGGAAGATTCATGAAAATAAGGCTTTATAAAACAGTAAAAATCCGTTCATGCCGTTTAAGTTAAAAAAACATTCTTCGTACTTTTGTCGGAAAAGTCAAAAAGTACCTCGTACCAAAAACGACAAAAGATTCCTTTCATATCCTTTAATAAAACTCACCGAAGGGTAAAATAGGATTTAAATAACTGTAGGTGAATGGAAATAATATTACATATTGAGGAAACATGGATGTGGATGATAAAATACACCCCAGTAAATACCAAAGTATAAACAATCTCGGATAAAAATGAGATTGTGACATTTCCCTTACCTTAGGTCTGATTTGCTTCGTATGTGTCCGAACCTCCTGTATAATGATTTAAATAATGTCATTGACTTATTACAGAATCATATTCATTGTTATGATATCATATATGGTTCACTTATGACATTATATTACCCGTTCTTTTGTAAATTCCATGTTAAAGAAGCGTTTTGGGTAAAATCGTTTCATTTATCGTAGGTGTTTTGACTTGTTGTTCTTGATATCATTATTACTTATATCATTATTTACTTACTTCCAGAATATAAAATATTATTTATATATCATATATATTCAGTATATATATATATAATAGATAGATAAATAAAATGAAAAACACCGTTCATGGAGACGGTAGTCCGTACGTACGCATGAACGGTGTTTTCGTTTCCTTATGGAATTGAATGGAATTAAGTAGATGACATACATATATAAATAAATCCAGTATCATTATTATGTCATATATTTAATTAGTACTTATTATATATGCTTTATAATCATTCATGAATGGTTAATGTGGAGAATGAATCTCATCGCGTCGTGGAGACGGTATTCTGTTCGTACGCACGCGCGGTGATTTCAGTTTTCCGTAGGATGGATAGAAGGTGAATTAGGGTTGTTTCATATTTATAATAACATATCAGTATGTAAGTAATACTGATGTTATTACTTTTTCATGAAACAACTAAAGAAGAAGAAATTGAAGAAGAAAGAAATTGAAAAGATCGGTAATGGTTATTACCACTTCTTTGAAACGCCTCTTTGAATCCTCCACTTAGGGAACTATGATTGGTCTTTGAAGAAGACCAGGACCTCTAGGATTATTCTAGGTAAGTGGAGAAGGGATTTTGGCAGGGGTTGGCCGAGCTTGAGTGCTCAAATTGGTGTGAGGATGAGGGGGAGGAGGTACCCTTTTATAAGGGAGGAGAGGGGCACCTTAGGAATTCTTAAAAATATTAATTTATAATAAATCTAACCCCACTTAAAAACCTCCAAAAATGACTCATATTCGAATCTTAGATGATATAGGGTTGTAATATCATCAACCAATCAAATTTAGACATGTTTGGATCTTATTTTAAACCTTATCATTTTGATTTATCCTTATTTAGTCTATTTAAGTTTATTTGTGGTAATAAAATTCTAAATTTTAAATTATAACAAATAATTAATTATTTGTTGTGAATTTTCCATAATTGTTTTGTTTATAACATTATAGACCATATAAATATAAATTTATAATTTTTAAATATTTTTGTGATTTTTAAAAAATTTTGTAATATGTTATTTTTGTAAAATAACAATAGTGTCAATTTTGACACTATTCATTTATTTGAATTTAAATAAAATATATACAGAAGATATGTTCGAAATAAAAGCTTTAATATATTAATAAAAGGTCATATGTATCTATAAAATTATTGTATCACATTAAATAGTTCATATAATATTTATTTTATTATTTTTAAAACCATTTATTTGGTTTATCTCTTAATAAAATAATTACTACATCATTTTTGTATAATTATTTAATATACTTATTTGTTGTATAAAAATTTAAAATAAAATTCTATGATGAAGATAAATATATTATCTTTCACAATAATACTTTTACTCGAATTTATCATCTTAAAATCACAATATTTAAATTTTTATATTTATTAAATTATGAAGGTGACAACTTTGGCATCATTTAAAATAAAATAATATAAGTGTCATAATCGCTTTTATAAGGCTCCAAATGGTCAAATATTCGACCATTGGATGCTTATGGTTTACATGTACATGTCCAATAAGTTTTGGTTAGGTATTTGTGCATTTTATGGTCAATATTAGTTTAATAAAAACAATATTCTTGATTTTTCACTAGATAAACAATTTCTGCATCACTATTGTGTCATAATTAATGATAATTATTTAATCCCTAAAAATTATAAATAAATTTATATGATGTAGATAATTTCATTAGATTTCTGGAGACTATTCATGTTCGAAGTTTCATGAAGTTTATCACTAAATTAAAATTAATATACTTATAAGATTTAAGAGAGTGACATGTTGTCACTTTCTTTGGTTTTAATAATAATTAAGTTATTTTCATGGACAAATGTCCATTAAATGATTCTAATCCGACCCTTAGGTGATATGGGTGGACTTTTAGTCATCCAATAGGATTTTGACATTTGTTAGGGTAATTTTAAAATATTATATTTACCCTTAATTACCCAATTTACCTTTAACTATGGTAAATAAAATTTACCGTAGTTACTATTCATAATTCCCAAAAATAAAAAGTAGCTTATTAACATAATTTGGACCCACTGATTCCAAATATGGAATCCATTTTTCCAAATTCAATTCACAAAATATGCAGAAATTATATTAAAATTAATCCCGTTGTCGAAAGAAAACGGGTTTTTCTTTAAAACATTGTAAAAGATTGAATTGATTTAACCTACGAATTCAAGGTAAAATCAATGCTAATGACATACATTATATTAAATGGTAAAAATATATTCTATTTATACTTTAAAACCATTAAATATTATAATTTAACCACATAAGATATTACGATGAAAAAAGTTGTTTTTAATTAAAATATAGCGTGTTTTTACTATTCATTAAAATGTGAAAGTTATCGGAAAAATATCAAAACTTTATGTAATGTAAATTTTTATATCCTGATTCAAAAGAAGAATATTATTTTGTCAAATTGAACATATAAACATGTCAAAAACTATATTTAAAGTGGGTGCTCCATCAAAAGGCGGTAAAACTGCATTTTTTGAAAAATACTTATTTTACCAGAAAATTTTATTTTGTTCTTATACCATGTTCTAGAAATGTGTAAGATGAAAAATAATGTTAAAAATTCAAATTTTAGTTAATACTATTCATAACGGCTAGTTCATGACAATATTATAATAATATAACATTGTTTATTAAAACCCGGTATTGCGTACAACACACGCTATCGAGGAAGGTCGCGATTGCGTGTAATGCAAGCCAAGTCAGGGTTTCATGTTGTGAAAGAATCCTTCATTGTTTCGTATAACAGAATCCAAACATATTTCATTTATACATTTAATATATATATATATACTCAATGTTGCGTAGAATAACTATTATCAAAATTGTGTGTAACACGGTCCAAGAATAGTATTGCGTACACTGCAAGCTAATACGGTGTTGCGTATAGTGCAGGGTAATCTTGTTGTAGAATACAACATAAGACATTAATTAAATTAAAATAATATTTTTCATAAAATCTCGGGGTGTTACAGTGTGTAGGTGAAAATGTACGTCGAGGCCTTAGGGATAAAGAAAATTTTCTAGTGATATCGGAATCTATTGCCACATTCGATGTTGTCATTTCGATTTCAAGGAATATAGAAGTCCTAAAGAAGAAACAAGTCACCTTACTAGTGAAACATAATATATAAGAGTACATGTTTTATCAATAAAATTCAAAATTAAAGGAAAAAGAGGTAGTCCCTTCTGAAAAAAAATTACACAAGGTCCAATGTGGTTAAAAAAACATGTCAGGTTATTTGTTTTATTGTGAAATGATCACAAAATAAACTGGACCAATGGACACCAGACAATCTATTATTTTTGACCTGTGAGAGGGATTACATAGTTAAATGAATTCACATCGACTGTTGTCTGTCTCCTTTTTTCCCTACCCTGAATCTATTAGGGCATTTCACGACTGCGTGGTAAAGGTTTGTGGTCGAGTCTCATCTTGTCTCTCATATCATAATTTCTATGTCAAAAATGGGTGTGTACCAAGGTTTGTTGTGGGATTTGAGTGCAGTTGTGTAGTATGCAATGGGATTATAGATCTGGCTTGTGACTGTGACCTTTTTCCAACTTTATGGAGTTCAACTGGATGTATAAGTTGACGTTTTTTTGTTCTAGAGTTCTTGGATAGTTTTATGGTTTTGGATAATTTTTTTTGGGTATTTCGGTGTGATTTATGGTTATTTTGTTTGAATCTACTCCTCTTGTGGTTTTTGATTTTAGAGAATTGGAGAATTGGTTCGTGGTTCTTGAACCTCTTCACTGTTGAGTTTTTCTATGGGTAATAAAGTGGTGAGAAAGACTTAAAAATGAGGAAGGATTTTTTTTCTCCAACAATAGGGAGTTGTGAATGTATTGGGGGTATAAAAATCAACTTATTACAGATCCAATTTTGGTTTTTTTTCCTATTCTTTTGATGTCTTGGAAATGGTGGAGCGGCTAGTTGATGTGCTGAATCAGTGGAATGGAATTCTATTTTTTATAAATCTTTGGGTCTCTTCTGGTTCGAGGATTGTGGGTCGCAGCATCTGTCTCACCAAGAGTTTCTCCAAATGAGGTTTAGAGAAGAGGGTTTCTCCTAATATTCGCTATCTATTTTGATGTTTGAGAGGGTATGGATTGGCTATCGGTTCTAGGCCCATGTACCCATGCACGGGATAGTTTGCTGGCGGCGAGGAGTAGGAGGAAGCTGATATTATTGTCTTTGATGCTGGGTAGGGGATCTTCTATGATGGATAGGTGTTGTCTGTCATAAACCTTTTTTCCCATGGTGATCTTATTGTTTTAATTCATGGCGTCCTACATGGTTTCTCACTTTTTCCTCAAAGTTTTTGAATAATAAAAATTTAATTTTTATTTATTCGGTTTCTTCAGGATTCAAGATATAGAAGAGATTGTGCTCAGCGGTTTGATTTCAGGGGGGGTTTAAGGCCTCGCTCCATCACTCACACCAAGTTTTCCATTTGTTTACTATTCCATAAAAACACTAAATGGTTCCCACATCCATTATTGAGTAAAAAATTTCTTTCTAAAGGTAGGTGTTCCTTTGGGGTTTCACACGCAACAACCCTTGGGAACTCACATAGGTCGAGAGTGTGGGAGTTCAGGCTCATCACACCCTTTTAGGAGAAATTGTTGCCTACTCTAGGACTCTCTTATAGATTTAAGATATGTTTGTGAAATCCTTCTATGTTCATGATACAGGACTGATTACTAATGTGTCAATTATTTGATTATTGACATGTATGGATAAGGAAAATTGCATGCATATCACAGGTTCTCTAATGCTCTCTTATTTATTTATGATGCTTTGGGTTATGGACATGTTTGAGCACTCTAAAGTCTGTTTCCGTCTAGGGAGGAGGTTAGTGTTTGGGATATGGGATTTAACCTCCATTAGAAGTCCTATGATCCTGTGAAAACAAGAATCAAAACCCACAACATTCATTTGACATAGTTTACAATCATGTGATTGGGCACATCCGCATAGTTTAACATCATTCAGTAAGGATGGGAATATCAGGATCAAACCTTGATGAGGTATCCTACATATCCTTTTTAAAATAGGAGTATAAATCTATGTATTTATTATAATGGGTGTTTCTTTGAGATATACGATAATAGAGGCCCTGGATGGGGCTTATGCATATAAGACTTCTCTGGATTGCTTCATTGGGAATATGTCCCATTGAGAAGAGGTGAGATGTAATCAGACTTATATCCTGATTATGATCCCACACTAGGGTAATTCTCCAAATTCTTTTAATGAAATCATCATTGGTCTCTAAACCCACGTGAGTCATGATCGATGTGAGAAATAAGCGGTATTGGTAGATTGGACGCATTTCATGAGAGCATATTCATATGGGGATTACACATTAAAGTTTCATTTTGAGGGGTATGGTTACCCATATCATGGAGGACATGTTGTGGAGATAGGGGATTAGGAAGGCATCCTGTGTATCTTGTTTTATAACAATAATTAGAGTCATCATATTTTTTTTCATCCCAATGATTCTGATGGGTTTGAGTTACTCATGGGAATGATTGGGACCTTTAAATGATACACGTCTATGAGTTCTCTTATTATCTACTGATGTAAAAGTAAGAGTGATAGACATATGGAAGAATTTAGTCCCCCAAGTCGATAATAATTGGGACATGAAGGTACTTACGTCGAAGTGGATGCCCATTGGAGCTCAAACCTATGGACGTCAGCCTACGTATCCCAGATATGATGGGAATCAGAGTTTTCGTAGTTCATTTATCCCTTAACCCACTGATGGGATCAGGTAAATGATCATGATGGGAGACTTTATGGTTATCCCCAAGGTTTCATAATGTTAGGGGCTCACTCTAGGATGGATTCCCTTCAATCATGGCTAGCACACTAAGTATGTCCTATTATTGGGGACATATTACATTATGTTAGTAATCAAGTCTTAAACACTAAGGATTCCCTTTAATTGGGGATTACACACTGAGGATAGCTAAATATACACTCATTATTTATCTTATGATGGATTAAAGAGAGGTGGTAGCCATAAATGGTCTGTCTGAGAGGATGACATTGGTAGGGTCACATGATCGTATGAACCTATCCCATCAAAGACACTTCCCTTATAAAAGGGGGGTATGGTCGAATGTTCTTGGCTAGGGCCCACTTGGCATGAGTTGAAATGGGTCTGCCAGATTAGGTTTAAATGTCTTGGAGGATCTTCCTAACATGTTTTATCTTTTTTTAGGCATGTCCTGATTGTCTATTAGATATATTGGGGCTTCATCGTGACAAGGCATACACATCCATGGGTGTTTTTTTGACATGTTCATGATGACTCGCATGTCTTAGGTTGGCATTCCCAATTTCTTATACATGACCAAAGTAGACATGTTTGGGGTCTTTCACGCCATCAAAGTAGACATGACTATGTGTTGTCATATGATCAACCTGACACTTCTTTCAGATTGTCACCTTATAATGGTTACATGTCAATGGACAATCACATGATCATACTTACATGTATATAATGTGTCACAAGATCATACAAACTTATCTAGAGTTTGTCTTGTGATAAGGAGGAAATTTTTAGGGGTTTTCTTCTAATCAACTTGGCTTTTCCTTGATCCATCGCATGATAATGGTGACATGTCAAGGGGTTATTGTGAGATCAACTTGGCTTATCTTTAGACTACCATGTGTCGTGATTGGCATATCAATTTGGTGTTGTGAGATCACCCTAAATTTTCCAATCCTTTTCTTAGGATCAAAGAAATACATCCAAAGTCACCCAAGGACATCACAATACCACTGAAGGCTCTTGCAGTTGCATCTCCTTAAGCTATTCATATAGTTGGGTCTCGCGGATGTGTTTAGGGTCTTGCGCTTGTCTGAATATTGGAGCCACATTTCAAATGGAATAAAGCCTAAAGTTGAAATGTACATCATAACCATGGAAGATAGAGTGCATGGCTAGTGAACTCATTTCACAACCACACCTCCTAGGTTCTTCATGGAAATCTGAAGCCTCATTTATGGGTGTCAAGGAAATTCTCATGCGAAGGAGTGCAAACATGATGACATCGTACATAGGTCTCAATTCATGTGACTTGAATGAACTCAATGGGGTTATTGTGATGGAGTCTTGGAACATGTGAAGAGGCTTCCTAACAACACCACAAGCATGTGTAAGGGCCCATGGTGCACACTGCTAGGGGGTTTATCCAAACTACACCTCATAGGGTCTCGCATGATCGCATGTTCATGAGAATTTCTTGTGTTTCAGTGGGGTCTTTTTGAGGATTCTTTGTTCATTCTATTTTTATGCCTTCAACAAAGGGTCTTATAATGGTCTTTTTACTTATTAATAGGGGTTCCTACTGATTCAATCACATGCATGGATGAATAATTGCATTGCATGGCGATGGAGGTTGCATGACTTATGAGGGGTGCATGTCCTCGAGTCTACTCCATAAGGCCAACTGAAGGAGACCAATGAGGATTAGGCTTCAAGACAAAGGAAGGCACATCTCCAGTGTTGTATGTCTATAGGAACCCATTTGGGAATCACATATCTACAATCGTATGACCTCAATGGGGTCTTGTAATGAACTCTATGACCCTTCCAACATGTCGTGGGGGTGCTGTATGTAGAGGGAACCATGTAAAAGGGTGTATGAAAGTGACATGAACAAGGGGTCTCATGGTATTCGTGTGACCTGAATAAAGGCACTACAACGAGTCTTGTAAATGAGTACAAGGAGTGCACACTGGGATTTTTAGCACAACCGACGGACCTATCTGGTAAATTTGCGAACCCAAGGGGTCTCATATGATCATGCAATGGATATGAGTGCTGATGGGAGATCTCATGGAATTACACTAGTGTTATCGATCAGATATCATGACAACTCATGTTGGTTGTCTTGGACTCATGTGGATATCATAAAAGGATTGTAGATATGGCGGTTGCTGGGTCGGAAGCGGATTGGTTTCAAAAAGAAAACATAGTTGCGAAAACACCAATTTGGGAGAATCACTAATGTAAATGAAGCTCCAAACCAAATAGCATAATAATAAAGGGGACACAAATTTTAACGTGGAAAACCCCTCTTTGTAGAGGATTAAAAACCATGGGGAAACTCCATGAATATTCACTATGAATGAGAGAGTACAAAGAATCCACGAAATAGCCCAAACTTGAATTACAAATATAGTGTATAAAAACCTGTGTGAAATTCACATCCCGATACAGATTAAACGCCTCTCTGATGTTAGTTTGTGACAATTTGTCACCCTTAGAAGATCAAACACAAACACACAACATTGTAGCACCTCCTTTCATAACCCAATTATCCGTTGTTCGTTGCCTCCCACACTCAAAACTGTTGTCCATGTTTTTTGCACAATCCTCTGCCCTATTCTATTGTGTGTGTGCCCCTATAATTTTTGGTATTGTGGATGAAGAATAATGGCTTATGCCTTCATTTTATAGGCCCTCAACCCCGCATCAAAAACATTTCTTTACATTAATTTAATTCATTCGTCCTTGACACGCTTTCCTATTTAAAATGTGTCCTCATTAATGCACCATTAATTCCCAAAACAGGCTGAACCCCCAAAAATCTCCCCCTTCATCCCATCAAAGAAGGATATCACATCCAAAAAACAACATTGGAAAGCAAAATGGTTGGTATCGCACCAACCATAAACCACTATAGAAAATATGACATCCCCTTTTTGGATCTCTGATGGAAACCTAAAATCTCCCCCTGCAAAAGAAATCCAAATGTCAAAGTCTTCATCATATTTGTGACTATACCGATAATACCAGAATAAATCATATATGGCTCCCCCATTATTATGATCAACACATAATCTAGAGCACCTGCAGTAATAAGTTGCTCTATCTACTCAACATCCTCTGAGCAGTCAAAAACTCTCAGCACATCACCCTGATCTTTGATTTTTATTCATTCTTCAATAGTCACAATCTATGAAGAAAAATAATTAGGTGTAACATCTAAAACACCTAACCTAACATGCTTAAGACTCCAAACCTTCTTCAACTTAGTCGATGGTCCTAGATGTTGGAACCAGGGTCTTCAAAGCATGATTTGGCGTATGGTTTGTGTTTGTTGTCAATCCTCAGTGGAAGTTAAGGATATGTACCAACAAAGAGATCATACCGTTCAAGCAGAAAACAGTAGTGAAGGTGGCGTCGTTTCCCAGTGTTTGTCAGATTTTTGGGCCTGAAAATCGGCCAATAAAGTAAAGTGTTTTTGGCAAAGGTACTTGTGCACCGTGCTCTTGGAGGATAAAAGACTTGCGCGCCATATGGTTTTGAGGATCAGAACATCAAAATATGGATAAGGAATGAAGGTTGCGCAAGTGTTGGTTGGGTCGCGCAAGTGAGTTGCGCGACAGAGGTTACTGGAGACAAGACTTGTGTGCCGTCGAGGGACTTGCGCGCCGCCGCGCAGGGTGTCCAGTTTGCCTATAAATACTGGACCACCCCTTCTCATTTCTCATGAAGCTCAAGACTTTGAGATTGTTTGAGCTCTCGCCGCGCAGGTGGTCGAGTCGCGCAGGTGGTAGTTTTGTCTCACAAGTAGAGCTTGCGCGCCGGTTGTTGGCTGTGCACCCAAGGCGGTTTGGAAGAGAAAGGAAGTGTACTGCGCAAGTTTGATGTCAGGGAAGGAAGCGTCGTGTAGGTGCATTGATGACACTTGCACGCCAGTTTGGACTTGCGCGCCGTAGTGGGACTTGCACGACTGTCTTGGAGAAGCACGCCTGGTTTTGCTGAAGCCCACCAGCCTATTTGGAGCTGCACGAAATCCAGGAGACTACCCGATACATTCGAGGAAAGGTGATATTCTTCTTCTGGTGAGAATCGGACTTCAATAGAGCATCTACATGCAACAAGGGATGCATTCTTATGAAAATGATGAAGAGACCTTCACGTCTATAAACTGAGTGAGACTTCACCAAGGGCAGTGAGCTAGGGGGAGTCAACAGGAGTGACCCGAGGGACACAGTGAGATATCCCTGAACCTTTGTAAAGGCAGTGAGCCTGGGATAGAGTAACTGTACCCGAACTTTTGTAATCTACCGCTAGTGAAGCATAGTGGATTTTGGTATGAACGAAAACATGTCGGCGTATGCTCCTTGGATGTAGCCCTTAGTGGTGAACCAAGTAAAAAGGGCTGTGTCTTCTCTGTTCATGTGAATGTTTGCATTCTGAGCATAATCATCATACAGGATCAAAAAGTTCATACCAACGTGGGAACAAGATCCATCACATTAAAAGAAAAAGTGGTCACCCTGATTCACCCCTCCCCTCTCAGGGTGTCCCGGGGTCCTTCACTAGACTCATGCATGACGATTGCCTATGCCACAAGTCTGACAAAGTCCTCTTCGCAATTGGATTTGTCACATCACTGCATGCCTTTACATCTGTCATGTAAAGCGTGTCATCCATTTTTCCTCGCACATAAACCATCGATCCTTTGGAAAATGTTCATCCTCCACCACCAAACTAACTCATGTATCCATCAGTATCAAGAGCACGAGAAGATAACAAATTATGGCGTATACCTGGCATGTGTCGCACAACCTTCAATGTCAGTGTACAACCTGCATTTTTAGTGATACAAATATCACCAACACCAATGAAACTAGCCGAATATCCATTTCCCATATTCAATCTACCAAAGTCACCTTATTAATATGAATAAAATAGTCTCTTATTTGGTAATATATGGTATGATGATGACGAATCAACCACCCATTTGGTGTACAAATCCGACCTGTGACAATCAACCCCAATTAAATGTAAATCAACCACACACTAAATAAGACTTATATCTGTATCCTTAGAATTGGTGTTTTATGCCTTATTTTCCTCCTTAAGATTTTTCAATTCAAAGCAGCATCTCTGCACATGACCCTCCTTGTTGAAAAAGTAGCACTTGGCATTTCTTCTTATCTTTGACTAACCTCTCTGACTACCATGCCCATCTACCACAGCCAGAATACCACTATTACCTAAAGATTCATCATCATTTGTCTTATTTCCGAGTCTCATTCATTAATAATGACGAAATCACATTATACAACTTCAGTGTATACTTCCGGAACAATAGTTTTGTGACAAGATTATCATATGAATCAGGAAATGAACCCAAAATAAGCAAAGCCTTGTCTTTTTATTCCATTTCAATAGGTACAGTTTTACCTTTATCATCAATCTTGACCGCCATTGAGGATAGCTCCGTCAGAATTTTGGTGACCTCGTACAGATGGTCACCTATATCTTTATTCTCTATAATTCAAAAATGATGCAATTGTTTCTTCAAATATAAATTATTAGTGAGGGATTTTTATTTATACCTACTTTCAAGCTTCACCTAGATCTCCACTGAATCTCTCAGATTCATCACTTCCCAAAGTGTATTATCACCCAAATACATCTGAATTGTGCTTGTCTACAACTCTCTCATATCATGCCAATCATCAATGCTCATCATCTCTAGTTTATTAGTTTTTTCTTCAATTCCTTCGTTTTCTTATCATGGACCACAATATTTTTCACTCTTTGTTGCCAAAGTGTAAAATCATTTTTCCTGTTAAATAGTTCAATATGGATAGGAATCCCACAACGTGAATCACCCATATTTAATCATCAAGAAATAAGGATAATCTTTTTTGATACCAGAAGTTGGGTCGGAAGCAGATTTGTTTCAAAATTAAATCATAGTTGTGACAACAACAATTTGTGAGAATCGCCAATGTAAATGAAGTGCCAAACCAAACAGTAGAATAATAAAGGGAAACAAATTTTAACGTGGAAAAACCCTCTTTACAGAGGATTATAAAACCATAGGTCAAATCTGAGAATATTCACTATGAATGAGAGAGTACAAAGAATCCAATAAATATCCCAGACATGAACTACAAATACAGCATAGAAAAACCTGTGTGAAATTCACACCCTGATACGCCTTTGTAGCCTCTCTGATGATAGTTTGTGACAATTCATCACTCTTAGAAGAACAAATATGAACACATGGAGTTGTAGAACCATGTTGAACAACCCAATTTTCCATTTTCCATTTCCACCCACAATCGAAACTTTTCTCCATGTTTTTTTCACAAGCCTCTGCCCTTTACTACTACGTGTGCACCCCTCTAATTTTTTTTATTGTTGATGAAGAAGAATGGACACTGCCTCCATTTTATAGGCCCTCAAACCCATGTCAAAAATGTGTCTTCACATGAATTTAATTAACGTAGCCTTCACATTAGTTATTCTTTAAAACACGTCCTCATTAATGCACCATTAATTCCAAAAACGGGTTGAACACCCAATAGTGGTGATGTCAAGAAGGTGGTGGGTTTTCCTTGGGACATTGATCCAGGGTGTTGGGAGGTTGAGGGAGAAGTATTGTGTCATGTAGGATCAGTTGATTCAAAATTACAAAGGCATGGGATCATGCCAAATTTTAACTCATGATCTATGGGACTAAAGTAGACGGCTAGGATCAGCAAGAGGCATGATCGGATGGTCCATATTTGATGTGCCCTATCTCACATCAAAATCTTGCATTTCCTTCCCTCTGGTATATAAGAAAAGGCATGAATGTTATTCAGTCAAGCTGAAAATGAGGTTCAACACCTGTACCACATGCAACACCTCTACTTGGGCTTCGGCCCACCGACCTTCTGGATTGGACTATGTGCACATTCCAGATCACGCACTTCGGGTCTCATACACGGGTCCACCTGCCTATTGCAGGATTTATGTTCCCCATTATGGTTTGTTGGCAGGACCAAGCTGGATACCATTGGGCATGGTTATCCTTTTCCCCACATGTTCCTTTGGTTGAGCCTCTCTTGGATATTTAATGTGTTGGCCATGTTTTTTGGAAAAAGGAAGTGTGAAACTCTTAGAATAAAATTATAAGATGATTGCAATATGGGCCAAAGGTATATCCCCTTAAACCAATTCCCAAGTATCAATGTATTTCATTTCCATGTTCTTCATGAAATTCACTTCAATGTTTTTTACAATCCTCACATTCCTAGAATCATCAATGATAAAGTATGAAATGCACAATTATGGCTACCAAAAGTCATGTACCCATGCAACTCGTCAAATTACTCAGCATGTTCTCAAATGAGAGACAACATAATGTGTAAAATCTAGCTACACATTGTGTGTCCTCTTTTCTCACCAAATGGCTCAGCATGTATTTCAGACATGGTAAATAATGAACTAAACATCATGCACACCGCATACACATTGTGTATATCGTTAATGATCCAGCCTATTTGTCTCATGCGGTTTGAACGTGTATAATGACCACATGAATTTCAGCAATTTCAACACTAATCCATGTATACTACACTACAAATATGCCAGCTACACACTGTGTAATCCAGCATGTTGTGTGTTAGGTTGACTCAGTCTACACATAGTGTGAAATTAATGCACTACGTGTAATTAACTACTTGACATGTTTTGTATCTCACAATAAGGCCAGGTGCAGTACACTTGGGTAAATGGTGTGTACTTCGTTTACATATTGTATAGTACCATGCTATTCAGTTAGATTCCTCAACAATCCCTAATGAAATTGTCAGTCATTCTTCATCTTTTTTTAGTCCTTTAAGAAAATGAAACCCTGAATGCACATGATTAATTTGTTGATAACATGTTAATTCAAATCAGATTAAAGACCAAATAATACAAAACGAAAATTTAACCAATATTTCTCATAGATCAACAATCAAATAAATAATTATAAATTTGATATGAAACTAGTCTGATACCACTTATACATTCCACGTGTAGTTGAAGTGCTTTAGGTGGGTGATATATTAAAATCACTTTTAATTTAGAGTTTCCTAAAACCCTAATAGAGGATATTTTCATGTAAAATTTATAATTAATTTATTTATATTTGGAAGAAATGGGGTACCTTGTCTTAGGATCCATTCATCGATGTAGATGTTGATTATTTGGAAACCCTTTTTCAAAATACCTTTATTGTGCTGTAAGGATCCAAGGGTAGAATCCCTCTAATAGTGATCCACACATGCTCCTGTGATCTTCGAGAAATTACAATTATTCTCAGGTGCTAGCATAGAGAATCAATTGTATTGCATTGTTCATATTGATTGCTCGTCGGTCAATATTGAAGGACTCTCTCTTGCATTTAACATTCTTGAAAGCGAGAGAGAAAGAAGAATTCAAGAGAGAAATCTATAATGTGCAATAATTCTCTATTTCTTGATTAACCCAAAACAATAGACATAACCATCTATTTGTAGAGTTGGGGTTTATGTTAAAATATTATTTAATTGTTCACTGATACTTAAATAATATTATAATATTTATTAAACCTCATGTCACCTAATAATAACAATAATAATAATAATATCATTATTATTATTTTATGGTGTGTGTACTAACATGAATAATAAAAAATATTATTTTACTGGATTGTAAATTTATATTTATTACCAGACATGATCTTGATCTATGAGAACTCATCATAGTTTATTGAATACCTGAATTAACATTTTTATTCATTAATAAAAAATATTATTCGTAAATCAATGAATAAATATTTATTTATTATTCAATAAAAAATAAATATATTTTATTCAAAATTCAATGAATAAATATTTATTTAATGTATTCTATCAATAAAAATTGAATAAAAATATTCCCCGGTCTTGAGAATAATATTTATTTTATTAATTAAATTTATATATAATTTAATTGAGATCAATGGAAACACTTAGTGTGTGACTCTCTAATATTCTTTCTTATTACCATTAGAAGGGTCCTCTTAAAGTCTAATATTACTATCTAAAAACATGTCAAAGAACCCAAAAGAAAGAACATAATGGTGCAATGTAAACAACCACATGAAAATTCTCATTGTGTAATATAATCCTTTTGTCTCAATATTTCATCAAGAAGGTTGCACATTCATTTCATCGACATATGTTTTTGATACTTCTTTCTTTGACTATCTAAAATAGATAGGACGTTTCAT
The DNA here is from genome assembly GCA_963277665.1 of Viscum album. NCBI lineage: Eukaryota > Viridiplantae > Streptophyta > Magnoliopsida > Santalales > Viscaceae > Viscum > Viscum album. The sequence goes on along the minus strand of OY728129.1, from coordinate 611,790,462 downwards.
AAAGATCATGAAATATAATGCAATAGTTCTATTCTAATCAAAGGGGTGAGATATAAGATTCCATAAATATGGTAGTGACAAATCCTTCCTTGACTAATTTATTAATAACAAATCACACATGATGCAATTAACATATCCAACTTCACCCAAAAATTTTATCGTCATGGTTTATGAAATATACATCTAAATTGATGAGTTTTAATGTGTATTAATAATAATCTAAAATTATAAGGACCATTGCATATTTCTGTAGATAGGAATATCTGTTAATACCAAAACATGTATAATTCCTACTAGTTGGTGTATTCTCATAATCTTTTATCTTAGAGATTAACAAATGTTAACTTCATGAGAAGAATCCTTATTTTCTTAAGAGAACTCGCACATGAAGGTTTATAACTATGAGCCATATCATAGTAAGTTATCAAAAAAAACTAGATTTTAGAATATCATCATAGAATTTTTAGATTCTCATTATAGAAGGTAACTGTTATGATCTTATTATAAGAACCCAGATATTCATATTAGGTATGGATCTTGTTTTTAGGTGTTTTGAGGAAAACACAGTGTTTTTGGCAATTTAAGGAGTAAACGCCGTGTACTTAGAATTACATGTCGTGTGCCCGATTTCAATGGGTAGTCATGTACTGGTTGTGTAACGGCTGAGTAGATGGCCATGTGGGGTGACCTGGAGAACACCTAAAGCAGAGGCCGGTTAAGGCATGTACACGGTGTGTAAATTAAATGAACATGTCAAGTACTTTTATTTTTATTTGTTATATCAGACTGGGACCACGTCTCATTTATAGAAACACTTTCTTATTTCTTCATCTCATCTATGAGCAATGGATATCACTAATTCTTCTATGAGCCGCCGGCCTGCTGTCCGTGCTCCGAATCAACCATCATCGATTGCATTGGAATCACCAAAGTGAGTTCTTCCTTCTTATAGAGCATCTTCAATTGATTTCTCCTCTTTCGTGATATATCCTTGGTTGATCTTTCTTGACTTTTTTGTAGATCTACCACGTTCTAGGTTGATTCAAAGGTTGTGGTTCAACTATATCGATCGTACAAAATCGATTTGGGTGGTTTGTGCCTTTCTGTAGATTTTATTTGAATTATATGTGCAAAAATTTCCCAATACCCTAGTTTAGGGTATTATGTGTTTATGGAATTTAACCCTCTTAATGTATGATATGCCATATTTTCATGAGTATGGTTTTTTTATTGTAAATAGGTTTATTTACCATTCTATTGATGTGGTTTCCCATGTTTGTTTGATTTTGGTTTTGGGTCTAGAATTTCTATTTAGGTTGTTATGTTTTCCATGCTTAGTGTTGTTAGGATGGAGTTGTTATATTACATGCTTGTGATATGCATCGTAGTTGTTTAGTCAAGTAGTATTTGAGATTTACTTTGGTTGTTGGATATTTTTTCTACACAATTGTATTACACAGGGTTGTGGGAACCTGGTGTAGTTATCGTTGCATGATCGTAGGGGGAATGGATGGTTAGGTCTTCCCCAGAGTGTCTGTTATACTTTTCACATTGCGAGACCATAGGGGGGATGGACTTGAGTGCTCCCTTATAGTGTATGTAGTTCCACATTGTTAGACTATAGGGGGAATTGGACATTGAGTGCTTCCTCAGAGAGTCTGTAATTACTATTAAAAGACTACAGGGGGAATTGACGGTGAGTGCTTCCTCAGAGAGTCTTTATCTAAGTTGAACTAGAGGGATTATACCATGAGTAATATCCAGAGGGTTTCTTGTGTTTGTGGCTGATTATTTAATAGACTTAAATGAATGTATTTGAAAATGTAGGACTGTTTACTTTTGAGTGCTTCATTTTTTATTACTTCATTTTTCATATTTTTCTGATATATATATTCATTGACAACTAGGCATAGATCTTTGGGTGGTTTTCTACTGGGATTCATCTCACACCCTGTTTGGGTCATGCTTTTGGGCCCAAACAGATTATATTGTTCTAGGTATAGATAAGACAAAGCACCCATCTACTTTAGGTACTTGATTGCTATTGAGATGGAGAGCATGAGACCAAGCTGAGGCTGGAAATGATGCTGGAGTTGTTTAGTTTTTTTCCTTTGTACTTTGGTTCAGCACTATATTCCAAAATTGTGACTATTTTGGATAATTTCATAGATACGTGTGACTTGAATAATGATTTACATATATATGTTTCATTTATTTATTTACTTTCATTATTCCTTTGTTTTCTTATTGCATTGTGTTACTGCTTCTGTTGTTGTATATTATTGTTATTTCATTGTGTTACTCTACCAATGAGAGAGTAGTTTCCCCACAATCACACCCAAGGCCCTCACTTCTAGTCGGCACCCTCTGGAAATTGTGAAAATGCGCTTGAGGACATATGACCAACCGGGTATAGGGCGCCTTTGGGTGGCTCCCAGAACCTGGGACGTTACAAAGTGGTATAAGGGGGATTATTTTCTTCTTAACATACAGTTTGGAGCCTATAAACAGGGATAATAAGGAATAGGTTGTTGGTAATAAGTTTTTCCTGAGATTACCTAACCCGTCTATAGTGAAAAGACAACTTACCTCACATATTGCAATTTTTTCTAGTTTTTCAATTATTACAGTTGTTTTGATTTCTCTGTTGGGTGATTCACATGTTTTGTGCTGTTATTGTTGATATTATTGAGGTTCTATTTCTATTTCAACCCGATGAGATGAGGGTATGACATCTCATACATCATATAGGTACTTTCTAGATATTACTTGTCCTACATTCATGTTATACCATTTAGGGTGCATTACCGATTTCATGTTATTATGATAGATGTTGTTCTAGATATGCATACTATTGTAATATATGACTTGATAGAATGATTTCTATTTTGATAGGGTGTTGATAATATGTAAATTTTCTTTTGAATAAACACCAAACTTTGGTCCAGGAGGTGTTATGGGCCCTCATGGATTAGAAATTGGTGGATCATGTGATTGTTTTCACTATTATACCTTGTGATGTACATGAATATGATGCCAATATTTCATTCGAGTGAAGTATGGGACCCCATTGATCGGAATTTGGTACTTTAATGTTTGTTTCAGTTTTTTTATGTGGTCCTAGAGTAGATTTTTAGGATTACTTTTTGGAAAAACTCAGAATATTGGGTATGTATTAATTAATACATGCCATGTAACCTTTTATTCGGGAGGGAACAATTTTTCTTAAGTACATGTCATGTATTGTATGTACACACCATGTAATCCATAACCATGTTACTGGTCGTGTGGGAAGAGACATGGGGTTGGGAAATGTTTGGTGGCACACACCGTGTACTTGGAGTATGTGTTGTGTTGTGTGGATTTTGTATCCAGTCGTGTGACTAACAAAACATATGGATGAAACTCAGGTAGTACATGTCGTGTCCATCTTGAACACGTCTTTCATAGTCGAACGTGTAACCGGACATGTAACTAATGACACAGGCCGGTTAAATTATTCTAGTACACGCTATATCTAACATAAACACGCTGTTTAGTTTTGTTCTAGGTGAACCATGTGGCTTAGACATGTAGAGGAACTTGGGTAGGAGGAATCGATTCAAGTATATATCATGTCCTTGGGAGAAACATGCCGTGTGTTGGGGTGTTATACAACCAGTTTTGGAAGATGTGCACACCCATGTAAATACTTAAGGGAACACGCCGTGTAGTAGTCATACACGTTGTGTATCCATGTTTTGTAAAAATTATTGTTTTTTTCTCCAGTTTTTTTCATGAACATTCATGTTTTAGTTCCTAATAATATTGAACTAAGGTGTGTTCTTGAACTTGCAGAGTCATGCCACCGAGACGTCCTCGGTTTATTCGCCAAATACATAGCAGCGATCAGACACCAGACATGGCTGGTCATGGACTACTAGAAGATCCTCTCATCATGCCGGTCTCGGAACCAATGTTCATTCTAGATAAAGGTGTTGATGCACAGTTCCGAGAAGGATTCATGAGGTTTATGCTGACCTTCAGGGGAGAACCGTATCCTGCCCCGACTATGGAAGAGTTGATGCGGGTCTTTCAGCAGTAACATCCCCCCACATTCTTAGAAGACGGAGGACCTCAGGCTGCATAGTCATGGTTATAAGCCATGTTGTCGATTTTCAAGCATCTAGAGACACCTCCAAAGTGGAGGGAGAATCTCTATATGTATATGATTTGGTATTTCTCCAAGATATGGTAGGATGTGATCTCATAGGCGGTATGCCGGTAGGGCAGGGCTTGGGATGAGTTCCAGCATGCCTTCTTTGACTACTTCTACCCAGAGACTTTGAGGGCTGACTGAACCCGAGAGTTCACAAGTCTGGAGAAAGGTACTCTCTCAGTCATGGATTATTCTTCTCGCTTCATAGAGATGCAACACTTCACACCCATTCTAGGGGGAGATGAGTTATTCCTTGTGAGGAAGTTTAAGGATGGACTCAGGCTTGACATTTGATCTCAAGTGAACATCTTCAGGTTGACTTCCATCACTTCAATATTCAAACAAGAGATGATCACAGAGTACAACTTGAGGGATTCTAGGGCTGTGAGCCAAGGCAGATCGGCATCTGTGGTTGGTACCCCTCCGACTAACAGCAGGAATCAATGTACGAAGTCTACACATGGAGATACGAATGGGCAGAATGCTTCCTCTGGAGTCCAGGTGGTGTGATACCAGTATGGGAAGAGTGGTAATATGAGTCCAAATTTCCCAAGGGACCTAATGGAGTTCATATATTGTAGGAATATGTATCATCTTCATCATTTCCTTCATTTTTTCTCACCAACAGCAAGTGACAGAGGATCTTCTATGAATCCTCGTTCAAGAGCAGGACCACTAGTTTCTCATCAGTCTGGAAACATGTGTTTTTTATGGATGCTCAGGATGAGGTGGAGGTCGTGGCCAGGGTATAAAGTCTCCAGGATTTCAAAGACAACATGGTGGATCAGCTCAGGTTGGTCAGGTAGTGTCGCAGGGCCATGGTACAGGTTAGATTTTTACAGTGGAGCAGACCCAGCAGGAGTAGGATCCTAGAACCTCTATGGTCAAAGGTACTATTATAGTTGCCTTGTTTTTAGCTCCTACAATTTTTTCTATAGAGGATTCCCATATTTTCATATTTGTTCCTTTTTTTGGAGATAATGGGACTCATTATCTTTACTTATGATGATATCTTGACGTTGGACACACCGTTGGGGAATATAATGGCTAGTGTATGACAGTACAAGGAGTGCCCTCTTGAGGTCAGTAGGTATCACTTATTATGGGACCTCTATGTATTATATATGATAGGATATGATTTCATTCTTAGAATGGACTAGTTGGCTCCCTACCAGGTTGTTTCTGACTGCTATCGTCGTAGGGTGAGTTTAAAATCACTAGAGGGAGATTTGTTTCTACAAAAGGGTGGATGAGATATCTAGGAAAGAAGAGAAGGACCTGAAAATCATGGGTTAGGAGGAGTTATAGCCCAAGATTCTAGTCTATATCTAGATGACCATGGGAATTCATAGATTTAATCTCCTCCAGTGGTCGATAACTTCTAGGATATCATTCCAGTTGACTTTTCGGGTTTGCCTCCAGAGAAAGAGGTGGAATTTTCAATTTATCATGTTCCAGGGGAAGCACCTATTTCCATTACTTCTTATAATATGGCTACACCAGAGTTACAAGAGCTTAATAATAAGTTATAGGAGTTACAAGAAAAGGGTTTCATCTAACACAGTACTTCTCCTTGGGGTTCACATGTCCTATTTGTGAATAAGGCTGACAATACCCTCAGACTCTATGTGTATTATCAGAAGGTGAACTAGTTGATGGTCAAGAACGGATACCCCTTGCCGAGGATTGATGATCTCTTTGATCAGCTTCGAGGAGCCTGAGGGTTCTCAAAGATTTACTTGAGATCTGATTATCACCATTTTCACGTTAGACCATTAGATATACGTCATATAGAATTTCAGAGTAGGTATGGTCTATACGAGTATGAGTTTATTTCATTCAGTCTCACAAACACACCTTAGTTTTCATGGCACTGATGAACCGAGTGTTCCATCCATACTTGGATCACTTTGTGGTTTTCTTCATGGATGATATCTTGGTGTACTCTCAAACTCGACATGACCATGCTACCCATCTTGAGATCATTTTGAGTACACTAAGAGAGCATCAGTTTTATGCTAAGCACTCAAAATGCCACTTTTTGATGGACTAGATTCACTTCTTGAGTCATCTTATCTCAGAGACAAGAGTATCAGTAGACCTAGATAAAGTGAGAGTAGTATTTTCTTAGGAGTGGCCAAAGAACGTATTTGAGTTACAGAGTTTTCAAGGGTTGGATGGTTACTAAATATGTTTTATATGTGACTTTTAACACTTATTAGTGCCACTAGCAGGCCTAAATAAGATGGGTGTAAAGTTCCTGTGGACAAATTTATGTGATTCATCCTTTCAAGAGCTGAAAGGGAGGTTGAATTCAGAATTGATCCTAGTTTTTTCAAAGCTAGGAAAAAGTTATATTGTTTACTGTGATGCATCAGGTATCGAGCTGGGATCAGTGCTTATGTATGGGGAAGGAGTGGTTGTGTACGATTCTCGGTAGTTGAGGCCACATAAGAGGAATTACTCGATGCATGATCTTGATTTGGTTGCATTTGTTCATGATTTACGATGTTGGATACATTATCTGTTGGGAGAGCATTTTGTGGTTTTCACCGACCACAAAAGTCTCAAGTACATCTTCACTCAGTGTAATCTGAATTTGAGACAGGGAAGGTGGGTTGAGTACCTTTAGTCCTTTGACTTTGACATTGACTATACACCCGGTAAAGGCAATGTAGTGGCTGATGCATTGAGCAGGAGGACTCAGTTACAAGCTGTTCATGAGGCTAGCAGTGAGTGGCAGCTTATGTCTTTGTTCTCTGAGATGCATTTGGAGGTGTACGACAGAAAGGGGAAGACATTTCTTTATTCTATAGTTGTTACCTTGTCTCTACTTGATTGAGTGCGAATGATGTAGCTATCATATTCTGGTGTCGTAGTTCTACGGGAGATTGTGTTTGGATATGACCCTATTCCTGGAAGGACCATATGTGAGGATTAGATCTTTAATTTTCATGGACACATATGGGTGTTAGCAGACATACACGAGGAGATTATGAGGGATTTTCATTCTTCAGTTTGGGTAGTTCATCCTAGTGTCACCAAGATGTATAGAGATCTGCACTGTTAGTATTAGTGTCCAGAAAGGAAGAGAGATTTCACTAGTTTCTTCATGATATGTTCCACCTGATAGTAGGTGAATGTAGATCATCAATGACCAATAGGTATTTTGTAGTAGTTACCCATTCCCTAGTGTAATTTGAATGATGTCATGATGGAATTCGTGATAGGATTACTGAGGTCTCCTTGATGGAATGATGTAGTTTGGGTTGTCATTAAGAAACACACGAAGGTTTCACACTTCTTACTGATCAAGGAGACCTCCAGTGTTGATGTGCTAGGAAGGTTGTACATCTGACAGATTGTAAGTATACATGGGGTTCTATACTCCATCATTTCAGATAGGGATGCATGTTTTACTTCTTGTGTTTGGCAAATACTATAGAAGGATTTGGGTACACAGGTAATTTTGAGTACAGCTTACCATCCCCAGATAGATGGCCAGTATGAGTGTACGATTCATGTGCTAGAGGACATGTTACGTGCATGAGTCCTGAATTTTGGAGGTTCTTGGGAGAAGCACATACCTCTGTTCAAGTTTTCCTATAATAACAGTTTTCATGAAACTATTCAAATGGAACCCTATGAGGCTTTGAATGGTAAGCCATTCCATTTGGGGTTTTGGAGAGAGTTAGGCCGTCTTCATATCATTTTTAGTTACCTCATAGGTACCGATCTATGCACGACGTCTTCCACGTTTCTCAGCTCCAATATTACTTCTCAGACTCATATCATGTTTTTCATCCTAAGGAGGTTGAGTTGGAGGTGGATGCATTATTTGTAGAGCATCATATCTAGATTGTGGATTATAACATGATGGTTCTCTGTGGCTGGTCTATTTCTATAGTATGGGTGTTATGGAATCATGGGAGAGTACATGAGGATACATAGGATAGGGAGACCAATGTGCGATCGTAGTGGCCAGAGTTGTTTGAAGTTTCTTCTTCACCACCTTCTTAGATAAATTCTGGGATGAATTTCTTTATGGGGAAAAGTTTTGTAAGAACTAAGATCTTTATATCAGGTATGGATCTTGTTTTATGGTGATTTGAGGAAAAAGGAGTGTTTTTGGAAATTTAAGGAGTACACACTGTGTACTTAGAAGTACACATCGTGTACCCGATTTCTGTGGGTAGCCATGTACCGGTCGTGTAATGGATGAGTACATGGCCATGTGGGGTGACCTAGAGACTGCCTAAAGAGGAGGCCAGTTAAGGAATGTACAGGGCATATACATTAAATGAACATGTCATGTAATTTTATTTTTATTTATTATATCAGACCAGGACCGTGTCTCCTTTACAGAAATGCCTTATTCTATCTTCGTCTCATCCAGAAGTGACGAATATCATTGATTCTTCTATGAGCCCCCGAACCATGTTGATTGAGTTGGAATCACCATGGTGAGTTCTTCTTTCTTCTAGAGATTCTTCTCTTGGTTTCTCTTCTTTCATGAGATATCCTTGGTTGAGAATTCTTGAAATTTTTGTAGATCTACCGCATTGTAGGTCGATTCAAAGTCTGAGGTTCAACTATATCGATCGTACAACGTCTAAGTGGGTGGCTTGTGCCTTTCTATAGATTGTATTTGAATTATATGTGAAAACAATTTCCAATACCCTAGTTTAGGGCATTGTGTGTTTAGATAATTTAACCATGTTAATTCATTCTATGCCTTGTTTTCTTGAGTATGGGTTTTTTATTATAAATTGGGTCATTTACCTTGCTAAGGATGTGGTTTCCCATGTTTGCCTGATTTTGGTCGTAGGGTCTAGAACTTCTTGTTAGGCTATTATGTTTTCCATTACTAGTGCTATTAGGATGGAGTTGTTATATGAAATTCTTGTGAAATGCCTTGTAGCTATTTAGCCAAGTAGTATTTGGGATTTAATTGGGATACTAGATATCATTTTTGCATGACTGTATTACACAGGGCTGTGGGAACCCGGTGTAGTTACCGTTGCGAGATCATAGGGGGGGAGGACGCTGAGGGATTCCCCAGAGTGACTTTTATACTTTTCACATTAAGAGACCATATGGGGGGAGGGACATGAGTTCTACCTCAGTGTCTATAGTTCCAGGTTACGAGACCATAGGGGGAATTGGATGTTGAGTGCTTCCTCAGAGAGTCTCTAGTTACCGTTATGAGACCACATGTGGAATTGGCGATGAGTGATTCCTCATAGTGTATTTTTCTAAGTTAAACCAGAGGGATTATACCATGAGTACTATCCACAGGGTTTCTTGTGTTTATGGATGATTATTTAATATATGTAAATGAATATAGTTGAAACTATTGTATGTTTTACTTTTGAGTACTTCCTTGTTTATTACTTCATTTTGTATATTTTCCTGTTATATATATTCACTAATATTTGGGCATATATCTTTGGGTGGTTCCTGCTGGGATTAATCTCACACCTTTTTTGGGTCATGCTTTTGGGCCCAAACAGATTATATTGGTTTAGTTATAGATATAGGAAAGTGCCCTTCTACTTCAGGTACTTGATTTCTATGGAGCTGGAGAGCATGAGACCAAGCTGAGACTTGCAATGCTGCTAGAGTTGTTTACTTATTTTCCTTTGTACTTTGTTTTAGTAATGAATTCTAACATTGTGTCTTGTTTGGATACATTCCGAGATACCTGTGACATGCATCATGATTTATAAATATATGTTGTAGTTGTTTATTTACTTTCAGTCTTCTGTTGTTTGCTTATTGTATGGTATTACTACTTCTGATGTTTTATATTATTGTTATTCCGCTGTGTTACTCTACTAATTAGGGCATGGTTTCCCCACTCTCACACCCAAGGCCCTCGTTGCTAGTCGGCATCCTCTGGCGTTTGGGGAAATGTGCTTGAGGCCATGTGAAAAATCTGGTATGGGGAACCGTTGGGCGACACCTGGATCTGGGATGTTAAAAAGTGGTATCCAAGGAATTATTTTCTTCTTGACTTATTGTTTGGAGCCTATATACAGGGATAGGATGTAACAGGTAGTTGGTAATAAGTTATACCTGAGAGTAGCTAAATTGTGTGTAGGTAAAATCCAACTTACCTCGTATATTTTAATTTATTTCTGGTTTTTCAATTATTACGGTTTATTTGATTTCACCATTGACTGATTCACATGTTTTGTGCTATTATTGTTGATATTTGTGAGGTTATATTTCTATTAAAACCTAATGATATGAGGGTATTCCATCTCATGCATCTTATAGGCACCTGTTAGATATCACATGTCAGGCATTCATGCTATGCCATTTAGGGTGCATTACTGATTGCATGTTGTTTTGTTAGATGTTGTGTTATATATGCATTCTATGGTAATAGATTACTTGATAAAATGCCTACTATTTTCATAGGGTATTGATAATATGTAATTTTTCTTTTTAATGAATTCTAAACATTGGTCCAGGAGGTGTTATGGGACCTCAAAGATTGGAAATTAGTGGATCGTGTGATTGTTTTCACTATTATACATTGTGATGTACATGAATAAAATTCCAAGATTTGATTCGTGGAGAGTATGGACCCCCATTGATCATAATTTGGAACTTTAATGTTTGTTTCATTTTTTATGGGGTTCTGGAGTAGTTTTTGAGGCTTAATATCCAGAAAAACCCATAATTCAGGGTTTGTGTTGATGAATACATGCCATGTAACCTTCTATTTATGAGGGAAATACTTTTCATAAGTATACGCCATGTAATGTATGTACACGCTGTGTAATCCTTAACCATGTGAATGGATGTGTGGGTAGATACACAAGGTTGGGAAATGTTTGGTGGCACACCACATGTACTTGGAGTACACATAATGTTGTGTGGATCATGTATCCAACTATGCGAATAACAAAAAGGATGGATGAAACTCATGTAGTAAACATTGTGTCCAGCTTGAACACGACGTGTAGAGTCGATGGTGTTACCTGCCATGTGACTAATGACACAGGTCGGTGAAATATTTCTAGTACACACGGTTTCCGGCATGAACATGACTTCTAGTTTTGTTCAAGGTGAAACATGTGGCTTAGCCGTGTAGAGGAACTCTAGAAGGGGGAATCGATTCAACTATGTGTCGTGTCCTTGGGAGGAACATGACTTGTGTTGGGGTTTTACATGACCAGTTTTGGAAGATGTACATGCCCATGTGAAGACTTAAGGGAACACACCATGTAGTGGTCATACACACTGTGTATCCATGTTTTGTAAAACTTGATTATTATTTTCTCCTATTCCATTATTGTACTTCCAATTTTTAGTTCCAAATAATATTGATCTAAGGTGTGTTCATGACCATGCAGAGTCATTCCATTGATATGTCTTCTGGTTTTTTGCTAAATACATGGAAGCGATCAGGCACCAGACATGGCTGGTCAGGGACTACCAACAGATCCTCCTGTCATGCCTATCTTGGCACCAACCATCATTCCATATACAGGTGACGATTCACAGTTTTGAGAAGGCTTCATTTGTTTTATGCAAACCTTTATGGGATCACCACATCCTTCCCTGACTATGTTAGAGTTGATGCGGGTCTTTCAACAGCAACATCCTCCCACATTCTCAAAGGATGGAGGACCTCAGGCTGCAAAGTCATGGTTGGAAGCCATGCTATCGATTTTTGATCATCTGGAGATGCCTCCAAAGAGGAGGGTGAAGATAACTATGTATATGCTTTGGGATTCCTCCAAGAGATGGTGGGATGTGACATCACAGGTGGGATGCCAGTAGGGTATGGTTTGGGATAAGTTCTAGTGTGTCTTATATGACTACTTCTACCCAGAGATTTTGAGGGCCAACTGAGCCCGAGAGTTCATGAGTTTGGAGTATGGTACTCTCTCAGTCGTGGAGTATTCTTCTTGGCACACATAGTTGAATCACTTCACACCCATTCTAGGGGGTTATTATTTATTCTTGGTGAGGATGTTTGAGGATAGAATCATACATGAAAAATGATCTTAGGTGAACATCTTCAGGTTGACTTCTATCAACTCAATAGTCAACCAAGCACTAATCACAAAGTAAACCCTAAAGGATTCTAGGTCTGTGAGCTTGGGTGGCTCAGTATCTAGGGTCGGTACCCCTCTGACTGACAATAAAAAGTGTTGCAGGGAGTCAACACGTGAAGATCCAAGAAGGCAGAATACATCCTCTTGTGGTCAGGTGGTGTGCTACCAGTGTGGGAATAGAGCGTATATGAGGCCACATTTCTTGAGGGAACCAATGGAGTTCTGATCTTATGGAAAGATGGGTCATCTTCATCATTTCTGTCAGTTCTTCTCACCAGTAGCAGGTGACAGAGGTTCTTTTATGACTCCTTATTCAGGAGTAAGACTGCCAGTTTCTCATCAGTCTGGAAACTGGAGTTCGTCCGGCCACTCAAGCCGAGGTGGAGGTCGTGGTCATGGTAGACATTTTTCGAGCATTCAGTGACAACATAGTGGATCAGCTCAAGGAGGTTAGGAAGGGTCGCAGGTCCACGATACAGGTTAGACTTTCGCAGTGGAGTAGACCCAGCAGGAACAGGATCCTAGACCCTCTAGGGTCAGAGGTACAATTCTAGTTTCCTCGGTTTTAGCTTCTACACATTTTGATATAGTGGATTCCCATATTTTCATATTTTTGCCTATTTTGGAGAGCCTCAGACTCTATATATTTACTTCTAATGATATCGTGACGTTGGAAATGTCGTTGGGGAATAGAATGGCTAGTGTACAACAATGCAAGGAGTTCCCTCTTGAGGTCGGTAGGTGCCACTTCTTATGGTTCCTCTATGTCTTAGAGATGACAGGCTATGATGTCATTCTAGGAATGTATTGGTTGGTTCCCTACTAGGCTGTTGTCAACTACTATCATCGTAGGGTGAGTTTCACATCACTAGAGGGTGATTTGCTTATACATAAGGGTGAATGGTATGTCCATGAGAGAAGATTGGGACTCGAGCATCATTGGTTGGGAGGAGTTACAGCCCATATTTCTAGTCTCTATCTGGATGACCAGGGCACTTCACAGATGGACTTTCCTCTAGTGGTCGATCTCTTCAGGGATATCATTCCAACTGACTTTTTAGGTTTTCCTCTAGAGTGAGAGGTTGACTTTTCTATTGATCTTTTTCTAGGTACAGTATCGGTGTCCATTCCTCCTTATAGGATGGCTACACCAGAGTTACATGTGCTCAAGAAGATGTTAGGGGAGTTACAAGAAAGGGTTTCATATGACCCAATACTTCTCCTTGGGGTTCTTATGTCCTATTTACGAAGATGGTGGATGGTACCCTCTGGCTTTTTGTGGATTATCAGAAGCTGAACCGGTTGGCGGTCATGAACCAATATCCCTTTCCGAGGATTGATGATCTCTTTGATCAGCTTCAAGGAGCCTGAGTGTTCTCGAATATTGACTTGAGATCCAGTTACCACCAGTTTCATGTTATACCATTAGATATACCTCTTATAGCATTTCATAGAATGTATGGTCTATATGAGTATGAGGTTATGATGTTCGGTCTCACAAATGCGCATGTAGTATTTATGGCACTGATGAACCGAGTGTTCCATCTATACTTGGATTCCTTTTTGGTTGTCTTCATGGATGATATATTGGTGTACTCTCAAACTCGAAATGACCATGATACCCATCTTGAGACCATGTTGAGTACTCTGAGAGAGCATCAGTTATATTATGAGCTCTCAAAATGCCACTTTTGGATGGACCAAATTCACTTCTTGGGTCTTGTTATCTCAATGATGGGAGTATTAGTAGACCCATAGAAAGTGAGAGAAGCAGTTTCCTAGGGTCATTCAAAGAATGTCTTTGAGGTCTGGAGTTTTCTAGGGTTTTTGGTTACTATATATGTTTTATACAGGACTTTTCACTCTTAGAAGCACCACTGACGAGCCTGACTAAGAAGGGTGTGAAGTACCTATGAACAAATTCCTACAATTCAGCATTTCCAGAGCTAAAATAGAGGTTGTATTCAGAACTGATCCTAATTTTTTTCAGATATGGTAAATAGTTATACATTTTACTATGATACCTCTAGTATCATGATGAGAGCAGTGCTTTTACAGGGGGAAGGATTCGTTGTGTGAGGGTCTTGGTAGTTGATGCCCATGAGAGGAATTACTCAACACATGATCATGAGTTAGTTGTAGTTGTTCATGATTTAAACTGTTGGAGATATTATCTATTGGGAGAGCATTTTTTGCTTTTCACTGACCACAAAATTATCAAGTACATATTCACTTATTGTGATCTTAATTTGAGATAGCAAAGGTGAGTTGAGTACCTTCAGTCCTTTGACTTTGAGATTTCCTATACACCTGGGAAAGCCAACGTAGTGGATTATGCCTTGAGCAGGAGGACACAGATATAGGCAGTTCATGAAGCCATTAGTGTGTGGTAGCTTATGGCTCTGTTCTCTAAGATGAATTTGGAGGTCCATGATAGATAGAGTAATATGTTTCTTTTTTCTATAGCTTTTACCACTACTCTACTTGATTGAGTGCGAATTAGGTAGCTATTAGATTATAAAGGCTTAGTTCTATGGGAGAGTATGTTAGGAGAGGACCCTATTCCTAGATAGACCATAGGCAAGGATGAGATCTTTCATTTTCATGGGCATGTATGGGTGTCATCAGACATACGTGAGGAGCTGATGCGGGATTTTCATTATTTAGTTTGGGAAGTTAATTTTGGTGCCACCAGGATGTATAGAGATCTACACTACCAGTATTGGTGGCTAGGAATGAAGAGAGACATCGCTAGATTTGTCATGACATGTTCCACCTGCCAGCAGGTGAAGGCGTAGCATCATCGACCAGCAAGGATTTTTCAGTAGTTACCCATTCTCGAGTGCAAGTTGAATGATGTCGAGATGGACTTCATGAAAAGATTACTGAGGTCATATTGAGGGAACAATGCAGTTTGGGTTTTCATTAATAGAATCACAATGGTTTCACACTTCTTGTCGATCAAGGATACCTTTAGTGTTGATGAGATAAGAAGGTGGTACATCTGAGATATTGTAAGTTTACATGGGGTTCCAAACTCTATTGTTTCACATAGGGACACCCATTTTACTTATTGGGTTTGGCAGGGACTATAGAAGGCTTTGGGAATACAGGTAATTTTGAGTACATCTTACAATCCCTAGATAGATGGTCGGTTCGAGCGTACGATTCAGGTGCTGGAGGACGTGCTTCAAGTATGATTCCTGGATTTTAGAGATTCTTAAGAGAGGCACATACCTCTGGTGGAGTATTCATACAATAATGTTTTTAGGAAACTATTCAGATGGCACCCTCTGAGGCTTTGTATGGTCGGCCATGCCCATCACCCCTATGTTAGCTAGAAGCAAGAGAGACAGCTATGTCGGGACCTTATCCTGTCCAGGAGAACACAAAGTAGATTGAATAGATTCGAAAGAGGATGGATACTAAACAGTCATGACAGAAGTCTTATGTTGATAGAAGGAGATTACCTCTAGAGTTCGAGGTCGGAGACCAGGTTTTCCTGCATGTCACACCGAGGTTGGGACACGGGAGGATTAGGAGACATGGTAAGCTTTCACCGAGATACATCAGGTTGTTTGAGGTTTTGAAGAGATTTGGGCTAGTTGCATATCTTTTTTAGTTACCTCCGAGGTTCTAAGCTATGAATGATTTCTTTCACGTTTCTCAGCTCCGGAATTACTTCTCAGACCCATATCATGTTTTTCAACCTGAGGAGGTTGTGGTGGAGGTGCATAAATAATTTTAAGGGAATCGTATTTGAATTGTTAACCATAGTGAGAAGGTTCTCCTTGGATTGTCTATTCCTCTGGTATGGGTGCAATGGTAGCACGGGCGATTACAGGACAAGACTTGGGAGATGGAGACTGTTGTGTGATTATAGTGGAGAGAGCTATTCAAAGTTTCTTCTTCACCACCATCTTAGGGAAATTCGGGGAATAATTTCTTTAAGAGGGAAAGTTTGTAAGAACCCAAATATTCATCTCACGTATGAATCTTGTTTTTTGATGTTTTTAGGAAATAAGAGTGTTTTTTGGAAATTTAAGGAGTACACACTATGTACTTAGAAGTACACACTGTGTACCTGGTTATCGGGGGTAGCCATGTACTAGCTGTGTAATGGCTGGGTACATGGCTCTGTGGGGTGACCTGGAGACTGCATAAAGCAAATTCTAGTTAAGTCATGTATAGGGCATGTACATTACCCAAACACACCGTGTACTTTTATTTTTATTTGTTATATCAGACTGGTACTGTGTCTTCTTTACAAAAACACCTTCTTCTATCTTCGTCTTTTCCAGGAGCGACGAATGTCACCGATTCTCCTCCAAGCCAATAAAGTTTCATCTATTCTTCGAATCAACCACCTTTGATTGCATTGGATCTTCCATGGTGATTTCTTCCTTTTTCTAGAGCCTCTTCTCTTGATTTCTTATCTTTCGTGAGATATCCTTGGTTGAGTGTTTTTAACGTTTTTTGTATATTTACCAAGTTCTAGTTCGATTCAAAGGCTGAGGTTCAACTATATCGATCGTACAACATTGAGGTGGGTGGTTTGTGCCTTTCTGTAGATTGTCTTTGAATTATATGTGAAAAAAGATCCCAATACCCTAGTTTAGTGTAATACGTGTTTAGGGAATTTAAACTTATTAATGCATGTTATGCCTTGATTTCTGGAGTATGGTTTTCTGATTATAAATATAGATATTTACCTTGATATGGAAGTGGTTAACCATGTTTTCTTGATTTGGGATGTTGGGTCTAGAACTTCTTGTTAGGCTGTTATGTCTTCCCTGCCTAGTGTTGTTATGATGGAGTTGTTATATGACGTGCATGTGATATGACTTTTAGCTGTTTATCCTTTTAGTATTTGATATTTAATTTGGATACTATATATAGTTTTTGCACGATTTTATTACACAAGTTTGCGGGAACCTAGTGTAGTTACCGTTGTGAGACCATTGGGGGAATGGACGCTGAGGGCTTCCCCAAAGTGTCTGTTAAACTTTTCACGTTGTGAGACCATTGGGGGGATGGATGTGAGTTCTCCATCAAAGTGTCTGTAGTTCCACATTGTAATACCACAAGGGGAATTGGACATTGAGTGCTTACTCAGATAGTTTATAGTTACCGTTACGAGACTATAGGGTGAATTGATAGTGAGTGCTTCCTCAGAGAGTCATTTTCTAAGTTGAACCAGAGGTATTAGACCGTGAGTACTATCTAGAGGGTTGCTTGTTTTTATGGTTGATTATTTAATAGATGTAAATGAATGTAGTTGAAACTGTAGGACTATTTACTTTTGGGTACTTCTTTGTTTATTACATCATTTGGCATATTTTTCTGTTATATATATTCACTGACAGCTAGACATAGATTTTTGGGTGGTTGCCTACTGGGATTTATCTCACGCTCTGTTTGGGTCATGCTTTTTGGCCCAAAAATATTATATTATTGTATATATAGATAAGGGAAAGAACCCTTCTACTTCGGTTACTTGATTTATGTGGAGCTGGAGAGCATGGGACCAAGTTGAGACTTGTGATGCTACTGGAGTTGTTTACTTGTTTTCCTTTGTACTTTGTTTTAGTACTGTATTCCAATATTGTGACTTGTTTGGCTGCTTTCCTACATACATGTGACATGCATCATGATTTATATATATATATGTGCTTCATTTTTTTATTTACTTTCAATATTCTATTGTTTTCTTATTTTATGGTATTATTGCTTTCCCTGTTGTATATTATTGTTATTCTGTTGTGCTACTCTGCCAATGAGGGAATAGTTTTACTACTATCACACCCAGGTCCCTTAATACTAGTTAGTAGCCTCTGGTGTTTAGGGAAATTCACTTGAGGCCATCTGACTAACCAGGTACGAGGCACCCTTGGGTGGCAAACAGAATCTGGATATTACACTTATCAATGTGACATATACATTAGGACATTATCACATCAATGTTATATAAAAGAAAAAACAATACACAATAAGATATTTATAATAATATTAAATTATTTGAATATATATATGTGTGTGTGTGTGTAATCTAAAGTACAAAGTAGTTGGTTCTAGTGCACAAACTCCAACATCATAGCCTTTGTCAAAACATTAGCTTGTTATTCTTTAATTCTTATTCTATCATCAAGACCACAAATAATATCTTTAATAGTGTTTCCAACGAGTTATTTTTATACCATATTTTAGTAAAATTGATGAAGTGTGTTTTACCTTTCATCATGTCTTGCTCCCAGAAAACCACACTAGCTGCTTCATGATAGGGAACCAACTGGTAAACTTCCATATGAAACAGATCAACAGGGAGCTGTACTTCCTTAATTTCGGTGTATATTTTGGTGATAATCTAGATCAAAATGGTTTGTTTTTTGTTCTATTCATATTATTATTTTATGTATAAGTTGTTGGAGTACCTGTCGATAGTGGTGTAGAAGGGGTACCTAGGGTTGTAACTTCAGGAAGTATAGGAATGTCCATACCTTCTCCACCTTCCTAATATTATGGCACACTTTCCACACCTATAACGGTTTGCTGCACTCCTATCATTGTATCGATCAACACCTGCACCTTAGTTCCACTCCATATCTTCAAATAAGACAACATATCTAATTACTGAATGATTTTTTAATGGTGGTTATACAAATGATGAAATTTTTAACCTTCCTCCACACAGTGGTACACTATGGGCTGGTTGTGATCGTCGACCTTTTCACAAGTCATGCTCCTGAATATATTTAGATGAACCTAGTTAGGTTTTCTACCAGTCCATTCTTCAAATGGAGTATTCTATTAAAATTCCTCTATTGATATATGGTTTATAAGGAATATTACATGTATCACCACCTCACCCCAGAAACTTCTAGGGACTCTCATGGTCCTAAGCCTCATCCTCAACATATCCATGAAAATCATATTCCTATACTCCACCACACTATTCTATTAGGGATTGTATGGTGTGATGAGGTTGTTCTCGATCCCCCAATATTCACACATTATGTTGAATTCCTTTGACATAAATTCACTTCCATGGTATGTACTCAATGTCTTCACCTTGTACCCAGAGGTGTTCTCGACCATAAGCTTGGTTTTTTTTTGAAATTTTAGGTAACTTGATTATTTTCCCTGATGATATAAACCCACATGAAATGACTAAAATAATCAATAATAAGAATAAAATTTCTATTACCAGTGAAGGTTCTTAGGTTGGTTGGTCTACAGAGGTTGGTATATAGTAGTTCTATAGGTTTCTTTGGTTTGAAATTTTCTTAGTCGGTAAATGACCACCTAGTCTTCTTGGAAATTAGTCATCCTTCACAAAATTTGTAGGGGTGTGTGATGGTGGGAGGCTCAATCACCATATTATTTGTTGAACACCTCACCATCATCAAGAGTATTCCACTTTTATAAAACACATTCATGTGATTTCTTGTGATTATCACCTTGTTTCCATCTTCTATCATCTTTCCAGTACTCAAAATATTTCTAAAAAGTGTAGTTGTGTAGTATATTTTCTTGAGGACAAATTGGTCAACATTATTACATAAGAACATGATAGATCTTATCCTATTGATCAGCACAGTTGAGCTCTCTCCAAATTTTACCTTCCTATTGATACCCTTATATAACTCATTGAACTTTTCTCAGTGGACTATCATGTGATTTATTGAACTATTTTCTAGGTACCATTCAATATTATGTGTAGACTCCTTATTTGTGTCATGGAAATTTGTAACCACATTTTCATCATTGATAAGGATCGTATCCCCTTAATATTTCCAAATGGAATATTCTTCATGAGTCACACTGAGCATCAGGGCAGGTTTCTCATCAACAACATGGGTGAGGTATAATTCTTCATCACACCACATACTCTTAAACTCCGAGGTTTGGTTCCCCATTCTATCAGAATTAAAACATTTAATGTGACCCTTATATTTTTTGTAGAAATTAGTACCATCAGCACTATCCTGTCATGACATGTTGGTATTTCCACAACCTCCCTTACCATGATGCACCATATACCATGTCTTCTTCCCTGACCTTTCTAGTCAAGGTTGCTAGTATAGATATTTGATGACTCATTTTGGACTTTCCATGAATGTTTAAGACACTCTACTTGAGTGATAAGGATATGGCAATCAAAATTTCCGATGTTGTCATGGAGCTATGCATGTTCCAAATAAGCCTTTTGTCGGATGATTTATACCTAAAATGGTATGTGGTCAACATCACAAAATTTTTCATATCCCACTATGACTTGGTAGTATGATTTTAATATGTAACTAAAAAACGTTTTTAATGCAGTGTTGTCAGGAGTGGATATAAGACTTTTGTACTTGTTTTCCATGCCTCTCAGATTCCCTACAAATTTATTTAGAGTCTTCATCTCATTCATGTACAATGCATTTAAGTCACTTTGGAGAGTCTACATATATTCATTCTTGAAATGAACTACACCAAAAATCCTCACCTTGAGACTATCCCACACATACTTGGCAGTATTATTTCATAAAACTTGTAAAATGATGTCCTCTAGAAATTCTTGGAGTAAATGTGATCGTGTCGTCTTATCCTTAATTTTATTTATGCCTACCCTGATCATTTATTTGGAAACATCCCAAAATCCATATGCCTCCATAATTTCCTCCATCTTGATCCTCCATGTAGGTTAATTGGGTGATGTAAATTTCATATAATGGATTGAAATACCCTTGAATTCTTGTACCACTTACTATGATGTATTTTCAACGGCATTGAACCTTGGATACTTGGGAAAAAACTATCACTTTGACACCAGATTCTTATTTTTATTTACATGAAATAAAATATTTTCACAATGGTAGAAGGAAAAAAATTGAGGGATGAAAAAAATAGAGCACATCGAAGACACTATATTTCATCAAAATCTATATTTGGTAATTACAATGAGAAATGATGTAACATATAGAGGAAAAAAATTAAATTTGAGTCAAAGTCTTAAGTTCCAATAAAGTATTTATACCCATTAATTTAGTTTTCATTAATATGAAACTATTATGGGGTTCCATTGTAGACACCAATTTATTGGCAGAAACTCCCATTAATTATTAGGTGTCATTATTTAAAACCATTTATTCTAGTTCAAATTTAAGACCATGTCATAATTATAAAACAACAGGAAAGAATCAATCCAACCGAAAGGAGCATAAAAACACTCCACCGCTAGAATGTGAGGATCCGATGTCCATCCCAATGGATATGAGTATTCTAACATCCCGATCTGAACCACCAAGTTTGAGTTGGGGTCTCACAAAACCTCATGCATGCCTCCCCATATGAAAGAGGATTCTGACTAGCAGAGAGGTTGTGAGTTTGATAGTGGGGAGACTATACCCTTTGTATCGTGTCATGGGATCAATAATAAATAATAACTAATATAAAAAACCATCAAGAGAAAACATGTGAAATAACTGAATTGATAGAATACATGATAAGTAAATAAAATTAGCTCCCAAAAGTGGAAATCATATCTAGGGTAAATAAAGTAGATAAGTAAATGATAAAATATTGGTCCCACCAATGTATTTACTAGTCCAAATACTTATTTTATCAGTTCTCCATAGGGCTCTTTCCCTTCACTAGATCCCTCATAAAATCTACAGGAACACTAAAATTCCTGAGTAGGGTGTGATTACAAGACTCAGTTGGATACCACTAATGAATCCTTAACATGATATTCTAAAGTATAAAAGTGTATTCTATAATAATAATAAACGTGTAACATGTATAGTAACACACAATAAAAAACCAAGTTATCATGCTCTAATCAAGCTGCCACAAACCCCCGACCATACCTGCTTTGATTCTTTTCCAAAAGGAAAATCTAGGTGTTAAAATAATCAAGTAATTTTCCAAAAGGATACTCGACATTGTTTTATCATGAAACTCAGCATACTCTAAGTATCAATGAATTCATTTTCTCAACATTCTATAGTCATTGAGAGCTACATGATATTCACTATGCATTCAGAACATACCCCTTGTAATCTAATAGACATCGAGTGCATCACGTGACATCCACGAGACATCATTGTATCCCCTATAAGGAATAATCATGCCATGATGGTCCACCAACCTCAGGTTCCAAGAACAATAGCACAAAAACCCACATAGCATGGTGGGATACACAAGAAAGCATAATACATCATCATAAGTACTATAGGACAACAATACATGTGATCAACATCGAACGTGAATAACAACATACAAAGAACTCATGACAACAAGTGTAACATAAGGTTTTCAGGGATACACAAACACCCACATGTGATCACAATCTATCATGTTCATCAAATTTGTCTATGCATAAATCATATTAAGGTATCATGTGTAATAAATCCCAAAAAAGTATGGAACTTACTACCTAAAAAGTCATCGATGTCAAAGGAAAGGATAAACAGCCATATATTATTCGATAGCTGGAGTGGAAACCTAAACATTCAATAACCCCTCTTCCCAAAATTATTATCATAAATTTCGACACATCAGAGGTTGAGGTTCATTAAGGGTTCCTAGAACCAATACCAGCTATTTTATTATAAAAAGAAATAAAAATATCACATGTGATGATACTTACTCTCCTAGATAATTTCCAAAATTATCATTTAGGTAATTACATGTTCTTGCGATATTCTCCTTAAGAATAATTATCTTTTGATAATTTCACATATATTGTCCTTTTATAATTATCTATTGATAATTTATCATAAATTATCCTTTTATTATTATCTTTGATAATTTACCATAAATTATCCTTTATAATTATCTTTCGATAATTTATTTTAAATTATCCTTTATAATTATCTTTTAATAATTTATCCTAACTTATCCATTTATAATATTCCTTTGATAATTTATTATAAATTAACCTTTAATAATTATCTATTTATAATTTACTAAAAAATATCTTTTTATACTTATCTATTGATAATTTATCATAAATTATTTTTAATAATTATCTTTTTATAATTTAAATAATTTATCCTTTGAAAAATTCACAATTATCATTTGATAATTTTAATAATTATCCATTGATAATTCCTAGTAATTATCATTAATAAATTCAATAAATTTTCCCTTGTTAAATCCATGCGATTATCCTTTAATATTTTTTATTCTATTAATTATCCTTTAATAATCTATCAATTATCATTTGGTAATGTTAGTAATTATCCTTTGATAATCTCATAGTTATCGTTTGATAATTTAAATAATTATCCGTTGATAATATCATAATTATAGTCTGATAATTTAAATAATGTCCAAGATATTTAAAATGTGGAAAAAATAAGGATGAATTTAAATATAAAAAACATACATTCCCACCTTCAAAAACAAACTTAGGATTAAATTTTTTCTTGTTGAGAAGGATCCAATGAAACTGACAGTGCATCGGTCCAATCAATATCAGATAATATATTAAAGAAAAAAGTTTGAATGAAAAAATACAAAAAAATACTAAAGGAGATTTAGAGACATGAGGGGGGAGATAGGCATGAGGGGAGTCATATTACATCCAAAGCACTACGCACTAAATGGTGCGCCTATGGAAATTTTATATTAATTTTTTCTCATTTATTTAGTATCATTTAATATCAAGATTACAATTAACATTTTTTTATCTCTCCTACTCAAGTCCATGTATCTCCCCCAATATAAACTTCAAATATTAATTTATTTAATTTTCTGCCTCTTAAATCAAATTAATCATTCATTAATTATATATTAAAATTCATCATATATATATATATGCAACATATATATGTGTATATAGATATATATATTCCCATGCATATATATATACACTCATGCACACGTACACACACATATGTATTTATATATATATATATATTTACCCCAATATATATATATATAGACATTATATATAAATATGTACATATATACTTAACTCATATGTATACGCTTTATACACACACACACACACACACACACATTATATATACACACACCACTATTATTTTCCTGATTTAATAATAATCACAAAAATAATTTTATTTTTTATTAGTATTAAAAATATACCATTATTATCACCATAAATGTCTTACAAAAAATTATCATTTAAAAAATGAAAAAATTTATGTAACATATGGTAATAATATCACTGTTATTACCTAGCAACCCAATAAAAATATCCCATGAAAAAAAATCACTCATCAATTAAGTGGACTTAATTACACATGTAACTTCCATTTTTTTTAGCACAAATAATAATAATATTATTATTATTACCCTTATGTGTGATGTAACCAAACACCCAATGCGCACAAAAGTTATGTTGCGTATAGGGTAAATCACTCATCTCAGACCTAATTGTGGTCTCAAAATTATAATATGATGTGTTGTTTGGGAGGTATTCAATTATTTTTTGAAATATATAAATAAAAATATCAAATAAGTTATCCTCATGTGTGATGTCACCAAACACCCAACACACACAAATGTTATGTCACACCTAGGGTAAACCCCTCTTCCCGCACCTAACGGTGGAGTCAAATTTCTAATACGACGCATTGTTTAAGATATATTCAATTATTATTATAAAAATTAAATGCACATAATATAACATATTTCATACTTTTATTATGCCTATTTTGAGGCATTACGGGCCTTAAAATCCCATGGTATCTCAATGCCTAGAACCAAAGGCATAGTTAGTGATGTAAAAGATTATATCTAAAACTGATATGGCCATTAGGAAGGGGTGATGGTCACTGTGGGTGAATCAACTCTACTCCCTAGGCTTTTTGACACTTGAGGAGTAGCATGATCTGATGTTTCACGATGAGAAGGGGTACCCTGTGGACATCTGAGTGACACTGATAAACCTATTGGTTATATGGATCATCATCATTAATCTAAAGTGGTGAGACATCAAAAATTTATCATTTAAGGAGAAGTTTATCTGATCCCAAATATTATAAAGTGTCTATAACTCCATCATGAAGAATAAAAACCTTCAAGATAATCACTGCGTCCAAATCTGATCCTTTTTTCTAGGACCCAAGATTAACCTTGAAATCATCTTCTAGAAACAATTTTCTGATTTTCATGCATTAATTTATATATTTATAAGGGTGGACTTAATTTCCACCATCTATCTACAACCATAAATGTAAAATCATTGTATTGTATAAAAAAATCCGATTATATGTGTGTATATTATTTGGAGGAAATGGATTGGTCTAGAAAAAAACTCGATTATGACAGAAATATTGTGGGAATCTCTAATGTAAAAAAGTGTAGAAATAATAGTAGGATAAAATTGAGATGTTTTTTTTAACAAGAAAAACCCTCAAATACAAAATATTAAAAAACCACTGGAAAACTGCAAAAAAATTCCACTAAAATCATAGATTCTACAAGTAAAAGCTCGAAACATGAATTAAAGTGAAAGAATTCAAAACCTATATGAAAAACCACACCTTGATATGTCTCCTCGTTTTCTATGATAAACATCTCGTAACAAAACAATATCCTTCAAAGATCAAACTGAACATGTGATTCCATTTCAGCACCTCTAATAAGTTGTCTCACAAACCGATTTTTCATTGCTTGCCGCCACCCATAATCAAAAATTGTCTCCCTTGCCTTTTCTCAAGGTATCAACACCCACATGTTTTTTGTTATCACATGCATATTCTATCCACTAATTTTCCATCCTATTATAGTCATATATATATATATATATAAATACATATCACTCCAAAATCCCATGTGAGGATAAATTCAATCAACCCCTTTTGGAAATTCAAAAAAAATCTCCATATGAGAAACAAATTTTCCCACTATTGAATCAAAAAAGGATTATCTTGTTTTAAACCCACTATGGATGAACCCCAACATATATGTGATGTTATTTTGTGTGTATGGAGGCATATCTTAAGTCATTAATACATTGATGATTTTTACTTATTTTATATTTCATTGCTAATTTATCAAATAGTGATATGCTAGTATAAAACCCCAACAATGCTCATACATTTCTATCAGGGAAATAATATCCATGACTGAGATAAAAGAATTAATCAGGGACCATATGGACCATGAGGCTAAAACCCATAGCTCCCAAAAGATTTATAAAACATGAAAACCATTATGAATGAATTGGGAAAGGGGGATATAAGGCTAAGAAAATAGAAAAATAATCTTAAAGAAAAGAGTCCATAATACAATACAAAACCTCTCAGTATTGATAATAGAAATTCACTATTAGGTTCTATCTCCCACTTGGACTGAGAGAATCTAGAATGAATGAACTTGAGGAAATTGAGTTTCTCCCATTCTTCTTCCATAGTGATCTTAGTTATGGATGCTTTAGAAAAATATCTAGTAGAAGTGTTCTTGGGATAGCAGGATTGATCCTTATGTGGCCTTGTTTTTGAAGAGATGATTGTAAAATCATCACTATCAACATATTTCTTCTTAACTTTTGATAAAACTTCATTGAAATTTGGATGACTACCACTATTATCCCCCTTAATGAGAACCTCTATTAAATAAATTTTATTATCTAGGAAAAGCATTTTAGGATTTTCCCTTGAGAGAGACTACATCTTCAATACATTTAATTGTAAACAAAATAGAAAACCCAAAAATTTTAAAAAATGTTGTTGTTTAAATGATATAGAAAATTGATGATAAAAGAGATACTTTTATCAGTGCTAACTAAATGTATTGTATTTATTGGTGATAAATATGTTATCTTTATCTTAACTAAAACACTTTTTTAGCATTGATAAAAGTCCCACATCATAAAAAACACTTTATTTACTATTAAATATCATATTATATAATATATTAATATTTATATTGATATACATATAATATATTTTCATGAATATGATTTACATGGTACTAAATACATATTTATACTTAATATGTAATAGATTTAGTGGAAATGGTACATAAAATAACTAAAAATAATATTAATTAAAAATTTAATACTTATTATTGAGTAATAAATATTTAACAACAATATGGTGATGGAAAAAAATTAATAAATTAACTATTATCTTAAGATATGTTGAAAACATAACTTGAACTTCAAATAGTCATAACTTTTGATCCGGGTGTTCATTTTGGATCCACGAGTTATCAAATCAAAGCTCGAAAAAAGATATACAGCATTTAGCATGTGGTTTACTCAATACACTATTTTTTATTAGTAAAAAAATGTCTGAAAGGCCCCTAAAACAGAATTTTTAGTTTCGATAACCTAATTTTTTAACATTTGTTGGAATTTTAGCTCATTTAAGAAGCTCTTGTTATCTTTTATCAGTGGGGATGAAATTTATTCCCTAGGATTACATTCATATGGATATCAATATGTTTAAATTTTAATATTTTTTATATTATACTATTATTTATAAAATATATATATATATATATACATATTTCCATATATTTACATATAAAAAATTAATTATGTAAATAAATATTTAATTATGTTGACCTATAAATTCTATTTTTAAAAATATTAATCATACGAAGATAATTATTAACCATTTTATTTAAAATAAAAAACTGACAATTGTATTTATCTAATAAAAATGTATGAATATATATATATATACCAATAAAAATGTATATATAATGTATATATGTGTGTGTGTGTATTTATACGTGTTGTGAAAAATTAATTTTAAAATATATATACATTTTGTTGCAAAAATGAATATATATATATATATATATATATACAAATACACACACAAATATATATATATATATAGCCACACATACAAATATACACACGGATGCACCCACATAGATACAAATATATATATTTATGTATGTATGTAAACACACATTTTGAAAATATATATATATATATTAAAATATATAAACATATATATATATATATATATATCATTATAAAATGTATTTAAGTATATTTATATTAATGTTTATAAATAAATATAGATACGTAATAATATAAAAATATATTAATATATATATGTATGTATGTATGTATGTATGTATACACACATTTTGAAAAAAAATTAATATATATATATATCATTATAAAATGTATTTAAGTATATTTATATTAATTTTTATAAATAAATATAGATACGTAACAATATAAACCAATATAAATATATTCTAATATATCATTATATAACTAGAAAGTCATTTGGGTGCGTGATAAAAGTGTTTCCTAACAAAGTGGCGAGAAAGAGTTTGAATCCCATATACCACGAATTAAATGAGAATTTCTAGGTGTAAGGTGGCCCTTTTGTGGTTTTTGAATGTGAGGCATGTTGCGAGGGTTGTAGGCAACCCAGGTACGTGGTGGATTTTCTAAGATTGGCCACATTTTGTGTTTTATCGACCAATTTGTTTAAAAAAAAATTAAAGCCTTTATCAATTCTATAAATAGTGCTAATAACTGAATCCTTTATCAGCAATAATAAATCCACTGATAAAGGTCCCCTTTATCAACACTTTTTTATCACTGATATGGGGTTCTTTTATTAGATTTTTTTTCATGATTATAAAAGCACATAGATTATAAATATGATTAAAATAGTAATTTTGATAATAGAGATTTATAACACTGATAAAAGGCTATTATGTATCATATTCAGAGGGAACCCAATATCTAAATTAAGATCCTCATGCAAAGCCTTTTCTTCCACCCTATATTTAACCGACTTAGGGATCGTATACCTAGTAGCACTCATCACAGCCTAAGAAAAAGAAATGTGATTAATGGACCTGTGGCCACTGGAATCCCTAGAAATCGAGGTGTCCACTATCTTCAGGATATTATTTTCTTCAATCCAGTTATAAAAAAATCTAAGTGATCTTCATTATCCCTTTAAAAATCTTTATTAATAGAATCCTTCTGATTGGGATCAACAATCAAAGTCAGTGAAAACAGGTCCTTCAAAAGATCACTCTCGATTTCCATGAAATCGCCTAAGCGCTAACCTCTCCATCAAAGCCTATACAAAGTAATAATAATAATAATAGTAATAAATAATAATAATATAACTAATAATAATTTAAAATAATAATTAATAAAAATATAATTAATAATCAATTAATAATGTAATAGATAATAATTAATAACTAAATCAATTAATAGTACAGATGTAATTAATAATTATTATTAATGATATAACTAATAATGTAATAAATAATAATTAATCATATAACTATTAATAATTACTAGTTACACTTATAAAATAATTATTAATAAAATTGTTTAATCACAAATATTATAAAACCATGATTTTGAAGAACCAAAATCAATGTTCATTTATTTAATAAAATAAAGACATTAAAAGGGTAGAAGGCATGTGAAAAATAGTGAAAAAATAATTTCCACAAAATCAAATACAAGAAAAGTACAATGGTCCAAAAGACACCAACAAGGGCACCGAAACAATCAAGAAGAAAACCGCTCAAAAGGTTTAGCAAGACAGATCACATTAGAAAGTATGTCACAAATGTCTGCCCAGACAACAGACCGCATGTAAAGTATCACTCATTAAAATAATCGTAATAATGAACTATACCTCCAACATTTTCAGGAGTCACTACCATAGATTCGGTTTTTCGCAGCGCCACCCCTTTAACAGCGCTAAAAAAAAGTGCTGATAATGACCCCCTATTTATCAACGCTTTTTTTACTAGCACTGATAAAGGGTATATTTCAAAAAAATAATTAAAATTAATATATTAATATATAAATATATAAGTATATAAATATATTTATATTAATAAGAATATAATATATATTTTTTAAATGTGTTTTAGATAAGGATAAATAGAAATTTAAACTTAATATATAAGATATTTAGTAAAAAAGCTTATAAAATAATTTAAAAAATATTTTAATTTAATAATTTTATTATTTTTATAGAATAATATTAATTTAATAACAATTTGAATATAAAATAAATAAATAAAAGATCTAAAATAAGTTAAAAAACAACTCAAACTTCAAACGACCATAACTTTTGATCTGGGTGTCTGTTTGAGCTCTACAAAATATCAAATCGAAGATTGTGATGATCTCTACATCCTTGTGGCCAAAGTAATCCAGATAAAGGTTTTTTTTCATCTCAAAAACGCTCAGAAGGCCTCTAAAACTGAGTTTTTAGTCGGTGTACCCCGATTTTTTAACATTTGATGGATTTTCAGGCTCATTTATGGGGTATTTTTACTCTTTTTTGTTGGAAACTAAATTTATTCACTGGTATTATATTCATATTAATATAATTATTTTGAAATTTTATAATTTTATACAATTTATTTTTATTTATAATCAAATATATAAAAATACATACATATTTTTTATATATTCATTGCTAAAAATTTAACTTTATAATTAATTAATTAAACATATTTACATATAAAATTTATTTATTAATATATAAGCCTTATATAAATAAAAAATAATAGCCATTTTATTTAAAATACAAAATATGAATATTTATATACCTATATAATGTGTGTGTGTGTGTCTATATATATATATATATATATATATTAGTGTGTGTGTCTGCCTTAGCAAACTGATATATATTATCTTTATATTCTAACATATAAATAATATATTAATAAATAATAATTTAAATATATATAAATATGTGTAATTATGGTTATATATACACATATATATAATATATATACATGTGTATGTATGTTATATATATGTACATGTTTATTTATTTATTTATAAACACACAAAAAAACATATTTTAAAAATGTATTTAAAACTAATCTTACAAATATATATTAATATATGAATAAATATGTAACTACATATATATCAATATACGAATAAATATACGGATAAAAAATATAAATATAAATATATAAATAGATATTAATATACAAATATATATATATATATTAATATAACTGTATATATATATATGAATAAATATAAATAAATAGATATATCATTAAATGGAGAACCAAGTAACATGGAGGAGTGGTAAAGTGTCTAGC
This sequence comes from Viscum album, assembly GCA_963277665.1. Classification (NCBI taxonomy): domain Eukaryota; kingdom Viridiplantae; phylum Streptophyta; class Magnoliopsida; order Santalales; family Viscaceae; genus Viscum; species Viscum album. Next base: position 611,759,145 of record OY728129.1, on the reverse strand, counting down.
GTGCAGGGAAGAGGTCTTGAGTTCGAATCTAGGGAGAGGTAGGGGCATGCGCGCAGGTGTAGGAGGTGTGGACTAGTGCTCTTAAAGGGTTGGGGAGGGCATTGTTAAAGGATTGTTGGAGGGAGTGGGTGCGAATGAGGGCTTTTGATTCATGTTGAAAGGGGTGCGATTTTCAAAGGGGTCTCCATTTTTTTGTTTTTTTAATTTTTTTACATTTTTTGAACTTTATCAGTGCTTTTTTGAGTGTTGATAAAAGAGGCATTTATCAGCGCTTAAAAAATATTGATTAAAGGTACCCCTTTATTAGCACTCAGATTAACAATTCTAAAATAATGTTGTTAAAAGTTATTTATAGCACTGATAAAAGTGTTATCTGTAGTAGTGTCTGTCCTGGTTATATGGGTGGTGATCACTGTTTCAAGGTTTTTACATTTTCCTGGTCTAGTCCACAACCTCTTTTGTTGGTGGAGTTGAAGTGAAAAATATTTCCTAATCTTGATCTTCTTCAGATGTAATATATTATACAACCACATCATTCATCATTATTAGGAATGTAGGGGTTATCCATGCTTGTGCATTAATGTTTGGTAGTGTGATTGAAGCTATAGGTGTAAGTTTGAGGATTACTGGAGGTCATTTTTGGGGTTGGCGGATGGGAACTGTGATGCATTTGTTAGGAACATTTTCATTGTGACGGATTATTAGAACTGACTGTTCGTTACTGGAAGACTAGGAAAACTTTTGTGTCATATGACAGAGATATTCAAAGCATCCTGGTCCCTGGAGGTGACATGTTCTGTTCGAAATGAAAACAAAACCCACATGTCAAGCAACATTTATTTCCCCCACGTTTTATTTTTTTTGTACAGCATGTATTAATTACACGTGTTTCCCCTTATATTTTTTCTCCCCACATGCCCATTTAATGTGGATATTTTATTTCGTTCATATGTCCATTTAATGTGGCTATTTTATTTCATTAGTGTGTTCATTTAATTTTGATGTTTCATTCCTTTGTAAATTCCAATAAATTATTGGCAATTGTAGTCCGAAAAACATATGAAATACAAATTTTGAAAGATCCTTTGTGTTGTGTGTGAATTTTATTCCTCTTCAATTTCTTCCTCTAGTATTTCTCGGCTTGTATAGCAAAAAAACTGGTATCAGAATCCGGTTACCATGATCCTCAATTTTTTTTATGATGGCCACAATCTAGCCGCAAGTTCTGAAGCTGTCTAAGGAAAATTATGAAAGATGGTGCATCCAAATGAAGGCATTATTCCGGTCACAAGAATTATGGGAGATCATCACCAATTGGTATATTGTACCCTCTATGGAGGAAGAATCTTCCTTCACGAATAAAGAAAATATGGGCCTCATAAATCAAAGAAAGAAAGATAACAAGGCATTGTTCCTCCTCTATAAAGGGTTGGATGAATCAACATTTGAAAAGATTACCAAAGAAACATAAAGTAAGAATGCTTGGGATACCCTTTCCACCATCTTCAAAGGTGTTGATCTAGTGAAGTTGGTACGTCTTCAAAAATTAAGAGCGGAGTTTAAAGCGGCGCACATTAAAGAAGGTGAGAGTATCTCTGATTATTTCTGAAGATTAATTGTTATTGTTAAAAATTTGAAAAGGAATGGTGAAAATGTGGAGGAAATTTGAGTTATTAAAAAATCACTTCAATCTCTCACAACCAAGTTTGAGCATGTGGTTTTGGAAATCAAAGAATAAAAAGATTTGGAGAAATTATTCATTGAATAACTGATGGGGTTGTTGAAATTACATGAGGAATAGATGCAAAAGAATGTTGATTCAACAATAGAGCATTCCTTAGAGACCAAGTTGACTCTACAAGAACAAAATAATGGCCACAGGCAACAAGGCAGTCATCGTGCAAGAGTAAGAGGGTGTGGATATTATCCAAGCCATCAAAAAAAGCAACAAAACCCTACCAGCTTTTGTGGAAGAGGGAATGGTGGAGGTCGATTCATGCGTGGATGTGGAAATTCAAAGAACATTCAATGCCACAACTATAATAAATTTGGACATTATGCCTATGATTGTTTGAGAAAATTGGATCATGAAGAACGATCCAACACTGCTGAAACATCTCATCATTAAGAATAAGTCACTGCACTCTTTCTCACACAAGAAAAGGAAAGTGAACGCCCTGATGTGTGGTATCTCAACATGGGTGCAAGAAACCACATGAGTGGTAACAATGAATTGTTTGAGGAACTCACAGAAGAAGTTTGTGGTGACATGAGCTTTGGTGACTCATCAAAGGTACCCATGATTGGAAAAGTTAAAATCACAATTTATTTGAGGACTGGTGAGAAAAGTTTCATCTCTAATGTGTATTATGTACCAAAAATGAAAAACAATAGCATTAGTCTCGGCCAACTCCTTGAGAAGGGATATGTTATACACATGGAGAATTCTTTTTTGTCTATAAAGTATGCTCATAGGAGACTAGTTTATCATGTCCAAATGGAAAATAATCGCATGTTTCCACTGTGTATCAACATAAAGGCCGAGGAGTGTCTGTTGGGACTCATGAAGAATGACTCATAGAGATGGAATCTGTGATTTGGACATCTTCATTTTATCAGGCTTAAACTTTTATCCTCATCAAGCATGGTGTGTGGATTGCCGGAAATTGAAGTTCCAAATCATGTGTGCGAGGCATGTACACTCAGCAATCAAAAAAGGAACTCCTTCCCAAATAGAGTGTCCAAAAGAGAAAATGAACCACTTCAGTTGGTTCACATTGATATCTGCGGACCGCTTGAAACACCCTAACTTGGAGGTAATATGTATTTTATCACCCTCATTGAAAAGTTTAGCAGGAAACTCTCGGTGTATTGCATAAATGAAAAATATTCTGCATTTGCGATCTTTAAAATGTTCAAAGATCGTGTTGAAGCTGAAATTGGTTATAAAATCTAAGATCTTAGATCTGATAGAGGTGGAGAATACATTTCAAATGTATTTCAAGTTTTTTGCAAGGTACAAGGAATCAAGCAACAATATACTTCTAGGTACACGCCATAGAAGAATGGAATTACAGAAAGGAAGAACTACACCATCCTCAACATGATGAGTACCATGCTAAAAGAGAAAGTCCTACCAAAGAACTTTGGGGCTGAAGTAGTGGCATGTACAACCTATCTTCTCAATCGGTACCTGATCATACCACGATTCACTGTTTCATTTTCACCCTTACACCGCTGTGCTAAACATATGTTGTATTAAAAATTATAAAAATATTATCAAATTGTGCTTCATGGTTGATTCAATAATTTTGTGTTTATCACTGTTAAATTGGACAATGATACTTTTTTTGAAAATTACAATGTAGGTGGAGGTGATTTGGAGGGCCCATGATGAAGTCCTTGAAAAATGGGCCAAACTGCGCAGGATCCAAGAAGTCCATTGGACTCAAATTCATGCTGATACTACACCGTACATCCAAATTGGATTCAATTTTTTGGAATTAACCAAAACTCATTGGGATACAACTTTTATTTAATAACCCAAGAGAGATTCGGCCATTAAGGGGCCCAGCCGACCTGATCTGTCCAGCACACCCAATCTGCTCGAGGTCAAAAGTTGTGTGAAGTGATCTGTCCATATCTCGAGCTCCACTTGTTGAAATGATTCCAAACTTTCGGTGGAGATAGTAAAGACGTGGGGATAGAACTTTTTAGTTTTCCACAAAACGTTTTAAGACTTTCTGTTAGGCTAAAACAATGTTCAAAGCGGTTTTAGTAAATCGGTGTGCCCAAAACCACCTCCCACATTTCCTATAAAAGGGCACCTTGGGCTCCTCATTTGGGAGTTCGACCAGGAGGAAAAGCTCTGGTATTTTGGAGACCCAAGGGAGTACTATAAGCATCCAAGATGTTCTGGATGCTCCTATCCTGATAGTGGGATCAAGGATGAAGAAGGAGTTTCACCCGAGCCTCCTCCTCCTCATGATGGCGAGCTAAACGGTGGGCGATCATTTCGAGGGAGCTACACTTACTTAGGAGGGAGTTCCAGCACCTGTTATTCCACTGGTTTTGTATAATTTTTGTGTTAAATATTTCACTCACGAATAATCTCTATGCACTTCTCTTCTGAATCCATTTTTTTGGTATTAATTTAAGTGAAACACTTTTTTATCTCAACACCGATTGGGTTGAGATTTCAAGTGGGGATCTTGGGTTGTTCCGATAGGGCAAGACACAAACCCTATTAATATCACACATACATAAGATTTTAGTATTTTTTGGTAGCCTTAACTCTGTTATTGAGACCCAAACCTTGACAACACGATTGTTTTGTCAAGGGTTGGTGCTTTGCACAACATTCTAAGAGGCAAGAGGGGAATCAAGATCTTGACAACCTTTAACCAAAGAATTCAAAAAAACCATGTCAGTATTTTCAGAAAAATGAACTATCCAAGTTTTGTAGTGAAATTGAAATGTTCTCCGTTTTCTCATAATTGTAAAACACCTCTTTTCTTGTCAATTATTAAACTTTTTAAATCAGTTCATTTTCTTTAAACTGTTTTCAAAAACACCCCTTTTTTTAGTCCCTTTTATTAAGAACACACACTCTAAACCTATCAACGATCCTTGAGAGACAACCTAGGGTCTGTCCTAGACTATATATCATCCTTAAAAACATAATAAATTTGATGTGTCATGACAGCACGACCAAATTTTGGTGCCCTTGTCGGGGAGCGCTTTGGTTTTTAGTGCGGGTTTTTGATAAAGTAGTTGTAAATTTTGTGAATATTTGTTTGTTTATTTTACTAACTTTTTATTTATTCTTGTGTTCTGATCTATATCTTGTGTAGGTTCTATTCATGACACATTCTATTTCGGGAGACTTACCACCTTTCGAACCCGAACCGGAGAGGATCCTACGTCAGTGACACCGAGACACACAAGACCCCCTTTTAAAGGAGGACACACCACTCGAGACTCTTCTAAACCCATCTTCTTATGGAACCAAATTAGATCCTGAAATAATATTCAATAACATGGCTGAAAATAGTCGAACATTAAAAGAATTAACCTCACCTGATGTTGATATCTAACCCACCTACATTCAAATTCAAGGTGAGGCACCTAATTTTGAATTAAAATCTGGTATAATCCATTTATTACCAAGATTTCATGGAATGCCTGGAGAAGACCCTCATAAGAACTTAAAAGAATTTCATACTATTTGTTTAACATTAAAACCTGCCAATGTTGATGAGGAACAAGTAAAGCTTAGAGCATTCCCATTTTCTTTAGAAGACACTGCGAAAGATTGGTTGTACTATGTTAATTCACCAATAAGAGGCTGGGCGGACATGAAGCGCCTTTTTCTTGAAAAATACTTCCCAGCCTCTCGAACTGTAACTGTAAGGAAAGAAATATGTGGTATAAGACAATCTCAAGGGGAAACACTTCATGAATATTGGGAAATATTTAAAAGGATTTGTTCAAGTTGCCCACACCACCAAATAAGTGATCAACTCTTAATTCAGTATTTTTATGAAGGTTTAATTCCACTTGATCGTAATATGATTGATGCTGCTGCAGGTGGTGCGTTGGTAGATAAGACTCCAATTTCTGTAAGAACCCTCATTGAGAACATGGCACAAAACACTCAACAATTCGGTACACGGTCCAGTGTTCCCATTCGAGGTGTCCATGCGGTGCAATGTACTGAGTTTGAGAAGAAGGTGGACAAAAAGTTCGAAGAGGTAAGTACCCTTCTATGACAACTTGCTCTCTCCCAAGGGAAATCTCAATCTCCTCCTCCCATCCATTGTGGAATTTGCTCTTCTGACACCCACTATTCAGACCAATGTCCTCAATTGAGAGAAACTTCTGAAAGTTGTTAGGTAATATTTCCAGGACGCCCCTTTAACCAACCATTTAGGAAAGAACCATACTATCCATCCAACCAAGGGTGTAAGGACAACGAAGCCTATAGGAAAGGGGGGTATTCAAACCAACATCAACAAAAATGGAACCAACAGGGTCAGAGTAGTCATCCACCACCACCCAGAAATCCACAACCACCCCAAAGACCATTCCAACCACCCCCTCTAAAAACCGATCCTATCCTAGAAGATATGATGAAGCAAATGGATACCAATAATATCCAATTCCAACAAACCACCCAAGCATCCATACAAGACCTAAAGACCCAACTAGGCCAACTTGCCAACTCAGTAGGGGAAATCCAAAGTCATGGGTCTGGTAAACTACCATATCCTCCATTAGTAAACCCTAGGGATAAAGGAAATGTTAGTGACATCACCCTTAGGAGTGGGACACAACTCAAAAGCCAAATGACCCCGCCATTAAAGTCATCCCATCCAAAGAAAACCATCATCCCAACTGCTAAAAATGGTCCAAGAGAAGAAGCCCTTTTCCTGAGAGAAGCCCTTCCAAAGGAAAGACTGTGGCTGTTGATGAGTCACCTATCCCAACCATTCCTCTTCCATTTTTTCAAAGGGGTGTCTGACCTAGGAAACAAAAAGAAAACAAACATGATAAAGAAATCTTGGAAACATTCAAGAAAGTACAGGTTAACATTCCTTTAATTGATGTTGTGAAGAAAATTCCAAGATATGCCAAGTTTCTGAAAGAGATGTGTACACACCGAAGGAGGCTTCGTGGTGATGAGAAGGTGAGCCTGGGGAGGAATGTTTTAGCATTGATAGAGCCATCACTTCCCACCAAGTGCAATGATCTTGGGACATTCTCAATTCCGTGCACCATAGGGGAGTATTCAGGTTCCAACGCTATGCTTGATTTGGGTGCTTTTATTAATGTTATGCCTCAATCTATTTACTGTTCATTGTAGGTCGGTGAACTGAAGCCCACTGGTATTGTAGTTCAGCTAGAAAATCGGAGTACAGCACACCCCTCTGGTGTGTTAGAGGATGTTCTTTTGAGGGTGAAAAATTTAATTTTTCCTGCTGATTTTTACGTGCTTAAAATGGAAGATGATAGGATGAATGAACATGCCCCAATTATATTGGGGAGACCTTTCTTAAAAACCACCAAAACCATAATTAATGTCCATAATGGTACATTATCTATAGAGTTTGGTGGTAATACTGTCCACTTCAATATCCTTGATTCCATGAAGCACCCCTCAGAAGAACACTCCTCTCTCTCTGTCAATTCAATTGATGTTCTCCCTTCCCCTGAAACAACTTATTTTCATTCCCCTGATCCCCTTTATGAGTTTTTTTCATTGATTGAAATGTTAGGTAATGAATCATGCATTGATTGTTCTAGCGGTCTAGAGAAATGTCATGCATGTTTGTTAATTGATGATTTCTTGAACACAGAGGATCACATGACCATCGATGATACTACTAAGCTTGTAAAAGCTCATTCCTCATGTGAGGATGTTACCATTGAGAAGTTAGATGAGATCAGTGACTTCTCACAATCACACACACTTATGTCAATCCAAAATCCCCCAGAATTAGAACTGAAACAACTGCCTCAAGATTTAAAATACTCATATCTTGAGAATGGAAACAAGTTTCCCGTCACCATTGCTAGTTCACTCCCTCCTGAGAATGAATTGTGACTGCTTGATCTTTTGAGGGAGTATAAACAAGCTTTGGGATGGACACTTGCTGACATTCCTGGCATTATCCCATCAATTTGTACACATCATATTTTATTAAATGATGAGGCTAAACCAGTGAGGTAGTCACAATGTCGACTGAACCCAAACCTTCTTGATGTTGTTAAAAAGGAAGTAACAAAACTATTGACTGCTGGAATCATTTACCCTATCTCTGACAGCCAATGGGTCAGTCCCATTCAAGTAGTTCCTAAAAAAACTGGTCTTACTGTAATTAAAAATGAAAAAAATGAATTGGTTCAAACTCGTTTACAAAATAGTTGGTGTGTCTGTATAGACTATCATCGACTAAACCAACACACTAGGAAAGACCATTTCCCATTTCCATTCATTGACCAGATGCTATAGAGGCTAGCAGGGAAGTCCCATTACTGTTTTCTTGATGTGTATTCTAGATACTCTCAGATCCATATTGCCCCCGAGGATCAAGAAAAGACAACCTTTACTTTCCCCTTTGGTACATTTGCTTATAGAAGGATGCCATTTGGTCTATGCAATGCTCCAGGTACTTTCCAACGATGTATGGCTAGTATTTTTTCGGATTACCTGGAGAATTGCATGGAAGTTTTTGTGGATGATTTTACTGTTTATGGATCCTCTTTTGATGAATGTTTGAGTCGTCTTTCTTCTGTCCTACATCGCTGTATTGAAAAGAATCTCGTATTAAATTATGAGAAATGTCATTTCATGGTAAGACAAGGCATTGTTTTGGGACATGTTATTTCTAGGGAAGGTATCCAAGTGGACAAATCAAAATTATATATCATTTCCTCCCTACCATTCCCTAAAAATGTTCAGGATGTGCGGTCTTTCCTGGGTCATGCTGCATTTTATCATCGTTTCATTTGTGACTTTAGAAAAATTGCACTCCCCCTCTCCCGATTACTCCAAAAAGAAAAAGAATTTGATTTTGATAAAAAAAATTAGGAAGCTTTCAATAAGTTAAAATGGAGTCTCACGTCACCCCCGGTAATCCAACCACCTCAGTGGGATTTACCATTTGAGCTCATGTGTGATGCCTCTAACTATGCAGTTGGGGCAGTCTTATCAAAAAGGGTCGACCAAGCTCCACATCTCATAGCTTATGCCTCACGTACTCTGGACCCTGCCCAAGGAAACTACAACACAACTGAAAAAGAATTTCTTGCCATTGTGTTTGTCTTGGATAAATTCAGGTCATACCTTCTAAGGTCCAAAGTCATTGTGTTCTCAGACCATGCAGCCCTCCGATATCTCCTAAAGAAACCAGAAGCCAAACCACATATCATTCGCCGGATGCTCCTCCTTCAGGAATTTGATCTAGAAATTAGGGATAAAAAAGGAGCCGAGAATGTGGTTGCTGACCATATTAGTAGGATTTTCCCATCCTCAGACATTGAATCATCCCCTTGTATTCCCATAAATGAATTGTTTCCTGATGAGAAATTTTACTGAGTGAAAGATGCTATTCCTTGGTATGCTGAAATTGTAAATTATTGGGTAGCGTCTTGCATTCCTTCTGATTTCACCAAAAACCAGGATGACCGTCTAAAACATGAGTCTTGTTGGTACATTTTGGATGACCCCTACCTCTGGTGCACATGTAGTGATCAAGTTATTAGGCGTTGTGTTCCTGATAGTGAGTTTCAGTCTGTCCTTAGGTTCTTCCACACACTTGCTTGTGGGGGCCACTTTGGTCCCCAATGGACTACTCTCAAGGTCTTAGATTCTGGTCTTTTTTGGCCCACATTGTTTCAAGATTCCATGAATATTGTAAATCTTGTCCTCTCTGTCAAAGAATAGGGAATGTCTCTAAAAGAAATGAGATGCCCTAACAACCCTTACTCTTCCATGACATTTTTAATGTTTGGGGCATTGACTTTATGGGACTATTCCCCAATTCATTTGGGAACCTTTACATTCTTCTGGCAGTGGATTATATTTCAAAGTGGGTAGAGGCACGATCCACGAGGATAGATGATTCCAAGACAGTTGTGGAATTTTTGAGAACCCAAATATTCTGTAGGTTTGGATTACCTAGGTTTATCATCAGTGATCAGGGTTCTCATTTCTGCAACCGCACAATAAAATCTCATTTGCGCAGGTATGGGGTTGGGAATCGAGTGTCTACTGCTTATCACCCACAAACAAATGGTCAAGCCAAAGTATCAAATAGAGAGGTAAAACAGATTCTTGAGAAAACCGTTCATCCAAATAGAATAGACTAGAGTCTTAGACTCGATGATTCATTATGGGCTTACTGTACTATATTCAGAACTCCAATTGGCATGTCACCATATTGGCTAGTTTTTGGGAAGAGTTTTCACCTCTCTATTGAGGTAGAACACCGGGCCTACTGGGCTATTAAACAATGAAATTCTAATCTTTATGGTGCAGGTATTCAAAGGAAGTTTCAGATTCAGGAGTTGGAGAAATGAGAAGAGATTCATATGAGAACTCCCGAATTTATAAGGAGTGAACCAAGGCTGCCCACGACCGTCTCATCCTTCATCGTCAATTCCACATCGGGCAGAAGGTCCTCCTCTACAATGCAAGGCTGATGTTGCACCCTGGAAAGCTTTGTTCCGGTTGGTTTGGACCTTACATTGTTACTAATGTCTCTCTATTTGGTGTTTTCCAGGTTCAAAATGAAGACACCAATCAAACCTTCACTGTCAATGGGCAGTGGCTGAGGCACTTCCATGAAGCCATTCCGGAGACCCCAATGGAGGAACTCCATGTTCAAGAAGCGGTCTATGAATAAAACTCACCAGGTTTTATCCTTCCTTCCCACAATCTCTTTTATTACAGTGAGGACACTGCATTCTCTAGGTGTGGGGGTATGGACACTGCATTCTCTAGGTGTGGGGGGATGGATACATTCCTAGGTTAGTTAGGAATTTTTTTATCATCTTTCCTTTTTTTTCTCTTTTTCGCTTGTTTCATGGTATTGTCACTTTCCCCCCTATTTCCCCCCTCACTTCTATGCTAAAATGATAATTTCGATGCCTAATTTATCATGGAAAATGATGCCCATTTTATCATTGATGTTATTGAAAATACATGAGGAATTTCCCATTATCAAGTTGTTTTAACATTCAAAAAAAATTGATGCAATGTGCATTTCAGCATGAATTCAACATTGTGGTATGAATTTCTCTTGAAAATTGGTTGATGGTCGATGATATTAATGGTTTTATCATTTTTAAGCCATTGAGAAGAGTGGTACCCTTTTTGTGAATAGTTTAATGGAAAATTTTGTCATTTAATCTCTCAAAAAAAAAAAATCACCCAACCATGAAGTGTGAATATTTCTTACATTATTGAAGGTAAATATAAGTTAGGTTAATTTTTCCCTACGTTCCAAATGATCTTTACATACATTCTTTCCTTATCCGATCTATTTCATTACTGTACCAGATTGACCTACGTGTGTGTACCTGTTATCCGACTATTGTACACCCTCAAATAAAAGGGGGGGCGGGGTTGTATTTTGGGCAGTTCAAAAACCACCCTTTCTCGACATTTTATGTTTTTATAACTATTACAATTTGTGTCATGAGGATAACAAACATGGGCTGAGATAAGAGTGTGAGATTTGTTCCAAGTGCAACTTTTGAAAAAAAAAATTGAGGGGAGTGATGAAATGTACACATATGGGGATATCTAGGTCAGAAGATTTAGGTTTGAATTCTGGGAATGCTTAATTGAGTGGGTCTTGGAATTTGATTGCAAAGGATGTAGGTTAGGTTCGGTGGAAAGAATCAAGTCAATATACTAATTTTAAAATAACTTATATTTATTTAATAGAAAGTGGAAAGAATAGCATGAAATGGTTGTCACACACACATGTGGAGAATTGGATACATGATTAACTTTTGAATTATTTTCTTTGATTGGTATCATTAGTCTCTTCTAATTTCATTTGGATACAATTTTTGAGACGACTTTTTCCATGATCACTGAGAATAACTCCTCGGTGTGATTTTTGCTTTGATCACAATTCTATCAGAAATTAATTTCTCAAGAATGTTAAATCTTCATGAATTTGGGAATATCTACATGCATAATTTTTAGGAATGTGAATTTTCCCAGGAGTGCAAATGTTTAGGTGTGGGGGTGTGATCATACCACGATTCACTGTTTCATTTTCACCCTTACACCGCTGTGCTAAACATATTTTGTATTAAAATTTATAAAAATATTATCAAATTGTGCAACATGTTTGATTCAATAATTTTGTTTTTATCACTATTAAATAGAAAAATGATACTTGTTTTGAAAATTACAATGTAGGTGGAAGTGATTTGGAGGGCCCATGATGAAGTCCTTGAAAAATGGGCCAAACTGCGCAGGATCCAAGAAGTTCATTGGACTCAAATTCATTTTGATACTACACCGTACATCCAAATGGGCTTAACATTTGTGTACTAATCCAAAACTAATTGGTATAAAACTTTAATTTAATAACCCAAGATAGATTCGGCCATTAAGGGGCCCATCCTACCTGATCTGTCCAGCACATCCAATCTGCTCGAGGTCAAAGGTTATGTGCAGTGGTCTGTCCATATCTCGCGCTCCACTTGTTTAAATGATGCCAAACTTTAGGTGGAGATAGTAAATACGAGGGGATACATGTTTTTAGTCTTCCACAAAACGTGTTAAGACTGTCTGGTAGGCTAAAACAATGTTCCAAGCAGTTTTAGTAAATCTGTGTGCCCAAAACCACCTCCCACATTTCCTATAAAAGGGAACCTTGGGCTCCTCATTTGGGAGTTCTACCAGGAGGCAAAGGTCTGGTATTTTGGAGACCCAAGGTATTACTATAATCATCCAAGAATTTCTGGAGTCCCCTATCCTCATAGGGGGATCAAGGATTAAGAAGGATTTTCACCCGAGCCTCCTCCTCCTCACGATGGCGAGCTAAACGGTGGGCGGTCATTTCGAGGGAGCTGCACTTACTTGGGAGGGAGTTCCAGCACCTGTTATTCCACTGGTTTTGTATAATTTGTGTGTTAAATATTTCACTCATGAATAATCTCTATGCACTTCTCTTCTGAATGCATTTCGTTTGGTATTAATTTAAGTGAAAAACTTTTTATCTCAACACCGATTGGGTTGAGATTTCAAGTGGGGATCTTGGGTTGTTCCGATAGGGCAAGAAATGAACCCTATTAATATCACACATACATAAGATTTCAGTATGCTTTGGTAGCCTTAACTCTGTTATTGAGACCCAAACTTTGACAACACGATTGTTTTGTCAAGGGTTGGTGCTCTGCGCAACATTCTAAGAGGCAAGAGGGGAATCAAGATCTTGACAACCTTCAACCAAAGAATTCAACAAAACCATGTCAGTATTTTCAGAACAATGAACTATCCAAGTTGTGTAGTGAACTTGAAATGTTCTCCATTTTCTCATAATTGTAAAACACCTCTTTTCTTGTCAATTATTAAACTTTTTAAATCAGTTCATTTTCTTTAAAATATTTTCAAAAACACCCCTTTTTTGTCCCTTTTATTAAGAACACACACTGTAAACCTACCAATGCTCCTTGATAGATGACCTAGGGTATATCCTAGACTATATATCATCCTTAAAAACATAATAAATTTGACGTGTCATGACAGCACGGCCAAATTTTGGTGACATTGTTGGAGAGCGCTTTGGTTTTTAGTGCGTGTTTTTGATAAAGTAGTTGTACATTTTGTGAATATTTGTTTGTTTGTTTTTCTACCTTTTTATTTATTCATGTGTTATGATATATATCTTGTGTAGTTTTTGTGCATGACATGTTCTACTTCGGGAGACTTACCACCTTTCGATCCCGAACCGTAGAGGATCCTACGTCAGTGACACCGAGACGCACAAGACCCCCTTTTAAAGGAGGGCACACCACTCAAGACTCTTCTAAACCCATCTTTTTTTGGAACCAAATTAGAACCTGAAGTAATATTCAATAACATGGATGAAAATAATCTAACATTAAAAGAATTAACCTCACATGATGTTGATATCCAACCCACTTACATTCAAATTCAAGGTGAGACACCTAATTTTGAATTAAAATCTGGTTTAATCCATTTATTACCAACATTTCATGGACTGCCTGGAGAAGACCCTCATAAGCACTTAAAAGAATTTCATACTGTTTGTTCAACATTAAAACCTGATAATGTTGATGAGGAACAAGTAAATCTTAGATCCTTCCCATTTTCTTTAGAAGACACTGCGAAAGATTGGTTGTACTATGTTAATTCACCAATAAGAGGGTGGGTGGACATGAAGCACCTTTTTCTTGAAAAATACTTCCCAGCCTCTAGAACTGTAACTATAAGGAAAGAAATATGTGGTATAAGACAATCTCAAGGGGAAACACTTCATGAATATTGGGAAATATTTAAAATGCTTTGTTCAAGTTTCCCACACCACCAAATAAGTGATAAACTCTTAATTCAGTATTTTTATGAAGGTTTAATTCCACTTGATCATAATAACATTGATGCTGCTGCAGGTGGTGCACGGGTAGATACGACCCCATTTTCTGCAATAACCCTCATTGATAACATGGCACAAAATACTCAACAATTCGGTACACGGTCCAGTGTTCCCATTCGAGGTGTCCATGAGGTGAAAAGTACTGAGTTTGAGAAGAAGGTGGACACAAAGTTCAAAGAGGTAATTACCCTTCTACGACAACTTTCTCTCTCCCAAGGGAAATCTCAATCTAATCCTCCCATCCATTGTGGAATCTTCTCTTTTGACACCCACTATTTAGACCAATGTCCTCAATTGAGAGAAACTTCTGAAAGTTGTGAGGCAATATTTCCAGGACGCCCCTTTAACCAACCCTTTATGCAAGAACCATACTATCCATCCAACCAAGGGTGGAAGGACAACCAAGCCTATAGGAAAGGGGGGTATTCAAACCAACCTCAACAGCAATGGAACCAACAGGGTCAGAGTAGTCATCCACCACCACCCAGAAATCCACAACCACCCCAAAGGTCATTCCAACCACCCCCTCCAAAAACTTAGCCTAGCCTAGAAGATATGATGAAGCAAATGGCTGCCAATAATATCAAATTCCAACAAACCACCCAAGCATCCATACAAGACCTAAAGACCCAACTAGGCCAACTTGCCAACTCAGTGGGGGAAATCCAAAGTCATGGGCCGGGTAAACTACCATCTCAACCAGTAGTAAACCCTAGGGATAAAGGAAATGTTAGTGCAATAACCCTTAGGAGTGGGACACAACTCAAAAGCCAAATGACCCCTCCATTAGATTTATCCCATCCAAAGGAAACCACCATCCCAACTGCTAAAAATGGTCCAAGAGAAGAAAACCCTTTCCTAAGAGAAGCCCTTCCAAAGGAAAGACTGTGGCTGTTGATGAGTCACCTATCCCAACCATTCCTCTTACATTTCCTCAAAGGGTTGTCCAACCTAGGAAACAAAATGAAAACGAACTTGATAAAGAAATCTTGGAAACTATCAAGAAAGTACAGGTTAACATTCCTTTGATTGATGTTGTGAAGCAAATTCCAAGATATGCCAAGTTTCTGAAGGAGATGTGTACACACCGAAGGAGGCTTCATGGTGATGAGAAGGTGAGCCTGGGGAGGAATGTTTTAGCATTGATAGAGCCATCACTTCCCACCAAGTGCAATGATCCTAGGACATTCTTGATTCTGTGCACCATAGGGGAGTATTCATGTTCCAATGCTATGCTTGATTTGGGTGCTTCTATTAATGTTATGCCTCACTCTATTTACTCTTCATTGCAGGTTGGTGAACTGAAGCCCACTGGTATTGTCATTCAGCTAGAAAATCGGAGTACATCACACCCCTCTGGTGTGTTAGAGGATGTTCTTGTGAGGGTGAAAATTTTAATTTTTCCTACTGATTTTTACGTGCTTAAAATGGAAGATGATAGGATGAATAGACATGACCCAATTATATTGGGGCGACCTTTCTTGAAAACCGCCAAAACCATAATTAATGTCCATAATGGTACATTATATATGGAGTTTTGTGGTAATACTATCCACTTCAATATCCTTAATTCCATGAAGCACCCCTCATAAGAACACTCCTCCCTCTCTGTCAATTTAATTGATGTTCTCCCTTCCCCTGAAACAACTTATTTTCATTCCCCTGATCCCCTTTCTGAGTTTTTTTCATTGATTGAAATGTTAGGTAATGAATCACGCATGGATTGTTGTAGCGGTCTAGAGAAATGTCATGCATGTTTGTTAATTGATGATTTCTTGAACACAGAGGATCACATGACCATCGATGATACTTGTAAGCTTGTAAAAGCTCATTCCTCATTTGAGGATGTTACCATTGAGCAGTTAGATGAGATCAGTGACTTCTCACTGTCACACACACTTCTGTCAATCCAAAATCCCCCAGAATTGGAACTGAAACAATTGCCTCAAGATTTAAAATACTCATATCTTAAGAATGGAAACAACTTGCCTGTCATGATTGCTAGTTCACTCCCTCCTGAGCATGAATTGCGACTGGTTGATCTTTTGAGGGAGTATAAACAAGCTTTGGGATGGACACTTGCTGACATTCCTGGAATTAGCCCATCAATTCGTACACATCATATTTTATTAAATGATGAGGCTAAACCAGTGAGGCAGTCACAACATTGACTGAACCCAAACCTTCTTGATGTTGTTAAAAAGGAAGTAACAAAACTATTAGCTTCTGGAGTCATTTACCCTATCTCTGACAGCCAATGGTTCAGTCCCATTCAAGTAGTTCCTAAAAAAACTGGCCTTACTGTAATTAAAAATGAATACAATGAATTGGTTCGAACTCGTGTACAGAATAGTTGGCGTGTCTATATAGACTATCATCGACTAAACCAACACACTAGGAAGAACCATTTCACATTTCAATTCATTGGCCAGATGCTAGAGAGGATAGCAGGGAAGTCTCATTACTGTTTCCTTTATGGGTATTCTAGATACTTTCAGATCCATATTGCCCCCGAGGATCGGGAAAATACAACCTTTACTTGACCCTTTGGTATATTTTCTTATAGAAGGATGCCATTTGGTCTATTCAATGCTCCAGGTACTTTCCAATGATGTATGGTTAGTATTTTTCCGGGTTACCTGGAGAATTGCATGGAAGTTTTTATGGATGATTTTACTGTTTATGGATCCTCTTTTGATGAATGTTTGAGTAGTCTTGCTTCTGTCCTAAGTTGCTGTATTGAAAATAATCTGTTATTAAATTATGAGAAATGCCATTTCATGGTGCGAAAAGTCTTACTTTTGGGACATGTTATTTCTAGGGAAGGTATACAAGTGGAAAAATCAAAAGTAGATATCATTTCCTCCATACCATTCCCTAAAAATTTTCGGGATGTGCGGTCTTTCCTAGGTCATGCTGGATTTTATCATCATTTCATTCGTGACTTTAGTAAAATTGCATTCCCCCTCTTCTGATTACTCCAAAAAGAAAAAGAATTTTATTTTGATAAAAAAATGTGAGGAAGCTTTCAATAAGCTAAAATGGAGTCTCACGTCACCCCCGGTAATCCAACCACCTCGGTGGGATTTACCATTTGGGCTCATGTGTGATGCCTCTAACTATGCAGTTGGGGCAGTCTTATCACAAAGGGTCAACTGAGCTCCACATGTCATAGCTTATTCCTCACGTACTCTGGACCCTGCCCAAGGAAACTACAACACAACTGAAAAATAATTTCTTGCCATTATGTTTGCCTTGGATAAATTTAGGTCATACCTTATAGGGTCCAAAGTCATTGTGTTCTCAGACCATGCAGCCCTCCGATATCTCCTAAAGAAACCAGAAGCCAAACCTTGTCTCATTCGCTGGATGCTCCTCCTTCAGGAATTTGATCTAGAAATTAGGGATAAAAAATGAGTAGAGAATGTGGTTGTTGACCATATCAGTAGGATTCTCCCATCTTCGGACATTAACTCATCCCCCTGTATTCCCATAAATGAATTGTTTCCTGATGAGAAATTGTATCGAGTGCAAGATGTTATTCCTTGGTATGCTGAAATTGTAAATTATTTTTTAGCGTCTTGTATTCATGCTGATTTCACCAAAAACCAGGCCGACCGTCTAAAACATGAGTCTCGTTGGTACATTTGGGATAACCCCTACCTCTGGCACACATGTAGTGATCAAGTTATTAGGCGTTGTGTTCCTGATAGTGAGTTTCAGTCTGTCCGTAGGTTTTGCCACACACTTGCTTGTGGGGGCCACTTTGGTCCCCAACGGACTACTCGCAAGGTCTTAGATTTTGGTCTCTTTTGGCCCACATTATTTCTGGATGCCAACGAATATTTTAAATCTTGTCTTCGATGTCAAAGAATAGGGAATGTCTCTAAAATAAATGAGATGCCTCAACAACCCTTAATCTTCCATGACATTTTTGATGTTTGGGGCATTGACTTTATGGGACCATTCCCCAATTCATTTGGGAACCTTTACATTCTTCTGGCAGTGGATTATGTTTCAAAGTGGGTAGAGGCACGAGCCACGAGGATAGATGATTCCAAGACAGTTGTGGAATTTTTGAGAACCCAAATATTCTGTAGGTTTTGATTACCTAGGTTTATCATCAGTGATCAGGGTTCTCATTTCTGCAACCGCACAATGCAATCTCTTTTGCGCAGGTGTGGGGTTTGGAATCAAGTGTCTACTGCTTATCACCCACAAACAAATGGTCAAGCCAAAGTATCAAATAGAGAGGTAAAACAGATTCTTGAGAAAAAGGTTCATCCAAACATAAAAGACTGGAGTCTTAGACTCTATGATTCATTATGGGATTACCATACTGCATTCAAAACTCCAATTGGCATGTCACCATATCGGCTAGTTTTTGGGAAGAGTTGTCACCTCCCTATTGAGGTAGAACACCGGGTCTACTGGGCTATTAAACAATGCAATTCTAATATTTCTGGTGCCGGTATTCAGAGGAAGTTTCAGATTCAGGAGTTGGAGGAAATGAGAAGAGATTCATATCAGAACTCCCAAATTTATAAGGAGCGAAACAAGGCTGCCCACGACCGTCTCATCCTTCATCGTCAATTCCACATCGGGAAGATGTCCCTCCTCTACAATGCAAGGCTGAAGTTGCACCCTGGTAAGCTTCGTTCCTGTTGGTTTGGACCTTACATTGTTACTAATATCTCTCCATTTAGTGTTTTCCAGGTTCAAAATGAAGACACCAAGCAAACCTTCACTGTCAATGGGCAGCGGCTGAAGCACTTCCATGAAGCCATTCCGGAGTCCCCAATGGAGGAACTCCATGTTCATGAAGCGGTCTATGAATAAAACTCACTAGGTTTTATCCTTCCTTCCCACAGTCTCTTTTATTACAATGAGGACACTGCATTCTCTAGGTGTGGGGGGGATGGACACTGCATTCTATAGGTGTGGGGGGATGGATACATTCCTGGGTTAGTTAGGAATTTTTTTATCATCTTTCCTTTTTTTTCTCTCTTTTTCTCTTGTTGCATGGTATTGTCACTTTCCCCCTATTTCCCCCCCTCACTTCTGTGCTAAAATGATAATTTTGATGCCTAATTTATCATGGAAAATGATGCCCATTTTATCCATGATGTTATTGAAAATACATGAGGAATTTCCCATTTTCAAGTTGTTTTAACATTTAAAATTTTTTTTGATGAAATGTGCATTTCAGCATGAATTCAACATTGTGGTGTGAATTTCTCTTGAAAATTGGTTATTGGTTGATGATATGAATGTTTGTATCATTTTGAAGCCATTGAGAAGAGTGGTACCCTATTTGTGAATAGTTTAAGGGAAAATTGTGTCATTTAATCTCTCCAAAAAAAAATTCACCCAATCATGAAGTGTGAATATTTCTTACTTTATTGACGGTAAATATAAGTTAGGTTAATTTTTCTCTACTTTCCAAATGATCTTTACATACGTTCGTTCCTTATCTGATCTATTTCATTACTGGACCAGATTGACCTACGTGTGTGTACCTGTTATCCGACTGTTGTACGCCCTCAAAAAAAGGGGGGGTTCTATTTTGGGCAGGTCAAAAACCACCCTTTCTCGACTTTTGATGTTTTTATAACTATTGAAATTAGTGTCGTGAGGACATCAAACATGGGTAGATATAAGAGTGTGAGATTTGTTCCAAGTGCAACTTTTGAAAAAAAAAATATTGAGGGGAGTGATGAAATGTACAACATATGGGGATATCTAGGTCGGAAGATTTAGGTTTGAATTCTGGGAATGATTAGTTGAGTGGGTCTTGGAATTTGATTGCAAAGGATGTAAGGCAGGTTCGGTGGAAAGAATCAAGTCAGTAGACTAATTTTAAAATAACTTATATTTATTTAATAGAAAGTGGAAAGAATAGCATGAAATGGTTGTCACACACACACGTGGGGAATTGGTGACATGATTAACTTTTGAATTATTTTCTTTGATTAGTATCATTAGACTCTTCAAATCTCATTTGGATACAATTTTTGAGACGACTTTTTCTATGATCACTGAGAATAACTCCTCGGTGTGATTTTTGCTTTGATCACAATTCTATCAGAAATTAATTTCTCAAGAATGTTAAATCTTCGTGAATTTGGGAATATCTACATGAATAATTTTTAGGAATGTGAATTTTCCCAGGAGTGCAAATGTTTAGGTGTGAGGGTGTGATCGTACCACGATTCACTGTTTTATTTTCACCATTACACCGCTGTGTTAAACATATTTTGTATTAAATATTATAAAAATATTATCAAATTTTGCTTCATGTTTGATTCAATAATTTTTTTATCACTTTTAAATAGTACAATGATACTTGTTTTGAAAATTACAATGTAGGTGGAGGTGATTTGGAGGGCCCATGATGAAGTCCTTGAAAAATGGGCCAAACTGCACAGGATCCAAGAAGTTAATTGGACTCAAATTCATGCTGATACTACAAAGTGCATCCAAATGGGCTCATATTTTGTGGACTTATCCAAAACTCATTGGGATACAACGTTCATTTAATAAACCAAGATAGATTCGTCCATTAAGGGGCCCATCCGACCTGATCTGTCCAGCACACCCAATCTGCTCGAGGTCAAAGGTTGCGTGCAGTGATCTGTCCATATCTCTCGCTCCACTTGTTGAAATGATGCCAAACATTCGGTGGAGATAGTACCGATGTGGGGATAAAACTTTTTAGTTTTACAAAAAACGTTTTAAGACTGCTTGGTAGGCTAAAACAATGTTCCAAGTTGTTTTAGTAAATCTGTGTGCCCAAAACCACCTCCCACATTTCCTATAAAAGGGCACCTTGGGATCCTCATTTGGGAGTTCTACCATGAGGCAAATCTCTGGTATTTTGGAGACCCAAGGGAGTACTATACTCATCCAAGAAGTTCTGGAGGCCCCTATCCTCATAGGGGGATCCAGGATGAAGAAGGAGTTTCACCCGAGCCTCCTCCTCCACATGATGGCGAGCTAAACGGTGGGTGATCATTTTGAGGGAGCTACACTTACTTGGGAGGGAGTTCCAGCACCTGTTATTCCAATGGTTTTGTATAATTTGTGTGTTAAATATTTCACTCATGAATAATCTCTATGTACTTCTCTTCTGAATGCATTTTTTTGGTATTAATTTAAGTGAAACACTTTTTATCTCAACACCGATTGGGTTGAGATTTCAAGTTGGGATCTTGGGTTGTTCCGATAGGGAAAGACATGAACCCTATTAATATCACACATACATAAGATTTCAGTATGTTTTTGTAGCCTTAACTCTGTTATTGAGACCCAAACCTTGACAACATGATTGTTTTATCAAGGGTTGGTGCTTTGCGCAACATTCTAAGAGGCAAGAGGGGAATCAAGATCTTGACAACCTTCAACCAAAGAATTGAACAAAACCATGTCAGTATTTTCAGAACAATGAACTATCCAAGTTTTGTAGTGAACTTGAAATGTTCTCCTTTTTCTCATAATTGTAAAACACCTCTTTTCTTTTCAATTATTAAACTTTTTAAATCAGTTCTTTTTCTTTAAACTGTTTTAAAAAACACCCCTTTTTTAGTCCCTTTTATTAAGAACACGCACTCTAAACCTACCAACGCTCCTTGAGAGACGACCTAGGGTCTAACCTAGACTATATATAATACTTAAGAACATAATCAATTTGACGTGTCACGACAGCACGACCAGTACCCAACCAATAGTGTCAGAAACATGACACCACAAGAGGCATGGAGTGGCTACAAACCGAGCATAGCACACCTAATAATCTTCAGGTGTGTTTCCTATTCTCAAGTTCTAGAAGCGATAAGAAGGAATCTTGATGATCGTGGTGAAAGGTGCATCTTCATCGGCTAAAGTGAAGAGTCTGAAGCCTATAAGATCTACAACCCACTAGACAATAAATTAATGGTGAGTAGAGATGTGGTATTTAGTGAATAAGAATCATGGAAATGGAATGATGAAGAACCAAACAAAAAAAATCTAGTCGAAATAGAAGATCATGAATAAAGACATGATCATTAAGAGAAAACTCCAGCAACACCTTCCCCGGTCACATTGTTAGTACATATGTGTCCAGGAGGAAATTCCATCACTCCTGAAAGGACTCCATCAAGTCAAAATTTGGTGAGCTCATCCTCACCCATGACTCCCATAAAAATGAAAGACTTAAGCGACTTTTAGGATCAAATTGAAGAGGTAAATCTTTTTTTCCTTTATGTAGATCATGAGCCTCTAACGTTTTAGGAAGCCTCAAGGGAAGAATGTTGGAGAATGGCTATGAAAGAAGAAATTTGTTCCATAGAGAAAAATGGCACATGGGAGCTGACCACACTTCCTAACAGCCAGAAAACCATTGGTGTCAAATGGGTGTAAAATATCAAGAGAAATTCTGATGGTGAAATTGATCGCAACCAGGAAAGGCTTGTAGCAAAGGGGTACAAATAGAAGTATGGGGTGGACTATGAAGAAGTCTTCGCTCCTGTTGCTTGCCTTGACACTGTGAGGATGATTATCTCCCTTGTTGTTCATCACAGTTGGATGATCTACCAACTATATGTGAAGTCTGCATTCCTGAATGGAATTCTAGAGGAATAGTTCTACATTGACCAGCCTGAAGGCTTTGTTATATAAGGGGAGGAAGATAAAATCTATCGACTGAAGAAAACTCTTTATGGGTTGAAGCAGGCTCCTCGTGCTTGGAATGCATGCATTGATAGCTATCTTTGGGATAAGGGTTTCACCTAACATCCATTTGATCATGTCGTTTACATAATGAAGAATGATTGTGGCGATATACTTATTCCATGCTTGTTTGTTGATGCTTTTCTATTTACAGGGAATAGTCAACAGATGTTCGATGATTTCAAGGAGTCCATGTTCAAGGAGTTCAAGATGACCGACGGAGGATTCATGTCCTTCTTTATGGTCATATAAGTAAAGTAACAACATGGGGGCATCTATAATTCTCATAAGAGGTATGATAAGGAGTTTCTTGAAAAATTCAAGATGGCCAATTGCAATGTTTTAAACACACCGGTGGAAACAAGCTTAAAACTAAAAAAAGATTGAGAAGGAAGAAGTGTTGACTCGACTCTGTTCAAGATTCTAATTGGAAGCCTGATGTATCTCACAATCAGAAGTCCTGATATTGTCTATAGTGTCGAGCTTCTAAGATGGTATATGGAAGCTCCGAAAGAGTCACACTGGCTAGCGGCGAAACGTATCCTTGGGTACGTTAAAGGGACGATGGATTTTGGTCTTTTTATCCTTACAATGAAGAAGAATATTTTCATGGATACTCAGACAGTGATTGGGGAGGCAATCATGATGAAAGAAAAAGCACCAATGGGTATGTATTTTTTCTTGGATTTACTGCTTTCACATGGAATTCAAGGAAGAAAAGTGTGGTCACTTTGTCCACATGTGAAGCAGAGTACATGGAGGCATCATCCACTATTTGTGAAGGAATCGGGTTGAGAAATATGTTGAAGGATATGAAGCATCTATAGGATGGATCCACAATGATATATGTGGATAACAAGTCGGCAATTGAACTTGCCAAAAATCTGGTGCAGCATAGAAGGAGAAAACTGATTGATACAAATTTTCATTTTCTCAGGAATCATGTGAAATAGAAAACAATAAAATTGGAATATTTTCATACTACGGAACAGGTGGCTGATATTTTCACAAAGGCATTACCGACAGATGCATTTAAAAAACTCAGAATGATGCTTGGGATGAAGCCAGTTTTGGTTTAAAGGGGAGTGTTGGAAATACAAACAAAACCCACATGTCAAGCAACATTTATTTTCCCCGTGTTTTTATCCATACAACGTGTATTAATTACACTCATTTCCCCCTGCGTTTTTTTCTCCCCACGTGTCCACTTAATGTGGCAATTTTATTTCATTAATATGTCCATTTAATGTGGTTGTTTTATTTCATTAATGTGTGCATTTAATTTGGGTGTTTCATTCCTTTTTAAATGCATATAAATTGTTGGAAATTGTAGTCCAAAAAATTTATGAAATACCAAGCTTGAAATATCCCTTGTGTTGTGTTCCAATTTTCTTTCTCTTCAATTTCTTCCTCTTATATTTCTCATCTTGTATAGACATCATTTTCTAAATGAATGTTGGGTGTTCTATTGGAGGAAATTATTGAAGAGTTCATTTATCTTTCTCTTCAAGATTCCCATGTTATTTTATGGAGGAACATGATTACCGCCAGAGTCATGAGCACTGGAAGCGTGTGTAGTGTTGTTGTTTGTTCAGTGGCCGAACATTGGAAGGAGATTGGTACATTGTAGGGACCACTCTATTGAAGTTGGTGGAGTGGTTGAGTAGTACAGCCTCTACCCTCTACCTAATATCCATTGGGGAAACACACACACTGGGGAATGAGATCACTATTATGATGACAACAGTCTAGGAAAAAAAAGACGATGCACATTGTGGGGACGATTGAAGTTTGGCGGACATTACTGGACGTACGTAGTGTGGAGGTGCGAATGAGATTCCAACATGGTGACAAGAGTGGAGTTCGTATCATTCTCTGGGGTAGATCCCATTGGTTGGATTACTAAAATTAAATATTACTTTGATTATAAGCAGATGTACAAGGATATGAAGCCTCCATGAGTACAATTGAGTATGGAATATATTACTAAGCTTATTTTTTTATAGATGTATGGAAATACATGTATGACATGGGATCGGATGAAGACATCATTTTGGGAAAATTATGGAGGTTGTAAGTAGAAGTTTGTTCCAGGACTATTTTTAGGACCATTGACCACATAAAAAGTGACTTTGAGCACGTTTAGAGCAACACATGATCAAAAAGGTTCTATCATGGCAGAAGATGATTTATTATAGGGTTCATGTTTTCCAAGAGAACATAGCGAGGTGAGTGAGGGGTTCTAAACTTACAAAGATGATTTCCACACTTGGCTTCTACCATAGGTGGTAGCAGAAAAGGAGGAAGTAGAGAGATATTTTCACAGCACTAGTGAAGGAAATTCGGCAGTCAAACTCTACAGTGTTTCTATTTTCTCATTATGGCCAAGCAAATATGTAGTGTAGAAAAATCTTGTATAATTACCAAAAGGGATTCTTTTATGATCCAAAAAAAACTTTGAATGAGGAACACTTGGTTTTTGAATTAGATGGAGTCAACATAAAGTGTGATAAAGTAGATGGAATACTGGTGCTACAAGAAAAACTATCTGTTGGAATGGAGGGATGCACTGAAACTGTTTTGTTAAAGGCCACAGAACCCATTTTTAGGCCATGTGAAATTGAAATTATTTGTCATATTCAAAGGTTGGTCCATGTTGGTTATGCATGGGTTGTTGGGGACTAAAAATAAGGCATATATTCATGGGAACCACCTCACCAAAAAAAGTATTTTCATGTTTCAAATGATTTTGTACAAGAGGGACTGAAGGATTCTAGGATGGATTCTTAGATGATGGATGTTGGGAGAAAAAAATATTTAGGTCACTACTAAATCCACCACTATGAGATTTCATTCTAGTGTTGAAGAAACCAAGCTCTTTTGAAGGTCTACCTTGGGGACAAGGTAGTTTTTTAGTGTTGGGGAAATTTTTAGGAATGTGGGGTTGTCCATTCGTGTGCTATCATGTGTGTGCGGGTTGGGAGTGGTTGAGGCTGTCACGTGTAGGAAGGGGGTGTTCATTGCTGGGAGGTAAGTGTTGTCATTTTATTTTGTATTAGTTTGATATGATGGAATATAGAAGGTAGGGGTTAGTAGTGTTTATTCAGGGATAATAAATAGCTTTTTGATGGCTTCTTCTTCGCTCTTAGGTCCTCGTGTGCCTGGTTCTCCTGCTTCCTAGGGCAGTACTCTTCCTCAATCTGTTGCTAGAGATTCATCGCTTCGTGCAGTGGCTGGTGGAGCCTGGGGAGGGTCTCTGAAAGGGGTCTCTTTTAGGGATGCTCTCTGCAGTGATCTTCCATATTATGGTATCGGGGAGACGCTTTCTTTGACATTTGAGTCCTCCAGGTTTATCTCGTCGATCGTGGTGGAGCTCAGGGCACCTGGAAAGGTTGAAAGGTATCATGTGGTGGATCTTTCGGCCTCTGAACTTAATTTGGTTACTTCCTTCCACGATTTATCGCTAGTAGCGCACTTTGGTCACAACAATCCATCTCTGGGGTTCTTTATGAGCTTTGTGGGTTCATGTCCCCTTCGGTTCCCTAAAACGGTCTTGGAGTTCTCTCGGTCATATTTTTGCATTCACCTATTTCCAGTTGATGATTTTGTGACAGCCTGGGCTCATGAGGATAAGAGGTGTGGTTCTTGGTGTTTCTCCCTCTTCAGGTGGTCATGGGACAACCATTTTGTTCGGGAATCGCCTCAAGATACTCTATGGATTTGCTTACCTGATCTCCCCTTGTCCATCCTCAATCCTTCTATTCTGAAAGCGGTGGGCGATTCTTTGGGTTCCTTTCTGTGTTATGATGATAATACCAGGTGTCTCCAAGATTCTTCAAATCCATACTTGTGTATGGAGATGGAACTTTCGGTGAAGCACCCGTCATGCGTTCTCTTAAGGGAGAATGATGGATTTCAATGGTGGAAAAGGATCTTCTATCAGTCTCCTTCTAGGTTCTGTTGTTTATGTGGCTTGCACGGCCACTCGGAGGCCACTTTCTAAAGAAAACTGTCGAAGGTGAGATCATCCGGTGTTGGTCCACCAGTCGAGCAGACACTGGGCCCTGCTTGCTCATCGACAAAGAAACCATATCAGGTTACCATTGAGAAGGTTTTTTCAAATTCAAATTTAGATGGAGGGACTCACATGACTGGAGCCCCCTGCACGAGCGTCTCTTCTGATGCAGTTGTCCCCAGGTCGGCCACGCCTTCCATTCAAGCCGACCTTGTTGGATATACAAGCCGAGAAATATGAGAGGAAGAATGGAAGAGGTAGAAAAACTGGCACACACCACAAATAAGATTTCAAGCTTTTTCACAATTTCAAACAACTTCACAATTTTTCACAATTGAAATTTCAGGCTACAATTACATCAATTTATAGACCCACTACATTAAATGCCTAGAATTTATGTTGGTACAAAGAAATACCAAAACATAAAATACATAGAATCTATGAAGGTACAAGGAAAGACCAAAATACTAAATACAGAGCATTTATGATGGTACAAAGATATACCAAATCTTTAAATGCAGAGCATTTAAATTTATTCAAAGAAAATAAATGGAGGTTGACCCATGGAAGGAAAAATGTGCAAGTAATAAATGACGTCGCAGGAAGCTTTGACTCATATTTTTGGTTTGCAATTCCAAAACTCCCCTTCAAACCAAAACCGGCTTCATTCCGAGCATCATTCTGAGTTTCAGCCAAGATCATTCTTCTTGATGTAAACTGCATGCTCATATGGACATTTGGTGAAGCCGTTCTCTTGAATATAGCTGTCAATGCATGCATTCCAAGCACGAGGAGCCTGCTTCAACCCATAAAGAGCTTTCTTCAGTCGATACACTTTATCTTCCTCCCCTTGCATAACAAAGCCTTCAGGCAGGTCTACATAGACTTCTTCCTCTAGAATTACATTCAGGAATGCAGACTTCGCATCCAATTGGTAGATCATCCAACTGTGATGAACAACAAGGGAGATAATCATTCTCACAATGACAAGGCGAGCAACCGGAGCGAAGACTTATTCATAGTCCACCCCATACTTCTGTTTGTAGCCCTTTACTACGAGCCTTGCCTTGTAGCAATCAATTTCACTATCAGCATTTCGCTTGATCTTGTACACCCATTTGACACCAATGGATTTCTAGCTATTAGGAAGTTTGGTCAGCTCCCATGTTTCATTTTTCTCTATGGCGCGAATTTCTTCTCCCATAGCCATTCTCCAACATTCTTCCCTTGTGGCTTCCTGAAACGTCAGAGGCTCATGATCTGCATACAGGAAAAAAGATTTACCTCTTCAGTTTGTTCATAAATTTCGCTTAAGCTTTTACTCTTTATGGGTTCCATGGGTGAGAATGATCTCGCCAAATTTTGAATTGATGGAATCCTTTCAGGAGTGATGGAATGTCCTCCTGGACTCCTGTGTACTGATGATGTGCCCGGGGAAGGTGTTGCTGGCGTTTACTCTTGATGATCACGCCTTTCTTCAGGATCTTCTGTTTCAACTGGAATCTCTTTGTTTGGTTTCTTCATCATTCCACTTCCAAGATTCTTCCTCACTAAAGACCACATCTCTACTCACCACTAATTTATTGGTTAGTGGATTGTAGAGCTTATAGGCTTTAGATTCTTCACTGTAGCCGATGAAGATGCACTTTTCACCACGATCATCATGCTTCCTTATTCTCGCTTCTGGAACTTGAGCGTAGGCAACACAACCGAAGATTCTTAGATGTGCTACGCTCGGTTTGTAGCCACTCCATGCCTCTTGTGGTGTCATGTTTCTGACACTCTTCGTTGGACACCGATTGAGAAGATAGGCAGTACATGCCACTGCTTCCGCCCAGAAGTTCTTTGGAAATCCTTTCTCCTTCAGCATGGTCCTCATCATGTCTAGGATGGTGCGGTTCTTCCTTTCTGAAATGCCATTTTGTTATGGCGTATAGGCTGTAGTGTATTGTTGTTTGATGTCATGTTCCCTACAGAAATCTTGAAATGCATTTGAGTTGTATTCTCCACCTCTGTCAGATCTGAGTACTTTGATTCTGTGGCCACTTTCTGTTTCAACATGAGATTTAAAATATTTAAAGACATAGAAAGCGGAAGATTTTTCTTTGATGCAATACACCCACAACTTTCTACTGAAATCATCAATAAGGGTAATAAAATATCTATTACCTCCAAGTGACGGTGTTTCAAGAGGTCTGCAGATATCAGTGTGAACCAACTGAAGTGGTTCCGTTGCTCTTCTAGACACTCCACTTGGAAATGAGTTCCTTTGTTGCTTTCCGAGTGTACACGCCTCACACACATGATTTGGAGCTTCAATCATTGGCAAGCCACGCACCATGTTTGATGAGGATAGAAGTTTAATCCCACTAAAATGCAGATGTCCAAATCGAAGATTCCATCTCCATGAGTCATTCTTCATGAGTCCCAAGAGACACTCCTCGGACTTTGTGTTGATATGCAGCGGAAACATGCGATTCTTCTCCATTTGGACTTGAGCAACAAGTCTCCTGTGAGCATCTCTTATAGACAAATGATAATTTTCCAAGTGTATGACATACCTCTTCTCAAGAAGTTGGCCGAGACTGATGATATTATTTTTCATACTTGGTACGTAATATACATTAGAAATGTAATTCGACTCTCCATTCTTCAGATAGATTTTGATCTTACCTTTTCCTCTCACGGGTACCTTGGATGAGTCGCCAAAACTCACGTCGCCACGAACTTCTTCGGTGAGTTCCTCGAATAGTTGTTTGTTACCACTCATGTGGTTGCTTCCACCCGTGTCGAGATACCACACATCGGGGCATTCACATGCCTTTTCTTGTGCGAGGAGGAGTGTGGTACCTTATTCTTCATGATGAGATGCTTCGGCATAGTTGGATCGTTCATCATGATCCACTTTGCTCCAACAATCAGATGCATAATGGCCAAATTTCTTACAGTTGTTGCATTGAATGTTCTTTGCGTTTCCACGACCACGCGTGAATCGTCCTCCACCATTCCCTCTTCCACAAAATCTGGTAGGATTTTGTTGCTTTTATTGATGGATTGGATAATATCCACGCCCTCTTCCTCTTCCACGATGACCGCCTAGTTGTGTGTGACCATTCTTTTGTTCTTGTAGAGTCAACTTGGACTCCAAGGCATGCTCTATTGTTGAACTGGTATTCTTTTGCATCCGTTGCTCATGCACTTGCAACGACCCCATCAGTTCTTCAATGGATAGTTTCTCCAAATCCTTTGATTCTTCGATTGCCACAACCACATGCTCAAACTTGGTTGTGAGATATCGAAGTGATTTTTCGATAACTCTAATGTCCTCCATTTTTTCACCATTCCATTTCAAATTGTTAAAAATAACAATTAATCTGGAGAAATAATCGGAAATGCTCTCACCTTCTTTCATGTGAGCCGCTTAAAATTCCGCTCTTATTGTTTGAAGACATACCCGCTTCACTCGATCAACACCTTTGAAGTCAGTGGCAAGGGTATCCCAATCTTTCTTGCTTGATGTTGCTTCGGCAATCTTTTCGAACGTTGATTCATCCAACCCTTGATAGAGGAGGAACAACGCCTTGTTGTCTTTCTTTCTTTGATTTTTGAGGGTCTCCCTTTCTTCATTTGTGAAGGCAGCTTCTTCCACCATAGTGGGTACAACATACCTGTCAGTAACGATCTCCCATAATTCTTGCGACCTGAATAACGCCTTCATTTGGATGCACCACCTTTCGTAGTTGTCTTTAGACAGCTTCGAAACTTGCGGCTGAATTGCGTCCATCTTAAAAAAAATGGAGGATCTTGGTAACTTGCCTCTGATACCAGTTTGTTGGCTATAAAAGCCGAGAAATATGAGAGGAAGAATGGAAGAGGTAGAAAAACTGGCACACACCACAAAGAAGCTTTCATGATTTTTCACAATTTCACCCAACTTCACAATTTTTCACAATTGAAATTTCAGGCTACAATTACATCAATTTATAGACCCACAACATTAAATGCCTAGAATTTATTTTGGTATAAAGAAAGACAAAAACATAAAATACAGAGAATCTATGAAGGTACAAGGAAAGAGCAAAATACTAAATGCAGAGCATTTATAATGGTACAAAGATATACCAAATCTTTAAATGCAGAGCATTTAAATTTATTCAAAGAAAATAAATGGAGGTTGACCCATGGAAGAAAAAATGTGCAAGTAATAAATGACGTCGCAGGCAGCTTTGACTCATATTTTTGTTTTGAAATTCCGACAGACCTGTCTCCAGATCCCAGTTCCTACAACTATCTTTCTTTTCCCAGCCCACAAAAGGGGTTGTCCCCTCCTTCTCCAACATTGTGCATCTCTTCGCATCTTTCTCTGGAGTTCCTGTATAGATCCTTGGAGAACTGCCTTGCGTCATCTGTAGAGACTCTCCCCCATCATATCTTGATACCAAAGGTCGTCGAGAGGGAACTTCGGGATGGAAAATATTCTCCTCAGCGGATACTTTTTCTCTCTTTGCTCCATCAAGATGTTTCTCCATACCCGAACCACCATCCATTGAATACCAAGTTGCCTCTAGTTGATGATCCATAGGCATCCTTCAAGAAAAAGATCCTCTCCCCAAAACGGGGACCTGTTTTGGAAGGGACCTCTGGTCCCATCACATGTTCTATGTCCAAGGAGTCAGGGTTGTTTGTTGCTACACTTTTCTCTAAAACTTTTGGATATAAAGCTCGGAAGTGCCTACCCTAATGGTCTCTCTCCTAATTTGGAATGCACGGGGTTTGGGAGTTCAAGTGAAGCATTCCTTCATTGCTATCAAATCTAAGAAACGCATTTCTTCTCTCGTCACTATTATTGAGCCCAAACAAAGTCCAAACAAACTACCTTCTAGGTATCCAAACTCTTTGCATGGTGGCCCAGTTAACTTCCACATTTGGATCTGTTGGAAGAATCACTTGTTTTTTGAGGTGGTGAGTCTCACGTCACAGTGCATCAACACTAAGATTTCTAGAAACAGTATAGAGGTCATCTTTTCGTTCGTTTATGCTAGTACGAATAATTTTTAGAGGAGAGATCTTTTGAAACATATAGTCCTTTGATTCAGGAACTCTCCCATGGTTCATCGAGGGAGACTTTAATTCAATCATGGACTCTTCTGAAAAAATAGATGGATCGGTCTCTAACCTTTGTGGTTCTCAAAACTTTTGGGGTTTTGTGGCATCCACAGGTTTGCTGGACCTGGGGATCACAGGTTCCATGTACACATGGTGTAACAATCCACGAGGTTCCAACTGTATCTGGTGCCTCGTGGATAGGTGTCTCTCAAATATCCAAGGGCTCGACTCCTTATCCAGGGCGTCAGTTACACATTTGCCCCGTACCCTTTCGGATTATGCACCGCTTCTTGTGTATCTTAAAAGAGATGTCTCAGACAAACAAGTTTTTTTGTATTCCACCACATGGCACCAAGATGAATCATTCATGAAAATGTTGAGGAATTCATGTGAGCATGGGAGGTGGGAAGATCTTGGTGCGGCATAACTAATCGTCTCAAGCGCCTCAAGGTGGATATCATAGGATGGTTTTCTAAAAAACTGAATGATGGAACTGGGGTGGATAGTTTGCAGGAAAACATTGACATATTTGAGGAAGTCCTTATTTATGCTTGGGGTGAGAATACCTTCATTATCCTCTATGATAAGAGAGCTTCCCTTACTGAGAAGATGTTGAAGATCAAGACTCTTTACAAGAAGAGGTCTCGGGTGAGATGGATTCAAAAAGGAGATCACAATAACACCTTTTTTCATGCATGTATGAAGGAGAGGAGAAATAAAAAGATCAACTTGAGTCTCGGAAATGCAGTTTTCACCTCATATGTGGAAGTGGTAGGTAGGGTGGCTTTAGATAACTTCAAATGCCTCTTAGTTGGGGAGTCGGACCCCAGGTTTGAGCACTCTGGTAACATCTCATTAAGAGACGAGTTCTTGGGTGTCTTGCCTCATTTTTTGAGGATATCTGATAACACACCTTTGTCGTCAGTGCCTTTGGAGGGATAGATCAAGGATTCGGTCATGAGGATGCCACATGACAGTGCGCCTAGCCCAAATGGTTTCTCATCTTCTTTCTGCGATGCTCCATGGGAGGTGGTTAGATCACAGGTAGTGGAAGCTGTCCAAGATTTCTTTTATGGCGGAGCGCTGAATTTAGGAACATGATATTCCCGAGTGGTCCTTATCATAAAGAAGAATGATCCTTAGAACATCAACCACTACCAGCCCATTTGTCTTTGCAATGTCTCTTATAAAATCCTGGCCTCTGTTCTCACAAGGAGGTTGAATGGGATTATCCCAAGGTTGGTTTCGAGAGAGACATGGTTCTGTTTAGGGGCAGAACAAACAAGGGGAAATTGGCATCACAAATGAATTGGTTAATGGTTTACATAAAAAATATTTGGGCTTAAACATTATATTTCAAGTGGACATGGACAAGGATTATGATAAAATAGATTGGAGTTTCATCCTTCATGTGACGAGAAAGTTAGGGTTTCAGGAGTGGTTTTGTGACCTCTGCTCCAAGTGTTATTCTTTCACTTGGATCTCTATATCACTTTTGGGGAAAAGTTATTGTTCCTTCAAATTTGTTTGTGGTGTTCGTCAAGGTGTCCCTGTTTCTCCAAGCCTTTTTATTTTGGCTCAGGACACCTTATCCAGAAATCTTCTTAAAGGATTAGAGGAGGGATGCCTTTCCCCCTGCCTTTGGAGGTGTGGTATGATGGGTATCTCACACATGTTTGAAGATGATATTCTGATATTTGTTAATGGGAAGTGCAGGTCCCTATCCAAACTCATGGAGATTATGAAGGTCTACGGATGCTTAAGTGTCCAGAGTATTAGTCGAATGATCCTTGGGAGGTGCCTATTTTCCATGGCTGTAAACCTATGGGTCTTGCGCACTTCATATTTCACTATCAGAAGATACTTCGTGAAACTAACCGGTGGATCATCAGGGTCGGTGACTTCAATTTCTTGACGACCAATTGGGGAGGAGAAATACTGGTTTATCCAGACTTCCCCTTTCCAGATATCTATTTTTGCAAGGATTCTGAGAATTACAAACTTATTCACTCGGCTCTCACTCCTGATAAAATGCATGTTTTCCAAGGTATTGTAATGAGAAAAGAGCTGAACAGATGTTTCTTTACCGGGTACAGCTTGGGAAGGTTTACATCACGGGCCTACAGAAGTTTACTTTGTGTAGATCCTAATCCTACTGAGTGGTCGCCACATATTTGATGCAGTGAGATCCCCAAGAAAATGAGCTTCCTGGTTTGGCGCATACGAAATACTGCCCTGCCTACTGAGGAAAAAATTCAATGGAAGGGTATCTCGCTTGCATCTCGCTGATATTGTTGTGTGAATCCTCAAAAGGAGACCTCACTTCACTTGTTTTTCTAGAGCAGCTGGGCGAAATACCTCTGGTCATTATTCATGCCTCATCCCTTTCTGGATTCCGACTCTGGTTCTATCTGTTGGACCATCTGGGATGCTTGCAACCAGAAAGGGCTTGCTTCCTTCAAATGAGAGTTAGATCATTCCCATTCTCCAGAGTGAGTGGCCTCTGGATCTGCTAGAAATCCCCTTTGGGTGGTGTGAAGATGAATGTGGACTGTTCATTCTCAGACGGGGTGATGAGGGGTGGCGGGGTCCTACGGAATTTCGGAGGTTCGGTTCTGATAGTTTTCAGTGTCTACTACAGTCTTGGAAGCTCTTTAGGTGTGTAGGCGAGTGATCTCCTCCCCGGGATTACACTACTACAAATACGGATTTTATCAGTGCTAAAAATTGTCTTTAACAGCGCTAGAAAAGCTCTATAAATGCCGGCGAAGATAAAGGGGGTCCCCTTTATCAGTGGTCCAAAAAGTGCTGATAAAGACCCTTTTTATCAGTGGTTTGTTTTAGCGCTGATAAAAGTTAAAAAAAATAAAAAAAATACCAATCAGGGGGGCTTTTATAGCGCTTGAGCCCCCCTTTTACAGCGCTTTTCCACCCCCTCCAGCGCCCCACACGCACCCCTCCATCCTTTATCAGTACTAGCCCCAGATTCACCCATGCCCGCGCGTCCCTGCCTCCACCCAGATTTAATCTCGAGACCTCCCCCCTGCGCGCCTGAAGCGTTTTCCACTCCCCTATATTGATTTGTTCTCCTATTAGTGATATATCTATTTATTTATATATATATTTAGTTATATTTATTCGTATAGTAATATATATTTATATTAATATATATATATATTGTTATATGAATATAAATATATAGTTATATTAATATAAATATATAGGTATATTAATATATATATATATATATATTTATAGTGATATATATATATATAGTTATATCAATATATATATGTAGTTATATTAATATA
Organism: Viscum album; assembly: GCA_963277665.1. NCBI lineage: Eukaryota > Viridiplantae > Streptophyta > Magnoliopsida > Santalales > Viscaceae > Viscum > Viscum album. Next base: position 611,723,860 of record OY728129.1, on the reverse strand, counting down.
TATATATATATATAGTTAGATTAATATATAGGTATATAAATATTCATATATTTGTATTTTAAATAAAATGAATATTAGTTATTATTTCGATAAATCTAGTATATTTTATATGAAAATATATTTTATTATTTATATTTATAATTAAATTTTCAGGTGTGAATATATAAAAAATATATACATATAGTTATATATTGGATAATAAATAGCAGTGCAATATAAAAAATGATAAAATTTCAAAAACATAATATCAATATGAATGTAATACCTTGAAATAAATTCAGTCCCCACCAAAAAAAACCAATAATACCCTCTTAAATGAGGCTGAAAATCCACAAAATGTTAAAAAATCGAGGTATCCCGACTAAAAACTCAGTTTTGGAGGCCTTATGGCACTATTTTGGCCTCGAAAAAAGCTTGACCGGGTCCGCCCTAATTATAATGACGTAGATCTCGTCGCAGGCTTCGATTTGATATGTGGTAGAACTCAAACGGACACCCGGATCAAAAGTTGTGTCTGTTTGATGTTCGAGTTGCGTTTTCAACATATTTTGGATCTTTTTTTAATTTTTTGTAATTTTTTTAGTCATCAAATTTTTATTAAATGACTATTACTCCATAATAATTAGAAAATTATTAATTAAAAATATTTTTTTAATTTTTTTAAAAGTCATTTTCACTAAATATTTTATATATTAAGTGTAACTGTATATTTATACTTATGTAAAATATATTTAAAATTATATTTGAAAAATATATATTATATTTATATCAATATATCTATATTTATATATTTAAATATTAATATATATTTTTTAATGATTTTTTTTGAAATTAGACCATTTATCAGCGCTTTTAAAAAAAACGCTGATAAAGACTCCCCTTTATCAGCACTATTAAAAAAAGTAATGATAAAGGGGTGCTCTTTAACAGTGCTAAAAAAATGATGTTAAAGGGGTTACCTTTATCAGCACTAAAAATAGCGCTGATAAAGGTACTCCCCTATATCATTGCTTTTTCGTTAGCGCTGATAAAGGGTGGCACCGGGAATTCCCAGTTTTGTGGTAGTTTACACTTTGTAGGGGATGCGGTCTTCTGGTGGATGAAGTCAACTCGGATTCAGAAATTTTAGTGAAAGCAATCCAAGGATGCCATGCTGTTCCATTGCAGTGGGTCTACACGATTCGCAGATGTTCTTTAGAGACAAATAAAGGGCATATTATTCATCATAGTTGGAGGGATTCGAACTTTGTGGCTGACTCATTTGCTCATAGGCTAAGTTCAAAGAATGTCTTGGTTTTTTATGATAATTAGGGTTCCCTTTTGGATGATTATAAGGCTATCATTCAAGGAAACACCCTTATTTTACAGAGTGAGTGGCCTTTGGATCTGCTAGAAACCCCCTCCCGGGGGTGTGAAGCTGAGCTCGTCACAGGCTTCGATTTGATATGTGGTAGAGTTCAAACGAACACCCGGATCAAGAGTTATGGCTGTTTGAAGTTCAAGTTGCGTTTTCAACATATTTTGGATCTTTTTTTATTTTTTTTATTTTTTTAGTCATCAAATTGTTATTAAATGACTATTACTCCATAATAATTATCAAATTATTAATTAAAAATATTTTTTTAATTTTTTTATAATCCATTTTCACTAAATATCTTATATATTAAGTGTAACTGTATATTTATACTTATCTAAAATATATTTAAAATTATATTTTAAAAATATATATTATATTTATATCAATATAACTATATCTATATATTTAAATATTAATATATTTTTTTAATGATTTTTTTTTAAATTAAACCATTTATCAGCGCTTTCAAAAAAAGCACTGATAAAGACCCCCTTTATCAGCGCTACTAAAAAAATCGCTGATAAAGGGGTACCCTTTAACAGCACTAAAAAAGTACTATTAAAGTTGTGGCACCGGGAATGCCAAGTTTTGTGGTAGTTTACAAATTTTAGGGGATGCGGTCTTCTGGTGGATGAAGTCGAATCAGATTCAGAAATTTTAGTGAAAGCAATCCAAGGATTCCATGCGGTTCCATAGGAGTGGGTCTACAGGATTTGCAGATGTTCTTTAGAGACCAAGAAAGGGCATATTCTTCATCATAGATGGAGGGATTCGAACTTTTCGGCTGACTCATTTTCTCATAGGAGAAGTTCAAAGAATGTCTTGGTTTTTTATGATAATTAGGGTTCCCTTTTGGATGATTATAAGGCTATCATTCAAGGAAATACCCTTGGTCTACATTTTCGCCCCCCATGAGGGGTGCGTGCCCTGGTGACAGATTTTCCTCAATAAAAATTAATGTTTAGTCAATCAAGGGTAATAAATAAGAGGTAAACTGCATGGGGGAGGGAATGATTCATTTTTTGGGAATGCTTGGTAGCTGCTGGAGGAACGATCTTGAGAGGTTTCCCCGAGCTCAACAGAATTGGTATTCTGAGGATATATAATATCTTTCTCCTTCTATCCTCTTCTTTGTTTTATTGTAAATCCATTTCTTATTATTCTTGAAATAATAAGAGTCGTTGCGTTATTTGTTCTATATCATCCCCTTTATCCTTCTCTATAACCACTGTCACGCAAGAGTCCTAATAACCATGGTTGGATTGTCACGACCCGTCCCCCGTGGCCCATGTCGTGACTACCCCATGCCCGCCTTCCATAGGCCAGGGGCTGGCGACTAGCAGCAAAGGCGTAATTCCCTAAAACTGAGAAGCCATTGCCTTTATAACCTGAAAACACACACACAAGTAAGCACACAACTGGATACGAAACACCAAGTAAACTGTATAACAAAAGAGTTTTGAAAGTAAATGGGGTCAGAATACAAGCCCAACTAAAAAGTACGATTACAACTAAAGAAAAGGGAAAGTCAGCTGTTGGTTCATCCTCTGAGGTTCCTACCTGAAGGGTAGGTACAGATTGCCTCATCAGCACTCCTCATCTATTCACCTCCTTCGTAAACCGACATGTTGTATGGTCCACCTCTGGGTACCGTCCAGACCTGGTACTCTCGTCCTCAGTCAGCACTGTCTGTCGTCTGCACCAAACACAACGAAGTGCAGGCATAGCCCGTGCAGGGGTGAGTATAACGATACTCAGTAGGGATCCTAAGACCCTCTAGGTCTCACAAAACCCATCAAGGATAAACAAAACTATTAAATCTACAGATAAACTTATACAAGTATATGTGTAACACCCCAAGATTTCATAGTGTGTTATTTCTTTAAAATAATACAATAACTTGTACTACACGCAACACCGAGTTCAAGCACACCATGACTTACCAAACAAGCCGTTCAAAAGATGTTTTGAATAGTATTAACTAAATTTTAAACTTTATATAATCCTTATAATTTTATAATCCATATTATGAGTTTCTTAGACATAATACAAGAACAGATTCATTTTCAGTATTGCACTTTTATCAACTTTTAATAGTGAAACCTTTTTAAATACAATATTTTAAACTTTTTGACTAAATGGAGACATCAAAATAAAAATTTAAAATGAAACATCCCAAGATTCCACGGTACGCTTTCCTTTGAATAATACAGTAGCGTGTGTTGTACGCAACTTCGAGTTCTAACACACCACAACCAATCAAACTAGCCATTATGAATAGTAATACATACTTTTTGAAATTATATATATTTTATATTTTAGAATGGACTTCATTTTTGGATTCGGAATATCGAATTTAGCCTAAGGTGAAATTTTGGTACATTTCGGATAACTTTCATATTTTGATGAATAGTGAAAATTACTAAATTTTAATTAAAAAACAACTTTTTTAATCAAAATAATTAATAGTGATAAATTATGAATTTAAGTGGTTTTAAAGTATATTTAGAATATAGTTTTACCATTTAATATAATTTTGGTCATTGGACATAATTTTACAATTAAACCGAACACAAACAGGTGTCAATCTTTTGATAGTTATTATCTCTTAAAAACACGCTTTTTGTTTTGACAGCGAGAATTAATTTTAAATTAATTTCTGCCACTACTGTGTTTTGAATTTAGAAAAATGGATTCCATATTTGGAATCAGGATGTTCAAATTGTGTAAATAGGTAACTTTTATTTTTAGACATTTTGAATAATTACTGCGGTAAAAATTTTATTTACCATGGTTAAGGGTAAATCTGGTAAATAAGGGTTAAACAATAATATTATAATAATACTAAATTACCCTAAAACGTGTCCTAGCCTTATTGGTTGATAAATGTTCGACCATTGGCATCTTTGGGTCGATTTGGGGACCCCATGGTGCCACTTGTAGGTGATAGGGACACTTTATTTTAATTAAGTTAAAATGAATACAAAAATGACACAAGCATATATCTTTTAGCAAAACAATTTTTACATAGGGTTATATATGTTGGATTTTAGATTATAAATATTCATTAGAAAGATAAAAATATTTCCTACATAGTGATAGTTCATTTATAATTTTTAGACATTAAATAATTTAATTTATTTATGACACAGTGATGATGAATTAATTACTATAATAGTGACAAATTAACATAATTGATATTATAAATACACAAATAAATATAATATGAAACATTTAATGAATTAAACTAATTTTCTAGGATAATATGATATATTAGGATTGATTTAACTGACTTTTTTCGAAGTAATAAATCTGTTAGGAGTTTCACAAAAATCAACTAATGAATAGTGTCAAAATTGACATAAAAGAGTTCTTAAAAAAATATTATATTATTAATTGATATTAAATTTCTAAAAATCTAAGGTTCGGCCAAGAGACTTATATCATGATAGGTTCATAATTAATGGACCACTTGGGGGTATCTTGGATGTATATAGTAAGTTTATTAACCATATTATATAAAAATAAAAAGAGACATTGTAAAATTGAAACTAATTAACTTATAGTTAATACTTAAAGATAAGGTTAATATAAGTACCCAAACCTGTCTAAATTTTATTGGTTGAGTTGTATTCGACCCATCCCCACCTTAACATTTAAATAATAAACTTTGGAGCCATTATAAACCGAATAAGAATTTATTATAAATTAATATTTCTAGCTTTTCCAAGGGTGCCCCTCACCCCTCTTATAAAAGGGCACTCCTCCTTCTCATTTGGTCACACCTTCAAAGCCTTATGGTTTGGCCAAACTATGACCAAATACTCTCCCAACTTCCCTAAATACAACCTAGAGGCCTTATTTTGATCAGAAATCCAACCTAAGGAGCCCTTTTCATCAAATCAAAAGGAAGGAACCGAAGAAGAGGAGGTTAACCTACCCCAACCAAGTAAAAGTACAAGGTAAGGGATTTTCTTATCTCACTTTCAATTCCGTGAGATTTCCATTGTTCGCCACTAAATTATTGAAAGTGGTGTATTGTGTACCGCCATTTGATATATATTATCATGATTCTATTTATATTCATTTTATTCTGTAAATCATTTGGTGGTTATTAACTTTTGGCCATACGACTCATTTGATTAACGTGGTAAGGGGTTTTCATCTCACTCTTTATTTCCGTGAGATTCATGCCATATTTCCACTATTATCTTTTGTGTTGTGTATGTGCTGCCCATAATTGTATTCTTTGTGTAATACACTTTACCTTATGTGTATTTACATTTTCATTGTATGATACCTCTTTCATGGGTTGTATGTTTCATAAGTTACCAAATTGATAAGGGTTTACTTCACAATCTCTTTAATATCCGAGGTTGTCTTTACGTAAGTATCTACAGGGACATATTTACTATCCATGTCCATATTTCATAAAAGAGTTTTCAAAGGGATTATTTCTAATGGAACTTTTACTAAAACATCATTTTAAATGTTTTAAATATTTATTCTTCTAAATCATCCTCATTTATGTCCACGTTTTCAAAATGGTTTGTAAGGATTTATTTATATGAAAATGAATGTTTTAAATGTGTTAATTCCATTCAAAAGTTTCAATGTGGTATGGGACACTTTGATTGAAAAATGTATTTAAATTCTTTACTTTCTAAATTGTGTAACATTAAAATGTTTTCATGAAAAAGGGATATTTCTCTCAATAATTTTTTAAAAAAACATTTTCATCTATGTCAACATCCTTTGATGGATTTTAAGATTATTTGAAGTTGATTTATTATGATTTAAATCTTCTATATTGTAATGAAGTTTTGTGATATGTTTGACTGTAGATGTGTCATTTATATAGCATTCATGGTTTATGAGTAAAGTATTGACATTTCGTATGCTAGTTACAATAAGAATGTTTATGTTATATTTCAACCTTTACTTCATATGAATGTGTTGGACAAGTATGTTCCAGGTTGGGGACTGGTTAAAGTAAGCCATCCAGGTTGGGGACTGGTAAAAGTAAGCCCTCCAGGTTAGGGACTGGTAAAAGTAAGCCCTCCGGTTTGGTCTCCGGTTATTAGAGGCACTCCGGGTTGGTGTCCGGTTATTAGAGGCACTCCGGGTTGGTGTCCGGTTATTAGAGGCACTCCGGGTTGGGTTCCGGTTACAGTTAGCCCCAAGATCTTGGGACGAGGCCTTGAAATGAAATTAAAGTTTAGCATTATGCATTCCATCATTATGAAAGTGGTTATGGATTTTGCATGTGATTATTTGATTAGTAGAATGTCCATGTGAATAAGTAAATGACATTATTTCATTTTACTTTTGCCATACGATGTTGAAGTTCAAGTTTAAAAGGATTTTGTTTTAGTAATGCATTTCCTTAAATGTTTATGCTTATTTTGAATGTTCCGCTATATTGTTATCCTTACTGGGCATTTGAGCTCACCCCTTTTCTATGTTTTATTTTCCCCAGGATGTGAAGAAGTAAGTTATGAATGACCTGCAGGGATATTATGAGGGGATAATAGTGTGGACTGTGGAGACATTAAGTTGTTGTAGTAGTTTTTCATTTTATGATGTAATGTAAAACTTATGAATATATCTAGTGTTTCCAAGGCTACTAAACCAATCGGTCTTTCGAGATTTGATCTTTCTTGTGATCATGCCAATGTTATGTAATAATGCACCGACTCTAGGTAACTGGGGTCGGGGCGTTACAGTTGGTATTAGAGGAAGTTTAGTACAAACCTTGGAAGCTAGATTTAGATAAACTCTGATTAGATCACGTAGACCTAAGATGAATTTTGAGGACTAGTATAGAAGAACTTCCTAGAATTTTGGTATTGTAAAGATTTTGTGAGTTTTCCGCGCAATACATCCCTGTCTGGATACGAGCAGGTAGAGGCAGCTCTGGCACAGATGTACCTAGGGGTAAAACCCGAAAACACCGCTTTGAGCTAGACTCGAACGGGAACTAGTGCACGACAACGGGCCTTGCTGCACTCTTGGTTACGACACTCCTGGGGGATATGCTTAGGATAACTCTCATTTTCTTTACAAATCATTATGAAGGGTTTATGAGTATATACTTACTCAAAGGAGACATTTTTATGATTATGGATTATATCCATAAACTATTTAATTTATTTTATGGTTTTTAAAAGATTGGGATTCGGTATTGTTATTCATAAACTAATCTAGTGTATGCCAATGTTTAGAAATGGCGCCTAGTAGAAGGAATGAGAACTCCAGCAATGCACATGATACAAAGAGAAAGAAGGATCATATATTTTATGGTCTTAAGCCATATTTTACAAGAGAAATAGTCTCGCATGTATTATCATCATATGAAGAAATAATATCATGTGTTGATAAGATAAGTAAAAATTTTACTGAGTCCTATGGCTTTGAAGGGAAGCAAGAGAAGAAAAGGGTGGAAAAGAGAAAGATGGATAAAGGGAAGAGGAAAAAGAAGAATTTTCCCATATGTGGTAACTGTGGAAAGAAACACCCTGGAACTTGCCTGAAAGGAATGGGAGTTTGTTATAAGTGTGGAGGAAAAGGGCACAAAGTACGTGACTGCAAGGGTAAGAAAATGGTTTCAAATGTACAATTCTTCATTTGCAAGGAGTTTGGACACTATGCGAACCTATGTCCCAGTCATCAGAATATGCCGCAAATGATGTTATTGGATAATAATCAAGTTATGATACTACCACAGATGAAGATGAATGATTAGAGTTCTTATGTTGATTATGTCAATTGAGTGTTGTATCAACAATGTACTTGTTATAATAATTATGGAGTATATAAGGATTGTACTGCAGTACTATTTCATTAAGGACTTGAGATTGTGTGGAACAAAGAAAGGTGACTCAACAGCAGGATAAATTTTTGGAAAATATATGGTTGAGAGAATGAAAAACCATAATATTGTTCTGATACCGAGTTAGTGATTTTGGAATAATACATGATTGTTTTGGATAAATTATATTGGATATTCTTGACTACCTTGGAACTGATTAATGATTTGTATATTCCATTATTGTTGGGGTTTAAAATTTTTTTGGATTGATGAGGTATATCCAGCATTCTATATGGAATAAGGGAGAATGAATGTAATCAATAAGGAATATGGTAATTCAGGATGTTTCAGTGTATTAAAAGAATACATGATGAAGGTATTCATATGCTATTACGTGGTAAAAAGGATCTACATTATTTTTAACTTCCTTATAAATGTTGGACTGTGAGTTTGGTCAGAAATATTTTGGATAAATTCTAGTTTGAGATTAATTTTGGATTGCCATAAAAGGACAACCCGGAGGTCGGGCGGCAACCCGTCGCGTCTGGCAAGGCCGCGAGACTTGAACCCAGAACCGAAGGGCGACAAGGGTGTATCACCTACCACTGGCCCAAGAGATGTCCTGGGTTAAATAATGTAGTTTTTTTAAAAGATCTGGTAGATGAATTATAAATTCGTTTATTTTGGAACCCTGTACGAATAGTATAAATAGAATTTTTTTTACGAGTGAAAGATGAGTTTGTGGTAGAAATTTATTAATGGACAAAACTCTAATTATAAAGTAAGTATATCTCCTTATGATCTTATCCAATCTCATAAATAAATTCCTCAGCATTAAGAAAAATAACTTAGAACAAAAATGTTGTCCTAGATGGTACCTTAAATCATCACTAATTTATGGCTTTGGGATTGTTGGCCTTTTCATAGCCATGTTCTCTACCACTCTCCATCAGATAATTGATGGTTAGATTTCTCTTCCATATCCATATTTTCCTACATGGAACCCTAGTATGTGTTATTTTCGGTAATCTTCATACTTTCCACTCTTTATTTTAAATAGAGGCCCCATTAATTCATTTTTCGATTTGAGATTTCAACTAAGATATTTTGAAACGTCAAAAATGTGTTATCCTAATACCCTATGTTTTGTTGAACCGATGGTATTTCAAATCATCATATATTGATGAGTTTAAGGACCTCAATTTTATACTTGTTTGTGATTGATGACCTAAATCACTACCTATAAATATTTACATTTTTCCTCCAATTATATGTCTCTAATTGCCACCAATGTTCTCCTAATCGAGATCATAATTTGGTGGTGACCCTTTGATTTCTCATTTCCTCATATTAAGACTAAATTTTAGTAACCCAATTTTCGATGTGGGTTTTCCCACAAAGATATTTTTTATTTTCAACCTTTTATTTTCGAAGAACAATTTCAAATTGCGAGGATGCAATTTATTGAAGGAGGGGAGAATGTAACACCCCAAGATTTCATAGTGTGTTATTTCTTTAAAATAATACAATAACTTGCACTACACGCAACACCGTGTTCAAGCACACCATGACTTACCAAACAAGCCGTTCAAAAGTGGTTATGAATAGTATTAACTAAATTTTAAACTTTATATAATCCTTATAATTTTAGAATCCATATTATGAGTTTCTTAGACATAATACAAGAACAGATTCATTTTCAGTATTGCACTTTTATCAACTCTTAATAGTGAAACCTTTTTAAATACAATATTTTAAACTTTTTGACTAAATGGGGAAATCAAAAAAAAATTAAAATGAAACATCCCAAGCTTCCACAGTACGCTTTCCTTTCAATAATACAATAGCGTGTGTTGTACGCAACTTTGAGTTCTAACACACCACAACCAATCAAACTAGCCGTTATGAATAGTAATACCTACTTTTTGATATTATATATATTTTATATTTTAGAATGGACTTCATTTTTGGATTCGGAATATCGAATTTAGCCTAAGGTGAAATTTTGGTACATTTCGGATAACTTTCATATTTTGATGAATAGTGAAAATTACTAAATTTTAATTAAAAAACAACTTTTTTAATCAAAATAATTCATAGTGATAAATTATAAATTTAAGTGGTTTTAAAGTATATTTAGAATATATTTTTACCATTTAATATAATTTTGGTCACTGGACATAATTTTACAATTAAACCGAACATAAACAGGTGTCAATCTTTTGATAGTTATTATCTCTTAAAAACACGCTTTTTGTTTTGACAGCGAGAATTAATTTTAAATTAATTTCTGCCACTTCTGTGTTTTTAATTTAGAAAAATGGATTCCATATTTGGAATCAGGATTTTCAAATTGTGTAAATAGTAACTTTTATTTTTAGACATTTTGAATAATTACTGCGGTAAAAAATTTATTTACCATGGTTAAGGGTAAATCTGGTAAATAAGGGTTAAAAAAATATTATAATAATACTAAATTACCCTAAAACGTGTCCTAGCCTTATTGGTTGAAACATGTTCGACCATAGGCATCTTTGGGTCGATTTTGGGACCCCATGGTGCCACTTGTAGGTGATAGGGACACTTTATTTTAATTAAGTTAAAATGAATACAAAAATGACACAAGCATATATCTTTTAGCAAAACAATTTTTACATAGGGTTATATATGTTGGATTTTAGATTATAAATATTCATTAGAAAGATAAAAATATTTCCTACATAGTGATAGTTCATTTATAATTTTTAGACATTAAATAATTTAATTTATTTATGACACAGTGATGATGAATTAATTACTATAATAGTGAAAAATTAACATAATTGATATTATAAATACCCAAATAAATATAATATGAAACTTTTAATGAATTAAACTAATTTTATAGCATAATATGATATATTAGGATTGATTTAATTGACTTTTTTCAAAGTAATCAATCTGTTAGGAGTTTTACAAAAATCAACTATTGAATAGTGTCAAAATTGACATAAATGAGTTCTTAAAATAAATATTATATTATTAATTGATATTAAATTCCTAAAAATCTAAGGTTCGGCCAAGAGACTTATATCATGATAGGTTCATCATTAATGGACCACTTGGGGGTCGCTTGGATGTATATAGTAAGTTTATTAACCCTATTATATAAAAATACAAAGAGACATTGTAAAATTGAAACTAATTAACTTAGAGTTAATACTTAAAGATAAGGTTAATATAAGTACCCAAACCTGTCTAAATTCTATTGGTTGAGTTGTATTCGACCCATCCCCACCTTAAAATTTAAATAATCAAATTTGGAGCCATTAGAAACCGAATAAGAATTTATTATAAATTAATATTTCTAGCTTTTCCAAGGGTGCCCCTCACCCCTCTTATAAAAGGGCACTCCTCCTTCTCATTTGGTCACACCTTCAAAGCCTTATGGTTCGGCCAAACTCTGCCCAAATACTCTCCCAACTTCCCTAACTACAACCTAGAGGCCTTAGTTTGATCATAAAGCCAACCTAAGGATCCCTTTTGATCAAATCAAAAGGAAGGAACCGAAGAAGAGGAGGTTAACCTACCCCAACCAAGTAAAAGTACAAGGTAAGGGATTTTCTTATCTCACTTTCAATTCCGTGAGATTTCCATTGTTCGCCACTAAATTATTGAAAGTGGTGTATTGTGTACTGGCATTTGATATATATTATCATGATTCTATTTATATTCATTTTATTCTGTAAATCATTTGGTGGTTATTAACTTTTGGCCATATGACTCATTTGATTAACGTGGTAAGGGGTTTTCATCTCACTCTTTATTTCCGTGAGATTCATGCCATATTTCCACTATTATCTTTTGTGTGGTGTATGTACTGCCCATAATTGTATTCTTTGTGTAATACACTTTACCTTATGTGTATTTACATTTTCATTGTATGATACCTCATTTATGGGTTGTATGTTTCATAAGTTACCAAATTGATAAGGGTTTACTTCACAATCTATTTAATATCTGAGGTTGTCTTTACGTAAGTATCTATAGGGACACATTTACTATCCATTTCCATATTTCATAAAAGAGTTTTCAAAGGGATTATTTCTAAGGTAACTTTTACTAAAACATCATTTTAAATGTTTTAAATATTTATTCTTCTAAATCATCCTCATTTATGTCCACGTTTTCAAAATGGTTTGTAAGGATTTATTTATATGAAAATGAATGTTTTAAAAGTGTTAATTCCATTCAAAAGTTTCAAAGTGGTATCGGACACTTTGATTCAAAAATGTATTTAAATGCTTTACTTTCTAAATTGTGTAACATTAAAATGTTTTCATGAAAAAGGGATATTTCTCTCAATAATTTTTAAAAAAACATTTTCATCTATGTCAACATCGTTTGATGGATTTTATGATTATTTGAAGTTGATTTATTATGATTTAAAACTTCCATATTGTAATGAAGTTTTGTGATATGTTTGACTGTAGATGTGTCATTTATATAGCATTCATGGTTTATGAGTAAAGTATTGACATTTTGTATGCTAGTTACAATAAGAATGTTTATGTTATATTTCAACCTTTACTTCATATGAATTTGTTGGACAAGTATGTTCTAGGTTGGGGACTGGTTAAAGTAAGCCCTCCAGGTTGGGGACTGGTAAAAGTAAGCCCTCCAGGTTAGGGACTCGTAAAAGTAAGCCCTCCGGTTTGGTCTCCGGTTATTAGAGGCACTCCGGGTTGGTGTCTGGTTATTAGAGGCACTTCGGGTTGGTGACCGGTTATTAGAGGCACTCCGGGTTGGGTTCCGGTTATAGTTAGCCCCAAGGTCGTGGGACGAGGCCTTGAAATGAAATTAAAGTTTAGCATTATGCATTCCATCATTATGAAAGTGGTTATTGATTTTGCATGTGATTATTCGATTAGTAGAATATCCATGTGAATAAGTAAATGGCATTATTTCATTTTACTTTTTCCATACGATGTTGAAGTTCAAGTTTAAAAGGCTTTTGTTTTAGTAATGCATTTCCTTAAATGTTTATGCTTATTTTGAATGTTCCGCTATAATGTTATCTTTACTGGGCATTTGAGCTCACCCCTTTTCTATGTTTTATTTTCCCCAGGATATGAAGAAGTAAGTTATGAATGACCAGCAGGGTTATTATGAGGGGATAATAGTGTGGACTGTGGAGACATTCAGTTGTTGTAGTAGTTTTTCATTTTATGATGTAATGTAAAACTTATGAATATATCTAGTGTTTCCAAGGCTACTAAACCAATCGGTCTTTCGAGATTTGATCTTTCTTGTGATCATGCCAATGTTATGTAATAATGCACCGACTCTAGGTAACTAGGGTCGGGGCGTTACAATATGGCCATACATATACCTATGTTATCATGTAATTCAACTCAATCATGAGGAAATCACAGAGGAACTAACTCAGCTCATACCAGGATTTATTCTAGGGTAGTAGTAACAAGTAACATTCTGAACCCTCGGATACTGGAGAACTCCTCTTCTATGGAGTTCAATGGGACTTCCGCGTCACACAGAGGCACTTCCCACTAACCTTGGACTGCTGAGGTACTCCTCCTATCGAGTATCGTGGGTCTTCCACGTCACACAGAGGTGCTCCCCACCGTGGGTCTACCACGTCACACAGAGGTGCTCCCCCTCATGGCCTTCTGAGGTACTCCTCCTGTTGAGTACTGTGGGTATGCCGCGTCACCAAGGCGCTCCCCACTGTGGGTCTGCTGCATCACCTAGGCGCTCCCCACTGGGCTAGTCGAGTCACTCAGAGTCAAAACGGTCAGTAGTTATCAAGTCTCAGCCAGATACTAGGTCCCCGTATAATGCTCGCTCGTCTCTGAGAGGATCCGCTCCACAAGCTACTGGTCGATACACCAACTGCAATGAAATCCCATGAAGAAGTATCTCAAAGGTCCGCCACGTCATAGGGATCTCAATGTAATAGATGGCGCGTCAATCAGACGTTCGGTTTGTGAGTTATTGGTCTTTTAGTCCCAGGGGCCCAGTTGGATTCGTGCACGATCCAACCTGACCGTTTCCCATCATAATCCAAAACTTTGTGGAATAAACTCAAAGGGACCATCTCTCTCTAAGATTCACAACGCCGCTCACGGTTCGTCAAACGGACGTCTAATGCCAAAGATATGGCCAAAAGAAATTAAAAGGGGTCGTAGTGGACCCGGTTCCGGTCTGACCCTGTCGGACTCACCCGGCCTGGGCCTACCCGGGTCGGGTCGGCCCGACCTGTAGTGAGGTCTGGCCCGCTAGGTCCAGCCCGACAGACCGCGAGGGGCCGCAGAGGGTCGCGGGTGGCCATGAGGGCACAAGGCCGTTGGGCGGCTTGGAGGGACGGCGGGTGGCGCAAGTCGAGGCGGATCGGATGGCCATGGAGAGGGTGGTTCGGGGCCGGTTCGGCCGGGAGGCCAGAGCGCCGCGGGGGCGGCGTGGGTCGCGGAGGCCGCGGGTGCCGGCGCCGTTTCCTTCGTCGCCTTTGTCGCTTTCGTCGCCTTCCTCCATTTCAAAGAGTACACCAAAGAATAATGGTGGAGGGGACCATGTATTTTTGGCCCGCGCCCTCCGCGTTTAGAGTGATAGCAAGAAGTTCACAAAGAACGAAGCATGAAAGTGTATGGAAGATATTTTAAAACATCATTTCCAATAACCCTTGTCAATCTCTATTCCCAAATCCCGGAAAAGAATTAGAAGGGGAGAACATGGGAAGTGTTAATCAATAAACCCCTACCTCATTTGCTTGATGATGTTGGCGCAAGAAGGTAGTATGGTCGTCAATTCGCCGTAGATGAGGACGTCCCACGTCGGAAGAAGTCCTAATGAAGAAGGTCGAAGAAGGTCAGCGTTCTTCGTTGGTGGAGCGTTCTTTGTTGGATAGCTTTCTCCCAAATTCTCCCAATCTTCTTTTGTCAATACTTTTCCAACAAATGAATAGCCAACCAAATAAAATCTGTTTATCTATTTAATTTGTTGGCAATCAAAGTTGTCTTAATTAATTGGAAATAATAAATGGGTTGCGTTGGCATAAAATTCAAATAGTTTAATTAATTAATTGATGTGTTGGCTCAATTAATTAAAGGGAAGGGTTGGCGAGATTAATTAAGAAGGGTTGGCATAATTAATGTTGGAGGAGTTGAAGAGGCTCTCCCTCATTTATTGTGTGAGTTGAGAGGTTTAGGCATCAGGTGGTCCCCACCACCAAAACCTCTCATGGGAGGTTAGGTTTGGGTGGTCCCCACCACCATATCCTCTCATGGGAGGTTAAGGTCTGGTGGTCCCCACACCTCATCTTCCACTTAGAGGTTTTAACAAACAAAATAAAATAAAACGTGTGTTTATTTTATTTAATATTTCCACGAAAAACCCAAAAAAAAATTCTTTCACCCTCAACCAACTGTCGTCGAGGTGAATGTCTTCTTAAGAGAATACCGACGCTATGAGTTCAACGATTCCCTCAGATTTCAATTTCGAGCACTAGTTCAAAATTTAGAAAAACTTGCTTGTACATTTAATGAACGTAAACGAAAAAATGTTCGGAAATTCATTCCGGGCACTCAGGGCCTCAGAATCACGCGCCGTCAATTTTTGCGGACTCGTAAAATTCCCATTTATTTTAAAAAAAATTAAATGGAAATTCTAGTTCTTTACATTATCCCCACCTCAGGTCTCTACATCCCCATAAGACACAACTCAAACTAATGGAACAAGTGGGGGTACTGAGCACGCATCTGAGCGTCCCGCTCCCATGTGCTCTCTTTGAGGTTTCTGTGGTGCCAGCAAACACGTATCAGAGGTATTGAACATCCACGGACCTACTCCTGTCGATCCTCAATCTCTATTGGAACCTCCATAAAATACACTCCATTATCGACGTCTATCTCACCATGGCCGATGATGTGAGAATGGTCGTGCACGTATCTCCTCAGCTGGGATACGTGGAAGATGTCGTGCACCCTGTGCAACTGAGGTGGAAGAGCTAAGCGGTAATCCACCTCACCAACTCTGTTGAGGACTGAAAAGGTCCGATGAATCATGGATATAACTTACCGCCTCGTCCAAATCTCTGTAATCCTCGTCGAGGTGAGACCCGTAGAAAGACGCGGTCGCCATCTTCGAACTCCATAGGTCTTCGTCTCTTGTTGGCATACGACTTATGTAACACCCGAGGTAAATAAAGAATATGAAATTTTTATATTTATCCCTATTTGTGAATAAAATGTTAATATTAATTTAAATGGAACGCTATGCTTGATGGCTTACCCAATACGAAACAACGAGTTCCTTTAAAATCTTATGTTTCACTCTAATAAAAAAATAATATTATTTTAAATGTTAGTTAACACGTAGTCGTTGTATTGGCGGGAATGAATAGAAATAACTAAAATATGATTATATATGTTTGTTAAATGTTTTTACATTTATCCAATAAAGGATAAAGGCTTAAAATACAAAATGAATTCAATTTTAGGCATATATACTCTAATTTTCACTGAAGGTCCACTTATCAACTTTTGATGGCGAACCGTCATTAAATATAGTTTTGGTCACTCTTATACATTCTATTGGACCAATTAAAATTCTTCTTTAGAATCAGGATATCAAAATTTACTTTGTGTAAATTTTATGTATTTTTCCGATAAAGATCATTTTTTAATGAATAGTGAAAAATATTGTATTTTAATTCAAAACCTCTTTTTAATCTAATTTTTTAATATGATTATATTATCTGTTGAAGAGTTTTTAAAGTGAAATTAGAATATATTTTTACCATTTAATCCAATAGTGGTCTTTGGAATTAATTTCACTTTGAAATCGGACTTGAACTACTGTCAATCTTTTGATACTTTTTGTTTCATAAAAACACGCTATTTGTTTTGACAGCGGGAATTAATTAATAAATTAATTAATTCAACTTATATATTTTGAATTTTTTAAAATATACATTATTTTTTAATTCAGAATATAAAATATAGCTTAGGGTGAATTTTTGGTATTTTTCTGAAAAACTTTATTTTTTGATGAATAGTGAAACCACTAAGTGGTACTTAAAAAACTGATTTTTCATTTAAATGAAATTTTACCACCTTTGTATTTTGAATTTCAAAAATCCGACATACATGTTTGTCATTAAGAAGAAAAATGTGGTTCAATTAGATTAAAATAATTTTTTGGTGAATAGTAACTTTTAAGTTTTTAATCGCGATTAGGGGTAATTAATGTAGTTTAAGGTAAAAATAATGTTTTAATAATATGAAATGACCTAGACACATGTTCTACCCTCATTGGATGTGTCATGGCCGACCAAGACAATCCATGGGTCAACTTGGGGACCCCATGGAGCCACTTTTGTTGGAAAATGACATAAATAACTTTTTATTTAAAGTTAAAATAAAAATGACACAAACATGAGTTGTTTTACTAAAACAATTTTTAAATGGGGTTATACAGGTCATATTTTTGACTATAAATAGTCATTGGAAAGCTAAAAATATTTCCTACATAATAGTATTTGTTTTATAATTTTAATACATTAAACAAATTAAATTATTTATGACATCATGATGATGCAGCGATTACCTCATTATTTAACGATTTAAATAAAATGAAAAGATAATGTAAAATCTAAGACCTACACATGTCAAAAACCTATTTTATGGGTGGTTTTAGAACCCTTATCACCTTATACTTGAGTTATATCAATTTGGGACCTTTTAAATCTGAAACTCATTTTAAAATAATGTAACATCTCTTTACTTTCCAAGAGTGCCCCTCCTCTCCTCTTATAAAAGGCCCCCACCTCTACCACCTTACACACACCTCTCAAGACTTTGGCTCGGCCAACCCCTGCCCATTTCATCTATCCACATCCATCGCTTCATCATTGAAGCCTCACTTTGGGCATAATCCTTTCCAAGGAAGTCTTTGAGCTCAAATCAAAGAGAGTTACCCGATTTAAAGGTAATGTCTTCCCTTGAGTTCTTTTGTTTTATTTTGCTTCTCCAACCCCCTAAACTCTTTTTATTCATTTCTTTTGTAACAAATCCAGTATATTCAATATAATAGGATGTTTTTATAATAATTATTTGAGCTAAAATTACACACACCTCCATCTAATGGTCAAATAACATATTGTTTCTGTGGATGGTGAATTTCTGCCTCACGAAACGATGATTGTTCAACACTCATATAACACCTTCAAAGGTGGCCATTTAGATGTCACTATATTTATATATGATATATATTATGTTTATTTTTTACTTAAGCTTCTCTATTTTTTGTTTATGTCATAACTTTATGGTTTCCATTATGGGTAAATGCGATATCTTTATTTTAGGAAGTGCGGACTACCGCCCCCTCAAAGTGATTTGATTCGTTAATGCCATATGTGGGACGTATAAAGGATGGATTTAAAGTTATTATACATGATGTTATACTGGAATTATAATATACCTTTATATCATTATTATTTTCTTTCCATTAAAGTATGAGATAGAAATGAAAGTAGCGTTCAGGCGTACGTACGACTTACCGTCTCCATGAACGGAGCATTTTATTTCTTATCTCCAAATGTTATGTACTATTATAAGTACATATATATAATGGATATATATGTAATATATTACATTTAAATTATGTATATCATTCTGGAATTATGATATATATATATCTCTCATTTTGTTTTAATTCCATTAATATGACAAAAAATGAAAGTATCGTTCTTGCGTACGTACGGCCTACCATCTCCATGAACGGTGCTTTTAATTTTTTTTATCTCCAAATGATATGTAATAGTATAAAATGAATATATACTGGATATATATGATATTTAAAACATCAATTCTATTCTGGAGATGATGTACGTATAACAACATGGAAAATTCTTTTCCAACAAGTTCAATTTTTACTCATGTACTAAACATCGACAAAAACGTCTGATATGAACTCACTTTATTAACCAATTATTATAAAAATATAATATGTGATATGAACTGAATAATAATATTTAAAGTATTTCCTTAATCAATTATAAATTGACCAAATTTTATTATTCAGGAGATTAAAGAATGATCGAGTCATGTCGGACACGAGGTAAGGGATCCAACCTCTCACTTTCCTTTTAAGTTATCTTCTTTATGTCACTTCTTTTAAGCTCATCTATGTTATGTTGGGGGATGTTATTTTATATTACCCTTTCTGTAAATTTTATTTTAATATGATTATACACCCTATTTTATCTAATCATTCCATTTTTTTAAGTTTTAAGTGGCGTCGTTAGGCTGCCGAGTTTTCATAAGGGATTTTTCATCTCACTTTTATTCCCGTGACATTTATGCTACATGTGCTGCCATTTACTTTGAGTGGTGTATGTACTTCCCATTATTATACTCCTTGTGTAATATAATTTCATATATGGGTATTTACATATTCATTGTATGACCCTTCTTCAATGGGGTGTACGTTTCAAAAGTTACCCAAGTTGGTAAGAGAACCTTTCACCCTCCTCTTTTTAAAAAGACTTCTTATGTTATGTCTTTTAAATTACATCTTCTTATGTTGGGATATGTTCTTATATATCCTTATTGATGTAAATTTAATGTCCAAGTGATGAGATACCCTTTTTATCTATCATCAACTCATTTTCTGAACATTGAAGTGACGCCGTTAGGCTGTCAAATTTTTGCAAGGGAACTTCTTAACCCAATTTTGATTCTTTGGGACAAACTTGTACTCTTTGAATATGTAGTTCTATGAATATGTGTGAATAAAATATGATTGTTTTACACTTAATATCCACTTATATTTGGTGTAATCATTTGTCACACATAATTATGTAATTGATTTATCCTTAAACCAAGGATACCGTCTTTGTAAGGGACTTCGTCTCAATCTCCTTTCATTGAGGCATATTTCGTTTTATACACAACATTATTTTATACAGTGTATAAACCCCTTTGAATTTTACTTTTATACAAAAGGAATCTTTTTCTACGAAGCGTTTTACTAAAAAACAAAAAGGAATGTTTCTTTTAACTTTCGCGGTAACAACGACCTTTTCCGTTGCCGCGAGTATTATTTGATCTTTGGCTTCCTCAACAAGCCGTAATGTTTTTAAAATGAAATAAATACCATATACTCTTTTATGTGTTTTTGTATTGAAAATGGTTTTTATAATGGATTTTTTATGTCAATATATTTAAGTGATATATTGTGATAAAAGTTTGGAAATGTTTTCATTCCATTATATTTGTTTTATGTCTTATGATTTTATAATGGTACTTGGACATTTGACGGGTGGTTACGTGATAAACCATATGATGGGTGGTACCGTGAATACCAGGACGAGTGGTTACATTATAACCTCCAATGCATTGGGTATGGAAGTCGGTCGTATGACTATTCCATTAAGTATGTATGGAAGTTGGATGAATGGCTATTCCATTAAGTGATATGTGTGTAAGTTGACCTTATGGTTATTCCACTTAAGTATGCTTTTGTCCAAAGTTACCTTTATATGTTATGTGATATTTATATGGGTTTTATGGTAATCTTTTGGTTACAGAAGGGTAAGTAATGAACTTTTATTCAGTGAAGAGTTTTTACTACTTCGAAAAGGTGAAAATTATTAATTTGATAAAATATACATGGTTTACTTGTTGTTTTGAAAAACTAATTGTTTTCATTCTTTGTGTATCCCTTACTGATCTTTTTATGCTCATCCCAAGTTTTTGAAATGTTTTTCACAGGACTTAACTTGGAATAGGGTCAAGGATGTTATCAAGGGAAATTCATGCTACCTAAAACATGGAACTAGACATGTTTCTGTTTAAGAGTTTTTATTTTATTGAAACTTAGTAGAAGTTTCTACTTTGTAATCTTTTAAGATGTCATAGTTATGTCCTAATTCTCTAAAACTCTAAACCTGAGAAGATCCTCAACGTGAATTATTCATTTAATTCAATACTAAGTAAGGTTTAAGGATGGGGTCTTATAACTTATGCCTGCTCTATGTAGTCTTCATCCACTCCTAGATGATATGAACTTTCTCTATGGTAGCTCAAGCCATCTCTGGTTCCACAAGTGCTGACTCCCCTATGTCAGTCCAGCACAAAGGTGATCTGCAAGGTCGCCCGTATAATGCCTTGAAAGGTGTCATCCCTATGGTGGAGTGATGGCTGTTGTTGTATGAAAAATTCACCAAAGGTAAGTGATCCTCCTAGCTACGATCGAAGTCGAGGACACAAGCACGGGACATGTCCTCGAGGGTCTAAATAGTCCACTCAGTCAGACCATCCGTCTTTGGATGGAAGGCGATTCTCAAACGAAGTTGTGTCCTGAAAGCATCCTGTAACCCCTTCCATACCTGGGAAGTAGAACATGCATCACGATCAGAGATAATCGTCGTGGGTACTCCATGTAGCTGCATAATCTATGGCACATAGAGGCATCCCAAGCTCTCTACTGAACCCTGCTCTCTGATCGGTAGGAAGTGGCCCGACTTGGTGAGTCGGTCGACGATCACCAAGATAGAGTCATGTCCCCTAGATGTACGTGGAATTCCTATCATGAAGCCCATGGATATCCCATCCCACTTCCACTCTGGGACCTCTAAAGGATGAACCAAGCCTACTGGTACCTGATGCTCTGCCTTCAATTGCTGAAATGTGAGGCACCGTGAGACAAACTCTACTACATATTTCTTTATTCCCGTCCACCAGTACGGTCATTGGAGATCCTGATACATCTTTTCCACTCCTCGATGTACTGCTAGAGGGGATGTGTGGAACTCCCTCAACACTTCCTCCTAAAGTGACACGGGGACCATGATACGTCCTCTGAAGAGGATGAAGTGCTCCCCACCTTCAGAAAATCAATCAAGTGCCTACCCTGTGGATATCTGAGCACGTTATGCCTCACAGTCAGAGTCCCCACATTATGCCTCCCTGACTTGCTAAAGAAGTTGGGGATTTATTGTAAGAGACTGAAGAAAAGCTTCCCCATCACGTTCCATGAAGAATATCTGCAAAGCGGCCAGCTGCTCCGTCCCCTCACCTAGCAGCTTTATACCAGACCTCCTGCTAAGTGCATCAGCAACAATGTTCCCCTTCCTAGGAGTATAGACTATCTTGAAATCATAGTCCTGGAGGAACTCAATCCAATGTCCTTGTCTCAGGTTCAGGTCATTATGAGAGAAGATATACCTGAGACTCTTGTGATTAGAGTACACGATAAAATACTCTCCCATCAGATAGTATCACTACATATTCAAGGCGAATACCACTTCTGCTAACTCCAGGTCATTGGTATCATAGTTCTCCTCATGTTGTCTCAGCTGTTGAGTTCCATATACGATCACTACTCACTCATGCGTTAGGACACATCTTATTTTGGTCCCTGATGCGTCTTAGTAAACTATGTACCCTATGACCTCCTCTGGAAGCCTCAAGATGGGGGCACTAGTCGGCGTCTACCTCAGCTCATGAAAACTCCAGTGGAATTTCTCTGACCAAATGAAGGGTTTCCCCTTCTTCGTCAAGGCTGATAGTGGTGCTGCAACTCTGGAGAATTCTGGCACAAATCTTTGGTAGTATCCAGTCCAACCTAAGAAACTTCGTACCTCTGTCACACTCTTGGGTGGCTCCCAAGAAAGTACCACCTCAATCTTCACTGGATCTACTACAACTCCGGCCTCCGATATGACATGTCCCAGAAAGTAAACCTCTCGAGTCCAAAACTGGAACTTCGAGAGATTACCATAAAGCTGGTGCTCTCAGAGTGTGTCCAGTACTACAGTAAAATGATAGGCATGCTCCTCCTCAGTAGTTGAGTATATTAGAATGTCGTCGATGAAGAACACTACAAAGCGATCAAGGTATGGCTGAAAGATCTAGTTCATGAGTCCCATGAACAGTGTTGGAGTGTTGGTCATGCTGAATGGCATAACCAAGAACTCATAATGGTCGTACCGACACCTGAAGGTCATCTTCAGCACATCCTCATCTCGTACTCTAAGCTGGTGATATCCTGATCTGAGATATATCTTCGAGAACCACCATGCCCCCTTCAACCGATCAAAGATTTCGTCATTACTCAGCAGTGGGTACTTGTTCTTCACGGTCACCTGGTTCAGGAGCCAGTAGTCGACACCAAGCCTCAATCTCCCATCTGAGTTCTTGGCGAACAGAATCGGGGCTACCCAAGGTAAAACACTGGGCTGGATGAACCCCTTCCCCTGCAAGTCCTCTAGCTGTACCAACAGCTCACGAAGCTCCGTAGGAGCCATCCGATACACTGATGTAGATATCGGTGTCATCCCTTGTCACATACATAACTTATTTTAAAGGTAAATTTCATTTAATTTCCATTAATTCTTTGTTTTAGGGGTTTCCTATTCATTTCTAGAGGAAAGGGTGAGTTTTTATGATTTAGGCCAAATCGAGAGGCCATTTCCAGATTTAAAAACTGATTATGATTATTTTATAACTATTTATTTTTTAATTTTTTTTCACCGATTACACTTCCAAAATATCCTCCACTGACCTTTTAACACCAAAAATGAAATTTGGACCCCTTAGGAATCCATAACAATGGATTATTTGGGTTTTTATTTAAGAATTGGGCCAACCTGAAAGCCCATTTTCCAGTTTTAAATTGTTTCATTAAGTATTTAATATATTATTCATTATAATGATTTTTTGGTGATTCCACCTCCCTTTCGACCCTAAGAAGCCCAAGCGTGCTCCTATTGCCTTTACCCCCTCCTTGGAGCTCTTTAAAATCTCGAATTATGGAAGAACTTCATAGTGTGTCTCAAATCAGCCAGAATTGAGGAGCTACTATTGTTTTGGAGTGATTACTTTAGGATACTTCAATTAAGTGTGTCCATTTATTTCCACTTTAAAATATTCTTAGGGTTTCATTTGTTTTTATTAGGGTTTATTCCCTCTTCCATGAAGTCCCAAATGACCAGGGGGTAGGGTTTAGAACCTAAGGTTTAACCTTGGGTTTTCTTTTCCATTTCTTGAGGTTTTAGGTTTGTTCTAGGTCCTTATTGGTACGGCGGTGGTGCGAATTAATTTTCGCATGGTGATTCAAGGGTTTTACTTAATTTGGTAGGTGATTCCATATGTATGAAATCTCTGTGAATTGACTTGCTTTTTTATGACATTTTCATGTTCATTTAATTTTATGGTTGCTGCAAAAACTAGTTTTCGTGGTTTTTTGTAATGCAAATTAATTTTTAATGCCAATTATAGGTTAAATTGGGGGTTTTTCATGGAAGTCTCTTATTGGTTATTTTGGGGCTGCCCTATCACTACTTATTTTATTTTATTGGGATGTACTAGGGCTGGAAAGACAGTTTTGAATGTGTATCCCTTTTTTTGTTGCTGCGAAAGTCGGTTTTAATGATGTTGTAGAACTTGTGAAATTTAAGTGTCATGTTTGTTTAAAAATGGAAGTTTTACAAGGATTACATTTCTTGGTTCACATGGGGATACCCTGAAAATTGATTTTTTGGTTTCATTAAAATGTATAGGTATTCCTTTTCTATTTTGGTAACTTATAGGTGTGCATATAGTGTGTAAAATGGGGTTTTTAGGGAGTGCTGGGTGCAAAACAATGTGGGTTTTTTAGAAATTGTTTTATGGAAAATCAAAGTGTTTTGTTGTGTGTTTTTAATGGTATAAAGTGTGTATAGATACTGTATTGTTTTTAAGTGAACAATATTGGTGTTTTTATATGAAAATGGATGCATTTGGAATGCTGAATTGTTTTATCACAAAGGGGGAAGCCCGGTTACCTAGGTGGGGCAGATGTGTACTAGTATGGCTAGTGGACCAGATGGGTTTTGTCCCTGTTTCACCTAGAATTTGGATAATGAAAACTCTAACTAAACTACGTGGATGATGATTGGGGGCCACTAGGTTATTGGTATGTTCTCTAGTAGTGGCTCGTGCACGAGAACGAATTTTTCTATGGTTACTTTACACCGAGGTTTGAGGTACATAGGGCCCGAGACAACCTAGTGCCTAGGGGTGTTCCCGATTTTGTTTCTCATTGGATATATGGTATTTACCCATATAATATGATGTTTTTGGATGTACATTATAGTATCTAGAATTTTTATTTTAATGTGTTAACATTCTGAAATTCTCTAATTGAAAACTATTTTCAATTGACAGTTGCATTTCTTGGAATTTTAACACTATTTCACCTTGTGTATTAAAATTGCTTGTTTTGTTCACCTTGTATTGCATGATATTTTGAATAATCTATCGGTATACTATTGGTCTTAGTCTCACACCCTACTTACACCCCTTGGGTGTAAGTAGACCTTGTTATTCTTGACTCAGGTAAAGGGGAGGCTAAGGGTGATGGTGGTTCAGGGTGTTAGTCCACATCGCTAGGGCATAGTTATAGAGATGGCTTGTGGGTGATGACCCCCTTGTCATGTGGAGTCCTTAGGGATGTATTTCTGTTGTCATTATTTATATTTGGACCACTTTTAGTGTCTTTAAAAAAATTTATTCAGATCTAGTTTTGTTTAGAATTGATTAGCATGAAAATTTCAGATTCATATTATTGATTGTTTTTTTATGTTTTTTGCTTTCATACTCAGGTAAATTTTTCCCAAACCAGATTTTTTGATACCTGCGCACTTGTTCCAGCCTGTGGGGATAGGGAATGCACTTCGGGGCTTGTCACGGGATGGGTTTGGTGCTGGTATTGGTGGTGACCAGATCCGGTTCATGAAAAAATGTTATCAGAGGAGGTTAAAGTTTTTGGGTTATATTGCTATTTTGGGATGATTCGAGATAGACAGGAGATAGGACTATTGGGGATCGGGGTTTCAGTTGTGAGTAGGGTTCTTGGCCCGCACCTCTCATGGCAGACCTTTATTCACCAGGGGATGTTGGAATTTACGAATTGACTTCACTTCCAGGTGAGACGTGTGGGTTGCAGACCACATGTGGACATCAAGCGGATGCAAAGTAGTTGTTTCTTATATTACTGAAATGTGTTTTGTTTATTTTTATTTGATGTATTTGATTACAATTTTCATAATTGTGGTATTCACTATTGTTTTGTGACAGTTGCATTTTGTAGGGACATGCCTCCCCAGAAAGCTCCCACGCGCCCACAAGAAGAAGCTCGAGAGAGTTCTCCCACACCGATTGATCAGAGGCTCATAGAGGCTGTGGTTCGGGCTATCCAAGATTTGGGATAGGGGCTAGATCATGTTCTTATTCCTATTAGGGTAGAAGAGAAAGGTCCTAGAAATGATAAATCATAAGAGTTTCTGAAAAACATGCCTCCTACCTTCTGAGGTAGGTCAGAACCCCAGGAAGTAGAATAATGGCTCGAGAAGATCGAGCATATGTTTGAGTTCCTAGAAACACCAGAGGATCACAGGGTGAAGTGTGCCTCCTTTCTGTTAGAGGGTCCCAACCATAAGTGGTGGGAGTCGGTGCTTCAGGCTGGGAAGAATGAGCAGATGTGTTGGGGAGATTTAAATATTATCTTCAATGAACAATACTACCCTGAGGTGTTGGATTATGATAGGTCAAGAGAGTTCATGGAACTTGTTCAGTGAAATCTATCTGTGATGGAGTATGCAAGACGTTTCGCTGAGTTGGTTCGGTATGCTCCAGAAACTGTCTCTAATGAGCAGGCAAAGGCCCAGAGGTTTGAGAAAGGTTTGCAACCAGAGATATACTCCCAGGTGTTCTAGTTTAATATGAGGACCTATTCTAAGGTCCTTTATTGGGATTTCATGGTGGATATTGATGGGAAAGTCAATGGAATCTCCTCATAGAAGAAATGTAAGCGGGAGGATCATGTGAAGAAAGGAGGGGCAGTTCAGGCCACTCTTCCAGGCAGTTTTCTTCTCCAGCTTCTGATGCAAGATCAGTCATGTGCCACCAATGTGGGAAGGCCGAGAATATCTGAACAGCATGTCCACTTACTCCAAATCCTTTCCAGTGTGGAGGTATGGGGCATTTGCAGCACTTCTGCATTGTGGCACGTCCCCTCCCATGTGGGGCAGGGTTAGTGGCTTCAAGAGGAGGGCGAGCACAGTCCGAGCCATTGAGGACTGGGGGATCTCGATTTGGCGGTCATGGTGGTAGGGCTGGATGATCTTCTAGGCAGATCCAGTTCATGGAACATCCACATACTAGCGGTCATCCTCAAAAAGATATTGGAAATCTTCATGTAGTGGATCAGGCACCAGCAGGATTAGAGGTGGGACCGTCGACAGTTCGAGGTACCGTTCTAATCGCATCTTCTATAGATACTACTCTTTTTGATATTAGCACCTTTGTTTCGTTTATTTCTGCCCATTTTGTGAACATTTCTGAATTTTTTCTACTGAGTTGATGACTTTCACGATGGAGTTGGTGACACCGCTGGGAAAGAAGAAGGAGAAGGGCCTCTGGTGCCCCTCGTGTGTGCTTTCCATGTTAGAAATTGAGATATCATAGAGTTAATATTTTCATTATTATTTATATGTTTTTCAATGATTTAATCCCTCCCAATTATTCAATGTGAGTGTATTTGCATCATTTATGTGTTTTTGGTGTATTTTGGGCTTAAATGTGAAAATGGGGTAATTCTGTAAAATTGTCACTTTTATATAGCTTCTGTTTTTCGGGCATAACTTTTATAATATGGGTCCAATTGAATTGAATCCTTTTTTTAGGATTCCTATACTTGAGGGATTAAAATGTTCTTTCTGGACCAAGACCCAATTCGAAACCCAATGGTGCAGACAATTCAATCAAGTGGAGAAATCAGTTTGGAAGGGAGAATGGACCCTACTTCAGTAAATATGCAATATCTCCTTCATCTTACCTTAGAAGGAGGCGATTCTAGCTGGTGTCGACAGAGTTCTTGAAAAGGACGGCTCACATTAAATTTCATAAATTATTGAGCTCATTAATGCATCCTTTTGGTGCGTCCAATTGGAGTGGGTGAAACAGTGTTTGGCGGCCAGAAAAGTAATGGTCATTGATTCGGCCATATCATTCTTTAAACCTGTCCAATGACTCTCAAATTATGAGGGTAGATATAAAAGTTCATTACCAACATTCTATAAGAAGGGACCTCTGTGATTTTCGGCAGGATGGTGGGCATAACAGAGGCACATTTTTTGAGGACAGATTCTGTAGGATCAAATTTCTGTTCTCTCTTTTCTCTCTTTTGTTCTTCTTAGTTTTGTAATGAATTCTTCTTTCCCCTCAGTCACAATTACCCTTAACATGGTGGGGTAAACTTATGTGTGATTGGGGAAGGAGAGGTTTTCCATGTTTTATTTCATGAGTTCCTTATCTTAATGTTTTAAAATCCTCTTCTCTTCTGTGAATCAGTTTCAATTTCCTATATCAGTTTTTATTATCATATACGATTGTATCTGATTTTAGATTCTGTTGTTCATTTATATTTGGTCAATGATCAATATCTCCCTCCACTAGGTTCCGGTTTATAAACAATGGAATATACCGGGATTTAGTGGTGTAGTACTCGGTGATCACCAGTACGTGTGTGAGGAGTAGTGAATGTTCTTGATTACTTGGGATAAACAAGACCCGATTGGGAATTGCCTAAGATAATTAGGGGTATTTTCTACAACTCTATTACACATTGGAAGGAGAGTAGACCAACCTAAGATTTTATTATGTTTTATTCTCACATTTTTTGACCAAGGGAGTGAGAATAAACGATTGTGGCTTCTAACTCTTAACGATTTAGCAGAGGAGAATTGGGTAAAATGAACAATGATAGAATTACAACTGGAAAACTGACCCTAACCTGATCACCATTTTATATCACTGATTTAGATCACATCATTTGTCAATTTTTTTCAAAACTTTCACTTAATTACATTACTATATTTAGTTTCTTTCTTGTATTTTCTAAATCAAACAATTTCTAAATACAACCTCACTTTTTTCTATTTTAAGGTGACAGCTTAATTGTTGTGCACTCCTCTCTGGAGAAAACCAAAGTAATCCACTCTACTGCATTTTAACTTAGGTAATATTTGTTTTTGTCACACCCCACGACATACACGAGTCAAAACTTGGCGTCGTTGCTGGGGAGGTAGTGCCAACATTTCTTTTCTTTTCTTTTCTCTCTTCTCATCTTTTCTCTTCAAAATTTCATGACTAGAACCTCAAAAACTGAACCTTTACCCATAGATCCTGAAATTTAAAGAACCTTGTTGAATAGACATAGAAACATTAATTTAGAATCTGAATTTGAGGACGTTACCCTTGCAGACTGAATTGAAACTTCAAGTGTTCACTCTGAGCCTGTCATCATGGCTGAAAATCAAAACCAAACACTTAGAGACCACTGTGCACCACAATTCCTTAATCAAAACAATCAACTTGCCATGCTAGTGTTACAAAATGATTTTGAAATGAAACCTAACATGATTCCTTTGCTTCAAAAGTTTCATGGTTTGGCAGGTGAATATCCCAACAAACACATTAAAGAGTTCACACATGTTTGCTCAACTTTCAGACCCCGTGGAATTACCGAGGAGTAGGTAAAGTGGAAGGCATTTCCGTTTTCATTGGATGGAGCTGCTAAATAATGGTTTTATGGCCTAAAACCAGGAGACGTACATGAATGGAATGACCTGGTAAGATGTTTTATGCAAATATTCTTCCCCACCTCTAGAAGCACATCCATTCGGAAAGAAATCTACGCCATACGACAATCATCTGGAGAAACTCTTTACAAGTACTGTGAGAGATTTAAGAAGCTTTGTGCCAGCTGTCCACATCAAGCCATTGAGGAACACCACTTTCTTGTCTTCTTCTATCAAGGACTACTGGACAATGACAGAAACCTTCTTGATGCATCATCTGGAGGTGCACTGATTGACAAGTCACCAAAGAAGCCAAGGGCTTGATTGAGAAGATTTCCCAAAACTCGTAGCAATTTGGAACAAGAGGTATTGGAACAAGAGGTATTCCTGAGGTACGAACTTCTCATCCATCACCCTTATTAGAAACTAAGATTGAATAGATTACTAGTTTGGTGAGGCAGATGACCTTGAAGCAAGTTAGTGACCAACAAGCGCCAGCTAAGGTATGTGGTTTATGCTCATCTCCTGATCATTTCACTGACCAGTGTGCTGAAATACATGGAATGGAAAGTTGTGCAGCAACCTTTCAACTAAGGCAGTTCCAGCAAAATCAAGGATGGAGAGAGCCTAACCGAGTCCAATATGGATTTGGAAATCAACAGAATCAAGCTAGGCCCCGTACCAAAATCAGTTTCAAAACCAACCCCCATTCCAGAATCAATTTCATAACCCTCCACCATTTCAACAAAAGCAGTATTATAATCAGCCTTCATACCAAAAACCAAAAAATATCCAAAGAACCTATGAGCAACCATCCACTAGTACCCAACCTCCAATTCAAAACCAACAAAAATCCGAGTTTGAAGGACTGAAAGACACTGTTAATGATTTTTCCAATAAGTTTGAGAGTCTCATGGACTTTCTGACCAAAAATCTAGGTAAAATCCCTTCCCAAATAGTCCCAAACCCAAAAAAGAATGTTAGTATTATAACTACAAGAAGTGGAAAAGAACTCCAACCACCATCCACCATTGAACCTGAAACAAGAAAAACTAATCTGGGTGAGAATGAAGTTAGAAATGATGAAAATTCTATGAAAATGCATCAGGAAGAAGATAAGAAAGAGGAGGATGATAATGATAGGCCAAGAAGGAAGAAACAAGAAACACCATTTCAAAGAAAACAAAGGGAGAAGAAATATATACCACCACCATTTCCATCAAGGATGATTGAATCAAAGAGGTTACAAGAAGAAGCACTGCAAAAAGAAATTCTGGACACCTTCAAGAAAGTGGAAATCAACATACCTATGCTTGATGCACTCAAACAAATTCCAAAGTATGATAAGTTTTTGAAGGATCATTGCACCAAGAAAAGGAGACTTCAAGGGAATGAGAGGATCAATTTGGAAAGAAGCGTCTCAGCCCTTATAACACCACAATTTCCAACCAAATGTCAAGATCCAGGGACGTTTTCTATTCCATGCACCATTGGTTCATTAAATTTATCTAATGCTTTGTGCGATTTAGGTGCATCAATTAATGTATTGCCTCACATAGTATATACTTATTTACATATGGGAGACTTGAATCCCACAAGAGTGGTGGTCCAGCTTGCAAATAGATCCACAGTTTTCCCAGCAGGAGTTCTGGAGGATGTCCTGGTAAAAGTCAAAGATCTTTTATTCCTTTCTGACTTTTATGTGTTGAATATGGAAGATGATAGGATCCCATCACACTCACCCATCATTTTTGGGAGACCATTCTTAAAGACGGCCAAAACCATCATCAATGTCCATGAAGGGACACTTACCATGGAGTTTGGAGATAGCACTTTCCACTTCAATATTTTTGAATCCATGAGGCACCCATTAGATGATCATTCACTCTTCGCACTCTCCCATGAAGATGACATAGAACCAATTGAATAATCAGGTATGTTTCATGAATTTTTATCAGTAGGAGAGAATTTTTCCATTAAAGATATCACTAAACATATGGATTCCCAAACTCTTGGAGGTTCTGATTTCCTATTGGAAGAAGAGGTAAGATCTGATTTCTTTGATAATTTGTTAAATGATGATGAAGATGATATGATTTATTGCGTGCAGGATGTCAAACCATTGGAAGTGGATAACCTCAATTTAGTTTCATCTCTTCAGCATCCTCTTGATCTAGAATAAAAACCACGCCCCACAGATTTAAAATATATTTACCTTATGGAGGGAGAGAAATTACCAGTAATAATTGCTAATAATCTATCTAAAACTCAACAAAAATCATTGATTGGGATTTTGAGAGAGAATGTCCAAGAAATAGGGTGGAGCTTAGGTGATATCCCAGGAATAAACCCAAACATTTTCTCACATAGAATTTTTGTTGAGGGAGATTCCAAACCTGTCAGACAACCCCAAAGGAGGATGAACCCTACACTGATGGAGGTTGTGAAAAAAGAGATTGAGAAGTTATTAGAAGCTGGGATCATCTATCCCATATCAGATTCACAATGGGTTAGCCCCATCCATGTAGTCCCAAAGAAAAATGGCCTAACCATTGTGAGGAATGAAAAGATTGAATTAGTCCCTGTGAGAATTCAGAATAGCTGGAGAGTATGCATCGATTTTAGGAAGCTGAATCAGGTCACTCGAAAAAATCATTTCCCTATCCCGTTCATTGACCAGATGTTAAAGAGATTGGCAGGAAGAACTTATTATTGCTTTTTGGATGGATTTTCAGGTTATTTTCAGGTACCCATTGCCCCCGAGGATCAAGAGAATACTACCTTTACTTGTCCATTCGGTACTTTTGCATACAAAAGAATGCCATTTGGATTGTGTAATGCTCCAGGTATATTTCAGAGGTGTATGGTAAGTATATTTTCTGATCACATTGAAGATTTCTTGGATGTTTTCTTAGATGACTTCACAGTTTTTGGAAATTCGTTTGACCATTGTTTGAAAAATCTGGAATTTTTTTTGAAAACATGCATTGAAAAGAACCTTGTTTTGAATTTTGAAAAGTGTCATTTTATGGTTGAGAGAGGAATTGTCCTTGGGCATGTCATTTCACAGAAAGTCATTGAGGTTGATAAATCAAAAATTGAAGTGATAAATTCATTGCCTTACCCAACTTGTGTGAAACATGTTAGATCATTTTTAGGACATGCAGGATTCTAAAGGAGGTTTATAAAAGATTTCAGTAAGATTTCTCTCCCTCTCTCTAGATTACTTTTGAAAGATGCTGATTTTGATTTCAACGGTTCATGTAGGGAAGAATTTGATGAGTTGAAGAAGAAATAGATTACACCACCAGTGATGCAGCCACCAAATTGGAAAGAACCATTTGAGCTACTTTGTGATGCTTCAAACCAAGCAGTTGGAGCTATCCTTTCTTAGTGAATTGAGGGCAGGCCACAAGTCATTGCATATGCCTCGAAAACCATAGATGTGGCCCAATTCAACTATACAACAATAGAAAAAGAGTTTTTAGAAGTTGTTTTTGCTTTAGAAAGATTTAGATCGTATCTGCTTGGAACTAAAGTCATTGTGTTTTCTAATCATGCAGCTCTTAGGTACTTGATGAAGAAGGCTGAAGCAAAACCAAGGCTAGTGAGATGGATACTACTACTACAGGATTTCAACATAGAAATCAACGATAAGATGGGATCTGAGAACCAAGTGGCTGATCACTTAAGTAGACTACCCAACACCGCTGAAGTTGAGATTCCAGACACTGAACCACTAAATGATCGCCTTCCAGGAGAGTAGTTTTACTTGATTGAAGGAGAAGTAACTTGGTATGCTGACATGGTCAATTATTTGGGAACATATCTGGTCCCATCTCATTTAAATTCTCACCAAATTCACAAATTAAAATCTGAATCTAAATATTACATCTGGGATGATCCATTTCTTTGGAAGATTTGCAATGACCAAATGATCAGAAGATGTTTGCCTGAAAATTAAATTGAATCAGTCTTTAGGTTTTGTCACACATTAGCTTGTGGAGGCCAATTTGGACCTCAATGGACTGCAAGGAAGGTTTTAGAATCTGGTCTTTATTGGCCAACACTTTTCAAATATTCTCATGAATTTTGTAAACGGTGTGAAAAATGTCAATTTTTAGGAAATATTTCAAAGAGACAAGAAATGCCCCAAAAGCCACTTAATATTTGTGAAATATTTGATGTTTGGGGGATAGATTTTATGGGACCTTTCCCAATTTCATTTGGAAATTATTATATTCTACTTGCTGTTGATTATGTTTCCAAATGGGTGGAAGCAAAAGCTACCAGGACTGACGATGATAAAGTTGTTTGTGATTTTGTCAGGGCTAACATATTTTGTAGGTTTGGAGTTCCTAGATCCATCATTAGTGATCAAGGGACTCACTTTTGTAATTGGATAATGGCAGATTTGTTGAAAAAGTATGGGGTGCATCATAAAATATCAACTCTCTATCATCCACAGACTAATGGGCAAGCTGAAGTGTCCAATAGGGAAATCAAAGGAATTTTGGAAAAGACTGTTAATCCAAATAGGAAGGATTGGAGCCAAAGGTTAGAAGACACATTATGGGCTTACAGGACATCCTACAAAACTCCAATTGGAATGAGTCCATATAGTCTGATTTATGGGAAAAGTTGTCACCTACCTGTGGAATTGGAACATAAGACATACTGGGTTGTGAGGAAGATGAATCTGGATCTTGAAAGTGCTGGTATAGAGAGAAGATTGCAATTACAGGAGTTGGAAGAAATTCGAAGGGAAGCATTTGAAAATTCCAGGATTTACAAATAGAGAACAAGAGTGGATCATGAAAAACTGATCCAACCAAAGGACTTCCATCCAGGAGACAAAGTGTTGTTATTCAATTCAAGACTCAAGCTGATGCCAGGTAAACTTCGTTCCAGGTGGGAAGGTCCCTTTATAGTTACTCATGTATATCCTTTTGGTTCTGTACAGATTGTGAAGGATGGAGTGAAGGATCCATTCACTGTTAATTGGCACAGATTGAAGAAATTCCTTGAGACCATGCCATTAGAGCCAATGGAGGAGATCACACTCCTCCAAACTGTTTATCAATAAACTCCATCAGGTCGTACCTCTCCTTTATATTTTCATGATTGTTGTGATTCAATTTCCAGTATTCTTACATGTTAAATACATTTGAATGCATTTTGGACACAACATCATTTAAGTTTGGGGGAGGGAACCTTTGTAGTGTAGGATTTTTATGTGTTGTTTGTTTTCCTATTTGTTTTTAAAAAACATGTGAGTGTTTAAAATTTTGTGTGTTTATTTTTCAATTTTTGTGTGTTTTTGAAACTTTTGAGCTGAAATGATTATCATTGATATTTTTGAAACCCATCTCCATGAGTGAAATAATTTATTCCTTGAAACTGAGCTTAAATGAATGCTGAAAATGACATTGTTTCAAGTTCAATTCATTGGGAATTTCAGGAAAAATACTCTTTTTTTAATCCCATACCACATATCACTGTCTTTATATTTGAAATCACATTCCCGTGAGGCTTCTGAACCTATTATTTTCATATTCTTTACATTCACCTCACTTCTTGAGAGAACCAAATCATGCTTGATTTAACCAGAATTTGATTTATTCCTGTCAAAACTTGAGGGTTTGAGGTACTTGTGTTTTAAATTATTGAGGAATTTCTTTTGTTTGAAAGCCCTCTTTTCAAGATAATCTATTTCATAATGGCCTACCTTGAACATTTAATCCTTGTAGCCCATAGAATCCATGAAAATCCTATTACGTTAGCCACATTATAAGACAATATTCCCTATCCAACCTGCTCTTGAAGTGAAATTGTATGATCTATCTGAAAGCTGTGCCTTTTCTGGAGCTTTCATGACGAGAGAAGTTGTTCCTTTCTGGAGCTTCTAATGTAAAAAGGAAGTTGTACCTTTTCTGGAGCTTTCAAGAAATATTATATTTGAGAAGATTGAAATGTTTGATGCTGAAATGATGATCTGTGTGAACATTCCTTGATATTCCATAACGAATGAGCTTATTTTCTACTAAGAGGAGTGAAGAGGAGACCATACTTTTGTGGAATTTAGATTAATGCAATTTTGCTTCAAAAAGAGCCAAGTCCTCTCATTCTTCCTTAGAATCTTTCACATATAAATCCTACCAACCAAAAGACATAGAAAAACCTTAACAAGTCCTCATGATAAACATATGTCTTTGACTCACATTGGGTGGAGATGTAGGAATTTATCAAGCCTATGGTGACCCTTGTATGAGTTTTGATGAGAAAGACATTGCTAAAAAATTGAGATTTGTGTAATGAGATATAATGAAAGTTAGGTAAGTGTTTTGTGTGCATGGGAGGAGAATCAAATAGTAAATTTATTGAATGATCCTAAATTAAGAATATGAAATAATAGAGTTTTAGGAAGCATGATATATTTTGTTTCTTGTTTTCGA
The DNA here is from genome assembly GCA_963277665.1 of Viscum album. Taxonomy (NCBI): domain Eukaryota; kingdom Viridiplantae; phylum Streptophyta; class Magnoliopsida; order Santalales; family Viscaceae; genus Viscum; species Viscum album. The sequence continues at coordinate 611,687,615 of OY728129.1, read as the reverse complement.
ATTTGTGGATCTCATGGATATGTGTTTTGAATTTACTTTGATTTTATTTTGATTCTGACTTGTCCAGGAGTCCAAGTGATAAGTGTGGGGGAATTGATAGAGTTAATATTATAATTATTATTTATATGTTTTTCAATGATTTAATCCCTCCCAATTATTCAATGTGAGTGTATTTGCATCATTTATGTGTTTTTGGTGTATTTTGGGCTTAAATGTGAAAATGGGGTAATTCTGTAAAATTGTCAGTTTTATATAGCTTCTGTTGTTCGGGCATAACTTTTATAATATGGGTCCAATTGAAGTGAATATTTTTTTTAGGATTCCTATACTTGGGGGCATAAAATGTTCTTTCTGGACCAAGACCCAATTCGAAACCCAATGGTGCAGAAAATTCAATCAAGTGGAGAAATCAGTTTGGAAGGCGGAATGGACCCCACTTCATTAAATATGCAATATCTCCTTCATCCGACCTTATAATGAGGTTATTCAAGCTGACGTCGACAGAGGACTTCAAAAGGACGGCTCAAATTAAATTTCATAAATTATTGAGCTCATTAATGAATCCTTTTGGCCCGTCCAAGTGGAGTGGGTGAAACAGTGTTTGGCGGTCAGAAAAGGAATGGTCATTTACTCAGCCATATCTTTCATTACACCTGTCCAATGACTCTCAAATATTTATGGTCGATATAAAACATCATTCCCAACATTATATAAGAAGGGACATCAGTGAGTTTCGGCCTTATGGTAGGCAAAATAGAGACAATACTTTGGAGGACAGATTCTAGAGGATCAAATTTCTGTTCTCTCTTTTCTCTCTTTTGTTCTTCTTAGTTTTGTAATGAATTCTTCTTTCCCCTTAGTCACAATTACCCTTACCATGGTGGGGTAAACTTATGTGTGATTGGGTAAGGAGAGGGTTTACATGTTTTATTTCATGAGTTCATTATCTTAATGTTTTAAAATCCTCTTCTCTTCTGTGAATCAGTTTCAATTTCCTATAACAGTTTTTATTATCCTATACGATTGTATCTGATTTTAGATTCTGTTGTTCATTTTTATTTGGTCAATGATCAATATCTCCCTCCACTAGGTTCTGGTTTATAAACAATGGAATAGACTGGGATTTAGTGGTGCAGTACTCGGTGATCACCGGTACGTGTGTGAGGAGTAGTGAATGTTCTTGATTACTTGGGATAAACAAGACCCGATTGGGAATTGCCTAAGATAATTGAGGTTATTTTCTACAACTCTATTACACATTGGAAGGAGAGTAGACCAACCTAAGATTTTAGTAAGGTTTATTCTCACATTTTTTGACCAAGGTAGTGAGAAGAAACGATTGTGGATTCTCACTCTTAACGATTTAGCAGAGGAGAATTGGGTAAAATGAACAATGGTAGAATTACAACTGGAAAACTGACCCTAACCTAATCATTATTTCATATCACTGATTTAGATCACATCATTTTTCAATTTGTTTCAAAAATTTCACGTAATTACTTTACTTTATTTAGTTTCTTTCTTGTATTTTCTAAATCAAACAATTTCTAAAAACAACCTCACTTATTTCTATTTTAAGGTGATAACTTAATTGTTGTGCACTACTATCTGAAGACAACCTAGGTAATCCACTCTACTGCATTTAAACTTAGGTAATATTTGTTTTTGTCACACCCCACGACAGGAACGTGTCAAGATAGATTGGGACCTTCTGGTTCTTGATATGGAACTATTTGTCATAATAACTTTCATGTATTGGCTAGTACACTTATAGGCACACATTGATTGCTACAGACGGCGTGTGAGTTTCATGGCACCAGATGGGAGTGGTCAGGTTTTTCGTGGAGAATGGGATCCTCGGTCAGGTCAAGCAGGGCCTCCACTCCCAGAGTTGGGAAGTGTTATCTTCCAATTATCTTCTCTCATTCTAGATTATGGTATTTCCCTTTAAGGTGCACTACCTCATGTAGTGAATGAGTTTCTGGAGGTATTCCCAGATGATTTTCAGATTTTCCCCCGGAGCAGGATGTGGAGTTTTCGATTGATCTGGCGTCGGGAACACAACTGATATCTCTTCCCTCTTATCGCATGGCCCCCACCGATCTGAGGGAACTAAAGATATAGCTGGAAGACTTAGAATCCAAAGGATTCATTCACCTGAGTGTCTCTCCTTAGGCCGCTCCTATGTTGTTCGCAAAAAGCCTGATGGATCCCTCTGGTTGTACATTGACTACCAGAAGCTGAATAAGGTAAAAATTAAAAAAAATACCCTTTGCTGAGAATATATGATTTGTTTGATCAGTTGAAGGGGGAAAAGTGGTTCTCAAAGATAGACATACATTCAGGGTATCATCAACTCAGGGTGAAGGAGTCAGATATCCCAAAGACAACCTTCTGAAGTAGGTACGAACACTTTGAGTATTTGGTCATGCCGTTTAGATTGACCAATGCTCCAGCGGTCTTTATGTCACTTATGAATAGGGTGTTCCATCAGTACCTCGATTCCTTTGTTGTGGTGTTCGTGGATGAAAAGTGCGGTTATGTCATGGGAGCAGCCAAAGAATGTGTTCGAGATCAGGAGTTTCCTTGTCCTGGCTGGTTATTACAGGCAATTTGTTCAAGATTTCTCTCGGCTTTGTTCACTGATGACAGTGCTCACCCGAAAAAGGGGTGATGTTTTTATGGGGTCTAGAATCCCATGCATCATTAGAGGAGATGAAGAGGTGGTTGACTACTTCCCCTGTACTGATTTTTCTAGTGGCTGTAAAGGGATATGTGGTCTATTGTGATGCTTCAGGTATAGGTCTTGGGTGAGTGCTTGTGCAGGATAATCACGTGGTGGCGTATGGATCTCTCCAACTCCAACCACATGAAAAGAACTACCCAACCCATGACTTGGAGTTGGCAACAGTGATGCATGATTTGAATACTTAATGTCACTACCTCTTTGGAGATAAGTTTTTGGTCTACTCAGATCACAAAAGCTTGGCCTATATCTTCTCGCAGAAGGACCTCAACTTGAGGCAACGTCATTGGATAGAGTACTTGCAGGGGTTTGGCTTTGACATTGTCTATACCCCAGGAAAGGGTAATGTGGTGGCTGACTCATTGAGTAGAAGAGTTCCAGTGTAGGCTTTGAGGAAGTCCAGTGATGAGTGGACTTTGATGGGGCACTTTTCTCAGATGCATGTGGAGGCTAGGGAACACAGTGGAGGGGAATTATTGGAAATCTTTCAGTTGGATACTTCTCAATTGGAGATGATTCAGTAGGAACAGTCCAATGATGAGCTTTTTCAGTAGTTGAAGCAGTTTTTTTATGGTGGGGAGACATCCTCTAATTGGTCATCGTCTCCCGAGGGCATCTTGTGCTTCAATGGTCGTTCAGTAGTGTTGTTGTCTCTGCGAAAGGTGGTTATGTATGATAGCCACCAGTCTCAGTGGGGTTTCCATCCAGGTGCCACTAAGATGTATTATGATTTTTGTCGGTAGTTTTGGTGGCCTGGTATGAGACGGGACATAGCAGACTTTGTGTTGAGATGCTACGCATGCCAGCAGGTGAAAGCAATGCACCAAAGGCCCTCCTATTTGCTCCAACCACTACCCATTCTTACCTAGAAGTGGGATGAGGTCACAATGGACTTAATTTTTGACTTGCCTCATACACCTCTGGGTAGGAATTCCATTTCGGTGGTGATTGATCGCCTGACCAAATCAGCCCACTTCATTCCGATAAAAGATACAACTAAAGTGGATGAGTTGGGACATTTGTATCTTCAAGAAGTGGTGAGACTCCATTTCATACCATTAGTATTTGTCTCAGATAGAGACCACCTCTTCACTTTTCTATTTTTGGAAGGCCTTCAGAAGGCCTTGGTGTCTTAGATAAAGATGAGCACGACATACCACCCTCAGACGGATGGTCAGACAGAGCGGGAAAATCTGATTTTGGAGGACATACTTCGTGTATGTGTCCTGGACTTTGGAGGTTCCTGGGATACCCATTTGGGATTGGTTGAGTTTACTTATAATAAAAGTTACCAATACTCAATTTGAATGGATCCTTTTGAGGAGCTCTTTGGTCAACCTTGTCGGTCCCCCCTGTGTTGGGCTGAGGTAGGTGAGACCTCACTACTAGGGACGAGCCTTGTGCAGGAGACTTTTGAGAAGGTCAAGTTGATCAGGGAGTGCTTATTGAAAGCCCATATTCTTTATAAATCATATTCTAACCGGAGTCTTCGAGACCTAGAGTTTTCTATGGGTGATAGGGTATTCTTGAAAGTGGTCCCTCATCTGGGCCATCGTTGATTGGGGAAGCAAGGGAAGCTGAAGCCACAGTATGTCGGGCCCTTTGAGATCACTGAGCATATTGGAAAAGTGGAATACAGGTTGGACTTACTTTCTCAGTTTATGTCCATCCACGATGTCTTCCATGTCTCCCAGTTGAAGAAATACAACCCGGATCTGTCCCATGTGCTGAGTTGGGAAGAACTGGAGATAGAGCCTAACTTGTCTATTGTAGAGCAGAAGGTGAAAATAGTTGACTCCCAAGATAAGGTTATTAAAGGGAAGTCTATTACACTGGTCCAGGTTCGTTGGAAACATGGTAGGGATACTCATGAGACATGGGAGCGGAAGTCATGGGTCGAGGAAGAGTACTCATTCATGTTTTCAAATCAAGCTTCATGTTGACTTTCTGGGGCGGAAAGTCTTTCATGGTGGGGAGAATTTCCACATACATAACTTATTTTAAAGGTAAATTTCATTTAATTTCCATTAATTCTTTGTTTTAGGGGTTTCCATTCATTTCTGGAGGAATGGGTGAGTTTTCATGATTTGGGCCAAATCGAGAGCCCATTTCCAGATTTAAAAACCGATTTTGATTATTCTACAAATATTTCATTTTTAAATATTTTTAACCGATTCCAATTCCAAAATATCCTCCACTGACCTTTTAACACAAAAAATGATATTTGTACCCCTTATGAATCCATAACTATGGGGTATTTGGGTTTTTATTTAAGAATTGGGCCAACCCGAAAGCCCATTTTCCAGTTTTAAATTGTTTCATTAATATTTTAATATCCTATTCATTATAATGAATTTTTTGGTAATTCCACCTCCCTTTCGACCCTAAGAAGCCCAGGCGTGCTCCCATTGCCTTTACCCCCTCCTTGGAGCTATTTGAAATCGTGAATTAGGGAAGAACTTAATAGTGTGTCTAAAATCGTCCAGAATTGAAGAGCTACTGTTGTTTTGGAGTGATTACTTCAAGATACTTCAAGTAAGTGAGTCCATTTCATTCCTCATTAAAATTTTCTTAGGGTTTCATTTGTTTTTATTAGGGTTTATTTGATCTTCATTGAAGTCCCAAATGACCAGGGGGTAGGGTTTCAAACCTAAGGTTTAACCTTGGGTTTTCTTTTCCAATTCTTGTGGTTTTAGGTTTGTTCTAGGTCCTTATTGGTGCGGCGGTGGTGCGAATTAATTTTCGCACGGTGATTAAGGGGTGTTACTTAATTTTGGTAGGTGATTTAATATGTATGTAATCTCTGTGAATTGACTTTCTATTTTTATGAAATTTTCATGTTCATTTAATTTTATGGTTGCTGCAAAAAATAGTTTTATTGGTTTTTGTAATGCAAATGAATTTCTAATGCCAATTTTTGGTGAAATTGTGGGTTTTTCATGGAAGTATCTTGTTGGTTCTTTTGGGGCTGCCCTATCACTACTTATTTTATTTTATTGGGATGTACTAGGGATTCTAATACTGTTTTGAATGTTTATCCCTTTTTTTGTTGCTACGAAGGTTAGTTTTAATAGTGTTGTGGAACTTGTGAACTTTAAGTGTCATGTTTGTTTAAAAATGGAAGTTGTGCAAAGATTACATTTCTTGGTTCACATGGGTATGCCCTAAAAATTGATTTTTTTGGTTTCGTTAAATTGTATAGGGATGTATTTTTTGTTTTGGTAACATATGGGTGTGCATATAGTGTGTAAATTGGGGATTTTAGGGACTGTTGGGTGCAAAACAATGAGGGTTTTTGAGAAATTGTTTTATGGAAAATCAAAGTGTTTTGTTTTGTGTTTTAAATGGTATAAAGTGTGTATAGATACTGTATTGTTTTTAAGTGACCAATATTGGTGTTTTTACATGAAAATAGACGCATGTGTCATGCTGAATTTGTTTGAGCACAAAGGGGGAATCCCGGGTACCTAGGTGGGGCGGATGTGTACTAGTACGTCTAGTGGACCGGATGGGTTTTGTCCATGTTTCACCTAGCATTTGGATAAAGACAAATCCAACTAAACTATGTGGACGATGATTGGGTACCACTAGGTTATGGGTATGTTCCCTACTAGTAGCTCATGCACAAGAACAGATTTTTCTATGGTTACTTTACACCGAGGTACGAGGAAGATAGGGCCCGAGAAAACCTAGTGCCTTGGGGTGTTTTTGATTTTGTTGATCATTGGATTTGTGTTATTTACCCATATACACGGATGTGTATGGAAGTAAATTATAGTATCTAACATTTGTATTTTAATGTGTTAATATTATGAAATTCTCGGATTGAAAACTATTTGCAATTGAAAGTTGCATTTCTTGGAATTTTAACACTGTTTCACCTTGTGTGTTAAAATTGCTTGTTTTGTTCGCATTGTATTGCATGATCTTTGGAATCATCTGGTGTTATCCTATTGGGCTTAGTATCACACCCTAATTACACCCCTTGGGTGTAATTAGACATTCTTATGCTTGACTCTGGTAAAGGGAAGGCTAAGGGTGATGGTGGTTCAGGGTGTTAGTCCCCATCGCTGGGGCGGAGTTATGGAGACGTCTTGTGGGTGATGACCCCCTTGTCATGTGGAGTCCTTGGGGATTTCTTGATGTTTTCATTTTTTGTATTTCGCCCTCTTTTAGTGTCTTTAAAAAAATTTATTCAGATCTGGTTTTGTTAAGAATTCTTTAGCATGAAAACTTCAGATTCTTATTATTGATTGTTTTTTAATGTTTTATGCTTTCATACTCAGGTAAATCATTCCCAACCCAGATTTTTTTATACCAATGCACCTATTCCAACCTGTGGGGATAGGGAATGCCCTTCGAGCCTTTTCACAAGATGGGTTTGGTGCGGGTATTGGTGATGACCAGATCTGATTCGTGACATCCCATGGTACAAGTCAATGTAAAATTCCACCTCTCTGCGAGGAGGTAGACCTAGGACATCATCAGAGAAAACATCTGCGTACTGGTCCACCACTACAGGATATATCAGACTCCCCACATCAAATACTATGAGGGTAAGTCTAGCCAACTGATGTGTAATCGACTGCACCCTCCTCCGGGTAAGTCCATCCTGCGCTGCATAGGCTCCCTTCTCACCGGTGAAGGTAAACCTAGTCTCATCCGTGCAGACACACCACATTTTGTGCCAAATACAATCTATCTGAGCATGGACTCTAGATAACCAATCCATACCCAAGATGACATCATAAGGCCTTGACTATGCTACTTGGAGATCCCAGCTGAAGTTCTCACCTCCTAGAGTAAGCTCACACTACTAGCACCAGTTCGTAATCATCGAATCCTCTCCTGTAATAGTCTCTAGATGTAAGGATCGAGCCAAAGACTCTATCGGAATCTCCAAGCTCCGAACGAGGGCAGTGGAAATGAAATAATGACTGTCACATGTGTCTATAAGTATTGTAGCTAAGGTGGAGTAGACACAGAGCATACCTCATATCATCTCCGGAGCACCATGATCATAAGCCTCAGCTGCTTGGAGCTGAGATCTCCCCTATCCACCTTCTCCCTACGGTCAGGGTGGACCTCCTGGTGGTGGTGGAAGTAACATCTCGAATCGTCACCCACCGCCAGCTGCACGACTAGATCCTCTGCCATGTCCGCCTTCTCCCTGCGGACCCCCTCGGTCGAACCTCTGTCTCTTCCTGGGCAGTCCTTTGACCGTATGCTGATCATCCGAACAGAAGGTCAGACAATCTTGAGCCATGTGACCCTACCCTCCGCATTCGTAACACTGTCCACTCCTAGCATGACTAGATCTGCTTCGGGTGCCCCGTACAACTGATCCTGAGTTATGCGGTCATCCACCTATAGGTCTTGTACTCTTTGACCTATGTGAAGTCTGTCTACTGGCATCTGTAGAAGACTCCGCTACATGATGACTGGTAGTGGGTCTCGCTGCTGGTGACTGCTCAGCAAGGATACTCTCCACAAAGAGGGATCTCTCTAACACCCCCGCCTACGTCAGGATGCTGAGTGAGATCATCGAAGCCCTGATCTTTTGCATGAGCCCCTTCTCGAAGGTCTGGTCCCTAAAGAAATTTTATTGCACCATACTTATGGAGTAGCGTGAGAGGTCAGTGAACCTTGCTGAATACTGAGTTACAATCATGTTGCCCTGCTATAGATGAAGATGCTCCTATATGCGCATTGCGCGAAGAGTCACTGGGATAAAGTCTGCCCGAAACAGGCTCTTGAATTATTCCTAGAGAAGTGTCACCTCATCGTAAACCTAGATCATCAAGCTCCACCATCTTTTTGCTGCTGCTTATAGAAGGATGGATGCAAGGATCACCATGAGATTGTCTGGTGTCCCTATGAATTGGAAGACTCTCACCACAGCCTCCATCCAATACTCATCCACCTGTGGGTTCATCTCTCCCCTAAATCTGGGTGTCCTCTAGCACTGGAACTTGTGAAATGTACTCAAGCGGCGTGCACCATCTACTGCTGGGGCTGGTAGAATCGGTGGCCCAACAGGGAGTGGTACCGCTGGTGCCTCTGCTGGTGCCTCTACTAGAAAAGGGCCCTGCACTGTGGCCTTGTCTCTCGGTGGGATATCTGTGTGTACAACCCTTAGAAATCTATATGTCTGTCTGGGTGGAGGTATCCTGAAAAAAAAAACAGGTGCGTTACAGTCAAAAGTTATACATGGTGAGCTGACCTGGTGAGTTGACTCAAAGAGTTCACAAATAATACTCTTGAAAACACACATGCAATCAGTGTTTTCATGAATTGAGTCGGATATCAGAAGTCAGGGTCCTGGTGTATGGATACGTCATCCGCTACACCAACACTAGATTCCATAAACTAATAACCACACTCACTACACTTAACACTATTGTCGTTAAAAATAAAGATCAGACCCCTAAGTTCTGTGGTAGAACCGACTCCTCTGATACAAATTTTTCACGACCTGTCCCCCGGGGCCCATGTCATGACTACCCCAGGCATGCCGTCTATAGGCCAGGGGCTGGTGACTAGCACCAAAGGTGTAATTCCCTAAAACTAAGAAGGAATTTACTTTATAACCTGAAAACACACACACAAGAAAGCACATAGCTAGATACAAAACACCAAGTAAATTGTATAACAAAAGAGTGTTTAATGTAAAAGGGGCCAGAATACAAGCCCAAATAGAAATTACAAGGACACATGTGATATAATAAAACTGAAGAAAAGGGAAAGTTAGCTTTTGGGTCATCCTCCGAGGTTCCTACTTGAAGGGTAGGTACAAATCACCTCCTCATCACTCCTCATCCGTCTGTCTCCTCCGTGTACCGACACACAATATGGTCCACCTTCGGGTAACGTCTAGACCTGGTACTCTCATCCTCATTCAGCACTATTCATCATCTGCACCAAACACAACGAAGTGCGGGCATAGCCTGTGCAGGGGTGAGTATAACGATACTCAGCAGGGATCCCGAGACCCTCTAGGTCTCACAAAATCCACCAAGGATAAACAAAAGTATGAAATCCACAGATAACATTACTTAGGTATATACCCATACATGTAACTAAGTTATCAAGTAATCCATCTCAATAATGAGGAAATCACAAAGGAACTGACTCATCTCATATTAGGATTTATTCTAGGGTAGTAGTTACAAGTAACATTATGAACCCTCAGCTGCTGGAAAAATATTCCTCTATCAAGTACAGTGGGCCTGTCACATCACATAGAGGTGCTTCCCACTAACCTTGGACTGCTGAGGTACTCCTCCTTTTGAGTATCATGGGTCTGCCACATCACACAGAGGCGCTCCCCATCGTGGGTCTGCCATGTCACACAGAGGCGCTCCCCTCATGGCCTGCTGAGGTACTCCTCCTATAGAGTACAGTGGGTCTGTTGCGTCACCAAGGCGCTCCCCACTGTGGGTCTTCCACGTCACCAAGGTGCTCCCCACTGGGCCAGTCAAGTCACTTCGAGTCGAAACGGTCAGCAGTCATCAAGTCTCATCCAGCTACTAGGTCTCTACACAATGCTCGCTCGTCTCCAGGAGGATCTGCTCCACAATCTACTGGTCAATACACAAACTTCCACGAAGTCCCATGAAGAAGAATCTCAATGATCTGCCATGTCATAGGGGTCTCAATGTAACAGATTGTGCATCAATTGGACGCTCGGTCTATGAGTTATTAGCCTTTTAGTCTCAGGGGCCCGGTTGGTTTCGTGCTTGATCCAACCTAACCATTCCCCATCTCAATCCAAAAATTTGTGGAATATACTCAAAGTGACTGTCTTGCTCCAAGATTCCCAATGCCACTGAAATTTCTTCAAACAGACGTCTGGTGCCAAAGATATGGCCAAAAGAAAGTAAAAGCGGTCGTAGTGGGCCTGAGTCTGGTCCGACCCATCCAGACCAATCCGGCCCGACCCGACCTCACCCACTAGGTCTGGACCAGCCTGAAGTGCGGCCCAACCCATTGGGTCGGTCTGGCCCGACAAGCTGTGAGGGGCCACGAAGGGTCACAGAGGGCCACGAGGGCACGCAGCTGCGGGGCGGCTTGGCCATGGCATCTTAGAGGGCTGTCGAGTAGCACGATCCAGGGCGGCTCGGAAGTCCGTCGGTAGTGTCAGCTGGGGCGATGGGCGGCGCGAGCCGGGGTGGCTCGGAGGGCCGGTGGGCGGCACGAGCTACGATGGCTCAGAGGGACACGGTGAGGGCGGTTCAGCCGGGGTGCGGGGCCAGTTCAGCTAGGAGGACGGAGCACCGCAGGGGAGGCACGGGTCATGGAGGTCGTGGGTGGCAGCACCATTTCCTTCGTCACATTCGTCGCCTTTGTCTCCTTACTTCATTTCGAAGAGTACACCAAAGAATAATGGTGGAGGGGTCGAGCCATATTTTTTTGGCCCTCACCCTCTGCGTTTAGAGTGATATAAAGCAATTCACAAAGAACAAAGCATGAACGTTTATGGAAGATATTTTAAAAAATTATTTCTCACAACCCTTATAAATATCTATTCCCAAATCCCACAAAATAATTAGAAAGGGAGAACATGGGAAGTGTTAATCAATAAACCCCTACCTCGTTCGCTTGATGATGTTGGCACATGAAGGTAGTACGGTCGTTAATTCACCGTTGATGAGGACGTCCCACGTCGGAAGAAGTCTCGAGGAAGAAGGTCTAAGAAGGTCGGCTTTCTTTGTTGGCAGAGCGTTCTTCGTTGGAGAGCTTTCTCCCAAATTCCCCCAATCCTCCTTTGCCAATACTTTTCCAACAAATGAAAAACCAACCAAATAAAATATGTTTATCTATTTAATTTGATGGCAATCAAAGTTGGCCTAATAAATTGGCAACAATAAATAGGTTGTGTTGGCATAAAATTCAAGTAGTTTAATTAATTAATTGATGTGTTGGCTCAACTAATTAAAAGGAAGGGTTGGAAATATTAATTATGGAGGGATGGGACAATTAATGTATGAGGAGTTAAAGAGTCTCTCCCTCAGTTATTGTGGTAGTTTAGAGGTTAAGGCCTCGGGTGGTCCCCACCACCATAACCTCTCATGGGAGGTTAGGTTCAGGTGGTCCCCACCACCATAACCTCTCATGGGAGGTTAAGGTCTAGTGATCCCCAAACCTAAACTTCCACTTGGAGGTTTTAACAAAAAATAAAATAAAACGTGTGTTTATTTTATTTTATTATTTCCACGAAAACCGAAAAAAATGTATCTTTCACCCTCGACCAAATATTGTCGAGGTGAAAGTCTTCTTAAGCGAATACCAGCGCTGTGAGTTCAACAGTACCATAAAATTTCAATTCTGAGCACCGGTTCAAAAGATAGAAAAACCCGCTCATACGTTTACTGAGCGTACCCGAAAAAAAGTTTAGAAATTAATTTCAAGCACTCCTGGCCTCTGAAGCACGCACTGTCAATTTTCACGGACTCGTAAAATTCACATTTATATTAAAAAAAATACATGAAAATTCCAAGTCTTTACATGGATGGTCAGAGCCTCGTGATTACAAGGAGATCACTAAGTGTCCAATAGGTAACTCACTTCAGTAGTTTTCTCTATATTTTTATCTTCCATTATAGCTCAGGAAGCAATAGAATCAATGTGAACAAAAGCTGAAGTAGCCACAAAATTGTTTGTTTCTTAAAGTAACCTAAGTATTGTCCCTAGATTTATCATCTTTGGTGATAGGTGAAGCTATCAAATGATTAATTTTTGTCCAAATTGGATTTTTATTCTCTTTTATAGAACATATAGTCATAACTCTCTTGGAAAGAGGACTCATATAACTTTTCTCCTACCTCTGAATTAGGGTTAATGAATCTGGGATCCAAACAATTACTTTAACCATATAGGATTTTTATTGAATATGGGAAGAGGAAAGAGTATTCATACCCACCTTCGAGTCTTGCATATGAAATGTATCATTTAAAGGGAAGCTTATATCCTCATTCCCCTTCTATTTCAGTTTCACACCTTGTGAATCAATTTAAAAAAATCATCTTATTGGGTGAGGGGATTACAAACCACAAAATATGCACATACTCAGATACCCTAGAAGGACATGCCTCATCCCTCCCCACAAGGAGTGATATAAATATACAAGGACCATTACAATTTAAAAGATCTAAGGTCCTATGGCTTGAAAAACTTATAATAATTAATCATGATTAATAATAGAAATGTAATTAGTAATCCGTTAATAATTAATAATTTATTTTTTTAAAATTTAATAATGAAATTATCTTTAATAAATAATTCAAAAAGGTAAAACATTGATTTGAAACCCATGATCCCTTTATTTAAGAATAAAAATAAACTAAGTATATGTGATTTTGGTATAAGTGACACATTTTCACCATAAAAAATAAAACCAAAAAAATACCCCCAAGGATAAAAAAAAGCTATTCAAAAATTCCATAAGTGTCAAAATAAATACCAATGAGGGTAGATCCATAAAAAACCATGGGGTCTCCATGACTGAGATTACATTAAACACAAAAAACATGATAAATAATCCAAAACACCAAATAATATTTTCAATGATCAATCCTACAATCCCTTTCCATGAAAGAAAAAGAAAAAATATTCTAAAAAGAACCTGAATCAAATTTAGGCCTTCCAACATCCAGAATCATCCTCAAAATCATATAGAAGAAATTCTATTATTGTTTTCCAAAAAAGAATCAACAACTGAATCCAAAGACAATAAAATCTGATTTACTAAACATGAGATCAAGTTCCAATTTTATGAAAGGAACCAAAACCACCTCATCCATGAGAAAATTGTTCTATTATCCATCTTTTAACTATTTTCTATGAGTTCTATTATTCATTAGAACCCTCTTCATTGGAGATATCATCATTTCTATGCGTCATAATCTTTATTGAACAAAATATTACATTATTCTAATGTTAAAACAATTCTAGAAACTAATAATATATCCTTTACAACAATTTCAAAAATTAAATCAATTATGGTAAAATAATTATAAGTGGAAACCCAACTATTCAATTTACCCATAATAGTTTGAACTCTTAATTTATCCACTTTATGAGTAATTTGAGTTGAAGAAGAATTATTATCTAGAGATATTAACCTATCAAACGTGTAATTTCCTTTTTTTAAATCCTGTAATTTGGTTTATCCATTAAAAGGAGAATAAGTATCAACTATGGAAATTTGATCACTAATAGAAATAGGCTTAAAAAACTCCATAAAAAGTTTGCTGACAAAATATATAATAATATCTAAATATATCATCATAACCCCTTTCTAAAATCATTCCAACCACTAGGGTGAAGGTACCAGGGCACAAAAAAAATTATACGGGTCCTGGATTAAAAAATTCCATCACTAATCAGCATACCTACATCATCTTTAGCAACATTAATATCGGTATGAAAGTCATGGATCCCACGTAAATAATTTAAGCACAAAAGTTAAGTGAAAAAATACCTCATTCGATTTGATTATGTGTTGGAAAACTTTTCAACACCGATGACTGTTTCTAGAAGTAATAGAAGTCACATCCCACTAGATCACCCACATTCACTTCAAAGGTCTATAGGAGCATCGATCGTCAAAATCTAGGTGCTAGCATGGAGATCTGATGAAGCCTTCATTATGCCAGTGATCAGTGCTATGTTGATCCTTAAATCTATGAAGAATAAATTAGATCAAGTTCTTTTATCTCTAATAAGTGTTTGAGATGAGAGAGGATCTAAAAATCATTCAGTTAATATTACCCTATATGATAGCCTCCTCCCACTTATATATAGAGGTTCAAAATACCCAGAAATATATCCATGACCCTCAAATTTTTATTGCCTGCTAAATAAGTAAAATATCATGTTATGAAAAACTAAAAATATCATAAATTTCATATATATATTTATCACTTGTAATAAAATAAATTATATTACATGATAAAATAGACAATTTAACTTGACTCTTTATTCCTGCAAATATTAAACGAACCTTGAATATAAAAATAGTATTTATTCGTTAAATATTTGCTTAGGTATTCACTTTAATATTTTTTGAATACCATTAATAAATAAATTCAATAATTTTTATTCTAAAATAAACTAATAAAAATTTATTTATTTCATGGTGATCATATATTTTCAGAAATCACTCATACCCTATGGTGGATCCCCCCATGTCCCATTCTCTTATTCATTAGAATTGGCCAGGCTTTTGAATATACTAAGTGTGTGACCCTCTAGGCCCTTATCGTGATAACAGTGAATATAATTCATATATTAAGATTGCAGAATAGAAACCCATCAATCCCCCTAAGTAGACAAGGAATATCCATTGCAATGAAAACCATTCCTACAAACACATTCTATGTTATATAATCTCTTTGTCTCGTGATATCTCATAAAATAGGACACACACTTTGTGTCATCATCCTTTCCTTCTTTATTTAATGTTGACCTAACTAGATAGAATAACCTTCTTATACCATGAAAATGGATTTAGTGAAGGTACTGCCATCTAAATCAACTAGGCCTAAGGTATCACTTCCTTTAGGAATAAAAAATTATGTCTTGATTATTCAATTCATGTCATACCACCAATGATGCACCCAACACAAACTACCTCACTATGACATCTATTTCACAGTTTTCATCTTGCATAAAATTATGTAATCAAATGGTATACGCTGATAATAATATCAAGTCAGGAGACCATTACATGTGTTCATAGATAGGAACTACCAATAACACCTAAAACACATAGTGTTCCAATTAGCAGGTCAGTCATCATGATCTCATTCTCAAAATCACCATGTGATAAATTCATGAGAAGAAATCTCAATTCTTAGGTTCCCTCAACATATGATAGTCACAAATCATTTGTGTCCTATCATCGTTATGTTTTTGGACAATTGGACATAAGTTTAATATTATTGTCATGGTATCTCTAGGTTCTCATTATAGATTGGGAATGACTAAAACCTTTTGATATAAAAAATGATATATTCAAATTAACATTTAAATATTGGACGTAGAAATATAAACACTGCTATAGTAATTGATCATCATGCATAAATCATTATATACATGACATGTTAATAAAAAATTATTCTTCAATTTGGGTCTAGGGAACCCAATTTTACAATACTCCTACTTTCACTAACACAACATTCTAAATATCATTGTTATCTCTCACATGATAAGATCATACTTCTGCTAATTTATTACTTTAGTCATTGGGCCTGCCACATCTCTGCTATGTGGTTACCCTTCTATCTGTGACTTCACCTCCTCGAGTAAGACTCCTCAAGAGATGATATCCTCAATTATATTCCTTTTATCCACTATAAAATCTTGACATCATGAATAATAATAGTAGTAGGATTATCAAAATTTATATGATGATACAAATTTACTTACTAGGTGTGATTCCAATAAGTGGAACATATGATTTCATATTTTACAATGTGTCATCAACTGCATCAGAAGCCACAACACACTCAGTATTTGTAGATATGGATACCATTGGATTTAATGAGATTCTATTTCTCATTACCATGGTCTGACTACGATATTATATCAACTTGATCCAAAGTAAGACTAGTTTGTGTCCCCTTAAACCGGTGTCTCTTTCTCCTAATGTACCAGGAACATATCTCTTGTACTCTCTCAAGTAAAATTGGATAGTTATGATTTTTTCTTATTAATTTCTCTTAGATTATCCTGATATTTTCCCACCATAAATTATATGTTATAAATATCACATCTAGTACATAACATGGAAAATCTGATTGATCCATCACAAAAGTATATGGAATTATAATCACCATATTAATCTGCTCCCATGTCTCATACATTTCTTCTTGGAGAGATTTATGCCATGTAAAATTGGTAAAAAATTTCTCTGTAATTGTTCTAATTTATATTTTTCAATACATTGTCAGTATATTTACTTTTTAATTGGTCTAAAAAACCAATTAGATCTGCCTCAGTAGATCTCATTTCCTAAAACCTATGTTTCTACTTTAGGTCAATATTAAGTGAGTTACTTTCATTCTAGTCTTAAATAATTATAAGACTAAATAATTATTTTTCACGTATTATTAACTTATTTTACATGGAAAATTAGTGGTTCTCCTTGTAACCTCTATAATACACATGAAAAAATTCATTCCAAATGAATATTCTATGATCTTGTTGCTTAATTAAATCCAAAACTGTATTTTATTAAATTAAACCCCTTATTGGCATTCTATAGTGTCACCAAATATTCCTAGTTATGTCATTTAGACACTTTCCAAGAAAGTTGGTATTGGTATCCAATTCCCAATATAATGATTATATAAAGTATCTATGACAAGTGGAAAACACTAATGGATTTAGTCATGATGACTTAGTATAACCAATCAAGCTTTATTTGTACCACTATTGTACCATTCATGTAATGTTTATCTTGAATACCTCTGTAATATCAATATTTGAAACATTAAAAAAAAGAACCTATAATTTGATACATGGAACCTATTATTGAATTTTTATTGAACTTTTCAATCTTAGTTTTTTTTTCATTTACTGCTTACTTGTAGGATTCATTATTCTCAATGAATAATGTATCACTATCCATAATGAATGTAAAACCACAAATATTGTTTTATTATTCGTACACAGTATGTGTCTCTATAAAATTTATTTTCCACAATCTCTTTTGGAACTTGTTTTTATGCCAACCAACTGACCATCTATGATTTTGACTAATTCTAAGTCAATATTACTCCCACTCTATCAAATAGAGATGTGAACCATTTTATATAAATATTTTTTATGAAGTGACTATATATTTTCTATCTTATATATTTCTATAATATCCTTATAAAAATTTAAGAAAACTAATCTAGATGCACAATATGTTATTTTTGATGCAAGATTGTTTATTAACATATCCTTAATAAACTCTTCTCATACAAATGCATGTCATTATGAAATGATGGATTTATATCATAGTAAAACTCATATGATATCCATTTTTCATTATATTTGTGATTATGCCAATATTTATGAAGCATTTCTTGAAAAATAATTGAAGTATCTAAAATTCATATTAATATTAACATTGATTGTCATTTTACTTACATAATGAATCTTATGTGTATAAGGAAATGTGAATTTAATAATTACTCCACACTGCATTTTATTGATCAACATTTTCATGTTAGAATCATCACCAATATTCCTTACATCATAAATGTTATGTGTATAAGGTAATATGATTTTAGGAATAAATCCACTCTACATTTTCATAATAGATGAATGCTTGGTTAAGATATTCTTTGGTAGATGAGCCTAAAGTAACTCATATATTATAACCATTCATATTTATTACTTCACATTTATATTCTTTTAATATATTAAAGGAATATTATGAAGTATATTTACCACTAGATTTACCTTGGAATAATTCACGCTCTCTAGTTGAACTAATTCTGAAAGCTTTTTGGACTACCTTTATTTATAAAGGTTTCTTTATCCAAAGATAAATAAGTAATTGTGTTGATGATAACTAATGTATTTAGCTCCAAATATTTTAAAACCATACTAGTTATATCATCGATAACTACATAATTTTATTAGAAAAAGGATCAACTTTTCATAAGTGGGTATAACCAAGTCTTACCTTTTATATTCATCATTTATATCTAATGATTCAAGAATTAATGAATAATTAGTTGATTGTGAAACACCAGAAATAATATTGATTCCAAAAATGGAATAACATATCCTTCTGTCCAATGGGAACATGTGATAAATGTTTTGGTAATACTCAATAAAATTTCAACTAGAATCATTATGCTTGGAAATTAAATGTTGTGTACCTCTTATAGTTGGATTAGGAATCATCCTTTCTCTACTTCTTGGAGAATACACCTTAATTATTGTAATTTTTATATAATAACGTTTTCATTATATTTAAATACACTTATTTTATAGGCATATTGTATTTAATACCCAAGAATTATGACATAAACACCACATACAATGATGAATATACATTAAATGGAAGCCTCTGCATGCTTATAATTCAATTTTTTTATCTTCTATATATTGGTATCATGACATGAAAAGAAAATAAACTCATGTATGATGATCTACCATAGTCCGTTGAAGGAAGTTGTGAAGATTCATTTGGCGTTATTCTTTTCAGTGGCCTTTTTATCTCATCATTCAACTTGTGGACCATAATAAATAAATATTAATATTTCATTAAGTTCTTATAAACATAGAGAAACTTAACCAAAAGGTAATGAAGCATTTTATCCATATTTTCTGTTTCTTAATCATAAATGAAATTAGAGTAAGTTGGTGGGGTATATTGGAATATCATGATCTATATTTCATTTTACACATATTTAATGTAATCATCACCCCACTCTCTTGCTTCACTTTCTCCTCCCAAGCCTCATTAATATGAGAAAACATGTAAAATCCTCCATGTTATGATGTTTTTTCCATAACTCATTGCATATTGATGATGAAATTATGATGTAAACATCAAATGCATCATACATGAGTCTCTTGTATGAATATATCACACCCTTACTTCTAAATGTGACTTAACATGTAGTGGGAACACTAGCAGATAGAATTTCCTAAATTTTAGTACTTCGTGAAAGATCATGTACTAATCTTGGAAATTTGTATTGGTAAGGACATGTTATTCATCCAAAAGTAATCACAATTTTTATATGGTATTACATTCCATTGTTCTAAAAAATAAATTTTGTGATAGATTAGTATTTTATCTTGATTACTAATTAGACATTATTGATTAAATCATTAAATGTATCCCACTATTTTATCAAAATCTAGTGGTCGTCACTACTAGATTCAGAATACTCAAAACTTATGTATTCTAGTGGCAATGATCCATGGAACATATTCTAATAGTCTAAGCTATGGATATTCCACTACTCAGAGAGTTTCAAGTTAGGCATTTGATTAGATAACTCTATTAACTCATTACACCTTGAATTGTTGAGTGAAGTCCCAAATTCTAGAAATCATAAACTTTATTTAATCGACTCTTCTCTTCTAAATATGAAACAAGATATTTATGACTACTTATTTTCTACTATATTTAGTTAAATTGACTCATCTATTTCAAAAGAAATCTCTGGTAGTATGAGGCACCCTCAACTAGGGATGATGAGCACCTCGTACACCTTGTTCTGTTCAAATAAAAATGAATAACTACATTATGGTGCAATATTTATTTGATTGTTTTTATTATTTATCAACTAATGAAATAATTTTCTATTAGATAAGCACATACTATGTGATCACACTCACAACTTGGCTATGTAGAAAATGGATAAAAATTCATCTCATCTTAAATTTTTTAATCTATGAATTTTAGTTTATTATTTAAATTAATCGCACAAGAATGAAAAATTAAAAAATAATAATAAAAGATGCATAAATTAAATAAAAAATTTAGTTCATTTTGATAATTTGGTGTTGGTTGATCCATTTACTATCAATAGATCAACCCTAACCCCGGGTTTATAATAACTGAGTCATGTCTGACTCATATTGTAGCATGCACCCTAGTCCAATGTATCATCATATCTTCTATAATACCACCTCATCTTGATGTGTTCCACATCTTACAACATCCTCAAATTTATACATAATGTCATGGGAACTATAAAATACAATCATAAAAATATTGATGGATTCACAAACCCTTATATATATAAAGAAACGTAAGAAGATGCGCAATCTATCAAAAATAAATTAAATTCTTACAAGAATCACACACATATTCAATAAATAATTAAATAAATTGAAATCCAGACATACATTGGTCGATTTATGATCAAGATATTTCAACACGAAAAGAAAATGTGTAATATAAACTAAATTTGTGATGAATTTATGTCGAGTGTATTTAAGAGAATTAAAATAATTATTTATAATTTTAATTCAAGTAAAAATGCTGCTGAGTACCGAAATTTATTTTCATTATATTAAAAAAATTTACATATTTTTTGAAATGTTTAATAATTTCCTGGGCCCCTGAGTGGTCCAAAGTATTCGGGAAGGACTCTACATGGCCTAGTTCGGGTCGGGACAACCCTCCTAGGGTTTGGCTGGTAGGAGGGTGAGCTCGGAGAGGTGGACTATAGGAGGATGGTTAAGGGGGTGGGCAAGGACTATCCGAGGATGGACAAGGGAGGGCGCACCAACAGGAAGGATGACTGGGAAGGGAGGTATATGGTGACACTGGATGGAGGCAAGTTGAGGGAGGGTATGCCAATGGGAGGGATGACCACATGACGGTGGGTTGAGAAAGGTAGCAGTGTGGTGGGAGGTATGAGGTAGGTGGTGAAACTCTATGAGAAGATTTGGGGGTTGATATTGTGGACAACGATAAAGGGAGTTAGCGGTAGGGGCAGCGGTAGTGGGTGGTCATTCATGAGTGTGGTTGGTAATGAATTATATATATATATATATATATATATATATATATATATATATGTTTCTTTTCCTTCATCGGAATGTGCATCCCCCATGATTTTTTTCTTTGGTTTTTTCAGCCAACTCCCTCACCTCTATAATTTTTATTTTATATTTTTTTCAAAAGACTATTAAGTAGTCCATTTTTGAAAAAATGTTTTTAGTTTGTAATTCCACAACAGGAGGAATTTTGACGCACTTATTAGGGACTATTCTGGCTAATGAAATTCGTCTGAAACAATGGGTTTCATTCGAAAAATCCATCAGGCATCACCTTCGGGTAAAATAGAACACACATAGACACATACATTCATTATTTTAAACATGTAATTATATTCAGTTTTGATTCTATTTAAAACATTGGATGGCCACAACTTGGCTCTCTGAGATTGAATCAGAGTCTGATTTAGGGCAATGTGACCATTGAAATACCCTCTACTTGAATATAAAGAAAATTTCCTTGACAATTGATGTAACTACATCATCTCTTATAACATACAACCTAGTATGAAATCTGAGGATCTCGTGTGAAGAATTTAAGCTAAAAAATTAAACTAAAAAATTACCTCGTTCAATTTGATGATGCAATCAACAACTATTTCTCACTATTTAATGTGACTCAAAGGAACCTAATTCGGGTCCATCTATATCATCTACACATTCTTCTATAGTCTATGGTAGCATCTATCCTGAAAATCCATGTTCTAGAATGGAGATTTGATGATTCCTTCAATTTTTGATGATCACCACTATTCTGATCCTTCGATATGTGAAGAATAATTTGGATTGAAGGCTTGGATCAGGTGGGTCACTCTTTAGGAAGTGGGGGAGGAGATAGAGGCTCTAAAAATCATACATTGAATGGTACCTTCTATGATATCCTCCTCCCATTTATATTACGAGGTTTAAAACACAAGAAAATGGATCCTCTACCCCCAAATATTTTTTCCAACTAAATAAACCATAAACAATGTGTTATGACTAACTATTTAATGAATGTAATTTATATTTTTTTTCACCTGTAATATGATAAAATATATTACATGATAAAAGAGAATCATTTAATTGGATTCATTATTACCAAAAATATGAAAATAAACATGAATATTAAAATAATATTTGTTCATTAAATATTTTACCATGTATTCAGATTAATATCTTGTGAATACCATTAATAATTAAATTCAATAACAATTATTCTAAAATAAATAATTTGAATTTATTTATTTCAAGGTCATCATATATTCTAATTCATCACTCAGAGCCTGTGGTGGGGACCACTATGTCCTACACTCCTATTCACTAGAATATGATAGAATTTTTAAAATGTTAAGTGTCTGACCCTTTAGGCCCTTATCTTGATAGTAATGAATGCTATTCATAGATCAGAAGAAGATTCTAGAAACCTATCAAGGCCCATAAGGAGATAAATAATAGTCTTAAAAACAACAAAATTTCCTATGAACAAGCACTCTGTAATATAATATATTTATCTCAAGATATATCATAAACTAGAACACATACTTTGTATCATCAGACTTTCTAAATTATTATTTATTAACATAACTAGAAAAACTTATATTTTTATTCCATGACCATGAATTTTGTAATGGTACTGTCATCCTGATCAACTAGTCCTGAGATATCATTTCCTTTCAGAAATGACAAATTATGTGTTGATTATTCAGTCAATGTCATACCACAAATGACACACCCAACGAAACATATCTTTCTATGACATCAACGCCATAATTTCCATCTTGCATCAAAGTACATAATCAAATGTTATAAACTGATAATGATCTCAAGTCAGGAGACCATTACATGTGTTCATTAATAAAAACTACCAATGACACCAGAAACATGTAGTTTTTCTATTGGAAGGTCAATCCTTATGATATTATCTACTCCTGATCACTAAGTGTGAACTTCATGAGAATAAGTCTTAATGATTATGAGCTGCTGACACCTGATAGTCATACATCATTTTTTTTCTTGTCATCATTATGTTTCTGGACTATTGGACTTATGTTTTAGATTACTTTCATAGTATATCTAGGTTCTCATTATAGTCTGGGAACTACTATAACCTTTTAATATGGAAATTAATCTATGGAAATTACCATGTAAATAGTGGATGTAGATATATCAATACTATTATGGAAATTGGACATAATGCATAACTCACTTTATACAAGATGTGGAAATAGAAAGTATAGTTCTTGTTGGGTCTAAGGAACCCACTTTTACAACATAGGGTCATCTAATTGTTCCCTTCCATATTGGTAATGAGATATAATAGATCTCGAGACCTCCCAATACTGAAATGAAGGCCCAAACTCTAAGATTCACCCCATAGGAAAATAATTTAATTAATAATAAGGTAATTGATAGTGATTAATAATAATTAATTATAATAATGTAACTAATAACATATTAATTAACAATTAATAATATAACTAAAACATAATTAATAATTTAACCAAAAATGTAATTAATAATAATAATAAATTTATTAATAAGTATTGCATATTGGGGAGACATGTGGGTTGACTGATGTGCTCCAGATGGCGATTGAATCAATGATTTAGTTTCTTACCCTTTGATGGATTATCTAATGGATTTTATGAATAATGTTGATAAAATGCTTGATGATTTTGATTTTAAGGAGAATATGGAAGAAAAAGTAAATTCATCTTATTGGGGGGGTCTGATTATAAGGCCCAGATACTTATAGACCATTCCTTTGTGTGTTTCTGAGGCCTTTGGTGATTGGAGGAAGCCTAGACCAGGATTAGCAGAGTTTGGGAGCTAGAATCTGGATGCAAGAGAAGTTTATGACATGAGAGTTCATTTTACAACCCAAATAGGTACTCACAGTCTAGGAAGGGAATTCATAGGGTGAGATTTATGTCGTGAACCATTGGTTCATGGTATAAAATGGTGGAGGATAAAATTTGATGAATTTATCCCTACAAAATCATGACATGAACATGAAGTTCACTATGTAAATTGATCCAGGTTTATTGGATCGAGGTGACACATTTTTTGGTGAGTCTTAAAACTCATTCAATTCACAATGTGAATTACCCATTCACACTATGAATCTGTGTATGGTAGTGTGCCTATAAATATAATCAAACCTTTGGTTTTATGATAAAACCTTTGATTCAATCCCAATACCAATCATCTAGGGGTTCTTCTTCATGGTGTTTTGAATCTTTTTTGATATAGATTGATCCCCATCTTCCTTTATTCGATCTATGGTGATCTAAGGTGAGTTTTACCTCTTTCTCTTATGGTTTCTTCTCTAATCAGACTTGTTTCTACCCATTCTATTTTTTACAAGTTATGGAGGTTTATATCCATTATTCTCATGGATTTATTTAATATTTTTATGGGGTGGTTTTGGTACGTTGTTCTTAGGGGGGGGTTGTATTTTCCTTACAGGAGAGGGGATCACAAGTTTTCACTTGTTTTTTTGTTATCTTTCAAGAACATTGAAATAATTTAGGTAAGAGATTCATTATATCCCCTATTATTTTATGTGAAATCATCAAGTAATCATGTTTTATCTCTTTGGGTTATGGTATAATTAACCATAATAAATAATAAATTGGAATAATGAAAATAAATGGTTTGTGGTTGTAGTGATCACATGTGTTTCAATTAGCATAATGTTTTTCCTCTTATATTACTAGATAGTATGATATCTATGTTTATTATTTGGTTAGAATTTTTTTATGATATGATTTAACATGTTTAATTTTAATAAAATGGTTAAATAATATAAAGTCGGTAATGATGTTTGATAAAGAATTAAAGAGGCACATTTTTGTAAACTGTTCTTCTTATGTTTGACAAGAAATAAAAAGTAATTATTGATTCATGTTTATTTATTTTTTCCTTCTATATGTTAATATAATTAGATAAATAACATTAAGCTGTAAATATTGTTATTAGAATTAGTAAAAAGTCATTTTTAATTAAAATTTTCATCATTAAATTTCAATGAACATGAATTTATTCTTTAAAGAATGTTTAAATAATTATTATCTTTTGGTATCTAATTCCTTAGGTTACCTATCGTTGTAACATCTGTTAAATGAATTGATTAATCCAATATTATAATGAAACCAATTGTTTTATAAAGATACATTTTTTTGGGGCTGAGTGAGCCCATTTTCTTGTGATGGCTTGATGCCTTGTTTTTAGGCCTAGATGGTCTTTTGAATCTATTTGATTTTTTTTCTTATGTGTTTTCTCTAGATGTGATCATTGCTATGAAGCTTGATGTGATCCTAGTATGGATGATGGTTGATGAGATATGGTTAGGGAGTCCTAGGTTTGTGGTAGTAGTTAACATCTTTGGTAGCGAGCTTCATGGTGATATACATGATGGTGTTGATGATGAAAAAGGGACTAATGGAATGGGATAAATCTAAATTTCCCAATGTTTTAACTAAAGTTAGATAATTGATTGATAATGATCTACTTAAGGGTTTGATGACTGGGTTTCTTATTTTTTATTCCTTTCCCCACTACTTGAGGCAGCTAGTTGTGATTTGTTATGAAACTATTTTATGGAAGATTAGGATGTTTCTTATAGTACCTAGAATTATGGAATGATATTTTTTTTTAAAAAAATTTAACCCTTAGGGTTGGTGATTGAATGGAATAAAAATGTTGATAATCTTAAGGAACCGTGGAATCATTTGGATTATGATTATAGGGTATGGACTTCACTTGATGGTTAATGAAATGAAAATTAAATAATGTTAGTTATTAGATAATGAATTATTTAATGTTATGTGAAATGTTAAAATTAAATAACTTATTAAATGAATATCCTTGAATTCTTGTGTGTTTAGAGGATATCTAGTTCTTAGTGGTGGAAACTAGTTGTCTGAGAGACGATATCTGTAGTTAATCCTAAAACTAGTTTAATTCCCATAATGTAGTCATGGGATATATTATATCCCATTTGTTATGTGATCTCATATGCTTCCCCACCCATGTTGGTAGGGAAACTAACTCCTAGTGGACTATAGGAGGGTGTGTTCCCCAATATCCAAGTTGGTGAAGAACATATAACTGACTACCCCCATTGGACCTGCTCTCATCCTCTAGTAGTATTATGTGTTGGTATACATGGTGGTTACCTTTTCAATATATGTGTGTAGTAGGATATAATGGCTTGTGGTTATTCATACACATTAATCATTGAATCTAGTATCATATAGATTATTATAAGTATTATGAGTATGGGCTGTGATGGATTGATGTATAATACAAAACATATAAGATTTGGAGGATCCTAGAAACTACTCGATTACTATCTAGATATGTGAAATGGGATGATGATATTATGTGATGCACGAGGTGCATGGTATGATAAATTATCCCTAGTGTCTTTATATTGACTTTATTTTGGATATAGATGGCTCATGACGTGTACCATTTGGGAAGAGCAACCAATTAGTAGGAAAGTGATAGTGGGGTACTTTCTTTTTATATTATATTATATGTTCACTTGTATGTGATACTTGGTAACAGATATCCATGATGAGGCTGAGAACTTAACATTCATGTTTAGGTGATGAGTTAGTTTCACTTGTTGTTTGCTGGGATTTAGATTTCTTTGTTTATATTATACATGAGAGACTTAGGGGAGGATCCTACTGTGTATACATGTTATGATTACTCTACCTATATATAAACTATTTTATGAGAAATATGTTGGTGATCATTATGAATATTACTAACTTGTGGTTTTTTGGGGCCTATTTAGAATTCGTTGTCATTCCCGAGTTTATCTTTTGGTTCTTGAATTTTTCTTACAACTGTTAAGGTGTATGACATTACATGTGTGTATTTGGGATCCTTAATTTTATCTTAAGAAAGAGTTTTTGGGCGATTATATCTTTATCTCTTCTCTTCTAAAATTTTAGAGGGTAATACCTCCCATATGTGTTTATTATATACCCTTGGTTCTGTTCTCCAACCCATGGCCTATTGGAGGATGGATCCAGGTGTCATTATCTCACTTCTCTCATTGATGGATTAGTACAAGTACCTTAGGGGGAGGGATCCATGATAAAGTGATATCAAAGGTTAAATTTTAGGGATATAATGAAGTTTAGGGGTAGGCACAAGTGTGGATTGAAATGGTTGATAGAGAAATAGTGTCTACTACATTTAGTAATAAATGTAAATAAGTTATATTAGCTAATACATGGGTATTTAGGCCCCACTATGATATAATGCATGAAGCTTTAAGTTTATAGATCATACTAAGTGAAGTGATACTAATTGTGGGGTAGAGACCTAAGAATGTACCATGCATCATTCATATATATGCCTATGATTGAAATGGGTAGATCTTGGAATTAGGTTAAACCTTAAATAGTTAAATAAATCTTAAATATTTAATATTCATGGTTGATTAATCCCTAATAGTTTTTTCTTTTGAAGGTATATATCCATTTCAACATCCTCATCATTTTTTCACTAAAGATGTTTAACAATATGCTCAAACAAATCACCACCAAAGTAGAGTTCAATGATGATGAAACTTAGATGAGGTCACTCCGGGAGTTTTAGATATAGTGTATGTATATGTATGAGGGATACTTTTCAAACTTAGTGATAAAGGACTAGTAAGAGGTGGTGGAGATAACCTTTAGTTCGATCCATTATTAGAAGATGTTATGAGTTTTTTGGTAGTGATGATGTTGTGTGGAGTAGTGAGGTAGTTATTGTTGTTATTTCTCAAGGATCATGAGACATCAAAATTCTTGTGGGAGGAGTTATGAGATTAGTGTTAAGAAAATTTTCTTCCTCCGACCACAAAATAAGTCAATCTCATGAAGTTTCTCACCCTTTGATAAGGTATTTCTAGCATGTGGGAGTTTGAGTACCATTTATGGACCCTTATCCATTAGGATTCAGTCCTATTGTTAGATGTGGATTCTAGGGTGAGGCATTTAGAGGAGTCTTTATATCTTGAGATCCAATTCCATGTCACCCAATATATGATGTCGACGTATCTCAAGGTGTTGGAAAGATCATAAGTCCTTGATAGGATTCTATTTGGGACTAGATCATTATGTAAGGGGAGACATAAAGATTTATCACATAGTATAGCTATGGTATGGGGTTCCCAGTTTCTTAGATAGAAGATCTTCTAAACATACAAGGGTAGGATCCATCCCTCATCATCTCATTTATTCAGGAGTGATAACTCTCATTCCCCCACTAAGGGACCAAACACTTTTTCTCAGGTGGTGGTCAAGGTCATCAGTGGTGAGAATGTATGAAATTTTGTATCAAGAAACATGAATCAAATTCTCCACTTTATTTTCCTCCATTTTAATGGTTTTAGTAGAGGTAGCAGCAGCAAGGTGATCTATCTTTTGATTAGAAAAGAATAGATGGGGTACATAGAGGATAACCCTATGATGCTCCTTTTCCTTAGAGGGAAGAGTGTGGTCATGAAGGTGGTCTTCATTAGGGTCATAAAGGCCATGAATCAGGTTTTATTTAATAATATTCTATGGGTTTTCTAGAACTATGAGACCCATACATTGTTTTAGGAACTCTTTTCTTGGTTTCAACTTGGGTTAATGATTTATTTTACCAAGGATCAATGCACTCCTTCATATCATCTACCCTTGTTAATGCTTTTTTAATTAAGGTGGAGAGTCTTCAAGTGATCTTGTAATTGACTATATTGGTTAAGGGTTGAGCTTATCTATATGATGTATGTGGAGACTATGAGTTAGTGTTGGAGTAACACTTCTCTTAGGAAGAATTCTTATGTTTATATATACAACCATATGATATCATTATTAGTATGGATTGGATGTATTTGGTGTAGGATATTGTGGACTTCTTCGGGATGAATATTGTGTTTTATGATGTTGAAGGAGAGCCTGAAATGTTTGTTAGTGAGCCATACCATTATATGGGTTGGATGCGTATTCCATCCTTCTCTTCATTATTGTTCCAACTGATGCTAAGTTCATTGGTGGTTTAGCTAACAATGTTTCCCTGGGTTATGGAAGAATAACCTTATGTATTTCATAAGGAGGTTATGGTGCTACCTCATCGATGAGAAATTGAGTTTGAGATAGAGATACAACTGAGTGATTCTATGATATCGATGTCTCATTATAGGATGATGCCTTTATATTTTTGAGAGCTATTATTATATATCGATGATATTTTATAGTTAGGTTTTTTCAACTACTCATTTAACCTTGGGGAATTCTAGTTCTATTTATGAAGAAGGTTGATGGAAATATGTGTCTCGATATCAATTATTGGCATTTTAACTATGTGAAAATGAATATATTCCATCCTCTTTTTCTGATTAATGATGTATTTGATAAGCTAAAAGGTTTTAGTTAGTTATCAAAGATCAATCTAAAGTTGGGATATCCTCATATGCAGGTAAAATATGAGGATATTCTAAAGTACACATTCTTATGTTTTTATAGGAATTATGAGTGCCTTTTGGAACCATTCAATGTGAAGAACTCTCCAACTTGGATCATGGGTTTGATGAACATAGTTTTCATAGATTTTATAGATCATTTAATGGTGGTTTTTATCAATGATATACTTATGTACTCTACATCTATAGTGGAGCGCATAAAGTATATGATAGTTATTTTAGGATTTTATCATCATCAACAGTTTTTCGAGAAGATTTTAAAGTTTAAGTTCTTGGATTATGAAGGTCTATTCTTGGGGAATGTTGTGTATCATCATAGCATAGTAATGTATCATTTGAAAACTGAGGTGGTAATTTCCTAGGCATACCCCATGATAGTTGAAGAGCTTCATAGTTTTCTTAGTCTATCAAGATATTATAAGATGTTCATAGCCAATTTCTCTTAGTTTGAGACTCCGTTGATAGCATTGAACAAAAAGGATCGGGATTTCTTGTGAACAAGTAAAGTTTTAGTAATATTTTGAGTACCTAAAAGATAAATTGATCAGTGCTCTAGTTATTTGTTTTCTAGAAGATAGAGTTTAGTTCAAGATTTTCTAGGATACTTTTTGTATTGGTTTGGGTTGCATTTTGATGCAATAGTGATTAGTTTTTTCTTATGGGTCTCAATATTTATGTCTCCATAAGTGTCACTATTTTACTCATGACCTCAAGTTAGCATCAGTTATGTTTTTCTAGGAGTTATGGTGACATTACCCCATCATAAAATGTTTTATGGTTTACACCAATCATAAGAGACTGAGCTATGTCTTCACCCAGTGTGACATGAACTTTTTACAATGATGACAGATAGAATTTTTACAAGATTAAAACTTCATTATTTCATATAATCTGGTTAAGGGTAATGTTTTGGATGATGTACTGAATAATAAGTCACATAGTGATTCCATATGTGAATCTAGAGATTCATACAGCGTAATAAAAGATATATCAACTATGAAACTTGTTATGGGAGAGGTTGGTGGTAGAAGTTTCCTTTTTTAGATAATAGTGGAATCATATTTGGTGAAACATGTGATGGAATACCAACTAGGTGATTCTGAATTTTAGGTCTAAAGAGTTCAATTTATCTTTGGTGATGCCTCTGATGGTTGGTATAAAGATAAATAACATTGGTTGTTGTTTCAGGGGAGGATATTCATCCATTTTGGGACATGTGTGGTGGTTCTCCTTGAGTTACATAGCTCCCCATTGGTGGTACATCCTTGCATGAAAAACATGTATTGGTATTTGAGAGGTTAGTTTTTGTGGCTTGGGTTGAACCATTCAGTTGTAGATTTTGTGTCTCGATGCTTGGTCTGCTAGAAAGTGAAGGTTGAGCACTGTGATTCCGGTAGTTTTATCTAGTCATTGGATGTTCCTCAGTGGATGTGGGAGGAAATATTAATGGTCTTCCTCACCAGTTTACCTCAAGACCAGGGAGGTTTTGATACTATATGAGTGATAGTCGACCGTTTGAAAAAATCAGACCACTTTACAGCGATTAAGAAGTCAAGATTAGTAAAGGTTTTGTTAATGTAGTACCTATAGGATGTTGTGAGACTCAACTGAGCACCAAAGATGATCATATCTAAATTTGATCAACATTTTTACTCTAGGGTGTAGAGAGATCTCCACCATGATTTTGGATCTCATGTATTCCTTGACACTTCTTTTTATCTATATAAGGATGATCAGAAAAAACAAAAAACCCATAAACTTGAGGAGATATTGGACACTTGTGTCCTGGATTTTGAATGTTCATGGATAAAACACCTAACTTTGGTCTATTTTTCTTACAAAAATATTTTTTAATCCAACATTGGTATGAAACCGCTTGTAGATTTTTATGGTTGACCTTTTCATTATCCATTATGCTAGACTGGGTTCAACGAGTTATAAATTCTCATGCCAGAACTAGTGCAGAGCATGATAGAGTTGGTCATGTGATTGGATAGAGGGTGAAGATAGTTCAAGATCATCAGAATTCATATTTTGATCAAAGGATGATACCCCTATAGTTTAGCATTTGAGATCATGTGTTCCTGAAGGTGACTCCGCATCATGGGTAGTGACGTTTTTAATAAGGGAGTAAGATTTCTCCCTAGTTTGTTAGGACTTTTGAGGGGTTGGTTCATGTTGGAGTCATTGTGTATAATAAATCACTTCTCATTTAGATGAGTCAGATACATGGCATCTTATATGTGTCACATTTTTTTGTTATCTTCATGATGAATCTCATATCATTAATTGGGGTGAGGTTGAAGTTGAAGATGATGAAACCTTGAAGGAGTGTCCTATGAAGATATATTACTAACAAGATAAGGAATTTAAAGAGTGTTTTATTCTTTTGTTTCATATCCTTTGGTTTATATTCTTTTGTGGTACGATGGAATAGAGTATAGTACTTAGGAATGTGAGTCATAGATACAAACTCAGTATCCCAAAATGTTTTATGGTTGTTGACTTTTATCTGGCCTATGAGATGGTTTTAACTTCCTTGATACCTTGTTTTTGGACTTACTCATGTTTGACAGGTATCTCCCCTATGAGATCATTTGGGTACTAGTTTTTGGTGTTGCATTATTTTGGAAATCCTTCCCCTATGTAAGGTTGTTGAGATCCTATAATGGAGAGATTATTAAGAGGTATGTCACAGGGTGTTTATTTGGATGACCCATTTTATTTTCTCTCTCTTTGGGTTTAGTATTAAATTCTTAAGAAATATAATTGTTTGAGAGGTATCTGATGTAAGGCTTGTATCCTTCAAGCACATTCCTTTGTGTGTTTTTGAGGTCTATAGTGTTTAGAGGGATCCTATATTAGAATTGGTGGAGTTTGGGAGCTATAATCTAAAATAAATATAATTTCATAAAGAGAATTGTATATTAAATGAAGGATAAAGTGGCATAAGTGGAGTTTTGGAGAAATAATCTAAAAGTATGAGTAGCTCACAATGTGAAATAAAATTCTCAATGTGAGAGTTTGTGAGACCTAAATAGAAATTCATGGAATGAGAATGGAGTTCATAGGGTGTTATTCTAGATGTGAACCATCAGTTCATGATGTGAAAGTGGGGAGGATAATATTTGAAGAATATATCCATGAAAACTCATGATGTTAACATAAATTTTATGATGTGAATTGATTCAGGTTTATTGGATTGAGGTGGAATGTTTTTTGGAAAGTCTTAAAATTTGGTCCATTCATGATATGTATTACCCATTTATGTCATGAATATATGTCTAATAGTGTGCATATAAATATAATCACATCCTCAATATTTAATGAAACCCTTAAATTCTATCCCAATTCTAGGATGTTTGAGGTTCTTCTTTAGGGTGTCTTGAATCCCTTTCAACAGGGATTGATCTATGAATTCCCTTGTTTGATCTATGGTGATCTGAGGTGATTTTTTACATCTCTTGTGGTTTCTTATTTGATAGGTCCTATTCTATCTTTACATGATATGAATTTTCATCTCATTTATTCTCATTGAGTTTGTTTATGTTTTTTGGAGTGGTTGTGGTGGAACTCTTTCATGGGACTATAGTTTCCTTATAGTAGAGGTGATCAAAGGTTTGCACTTTTCATTCCATTATCATTAAAGAACATTGAAATACTTGTGGTTGGGAATTTTTTCCTATCCTATTTTTATGTGAAATTTTATATTAATCATGTTTTATCTCTTTAGGTTATGGTGGAATTAAAATTAATAACTAATAAAGTAGATTAATGAAATGAAATGGTTTATGGTTGTAATGATTGTAAGTGTTTCCACCATGAAAAAATATTGCCTATTTTTTTACTATATAGTGTGTTATCTATGTTTATTATTTTTTATAATGATTGTTATTACATGGATTAACATTTTTAATTTGATGAAAATGGTTATAGAATGTAAAATCGGTAAGGATTTTGGCTAAAGAATTAAATAGGGAAGATTTTGTAAACAATTATTCTTATGTTTGATGGGAAATAAAAAGTAATGATTAATTCACATTTAATTATAATTTTTCTTTCATATTTTAATAGAACTAGATAAAGAACATAAATCTCTGAATACTTATAGGAATTAGTAAAATGTAATATTTAATTAAAATATTCTTCCTTAAAGTTTAATAAAACTAGAATTTATGATTAAAATAACATTTAAATAATAATTATATTGTGGAATCTAATGCCTTAGGTTTTATGTAGTTTAAATTTGTGTTAAATGAGTCAATTAATATAAGATGTTAATAAACTCATTTGTTTGATAATGATAAATGTTTAGGGATGAGTGAGTCTTTTTTCATGTGAAGGATTTATGCCTTATTTATAGGGCCCAGGTTCCCTATTGACTCTATTTGTCTTTTTTCCTTATATGTTTTCATTGGATGTGATTATTTCTATGAAACATGATGTGAGTATGGGATGGTAGATGGTTGGTGAGATATCGATTGTGATGCCCAGGTTTTTTGTTGTGGTTGACGCATGTCATGGTGAGATGCATGGTGATATGAATAATGGTGTCGGGGATGGTACCAAGGATAATGAAACATGTTGAAACTAGTCTTGACCATTGTTTTTCTGAATGTTGGATTCTTTCTTGATAATGACCTGCTTAAGGGCCGGATGACCAGGTTGTCTTTGTCGGCATTCCTTTCCCTACTGATTAAGGAAACTAGTTGTGCTTGGTTATGGAACTATTTTATAGTGGATTAGGATGTTTCATAGAGTATTTGGAATTATTGAATGATATTTTTTAATAAATTGTTTCCCCATGGGATTAGTGTTTGAATGGAATGAAAATGTTGATAATCTTAAGAAACTGTGAAATAAATTGGATTATTCCAGGAGGGAATGAACTTCACTTGATGGTTAATGAAATGTGAATATAATAATTTTAATTAAGAGATAATGAATTAATAAACATAAATTGAAATGTTAAAAGGAAATAATTAATTAAATGACGCCCCCTGAATTCTTGTGTGCTTATAGGGAATCTAGTTTTTAGTGGTGGTAGATGGGTTTCTGAGATATGATAGTTATAGTTGAGCCTAAGACTTTTTTAATTCCTATAGTGTGGTTGTGAGATATATTATTTTATTTATTTTATGTGATTTCATATGCTACACCACCAATTTTGGTAGGGTGACTGACACCCATTGGACTTTATGAGGGTTTTTAACTAACATATAAGTTGGTGATGAATGGGTGAATAACTACCCCCCCTTCCCTTCAATCTTCTATAGATAGTATTATATGATGGTATGAATGATTACCTTTCGCATATATGTGTGTATAAGGATATAATATATTATGTCCATTTCACCAAAATTTATCTTCAGATATACTATCCTATGGATTATTATAGTAATGATGCATATGGGATATGATGGATTAAGGTATAATCCATGACATACATGCTATGATGGATCTAAATAACTATCCAGTTACTATATAGAGATGTGTAATTGGGTAGTTAAATGATTTGATTCATGAGACACAATGTATGGTACATTATCCCATGTGTCATTGAGATGGATTACTTTTTTAGATAGATGGATCAAGATGTGTGACGTTGGGGTAGAGTAAAAAACTAGTGGGGAAGTTGTAGTGGGGTACTTTATTTTGATATTATATTATATTATCACTTGTATGAATTACTTTGTGAGCAATAGTCATAGAATGGCTAAGAATTTATCATACCTTTTTAGGTGATGAGTTAGCTTCACTTGTTGTTTACTGGGTTTTATAATGATTTCTTTATCTTTTTTATGAGAGGATTCGAGGAGGATCCTACTAAGTATACATGTTATGCTCACCCTATGTATATATAAACTCTATTATGGTCATCATGAGAAATTTTGTGACTGAGATGAACATTATTGGCTTATGGTTGTTTGAGAGATGTTGGGGCTTCATAGTAACTTCTGAGTTTATCTTTTGGTACTTGTAGTTTTATTATAGTTTTTCAATTGTGTGAAATTACATGCTTGTATTTGGGACATTTAATTTTATCTTGAGTAGATTTTTTTGGTTGTTTTATCTTATCACTCATATTCACAAATTTTAGAGGGTAATACCTCCCATCTATGTGTGTGATATACCCTCAATTTTTTCAATAACCCACAGACCATTGGATGTGTACTTTGGGTGTCATTATCTTTATTCTCTCATTTTCAGCCTTGGTGGGGTACCTTTTGAGAGAGGGGGTTGTGAAACTAATTATTAGGGTTTTTGATGAATTTATATAGATCTTACCCTTTTTATTCTTTTTGGGATTTTAACATTTGATGAATCATAAAAAAGGCATGATGGCTCATTTAGAATCTAATCCTGATGCATACTCAAAGATATTAGCACAATTTAAGAACATTAAATTTTCTAAACGTAATTATACTGGGAGGGAAAACCCCTTGGGAATAGGATGATTTTATTACTCATTTGTCTTATATATATATGGATTCTAATAATGGGAATGTGTATCTATGGGAATTGTATGGATACCAACCATTAATTTCATGATTCTAAACAAATTCATTAAAAAAATATTTCATAAATAACTCTAAATGACCTTTTTAAATTTAGTTTCTTGGAAAATAGGTACATGGTACAAGATATACATGGTACATAAAAAAAATAAAAAAAATCAACACTCTTGAAAGGATTTTTTATTATCCTATCATATATTATCTTACAATATAGGATTTATTGGGGACATTTATCAAATAAAAGGGGATAAAGATAAAGATTGGTAAGGGATAAAAAATGTAAGAGAACATCATATGTGAAACATGAAGCATAACATAAGAACATGTAGATAAGAACTTGAAGTATAACATAAGTATATGGACATGATAACATGAGGCATAACATGGAAATGTGGATACAACACAAACATATATATTCATAAATAAATCACCAAAGATCATCATTAAGGATTCGTAAAGAATATTACCAAGGATTATGAATAATGTATTATAAAACATTACTAGGGCATGCTTACAAGGTATCATGATCATTTCATATCCAGAGATTACTTCTTTACCCAATGAATTGAAGCAATATTAGGGCATGCCCTTAATTTGATTAACATTATGTGTGCAATATCGATCAAGAATCATAAAAATATATCAATTTTAACCCATGAGTAGGGAATGTGGGTTTCATAAAGTGATATACCCAATAAATAGTAAAATTATACATCTAAATTAACAACCTTGAGTGAAACTAGTTTTGGAAATTCATGACATGAAAATATAGAATATAAAATCAAGGGTTGATATTTCTAGCATAATGGGGATGAAAAATGGATCTTGAAATGGGTTTAATAAGAAATAAATGAAGTCTCAACAACAAATAATCATTCTAAAAAATGGGTGTGTTTATTAACACTTAACAACATAATAAATTGAGAATCAAAAGGATTATACAAAATGGGAACTTGAATTGAAAAAGTTGTGGAAGAGAGCCCTTACCTTGAAAGGATGATTCTTAGAGATAGAGGGAGAATCCTTAGAGGCCTAGTAATAACTTTGGAGAGATTTATATAATTATAAGGATAGTAAATTCATTATAAATGGTTTTTTAGTGGATTGGAATGTGAGAAATTGTGGTTATTTATACTTGATGTGGGGTGGTTTTAAGGGTTAAAATATTGGTTATTTTGTTATATAAGTCAACCACTCATGGATAAAATTAATTATAACTAATTTTATGGACTATAAATGAGTGAGTGAGAGAATTGTAACATTAAAATACTTTCCAATTAGAAATTAACATTCTAACCAACCCATTTAATGCACCGAATCCAAAAATAGTTTTTATCTCAAAAATCCAATTTTTGGTTCCAAAATGTAGTATATAAAATTATAAATTCAAGTTAATATTTTTAAATTATTTTTTTTACTTATTAAATTAAAATTTTATTGAATAAAATGTTTCATTATTTTTTTAATCATGCTCACATCATAATTATGTCATAAAATTTTTATACTTGTAAAAGGGTAATTTTCATTTTTTCCACCAAAAATTCAACCTTGTCATAAAATTAAAAAAAATATAACGCTAATTTAATTTTGATATTTTGAGTCTAAAAATTATAGTTATTTTATAAAAAAATTATCTAAATATGATAAATTTAAATTTTAAATAAACATCCTTATTTATTAATAATTAACAGTTTTTATGACATAGTAAGTTGTCTAATCATTATAAAAATTACTTGAAACTTTTAAAATTTATACTATCATTTAAAAAGTGTTTTATAAGATTAATTCATGAAAATAAAATCTAATTTTAAATTTTAAATTTATCATAAAATATAATTTTAATAGAGTTTAAATTTTTCATAGTTTCCAAAAATTCAATTTTGGTTTCTTCCTTCATAATCCTAATGTTCACTTTATTGCATCTTCATGACCAAAAATAATACTAAATTTTTTTCTTATTGGTTAATAGTCACAATTTTCATCATCCGTATTGGAAAACATTCATAATATAAAATGACCATATTTCCCTACAAATACCCCATCATTATCACTTCATAATTTATTTCCTATAAAGGTTCTTACACATCATTTTATAATCTTTATTGTTTTCTTAATGCCAAACTTTCATTTTATAATCATTATGGAAAAAGAGATATTTAATTTTGAATTCATGCCTATGGAGATTCTTTTAGTGAATGTTATATTATTTTATGTGTATATCCTTTTATAGTTCCAAGTTGTAGTATTACATATCAACAAGTTATGTGTAATGTTCATATGAAATGTAATTGTATTTCTATGTGATCATAATAAAACAATCATTAAAAAATAAGAGTTACTCAATTAAGAACATAAAATAATATACAGGTTGTTACATCATCTAATAATTATGAAATTTTACCCTCCAAATTGTATTGTTTCCTCAAAATAAGTGTGGGTGTTCTTCATTAATTTCTTATTCTGGTTTCTATGTAGTTTCTTCAAAAAAAGTATTTCTTTATAGGACTTTCACAAGTTATATTGTCTTGATTCTCAACAATTATTCCCTTATACCAATAATTTCAATTGATTCCGCTTGATATGAAAATTTTGGATCCAATCCCACACCATTAATATCAATTAATGTGTTGGTTCAAATATATAATTTCTCAATAGAGACACACCGAAGACACCATGGACTTTGGTAAGATTGGGAGGTAGTGATAGATGATAAGAAACTGTTCCAATGTGATCCAAAATATAAAATGGTAAAATATACCTTGTAATTGGTTTCCCTTTATTTCCAAATATGATAAATCCTTTCCATAATGATATCTTGAGAAATACATGACCCCCAACATTAAATTTCAAGTACTATCTTCGATTGTCTACATAAATATTCTATTGAATCGGAGCGGCCTTAATGTGTTTCTAAATAACATGTATCATTTATATAGTCTCCTTTAATATTTGTAGCCATAATAGTTTACTTTATCTAGATTTATCCAAAAATGTCATATTTCTACACCTCTTTCCACATATAGATTCCAAAGGATCCATTTGAATACTTGAGTGGAAAATGTTGTTATAGGAAAAGTTAAAAAGTGAAAATTTTTGGTCCTACCTCCCTTGAAAATAAAGTGAGCTAGCCCTTATCATGTATTCCAATTTTGGAATTGTCCTCTTAAAATTTATATCGATTTTAGGATGATTTTTTTTCTCAAGTTTACTTATGTATAGATATCCTTTTAATGGATCCTCTAGAAATTAAAAGTAAATCTCAAATCTTGGTCAGAAGCAATAGAAAACGGTACTCTATAGAGTCTCACTACTTCTTGAATATAGAGTTGAGCTAGTATACAAAGGGAGAAATCCTATTTTATTCCAATGTAATGAGTATACTTTTTCAGCCTATCAAAAACTACTCATATAGTATTGTTTCACTTCGATGACTTAGGTAGGCCTGTGGCAAAGTCCATAGTGATGTTTTCCCACTTACATACAATTATAGGTAGTGGTTACAATACCCCTTTTGAGGTTTTATCATTTACTTCACTTAATAACACACTAGGAACCTTGTAATGTAAAATAAAATATCCCTTTTCATATTATCCCACTAATAATTCTCATAGAGGTCCTTATATATTTTAATGCTTCTGGTATGTATAGAGAATGTAGATCTATGAGATTTATCCATCGACTCCTTTATCTATGGAATAAATGGGATACATGTACTTGTACCAAATATCAATAATCCTCCTTGATCAATATTTAATTCAAGAAACTTTCCATTTTTCAAATCCTCTATCCTCTTTTTCATCAAATGATCATCTCTTTTATCTTTCTTGATCGTCTATAGTAATTATGGTTGGGAAATCATTTGGGATAAGATTTATGATGTAACTTCCCTTATGATTATCATGTGAAACATTAATAGGTACTTGAAAAATGGATCTTATTCAATTATCATCATTTTAAGAAAACTGAGATCTTTCATAGTCAATGCATTTATGACTTTATTTTCTCATCCGGGGTGATAATGAATTGAACAATCATAGTCTTTAAGAAGTTACAACCATATCTTTTGTCTCATTTTCAAATAATTTTATGTGAATATAAACATCATAATTTTGTGTTCTATGTATATATCACATTTGTCACCATAAATATGTTTCCTCCAAATATTTAAAGAGAAAACAAAAACAATCTAACTCTGGGTCATGAGTAGAATAATTTAGCTCATGAGGAAATAACTTTAGAGATGCACATATGATCACCTTTTCATTTTTCATAAGGAAACATATCATCACATTCATAGATACATCACTAAAGATAACAAATCCTTCCCCAATAGAGGGTAAAGTTTTCATGGGTGAACTAGCCAACCGCTTCTTCAGTTCTTGGAAGTTTTCTTCACATTATTTCATCCAAATGAACTTGACTACCATTTGATTAAACATAGTAGATTTAAAATCCAATAATTTTTTTTTTCTGAAAACCATCTATAGTATTCAGATAAATTATGGAAACAATGAATATTGATCACTATTGTTGGGTGAAGCCACTCCTTGATCACCTTACTCGTTTCTAGATCCATATATATTCCTTCACATGATAAAATGTTCCCCAAGAATGCCTCTTATTTCTATAAAAACCCACAATTACAAAATTTAGAATAAAAAACCACTCTTTCCTTAGTGTTTGTAATAAGATCCTTAGGTGTTCCCCATGTTCTTCATGAATTTTAGAATATATCAGAACATCATCAATAAGGAATACTATAAATTTATCAATGTAGACCCTAGATATTTTATTCATAAAATTCATAAATATCATCAGAGAATTATTCAGTCTGAAGGGAATAACAATGAACTCATAATGTCTATACCATTTCCAAAAAGTTTTATTTTCCATATCTTCTTTCCTCACCCGAAGTTGATGATACCTTGATCGAAGATCAATCTTAGAAAAGAATTGAGCACCATGAAGTTGGTTGAACAAGTCATCAGTTCTTGGAAGAGGGTATTTATTCTTTACTGGGATCTGATTAAGTTCTCTATAATCAATTAGTAGTCATATTTTTCTATCATTATTATTCACATGGAGAACAATTTATCCCCAAGAAGACACACTTGTGTGGATAAAACCCTTATCCAAAGGATCTTGTTGTTTATTCTTCAATTATTATAGCTATATGAATTCCATTCTTTTGTTAGGTCAGATAGGGTGATAGAAAATGGTATAGAGGGGAGAGGGTGAATAGACCAAATTAATTTTTTTAAAGAGGTTTATTAATTATATAAATTAATTATCAAAGTTAATAATAAAGCTAATTAGTAGCATAAAATAAAATAAATAACATAATAAATTTTTATAGTACTTCAGTCAAAAGTGGACCTAATCTACTCTTATTCATCTCCACTATTTGATAGATATATTGTGCACATTACGGATTTTTTAAAATGAATCACAACCCAGTTAGAACCTACTTTTTCTAGTATAAGTATAACCAGGACTCATAACTTTTTTATGGGGAGTCACAACCCAATTATAACCCTATATTTAGAAAACAAGTTCCACAACCCTAATAGTATTGAATTTAGAATCTAGGAGTCACAATCTAAATAAAGAAAATTATTTTGTATAAAAAAAATTAAACATGTTCTAGTTTTTGAGTATTGGAAAAACTAGTCTCATCATGGTAGTAAAAGTTGGGGAATTTTTGGTTCATTACTTGAGAGATCATCGAGAATATGAGATAATTGTTTTCACAGGATCACAAACCTTCACAATAGTAACACCATTATACTTTTTCTACAGTATCACTTGAAAATATGTAAGCTCGCATCAAATAAGTATTGTTTCATTATTTATATATCTCATAGTCATCTTTTATGTAAGTCTATACTCCTTAAATAACATATAAACTTAATATAGTTGAGCCAAATATTATATGAATCAAATTTAAATTTAATAGGTTGTTATAAAATTATTAGAGAGAGGGAGAGAAATATTATCTTTACAAAATAATCACCCAACTCTCATCGAATATTAAAAATCCTGAAGATTAATTAAAAATAATTTAACATAATTGTTAGAATAGTAAAACACTTCCAAAATAATATGATAATAAAAATATCATGATAATAACATAAAAAAATTATTTAATATTAAATATTTTAAAACTTACAAAATACATGCATGTAGATATGAAGAATTTCCAAAATGAGTAACACTTCATAAAAAATTATAAAACAAATTTTAATAAGTTTTACATCGTATAATATGAATTTAGAAACTTTAAAAGTAATAAAAATAAATCATAATAATGAAATCGAATTTTTTGAGTTCTATGCTAAAAATTCATGTATAAATGAAGAACCACTATTATCTTGATATAAATATATTTAAAACACAATAAAATAACTTCAAATATGTTCTATATAATTAACATGAATTTATAGAGTGATTAAAATAAATTAAACATTTATTATGAGCATGAAATAATTCAATATATTAAGAAAAATGAAAAAATAGAGTAATCTGTAAAGATCAAATTTATGATAGGGTAAAATAATATATTACGTAAAGATAAAAATAAATTTTAACATATTTCATAAGGGTTAAAAAAATAATATATGTTTTTTAAAGGTAACAAAATAGTTGGGTAAATATATAAATGAGTTTACATACCTTGTGTAAGGGTTACTATGCGATGTGTAAGGGTATGTATTATACCATCTAAAGGTAAAAAATATATTATATAGCTCACATGTTGCATGAAATTTTAAGTGGATGTGTAAGGATAACAAAAGTGTTGTGTAATGGTATATGTGAGTTTACATACCTTATGTAGGGTCACAAAGTGTTGTGTAAGGGTAAAAAACACTTTTCATATACTATGCAAGGTTATAAAAAACCAATGCTTAAAGGTAACTTACATTTTATATATACCTCATAAGTGTAAGTCATAGCACCACATAAAGATAAAAAAATTTATATAGCTCACATAAGGGTTTAATAAAGTTATGTAAGGGTAAAGAAAAAAATATAATGGTTTTATAAAGGTAGGCATAAATTTGTAAGACTTGTGTAAGGGTAATGAGAAAGACACATAGGGGTAAAATAGAAGACACATAAGGGTAAAATAAAATATAAAAAGCATGTGTAAAGGTAAAAAAATACTCATGTGAGGGTAAAACACATGCTACATAAGGGTATAAAAAGATCTATGTAAGGGTGAAGGATTATTTCTAAAACTCATATAAAGGTACCAAATACTCACATAAAGGTAAATAATGACTTTCAAAAATCATTTAAGGGTAGAAACAAAAATAAAAAAAAATTCTTAAGGGTATTTAAACTACTTAGAAATAAAATAAAAGGTAGAATTTTTTTTTTAAAATACAAAAT
The DNA here is from genome assembly GCA_963277665.1 of Viscum album. Classification (NCBI taxonomy): domain Eukaryota; kingdom Viridiplantae; phylum Streptophyta; class Magnoliopsida; order Santalales; family Viscaceae; genus Viscum; species Viscum album. Next base: position 611,643,976 of record OY728129.1, on the reverse strand, counting down.
AATCAAATAATAAATAAAATAAATGATAAATAAATTTAATAAGATTATAATTAAATAAAAATATTATAAGCCATAAAAAAATTAAAAAATCTTGTTTTGAAAAATAAAAATATTGAGATGAATTTGTAATATTAAAAACATAAAATATAAATACTCCAAATTCAGACAAATAAGATCTTAACTCTAACAATATTCCCCTTTTTAGAAATTACAAAACCGAATAATGTTTTTCAAAAAAATGTCCACTTTTATTAAATTTATCAAAATAAAATATAGGAATGTTTTAAATTAAAAAGAAAATTTCCCTGGCAATTGAATAAAAATAAAATAGTATTTTTAAACTAAATTTCCATTATTCAAAGTTCAATTTTTATTTTCTCAAATCTAGCCAAATCCAATAGTTTAGTAAAGATATTAACAAGTCTATTTTCAGTTGGAACATATTCTAAAATAATATATTTTTTATTAACATAAAATTAAATAAAATTAAATATCATCTTAATATATTTAATTAGATAATGTTATAAAGGGTTTTTTAAAATAGAAATAGCAGAAAAATTTTCACAATAAATATGTATCTTTTCAAAATATAAACCAAAATGAAAGAATGTTTGATTAATATATAATGGTTGAGATCAAAATTATTCTAAATAAATATATTCAATATTATAATTATACAATGAAACAAAATATTGTTTTCTTTAACTCTAAAAAATAAAATTTTACCAAGAGAATGACACATACCTGAGGTACTTTTTCTATCAAGTCTGCAACTCACAAAATAAGAGTTTGAGTAACAAATTAAATCTAATTTTTTTTCTAGAATAAAATATTTTAGTATTAAAAATACCTTTAATATATCTAATAATATTTTTTACAGACTTTATGTGAGATTCCTTAGGATCATATTGAAATCTAGTCTATAAACAAACACCAAACATTAAGTCAGGCCTATAAAAAGTTAAATACAACAAACTTGAAATAATGCCTCTAAATGATTTATAATCAACATATTATCTTGAAACATCATAATATAATTTAAAATTAATAGATATAGGTTTTTTAAATGTTTTTACAAGAATAAAAACTAAAATTCTTAACTAAATCTTTAGCACATTTAGATTGATTCAAGAAAGTTCCATAATTAATTAGATTAATAAGAAGACCTAAAATAAATCTGATTTCAACCATAAAACTCATATCAAATTCACTATACATAAAATTAGAAAAATATTTACAATTATAATCATTTTAAGCGCCAAAAAATTATCCTTAATATGAATTTGAACAACCAAAATATCATTTGAAATTATTTTGATAAAAAAATTATGATCTAATTCACCTTTATTAATTTTTTATTTAAAAAAACAAATTTATTATATCAGACTAAGAATGATGTGATTGTTTAAAACCATATAAATATTTTTATAATTTAAAACAAAGATTTGGAAAAATTTTATTTTCAGAACTAGGGGGTTGAGAAACAGAAACTTCTTCAGAAAAAAATCATTTGAAAAAATCACATCAAACATTCATTTTACATAAATTAAAACATTGAAAAGCTAAAAAATCTAATAAAATTATAATATATTCAATAAGAGAAACATGTGAAAAATATTCATCAATATATATAACTTATTCTTGATAATAACCTTGAGCAACATGCCAAGCCTTATTAGTAACAGTTTAACCAAATTTATCCATTTTTTTCTAAAAAATCATTTAGTTCGAATAAAATGCTTATCAATAGGGGGTTAAAATACAATCCAATAATTATTTTTTAGAAAAATAATTAAGTTATTATTACATAATAATAATATAATTAGCATCATTCAAAGAATCTAAAACATCATTAGGCACACAATAAAAAAAAGTAGAATTATAAAAGATGATTAAAGTAGAGCTTCTAGTTTTCATATTAGAACAAACATTACCAATAAAATTTTCAATAGGATGATTAATATGAATCCTCTAAGACCTAGGATAAAATTTAGAGGTATTTGTATCCCCATAAATAGAAACATTATGCAGATTTTTTCCTTTACCAAAATATAAATCCCTCAAATCATCTTATATATTTTCCAAAATAGATTTATGAACATCAGAAGATTCATAAAAATTTATATGAACATATTTTTTGATAGTAATGGTATTTTTTAACTCTATGAGATTTATTGTTATAATAATAAAAAATAAATATTATTTCAACACTTCAATCATAAAAATAATTTAAATTATTATTTTTATTCAAGATAAAAACTTTACATCCAAAAAATCTAAAATAAACAACATTCAGTTTTATACCATTAAATAATTAATAAGGGGTTTTCGTCAACAAAAATATAACATAAACTCTATTGAATACATAAGAATAAATATAAATATACTCTACCCAAAATATACCTAGGTATTCTATATTCATTAATAATGGTTCAGGATATTTCTTGAACAGTTTTGTTTTTCTTTCTTAGAACACCAATTTTTGCAGCATTCTATGAGCATTATATTAAAAAAAATCAAAATAAAAAATAGAAATATACCACCATTATCACTTCTAATATAAATAATTATACAACCTTTCATATTTTTAACTAGCTTACAAAATCAATAAATCTTGATAAAGTTTCATGTTTAGTATATATAAAATAAACTAATGTAAGTACAAAAAAATCATAAAAAATAACAAATACATATTTATTACCACACAAACTAGTGATTTTCATTGGAAGAAATAAATTAAGATTCAATAATTAAAGAGTTCTAGAAGTAGAAACATGACTGATAGATTTAAAATATTCTTTGTGTTTCTTACCTTTCAAGAATGAACCACAAACAAAATCATTTTTTACATTTAACTTGGTTATATCTAGAACATGTCTATTACTAGATAATTTATGTATCATAAAAATGAGCATGGCCAAGCCTTCTATTCCAGAGAACATCATCTATTTCTATAGCATTGGGGAACTTAATATTTTGATTATATAGATAAAATAAATTAATAGAATAAATATTATCCTTTCTATACACATAAAATAGATCATAATTATCTTTAAATACTAAAAATTTACCATTTTTGAAATTAACATACATACCATGATCACAAATTTATGGGATACTAATTAAATTATGTTTAATCCCTTTGACATATAAAACATTAGATATTAAAACAACATTATAAATACATACTTCACCAAACAAAATTTAACTTGCCTTTAAAATTATCTCTAAAAGTGATAGAGCCTCCATCACATTTAGTAACCATACTATTTTGGGTCTAACTGGGTTAGAAATAAAATTATTCGATACCTAAATAGATTTTAAAAAAATTATTATAAGGTACTATATAAAATAAAATCACGATTATAGCCAAGAGATGGAAGAAATCTAAGAGAATATTCATTAACATAATGTCCATGTAATCTACACTTAAAGAAAGTAACAGAATAAGATTTTTCAGTATAAATTTTAACAAAAATAGTTATGTATGGATTAGGAATATATGGATTACAACAAAAAAAAATTATCATTATTTTATTTCATCATAACAACCATATTTTCATTTTTTCCTTTCCTTAAACAAAACCATATAAAATTTATTTTAAGATAAAAAATTCTTTTATAATAATATATTTTTCCTTCTGAATAGGCTCAAAATCATTATAGATCATACCTTTATGAAATGAATAATAATTTTTTATTTTTTACTTGAGAATCCTTATCCTTGTTTACTTTCTTTATTTCCTTGATAAGCTGCTTATTTTCTTCTTTCAATTTATTATAAACTCAGAAAATTTTAAACCATTCTTTTGAAGTTTTTCATTTTCTTTATATAACTCATCAAATTTATAACCATCACTATCATAATAATAACTATAACCAAAATCATAACATACCTTATTTTCATTTGTTTCCATCAAACAGAGGTTGGATAACTCTTTATCACATCTAGATTAATCACATGAATCATATTCCTTAGTGAAATTCCATCCAGCTTAATAATTACATTTTAACTCTTTATTTTATTTGTATGTATCCCTTCTTGCTTTAAATTTGGAAAATATGTATTGATATGTCCCTTATTTCCTCCTCCAATGGCCCTAAGGCCTTCATTTTTATTGATTTTTGATAATCCACCTTTCAAGGGGTGAGGTGGAACCCTTACAAGGCCTGTAGGCGGAAGTATTACATGGCCCGTAGGCCTTATAGGAATTCATTTCCTATAGGATTCAAACATTTCTTACAACTCAGAATAACTACTTGGAACTAATCATCCCTAGCATCTTTATCAGGAAATTAGCTCTCCACCTTCACATGTCTGTTCGGCTAGGCTTTCCCATGCATGCACAGTCTTGTCCTAATAGCATGTATCAAACCCTCTCATTCTTGCAATCCATTTATCTTCTGCTGTAGTGAAAGATCCTTGCTCGTCCTCCTTCTGAAGCTTGATCCTTGTAGGTTGTCTGGTTTTCATCTGCAATTAAGGTGGACCGAAGGCCTTGAGGTGGCCCGAAGTCCTTGAGGTGGCCCGGAGGCCTTACTAACCCGAAGGCCTGGGTGTCCAAAAGGCATTAAAGGACTCGAGGACCAAATCGGTGGCCCGAAGGCCTAAACTGGGGAATATTCATGGCCACTACAGTGCCAAACAGTGCCTGCTACAGTTCCCTCTAGAGTTCCTACTATAGTTTTGCACAGTTCCAGCTATAGTATTGCTACAGTACCTGCTACAACGCCGCTACAGTACCCCCCAGAAATTAGCCTCCACCTAGATTTAATCTTGGGGTCTCCTGGATGCACTTAAGGAGTCCTCACCAACTGGGCTGAGGCACATGGGCATATTTCCCTTATTTATAGATTTATAATAGGTTACATCTAGTCCATATGTAGTAGCATTATTTTCTTTTCAATCATTCTTTTAATATTTACCTGGTAATTTCTTGAACTTTTTATTTTTCTTCATCAAATTATAAATACCTTTTCTTATAGTCACAATTTATCCTTTGTCACTTTAATGTGCCTAAAATTAAGAAGAGTTATAAATGACATTTATATGTGATTTAAAATAAATACCTTTATTCTTTGAAGTCTCTTCTTCCATAATATTCATTAATTCAAGTTCATATTTAATAAATGATTTGATGATTTCATTCTACGTGTATTCTTTGAAATTATTACATTCATAGATCACAATTTTATTTACAGAACATTTCTTTAGTAGATCTCTTAGTACTATTTCAACAAGTATAGGGTTCTCCAAAGTTTCTCCAAGGTAATTCATTCCATTCAAAATTCTTTTGATCAGTTAAACATTTGATTGATGCTTTCATCTTCTCCCATCTTAAAATCTTGGTTCTCTTCTTGAATCATTTTGATTTTAGTTATGATTAGCTTTTTAGAACCAATGCTAGTAATTTTTGGAATCATCTATATCTCATGATCTTTCTACATGCAGACACGTGACTAAACACACTTCTTTTAATATAAAAATATAAAATATTTTCTAAATTGAAATTCACAACATATTTAGCAGCATAGTTTCTTGTAAGAGTATTTTCATTAGCTTATGGCAGTTTTTATGGTTTTACCATGATTGACTGGTGTTTTTGGATTCATTCTTGTTATCATATATATCTTTTCCCTAGAAAGTGAGGTCTAAGAAAATATTAAAAAAATAAAATAATAACATATCTAACTTGAAAATTTCTAAAAGGGACTACATTTGATACCAATTGTTAAGACAGATAAGGCGATGAAAGATGGTCTAGACGGCGAGAAAATAAATAATATTATTTTTTAAGATATTTATTAATTATCTAAATTAAAAATCAATTCTAATTAACAAAGTTAATTATAAAAAAAATAAAATAAAGAACATAATTTTTTTATAGTAGTTTGGTCCAAAGTGGACCTCGTATACTCTTATAACTTTCTAAGCACCAAGAGATATGTTATTAACTATATTTATTTTTAAATGAAATAATAACCTAATCACAAAATAATTTTTCTAGTGGAATTATAACTAATACACCTGACTTTTTTATGTGGATTCATAATAAAGTTGAAACCCTGACTTTAGATAGAAGGAGTTAAAACTTGAATGATACTAGATTTAGAATTCAGGAGTTACAACCCGAATAAAGAATATTATTTTGTATGTAAATTCATAAACAGAAAGTGAGGTCATGTGTGATAGATATGAATTAGTGTTAAAGACACATGAAACTATGATGAAATAGATATAAGCTAAATAAGAGAAGCACATGTATTGGTTTTTGGGTATTGGATCAACTAGTCTCATCATGGTAGTATAAGTTGAAGTTGTTTATATTCATTTCATGAGAGATCATCTAATAGATGAGGGAATTGTTTGCACAGGATAAAAAACTTTCACAATAGTGTAACACTTTATCATATTTTTTACATTATCACTTGAAAATAAGTAAGTCCACATAGATGAAGTATTGTTTTAGTATTCATGTATCTCAAATCCTCCTTTGATGTAATTCTCAAACTTGTTTAATAAAATTTAAACTTAACAAAGTTGATCCAAATTTTAGAAAATTCAAATTAAAATTCAAAAGGATGGTTAAGAATTATCAGGGGAAGATAAAAAATCATCATTAAAAAATTATCACCCAACTCTCATCCAATATTCAAAACCATGAAAAAAAATCAAAATAATTAAAAATCATCATTATAATTATAGAACACTTCCAAAAAAGTAGTTCAATTAAAATCCAATTATAATCCTACAATTGTTTTTTATAAAATTAAATTTTTAAAAACTTATAGAATATATGCATGTAGATATGAAAAATTTGAAAAATGAGAAACATCACATTAAAAATTATAAAAAAATTGAATTTTTTCCCCTAATATGAATTTATAAACATTAAAAATAAAAAAAAAATGACTCAAAATAATAAAATAGAATTTTATGAGTTCCATGATGAAAGTTCATGTGTAAATGAATAATAGATTTTATCTTCATATAAATATATTTAAAACAATGAAAAAGCACTTCCCATAGGTTCTATATAATTAATATGAATTTATAGAGTGATTAAAACAAATTAAATATTTATTATGATCATACAAAAAATCAATGTATTAAGAAAATTGTGAAAATAGAGTAATTTAGATAAACCATATCTATGTAAGGGTAAGATACAATGCTACGTAAAGGTAATAAGAAATATTAACATATTGTGTGATAGAAATGTTTTTTATATAAGTTGCGTAAAGGTGAATGAATCATTACGTAAAGGTATAAATGAGTTTACATACCTTGCATAAGGGTCACTATGCACTATATAAGGGTATATTTGACACCATCTAATGGTAAAAAAATTATATATCTCACATAAGGGTAACATGAAATTTTAATAGTTTTTAACAGGGTAACAAAAGATTTGTGTTAGGGTATATATGAGTTTATATACCTTTCATAAGGGTCACTAAGTATTTCATAAGGGTAAAACACACTTTTTAAATGTTGCATAATGGTAAATAAATTCACTGCATCAAGGTAACTAACATTTTATATATACTATATAAGGGTAATTTATAACACAGCATAAGGTAAAACAAACTTATATAGCTCATGTAAGGGTAGAATCAAGTTGTGTAAGGGTAAAGAACAAAATATAATGGCTATTTAAAGGTAAATAAAAATTTATAAGACTTGTAGAAGGGTAATGAGAAAGACACATAAAGGTAAAATAGAATATATGTGAGGGTAAAATAGAATTTATAAAGCATGTGTAATGGTAACAAACACTCATGTAAGGGTAAATAGTATGCTATGTAAAAGTACAGGTAGAGCTACATAAGGGTAAATTATGATTTCCAAAACCCATGTAAATTTACCAAATAACTCACATAAAGGTAAAGAATGAATTTCAAATATCATATAAGAGTGGAAAGAAAAAAAATAAAGATATTTATAAGGGTAAGTAAAATTATAATATATAAAATAAAAACATTAAATTTGTTTTATAAAAAAAATATTAAAAAAATAAATAAAATAAATGATTAATAAAATTAATAAAAATATTATGATCCATAAAATATAATTAAAAAGTATTGTATTAAAAAATAAAAATATTTAGAGGAATTTGAAATATTTAAAATATGGAATATAAAATCTCCAAAATCAGACAAACAAACTCTTTGTTCTAACATATATATGGGTACTTAGATATAGGCTTGGATCCAAGTATGAGTTTAATAGATAATTCTATATCTCTTTTTAGGGAAGGTCTAGGTAATTCTATATGAAATGCATCAATGTATTCCTCAAAAATTAGTGCAAATTCTATATTTTTAATTAATATTTCTCCCCCTTATTCACCAATTATTTCTATATGGAGAGATATAGGAAGATGTTCTTTACAAAGCCCAGGTTGGGATATCTCTACCATGAAAAATAATTCATATTTCCCACCAATAAAACTTTAATTTTTTTATTTTATAATAATCTTGGAATTATACTTTGAGAGTCAATCTATCCATAGTATTATGTAAAATTCAACCATTAGAATGTCTAACATATTTATGATGATATTTTTATCCACAATTTTAATAAGGGAATTCCTATATACTCTTATGGATTGAATAAATCCTCAATGATCTTTAACTGAAAAATATATTTCTAATGGATCTGAGTTTGCTTTGATGTTATTTAAAAACATAAAACACATAAATGAATTCATTGAAACAAAAATAAAGTGGTGTATTAGCAATATTTATGTGAACAAAGGGTACCAGCTAGCACATCATTTGGATCCTAGACTTTATCCATTGTAACATACTTGACACAAAAGCCACTAAACCAGTGCTCTGATTCAGGCTGTCATATGACCTCAAGCACACCTCCCCGTAAGGAAGAGGTTGCCTACTAGCGGCGAGGGTATAATAAGTCACATGGGGAGACTACACACTCTTTACCAAAGTAATACACAATAGAACACAATAAAAATAATGGAATATATATGAAAAAACCAATAAACATGCATAACCAAACGTTCCCCAACAGGGTACAGACTGCAAATCAAATAAAACCATGCCATGCCATACTAGTGGTGCAAAGTGAATAAATACCAAAATAAAAAAAATGGACAAATCTCCAAATTGGTCCTGATTCTAAGTTCAGATCCTTCTCTATGTACAAATCGAGCCCAACTCAACATTTAAGAGTAAGTCTCCTTCCCTCATCCTAACCAGAACCCAAGAGATCTGCTCGGGTACCCAACGGCGGCCCAAGTAGGGTGTGAGTACAATACTCAGTAAGCCACCACCAGTGGTGTCTAAAAAATATCCAGTCTAATAGAATAGTGCATGAAAGAAAAAAATAAATGGTAAGTAAACAAGGGACAGTTCGTGTGCCATAAGTTAACAAAGTTCATTTAATTTATTCCTAGCATTTCTCCCAATTACATTCCTTATACCATATTCATTACTCAATCCATTTAATCACTTGTTCCCTGGGTTAGGCATAATATCATCTACACAAGGGTCTAAGGAAATAAATCACAATGCATAGGGAAAATAAATTAAGTCCCTATCTCACTTGGGATACATATATCACATAAACACATTATCCTCGCCTTGAACCCTCAGTCTGGGTGGAATGAAACCATTAGGGGAATAGAGCCTATGTCCCCTTCCCTAACCCATGAATTTTGGTGTGGAGTTAGAGCCTCAATCTAACTCGACCCGTGGGTATAGAACCACAAGTCAATACCCCAGTCTACCAAGCCATGTGAACTTTCTTATTTATCAAGTCACCACAACCATTCCATAACACAACCAAGAATATTCAATTCATTTGTAATTCATAATACAAGACAACAATATGGGAATTAATATCATGCCATTACCCATTAACACATTTACCAATTACAAATTCATAGCCATATAGGAAAATTCCCATTCCTGTGCATCAATCCATTAGGTGCATTCAACAAACCCTATGCCTTATCCAAATTCATGATTGAACATTAATTAACCCATTTATCCTATTTATCATTTCAAATACATTTCTAGTATCATGTAACACAACCAATTTATTACATTCAACCCATTAGGTGTACCACATAATTTCCATGTATTAATCCATTCTCTTATTCAACCATTCCCTTATTGCATATCATTAACATATGTTCCCTTTTTCATTCCATTTTCAAATTACATGTTTACTATTAAATATGCACTAACCCTCTTAGTCATTTCTAACCAAAATTCATTAAACAATTTGCATAATCCCATTCGAACCAAATTTCCCATTTCCATGTCATGCCAAACAACCCCTTATGACATATCACCCTAGGAATATCTATAATCATTCTATTTACAACCTAATAAACCATTAAAAAATGTTCTACATGGGATTTACACTTTACTTAGTGATCTTTCAATTAACCCAACCACTCTCTAGGTTTGGGATTTCCAGCACACCCCATGGGTGGCCCTAAAATGGTTAATCCCTACTCCACGCATGCCATGGGGGTCGTGAGGGTTCAAATTGGTCACTTAGACTCCACCTTTTATTAAACACTCCTTCAGAACCAAGAATACAATTAGGGAAAATAATAACATGAGCTTCCATGCACAAATCAAAAATAAAACTATGCGATAATACTTGTAGACCACCTACCTCGAATCTGAAGATGAACACACTCTTAATACTGACCTTAGATCAAGATTCAAGCACCCCAGGAATCCCAAACCTAGTTTCCATTGAAAAAAGAGGGTTTTATGGTTTCAAAATAATATATGAGAAACCACAAGCCCTAATCCGAACAAAAAAGAATGAAAGAGGAGTGTTAGAATTACCCAGGGCATCGATCTGCAACCAACGCCGCTCTAAACAGCCAAGAATCTAAGGAGAACCACATTATGGAAGCTTGGTTCATCCAAGTTCATCACTAGAGTTATAGAGGATGAAATGGAGGAGAAACCTGAGTTGGGGTTAAAAATATTGGAGTGTAAATTTTGTAAATTTTTCAACATTACTCTATCACACAGTTTACCCACACAGTTTTCCAAACTGTGTAGAAGCTACTGCCCAAAAATTACCCCCTTCACACGGTTTACTAGGAAATTCCACACAGTTTTCATAATCATGTGCCAAACATGCCTAAGGATATTTCCAAGGCTGCACAGTTACATGAGATTCTCTGCACGGTTTGCACTAACTGTGCACAAAGCGTGCAACATGCCCAGAAATTAATGTTTGTTCCTCTTTCATGTGCTAAACCCCCAGAACACCCTCAGGTCTTCACATGAACATGGGGAAACACTTATTTAGCCAAAAATAATTTTCCAAACCAAAAATTAAACAAAAAAATACCTTAATAAGATTTGGGATCTTACAACCTCCCCACGTTATAATAGCTCATCCTCAAGTCTCTCTTCCAAGCATCACTGACTTCCATAACAAGGGATCATGCCATAAGGCATGCCTATACATTACCACTTTCCATGTTCTTGTTTTCACTTCACAAGGCCACCAAACATGGACCCAGGGTATAGAATTTCCCCTCAAGGCTTCCTTACCACAACCCACAATACAAACCAGAAAAACACTTCAAGGATGCATCCACTTCAACCATTCTCACCATGAGAACTTCATGGGGGAAACTTAGGTAACAACACATAACTAACAACACATGTAAACTTAACATACAACATCACATCATTATGGAGGAGCCAATCAACACCTCATCAGCCCGATCCTCTGTAAAACTCATGACCCAAATCACTTAGCTTCATTTTCTTGTCCCCCCTCCCACTCTAACGGTGACCAAACCTGGTATCACCTGAAGGAAAGAACACAATCCTTCCAACCACATTTCCTGCCGATTCAATTTATAAATATACGACCAAACATCACCCAAAACTATCAGGTAATTGAACAAATAAACTCATACCAAGGCTCACTATCAGGGCTAACATACCCAAATGGTGACCACTCGAGTCCTTCCAACCCAAAACTCTGATCACATAATCAACAAACCATTTATATGGTATGGTTCTCTCCACCATTTTTGGATACTTGACACCTCCCCAATTGATAAATGACCACAAAAACTCAAATCAAATTTCTCATTACCTAACATGTTCCAACTCACTGCACCAAAGAATCCATAGGGAATTACCCTACATTGGAATCCAACAGCATCGTCGAAACCATTTGTAAAGAAATTCTTACACCATCCCTTCAAGAACTAAGATCAACACAACCTCACTCAGGTGAAAATTTATTTCCAAAAGTCACTTTCTGCCACAACATGAACCAAGAGGCAGGTCACTCCCACCACACACTTTCAATTTTATCATCTTAGGTTGGTCCAAACCCGATTGGATTTACCCAGAGAACACACTCTCCACTGATGGTGTTCTACCCCCTTTCTCATCTTCCCAAAGTGCTTACTAACTTGAAGCCTATCATTATCATCCCACACATCCCCTGAGGCTGTTTCCTAAATTACTGTAGAATTCCATCATCATGGTGTTACCACCCTCCAGACCATATTCAGCTTCACCTTTGGCATGATACCACATAACATGGCCAAGGTTCACCCAACTTTAAGATTTTCTAAAACTACGCAAGGGTAAATTTCCCAAGTCTAACCCTGATCTTCATTGGAGTTATAGAATCCAACCTATCTTGCCACAACTTATCGTCATATCCGATTTCAAGCTTTATGACTTCAACACATACATCACAAGATTCACAAAGAACCACCCTGAGCTCGAAGCCGACACTTGGCTCATCAGTCACCACACCTAAGTCAAAAATTTCCTCTCTAAGAAACCTAACAAATACCTTACAGGTTACTTATTCGCATCCTGGTGCCACTACATTAGCTCGATGCTCTTCTCTCCATATCTAGGACCGAATTATCACTCCCCACCTTAGAAGTGTTGTTACCACTACTCTCAAGAGGTATTCCAACCACCTCATCTTATACACGATCAAAAACCGAACCCTAAACTTAGACATGGCCATCCAGTTTTTTCCAAAAAAAAATGAACGCCACTCAGTGCCCATTCTCGACTTCCGTGAACGGAACCCGTGATGTTTTTCGACATTTGGTCCATCCTGGGGACCTCATCCCAAGCCATAAAGGGAGTACATCACATCATCAATCTACACACATGTTGTTTCCATTAACATAAACCCCATGACATCCCTCGTCCGACCAAACACTTCCAAGTCTCTTGGCATGAGCCATAGATTCTTAGAATACCAGGGATGTTGTTATGATATTGGGCAGGATCATCACTAGCTGAGGTAAGCTAAGAAGTTTTCGAAGAACACCACCACTAAATTATCCATTTCTGATGTCAAACAATGGGACACTCTGACCTTCCAGGGATCTCGGTCTTCCCTACTGAACAAGTCTCATCAACACTTAACTACCACCACTCTTATGAGATTGACAACCAGGTTAAACCATCACTCCACAACCAAACTACCAAGAAGACATGAACCAATGTTTCATATGGAACTAATTACACCACACCTCTCGAGTCATTGCAATGCATCCATTTTGGATAACAACTGAAGAACAATCGTCTACCACACTAATCAAACCAACTATATCAAAAAAATCAATGTTAACTTGGGTAAATTACATCGTCTGCTTACTTACCTAAACATATGTATTGGTTAGTTAGTCTCATCATCCCTAAGGTGGACTCTGCATCTCACCCAACAACCAAACAATCAATACCAACAAGTTTATCAATGTTACCACTCTCATCTCAGGTGACACCATAAAAAAATCATATAACCACACTACAACCACCTTCGTCTCTTCCACTCCAAAACATCTTCAAGCCTTCATTAATAATTATCCAAATAGGTGATTTAGGAATCCATATGATATAACCCTTAAAAAACATTAGATCCTATCATGATCACTCAGGCGCCCTTACAAAATAACCTGGTATAACTATACCATTTACTAAAACATGGTGGTACTTGGTATTCATTGACACCACCTTTGGAGCATCTCCCATGCTTACATTCCAAGTACATACACAACTGGCCTAACCTATGATGAGGCACCCTTGATTTTACAAAACTATCATTACGCAACCACAACTAGAGTAGCACCACCAACCGACAACCTTCCCACTTAGCCTTTTAGGACAAATCTTCACCATACAACACTCGGAGTCCCACTATCGAAGTCCAAAACATCTACATATGCGACACACACCCAAAATAACTAGAAACACTATATGACCTCTCTCATAGGTCACCTTGAAGGTTGAATGGTACCAACTCCCTAGACTGGAGTCACACCCATGAAAATAAATTGGTCCCCTCTCCAACAATACATATCATGACACAAACAAAGAAATTCTCATGAATGGCATTCTCACCCCAGTTTCGATGCACACTGTGCCTAGCACAACAAACAAAAATTTTCTCTAGGTTCTACACCAAAGGTGTACACATTCATCAGAACTATGATCCAAACATCTCCTCTAAAATTCAAAACACATTTCGTTAGGTCTCTAATCACAAGGTCGCCAAGACCTAGCCACCATCCTTAGGGTCCAGCATGAACTCCGTACAATCATGAACCACGATAGTTTGCACACTCGCATTACCGAACAACACCTTGCATCCCAACAACCACAACATTTTCAAGGGTTCCCTAAACATACCACCTAGGCCATAACATAACCGGAAAGACCTCACAATTCAAATCCAAATTTCCAAACTAGAGCACTGTCACACTACCCCAACCCACACATACAAGGGTCAAACTGAAAACACAATGGATACCCACCTCTGAACTCAATCATTCTCATTTTAAACTTATTGTTCACCCGAAACTTCAAATAATGACCAATAGAATTTAACCACAGATGGAAAGATCCCACACTATCAACCTTAAACAAACCATTCTTCATAATCTATCCCAAAGGACAATATCACAATTTGAACTCTACCCTATACCATACCTAATGTGGGTCATGGTCGACATGGGATAATCAATTTACTTAATCACAAGTCCTTCATCAAAACCTCTTCAAACCAATTCTTTTATTACAACATGATCCATTCCTCTTAGGCACATTTTTCATTTCTCAACTTGTGAAAATCATTATTTTAATGTCATTTACACTTTTCATTAGGAAAAATCATTAACCCTTTTTTCATCACTATAAAAATATTTCTCTTTTGGAAACCATTCAATCATTACAAATTATCCTAACCGAAAATTTAAACATGGTTATAGTATTTCTTTATACCCAATATTCTTTGACTATTTACTTTCATTCTTTTAATTCTCTCACTTAAATTACCATTATTGGGAATCATTTTCTTCATATTTATCAAGGAAGTAAAATTCATTCTACTATCTATTCCCTGAACACCCATCCTATATGTGTGACTATAACAATGCATGCTACCCATATCCATAGGTTTCTAGAATGATACATGAATGCACAAACTCATGTCACTCCGACAATGAGAAAAATATCATAAATCATTCAAATCACACAATATGTGCATCACCCAAAAGTGAAATATCATTCAACTATAATAAAAAGCATCAAGAACAACAATTCCCACCCAGGGTGAATTGGGTTTTCCCTCATACATGGGTTAACTACTCCCAAGAACGATCTCATTACCAAGTCCCAACACAACCTAATATATTTTCTACCATCCCCAAATAGTAATAAAGAGAAAATAACTCCTCTTATACCATTTTGTAACATCTCTGACCTGGAAGCCACTAAAATGGTGCTCTGAGCTGGGTCGTCACATGACCTCAATTGCACCTCCCCATATGTCAAAGGATGTCGACTAGAAACAAGGTTCTAATAAGTTATGTGGGGAGACTATACCCTCTTTACCAGAGTAATCCATAATAGAACACAATAAAAATCGTAGCTATATGAAACAACCAATAAACATGCATAACCAAACGTTTACCAACACAGTACAAACCAAAAATCAAATACAACCATGCCATGCAATAATAGTAGTGAAAAGTGAATAAATCCCAAAATAAAACAAACAGCTAAATCTCCAAATGGGTCTCGACTCGAAGTCTGGATTATTTTACATGTACATCCTAATCCCAACTCAACATCCTAGAGTAGTTCCCTTGGCCTCATCCTGACCTGCAAACAAGTGATCTGCTCAGGTACCCAATGGCATCCTGAGCAGGGTGTGAGTACAAAACATAGTAGGCCACCACTAATGATGTCTACAAAATATCCAGTCTAATAGATAGTGCATGCAAGTACAAAATACATGGTAATTAAACACGGGATAGTTTGGATTCCATAAGTTAACAAGGTTCATTAAATTTATTCCTTGCATTTATCCCAATTACATTCCTTATACCATCTTATTTACTCAATAAATTTAATCACATGTTCCTTGGGTTAGGAAAAATATAAAATATACAAGAGTCTAAGGAAATCAATCACAATACATAGGGGAAATAAATCATGTCCCCATCTCACTAGGGATACACATATCACATCAACACGTTATCCTCACCATGAAGACTAAATCTGGGTGGAATGAAATTGTTAGGGGAATAGAGCCTATGTCCCCTTCCCTAAGACATGATTTTGAGGTGGAGTTTAGAGCCTCAATCTAACTCGACCCATGGGTGTAGAACCTCAAGTCAATACCCCACTCTAACAAGCCATGAGCGCATTATTATTTATCAAGTCACAATAACCATACCATAAGACAACCAAGCATATTCAATGCTATTATAATTCACAATACATGACAAAAACATGGGAATTAATAACATGGAATAACCCATTAACACATTTACTGATTACAATTCCTAGCCATCTAGCGACATTCTCATTCTTGTTCCTTAACCCATTAGGTGCATTCAACAACCCCTATGCATTATCCAAATTCATTAGTGACCCATAATTAACCCATTTATCCCATTTATAATTTCAATTACATTTCTCATATCACATAACACAACCACTTTATTACTTTCAACCCATTAGGTGTACAACATAATTCCCATGTATTAACCCATTCACTTATTCATTCATTCCCTTATTGAATATCATTACCATATATCCACTTTTTTATTCCATTTTCCAATAAAAAGTTTACCATTTAATATTCACAAACCCTATTAGGAATTTCTAACCAAAATTCATTAAATAATTTACACAATCCCATTCGACCCAAATTGCTTGTTTCCATGTCATGCCAAACAACCCCTTTTGACTTATCACCATAGGAATGTCTATAATCATTATATTTACAGCCTAATAAACCATTAAAACGTGTTCTACATGGGATTCAAACTTTAATCATAAATCCTTCACTTAACCCTACCACTCTCTAGGTCTGGGATTTCTGGCGCACCCCATGGGTGGCCCTAAAATGATTAATCCCTTCTCCACGCATCCCACGGGGATTGTAAGGGTTTTAATTAGTCACTTAGAATTCTCCTTTTTATAAAACACTCCAATAGAACCAATAACACAATAAGGGAAAAAAATAACATGATCTTCAATGTAAAAATTAAAAATAAAACTATGGGATAATACTTATAGACCACTTACCTTGAATCTGAAGATTGAGAAACTTTTTATCATGTCCTTAGATCTGGATTCAAGCACCCCATGAAGTCCCAACATAGGTTCCACTAGAAAAATAGGGGTTTAGGGTTTTATAAGAATATGGGAGAAACCAAAAGCCCTAATCTAAAAAAAAGAAACAAGAGGAGGGTTTGACTTACTCAGGGCTTCGATCCGCAACCAATAGTGCTCCAAATGGGCAAGAATCGAATGAGAACCACCTCTTGGAATCTTGGGTCATCCAAGTTAGTCACTAGGGTTTTAGGGGGTGAAATAGAGAAGAAACCCAATTTGGGGTTAAAAATCCTAGAGTGGAAATTTTGTAATTTTTTTAAATTTACTGGGCTACACGATTTACCTGCACAATTTTCCAAACCATGCACAAACCGTGCGGAAGCTACTGCTTGAAAATCACCCCCTTCACACGGTTTATTGGGAATTACACACAGTTTTTTTAACCATGCACCAACCATGTATAAGGATCTATATAAGGATACATGGTTACCTAGGATGCTCTGAAAGGTTTCCACTAACCATGTGCATGCAGTGAAACATGCCCAGGAATTTATTTTTCTTCCTCTTTTGTGTCCTGAACCCCCAGAACACCATCGGGTCTTCACATGAACATGGGGAAATAATTATCTATCCAAAAATAAAAGTCCAAACCAATACTTAAAAGTACCTTAAGAAGATTCGGTATCTTATAGTCATCATAATAGGAAATGCATGAACTTGATACTTTAGACTATACTAGGGTTGATTATGGTTTCCCTACACCATTCTTAGATTTGGGCACTGATTTTAAAAGTCACCAAGCTCCCCACACTTAAAGAATTGAACCATAGGATGAACTTTCATTAGCTTCCCATTTTAATTAGAATTGGTATGATAATGTTTTATATCTCCCTAATAAATTTTTTAAATGCGGATAACTTTCTCGTATTTGTAGTACTTCCCAATTCCTTAAAGATAGTTCCTTGGGTTCTTTATTCCATAGTTGTTCCATAAGGGAAGTTGTATTTTCTTCCCATCCTTCACTACAACAAAATAATCCTTTAATAGTGCCAAAAATGTCCTTTATCGGCTCTATAAAATCATTGAATGCATGAGTGAGGATAAAGGGGTCCTTTATTAGCACTAAAAACACTGATAAATGAACCATTTATCAGCGCTTTAATTTATCATCACTAAAGGAACCATTTATCAGTGATTATAAAAGCACCGAGAAAGGGTATTTTATTAGAAATTATAGAAACGCTGATAAAGGACCTTTTATTATCACTCATAGAAGTACTGATAAAGCATACCTTTATCTACACATTTAAAAGCACTGATAAAGGCACATACTATAGTGTGATGTAACAGCAAACTGCAGCACCAAAAACACACCAGATGTCATAAAAACAGTACAAATATAGTATTTAAATGATATGAAATTTAAAACACAAAAAAAAAATAAAAAAATATTATAAACATTTCAAACATTGGTTTGTATAATTACATAAATAAAAATTATTACGTACATTCAAAAACATCAATGTTCCTTTTTCTTTTAATCCTAACCCGACTCATGGTATTTCCAAATAAACCACCTCTATTTAAACAAAACAATGCATGTGTATAAGAAAACAATTTTTAAGTTAGTAATAATATAAATTAATAAATTAACAAAAAGTGTTAATTTTACTAAAATTGTTGCTGATTTTAAATAAAAAGACACACATGGAGTTATACCAGTCACACCATGCATTAGATTGAGGTGTAGATGATTCCAACACATCTCAAATGACTTTTCGATCATTTTTCTAAAGTATAAAAATAATTTTAATGTGCTTGATTGTTTTTGAGTATGCCAATTGTCTTTTTTTCTAAAATATCATTTTAAACTGGAAACACATACTTTTGACTCATTACAATCACATCGTGTATCAATTTAATGTGAAACAGATTCGTATTCATCATAAATGAATTATGAATCATTTATCTAAATTATCAATCAAATATAAGCATGTTTGATTGGTGTTTAGTGAGTGACACTTTTTGAACTATAATTTCGATTTAAAACTAACAAAGGACACTTAGAGTCATACTGAAAAAATCATGTATTGGATTAAGGTGCATTTATTTTTTATACATCACAAATGACTTATGGATAATTTTCATAAATTATCAAAACTATCTGAATGTGTTTTCCTGGTTCTGAGTAGGATAATTGTCCATTTTACTAAAATTGATGGCAATTTTAAATAAAAAAGATGCACTTTGAGTCATACTGGTCATAGTTTGAGTCAGATTAATGTTGGTTAATTTCCACACATCTCAAGTTACTTATTTAATTTTTTCCTAAAGTATAAAAACAATATGAATGTATTTTATCAGTTTTGAGTATGTTACTTGTCTTTTTTACTAAAATGTTATTTTAAAATTGAAACATGAACTTTGACTCATACTGATCACATTGTGTATAATATTGAGGTAATAATTATTAATAAACATCAAAAATTACATATGGATAATTTTATTAAATTATTTAAACAATTAGAATTCATTTTGTTGGTTTTGAGTAGGTCAGTTGGTCTTTTTACTAAAATTGATGTCAATTTTAAATAAAAACACACACTTTGAGTCATACTAGTCACACTATGCATCAGATTGAAGTGAGGATGATTCAAGCACGTCTCAAATCACTTATGTATAATTTTATTAAAGTATCAAACCAATCTGAATGTGTTTGTTCAATTTTGAGTAGGTTAGTTTTTTTATTTATACTAAAATTTATGTCAATTTTAAATAAAGACGCACTTAGTGTCATACCAATCACACCATGCATCATATTGAGATGCAATTGATTCTTACATGTTCCAAATAACTTAAGGATTGTTTTAATAAATTATGAAAACAATAGGAATGTGTTTTATCATTTTTGAGTACTTCACTTTCATTTTTTCTAAAATTTCATTTTAAACTTGAAACATGCACTTTGATTCATACGAACCACATTGTGTATCAGTTTATCATGAGACTAATTCATATATGTCACAAATGATTTATGAATCGATTCCATAAATTAATAATAAAATCCAAGCGCATATGCTCGGTTTTAGTGATTGACACTTTTTAAAGTCAAATGCTAATTTTAAACTAATACCAGACACATTGAGTCAGCTTTCTTTTATACTAAAATTAATGTCAATTTTAAATAGAAATAAGTACTTGAAGTCATACAGGTCACATAGTGTGCCTAATTAAGGTGAGTAAAATTTCTACACATCCCAAATTCTCAAAAAAATCCTAAATATCAATGTTACCATGATTTCCATTGACTTTTTTGTCGAAATGCCAACATTGCATGACCAACTTTAAATAAACCACATCAATACAAAAAAATAATCCACCTATATCAGAAAAGAAATATTATGAGTAATAATAAAAATAAATAAATTTAAAAAATTATTATATAATACATTAATTATATGGATAATGATTTTATTGTACAAAGATCATGATTACCTCTATGATTGAGCAGAGAAAACATCATTTCTATTTCTACAAAGTCAATATAGGTATCTTGATAGAAAGTGATAAATACACCACTATAGGGGTTAAAAGGTTTTGAGGGAGAAAATTCTGTAGAATTTTTATTGTAAAAAGGAATAAAAGATGGAAAAATCACCCCAACTCAAAAAAAAGAATCCACCTATATAAGAAAACAATTATTATGTGAGTAATACTGAAAATAAATAAACTAAACATAAATATTAAATAATACATTAATTCTATGGAAAATGGTTTTATTGTGAAAAGATAAATATTACCTATGTAATTGAGTAGAGGTAGGTCGTTACTCTTCCTAAAAATGAAGTGGTGGTAACATGAAAGAAATTGATAAATGCACCACTGTAGAGGTGAAAAGGTTTTGAGGGAGAAGAAGTTTATAAATGTTTTGGTGTATAAAGGCATGAAAGATAGACATATCACCCCAACTTGAAAAAAAGAATCCACTAGTATAAGAAAGTAATTATTATGTGATTAATACTAAAAATAAATAAATTAAACATAAATATTAAGGAAAATACATTAATTATATGGATAATGAATTTACTATCAAAACATAAAGATTACCTCTGTGATTGAGCAGAGGTAGGTCATTTCTCTTCCTACAAAGGTAGTGGTAGTAAGATGAAAGAAAGTGATAAATACACCGCTGTAGGGGTGAAAAGGTTTTGAGGGAGAAGAAGTCTGTGGAAGTATTGGTGCAGAAAGGCATCAAAGATAGATAGAGCACCCCAACTCAAAAAAAAATCCACTTGTATAAGAAAACAATTATTATGTGAGTAATATTAAAAAGAAATAAATTAAACATAAGTATAAAACAATAAATTAATTCTATGGACAATGATTTTAGTATGAAAACATCAAGATTACCACTATGATTGAATATAGGTAGGTCATTTCTATTCTATTAAAGGAAGTAGAGGTAACTTGAAATAAAGTGATAAATGCACCACTGTAGGGATGAAAAATATTTGAGGTAGAATAAATCTGTAGAAGTTTTGGCACAGAAAGGAATAAAAGATGGAAAGAGCACCCCAAATAAAAAAAAGATTCGACCTAAAGATGAAAACAATTTTTATGCAATCAGTACTAAAATAATTATACATAAATATGAAATAATAAAGTTATTCTATAGATAATTATTTTATTGTGCAAACATCAAGATTTCCTCTGTGATTGAGTAGAGAAAATGTTGTTGATATTCTTGAAAAGGAATGACACATAAACAAAAATCATTTAAAATAAATAAACTCTCCAAGTAATAATGAAAATTAAATAAATTTTTCCTTATATATTTTTTTGGTAAAATAGACAAAGTATATCATAACATTACTTTTTCATCTTTCTAAAGGGATTCTCTCATTATAGTTTGTTTTTTTAAAGGATTGGTAACATAATCATGCGTCGAAAACATTTTCTTCATGATTAGTCAAACAATTAATTTAGATTATGTTAATTTAGAAGAGAACATATAATATTATGAGGAAAATCATAATATATTTAACAATATTTTTAGCTTCTCATTGAACTCTCTTTCTTTTTTTATGTTTTCAAGGATTTGGTTCCACTATCGAGAATCGAAAGACCCTATTTGTGGTCTTATATAACATACAATACATTGTCTTCATTCAGACCATCATGAACTGATTATGATGTCCCAATAAAAGTTTCATCCTAAATTTAATACAAAATTTAAATTAAGAGAAGACAATCTAGGCTCATTTGCTCAGTTTTGGCGATGTGATGCGTGTTTTAAACTAAAATGACACTTATATATTGAAAAAACACACTCAAAGTCATAATGGTCACACAATGAATTGGATTGGTGTAACACCCCAATATTTAATGGTATGTTATCTTCAATATCTTGTGTTCCATGCAATATAAACTTGCATGTGTAACACGAAAGATTGAGTTTCTACGAAACAATACTTTAGTGTTGTAATTATTTAAATGATATATTTATAACATATACATTAAATATAGTAATATGAATATTAATAAATAAATTTTAAATGTTATTTATAATTTTTTCACATAAATAAAACATATTTATAATTAAATGTATAAGTTTTGGTAAAATAGTTATATATTTAAAAATATAATTTTCTTAAAGGAATAACTTTTTATGTTCTTTTTTTAACACTAGTAAAATTAATTTTAGACACTCATATAAGTTTAATTTGGTAAAATAGACTTCATTTTTTAATTCATAACATCTAAATTATCTTAGGGTGAATTTTTGGTATATTTCGGAAAACTTTCAATTTTTGATGAATAGTGAAGAACACTGCATTACTTTTAAAAACTGACTTTTAAAATTAAATATTTATTTTAATTTATATTGGTTATAAAGTCACAATAGATAAATAATAAATATATTAACCCAATTTTTATCATTTGAATCATTTTTATAATAGAATTAGACATAAAAATTCATTGAACATTTTTAACATCTTTTTACCCGCCTTCTAGCCACATTAGAAGATTAACATTAAATGTAATTTTACCACTTATATGAATTTAATTCTGAAAATCCAACACACATGGTTCTAATCAAGATGAAAAATTTGGTATAATAGGATCAAAATATTTGTTGGTGAATTGTAACTTTTGAATTTTATTTACCATGGTTAAAGGTAAATAGGGTAATTAAAGGTAAAAATAATATTATAATAATATAAAACTACCCTAACACATGTCCTAATATTATTGGATGAGTCATAGGTGACCAAAAAAATTCTTAGGGCAAATATTTTGCATTTTTGTGCCACTTAGATGTGATAATGACGTGTTATAATAATTAATTTAAAATAAAAAAGAAATATAACATAAACATGTATCTTTTTTTTAAAAAATAAAAAATGGTTATATAACAAATATCTTTGACTATAAATAGTCATTATAAATCTATAAATATTTCATACATCATGGTATTTTATGTATAATTTTTATACATTAAATAAATATGTTATTTATGACACAATGATGATGTAGTGAATACCGTATTAATGAACGATTCAAATAAATGACATTATAAATATTAAAATAAAAGTAATTTTAAACTTTTTATGCCATCCACGAATTTTATGGATTATTATGAAATTTTATATTTGATTTAATGTATATTTTTTAATGAATCATGTTTTTATGACTTTAACACAAATCAATTACTAACTAGTGTCAAAATTGATATAAATGAGTTTTTAAAACAAATACTATTTTATTAAATGATATAATAGTTATAAAAATATAATATTTGTCCAACTGACATAGATAATCTTAAAATTTTAATTAATGATCCACTTGAGTTTATATTGAAATTTTATAGTAACTATATCAACCCTATAGTAAACAAATACAAGAAGACACGGTAAAAGTTAAATTATTTAACTAAGGGTTAATTCCAAAAGATAAGGTTAATTTCATTACCAGAACTTGTCTAAAAATCCTTATTTGAGAGGATTTAGACCCATAATCATATTTTCCTCTAAATAAAATAATTTTGAGGTATTTGAAACCTAAAATCAATTTATAATAAAATAATATTTTAAGATCTTTCAAAAGTTCTATTCACCTCTTTTATAAAGGGGAACTTATCCTTCTATTTAATTCACACCTCCAAAGCATTTTTCTCAAAATAACCTTGTGAATTTACTCTCCCAAAATCCCTCACTTCATCCTAGAGTCAACACTTTGGGAAAAATACAACTTACTGAGTCATTTTATGCAAATCAAAAGGAGATACCCGAAAAAGAGGTAAATGTTTTTATCAAACTCTTTCAAAGTTATTTCTTCTTCTAATTTCATTTCCTATGTTGTTACCATACTAAAATAATAACTCAAAAATATAATATATTGTTATATGTTGTTATTATTATGTCACAACCATATTCCTCATTTTACTAATACTAGGAAAAACAATATCACCATGTGTGCGTAGGTACAACTTACTATCTCCATGCTGTGGTGTAAACTATTTTCCATATATACTTTATTTTGATAGGTATAATGATGAATATAAATTGCATAAATAATAAATATAACATGATATTATTTCTACACAATTCATATTCCATCCAATTTCATACCATTTAACCATTAAGTAAATGTTATTGTCGCTCGCGCGTACGTACGACTTACCGTCTCCAGGAGGCGATGAGATTCATCTTCCTCGTTCACTATCCAGGAATGATTATTAAAACATATATTAAGAATAAGTATGGGATATATGATATAATAATTCTACAACAATAATATATATATGTGTGTGTGTGTGTACATATATGTTATTTACTTACTTTTACTCAATACGATAAAAAAATAGAAACATCGTTTATGCGCACATACGACCTACCGTCTCCATGAACAATGTATTCAATTTTATATACCTATCTATTATATATTTTTATATTCTGAATATATATGATATATAAATCATTTTATCATGATCTAAGTAATATGGTCAAGAAAAAAAAGTCAAAACACATGTGATAAAGAAAGCGATTATTACTTAAAATGTTTCATTAACTTAGAGTTGTTAGTAAACTAGTAATATAAAGTTATAAACAAATAATACATGATATCATAAATATTATTATGATTCCGTTACAAGTTAATAGTATTTTCAAAACCTTTATACAAAATTTTTTGACACATACAGAGTGTATCAGACTTAAGGTGATGGTTAATTTCACATTCTCATTATTATTCCAGATTATTTATATGTAAGTATCTACAAGGAAATATTTATCATTCACATCCATATTTATTATACATGTATTTAAAAATTATATTTTTATTCCTAGATTGTTTTTTAAATTCATTTATACCCATGTTTTAATTTTTATAAAATGTTTTAAAAGGAATATTTCTATCATTTTCCTAACAAGGTACTATATGACCTTTTCAATAAATTAAGGAAGGAATATTTTTTAACTTATATGGTGCGAGAGGCTATTTTATGCCATTATGACACTTTTACATTTTTAATCTTCTATTATAATCTTACTAGGTTACTTTCAAAGGACATTTTTTCATTTATAATTGTTTAGGATTTAAAATTATTTCAAAGTAAAAATGGATATTTCTAAAAGAGTTTTAATGATTTTGTTAGATCACTTTCATCTATGTCTACATCTTTTGTTGGATATTATGCTTAATTAAGGTTAATATACTATGATATGATCTTCCATATTGTATTTAAGGTTTTATGATATGTTTTATTATGGATGTTCTATTTTTATATCATTCATATCTTATAGATTAAGTATTGACATTTCATATGCTAGTTTTAATATTAATGGTATGTTGGCTATGTTTTACCCCTTTCATAAGAGGAATGCATTGGACATTGTAAGTGTAAGGTGGGGACCACTATATCCCCTTGAGGAATTGGTATATCTCATGAGATAATTATATTTGGGTTTTGGCTAATGTCTTACCCAATTATATATGATGTATTGGCTGAAAATTTGACGTTGTGTTTAATATGTCCCACATTATGTATTCTTTCTTTATAAGGTTGGTTATTACATGTGATTATTCAACTAGTAAAATATCCATGTGTATGTTTTTATTATAATGGTTGAATTATTCTTTCCATATTATGTTCAAGTTTATGTTTAAAATGTTTTTTTATTATAGATATTTCCTTAAAAGTTTTTACTTATGATAGTTTCCGCTGAATTATTTACCCTTAATGATCATCTGATCTCACCCCATTATTATGTTTAATTTTTTATAGGATGCCAAGAAGTGTTTTATGATTGATATATAGGGTTAATATAGGGTAATAATGGTGTTATAAAAGTATTATCTATGTTCTATTTTATGTTATAAATTGTAATGTAAAGTTTATGTATTTAATTTATTTTACAAGACTGTTAACTAATCATTCATTTGGAATTGGATTCCTTGTAATCATGACAATGTATTAAAATAATACACGAGCTCCAAGAAACTGAGTTCAGCGAATTATAGTTCGTATCAGAGAAATTGTTTTCCTCATCCTTAGAAATAGATTTAGAAAATTTAGATTAGGGATCATAACCCTAAGATAGACATTGAGGATAAGTATAGAAGAACATCCTAAAATTTTGGAAATATAGAGATTGTGTGGGTCTGCCAAGAAATACATCCCTATCAGGATACTAAAAGTGGAGGGGGTTCTGTCACATATGTACCTAGAAGTAACAACTCCAAAAAGGTGTTTTGGGCCTTACTCAGGGTAACCTAGTACATGACAATGGGCCTTACTGCGCACCTGATTTGACACTCCCAGAGGATATTATTAGGATAATACACATTTTCTTTACAAACTATTATGAAAGAATTATGATTAAGTATGCCCCCAAAGAAACCATTTTTATGATTATGTGACTAGATATATTTAAATCTTCAAGTTATGTTAATCATTTTTCTATTTTTTAGATTGTACATTTTGATATGATTTAACCCAGTAAAAGGAATGTGAACCTCACCAATGAACATGATCCAAAGAGTAATAAAAATCATACATCTCATGGTCTTAAGCAGAAATTTTGAAGGGAAATAGTCTCCCATGTATTCTCATCATATGAAGAAATAGTTTCACGTGTTAATAAGACAAGTAAATAATTATATGATTCCTATGGCTTTGAAGGGAAGCAAGAGAAGAAGAAGAATTATTAATGTCCTTATATTGATATTAAAGAATTATGTAATTTTATTATTGTATAAATGATGTACTGGTTATACAAATTATGAAAATAAGTAAAGATTATAATATAATACAATTTCATTAAGGGTTTGAGATTGTATGGTACCATGTAAACCGACACATATGAAATTTAATGTTTCTAGAAAATATATGGTTGAGGGAATGATAACCCTTAATATGTCTGAGATAATGATGTTGGGATAAATATATGATTTCTTTTGATTAAGTATATTGAATATTATTGACTACCTTGGAACTGACTAATTTTCTATTTATTCCATCATTGTTGGAGTTTACATCATTTTTTTTGTATTTAAGGAGTATATATAGAATTATATGTTTCACATAAGAAATAAGGAAGCAAAAACATATTCAAATAGTGTTTTAGGGTAATTCAGGGTATTACCATGTTTTTTTGAGAATACAAGATGAAGGTATTCACATGATTGTTATATAATAAAAAATCTAAATAATGTTATGTGACCTTCCTTGTAAATTCTTGGACATTGATTTTGGACAAAAGTATTTTGGATATGTCTGATGGATGGAAAGGATTAAGTTAGACATTGGACAATATTTTTTAAGGGTAAAAAACTTAATAAGAATTTTTTTGGAGTGTTAAAATAATATAGTGTTAAGAAAAGGAAAACCATCAGGTCAAGTGACAACCTGTCACGTCAGACAAGGTTGCAGGAATCAAACCCACAACCAATGTGAGACAAGGATTTATCACCTACCACTGGCCTACATGATGTTCTGGTTTATATAATGTACTTTTTTAGGTAAATGGTATGACATAAGAAGTATAAATTCATTTCTAGAACCCTATATGATTAAGATAAATAGAATATGTTTTGAATTTTATTATCTTTTGGAGAGAAAGATGAGTTAGTGGTAGAAAGTAGTAAAATTATAGAAATATACAAGTCAAGTAAGTATGATTCATTTTTTTTTCTTATTCTATGAAGTAAATTAATTCTTAAACTCTTGGGAAAGTATATTAAAACCAAAAATGGTTTTCTTATACTTTTTTTTGTGATGAATCAAATGGTCCCTCAGATCATCGCAGATTTATAGATTTTTGGTAATTAACATTATATTAATACTGTTCTCTATAACTCTCCATAAGAACATGATGGTTATATTTTCTGTTCATGTCTATATTTTCTTACATGGAACCCCAGTATGTGTTATTTCTATTAACCTTCATACTTCCCTTTATTTTAAAATAGAGGTCTCATTAATCTATATTCTGATGTGGGATTTCAATAAAGATATTTCAAAAATTCCATCCCATAGATTTCTTCCGAGTTTAAATTGTGAGGATGAAATTTATTGAATGTGGAAATAATGTAACACCCCAATATTTCATGGTGCGTTATCTTCAATAGCTTGTGCTTCATGCAATGCCGACTTGGCTTACATAACGCGCAAGATTGAGTTTCTGCAAAACAACACTTTAGAATTCTAATTATTTAAATGATATATTTATAACATATCTATTAAATATATTAATATGAATATTAATAAATAAAACATATTTATAATGAAATTTATATGTTTTGGTAAAATAGTTATATGTTTAGAAATAATATTTTCCTAAAGGAACAATTTTTTATGTCCTTCTGTTAGCAATAATAAAATTAATTTTAGACAATAATAGAAATTTAATTTTGTAAAATAGACTTAATTTTTAAATTTGGAACATAGAAATTTGATTAAGGTGAATTTTTGGTATTTTTATGAAAACTTTCGATTTTTTAAGAATAGTGAAAAACACTGCATTATTATTAAAAAATTGACTTTTTCATTTAAATAATTATTTTAATTTATATTGGTTTTAAATTAAAAATATATAAATAATACATATATTAACCCAATTTATACCATTGGAATCATTTTTATAATATAATTGGATATAAAAATTTATTGAACATTTTTAACTTCTTTTTACCCACCTTCTAGCCACATTAAAAGATTAACATTAAACGTAATTTTACCACTTCTGTGAATTGAATTTAAAAAAATCCGAGATACACGGTTGTAATCAAGATAAAAAATGCGGTTTAATGGGATAAAAATAATTTTTGGTGAATATAAACTTTTGAATTTTATTTACCATAGTTAAAGGTAAATAGGGTAATTAATGGTAGAAATAATATTATAAAAATATAAAACTACCATTACATATGTAATAATCATATTGGATGATTTATAGGTGACCAAAAAAATCCTTAGGACTAATTTTTTTCATTTGGGTGCCACTTGGGTGTGATAATGACATGTTATAATAATTAATTTAATGTAAAGAGAAATATAACATAAACATGTATCCTTTTAATAAAAAAATTTTAATTTAGGGTTATATAAATAGTATATTTTACTATAAATATTCATTAGAAATATAAAATGATTTCCTATATCATGTTATTTTATTTATAATTTTTAGAGGTTAAATAAATAAATTTATTTATGAAATGATGATGATGCAGTGATTACCTTATTAATGAAACATTTAAATAAATGATATTATAAATATTAAAATAAATGTAATTTTAAAATTTTAATGCCATACACGAAATTTTTTGATGATTATGAGATGTTATATTTGAGTTAATTTATCTTGTTCAAATGAATCTAGTTGTTATTATTTTAACAAAAATCAATTACTAAATAGTGTCAAAATTGACAAAAATGAGTTTTTTTAAAAAAATACATTTTTTATTAAATGATATAATAGTTATAAATATCTAAGATTCATACAAGAAACATATATAATGTTAAAAATTCTATTATTGATCAACTTTAGGTTATATTGACATTTTATAGTTACTATATTAACCCTATAGTAAAAAAATAGGATGAGAGTATTTAGAACCATCCTAATATTATATTAAAAATAAATAACTTTTGAGCTATTTTAAATAGAAAATAAATTTTAATAAATTAATATTTTAAGATTACCCAAAAGTGCCCCCAGATCTCTTATAAAAGGTCACTTCTTATTATCATTAATTCACACCTACAAAGTCCTTTTTCTAGGTCTAAACCTACCCATTTACTCTCTAAACTTACCCAAATTCATCATAGAGTCAAAAATTTGGGAATAAATTCAACTTAAGGAGTCATTTTGTGCAAATCAAAAGGAGATACCCGAAAAAGAGGTAATCGTTTTATCAAAGTCTTTCCAAAATCTTTCTTCTTATAATTCCATTTCTTAAGCTGTTACCATTCTGAAATAATACATAAATCATATAATATATTCTTAGATGTTGTTATGATTATTGTACAACCATATTAATCATTTTACCCATACTATGAAAAAAAATATCACCATGTGTCCGTACGTAAGGCTTACCATCTCCACGTCGTGGTGTAATCTGTCTTTCATCAATACTTTATTTCACCTGGTATAATGTTGAATATAAATGACTTAAATAATAAATATAATATGATATTATTTATTTAAAATTCATATTCCATCAAATTACATACCATTTAACCATTAATTAAATGATATTGTTTCCCATGCGTACGTATGACTTATCGTCTCCACAACATGATGAGATTCATCTTCCACGTTCACCATCCAAGAATGATTATAAAAATATATATTAAGAATAAGTATAAAATATATGAAATAATAATTATACTATAATAATACATATATATATATATGTATGTATGTATATATATATGTTTGTATGTATGTATGTATGTATGTATGTACATATATGTCATTCACTTACTTCCACTCAATACAATAAGAAAATGTACACAACGTTTATGCATACATACGGCCTACTGTCTCTTTGAACAATATATTCAATTTCATAAATCTATCTATTATATAATTTTATATTGTGAATATATATGATATATAAATCATGTTATCATGATATAAGTAATATGATCAGGAATAACAAGTCAAAACGCATGTGATAAAGAAAGTGATTATTACCCGAAATGTTGCATTAACTTGGAATTGTTAATAAACGAGTAATATAAAGTTATAAAACAATAATATATGATATCATAAATATTATTATGATTCTGGTACAATTTAATAATATGTTCAAAACCATTATACAAGAGTTTTGGACACATACGGAGAGTATCGGACTTAGTGTGAGGGTTAATTTCACAATCTCATTATTATCTGAGATTGTTTATATGTAAGTATCTACTATGACATATTGATCCTCCACATCTATGTTTCTTATACATAAATTTAAAAATAATATTTATATACCTAGAATATTGTTGAAATTAATTTATACCCACGTTTTACTTTTTATAAATTTATTTGAATGGAATATTTATGTCGTTTTCCAAACGAGGTACTATATGACGTTTTGGAAAAATTAAGGAAAGAATGTTTTTTAACTTATACGGTGTGAGTGACTATTTTCCACCATTATAAAACCTTAAAATTTTGAAACCTCCCTTAAAATATTACTAGGTTATTTTCAAAGAAAATGTTTTTATTTATAATTACCCATGCTTTCAAATGATTTCAAAGTAAAAAAGGGATATTTTTAAAAGGGTTTTAATGGTTTTGTTAAATCACTTTTACCTATGATAAAATCCTTTATTGTATTGTATGCCTAATTAAGGTTAATATATTATGATATAATTTTCCATATTATATTGAAGGTTTTATGATATTTTTGATGATGGATGTGCTATTTTATATCATTCAGAGCTTATGGATTATGTATTGACATTTCATATGCTAGTTTTAATATTAATGTTAATGTTGGTTATGTTTACCCCTTTCATAATAAGAATTCATTGGACTTTGTAAATATTGGGTGGGGCCCACTATAGAGCCTTGATGCATCAGTAGGTATCATGAGACAATTATGTTTGGTTTTTGGCTAATGTATTACCCAATTATGTATGGCGTCTTAGTTGAAGCCTTGACGATGTGTTTATGATGTCCCCTATTATGTATTCCCTCTTTATAAGGATAGTTCTTACATGTGATTATTCAACTAGTAAAATATCCATGTGTATGTTTATATGGTAATTTTTGATTTATTTTTATCATATTATGTTCAATTTTATGTTTAAAAGGGTGTTGTTTTTATTATACATCTTTCCTTAAATGTTTATGCTAATTTATGATAGCTTCTGCTGAATTATTTACCCTTACTGAGCATTTGAGCTCACTCCATTCTTATGTTTCACTTTTTCCAAGATTCCAAGAAGTGTATTATGATTGTTTTTCAGGGTTAAGATATGGGAATGACGGTGTTCTTGAAGGATTATCTATGTTGTATTTTATGTTAGAAATTGTAATGTAAAGTTCATGTATGTAATCTATTTTCCAAGACTGATAAACCAATCATTCCCTTGGGATTGAATTCCTTATAATCAGGCCAATGTATTAAAATAATAAACTAGCTCTAGGAAACTAGTTTTGAGGTGTTACAATTGAGGTGATGATGATTCATACACATCAAAATTGACTTATGGATCATTGTCTTAAAGTATCAAAATAGTTCAAATGTGTTTGCTTAGTTTTGAGTAGGTGAGTTGTCCTTTTTATTAAAATTGATGTCAATTTTAAATAAAAAGATACACTTTGAGTTGTATTGGTCACAATGTGTGTTGAATCTAGGTGAGGATAATTATTACACATCCTAAATGGATTATGTATAGTTTTCATAAAGTATCAAAACAATATGAATGTGTTTACTTTGTGTTGAGTATATTAGTTCTCTTTTTTACTAAAATGTCATTTTAAACTGGAAACATGCACTTTGACTCATACCAATCACATCATGTATCAGTTTGACATGGGACTGATTTCTACATGTCACAAATGACTTAAAAATCAAGGTACTAAATTATCTAGAAAATTCAAGTGTGTTTGCTTAGTTTTCAGCGAGTGAAATTTATTTAACTAAACTTTTGATTTTAAAATGATCATGGACACATTGATTCATACCAAGCACACCATGCATCGGATTGAGGTTTGGTTGATTATTATATGCCAAAAAATGACTTATGGATCATTTACCTAAATTATAAAAATTATCTGAATGTGTTTTCTCAATTCTGAGTAGGACAATTTTCCTTTTCATTAAAATTGATGTCATTTTTAAATAAAAAAACACACTTGGAGTCATACCAGTCACAACATGTGTCAGATTGAGGTACAAAAGATTCCTACATGTCTCACATGACTTATGGATCGTTTACCTAGTTGTCAAATAAGTAAATGCCTCTATAGAACACTTTTTCAAGTCATATAAAACCCTATAATTTTTTTAATAAAATAAAACCTATTAAAAAAAAATTATAAAAAAACAATATAAAAAATCATCATCCAACTATTTTATTAATGTTTCATTCGGATCCTTATAGATAAATTCAAGTATAAAAATGTAAGTAATTCACCATTAACTCTACCTCCACGTCAAATAAATTAAATCAATTTCACCTAGATGTAAAAATGATCTATTTGATTATGGGATTTAGATATAAGAAACCCACATTCCTATTTTGTGGGCTAAAAATGACATAATGATCATTTCTTTATGCACTTTTGAAATGCCATGATTTTGATAACAAACCCATTATTTATTCTCAAAGTGTTATTAATGAAATGATCAATTATGATATATGTGTATAAAACTAATTAATACATATTAATTTTGTTCCTGAATAGCACTCCAATTCATTGGGTATGTAATTTAAACTATAGAGATGAAAAGTTTAACAATTCCTTGGTGAATAACCTTGCTAATTTCTTTTATGGAACCTTACTGATAAACCTTGGTGATATGCTTATGAATGTCTTATTTAAAATTTGTAGCAACATTTCCATGTAATAATTCGGGTTTTTTTTATTATGGTATTCCTCATGATCTTTTTTCATGACATAATTATATTCTTCATGTTCTTATTAATATTCCTTGTGATCACATGTAAACAATTTCCCTTACTAGGACTCATTCTAACCCCTTACCTTTGATGTATGTCCATAGGATATGTGATTCGATAAATTTACTTAGGATAAACCTATGAATAATCCTTTCAAGTGGATTAGAATAATATTTTATGTTTTCATGTTTTATGGTTATGATTTCCAAGAAACTAAACTTTAAAAGATCCTCTATTTTTTTCCATGTGATGAAAATTTTTGTAATAAAAATGTTGGATTCCATAGTTTGTATCAAAGGAAGTTTTGGTAATTTTTGGAAATTAGGACATGAAAATGCTAGGAAGAACCCTCAGGACAAGTTAAAATATAGAAAATAATCCTGGTAATTTGGTGAAGTATTAAGTAAGTGGTTTTTGAGAAAATAAATCTTGGTCTAGATATAAACAAGTGGATGTGGATCTGGCACAGATATATCTAGGGGTAACACCTGAAAACACCACATTAATATAGGATCAATTGGGAATTGGTTTATGAAAATGAGCCTTGTTTCACACCTCGTTTTATACTCTTGGGAGATATTTTTGGTTAATCACAAGGTTTTTATGAACCATTCTGAATAATATGTATAAAATTTAATTGTTGTTAAATAATAATATATTTAAGTTTTATTTTTGAAGACATGGAATTCCTTTTGAATTATTAGATTATTATGAGAAACATTTTTCTCACTAAGGTTTTATTCTTTTAGAAAATTGAAGAAAATAGTGGGAAATACATAAATGATTAACGCAATGGATGATGCGCTGAAGACCCTATGATGGAAGTTGTAATGGAAAAATTCTTGAGAATGATTAATGAACTATCTCAAGTTATATATAATAACTTGAATCAAGTTGTGAATCCAGATTCACCTCGAAGTGGAAAACTTGTTATTGATTCCTTCATGCATCAACGATCGCCTTATTTTAGTGGATCTACCAACATAATGATTTTTGAACAATGGATAAGCTCTATAGAAAAGTTCTTTTCTATACTCCACTATTCAGATCAAGAGAAAGTCACCCTAGAAGTATACTTCATAGAAGGAGAAGTTTATCAGTGTTGGAAACTGATTAAAAAATAAATTTAAGAAGAAAGATCGATGATGTGAATTGGGAAGATATCAGGGGGATATTTTTCAATAAATATTTTCCATGTTCGATGAAAAAAATAGAGATATAATTCATTGATCTGAATTACAAGGAAAATTAATCAATGGGATACTATGAGAGGAACTTGACAAGGATTTCTTGATACACCTACAGCTTTGTTATGGAACCAAATGAAAAGGGTTATATATTTTTTTAGTGAAAAAATAACTCATATGTAGAGGAATCTAGAAAATAGTTAGTATGAAATCTATGAGGAGATACTGTAAAGTGATATGAAGGTTTAATTAGAGTTTGGAGAAATTCAGTTTTCATATAGGTTGAATGAAAAGAAGATATCTATAGATCCAAACTCAGGGAGTAACTTTGATCATGGAAGAGTAGTAAAGAAAGTTAAACTTCCTACATGCAAAATTTTTGGTAAGAAGCGTTTGGGGAACTAATTTCTTGGGAGTGGAAAATGCCACAATTTTGGAAGGGATGGCCATATATCTCGATACAACTGTGGTGAGGTAAAGCCTCAAATTATCAACACTAATGGAAAAGGGAAGATGGTGCAGGTTGGCCTGAATTTCAATGCTTCAAGTGTATAAATCTTGGGAAATTTTCCAATCATTATCCTAATAATATGATAATAAAGTTAAATCACCATTAACCCCCACACAGGTCATGAGAGAAAGGTCGGGTATTTTTTATCATGAAAGATAAAGTAGTGGCTCCAAATGATGTGGTGGTAGGTTTTCTCTTTATTCTATCAAACATAGAAATTACATTGTTTGATTCTAGTTTTTCACATTACATTATTTCCTCTAGGTTTGGAAATAATATATATTTAATCCCTGAGCTGGTGGAAGTAGAGTTATCAGTCAAGACTCTAGGATGGATTGTCCAAGAATTAATAGTGTATAGAAACTCAAGTATTTACATTGGAAAGCACAATCTCATTGAAATTATTGTATTCATTCACATGGTGTAATTAAAAACTATATTAGGGATGGAATAGATCTCAAAGTATAATACTAAGATCAATTGGAGAATTAAGGAAATCTCATTAGTCTTGAATGGACAACCTAAATTTATTTTCAAAGGAGAGATATCCAGACATGATTTTTGTATATAGGCACCTCCCACAGCATTATTTATAGAGATTATCGATGAAGAGGGAGAAGGAAATTAAAGTATAAAGGTAGATAATGTCCCAATAATTTATAAATACATTGATGTATTTATTTAGGAGTTACCTAGAAATTCCCTACAAAGAGAGGTGGAGTTCTCTATTGAACTCGTACCTGGATCCAAGATGATATCAAATACCTTGTATAAAATAAAAAATGTGGAGGTATAGTAATCAAGGAAACAACTTAAATATCTTTTTGAGAAGGGATTTATCTTACTAAGTGTGTCTCCTTGGGGAATTCATGTTCTATCTATGAAGAAGAAGGATGGATCAATGTGGCTATTCCTTGATTATAAAGAACTTAAGGGGATCACAATGAAGAATAAATACCCTCTCTCAAGGATTTATAATTTATTTGACCAACTTCATGGGGCTCAATTCTTATCCAAGATTGATCTTCGATCTGGTTATCATAAATTTATGTTAAAGAAAGAATATATTCTAAAGACTTCCTTCTAATCAAGGTATGAGCATTATCGGTTTTTGGTTATATCTTTTAGCTTGACTAATTCTATTTCTATATTTATGGATTTGATGAATAGAGTCTTTAAGGACTACCCTGATAAATTTTTGGTAGTTTTTATTGATGTGATTCTAATATATTCCAAAATTATCTAAGATAATGATGATCAACTAAGGGTTGTATTGAAAAAAATAAGGAAGGATATGATATTTGGAAAATTAATAAAATGTGAATTTTGGTTACAATGATTTTCTTTCTTGGGGAACATTATAACCATAAAGTAATCTCAGTTGACCCTTCCAAGACCAAAGTTAATATGGTAGGATATTATAGAAGGTTTGTGAAAAACTTTTCATGAATTTATAATCCACTGTCCAGGTTAACTAAAAAATGGGCTAATTTTATCTGAAAAAATGAGTGTGAAGAATGTTTTCAAGAACTAAATATTAGATTGGTTACAACACATGTGTTAACTCTACCCTCTATCGAAGAATGATTTTTTATTTTTAGTATTAACTATCTTAAAATGGATTGAGTGTGTACTCGTGAAAAATGATATGGTGATTGTTTATGCATCTCAACATTTAAATCCTCATGATTAGAATTGTCCTACCCATGACCTGGAGCTAGTTATGGTGATTTTTTGTCAGAAGAAATGGTGTAACTACCATTATGGAGAGAAATGTGATATATACATAGACCACAAAAGTTTGAAGTATATATTAACATATAATGAATTGAGTATGAGAAAAATTATATGGTTATAAATTCTTAAGTAATATGATTGTTTTGTTCATTATCACATCAGAAGAGAAAACAAGGCCGCTGATTCATTATGTAAGAAAGACCATGTTTGGTTGGAAATAATGAGGATTCAAGGAGATCCAATGACCAAGGACCTAGTAAGGTTGGACATGGGAATAATGATGGAAGGTACATCATCAATCCCATCCCAAATGATTTACCAACCATTATTACTAGAGAAGATGAAAAAAGATAAAAGTTTTGATCTTTTTTTTCAAAAGAATATAGATGATGTGAAGAATGGTAAGATTCCTAAGTTAAATATTGATCAAGAAGGTGTAATAATATTTCATAAAAGGCTCTGTATTCCATCTATTCTAGAGATTAATAAATAACTGATGGATGAATATCATAGATATACATTCTATATACATCCTAGAAGGAAACAAATGTATATGGACCTTCAAGATCATTATTTGTGGGATAATATGAAAAGGGGGATTTCTGACTATATTAAAAGGTTCTTGGTATATTATCAAGTGACGGAAGAGTGAAAAATTATGAAATGGGTATTGAAACCACTACTCATACCATATTGGAAGTGGGACAATATAACTATGAACTTTTTCACCAGTCTCCCAAGAAAATTCAAGGAAAATAATGTGATATGGGTTATAGTAGACCGACTCACCAAGACTGCCCATTTTATCACTGTTTATGAAGATTTATCTCTTTACCAAATTACCAAGATATATGTAAAATGATTGGTAAGGATTCATAGGGAATAACTTTATATCAGTTCTTATTGCGATCTGTGGTTCACATCTAAATTCTAGAGAAGTATTCAACATGCTATAAATGTTGAATTGAACTTAAATATGGAATATCACCCATAAACTGATGTCTAGTCTAAAAGGACTATTTATACACTTGAGTAAATTATAAGAATATTCTCAATGGAATGTAAAGGTGGATGGGATCAACACCTCCCATTAGTTGTGTTCTCATAAAACAACATCTTCTACTTGAGTATTCAAATGGAACGCTATGAAGATCTGAATGAGAAGTGGTGTAGAACATATACTTTTTGAGATGAATTTAGTGAGATAATGATTCTTTGGCCTAATATATTGCAAGTGATAATATAATAAGTTCATGTCATCCAAAAACATATAAAAGCTTCTTAGAGTCCACAGAAGAGCTATGTTGACAACCATTGAAGGGACTTGGAGTTTAATTTTAGAGGCAATGTTTTCCTTCAAGTATCACCATAGAAGTGATTCATATGGTTTGGGAAGAAAGATAACCCTAGACCAAGGTACATTGGACCCTATAAAATCCTTGATCTCATAGGATTAGTGGCCTATCAGCTAGCACTTACACTAAATCTAGCACAGTTTCATGATGTATTCCACATATCTATCTTGAGTATACACATAACCAGTCCCTCACATGTACTAAATTTAGAGGTGGTACAACTGGACCATGAACTCTCTTATGAGGAACATCCCGGGAAGATCTTGGACCATAGAGTAAATGTTCTATGAAATAAAAATATCCACCTTATCAATGTGTTGTATAGGAACCATAATTTTAAATATGTGACATGGGAACATTAAGAAATAATGAAGTATAAGTACCCTCACCTTTTCTCAATTGAGAGAATGATATAAAATTTCAGGGATGAAATTTCTAAAGGGGGGAAGAATGTAATGACCCAACTTTTTTAAAATAATATTTTTTCCTTATAAATTGTGTGTCAGATTTTTCTATACACAAATAAACCTTATATCATTAATAATGATCATTACACTAGTCATCTATAAGTCCAATTAAAAATAAAAACATTACAAATGGACAAAGAATATAAAATTGAATAGCTAAAATAAGAAAATAAGGATTTCCCCAATCTACTAGAATCATCACCACCACAGAAAATGCTATAAAAAGAAAACAAAATATTATTAAACCAATAAACATCTTATAAAAATTAAAATATAACAATAAGTGGAATTATCGGCAATTTTGAGTGAAATAAAGAAGTGTAGTTTATAGAGTATAAAGGGAAATATGGACATTGGATTTTTTAACATTATAGGACCGTTTATCAAATATAATTGGTGGTTATTATAAACATTGGAAAATTTTACTGCTAGGAACTATACCCATTGGTAATTATTTTACCATTATAATTAGTGTTTATAAGTAGTAATGAAGAAGTATAATTGATATATAAAGAATCATTGATGGCATCAACCAATAGATTCTTGTCGTATAAATTCCTTTTGTCAAAACTTGGGAAGGAGGTATTATCTTTGGGGTTTTCCCTTGAACAAACCCAAGACAAGATTTAGTAAGAGAAAATTTAACAAAATCACCAATAGAGAAGTTCATGTTATTGTATATTACCACTCGGTTGATGTTAGTCAAGCCACCCAACAAAACTACCACCATCACACACCTTACACTTAGGGAATATGTGGGTGTAATAAGGGGTTACTTGTCTAGGAATTAGATTATTAAAGTGTATTTACTTTGTATAAATAAATTTTTTGTCCATCAATTCCAATTTAAGAATATTTTTTCTTAATAAAATATATGTTTAATTGAGATGGATTTGATAAATTGATTTTTCAAACCCAAATTATACTTTTCAAAAAAGATATAAAATTTTATAATAAACTAATTTATTCAGAATTATAATTATTTAAAAGAAATAGTACGTTAAAAACACTCTTATTTAAATGGAAATGATAAAATAATTTTATTATGTCCTTGGAAATTTTTAAGTGTTAGAAATTTTACTATGTATTATAACCTGTTATTTTTTTTAATAAATAATGATTTATATATTTAAAAGTTAGAATTATCATATTTCGATAATCTTTCTGATAAAATATACATCATTTTTTGAATTGATAATGTCACAATTAGGTTAGGGTGAATTTATGAGAATGTTCAAAAATATTTTACCTTTTCCATTAATTGTAAAAATTCAGTTTTTGGTTTTCAGCATGTTTAATGACTTCATAATTATGTCATGATTATTTAATAATTAATTAACTACAATCCATGGTATAAAATATTATATTTTATTAATATTAATTATTTTAATTGATTTTAATCATTTTCCAAACCTATAAAGGTCTTTCCGAAGTGTAAAATGGAAACTTTTATTTTTAAAAGTATTACTTTGTGGAATCATTACTTTTCCATGCCAAAAGAAGTAATAAAAAATTATTTTTGGATATGGTGGATTTAAATAACATAACATGTTTTCCAAATGTCTAAAACCATTGGTAAGACAATTGTTTTTCTTTTTCCACAACCTAGATCTCCAAAGCCTATATTTAGAAATTCTTAAACAAATCCTTCACTTTTCCTATAAATTCCCACCCATTTATGAATTTCCATTGACTCCCAATCCATTATCCACGATTTTCTAATATTTTTTTCTCCTAAGGATCCCCCTTAAGGTTTCCTAAGTCCCCCATGGTTCTATTCCTTAATATTTAGGAGTAAATTTTCATGGTAAGGTAATTCACCTTTATTTATCTTCAATTAAAGAGCCTCTTTTTGTATATATCTTTTACATTTTATTGTTACTATATTTTAATACACTTTTTATCATACCATTACATAAACATTATTTTTAATCAATGTGATACCCTTTAACCTCTCAATTTACCCTTTTAAAAGACTGTATTTATACCTATCATTCTGCTGAATTTACTTCTCAAATTTATATCTCTACTTAAAAAATATTTCTTTTATTTTATTATTATAAATACCCAAACCTATTTCCTTTTAAAGGGTATTCATATAGATGTAAAAATTATTTATTTGATTCAGGTATTTACACATAAGAAACCCAAATTCCCTTTTCATGGGCTAAAAATGACATAATGATCATGTCTTT
Organism: Viscum album; assembly: GCA_963277665.1. Lineage (NCBI taxonomy): Eukaryota > Viridiplantae > Streptophyta > Magnoliopsida > Santalales > Viscaceae > Viscum > Viscum album. The sequence continues at coordinate 611,601,765 of OY728129.1, read as the reverse complement.
AAGTTCTTTTGAAACGCCATGATTTTGATAAGATACCCATTCTTGATTCCCCATGGGTTATTAATCAAAATATTGATTATTATATATATGGATCAAATTAATTAAGACATATTAAGGGTGCACCCTAAGAGAACTCTAATACATTGGGTAAATAATTTAATCTCTAGAGATGACAATTTTTATAATACCTTGGTGAATAACCTTGGTATTTTTTCTTTTATGACACCTTGGTGATATTCTTATAAATGTATTATTTAAATTTTGTGACCTCATTTTCATTTTATGATTTAGGTTATTTTTATTATGATATTCCTTGTTATCTCTTTTTCATTCCATAATGATATTCCTCATGTTCTTATTGATATTACTCATGATCACATGTAAATAGTTTCACTTAATATGCCTCATGCTCACCACTTTTCTTTTATGTATGTCCCCAAGATATGATATCCAGTAAATGTACTTATGATGAATCCATTATGAATACTTTCAAGTGTATTAGAAGAATTTTTTATTTTTTCATGTATTATGTTCTTGATTTCTGATAAACTCAACATTAAAAGATATTTTATTTTATTCCATGCAAATAAAAGTTTATATAAAAAAGGAAATATTCCTTATAAACTGAGGCTGATAAGAAGATAATGAATGGGAAGCTTTTAAATTCTACTTGTGATCAAAAAGAGAAGAAAATGATTTATGTGGATTTATTTATGAAATCAAAATCCGAAAAAGGATCTCGTAAGAGGAGGAGATACCAGATGATTCACATATGTGTGTTTTTAATAGCAATGCGGATATATTAGCCTATTATCAAACACAAAATCTATCTAAGGTGGGTGTACAAGGGTATTTAGTCTCCAATAATAATAATGACCCCTAATATAGGGGTTCAACCAAGCATCCAATGATTGTAGTGGGTCATGATGCTCCTCTTATTTTACTTGTTATTATTATAATTATATCTCTCTTAGTTGATGGGTTTGAAACATCAATAAGGTTAGTATTATCAAGTGAAACTCCAAAGTGTGGTCCAAGAGTATAGACAAAAACTACAATGGGTTTTTAAATTTATTTTAGCAATGAAGAATTGATGGTGGATGAAGTAGTTAAAATCAGATAATCCTTAGTTTTGAAAAAATAAGTTCAAGAAGTGTATGGGATAAAAATACCATCCAAATAATCTCTATCTAAGGGTGTTGATTTGAGCTACAAGGATACTCTTCAAATCACACAGGATTGTGATGCTCCTACTTCTAAAGTTTCAAATGTATGTCACAATTCATTGTCTAAAAATATTATCCTTCCAAAAAGTCATATCTAAAACCACCCATTCTTAGTAAATTGTAAGCCTGAGTAAATACTTATAATTTATTTTTCACATTGGATGCCTCTGTTTGTGAAACTACTGTGGAGGAATTTAAAAATAAGTCTGTTGTGGAAGAGGTTTACCTTCCAGTCAAGGATACCACACTCACTAAAATGGGCTCTAAATATCAATATAACACTTAGAAAATGGTGAAAATTTTATGATAAGATCATCTACTGATTGATACATTCACTTGAAATGTCAATTTATTTATTTATTTTCCCTATTATGAACTTGGTTAAGTGGTAAATAGGAGTCGAACCAAATAGAAGGACTTAAAATGTGTGTGAGTGACTCATGAGAAAAATAAAAACACTTAATAATTAAAAAAATAATAGTGATGATATTTGGAATCAATGGTAACAAGCGACAATGGTGATTATGTGATAGTGATGAAACTGGTAAAAAATTAATGAGAAAAATAAAATCACAAAGAATGAAATGAAAAGAAATTGATGAGATATGGGAATTTGATTGGATATTTTAAAACATATTTTCCTTTGTTCATACACTACAAGTATACTATAATTAACATATAGTTACTTTTCCAATTCTTCCAAAGGTCAACCCATGAGTGAATGATTCCTTCAGTCTTTTAAATATGTAATTCACTAGATCACAAAATGATGCAATCTATTTTCACCAGAATAAACTTATTCTTTTGATCTTGGTGTGTTATTATAAATATTATATTACTATTTAGATTTATTCTTTCATAATTAATTATCTTGAAAAATATTTCAACTCAAATTAGATATCACATATTCTCTATGTTTTGGAAAATTACATCACTTAAGATTTTAATATGAGAGTTACATATAGAAAAGGAAGGTAAAAATAAAGTAATAAGAGTAACCAACACAATATTATTCACCTAATAAATTTTATTTTATGATCGTGTTTTTGAAATAAAAATAAAATAATGTATTCATTATAATCAATGAAATAGAATAATGATAAATAAAAGGGAGATAAAATTCTTCTCTGTCAGAGATATTTCACTTCCCAAGATCCAGTGAAGTCTTCCTATCACTTGGTTCTTAGTAGATGATTCCCAGTAATCATTGTATGATTTTTCCATTAACTAGTCCAAGTTACCCACTTTTATGTGATTTTAATTTAAGTTATTTTTTTACACTTAAAATAGAATCATGTTTCAATGAAAAGCCTCTAAATCATAGTTATAAACTCTATACTTTTTTCTTGGGTTTCCACATGTTGTGCATGTCACTACTCATAATCCCCTTGAATGATCCAAGAGGAACCCTAAACTTATTGTGCTCCTTTATACCTAGTAAAAATTCACCTCTTTATGTGACGATTCTCAAGTATCTTATCACCTCTTCTAGAAAACTCTAGAAACTTTTCATGAATTGATTAGAAATGAGCTTGACTACAATTCCCCAATACACTTCATCACAACGTTAACTTACCTTTAATCAATTTTCAATTTAGAAAACTATGGTTCCATAGGTAATTACCTAAATCCCAATTTTCTAGAGTTTATAATTAGAATAAAGTATATTACAATAATTTATATTTAAAATTAAAAGATCATGTATTTTCAGAAGAATAAAACTCAAGACCACAATAAAAACGTAAAAATAATTATTTTAATAAAATCATCACCAATCAATGAAATATTTTTTTATTTAATTAAATAGAAATTAAATCATGTAAACTTTAATCAATTAAATAAATAACATATCCAATTACATAAATTTATTAAAATAATGAAAAATATATCTCAAAAAATTAATAATCATTGATTCTCTATTTAAAGCAAAGTTTTAACATTAAATATTCAAAGAATCCCCACAAAATATGTGACAAAATGTATTCAACAAAGGCCACATCAAATCCCTACACACATAGAAATTTATTTTTCCTCAATTAATCCATTTATCAAGTTAATTGGTAGAAAAGAAGTCTCAATATTGAGAAACAAATATGTCACGAAGAATTGGTTTTGAAAAAAAAAATCTTGCATAGACCCCCTCAAGTTCATGAAGCAACTGGACTCTTAAAATTAAATGGTTTTGGGTCAAATTTTATTTCCTATTTCACAAATATTTTTAGAATTTAATGTTTTGAAAATAATTAAACATACATCAATTTGTATCCAACTAAATCTTCTAAACTACTATTTACCACCAAGTGAATAGACAAACCTAAATTGGGAGAATAAAATAATTTATAAACACCATTGGAAGGGAAGGTAGTTAATTATTAATGTAATAAACTAACCCACCCAATATTAAGAGAAATAAAAATAAATCTTTTATCTTAGATTTATATTTTTATTTCATATCTGATTTGGATGCATATCTTAAGGGTTTAATTCAAATAAAAAAGTTCAAAGATAGTGATTTTTTTAAAAATAATCCCCAAATTTTACTATGTGAATTTATTATAAATAACAAAAAACCAGATACCCCAAATCAAATCCACTGGGTAAATTATATTAACCTTCTACAAGTGGAAAAACAATACTCGATATTTAGAAAAGATACCACCCACTAAAAGTGCTGAAGTGATCCCTAAAAAATAATGTTGAAAAAATATGTCTTTATTGATGTGTGTATTATTGAAGTATAGTTAAGAAAATTTAAAACCACTCAACCTCAATTAAAACCCAATATTTTCCCCATTATAGAATCCTAAGGTGGGAGAAATGATAATTATATTTTTTCTCAAATCTAATTTTAAAAACAGCAGTTCATAGTATGTTTTAAGGGTTACAAGAGAGGTCACATATAGTTTTCCACAATGAACAAAACTAAAAAAACATAATTGAAAAATATCATGCTTTTTATCCTAAGAATAGAAGAATAAATTTTTAATAAAACACATACAATTAGAATGGTGAAACAATGATTATATAAAAATTATCATTTTGAATCTAAAATAATTTTTAGGGTTCTATCAAGATTTTATAATTTGATTCAATTTTATTTATAACAGCCTATATATCATTATGATAAAACTCCCAATAAAATTAAAAAATTCACTTATTTTAGCTCAAATAGCCAAATAACCCCCCCCCCCCTCCCACACACGCAGACAAACTTAATTCCCAGTAGAATAAAGATTTGTAAATAGATGAATAGATTTAAATTAAAAAAATTTAAATAAGAAAAATATAAGAACTTCCCTTAACATGAAACCTTAATCATTTGAATGAAGACATATCATTCCTTTTTTATTTATCTAGAATACATAACTCTAAATTTCCCTTATAATAACAAGTAGAAAACATTAAGAACTATGAATTTACGATCAAGTGTAAATGGGGTCAACGTTAGGTTTAAAGGGAAGTGATCCCATATTGTTTAATAAAAGTTTCTCCTTTTATTCCTTGAAAACCATTCAAAACTCCACTCTTCATGGAAAACGTAAGACTCCAACTGATCATGTTGGTATATTAACATGAGGGTATTACATTAGGTAAATAAACCATGAATGTGAAATTAACCCCATAAATCAACTAACCACATTAATAAAAATATCTATAGACCACAAGAAGAAGTAAAAAAATGAACACACCTTGAAAACCCACTGAACGCACCCAAAAAATCAAAAAATTCATCACTGACCATAAGAATAAGTGGCTAGAAAACCCAAGAATGAAATCTAACATATGAATAATCTTGAAACATACTACAAGAGTTAATTTAAGAATATATAATAAACAAATTTCAACCAAGTCCCATATTGGCTGTGGAAGTCAACTAATCGTAAGGTTCATGTGGCAGGTCAGCCGATTACATGTTGAAATTCTATCAGGGATTAGGAAGACTACATGAAGACTCAAGTGATTATGCCTGACCTACCATTCTAGTACACTAAAAGACAATAAAGTACAAGATTTGTTGAGTTAGAATTATTAATTCTTAATTTTCCATTACTCTAGTTTTGGAAATCAAAAACAATTTTTTAAAACCTTATTTACTATTACATACTATGTTTTTTAGTATGTTTTTTGTAGAAAACATTATATTTCACCATAAATAGAATAATTTCAAATATATTATGATTATAAAGTTAAAATTTCTAAATATGATCATCATATTAATCATGAGTCTAATTATTGGACATACCTATTAATTATACAATGAGTTAGACTTTTGTCTTATCTTTCGTACTAACAAAATTCATGACCATCATATTGGTTATGGTATCAAAATAATAATAATGATCCTCATAAGGATTATATTATTTAAAATTGATAAGGATTTCCATCAAACTAACCTAAGTTTATGATCGTAATATAGAAGATATATTTATATTATAAAGAATACCTTTAACATTGTAATGGTGTTGAACAATATAACATTGGAATTTTAGTTATAGACGAGCTTTCAAGAGCCAGCTGTCTGAGGTCATTGTAAAAAAACATGGAAATATTGTTGTTGGGGATTCTCCTATAAACAACTGGTCATTTTAAGAGTATCCAACTAATAAATTTTCTCTCTCAATACTTTTAAAGTTTACATAGTGTGAACTACTTGCTCATAGTCTTTGTAATTATTTAGAGAGTTTTTTGTTATAAGGAATCCTTATGAGGGTTGTTTTCTTAATAAATTTTGAAATTATATTTTTGTATGATCATTGTTACGATCAAGGGATTATAAGTATAGTAAGATAGTGAATCTAATCCATCGAATCAATGGATTTTTAGGATAAAAGGACATACACTTATCATCGTATTAAGGAATTCTAGGGATAGGAAGACAAAGTTATTCTGATCATCGTATCAAGGAATTTCTTGGTATGGAAAGAAATACATAACAGTGAGTATAAAACTATAGATACCTTTAGTCAAGGATATTTACTACCTTACTCTTAAGGTCAAAATAGGTAAATATTTTAATGTATCTTTTAATTCATTCTTACTATTACTACCTCTTGTATCACTTGTTTTTACAAGTTTTTATTCTGTAGTTCACGTTAAAAAAAATATTGTACTTATCTTCTTATACAATTGGTTTTATTGGTGTGATTTTGAATACAATAAAAACAGTACTTTGATAGTAATCATGTTCATTGTGATTATGATATTTTACTCTGATATAATTAGACTGTTTTTTGTTCTAATTTTGTTACTTGAATAATCAGACAAATTTTGAGTCTTATAAATTTAATTTATGATTCTTGTGTGTTAATTAGTTTAATTTTTTAAAACTATAATTGAACCAAAAACCTCTTGTATGTATAGAAATATTTAGATACTATTATGATCATATAATTGGTATCAATGCTAGTTTCTATTTCTCATATACCTTCTGAGTTTTTACTTATTTTATCATTAGTAAGATTCTTATGTTTTTGTTATAAACTTTGTTACACTAATGTGTACTTGTAGAAAAGAGTATTTATATTTGTTTTTAAGATGTAAGTTATGAATGTTGGTTCTACTGAAAATTTTAATCCTATTAAACTATAAATATTTGATAGGAATGGATATAAATATTGGAGATACATAATGAATAATTTTTTATCAACACTAGAGTTGATAACTTTTTTTTTGTTTATTAGAAAATATAATATTTCTGATAAGGAAGTTTCTTCTTTTACCAATGATGAGAACTGTTAATATAAATATAATTACAAATCCATAAATACTTTAATCTTATCTATGATAAGTAATATCTACAGTCAAATATTATCTTATGAATCTACTAACATTATTGGGATTAAATTGGAAGCTATTAATTTTGGTAAATCCAAAGTTATAGAAACTAGAAGAGCAATACATAGAGATAAATATCATGTTTTTTATTTTTTACCTAGAGAATCATTTATAATGATTCACAAAAGGTTCATAAAAATTATAAATAGTGTATAATATCCTGGATAAAAATTTCTTGATGATAAAATGCTTATGGAAAAGATTATTGATATTATTCACAATTATTGGGAATCAAAAGGAACAGTTATTGATGATATAAGGAAGTTAAATAATCTTAATATTGATTATTTGATTGTTACCCTCATGTATTATAAGGGAAGACATAAAATATAAGATAAGAAAGATAAAAATAAATATGGTGTAGTTTTTTTCTACAACTTCTAGTAAAATTTAAAATCTTGAGAAAGTTGTTAAATATTCAAGGAAGAAGAAAGTTGTTATTCAGCTAGATTTGAGTACATCAGAACATTCATAGAATGAATTTCATTATATGTCTAGAAGTATGAATAATATAGTTGGAAATAAATATTTTCAATTCTATTACAATAAAGGTCACAATAATAATGTTGATAAGAAATATTCATAAGTCACTTGATATGAATGTAAAAAAGCTGGACATATCCAACCTGATTGTACAAAGATGAAAAGGAAATAAAATAAAGAAAAGAACATATAAATAAATTCATAGTGCTAATATATGTCTAAAGAAAATAATTTTTTGAAATATTTTTACACATGGAGTTCCAGTGGTGGAGATTATTTTAAAAATTCATCAAAAAATGAAAGTTCTAGATAGAGGAACATTGGTCTTTTTTCTAAAGTACCCATGGTAAATAATTGTGTGATGGAAAAGGTACATATAGCTAAATATCTTAAAAATGCGCCCTTAAATTCTAATTATATAGTTGAGAAAAATTATATATATTCTGATGATGAATCTTCATCAGAAGAAGATAATTCAATAACTAGTTATGATGAGGTTTCCTTTTTTGTAAAATTACATGAAAATAAAAATTGAAAGATATATAAAAATAACTTGATAATGATAAAACTAAACTTGCTAAGAATAATTTAAGAATAAATATTTTAAATAATGAAATAACAAATATTTCTAATGATCCTGATGAAATGATTTTTTAGAAAGATATTATTTCAAAACATTTTGAAAAACTTATTTATGAGAAAAATGTTGTACAAGGAAAACATAGTTCCAAAACTAATACTGATGATGATAAAAATTTAGTTTTCAAAATAATATATGAAATTTATAGTTTGAAAAATCATTTATCAAAATTTACCCTTATAAATTAAAATGTTTATTAAATGTATAAACAAATTAGACCTCAGGGAAATAGTTTCAGAATGGGTTTTACTTAAAAAACTAGTTTTTAGTAACAATTTCCCTATTCTAAAAAGTGAAACTTTTTTCACTATGTGCAAAAGTGGTGTTTAATAGAAGAATAATTGTTATTTAAATAAATTTCAATCTTTGGGATTTCATAATGACTATTTCTTTGAGAAAAAATTGGTTACCAAAATTTTTTTCTTTTAACATTATCGGACCCAAGAAGTTCTGGGTTTCGAAAAACTAATCTTTTTTCAGGAAAAGAAATATAGTACCAAAAACAAGAACATTTAGTACATGTATAATGAATGTTCTAGGAACATGAATGAAAATAAATATTTATTTGAGAATATAATCAATATGAAGGGTTCCAAAGTAACTTTTTGAGATAATGATAAGGGAGAAATCATTGATATATGCAACATTGATATTCTTGGAAAATATATTATTTAAAATGTTTTATTTGTTTTAGGACTTAGAGAAACCTTATAAGCATAAGGAAATTATGTTATAATGGTTACACTATGAAATTTAGGAATGATAAATGTACATTACATAGTTCTAAGGATAAATTTATTCTTTCTTCTAATCGGTATGAGAATGTTTATACACATAACTTAGAAGACCTTAAAAGCTATGAATTACCTTGCCTTTGTGCAATAGAAGATTAATCATGGTTATGGAATTAAATTTTAGGACATTTTAACCTAATAAACTTATCTAAGTTGACTATGAATGGACTTGTTAAGGATCTACCAGATATTATGTTTGATACTTCAAAAGTATGTGACCCTTTTCAATATGGTATGAAATATAAGTCATGTTTTAAATCTATTAGTGATGTCTTAACTACTAATGCATTATTGTTAGTTCACATAGAATTTTTTGGTCCGAAACAAACTGAAATTACTTGTGTAAAATACTATTTATATGTCTTGTTTTATGATTACACTAGATATATATGAATTTATTTTCACACAATGAAATTTGAAGCCTTTAGTTATTTTAAAACTTTTGTTGCTAGGGTTAAAATTCTGAAACACCTTTCCTTGATAAATATCCATGGTGATCTTGGTGGAGAATTTGAATATCACAATTTTTAATATTTTGTAGAAAATAAAGGTGTAGTATATAAATTTTAATCACCTAGACCCCCCCCCCAGAAAAATGGTGTAGTTGAAAGAAGAAATATAATTCTTCAAGAAATAACTAAAATCATGCAGAGTGAAAATTTAGTTGATAAACATTTTTGGGATGAAGTGGTTAGTAATACCTACTATACTATAAATTGTGTTTTAATTTGAAATTTTCTTAATAAAAATCTTTATAATTTTGGGATAGAAATAAATCCAAAAGTTTCTTACTTTAATGTTTTTGGTTGCAAAGTATTCATCCTGAATACTAAAGATAACTTAAATAAATTTGCACCAAAATCTAATTTAGGAATATTTTTAAGTTATTACACTACTTATATGGATTATAGAGTTTTTAATAAAAATTCTTGTACTGTTTATGTAACACCCCAATATTCCACAGTAGGTTTTCCTTTTGAATAATGCAGTAGCCTGCGTTGTATGCAACTTGGAGTTTTAACACCCCACGACCAATCAAACTAACCGTTATGATTATTAATACCCATTTTTTTGAAATTTTATAAATATTATTTATATAAATAGACTTAATTTTTGGATTGGGAATATCAAAATTATCATAGGATGAATTTTTGGTATTTTTCTAAAAACTTTCAAATTTTGATGAATAGTGAAAAACACTGCGTTATTATTTAAAACCGAATTTTATTTAAATAATTAGTTATTTTATTTTATTTTATTTTATGTAAAAATAAATACATAATAACTATATATTTTTTATTTAATTCATTGGATTCATTTTATAATAAGTTTAGATATATAAAATTTTATTGAACTTTTTACCGACTTTTACCCACCTTCTAGGAGCATTTGAAAATTTGCATAAAACTTAATTTTACTACTTATGTGAGTTGAATTTCAAAAATCAGAGAGACAACATTAATATCAGTAAGTAAAATGTGGTTCAATAAAATGAAAATAATTTTGGGTGAATAGTAACTTTTGACTTTTATTTACCATAGTTAAAAGTAAATAGGGCAATTAAAGGTAAACATGATATTATAATTACCATAACACATGTCCTAATTCTATTTTATAAGTTTGATTCGACCAAAAACAACCATAGGAATAAAATATGATCCTTTTGGTCCACTTGGATTATATTAGGACATTTATTAATATTTTATTTAAAAAAGAGTTCAAAGTGCTAAATTCAAAGTTTAATAACTAAACCATTTATAATATAGAGTTACACAAAATATAAATTAGACAATAAATATTCATTAGAAATATAAAAAAAATTCTACATAATGGTATTTTGTTTATAATTTTTTAAATTAAAAAATTTAATTTATTCATGACACAATGATGATGTAGTAATTACCTTATTCATGAAATATTAAAATAATTGATATTATAAATATCCAAATAAAAGTAAATTGAGACTTATGATGAATTAAAATAATTTTATAGGTGATTATGACATTTTATAGTTGATTAAATAAATTTTATTATAAGTGATAATGTTTTTATGGCTTTTAAAAAAATCAGATACTAAATAGTGTCAAAATTGAAATAATTAAGTTTTTAAATCAAATACAATATTATTAATTGACATAATATTCTAAAAAATTTATGGTTCTTAAAATGGACTTATGTGAGGTTATATATATTAACAATTAATAACTTGGGGTTCTCTTGGTAGTTTATAGTAATTTTATTAACTGTATAATATAAAAATACAAAGAGACTTGGTAAATGTCAAACTATTTAATTAAGAGTTAAATCTAAAAGATAAAGTTAATATGGTGACCTAAACCAGTATAAAAACTATTGGTTGGGTGGTTTTTGACCCATACCCACATTATCCTCTTAATAAATCATTTTTGATCCATTAGAAACCTAAAATTATTTTATTATAAAATAATATTTCAAGCTTTTCCTAAAGTGACTCTCACCTCTCTGATAAAAGGGTACTTTCCCTTCTCTTAATTTCATACCTCCAAATCCATTTGGATCGGCCAAAAAATGCCCCAATATCCTCCTAAATTTCATAACATAAACCTAGAGTCCTTACTTTGATCAGAAATCCAACTTAAGGAGCCCTTTTGATCAACTAAAAAAGGAAACACCCGAAGAAGAGTTAATAATTTGACCACCCTCTTTCAAGTTCTTTTCTTCTTCCACTTCATCTTTATTTATGGTTTCCATACCAAAATAATAACTCCAATACCTTATAAATACTGTGATTTCATTATAAATATGTTACAACCATATTCTTTATTCTATCCATCCAATAAATGACAAAGTCATCGTACGTGTGTACGTACGGCTTACCGTCTCCACATCGTGGTGTAGTTTGTTATTCAAACACTTAATTATTTGTATGGGTATAATAATGAGTATAAATTATGTAAATAATAAATATAACATTTTAATGATTCTTTATATATGATATACCATCCAATTACATAGGATTTCACCATCAATATAATGATATTTCCGCTCGTGCGTACGTACGGATTACCGTCTCCACGAACGCGATGAGATTCATTCCCCATCATAATAATTCAACAATAATTTTCATTTTATTATTAAAAATAATTTTTATAAACATAAAATCATTCTATATATGAATCAAATACATATTATCCATAAAAAACATGTCTTACATAACCAATCGTATAAAGGAAAATGAATCAGTTAACACCCGAAACGATGACACTACAGAAATATTATTAATAAAGAAATATTATAGGATCATATATGATATCATATTTATGTATATAGTTCTTGTATAATTTAATGACAATGTTTTAACTATTATACAGTAGGTTAACATACCATTTACTAAGGAAAAGTACAAGGTAAGGGTTAATTCCACAGTCTCTTCATTATCTGGGGTTGTATATATGTGAGTATCTACTGGGACCTCTTTATCATCCACATCTATGTTTCTTAAAAATATAATTAAAATCATTTTTACTATTTCTTAGACTGTGGTTTAAAGTCATTTATAACCTTGTTTTAATTTTTATAAAATTTTTATAAAGTAATCTTTTTGTCGTTTTCCAAACAAGGTCCTTTACGACCTTTTTGACAAAAGTAAGGAAGGCATTTTTTTAACTTATACAGTAGGTGTGGCTATTTTCCGCCGTTATAACACCTTTAAAGACTCCCTTACAAGATTATAATAATATTTTTAAAATAAATGTTTTCTTTTATAATTACATGGCTTATAAATGATATCAAAATAGAAATAGTTATTTCCCTCAAAATGTTTTGATTTCATCTATGTTAACATCCTTAGTTGGATTTTAAACTTGTTTGAAGTTGATTTATTATGATACAAATCTTCCATATTGTATTGAAGGTTTTGTGATATATTCTAATGTGGATGTGTTATTTTTATACCATTCATGGTTTATGGATAATGTATTGACATTTCTTATGCTAGTTTTAATACGAATGGTTATGTTATGTTTAAACCTTTTCATATGAGGAATGCATTGGACTTAGTAAGTGATGGGTGGAGCTAGTTATAGATCCTAGATGCATCGGTAGGTCTCATGAGACAAACTGGTGTCTTGGAACAAGGCCTTGAAAAACCCTTATTTGTTGTCTTGGTACAAGGCCTTGACTATGTGGTTATGAAGTCTGGAATTATGCATTCCACCATTATGAAATTGGCTATTTATATTGCATGTGATTATTCGACTAGTAGAATATCCATGTGAATAAGTAAATGGAATTATTTGATTTATATTTGCCATGTTATGTAGAAATGTATGTTTAAAAGGATTATGTTTTAGTCTTATACATTGACTTAAATGTTTTTGATTATTTATTAATGTTTCCGCTATATTGTTATCCTTACTTAGCATCTGAGATCACCCCTTTCTATATTTTATTTTACCCAGGATGTGAAGAAGTATATAATGACTGACCTTCAGGGATACTCTAAGGGATATGAATGTGGTCAATGGAGACAATGTTATTGTTGTTTTTAATTTTATAATTTAATGTAAAACTTATGAATGTATCTAGTACTTCCAAGGCTACTAAACTGATCGGTCTTTTGGGATTTGATCCCTTAGGATCATGAAAATGTTATGTAATAATGCAGCGATTCTGGGTAACTAGGGTCAGGACATTATAGTTGGTATCATAGGAAGTTTAGTACAAACCTTGGAATCTATATTTAGAAAAACTCTGATTAGAGAACATTACCTTAAGATAAACTTTGAGGATTAATATAGAAGAACTTCCTAGAATTTAGGTAATGTATATATTTTGTGAGTTTTCCAAGAAATAAATCCTTGTTTGGATACAAGTAGGTAGAGGTGGATCTAGAATAGATGTACCTAGGGGTGAAACCTAGAAACACTACTTTGAGCTATACTTGAATGGGAACTGGTGCAGGACAACGAGCCTTGCTGCACTCTTGGTTACGACACTCTCGGGGGATATACTTAGGATAATTCACATTTTCTTTACAAACCACTATGAAGTATTTATGAGTATATACCTCCTAAAAGAAAAAAATTTTATGATTATGGATTATATCCATAAACTTTTCAATTTATGTTAAGTGTTTTACAGGTTTGGAATTATGTATTTTGATTCATAAACCAATCTATTGTATGCCATTTTTTAGAAATGGCACCTAGTGGAAGGAATGGAAACCATATCAATGCATGTAAACTATGTATGGATTTCCCTCCTTCTCAAGATAATTATAGTGGACATGGTGATGAAACCGGTGCGGATTAGATTATCACCATATTGGGACAACTCACTCAGGTTATGAATAATAACATTACCCATATGGAGCACCCTGATCCACAACGAGGAGGATCAATGTTAGACCGCTACATGAGGAAACAACCACAAACATTCAATTGGAGTAAAAATCCATTAGTAGCTGAGAAATGGATAAATTCCATAGATAAAATATTCCATTATTTGGGGAGTAATGAATGGGAAAAAGTTTTCATGGCAGTTTATTGCCTCAAGGGAGATCTAGATTAATGGTGGTCATTAATTCAAAATAAAAAATAAAGATGAAGAAGTATCAAACATGGAATGGAGGGAGTTTACAAATATTTTATTATAAAAATACATTCCTCGTGACCATCGAGCAGATATGGAAAGACACTTTTTGAGTCTGAGGAAAAAGGAGGATGAGAATGTCGCAAAGTATGAGGATAACTTTACAAGGTTATCAAGGCATGCAACACATTATATACGTAACCCAAGTTGTAAGATTTATCGATTCTTTTATGGTTTAAAACCATTTCTCTGTCGAGCATTAGTCTCACAATCCTTCTCATTTCATGAAGATATTGTCTCATGCGCTATCAAGACAGAAAAGGAATTCTCTAAGTATTATGACTTTAAAACAAAGCAAGAGAAAAAGAGATATTCTGATCACTCTGAAAATGGAAATAAGGGGAAGAAGGGAAAATTTGAATATCCATCCTATGATAAATGTGGGAAGAAACACCCCAGTACTTTCTTGAAGGGAATGAGAGTCTGTTACAAGTGTGGTGAAAAAGGCCACCAAGCTCGTGATTGCAAGGGGAAGAAAGAGGCTATCAATGTTGAATTCTACAATTGTAGGGAAAAGGGGCATTATGAAAATGAATATCCTAATCACCAAAGGAACTTACCTTAGAAAATTCCAAATTAGAAAGGCCAATCTTATGCGATCACTACTGTTGAGGTTGAAGCTTCAAAATATGTAGTGGAAGGTAATTTAATGGTTTCCTCAAGTTTAGCAAATTCTTTATTTGATTCTAGATCATCGTATTGTTTCATAACATTCCAGTTTTCTAAGAAAATTAGATATTTTCAATTTGAATTAACAGGGGAGTTGACAGTCAAAACAACTAATGGAATTATCATCGCAACAATGTTTTGTGAATCAGTTCCCATTAGGGAATATAAATGCTATTTATCTGTTGATCTTATTTTCATACCCATGATTTAATTTGATATAATCCTCAGAATGGATTGGATTTCAGACCATGGTGTGAAAATTTATTTTTAGAAGGAGGTTACAATTTTTGATGATGATAAGGAGTACCTTATCTTTAGAGTAGAAACATCACCACCTGATTCTTATCTAGATCCACCCCCAGTAGCTCTACTAAATTCAATTATTAAGGAAAAAGTGAATGAAATAAATATGGGTGAAGAAAAGAATGTTCGAATAGAGGATGTACCTATTGTGCAAGAATATGTTGATGGGTTTTCAGAGGTTTACTTGGACATCCTCCAAAACAAGAAATTGAGTTTTCCATTGATTTAATTACTAGTTCAAGGCCCATATTGAAGACCCCTTATAGAATGGCCACTGTGGAATTAGTGGAACTAAAGAAACAACTAGAGGAATTGAGTAATAAGGGATTGTTTCACCCTAGTGTTTCTCCATGGGGATCCCCTGTCCTTTTTGTTAAGAAGAAAGACGAATCTATGAGGTTGTGCATTTACTATAGAGAGATAAATGCTATAATGATAAAGAAAAAGAATCATATACCTCGCATTGATGATTTATTCGACTAGCTTCATGGAGCTCAATATTTTTCAAAGATTGACCTTAGATCTAGATATCATCAGTTGTGTGTGAAGAAGGAATACATTCCAAAAACAGCATTTCGAACCAGGTACGGGCATTACGAGTTTACATTAATGCATTTTGGATTGAATAATGTACCCTCTATCTTCATGGATCTAATGAATAGAGTTTTCATAGATTATCTTGATGAATTTCTAGTGGTATTTATTGATGATATCTTGCTATACTCAAAAAGATACAAAGATTATGAAAATCACTTGTGCAATATTTTGAAAACCCTCAGAAGAAATGAATTATATGGGAAGTTTAGCAAGTGTGAATTTTGGATTCAAGAGATTTATTTTCTTATCCATATTGTCTCTAAGGATGGAATCTCTATTGATCCTTCAAAGACCAAGGCAATCCAATAATGGTCAGTACTGATGAGTATAACTGAGGTATGTAGTTTTATTGGTTTACCAGGTTATTATCGATGTTTTGTCTAGAATTTTGTCTGGTTGGATAACCCATTAACCAAGATTATATGTAAAGGGGTTAAATTTTTTTGGACAAAAGTGTGTAAAGATTTTTTTAAATAACTGAAGAGAAGATTATTCAATGCTCTTATCTTGACTCTACCATCAAGGAATGAGGGGTTTGTTATTTATAGTGATGCTTCAAAGAATGGACTTGGTTGTGTCCTTATATATAATGATAGATTTATCTCTTATTCATCATGACAACTAAAAATTCATGAGCAAAACTATCCTACTCATGACCTTGAGTTCGTAGCTGTAATATTTTCTCTAAAAATATGGAGACACTATCTCTGTGGTGAAAAATGTGATATTTATACTAAATACAAGAGTTTGAAGTATATTTTATCTCAGAAACAAATCAACATGAGGCAAAGACGATGTCTTGAACTACTAAAGGATTATGAGAGTTGAAAGGGATCCTACTTTCATGGATCTAGTAAATATTGATATGGTAATAACCATGGAAGGTGAAAAATCATTACTTTTTCAAATGGTTTCCAAACCATCTTTACTAGAAAGGATAAAGTGTTCTCAAACTGATGATGAGGAGTTTCAAAAGAAGATTAAATCTATGAATGATGGGAGATTGAGTGACTTCATATATGAAGATGGAATTTTGAAATTTGGGAAGAGACTTTGTGTTCCTAACATACTTGATCTAAAAAGGGAATTCTTGGATGATTCTCATAGCTCCAATTTTTCTGTGCACCCTAGGAGCACCAAGATGTATAGAGATTTGAAGGAACATTTTTGGTGGGACAACATGAAGAGGGAGATTGCTAATTTTGTGTCAAGATGTATGGTTTTTAAAAAAGTGAAAGCTGGAAGGAAATAGCCTGGAGGAGTCATGCAACCTCTTCCCATACCTGAGTGGGAATGGGATAATATTACAACGGAATTTTTTATGGGGCTACAAAAGACTCCTAGAAGGAATGATGCAATATGGGTCATTTTTGATCATCTTGCCAAGTTAGCACATTTTCTTACTATAAGAGAAGATTTACCAATTAAACGTCTAGAAATACTATATATTAATGAAGTTGTAAGACTCCATGGTCTACCCCTATTGATTGTTTCTGATCATGATCCCCATTTTACATCAAGGTTCTGCAAAATTCTTTAGAAGGCCTTGGATACTGAACTTCATTTGATAATTTCCTACCACCCTCAAACCTATGGAAAATCATAACAGACTAATAAAACCTTAGAATACATGTTGAGATCTTGCTCACATGACTTTCTAGGTATGTGGGATCAGTATTTACCTCTGGTAGAACTTTCCTATAACAATTGCTTTCATTCAAGTATTCAGATGGCACCATATGAAGTGTTATATAGAAAGAGATGTTTCACACCAACTTTTTGGGATGATGTTGGTGAAAGAAAACTCATAGGCCTAGAACTTGTTGAGGAAACAATGGAAATGGTGAAGATTATCCAAACCCACATCAAAGCAGCTCAAAGTAGGCAAAAGATCTATGTCGATAATCAGAGGAAGGATTTAGAATTTCAAGTAGGATATCATGTTTTCTAGAAGGTATCTTCATGGAAGGGTGTTATATGATTTGATAAGAGGGGTAAATTGAGTGCCGGTACATCAGACCTTTCGAAATTCTAGAACAAATTGGAGTTGTAGCTTATCATTTGGAAATGCCTCCTAGTCTCTCCAAAGTTCATGATGTGTTCCACGTATCACTGTTGATAAAATACATGTCTGACCCAACGCATGTACTCACATATGGAGAAATTGAACTGGAACCTAATCTGTCTAATTGTGAAGTGGCTGTCAAGATTTTTGATACCAGATAACAAGTGCTGAGAAAATGGATGACACGACTTGTAAAAGTTCGATAGAGAAACCATAAGATGGAAGAGGCAACGTGGGAACTTGAGGAACTTATGATGAAGAACTACCTGAATATTTTTATGTAGTAATATTCTAGAAAATTCGAGGATGAAATTATTTTAAGGAGAGGATAATGTAACACCCCAAGTTTCCACAATACGTTTTCCTTTGAATAATACAGTAGCTTGTGTTGTACGCAACATGGAGTTTTAACACACTACGACCAATCAAACCAGCTGTTATGAATAGTAATACCCACTTTTTTAAATTTTTTAAATTTTATTTTTCAAAATGGACTTCATTTTTGGATATGGAATATAATAATTAGATTAGGGTAAAGTTTTGGTATTTTTCTGAAAACCTTCAATTTTTGATGAATAGTGAAAAACGTGTTATTGTTTAAAAACGAATTTTATTTAAATAATTAGTTATTTTATTTTAATTTATTTTTTGTCAAAATAGATACATAATACCTATATATGTTCAATTTAATTCATTGGAGTCATTTTATAATAAGTTTAGATATATAAAATTTTATTGAACCTTTTACCGTCTTTTACCCACCTTCTTGGAGCATTTTAGAATTTACATAAAACATAATTTTACTACTTTTGTGAGTTGAATTTCAAAAATATGAGAGACCCGATTAATATCAGTAAGTAAAATTTCGTTCAATAAGATGAAAATAATTTTTGGTGAATATTAACTTTTGACTTATTTACCACTGTTAAAAGTAAATAGGATAATTAAAGGTAAAAATGATAATATAATTACCCTAACACATGTCCTAATTCTATTTTATAAGTTTAATTAGACCAAAAACAACCATAATAATAAAATATGATCGTTTTAGTCCACTTGGATTAGATGAGGACATTTATTATTATTTTATTTAAAGAAGAGTTAAAAGTGTTAAATTCAATGTTTAATAACTAAACCATTTTTAATATAGTGTTACACACAATATAAATTAGGCTATATATATTAATTATAAATATAAAAATATTTTCTACATAATGGTATTTTATTTATAATTTTTAGACATTAACTAATTTAATTTATTTATGACACATTGATGATGAAGTAATTACCTTATTAATGAAATATTAAAATAATTGATATTATAAATATCCAAATAAATGTAAATTGAGACTTATGATGAGTTAAACTAATTTTATAGGTTAATATGATATGTTAGGGTCTATTAAACAAATTTTATTCGAAGTGATAAAGTATTTATGACTTTCAAAAAAATCAAATACTAAATAGTGTCAAAATTGACATAATTGAGTTCTTAAAACAAATACTATATTATTAATGGATATAATATTCTTAAAATCTAAGGTTAAGCCAAAGGACTTAGATAAAGTTATATATATTAATAATGAACCACTTAGGGTTCACTTGTTATTTTATAGTAAGTTTATTAACCATATAATATAAAAATACAAAGAGACATGGTAAATGTCAAACTATTTAACTAAGAGTTAAATCTAAAAGATAAGGTTAATATGGTTACCTAAACCAGTATAAAACATATTGGTTGTGAGTTTTTCGACCCATAACCACATTTCCATCTAAATAAATCATTTTTGGTCCATTAGAAACCGAAAATTATTTTATTATAAAATAATAATTCAAGCTTTTCCTAAAGTGACTCTCACCTCTCTTATACTTACCCTTCTCTTAACTTCACACCTCCAAAGCCATTTGTATCAGACAAAACCTTCACAAATATCCTCCCAACTTCCCTCAAATCAACCTAGAGTCCTTACTTTGATCGGAAAACCAAACTAAGGAACCCTTTTTATCAACTCAAAAGGAAACACCCGAAGAAGAGGTAATAATTTCACCACCCTCTTTCAAGTTCTTTTCTTCTCCCACTTCCTCTTTATTTGTTTTTTCCATACAAAAATAATAAATCTAGTATCTTATTCATACTATGATGTTATTATAAATATTTTATAACCATATTCGTTATTTTATCCATCCTATAAATGAAAAAGTCACAATACGTGTGTACGTACGGCTTACTGTCTCCATGTCGTGGTGTAGTTTGTTATTCAAACACTTAATTATTTGGATGGGTATAATAATGATCATAACTAAAATAAATAATAAATATAACATATTAATTATTCTGTATATCTGATATAAAATCCAATTATATGTTATTTTACCATCAATATAATGATATTGTCTCTCGTACGTACGTACGAATTACTGTTTCCCCAAACACGATGAGATTCATTCCCCATCATAATCATTGAAGAATAATTTTCATTTTATGATTAAAAATAATTTTTATAAACATAATATCATTATGTAAATGAATCAAATACATCCTATTCATAAAACACATGTCTTACGTATCCAAACATATAAAGTAAAACGAATCAGTTAACACCCGAAATGATGATACTACTAAAATATTATTAACAAAGCTATATTAGAGGATCATATATGATATCATATTTATGTATATAGTTCTTGTATAATTTAATAAAAATGTGTTAACTATTATACAGGAGTTTAACATACCATCTACTAAGGAAAAGTACAAGGTAAGGGTTAATTCCACAATCTATTCACTATTTGAGGTTGTTTATATGTGAGTATCTACTGGGACCTCTTTATCATCCACATCCGTGTTTCTTAAAAATATATTTCAAAACATTTTTACTATTTCATAGACTATGGTTTAAATTCATTTATACCCTTGTTTTAATTTTTATAAAATGTTTATAAAAGAATATTTCCGTTGTTTTCCAAATAAGGTCCTTTACGACCTTTTCGACAAAATTAAGGAAAGAAAGTTTTTCTAACTTATACTGCGGGTGTGGAAATTTTCCACTATTATAACAACTTCGAAGCTACCTTTATAATATTAGAAGAATATTTTCAAAATAAAAGTTTTCTTTTATAATTACATGAATTTTAAATTATTTCAAAATAGAAATAGATATTTATCTCAAAAAGTTTTGATTTCATCTATGTCAACATCCTTTGATGGATTTTAAACTTGTTTGAAGTTGATTTATTATGATACAAATCATTCATATTTTATTAATTTTTTTGTGATATATTTGACTGTGGATGTGTTATTTTTATACCATTAATGTTTTATGGATAAAGTATTGACATTTCGTATGCTAGTTTTAATAAAAATGTTTATGTTATGTTTATACCTTTTCATATGAGGAATGCATTGGACTTAGTAAGTGATGGGTGGAGCCTGCTATAGCTCCTCAATGAATAGGTAGGTATCATGAGACAAAATAGTGTCTTGGCACAAGGCCATGAAAAAATATTATTTGTATTCTTGTCACAAGGCCTTGACTATGTGGTTATGAAGTCTGGCATTATGCATTCCATCATTATGAAATTAGCTATTGATATTGCATGTGATTATTCGACTAGTAGAATATCCATTTGAATAAGTAAATAGAATTATTTGATATATATTGGCCATATTATTAAAAATTTTATGTTTAAAAGTCTTATGTTTTAGTCTTATATATTTTTTTAAATTTTTATGCTTCTTTATTAAAGTTTTCTCTATATTGTTATCCTTACTGAGCATCTGAGCTCACCCCTTTCTATGTTTTGTTTTTCCTAGGATGCGAAGAAGTATATTATGACTGACCTGTAGAGATATTCTAAGGGATGTGAATGTAGTCAATGGAGGCAATTTTGTTGTTGCTTTTTATTTTATAATGTAATATAAAACTTACGAATGTATCTAGTACTTCCAAGGCTACTAAACTGATTGGTCTTTCAGGATTTGATCCCTTGGGATCATGCCAATGTTATATAATAATTAACCGACTCTGGCACCCCTTTCTATGTTTTATTTTTTCCAGGATGTGAAGAAGTATATTATGACTGAC
The DNA here is from genome assembly GCA_963277665.1 of Viscum album. Lineage (NCBI taxonomy): Eukaryota > Viridiplantae > Streptophyta > Magnoliopsida > Santalales > Viscaceae > Viscum > Viscum album. The sequence goes on along the minus strand of OY728129.1, from coordinate 611,579,434 downwards.
CTGTAGAGATATTCTAAGGGATGTGAATGTGGTAAATGGAGACAATTTTGTTGTTGTTTTTTATTTTATAATGAAATGTAAGACTTATGAATGTATCTAGTACTTCCAAGGCTACTAAACTGGTTGGTCCTTATGGATTTGATCCCTTGGGATCATGCCGATGTTATATAATAAGGAACCAACTCTGGATAACTGGGGTTAGGGCATTACAGTTTAGGAAACATTTCACGTTAATTTTAATGAAACTGAACATTTTTTTAAACAATTTCAACCTATATCCTCACATGTTATTTCTAAAATCGATTTTTTAACCATTATTAGACAATTATTCTCATAAAGAAGTTACTCAATAATTATTTTATAAAGTTATTCATTGGGGATATTTCATACCCATTATTGAATAACAGACTTTTGAAAACCCAATAAGTAAGTTATTTATTAGGACACATTCTAGTTAAATTATTATTGGTTGTGTAGATCAACCAGTTAGGAAAAAAAGTTCTTTAAGAAATTAAATTAAGACTCTATATTTCATATCCCAATTTGAACCTAAGAATCATAATGAGTCTTTATGTGATGAGGATTTGATTAAGTAAATGAAAGATGATCTTAATTAATTTTAAAGGAAAAAGTATAGAATTTAATTGAATGGCCTATAGAAACATCTATAATTGGAGTAAAATGGGTTTTCCAGAATAAGTGTGATGAAAATGGAATTATTGTTAGAAATAAAGCTATAATTTTTTATAAGGGTTATAATAAATAGGATACAATTGATTATGAAGAAAACTATACACTAGTATTAAGACTTTAAGCTATTCAAATACTTTTATCTATTACAACATTCATTAATTTCAAATTATTTCAAATGGATGTGAAGAGATATTTTCTTAATGGATATATTTAGAAGAAATTTTATGTTAAACAACCACTTTTTTTAGAATAAAAATAATATAGAATATATTTATAATATTACAAAATAATTAACTGGACTTAAACAAGCCCCTAGAGTTTGGTATGATGGGTTAACTAGATTCTTGTACAAATCATTTTTATTAAGGAAGTAGCAGATCCAACAATTTTTATAAAATAAGATAATGAAAACATTATGATTGTAAAAATTTTTGATGAAATTATATTTTGGTTTAACTCAAAAATATTTAATAGATTCCTTTGAGGATTTTATGAAGTTTGAATTTGAAATGAGTATAATGGCTGAGTTAACATATTTTCTTGGTTTTTAAATTTCAAAACAACTAGAAGTTAATTTTATATCTCAACCTAAATATATAAAATATATTCTTAGGAAATTTAGATATAAAAATAATAAAACTATTAGTACTCACATTGGTACCTCCAATACATTAGATCTTGAAGAGGTTGGAAAACCAGTTGATCAAAAAATATAGGTATGATAGGAAGTTTACTTTTCATAGCATCTAGTCATTAAAATTTAATGTTTTTAGTATTCTTATGAATAAGATGTCAAGATAATCCAAAGGAATCCAATTTAAAATTTTCAAAACAAATTTTTTATTATTTGAAGGGAGTTATGGATTTATGCATATTCTATTCTTATGGAAATGTTTTTAAATTAAAAAAATTAGATGCTAACTTTGGTGGGTGTAGAATGGATATGAAAAGTACCTCTAGAACTTGTCCTTTTTTAAGATATTATTTAGTTTTTTGGTCGTGTAATAAACAACACTCAGTAGAACTTTCCACTTCTGAATCTGAATATGTGGAAAATGGAAGTTTTTGTGCTCATGTGTTTTGTATTCAACACAGACTCACTGACTATGGCATGAGTTTTACTAAAACTAAAATAATCTTATATTCTTTTAATTTTCTTACTATTTAATTAATTTAGTTTATACTAGTTGTTTTTGTTATAATTTCTATTTAACAAAAACATTGATTTGTTTTCAAAATATTAAAATTATTCTTAATCTAATTTATCCTTAGTCTGATAATAGTTTTAAAAACATTTAGAGTTAAAAAATACTTTTAAATATTTCATTGAAAAAATCTTGGTCAAGAAATTAGAATGGATTTCATCTTAAATTTTGGTTTTCTTATGGAAGATGAACTATTGTCATTAGTCCCTATATAAGGATGTGTCACACCATGTCCCACATCAGTTCTCCAGCGTTTTTTTTTCTAGAGCTACTTAACCCTTCAAAAGCCCAAGTCCAATAAGTTTTTCTTTTTGTATGATCTCTGGTTTCATATTTCAGATCCGATGACAACAAAGGAATATTATGAAAAGTAGTTCATATTTAGAGAAAGGTTGATAAAAATAATGCAGTTAAAAAAATACAATTCAATAATCAATAAGATCATTTATTTTCAAGGTTGGTAATTCATATGTGTTGAAAATCCAGAAAACGATTTCAAGATATACTATCCATAATTTTTTCTAAATTTTATCCTTCAGTTCAATTTATCAAAGAGTATAATAAGGGAAAAGGTTTCCTTCACAATGTTTTGGAATATATATAAGTTGTCTTATAATAGATTTGTTAACGTGGTTGGTGTTCCATTAGAAGGAGAAGTGTATTTTCCTTTCCATAAGCTTCTAAAAAATCTTGAAACTTTTAACAAGAATAAGGTAGAATATTCATTATTTTCATAACATAAAAAGTTATAATGGTTTAACACTTGAATTTGAACAACCAAGTAGTTGATCTCTGGATACAAGGTCATATGATTTTGAGAAAATGTTACCAAGATACTTTGAAGGTATAAGATGTTTTTTTGGGTTATCTTGTGAACATGATAAATATTGACCTGGTCAAATTTATCTTTATCATGGTGGAAAATATAAAAAGTTACTCAATAAAGTCAAAGATAATTAAGTTCCTAGATTTTATAACTATCTTGGTTGTCAAATGTTTTACAATCTTCAAAATAGGGAATGCATCATATATAGTTTGAAAAAATATTTCCTTTATCAGTGAGGATAGGATGTCAAGTATGAAGATTATTCATTATCCTAAATCAAATAAGTTTATGGAAAATTTTGATGGTATTGTATTAGAGGAACAACCATAAAGAATAGTTGAGGAAGATAACAAGAATAAAAAGAATAGAAAATTAATGACTTCACCTCCTTAAAAAATAATGAAATAAAAGATGATGACTGATAATGTTTTTGAAGAATTGATGAAATGAAAGGACGAGAAAAATCCATGGGATCTAGAATTTGTAATTGACCTTGTTGAATAAAAATATTTGAATATTCAGGCTCCAAAATATTTGATAAAGAATAAAAGAAAATAAATCATAAGAAAAGGTTGTAATAATCTAGCCTTTGTGAAAATTTGTTGAAAGGAGTTGAAAGAGATTCTAAAAATTTTGTGATTTTGACAGCACATACCAATCATATCATAAAAAATCTCATTTAGTTTTCAAATAAACTTCTGTAATCCCCACTAAGATCCCTTCTATGGTGGATAAGGAAAGAAAAATGGTATGGAATAATCAATCTCAATTTTTCCTAAGAGAGAATCAGAACCATAACCAGTTGGAAAGGGAATTTTGAGAACTTTGAGATAGTTGATGAATTGTTAAATAATGAATTTGATAAGTAATTTAGAGAAGAACGTAAATTTAAAGATGAAAAATAAGAATAGAAGGAGGAATATGAAGAATTGGAAGTTGATGAATAATTTTAAGTAAAATAAGGAGATGATTATGAACAAGAATGTAATAAATATGATGATGATGATGAAACTCAGTACAATTAAGAATCATCATAATAATATCAATCCTCATAAAATTTTCCCTCCAAGACCGATAATGATGAAAAATCTAAAAGTTCTCAAGAGAAAAAAACATCATCTGAACAAGGATCATAATATTTATCAAAGTAAGAATATAAATACCAACTATCCCACACTAAAACAGATAATAAAATAGAATTTTATAAAGATGTTGAAATTATGGAAGTATCAAATGTTCCAGATAAGGTTTCAAGGAAATATAAAAATAAAGGAAATGAAGTGGAAGTTGGAACTAGTAGAACTAAACTTCCCTACCATGATCTCAATCAATCAGAATCTATAAGAACAATATCTCAAAAAATATTTTGATTATGTTTCTTATGTCTCTAGGAGATTAGAAGGAATAATTCATTACTTTCTAATCCTTGAAGAAATATTATAGCTTATTGAGAATAGTCATTGTGATAAATCACAATCAATAAATGTGTTAATAAAATCATTGATTTGGATTGAAGTAGAGTTAAATACTTTTCAAGAAAATTATAATACTCACAAAATATCATGCAATCAGATGGTTAAGTTGTCCAACCAGGTTGATTCTGATATTTATATGCATGATGAACGGTTTGAAGGGAGTTCAGAAACTTTTGTAAAAATCAACTAAATTTTTTAACAAGCTATCCTCAAACATGGATGATAGAGTTATGTTTTTGATGAATTCAAAGATCCTATCAATGAAAGGACTAAGGATGTAAATATTTTGAAACAAAAGATTCAACAGATACAGTTAGAGATGATAATACATCGATCATGTGAAGAAGAGATTATCTTTAAGAAGTATTAGAATAAATAATTATCTAAGGAAATCAAAAGGGTGGAGACTCAAGAACATATGAAAGAATAAATGATTGAAAATATGGAAAAGGATTGACATGAGTTTAAGAAAATGAAATATTTTTTTAGATACCTGAGGAAAAAAGAATGATTTTCTTTGGAACTCTCAAATGTATTTTGTAAGACATTTTTATTATTGATGAATTATCTTTTCACGAACTCTTATTTTCTTGAATATTTCCCAATTTTGATTGGTTATATGTCATTTCATATTTATATAGATGATTAGTTAGTTCAGTATTATTTTATATGTTATATTTTCTAAAATTTCCAGTAACACTGGATTCTTTTCCATTATTTTTAAAAATCAAAAAGGGGGGGGATAATGTTTTATTAATGGGGGTATTTATTTCAAAGTGGGGAATGTTTTATAAAGGGGGAGAACATTATCCTTATAGGGAGATGAATTTCTAAGGGGGCTAGTGTTTTCTTTAAGGAATAAATTTTTTAAAACTATCCATCATATTCATCATTGTATTCAGAAAAGTTACAAACTTAAGGGAAGTTATGTTCTAAATAATAACTTCCAATTTATTAAAATAATAAAGGGCTGGAAGTTTTTCATGTTATTTCTAAATTTATGTTATGCAGTTTGTGATTTCCAAAAAATAGGGGAGATGGTTGTGTCAAAAGTATTACTTCTTTCCTTTCCATTCCTTTAGTTTTATAAATTACAAACACTTTCTTAAAACCTTGTTTACTAACTTTTTATATCCCAAGTGTTTTATTATGTTTTTTTAGAAAAAATTATATTTTTACTTACATAAAAAAATTTATAATGTATTATGAATATAAATTTATTATTCCTCAATATGATCATCAAATTGATCATGAGTCCAATTATTAAACATACCAATTAATTAGACCGAGATTTAGAATTTGTCTTTTCTTTCATACTCGAACAATTCATGACCATTATATTGATTATGGTACCGAAACAACAAGACTAAATCTCATCAGAATTATCATATTGAAAATGGAAAAGGAAGTCCATCGGATTAACCTAAGTTTATAATTAGAATATAGAAGACATATTTATATTTTAAGGAATAACTTTAACACTATAATGGTATTAAACAATATGATGTCAGACATTTAGTTATAGATGAGTTTTCAAGAGCTATCTATCTGAGGTTATTGCAACAAACATGGAAATATGATAGTTGGATCTTCACCTATAAATATATTATCATTTTAAGAGTTTGGAGTTAATACTTTTTTGTTCTGAAGCCTTCTGAAGTTTACATAGCATGCACTACTCATTATTAGTCATTGTAATTATTTAGAGAATTATCATTCTAAGGAATAAATGTCAAGGTTATTTCATTAAGAAAATTTAAAATTGTATTCATATATGATCATTCTTACGATCAAGGGATTATGAGGATAAGAAGATAGATAATTTGATCCATTAAATTGATGTATTCTAAGTATAGGAAGATAGATTCCAATCATCATATCAAGGAATTTCGAGGATAGGAGTAATTTTTTTTTCTAATCATCATATCCTTGTATTTATTGGTAAGGAATGTTAGACTTTACAGTAAGTATAAAACTGTGGATACCTTTATCCAAGGTTATTAACTACTTTACTCTTAATGTTAAAAGAGGTAAATATTTTAATATTTCTTGTAATTCATTTTTTCTATTACTTATTTTTACAAGTTTACATTCCTCTATGCATGTTATATAAAGATATTAATTTCACTTAGATTTATATACAATTGGTTTTATTGGGGTGATTGTTAATATGATAAAAACAATACATTGATATTAATCAGATCTATTATGATTCTGATATTTTACTCTAAAATAATCATACTATTTTTGGTTCTGATTTTTTATTCTGATAATTGGACTAAATGTTATTTTGATAAATCTAATTTAATAGGTTTGAGTGTTAATTAGTTTCAATGTTTTTAAACTAAAATTCACCCCCTATTGTAAGTATATCCATCTTGATCTACTCTTATGATCCTACATGAGTGACTGTAAGAATGATGAAAAATTGACCAAGAGTGATGACAAGTGACCACATGTTGAACCAATCGATCATGCTTTGAAAGTGTCAAAGACATGACATAGAACACTCCATGAATTATTCTTATTAAATAAGATAAAAAGAGACAAGGAATAATGGTTTAGTTCCCATGATGCATTGATTTTATAACATTTAATTAGACATGGTGATAACTCATCTTTCAATAAAGGAGATGGTGGTCATGTCCTTTGGATGCCCCAAAAAGTAGTGTTTTATTCTCTGACTATTGAACTTAAATGATCAATTATCCTATCCAACCAATTATATAACCCCATTAGAATGAACTATAGTAATATTAAATAGTCCAAACCATTTGGTCTTATGTTTTACTTGAATAAGTTTCAACCTATAATTAAAAACCAAGACCATTTGGCCAAACTTACAGTCCCTATTTTTGTTGATTGATTTGTGAAAGTATTTTTTTATTGTATCTCTCTATTTATAAATCCAATAATTTTCATAATATTCTATTATGGTTTAATTAAGTACACTACACTCTAACATCATTCTCTCACCAATAGATTTAAAGTCAAAATTACGGACTTTAACAACCCAATTGGTCTTATGGGCTATCTCTATAGGCAAATGACATGTTATACCAATGATAATTATATAAAGAGACATCCCTATAGAGGGCTTGTAAGAAGTTTTGTAGGATCACTACGTTTTATCAAATTTAAAATACTAGTATTTTCTAGAGCTGGACATCATTTTCTCAAAAATTTGTTTGAGAACTCTATTATAAATTTAATCATATCCACTAGACCGTCAATGATAGGTTGTACCACTAATGTGAGCATAACTATATTTTACCACTAATGATTTTAGATTATAATTATTGAAATGTGTGTCAATATAAATAATGAATTACTTGGGAACTCAAAATATGGAAAATTTATTCTTTTATGAACTTATAAACACTAATATCTAGGTTTTTTGGAAGTAACACAACCTCTACCTATATAGACACATAGTCTAAAACCATGATAATGTACTCATTCCTATAATATAAAAAAATATCCATATAACCTCAAGTACCTAGACATCAAATATATATACTTATGTAATCCATTTTATGGTAAATCCCATTTCTTACCCACATTTCACAACATTTGACATCTAGCACACCTTACCACTAGTCTCCTAGCACCCATTAATATAGTAATTGAATAGAAACCAACATTCATGCCTTTTTGGGATATCCTCTCACTTACATAGTATTCACCCCATGATAATGAGTGAAAACTCGCATGAATGGGTAACACCTCCTCCTCAGCTACAAATCTTCTAATGATACCATCAACACACCTTCTAAAAAGTAGTAGGTCATTCTAAAAGTAGTACTTTAGTTATTAAATGAATTTCTTAATTTGGTTTTGCGGAAGGTCTTTGAGCATCATCTAAAAGGTCACTATCATGATAAATCACATATAACACCATATCCTTCATTTTCTCCAAAACTGCACCCACTTACACATCACTAGCATCACACATGACTCAAAATATCATTCTTTAATCAGGGGAAGAATAATTGGTAAATATGTGATTCCCTATTTAAGATGGTTGTATAAATATAAAAACATTTCATCAAACTCAAAGGTTGTATTATTGGAAACAAGTTAGCATAAAGTCAAAGTGTTTTTTGAGAAATCTTTGATAAACAATCAGTAGAAAACTCCATATACTAAGAAACTCCTAATTCCCTTGATATTTTATAAAATTTATATCTTTTGGATCACTGTAATCTTATAATTATCTATCTTTATCCCCCTATTATAACTTTTGACCTAATATTATACCTTCAATAACCATAAACTAACATTTCTCCCAATTTCAAACAATATTTTATTATTAACATATTTCCAAAAAAAATTCATATTCTAAATACATTCCTTAAAATTTATATGGACTATATAGAAATGATACCTTAATACCTCAATTATACATTCAATATTTTCTGAGAAAATGGCCATCATACAGCTTTGAAATATGGATAGATCACTATAAAATCTAAAAGGAATTCACTAGTAAAAAATGTTCTAAATTGACATGTGAATGTAGACTTTTCCTGGTCTTTATGGGCTATTAGAATATGAATGTAACAAGAATATAATTCAAGAAAAAAGAAAAAATCATTTCCAAAAAATCTCTCAAGAATTCATTCTATAAATGGAATAGGAAAATTTTATTTCCTAGTGGACAAGTTAGGTTTTCTATAATATATGTAGAATCTACTTTTTCACTAACCTGGTTTTTATCTGCTCATTCTATTCATTTGAAATAATAGTTACACTACTCTTTTTAGGTGCTACATGAATAGGACTGACCTAAGTACTATCTGAAATGGTAAATACTATTTTAGCATTAACTAATGCTATTAATTTATCCCTAAAAACGTATTTCACATTAGGATTTAGCCTTCTATTCCCTTCAAATGTATTCTTGTGGTCAGAATCAATGGGAATTTTATTCATATAGTATCAAGGGAATGTTCCATTTATTTCATCTATAATCCCACCAATAATAGATTTAAAATCCCTTAAAACATTCAACAAACTATCCTCTTTACTTCCTTCTATATTGAATGTGATTATTATAGGAAATTAAGGTTACTCTACCAAAAAAGATCATTTTAAATGAGATAGCATCAGTTTGAGATCTAAAATTTGATCCTTTTAACTCGAGGTAATACACTTGGTTCTAGAATGTCCAAGGTCCTTAAGAAACCTATTAAATAAGAAAAAATATAAAGATTCTGCTTCGTCATGGTTATCCCTTGTAATTTTCTCTTTATATACAGATTATATGGATGGGTTTTGAATGTTTTCCATGTCAAACTCATCAAGGTGCTCTTAAAATACTCCCACATATTCATTAGTAAGTTCTTTTGATTTTATTAAACAAATTCCCATGAAATTTTCTATAGTTATTGGTTTGTTGTTTATTTCATCAATTATTCTTAAAAAATCATCCTATTATTCATCAATAGGTTCTTATAATTCTATAATCTCAACTCTTTTACAAGTTTAAAGTTTTTTATGGTTATTTAGTCATTTAGAAAACATTTAATTACTCTTTTTGTTCTATGATGTTAAGAATCATTTTACCCTTGGACACATCTATGATAGCTCCTATTGTGTCCAAAAAGGGTCTACCAAGAATGATAGGAACATCATTGTCACACTTCTAATCCAAGATAAGAAAATTGGTATGTGGGGATAACATCCCTACCCAACTATAAAATCATCAACTCTCAAGATTGGGTGACTAATGGATCAATCTAATAATTTTAAGACAATAGTGGAGGGTTGTGGTACTCCTAATTTCAATTGTTATATGAATAAAAATGGAATAAAATTAATACATTTACTAAGGAAAAAAATTAGTTAAATAAACCACCACTATCTCCAAACATTCCATAGATGAAAAAGCTTCTCAGATCTTGAATTTTAGGAGGAATCCTATTCTGAATGACAACATTTACGATCCTCTTTGAGATTATAAGAAGTAAATTATTTTAAGGATTTCTTGATTGAAATAATTTTATGAAATTATTTAAAATAATATGGTATTTGAACTAAGACCTCAAGAATAGGAATTATGATTTGAAGATTCTTGAAAATATTTTGAATTTTAAAAATAAATGGTTCTAAATTATTCTCATGGATTCTTTCAGGGAAAGAAATGGTTGGGGTGAATTTGTTCAAAATTGTTAGCAAACCATCTATATATTCTTCATTAATCTCTAATCATATATTATTTTTATTTTTAATTCTTTTACCCTTTTGTTTTAAGTAGGAACAATAGGTTTTAAAATTAATTCAGTTTTTCTATGAAAACTTATATATTTTGAGATTTCCAAATTTTTGTTTTTGGATTCATCCGTATTTTCATCTTGTATAGGTTTATGATCTTTGTGAACTTCTTGATTAGTTTAAATACCAATCCTAGTTGTGATATTTATAGAGTTCTCCCAATTATTAGTTTTAGTATAGCTTGGTAAATTTACCATTTATTTTCCTCTAAACTATCTATCCATTTGATTGATTTGAGTTTGTAAATTATTCATTTCATTTTTGAAAGTAGCCTTTTGTGATTTTATATCATCCTTATGTTTTTCTTCTTATGAATCCATCTTAAATAATATCTGATTTATCAAACCCTATGTATTTTTTTATGAATTTTAAGATTCAACCCTTTAATGATTACATAATTATTACTCATGATATTATTGAAAACGAGGGGATAAGTATGTCTAAGAATTACTTGATCTTTCCGTGATATATTTGGATGGTTTATATACCATTGGATGTTGGTATTAGATAAATGATCATCCCTAGGCTTCATCCTAGGTCCATACCCTGAAATTTTATCATTTTCATGTGGCTAAGAATCCATGTAAAAATTAATCCAATAAGAATTATAGTGTACAAACATACAACTATGGTCACATTTCTCCTTAACTGAATTTTGATGATTTTCATTATAGAATCCAAAATCATGGGTCTCATCTTGTTGTACAAGGTTAACGTTTCCTAATGATGGTCGTTTTTTGTGAATATTTATGTTATGAATTTTTTGATAGAGTGTTTAATATTTACTTTAATTCCTCAATAGTTTTTAAAAAAAACCCTCCATAGGACTGATCTATAAGTGTTTTGGGGATATGGGGTGAGACTATTTTATATTGTTTCCATATAGAATTTTGTATTACATTGATGGTTCAGAAACTACCTATCTAACCCCTTCAATATTTCCCAAGATTCATGGAATAAATCACCCTCATCTTGAATAATACTAGTGATTTTATGCCTAATTTTAGTTTTCATTATTCTAGGATATAATTTCATCACAAAATCATTAAATATTTCTTCCCATGTATAAAAAATATCCTCATCCATTTTTTGGAACCAACTCCTATAATTTCTCTTCAAAAAAATTGAAAAAACTTATTTTTAATTCCTCATCACCCATATCTATAAGTGGAAGTTAGTACACCACACTATAAAAGTACCTAATGAATTCAAGAGAGTCTTAATTAGTAAATCTATAGTATCATGTCAACATTGAAAAATGTTATTTCTTAACCTCATAATTACAATACCTATGGGTTTTCTTAATTCACATTGGTCTACTAAAAAATATAGGCACTAGAAACTCCAAAAGAATAACTCTCTCCACTAACTCATTTCGAGGTAGAGTTGGATTGATAATTTCATTTTGGTTATTCACAACATCCCTTTTATATTCCATTTTGTATTTATTTTTTTCTTTTATAGGACTTAATTTCTTTTCAATATTAGGTATGAAGGGATCTAAGTGTTTACTAGTAGACCTATTGCGAAAACACCAAAAATATACATCCACTATCAATATAATCATAAACCATTTAATAAAATATGGTGGATTATATCATAATACATTAACCCCATTTTATCATAATAATCAATAAGAGTGTTAAAATAGGTAAAAACACTCTTATAAAATCATCGAGTAATTCATGAGATAAATACTTTTTTACTTTGAAAGGAATAGTTCTTTTATAAAAATCATTCCATACAACAAAAATTAAATCAATCTAGTTTTTTCATAATAAAAATTTATATTTTATAAGAATAAAGGTTGGAAAAAATAGATTATAGAGTGCCCTTGAAAATAGGTAAGAATTTGAGAAATTTCCTTGAAACGGGCTTATTTATAAGGAATGATTTTTGAAAGATCCTTTTAAAACATGTATCTCCACATATAATAATGAAACATTATGATAGGTATAAATATATATAACATTAAAACATAATTTAATATGTTTAAATAAAAATAAATAATAAATTAGAGAGATAAAGAGTAACCCGAAAGAAAATTGATGTTCGGGTAGAAAACCCTTACCTTAAGTCCAAATATATTCCTCTCTTGAACTTAAGGTCATGGAATATGAAATTATACTTATTAATAACTTAAATAAGAACCTATTAGACATGTATTTTATGTATTATAATTTTATTAAGTTCATTTATGGTCGTTCTTATGGTTTAATAGATTCAATATCATTGTTTGTGAGTTCTTGTTTCATCATTTTTCATGATCGGTTCGTTTGTATGGAATTTAATGTAAAATGGTAATTGAACTCCAGAATTGATGTTATATGTTATTAATTTTAATATTTAAGGTAAAATTATCATATAATTCATTTGGTTACTTTGTGTGAGCATCAACCATTATATAAAATTTTAATGATAAATGCTTGGATTAATTTTGTGGTTTTTGGATCACTACGAACTCATTTTGTTTTATAAATTTATACCATGTGTAAAAAAATGATTCCAGAACATTAAATAGGATATATTACATATATTATGGTCTGTTTCAACCATAAAAATGGTTTCCTAACCATAATTTAATATAGTAATAGATGTTGAAAACTGGTCGTCCTTGATTTTTTTAAATTAACACATCTCAGATGGTGTTTTATTTTCTAGTATAAAAGGAGGGTAAAGGAGAGATGTCAATGAATTATTCCATTATCATGAAAAAATTATAGTACATGTAAGTTACTAGAGTTATCATAAAATTTGTAGTAAATTAGGTGTGGAAATAAAAAGAAAGAAAGGAACTTGAAAGAAAATAAAAGAAATGAAAAGACGAATTTACCTCTTGAATTTTTCTTCCTTCAGAGCCTCTTTAGGGGAGATGATTTGGATTTTTAAAAGACCAACCGATTATAGACATAGGGAGGAACTTGGGATGATATTTTAGTAGAATTTAGACAAGGCACAAGGCTTGAGAGGAGTGAATAGAAGAGGGAGTGATGGGTGGATTTTATAATGGAGGAGATGAGTTATTTCCCATTATTTTAAACATTATTTTATTATTTTTGCTCAAAACTATGAATAGTATTGATTATTGTTAATAAAGCAGTAATAATTTCATGTGCGTTCAAACCATGTGTTCTTACATCATCCTTACATCACCTATGAATCAAAAAATCTTGTATTTAGCATTTATCGTAAATTACCATATATTACTATTCACCAAAAGTTTAAGTATTTTAGAAAAATCCAAAAAATTCACCCTAACTATTTGTCAATATGTAGAACTAAGAAATGAAATCCATTTTATCAAAATAATTTTCTGAATAAGTGAAATTTAATTTTTAAATAAAATCATTATTTACCTAAAAAATACATATTTTAAATTTAAAACTGATTTTATAATACATTCAAAAATTAATTGAGGTCTCATATAATTATCATAAAATCATAAAATAAAAAAATATTTATTTAGGAATAAATTTTATGAAAATGAATTTTATTAATTAATTTATTTAAAATTTTAATTAAATATTTATTACTCATAAAAATAACAACTCTTAATTTTTAATTTATAAAATATTATATTTCATTTATAAGGTACCTAAATTTTATTTATACCTTCATGGGTGTGGTTACTATTCATAAGGTTTGTATTAATATTCATAAGGGTATGTTACTATTCATAAGTTTCAAGTTAATATTCACCAAAAAATGTAAGTTAATCCTATCATACTCTAAATATCTTACTGAATGAAAGTGTGTATGTGACTTTATTGAAATTCAAAACACATAGGTGAAAAAATTATGTTTTATAGATAGGTTATAAAAAAAGTAGTAATTTTTAGAGGCTCAGTGTTTCATGAATTAAATATTAAATTTACTTTCAAATCCTTGGGGTGTTACATCCCCCCCCTATAGATATTTTTCCCTCAAATTTCCAAAATGTTACCTCATAAAAATATTTGGGTAGTTCTTCATCATAATATCTTCATGCTCCCATGTTGCCTCTTCAATTTTATGATTTTTCCAAGGTACTTTTACTAGTTGTGTCATCTGATTCCTAAATACATGATCTTTAGTATCTATAATCTAGATAGGCTCTTCATAGTATGACATGTCAGGTTCCAATTCTATACCTTCAAAAGTGAGGACATGCATTGGGTCTGACATGTACTTTCTCAACAATGAGACATAGAACACATTGTGTACTTTAGATAGGCTAGTCGGCATTTCCAAATGATATCCCAAAACTCCAATTCTCTCTAGAATTTCAAAAGGGCCAATATATCTAAGGCTCGGTTTCCTTTTCTTTCCAAATATTATAATAGACTTCCATGGAGTACTTTTAAGAAAACATGATCTCCCACTTGAAATTCCACATCCTTCCTTCTATATTTAGCATAGATCCTTTTCATTATTTGAGCTCCTTTGATATGGGTTTGAATAGTATTTACCTTCATGTTTCTTTCCTCCACAATTTCTAGACCCACAAGTTTCATTTCACCGACATCATCCCAACATGTTGGTGTATGACATCTCTTTCCATAAAATGATTCTTATGGTGCCATTTGAATGCTATAATGGAAATTATTATTGTAGGAAAACTCCATAAAAGGTAAATAATGATCTCACATACCTTGAAAATCAAGTGATCATGATCTCAATATGTATTTTAAATTTTTGATCGTTCTTTCTGATTTCCCGTCATTTTGTGGGTGATAAGCAGTACTCAAACAAAGCTCAATATTAAAAGATTTCTACAAACATTTCTATAATATTGATGTAAATCATGTATCATGATCAGAAAAAAATTAAGAGATGTGATCCATAAAGTATCATGACTTCATTGAAATATAGTTTTTCAAGGAACTCCATTTTCAAATCCTCCCTTATAGTGGGGAAATGTAAAGATTTTGTAATTCGATCCACAATTACCTTTATTGCGTCATTCTTTCTTGGATTTTTGGGTAATATAGTGATAAAATCCATGGTAATTTCATCCAATTTCTATGTAGGAATAGTTATAGTGTAGAGACCCGTAGCTTATCGTACATTGACATTACATTACTTTTTCGGAATACTTAATACATAACAAAAACACACACACAAGGATCGTAATAGTTTAGTGTCTTTGGAAACTCGGAATAAAATCTTCTAATCGTGGGGAAAGATCTTCAACATCTCCCATAAATATCTTCCCTTTTTTTTACCTAAAAACCTTTCTTTATATCCTGGGGAAAAGAAAACATAAAAGGGTGAGCTCAAATTCTCATTAAGGGTATACAAAAGAAAAATCAATCACATCATATTCATAAGAACATAACTTTTGGAAATCTTAACCTGCAAAAGAGAGCATAATTTCATAACATGGGATAAATCATAGTAGTGAAATGAAATCCCAATAATCATAACTTAAAACATGAAACTTTGTGTCATACACACATAATCATAGAGAATCATTTCTTGTTAGTCAAGACTCATTGCCAAGACTATCTTAGTGGACAAAGTCCCTTTCTGAATCGAGTAACCCTCGTTTCAGTCCTGTTTCACTGAACCGGTATAACCTACCATTCCAGCCATGTCTATCTCATGAGATATAAAATCTTTACCCAATGAATTGGAGGGAGATATAGGTCCCACCCATCTCTTAATGAATCTTTTCTTATGTGTGCCACAAAATCATAAATCATACATCATTGCATAACCCATGTAATAAAAATGGGATTCTTAAACAACATGACATCATAAAACCATTCATATAAGATAAAGGAATTCATAAACATAAGTCCATCACAACATAGTCAAATCAATTTAAAAATATGGATATAAACAGAACCCTTTATTATCTTATATGGAAAATAATTTTGATAAAACACTTGAATTGAATTCTTGAGGAAAATATCCTTTCTTCTTCAAAATCAATTTCTTTTCACAAAACATCATGCAATTTTAAAAGAAAGAGATTTTATTGAAAATAGTAATGAAATAATTTAGAGGAATCTTCATGAAAATAAGGCTTTATAAAATAGTATAAATCCGTTTGTGCCGTATAAGTTAAAAAAAACATTCTTCGTACTTTTGTCGGAAAAGTCAAAAAGTACCTCGTACGAAAAACGAAAAAAGATTCCTTTCATATCCTTTACTAAAAACTCATAGAAGGGTAAAATTGGATTTAAAAAATTGTAGGTGGATGGAAATAATATTACATATTGAGGGAACATGGATGTGGATGATAAAATACACCCCAGTAAATACTTACGAATAAACAATCTCGGATAAAAATGAGATTGTGATATTTCCCTTACCTTAGGTCCGACTTGCTTGTACGTGTCCGAACCTCCTGTATAATGATTTAAATCATGTTATTGACTTATTACAGAATCATATTCATTGTTATGATATCATATATGGTTCACTTATGACATTATATTACCCGTTCTTTTGTAAATTCCATGTTAAAGAAGCGTTTTGGGTAAAATCGTTCCATTTATCGTAGGTGTTTTGACTTGTTGTTCTTGACATCATTATTACTTATATCATGATTTACTCACTTCCAGAATATAAAATATGATTTATATATCATATATATTCAGTATATATATATATAATAGGTAGATAAATAAAATGAAAAACACCGTTCATGGAGACGGTAGTCCGTACGTACGCATGAACGCTGTTTTCCTTTCCTTATTGTCTTGAAATGGAAGTAAGTAGATGACATACATATGTATATATATACATAAATCCAGTAGCTTTATAATGTCATATATTTCATTATTATTTCTTATATATACATTATAATCATTCTTAAATGGTTAACATGGAGAATGAATCTCATCGCGTCGTGGAGACGGTAGTCCGTACGTACGCACGAGCGATGATATCATTTCTATAAATATTGAATTGAATTGAAGTGGATTATACAATATATCAGAATCAATATGATGTTGTAATAACTATGTATAGTTATTCTTTACACCATTATACCCATCCATGTAAGGTGGTGGTGGAAAATAGATTACACCACGGCGTGGAGACGGTATTCCGTACGTACGCACGCGCAGTGATTTCTTTTTCCGTAGGATGGATAGATGGTGAAATAGGGTTGTTTTATACTTGTAATAACATATCAGTATATGAGTGATACTGATGTTATTACTTCATAATGAAACAACCTAAGAAGAAGAAGTGTAAGAAGAAATAAAGATGAAAGAATTGGTAACGGTAATTACCTCTTCTTTGAAGCGCCTTTTGGAGACCTCCTCTTAGGGAACTAAAATTGGTCTTTGAGTAAGACCAGAACCTCTAGGATGTTGCTAGGGAAGTGGAGAAGATATTTTGGCAGGGGTTGGCCGAGCTTGAGTTCTCAAATTGGTGTGAGGAGGAGGGGGAGGAGGTGTCCTTTTATAAGGGAGGAGAGGGGCACCTTAGGAATACCTCAAAATATTATTTTATATTAATGTCAAAATCGGTTTATAATGGTTCCAAAGGGTCTTATATTGAAGCTAAAGTGGGGTTGGGTAGAAATCCTATCAACCAATAAGATTTAGACAAGTTTAGGTTATTATTTTAACCTTATCAATTAGATTTAACTCTAAGTTAAATAATTTAACTTTTACCCTGTCTTTTTGTTTTCTTACATTATATGGTTAATAAACTTTCTATAACATGCCAAACGAACCCCAAATTGTGTATTATTAATACATATATCCTTATTTAAGTCATTTGGCCGAACCTTAGATTTTTAGGAATAAAATAACAATTAATAATATAATATTTGATTTAAAAAACTATTTTGTGTCAATTTTGACACTATTTGATATATGATTTTTGTGAAAGTCATAACAGATTTATATGTTCTAACCAAGTTGATTAAATCAACACTAATATATCATAGTAACCTATAAAATTAGCGTAATTCATAAAAAGTCTTAAATTACATTTATTTTGGTATTTATATTATCAATTATGTCAATATTTCATTAATAAGATAATTACTGAATCATCATTGTGTCATAAATAAATTATATTATTTGATGTCTAAAAATTACAAATAAAATACCATCATGTAGGAACTCTTTTTAGCTTTCTAATGAATATTTATAGTCGAATTTATCTTATGTATAACCCCATATTAAAAATGATTTAGTTATTAAACTTTGATTTTAACTATTTTAACCCTTCTTTAAATAAATTAATAATAAATGTCCTAATCTAATCCAAGTGGGCCTAAATGGTCATATTTTATTCCTATGTTTGTTTTTGGTCGAATTACACTTGTCCAATAGAATTAGGACATGTGTTAGGGTAATATTAATATCATATTTACCCTTAGTTACCCTATTTACTATTAACCGTGGTAAAAAAAGTAAAAAGTTACTATTCACCAAAAAATTATTTTCATCTCATTGAACCACATTTTAGTCCTTGATATTAACCGCGTCTCTCGGATTTTGGAAATTTCATTCACAGAAGCGGTAAAATTAAGTTTTATGCAAAATTCAGTTTTTAACCTACCACTTAGTAGTTTCACTATTCATCAAAAATTGATGTTTTTCAGAACAATGCCAAAATTTCATCCCAAGCTATATTTCATATTCCAAATTCAAAAATGAAGTCTATTTTACCAAATTCATAACATAAAAGTTGCATTAATTAATTTTATAATTAAATCCCGCTGTTAAAACAAATAGCGTGTTTTTTAAGAAACAATATCTATCAAAAGATTGACACTTGTTTATGTCTAGTTTAAATGTGAAATTACATCCAATGACCAACATTGTATTAAATTGTAAAAATATATTCTAAATATACTTTAAAACCACTCAAATTAATGATTTATCACTATTAATTATTTCGATTAAAAAAAGTTGTTTTTAATTATAATTTAGTAATTTTCACTATTCATCAGAATATGAAAGTTATCCGAAAAGTACCAAAATTTCGCCTTAGGCTAAAATCGATACTCCGAATCCAAAAATAAAGTCCATTTTGAGAGTTAAAATTTCTAAAATTTAAAAAGTGGTTATTACTATTCATAATGGCTAGTTTTAATAATATTTTAATAGCATATCATTGTTTTGTGAAACTCAGGATTACGTACCACACACGCTATCGAGGAAGGTTACGATTGCGTGTAATGAAAGGCAAGTCAAGGATGCGTGTTGTGCAAGCTCCTTTTGGTGTAGTGTATAACACAAGACATTAGTAGAATAAAAAGAATATTTTTCATAAAATCTTGGGCTGTTACATTCTACCCCCCTTAAAATGAATTTCGCCCTCGAAATTCGTCGGGGTTATAAATGGTTTACTATTCGAAAGTTTCTTTAATAGAAACCCACATCGTAAAAGGGAATACCAAAACTTGGCTTTAAAAACTAAAGTATGAAATGTAACGATTACCCAAATAAACTAATCATTGGGTTTCCACATAGGTGAAAATATGGATATGGAAGAGAAATCTAACCATCATGTTCTGATGGAGAGTGGTAGAGAACATGGCTATGGAAAAGCCAATAATCACAAATCCATAGATTTGTGATGATATAAGGTACCATATGATTCATCAGGTATAAGAGAACTAGGACAACATTTTTGGTTTTCAAGATCATTTCCCTAAAGTTGAAAATTTGAATTAGAATAAATACTTACTTTATTTTGATACAATATCACTTTTGTTCGTGCCTTGAACAATTTCCACTTCATCTCTTAAATAAATGAAGTTGAATTTGTTATTCGTGAAGTGTTAGCAGATCATGTGATAGAATGACGGGTCATTCCATCTATCTCAAACAAAAGGTAAGCAAAAGTTATTAAATATACATAAGTCATTCTATAGTGATATTAATCATATATAGTTCCTAAAATGGACTTATACTTCATATATCATACTGCTTAATATAATAAAACTAGTTTCTACTAAACAGGGACTTCCTGTAGGCCAGTGGTAGGAGATAAAGGCCAGTCGCACTTTGGTTGTGGGTTCGATTCCTACAGCCTTGTCTGAAGCGATGGGCTGTCGCCCGTCCTGCAGGTTGTCCCTTTTTCTAAAACTATGTTACTATAACATCCTATCAATAATATCGAAAATCTTCTATCCTTAAACAATACTAACTTATGTCCAACATAATCCAGTCTAATCTTTAGGCTTATACATAATACTGCAGTCCACTCTCATAATATAGTGACATCGATTACCAGAGATTTAATACTGTCGTTGATCCCCACATATCTTAAGATATGTCTTGTTAGTCACATTCCAAACATTCAAAGTCCTTAATCGTGTATTCTCTTGAATACCTTAGTGAAAACATGAGTGCAGTTAAAAGTTAACACTTTCCACATACCAAAATCCTCAAAATTCTATATACTCAAACCATGATATCACTTAGTCCTTATATCAATCATGAGCTCATGAATACTATTAAACATTTCATTTTCTCGTCTTCATTATGCGCATATCATCTTATTTCCAAAAAATATCTCAATCACTTTGAATACCACATCAATAAATATTGCAATACTCATTATTTTGGAATCCCATTACATAAACACTTAATCATTCCACCACATCGTTGTCATATTCAACATTTCCAATAGTGATCGCATGTGATTTCCCTTTGTCCTTTGCCTTCAGTGGTTTCTCATGTTGATCATCACTAACCCTTGGATTAGGGCAATTATTAGCATAATGCCCCATTTCCTTGCACTTGAAGCATTGAAGTGTCGGCGGTGCATTCTCTGCAGTGTTTTCTTTATTCACATCATTAGAAACCCTTTTTCCATTACTTCAACACTCAGCTGCTCGATGACCTTCTTTTCCACACTTAAAACATTTTCTAGTCCCTTTTAGACAATCTCCACCATGCTTCTTTCCACACTTTGTGCATAAGGAAACATTCATCTTCTTTTCACCATTATTCTGAGATTTCTCCTTGAACTCCATCTTTCGTTTCTTGTCAAAACCATGAGATGGATATGTAACACCAACTTCCATTTCTACCTTGATAGCACAACGCACAATTTCTTCATAGCTACTGAAGTCTCTTATAGCTAATGCCCTTCGAAGACTTGGTTTTATGCCACTGAAAAATCGATCAACTTTACTTTCAGGTTGAATGATAATTCCAGAAACATACCTTGCAAGTCTTGTAAAATTTGCTTCATAGGTACCAACAGATTCATCGTCCCTTTCCTTCAGTTCAAGAAACTCTTTCTCCATCTTTGTTCGAAGAATACGAGGGAAGTACTTACTGAAAAACAGGTTCTTGAACTCGTCCCATTCCATGGACTCAATTTCATCTCTTGGCCTCGTATTCTTGATAAGATTCCACCATTGATCAGCTTCACCTTCCAAACGATATACTGCTAAGATGACTTTATCATGTTCAGAACATTGAAGAACTGAAAATATCTTTTCAGTAGTACTAATCCATTGTTCAGCAACTAATGGATCAGTAGACCCACTGAAAGAAGGTGGACGTTGCCTCATGAAGGACTCAATAGAATATTGTTCCCTTCTCTGCTCATTTGGAAGTCCAGAATGATTCATAGCTTGTGTAAGTATAGCAATAAGATTTTGCACTCCATCTCCCATAACATTTGTTTGTTCAGGAGGGCAATCATTGCATTGTCCATTGCATTGATCAACACGGTTCCTTCGGGTTCCAGCCATCGTCTAAAACCCAAAAAGAATAGTGTGAGAGGAAAAAATCATGCTAGGGAAAACAACATAATAAAGGGGGAGTACCTTCAATATCCAACATCTTAGGTTTAATTCTATTATCGTTAGCGTAATTCTATTACTATAACCTATACGTATACTTATCCCTAGGGACATCCCTAGACATACCTTATAAATATATCTAGGGATCTCACTAACGTTTTCGCATCCTAGTTTCCAAAGGTTGACTAAACCTTTCCTCTGATACCAACTGTAGAGACCCGTAGCTTATCGTACATTGACATTACATTACTTTTGCGGAATACTTAGTACATAACAAAAACACACACACAAGGATCGTAATAGTTTAGTGTCTTTGGAAACTCAGAATAAAATCTTCTAATCGTGGGGAAAGATCTTCAACATCTCCCATAAATATCTTCCCTTTTTTTTACCTAAAAACCTTTCTTTATATCCTGGGGAAAAGAAAACATAAAAGGGTGAGCTCAAATGCTCAGTAAGGGTATACAAAAGAAAAATCAATCACATCATATTCATAAGAACATAACTTTTGGAAATCTTAACCTGCAAAAGAGAGCATAATTTCATAACATGGGATAAATCATAGTAGTGAAATGAAATCCCAATAATCATAACTTAAAACATGAAACTTTGTGTCATACACACATAGTCATAGAGAATCATTTCTTGTTAGTCAAGACTCATTGCCAAGACTATCTTAGTGGACAAAGTCCCTTTCTGAATCGAGTAACCCTCGTTTCAGTCCTGTTTCACTGAACCGGTATAACCTACCATTCCAGCCATGTCTATCTCATGAGATATAAAATCTTTACCCAATGAATTGGAGGGAGATATAGGTCCCACCCATCTCTTAATGAATCCTTTCTTATGTGTGCCACAAAATCATAAATCATACATCATTGCATAACCCATGTAATAAAAATGGGATTCTTAAACAACATGACATCATAAAACCATTCATATAAGATAAAGGAATTCATAAACATAATTCCATCACAACATAGTCAAATCAATGTAAAAATATGGATAGAAACAGAACCCTTTATTATCTTATATGGAAAATAATTTTGATAAAACACTTGAATTGAATTCTTGAGGAAAATATCCTTTCTTCTTCAAAATCAATTTCTTTTCACAAAACATCATGCAATTTTAAAAGAAAGAGATTTTATTGAAAATAGTCATGAAATCTTTTAGAGGAATCTTCATGAAAATAAGGCTTTATAAAACAGTATAAATCCGTTCGTGCCGTATAAGTTAAAAAAAAACATTCTTCGTACTTTTGTCGAAAAAGTCAAAAAGTACCTCGTACGAAAAACGAAAAAAGATTCCTTTCATATCCTTTACTAAAAACTCATAGAAGGGTAAAATTGGATTTAAAAAATTGTAGGTGGATGGAAATAATATTACATATTGAGGGAACATGGATGTGGATGATAAAATACACCCCAGTAAATACTTACGAATAAACAATCTCGGATAAAAATGAGATTGTGATATTTCCCTTACCTTAGGTCCGACTTGCTTGTACGTGTCCGAACCTCCTGTATAATGATTTAAATAATGTTATTGACTTATTACAGAATCATATTCATTGTTATGATATCATATATGGTTCACTTATGACATTATATTACCCGTTCTTTTGTAAATTCCATGTTAAAGAAGCGTTTTGGGTAAAATCGTTCCATTTATCGTAGGTGTTTTGACTTGTTGTTCTTGACATCATTATTACTTATATCATGATTTACTCACTTCCAGAATATAAAATATGATTTATATATCATATATATTCAGTATATATATATATATAATAGGTAGATAAATAAAATGAAAAACACCGTTCATGGAGACGGTAGTCCGTACGTACGCATGAACGCTGTTTTCCTTTCCTTATTGTCTTGAAATGGAAGTAAGTAGATGACATACATATGTATATATATACATAAATCCAGTAGCTTTATAATGTCATATATTTCATTATTATTTCTTATATATACATTATAATCATTCTTAAATGGTTAACATGGAGAATGAATCTCATCGCGTCGTGGAGACGGTAGTCCGTACGTACGCACGAGCGATGATATCATTTCTATAAATATTGGATTGAATTGAAGTGGATTATACAATATATCAGAATCAATATGATGTTTTAATAACTATGTATAGTTATTCTTTACACCATTATACCCATCCATGTAAGGTGGTGGTGGAAAATAGATTACACCACGGCGTGGAGACGGTATTTCGTACGTACGCACGCGCAGTGATTTCTTTTTCCGTAGGATGGATAGATGGTGAAATAGGGTTGTTTCATACTTGTAATAACATATCAGTATTTGAGTGATACTGATGTTATTACTTCATAATGAAACAACCTAAGAAGAAGAAGTGTAAGAAGAAATAAAGATGAAAGAATTGGTAATGGTAATTACCTCTTCTTTGAAGCGCCTTTTGGAGACCTCCTCTTAGGGAACTAAAATTGGTCTTTGAGTAAGACCAGAACCTCTAGGATGTTGCTAGGGAAGTGTAGAAGATATTTTGTCAGGGTTTGGCCGAGCTTGAGTGCTCAAATTGGTGTGAGGAGGAGGGGGAGGAGGTGTCCTTTTATAAGGGAGGAGAGGGGCACCTTAGGAATACCTCAAAATATTATTTTATATTAATGTCAAAATCGGTTTATAATGGTTCCAAAGGGTCTTATTTCGAAGCTAAAGTGGGGTTGGGTCGAAATCCTATCAACCAATAAGATTTAGACAAGTTTAGGTTATTATTTTAACCTTATCAATTAGATTTAACTCTAAGTTAAATAATTTAACTTTTACCCTGTCTTTTGTTTTCTTACATTATATGGTTAATAAACATACTATAACATGCCAAACGAACCCCAAATTGTATATTATTAATACATATATCCTTATTTAAGTCATTTGGCCGAACCTTAGATTTTTAGGAATAAAATAACAATTAATAATATAATATTTGATTTAAAAAACTATTTTGTGTCAATTTTGACACTCTTTGATATATGATTTTTTTGAAAGTCATAACAGAATTATATGTTCGAACAAAGTTGATTAGATCAACACTAATATATCATAGAAACCTATAAAATTAGTGGAATTCATAAAAAGTCTTAAATTTCATTTATTTTGGTATTTATATTATCAATTATGTCAATATTTCATTAATAAGATAATTACTGCATCATCTTTGTGTCATAAATAAATTATATTATATGATGTCTAAAAATTACAAATAAAATACCATCATGTAGGAAATCTTATTAGCTTTCTAATGAATATTTATAGTCGAATTTATCTTATGTATAACCCCATATTAAAAATGATTTACTTATTAAACTTTGATTTTAACTATTTTAACCCTTCTTTAAATAAATTAATAATAAATGTCCTAATCTAATCCAAGTGGGCCTAAATGGTCATATTTTATTCCTAAGTTTGTTTTTGGTCGAATTACACTTGTCCAATAGAATTAGGACATGTGTTATGGTAATATTAATATCATATTTACCCTTAGTTACCCTATTTACTATTAATCGTGGTAAAAAAAGTAGAAAGTTACTATTCACCAAAAAATTATTTTCATCTCATTGAACCACATTTTAGTCCTTGATATTAACCGTGTCTCTCGGATTTTCGAAATTCCATTCACAGAAGCGGTAAAATTAAGTTTTATGCAAAATTCAGTTTTTAACCTACCACTTAGTAGTTTCACTATTCATCAAAAATTGATGTTTTTCAGAACAATGCCAAAATTTCATCCCAAGCTATATTTCATATTCCGAATTGAAAAATGAAGTCTATTTTACCAAATTCATAACATAAAAGTTGCATTAATTAATTTTATAACTAAATCCCGCTGTTAAAACAAATAGCGTGTTTTTTAAGAAACAATATCTATCAAAAGATTGACACTTGTTTATGTCTAGTTTAAATGTGAAATTACATCCAATGACCAACATTGTATTAATATATTCTAAATATACTTTAAAACCACTCAAATTAATGATTTATCACTATTAATTATTTCGATTAAAAAAAAGTTGTTTTTAATTATAATTTAGTAATTTTCACTATTCATCAGAATATGAAAGTTATCCGAAAAGTACCAAAATTTCGCCTTAGGCTAAATTCGATACTCCGAATCCAAAAATAAAGTCCATTTTGAGAGTTAAAATTTCTAAAATTTAAAAAGTGGTTATTACTATTCATAACGGCTAGTTTTAATAATATTTTAATAGCATATCATTGTTTTGTGAAACTCAGGATTACGTACCACACACGCTATCGAGGAAGGTTACGATTGCGTGTAATGCAAGGCAAGTCAAGGATGCGTGTTGTGCAAGCTCCTTTTGGTGTAGTGTATAACACAAGACATTAATAGAATAAAAAGAATATTTTTCATAAAATCTCGGGCTGTTACATATAGGTTGCATGACTTCTCTAGGATGTTGTCGTTTGGCCTTCACTTGTTGAAAGACTAATCATATTGATACATAATCAACAATTTCCTACTTCAAGTTTTCCCACCATAAATGATCCTTCAAATATCTGTATATTTTAGTTCTACTAGGGTGTTTAGAAAAATTAATGTTATGGGAATCATCCAATAACTCCCTTTTCAGATCAGGTATAGAGGTAACACATATCATCATTCTAAATTTTATAATTCCATCATCATATATGAAGTCTTGCAACTTCCTATCATTAATAACATTAATTTTCTCTTGAAGATTCTCCTCATCAGGCTGGGAACATTTAATTCTTTCCATCAAAGATATTTGGGAAACCAATTTAAAAAGTAATGATGTTTTCCTTCTTTGATAATTTCCATTCCTATCCTCACTAGATACATGAATACAAGATCCATTTAAATCCTCATTTTGTTTAAAACTCCATAGTACTTCCTACTCAATGCATAATCTACCTTATTTTCCTTTCCTAGGTGGTATTGTATGGAAGAATCATAATCCTTGAGTAGTTTGATCCATCTCATTTTACTCATGTTGAGTTCTCTCTATGAGATGATATATTTTAGACTCTTTTTATCTTTATATATCTCATATCATTCACCATAGAGATAGTGTCTCCATATTTTTAGAGAAAATATCACAACAGCTAACTCAAGATCATGAGTAGGATAGTTTTTCTCCTAAATTTTTAACTACCATGATGCATAGGCAATAAATATATCATTCTTCATAAGTACACAGATAAGTCCTTTCTCTTATTTAACATTATAGATCACAAACCCATCATTTCCCTATGGTAGATTTAGGATCATATCATTCACTAATATCCTCTTTAATTCTTTGAAACATTCCTCACATTATTTTTTCCATAAAAACTTAATACCTTTATGAGTAATCTTGGTTAACGAGTTGGATAATTGGGTGAAGTTATGAATGAAATACTGATAATAACCTACTAAACCAATAAAACTACATACCTAGGTTATGTTTGATGGTGTAGGTTAAACCTGAATATCCTTTTTCTTCATAGGATCAATAGATATTCCATCCTTAGAGACAATATGGACAAGAAAAAAAACCGATTGAATCCAAAATTCACACTTTCTAAACTTCCCATATAATTCATATCTTCTAATAGTATTCAAAATAATGTGCAATTTATTTCCACGATCTTCTTATATTTTGGAGTATACTAAGATATTATCAACAAATATCACAATAAATTAATCAAGATATTCCTTGAAAATCCTATTCATTATATCCATAAAAAATAGGGTACATTAGTCATTCCAAAAGGAATTATAGTAAACTCTTAATACCCATACCTGTTTCAAAATGTTGTTTTTGTAATATCTTCCTTCCTCACACGCAACTGATGATATCCAGATCAATGGTCAATCTTAGAAAAATATTAGGCTCCATGAAGTTGATCAAATAAATCATCAACGTGAGGTTAGGGATACTTGTTCTTTATTATTATAGCATTGATCTTCTTGTAGTAAATGCACAAACTCATAGATCCATCTTTCTTTTTAATGAAAATAATAGGGGATCCCCATGGAGAAACACTAGGGTGAATAAATCCTTTATCACTCAATTTTTCTAGTTTTTTCTTAAGTTCTACTAATTCCACAGTGGCCATTCAATAAGGAGTCTTTGATATAGGTCTTGAAATATGAATTAAATCAATTGAGAACTCATCTTCTTGAACTAGAGGATGTCATGGTAAATACTATGAAAAAAACATCAATATATTCTTACATAATAGGTACATACTCAATTTGAACATTTCATTCCTTACTCATAGATATCAAGTTATCATCCTCCCTATGAATTGAATTTAGTAGAGCTACTAAGGGTGGATCTAGGTGAGACTCATATGGTGATGTTTCTTCCCTAAAGATAAGGGATTCCACATCATCCTCAAAAATTGTAACTTCCTTCTTCTTGCAATATATTTTCTCCTCATAATTTGAAATTCAATACATACTAATGATTATATCAAATTTAATCATAGTTATAATGATAAAATCAGTAGATAAAGAATGTTCATATTCTATAATGGGGATTTCCTAACACATCTTTGTTGCAATGATACTTCCCTTATGAGTTTTAACTAACAACGCCTTCATTAAGTCAAATCAGAAATATCTAATTTTCATGGGAAACTAAGAAGATATAAAAGAATGCAATGATCCATAATCAAATAAATAATTGTTTAAGTTTGAGGAAATGATTAAAGTACCTTCCACCGCATCATTTGGAAATTCAACCTCAGCAGTTGTGACAATATAATCATAATATTTCTCCCTTGGCCTTATTTGGGAAAATTTTCCTTGATTCTTGTGACAACCAAATTCATAATGTCTTATCGCTTTCTAATTGTGGCATTGAACATTTGTAGCTTCTTTCTTTCCCATGAAATCAATATATTGGTGGCCCTTTTCTCCACACATGTTACAAACTCCTTTTCCTTTTAAGTAGGATTCAAGGTGTTTTTTTCCACATGTATCACATGTTAGAAAAATCCCCTTTTTATTCTTCCCATTATCCATTATTTCCTCTACCATCCTCTTCTTCTCTTGTTTTCCCTTAAAGTAATAAGACTTAGATATTTTTTTCTCTATATTTATAACACATGTGATGATATCTTCATATGATGAGAATCTTTGGTAGACTAGTTCCCTTCAGAGGAATGGTTTTAAACCATAAAATAATCGATCAATATTACACATTGTATTATTTATGTAGTTCGATACATGCCTTCCTAAACTTGTGAAGTTAGCTTCATACATTACAAAACTATCATCCTCTTTTTTCCCAAGATTCAGAAATTATCTTTCCAAATCTGCTCATTGTTCAGAAGGGAAGTATCTATCTAATAATATTTCCTTAAAATCCCTCCTTTCCATTTCATATATTTCTTATTTCTTATTTATTTTTTTAATTAAATACCACCACTAATCCACATCTTTTGATAGATGATAAACTTCCATGAGAACCATCTCTCTTTCATTACATCTCAAAGCAATAAATATCTTCTCTAAAGAATGTATCCATTGCTCCAATGTGAATAGGTTTAAATTATAGTTAAATAATGGATGTTTTTGTCTTATAAAGAAGTCTAAAATAGAACCTCCATGTTGTGGATATGGATTATCTATATGAGTATGGTTATTGTTTATAACCTGAGTCAACTGTCCCAATATACTTACAAGTTTCTCACACACCAGTCACAGCACCAGAGCCAACATCATTACCTTGCATCGGAGGGAAATACCTACATGGGATACATGCATTCATGTGGTTCCCATTACTTCCACTAGTAACCATTTCTATGGAATACACTAGATTATATTATGAATCATAATGTATAATCTAAACTTAGAAAAATACTTAGCATAAATTGAAATCTTATCCATATCTAATATCTTAATCATAAACATGGTTTCTTTGAGGAAAAATTTACATATAATTTCTGCATAATGTTTTGAAAATAAAATGTGAATTATCCTAAGCATGTCCCTAGGAGTGTCAAACGAGGTGCGCAATAAGGTTCATTTTCGTGTACCAGTATACCCCGGGTCAAGCCCGGAACTCCTTGTTAGAGTTGTTACTCCTAGTTACATATGTTCCAAAACCACTTTCGCTTGTAGTGTCTATACAAGGATGTATTTTCTAGAAATATCCCCATAATATATTCCTTACCAAAATTCTATGATGTTTGTGTATGTTTATCCTCAAATATTATCTTAGCATTTTCTCCCTAATCTACATTTTCTAAATCTGGTTTCCAATTTTTATACTAAAAATACTCTCATACCAATTGTAAGGACCCAAAACCAGTTTCCCAGAGCCAGTGCATTATTTAATTACATTAGAATATAAAAAATAAAGTTGTATCCTAAAGGAATGAATAGATTAGTAACTTTGGAAAACAAGATACATACAATTTCAACATTACAACTTGAAAGTAAATACAACATATAAAATTATTTTGAATCACATATAATCTACTAGATTATCCTTACAAGTCATTCATAATATACTTCTTCAAAACCTAGGTAAAATAAAACATGTGAAAGGGGTGATCATATATTCTCAGTAAGGGTAAATAATATAGTAAAAGAAAATATAAACTTAAAATCTAGGCATGATGAATAACTAAAATGCATGCCTTTTAAAATATACTTGAGCATAATATGGAAGGAATAAAAAATAATTAAATAATTCCATAAAACATAACCATGAATATTATAATAGTTGAATAATTACATGGACTATCAATTACTTGTTTCATAATGAGGGAATTCAAAATGTTGGACAATTGAACCATATCTCCGAGGCCTTGGCCAAGTGATCTAAAAAAACTATGGTAAGTCCTCAGCCAAAACCCAATTCCGTTTTGTCTTATGAGACCTACCAATGCATTGAGGGGATATATCAGGCCTTTCCTGTCACTTTCCAAGTCCAATTCATTCCTCATATGAATGAGAATAAACATAAAAAACATGTATATTCATATTGAAACTAACATATGAAATGTAAATAACATTCCCCAAACATTAAACATAAACACTAACTATTCAGAGTAATATGGTTAATGGTGTCAAGATAGTACATCCAATTTCAATCTAATCATAAAAAATTAAAAAAATTATGGTGGATGATATCATAATAAATTAACCCCATTTTATCATAATAATCTACAAGAGTGTTGAAATAGGTGAAAACACTCATATAAAAACATCAAGTGATTCTTAAGATAAATACTCTTTTACTTTGAAAGGAAGATTACTTTTGGAAAAATAATTGCATAAAACCAGAAGATAATTAATTTAGTTTTTATAATAAAATGTGTTATTTTATAATAATAAATTTTGGTAAAAACAAATTATAGAGTACCCTTTAAAATATGTAAGAATTTATAAATTCCATTGAAACGGGCTTGTTTATTAGGAAGTTTTTTTGAAAAATCCTTTTAAAACATGTAACTCCCCATAAAAGAAATAAGGATTATGATTGGTAAATATATATAGAACATTCAAACATAATTTATGATGAGTACATAAGAATAAATAATAACTTATAGAGACAAAGAGTATCCCGAAATAAAATTGAGGTTCAGGTAGAAAACCCTTACCTTATGTCCAAATATATTCTGCTCATGAACTGAAGGTCATGAAATATGAAATTATAATAATTTATAACTTAATTTATAAAATATTATAAATGTATTGGATTTATTATAATTTTATTAAGTTCATTTATGGTCATTTTTATGTGTTAAAAGATTCAATATCATAGTTTGTGAGTGCCCGTTTCATTAGTTTTCATGATCGGTTCGTTTGTATAGAAGTTAATGTAAAATGAGAATTGAATTATAGAATTGATGTTATATGTTATTAATT
Organism: Viscum album; assembly: GCA_963277665.1. NCBI lineage: Eukaryota > Viridiplantae > Streptophyta > Magnoliopsida > Santalales > Viscaceae > Viscum > Viscum album. The sequence continues at coordinate 611,547,355 of OY728129.1, read as the reverse complement.
TTTATATAGAAGGTTAAATGATCATATAAGTCTTTTTTTTACTTTGGGTGAGCATGAATCAATAGATAAAATTTTAATGATAAACGATTGGATTAATTTGGTGGGTTTTCAACCACCACGAACTCATTTAGTTTTATAAATTAATACCATGTGTAAAAAATTTATTCCTGAACATTAAATAGGATATATTACATATATCATGATCTGGTTCAACCATAAAAATGGTTTCATGCATATAATTGAACATGGTAATAGAATTTCAAAACCCGTCATCCTTGAATGTGATAAATTAATACATCTCAGGTGGTGTTTTCATTTCTAGTATAAAAGGAAGGTAAAAGAGAGATGATGATGAATTATTCCATTATAATAATAAAAATTCCATTATATGTAAGGTAATGGAGTTATAATAACATTTAGAGGAAAATATTTGTGGAAATAAAAAGAAATAAAGAAACTTGAAAGAAAATAAAAGAAATGAAAAGAGGAATTTACCTCTTGAATCTATCTTCCTTAAGAGCCTCTTTAGGGTAGTTTATTTGGATTTTGAAGAGAAAAAGGTATTCTTTATGTGGGAAGGATCTTGGTAGGATAATTTAGAAGAATTTAGATAAGACATAAGGCTTGAGAGGAGGGAAGAGAAGAGGGAGTGATGAGTGGCTTTTATAGAGGATGAGAGGAGTTATTTCCCATTATTTTAATCATTATTTTATTATTTTGGAACAAGACTATAAATAGTATTGATTCTTGTGACTCAAATAGTAATAATTTAATGTTATTTATAACCAATTGTGCTTAAATCATCCTTACATCACCTATTACTCAATAAATCATATATTTATCATTTATCATAAATTTCCAAATTTTACTACTCACCAAAAGTTCAAGTATTTTAGAAGAATCCCAAAAATTCACCCTAACCATTTTTTGATGTTTAGAATTAAAAAATGAACTTCATTTTACAAAAATAAATTTCAAAATAAGTTAAATTTACTTTTTAAATAAAATAATTATTTACTTGAAAAATACAGATTTTAAATTTAAAACTGGCTTTATAATACATTCAAAAATTAATTTAGGTCTCAAAAAAGTATCCTAAAATCATAGGAAAAAAATATTTATTTAGGAATACATTTCATAAATATTAATTTTGTTAATTTATTAATTTATAATTATAGTTAAACATTTATTACTAACAAAAATACCAACACTTAATTATTAATTTATAAAATATTATATTTCATTTATAAGGTGCATAAATTTTATTTATACATTCATGGGTGTGGTTCCTATTAATAAGGGCCATATTACTATTCATAAGGGTACATTAATATTCATAAGGGTCATGTTACTATTCACCAAAAAATGTAATTTTTATCCTATCATACTCTAAATATCTTACTAAATGCAACCATGTATGTCATTTTTTCCAAATTCAAAACACAGAGGTGGAAAATTATGTTTACTTGCTGGGTTTTAACAAAGTGGTGTTTTGTAGAGACTCAGTGTTTCATGCATTAAATATTATGTTCATTTGAAAATACTTGGGGTCTTACACTATTCACCTATGAACTTTTAGTCAATGATAATGTTTTTGAAATCATAATTTAATAATATATTCATTACAAGTAACATATCATAAGAATAAGAAATAATAGGGAGAGATAATTCATCTCTCTCGAAGAGATTCCACTTCGCAATATCCATTGAAGCTGCCTTGTCACCTAGTTATTTATTGATGGTTCCTAGAAGTCCTAGTCTATGTTCTTCCCTGATTAGTCCAAGTATCCCACTCTAATCTAATTCTCCCTAAAGTCCAATATATATATACTGAATTGTAATTTTTTTCCTATTAAAATATAATCATGTACCAATTGACATCATATAACTCATAATCAGTGGCTATACACTCTTTTCATGTGTTTCCACATGTTCATCATATCACTTCTCATCCTCCCCCTCATGTGACTTGAGAAGATCCATTAACTAAATATGCTCCAACACACATGGGAAGGCTTCACCTCTATGTGTGATGATCTACAATCTTCTTTTGACCTCTTTTAGTGAACTCTAGAAAGACCTCATGCATTGATCACCATCAAGATCATCTCTAATTCCTTAACACAATTCATTATGCGCTCAGCAACCCCTTAATCAATTTTTAAGTTATAAAAATAAGTCACCATAGGTAATTAACTTTATTCATGATTTTATAGAATTTAAAATGAGATTAATGGATAATCCAGTAATTGATATTTAAAAATAAAATATCATGAAATTTCATAAGAATAATACTAATGATAATAATAGAAACACCACAGAATAATTATTTCAATAAAAGTATCACCAATTAATGAAATAGTATTTTGTTTAAGTAAATATAAATTAAATCAATTAAAACCCAAAAACATCCATTTTCATTAATATATTAAAATAATGAAAAATTTATCATAGAAAAATAATTAGTTTACATTTAATGTATACCTTCAATATTAAATATTTCAAATATCCCCAAAATAGTTTTTAAAAAAATTATTAAAAAAATGATATATCATCATCCTTATGGTCAAGGGATCTAGGGGATCATCACAATAGGATTTTTCATTATTAAGATCTTTATTTAAGTGATTTTTCTACTTGAACAATGAAGGGAGCTTCTTCCTTAGTGGATAAACTTTTTGTATTGCTTTGACTCCATTAGTTTGAAATTGTTTTGTTTTGTTCACTCTTCTTATTGTTTTTTTATTATGAAGTGAGGGAAGGTTTTCATTGTCTGAACCTATCCATACTTAAAATCTTTTTTATTTTCTTTAATAAAGGTTTTTTTCTATGTCATAAAATAACCAGAATACCCTGGTACACTGATACCCAATTCATACTAGACGTAAGCTGAAGGGTGTTCTTGATCCCCATGGGTTGGTGACTTGCACATGGCATCATATAAAACATTAAAAGGAATATTTTTTCCACAAAACTATAGAAGATAAAACAAAAACCTATCAGTATTTCAAACAGTATTCAAGGATAAAATTACCAAAATAAAATATAAAAAATAGCCCACGGTAAATCATAAACCAAAAAACAACACATCATCCATCAAGATAAAGTCTCACAATCACTATGCAACAAGTGGACCACAGCTACACCGATCACCACCATCACTCCATATTCCCATAGATCGAGCACACCCACCACCTCCAAATGTCACTTTCCCTTACCCCAAACCTGGAAAAAAATTACAAATGCCTAAAGGAAAAGGTAGGGTGTGATATAAACAGCACAATAGGGTCTCACCAAGTGTTCCATAATCAATTCCATAACAACTAAACAATTTATGATTCTAATTTAAAAAATAATAATACCTAAAATTATATTTATATATATTAAATCAAAACATGATTTCAAATAAATTATATGGTAGATATAACATAATAGGATTAAATGAACATTTTATACAACACCTTTACATAAATCAACTTGCATGAGTAAAAAATTCTATAAATAATTGAATGCATAATTAAATAAAAAAAATCACCATGTTCATACGCCCTGAGTTACATTAGTTTCAAGATCTCATGTCCTTAAACTAATCAATCATCAATCACAGATCATGTATGCATGAACATGCCCCTAGTATCATGACAACAAGACTAATCAATCTACAACCCATTAGGGATGATCATGCCAAACTAGGTTTAGTAAGAGTTGTTATAATAAATCCATTTTTATGGAGTTAGATTCCAAGGGTTCTTATCATAATAACCCACTAACTAATCATGATCCCATTTACTTTTATAAACCAATCAAACATGGGAAAATCAATCATTTCAAATAAATTCATCATTTATAATTTAATTTCCCAATTAAAGTTCATCATTACTTTTCAATTTTAAAACCAAATAAGGGGGTTTCATTAAATTCATTCCTTTAAAACCATATTTCATTTTAATTAAATTTTCTCTATAATCATAGTCAAATCATTTCATTAAATCATTCCTCATTTCAAGCAATAATTTTTCTCAAAATCAACCTAATAATTTCAATTCCCTTGAAATTTAGTGATTTTCACAATTTCCATGCCCTTTTCAAATCAAACATAAAATCATATCAAATCAAGGTTTTATAAATAAATTGAAGACTTATTTCAATTAAATAAAAATATTTAGGCTTTCAACTGTAGGAGAAATCACTATGGAACTACCTACCTTTAATCATACAATCAAAATCAACACCCACAATAGAAAACACCAACAAATAATAAATGTGAAGGATATCAAGTAATCAAACCTAGAATCAAGATCCATCAAAAAAAATATTAAATAAATCGATAAAATGATTATATATAACTCTATAATAAGGATTGAAGGCAAGATCAATAGAAACCAAATGAGAGGAGATCCACTTACTAGAAGGAGATCAAATGGAATCATCGGTTCTTTGATTCACAAAGGGAAGAGGTCTAAGGAGTCAATTCCACCTCTTGAGAGCCTCCAAACACAGAGGAATCATATTAGGCTCTAATGGGGGTGTTTAGGAATCTTAAACGTAAGTTTTAGGTTTTTGAAAATAATTTTTAGAGGATGAAAAACTGAATGTATAGTTTTATTGGTTGAACCACATGGTTAGTTAAACCACCAAAAACAATATAAATCCCCACTTTATAAGGGTTCATGATTTTGAGAGGGTTTCCACATAGTTTGGAAAAATCGGTTTCCCCCTTATAGTGGCTTATCAGAGGTTGCATGGTCTACTGGGAAAAACTGCACGATTTTCCCTAATCATACGCCAACCATTCATAGCCACCAAAACCTCCAAAAAAATTAAAATTCACCCAAAACAACTCAAAATAAGAACTAAACCAAGTATGTTAAAAACATGGGTCAATAAGTACTTGAAATAAAGTAACGATAAGTTACAACCTCCCTACCATAAAATCTTTATGTCACTAGAAACCCTGTCAAGAAAACATCATGTCAAAGAGATGTAGCCACTATTCATTCATTAGTGCCTCATGCTCCCATGTCTCATGTGAATTATAACCAAACTGATATAGCACATAGACCAAAGGTATAGATTTCCCATGAGGAACATTTGTCTTATAATCAATAATACTGACTAGATGCTTAGTCACTTCTAAATCAGCTTCAATATCAAGATCTTCTCTACTCAGGACAAGAGAAGGACCAAAAAATACATCCCAACATGTGATACATGTAACACATTGTTGATTGACATAAATTATGGTGGAAATGATAATTGGTATTCCACACTTCCAACCTGATCAATGATATAAAAATGGCCCAAAAATCTTATTGAAATATTTCCCTATTTACCAAGACTTTAGTGACCTAACCGAGGTGAAACATTCAAAAACACCTGGTCACCAATTGAAAAATACAATAGTATACATCGATGATAAATATAATATTTATATTGTCTCTAATTTGTTACCATTCTATAAAGATTCAACTAAATCTTCATCATCATCTCTTGGTCCAATATTTGTCCAACTAAGGAAGCATCACCAATATTGACCAACATAATGATGATATACAAGAATTGACATACAAAGACTCAAAAGGAGCCTTTCTCATAGCTTAATGGAAACTATTTTTATAGGAAAAATCAGCCAGTCTCTAATAGAAATCCCATGCTCTACTAAAGTTAAGAACACAAGAAAATAGAATGTCCTCAAGGATCTATATAACTAATTTTGTCTAGCCATACATATGCGGATGATATGTTGTGCTCAATCTAACCTGGGATCCCATCAACTCTAGGATTCATCTCCATAAATGAGAAGTAAACTAGGGATACCTATTAGAAACTATAACAAATAAAACTTCATAAAATTTTAAAATATCATTCATATAAAAACTTCCCAAATTCTCATCATTAACTATATATTGAATAGTTATAAAGTGAGCCAATTTGGTCAGATAATCAATCATAACCCATATCACATTATTCCCTTGAGGATTATATCGAAACCGAACCATGAAATCCATAGAAATCTCATACCACTTCTAATTCGGAATAAGAATGTTTTAATGTAATCGTAAAGGTTTTGAGTACTTGTACATGACCCTATGACAGATATAACAATGTGAAACAATTTTAGTGATGTCTCTTCTCATACCTGGCCACCAGAATCATCATTGTATATCATAGAACGTTTTCATGGTACCAAGGTGCACTATCCACTGGGAACACTGAAAACCACCACCACATATTTTCCTATAGGAAAAGGTATAATATACCAGCTCTAGAAACATTGGACGTCCTTATAAGATAAAAACCACTCACTGATGGTCACCCCAACTATAAATTGAGTCCATAATTCCTTATAATTAATCATCAAGTCATTTTTTCTGAAGAATCATCTTGAGACAAGAGGAGGTCAAATGTACACTTTAAAAAACAACCTTAGTCTCATTATTTTGGACACCCAAGTTCTACTAAGCAAAGAGAGACATAAAATTACACTATTCTAATGAATCTTTAATAGCATGGGTCAGATTTTTCCTGCTCAAAAATTTTAACTATAGCATTCCACTTACCAGTGGTGTAGGAAATGTTGAAATCAAAATACAACAATTACTCTACCCACTATCTATACTATAGGTTCAAATAATTTTGAGAGAAGGTATAACTCTATATTTTTTTGTCTGAATAAATGGTAAACCATTGTCTAAAAAATAAATGCCCCAAAAATTTGAGAGAATGAATCATGAAAATGATCTCAAGATCATCGTTCATATAATTCTTTTCATGTGGCATGAGATTTCCTGAACCATAGGCTACCACATGATAACCCTACATTATAATGTAGGCCAAGCCTAAACCAAATGTGTCAAAAAATACCACATAGCCCTTCCCAATATCTGGAAGAGTCAGCATTAGTACAAAATTTAAAATATGATTTAACTCATCTAAAGAATTCTGACATTTTACATCTCATAAGAACTTCACTCTCTTCTAAGTGAGAGTGATTATAAAAGAATCTATATTTGAGAAATTTTTAACAATATTATGGTAATACCCAGCTAATAACAAGTAGCTCTGAATCCTAAAAACATTATGTGGTTGATACCATGTCATAAAAACCTTCCCATTCTCAAGATTGACTAAGATACCATGTTTCATGACCTTGTGTCCCAATAATTTCACTTCCTGAGTCCATAAATTACATTTTGAAAGATTTCCCTAAATTTAGTGATCTCTCAAGATTTCTAGAACTGCTCTCAAAAGAACATGGTATTCCTCAGTTTTGGATTAAACCAAAATTTCATCCACAAAAACCACCATGAATGAATCAAGATACTCATGTAATGTCTTTTTCATCAGGACTGTAAAAATTGAAAGAGCATTGGTTAGACCAAAATTCATAACAAAGTACTTGTAATGGACATACCTTCTCTTGAAGGTAGTCTTTGAGATGTAACATTCTTTAATTCTCAATTGGTGGTAGACATACCAAAGATCAATCTTCAGGAACCGAATTTTCCCTTTTTAACTAGTCAAACAAAGCATTGATATGTGGTAAAAGTTACTTGTTATTTACCATAAATAGATTGATATTTTGGAAAAAAAGACAAATTTGAAGGGTCCCATCAGATTTATTTAAAAAATAATAGGCACCACCCAAGGTTACAGACTCGGGAATATAAATCCTTTATCCAAAAAATCATCCAACTAATTTTTCAACTCTTTAAATTTAGTTGGTTCCATGTGGTATGAGGTAATAGAAACTAACTAAGTACTAGATACTAAATCAATGGAGAACTCCACTTCCTTTACTGGTGGAAAACCAGAAAATTTGGATGGAAATACATTAGGAAGATTGATGAAAACTAGAGGGAGATCACCTCTCATGGATTACCACTCTAGGTAAAAAATAAAACATTGATGCCAATCTTCCCAACTCAAGAAAAGAAGGTCCAAATATACTCAACCTTGGGTCCCAATCTCCATAAAAAACATGGCACACCCCATAGAGCACAGCAAAGGAGACCCACTAAAGATAATAATCAATCTAGGCCTTATGATAAATTACCCAATCCATCCTAAAAATGATATGTAGAGGCTTCATGTCGATAATCCGAAAATTCCAACTGATCTCAATCTTTGATAGAGAGAAAGCACAACAGGGACATCAGATACCTCACTCTCTCTTCATTCCAGTGGTCATAGTAATATCAATCACATAAGACATAATCTCCATTGTAAGGTTTATAAAATTCACAATATGGGTCAACACAAAAGAGTGAGATGCACCAATATCAAATAAAATAGTCACTAATAATGAAGCTATAGTGATGGTACCTGTCACTATCACTGGACTCACATCATCTTCTTCTAGAGACTCTTCCACTATGTGAAGAAACATTATTCGGAATTCCTATGGCATGATCCCCTTAGTTATTGAAGCATCAGATGTCACCATAGTACTTTTAGGAGATGATGATCACATGCTAATACATGGGGAAAAAGATATGGAAGAACTTTTATAGGTCACCTAAGAGACCGCATGAACAAAAGATCTTTGGTGCCTTAGTATAAAATCATTTTGAATGTACAACCATTCCACACTAGAATAATTTCAAAGGGACTTTTCTAGACACTGTAGGAGTTCTATATGATATCTTATATCAAAAACTACCATGAGAATCATCATGTTTTATATTACTTTTAAAGGAACTAATATAACCACTTATAAGAGTAAGAGGTACTCCCATCAACCCTGACTTACAAGCCAGGTCAAGCTCATCCATAAACACTCTATCTAGAATGTTTGCATAGGAAGTGGGATTTAGTATGAAAATCTGGGATCAAATATTAGATTGAATATACCTCTCAAATATTTAATCTTTCTTTTTCTCATTCATCACCACCTTAAGTGAAAACTGAACAAGTTCAGAAAAGCAGTTCTCATACTGAGTCGCGGTCCTATCGCCCTACTAGAGGATAAAAAACTCCATGGACTTTAACAACTTCATATATGTTGGATAGAACTACTCTATGAAAATAAATTTGAAGACCTTCTACTCCAATCCCTCATGTTTATTCATTATTACCATCAAATACCACAATTTACTGCTAGGCCCTTATAGCTTGAAGGTAGCACATTTAATATTTATTGAATAAAGGGTTTCCAAGAACTAAAAAATAAGCTCAATATTTTTCAACCAATCAAATTCCTATTCAGGATCATTTTAGCTTTAGAAAGCTAGTGGTTTCTTATGAAGAAACTCTTGAGAATGATCTCTAGTTTTATCCCTTAGAGGTTCCACTACCATATATTGAATGAGATTGAGTGAAAGTACATGTCATAGAGCTTGAAAATAATGCACCACAATCTCAATAAAATTTTGATCCACTAGAGGATCTAATCGCTATGGATCACCATAAGCTTCATCCTATGGCTTATTCAAATGTATCCTTAGATACAAAACATCAACAGGAAATAAACAAACATCAACAAGATTTCTCATGTCATCATCTTAATCAAGAGACTCATGTTTTGGGATTTCAACATACTCATATCATGTTTAGGGAAAAGGCTATAAGTAGAACAATTTATTCTTCAAAGATGCTTTTCCCAAACACCCATTCTGACTTATGGCTTTCTAGGATGAAATCTAGCCAGGAACTCACTCAAAACTACCTCTTAAGCCCTGAAAATTATACCTCCCAACTACCAAAACATCCCAAAATTTCATATGGACATAAAGGAAAGAATTTAAACCTCATTTGATACCATTTTTCCATGAACTAGCCCAATTACCCTTATACACTGATACTTTAACCAACCTTGACATAGCATGAAGGTACTTCCCAATCCCCATAAGCTAGTGACTAAAACTTGATGTCATATTATACATCGAAGGGAATGATTTTTCCATAAAATAGTATAAGATAAAACAAAAAATAGTCAGTACTCCAAATAATCCTTAAGGATAAAATAAAATAAGCAGATAAAAAACATCCCAAGGTAAAACATAAACCAAGGTAAAACACAACATCCATTATGAAAAAGTATCATGATCCTTATTTAATAAGTGGACCACAACTCCACCGGTCACCACCATCACTCCAAAGTCCATTGGATCAAGCACAACCACCACCTTCAAATGGAACACTCCCTTTCCATGGACCGGCCATAATTATTACTAGAAATTTATAAAGGAAAAGGTAGGGTGTGAGCTAAATAGCCCAGTGGGGTCTCACAAAGTGTTCTATAATCAATTCCATAACAATTAAACCATTTATGATTTCAATTTAAATAAAAAATTCATTGATTTATATTTAAATAATTTAAATAGAAATATGGTTCAAATCTAGTATATGGTAGATATATCAAAATATTCTTAAATTAAGATTTTATATAAAAAAATTATATAAAACAATAGGCATGAATAAAACTATTCTATAAACAATGAAATACATAATAAAATCAAACAAATAATGAACCATTGTCATATTCCACAAGTTATGTTAGTTCCAAGATCTCAGATACTCACACTACTCAATCATAAATCATGGATTAAGTATGTGTGCAAACGTACCTAGGCATAGTCCAATGTGGATAATCAATCAACATCCCATTGGGGATGATCATGCCAAACTAGGTTTAGTTAGATTTTTTATTGTTAATAAATTGGTAGGGATAAAAAGTCATAACATTATTGTCCCAATAACCCTCTAACTAATTAGGCTCCCATTATATTTAATTAATCAACCAATCATGAGAAAATCAATCACTTCAAATCAATTCATCACTCACAGTTCAATTTACAAATTCAAGTTTAACATGCCTTTTCAATTTCAAAACCAAATCATGGGTTTTCATCTAATTCATTCCTTTCAAATAATCATTTATTTTAATAACATTTTCTCAAATATCAACATCAAATTATTTCATTAAATCATTCCTCATTTCAAGAAATCATTTTTATCAAAATCTACTCAGTAATTTTGATTCTATTGAAATTGTTGTTTTTCAAAATTTTCATTCCCTTTTTAAATCACATATACCATAATCTAATATAAAGGTTTTATAAATAAAATGAATAATAATTTCAATTTGATCTATAAATTTAGGTTTTTGAATGTGGAGTAAATCATTATGGAACCACCTACTTTTAATCACATGATCAAAATCAATACTCGCAATGGGAAATTCCAACGAAGAATGAAGGTGAATAAGATAAATTAATCAAACCTAGAATAATGATCCATCAGAAAATGATTATATCCATTAATAACATGATGGAATACAACTATTTAATAAGAATGTAAGGTAAGATCAGGAGAAACCAAATGACAGGAGATCCACTTACCGGAAGAAGATCAAATGCAATCACTTGTTCTTCGATCTGCAAAAAAAAGAGGTTTGAGGGGTCAATTTTTCCTCTTGAAAGCCTCCAAAGGACCAATAATTGTATTCTGGTCGAATGGGGTGTTTAGGTATCTCAAATGGAGGGTTTTCAATTTTAAAAAGAATTTTCAGGGGATTAAAACCGTATGCATGGTTTGTTGAGTCACTTTTCATAGTTAGTACTAACCATGTGCTGACGGTGTGCCCTTACTATGATTCGGGATAGGGTGAATGGTTTTTCATCATGATTATATTAACCCTGAACCAGTAATACAAACTTCTACTATCCAAGAGTTCATGGTTTTTAGGGGTTGGTATCATGGTTTGGGTAAACCATGTTCCCCCTTCCAATGGCTTATCATAGGGCACACAGTTTGTTGGGTCAAACCGTACGACCTTACCTAACCATGCACCAATCGTGCATAGCCCCAAACACCCTCAAAATTTTTCAATCTTCACCCTAAAAAACCCAAGAAAGGCCCCAAGTGAAGTATTTTCAAAACAAGTTCCAAGAATTACATGAAATAAAGTTACAAAATGTTACATACCAATCTTATTTCAGAATTTATTAATATTTATTAATTAATTAAAATTATATAACTATTAGATTTTGAATATTAACTAAATAATAATTTAATTATTATTAATGATATGGAAGGATGGGTTTCGTGCATCTTGATAATGAAAATCATGCAGTGATTTATGGTTTTCTTCGATCATGTATTTCCCGCACGATTAAGATTCCAATCTTCAGGTTGGAGTTCATTCTTCTACTATGGATAGGTCTCATATGTCCCCAAAAGAAGAGGAGAAACATGGTTTTACAACTCAATGTGCGATTTAAATGTAAGTAGGCCCCAATAATTGGAATGTTGTATCATTTTTGGATGTTTCCCTATAGTGTGTAATCGGTAAAGGTATAATTACCCATCTTAAAGAAAATGATGAATCTATCAAGGATAGGTTCAATATATGTAGATACTTGATTACTGATTTCTTAGTTTTACTAGTTGGTGTAAATCCATGGAAAACTCATGATGTTATATAGTGTTTCTCTTCTTCTGGGGGATTATTTAATAGAAAATGTATTCCTCCTAAAAAGGCTACTTCTATATCTTGTTCCCTTCAGATGAGTTGAAATGAAGAGCATGGGGTTATGGATCCATTTTATTGAAATCTGGTATGATTTATCTTCATGAGTGGTACTATATCTTTAATCCCTTCATTTAAAAGTAAAATTGATTATATTGTTGGATTATAATTAAGGGGTTAAATTAGATTTTTTGGCACCTAGAAAAAAAATTGATATTGAATTTGTTGTGGGTACACAGATTAAAATTGATAGAGATACTGAGGTAGTTCCTTTTGGAAATTATGTTAGAATACTTGTATCTATTGATCATGTAGTGTGTAAGGGATCTCAATCAATCAATCTTACATGCTCAAGAATAAGAAGAAAATAATCATGATCGTACAAATTTAATGTGGTTTGATCGGGATGATCTACATCCACGTAGAAGGAAGCATGTATTTTCTTATTAAAATGGGAAGAACATGGATTACAAATTCCTCATGTATTTTCCCACATAGTGAAACTCAACTAAATAGAAATAGTGGAGAAGAAGATTAAAATATCCATTGTAAGATTGGTGTGGTGTGGGTGAAAAAATCGAAAGGTTAGAGGATATGATTTTTGTCTTTTTATGCATGTGAAAGTCAAAATAAAAAAGAATATATAAGTTTTTTTAAAATTATAGAAGAGGATGTCATGATAATATGAGGAAACATTTAAAATTTTGAATTAATATATTTATTTAGGGATCAAAAAATATTATTAGGATTTTTTGAGAGAAAATAATTTGAATTCCCATTTGTGGTCCAATTGAAGTGTTAAAATAGTTAATTTTATCATTTTTGACTACTCTAAATTCATTGGTGCATTCAATTTTTTGGAAATTCTGATATGTTTTTATATAGAATCCCCAAGATGAAAGTATTACAGTACCAACCCATGAGTTTTTTTAGATACACATATTGGGATAGAAAGTACTTCCGGACATAGAATTATGGTTTCCAACACCAAATTTGTGTGGTGAAATTTGATGGGATGAATAACTTCAACAAGTGTAAATGTAAAGTTTTGGATGTTCTAACTCTATAAGAGTTAGATATCACCTTGAAAAAAAATCCTAATGAAATCTCAGATGGTGGTTGGAAAAGACTCAACTGTCAAACCTGTGTTACAATCTGATTTTTTGGCTAAATATCATAAATATATTGTAATTCCAGCAACCTCTATGAAATTTTTGTGAAAAAATTTTGAGGAAAAATACATGGAAAAAAGCATTAAAAATAAATTCTACGTAAAAATAAATTGTTCCGATTTCAGTACAGGGAATGAATTTATATGATGGGGCACATATATTATTTTAATAAAATAATAGAAAATTTTAAGAGTTCCATTGTAATGATTAAAGATAAAGATAAGGCCATTTTGTTGTTGAACTCTCTACCGAAGAGTTATGATCACCTTACTATAAAATTTTTGCATGGTAAGGATGAGGTAAAATTTTTTGATATATCAAATTACTTAGTTGACAATGATTATAGGTGTAAGGGAAAGTATTACCATAGATATTCCACATAAAAGGAATTCATGGAAACTAGAGGAAGGTCATCTAGTAAGAAACTCATAGGATTTAGAAGAGATGGATCATGATCAATGTCAAAAGGAATGTTTGTATATAAACATCTAGAAAAAGATTAGTGTGACCACTATCATCAAAACAGGCAATGTGAGAATGGTTATCCCAAAATTGGGAAACTAAAGATGAATTATATATATAAAAAAGGATTTTGAATATATGAATTTACAAATTTCCTCGATGGCCAACAACTTTGAATGTTTGATTCCTGATTCCGGATATTTATTCCATATGTGAAGGAATTAATATTGGTTTTCAAGCCTTAAGAAGTTAAATTAAGGTCTGGGGAATATGATAAATAACCACCCTTTCCACACAAGAGGTATTTAAACAATACAGTTGAGGATTCATGATGGTACTACTCAAGGCCATACAGATGTAAGATATGTATCGAAATTGGAAAATAACCTCATATCACCTAGAGTCTTGGATAAAATTGGTTACCATATAACCATTGAAAATTGAGTCATGAAATTTATCTATGGTACATTCTTTGTGCTGAAAGGTATTCAAAAAGGTACTTTATATTATTTTAATGTAGGGACTATTACAGGTGGGGCAGCAATATTTGAAGAATGTGATCCATAAACTTCAAGATTATGGAACATCAGACTTGGACATACCGAAGAAAAATCCTTATAGAGTTTAGTTAAGAATGGATTATTAAAAGGTTCTAAGATAGGAAAATTGTACATATGTGAGCATTGTGTAATGGGTATATAGACTGAAGTTGGATTAATCATTGTGTTTACATCAGAAAACTTTATCATGGACCATTTATATACATACTTTTATATGATGATGATATATTAATTGTACATAAAATCACGGTGGATATTGAAGGTTTGAAATATTATATCATCTCACATTTTGAGATGAAGGATCTTAGATAGGAGAAGAAAATTCTTGGGGTGGAGATCATATGAGGAATAGATAAAGGTGTTTTAACACTTAGAGAGATAGAATATTTGAATAAATTGATCTAGAAGTTTGGCATTGACAATAAAGACAAATAAGTCAGCAGCACATTGGTACCGAATTTAAAAATTATAGCATCATTATCTCCAATGAAAGATGAAGAGAGGAAAAAGATATATTTTTTTCCATATACAACTGCAGTTGGAGACTTGATGTATTTTATGGTGTTTATGAGTCCTGATATTTCACAAACAGTTAGTTTTGTAAGTCGGTACATGCATGAAACTTGTAAAGGTCATTGAAAAGCAATCATATGGATTTTATGGTATATCAAAGGTACAGTATATGTTTTTTTGATGTTTATGAGAGATAAAAATGATGGGATATTTCTTATCGGATATGTTGAATCAGATTATACTGGGTACCTGGACAAGGGATGATTGACTACTGGTTATGTTTTTACTATGGTAGGAGGACCAGTTTGCTAAAGATCTACTCTATAGTCAACAATGTCTTTTTCTACCCCAGAGGCATAGTATATTGCCTTTTTAGAAGCTTTTAAAATATTTTTATGGTTATATGGGAAGATCAGAGACTTAGGGAGCATCCAAGAGAATGTCAAAGTATTTTGTGATATATGGAGTGCTATTTTTTATTCGATGGATTGGGTCCTTCACATTCGAACAAAAATATTGTTGTTTGGTTCCATTTCACCTGTGACACTATGAATGAGAAATGTATCTCAATAAAAAGGATCATGATATCAGAGAAACCCATATAAATTTTGAAAAAATTGGTTACATGGATCATGTTCGAACATTGTTTGGACTTGATCAATATCTCTCATACTTGAGATGCCTACAGTCATTGGGAAGGTAAAGATAGGGATAATTGTTTTAGCAACAACAAGGTCATATTTATCATCAAGGTGGAGATTGTGGAATAATTATGAAAAAGAATCACTAACTCATTATAGGTGGACACCAAATAAGACCACAATATGGTTTTTTCTTCTGAAGGAGACTCATAGCAAAGGGTTGGTGACCTCCAAAGGCGACTTACAATAGGGGTTTACTATTGCATAAAGAATACTTGTGGCTACCATTTTTTATCCTCCTCCTCTCTAGATATTTATCTATGATCCCTTGTGTGGGTAATAAAAAATTAGGGTTTTACCATCTGTAACCTATTCTCCAATTTGATAATTTGTGGAATCTGTTTCTTTCCCCATGGGCATAGGTCACCCCGATTGAACCATGTAAAAAACATGTCTCAAATTTTTTTTCTTTATTTGTGTGAAAGATTTTGAGTGATTGAGTACACTTTTTCACAACATATCTAAGATATAATTTGATAATTCAGTTTATTATTTCAACTCCAGAAGATGATTTCAATCTATATATTCAATATGAGAAGACCCCTTCTTATTGTGTTTCTTACCAAATTATTGGATTCTCAAAGGAAACTTCTTGTAAGGACAAGGTATTCCCTCATTCATCACCAAAAGTCTATGACTAGAACATTTTTATTAAACATAATAAATAGAAGATCAATGAAGATTATAACACCTTGTAGATATGTGTAAAGGCCTTGAGGCATGGTTCATAGAGGTGAGGGGATGGGGTTGGGCTCATTGAGGATGATAATTCTAGCTAGTAGTAGGATAAAACTACTGTTTAATTTGGGTTGGAGGATGGAATTCAATTGGATTGAGTGTAAGATCCAATTTTTGGGTCTCATGTGGATAGCCTCTTATTGAGGGTGGGTTATATTGTGGTGAAAATGAGTCCTCTAGTGGATGGTACTACAACATATCAGAATCTTCTTTTAGTGAGAAACATAATTAAAGGGCCATGAGATGATTCAATGTAATGGGAGAATTACTTCAAGGATTATATTATTAATAGAATTTCATTCGATGATGTTGAATATGAATATGTTGATTATTTATGTGATATGGTTTCACGGTTTGAATTTAATAATCAATTGATGCAGGGAAATATTTTATTAGCTTTTATTGATCTTAATGTCAAGGAAAAACATAAATTGTCCCTCTAAAACACATGTCTAAGAAGAGTCCCAATAGTTTGGCTATTGTAAAGATTCAATATCAGGATCCTTTTTTTAAAAAAATTATGATAGACATAGTAGAGTTATTCCTTTTATGGAGATTCAAGTTATGGATGTTCAATCTCATTATTTATATCCACTTCTCATTCTGTCAACCATAAAAGTCTCAGTTGATGAAGGGGGTAATAATTACAAATCCAATTATAGCTCTAACCTATAGAATTCCAATAAGTATTAAGATATTTATAATAGGGAATTTGTAAAATTAGACATTGATTTAGTCTAACCTGGTGAAGGTAAGGATAAGCAGGCTAAAGTTTCTATGTTTTTTCCATCTTCTTGTTGGCATGAAGTCTTTGAATGACACCCCTCCCACTGGTATGGATTTATTGGACCCTGGGAGTGATTCTCCTAATATGTATTTAGTTGAAGGATATTAGTTTATTGTTATTTTTTTTCCCTTACACTTGGTGCTACTTAAAGTTTTGTAAAGGTATTAAGGGGTTCATCATCAAAGGTGGGTAGTAAAGTCCACACACATAACTCCATTGAGTTACTTGACTCTGAAAACAATTCCCTAGAGGAGGACATCCAATCTATGAGTGATCTTGAGGTAATTCATGTTGAGGAGACTTTGGTTGATATTGTGACCTTTGAGGAGTCAAAGTTTGATGATAATGAGAATTTCGGCGAAATGACTAAAACATGGAGATGTGGAAGATGTCTATGTGACTAGGTGGTTGAGGGGATCATCAAAATATGAGTCTCTAACCTCATGATCATTATTTGGAAAACATTAGTGTGCATTAAGATATAAATGGCCATACTATTCTATATTATGATCTTTATGGTATTTTTTTTGGAATTAATTTCTTTATTTTTCAGCTATTATGCATTGAGGTCAATTTTCCTTGTCTGACCCCTTCCTATCCATTCTATGTTTAATTTCTATTTAACAAAGGGGATTGACCCCTTCCTGTTTCTATATAATTAATGATATAAATTTCAATAATTAATAATTAATTTATAATAATATAAATATTAATTATAATTTATTTATAATAAATATTATGTGTTATGTACATTTACCATGTTATCTCCTTAATTTAATATATATTTTTATACTATTTTTCTTTAATTATTTTTATTATAAGATATTTTTTATATATTATGCTTATTATTAAAGTTTCATATATAATGTATTGATAATTTAAATTTTTTAAGTTATCACCCTAATATTTTTACAAAATAGATTTTCTGATTTCATTGATACCTTGCATTTCACACTACACCATGTTAAGATTTCGCTATAAGAAACATCATCTTGGCTTGCGTTACATGCAACACCGAGTTTCTAAGACACATAATTTTATTATTATAATTATTTAATCAATACGATTATAACCTAACTATTAGAATGGAGGATGTAAATAGGATTAACAAAATTATTAAAGTATAGTTGTCACATGTAAAACTCATTAGAAGTTAGAAAGATATATTTTTAAAAAAACAATTTTTAAAAGCACACAAGTGTGTCTTATACCAATAAAATAAAAAAATACAAATTTTTGGATTATATTAATATATATATATATATATATATATATATATATTAAATATAATTCATATTATGTGCTTTATGGACATGATATAAAAATAAATCTAGTTTTATGCTTAAACAATGTATTTTTTTCTAAAATAAGTTTTATCACTTTTGAATGGATTACATATTTTAAAAATAAAATTTTACACTTTTATAAATTATATTTGAAATAGGTATATCAAAATTTAATTCGGTTAATTTTTTTTGTATTTTTTGACAAGTTTCATGTTTTGATGAATAGTGAAATAGTGAATTTTAATTGAAAAAAACTTTTTCATTTAAATTATTTATAGTGTTAAATTATATTTTTTTTATTGGTTTTAAGGTATAATTATATCAATTTTATATCAATTAATCCAATTTATATCATTGGAATCAATTTCACCTTGAAATTGGATATAAAAACATTCCAAACATTTGAACATTTTGATTTTAAAAACTCATTGTTACATCCCGTATGTGGGATTAATTTTTAATTAATTTCTGAAAGTTATGTGAATTGAATTTGGAAAAATGGATTCCATAATTTTAATAATAATTTTATCATTTTTTATTATGCCCCTTTTAATTTTGGACAATATGAATAGTAACTTTAGTAATTTTTATTACCACAGTTAAGGGTAAATTAGGTAATTAAGGGAAAAAATAATATTATAAATATTATAAAACTACCCTAGCACATGAAACAAATTTATTATATTATTTTAATTCAACCATTAACACACTGGGTTCAAAATTTAATAATTTAATGGGCACTTTTCCATGAAAATGACTTAGATAATATTAAAATCAAAGGGAGTGAATAAATATAACACACTCTTGATTTTAATAAGTGTAATATTTTTAATATAGGTTGAAATAGAATATATGCTTGAATATATATATTTTTATGAAATATAAAAGGTTTATGTACATCATGGTATATTATTTTTAAATTTTAGTGAAGAAACTATTTTCAAAAATAATTACACAATGATGATGCAGTAATTATTCTATTAATGAAACAATCAATTAAATCATATTATAAACATTAAAATAGATATAATATGTCTTAATTAAGGTTCTCCATAACTTTTATAGGTTAATTACACATGCTATGGGTGTATTAAATTATTTTTTTATAGTGATATTTCTGTATTGATTTTATTTAAGTAAATGTTATGAATAGTGTCAAAATTGACACTAATGATATTTTATGAAAATAATAATTTATTAAATTATTTAAAAATCCTAAAAATAATAAATAAGGAACAATGGGATAAATTATGTTATAAAATATCAAAAATTGAACATTTATGGTTCAATTTATACCTTAAAATTAAAACTCTCAACCTTTTAATATCAACAATTTGTTACCGTAGTAAAAATTAGAATAAGTTAACTAGGGGTTAATAAAAAATTTAATGTTTAAAATTACAAAAAAACATGTCTAAAATGTGTTTATTGATGGGATTATCACCATATCCCTCATTATCTTTTAATACATTTCTATTTAAAGGTATTTTTTGAGATTTAATTTATTTTAAATTAATCTTTTGAGGAATTCCAATTGTTCCTTTTCCTTCTCTTATAAAAGGGAATATATTCTTCTCTTTTCTTCACACATAAGAACCTATTTGTTTTGGAAAAAATCTATCCAAATCGTCTCTTAAATTCCCTCATTTAATCCTACAATCCTAACTTTTGGTATAAAGTTAACCAAAGAAGTCCTTTTGTGAAAATCAAAAAGAGATACCCAAAGAAGTGGCAATGTTCATCAACAAACATTTTTGTTTTATTTATTCCTTAAACCCATTAAAATATTTTTATTTAAGTGTTATATTGTAAAATAAGTATCCTAAATATACTAATATTTTGTTATATAAATGTTTCTACCTACACTCACACACATTTCCATCAAATGGGATACGCAATCATCGTTTGTGTGTAAGGTGGACGACCATCTCATGAACCTATGTCGTTCATTCTTCCAGTTCCACCTTTCAAGTCTAGTAATAATGATATAATTTATATTTTTATATTATATATATTATATTTATAATTTATTTATTCTTATATAATTATTATATAACTCATACCTTAATGATTTCAATTTTGTGTAAATATGATAACTTCGTTTGGGAATGTGTGGACTACCGCCTCCTCAAAATTATGTGATTCATTCACAATTTACATGGAATGTATTAAGGATGAGTTTAGTGAACGTATATGATATATATTACTTAATAATTATAATGTATTGATATTATATATATTTCATTTAACTTATTTCTTTCAATACAACAGTATAACGGAAACATCATTCATGCGTACGTACGACCTACCGTCTCCATAAATGGTGTATTTCATTTTCTAATTAAATATTTTATAGATTATTATAAATAAGTATATAATGAATATATATGATATTTATATCATGTTTATAATTGTTTATATAATTAAATCTTGAAATAAGTAAGAGGACCAAAAAATATAACAGATCAAAACACATGTGAAAAACCAAGAGGATATTACCCAATGCGTAATGTGGAATTATTAATAAACAGTTGATATAAAGTCATAATAAAATAATATATGGTATTATATATAATAATATGGTTCTTTAATATATTTATAATAAACTTATATTTATTATACATGATTTTTTTATGAGTATGATGAGATTCAAGATATAAGGTTAGGGATTTTTGTCTCACTTTTATTTTTGTGGGACGCATACATTATACACTAATTGTTTTTTTGTGGTGTATATACCACCCATGAATATATTTTATGAGTATTATTCTGAATATTATGGAATTTTCACATCCATATAATTTTATTTCTTTCACGGGGAATACTATTTATTATAAAGTGACAACTGATTGTTTTACAATCTCATCAATAATCAGGATTATTTCATTTTAAATAATCATTGTGGAATATTTTTCTTCCATGTCCATGTTTTTAAAAAATATTTTCTAATTTTTTTATATTATCCTATGAATATTTAATTTTACTTTTACCCATGTTTTAATTTTTATGAAATGGTTTTAAAAGAATATTTTTTTCATTTTCTAAACAAGGCTCTTTGTGACTTTACCGACAAAATATACAGAATGAATGTTTTTTTAACTTATACGACATGAATAAAATATTCCTCCATCATGAATACCTAATTATCTGAATCTTCCTTTACAATATTAAAAGATAATTTTTAAATAAAAATTTTCCTTTTAAAAGTGTGTGGCATTTTAAGAAAAGAAAACATTTTCAAAATAGAAAGGATATTTTCCTCAAGAATTATTTTCAAGTGACATCTCAAAATTATTTTCCATCTATGATAACATTATTTGGTGTTAATTAAGTTTTAATGGGAATATTTTTTATATTATGTTATACCTATTATTTCCATGGTTGGATTATGTTAATTATATAATGATATTTATGAGACCTATTTCTTTTCCATGGGTTTTGTTATGATTGAATGATGTTTATGAAACCAATTTAATTCCATGGGTTAAGATATGATGAATGATTTATATTATTATGGCACACATATTTATGGTTTTAATTATGTAATGGGTGATATCCATATCTCCCTCTAATTTATTGGGTAAAGATTCATATATCATGAGATAGATATAACTGGAATGGGGAGTGAACTCAGTTCAGTAAAGAACTTTGTCCACTAAGATGGTATTAGGAGTGAACCTTGACTACTAAGATAGTAATGGGAGTGAAAATTACTACCAAAATTTTATAGGGAGTGAAATCATACTACTAAGATAACCTTGGAAGTAATTCATCAACTATTATGGAAATCATTTTATATGCTTATGTGTCTGCCAAAATTTCATGCCTTATTCCTATATTATTATTTCATGGATTATGATCTTGATTACCTTATGATTAATGTATCATGAAATTACAATAATTAATTCAATGATTCAATATTATGATATTTTACATGAAGTGTTTTCTTGTTAATATTATGGTCCTATTTTCATACCCTTATTCTCATGATATGATTATATATCTTCTATGTTTACCCTGACTAAGCATATGAGCTCACCCTTTCTTATGTTTCTTTTCCCTAGGTTATAAAGAAGTGTTTTAAGTATAAGGACTAAAGTGGATGATATTTATGGGATTTTTTAATGATATATCACCAAATTAGAAGAGTTTATTTCAATACACCAAAGGCACTAAACTATTACAGTACTTGGGAATTTTTTTTATTGTAATGAATATTCATCTAAAAAGATGTAATATCCTTATATGAAAAGTCTAGGTCATTATAGTTGGTATCAAATTAATGCCTTTTTAAACCATTAGAAACTAGGATGAGAAAACTTTAGTGATATCCCTATAGATATTTCTAAGGATATTTGTTGGGATGTCTTTAAGGAAAATTCTAAGTATAAGTTACAATCCTACAGTTTTCATAATAATCATGAATAACCTTGGATTAATCTTAAGGTGTCATAGATTGAAATATTATGAGTAATTTCCCTTTATTATGTGGTTTTACCACTCTGATTAGGATTTCTCACACTATGATTTCTAGTTTTAGTCAATGGAAATAACTTTAAGGAATTGTGTTAATAATGAATGCAATTGGAAATACAATGATTTTCCTCTTGAAAAATTAAATGTTATGGGAGATAGAATGAAAATTTTAATCGCTATACTTACAAAAACTATGAATCATTCTGGACTTCCAAGTGTGAAAAGAAGGGAACAACTTTCTGTTGAGTCCTTAATGAGGTAATGAGCAACTTATTTCAGTGGGTCTTTTGATCCACTCAATGTTGAATAATGGATTGGTATCACTAAAAAGATATTGTTGGTCCTTCAGTGTTTGGAACATGAAAAATTAATTTTGTTTGTTTCTTACTTAGAATGTTAAGCGGATGAGTGGTGGACTCTAATCAAGAATACGAGGTATAAAGATGGAATTGAATCCATGGATTGGGAAGAGTTCAAGAACTTATTCATTAATAAGTAATTTCCTCATGTTCTTTATATGAAGATGGAAAAAGAGTTCCTTGAGTTAATGAAAAGGGATGATGACTATATTGGTACCTATGAGGATAATTTTATAATACTTGCAAGGTATGATTTTGGTATTATCATCCAACCTGAAGGTAAGGTTGATAGATTCTTCAATGGCTTAAAACCAACTATTCAAAGAGCGTTATCCATAAGAGACTTCAGTAGATACGAATAGATTGTGCGTTGTGCTATTGATGTAGAAATGGAGGTTAGATTTACATATCAATCTCATGGTTTTTATATGAAACGAAATATGAAGATTAAAGGAAAATATAAAAACCATGGAGAAAATAAGATGAGTTTTCATTTATGTTAAATGAATGGAAAGAAACATGGAGTAAATTTTTTTAAGGGGACTGGTAAATGTTTTAAGTGTAGGAAATAAATTCATTGGGCAATTGACTTATGAATTTATCGTAAAAAGATAGATAATTATGGAAATATAGAAAAGGATACATAGAATGCACCTCCCACACTGTAATGTTTCAAGTATAATGAAAATGGGCATTATGATAACAAATTCTCTAATCCAAGGTTTATTGATGATGATTGAATCCAGAAACCTCTTAAGGCCAAAGACAAAGGAAAATCACATGAAATCACTATTAGAGATATAGATTACAACAACGATGTGGTGGAGTTATTTAGTGTTTATGTAATGGAATTAAAGAATAATGTTGTAGATTAGATTTTATTATATTGTCTAATAATGAAATATCTAAGTCAATTGTATTTTTTTCATAAGGATTTAAGAGCATATGTTGAATGGTACCAGTAACTATGAAAATTGATTGAGGTGGTAAGGTGATATTTTTGTAAAACAGGTGATTAAGGGAAGGATAAACCTTAATATGTGAGTTATGTTGGGATAATGAAATATAAAGATATTTGATTGTGATAAAATAAATAGGATAGTATTGATGACCTTGGAGATGATAAGATGAAAAATGTGGTTCATGATATCATGGATTGAGTTTATAGAATTTTTGGACTTATGGTATGATTAAAGACTTATTTTTTGAAATCATGTATGTTTTTACTAAGGTTTTATGATAATTCTAGTCATTACCATGTTTCAAGAGAATACCTGATAATGGTCTTCACATGTTTGGTGTGTGACAATTAGGAGATAAAAAAAGTTTTTTGGGGGATTAATGATGATTATTTAAATTTAGTGACCTTCTTTCAAATGCTTTGGATTTTAATCTTTTTAAAGGATCATAAAGGTTACAATTTATGAAACTGTTTATGTTAAAAATTAAATGAGGTTTTAGAGATTAAAGTATTATCTTTCCATATGAGGATTTATGAATAATGGATAACTTGTGTAAACCTTTTTTTTTGTGATATTAAATAATGATAGATGGAATAACATATCATTCTATTTATGGATCTCATTATCTCCAAATGCTTTAGTAATGAAAAAAATCACCATCATTTCTTTGAATTAGAGATGAGGTAGAAATCGATCAAGGCACAATGAAAGGATGAGATTGTTATTATGAAATGTAATGAAATAAAGTAAGTATTTCTTCTCATGAAAATTTCTCAAATATAAGGAAAGGATCTTGAAACCAAAAAATTTATCCCAGTACCTTCCTTTTTGATGAATGAAATGTTCCCTTAGATCATCACAGATTTATGACTTTATGATTGTTAACTTTATTCCGGACATGTTATCTATCACTCTCCATCAGAAATTGATATTTATATTTCTCTTAAATGACCTTGTTTTCAATTTACACCTATGTTCTCCTATGTGTAAACATTGTTATGAGTTACTTTGGGTAATCATTATGTTTCCAACTTCCCATTTTTAAAGGGAGTTTTAGTATTCATTTTTATGGTGTGGGTTTTTATGAAAGGAACTTTTAAATATTAAACCATTTATAACCCAGAATAATTTTGAGGTTAAATTTCATTTTAAGGGGGGTAAAATTTAACACCTAAAGATTTTTATGAAATATAATTTATGATTTATTTGATAACTTTTACTGCATGCTACACCATGTTAAGCTTTCACTACAAGAAACACCAGCTTGGCTTGCGTTATACACAACATTGATTTTTTACAAAACATCATTTTATGATAGTAATTAATTAAACAGGAAAATTATAACCAATACATTAGAATTTATTATATTAAAAGGATTAACTTATTTTTAAAATTATTTTCTAGAGATGTAAAACCCTTTTGAAATTAAAAGTAAATCTTTTTTTGACAAGCTATGTAAATGAACACATGTGTGCCTTATAATAATAAAATAAACAAATCACTATTGTTAGATTATATTAATAATATATATATATATATATATATTCAATCTAATTCATCCTATGTTTTTTCTAGACATTATTTTAAAATAAATCAAGTTTTATGCTTAAAAACTTTATATTTTCTAAAAGCATTTTTATTGCTTTTCAATAGCACAATTGTTTTAAAACTAAATTTTAACACTTATAAATTCTATTTTAAAAAATAAACTTCTTTTTTTTAAAATAATGATATCAAAATTTAATTTGGTTTAATTTTTTTTATTTTTCTGATAAGTTTCATGCTTTGATGAATACTGAAAAATATTGAATTTTAATTGAAAACATCTTTTTTCATCTAGATGATTTAAAGTGTTAAATTATATTTTTTATTCGTAATAAAGTATAATTATGTCAATTTTATATCATTTTATCCCATTTATGTCATTAAAAACAATTTTATATTGATATTGGATACAAAAACATTCCAAACATTTAAACATTTTTACATTAAAACCATATTGTTGTGTCTCGTCTACAGAGTTAATTTTTAATTAATTTCTAAAAATTACATTAATTGAATTTGGAAAAATGGATTCTGTATTTGGAATAATAAGGTGAAAATTTATTAATTATGTTCCTTTTATTTTTTTACAATACAAATAGTAACTTGAGTACTTTTTATTATCACAATTAAGGGTAAATCGGGTAATTAAGGATAAAATAATATTATAAAAATTAGAAAATTATCCTATAACTTACCCAAATTTTACTGGATGATTTTAATTTAACCTATAACACATAATGTTATAAATTTAATAATTTAATAGACAATTTTCTATGAAAAATAATTAGATATTATTAAAATCAATTGGAGTGAAAAATGTCACATTCTTACTCTTAATAAGTATAATATTTTCAATATGGGGTTAAATAGAATATATTCTAAAATCCTCTTTTTCCAGTGGATCTTAGGTTAGATATTTGAAATATATTTTAAATAGGTTAACTAAGGGTTAATAAAAAATATAAAGTCTAAAATTACACTAAAACCTGTCTAAAATATATTTTATAATTTTATTATCACCCTATACCAAATTATCTTCAAATCATTTACCATTTTTAGATATTTTAATTGAGATTTTATTTATTATAAATTAATCTTTTGAGAAATTACAAAATTGTCCTTTCCCTCTCTTATAAAAGTGAATCTCTTCTTCTCATTTCATAACACCTCAAAACCTATTTGGTTTGGTAAAAATAATTCCAAATATCTTCCAAACTTCCCTCCCTTCACCCTATAAGCCTTAAGTTGTGCATAAATCTAACCAATGAAGTCATTTTCTGCAAATGAAAAAGAGATGCCCAAAGATGAGGTAACGTTCATCAACAAACATTTTTATTTTATTTCTTCCTTAAACTCATTAATTTTTTTATTTTATCTATATATAATAAAATAAGTTTCCTAAATATACTTATATGTTTCTATATTAAGGTTTCAACATGCAATCATACACATTTCCATCAAATGGGGTATACAATCATCGTTCGTGTGTGCGGTGGAATACCGCCTCACGAACTGACGTCGTCCATTCTTCTATTGTCACCTTTCAAGGTTGTAAATAATGTTGGAATTTATATTTTTATATGATATATATATATATATATGAAATTTATGATTTATTTATTCTTATCTAATCATTATATAACTCATACCTTCATGATTTCTATTTTTATAAATATGATAACTTCATTTGTGGATGTGTGGACTACCGCCTCCTCAAAACGATGTGATTCATTCACACTTTACATGGAATGTATTAAGGATGAGTTTATTGAATGTATATGATATATATTTCATAATAATTATAAATTAATTATATTATATATATTCCATTTACCTTATTTCTTTCAATGCGACAATAAAATAGAAATAATGATCATGCGTACGTATGGCCTACTGTCTCCATGAACGGTGTATTTAATTTTATAATTATATATTTTATATATTATTATAAATATATATACAATGAATATATATTATATTTATATCATATTTATTTTATGATTTTGAACTTTCTTGAGGTATTCTATTGTTTACATTTTGGTTTGAGCCTCTTTATTCTGATTAAAAGAATGGTTGTCAGGTATATATGGAGTCTTAGGGGTATCCTAGGGGTTCGATACATGAAATAAGGGAATATAATGGACATCCAGAACATATTTCATAGTTGGTGCATGGTTTTTAGTAACCGTGTTCCCAAACCATGCTTGCCTAGAGGAGGAGCACACAGTTTGAACAAACTATGAAAGGGGGGATAACAAACTATACATGCTTGGGTAGAGCCATCCCACACGATCTAAGGATGGTTTTTCAAGCTATGTAGAATCCACAGAAAACTGTGTGGCCTAGTACCCTCTTGGATATAGGGTGGTGCACGGTTGGCACATGGTTTGGAAAATCGTGTGTCTAAACCAGGCAACCCCTTAAAAGTGTGATTTTATCACTTTTCCCTATCAAACCTTAAAAGTTCTAACTCGTGATTTCTATCATTTCTTCCTTACACAGACCTAGTGACAGATCAAAACACCCCAATATTCCCAAGAATTTATGTCCTTAGTCTCTAGGCCATTTGAAGCATCGTTGGTTGTGAATCAAATCCCCAGGTGATTCTAACACCCCTCTTCCATCTCTTTTTCAGATTAGGGCTTGTTTAGTTGTTCTACTTATTCTGAATATCTAAAATCCTCTTTTTCCAGTGGATCTTAGGTTAGATATTTGAAGGGTTTATAGATATAAATCAAAGTCCAAGGTTAAATGAGTGTTCATTTTCAGAATCGAGGGTCATTGTCTACAAGCTATATCCCATAGTATTGTTTTTTATTTAAGTGTATATGGGTTTTCTTGGGTTTTGTTGTGTTTCTCATTTGTTTTTCCTTAGTATAAATGATAAATTGAATTGGTAAATGTTTAATTGAACCCCTATGATCCCTATGGTATGTTTTCAGGTTTATTTGGATGGGTTAAGGGCTACCCAAGGTGTTATCTTCTTCTTAAACATGGAAATTGGAAAGTTAAGTGTAGAATTAAATTGTTATGACATAGAGCCCATAGTATATGTGTTGACATATTGGCTTGGGTATTAAATGAAACTCATGGTAGTTGTGTCTATATTTCGGTATGGCATAAGGTGTTTTTTGGAATATTGTGAAAATGTGGTAAATGAATCAATGTGAATATGTTAAATTAATTAAGTGTGGTAATGGAAATAAGTAAATGACTTAAGGCATGTAAATGAAAAGTTGTAAATGTGTTAAGGCATGAAGATGATTACTATATTAAACGAATTATGAATTGTGAATGTTATGTGTATTGATTGACTATAGTTGATTGAAATGGTTTATAAGATGAATGGATAATAAAGCATGTGAACATGGCTTGGTGGTTTGTGGGGTATTGACTTGAGGTTCTACACCCATGGGTCGGGTTGGACCGAAGCTCTAAAACCCACCCCAATAATGCATGGGTTTGGGAGTTAGACTGAGGTTCTAAGTCCCTAATAGTTTAATTGGATGAAACTACCTGTACTAGGGCTCTATGGTAAGTGTGATGTGATTATATGTAAAAAATTTCCCCTAGTGAGATAGTAATCTTGACTTATCCTCTTATGTATAGTAGTTGACTGCCTTAGGCTGTTATGGGATAAATGAATTGCCTAACCCATAGATTAAATGATGTAAATTATTTAAGTAACATTATTAACTAATGGAACTTTGTTTATTTTTTGTTTATTTTTTTACTATTTTATCACTTTCAGTCAATATCTATTTAGATTAGATATTTTGTAGACACCATTGGTGGTAGTCCACTGATTTGTACTCACGCCCTATTTGGGCCACTATTAGATACTTGAGAAGACTTCATGGTTGCAGGTCAGGACAAGGGAATGGTTCCCATGCTAGAGGGTTGACTGGGCATTGGATGTTCATGGATGAGGGAACCAGACTTGGTATTGGGATCCATTTTAGGGATTCTTGAATTTGTCTTTATTTTGGGGTTTTCTTTACACATGGCATTATATAATATGGAATAACATATTTATTTTTTAGTTGTGGTCTTGTACCTAGTTTTGGGAAATGTTCGGCAATGCATGCTAATCATTATTGTTTTATTAAATTTTTATTGATTCTTTATTTCGTATTCATCTGATGTGGTCTACTCTAATAATGAGGTTATAGTATCCCCATGTGATCTATTAGACCCTCACCACTAGTCAGTGGCTTGTGGTGTATGGGGAGGAGTGCCTGGGGTCATGTGGTGACCCAACTCGAGGCACCGATTTAGTGACCTTTGAGTTGGGGATGGTACAGTTATCATTATGAGGATAATGAAATCATGATATAAGTAAGAGGACCAAAAAATATAATAAATCAAAACACATGTTAAAAACAAAGAATATATTACCAGAGGCGTAACATGGAATTATTAATAAATATCATATCACATATTTTTTGTTATTTTTTGTTAAATTAATGTGATAATTTCAAATATTGTCCTTCTTATTGAACGGTTATAACAGTTCCCCGTAATGATGATAACCTCCGAGTGCTATGCTAATATTTTTAAACTTTTTCCTACATTTTGGATAAAATTATATGATGGGAAAAATAGTATTTATACTATCAGGTCCATGTACTCATAAGCATATGAGACTTTTTCTTATCATGTTTTCACTTTTTAATCTCCAAGATTTGAGATTCTAAGGACTAGCTTACCTGTAGGAATTCCACATGTTTATGTGTCATTGTATTTTTCTATATGTGAATATTTGTAATGATCCTTAGACTTTGAGATTATCATCAATTCATATCATGACTCACATACTTTTATGTATTCCCTAAAATTGTGATGAAATATTTTTGTGGAAAGTATTATAGTTGGGTGTATCATTAATGATATGTTATTATAAATAATTCAAGAAAGGATTTTTCCTTTCCATTTAATTGAATTTGATATCTCAATCCCTTCAATTGTAATGAATCTATCAAACCTAAATTCCATGGCCATGGTGATTGTCAAGTTGATTTTAAGAAGTCAAAGAAAGAGAAATTAAGCACATAGGCTGATGATAGGTGAAGGAAACCTGCTCAATTAGATATATTGAGACAAAGGGATTTTATTACACAGTGAGTCTTCATACAAGGTTATTGTAATTTTAATTGTTAAATGATAATATTAGACTTTAGGAAATCCCACCTAATGAAATTTAGGAAGATTCCTAGAGTATCACACACATTGTGTATCCATCGAAAAAAATTAAATTCTATTAGAGTTTAATAATTGGAATAAATAATATTATCCAAAACAATGATTTTTAGATCATAAATATTCAGTCACCATATTTATATGTGTAAGTTGGATGTTAAATAAATTTTTATTCACAAGGCCATGGAATGAAATATTTATTTATCTACATTTTATTCATATAGTAATAAATAATATTTATTTTTAACTAAATATTTATTCACAATATTGTAAATGTGATATTAATTTATTTATTGGATGAATTATATTTATTAATCAAGGTTTGTTAAATGCTATGGAGGTGACACAGACTGAGTTAATGGGTCCAGTGGAAATGATATATTAAATATAATTTAAATAGATATTAATTTATTTATTTAAAAAATGTTATTTATTTTATCCATGATACATACACACATCAAGGAAATAAAAATAAGAATATTATTATTATTAGATGTGGAGTTTTGTAAGGATTAAGAGAATAATAAAATTCCTACTAGTAATTATTTATCCTCTATCCAAGCTCTATATATTAATGGTTATATCATATCCTAGATAGAGTCATAAGGTACATAATTGTGCATAATAAATACCCTATATATAATTCTCTCTCAATAAAGAATGTCTCTAGGGTTTCTATAAAGACCAAGAGTTTTTTTCCTCCTCCCTCCTTACTATCAAGATCAATATAACTAGAGAGATAATCCTTTAATCCTAGAGGATTATATTACGATCATGATAAATAATGCAAGATGATCAGACCATCCTTGTTGGCACCCAACACTCCATAGATATCACTTGGAGATTGAGGAACATGTTTGGATCACCCCTATAGGAATTCTATTTTGGATCCTCTTATTGAAATGATGGTAAAACATGAATGAGGTTTGAATTTATCAGCACCTGCATCGATGAAACATCTTAAGACTATGGTATTTTTTAGTTATTAAATTAATTATAAATTTAATTTACAAATCCTCTCTCTAGTTCTGAGATTATTTGTATTCTTTCTTTGGGTACATTCATTATACATGATGATTATTCATCTTGCTCTTGTATATTATTCATTGAATCTTAAAATATCCAAGTGATTCATGGCCTCATCGCCATATTCAGCATGCCAAGGAACTTCAAGTTGTATCAAATCATTTATGATTCGATTTATAATTATTTATTTATTTTTTATCAATTAACTCATTTGTTGATAGTTTTTCATTTCCACTTTATTTGTTCTTTAATATAAAATGTCAATACATCTTCTCTATCAAAATTTATATAACTAAGAACTGGTTAAGAAAACGTGAAAAACATCTGAATAACTCATCCAAAGGTATCTATTAATTTGGATAGATAACATGGGATTACACAATAGTAACCCTAAATGCACATTGTGTACCCATATTCACTACCCCAGGACACAAACCTAAATACAAAGATGGTTTTTTGGAGGAAGACACAACATTATTACATGTTTTATATTGATCAGAACTAGCTAGCACATGGTTTTAGAGACCATGCATCATGTAGCTAAAATACACATTGTTTGTTAAAATACATTTCATGAATTTATTACAATTTTTGTAATGACTTAAGCTAATAAACATGGGCTGGATGGAATTACATAGCATGTAGCTAGTGTGAATTTCGTTTAACCCATAAATGTCCACACAAATTACTTATTTATGAAAATTATACACCATGAAAGGTTATACACCACATTATTAAGTTACACATAAATAAAATTAATTGTTTTATTAAACCTAATTAATAGATATCCATGTGTTTTTAATTGAATGTACACAACATGTGATAGGAATTAAAAAATATTAAATTATTAATTAATTTCTTCATTAAATTTTGATCTACACATTGTGTGTGCTTGTTACATGTCATGTACTCCACATATGTTAAAAATGTAGTATATGATATAAATTGACATGTTTTCATGTGTAATAAATTGATAGTACACACCATGTGATTACATGACATATCGTGTACACAAAATGCTATGTGAGTGCATAGTACATGGAAAGAACCATGTTAGGCATTGGGTAGTTTTGACAGGTACACATCATGTTTCCACCAAGCACACACCATGTACTTAAATAAATTTAAATAATATTAATTCGTTTAATTTGTTTAGAATTATAGTGGATGGTAATTTTTAGGATTGTTTGGATGAACATTAAGATAAATAAATTTATTAATTAATAAGATAATCAATTTATTAATTTGGGTAATTTTTATTAAATAAAGAATGACTGAAATGAATGTTATCTAATTGTTTTAAATGTTCATTTTTTGCATTCTTGGATAATCATGAGCTTATAATGACCTATGAATGTATTGGGATTTATTTTAATTTAATTTTTATTTAAGGGGTTTTTGTAATAATTATTATTAAATTAAAATATTGGTCTACGTGTCACCCCCTCCTCTATATTTTGTAAGGGATGTGTGTTTGAAATTTCTTTTATGTAACCTCATAACTATTCCTATGGTTCGCCTCACATACATTCAAGTACAATATATGTAAAGGATGGATCTCTTAGGAAAATGGAGGTGGTTTAAGTTTGGGGTCATCATGAAACAAATCTAGGTGATACATAATAAGATAAGTGGAATACTGAAACTCAAACCAATAGACATTTCCAAGAGTTATCCCCCTAGGGTAAAGGGTTAGTTTATTATATTCTCAATAAACCAACCATTATAATTCTCATGATCATTCCAAATTATTTATTTTATTTTTATCCAATGCATGGTTAATTTTCATGGATTCTTTATCATGATCACATACATGAATGAATTAATAAGCATACAAGATGGAATTAAAATAAATTTAATTATATATAAATTATGTTATTGTGATTTGGTTAATAAATTATATAAAATCCATATAACATTAAAAACATGTAAAGGTTAAAATAATAAAATTTATGCATAATAAAAAAATTCCTCAATAAAATATTATGGTATAAATTATTTCTATTACTTGCTTAAAAACATTTCTGTAAAACTAAGTGTTGGTCTTTCCATCATCAAGACACATGATTTTATCAAGGATTTCTTATAAAGGTTTTGGTTTTAATTTTCATGGTATACATCATGATAAGAATCCCTCACTAAAATTGATGTTACATGGAGACAAGTGTTGAGGAAATATAAATTAGGATTTCAAGATATGAATTGATCAAAGATCTGTGAACTAGCAATTGGAAATAATGCCTACTAAAATAACTTTAGGTAATTGACTAGACCATCATTTAGGTTATGAGAAGGTAAATATGAATACATTATATGAGAATTTCTATAAGACATGAAACTCTAACTCCAACGGTGAGGGTTATTATTACTTGATAAAATAGTGGGAGACTAATAAAATGATTAAAATTATTCTATATTATATTTTTTGGTAATAAAGATAAAATACTTAATTTTTATTTTATTTAGTTTTAGGAAAATAGAATTTTCATCGATCTTGATATGCCTACAATCTATACTAGAGAAATACAACCTTATGAATAGAATTAACTTCTAGGAGTGGTACAGGTGCTTGTGCATTTTACTATGTCTTGAATGGAAGATTTACATTATATAATCCCTAGTTTTTTATATGGGTTCTAAGGATACTAGTAAATAAGATCACTCTGTCTACTTAAAACACATGGATGATGTGTTATATTACCATTGTTTGAAATTTTCATCCATGTCTAGTAAACTTCAAAAATCACATGAAAACATGGATGCATATTCTATGCTCACTCATATTTATAATCATTATCATGATAGATCTAGATAGGATTATTTTGAGATCTCCACGACACTATTTATATAAAAAAATAAGAGTGGCATAACCATTCAGATCTCACATAGTCAATATGATTAGCTATATTGAGAATCTATGTATTTTATGGTTTAAGATTATTATTGAATCATGCACCAATATCAGTCTTTCTTCACTCCCTTACAGCTTCACTATCATTTTTTTGAATTTTAACATGTCTAAATTTGAGGAATCTCTCCCAGATATCCAAAATATACTTTTCAAAGTGGATAAGGATATGAAATATGAAAAACATTATGTTATTAAGGTGAATAAATGGAAAGATCGTGAAAAGATATCTAAGACTAACTTCATGTCTACAACTTCTTCACACCACCCTTCCAAGAATAGGAGGAGCATGGGGGAAGTAAGAGAACATGATTCTTTCTATTTTTCAAGTGGAAATGTGGTCCACTGGAAGAAGAACTACACCCCAAAAAGGAAATAAGTAAAATATTTAAGTGTATTAATTACTGAGTTCAATTCTTCTATTTATAAAAATTGGGAATTAGATAAAACTTATAGTGCTCACATTTGAATCCAATTATAGGAAACTAATAAATTTAGAAGAGTTACTTAAGATGAGGTGCATCTAAAAGCTACTAACAGAGATAGACTTGTTGTGGTGGCTATTGGTGATTACCAACTCACATTTCCAAGAGAATTAATCTTGGTTTTAAATAGTTTTAATTATATTCCATGTGTTACCCAAAACATTATTTCTATATCCCTAATTTATATGTATGGTTTTGTTTTCAAATTTGTAAATAAAAGTTTTTTCTCTTACAATGATAACATATTTTATGGTATATTACATTTAAATAATTATCTTTATGTGTTAGAGTATGAAAAACTAGTGTTCTAAATTGATAATGAATCTAATTCCCAAGCCTCTTATCACACCCAATTGTTGCATCATCATCTAGGTCATGTAAACAAAAAGCACTTGAAAAAATTATATCAAGATGTGTATTTATATTATTTTGAACTAAAACCACTTGGTATATGTCAAAACTTTTTTATAAGGGAAAATGACTAAAGTGATATTTAATGTCAATGGTTAAAGATCCTCATAGCTTCTTGAAATGGTTCATACATATGTGTGTGGAAATATTTTAGTTGAAGAAAGGGGTGTATTATCATAATTCGTAACTTTTAATGACGATTTTAATAGATACAGATATATCTACTTAATGAGGAATAAATTAGATTACTTTGATAAATTCAAAGAATATAATAATGAAATTGAGAATCAAATTGGTATGAAGTTAAATAAACTCAAATCATACCATGGTGGATAATATCCTAACCAATAGTTCATTGATTATCTATGGGATTTTGGGATATTTTCCCAACTCACTACACCTTATACACCATAATGAAATGGTGTATGTGAAAAGATGAACCACATCTTATTAGACATTGTGAGATCAATAATGATTCATGAAAGTATTTCATTATTCTTTTATGGATACTCATTATAGATAATAACATACATGTTAAACCAAGTGAAAACTAAATTGAAAAATAGTATTTCATATTAGCTTTGGTATGGGAGGAAATATGTTTCATCTAACTTACATGCATGGGGATATAAAACATATTTTAAAGCCTCTTTAGGAAGAAAAAACACACCCTAAGTCACTAAGTGTATCTTTGTTATATATCCCAAAAAAATATTGGGATATTACTTATATGACCCCTCAGATAAAAATATAATTATTAAAAGGCACACCATATTTCTTGAGAGGGAGAATATCTCCAAAATAGATAGTGGGAGTGAGATAGACTTCTATGAAGTTCTACTCAAGGTGCACAAGGGTTTTCATAGGAACAAATTCCACAAAACCCCTTATAAGAGGATGTTCTAGGGACACAAGTACTACATTAGTGCACTAGAGGGGTTATACAACCAAATATATATTGTTTTAAAGTCACTGAGGATGGTGACTCATTATTAGTTGATAATAATGTGCCTATGTCCTATAAGGAAGCCTCGTTCCAAGAATATGATCTTTGAACTTCTTCTTAGGTCAAAGTAATGAGATCATGGTGATCATTGGGACATTGAAGTCATCTTCAGACCTCCATGCTAGCACATAGATTATGATTATAGACATTCCTACAAAATCATGAAGCACATGTGTATGATATAGAGGGATTTGACCTCAAATAATTCAAGGAATGATCACCGGTGATCTACAGTCGACCATGACATTAATTCAGATACATTAGCGGTTCATATTTTTTTTGTGCTTAAATATGTTTAGATGAGATCTTTAGACTTTTATAAGGGATCATATTACTATAAATGTAATGCCCCAGCCCTAGTTACCTAGAGTCAGTACATTATTACATAACATTGGCATGATCATAAGAGATCAAGTCTCGAAAGGCCGATTAGTTTAGTAGCCTTGGAATTACTAGATATATACATAAGTTTTACATTACATTATGAAATGGAAAAACAACAACATTGTGTCCCCTTTTGAACACACTAATAACCCTTAGCCTATTCCTACAGGTTAATCGTAATATACTTCTTCACATCCCGAGAAAAATAAAACATAAGAAAGGGGTGAGCTCAGATGCTTAGTAAGGATAACAATATAGCAGAAACTATCATAAATAAGAATAAACATTTAAGTCAATGTATAAGACTAAAACAAAAGCCTTTTAAACTTAAAATTAAGCATAATATGGAAAAGATAAGTCAAATAATGACATTTAATTATTCACATAGATATTCTACTAGTCGAATAATCACATGTAGTATCAATATCTAATTTCATAACTATGGAATGCATACTATCGTACATCATAACCACATAGTCAAGACCTCATGCCCAGACTACAAATAAGATTTTGTCAAGGTCTTGTTCCAAGACAATAGTTTGTCTCATTAGAACTATCAATACATAGAGGAGCTACAGAGGGCTCCACCCGTCACTTACTAAGTTGAATGCATTCCTCATATGAAAAGGTTTAAACATAACATAAACATTCATATTAAAACTAGAATATAAAATATTAATACATTAACCATAAACCATGAATGGTACAAAAATAACACATCCACGGTCAAAAATATCACAAAACCTTCAATACTATATAGATGTTTGTATCATAATAAATCAACTTCAAACAAGTGTAAAATCCATCAAAGTATGTTGACATAGATGAAATCAAAACTATTTGGGAGAAATGTATCTTTCTATTTTGAAATAATTTAAAAGTCACATAATTATAAAAGAAAAAATTTATTTTGAAAATATTCTTATAAGATTCTAAGGGAAACATAAAAGGTGTTATAATAGTGGAAAATAACTGCACCCACCTAATAAGTTAAAAAAACATTCTTGCCTTAATTTTTCGAAAATGTCATAAAGTACCATGTTTAGGAAATGACGCAAAGATTCTTTTCAAAAAAATTTATAAAAGTAAAAAAAGGGTATAAATGACTTTAACCCATATTCTAGGAAATAGTTAAAATATTTTGAAATACATTTTTAAGAAATGCATATGTGGATGATAAAGAGGTCCCAGTAGATAGTCACATATAAACAACCTCAGATAATAAATAGATTGTAAAATTAACCCTTACCTTGTACTTTTCCTTGGTTGAGGGTAAGTTAACCTCCTATATAATAGATAAATAATTGTTATTAAATTATACAATAACCACATATATAAATATGATATCATATGTGATCTTCTAATATTTCTCTGTTAATAATATTTTAATAGTATCATTGTTTCTGGTGTTAACTGATTAGTTTTTTTATACGTTTTGTTATGTAATTCGTGTTTGTTATGGATAGGATGTATTTTATTTATAACCATAATGATATTAATTTATTAAACATTATTTTTAATCATAAAATTAAAATAATTCTTGAATGGTTACGATGTGGAAATGAATCTTATCACGTTCGTGGAGACGGTAATCCGTATGTATGCACGAGTGACAATATCATTATTTTGATGGTAAAATAGTTTGTAATTGGGTGGTATATCATATATAAAGAATCATTAACATTTTATATTTGTTATTTACATAAATTATACTAATTATTATACCCATTAAAATAATGATGTGTTGAATAACAAACTACATCGTGACGTGGAGACGGTAAGCCGTACGTACGCATGTATGGTGACTTTTTCATTCATAGAATGGATAGAATAATGAATATGATTGTATCATATCTATAATAACATCATGGGATGTATAAGGTACTGGATTTATATTTTGTTATGTATACAACAAATAAAGAGGAAGTGGAAGAAGAAAATAACTTTGAAAGAGGTGATGAAATTATTACCTCTTCTTCGGGTGATTCCTTTTGATTTGATCAAAAGGGCTCCTTAGGTTGGATTT
Organism: Viscum album; assembly: GCA_963277665.1. Taxonomy (NCBI): domain Eukaryota; kingdom Viridiplantae; phylum Streptophyta; class Magnoliopsida; order Santalales; family Viscaceae; genus Viscum; species Viscum album. The sequence goes on along the minus strand of OY728129.1, from coordinate 611,507,877 downwards.
CTGATCAAGGTAAGGCATATAGGTTTATGTGAGGTTAGTTTGGAGGATATTTTAGTAGGTTTTTGTCGATCCAAATGACTTTGTTGGTGTGATTTTGAGAGAAGGGGAAGTACCCTTTTATAAGAGATGTGAGGGTCACTTTAAGAAAAGCTTGAAATATTATTTTATAATAAAATCATTTTCAGTTTCTAATGGATCAAAAACGATTTATTTAGAGGATAAGGTGGGGATGGGTCGAAAACCTCCAAACCAATAGTTTTTATACATGTGTAGATCACCATATTAACCTTGTCTTTTAGATTTAACTCTTAGTTAAATAGTTTAAATTTTACAACGTCTTCTTGTATTTTTATATTACATGGTTAATAAACTTACTATAAAATGAAAATAGAACCCCAAGTGGTTCATTAATGACATATATATAATTATATAATTCCTTTTTATTATCCTTATATTTTTAGGAATATTATATCATTTAATAATATATTATTTGTTTTAAAAACTCATTTATTTCAATTTTAACAATATTTTGTTTTTTGTTTTTTGAAAGTCATGACAACTTTATCAATTTGAAAAAAAAATTATTTAATCAATAAAAACAAGTCATATTAACCAAGAAAATTCTTTTAATGCATCAAAAGTTTCAATTTTCATTTATTTTGTTATTTATAATATCAATTATTTTAATCTTTCATTAATAAGGTAATTACTGCATCATCATTGTGTCATAAATAAATTTAATTATTTAATGTATAAAATTTATAAATAAAATACCATTATGTAGGAAATATTTTTATAGTTATAATGAATATTTATAGTCAAATTTATATTATTTATAACCCTATATTAATAATGTTTTAGTAATTAAAATTTGAATTGAACACTTTTAACTATTCTTTAAATAAAATAATAATAAATGTCCTAATCTATTCCAAGTAGATCAAATAGGATCATATTTTATTCCGAAGGTTGATTTTGGTCTAAATACACTTATCCAATAGAATTAGTACATGTTTTAGGGTAATTAAAATATCATTTTTACCTTTAATTATCTTGTTTACTTTTTAACTGTGGTAAATAAAATCCAAAAGTTATTATTCACCAAAAATTATTCTCATACTATTGAACCTCATTTTACATACTAATGTAAACTGTGTCTCTCAGATTTTTGAAATTTAATTCACATAAGCAGTAAAATTACGTTTTATGCAAATTTACAAAAATGCCTAGAAGGTGGTGGGTAAAAGACATTAAAAAATTCAATAAAATCTTATATATAAATTCTTAATATAAAATGACTCCAATTAATTACATTATACTAATATAAGTATTATGTATATATTTTGAATTTTAAAAAAATAAATAAAAATAATTATTTTTTAAATAAAAAGTCGGTTTTTATGTACTATGCAGTATTTTTCACTATTCATCAAAAAATTAAAGTTTTCGGAAAAATAAAAAAATTCACCCTAGGATAATTTTGATATTATGAATCTATAAATGAAGTTTATTTTAACAAATAAAATTTTTAGAAGTGTAATATTAATTTTATTATTGTTCACAAAAGGACATAAAAAGTAGTTCTATTAAGAAAATATTTTTTCTAAATATATAAAAAATTTCACAAAACATATAAATTTCATTATAAATATGTTTTATTTAATTGAACCCATTATAAATAACAATAAAATTTTATTTTTTACTATTCATATCATAATATTTAATTGGTAAATAATTATAATACTAATGTGTTGTTTCATAGAAACTCAATCTTGCATATAATGCAAGTCAAGTCAGTATTGCGTGTAGTATAAGATATTGACTTACTTTAAAGATATAACATACTATGAAATCTTGGGGTTTTATAAAAAACAATTATGTTATGTTGATCTGATAATGAAAACGTAAAATATCCAACCCACCAGCTTCCACTGTGTGCCCCAGTACCTTCAGGGTAGCCCTTGGTGCAATTTTTATTTGAGTGTTTCTTGATTTTAGGTTTATATTTTGATTAACATAGGTTTTTATTTCTTTATATGAGTGGATTAAAACCTTTAATGGAGGATGTGATGATTCAAGGTTAGTTTACCCCATGTATTGACCTTTATTTCTAGATCCATTGATTACTTGATTTTATAAAATCATGTTTTAGGTATATAATGGTGGTATTTAATGGATTTATGGATTTTATAATAAGAAAAGTAGATTTTTCACTTGATTATAAAGTAATGTGAAGGTTTCCCCATTGTTTTCAATGTTTGAAATCTATTTAACTCAACCACACACAAAAAAATGTTTGAAAAATGCCTGAATAAACCTCATAAATAAATTCAAAAATTTCAAGTGGTGTCTTGGTCTTCAAATTGGTTCTTAAATTTTTTTTTATAAAATTTTAAAGGGGATGATTCATTATTTAAGAAGGGTGTTCTAAACTATTAGAATGTTTTACATAATTTCAAATGTTATGTGATTGGTTTTAGAAGTTAGTTTTATAAGTATTTTATTTTAAAGAAAATTTATGGGGAATGATTGGAACTTTTAAAGAAGGTTTTTTGGTAAAAATATTCCCTTTGAGAATGCCCCATTTCCGTATTTGTTTTGAAATGGATAATGGAGTCCCTGACTAGGGAAATTTTTTTATTATTAAAATTTTTATTCTAAGTAAGGGTTTGTTTTGTGAAGGGTTCTTGGGGGTGAGGTTTATATATGATTCCTACATTATGTGTCTATATTTTTTATAATATTTATATTGTTGTTTGTTACTATTTATTGGATCACCTCCATTTTATATGTAATGAGAAAATGAGAGTAGTTAGTGGAATTTATGAGAGCATATACTGAACTAGTTTAGGATTATGCTCCGACTAGTGGTCCTTAGTAAGGATTTTATCTTAATTTGGGATTCTTCCCTTTAGTTAGGCTATGAAGGGTAAGATAGAGTGTTAGAGTGGTTGGATTGTATCAGGAGTGCTAATTTGGATGGTTCTTTTTTTAGTATATTCTATAGATTCCCCTAAGCTCCTAGGCTCTCATGATTACTATTTTTTGAATTGTGACATGATTATTATCCTATGTTTCCCATATACTATTATTACTATAACTTATATATATATTATCACTCTTACTTTCATTTTCAAAAAAAATAAGGGTCTTTTTTATTATAATGTTACAGTTTTCACTGTACTTGCATGTTTTAAAATGAAATGTTTTACAGACCATTTCCCTTATTAATGTTTCATATTTTCTATTCTTCTTAAAAGTTTCAAAGGATCATTTTTTAAAAAAAATTGAAACCTCCATGCCATTGATTTTTTATAAAATTTGGGAAAATTATAATTGTATTTAAAACTTGATTGAAATGGATTTATTATTAACGAATTTTCAAGGGTGTGTATTTAAAATACCTACTAAGCACTTTTTCTCACAACTATTATCTATTTAAGTTTCAGGTTCAGTTTTAGTTACTCAAGGATCGTCTGAGGCATTGATATTGTATGGTGACTTGTGGAGTCACATGATGGAATAGTTGGGTGTTTTGTTTTATTTTTTCTTTATGTCATAGTTGTATTGATTATTTTTTATTTGTGTCATATTTTTATTGATTAATTCATATCTCTATAAGAGGTCATGTTTTCAATTTTATGTAAATTTTCTAGATTGGTTGTTTATTTATATATTATATCTCTTTTAGATCTAATTTTTTAAAATTTATTTATGTTGTTATGCTTGGAACTCTGATGCATGGAGTGGTTATGCTGAATTTCTAAGGGGATGTTTTTTGTTTTAATTATTTATTAGGAGAAATCGTCACCCTTGAGAATTTTACGATGCCCTTAGTGCTTATCTACTTCCCAAGAGGATCAATAATTACCCTCATGATATGTCATGGGCTAGATCAGGTGCTTGGCTTAGGGGTGACCACGACTTATTTGTGAAAAAATGGTATTAGAGTGCCCTTTTATCATGAGTGTTCGGTAGACTTCATGTAGGACTATCATAACTTGATAGGTAGGTGTGGAAATATTTTAGCTAGATCTTCCTTATTCTAAGACTCAAGTTTCCATAGGATTTCAAGAGACAAGTCTTCAGTTTTGAGATTATTTTATTTATTTATTTTTTTTGTCAATATTGGTGTTTTTTGTATTATATCTATGTTATATAGATGATTGAGAGATTTTACATGTTTTGGGGTTGAAAAGAGAGGAAGAACTATAGGTTCTTGGTTATCTCTCATGGTCTGGAAAATTTTGCAGAGGCCATGAAGAGTGTTTTGAATGATTTTTAGTGGTAGTTTCACCATTAGCGTATGATCATCCAAATCATTCATAGAAATTATCCACTTTAAATTTTTATTCTAGATTCATTTTGATTGTTAATTTCTTTGGGATATTGGTGGATTTTATTTGGTATAAATTGAAGATTTTTTTATAGTAATTGATGTAATTTGATTTAATTCTGACGGGATTTTTTGAATAATGTTTGATTCTTAAAATTGATAAAGGGGATATTTTTGAAATTTTGAGTCATTTTGGTGAAGGGTGTTCTTAGATTACTGGTGATTTGATTTTTAATTATGGAAGCTAGTTTTGAAACTCGTGAATTAAATTCCTAATGATGCTTCAATGTTTCTTGATTGGAATGTGTTGGTTTTTTGATATGTAAAAATCATTCTAATAGTAAATGGTAGGTTTTGAAATTTATAAAGAATATTTATAAAAAATTGTGAAATAAATGTGATGTGTTAGGAATCTCAGTGGGGATAATAAGAAACAACTTGAGAAATTACACAATTTTTTTAAAGTGATATTTTGAAATTAATAAAGAGGTCATTGGTATAAAGTTGTAGAATGAAAAATATAACAAGGAAAGGGAATTCAATATAATCCTCACAACCTAGGTCCTCAAATTTCTCAAAGTTAGATATTATCCACAAGATATACTAACTATAAATTTCACCATTCATGGCTTCGAATTTCTGTAAGAAGATACCTCAATATCAATATTTAGATATCCGCCTCCCCAAAATAAGGGTTAAAAGATACTAAAATAGGTTAAAAATATACATAGGAAGAAGATTAAAAGTGCATAATATAGAAAAAGCATGAAAAAACACCATATCATGAGAACATGAGATCAAAGGAGTAGATAAAGAAGCTGGGACCGATAACCTACCTCCTCTCTAAATAATTTTCATACTATTATGATAGACTAGGAGGAGAAGAGTATTCTAAGAGAACATCTATAGAGCATAACCTTGATTTTAAAAGGAAAATCCACAAATAGAATTTCTAATTGATGGAATATCCATTATTTTGCAAATCCAAAATTCTATTCCCCAAAAAATCACATTTTATAGAATACCTCAAATAGGAAAAGCCAAAGTTCATGAAAAATAATAGGGGGTATGAGAGGGAAATCACTACCAAGGAGGGGTCACCCCCAAGAAAAGGCAAACTCTTACCCACTCAAGTTATAAGATCATTGATGCTTTGATCTACCACTCCACTTAGAGTATGGGTAAGGCTGACATCTAGAGAGGCTATAACTCAAATCCTAAGAGACATAATTCTGATGGAATCTATAAGGTTCCCCCTTAGACCTCTTTAGTGAGGCATACATCAAATAACAAGATAGTCTCAATACCCCATCCAAATATACAAAATTCAAATAACATGAAATGGAACATAAACCTAACTCAAATAAAAAATATAAAGGAATAAATCACAAGCACCCAATAAGATTTTAAATCAATTTCAAACCATACATTGTAGTTTCAAACCATGAAATTCCATTTTGAAAATCATTTTAAAATTATAAAATTCTTTATTAAAAACTTATGAGTCCTCAAAACGTTATATACTAATTTCTCAAGGTAATCTCATATCGACCTTTCCTCCTCTTTTCCATTTTCTTTCTTCTTTTTCTTACATTTGAGAGGTTATGGAGATCAAGGGAAGCCCTTGGCTTGATTTTAATTTGGGTATTTCATGATAATAGGGTTAAGTTTAGTTATTTTTAGTTTTTTATTACTTCATAAGAGTGGATTGATACCTTTCTTAGTGGAGGTGATGATTCAAGGTAGTTTTTTTCCCAGTATTGATCTTTAATTATAAGGCCATTGGTTTTTTTTCTTTTATAAATTCATGTTTTAGGTATACAATGGTAGTATTAAATGTAATTGTATATTTTATAAGAAGAAAACTATGATTTCACTTGATTCTCATGGAATGTCAGGCTTTCCCCCTTGTTTTCAAAGTTATAAATCTATTTCACTCAACCATTTACACAAAATGTTTGAAATAATACCTGAATAGCCCACGTAAATAAATTCTGAAATTTCAAGAGGTGTCTTGGTATTCAAATTAGCTTGTAAATGTTTTTCAAGAATGTTTTACATAATTTAAAATTTTATTTTATTGATTTAGAATTTTTTTTTATAACTTTTTAGTTTAAAATTTTTTACGATGCTTGGTTGACACTTTTAAAGAAGGTTTTCTTGGTAAAGATATGGACTTGGAGTATGACACCTTTCCTGGTATTTTTTTGTAAATAGATGAAGTTATCCCTGGTATATGAAACACTTATTATTATTATAGTTGTTCTTGTAAGCAAGGGGATGTTTCCATGAAGCGTTCTTGGGGGTGAGGTTTGTATATGATTAAAAATTTGTGTATCTAGATATGTATTTATATTTATATTATTTTTTGTTAATATTTATTATCTCACCTCCATTTTATACACCATGGGAAGATGAGGGAGTCTACTAGAAATTCTAAGAGAAAATGAAGCCCTAGTTTAGAATTACACTTTATTTAGTGACCCTTAGTATGTATTGTACCCTACTGCAGTAGTTTTCCCCTTAGTTAGGCCAGTAAGGGTAAGACTAAGTGTTAGGGTAGTTGGATTACACCAGGTGCACCAATTTGGAACGATTTTTTTGTGTGTTCTTGATTTTCCCCTGAGTTCCTAATATCCCATAATTACTAGTTTTTGTATTGTGATGTGATAGACATCCTATGTTGCCTTTATACTATCACAATTTTCACTTATATATATATTGTTATTTTCTTTACCTTGTACCTTCATCTTCCAAATAAAACTAAGTGCCCTCCTTTATTTTAATGTAGTTTTTTTTTCAATTTCATTGGATTTTTTGAAAAGAATGTTTTTAAGAACCATTTCCTTTAGTGAAGTTTCGTATTTTTATTTCCTCTTTAAAGTTTCATAAGAACATTTAGTTTTAAAAAGTGAAACCTCCATATTTTTGGTTTTTTTATAAAAGTGAAAAACTACTTTATAATTGTATTTCAAACTAGATTTAAAAGGATCTAGTGTTACATTTTGTGCAAAGGGTGTGGATTTGGAATACCCATTGGTATCTTGTTCCCACACCTATTATCTATTTTAGATTCATGTTTAGTTCTAGTTACTCAAGGATCATCTGAAGTATTGGGATTTGATGGTGGCTTGTTAAGTCACATGGAGATTTGGTTAGGTGTTTGGTTTCATTTTACTTTATATTGCAGTTATATCATCCATGTAATCTATCTTTTAAAGATATTATATTTCCACCTATATATATCTTTTCTGGATTAGTTTTTTATTTACCTATTATGCCTCCTTCAGATATGTTTATTTGATATTTATTTATGTTTCTATACTTGGAGCTCTGATTCACACAGTGGTTATGCTGAACTTACAAGGGGAAGTTTCATGTTGTAATTATTTATTAAGATAAAACATTCCCCCTAAGTATATTTTGATTCCGTTGGTTCTTGTTTCCAGCCTGCAGGGATCAGAAATGGGCCTTCGTTCATGTCATAGGCCATATTGGATGCTCAATTTAGGGGTTTCTGAAAATGGTATATAATAGGATCAACTCTATAGGGATTTTATTTTTGGATCTTCTCAACATAACAATAGTACAACTCGAATTGGGTTTGAATCGATCAAAGTTTAAATAAAAAAATGATCTCAATTCCAAGGTATTTTCATGTTATTAAATTAATTATAAATTTAATTTAAAAGATCCTCTCTATCTAGTTTCAGGATTCTTTATCTTATTTGTCTAGGATAATTCATTAGACATAATGATTCTTCATTATGTTCTTACATATTATTCATTGAATCTAGCAAAAACCAAGTTGGGCATGATCCCCATACTGCTTCATCTATGCCCAAAACCATTAATCAATACTTATCAAAGGTTGAACTTCAATATAGATTTCATAAATTATGGGTGAAAAGAGAGGATGTTCCCAAGAAAACCTTCTGCATAAGTTATAGTAACTATGAATTTGTAGTGATGCCATTCAGACATATAAATTCCAATTTCATCATCAGGGATATAATGAATAGAGTCTTTAGATATTACTTCAATCATTTTTTAGTAGTATTTATAATTGATATTATCATTTATTTAAATAGAAATTAAGATCATAAATATCATTTGAGATTTGTACAAAAAAATGTGAGGAAGATGAAATTATATTCCAAATTTAGAAAGTGTGAATTATAGCTTCAAAAAGTATCATTCGTAGGTAATTAAATCTCAAACAAGGGTATATTTTTGTATCCTTCAAAGAAATAGGTGATTGAAGAATTGCCTAGACCAACCACTATAATAGAGATCCATAGCACTTTTGGGTTGGTTGGTTACTATCGATGCTTTGTGATATATTTCTTATGACTGTCAAATCCATTAACCAAGTTAACACAGAAGGGAGTCAAGTTCCACTACAAAGATGAATGTGAAGAAAGTTTCAAAGATCTTAAGATAAGGTTGGTCACTACACATGTTCTCACAACCTTGAAGTGGAGAAGGGTTTTTTGATATAAAATGATGAAGTAAATATGGGATTAGGATGTTTCCTCATGTAAAAAACATTTTGGTAGCTTATTCCTAATTTCACTATATGATTCATGAATAAAATTACCCAATGCGTGATTTAGAGTCAGTAACAGTAATATTTTCTTGAAAGATATAAAGGAATAATGTATATAATGAAAAGAATGAAATATATAATAATAAGATCTTAAAGTATATATTCACACAAAAGTAGTTAAACATGCACCAAAAAATATTGTTAGAGTTGATCAAAGACCATGACTGTTCAATATATTACCACCTGAGGATGGTGAACAAGGTGACGGGTACTTTGAGCAAGTAAGATCATGCTACCTTATCTATTATGAGGATTAAAATGGACCCAATAATCATGAATTTTTAATGGATATAACTTGAAATAATCATGTATGGGGATAGATAATATCATTTTGAAATTACTATTCAACCATCCATCCATGTAAAGATAAAGGAGGCATAGATGGAGGATAGAGATACAAAAGAAGGTAATGAATATTCCAAAGTTCAAATTTTACAATAATAGAATTATGATTTGGGAAATGAATATATGTTCCATAAATACTATAATTAAATAAGTATCTATTGGATGATGCACATGACTCTTAATTCTCTATCCATCTTGTAAGCACATATATGTATATAGATCTCAAGAATCATTTACAATGGGACAACATGATGAGAGATATTATAGAATATATATATTTTTTCTTGGTTTTACAACAAGTCAAGGATGAATGTTAGAAGACTAAAGGAATAATACAGTCATTTCTCAAACCTATATTGTCACGAACCAACCCGGGTCGACCCTGAACCGGTCACCTGAGCCGGTCCGCGACATGGCCTGAGAGGCATTCCCGATCCTCCCGGGCTGGCGACAAGCGCCAGGGCATCATTAGAGGCTATGCGAATGATTTCGCCCAATATAAATAAATAAGAATGAAAAGATAATACAGAGCAGCGCAGAAAAAGGTAAACCAAACAAAGTGACTAAACAGGAACAAACAGGAATCAAACTAACCAAACACGACGTCCGAACAAACTCCGTGTGACCTCGCGGGTCACTCTCTGACTTAACGATCAAGCGTCGCCCTAGGCGAGCGCACTCAAGCTATAGCCTGCACAAACACTAAAAACAGAAAAGGACTATATGTGTGAGTATTAAAACTCAGTAGGCTAGCCCGATATCTATTCCCAATGCACTACCTTTAAAATAAAAGAAACATCATTTCAAGTTTGAACTACAATTTATAAAATTATGTTTTTTAAGCATTTTACTTAAAAACCAAGTACGAACCATTGCCCTCAGCCATTTCAAAATTCGGGTTCATTTCATTAGTGTCAATGACATTTCAGAAAAAGGGGAAAGTGATGTTTAAAGTTTCAAATTTGTACAAAGGGGATTAAACACTTTCATTTGAAAACAATTTTTTTTGAAACCTAATCAAAAGCAATTTACCATTTTCCAAAGAAAACAAACAAACTAAAACACACAGCAAGGGAAATGTATGTATACATGTGAGCATCATAATCATTACTGCAAGCTACAAAGGCTGAATAGACATGGGTGAACCTAGGAGATCGAGAATAAACCAGAAGACACCAATACATGAGAAATCATCCTTATCGACATGTCACGATGAAATCAAAACACACAATACGCTCGATCATCCACTCACGGGAAGGTCGAGGGCAAATCCCATAGCAATAAACCCAATATATCCACCTACTATGGGCCACTGTTCAGTACCATAACCTACCAGTGCAGCAATCTTTCTTAGAATATTCTCTCAATATGCCAAATTCCCATGTCTCAAGTGTTTGAAAAAGGGGTGAGCCAACTAATGCCAACCGAGCATCCAATCATATACATATATATATATAAAGCACAATAGTCATCACCTGAGCCACTCCGTGGAACAACCTCATGCCTTTAAACTACTCACGTACCTGGGATCTACTAAGCGTGGCCTCCCGAACAATCAATTGGGACCAAGGCATGAGAGTCATCCTAAGTGGGTTTTTATCAAAATATTTTCATCCCTTTCCAGAAAGTGCAAAACTGGCATTTAATACATTTCACAATCGCTACTCAAAGAAAGGTACAACTTCTTTATGAGACAAAACCCGGTTTAAAACCATTTAGAGAACCCAAAAAAACACTACTTCATAGGCTGCCAATATTTTTATAAACCAAACCAAACCATTTTTCTTTTTCCAAATAATCTTTAAGAGCCAACCGGGAAATTTCTCAAACGAACCAAAGTATTTGTTCACGCTTCAAAATAAATCATTTCTTATTAAACCAGAACTCTATTTTATATTCCATGATTTATGTTTAAAAGCCAAACAGGCATTCTTTCATTATTGGGTGTCCGCTCATCAAAAGGATGTTTCATGTGTCCTGTATAAAATAAACGGCTCCTTTTTACACTAAATAACCATTTAAAATTTAATTAGATTATATTAAAAATCAATTATCGTATATTATCTCATATTTATTAAAATTAAAAAAACATTTATTTTGAACAATTAGGGTGCGCAAGCAGCAAGAAATAATATAACTTAAATCTTAAAAGAAGTGCAAAGGGAACCTACCTCAAGATCAAAGTGCGACGACAAAACAACTTTGGAACCAAGGCGCGATGACACAACGCGTGTCCGAAGCCACGTGATAAAGTCCGACACTCTGCATAATCAAAACCAAGGACTCGGACACATACAAAAACCCACTAGAGCACGCAAAACCAAGCGGCGGGAAGAAACACTCACCTCGGAACTGAAGCGCGACATCAACAGAACCTCGGAGACAAGGCGCGGCTATGGCGCTCACTCGGAAACGCCCTGCACGGGCCATGAAATAATAATCCTATCAAACGAAACATAAATTGATAAAAACCCCCTAACAAAGCAAAGACGAACCAAGAATAATAGTAATAGCGATAATAATAGTAATAGAATTAATAATAATAATAATAATAATAATAATAATAATAAAATTAATAATAATAATAATAATGAAAATAATAATGATAATAATAATAATAATAGTAATAAAATTAATAATAATAATAATAATAATAATAAAATTAATAATAATAATAATATTATTATTATTATTATTATTAATACTAACATTAATAATAATAATGATCACGTAAATCATAATTTTATAATAAACAAGTTAATAACATATTAAATAAAATGAAATAGCATAATAAATTAAAAAAAAACTGACATGTGCGGCGGAGAGGAGGAAGGAGAATGAAAAAGAAGAAGAAGAAGAGAAGAAGAAGGGGGGAGGGGTTCGCGCAGCAAGAGGGGAGGCAGGTCCGGAGCGGCTGAAGAGGGAGCAGGGGAGGGTCGCACCGGGAGCTGCGTCGCTGCGGCCAGGGGAGGCGAGGTGGACAGGGGACCTTGCGCCGAGGAGGGGGTTCACTGGATGCGGCACGCGCAGGTCTGGAGGCGTTGTGCGAGGTGGCTGCGCAGGCAGGAGGAGAGGAGCCGGGACGCCATGCAGCAGCGGCGGACAGAGAGGGACAGGGGCTTCCGGCAGGCTGGGTGCGGCGCCAGGAGGGAGGGAACGAGGCCGGTAGTTTGCTGCGCTAGGAGATGAGGGTGTGTGTGGCTGGACTATTGTGGTTGAGCACTGCAGGGGAAAAAGGGAGAGGAGGTGGAGAGGGGCGGCTTCACAGGCGGAGTGAAAAGCAGAAACAGCAGGCAGAGGGGGTGGGAAAGAATAGACGGAGGCGGCGGCTCCCGCGGGGAGAAAGAAGAAAAAAATATAAAGGGGGCTGCTAGGGTTAGAAGAAAAAGGAAATAAAAGATAAAATAAAAATTAAATTAAATTAAACAATTCAAAATCATAATAATAATAAATTACAATAATAATAATAACAACATTAAAGAACAAAACAAATCATTTTTAATAACGATTATACTAGTATGCGCAACATTAACAATTTCATTAATTATTTATTTATAACATAATGATAAAAATAATAATGATAATAATAATCATAATGATAAAAATAAAAATGGTAAAAATACTCATTTCGTCTTAAATAACAAAAATAATTATTAACTGATAACAATAGATGTGCGCGTTAAATATAAAGACTCTATTTAAAATTTTCCAAAGACAACGGAATGTGCAAAGGGGTGCGCATTTACCCGAGTAGAGCCATGCAGAGTTTCCAAAACGTGTTCCGCTCGCGCGCCCAACGACGTCGCCTCAAAACATACACTTTTTAACAAAAACTCAAGAACCTGGTCCGATACTGAACACGAACCGCAGCAATATAATTTAAAGTCAACGAAATCATAAAATAAATTAAGCGCGCGTGTCGGGGTGTGACAATTCTCCCCACCATAACGCTTTCCGCCCCCGGAAAGCCACCACACCAACCAGTCAATCGATCAACACCTAAGGATTCCACACAACACGATCCGACCTCTTAACCAAGGATGTCACAACGACTACCAGCGGGATTGAACCTCATTGCCCAAAGTAAATCACCAACTGAGGGAAGGCCTGAACGGGCTCCCCACCATAAGAACTCAACTAGAATTTGATGACGACTTAAGAGAAACCCCAAAGAGACTCATTGTGGGTCTCCCCACCATAAAGAACTAACCTACTAGCGACCAACCGAAAATCCAACTTAGGCCAGATCGGGGCCTTTCCCAAGCTATATATAAAAAGCACAGCAAACCATTTAAACCACCCACTCCCGTCTGAATGGGATAAGAAATGAGTCAAAACTCCATACGAACTGTAAACCCTAACCCCATGGGCGGGGAGGGTGGGCCCAAGGATCAAATCACTAAAACTACGATGTACGACTACACATGACCCATCAATTCGTGACAAAACACAACCCAAATTCGCAACTGATTCACATGGGTTGTCCACACATGACCACCAATTGACACCACGCATCCAAACAAAAGGAAAAAAATCGACATTGTGTGAGGGTTAAGTTCATCGCGCGCTTTATGACAAGATAAAACTACAACGACAGAGGAACCAGAGAAACAACACCAAAACTATCTCACCACGACGATAGAGGCACGACTTTAACCAGACTCCTTAAAATTCTCCGGGGGTTCCTGACTACGCACCAGCTTCACTCCGAGGCCTTTTGGATGGAGCTCTGATGGATGAAGAATCTTCTGCCTCGCAGTCAGATTCCTGTAATCCCAACAAGAAACATACATCTTTTGATCTGACAGATTGAAGGACAAGATTTTAAAATTAAAAACACACCAGCATTGAAAGGCGAAGTTCATCAAAAGACCCATGACATTCCCATACATTTCAAACCCAAAACAACACCCATACAAAGGCCACGAAAATAGATCACTTATACTGAAAGGAAATATACACTGGAAACTTTGAACAAACACCCTATAACACATTACTTATGAGAGCTTCCTCTGGGACGCTTCCTTGCAACGCCCCGACAAAATCGTCGCAAGTGACCCAGGCGTCCACATGTCTGGCAGGGCTTCGGAGTTCTTGGGCACGATGACTTCTTGTGACCCCGCTTGCCACACTAAAAACACACAATAATCTCTCGCTCCAAAGAGGTTAATGAAAGATTCCAAGGCCTCTTGATTCCATGACCTGCTCCATTCACATTCATTTGCTTACTCATCTCCTTTCCAGAATCTTCACCACTGCTCTTAGGGATCGAAGGAGGGAGGACTACTTCGAGCACTCCTTCCGTCGCAGCTTCGACATGAAAAGCTTGTCTCGCCACATCAACAAAAGAAGTGAGGTTGGACTCTGAAACCTTCGACTGTAGATCAGGGCGGATACCTGCCTCGAAGCGTTGAGCCTTCACGGGGTCATTTGTGGCATACTCTGAATCATAAGGTACTAGCTCCACAAAGCGCTGGAAATATTCTAACACGGATCTGTTGCCCTGCTGTAGACAACACATTTCCATCCCCTTTCTCACCCTTTCTTCCTCAGAGAAAAACTGGCGAATGAACGAGGCCTTGAAAAACTCCCAAGTAATCTCTTGATGGGGTTTGTTCCGAGACACTGACTTCCACAACATCCACGGTGAACCTTCAAGCATGAAGGTCGAAAACTTGACCTTCAACGAATCCGGCAACTCAATGAGGCTAAAGTCCCTTTCAATCTTCCGCATCCACTCCTCTGCCACGGAAGGGTCTGCTTGACCATAAAAGAGAGGTGGATCTAGCTTCTGAAACTCAAGCATAAAATCCTTAGGTTGATCAACCGCACTACGATCACCCATCGATGCTTCAAAGGGATAACCGCTGGACAAGGGAAATTCAAAAACCCAATCAAGGCCAACTCAACTAATGAATAAAAACCTCAAAATCAAACACTGCATAGGTGATAAGCTCGAAATCCGAGAAAACAAGTTATCATAACATCACAACTTTTCTTTTTGAAAACATCTTTAATTAAAAACAATATTAGTGGGTTAAACCCTCGCCATTGGTATTCTTTAGAGCCTCACTCACATGCATGTATCTGTGCCACCCAGGGCATCCATCCACCATACCAGAGATCCATCCACATTTCCAACATAACAAAATGCATGTGAGTACTCATCGGAACACCAAGGCCAAAACAAAGCAACTTCATTTTCCAAAAACAATTTATTCATACCACTTCTTTTAAAACAATCTACAAATTAAACATGTCATTTCAAACAACTATTTTTTTTCAAAACCAACTTTTCTGATTCAAACCACTTTCAGAAATCAAGGGAAACCCAAAACAACTCAAACAGGGGACTAGTGTCAGTGGGTGACTTGACCATATGGTTGGCGGCCATATGTCAAACACATCACTGACACAGAGAGCCTTCTTGGACCATGCCCCTAGCTCTGCATGACTTTCCAGACCATGCGGGTTAGGAGGACTAGTGGCCCAAACTCCCTTTGTCGTATCCCAATCGCAAAACATTTCCATAAAAACCCAAACAAACAAATTAAACTGGACTTCCCCTGGAAACCTGAGGATCGGTACGGGAAAGAGTTCGCGATGCTCTTCTCGCACCTACCTCTCAAGTCCCGACAATCCTACTCCATCTACCTTGACATCCCAAATAACAAAGGGAGCTCTGAAAAAGTGAGGTCTGCTAAGAGCTGACCTCCTCTGATACCATTGTGTCACAAACCAACCCGGGTCGACCCTGAACCGGTCACCTGAGCCGGTCCGCGACATGGACTGAGAGGCGTTCCCGATCCTCCCGGGCTGGCGACAAGCACCAGGGCATCATTAGAGGCTATGGGAACGATTTCGCCCAATATAAATAAATAAGAATGCAAATATAATATAGAGCATCGCAGAAAAAGGTAAACCAAACAAAGTGACTAAACAGGAACAAACAGGAATCAAACTAACCAAACACGACGTCCGAACAAACTCCGTGTGACCTCGCGGGTCGCTCTCCGACTCAACGATCAAGCGTCGCCCTAGGCGAGTGCACTCAAGCTATAGCCTGCACAAACACTAAAAACAGAAAAGGACTATAGGCGTGAGTATTAAAACTCAGTAGGCTAGCCCGATATCTATTCCCAATGCACTACCTTTAAAATAAAAGAAACAACATTTCAAGTTTGAACTACAATTTATAAAAGTATGTTTTTTTAAGCATTTTACTTAAAAACCAAGTACGAACCATTGCCCTCGGCCATTTCAAAATTCGGGTTCATTTAATTAGTGTCAATGACATTTCAGAAAAAGGGGAAAGTGATGTTTAAAGTTTCAAATTTGTACAAAGGGGATTAAACACTTTCATTTGAAAACAATTTTTTTTGAAACCTAATCAAAAGCAATTTACCATTTTCCAAAGAAAACAAACAATGTAAAACACACAGCAAGGGCAATTTAGGTATACATGTGAGCATCATAATCATTACTACAAGCTACAAAGGCTGAATAGACATGGGTGAACCTAGGAGATCGAGAATAAACCAGAAAACACCAATACATGAGAAATCATCCTTATCGACATGTCACGATGAAATCAAAACGCACAATACGCTCGATCATCCACTCACGGGAAGGTCGAGGGAAAATCCCAAAGCAAAAAACCCAATATATCCACCTACTATGGGCCACTAGTCAGTACCATAACCTACCAGTGCAGCAATCTTTCTTAGAATATTCTCTCAATATTCCAGATCCCCATGTCTCAAGTGTTTGAAAAAGGGCTGAGCCAACTAATGCCAACCGAGCATCCAATCATATACATATATATATATAAAGCACAATAGGCATCACCTGAGCCACTACGTGGAACAACCTCATGCCTTTAAACTACTCACGTACCTGGGAGCTACTAAGCGTGGCCTCCCAAACAATCAATTGGGACCAAGGCATGAGAGTCGTCCTAAGAGGGTTTTTATCAAAATATTTTCATCCCTTTCCATAAAGTGCCAAACGGGCATTTAATACATTTCACAAACGCTACTCAAAGAAAGGTACAACTTCTTTATGAGACAAAACCCGGTTTAAAACCATTTAGAGAACCCAAAAAAACACTACTTCACAGGCTTCCAATATTTTTATAAACCAAACCAAACCATTTTTCTTTTTCCAAATAATCTTTAAGAGCCAACCGGGCAATTTCTCAAACGAACCAAAGTATTTGTTCACGCTTCAAAATAAATCATTTATCATTAAAGCAGAACTCTATTTTATATTCCGTGAATTATGTTTAAAATCCAAACGGGCATTCTTTCATTATTGGGTGTCCGCTCGTCAAAAGGATTTTTCATGTGTCCTGTATAAAATAAACGGCTCCTTTTTACACTAAATAACCATTTAAAATTTAACTATCTTATATTAAAAATCAATTATCTTATATTATCTCATATTTGTTAAAATTAATAAAACATTTATTTTGAACAATTAGGGTGCGCAAGCAGCAAGAAATAATATAACTTAAATCTTAAAAGAAGTGCAAAGGGAACCTACCTCAAGATCAAAGCGCGACGACAAAACAACTTTGGAACCAAGGCATGATGACACAACGCGTGTCCGAAGCCACGTGATAAAGTCCGACACTCTGCATAATCAAAACCAAGGACTCAGACACATACAAAAACTCACTAGAGCACGCGAAACCAAGTGGTGGGAAGAAACACTCACCTCGGAACTGAAGCGCGACAACAAAGAAACCTCGGAGACAAGGCACGGCGATGGCACTCACTCGGAAACGCCCTGCGCGGGCCCTCAAATAAGAATCCTACCAAACGAAACATAAATTGATAAAAACCCCCAAACAAAGCAAAGACGAACCAAGAATAATAGTAATCGCGATAATAATAGTAATAGAATTAATACTAATAATAATAATAATAATAATAATAATAATAATAATAATAAAATTAATAATAATAATAATAATGAAAATAATAATGATAATAATAATAATAATAGTAATAAAATTAATAATAATAATAATAATAATAAAATTAATAATAATAACAATATTATTATTATTAGTAATACTAACATTAATAATAATAATGATCACATAAATCATAATTTTATAATAAAAAGTTAATAACATATTAAATAAAATGAAATAGCAGAATAAATTAAAATAAAAAAAACTAACCTGCGCGGCAGAGAGGAGGAAGGAGAAAGAAAAAGATGAAGAAGAAGAGAAGAAGAAGAGGAAGAAGGAGAGAAGAAGAAGAAGGGAAGAAGAAGAAGAGAAGAAGAAGGGGGGAGGGGTTTGCGCAGCAAGAGGGGAGGCAGGTCCGGAGTGGCTGAAGAGGGAGCAGGGGAGGGTCGCGCCGGGAGCTGCGTCGCTACGGCCAGGGGAGGCGAGGCGGACAGGGGACCTTGCATCGAGGAGGGGGTGCCCTGGATGCGGCACGCGCAGGTCTGGAGGCGTTGTGCGAGGTGGCTGCGCAGGCAGAAGGAGAGGAGGCGGGACGCCATGCAGCAGCGACGGACAGAGAGGGACAGGGGCTTCCGGCAGGCTGGGTGCGGCGCCAGGAGGGAGGGAACGAGGCCGGTAGTTTGTTGTGCTAGGAGATGAGGGTGTGTGTGGCTGGACTATTGTGGCTGAGCGCTGCAAGGGAAAAATGGAGAGGAGGTGGAGCGGGGCGGCTCCACAGGCGGAGTGCAAAGCAGTAACAGCAGGCGGAGGGGGGTGGGAAAGAATAGACGGAGGCGACGGCTCCCGCAGGGAGAAAGAAGAAAAAAATATAAAGGGGGCCGCTAGGGTTAGAAGAAAAAGGAAATAAAAGATAAAATAAAAATTAAATTAAATTAAACAATTCAAAATCATAATAATAATAAATTACAATAATAATAATAACAATAATAAAGATCAAAACAAATCATTTTTAATAACGATTATACTAGTATGCGCAACATTAACAATTTCATTAATTATTTATTTATAACATAATGATAAAAATAATAATGATAATAATAATCATAATGATAAAAATAAAAATGGTAAAAATACTCGTTTCGTCTTAAATAACAAAAATATTTATTAACTGATAACAATCGATGTGCGCGTTAAATATAAAGACTCTATTTAAAATTTTCCAAAGACAATGGAATGGGCAAAGGGGTGCACATTTACCCGAGTAGAGCCATGCAGAGTTTCCAAAACATGTTCCGCTCGCGCGCCCAACGACGTCGCCTCAAAACGTACACTTTTTAACAAAAACTCAAGAACCTGGTCCGATACTGAACACGAACCGCAGCAATAAAATTTAAAGTCAAAGAAATCATAAAATAAAATAAGTGCGTGTGTTGGGGTGTGACAATTCTCCCCATCATAACGCTTTCCGCCCCCGGAAAGCCACCACACCAACCAGTCGATCGATCAACACCTAAGGATTCCACACAAAACGATCTGACCTCTTAACCAAGGATGTCACAACGACTACCAATGGGACTGAACCTCATTGCCCAAAGTAAATCACCAACAGAGGGAAGACCTGAACGGGCTCCCCACCATAAGAACTCAAGTAGAATTCGATGACGACTTAAGAGAAACCCCAAAGAGACTCATGGTGGGTCTCCCCACCATAAAGAACTAACCTACTAGCGACCAACCAGAAATCCAACTTAGGCCAGATTGGGGCCTTTACCAAGCTATATATAAAAAGCACAGAAAACCATTTAAACCACCCACTCCCGTCTGAATGGGATAATAAATGAGTCAAAACTCCATACAAACTGTAAACCCTAACCCCATGGGTAGGGATGGTGGGCCCAAGGATCAAATCACTAAAACTACGACGTACGACTACACACGACCCATCAATTCGTGATAAACACAGCCCAAATTCGCAACTGATTCACATGGGTTTTCCACACATGACCACCAATTGACACCACGCATCCAAAAAAAAGGACAAAATTATCGACATTGTGTGAGGGTTAAGTTCATCGCGCGCTTTATGACAAGAGAAAACTACAACGACAGAGGAACCAGAGCAACAACACCAAAACTATCTCACCACGACGATAGAGGCACGACTTTAACCAGACTCCTTAAAATTCCTCGGGGGTTCCTGACTACGCGCAGGCTTCACTCCGAGGCCTTTTGGCAGGAGCTCTGATGGATGAAGCATCTTCTTCCTCGCAGTCAGGTTCTTGTAATCCCAACAAGAAACATACATCTTTTGATCTGACAGATTGAAGGACAAGATTTTAAAATTAAAAACACACCAGCATTGAAAGGCGAAGTTCATCAAAAGACCCACGACATTCCCATACATTTCAAACCCAAAACAACACCCCTACAAAGGCCACAAAAATAGATCACTTATACTGAAAGGAAACATACACTGGAAACTTTGAACAAAGACCCTACAACACATTACTTCTGAGAACTTCCTCTGGGACGCTTCCTTGCAACGCCCCGACAAAATCGTCGCAAGTGACCTAGGCGTCCACATGTCTGGCAGGGCTTCGGAGTTCTTGGGCACGATGACTTATTGTGACCCCGATTGCCACACTGATAACACACAATAATCTCTCGCTCCAAAGAGGTTGATGAAAGATCCCGAGGCCTCTTGATTCCACGACCTGCTCCATTCACATTCATTTTCTTACTCATCTCCTTTCCAGAATATTCACCACTGCTCTTAGGGATCGACGGAGGGAGGACTACTTCAAGCACTCCTACCAACGCGGCTTCGACATGAAAAGCTTGTCTCGCCACATCAACAAAAGAAGTCAGGTTGGACTCTGAAACCTTCGACTGTAGATCAGGGCGGAGACCCGCCTTGAAGCGTCGAGCCTTCACGGGGTCATTTGTGGCATACTCTGAATCATAAGGTACTAGCTCCACAAAGCGCTGGAAATATTCTAACACGGATCTGTCGCCCTGCTGCAGACAACACATTTCCATCCCCTTTCTCACCCTTTCTTCCTCAGAGAAAAACTGGCGAATGAACGAGGCCTTGAAAAACACCCAAGTAATCTCTTGACGGGGTTTTTTCCGAGACACTGACTTCCACCACATCCACGGTGAACCTTCATGCATGAAGGTCGCAAACTTGACCTTCAACGAATCGGGCAACTCAATGAGGCTAAAGTCCCTTTCAATCTTCCGCATCCACTCCTCTGCCACGGAAGGGTCTGCTTGACCATAAAAGAGAGGTGGATCTAGCTTCCAAAACTCAAGCATAAAATCCTTAGGTGGATCAACCACACTACGATCACCCATCGAAGCTTAAAAGGGATAACCGATGGACAAGGAAAAGACAAAAACCCAATCAAGGCCAACTCAACTAATGAATAAAAACCTCAAAATCAAACACTGTATAGGTGAAAAGCTTGAAATCCTAGAAAACAAGTTATCATCACATCAAAACTTTTATTTTTGAAAACATCTTTAATTAAAAACAATCTTAGTGGGTTAAACCCTCGCCATTGGTATTCTTTAGAGCCTCACTCACATGCATGTATCCGTGCCACCCAGGGCATCCATCCACCATACCAGAGATCCATCCCCATTTCCAACATAACAAAATGCATGTGAGTACTCATCGGAACACCAAGGCCAAAACAAAGCAACTTCATTTTCCAAAAACAATTTATTCATACCACTTATTTTAAAACAATCTACAAATTAAACATGTCATTTCAAACAACCATTTTTTTCAAAACCAACTTTTCTGATTCAAACCACTTTCAGAAATCAAGGGAAACCCAAAACAACTCAAACAGGGGACTAGTGTCAGTGGGTGACTTGACCATATGGCTGGCGGCCATATGTCAAACATGTCACTGACACAGAGAGCCATATTGGACCATGCCCCTAGCTCTGCATGACTTGCCAGACCATGCGGGTTAGGAGGACTAGTGGCCCAAACTCCCTTTGTCGTATCCCAATCGCAAAACATTTCCATAAAAACACAAACTAACAAATTAAACTAGACTTCCCCTGGAAACCTGAGGATCGGTACGGGCAAGAGTTCGCGACTCTCTTCTCGCACCTACCCCTCAAGTCCCAACAATCCTACTCCATCTACCTTGACATCCCAAATAACAAAGGGCACTCTGAAAAAGTGAGGTCTGCTAAGAGCTGACCTCCTCTGATACCATTGTGTCACGAACCAACCCGGGTCGACCCTGAACCGGTCACCTGAGCCGGTCCGCGACATGGCCCGAGAGGCGTTCCCGATCCTCCCGGGCTGGCGACAAGCGCCAGTGCATCATTAGAGGCTGTGGGAACGATTTCTCCCAATATAAATAAATAAGAATGCAAAGATAATACAGAGCAGTGCAGAAAAAGGTAAACCAAACAAAGTGACTAAACAGGAACAAATAGGAATCAAACTAACCAAACACGACGTCCGAACAAACTCCGTGCGACCTCGTGGGTCGCTCTCCGACTCAACGATCAAGCGTCGCCCTAGGCGAGCGCACTCAAGCTATAGCCTGCACAAACACTAAAAATAGAAAAGGACTATAGGCGTGAGTATTAAAACTCAGTAGGCTAGCCCAATATCTATTCCCAATGCACTACCTTTAAAATAAAAGAAACATCATTTCAAGTTTGAACTACAATTTATAAAAGTATGTTTTTCTAAGAATTTTACTTAAAAACCAAGTACGAACCATTGCCCTTATCCATTTCAAAATTCGGGTTCATTTCATTAGTGTCAATGACATTTCAGAAAAAGGGGAAAGGGATGTTTAAATTTTCAAATTTGTACAAAGGGGATTAAACACTTTCATTTGAAAACAATTTTTTTTGAAACCTAATCAAAAGCAATTTACCATTTTCCAAAGAAAACAAACAAAGTAAAACACACAGCAAGGGCAATGTAGGTATGCATGTGAGCATCATAATCATTATTTCAAGCTACAAAGGCTGAATAGACATGGGTGAACCTAGGAGATAGAGAATAAACCGGAAGACACCAATACATGAGAAATCATCCTTATCAACATGTCACGATGAAATCAAAACGCACAATATGCTCGACCATCCACTCACGGGCAGGTCGAGGGAAAATCCCATAGCAATAAACCCAATATATCCACCAACTATGGGCCACTGGTCAGTACCATAACCTACCAGTGCAGCAATCGTTCTTAGAATATTCTCTCAATATTCCAGATTCCCATGTCTCAAGTGTTTGAAAAAGGGGTGAGCCAACTAATGCCAACTGAGCATCCAATGATATACATATATATATATAAATCACAACAGGCATCACCCGAGCCACTCCGTGGAACAACCTCATGCCTTTAAACTACTCACGTACCTGGGAGCTACTAAGCGTGGCCTCCCGAACAATCAATTGGGACCAAGGCATGAGAGTCGTCCTAAGAGGATTTTTATCAAAATATTTTCATCCCTTTCCATAAAGTGCCAAACGGGCATTTAATACATTTCACAAACGCTACTCAAAGAAAGGTACAACTTCTTTATGAGACAAAACCCGGTTTAAAACCATTTAGAGAACCCAAAAAAAAACACTACTTCACAGGCTGCCAATATTTTTATAAACCAAACCAAACCATTTTTCTTTTTCCAAATAAACTTTAAGAGCCAACCGGGCAATTTCTCAAACGAACAAAAGTATTTGTTCACGCTTCAAAATAAATCATTTCTCATTAAACCAGAACTCTATTTTATATTCCGTGAATTATGTTTAAAAGCCAAACGGGCATTCTTTCATTATTGGGTGTCTGCTCGTCAAAGGGATGTTTCATGTGTCCTGTATAAAATAAACGGCTCCTTTTTACACTAAATAACCATTTAAAATTTAACTAGCTTATATTAAAAATCAGTTATCGTATATTATCTCATATTTATTAAAATTAATAAAACATTTATTTTGAACAATTAGGGTGCGCAAGCAGCAAAAAATAATATAACTTAAATCTTAAAAGCAGTGCAAAGGGAACCTACCTCAAGATCAAAGCGCGACGACAAAACAACTATGGAACCAAGGCGCGATGACACAACGCGTGTCCGAAGCCACGTGATAAAGTCTGACACTCTGCATAATCAAAACCAAGGACTCATACACATACAAAAACTCACTAGAGCACGCGAAACCAAGCGGCGGGAAGAATCACTCACCTCAGAACTGAAGCGCGACAACAACGGAACATCAGAGACAAGTCGCGGCGATGGCGCTCACTCAGAAACGCCCTGCGCGGGCCCTCAAATAATAATCCTACCAAACGAAACATAAATTGATAAAAACCCCCTAACAAAGCAAAGACGAACCAAGAATAATAGTAATCGCGATAATAATAGTAATAGAATTAATAATAATAATAATAATAATAATCATAATAAAATTAATAATAATAATAATAATGAAAATAATAATGATAATAATAATAATAATAATAATAGTAATAAAATTAATAATAATAATAATAATAATAAAATCAATAATAATAATAAAAATATTATTATTAGTAATACTAACATTAATAATAATAATGATCACATAAATCATAATTTTATAATACAAAAGTTAATAACATATTAAATAAAATGAAATAGCAGAATAAATTAAAATAAAAAAAGCTGACCTGCGCGGCGGAGAGGAGGAAGGAGAAAGAAAATGATGAAGAAGAAGAGAAGAAGATGATGAAGGAGAGAAGAAGAATAAGGGAAGAAGAATAAGAGAAGAAGAAGGGGGGAGGGGTTCGCGCAGCAAGAGGGGAGGCAGGTCCGGAGCGGCTGAAGAGGGAGCAGGGGAGGGTCGTGTCGGGAGCTGCGTCGCTGCGGCCAGGGGAGGCGAGGCGGACAGGGGACCTCGCGCCGAGGAGGGGGTGCGCTGGATGTGGCACGCGCAGGTCTGGAGGCGTTGTGCGAGGTGGCTGCGCAGGCAGGAGGAGAGGAGGCGGGACGCCATGCAGCAGCGGCGGACAGAGAGGGACAGGGGCTTCCGGCAGGCTGGGTGTGGTGCCAGGAGGGAGGGAACGAGGCCGGTAGTTTTCTGCGCTAGGAGATGAGGGTGTGTGTGGCTGGACTATTGTGGCTGAGCACTGCAAGGGAAAAAGGGAGAGGAGGTGGAGCGGGGCGGCTTCACAGGCGGAGTGCAAAGCAGAAACAGCAGGCGGAGGGGGGTGGGAACGAATAGACGGAGGCAGCGGCTCCCGCTGGGAGAAAGAAGAAAAAAATATAAAGGGGGCCGCTAGGGTTAGAAGAAAAAGGAAATAAAAGTTAAAATAAAAATTAAATTAAATTAAACAATTCAAAATCATAATAATAATAAATTACAATAATAATAATAAAAATAATAAAGATCAAAACAAATCATTTTTAATAACGATTATACTAGTATGTGCAACATTAACAATTTCATTAATTATTTATTTATAACATAATGATAAAAATAATAATGATAATAATAATCATAATGATAAAAATACAAATGGTAAAAATACTCGTTTCGTCTTAAATAACAAAAATAATTATTAACTGATAACAATAGATTTGCGCGTTAAATATAAAGACTCTATTTAAAATTTTCCAAAGACAATAGAATGTGCAAAGGGGTGCGCAGTTACCCGAGTAGAGCCATGCAGAGTTTCAAAAACGTGTTCCACTCGCGCGCCCAACGACGTCACCTCAAAACGTACACTTTTTAACAAAAACTCAAGAACCTGGTCCGATACTGAACATGAACCGCAACAATATAATTTAAAGTCAAAGAAATCATAAAATAAAATAAGCGCGCATGTCGGGGTGTGACAATTCTCCCCACCATAACGCTTTTTGCCCCCCGGAAAGCCACCACACCAACCAGTTGATCGATCAACACCTAAGGATTCCACACAACATGATCTGACCTCTTAACCAAGGATGTCACAACGACTACCAGCGGGACTGAACCTCATTGCCCAAAGTAAATCACCAACAGAGGGAAGGCCTGAACGGGCTCCCCACCATACGAACTCAACTAGAATTTGATGACAACTTAAGAGAAAACCCAAAGAGACTCATGGTGGGTCTCCCCACCATAAAGAACTAACCTACTAGCGACCAACCGGAAATCCAACTTAGGCCAGATCGGGGCCTTTTCCAAGCTATATATAAAAAGCAGAGCAAACCATTTAAACCACCCACCCCCGTCTGAATGGGATAAGAAATGAGTCAAAACTCCATACGAACTGTAAACCCTAACCCCATGGGCGGGGAGGGTGGTCCCAAGGATCAAATCACTAAAACTACGATGTACGACTACACACGACCCATCAATTCGTGATAAACACAACCCAAATTCGCAACTGATACACATGGGTTGTCCACACATGACCACCAATTGACACCACGCATCCCAATAAAAGGACACAATTATCGAAATTGTGTGAGGGTTATGTTCATCGCGCGCTTTATGACAAGAGAAAACTACAACGATAGAGGAACCAGAGCAACAACACCAAA
Organism: Viscum album; assembly: GCA_963277665.1. Lineage (NCBI taxonomy): Eukaryota > Viridiplantae > Streptophyta > Magnoliopsida > Santalales > Viscaceae > Viscum > Viscum album. The sequence goes on along the minus strand of OY728129.1, from coordinate 611,481,111 downwards.
ACTATCTCACCAGGACGATAGAGCCACGACTTTAACCAGACTCCTTAAAATTCCCCGGGGGTTCCTGACTACGCGCCGACTTCACTCCGAGGCCTTTTGGCTGGATCTCTGATGGATGAAGCATCTTCTGCCTCGCAGTCAGGTTCTTGTAATCCCAACAAGAAACATACATCTTTTGATCTGACATATTGAAGGACAAGATTTTAAAATTAAAAACACACCAGCATTGAAAGGCGAAGTTCATCAAAATACCCACGACATTCCCATAAATTTCAAACCCAAAACAACACCCATACAAAGGCCATGACAATAGATCACTTATACCAAATGGAAACATACACTGGAAACTTTGAACAAAGACCCTACAACACATTACTACTGAGAACTTCCTCTGCGACGCTTCCTTGCAACGCCCCGACAAAATCGTCGCAAGTGACCCAGGCGTCCACATGCCTGGCAGGGCTTCGGAGTTCTTGGGCACGATGACTTCTTTTGACCCCGCTTGCCACACTGATAACACACAATAATCTCTCGCTCCGTAGAGGTTGATGAAATATCTCGAGGCCTCTTGATTCCATGACCCGCTCCATTCACATTCATTTGCTTACTCATCTCCTTTACAGAATCTTCACCACTGCTCTCAGGGATCGAAGGAGGGAGGACTACTTCGATCACTCCTGCCATCGCGGCTTTGACATGAAAAGCTTGTCTCGCCACATCAACAAAAGAAGTCAGGTTGGACTCTGAAACCTTCGACTGTAGATCAGGGCGGAGACCCGCCTCGAAGCGTCGAGCCTTCACGGGGTCATTTGTGGCATACTCTGAATCATAAGGTACTAGCTCCACAAAGCGCTGGAAATATTCTAACACGGATCCGTCGCCCTGCTGCAGAAACACATTTCCATCCTCTTTCTCACCCTTTCTTCCTCAAAGAAAAACTGGAGAATGAACGAGGCCTCGAAAAACTCCCATGTAATCTCTTGACGGGGTTTGTTCCGAGACACTGACTTCCACCACATCAACGGTGAACCTTCAATCATGAAGGTCACAAACTTGACCTTCAACGAATCGGGCAACTCAATGAGGCTAAAGTCCCTTTCAATCTTCCGCATCCACTCCTCTGCCACGGAAGGGTATGCTTGACCATAAAAGAGAGGTGGGTCTAGCTTCCTAAACTCAAGCATAAAATCCTTAGGTTGATCAACCGCACTACGATCACCCATCGAAGCTTCAAAGGGATAACCGCTGGACAAGGAAAAGTCAAAAAACCAATCAAGGCCAACTCAAATAATGAATAAAAACCTCAAAATCAAACACTGCATAGGTGAAAAGCTTGAAATCCGAGAAAACAAGTTATCATAACATCAAAACTTTTCTTTTTGAAAACATCTTTAATTAAAAAAAATCTTTGTGGGTTAAACCCTCGCCATTGGTATTCTTTAGAGCCTCACTCACATGCATGTATCCGTGCCACCCAGGGCATCCATCCACCATACCAGAGATCCATCCACATTTCCAACATAACAAAATTCATGTGAGTACTCATCGGAACACCAATGCCAAAACAAAGCAACTTCATTTTCCAAAAACAATTTATTCATACCACTTCTTTTAAAACAAACTACAAATTAAACATGTCATTTAAAATAACCATTTTTTTTCAAAACCAACTTTTTTGATTCAAACCACTTTCAGAAATCAAGGGAAACCCAAAACAACTCAAACAGGGGACTAGTGTCAGTGGGTGACTTGACCATCTAGTTGGCGGCCATATGTCAAACACGTCACTGACAGAGAGAGCCTTCTTGGACCATGCCCCTAGCTCTGCATGACTTGCCAGACCATGCGGGTTAGGAGGACTAGTGGCCCAAACTCCCTTTGTCGTATCCCAATCGCAAAAAATTTCCATAAAAACCCAAAAAAACACATTAAACTGGACTTCCCCTGGAAACCTGAGGATCGGTACGGGCAAGAGTTCGCGACGCTCATCTCGCACCTACCTCTCAAGTCCCGACAATCCTACTCCATCTACCTTGACATCGCAAATAACAAAGGGAACTCTGAAAAAGTGAGGTCTGCTAAGAGCTGACCTCCTCTGATACCATTATGTCACGAACCAACCTGAGTCGACCCTAAACCGGTCACCTGAGCCGGTCCGCGACATGGCCCGAGAGGTGTTCCCGATCCTCCCGGGCTGGCGACAAGCGCCAGGGCATCATTAGAGGTTGTGGGAACGATTTCGCCCAATATAAATAAATAATAATTCAAAGATAATACAGAGCAGTGCAGAAAAAGGTAAACCAAACAAAGTGACTAAACAGGAACAAACAGGAATCAAACTAACCAAACACGACTTCCGAACAAACTCCGTGCGACCTCGCGGGTCGCTCTCCGACTCAACGATCAAGCATCGCCCTAGGCGAGCGCACTCAAGCTATAGCCTGCACAAACACTAAAAACAGAAAAGTACTATAGGCTTGTGTATTAAAACTCAGTAGGCTAGCCCGATATCTATTCTCAATGCACTACCTTTAAAATAAATAAACATCATTTCAAGTTTGAACTACAATTTATAAAAGTATGTTTTTCTAAGCATTTTACTTAAAAACCAAGTACTAACCATTGCCCTTAGCCATTTCAAAATTCGGGTTCATTTCATTAGTGTCAATGACATTTAAGAAAAAGGGGAAAGTGATGTTTAAATTTTCAAATTTGTACAAAGGGGATTAAACACTTTCATTTGAAATAAATTTTTTTTGAAACCTAATCAAAAGCAATTTACCATTTTCCAAAGAAAACAAACAAAGTAAAACACACAACAAGGGCAATGTAGGTATGCATGTGAGCATCATAATCATTACTGCAAGCTTCAAAGGATGAATAGACATGGGTGAACCAAGGAGATCGAGAATAAACCAGAAGACACCAATACATGAGAAATCATCATTATCGACATGTCACGATGAAATCAAAACGCACAATACGCTCGACCATCCACTCATGGGCAGGTAGAGGGATAATCCCATAGCAATAAACCCAATATATCCACCTACTATGGGCCACTGGTCAGTACCATAACCTACCAGTACAGCAATAGTTCTTAGAATATTCTCTCAATATGCCAGATTCCCATGTCTCAAGTGTTTGAAAAAAGGGTGAGCCAACTAATGCCAACCGAGCATGCAATCATATACATATATATATATATTAAGCACAACAGGAATCACCTGAGCCACTCCGTGGAAGAACCTCATGCCTTTAAACTACTCACGTACCTGGGAGCTACTAAGCGTGGCCTCCCGAACAATCAATTGGGACCAAGGCATGAGAGTCGTCCTAAGAGGGTTTTTATCAAAATATTTTCATCCCTTTCCATAAAGTGCCAAACGGGCATTTAATACATTTCACAAACGCTACTCAAAGAAAGGTACAACTTCTTTATGAGACAAAACCCAGTTTGAAACCATTTAGAGAACCCAAAAAAAACTACTTCACAAGCTTCCAATATTTTTATAAACCAAACCAAACCATTTTTCTTTTTCCAAATAAACTTTAAGAGCCAACCGGGAAATTTCTCAAATGAAACAAATTATTTGTTCACGCTTCAAAATAAATCATTTCTCATTAAACCAGAACTCTATTTTATATTCCGTGAATTATGTTTAAAAGCCAAACGACATTCTTTCATTATTGGGTGTCCTCTCGTCAAAAGGATGTTTCATGTGTCCTGTATAAAATAAACGGCTCCTTCTTACACTAAATAACCATTTAAAATTTAACTTTCTTATATTAAAAATCAATTATCTTATATTATCTCATATTTATTAAAATTAATAAAACATTTATTTTGAACAATTAGGGTGCGCAAGCAGCAAGAAATAATATAACTTAAATCTTAAAAGCAGTGCAAAGGGAACCTACCTCAAGATCAAAGCGCGATGACAAAACAACTTTGGACGAAGGCACGATGACACAACGCGTGTCCGAAGCCATGTGATAAAGTCTGACACTCTGCATAATCAAAACCAAGGACTCAGACACATACAAAAACTCACTAGAGCACGCGAACCCAAGCGGTGGGAAGAAACACTCACCTCAGAACTGAAGCACGACAACAACGGATCCTCGGAGACAAGGCGCGGCGATGGCGGTCACTCGGAAACTCCCTTCGCGGGCCCTCAAATAATAATCCTACCAAACGAAACATAAATTGATAAAAACCCCCTAACAAAGCAAAGAAAAACCAAGAATAATAGTAATCGTGATAATAATAGTAATAGAATTAATAATAATAATAATAATAATAATAATAATAATAATAATAAAATTAATAATAATAATAATAATAATGATAATAATAATAATAATAGTAATAAAATTAATAATAATAATAATAATAATAATAAATTTAATAATAATAATAATAATAATAATAATATTAGTAATACTAACATTAATAATAATAATGATCACATAAATCATAATTTTATAATAAAAAAGTTAATAACATATTAAATAAAATGAAATAGCAGAATAAATTAAAATAAATAAATAAAAACTGACCTGCGCAGCGGAGAGGAGGAAGGAGAAAGAAAACGAAGATGAAGAAGAGAAGAAGAAGAGGAAGAAGGAGAGAAGAAGAAGAAGAAGGGAAGAAGAAGAAGAGAAGAAGAAGGGGGGAGGGGTTCGCGCAGCAAGAGGGGAGGCAGTTCCAGAGCGGCTGAAGAGGGAGCAGGGGAGGGTCGCGCCGGGAGCTGCGTCGCTGTGGCCAGGGGAGGCGAGGCAGACAGGGGACCTTACGCCGAGGAGGGGGTGCGCTTGATGCGGCACGCGCAGGTCTGGAGGCATTGTGCGAGGTGGCTGCGCAGGCAGGAGGAGAGGAGGCGGGACGCCATGCAGCAGCGGCGGACAGAGAGGGACAGGGGCTTCCGGCAGGCTGGGTGCGGCGCCAGGAGGGAGGGAACGGGGCCGGTAGTTTGCTGCGCTAGGAGATGAGGGTGTGTGTGGCTGGACTATTGTGGCTGAGTGCTGTAAGGGAAAAAGGGAGAGGAGGTGGAGCGGGGCGGCTTCACAGGCGGAGTGCAAAGCAGAAACAGCAGGCGGAGGGGGTGGGAAAGAATAGACGGAGGCGGCGGCTCCCGCGGGGAGCAAGAAGAAAAAAATATAAAGGGGGACGCTAGGGTTAGAAGAAAAAGGAAATAAAAGATAAAATAAAAATTAAATTAAATTAAACAATTCAAAATCATAATAATAATAAATTACAATAATAATAATAACAATAATAAAGATCAAAACAAATCATTTTTAATAACGATTATACTTGTATGCGCAACATTAACAATTTCATTAATTATTTATTTATAACATAATGATAAAAATAATAATGATAATAATAATCATAATGATAAAAATACAAATGGTAAAAATACTCGTTTCGTCTTAAATAACAAAAATAATTATTAACTGATAACAATAGATGTGTGTGTTAAATATAAAGACTCTATATAAAATTTTCCAAAGACAACGGAATGTGAAAAGGGGTGCGCAGTTACCCGAGTTGAGCCATGCAGAGTTTCCAAAACGTGTTCCACTCGCGCGCCCAACAACGTCACCTCAAAACGTACACTTTTTAACAAAAACTCAAGAACCTGGTCCGATACTGAACACGAACCGCAACAATATAATTTAAAGTCAAAGAAATCATAAAATAAAATAAGCGCGCGTGTCGGGGTGTGACATATATGGAAATGGGTGAACATCACCATGGATTTCCTTATAGGTATCCCTAAGATTGCTAAAGGCAATAATTCCATTTGGGTTGTATTTTTTTCCTTATGAATACAATTCATTTCAATTCTATTTGAGAATATTTATCATTCAATCAACTTACCAAGATATACATAAAGGAAGTGGTAATTCTACATGGAGTATCACTCTCAATTTAATCTAATCAAGATCAATGTTTTATCTTGATGTTTTGGAGAAGTTTTCAATAATCATTGGATACAGAGATAAGATTCAATAGTGGTTATAATCCTCAAGCTAATGATCAATTTGAAATGACCATTCATACTCTATAATATATTATGAGATCATGATCCATGGATTTCAAATGAGTTTGGGATCAAAACCTCCCCCTAGTAGAGTTTTCATATGAAAAAAACTTCCATTATAGCATTAAAATGTTACCATATGAGGTTTTATATAGGAATTGGTGTAAAAATACAACATGTTGGGATGATGTTAGAGATTATAAGATCTTACATAAAAAATGTTAAAAAAAATTAAACTATTTAGAGACACATTAAAACTACACAAAGTCGATAAAAGATCCATTCTAATAATCATCGGTGATATTTGGGGTTTAAAGTTAGAGACATGGCATTCCTTAATATATCACCATGGAAGAGGGTTATGAGATTTAGGAAGATGGTAAACTTGATCTCAAGATACATTGTCCCCTTTGAAACCCCTAAATGTGTCGGGCAGTATCTTGTCATATTACACTTCCACATTTCTTATCCTCAGTGCTTGATGTGTTCCATGTATCACTTTTGAGGATGTAAATATCTTACCCTTCATATGTACTGAACTCATATTTACTATAATCATAACATCATCTCTCTTATAGGAAACAACAATTAAAAATCTTGGTTCATAGATATAATTTACAATAAAATAAGAACACTCACCTAGTTAAAGTTCTTTGGTGTAATAATAAGTTTAAGGGAGTTTGGAACTTAAGTTGTAATGAGGTAAAAGTACCCTCATTTGTTTCAATTAAAGTAATGAAATTTTGAGGGTTAAATCCATTTAAGGAAAATAGAATGTAACACCCAAAGGTTTTATTATAATTTTACCTTTAAATAAATACCATGTTAAATAGTTTGTTTCACATGAAACATTAAACTAAAATAGACCAAGATATATTTTATTGAGGTAAAATATTGTAATAAAAGATAAAAATTAATATATTATTATAATAAATCACGATACATTATTATGAAAACTATCAAAGGAATAAAACCAATAGTAAAAAAAAGACCATGAACATGAAATCTCTATCCTCTATGTTTTCTTTAAAGATCATAACTCTAATTCTAACTATGGAAAGAAGGAAAAACAATAAGATATAATATAAATTTTGAGAATGAATTGAACAAATAGAGTGGATGATTTTTAAAAATGTAGGTAAATATATATATATAGGAATGTAATACGACTATTATAAATATGGTTGATGGATATATAACCATTGGACATATAGTTGTCATAAATATGGTCATTGGACATATGGCCATTGGATATTTAGTCATTGGAAATATGAGCATTGTATATAATTTTTTCCAATAGGTACATTGAAGTTATGAAATTTTTTGTAACAAATTGAATGTAATATAGTTCACATATAATAAATAAATCTAGAATGAAATAAAAAATTAATTTTAATATTTTATTATAAAAAATTAGTATTTTTAGTTTATATATATATATATATATTATTAAAAAAATTATTTTTATTGATGGATAAGTCTTAGATTTGGAGCTTTTATGTGAGGTAATTCAATGGTGATCTTTGATTTTCAATGGAATTCTCAATTGATTATTATTTTGATATAAGGAAGTGTGTTTTTTTAAATTGAATACTAATTTTGCGGATGGAAAAAGGATTTAGGGTAGTTGAAACTAAAAGTAGAGAGCTCAACAGTTTTGATTTTTAGATGAATGATTCATTAGGGGTGTGATTTAAAGGTCTTTGACATTCAAATTTGACTTCTGGGTGGGTTGTAAGAAATGGAACCTTGGATATTGTGGAGAAAAATAGGGATTTCTTGAGGAGTGTGTGAGTGAATGTATGTTTTCCATCATTCTTCATGTGACTCGTTCTTTAAGATAAACCCTCGGGTTATGAAGATTTGAAGTCTTGGTTTTCTGAGCTTTGGGGCTTAGATAGTTGGAGACGTTCATCCCTTTTCAAGGGTTACTTTTATATTGTGTTTCCTTCATCAAAGAATAATATTAGGGCATGGGGTTTGGCGTGTGTTTTCCACAAACTAGGTCTCATGTGGATCCAGGAATGATATCCCTTATTAGATCATTCCTTTTCCAAAAACTCTATTTCCCAGGTATAGATTCATGTTTATGATTAGAGCTAGTTTTTCTAACATCCTTGGATCCTATGGGACAATTCATTTGATGTTTGTGTCCTGATCAACTTTCATCATGAAATAATATTTTCTAGATTTATTCTTTATGCTATAATTTATGTTGAAATTGTTTTATATTCTATATTTATTGAAAAATTAATTTTTTCGATTGGATATAATATGATTGAATTGAAAATTGAGTATGAAAATATGCCATTCTTTAGTAAGACTTATGATTGTGTAGGATATTCTTATGATAAATGTCATCAATGTTTAAATTATTCTTATTTTGAGAAGTATGTACATTTGAGTGGTCATTATAGATTCAAAACAAAGAATTTGGGTAATGATATCTCTCAATCTAGTCTCGATTGACCTTTAGATGAAAGGGAATCTGGTGTCTAGGAAGAGGACAGAAGTTCCACTACAGTAGTGGTCGAGCCTACCTCTCATACTACAGAAGATGGATTTCATCATAAAAATTATAATCCACCTATTTTAAGGATGGGATGGTAGAATCAGCAAGATAGGGATGGATATATTGGAAATAAGGATGTCTCTATGATGTTTTACAAATAGTCTAAGATGGAATTGGCACAATTTGTTTCCTATAATCAATTTAACCAGAAGTATGATATTAGGAGTGGTGATAGGTATTATTCTTACTCTCATGGTGGGGAGTTAATAAGGTCTGATAATGAGTGGTGGGTGTGAATTTTAAATGGATTATAACTAGTTAAAGGAAGATGAATTAATGAATTTTAAGGGAATTAAAGGGAAAAGCCATGTGGGTGTCGGTTCAATAGTGAATCTCAAAGGCAGTGGTGCATCTTCTAGTTAAACCCATATCTGGATGGCTTCATGGTAGGGAGTGTATCAACTTCTTAATTAGAGTGGTAATGGGTCCTCCCAAAGGAAACTAGTCCCAACTAGGTGTGGGAATGCTTTTAAAAATATTATCTAGGGGAACACCTATATGGAATCAAAATCGATGGTGGGTGTTGAGGATCTTTCTTCTTTGGTTTCAGAATCTACTTTAGCTACTATTAGGACATCTATAGTCATTGAATCTCATGCTTATTTTGATTTAAGGAAATCAAAATCTTCATCCACTGGTAAATTAGAGCTTGTAATTTTATACAATCCCCCACCAAGTTCGGTGGTGCTTACAAATAAGCCAACTAATAATAATGTCCCTTTTGGAGATATTTTATCTCAAAATCAGAAGGCTTAAATGAAACTTCTCATATTTCGACTAAAAAGTAATTATATGATTCCTTTATGGATAATCATAGGGTTGTGGATCTTGGATTTCCTGAATTAAAGGCAGTGGACCATGTAACTCCAATCAACAATAATGTTACATGTGGTTAAGAAGTCGGTGGAATGGTTCTCAGTGGCATTAATTAGGAATCCAGTATACCTAGGATTTCCATATATTCCCTCTCAAAGTGATTAGAAATGATGTCCTCAAGCAGCAAGATGTTGACATCTAACACCATTGTGTTGCTTGATTGTGCTTGTAGTAGTAACAATTCATCTTCAGATGAGTCTAAGAAGGAGAAATCCTTTATGTCTTCTAAACATGTTATGGGGATCTAGGAAGATAGGTAGGGTGAGATGACAATGGAAAATAATCTAGAGGAGCTTCTTGTTTCCTTCATGGAAGATGTTGTGGTGGATGATTCCATCACTCTGGGGATGAAGATTCTATGTGTTGATATTGCCCCTATGAATGGGGACTGAGAGGAGGTCTCCCTTCTAGACATGGTTTCTACCTAATTTGAAATGGAACTTGAGGATCATGATAATCCTTGGCATATTGTTACAAATTAGTGAAAAGTTCATCGACCCCATGATTGGGGAGGCCGGGGGGGGCCACCATAATATGATTCTTCGATGGAATTTTATCCCTCGAGCGATGAAGGGGGTTTTATGATTATTTCTTCTTTTTATTTGGTAGTTACATGATCTGTGATGATCTGCGCTAGCTATCTCAATTTGGATTCTTTTTTTGTAAGGTATTCTTTCTTCGGTGACTGTGTCACATTTTACTATCTCACTTCTCTTTTTTATTTTTCTCATTTAATTAATAAAGAGATCATGGGTCTTAAAACTCATGATTCAACCTCTTTCAATTACAGAATTATTGGATGTATATAAAATTCAATGGAATACTCTAATACCAAATGTATTTATAAAATTAAATGGATAGAAGATAAATAATTTTAATGGTATGCGATTAAAATAATTTAATACTAAAAAAGGTGGATATTTTTATGAGAGTTTTTCTAAACGTTTTGTATTTCTAGGATAATAAATTAAATTGATCATTTTTTAAGGATTATTATAATAAAATTTATTATTTCAATTTATACAAAAAAATTAACTCTCATTTAATTAGTAATTGATATGAAAATAAGCTATTGGGGTGAGTAGTTTATGATATCGGTAAACTTTACAAACTTTTAAATACAATATATATATAAAATGATAAATAAAACTTATAAAAATAAATATATATTTATTTAATGGAAGTATTATAATTTTTTCTTTGTTTTTTCATTTATGGGACACTTTTCAGTTAAAAATGACCTTCTGTGACCATTAAGTAATGAGAAATTGCAAATATGCCACTCAAACTCACCTATAAAAGGATCTCAACACCACCCCTTTAAAACCAATAATATCCTTTCTTTATCTATTGAATACCTACCTATTTTTCTTCTCCTAAAGTCTCCTTAGACTTTTGGTTTCTTCTGGTCTCAATAAGGATTCTTAAATCCTTTATTCTAAATGAACTCGTTTCGAGGAGCAAGTTCATCAATGTATCTAAGTTCATCTCTAAATTTTTAAATTACCTTCTCATATGAACTATTTATAAATCAAATTATCTACTTTAATTTTGTTTTATAAACTCCATTATGATTATTTGAAAATGATATTTTGATATATAACTCTAAATTCTTACTCATTCATTAGTACAACATATTCTTCTTTGGGTTGGTTCAACTACCAACATGAACGATGTTATACCAAGATCATAATTTTCATCATGAATAAGTAACAAGACATTAATAATCATAATTTATAATATCGAGGAGTAATTTATGTTTTGAGTATTGTTTTCTAAGGGTGAAACAAAAATTAATGGTCATTATAATGAAACTTTATTTTATCGGTAAATTACCTGAAACATGCTTGTCGTGGATTCCATTCTTGTGAACCACACCCATAAATTCCTTAAAATTTACATGGGACTAAATAAATCATCAAATAAAAATGATTTAACTACATTGAATAATCTGGGAACTATGAACTTGTTATTAAATAATGAGGATTCACATCATCATTATGAAACATATTCAAAACAATCAAAATTATTAACATATGATTATGAAATTAAAAAAAACTAAATAATATATCTATAATGAGTAATTATAATTGAAGAGTATAAAAGGTAATGGATATGATCAAAATTATAGGATAAGTGATTAGTATGGTAATCTATATTATATATGAGGTTAAAGTCCCTTTATAGAAGTCGAGAATAAATATAAGGGTTTCTTTTCCAATCTCACTTTGAAATCATGATTGTTTATAACTAAAGATTCATTAGGGGAAATTTTATGTTATTTCTCTCTAAAACCAAATATATTTTCTTTTCCTATAATTATTTCTATGGTTTATATCTTTTCTTACCATTTCACCTACCTTTGGTCTAAAATTCAACTAAAGGGTTTCTTGTAAGTGAAACCAACCTTATCACACCTTTTCCATCGAGAGTATTTCTCTTCCATGTTCATATTAATTATGTTGTTATATAAATGTATTTATATATACTTCTATGATTGCATAAGTTTATTTTATATTGGAATTGAAACTCTTTAAAAAATAATAAAATGAATCAATTGTTAATGTTTTCTTCATGGACCTTTGTCTATTTACTTTATGTTTCTTTACAAAAGTGTGAAAAGAATCTGTATTTTATCATTTTCTAGATGATTATATTTTCCCATTTTCTTCATTAGTTTTACTTACAAAACATCTTTTCCATGTTTACATGGTTTTTGAAAGTAAATTCTATTCCCATTATTTTTTAAATTATTTCCTTTGAAATAAATGTTATTAAATATGTAAAGGGAATTTCTTCTTAAATTTTAAAAAAACTCTAAAGCTCTTATAACATATCTTTCATCTACATCAACAACCTATAACATTTATTATGCCTCATAGGGGAAATTATCTAATAATATCATCCACCTTACTTCTCCAGATGACTCAATATCATGCTTTATGGAAATCATTATGAAGCTCATTTATTTATCAAGGGTTAATTAAGATATGATGTAATAATGAATGTTTTTATGTTCATGTGGAACACAAGTGTATGGTTTTTCATTATATGATGGGTGGGGCCAAAATTATTTTTCCATAAAATATAATTGGTAAAGATTTATATATCACAAGATGATATGTAAAGGAATTGGGAGTGAACGCAATCTACTATAAGACCATGTCCGGTATGTTTAATGGAATGGAGAATGAACTCAATCAATTATGGGACTCTTTAAATTATTTGATGATGGTATTATCATTAATATTGGACATAAGAAACAATTTTCTATGATTATATATGTTCCATATTCATATGAAATATCTCTATGATATGCAACATTCCTAAGTTATGTTTTTATGGCTCATTATTGACTCATGTTTCCACACTCATATGACTCATGCCTTATGTTATGTCAAAAGACTTATTCCATGAACTGTGATTTATGATCTATGTTTTATTGGGTATTATTTTCTTATGTTACAATCATGAAATTTTATTATGTTCTCAAAAACACTTTTCATATTATGCCCACTTATAATATTTAATATTGTCTCTTAACTTTATCATTAGTTCCTAAGAGATCACTCTTTTCTTATGTTTTCATTCCTCAGATTATGAAGAAGGGAATTACATATTATATGTCTATAATGGTGTCAAGTGAGAAGACTATTTGTAGGAGATATTGCATAATTTTTTTGAAATATGTTGTTTACGTATCAAATCCCTAAACACACTAAACCTATTGGTTCTGGGTGTGGGACTTATTATGAGATGTAATGAATGTTCAATTAAAATGATGTAATATGTATGCATGTTATGTGTGGGACATCTCACAAGACATATCCATAGACCCTATTAATACTTCCATCCTTCTCGTTAAAAGTTTTAACATGTACTCTATGACACCAATCTCAAGTTTTCCGAGTCTAGTTACCTCAAATTGAATGGTATCCCATCCAAAAAAAATATTTGATACTCTCATTTCTTTCAAACTCTTCACCACTATAAAAAATTATTGTATTTTTCCACCTTGGTTATCCATTTGAAGACTGATTCTAAAACTTTAGACTTGTGATTAATGAAATAAAACTCAAACTTCTTTATGTTTCATCATTGATGATGTTTTACAAAGTAAAGTCTCCTCCTATGAGAATGAACCAGAATTGTCCAAGCTATCGATTCATCGGTGCCTCTCCTTCTGGAACAAGAACACCTTCTACTACTTCCCAAAAATGCACTCCTCGCATGCTCTGTACTCCCATTTTTTAATTCCAATAAGCCTTTAGATTCCAAGGTTTTGACCCCCTACTCAACCAAGTGACTAAGAAACCCTTACCATAGCTCCATACTTTTGGGTGTTTTTCCAACATGTATTTCCCCTTCTGAAAGATTGATGAAATTTTTTTTCTTTAAATTTTAAACAAACTTGGAAACCTATAAAATGTGAATTTATAAAAACCATCCACAAAATTTAGTATAAAAACCACTTCATCCATCTATCCATAGTACATACTTTACTCCTTGAATCCCAAAAAGAATTTGTTATTCATCTAAAAAGAAACATTTCATTTTTAAATGATCATGAGCACTCCCCATATCCAATAATTTAGAAGAAAAATAATACTCCCCTTTTAATACATTATGTAAATAAACCATAGAGTCATAGAACTCTAGTGGGATGGATAAAGTCCGAAGAAAAACAATACCCTTAACTTTGGGATTTGTAGATTTTCGGGGAAATATCATTCTAAACAGACCATTCAGTCTCAGAAAGCCTTATTCCTCCTTACCTTGAAAATTCTACATTTTGAAAAGAAACCATAAAAATTTACGTTGAATTTTTATTCTCTTTCCTTCTCCTTTGGTAAGTTTCCTAATGTTAACATCCTCCTTTTGGGTTATACACCACCTTCCAGGAAAATACCTTCCATAAAATTCTAGTGCTTTCCCACTGAGTATTCCCATTCTTCTAGTAACCTTGGTTCCTATTAAATATCTTCAATCTAGACCTTACCCTCTTGAAACACTATCCTCCAGAAAAAATGATGTCCCGTTAAATTCGAAAATCATAGAGAGACCAATGTGGTTTTCTATTAGTCTTCAGTAGTCTTCTTCAACCACACTCCAAACACCACTTCAATGATAAAACATGTCATCTGACACACATAGTCTAGAGAACTATTGTTTACAATGGAAAAAATCTTTCAATATTTACTATTTCACTTGTTGAATTCTTCCAAGACTCAGTATGTTTCCCAACAAAAATACACAGAAGTCTCCAACCAAGATCAACACTACTTGATCATGGGTCTTCTGAAACTCAGTAAACAACTCACATGAATTTAAATCAAAGCTCTCACACCACTTTTGGGGGAATAACCCCACCCTCTATATAGATCCCTCATTAGGTTAGGAACCTGCAATTCTAAATGATTCAACTACCTAAAACTAGATGTTCCTTCCAAAAATTAAATATGAAACAAGTCTACAGAAAGTTCCAAATCAACATGACAACCCTATAGACTCATGGTCCATAACTAGGAAGAAATAACACCCTAATAACCAAATTAGTCAAGTCCTATATAGAAAAAGTCTTTTAATGTTATAAAAAGATCATTTTCCAAGCCAATGAATAGGGAATAATAAAGAAAATGACAAATAAATGGAATAATCACAACATGAGAATTGCATGGTTTGGAACATAATCCTACTCCATGAGGGAATACTACAATATTAAATTCTAGGAAAAAGATACAAGAGATAACCTAGGTTACAAGGTCATATCATTTCAGAAACCATACCCATACCATCCAAGTTACAATAGAACTTTACCTGAACAAAGAAGATTCTACAGTAATGATTTTGTAGCTCCTTTTAACCTCATGTTCTTTCAATGGGGAATTCCACATCAACTGTAAGGGACACCACTCGATTCTATATTTTCATGCATACTCGACAAAGTAATCCCACCCCACTATTTATAGTAGGTCCCAACCAGTTCCTACAGTCACACCTCATTCCATTCTTCATGGACATCCCTCTACTCGATTAAGGTTGTTGTCATCTACCCTGCTAGAACAATTCAAATTCTAATATGTGATGAATAATCAAACTCTAGATTCACCCCCTATATTTACCACATCATTACGATCTCATAAAACATGACCTCTATATTCTACCCTAATTCTAGCATCCAAACTCATCCTTTAAATTAGAACTCCCATTATCCAAAATCATTAATTGTTATAAATTACACGTGTCTTGGACTAAGTTCCTAATGAATTATAACACTTAGTCACTGCTAATGTTTCCTTCATTACAATCTTCTAAAACATGTCCTCAATCTTCTGTAATAATTATAGCATCCAAAGTCATCCTTTGAATTAGCACTCCCATTATCAGGAATCAGTAGTTACTATAAATTTCATGTCTCTCGAACTAAGTTCCTTATGTATTCCAACACTTAGTCACCACTGATGCTACTTGGAGTTTCAGATGTTCCCTTGTGTAGGTGTGTCGACAACATCAAGTTCCCCATGTTCTCTTCTAAAGATCTCATATAAAAAAATTCAACACATAAACAGAAAACAGTTCTCACACCAAAAACACAAAAAATCCAAATATAAGTAAATGATTAGGCTTGTCAATCAATTAAACATAAAAATAAAGTAAAATAAGATTTAAAGAACCTAAGTATAATATGGCATCTCTCCTTTTTATTACGTAACTTTTCATTACATTTTACAAACAGAGTATCTTTAAAGTCTGTGTCTTGGAAATCAGGAACATAAAACATGAAAACATAATGCATTCTTTTAATCTCCTTGAAAATAATTTTTAAAAGTTCATCCTAATTACAATTACTACATCTCATAACCTGGAGACTTACATCAAAGGAAAGGGTGACCAGAAGGCCCATTGAGGAAAGAAAGTGAAACAGTTTACATGTGAACTTGAGAAATATCAATATGAACATATAGATAAGGATGCATATCATAATAATAATAACTTGAAACATACCTTTAAAATGTGGCTACAACATTAAATTTATACATTCATGAACATACCACCAGGGTCTATCCTCATGGTGTCATAAAATTTACCAAGGATATTCACCAAGGTATCACAAAAATTGGCATCTCTAGAGATTAAATTCTTTACCCAATTCATTGGATCACTATTAGGACACACCCATAATATGTATTTATTTTCATGTGATCCACATAGATCATAATCAAACATTTCATAAATAACCCAAAGAGAATAAAAGAAATGGGTTTCATGTCAAAATTGTGACATTTCAAAAATGCTTAAAAATAATATCATTATGTCACTTATAACTCATGGAAAGGGAGTGAGGGTTATCTGTATGTAAATTCTAGAATCAAATATATCAATTATATGTCTTGGTGAATACACCTGGAAACAAAATATTTTTAGGTATTCACATAAATAAAATAAGAGAATTTCTTGAGAAAAATAGAGAGATTTTGAGACTAACAATCTGCAGAATAACAATTATATAAGGTGGTTTTAGAAAACATTAAAAAGATAGGGGAAAAGGGTCACCCACTCATAAATAACTCATAATATAGTATAGGTACAGAATAAAAATAAATAAGATCATGGTATAGATATTTGAATGAAATACCACTTGAAAAGGAAACTTGAAAAAAAAAAAGAAGATGCAATTTATTTTACGAAAATTCGACATCCTAACCGCATCACTTTAAATTCAGAAAAATTCATTTGGTGAGAGTGTAAATGGTATCTCATCATTTGGACATAAAATGGACAGAAATAAGTATATAGAAGAATATACACCAACATAATAAAATGGACACTATAAGATGTAACATAAAGGAAGCCGTGACTAAAAGAGGGGGGTGAGAGCACCTTGGGAGGAATCCATTGGAGATAAAAAAACACCAGAACTTCATTGAGGAGTAATTTTGAATGAATGGAATGAAGGAATTGGTTGGTATTTATATCAAAAATGAGGGAAGGGTTTATTAATTTCCATAGGACACCTCATTAGTGGTATCTGGAAAACCATGGGCTTGCATATGGTATTGGACAATGGTATTGGCCACTTGGGACACCTCATAACATATCTTATCGTACAAAAGTCAACCAGAATTATTACATCATGATTAAATCGTTAATGATGTCATTAAACACTCTGAGACTCAAAACTGTTTTTTTACTATTCATCGAAAAACAATACATTTTATAAAAATCCCATAAATACACTGTAACCTAATATTGATGCTCTGAATTCAAAAATGAACTCCCTTTTATGAAAATAATTTTCTAATTATGAGATATTTAATTTTTATGTAAAAACGTTATTTACCTGAAAAAATATTAATACTTAACTAATAATTTCTGAAAATGTTATTTACTAATGCTATAATATCATATTAACAAACAAGATTCCTAAATTATATTTATACTTTCTTAAGTGATGTTACTATTCCATTGGTCACATTACAATTTATAAGGGTGATATTACTATTCATAATTTATTATTCACCAAAAAATAAGTTTCTCTTATTAGAATCCAAATTTATTACTGGTCGCAATTGTAGAAGACCATTTTATGAAAATCATTTCACATTATTAATTATTAAAAGTATAAAAAAAATAAAATACCTTTTGTCCAATATTCAACAAAAATATGGAACTATAAATTCATCCTATATTTATTTTAACATTTAAAATTCACAAATTTTATCATAATAAGAAATAACAATTTTATTTACACAAAAGGATTATATAAAGTAACTAAGGTCTCGTCACATAGCCCCTTATAACACCTGCATAGGACCTAAGAGTAAGGTGTGTAATGGTCATAGAATCTTGGGGAAACTCAGACAACATTGCCCGAGTGGTGATTTCTATTAGCTTGAACTTCTCCCATAAGCAATTTCATTCAAGCTTAACGTGTTGGAGTTCGGTTTGGTCTTGGTCCAGAGCAAAACCCAGTGTTGGGACCTCCTTCCCAAGCCTCGATAGATGGGCTTCGTACAGCCTGAGTCTACTAGATGAGCTCATCGACTCTTCTTTCTATATTAATTAACCAAGTTTATTTGTAACGCCCCGACCCCAGCTACCCAGAGCCGGTGCATTGCTTCGTAACATTGGCATGATCCCAAAAGATCAAGTCTCGAAAGACCGATTAGTTTAGTAGCCTTGGAAACACTAGATACATTCGTAAACGTTACATTACATCATAGAGTGAAAAACTACAATAACAAAGTCTCCATAGTCCACACTCATATCCTCTTCTGACTATCCCTGCAGGTCATTCATAAAATACTTCTTCACATCCTGGAAAATATTAAAACATTGAAAGGGGTGAGCTCAGATGCTCAGTAAGGATAACAATAATGCGGAAGCTTTCATAAATAATCATTAACAATTAAGGCAATGTATAAATAAAACAAAAGCCTTTTAAACATGAACTTCAACATAATATGGCAAAAGTAAAATGAGATAATGCCATTCACTTCTTCACATGGATATTCTACTGGTCGAATAATCACATGCAATAACAATAACCACTTTCATAATGAGGGAATGTATAATGCCAGACATTCTGAAACACTTTGTCAAGGCCTCGGCCAAGACGTCTAAAATGATTAAGGCCTCGGCCAAAACCATAAATCAAATTGGGAAAGGGCCTCGGCCAATTCCACGTCTAGTTGTCTCATGAGACCTACCGATGCATCGAGGAGCTATAGCGGGCTCCACCCGTCACTTATTAAGTCCAATACATTCCTCATATGAATAGGTTTAAACATATCATAAACCATAACATAATCGTATCACATAAAACATGCATAAAGGAAACATAACATTTCCACATTTCAATCACAAGATATCAATACAACACATTGATATAATAAAAACGCTTTCAAAACCATTTTCAATACCAAAATAAAAGAAAGTTAAAACTTTGTATTTATTTTTCATTAAAAAAAAATGATGGCTTGTAGAGGAAGCTGAAACTCAAATAATGGTCATGGCGGCGGAGAAGTCGTTGTCGCCGCATAAGTACGGAAAGAAAACATTCCCTTTTTGTCATTTAGTTAAACACTTCCTATAAAAAAGATTCCTTTTGAATAAACGTAAAAGTCAAAGGGGTTTATACACCGTATAAAAGAAAGTTTTGTATAAAACCAAATATGCCTCAATGAAAGGAGATTGAGACGAAGTCCCATACAAAGATCATTTTTAAAATAAAATAGATATACTATGTGTATTCACTATAAGTACACATAAATAAAGTACAAATACAAGATATGACATAATAACATAATGACATAATTTGAAAGTAGGAGATTAACCCAAAGAATGGAAATTGGGTTAAGAAGTTCCCTTACCTCGTGTCTGACTTGACTCAACCGTTCTTTAACCTCCTGAATAATAAACTAGAGTTAATATATACCTTATTAAGAACCATTTTCAACTTCATTATCCTTATTATATCACTTATTACAATGATATGAACATTATGTAATTATTTAAGTTAATAATGTTCATTTTGTCGGTATTTGGTTCTTAAGTCAAAAATAGGCTTCTTACACTTACATGTTGTTAATTTGGTCAAAGGTTCATTATATCCAGAATGGTATTCATGATGTAGATATCATATATGTCATATATATCCAGTACATACATTCATTTATAATATTACATCACATTTAGAGGTAAGAAATGAAATGCACCGTTCATGGAGACGGTAAGCCGTACGTACGCATGAACGCTACTTCCATTTCTATTTCATATTTTCTGGAATGGAATAATAATGATATGAGAGTATATTATAATTCCAGTATAATAACATATATAATATCATTAACTTTATCCTTCACACATCCCACATATGGTATTAACGAATCAAATCACTTTCAGGGGGCGGTAGTCCGCGCTTCCTAAAATGAAGATATCGTGTTTTACCCATAATGGAAACCATAAAGGTATGCCCAAAATGAAAAAAACAGAAGCTTAAGGAAAACATAAACATATTATATATCATATATAAAAATAGTGACATCATAATGGCCACCTTTGAAGGTGTTAAATGAGTGTTGAACAATCATCGTTTCGGGAGGCAGAATTTCGCCATCCACGGAAACCTTATGTTCTTTAACCATTTGATGTAGTTGTGTGGAAGTGTAGCTCAAATAAATCTTATAACAACATCCTAGTATATTTAAGATACTGGTGTGGTTACAAAAGAAGTAAATAAAAAGAGTTTAGGGGGTTGGAGAAGCAAAATAAAACAAAAGAACATGAGAGAATGAATTACCTTAAAAAGTGTAACTCCTTTTGAGTTGAGCCTAAAGGATTCCTTTGAAAGGATTCTGCCCAAAGGGAATCCTCTAGGATGAGGAGAGGGATGTGGAGAGAGCAAATGGGCAGGGGTTGGCCGAGCCAATGGCTTGAAGAGTGTGTGAAATGAGGTAGAGGTGGGGGCCTTTTATAAGAGGAGAGGAGGGGCACTTTTGGAAAGTAAAGGAACATTACATTATTTGAAAATGTGTTTCGGTTTTAAAAGGTCCCACATCTATATAATTCGAGGCTAAGGTGATAAGGTTTCGAAATATCTTCATCCAATAGGCTTTGGACAAGTGTAAGCCTCGGATTTTTCATTATCTTCTCATTTTATTTAAATCGTCAAATAATGATGTCATCGCTGCATCATTATTATGTCATAAATACTTTAATTTATTTAATGTCTAAAAATTATAAAACAAATACTATGATGTAGGAAATCTTTTTAGCTTTCCAATGACTATTTATAATCAAAATTTGGACTTGTATAACCCCAATTAAAAATTGTTTTAGTAGAACAATTTATGTTAGTGTCATTTTCACTTTAACATTAAATAAAAAGTAATTTATGTTATTTCCCAACAAAAGTGGATCCATGGGGTCCCCAAGTTAGGCCATGGCTTGTCTTGGTCGGCCATGACTCAACCAATGAGGTTGGGACATGTGTCTAGGTCATTTCATATTATTAATGTATTATTTATACCTTAAACTACACTAATTACCACTAATCGCGATTAAGAACTTAAAAGTTACTATTCACCAAAAAATTATTTTGATCTCATTGAACCACATTTTACTTCTTAATGACAACCATGTATGTCGGATTTTTGAAAATCAAATCACAGAAGTTGTAATATTTCATTTAAACGAAAAATCAGTTATTTAACTACCACTTAGTGGTTTCACTATTCATCAAAAATTGAAGTTTTTCAGAATAAGGCCAAAATTTCACCCTAAGCTATAATTGATATTCCGAATTCAAAAATGATGTCTATTTTACAAAATTCCAAACATATAAGTTGTATTAATTAATTTCATAATTAATTCCCGCTGTTACAACAAATAGCGTGTTTTTAAGAAACAATTTATATCAAAAGTTTGGCAATTGTTTATGTCCAATTTCAATGTTAAATTAATTCTAATGACCACCATTGGATAAAATGGTAAAAATATTTTCTAATTATACCTTAAAACCACTAAATAGTATAATTTATCTGTATAAATTATTTTGATTAAAAAAGTTGTTTTTATGTATTTTTCACTATTCATAAAAAATTAGAAGTTCTCAGAAAAATACCAAAAATTCAACATAGGCTAATTTCGATATTACGAATACAAAAATGAAGTCCATTTTGAAATATAAAATTTCTATAATTTTAAAAAGTGGTTATTACTATTCATAACGGCTATTTTGATTAGTTGCGGTGTGTTAGAACTCGAACTTGCGTACAATGCAAGCTATTGCATTATTGAATGAGAAGCGTATCGTGGAAGCTCGGGGTGTTACATTCTCCCCTCCTTCAATAAATTGCGTCCTCGCAATTTGAAATTTTTCTTTTATAATAAAAGGCTGAAAATAGAAAATACCTTTGTGGAAAACCCACATCGGAAATAAGGTTAATAAATATATAACATTAAAAGAAAGCAGGATAAGTACAAAGGTCACCCGATATAGCCCATTCTAGGATTCTATGAAAATATGGATATGGAGGAGAAACAAACCATCAAGGTCTGATGGAGAGTTATAGAAAACAGGATTAGGAGAAAGTTTAACCATAAGAAAATCACAAACTTGTGATTGGTTAAACGGTCATTGAATCCCCAGTTGGAAAAGTTAACCGACAACATTTTTGTTTTAAGTTACCTTTTATAATGTTGAGGATTTTATTTAGGAGATTTACTAAGAACGTAAGGGAATATACATACTTGTTATGTATACTTTCATTCATTAATGAATTTTTACCACAAACCCATCTTTTACTCCAAATGGTAACAGAACTCAAAAATATTCTATTTATCCTAATTGTATAAGGTACCAAAGGTTAACACATACCATTTAGATTAGTAAAATTATTTTGTAATAACCAGGGACTTCCTGTAGGCTAGTGGTAGGAAATAAAGGCCTGTCGCACTTTGATTGTGGGTTCGATTCCTACAGCTTTGTCCGACGCGACGGTTTATGCCCCACCCTGCAGGTTGTCCTTTTCCTAAAACTATAGTATTATAATACTCCAAAAATAATCTTCATAAATTTTTTAACCTTAAACCATACTATCCAAAAATCAACTTAATCCACTCCAACCTTTATAGTTATCCAAAATACCTCTTTCCAGACTTTCTCTAAAAGGTCTCTTAATTCCAAAATCAATTGTAACATCAGATTCCCCAAACAAAGAAAAGTTTCTCTTATTGTCACATACTAAAAATATGATTACCTTAATCATATTAAAACCTTACTGAAACCAACAAGTACTGCAGTACAATCCTTATATAGATCACATTATTCTAATAACCAGAATATAATCCATGAGTCCGAAAGCATCAATACATTAGTTATTCTGCTTCAACTGTAGTAATAGCATAAGATTGTCCTTGATCCCTTGGCCTTTTCTGAGGTAAGATTCCTTGACGCTTAGGACATTCATTTGCGTAATGACCCATTTCTCTACAATTGTAGCATTCAACTTTGACAGCCTCTTTCTTTCCCTTGCAATCACGTGCCTGGTGACCTTTTTCTCCACATTTATAACAGACTCCCATTCCTTTTAGGCAAGTACCAGGGTGATTCTTCCCACAATTATCACATAATGGAAAATCCTTCTTTCCCTTTTTCCCTTTATCTGTCTCTTGTTCCACCGTTCTCTTCTTCTCTTGCTTTACTTTGTTGTCATAAGACTTAGAGAATTCCTTTTCTGTCTTGATAGCGCATGAGACTATATCTTCGTATGTTGAGAAAGATTGTGACACTAGAGCTCGACGGAGAAATGGTTTTAACCCATCAAAGAAACGATCAATCTTACTTCTTGGGTTACGTATATAATCTGCAGCATGCCTCGCTAACCTTGTAAAGTTAGCCTCATACTTTGCGACATTCTCATCCTCCTTTTGTCTCAGACTCAAAAATTGCCTTTCCATATCCGCTCGATGGTCTCGAGGTAAGTATTTTTCTAAGAACAGTTCTTTGAACTCCTGCCATTCCATGTTTGTTAATTCATCATCTTCCTTTGTGTTTTGAATTAGTGACCACCATTGATCGGCATCTCCAGTGAGGCGGTAAACTGCCATGACAACCTTCTCCCTTTCACTACTCCCCAAGGCATGGAATATTTTCTCTAAGGAATTTATCCATTGCTCAGCTACTGTAGGATTTGTACTCCCATTGAAGGTTGGCGGTTGTTGCCTCATGAAACGGTCTAGCATTGATCCTCCACGTTGCGGATCAGGGTGCTCCATACGAGTAAGGTTGTTATTCATAACCTGCGTGAGTTGTCCCAGTATGGTAATAAGTTGATCAGCACCAGTTGTATCTTCAGGTCCACAATAATTATCTTGAGCAGGAGGGCAATCCCTACACGGAGTTCGTGCATTGATACAGTTTCCATTCCTTCTACTAGGCGCCATTTCTAAACAATGGCATAAACTAGATTAGTTTATGAATCAAAATACATAATTCCATACTTGTAAAACACTTTACATAAATTGAACTATTTATGGATATAATCCATAATCATAAAAAGAAATGTTTTCTTTGAGGAAGTATGTACTCATAACCCTTCATAGTGGTTTGTAAGTAAAATGAGAATTATCCTAAGCATATCCCCCGGGAGTGTCGTAACCAAGAGTGCAGCAAGGCCCGTTTTCGTGCACCAGTTCCCGTTCGAGTCTAGCTCAAAGCGGTGTTTTCGGGTTTTACCCCTAGGTACATCTGTGCCAGAGCCGCCTCTACCTGCTCGTATCCAGACAGGGATGTATTGCTCGGAAAAGTCATAACATCTCTATAATACCAAAATTCTAGGAAGTTCTTTTATACTAATCCTCAGAGTTCATCTTAGGTCTACGTGCTCTAATCAGAGTTTATCTAAATCTAGCTTCCAAGGTTAGTACTAAACTGCCTCTGATACCAACTGTAACGCCCCGACCCCAGCTACCCAGAGCCGGTGCATTGCTTCGTAACATTGGCATGATCCCAAAAGATCAAGTCTCGAAAGACCGATTAGTTTAGTAGCCTTGGAAACACTAGATACATTCGTAAACGTTACATTACATCATAGAGTGAAAAACTACAATAACAAAGTCTCCATAGTCCACACTCATATCCTCTTCTGACTATCCCTGCAGGTCATTCATAAAATACTTCTTCACATCCTGGAAAATATTAAAACATTGAAAGGGGTGAGCTCAGATGCTCAGTAAGGATAACAATAATGCGGAAGCTTTCATAAATAATCATTAACAATTAAGGCAATGTATAAATAAAACAAAAGCCTTTTAAACATGAACTTCAACATAATATGGCAAAAGTAAAATGAGATAATGCCATTCACTTCTTCACATGGATATTCTACTGGTCGAATAATCACATGCAATAACAATAACCACTTTCATAATGAGGGAATGTATAATGCCAGACATTCTGAAACACTTTGTCAAGGCCTCGGCCAAGACGTCTAAAATGATTAAGGCCTCGGCCAAAACCATAAATCAAATTGGGAAAGGGCCTCGGCCAATTCCACGTCTAGTTGTCTCATGAGACCTACCGATGCATCGAGGAGCTATAGCGGGCTCCACCCGTCACTTATTAAGTCCAATACATTCCTCATATGAATAGGTTTAAACATATCATAAACCATAACATAATCGTATCACATAAAACATGCATAAAGGAAACATAACATTTCCACATTTCAATCACAAGATATCAATACAACACATTGATATAATAAAAACGCTTTCAAAACCATTTTCAATACCAAAATAAAAGAAAGTTAAAACTTTGTATTTATTTTTCATTAAAAAAAAAAATGATGGCTTGTAGAGGAAGCTGAAACTCAAATAATGGTCATGGCGGCGGAGAAGTCGTTGTCGCCTCATAAGTACGGAAAGAAAACATTCCCTTTTTGTCATTTAGTTAAACACTTCCTATAAAAAAGATTCCTTTTGAATAAACGTAAAAGTCAAAGGGGTTTATACACCGTATAAAAGAAAGTTTTGTATAAAACCAAATATGCCTCAATGAAAGGAGATTGAGACGAAGTCCCATACAAAGATCATTTTTAAAATAAAATAGATATACTATGTGTATTCACTATAAGTACACATAAATAAAGTACAAATACAAGATATGACATAATAACATAATGACATAATTTGAAAGTAGGAGATTAACCCAAAGAATGGAAATTGGGTTAAGAAGTTCCCTTACCTCGTGTCTGACTTGACTCAACCGTTCTTTAACCTCCTGAATAATAAACTAGAGTTAATATATACCTTATTAAGAACCATTTTCAACTTCATTATCCTTATTATATCACTTATTACAATGATATGAACATTATGTAATTATTTAAGTTAATAATGTTCATTTTGTCGGTATTTGGTTCTTAAGTCAAAAATAGGCTTCTTACACTTACATGTTGTTAATTTGGTCAAAGGTTCATTATATCCAGAATGGTATTCATGATGTAGATATCATATATGTCATATATATCCAGTACATACATTCATTTATAATATTACATCACATTTAGAGGTAAGAAATGAAATGCACCGTTCATGGAGACGGTAAGCCGTACGTACGCATGAACGCTACTTCCATTTCTATTTCATATTTTCTGGAATGGAATAATAATGATATGAGAGTATATTATAATTCCAGTATAATAACATATATAATATCATTAACTTTATCCTTCACACATCCCACATATGGTATTAACGAATCAAATCACTTTCAGGGGGCGGTAGTCCGCGCTTCCTAAAATGAAGATATCGTGTTTTACCCATAATGGAAACCATAAAGGTATG
The DNA here is from genome assembly GCA_963277665.1 of Viscum album. Classification (NCBI taxonomy): domain Eukaryota; kingdom Viridiplantae; phylum Streptophyta; class Magnoliopsida; order Santalales; family Viscaceae; genus Viscum; species Viscum album. The sequence goes on along the minus strand of OY728129.1, from coordinate 611,454,258 downwards.
CCCAAAATGAAAAAAACAGAAGCTTAAGGAAAACATAAACATATTATATATCATATATAAAAATAGTGACATCATAATGGCCACCTTTGAAGGTGTTAAATGAGTGTTGAACAATCATCGTTTCGGGAGGCAGAATTTCGCCATCCACGGAAACCTTATGTTCTTTAACCATTTGATGTAGTTGTGTGGAAGTGTAGCTCAAATAAATCTTATAACAACATCCTAGTATATTTAAGATACTGGTGTGGTTACAAAAGAAGTAAATAAAAAGAGTTTAGGGGGTTGGAGAAGCAAAATAAAACAAAAGAACATGAGAGAATGAATTACCTTAAAAAGTGTAACTCCTTTTGAGTTGAGCCTAAAGGATTCCTTTGAAAGGATTCTGCCCAAAGGGAATCCTCTAGGATGAGGAGAGGGATGTGGAGAGAGCAAATGGGCAGGGGTTGGCCGAGCCAATGGCTTGAAGAGTGTGTGAAATGAGGTAGAGGTGGGGGCCTTTTATAAGAGGAGAGGAGGGGCACTTTTGGAAAGTAAAGGAACATTACATTATTTGAAAATGTGTTTCGGTTTTAAAAGGTCCCACATCTATATAATTCGAGGCTAAGGTGATAAGGTTTCGAAATATCTTCATCCAATAGGCTTTGGACAAGTGTAAGCCTCGGATTTTGCATTATCTTCTCATTTTATTTAAATCGTCAAATAATGATGTCATCGCTGCATCATTATTATGTCATAAATACTTTAATTTATTTAATGTCTAAAAATTATAAAACAAATACTATGATGTAGGAAATCTTTTTAGCTTTCCAATGACTATTTATAATCAAAATTTGGACTTGTATAACCCCAATTAAAAATTGTTTTAGTAGAACAATTTATGTTAGTGTCATTTTCACTTTAACATTAAATAAAAAGTAATTTATGTTATTTCCCAACAAAAGTGGATCCATGGGGTCCCCAAGTTAGGCCATGGCTTGTCTTGGTCGGCCATGACTCAACCAATGAGGTTGGGACATGTGTCTAGGTCATTTCATATTATTAATGTATTATTTATACCTTAAACTACACTAATTACCACTAATCGCGATTAAGAACTTAAAAGTTACTATTCACCAAAAAATTATTTTGATCTCATTGAACCACATTTTACTTCTTAATGACAACCATGTATGTCGGATTTTTGAAAATCAAATCACAGAAGTTGTAATATTTCATTTAAACGAAAAATCAGTTATTTAACTACCACTTAGTGGTTTCACTATTCATCAAAAATTGAAGTTTTTCAGAATAAGGCCAAAATTTCACCCTAAGCTATAATTGATATTCCGAATTCAAAAATGATGTCTATTTTACAAAATTCCAAACATATAAGTTGTATTAATTAATTTCATAATTAATTCCCGCTGTTACAACAAATAGCGTGTTTTTAAGAAACAATTTATATCAAAAGTTTGGCAATTGTTTATGTCCAATTTCAATGTTAAATTAATTCTAATGACCACCATTGGATAAAATGGTAAAAATATTTTCTAATTATACCTTAAAACCACTAAATAGTATAATTTATCTGTATAAATTATTTTGATTAAAAAAGTTGTTTTTATGTATTTTTCACTATTCATAAAAAATTAGAAGTTCTCAGAAAAATACCAAAAATTCAACATAGGCTAATTTCGATATTACGAATACAAAAATGAAGTCCATTTTGAAATATAAAATTTCTATAATTTTAAAAAGTGGTTATTACTATTCATAACGGCTATTTTGATTAGTTGCGGTGTGTTAGAACTCGAACTTGCGTACAATGCAAGCTATTGCATTATTGAATGAGAAGCGTATCGTGGAAGCTCGGGGTGTTACATTATTTGTATTTATAAACAATAATCATAACGTTAAGAGTATAGTTTCCAATGGTCATGTTGACCAATGGTCATATAACAGTCAAAACCCAACGATATCATTTTAATTATAGTCACTTCATTAAATAGAGGATATAGTTTTGTTGAGTATAAAATAAAATAACACACAAATTTAGGAAACAAATTTTATTCAAAATTTTGGGTCATTAAATTCTTCCCCCTTAAGAAATTTCTTCCCTCAAATTTCAACTCGTACCCAGAGAAGATAAAAGGTGTGGGTACTTTTGCCTCATAAACTCCTCTGGTTCCTACGCGGCTTCTTCACATTTTTTGGTTTCTCCACAACACCTTACCAAGCCGAGTAGTTTTATTTCATAGATACTTGTCTCTATGATCCAAGATCTCCATAGGATGATCCATATAAGAGAGGTCATGTTCCAGTTATACCACCTCTGGATTTAGTACATCTGAAGGGTCAGGTATGTACTTCCTCAAGAAGGATACCTGGAAGGCATCATGAAATTGTGCAAGATTTGGAGAAAGTGAAAGTGGATAGGCCACTACTCCTACACGATCAATGATTTCATAGGGGCCAATGTACCTAGGGATAAGCTACCCATTTTCCAAAACCTCATGACTCTCTTCAAATGTGAAATTCAAAGAAATAATTTGTCACAAACATAAAACTTCAAGCCCCTTTGACGGTTGTCGTCATAGCTCTTTTGTTGACTCTAAGTACCCTTAAAGTGTTGTTGGATGAAATGAAACTTTTTTGTCATCTCTTGCACAAGATTAGGCCCAAAAATCTTTCTCTCACCAGTTTCAACCCAAGAAGTAATAGTTCTACAATGATTCCCATATAGAGCTTCATAGGGCATCATTTGAATGCTCGAGTGGAAGATGTTTTTGTAAGAGAACTCAACTAATGGGAGATGTTTATCTCATCCACCTTTAAATTCCATTGATCATGTTCTTAGCATGTCCTCGAGTGTTTGAAAATTCCTTTCAGATTGACCATCCATTTGTTGGTGATAGGTCATACTGAAATTCAATTCTTTACTCAGAGCATGTTGAAGAATTCTCCATAATTTTGATGTGAACCTCAAATCACAATCAGATACGACAGAAAGTGGAACTCCATAGATCCTTACCAATTCCTTCACATAAATCCAAGAAAGTTGGTCAAGAGAGAAATCTTTCCAAATAGAGATAAAATGGGAAGTCTTGGTAAGACGGTCCATAATAACCCATATCACATTGCTTCCTTTGTAAGTTCTCGAGAGACTAGTGATAAAGTCCATGGTGATATTGTCCCACTTCCATGCTAGTATGAGTGGTGGTTGTAATACCTCTTTAGGAATTTATCGCTCTTCTTTCACTTGCTGACATACCAGGAACCTTGAAGTGTAGTCAGCAATCTACCTTTTCATATTATCCCACTAAAATGATCACGAAGGTCCCTATACATTTCTGTGCTTCTCAGAAGTATAAAGAAAGTAGAGTTATAAGCTCCATCCATCAACTCCTTTATTTCTGGAATAGATGGAATACATAGTCTTGTACGAAATTTCAATACACCTTCTTGATCAATTTTGAACTCAGGAAGATTCTCATCCTTCACAACCTCAAACATCTTTTGTAACAAAGGATCTTCTTTCTGAGCTTTTTTTATCTTATCTAGTAATGACGGTTGAGAAATCATTTGCGATAGGGTTGATGATGTCCCTTACCTTCTAATTCCCATGTCCATTTTCACAAGGTCTTGGATCAAGGGATCCCTTTGAATCCTCATCATGGACAGAACAACTGGGTCGTTCCTACTTAATGCATCAGTGACTTTGTTTGCTATTACGGGATGATAATGAATTGAACAATCATAGTCTTTAAAAAGTTCCAACCATCTCCTCTGTCTCATGTTCAATTCCTTTTATGTGAAAATATACTTCAAAATTTGATGGTCTATGTATATATCACATTTTTTCCAATAAAGACAGCGCCTCCATATCATTTGAGTAAAAAACAACAGCCATCTCAAGATCATGCGTGGGATATTTCTGTTTATGAATCTTCAACTGTCGAGATGTGTAAGAAATGACCTTTTCATTTTTCATGAGGACACACCCAATCCCTTTCAGAGATGGATCTCTAAAAATAACAAATCATTCTCCACATGAGGGTAGAGTTAGCACGGGGACAGTAACCAATCTATTCTTCAACTCTTGGAAACTTTCCTCACACTCATTTTTTCAGATGAACTTGACCCCTTTTCGAATTAACTTGGTTAATGGAGTAGAAAGTCATGAAAAGGTTTTCACAACCCTCCTATAATATCTCGCTAATCCAAGGAAACTACGAATATCAGTTATTGTTGTAGGTTGAGGCCACTCCTCTACAAATTTTGTCTTTGCATACTCAACTGTGGTTCCTTCATTGGTTACAATGTTCCCCAAGAAAAAAACTTATTGTAACCAAAATTCACATTTGATAAACATTCTAAAAAGCCTCTCCTTCCATAGATTTTGAAAAATAACCCTTAGATGATCATCATGCTCCTTGTGACTTTTGGAATATATCAGAATATCATCAATAAAAACTACCATAAAGTTTTCAAGGTAGTCCTTAAAGACTATATTCATCAAATCCATAAAAATAGCAGAGGCATTAGTCAGTCTGAATGACATAACAACAAACTCATAATGTCCATATCTTGATCAGAAGGTGATTTTTTGGAATATCTTCTTTCTTCATCCTCAATTGATGATAACTAGATCGAAGATCAATCTTGGAGAAGAATTCAGCCCCATGAAGTTGGTCAAATGAGTTATCAATTCTTGGAAGATGGTATTTGTTATTCACTATGATCTCATTCAGTTCTCTATAATTAATGCATAGACGCATCGATCTATCCTTCTTCTTCACAAAGAGAACATTTACTCCCCAAGGAGACAAAATCGGTCGGATAAACCCCTTCTCCAAAATATATTGAAGTTTCTTCTCTAATTCCTACAGCTCCACATTTTCCATCCTATATGGGTTCTTTTATATCAGATGAGATCCAGCTATGAGTTCAATGGAGAACTCCACCTCTCTTTCTGGGGGAGGTCCGGGTAACTCCTCAGGAAATTTGTCAATGTATTCCTGGATGATGGGGATATTTTCTATCATTATACTCGCATTTCCTTCTTTTTCTTCACCGATCAACCCCATAAAGAAGGATATAGGAGTTTCTTCTAGACAAAGATCGGGTTGAGATATATCTCCTTAGAAGATAACTGTGGGTTTTCTATCAAGACTACTGAGATTTCCTTTCTTCTGCATTTGATCATAGCATTATACTTTGAGAGACAACCCATCCCTAGTATAATGTCTAATTCCAACATGGGAATGATTACTATATTTGTGATAAGATTGTGCTCAATAATGAAAATACTAGAGATTTTAAACACTAATGATGCTTGGATAATCCCACCAGGAGTCTTGACAGATAGATCTACCTTTAGAAATTCAGGGGTTGATTCTAAATTCTTTGCAAACTTAGAGGAAATAAAGGAATGCGTAGAACCATAATCAAACAAAGTACTTTATAGGTTTGAGAGAACAACAAGAGTACCTGCCACCATATCATTTGGAGCTTCAACATCAGTTGTTGTGATAGAAAAATCATGACCTTACTCCTTTGCCCTTTTCTGAGGTCGATGGGGGTTCCCCTCCACTGCCCTCAGATTTGGACAGGGATTGGCAAAGTGCCCAAGTTTTCCACACTTATAGCATTGGACATAAGGTAGTGAATGCACCATCTTCCCCGTGTTATTAGTGTTTGGAATTTGAGGATTCACCTCACTACAATAATTTCGTGCAATATGGTCATCTCTTCCACACTTGTAGCACTTCCTGCTCCCGAATAGGCAGTTCCCCGAATGCTTCTTCCCACATTTATTACACGTGGGACATTGCACTTGCTTGCCTAATTTTCCTTGATCAAAGTCCTTACTAAGATTGGCTCCATCGATCCCTTATTTTCATTGGATTTATGATACCACTGCGTATCACCAAACTCCAGTTCGAATTTCATTACACTTCACACGATCTCCTCATAGTTGTCATAGTCTCGGTTGACTAGATTCTTTCGTAGATGAGGTCTTAGTCCACTAAAAAATCTATCAACTTTCTCATTTGGATCCATGACAAAGCTATAGATGTAACATGAAATTCTTGTAAAGTTTATCTCGTAGCTTCCCATAGATTCATTATCCTTATACTTCATCTCAAGAAATTCCTTCTCCATTTTTGTTGTCATCGATCGAGGGAAATACTTATTGAAGATCCCTCTGAACTATTCACACTCCATAGCTTCAACCACCACTCTTGGCCTTGTTTTTTTAATCGGTTCCCACCACTGATCAGTTACTCCCTCTAAGTGGTAAACAGCTAGGAGGACCTTCTCTTGTTCTGAATAGCATATCACAGAAAAGATCTTGATAGAGCTGAGTCACTGTTCAGCAATGAATGGGTCAGTAGATCCACTGAAGGTCGGTGGTCGTTGATGCAGAAAGGACTCAACAGAATTTTGTTACCTTCGTGGTGAGATCGGTCTCTCAGCTTGATTCAAGTTATTTCCCATAACATGAGTCAGTTGGTTCAACATTTGTCATGGAAGTTTCCATTCCAGCTTCCATCAGAGGGTCGTCAGCACATGGTTCATTGCATTCACCATTTTCATGGTTCCTCATATTGCCCTCCATTTTTTAAAAGAATAAAACCTTAGTTAGAATCTTATTTCATTTACGAATATTTTAACTATAAAAGATTTTTAGGCCTTAAAACTTCATGCTTAAACATAGTATTCTTTAACAAAAATTACATTTCCCTATAAATACATCATAATGATTCATAAAAAGCTTGTGATTAACCAAACTTATCTCCCAGGAGTGTCAAACCAGGAGTGCAACAAGGACTGTTGTTGTGTACCAGAAAACCCCGGGTCAAGCCCGAAACTAATTGTCGGAGTTTTCACTCCTAAGTACATCTGTGCCAGAGCCACATCCACTTGTTCGTATCCAGACATAGATTTATTTGTTCGGAAACCACTTACTTAATATTTCATCAAAATACCATGTGGTTTCCCTGTATTTAAAATTTTCTATAGGGTTTTTTCTAAAGTTTTCATAGCCTAATTTCCACAAATAACTAAACTATCCTTTGATACTGACTATGGAATCCCGCCATTTTATTACATAACTTTTCATTAAATTTTACAAACAGATGATATTTAATGTCCAGTGTCTTGGAAATAAGGAACATAAAACATAAAAACATAAAGCATTATTTTAATCCCCTTGAAAATATTCTTGAAAAGTTCATACTAAGTCCAATTACTACATCTCATAACCTAGACACATAAATCAAAGGAAAGACTGAGCAGAAGGCTCAGTAAGGAAAGCAAGTGAAACAGTTTACATGTGAACTTGAGCAATATCAATAAGAACATGTAGATAAAGAGGCATATCATAATAATAATAACTTGAAACATAACTTGAAAATGTGGCTACAACATTTAATTTAGACATTCATGAACATATCACCATGGTACATCCTCATGGTGTCATAAAAATTACCAAGGTTATTAACCAAGCTATTGTAACACCTGTCATCTTTAGAAATTAAATTATTTACCCAATGCATTGGAGCGCTATCAAGGTGCACCCTTAATATATCTTTATTTTCATGTGATCCACATAGATCATAATTAAACATTTCATAAATAACCCAAAGAGAATAAAATAAATGGGTTTCATGTCAAAATAGTAACGTTTAAAAGTGCTTAAAAATAAGATCATTGTCATTTATAACCCATGGAAAGGGAGTGGGGTTATATATATGTCAATTCTCGAATCAAATATATAAATTTTATGTCTTTGTAAATACCCCTAAAACAAAATATGATTGGATAATCACATAAATAAAGTAAGATAATTTCTTGAGAAAAAGAGAGATTTTGAGACAAAAATTTTGCAGCATAACAACAATATAACGTGGTTTTAGAAAACATTAAAAAGAGAGGTGATCAGGGTCACTCACTCATAAATAAGTCATAATATAGTATAGAGACATAATAAAAAGAAATAATATCATGATATGGATATTTGAATGACATGTCACATGAAAAGAAAACTTTAAAGAAAAGAGAAGATGTGAATTCTTTTAAGAAAATTCCGCAGCCTAACAACATCGTTAAAATTCAGAAAAAATCAGTTGATGAGAATGGAAAGTGTCTCGTCATTTGGACATAAAATGGACAGAAATAAGGACATATTAGAACATAACCCGACATAATAAAATGAAAACTAGAAGACATAACATAAAGGAAGTAATGACTAAAAGAGGAGGGTGAAATGTTCCTTTACCTTGAAGAGTAACTTCAAAAACTTGAAGGTTGGGACATTGGGGGCTTGAGGGAACCTTGGGAGGACTTGTTGTGAGGTAAAAAGACCAAAGTTTCGTTGAGGAGGAATTTTAAATGAATGTAATGAAAAAATTGATTGGTATTTATAGAAAAAACGAGGGAATATTTTATTAATTTTCAAGGGACACCTCATTAGTGGTATTTGCAAAATCATGGGATTTCCCAGGGTATTTTCCAATGGTATTGGCCACTTGGGACACCTCATAACATATCTAACTATACAAAAGTTGACTAGAATTATTACATCATTAATGATGTCATTAAACATAGACTCAAAACTGTAATTTTACTATTCACCGGAAAACAAAACATTTTATAAAAATCTCATAAATTCACTCTAATATAATATCGATGCTCTAAATTAAAAAATTAACTCCATTTTATGAAAATAATTTCTAATTATGAGAGATTTAATTTTTAAGTAAAAACGCTATATACTTGAGAAAAATACATATACTTAACTAATAATTTGTGAAACTATTATTTACTAATTCTATAATATCACATTACCAAACAAGATGCCTAAATTATATTTATAATTTCTTAAGTGAGGTTATCATTCCATTGGTCACATTACTATTCATAAAGGTAATATTATTATTCATAATTTACTATTCACCAAAAAATAAGTTGATCTTATTAGAATCCAAATTTCTTACTAATGACAACTGTAGAAGACCATTTTTATAAAATAATTTCACATTATTAATTATTTAATGTATAAAAAAATATTTTAAAATATCTTTTTTCCAATATTCATAAAAAATATGGAACTTCTATAAATTCAACCTATATTTATTTTAACATTCGAAATTCACAAATTTTACCATAATAAGAAATAACAATTTTATTTATACAAAATGATTATGCAAAGCAATTAAGACCTCGTTACATAGCCCCTTATAACACTAGTATATGGACTAAGAGTAAGGTGTGCAATGGTGATAGAATTTTTGGGCGGCTCAAACAACACTGTCCAAGTGGTGATTTCTATCAGTTTGAACTTCTCTCCTAAGCAATTTCATTCAAGCTTAACATGTTGGAGTTCAACATGGGCTTGGTCCAGAGCAAAACTCAGTGATGTTACCTCCTTCCTAAGTTCTGATAGATGGGATTCGTACGGTCCGAGTCTACTAGATGAGGTTATCGACTCTTCTTTCTGTATTAATTAACCATGATCATTTGTATTTATAAACAATAATCATAACGTTAAGAGTATAGTTTCCAACGGTCATATTGACCAACGATCATATAACAATCTAAAACGAAAGGTCACATTTTAATTATACTCACATCATTAATTATAGGATATAGTTTTGTTGAGTATAAAATAAAATAACATGTAAATTTAGGAAAAAATGTTATTCAAAAGTTCGGGTCGTTACATATAATTAAGAGTATCCTAGAACAGTCGTTTTTTATTTAAAAACTTTAGAGAAAACCATTATTTTGTTTAATCTCATAATTTTGGTTAGGTTCACTCATCCCCATACCATTACTACATTAACTCTCTACACGTGTGAGGATGAAGGGGTACACCTACCAACTTATGCCAATGGAACACCATAACATATGATATCTAGGGATTTAGGGTCATGTGATTTAGGAAGAGAAAATCTTAGAAGGGAAACCTCATGCTACCATAGATTCACCTAAGAAAAGCCTTCATAGCTGCTAGCCAGGAAGGAATCCAAGGAGTCTAAAAGACTTTACCTCCTCTAAAGAGTAAAATTACAACTATTTTCATCCGAAGAAGGTGAATAAAGGGATGATTAGAAAAGTTAGGACCTTACCTCACCAAAAGCTAACCTCTACGACCAATCAGGCCCACTAAAAACTAATAGATAATAAGGTTCCCTTGCCAAAAGGGAACCTCTACAACCAATCAGGCCCACTAAAAACTAATATAGAATAAGGTTCCCTTTGAAGTTCTTAAAAGAGGGAGAGAATGGAAGGGAGTGAAACAGGGGTAGATGGGAATGAAAACTCAATCTAACCCTTATTTATGTATTAAATTAGGGGTTAAAATGAAAAAAATTCCCTTTTTAAATGTAAATCTACCCAAGAACCTATCAGGTACCCAATATTAAGCCACCAGGTACATGGTGGTTCATGAACAAACCACCTACACCACATGAACCCCATCAGGTACTCAGCACAAAGCCACTAAGTACCTGATGCCTGTTGTACCACACCCTCTTCCCCATTCTCCTCTGACTCCTCTTGAAACCCTAAAACCCCTCCATCCTTACAAAAATTAAATATCTTTAACTATCTAGAGGTTCAGGGTCATTACACTTCTTGATGTTACTGTCTTATGGAGGAAATTGATGTATCATGTCATTGAGGATTATGTTCATCAAATCAAATGTAATCAAATCAACATCCATCTGGGCACATTTTGATCGATGATAGGAATCATACTATTCTCCATGATGTGTCTAATTCTTGTTTTTTTTAAAAACCCCATTTATAAATAAATGTTCCCTCAAAATATATTGTTTGAAGATATTTTTTTTTTGCTTATTTCTTATATAAACAACCAATAAAATTCCTTTAAAATCCACTAGTGAAATCAATAAATCATTTTATCCCCTCAAAATATTTATCAAAAAACTTATTGGGTATATTAATCCAGGTCTTATCTATTTCTATATCCCTAGATTAATAATAATTGAAATATAGAAACAATAATTATTAAATTAACAATCCAGCTGAATATTTTCAATTAAACGGAACTTATATATATATATATATATATATATATATTACTAATATATATTCATCCAATATACATAGTCAAGTGATGCAATAGACTTATTAAATTATTAATAAGTGAAATTAAATTTAATAGTACCAATTTATTTAATACCAAAACACGACCAAGCAAATACATGGGTGGCCCAGCCAGTCGGACCAAAACTTGAGTGGGAGTGGTCCATTTTGAGACCTGTGGAGCCAAAAAAAACAATAATAATAAGTATATACAGATACAAATTGATGAAATTGTGAAAAAGTTGGATGTTGAGATTTTGGAAACTTGAAAACCCATTTTGGAAACATTCAACCATATAAATACTTTCAGTTGGTTCAATACCTAATCATAAATTAACAGAGCTCCCATGTTTTTTAGAGAAGAACATCATGGATGGGTGGAAACGTTGGGGATGGTTGGCTTTTTCCATGGATAAAGCCTCTACCAAGGACTTCATTGATGAGGGGGACAGAGTGGCTATGGGAAAAACCGATCATCCACCAGGAAAGAAGGGAGATATCTACAACAACTAAGAAAACGACCTCGTTTGAAAAAGGCAGGAGTATCCGTGATGCTGATATCACAAACCACCGGAGACTAGTGATGACTGCTGAAACTAAGAAAAATAACACATCTGAAGAAGGCACAAGTTTAGACCAGTCACATCTGCTACAATGAAGAAGAAAGTTGTTGTAGGCTACTCTACGCAAGGCATCCCACTCACAGTGGGGAATGGTCCTCTTGGGTTTAATTTTGGGTAAAATCAAAGATCAAGAGAAATAAATTTTAGATTCATGAATATACATTTCTTGAACTAGTGAAACAGTTATTGAACACAAAATTCCCAGTAATAGGTTGAATTAACCATGAAAGCAAGAACAAAATGATAGAAGCAACATCAATCGAAAGTGAAAACATGTAGTGATTAAAATGAGAAAATTAAAATGCTCAACATGCTAAGCAGAAACAAAATAGAATGAAACTAAATCAGGAATGAAAAAAAAAACAGATTTGTAAACCCAAAAATTGATTCAAGACATGCTTTGATTTAAACTAACAAATTTCAAACTAGGTTTGAATCATATTCAAGAAGCAGGTGAATGTTCAGTGATTACAGGTCGATGAAACATAATCAGAAAGCAGTAAATGGGTATAGATATTTATGTTCTATAGACAATTGGCCTATGTGTATGGGGTAGAATCATCATGGGCTTCAGCTATGAAAAAAAAGAGAGTTCAAGGAGCCGAGAACATAAGCAGCACAATGAACAATGAAGACATGAACAAAACAGGACCAAAGATAGATGCACAATGCATAAAACAAAATATCAAATGGTAGCAAAACACTTAAAAAAAACTGAAAAGGGGAGAATAAATACAGGACCGAGACCCCCTTACAAAGCATGGTCTCACCTTTGTCAATGAAGAAGTTTTTCACGGATGGTGAAATCGTCATTTGCCATATACTTCAGGTTTGATTATCCAAAAATAGTTGCTGTCTGGGTTTGTCACCGTTACCTACATTTGACACTGCATTGAGATCTATATGTGTCACATCCTGGATCAAGAACCATTGAACGCTTCATAATCTCTGACAAGGTACTGTATTAATAGGACCCCGGGCCCGTCACCATCTACGAAAATCCAAGGAGCGTCATCGGGCTGCCCTCGTTCACCTCCGGACTAGGGGTTCTTCTCACATCAGTGTGCTCTCCCTCCGAAAACAGAACCAGGATGTAGGGAGGTTCTACCTTTCGCTCTCTCTCAATTGAATTGGATCCCCGAACTAGGGCTCTCCCTCCGAGAGATGAATCTTCGGAATGTGGAAAACCAAAAACAAAACCTTAAGAAAATGATACAATCATGAGGACGGTGATACGCTTGAAGCCGGATACATAAACGGTGGAGATGGTTCAGGTGGTTAAAGAATTCCAACTACTTACGTCACAACACATGATACAAAATAATAGGAAAAAACACGGGATTCCATGGAAAATGAGAAATACCAACAGTATATAAATGTAAAAAGAAATGCATTATAATTAACAAAAAAACATGAATATAAAATTCACAATTATCGACCTTAGAAATTAAAATGCATTAACAAATTCAATAGCAACCATATCAAACATATCCACCTTGAAAATTAAATCCCTAAACCACATGATGATTCTACACCACCTAAATAAATTAATTTGGGAATAGCCTAAATAGGAAACTAAAAGGTATGACAACATAGCAATCTCCCAACATTTATCACAGTGACACATGATTCCCAAATTAATGATACTCTTAAACTACTTCTAACCTGCTCAAAATTAAACAATTACAAATAACTAATAAATGAGAGAACATACATTCACTTACCCGAGTAGGTCTCTGAGACAATACCAATGAGGATGTTGGGACCAACAAATCACATTCCAATAGAGGTCCCCAGAACATCTCAACAGTGCCTGTAAAATACAAACAAACAAAACAGTGTCATCGTCAAACAAAACATGGAAGAATAAGTCTCAAATGATGCACAGAGAATGAAACTCAGTAAATCAGAGTAGTGAAATCATGAAACCAACACCAATGGAAGCAATGGATAGTTCAAACATAGAATAAGAACCAACTAAAAAAAGTCCCCACCTAAACCCATAAAATGAAAATGACTAAAGCACCTAGAATTGTTGGCATTAAGCTGAGGCATGCCACACTGAACACCATCAGGAAGACTTTCGATGAAAGGTATCAACAAATCCTTAAAGGTTGGATTTAGGATCTCCAACTAAGGAGACGAATGCCTAAAACAAAAGTCAAAAGGGGAGTTCCTTAAACAAAGGGAAAGTTAAAGAACACATGAAAGAAATCCCAACATCCTAGGAAAGATATAAAATGTCTGAAACAACGGCGATCAAAGTGAGGCAGCCACCTAAAGAGCTGAGAAAAAACACATCATAGTCTAGCTTCCTAATGGCACAAGGTCCTTAATACCAAGAAACCAAAACAACAAAATGCTAAAAGGGTCAAACAGTAAATCCAAGAAGATCTGTCACGAACCAGCCCGGGTCGACCCTAAACCGGTCACCCGAGCCGGTCCGCGGCAAGTCCCGAGGGGCGTTCCCGATCCCCCCGGGATGGCAACAAGTGTCGGGCATTAAAAATTTCAATCGTTGGGAATGATTTCTGCCCAAACTAAAAACAGGATCAAAAGAACAAATATAAACTAAACAAACAGACGAACACTAAAGACATAAACAAAACTACACCACGACATACCTCCACGTGACCTCACGGGTCACCACCCAACTACAACCAACGTCGCTCCCTCACTGAGCGACTCAAGCCAGGAAAACCTGAACACAAGAAACCTGCAACTGAAAAGGTAAAAGATAGGCGTGAGCACAAAAAGTACTCAGTAGGTGAGCCCCACAACAAAACCCAAAACACTGCAAGTAAATAAAGAATCTACATATTCCAGGTTTGAACTATAATGTATAAAAGTAAGATTTCATAATGTTTTACTTGAAAATCAAACACGAGACGTTTCCCTTATTCTTTTTCGAAAGTTGGTTCCCTTTCATTAGTTTTAAACTCATTCTAAAAAGCAAAGTGTTACATTTTCAAAACTTACACAAAGAAAATAAAGTATTTTCATTTGAAAACCATTTTTCCAAAGTCTAACAGTATAGGCTGTGAAGGATGACTGAAAGTAAACAAGCGGGGAAAACAAGTGAAAGTAAAGGTAAACAAGCAAGGAAAACAAAGTGCAAGTAAAAATAAACCAGAAGTTATCAGCAATAACCATGGGAGATCCTAAACATCCCTAGAAAAACTCTGGACGTACTCGGGTTCAGAATACCTATCGGCGTGGTACTTCATAGTCAATAACCAACTGGCCGCCCTAATAGCCAACCAGTGGCACATCCCTCCTGGCCTGTCTACAACTCCAGGGGGTACTAACTCATCTAATCAGGGTTAGCAAGCAATCGTCACTCGATAATCTACAAGACACCCAGGAACCCATGGTGGTTTTAGTAACACTGTGTAAGTGGGAGACTCTCGCACGCGTGACTCATCTCACCGCACTTGTCAACCCCTTACACGGACATCGCTACATGACAACCCTTGAAGGGAAGTCCCCCTCTAGAGATGACCTCATAAGTACGTATATATATATAGATATATATGTATAATCACTTCACATTTAATAAAGTGCCAACCGGGCCGCCACATCATTTACATTTAAACCATTTAATATCAAAGCATTTCTAAAGTATAGGACACACGTCATTTCGTTGAAAACTAGGAACACACTTAGAACTCCATTTAAGACACTCAAATCAGCATATTAAACCTGAAAGACGTTGGTATCACAAGAAAAAAATCATTTTCCAATTTCCAAACGCACCCCACTTTTATCAAGAGCCAAATGGGCCTTTAATCACTTTTTGAAGGAACACAATTTCTCAAATGAAATCCAAACTTTTGTTCACGCGACAAAGGAAAACATTTTTCATCAACCAAAAACCACACATAAAGTTTCCAAAAACATGTTTAAAGGTCATACGACGTTTCCTCTAATCAAGGTTCTAAGAAAAACACCATTTTCCATAAACAATACATCAACTAATTTACACACGCCAAAAACATTTCAAAACCCAATTCAACATGTCTTTCATTATTCAGGAAGAACCATCTAGCAACACTACCATGGAAGCACACAATTAAATCCAAGAAAACGCTTTCAATGAAACGCTAGAATTAAAACAACATAAATCATCAGCAGATCACCACACTATAAATAACTACTTAATAATACTTTTAAATTTACTGAAACTTAATAAAAAGTCAAGGAATAAATAAATTCTAAATTTAAAGGCGATTGGAAAGGGAGACCTACCTCAAGACGCAGCTCGGAACAAAAAACGACACGGCGCAAAACTCCCGTTGCGTAATGGTCCCACCGTATTGCGCCGTCAAACAGGTCCTAAAACAATAGACTGTTAGACAGGTTCAACGATATTAATAACATAATAATAATAACAATCATAATAATAATAATGTAAGAATAATAATGGTGATAACAATAATATCATAATAATAATAACACTACATAATAATAATAGTAATGATATAATAATAATAACAATCATAATATGGCATAGTTATAACATAATAATATAGTAATAATAATAACAATAATAATATAATAATAATAATATTAGCATAACCACAATATAATGTTAATATCAACAATATATTAATAAAAACATAATATAGAAATAATAATAATAATAATAACAAAAACATAATATAATGATAAAAATAATAACATAATATAATAATACTAATAATAATAATAATAGAAAAAAATATTAACATAATAATAATAATAATAGAAAAAAAATATTAACATAATAATAATAATAATAATAATAATATAAGAATAATAATAATAATATAATAATAATAATAATAATGATAATAATAAAAAAAATAATTTAGCATAATTATAATATAATAATACATTAATAATAACCATAATAATATAATAATAATGATGATAATAATAGCATACCCATAATAAAAAATAATAATAACAATAATAGCATAATAATAATAATAATAGACAAATATTAACTTAATAATAATAATATTACTATTATTATAACAATAGTAATAATATAATCATAATATTATTGATATTAACATATTAATAATAAAAATGATAACATAATAATAAATCAAGTTTAATAATAATATAATAACAAAATAAAATAAAATAATTAAAAAAAACACTGAAACTTACAGGGTGCAGATGGCTGGTCGGGACGCGGCTGAGCGGAGGGGAGGCCGGAGGAACTGCGAGGCCGGAACAGGGGGTGTCGGCGATGGGAAGCAGGGGCAGAGGCGGGACGACAGGGAGGCCGGGACCGGCAAAGGGGAGGGGAGCGGGAGGAGCCGGAGGGAGCCGCGCGGCGCGCCTGGGGCTGAGCGGGAGCCGGACAGAGGTGGGGAGCGGTGGGGCGCGGCCGGGTCGAGAGGAGTTCGTGCGGGGCGGGGGTCGTCGGGATGAGCGCAGGCAGGCCGAGGGAGCTGGGACAGGGGGGAGAGGGAGCCGGGACGACGGCGACGAGGAGCAAGGAGGGCGGCGCGGTGGTCAGTGCGGCGAGCCGCGGGGGTGGGGGGGTGGGGGGGGGAGGCCGGTGGTGCGGTGTCAGATGTAGGAGGCAGGGGCAAGGTGGGCCGGCGGCCGGAGGTGGCCGGAACGGGAGATGCGGCGGAGGCCGGACGCCGGAGTCGGGCTGGCGGAGGAGGCCGGAGGCAGTGCGGGTAGGCGGGAAGCGGCGGAGCGGGGAGGCCGGGACGGCGACGCGGCAGGGAGGGAGGAGGTCGCGCGGGCGGCGCTGCGCACAGGAGAAGGGAAGGGACAGGGGGTGCGCGCAGTGAGAGAGAAGGGAGAAGGGGTAGGCGGCTGGGGTAGATTTAGGGTTAGGATTATACATATATAAATATATATTTGTTAATAATAATAATAATAAAAGACTGAATAAAAGAATAAAAACTAATCTTAATAATAATAAAAATTTATAATAATAATATTAATGAAACTTTATAATAATAATCCTAACAATAAAATAATGATAATAAATAAAAGTTAGTTAATTATAATAATTATTATTATAATCAAAATACACATATATATATACACGCATACCTAAACATATATATATATATATATACACACCTATATATAAACATATACACATAGATACAATATGTATATATATATACATATATAGACACAACATATTAAAATATATATATATATATATACACATATATGGAGTTACATATATACATATTTATACACTATAAATAACTACAATAATAATAACACAACTTTAATGGTATTAATAATGAAATATCAACATAAAAATTATAATATTTAAAACTCCGGGTGAACACACTGTCACCCGGGCTGAACGCACGGTCACCGCTAACGATGCGGTGACCGCGCACCGGCGCGACACCGCCAACGCAAATAATCTTCGAAAAATTTAAACCGGGACCAAGAAAAAAGAAAAATTACGGACATCCGCGGTCGGGGTGTGACAATTCTCCCCACCACAGACACTTTCTGCCCCCAGAAAGTCACCAGGCCAAAAGTCGGTCAAGATTTAAGTCCATGCCCCAACGGAACTAAAGGAACCAGAGAGAACTGAGAATCTCGGGGATGACCTTACTCTACACAGGTCACACCCGACCGATTCAAGAGAAAACTGAGTTCCGAGATTGAGGGGAGAACACGAAGGGGTTCTCCCCACCACAAGAACTTAACTTGTGCAGAAAAGTTGACCATCTAAATAGAAAAACCTAGGAAAGGGGTCGATGTGGGAACTACCAACCGGTTTAAACCAACTCTTATAGCACGAACGAAAAAAATAACACCTTCATCGAAACATTGAATCCTCGACTATAGTCAACAAACTTCAACACCAGGGATAACCCACAGAAAAAAAATACTTAACCAGACATCCAGCTGAAGGCATGATCCATTGAAGTCCACAAATCATAACCACATCTGACAAACATAACTAAAACGAGGTCCAACCCACACAAGGGTCAAATACACTTTTAAGAAGGACACACGATTCCGAATATCACATCCACACAACAAGTCTGCTTAGACTATAATTGAACAAGTTCATCATTACTTTATAGCAAAACAACGTACTTACAATGATTTTGAAACTTTAATAGCAGATAGAAAAACATGAAAAGATTTCTAATTGTTCCACCGCCAACACGGAAAAAAAAACCTGAACCAATGCTTCACAACCCTGGGAACTCCTGACTGTGCGCGAGCTTCACCCCGAGACCTGTGGCTGGGGCTCTGATAGCTGAAGCATCTCCTACCTCACAGTCAGGTACTAACACTCTCCCATCACAACGTTCTCTTCAAGAGACGCTTTCTGCAAAACTTCTCCAGATGACCCAGACAATCGCATCGATGACACGTCTTCAGAGGGTTGTGACAAGACGACTTTAAATGCCCGAAACAACCACACTGATAGCACACCACTGAACAATCTGATGAACTGGAAGCTGGGACCAAGGGGGATAACTCCTGAGGAACAGGTATCTCTGGATTATTTTCCACACCAGAGGGGGAACTCTTACGAACAACTGGGGATGCTAGAGTACTAACCAACTGTGTTCCGAAAACCAACTCAGCCAAAAATGCTTCCTCCACCAGCTTCTCAAAGCAAAGGTCTTTAGAAGGGAGGACTCGCTCCTTGATCTCTGGACGAAGACCCCCAGTGAAAAGAGAGACCTTCATGAGCTCATGCGACGCTACCTCTGGAGAAAAGGAAATCAGTTCCTTGAAATGGTCAACATATGTCTTCACCATCCGTTGGCCTTGTTGAATATGCACAAGCTCTCTATTTTTCTCCAGTTTCACTTCCTCAGGTACAAACCATTGGATGTAAACTGTTTTAAAGAAATCCCATGTCATTTCACCTTGCGTTGACGGTGGGGTAACCCTCTTCCACTGGTCCAGAGTTGGACCCTCAAACAACTCCATAATTGCACGAACCTTAACATTATCGGGAGTTCCCAACATTCTAAAGACACGCTCCACTTCCTCGAGCCATTTCACTGCCTCTAACGGACCCTGATCACCATGGAGAATAGTTAAAGTCTGAGAAGGGCCAAAAATGGGGCATGACCTATCAGAATCCTTAGAGACCTTTCTGGGCAGCATTTTCTGAGCGACATATAAAACACAAAGCCAAAACCAATATCAAACTGAAGCAACTTCAATAAAAGTGCCTTCATCAAAAACAGTCAGCACAAAGACCAAACCAACACAAACACCACCCAAAATAGAATCTCCTTTCTAAAATCCCTTTTTATTTTAGACTTTAAAACCACCCTCTTTCAAGACTTCTTTCCAAAACCAATCCATTTTCAAACCAAAAAATTTCCAAAACCGTTTCCCCTTTAAAACCAATTTAGAAAACAAGGTCAAGCCTTTAATTTCAAATACACGCCCAGGTAATCTCATGAACCGTAGCACATGTCTTCATCCACTGTCCAACATTACTCGCACCAACACACATTTTTTTTCCATGCATTCTCACACATGTGCAAACACTCATAAAGAGGACCTGGGGTTTCATCCCAAATCATTCTTAACCAATTTCAAGCAAACAACAGATTTCTAAATCAAGAGATTTCAGTTTTAAAACCCATTTCATATATTTAAAGTCCTGTAAAAGAAACCAGTCCAATTTTTCAAAACCCTTTTTCATTTCCAACAACATACTTTCAAAGACCAAAACAACAGCAGGATCCAAATTTGCATCAACCATTGGAGTGAGGGACTAGTAGTCACGCTCAACCTGGCGACATGGTAGTGAGCCATGTCCCAAGCCAGCGTCGAACACTAGGAAGAATTCAAACCGTGTACTCAGACTCCACATGGGTCACTACTCCATGTGAAATCACGACGTAACGTCAGCTTGCTTCCGTTGTCATCTCTCAATCCAAGAAAAACCAGAAAAGACAAGGACACAATTCCCGAACTACCCCTGTCGACTCGAGGTGCGGTATGGGCGAGGGTTCATGACATCCTTCCCGTACCTACCTCTCGAGTCCCGACAGTCCTAATCTCCACCTACCAGACAACCCAAATAACAAGAACCTCCCTCTGATACCATTTTGTCACGAACCAGCCCGGGTCGACCCTGAACCGGTCACCCGAGCCGGTCCGCGGCAAGTCCTGAGGGGCGTTCTCGATCCCCCCGGGATGGCAACAAGTGCCGGGCATTAAAAATTTCAATCGTTGGGAAAGATTTCAGCCCAAACTAAAAACAGGATCAAAAGAACAAATATAAACTAAACAAACAGACGAACACTAATGACATAAACAAAACTACACCACGACATACCTCCACGTGACCTCGCGGGTCACCACCCAACTACAACCAACGTTGCTCCCTCACTGAGCGACTCAAGCCAGAAAAACCTGAACACAAGAAACCTGCAACTGAAAAGGTAAAAGATAGGCGTGAGCACAAAAAGTACTCAGTAGGTGAGCCCCACAACAAAACCCAAAACACTGCCAGTAAATAAAGAATCTACATATTCCAGTTTTGAACTACAATGTATAAAAGTAATCTTTCATAATGTTTTACTTGAAAATCAAACACGAGACGTTTCCCTTATTCTTTTTCGAAAGTTGGTTCCCATTCATTAGTTTTAAACTCATTCTAAAAAGCAAAGTGTTACATTTTCAAAACATACACAAAGAAAATAAAGTATTTTCATTTGAAAACCATTTTTCCAAAGTCTAACAGTATAGGCTGTGAAGGATGACTGAAAGTAAACAAGCGGGGAAAACAAGTGCAAGTAAAGGTAAACAAGCAAGGAAAACCAAGTGCAAGTAAAAATAAACCAGAAGTTATCAACAATAACCACGGGCGATCCTAAACATCCCTAGAAAACCTTTGGACGTACTCGGGTTCAGACTACCTGCCGGCGTGGTACTCCATAGTCAATAACCAACTGGCCGCCCTAATAGCCAACCAGTGGCACATCCCTCCTGGCCTGTCCACAACTCCAGGGGGTACTAACCCATCTAATCAGGGTTAGCAAACAACCGTCACTCGATAATCTACAAGACGCCCAGGAACCCATGGTGGTTTTAGTAACACTGTGTAAGTGGGAGACCCTCGCACGCGTGACTCATCTCACCGCACTTGCCAACCCCTTACACGGACATTGCTACATGACAACCCTTGAAGGGAAGTCCCCCTGTAGAGATGCCCTCATAAGTACATATA
Organism: Viscum album; assembly: GCA_963277665.1. Classification (NCBI taxonomy): domain Eukaryota; kingdom Viridiplantae; phylum Streptophyta; class Magnoliopsida; order Santalales; family Viscaceae; genus Viscum; species Viscum album. Next base: position 611,432,337 of record OY728129.1, on the reverse strand, counting down.
TATATATAGATATATATGTATAATCACTTCACATTTAATAAAGTGCCAACCGGGCCGCCACATCATTTACATTTAAAGCATTTAATATCAAAGCATTTCTAAAGTATAGGACACACGTCATTTCATTGAAAACTAGGAACACACTTAGAACTCCATTTAAGACACTCAAATCAACATATTAAACCTGAAAGACGTTGGTATCACAAGAAAAAAATCATTTTCAAATTTCCAAAGGCACCCCACTTTTATCAAGAGCCAAACGGGCCTTTAATCACTTTTTGAAGGAACACCATTTCTCAAATGAAATCCAAACTTTTGTTCACGCGATAAAGGAAAACATTTTTCATCAACCAAAAACCACACATAATGTTTCCAAAAACAAGTTTAAAGGTCATACGACGTTTCCTCTAATCAAGGTTCTAAGAAAAACACCATTTTCCATAAACAATACATCTACTAATTTACACATGCCAAAAACATTTCAAAACCCAATTCAACATGTATTTCATTATTCAGGAAGAACCATCTAGCAACACTACCATGGAAGCACACAATTAAATCCAAGAAAACGCTTTCAATGAAACGCTAGAATTAAAACAACTTAAATCATCAGCAGATCACCACACTATAAATAACTACTTAATAATACTTTTAAATTTACTGAAACTTAATAAAATGTCAAGGAATAAATAAATTCTAAATTTAAAGGCGAGTGCAAAGGGAGACCTACCTCAAGACGCAGCTCAGAACGAAAAACGACACGGCGCAAAACTCCCGTTGCGTAATGGTCGCACCGTATTGCGCCGTCAAACAGGTCCTAAAACAATAGACATTTAGACAGGTTCAACGATATTAATAACATAATAATAATAACAATCATAATAATAATAATGTGAGAATAATAATGGTGATAACAATAACATCATAATAATAATAACACAACATAATAATAATAGTAATGATATAATAATAATAACAATCATAATATGGCATAGTTATAACATAATAATATAGTAATAATAATAACAATAATAATATAATAATAATAATAATAGCATAACCACAATATAATGTTAATATCAACAATATATTAATAAAAACATAATATAGTAATAATAATAATAATAATAACAATAACATAATATAATGATAAAAATAATAACATAATATAATAATACTAATAATAATAATAATAGAATTTTTTTAACATAATAATAATAATAATAGAAAAAAAAATATTAACATAATAATAATAATAATAATAATATAATAATAATTATAATATAATAATAATAATAATAATGATAATAATAAAAATAATAATTTAGCATAATTATAATATATTAATATATTAATAATAACCATAATAATATAATAATAATAATGATAATAATAGCATACCCATAATAAAAATAATAATAACAATAATAGCATAATAATAATAATAGTAGAAAAATATTAACTTAATAATAATAATATTATTATTATTATAACAATAATAATAATATAATCATAATATTATTGATATTAACATAATAATAATAAAAATGATAACATAAAAATAAATCAAGTTTAATAATAATATAATAACAAAATAAAATAAAATAAAAATAAAAAAAACACTGAAATTTACAGGGTGCAGATGGCTGGTCGGGACGCGGCTGAGCGGAGGGGAGGCCGGAGGAACTACGAGGCCAGAACAGGGGGTGTCGGTGATGGGAAGCAGGGGCAGAGGCGGGACGACAGGGAGGCCGGGACCGACAAAGGGGAGGGGAGCGGGAGGAGCCGGAGGGAGCCGCGCGGCGCGCTTGGGGCTGAGCGGGAGCCGGACGGAGGTGGGGAGCGGTGGGGTGCGGCAGGGCTGAGAGGAGTTCGCGCGGGGCGGGGGTCGCCGGGATGAGCGCAGGCAGGCCAGGGGAGCCGGGACAGGGGGGAGAGGGAGCCGGGACGGCGGCGGCGGGGAGCAAGGAGGGCGACGCGGGGGTCAGTGCGGCGAGCCGCGGGGGGGGGGGGGGGTGGTGCGGTGCCGGATGCAGGAGGCAGGGGCAAGGTGGGCCGGCGGCCGGAGGTGTCCGGAACGGGAGATGCGGCGGAGGCCGGACGCCGGAGTCGGGCTGGCGGAGGAGGCTGGAGGCTGTGCGGGTAGGCGGGAAGGGGCAGAGCGGGGAGGCCGGGACGGCGACGTGACAGGGAGGGAGGAGGTCGCGCGGGCAGCGCTACGCACAGGAGAAGGGAAGGGACGGGGGGTGCACGCGGTGAGATAGAAGGGAGAAGGGGTAGGCGGCTGGGGTATATTTAGGGTTAGGATTATACATACATATATATATATATATATATATATATTTGTTAATAATAATAATAATAAAATACTGAATAAAAGAATAAAAACTAATCTTAATAAGAATAAAAATTTATAATAATAATATTAATGAAACTTTATAATAATAATCATAACAATAAAATAATGATAATAAATAAAAGTTAGTTAATTATAATAATTATTATTATAATCAAAATACACACATATATATATACGCATACCTAAACATATATATATACATACCTATATATAAACATATACACATAGATACAATATGTATATATATATATACATATATAGACACAACATATTAAAAAATATATATATATATATATACATATATGGACTTACATATATACATATTTATACACTATAAATAACTACAATAATTATAACACAACTTTAATGGTATTAATAATGAAATATCAACATAAAAATTATAATATTTAAAATGCTGGGTGAACACACTGTCACCCGGGATGAACGCACGGTCACCGCTAACGATGCGGTGACCGCGCACCGGCGCGACACCGCCAACGCAAATAATCTTCGAAAAATTTAAACCGGGACCAAGAAAGGAGAAAAATTGCGGACATCCGCGGTCGGGGTGTGACAATTCTTCCCACCACAGACACTTTCTGCCCCCAGAAAGTCACCAGGCCAAAAGTCAGTCAAGATTTAAGTCCATGCCCCTACAAAACTAAAGGAACCAGAGAGAACTAAGAATCTCAGGGATGACCTTACTCTACACAGGTCACACCCAACCGATTCAAGAGAAAACTGAGGTCCGAGATTGAGGGGAGAACACTAAGGGGTTCTCCCCACCACAAGAACTTAACTTGTGCAGAAAAGTTGACCATCTAAATAGAAAACCCTAGGAAAGGGGTCGATGTGGGAACTCCCAACTGGTTTAAACCAACTCTTATAGCATGAACGAAAAAAATAACACCTTCATTGAAACATTGAATCCTCGACTATAGTCAACAAACTTCAACACCAGGGATTAACCACAGAAAAAAAACACTTAACCAGACATCCAGCTGGAGGCATGATCCATTGAAGTCCACGAATCATAACCACATCCGACAAACATAACTAAAACGAGGTCCAACCCACGCAAGGGTCAAATACACTTTTAAGAAGGACACACGATTCAGAATATCACATCCACACAACAAGTCTGCTTAGAATATAATTGAACAAGTTCATCATTACTTCATAGCAAAACAACGTACTTACAATGATTTTGAAACTTTAATAGCAGATAGACAAACATGAAAAGATTTCTAATTGTTCCACTGCCAACACGGAACACAAAACCTGAACCAATGCTTCACAACCCTGGGAACTCCTGACTGTGCGCGAGCTTCACCCCGAGACCTGTGGCTGGGGCTTTGATGTCTAAAGCATCTCCTGCCTCACAGTCAGGTACTGACACTCTCCCATCACAAAGTTCTCTTCAAGCGACGCTTTCTGCAAAAATTCTCCAGATGACCCAGACAACCGCATCGATGACACGTCTTCGGAGGGTTGTGACAAGACGGCTTTAAATGCCCGAAACGACCACACTGATAGCACACCACTGAACAATCTGATGAACTGGAAGCTGGGACCAAGGGGGATAACTCCTGAGGAACAGGTATCTCTGGCGTATTTTCCACACCAGAGGGGGAACTATTACGAACAACCGGGGATGCTAGAGTACTAACCAACTGTGTTCCGAAAACCAACTCAGCCAAAAATGCTTCCTCCACCAGCTTCTCGAAGCAAAGGTCTTTAGAAGGGAGGACTCGCTCCTTGATCTCTGGACGAAGACCCCCAGTGAAAAGAGAGACCTTCATGAGCTCATGCGATGCTACCTCTGGAGAAAAGGAAATCAGTTCCTTGAAATGGTCAACATATGTCTTCACCGTCCGTTGGCCTTGTTGATTATGCACAAGCTCTCTCTTTTTCTCCAGTTTCACTTCCTCAGGTACAAACCATTGGATGTAAACTGTTTTAAAGACATCCCACGTCATTTCACCTTGCGTTGACGGTGGGGTAACCCTCTTCCACTAGTCCAGAGCTGGACCCTCAAACAACTCCATAATTGCACGAACCTTAACATTATCGGGAGTTCCCAACATTCTAAAGACACACTCCACTTCCTCGAGCCATTTCACTGCCTCTAACGGACCCTGATCACCATGGAGAATAGGCAAAGTCTGAGAAGGACCAAAAATGGGGCATGACCTATCATAATCCTTAGAGACCTTCCTGGGCCGCATTTCCTGAGTGACATATAAAACACAAAGCCAAAACCAATATCAAACCGAAGCAACTTCAATAAAAGCGCCTTCATCAAAAACAGTCAGCACAAAGACCAAACCAACACAAACACCACCCAAAATAAATCTCCTTTTTAAAATCCCCTTTTTATTTTAGACTTTAAAACCACCCTCTTTCAAGACTGCTTTCCAAAACCAATCCATTTTCAAACCAAAAACTTCCAAAACTGTTTCCCCTTTAAAACCAATTTAGAAAACAAGGTCAAGCCTTTAATTTCAAATACACACCCAGGTAATCTCATGAACCGTTGCACATGTCATCATCCACTGTCCAAAATTACTCGCACCAACATGCATTTTTTTCCATGCATTCTCACACATGTGCAAACGTTCATAAAGAGGACCTGGGGTTTCATCCCAAATCATTCTTAACCAATTTCAAGCAAACAACAGATTTCTAAATCAAGAGATTTCAGTTTTAAAACCCATTTAATATATTTAAAGTTCTTTAAAAGAAACCAGTCCAATTTTTCAAAAACCATTTTCATTTCCAAGAACGTACTTTCATAGACCAAAACAAAAGCAGGATCCAAATTTGCATCAACCACTGGAGTGAGGGACTAGTAGTCACGCTCAACCTGGCGACATGGTAGTGAGCCATGTCCCAAGCCAGCGTCGACCACTAGGAGGAATTCAAACCGTGTACTCAGACTCCACATGGGTCACTACTCCATGTGAAATCACGACGTAACGCCGGCTTGCCTCCGTTGTCATCTCTCAATCAAAGACAAACCAGAAAAGACAAGGACACAATTCCCGAACTACCCCTGGTGACTCGAGGTGCGGTACGGGCGAGGGTTCATGACGTCTTTCCCGTACCTACCTCTCGAGTCCCGACAGTCCTAATCTCCACCTACCAGACAACCTAAATAACAAGAACCTCCCTATGATACCATTTTTTCACGAACCAGCCCGGGTCGACCCTGAACCGGTCTCCCGAGCCGGTCCGCGGCAAGTCCCGAGGGGCATTCCCGATCCCCCCGGGATGGCAACAAGTGCCGGGCATTAAAAATTTCAATCATTGGGAACGATTTCAGCCCAAACTAAAAACAGGATCAAAAGAAAAAATATAAACTAAACAAACAGACGAACACTAAAGACATAAACAAAACTACACCACGACATACCTCCACGTGACCTCGCGGGTCACTACCCAACTACAACCAACGTCGCTCCCTCACTGAGCAACTCAAGCCAGGAAAACCTGAACACAAGAAACCTGCAACTGAAAAGGTAAAAGATAGGCGTGAGCACAAAAAGTACTCAGTAGGTGAGCCCCACAACAAAACCCAAAACACTGCCAGTAAATAAAGAATCTACATATTCTAGGTTTGAACTACAATGTATAAAAGTAAGCTTTCATAATGTTTTACTTGAAAATCAAACACGAGACGTTTCCCTTATTCTTTTTCGAAAGTTGGTTCCCTTTCATTAGTTTTAAACTCATTCTAAAAAGCAAAGTGTTACATTTTCAAAACTTACTCAAAGAAAATAAAGTATTTTCATTTGAAAACCATTTTTCCAAAGTCTAACAGTATAGGCTGTGAAGGATGACTGAAAGTAAACAAGCGGGGAAAACAAGTGCAAGTAAAGGTAAACAAGAAAGGAAAACCAAGTGCAAGTAAAAATAAACAAGAAGTTATCAACAATAACCATGGGCGATCCTAAACATCCCTAGAAAACCTCTGGATGTACTCGGGTTCAGACTACCTGCCGGCGTGGTACTCCATAGTCAATAACCAACTGACCGCCCTAATAGCCAACCAGTGGCACATCCCTCCTGGCTTGTCCACAACTCCAGGGGGTAATAACCCGTCTAATCAGGGTTAGAAAGCAACCGCACTCGATAATCTACAAGATGCCCAGGAACACATGGTGGTTTTAGTAACACTGTGTAAGTGGGAGACCCACGCACGCGTGACTCATCTCACCGCACTTTCCAACCCCTTACACGGACATCGCTACACGACAACCCTCGAAGGGAAGTCCCCCTGTAGAGATGCCCTCATAAGGACGTATATATATATAGATATATATGTATAATCACTTCACATTTAATAAAGTGCCAACCGGGCCACCATATCATTTACATTTAAACCATTTAATATCAAAGCATTTCTAAAGTATAGGACACACGTCATTTCATTGAAAACTAGGAACACACTTAGAACTCCATTTAAGACACTCAAATCAGCATATTAAACCTGAAAGACGTTGGTATCACAAGAAAAAAATCATTTTCCAATTTCCAAACGCACCCCACTTTTATCAAGAGCCAAACAAGTCTTTAATCACTTTTTGAAGGAACACCATTTCTCAAATGAAATACAAACTTTTGTTCACGCGACAAAGGAAAACATTTTTCATCAACCAAAAACCACACATAAAGTTTCCAAAGACAAGTTTAAAGGTCATACGACGTTTCCTCTAATCAAGGTTCTAAGAAAAACACCATTTTCCATAAACAATACATCTACTAATTTACACACGCCAAAAACATTTCAAAACCCAATTCAACATGTCTTTCATTATTCAGGAAGAACCATCTAGCAACACTACCATGGAAGCACACAATTAAATCCATGAAAACGCTTTCAATGAATCGCTAGAATTAAAACAACTTATATCATCAGCAGATCACCACACTATAAATAACTACTTAATAATACTTTTAAATTTACTGAAACTTAATAAAAAGTCAAGGAATAAATAAATTCTAAATTTAAAGGCGAGTGCAAAGGAAGAACTACCTCAAGACGCAGCTCGGAACGAAAAACGACACGGCGCAAAACTCCCGTTGCGTAATGGTCGCACCGTATTGCGCCGTCAAACAGGTCCTAAAACAATAGACTGTTAGACAGGTTCAACGATATTAATAACATAATAATAATAACAATCATAATAATAATGATGTGAGAATAATAATGGTGATAACAATAACATCATAATAATAATAACACAACATAATAATAATAGTAATGATATAATAATAATAACAATCATAATATGGCATAGTTATAAAATAATAATATAGTAATAATAATAATAATAATAATATAATAATAATAATATTAGCATAACCACAATATAATGTTAATATCTACAATATATTAATCAAAACATAATATAGTAATAATAATAATAATAATAACAATAACATAATATAATGATAAAAATAATAACATAATATAATAATACTAATAATAATAATAATAGAAAAAAATATTAACATAATAATAATATAATAATAATAATAATAATAATAATAATATAATAATAATAATAATAATAATGATAATAATAAAAATAATAATTTAGCATAATTATAATATAATAATATATTAATAATAACCATAATAATATAATAATAATAATGATAATAATAGCATACCCATAATAAAAAATAATAATAACAATAATAGCATAATAATAATAATAGTAGAAAAATATTAACTTAATAATAATAATATTATTATTATTATAACAATAGTAATAATATAATCATAATATTATTGATATTAACATATTAATAATAAAAATGATAACATAATAATAAATCAAGTTTAATAATAATATAATAACAGAATAAAATAAAATAATAATAAAAAAAAACACGGAAACTTACAGGGTGTAGATGGCTAGTCGGGACGCGGCTGAGTGGAGGGGAGGCCAGAGGAACTGCGAGGCCGGAACAGGGGGTGTCGACGATGGGAAGCAGGGGCAGAGGCGGGATGACAGGGAGGCTGGGATCGACAAAGGGGAGGGGAGCGGGAGGAGCCGGAGGGAGCCGTGCGGCGCGCCTGGGGCTGAGCGGGAGCCGGACGGAGGTGGGGAGCGGTGGGGCGCGACTGGGCCGAGAGGAGTTCGCGCGGGGCGGGGGTCGCCGGGATGAGCGCAGGCAGGCCGGGGGAGCCGGGACAGGGGGGAGAGGGAGCCGGGATGGCGGCGGCAGGGAGCAAGGAGTGCGGCGCGGTGCTCAGTGCGGCGAGCCGCGGGGGGGGGGGGGTGGTGCGGTGCCAGATGCAGGAGGCAGGGGCAAGGTGGGCCGGCGGCCGGAGGTGGCTGGAACAGGAGATGCGGCGGAGGCCGGACGCAGGAGTCGGGCTGGCGGAGTAGGCCGGAGGCAGTGCGGGTAGGCGGGAAGCGGCAGAGCGGGGATGCCGGGACGGCGACGCGGCAGGGAGGGAGGAGGTCGCGCGGGCGGCGCTGCGCACAGGAGAAGGGAAGGGACGGGGGGTGCGCGTGGTGAGAGAGAAGGGAGAAGGGGTAGGCGGCTGGGGTAGATTTAGGGTTAGGATTTTACATATATATATATATATATATTTGATAATAATAATAATAATAAAAATACTGAATAAAAGAATAAAAACTAATCTTAATAATAATAAAAATTTATAATAATAATATTAATGAAACTTTATAATAATAATCATAACAATAAAATAATGATAATAAATAAAAGTTAGTTAATTATAATAATTATTATTATAATCAAAATACACACATATATATATACGCATACCTAAACATATTTATATATACATACCTATATATAAACATATACACATAGATACAATATGTATATATATATAGACATATATAGACACAACATATTAAAATATATATATATATATATATATATATATACATATATGGACTTAAATATATACATATTTATACACTATAAATAACTACAATAATAATAACACAACTTTAACGGTATTAATAATGAAATATCAACATAAAAATTATAATATTTAAAACGCCGGGTGAACACACTGTCACCCGGGCTGAACGCACGGTCACCGCTAACGATGCGGTGACCGCGCACCGGCGCGACACCGCCAACACGAATAATATTCGAAAAATTTAAACCGGGACCAAGAAAGGAGAAAAACTGTGGACATCCGCGGTCGGGGTGTGACAAGATCGGTGCCTAGCCAAGAAAAAACGAGGACATTTCACCTAAAAACTACCCAATCCCAAACACCGAGATCACAATAGGTTTATACCCAGAGAAATAAGCCCTTTGAGACATGCAAAAACACACCAGAGATAACATAAGATCAACTCCTTGAAAAATGGAAGAAACTGGAGATAAGACCCTACCAAGACACCACATTTCTAATCAATTCTCAAACATAGGACAACCTCATGGAGGATCCCTTTCCTATCCCAGAACCAGAGACACACACATACAACACCTACCAACGACATCTATAAGGTTTGGATAGGCAAATAAATAGGGAAGATTACAATAAAACAACAACCGACATTATATTACAAAATTATAGAAAGAGAGTAAACGATCTAGCAGAACAAAACATCAAAGCATGCTACAAAGTAAAACACCAAAAAATTCATTTAAAGCAATGAATAATCAATTATGAATTTTAACAAAGAAATTTTATGATAATTTTGGCTCTGATATGAATTTTTGTGGGATTCATTGCGCAAGGTAGTCCGCACATAGTGGGAAAAGATCCTCCTAGGTTTAATTTTGGGTCACAAAATCTGAAACCAATAACAAAACATGGTGTTTATTATTTCAGTTTAATAGCCAATAAACATAAATATATTTGACTAACTAGAATTACAAAAATATGAATTATCAAATGATTTCAGCATTAAGAAATCAACATGGTCAGTGTCAATTGCAACATCAATTCAATCAACCTACAATATTATCATAAAACAGAAACATAAATCTGTATAAACTGATGTAATAAAAAATAAAATTAAAGAGAATGAGAAATAAATTCAATATTCATGAATGTGCATTTCTAGAACTAGTGAAACAGTTATTGAACATAACAATCCCAGTAATAGGATTAATTAACCATGGAAAATGACAGTAGAAACATCAATCAGAATCAATGGCATGTAATGATTAAAATGAGAAAAACAAAGTGCTTAACATGCTAAAAAACAAAAAATAATGAAGTTAAATCAATAATCACAAAACCATATTTTATAACCAAAAACATATTTAAGGAATGATTCAATTTTAACGAACAAATTTAAATCTATATTTGAATTATATTCAAGAAGCATGTGAATGTTTAGCAATTAAATCAATGAAAAAAAATTAAAAACCAGCAGATAGATTAAGTTATTAATGGGATTTGGTCAATTGGACTACATGCATTGGGTAGGACCATAAAGGGTTTCAACTATGCAAAAACAAATAGAGTATAATAAGTATAGAACATCAACAACACAAAGAACGAAGAAGACAAAAAAAACTGGAAAAAAGACAGATACACAATTCACTTAACAAAAAACCAAATAGAAGCACAACACGTCAAAAAAACTGAAAAAGGAAAAAAATAAAGGAGTGAGACCCCCTTACCCGGGCTCAGTTTCACCTTTGTCATTGAAGATGTTTTTCATAGATGGTGAAATTCTCATTATCGTGTTCTTTAGGCTTTTTTATCCAAGATAGTTGTTATCAAGGTTTATTATCGTTGTCCACATTCGGTACTACAAATAGATTCCATTGAAATCTATGTGCATCACATCCAAGATCAAGAACTGGTGAACGATTCACGATATCCCACTAGGTGATGCATCAAAAGGACACTCGAGGTCATCTACATATTTGAAAAGAAAAGAAGAATCATCGAGTTTCCATCATTGACCTCTGAACCAGGGGATCTTCTCTCTTTGGAACACTCTCCATACAAGAACAGAACCAGGATACAGGGTAGGTTCTACTCTCCACTCTCTCTCAGTCAAATTGGATCCCCGAACTAGGGCTCTCGATCGGAGATCTAAAACTGATAAATATAGAAAACCAAAAACGAAACTGTAGGATCAAAATAATGATGTAGATGCTCAATATACAATAGGGGGGGGGGTGAATTGTACACTTTAAAAAATTCCTTAGACAAGGAAATATCTAAGTTTAACAAAGTTAAACTAAGCAAATTCACAACACCTATAACACCAATTGGAGAATTGGAACAAGGTATGAAGTTACAAACTTCTAGTTTTATGAAATTTGAAACGCACGACCGATTGTCGTCTATCGACCGGTCAAATTTCCAGTGCTCTGCTAATGTGTACAGCAACACTCGTGTCAAATCCTTGGTAATGATACTTTGTAATAGTCATTTGTTTTTAGTTGATTGTATTTTGATTAGGGGGGTTTGTTTTCAGAGCTTAATAGAAATTATTGATTGAATATAATTGATTTAACAAATTGATAAATATTGTGGTTATTTCATTATTAGTGAGTTACGTTTGTGATATCCTTGAGATTTGCTTTATATTTCATTTAAATTAACACCCATTTCACAAGTTGACGTCGATTAGAATTCCTAAGTGTTAATGCTTTAATCCAAGCCTTAACTTAACTAGGATTCTAAAATAAATCACTACTTGTTTATGGTAGTGTATTTATGGTTCCAATAATCCATGGAAACCACATGCTAAACAAAATATGTCATTAATCTATGACATATTAAGTCCAACATACACAATGTTAAATTAACGAATACTCATCAAGAAAATACTCTCAATCACTTAACATCCCTAAATTTTGACTCACCCCAATGAAATATTTACTCATCCATTTGGGTGTTTAATATTATGTTTATAATAATTATGATGATAAATTAAGAATAGAAGAAAAATAAAGGGATTAGAAAAGAGTGGTACGTCGAACACACACACACGAATAATGATGATAATTAAAAACAAATTTTTTATTGAATAAGGAAGAAAAATAAGGGAAGGAGATTCAACTGAATTTAAACAATTTTAAGAACATAAATATTAAACTACATAAGGTGGATGATAATAAGAGATATTGAAGAAGTAACTTGCATTAAAACAGAATTACAAAGAAAGAGACTTACAAAATTACAAAAACGAAGAACACGAAATTAAGTGAAAACAAAGAGAGGAGGAAAGGTCTCTCAAGTGAAAACTTGAGTATGAAAGGTACTCCCAAGCCTTTTTAAAGTCTTTTGTCGTGCCAATATAATCTCCTCTCTTTTTAAATGCCAACCCTTTTGAAAGGAGAGGAGGGGATGTATTTACAGCCCAAGGTGGTAGACTGTTTACATTCCAGAAATACCCCTCCACTTGGATCATAGATATGGACATCAAGACAGCCTAATCTCGAGAAATATCCTTCTTAAAAGTTGTATATAATAAAGTTGTAAGACTACTATAAAAATTTGGAGTAATTTGGACTTAAGGATCAAAAGTTATGTCTGGTTGATTAAACAAAGTAAAATATCCATTTCAATCCAGTATTTTTAATGTCCAGAATGTAAAAGTGTTTTTGAATATGAAGGTGCCTTCAAATCCTAATGGGTTCTTCAACAAAGTCGGCCTCCTATATCTCCTCTTTCACACTGCAAAATCTCAGCTCTATTGTATTCTTACATCATGAGATATGTTATGCATACTATACTAATTTTAATTCTCGTCCAGAATAGTGGGATTAATTTTAAAGCTTCATTTTGGCCCCTTGTTCTTAGATTTGGGCCCTGAAATTTTTATACAAGACTCCTTGAATTGTTCCCCAAACTATGGTGGAGAATAATAGAATTTGGACTTCTTAATGTAGCCCATTAAATCAATCTTCATGAATAGTCTAGTTTCTTCACAGATTCTTTGGTCTTGTTTGTGAGGACCATATGACCCTTCAAATGGTAGAATTGGATCATGGTACCTTCTATGGAAATGTTTTATATTGAATGTAGAATCCTAAAAATCAATAACCACATAATTTGGATCAGTATAGTGAAAGTTATTATTAAAACAGCAAACTGACTCAATTGGACTACTTCTAAAAATGCTCAAAAATTATACTTAATATTAAAACATTAATATTTCACAAAAATTATGCACATTTCATATAAAATAAGTAAAGGGAGTATATAATAAGACATGAAAATATTAACAATATCACACTTTCTTGAATCTGGAAAGTGATTCCGAAAACAGGTTCTGGAAATATGGATCCGGAAATTGAAACTTAACTAAAGTTTACAATATGAGATTCTACCTTAAAGCGTATAGAATCTAAATGAATCAGAGTACAAGTGTAAGGAAATAAATTAATGTTATACTCTCATTACAATATGAAATTTAGTGGAAAACAAGTAGTAAAAATACTAGTTACAAGATATAAGTCTTTTAACCCAAAGATAAGGGTATCCAACAACCTTGGATAAAGGTCCCTTGATTTATACTTTCAAGCAAGTCTGTCTTACCCACACCAGGGTAAGCCCGTGATATGAAGATCGATGTCTCTATCTTGTTGTCCCCGCAAGACCTCAACTTCAAGGTAGTTGGAACCTCTGTCTTCCTCAGCAAGGAAGCCCTCGAACTTCAAGGTAGTCAGCACCTCTGTCTTCCTATCCCCGGAAGCCCTTGAATGTAATCACCAACATTCAGAGTCGCACGAAGAAATCAGAACGAGCGGTTCAGTATGCACAAAGCATGAAAAGCTTCTCTCTCTAGAAATCACCTTAACAGCGTGTGGTCTCTAGAGTGATCAACTTCTTGTTGAGATCTTTCAAATGAGCTCCTATTTATAGGAAAATTTCCAATGGTCGGCTCCCTTCTCCAACGGTCATATTTTCCGTGAATATCAGAGGGACCTGTACACGTGTCACTAAACCAACGGTTAATTAGAAACAGAATGGACGACATCGTTTTATAACAAATCATGTGTAATTTTAAGAACGACATCGTTTTACAATGAAACAAGTGTATGCTTAAGTAAAACTAGAATTCAGAACATAAGTAAATAAAATTTCGGAGTCTAACCAAAATGAAATTCGGAGTCTATGTTGAAAAAGAATGTTTGGATTCTGTTTTATAGGAATTCAGAACCTGAAGTCTATAGAAGTGCGGATTTTGAATTTATAAGGAAATTTGGAGTCTGGTTTCACCAGAGTTCAGAATCTGAACTTGCAGAGTTTGAAGTCGAACTAGTAAAAGTTTGGAGTCGAACATCATAAGAGTTTGGAGTTGAAATCATGAAAGTTTGGAGTCGAACATCATAAGAGTTCGAAGTCGAACTCATAAGAGTTCGAAGTCGAACTCATGAAAGTTCGGAGTCAAACTCATGAACGGTTGGAGTTGAACTTCATAAGAGTTTGGGGTCGAACTCATGAATTCAGAGTCGAACTTCATAAGAGTTCGGAGTCAAACTCATGAAAGTTTGGAGTCCAACTTCATAAGATTTCGGAGTCGAACTCATGAAAGTTCAGAGTCGAACTTCATAAGAGTTTGGAGTCGAACTCATGAAAGTTCATTTCCAAAATTCGGAGTGGAACTTCATTACAGTTCACATCCAGAATTTGGAGTGGAACATTATTATAGTTCACATCCAGAATTCAGATCCCAAAAACAGAATACTCTACTTTTTGACATTATATGATTCTGGGGTTTTGGGTATGAATCTGGTTTTTATACTTAAGAAAAATATTGATATGTATAAGAAAATCTAGATTAGGATAAATTTCCTTAAAGAAGAAAATTTTCCTTATGGAAGTAAAATATCAGTTTTCTTAAGTATAAGGTGTTTGTGATTTTCAAAACAAGAAGGAAAAGAAAAGTCATAAGGAAAACCATATTGACTCAACAATCTCCCCCTTTTTGGAAAGCACAAACATCTTTATGAAAAATAATATAAGGACTTTGAAAAATTTCATTAGACTCTGAAATTAAAACTTATCCCCCTTTGTTCATGGATGAAAGTGAATACATCTAACTCCCCCTTAGGCATTGAAACTCTAAGGATTTTATTCTGAATTTCCGGAGTGGATTTTTCATTATCATGGAAATGAAAAACTTCGTAATGGAAAACCCTCCCTTACTTTAAGGATATTTCACTTAGAAATTTTTCCTTCTTCATTTTAAGTCTTTCTCCCTTTTTAAGTAGTTATTTTTCCTTCTCCCCCTTTGTGATTTTCAAAAAGAATTTATGGGAATAGAAAATATGGAACCTGAAAGATTAGTAATAACACTACAATATACAACCAACCAAACAACATTTCATTATAGTTGAGAAGATTTTACAAGGAAAGACAAATACAATAAAAGATCAGAGTGAGTTTATTTATCTTTATTTTTCTTCGGGATCAACTTATTTAATAAGGTTTTGAGTTTCTTCAAATCCCTTTGGTCTTCCTTCGCTTGATTCTCCAAAGATGATATCCTTTCCCATTGCAATTTCAAATCTTCGGCCTTAGCCTCCATGGATTCTTTATGAATCTTTATTAAATCATCTTGCTTTTCCAACTTCTCCTTAAACTCAATCTGGAAATCTCTTTCACTTTTCCAATTCTAAGCTACTGAGTTGAGCTTCCCATTCAGGTCCCTGACCTGTTGATTATGAGAATTTTGCTCTTGGGTCAGCTTTTCATGAAGATTGTTAAACTTTTTACCCTCCATGTAAAAGGCATTTTGAACTTCAGCCTGAAAATTTTCAAACTACACTAAGTCTTCATCAACTCTCTTAGACCACTTTGTTACCTTACTGCAGGACTTTCTATGCACATCATAATCGATAAAGAAACTTTTCTGTTCAGCTTTGATCTTCACACACTTATCCATTAGCATGGATAATGACTATGATTTTTGGTTTTGGCTTAGCTGAATCATTTGACATCTAGTGTCAATGGTGGCAAAGATTGGAATTAAGTCCACTAAATTTTTCAAAGACTCATCAATAAAATCATGACTTTGTGCTGATGACTCCGAATCAGAAACTTTGCTTGGATATTGATCTTCTTCATCCTGCACCAACTTCCTTTTAGAGGTACCACCAACTACTTTATGCCTTATAATATCTTTTATTGGTGTATCCAATAGTACTTGCTTCCCTTTATCATTATTTGTAATGGGTTCCTCATCAGGAGATACTTCCTCGGATTCAGAAACTTGAATAATCTGGTCTTCATCAATTTTCTCTTTTTCTTGTCCCTCCTCTTGAAAATCCTTCTCATAGGATCTTTCCTCATTAAACAAAACATTTTCTTGCTGTTCTTCCTCAACCTCATCTTTCTCAGCTTCTTCTCCCTTTCCCGGAGTGTCTATTTTTTTTTCAGATTGTGCCTTCTCTTTGTAATCTTCAACTTTCTTGATCAAGGCATCAAAATCTCCACTTCCCTCTTCTTATTTTTCTTCTTCAACTTCTTCCTCTACTTCTTCTTCTTCAGCTGCTATTTCTTCTTCAACAACCATCTCTTTACCCTTGTATTTTTCCGGAGTGACATAATTCTTAGCTAGAGTATCTGGTAAAAAAGGTTCTATACCGAAAGTTTCCAAAACAGGAAGCATTTTAGAAGCTATTTCAGTATCTCTCAAAAGAGATTGCACCATTTCAGCTTCAGACAACTTCTTTTTCATCTTCTTTTCTTTTTCTTGATTTTCTAACTCATCTGCAGCTCTCTCTTTTAGGGACTTAGCCTCTGCAAGGTCCAATCCGAACTGTGGATCCCCTTCTTTCCACTTTTCCTTGTCTTCCCTCCACTTGGTTGCCACTTCATATGTATATGTTTTATGCTTCTTCGTCTTGGGAGGAGAAGACTGAGATTCCTTAGACTTGAGATTTTCTTTATCAGCAACGACTTACTTAATCTTCCTTTTCTTCCTTTCCTTTTTAGACAATTCCGGAGTCTATGTATCTTTCTGAGATTCTTCAACCTCTTCCACAGATAGAGGGTAAAATTCTACAGATTCACTAGAAAAACCCATCTTCATCCTCTTCAAGGTATCACCACTAACCAGCATAAGCTTACAATTCCGGACTTTTTATTTGCATTCTACTTTGAATGAATCTAAGCACCGAATTATCAGCTTTGATAGTAAGGCAGGAAACATGATTATCTGAGCTCTTAAGTTTCCTTCCTTGATGTTTTTGATCGTAATCAGAACATGCCTCATCAAATTTGTATTTCTTAGATTTACCAAGAAATCTAAGACATATATATCACTTTTATTCAGATTATCCTTGTCACCCCCTCTTAGAACCAGAAATCCTTGCACCCAAAGCTGAAGAATCCTATTGTTCAGAGAATGATGAGAAATCTTAGCAGTTGTTGCATCCTTGAGTTCAAGACATTCCAATGCCTTCACCTTGGTAAAGCTTCCTTGCAAATCTGGATGTTTGTGTGAGCAAAACTCCGCTTCTCCTTCATAGGATAAACCAACCAAGCTCGCGACCTTGGTGTAATATAACTTGTAAGTCTTCCCATAAGACTTAAATGAAAACCACTCTCTGCCATCTTCCAACGAGAAGGAAATAGACTCGTAGAACTCAATCAACAAATCAGTGTAATCTGGATCCTATTTATCTTAATTTTCTAAACAAACATCCTCCCATCCATTCACTCTAATATTCTTTGATATAAGCGAATCTAACATATAAAAATACAAATGCACTAACCTTTCCCTGAAAAGTAACCACTTTGAGATTGGATTTGAAGTAGACATATCTGGGGATGTTGCTTCAACAGACATTCAGAACTGAGAGATTTGAAAGATTCGGAACGACTTTGCAAAGATCAGAACCGGTCTTAAGAAGAATATCAAGGCTTTGAGACGTGAAAGCTTTGAAAACCGATGTGGGACGAGTCTTGGGGTCCCCTTTATATAGGTGATGGATGTGACCTTTGGTCTTCCAAAATCCATCTAACGGTTGAAAACCTTTTCGATCTGATCTGAGGGTTGAGAACATTCCCGCAAGGAAAACTTGACTCCAATATTTTGAGGTTTTAAGAAAAACATTCGAATTTAAGGAAAACTAGAATTGGAATTAAAAAAAAACAGGAATGTACCAGCAAGAAAAATATGATTATGAAAATTTAAGTAAGGAAATCATACCTTTCGGATTGGCTAGAAAGATTGTTCGTAATTGGTAATATTCTTCTTGTAGAAATGAATTTAAAAACGAAAAAAACTCATTACGCAAAAAAAAAAATCCTCATTACGAAAGTTCCAGTACGAAAATCTCATTATGAAAGTTCCAGTACGAAAATTTCATTGCGAAAATTCCAGTACAGAAATTCCATTATGAAAACCCGATTATGAAAATTCTCATTACGAAAAATCGATTACGAAAATTCTCATTACGAAAATTTCGGTTCTGAAAATTTTCATTGTGATAATTGTCAGTACGAAAATCTCCATTAACAAAGTTTTCATTCCAAGAATTTCCATTCCGGAAATTTCCAAAAACTTGTTACAAAAAAATTTTAGTTACAAAAGAAAAAAAACTATCAACAAAATTGTTTGGTTAAACTAGCACATAAATGTACTCCCCCTATGAAAAGAAGTTTATTACTGTAAGGAGAGTTGTTCAACATGAAGTTAATGAAGAAGGATTACCTTACAGTTATCATTCATAACTTCTGTTTAATTTATTCAAATCTATAGGAGGGTAAAGATTTTGTGAAAATATCAGCAAGTTGATCTTGCATTCTGATAAACTGAATAATGATATCTCTTTTAAGTGTGTGATCCCTAAGAAAGTGATGCCTAATATCTATGTGCTTTGCACGTGAGTGATGTGCAGGGTTCTTACTAAGGGAAATGGCACTTGTGTTATCACAAATAATTTGAGTCTTAGTAAAACTCAAGCCATAGTCTGTGAGTGTGTGTTGCATCCACAACACTTGAGCACAACAACTTCTAGCTGTTACATATTCAGCTTCAGTAGTGGAAAGTGTTACTGAGTGTTGCTTCTTGCTTGACCAAGAAACTAACGAATCTCCTAAGAAATGGAAAGGTCCAGATGTACTCTTTCTATCCATTGTACATCCACCAAAGCCATCATCCGAAAATCTTTTTAAAAAAAAATCATTTCCAGAAGTATAAAATAATCCTAGATCCATGGTTCCCTTTAAGTAGCGAAAAATTCTTTTTACCACATTTAAGTGAGATTCCTTAGGATTGGATTAATATCTCGCACATAAGCATACTGAAAACATCAATACTAGTCGACTAGCTGTCAAATATAATAGGATTCCTATCATACCTCTAAATGATGTTTGATCTACTAGTTTCCCAGCTTCATCAAGATCTAAAGAGTTTGAGGTACCGATGAGAGTACTTATACTCTTAGTGTTGTCATATCCATACTTTTTAATAATATCTTTAATATTATTATGTTGAGATATATAGGTTCCTTCTGGTTTTTGAGAAATTTGAAAACCAAGGAAAAAAGTTAACTCACCCATCATACTCATTTCAAACTCAGATTTCATTAGACTTGAAAAAGAATCAGTTAAAGATTGTTGAGTTGAACCAAATATGATGTCATTCACATAAATTTGAACAATAAAAACATTTTTCTTATCCTTTTTTATAAAAAGGGTTGGATATACATTTCCCTTAACATAGTTATTTTGAAGAAAAAATACTATAAGTCTATCATACCAAGATCGTGAGGCTTGTTTAAGGCTATACAAAGCTTTGGTAAGTCTAAAAACATGATCAGGATGTTTTGTATCTTCAAATCCAGGAGGTTGTTCAACAAAAATTCCTCTTGAACATAAACATTAAGAAAATCACATTTCATGTCCATTTGAAAAAGTTTAAAATTGAAGAATTCTACAATGGCAAGTAAGATACGAATAGATTCAAGTCTATCTACTGGAGCGTAGGTTTCTTCATAGTCTATTCCCTCTTGCTGATTATAGCCTTTAGCAACTAGTCTTGCTTTATTTCTTACAATGACTCCATTTTCATAACATTTGTTTTTGAAGACCCACTTTACTCCAATAACATAAGTTTCCTTAGGTCTTTCAACCAAGGACCAGACTTTATTCCTTTCAAATTCATTTAGTTCATCATGCATTGATTTGATCAAATCATCATCACGTAAAGCTTCATCAATGCTTTTTGGTTCTGATTGGGAAAGAAATGATAGATTTTTTACTTCATTTCTTAAGAAACTCATAGTCCTTACAGGTTGATTTGCATCACCAATGATACTATCACTGGGATGATTCTTAAGAAACACATGATTTGGGTTTTGTAAAACCTGTTCATCAACATAGGGTAGAAAGTCTTCTGGGGTAAATGTTTCAGAAATATCTTTTTGAACATTTTCCTTATCAGAAGGATCTTCTATCAAAGGTTGTTAATCCATTTTTTAAAACACATCCGAGGATATAGTTTGGGATGGTTTAAAAACAAAAGGATTAGTTTCGTCAAATTTTACATGCACTGTTTCTTCAACAGTACAAGTATTTTTGTTTAAAACCCTATAAGCATTAGAAGTTGTGGAGTAGCCTAAAAAAATTCCATCATCAGATTTTGGTGAAAATTTGTGTAGATTGTCTTTAGTATTCAAGATGAATACCTTGCATCCAAAAACCTTGAAGTAGGAAAGTCTAGGTTTTCTACCATTCCATAACTCATAAAGAGTTTTATTAAGAAAAGGTCTAATAAAAACTCAATTTATAGTATAACAAGCAGTACTTACAGCTTCAGCCTAGAAATGTATAGCTATAGAATATTCGCTCAACATGGTTCTAGTTATCTCTTGAAGAATTCTATTTCTTCTTTCAACTACACCATTTTGTTGAGGAGTTCTTGGTGCTGAAAAGTTGTGAGTAATTCCTTTTCTACTACAAAAGGTTTCAAAATCAGAATTTTGAAATTCTCCTCCATGATCACTATGAATTGTTATTAGTGGAAGATTTTTCTCATTTTTAACTTGGGCTCTAAAACTTTTGAAATAAGAAAAATCTTCAGACTTCTTTGCTAGAAAATAGACCCATTTAAATATAGTGTAATCATCAACTAGAACAAACACATAGTATTTGCCTCCAATGCTTCCAGTTTGTGTTAGACCAAAAAGATCCATGTGCACTAACTATAATGCATCAGTTGTTGAGACATCACCGATTGATTTAAAACTAGATTTATGTTTCTTTCCATATTGACAAGGATCACGAACTCTAGAAGAATTAAATCTAAGCTCCGGTAGATCCTTAACTAGTTTCTTCTTAGAAAGATTACATAAGTTCCTAAGGTTATAGTGACCTAATATTATATGCCATAACCAAGAATAATCTTCCATTTCAATAAGTAAAGGTAGGTCTTGGCTCCTAAGGTCTTCTATGTTCAATGTGTAAACATTCTCTTGCCTATTGGCTGAGAGAATAAATTATTCCTTGGAATTGTGAACTAAGAATTTATCATTCCTAAAATTCACAAGGTATCCTTCATCACATAACTAACTTATGCTAATGAGGTTGTGCTTAAGACCCTTAACAAATAAAAAATTTGAAATCAAAGTTTTACCAAGAATAACAATATTACCTATACCAACAATTTCTCCCTGAGCATTATCTCTGAAAGTTAACTTTCCTCCTTTTGTCTTGATAATCTTTTCAAAATAGCTTTTGTTACCAGTCATGTGCTGGGAACATCCACTATCCATGTACCATGTATTTTTTTGGTACTTCCTTTATATTCATGAAAACAAGAAAAGAATTACACTTTCGGAATCCAAACTTGTTTGGATCCAAGATTTCTAGATAACAAAATTTTTGGCACCCACATCTTCTTAGAAAAATAAGCTTTATGGAAACCTAGAGATTGAGTTTTATTTAAAGAGTAATTCTTTTCCCAGTGACCACCACATTGACACATGGTACAAAATGGGGCACTTTGTGGAACAAAGTAGTTGTTACTAAAAGTTGATTTTTCATGAGTATAACCAAATTTGGATTTGTTTCTTAAAGGTCGTATTTGTGAATACATTTTATCAAAATTTTCTTTACCATGGGTAAAGTTTGATAAACACTTCTTTAAGGAAAAAATTTTGGACTTGAGTTTTATAATCAAGTTTTTATCTTCAAAATCATTTGATTTAGAACTAGAGCTAGGCTCGAAAACACTTTTCTTAGAAATTACTTTTTCCAACTCTTTAGAATGTTTTTTCTTCTCAGAACTTACTTCCTCAAGATTTTTTGAAATACATAAAAAATCAGCATTTTTCCTATCAGGATCTTTAGAAAGATCTGATTTTTCTTTTGTAAGTATAGTATTCCTAGAGTTTTCCTTATGAAGTTTTTTATTGAGTTTGTAATTCTCAATCTCATGAAGTTCAACAAACCTAGAAACTTCTTCATAGGTAGGTGAAGTATTTTCTTCATCATAAGATGATTATTCATCTGAAGAGTTATAATATTTTCTATATATAGGATTTAAAGACACATTGGTCGGTGATTCAACATTTTGTACCATATCCATGAAGCAATGATTGTTAATAGGTAATCTGGCTATAAGACCAAGATTCTTCTGTCCTGAAGATTCATAATCAGAATATTCATCTGAAGAGTCACCACCACAGGCACTCCAGGTGTCATTAGCTTTCAGAACCTTCTTAGCTTTGGCATTATAATACTTCTTTCTGTTCCTTTCAGAATTCCTTTCTTTCCTTTCTTTCTTTTTGATCAATGGGAAATCCGGTCTAATATGTCCAGCTCTCTTGCATTAATAACAAGTAACTTCTCCATCATTCCTATATTTCCTTTCCTTTTTCATATACTTGGATTGGAAACTTCTCTATCCAGCTATCTTGTTCATTCTTCGAGCAAGATTTTCTAACTCATTCTCTGAGACTCCACTTTCACTAGATTCGGATTCGATAATAACTTTCTTAGACTGGGATCTGGTTACTATCTCAGGAGTCTTAGCTTTCATATGATTTGATGTTGTTATAAAAGCAATAGTACCATTTTCATTCTTCTTTTTGATGTTTTCAGCATCTCTCTTCATTCTTGTTTCATGTTGGAGAAGAGTTCCAAAAATTTCATCTAACGAAATTTGAGTAACCTTCCTGTTCTCATCAATAGCTGTTCTTTTGGATTCCCACTCATTAGGAATAATATCAATTATCTTATCCACAAGAGATTCATCATCTAATCCTTTCTCTCCCATAGACTGAACATTGTTCACTATAGTCATAAATCTCGGTTTAACTTTACAAATTGGTTCTCCATACGGAAAGTTGAATCCATGGTATTCGACTCTAAGCATATCTCTCCTAGTTTCAATCACTTTAGAAGTGCCAAAGTGTGTAACCTCTAACTTCTTCTATATACAATTAGCTGCTTCACAAGAAGAAATTTGGATATATATATTTTTAGTCACTGAACATAGTAAAGTATTGCGTACCTTATAATTGAGTTTATATTCTTGTTTTTCCTGGTTAGTGAAAGTTCTAACTTCTTTGTCAGGAATTTTATAATCACCAGTAAGAATAACAAAATTATCCACTCCAGTATTGATAAAGAAAGTCTTCATACGATCACTCCAGTATTCATAATCATTCCCATAAAAAATTGGTGGTCTTGTAGGGTTTAGATTGACAATATATCCAAAATTTATTCCTACCATCTCTAAGAAAATCTTTGTCAACCAAACTTGTTAGTAGGAAATATTCGTAACCACAAAGTTCGGAATGAACAAATTCAGAATGGAAATTCGGAATGACAAAGTCTTTTTAAGAAAGGATGAATATTAATGAAAAAGTGAGCAAGAAAAACTTATATGTGAGTATAAGTATTTCATATACCTCATCTGATACCAATTTTAGGATCAAAATAATGATGTAGATGCTCAATATACAAGACAGGGGTGAATTGTACACTTTAAAAATTTCCTTAGACAAGGAAAGATCTAAGTTTAACAAAGTTAAACTAAGAAAATTCACAACACCACTAATAGAAATTGGATAATTGGAACAAGGTATGAAGTTACAAACTTCTAGTTCTATGCACTTTCTTGAATCTGGAAAGTGATTCTGAAAACAGGTTCCAGAAATATCGATCCGGAAACTGAAACTTAACTAAAGTTTACAATATGAGATTCTACCTTAAAGCGTATAGAATCTAAATGAATCAGATTACAATTGTAAGGAAATAAAAGAATGTTATACTCTCCTTACAATATGAAATGCAGTGGAAAACAAGTAGTAAAACTACTAGTTACAAGATATAAGTCTTTTAACCCAAAGAGAAGGGTATCCAACAACCTTGGATAAAGGTCCCTTGATTTATACTTTTAAGCACGTCTATCTTACCCACACCAGGGTAAGTCATCGATATGAATATCGGTGTCTCTGTCTTGCTATCCCCACAAGCCCTCAACTTCAAGGTAGTTGGAACCTCTGTCTTATTCATCAAGGAAGCCCTCGAACTTCAAGGTAGTCGGCACCTCTTTCTTCCTATCCTCAGAAATCCTCAAATGTAATCACCAACATTCAGAGTCTCACAAAGCAATCATAACGAGCGGTTCAGTACACACAAAGCATGAAAATATTCTCTCTCTAGAAATCACCTTAACAGTGTGTGGTCTCTAGAGTGATCAACTTCTTGTTGAGCTCTTTCAAATGAGCTTTTATTTATAGGAAAATTTCCAATGGTCAGCTCCCTCCTCTAATGGTCATATTTTCCTTGAATATCAGAGGGACCTATACATGTTTCACTAAACCAACGGTTAATTAGAAACAGAATGGAATACATCGTTTTATAAAAAAACATGTGTAATTGAAAGCACAACATCGTTTTACAATGAAACAAGTGTAAGCTTAAGTAAAAATAGAATTCATAAACATAAGTAAATAAAAGTTCGGAGTCTAACCAAAATGAAATTCAGAGTCTATGTTGAAAAAGAATGTTTGGATTCTGTTTTATAGGAATTTGGAACCTAATGTTTGTAGAAGTTAGGATTATGAATTTATAAGGAAATTTGGAGTCTTGTTTCACCAGAGTTCAGAATCTGAACTTGAAGAGTTCGAAGTCGAAGTAGTAAATGTTCAGAGTCAAACTCCATAAGAGTTCGAAGTCGAACTCATGAATGTTCGGAGTCGAATTTCATAAGAGTTCAGAGTTGAACTCATAAGAGTTCGGAGTCAAACTCATGAAAGTTTGGAGTCAAAATAATGAAAGTTCAGAGTCGAACTTCATAATAGTTTGGAGTCGAACTCATGAATGTTCTGAGTTGAACTTCATAAGAGTTCGAAGTTGAACTCATGGAAGTTCAGAGTCGAACTTCATAAGATTTCGGAGTCAAACTCATGAATGTTCAGAGTCGAACTTAATAAGAGTTCGGAGTTGAAATCATGAAAGTTTGTATCCAAAATTCAGAGTGGAAATTCCTTACAGTCCACATCCAGAATCTGGAGTGGAACTTTATTACAGTTCACATCCAGAATTAAATCCTAAAAATAGAATACTTCACATTTTGACATTATATGATTCCGGGGTTTTGGGTATGAATCCGGTTTTTATACTTAAGAAAAATATTTATATGTATAAGAAAATCTAGATTAGGGTAAATTTCCTTAAAGAAGAAAATTTTCCTTATGGAAGTAAAATATTGGTTTGCTTAAGTATAAGGTGTTTGTGATTTTCAAAATAAGAAGGAATGGAAAAGTCACAAGGAAAACCTTATTGACTCAACAGAAACCCTAAGCGGTCGTTTGGCAGCGCAAATTTGAGAAGAAAAGAAAATATTTGAAGGGATTGAAACCAATTTCCGCTGTTTGTGGAGCATGAAGTGATGGAGAGAAATGTGAGCTACGGAAACGGGGAGAAACACATTTCTCTCGCAGCCGGATTTTCACTCGTTTTGAAATTGTCCCAAAATAGGGATGATTGGGACGGAAATATTACACCTCCATGATATATTTTTCAAATTTTCTATATTATCCTTATATAAATAGATGGTTTATAACGTTTATTTCCTTACACCTTCGTGACCTTCCCCATCAATCCAACATTGTCTAGTTCCTCTGTCGGTGCATAATATTTCAATTCAAAGTCGTGATGCGTTGAATTTCATAAAAAAAGATAAATATTTGACTTATTTATGTCTATACTATTTTATTGAATTAAAATTTATATAAATGAACATATTTTTAATTATTAATAATAACAAACAATATTTTCATATGTATCTAAATATTTTACTCAATGTAATTTATAAATAATGATTTTTCCAAGTTCATCATGATTTATAAATAATAATAACAATCAAATATAAATAATTTTGATAATGTGTATATAAATAATTTTGATTGTAACCAATTATGTGTATAAATAATCAAAAATAATATATATATAATTTTGATTATAAATAATTTTGATTATCTTGAATTAATAGTTTGTATAAATAATTTATAAAAAATGTTGAATTAATAAATATTTTGAATCAATAACTTTGAATTAATAACTATTTTGAATTAGTAGTTATTTTGAATTAATAAATTTGAATTAATAATTTTGAATTAATAATTATTTTGTATTAATAATTATTTTGAATTAATAATTAATAATTTACAATTTTGATTACCTTGAATTAATAATTTTGAATTAATAAATTATGTAAATAATTTTGATTATCTTTAATTTATTTTTTAAAATTTAAAAATTTGTATTAATATTTGTTTGTAGTTTAATGTTTACCTAATATTAGTGATATGAAAGATCATGATTGATAAAAAATCAAAATTATTGTTTTTTGATTTGTTATAAAAAATGTAATAAAAATACTTTAAAAAATGTTATTTGTGTCATTTAACATAAATTATTGATGCTGGGCAGATATGGTGGATTGTGTGGTGTCTGTGGGGATTTGATCTATGGTTGTTTTTTATCTTGTGAAAGTAGGCCCTTTAATCTTTTGTGTATGTGTTCTTTTTTAATAAATGTTATTTGTGTCATTTTCACCAAAACAATTTCTTTTCTTTTCTTTTAAAATTTGTCACCAAACATGATAGAGAGAAATCCAAATCATTGATTTTCTTTTACTAAGTTATTAATCCAAACATAAGGAGAGAAATCACAATCATCTCTTTTCTTTTCTTTTATTTTATAAACTATAAAATCATTTCTTTTCTTTTATAAACTATCAAATCATTTCTTTTCTTTTACTAAAATCTCACCAAACACAGTATAAGAAAACGTTAAGATGATAAAGACAGCATTGTGATCAAATATGGATGCGTAGACAGCGAGGTGGTAAAATAATGAACATCACAACCACATGGAAACATGGTGCACAATAATGATGAAAATCATCTCAGGTTCAGCATCTGAACATGAACCTCAAATTGACCGTTGGATGTATACCATGTTAGCTGGTCGTATCTGCATCATTAAAACACTAGAGAATAAAAACAAATTTCCTCATCTAAAAAAATAAAGGCAGGAAAATTTATTTACCGCCGAATGAATGGTGACATAAATGTTTCACTGTCAGGTGTGGCGATACAGGTGCAGTGAAGTTCGAGATTCTTGGATAACCTGAAATTTGCATCGTCCTACTTATTTGCTGCATAATCTTTGTCAAAAGGTGGGGCATTTGCAGTGAGCATTTACAGGGGTTGTTTTCAGGGTGCTTTTATAGAGGGCATTTGCAAGGGTGTTTTAAGGGGGCGTTTTAAGGGGCATTTTCAAGGGGAGTTTTCTAGAGGGTAGCCATTTGTATGGAGAGTTCATGGTGAGGTTATCAATTTTGAAGGAAATTTCTATTTGAAACTCCACTGTGAATTTTCACTACAAATTTATACAGTTAATTACCACTAGTAATTTCCCCTATTTATCTCCACTGCAGCTTCCCAAAAGGAATTCCAATATTCCATTTATACTGTAAAATCACACCGTGAATTCATAGTTGGAATTATGAGTTTAAAATTTTAATTATTTCAAAATAAGTGGTTTAAAATTTAAAATTGACTCAAAGTGGAAATTTCTTTCTGGTATATCATTATCAAAATCTAAAATAGATTGAAAATAAAAAATTTCATTTGGAATTTCCATTGGGGATTTCCACTGAAAATTTCCAATGTCAATTTCGAATGAGATTTCCATTAAAGTGGACATTTCGAATTTATTCCAAGGACCCAAAGAAAATTTCACTGCTAATTTTTACTAAAAATTCCACTGCGAATTTCTACAATGAAATGCGAAATTACATCTCTACCACGTATTTTCACTACAAATTCATAGTTGGGATTCCTAGTTCAAAATTTCAAAAGATTTAGAAGAAGTTATTTTTCATTTTAAATTAATTTAAAGTGTAAATTTCATATTGTATTTTATTGACATAATTTAAAATTGAAAGTAAGTAGAAATTTCCACTTAGAGTTTCCATTCCAACAAATCAGTGGAAATTTCCAATGGGAATTTCCAATTGATTCAAAAGAAATAATCTCATCAAATAAATTAAAAACAAATGTGTTCTGATAGTTTGTGCACATAAATTGTAAAACTCATAATGATAGTGATCGAGCTAAATCTAGATGCTCTACACGATGCAGAAAACATAAATTCATTAGATTTGAATACCGTGAAAAATTCATCTGACCGTTACGTGAGAAAGCATAATAGAGATGACATTAAAAATTGAAAGTGCAGTGAAAAAATTTACATTGATAGAGATGAAGTTCCAAATTCAAAAGAAATCACCCCATGTGATAGAATTTGTAAACAAAGCAGTGCATGGAGACCAAGAATTGGTATGGTTTTTAAATTACAATTTTAAGCCTATTAATTTCATGTTTCTTACAAAGGCATTGTTGGTTTTAGTGTACAGAAGCAGTATGTTAATATAAATGTAAAGAAAAAAAGTTTAGTAGCATCAATATTGTATACATGTATCAAAGAAGGATGTCGAAGATCAGACAAACATGATATCAATGTCAAAAATCCACATTCAAAAATAAGGACTAATTTTCCAGCATGAATGAGAGTTTTCTACATGTCCAATAACAAGTATGAGTGTAGAAAATCTATTGAGGAGCATAATCATGCTTTATATTCTCATGAGACCATGAATTTCATGAGGTCACAATGAAGCATTAGTGATGCACAAGGTGTCAAGTTGGATGTTAATGATAATGTTGGTCTGAAGCCTAGTTATTCATTTTCAATTGTAACATTTATGGTAGGTAGGCCTGGGAGTCTTGGATATACGTGGCCAATATAATTATTTGTGGTCCAAAAGACAGAGGGACTTGAATCTATGAGATGTTGATGGTGTGTTGTAGTACCTAGATAAGTAATCAAGGGATAACACAACATTCTTATACTCAGTGCAACATGAAATGTGCATTCAAATTAACAACATTTTTTGGGTTGATCCCAAAATGAAGGTGGATTATGATCATTTTGGAGACGTCGTCATGTTTGAAACTACCTTCAACACAAAAAAGGAGACTAGGCCTTTGGGAGTGTTTGTAGGTGTAAACCATCATAAGGAGATTGCAATTTTTAGTCCATCATTATTATATAATGAGACCACAAAATCATTTAGTTGGTTGTTTAGTAGACTTGTTGAATTACATGGGGGGAGAATCCTGAGACAATTTTCACAGATCAATATGCAACTATGTTTAAATCCATCTGTTTGACCCTATCTAAAATAAGACACGCCCTATGAACTTGGAAATTAATTTAAAATGGAATTAAACACTTGGGACATGTAATGAAAGATGAATATACATTTTTGGAAAAATTAAATAAATGCATGCATGAGGATTTAGAGAATTCAAAGTTTGAGGTAATTTGGAAACAAATTCATGTAGATTATGGTGATACAAATTCGACATGGATAGAAGATATGTACAGTGTAAGAGGAAAACGAGATCATTGTTTTATGAAGACTGCATCGACATTAGGAATTTGAAGAACACAATTGAGTGAAAGTTTCAATGGTGTATTAAAGGATTACATGAATCATAAGCTCCGTGTCTTGGAATTATTCCAACAATTTGAGCATGTGTTGGATAAGAATCGATATCGGTAATTGAAGGCTGAATTTGATGGAAGGGAAAATCTCCCACATAATCATTTTCCATATAATCTGGTCATGGTTCAAGCAATTCATTTGTACACTCAAAAAATATTTGATATTTTTATCAGTATGAACACCAACTATGTGACACTTGTTTCCTTAAGTTTTCTAATGAAATAGTGTCCTCAAAAAGGTATGTTTTTGGAATGAAAGGTTCCTTAAATGAGATTACAGTTAAAGTGTACCAAGAGTAACCTATTAGAATTGGTTTTACTTGTATGGAATTTGAGAGTTATGGGTGCTGTGTTGTCATGCACTAAAAATATTGGAAAGGTTGGATGTGCAGTGATTGCTGAAGTTATATATCCGTAAGAGATGGACAAGACATGCCCGTGACATCCACTTAAAATACATAACAGTTAATCATGTAGAAGAATATTTAGTAGCAAGAAAAGATAAATGTTACCAATAGTTTTCATGAATGGAAATAAATCTTGTAACAAAATACTAGGAGTTTGAACAAGGATATAGGATTGGGATGTAAAATATGAACAATTATGACAGATAATTGCATGATGTTAGAAATAATTTACCCTCAAAACACATTCAAGAATAATCTAACATGAAACGTTGACAACAATTTAAAACATCATTCAAGAAGAAAGATAAAAATAAAGGCGGTGAAATGCTCAAAAATTGTCTAGAGAAGTAAATAAAACACATGAAGAACATGTGAAATATTAGAAATCTAGAGACTGTAAACTTCTATGGGATTGTTATTATTTTTTATGTTGTTGAACTAATGCATTTTGTGCTATCATGCATAAATAATGTTATAATGTTATTGTATGAAAGAGCTAAAGATTCGTCAAATAGTGGATATCATGGTGATCCTATCGTAGATCTCAATATATGTAAATATTGCTCTATAGGTTGAAAAACATCATATTTAAACACACTTCATAGCAATTCATATATTGTGACATTTAAAATCTTATGAAACACTTCTATTAATATTTCCTTCTGTCATTGAACTATTGCATCCAATTATATCGTGCATAAATAATGTTATAACGTTGTTGCAGGGAAGTGCTATAGAACTGTCGAATGTTGGATACCATGGTGATCTTATCATAGATCTCAATGTATGTAAAAATTGTACCGTATATTGAAAAACCACATATATAAACACACTTCATAACACATGATATATTGTGATACTTGAAATCTTATGAAAAACTTCTATAATTTATTTTTTTAGTTATTAATATATAATTATTTCTACAATTAGGAGGCACCAAAAAGAAATTATCTTCCATTTAGGATTCAAAATTCACCAACCACTACAGATACAAATGACAACATAAGTTTGAGGACATAAACCTAAATGGAACAATTCTGGAATTCAGTTGATATATAACTTAAATTGCAGATGTCGTCATAATATCTAAGTGATTATGAAAATAATTTTTTATAAATAAGGCTATGGCTGTCTTCGGTGGTGGAAATTTCCATTGGCAACTTGTATAGAATCAAAGTGGACATTTTCACTCAGAGTTTACAGTGGAAATTTTCACTAGAATTTTCCAATAGGAATTCCCAGTTGGAATTTCTATGCACAGTAAGTTTCCATCCAAATAATTGACAATGGAGACTATAAATAGAAATTACAACGTTACACCTATCATACTATCACATATTAAATCAATAGAAGTTTTATCAAAATATTCATCCAGATCGACAAATAACCATTTCCACTTCATATGTACCAACCTTCCAATTGATGCAAACCAAAGTGAAAATTTATACTCAGAGTTTCCACAATAAAATTTCAATTAGAATTACAAGTTGGAATTTCAATGTATATCATGTTTCTATTCGAATAACTGACAGTAGAGACTTCAAAGATAAATGACAGTGTAACAACTATCATACTATCAAAGAATATAACAATATAAACTTTATAAAAATGTTCATCCATATTGGAAAATAACCACTTCCACCCCCTATGTACCACCAATACAATTGATGTAAACCAAAGTGGAAAAATTTCTACTAAGGGTTTATAGTGGGAATTTCCTTGAGAAATTTCCAATGGGATTCCCAGTTAGAATTTCTATGTACAATAGGTTTCCATTCAAACTAAAAGTGGAGACTACAAAGATAAATTAGTGTAACAACTATCATACTATCAAATAATATAACAATATAAGCTTTATAAAAATGCTCATCCAGATCGACAAATAACCATTTCCATCCCCTATATATCACCCATCTAATTGATGTAAACCAAAGTGGAAATTTCCACTAAGAGTTTACAGTGGGAGTTTCCACTAGAAATTTCCAATGGGAATTACCAATTGTAATTTTTATGCACATCAAGTTTCCATTCAAATAACTGATAGTGGAGATCGTAAAGATAAATTAGTGTAGCACCTATCATACTATAAAATACTATAACAATATCAACTTTATAAAAAATTTCATCCAGTTCACCAAATAAATATTTCCACACCCTATGTACCACCAATCCAATTAATATAAACCAAATTAGAAATTTCTACTCATAGTTTCCAGTGGGAGTTTTCACTAGATATTCACAAATGAAATTCCTAGTTAGAATTTCTATGTACAACTGGTTTCCATTGATTCAAAGAACAGATAGTGCAGACTGCAAAGATAAAGTATAGTATAAAACCTACATAAAAACACAAAATACATCTATATGTTCATCCATATCCAAAAAAATGTTTCCACCCCAATCCCATTCCCACCCAAATAATCACAATAAACCACATTAGTTTAGTTTGTTAAACAACCAAATCTGTGTTTTAGTGAATAAATGATTAATCTTACTTCAATTTTTCTAGAATCCAAAAAATACTTCTTACTCTCAACATCCATATCAAAAATTTTCCTTCCAGGATCATTTAAAAAATAATGAACCGTAAACAATCACCAGAAAACAACATCCTTTTCTGTCAAATGCTCTGGAATTGCAAATCTTGCCGTCAAACATTACATGACATAACAAATAATGACACCAAAATCCAAAGTGGCATCTCCCTATTTCATAATCTTCTCAATTGTCATATCCCATTTAAGTTGCTTCAAATTTTTTACATGGACATGGCTAAACACTTCTTCCAAATATGATTTCTATAAAAATGATAAATGGGTATTACATCTTTCAATGTATTGAAAATTTTCTTAGACATTGTATAACATCTTACCACATTAACTACATCTTTAATGAAATGATTACTCACTCTTATTCCTTGAATAGTTTTTATGGAGTTATAATATCTATTTTTTTTTAAATTCATAACTAACAATGTTTTGGGGTTATTATCTTAGTTTATTAGGCAGAATAAAAACAAGGAGTTCTTTATACTGTAAACTACTGCCTAGTTCAAATATTTGTCCTTTAATTTGTCATTTGATGAATAATGAACTCTCTAAAATCCAATAGCAAAATAAAATCCAATAGTATAGTCATATTTAACTTGAAAAATGCATGGAATTCAAAGAAAAAGTGAAAAAAATATGAAAATCACTTTTTCACAAACAAACTACAGTCTTACAGTAATGTTTCTCGACACTAAGGAACAAATTTTCAATTCTACAATGCTATCCAATCTTTGAAGCTGAAATCTCTCTTTAATTATCACAATGTATGCATCTATGACTTGTTTAAAAAAATAGAACTCAATAAAAGATAAAATAACAACAAGGGTTAAATAAACTGATATAACACATACCGTACTGGGAGTGCACCTCTTGTTTAATGAATCAATAATGTTTTTCATATCGATCTGATATGATTTTACAGTATATTCCCAGACCACACTACTATTGTAATAAAAGGTCATTTTTATTTTTATTATATAGTAAAATATATTAACATATATTCTAACTCTATAAATTTAATAAAATTACCTCTCACTGTCAATATCAGCCATCATTTGCATCAGCCTTGTATAATGTGTTATCACTATATCCTGCTAATTCACCCATCTAGGAATTAACTGGGATAGATTGGGGGCCATTGTCGGCCTCTTATTCATAGTCACCCATGGATAATATAAGGAGACCAATTCTTTGTTTTCTTTTCCCTACACTTCACAGCTCTAATGAATGACGTTTATATCTTTAAGGTAGAAAAGGCTACCCTAGACCGCACAACATGTTTTTGTTCTTCCTTACTCAATTATTCATTTAAATATTCCTCCTTCTCACTTTCCTCAATATTACTTGTTTCCTTAACTCATATACATGAATTTTTTGTGTTATACCATTGATAAAAGTGGTTGAAGTCATATTGTTTTCAATTTTAATTTCTCTAATCCCAACATCCTCTAAAACACTTCCTTTCTCATCAACAAAAACTGCTTTCATCCCTTCCTTATCCTTGGTCTTAATCCTTCTCTCAAAAGAATAATATGTATATTATTCATTTTTAATTGGGCCTTATGTTTCCTAAACTTATTATTAGGTTTGGAATTTTCCATGAACAAGACCACACTCTCCTCATTTGAAACAATTATCGCTTCTCCTTTCATGCTATAAGGAAGTTTTCTTCATCAACAACCCACTGG
This sequence comes from Viscum album, assembly GCA_963277665.1. Lineage (NCBI taxonomy): Eukaryota > Viridiplantae > Streptophyta > Magnoliopsida > Santalales > Viscaceae > Viscum > Viscum album. Next base: position 611,397,304 of record OY728129.1, on the reverse strand, counting down.
ACATGTTGTTTAGCACCAGAAGGCCTTGATTGCATCATGAAGATCTATCTTGGGGTGGTTGGAGTCGACAATGGATAGTGTAAAATAACTGCAGATGTTATAAATTAATATTAAAATAAAGGAATACTTAGAAATATAGTATACTAACAGTACCTTAATAGTTTCTTATTGAGCAATAACAATATCTTTCAAAATCTACCAAAAAAATAATGGTGCAGCCTCTCTTTATGGGGAAACAATCCCAAACTTCTCAGTATACCAATACTTTAACATTAATATTATTTGGAATTTCTCAACCAACTCATAAAAAATAATAAGTTAAATAAAGTCTAAGATCATACCAATAAACTGACAAATGAACCAATCACTTTTAAAGGAGTGGTGTAAATTTTCTTAATTTATGTAATAATGTAGTCATGAATACCATCATCCAAAGAATAACTCTTCAATTTGGATATATCTTTAAAATATGTCAAAAAATTTCAACCTATATAAGAACTGGATGTGGGGAAAAATAATGTCGTGCATGGAAAAAGGCAAAGAAAACATGCAACATTACAGAATCCTTGCTCCTCATTGGCTTAAAAAGTCTCAAGAATGTCTCTCTGTAACACACCCTATGATAATAGCTGTCCAACATGGGAAAACCTCTTCATCAAAAGTTCAGAACTATTTGTGTGTAATGTATTGGTAGTTGAAAAAGGTAAGTCAGCATCTTCAATGCCAAATATATGGGAGATGTCAACAACTCTTATCTCCATCATCCTACTAGCTATGTCAAACATTTTAAAATATATATTGTACCTCTGTATTAAAAATAAAATGGATCTATCATGCAACACCCCAGTAATTTTCTTTATAATTTTAAATACATTAAGTTATGAAAAATAATAATTTTAAATTAAGTGTTTCAATTAATAATAATTATAAATAATTATAATTTATAGGTTTCAAATTAATTAATTAATATTCCAAAAAACAAATATTATTTTACACTATTGTACTGTATAAAAGAATATTTTAATATGAATATATGTATTTGATCAATATATTATTTAATTAAATATTCTAAAGAATAATATATATATTGACTATTATAATTATTTTGATAAATACTAAATTATGTGATGAATATATTCACTATTAATATGACACCCCAAGATTTTATGGCATGTTTCATAAATTATTTCAATTCATTAGATAGCTTATTATGCATGCAACACTGAGTCTCTTCGAAACCAAAATTTGTTATAGGAGATCGTTATAACCTAGCCGTTAAACTTAATTTTGTCTTCCCTGTGTTTTGAATTTTGAAAAACATAAATACACAGTTGCATTCAATAAGATATTTAGAGTCTGATAGGATCAACTTAATTTTTGGTGAATAGTAACTTACCCTTATGAATAGTAATGTTAACCTTATTAATAGTAATGTACCCTTATGAATAGTAATATGATCCTTATGAATATTAAACTCACCCAAGAATGTATAAATAAAATTTAGACATCTTATAAATGAAAGTGAATATTTTAAAAATTAATAATTAAGTGTTGATATTTTTGTGAGCAATAAATATTTAATTACCATTTTATAGTTAATAAATATATTTAAAATAAAATTAATTTTCATAAAATTTATTTCTAAATCAATATTTTATTGTCCTATGATCTTAGGATAATCTAATGAGACCTTAGATAAATTTTCATGGTATTATAAAATCAATTATAATTTTAAAAGATTATTTTTCGAGCAAATGGTGATTTTAATTAAAAATTATTTTTCTCATGTATAGTAAATTATTTTCATAAAATGGAGTTAATTGTTGATTATACACATGAAAACATGTTTAGGATGAATTTTTGTGATTTTTCTAAAATACTTGAATTTTTGTGAATAGTGAAATTCGATAATTTACAAAATATGATAAATAAATGAATTTATGCATCATGCCTGAGTCATGGATGATGTAAATGGCCATTGGTTTAAGCTAAAAATCAATTATTACTATTTTGGTCATAATAATCAATACTATTACTTGTCTTTAGAAAAATAATAAAACAATGAATAAAATATTGAGAAATCACTCCTCTCCTCCACTACAAAACCACCCCTCACCCCCTCTTCTCTTCACTCATCTAAGCCTTGAATCTTATCAAAGTTTTACCAAAATACTCTTCACTATTCTGTACCCACATCTAGGAGCTCTAGATATTTCTAAAAAACCAAAACTCGTTCCCTTAAGGTTGTTCTCAAGGAGGTTATTTTAAGAGGTAAATCTTCTTCCTTTTTCATTTAATTTCATTTCAATTTATCTTCTTTTATTATGATCACCTAACCTCATCTATCTAATTTATCATTATAACTTCAATATAATCTATATAATTGAATTATATCATGTTAATTTAATAACTGTTATCAATCTCCCTACTCTCACTCTTTTATTTTATAAACAAAATCATCATCCGAGTGGTGCCAATTTAAAACCTTCGTGGACGATGAAGTTTCATTATTCAAATTATTCTTCAAATATGTTCATAAAACCATTTTAATGGTTGATACTGATTTTAAAATTTATAATAAAAACCTTTTTATGTTCTAGAGGTAAAATATTTACATAATACTGAAGGATAAAATAAAATGAGTTTCTTATGATCAATAACCACCGTAATAATCTAAACAATGACTTATCTAATGATTCATCCTCATACCATGTAAAAAAATGATATTTATAACCATTTACACTTCTTTATTCTCATTAATTTCATATAATTCTAATTCTGAATAATTGTATCCATTTTATATGAACATCATTACATGTATACAAGTGAACCAATCATGAAAACCAAAGAAATGAACGATCTCGAGCAATAAAATTGTATCATATAACTAATCAAAAAGGCCATAAATTAACTTAATGAAATTATACTAAATGAAACACATTTATTTATGGTTATTAAATAATTAATTAATGGATTTAATTTCACTACCCATGACACTAATATCAAGTGAAGAACACATTCATCCATATGATAAGGGGTTTCTCATCTCACATTTATTTCCGTAATATTTCCATTATTCGCTACTTATTTATTATATGTGGTGTATGTATGTTGATATTTAATATATAATTTCATGATTATATTTATATTCATTGTATAAAATGATTCATTTTAAGATTATTAATTTTTTTCATGCGATTCAATTGATTACAATGTGGTAAGGGACTTCATCTAAATTTCCATTTCTTTGAGACTTTCTTGGTATTGTACACCTAATCATTTTTATGTGGTGTATCTACTACCCCTTTGAGATCATTTTTCATTTTAAATTAAAATCCTATTAAATATAAATATTATTTTATAGTGGATATAATTATTTTCTTAGCTTTATACCCTTTTACATATAATGTTTATTTTGAATGTTGTTTTAACTATAGAAATATTGATAAATATGTATCCTTTACTCAATATAGAAATTGATAAGTCATATTGATATGAAATTAAATCTTTGTAAAATAATTATTTTTTACTTTTAGTGATGGGTGGATCCCACTATATCCCCTCTATTCATCGATAGGTCTCATGAGACAAAATAGTTGGTGACAGAACCTTCAAGTTTGTTTCCAAAACATAATCAGATGGGTGTATACCCATAGACTTAAAAACATATCAATGGTATGATGGTTCATGTTCCAGATACATGACTTCTAAATAATAATAATTATCTTTATTTATAATTCAATTGTTACTTTCCATGAGGTTTTCACTATGACAAAATCTATGGATGCACTTTCATTCTCAGTTTATTGATGGTGTGTGTTTTTCAATTTTTCACCATGCCATATTGATTATGTCTAATTGATTATGATTAAATTATTATTTTTTCATGCTTCCACTATATATAATCCTTACTGAGAATTTGATCTCACTCCATTCATTTTTTCTTTCCCCAGGTTATGATGAAGAAATCATTTATTGAGTTTTGAAGGATGCAGTTTATTATCTTATGTTATGTATTATACTTTTTTTTCTTTTCCCAATGTAAAATGGGTTCCATTTATGTGTCTCATTTCTTCATGACTACTGAATTGATCAGTGCTTCTGGATATGATTCCTTGTAATCATTCTAATGTAATAAAATAATGCACTGGCTCTGGGCTTTTGGGGTCGAGGTGTTGTAATTGGTATCAGAGGAAGTTTAGTAGAAACCTTGAGAACTAGAGTTAGAAAACATAGATTAGGGATCACAACCCTAAGATAGATATTGAGTATAAGTATAGAAGAAAATATTATAATTTTGTTAAGGTAGATATTATGTGGTTATTTATGGAAATACATCCCTATCTAGATACCACAAGTGGTCGTGGTTTAGGTATAGATATACCTAGGAGTAACAACTCTGACAAGGTGTTTCAAGATTGACTCAGGGTAACCTGGTACATGAAAATTGGCCTTACTGTGCACCTGGTTCGACATTCCTAAGGGATATGCTTAGAATAATTCACATTTTTCTTACATATCATTATGAAGGATTTATTTTTTCCAAAGTAACCAAAGTATATGGTTCTAGGATTTACGATGCATAAATTTATGTTATGTGCTATACCATGTTTAGAGTTATATAAAGTTCATAATTTTATGAGCTAATATAGTATATGGATTTTTTTAGAAATGAAACATAGTAAAAGTAATGATAAATCCACCAATGCACATGACTAAAAGAGTAAGAAGGATCATATCATTCATGGTCTTAAGCCAAACTTTTGAAGGAAAATAGTCTCTAAGGTATCCTCATTATACGATGAAATAGTATCACATGTTAACAAGATAATTAAAGAATTATCCAAGTCCTATGGATTTTAAGGAAAGTAAGAGAAGAAAAGGATGTAAGATAAAAATATAGATAAAGGGAAGATGGGAATTAAGGGTTGTCCCACACGTGATAACTATGGAAAGAATCACCCTAGAAAATTCTTGAACGGAATGATATGTTTTTATAAGTGTGGAGAAAAAGGACACCAAGTTTGTGATTTAAAGGGTAAGAAAAAGGTTTCTAATGTACATTGCTTCAACTGTTAGTAGATGGGACACTATGTGAATCAATTTTCCAAGTGTCAAAGAAATATACCCCAAATGTTGCTATTTGATAATGATAAAGTTATTCTACTTCCATAGATGAAGAGGAATAATTAATATGTCTATTCATGAATTATTTCATTTGAATATTTTATCAGTAATGTATTGGTTATAAGAATTATGGAATATATGAGGATTGTACTGTAATATTTTTTCATTAAGGATTTGAGACCATATGTTGAATGGTACTGAGAAAAGATATTCAGTTGAAAGTTAAACTTTTTGGAAAACACATGATTGAGGGAAAGACAACCCTTAATATTTTAATGATGTTAAGATAATGATGAAGAAATGATTGATTTGGATAAGTACTGACTACCTTGTAACTAATTATCGACTTGTTGAAAATTGGTTTATGCTATCATCAATGGAGTTTACAACACTTTTGGATTTAAGGTATATATCCAATAACATGTATCTTACTTATGGAATACAAAATATTTCATTTTTCTAATAAGGATTTATGATAATTTGAGTTATTAAAATATTTTAAGAGGATAAATGATGATGTTATTAACATGTTTGGAATGTGAAAATTTAGAGCTGCTTTATATTAATTAAGGTCTAATGATAAGTTCATATTGGAAATTCAGTGACCTTCTTTCTAAAGTGTTGGATCATTATATTTTGGAAAGTTTAACCATTTATGAATGGTTTAAGTTGATAATTTTATGAGGTTTTAGTGGTTAATGTATTACTTCACCACATGATGCAACTTTTTCTAAGAGATGAAGTATAGATAGTTCAAGGTGCAATCAAATGATAAGATTGTGTTTATGAAATAAAAACATTCATTTATACTATTATATAGCGGAATAATTCCTCAACTCAAGAAAAACGTCTTAAATAAAATATTGTACTATTATCATAATCATTTATAGTATCAATGATTCTTTTTTTTCATTATAGTAGTTTATAGTTTTGTAGTAATCAACTATTATCAGAACATGTTCTCTATCACTTTCCATCAAAACCTCATAGTTTTATTTTTATTCCATGTACAAGTTTTTTACTTCCAACTAATGTCACCCCATTTTAAAGAATAATTTTTGTGGTAACCACCTCATTTCCCTAAACCTTTTTAAGAGGATATTTTATTAACCCTATTTCTGATGTGGGTTTCCCATAAGGGAATTTTCAAATGTCAACCTTTAACTTTCAAAGTGAAATTTCGAATTGTGAGGATGCAATTCTGTTGTAGGGGAAATAATGTAACACCCCTATAATTTGTTTTATAATTTTATATACATTAAGGTATGAAAAAAATAATTTTAAATTATGAGTTTTAATTAATAATAATACTTATAATTTATATCTTTCAAATTAATTAATTAATGTTCTAAAAACACAAATACTATTTTAAACTATTATTTTATGTAAAAGAATATTTTAATATGAATATATGTATTTGATCAATAGATTATTTAATTAAATATTTTTTAATTATAATATATATATATATATTAACTATTATAATTATTTTTATAAATACCAAATTATGTAAGGAATATATTCACTATTAATATGACACCCCATGATTTTATGGTATGTTACTTCTTAAATAATTTCAATTCATTAGATAGCTTATTATGCATGAAACACTGAGCCTCTGTGAAAAAAAACATTGTTATAGGTTATAGTCATAACCTAGCCATTAAAATTAAATTTTCCTCTTTTGTGTTTTTAATTTTTAAAAACATACATACACGGTTGAAGGTAAAGGAGGAATATATTATAATGAGGGAATTTCAAACTAGATATTGGCATTATAAGTTTGTGGTTATACCCTTATCGCATCTAATGCACTAACTCTATTTATGGATCTTATGTATAGAGTTTTCCTTACTATTTAGATAAGTTTGTGGTTGTTTTTATTAATTATATATTTTTATATTCTAAAAGTAATTAGGATAATTAAATACACCTAATTATTGTTTTATAAACCATAAATTAAAAGAAGCTTTATGGAAAATTAGTAAGTGTGAATTTTTGTTGCAATAAATTTCTTTCCCCAGGCATATTGTTTCTAAAGATGACATAACTGTTGACCCTATTGACTAACTGACAGTTGAATATTTTTTTAAAAAAAATGGAAACCATAATAAAAATAGAGTCAAGGAGAACAAAAATAATGAAGTATAAGGGAATTCACACAAAAAAATTCTATACAATACAGTGGAAGAACGATAAGGTTTTCAAAAAGAATCAACCTATTCACTGGGTCTCCTTTGGAAGCGAGGATATCATCTACCATATTACCCTCCCTCCATGTGTTCACAATACCTATATCTTGACAAATAAAATTTTTATGGGCTATAATTAAGTAAATGATACTCCAAGGGGTGTTGTTGGGATCTAAAAGAGCATTGATCATTGATATAGAATCCAATTCAATATCTAAAAGCACAATATTGTATAACATACTGTGGTTAATACCAGTATAAACTCCAAGGGATTAAGCCTTAATGGAGATACCTTTTCCAAAGGAAGTAGAAAAAAGAAATATTAACTGATCCATGAACATTAGGAACTATCCATCTACCTCACATAACCCCTTGAGTATAAGAGCCATTGGTATTAAGTTAGAACCTAAAACTTGGAGTCTTACAGTAGACCCAGTTGTAATAGACTCTAGATAGGTCAAAAGTAGACACACATACATTACATAAAATTTATCCCTTTGTGATTGTAGATATTGACTCCTTCTTGAAAACGAAACTAAGTAATGATTCCAGCTAAATAACCGAGGTAAGTAGGGAGGAAGCTAGTGGGCGATATCTTTATTTCTGAGCCACATTATGCGATTCCCAAATCATATAAAATCCTACTATAAGTAAAAAATTCCAACCAAAAAATTAAGGGCTTACCACTAAATATAATTTAAATCAGGCCATGATAAGGTCATCAATTAAAAAAACTCATGATTGATATGTGGGAGACATCCTAGGGAGAATAATACATGAACCGATCAGTCACATTCAATGAAAAAGTGACCCTCCAATTCGATTATAGGATTCTCACAACACACATATTTGGAAACAAATTGAATACCTTTGTTTTCAACAACAACATTTATGGGAATTCCTTGGTTTTTAATAATTCAGATGAGGAAATTTATTTTTTCTAGTATGTCATTAAACTATAGATTTTTTATATTTCTAACCTCAGGAAACACATACAATATATTATAAATGATAGAGCGATTAAATTTACCTGATGATGGAGTAAAAATGCATCGGTCTGAAAAATATTCAAATAGAATGAATTGATAGGTTATTTTCTATTCATCACTAATAAGAACATCAATGAAGAGAGATTGGGATGAAGCCTATGTGAAGGTGATATTAATGACTAGGAATCCTCTATCAAACCTATTAAAGCTTAGGTTTTTAAATAATGGATGAGAGATAAAAATGTAAAAAAGATTCATAATTTTATTTAATTAATAGGTTAATACCATTATTTTTTGGAAAATTCTACTAGGTCATCTAGACCATTAACGAAGTTAACTCTAAAAGGAGTTAAATTCATCTGGATGAAATAGTGTGATGATTATTTTTATGAATTTAAAAGAAAATTGTTGAATTATATATTTTTTGAAATTCCCTCTAGAAGTGGTGAATTTTTCATCTAAAATAATGCTTCATTAAATGGCCTTGGTTGTGTTATGATATAGAATGTTCTGGTAATTGCTTATATTTCACATCAACTAAAACTACATGAGTTAAATTATCCAACACATGATCTATAACTAGTTTTTAATATTTTGTCTTTAAAATTTTAGAGGATTCACTTATATCGTGTAATATGATAAATATATACAAATCATAAATGTTTTAAGTATATATTTATATAGAAATAATTGAACATGAGGTAGAGAATATGGATGGAACCGATTAAGGATGATAACTTTATGATTCATTACCATACTAGAAAATAAAACAAAGTGGTATATGCTTTGATTAAAAAAGACAATGCTACACTAACCATGTTATTTTTTTGAACATAACCCTTTAGTTAATTATTTGATGAATTTTGGCCTTGAAATTATTCATATAGAAACTTAATATATTCTGTTTCAGGTTTCATTGTATTCTACATTATCAGAAAGAATTAATCAATCTAAAAAGGTGGATCATGTTTCATAGGAAAAAGGTATAATCTTTTAATAAGGATAAGTTTCAATATATTAATATTGATGAAGATGGTGTTATCATATTTGAAAAAATATTATTCGTGCCTTATGATTCTTAGTTGAAGAGAGAATTGTTTATTGAATCTCATAGTTCCACTTTCTCCATTCATCTTGAAATCACTGAGATGTATAAAAACCTTTGGGAGTATTACTCGTGGGATGGAATAAAAAGATATATTATTGACTTTACCATGAAATGTTTGAATTTTCAACTGGTTAAAGTAGAATAAAAATTACTAAAGGGGATTCTTCAGCATTTTCTAGTTCTAGAATGTAAATGGGTGAATATATACATGGATTTCGTGGTGGGATTTCAAAACATATACCTAGGTAATAATGAAATTTGAGTTATTATTGACCGACTAACTAAATATAAACATACCATTTGAGATACTATATATTTAAATCAAATTTCTTAACTATACCCCCAGGAGATAGTTATGTTACATAGATATACCCTCTCCATTGTATCTAACCACAATCCAAGATTTACTTTTAAATTTTTAAAAGGCCTTCAAAAGTCATTGGCTACTAAATTAAATTTCAATACATCTTTTCATCCTTAATATGAAAGATAGTTTGAGTGAATGATACATACCAAGGAAGATAAGTTTTATTCTTATTTAATGGACTACCATGGATGTTGGGATCAATATATTTTATTATTTTAGTTTTTGTATAATATCAGTTTTCATTACAGTATACATATGAAACCTTTTGAGGCATTAAATAGAAAGAAGGGTTGGAATCCAACTTCCTGGGATGAAGTTGGTGAAAGAATGTTTTTGAGAAAAAAGTTGGTAGATTATATGGTTGATAATGTGATGTTGATTTATAAGATAGATCAAAGAAGGAATAAATGTTATGTGGATAACTAGAGGAAAGATATTTCTTTAGAGGTAGGTGACCTTGTTTTTCTTAAAGTATCTTTGGGAAAAAATGTTACGTATTTTGATAAAAAGTGGAATATAAGTCCCTAGCTCATCAAACTATATGAAATACTAGATAACACTACTGAAAAAACGACCTATACCCACGATTCAAAACGGTGGGTATATGCTATACCCACGGTTTTGGGAACCGTGGGCTGGAACGACGTCGGGATAGGGGTCTTGACCTATACCCACGGTTTGGTAGAACCGTGGGTATAGGTGTGTCACACACCAACACCTTTTTTTTACATCATGGCAGGGCAATTACCCCATGGTTTTTAAACCATGGGAAAATTTTGTTTCAAAAATCGCGGGCACAGGGATTCGAACCCACGCCGCACGGACGGACTCAGAAATGCAATACAAGAGTGGACCAACCAAGATGATGAAGTTATATGTTCATATAAGTTATTTTATTATAATATATTAATACAAATGCAGTTATTTAAATAACACATTGAGTGGGTTTTGAAAACGCAACCTGCAGGAAAGGTGTACATCGGCGAACTAACTACGCTACGAGGATTACATTTACATAATTTTACAGTTTTATACTTATATTAATATTGTCGATATATTTTAAAATATTCGGTGCCGATATTAAAACACCACACTTTACAAAATAGAACAGAGAACTAAACCAAAGGAGCTACTGAATTTATATTCATAAATATTGGTATCCATATAATTATATTATTTAAGAAATTGTTCCCGCGTAAAATTTATTTCGTCCCGTGAATTTTTTTCCAATTTTCACCCCGCCATAACGCGGGAAACCTATACCCACAGTTTTGAAAAACCGTGGGGATTGGTCTTTGAAAACAATACCCCCTATACCCACGGTTTTTTAAAAACCGTGGGTATAGGTCTTTACAAAAAACCTATACCCACGATTTTGGAAAAACCCTAGGGATATGTCTTCAAAAAAAAATCTATGCCCACAGGTTTGTCAAAAACCCTGGGTATAGGTTCCCATACTATCCCTATACCCATGGATCTGGAAAACCGTGGGTATAGGGGGGACCTATACCCATGGTTTTTCACAAAACCGTGGGTATATGTCGTTTTTCTAGTAGTGTAAATTAGTATTGTTTTTCTATTATGTGACCTTTCCAACAAGTTTATATCAGGTATATAACATATTTAGTTTTTCTTCATTAAAAAAATATATGCCTGATCCATTGCATGGTTTGACCCTTGAAGTAGTTCAGTTAGAAGAAAAACATTCTTATGAGGAGAAACCGGTATAGATTATTGAACATAGATAGAAAATGATTCAAAATAAGGCAATTCATAAAGTTAAGGTTTTTTGTAAAAGACATATGGTTGAATAAGAAACATGAGAATTTGAAAATGATATGAGGGAAAGATACCCCCACTTGTTTAAGAAATAAATAAAATTATGAGGATACAATTTCCAAAATGGAAAATAATGTAACAACCTAACAAAAATTAATAATAAATTTAATTCCTTATTATTATTCATGAATTATATTTTATATAGTTATATTTATTATAATAATATTAAGTAATTTTTTTTCAAGACCAAAATGTGTAATGACCCAAAAATTCCATATAAATTTCTTTTAAATTATTTTGGATTATTAAGAGTTTGCGAAAATTGACGGTGCTTGATTCTGAGGCCCAGTGTGTTCGGAATGAAATTTTGACATTTTTTAAGGTATATTTAGTAAACGCACGGGCGACGTTTTCTATCTTTTGAAATAGTGCTTGGATTAAAAATCTGAGGGCACCATTGAATCTACAGTGCCGAGATATACTTAAGGGAGGCTTAACTTCGACCGTAGTAGGTTGGGTGAAAAAGTTAGTTTTTGTGAATTTTATAGAAATAATAAAATAACATAAAAATTATTATTTTATTTTCCTACCTCTTATTGAGCGGCGGAGGTGGGACCGATGGGTTATCAAGCCATTTAATGGATCGACTCTTCAGTTTGTAACCACACCGTTGAGAGATTAAGAGGTTTATTCATTAATAAACTTCATTAATCTCTCGTTGCATTAACCTCCTTTTCCCCTCTATTTAATTGAGGCTTGGGTTGGGGGTTTTGACATGATTGTGAGGAACCTCTGGTGAATTATTACAACATCTTCCACCGACGGAGGATGAAAGTTTGGGAAAGAATGATCCGGGATAGAATAACATCGGCGACTTCATCCAATGAGGACTCTTCTCTCACCACAACCACAACATCACCGAACAAATCTCGAGGTAGGGGTTGTTTATTTATAAATTCATGAGAATTGTTTCTTTGTTGCGTTCATGAAGCTCGATTAATCGCAGAAGTTCTGAATGGTATTAAATTTATCTTTATGATGAATTTTTTATTAACCACGTGATATAATTCTAACGCAGAGGGCACGAGCCAAAAAAACAAGGCCCATACTCTTCGCTGCTTTATTTTTCATTGCTTTCTTTGAGGGTGGATTTCTTAACTTGACAAAACCTTGAAACTGGGAGGCAAGTAGCGACGACGACATCTTGGGAGGCCTGTAAGAGCTTCCGAAAGGGAAAACAGACCACCAAAGCTCACCCAGTGGCCTATTGAAGACCTGCTGGCGTGACACCGGTGCGACGACACTAGTGACCCGTGCTGGCCGGTGAGAGCGGCGACTGGCGCTCGCTGGCTGTGGAAGGGGAAAACATCGCACGATGCTACGACGGACTGAAGGGGATGCCGTCTCTCGGCCGACCGCATTGGTGGAAGGGTGGTGCGCCGTCACATGTCATAGTTGGAGGCTGCAACTTCGAAGTAGCGGCGGAGAGGGACCCATGCCCGGCGGGTCCCGCAGACAGCAAGGTGGCGCCACGTTGCGCCGCCAGTTGAAGAGATGAATAAATCATTGATCTGTTTGGGAAGAAGGGACCACGCAACCCCATGTGTGGGTCGCACCCAGCCGATGGGCTGGGTCGGTCCGCTACCCAGTGGGCTGAGCCCACTACGGCCCAACCGGTTCAGGCCGAGCTAGTCTACGGCCCAGACGGTTCGGGCCAGGCTGGTCCATGGACCAAACGGTTCGGGCCGGGCCGTGTTGGACCTGGACTATATTGGGTTGACCTGAACCAGGTCAGGTCGTCCCAGGACGAGTGAGTCGGGTCGGTTTGACCAGGTCAGACTGGACCTGGACCCTCTTCGACCCAGATATGATTAAAAGGCCATATCTTACAAACCAGACATTCTTTTGACAAGCTGTCTATGGCATTGGAATCCTTGGGATGAGACAATAATTTTGAGATACTCCACTTGAGTTTTGGATAAAGTTGGATTATGTCCGGGTTGGATCATACCCAAATCCAACTGGGCCCTCGACACTGCAATGATTATAACTCTTAGACCGAGCGTCCGAATGACGGGTCATTTATTGCGTTGGAACATTTATGACATGATAGATCATTGGGTTACTTCTTAATGGGAATTAGTGCTGGTTGAAGTACGACCGATGGCTTGAGGATTGTATCCTCCCAAAATCAAGCGCACTATGTATATAAACTAGTGGCTGGATGAGATGTGAAGAATGAAAAACGTTGCAGTGTGTATCAACACCTAACGATCCTATGTGGATCAGCACCTAGAGATCCCGTGTGGATCAGCACCTAGAGATCCTATGTGAATCAAAACCTAGAGATCCTGTGTAGATCAACAGCAGAACCCTTGATAGAATAAGATGATCTAGCTTTATGACTAATCATCTGTACTTCTGTACTTAAGTTATACATGGTTTGAGCTGAGTCTTTTGCTTTGTGATTTATGATTGAGATCATGCTTTGTGGTTTTAATTTGTGTAATCCTGAGAGACCTTTGGGGGTCTCGTGGTCCCTACTATGTATTTTTATACTCACCACTGCACGGGCTTCGCCTGCACCTTGTTGTGTATTATGTAGACGATGAACAGCTCGACTGAGACTATAGGAGCCTTGACTAGGAGATACACAGAGGTGAATGGTTGACGTGGAGAGCTGTGAAGATGATATGTACCTAACCTTCAGGTAGGATATTTTGAGGATGATCTCAAGAGCTATTTTCTATTTTTCTGTGTAGTTGTATCTTTTAGTTGAGCTTGTATTTCGACCCCTTTAATTTTAGTACACACTTTTACTAATGTTGTTTTACTTTGTGGTTCCATCTTGTTGTGTTCTTGGACTGTGTTTTTCTACAGGTTTAAAGGAAATGCCTTCCCGTTTTAGGGATATTCCTTTCCGGTGCTAGTCACTAACCCCTGGCCTATGGAAGGCGGGCTTGGGGTAGTCACGGCATGGGCCCTGGGGAAAGGGTCACGACAAAGTTGTATCAGAGGATTCGGTTCTACCGAAGAACTAGGACTCTGATCTTTCCAATGAAGAAATAGTTTTAAGTGTTTAGAGTGTGTTTTTTAGTTTGGGGAGTCCAGTTTTGGTGCGGTAGCTGACGTATCCATACTCTAGGACCCTGAATTTTGATTTCCGACTCGGTGCACGAAAACACTGATTGCATGTGTTTTGGAAATGTTTTTTCTTTTGATCTCTTTTGAGTCAGATCACTTGGTATAACTTATTGACCGTGGAACACCTTTTTCTTTTTAGGATGTCACCAGGTAAACATCCATCCATGATTCCAGAGATAGTACACGATGATGGTCCACCGAGCGACGAGGCTTCAGTGCATGACCCACTTATTGTGTTGGCACCTTCGGGTGGTGTACCAACATCATTACCACTCGAAGGGCAGTAGTTTCCACTATCCCCACTAGAAGATTGTGCACGTTGACTGAGCACATTGCACGAGTTCTATAGATACAGGCCTCCAAGATTTTGAGGCGAGACAGATCCCCAGGCAGCTGAGGACTGGCTGGAGGTTGTGGCATGGGTTTTTCGCTTCGTTGAGATGCCAACAAAGCAGATTGTGATCCTTACTACTATCCTATTCTAGGTAATAGTAGGGAGATGGTGGAGTTTGATTCTACAGATTCATGAGGAGGTGACACTCTCTTAGTTAGAATTTGAGACCCTCTTCAGGGTAGAGTTCGTACCAATGACTTTACGCTCAGTGTGTATCCAGGAACTGCTGCACTTACAGTAGGGTAGCCTATCAGTGGCCCAGTACTCAAAAAGATTCAGTGACTTATCACGCTACTCCACTGACATGGTACGGTACCCATTATTCAGGGCCCATAACTTTGATCAGGGTCTTCGATGAGAGATCATAGTGTCGATGATATCACTCAATACCCCAACACAGGCTAGAGTGATCGAGCGAGCATTATTGGTGGAGATATTCTTAGATGAGCAGGCACCAATGGTGAGAGCCACCAATGTACAATAGGTAGATGAGTCATCTGCAGAAGGCAGTAATCAGATAACGTAGAGGTCCAAGTGGGCCAGACCTTCCAGTGGACGACCCCAGGGCACAGGGTCGGAGGTGCGGAGCTCATGAGGCAGAGGAGGTATTCGAAGGACTAAATCCTGTTACTCTTGTGGTGGACATGGACACATGGCTCGCAACTATCCTAATCCCTACATAGAATATCAGAAGATGATTGAGGAACAACCAAGGAAATGTCTGATGTTCGAGCGAGGGGGTCTGCAGGGCGGCAGACATGGTAGAGGAGCAGGTCGTGCAGCAGGTGGGGGATGAAAGTTTGAGGTTCTACCACCAGTAGCCCCAGGTGGTCCACCCCGACCATAGGAAGCTGGTGGATAGGGGTGAGCTTAGCTTCAGGTGGCAGAAGCCTATGACCATGGCACTCCAGAGATGATTAGAGGTATGATATGTGTCTATTCCACCCTAGATGAAATTCTTATAGATATAAGTGTCAGTGACTCTTTTATTTCCACAACACTCATTCGGAGCTCAGAGATTCCAATGGATCTGTTGGCTCGATCCTTATGATTAGAGACTCCTAGGGGAGAAGATTTTATGATTACAAACTGGTGAAAAGAGAGTGAGCTCACTCTAGGAGGTGAGAGATTCGACTGGGATCTCCTAGTATCAGCATCGAGGCCTTATGATGTCATCTTAGGTACGGACTGATTATCCACGGTCCATGCTCAGATTGACTGATTTAGGTGCAAAGTGTCGTGTGTCTGTGAGAATGGGATTAGGTTTTCCTTTACCCGTTAGAAGGAAACCTTTGCAGCATAGGAAGGACTCTCTCAAAGTAGGGTTCAACCGATCACTCAATAGTTGGCTAGCCTTACCCTCAGATTTGTTGATGTAAGGAGTCCGAGTTATCCTGTAGTGGTGGACCAATATGTTGATGTCTTTCCTGATGATATTATGGGACTACCTCTTCACAGAGAAGTAGAATTCTATATCAACATATACCCCAAGATGACATTGATATCTATGCTAGCATATCAGATGGCCCATGAAGAGCTTCGTGAGTTACAAGTATAATTGGAGGTCTTGTAGAGAAAGGGGTTTATAAGGCCTAATGTTTCTCCATGGGAATACCTGTTTTTGTTTTCCAAGAAGGCATATGGGAGTCTGAGGCTTTGTGTGGATTATTGGTGCCTTAACCAGGTTACTGTGAAGAACAAGTATCAACTCCTAAGGATTGATGATCTCTTCGACCAACAAAAGGGAGCTCGATGGTTTTCGAAGATAGACCTCAGATCAGGCTATCACCATCTCAAGGTATGAGATGAGGACATACTGAAGATGTCCTTCAGATGTCGGTATGGACATTACAGGTTCTTGGTGATGTCCTTTTGCGTGACCAATGATCCAGAAGTATTCATGGGGCTCATGAATAGGATCTTCTAGCCTTACCTCGATCGCTTTGTGGTGGTATTCAATGCTGACATCTTGATACACTCAGCGTCGGGGGAGGAGCACACCACACACCTATAGATAGTTCTGGGTACACTCTAAGAGCACCCGTTTTATAGAAAGCTCTCAAAGTGACAAATCTGGATATGGGAAGTCCACTTCCTATGGCACATTATCTCAGAGGATAGAGTTGTAGTGGATCCAGAAAAGATAGAGACAATGTTTTCTTGGGATCCACCCAAGAGTGTGACTGAGGTGCAGAGTTTCTTGGGATTGGCTGAGTACTATTGTAGATTCATACCTGAATTTTTTAGAGTTGTAACACCCTTGTAAGCTTTGACAAAGAAGTTACAACCCTTTTTGTAGACGAAGAGATGCTAGGAAAGTTTTCAGGATCAGAGGTAGAGGCTGAAGAGTGCCCCCATCTTGAGGCTAACAGAAGAGGGTGCTGGGTATGTAGTCTACTACGATGCATCAGGGACCAAACTAGGTTGTGTCTTGATGTAGGAGTGATAATTGATCACCTACGGCTCATGACTGTTGAGATAAAACGAGCATAACTACACTACCCATGACCTTGGAGTTAGAAACGGTGGTCTTTTCATTGAAGATGTGGCGTCACTACTTGATGGGTGAATGATTTACAATTTACTCTGATCACAAGAGTCTCAGGTATATCTTCTCATTGAAGGACCAGAACGTAAGTCAACAACAATGGCTAGAGTTCCTCCAAGACTATGACTCTGATATAGTCTACACTCCTAGAAAGGGAAACATAGTAGTATACACACTCTATAGGAGGTTTGGTCTACAGTAGCTGAGTGAGGCAACAAAGCAGTTAGCCACATTGCAGATATCCTTTGCAGATAGAGATAAAGTAGCTTACCTCTAGTATATGACTATCACTCCCCCACTTCTTCAGCAAGTTCTAGAGGCTCAGCTTGGGGACGTTGACTACAAGGCCCTATGTGCTCAAATATCCTCAGGACAATCTTCTGAAGGATTTTCTGAAGGTGGATAGCACATCATTCTCTTCCGAGGACGCCCCATGGTACCAGGGACGCTTAGAGAGGAGGTGTTGAGGGAGTTCCACACATCCCCTTTGGTGGTACATCATGGAGTGGAGAATATGTACCAGTACCTCCAGTGTTAGTACTGGTGGCCAGGGATGAAGAAAATATTGGTAGAGTTCGTTTCATAATGCCTCACTTGTCAGCAAGTGAAGACCGAGAATCAGGTACCAATAGGCTTAGCTCATCCACTTGAGGTACCAGAGTGGAAGTGGGATAATATATCCATATAATTCATGATAGGGATATCATGTACTTATAGGGGCCACAATTCCATCTGGGTGATCGTTGACCAACTCACCAAGTCATCCCACTTCCTACCCATCCGAGAGTAGGGATCAGTAGAGAGATTGGGATGTCTCAATGTATAGGAGATTGTACGACTCCACGGGGTTCCATCAAAGATTGTCTCAGACCACGATGCTCATTTTACATCCCTCTTTTGGAAGGGATTATAGGAGGTGTTTGGGACTCAACTACGTTTGAGCACCACCTTTCATCCTCAAGCAGATGGTCAGATGGAGTGAACCATACAGACACTCGAGGACATGCTTCATGTTTGTGTCCTTGATTTTGGCCATAGTTGGGAGGACCACCTGCCACTGGTGGAGTTCGCATACAACAAAAGTTATCACTCCACCATCGGTGTGGCTCTGTTTGAGGCCCTGTATGGGTAACCTTCCAGATCACCTATATGCTGGACAGACCTATGGGAGTCGACACTTATGGGTCCAGAGTTGTTAAAGGCTACCACGAAGAAGATGTAGATCATCCAAAAGAGAATGAAGACAACACAGAGCTGGCATAAGTGTTATGCCGATAGGAGGCGAAGACCCTTGTAGTTTAAGTTTGGAGACCATGTCTTCCTATGGGTCTCACCCTGACGATGATTACAGAGGATTGGCTAGGGAAACAAGCTATCTTCGAGGTTCATCAGACCTTTTTAGATCCTCAGTAGAGTATGAGAGGTGGTTTACCATCTAGATCTTCCCCCATAGATGCACCGGGTGCATAATGTTTTCCATGTGTCGTAAATGAGGAGGTATGTGCATGATCCATCACACGTTATCAAATGGGGCGAGCTGGAAATCAACGATGGGGAAACATTTGTGGAGTTCCCAATAGAGATAGAGGATCGACATGAGCAGTTCCTTTGTGGGTGGTCAATTCCTCTAGTGTGAGTTTGTTGGCAGCACAAGAACCTATAAGAGAGAACATGGGAGCGGGAGGATCAAATACTTGCTCAATACTTCCATTTGTTTCCCTAGTTTTTTTAGCTTTCGGGGATGAAAATCCCTAAGGTGGGGAGAATGTAAAAACCCAAAAATTCCATATATATTTGTTTTAAATTATTTGGTTTTATTATGAGTCTAAAAAAGTTGACTAAACCTAATTCTGAGGACCGGTGTGCCTAGAACAAAATTTTGAACTTTTTTTAAGGTAAGTTCAATAAGCGCGTAGATGGCATTTTTTATCTTTTTAACTAGTGCTCAGATTAAGAATCTGAGGGCACCGTTGAATTCGCAGTGCCCAGATTTGCTTAAGGGAGACTTAACCTAGACCGCAGTAGGTCGGGTGAGAAAGATAGTTTGTGCGACTATTAAAGAAATAATAAAATAACATAAAAATTGTTATTTTATTTTCCTACCTCCTGTTGAGCGGCCTTGGTGGGACCGATGGGTTGTCAAGACATTTAACGATTTGACTCTTCAGTTTGTAACCACACTGTTGAGAGATTAAGAGGTTCATTCATTAATGAACCTCATTAATCTCTTATTTTGTTAACCTTCTTTTTCCATCTATTTAATTGAGGCTTAGGTTGGGGTTTTTGACATGGCTGTGAGGAACCTCTGGAAAAGTACCGCGACATCTTCCACCAATGGAGGACGAAAGCTTGGGCAGCATAAGGGTGTAATTTCAGCCCGACCCAGCCTGGCCCGGCCTGAACAACCTCATGAGGCGGCCCGATATCGGCCTTGGGCCGGCCTAAACCATCAGGTCGGGACAGAATACTTGGGGCCGGGTCGGGTTTTTTCAAGTCAGGCCATGGCAAGCTTTTATTATTTTCAAAATAATTCTTTGTTTTAAAACTTTTTTAAACATTTTTTAACATTTATTTAAAATGTTTTTTTTACATTTATTTTTACATGCATGTTTTTTAGATGTATTTTTTAAATGTTTAATATGTTTTTTGTAAAAACATTTATTTTATTTTTTATTAACATTTTACAATGGGTGGATATGTTATTTTTTTTCTAAATAGATTTATATATGTAAATAAATATATATTATGTGCAAATTGTAAAAACATTAATGAGGGGTTGGGGGATGTGCAATAGTGGGTGTGTTTAAAACATTGTTATTTAAACATTTTTCTAACTTATTTATAATTTTTTAAGTGTTTGTTAATTTTTTTATTTAAATTTTTTTATTTAAACTGTTTTTTTAACATCTGTTCAATTTTTTTTTACAGTTATCTTTAAATTATTAATTTCAAATGCTTCTTATTTTCTTTAAATGCATGTTTTTTACAAGTATTTTTTTAAAAACATTTAACTTTTTTTAAAATTGTAATATAAAAAGTTTTTAAGTGTTTTAAAAAAATAATAATTTAAATGTTTGTTTTAAAAACATTATTGAATTTTTTTTATTTAAATCGTTTTTTAACATTTGTTTAAAACAATTTTTACATTTATTATTAGACATTAAATTTAAATTTTTTTAACGCATGTTTTTACATGTATTTTGTTTAAACATGTTCTATGTAAACACATTTTTTATTAACATTTTATAATGAGTGGATATGTTATTTTTTTCAAAATAGATTTATATATGTGTGTAAATTTATATATATTATGAGAAAATTGAAAAAAATAATGAGGAATTGGAGGATGCGCAACAATGGGTGGGTTTAAAGTGTTGTTATTTAAAGATTTTTTAATCATTTATTTAAAACTTTTTTTATCATTTATTTAAAACATTTATTACATTTATTTTTTTAACATGTTTATAAATTTTTTTTAAACATTTGTTTAATTTAAAATTTTTTTTAAAACATTTATTAATTTTTTCTAACCACATGTTTTTTACATGTATTTTTATTAAGCATTCAACATTTTTTTGTAAGAACATTTATTTTATATTTTATTAAAATTTCACAATGGGAGGATATGTTATTTTTCTTCAAAACAAATTTATATGTGTGAATATATATATATATATATATTATATACAAATAAATAATGAGAGGTTGAGGGCGTGTGCAGTAGTGGGTGAGTTAATTTTTTTTCTAAATAGATTTATATATGTATATATATGTATATATAATATATACAAGTTTCATCATATTTTAAAAAAATTAATGAGGTTGGGGATGTATGAACATCATTGGGTGAGTAGTTATTTTTTTTGTTAATATATATATATATATATAATGTAACACCCCAAGATTTCATAGTGTGTTATTTCTTCAAAATAATTCAATATCTTGCACTACACGAAACACCGAGTTCAATCACACCATGAATTACAAAAAAAGCCATTAAAAGAGGTCATGAATAGCATTAACTACATTTTAAACTTTATATAATCCTTATAATTTTAGAATCAATATTATGAGTTTCTTAGTCATAATGCAAGAACAGATTCATTTTCAGTATTGCACTTTTATCATCATTTAATAGTGAAACCTTTTTAAATACAATATTTTAAACTTTTTGAATAAATGGGGACATCAAAAAATTCAAAATGAAACATCCCAAGCTTACACGGTACGCTTTCCATTGAATAAAACAGTAGCGTGTGTTGTACGCAGCCTTAAGTTTTAACACACACCACAACCAATCAAACTAGCCATTATGAATAGTAATACCTACTTTTAGAAATTATATATATTATATATTTTAAAATGGACTTCATTTCTAGATTCGGAATTTCGAATTTATCCTAAGGTGAAATTTTGGTACTTTTCGGATAACATTCATATTTTGATGAATAGTGAAAATTACTAAATTTTAATTAAAAACAACTTTTTTAATCAAAATAATTAATAGTGATAAACTATGAATTTGAGTGGTTTTAAAGTATATTTAGAATATATTTTTACCATTTAATATAATTTTGGTCACTGGACATAATTTTACAATTAAACCGAACATAAACAAGTGTCAATCTTTTGATATTTATTATCTCTTAAAAACACGCTTTTTGGTTTGACAGCGGGAATTAATTTTAAATTAATTTCTGCCACTTCTGTGTTTTGAATTTAGAAAAATGGATTCCATATTTGGAATCATTATGTCCAAATTATGTAAATAGGTAACTTTTATTTTTAGACATTTTGAATAATTACTGCGGTAAATATTTTATTTACCATGGTTAAGGGTAAATCCGTTAATTAAGGGTTACAAAATAATATTATAATAATACTAAATTACCCTAAAACGTGTCTTAACCCTATTGGTTGATACATGGTCGACCATGGGCATCTTTGGGTCGATTTTGGGACCCCATTGATCCACTTGTAAGTGATAATGACACTTTATTTTAATTAAGTTAAAATGAATACAAAAATGACACAAGCACACATCTTTTAGCAAAACAATTGTTACATAGGGTTATATATGTTGGATTTTAGATTATAAATATTCATTAGAAATATGAAAAGATTTCATACATAATTATATGTTATTTATAATTTTTATACATTAAATAATGTATTTTATTTATGACACAATGATGATGCAGTAATTACTATAATAGTGAAAAATTAAAATAATTAATATTATAAATACCCAAATAAATATAATATGAAACTTTTAATGAATTAAACTAATTTTCTAGGATAATATGATATATTAGGATTGATTTAATGGACTTTTTTCGAATTAATCAATCTGTTATGAGTTTCACAAAAATCAACTATTGAATATTGTCAAAATTGACATAAAAGAGTTCTTAAAACAAATATTATATTATTAATTGATATTAAATTCCTAAAAATCTAAGGTTCGGCAAAGAGACTTATATAATGATAGGTTCATCATTAAAGGACCACTTGGGGGTCTCTTGGATGTATGTAGTAAGTTTATTAACCATATTATATAAAAATACAAAGAGACATTGTAAAAGTGAAACTAATTAACTTAGAGTTAATACTTAAAGATAAGGTTAATATAAATACCCAAACCTATCTAAATTCTATTGGTTGAGTTGTTTTAGACCCATCCCCACATTAAACTTTGAATAATCAACTTTGGATCCATTAGAAACCGAATATGAATTTATTATAAATTAATATTTCTAGCTTTTCCAAAGGTGCCCCTCACCCCTCTTATAAAAGGGCACTCCTCCTTCTCATTTCTTCACACATTCAAAGCCTTTTGGTTCGGCCAAACTCTACCCAAATACTCTCCCAACGTCCCTAAATACAACCTAGGGGCCTTATTTTGATCAGAAAGCAAACCTAAGTAGCCCTTTTGATCAAATCAAAAGGAAGAACCCGAAGAAGAGGTGATGATTTCACCACCCTTTTTCAAGTTCATTTCTTCTTCCACTTCTTCTTCCTTTGTTGTTACCATTATAAAATAATAACTCCAGTATAATTTATATACTATGATGTTATTATAAATATGGTACAACCATATTCAGTATTCTATCCACCCTTTTAATAACATGTCACCATACGTGCGTACGTACGGCTTACCGTCTCCACGTCGTGGTGTAATTGTTATTCAATATAATATTATTTGGATGGGTATAATAATGATGTGTAAATCATGTAAATAATAAATATAACATGTTAATGATTCTGTATATATGATATACCATCCATTTATATATTATTTTAATATCAAAAGAATGATATTGTCGCTCGTGCGTACGTACGGACTACCGTCTCCACGAACGCGATGAGATTCATTCTCCTTCATATCCATTCAAGTATAATTATCATTTTCTGATTTAAAAATGATGTTTAAGGACTTTATATCATTCTGGATATGAATAATATACAACCTATCCATTACAAACATGGCTTACATAATAAAACATATAAAAGAAAATGAGTAAGTTAACACCCGAAACAACGATAATACTAAGACATTATTAACAAAGAAAAGTTAAAAGATCATATATGATATGATATTAATATATATGATTCTTGTATAATTTAATAACAATTATTTCAATATTATACAGGATGTTAACCTACCCCAACCAAGTAAAAGTACAAGGTAAGGGATTTTCTTATCTCACTTTCAATTCCGTGAGATTTCCATTGTTCGCCACTAAATTATTGAAAGTGTTGTATTGTGTACTGCCATTTGATATATATTATCATGATTCTATTTATATTCATTTTATTCTGTAAATAATTTGGTGGTTATTAACTTTTGGCCATACGACTCAGTTGATTAACGTGGTAAGGGGTTTTCATCTCGCTCTTTATTTCTGTGAGATTCATGCCATATTTCCACTATTATCTTTTGTGTGGTGTATGTACTACCCATAATTGTATTCTTTGTGTAATACACTTTACCTTATGTGCATTTACATTTTCATTGTATGATATCTCTTTCATGGGTTGTATGTTTCATAAGTTACCAAATTGATAAGGGTTTACTTCACAATCTCTTTAATATCCGAGGTTGTCTTTACGTAAGTATCTACAGGGACATATTTACTATCCATGTCCATATTTCATAAAAGATTTTTCAAAGGGATTATTTCTAAGGGAAATTTTACTAAAACATCATTTTAAATGTTTTAAATATTTATTCTTCTAAATCATCCTCATTTTTGTCCACGTTTTCAAAATGGTTTGTAAGGATTTATTTATATGAAAATGAATGTTTTAAAAGTGTTAATTCCATTCAAAAGTTTCAAAGTGGTATGGGACACTTTGATTCAAAAATGTTTTTAAATGCCTTACTTTCTAAATTGTGTAACATTAAAATGTTTTCATGAAAAAGGGATATTTCTCTCAATAATTTTTAAAAAAACATTTTCATCTATGTCAACATCCTTTGATGGATTTTAAGATTATTTGAAGTTGATTTATTATGATTTAAAACTTCCATATTGTAATGAAGTTTTGTGATATGTTTGATTGTAGATGTGTCATTTATATAGAATTCATGGTTTCTGAGTAAAGTATTGAAATTTCCTATGCTAGTTACAATAAGAATGTTTATGTTATATTTCAACCTTTACTCATATGAATGTGTTGGACAAGTATGTTCCAGGTTGGGGACTGGTTAAAGTAAGCCCTCCAGGTTGGGGACTGGTTAATGTAAGCCCTCCAGGTTGGGGACTTGTAAAAGTAAGCCCTCGAGGTTAGGGACTGGTAAAAGTAAGCCCTCCGGTTTGGTCACCGGTTATTAGAGGCACTCCGGGTTGGTGTCCGATTTTTAGAGGCACTCCGGGTTGGTGTCCGGTTATTAGAGGCACTCCGGGTTGGGTTCTAGTTACAGTTAGCCCCAAGGTCTTGGGACGAGGCCTTGAAAAGAAATTAATGTTTAGCATTATGCATTCCATCATTATGAAAGTGGTTATTGATTTTTCATGTGATTATTCGATTAGTAGAATATCCATGTGAATAAGTAAATGGCATTATTTCATTTTACTTTTGCCATACTATGTTGAAGTTCAAGTTTAAAAGGCTTTTGTTTTAGTAATGCATTTCCTTAAATGTTTATGCTTATTTTGAATGTTCCGCTATATTGTTATCCTTACTGGGCATTTGAGCTCACCCCTTTTCTATGTTTTATTTTCCCCGGGATGTGAAGAAGTAAGTTATGAATGACCTGCAGGGATATTATGAGGGGATAATAGTGTGGACTGTGGATACATTAATTTGTTGTAGTAGTTTTTCATTTTATGATGTAATGTAAAGCTTATGAATATATCTAGTGTATCCAAGGCTACTAAACCAATCGGTCTTTCGAGATTTGATCTTTCTTGTGATCATGCCAATGTTATGTAATAATGCACCGACTCTAGGTAACTGGGGTCGGGGCGTTACAGTTGGTATCAGAGGAAGTTTAGTACAAACCTTGGAAGCTAGATTTAGATAAACTCTGATTAGAGCACGTAGACCTAAGATGAATTTTGAGGATTAGTATAGAAGGACTTCCTAGAATTTTGGTATTGTAAAGATTTTGTGAGTTTTCCGAGCAATACATCCCTGTCTGGATACGAGCAGGTAGAGGCGGATCTGGCATAGATGTACCTAGGGGTAAAACCCGAAAACACCGCTTTGAGCTAGACTCGAACGGGAACTGGTGCACGACAACGGGCCTTGCTGCACTCTTGGTTACGACACTCCCGGGGGATATGCTTAGGATAACTCTCATTTTCTTTACAAACCATTATGAAGGGTTTATGAGTATATACTTCCTCAAAGGAGACATTTTTATGATTATGGATTATATCCATAAACTATTTAATTTATGTTATGTGTTTTAAAAGTTTGGGATTAGGTATTGTTATTCATAAACTAATCTAGTGTATGCCAATGTTTAGAAATGGCGCCTAGTAGAAGGAATGAGAACTCCAGCAATGCACATGATACAGAGAGAAAGAAGGATCATATATTTTATGGTCTTAAGCCAGAATTTACAAGAGAAATAGTCTCGCATGTATTATCATCATATGAAGAAATAATATCATGTGTTGATAAGATAAGTAAAGAGTTTACTGAGTCCTATGGCTTTTAAGGGAAGAAAGAGAAGAAAAGGGTGGAAGAGAGAAAGATGGATAAAGGGAAGAGGAAAAAGAAGAATTTTCCCATATGTGGTAACTGTGGAAAGAAACACGCTGGAACTTGCCAGAAAGGAATGAGAGTTTGTTATAAGTATGGAGGAAAAGGGCACAAAGTACGTGACTGCAAGGGTAAGAAAATGGTTTCAAATGTACAATGATTCATTTGCAAGGAGTTTGGACACTATGCGAACCTATGTCCCAGTCATCAGAATATGCCGCAAATGATGTTATTGGATAATAATCATGTTATGATACTACCACAGATGAAGAGGAATGATTAGAGTTCTTATGTTGATTATGTCAATTGAGTGTTGTATCAACAATGTACTTGTTATAATAATTATGGAGTATATAAGGATTGTACTGCAGTAATATTTCATTAAGGACTTGAGATTGTGTGGAACAAAGAAAGGTGACTCAACAGCAGGATAAATTTTTGGAAAATATATGGTTGAGAGAATGATAAACCATAATATTGTTCTGATACCGAGTTAGTGATTTTGGAATAATACATGATTGTTTTGGATAAATTATATTGGATATTCTTGACTACCTTGGAACTGATTAATGATCTGTATATTCCATTATTGATGGGGTTTAAAACATTTTTGGATTGATGAGGTATATCCAGCATTCTATATGGAATAAGGGAGCATGAATGTAATCAATAAGGAATATGGTAATTCATGATGTTTTAGTGTATTAAAAGAATACATGATGAAGGTATTCATATGCTATTACGTGGTAAAAAGGATCTACATTATGTTTAACTTCCTTATAAATGTTGGACTGTGAGTTTGGTCAGAAATATTTTGGATAAATTCTAGTTTGAGATTAATTTTGGATTGCCATAAAAGGTCAACCCGGAGGTCGGGCGGCAACCCGTCGCATTCGGAAAGGCCACGAGATTTGATCCCACAACCGAAGGGCAACAAGGGTGTATCACCTACCACTGGCCCTAGAGATGTCCTGGATTAAATAATGTAGTTTTTTTAAAAGATCTGGTAGATGAATTATAAATTCGTTTATTTTGGAACCCTATTCGAATAGTGTAAATAGAATTTTTTTTACATTCTATTATCTTTTAGAGTGAAAGATGAGTTTGTGGTAGAAATTTATTAATGGATAAATCTCTAATTATAAAGTAAGTATATATCCTTATGATCTTAGCCAATCTCATAAATAAATTCCTCAACATTAAGAAAAGCAACTTAGAACAAAAATGTTTTCCTAGATGGTACCTTAAATCATCACTAATTTATGGCTTTGGGATTGTTGGCCTTTTCATAGCCATGTTCTCTACCACTGTCCATCAGATAATTGATGGTTAGATTTTTCTTCCATATCCATATTTTCCTACATGGAACCCTAGTATGTGTTATTTTCGGTAATCTTCATACTTTCTACTCTTTATTTTAAATAGAGGCCTCATTAATTCATTTTTCGATGTGGGATTTCAACTAAGATATTTTGAAACGTCAAAAATGTGTTATCCTAATACCCTATGTTTTGTTGAACCGATGGTATCTCAAATCATCATAGATTGATGAATTTAAGGACCTCAATTTTATACTTGTTTGTGATTGATGACCTCAATCACTACCTATAAATATTTACATTTTTCCTCCAATTATATGTCTCTAATTGCCACCAATGTTCTCCTAATCGAGATCATAATTTGGTAGTGACCATTTCATTTCTCTTTTCCTCATATTAAGACTAAATTTTAGTAACCCAATTTCCGATGTGGATTTTCCCACAAATATATTTTCTATTTTCAACCTTTTATTTTCGAAGAACAATTTCAAATTGCGAGGACGCAATTTATTGAAGGAGGGGAGAATGTAACACCCCAAGATTTCATAGTGTGTTATTTCTTCAAAATAATTCAATAACTTGAACTACACGAAACATCGAGTTCAATCACACCATGAATTACAAAAAAAAGCCATTAAAAGAGGTCATGAATAGCATTAACTACATTTTAAACTTTATATAATCCTTATAATTTTAGAATCCATATTATGAGTTTCTTAGTCATAATGCAAGAACAGATTCATTTTCAGTATTGCAATTTTATCATCATTTAATAGTGAAAACTTTTTAAATACAATATTTTAAACTTTTTGACTAAATGGGGACATCAAAAAATTTAAAATGAAACATCCCAAGCTTACACGGTACACTTTCCTTTGAATAAAACAGTAGTGTGTGTTGTACGCAACCTTGAGTTTTAACACACACCACAACCAATCAAACTAGCCGTTATGAATAGTAATACCTACTTTTAGAAATTATATATATTATATATTTTAAAATGGACTTCATTTCAAGATTTGGAATTTCGAATTTAGCCTAAGGTGAAATTTTGGTACTTTTCGGATAACTTTCATATTTTGATGAATAGTGAAAATTACTAAATTTTAATTAAAAACAACTTTTTTAATCAAAATAATTAATAGTGATAAATTATGAATTTGAGTTGTTTTAAAGTATATTTAGAATATATTTTTACCATTTAATATAATTTTGGTCATTGGACATAATTTTACAATTAAACCGAACATAAACAAGTGTCAATCTTTTTATAGTTATTATCTCTTAAAAACACGCTTTTTGTTTTGACAGCGGGAATTAATTTAAAATTAATTTATGCTACTTCTGTGTTTTTAATTTAGAAAAATGGATTCCATATTTGGAATCATTATGTACAAATTATGTAAATAGGTAACTTTTATTTTTAGACATTTTGAATAATTACTGCGGTAAATATTTTATTTACCATGGTTAAGGGTAAATCCGGTAATTAAGGGTTAAAAAATAATATTATAATAAAACTAAATTACCCTAAAACGTGTCTTAACCCTATTGGTTGATACATGGTCGACCATGGGCATCTTTGGGTAGATTTTGGGACCCCATGGATCCCCTTGTAAGTGATAATGACACTTTATTTTAATTAAGTTAAAATGAATACAAAAATGACACAAGCATATATCTTTTAGCAAAACAATTGTTACATAGGGTTATATATGTTGGATTTTAGATTATAAATATTCATTAAAAAGATAAAACGATTTCCTACATAATGAGATTTTATTTATAATTTTTAGACATTAAATAATTTATTTTATGTATGACACAATGATGATGCAGTAATTACTATAATAGTGAAAAATTAAAATAATTAATATTATAAATACCCAAAAAAATATAATATGAAACTTTTAATGCATTAAACTAATTTTGTAGGATAATATGATATATTAGTATTTATTTAATTGACTTTGTTCGAAGTAATCAATCTGTTATGAGTTTCACAAAAATCAACTATTGAATAGTGTCAAAATTGACATAAAAGAGTTCTTAAAACAAATATTATATTATTAATTGATATTAAATTCCTAAAAATCTAAGGTTCGGCCAAGAGAATTATATCATGATAGTTTCATCATTAATGGACTACATGGGGGTCTCTTGTATGTATGTAGTAAGTTTATTAACCATATTATATAAAAATACAAAGAGACATTGTAAAAGTGAAACTAATTAACTTAGAGTTAATACTTAATGATAAGGTTAATATAAGTACCCAAACCTGTCTAAATTCTATTGGTTGATTTGTTTTCGACCCATCCCCACCTTAACCTTTGAATAATAAACTTTTGATCCATTAGAAACCGAATATGAATTTATTATAAATTAATATTTCTAGCTTTTCCAAAGGTGCCCCTCACCCCTCTTATAAAAGGGCACTCCTCCTTCTCATTTCTTCACACCTTCAAAACCTTTTGGTTCGGCCAAAATCTGCCCAAATACTCTCCCAACTTACCTCACTACAACCTAGGGGCCTTATTTTGATCAGAAAGCCAACCTAAGGAGCCCTTTTGATCAAATCAAAAGGAAGAACCCGAAGAAGAGGTAATGATTTCACCACCCCTTTTCAAGTTCATTTCTTCTTCCACTTCTTCTTCCTTTGTTGTTAACATTCTAAAATAATAACTCCAGTATCATTTATATACTGTGATGTTATTATAAATATGGTACAACCATATTCAGTATTCTATCCACCCTTTTAATAACATGTCACCATACGTGCGTACGTACGGCTTACCGTCTCCACGTCGTGGTGTAATTGTTATTCAATATAATATTATTTGGATGGGTATAATAATGATGTGTAACTCATGTAAATAATAAATATAACATGTTAATGATTCTGTATATATGATATACCATCCATTTATATATTATTTTAATATCAAAATAATGATATTGTCGCTCGTGCGTACGTACGGACTACCGTCTCCACGAACGCGATGAGATTCATTCTCCATCATATCCATTCAAGTATAATTATCATTTTCTGATTTAAAAATGATGTTTAAGGACTTGATATCATTCTGGATATGAATAATATACAACCTATCCATTACAAACATGGCTTACGTAATAAAACATATAAAAGAAAATGAGTAAGTTAACACCCGAAACAACGATAATACTAAGACATTATTAACAAAGAAAAGTTAAAAGATCATATATGATATGATATTAATATATATGATTCTTGTATAATTTAATAACAATTATTTCAATATTATACAGGAGGTTAACCTACCCCAACCAAGTAAAAGTACAAGGTAAGGGATTTTCTTATCTCACTTTCAATTCCGTGAGATTTCCATTGTTTGCCACTAAATTATTGAAAGTGGTGTATTGTGTACTGACATTTGGTATATATTATCATGATTCTCTTTATATTCATTTTATTATGTAAATCATTTGGTGGTTATTAACTTTTGGCCATACGACTCAGTTGATTAACGTGGTAAGGGGTTTTCATCTCACTCTTTATTTTCGTGAGATTCATGCCATATTTCCACTATTATCTTTTGTGTGGTGTATGTACTGCCCATAATTTTATTCTTTGTGTAATACACTTTACCTTATGTGTATTTACATTTTCATTGTATGATACCTCTTTCATGGGTTGTATGTTTCATAAGTTACCAAATTTATAAGGGTTTACTTCACAATCTCTTTAATATCCGAGGTTGTCTTTACGTAAGTATCTACAGGGACATATTTACTATCCATGTCCATATTTCATAAAAGAGTTTTCAAAGGGATTATTTCTAAGGGAACTTTTACTAAAACTTCATTTTAAATGTTTTAAATATTTATTCTTCTAAATCATCCTCATTTATGTCCACGTTTTCAAAATGGTTTGTAAGGATTTATTTATATGAAAATGAATGTTTTAAAAGTGTTAATTCCATTCAAAAGTTTCAAAGTGGTATGGGACACTTTGATTCAAAATTTTTTTTAAATGCCTTACTTTCTAAATTGTGTAACATTGAAATGTTTTCATGAAAAAGGGATATTTCTCTCAATAATTTTTAAAAAAACATTTTCATCTATGTCAACATCCTTTGATGGGTTTAAAGATTATTTGAAGTTGATTTATTATGATTTAAAACTTCCATATTGTAATGAAGTTTTGTGATATGTTTGACTGTAGATGTGTCATTTATATAGCATTCATGGTTTCTGAGTAAAGTATTGACACTTCGTATGCTAGTTACAATAAGAATGTTTATGTTATATTTCAACCTTTACTTCATATGAATGTGTTGGACAAGTATGTTCCAGGTTGGGGACTGGTTAAAGTAAGCCCTCCAGGTTGGGGACTGGTTAAAGTAAGCCCTCCTGGTTGGGGATTGGTAAAAGTAAGCCCTCCAGGTTAGGGACTGGTAAAAGTAAGCCCTCCGGTTTGGTCTCCGGTTATTAGAGGCACTCCGGGTTGGTGTCTGGTTATTAGAGGCACTCCGGGTTGGTGTCCGGTTATTAGAGGCACTCCGGGTTGGGTTCCGGTTACAGTTAGCCCCAAGGTCTTGGGACGAGGCCTTGAAAAGAAATTAAAGTTTAGCATTATGCATTCCATCATTATGAAAGTGGTTATTGATTTTGCATGTGATTATTCGATTAGTAGAATATTCATGTGAATAAGTAAATGGCATTATTTCATTTTACTTTTGCCATACTATGTTGAAGTTCAAGTTTAAAAGGCATTTATTTTAGTAATGCATTTCCTTAAATGTTTATGCTTATTTTGAATGTTCCGCTATATTGTTATCCTTACTGGGCATTTGAGCTCACCCCTTTTCTATGTTTTATTTTCCCCAGGATGTGAAGAAGTAAGTTATGAATGACCTGCAGGGATATTATGAGGGGATAATAGTGTGGACTGTGGAGACATTAAGTTGTTGTAGTAGTTTTTCATTTTATGATGGAATGTAAAACTTATGAATATATCTAGTGTTTCCAAGGCTACTAAACCAATCGGTCTTTCGAGATTTGGTCTTTCTTGTGATCATGCCAATGTTATGTAATAATGCACCGACTCTAGGTGACTGGGGTCGGGGCGTTACATATAATATAAGAAAATTGTAAAAAATAATTAGGGGTTTGGAGGTGCATCGTCGTGGGTGGGTTAATTTTTTTTCTAAATAGATTTATATATAATATATGCAAGTTGCAACATACTTAAAAAAATTAATGAGGTGGGGGGATTGAACCAACATCATTAGGTGAGTATGTTATTTTTTTATTAATATATAATAACTTATTATATATACAATATTATATCATTGATATATATATATATATATATTATAAATAGCATTGTTTATATATATATATTATATTAAATCATTTATATATATATATATAAATTATTAATGGATTTTTAAGATCCACAATTAATTGATATATATATTATTAATTGATTTTTATATATATATATATTGTATCATACCATTGATATATATATATTATTAATAGATTTGTTTATATATATATATACATATATATAATATGTAAGTTTCATCATATTTATAAAATAATAATGAGGTTGGGGGGTGTGTGCGAACATCATTGGGCGAATGTGTTATTTTTTTGTTAATATATAATATGTTATTAAATATATATATAATGTTAAATGATTTATATATATACTATGAGAAAATTGTAAAAATAACAATTAGGGGTTTGGGGGTGCGCTGCAGTGGGCGGGTTATTTTTTTTATAAATAGATTTATATATGTATAGTATGTATAATATATGCAAGCTGCAACATACTTAAAAAATTAATGAGGTTGGGGGATGTGCACGAACATCATTAGATGAGTGTGTTATTATTTTAATTAATATACAACAAGTTATTATATATATATATATATTATTAAATAATTGATATATATATATATATTAATATATTTGTTTGTATATATATATATTATATTAAATCATTTATATATATTTGAATATTATTAATGGATTTTTAAAAGACACACTTAATTGATATATATTATTAATGACTTTGTTTATATATATACATTTATAATTATATATCATTACACACACACACATTATAATTATATATAATAATATTTATATGTATATATATTATTTTTGTTAATATATAATGATATATATACATATATACATATATCATTGATATATATATATACAGTCTGGTGATAATAAAACAAGCGCAGTGCCTGGGACAGTTGGTTCAGGCGTAGCCTTGGAAGCCTGGGGTATGGGGATCAAATCCCGCTACCAGCAACTTCCTATTATATTTTTTAACAGCGGGCCTGACTTCGTATAGGCCAGTGGGGAAGGATTTTTTGGGCCGGCCTGCGAGCCTCCTTGGACAGGCCCAAGTCCGGCCTGATGAACCTGCGGCCCGAGCCTGGCCTGGCCTGAAGCGGGCTTTACCGGGCCGGGCCGCTTGGGCTTTTGAGCCGGGCCTCTCGGGTCGTGCCTCTCAGGCCATCGGGCCAAAATTACACCCCTAGGCGGTAATGATCCAGGATCTACAAACATCAGCAACTTCTTCCAATGAGGACTGCTGTCGCCACAACCGCAACATCACCCAACATATCTCAAGGTAGGGGTTGTTTATTTCTAAATTCATGAGAATTTTTTCTTTGATGCGTTGTTGAAGCATGATGAATCGTGGAAGTTTTGAAAGAGATTAAATTTATCTTTGTGATGAATTGTTTATTAACCACTTGATATAATGCTAATGCGGAGGGCGCGAGTCAAGCAAACAAGGCCCAGACCCTTCGTTGATTGATTTTTTGTTGCTTTCTTCAGGGGCAGATTTCTCAACTTGACAGAACCTTGAAACCGGGAGGCACGCAATGATGGAGGCATCCCAAGAGTCCCTTAGGCTCTTCCAGAAGAGAAAACAGACCACCGGAGCTCACTCGATGGCCCACAGAAGGCCTGTCGGCATGACACATGTAACACCCCAAGCTTCCATGGTACACTTCTTTTTGAATAATATAGTAGCTTGTGTTTTACGCAACTTTGAGTTATAACACACACCACAACCAATCAAACTAGACATTATGAATAGTAATAACCACTTTTTGAAATTTTATAAATTTTATCTTTCAAAATGGGCTTCATTTTTGGATTCAGAATATCAAAATTATCTTAGGGCGATTTTTTGGTATTTTTGTGAAAACATTCTATTTTTGATGAATAGTGAAAACACTGAGTTATAGTTTAAAACTGAATTTTTATTTAAATAACTATTTATTTTATTTAAATTTATTTTATTTCAATATAGATACATAATACCTATATAAGATCAATTTAATTCATTGTAGTCAATTTATAATAATTTTAGATATATAAAATTTTTATAAAACTTTTCACCGTCGTTTACCCACCTCCTAGGAGAATTTGCAAATTTACATAAAACTTAATTTTACCGCTTCTATGAGTGTAATTTCAAAAATATGAGAGACACAGTTAATATCAAGGAGTAAAATGTGGTTCAATAAGATAAAAATAATTTTTGGTGAATAGTAACCTTTTACTTTTATTTACCACAGTTAAAAGTAAATAGGGTAATTAAGGGTAAAAATGATATTATTATTTCCCTAACACATGTTCTAATTCTATTGGGCAAGTATAATTTGACCCAAAACAACCTTAGGAATAAAATATGAACCTCTTTGGTCCACTTGTATTAGATTAGGACATTTATTATTATTTTATTTAAAGAGGAGTTAAAAGAGTTGAAATCAAATTTTAATAACTAAAATTTTTTTAATATAGAGTTATACATAAGATAAATTCGATTATAAATATTTATTAGAAAGATAAAAATATTTTATACATAATGGTATTTTATTTATAATTTTTAGACATTAAATAATTTAATTTATTTATGACACAATGGTGATGCAGTAATTACCTAATTAATGAAATATTAAAATATTTGATATTATAAATATCTAAATAAATGTAATTTGAGACTTTTTATGAATTCCACTAATTTTATAGGTTAATATTACATATTAGGGTTGGTTATATGAATTTTTTTCAAAGTAATAATGCTGTTATAAATTTAGCAAAAACAAAATACCAAATAGTGTCAAAATTGACATAAAAGAGTTTTTAAAAAATATATTATATTATTAATTGATATTTTATTTATAAATATCTAAGGTTTGGAAAAAGGACTTATATAATGATAGGAGTATCATTAATGAACCACTTGGGGTTCTCTTGGAAGTATATAGTATGTTTATTAACCATATAATATAAAAATACAAAGAGACATGTTAAATGTCAAAGTATTTAACTAAGAGTTAAATCTAAAAGATAAAGTTAATATAGTGACCCAAACCTGTCTTAGCCTATTGGTTGAGTGGTTTCTGACCCATACCCACCTTATCCTTTAAATAATACATTTTGGATCCATTAAAAACCAAAAATTGTTTTTATAAAATAATATTTCTAGCTTTTCCTAAGGTGCCCCTCACCCCTCTAATAAAAGGGAAATCCCCCTTCTATCTAATTCACTCCTTCAAATCCTTTTTTCTCTGCCAACCCCTGCCAAAATATCCTCTCCACTTCCCGAAATTCATCCTAGAGGCCTTAATTTACTCAGAAAGACAACTTAAAGAGCCCTTTTGATCAAATCAAAAGGAAGAACCTCAAGAAGAGGTAATAATTTCACCACCCTCTTTCAAGTTCTTTTCTTCTTCCACTTCTTCTTTATTTGTTATTTGCATTATAAAATAATAACTCCAGTATCTTTTATATACTGTTATGTTATTATAAATATGGTACATCCATATTCATGATTCTATCCATCCTTTGAATGACATGTCACCATACGTGCGTACGTACAAATTACCATCTCCACGTTGTGGTGTAATTGTTATTCAATACATTATTATTTGGATGGGTATAATAATGATGTTTAATTCATGTAAATAATAAATATAACATGATAATTATTCTTTATATATGATATAACATCCAATTATATATTATTTTAACATCAAAAGAATGATATTGTCGCTCGAGCGTACGTACGGATTACCGTCTCCACGAATGTGATGAGATTCATTCCCCATCGTACCCATTCAAGACTAATTTTCATTATATGATAAAAAATAATTTTTAAAGACTTTATATAATTCTATATATTAATAATATACATCCCATCCATAATAAATATTACTCACATAATAAAGAATATAAAGGAAAATGAATCCGTTAACACCCGAAACAACGATAATACTAAGATATTATTAACAAAGCAATGTTAAACGATCATATATGATATCATATTAATGTATATGATTCTTGTATAATTTAATAACAATTATTTAACCATTATATAGGAGGTAAACCTACCCATTATCAAGAAAAAGTACCAGGTAAGGGTTAATTTCACAATCTCTTTATTATCTGAGATTGTTTTTACGTAAGTATCTACTGGGACCTCTTTATCATCCACTTACATGTTTCTTAAAAATATATTTCAAAACATTCTTACTATTTTATAGACTATGGGTTAAAGTAATTTATACCCTTGTTTTAATTTTTATAAGATGTTTATAAAGGAATCTTTCTGTCATTTTCCAAAGAAGGTCCTTTTTAACCTTTTCGACAGAATTAAGGTAAGAATTTCTTTTATTAACTTATACAGCGGGTGAGGCTATTTTCCACCGTTATAAAATCATCGAAGTTTCCCCTACAAGCTTATAATAATATTTTCAAATTAAATGTTTTATTTTATAATTATGTTACTTTTAAATGATTTAAAAAAAGAGATATTTCCCTTAAATAGTTTTGATTTCATCTATGTCAACATCCTTTGATAGATTTTAAGCTTATTTGAAGTTGATTTATTATGATACAAAACTTCAATATTGTATTGAAGGTTTTGTGATATGTTTGATTGTGGATGTTTTATTTTTCTACCATTCATGGTTTATGGATAAAGTATTGACATTTCGTATTCTAGTTTTAATACAAATGTTTATGTTATTTTTAAACCTGTTCATATGAGGAATGCATTGGACTTAGTATGTGAAGGGTGCAGCCCGCTATAGCTCCTCGACATATCGGTAGATCTCATGAGACAAACTAGTGTCTTGGCACATGGCCTTGACAAAATCTTATATGTAGTCTTGGCATAAGGCCTTGACTATGTGGTTATAATAGTCTAGAATTATGAATTCTATCATTACGAAAGTGGTTATTGATATTGCATGTGATTATTGGACTAGTAGAAAATCCATGTGAATAAGTAAATGGCATTTTTTTTTATTTTTGCAATATTATGCTGAAGTTAATGTTTAAAAGTATTTTGTTTTAGTTATACATTGCCTTAAATGTTTATGCTTATTTATGAAAGTTTCCGCTATATTGTTATCCTTAATGAGCATCTGAGCTCACCCCTTTCTATGTTTTATTTTTCCCAGGATGTGAAGAAGTATTTTATGACTGACCAGTAGGGATAGTCTAAGGGGATATGAGTGTGGACTATGGATACTATGTTGTTGTAGTTTTTCACTTTATCATGGAATGTAAGACTTATGAATGTATCTAGTGTTTACAAGGCTACTAATCTAATCAGTCTTTCGAGACTTGATCTTTTGTGATCATTCCAATGTTATGTAATAATGCACCAACTATGGGTAAATGGGGTCGGGGTGTTACAGCTGGCATCAGCGGTAAAACCTAAAAACACCGCTTTGAGCTAGACTCGAACGGGAACTGGTGCACGACAATCGGCCTTGCTGCACTCTTGGTTATGACACTCTCGAAGGATATGATTAGGATAATTCTCATTTTCTTTACAAACCATTACGAAGGGTTTATGATTATATACTTCCTCAGAGAACAAATTTTTATTATTATGGATTATATCCATAAAATGTTCAATTTATGTTAAGTGTTTTAAAAGTTTGGATTTATGTATTGCGATTCATAAACTAATCTAGTGTATTCCATTGTTTAAAAATGGCACCTAGTAGAAGGAATTTAAACCATGTCAATGCATGCACTCTATGTAGGGATTTACCTCCTGCTCAAGATAATTATAGTGGAGCTCATGATGAAACTATTACTAATCAGTTAATCACCATACTAGGAAAACTCACTCAGGTTATGAATAATAACCTTAACCGTATGGAGCACCCTGATCCACAGTGTGGAGGATTAATGTTAGATAACTTCATTAGGAAACAACCAACAAAATTCAATTGGAGTACAAATCCATTAGTATCTGAGCAATGGATAAATTTCTTAGAGAAAATATTCCATGCCTTGGGGAGTAGTGAAAGGGAAAAAGTTATCATGCCAGTTTACCGCCTCACTGGAGATGCTGATCAATGGTGGTAATTAATTCAAAACACAAAGGAAGATTATGAAGTATAAAATATGGAATGGAGGGATTTTAAAGAAATTTTCATAGAAAAATACATTCTCATGACCATCAAACGTATATAGAAAGACAATTTCTGAGTCTGAGGAAAAAGGAGGATAAGAATATTTCAATGTATGAGTCTAACTTTACAAGGTTAGAGAGGCATGATGAAAATTATATATGTAACCCCGGAAGTAATATTGATCGTTTCTTTGATGGGTTAAAAACATTTCTCTGTAGAGCATTAGTCTCACAATCCTTCTCGTCGTATGAAGATATTGTCTCATGTGCTATCAAAACAGAAAATGAATTCTCTAAGTCTTACGACTTTAAAGCAAAGCAAGAGAAGAAGAGATCTACTGATCACTCTGAAAATGGAAATAAGGGGAAGAAGAGAAAAGTTGAATATCTATCCTGCGGTAAATGTTGGAAGAAACACCCTGATACTTTCTTGAAGGGAATGTGATTCTGTTAAAAGTTTGTTGAAAAAGGCCACCAATCTCGTGATTGCAAGGGGAATAAAGAAGCTGTCGATGTTCAATGAAACAATTGCAAGGAGATGGGACATTATGCAAATGAATGTCCTAAGCGTTAGGGGAACATACCTCAGAAAAGGACAAGGGATCAAGGCCAATCTTATGCTATCACTACTGCTGAAGTTGAAGCTCCAAAAGACCTAGTGGTAGGTAATTTAATGGTTTCCTCAAGTTTACCCAATGCTTTATTTGATTCTGGATCATCACATTGTTTAATATCTTCCCAGTTTGCTAAGAAAATTAGATATTTCCAATTTGATTTAACAAGGGAGTTGTCAGTCAAAACTCCTAAGGGAAGTATCATTGCTATAAAGTTCTGCGAATCAGTTCCCATTAGGGCATATAAATGTTCTTTATCTACTGATCTCATCATCATACCCATGATTGAATCTGATATAATCCTCGGTATGGATTGGCTTTCAGACCATGGTGCAAAAATTTATTGTAAGATGAAGGAGGTTATTATTTTTGATGATGATGATAAAGAACACCTTATCTTTAGAGAAGAATCACCACCACCTAATTCTTATCTAGATTTATCCCCATTAGCTCAACTAAATTCAATTATTGGGGAGGAAGAGAATGAAATGACTGTGGGTGAGGAAAGGAATGTTCAAATAGAGGATGTACCTATTGTGAGAGAATATGTTGATGTGTTTCCATAATATTTACCTGGACATCATCCAAAATGAGAAATTGAGTTTTCTATTGATTTAATTCTTGGTTCAAGGCCCATATCGAAGACCCCTTATAGAATGACCACTGTAGAATTAGTGGAACTAAAGAAACAACTATAGAAATTGAGTAATAAAGGATTTATTCACCCCAGTGTTTCTCCATGGGGAGCCCCTGTCCTTTTTGTTAAGAAGAAATATGGATCTATGATATTGTGCATTGACTACAGGGAGATCAATGCTATAACAATAAAGAACAAATATCCCCTACCTCACATTGATGATTTATTTGACCAACTGCATGGAGTTAAATACTTTTCAAATATTGACCTTCGATCTGGATACCATTAGTTGTGTGTGAAGAATAAATAAATTCTGAAGACAACATTTCGAACTGGGTATGGGCATTACGAGTTTACAATAATGCCTTTTGGATTGACTAATGCACCCTCTATCTTCATGGATCTAATGAATAGAGTTTTCAAGGAATATATTGATGACTTTGTAGTGGTATTTATTGATGATATCTTGGTATACTCCAAAAGATAATAAGATCATAAAAATCACTTGTTCATTATCCTGAAGACTCTGAGAAGACATGAATTATATGGGAAGTTTAACTAGTGTGAATTCTGGCTTCAAGAGATTTATTTTCTTGGCCATATTATCTCTAAGGATGGAATCTCTATTGATCCTTCTAAGACAAGAGAAATCCAAGAATGGCCAGAACCAATGAGTATAACTGAGGTACGCAGTTTTATTGGTTTAGCAGGTTATTATCGACGTTTTGTCCAGAATTTTGTCCGATTGGCTAACCCATTAAAGAAGCTCACACGTAAAGGGGTTAAATTTGTTTGGAAAAAATATTGTGAATAATTTTTCGAAGAACTGAAGAGAAGATTAGTCAATGCTTCTATATTGAATCTACCATCTGGGAATGATGGTTTTTTTTATTTATAGTGATGCTTCAAAGAAAGGACTTGGTTGTGTCCTTATGTAGAATGATAGGGTTATTGACTATGCATCACGACAGCTAAAAATTCATGAGAAAAACTATCCTACTCATGATCTTGAGTTAGCTTCTATAATCATTTCTTTGAATATATGGAGACATTATCTCTATAGTGACAAATGTGAGATATATATCGATCACAAGAGTTTGAAGTATATTTTCTCACAGAAATAACTCAACATGAGGCAACAATAATGGCTTGAACTACTCAAGGATTATGATTTCATGATACACTACCACTCGGGGAAGGAAAATAAGGTGGAAAATGTTTTGAGCAGAAAGGATCATGGAGTTTTGAACAAGATGAGAGTTGAAAGGGATCCTATTTTCATGTATTTAGTAAAGATGGATATGGGAATATACATGGAAGGGAAAACATCAATACTTTTTCAAATGGTTTCCAAACCATCATTACTAGAAATAATAAAGAGTTATCAGAATGATGATGAAGAGTTTAAAAAGAAGATTAGAGATGTGAATGATTAGAGATTGAGTGACTTTGTGTATGAAGATTAAATTTTGAAATTTGGGAAAAGACTTTGTGTTCCCAATATACCTGATCTAAAAAGGGAATTGTTGGATGATGCTCATAGTTCCAATTTCTCTATACACCCTAGGAGCACCAAAATGTATAGAGATTTGAAAGAATATTTTTGGTGGGACAACATGAAGAGGGAGATTACTGATTTTGGGTCAAGATGTATGGTTTTTCAACAAGTGAAAGTTGGAAGGCAACAGCCTGGAGGAGTATTGCAACCTATTCTCATACTTGAGTGGAAATGAGATAATATCACGATGGACTTTGTCATGGGACTACCAAAGACTCCTAGAAGGACTGATTTAATATGAGTCATTGTTGATCGTCTTTCCAAGTCAGCACATTTTCTTGCTATAAGAGAAGATCTAACACTTGAACGTCTAGCAAGACTATATATTAATAAAGTTGTGATACTTCATGGAGTACCCCTATCGATTGTTTCTGATCATGATCCATGTTTTACATCAAGATTCTGGAAAAGTCTTCAGAAAGCCTTGGATACTAGGATTCGTTTGAGCACTACTTACCACCCCAAAACTGATGGACAATCATAACGGACTATTCAAACCTTAGAAGACATGTTGAGATCATGCTCAATTGACTTTCAAGGTATGTGGGATCAATATTTACCACTGGTAGAATTTTACTATAACAATAGTTTTCATTAATGTATTCCGATGGCACCATATGAAGCATTATACGGAAAGAGATGTCGCACACCAACCTGTTGGGATGATGTTGGTGAAAGAAAACTCATAGGCCCAGAACTGGTGGAAGAAACGATAAAAAAGGTAAAGGTAATCCAAAACCACATCAAAGCAGCTCAAA
The DNA here is from genome assembly GCA_963277665.1 of Viscum album. Lineage (NCBI taxonomy): Eukaryota > Viridiplantae > Streptophyta > Magnoliopsida > Santalales > Viscaceae > Viscum > Viscum album. Next base: position 611,354,096 of record OY728129.1, on the reverse strand, counting down.
GTAGGCAGAAAAGCTATGCTGATAATCGAAGGAAAGATTGGGAATTTCAGGTAGGAGATCATGTTTTCTTGAAGGTATCTCCATGGAAGGGTGTTATACGTTTCAGTAATAAGGTAAAATTTAGTACTAGGTACATCGGACCTTTAGAAATTCTAGAACGAATTGGGGCTATAGCTTATCATTTGAAAATACCACCAAATCTCTCCAAAGTTCACAATGTGTTCCATGTATCACTTTTGAGAAAATACATGCTTGACCCAACGCATGTACTCACCTATGAGGAATTAGAACTGGAACCCGATCTGTCCTATTGAGAAGAGCCCGTCAGGATTCATGATACAAGAGAACAAGTGTTGAGAAACCAGATGACTCATCTGGTAAATGTTTTATGGAGAAACTATAAGATGGAAGAGGCAACGTGGGAAACCGAGGAACTTATGATGAAGAACCACCTGAGTATTTTTATGCAGTAATACTCTAGAAATTTCGAGGATGAAATTATTTAAAGGAGGGGAGAATGCAACACCGCAAGCTTCCATGGTACGCTTCTCTTTGAATAGTACAGTAGCGTGTGTTGTACCCAACTTCGAGTTCTAACGCACACCGCAACCAATCAAACTAGCCGTTATGAATAGTAATACCCAATTTTTAAAATTTTATAAATTTTGTCTTTCAAAATGGACTTCATTTTTGATTTCAGAATATTGAAATTAGCTTAGGGTGAATTTTTGGTATTTTTGTGAAAACATTCTATTTTTGATGAATAGTGAAAAACACTGAGTTATTGTTTAAAACCGAATTTTTATTTAAATAATTATTTGTTTTATTTAAATTTATTTTTGGTCAAAATAGATACATAATATCTATATATGATTAATGTAATTCATTGGAGTCAATTTATAATAATTTAAGATATATAAAATTTTTTATAGAACTTTTCACCGTCTTTTACCCACCTCCTAGGAGAATTTGCAAATTCATATAAAACTTAATTTTAACGCTTCTGTGAGTGGAATTTCAAAAATCCGAGAGACATGGTTAATATGAAGGAGTAAAATGTCGTTCAATAAGATAAAAATATTTTTCGGTGAATAGTAACTTTTTTAATTTTATTTACCACGGTTAAAGGTAAATAGGGTAATTAAGGGTAAAAATGATATTATTATTACCCTAACACATGTCCTAATTCTATTGGATAAGTATAATTCGACCAAAAACAACCTTAGGAATAAAATATGAACCTATTTGGTCCAGTTGTATTAGATTAGGACATTTATTATTATTTTATTTAAAGAGGCGTTAAAAGAGTTAAAATCAAAGTTTAATAACTAAAACATTTTTAATATAGAGTTATAAATAAGATAAATTCAATTATAAATATTCATTATAAAGATAAAAATATTTCCTACATAATGGTATTTTATTTATAATTTTTAAAAATTAAATAATTTAATTTATTTATGACACAATGGAGATCCAGTAATTACCTAATTAATAAAATATTAAAATAATTGATATTATAAATATCCAAATAAATGTAATTTGAGACTTTTTAGGAATTAAATTAATTTTATATGTTAATATGACACATTAGGGTTTTTTAGATGAATTTTTTTCGAAGTAATAATTCTGTTATGAATTTAGCAAAAACAAAATACCAACTAGTGTCAAAATTGACATAAAAGAGTTTTAAAACAAATATTGTATTATTAATTGATATTCTATTCCTTAATATCTAAGGCTCGTACAAAGAACATATATAATGATAGTTGTATCATTAATGAACTACTTGGGGTTTTCTTGGAAGTATTTAGTATGTTTATTAATCATATAATATAAAAATACAATGAGACATGGTAAATGTCAAAATATTTAACTAAGAGTTAAATCTAAAAGATAAAGTTAATATATTTACCCAAACTGATCTAAAATCTATTGGTTGAGTGGTTTTTGACCCATCCCCACCATATACTTTAAATAATCCATTTTGGATCCATTATAAAGCAAAAATTATTTTTTTATAAAATAATATTTCTAGCTTTTACTAAGGTTCCACTAACCCCTCTTATAAAAGGGCACTCCCCCTTCTATCTAATTTACACCTTCAAAGCCTTTTGGATCGGCCAACCCCTGCCAAAATATCCTCTAAAATTTCCTAACTTCATCCTATAGTTCTTCCTTTAGTCATAAAGCTAACTTAAGGATCCCTTTTGATCAAATCAAATGGAAGAACCCGAAGAAGAGGTAATAATTTTACCACCCTTTTTCAAGTTCTTATCTTCTTCCACTTATTCTTTATTTTTTATTTCAATTATAAAATAATAAATATAGTATCTTCTATATACTGTGATGTTATTATAAATATTGGACAACCATATTCATTATTCTATCCATCCTTTGAATGACATGTCACCATACGTGCGTATGTACGGATTACCATCTCCACGTCGTGGTGTAATTGTTATCCAATACATTATTATTTGGATGGGTATAATAATGATGTTTAATTAATGGAAATAATAAATATAACCTGATAATTATTCTGTATATATGATATAACATCCAATTATATATTATTTTAATATCAAAAGAACGATATTGTCGCTCGTGCGTACGTACGGATTACCGTCTCCACGAACGCGATGAGATTCATTCCCCATCGTATCCATTCAAGAATAATTTTCATTAGATGATAAAAAATAGTGTATAAAGACTTGATATAATTCTGGATATGAATAAGATACATCCCATACATGATAAATATTACTCACATAATAAAGAATATAAAGGAAAACGAATCTGTTAACACCCAAAACAACGATAATACTAAGATATTATTAACAAAGCAATGTTAAAAGATCATATATGATATCATATTAATGTATATGATTCTTGTATAATTTAATAACAATTATTTCACCATTATATAGGAGGTTGAACTACCCTTGATCAAGGAAAATTACAAGGTAAGGTTTAATTTCACAATCTCTTTATTATCTGAGGTTGTTTTTACGTAAGTATCTAATGTGACCTATTTATCATCCACATCCATGTTTCTTAAAAATATATTTCAAAAAATTCTTACTATTTTATAGAATATATGTTAAAGTAATTTATACCATTGTTTGAATTTTTATAAGATGTTTATAAAGGAATCTTTCTATCATTTTCCAAACAAGGTCCTTTTTAACCTTTTCGACAAAATTAAGGTAAGAATATATTTTTTAACTTATACGTCGGGTGCATCTATTTTACACCGCTATAAAATAGTCAAACCTCCCCTTAAAAGCTTATAAGAATATTCTCAAAGTAAATGTTTTATTTTATAATTATGTGAATTTTAAATTATTTAAAATAAAAAGAGATATTTCTCTCAAATAGTTTTGATTTCATCTATGTCAACATCCTTTGATGTATTTTAAGATTATTTGAAGTTGATTTATTATGATAAAAAACTATCATATTGTATTGAATGTTTTGTGATATGTTTGATTGTGGATGTGTTATTTTTCTACCATTCATGGTTTATGGATAATGTATTGGAATTTCATATGCTAGTTTTAATACGAATGTTTATGTTATGTTTAAACCTGTTCATATGAGGAATGCATTGGACTTAGTAAGTGATGGGTGGAGCCCGCTATAGATCCTCGATGCATCAGTAGGTCTCATGAGACAAACTAGTGTCTTGGCCAAGGCCTTGAAAAAATATTATTTATAGTCTTGGCACAAGGTCTTGAATATGTGGTTATGATACTCCGGCATTATGCATTTCATCATTATAAAAGTGGTTATTGGTATTGCATGTGATTATTGAACTAGTAGAATATCCATGTGAATAAGTAAATGGAATTATTTCATTTTTTTTGCCATATTATTCTGAAGTTAATGTTTAAAACGCTTTTGTTTTACTTATAACGTTCCTTATATGTTTATGCTTATTTATGAAAGTTTTTGCTATATAGTTATCCTTACTGAGTATCTGAGCTCACCCCTTTCTATGTTTTATTTTTCCCAGGATGTGAAGAAGTATTTTATGACTAACCTATATGGATAGTCTGAAGGGATATGAGTGTGGACTATGGAGACTATGTCGTTGTAGTTTTTCACTTTATCATGTAATGTAAGACTTATGAATGTATCTAGTGTTTCCAAGGCTACTAAACTAATCGGTCTTTAGAGACTTGATCTTTTGTGATCATTCCAATGTTATGTAATATTTCACCGACTCTGGGTAACTGGGGTCGGGGCATTACAACACTAGTGCAACAGAACTGGAAAACCACTCCGGCAGGCGAACGTGGTGGTCGGTGCTCGCCGACCGCAGAATGGGGCAGCATCGCACGACGCTGTGGCAGACCGAAGGGGAGACCAACTCTCGGTTGGGTGCGTTGGCGAAAGGGCGGCGCGCCGTCGTGTGTCGCAGGTGGAGGTCATGGCTTCGAAGCTGCGGTGGAGGGGGACCCACACCCTACGGGTCCCGCAGACATCAAGGAGGTGCCACGTGGCACCGCTGGTTGAAGAGCTGAATGACTCTTTCAGCTATTTGGGAAGGAGGGGCTGCACGGCCCCTTGCGCCTGCCACGACCCAGCCCAGCCGGTTCAAGTCGGGCTGATCCCATCACAGCCTAGCCAGTTTGGGATGGGCCGGTCTGCTACCCAGCCAGTTTGGGTCTGGTCGAGTCAGACCCAGACCAGGTTAGGTTAACCCGAACAGGGTTGGGTCGGTCAGGTTGGTCTGACTGGGTCAGATCGGACCCGAACCCTCTTCGACCCAAATATGATTAAAAGGTCGTATCTTAATACCAAATTCCTGTTTGACGAGATGTATGCGACGTTGGGATACTTGGGATGAGATGATCCTTTTGAGATACTCCACTTGAGTTTTGTATAAAGTTGGAGTATGACCGGGTTGGATCGTACCTGAATCCAACTGGGCCCTCGGCACTGAAATGCGTATAACTCTCAAACTGGGAATCCGATTAACATGCCGTCTATTGTGTTGGAACCCTTATGACATGACATATCATTGGGTTACTTTTTTTGTGGGACTTCATACCTATTGAAGTATAATCGATGGCCTGAGAAGTAGATCCTCCCAGAATCAAGCGTGCTATGTATGAGAATCCAATGGCTGGCTATGACATGAAGAATGAATAGTGATCCGGTGTGGATCAACACCTAGTGATCCTGTGTGGATCACAATCGAGCGATCCTGTATGGATCAACATCTAGCGATTATATGTGGATCAACACCTAGAGATCCTGTGTAGATCAGCACCTTGAGATCCTCTGTGGATCAGTACTGAGCGATCCTCCATGGATCAAAAATAGAACCCTTGAAAGAATAAGATGATCTAGCTTTACGAATAATCATCTGTACTTCTGTACCTAGTTATATCTGATTTGAGTTGAGTCTTTTGCTTTGTGATTTGTGATTGAGATCATTCTTTGTGGTTTTACTTTGTGGAATTATGAGAGAACTTCGGGGGTCTCAGGGTCTATATTGGGTGTTGTTATAATCACCTCCGCACGGGCTTCGCCCGCACCTTGTTGTGTCTTGTGCAAACGACAAGCAGCTCGACTGAGACTATAGGAGCCAGGACAAGGCGGTACACGAAGGTGACTTGTTGATGTGGAAAGATTTGGAGATGAGTTGTACCTACCCTTCAGGTAGGATCCTTGGAAAATGATCTCAGAATCTATTTTCTATTTTTCTATTGTAGTGGTATCTTTTAGTTGGGCTTGTATTCCTGGACCTTTACTTTCAGTACACACTTTTACTACTATAGTTTTACTTTGTGGTTGCATCTTTTTTTGTTCTGGGACCGTGTGTTCATACAGGTTTAAAGGCAATGAATTCCCATTTTGGGGATACATCTTTCCAGTACTAGTCGCCATGCCCTAGCCTATGGAAGGCAGGCTTGGGGCAATCACGACACGGGCCCTGGGGAACAGGTTGTGAAAAAAGGAAATAGTTTAATTTTATTAAATTCCTCTTATTATATGGTTTTATTTAAAAGTTAAATTTCTATTTTTTTAACTTGAATTTGAAAAAATTAAACTCATTTTTTAAATTATAATATGCAAATTATCTTAGGGTTATTTTTCTTTATTTTTCTGAAAGGATTTATTTTTTAGTGAATAATGAAAATACTGATTTTTTTTAAAACATTCATTTATTTTTATTAAATAAAGTAATTTAAAAGTACTATTGTGATCAGAATTTAATATAAAAGTAACATAAGTTTTTTTTGTTATATACCATCTAATTAATTAAATTTCAATCATATATATACCTTATTTGGTATCTGTATATTTTTTTGGTTAAAAAATGCATTTCTCTAAAAAAAATTTTCATTACATTTTGTGTTTTAATATTTAATTAATTTTTAGAAATTATAAAAACTGAATCATAAAAAATGGATTTAAAATTTGGAATTAGGTAGTCCAAATTTGGTAAATAGATCCCTTTTTTTTGGTTAATTTGAATTGTAACTGTAGTAAATAGCTGTCACCTCGATAAGGATAAATTTGGGTAATTAAGGTTAAAAATAATATGATAAAGACTAAAAATGACCATAAAATCATCCTTTAATATATTTTATGAGTGAGGTTCAAAAATAATTATCCAATATTTTAATTTATGTAAATTTGTTGCCATTTTTCATTAAAATGACTTATATATTATTTTATGTAAATATAAAGTAAAAAATGTCACTCTCTTGATTTTAATATTTATAAAATTTTATGATAGGGATGAAAAAAATATGTTTAGTTATAAATGGTTATTTTAAATATAAATTAATTTTTATCATGTTAACTTATTTTTAATTTTTACCCATGAAGTAATTACCTTAAATGCTTACGCAATACTGATACAATTCTTGTGCAAGCAGTAGAAAAAAATTAAATAATTTTAAAAACACTAAAAGTTTTTTGGGTGAGTTATAATGTCTCAATAATTTCATAGATATATATAATATATTAGTTATTTTAAATTTATTATATTTTAATTCAATTTCTGTAATGTTATTTTCAAATTAAAATTAATTGAATAGTTCTAAAAATGACACTAATTATATTTTTTAATAAATAATGTTTTAATAAATGATTTAAAATTAATAAAAATAATATATTTTTAAAATTGAATTATATATGGTTGATAATATCAAACTTGGTCCATTTATGGGTTAATTATCCTTTTATAGTAACTTTCTTGACTCTTTTATTGTAAAAAACATTGATACCATAGTAATAGACAAAAGGGTTAACAGGGAGTTAAAACCAAAAGACAAGGGTGAAAAGATCAACTAAAAACGTCCAATTTTTTTATATGAGAATATTTAGACTTATAATAATAATATATTTGAATTATATAAATTTGGATCCATTTTTCCTTGATAAATAATTTATATTAATTTAATACTTTAAGAAATTCCAAGAATTCCCTCCCCTCACTTATAAAATAGAACATCATTTCCTGTCTTCCACACACATTTGAGAAATCTAGTTCATCCAATACCAATCCAAGTCTCTCCCCAACATTACTACACAAGTCCTAGTGTCCTATGATTGATTATAAAACTATTCTATAAAGGATTTTGGTGTAAACGTGGAGAGGTTGTCTCAAGAAGAAGTATAAATCTTAAGAAATCCAATTAAATTTATTTATTTTACTACATACTTAAAGTATTATTCAAACATATTTAATTAATAAAATAAGTATATTACATATAATAAGATGTTATTATATTAATTTAATAATCTATATCCATCTCCTCTTCCATCAAATGGGGAATGGAAACACCATTCATGCATATGTGTGGACCACAACCTCCACAAAGCGATGTGTTTCGTTTCCATCACCTCCTCTCAAGACTGGTTATAATTAAGGATTTAATATATATATATATTATATTCATAAAATAATTATCATTATAAAAAATTAATATATAATCTATTTTCTTACCTTCATATTCATTAAAAAATGATAACGTCGTTCATGTATACATGTGGATTACCACCTCCACGAAGTGATGTGATTCATTTTTCATAACCAAATCACATGTATATTGTATATAAGTTTATTTGAGTTTATAATATGATATTTATCATATAATAATCATTAAAAAAAAAGATAAAATAATACTTTTCTTCCTTCCATCATGATCTTTGAAAAATGAAAATGTTACTAATGCGTACATAAAACCTACCGTCTCAAGGGTTGTAACATAGTTCACTTTTAATAACCATATTTAATGGTTTTTTTAAAAGTATAATTGACCTATAAAAATGGAAATTATTTATGGATTATTATTCTATAGATTATGGAATAGTGACCTATTCATGTATATTCAAACTACCAAAGTCATTTTGGACTTATAAGAAGAATATCATCAAAATGTCCGACATGAAATTAAATGACTTAGTAGTTGAATATAACAATTAAATAAAGAAAATAAAAGGAATAATAAACTTGAAAAAGGTTCTTATTAAATTAATTAATTAACATAATTTTATTATTTAGGAAGATAAGTAACATACACGACGAGTTGGACTCAAGGTAAGAGATACTTTAACGTAAAAACTCATTTTAAATATTTTAAAGATTTATTTTCTAAATATTTTTCTTCCATATTCATATAATTAAAATTATTTTATCGATATATTTTTATATAAATAAATTATAAAGAAAAGTTTATGTTTATTTTGACTCTCTTTTAATGGTATTCAAAATAAATATTTTTACATATTTTATATGGAATGTTTTCAATTCCTTTACAAAAAGAAAATGGAATATTCTATTTTAACATATATAATGTCATAATATTTTCCAAACACCATAATAATTATATATTTCTTTTCTTCCTTTAATTTTTTTCATGTTTTGTTTTAAATAAAAACCCTTCTTCTCTTTATTCTGGGTATTTTAGTTTTGAAAATGGGTTGTTAAAAGGAAAGGGTATTTGATATCTGAATATGTTTTTTCATATGGGTTAAGAAATTTTTTAAGGGTTTTATAATGAAAATATGGAAGATTAAAATGTTTTATTCATGATATGGTACATCATAATTATATATGATGATGAGTGGAAATGATACAACTTATATAATGGGATATCCTCATATAGCTTATACGATGGGTAAGATTGATATAGCTTATAAAATGGTTGAGAAAGATATATCTCTCCAATGCATTGGGTAATGTTATTTTTCTTCAAAAGAAATATGGAGGGAGTTAACTAGGTATATTTATCCTATGGATTTAACTAGGATCTAGTTATTTCATACATGAGTTGTAAATATAATTCTCTAAATTTCTTAAAAAAGGTTTTATTTGTTTTCTATGGATTTTAAATGATTTCATTGGAAAAAAATCATGTTTTTTTAATATGGATATGATTTATTTTATATGATAAATAATATTTTGATAAAGGAAATATTTTTTCTGGGGTTTCATGTTTTTCATGGGACTAATATATTCGATTCTTTTATGTCCCTTATTGTGATTTTTGAGCTCATCCCATGTTTTTTAAATGTTTTTAATAAGTTTTAAGGATAAGTAAGAAAAAACAAGAAGTCAATTTAAAGTAATTAATATTTGTTATGAAAATTAAAAATGTTTCTTTTTAAAAGTTTTATATTGTGTGAAAAATATATACTGAGTAAAAGTTTCATATTTTTGACATATACGTTTGTTATATAAGAGTTATAACCTAATTATATAAAACTGTAAACCTAAAATATATTTGGGAATTAAATAAAGAAAATTCTAGTATAATGGCACTATATTATGTAATGTTTAATGTTGGGACCTTATATACATATTATTGGGTTAATCAGATGCTCTTTATAAACTATTGAACTCAATTACTATTTCATAATGTTATCCTTGTTCCATGAATGAACCCTAAATTATTATTTAATCATCATCCCATTTACTAAGTTTCTTTAAATTATATTTTGAGTATCCTATAGTTTCTATATTGATCATTATACATTTATATAGATATCCATATTATTATATTTTGAAACCTACTCCATCATTTCTCATAGTGAATGTTTCTTGTACTTTTGGAATCATGACCACATGGAATTTTTTTCATGTAGGAAATATTTTAGGCTTGTATCTACTTCTATGGTGAAGTTATTTGAACTGATCAAGGAGCTTAATATAGTATACAAATATAATGAGTCGATATCATTATATAAAGTTTCACTTCATAGGAATTTATGAAATAATTCATGGTAGATTAAATATTCCACCATGTCAGGAGATCCAGTCTATTAGTTTTCAAAATTTGTCATATTAGGATGGGCTATGGTATATAAATTATTTGCTACTTGCTAATAAGGTATGGTTATAGGAAACAACATTATTTAACCAACTATCTAATCATAGTTTGATGGAATTATACATATAGGTTTCTAGTGTCCTACATTAGCACACTGTTGTACATAAAAAAAATCCATAAAAGGGTCATAGAATAAGGTACATCCAATTATTATGAAATTGTTCCATATTATGGGGAAGAATACAATAAATTCGATAACCTGAATATGAAATGAGATAAATTTGATGATGAGGAAGTTTATGATGAAAGAGCAATATGGGAAAATAATTATGATGATGAGGAATACGTAGATGTTTTAGAATAATTGAATAGAAATATAATGGTTATACACTAGCCTCAATGTAAGATAAACTATCCACCACTATTCACATTTGGATGGGAATCTATGCACATTTTCTTAAATTCGACTGCAATATTATCACATATACAACTGAGTTTCCTATATTTATAGAGGATGGATTTGGTTCAATAGAGAAAAAATTATATATTGGAATATATTTTCCAATAAAATATTCAATTAGAACCTTGTTAATGAAATTTCATATAGAGAGAGACTATAGATATTTAGTTAAGCAGTCAAAATGGGAGAAATATGTCTTACGAGGTGAAAAACCTAACAATGATTTTATATTTCACTCGAGAATGATTCCAAACATTTATCTTAGATATTGGAGGATATCTATGATTTAATCATCTCATACCAACATTAAAAACAACATTACACTAGATCATACGTAATTGGATATAAAATTTATGCCTACTGTTATTATCAAGATGATTAGGACCTAACAAATTTATCAGTATCCCTTTTAAATGAAAGGATACATTTTATTAGCTATATAATTTCATATATGGAGGCAATGAGATAGAAACATAATGAAATTATTAATGATTATAGTGACGATGATATCTATTATTGGGGTTTCCATAGTTTCTATCTATACCGAGTAAAAAAACCAACTTGTCTTTCACCTCAACATGACTGAATATGTGTCTCAATAAAATTGATTTGATCCATCTCATGAACATTTTCATTGAGTGTTATATCCATTAATTCCTTGTATTTCCACAATTTGTTATTTAAATAGTTTATAAATATTGGTAGCATATTTATTTATGGAAATTATACTGGCGTACTACTAATTGTGGAAACCTAAGATGGTAACTGTGTACCTATGCTTCTTGCATTTGAAATAGTAGTGAGGGAAAATTGTGAATCTTAGAGTTGGTTTTACCCTATATCAATAACCATTTCACCCAAGGTGTATATTTGATATCAGATCCTCATTAAGAGATCAAGGAGGCAATCAATGCAGACCATGTTTCACAGAGATCCCAAAATTCATATCATCAATACTGTATTAAACACATTTACATTAATGCGTGAAAGAATTTTCATAATGAATCTATGAATAAGGAATCACAATGCATGGTATATAATCTAGCTATTATTTTTCATTATAAAAATATAATGATAATAAACATTTTATATAATATGTTCATTTTTATAGTATATGATCCAAATCAGTGAAGTTATGAACAATGATTGGAAGGAATTCATAGGGACAATATGGGAGTTGATGACAACATTGTATAGATTCCAAAATATAAATAGGCATTAGAATATGATGGGGTGATATTGAAGGTCACAGGAATATAGGAAGTGCCTACTAGGTAGTTTCCAACATTAATTTTTGTCGCAATCAATGAATAATATAAGATTTATATGGTGAATAATTTCATGGCCAATGAAATTAATTCAAATATTAATTGACATGAACATTAGAACCAATAATGAAATATCATCACATATAATTTATAATTTATTTATTTATATAATGAATTACATTATATTGAATTTATATATTCACTGATGAATCAGTTTACCACTTCTTGGTGTACCGTTGTTTCAGCAAGAGGATTAAAGTGTAGGATTTTCCTAGTAGTAATACACACATGTTCCAAAAAACTCTGAAAATTTTCATAGAAATCCTTAGGTTATAGAATGGAAGGTTTTTATAATTGAATTATTTGGGATGTTCTCCATAAGAATTGCTTCAGGTGCAAGGAATCTTATTGATCTATCTAGTATTGAGATATTGGTGTAGGAGGATCGCTTTACATTATTGAGAGTATTCTAGGAGAAAAATTACCCCAAGTCTTGAGATAATTCTCTCAAGAATTTGTTGTACACAATAACCATTAGGTTTAGAAAAAACATAATGTGGTTTATATAGATACAGGGTTAGATAAATAATGATTATTCCCAAGACATTATTATTTTTATAAATACTCAGTGAAACCCATATTTTAAATAATAAAAATATTATTATTTACTTGATATGTGATAAACTCATAGATAAGATTAATATTATTTTTTTAAAAATAAATAATCCAATATTTATTAAAATAATATTTAATATTTCATTTCTCATTGGTCCTTAACTTAGTAAAAATACTCCTCATTTTTTATCGAACCTTGAATAATGATCATTATTTAAATAAATAAATTTCACCACATTATTTTTTGATAAATAAATAAATATTAAATTAACTAAAATAATGAAAAAACATTTATTAAGTATTTATATAACCAAATAAATAAATATTTTTTACCTTGAAAATAAACTAAAATATATATATAGTATATATTCATGTAATTAATAATTACCTGCTGAATAAATACTTATTTAATATTAAACTGACAAAATATTATCTTGAATAACTGGTGGATAAATATATTCGATCAACCAAACATGAATAATTATTAATATTTATAAGAGAATAATATTTATTCAACATGAAAATTAAAATATAATTTAACTGAGGTTTTAAATACACATGGTGTGTGACCCTCTACGCCCCTTTCTCAGTTACATTAGGTCATTTCACCTAAATTCCAAGGTTAATATCTATTAATATTCCAAGACACCCATAGAGAAATAAATTAAATACTATAATGAAAATATCCAAATATGAATGTACATTGTGTAATATAATCCATTTCTCTCAATATCTTTAATCAAGATGTTTTCATACTGGTGTCATCAACCTATATTCATGATGCCACTTTCTTTGAATTTATAGAAATTAACTTACCAATATATTTCCATGGATGCACTTAATCAAGAAATTCAATTTTCATTAAAGGATTTGAGATGTAAACTTCTGTTAAATAATATAAGGGACAAATCCTTTTTCACATTATTCATTAATGCATATTACTCATGACACACCCAACATACCATACTTCCCACAAATATATGTTGTCACAGTTTTGGTTAGTACATCAAATACATGCCTCATAATATGAATCAATAGTAATTTTAATGTCTAAGGACCATAAAAAATGTTCACATATAAGAATATCCAATAATAAATATAAATGTGGATTTTATACTTGTGGGCTAAGTTCTCATAACATATTTTTTTGGAGATTACAAAGTGCACACACCATGGGAAAGTGAATAAAATTCAAATGAGTCTACACCCATATAATCCTATATCATTTGGGTCCTATAAAATGATACCATATATCTATAGAACATATATTTCAGAATATTTTCATAGAACTTCTAGGTTTTTATCATAGTGTGGAACTGCCATAAACTTTCAGTGTGATAAGTATCATTGGGAAATTATCATATATATTTCACACAAAATAATGATCATCACATGATAAGATATTTGTTAATATTAAAACCCATGAATATTTTTCTAATCTAATATTTATATTAGTTTATTATAGGGAACAAACTCCAAAAGACTCCCACTTGAAAAAGATACAACTACTAACATATATAATGGTCAGCCTCACATGATAAATATGGTTATGCTAAGATATGGAAATAAACATTAATACCACTGCTATTTAAGTCATATCCTTTTACACATATTATTTAATGATTATTAACATAAACATCAATTAATAAAAAACAAGGATCATGAGGCCTTGTGTCATTGGAAGACTATGATCATAATACATTGAAAGGAAACTAAACATGAAATCCATATTTTATTCTCTGTAATGAGATCCTAAATCACTTTGATCTCCTAAAAATACATTGGATAACCTAGCGAATACATAAAGAAATGGGTGAGCTAATAATCCTAAGGAAATAAACATGATAAGGAAACCTAACATGTGATTCAAAGGTATAACATGATATCATAAAAGAGAAAGATCATAAGTAAGCACTTGGAATCATAACATAAGAAACATGGTATCATAAGATCATGGTAACATATGAAATATGATAGAAACAAAAAAATGAAATAAACATAAGTCAAGGATAACCACCGAGATAAAATCACATGGTGTACATAGTTCCAAAGTGGATTAGGTTCACTCCCTAATCCCATACATAACATATCATGAGACTAAAATATTTCCCAATGCATTGGAGGGCTATACAATTCCTGGACCACCCATCAATTTCATATCATTTTCATGTATATGTGAACGAAATTTGGAAATAAATCATAAATAATAAACATAATAATTACCCAGGGAAAGAAAATAGGTTGCATAATATTTCATCACATCATAATAGAAAAGTGATTTCTTAAAGAAGGAATTTGATAAATGATCAGAAGGCATGTATAACCCCATAAAAATAATTGATAGTGATCTAGGTATATATGTAATAGACATTTATACAAAATTTATAAGCTTTAAATAACACTATAGGTTTTCTTAATTGATGAATTGAAATAATTTTAAAAATATTAAAAACATTCTTGTGGAAAATAACCTTTTCACTTTGAAAATAACTTTTGAAAAGCTAAAATTAACAAAAAATTTATTGTAAAAATTTTATTTAAAAATAATTATTAAACCTATAAATAAATATTAAAATATTTGAGTGTTCATGATGATGGATAATTCTATACATGATGACTACATTATAAAAAATATTCCTTTCAGATTTTGTATGAAAAGTCAAAGTTACTTATTTTGAAAATTATTAGAAGAATCCTTTGAAAACATTTAAGAATAAAATCATGGATAAAATTGATTTTAAATAATTATATGAGAATATTATTATTTTTAAAACAATTTAAAGAAAAAATGGACATGGAAGAGAAAGGGTTTTTAACTAAAGAGACAAATAAAGTCAGTTTTCTTCATAATTTTAAGTACCAAATAGAAGAAAATGGTACTATTACTTTAAAATTTAATGAATAATCAGAGGATAAGAAAAATTAAATGTTTTTATTTGAAAAATATCAAATAATTTCCTATAAATAAAATTCAATCATAAACATTCCCAATTAAAATGCGATTGAAACATAAACCCTTACTGCTTTGGTAACTTTTGAATCATAACTTACCATGAATAAAGTAGATGAATTTAAATATAAATATCATGAAGTATTAATTATTCATTATGTAACATGTAAATATACATTATATACTCCATTTAAAAGATTCTATGTTTATAAAAGAATATGTGTCTCAAAGAAGGAAGTTTTGAGGCAGAAACCCTTACGTTGAGTCCATACTTTACAGTGTATGTATTTTATCTCCGGTATAAAAAAATTATTTTTGTTATTTTTTTAAGAAAATTGATAATTATAATACCCTATAACTAAAACATTTACTTCATTTATTTTTATGATCTATCAAATTACTTAATCAGTTATGTCCCCGTTGGGTGCTTTGAGGATGCTCATTTCATAACTTCAAAATGACATCAGTGTGTTGGCCATAGTAAAATGGGTAATTAATCCATCATATCTCGAATAATAATAATGATATAATTATAATTTTTATATATGAATTATACTTTTAAAAATAACCATGAATTATGGTTATAAAAAATGAAATCTATTATAATCATAGAGATGGTAGGTCGGATGTACACATGTGTAACATTTCTATTTTTCAACAATCATGATGGAAAGAAGATAAGTGATATTTTATATTTTATGAATAATCATAATATCATATATTTAATATTATATATTTAAATACACCTACATATACCATATATGGAATTTGGTAATAAAAAATGAATCACATCACTTTATGTGGCGGTAGTCGCACACACAAACAACATTTTGATTTTTTTCAAGGATGGTCAAGTAGGAAATAATATTATATATTTATTTTCTATAATTTTTAACATTTAATTGTTATCATATATAAACATAAAATCCATAATCATTAACATCCATGGGATTCAATGATGTTAAATGAATTACATCGGTTCCTGAGGTGGTACTCTACTGTACTCATGAACGATGGTTTCATTTTCCATTTGATGGAAGTGGTGATGGATTTGGGTTATTAAATTAACATAATAAAATATTATTATATGGGATATAATTATGTTATTATATCATAATTATTTAGTAATATTTAAATAATTGAAATAAGAAATAAAATATGGATTCTTGGTTAAGAACGATAGATCATCTTCAAATAACCTCTTAAAGATTATACATAAAGCCTCTATAGATTGGATTTATAATTAAACCAAGGATTAAATAATGTGAAGAGGGAAGTAAGTAATGTTTCATATATTTTTTGAACCAATGGGTTTTGGGAGTGTGTAAATGAGAGGATATGGGATGCCCTTTTACAATGGAGGAGGAGTGGTGCTCTTGTAAATACCCAAACCTATTCAATAATGCGAAGTCAGTCTCAAGAAAAGTACCTCCAAAATAGAAAAATAAAAGATTTATGGATATATAATTCTAAGAAACACCTCAAACATTAAAAATAAACATGTTTTAAACATGTTATCCCCTTTAACACCAAGGTTACTCACTTTTACCCTTTTAATTTTTTTACCATAATAATTATATTTTTACTGTTTTTACTATTAGTGATGAAACAAAATTAAGTTAAACATATTATATAACCTAAATTACTATGATTAAAAATATGTAATCCATTTTATCAAAATAAATTAAAATATTTATTAGAATTTAATTTAAAATTAAACCCATATATGTGTAAAAAAAGAGTTTTCAGGAAATGTATTTTTCAAGCATAAGATGATATTATAATAACTATATTAAAATTAATAATAATTAATTGAATTTAAATTAATATTTATAGATATATAAAATATAAATTTAATTTAAATAATTCAGTATTAGGGTTTATTTTAATTAATTAAAATAGATACATATTTTTCACGTTAAAAAAGTTTTCATAAAAATGAGTTTTTAAGACTGTGAATAAAATTATACTAAAATATAGCATAAATATGGTTTAAATATAACAAATTAAATGAAATAAAAAAACTTATTTTACTTTTAAATAAAATTAAAATAATTATGGGACTTTTAAATTACATAATTTATTAAAAAAAGAGATAGTTTTACAAAAAATATGTATTTTCCACTAATCACTGAAAAATAAAAATTTACTAAAAAATCACAAAATTTAACACTAAATAAATTTTTATATGCTTTTTTGAAAAATTATTTTTATTTTATAAAATAAAATTTCTAAAATTTCCATAAATGAATTATAATATTTTCTTATAAAAACAAATAAAAAACATTTTTGAAGGAAATTTATTTTTTGTTGAATAAAATATCTTTGTTAACAGTTAAGTGATTATGAAGAATTTATAAATTTATATGGGGATTATATATATATATATTTAATAAATTAGTAAATGTTATTCATATCCACCAATTTAAAATCTAGGTCAAATATTTCGTGTTTATATAATAATATTTTAAATTATATCACGGTTCTTTTAAACTTAGTGTTGCATGTTGAATATACTATTAAACATAGTGTTCTTTTAAAACTCAGGGTGTTACAACCACACTACATGTGGTTGATCTACTTACTGTAGTCCCATATCTATGAGAAAGTCCATCAAAGGATGATATGACTGAGTATATACTTTTTTTTCTATCATCCTTGATATCTTTGATAATAAGACAACAAAAAGTTCATCATAATATGATTGAACTTTATTATCTTGGTACAAATTAAGAAATAGGGAACAATATAATATTAAAGTGTCTTATTAAGATACATCCGAAAATTAAATATACTCAATCTAATGTTGATATGAAAACTACTAAATGTAATATGGTTAACCCTTTCAAATTACATAAGTCATACTGTGATACTAGATCAAATATTCAAAAGAAGTTTAGTTTTATATCCCCTAAAAAAATAGTATTAACATATCTATATTTTTTATGAACTCATCCATATTTTTTTCATCAATAACTGTTATATATTTCTAAACACCAACCAATGTAGTTCTCTTAGTCTCATTTTATATTTTCATTTTTTTGGATTAAGCATAATAAATCCCAAACCTATGTGCAAATTATGGAAAATAAAATATATTTCCAATATACTCTTAAGAATATATATTCTATACATCATAATAATTCAATGTGACTTTGGAAAAATTTGGGAATATTATTCCATCATATATTTTCCAATACCTTTTCAGCTATGTAGAAAGACTTTGATTAAGAAAACCCATTGATATATAGTAGTAGAGCATGTTACATATAACTCAGGTTACTACATAAGTCATATTGGAGAAATAAATTTAGTATTAATTAACCATTTGACCAATCACTTACTTTCTATATGTTGATAAATATATTTTCCTTGAAAACCATAATGTCTCCATTAAACTCATATAGAAACTTGGGAACACATTCATTTCAAAGGATTGTACTATGATCATTTTTTTTATTTTTATCTATAAATAGATACTTACAACTTATATATCATTTTTTATTGCTTGATGTTACCGACCTTTGTGGTTTCATCATCTGAATATCTCCCATAAGGTTTTCTTTTAGGATCATATCCTTGATATCTAGTAATTAATAAAATTATCATAGAAAAGCTATGAGAAGTAAAATTTTAATGGAATTTCACATAATTATTAGTGAGAGTGTATTTTCATAGAATTTATATAGATATTATAATACTTCCATTAATCGATTATACTTTATTGTTTTGAACATGACCTTCAATGTATTTCTTCTATTGAATACCTACTAACAATATTATATCAACTATAGAAACTACCAAAATGCATAACTAGATTTTAGTACATGGATGCCATATTTAATTTCAAAATAAAATTTTCAATTATATCCATTTTTCCAATTACTACATCCTATAAGAATTATTATTATTACCAAATAATATATATCATCCATCATGGTGAATGTAAAACCACTAATATGGTTTTTTAAACTTTTCTACATATTATGTGCGTTTAGAATAATTACTCCCACTAAATTATGCAGAGTTAACTGTTCTTATGCCAAATTTTCCATCTAAATCCAAGATTCAATTAAATCCTTGCTTTCCTCCACTATCTCAAAAGAGTTATACTTTCCATATATAAATGTTGTAGCTATGATTAATACCTTTCTATCTTGGGGTTTTTAATATCCTAAATAGCTATAGGATAATTAACTAATATGTACTTTGTATTTATTTTGATGTACATTTGAATCTAGGTCCATCTTAACAAATTATTCTCATCAAAACACCTTAGTCTATGAAATAACATACTCCCATCATATCATAAATTATATGAAATCCATTAGTCAAATTAGTTACCATATGGTTAGTTTTTATGCTACAATCTTATGAGACATGCATGTAAGGGTATCATGGTATAATTGAAATATATAAGACTCATAATCAATATAACTTTTACTATTACTATCTATATGATGTAAATAAGGAAATCCAAGTTTAGTATATACCTTCACTCTACATTTTAATGATTGATGAATACTTGGTTAAGATATTCTCCAACATAACATCATAGAGGATCCAATATATTTTACCATATGTATTTATTTCTTTCATTTATTATCTCTAAAATTTATTAGTGGAATTTAATGAAACATAATTGAATTTACCTCTATCTTCATCTTGGAATAGTCTATTCCACCAAGAATGAAATAACTCAGGAAATATTCTCACTTACCTTTATATCTAAAGATTTACCAATCTAAACCATAAGTATTTCATATACCTAATAGTTTTAGCTCCAAAGTGTCAAAATATAATATTTTGTATATACATAACAACTTATAGTTTTACTTGAATAAGAACTATCTTTCCGTAACTAGGTATGATTATTATAATTATATTCATCATTTATTTGCAATGTTTTATATTAATGATTGAAGTATTACTAAGATATAAATTTATTGTAGAACAATATAAAAAAATTAATTTCATAAGAATTAATGTCTTATTATATCCAATATAATGTTGAGATAAATGTATAGGTAATACTTAATGAAAAATAATAGTTTAAATTGAATCAATACTCTTGGAAATAAGAAGTTTTGAAATTATAACTATTGAAATAGGAATCACCCATTTCATCCTATAGGATAATTCATCTTTACTTACTAAAGTTATGTACTTCTCACAGCTAATGTAAGAATCACCTTTCCTTAAAACCTAAGAGAATTCACCATACTTTTGGTAATGTTTCTATGAGGTTCTCATTGCTGACATAGGATTCACCATTTCTCATCCTTTTGGAGAAAATACCTTACTTATTAGCTTATTTTGTTAAATAAAAATGTATTAAATACACAAGATATAAATTAGAAACACTATAATCCATGATTTATATGTTTCAAGTAGATACAATTTCATTATTCATATTTAATTGTTATTTTAAATAACCTTTCTATTCACATGAGAAGAAAATAGACTCCTGATTATTGTACTACCTATAAATATTTTGTCTCATTAAAATATATTACAAAGCCACTATTTAGAATAAAATATCCATGGGATTTTCAAACTTTCTTTTAATGTTTCTCACTATAAGGGTTGTGTTACCAAGTTCCCTATAACTCTTATCACCATGGTTAATATTAGTTAAAAAGATTCTAGAGATGTTCATCTCATAATTAGATGAATAAAGATAAACTATAAGGTAAGGATGATAATATAAGTTTAATAGAAAATTTATTATCTATATGTAAGCCCAATCATCGCTAATTGATCAATGTACATCAGTATATTGAAGACATGATCAATAACTATGCATCCTCTTCTACTTTTCAGTAGCAGGTACTGTAGTAGGCACTGCTTGGCACTGTAGCAGCTGAGAATTTTCCCTCGTTTGGGCCTTTGGGCCACCAATTTGGTCCCCGAGTCCTTTAAGGCCTTCAGGCCACCCAAGCCTTCGGGCCAGTAAGGCCTTCAGGCCACCTCAAGGCCTTCGAACCACCTTAAGTGTAGATACAAACCAGAAAACCTATAAGGAACAAGCTCTATAGGAGGATGAACAAGGAGGTTTCAACACAACAAAAGCTAAATGGATTGCAAGAATGGGAGGGTATGGGCCTTGCCATCGGGACAAGCCTGTGCACGCACAGGATAGCATAGCCAAACAACCACGTGAAGGTGAAGATCTGATTTCACGATGAAGATGCTGGGGAGGAACAGTTCCAAGTAGTTAGTCTGGGTTGTATGTAATGTTTGAAGCCTAAGGGCAATGAATTCCTCTAAGGCCTACGGGCCATATAATACTTACACCTACAGGCCTTTTAAGGGTTCCACTTCACCCCTTGAAAGGTGGATTATCAAAATCAATAAAAAATGAAGGCCTTCGGGCCATTGGATGGATGTACTTCCTATCGACATCTTTATCTCTTTTTCTATCTCTATGAGGTGGCTAAGAAGGTATAGGGGATTCCAACACATAATATAAATTTTACTATAGTAGTAAAATGTATAAAACAATTGTACCGCCCTTAGAATTATGTATTGGTGAGGACATGGTTAGTGTATAGAATGATTGTAGTGTTATAAAGATTTTAATTTCCATACTCTACATTAATTAAAATAAATTTTATTATTTTTAATCTTGGTTACCAAAAAATATAACATAATAAATATTATTTATTATCCTCCCACTATTTATCAGAAACTCAATATCCCTCACAATTGGTTCTATAATATATCATCACTTAGATATTTTAATAGGAAGAATGCATATTCCCATTATCATAACAAAAAAGGGGATGAAAATATATTTAAAGGTATTTAGCTAGGTGGTTCATTCCAACTATATTAACTCATATATCCTTGATTCATTGAGTGGAATATCTAATCCTAACATTATAGAATTGGATTTCCTCAACACTTTCCTACTATTTGAACTAAGTCTCATGAAGGAGATCAACCCTTAATGTGAACTAGGTTATGTTGATCTTAAAATCAAGTTAAAAATTACTCAATAATTAAAACCACCCAAACAATATTTGATCAATTACTTTTAATTATGGTTTAATTTCCAATCAAGTGGTGGAAGGCCATTCAAACATAATGTATTGATTTGAGGTATTCTATACTTTATGCATAAATTTCCCATTTTATCTTATTACAGATTTGTTAAGATTATATGTATTTTACCCAAATGATTAACCATGTCTAGATAAAATTTACACATAATAAAATTTATTTTAAGTCCATCTTGAATGATTGTTAATTAATTAATTTATGTGATCTTAACAAAGAATTCAAAAAGAAATAAACCATTCAACTTGGAAGGAAAATAATAAAAAATTGGTATGATCATAAGATTTTCTAATGGTTAGTTTATCAAGAGGATTAAAAACTAACTCTTCACCCTATGTTAATAAAACATTTAACCGTAACTTGGTTTATTCTACAGTATTCAACACATCGTTCTATATATCTGATAATTTGGTTTCTTTTTAGAAAAGAACATAAACTGTTTTCACTTGATTGGGAGTTCCATATATTACATAAGATTTACTCACACACATGTGAGGGAACCAAAGGATTTGTTAAGGGGTTTATATAAAATAAACTAATTGAATTTTGGCCCATAAATAATGAGAGGAGGGGATGAGGTACATACCATTATTTAATTTAATAATAATAAATTAAAGAAACCATTTACATACATAAGTCTTGCCCAAGCTCATTACATCCACACATATGTAACAAATACAAAATTGAAATATAGCTAGTATTCACTTTAATTTTTTCATTAATTAATGCCAAAAATTAATATAATTAATAATTTAATAAATTAATTAATTAAATTTATCTTAATTCCATACATAAAAAACATGGAAATAACCTTCGACCATAATTTTAAATAAATTGAATAAATTAATTTTATTTAAAATTAATACGTTACATATGTGTACTTAAAGGCAACAATATATACCCATCCAAACTATATGGCATGGTACTTGTACTGTACACTAACAAGGCATCCATACATAGTGAGAAATGTAATTAAAAGGCATGTACTATAAATAAATGACACATAGACACAAGAAATTATAAAACATGAAATGATATTAATTCAAAATAAGCACACTAAGTAATAACCATGCATAGATTATAGTTTATAATTTTATTTGGAAATTAATTTAATATATAATTAATAATCCTTTTTTATGGAATGTACAATCAATAAATGAAATAAATACACATGTTAATTAGGTTTAATTTTATTATAAATTTTATTTCCATGTCAAACTAATTAGACAAAGTACAACAGGTTACACAATGTGTACTATGGATATAGTTTATTTAATATATTCTATATATGTTCAAAACACACTCATATAGACTAGGCATGTTTATCATATATGGAAATTTATGAGGTACATGATATTTACATATCTACCCATCACATGATCTTAATATTGCATAGTTTTTTCATTCCGGTGTCGTGTAAAAATGCATGAAATAGAATGGACCACCACATTCTATGTCATGAAATTGTGTGGAATACATGGAATGTAATCCAGTTATGTGTATTGTATTATGGAAAACCATGTGACAACCTAGCCCAATCAACACACAGTATTTATTTAATAAATTTTTTATGTATTTACTACATGATGAAATATATTTCTTGAGGTTTTTCCTAGTGTAGGGCACATGGGTACATGGAATATACCAATAGGATACATATCGCGTAGTCATGTGTTATCTAATTAGAACCCTTGTCACCTCTTAATAGAGTTTTAAAATGATCTTCATGTATTTTTAACCTTTTCTTGCTTATATGAGAAAGAATAAAGAAAAAAAAGAGATAATCTCAATGTTTGTATTTAATGAATGAATAATCCCAAAATTAAAAATGAAAACAAATCCATATAATTGATAAATGATTAATAAATAATTATAAATTAATTATGTGACTATTATGATACCACTTAAAGGTTCTGGGCACAACAGAAGAACCTATTATACAGTTTCCAACATTATTTTTTATTGAAAATAATGAATAATATGAGATATACATGGAAGATAACATTATGAAAAAAAATTAATCAAAACATTAATTGAAATGAACTTCATACCCAATAAGTTATGATCATCACATATAATTTATAATTAATTAATTTATATAAATAAATATATTAAAATTAATTTCCTTCTTAGTTGATAAATTAGTTGATCACTCCTTAGGGCACCATAATTATGGTTAGAGGAATCAAGGGTAGAATCCCTCTACCAGTAGTCCAAATGTGGTAAAAACGAATCTAAAAATTTCCATAGAAATACCAAGTTTTGAGCATGGAATATTTTTATTCTTGCATCATTCATTGATGATCACTAGATGAATCACTATGGTGTAATGACACTTCTTGATATCTCTAGTCTATAGAGGTTGGTGGTAGAGGACCATTCTCAATTTTTAGAGCGTTCTTGGTGAAAAATATCTCAAGGTCATGAGATAATCCTATCTATAATTAATTATAAAAAACAAACATTATGTTTTAAAAATCATAATAAGGTTTACATAAATCTAGGGTTAGATAAATAATAATTTCACCTATACCCTTATTATTTTTCTAAATCCTCAACAATACCCTTGTCTAAAATAATAATAATATTATTATTTACTTGACATTCACTATACTCACTGATAAAATTAATTTTATTTTTCCAAAATAAATAAACCAATATTTAGTTAAATAATATTTAATATTCAATTTCTCATTTGGCCCTTAATGTGGTCGAAATCCTCATTAGTTTTTATCAAATATTGAATAATTTTTTTTATGTAAATAAATAAATGTCACTGTATTATTTTATAATAAATAAATAAATATCATATTACTAAAAATAGAAAATAAATATTTATCAAATATTCATGTTTTAAGTACTGTGATTTTTTGTATATTATTTTTATATATTATATAAATTCTTTTCGAAGACAGGTGTTAAGACGACATGATATTCTAAGTCCCAGTATGTATGGAATACATGTTTAAGATATGTTAAATATATTAATTAACACACACATGCATATTTCTTGAAAAATTAGGATAACTCCAAAACATGATCCAAAATAGAAATCCAAGGGAACCATTGAGTTTAAAACATAGGTTTTTCCCTAGGCATGACATAACCTTTATCAATGTGGTTTGTTTATGAAAAGGAAATGAAATGTGAGGAATTAATAAAATAAATAAATAAATTGATTTGATTTATATTATTTTATGTAGTGAATGCCTTTTTCTATAAATATACAGATATATATTTGTCTCAAGGTTCGCTGCTAAACCCTAGAGACTTTTAAAACTATTGGAGAGTGTTCTTGACAGATGATGCTAGATCAGGATTGGATCAAGGATCATTATGGAAAATAAAGTTCATGGATCTCATCAATTATGGAAACATAATCTTTCTTCATTAAGGATCAATCCAAACTCTAGGTAGGATTTTTATTTGTGAAAATTCCATCTCATCCTTTTATTCTGGTTGAACATGGATCAATTCCATAAAAATAATTGATACATACATCGATGGTAGATTAAAATTAATGGAATTATTTCTTTGTTCATTGAATTTATTAATCTATATTTTTCTTATTTTGTGAAAAAAGATTGAGGCCGAATGATAAAAAGATGAAGTTAATTCCTAAATTTTTATGATTTATGGATTTCTCCCCTCTTTTCTTTGCATGTTTATCGTAGGCAATTTATTTGGCATGTGGTTAGAAAAATAACGAGTATTCAATCATTTCATTACTATTCTTAAATATAACAGATCGATATTGTGTTTGGGTTATGTTCTTCCCAGTTTTGATGGTGCCACTATGGACAATGAAAGTGGGTATTTCCCAAGAGGATTCGTAGCATGGATCTATGATCTCTAGAAACTAGGGTATTTACCAACCTCAGATTTTTAGATTCTATAAAGGTTGGTAGATTTGGAGATGTGGTGGATTATGTAGAGGAATATCCTGATGGGTCAAGAAAATACTACATTACACGATTTATAGTGCACTGTTACATGCCTTGTGGGACCCTCTATGTGGTGATAAGGTTTCTTCAATGTAGGAAACTTTTACATGCTATGTGACCCTTTCACATGCTATGTAACCTGTGTTAGTATCTCAACATGTATCTCATATAATACATGGGAACAAGTAGTCCTGATTACATAGACACGAACACATGTACATGGGTTGGTACATGACTAGGAATATATGGGCATGACCAGCAGTATACAGGCATGAGAAGACAACATATATCGGGTTTTGGGTGACCTCTGCACACCATGTGTATTAATGTACATGATGTGTATGTTGAGTTTTACATGCCCTATGAGGGAGCAACACATGGGTAGATCCAGGTTGAGCGATGCATTATATATACTCTACATACACGCCGTATACTCCCTTAGAGACAACTTTGAGATATTTGTCTCTTCAGTTTAAAATAGTGTTGGTTGAGTGGTTTTACCCTTTTTCCTTCCCCTTGAGGGAATAATGTGGAATTATGCCCTCATCTGTGGATTGTAATACCCCTAGAGGAAAAGTCTCAGATAGAGTTTGTGTTTTCCCTTTGTGAGACTGGAGTGTGATCCTCTATCATATTTATACCTTGGGTGGTATTTGCAGAATCATATAATCTCCTTGAGTAGGGAATTGATCCTCCATATATCAAGCTGCATTAGTAGGGTTCGTAGGTATCATTGTCATATGACCCCCTACGTAGTTGGTTGATCCATACTAGGTTCGTGGTGTCCCCCAGCGGTCTTGGGCACGACCCCCTATCTGAGTATCAGGGTCTTCTAATACCAATGATATTTCTTGGAAGGGTCCCAATATTTATATCCTCTTGGATGAGTGTCTTTGATTGTAGCATTCTCATGGAGTGGATTCTCTCAGAATGAGTATTTTTTTGAGAATAATCTTATGGATGGTAGTTGGATGTGGCTACTTGGTGGTGTTGTGTCATTCATAAGTATATATAGGTTTCCCCTTATTTCTATTCAGTATTCTATTACTATTATGAGCTGAATATTCTTGATGCTTCATGTTTAGTATTTTTAGGTTGTCCTACTGGGTATTGTTATACTCATCCCTATATAGAAACTACCTGCACATGTCATGTCGTATATAGAATAATAACCTTTTGACGGTGTCCTAGGAGGATAGGGAGATCGTGGATCTTAGCTTGATCTAGAAAAAACCACAGTGATTTCCAGGTGCTTGCATTTGACCATAGTCCTCACCCTTGGAGAAGTTTGGACACTCTTCAGTTTTGGTTGGGCTTATATATGAAAAGTTTTTCATTTTTAGTACTTTATTATCATACTATGTTGTGGGATTATAGAGGTATGAATCCATTGATTTTAGTTGTTTTACATTTCAATATTGTGTGCGATTGGAGATGTGTTCATGTGTATAGGTACTTTAGGCTAATGCCTCCCATGTGTGGGATATGCCTACTTGGCACTGGTTTCCACCCTCTAGCCTATTTAATGCGATCATGGGGTAGTATTGGTTTAGACCTAAGTGAGTTAGGTCCTAACATAGTGGTATTAAAGGAGTTAGATCTACCTTAGTACCAGAGACTATGAGATTGGTTTGGGGTAACAATGTTGAGTTTTTTGAGTTCGTCCACTAGGACAGGAACTCCAGTGTTGGTGTGATGACCAACGTATCCCTAACTAGGACATTGATCACCTTACTTTTGACTCGGTACATGTAGACATTGGTTGTAGTGAAAACATCTGTACATTCATCATATATTAATGAGTTGTGGTTTCCATGTCCTTCTTGAGTTAGCTCCCCAAATATACTCTTTGACTATGGTACATATTGTTTTATTTTAGGATACCTCTGCAAAGACAACCAACCATGATTCCACTTTTTGATCATGAGTATGATACACTGAGTGAGGGGTATTTAGTAAAAAGGCATGTACTGGAGATATCACCCCTGAGTGGTTTACCAGCTATACCAACACCCAATGAGTAACATCTAGCATTGGTAGTGCCAGCCGAGGATGCACATAGGCTGAGTGCACTGCATGAGTTCTAGGGGCAACGACCTCCTAGGTTTCTGGTTCAGTAATACACCCAAGTGGATGAGGACTGACTAGAGGCAGTCACTCAAGTTTTTCGCCTTGTGAGGAAACCTGTAGATCAGATGGTGGTCCTCATAATGAGTCTTCTTTAGGGATATGTTGGGTAATGGTGAGGTTCAGTGATGCAGTCACATGATGAGAT
Organism: Viscum album; assembly: GCA_963277665.1. NCBI lineage: Eukaryota > Viridiplantae > Streptophyta > Magnoliopsida > Santalales > Viscaceae > Viscum > Viscum album. The sequence continues at coordinate 611,325,224 of OY728129.1, read as the reverse complement.
AGCTCTATCCTAGTCATAATTTGAACATATCTTTAGGGATGAGTTCTATTTGGCCACGTTGTAATAGTTTCATATATATATGAGCTTCTACATTGACAGTAGGGTAGTTTGACCATGGAAACTCAGTGAGGTTTACTTATCTCTCATGGTACTCATTGGATATGGTTTGAGATCTTTTTTTTCGATAACATACATTTGAGTAGGGATTAAACTGAGATATCTAGGATTTATTGATATCTCTCTGTATTCCCACTTTTACTAGAGTTTTAGAGAGATCTATAGTGGTGGAGAGCTTGCTGGTAGAGAAAGTGCCAAAAATGGGTGCTGGTAGTGGGCACCTAGGAGTTGAGATCTCGGCAAAAGGTAGTCAAAGATAGCTGTAGGGATCAAAGTGTGTAAAAATATTCAGGAGATGACCCCAAGATGAAATATCATCGGTATAAGTCTCTCTAGATGGATTGAATTTTCCGAGGGAGATGTAGAGTTTATCCTACAATGATCCAGGGAATCTGGCATGGGAATTTCTAGCCCTTCATATAACTGAATTTGATATGGTCAAAGGACCACTGAGGTAGAAAAATAGGCAAGAACAAGATAGTCTACAGGGCATAAAACTTGGTAAAGGGGATATTGTAGTAGCATAAGGTTTTTAGAGGTTTGAACTACTACCTCCACAACACCAATGTGGTCCACGCCAGGATTAGGGAGCTAGTGGTCAGGTGTAAGAACCTAGGTTTTTAGAATGGGCCAAAATCCCAACCCTATTTGAATTTTGACTTTTCCCTGAGAAAACTAGAGAAATTGGGTAGTTTCTGGAAATTTCCAGACTACACGCTGTGTAATATAGAGTACGCGCCATGTATGGGTTGGGCGAGCACCGACCATGTGACGCCGAGTACATACCGTGTGATGACCGTGTAGAAATTTCTTACTACACGGCGTGTAGTGTTACTAAACATGCCATGTACAATTAACCATGTGGAGTCTATACATGGTATGTGGTCATGTTAGACAGGTAGAATCATTTAACCAAGTACACACTATGTCCTACTTGACACGCCATGTATTCTAGCCATGTATGAGGGATATACATGGCATGTGGGTAAGTCGGCGATGAAGAGAAGAAAAACTAAGTACACGCCGTGTACCCCTAGGTAAAAGCTATGTACTCATGTCGGTAGGTTCTGGAAAGTAAGTCGGTGGAATTTCAGCCGTCTTATGAACAATAAAATGATACACTCCTTGTACTTAAAGTACATGCCATGTAGTTTCTTTTTTTTTCGCTAAAATGGGCAGTAACCTCGTATTGAGGTAGAACCTCAATACTTTCGATGGCTTGAGTGGGGAGAGCCAGCCGGGACTTCAATCCCCTCCCGTTCATTCGTCCGAGACCCAATTCAAACACCAATTGATCCGCTGGAACCCCCTAGGTAAGACCTTGATTCCTGTTGATCCATTCTTCTTGATTTCTGTTCTAGAATGAGTTATTGGGGTTTGATCAGTTTTGATTCTTTTGTAGATCTACTGCGTTTTAGACCTAATTGGAGTCTGTTATCGGAATAATAGAATCGTATGAGTCTCAAGTAGGTGGTGCATACCTCTTTTTGTGTTTTCATGGTCATTTGGGTGATGCGGCCTTCTGCGCGTTTTCAGGTATTTTTAGCGGGACCCAGTTTTACCTGATATTGCACATTAAATTGTTTATTGACATATGGGATACCCTTGGGTATGCCCTGTTACCTGTGTTGCTTGAGTGGGGCCAGGTGAGTGGTCATTGCTCATTGGGGCATTTTGACCAGGGGCGCCAAAATGGTATTAGTTGAATTATATTGTTCTAAACTGTTGAGTTTAGTTTATTAAACCTTGATATGACTTGTTAGAGGCTTTAAAGACCTCATTGCTATTGTTAGATAACTACTAGGCTAGTGAAATTCAACTATTTAAATTGTTTTTCCTATTATTGTGTTTTGTTTAAATGTATATATATGTAATTGTTAAATTTCATATTCTAGAACCCTTTTGGTTGTGTTGGTCATGGCCCAGATATTCTTGAGTAATGGTGATCAGGTTGGGCATGGCCCAGGTTACTGGGATGGTAAGACCATCATACTTGAGTGGCATAGTCATAGGGACACGAGGTGTCTGAGGTGTTGTGGCTTGGGTACTATTTTGGTGATTACCTCTCACTTAGAAACTTTGAGTAGTGTGCACACAGAGAGACTTTGTGATGAGGTTGTTTTGACCACTCGTGTGGGTAGAGGCCCCCATTAGTTGTGATTTAGGTACTTTTGGTTTGGGGGTGCTTGTCGTAGGAATCCATGTGGAATGCGAGGAGACTTTAGGGGATAACATTGAGGCTATCAGGTTGGGGGCAGAGGCTCGCCATTATTTCAGGGCAGATATCGCTATCCCTCTGGATACCTTATTTTGAGGGCAGACATCGCTATCCCTCCAGCTACTTATTTTTAGGGTAGACATCGCTATCCCTCTGGTTACTTATTGAGGATCGGCATTGCTATTCCTCCAAGTTACTGTTTCTCGAGCGTGCCTTTGGGATATCGGTACTTGAGATGCACAATGTCAGGGGGCACATGGTGCCGGGTTACATGTTAGAGATTCTGGCATTGGCCGAAGCAGGTGACACTCCATGGTGGCTGCTGAGCACCAATGGAGTTGGTGTTTATTTTTGTATCGTTCTTTTTACTTTTTTTCTCTATAAATGCATGTATTCTTAAAAACTTATATTTGGTGCGCACTGTTGGGTGGTATCCTACTGGGATTCGTCTCACACCCTGCACGGGCCCTTTGGGACGCGTGAATACTTTATGGATTTACGTGCAGGAAAGAGGACAGTTTCAGGAGCTGGGTTGTATTAGCTATTTTATGGAGATCATATGGACCTTGAGGTCTTTCCTAGATAGAGTTTACTTTGTTTTGTGTACTTTCCTATATCAGCATGCTTGTTTGTATCTATAGTTGGTTATCCATTGGAGCCCTTTATATTTAGATATGTATGACCTGCTTTGGATGCATGTTTTTTCATTTAGTAGTTGTTACACGTGATCATCATACTGTTGTGTTTATTTCCACTACAATTGTTCATATTTATTACTTCTGCTGTTTATTGATATTGAATGTGCTTCCGCTCTGCGGGTCTGGTTCGAGTCTACTGAGTCATTTATTCCATTGCATCTTTATTATTATACTCAGACCAATACCATTATTATTATCCTCTGAGAGGGTATAGCCTCCCCACTATACCTATAAGAACCTCATTGCTAGTCGGCAGCCTTTGACATTCGGGGAGGTGCGCCTAAGGTAGTAGCACCCAACCCGTTTAGCATTGTTCGGGTTCGGGTCGTTACATCAAGGATGAGGCTAGCTGTAGGCTATAGAGGCCTATGACCTCAAGGATCTATGAATGATACAAGGTATTATATATGTATTTTATACCTCATTTTATGTATTTATAGACATAGGCATGATTCATTCCTTTCTTCCAATTATCTAGTTCAATACTTATAGAATCTGGTGGATCCTTTAGCTCAACCCTTGTGGTTAGAGACTATGATTGGAAATGACTCAAAAATTGTTCACTTCTTCCAATAGGGTGATCTGATGCTTGGAGGTGAAATATTTGTATGGTATCTCTTTTAAGTAGTGATTAGGCCTTATGAAATCATATTAGGTATGGATTGGATATCTATAGTTTAGTTCTAGATTAACTATTTCAGGTGGAGTATGTGGTGTTTCTATAGTGATGGGATGAATTTTTTCTTCATGGATAAAAAGGAAACCTTGGAAGATCAGGATGATCTCATACATGAAAGTGTATAGTTGATTACACACCAGTTAGATAACATGACTCTTAGAGCAGTGGATGCTATGGGCTACCAGTTGTATATGGTAGTGGAGGAGTACGAGGAAATATTTCCAGAGGATATGTGAGACTTACCTCTCCACCATGAGATAGACATCTGCATTGACATACACTCCATGATGGCCCTGATATCTTTAACAACATATCAGATGGACCCCGCAGAGCTTTGAGAGATGAGGGTGTCATTAGGGGACTTTACGGAGAAGGGATTTGTGAGACCCAGTGTTTCCCCTAGATAATCCTAGTGTTTTTCCATGAATGTGTACAAAATAATGAGGTTATATATGAATTTCAGTTGCTTGAACTAGATGAACGTGAATAATAAGTATCCATTACTGAGGATGTAAAATAAATTTGATCAGTTGAGAGGGGAATGGTGGTTCTCAATGGTGACCTCATATTAGGCTATCACCAACTATGAGTATGGGATGAGGATATATGAAAGACAAAATTCATATTTCTATATAGCCACTATGAGTACTTGGTGAAGTCATTCAGTATGATGAACTCCCCATCAGTGTTCATGGGACTCATGAAAAAAATCTTTCCTCCTTTCATAGGCCAGGTTTTTATGGTCTTCATCGATGGTTTCTTAGTGTACTCAACGTTTGAGGAAGAGAACATGAGACGCTCAAGGATGTCCATGGATAAAATCTGAGAGAATTGAAGCTCTTTAAGTGTTAGTTTTTGATTCTATAGGTCCACTTACTAAGACATGTTATCTTAGAGGTAGGAGTGCCGGTGGACCCTAGAGAAGGTTGAGGTAGTGCTTGCTTAAGATCCACCCAAGAGTGTTACTGAGGTAAGGAGTTTCCTTGGGATTCCAAGGTACTATCAAAGGTATATACCAAATTTATCTAGATTGGTATAACCCTTGAAACCTTTTACCTGAAAAAGAATTCCTTTCATGTGGACAAAGAGGTGACAACAGGATTTTTAGAAGCTGAGGCAGACATTGATGATCACTCCCATATAGATATTTCTACAGGAGGTTGTTGAGTACGTAGTATTCTGTGATGCATCTAAAACTAGGCTTGGTTGTGTTTTTATATATATATAGGAGGTTATTTACTATGGTTCACATCATTTGATACCACAAGCGATGAACTACATGACCAGTGATCTTTAGTTAAGAGTGGAAGTCTTCAAATAGAAAATGTTGTGACACTACCTGATGGGTGAGAGGATTATCATATATTATTACAATAATTTTCTCAAGTATATCTTCTCTCAAAATGATTTTAACTTGAGATAGATGTGATGTCTAGATTTCCTCTAGGATTATGACTTTTAAATTTCCTATACTCCTAAGAATTGGAATGTGGTAGCAGATGCTCTCAGCACGAGATCTTGCCCGTAGTTACCGACCGAGGCGTTAGAGTATTTTGGCACATTGAATATATCCTTTATGGATGAGGATGGGTTATATTAACTATATTCAATGGTTGTCACCCCAACTCTTGTAAAATGAGTTAGGGTGGTATATCTTGGGTATACCAACTATGAGATCTTATGCATTCAAATATCTACTCGACATGCTCTTGATGGATTTTATGAAGGTGGTGAGCATGTCATTATTTTTAGAGAATGAATGATGGTACCAATGAATTTATGTGAGGAGGTCCTAAGAGATTTTCATAAATATATATTGGTGGTACATCAAGGTGTGTAAAAGATGTAACAAGACCTCTGATGTGAGTTTTTGTAGTCAGGGATGATGAAGGGAGTTGCCTAGTTTGTCTCTTAATGATTTAATTGTCAACAAGTGAAGGTTAAGAACTAAGATCTAGTAGGTTTAAATCAACCCATTGAAGTTCTAGAGTGGAAGTGGGATTTGATATCCATGGACTTTATTATGGGTCCACCATGTATATCTAGGGGACACGATGCCATCTGGGTGATCATAGACTAACTCACCAAGTCGGTCCACTTCCTAACCATTAAAGAGAAAAGCTTATTAGAGATGTTGGGGTGATTTTATGTTTATGCGATAGTCTAGATCCATGATCTCCCTTGATGAACATTTAATATCACAATTATCTATTCACATCATGATTATGGAGAGGATTATAGGAGGACTTTGGGACTTAGTTGCATTTGGATATAGTGTTTCACCCCCAAACTAAAGGATATACTGAGTAGACCATTCAGATCTTGGAGAAAATTTTGTGGGATTGCATGCTGGACTTTGGTTATAGTTGGGAGGATTATCTACTATTAGTGGAGTTTATATACAACAAAAAATACCATTCCACCATTGTCATGACACCATTAGAGGCCTTGTATGGGCGACCCTGTAGGTCACTACTTTTTTGGACTGATCGAGGTGATTCATCACTCATGGGCCCATAGTTGGTGAGAGATACTATATAGAAGGTTCAAATCATCTAGGATATGATAAAGACTACATAGATATATCACAATTCTTAGTTTAACTAACAACTAATACCTCTAGAGTTCGTGGAGGAAGACCATGTGTTCTTGGGGTCTCACCTCAACATGGATTGTAGATATTTTTTGGGGTGGAGATTTATCTATGAGATTCATTGGTCCATTTAAGATACTTAATATAGTTGGTGAGGTGAAATACCACTTAACTTTATCACTACATATGGACCGAATACATGACATCATCCACATGTCGCAGCTAAGGAGGTACGTACATGACCTGTCACATGTTATTAACTAAGGAAAGATGGACATTGAGGTTGTAGCTACCATTGATGTGTAAAAAGTGGAGATAAGAGTATTGGTAGAAGAGGATCCTTCATGGATGATTAATTCCCCTAGTGTGTGTCCATTGGAAGCACATGAATATTTAAGTGAGTACCTTGGAGTGGGAGACTCAGATGAATGCCCAGTACCTTTATATTTTTTAGTAGGGTTTTCTATTTTCAAAAAAAATCCCTAAGGTGGGTTGAATATAATGAATTTTATTTTTATTTGTATTTTTTTAATATTATATGGATTATTTTCTAGATCTAGGAGATTTGATTTCATGATATTTTGAGTCCCGATGGGACAGAATAAATGTTTAAATTATATAAATTATATTAATCAATATAGATGCATAGTTTTCATAAAAAAGTAGAATAACTCCTAAATGGGGGACCAGATTAGAAATAGGAGGTCACTATTGAGTTAATAACATAGGATTTAACCTAGGTATAACATAACCTTTATCAGAATGGGGTGCTTGTGAAAAATTCATCACAGACCCGGAATTAATAAAAAAATTAAAAAATTTACTTATTTTATTTTATTTAACATAATGACCAACTTTTTCTATAAATATGTTATATAATTGTATTAGGGTTGGCTGCTAAACCTTTTATACTTTGAGAACCATTGGAGAGCGTTCTTTGCAGACGATGCCAGATCGTGAGTGAATCAAGGATTATTACGCCAACAAAGTTAATGGATATTTTCAGTAATAAAAAACAAATATTCTTCATGAATGATCAATCCAAACTCCATATAGTATGTTGATTTTTAAAAATTCCATACCATTATTTTATTCTGATGGAACCTGGATGAATTTCTCAAATATAATTGATACATGCAATGATTCTATATTAAAAGTAATGGAATTATTTATTTTTTCAATGAATTTATTCCTATACATTTTTCTTCTTCTATGAAAATGGATTGAGGCTGAACAAAACAAATCCAAGGTTCATTCCATATTTTTTGTTGTTTATGGATTTATCCCCTCCATTATTTTCATGTTTATCATGGGAAATTTCTTTGGCTCATGGTTGATGAACACCAGGTATTCAATCATTACGTGACTATTCTCCAATGCAACGAATCGATACTATAGGTGTTGTTTCTAATCAAGGATATGAACAAGGTGAATTGATGATGAAGGATTATCATAGGTAGATTAGGATGGATCAAAGAGTTATGTTCTTCCTAATTTTGGTGGTGCAGCTACGAATGGTGCGAGTGGGCATTTCCTAAGATGATTAGAAGCTTAAATCCACAATGTTTGGTGACTAGAGGCTTAATCAACCCTAGATCTGCATATTTTGGATATGGAAGAGGCTTTGGTGATATAACATATAACATAGAAGAAGATCCTAATGGATATGGTAAATCCAATATTACACGTCCTTTAATGCAGTGTTACACACCATGTGGGACCCTCTGTGTGGTGCTAGGGTTTTCACGAAGGAGTAAAAGATCACATGTTGTGTGAAACTATCATATTCCATGTGAACCTTGCTATAGGATCAAAATTTATCCCATAGGATAAAATCACATAGGCAGGATGAGATATACTAGCATGACTACCTGTACACGGGTTGGTACATGACCAGGTATACCCATGCATGACCAATAGTACATGGGAATGACCAGGAAACACAAACAGCATGTTAGGAAACCTATACACACCATGTTTGATAACATATATACTATTTAAGTTGAGGTTTACATTATTTGTTAGGTAGAACCATATGTGAGGATCCAGTTTCAATGATGCATGACATGTACTCTACTTTCATGTTGTGTAATCACTTAGAGATAGCTTGGAACTCTTCATCTATTTAATTAAAAACATTTTTGTTTTAGTGGAGTTACCCTTGTTTTTTACCACTGAGGGTAGAGTGAGTAATTAAATCCCTAGATATATATTATGATACACTCTAGAGGATGACTCTTAGATAGATTTTGTGGTGTCCCTCCGTGATACTACAGTGTGATCCTCTATCATCTTTATACCCTAGGTGGGGTTTGTGAAATCCTATTACCTTCTTGAGTAGGGAATTGATCCTCCATATAGAAGGATGTATTGGTATTGTTTATAGGTATCATTGTAATATGATAAAATACATAGTGTCTTGATCTATATTGGGTTTGTGGTGTCCCCCAGTGGTCCTGGGCACGACCCCCTATCTAAGTATCGGGGTATTCTGAGACTAGTGAGATTTATTGGGTGGGGACCAATGTTTATGACCTACTGGAAGATTGTTTCTAGTGATATCATACTCATTGAGTAGAATATCTCTAGATGATAATTTCTTCAAGAAAAATCATGTGGATGGTAGTTGGTTATGACCACCTGGTGGCATGGTATCCTTCCTGAATATATATGGGTATTTTCTTGTTTCTATTAATAATGTATTATTTTTATGAGATAAATAATCTTGATGTTTCATGTTTAGTGTTTTTGGAGTGTCATACTGGGTATTGTTATACTCACCCCTACTTGGGAACTACATGCATGTGTAGTGTCATATGCAGATGGTGACCCTTTTGACAGTGTACACGGAGGATAGGGAGCTCATGGGGCTTATCTTGAGCTAGATAGATCGAGGTGATTTTTTTGCGATTTTATTTTATCATAATCCTCACCATTAAAGTAGGTTGGAATCCCTTTAGTTTTGGTTGGTCTTGTATTTAGTCCCTTTTTCAATTTTAGTACTTTATTATTGGACTCTATTGTGGTATTATAGATGTATGGAAGTATTGGTTTTAGTTGTTTGACATTGCACTATTGTATGGGTTTGGAGATGTGTATGTGTGTAAATGTACTTTAGGTTAATTCCATACACATGTGAGATAAGCCTACTCAGCAATGGTCTCTAGCCCCAAGTCTATTGGAGGTGGGCTTGGGGTAGTCGTAGTTTAGAACCCAATGGGTTAGGGAGTGACACATGTAACAAAATAAATAAATATTTTTCACCATGCGAATAAAAAAAAATAAACAAATATTATATATTCAAGTAATTTATAATTACATAGAGAATAAATATATATTTAATATTCAATATAAATAATATTATCTCAAATAACTTATGACTAAATATATTTTATGAACCAAACATTAATAATTATTAAACCTTGTATGGGAATAATATGTTTTCAATATTCTAAATTCAAATAAAATTTTACTAACGTTCCAAACAAATTTGGTGTATGGCCTTCTAAACCCCTTTCTTAGTGGCATTAGGTAGTGCCACCTAAAGTATAGGGTTGGAATTTTCAGCATTCCAAGGCACCCATAGAGAAATAAGTTAAACGCCTCAATAAAAATAACCACATATAAACACACACTATATAATATAATCCATTTCTCTTGATATCTCTAATCAATAAAGTAATATATCGGTTTCAACAAACTATGTGTGCGATGTCACTGTCTTTGACTTTACATAAATTAATTTTTGATATAAATCAAAGGCCATGGAATAAATCAAGAAGTTATATTTCCATCAAAGGGCTTGTTCCATTAATGAATAGAAGGGATGCATTTTTTTGATATTATTCATTAATTAATATAACTTGTGATGCACCCAATATACCATACTTCCAATAAAAATATATCATCATGGTTTTGGTAATAAATTCAAAGTATGTGACTCATAATTCATTAATAATAATTTTAATGTCTATTTACCATTACACACATTCACTTATTGGAATATAAATTTGGATTTAATACTGGTGGGTCAAGTTCTCATAACCACTTTTATTAAGATTACAAAGGGTGTACACCATGAGAAAGTGTCTCAAAGTCCAAAAAATATCCACCTATGATACACTATATCATTTTTATCCCACTAAAAAATATCATATGGATAAATAATATATATTTAATAATATTTTCATTTTAGTTTTAGGATCTCATTATATTAGGGAACCACTATGACCTTATAGCATGATAAACATCCATACAAAATTATCATATAAGTATCATGAATAAGAAAAATCATTATTTGATAAGTTATTTATTAATACTAAACACCATAAATATTTTGTTAATCAAATGTGCATAGTAGATGGTTTTAGGGAACCAAATCTAATAGAAACAATACAGACACATGAACGAAAACATTATGGAGTGCATTAATGGAATCTTCAAGGGGATACTCAAGTTACCTAAAACTGTACTAGTTTAAGAGGAATTTTATCATTGTATATAGTTATTATTAGAAAGGGGGGGGGGACATAATGAAGGTAATATTCAACAAGGATTTTGGTATGGATGAAAATTTTAGTGAACAATTGATAGGATCATTAAAGAAGATTTAGTTTTTGAGCGCGATTTTTCAAATGTGAATAAATTCAATTAAATGTAATAGAGTTTCATGACCCCATTATAGGTATCAATAATCATGTTTTGTTTGAATTACTAAACTATATATATTTTTCGAGTAGAAAATTTCAAGCATTTAGGTTTCCATGTGTGCAAAGAATTATGGAATGTGGCTCAATAAACATATCATGGGAAATATCTATTGATCTAATGTACTATCTAGAACACATTTGTAACTATTATAGTAAAATATGGATGCATATCGGGGAGTTTTGAAAATTTGAAATACTCAAAGCACAACTTACTCTGATACTTAAACTCAATAGGTTGTAGTAATGAGGATGAATTATGCCCATAAAAATTTAGAATGAGATAGACTGAACTTAGGAATAAGGATAATGTTTGAGATGCAACATCTATCTCTGGGAAGGTCATAATAAGAAGTGATGACCTAACATTCCTGGAATGAGTTTCTATTATCAGTGATGGTGATGCATTTTAGGAACAACATGTAAGGTCTTGGGTAATTAAAAGTATGATTTGGGTCGGACCTCAGGTCATCCTTTTGTATGTTTTCCTAAAAGTTTTAGGATTTTTTAAAATTATCTTTCAATTTAGATGTATATATATTATATACTTCAATAGAGGAAAATAAATATATTATGTATGTATTTAAAATTTTTATACTTTAAGGAAAAATTGATAATTCATATATATTATGCATGGATGAAATATGTTACTTATTAGAGTTTAAAAATGGTAAGAATATTATATATATGGGAAAATATAATACAAATTAAATTTTCACTAAGGGAATTATCATATGTATTGAAAATATGTTATATATTAGAAGAATATATTTCCTATGAAATTATATCTAAGGGAATACATTATATATTGAAAATATATATTACGTATTCAGAATTATTTTATAGTATGGGAAATAGGGTTCTTCTTTGATAATTGGTAATTATTTCACAAATAAAATAACTATAATATCATATTTTCTGCTAAAAATAACATTTTAATTACATTTTTAACTTATTTAATAGCTATTTAATTTTTATACGTATCGATGGTGGTTATCCTCTTCTCACTGAGTAGTACAAACATGTTTCATGTGAGGTTCTGGTGGGGAGTGAGGTTCTAAGGGTCAAAGTGTATAGGGTGAACCACTATTATAACATTCCACATCCACGTGCTATTATACCATACCTATAATGTTCTTGTTTTTGTGGTGTTACTATATTAGATTTCACATTTATTGATCATCATCTATTTGTTTTCCACACCAAGAGATAGAGACATAATACTCACCCATTACACTATCCCAAGGGAGATATGATTATAACCCTAGAGGATGTGAAATTAATGCATTGGATTCCTATTTAGGGTGTTTCATTTATGGGTGCCACCTATAGATACTATCCTGAGCTTGTACATAAATTTTTAGGCCTAGAAATTGAGGGAGATGAGATAACCATATATGATAGTTGTATATCTATGAAATTTATTGTCATGCACTACACACATTTACTTGATTACATTGATGATATGACTATTATGCATCACACACAAGAATATATAATGTCACTCATTATAGGGATAACGTGTGTTGATGTCTCAATCATGAATGCCCACATGATTTATTTGGGGTTACTTGAGGACTTAAATGAGGCAGTGATATATAGTTGGTTATCTGTGTGATTGATATACACTTATAGATCATTAGGCATTGTATAGTAATCATATTGTTGTGCTATTAGGGGATGTTCCATCCTCTATTAGATATGGGCATAAGAGTACATCCATCTCATGGAACCAATTATTGGTGGTCCATAGATTCCCATGGATATTATCCATAATGATACACATAGACACTAGTATGATAATTATCTTTATTTCATTTTGATGTTAATATGAGTTATATTTTTCTGAGTTTCTTATTATTTATCATTTTCTATAATATATTCTATAGGTGGAGTTAGGAACACCATCCTGTCAGGAAACCAAGAAATAATTTTGCAGCATATTTTCTCATGTTGGATAGTATTCTACCTACAAATATTTGTATATACATTCTTATATTGAGTATTAAATTTCAAAATATTATAGTTTTTTGAAAATAATAACAAAATCTTTTAATAACTACCATATATTATTTCATACATCATAACATCCATATTAGTGTATCTTTGACCTTATTATTTTATACTTCACTACTAGGATTGGCGATGATAGGTCTATAATGCCTCTAAAAAACTTTAATATTATGTAGTGGTGCCTACCTGATATAATTATCCTTCAATTTAGATGTGTTCAATGTATTCCATACACACCAAGACATATACTAGTGATTAATTCCCTAAATCTGATATAGAGGTAAGATGTCAACTTGAGGCTACATCATGCATATTATATCAGTATATGGGACTTACATGCGACATTTCATATAGAAGGAACAACTATGATTATAATATCCCCGAATCCACACTCCTGGATCTAGTTCCAAAAACATAAAATTTACATTTTTGGATTTGATTCTAATAAACGCAACCCAATTTTTTCCATTAAAAGATTATAACATCAAAAGGAAATATTATATCACTCACATACCCAAAGACCTTTATAGTTTAGAGTTTTTGATAATTAGTAAAAACATATGCATAAAAACTTTGATACATAAACAACTGGTTCATAAATATCTACATTACCCCACACTAAGATTTTAACATCTAGTAACCTTATTATGAATAAAATTCTTAAAACCTTTCATCACAACCCATGGAAAAAGAAACATTAGAAATGTGAGATCAAATACTTATTAAGGGTAAACATAATCATTATTAATAAAATTTCATTAGTGATCATAATATGAGCAAATGGGTTTGGTAACACAATGAAAGTGCATGAGTATAACATAAGAGAATTCATACCCATCAATACCTAGATCATAAATCTTGAAACATGGCATAAATATTTATCAATGGAAAGATTCATTAAAATCAATAATTATGAGCCATGTGGTTTCAATATTGATCAAAGGAAACATTTATAACTCATAATAAGTATAAATAAAACATGTTGGTATCTTATAACATTATCTTCATAGAACCCTTACAGAACCCTTAAAAATTGGAATAACCACATGGTATTCTTCCAATATAATTACCTAATGAATTGGATCACTATCTGGGCACACCCATCATGTAATATATATCTAGATCACCCATTATAATAAATAATTAAAAATAACCATAACATGAATAAAGTACATATACCTTTCATCTCATCATAAAACTCATAGAAACATCCATTAATCCTTTCATAACTTCATCAACTTGTTAAAAAGAAAAATCCTCTAAAAAATCATTTTGAAATAATAGTAATTCATCCATAGAAATAATGTGTATGGTATCATTAAAAAATATCCCCATTTGAGCATAATTAATATCGAGGGTTTTTGGAACTGATTAATCAAAATACTATTAACATACCATTAAAAATATTCTTGAGGAAAATACCCTTTTCACTTTGAAATTCACTTTTAAAAACTAAAAAATAATAAAATATCATGAAAGTGTTGTTTTGAAAAAAAAACTTGAAAAATAATATAGGAATATTCAAATAAAATAATGGAAATGAAAATAGTAAAATCCATTCATGTTTTAAATGTTAAAAATAAACATTTTTTTCGAACATTATTTTAAAGGGAATCAAAAGTGACACATTTTCAAAAGGTTGGGAAATTTACTTTTAAATTTTTTAATTAAAATAAGTTAAAATATAAATTAATATATCTTTAGTAAATAATTTAATTTTATAAAATAAAATTATTTTAAAACATTTTAGATAACATGGATATGAAAGATAAAGATTCCCAATCTAAAAGAAGATACAAGATCAACATCACTTATAAATGAATTTATTAATGATTATTTTATCAATAAGGGAGGAAATAAAAATTAAACTTGTAAACCATACTCATAACCATATTATAATGAAATATAATTGGTTCAAGAAAATAATTGAATATTATTTCACCCAAAGGAACCTTGAACATAAACAATCCCGAAAATAAAGGATATTGAAATATAAAGCCTTTTCCACTTATGTAACTTTTATATTCTAAATCCCATGAAATAATAATGTAAAATTAAATATAAGATATAAAGAAAATAAATATATTCATGATATATCATATCAAAGGGGTGGTATATACACCTCATAAAATAATATAGGTGCATATAATAAACATATGTACCAAGGAAAATAAAATTGAGACGAATAACCCTTAAAAATATTATATAATTGAATTAAGAAATAATAATTGGAAATATAGTGTGTAAAAAATATAAATACACAAATAATAATAGTAAATATAGAATAAAAAAATTTAGGGATCGATTCACACATAATTATGTCATAAAAAATTCAATGAGGAAAAGTTATAACCCAATGAAAGGAAATTGAGTTAAGAACCCTTTACCACATAGTAAAATTCAATTCAAACCCCCTTGGATAAAATAAATAAAATAGAAACATAAAATATCATTAATTATGAATGATTCATGATATAAAATTTATAATGGGTAGTATATACACCATATAAAAGTAATTAGGTTCATAACAAAAAAATATTCCTTAATGAAATGAAATTGAGATGAAATCCCTTACCTCTTGTTCAACATGTCACGTATGTTATTTATATTATTGAATAATAAAATTATTTTAATTATTTAATTACCTATTAACCTTTTTAAATTTTATTATTCATTTTATTTTTCTCATTACCATGTTATATTCAATTACTAAATCAATTAAGTTCACATCAGATGTTTTGATGATATTCAGATTACATGACCAAAATGACTTTGATAGATTGACTATGGTCAAATAGATCATTATTAAATCATATATGGAATAATATTCATGAAATAATTATAATTTTTATACATAACTTATACTTTTAAACCCAATAATGATAGATGGTTATGAAAAATTAACTATGTTACAATCATGGGGATGATAGGTCGTATGTACGCATGAGTAACATTTCCATTTTTCAAAGATCAAGGTAATTATTATTTTAGATTTATATAATGATTATTATATAATAAATATCACATTATTTATTTAATAATAATTTTATATATCATACATGTGAGTTGGTGATGAAAAATGAATCACATCACTTCGTGGATGCGGTAGTTCACACGTATGCACAAACGACATTAGCATTTTCTAGTGAATAAAAAGTAATAAATTAAATGATTTATTATCATTTAATAATGATAAATATTTCATTAATATCATATTTAAACATTGATTCCATTGTTATATCCATCTGTTAGAGCCAGTGGTGAAAAAAATGGCATCAGTTTGTGAGGTGGTAGTCTGTCGTACCCACGAACAAAAATTTTGTTTCCCATTTGATAGAAGAGGATATAGATATAGGACATGTCATAAATATAAAAAAATATTATTATATGTTATATATTTGTGTTATTATTTCATCAGGGTTGAATAAAATTTTATGGAGGTTTAAGAAGAAATAAAACAAAAATGCTTGGTTAAGAACTATACCTCTTCTTCAGACAACCTCTTAAGGTTAACAGAAAAAACTTATTAGGATTGATTTATGATCAAACCTAGGATTTTAAGAAGTGTTTTGGGATAAAATTAATGTATTTTTTAGGGATATGATTAACCAAAAGGATTATTAAGTGTTAATAAATGGGAAGAATAGGTTCCCTTTATAAGAGAGGGCAGGGGAACCCATGAAATTTATGAATATATTAAATTAATATAACTTAATTTTGTAGTTAAAATGGATACAAATTGATAATATTCAAATATAATATGATTATTAGTATAAAAAATATTACAAAATAAAATATAGATAAGTTTGGGTCACATTTTTACCCTTATCTTTATGTTTTAACCCTTCATTAACCCTTTTGAAAATTATGGTGATATCAATATTTTCTACTCTTAAGAGGTTTATATAGTTACTATAAAAGGGAAAAAATACCCATTAATTGATAATGAATGATTTAATAAACCATATCCATTAACTTGACTGATTCTAACTGTAACATCCCAGGTAAATAATGAATATAACATTTTAATATTTTTTAAAATTTGTGAATTAAATATTAATTTTTCTTTAAAGGGGATTATATGTTCAATGGCATTCCAGATACGCAACAACGAGTTTCTTTGAAATCTTTTGTTGCACACAATGTTGAGTCATACTGAAGAATAATAATATAATATTATTTTAAATGGTAGTTAACGCCTAACCGTTGTATTGGTAGGAATGGAAAGAACTAACTCAAATATGAATATACATGTTTGTTAAATGTTAATACATTTATCCAATAAATTTTATAGGCTTAAAATAAGAAAGAATCCGATTTTAAGCATAAATACTCTAGTATTCATTAAAAGGCTGCTTTACCACCTTTTAATGGAGAACCCTCTTTAAATCTAGTTTTGATCACTTTTATATGTTCTATTTGAAAAAAATATTCTTATTTAGAATCGGGACATCAAAATTTACTTTGGATAAAATTTTGGTATTTTTTCTGATAAAGTTCATTTTTTTATGAATAATGAAAAATACAGTATTTTAATTCAAAACTGCCTTTTAGTCTAATTTATTTATATGGTTATATTATCTTTTTAATTAGTTTTAAAGTATAATTAGATTATATTTTTACAATTTAATCTAATTTTGGTCATTGGAAGTAATTACACTTTGAAATTGGACATAAACAAGTATCAATATTTTGATAGTTATTATTTCTCAAAAACACGCTTTTTGTTTTGATAGCGGGAATTAATATTAAATTCATTTATTCCATTTTTTT
Organism: Viscum album; assembly: GCA_963277665.1. Classification (NCBI taxonomy): domain Eukaryota; kingdom Viridiplantae; phylum Streptophyta; class Magnoliopsida; order Santalales; family Viscaceae; genus Viscum; species Viscum album. Next base: position 611,307,427 of record OY728129.1, on the reverse strand, counting down.
GTTTTGATTTTGGAAAAATGTATTCCATATTTTGAATTAGTAGGTCCAAATTTTGTAAATAGGTAACTTTTATTTCTAGACATTTTAAATATTTACTTCAGTAAATATTTTATTTACCATGGTTAAAGGGTAAATATGGTAAATAAGGATAACAAATAATAATATAATAATATTAAATTACACTAAATATGTCATAATCCTATTTTTTGATACATGTACGACCATAGGCACCCTTGGGTCGATTTTGGGACCCCATGGAGCCACTTGGGAGTGATAATGTCACTTTATATTAATTAATTTAAAGTAAAGACACAAATTACATAAACATATATATTTTAGTAAATAAATTTTTACATGGGGTAATATAAGTTATCTATTCTACTATAAATATTCATTGGAAATATAAAACTATTTCCTACATCATGGTATTTTTTTTATAATTTTTAGACATCATATAAATAAAATTATTTATAACACAATAATGATGTAGTGTTTACCTCATTAATGATTGATTTAAATAAATAAGATTATAAAGATTAAAAAAATATCCAAAACCTTTCTAATTATTATTGGATGATTTTATTTAAAACAGGAGTCGTCTTATCTTTGACGTTAATATTTTTTGGACCTTTAGAAACCGAAAATCATTATATAATAAAATAATATTTTTAAACATTCCTAAAGAGCCCATCTTACCCCTTATAAAAAGCTCTTACTTCTAACCCATTCCTCACACTTCTCAAAAACCTTGGATCATCCAAAATCTACCCAATTAAGCTCCCAACATACCTATCCTCCTCCTAGAATCCATATCCTAGGAAAAAGGCAATACAATTAATCCTTTTTGTTTAAACCAAAGGGAGATACCCGATTTAATAGTAACATATTTTCTTAAGTTATTTTGTTTTATTTTACTTATACAACCCCATAAATTATTTTTATTACTTTATTTTATAATAAAAACAGTATACTAAATATAATAGGCCGTTTTTATGAGAATTATTATAACTAAACTTGCACACACCTCCATCTAATGGGTAAAGAACATACTGTTTCTGTGGACAGCGAACTACCGCCTCGCGAAATGATGATTGTTCAATCTTCTCCTACCACATCTAATGGTGTACATTAAGATGGAACTTTATTTATATGTGATATATATTATATATATATATAATTTTTTTCTGTGATTCTTTATTTTTCATTTAAATAATACCTTTATGGTGTCCATAGTGGGTAAATACGATAATTTCATTTGAGTAAGTAATGACTGCTGCCCCCTCAAAGTGATATAACTCGTTCATGCCATACATGGAACATATAAAGGATGGAGATAATTAAATTATATATTATATTATTCTGGAATTATAATATATCTATTTATCATTACATTTTCATTCTATTAAATATGAAATAGAAATGAAAGTAGCGTTCATGCATACGTACGACTTATCGTCTCCATGAACGGTGCATTTTATTTCTTATCTCCGAATGTTATGTACTATTATATATATATATATTAGATATATATGATATATATGATATCTAAATCATTAATATCATTCTGGATATAATGTAATTTTGCCACATTGACAATTTATAATTATAACAAGTTCATTTTTAATTCAAGTTCTGAACATCAACAAAAAGTCTGATATGAACTCAAATAATCAACTAATTGTTATAGAAAGATAATAATTGATATAAAAGGAATAATAAACTTGAAAAAGGCTATTAATTAATTATAAATTATCTTTATTTTATTATTCATGATATTAAAGAATGATCGAGTCAATTTGGACACGAGGTAAGGGGTTTCTTATCTCACTTTTAATTCTATGAGATTTCCATTGTTCGCCACTTATTTATTGAATGTGGTGTATTGTGCACTTAAATTTGATATATATTATCATTATTCTCTTTATATTCATGTTATTATGTGATTAATTTTTTGGTTTTTAACTTTTGGTCATACGACTCGATTGATTACAACATGGTAAATAGTTTTCATCTCACTTCTTATTCCTGTGAGATTCATGCTATATTGACACTATTTCCTTTTGTGTGGTGTATGTAATGCCCATGATTATATTAATTGTGTAATATAATTTTATTTATGGATAATTAAATCTTCATTTTATTATCCTTCTTTCATATGGTTAATTTTTCATAAGTTACCAAATCAGCAAGGGAACCTTTCACCCTCCTCTTTTTAAAATACTTCTTTTGTTATGTCTTTTAATTTATATCTTGTAATTTTGGGATATGTTATTCTATATCTTTAATTCTGTACATTTTATATCCAAGTGATGAGAAACAATTTTCTCTCTCATCAAATTATTTTCTGAATTTTAAATTAACGCCGTTAGGCTGTTGAATTTCTGTAAGGGAACTTCTTAACCCAATTTCAATTATTTTGGTTAAACTTATATTTCTTGATTATGTCATGTTATAAATATGTGTGAATGACCTATTATTATTTCACACTTAATATCCACTTATATTGAGTGTATTCTTATTTCTCACACATAATTATGGAATTGATTTGTCCTTGATTTAAGGATATGATCTTTGTAAGAGACTTTGTCTCAATTTACGTTCCATTGAATCTTATTTATTGTTATACAAAAATTCACTTTTATATAGTGTATATACTGCCCATTGACGTATTATATCTTGAATAACTCTATTATAATGATATTATAATATTTTATTTATGTTATTCCTTAATTGTTTGTATTCAAGTGTCTCTCATTTTTTTAAAAACTCTTTAACTAAAATATTGTTTAAAATGATTTAAAGATTTATTCTTCTAAATATTTCTCATTAATGTACATGTTTTAAAAATGGTTTTAAGTATTTATTTATATATACATGAATGTTTTGAAATTAAAATTTCTTTCAAAATTTTCAAATTGGTATGAGACACTTTTATTTGAACATATATTTATTAAATGTTTTAAATGGTTTTGAAAATGGTTTGATAAAGAATTATTTATTTCAATATCTTGATATGATATATTGTGATTGGAATGTGGAAATGTTATCTTTCCCTTATGATTGTGTTATGTGTTATGATTGTGTTATGTGTTATGATTATGTTATGGTTATTGGGAATTGGTTACGTATACAGGTGGTTACATGATAAACCTAGGGTGGGTGAGCCTGAGATAACTCTCCAATGCATTGGGTAACATGACAGAGGTAAATGTTAATATTTCTCCTAAGTTATTTAGAGAATATACTATGATGGATATTCCAACGTAACTCCCTACATAGTTGTGATAGCTATAATGTAATTATGATATGGATTCCATAAGATACCTTTATAATTTATGATTTCTATGTGTTATTCATAAATCATATTATTTCATGAGGTATGTTATGATTATAAAGTATGGTTTCATTTAATTGTATTTATTGATGAGATAATGTTTTCTATCCTTATTTTATAACCCTTACTGAGTTTTTTTTCTTATACAAAGTTTTTAAAATGTTTTTCACAGGAAATAAAGTGGACTAGGGTCATGGATGGGATCAAGGAAAAGTCATGCTGTCTAAAAGATGAAACTAGACATGTTTCTTTTTAAGAGTTTTTATTTAAAATAAATGGATACTGAGTAGTAGTGTCTACATGTAATTTTCAAGTTGATATGTAATAATAATGACCTAATTATTTAAAACTCTAAACCTAAAAAGATCCCCAATGTGAATTATTCATTTAATTCAAGATTATGTAATTTTTTAAGCTTGGGTCCTTATAGTTGGTATCAGAGGCCGGTTTAGACACCTTTAGGGATTAGAAGTTTTCATTAAACACATGGTTAGTCCCTATGTCTATTATTTCAGTTAAATCCTTGTTTTATAATTTTTTTAGATCAAGGAAATTAGGTTACAAATTAAAGGAGGAGGATCTCAAACGACATTCCTATCTCTTCCTCATGTCATGCTTGTAATAATTATTGCAAAGTCGTGTTCAGATGATTTTGAAATGTTTTCTAGAATACAACTCACTTGTAAGAAGTTTTTTGAGATGTAAAAGACCTCCAATATACCTCGATATCATCGTGGATCATTGGTTTTATTTCATCAAATCATATTTTCTCAATATTCTCATATTTTCAATAAAGGTAAATATTATCAAGGAATTTTCAAATATTTTAGCTTATCATAAGATTTTCAATCATATTATGATTTTGAAAAAGGTGCTGAAGAAGGAGACCCTTGCACAACCTATTTATATTTTCTTTTACAATATAGTATCTCATCACATACTTATGGTATTTTAAAATAACCATTTATTGAATGTTTCAACACAAATTTGGTTCGACTGTTTTATAAAAATCATGTTTTATCAGATGTTTTGAAATTATATGTCATACATGATTATTTTCCAAAACTATTTTTATATGAACACCCATATGACCCAAGTTGTACAAGGTTTATTTGGATGAAGGAAGAAAATTATTTTGAAAGATCACTAAATCATTGTTGCAATTCATGGACCTTCTACCTATGTGAACAAGATGACGATGAAACCATATGGACACCATGATCAAGGTATGATGTTATTTCTTTTAGGAATAGTTTTATTTTATCATATAAATGTGAAATAAGAAAAGGAATATATATATAAGGCTTCATGAATTAATATGTTGAGAACTTAATGTATTGGGATGAAAATAAAAGGTATAAGAAAACCTTTGGGGTTAAAATATGTTATGGTTATTTTTGAGGAATTTATCTCATTTTTGGGAATGTTATAAAATTATATAGTTTTTGAAAAAGGATAACACGTAGCACTACTGAAAAAACGACCTATACCCATGGTTCAAAACTGTGGGTATAGCCCCCAAAACCGCCAGTATAGCCTATACCCATGGTTTTGGGAACTGTGGGATGGAAAGGCATCGTTATAGGGGTCTCAGCATATACCCACGGTTTTGGAGAACCGTGGGTATAGGAGAGTCAAAGTTTGGCACCTACTGTTCCATTGTGGCATACAATAGATCCCACAATTTTTAAATAGTGGGGTATTTAAATTCAAAAAACAAGCATAGGGGGGATTCGAACCCACACCTAATGCAGCGCCTCACAGCCGCGCCCCACCAAGGGACCAACCGAGCTATAATTTTTAATTTTTATATATACATACATCTACCTATATATATATATATATTAATATGTTCCACATGGGGTATTTAAATTCAAAAAATGTGGGCAATGGGATTCGAACCCGCATCTCACAAAGCGCCTCACGACCGCGCCTTCCCAAGGGACTAACCAAGATATCATTTTCATTTGATTTATATACATACATTTACCTATATATATTAATATGATCCGTGTTTCGAAAAATGTTAACTATGGAATTTGAACCTGTGACCTACAGCACCCGTGGAGAAGGGTTTACCAGCCGAGCTGAAGAATTTTTGAAAATATATATTTATATTAAAGTAAATATATTAACCTAAACTGTGAAAAAATGTCTTCCCGACAAATTTTTTTCGTGTCCCGCCTAATATTCTTTCCCCGCCATAATGCGGGAAATCTATACCCACGGTTCTAGAGAACTGTGGGTATAGGTCTTCAAAAAATAAAAACCCAATACCCACGGTTTTGAAGAGCCATCGGTATAGGTCTTCGGAAAATACCCTATACCACGGTTTTCTCCAAAAGCATGGGTATATGTCTTAAAAAAAACTATACTTACGGTTTTTAGCACAACCGTGGGTATATAACTATTTTCTAATAGTGTAGAACGTATGATAACCCATTGTGTCGAAAAAATATATGAGAATTGAACCCACAACCAAAGTGAGATTGAGATTTATCACCTACCACTGGCCTACGTGAAGTCCCTGGTTAGTATGACTTATTATTTTTGGTTAAATGATTTTATGGATCAAGAATAAGTATATTTTGGGAACTTATGTTTTATCAAATAGAAATCCTTAGTATTGGAAAATGATTTCGTGATTAAATGATTAAGGTTATTTTGGAAGATGGTCTCTCTTTTGAGAACACTATATGCTTAAGAAAAATAGAACACTATGGGACCTCATTTGTGGAGTAATGGTTGAAATTCTATTTTGGAAGAATCTATGTTTTTATTATGGACATATAGCAATTTGGGTTATTTATGGAAATGATTAACCTATCATAGAGAATATTTGATCAGGTTAATAAATTTTCAGTATGAGACTTTAAGAGTAGCCGATGTTATTTGGAGATAAATGTTAACATTTTTGTGGAAGACTAGGTGATTAAATCCTTCTGAGTTTTGGGTTTCAATCTTAGTTTGGGTTACTTTGAAGAATTTTAAGGAAAATCGTTTATTTAATGGTCTTAGTTTAACTTTGGGTATTGTTTGTTCAATTTTTGAGATTAAGAGTAGTATTTCTTTTTTATAAAAGATTATCCTTTTTGTGGATTATCTGAACTTGTATTAACCTTTTTGGTTTTGGTTGATGTCTAAAGACATGGGAAATATAAAATTCATATTTTGTGGATTATGTGATACTCTAGAAGTTGATTATAGAGATTTTAATGTGACCAAGTCAGTTTGAATACTCATCATTTGGAGAAAATATGAGTTTGTGGTAGAATTCCAGTAAAGGATGAAAGTCTACATGAAAAGTAAGTATGTTTCTTTATGTTCTTATTCAAGATCTTAAATAAATTCCTCAACTTTATGAAAAGTAACTTAAAACAAAAACATTGTCCATTAATTTTTCCTAATGGGGAATCAAAGACCGTTTAACCTAGCACAATTTTGTGATTTTCTGGTGGTTAAATTTCTCCTAATCATGTTTTCTACCACTCTCCATCAAACCTTGATGGTTTGTTTCTCTTTCATATCCATGTTTTTTACCTGGAATCATAGTATGGGCTATCTCAGGTGACCTTTTTATTTCTATTTATTTATCTTAAAGTGATATTTTTAATGATGTTTTTTCCGATGTGGGACTTTCAATGAAGTTTCCAATACCAATTTTAAAATTCCGAGGATGCAATTCCCAAAAGGGGGGAAGGGTATAACATCCCAAGTAAATAAAGAATATAACATTTTCATATTTATTAAAATTGGTGAATTAAATATTATTTTTACTTTAAAGGGGATGCTATGTTCTATGGAATACCCGATACGCAACAACAGGTTTCTTTGAAATCTCATGTTTCACACAATTTTGAGTCATACTAAAAAATAATAATATTATATTATTTTAAATGGTAGTTAACGTCTAGTCGTTGTATTGGACGGAATGGACAGAACTAACTACAATATGAATATACATGTCTATTAATTTTTTTTACATTTATCCAATAAATTTTAGAGGCTTAAAATAAGAAAGAATCTGATTTTAAGCATAAATACTCTAATATTCATTAAAAGGTTGATTTACTGCATTTTGATAGAGAACCCACTTTAAATATATTATTGGTCACTTTTATATGTTCTATTTGAAACAATAATATTCTTATTTAGAATTAGGACATCAAAAATTACTTTGGATGAAATTTTGGTTTTTTTATTATAAAATTTTGGTATTTTTCTGATAAAATTCATTTTTTATGAATAGTGAAAAATACTGTATTTTAATTCAAAACTGCTTTTTAATATAATTTATTTATATGGTTATAGTATATTTTTAATTGGTTTTAAAGTATAATTAGATTATATTTTTACCATTTAATCTAATTTTGATCATTGGAAGTAATTTTACTTCTAAATTGGACATAAACAAGTGTCAATCTTTTGATAGTTATTATTTCTTGAAAACACACATTTTGTTTTGATAGCCGGAATTAATTTTAAATTAATTTCTGAAATTTATGGGTTTTTATTTTAAAAAAATTTATTCCATATTTCGATTCAATAGGTCCAAATTGTGTAAATAGGTATCTTTTATTTTTAGACATTTTAAATATTTACTACAGTAAATATTTTATTTACCATTGTTAAAGGGTAAATCTGGTAAATAAGGGTAAAAAACAATGATATAATAATATTAAATTACCTTAACATATGTCATAATCCTATTGGTTGATACATGTCCTACTATGGATATCCTTATGTCGATTTTGTGACCCCATGGAGCCACTTGGGAGTAATAATGACGCTTTATATTAATTAATTTAAAGTAAAGACAAAAATGACATAAACATATATCTTTTAGTATATCAATTTTTACATGGGGTTATATAAGTTATCTCTTAGACTATAAATATTAATTGAAAATATAAAAATATTTCCCACATCATGGTATTTTTTTTATAATTTTTAGACATCAAATAAATAAAAGTATTTATGACACAACAATGATGTAGTGTTTACCTCATTAATGAATAATTTAAATAAATAATATTATAAAGATTAAAAAAATATCCAAAACCTGTCCAATTATTATTGGATTATTTTATTTCAAACATGAGTCATATTATATTTTACTCTAATAATTTTGTGACCTTTAGAAACCGAAAATCATTATATAATAAAATAATATTTTTAAACATTCCTAAAGATCCCCTCCCCCCTTATAAAAATATCTCACTTATAACCCATTACTCACACTTATCAAGCTTCTTGGCTCATCCAAAATCTGCCAAATTAATCTCCCTACATCCCTATCCTTCTCATAAAAGCTTTACCCCTGGTAGAAGGCAATTAAATTAATCCTTTTGGTTCAAACCAAAGGGAGATACCTGGTTTAAAGGTAACATCTTCTCTTAAGTTATTTTGTTTTATTTTACTTCTCCAACTCCCTAAAATATTTTTATTACTTTATTTTATAACAAAAATAGTATCCTAAATATACTAGGTTGTTTTTATGAGAATTATTAAAACTAAACTTACACAAACCTCCATCTAATGGGTAAAGAACAAAATGTTTTTGTGGACGACGAACAAATCCCTCACGAAATGATGATTGTTCAATCTTCTCATACCACCTCTTATGGTGGCCATTAAGATGGAACTGTATTTATATGTGATATATTTTATATTTATATTGTTTTTATGCTTCTATATTTTTCATTTATATAATAACTTTATGGTTTCCATAGTGGGTAAATATGATAATTTCATTTGAGGAAGTGTGGACTACCACCCCCTCAATGTGATATGACTCATTCATGCCATATGTGGAATGTATAAAGGGTAGATATAATTAAATTATATATGATATTATACTTGATTATAATATACCTATTTATCATTACATTTTCATTCTATTAAATATGAAATAGAAGTTAAAGTATCATTCATGCGTACGTACCACTTACTGTCTCCATGAACGGTGCATTTCATTTATTATATCCAAATGTTATGTAATATTATAAATACATATATAAATACTGGATATATATGATATATATGATATCTAAATCATGAATATCATTCTAGAGATAATTTAATTTGGACCACATGGACAATTTATGATTATAACAAGTTCATTTTTAACTCAAGTTCTGAACATCGATAAAATATCCAATATGAACTCAAATAATTTACTAATTGTTATAACAAGGTAATAATTGATATAAAAGGAATAATAAACTTGAAAAAGGTTCTTAAACAATTATAAATTAACTTTAGTTAATTATTTAGGATATTAAATAACAATCATATCATGTCTGACATGAGGTAAGGGGTTTCTTATCTCACTTTTAATTCTGTGAGATTTCCATTGTTCGCCAATTATTTATTGCATGGGGTGTATTATGAACTTAAATTTGATATATATTATCATGATTATCTTTATATTCATGATATTTTGTGATTCATTTTCTGGTTATTAACTTTTGGTCATACTAATCGATTGATTACATTGTGGTAAGGGGTTTTCATCTCACTTCTTATTCCCGTGAGATTCATGCTATATTGCCACTATTTACTTTTGTGTGGTGTATGTACTTCCAATGATTGTATTAATTGTGTAATATAATTTAATTTATGTGTAATTAAATCTTCATTTTATGATTCTTCTTTCATATGTTGAACGTTTCATAAGTTACCAAATCGGTAAGGGAACCTTTCAACCTCCACTTTTAAAAGACTTCTTTTGTTATATATTTAAATTTACATATTCTAATGTTGGGATATGTTATTATATATCCTTAATTCTATAAATTTTATATCCAAGTGATGAGATACCCTTTTCTCTCTCATCAAATTATTTTCTGAATTTTAAAGTTACGCTGTTTGGCTGTCGAATTTCTATAAGGGAACTTCTTAACCCAATTTAAATTATTTGGGTTAAACTTCTACTTCTTGATTATGTCATTTTATAAATATGTGTGAATGAACTTTGATTGTTTAACACTTAATATCAACTTATATTTAGTGTATTTTTATTTCACACATAATTATGTAATTTATTTGTCCTTAATCTAAGGTTATGATATTTGTAAGGGGCTTTGTCTCAATTTACATTCCATTGAAACTTATTTATTATTATACAAAAATTCACTTTTATATGGTGTATATACTTCCCTTTGGCATATTATATCACGAATCTATCTATAATCATGATATTATAATATTTTATTGATGTTATTCCTCATTTTTTTGTATTCAAGCGTCTCTAATTTTGTTTAAAAATCTTTAACTAAAATATCGTTTTAAATGTTTTAAAGATTTATTCTTTTAAATATTTATCATTAATGTACATGTTTTAAAAATGGTTTTAAGGATTTATTTATATGGACATTAATGTTTTGAAATTTAAATTTCTTTCAAAAGTTTCAAATTGGTATGAGACACTTTGATTCAAAAATCTCTTTATTAAATGTTTTAAATGTTTTTGAAAATGTTTTGATAAAGAATTTTTTATTTCAATATCTTGATATAATATATTGTGATTGGAATGTGGAAATGTTATCTTTACTTTATGCTTGTGTTATGTGTTATGATTATGTTATGGTTATTGGGTATTGATTACATATACGGGTGGTTCTGTGATAAATCCAGGGCGGGTGAGCCTGAGATAAATCTCTAATGCATTGGGTAACGCGATAGAGGTAAACATTAATGTTTCCCCTAAGAGATTTAGGGAATATACTATGATGGGAATTCTAACATAACTCCCTACGTAGATGTGATAGCTACAATGTAAGTATGATATGGACGCCACAATTACCTTTATGATTTATGATTTCTATGTGTTATTCATAAATCTTATGATTTTATGAGGTTTGTTATGATTGAAAAGTATAGTTTCATTGAATTGTATTTATTGATGGGATAATGTTTTCTTTCCTTATTTTATAACCCTTACTGAGATTTTTTTGCTTATCCTAAATTTTTGAAATGTTTTTCACAGGACATAAAGTGAAATAGGGTCATGGATGGGATTATTGAAAAGCCATACTGTCTAAAACATAGAACTGAACATGTTTCTTTTGAAGAGTTTTTATTTAAAAAAATGGATACTGAGTAGTAGTGTCTACATGTAATTTTTAAGTTGATATGTACTAATTATGGCCTATTTCTCTAAAACTCTAAACCTAAAAAGTTACTCAATGTGAATTATTCATTTAATTCAAGATTATGTAATATTCTAAGGCTGGGTCCTTATAGTAACATTTTTAAGAATTTTAAATCATTTAATAAAATATTATTTATTATAAAATACCATTAATAGAAATTTTAGAACTATTCATTTAATAAGACATTAATAACATCAAGAAAGAAAATTAATTCGAATATAATGAATTAAAACCTTTATATTATGATATTTTATCAAAAAAAACCAGTGAAGAAAAAAATTCATCAAATTATTTTAGTTTTAATATTTTTAGAATTAATATTTTATTTTTCTATTAATTGAGTAATTACTTCGTTAGAGTTACATAATCATTTAAGGTAATTATTTTATCACAAAAAATTAAAAATAAATTACATTGATAAAAAAAATAATTGATATTTAAAATGACTATTTATAACCGAACATATCCTCGTTTTATCCTTATGTTAATAATATTATAGTTATTAAAAGAAAGTGTGTGACATTTTTGGCTTTATATTTACTTAAATATCAGAAAGTTCAAAATAATTTTCCATTATAAAACGTCCATATGTTAATATTTTGGATCATTATGGACGATATATAATCATCTAGTAAAATTAAGTCACATGTTATGTCTATTTTTAGTCATTATCATTTTATTTTTAACTTTATTTACCTAATTCACCTTTTACCATGATAATAAAAATCACTAAGATTTCTATTCTTATTTAAAAAATTAAAAGGGAACTATTTAATAAATTTTAAATCCTGATTAAAAATATGAAATTATTTTTTAAAAATTCTAATCACCAAAGTGATATATTTTAATTTAAAATTAAACTGGAAAATTATGGCGAAAAGTGTGTTTTCAGAAAAATGTTCATTTTAAGTATAAAATGTTTTTATACTAAATTCTAGTATTAAATTCATTTAAAAACCAATTATTGTAATATTTTAAATTAAAAAAATCTAATTAAATTTTAAAAATAATCCAAAATATAATTTTAATTTATAAATTCTTTAAAATAAAATAAACTTTTCAATAAAAATCAGTATTTCTCACTATTCATTGAAAAATCAAAAATTTCAAAAAAAAAATCATAATTTCATGAGAAGATAAATTTGATATGATGATTTAAAAAATGGTATCCTTTTTGTTAAATAATATTTTAAAAATTTTCCAAAATTTATTATATTATCTACTCAGAAAAAGCAATACAAATCATTTCTGAAGAAAACATATTTTTAAAGCATAAAATTGATTTCCTAGATATTGAGTGATTATTTACCAATAATTTATCAATAAATATTTATTTAGTAGGGATATTATATATATTTCATAAAGCATATAATCCTATTCATACTTTCTAATTTAACGGCTTGTTTATAATGATCATATTAAAATAATAATATTTCGTAGTTTATTTAGGATCGATGTCGCTTGTCTTGTATGCTATTGAACATAGATTTCTTTTAAAAAAATCAGGATATTACATTTTCCCTAATTAAATAAATTGTGTCCTCGCAATTTAAAATTAATTATAGTAAACAAGGGATCAACATTGGAAAATACCTTTATTGAAATCCCACATTGTTAAAAGGGTTAATAAAACTTCAAATTGACAAGAGAGAAATGGAAGTATGAAGGCCATATGGACTAACCAAAAACTAGGTTTCCAAATAGGATAAAATTAGTGGTAAGTGAAAATATGGATATGAAAGAGAAAATTAGCACCCAAGGACTAATATAGAGTGATAGAGAACATAAACATGAGAAAGTTAATGATCATAAAATCATAAATCTATAATGGGTGAAGAGAGCATTGATTCATTAGAAATAAAGGTAACCTAATAACATCTTTTGTTTCAATATTCTTTTCCCTAGAGTTGTGGGATTACTTTACCATATAGAATAAAATAATAAGGAAATATACTTACTTTCCACGTATAATTTCATCCTTTAATCAATTTACACCACAATATCATCTTTTTATCCAAATGATGAGTATTCAGGAGGAATTTTTTATGCTTAAAGCACTAAAATCAATTTCTAAATTATCACATAATTCTATAAATGGATAAAAATATATTCATATTGTATTTATACATTAACCAAAACAAAAATGTTTAAAAAAAGGTAACATATTTACCAAAATAATAAACCATTATACAAAGAAATAATAACTCAATATAAAAAATTCAACAATAACTCCAAATTTACAATATAGACAGTTCCCTAAATAAAAAATATTTGACACTAATATTGAAACCCAAAAATTATAACGATTTAATCATATATTCTTCCAAGGCAAATTTAACATTTATATCCAAATCAAATAAATCATTTTTAAAGTCTACTATAAAAACTTTATATGACCTCATCACATAATCTCTAATATATTCTATTCATTTACATAAATATATAACCATATATAAAAAATAATAACATTAATAAAAGTTTTAACCTAACAGGTTATCTCATACATTTCATCTTATAATCAAAAGAGTATAAATACTTCATTTTCAACATAAGGGTTACATGCCCCTCAACCCAATAAAATGTCTCCCAAAATATCATTAGTCACCTTAAAATTACATCACTTAGAACCTCAAAGGGGTGTCTAAAACATTAAACTGATGATCAAATTAAAACTTATAAAACCATGATGATATATATAATTATTAAGATATCCTCACATGAAAATATCCAAATATCTAAATTTATCTAAACCCTACTCTGACACCAATTGTAATAGTCCCAAACCCGCCTTCCCATATCTGGTGATGAAACATAAACTTTACATGTATGGTTTTGATATCTATAAATGCAACTGAATTTTTTCCATAAAAAAGTTACAAAATCAAAATGATGTATTAGATCACTTACATTTCCATGGACCTTTTAGGTTTAATGTTTTATAGAATTAGTAAAAAATCATCCATAACAACTTGGATACATAAAAAACTAGTTCATAAAGATCAGTATTATCTACTAATAATATTTTCATATTTGGTAAACATATTAGGCAGAAAATTCTTAAAACATTTATTCATAACCTAGGGAAAATGAAACATAATAAATATGATATTAAACATCCTAAAAGGGTAAACATAAGAATTATTAATCGAATGTCATCAGTGAGAATAATATGAGCATAAGGTTATGATGACATAATGAAAGTGCGTGAGAATAACATAAGATAATTCATACCCATTAATACATGTATCATCAATCATGAAACATAGAATATAAATTTAACAAAGGAAATAGTCATTGGAATCAATAATAATGATCCATATGATATCAATCTTGATCAAAGAAAATATTTATAGCCCACATATTTTATAAATAAAACATGGTATTATCTTGGAATATTATCTTTGTAGAACCCTTATATAACCCTTACATAAGCCTTTCAAATTGGAATAAACATACTATCAACTTAAAATATAACTACCCCATGCATTGGAGTACAATCTAGGTATACTAATTGTATAATTTATATCAGAATAATCCATTAACATAAGAAATTTCCATGAACCATAACATTAATAAAGTAAATGGAGCTTTCATATCATCATAAAACTCAAATAAACTTCCATTAATACTTTAATAACTTGATTAACCCATGGAAAAGAAACAAGTTTCATGAAATTATTTTTGAAATAATCATAATCCTTATATAGAAATAATGAGGATGATATCATTACAAAATATCCACTATAGAGAATAAGTAATACAACGGGTTGTTTGTGTAGATTAATAGAAATGCTATTAAAATATCATTAAAATAATTCTTGATAATAATACCATTCTTATTTGGAAAAAAAAATTTAAAAACTAAGAATTAACAAAATATTGTGAAAATACTTCACTTATAAAATAAACATTAAAAATAATAATGTAATATTTAAATAAAACAATTCTCATAATGGTGGTAAAATCCATTCAAGTTGTAAACATTAAAAATACACATTATTTTTAAACATTTTGTAAAAGGGAATCAAAAAGTAACCCATTTGGAAAACATTAAGAGATTTACTTTTAATTTTTTAAAAGAATTTAAAGGATCACTTAAAATATATTTATAAAATCATTTATTTCTTGAAATGAAAATTTTCAAAATCAATTTATAAAATATGGATATATAATTGAAAGATTCTCAATCTAAAAGAAGTTACACGATTGGTATCACATATAAACAAATTTCTTGATGTTTCTCTAATCAATAATAAAAGAAATATAGGTTAAACTTATAAAATGTATTAATAAAAATAATATAATAAGAACATTTTGGTTCAAGAAAAAAAGATCATATGATTTTTTATAAGTAACATTAGAAATAAAAAATCTCTAAAAGAATGGATATTTTAACATAAAGCCTTTTCCACTTTGGTAACGTTTCAATCGTAAGCCCCATGAAATAATAAAGTCAAATGAAAAATTAAATATAATCAAAATAAGGATATTTATGATATATCATGTCAAATGGGTGGTATATACACCTCATAAAATAATATTGGTGCATATCATAAACATATATCCCAATTAAAGGGAATTTGAGAGGAATTACACTTACAAAATCATATCATTGAATTGAGAATTAATCAATGGAGAGATTATGTGTAATAAATATAAATATATTAAAAGTAATTTTAAATATAAAATAAAACATTTTAGAGATCAAATTACAAATAGTAATGGTATAACAAAGTCATTTAAGAAGTGTTATAACCCAGGGAAAGGAAATTGAATTAATAAATCCTTTACCAGAAGGACAATTTCAAGTCATATACCCTTGGATAAAATAATTGAAAGTATAACTTAAAACATCATGAATTATGAATGATTCATGATATAACATGAAAAAGGGGAAGTATATACACCATATAAAATAAATTAGGCGCATAACAATAAAATATGCATCAATAATGAAATTTAGATGAAATACCTTAACTGAAGTCTAAATTGTCATATATATTTTTTGTATTCATAAATAATAAACTTATTTTAATTATTTAATTGGTTAATAACATTTATAAATTTTATTATTCCTTATATTTTACCCATTACCATGTTATATTCAATAACTTAATCAATTAAGTTCACATCTGATGTTTTGACAATATTTTACTTATATGTCCAGAATGACTTTGATTGGTTGACTATGGTCAAAGATTTCATTATTAAAAAAATCTTAAAAATAAATAAATCATATATAATTTTAAAACCAATCATGAAATATGTTTATGAAAAATAAATTACATCATAATCCTGGTGACATTAGGTCGTACGTACGCATAAGTAACATTTCCATTTTTCAATGATCAATATTGAAAGAAGGTAAGAATTATTTTATATTTAAAAATGATAATTATATCATAAATATAATATTATTCATTTATAAAAACTTATATAAATTATCTATGTGATGTGGTGATGAAAAACAAATTACAAATTTTGATGGAGGTGGTAGTCCACATGCACGAATGAACGACTTTATCATTTTTCAGTAAATATAAAGGTAACAAAATAAATAACATATTATATTTTAATAAAAAAAATATTTCATGAGTATCATTTATAAATATTAATTCCATCATTATAACTATTCATAGGAGGTGGTGATGGGAAACAAATGATATCAATTTTCTAGGGGACAATCTTTTGTACACAGGAATGCCAGATTTGTTTCACATTTGATGGAAGAGGAGATAGATATAGGTTGTATCATTAACAAAAAAATCTAATTATATGTAATATATTAGTTTTATTATTTCATCATGGTTGAATATGATTTTAAGGAGGTGGAAAAAGAAATAAAACAAAAACTCTTGGTCAGTAAGTATACCACTTCTTTGGACAACCACTTATGGTTTACACCAAAATCCTTCATAAGTCGGATTTATGATAAAACAATTACTATCGGAAATTTAGAGGGATTTAAAGAAGGTATTTGGGTAAGTATTTTCTAAAATAATAGAATTTTTAAGTGTGAATAAATGGGAAGAAGAGGTTCCATTTCATATCAGTTCAAAGAGAACTCTTGGAATTTCTTAAAATATTAAATTAATATAAATTAATTTTTATGTACAATGGATAAAAATTTATAATATTAGAATATAATTTTATTAATATTCTGAATAATGTTAACCAATAAATTTTGGACTAGTTTGGATCATATTTTTACCCTTATCTTTGTGTTTTAACCTTTCATGAACCCTTTTGACAATTATGGTGATAACATTTTATTACTATTAAGGGGTAAATAAAGTTAGAATTAAAATAAAAAAACCCATAAATGTAACATTTTTTATTTCATAAACCATGTCTCATTAACTTGTATAAAGATAATATTTTCAGTAAATTTAAATCATTTAATAAAATGTTATTTATTATAAAATATCATTAATGTGAATTTTATAACTATTCATTTTGTTTTTCTTTAATAGAATCATGAAAACAAAGTAATTCGAATATAATGAATTAAAACCTATATTATATGTCAATTTTATTTAAAAAAATATTGGAATGAAAAAAATATATTCAAAAAATATTAATTTAAATATTTTACAAATCATTTATTTTTTTATTAATTGAATAATTATTATTACATCATTATGTAATCATTTAATGTAATTATTTATTCACTAGAAAGTAAAAATAAATTAAAAAGATAAAAAATAATTTAGGTTTGAAATGAATATTTTAAACTGAATATATCCCCTAATTATCACTATGATAAAAATATTATAGTTATTAAAAGCAAAAGTGTGACCACTACTGGAAATTGGGGCTATCCCCATTCATCTATACCCATGTTTTTCATAAACCTTGGGTATAGAGTTTTGGGAAAATTATATACCTAGGTTTTTAAAAAAACATTGGTATTGGTTGATCTATACCAATAGTTTTTTAAAAATCATGATTATAGAGGATTAACATAAACCTTGGCCTCCACCATCCCCTCCTCATCCATGATCCCTAATCTCTCCATCACTTGAGTGAGCGGTAGAATCCTCTTCTCCTACAGTTCTCTCCTCCCCTAATATAAGTATTTTTTGATTCTGATCTTCTTTGACATCAGATTAGTAAGTTCTGAATCCTTCTTCTCTTCTGTTTACTGTTATTTTTATTTTTATCAATGTATGTGATTCTAATGAATCATGATGGAATCACTTTTGATCATAGTTTTTTAATTTATAGGCTAATAGAGATTAAATATAGACTATTACTTTCTTATAAGTACTATTTTAATTATAATTTATCCATTTTCAAAACTGTATCAGGAATTCTTATGAATTTAACTTAAATTTGAGATTCTTTTGGTGGAATATTTTAGGGATTTAGATATTTTTAGTGCTGGGAATCATATTTAAGTTAACTATAGGGGTCAATGTTGGTTTTTATTATCATTGAGTTATGTGATTTACTTGTTGAATTTTAATTTCTTATAACATTTTGTTTTTTAATTTCCATAATTTTTTTTCATGATAAATAGAATTATTTGGAGTTTGCTAATAGATAAAATTGATTTGTAGTGTCAAATTTATTTACAACTTTACTTTACTTATTTATAGAATTTTTTTATTAATGTAATTAAAAAACATTAATAAAATTTAAATTTTTATTTTGTAAATTAAAATAAGAGTTTTCATGGAATAATTAACAAATTAATTTAAAGAAAAGTCCTTGAAAATATTCTATATGAATTCAAATTTCCTTGGTTTATCCATTTATTATATTCACCATAAAAATATTTTCATATGAACTTTAATTATTAGAAAAGTTTTGGTTACTTTTAAATAAATTATTTGTTTAGAGGTTTTATTTTTAAATTATATAAATTTTCTCAAACATGTTAAATTCTGTCATTTATATTATTACTTGAAGATATATGGTTATTACTTAACTAGTTTTTTTGTTCTTATTTTTTTATTTTATAAGATAGTTCATTATTGTTGAGGTATAATTAAGATATTTTTAATAACATTTATATCATGAACCATGGTTAAACTATTTATTATATTTTTTAACCCAAAAAGAAATAATTTTATGATGATGTACATGGGTATACTATTATAAGTAAATATGGAATCCTTCTTTATTTATGAAGGTTGGTTCTTTAAGAATTAACAATTTTATTTATAGTAATTGGAAAACATGTTTCTTAGAATTAATTATTATGATATATACATGAATGAATGATAAAATATTATTTCAAATAAATAAATATATAGTTTTCAAATGTTTAAAAAATTTAAAACCTTTATTATGTACAAATATTTATAGAATCCATTGGTAAATGTCATGAAATAATTATATAAGTTAGAATGTAAATCTTGTTGGATCATATTCATTTTATAAAACATAGTTTCCATTGATAAAGTTTTAAATAAACAATTATCTCTTTAATAAACCTTTAATGGTATAAACCTTAGTTTCACATGTTTTGACTAACTATTGAGTATAACATAGTTTTTTGTTAATAATTCTTCCTTCATTCATATATCATGTATTAAGTAGTTCACCATTTATTTACACTACATATTAAATGAATTAAAAACCTTGTAACCACACTTTAACTCAATTTATAGTTTTAATTTGTGGTGAAGTAATTGAAGGGTTTCACAAAGTGGGATATAATAGATTAATTATTTAGTCTTGATGGATATTCCTCAAAATTAAATACTTCTTAAATTGAAATAGAACATCATGTAAAATCTATTTTACTTGTTTTTTAATAATATATGTAATTTTAACCTTAAATAAAACCCTTTAATTAATAATTTTTATCCTCAATTATGTTTTAAAATGAAAAAAACTCTCTAGATAAGAAATAAAATTTTTTTTCTAGTATTCCTTAGTTGTTATTTATTCTAATATATGAACCTTTTTTTGGATTTCTATAAGTATGCCTTGGTTTTTGCTTATGATATTTCTTTTTATTTTTCTAGATGGATAGTAATATTCTATAATGGCCACTTTCATCATGTATTGTATTCAATTTTGTTTCCTATTAGTGTTATTTAATTTCCTCTACACTATAATTTTAATTTTTCTTTTAATTTGGATATCATTCTAGAATTATAGTCAGTGTAGTTGACATTTCCATGTTTATTTCCATATTATTAAAAATATAAAAGGGGATATATTTATATGATAGATCTAATAATATGATATCCTATCTAATGATGAATATGTTTTGAAAGAAGGGATTGGTATTTGGATACAATGACTGTATATGGGATATGATCATGATGATCTGACTCCACCAAATTTACCCTTTCCCAATATGATAGGATTAAAGGTGTCTTAAATCCATATACACTTTCCCATTTAATACATCATACAAATTCAGGATTCTATATCCTTTATTAAATTTTCGATATATTTTTGTTATTTTATAAATCTTAGTTTCTATGATATTAGGGTTGGATGATTATTTATATTTATATCAATTATGGTAGAATTTATATAATATTATTATACCATGTTTTTGTGGTTTTGATGTTGGGTGACACATTGTTGTTATTCTTGAGTAAATGTTTTACATCATAAATAAAAGTGTATTTAATTTTATTAATGGCATATTCAAAACATGACGGTTTTTAAAAAATATTTCATAATGACATATGTATTTAATTGGATTGTGTAATAGTTGTTACTCATTCCATGTCTTATACTTTTTATGGTTCTTTAGTTACAAGCATCACTTATAGAATATATTGTTTATATTATTCTTTATTTTTCTAGCTATTATCATGATTTTAAGACTTTCATATTAAAAATGGTTTTAATGAATTTTTTAATTATAGTTTACATTAATTATTTGAATATAACTTTCTTTTCCTATAACAGAATGGATAAAAGATATATGTATCATACCGATCAGATTTCAATCGAGTTTTAAAAGAAATTGGAAATTTTTGTAGAGTTTTTTATTTAATAATACTTCAGATGGAGGTGATATACAATTTCCATGTTATAATTATATTATAAAACCATAGTTAAGTTGGGAAGAACACAGCTACCATATAACAAAAGTTAAATTTTAAAAAAACTATTATGTTTGGTATCATAATAGAGAGATGAGAAAATATTCTACTATTCATGAACTGAAAGAAAGAAGTGGTATAGATAATTTTATATTTTATCAGTTTCCATTTGTGCATCATTATTAAAGGGATAATATTAAAGTGAAAAAGATAATTATATCAATACACATGAAGAAAATATCGAATATAATGATGTTGAGAGGGTGAAAAAATTAATGGATGATGACATCATTCCCATATATCAGGAATGTAATAATATAAAAAAGATGGAATTTTTAATGTGGTTATATCATTGAAAAAACTTGTATGAAATTTCTAATACCTCCATTGATTATGTTCTTACCTTTTTAAAGTAATTCATTCCTGATGGTGTAGATTTTCCCTTAAATCATTATAAGGCATAGAAGTTAATTAAGTAGATTATATTTTCTCGTAATAAAATTCATGCTTGTCTAAAATATTATAGTTTATTTTTGGAGGAAACAATATACCTTAATGACTTTAAAGAATGTGGTACATCTTTATGGAAGGAAAATAAAAATGGAACACCATATCGTGTGCCATAGAATGTCATGTGGCACTTTCCGTTGATTCTTAAGCTTCAAAATCTATTCATGTATGCAGAAATATCAACCAATATGTGAATTCATGATACTAATAGAATTAAAGGGAATGATGAGTTGTTTTATCCTATAGATGGATTATCATGGAGAGCATTTTCTACACAACATCCTAATTTTTCAGCTGATGTGCATAATGTCAGGTTGGGTCTTTATTGTGATGATTTTAATCTGTTTGGTTAGATTCCTATTACTAACAACATGTGGCCAACTTTTATTCACTTTTATAATATTCCTCCATGGATGTATATGAAAAACCTTTCACTGTGTTGAGTATACTAATATATATACCTTATGATCTAGGAAATAATATATACATCAAATTTCAACCTTTAATAAGAGAGTTGAAATTGCTTTGGGATATGGGTGTGCACACATTTTCCACTTCTTCAAAAAAAAATATTTCAGAAGTGTGGGGCCCTTTTATGTACTATAAATGATTTTCCTACTTATTCAATGATATCTGTTTGGATCATAGAGGAAACATTATCCTTTCCTATTTTTATGAAGAATACATGATTGAGAAAAACTAAATATCATCATAGTTTTAGTATCATGTGGCATCAATGATTCTTTCCAATGGATCATCAATATAGGAATAATTGGCAGAGGTTTGAAAATAGTATTGACATTGAATAGTCACCTCAACATATGTCTATAATTAATGTGATTAATGAATTGAAATATTATTTTTTTCATTATGGAATGGTCACATGATATCTAAAAAGAGGTAGAATGTTGATACTAAAGCCACTTACAATTAGAAAAAGAATAGGATCTTTTTCAATTTTCCACATTGATATACTGATTTGTTACATATTTTTTTGTTGTAAGGAAGGTTGAGAAAAATATTTTTAAAAATATTCTTTAAATTATTTTAAATATCAAGGGGAAGACCAATTATGACATATGATCTTGTCGAGACATGTTGGATTGGGGTATTTGAACAAAACTACATCATGTGTGTATCAATGATAAAAATGGAAAGTTTAGTGTTATTATTATGTGATGAACCATTATATAAAAATAAATTCTGGATGTATTAGAGAATATCAAAGTTCCTTATGGATATTCCAAAAACATATCTAAACTATTAAATAGAATATATTTGAAATTAAAATCCTTAAAAACTCATGATCATCATATTCTTCTTCATGAATTGATTCTAATTGCAATATGGCATTTACTATCCCATATTGTAAGGGGAAAAGTGACTTTCTTGTGCTGTTTTTTAGAGAACATTGTGATAAAAGGTTATCCATGTATTTATTGATAAAAATGTTTCAAGAGGCACCGTTAATTTTGTGTGAGTTTGAAAAAAATTTCCTCCATTATTTTTCACTTGCATGCTGCATTGAACAGTTCATATTCCAACTAAAATACTTCTTGGGGATATTTTTATTTTTTTAGATGTATCCTACTAAAAGAAATATGTGAACAATGAAATATGATGTCTGAATCAAGAATCATCCCGAAGGTTCCATTGTGAGAGGTTATCTGGATCGAGGATATATGGATTTTTATTCAATGTATCTTTCTGATGTGAGCATAATACATAACCGACCAATGATAAATGAAAATGAGTAGTATGGGAAAATTTATCCCTCATTTATATCTATTCCCCATATAAGGGGAAATTTTAGGTCATATACATTGGTTACATTAAGCCTTGAATAGAGGGATATGTCATATCACACAGTCTTGTTTAACTATGGGTTGTTCGATGACTATATCAAGTAAGTAATTTGAATATTTATTTTTTGTCCCATATTACTTCATTTCACATATAACTTAAATTTGCATTATTATTCTATGTAGGGAACATAAAAAAATTATAATTAGAGTTCATCGAACTTTTACTTTAAGAATGATATAGGCTTTTCATAGAAAAAACATTCTGGGTTAGTTGAAATCAAAGGTATGCCCATTACTTTAATTAATATAAAATATAGATATTTATTTAATTATATTATTAATATATATTTCAAGTATTGAGTTTAACTATTGACTCCATCTCTCAAGAATTTTGACTGTTGGATTTTGGTCCCAATTCTTTGGTTCATGAATGCAAATATTTAATAATTAATAGGTATAGATTTGTTTCAATTGATCGAGTGGATAAAATGAGAACACAACATGATGGAATTATGTTAACTAAAATATTAGATAGTTGTGCTAGTGCATCTAATTGTATAACTCGATATGAAATTGTGTCTTTTTATGAACTTATTGAGAAAATATTGTTATTGGATAACTACTCTCATGGTCAAGTCACTATAATGAAATGTAAATAGTTTAATTCAATGACGTGAAATTGTATATTTATTTATGACTCCGGATTTAGAGTTAATAAAATGACTTGATTCTTGGATATAAATGAACCATATATTTTGGCAACAATATAATTTTTTTTATGTGAAAGATCATCTAAAACCTTATTATAGTTTAATTATTGATGTAATCCCAAGAAATATTTTTCATGATGGTGGGGATGAAATTGACACCATTGAAGACCCTATTAGTGTTGAAAAAAATATTGTATTTGATGACTCAAATTGTCTCATTTTAAGAGTTTATTTTGAACCTAAAGTAGTGGTTGTTAATATATAGAAGCAACCATATATGTTTATAGTTAATTTATTTTAACTTGATGAGGGTTTCTTAGGTTTGTTACACTGTAATTATATTAATTTAGTTTTAGTTTAAAATTATTTATTTGTTTTAGTATTGTTTGTTTTCATTTCATTTCATTAAATTTATTTCAATTCAAAAAACCAGGTTTAAAACAGGTTTTTAAAAAACGTATACCTTGTTTTCAAATTATTTTCGCTAAAACATGTTACGACATTATTTATAACTTATTTGACTTTCTTACATTTGATTCTTATGTAGATTATGAATGATATTGAAGAAGTTCAAAGTAAGTGATTATTTGATAACGATCGATGGATGTGTGAGATAGGGTTTCCTCCTATGGTTCCCTTAGAGAGTATAATAATGGTCATATATTTCTTCTAATTTACATTTAATGTCATGTTATTATTCTTTATCAAAAAAATTATGGACATACTGTTGAATCAGAGTTGACTTATACTAATCCTACTAGTATGGATCTAAGAGGGGGTGCTCCTAGAGCTACACGAAGCACCCATCGTGTCTGTTCACACCCTGAACCTCCATCCAACACCCCATCTACCAAAAAATTTCATCCTCCACTTGATCCTCCTTGGATGTTTACACTCATGCCTCCATCACCATGTTATTTAGCCTCTTCTTCCCATACCATGTATATGCCACCTCTATGGATGTTCCCACCTTATCATCACCCAGTTGATCCTCTCGGGATGTTTCCACCCATGCCTCCATCACCAGGTCATTTAGCCTATTCTTCCCATAACATGTCTATACCACCTCTAGGGATTTTACCACCTATACTATATCCATATCCAATGATTAATCCACATCCCTTATATCATTATCCTACCATGTCTACACCACCTCCATCTCCTACTATCCATCCAGGATATGATGATTCCATTCATTCATCTACCACTCTAGTGCATGAAGATCACCTAGTGCATGCAATGGAATGAGAAGATACTTTAGAGGCTACTGATTCAGGATAACACACAAATTCATTAGATCCTAATGAGAAGACTTCATCATATTTTTTTATTATAAGTGTGTCAAATTATATCACATAATTTTTTTCCTATTATACTACAACTTATTTCTTATTTTTTTCTTTTATCTTATTCAGTGGGATCTTCTAATAGGAGATGTGGGTGCACCCATAAGAATGAATCCTAAAATTTCCAAACACAAATAATGGTGGATTATAATGAAGACAATCATATGATAGTTAAAAATTCCAAACAATGTAGAAGTTTTATGGGAACTTTAGCCAAGTACAATGAGATCATTACAGTGAAACCAGAATCATAGAGGCATATCAGTAATGAAATAAAGGATAAATCATGAGATGAGATATGGATAATAATTTTTTCTAAATTGATATATATATATATATATATATATGAATTAACATGGTCATTGTAGTGTGAGTTTAAATTTCTTGATGGTAAAGCTACTAGGGTCACATCGTTGATGGATCTTGGTGAGTTGTGGAAATAATATAAGCATGAGTTATATATTGGTTGGAAGAGTAGATTTAGTTTGGATTTAGAGGGTGTACCAATATTCCATGACTATACAAAAAAACAATATCAATAAATGGTCATATATTGGAAGACTAATGAGTTTAAGGTAATCCAAATCTTTAATGGTTTTCATTGAAAATTTAATTATTATTAATTGTATTGAATTTTAATTTTTAGGATGCATTGGAAAAAAAAAGATGATATGATTAATTTTCACTCTTTATGGAACAATACAATGCACAAGCATGAGAGATGCCATATAATTTAATATTAATAGAAATTATATCTATATTTATATTGTTACTTAAATATCAAGTATTTATTTGATCAAATGAAAAAATGGCCAAATAACCAAATGAACAAATGGCCAAACAACCAAATGACCAAATGGAAAAATGAAAAAATGGTCAGACATCCAAATAGATAAATGTATAAACAACCAAAAGTCCAAACTTCCAAATGTACAAATGTCCAAACAACCAAATGAAAAAATGACCAAATAACTAAATTCCCAATTTCTAAATTTTTCAATTTCCCAAATGGTCAAATGAAAATTTGGAAGTTTAAAGTGTCTAAGTAGACATGTGCATAGATGTCAAAGTGTCCAAGTGTCCAAGTGGCCAAGTGGTCAAATGAAAAAAAGCTAAATGGCCAAATGGATAATTTTCCAAATGGATAAATGGCCAAATGACCAAATGAAAAATGGTCAATTTCCTAATTGACCAAATTACCAAAATGACAAATGGGAAATGATGAAAAGGAAAAATGACCAATTGGGAAAATATCCAATTATCCAATTGGCCAATAGTCCAAATAGATGAATGGAAAAATAGGAAAATGGTTAAATAGGTTAATGGTAAAATATCCAAACACCAAAATTCCCAAATGCTCTAACGACAAACTATCCAAGTGGCCAATTGGCCAAATGATCAAATAACCAAATGAAAAAAATGGTCAAAATGGTCAAATGATCAAAATGGATAAATAAAAAAATTGTCCAAATAACAAAATGACCAAATGGCCAAATGGAAAAATTCCCAATTGGAAAAATGACCAAATAACCAAAAAATCTAACAAAAAAATGAATCTAATGTCTAAATAATCAAAATTACTAATTGAAAAAAATGTAACACAAATAGAATTGGTCAAATGAACAAAATGAAAAAATGGTATTGGAAAAATTCCAAAATATTAAAATGACCAAATGGCCAAATGACCAAATGACCTCATTGCACAATTTCCCAAATGGCCAAATGACCATTTTTTCTTTTAAAGTGGCAAAGTGGCCAAGTTTCTAGGTGGCCAAAATGTCCAAATGGAATTAAAAAAAGTACGAAATTCTCAAATGACCAAATGGAAAATTGAAAAAATTACCAAATGAACAAATAATAGAATTTCCCAATTTCCCAAATGAAAAAATGGCTATTTTTCAAATTAAAGAGACCGTGTAGAGAAATGGCCAAATGACCAACTACCCAATTTCCGAATTTCCGAATTTCTCAAATTCCCAAATTACCAAATGGCCAAATGGCCAAATGGCCAAATGGCCAAATGACAAAATACAAAATAGCCAAAATATTCAAATGGACAAAATGGCCAAATGAAACTGGCCAAATTCCCAAATTGCCAAGTGGCTAAATGGAAAAATATCCAAATGAAAAAATGACACAATTGCCTCATTTTCTAATTGCCTAATTGAAAAATTGTCCAATTATCTAACTTCCCAACAATAAAATTTCCCAAATATCTAAATTCCCAAATCCCAAATGACCAAATGCCCAAATGAACAAATAGGAAATGGATAAATGTGAAAATGGACAAATAGCCTAATGAATAAATTCCCAATTTCCCAAATGCTCAAATGGGAAATTTCACACATGGAAAAATACCCAAAAGTAAAAATGCCTAAATGGGAAATATTCTCAAATGGATATGCCTAAATGTCCAATTGGCCAATTGGCTAAATGACTAAATTCCTAAATGATCAAACGACTAAATGGGAAAATGGAAAAATGGACAAATGTTCTAATGTCTAAAAAACCAAATAGAAAAATAACCAAATCTCCATATGACCAAATTATTAACCAACCTAACCAAAAAATGAACATAATAACCACATAATCAAAATTACCAAGTGATCAAGCAACCAAATAATGCCACAAAAATTAAATTAGACCAAAATGAACATACAAAATGAATCCATAACATACCCATGATTATTATTATAATTAGTATGTATTGATTATGTTATTCCATTAGTATTAAATTTCTAATTAAATGTATATTTAGATGGTTTTTTATTTTATGGATTTCTTCAACTGCTAAAATTTTATTTTATGTATTATTTATCAAATTTTTATTATTAAATAATGTAATATTATAGTAATTAATGTCATTTTTAGTAAGCAGAATTGGGAAATGAAGACCGCGTGTCTTAAGAAAAATTATTTTTTCTCAAGTAGGAAGAAAAAGTATAGAAGTGATGTAAATTCATGGACATAAGAAAAGATTGTGATTCTTTTTATATATATTTTAAATTTTGATATGTAATTCATAATTAAATGTATTGTTTATATTTTAAACAATGTGACCTTGAGGCCCTTGATGATAAATAAGATGAAACATTTGGGCTAAATGATCATTTTAGACTTGTATTAAGAGAAGAGCATTAGGGGAGAGTACCCTGTTGACCTAGGAAAAACATCATCACCACAAAGTATTGTCACCCATTATGAACCTCTCAAATCTCTCACACCAATGAGATGAAAAATTCTTTTGTAGAATCATGTGAGAAAAAAAGAGTTAAAAAATCATGAAAGAGGTAAACAAGCCACTAAACACTTCCTAAAATCTATGTTAGCTATATGTCCATCACTACCATCAAAGGCTGGTACTATATTCTATTCATGTATGGTATAAATGCACTCCTTATATGATGCACTGAGTGATGACAATGAGGGTCCTAGTGGCCATCAAGATGATGGTACTGGTGGTAGTGGTGACGATGATGATGATTCTTATGATGATTTTGGTTGTCCAAGTTCTAATGTTGGTGATGATTATGATGGCATTGGTGGTGATGAGAGAGATATTGATCCCCTCCATTATTGACTTTTGGTAAAGATACATGTGTGGGTGACTAAAAATAATTGATGATATGGGTTTTATATGTATGTTAAAATATTTTAAATGGCTTGAAAACTATTTATAAATTGATGGTTGAATGATAAATATATAATAACTTTATTAAATTAAATGTGTACCATCGTTTTTAATTTATTTGCAGGTTCCATGAGATGTGATGGATGGTGTTGTTGTAGTCAAATGGGGGTAGGTCTCTATACCCACGATTCACAAAACCATCGGTATATATGAATTATAAACACCCATATATACCCAAAGTTTTAGAAACTATGGGTATAAACATATACCCCTGATTTAAAGTGAATACAGGTATTAAGAAACCCTCATAGGCTATACCCACAGTTTATATTGAATCTATGCGTATAGCCCTATAATGACAGTTTAATAACCCATGGTTCTATGAAACATGGGTATATCATATACCAATGGTTTTCTAGGCTATACCCACAGTTAAAAACCATGGTCATAGGGTAAGATTCTAGTAGTGGATATTTTTTTCTTTATATTCAGTTAAATATTATAAAGTAAAACATCACATCCAAATGGTAAAAAATGGCCATATATTTTACTTTTTTATGATTATGGATTAGATATACTCATAAAATAAATTAAATTATGTTTTATGGTATTTATTAGTCCTTATCATTTATTCATTATCTTTAATTACTCGATTTACCCTTTACCACATTAATAAAAATTACTAAGGATACTATTCATTTTGAGAAAAATAAATGTGGACTATTGACTAAATTTGAACCTCCTAATTGAAAATATGGAATCCATTTTTCAAAATTGAAAAAATATAAGTGGTATAATTAAATTTAAAATTAATCTAACAAAAAAAATTGAAAATAGTTTTTTAGAAAAATTGCCTTTTATGTATAAAATGTTTTTATACTAAATTCAATTATAAAATTCGTTTTAAAAAAACACAATTGTGTTATTTTAAATCAAAATTTACTAATTTAATTATGAAACTAAAAAAATTATTCTAATTGATAAATATTTTAAAAGAAAATACAGTTTTCAATAAAAATCAATATTTTTCACTATTCATTAAAAAATCAAACTTTTTAGAAAAATCTCAAAATTTCACTATAATATAACATTGATATTATTATGTAAAAAATTATATCCTTTTTATAAAATACCATATCTAATATGTTCCTAAATTCATTAAATTAACCACACATAAAAAATACAAATCATTTTTAAAGTAAACATATTTTTTAAGTATAAAATGACTTTTTTAGATATTGAGTGATTATTTACTAATAAATTATAAATAAATTTTTATTTATTAAGAAAAATATATACATTTAATAATTTAGTTAATCCTATTCATACTTACTAATTTAACGATTAGTTTTTAACAGTCATATTAAAATAATAATATTTCATTGTTCGTTTAGGCTTGATGTTGCATGTCTTGTATGCTATCGAACATAAATTTATTTTTAAAAAATTATGATAATAAATTCTCCCCATTTGTAAATTTCATAATCTCAATAATAAATTGTTCTCGATAGACAAGGTATTGACATTTAGAAATAATTGTTTTGAAATCCCACATAAAAAAAGGGTTAATAGAATTTCTACTTGAAAAGAGAGAGGGAAGTATGGAGGTCATATGAAATTATGAAAAACTAGGTCTCTAAATAGTAGAAAATTAGTGGGAATTGAAAATATGGATATGGAAAATAAAACTAAATCCCAGGGACTGATATAGAGTGATAGAGATCATGTACAAGAGAAAGTTAATAACCATAAAATCATATATCTGTGATGTTTGAAGAGATTATTGATTCATCATAAATAAAGTTAACAGGATAAAATTTTGGTTTAAAGATCATTATCCTTATATTTGATTAATTAATTTACCATATAGACTAAAATCATAAGTAAATATACTTATTTTATAAGTATAATTTTATCCTTTCATCAATTTCGACAATAATATCATCATTTTCTTCAACAAATGAGTAATCAAGAGGAATTTTTTATGTCTGAAGCACTAAAACCAACTTCTAACAAAACACATGATTCCATAAAATGATAACAATATATTTCTCATATCATCACACATTAACAAAAAAATGGTTAGTAAAAGATAACATGATTTCTAAAATGAATAAACCTTCATACCAAGAAATAATTTCTCTATCTAGAAAATTCAATAATAACACCAAATATTCAACATAAATAATTACCTAAATAAAACAATTCTATAATAATATTGAAACTTAAAAATTAGAATGATTTAATCATATATTATTTTAAGATAAATTTATTATTTATCTCTAAATAATATAAATCATTCTTAAAGTATCCTACCGAAAATATATATGCACTCATAACCTAATCTCCATGATATGCTAATAATTTCCATAAATATATAACCCAATATACAAAATTAAAACATTAATGAATTTTAACATCAAAGGATATATTATAAATTTCATATTACATGCCAAAATGTTTAAATAATTTATGTTAAACCTTAGGGTTACATATATCCCAACGTAATAAAAATGTCCCCAAAATATCGTTAGTCACGTTAAAATTCAATCACTTAAAACCTCAAAGGGTTGTATAAAACACTAAAATTATGATCAAACTAAAACTTATAAACCCATGATGGTATACATAACTCTTATGATAACCTCACATGAAAGAATTATAATCTTCAAATTTATCTAAACCCAGCTCTAATTCACTCTATTATAGCCTCGAACCTGCACTCCCAACACTAGTGTTAAAAATATAATATTTATTTTTCTATATTTGATATCGATAAATGTGATCAAATTTTTTCCATAAAATACTTAAAAAATAAAAATAAAATATTGGATTACTTACATACCCAGGTAGCTTTTAGGTTTATACTTTTAGATAATTCATGAGAACTCTTATATAAAAACTGAGATATATAAAAAATGGTTCATAAAGATCTACATTATATCCCACTAAAATTTTCACATTGTGTAAACTTAATAGGAATAACATTTTTAAAACATTTCTTCATAACCTAAGGAAAAGTAAATTTAAGAAATGTGAGCTAAAATTCCCAGTAAGGGTAAACATAAGCATTATTAATCAAATGTCATCAGTGAACATAATATGAACATAAGGGTATGATGACATAATTAAAGTGCATGAGCATAACATAAAATAATTCACACCCATCAATACATGGATCATCAATGATGAATCATGGAATAAATCTTTAACAAAGGAAAGATTCACTAGAATAAATAATCATGATCCATGTGATATCGATCTTGATAAAATAAAACATTTATAACCTATATTAATCATAAGGAAAACATATTGGTATATTAGAACATTATTTTCTTAAAACCCTTTCAAACACTTATAGAACAATTATAAATTAGAATAACCATTTGGTTGACTTATAATATTATTACCAGATGCAATGAAGCACTATTTGGGAACACCCATCATATAAGATATATCTAGCTCACCCATTATCATAAACAATTTTCAAGAACCATAACATGAATAAAGTACATAGATCTTGTATCTCATCATGAAACTCATAGAAATATCAATTAATCCTCTTATAACTTGATTAACCCTTGGAAAAGAAATAGGTTCCATGAAAACCTTTTATAAAAAACCAAAATACATCTAGAGAAAGAATGAGGATGGTATCATTACAAAATATCCCTAGTAGAGCATATCTAATATCAAGGGTTGTTATCGTCGATGAATGGAAATACCATTAAAATATCATTAAAATAATTATTAAGGAAAATAATATTTTAACTTTGTAAAAAGATTTTTTTAAAAATAATAATAAAATAATATGAAAATAATTTTATTTGAAAATGACCTTGAAAAAAATAAAATGAATATTCAAATAAAATAATGGTCATACAGGTGGGAAAATACATTCTTATTATAAATGTTAATAATAAACTTTATTTTTTATACATTTCTTAAAAGGGTATCAAAAGTGATCCATCTGGAAAATCTTAATAAATTTACATTTAATTTTTTTAAATAAGGTAAAATATCATTTAAAATATATTTATAAAATCATTTATGTTTAAAAAAGAACATTTTTGATTTTTTAGACAACATAGATATGGAAGAAAAGGATTCCCGATATAAAAGAAGATACAAGGCCAGTATCTCTTACAAATGAATTTTGATGATAATTGGATTTTATTAATAATATTTTTCAAGTTTATTATTCATGTTATTTTATTTATTACCATTTTATATTCAATTTCATAATCAATTAGGTTCACATTAGACATTTTGATGATACTCGGCTTATATTTCCAAAATGACTTCGATAGGTTGACTATGGTCAAAGAGGTCATAATTATATCATCTATATAAAAATATTCATTAAATAATTATTATTTTTATGAATTATTTATATATTTTAAAACTATTAATGAAAGTTTTTTATGAAAAAAAATTACATTACAATCATGGAGATGGTAGATTGTACGTACGCATGAGTAACATTTCCATTTTTCAATGATCATTATGGAAATAAGGTAAATATCACTTTATATTTTAATAATGGTAATTATATCATTAATAAATTATTATTTCTTTAAACATACTTGTATATATCATCCATGTGATATAGTGATGGAAAATGAATCACATTACTTCATGGAGGTGGTAGTCCACACATACGCATGAATGACATTATCATTTTTTAATGAATGGATAAGTATGAAATTAAATTATATATTATCTTTTAATAATGATAAATTTTACATTAATATCATATATAAATGTCAATTTAATCATTATAAACAACCATTATAGGTGGTGATGGAAAACTAATGACATTGATTCGTGAGGTGGTAGTATGCCGTACACATGAATAACAATTTAATTTAACATTTGATGGAAAGGGAGATGGATATTGGTTGTCAAATTAAAAAATATCTAATTATATTTAATATTCTAGTAATATTTTTTAATCATTATTGAAAACTATTTTAAGGACATGGAAGAAGAAATAAAAAAAGATTGGTTAAGAATTATACCTCTTCTTCAAACAACCTCTTATGGTTTACACCAAAATCCTTTCTAGGTTGGATTTATGATAAAAAATGCCTCCAGAAAATGGAGAGGGATATAAGGAATTTATTTTTTCAAGGATTTTATGAACCAAAAGTCCTTTAATGTGTGAATAAATGAGAAGAATAGGTTCCCTTTTATAAGAGAGGGGAGGGGCACTCTTGGAATTTCTTAAACTATTAAATTAAAATAAATTAATTTTGAAGTGGAAACTGATCCAAATTGATAATATTAGAATATAATATGATCATGAGTCTTAATTATATCATATAATAAAATTTTTACAAGGTAAGGTCACATTTTTACCCTTATCTTTATGTTTTAACCCTTTGCTAACCCTTCTGACAATTATGATGGTATCAATGTTTTTTACTCTTAAGTGTATAATATATTTACTATAAAAGGAAAAAGGTCTATAAAAGTACCATGGTTGATATAATAAACTAAATACCATTCCATTGGATACATATAATATTTTTATGAATTTTAAATCATTTAATAAAATATTATTTATTATAAAATATGATTAATATCAATTTTAGAACAATTTATTTACTTTGACATTAATAACCTCAATAAGAAAAATTAATTTAAATATAATGCATTAAAAACATTATAATATGTATTTTTTATCTAAAAAAATAGTGTAATACAAAAATTAATTTGATATATATTAATTTTAAAATTTTAAAATCATTTATTTTATTTTTCTGTTAATTGAATAATTTTCCTATCACTGTTATATGTGCCTTAAAAGTAATTATTTAAACAATAAAATATTAAAAATAAATTAAAATGATAAAAAAATATTTATCTCTAAAATTTATATTTATAAATTAAAATATCTTCAACTTATCGAAATGCTAAAAATATTATTGTTATTAAAAGAAAGAGTGTGACATTTTTGGCTTTATATTCACTTAAATATTATATTTGTTAAAATCATGTCCAAATGCAAAAAGTCTATATATTCAAATTTTGGATTATTATTAATAATATATACTCATAAAATAAAATTAAGGCCAGTGTTAGGGTCATTTTTTATTCCTTATCATTTCAATTTAAACTTCAATTACTCAATTTACCATTTACCGTGAGAACAAAAAATATTAAGTTTACTATTCAGATTGAACAGAAATAAAAGGAAACTATTTTAAAAATTTAGTCCTCCTAATTAAATATAAAAAATAAATTTTTAAAAATTCAAAAAAGGGTAGAATATAATTTTAAATTTAACTAGAAAAATGTGATAATAAATAGTTCTTGAGAAAAATACCCTTTAAGAATGAAATATTTTTGTAGTAAATTCAAGTATTAAATTAATTCCAAAAACCATAATTGTATTATTTTAAATCAAAATTAACTGATTAAAATCTAAAACTAATGCAAAAATAATTTTTTTAATAAATATTTTTGAAGAAAATACAGTTTTCCATAAAAATATGTATTTTACACTATTCAATGAAAAATAAAATATTTGAAAAAAAATCAAAATTTCTCCATAATATAATTTTGATATTTTTATTTTAAAAATGATATTATTTTTATAAAATACCATTTTAAAAATTTCACTAAATTCATCATATTTTCTACTCACAAGAATAAATAAAAATAATTTTTGAAGAAAACATATTTTCGAAATAAAATGACTTTACTAGATATTTAGAGATTATTTACTAATCATTTATTAGTACATTTTTATTTATTAGGATCATTATATATATTTCAAGAATTACTTAATCTTATCCATACCTGCTAATTTAATTTCTAGACTATAATGGTCGTATTAAAATAAAAATATTTCATGGTTCATTTAGGCTCAACATTTTGTGTCTTGGATTCTATTAAACATAGATTTATTTTTAAAAAACTCAGGATATTACAATGATTATGCTCCATATTTCATAAAATTTTGACTATTCACCATTATATAGACTAAAATATATAATGTATTTTTTGAAAAATAGTTGAGGGATCTAGGAGCAGGTAAGTCAACAACATTTCATATTTTTTTATTAAAGACCTTTTCATAGTTCAGTTTGATTTTTTTATAGAAAACCTAACTACATCATATTATCCAGATGTTTAATCCCATGGAGTATAAGATATTCTGTTAGGAAGCATACCATTCTGTAGAATAAGACATTCTACCTTCTCTTAGTGATGTGCATGATAATATATTTGAACATCTACATGAATTATATGATTTTCATGTTCAAGGACTTCCTACAATAAATGTTGATATTACTAATCTATGAGGAAAATGATGTAGACCATATCAGACTACATGTAAGGCATCACCTATTCGACCAGAATAGGAATCACATCCAGTAAACAAGCCTCAACTAGTTGTTGATGTGTAACAGTAGGAATGAGATTCATTTCTTTTATCCATATAACTAGAATATTATCTGTGTGTAGAGGATACATGATTATATCAAATTTTATATCCAATTTCATCATATTTTATAAATAAGCCTTTAATAACCCAGTATATTCTTTATGAGATTACATGTCCTTCTACTTATACAATGGGGGATATATCAAGTGGACCATTATCATATATTGATACACTAAAGGTATTGGATGCACCTCCTTATGATGAATCATAGATAGGGGAGAAACATATAATCCCAGTTCTTATACATAAATAAGGACCCCTCTAGTTCAACATACACCAACACACCACAAAGTTTAAAAACCTCAATATGAGAATCCCATTCACACTCTAGACTATAGGACATGACCCAATCCAAGACATGATCGAAAATTAATTATACCAATTAATTTTATATTCTTTATATGGGTTAAATTATTTGAGATTTTATTGATTTCTATATATTAATGATAATTTTGGAATTATTCTACAAAAAATATTCAGTATATTAAATTTTATAAGTATATTTCACGTAAATATACTTTCATAGAATATTGAAATTATAATTTATAGTATATATTTTTTATCAATATATTTTCCTTCATATTTTTTTTATTAAAACTATTTATTTATAAATAACATTTGGAATATTTTTAAATATAATTATTTTTTTGTAATTACTATAATTATTTTTAAGTTAAGTTATTCTAAAAAGTTATATTATCTAACACATGTATCATTGCTTCCTAAATAAATTCATTGAATCCATCAACACACCACATAACCAAAAATATTAAAAAGCTAAACCATTTGTGTTTTTTAATAACACACTTTAAAAAAACTCTGAATAATGGTATATATAACTTATATTTATGTTATATTTATCTTATATAACATTATATAAATGTTATATCCATGTTAATAAATATTATATTTAAATTCATAAATTTAATTTTCATTATGATGCAAACAAAAATATTATGAAAATTTAATATTAATGTGATATTATTATTTAGTTTCAATTATTCTTCATTAATGTTAAGTAAAATTTATTATTTTTATTTATTACTAATTACTATTAATTATTACCAATTATTATATATAATTAAAAATTATTAATAACTAAAAAATAATTATGTAAATATAACATGCACATGAGGCCTCACACTTTTCACCAAAACCAAAGGCGTCTTAGGATTCAACACCTTTAGAACCCATTTTTAAGAATAAATAAAAAACCTAAACCTATATTTATTATTTATTTCCAAAAAAAACCATAAAATAATATTTTATTTTTTAATTACCAATTATTATAAATTAGTACTTATTAATAACTAATTATTACTATTTATTAATTAATTCTAAAATATGATTAACCACTTATCACCGTTAATTACAATTAATTAATTAAAAATTATTCTTAAATTTATTAATTAATATCTAACATTTTAATATTAATAATTAGTTTTATATTAAGTAATAATTAATTAATTTATAATTACCAATATATTATTATTCTAGTACAAGAAAAGAGTAAGTGGAATCCCACATTGGAAATATATAATGATTTTAAGGGAACCCTCCCTTTAATAGGGTACCCTAGATTAGGGTTTTAGTTATATTTTCAAATTACTTTTATTGTAGTAATACTTAATATGATAGTTGTTAAATTTTATTAAATCTTATATACACATATAAAAAAATAAAAATAAAAATAAAATTTTAAATATATAAACATATATGTTAAAACTAAAAAAAGATTTTTTATGTTTTAATTTAAGGTGTTAGGGACCTTATTATCTGTTCAAGGTTTTGATAAAAGGCATTAACACACATAACATATTTCATTTAAGAAAAATACCTTTGGGGTTTTGAGGAATATACACCCCATTTTAAAAAAAAATTAACCTAAACTAATTATATAATTATTATTTAAAAAACCAACAAAAACACATTTTAGAAACACTCACCCATATAAATACATTCAGTTGGTTAAATTCATAATTACAGAGTTACAAAGGTCCAATGTACAGAGATAAAAACATCATGGACTGGTGGAAAAGCTAGCGGTGGTTATTTTGTCCACAACCAAAGCCACTACTGAGGAATTCAATGATGAGAAGGGGAGAGAAGATATCAAAGCCATGGAGAGGGAAGAACTAATCATCCACTAGGTGAGAGGGGATAAATTTTATAAAACTAAGAAAAAAGTTCTTGTTTGAAAATTACATGAGTATCCATGATACTGTTATCACATGCCAAGAGAGACCATCAACATCTGGTTAAGATCACATCTAAAGGAAGTATGGGAATCTATGGTGAGAGAGTGGATAAGTCAGCTATAATGAATAAGAAGATTAACATTAAATAATGGGAGAGTATCTAGGACTCCATGATGATTTTAATCAAAAATAAGTAAGGGAAATGTATGTGGGGACACTCCCAATTAGGGGATAAATTCGCATAGAAAGTCTTATGTCTGCAAGGATACTTCTCCTTTGGTGGGAAATCGATGTGATGGATAGTAGCGAGAGATGTGAATTTTCATGGGTAAATGAACTACCCAATAGCCAAAGAACAAACGGTTTTCCATTCCTCTATAAAATGGGATCAGAATCCCATGAAGTATAATCATTGCAATCCTCCTATGATTGATTTGGAGAGATAAATAAAAGTATGACCCCCTTTCTCCCATGAACATTGAAACCATTACTGAACCATTTTAAATCCTTGTATTATTCTATTTTTATTATTTTTTTTTGTGTTTTTTTCATCACAAGGAACTTCTTCTATCCTAAAAATTTGGTATTAGAGGCACCAGGGATGAAATGAAAATATACAGAGAAGTTATCCAGTGACTGGAAAATTGAAGGTGTTTGGTAATTTTTTTGAGGCCAGATCTGTGAAGATATTGAATAGATGATTACAATGGTATAAATGACATATAAAATGGATTTGAAACAAATTTAGTAGAGGTGGTAAAATTTTTTGTCTACTCAGCAGTGCTACAATATCACCATCCCAAAGAAGATAACACTATTCACATTAGTGATGACTTTTTGGTGGGTTATTCCATGAATATTATAGTGATCCATGATAGTGACACCTCATCGGTTGATCTAGACCACTGAAATTGTTTTGGATATATTTTGGATTATTAGAGTCCATTTTCAGCGATCCATGAGTTTTTTCTAGCTATTTCAATGGTTTTAAATGCATCAATATGGTTATATTTTCAAAATTCTTACTCCATAAATGGAATAAAATAATAGTAATATGATTAAACTCACCAATTTTAATTATACCATCATGAAACCAAAACTAGAGGATCCTTCATACATTAATGATTTATAGAAACCAATAATGGAGATTACTAAGCCCATTGTAGTGTAAGAAGAAAAATATTTAAAAAATAGTCAATCTAGTGAAAATACATCCATCAGTACCTCATTAGTTCATGTATAATGGGTTGTGATCAATAAGAAATGTGACACCCAAATCAGACAGTGGATCGATAAGAGTATAATCCATAATTATTCCAATAAACATGATTCTTCTATTAAATGGAAAAAATTGTAAAAAATGTATACAAAAAAAACATCACAAAAAAATAAAACTTGATATATTGATCTAAAAAAATTAAGTATAAATATAGGACCAATATATTGGATCACATGAGTGAGTTCCAAGGCATTTTTTATTAGTTTAATTCCATAAAAATGATGATTGATGATGAGTTTCAGGCACTGTTGATGTTTAGTTCT
This sequence comes from Viscum album, assembly GCA_963277665.1. Classification (NCBI taxonomy): domain Eukaryota; kingdom Viridiplantae; phylum Streptophyta; class Magnoliopsida; order Santalales; family Viscaceae; genus Viscum; species Viscum album. Next base: position 611,266,720 of record OY728129.1, on the reverse strand, counting down.
TTACCAAAGACATGAGACACACTATTTGTTTTAGTCAGCAATTCATATCCAGATGGAACCCTCAACATAGAGGTGATGAAATATATAATGATGAATGAAGGGTCCTAAATGAAGGATAATGGATGTACACATGAATCATAAGCTCTTGACATAGAAAGGAATGAGAAGAAGAGATGACAGGGAAGAAGAAGTGGAAGAGAACCCTATGACCAAATTCTGTAAAGGTGGAAGTGATCAAAATCCCAATCAATATATGACTTGAAGTGACACCACTATGGAATTCCCAAAAATTTCATCCGCGAGTGTAGGAGGATGAAGGCAGATCATAAGAATTAGGAAGGTAAGGCCCAAAATTATGATGTTTCAATTGTCAATGAAAAGATCATTATTGTTTTAGAAGATAATCAGATCAATCATATAAGACAATACTCTATATGTTTGATGGATTTAGGTGAATCCTACCGTGACACCACAAGAAGATATTTCTACACATCTTTTACTTTAGAGAGTTTTGTTCATGTGAATATGGTAAATGATGGTGAATCCAAAATCACTGGGATTGGTAATATTTTTTAGAGACTAATATTGGATGTAGGTTACTGTTGACTGATGCATGTCATGTTACTGATATTAATATGAACATGAAATCCACTGGAATTCTAGCTAACAATGGATAGTTTAGTTCTTTTAGTGATGGGAAATGGAATCTCACCAAATATAACATGTTACTTTAAAAAGAAAATAAAGATACTTTTGTTTATCTTATAGATGTCAGACTATGTGGAGGAGAAGTTAATGCATCCAAAAAAGATGTTCCTGCAGAAGTTTGACATAGGCATTGGTCACATGAGTGAGATAGGAATCATAATTCTCTTTATGAATGATCTATTTCTAGGACTAAAAGGCACACATTTGGATACATGTGTTGAATTCATCATGGGAAGAAAACACAGAGTATAATTTCATGGTTATTTACCATTTAGAATATAAACTGTTTTAGATTTGATTCACATCGATGTCTACATGATGATTACTAAGTCAATGTGAGGTTCTATTTATTTTATTACCTTTATAGTTGATAATTACAGAAAATTATGAGCCTTTTATTTTAAAAACCAATGATCAAGTTCATGATGTTTTCAATCAGTTTCATGTGAAGGTGGAAAGATAAATAGGCAGATAGTTAATGTGTGTGTGAGAAGAAAATAGAGGAGAGTACCATGGTGAATTTGAGGAGAACTATAGTAGTTTTGGAATCATGTTTTAAGAATCAATACTAAAGATTCCTCATTATAATGGTGTTGCTGAGAGGATGAATAGAATAATATACGAGAGATTCAGGTGTATTCCCTCAAATGAAAAGATGCCAAACACCTTTTGGTGAGAGGAAATGAGGACCAAAGTTGATCTTATCAAACTTTATCCATAATTTACACTAAAATAAAATGTTCCATAATGGGTTTAGACAAAAAAATATGTTTCATACAAACAATTGATAGTATTTATCTGTAGGGATTTTTTTCACATCCTGAAAGATGAGTGGGTGAAGTTGGATGGAAAAGGAAAGCAGTACATCTTTTTGGGATATTCTCATGAGGAGTTTGGATATTGAATCTAGGATCCTATCAGTAGGAGGATCATTAAAAGTATATATGTGAATTTTCTTGAGTATTAGATGATTAAAGATTCTGAGAAGCTAGAAAATGCAGAGAAGTTGTAGTATAAGGAAATTTCAGTCAATATGGAACCCATCTCACCACCATCAGTTATATCTAGTGTGATAGAGATGCGTAAAAATGATTATATACATAAATAACAAGTAATATGTCTCTATATGATGCCATTTCACCATCATATGATATGCTATAATAGATTTCCCCTAAAGTGTAGTTGAGGTAATCCATTATATAAATAAAACCGAGTTGTAGATACTCACCACATGAGTATGTGATGCTCAATGATGAGGGAGAGCCAAAAAGTTATGATGATGAAATAAAGAGTTAGTAGAATATGGAATGGAAAATGTATATAAAAGAGGAGTTAATATCCTTGCACAAGAACCATACATATGATTTGATAGAGTTATTACATGGAAATATGGTGCTTAAGAATAATTAGGTGCACAAAATCAAAGGATAAGATAGAAATTCACAACTACGCTATAGATCCAGAATGGTTGTGAAGGGATTCATTCAGAATAAAGTTATTAAATTTCATGAAATTTTTTATCCTATGGTTAAAATTTCTTCTATCAGAGATGTTATTGTATTGACATTTAGTCTGAACCTAGAGGTTTAAAAACTAGTTGTTAAGAAAGCATTCTTACATGGTGATATTAATGAAAAAATATAAATGGAATAAAAAGAGGAATTTCAGGTGAAAGGTAAAGAAATATTGGTATACTGTCCTAGAAAAAGTTTATATGGTTTGAAACAGGCATTGAAGAAATGGTACAAAAAATTCAACTCATTCATGGAGAAAAATGAGGATCGGAGGATGATTGCTGATAACTGCATTTTTATAAAACTGTTTTCTGATGAAAATTTAATTATCTGGTTGCTTTATGTTGATGATATGTGGATTATTAGAAGAGATATCAGTAAGATTGATAGGTTGTAGAAGGATTTGGACAAGTATTTTAAAATGAAGGACTTGATAGATGCTACTAATATTCTTGGAATAGTGACTACTCATGAAAGGAGGAATCATAAGATTCAACTATCTTAGGAGAGGTACATTGAGAATGTTCTTGAAAGATTTAAAATGATCAAGGTGAAACATTTTAGTAATCCACTTGTGAGTAATTTTAGTCTCACAACAAGTCAAATTCTATCAACTGATGAGGATATAGAAGAAATGGAAAATGTTCCTTATCAATTGGCAGTTGGAAGTGTTAAGTATTCTATGGTGTCCAAAATACCATATATTTCTCATGTTGTAAGCATTGTGAGAAGATTATTATAAAATCAAGGAAAGGAGAATTGGAAATAAGTCAAAATGATATTGAGGTATCTCTGAGGTACATCTTGTCATTTTTTATGTTTGGTAAGTGATAAAACTATTTTGAAAGTATACACAGATGAAGATATGCATGGAGATATAGAAATGAGTACCTGATATCATTTTTAGTGGGATAAGTCACATAGAAATCATGACTTTAGAAGAGTTATTAATTTTATACCATATAAATAGAGTATATTGTGGTCACTAAAGGCTGCAAGAAGTTGGTATGGATAAAGAATTTTTTATAGGAGTTGGTACAAAGTCAAAAGAATTACATTCTCTATTTAGATAGTGAAATCACTATTCATCTCACCAAGAACCTGAAATTTCATTCTAGGTCTAAAAACATCGATGTGTGATACCAAAATATCTAAAATGTGTTGGAAGAAAGATTTTTGAAAGTTGAGATAATCCACACCAACGATAATGGGGCTCACATGATTTAAAATGTTTCACCAAAGGAGAAGCTGGAAGCCTATAAGGGGACTGTAGGTCTATATTCAGCCCTAAATTACTCGTAATGGGGAGTTTTATGGGGGGAAACTCCCAATTAGGGGAGACATCATTGGAGGAAATCCTTTTTCGATAAGGATACTTCTCCTTTGGTGGGTGGCTAATGTGATGGATAGTAGATGACAGCGTGAATTTTCATGGGTAGATGAACTACCCAATAACCTGAGAAAAATGTATTTCATATTACTCTAAAAGACATGATCAAAAGAGCATGTATTTAATCATTATTCCTCTAAATTTTGATCCAATGAGAGAAATAACATAACAACCCCTTTATCTTGTGGATGTAAGAATATTTTTTAAACCAAAATAAATCCCTATATTCTTCTATTTTTATTATTATGTTTTGTATGTTTTAATCACTAGTAACTTCCACTATCCCAACACTATTTGATGATGGATTAAAATTCTTCAAGATGTATTCATAGGAATATTAGTTTTGAGTGAAATGAGGGTAGCACTGTGGGTGTGACTCAATCTAACTGAAATGAGTATAAAAACTCTCCACTATCAAAACATAAGGCAATAACCTATATCCCAATATATATGAGAGAATACAAAGATATGAAAGGAGGGATTTCATCGGAGGCACTACTAGTGTCCATGGTGTATGGGATACTATCACTACCAGTGAATCATCTCTTCTCTCAAGACTTAGGGTATAAGGAGATGAGAGTCATATTGAATATATGGATATATAAGAACCTATCATCTTCCTAATGAGATGGGAAATTCTTATTTAAACTACGAAAAGGATATCATTTGAAAATGGTTGGAGCATCAATGATTCTACAATCACATGCTATAAAAGACTAGTAGTGTCTACTAAAACTATGAAAAAGATCACATTTGAATAATTCATGCATATATGTGATGAGATAATGGTTCAATTTTCTACAAAGAATAAGAATATTAAATTTAAAAAATGTGATATTAGCCATGATTCCATAATGAGATTAATAAAAAAGAAGAAAGGTAACCATTAGATGATGGATCAAAGATCTTCGGGCATTATGCATAGGATTTTAAAATATTACAAGAAAAATATTTTAAAATAGACCATTTGGTATCACCAATCCTTATTCTTCCTCCCCTTCAAAATCATAGATGTTGAAAATTAACCAACTAACTTTACATCGATTTGTTTTTATCTTTCCTTCATTTTAGTTAATTCGACCTAGGTAAATATCCTCCTTATGAGTCATGTTATACATTATATGACATCACCACATAGAAAAATCTAATGTATTATGATTGATACATTTTTTTCTTCTAATAACCTTGATTCTAACTACCCCCAGGGATGTAGCCTAGTGGTTGCATCTCTGTGAGTCTTGTGGGAGTTCTTAGGGTCATGTTTCCCTGAGTACATGTAGGCACTATAAGATCTTCATTTCTTTGTAATCACCTCCCCAGACTATTATAATAACCTTTATTAAAACTAAATAACATAAATTTGGTCCTTACCCAATTGAAAATAAATACTTCATAAATAATGAAGCCCCCAAAAATTTGAATGTTATAACAGGGTCAAGATGGTCTACTCGTTAGTCTTCAACCAAAATCAAAACAATACATTAAATATGAGAAACACAATCTAAAACACTTATACAATAGGAATATTTATTACAAAGGAAAAAATATTTAAACCATTTATATTTTACCTGCGACATTATTTTGAGACTCAGTAATCCGCCCACAAAAAATACCCATCTGTCTTCATCCAATCTCAACACCACCTAACAATGGGTCTCTTAAAATTTTGTAAAATTATGAATATAACTTAAAAAAATTCTAATACTAATTTTAATAGAATTATGCCTCCCTCTTCCTAGATCCCTTATTGGTTCAGGAACCTTCAGTTTTGAGTGATCCAACCTCATAACACTAGAAGTTATTTATAAAACATACATGTGAAATAAAGCCAACAAAATCTCCAAACCACCATGGAACCCCCATAGACTAAACATCTAGAACTAGGAATGCATCTCACCCTAATTAACACATTAATTTCCCCCTCTCGTTTTCTAATATTCTGGTCTTTAGACATGAACTTATTTAAATCCAATGACTATTAAAGAAAAAATCACATGATAAAGATATGGAAAAAGAACAACATGTGAATTATATGGGGTGGAACTTAATACTACTCTATAGGGGAACAAACTACATTACATTGAAGTAAAATTATAAAAGAGATAACTGGGGTTCCAAGAGACCATATTTCTAGATACCCTACCCAAACTATCCAAGTTATAAGAGAACCTTACTACTAGAACCCTACCAGAATAGGGAAGAAGCTCCAATAATGCTTCTATGACTCATGTTGGTTGTAATCACTTCTATTGGGGAAGTCCCCACAAATGGGAACCAACGCCACTCAATTATAAATTCTTCTATATACGTGAATAAGTGACCCAAACCCACTATTTATAGTAGGAATCAAATAGTTCGACAAGTCAAACCATCTTATGATATTTATATATGTCCCTCCACTTGATCAAGGCAACTTCTAGTTTTCTTGATAGTGCACTGAAAAAACTTTTAATATTCGATGAGTAGTGAATTATTTGTAATTATCCCCCCACATTTTCCATATAAGTATAATCTTTTAAAATATTACCTCAAACTTTTACACTTATTCTTGAACTAGATTAATGATCCACATTATTATTCCCATTATCCAGAGATAGTAGTCTCTACAAAGGGCATGTGTCTGGAACCAAATTCCTTTAGCATTACAGTATATAGTCACTACTACCATGAATTGGAGTTCCAAACATTCCCTGGTGTAGGTGTGTAATCTATATCTATTTCCCCACATGTTCTTTCCCATCTGCACATTTCTAGCACTGATAAGGGTCACCATCCTCAGCACTTTTAGTTAGTGTTGATAAAATTGCTGATAAAAGTATTCCCTTTATCAATTATTTTTTATCACTAATAAAGGGTAGTGCTAAATATTTTGAAATATTTAGTAGTGAAAATGACCCTTAATCTCTAAAATTATATAATCACAAGTTAAACAATTAATAATTATAGGATGTCACTTTATCTAATTTTTTATTTTAAGTAAACTTCATGTCAAATAATAATAATAATAGTATTATTATTATTATTATTTCACGAAAGGAACTAAAAATGTGGACTAATAAATCAACTCCACCAAAAAATTAACTAGGATTGATAATCCTCTTTGGAATTTATCAATGCTTTTAATAATAAATAAATAAATAAATAAATAAATAAATAAATAAATAAATAAATAAATATTATTAAATAAATAAATGAATAAATATTCTATTCACTAAACTCGTAAATGATATTTATTCTAATATACAAGTAACTAAATTAATATTTATATTAATTTTACTAACCTGGTTAATAGATAAAAATTTATTTATTACCATTGTGAATAATAATCAAATGATAAAATTCAACTCACATATTTTATACTTGAATATACATGATGATTGAATTTATACAATCAAATCAAATAAAATTATTATTATTAAAAAATTTGAGAATAATATTTATTCTTAATATTATTTAGTTTAATATCATAATTTTAGTTAGGTTCACTCAGTCCCATACTGTTACTGGGTTAACTCTCTATAGTTATGAGAGAATGAAGGGGAACCCTTCCCAATTTATTTATAAAAGTTTTCTTGAATCCCAAAGGGAGTAGGTACACAACTAATTACACCAACAACCCACCTTAACATATGAGATATTGGTATTTATGTTTCTTTTCTTTAGGAAGAACAAATTTAGCAAGCGAAACCACATACTGCCTTAGATAATACTAATAAAATCCTATACAACTACTAACCTATAAGGAATATAATGAGTCTAGAATATTTTACCATTTAAGGAGATTTAGAGAGGAAATTTACACTTGATATCATTCAAAGAAGGATAATAATGGGAAGATTAGATATGTTAGGGCCTTACCTTGCTATAAGTGAACCTCCACAACCAATATGGCCCTCCATAACTAAAGGAGAATAATATCACCCTTTGATAGCTTAAGGAAGGAGGGAGAGTTTTAGAGGGAGTAAAATACTACTGACAGGGTCTAAAATCCCGATCCCCCCTATTTAAAAATTAAAATAGGGATTAATTGTATAAAAAACCCTTTTAAAGGGAAATCTATCTAAGAACCCACTACATACCCGATATTAAGCCACAATGTACATGGTGGTTCAAAATTGAACCATGTGTACCTTAGAAGACCCATCAGCTACCCAATACTAATACACTAGGCACCCTATGCGAGCTGCATCACACCCTCTTCCACTTTTCCCTATAACCCTCTTAAAATTATCTAATTCCCCCTTCAACCTAGAATACATCATAAATGAACTAAAATTGCAAGAAATTAAACCTATTTACCTGTCTATAGGTGGTCATTGTAGTTCCTAAAGTTAACCTGTTCATGAGGAAATTGATTTATCATGTCCTTAAGAATTATGTTCATCAAATAAACTAACATCATTCTGAACACTTTCTAACCAGTGATAGGAAACATATGTTTCCTCATTATGTTTTCAATTCTTATTGTTATTCAAAAACTCATTTTAAAATAAATTTTCCATCACAATATATTATTTGAATAGATATTTATTTTATCATTTTTTTTATATATAACTAATTAAATCTCTTTGAATTCCACCAATGTGATAGATAAATTATTTAATACCCTAATAATATTCAATAAAAAATCAATTCAACAGATTGATTACACTTTTATCTATATATGTATCTGTTGAATGATTAATAATTGTAATATAGAAACAATGATTTTTTAATTGAAAATCTAGTTGAATAGTTTAAATAAGTAATTGAAAATATATTTAATTATATATATTATTAATATATATTCATCTATTGGTATCATTAAAGACTACTAAATGATGGTGGCTTGATTTAAACCCAACTGATGATGTATTCTATGGCGGTGATAATTTTATCTTCTATGAGACAAATGATGTAATTGCCTTATTTAATGATTAATAAGTGAAATTAAAATTAATAATATCAATAAATTTAACAAATAATACACAATTAAGTTGATGTATGGGTGATGTGGGGCTGAACATGATTAAGAATTATCCATCATAGACCCATGGATATAGAGAAACAATGATTAGAAATAAAAATAAATAAAAAATATATATGGATCTAGATAGATAGATACATTGGGGATCAAATTGGGAAAAAGTTTAATGTTCAGATTTTGGAAAACCCAAAAGCCATTTTGTAAATATTCATCCATATAAATACAGTTGGTTGGTTCAATAACTGATTATAGATTTATAGGAGTCCCATGTCTAGAGATATGAACAACATGGATGGGTGGAAAAGGTGAAGATGGTAAGTTTTTTCCCCTACCAAAGCCTATGATAAGGAATTAAGTGATGAGGAACTGAGAGTGGCTATCAAATACATCAATAGGGAAGAACCCTTCCCATTCAATGTGAGAGGGGATACATTTATTGCAACTAATACATCTCATTTAAAAAGAAAAGAGTATTCACGATGTTTCCCTCATGCACCATGAGATACCAACCGTGTCTTCCACAACTACAAAGAACATAAAATCCAAACGAGTCTTAAGAGTCCATGATGAGATAGTGGTTTCATATAATGTAATTAAGATAAGATTAAATTTGAATAATGTGATAGTATCCATGATTCCTTTATGAGATTAATCAAAAATAAGTAAGGGAACCATTCTCACATGGATCATAACTCTCTGGGTTTCATATGTATGATACCTAAGTTTGAAGAAAGAAAGTATATAAACTCTACAATACTATAATAAAAGAAACATGTTTACATACTAGTGGATATGAGAGAATATATAGATATGTGTGGAGGTATCTCATTGGAGGCACTACTGGTGATAGATAAGTTTCACTCTAAAAATGATTTGGACACTATATAGGGGAATCTATCACTAATGTTGAATGGGATATACTCCCAAGACTTTAGGAATAAGGAGGTGATAGAGGCTCTAAATCCACAAAGAGGGAAGAAGTTATCATACTACAATTGATAAGAGAGACACCCATTGAAACTAAGAAGAATTTATCATTTTAAAAGGATGAGAGTATCTATGATGCTACCATCACACACCATGAGAGACTAGTGGAATCTATTACAACTATAAAAAAGGTCATATTTGAAGAAGACATGAGTATCTATAGTGAGAGAGTATTTGAATCTTTAGTAATGAATAAGAAGGCTACACTTCAATAGGGAAAGAGTATCCAAGATGCTGTGACGAGTGAAGGATATTTTTTAGAACTACCTTAGTAAGTGGTTGGTGTAACAACCTCATTAAACCAATTCTTCTATCATGGTTTTTGTATGTGAACATATTATTCCTTTGGAATCCATGCTATTCTTCAAAGGTTTATGTGGATATTGGTGGGAGTTGTGTCAAACATTACATCTCCCACTATAACTATTAAAAGGGTAAAAGGGGATATATTATTTCATTAGTTTCAAGATAGAGAGCTCATTTTATATGGTGCAAGATCCTTGAGATCACCATGTGTAATAAATAAAGGGTTTGGTAGGGGTATTTTTTAACTTTTATTCATTATAAATAAATCCTTTTATCTCTCTATTAATCTTTCTATGTAATATGAAAATCAAAACACGTGGTATTAGAGACATTATTAGTGAAAAGATATAGAGAAGAGGATATCTTCAAGTGATAGTAAATTTAAATTTTATTGAATTCAAGTATTGAAGGTAAATTATGAAATTTCATGTTGAAGAAATTCCAACAAAGTAAAAAACAATAAAAATGGAGCTAAAATGATCTCTCTAGATGCCGTCAATATTTGGGTGTTATAGTTCCCATTTCAAGTGAAGAAGGTATTGTTCGTTGTCAAAGACATTTTGAGGAGAATTATAAAAAATTCTCTAGTGTGACATGTCATTACCACAACATCACCACATTATCATTAAACCAGGATGTTGAATCTAATTTGATCATATTTTGATTAATAAAAGTTCGATTTAGATGATCTAATAGTCAATTACCCCATTTTGACCATTCTTGATGCAAAAATACACTATTTTTTAAAATACTACTCAAAGTTTTCACTAATTTGAAATTCATTGGATTGAACACCCCTGGGAGAGATGATTATGTTGACTTCCTTGAAATATTCCATTAGTAATTCTTGAATGGAATTTCTAATTAACTCTAATGATCTCATTGACCCTATTGAGAACAAGGGAGTCAAGACCAATCAAACCAAGAAAGTTTAGTGGAAGAAGTTGAATAAGAAGATGATCAATAAAATCCAAAAATGGATCAATCACAGAACCAACACCACATTGATCATGAGGCTAAAACGTATGAACTCTAGATGAAATTTGAAAATACATACCATTCAAAGACATATTGAAACAAGATCCTATTTTTGATACAGTTGAGGAATATTTAACTATAGAGAAAAAAATATATAATTGAACACACCAGCGAGTTCTAGAGCCTTGTGAATCAATTAATGGTTACAAGTAAGACTCTGACTGATGAAGGTTTGGTGAAAGACCTTCTTTTTACACTTCTTGACAATTGGGATGCACAGGTGGTCTCCCTAAGAATCTAAATACCTAAATGAAAACTTCCCATGGAAACTATAAAGGATTAATTGTTCAATGAGGAGGTATGAAGGAATGAAAAGAGTTACAACCATATGAATGATCTCATTCTAGAGAAATGAGGGAGACAACATTGAGGTGTTTGAGGGGAAGGAAGAAGAGAAAGAAGAAAGAGTAAAAGAAGGTCCACATATGGAAGGAGGAGAACATAAAAATTATACCATTGTGGAATGAAGGGACATATGAAGAATAACTTAAAAATGTTACTATAAGAGAAGGCACAAGGTTTTAACTAGAAAAGAATAAATTGATATGTTCATGTTAGAATCACCAGATAAGTTACACATTTCCCCTAAGATGAAAAAGATACATGATTTCACACATTAGGAAATGACACAAAATGGGTGGTTAATACTACAACAACACACCAAATTAATCTATATTATAATTATTTCAAGACTTATCAAGAAGGTGACCTTATTGTAGTCAAGATAGGGAATACTAGTTCACTGGAGATTATTATCATGGGTGATATCCATGTTAAGAAAAATATTAGATACACAATCATCTTGAAGGATGTTTAACATGTTCCAAGTCTTTGACACAACCTGTTATCTGGAATAACCTTTTATAGAAAAAGGATTTAACAACACCTTTAGAAATGGATCATGAGATATTATGAAATAATAATTGATCATCACACAAGGACACATATGTGGTGTATTATAAAAACTTATATAGTGATATATACAGACCGTATCAATATGGTAGATGGAGAGGAATCATCAATTTTTTTCATAGAATACTCATTCACATGAGTAAAAGAGCATTATCTACCCTAAAAAATAATAAGTAAATCAATGCTGACAAGGATTAATTACATGATCCTTTCAACTAAATCTTGTATGGGAAGTATCACAATGTATCGTTTCGTATTAAATTTTCAAGGAGATTAGAGTTGTTGGATTTGGTGGAAACTGATGTATGTGGCCCCATGGAGTTTGATTCACTAAGAGGAAAATACTATTTTATATCCTTTTTTGATTATGCATCTCAAAATGTGTGGGTTTTATTCATGAGGATAAAAGACTATGTGCTAAACTAATTTCATATGTTCCATTACATGGTAGAGAATAAAACTAGAAGGAAGCTAAGGTGCCTTATTTTAGACAATGGAGGAGAGTACACAACTTTGGATTTTGATCCTTATTATGAGATTCATATAATTATACATGTGAAGATAGTCCCACATACATTCACAAGACAACAAATTTTTAGAAAGGATAAACAGAACCATCATGAAGAAGGTTAAGAGCATAATGAGTTTGGATAAGCTTCCTAAGCCATACTAGGGAGAAGATGTTTGGGTTGTTGCTTACTCATAAATATATCACCATAATCCTCTCTTGATTTAGATATTCCATATAAGAAATGGTATGGTAAGCATACCTATTACTCTTATTTAGAAGTATTTTTATGTTTAGAATTTTCACATGTATCCAACGAGCTCGGGAAGAATCTTAATTTGAGATCTACTCCATATTTATTCATAGGATATGTATATGAGGAGTTTAAATAAAATAATTTATTCTAGATATAGAATAAGGTGATTAAAAGTAGAGATATTATATTCCATGAGATCTAGACAATTTAAGACATTCAAAATCCTAGAATGAATTAAAGAGAAACTACCGAGGAACCAGTTCATGATACAACACCTGTGCCTGCACCACATTCCATTGAAGAAGAGAAGTTTTGAAATGAAACATCAAAAAACATACCATGAGTTATTTAATTGGAAACTCAAACTTCTCAAATAAAAGTTTCAGAACCATCACATAATCCATGTGATGTTGTGCCTCCAGAACCTAGAATTTTAGAGGTTTGAAGAACATTATGTGTGAGGATTACATTAAAAAAAATTATAACTTGAAGTACATGTTTCTAATTGATGAGGGAGAGAAAGAAGGATATTAAGAAGCATATAAACATTTATTATCATAGGATATGTGGGATTTTAGAAAAAAAACTATGATACATGTGAAGATCCACATGAACTAGAACCTTGTAGTGGTATTGAAAAAGTGGTATCACTAGAGAAGTTGGACATTTATCGATACTCTAGTGGAATACAACTAGTGGAAGAGAATTGAAAGATATTTTTTCTAGCTTTCTTGGTAGGTGGGAAGTGTACCAACCTCACAAAACAAATACTTCTAATATGACTGTTTCATGTGCGCATACTATTCCTTTAGATTCCATGTGTCTTGTCAATGCTGTAGGTGAATATTTGTGGGAGTTTTACAAAACGTAACACCTACCACCATGGTTATTTAATGGATTATAGGGGATCCATTCTATCATTAGTTCTGAGCCTTAGATCTTTTTTAATATGGTGGGAGATCCTTGTGAGATATATGTGTGATAAATAAATGGAGGAGTGGGATGGGGATTTGTAATTTTTTTATTGAGAGATAAATAATTGTCTCCTTACATTATTCTTTATATGTGATTAGTGAAACATGGAAATAATAATAATCAAAAAGAAACAAGGGAAACATCCACTAATGGATCTCAACTAACAAGGCTTAACATGCAAGATGCAAAGGTGTGAATAAAGAAAGGGTGGAACTATGGGTTTTACTCAACCTAATAGAAAGACACATCAAAACTCTCCACCACTATAATGCCACACCCCATCGACCATACCAGTAGATATAAGAGACTATATAGATAGAAAATTAGGTGTTTCATCAGATTTATTGTTAGCGATGGATAAAGTTCCCTCTAAAACTGATGTGGCCATTGATAATAGGTGACTGTCACTATCAGTGCGTCATATTTGGTCCTAAAACTTCATGATAGTCAAAGAGAACCATGAATTGATGATTAATAATGAAAAGAAGATCCCAATGGACATAAAAGTGTTACAACTGTAGCTACTAGGTCAGTGGGTCACCATAATCAAGATTAAGTAGTGGTAAATGAGGAAGGGATCATTAGAGGGGAAGGTCAGTTACTTTTATGTACTCTGTAGCACCTAAAACTCCATCATAAAGCATAAAAACCTATCAGATGAACACCAAATCCATATCTGGTATTTTTATCAAGGATATATGATTAACCATGTATTCATCTTCTAGAAATAATGCACCATTTATTAGGCATATGTACACTTGCATGAATTTTGGGATATTTTTAGGGGTTCTTTGGTGGAATGCGGTCCCGTGGCAGCGTGCGATGGGAGAAGGTGACAGTCTTCATGGGTGGATCATGATCTATTATCAGTGTATCATATCGGCGGGCTTTGTGGGTGGTGGTGTGTCTCAGATGGTGCTTGTTTGTAGGTTGAAGAGGATGGAGATGTCGATCGATGGGATCTGGTGGGACAACACTTACTCAGTAGGTATTTGGGCTATAGAACGATGGAGGGATGAAGGCCTAGGGGTGATGGATCAGGGGTGATGGAAATCTTGGATGGCGCATGTGACTTCAATTTTGTTCCTTTTATATGGTGCTCCTTTCCTATCAAATCCGTCAGCAGCGTGCTTTGTGGAGGTTGATGAGAATATCTTAGGTCTCATTTGGTGTTTAGTGTCTCTGATCTGGTCTAAATCTAACAGATCTGATTGGATTTGGTTTGTCACTTGAGATGTTTGTGCTTATATGGATTTGAGTTCCGGAGGGCCTTCCGACGACCCTTGGTCACGACGACATGGGTGATCCAGTGTGGTGGTGTGCTCGGGGTGTGGGAATGCGAGGATTTGGCTGGTTCTACAGTGATGTTGTTTATAGTGTAGTAATATCTGGTCATAGGATGGGATCTAGCTGCATTGTCGGTTAGATTTATGTTGTGGGTGGTGGTGGGTTCCGATTCAGCGTATGGCGATGATGAGAGGAACAGGTCTGGTCGCGATGGGGTCCTATGGATTGCGTGGTTGTGGGCAAAAGCTAGGTTATTTTCTGAGACTTGGGCCTCTTTTAAGCCTTGTTCTTGGGTCTATGGAAATTTAAGACATGTTCTTTGTAATTTATTTTGTTCTATTGGGCCTTTGGGCCATTGTATCCTAAGGCCTATGTGCCTTTGGGTTTTAGGTTTTCTTTTGGGTTCTCCCTTTTCCATAAAAAGGGGTTTGTGTCTTTTTCCTATTTTTTAATAAAGGTCCTTTCCCCTAATTTTCCTAGTAATAAAAATAACCTACAAAATGAAACAAAATATTGATGTTGAAATGATATGGGTACAAAATATGTGGGGATTCTGTAATGGGAAAAATGCCAAATGCAAAAGCTAATGGTTATCATTTTATATATCTTGACACTGATAATTTAAGATAGATAATGAGATTAATTAGTGGATGGGGAATATTAATATTGAATAAAATTCAACACTTTTTGAATAAATCATGTTAAAAACAATTAATTATAACCTTTAGAACTTATAAAAAAACATATTTACTTGATATGGAAAAATTCATTATATAATTAAAATAATAAAACAATTTACAAATAAACATAATAGACAAGTTATTTAAAATACTAGACTGAATATCCCATAAAAGGGAAGACACCTTCTAAAAAACCATCATCATACAATGATTTATGGAAAATGTAATTTTCTTAAAGGCACTTTCTTTTTGATAGATACAGTTTCCCAACTATGCACATTCTTTAATAAAAATGATGTTTAAGTCAAATTATTATATATACTAAAATTTTATATAGTATTTAACTATTTTTAAATTTAAAATTAATTCAATAACATAATTTGAAAAGATTATTTAAAATCTCACTCAAGCATCCCTTGGAGTGCTCTTTGACATCTTTTAAGGATTTTCGATGTGAGATTCAAGTTTCAATTTTCTAATAATAAAATAATAATATATTATTAATAATTACACATTAATAATAATAATAATGCAACTAATAAAAAATTAATTTTTTATCAATATAATTAATAAATCAATTTAAATGCAATATTTTGTAATTAATAATTAAATTAATAAAAATGAATGATTTCCCAAATAGTTATTAATAAAAATTATTAATAAAATTGTATTTAATAGAAATACTAATAATAATATAATTACAAATAATGGATAATAATAATAAAATTAATAATTATTAATAATTAAATTAATGTAAATTAATTATTAATAACGTAATTACTAATGAAATTCATAATAATTAATTGAAATTAATAATAGTAATGTAATTAGTAATCCATTAATAATGTAGTAATTAATAATTAACAATGTATTTAATCAATAATCAATAATTTATTTAATTATTATTAATAATGAAATTAATAATAAAAAATAATAATACAATTAGTAAATTAATAGCTAATTTTTATTGATATAATTAATAATATAAATATTAGATAGAGGGGATTACAAAAACCAAACACTCACACACACCCATGCACCTTAATTATATTAATAATGAGATTGGGGACTTACCTGATTAGTAAAGCCACACCGTAATTCTGAATCAAACTCGAGTTCAAATTTAGGTGGGGATGAATTTATATCATACTAAAGGAATACAACAAGGTACTATATCAACAATGTGGTTCATCAAAAATGGGCTTCCAAACCATAATATTGGGCCTTCAGGTCATCAAATGTCGGGCCTTCGAGCTATGTACTCAAGAAGCTTTTGACCGGGGGAGTGTGAGGTGGTGTGATGATAGTCTATTACAAAGTGGATCTAAGCAGGATGTTTATCAATGTGGTGACCATTCACTAGTTGTAGTAATAAGCTATCAATGCTTTTTTGGATGAATGCCTCACACACATCTGTGAGGGGTGATGATGGAAAGCTACAAATGAGTGTTCTGGGTGACAGGATGGCATGAGAATAAGATAGGAATGCAGGAGGTGTTATTATAATTTGGGGCCTTTTAGGCTAATTATCAAGTCCTTTATACCCCAGGACCTTCAATCCATGTATTCTATAGCTTTTGGGCCATGTAAACATTACCTATCAACCTAATAAAAAAAGAGGATTTATCTAGAAAATAAAATAAAAATGAAATTGGATGAGGGATTAGATTAATAATATAATTAATCATAATGAAAGTTAATAATAATTAATAATTAATAATTTATTTAATATAAATAATTTGGTAAATAATTTTAATATATTTTGGCCATTGGTTACAAATACAAAGTTAATCATACACACACACGCACACCCCGGGAGTCTCGAACCTAAGACCACTCTACACTACCACAATGGCACAACCACTAACCTCTAACTCGTAGGGAAATGATATTATTTATAATAATAATTTAACTAATAATAATTTACAATAGTAATTTTTATAATATGATTAATAAAATATTAATTAATAATTAATAATGTAACTAATAAATAAATAATAATCTAACTAATAATGTTATTATCAAGAATAATAAGTTTATTAATAATTATTGAATGGATAATTAATTAAAATAATAAAATTATTAGTTATTGATTATTAATAAAACACTTGTTAACAAATAATAATTAATAAATTCACCTCTGGTGTTGGCCATGTTCTAATTCAACCCTATAAAAATTCACGAGGTCAAGGGTTCAGCCCACGATGGAACTAATACTGGGGGAATTTCATAGGGTATTGGAGAAGTACCGTAGCAGCAACAACATGAACTATAACATGAATATTAGTGGTGACTGGTATTATAAATGTCATTGTAGTGGTGTTGTGTATTGTAGATATACTATTCACAAAGAGGACATTGGAAAAAAATGGGCCGTTATGCCTAGAAAAAGGGCTCTCAAGACAAATGACTTTCAGTCATTTAAATTTTTATGGACCTATGGGTCACTGGGACTTCGGTTCATATTAGGGTAACCTCTCAACCTATTTAAAAAGTGATATTTCTTAGTTTAGTAGGGGGCTTCCCCCTCCATGTTCAAAATATTGAAATTAATTAATAATAATGTAAATATTGATTATCATGTATTAATTAAAAAGAATATGTGCTGTTGAAATTTACCACGTTATGCCCCTAATTTAAATATCTATTTTTAAAATATTTTTATCTAACTATTTTTATTACAATTTATTTTTTATGTACCATTTTTATTGTTAAATTTTCATTTATAATGAATTTATAATTTCAATTTCAAGATTTCGAAGTATTGTGGCACAACATAAGAAATATTTTTCTTTGAAACAACAGTTTTCTTGTGTCATTTAAATTATATTATATTTATTAATTAGAATGGTGTAAGCCATGGAAAAATTCTATGTTCATATAAATTTATTATAAAAATAAAGTACAAGAAAGTGGACTAGTGTTTTACAAAACTTAAGAAACATATCCAACAGGTACACCACGATCACCTTATTTTGATTATACCGCCCCTATCACGGGAGCCAAACCGGCCTCTCATGTGTCTTTTTATCTTACTTTGCTTCAAATAATTCTATTTTCCATAATATTAATCCATGCATGATGATTTATTTCCCTCATCATGTGTATCAATGTCTAAAATTCCATAAACATTGCTAAATTTCTCACGGAAGATTTTCTTATTGTTAGATCTGTTTAAAAATTAAAGCAATGAAAATTCATTCATTGTGTCACCAGTATACAATGGGAAACTATCCTCAATCACATTCCATTCCATTATTTCACCAGTATCTAGAGAACCCACTACATCCTCAAGACCATCTTTCTTCAGATTATGTAGTAGGCTCTGCTCATTCACAGTCTTCCTGATCACAAGTGACAGTGTCGTGAATTTACTAGAAGTAATTGATAAGAGTATTTTATGCATACATTTTTAATGATTTATTATATTTATTTTTGTACTTAAATGAATAATATTTCCAATTTTGGAGTGAATTGACATGTTTTATATTTTACGGTAGGAAACAATGAACTTGTGAAAAAGAAAGAAAAGTGAAAAAATACGTTCCAAAACACACTTCATGCCATGAACAGAGCGAAGCAGAGTGACAATGGATTTTTTAAGGTGTTGAAGCTAGAAAACTAGTAGTATAATAATTACACATCATGTAACCCCATTACACTTTGTGACTTTTTCAAAGAAAAAGGTCACTTCTAGGACTAGTCGTGAAGTAGATACACACTGTGATGGACCATTACACGCCGTGTAACTACATTACATGACGTGAAAATTTTCAAGATTTGTTTTTCAAGAAGAAATACGCTAAGATTTATGGGATGTGAAGACTTAAAGGTTACACATTGTGATTCCCAATTACACATTATAAAAGGATTCAATGGTCAAAATCTTCGAACGAGATTCATGTGAGATTCACACAGATTCAAAAATCATGGAGTAAATATCAAATTGGGATTAAAAAATGTGTAACATCATTACACACCGTGAATGTGGTTAGGAAGAAACCATATAGAGTGAATAAATAGAGGATCTAGGATACTACTTCGGGCATTCATATTCATCTGGAGAAAACCACTTGGAGTGAAGTTGATGCGCCCTATCCAAGTTATTTCTCTCTTTTCTTAATGTTTAAATTTTCTTTTATCCTACACTCTAAACCTCTCATCACTAGGATAATGGGGTAATCTAGATTTGTGCTAGGGTGATTTAAATAGAAGGGGGAAGGTGTGTAGGATTTCTTTATTTTAATTATTCATGTATTTGGTTTGTGTAATTTATTCTTCAACATCCAATCCATTTATTTATATTTTATCATAACCATTGATAATTTTATTAAAAGTAACATTAAAATTGTGCAACTATTAACCCTAAAGGAGGAATGAACTTTGTCAAATTTGGGGGAAATCATGTTTAAATATGGTTTTGAGACAAACTCGATTAGGTGAAATCCTATATTACTGGACCAAGGGAAATATGGTATTGACGCATTGAAGAGAAGATACCATGACCAATGAATCTACCTCATTTCAACTTCGACACCAATTGTGAATCTATCAAACTATTTTCTAAAATCCAATTACACCTGAACCCTAAAATTAAAAAACCCTAGAATGCTTTCCAAACTTGTTTACAAAACCAATCAATCTGCTACTTCATTTTCATTCTACTTTCAAAAAATGAATCAAGCCAATATTTTATAAAATCTTTCTTAAATTGAATAAAATAAAATGTTTTAAAATTATAAATAAATTAATTTCTCCACCCTTTTGGGCTCAACATCAGACTTCTTATTTACTAAATTTTTAATTAATTAAGTATATTTTTGTTTTTATAAATTGATTTTTTCATAGTATGATAGGGAACTAATGATTCCCCACGTGTCTATAAATAACAAACTAAAATCCAAATTTATCTATATGCTTGGAAAACCCTTATACAGGTGTGGTATAATCAATAGGGTAATTATGTTGATAATATTCATTCAGAGTTGAATCATTATTGGCTTTAGAGGATGATCCCTTTGGACTTTGAGAGTTAAATAAGGCAAGAATATTATGATTCTATTTTTTAGTAGATGTAATAAATGATCCTCAATATTTAACTACCTATCCATAGTGCCCTATTAATCCTTTTCAAGGTTTGATTTGAAATGGGTCTTCTATATACCATAAATTTCCTCCTAATCAGCACAATTGGTCCATGGGCATTGTTTCTCTAGGATTAATGGAGGGACCCCCTATCCTCTACATGCTATCATCCACTAGGAAGTGTCCTTTAGGCCCTGCACTTCATAATCCTTCATATAGGGATCATACAAACCAAAAAAATCACCCATTTGAGGTTTATCCATACCCAAATCCTTCTTCAAGATGTTATCAATTGACCAAGAACCACCATTTTTAACCTTATTCCCCTAAAGAGAAGATATTCTAGGAGCTTCATCGCTTACTTCCAATACACCATAAGAATTTGAATGTATGCATATTTTTTAGTGGAATTATGCACTCTTCTTCCATATTACATCACATAACATACTTCAATCATATTTTTAGTCATAAATTTTTTTAACACCCAATTGAACCACATTCCTCACATAGTGGAGAAACTCTCTCAGACTCCACTCAGATATTAATATCATTATCCTAGGTTTAGAGAATTACCTTGTCTATACAAGTTTCACTAACATCAATTTCCGCTATGATTATGGAATAATGGTCAAATCTCTCCAATTTGGTCTCCCTATCAAGGTGGATAGGCACAACAATGGATTCTGTAATATCATGGAGAATCTTTGGGTACCATAAAATCCAATTGAGACCATAGATATGAATCCATATCTACACAAATGTATTCTTTACCTTTTCTATGTTAAAATCATATGACCATTCATGAATACAGAAAAACCATGGTTTCAATAATAGTGACCCAAAGATCCATGAATTTTAATTCAAATCTTCATAGGAAAAAATATAGTGAAAGAATCCTCATCCTACAGATACGTAACTCAAATTAGAAAAACACAAAAGATCAGAAATTCTACATACCAGATCGTCTTGATGCCACGACTTTTCATGGTAGGGTAGAATCAGCATTCCAATAATGGAGTTCTTGCACATCAGTAATCTCTTGGAAAATTTATTCAAGTTATCCTCAACATTGATTGCAGACCCCTTATTAGCAATCCTCATATTAATCAAGTCGCGGTAGGGAGCGAAGGGCCAAGATCCCAAATTGTCATCCTTCTGCCAATTCGGATCTTAGACCTCATTCTCTTTAATATTTACCATGTGAGATATATATCTCCATCTCCATCCATAAAGGATATCCTCTAGATTCATATATTATCGGATTTCAACATTATCTATTTAGAAAAAAATAAGTTATAGTATTTTTTGAACTTGTGACTTTATATGCTAATAAAATATAACTTAAAGATATATTTTGAAAACAATGATTATAACATGTGTGTATACATAACAATATTTATGTTAGAATAGAAAATAAAAAAAATGATAAAAAAGAATTAAAAATACTCATCACATGACATTTTTTAGAAATAACATGTTTTTTATAACATGATAAAATTGAATGATTATCAAATATAAACTATAAATACAATCTAAATAGAGTTTAAAATATATTATTAAGACATATGCAATAACTAAAAATAAAACAATAAAAAAAATTAATAGAAAATCATATAAATGTCAAAAACTAATTTTATTTTAATACATGATATCGATCCATAAAAAATTCTCCAAAAAACATTTCCTCCTTTTAATCGGAAAACTTGTAATTCATTAAAAAGTAAAACTATAGTAAAAATTTACATAAAAAATTAAATATAAACATACTATACAAAAAATAACTTAAAATAAAATTAATTAGGCTAAAATATTATAAAAATATATTGAAATTATAGATATAAAATAAAATTTTTCTAAATGACCATATAACATGAACTATGGAAGTGGAGACACTATAGGGGTGGTGACCCCATAGAGGCAGTTGGTACTATGTTGGTACTATAGTAGTGGTAGGTACTATAACGAAACTATAATAGTTATGGTTACTATAGTAGTACCATTCAATGGAGGGGCCTTTGGGCTAAAAAATGGGCCTTTGGTCAAAGAAAAAAGTTGTTCAAGCAATAAGACCTTTGAGAATTCCAATTTTAAGGTGTAAAGACCATCCATGTTTCAATTCCATTGTGTTTCTAGGCCTTTGAGCCATGAAATATCTAAGCATACTAGTCATGCAAGGGTTCTCTATCAACATAGTTAAAAGAGGTTTCTTTTTTTAAATAAAAGTGGAATGACCCCATCTTGTTTCAATTAATATTATTTATTAATATCTATAATTATTATTTATTATTAATTATTAATAATTATTATTAATTAAAAATAATATTAATTACTTTATTAAATTAATAATTAAATTATTAATTTTGAATATTTTTTATTAATAACCATAAATTAAATTATTAATTATTATTAATTACGTTATTAATTATTTAAATGAAGGAGTCATAATTTAGGTTATGAAGAATTTTGGTCAGAGTAGAGTACTCAAGAGGTGGGGTGAATTGAGTATCTATAAAAATTTCTGTTTGAAAAGTATTCTTAAAAAGTTCCTTAATAAAAATAAATATAGCCCAGTTAATCAAAGTAATACGGTTATGAAAGTTTGACTGTTTAAATAACTTCTTAGAAGATTGATTAATTCTCATTAATCTTAATATCAGTTATTAATATTACTTTTCAAGATATTCTAATAAGGAAAAACAATTATAACTTCTTTCCAAGATTAACTATCAATGTAAAGTTAGTGATTTCTGAATTATATAGTAAAATAGAGAAAACTAATTTAAACAAAATAGAAGATATAAAACAAGTGATTTAGTCTCAAGATGAGATCTAATCCACTCCACTTGGTGATCAACTTCCACTAAGAAGTTTATATTAATAAACTTGATCCACACCCTTGATCGGGGTAAACAACAATACACAAGACTATCAAGGTCACATGACCTCTTCCACAATTCTTCATGGGTATAAACTAACAAGTCACACAAGGGCCTATTCCACACTTATCTATGGGAGTAAACAAGTGTAAAAAGATATTAGAGGAAGGATATCTTGTATACTTTAGTTTAGTGTAGGATAAAGTGTGTGTTTTTATACAAACACACACACACTACTCAAAAGATAAAAACAATACACAAGAGAGAAAAAATGACGAGATGAGGCTAGAAGTGCTCTGAGTGTTATTCTATATAGCTCTGGACTTCTAGGATGAAGTAGATGTAAGAATCAAGTCCTCTTGTGAGAAATAGAGTATCAAAAGTTAGGTTCTCTAGTTTTCAGTTAGACCTGGTTTGTGTTCTTCGTGGAGTTGGTATTGCGAACATGTGTTTGACTCTGATCTATGGTATCACAGTGAATGATTTGTGTGTTCTTTAGATGTATTGAGTTGCATGTATCAGTTATTTTATCAATAATGCTTGTGCTTATTCATGTGTTCTTTTATTCTTGGAGTGCATGTGTTCGAGCTGACAAGATGCATGTATTCTGTACCTCATACCTAGTACTATCAAGTGACATGTTTACAAAGAAATATTAATTATGTTAGTGAATTTAAAAGCTTAAAATATGACCATTAGAAATTAAATTTAAAAATGACAAAATAGATTAAGAAACGATGTCACAGTCTATCTGGAAATGGTGTCTCTATGAAACGGTGTCTCCTTGAAACAGTGTCTCCTTCTTTTCCTTTGAGTGATGAGACAATCATGGTTGCATAGTTGTATAGAGATCAAGAACCGATAGCACATATGCGGTGTCTGATCACGGTGTCTGATCCTTTTCCAAACTTCAAATGGTGTTTGGTCACAGTGTCTGGGTCACAGTGACTAGGTCACGGTGTCTGGGTCAGAGTGCCTGGATCATGATGTCTGGGTCACTGTGTCTGGTCAGGGTGTCTAGGTCACGATGTCTGGGTCACGATGTCTAGTCACGGTGTTTGGTCACAGTGTCTGGGTCACGGTGTCTATTCATGGTGTCTGGTCACTGTGTCTTGTCACAATGTCTAGGTCATGGTGTCTGGTCACCATGTCTGGGTCATTTTCCAAAAATACATAACTGGTGGAAGACTCAAGGTTTCTTAGACTTATCCAAATATCTTTTCACAGACTTAAACAATGATATTCATATAATGTATTAGACTCAATCATTTATCAAGGAAATCCATTATAACACAAACTAAAAGTTTACAATAATTATAAAGAAACGAACCATCTGTATACATGATTTGAGATCGATTAAATAGGATTAACAAGATTTATAGAATGTATAATATTTATGATCATTAAAACATGATTAACACATGAAGAGTCCAACAATATCCCCCTTTTTGATGATAACAAATCATGTGAGAGATATATCTATTCTTAGTGAATGTGTCTCTCCCTTAGTGTGCATTTATAGAACATATTTCACCCCCTTTTGGGATTAGGAAAAAGAGTAAAGGAGTAACAAAGAGTACATATAAGAAGAGTTCACAATGCATTAGATAAAAAAGTATCATTACAAATAATAGGAAACAATAATTCAACAATATTCCTATTAAAAGATAGTGTTCATTTTTCTTCAGCACTAGTTGTCTTCTCTTTTCCTATGGCAGTAACATCAGAAGAATCCACAAGATCAGAAGTAGAAGTGGTAGATGGAACTGAACCAACTGACTGTAATGGCCCGAATAATGACACAAAAAAGAGTTTTCCAAAAAATAGATTCCATCAAATGGTTCCACTTAAATGGTGGAATCGGTCACAGTCACACACCGAAACAGTGGCACCACTTACGGTGTCCCACAGAACCAATGGCACCGTGACAGTGGCACCGTAGCGGTCGTACACCGAAATAGTGGCACCATTTACGGTGTCCCACCGAACTAGTGGCACCGTGAGGGTGGCACCGTGACTGTGTCACCGTAACAGTCACACTATCATGGTCACACACTGAAATGGTGGCACCGCTGACGGTGGCACCATGATGGTGGAACCATGACCATCGCACCGCTTACGGCATCTCACCAAATAGTGACCCACCCTT
Organism: Viscum album; assembly: GCA_963277665.1. Classification (NCBI taxonomy): domain Eukaryota; kingdom Viridiplantae; phylum Streptophyta; class Magnoliopsida; order Santalales; family Viscaceae; genus Viscum; species Viscum album. Next base: position 611,241,083 of record OY728129.1, on the reverse strand, counting down.
GTTTCTTTTTCTAGTTCCACTCCTATAATGTATATTTTTACATAAAAGCATTTTAATACCCCTTTCAAAGCCATTTAAAGCCCATAAATGATATCTAAAATCCCCCAAGAGTCAGATGACCCTTGACTTACCAAAAAAGTGTTGCTTTTCCCTTGGTGTTACACCCCTTTTACCGTACTTTCCAATTCCACCCCTATTACACATCTTCATCTGTTTAAAGGAAACCCTTTAACTCACAGCTATTATGGACACCTCTTTGATGAGAATTATTAAATGACAATTTATTCCATAATGTATAACCACCCAATCGTGTAGAGAAACCATGATCCGCCTTTTAAATCCGTTCAAGATTTCATATCCCTTAACTCTAGGATCTCACCTTTTTATCACACAAGGATTCTTTATTCTTCTTGGCTAGTCTCCTTCCTTTACTTGGTACATTTGGAGTACCCTTCCCAAGGCTAGTGGTACGCCTGTGCTGGAGCCTTTCTTGCTCACTCTTGGAGTCCTCAAGGTTCCTCCCTTGCAATTTTCACATTCCCAATTCTTGGTGTGTGGAAAAAAGCTTTTATCGTTGATCACCCAAGTAGGGTTTTTCCTTCACCAATATTTACAATTTATCTTGAGGGGTGGGTATGATAATGTTTCCTTAGGGGATGGATGAAACCAAACTTTAATTAAGATAATAAACAAACTTTTAAAGAATGAAGGGGTGTGTTTGATAATGCTACTGTACTCTTTTTCCCTTACTTATATGTTGTGAATTGTATGAGCTTATGTCCACTGAAAATAATAGCTGGTGATGGTCTTTACCTGTGCACTAATGAACCCCTATATTATGTGATTATTGAATGGATGTGATATGAAAATTGGTTAATCACATAAACTCGGTTGATTAAATTAATCTCTATTTAACAATAAACCTTGTGTGATCACCCTGGTTAACCAAACAGTAGGAAGGAAAATAATAAATGATGTGTTTGAATTTGAAAAACTCCATTTCTCTATCTTTGTATCATGTGTGGTTGTTCTGATTGATGCTTGTGGGGTGATGTGGATGGGAATGGGATCCCTAGTTGTGAAATTTTTGGTTTGTGGATTTGAGGCCGTGTGGGGCCATATGTTGGGGCTTTGTTTGGTTCGAATACTTTGATGGATATCACGAATCCCTTTTGTTGTTGTGACTTTACAAGATAACTGAGTGTGAATGCTTAAATTGCTTCTTGGATATTTTTCCTTGGCTTGCTGATATGCCTGGTAGTTTCCTGGTAGTAAAGAATTACTTAAATGGAATCACTTGAATATGATAACAAGAATGGGTTCAATGGGAAATTGTTTTTCGATAGTGAGTTATGACTTGGTTGTGGGTATTGTGATTTTTATGAATGAATAGTAATGAGGGTATTTGTGTATGAGCTAATTTTGGAACCCCTAGGTTGGGATGAGTGCTTATTTACCTATATGTGTAATTTAGTTCTTATATTTATTATTCACGCCCCACCCAAGTCGATCACTTCATGCTGAACACCCCCATTTAACAGGGGAGTATATTTTTCCAAACACTCCTATGACTGGCTGGTTATTAGCTCATTTTATGCTTCATTTCCTGAGTATCCCAAGACTCTTCGGGCAGGCTGTGATGGCCTGAGATCCATTATAGCCCAAGATTCATAGAGAAGGGTAGTTGTAGTGGTAGGACCAGGTGTGTGTGGGCAGGTTGTTTCCCAAAGTGTCTTCGGGATGAGGCCCGGGTGTCTTCGGGAATGGCAGTAATTGTTCGGGTCTAGGTGTCTTCGGGTGTGGTGGTATTTGTTCTGGCTTAGGTGTCTGTGGGTGTGGTTACAAGTGGTTGTTGTGGCCCAAGTGTTTGTAGGCGGGATGTGTGGTTGTGGTATCCCATATGTTTGTGGGTAGGATATGGTAGTGGGAGTGCGGTCAGAATGGTGGGAGAGGTCTGACACGTAGGATGTCTTCAATAAATAGTGGGAAAGTGGTGTGGGGTACCCAAACATCGATTTGTTATTACTATTAATTTACTTGACTTGTGTTATTTGGGGTGTGTACCTTGGTGAGGTTTGGGTGGACAGTTTCCTTGCTAGGTACTTTGCTTATATCCTTTTCTCACAGGGCATTAGAATGCCTCTCCACTTGTGCATGAGAGACTTTGGTTTTCTATATTGAGTATACCTATATGCTCATCCTACATATATAAAACTACTTTCAGGTTTCCATGAGGACTACGAGGAACGTTTCAGATCCTACTAGTTTGGACATTGGGACCGTTGATGTTTCGACTTTTATTTTCTTTTGGTACTTTCCTTTGGATTTCTCTTTTATTTTTTATCACATATTATTGGAACATGCATATGGGAATAGATTATTTTGGATTTACTTTTACTTCCAGTTTTGGTGTTGTTTGGGATTTACTATCTTATCACCTAATCCTAATAAATAAAAAGGTTAATGCCTTCCATTTTGCATGTTATTATATACCCTTGGTGCTAGTCACCACTCTGATACCTATTGAAGGTGGGTCTCAGGGGTCATTATCTCTCCTTTAACTTGAAGAAGGAAGGGTCTGAAAATCTGTTGTCTCTTCCCTCATCTTGGTGAAGGCGGGTCGTGACAGATTGGTATTAGAGGATAGGTTGAGGGATTTGATTGAGTTCAGAGTTAGGCATAGTGAGGATTTCATGGGGTGGTAGGGAAAAAATTTTAGGCAATCTTGGAGAATGAAATATTCCAGGGAAGACTGGCTAGGACATGAGATTTCAGGGCCCCCCAAGATCCGATGCAAGGACTCTGGACCTACCAAACTATCAAGTGAGGCAATAATGATTGCAGGATAGAGACCCTAGGAAAGTTACATGCATCATAATTAATTGAGTTCTTGTGTGTCTGGGGTATTTTATTGGATTAAAAAAAGTCTAAGTGAAATCTAAAATAAATATTTTACACTACTCAGGTGTAGGAATTCATTGTTTACCTTGCAGTTATGGCACCCAGACGGTGACCACATGTAGTGCGGGTAATCAAGGCCTATGGGACTAAATTGAATAATTAGAAGAGGGCTGATTGAAATGAGGAGGAAGATCAGTGTTAGAGGAAACTTCATGCCTTTAAGTGGCAGACCCTCAAGAAATACGAGGGTAACATCTCAGACATGGAGACAGAGAGCTGGTTCGAGGAGATGGTGATAAATTTCAGCATGATTTGGGATCCGATGGAGTACTGGGTTCCTCTGGATATAAGACATATGTGGGGAGTAGTGCATTATTAGTGGATCCTCTATCTCTGGCAGAAGAGTGAGGCTGAGGTTTCATGGACATACGTTAAGAGGGAGTTCCGGAAAAAATTCCTCTTTTCCACAATGAAGGTGGAGAAGAGGTAGGAGCTACTCTCCTTGAAATAGTGGAGCATGTTAGTGAGGGAGTTGGAGATCAATTTCAAGGATCTACTTCACTTTTCTCCAAACCCTTTTTATGATGAGGAGTCTTCGGAGAGACATTTAGAGGAGGCACTTTGACCTTCTCTTCACTATGTTCTTACTCCCTTCACCCTACCGACCTACTTAGAGGTCCAGAAGAAGGCTGAAGTGGTGGATAGGATGCACATGCTGAGAGGTGTGCCCCAAGAAGGGATCCAGTTAGGTCTGTCAAAGGGGAAAGCTATCAGCAGCAGACCCCCAACATCAGGGCCTTCCAGGTTTCAGCCAGTGGGGAGTAGACCCCAGCAGTTCCAGTTTCGATCTCCCAGTCCTCACTCTTTCCATGACGGCCTATGGCTGAGATTCTTCATCTATGGCAGCCATGTTCACCTTCAGAATCAGTTCCCATACCGAGTGCAATACAGTGGGGGTGGGCAGGTTTAGCGCCCACCTCAACAGCAACAAATTCCAGCCAGACCGTTTCAGCAGCAGCATCGGGGACAGTGAGCTCCAGTTCCCCCAAGAGCAGACATTATAGGAGGAGGCTGACCTCAGAGCGCTCTTTAGGAACCTCTACCAGGGCATGGTTAGGGAGGTGGCCGACAGTTGAGGGGCAGAGGAGCTGGGCGTGGGTAGTTTCATGCCGTAGAGGTAGCAGTTCCAGTAGGTCTAGAAGTCATTCGTGGTACGATCAACTTGTTTAGTACTCTTGCATGCGCCTTGTTTGATTCAGGAGCTTCACACTCCTTTGTGGCACCCAGTCTAGCCCATGCTCTGGGTCTAGACACAGAGAGACTTCCCATGCCCCTAGTTTTGAGTACGCCAGTCAGAGGTCAGACCAGCTTGTCTCATGTTTTCCAGGGATGTAGACTGATATTGAGACCACATCAGTCCAGTGGGGACCTTATTTTGCTAAAGATTTATCCATATGATTCCATTCTAGGAATCGATTGGATTTTCTCTATATGTACAATTATCGACTGCTTTCAAAGAAAGATCATGTTTTTGGATATGGGTGGCCAACGTGTTGCTTTCATCGGCGAGCGGGGTTTCTAGTAAGGCAGCCGGTGAGTGGAGCCCCTCCTTTCCTTGTTAGTTGAGATGTTAGTGGAGTCAGAAAATATAGGGATAGTGGAAGTCCTAGGGATTGTCAGAGAATTCATGGATGTATTCCCTAAGGAGGTGGTGACTCTACCCCCTTGACGTGATGTTGAGTTCAGGATAGAATTTCAACCTGGTTCCTATCTGATTTTGATGGCTCCCTATCAGGTAGAACCTTATGAGTTGTGGGAGTTATGGGTTCAGATTGACGATTTGATGAAGAAGGGTTTTGTCTAACCAAGTGCGTCACCATGGGGTGCTTCAGTCTTGTTTGCGAAGAAGGAAGATAGTGGTCTCAGTTTTTTCATAGACTACCAGATATTGAATCAGGTAACTATCAAGAACCGTTACCCTCTCTCGAGGATAGAAGAAATTTTTGATCAGTTGAAGGGGGGATGATAGTTCTACAAGATCGACCTGCGGTCAGGATATCACCAATTGAGGGTGAAGGATGGTGACATCTCAAAGACCACATTTAGGTACAGATATGGGCACATTGAGTTTGTGGTCATGCTGTTCGGCATTATGAGTGCGCCAGCCATGTTCATGGGGCTTATGAACTCAGTATTCTAAGAATATCTGGACTGGTTTGTAGTCATGTTTATTGATGACATCCTGATCTACTCGAGATTATAGGAGGACCACACTGAGCATTTGGGGACAGTTTTAGGGGTCCTCTGACAGCACCATATCTATGGAAAGTTGTCTAAGTGCAAGTTTTCGACACGAGAGGTTCACTTCCTTAGACATATGGTGTCCAAACAGGGGATAAAATTGGACCCATCAAAGGTCGAGGTGGTTATTTCTTGGGCACCACCCAAGAACGTGGAAGAGGGTTGTAGTTTCCTAGGTTTAGGGGTTACTACTAGAGATTTGTGCCCAACTTTTCTTGAGTTTCTGCACCCTTGAAATCCTTGAGCAAGAAATACAAGGCTTTTATATGGAGTGATAAGTGCTAGAAAACCTAAAGTTATCTGAAGGGGAAGCTGGTTAGTGCCCCAACACTGAGGTTTCTAGAAGAAGGAGTGACATTTTAGGTGTTCTGTGACACTTCTGGCCAAGGCTAGGGGTGTGTGTTGATGCAATAGTAGGGGGTGATATCTTATGGGTCTAGGAAGTTATGTCACCATGAGCATAACTATGCCACCCATGATCTAGAGCTTGAATAGGTCGTGTTCACAAAGTTGTGGTGGAATTACCTCATCGGGTAACACTTCATGGTCTTCATGGATCACAAGAGCTTGAGGTATATCTTCTCCCAGAAGGATCAGAACTTGCAGTAGAGGAGGTGGATAGAGTTTATTTAGGACTAAGACTTTGAAATCTCTTACACTGAAGGTAAGGGGAATGTGGTGGCCGATGCCTTAAGCAGGAAGTTGCAGAAGGATGCGGTTCGAGAGTCGGAAGATGCTTGGAAGGCGATGGAGGAGTCTGATGCCCTACACCTGGATGCAAGGTTGGAGGATGGTCGATGCTGTCTATTCCAGATGACAGTGTAGTTTTCTCTATTGCAGTAGGTGGAGGAGTCCCAATGGGGGGAAATAGAGGTTTAAGTGATGCATGATCGTGTTAGCTAGGGTGATGCTCCAGGTGGATGGTCAAAAGACAGGTAGAATCAGATGTTGTTTCATGGAAAGTTGTTCATCCCAATGGATATGTGCAATAGAGTTCTTGGTGAGTTCCACAACTCACCCCTGGCAGTACAACTAGGAGCTTCCAAGATGTACCAAGGCTTGAGGGGTCAGTTTTGGTGGCTTGGGGTGAAGTGGGAAGTGGCAGAGTTTGTGGTAAAGTGCCTCGTGTGTTAGCAGGTGAAGGTTGTACACTATGTCCCAGGAGGTTTGTTATAACCTTTAGATGTACCCAAGTGTAATTGGGATGAAATCTCGATTGATTTCTTCACAAGACTACCCAGGGTTCAAGGAGGCTGCGATGCTATCTGGGTAGTGGTAGACCGACTGAAGAAATTAGCTCACTTGCTAGCAATCAAGGAGTCAAGTGTGGTGGATGCCTTATAACAGAGGTATGTGGATGAAGTGGTGAAGATTCATGGAGTTAAATGGTCCATAGTCTCCGATCGGGACACTTGGTTTACCTCACAGGTCTGGAAAGGTTTGCTACATGCTTTTGGCACCCAACTATGCCTCAAAACTTCTTTCCATCCCCAAACGGATGGCCGGACAAAGTGCACTATCCAAACATTTGAGGATATTCTACGAGCATATGTTTTGGACCTTGGAGGATTGTGGGTACGACACTTGCCTTTGGTAGAGTTTTCTTACAACAATAGCTATCACTCTACCCTTGGTATGGCTCCATTAAAAGCCTTGTCCGGGAGGCTGTGTCGCTCACCTGTATGCTGGACAGAGGTTTGGCAAGCAGGATTTCTTGGTCTCTAGGTAGTGCAGAGCATGAAAGAGAAGTTTCAGCTTATACGAGAGAGGATGAAGGCATATTAGGACGGGCAGAATCCGTATTCCATTCATAGGAGGAGACCCCTGTAGTTCGAGGTCGGGGACCATGTATTCTTGAAAGTCTCCCCTCAGTGTGGGAAATGGAGGTTCAACAATGGGAGTAAGCTTTCTCCTAGGTTTGTTGGACCCTTTGAGGTGTTTTGGTAGGTCAGTGAAGTGGATTATCAGCTAGCGTTACCACCACCGCTACAAAAGGTGCATGACGTCTTCCATGTGTCTCATCTCCGTCGGTAACTACACAATGATTCGAACATCCTCGACTGGGAGGAGATGAATATTAAGGATGAAACAATTTTTGTAGAGAAACTAGTGAGGATTGAGGATCATGAGGAGAATGTTATTCGTAGAGGAATCATTTCCTTGGTTCGTGTGTTGTGGAGGCATGGTGGCCTCGAGGAGAGTACTTGAGAATGGGAGGCACATATGCGTGCTCAGTACCCAGAGTTGTTTTGAGTTTTTCTATATTTTGTACTTGTTTGAGATGTAGTGTTTGACATTAATAACTATGAAATGGAATGTTTTCCTTGTTCTCTATATGTGTTTGAAGAGTCCTGACTATGGGGAGGGAAGGACTTGATCCCAAATCAAGACACATTAAAGTGGATGCAGTAAAACCCGTGCGGTCAAGTCAGTGCCTCTCAAAGTGGATAGTAACTTGACATGGAGGAAGGGACTCCCTAATTCATATGTATAGATGGTATGAACTTTACATGTTTGTGTGGTTACTTGAGGGATAGGTGTTCCTGGGTGTTGAGGAGGTTTACTCTTGAGTGGTTTATTTCGAGGTGGTTGTTCAGACCCCTCTATTTTTGTCAAGTCTAGTTTTGATTCTCAAGGGAAAGAATGGTTTGAGGGGTATCTAATTTAATGACCCAGACAATGACGCATTAAGGAGTTTTCCAAAAACTTGGTTCCATCAAACAGTTCCACCAAAACGGTGGCACCAGTCACGGTCGCACACCCAAACGGTGGCACCATGATGGTGGCACCATGACGGTGGCACCGTAGCGGTTGCACACTAAAATAGTGGCACTATGACGGTGGCACAATAATGGTGGAACCATAGCGGCCACACACTGAAACGGTGGCACCGCTAACGGTGTCCCACCGAATTAGTGTCCCACCAAACCGGTGTCCCACTGAACTAGTGGCACCATGAGGGTGGCACCATAATGGTCACACTGTCACGGTCGCACACCAAAATGGTGGCATTGCTGACGGTGACACTGTGGTGGCGGCACCGTGACCATAACATATCTTACGGTGTCTCACCAAATGGAGTCACACCCTTGTTTCTTTCTCTAGTTCTGCTCCCGTAATGTATCTTTTGACATAAAAGTGTTTTAATACCCCTTTCAAATCCATTTAAAACCCATAAATTATATCTAAAATACTCCAAGAGCCAGACAAACCTTGACTAACCAAAACATGTGGATTTTCCCTCAGTGTCCTCCCCTTTTATAGTACTTTCTAGTTCCTCCCCTATTACACGTCTTCCTCTATTTAAAGAAAACCCTTTAAATCATAGCCTTTATGACCACCTCTCTAATGAGAATTATTAAATGACAATTAATTCCATCATGTGTAACCACCCAACCATGTGGAGAAACCACGATCCGCCTTATAAATCTGTTCAAGATTTCATATCTCGTAAATCCAGGATCTCACCTTTTTATCACATGGGGATTCTTTCTTCTTATTGGATGGACTCCTTCCTTTCCTTGATGCATTTGGAGTCCCCTTCCATAGGCTAGTGGTGTGCCTGTGCTAGAGCCTTTCTTGCTTTCTCTTAGAGTACTCAGAGTTCCTCCCCTGCAATTCTCCCATCCCCAGTTCTTGGCGCATGGAGAAAAACTTCAATCGTTTATCATCCAAGTAGGGTTTCTTCCTTGGCCTCTATTTATTTTGTATCATGAGGGGTGGGTATGATAATGTTTCCTTTGAGGATGGATGAAACCAAACCTTAAAGAAGATAATAAATGGACTTTTAAAGAATGAAGGGGTGTGTTTGATGATGTTGATGTACTCTTTTACCCTTTCTTATAAGTTGTGAATTGTATGGGCTTATGTCCACTAAAAATCATGGTAGTTGGTGGTATTTCCTTACGCACTAATGAACCCCTGTCTTCTGTGATGATTGAATGACTATAACATAGAAATTGGTTAATCACGTAAACTCAGTTGATTAAATGAATGTCCATCGAACAATACTCCTTGTGTGATCACCTCGGTTAACCAAACAGAATGAAGGAACTTAATAAATGATGTGTTTGAATATGAATAAATACATTTCTCTATCTTGGTATCATGTGTGGTTGTTCTGGTCGATGCCTGTGGGGTGACGTGGATGGGGATGGGATCCCCTGTTGTGAAATTGTTGGTTTGTGGATTTGAGGCCACGTGGGGTCGTATGTTGGGGTTTGTTTCGGTTCCAGTACTTCAAGGGATCTCACAAACCCCTTTTGTTGTTGTGAATTTACAAGAGAACCGGGTGTGAATGCTTAAATTACTGTTTTTCTGTTTTTCCTTGGCTTGTGGCTATACCTGTTAGTTTCTCAGTAGTGAATAATTACTTAAATGGAATCACGTGAATATGAAAACAAGAATGGATTTAATGGAGAATTGATTTCCAGGAATGATTTATGCCTTGGTTGTGGGCGTTGTGCTTTTTATGAATGAATAATAACAAGGGTGTTTGTGTATGGGATGATTTTGGAACCCCTAAGTTGGGATGAGTGATTGTTTAACTATATGTGTAATTTAGTAATTACGTTTCTTATTTGTTCCCCACAGAAGTAGAGAACTTCATGCCGAACACCCCCATTTCATGGGGGAGGGTGTTTTTCCCAAAACTCATATGAGTGGCTGGTTATTAGATACTTTTATGATCCCTTTCCCAAGTAGACCAAGAATCTTTGGGTAGGCTGTGACGGCCTGAGGTCCATTATAGCCCAAGATTATTTAGGAAAGGTTGTTTTAGTTGTTGGCCCTGGTGTGTGTGGGAATGTTGTTTCCTAAGTGTCATCGGGACGAGGCCCAGGAGACTTTGGGCATGGTAGTAGTTGTTCGGGCCCAGGTGTATTCGGGCATGGTGGTTGTTGTTTTGGACCCGGTGTATGTGGGTGTGGTTATGAGTGGTTGTTGTGGCCCAGGTGTTTGTAGGCAGGATGTGTGGTGGTAGTATTCCAGGTGTTTATAGGTGGGATATGAGAGTCGGACTGCAGTGAGAATGGATGAAGAGGTCTGACACATAGGATTTCTTCAATAACTAATGGGAAAGTGGTGCAGGGTACCCAACCACTGATGTTTTATTACTATTACTTTACTTGACTTGTGTTATTTGGGGAGTGTGCCTTGGTGGGGTTTGGGTGTATAGTTTCCTTTCTAGGTACTTTGGTTATCTCCTTTTCTCATAGGGCATTAGAATGCATCCCCACTTGTGTATGAGAGCTTTTGGTTTTCCCTACTGAGTATACCTGTATGCTCAACCTACATATATAAAACTGCTTTCAGGTTTCTAGGATGACTTTGAGGACCCTACTGAACCCTACCAGTTCAGATTTCAGGACTGTTGATGTTGCTAATTTTCTTTTCTTTTGGTACTTTTCTTTGGAGTTCTCTTTTATTTTTGTAGCACTTATTATTGGAACATGAATATGGGAATTGATTGTTTTGGATTTACTTTTACTTCCAGTTTTGGTGTTGTTTGGGATTTACTATCTTATATCCCGATTCTACTAAATAAAAAGGGTAATTCCTTCCATTTTGTGTGTGATTATATACCCTTGGTGCTAATTTCCAGTCTGGGACCTATTGAAGTCAGGTTTCATGGGTCATTATCTCTCCTTTAACTTAAAGAAGGAAGGTTCTGGAAATCTTATCTCTCTTCCCTCATCTTGGTGAAGGTGGGTCATGAAAATGACAATGAAGGTAAAGGGAGTCCTTCAAAAATAGAAGGGTCCAAGGAAGGTTTTGTGGAAGATCGAGGAAATTGTTTGTCAAGTATAATAGGTGTGATATGACTCAGAACCTGAGAGACATATATAGAAGATGAGGAAAAGGAAGGGATGAGAAGGTAGGCAAACCAGGTCTCAAGGGTGCCTGCAGGAGCCACAATAGTAGTGCTCTAGACATGAAGATAAGGCCTCAAAAGATTAATGAAGTTAGTAATAATATCACCACCATACTGCATGGATTTCTCAAAGTCATCCTTATTCTCCATAAACTTTTCCTATAAAGGAGTAAAATCTTAGAGATTTTGGCCTTGAGTTTTGAAAGCTTGAGTGAAAGGAGGGATTCTTAGATTCCTGAAAAGGTATTTGAAATGGTTGGTCATGTCATGCTTCAAGAAGATCCTATTAAAGTAGAATTCCACCTTCTCATTAATATCTTATTAAGAGTCATTGGAAATCTTGGAATGAATTATCACCAAATCAAGAACCCTATCACTATTATTGACAACCACAGATATAGATTCTTTGTCAAAGCCACTGAGCACAGATTGGAGTTCTTCTTTAACACCTGTTCTGAGTAGATTACTATCCAAAGAAGGTTGAGATGACTGTCCAGAAGTATTAAAAGTTGTAACAACAGAATTAAGGGACTTCAGTTGATTTATAAATTTTTGGAGACAACCCTTATACACATCAATCAATTTTTTAAGACCAATAACAGGCTCACGCATCTCTTGAACAATTTGCTTATTTCGTTCAGTCACCTTATCAGTTAAGAAAGTTAGATTAAGTTGAATTTCAGAGGCTAATTCCTATGAAATCTGACTACTAATATCCACAACAGGATAGAAACAGGTTCTGGCCTTGAGTTCAGAACTCTTTGCATATCTTCAACCATAGCTCTGAGAGACTTCACTTCATCACTTAACTATATGTTCTCAACTATGACCTCTTGAATTTCATGAAGCATCTTTGGATGAATCTGCCATATAATCTTTTACAACAATAAGAAAACATATTTTCACACAAATTGGTTGTAGGATCAGGTTGGGTATTCCTGAGCTTTTCAACCCCAACCAATAGGGTAGCTTAAAATTATGTTAAATCATCCTTACTCACCATGTTATAAGGTTATTGTTAAAGTTTGAAAATAGGAGATGATACGGGATCAGGTTCCTTTGCAACTATAATATCAAGAGAAAATACTGGGTTCAATGGAAACATAGTAGACAAATCTATACCTTTCACTAAGGCTTCTTGGGAATCATTCACATCAAAATATCTAGGAAATTAATACCATGTATCTACTATGCTGAGATCAACTGGATTAGGCACTTCAACACTTTCTAGATTTGGGTTCTTCTCCCCCTTAACATGTTCTTATTTCTCAGGACTAAGATATTTAGATACTCGATCTAATTCAAATATTTCATCCCCAATAGCTTCACTCATTTCTTTTCTAGAAAATTGAAAGTATTTCTCCATTCTCTCTTCAGAAGATGGGATAATTTCAGAAAAAAATTGTTTCTAGAAATATTCCTCATAAAGAGCTTCTTGCACAAGAGAAAGATCTTCTTATATATGATATTCTATAATATCTTTTTCACTTACCATAACAATAACTTCTTCTTTATGAATAGGTTGTTCTTCCAGATCAGAAACTTATTCCAAAACAAATATCTCACTTGGAGGTGGAGGACCTATCAGGTAGTCCTCAAAAATACCCTCATGAGGTATCCATAGGCATGAAACCCATAACCTCGAAGAAAAGGTACATCTCTGGCCATTGATCCAACTTCTCACAACAAAATCATCTTCCCTATCAAAAGAAAATTGAATGAATTGGTAAAACTGTGCAATAAGATTTGGGTAAATTGGCCTATCTTCCTTTGTGAACCAATCCATCCATCCTTTATCTCTTAAAACATTCAATAATAAAGACTTAATTGATAGAAGGAACTTGGGGAAAATTTCCTTTTTAGGAATGACTACTCTGTTCACCAGGTTTGGATTCAAAGGACCTTCAAGTGCTAACTTTGGCGTTATTCTCATCTTCTCATTTGAACTGTGTTTCTCAGGGGTTGATGAGGATGAGCATTTAATTCTGGGAATTCAACGAAGGTTTGAGAGAGAGAAAGGTTGAAATAGGGGTTACAGTTTGAGAGAAGAGAGATTAGGTGAAGAAAATGATGAAACTTCTTTCAATTTTATCATTTAGAGATACCAAGTGTCGCAAAATCAAAAGCGTGGGAAAGCAAAAATAAAATAATTAATTACCATGATACATGTTTTATGTATATAAAATAATAAATCATCTTTATGGTGATACCATAACAGAATTTTACGATAAGACCAGAACTAGATTTCACGGTGAGACCGTAGCAGGCTTTCACAGTGAGACCATAACCGGATTTCAAAGTGAAACCGTAAATGTATGATTTATAAACTGTGCGACCATATTTTTTGAGACAGTAAGTGCCAGCAAGTAATAAAGAGATAGTAATTGTGAGACCGTAAACATGAAACATCATCTTTTAAGATAATAAATATATAGAACTGTTAGAGTTAGACAGTGACTTGTGAAACCATAAACTATGAAATAGTAAGCTGTGAAACAATATACTTACTACTTAAGATTTATCACTCCCAATTCATGTATGAGGTAATCTATTCTTGTAATAACCCAAGATTTTATAAGATATATTCTTTTTAATTTCTTTCATATCTTTTGTTGTACGATACACCAAGATTATCTTACGCTATATGTAACACCATATTAACTTGCAGTATACGCAACACTAATCCTGGATCGTGCTACAGACAATTTCATGTTTGTTTGATAGTAGTTATTCTACAAAACATTGGGTATATATATATTCAATGTATTTTGTTATACACAGCAACAAAGGAGTCGTGCACTACACGCAACCCTGACTTGGCTTGCATTACACGCAATCACGATCTTCCTCGATAGCGTGTGTTGTACGCAATACCGAGTTTTACTAAACAACGATATATTATTATGAACTAGCCATTATGAATAGTATTAACTAAATTTTGATGTTTATAACATTATTATTCATCGTACACATTTTCTAGAACATGATATAATAACAAAATAAATTTTTCGGGTAAAATAAGTATTTTTAAAAAAATGCAGTTTTGCCGCCTTTTGATGGCGCACCCACTTTAAATCTTGTTTTTGACATGTTTATAAGTTCAATTTTACAAAATAGAATTATTCTTTGGAATCAGGATATAAAATATTACCTTGGATAAATTTTTCATATTATTCTGATATCCTTCATATTTTAATGAATAGTAAAAACATGCTATATTTTAATTAAAAACAATTTTTTTCATCGTAGTAACTTATGTGGTTAAATTATAATATTGAATGGTTTTAAAGTATAAATATAATATATTTTTATGATTTAATATAATTTATGTCATTAGCATTGATTTTACATTGAATTCATAGGTTAAATCAATTCAATCTTTTGCAATGTTTTAAACAAAAACCTGTTTTCATTCGACAACGAGATTAATTTTAATTTAATTTCTACAACTTCTGTGTATTGAATTCGAAAAAATGGATTCCTTATTTGGAATCAGTGGGTCCAAATTATGTTAATAGGCTATTTTTTATTTTTTTGGGAATTATGAATAGTAACTATGGTAAATTTTATTTACCATAGTTAAAGGTAAATCGGGTAATTAAGGGTGAATATAATATTATAAAATTACCCTAACACATGCCAAAATTATATTGGATGACTAAAAGTCGACTCATATCACCTAAGGGTCGGATAAGATTCATTTTATGGACTTTTTACCATGAAAATAATTTAATTATTATTAAAACCAAAGTGACAACATGTCACGCTCTTAAATCTTATAAGTATAATAATTTTAATTTAGTGATAAACATAATAAAACTTCAAACATGAATAGTCTCCAGAAATCTAATAAAATTATCTACATCATGATAATTTATTTAAATTTTCTAGGGATTAAATAATTATCATTAATGGTGATACATTAATGATGCAGAAATTATTTATTAAGTGAAAACTCTGTAATATAGTTTTTATTGAAATAATAATACACATTAAAAGGCCCACAAACCTGACAAAAACTTATTGGTAGTGTATATGTACACCTTAATCATCCAATTACCTAATATATAACCGTTTGGAGTCTTATAAAAGTTATTATGACACTTATATTATTTTATTTTAAATGATGCCAAAGTTGTCACCTTCATAATTTAATAAATATAACCATTTAAATATTGTGATTTTAAGATGCTAAATTCGAGTAAAAGTATTATTGTGAATGGTAATAGATTTATAGTCAATATAGGATTTTATTTTTAATTTTTATGCAACAAATAAGTATATTAAATAATTATACACAAATGTTGTAGTATTTATTTTATTAAGAGATAAACCAAATAAATGGTTTTAAAAATAATAAATTAAATATTATATGAACTATTTAATGTTCTCCACTAACTTGATAGACACATATGACATTTTCTGAATCTATTAAATCTTTTAGTTCGAATAAATCTTCTGTATTTATTTTATTTAAATTCAAATAAATGAATAGTGTCAAAATTGACACTATTGTTATAACATATTATAAAATTGTTTAAAAATCACAAAAATATTTAAAAATTATAAATTTAAATATATATGTTCTAAAATGTTATTAAGTATCTAATTATCGAAAATTCACAACAAATAAGTAATTATTTGTTATAATTTAAAATTTATAATGTTATTACCACAAATTAAATTAAATTGATTAAATAAGGATAAATCAAGTTGATAATGTTTAAAATAAATTCCTAACATGTCTAAATTCTATTGGTTGATGATATTACAACCTTATATAATCTAATATTAGAATATGAGTCATTTTTGGAGGTTTTTAAGTGGGGTTAGATTTATTATAAATTAATATTTTTAAGATTTCCAAAGGTGCCCCTCTCCTCCCTTATAAAAGGGCACCTCCTCCCTCTCCTCCTCACACCAATTTGAGCCTTCAAGATCAGACAAACCCTGCCAAATTATCTTCTACAATTCTCTAGAAACATCCTAGAGGTCCTGGTCTTCTTCAAAGACAAATTTTAGTGCCCTAAGAGGAGGTCTCAAAGAGGCGCTTCAAAGAAGAGGTAATGTCTGTTACCGATTCTTTCAACATTATTTCTTCTTCCACTTCTTCTTCATAGGTTGTTTCATTATGAAGTAATAACATAAGTATCATTCATATAATGATATGTTATTATAATTATTAAACAACCATATTTCACCATCTATCCATCCTACGGAAAACGAAATCACCACGCGTGCGTACGTACAGAATACCGTCTCCACGCCGTGGTGTAATCTATTTTCCACCACCACCTTACATGTATGGGTATAATGGTGAAAGTAATGAATATATATTATTATTGTAAAGTGATATTGATTCTGTAATATTATACATACAATTTAATACAATTCCACGATCATGGGAATGATATCATCGCTCGTGCGTACGTACGGAATACCGTCTCCACGACGCGATGAGATTCACTCTCCATGATAACCATTAAAGAATGATTATAAAGTATATATAATAAGTAATAATTAAATATATGACATAATAATTCTACTGGATTTATGTATATATATATTTATGTCCTCTACTCAATTCCACTCAATTCAGTAAGGAAACGAAAACAACGTTCATGCGTACGTACGACCTACCGTCTCCATGAACCGTGTATTTATTTCCATTTATCGATCCATTATATATATGTATATTCTGAATATATATTATATATAAATCATGTTTTACATTCTGGATTTAAGTAATCATGATCTAAGTAATCATATGAATAATTACAAGTTAAAACACGAACGACAAATGAGACGATTTTACCCAAAACACTACTTTAACATGAATTTACAAAAGAATAGGTAATATAAAGTCATAAGTGAACCATATATATTAATATGATTCTGTAATAAGTCAATGACATTATTTAAATCATTATACGGGAGTTTTGGATACGTACGAAGCATATCGGACCTAAGGTAAGGGATAATTTTGCAAATCTCATTTTTATCCGAGATTGCTTATTCGTAAGTATTTACTGGGATTATTTCTATCATCCATGTCAATGTTTCCTAAAAAAGGTTTCATGTATGCTTAATTTCATTTTTACCCATTTTTTACTTTTACTACATTGTATGTATGGAATCTTTCTTTTACGAGGTACTTTTTGACTTTTCCGGAAAAAGTACAAGAAGAATGTTTTTTAACTTATAAGACACAAATGGATTTTTACTGTTTTATAAAGCCTTATTTTCATGAAGCTTACTCCAAAAGATTTCATGACTATTTTCAACAAAATCTCTTTCTTTTAAAATAGCATGACATTTTGTGAAAAGAAATTGATTTTGAAGAAGAAAGGATATTTTTCTCAAGAATTCATTTCAAGTGTTTTATCAAAACCATTTTTTATCTAAGATGACATTATTTCATATGTGTATGTTTAATGTATCATGTCTCTATGATTTAAATGGATTAACTGTTATTATTATGAAATGATATCCATTTATTTTATATGGATTATGTGATGATGAGATGATGTTTATGAAACCCATTTTATTCGTTGGGTAATTATGAATGATGTATGTTTATTTTGTGGCACAAGTAAGAATGATTTCATTATGAGATGGGTGGTACCTATATCTCCCTCCAATTCATTGAGTAAAGATTTATATGTCATGAGATAGACATGGATGGAATGAAAAGTTAAACCAGTTCAGTAATACAGGACTGAAATGAGGAGTGAACTCGATTCAGAAAGGGTCTTTGTCCACTAAGATGGTCTTGGCAGCAATGCCTTGGCTAATATGGAAATCATATCATGTGCTTAATGGTTTCCACAATTAAATGTTTTATTCCCATTCTATTTTATCATTATTGATGTTACCTTATGATATATTCCTTAAGTACTTCGAATATTCATGTCTTTGCTCAAGATTTTGATGTTTAGATTTTATGTTCAAGTTTTTTCATTCAAATGTTTATGGATTGTATTATGTTATCTATGTTTACCCTTACTGGGAATTTGAGCTCACCCTTTTATGTTTTATTTTCCCCAGGATATAAAGAAAGGTTTTAGGTAAGAAAAAATGGGAAGATCATTATTGGGAGATGTTGAAGATCTTTCACCACGATTAGAATATTTTATTTCAAGTTTCCAAAGACACTAAACTATTACGGTCCTTGTGTGTCTGTTTTTATTATGTATTAAGTATTCGGAAAAAGTAATGTAATGTCCATGTACGTCAAGTTTCGAGTCTCTACAACTGGTATTAGAGGAAAGGTTTAGTCAACCTTTGGAAACTAGGATGCGAAAACGTTAGTGAGATCCCTAGAGATATTTCTATGGTATGTCTAGGGATGTCCCTAAGGATAAGTATACGTATAGGATATAGTCATATAACTACGGTAACGATCTTAGAATTTAACCTAAGATGTTAGATATTGAGGGTACTCCCCCTTTACTATTTTTTTTTCCCTAGCATGATTTTTGCCTCTCACACTATTATTTTTGGGTTTTAGAAAATGGTTGGAAACAGGAATATTCACGATAATGTAGGATATGACGGACAATGGAATGATATTCTTCATGAGAAACCAAATGAAACGGGATTTGGAAGTCCAAAATTTTTATTATGCCTAATCATAAATACCATAATATGATCAATAATCTCAACTTTGGTAAGTTTCCCGACTCAGATAATAAGAGAAAGATGGAGTTTCATGATGATCATAGAGGAAAGAAAGTTCAATTTCCCTCATGTAAATCATGTGGGAAGAGGCATCGAGGAGATTGTTTCAAAGGAACTGGAAGATGCTGTGGGTGTGGAAAAGAAGGACACAAAGCCAGTAAGTGCAAAGGAAAAGGTTCAGTTAACACCATGGACAAGGATAATGGTATTGATACGATATCAACAATGATTAGATGTTTTAAATTTGGAATTTATGGGAATTATGCAAACCAATTACCTAAGGGAAAATCTCATGAAGAGAATCAGCATGGTCATATGGGTAGTATTTATGTGGATGATGATGAAGAGACTACAAATGAAATATGAGATGAAATAAATGATGAAGCTCAGCTAGTGGTTTAAGAAGTTAGTGGAATTATTGTATGTTTATAAAGAATAATTTATGGTACTATGGAATAAAGAATCATCTAAGGATTGTTACACTATTGTTTTTCCTAAAGTATATGAAAGTATATGTTGAATGGTACCAGTAACCATGGAAGGTTATTCAGATATTTTTGGAAAGTAGATGATATACGCATAATGAAGGGATAAGAAGATAATGAGATGTTTGATTGTATTCATGAGCTCATGACTGATATAAGGACTAAGTGATATTATGGTTTGATTATATAGAAATTTTGGGATTTTGGTATGTGGAAAGAGTTAACTTTTGACAGCATTCATTTTTTCACTAAGGTTAAATGGGTATTCATTTTTCAAGAGAATACATGATTAAGGTATTCACATGTTTGTAATTTGACCAACAAGATATATCTTATGATATATCTGGGGATGAATGATGGCATTCATGTGATTGTTATGTGACATTTCATGTAATCATTTTCTTTATACTATGAGAATGGACCGGAGTATTTTAGATAAACCTAAAGATTGGAATGGATTATGTTGGACATAAGTTAGTATTGTTTAACGATATAAATTTTTTCGATATTATTGATGGGATGTTATAGTAATGTAGTTTTAGAAAAAGGACAACCTGCAGGACTGGTGACAGCCCATTGCGTCAGACAAGGCTGTGGGAATCGAACCCACAACCGAAGTGCGACTGGCCATTATCGCCTACCACTAGCCTACAGGAAGTCCCTGGTTAGTATAAACTAGTTTTATTTTATTAAGTGGTATGATATATGAAGTATAAGTTCATTTTTGGAACCATATATGATTAATCTAACCATATGATGGACTTATAACTTTTGCTAACCTTTTGTTTGAAACAGATGGAATGACCCATCATTCTATCACATGATCTGCTAACACATCACGCATAACAAATTCAACTTCATTTCATTAAGGGATGAAGTGGAAATTGTTCAATTCACGAACAACAATGAGATTGTACCAAAATCATGTAAGTATTTATTTTAATTCATCAACATTAGGGAAATGATCTTGAAAACCAAAAATGTTGTCTTAGTGACCTTATATCCGATGAATCAGATGGTACCTTAGATCATCACAAATCTATGGCTTTGTGATTGTTGGCTTTTTCATAGCCATGTTCTCTACCACTCTCTATCAGAACATGATGGTAAGATTTCTCTTCCATATCCATATTTTCACCTATGTTATCCTATGTGGAAACCAAGTGATTAGTTTATTTGGGTAACTGTTACGTTTCATACTTTAGTTTATAAAGATAAGTTTTGGTATTCCTTTTTACGATGTGGGTTTCAATTAAAGAAACTTTCAAGTAGAAAACCATTTATAACCCCGACAAATTTTGAGGGTGAAATTCATTTTAACGGGGGTAGAATGTAATAAACTGTGATTTTATAAGATATATTATTTTTAATTTCTTTAATATCTTCTGTTGTACGATACACCAATATTATCTTGCACTATACGCAACATCATATTAGCTTGCAGTATACGCAACACTAATCTTGGATTGTGTTACACACAATTTCATGTTTGGTTGATAGTAGTTATTCTACGAAACATTGAGTATATTTATATATATTCAATGTATTTTTTTATACACAGCAAAAAAGGAGTCATGCACCACACGCAACCCTGACTTGGCTTGCATTACACGCAATCACGATCTTCCTCGATAGCATGTGTTGTATGCAATACCGAGTTTTACTAAACAACGATATATTATTATAATATTATTATGAACTAGCCGTTATGAATAGTATTAACTAATTTTTTAATTTTATAACATTATTATTCATCTTACACATTTTCTAGAACATTGTATAAGAACAAAATAAATTTTTTGAGTAAAATAAATATTTTTTAAAAAATACAGTTTTGCCGCCTTTTGATGTCGCACCCACTTTAAATCTAGTTTTTGAAATGTTTATAAGTTAAATTTTAAAAAATAAAATTATTCTTTGGAATCATGATATAAAATTTTACCTTGGATAAATTTTTCATATTATTCCGATAACTTTCATATGTTAATGAATAGAAAAAACACACTATATTTTAATTAAAAACAACTTTTTTCATCGTAATAACTTATGTGGTTAAATTATAATATTGAATGGTTTTAAAGTATAAATAGAATATATTTTTACCATTTAATATAATTTATGTCATTATCATTGATTTTACATTGAATTCGTAGGTTAAATCAATTCATTCTTTTGCAATGTTTTAAACAAAAACCCATTTCATTCGACAACATGAATTAATTTTAATTTAATTTCTGAAACTTCTGTGTATTGAATTTGAAAAAATAGATTCCATATTTGGAATCAGTGGGTCCAATGTATGTTAATAGGAAACTTTTTATTTTTTTGGGAATTATGAATAGTAACTATGGTAAATTTTATTTACCATAGTTAAAGGTAAATCAGGTAATTAAGGGTGAATATAATATTATAAAATTCCCCTAACACATGCCAAAATTCTATTGGATGACTAAAAGTCGACCCATATCACCTAAGGGTCGGATTAGATTCATTTTATGTACTTTTTACCATGAAAATAATTTAATTATTATTAAAACCAAAGAAAGTTACAACATGTCACTCTCCTAAATCTTATAAGTATAATAATTTTAATTTAGTGATAAACATCATAAAACATCGAACATGAATAGTCTCTATAAAGATAATAAAATTATATACATCATGATAATTTATTTAGATTTGTTAGGGATTAAATAATTATCATTAATGGTGATACATTAATGATGCATAAATTATTTAATAAGCGAAAAATCAGTAATATAGTTTTTATTGAAATAATAATACCCATTAAGAGGCCCACAAACCTGACCAAAAATTATTGTTAGTGTATATTTACACCTTAATCATCCAATTACCTAATATATATCCGTTTGTAGTCCTATATAAATTATTATGACACTTATATTATTTTATTTTAAATGATTCCAAAGTTGTCACCATCATAATTTAATAAATATAAAAATTTAAATATTATGATTTTAAGATGATAAATTCGAGTAAAAGTGTTATTTTGAAATTTAATGGAGTTATCTTTATTATATGATTTTATTTTTAATTTTTATGCAAAAATAAGTATATTAAATAATTATACAAAAATGTTGTAGTATTTATTTTATTAAGAGATAAACCAAATAAATGGTTTTAAAAATAACTAATTAAATATTATATGAACTAGTTAATGTGCTCCACTAACTTTCTAGATACATATAACATTTTATGAATCTATTAAAGCTTTTTGTTCGAACAAATCTTCTGTATTTATTTTATTTAAATTCAAATAAATGAATAGTGTCAAAATTGACACTATTGTTATAACATATTATAAAATTGTTTAAAAATCACAAAAATATTTAAAAATTATAAATTTAAATTTATATGGTCAAAAATATTATTAAGTATCCAATTATGGAAAATTCACAACAAATATGTAATTATTTGTTATAATTTAAAATTTAGAATGTTATTACCACAAATAAAATTAAATTGATTAAATAAAGATAAATCAAGTTGATAATGTTTAAAATAAATTACTAACATGTCTAAATTATATTGGTTGACGAGATTACAACATTATCTTATCTAATATTAGAATATGTGTCATTTTTGGAGGTTTTTAAGTGGGGTTAGATTTATTATAAATTAATATTTTTAAGATTTCCAAAGGTGCCCCTCTCCTCCCTTATAAAAGGGAACCTCATCCCTCTCCTCCTCACACCAATTTGAGCCTTAAATCTCAGCCAAACCCTGTAAAATTCTCTTAAACACTTCCATAGAAATATCCTAGAGGTCTTGGTCTTCTTCAAAGAGCAATTTTAGTTCCCTAAGAGGAGGTCTCAAAGAGGCGCTTCAAAGAAGAGGTAATGTCCGTTACCGATTCTTTCAACTTTATTTCTTCTTACACTTCTTCTTCATAGGTTGTTTCATTATGAAGTAATAACATCAGTATCACTCATATAATTATATGTTATTATAATTATGAAACAACCCTATTTCACCATCTATCCATCCTACGGAAAACGAAATCACCACACGTGCGTACGTACGGAATACCGTCTCCACTCTGTGGTGTAATCTATTTTCCACCACCACCTTACATGTATGGGTATAATGGTGAAAGTGATGAATATATATGATTATTGTAAAGTGATATTGATTCTGTAATATTATACGTACACTTTAATACAATTCCGCGATCATGGGAATGATATCATCGCTCGTACGTACGTACGGAATACGGTCTCCACGATGCGATGAGATTCACTCTCCATGATAACCATTAAAGAATGATTATAAAGTATATATAAAAAGTAATCATGAAATATATAACATAATAATGCTACTTTATTTATGTAATCTACTTAATTACACTCAATTCAATAAGGAAACGAAAATAGCGTTCATGCGTACGTACGGCCTACCGTCTCCATGAACGGTGTATTTATTTCCATTTGTCGATCCTTTATATATATGTATATTCTGAATATATATTATATATAAAACATGTTTTACATTCTTGTTTTATGTAATAATTATCTAAGTAATCATATGAATAATTACAAGTTAAAACACGAACGACAAATGAGATGATTTTACCCAAAATGCTACTTTAACATGAATTTACAAAAGAACGGGTAATATAAAGTCATAAGTGAACCATATATATGAATATTATTCTGTAATAAGTCAATGAAATTATTTAAATCATTATACAGGAGGTTTGGATACGTACGAAGCATATCAGACCTAAGGTAAGGGATAATTTTGCAAATCTCATTTTAATCCGAGATTGCTTATTCGTAAGTATTTACTGGGGTTATTTCTATCATCCATGTTCATGTTTCCTAAAAACGGTTTCATGTATTTTTAATGTCCTTTTTACCCATTTTTGAATTTTACTACATTGTATGTATGAAATCATTCTTTTACGAGGTACTTTTTGACTTTTCCGGCAACAGTACGAGAAGAATGTTTTTTTAACTTATACGACCCAAACGGATTTTTACGGTTTTATAAAGCCTTATTTTCATGAAGCTTAATCCAAAAGATTTCATGACTATTTTGAAAAAAATCTCTTTCTTTTAAAATAGCATAAAATTTTCTGAAAAGAAATTGATTTTGAAGAAGAAAGGATATTTTCCTCAAGATTTAATTTGAAGTGTTTTATCAAAACCATTTTTCATCTAAGATGACATTATTTCATATGTGTATGTTTCAAGTATCATGTATATATGATTTACATGGATTCACTTTTCTTATTATGAAATGATATCCATTTATATTATATGGATTATGTGATGATGGGATGATTTTTATGAAACCCATTTTATTCGTTGGGTTATTATGAATGATGTATGTTTATTTTGTGGCACAAGTAAGAATGATTTCATTGTGAGATGGGTGGGACCTATATCTCACTCCAATTCATTGGGTAAATATTTATATCTAATGAGATAGACATGGCTGGAATGACAAGTTAAACCGGTTCAGTAATACAGGACTGAAACGAGGAGTGAACTCGATTCAGAAAGGGACTTTGTCCACTAAGATGGTCTTGGCAGCAATTCCTTGGCTAATATGGAAATAATATCATGTGCTTAATGGTTACCACAATTACATGTTTTATTCCCATGCTATTTTATCATGATTTATGTTCCCTTATGATATATGCCTTACGTACTTACAATATTCATGTCTTTGCTCAAGATTTTGATGTTTAGATTTTTTGTTCAAGTTTTTTCATTCAAATGTTTATGGATTGTTTTATGTTCTCTATGTTTACCCTTACTAGGAATTTGAGCTCACCCCTTTATGTTTTCTTTTCCCCAGGATATAAAGAAAGGTTTTAGGTAAGAAAAAAAAGGGAAGATCTTTATTGGGAGATGTTGAAGATCTTTCACCACGATTAGAAGATTTTATTCCGAGTTTCCAAAGACACTAAACTATTACGGCCCTTGTGTGTCTGTTTTTATTATGTATTAAGTATTCCGTAAAAGTAATGTAATGTCCATGTACGTCAAGCTTCGGGTCTCTACAATTCTTTCATAATTTATTGGTTTGGTGAATATATCAGAAAGCTGATATTCAGTTCCAATGAATTCCAAAGTGATGTCACATTTTTTATAATGATCTCTCAAAAAGTGATGTCTTACATCAATATGTTTAATCCTAGAGTGTGAAACATCATTTTTTGAGATCTTAATAGCACCTGTATTGTCATAATTTATAGCTACATTCTGGAATTGATATCCATAATATAGTAATGTGTGTTTCATCCGCAAAATTTGTGCACAATAACTACCAGTAGCTATGTATTCATCTTCTATAGTAGATAATGTAACCTAATTTTGTTTCTTACAACACCATGATACTAGTGACTTGCTTAAAAAGTGACATGTTCCACATGTGCTTTTTCTATCTAGCGTACAACCACTGAATTCAAGATCAGAATAACTAGCTAACTCATATTATTGTCATCTAGAATAGAACAATCCATGATTGGGTGTATGCTTGTGGTATTTGAAAATTATCTTAACATCATTTAAATTAGATTCCTCAGGGTTTTCTTGAAAACAAGTACACATACACACACTAAACATAATTTCAGGTTGGCTAGCAGTTAAGTAGAGTAAGCTTCAAATCATTCCTCTCTAAGTTGTTTGATCAACAGATTTTCCATCTTCATCAAGATCCAACTTACAAGTAGTAATCATTGGAGTGTCAGTACTTTTAGTTCTATCCAAACCAAAATGTTTTAGAATATCTCCATTATATTTTCTTTTATTTAAAATAATACCATCATTATTTGGCAATATTTAAAATCCAATAAAGAATTTTAGTCAACCCATTAAACTCATTTCAAATTTGTTTTGTATCATTTTAGAAAATTCAATAGATAGATAATTTCTTGAAGACCCAAAAATAATTTCATCTACATAAATTTTAACTATTAAAACATCATTAGAAATTCCTTTTATAAAAAGGGTTGGATCAGATATTACTTTTTTAAAACCTTTGGAGATAATAAAAATACCTAATATATCATACCAATCTCTTGGATCCTGTTTTAAACCATATAAAGCTTTTGATAATTTTAAAATATGATTTGGAAAATAAGGATTTGTAAAACTAGGGGGTTGATCAACAAAGACATCCTCAGCTATAAACCCATTTAGGAATGCACTTTTAACATTCATTTGATATAGTTTTAAATTCAGGTGTGCAACATAAGCAAGAAGAATTATGATTCCTTCAAGTATAGCTATTGGTGTAAAGGTATCTTCATAGTCAATTCCTTCTTCTTGACTATAGCCTTGTGTAACCAATCTGTCCTTGTTTCTAACTATATTACCAGATTCATCTACCTTATTTTTAAACACACATTTAGTGCCTAAAATGTGTCTTTAGGTCTATCAAAAAATTTCCAAACTTTGTTCCTCTCAAAATGATTAAGCTCTTCTTATAACGCCCGACCCCAGTTTCCCAGAGTCAGTGCATTATTTTAATACATTGGAATGAATACAAGGGATCAAGTCCCGAAGGACCGATCAGTTTAGAAGTTTTGGAAAATAGATTACATATATTAAAATTAAATTACAATTTCAAACATAAAACACTACATAAATAGTTTATTTAGAACGCCATTATTCCCTTTATCTTAACCCTGAATTTCAATCATAATACACTTCTTAGAATCCTGGGAAAAAAATAAAACATAAAAAGGGGTGAACTCAAATGCTCAGTAAGGGTAAGAAATATAGCGGAAAATGACGTAAATATTAAGCATGGTGAATAAATGAAACCATATTCCATTACCAATAATAAACATGAATAATTTTATGGAAAGAATATGAGTTGAGTAAATAATTACATAATAAAACATAATCATGAGTATTCTACTAGTCGAATGACCACATGAACCATCAATATTATTTCCATAATGAGGGAATGTATAATGTCAGACATTCTAAAACATTTTCTCAAGCCCTCAGACAAGATGTCTAAAATTATTAAGGCCTCGGCCAAAACCATAAATCAAATTAGGAAAAGGCCTCAGCCAATTCCACATCAAGCTGTCTCATGAGACCTACTGATGCATCGAGGAGCTATAGCGGGCTCCACCCGTCACTTACTATGTCCAATACATTCCTCATATGAAAAGGTTAAAACATAACATAAACATTAGTATAAGAACTAGGATATGAAATGTCAATACTTTAACCATAAACCATGAATGGTATAAAAACAACACATCCACAATCAAACATATCACAAAACCTTCAATACAATATGGAAGTTTTGTATCATAATAAATCAACTTCAAAACAAGTTTAAAATCCATTAAAGGATTTTACATAGATGGAAATGATTTGTAAAACTCTTTTATTGAAATATCCCTTTTCATGAAAACATTTAAAATCCACACAATTTAGAAAGGAAGACATTTAAAGACATTTTTGAATCAAAATGTCCCATACCACTTTGAAACTTTTTAAAGTAATTAAACTTTTAAAATATTAATTTACCTTTAAATAAATCCTTAACACCATTTTGAAAACATGGATATTAATGAGAGTGTTTTAGAAGAATAAATCTTTAAAACATTTAAAATGATGTTGACATTGATGAAATCAAAACTATTTGAGAGAAATATCTCTTTTTTTAAATCATTTAAGAGTCACATAATTATAAAATAAGACATTTACTTTGAAAATAATCTTATTATGTTGTAAGGGATGTTTAGATGAGTTTATAATGGTAGAAAATATCCGCACCCTCCGTATAAGTTAAAAAAAGACATTCTTAACTCAATTTTGTCGAAAAGGTTAAAAAAGAACTTGTTTGGAAAATGACAGAAAGATTGATTCCAAAACATTTTATAAAAGGTAAAAAAGTGTATAAGTGACTTTAACCCATATTCTTTAAAATATTAAGAATTATTTGAAATACATTTTTAAGAATCATGGATGTGGATGATAAAGAGGTCCCAGTAGATAATTACGTATAAACAACCTCAGATAATGAAGAGATTGTGAGATAAACCATTACCAAATTGGTAACTTACGAAAAATACATCCCATGAAAAAGGTATCATACAATTAATATGTAGATACACATAAATTAAAGTGTATTACACAAAGAATACAATTATGGGCAGTAAATACACCACACAAATGGTAATGGTGGCAATATGACACGAATCTCACGAGAATAAGGAGTGAGATGAAAACCCCTTACCTTGTACTTTTCCTTGGTTGAGGGTAGGTTAAACTAATATATAATGGTGAAATAAATGTTATCAAATTATAAAATAATCATATAAATTAATATGATATCATATATGATATTTTAATATTGATTTTTTAATAATATCTTACTATTATCATCGTTTCAGGTGTTAACGGATTCGTCTTTCTTTATATTATTTGTTATGTGAGCCATATTTATTATTTATGGGATGTATATTATTAATATCCATAATTATATCAAGTCCTTATACATTATTTGTAATCATAAAATGAAAATTATACTTGAATGGATACGATGGGGAATGGATCTCATCGCGTTCGTGGAGACGGTAGTCCATATTAACGCACGAGTGACAATATCATTATTTTGATATTAAAATAATATATAATTGGATGTTATATCATATATACATAATCATTATCATGTTATATTTATTATTTAAAATAATTACACATCATTATTATACCCATATAAATAATAATATATTGAATAACAATTACACCACGACGTGAAGATGGTAGGCCATACGTACGCATGTATGGTGACATGTCATTCATAGGATAGATAGAATAATGAATATGGTTGTACCATATTTATAATAACATCACAGTATATATAAGATAATGGAGTTATTATTTTAGAATAGGAATAACAAAGAAAGAAGAAGTTGAAGAAGAAAGGAAATTGAAAGAGGGTGGTGAAATCATTACCTCTTCTTCAAGTTCTTCCTTTTGATATGATCAAAAGGGATCCTTAGAATGGCTTTATGAATAATGTAAGGCCTCTAGGATTAAGGTAGGATAGTTGAGAGGGTATTTGGACAGAGTTTTTCCGAACCAAAAGGCTTTGAAGGTATGAATTTGAGAGAAGTGGGAGTGCCCTTTTATAAGAGGGGTGAGGGGCACCTTCGGAAAAGCTAGAAATATTATTTTATAAAAAATTCATATTCGTTTTCTAATGGCTTAAAAGTATATTATTTAAATTATAAGGTGGGTATGGGTTGAAATCCTTTCAACAAATAGATTTTAGATAGGTTTGGGTCATTATATTAACCTTATCTTTTAGTTTTAACTCTTAGTTAATTAGTTTGACATTTACCATGTCACTTTGTATTTTTATATTATATAGTTAATTAACTTACTATATACATCCAAGAGACCCCCAAGTGGTCCATTAATAATACAACTATCATGTTATAAGTCCTTTTTCTTAAAATTATATTTTTAGGAATAGAATATCAATTAATAATATAATATTTGTTTTAAAAACTCTTTTATGTCAATTTTGACACTATTGGGTATTTTTTTTTGATAAATTCCTAACAGCATTATTACTTTGATCCAAATTCATATAACCATTTATAATATGTCATATTAACCTATAAAATTAGTGGAATTCATAAAAAGTTTCAAATTACATTTATTTTGGTATTTATAATATCAATTATTTAGTTCTTTCATTAATAAGGAAAATACTGCATCATTATTGTGTCATAAATAAATTTAATTATTAAATGTCTAAAAATTATAAATAAAAAACCATTATGTAGGAAATATTTTTATATTTATAATGAATATTTATAGTCTAAAATATAACATATATAACCCCATATAAAAATTGTTTTTCTAAAAGATATATTCTTATGCCATTTTTGTATTTACTTTAACTTAATTAATATAAAGTGTCCCTATCACCTACAAGTGGCTCCATGGTGTCCCAAGATCGACCCAAAGATGACCATGGTCGGACCTGTATCCACCAATAAGGTTAGGACACGTTTTAGGGTAATTTAGTATTATTATAATATTATTTGTTACCCTTATTTACTGGATTTACCCTTTAACCA
Source organism: Viscum album (assembly GCA_963277665.1). Taxonomy (NCBI): domain Eukaryota; kingdom Viridiplantae; phylum Streptophyta; class Magnoliopsida; order Santalales; family Viscaceae; genus Viscum; species Viscum album. Next base: position 611,210,752 of record OY728129.1, on the reverse strand, counting down.
TGGTAAATAAAATATTTACTGAAATAATTATTCAAAATGTCTAAAAATAAAAGTTACCTATTTACAGAATTTGGACCTCATGATTATAAATATGGAATCCATTTTTCTAAATTCAAAATAATTAAGTGGCAGAAATTAATTTAAAATTAATTCCTGTTGTTGAAACAAAAAACGTGTTTTTAACAAATAATAACTATCAAAAGATTGACACTTTCTTATGTCCAGTTTAAATATGAAATTATTTTAAATGACCAAAATTGGATTAAATGGTAAAATTATAATCTAATTATACTTTAAATTAACTCAAATTCATAATCTATCACTATTAATTATTTCTATTAAAAAAGTTGTTTTTAATTAAAATTTAGTAATTTTCACTATTCATCAAAAAATGAATGTTATCAGAAAAGTACCAAAATTTCACCCTAAGATAATTTTGATATTAAGAATCCAAAAATGAAGTCTATTTTACCAAATTAAAAACATAAAAGTTGCATTTATTAATTTAAAATTAATTCCCGCTATTAAAACCAAAAGGCATATTTTTAAAAAATAATAACTATCAAAAGTTTGACACTTGTTTATGTCCAATTTCAAAGAGAAGTTACTTACACTGATCATAATTGGATTAAATGGTAAAAATATAATATATTTATACTTCATAACCATTAAAATGTATAATTTAACCATATAAATTATTTTTATTAAAATAGTTGTTTTCAATTAAAATATAGTACTTGTCACTATTCACTGAAATATGAAAGTCATTAGAAAAACACCAAAAATTTATTGAAAATAAGTTCTTATGTCCCGATTCTAAATAAGATGTTCATTTTGTCAAATTTAATATATAAAAGTTTCAAATATTGAATTTAAAAAGGCTTCGCCATTAAACGGCGGTAAAATTTCATTTTTTGAAAAATAATTCTTTTACATGAAAAAAATTAATTTGTTCTTAAATTATGTCTTAGAATCTCATTATATGGATTCTAAAATTATAAGGATAATATAAAATTTAAAATTCAGTTAATACTATTCATAACCACTTTTGAACTGCTAGTTTGGTAAGTCATGGTGCGCTTGAACTCAGTGTTGCGTACAACACACGTTATTGTATTATTGAAAGAGAAGCATACTATGGAAGCTTGGGGTGTTACATTCTCCCCTCCTTCAATAAATTACGTCCTCGCAATTTGAAATTTTTCTCTGAAAATAAAATGTTGAAAATAGAAAATACCTTTTTGGAAAACCCACATTGGAAATTAGGTTAATAAAATTTAGTCTTAATAAGAGGAAAAGGGAAATGAAAGGGTCACCACCAAATTATGATCTCGACTAGGAGAAAATTGGTGGAAATTAGAGACAAATATTTGGAAGAAAAATGTAAATATTTATAGGTAGTGATTCAGGTCATCAATCACAAAAAAGTTTAAAATTGAGGGCCTTAAATTCATCAATCAATGATGATTTAAAATACCATCGGTTCAACAAAACTTATGGTATTAGGATAAAACATTTTTTTAAGATCCCTTCACTAATGTATAAGAATTAATTTATTTAATTAATTAGAGTAGAATAAAAATATATACTTGACAAGTAGAGTTCCATCCTTTAATTAAGTTCTACCACAAACTCATCTTTCACTCTAAAAGATAATAGAACTTAAAAATAATATTCTATTTATCATATTCGTATAGGGTTCAAAAATAAAATGAATTTATAATTTATCTAGAAGAACCACTAAAAAACTACATTATTCAATCCAGGACATCGAGTGGCTCAGTGGTAGGTGATACACCCTTATCGCCCTTCGGTTGTGGGTTTAAGTCTCGCAGCCTTGCTGGACGCGACAGGTTGCCGCCCGACCTTCGGGTTGTCCTTTTTATGGAAGTCCAAAAATAATCTCAAACTAGACTTATCTGAAATACTTCTGTCCAAAATCATAGTCCAAAATTTATAAGGTAGGTAAACATAATGAAGATCCTTTTTTCCACGTAATAGCTTGTGAATACCTTAATCATGATTTCTTTTAAAACACTACAACATCCTAAAATACCATAAAACATTATTGATTACATTCATGATCCCTTATTACTTATAGAATACCGGATATACTCTTTCTATCCAGAAATGTTGTAAACTCAAACAATGATGGAATATAAAAATCATTAATCAGTTTCAAGGAAGTCAAGAATATCCAATATAATTTATCCAAATCAATCATGTCTTATTCCAAAATCAATACCTTGGTATCAGAACCATATTATGGTTTATATTTCTCTCAACCATATATTTTCCAAAAATTTAACCTGCTATTGAGTCACTTTTCTTTGTTCCACAAAATCTCAAGTCCTTAATGAAATAGTACTGCAGTACAATCCTTATATACTCCATAATTATAATAACCAGTACATTGTTGATGAAACACTCAAATGACATAATTCTCTAATAACAACATATAAACTCTAATCATTACTCCTCATCTGTGGTAGTATCATAACTTGTTCATTATCCAATAACATCATATGGGGCATACTTTGATGATTTGGACATTGGTTCGCATAGTGTCCCAACTCCTTGCAGATGAAGCATTGTACATTTGAAACCTTTTTCTTACCCTTGCAGTCACGTACATGGTGTCCTTTTTATCCACACTTATAACAAACTCCCATTACTTTTAGGAAAGTCTCAAGGTGTTTCTTCCCACAGTTATCACATATGGGAAAATTCTTCTTTTCCCTCTTCCCTTTATCAATTTTTCTCTCTTCCATCCTTTTCTTCTCTTGCTTCCCTTCAAATCCATAGGACTCCAAGAATTATTTACTTATCAACAGATGATACTATTTCTTCATATGATTATAATACATGGGAGACTATTTCCCTTCTAAATTATAGCTTAAGACCATGAAAGATATGACCCTTCTTACACTTTGGATCATGCGTATTGCTGGAGTTCTCATTCCTTCTACTAGGCTCCATTTCTAAACAATAGAATACACTAGGTTAGTTTATGAATCGAAATTCATAATTCTTAACATGTAAAATACTTAACATAAATTGAACAGTTTATGGACATAATCCATAATCACAAAAAAATTTCTTTGAGGAGGTATATACTCATAAACCCTTCATAGTGGTTTGTCAAGAAAATGAGAATTATCCTAAGCATATCCCCCGGGAGTGTCGTAACCAAGAGTGCTGCAAGGCCCATTGTCGTGCACCAGTTCCCGCTTGAGTCTAACTGAAAGCGGTGTTTTCGGGTTTTACCCCTAGTTACATCTGTGCTAGATCTGTCTCTACCTGCTCATATCTAGACAGGGATGTATTTGCTGGAAAACTCACAAAATCTCTACAATACCAAAATTCTAGGAAGTTATTCTATACTAATACTCAAAGTCTATCTTAGGGTAATTTTCTCTAATCAGAGTTTATCTAAATCTAGTTTCCAAGGTTATTGCTAAGATTCCTCAGATACCAACTGTAATGCCCCGAACCCAGTTACCCAGAGTCAGTGCATTATTTTAATACATTGGCATGAATACAAGGAATCAAGTCCTGAAGGACCGATCAGTTTAGCAGTCTTGGAAAATAGATTACATATATTAAAATTACAGTATAATTTCAAAAATTAAACACATCGTAAATAGTTCATTGATAACGCCATTATTCCATTTAGCTTAACCTTGCATATCAATCATAATACACTTCTTAGAATCCTGGGAAAAAAATAAAACATATAAAGGGGTGAGCTCAAATGATCAATAAGGGTAATAAATACATCGGAAAATGAAATAAATATTAAGCATGGTGAATAAATGAAACCATATTCCTTTACCAATAATAAACATGAATACTTTTATGGAAATAATATGAGTTGAGTAAATAATGCCATAATAAAATATAATCATGGGTATTCTACTAGTCTAATGACCACATGAACCATCAATATTATTTCCATAATGAGGGAATGTATAATTCTAGAAATTCTAAAACATTTTGTCAAGGCCTCAGCCAAGAAGTCTAAAATGATTAAGGCCTTGTCCAAAACCATAAATCAAATTGGGAAAATACCTCGACCAATTCCACGTCTGGTTGTCTCATGAGACCTACTGATTCATCAAGGAGCTATAACGGGCTCCACCCGTCACTTACTATGTCCAATACATTCCTCATATGAAAAGGTTAAAACATAACATAAATATTCGTATAAGAACTAGGGTATGAAATTTCAATACTTTAACCATAAACCATGAATGGTATAAAAATAACACATCCACAATCAAACATATCAAAAAACCTTCAATACAATATGGAAGTTTTGTATCATAATAAATCAACTTCAAAACAAGTTTAAAATCCATTATAGATTTTTTACATAGATAAAAATGATTTGTAAAACTATTTGATTGAAATAACACTTTTCATGAAAACATTTAAAAGTCACACAATTTAGAAAGGAAGACATTTAAAGACATTTTTTAATCAAAGTGTCCCATAACACTTTGATACTTTTTAAAGTAATTAACATTTTAAAATAGTCATGTACCTTTAAATAAATCCTTAAAAACATTTTGAAAACATGGATATTAATGAGAATGTTTTAGAAGAATAAATCTTTAAAACATTTAAAATGATGTTGACATTGATGGAATCAAAACTATTTGAGAGAAATATCACTTTTTTTGAAATCATTTAAGAGTCACATAATTATAAAATAAGACATTTAATTTGAAAATATTCTTATAATATTGTAAGGGATGTTTCAACGATTTTATAAAGGTAGAAAATAACAGCACCCACCGTATAAGTTAAAAAAAGACATTCTTACCTTAATTTTGTCGAAAAGGTTAAAAAAGTCCTTGTTTTGAAAATGACGGAAAGATTCATTTCAAACAATTTTATAAAAAGTCAAAAAGGGTATAAATGACTTTAACCCATAGTCTGTAAAATAGTAAGAATGATTTGAGATACATTTTTAAGAATCATGGATGTGGATGATAAAGAGGTCCCAGTAGATAATTAAGTATAAACAACCTCAGATAATGAAGAGATTGTGAGATAAACCCTTACCAATTTGATAACTTACGAAACATACACCCCATGAAAAAGGTTTCATACAATGAATTTGTAAATACACATAAATTAAAGGGTATTACACAAATAAAACAATTAAGGGCAGTACATACACGACACAAATGGTAATGGTGGCAATATGGCACGAATCTCACAGGAATAAGAAGTGAGATGAAAACCCCTTACCTTGTACTTTTCCTTGGTTGAGGGTAGGTTAAACTCATGTATAATGGTTAAATAATTGTTATCAAATTATAAAAGAATAATATACATTAATATGATATCATATATGATATTTTAATATTGATTTGTTTATAATATCTTAGTATTATCATCGTTTCAGGTGTTAACGGATTCATATTTCTTTATATTATTTGTTATGTGAGCCATATTTGTTATGGATGTGATGTATATTATTCATATCCAGATTGATATCAAGTCATTATACATTATTTTTAATCATAAAATGATAATTATACTTGAATGGATACGATGGGAAATGAATCTCATCGCGTTCGTGGAGACGGTAGTCTGTATGTACGCACGAGCGACCATATCATTATTTTGATATTAAAATAATATATAATTGGATGTTATATTATATATAAAGAATAATTATCATGTTATATTTATTATTTAAATTAATTACACATCATTACTATACCCATATAAATAATAATATATTTAATAACAATTACACCACGACGTGGAGACGGTAGGCCGTATGTACGCACGTATGGTGACATGTCATTAAAAGGATGGATAGAATACTGAATATGGTTATACCATATATATAATAACATAAAATTATATATAATATATTGGAGTTATTATTTTATAATGGGAATAACAAAGAAAGAAGAAGTTGAAGAAGAAAGGAACTTGAAAGAGGGTGGTGAAATCATTACCTCTTCTTCAGATTCTTCCTTTTGATATGATCAAAAGGGCTTCTTAGGATGGCTTTCTGACTAAAGTAAGTCCTCTATGATTAAGGGAGTATAGTTTATAGGGTATTTGGGGAGATTTTCTCCAAACCAAAAGGCTTTTATGGTATGAATGTGAGAGAAGGGGGAGTTCAATTTTATAAGTGGGGTGAGGGGCACCTTTGGAAAATCTAGAAATATTATTTTATAATAAATTTATATTCGGTTTCTAATGGATCCAAGAGTGTATTATTTAAATTTTAAGGTGGGTATGGGTCTAAATAATTTCAACCAATAGATTTTTGATAGGTTTGTGTCATTATATTAAACTTATATTTTAGTTTTAACTCATAGTTAATTAGTTTGACAATTACCATGTCACTTAATATTTTTATATTATATAGTTAATAACCATACTATATACATACAAGAGACCCCCAAGTGGTCCATTAATAATACACCTATAATGATATAAGTCTTTTGGCTGAAAATTATATTTTTAGGAATATAATATCAATTAATAATATAATATTTGTTTTAAAAACTCTTTTATGTCAATTTTGACACTATTGGGTATTTTGTTTTTGATAAATTCATAATAGCATTATGACTTCATAAAAAATTCATATAAAAATACCTAATATGTCATATTAACCTATAAAAGTATTTTAATTCATAAAAAGTTTCAAATTACATTTATTTTGATATTTAAAATATCCATTATTTGGTTCTTTCATTAATAAAAAAAATACTGCATCATTATTGTGTCATAAATAAATTTAATTATTAAATATCTAAAAATTATAAATAAAATAAAATTATGTAGTAAATATTTTATAGATTTCTAATGAATATTTATAATCGAAAATATAACATATATATCCCTATGCGAAAATTGTTTTACAAAAAGATATATGGTTATGTCATTTTTGTATTTACTTTAACTTAATTAATATAAAGTGTCCCTATCACCTACAAGTGGCTCCATGGGGTCCCAGAATCAACCAAAAAATTCACATGGTCGTAAATATATCCCCAATAAGGTTAGGACACGTTTTAGGGTAATTTAGTGTAATTATAATATTATTTTTTACCCTTATTTACCGGATTTACCCTTTAACCATGGTAAATAAAATATTTACTGAAATAATTATTCAAAATGTCTAAAAATAAAAGTTACCTATTTAAAAAATTTGGACCTACTGATTCTAAATATGGAATCCATTTTTATAAATTAAGAACACATACGTTGCAGAAAATAATTTAAAATTAATTCCCGTTTTTGAAACAGAAAGCGTGTTTTTAACAAATAATAACTATCAAAAGATTGACACTTTCTTATGTACAGTTCAAATATGAAATTTTTTCCAATGACCAAAATTGGATTAAATGGTAAAATTATAATCTAATTATACTTTAAATCACTCAAATTCATAATCTATCACTATTAATTATTTCGATTAAAAAAGTTGTTTTTAATTAAAATTTAGTAATTTTCATTATTTATCATAATATGAAAGTTATCAGAAAAGTACCAAATTTTTACCCTAATATAATTTTGATATTATAAATCCAAAAATGAAGTCTATTGTACCAAATTAAAAACATAAAATTTTCATTTATTAATTTAAAATTAATTCCCGCTATTAAAACCAAAAGGCATATTTTTAAGAAATAATATATATCAAAAGTTTGACACTTGTTTATGTCCAATTTCAAAGAGAAATTACATAAAATGAACATAATTGGATTAAATGGTAAAAATATAATCTATTTATACTTCCAAACCATTAAAATGTATAATTTAACCATATAAATTATTTTTATTAAAAAAGTTTTTTTCAATTAAATTATAGTATTTTTCAGTATTCACCCAAATATGGAAGTCATTAGAAAAATACCAAATATTTATTGAAAATAAATTCTTATGTCCCGATTCTAAATAATAATCTCATTTTGTCAAATTGAATATATAAATGTTTCAAATATTGGATTTAAAAAGGCTTCGCCATTAAAAGGCGATAAAATTGCATTTTTTGAAAAATAATTATTTTATCTGAAAAAAATGAATTTGTTCTTAAATTTTGTCTTAGAAACTCATAATATGTATTCTAAAATTATAAGGATAATATAAATTTTAAAATTCAGTTAATACTATTCATAACCGCTTTTGAACGGCTAGTTTCGTAAGTCGTGGTGCGCTTGAACTCAGTGTTGCATACAACACACGCTTTTCTATTATTGAAAGAGAAGAGTACTGTGGAAGTTTGGGGTGTTACACTTCTTGAATATCCATTACCCAAAATTCGTCATTGATAGCATTATTAATGTTTTTATGTTCAAGTTGTGATAAAAAGACTTGATGTTCAACCTGATTTCTAAGAGGAGCTCTAATTTGAGTTCCTTTATCTAAGTCACATACAACAACATATAAAGGATGGTTATTAAGAGTTCTAACAAATTTAAAAAAAGAGAGAATAGTGATTTCAGGTTCTTCAACAGGGCCAGGTTCAATATAAATCAAATCTAATGAATTTACAGAACTGGAAGTTTTCAAAGATTCCATCATAGGATTATTATAGGATTTTGAATTAATGTCCAAATTTGATACATCATCCTCCAGGTTCTCTAGAGTGGTCTTAGGCTCATGTGGATCTATTTCATCAAAATTGACATGGACAGATTCTTCTACACATTTATTTCTTTTATTAAACACTCTATAAGATTTACTAGATATTTAATATCCTAAAAAAATTCCTTCATCACTCTTGGATGCAAATTTTTCAAGATTGTCCTTAGTATTAAGGATATATACTTTGCAACCAAAAACATTTAAGTAGCTAACTTTTGGTTTTCTATTGTTCTATAACTCATATGAAGTTCTTTTAAGAATAGGTGTAATCAACACTCTATTAATTATATAGTATTCTTTATTTACATCATCAACCCAAAAATAAATAAAAAAGTCATATTCACTAAGCATGGTTTTAGAAATCTCTTGCAAGGTTCTATTTCTTCTTTCTACAATTCAATTTTGTTGAGGTGTTCTAGGGGAAGATAAATTATGACTATAGACATTTTGTGAGCAAAAGGATTCAAATTCTTGATTTTCAAACTCAAATCCAATATCACTTCTTAAGGATTCAATTCTAAGTCCACTAAGATTTTCTACAGTTTTTGGCATATTTGGTAAAATGAGAGCAGGCTTCACTTTTGTGATCCAAAAATAAAGTCCAAGAATATCTTGAAAAGTCATCTACAATAACATAAACATAGTTCTTTCCATTTAAACTATAAACTCTAGATGGTCCAAAAAAATCCATGTGAACGAGTTCAGGAGGTTGATAAGTTGACACTTCTTTCTTTGGTTTAAAGGAAATTTTGTGTTACTTTCCCTTTTGAGAAGGATTACACACTTTATAATTTGGAAACTCAAGTTTGTGTAGGTCTTTGACTAAGATTTTTCTAGTTAAATTTCTAAGGGAGTTAATATTACAATGTCCTAGTCTCCTATTCCAAAACCATGATTCTTTGTAAAATACACTTAACCATGAATCATTTTGAGAGACTAAAAAGTATAAGTTAACATAATATACATTTTCATTTCTTAATGCAGAAAACACTAATTCATTTTTAGAATTGAAAACATTTCAAGCATAATTTTCAAATTTAACTTGAAATACATCATCCCACAGTTGTGAAATACTAAGTATATTATATTTCAATCCATCAACAAATAGTACTTTGGAAATTAAAATTGAGTTAGAGTTACCGATTTGGCCAAGGCCAATGATATTTCCTTCGGCATTGTCACTAAAGGTGACATGTCCACTATAAATTTTTATTAAGTTCTTGAAGAATGAATAGTCTCCTGTCATGTGTCTTGAACACCCACTTTCCAAGTACCATAAGCTTTTACAGTATCTCTTTAAGCAACTTTATTCAAAATAGTTAAATATTAACAGATTTTGGTACCCATGCTTGTTTGGGTCAAGTAATATTAGTGACTAGTGCTTTAGGAGCCCATATCTACCACATAGGTTTCCTATAAGCATTATGTAAATTACTTAAAAAATAAACACAATTTGGTCGAGAAAAGGTTGAAACATCAGAGACTGTATCATAACTTGAACTAGCTGAATGTTTTCTAGAACTAAGAGTAAAGTTGTATGTCTTATATTTAGAAACAAAATTAGTTCCTCAAAAATTTATTTTACCAGGTTGATAGCCAATACTAGTAGTATATTTAGGAGCAATATGTTTACCTAGAATTTGTACCAAAGTATCTTTACCATTAGTAAACCTTTCAAGGTCCTTTTCCAATTTCTCATTAGATAGATTTAGTTCATTGTTTTCTTTGAGTAATTGAGAATTTTTCTCCATTTTTATAGTAAGTTCATATTTAATAGTTGAGGTAAGTGATTGCTATTTCTTCAAAGATTTGTATTTATCTTTTAGTTTATCACATGTCTCTTCAATAATATTATATTACTCAAAAATTTCTTTATTATAAATATTTTCCGAATCAGTTTTATCTCTAGAATAATAGGAATTATGTACAAGAGACTCCAGTGTTACCTTAGATGTGTTTGTCATAAAACACATATTGAATTTGTTAGCCTGTTTATCTTGTTAAGATTCTGAGTCACTTGAACTGTCCTCAGAAGCACTCCATGTTTCTTTTATTTCCTTTTTATACTTTCTATCTTTGTCCTCATACTTCTTTTTGTACTTTATCTTAGGAGAGTCAGCCTTTATACATCCCTTTCGTTTACACTCATAGAAAACTATCTCATCAGACTTGTCACTTCTTTTCCAATCTTTCATCCAACTTCTCTTTTGATCATATCTTCCCTTGAAGTTAGGATTTCTAATTTTTTTTTCTTCTTATAAAATATGTAAAACCTTATGAATAATTGATCCATCTCCTTATCACTATCAGGTGATGATTTTCACTATTGTAAATTTCTATAGAGACTTCAAATTTTCCATTCTATTTTTGTTTAGAAGTTGTGGTATTAAATGCAACAAATTTTCTTTTGGGTTCATCCTCCTCATCCTTATTTACTTTTAGATCCCCTTTATACAAAATCAGGTTCCCAATGAATTATTTTACAGTTAACTTGCTAATGTCACATGACTCTCTAAAAGGGATAGAGGTTCCTATCCATATTCTAGGTAGGCATATGAGAATCCTCATAATTTGTTCATTGGAAGTAACTTCTCTTTCAAGAGACACTATTGTGTTAAAAATTTCATTGACCCTGAGATACATGTTAGAAACAGGCTTATCAGGTTTCATGTTAAAGTTATCATATTTAATTGTATAAATATTAAGTCTCATTTCTTTTACACTAGAATTTACTTCATGTGAAATAGATAAAGTATCCCACATTTCATGGGAAGTTTTACATGGTGAAATTATGTTAAATTCATCATATATCAATGAAAAATATAAAGCATTCATGGATTTTCAATTTTTATTATAGGTAGTCTTTTTAGGGTCATCCTAGATGATTTTGTCAATAGTAGGAATCTTATACTCATCTATAATTGAAGACCAAATTTCAAAACTCATACTTTTTAAATGAATTTTAATTTTTATTTTCTGTTGGGCATAATTGGTTCCATTAAAGAATGGTTGTCTATTGGTTGCAACACCTTCCAATATATTATCCATAATAAAGAAATAATTTTAAGAAGCTAGAAATTTTAAATTAATAGAAATTTACAGATCTTTAAAGTACAACTAAAATCACAACTGAATAGGGTCAAATATTGAGTCTTAAAACAATTCCTCTAATACCAAATGTTGGTTGGAGTATAGTACTCAAGAGGGGGTGAATTGAGTATCTATAAAAATTTCTATTTGAAAAGTATTCTTAAAAATTTCCTTAATAAAAATAAATACAACCCAGTTAATCAAAGTAATACGGTTATGAAAATTTTGATTTTTTAAATAACTTCTCAGAATATTGATTAATTCTCAATAATCTTAATATAAGTTATTAATATTACTTTTGAAGCTATTATAATAAAGAAAAACAATTATAACTTCTATCCAAGATTAATTGTCAAAGTATGTTAGTGATTTCTAAGTTATATAGTAAAACAGAGAAAAATAATTTAAACAACACAGTAGATATAATACAAGTGGTTCAGTCTTAAGCCATGACCTAATCCACTCTACTTGGTGATCACCTACCACCAAGAAGTTTATATTAATAAACTTGATTCACACCCTGTATCGGGGTAAAAAATAGTACACAAGACTGTCCAAGTCACACGACCTCCTCCATAGTTCTTCATGGGTATAAAATAATAGGTCACACAGGTACCTATTCCACACTTATCCATGGAAGTAAACAAGTATAAAAAGATATGAGATGAAGGATATCTTGTATCCTTCAGTTTAGTGCACAAGACACTGCATGTTTTTATATTGGCACACAATCGCTGATCGAAAGCTAAAAATAGTTCACAACAGATCAAAAATGATGAGATGAGGCTAGAAGTGCTCTGAGTGTTATTCTATGCAACTCTGGACTTATAGGATGAAGCAGATGTAGTAATCGAGTCCTCTTGTGAGACACAGAGTATCGCAAGCCAGGTGCTCTGGTTTCCAGTTAGATCAAGTTCATGTTCTTTTTGGATTTGGTATTAAAAATATGTGCTCGACTTTGATCTATGGTATCATAGTGAATGCTTCGTGTGTTCTTCAGATGTATTGAGTTTTATGTATCAGTTCTTTTCTCAGGAATGTTCGTTCTTCTTCGTTATTTCATGATCACTTGTTTTTGGGCTGCACTTCTCTTTTATTCTTGGAGTTCATGTGTTAGAGCCGATATGATGCGTGTATTCTACACCTTGTACGTCATACTATCTGGTGACATGTATACAGACAAACATTAATTATGTGAGTGCATTTAAAAGATTCAAATATGACAATTAGAAATTAAATTTAAAAATGACAAAAATGATTATGAAATAGTGTCATAGTCTATCTGGAAATGGTGTCTCCATGAAACAGTGTCTCCTTGAAATAATGTCTCCTTATTTTCCTTTGAGTGATGAGACAATCATGATGACATAGGTGTATAGAGATCAGTAACCAGTAGCATAGATGCGGTGTCTGATCACAATCTCTGGTCCTTTTACAAACTTCAAACGGTGTCTGGTCACGGTGTCTGGTCACGGTGTCTGGGTCACGGTGTCTGGGTCATGGTGTCTGGGTCATGGTTTTGGGTCATGGTGTCTGGGTCATGGTGTCTGGGTAACGATGTCTGGGTAATAGTGTCTCGGTCACGGTGTCCGGTCACTGTGTTTGGGTCACGATGTCCAGTCACGGTGTCTGGTCACAGTGTCTGGGTCACGGTGTTTGGCCACGGTGTTTGGTCATGGTGTCTGAGTCATAGTGTCTGGTCACGGTGTCTGGGTCATTTTACCAAAAAATATAACTAGTGGTAGACTCACGGTTTCCCAAACTCATCCAAATATCTATACATAGACTTAAAAAATGATATTCATGGAATGGATTTGACTCAATAATTTATCTAGAAAAATCATTATAACACAAACTAAATTTAACAATGATTATAAATAAACCAACCATCTATACACATGATATGAGACAAATTAAACAGGATTAACAAGATTTACAAAATTTATAGGATTTGTGATCATTAAAACATGATTAACACATGAGGATTCCAACAAAGAATAATGGGATAAAACATAAATCAACCCATTTTGAACCAAAATTAATGTAAGATGGACTTAAAATATTGTAGGTTAAAATGAAGCTGTCATAATTTATAACATATTAGGATTGATCTTCCTTATCATATGATTGCTTAAAACCCACACTAAATTTTTTATTTATAGTTAATGGATAGAATAATTAGGAACCAAGTAAATAATAAGGGAATTATACCATGAAATTATTGTCCTAGTGATCAATAAAATTTGATTGGGGTGGGAGTAAAAAAGATCACAACAATGCTCACCCAACATTCTCAATCTATGAACAATAACTAGAACCATGTCTAAATCCTAAACCTTACATAGAAGGAAAAAATGCATTGATACCTTCATGTAGAAACATCCATCCTCCTTTAGTGGGCCTTATAATCCACTAATTGTTGAGAAATGGAAACACATTAGAAAATATATTTTATATTTTCTAAATATAGAAGCATGACAAGGTTGTTTTAGCTATGTATCATTTGGAAGTTTAATATTACCAAGAGTGAAATATTATTAAGAATAAGAGGAAGGAGGAATAAATTGATTCCATGGATTGGGAGGAGTTTAAGAAGATTTTTTTTCAATAAATAATTTTCCAAAAATGTTTACACTAAAATAGTGAGAAAATTGTTGGAGCTTTTGAAAAAATAGGATGAATCAATTGGTACCTATGAAGTAAAATTCACAAGACTTACATGGTGCACTTTTGGTTTTATCATTGACCATGAAAGAAGAATCTATAATTGGTTTAGGGGTATGAAACCATGTCATTAAAAGTAATTGACTATAACAGAATTTGATAGATATAAAGAAATTTTTTGATGTTCTCTCAAGGTGGGAATGTAAGTTATATACTCCAATTATTATCATAGTTTTGAGGAAAAGAATAATAATATTGAGTTTTATGGAAATTAAAATGATAAAAATGAAAAAGTAAAGAACATTCATCTTCATATAGGGAAAATATATGGGAAGAATAATCGGGGTAATTTCCTCAATGAAACACATAAATGCTTTAAGTGTGGAATAGATGAACATAAATCATATTAACATCAAATGGATATAGATAATAAAAATTAAAGATAAATCTAATGAACCACCCACACTCTAATGCTTTAATTATAAAGAGTATGGACAGTATGTTGACTAGTTCTCCAATCCAAGGGTTAATGGTGACAATCAAGAGTTGTAACCTACAAATCCAAGGGTGAAAGGGAAACAAAATACAATCCAAACTGCTGAAGTTGTCATAAAAATGAAGTGGTGAAAGGTCTACTCATCCTCCACCCAATAAATAATTTTTTTATTTGATTTTGGTTCTGCCCATTCCTTAATATTTGGGAAGTTTTTATGAACATTAAAACACCAGCCTAATGATTAGTTATTAAATTATTATTGAGAACTCCTAGTGGTGTGTTGATTGTATCCAAATTTTCTAACTACTATATGATAATTTTTTTTGGAATGTTCTTCCTGTAAATCTTATTATTATTTATTAGTTATATTTTATATGATTTTCTGCATGGATTGTCCCATTCTACATAGATCACATATTAATGATCAAGACATGGAAGTCAAATTTCTTATTAAAAATCAACCTATGATTATCTATTAGTGAAAGGATGACTATGAACTATATATGGAAATTACTTACATTATATGGTTCATAATACACAATAATGTGGGGTATTAAGCTAAAATAGTCAGGGAGAAACTGAATATGAAGTAAATAATTTTTTTGAATAAATACATGGATTTTTTCTGATGAGTTACATGGTCTTCCCCTAGATCATGAGGTTCAGTTTTCTATATAACTCTTACCTAGTGTTATGCAAATATCAATGGATCCTTATATAATTACAATGAATAAATTTTAGGAATTAAAGAAGAAACTCTAATAGAACCATGATAAAGGATTTATTCAACCATGTGCTTCACCTATGGTACACTAGTTCTCTTTGTTAAGAAGAAATATGTATGAATGCATCGCTGCATTAACTTTTATGAACTTAATAGACCAAGAACAAGTATCCTCTACCCAATATTTAGGAATTATTCTATCAATTATTATGGGATCAATACTTATCAAATATTTACCTTAGATCTGGATATCATCAATTATGGGTGAAAATGAGGATTTTCCAAATATATACTTTCTTGTAAGATATGAACACTATTAATTCATAGTGATGCCATTAAGAATTAAAAATCCACTTTTCACCATCATGGATATGATGAACATAGTATTTTAGATATAACTTTGTTATGTTTTTTATAGTATTTATAGATTATATTCTAATATAAATTATGATCTTGAAGATTATATGATGATTGTGTTGAAGACTTTGAGAAAAGTGAAAATTTATGTCAAATTTAGAAATTGTGGATTATAGATATAGAAAGTATAATTTATGGGTCATGTAATCACAAGAGAGGGTATATCTATGGATCCTTCAAAGATAGAGGTGATTGAAGAATGGACTAGACCAACAATTTTAATAGAGATCTATAGTTTCTCGAATTGGATGGATACTATTGGTTCTTTGTGAGAAATTTCTGACAACTATAAAATCCAATGACCAAGTTAACAAATAAGGGAATCAAGTTACTCTAGATAAATGAATTTTTGGGATCAATCCTTTTGAGTTTCATTATATATTTTAGGAAAATAAGATATCCGGAAAGGGGAAATTTGGAATCTTAATATCTAATTTTTGAAAGGTGTTGATGGAAGTGGAAGTAACAAATGTTTCGTTCTCTAGAAGTTATAGAAAATTATAGTTAGAGGGTTCAACTGAACATTTAATTAGAATATCATCCATTTTATGATAATCCATGTGATATATATTTCAAAATAATTGGAAGTAAGAACTATACACAAGATGAGATAGCTAAGGTGATATAAGTCTTTGATCAAACATAGGGGCATTTGTGAAGATCAGATTAGGTGGATTACGACCCATAATGATAGGAATGTGGTGGAAACTAGAATTACTAGTTGGGAACTGCTATATTAGTATGATGTTATCACACTATGAAAATAATATGAAATTCATTTTTAATTATCTTTCTTTAATCTTAATAGGGTAAATAATCATCCCCTTGTGGACTAGGATTCAATTTCAAACCAAGTAATCTATTTTTTGTTCATTTCCTCAAAGTTTTATTTCCAATTATTATCTTTTACAGTTTGTGTCTATGTCTTTTAGAGGTTTAATTTGTGGTACAGTGACTTGGGTGTGGTGTCTTCCATGTTTTGGGAATCGTAGAATGGGGTTCATTCTGGAGCTTCTGTTTCTTCCCAGTGAAGATCCGGTGGTGCGGTTTATAGTGTTTTATCCAAAATTAATCATTGACTACAAAAGAGGCATCAGAGCACAAGGTTGGAGTTTTTTCAGATAATTTGACCATTTCCAAGGTGTTTCCGTGCTTGGTTTAGTAGCAATATTCTAATATCACTGTTATAAGAAAATATCGATAAGTAGTTCTTGATATATTTTTCCTTATATTTTTCATAAGTAGTGGGAGATCAATATTTATAGAGGAATAAAATTATAGGAGAGTATATTCTAAGTGGATAAGTTTGGAAGAACATATTTTAATTATTTTAATATGTAGATGGTGGATTTCCTTTGATAAAAGGACCTTGACGTTTCATCAAATATTTCCAAGCCAAAAGCGAAGAAAGAAAAATAATAGCATAGGATGGATAATAAAGAGTTCTGATTGATTCAAATATCACATTCCTATAATGTGTTGTCCAACACATAGGAAGTAAAGAAAACATCAAAATATGAAGTACCCATTCTATTGGTTTAGGAGTGTAATATATGTTGTTAACAATAATTGAAAAGTATTTCAAAGTGTTGATAATGTTTTTTAAAAGATTGAAAAGGGCCAAAGTTGATTTGAGTTGAGGTGTATTAGTTTAAGAAAATTAAATTTTGGTAAAATTTATCAAAATACTAGACCATAAAGATATTTTACAATTCAAAAATAAGTTTCATAAGGTTCACCAGGAGTTGTTTAAGTTTTAAGACTTCGTAAATATCAACTAAAATACTTTTTAAGGTTGTTTATTAACTTAATAAGGATGGGCATGCATCTTTTTTAGTTCATGTAACTTTTTAAGGTTCTGAATTCATAAGGATAAAAGATCATAAAGTAGATAGAATTCTTTCTAAGATTTTTACAAGATTTTATAAGGTTCTTGAACTTCATAAGGTTAAATATTTTTAAGGTTCTTGATCATAAAAAGGTATATAAGGACTTCTTATGGTATATGAGAATCATCCTATAGTTCATGATACATCATAAATTTGTTAAGAATCATAAGTTTCAATAATATAAAATTCAAAAGGTTAATTATTTTTAAAAAATGGTGATGTCAGAGAATCTAGAGTGAATTATCCTAAATAACGAGTATTAAATTATTCAATGTCTATGCTATTCTTCATGGATTAAATATCACATTTATTATGATAAATTGTGATCCAAGAAGAGAAATATTATAAGCTTCATTGAATAATATAGTGAATATAAAAGGGATAAATAAATAATAAAAAAGGTGTTTGTAAGTTTGAGAATTGAGAATATGATGCCCCACTCAATTGAAGAACTGGTATATCGAAGTGAGAAAAACCGAAGTATGTCAAATTAAACAACATCTATGAATAGTTCGAGGTGAGAGAATTTAATTTATAAACATATGAGTGATTTTTATAGAGAAGGAAGAGTATTACTAATGTGAATGTATGCCCTCATTCACATGGTTATTATTCAAAATATCTGTAGAGGGAGGACAATGTTTTGTTACTCCATTAATATTGTCTACGCATTCTAAGAAATTTCAGAAGAAGATATGATCATTTATGCTAAATGATGAAGAGTTACACTGAATATTTTGTTCACAAAAGAGATTAATGAAATAATCTTGGTGACTAGTGGTTCTAGGATAAACAATTTCATCATTGTTTCTATTTTTAAGAAAAAATTAACGATGAATACCACCCTTATTTTGTACTAGAATAGACATCCTTGTAAGATTCAAGGGATACCACTACCCCTCTCTTATAACCACAATGATATTATAGTGATAAATATTGGTCATGGATATTGACAAGAACCTAGAAAGGAGAAGAATATCACATTGAGTATGAACCTTATAAAAATCCTTATGTGTTGTGCAATCCTTTACATTACTGTTGCAGTCATGTTGGGGGAGATTTTATACTGAGTGAATCATGAACATAATCAATTAAAAAGGTTTAATTTATAATAATATTTAAAAACATACACCATCGATTCACCACCTCTTAAGGGTATTCCAACCGGTTTTCTTGTAGGTTAGTGATGTTGTGGCTGAGGTTTTTCAGCCTTTGGGAGATATACTCTCATGACCTTTGTAGAAAAAAGAAACTTTGATATAGATGAGAAAAGAAATATTAAATTCAATCTTCATTATAAAATAATTTTTAATCTAATGTAATGGGGCCTAGTATTGCTAAAGGTGTGTGGGATAAGTTAGTGAACATGTATGAAGGGAACATCAAGATCAATGGCGGAAAAAAAAATTTAGAAGGAAAAATTTAAAGATGAGATAATGGTTAAGGATGGGACTGTTGATGACTATTTCACCAAGGTGAATGAGATAGTCAATCACATCAGAGGATTTGGTGATAATCTAGAATATTTTACTACTATAAAAAATTTAAGGTGAAACTTTCCATATAGATTTGATCCAATTATTTTATCTATATAAAATAGCACTACTACAAAACTCACAATATACAGCGCTAAAAGAACATTGATACATGGTTACCTTTATAATCGCTTCATTTTTAGAACCCATAAAGGTCTTGATCATGCACGAGACCCCCAAATAAAAATAGTGAAAGTGAGGCCACTTCTTTTTATATGATTATGTTGCATGCCAAGGTCATAAGACTACTACATGGATGGACACCTGTATACACTCTAAACACACATATTTGGACTCGACTACGGGCCCGTGTGAGACTTCGCCCATCCTCATCTTCCCTCATGTCTTAGCCCAGCGTCATACACCCAACTAGGTCCTACACGAGCTGACCCACCTATATGAGAAACTACATGGACGACCCCACGCCATGGTCCCAATTGTTTTATATAAACTAATAAAAAAATAAAAGTATTAAAAATTTTATTTATTAAACAATTATTAATAAATTATATATATATATATATATTAAATATTAATAAATATTATATATTAAATATAGATATATAAAATTAATAAAATTAAATAATTAAACAAATAAAAAAATGAGTAAAGTAAAAAGTATTAAATTTTTTATTAATTAAATAATTATTAATAAAAATGAAAAAAATTAATAAACATATATATAAATTATAAATATTAATAAATATTATATATTAAATATAGATATATAAATTGAATAAATTATAAGAATGAAATAAAAAAAATGAAAAAAATGAATAAATTGCAAAATTATTAAACTTTTTTATCAATGAAACAATTATTAATAGAAATGAATAAATTTAATATATAAATATATACACACAAATTAATTATAAATTGTAATAAATAATATATATTAAAAATAAATATATAAACTGAATAAAACATAATAATTAAAATCATATTCATTTCATATTCATTTTTAATTGGTTTATTAAAATAATTATCCATTAATAAATTTAATATAGAAATATATTCATATATATATATGTGTATATATATCATTATATATAATATTTCCAAAAATACTATTTATATAATAAAAAATATTTATGCATACATTCATATATTTAGTGAAGAATGACTTATAATTAAAAATTAATATTAATTAAAAATATTCAGTAATTGTATCAAGTAATGGATTTTTAATTGAATGTAATTTTATTTTTCAATTTAACATATATCAAACACTTTTTACATTTATTTCACACACACATATATGCAATTAATGTATTTTTATAGACAATGCACACACATACACAATATTTCTGTAATTTATTCAATTTTTAATTATATCTACTAACATACTATATTTAATATATATTGTGTTCTTAATTAATAAATTTTATCTTTTTTTATATTTTTATTAAATATATTATATTTATTAATTTTTAATATTTTTTTTCAAATTTAATCATTTTAAGTATTATTTATTAATCAATAATAATAAAACTTTTTAGATATTTTTATAATTTTATACATTTTCAATATTTATTTATTCACTAAAATTTAATATTTTTAATATGGTTGTAATTTATATAATTAATATGTATTCATTTCCATTTTATCATAAATAAATTTTCATTTTCATTTTTTAAAAATTATCTATAATATAAATAACAATTATTCATTTTTTAAATTTATTCATTATTATTATTTATTTCATTAATAGATGATACATATTATAAAATTTCATTGCTCAATTTAACATATATAAAACTTGTACACACACACACATTAATTTCACACATACAAATATTTACGTAATTAATCAAATCTTATACAGAAATACACACTTAATATTTTTTTTAATTTATTCAAATTTTAATACATATTTAAGAATTTCATTTATTAACATAATATATTTAATATATTATGCTTTTAATCAGTAAATTTTTTTTTCATATTAATACAATAAGTATTATTTATTCATTTTTATTAATTTTTATTTTTTTCTTTTTTGAAATTTAATCATTTTCTAATATTTTTTTATACATATTTTTTATTATGTTTTAATATTTTTAATATGTATTCATATTGATTTCAATATATATCCATATTTTGTAATAATTTATTTATTTAATAAAACTTCTATTTTTTAACATTTTTAAACTGTACTCATTTGTAATTATTCAATTTCACTCATTTTTAATATTCATAAATTTATGATTATTTATTCATTAATAATGTTAAAAATATAATTATATATATATATATATATATATATTTATAAATAAATATATTTATAAATGTATATTTACTATATTTATAAAATTATAAAATTATAATTATAAATAAGTAAATATTATTTTTTAAAAGTATTTATATAATTATAAATATGTAATTATATATTTAAATAATTATACAATTATAAAAAATATATTTAAATAATTAATATATTTATTGTATTTATATTTATTTATTATGTATATATAATTATATAAATATATATAATGATATAAAAATATATAATGATTTTTTTTGAAAAGACTGGGGTCAAAGTACCTTTATTGAAAGTAGACAAACAGAACAAGAAAATAGAGGATGGGTCGAGATAACAATATTACCTTATTAATAAAGAAAAATACAACAATGTAGACAATAAAAACAAGCCAAAAGTGGCTAGACATCAAGGTCACCAAACCATTGGAAACCTCATGTCTCCACATCTGGAAAAACCATCCAGACCACATGACAGAGAGTTCTCATATTGTGATATGAAACTTGTGCACCCTGACCATGAGAATGTTGACCCATTCTCCATGACTGAACCTACCGCCATAGTCCCCTATAATCATCATCAGATTCATCATCTAAAGTAGCATCTATTTCATTGGCTTTAGAGGAATCATCACATCTATGTATATCCTTCCCACTACTATCGAAGGTAAGAAATTCAAAAGGATCGTGTTTTTGAACATTACCTCTAACCTAGTTGTGTATTCCATTGGATGGTCTTATAACATCAGATGGTGTGAAAAAACCCAACCTAATGCTAGGTCTTGAGGGCTCTTGTCTGATATCCTGACCAAAGGACAAACCATATTTATTTTAGTAGTGGTAGCCAAAAGTGACTTCAGTTTTAGGACATGAAGGATGGGTGTCACCAATAAATCATTCTACACTACCACTGGATAGTTTTTAACCTAATATCCCTTCACCATTGCACATATAGTATATGTAGTAGTTCCCTTTATAAGTGAATAACCCATTAAAAATTTCTCATACCAATCCTATTTCTTACAGGTAGATACATCACCAAGGATAATATAAACCAATGCCAACCCTTTAGCCTTAACCTTATTGTTTCTTAGATTCAATGAGTCATCTTTAGAGTTATGATCACCATAAATAATATATTTTGAAGGGACAACCGACATCATGTTAGTTGGTGTGATAAGGATACCTCCAGACCAAGCCACCAACTGACCACTAGAGTCCCTTGAAGCTCCAACTTCCAGAACCATTGGTGCAGAAGATACCAAATAACTATCTTTCACTTCATTCCTAAAGTAGAGAAATATGTTAGGATCAATATATTGAGATACAGGAATGGACCTATATTTGGACTCCTTTGGTGGAATATTTTCATCAATATTTAATTTTCCTTTTCGATTCCATGATGAAATCAAATTTCACTCATGCTATAATTGGTGTCCAACACCTTGTTGTGCTGCAAGTTCATGATCAGTCTACCCATCTTCATCCTCTTTGGGTCCATCCCCAATAACTTCACTATTAGTGGTGTCCTTATCTTAAAAGTGTCCAGTCCATGACCTAGTAAAGATAGTCAAAGAAGAATTCACAATCCCTACCTCACCCCTTCTATGATGCATCATCCTGGAGGAATGAGGGTATCCTTAGATTGACGATCAACATGAGTCCCAAACACAGATAGTAGGTCCAAACCATCCTTAGAAGAACCCTATAACATTCCTTTAATTGGAAGAACACCCATAGTGGGAGTATAGGTGCACCCTTGAATTCCATGTTCCTTATCATTAGCCTACTTTGATACACCTTCCATTAAACTCTTTACCATGGTCCTTCTCCTATAATCCTTAGATAAATGTCCTTTCAAATTACATATTCCACAATTCAATTTTCTACAATAGACATAATTAGAGATCTCAACCACATTACACTTCATACAGTAAAGGGGTCACTACTCATACTCCAAATTTTGGTGAATATCATCACTAAGAGGGTAAAGGATTACCCTCTCAATGAGTGTGGCACTAAGATACACCTCAACCATCATTCTGAAAAAAGTGAACGAATCTAACCTTCTCTATCTCCCTAATGAGTCTGATTGGAACTATAATTTTTATGGAAATGTTACTCAAGATGTTTGGGTTCCATAAGATCTAGTTGAGCCTATGGATCCTAATCCAAACTTGTGAAAAATACTTACTAATGTTTGACAAGTTAAAATCCAAACTCCATTCATTAAAATAAAGAGAACCATGTTTAATAGAAAGAGATCCATAACTCTATGTTCACTGACTTAGTTCATCTGAGGGAAATGAAAAATAAAAGAACCCATGAACGATTGGCACACACTACCAAAATGAAAATCCCTAAATTTGAGAAACCCTATATACTAAATCATCAAGTTACCATAATTTTTCACTATTAGGGAGAGTTAGTCTCGCAATAAGAAAGTTATTACCAATATCTAACCTTTCTGAGATGGGCTCTGATCTAGCTTTGATGAGAGCCTAAGAACCCTTTATAAAATAATATATTTATAATTATAAATAAATAAATATTTTTTTAAAAAATTATTTATATAATTATAAATAAGTAATTATAAAATTATAATAAATATATTCAAATAATTAATATATTAATATATATATATTTATATATATTTATTATATATATATATATAATGATATAAATATACATAAGGATATAAATATATATAACGATATAAATATACATATTGATATAAATATATATAATGATATAAATATATATAATGATATAAATAAATTAATAATTATGAAACCATAATAAATATATTTAAATAATGTATATATTTACTATATTTATATTTATATTTATATATAATTATATAAATATATATAATGATATAAATATATTTAAAATTATATATAAATAATTATAAATTTATTTCAAAATATATTTATTTATAAATTTAAATATAGTATATTTAAAAATTATATATTTATAATTATAACAAATATATATAATTTTTTAAAAATTATTTATATAATTATAAATAAATAATTAAATTTTGAAATAATTATTCAATTATAATAAATATATTTAAATAATTAATGTATTTATTTAATATATATTTATATAACTATATATAATTATATAAATATATTTTTAATTATATAAAAATATTTATAATAATATTTACAAAAAATATTGTTTTATAATTATAAATCTTTATCAGTTCTAAAGAAGCGCTGATAAAAGCCATTTTTATTAGTGCTTAAGTTTTAACACTGGAAAAGATATTTTTTATCAGTGCTTATTTTTCATTGATGAAGAATTATATTTATCAATTCTAAATAAGTGCTGATAAAAGATATCTTTATCGGTGCAAAATTTTTAGCAATGATATTGATGGTTTTTATCTACACTAAAGAAGTGCTGATAAAGGGTTATTTTATGAGTGCTGATAAAATATATCATGCTAAAACTTTAGCATTGATATAGTTGTATTTTATTTTTACTAAAGAAGAAGTGATAAATGTTTATTTTGTGAGCACTTATTATTTTAGCACTGATAAAACCCGCCCAAGTATTTTTTTAAAAACCATATCCAAACTGATTTCAGTCACACCATTCAAGCTCTCATGGATGTTTAGTTCTTTCGCTACTCCCCCTCGACCTTCTCTCGAACTAATCAGGCCTCAAATATAAGTTATTTTATTTTTTCATTCTTATTTTTCATTTTTTTCATGTTTTGGTTTAGAAATGTGTGATAGTACGATGTTATCATGTCTTAGTGGTCACATTGTTCCATGTATAAGAGGTCTTTTTATGATATCCCCACTATCATTCATCCTCCTCTGATGGTTCCTTATTTATCGGTCTCCGCGTTCCTAATTTTTAAGCTACTATGGCTCCCATAGGTCCTTCTTAGTTCATGGTGTCATGTTTTAGTTTTTGTGTTTCCAATCCATTCCACGCCCATTGGTTTCCTTCGAGTTTTAGTGTCACCCCATTCTAGGAGCTCTATAACACTACCCCATACGGGATACCATCCAATTCCCAACATCCTAGGCTTGCTACGGTAGAGCATGGATGCTACCTCAAGGTGGAAGATCATATCTCCTAAGGATTTATTAATGTTGGAATATATTTTAATAAATATTTTATATATTATATCTTAGACCACATTTCAATAAAGTGTTTATTATTTAATATTAACACTCAATGAATAAAACATATATTTTTTATGCTTTAAACATTTATTATTTTTTCCCTTTTCACTAGAAAACTAGCTCAAACATAGAATATGTTAAATAAAGTTGAAGGCATGATAAATCAATTAAATTCCTTCTTAGTTATGTTCACACAAGTACAAAATATCTCATACAATATCCAACATAGTGCGGGGAGAGTTTCCTTGACCAATATACCTAAAACCATCTATGTTCTTCAAACCTATATAATAACCTCAACATCTATTCTCAACAAATCAAATGAAAAAACTCTCTAGATTAAAATAATGGGTTAATATTAGATTTTTTAGATATTAAACGAAATATATTTAAGTTGAAATTATATATAATAAATTATAGTGAGTGAAAGAATATTTATTGATTAAATGCATTAATTAATTAGAAACAATATTAAGGGTTATATAGTCAACTAATAATGAATTATCCTTTCAATAAGATACATATTCATGGGTAGTGAAATTTTATAGGTAGATTCAAATGAAAATAGATATTGGTTGACATTGAATTGAATGATGTCCATTTAATGGGATGCATGAACATATTTTTATTTACTACATTATGTTTAAAAATTCATATTAAAAAATAAACAATAAGAAAATCATATATTTGTATAGAGAAATACAACTAGTGAGGAGATGTAATTTTTTATATTCATAGGTTTAGTCTAAAAATTATAAAAATATATAAAGTAGAGTTCATGATGTTTTAAGATATATATAACCAAACCCATTCTAACATAGTAATATAACCATTTTAGAATGTATTGAATAATGCACACACAAGAGATCTTATTTTTCCTCGATCTACATAGTTTATTTTCCACCAAATCTCTCTTGGCTCGATCCATTGTTAGTTCAACCTATCCCCCACCTTCACATTCATTTTCACTGATTCATTACTATATCTCACTATAACTGCATGGATCTCTTAGCTATGCAATGTAAAAACCCTGCAAACGTATCAGGTAATGTGGTGAATATAAACAATAAGTAGGGATATTTTTTGTGGGTCAAAGCTCTTAATTGGATTCAATTTCCAAGAATTCCTCCCACTCCCATAATAAATAAATTTTATTTTACAACAGATTTATTAGTGATGATTAGATTAATATATGTCTTCATGTGATTCATTTTAGTAAGAAATCCATTTTATTAACATTTTTAAAAATATATTTTATAATTATACATGAAATAATGATTTTAAAGCCCTTGATTTATGATGTTAAGTGTATCAGAACATCATAAATGAGAATAAATTATAGAGTAAATAGTTATGCTTATAGAGGTTACCTATCATTTTTAAGATGTCATAATTAAAGGAATAAAAGATCAAGGGTTGATGATACTTTTTTGTGGTTAAATGTACCATATAATTTCAATTGATTGTTACTTTTTCTTAATATTTTAATTAGTTATATGAGACACTTGGCCACTGATAGGTGAAAATAACATGAACTTTACCACTTCTTTAAAGATCCACTAATGCTTTCAATGAAACACCACCTATCCCACCATATACAAAGTGATGAAATTAATAAACATAAAATACTACCACTTTTTGGACTCCCACCTATAAGGGTTACAAAAAATATACTAGAATTATTACCCTTTGTCCCACATGATGTCAAATAAAGAACATATACCAACAACCACATGTTAACTCTATGTTGTTTCTTTTTATGCCACCCTGATGTAAAATATTTATTATATATATCATTTTATCATTTCATTTTATTTTTTTAACAAATGTATTGAAAATATAACTCCTTTTTAGTGAATTTTGTTTGTAGAATATTCTACAGTCAAAGGGATTCAAGAAACTTTAAGTGATTATCAAGTTTTTATTTTAATTTTTTATAAGTTTTGATTAATGTATATTTATATTTTTCATGTATATATATAAATTCTATGATTTCCATGTATATTTATTTCAAAAACTAATAATTTTTAGTATAAATAATACATAAAATATTTATTAAATGATTCTTATTAGGAAATGAAATGTTTTAAAGAAATAGTTGAAAATAAAACAACATGGTCAGTCATTACATGAACTTATATGTTCTGGGGAATGTTATTTTTACAAAAAATCAGAAATCCAAGTTGAAATTAAATAGAAAAAAAGAAGAATAATTTCCAAGGTAAGTCTTCCATCCAATAAAAAATAAGTTTTGGTTTCAAACATATTTATTAGTGATGATTAGATTAATATATTTTTGGAGGAGATTTAGTTGAGTATGAAATCAATTTTAGTAACATTTTTAATAAGATATTTTATAATTATACCTGAAATAATGATTTAGAAGACCTTTATTTATGATGTAAAGTGTATTAAAACATGGTAAATTTGAATAAATGAGAGAAGAAAAATTTATAATTGATATGGATAAATATCATTGGTAAGATTCCATAATTAAACTAAATAAGGATCAAGTGTTAACCTATACTTGTTAGTGGTAAAATGTCTCATATGGTCTCAACTTCTCTATGATATTTCTAGATATTTGAATTAATCATGCGTGACATTTTTACACTAATTAGTGATAGTCACTTGAATATTATTAATCATTTAAGGATCCACTTAGACTGCCAATGAAAAAAAAAACGTGTACCACTATATAATAATTGAATAAATAAAAAAAAATAAACTCCTAACACTTATTAGACTCCCACATATCATGGTTACGTAAAACATTATAAAAATACCACCCTTTTGTCACACAGAATCGAGAACTTGTACCAAAAACCACATGTTTACCCCAGGTTTCTTCTTTTTTCTGTATTTATGTTTTTGTTATTCAAGAAAAATCAGTTAAGAAGAGTTAGATTTTTTTTTATTTTTCATGGGAAGCTATGTAATTTTGAAATTTAGTCCTCAGACCAAAGGAAATTTTCTTTTCATGGAGTAATTGAAGTCCTAATATGAATGTTGAAACTGAAATGACTATCTCGTTATGAGTGTGTGTAAGACCATCCATATGACCCTTCTCATGGTCACAAAAATCATGGAATCCCATGTAGGTATTAGTCTACTATTGCTAATTTTTTCATCTTTAAGAAGAAAACTAAGAAATGTTGTCTCCTGCTTCACCGACTCCCAGCTTGGGACATTTAGATTTAAAGATACAACTATCATCCTCATTAGATTCATATCTTGAATGGTTATTATTGTATTTAATTTCTTTATACTAATACCTTATCACTTCTAGAAATGAACATATGTTGCTCTAAATACTCTGAGTAGTAGTTATCCCATACTGGGTACTAGTGATCATTTTGGATGAATTTAAAGGATAAAACCTACCACTAGTGGAGTAATTATTTTCTTAAATTCAATTAACCATTTCCTTCAAAGCATGCTGAAATTATTTGAAATAATCAAATGTTGGGCTCCCCTTTTTAGAATTATCTATAACATTCTCTTATTATTATGAATATCATATGTGTATTTATTTATTTTTTGTACAAAATAAATGTTTTATGAACCTAATAGTATGGATATGAATCAAAAATGGATGCACAATAATCATATGACAAAAGAGTTTGAAAATGGATTTAGAGTTCATTATATTTTCAATAGAGCATGCATACGACCCTTCTCAAATCTATTTTCTATGTTTACATTTTTATTATTCAAGAAAAATTAGTTCAAAGGAGTTGTAAGAACATTTTATTTGTCATGTAATAGATAAAATCTATAAATATTAGACTATAAATGTGGAAAATTAAATGTTCACACCAATTGGGATGATACTATGGTGTATACACCATTTTATATGAGTACTGGTAAAAATTATAATGGAGATCATATGGAAGAAATTGAAATAAAAATTTAAGATGAAATTATTGATTGTAAAAAGTTGTTTGAGAAGTTAAATAACTGTTCTAAGAGACATTTTTATATTGGATTTACTAAATACACTACATTATCAGGTATATTAATGTTATATAATTTCAAAGCTAGTAGAATATGGAGAAATATCATATTTACATAACTAATTAGTCTCCTGAATGATATGATACAAGAATAAAATTAATTTCCTTATCTAACATATGATGCTAAATGAATTCTACATCAACACATGACTTTTTAAATGATTGTATACTATTTCTCAATTACCATGAATCACTCATAAATTGACCTAGTGTGGTGTATATCGACATGATAAAGATGAATCGATTCCATTGAAAGTTGTATGATACTTTCCTATAGGTCCATGATTTAGAAAACTATATAGATTTTAGGAAACCATGAGATAATTGATAAGGCATGTAGATACACTAATTAAAGATGGAAAATGATATCATCCAGTATACTATCCCTAGTAGAATAAAATTTATTATAAGTATCCTGGATTTTGAAATGAGCAGGAAACTTCCATCTTACATTATCTATAGATAGAATAAATACTTTTGGGGTACATAGTAGTACTCACAGTACATGGATAATCATGTTGGTAAATTATAACTTTCCACCGTGGTTGTGAATGAAGAATAAATAAATTATGTTGTCTCTACTTATATTTGGACCAGAACAACTCGGTAATGATGCTGATATCTATTTGGATCCATTGATCAATGATCTGAAATTGATGTGGGATACATGTGTTACAATTTATTATTCTAATTGAAGTGAATAATTCATATTGAGGGTCATGTTGTATGGGATGATAAATGACTTTCTTACTTATGGAATTTTTTCAAGCTATAACATTAAAGGAATTTTGAGCAATCCCATTTGTGAAGAATGCACCCACTTAGTTTGATTGATGTATTCCTCAAATACAATGTTTTTATAACATTGTAAATTTTTACCTCGACAACATAAATACCAATCCAAGATGAAAACATTTAATGGGAATACCGAAAAAAATACAACATTGTCTCCACTAATAGTTGATCAACTATTCGATAAGGTAAAAGATCCCAAAACTGTTTTTGAGAAACCATTTTTAAAAATCCTTATAAAATCATGGGGGGAAAGAGATGAATTTTCATTGAATTACCTTACTAGAAATATTTATAAAAATGATATTTTCTTACTATTATTAATATAGAGAAACTGTATTTGATTGTGTTATTGTAACATTACTAAACATTTATGAAAATACAAAATATGGAATCAAATCTAGGGTTGACATGATTTCCATGGTTATAAGGGAAGAGTTGGCACCAGTGAAGGGTAATGGGAAAATTTTGATTCCTCCAGAAGCTATACTCTATCTATGAAAGAAATATTGAAAATTTTCATTTTTCTTAATGGTGTAAAATTTACATAGGGGTGTACATCAAATATCACTAATTTCTAGAAAATAAATAATTTGAATTTATAGGGAATAAAATCACATTAGTGTCATTTTTTGATCAAAGATTTTATGCCTTTATCTTTAAATTGCATTTTTCCTAAAAATGAAATACATACATTAACTAGACTCTATATATTTTTAAAATCCATTTGTAGTAAAGTAATAGACGAGGAGAAGTTTCCAATCCTGAATAAGGAGGTTTCATCCATATTATGTGAATTATATATTTTATTCCCACCATAATTCTTTGATATAATGTTTTACTTGATAGTTCACTTGGTTAGAGAGGTTAAACTATGAGGTCATTTTTATTAAAAATGTATGAACCCCATTGAATAATATATAAATATTTTGAAAGGGTACATCAAGAATCAAAGTCAGGCAGAAGGCTATATTGCATAATGATATATTAATGATTAAAATGTTAAATTCTATATAAATTACCGATCTAATTTTGATATAATAGGTCTCCTAAAGTCTCATCATAGTGGACACCTTATACGATAAGGTATTTTTGGAAGAGATGTTGTTATAATTACAATCACAAAGGAGGAGAAAGATCACCTTTACATTTTACATAATAGTGAAGATTCTTATCCATACATTGAATCCCACAAAGAAATTATTAGAGATTTTAATACATAAAGAGATGAAGGATGGATATAAAGTACAAATAATCAATAGTTTATATGATGGTTTTGAGATCTTATTTATAAGGATTCATCTGAAAATCCAAATTTAATTTCTGACTGACTTTGATGGCTAGCCAGTGGACCAAATGAAAATGTAATTTCTTACACTAGTTTTTAAATTAGTGGTCATATGTTCTATAAAATAGAACATGATGATTGTAGTACAATGAAAATATTTAGTATTACACTTGTGGCATAAAGGATTCACATATATGGTTCCAAGGATATAAATCAAATTTGTGTGAATATGTCATATTTAATCATTATAAAATAGTTATATAAGCTGTAAAATATGATATTTCAAGTGCCAATTTTCCATTTCAAATGGATTAAAAATAGAAGGTAGTAAAAGTTGATGAAATGGGCTTCGTGAAGGTGAATTTTAGTATGGAAGGGGAAAAGGACAAAATTTTCATAATGGAAACAAATGTAGTGAATGTATTTTATATCTTTGATCTAGAAAAAAAGAATTGGTTGATTTTCCTACTATTGACTAAAAAAATTGTAGGTTCAGATAAAAATTCATTTGATAATGACCCTTTCATTGGGAGATCATAATTAGTTCATGGTGGTCTCAATGTAGAAAATATCTTGTATGTTATAGGGGACTTCAAAGAGGGGATTTTGGATTCTCTATAGAGGAACCAAATACCTTAAAACATTAAAAAAATAAAGAGAGATCAATGAGAAGGTTAAACTATTTTTAAATATACTATGATTTTACTTATAATATTATATGTTCTATACTATGTTAATTTAATATAAATTAAATGTTTGACTAATCATGCAGACAATGTATTCTACACTTGACCATGTTACCAATGTGAGGGAAGAACATGAGGTTGATGATGAAACTATAGAATTATTGGGTGAGCAACAACATGTTGATGGAAAAAAATAATGATGCATCATCATAGTGTGGAATAAAATTATAAAGTCAATAAGAAAGGGTATAATATATGAGGTTGGATTGAATCAACACAACCAACCTCTTTACCCCACTAAGTCAATGTGTATTAGTTATGTTGGGGTCATAATGAGGTTTAATTTGTTAATTGATATAGATTCATGACTCTATTTCTAACATGTAATGATGGAAACCCTTTGGGAATATATTAAGATAATTTGGAAATATACTTTCACTAATTTACCAAAAACTTATATAATGAAATATTAATTTAATTTTCAGTTTTACTTGAAATTTTAATTTATTTTATAGTATTTTACTAAGAAATATGTCTTAATGGCTACTAGAAAGACCTATATAGGCTTCTAGACTCTTCTTACCAAGTTTCAACTTAGGGATGTTACAGGAAAAATAAAGCCTCATCCACCAATTACTTATTAACACATAATTAATTAGAAAACATAGAATTATTTTATCATTATTTATAATGAGAAAAAAATTTATTTTCATTATATTTAAAAATATATTGTTTTACTTTTTTTATTTCATCCAATTTGATTCAGAATTGTTAAGTTATGAACCAACAAAGGAGTGATGAAAATAAGTAATGTTAATCAAAACCAATGTACCCTATAATAAAGCAAGGATGATGTACACTTCACAAGGGAATAAATTGGTATATATTTTAAATCAATAATAAATTTTTATGTGATATGAAATAACATATGTGCCTTTTTTATATGCATATTAATGAATTAAAATCTGAATCCACTTGTATCACACATCATGTGCTATAGAAGGAGGCTTGTGTCAATAACAAGGGTAAACTAATTGATGAAAACACAAAAGTAGTATAGGAAACTTATTTAGGTATGGAATAATAGTAATTATTTATTATTTACAATATTATTACATAAAAATATCCATTTATGTTCATTTTTTATATGGTATAAACATAAGAATTAGCAGTGACCATACCAAAAGAAAAAAATACTTTTAGTAGATTTTAAGAAGTCAGAACAATATGGTCATGATAAAGTTTTAGGTTTTGGAGAGTCTCCTCAAATATATTTTGAGAAGACAAAACCACAAGATGATACACATAATGTTATAGTAGGAATATAGGTGAAAATAGATGGTTTGTGTGATATTATTGTCTGGTATGGTTTTGATGACCACTATATGTGAAAGGATCAAATTTAACTAAAAGTGGAATACAAATAATCACATGAACAACTAGATGACCCTACCAGCTTTGAGGCTATTCATTCCCCTTAACCACATACCTTCCCTAAGGTAATAAATTTTTTCAATACTCTTTATCCTAAATTTTAATCAAATAGCTTCTAATAACATTATATTACTACAATTATTTATTATAAATTGGTATGTTATTTCTATCTATTAACATCCACACTTTTCCTTGTTGCAAGGGGTATGGTGTATAATATACCTGGAGACAAACTACACAAAAAATAACTCCCAAAATATCACATAAGAGTGTTGATTAAAGTATCTCAATATCTAAGTACTAAGTTACTTATTTCACTTGATGATCTAGATATTACAATAGCTAATGATTCTATTGGAAGGTTTTTAGCATGGATATCTAATCTAATAAAGATACATGAGGTATTTCTGTAACAAATTATTTCAAATAAAAAACTTGTAACATTTGATGAATAAATGTATAAATTGAAGTATGGTATTATAGAAGGATAAAATGATGGGGAGAAAAAAGGTCCAATCAAAGAAAATATAGTGAATACATTAAGAAAACAAAAGGATCTTATGGTATTACCTTTTCCCCACCAGTTCAACTACAATATATATTTGGATAACAACTTCATAAAGACACCATATAAAAAGATAGAGATATTTCCTACATTATATATAAAGAATAAATATTTAGAACTTTCATTATAGAGGTGGTTGGTCTCGAGAGTATAAATTAGGTCTCAAGTTTGAATGGTTTGGAGTCTCAATTGTAAAAACACATATATGATACATTTTTATAATAGAAACATAAAAAAATTATCTAATATGCTCATTAAATATAATAAATATTCCTATTTTCTATAAGTGTTTATATTACCACTATATGAAGGAAAAAACTTGCAAAGAATGATTTTAATTCATTGATCCCGAATTCATTTCTACAAAATAATTTTTTTGAGAAGGAAGAAATAGATAAGAAAAAAGATTCACTAAATGATGTGTTTGAGAAAAAATAATAGACAATATACTCTTTTTGATTCCTACATTGAAGGGATAAAACAACACAGTCTAATCATAAAATATATTTTTATTTTTTCATTACTTATTTGTTTTTGTTTTTTTAAGCAGTAATGGATGCTAATATAAATCAATTTGAATACCCCAAATATTTATATTTTTTATCCAACGTATAAATTTCCAAAAAACCAACCACACATAATGTGTGTCATGAATTTGTAATGCACAGAAATCAACATTTTATAGATAAAATTAGAATTATATGTTTTAGTTTGCATTTTAACAAAAAAAACTTATGATAGGTCAATGCATAAATATATACTAAATCATGATATGAGGCCAGTGCCTAAAAATGATAAGCATATTGATTACATAAAATAGAAATATATTAAGTTATATATATAAATATTTAACTATAAAATCATATTTCAAAAAAATTTACTTATTTTGTTCAATTTTCTTCCTATTTCTGAAGAAAGATAGCAACAACAATAGTAGATATTATGTTTGAATTTTTTTAAAAGATATCATATTCCATCAAAATAGTAGCATCCTCTAGAATATGATATTTTAATGTAATTACAATTACATTAAAAATATTTAGTAATAATTTTTTTTCTATATTTTCTTAGTACTACTAAGATTTCAGAAAATATATATAATCAAAAGAAGAAGTAAATTTGTTTAGAGATGAGTGGGCAGTGTACATGGTGTCAGATTTTTTGTTGATATAAAATTTAGTTAATTACCAATTATTTTTGTAATCTTGTATGAGATATGATCTTAGAGATACACTTAGTATGTAAATCATTAGTATAAAAATTATTATATATTATATTTAATTTTATTCTCATGGAGAAGTATAATGGAGGAGATGGATTTGTTTAAAAATGAATGGGAAGAATACATGGTATCATAATGTATACAAAAATCATGAAAATATGACATTTTTTTACTTATTTAGTTAATTTTATCAACATTTCATGTACCTTTTTTTGGTTAATTTACTTTTCATTTTAATATAACACCTATTTTTTAAAATTTACACATTATTTCAAAACACATGTCACATGATTGAAAACAAGAAATAAAATTGAAATTATTTTGATACTTTAGAAAAATAATCCATAAGTCATTTTTATGTGTAGGATTTGATAACACATCAATATGAAACACGATGTGGTTGGTATGACTTGAAGTGTCTATTTTCAATACAAAAGTATAATTTTAGATAAAATGGAGTGTCACATCACTAAAACTAAGAAAAAAACCCATATAGTTTTCAATATTTTGGAAATGATCCATAATTTATTTTTCATGTGTATAAATTGACAACTTAATAATATGATACTTGATGTGGTCGATATGACTTAAAGTGTGTGTTTTTAATAAATAAGTGTCATTTTAGTTTAAAACATGCATCACATAGCCAAAACTGGGGAAAAATATCTAATCTTGTTAAAACATTAATAAAATAGTCCATAATTCATTTTTCACATGTAGTAATTGACCACACGTCAATCCGACAACCGATGTGGTCAGTATAACTTAAAGTATGTGTTTTAAATATAAAAATGTCATTTTAGTTTAAAACACACATCAAATATAAAAAAAGAGAAAATGATATCATATTATTTTCAAACCTTAGGAAAATGGTCCATAATTCATTTTTGACATGTACAAATCAACCACACATCAATCAGATGTGTGATGTGATCGATATGACTTGAAGTGCCTGTTTTTAAAAGAAAGGTTCTATTTTAGTTTTTAATGCATGCCACATTTTCAAATCCATGAAAACATTCTTGGATTGCTTTCAAACTATTATAAAATGATCCACAATTCATTTTTCTTATATAAAAATTAACCTCACATCAATCTGACATACTATGTGGTTGATATGACTCCAATGCATGTTTTTATTACAAAGTTCCATTTTAGTTTAACACACAAATGAAATATCCAAAACTATGAAAACAAGAATATATTGTTTTAACATTAGGAAATCATTCCATAATTCATTTTTGATGTGTATGAATAGAAATCACATCAATATGACATCCTATGTGGTGGGTATGACTAAAAATGTGTGTTTTCAAGAAAAAAGTGTTATTTAAGTTTAAAACATGTATTAAATATACAAAACTAATAAAACAAGATCAGGTTGTTTTTAAATTTAGGAAAATACTCAATAATTCAATTTTTTCATGTATGACTTGACCTCACATCAATTTAACACATGATGTGACCGATATGACTTAAAGTGTGAATTTTCAATAAAAAAGTTAATTTTTAGTTCAAACATGTGTCCCATCACTAAAATTGAGAAAACAAGCTTATATTGTTTTCAAAATTTAGGATAATGGTCCGTAATTAATTTTTAATATATAGTAATTGACTGCACATAAGTATGACACATGATGTGGTTGATATGACTCAAAGTGCGTGTTTTCAATACAAAAGTTTCACTTTAGTTTAAAATACACATAAAATAGCCAAAACCAATAAAATAATTTCAAATTGTATTCAAACATTAGGAAAATGGTCCATAATTCATTTTTTATGTCTATTAATTGACCACAAGTCAATCTAGTACCCTATGTGGTTAGTATGACTCAAAACGGGTGTTTTCAATACAAAAGTGTCATTTTAGTATAAAACATGCATTAAATAACCAAAAATGAGAAAACAAGATTATATTGTTTCCAAAAATTAAGAAAATTATCCATAATTAATTTTCAATTTGTATGATCGACCTCACATCAATCTAATATCGGATTTGATTGATATGACTCAAAGTATGTGTTTTCAATATTAAGGTTCCATTTTTGTTTAAAACCCATGTCACATCGCCAAAACTAAGAAAAATCTCAAAATATTATCAAAATTTATAAAAACTATCCATAATTAATTTTTGACATGTATTATTTAACCTCACTCCAATCCAACACATGATGTGGTAGATATGAATCAAATTACGCATTTTCAATATAAAACTATCATTTTAGTTTAAAACAAATCACACACCCAAAACTGAGAAAACGAGATTAGATTATTTTCAAACACTAGAAAAATGGTCCTTTATTAATTTTGGCCCTATAAATATTGACCACACATCAATCTCACACTTGATGTGACCAATATTACTCAAAGTGCGTGTTTTCAATTTAATGATTCTATTTTAGTTTAAAACGTGTGTCACATCTCAAAACTGGGTAATCGAGCTCAACTTATTTCAAACTTTAGGAAAATGGTCCATAATTCATTTGTGATATGTATAAATAGATTACATCCCAATCAGACACATGATGTGGTTGATATTACTCTAAGCATGTGTTTTCAATATAAAACTGGCATTTTAGTTTAAAACAGACATTAATTATCTAAAACAAAGAAAATGAGGTTAGATTGTTTTCAAACTTTTAGAAAATTATCCATAATTCATTTTTCACATGTAGTAATTTACTGCACAAAAATCTTAAACATGATGTGGTTGATATGAATCAAAGTGTGTGTTTTCAATATAAAAGTGCCATTTTAGTTTAAATCACACATAAAATAAACAAAAATGATAAAATGAGTTTAGATTATTTTTAAACATTAATAAAATGGTACATAAATTATTAATAATGTGTATGAACAAAACACACATCAATATGATACATGATGTGATCAGTATAACTCAAATGGTGTGCTTTCAAAAGAAATGTGTCATTTTAGTTTAAAGAATAAATAAAATAGAAAAAACTAAGAAAATGATCTCATATTATTATCAAAATTCAGTAAAATTTCCAATAATTCATTTATGAAATGTAATAATTTACCACACTCCAATTTGACACACAATGTGGTCGATATGACTCGATATATATATTTTTATATTAAAATTGAAACTTTTGGTTTAATTTATTTCTCTATAGTATTACTGCAATATAATTTTTTTTCTTATATAAGTGCATGATTTTACTGAAGTTGGGGTGGTATGTTCAACAACAAATAACATGACCAAGGGTTGGGGGCCAAATACAAAGGAATATTGATTTTTTTTGAATTTTTATGATTATTTTCACTTAATCATGTAATTATACAAACTAATGTTTGAAATTTATATAATATAGTGTTGTTTTTATTGTATTAATATTGTAAATTTTATTTAAATTAAATTATTTATTTTATGTATATTTCTATTCTTTTCTATTTATTTTTATTGGGTTTCCTTTAGATGTGCTGCTATATGGATGCAGCTGTGTAGCAGTTTGAATGACCTTTATCAGTGCTTTATCTAGTGCTGATAAATTCTTCCCTTTATTAGCATTTCATTCATCAATAATAAATGATACCCTTTATCAGTGATAAATAAATTTTAGTGATAAATATATCCATTATCATCACTTTTTCTAGCACTGATAATGGCTGAGGGATTTTAATATCTCCTAGGCTATTAGCGTTTTTAAACACTTTTAATCACTCACAATGATCATTTTTAGAAC
The DNA here is from genome assembly GCA_963277665.1 of Viscum album. NCBI lineage: Eukaryota > Viridiplantae > Streptophyta > Magnoliopsida > Santalales > Viscaceae > Viscum > Viscum album. The sequence continues at coordinate 611,171,192 of OY728129.1, read as the reverse complement.
TGTTAAACGTGATTTTAGGTGTAGGAATGATATTTTTCACTTGATAAGTTTCATAATTCACTTTTTAATTTTTATATGATAATGGAAATAGTTTTTTAAGAAGAAGGATAAAGAGGATAAACACTTCAAATACATGAATAAGTTGAAGAACATGGAATAGGAATCTGAATCTTCATGTGCTTCAAATAAATATGATGAAAGTGATGAGAATAAAAAAGTGATATTGATTTTATCTAAAAAAATAAAATAGTTAAAGGAAAATACAAGGAAAACTCTCACTTAAGTGATTAAAATGTGGGCTAGTTAGACACATTGTTAAATATTTTCTAAGAATGAAGATGAGTGTGGAATATAAAGAATATTAGTATGAAGAGAATCCTTAAATAAAAACAAAAGTAAGAGGTTCTAAATAATAGAGGATGTTTGATAAAGGGAAAACGAAGAATTCAAAGAATAAATAAGAGAAGTATGTTGACTAAATATGAAGAATAAAACCCCTATTTATTTAGTGATTTTGATTAATAATTTATTGGAAAATCTACCAATATCATAGAACATGTTTACAAATAAGAAGAATTTTTAAGTAGTGAAGAAGAAGGAGAAACAACCTATATGGAACATATGCTAAGAACTGATCTTGAAGCATGCATTGAATTAAAAACTCAATATAAAAAGGAAATTAGGTCACTTAATAATGAGATCAACAGGATTAATATAGAATAATGTTTGTTTCATAATATATAGAATTTTCACATTGAGTAAATCAAGCTTATTAAAGTACAAGTGGCTGAGTAAGAGATGATTATGAAATAATTTGAAAAGAAAGTTATTTTTAAAATAAGAAGTAATTTACAAGGCCGATTCCTAGTGACATGATGAATAAAATACACTATAAAATATTAATAATGATTATCATAAGGCTATGAAAATGAGAACCAAGTGATATAAAATTACTGAGAATTGTTGTGATCAAGTTTAGGTAAAATCTACACCTATGAAACCTGAAAATTACAAAACAAATTCGAAAATACATGTTCCAAAATATAAATCATGAAATAATGGGTAAATAATAACTCTTAAATAGAGATATATAAATAAAATAAATTATAAATCATGATAAAAATGAAATATATTTAGAACATAAGGAATGGAAGGCTAGAATTATACAAAAATATAAATCTAGAATTAGGAAACAGACTCAAAAACTTCAAAAAAATATGAATTTAATGATTATTGTTAGTTTTGTGGTGTCTGTAGATATAAATCACATGATTAGAAGTACAATATATATCTCACATGTAACCATAGAGGATAATAATTTAGGAGGATCTATTCAAAAAATAAAAGCAACAATCATATGATAAGATAGACAGTGAATGAAAATTCATATGTGATCTGTGTCAAAAATATTTTTGATTTTCTTATGGATATATATAGAATAATTGAGAAGAAAGGTAGATATGATGATGAATTTATGAATTTTCCTTCAGGTCAAATTCAATAATATGATGGATAAAAGAAGAATATAAATAAAAAATATAGATAAGTCATTTTTAGTGGCGGTTGCACTCAAAGTCACCAAGGGGAGAAAACCATGGATCCTTGATAGTGGTTGATCACAATATAAGAATGGGGATACCGAGGTCTTGAGTAATATTTATTAACATGATGGTGGTGTTATGACCTTTGGTAATGAGAGCTCTTTTAAAGTTAAAGGGATTGATTTAGCCAAGATAAAATCCCAAACATTAATATAAAATGATTAATTGTTTATTGATGGGATTTAAAAAAACTTGTTGAGTTTGAATCACCATTATGATGATGAAAACGAGGTTATAATTATAAGGAACACATTACCAATAAAGAGGATAAAATATATTATAATTATAAAAATAGGTGAAAGAACTAGTGATAGGGACTTATAAAATTCTTTCTATTTGAGTTTAAAAGATGAGAAAAAATTATGGTAGGGAATATTAGATCATATTTTTCAAATAATTAAAAGAAATATTTCCAAGGGATATGTGGTGATAAACATACATCATATTAATAGATAAATAAAATAAATTTGTGAAACATTCTAAAATGGGATAATTACACATAATTGTCATAAAAGGATGTATAAATGTAGTTTAAAAAGCCTCTTGAGATGATACATTCAAAAATATGTAAACTAATGAGAAACCATCCCACTCAAGGTGATCTTTATTTCAAAAAATTTATTTATTATGTTACTATAATGATCAATGTGATGTTTATGAAACAAATATTTGAGGTAGAAATAATGTTCAAATTTTTTAGGAGAATAATTGAGAAAGAATTAGGGATATGCAACATGACATTCAAATATGATATTGAAAAAGAGTTCATAATTATACCATTTTAATCTTATCTTGAAAAATATTATCTTAAGAACCAGTATAGTAGTACTTTCACACCTTAAAAAAATAGAGTGGTAGAGAGGAATAATTGAATTTTGGTAGAGATGAGAGGACCATGCTAGTAGAATATATCATCTCAATGTTCTACTAGAGAGATGATATTTTTAAAACTGTTCATATTCAAAATATATGATTTTGTGACCAAAATGTAATATTATATCCTATGAAATGTGGAATAAGAAGAATCCAACTTTGGGATACTTCATAGTTTTTGGGATTTTATGTCTATTGAAGGTTAAAAATACACATATGGGTAAATTTGATGAGAAATTTAAAGAATTCATATTTATAGGGTACCAATCTTGTGGAAAGTGATAAAAATGTTATAAAAAATTAATTTTTTAAAATAATTGGCTATTGTGAGGTGAGAGTAGTTGAAAATAAACCTAACATTACTGTTCTAGATGAAACTAATTTTGTGTATTCTATGGAGACAACAAGCATAATTATAAGAAAACTAGTAAGGGAGTAGATGAGGCTAGGACTCATAAAGGATATGATTAAACTAACAAAGATATTAATGAGTAGGATTCTACTAAAATGGAAAATATAAGTATAAAAATTATAAAAAACATTTGGAATACAAACACATTATTGGAAGTTAGAGTTAACCTGTTTAAACTAAAAGAAGTCTTTAGTGCGAGAATAAAAAATCTCTAATTTATCAAATTAAACTAAACTCTATTGATGAAGATATTAATAATGAAGAGTGGGTTGAATATATCAATGATAAATTAAACCAAATAGAGAAGGATTCCACATAGGATCTTGTTGTTAGAAAACATGACAAAAATGATATTGGGATCAAGTGGGTGTTCGGAAATAAATTGAATGACATGGAAAAATTAAAAAGGAACAATTTCATCATTGTTTAAAAAGTTTACTCATATGTTTAAGGAGTTGATTTTTAAGATATATTTTCTATTTTTGAAATGTTATAGGATATAAGAATTTTCCTTATAGTTACAACTCATAAGGATATTAAAGTATATCAGATGGATGCTAAATTTTCCTTCTTTAATGGTGATCTAGAAGAAGAAGTGTACATTGATAATCCTAAAGTTTTTATGCTTGAAAATGATTTTTTATGGTATTTAAACTGAATAAGGATTTATATAGATATAATAAGGCTCCCAGGGTTTGGTATTCCAATCTATAAAACTACTTGGAAACAAGAAATTCATAAAAGGCAAAGTGTAAAAAAATCTGTACATAAAAAATTGAATGTAGCTACTCTAGTAGAAACTATATATGTTGATGAAATTAATTTATAAGGTGATCAAGAGAGTTATTGTAAAAAGATTTCAAGTAAAATTAATAAGTCTTATGAGATGTCCATGTTGGAGGATATGAGATACTTTTTTGGATTACATGTGATGAAACAATAAAATTTTATTTTTATATACCGAGAAAAATATAAAAAATAGTTTTTGAAGATGTTTTTAATGGTGGAATATAAACATTTTTCTTTACCTATACAAATTTGGACGAAATTTTACAAATATATTAAATGTGAGAGTTTAAATCAAAATGAGTTTAGAGGATTGATTAGTAGATTTCTTTTACTCACTGTATCTAGACATGATATTGTATATACTATGTGTTTTTGTGATATATATCAGAGTGATCCTAATAAATCAATTTTTATGGATGTTAAAAGGGTCCTAAAATATGTCAAATGGATGTTGAATAATGGGATTCTAAATAAGAAAAAAATCAACCACAAACTTTTAGATTATATGGATATAGGTTGGGAAAGATATTGGAATGATAGAAGGTCCACTCGATTTATAATTTTTCCATTGGAAGAATATTGTGTTATATGGAATGACAAGAAGAAAAACTAATTCAATTTTAATCACCACAGAGGTTGAATATGTGGCCTCTATAATATATTACACCCATATTATATTTAGGAAGGAATATATTAAATAATTAAAGACGAAAATTTGAAAGCCTCTAAATATGTTTTTGTAATAATAAATATATTTTTTACCTTTATAAAAATAAAATACAACACTAAAGGCCAAATAAAATTGATATTATATTTAATTTTATTACAGAGAGGGTTTACAAAGGAAAAATAAAGCTAAAATTCATTTCTACATGAGACCAATTAGTATATATTTTCATCAACTATATGTTTAAAGATAGTTTTGAGACTCTGAGGCTGAACATGAATGGTCATCCCTTCCCTCTCTATTGAGGGACATTGGTAAGACCCTCATTATGATTTGGATGTGTTTTTAGAGGGGTAAAAGTGAAACAAATCTATAGATTTTATTATCTTGATCAATGATTATTTCTAAAAATGGGGAGTAAAATTAGTAGTTTGCAGTGTATGGTTTGTGGCAGAGGGCATTCAATTTACTTTTCCAAAGCATTGCATATCATCGAGGGATGAAATTATCTAAAAAACTACTTTATCTTATGGTGTGGTGTTAAAATACTTCTATCTTTATGAAATTTGTAATTTTGTGTTTCTTGAATTAATTATTGAGTTTTGAAAAGAGTTACATGAGGTTGAAAACATATCCACAGGGAGAGATCTGAGTACCCATTGGACTTTTTGAAGAATATTTTATATATTTTAGACCATAAGAAATAAGTATTTGGAAGTGTTTACAATGTTTTGGAAGGGATTGAGATGGGTTTGAGTTAATTTAGAGGTGATTTGATTTGAGGTGGAACAGTTCTTTAATATTCTATTTTGGTGATATTTTTCGAAGTCCTAAATCATATGGACTTCATAAGGGATGTCTATAAGTTTCACACCAGAACATCATAAGTTTCACCCAGATCTTGGACATAGATTATAACTCACCTAAAAAAAACCCCCCATTATAGGATTAACTATGAAGTATAAAATCCATTCTACATTCCTGTTTATGAGACATCATTATCCAAATCTGAAGAAAAAAATAATATTTATTTCATAAATATTAAGTACTTTGATTAAATCTCCAAACACAAAATCTCACAAAAATTTTACCCTATTTTAAATTCCATATTTTGAGATCAAAAAAATGATTTAAATACTTTACCAAGGTCATTTAATAGATAGAAATGAAATTTTTACCCCTTCAAAAGAGATCAAGGATTTGAAACTCTAAAACATGTAAAATATTAATTACAAGAAAACTCAAAACATTACATTCTACCCAACTTAAGGATTTTCTTCCTCAAAAAGGAAAAAACTACAATGACTCTTGGATAATCCATCAATCCATCCTCATGTAGAGAGACAATCACACCATTGCATGAGGTCCTCTAGATTTGGCAGTTCATTACATGTAGAGACCCTGAACTAATTCTACTAAGGAACACATATCATCCTAAAACTACAATCCAGGATATTATGTCCAATAATATCCTTTATTTTTTATCTATACCAACCCATCCTAATATCACTTTCAGCCCTCATGAAACTCACCTATCAAAAATATCACTAGGGCCTTCTACAGGTATCCCTCATTTTCTTTGGTGGAACATCATTCACCTTAGCATGTAAATATTCTACATATTATAGGTATCTACCAAATACCATCTTCTCACAAAAGAAATCTACCGAGCATCATACTCCCCACATTAAAATGGGGTCAACCCTAAAACTATATTTCAAATTAATTTAAAATGAATCTATATATGCTCTTGGGTTCCTCAAAATGAGTTCCACTAGTCACCTACATTTTACCACATTGATTAAGAACATCCAAGAATATATAAACCAGCACAAACCATTTTAGGGAACCAAGGTAACATCAAATCTCTCATATTAACCTCATGAGTGGCCTTAGAGAGACCTTTACTACACCTCTTCCCTCATCTAGGTCCTCTCCCACCACAAAATAACTGATATATTCTCTTTAAAACTCAAGGCCAACACTTAATGGATTCTAACTCCCTCAAACAATTCTTTTAAGTGTATATTCAATGATGGATGCTTCAACATGTTTGACATTGGATACTTGGGTGACACCTACTACACCAAATTGTTTATTTTTATTTGTGTATATTTTTATTTTTTGTTTTGTTGTATATTTGTATCCTTATAAACAGGGCGTGTTTATTCATTGTAATAATATTTTCTAGTTGATGAAATAAATACTAGTATTCTGGCTTCAAGTTTATTGCAATCACCTCCAGTGATCTACATCCACACAGTTTTGTTTTCCACTCCAAAATCCACCCTCAGATAAATGGTCACCTCTAAGAGATCTACCCATTATAACCTCACTAGTCCAGAAGAAGTTATGTTGATTTGAAACCCTAATTAGCAACACAAATATGAGAAAAAGGGAAAGCACATGAGCTACGGTTTGCCCAAAAAATAAAGGTCAGTACACATCTACCGAGGATCCCCAAGCTTTGAATACAAATCTCTATATTCATCTTCTTTAGATAAAAAGATAATATTTGGTAACACCAATATAAAAAAAGGACCCTCTGCACCACACTATTGATCAGGAGGTCACAATAAATATCATACTGAGAAAAATTTACATTGATCACTATCATTGGGAGAGATATCCACACCTTCCCATATTTAAGATCTAGACAATATAATTCTGATCTCACTACTGGTGTACCTCACACCCCAAGTATGGGGTCGGTTCCACACCATATGTATAGAATAATCATATCTGATGTCGTATCGAACATTGACCTCAAAAAATGGAGGGACCACACCCATATCGATAAGTGAGTGCCAACCCCTCTGTATTATAGGGGACCCACACCTCATCCAAAATGATGGAGACCAAACCCGTATCTAAACCGAACTCACATAATATGAGTAAAAATATTCCCCTACCATGGAGTAACTACACCCCAGGAGTTTCCAGGGGATTACCGACTCAATGGATAGAAATACCATGTCTAAACTTCTTCGGAACACTAACCTATTATTATAGAGGACAAACCCACTATTCAGTTGGGGAGTACCAAACTAATCATATTATAGGGAACCTGCACCTCATTATTAATGAGGTAGAACCATCCCATGATCAATTGAAAGAACTGCACCCCATGAATTCTAGTGATGGTCCTTGTATCCATGGGGGAGTACTAAACACTACACTCTTATATGGGGGACATGTGCCTCATTGGAAAACATCTCAACTAGGAGAGTATCAAACCCTTTGGAGGATCCCAATATCATTTTCATCTCAACGATGAGAAAAATAAAAACTAAAAAATTTATTATAGAAAACTCAGTCCTCATAAGGTAATAAATGAAAAACGAGGGAGATTTGACCCCAAAAAAGGATACTTATCTAATTTGATCTCTTAGAGAGATAAAATCCCAACATCATAGATGAAGGATCCAAAACACCTTGAAATAACTAGGGGTGGGATATTGAACCTATCTATAGACGACTCAATCCATCATAACATAGATATCCTCTCAAGAGACTCACATGTTTATGAATGTTCTCAATGTGATTATCAACTAAAACAAGGTATATTATTCCCCTGTAATGAAATAATTTCTATAAGGGAAACCAACATACTAATTGTTTAGTGCCAACACTCCAGTAGGATTTCATTCCAGGTGTTGAGTCCATTGGGTGTAAGTTGTAATTTTTTTCAAGGAATGATTGATTATCAAGAAAAATTAATAAAATGAGAAGAATAATCTTACTAAAGGAGAGATGCTAAGAAGTTATTCTATGACAATCAAATATTATTGGAAGAGTATGATGTAATATTGAAGCTAATATCATGAAGGGAGATTTATTTGTTTCATGAGGATGGTTAAGGTGGCTATGTATTATGATAAAATATTTTTTTAATCTTTTTCAAGTGTTTTATAAAAAAACATGGGATCCCCAAACCAGAAAGGGATATTTTTCAACCATACATGTTGGAGTATAGATCACAATGAAGGAGAAATCCTATAGGAAGGTACATTGGTTTTACAAGTAGGTTAGAGGGGTGCACATAGCGCACATATGTGCTAGTTACCCACCATAAGGGTTAACACAGTGGTAGAGGTAGAGTAATTAAAAATCTGACGTCATTACTCAAATTGATTGACTAATGGAACGATAGTTATTATTAAGCATCATGAGACCTAATGAAACTTCTATGGGGGAATCATATTATGTGGAACTATTAATATATAATTAAAAAATACATACATAACTATATTTGTTTGATCAAAGATAATATAATACGACATATGTTTCCACATTGTTAGCTTCAAGCTACCACATCCAGGGGTTTTCTATTAATTTTTTAAAGCTAATGCAGAACTATCTCACATAGAAATCACACTAACAACTTTTAAGTGACCCTAAAACCATATTTCAAGAAACCAAATAAAAAATATGAAAGTGATTGCATGAGAAAATTGAAGTGACCATGTAAAGTAGAGGATACCACATGAACAAAGTTAAGTGATTGTGTGAATTAGAAGCTACTGTATAAAAAAAGCGAAGTGACCATGTGATGTTGAAGATACTATATGAAAAATGTAATGGGATCATGTGAATAATAATATACCATGTGAAGAATAATTTATCGCACACATAATATAAACTTACTGCAAGAAAGATAGTTTTCACACTCAGTATGGTGCGACTGTTCACTAGAATGTTTTTGATCATGGGTTATGTAATAATAAAATATTTTTATATATACTATGAAGAATATTTATAGGATCTCTACCCACTATGAACACTTATCCTGGTGCTAAAAATCTTCACAGTAATGGAACTAGATTCATGTAAAGGGTGTGATTGAAATAGCGGATCATACATACAATGATACTTTCATACATGATATATGAATGAGATAAAATAGATTCAGTGAAATTAAGTTTCTTTTCATAAAATGGATTTATTTTTTATGCCTTTTGTGGGATACTCATGGATACAGTCTTGAAAAACATGAAGAAGTGTATGGAATGTACAATGCTATGTGAAAGTATGAATGTTGGGAAGTCACATAGCTGATCCAGTGAATGAGAATTTGGATATGTGATTGGAATATTTATTAAAATGGTTACATAGTCAATTAAATATATGAATATACAATTAGGTGATCCACATAGAAAAATGGTCATGAAGTTGATCAACATAGTCAAATTCTCACATAGGCGATCCATATATCTAAATAGACCATGTAGGTGATTCCTACTACATAGGAGATTCGAAATATCCAAATATTGAATGAATGAATAGATTCCAACATGGTATATAGGTTGTTCATGTAATGTTAACAAAAAAGAAATGTTGTGGTTATTACAAAATGCTTGATGAAATTGAAGGAAGAACACTCAATTCCTTGGGTATTTAAATGTGGTATTTTTGGAAGAATTTATCATGATGATGAAATTAAGATGATACTTCAATGAATATTATCACATTATCTAGATCACGATTCATGAATCATTGATGATGATTAATGATATGATATTGTAAATAAAATAATATCCATAATTGTTGAGAGGTTAATTCAGGTTTCCTTCTAACAAAATTAAAAGAAATAATAACTCCCTCAATTATGTGCAGCTATGAAGAATAAATCATGGAGAGAAATATGGGATAAAACATCAAGATAAGGAGAAAATGATGCTATATTTATTACTAATGTTATTTTATACAAATATATTGTAGGTTTTTGAAGAAAAATGTTGAGGATTTTGGATTTGTTAATCTGATACAGAATCTGAAGGAAATATCTCATAGTATTAAATAAGACCAAATATGTCCTAAATTTTATTATTCATATAAATTATAAAGAGTTGAAAAAAATAAAAGGAGATCTAGTGTATCCTGATATTCATTTCAGAATAATGTGGGATAAAGATAATAAGTGAAATAAGTACCATGCACATTGGTTTGTACAAGAAGAAGAAGAAAATGAATAAGAGAGAAGAAGAGATATGTGTACTATTGTCTATATAGAAGAAGTGGAAGAATGAGGAATATACTATTATTTTACTATTGTGAAGATAAGAAGAAGAAGTTGTGTGATGTGTTCTATATATCAACAGAAGAAGAAACTTTCTATAGTTCAAGGGAATAAGAAGAAGGAGAAGTACATAATCAATAATACAACATTCTATATTGGTGTCAGAATATCTTATTATTTCCCTTATATGATGTTGTTAAGGTAAGGGATGTATATAAGTGATGGATGCAAAAAAAAGTGTGTCATATACACACTCTACCAGATAGTAGACATTAGTATAACACTCATAGGGTTTAACTAGTGGGTTCTATGACCATTGTTTTTATAAGATCTCATCAAGTATTAGCCTTATCATATTGAGAGGTAAACCTTTTAAATCATTTCTCCCTTTGTGTATGTGTGTGTTAAAATTGTGCTACAATAAATAATAAATTTGAGGAGTGAGAGAACTGGATAATCAATACACATTAACTTGTGAAAGAGGTAAATGAAAATTGATAAAATAATAAAAGTATCCATTGGTCATTAAAAAGGTCTAATACTGATTCAACCATCTCAATATTTATATTATCCATCCTTAGATCCTAAAAGTGGTATCAAAGTTAAGGTTAACCTCTTTTATATTTCCAATCTGAAAATTTTCTATTTAAAGATTTTAAGTTTATTTCCTAAAATTTTAACAAGGTTCAATTTTATATAATTTCTTTCTATTTCAGATTATAATTTAATTTTTTCAAATACTTCTATGAATAAAAAAATAAATAGAAAAAAAATATGAATAAATTTTCCATATTATAAAAAGAGTAATATGTTTGAAGTGATCCAACATGGAATTAAGATCTAGGTTGGAAGGATAAAAACTTTTATTTTGATTTACCAATAATTATTTGGAATCACTTTCTACCTAATATGGTTCAAGGGATCCATTTACACCCAAGGTATGAGAAAAATAAAGTTTAAATTATCCACAATAAAAATAATCAAGTGAATGTGATCATATGTTAATAGATTCAAATATCGAATCATTTAAAGATATGATCCATTATTTTCCCCCAGAAATAGTTTCTTTTATTTGTGGGATATTTGAAAGACAACAGGAAGAGTTCACACAACATGAAGGTGAGGCATATAACTTGGATAAGGACTTAGGGTAAATAGTTATTACTTGCATCAGGCTATCAAAACATGTTACTATCAAAGAAGATGAGTATAAGGATCTTATGGTGAGATGATACCAATTTAAAGAATATTTTCCCAGCATAATACAAGAGAATAATGAATCCACTAAATAGTTGTATAATAAGATCTATTAATTAAAAGAAAATATGAAAAATAAAAATTATGTCAATAATGCTTGATTAAATATCAAATCCAAGAAGATCAGCAAGATTGAATCATTGTTAAAATAAAAGGTATCATTGTTTAAACTATATGTTGAGAAGATAAGAAAGGAAATTTAAGGAAGAATTTAATTTATTAAATATCCATGGAATTACCTTAGTATAAGATTTCTTGTATAAGAAATCAAATTGGACAATCTTGAAAAGACTCATGTCGATACTTCACAATAAAAGAAGTATGAAGTTGCTGCCACACAATGTTATTTAGAGGATTTTTATGAAAAAAGGCCTTAATCATATGGATATAATATCCTTACCCCACTTTATGATCTACAATAATCATATATGAAGAAATAAGAACCATCCATATCTCAATTTAATAATTTTTCTAAATTTTTTTCTATAAAAAGTTAAATTTAAAATTAAAATTATATAAAAATATAGATGAATAGAAATAAATAAAAGTCTACCATAATTTCTATAGTGTAAAGAAGAAGTTTGTAAGTTGGTTCTCCACGAATATCCCAACATGTGGTAAAAATTACCCTAAAATATTATGTTGATTATATTGGAAATTATGGACAACATGCATAAACTAAAATATAATTAAGGTTTTTGGGATAATATTTTCACTCCAATAAATTCATGAATTGTTCATTGGATTGTTGGTAAAACATACTAAACAAAAAATAAAAAAGGAATCCCATGTTAAGGGTGAATTTTTTTGAGAAGAATAATAAATTATCATAGAACAATATTAATCTATATACACCAAAAAAAAATTCACTCAAAGATTCCTTTGATGTTGATAGATATGGTGGTCACAAAAGTGATGCATTTACATCTCAATAGTTATTAAAGGAAAATGAGAAGATAAGACCACATAAAATTTAAGAATAAACCTTGGGTATAAATATCAATAAATTTATAAAATAGATTACACCTAATAAGTTTCTGAAGAAGTCATCCTTAGACAAAATGCACAAGAAAGAGTAGATTCAAAATAGGTCCAAGAATAATTTCAAGAGGAGTGATACATCTTAGAAAACGGACACAAAGAAATTAACTCATGATAATCCATGTGGAAACTCCAAGTTAAAAAAAATATTTTTATGATTTGTCTAGTATATTTGGAGAGATCAATAAAGTTGGAAAAAGCATAAAAAAAATCTTGCGTTAAAGGTAACAATAATTATCCATATGAAAAATTTGTATTTAATGAAATATTGTAAATACAAGTAATCCCTTGGGTTAAATATGATGTTTTATGTGATATATTAAATAAATATGAACAAATTTACAAAGGATTTTTAACAACATTTCCAGTACAAGAAGAATCCCTAAATAAATCGAAGACTGCATTAGGAGATGCATATGATTTGAGGGATAAAGAGAGAATAACCACCTCACACAAAGAAATAGAAGGAGCAGTGAGATACATTCTATATGATAAATATTATTTGAAAAAAATGTGAAATAATGAAGAGTATAGTAAATGTGGAACTTGGTTAAGAAAGTATCAACATTTCTATTCACATTGATGAATAAGAATACCCACCTCATTCCATTAATATTTGTATATTGTATTTGTGATTATAATAGAGGGAATTAATGGTGAATAAAGTTCTCAGGTGGAGAACCTCAGAAGCAGTGAGTTCTATCATATATTTGATATCAAGTACGAAAAATATATTATCCTGGTTTGATATTATATTTGGTATTTCAAATAAAACGTATTTAATAAGATCATCCTTAGTGAAGATATAAAAGTTTTATAATCTTGAAAACCACATGAATTAATCCATTTGGGTTATTCTTCATATTGGAATATCTTGAAATGTATTGTTAAATAGATTCACCACTATGAAGATATTGAGGAGTGTTTCCCTTTAGGTGGAAACAAATGAAGAAAAATGAATAAGCTTCCATAAATATTGTCTCAAGAAAATATGATCATTATAGAAAGTACTTGGAGAGAATGTTTTTAAAAAGGTATGTTTTATTAACTCCCTTATCCTAGATAAACAAAATACGATTTCAAAATAAAGTGGGATAAAATTATTTTTATCAATGATGTGAAAAATAGAAGGATGAAGAAGTACCAATGTTGTTTTCAAATACCATTGTTTCTAAAATAATGTTTTAATATATTTTTTTATGTTAGTGCAAGAGTATCAAGTTCATATTTTTGTATTTTAATTTTTATCTATCATTTTTCTTAGTATGTAATATAATTGGACACTCTTGATGTCAATATTTTTATGTCTCATTTCATTTGGTATTATTCAATTTTATAAGGGATGAATTTGTTGTCAAGATACAACCCACTTTTTTCCACACCGAGTATGACTCAAGTAGAGTTAGAATGGAATAGTTGATGGAACTTTTCTAAATATAAATTAATACCACTTTTCTGAAGAAAATTTTATTTCTTATTGATAGGGGAGTGAATGTGAAATGAAAGCATGATGAGAAACGGGTAAGGTAGAGTATGACACATATTGAAATATCATTTTTATATGGGTATTGAAAAATAAATACAAAAGGGGATATTTTTTACTCTAATAGGTGTAAATATTATTTATTTTAATGGAATGATTGATTGTCAAGGAAAGACAATATGATGTAAAGAAGAAGACTATTTAAGGATATATCCAGAGAAGTTGTTCCATGAATACCAAATATTCTTAGAAGATTATGAAGTTGTTTTGAATAGAATATCATGAAAAAATATTTATTAATTTTTTATTAGGAATTTTAATGTTTCTAGGCATTATGATGAAATATTTACTAACTATTTTTCAAGAGTTTGATAAAAAAACATGACCAGTCCCAAACCATCCAAGTGGCCAGCTTGACCACACATATAGATGCAATGATCACCACACTATAACCAACCCACATGGCCAGACCAAGGTGGAAGGGAGTTAGAGAACCTACACAGGTAGACTAGAGGGGTGAACAAAATGCACATAGGTGATGGTGGTGTTACCATATAGGTTGGAACATTGGAAAACATAGGGGAATCCCAGAGTAGAACTAATTGCTCACATTAGGTGGATAATGGAACGATAGTTATTATTATGTGAGATGAGACAATATGAAACATTGATATGGTACTACTATTATGTGGAAATGTTACTATATGATTAAAAAATAATAAAATAACCACATCCTATTGATCAAAGATAATATGGTTCCACATACAATGACACATTGTCATCTTCAGGATAATGAATCTGAGAGTTTTTTGTACATTTTTATTAAAGCTACCACATACTTATTTCGCAAATATATTGCATGAACAATTAAAAGGTGACAACAAAACCATCTTTCAAGTGAACACATAATGAACATGAAAGTGATTTCCTGAATAAAGTTAAGTGACCATGTGAAGTATAATATATTCCATGTAAAATTGAAGTGACCAAGCAAATTAAAAGGTATAACATGAAAAATTGAAGTGAACATGTGAAGTATAATCTACTACACAAGAAAATTGAAGTGATCATCTGAAGAAAAATCTACCATGTGAAGAAAAATATACCTCACCCCTATGATAAACTAACCATTATAAGAACTATTGTCACACTCAGTATGGTGTGTCTATGTACTGTAGATTGTTTGAATGTGGGTTATATTGTGATCAAATATTTTTATACATACTACCATATAGATTTATAGGAGCTCAAGCTTCAATTTACACCTATCCTTGAGATAAAAATTGAGATGGTAATAGACCCAAATTCATGAAATTGGTATGATTAAAATAGTGGATCATGTGTGTAGTGAAACTTGTATACATGAAAGATGAATGACATAAAATATGGGTAGTGACATATAATTTATTTTTATCGAAGGAATTGATTATGAATTCCATGCATGAGATACTCATGCATACAGTCTTTCATAAACATGAAGAAGTGTATTTCATGTAGAATGATGTGTGAAAGTAATAATGTTGGGAAGTTATATAGCCTATCATTTGAATGAGAATTTGGATATATGACTAAAACATATATTAAAATGGTCATGTAGGTGAATTACATAGCCGAATAGTCACATAGAAAGCCTACATAGCCAAAGGTTCATGTAGGTGATCTACTTAGCCAAATTCTTATGTTCTCAATGCACATGTTCGAATGGGCCACATAGTTGATTCCTACTACACATGTAATGTGATGCATCGGAATTTTTGAATAATGTATTCATGATGATGTGGGTTATAACTTTTCAGTGGAAATTTAATGAGGAACTAGATTCTATAGTTATTATAAACGAAATGAATAAATATAACGAAGAATACCTGAGTACTTGGGGTATTTAAATGAGAATGTTTTGGAAGAATCAATCCTGATAGTGCACTAAGATGAAACTTTTATGAAGATAATCATGATTACTAGATTGAGATTCATTCCACATTGATGATGATTAATTCTAGGATATTATAAAAAAATCTATAATTAATGATAAGTTAGTTTGGGTTTCATTATAACTAAATCAAAAGAAATAATAGTTGCCTTCATTACGTTCAATTATGAAGAATAAATCATGGGGGACAATATAAGATATAAGATCATTTAATGTATAAATCGACACTATTATTATTATTATTATTATTACTATTATCATATACATATATATTATGGGGTATTGATGATTTTTTAGGATTTTGGATTTGTTAATATAATTAAAACAACTTAAAGAAATGCTGATGGCATTGAAGAATATTAATGAGATTCTAAATTAGATTAATTAATGATATTATAAAGAATTGAAGAAAGATAAGGAAATCTAGTGCAGTCTGTTATGCATTGAAGAAGAAAGAGGGAAGAAAATAAGATGAGAAAAAAGTGTTGCGCACATTTGTTTGTATTGGAAAAAAATAGGAATAGAGATTAATAGATATGTGTACTCCTATCTCAATAGAATAAGAGGAAGAAGAACGAGTGTCATGTCATTTTTCTACTATAGAGAGAAGAATAAGCTATTTTTAGTTCTTTTTATACAAACATAAGAAGAGACACACTATAGTGAAAAGGAAGAAGGAGGATGTGTAGCACATCGATTATAAGAAAACGTTCTATATATGCATTAGAATAAATTAATATTTCTCCTAAATTAATTTTTAAAGGTATGGGATGTACCTATGTGATGGATACACTAGAAAAGTGTGTGGGTTCCACAATCTACACTATTAGGATATAATAGTGTAATACTCATATAGTTTTACTAGTGGGTTTTGTGACCATATATTTTAATAGATCACACCAAGGATTATCCTTATCATATTGAATGTAAACCCTTGTAAATCATTGTTCCTTTCATTTTTATATGTTTGGTTGTGTTGTAGGAAATAATAAAAGTGAGGAAAGAGATAAATGGAGAATCAATTCACTTAAACTAGTGAAAGAGGTAAAAGAAAATGGATAAAAGGATAAAAGTATAAATTGGTTATTTAAAAGGACTAATATTGATTAACTCCCATATCATTATTAATCATATCCCTCCTTGGGTCCTTCACCATAATATTAAAAAATTCATAGACTAATATATAATGTTTGAACCTATATAATTATACCCTATGGACAATTTCATATGTAACCAAGTTAGTCACCCATATTATTAGAGTCCTTACATAAGAATATGTCATTTAACACACCCTAGTTGGGATCCTAGGTTGGATAACTAATATTTAACACCTCAAGAATTTTCTCTGCATGTGTCCCGAACCAAACATATTAGACATCTATCTCCAAACTCAGTCCCTAGGAAGAACCTTCAATGATACCACTATATCATGATGTGACCAACCTAGGACCCACATGGACTGTTAGTAATCCAAGTGTGACACCCCAAGTACTCCCCCAATAGGATAGGGGATGGAGACAACACTAATAAGGAATAACAATTGATGGAAGTACCTAGACTTAGATATCCAGAAGACTAATAAAATCTATCAATCCATCCAAAGGGAAAACAACCATGTAGGATACATATAATGAATTGTAAATTAAAACATTCATGAATATACTTTCCAACCATCCATCAGTAAGTAAGTGTGACCACCAAACCTTTCCATCATACTCTCTGAGCATCATCCATGAAGAACCTCATCAGGCACACAACAGCTTTAACTCCTCTATATTTTCTAGCACCATTCCCAATAAGAAACCACCAACCTCTACATAATCTTCATAGATAAACTGTATGTGGGACTTTATGAACATACATGGGTGAGTATAAAAACATCTAGTAGGATTCCCTAGAAACAAAAAAAGTGATAAGTCCAATGGCTATAAAATTGGAAGGTTCGACCCTTGAAACAGCCCAATGTAATCCTAAGGGAGACCAAACTTCAGAAGAATTCATCACAAAACCATTAGAAAAAGGGTAAACTATCCAATGTGGTGACTATGAAAATATATACTTACTCACTCATTCCCATCATGAGGACACCTGAATGGGTCCCACACTTCTCGAGAATATAGTTCCCCTCACAAAATCTTCCACAGAAGACAAACTCGATCGGTCTAGAAATGGGAGAAAACTCTCAACATCATCAATCAACCAAGGTAATATTACTATATTTGGAATAAATAAAAGTACATTGAACCATGAACCTCAACTGATAGATATGGTGTGTTAACAGAACTACTGTCCTTCTATTATTCCTGGAATGAGGGTCCATGCTTAACTAAGAAGACCATAGGACATTATCAATAGCACTGAGTTCTCTAGAACCTATAAAGAGAAACTTATACTCAGAACCATGGGGGTCATGGTACAATTAGCTCGAGGGGAAGGAATTCCTTGAAAAAAGAGAAATATAGGGTTCCATAATCTTGAATGCATCCAAAGGTTATAGGTACCACCCATTAGAGGAGGACACTCGCCTAAACCCACTTAGGGAAGAATATCTGGAGCACCCCATGCTCCACAAGCTCCCACACACATGAACAATCCATAAAATTCATTCATCATTATCCATGGTCCATCCAAACTAAAACTATAATGGGATCGCCACACCTCACTAGTATATGCGACCAGGATGAGGGTGTACAAAACCTATATATCGATCCATCTCTACAAAAATAACCACTACCAATAATGGTACAATCAATGCAATCGTGTCAGTGATATCTTCTATTCAAAGGGAGAGATCATCCACAAAGAGAACCATAAACTTTAACCCAAGAATATCTTGTAACTCATGAGAGGGAGCTCTGAAAATGGTTTTATCCTCAAATGGAGGAACCATTCCCTAATTGGTAGAGGGGATTTACCATATCCACTAAAAATGGGGCCACTCACACTTTAAACAAACCAATGGGATCAAGAAATTCCATTAAAACAAGATGTTGACCACAACCACTACATAGGAATAAAATCTAATGATTCAATGGGGAGGACCATTGAGTATGCTCTGTATACATTATTTCAACTTCTTTGGTCATAATTACTAACACAACATGACAAATAGAAAAGGTACCTACCATTGAATGATGGCAAGCCATGGAGGTTGTCTCATCTAAGGAGAGAATGTCCACCTCTCCAATAACAATAATTTATGTCATGCACAAAAATACTAAACATCGGGGTGTACATGGAAAGGATATATTTTTATATGAGATTTCACCGATCAAAGACTCATTGAACAAATTTTTAATGAAGAAGGAACCAATCACGAGCATATGAACACTAAAATACAAGAGCCACCATCCTCTAGGATATCGAATGTAATAAAACAATTTTGGAGGGTGCTGACCAGCAAATACATATGAGGGTTTTATGACCAAATTTTGACCACACCATATGAATTTTATAACTCTTTCACCCACTGTTTTCTATTTTCCAAACCCCTTCTTCATCACAAAGGGTTTAATATCTGCATTTAATCCCCAAAATTCAATCCAAAGACCACTGATAGCAATGAGAAATTTACCATCACATTATAAACAAAAGGATACCCAGAATTGACTTATATTAAGTCCAAATACATCTCCTGGAAGAGAAAAGGGGAACACCTAGAATGATAGGAAAGTACATCTTCTGTATGAGGAGTAATTTATGTGGCTGCCCAAATCCTTCCACTAGTCACATTCTTTTTCTAACCTAGAATTTACTTATAATGTATATGGGGTATCCTAATACTACATGGGGTGTAGTGGTTCTTGGGTACTTGACCATGTACCCTACCCTAGATCCTGTCATATCACCTAACATGGCATGTAAAGGTACACACTCATGTTCCATACAGTGGTTTCTGGCCATGTATATAGCTAGACCCCATGCCGTGTTCCTTAGGGTGCTACACGACATATAATTTTGATAAAAACATCATACGGACCCCATATCTAACATGATATGTGTAAGAAGGCTACATGAAATGTGTTATTATGACAACACATTATGTAGTAAGAAATTATAGATGCAATCATCCTACTATCAACCCAAATATTACAAAATATTCAAGAATTTATCCGCAACTAGAGGAAAGATAAGATGAAGGAAAAATATAATCCAATATAAAATTTTGTATTGATTTGTGAATCAAAATGAGGAGAAATAAGAATTAATGAGCCCCAAATCATAGTGGATCACTGTAGATTCAAGATCACATGCCTCTGATTGTCAAAACATGACCATTGAATCAATATCTATGCTCGGATCATCTCAATATAAAGGTTACACCTCATTGATCACCACTGTTATCTCTCCTTATCATCAATAGAGTGGGGAGAGTATATCCTTCATGAATATAATAAGGAGAGAGACTAGGTTAGGGTATATGAATTACTCTAATCAATTAAAGAGACTTACCATTAAATGGGCCCAACCCCGACCCAAAACACAAAATGAGATTATACCCTATAGGTAAAACCCCAAAATCTTGGCTCAACAAAAAATTCAAAATTCCAATTCAAAGTGCTGTTTAGGAGAAATTATCATCCAAAGACATGGTAATAAAAATATATTTTTTAAAATAATTATTAAATACTTTAATTAAATCACTAAACATGAAATCTCATAAAATTCCCACCCTAGGGTAAACACCAATTTTTTTATCAATGAAACCATCATGATATTTTTCTGAGGCCATTTGATAGATGGAAATGACTGCTATTCCCTTTTGAAAATGCTTGAGGCTCTAAAATTCAAAATCATGCAAAGGATTAATTATGGGAAAACATAATATATTTAAATTTGTTACATTTCTTCCATTTAGATTAAGTAAAGTGTGTTTTCCTTTAAATATCATTCTATAACTAGGTAGCCCCAAGTGACTTTCCACTCTTCATTTGAAAAGATCATTACATAACCCACTTTAACCAATTGTCCAACTGAGATAATATTTTTCTAAATACCTATAATATGATGAAAATATTTTAAAATAAGGAACATTCCATTATTAGTATGAACTCTAACGTGTCCTTACCCAATAATGCCAAGAGATTCATCATACTCTTGATGTACTCTTCCAAATATTTCCGAAACATAATTTGAAAAGAATATTTTTCCCCAGTGTCATGAAAAGATGCTCTGGAATCTAGAATTCAAGAATCCATTGGTGTATAGATACCCAAGAGTAGATTGGTAATTTCTTCAGAGTTTTATTTTAGGGAGTTAATTTTATAAATGTTTCCATACTAGAATTTCATTTTCATTATTTAGAATGTTTCTTGAGATAACCCCTTTTATAATAGTTCTAACATGTAGATAAGGTTTGGTTGGTTTACGTCAACCCCTTTATATTGATTTATCTTCTGATAATCTTTATATTCTTCAATGTGGTGATTATACTCTACCCTCTATATTCAATTCATTTTCAGAAGGTTCAGAAATCTTCTTTCTTTAGCGCTCTTCATTGAGAATAATGTTTCATACATCCTTGAATATAAAGTCTATTTTTTCTAGTGTTTATAATTTTTTAGAATTAAATCCCATGATTCTAAAAAATATGAAAAATAGTATATTCTAGACATTATCCATAAAATTAATTTTCACCAACTTGAGTTGGCTCCAGATCATGTTGAAATCACTTAAATGATCTTTTGTAGACCTTCTTTCTAATAGCCTCATGTCGAAAAACCATCACATAAAATACACTTTATTTAGTATAATAGGATTCTCATAAATATATTCTAGTGTTTATATCAACCCAATTATTGTATTATTCTATGGGATGTGTAGAGACACATTTCGAGCCTATGACATACTCACCAAACCCAGCACCTTTTTTCACGCCTTTCCCATTCTACTTTTCCCATTACTTTCAACTTAACTCCATTTAATAGAACTTGTTGGTTACTATAGACGGGGTTGTATTCTAACTATATCCTCTAGAATCCAAAATATATTCCATTGAATTTTCCTATAGGTATATTTCTATCTTCCAATGTCATCCTTTTGATGAAAATAACACCTATGAAAATCAGAATTTTTTTGATAAAAATTGAATGTGACCTGAGATGTTGATGAGTTAATTGTCAATATTTTGATTAGAGAACCTAAATTTGGATACCAATTATTTAGATTCATTCAAAAAAACATCATTAACTAAAAATAAGGTCATCGGAACCAGTAATGTGAAAATATGATCCAGAAAAAACTCTCCCAAAACTAGTGTACTAGAACTAGGAATAATTACCTCACCCTAATCACCGTATTGAGTTTTATTTTCTCTAACGCATATAATATAAACCCATACAAATATTTAATTCAGAACATTAAGAATAAATAAAATATAGAAAAATAATAATAGGATTTTAAGTAGTTTAAACATTTATCCAACATCCACAGGAGACAAATCACAAAATTTCATTTCATTGAAATCACAAAGGTATATAGTTACTATGACTAAGCTTCCATAAAGATTAGTAAACTCTATGATCACCTAATAAATTATCATGTTGTTACAACTATTGGAATAAATCATGGATATTATGTTTAATAATATTATAATGGGATATTGAAGGGTATTTCTATCAAATTGATTGAATTTTATTGTTAATTAAAAACCACCCATGAAAAGCTATTTTATCCCTATTTAAAGGGTCTTATCCCTGCCTATTAAGTCACAATAACCATTTTGGTATGGTATATCAAAATCACTATGAAATAGAGAACATGAAAAGTGAAAAAATACTTTTAAGTGGGATGAAATCAAAGAGACTCAAATCTATAAGGTTCAATGTATCAAGGTATGTCTTTTATTTTGAATTTTATTTATCTAGATATGTGATAAATACAATTTTTAATGATCCTAAAATAAATGAAATTAGTTTACATGTGGTATCAAATCTAGGTTTGTAAAATCTATTTTTTTTTCATATTGAAAATTATTATATTTTTAATTAAAATTTGAATTTAAAATATGAATTGTACTAATAAAGGTTAACACAATTGATTTTTGGGATTTTTTTCTTAATTTTAATGATGATTTATAATAATGGATAAAGTAATCATTGTATTGTTTTGGTAGTCAATTTTTGAGAAATTACACACAACCTAAATGATGAGTTTCATTATTAAATTTATACGGTTTTATTTTTTATGTTCAATATATTAATAATAATATTTTGATAATCTGCTATGCAATTTTCTTTTAAATCTGAAGATGTTGTGCACATTTTTTTTGAAATATAAATATGTTGTGAAAAAATTATTTTATACAGTTTTACATTTTTCGTAAATCACAACGTGCTGCCTCTCTCCTCGTGATTTTATAATTTGAAAATAATAATAAAAATTATTATTATTATTATTACATATTAAATCATATAAATTTGTAGTTAATTTAAAAAAATTATTTTTCATTATTATAAATAATTGTTAGAGTTCTGAATTTGATTCCAAGAAAATTAAAGAAAGAGTAAAAAATAATAATTGATTCATGCTTATTAAAATTTATTAATAATTATGTCATGTTATGATGTTTTATATTTGGAACATTATCAAATGAGATTTTTTAATAACCAATGAGGTCAAATCATAAAGTTAAAATTGTTGCAAAATTATGTGAAAATATTATATATTGATTACTCATAAATTTGATACTATTATGATATTTTTTTAGTAATTGATATCCATATTTATGAGATAATTATTAATTACCCAAAGTCAATTTCCATATTCTTATAATTTATGAATATAATTATCAGAGATATATATGTTAATTATGAGATTTATTTATATATCCAATGATAATAAAAATTCTAATTTTTTATATATTATTTCCAAATAATGTAAATTTAATTAGTAACAATTAATATTATGTATTTACGTATCACCAAAAAGAGAACACTAATACACATTTTATAATAAATAATTTTTCTAAATTTATTTATTATTATTATTCAAGGAATTAATTTTAAGCATGTATTTATTGTTGTTAGCTTTCCATCATCATTAAACTCATATGCATCAATTTTTATGGTCTTTAATGAACTAAATTTATTTTATTAGAGTGAGAAAATATAGTTTCACCTTGGTGTATTGGATATTGATTTATCAATCTAAGTAGAAAAACCTACTACTATTATAGATGATAGTAGTGATGTTGATAAAATATATTTTGAAACATTGGAATGATATAACATGTTAAGTATGGTGTTCATGTGAATGAGCATAGTAAGTAACACCAAGTCTAGTCACCCTAAAGTAGAATGTTCTAAATAATTTAAAAAATATATGGGGGAATTTTATCAAATTTCTAACAAATCTATTGTTAGAACATTAATAAGTACATTAAACACTATGAATTTTGATGGTTCTCATACTATAAATGGGCATGTCATTGAAATGAAAAATATTGCAGTAATACTTAAATATTTGGGAATAGAAGCGGATGAAAGTATCCTTATACATTAAACACTATGAATTTTGATGGTTCTCATACTATGAATGGGCATGTCATTGAAATGAAAAATATTTCATTAATAATTAAATATTTGGTAATAGAAGTGGATGAAAGTATCCCTATATAGTTTTTCCTAAACTCATTATCGTCTGAGTATAAACTATTTCAAATGAACTAAAACACCATGAAAGATAAATGGAATGTTAATGAATTTCATAGTATGATAGTTTGGGAGGAAACATGTTTAAAGAGTCAAGGAATCTACTTTATCCATTATATACATCATAAAGGAGGAGAGAAGTATGGCATAAATAATCATGGAAAAGGAAAGGGGATATTGAAAGTTAATGAGTCCTCTATTAAGAACTAGAAGATTAAAAAAATATAAATTCCAGTTATATGGGAAATTTGGACATTTCCAAAAGGATATCCTAAAATGAAAGGCTTGTTTTGAAAATAAAGGTATGAAAAATGCATATACGTTTTATGAAACAAAGTTAGAAGAAGTTCCACATAATAAATGGTGGATTGATTCTAGTTTCATGACTCATGTTTGAAATAAAATATATGGATTCCAATCAACCCAAATCATAAGGCCAACTGAAAAGTTCATTTTCATGGGGAATAGAGTGAAGGTTATAATGGAAGCAGCTGAGACTTACCATTTTATCGTTGATAGTTGTTATATTTTAGATATATGTAAAAATTTTTATATACATAGTATATCTTGTAATTTGGGTTATTTATCAAAACTTGATGCTTAGGGATACTCATTTAATTTTGGGAATGTATATTTTAGATTGTTTAAGTATACATACATGATTGGATTTGAATTATTGTATGGTCATTTATATAAACTAAATCATGATAATTTGTATGTTAATATTCCTATGACCCTACATCATAATTTTAGTACTAATGTGGTTTAATAAATTAAAATAATGTTTACTTGGAGAAAAAAACTCAAGATCATTTTTATGAAGATAGATTACAGAAATTGATTAAGATTGAAATCTTTCAAAATTTGGATTTTATATACCTAAACAATTGTGTGGATTGTATTAAATGGAAGAAAACAAAACACAAAAATAAAAGTTCCAAAAGAATTACTAAACTCCTTGAGATCATACATACCAATATATGTGGATATTTTAATATAAATTCTTTTAGTAAATAAAAATAGTTTATCACCATTATTGATGTTTTTTCACTTTATAGATATATATATTTAGTGAATGAGAAATCTCAAGAAATAAATTCCCTATAAATTTATGTAAATGAAGCTGAAATAAAATTATACCGAAAGGATGAGGTCATATGGTCTGATAAGGGTGGTGAATATTATGGAAGATTTTATGAATGTTTAGAAAATACAAGTATATTTGTAAAGTTTCTAGAAAGTCATTGAATATGTAAACAATACACTATGTCAGGTACCCAAAAAAACGATGTAACAGAAATGAATAATAAAACATTAATGGATATGATTATGAGTATATTAAGTAATTATTATTTAACCTTATCATTGAGGATGTATAATTAAAAAATTGTTGTATATTTATTGAATAGGGTTTATAGTAAAGTAGTTCCAAATAATCCTTTTGATCTTTCGACTAGTAGGAAACCTAGTTTTATACACCTACTTGTATAGGGCTGTTAAGAATAAATAAGAGAATATAATTCATAATAATTAAAACTAAATGAAAGAACAATCATTGGATATTTCATTGGTTATCTAAATAAATCAAATGGGTATAAATTCTATTTCCTTGACTATAATAGGATAATTTTTGAAATATTAGATTTATTAAGAATAGTGAATATAGTGGGAGTAAAGTTTCCCAAAATGTAGTAATTAAAGATGTTAGAATTCAAGTTATATTCTCTTGTACTTCAACTTCACATGTTATTGATCCTCAAATTATTACATCACAGAAAATCATATAGAATAAAAAAATAATGTATTCTAAATTCAAAATGATTAAATGGTTCAAGAACCATAAGAAATAGTGTTAAGAAGATCCCAAAGTAAATAAAGGTCAGTTATTTCTGATGATTATATGGTATATATGCATGAAATAGAAAATCATATTGGCATTGATAATGATCAAGTTTCATATTCTCAAGCCATCAATTGTGATAATTAGATAAATGGTTATATTACAAGAAATGTGAGTTGAATTATATGAGAAAAAAATTATGAGACCATATGGAATTTATTGAAGGATGAAAAAGAGTTGGTTGAAAATGGGTCTTCAAAACAAAACCTGACTCTCATGGAAACCATGAACATTACAAGGCCATACATGTTTCAGAAGGATTAACTCAAAAGGATTGTATATACTATAAGGAAAACTTATCGCCAGTTTCTATAAAATATTGATTTAGAATTATTATGGCATTGGTAGCTCAATATGATTTAGAGTTACATCAAATGGTTGTTAAAACTACATTTCTAAATGGAAAATTAGAGGAAGATGTATACATGCATCAACCAATGAGTTTTTCCATTGATTTAAAGGAACATATGGTATTTAAATTAAATATGTCAATATATGTACTCAAAAAAGATTCCTGAAAATTTTATATTAGATTTAATGATACTGTAGAATCTTTTAGATTTAAGGAAAACATCATTGATCAGTTTATATACCAGAATTTCAGTGGGAGTAAATTTATATCCTTGGTTATATATATTGATGACATAATACTTGCTTAAAATTATCTTGGTCTATTATGCGAGAATAATAATTTCCACTCTAATAATTTTGAAATGATTGACATGAGAGAATCCAATTATGTGATTAGAATAGGAATATTACATAATCAAAATCAATTTTTATTAGGATTATCTCAAAAATTATACATTAATAAAATCATATATAGGTTTAGGATGGGAAATATTTAGAATCATCAGTTCCAATTTTGAAAGGAGATAAATTTAATCGTAACCAATGTACCAAAAATTATTTAGAACAAAAAACGTTTGAAGTAATTCCATATGAATCAATTACTAGGAGCTTGATGTATACTGAAACATATACAAGGCAATATATTAAATTTTCAGTAGGTATATTGGGAAGATACCAAATTAAACCTATACTGGATCATTAGAGAGATAAAAAGAAAGTTTTCTGATATTTACAAGGAATGAAGGATCACATGATTAATCTTACAGTGATTGGATACTTAGATTCATAATTTTCAAATTGTTTTGATACAATAAAGTCCACTTTTTATTATTTGTATTTTATAGCTAAAGGATCGATATTATGGAAAAGTGAAAAGAAATCGGTTATAGCTACTTCGACCATGGAAGATAATGTTGTAGAATGATTTGAAACTATAATTTAGGGTACATGGTTGGAAAATTTTATTTAAGGAATTGTAATTGTTGAAAGTAGTTCCAAATAATTGATTTTTTTGTGAAAATACCTCAATAGTATTATTTTCAAAAAATGACCAATATTCCAAAGGTTAAAAATACATGGAATTAAAGTAATTTGTAGTTAAGGAGGAATTTAAAATATGTAAGGTATTAATTGAATATATGAGCACAAATATTATGATTAATGTCCATTTTAATAAAGGGTTTACATTAAAGGCATTTATTGGACATTTTGAAAGTGTGAGCATTGTTACTGAGTAGGTTTCATTGTATGTATTGGATGTTATGATTATTATAGTTAACACTAAAAATTATAAATGTTTTGATCATGTTGCCTATTTTTTTCAATAAGTATACAAGATTGAATTGAATAATGACAATAGGTATGGTCTTAAATAAATACATTATCATTGGAACAATTATATATATATATAACCCAATTTAATTATAATAAGGAAAATTTCAATGTTTTTGTACATGGAAGGGACTATATTAAAAGAGGATGTATGAACACCATGAATCATGTGGAAATTATTTTTCATTATTATGAAGTTTTAATACATGATTGAATGGATATAAATGCTCATAATAACATATTGAATTTATTAAACATCATAAAGTAATATCACATGAGTTAAGTGGAATAATGTTGGAATAACCCACAAATATTATGTTTTAATAATATTATAATGGTATAATGAGGGATATTTATATCAAAATTATGTATTTTAATATTTAATTAAAAATAACCCATGAAAAGCTATTTTATCCCCATTTGAAGGGTTCTGTTATTTCCAATTAAGTCTCAATAACATTTCTGACATGCTTGATCAAAAATAATTGTACAAGAGAGAATAGGAAAAGGATAGAAATACTCTTAAGTGGGAGAAAATAAATGATACTCAAATTCATAATGTTCAATAAATCATGGTACACCTTCAATTTTTTATTTTATTTATCAAGATATGTGATAAATACAAAATTTAAAGATCCATGAATGTGAAAACATGCTCGAGAAAAAACTCTCCCAACACCAGTGTAATATAACTGGGAATAATTAACTCACCCTAATCAATATATTGTTTTTTAATTACTCTATAACACATAATATAAACCTATAAAAACATTCATTTCAAAACATTAAGAAGAAATGAAATCATGTAAAATGAATAATATGATTTTGGGTAGTTTAAACTGTCATCATACATCCATAGGAGAAGCATCACACCATTTAATTTCATTGAAATCACAAAAGTATATAGTTATTATAACTAATAATCCATGTATATTATTAAACTAAATGATCACCCAACACATTAGTATGTTATCCCGCCCACTTATTTATAGTGGTTCTTATATGGAAATCAATTTCATTGATATCATAATTTTTTGGTGGTGGTGGGGGGGGGGCTCCATTCACAATAGAGACCACTAATGTTCTATAGAATTACCTGACCTAACCACCAAACATTAGTTGATAAGAAGTACACCATCACATCACTAATTTGTAGTAAAACTATACTGGAAGTTATTAAAATGGTAGGGGAATCTTACTTGGTGATCTAAATCGAATACATTACATCATTCAGAGAACTGATAACCATGCCCTCATATCCATTGGATGATATTATCTTCCAACCATATCAATTACTAACTATTCAATACCTATTTCAATTGATTTTACAAAACAAAAAGTCTTATGGGGTTCCTTTTTTAGGATAAAAAATCCAGCACATTGAATAAATTTCTCTCTAAAACCATCATGGACAATAGGAAGAGGTGTCTATCATGACCAATGAATCATCTACATTCCCCAGACTTCTTGAAAGTTGATGAGAATCATAACCTAATGTTTTGTGATAAAAAGGGATTCCTGGGGATATTCAAGTGCTGATGTTGTAGTGGGTCACAACCATCAAGCTAAAGTGTTGGGACATAAAAAAGAGATGTATAATATAAACTACTCATGCATAGTTTATAGTTCTTAAAATTCCATCATGGAGAAGAAAATACACTAATATGGCCTCTATATAAATATATCATCCTTCAATCTAGGATATTCCTTCAACCTTGTATCCATCTTCTAGAAAGAATGCACTATTCCATATGCGCAAATATGCATACATGAATTAAAAACTATTTTTAGGGGTGTCTCACATTTTTTATTTATATTATCACCTTCAATAAATATGATCGTAAAATAATATAAAACCTTAAAATTAATCAAAATATTTATGTTAAAATGAGATATAAAAAAAATATGTGGAGTCTTTGAACGGGGAAATTTGAAAACCCAGAATATCTATAAATTACTAATATAATTAATATAATAAAATAATTAACAAAAAATATAAGATCAAAACTATTTCTAAAACTAAATTTATTATCCCCTATAAGGGAAGAAACCTTCCAAAAAAGAATATGCATTTAAGGATTTATGAAAAGGGGTCTTTTCTAGAAGGAACTTTTTTTAAAAATTTTGAATAAATATTCCTTCCCATTTAAGAAACTACTTCAATAAAAGGGAGGTTTAGTCAAATTTTTATATATAATAAAATTTTAAATAGTATTTAATTATTTCTAAATTCAGAATTAATCCATAAAAGTAGTTTGAAAATATTATTTAAAATATCACTCAAATGTAGGGACCCGTAGCCTGACATACATGGACATTACATTACTTTTGTGGAATACTTAGTACATAACAAAAACAGAAACATAAGGACCATAATAGTTTAGTGTCTTTGGAAACTCGGAATTTAATCTTCTAATCGTGGTGAAAGATCTTCAACATCTCCCATAAAGATATTCCCCTTTTTGTTTCCTTACCTAAAAACTTTCTTTATTTCCTGGGGAAAATAAAACATAAAAATAGCAAGCTCAAATGCTCAGTAAGGGTAAGCATAGAGAACATAAAACAATTCATAAACATTTGAATGCAAAAAAAACTTGAACATGAAATTTAAACATCAAAATCTTGAGCAAAGACATAAATCGTTGAAGTTTGTAAGGCATATATCATAGTGGAACACCAATCACGATAAAATAGCATGGGAATAAAACATGTAATTGTGGAAAACATTCAGCACTTGTTATGATTTCCATAGTAGCCAAGGCATTGCTTCCAAGACCATCTTAGTGGACAAAGTCCCTTTCTAAATCGAGTTCACTTCTTGTTTTAGTCCTGTAACACTGAACCAGATTAACTTACCATTCCAGCCATGTCTATCTCATTAGATATAAATCTTTACCCATTGCATTGGAGGGAGATATAGGTCTCACACATCTCATAATGAAATCATTCTTACTTGTGCCACAAAATAAGCATACATCATTCATAATAACCCAACGAATAAAATGGGTTTCATAAACATCATTCCATCATCACATAATCCATATAAATGAAATGGATATAATTTCATAATAAAAAAAGTGAATCCATGTAAATCATAGAGACTTAATACTTGAAACATACACATATGAAATAATGTCACTTAAATGGAAAATGGTTTTGATAAAACACTTGAAATGAATTATTGAGGAAAATATCCTTTCTTCTTCAAAATCAATTTATTTTCACAAAACATCATGCAATTTTAAAAGAAAATTATTTTTTTT
Organism: Viscum album; assembly: GCA_963277665.1. Classification (NCBI taxonomy): domain Eukaryota; kingdom Viridiplantae; phylum Streptophyta; class Magnoliopsida; order Santalales; family Viscaceae; genus Viscum; species Viscum album. The sequence goes on along the minus strand of OY728129.1, from coordinate 611,139,623 downwards.
GAAAATAGTCATGAAATATTTTGGAGGAATCTTCATGAAAATAAGGCTTTATAAAACCGTAAAAATCTGTTCGTGCCGTATAAGTTAAAAAACATTCTTCTCGTACTTTTTCCAGAAAAGTCAAAAAGTACCTCGTAAAAGAAAGATTACATACATACCATGTAGTAAAAGTAAAAAATGGGTAAAAAGGACTTTAAAAATACATGAAAACATTTTTATAAAACTTGTACATGGATGATAAATATAACCCCAGTAAATACTTACGAATAAGCAATCTCAGATAAAAATGAGATTTGCAAAATTATCCCTTACCTTAGGTCTGATATGCTTCGTATGGATCCGAACCTCCTGTATAATGATTTAATAATGTCATTGACTTATTACATAATCATATTAATTGTTATGATATCATATATGTTTAACTTATGACTTTATATTACCTTTTTTTTTGTAAATTGCATGTTAAAGTAGTGTTTTGGGTAAAATCATTTCATTTATCGTATGTGTTTCGACTTGTCATTCTTGATATTATCACTTATATCCTGAATTACATAATTCCAGAATGTAAAACATGATTTATATGTAATATATATTCAGAATATCCATATATATAATAGATCGATAAATGGAAAGAAATACACTGTTGATGGAGACGGTAGGCCGTACGTACGCATGAACGCTGTTTTCGTTTCCTTATTGAATTGAATGAAATTAATTATATGACATACATACATATATAAATAAATCCAGTAGCATTATTATGTCATATATTTCATGATTACTTATTATATATACTTTATAATCATTCTTGAATTGTTAACATGAAAAATGAATCACATCGTGTCGTGGAGACGGTAATCCGTACGTACGCACGAGTGATGATATCGTTCCCATATTTATTGAATCAAATTGGAGTGAATGATCTAATATATTATAATCAGTATGATGTTATAATAATAATATGTATTTATTCTTTTCACCATTATACCCATCCAAGTAAGGTGGTGGTGGAAAAACAGATTACACCACGGCGTGGAGACGGTATTCCGTACGTACGCACGCGCGGTGATTTAGTTTTCCTTAGGATGGATAGAAAGTGAAATAGGGTTGTTTCATATTTATAATAACATATCAGTATATTAGGATAGTGATGTTATTACTTCATAATGAAACAACTAAAGAAGAGGGAGTAGAAGAAGAATGGAACCTGAAGAAAACGGTAGAAGGTATTACCTCTTTCTCAAAGTACCTCCTTTAAACTTTCTCTTAGGGCACTAAAATTGGTATTTGAATAATACCAAGACCTCTAGAATGTTTCTAGGGAAGTGGAGAAGATAATTTTTCAGGGTTTTTCCCAGCTTGAAGGCTAAAAGTGGTGTGAGGAAGAGAGGGAGGAGGTGACCTTTTATAAGGGAGGAGAGGGGCACCTTTGGAAAAACAAAAAATATTATTTTATTATAAAGTCATATTCGGTTTTTAATAGCTCCAAATTGATTTATTTCGAAGCTAAGGTGGGGATGGGTCGAAATAATCTCATCCAATAGAATTTAGAGAAGTTTAGGTATCTATTTTAACCTTATCATTTAGATTTAACTTTAGGTTAAATAATTTTACTTTTACCGTGCCTTCTTGTTTTCTTAAACTATAAGGTTAATAAACATACTATAACAAGAAAAAAGAACCCCAAGTTGTTTATTATTAATATATATAACCTTATCTAATTAATATGTCCGAACATTAGATTTTTAGGAATAATATAACAATTAATAATATAATATTTGTTTTAAAAACTATTTTATGTCAATTTTGACACTATTTGGTAATTGATTTTTGTGAAAATCATAACAGAAATATTAGTCAAAAAAAGTTAATTAAATCAATAATAACATGTCATATTAACATATAAAATTATTTTAATTCATAAAAAGTTTCAAATTACATTTATTTCGGTATTTATAACTTTAATTATTTCAATATTTAATTAATAATATAATTACTGCATCATCATTGTGTCAAAAATAAATTAAATTATTTAAAGTCTAAAAATTACAAAAAAAATACCATTATGTAGTAAATTTTTTTATATTTCTAATTAATTTTTATAGTCGAATTTATCTTATGTATAACCCTATATTAAAAATGATTTACTTATTAAACTTTGATTTTAACTATTTTAACCCATCTTTAAATAAATTAATATTAAATGTCCTAATATAATCCTAGTGGGCCTAAATGGTCATATTTTATTTATAAGGTTGTTTTTGGTCGAATTAAACTTATCCTATAGAATTAGGACATGTGTTAAGGTAATAATAATATCATTTTTACCCTTAATTACCTTATTTACTTTTAACCGTGGTAAAAAAGTAAAAAGTTACTATTCACCAAAAATTATTTTCATCTCATTGAACCACATTTTACTTACTGACATCAACCGTGTCTCTCAGATTTTTGAAATTTCATTCACAAAAGCGGTAAAATTATGTTTTATGTAAATTTGCAAATTCTCATAGGAGGTTGGTAAAAGACGGTCAAAAGGTCAATAAAATTTTTATATATCTAAAATTATTATAAAATGAATCTAATGAATTGAATTGAACTAATATTTGTATTATGTATCAATTTTGACCTAAAATAAATAATTATTTAAATAAAAATTCGGGTTTTAAATAGTAACCCAGTGTTTTCACTATTCATTAAAAATTGAAAGTTTTCAGAAAAATACCGAAATTTCACCCTAGGCTAATTTCGATATTCCAAATCCAATAATGAAGTCCATTTTGAAAGTTGAAATTTACAAAATCTCATAAAAGTGGTTATTACTATTCATAACGCTTAGTTTTAATAATATTTTAATAGCATATCATTGTTTAGTGAGACTCGGTATTGCATACAACACACATTATCGAGGAAGGCCACGATTGCGTGTAATGCAAGCCAAGTTAGGGTTGCGTGTTGTGCAAGACTCCTTTGTTGTTTCGTTATAATAGAATCCAACCATTTTTCATTTATACATTGAATATATATATATATACATATATATATATACTCAATGTTGCGTAGAATGACTATTATCAAACGAATTTGAAATTGTGTGTAACACAATATAAGAATAGTGTTGCGTATACTGCAAGCTAATACGGTGTTGCGTATAGAACACGATAATCTTGTTTTAGCATAAAACACATGACATCAAATAAATTAAAAAGAATACTTATCATAAAATATCGGGTTGTTACGTCAAACATCCCTTATAAAATGGAGTTCTCTTTGACAACTTTTAAGGATTTTTAAGGTGGGATTGAGGTTGCTTTTTTCCAACAATGAAATAAAAATAAATTATTAATAATAACACATTAATAATCATTTAATAATGTAATAATTAACAATTAATAATGAAATTAATTAATAATAATGATGTAATTATTTTTTGTTAATAATAATGATAAAATTGATAATTTAATTAATAATAATTAATAATATAACTATTAATAATTATTAATTAAATTAATAAACTAATTATTAATAGAATTGATTAATAATGTAATTAAAAATAATTTACAAACTAATATATAAAATTAAATTATTATTAAAAATAATTTAATCGATATTAATAATAATGTAATTAATAAATTAGTTGTAAAATTAATATTTAATAATTATTAATCTAATTTATAAAAAAATAATTCCATTAATAGCAGTTGATAAAAATTATTAATAAAATTTTAATTAATAATATTTATTATTAACAATAAAATTTATATAAATAATAATAATTTAATTAAAAATACATAACAATGTAATTATTAACAATAATCAATTATTAATAACGTAATAACTATTGTAATTCATAGTAGAGAAAGGCTGGAGCCATTAATTTGAAGTACTAAATCCATGTAAATATATCTAGTAATCTATTAACATTGTAATAATTAATAGTTAATAATATATTTAATTAATATTAGGAAGAGGGGAATAAATACTATAAAACAAACAGACACACCAATAGGTAAGGGGTACAAAAACAAAACCACTCATGCACACATGAATCCAGGGAGGCTTGAACCCCAGACTTCCCAACATCATCACAGAGGCACAACCAATAAAGTGTTCCCCATGGGGAAATAATTTAATTAATATTAATAATATAATTTAAAAAATAACAATAGTTTATTTTAATAATGTAATTAATAACATATTGATTAATAATTAATAATTAATAATGAAACTAACACATAATTAATGATATAACCAATTATGTTATTATTAGCAATTTATATTAGACAGATGGTATTTCAAACCTCAAATACACACGTAATCCAATTTCCAGTGATTAAAGACCCATCCATCCTTATAAGGATTAAAAAACACCCATGATGCCTATTTTATTACATATAAGTGTCCTAGAGGCCCATGTTATTGATGGTCAGAATGCCTAACTGAATACGGCCCAAAGGCCCTTGATAAAAATGACCTGAAGGCCCAAATGAGTATCATTGCATCACATTGTGTCACCAGTCTTTAAACTGCACCCCTACCAGCACAGTCTTTCCAGGTTACCCTCCATTACATGGAAGTAGGTCACCCCTTAATCCCATATCCAAAATCAATGTGGATAAAGGTCTGATTGATAGGTTATTGTACACCCATCACCCTTTTGATCCACTAACTGAGTGATTCATACATGTAACCAATTTTTCTTGATTCCCCAGACCTAAACTCGTAGATCTTGTTCTAGAAAACATATTCCTTACACATTGGCTTCAATACTGACTGAAAATACCCAAACATAACCATCAATAATTATAATGAAAAATACTGAGTCTCCTACATAACCAAGACTATTTTATGTTTAGAGTTTTAGATAATTATGAAAAAAATTAACTAATAAAACCCATATCTTTCCTGTTCAATAATAATTCTTCCCATTAAACTAAGGATTAATTATTTTACAATACTACTTAAACATATACCACAATATTCTCTACACATGATACCCTTATAAACACATCATTTTTAATAATCTTCTTCATAACCTTGGGAGAATAAAATATAAGAAGGGGTGATCTCAAATGCTTAGTAAGGATAAATGTTATTGATAAAAATAAAAGATCATAAGTAAGCACAAGAAAAAAATATGGGTATGAGAAAAAAATCATGGTACAATAACATAATGTAAAAGAATCATACCTAGTACAACATAAATCATAAGTGATGAATCGTAATATAAGGATTTTGGTATAAAGAAGATCATATCACAGATTCATAGAATTATAATAATGTAAAAAATATATAAAACATGACATCATAAGCATATGTCAAGGCTCGCTACCATTAAAATTATCACAGAGTGGGATGAGTACCACAATGGATTGGGTTTACTCAATAGTCCTTTACATATCATCTCATAAGATATAAAAAATTACCCAAATCATTATAGGATTATATAGTTTTGGTCCCATATTTCACATCATAATATATACATTAATTTTTTCCACATAAGTAAAACATGCATAAATCCATAAATAATCATAACATGAAAAACCCGTGGAAATTAAATGTGTATTCAATGAAATTAATTAACTCTCTAAGTAAATAGCATTAAATTCAAATAATGTATTATAAGGTATTTTTATCATATAGGTTAAATATCATATAGTTTATTCAATTGATCTAGGGTTATATTGGTTATCACCATTTAATCCAAATAATGAAATATGGGGTATTCACATAGGAAATGTTTTGAAAAAAAAGTAATGTTTATGCACCATGGATGACTATGAAAGAAAAGGTGATGGATCATTTGTCTTATAGAGATTTCATTTCCATCACACCAAACACATTTAAGAACATGGATAATGAATTAATGTATTATTTTTTACATTGGTAAAAAAGACCTTTAGAAGTACATTAGAAAATCTATTTGAAAATTAAGAAGAAATTCCATTTTCTTTTGATAACTATTAAAAACAAAAAAATCAAAAAAAATTAAGGGAATATAATTTACTTTTTGAAACCATGAAAACTTAGAAATGAATTGTGATAATTTTTAATAGATATAAAATTATAAAAAAATTATTCATGTAGAAAATTTTAAAAAAGATGATTCATTTCATACATTAATAAAGAAAGAAAAAACTGACCCATATAGATTACGTTAGAATATAATTTCTTATATCATTGTAAAGAATGTAATATAATTGTAAAATTACATTAAATAATCATTGGTGTGTATAGAAGAACATTCTTAAAGTGTTATAAAGAATATAAACATGGAAGAGAAGGATCCTCATCCATAAATAAGAGATAAATAACACTTACAAACAAATTAAGGTATGAACTATAAATCTATAAGAAAGGAAAAAAATGTAAATTTATTAATAATTAATGTACAATAGTAACTTAAACATTTATGAACATTAATTTTAGTCATATAAGTGAAAATATGGAATTTAATGACAACACATGAAATACTTGGGGACTTGGAAAGGAAACACTTACCAAGATCTTAACAAGTGATTTAAGAATATATTAATGAAGATATTATGTGAGATAAATATATATCCGCTTAAAAAAGTATAAGAAAAACATAAAATAATAAGTTTTTATAGTTCACAAAACCATATAATAACATAATCAATGATGGAAGGAAATAACTAAATGAAAGTAAACTGGGATAAGAATCTCCTTATATGTTTGGTAATAAATCAAAATCACATGGAAAGGAAAAATGAAGTAAAATTTTAAATCACATGTCAAAATTGGGAGTTATGATAAAATTAGTTAATTGATAGTAAATACATAACATTAAATAATAATATGTTCAAAATTTAAAATATGTCTTAAGAAATGAAAATTGAGACAACTAACCCTTACCTTAGGTCATATTTTATTTCGTCACATTTTCACCTCCTATATAATAAACTTATTCTTAGTAAAACATGATTCCCTAATAAAAGTATATATATATATATATATTAATTATAGATTATATATAATCATTTTAATTTATTTACTAGTATTTAATTTGAATAGAGAATGTCTTAAATGTTTTCTTTCATTTAAATTATCCCATTTTGTTTTTATTTTATTCTTTTAATTATTTGTAATTTTATAATTTTTTAATTTATTTATATAATCATTGAATACATTAACAATTTTTATATCAAATAATCTATACTTAACATCAATATAGATAATATCAATAGGAAATAATCCTTTATTATTGTTCATAAAAATATTGTGAATCATCCAAAACATATCCCTTGAGAGTGTTTAACTAGGTGTGTAGTTAGGCCCATTAGTTGTGTATAGAGTGATGGTAGATTAAATAAAAAACCAACCTTATTTATGGTTCTTAACACCATGTGAATTTTATCTTAATATTATATCCTTTTTTTGTAACTATATAAGGGTTTCATTGCTAGGAAACCACACACATTTAATTTCACAAAAAAAGGATGTTTTATGGATACTTGAGTGTTTTAGAATTATAACATCTTTTTAAGGTAGTATAATTATAATTAATGGTGAAATATCATTGAAAATAGAATAATTAATTTATAAAAATGTAGAAAATTAATATTTATCTTTGAAAAAAGCATAAATCAGAAGGATTGTAAAAATAAAGGTAGAGAAGAGGTTAAAAACTCATACCTTGAAAAATATCTTCTTAGAGATTGAGAGGAACACCTTATAACCTTAGAAACACCTTGGATAGACTCTTAAGAGAGAAAATGAGATGGAATTCATACACAATGTCTTTGGAGCAGGGATAAAAGAGATAATGAGTGGGTATTTAAACTTAAGGTGGTGTATTTTTGGGTAAAAATATTGATTTTTTTTGAAGACAACTACTTTTGGGTGTCATTTATTCCCATGAAATTAGTATAATTATCACTATAAAATTATGGGTTTTTATCATTTAAGTAAATCCAAAACTCAATTACACATTTCAACCGCTCTATTAAATACAAAGAATCAAAATTAGTGTTTATTAGAATAAAATTTAATTTAAGTTCCAAATAGAAAATAACAGTTTATAAATTCAAATTAATATTTTTAAATTAATTATTGAAATAATTAGATACATTTCTAGTCAATAAATATGTTTCATTAGTTTTTAAGTCTTGATTAAATTATTATGATGTCATAACAGTTGGGGTATTCATAAAAACTGTATTTTTTACTATTCTACAAAAATCCAACTTCTTTAGAAATATCACAAAAATTCACCTTAATGTAATTTATACATGTTGATTCAACAAATGAAGTTATTTTTATAAAATTCAAATTATAAAATTTTGTAATTTAAATTCTAAATATAATCATATAATATATAGAGAAATAAGTTATTTTAAATAAAGTTATTTCATTTATTATGAGTGATTACCTATGAAATTTTTATTATCTCTTATTTTTTAAATAATTAAAAATTAATTATTTATAGTTATAAAACATATATATTTTTTGAAATAATTATTTTAATTAAGTGGAATTAATATTTTATGTAAATAATCAAGAAAATATTGTTAGTGTAACTAATTTTTTACACTATGTTCAAAATTTTATATCAATGACCATTTTACAAGTCTAAAAACCACATTATAAAAACAATATAGGCTTTAGTGATAATAAGACACAATGAATAATTGGAATTACATTATCAAATAAAAATAATAAATATTTCATAATTTTATTTTATTATAAAACATGGTTGTTAAAGTTTTAAATGTATATTTTTACTAATAAAATCTATACATAGAATATGAAATTTTTTTTTGAAATTAAATGTGTTATGATGTAAGGAAAAATGAATGATAAATTGTTGTTTTAGTGTAAAAGGAGGTTAACCCATTCATCATATGTTTCACATAAAATTTTATATGACATTACTTTAAATATCTTACAACATAGTGAATTTGAAAACATATGTTATACTATGTTAACCATTATATCATAATTTAATAAATACTATCATGATATGAAAATAAAACTATAAATTAATGTATTTATAAAATTATATATGTATAAGGAATTTTAAATATAGTAGAATAGATCTATGTATATACAAAAAGGACAAAAAATTGAAGGAGGATGACACATAGGCTAGGGTTAGGCATTGTTCCCCTGTCTTCCATTGATCGTGGGTTTATGTACTGCTTTCTTGTCAAACATAATAGGTTTTCACCCAACCTATGGGCTTCTATTTTAAAAATTAATCATTTTAATAAATAAAATTCCATTATACATGAAATATATTTAACAAAAAAACATAAGTAAAAAATATGTGTATAAGGTTTTGGTATATATTGTTATAAAGAAAGATATTAATTTAGAATTTACATTTATTTTTTAATAAATAATATTTATAAAAATATTTATTAAAAATATGGTATGTTATAGTTGCGTAGCTTACTAGTTACATAATTCCATCCACCTGGTCACATGAGAAACCTACGTCACCATTCAACATGTTATGCCCCCTAATAGTCATCACGCCATGATGTCCTCCATCACACCAAGGAGGTGAACCTCTCTATCCCATATTAGAAATATTAGTGGATAGATCGATAGTTTATTAGTGCTAATAAAACCATCGATCTTTAAAGACACCCATTCAGTGTCACCAAAGTGTCTCCATGCCACAATGTCTACCTAGTTTCACAATGCTGTTCACCTAGTCTAATTGTGATACCTAGCTTCCTACTGCTCTGCAACCATTTGTGTCCTACCCATAAAATGTGATTTTTTACTGGTTCAATAATAACATAATTGTTATTAATAATATAATTTCTAATCGGGTGTGGGAGTGGATAATGAGGGATTTCACTTTTTTCTCATCCACTTCTCTCTCCACCATGAATCCCTAGGGATTTGATAGACACCAACATGGCCCCTGCCTACGTGTTTGGGTGGTGGAATCTATGATCATCCTTTATTGGACCATAAGGCTATTCATAGTAGATTTTTTCCCATGAATCCCTCAAATATTACCGTATTTTTTTTCCTATTGAGTATGTGTTGATAAAAAAATTCATTAATTTATTTTTGGTTTTAATGCTCAAAATGACCAAATTTATGTTACTAATGATTTTTTTATTATGGGAATTTTAGGAAATTAATATTCTTTATAATATTTAATTTCTAAATATATTCAAGTCATTGGTCCATGGGAAATATTTTCTGAAGTATTCTAGATGCGATTAAACATATTCTGAAAACACTATATATAATTTACGTTTGTAAGTGTGATGTATTATTCATCAACCCTACATTTGAGATATCATGTATGAATCATGTACTCTATGTTATTGGCAAAGTATGGTTAAGAAACCCTACATTTATGAAGAACCCTATGTTTGAGGAAAAATACATATGGTACATCAACCCTACTTTTGTGATCAACAATACATTATCAACCCTATGTTTGGAGTTTTGTCATTTTATGAAGGAACCCTGATTTTGAGTATTCAACGATAGAGTTTTAAATATATGATATTATCTAATATTTATTAAATGGTCTTGGTATATGTAAAGATCAATTAAAAGGATTGTTATGATTGATTTAAAGGATCATATTCAATGGAGTAAATAAGTTCTATTCTTATGGGAGGTTTTGACTCTCTTGAATGTTTTTGAATTCAAATATTGTGGATTTATTGGGTGATATTTCTGGAGTTAGTTTGATCTATAACAGTTGTACATATATTATAAATATCCAGATTATTGTAATTAGAAAAAGTTGAATATACAGAAAATGAGATATATATAAGAAAAAACATGAATAAAAAAGTGTTTCATTACCTCCAGAGATACGCTTTGGAGACATACATGTTTTGATCTATCATCTCACTATTTTTTTATTGCTAAAAATGCAATTTATTATTACATATTCTTCTGCAAATAATGACAAAGCATTGATTAGAGATAAAATTTGGAAACATATATGGTTATACATCTATCTGGTGTTTTCTCTATCACTATTTGAAGAAAGCATGTGCAATGTTAAAGATCTATTTTCTATTGTGAATTATTGAATATACGAATACATCTATCAGTTGTTACTCCAATTATAATGTTTAACCTGTATTCTTAATAAAATTCATATCTATTGATTTTGTGGAGTTTTCAATGATCAGACCCAGTCACAGGGAAGTCCCAACTTTTAATACTAAGATGTGATTTTACGGTTCTATGTGAAAGAAATAGAAGGCCCTGTAAAAACCTTTTAAGGTTTTAATTGCATAGATAAACTGTTAAGATCTAAGGATAATAGTACCTAATAGTGAGAACCACCAAACTCATGGAGTTAAGCATTAGTGGAGTGGACAAGGCGATATTTGTAACATGAACCAATTTATATCATTATGTTCTTTTCCATTATTTATTTTCAATTATCACTCATCTTTAATATATAAGTAAAGGTTCATTTAATAATAAGAGAGGTATTCTAAATATATCAAAATTTTGAAGACCATAATTCACCCCCACTTGTGTCTTTTTCTTTGTCATAGTCATCCTGACCTAACAATTGGTATAAAAGGCAGGTCTCTACTAGTATATATTCTTCTTGAAAATTATTTTTTATATCTAATGTCATCAAGTGATATCAAAAGGATTTTTAGAATATTTATTTTCTTCAATAGAAATGATTTAAATATTTAGATGGATACATCTTGAAATGGATGATTCTAGAGAAGGCATGTTGATGATCTATCCTCCTTAATTTAATGGTGACAATTATGGATACGGGAAATCCCACATGATTATTTATTTAACAAATTTTGGAATAAGGATTTATTTGAAGGTAGTTAATCCTTATGATATTCCTCATAAAGGTTTTGAATATTGGAGTAATAATCAAGAAAGTGAATATTATCCCAATCCAAAAGATATAAATGGTATTGTGGGTTGTTTAGGAACTGATGAATTAAATCGAGTATCTCAATGCCTTACTCATATGAGATGCGGTAGACTATTTATGTTTCCTATGTAGGAACTAAGAATAAAATACAATTAAGTTACAATTCTATGAAACTATATTTTGATATGTTAGTAATGTATGAGGAAGAAACTATTACTAAAATGAATATAAGATTGAAAGAGATTATCAATAATATTGATGCTTTGGGAGATCCAATTTATCTATTAGATCAAGTGTTAAAAGTAATCATAGTACTACTATATAAGTGGAATGGGATATCTAAAGAAATATGTAAATCTACACAAGTGAAAAAATTATCTATAGAGGAGTTTATTTCAACATTAATTACTTATAAAGTTTAGATGTAGGTTCAAGCAGGAAATCATATAATATATAAAAAAGTTTCTTATGAAACTATAATGGATGAATAATCTGACTTAAATAATCCATATTTGGTTAGAGGTTTATTATATATTTCTATGAAATTTTAAAATATTTAAAAAATAAAATGAAATGGACAGGAGAAAATAGATCTTATGAATTTACGGGAAAAGTTCATATAGAGGATAATTGTCCTTTACTCAAAGCTCAAAGGAAATATAATTTCTAGAGAAAATGAAATAATGTTGTGAAGAATACCTAGAGGAATAGTTCTGGTTCCCATGATGAATCTTCTACAAATTCAGAGATTTAGAAAAAAACAAAAAAGTATGACATATCGATTTTGCTAATGAGGTATAATCTTCTTACTCTCAAAAATCTAGTTGTGAAAAACAATCATATGATAAATTATATAAGAATTATTTTATGCTGAAAGATAAATATGAATCCTTAAAGAAATATCATATAAAAATTATAAAATCTTATGATGCTATTTGATTATATAAAGAAATTTTTTCAAAATAGAATGAATATTTAAAATCTAATTCCTATAGAATTTATTATGATTTTCATGCTACAAAAATTAAAGAATTATTTGTAACATACCAGGTAATTATAGAATAAAACTCTTTCAAATATATTAATATTTATTATTTATATATTAATTTTACTTTAAAGGGGATTCTATGTCTGATAGCATACTTGACACACAATAATGGGTTTCTCTGAAATCTTATGTTGCACACAAGACTGAGTTATACAGATAAATAATATATTACTAATATTATTGGTTTAACCTGTAGTTATCAGCTAGCCATTGTATTGATGGGGGAGAAAAAAACTAAATATATTATATTTAAAAATGTTTATTCAATATTCTTACTTTATTCCAATAAATTATTGTGGCTTAAAATGAGAATAAATCTAATTTTAAGCATAAAATACTCTAATATTTTTAAAAGGTAGTTTTTCCACATTTTGATAGAGAACCCTTTTTAAATATGGTTTTTGTCACTTTTATATGCTATATTTTACAAAATAAAATTATTATTTGGAAGCAGAGAGTCAAATTTTACTTTGGTTCAATTTTTGTATTTTTCTGACTAAATTCATATTTTAATGAATAGTGAAAAATACTGCATTTTAATTCAAAACTGCCTTTTCATCCAATTTATTTATATTGTTAGATATTAATTTTATAAGGTTTTAAGGTATAATTAGATTATTTTTTATCATTTAATCTAATTTATTTCAATTTATTATTTTTTAAATTGAGATTTGTTATAAAAACTATGTGAACTTTTGAACGTTTTACTTTAAAACCCCGTTTTATCATTCCATCAACGAGAATAATTTTTAATTAATTTATAAAAATTATGTGTTTTAAATTTGGAAAAATGGATTCCATATTTGGAATCATAAGGTCCTAATTATGTAAATATGTCCCTTTTATTTTTGGACATTATGAATAATAACTTCAGTGATTTTATTTATTACCACGGTTCAGGGTAAACCGGGTAATTAAATGTTAAAATAATACTATAAATATTATAAAAATATCCTAAAACTTTTCATAATATTATTTTATGAGTTATTATCAACCAATATAATACATGGGCCGAAATTGTATCCTTTGGAATCCACTTGAGTGTGATTATGACACATATAACATTTTATTTAATGTAAAGAGAAAGATGTCATAATCATGTCTCTCATAACTATAACAATTTTAATATACGGTAATATAAGATATATACTCAACTATGAATAGTCCTTAGAAATATAAAAATATTAATTACATCATGGAAATTTATTTATAATTTTTATGAATTATATAATTAAATTTAATTATGACACAATGATGATGCAATAATAAATTTATTAAAGAAAGAATCATATAAATGATATTACTAATATTAAAAAAAATATAATTTGAAATATTTGATTCCATAAATAAAATTTAGATGAATTTTACTTGTTATAAATGAGTTAATTTATTTTTCTGAAGGAATCAAGTTAATTTTTTTTAAAAAAGTTATGTAATGAATAGTGTCAAAATTGATATAATTCATAACTTAAAATATAAAATATTTAATTAAATGATATAAAATTTATAAAAATCACAAATTTGACCAAAATGTTTAGATAAGTACAAAATTTTTATTAATGACTCATTAATTGGTCATTTTTCATGATTTGGTAATTATTTTAACCCTCAAAGTGTAAATTACTTGATAAAGCGGTAAGAGTAAAAAAGGTTAAAACAAAAAGACAAGTATTAAAAATTATTCAAAACATGTCTAATTATTATTGAATGATTATATTTAGACCCATAATAATCCTATAATCTAACCAAAATATTTTGGACACATTCAGATTATAAATTAAATTTATATTAATTTAATAATTTTAATAATTCCAAGGGTGCCCCTCCCCCCTCTTATAAAAACATACTCATTCCTCTCTATTAATAACACTTCCAAAACCTTTTTTTTGGAAAATACATAACAAAAACCCTTCCCAGAATACCTACCCAAATTATTAAAGCCTTATTTTAGGTATAACACCCTCTTTAGAGGTGTTAAAGTGTTAATAAATGTGCTCATCCAAAAGAAAGATAATGTTTTAATTTATGTTTCTCTTATTTATTTCTTCTTATACTTCCTTAAATTCTTATTATTCCAAGATTAAATAATAAATACAGTATCCTAAATATAATCATATGTTATTATGTTAATATCATCACTTTAATCCATCTCCACTTCCATTAAATGGGAAAGGAATTAATCATTCGTCTGTACATGTGAACTATCACCTCCACAAACCCATCTAATTTGTTTTTCATAACCATCTATCATGACTATTTATAATAATAAAATTAATGTTCATATGTGATATTAATGACATATTAATCATTTTTATATAATAATATATCAATTAAATTATTACTTTCCAGGCTCATAAAAATGATAATGCCATTCGTGCGTACGTGTGAACTATCACCTACACGAAGCGATGAGACTCATTTTTATTTATTATATCACTTGTATGATATATATAAGTATATTTAAATTATTAATATGATATTAATGATCTTATGATAATTATTTAAAGAAAAATAATACTTAATTTCTTTCTATAATGTTCATTTAAAAATGGAAAATATTACTCATGTGTACGCACGACTTACCATCTCCATGAATATAACGTTGTTCATTTTTCATACCCGCACTTCATGGTTTGATTTAAAGGAATAATTTATGTATAAAAATGATAATAATTTCATGAATATTATTATGGATATTATGGACTTATGACCACATGGACTAGTGACATCAAACCATGTTCATTTATTACTCAAGTACCGAATATCGACAAAATTTCTGACATGAACATAAATAATTATGTAATTGTTATAACATTATAAATACATATAATAAAGGGAATAATAAACTAAAAAAAGTTTATAAATCAATTATAAATTAACCCAATTTTATTATTCAGAAAGAACAAGGAACATAAGTGACAAATTTAACTTAAGGTAAGGGACTTCATCTCAATCTTCTTTCATTGAGGAATATTTTGAGGTTATACACCACATTATTTTATACGATGTATAATTAAAACCATTTGAATTTTAATTTCATTTAGGGGTTTTAAAAAGGAATATTTTTTATGAATCATTTTACTAAATTTAAAAAGGAATTTTTTTTAGCATATATGGAGACAAATAATTTTCCACCCCCATGACCATTATTTGATATTTGGATTCCTCTATAAGCCTTAATGTTTTTTAAAAGGGAAAATAAATCCCTAATTCCCCTTTTGGGTTTTTTTGGTATTGAAAATAGTCTTGAAAGTGTATTGACTATTTCAATATCTTGAAATGATTTCTTGTGATTTAAAATGAAAATTTATGAGTGAAATGTTGATAATTGAAATATTTTATGTGTTATGATTATATAATGGATGACTGACTAAAAATTAACTTTTTTATTATCAAAAAACTTTTGAGGAAAAAGTGAGAAACCATAAAATCCAACATTACAACCAATAAACACCCTAAAAGAGTTAAAATAATGTCAAGACTGTAGGATTTTACCCTCCCATTGGCTGTATCATGCTGACATGCCTTCACCATCACATACCCTCTCGAATTGCTATCCCGTGCAGGGTTGCATAGGAACAGAACTGATGGAAAATCCATACCCTCTTGAATGTAAAAATAAAAATAGAATTAGTAGGCTAAAAATTCTAACTATGAACCTCATCTGAAGCAGATCCATGAAGTTTTCTAGTTGCAAACACACCAAAATTTTATAGTGACTTCATACATCAACCAAAAATAGATGCACGTTCAAAGAAGATCAACCAAAACCAGTAGCAGATTCCAAACCAACTCCAACCAAAACATATCAGATGATTTTCCACCAAAGAAAAAGCCAGAACTGAACAATAGAGAATCGAAGAAAAAATCCACAAAAACAAAATTTCACACCAGCAAACGGTTAAATAAAAACTTCAAAAACCAATACACCATCACAGGATCCTCAAAACATTCCCCAAACAACTCCTTGTTCACCAAATTTCATGAGAAAAAGAAACATCCACAACAAAAAGATGAATCTTAACAGTAATATGAAAGATCCTCCACTAATAATCCTTTATGATTTCAATCTAACCTCAGGTTCACACTGCATAAGCCCCAAATCCATACCACGAACAGGAAACAACAATGTAGAAACACCCAAATCAAATACACAAATAGTATCAACCACATCCCAAAAGTAAAAAATGAAAGTTAAAAGCAAAGATCAAGAAAACATCACCAAATATATGTCCATAAAAGTGGTATATCCAAATATAAAACCCATATCTACCATCCAAAACTCCCTTGGAGACCACAATAAACCACCCAATGCACAAAATGTGGATGATCTGCAACCCTCAATCGTGGGAACTAGGTCTCAACCGTTGGACCATCATCATGCTACCAGAAGAATCCCTATCTAGAGAAAGGGTGAGGAAGGAGCAGACCAGTAGTGATGAGAAAAGATAAGATGGAAAAACCCACAAGGTCTCTTGATGCCACCATGAAAGTGAACTACCGCCATAGTCACACTGAGCACACGCTGAAGTAGAGAGTCGTTGACCCGAGGTAGATGGAGGGAGGAGATGATAGAGAAAAACCTTAGAGGAAGGTTCCCTTTACGAGAACTTTCTTCAAAAATATTATGTAATGGTACTTAGACATTTTATGGGTGGTTATGTGATAAAAAAATATGGGTGGTTATGTTATAAACCAAATATGAGTGGTTCTATGATAAACCAAAGATAAGTGGTTATGTTATAACCACCAATGAATTGGGTAGAGAAGTTATCCATATTTATTTTCCATTTAGTAATATATATGGAATTCAACTATATGATTATTCCAGTTAAGTATGATTATGTCCCAAGTAGAATTTATATGTTATATATTGATTTATATGGGTTTTAGTGTACTCTTTATTACTAAAAGGGTAAGAAATGAGTTTATATTCGGTGAAGTGTATTTAATACTTCATGAAGATGAAAATTATTACTTTATGATAAAGTATTCATGGATTGCATACTTTCACAAGACTAATTTTTTTCCTTTTTTGTGTATCCCTTAAGAATATTTTTATATTAATCCCATGTTTTGAAATGTTTTTTACTATATTTAAAGAAGAATATAGTGAAGAATGGGATCAAGGAAAGGTTGTGAAGTTTAAACGTGAAATAAAAAAATGTTTCTTTTTAAATGTCTTTTTAGTTTTATGAAAAAATGGATATTGATTAGAAGTGTATATTTTGTAATGTTTAAGTTGTTATGTATGTGTTATGGCATAATTATCTATAGATCTAAACATTAAAATACCCTAAATGTGAAATGAAGTCTAAATATGGACTTAAATCAAGATTAATTAATGTTTAAGGATGAGGCCTTATAGTTGGTATTAATAGTTGGTTTAGGTAACGTTGGGAGTTATAATATTGAGTAATAGAATATACATAAATTATTTTCACATTATGGTCAAATTGAAATGATATAGAATTTGAAGATTACCATGTTTCATAGTCTAATATATGTATGTACAGAATGGTTTTCCATAGAGGAAATAGGGAAATTATGATAAGAAGGCATATAAAGGAAAAAAAATTCCATATCAGTATCACGAGATTGTTGGAATCAGACTAGAATAGTTTGTTGCATTGATGGCTTAGTTGAATTAGGTAATAAATAGTGGTTGTAATGCCCTGACCCCAGTTACCCAGAGTCAGTTCATTATTTCATAACATTGGCATGATTACAAGGGATCAAATCCCGAAAGACAGATCAATTTAGTAGCCTTGGAAGTACTAGATACATTCTTAAGTTTTACATTACATCATGAAATAAAAACATCAACAACATTTTGTCCCCTTTTTAACAAACTTATGTCCTTAGCCTATCCCTGCAAGTCAACCATAAAACACTTCTTCACATCCTGGGAAAAATAAAACATATAAAGGGATGAGATCATATGCCTATTAAGGATAACAGTATAGCGAAAACTTTCATAAATAATCATAAACATTTAAGGCAATGTATAAGACTAAAACAAAATCCTTTTAAACTTAAACTTCAACATAATATGGTAAAGATAAAATCAAATAATACCATTTACTTATTCACATGGATATTCTACTAGTCGAATAATCACATGCAATATCAATAGCCACTTTCATAATGATGGAATGCATAATGCCCGACTTCATAACCACATAGTCAAGGCCTTGTGCTACGACTACAAATAAGATTTTTTCAAGGCCTTATACCAAGACACTAGTTTTTCTCATGATACCTAATGATACATCAAGGAGAAATAGCGGGCTCCACCCATCACTTACTAAGTCCAATTCATTCCTCATATGAAAAGGTTTAAACATAATATAAGCATTCATATTAAAACTAGCATAAAAAATGTCAATACTTTATCCATAAACCATGAATGGTATAAGAATAACACATCCATCGTCAAACATATAAAAAAAACCTTCAAAACAATATCGAAGATTTGTATCACAATAAATCAACTTGAAACAAGCTTAAAACCCATCAAAGGACGTTGACATAAATGAAATCAAAACATTTTTAGAGAAATATCTCTTTCTATTTTGAAATAATTTAAAAGTCATAAAATTATAAAAGAAAATATTTACTTTGAAAATATTCTTATAATCCTGTACGGGAAGTTGAGACGATATTATAATAGCAGAAAATAGCCACAATCACTGAATAAGTTAAAAAAACATTCTTACCTTAATTTTGTCAAAAGGGTCATAAGGTACCTTGTTTGGAAAATGACAGAAAGATTCCTTTCAAAATAGATAAGGCCAAATAAGGCTATAAATGAATTTAACCCATTTTTTATTAAATAGTAAAAATGTTTTGAAATATTTTTTTATGAAAAAATGTATGTGGATGATAAAGAGGTCCTAGTAGTACTTACGTAAAAACAACCTCAGATAATAAAGAGATTGTGAAATAAACCCTTACCTTGTACTTTTCATTGGTTGAGGGTTTGTTAACCTCCTATATAATAGTTAAATCATTGTTATTAAATTATTCAATAACCATATACATAAATATGATATCATATATGATCTTCTAATATCGCTTTGTTAATAATATTTTAGTAATATCATCGTTTTGGGTGTTAACTGATTCGTTTTCCTTTATATGCTTGGTTACGTAAGAAATGTTTGTTATGAATAGGATGTATATGATTCATATAAATAATTATATTACGTTCATAAAAATTATTTTGAATCATTAAATGAAATTTATTCTTGAATGATTATGATGGGGAATGAATCTTATCGCGTTCGTGGAGACGGTAATCCGTACGTACGCACGGGTGACAATATCATTATATTTATGGTGAAATCATATGTAATTGGATGATATATCATATATACATAATAAATAACAGGTAATATTTATTATTTACATCAGTTATACTCAATATTATACCCATCCAAATAATGAAGTGTTGGAATAACAAACAACACCAGGACATGGAGATGGTAAGCCGTATGTACGCACGTATGGTGACTTTGTCATTCATACGATAGAAAGAATAATGAATATGGTTGTACCATTTTTATAATAACATCACAGTATATAGAAGATACTAGAGTTATTATTTTAGAATGGAAACAACAAATCAAGGGGAAGTGGAAGAAGAAAAGAACTTGAAAGAGGTGATGAAATATTTACCTCTTCTTCGGGTTATTCCTTTTGATTTGATCAAAAGGTCACCTTAGGTAGGCTTTCTTACCAAAGGAAGGCATCTAGGATAAAGGTAGGAAATTTGGGAGGATATTTGGTAAGGGGTTGGACAAGACAAATGGCTTTGGAGGTATGAAATTAAGAGAAGAAAAAGTACCCTTTTATAAGAGAGGTAAGGGTCACTTTAGTAAAATCATGAAATATTATTTTATAATAAAATATTTTTGGTTTATAATGGCTCCAAAATGATTTATTTCGAGGATAAGGTGGGGATGGGTTGAAAACCTCTCAACCAATAGGTTTTAGATAGGTTTAGGCCACTATATTAACCTTATCTTTTATATTTAACTCTTTGTTAAATAGTTTGACATTTAACATGTATCTTTCTATTTTTATATTATATGGTTAATAAACATACAATAAAATTACAAGATAACCCCATGTCATGACCCATCCCTGAGGCCTGTGTCGTGACTACCCCAAGCCTACCTTCCATAGGCCAGGGGCTGGCGACTCGCACCAAAAAGCATATTCCCTAAAACTGGGAAGGCATTTCCTTTATAACATGTAAAATCACAAAACTAATCAAAAAGTAGGATATGAGCACAAGTAAACTATATAATAAAAAGAGTGGGTACAGTAAGAAAAATGGGATAGAATACAAGCCTAACTGAAAAGTATAAGAAAACTAAAATGTACAAGTAAACTGAAACATCTCTTGTGAACTCCTGCCAAGGAACCCACCTGAAGGGTATGTACAGCTATCGAACGGTCGTCACTGTGGTACACCTTGTCTAATGTCCACCTCCGAGCTACCTCCAGTCCTAGTACTCTAGTCCTTAATCAGTGCTATCCGTCTTTTTCACCAAACACAATAAGGTGCAGACGTAGCCCGTGGAGGGGTGAGTATAACGATACTCAGTAGGGACCCCAAGACCCTCGAAGGTCTCACAAAACCCACAAAGGATAAACCACAAAGCATGAAAACATCTTAAAACCCAACTTAGGTATAATCCCATACATATACCAAAGTTATCATGTATACTCATATCATTAATGAGGAAAATCAAGGACCAAATCCTTATCTCAAAGCTTAACTGTCCCACGAAGGAAGGAATACAACGAAGGTAACACCACAAGGGTAACTACCATGAGGGTAACGCCACACAGAAGAATAACACAAAGGTATCACCAAAAACGTTAGGACCACAAAGGTACACCACACAAAATAATACCACAAAGGTATCACCATGAACGTAAGTACCACAAAGGCACACCACACAGAAGAATACCACAAAGGTATTTCCTTGAAGGTAAGTACCACAAAGGTATGCCACAAATAAGAATACCAAAAAGGTATTACCACAAAGGTAAGTACCACAAAGGTACACCATATAGAAGAATACCACAAAGGTAATACCACGAAGGTAAGGAATTAGCTCACACTAGGTATAACTTAAGTACAATAGTAAAGATGATTATATGTAACTACTAAATCATCTTACACTGTTAAGAGGAATACCCACGTAGAATCCTAAATCATCAGACCCATGTAGGATCCTAAATCATAATACCCACATAGGATCCTAAATCATCAAACCCACGTAGGATCCTAGTACAACAGACCCACGTAGGATCCTAGTAAATCAGACCCACAAAGGATCCTAGAGTAGTCCCACATGGATTCCTAGAGTTGATCCATGTGGGTTCCTCAAAATCAAACCCACACAGGATCCTAAAGAACATACCCACACAGGATCCCTTTCTCACGTTGCAGCCAACTACAAGGTTCCTGCAATAAGCTAACTTGATTTTGGGAGAGTTTGATCCTTAAGCCACAGGTCAATACTCTAACTACCAAGAAGTCCCATGAAGAAGTATCCCAAAGGACCGCCATGAAAAAAGGGGTCTCAACGCAACAGCCAGTGTTTCAATCAGATGCTCAGTCTGTAAGTTATTAGCCTTTTACTCTTGAGGGCCCTGTTGGATTCGTGTCTGATCCAACCCAGATGAACCCCAAATTTATCCAAAACTCTACTGGGGTATACCAAAAGGACCGTCTCGATCCAAGGTTTCTGGAACCATGGATGGTTTGTCAAATGGACGTTCGTAGCTCATGACATGGTTGAAAGAACTAAAAGGAGGTCGAAGTTGGTCCGGGTCTGGCCCTGGGTTTGACCCGAACCGCTAGGTCTGGCCCAGCCCATTGGGTCCGGCCTGGCCCACTGGGTTCGGCCCAGCCCGCTGGCGCGACCTGCCTCCTCCGTGTGGCTCGGTCGTGCGTCACGCCACCATCGATGTTTGTCTCTAACATCCACTCTCTCTTCGTTGTCGTGGCCTCGCGCTGCGGCCCTTGCACGTCTAGCAGTGCAGACGCACACCGTCGCCTCCCCATCACGTGATCGTCCACCGCTGGCCGCCGACCTTGCTCCACCGCGACCAACGGGTCGCAACCCTTCTCCAGCGGTGCGGTCGTACCACCGCCTTCCTCGCGGCCGACCGGAGTTCCGACCGCTGTTCCCAAGCCCCACCGGTGTCGATCGCCGGTGACGTTCTTCAGGTCACTGGACGTGCCCCAGTGGATTTTCTTCATTATTTAGACATCCACACTCATCTCCGGACATCTCCGTTGATTTAAAACCCCCACTAAAATCAAATAGGTTATAGAGAGGTCGGGTTATGTTCTTTTGTCCTGCACACTCCACGTTAGAACTATAGCAGGCAGTTTATTCATTCTTAAATCCTAAAGAATGTCAAGAACAGTTAAGGGGGTATTTAAAATAACAATAAACCCTACCTCGATTTCTTGTTGGAAGACGACACAAGGAAGAAGACGAAGTGGGTGCCAACAATTATCACTTCCACAACACGCTTCCAAAGTCGGGCTCGTGCATCGTCCTCATTCTTGATTCCGAAGCACATTCTTCATTGGAGAGGGCGTTCTTCGTTTGGTGTAAATGTTTCTCCAAAGTTCTCCAAGGCTCTCTCCCAATTCTCATTTCCCAACCAATCCTCTCAAAGGTAAATAGGATACAATATAATATAAACAAGTTTAATAATTTAATTCCATGTTGGAATAATTAAAGTTGACACATTTAATTAATTGTAGTTGGCACAATTAATTAAATGGAGCGTTGAAAGGTTTTCCCCCATTAAGAGGGGTTCAGATGGTCCCCACCATTAATTTTAAATTTGAAGGTTTTATGATCGGGTGGTCCCCACCATTACACATCCAAATGGGAGGTTAAAAATAAAACAAAAGTTTGTTATTTATTTTATTTTTATTTCCATGAAAAACATGAAAAATAACTTTCACCTCCGCCCTACTGCGGTCGAGGTGAATGTCTCTTTAAGCAAATACCGGCATTGTGAGTTCAATAGTGTCCTCAGATTTCAATTTTGAGCACCCATTCAAAAGTTACAAAAATACACTTGCACGTTTATTGAACATACCTAAAAAAAGGTCAAATATTCATTCATGGCACACTGGTTCTCAGAATCACACACCTTCAATTTTTGCAGACTCGTAAAATTCCCATAAAATTAAAAGAAAATTCATGGAATTTTTCAGGTCCTTACATTCTCCCCACCTCCAGGCTTTGCATCCTCAAAAGTAAAAATACAAACTAGGAAAACATGTGGGGGTACTGAGCACGAATCTGAGCCTCCCGCTCCTATGTACTCTCTTGAAGGTTCCCGTGCTGCTAAAGTACGCACACAAAATGTATCGACTTCCCACGATTTAACTGCTCCTGTCGATCATCAATTTGTATTGGAACCTTCATAAATGTCACCCCATCATCGATGCCTAGCTCGTCGTGGTCAATGATGTGTGAAGGGTCGTACACGTATCTCTTAAGTTGGGATACGTGGAAGACGTCATGCACCCGATGCAACTGAGGTAGAAGAGCTAAGCATTAAGCCACCTTACCAACTATAATGAGGACCTGAAAGGTTCCGATGAACCTTGGAGATAACTTACCGCCCAACCAAATCTCCGCAAACCTCATTGGGGTTAGACCTGTATAGAGACGTAGTTACCATCCTCGAACACCAAAGGTCTTCGTCTCCTATCAGCATAAGACATATGCCTGCTCTGTGAAATCTTCATATGATCCTAGATGATCTTCACCTTCTCCATAGTATCCCGTACCATATCTGGTCCCATGAGTGCTGACTCCCCTGGGTCATTCCATCACAAAGGCGATCTACAAGGTCAGCCATACAGAGCCTCAAAAGGTGCCATCCAAATGGTGGAGTGATAGATATTGTTGTATGAAAGCCCCACCAAGGGAAAGTGATCCTCCCAACTATGGAAGAAGTCAAGGATGCAAGAACAAATCATCTCCTCAAGGTTTGCAATGGTCTGATCAGTCTGGCCATTCGTCTGAGGATGGAAGGTGGTGCTCAAACGAAGCTACATCTCGAAAGCCTCCTATAACTCGTTCCATCGCCGGGAAGTGAAACATTCATTACAATCAGAGACAATCATCGAGGGTAATCTATGTAGTCACACAATCCCCTACAGATAGAGGCATACCAATTTCTCTACTGAACCTTGCTCTCAAATCAGTAGGAATTGGGCCGACTTGGTGAGTCGGTCGACGATCACCCAAATAGAATCATGACCCATGGATGTACGTGGAAGTCCTATCCGAAGTCCACGAACATTCCATCCCACTTTCAATCTAGAACCTCTAAAGGCTACACTAAGATTTCTGGTACCAGATGCTCCACCTTCACTTGCTAACAAGTGAGACACCGAGAGACAAACTCTGCTACTACTTTATTCATTCCCAGCCACCAGTGCTATCGTCGGAGATCCTGGTACATCTTCTCCACTCTTGGATGTATCGCTAGAGGGGATGTGTAGAACTCCCTCAACACTTCCTCTTGAACTGACACTGGTACCATGGTATGTCCTCTAAAAAGGATGACATGCTCCCCACCTTCAGAAAATCCATCAGGTGCCTGTCCTATTTATATGTGAACACTTAGGGCCTTGTAGTTAGTGTCCCCATGCTGCACCTCTCTAAATCACTGAAGAAGTGGGGGAGTGACTGTAAGAGACTGAAGAAAAGATTCTCCATCTTGATCCACAAAGGATATCTACTAAGGGAACAGCTGCTCTATCACCTCACCTAGCAGCTGTTACCAGATTTCCTGCTAAGTGCATTTTCTACAACATTCCCTTTCCCAGGAGTATAGACTATCTCGAATTCATAGTACTGGAGGAAATCAAGCCAAAACAACTGTCTCAGGTTTAGATCCTTCTATGAGAAGATATACCTGAGACTCTTGTGATCGAGTAGACTGTAAAACATTCACCCATCAAGTAATGTCGCCACATCTTCAAGGCGAAAACCACTACTGCTAACTCTAGGTCATGGGTAGCATAGTTTTTATCATGCTATCTCAATTGTTGAGAAACATACGCGATAACTACTCACTTATACATCAGGACACATTCGAGCCCGGTCCATGATGTGTCACAGTAGACTACGTACCCAATTCCCTCCTTCGGAAGCCTCAAGAAGGGGGCACTAGTCAGCCACTACCTCAGCTCTTGAAAACTCTGTTGGCATCTCTCCGACCACACAAAGGGTTTACCCTTATTCGTTAATACTTATAATGGTGCTACAACTCTAGAGAAATCTAGAACAAACCTCCGGTAGTATCCGGCCAAACCTAGGAAACTCTGTACCTCTATCACACTCCTGGGTGGATCCCAAGAAAACACCACCTCTATCATTGCTGGATCCAATGCAACTCCAGACTATGAGATGACATGTCCTAGTAAGTGAACCTATCAGATCCAAAACTCACACTTTGAGAGATTACCATAAAGATGGTGCTCTCAAAGTGTGTCCAGAAATATCTGCAAATGATAGGAATGCTCCTCCTCAGTAGCCGAGTAGATCAGAATGTCATCGATGAAGACTACTACAAAGATATCAAAGTATGGATAAAAGATCATGTTCATGAGTCCCATGAACATTAATAGAGTGTTGGTCATGTCGAATGACATGACTAAAAACTCATAATGGTTTTTCTAACATCTGAAATCCATCTTCTGCACATCCTCGTCTCGTACTCTGAGCTGGTGATAGCCTGATCTAAGGTCTATCTTCGAGAACCACTGTACTCCATTCATTTGATCAAAGAGGTATCCAATACTCAAGAGTGAGTACATGTTCTTCACAGTCACCTGGTTCAGGCACCGATAGTCAACACAAAGTCTCAAGCTCCCATCCGTCTTCTTGGTGAACAAAATCAGGGCTGCCCAAGGAGAAACACTGGGCCAGATGAACCCTTTCCCCTGTAAGTCCTCCAACTTTACCTGCAACTCATGAAGCTCTGTGGGAGCCATCCGATATGTTGGTGTAGATATCAGTGTTTTCCCAAGGTACAATTCAATGTACAATTCCACCTCTCTAGGAGGAGGTAGACTCAAAATATCATCAGGGAAGACATCTGTGTGCTCGACCACCACTATAGGATAGTTTGGACTCTCTACATCAACCACTCTGAGGGTAAGGCTAGCCAAATGATGAGTGATCGACTAAACCCTCCTTCAGGTAAGTCCATCCTGTGCTGCAAAGGCTCCCTTCTCACTGATAAAGGTAAACCTAGTCCCATCAGTGCAGACACACCGCACTTTGTGCCTAATAAATTCAATCTGAGCATGGACTATAAATAACTAGTCCATACCCAAGATGACATCATAATGACTCGATGAAACTACTAGGAGATCCCAGATGAATCTATAGCCTCCTAGAGTAATCTCAGACTACCGGTACTAGTGAGTAATAGTATAATCCACTCCCGTATGAGTCTCTAGCCGTAAGGATCTAGCCAACGGCTCCGTTCGAATCTTTGAGCTCCGAACGAGGGCAGTGGAAACAAAAGAATGACTGGAACCTGTGTCTATAAGTACTGCAACTATGGTAGAGTAGACACAGATCGTACCTCTTATCATCTCTGGAGCGCTGTGATCATAGGACTCAACTGCCTAGAGCTGAGCTTGCCCCTGTCCACCCACTTCTTATAGTCAGGGTGGACCACCTGGTGGTGGTGGCGGTAACATCTCAAATTTTCGCCGACTGCCAGCTGCACAACCATATCCTTTGCAATGTCCACCTACTCCCTGTGGACCTCCTCAGTCGAACCTATGTCTTTTCCTATGTGGTCCTTCGACTGTCTGCTGATCATCATTACGTTGGGTCAGATAGTCACGAGCCATGTGACCTTTCCCGCCACATGTGTAACACAGTCTGATCCTCAAATGACTGGCTCTGTCTCTGGTGCCTTGCACAACTGATCCTGAATCCTGTGGTTGTCCACCTGTAGGTCAAGTCCTCTTGTACCTCTATGACATCTGTCTACTTCCAGCTTCAGAAGACTGGCAGAAAGGATCACCATGAGATCAGCTGGTGTCCCTACCAGTCAAAAGACTCTCACCACGGCCTTCAGCCAATCCTCAGTTGCCCGTGGGTCCGTCTCACCCATGAACCTGGGTGGCCTCTGGATCTGGAACTCTTGAAATTCATTCATGTGGTGTGCACCCTCTGATACTGGGGCTGGTGGCATCAGTGGCCCAATGGGTAATGGTATCGCTGGTGCCTCCGCTGGTGCCTCTACTAATAAAGGGCCCGGCAACGAGGCCTCGTCGCTTGGTGGGCTATCATCGCATACTATACCTGAAACCCTAGAAGGCTATCTACGTGGAGGAATCCTAAAAAGAAATAGGTGTTCCACAATCAATAAGTTATACCTGGTGAGGTGACTCAAAAATATGACAAAGAAAACATTCTGAAACACACACGCAATAAGTGTTTTCATGCACCGAGTCAGAAATCAGAAGTTAGGGTCCTGGTGTATGGATAAGTTGGCCGCCGCACTACCACTGGATTCCCGAAACTGATAACCACACTCACTAAATTTAACACTATTTCCATTAAATAGATCATAGTCCAATGTTATACGGTATAACCGACTCCTCTGATACCAATTTGTCATGACCTGTCCCTCGGGGCCCGTGTTGTGACTACCCCAAGCCCGCCTTCTATAGACGAGGGGCTGGCAACTAGCACCAAAAGGCATATTTCCTAAAACTGGGAAGGCGTTTCCTTTATAATTGGTAAACTCACATAACTATGTATAGAGCAAGATATGAACAAAAGTAAACTATATAGTAAAAAGAGTGTGTACTGTAAGAAAAAGGGTCCAGAATTCAATCCCAACTGGAAAGTATAAGAAAACTAAAAGGTACAAGTAAACTGAAACAACTCCTGTGAACTCCCACCAAGGATCCTACATGAAGGGTGGGTACAGCTCTCGAATGGTCATCACTATGGTACACCTCATCTAATGTCCACCTCTGAGCCACCTCCAGTCCTGGTACTCTTGTCCTCAGTCAGCGCTTTCCGTTGTCTATACCAAACACAATAAGGTGCGGGCGTAGCCCGTGCAGGGGTGAGTATAAGGACACTTAGTAGGGGCCCCAAGACCCTCAAAGGTCTCACAAAACCCAAAAATGATAAACCACAAAGCATGAAAACATCTGAAAACCCTACTTAGGTATATGTCCATACATATACCTATGTTATCAAGTATACCTATCTCATTCATGAGGAAATATAAGGACCAAATCCTTAGATCAGTGATAAATTATCCCACAAAGGAGGGAATAACAAGAAAGTAACCCCACAAGGGTAAGTACCACGAGGGTAACACCACACCGAAGAATACCACGAAGGTATCAACATGAAGGTAAGTACCACAATGGAACGCTATACAGAAGAATACCACAAAGGTATTACCATGAAGGTAAGGACTCAGCTTACACCAGGTATAACATAAGTACGATAGTAAGATTATTAGATGTAAATAATGAATAATTTTAATATATTAAGAGGCAGACCCACATAGGACCCTAAGTCATCAGACCCACATAGGATTCTAAATCATCAGACCCACCAAGGATCCTCAATCATGAGACCCACGTAGGATCCTAGTACAGTAGACCCACATAGGATCCTAGTACAGCAGACCCACGTAGGATCCTAGTAAAGAAGACCCACGAAGGATACTAGAGTAGTACCAAATGGATTCCAAGAGCGGATCCATGTGGGTTCCTAAAACTCAGACCCATGAAGGATCCCAAATCATAGACCCACATAGGATCCCTTTCTCACATTACAGCTAGATACAGGGTTCCCGCACTATGTTCGCTTGATTCCGGGAGGGTCCACTCTTTAAGCCACAAGTCGATACTCCAAATTCCATGAATTCCCACCAAGAAGTATCCCAAAGGACTACTACAAAAAAATTGGTCTCAACACAATAGACCGTGTGTCAATCAGACGCTCGGTCTGTAAGTTATTAGCCTTTTAGACCCAAGGGCCTGGTTGGATTCGTGTCCGATCCATCCCGAGCGTACCAAAACATTATCCAAAATTAAAGTGGGGTATAGAAAAAGGACCATCTTTATCCAAGGTTTATGGTTCCATAGACAGTTCATCAAAAGGATGCCTTTAGCTCAAGATATGGATAAAAGAACAAAAAGGGGGACGAAGTTGGTTCAGGTCTGGTCTGACCCGACTCGACCAGGCCTGGGCTGACCCGACCCAGTTGGAGTTAACCTGGACCGACCTAGGTCTAGCCCTCGGTCCGAACCGACCTACTGGGTCCGTCCCGGCCCACCGGTGCAGCTAGCTGGATGGCCAGCCTCCTCCGCGCACAGTGCCACCACCAGCGGCCAGCTTTGCCGGCGGCCCTTTTTTAACTGTCGTGGACTCACACAGCGATCCTTGCACGCTGGGAGGCACAGACGCGCGCCACCGCCTCCCAATCGTGCGACCGAGCTCCGCCATCCATGACCCTTCTCCAGTGGTGCGGTCAGTCTTCCGCCTTTGTCACGATCGACCAGAGTGTTGACCGCCGATCCCAAGCCCCACCGGTGTCGGTCGCCGGCACGGTCACCGACAACGTTCTTTGGGTCACCAGGCATGCCCCTATGGCTCATTCTTCATTACATATACATCCGCACTCATTTCGAGATGTATCCATTGATTTAGAAACACCATTAAAATCAAATAGGTTTCGGAGAGGTCGGGTCGTGTTCTTTTGGCCTGCACCTTCCACGTTAGAACGATTGAAAGAGGATTATTCATTCTTAAATCATGAAAAATGTCAAGAATGGGTGGGGGTATTTAAAACAACAATAAAACCTACCTCGATTGCTTGTTGGAAGATGAAGTGAGGATGAAGACAAAGAGGGTGCCAATGATCATCGCTTC
Source organism: Viscum album (assembly GCA_963277665.1). NCBI lineage: Eukaryota > Viridiplantae > Streptophyta > Magnoliopsida > Santalales > Viscaceae > Viscum > Viscum album. The sequence goes on along the minus strand of OY728129.1, from coordinate 611,108,716 downwards.
CACAACACGCTTCCGAAGTCGGGCTCGTGCATCGTCCTCGTTCTTGATTCCGAAGTACGTTCTTCGTTGGAGAGGGAGTTCTTCATTTGGAGGAAATGTTTATCTAAAGTTCTCCAAGGCTCTCCCCAAATTATCCTTTTCCAACCAATCCTCTCAAAGGTAAAGAGGATCCAATATAATAGAAATAAGTTTAACAATTTAATTCCTCATTGGCACAATTAAAGTTGACACATTTAATTAATTGTAGTTGGCTCAATTAATTAAATGGAGAGTTGAAATGTTTTCCCCCATTAAGAGGGGTTCGAGTGGTCCCCACCATTAATTTAAAATTAGGAGGTTTTAGGATCGGGTGGTCCCCACCATTACACATCCAACTGGTAGGTTAAAAATAAAATAAAAGATTGTTCTTTATTTTATTTTTATTTCCACAACAAACGCGAAAACTAACCTTCGCACTGGTCCTACTGCGGTCGAGGTGAAAGTCTCCTTAAGAGAATACTGGTGTTGCGAGTTCAACAGTGTCCTCAGATTTCAATTCTAAGCACCAGTTAAAAAGTTACAAAAATCTGCTCACATGTTTACTGAACATACCTAAATTTTTTTCAGAAATTCATTCTGGGCACACCGGGCCTTGGAATCACGTTCCGTCAATTTTCTCAGACTCGCAAAATTCCCATATAATTAAACAAAATACATGGAATTTTTTGGGTCTTTAAACCCTATGTTGTTCATTATTAATATATATAACCTTATATAAGTTCTTTGGCCAAAACATATATTTTTAGGAATATTATATCAATTAATAATATAGTATTTGTTTTAAAAACTCAATTATGTCAATTTTGACTCTATTTAGTATTTGGTTTTTTGTGAAAATCATAACAGCATGATTACTTAGAAAAAAAATTATTTAATCAACCCTAACATGTCATATTAACAAATAAAATTTGTGTAATTCATCAAAAGTCTCAGATTACATTTATTTGGATATTTATAATATCAATTATTTTAATCTTTCATTAATAAAGTAATTACTACATCATCATTTTGTCATAAATAAATTAAATTATTTAATGTCTAAAAATTATAAATAAAATACCATTATGTCGGAAATATTTTTATATTTCTATTGAATATTTATAGTTGAATTTATCTTATGTATAACCCTATAATAAAAATGGTTTAGTTGTTAAACTTTGAATTTAACTCTTTTAACTCTTCTTTAAATAAAATAATAATAAATGTCATAATATAATCCAGGTGGATCAAAAAGGATAATATTTTATTAATAAAGTTGTTTTTGGTTGAATTATACTTATCTAAAAGAATTAGGACATGTGTTAGGGTAATTATGATATCATTTTTACCCTTAATACCCTATATACTTTTAACTATGGTAAATAAAAGTCAAAACACACTATTCACCAAAAATTATTTTAATCTTATTGAACCACATTTTAAAAACTGATATTAACCATATCTCTCAGATTTTTGAAATTCAACTCACAGAAGCGATAAAATTATGTTTTATGTAAATTTGAAAATGCTCCTAGGAGGTGGGTAAAAGCCGGTAAAAAGTTCAATTAATTTTTTATATATCTCAACTTATTATAAAATGAAACCAATTAATTACATTGAACTTATATAGGTATTATGTATCTATTTTGACCTAAAATAAATTTAAATAAAATAAATAATTATTTAAATAAAACGTTGGTTTTAACCAATAACGTAGTGTTTTTCACTATTCATCAAAAATTGAAAGTTTTCAGAAAAATACCAAAAAATTCACCCTTAGATAGTTTCGATATTCAGAATTCAAAAATGAAGTCCATTTTGAAAAATAAATTTTATAAAGTTTCAAAAAGTTGGTATTACTATTCTTAACGACTAGTTTGATTGGTCGCGGTGTGTTAGAATCTAGAAGTTGCGTACAATGCAAGCTATTGCATTATTCAAATGGAAACATACCATGGAAGCTTGGGGTGTCACATTCTTCCTTCCTTCAAATAAATTCTTCCTCGAAATTTCTATAATACTAAAAAAAAGATTCAGGTGGTTCTTTATCATAAGTTCATCTGGTTCCCATGTTGCCTCTTCCATCTTATGGTTTCTCCATATAACTTTTACCAGACAAGTCATCCAGTTTCTCAGCACTTGTTCTCTTGTATCAAGAATTTTGATAGGCTCTTCACAATAAGCTAGATCAGGTTCTAGTTCAATTTCCTCATAGGGGAGTACATGCGTTGGGTCGGGCTTGTATTTTCTCAACAGTGATACGTGGATCACATTATGAACTTTGGAGAGTCATGGAGGCATTTCCAAATGATAAGATACAACTCCAATTTATTTTATAATTTCAAAAGGTCCGATGTACCTGGGACTCAATTTACCTTTCTTACCGAAACATATAACACACTTCCATGGAGATACCTTAATGAAAACATGATCTGCTACCTAAAATTACAAATCCTTCCTTCGGTTATCGAGATAGCTCTGTTTCCTACATTGATATGCTTTGATGTGGGTTTGGATAACCTTCACCTTTTAAATCGTTTCCTCAACAAGTTTTTGACCTACAAGATTTATTTCACTAACATCATCCCAAAAAGTTGGTGTGCAACATCTATTTCTATATAACGCTTCATATGGTGCCATCTCAATACTTGAATGGAATTTATTATTATAGGAAAATTCTACCAGTGGTAAATATTGATCCCACATACCTTGAAAGTCAAGTGAGAAAGATCTCAACATGTCTTATAAGGTTTGATCCGTTATGATTGTCCATTAGTTTGAGGGTGGTAGGCAATGCTTAAATGAAGTTCAATATCCATGGCCTTCTGAAGACTTTTCTAGAATCTTAATGTAAAATAGGGATCACGATCAGAAACAATCGATAGGGGTACACCATGGAGTCTTAAAACTTCATTAATATATAGTCTTTCAAGACGTTCAAGTGGTAAATCTTCTCTTATAATAAGAAAATGTACTGACATGGTAAGACGATCAATAATGACCCATATTTCATCATTTTTTCTAGGAGTCTTTGGTATCCCCATGACAAATTCCATCAAAATATTATCCCATTTCCACTTAGGTATGGGAAGAGGTTTCATGAAACTTCCAAGTTATTGCCTTCGTGCTTTCACTTGTTGACAAATCATATATCTTGACACAAAATAAGAAATATCCCTCTTCATGTTTTCCCACAAAAAATGTTCCTTCAAATATCTATACATCTTGGTGCTCCTAGGGTGTATTAAGAAATTGGAGATATGAGAATCATCTAATAATTCCCTTTTTAGATCACGTATGTTAGGAACACAAAGTCTCTTCCCAAATTTCAAAATTCCATCTTCATATACGAAGTCACTCAATCTCCCATCATTCATAGATTTAATATTCTTTTGAAACTCCTCATCATTATTTTGAGAAATTTTTATCCTTTCTAGTAATGTTGGTTTGGAAACCATTTGAAAAATCATTGATGTTTCACCTGCCATGGTTATTCCCATATCCATCTTTACTAGATCCATGAAAATAGGATCCCTTTCAACTCACATCTTGTTCAAAACTCCATGATCTTTTCTACTCAAAGTATCTTATACATTATTTTCCTTCATTGGGTGGTAGTGTATTGTGCAATCATAATCCTTTAATAGTTCAAGCCATCTCCTTTGCCTCATGTTTAGTTCTTTTTCTTAGAAAATATACTTCAAACTCTGGTGATTAGTATAAAACTCACATTTTTCACCCTATAGATAGTGTCTCCATATTTTTAGATCAAATATTAAAGATTATAACTCAATATCATGACTGGGACAGTTTTTCTCATGAATTTTTAGCTACCGTGATGCATAGGAAATAACTCTATCATTCTGTATAAGGACACAACCAAGTCCTTTTTTTGAAGCATCACTATAAATAACAAACCCATCGTTCCCTGATGGTAGAGTCAAGATAAGAGCATTGAAAAATCTTAACTTCAGTTCTTCAATACATTCTTCACACTCTTTTGTCCAAACAAATTTAACCCCATTATGTGTGAGCTTGGTTAATGGGTTAGCCAACAGGGAAAAATTTTGGACGAAACGTCGATAATAACCTGCTAAACCAATAAAACTACGTACCTCAGTTATACTCATCGGTTCTGGCCATTAGTGGATTGCCTTGGTCTTTAAAGGATCAATAGAGATTCCATCCTTAGAGACAATATGGCCTAGAAAAGAAATCTCTTGAATCCAGAATTCACACTTGCTAAAATTCCCATATAATTTATTTCTTCTAAGAGTCTTTTGAATACTACAAAAGTGATTTTCTTGATCTTCATAGATTTTGGAGTATACCAAGATATTATCAATAAATACCACTAAAAAGTCATCAAGATATTCCTTGAAAACTCTATTCATTAGATCCATGAAAATAGAGGGTGCATTAGTCAATCCAAAGGGCATTACTGTAAACTCCTAATGCACGTACCTGGTTCAAAATGCTATTTTTGAAATGTCTTCCTTCTTCACACACAAATGATGATATCTAGATCGAAGTTCAATATTTGAAAAATATTGAGCTCCATGAAGTTGGTCGAATAAATCATCAAAGCGAGGCAAGAGAAACTTATTATTTATTGTTGTAGCATTGATCTCCATATAGTCAATGCATAACCTCATAGATCTGTCTTTCTTCTTAACAAAAAGGACACGGGCTCCCCATGGAGAAACACTAGGGAGAATAACTCCCTTATTACTCAATTCCTCTAGTTGTTTATTTAGTTACACTAATTTCACAGTGGCCATTCTATAAGGGGTCTCCGATATGGGCCTTGAACTAGGAATTAAATCAATGGAAAACTCAATTTCTCATTCTGGAGGATGTCCAGGTAAATACTTTGGAAACACATCAACATATTCTTGAACAATAGGTACGTCCTATATTCAAACATTCTTTTCCTCACCCATAATTATTTCATTCTCATTCTTCCCAATAATTGAATTTAGTAGAGCTACAGGGGGTGGATCTTGATAAGAATCATGTGGTGAAGTTTCTGCTCTAAATATAAGGTACTCCTTATCATCATTGAGAATTGTAACCTCATTCTTCTTATAATAATTTTTTGCATCCTAGTCCGAAATCCAATCCGTACCAAGGATTATATAAAATTCAATCATGGGTATGATGATGAGACCAGCAGATAAAGAACATTTATATGCCCTAATGGGAACTGATTCACAAAAATTTATTGCAATGATACTACCCTTAAGAGTTTTAACTGAAAACTCCGTTGTTAAATCAAAATGGAAATATCTAATTTTCTTAGAAAACTGGGAAGATATGAAACAATGCGATGATCCAGAATCAAATAAAGCATTGGATAAGCTTGAGGAAACCATTAAATTACCTTCCACCACATCTTTCGGATCTTCAACCTCAGTAGTAGTGATCACATAATCTTGTCCTTTCTCCCATGTCCTTTTTTGGGGTAAGTTTCCTTAAAGCTTATGACATTTGTTTTTATAATGCCCATTTTCTCTACAATTGTAGCATTAAACATTGATATCCTCTTTCTTCCCCTTGCAATCACGTGCTTGGTGGCCTTTTTCACCATAATTGTAACAGACTCTCATTACCTTCAGGAAAGTACCAGGGTGTTTCTTCCCACATTTACCACAGGATGGATATTCAAATTTTCCCTTCTTCTCCTTATTTCCATTTCCTGAGTGTTCAACAGATATCTTCTTCTCCTAATTTTTTTTAAAGTTTTAAGACTTAGAGAATTCTTTTTCTGTCTTGATAGCACATGAGACAATATCTTTGTATAATAAGAAGGATTGTGAGACTATTTATCTCTAGAGAAATGGTTTTAACCTATCAAATAATTGATCAATCTTACACCTTGGGTTATTTATATAATCTTCAATATGCATTTCTTACCTTGTAAATTTAGCCTCATATTTTGTGACATTCTCATCCTCCTTTTGTCTCAAACTCAAAAATTTCTTTTCCATATCCGCTCGATGGTCACGATGAAAATATTTTTATAAGAAAATATATTTAAACTCCCTCCATTCCATATTTGATACTTCATCATCTTCCTTTGTGTTTTGAATCAATGATCACCATTGATCTGTATATCCTGTGAGGCGATAGACTGCCATGACAACTTTTTCCCTTTTTCTACTCCCCAAAGCATGAAATATTTTCTCTAAAGAACATATTTATTTCTTATCTACTAATGGATTTGTACTTTCATTGAATGTTGGTGGTTGTTTCTTCATGAAGCGGTCTAACATTGAACCTCTGCATTGTGGATCAGGGTGCTCCATATGGGTAAGGTTACTATTCATATACTGATTGAGTTTTCCCAGTATGGTGATAAGCTGATCAGCACTAGTTGCATCACCATCTCCACTATAATTATCTTGAGTAGGAGGGAAATCCCTACATAAATTATGTGTGTTGATACGGTTTCTATTCCTTCCACTAGGTGCCATTTCTAAACAATGGTATACAGTAGATTAGTTTATGAATCACAATACATAATTCCAAACTTGTAAAACACTTAACATAAACTGAACCGTTTATGGATATAATCCATAATCATAAAAATGTTTTCCTTGAGTATGTTTATACTCATAAACCCTTCATAATGTTTTGTAATGTAAATGACAATTATCTTAAGCATATCCCCTGAGAGTGTCGTAACCAAGAGTGTAGGAAGGCCCATTGTCGTGCACCAGTTCCCATTCAATTATTGCTCAAAGCGGTGTTTGTTAAGTCAAAAGTCCTATTTTGACTTTTAGGTCTTGTTTTGGAAATCAAAAATCTATTCATAATTTTTTATTGTATTGACTATGTTTATTGTACTGAATATGTTTATCGTACTGACTATGCTTACCGTACTGACTATGATTATCGAACTGACTATGTTTATCGTGCTGACTATGTTTATCATACTGACTATGTTTATCATATTGACTATGTTTATCATACTGAATAGTTTTATTGTAAAGACTATGTTTATCATATTGAATAAATCGTATTGACCCTGTTAATCATATTGACTCTGTTAATTTTACTCTCTTTTGTGCATCATACTCACCTTGTATCATATCAATACAGTGCAATAAGTAATACTAATAATACTCATTTTTTTTACTTCTATCACATGCATGTTTTTATCATTTATCAAAACACATGTTTTACATCAATTATAATCATGATTATCATTTTCATATATCCATTTTTTAACCCAAATGATGCTATGGAGTTAGTTATAAACTAATCAAAACGATGTCGTGTTTTCTGTTTCAATATGACCGTTATAATTCTAGGTGTCCAAGTCCCACTGAGTTTTCCAGAGATATATCACCGTTGGAGGAAATATGACCATTGGAACCTGAGGCCCATAAACAGGAGGTCATTTGAAGCTGAGAATAGAACTGTGATACTTTGATCATTCTTTGCTTATATGATGTTCTAGAGAGGGAGACGTTGTGACTTCTCTCTTGCTTCGTGGGAAACCTTGAAATTACAAAACGTGAACGACTCATTCTTTGTTTTTGTATTTCAATAAGTGCTTTGTTTTTCTTTGTGTGATCGATCAGGTGATAATGATTGAGGGCTGCTGAGGATAGGTAGACGGTGCTACCGATCTTTGTATCGAGGGCTTTCAAGTGTTTGAAAGACAAAGGTATTGATTACCTGCAAAATTGAGGGCTTGTAGGGATATCATGACAGACGTACCGATCATCATATCTAGGGCTTGAGGTGATTGCAAGATAGACATACCGATCATCATATCGAGGTCTTACCAAGGTGGTGGTAAGATAGACCTCTTATACTAGGTGAAATGATACCCTTCTCTTTGTGATAAAATAATTGTCATACTTTTACATTTCCCCTACTCTTTGTGTTATAAAGGAAATTGTATTGTTTCCTTTCTTAATTTCATATTCAATTGAAATTGTTTCAATTACGATTATACTGTTACATATTATATTAATAGATTATATAGACTTTATGATAGAATCTTTCACTATTGTATTACTCTGATTATTGTATTCATTTCAAATACAATTGATTTACATTACTTATAGTATTACATCATATCATACCTTCTATATCCAAGAAAATTGTGGTTAATTGTATTTTTTGTGAATTGTAATAGTTTAAGATCATTTAAACTAATTTCTTAAGTGATTAAACACAATGTTTTTTAAACCTACAATTCACCCCTTCTTGTGTTGTTCCATCTAATATACATATACATCTATATATCGATCCAAATATTTGTATCAGAGCAGGTTTCCACTGATTTGTATTACATTATCTATTTCTATTATTAAATAATAATTGTATTTTTATTAAAAATTTCTATTTTCAACTACTTACTACAGTAACGTGTGTAGTGGAAAAGATTTTGTTTTATTAAATGGCAGGAATGAATATTGGATCAATTGACAATCTAAATCTAACTAGACCACCTATCTTTTATGGGAATGTTTATGAGTACTAGAGATATCGAATGAAAAAATTTGTTATTAATACTAGTGTAGAAAATTTTATTATGCTTACTGGAGGTTAAAAAATCCCTGACAAAGAAGTTAGTACTTTCAACAATCAAGAGAAGAAACAATATAAACTGAATTACAAGGTATGCAATACATTGTTGTGTTCTATGATAAAAAATATATATAGTCAGATATCATCTTGTGAAGCAGCCAACAGTAATTGGAAGAAATTGGAAGTCACACATTTTGGTACATCTAAAGTTATAGAAACTAGAAGAGCAGTGCTTCGAGCAGAGTATCATGGATTCCTTTTTTCCTTGTGGAGAGCCAGTTTGTAAGGTGAAACAAAGATTTATGACAATTATTAATTGTTTACAATCTATGGGAGAAAAATTCCTTGATGATTAAGCTCTTGTAGACAAGATTATTGATATAATTCCAAACGAATGAGAGTAAAAAAGGATAGCTATTGATGAAAAGAGAAAAGTTTCTCAGAATACTCTTGATTTTTTTGGAACTCTTCTACAGCACGAGACAAGGATGAAAAGAGATGCTAATTTCAATAAGAAGAAAAATGGAAGTGGAAGTGGAGCTTTTACTATTAAATCTAAAGCTAAAACACCTGAAAGGATAACAAGATCCAAAGATAAGAAAGTTGTTATGTCAGAATCAAGTGATAGTGATTACATAGATAATGAGTTAGCCAATCTTGCTCGAAGGTTGAATAAGATTGAGGGAAAGAATGTCTTTCAATAAAAATTCAAAAAGAATGATAGAAAGGATAAGAAAGACTCATAAGTAACTTGTTATAAATGCAAGAAAGCAGGTCATATAATACCTGATTGTCCTTTACTAAAAATAAAAGATATAAAGGAGAAACATTCTGAAAGAAATAAGAAAAAGTATTACATGACAAAGACCAAGAAAGGATTCAAGGAAAATGATTCTTAGAATGCAAGTGGTGGTGATTCATCAGATGATTCTTCAGAATATGAATCTTCAGGATAAATGAATATTGGACTTATAGCTGGACTACCAATTGATGATCATTGTTTCACGCCTAAGGTACACAATGTTAAAGCTACTACAAATGTATCCTTGAATGCAAATTATACTGATAATAAATATTATGAATATTAAAATGATGAGTCTACATCATCAGAAGATAATACATTACCTTCTTATGAAGAAGTGTCTACGTTTTCTAAACTACTTGAGAATGAAAATTCTAAACTCAAGAAAAATCTTGATAAAACAAATTCTAGAATTTCTATTTTAACTAAAGAAGTATCAGATCTTTCCAACGATCTTGATACAAAAACTTCTGATTTTGAAAGTATTTTAAAAACCCTTGAGAAATTCAATTCTGATAAGGATAAACTTTATAAGAATCATGAAAATGTAATTTCTAAGAAAAATATTTTAGATATTAACTCTAGTTCTGAAAATAATGTTTTCAAGGATAAAAAATTAGTTTTAAAACTAAAGTTAGAAATATTTTACTTGAAGAGGTGTTTGTCAAACTATACCTATGGAAAGGAAATATTTGATAAAATCTATTCTCAAATTAGACCTTTAAGGAATCATTCTGGTGTTAGTTATACTCATTCTAAACCAGTTTTTAGTAATATCTATTTTGTTCCTCAAAGTATCCCATTTTGTACGAAGTGTCAATGTGGTGGACACTGGGAAAGAAATTGTTCTCTTAATAGAACTTAGTTTTTAGGATTTCATAAATCTCATTTTTCAAAAAAAAATGTGGATTCCTAAAATTCTTTTATCTAGCCCTTTTGGATCCAAAAAAGTTTGGATTCCGAAACACTAATTGTTAAATTTTCAGAAAAATAAGAAGTATACCAACAAAAAGAACATTTGGTACATGGATAGTGGTTGTTCTCGACACATGATCAGAAAAAAAATTTCTTTGAAAAGATTATCGAAACAAAAGGTGGAAAAGTGACCATTAGAGATAATGATCAAGGAAGGATTGTTGGAATAGGTAATATTTTTTTCTTGGAAAAGTTCTAATTTCAAATGTCTCATTTGTCAAAGGTCATAAGTACAATCTCATCAGCATAAGTCAATTATGTGATGAATGATATCATGTGAATTTTAGAAATGATAAATTTTTAGTTCACAATTCCAAGGAAGAATTCATTCTATCTTCCCATAGGAAAGTGAATTTATACACTATTAACTTAGAAGACCTTAAGATCCAAAATTTACCTTGATTAAGTGCAATAAAAGACCAATATTGTCTATATAATATAAGAGTATGATACTACAACCTATGAAATCTTTTTAAACTTTCAATGAAAAGACTTGTAAAGGATCTACCAGATCTTAGATATGATTCTTCAAAGGTCTGTGATCCTTGTCAATTTGGAAAGTAACATAAAACTAGATTTAAATCAATCAACGAAGTTTCAACTTCCAATGCATTATAGATAGTGCACATGGATCTTTTTGGTCCATCACAAACTAGAAGTATTGGAGGAAAACACTATGTATTTGTTTTAGTTGATGAATTTAAAAGATTTACAAGGGTCTATTTTCTAACAAAGAAATCTTAATATTTTTTCTATTTCAAAATTTTCACAGCCCAAGTTAAAAATGAGAAAAAACCTACCATCGATAATTGTCCATAGTGATCATGGTGGTGAATTTCAAAATTCATATTTTGAAACTTTTTGTAGTAAGAAAGGTATTACTCACAACTTTTCAGCTCTAAGAACTCCTCAGTAAAATGGTGTTGTTGAGAGAAGAAATCGTATTCTTCAGGAAATGACAAGAACCATGTTGAGTAAATAATCAATTGCTAAGAATTTTTGGGCTGAATCTATTAGTACTGCTTGTTATACTATAAATCGTGTTTTAACTAGGCCTTTTCTTAGTAAAACACCTTATGAACTGTGGACTAACTGAAAACCTAAAGTTTCATACTTCAAAGTTTTTGGATGTAAAGTATTAATATTGAATACAAAAGACAATCTACATAAATTTTCACCCAAATCAGATAAAGGAATCTTTCTAGGCTATTATACAACTTCTATGGCTTATAGAGTTTTCAAAAGAAACTCATTTACGATTGAAGAAACAATGCATGTTAAATTTGATGAAACTAATCCCATTATTTTTAAATAACCTCAACCTATATCCTCAGATGTTTTTTCAAAAAATGATTATCCACCTATGATAGAAAATCTTTCTTATAAAGAAAATATTCAAGAAAGTATTTCCAAAACTTTTACCCCATAATATTTTCTACCATATGTTGATGAACAGGTCTTAAAAAACCCAAAAAAATTGTTTCTTAGGAATCATCCCTGTGATAATATCATTGGTGATGTAAATCAACCTATAAGAAGCAGAAATTCCTTGATAAATGAAATAGAACACCTTTCCTTTATTTCCCAATTCGAACCTAAAAGTCCAAATGAGGCCTTATGTGATGAAGATTAGATTAAAGCAATGTAAGATGAACTAAATGAATTTGAAAGGAATCAAGTCTGGACTTTAGTTGAAAGACCTAAAGATACAACTATAATTGGTGTAAAATGGGTCTTTAGAAATAAATGTGATAAAAATGGAATCATTTTAATAAATAAATCAAGACTTGTTTCTAAAGGCTATAATCAACAAGAGGGAATAGACTATGAAGAAACATATGCTCCGGTATCTAGACTTGAATCTATTTTTATTCTATTATCCTCTATAGCATACTTTAATTTAAAATTATTTCAATTGGATGTTAAATGTATTTTTCTAAATGGTTTTGTTCAAGAAGAAGTTTTTGTTAAACAAACACCTGGTTTTAATGATTCAAAATATCCTAATAATGTTTTTAAAATTACAAAATCATTATATGACCTTAAACAATACCCTAGATCATGGTATGATAGACTTACATGATTTATTTTACAAAAAAATTCAAAAGGTATAGAGGATCCAACCCTTTTTATAAAATGTAATGTAAAAATGTTTTGATTGGTCAAATTTATGTTGATGACATTATATTTGGGTCAACTCAGTAATCTCTAACTGATTCTTTTGCGAATTTAGTGAAATCCGAGTTTGAAATGAGTATGATGGGTGAGTAAACATTCTTTTTAGGTTTTCAAATTTCACAAAAACCAGAAGGAACCTATATATCTCAATATAAGTATATCAAATATTTACTCAAAAAGTATGGATACAACAATACTAAAAGTATTATCACACCAATTGGTACCTCAAATTAACTTGATCTTGATGAAACTGGGAAACCAGTAGATCAAACAAATTTTATAGGTATGATAGGTAGTTTGTTATACTTGATAGCTAGTCAACCAAACTTAATGTTTTCTATATGCTTATGTGAAAGATACCAATCAAATCCAAAAGAGTCACATTTAAAAGATCTAAAAAGGATCTTTTGGTATTTAAAAGTAACTTTGGATTTAGGTCTTTTTTATTCTTCTGAAAATGATTTTGTTTTGAAAAGTTTTTCAGATGATGACTTTGGTGGTTGTAGAATGGATAGAAAGATTACATCTAGAACATTCCATTTCTTAGGAGATTACTTAGTTTCTTGGTCATGCAAGAAACAATACTCAGTAACACTTTCAACTGCTGAAGTTGAATATGTAGCAGTTGGAAGTTGTGCTCAAGTGTTGTGGATGCAACACACACTAATTGACTATGGATTGATATTTTCCAAAACTCAAATTCTATGTGATAATACAAGTTCCATAACCCTTATTAAAATCCCATCACATCAATCTCATGAAAAACACATAGATATTAGGCATCACTTTCTTAGGGATCACACACTAAAAAGAGATATTATTTTACAATTCATCGGAACTCAAGAACAACTTGCTGACATTTTTACAAAACCATTATCTTTCGATAGATTTGAGTTCATAAAACAAAAGCTATGAATGATTACACTAATATAATCATTCATATCTACTTCATGTCTTATATTTCTTCTTATATTAAACAACTCATCTTAAAAGGGGGAGAACATTTTCTTTGGTTTCACTTGATGTATTTCATAACATTGTTTTTTGACTTTCTTTATCTGTTGATTTGATATTCCATATTTCTGATTTTCATCCTGACAGTTCATTTATCATTTTATCTTTCTATTTGTCATCATGTATTCGTGGTTTTTTTATTGATTTTTGTCCATCAGCACATCAATCTATGTTAACAACTTTGTTTCCCATCGGCATGACAACCTATAGTAATGACTTTGTTTTCCATCGGCTTGAAAATCTATGGTAACAACTTTGTTTTCCATCAGCTTGACAACCTATGGTAATGACTTTGTTTTCCATTGGATTGACAAACTATGGTAACAACTTTGTTTTCCATCATCTTGAGAACCTATGGTGATAACTTTTTTTTCATCAGCTTGACAACCTATGGTAATGAATTTTTTTTCCATCGGCTTAACAACCTATGGTAACGACTTTGTTTTCCATCGGCTTGAAAACCTATGGTAATAACTTTGTTTTCCATTGGCTTGAAAATCTATGGTAACAACTTTGTTTTCCATCGGCTTGACAACCTATGGTAATAACTTTGTTTTCCATCGGCTTGACAACCTATGGTAATGAATTTGTTTTCCATCGGCTTGACAACCTATGGTAATAACCTGTTTTTCCATTGGCTTGATAACCTCTGGAAATAACATTATTTTCCATCGACTTGACAACCTATAGTAATTACATTGTTTTCCATTGGCTTTACACCCTATGTTAAATAATTTGTTTTCCATTGGCTTGAAAATCTGTTATAACAACATTGTTTTCCATCAGATTGACAACCTATGGTAATGGATTAGTTTTCCATCAGCTTGACAACCTATAGTAACAACTTTGTTTTCCATCAGCTTGACAACATATGGTAAGAACTTTGTTTTCCATCGGCTTGACAACGTATGGTAACAACTTTGTTTTTCATCGGCTTGACAACCTATGGTAATGGATTTTTTTTTCTATCGTCTTGACAATTCATAGTAATGAATTTGTTTTCCATCGACCTCACAACCGATTGTATTCCTTTTTCCTTTCCATATACGCTTGTATTTTTTTTATTGTATTTTACTATGTTAATTATATTAAACCAACAATTTACTTAGAATCTCTAAAATGTACATTCTCTCTTTTTTTTCTTTCTTACATTTTATTGTTTCTTGTTTTAGCCCTTTAAATCCTATCCATTTATTTATATATCTTCCAATATCAACCGTATAAGATCAATGGTCATATTTCTTCACTTATAAATAGAGCCCCCCTCCCCAAACCCACACTGGTTTTTTTCAAATTTCTTAGCGAAGCTCTATCTCTTTAGTTTAATACTCTGTACGATCTTCATTTTGTTCCACCTAAATGTCCCATTCCTCTACCAACACTCCTGCTGAAATGACTTCAAAGATGTTTTCATAGAAATATTTCTTTAGAGAAAGGTTAGTTTCTCAGGACCTCTTTAAGACATATGATTCAACAATCAAGAGGATTACTTTGTTTCAAGGATGGGAACATATCTGTGTTGAGAAACCTATATCTCAAGACCCAATTCTTTTTGAAGAAGATAGTCAATTATACAAAACAATTTCTTTTGACAAAAATATGATGATCAACTTTGCTGTCAATGATAGAAAAATTTCAATGTCTATGAAACATGAAGCTCACTTTCTCAATGTTTCAACAGAAGGTGATTATTTTTGTCCATATCATAAACTACCAGAGGAATTTGGTACATTTAATAGAGAAAGATATTAAAAATTGCTATTTCTTATAAATGAAGAGAAGGGAAAAGTAACACATTTATCTCTAGATAACCGGTTCTTAGTGATTTGGATGCAAGTATTTCTTATCCCAAGGGAAGAGGGTAGAGAAACCCTTAAAGTTTATGATATATTTATGCTAGAATATCTTGTAAACATTAGAAAGGTAAATCTCATGGGGTACATTTTTGAAACAATAAATAATGTCAAGTCAGGAGTGATCAAGTCTCATTTGATTATGTGTCCCCCTATTATTACTAAGTCCATTATTGAGAGATTTATGTTTTGTAATATTCTTATGAAAGGGCGGTTGAAAGAACTATAGCCTTCATGGATAAGTAATAATATGCTGAAGTTGTTGTATGTATGTTTTGATGAAGATTCTATGATTTTTGATATATATGTAGAAGCTGAATTGACACCAGATCAATTGGCACCTATGCCAATCGAAGAAAATCCAACTATTTTTGCTCCTCAAAATTCACATCCGCAAATCAGTACTAAGCTGAAGAAGAAAAAAATAAATCAAGGAGGTTGTGACCAAGTGGAGGAAAGATAAATAATAAAGAAAAAAGGTGATCCTATGTTTTTCCTTGATTCAGATGAATCCTTAGCAGAGAAAATAATGGTAGAAGATACTCTATAAACTGAGAAGAAAAAGAATACTCTTTTGAAAAGGAAAGATCATGATTTTGATGCCACTAAAATCTTTAAAGGAGTTGAGATGGAAAGTGCTCAATTAATAGAAGAAGTGAAACAAGAACCAATCATACAGAGTCTTCCAGAAAAATAAAAAGGGAAACAATTATTGAAATAAGTTCAGAAAGTTGAAGAACAGGAAGAAGATTTTCTTTTGGAATTTCTTCATAGTTCAAAAAATAGTATATAAGAATCTTTTAAAAAGTAAATTAAAGGTATTAAACAAGTTCCTCATGCTAATCAAGCACCAGCTAAATCCCTTGAAACTATTTCAGATAGATTTCCTTCTCAAGTTAAGCAAGGTTCTCAAACTTCTCATACCAAAAAAGTAATTATTATTAGTGACAAAGTGGAAGAAGAAAGAAAGGAAAAAGAGAAAGAAAAAGGAAAACAACCAGTTGAAGACTCAAGACGATCAAATGAACTGGATTCATACGATAAGGATACTAATTCATAACACACAATTTCTCTCAAGAGAAGTGATTACATTGTTCATGTGTTGAGGATAATTGAGAAGACTATTCTTTATTTCCCTAGAATTGAAGGGAAAATTGATTTCATCACAGACAATCAAAGGAAGAAGTTTGGTTCTGTAAGGGTTCTCAGAAAGAGAGTATTGTCAATAGAAGCTGATTTAAAAGTACTGTCTGAATGTTCAGTTATCCATAAGAAGGCCTACAATAAAATGAATAAATGGTCATAAAAAACAGAAAGATCAGTAAATGAACATGAGGTATCAATTGAATACTTAAGGAGGTATTCAAATGATCTTTCTATTACTTTTAATAAACTTGACAAAGAAACTTTTGAAAGGCTGAATCAGATGTCAAAAAATCATGGAGCTGATACTACTTCAATAAAAGATCTACAAGAGAGAATGAATGATTTCCAGTTAGAGTTTTTGAAGGTTTCATCTATTGAATATGAAATAGTTCCGTGGAAGAAGAAATTTTTTTTGTTGTCTCAAGACAATAAGAATTTTCAATACAGAATTGATACTCTTGAAGAAGTAATCAAAGTTCAAGAATATGAAAGAGATCAAGAAGATGAAATATGTTCTTAATGAGATGATCAAGAAAGAAAAATAAATAGAAAAAAAATTAATGTTTTATTGTATCTTTCTTTATTTATTCACTTTTCCAATTCTATAGACTTTTGTTATCTTAATGAGGTTTATGTTCATTCCCTTTTCCTTGCATTTTTGTTTCTCTCAAACCTTTTTAGGAAACACAAGATTACCCTGTTATTTTTGTATATCACAAAGGGGGAGAATATTTTATAAGGGGAAGAATGTTTTAATCAAATACTTATAAATCAAGGAAAATCTAATAATACAATCCTTAGGAATGTTTATACCTAAGGGGGAGTTAGTTTTATTCAATCTCTTTTTTAAAAAAGTTTTCATAACTCCGGGGAGATAAGTATTTATTTAATAGTTTTACTTTATGTTTTATGTTTTCCAAAAAGGGGGAGATTGTTAAGTCAAAAGTCCTCTTTTGATTTTTATGTCTTGTTTTGGAAATCACAAATCTATTCATAATTGTTTATCATACTAACTATGTTTATCGTACTGACTATGATTACCTTACTGACTATTTTTATCGCACTGACTTTGTTTTATCATACTGACTATGTTTATCGTACTGACTATGTTTATCGTACTGACTATGTTTATCATACTGACTATGTTTATCATACTGACTATGTTTATCGGATTGACTAAATCGTACTGACCCTGTCAATCATACTTTCTCTGTCAATCATACTATCTTTTGTGCATCATACTCACTTTTCATCATATAAATACATTTCACTAAGTAATATTAATAGTACTCATTTTTTTTCATCTATCACATGCATGTTTTTATCATTTATCAAAACACATGTTTTACATCAATCGTACTCATGATTATTATTTTCATATATCATTTTTTAACTAAAACAATGTTGAGGAGTTAGTTATAAAGTAATCTAAATGATGTTGTGTTTTATGTTTCAATATGACTGTTATAATGCCAGGAGTCCAAATCCCTCTGAGTTTTTTGGAGAAATATGACCATTGGAGGAAATATGACTGTTTTAACATGAGTCTTATAAATAGGAGGTCATTTGAAGATAAGAATAGAACTGAGATACTTTGATCATTCTTTGCTTCTATCAGGTTTTGGAGAGAGAAGCTGTGACTTCTCTCTTGCTTCATACGAAAGCCTTGAAATTACAAAACGTGAACGACTCGTTCTTAGTTTTTTATTTCAATAAGTACTTTGTTTTGATTTGTGCAACTGATTAGGAGATGATGATCGAGGGCTGCTGAGGATAGGAATATGGTGCTACCGATCTTTATATCGAGGGCTTTCAAGTGTTTGAAAGACAAAGGTACCGATTACCTGCAAAATCGAGGGCTTGTAGGGATAACAAGATAGACGTACTGATCATCGTATCGAGGGCTTTAGAGGATAACAAGATAGACATACCAATCATCATATCGAG
Source organism: Viscum album (assembly GCA_963277665.1). NCBI lineage: Eukaryota > Viridiplantae > Streptophyta > Magnoliopsida > Santalales > Viscaceae > Viscum > Viscum album. Next base: position 611,090,236 of record OY728129.1, on the reverse strand, counting down.
GTCTTACCAAGGTGGTGGTAAGATAGACCTCTTATCCTAGGTGAATGGATACCCTTCTATTTGGGATAAAGGAATTGTAATACTTTTACATTTCAACTATAGTTTGTATTAGAAAGGAAATTGTATTGTTTCCTTTCTTCATTTCATATTCAATTGTAATTGTTTCAATTAAAATTATAGTGTTACATATTATATTAATATATTCTATACGCTTTAAGGTATAATTTTTCACTATTGTATTACTCTGATTATTGTATTCATTTTAAATACAATTTATTTACATTACTTATAGTATTACATCGTATCATACCTTCTATATCCAAGAAAATTGTGGTTAATTGTATTTTTTTGTGAATTTTATTAGTTTATGATCATTTAAACTAGTTTCTTAAGTGATTAAACACAATTTTTTTTCAACCTAAAATTCACCCCCTCTTTTATTGTTCTATCTAATATACATATACATCTATATATCGATCCAATAGTGTTTTTTGGTTTTACCCGTAGGTACATCTGTGTGAGAGCCGCATCGACCTTTTTGTATCCAGATAGGGATGTATTTCATGGAAAACTCCCAAAATCTATACATTACCACAATTATAGTAATTTCTTCTATACTAATCCTCAAAGCCTATCTTAGGGTAATCTTCTCTAATCAGAGTTTTTCTAAATCTAGCTTCCAAGGATTGTACTAAACTTCCTCTAATACCAACTGTAATACCCAACCCCAGTTACCTAGAGTCAGTACGTTATTACATAACATTGGCATGATCACAAGGGATCAAATCTGGAAAGACCGATTAGTTTAGTATCCTTGGAAGAACTAAATACATTCATAGGTTTTACATTACATAATGAAATAAAAAGATAAAAAACATTTTGTCCCCTTTTGAACACACTTATATCCTTAGCCTATCCCTATAGGTCAACCATAAAATACTTCTTCACATCCTGGAAAAAATAAAACATAGAAAGGGGTGATCTCAGATGCTCAGTAAGGATAACAATATAGAAAAAAAATTCATAAATAAGCATAAATATTTAAGGCAATGTATAAGACTAAAAAAAATCCTTTTAAACTTAAAATTTAGTATAATTTGGAAAATATAAAATCAAATAATTCTATTTACTTATTCATATGGATATTCTATTAGTTGAATAATCACATGCAATATCAATAGCCTCTTTCATAATGATGAATGCATAATTCCAGACATAATAACCACATATTCAAGGCCTTGTGCCAAGACTAAAAATAAGATTTTGTCAAGGCCTTGTTCCAAGACACTAGTTTGTCTCATTAGACCTATCGATTCATCGAGGAGATATAGCGGGCTCCACCCGTCACTTACTAAGTCCAATTCATTCCTCATATGAAGAGGTTTAAACATAACATAAACATTCATATTAAAAATAGAATATAAAATGTCAATACTTTATCCATAAACCATGAATGGTATAATAATAACACATCCATATTCAAAAAAATCAAAAAACCTTCAATACAATAAGGAATATTTGTATCATAATAAATCAACTTCAAACAGGCTTAAAATCCATCAAAGGATGTTGACATAGATGAAATTAAAACTTTTTTAGGGAAATATCTCTTTATATTTTGAAATCATTTAAAAGTCATATAATTATAAAAGAAAACATTTATTTTTAAAATACTATTATAAGCTTGTAAGGGAAGATTTGACAATGTTATAATGGAAGAAAATAGCCACACTCACCTTATAAGTTAAAAAAACATTCTTACCTTAATTTTATCGAAATGGTCATAAAGTAACTTGTTTGGAAAATGATGGAAAGATTCCTTCAAAAACATATAAGGTCAAATAAGGGTATAAATGACTTTAACCCATTGTATATTAAATAGTAAAAATGTTTTGAAATAAATTTTTTCTGAAAACACAGATGTGGATGATAAACAGGTCCCAGTAGACACTTACAAAAAAACAACCTCAGATAATAAAGAGAATGTGAAATTAACCCTTACCTTTTAATTTTACTTGGTTGAGGTCACGCTAAACTCTTGTATAATTGATAAATAATTTTTATTAAATTATACCAGAACCATATACGTAAATATTATATCATAAATTATCTTCTAATATTTCTTTGTTAATAATATTTTAGCAGTATCATCATTTTGGGTGTTAAATGATTCATTTTAATTTATATGTTTGGTTACGTAAGACATGTTTTTTTTATGAATAGGATGTATTTGATTCATATAAATAATGATATTATGTTCATAAACATTATTGTTAATCATAAAATTAAAATTATTCTTTAATTATTACGATGAGGAATGAATCTCATCACGTTTGTCGAGACGGTAATCCGTACTTACGCACGAGCAACAATATCATTATATTGATGGAGAAATAGTATGTAATTGGTTGGTATCTCATATATAAAGAATAAAAAATATGTTATATTTATTATTTAAATCAGTTATAATCATTATTATACCCATCCAAATAATGAAGTGTTTGAATAACAAACTACACCACGACATGGAGATGGTAGGCTGTGCATACGCACGTATGATGACTTTGTCATTCATATGATGGATAAAATATTGAATACGGTTGTACCATTTTTATAATAACATCACAATATATATAATATACTTGAGTTATTATTTTTTAATGGAAAAAACAAAGAAAGTGGAAGTGGAAGAAGAAAATAACTTGAAAGAGGTGATGAAATATTTACATCTTCTTTGGGTTCTTCCTTTTGATTTTATAAAAAGGGCTCCATAGGTTGGATTTATGACAAAATAAAGGCCTCTATGATAAATGGAGGAATGTTTTATGGATATTTGGGTAGGGTTCGGCTGAGACAAATGGATTTGGAGGTGCGAAATTAAGATAAGTGGAAGTACCCTTTTATAAGAGAGGTGATGGTCACTTTAGGAAAAGCTTGAAATATTATTTTATAATAAAATCCTTTTTAGTTTATAATGGCTCAAAAATAATTTATTTATAAGATAAGGTGGTTATGGGTCTAAAAACTCTCAAAAAATTGGTTTTATATAGGTTGAGGTCATTATATTAACCTTATCTTTTAGATTTAACTCTTAGTTAAATAGTTTGATATTTACCATGTCTCTTTGTATTTTTATTCTATATGGTTAATAAAATTAATATAAACTTTAAAGAGAACCCCAAGTAGTTAATTATTTAGATATATAACCTTATATAAGTAATTTGGCTGAAAAATATATTTTTATGAATATTATATCAATTAATAATATAGTATTTGTTTTCAAAACTCAATTAGGTCAATTTTGACACTATTTTGAATTTGGTTTTTGTGAAAATCATAACAGCATGATTAATTGAAACAAAAACTATTTAATAAACCCTAACATGTAATTTTAACCTATAAAATTAGTTTAATTCTCCCAAAGTCTCAACTTATATTTATTTGGATATTTATAATATCAATTATTTTAACCTTTCAATAATAAGGTAATTACTACATCATCATTATGTCAGAAATAAATTAAATTATTTAATGTCTAAAAATTATAAATAAAACACAATTATGTAGGAAATATTTTTATCTTTCTAATGAATATTTATAGTCAAATTTATCTTATGTATAAACCTATAGTAAAAATGGTTTAGTTATTAAACTTTGAATTTAACTCTTCTAACTCTTCTTTAAATTAAATAATAATAAATGTCCTAATATAATCTAAGTGAACCAAATAGGATCATATTTTATTAATAAGGTTGTTTTTTGCTGAATTATACTTATCCTATAGAATTAGGACATGTTTTAGGGTAATTATGATATAATTTTTACCCTTAATTACCCTATTTATTTTTAACCGTGGTAAAAAAAGTCAGAAGTTACTATTCACCAAAATTATTTTCATCTTATTAAACCAAATTTTACTTACTGATATTAATAGTATCTCTTGGATTTTTGAAATTAAACTCACATAAGCGGTAAAATTATGTTTTATGCAAATTTGTAAATGCTCCAAGGAGGTGGGTAAAAGACGGAAAAAAGTTCAATAAATTTTTTATGTATCTAAACTTATTATAAAATGACTCTAATGAATTACATTGAAGTTATATAGGTATTATGTATATATTTGGACCTAAAATAAATTTAAATAAAACAAATAAATATTTAAATAAAAAGTCGGTTTTAACCAATAACATAGTGTTTTCCACTATTCATAAAAAATTGAATGTTTTCAGAAAAATACCAAAAATTCACCTTAAGATAATTTCGATATTCTGAATTAAAAAATGAATTCCATTTTAAAAAATAAAATTTATAAAATTTGAAAAAGTGGGTATTACTATTCATAATGGCTAGTTTGATTGGTCGCAATGTGTTATAATCTCAAAGCTGCATACAATGAAATCTATTGCATTATTCAAAGGGAAAATTACCTCTGAAGTTTGGGGTGTTAAAGTGGTGGTGTCCATGCATGAGACCAACTAGATCAACTGTAGAGGAAAATGTTAGTAGTGGATCATTTCATGAGGCAACACCCCCATCATTCAGAGGATCATCTTACCCTTTGAAAGCTGAAGGATTGGCTAAATCACTATAAAATATTTTTGATTTAATGGGGTATCTAGAAAATCAAAAGGTTAGTCTCTCTGTTTATCGTTTTGAAGGTGAAGCTGATCAATGGTGGTTAATGATGAAAAATATCAGGGGAAGTGAAGAGATTGGTTCCATGGAATGGGATGAATTTAAGAATATCTTCCTTGAGAAATATTTTCCTAAGGCTATTCGACATAGAATATAAAATAAATTATTGGAATTAAGACAAAATGAGGAAGATTTTATGCCTAAATAAGAAGAAACTTTCACCCATTTGTTAAGGTACATCCCGAATTTTATCCAGGATAGTAATAGTAAGATAAATCAGTTTTACTCAGAATTAAAGACAAAATATAAAAGGTCATTAGCTTCTCTTGAGTTTAAAAACTATTAGAAACTTATACAATGTGTGGAGAAGGTAGAAATGGAGTTTTTTATGATCATTTATTTTTTGAGAGGAAGTAAAATAAGTGATCCAGTTGGCATGCAATAAGAAATCATTCATTAAAGATGTTTGGAGGAAAGAAAACTAAATTTATATGTTGTGATGATAAGTGTGGTAAAAAGAATAATTGAGAATGTCTCTCAATGTTTGAAAAGTTCTTCTCAGGTGGCAAGACTGGTTATATTTCTCATGAATGCAAGGGAGATGATTCAGAAAGCAATGAAAAGTTGGTGGTAAGATGTTTTAGATGCAATGAGTTAGGTAATTATGAAAATATGTATCCGAATTTTATTACCTAGGGTGGAAACTAGCATAATCAAAGGGAATGGAAAAATCATCTTATACTACTATGATATATGTGTGACCATAAAATGAAGTGGTGATAAGTATGTTGTGTGTTTTTTCAAAATATGCCAATACTCTATTTAACTCCGAATCTTCACGTTCATTCATTTTTAAGAGCATTTCAAGTAAATTGGAAATATCACCTCATGAACGTGATATAGAATTTTTGGTAAAAACTTCATGTGGAAGTATTAAAGGAACCAAGATTTATGGGAAAATTTTTATTATCATTAGTGGGATGGTTTTTCCTCTAAATCTTGTTGAACTAACCATAATATAATTTGATATAATTTTTGTGTATATATTGGTTTTTGCTTTATCATGATAAAATATATTTCAATGCCAAGAAAGTTTTAATCAATGATTTAATAAATTTGATAACACAAAAATAATCTTAGATATTGATTAAATATGGTAGTAAAATTTATCTAGCTCAAGTTGTTGAAAAGAAATAAATAGTTTTGATTAGTGACATCCCAGTAATAAATGAATTTAAAAATGTTTTCCTTGTTGAATTTACTAGTATTGTTCCAGTCTGGGAGGTTGAATTTAATTTTGATTTAGTGCCTGATTTTAAGACTATTTCTAAACCCCCTTATCGAGTATCTCAAGTATAATTGGTGTAATTGAAAAAATAGTTGCAAGAATTTCTTGATAAAGGTTTCATTCAACATAACACATCACCATGGGGTGATCCTATCTTATTTTTGAAAAACAAATATTGTTTTATAAGAATTTTTATTGATTAAATATCCTTAAATAACATCACTATTAAGAACAAATATTCATTGCCTCATATCGATGATTTGTTTGATCAGCATCAGGGAGCTCTGTATTTTTCGAAGATTAATTTGAGGTCCAGGTACGTACCATCAGCTAAAGGTGATGGAGGATGACATTACAAAGACAAAATTTCAAATGAGATATGTGAATTTTGAGTTTGAAATTATTCCCTTTGGGTTATCTAATTCACTTTCTATATTTATGAATCTCATGAACGGATTCTTTTATCAGTTTCTGGATCAGTTTGTGGTTATGTTTATAGATGATATTTTGGTATATTCTAAAATTCATAAGGAACATGAAAGTTATTTAAGGATTGTTTTTAAAACCTTAAAATAAAATAATGTATATGGAAAGTTTAGTTAGATTTGATTTTGGTTGAAAATAATTTTATTCCTTTTTCATATTGTTTCTGAATATGGAATAACTGTTAACGCTTCCAAAATAAAATTTATTGAAGAGTGGCGAAGAACTACCAATATCATAGAGATATGCAGTTTTCATGGATTAACGAGTTATTACAAAAGGTTTGATGAAAAAGTTTCTAAGTTATCTATCTGACTAACTATGTTAACAAGTAAGGGAGTTAAGTTCATTTGGGAAAAATAATGTTATAATTTCTTTTAATAACTGAAAAGATGATTGGTAAATAATCTAGTTTTGGCCCTGACTTCCCAGAATGGTGAATTTGTTATCTATAGTGATACTTCATTAAAAGGAATTGGTTATGTCCTAATGTAGAAGGATCAGGTAATTTCTTATGCTTCACATCAGTTGAAACATCGCGAGTTAAATTAACCTAAACATGATTTTGAGTTAGCTGATGTTGTTTTTTCATTAAAAATTTGGAGGCATAATTTGAATGGTGTAAAGTGTGAATTATAAAATGATAGAAAAAGTTAGAATTTTATATTCAATTAGAAGTAATTGAACATGAGACATATGAGATGGTTGAAATTAATCAAGGATTATGATTACATGATTAATTTCCATCTAGAAAAATCAAATAAAGTGGTTGATGCTTTGAGTAAAAAAATAATGCTATATTAACCATTCTACATTTGGAACGAGATCTTTTGGTTAATGATTTGATGAATTTTGGATTGGAAGTTGTTGGTGTATGAAAATCCTATGTTTTGTTTCAGGTGTCAGTTAAATCATCTTTATTAGACAGAATTAAGAATGTAGAGAAGAAAGACAGGGAGTTTCAAAAAAAAGGTTGAATTGGTCCAGAAGGGTGAGTTACCTAGATTTAACATTAATAAAGATTGTTTTTTGTGGTTTGGAAAGATATTATGAATGCCTTGTGATTCACAGTTGAGGAATTATTTGTTATGTGAAGCTCATAGTTCTCCATTTTTAGTTCATCCGGGAAGAACTAAGATATACATAGACATTCAGGAGTATTATTATTGGGATGGAATAAAAAGAGATATTGTTGACTTTACCCTGAGATGTTTGATTTTTCAATAGGTTAAAGAAGAGTGGAAGTTACAAAAAGGGCTGATTTAGCCTTTTCCAATGCTAAAGTGGAAATGGAAAAATATATACATGGACATCGTTGTGGTATTACTAAATACTTCTCGATGTAACAATGAAATTTTGGTTATTGTTGATCGATTGACTAAATATTCTCATTTTTTCATATCAGAGATACTCTATTTCTAGATAAACTTTCTCTGTTATATATTAAAGAGATAGTTGGGTTACATGGAGTTGAACTTTCTATTGTATCCGATTATGATCTCAAGTTCACTTATAACTTTTGGAAAAGCCTTTAGATTCTATTGGGTATAGAATTAAATTTCAGTAAAACTTTTCAACCTCAATCAGATGAGCTGTTAGAACAAAAAATTCAGAAATTGGAGGATAAGATATGTGCATGTTCGATAGATTACTGGTAAAGTTGGGATAAACATATTTATTTGGTCGAGTTTTCTTATAATAACAGTTTTCATTTCAGTATACAGATGACACCATTTGAGGCATTATATGGAAAGCAATGTCAAACTCCATCTTTTTTGGATGAAGTGGGTGAAAGAAATTTGATGGGACCAGATTTGGTAAAGAAAATGGAAGCAAAAGATTAGTTGATTTAGAGACACATGGGGACAATATAGAGTAGGTAGAAAAGTTATATTTATAACTTGAGGAATGATCTTCCATTTGTGTTAGGTGATCATTCCTTTTCAAAGTTTCTCCAGGTAAAAGTGTGATGTGTTTTTCTAATAAGGGGAAGCCGAGTCCAAGGTTCATTGGACCTTATGAAATCCATGATAAAGTTGGATAAATTTCCTATAGAGTGTATTTAACTAAGATTTTATCCTAGGTAAATGATCTTTTCATGTTTCAATTCTAAGAAAGTATATTCTGGATCCATCTCATGTTTTGTGTCCGGAATTAGTTCAGTTGAATGTGAATCTTTCTTATGAGGAACAAACAGTTCAGATTCTTGATTGTATAGAAAAAGTGTTGCAGAATAAGGTGATTCAAGAGGTTAAGTATTTATAAAAAAATCATATGTTTGAAGAGGCAACATGGGAATCTGAATATTCTATGAGGGAGAAATACCCCAACTTATTTGATAAGTAAATAAAATTGCGAGGATGAAATTTCCAAAAGGGGGGGAGGATTAAAAATCCTAGATAATTGTAGAATAATACTTCTTTAAATAAATTAATATTTATGAATTCTAAATTAATTTTACTTTAACGTGGATTCTATGTACGATAGCATACTCGACACATAATAATGGGTTTATCCAAAATCTTATTTTGCACATAAAATTGAGTTACACTGAAAAATAATATATTATTAATATTATTATTTTAAATCGTAGTTATCGCCTAGCCGTTGTATTGGAATGAATTAATAGAACTAACTATATAATGTTTACACATGTTTATTCAATATTTTTACTTTCTTACAATAAATTCTAGAGGCTTAAAATGAGAATAAATCCAATTTTAAGCAAAAAATATTCTAATATGTTTCAAAGGTAGTTATACCACATTTTGATGGAGAACCTTATTAAGTCTAATTTTTTTAACTTTTATATCTTTAATTGAAAAAATAAACTTCTTATATGGAAGTGGGACATCTGAATTTATTTAGGTTAAATTTTTGATATTTTTTTGATTAAATTTATAATTTAGTGAATAGTAAAAAATACAACATTTTAATTCAAAACCGTCTTTTCATACAATTTATTTATATTGATAGATTATACATTTAAATGGTTTTAAGGTATAATTAGATGAATTTTTTTATCATTTAATCAAATTTATTTCATTGGTTGTTTTTTTAAATTGAAATTGGATATAAAGACTATGTGAACTTTTGAACATTTTACTTTAAAAACATGTTTTCTGATTCTGTCAATGGGATTAATTTTTTATTAATTTTTGTTAATTTTTTGAATTGAATTTTGTAAAATGGATTCCATATTTGGAATCAAAAGGTCCAAATAATGTAAATAGTCACATTTAATTTTTGTACATTGTGAATAGTAACTTTTAGTAATTATTTTTATTACCATAGTTAAGGGAAAATCAGGTAATTAAAGTTTAAATTAATATTATAAATATTATAAAACTATTCTAAAACTTTTTTTAATTTTATTTAATGATTTATTTTAGACCAATAAAATTCTTGGTCCAAAATGGAGGCCATTGGAATCCACTTGGGTGTGATTATGACACTTAAAATATTTTATTTAATGTAAAGAGAATGATGTCATAATCCTGTCTCTCATAACTATAAAAATTTTAATACGGGGTTATATAAGTTATATATTCGAATATGAAGAGTATTTATAAATATAAAAATATTTCCAACATCATGGAAGTTTATTTATAATTTTTAGGAATTAAATAATTATATTTAATTATGGCACAAAGATGATACTGTAAAAGATTTATTAAAGAAATAATCAAATAAATAATATTATTAACATTAAAATAAATATAATTTGAAATATTTTATGTCGTACATGAATTTTATAGATTAATTTGACATGTTATAAATAATTTATTTTATTTTTTCTAAGGAACCAATTTGTTATGTTTTTTTAAAAAGTCAAGTAACATATAGTGTCAAAATTGAGATAATTCATAACTTAAAATACAAAATATATAATTAAATGATCTAAAATTTATAAAAATATATTATCAGACCAAAAAGTTTATATAAGTCCAAAAATTTCATTAATGACTCATTAATTTGTTTTTTTCTTGATTTTGGTAATTATTTTAACACCCAAAATGTATGTTACTTGATAAAATAGTGAGAATTAAAAAGGTTAAAACACAAAGATAAGGATTAAAAATTATTAAAAACTTTTCTAATTATCATTTTATTATTATATTCTGACCCATAAGTATCTAATATTTTATCTAAATGAGTTTGGACCCATTTTAAATCAAAATTTAATTTATATTAATTTAATACGTTTAATAATTCAAAGGGTTCCCCTCCCCTATCCTATAAAAAGACACTCATTCCTCTCTATTAATCACACTTCCAAAAATATTTATCAGCCAATACATAACTAAAACCCTTCCTAGAACCCCTAAATACATTATTGAAGCCTTATTATATGCATAAAATCCTTTTTTAGGTGTTAATGTGTTAAGAAAGGTGCACATCCGAAGGAAAGGTAATTTTTTATTTAAGTTTTTCTATTTTATTTATTCTTAAAATTCCTTTAAATTTTATTATTACAAGATGAAATAATAAATCCTGTATAATAGATATAATGAGACATTATTATGGTAATATAATAACCTAAATCCATCTCCAATTCCATTAAATGAGGAAGGAATTAATCATTCGTGCGTACATGTGAACTATCACCTCCACGAAACGATCTAATTTGTTTTTCATAACCATATCTCATGAATGGTTATAATAATAGAATTAATGTTAATATGTTATATTCATGACATATAAATGATTCTAAGATAATAATATATCAATTAATTTGTTACTTTCCATGCATATAAAAATGATAACGTCATTTTTTTTTCGTGGAACTATCACCTCCACGAAGTGATGTGACTCGTTTTTATTCATTATATCACTTGTAAAATATATATATATAAGTATATTTAAATTATTAATATGATATTAATTATATTATTATCATTTTGGAAAGATAAAATAATACTTAACTTCTTTCCATAACGATCAATGAAAAATGGAAAACGTTACTCATGCGTACGTACGACTTACCATCTCCATAAATATAACGTTTCTAATTTTTCATAACCACACATAATGGTTTGATTTAAAGGTATAATTTATCTATAAAAATTATAATAATTTCATGAATATTATTCTGGATATTATGGACTTTTGACCATGTGGACTAGTGACATCAAACCATGTTCATTTTCAACTTAAGTATTGAATATCAACAAAATGTCCGACATGAACATAAATAATTAATTGTTATAAAATTATAAAAAATTAAAATAAAAGGAATAATAAAAATGAAAAATGTTATCATGAAAGTATAAATTAACCTAAGTTTATTATTTAGTAAGAACAAGGATCATATGTGGCAAATCAAACTTAACATAAGGGACTTCATCTCAATATCCTTTCATTGAGGCATGTTTTCATGATATACACTAGCTTATTTTAAACGATGTATAATTAAACCATTTGGATTTTTAATTTCATTCAAGGGTTTTCAAAAAGAATATTTTTCTATAAATAATTTTACTTAATGATAAAAGGTATATTTTTTAACATACGTGGTGACAACGACTTCTCCACCGCCGTGACCATTATTTGATATTTGGATTCCTCTATAGGCCTTAATGTTTTTTAAAAGGGAAAAGAAATCAATTATTCACTTTATGGGATTTTTGGTATTAGAAATTATTTTTAAATTGGATTTAATATTTCAATATCTTGAAATTATTTCTTGTGATTTCAAATCAATTTTTATGAGTGAAATATTGATAATTGTAATCACTTATGTATTATGATTATATAATGGTAGTTAGATATTTGACGAGTGGTTATGTGATAAAGCAAAGATGGGTGGTTACATGAAAAACCAAATATGGGTGGTTCTGTAATAAAACAAGGATGGGTGGTTGTGTTATAACCTTTAATGTATTAAAGATGGTCATATAACTATTCTATTTAGTGATATGTGTAGAAGTCAACCATATGGTTTTTATATTTATGTATGATTATTTCCTATGTTACCATTATATGTTATATATTTAATTCTATGGGTTTTAAGGTAATATTTTTATTAAAAATGGGTAATAAATGAGCTCATATTCGATGAAGTGTATTTACTACTTCTTAAAGGAGAAAAGTATTACTTTATGAAAAAGTAATCATGGTTTATATGTTTTCGCATGACTAACAGTTTTCTTTATTTGTGTGTACCTTACTAATATTTTTATGCACATGAAATGGTTTGAAAGTTTTTTTCATTGGATTATGGAAGAATAGAGTAAAGGATGGGATCAAGGAAAAGTTATGAAGTTTAAATATTAAAAAATCATGTTTCTTTTTAAATGTTTTTTTTTGTTTTTTGAAAAAAATGGATAGTGAGTATAAGTGTATACTTTGTAATATTTAAGTTGTTATATATGAGTTATGGCATAATTCTATATGTATATAAACCTTAAAATATCCTCAATGTGGAATTAAGTCAAATTATTTAATTAACTCAAGATTAAGTAATGTTTAGGGCTAGGGCCTTATATTGTTGGTTGAAGTTGATAATTTAAAACAAGCTTCTAGTATGCTTATAAAGGGATAAAAATATTTAAATCAAATCCATTCCCAAAATAAGTATCATAATTTATAATTTAGAATAGGAAGTAAAAAGGAAAGATAAAAAATATATATAAATTATTTTATTATTGGTCTAAATAGAGAGAACATGTATACTGTTAAATGTTTTTTTATGGTATTAATGTACATTATGTGAATTATTTCTGTTTTTGAAACCATCAAATTACTGGTGTTAAAAATTTTTATTGCTCAAAATAATTATTTAACGTAAATAATATAATTCCTACTCAAAATAAACAAGTTTGGTTACATATGAATATAGTTTCTAACACTACTGAACCCAAAATGATTATAGGTACCAAAAATCACTTGTATTGGATATTTTATAGGATTACACCACTAATATACATTGTTAAATATTTAAGTGGTATATTAATGTATATATGAAAATCTATACCTATGGAGTGAACAATTATAAAGTAGTTAGTTATAAAAAAACTCTCAAAACTAAAATCATTGATCCTAGAAGTTTTACATTTTTATAACTCTCTTTTATTAACGATTTTATATTGTGGGGAAATATGTCTCTCCAAATTTGATAAAATTATTCTATACTCTTCAAAAAAAGTTTTAGCATATTTTAATTATATATTTTTCTAAAAAATTTATAATCTTTCTAAATATTTTTTTCAAATTAAGAAATAAATTAATTTTTTCTTTTTTAAAATTTATTTAAATGTTTAAATTTTATGTTATTAGTTTTTTAAGAAACCTGAATATTTTTCTTACATAATATGTATTTTCAAAAATTAAAATTTATAATGATTATTCCCTTCCTTTCAAATCGATAATGTTAAACATCGTCTCTATTATGTTATAACAAAACATATCATTTTATCTTTAAAGTTCATATAATCTTATTCTTAATATTTTAAATTATTAAACTATCTTCTTTGAAACATCTTGTTATGAATATTCTAAAAACCATTCACGGTAAGATGATATAATCACATTCTTAAACTTTAGAACAAAATATTCCCAAAAAAATGATAAATGGTAATCCTTTTGATTTTTTAAATGAACAGCCTATTTTGTATGTTAAAGATTCATTTGAAAAGTCTCATGAAAGAAATAAATAATTTTATAGTTTTAAAGAACTAGATGTCTCTTCATCTCAAATGAATTATGAAAAGCTTCTATTTAATGATAAAACTTTCAATGAAGAAAAAGTGGACCTGCATACTGATTTGGATGAATCTAGAAATTAATATTAATAATTACATAAATCTTATATATTATGAATGGGTTTATTCATTGAAAAATAATATCAAAATATGAAATATAGTTTGAAATAAAAACTATATTTTGATACTTTCATGGTAGAAATACTCTGTCAGGTGAAGTTACACAGAAAGTAAGATGTTACCTATATGGATCTTGATAAGATGAAGATGTTTCTAGTTGAAAATCTTCTAACTTCTTCCTATCAAATAAAAAATATATTCAGAATATATTAGAAATACTTTCAAGATCTTTAGTTTCTTTAAGTGAAAAAGTTCAATGTTTTGAAAGTTCAGACGAACCATCTTCTTCTTTATAACCCTTTGATTTATTTTATATTTATTTAAAATCAATGTTATATGTATTTTTTTTAATATATGTTATTTAGTGAAACTATGTGCTTTTAGTTGGATTATAATTTCTTTTTGTTATTTATCTTACATGAGTATTTACTTAGTATTTAATTATCACACAAATAAGTTTACTATCATAAGTAATAATAATAATAATAGTTTTGTTTTAAACATTACTTATGAATTATTTTGTTAAATGTTTTTTATTTCTTTTAAAAATATTTTAATTCATTGAATATCCTATTTTCTATAACTTAGGGAGATTTTTTTTAGAAAATGATTAATTTATTCATTAAAAAATACTCCTTGTTTACACATCTATATCATTATAAAATCATGAAATTATGGTGTGTTTATTTTAAATACTCTTTACTTAATATCTTTTTTATATGAAAATAGTGGGAGAAATTTATAGCTATAGCTGTAGAATTTTTGTATTTTTCATTATATTGAGGAAGTTTGAAAAAATTAAAAATTTATCCTTAATATCCTTGACATAGGGTAAAGTTTTGATTCTTATAATTAGGGAAGAAGTTATCTGAAAAATAATAAATATATAAAGGTATAATGGGGAGAAGTTTTATTTATAAAATAAATATTATAAATATAAAAAGGGGTAGAAATTTATTTCATTATTTTTTTCAATGAATTTGTTTTTTAAATTCTACACATTTTTATATTGGTTTTTTGCTCATAAAAAGGAGAGATAATGTTAAAAATGTGTTGATTCTACAATTTCATTAATTTCTTTTTGGGTTTGATGATAAAAAATACCCTCATTTATTTTACTAATGTATTTCATTTTAAGTGAATTTTAGGATATTAATATTCATCAAAATATTTATTTTGTAAATTTATTAAAGTCTTTGATCCCTGGGAAATATTTTTTAAAGTATTTTGGATGTGATTAAAAATATTTTGGAAACACTTTTCATAATTTATATTTGTATTCATAAGGTAGTGTTCGACCACCCTACGTTTGAGATATCATGTGTGTACAATATTCTCTATGCTGTCAGGAATGCATGGTTAAGAAACCCTATGTTTATGAAGAACCCTAAGTTTTAGTAAATAAAAATTCGGTACATCAACCCTACTTTTATGATCAACCATATTTTTTCAACCCTAAATTTGGAGTTTTGTAATGATATAAAGGAACCCTATGATTAACTATTCAATGTCGGATTTTTAAATCTATGATATTATCTGATATTTATAAAAAAGTCTTGGAAGAAGTAAATATTGATTCAAAGGAACATTATGGCTGTTTTAAAGTCTCATTTTGAATAGAGTAAATCATTTATATTCTTATTGGAAGTTATGAATATTTTGAATGTTTTTTAATTAAAATATTCATGATTTGTTGTATGATATTTTTGGATCTTTTTTGACCTAGAGTTGTTCAAAATACAATATAAATATCAAGAAACTATTCATAAAAAATAGATGAATATATAGAAAAGGATATATGCATTAGAATATTAATTCGTGAGATACAATAAGTTTTATGTTGCCTTCAGAGATACACTTGGGAGACATACATGTTTTTATCTATCGTCTCACTACTGTTTCTATCACTAATACTGCATTTTATTGTTATAAATTATTATACAAAGAACAAATAATAATTGGTTGGAGATATACTTTAGAAACATAAATGTTTATACATTTATCTGGTTTTTTCTATACCATTTTTGAAGAAATCCCATGCAAAGTTAAAGATCTATTTTTTGTTGTGTATTATTAAATATAATGATTATTTTTTCAGTTGTTACTAAAACTGTGAAGTTTAACCTATATTCAAAAAAAATCTCTATTAATTTAGTGGATTTTAGACTACTCGGACTTAGTAATGGTGAAGTGTCATCTTCTTTTACTATGTTTTGGTTTTACGTTTCCTTCTAAAAGAACAAAAAAGGCCCTATAAAATCTTTATATAGTGTCAACTCCCAAAACTCAATTGTTAAGGTCTAAGGATAAGAGGACCTGCTAGAGAAAATCACTATAATCATGGAGTTGAGAATTAATGGAGTATACTAAGGGGTATTTTTTCCTAAAAAACTATACATAGTAGTGTTCTTTTCCTTTATTTATTTCTACTATTCGCTCATCTATAAGATAAAAGGATGTGTTCACCTCATAACTAGAGAGGTGTTATGAATCTATCAAATATTTTAAGAGCATAATTGACCCCAACTTATTTTTTTATTTGCATCATAGTCCTTCATACCAAACACTATCATATCATTATTC
This sequence comes from Viscum album, assembly GCA_963277665.1. NCBI lineage: Eukaryota > Viridiplantae > Streptophyta > Magnoliopsida > Santalales > Viscaceae > Viscum > Viscum album. The sequence continues at coordinate 611,073,424 of OY728129.1, read as the reverse complement.
CCTAAATTCATCAACTACATCAATAATCTTACTTTACTAATTTTAGCTCCATTAGAGCTCTCTAAATTTTCATTACTTCTTTCCCCATCACTGATCACATGGTTCGGTTAACATCATCCTTCCATCAATGACTTCAACAAGTTAGTTAATGGAACTTGGAACTTATAAGAGAATGTTTGGTGGTTATACTTAACCCTTAGAATATCTTTATTATTTTTTCAAATGATAATGATATGATTTATATGTAGTCTAGATCTCCTCATCTATTTAGATCTGTTCACTTTTACCTATTCCACTAGACATTTGACATTTATATGAATTAAAACTTTCATTATTTGGTGATTTGGGTTATAATTTTTAGTCTTATTCTACCCTTTGAAAATACATAAGTCCTCAAAATTAATAGGAATTTAATTAGTCATTATCTATACTTAGATCATATAACTCGATATCTATATCATCCAATGACCACTAATATCTAAGTCATGTTTGTTTCTTTAAATCCCTCCCTGGATTTTATTTGGATCAATATTAAATGTTGTTATAAGGATAAATAGGCAGTACTTTATAAATCCTAGATTTATTTTTTTGGCTTGTCATTGGAAATGACATTCAATATAGAGGTTTCATTGACATGTTTCTTTTTATTGTAATGTATAAGAACTCTTGGTCAAACATATGACTTGTATGGGATGAGAGACCAAAAATATTAATAATGATAGAGTTTATATGGATTCATATTCATCTATAAGGAGAGTTTATCCCCCCCATAAGGAGGATTTAGTTTAGTAATCTCAGATTGAAATTTGGATCAAATTCCTAATTAATTGGGAATTGTGGAGTTCACTAGAGGAAATAATGGGTAAATACAGGTATCCCTTTGGTAGATGGAGTTTATGGTAGTGCTTATACATCAGGAGGTGAGGGATAGTGGATATGAAGGGAATATCCTTGGTAACTGCACAAGTTTACTTCATTTGGTGATAAAGAATTTGTCCTAGAAGGTGGGAGGGTGTCTAGATATATATCTCAGGTTGGTGTGGATCTTTTTTTAGAGCTTAAGGGGTTACTGTAGTTAGTATTTGTAAATGAAGGTATTAGAAACCCTATATAGAAGTTTTATTCATCTTTAAATATAATATCTAGAATGTAAGGACCGCCCTAATATGTTTTGAGGAAAAATATATTTATAGTTGTTAGTGAAGATATTAGGGGTCTCAATAATTATAATGAATGGAATATAGAAATGATGAAATGGAAAAGGAAACTAAACCATGGAAAGAACCAAGATGATGGATTTCTATATGAATTTAATAAAGGTGAACTATTTAAATATAGGTATGAAGGGGTAGAATATTAATCTCATTTCTTCATGTATTGTGATTTTGATGAACATGTTATTGAATTATACCATTTAGGATTGACGAATCAGATGGATGAGGATTGCAGTAGAGGGATTATCTATAAAGAAAAGATAAGAAAATAAAGTAATGGAAGGAATACACATACCTCCCCAAACCAATGATCATGATATAGATGAGTGATGTGATGATATCAAATGTTTATGTACAATCTATAAGAAAATGGGTTTATAAACCTAGAGAACCCCTTTAGAAGCACCAAATATAGAAGAAAGATGGAATAAGAAGTAATGAAAGTGTTAATCTTTTTAAAGAGGATGGTTTAAGACTAATACTAATTCCAAAATGTAATAAGTTTGTATTTAATGTCCTAATAATGTGTTATATATACCTTTCATCAAAGAATACCATTTATACGCCACTGTATATCAAGTCCAATTGGGAAATGAGGGTGTTGTTAAAAATAAATGTAGTGAAATAATTTTCCAAGAAACATATATGGGCTTGATTCTACATTATCAGTAGATGGTGGGAGACAAATTTATTATTAAATCCCTAAAAGAATAATTTGATATGATTTATGAAAGATATATTTAGTTGGACAAAAATGATCAACAATTACCTTGGACCAACACCCAAAAATAAAATTCTTATTTGAGGCTTTAATAAAGGTAAAATCAATCAAGAAGAATATCCTAAAATCTAGGAAAATATAGCTTCCCTCTTCAAGGATCTCATTCTTTAAGAGTCGGAAGGTGAGAATTTTGGTTTTTATTTTGATATCAAAATGGACCACAAACTTAAAAATATAAGCCTTATTTGGGATAGTGTGGAGTATTCCCATTTGTTTTAATTTTCTTATAGCTACCTCAAGGTCAGTTGTGTTTATGTATGTTGTGTAGGTCTACACTAAACTTTTAAAGCATCTTATCTAAAAAATATTTATAGGATATACTAGTTATTAATTTGTAAATAATTAATAATAATATAAATATGAATTATAATGTGTTTATTATAAAGAATTTATATTGTGTAAATTTAAATGTTATGACCCTAATTTAAATTTATTTTTATTTATTATTTATTTCTAATAATTTTTATTTTAAGTTTTTTTTATATATTATGTTCATGTATAAATTTTTATTTAAAACGAATCAATGCTTTCAATTTTCAGTGCATTCAAAGTATAATGATTCCAAATAAGAAATAATTTTTATCAAAATCATATTTTTTGTGACATATAAATTATTTCTTATTTATTATTTATAATTTTTTTCTTTCCTATTCATTTATATTTTTTAGGTATATATTTTAAGGTTTATTTAAATTATATCTACTGATTATATTTCATAGGATCTAAATGTTAATCATTTTAAATAAAATATTTTATAATATTTTTTGAACATGTGAATTTATAAGAAAATAAAACATAAATTAATGGTATTTTATAAAATATGAGAAGATAAAATGGGTGTATACATAACAATATACATTTAATAATTGAAAATGTCATAAAATGGTAAAAATATATTAAAATATAATCATAAAAAATCATTATTTTTAACATATAACATTTTATATTCAAACAAAATGACATTTAATGATCATAAACAATAAACTCGAAATATAGTCTAAATGAAATTTAAAATATAGTCTTGACACATATCAAATTACTAAAAATAAAAAAAATTAAATTATTAAACATAAAATCATATAAATTTCAGGAAAATAATGTTTTCTCAACACATGATATTTATACATCAAAAAATTTTATTCAAAAAACATTTCCTTTTCTTAATCACACTACTTTGAATGAATAGAAAATTAAAACTATAATTACATTTCATATAAAACTTAAATATAAAAATACTATATAAAAAATAACATAAAAATAATTAATTTGATTAAATTAATATTGAGATATTTTAAAATCAGGGGAAGAAGATGGAAATTTACCAAAAGAAATGTTATTTTTAAAAAATACATTATCATTATAATAAAAATGTTAATAATAGTTAATTTTTAATAGTATTAATTAAAATTTTAATTAATTTTTAATAATTATTTATTATAGATTATTATTTATGAAAATTTTAAATAATTATGAATTATAAATTATGAATTATAAATTATAAATTACTAATTATTTAGTAATTATTATTATTATTATTATTTATTCATATATATTTACATATATTTATAAAAATTTATATATATTTATATATATTTATATATAATTATATTCCCTTATATATATTTATACATATATATATATATATGTAAATTTATTTATAGTTATATATATATATATATTTATATGTATTTATGTGTATTTATGTATATTTATGTAAATTTATATATAATTATATATTTTAATATATTCTATATTATATTTAGGATATTGAAAACTACAAACACACACACACACACAAGCACCCTAGTTGTTTAAGCCTCATCCTTCCCAATAAGAAATAAAAATTGATAACTAAACCTATTTTATTATAGAGAGTGCCCTAATGTCCCAAGTTCTATATAGCCCTAATGTAACATCCTATGATTTAATATAATAACATTGTGTTCAATGTTGTGTATAACACACAACACTGAGATTAACCAACCCACGAAATATATTTCTTTAAATTTAATCTCTTCGATAGCTTGCAGAACACACAACCCCAAGTCGAAATAAACTGTAATATAGTATATCATTATAAAGTAGTCGTTAAATTTATGGGTATAAATTTTAATAATTAAATTATGAAAATTATTGTCATTTTTAATTAGTAATAAAATAATCATCATTTAAAATAAAAAATTTTTTCTAAAAAAATATTTTTTCCAAAAGATTGTTCAGTCGTGCTTTACCCACATTATATAAAATTAATTTTTACCAATTTTAGAAGATTTAATTTAAAAAATAAATTTAATTCTTGAAATCATCATATTAAAATTATCTTAGGTTTTATTTTTGGGAATTTCTATATAGTTTCATTTTTTCAGGAATAATTAAAAATATTGAATTTTAATTGAAAACTTCATTTTCCTTTAAATTATTGGTAAAGTTAAATTATATTTTTAATTGGGTTTAAAATAAAAACAGTTCAATTATATATCTATTAATCCAATTTAGGTTATTTTAATCATTTTCATATTAAATCTAGATATAAAAACTTTGTAAAACTGTATACATTTTATCTTTGAAAACCCACTTTCTTGTCGCATCTACAAGATTAATTTTAAATTAAATATTACCACTAATATTAATAGATTTTTAAAAATTTGATTAAATATTTTTAATAATAATAATTTATAATACCTAATTATGTGAACGTAATTTTTGACCGAAATTAATATTGAAAATAGTTCAAATTAATTACCGCAGATAAAGTAAAAATTAGTTTACCGGGGGTTAAACTAAAAAGATAAGGATTAAAATAACCTAAAAATTTGTATAAAACCTATTTCATTTAAATATATAGACCTTATAATTTATAAATCTTGATAGCACTCCATTTTGGAACCTTTTTTAATGTGAAAAATGTGGTTACACATTTTTCTTTTCAAAAGCAACAAGTGTTCCACTCACTTCACCTATAAATGGCCTCCCACTCTCCTCTATTCTTAACACCTTAAAAAATGCATAAAACAAATTTATAAATTACTTTAAAAATTAAATCCCCTTATCCAATAATCCATGTTTTTTTTTCATAAATCTATTATAGGAATATTTTAGGTATTATCCTAAAGAGCTGGTCTAAGAAGAGGTAAAATTACTTACTATGCATTTTGTTTTATTTCATCTTCCACCTCCTTACAATATTTTTTATTTATGATTATATAATAATACCAGTATATAAAATATACTTAGATTTTATTATGTTAATTTAATTACCTATATATATCTCCTCTTCCCTCAAATGGGAAACAATAACATCGCTTGTGTGTACAATGGACTACCGCCTCGTGAACCGATGCAACACATTTTGCATCAATACCTATCATGATTGGGTATAATGATCTATATAAAGTATATATATGATATTTATAAAATAATTATACCTCTAGACTAATTATATCATATATACCATTTTTTTTACATTCCATTCCTTAAGGGATACAATAACGTCGCTCGTGTGTACAATGGACTACCGCCTCGCGAAGCGATGTGACCTGTTTTTCACTAACTCTATACATGGAAGGTATTAAGGACAATCTTAATAAATATAATTCATATAAATTACATAATTATGATATTAATTAAATTAATATCATTCATAAAAATTAATTAATCATTTTATTTCATACCTTTTCACTCACTGAAAGAAGATAACATCATTAGTGTATGTGTAGACTCCCACCTTCACAAAGCGATGTGAGTCTATTTCAATCACAAAAAAAGATCATATATAAAAGTATATTTAAAGAAATAAAATTTTATAAATTATTTTATTATCATTATATAAATATAAAATATTTCTTACCTTCTTTCCATAATGATCATTGAAAAATGGAATGTTACTCATGCATTTGTATGACATATCCATGATTGTAACGTAGTTCGTTTTTCTTAACTATTATTCTAGATTGATTTTAAAATTATAATTTATATATAATTATTATAATTATTTCATCATTAATATTAGGGATATGTTTAAATAATTAACTTCGTTACCGTATTCAACCTACCAAATTCATTTTTCACACATAAGAAAAAAGTCATAAAAACCTATAATGAAAAATTAATTGATTAATTAATCATATAAAACAAAGTAATAAGTAAAATAAAATTAAAAATAAACATTAAAAAGGTTCTTAAGAAAGTAAATTATTTATTTAAGCTTATTATTTATGAAGATTTTGTATGTATGCAATGAATTAGACTTAAGGTAAGGGTTTCTCGTCTCAATTTTACTTCCATTATAGATATGTCATATTCAACAATTATTTATTTTGAATGGTGTATATAATCTCATTTTGGTATGTTATATAAGGAATTATTTAATATTTGTGATATTTAATGTTATTTATTTCATTTTTTATTTTGATTCAAAAGTTACCAAAGTGATAAAATATTATTTCACAATCTCATCATTATTCAGGATTGTTTTTGTTTAAATATACCCTATGGAAATTACTGAATATTTATATCCTAACATAAATCTATTTTCTTCTCCTATGTTTATTCGTGAACTTTTTTAAATTAATAACACCATTTCCCCTCTCATTGGTACTTAAAATGATTAATATTTTTTTTAAGAAAAATCAACTTTATTTCTCTCTTTGGTCGGAAATCATTTTTATTCCAAAATAATGTTTTTAAAAATGTTTACAAAAACGTTTTTAAAAAATGTTTTATAATTATAAAAATAATTTATAAAATATATTTTTACCCCTATTTTAACTTTTAAAAAATGGATTGGAAGGAATCTTCTTGTTATTTTCTAGACAAGGATCTTTTCTAACCTTTTTACAATGCAAAAGGTATATTCTTTTTTACTTCTATGGAGTGTTTGACATTTACTTCCATCATGAACATCATTCATTTGAAGAATTTTTTTTCAATTTTTCAATTTAATATTTAAATAGTATTTTCCATAATATTATGGAATTTTTTATTTTTTAAAATTTTTTCAATGAAAATAATTTTGAAAATATTTTTTGAAATTTATAGTTCTAATATATAAAGGGTGATTTTCAAATAGAGGATATTTTTCTCAAGAAATGTTCCAAGTGATCTTTAAATTTTTTTTACATATGTGGAGATATTCTTTGATGTTACTTATGATTTAATGGGGATATAATCCAATTATACCACTCTTTATTATTTATCCAGATAGTTTATGATCAGTTGGACTGGGGATATAATATATCGATACCATTCATTTTACTCTGGATAGTTTGTGATTATGTTTATTTATCGGGTAAAGTATTTAAATTTTTTATGCTATTTTAAATATGAATTTTTATGTGTATTATTTTTCACCCCTTTCATATGAGTATTGAACTGGAATTAGTAAGTGATGGGTGGGGCCTGTTATTTCCCCTTCATGCATTGGAAAGTCTTATGAGACAAACTAGATTGGGATTTTGGCTAAGGATTGCTCATTTATATAGTTTTCTTAGAACAATGCCTAAAAGGTATTTAGATTTCTCATAAAAAGGCATTGACATTATGTTTTATATGTCTAACATTATGAATTCCATCATTATGATTTCAGTTATTGATATTCGATGTAATTTTTTGATTAGATAGAATATACATGGTTTTGTTTCAGGCTCATGTGATTATTTACATGAAAGTTTTTGACTATCATTTATTCCCTTCATATTATGATCCTGTTATTGATTAAATGGTATGTGTTTCGGTTATTTACCTTTCCATATTGATTATTCCTTATTTATTAATAAATTTTACTTTACATTTATAATTACTAAGAATATGTGAACATCCCTTTTTTATTTTTTTATTTTTCTAAGCATACATAGAAGTGTTTTGTGGTGGATATGTATGGATGCACTAAGGGAAATAATGGAATTCTAAAATAAAATATATTATTTATTTTATGTTTTCAAAAATAATAACATTTTTAAGTATGTATCTATTTTACCAAGACTAATACATTATTTATTTCTTTAGGATTCAATTCCTATATCATATTCCAATGTGAAAAAGTAGACATTGGATCCAAGATATTGGGTTTGGGTTGCTATAGTTGGTACTTGAGTAAGGTTCGTAGAAACTTGGGAACTAGATTTAGGAAAATATAAATTAGAGAATGTAACCCTATGAAAACATTTGATGATATGTATAGAATAACATCACAATGCTTTTTTAAGGAATATATTATGCAATTTTTTTCTAGAAAATAAATTTATTTCTAAATACTACAAGTGGACGTGGTTCTTTTAATTATATACCTATGGGTAATAACTTTGAAAAAGGTGCACTGGGATTTATCTGATCATCACGATGTGCCTAAAAATGAGCCTTACTCTGCACCTAGTTTGATACTCTAGGGGGATATTATTAAGATAATTTACATGTTCTTTACCAACCATTATAAAAAATTTGAAAAAAAGTTATCCCGAAAGAAACCATAATTATTATTACGAGAAAATCTATGCATAATTTTTTCAATTTATGTTAAGTATTTCACGAGTTTTAGGATTATACATTATGTTTCAAAATGTTACGATCTAATCTAGTGTATTATGTAATTTTAAAATGGTTTCCAAGTAGAATACATGGAAATTACATCAATCAATGTAATCAAATGAGTAATAATGACCATTCCTTCGATAGATTAAGATAATATTTTAAGGGAACTAGTCTTCAAAAAATTCTCATCATATGAGGAAATATTTTCACATGCTAAAAATAGAGAAATATAATTATATATGTATTATGGATTCTAAATGAAGAAATAATAGAAGATAAAGATATATAAAAAGTAGGATAAAGGGAATAAGGGAAATAAGGATTTTCCCATATATGCTAATTGTGGAAAGAAACAACCTAGTACTTACTTTAAGGTAATGTGAGTATCATTCAAGTTTGGATAGAAATGAAATCATGATCATTATTTTAAGGGAAAAAATTTCAAATGTTCAATACTTCAATTGTAAGGGGATGTGGCACTACATAAACAAATTCCACAAGCATCAATGGAATATACCTAAAAAAATCTAATGGTTCATGATCAAGCTTATGCTATTACCATAAAAGATTCATAATGATAAGTATTATTGTGTTTAGATTCAATAATTATACCATTTGAGTATTTTATCAATGATATCTTAGTCATAAGAATTATGAAATGTATAAGGATTATACCACAATAATTTTTCATTAAAGATTTGAAATCATATTTTGAACGATGTCGATGGAAAAGAAAAACGTTTCAATGGAATTTTTAAATTCATATAAATCACATGATATCTTCCTAATTTTGTGATAATGATTTTTGGATAAATATATTATTGATATGGATAATGTAAATTGGGTAGTACTTATAGTCTTGGAAATGATTAGTGATTTGTTGAAAAAGTGGTTTATATTATCATTGATGGAGTTTAAAATAGTTTTTGATTTATGAATTATATAAAATAATATTTGTTTTATTTAAGGAATAAGGAATATCAGTTGTTTTCAATAAGTTTTTATGGTAATTAAGTCTATTACCATGTTTCAATAAAATATGTGACGAAGGTATTCATATTATTGTTATATGATGATTAAAAACTACTTCATGTTTTTTGGGGATTACTGATAAGTTCAATTTAAAAATTTAGTGACCTTATTTCTTAATTTTTGGATTTTAATATTTTATAAGGGTCATAAGGTTAACCATTTATGAAATGTTTTAAGTTTAAATTTGGATTTGGTTTTATTGATTAATTTATTGCTTCATTATATGAAGATTTATACATATTAGATAACCATTTCTAACCATTTTTTAATAGTAATAACTATAGATCAAAGGAATGAATTATCATTAAATTATTGATATTTTGATCAATTAGTTTTTAGGCATAAAAATTATATCTTCATTTCTTAGAGTTAGAGATGAATATGACATTGACCAAGGCATAACTAAATGATACGAATATGCTTATTAAATGGAATAAAATCAAGTAAGTATATATTCTCATTTAAATTTATCAACTTTTGGAAAGTGTTATTGAAATTAAATTTTATACCATCACCATAATTTAGGAAGATATCAATGCACATTTCCCACTTATTTGGTTTATGGGTTTGTGGTTGTTGATTTTCACAATATCATTCACTTTCATCTGATCATTGATCTATGTCACTCTATATTGTTATTTGGACTTTATGATTTTCTTCCTTATCCAAATTTTCAATTTTTAAAAATGTTATACTACATATAAACTTAGTTATGTGTTATTCCATATAACCTCTATACTCTATTTTATATCTTATTAAGAGGATATTTCATTATATCTTTTTACAGTTTGGGTTTTTAATAAAGAAATTATCAAATGTGAAATTGTTGATTTCCATAACCAAGTTTAAATTGTGATGAAATAATTTAATAAAGTTTGGTAGAATATAATAACCCCAGATTTTAATAGAAGAAAATTTTGTTCAATTGAATGCATAACACGAAACACTGACCTTAAATAAGCTACAAATATATTTATTTAAATTTAATCTCTTTGGTTGCTTCTAGAAAACGCAACCCCGAGTCAAAATGAACTATAATATAGTATACCATTACAACATATCCATTAAATTTTTGGTTATTAATAGTAAAAACTAAATTATTAAAATTATTTTTATATATTTATTAGAAATAAAATAATAATCTTTTGAAATAAAAATAAATGTTTTTCAAAAAACTGTATTTTTTCTAAAAGATATTTTAACCACTATTTTCACACATAATTTAAAATTATTTCTTTACCAATTTTAGTATATTTATTTGAAAAACACTTAATTTTTGAAATAATCATATCGAAATTACATTGTTGTGATTTTGTTTTGATTTTTATTAAAAGTTTTATTTTTTGATGAATATTGAAAAATACCGAATGTTAATTAAACACTACATTTTCATTTAAATTATTTATAAAGTTAAATTATATATTAAATTGGTTTTAAAGTAAAATTAGTTCAGTTATATATACTTTAATTAAATTAATTTCATTTTAATCATTTTAAAATTAATTTTTATATAAAAACGTTGTAACCTTTTGATTATTTTCTCACTGAAAACCCACTTTCTCATCACATCTACAAGATTAGTTTTAAATTAAATATTTACACTTCAATGAATTTATTTTTAAAGAATGTATTAAATATTTGGAATAAGAATAATTTATATTACCTAATAATTTCAACTTAATTTTTGACCAAAATTAATAGTGAAAGCAGTAAAAAATAATTACCACAGTTAAAATAAAAATGAGTTTATCAGGGGTTAAACTAAAAAGGTAAGGGTTAGAATAAACTTAAAACATTTCTAAAACATATTTATAGACATATGTAAACATTATAATGTTTAAGCCTCTAAAATAATCCATTTTTTTACCATTTTGGTATGTATAAAACGTGGGTACACCTTTTTGTTTTGAAAAATTACATGTGCGCAACTCAACTCACCAATAAAAGACAATTTCCTCTCATCTCTTATTCACACAGTAAATCACTTTTTGTTTTTAAAAGACTACCAAAATAACTTAAAAAATTCCATACCATTTTACTAGAATATTATTTTTGGACATTAATACCATCTAGGAATACTTTAAGTATAATTATAAAGAGGTGGTTCGGAGAGAGGTAAAATTTATAACTATGGGGTTTTGTTTCATATTTGCTTACAAATTATTCAAATATTCTTCATTTACACTTATATAAGAACAAAAATACCTAATAAATACTTAGCATTTATTATTTTAAGTTAATTAGCTACATCCATATCATATTCCCCCAAATGAAAAATGATAATGTTGCTCATGTTTATACTAGACTACAACCTCACGAACCGATATGACACGTTTTCCATCAAAACCACTCATGGTTGGGTTTGATGATGTATCTAAAGTAAATATATGATATTTATAATATAATTATACCTCTATATTAATTATATCATATATAACGTTTTGTTATTCCATTCATTAGGGGATATGATAATGTCACTTGTGTGTACAGTGTACTACCTTCTTGTGAAGCGATGTGCTTTGTTTTTCACTAACTCATTAAATGAAAGGTAATATGGATAAATTTAGTTAATATATGTGATATAAATGAAATAATTAAGATATTAATGAAATATTTATCATTACTAAAATATGATATATCATTTTATTTCTTACCATTTGTACTCATTGAAAGATGATAACATTATTTGTGTACGTGTGGATTACCACCTTCATGAAGAATGTGATTCCCTTTTCATCACCGCACCACATTTATGAAATATATAATTATATTTAAATAAATAATTTTGTATACAAGATATTATGATCATTTTTTAAAGGTAAACTATTACTTAAATTCTTTCCATAATGATCATTGAAAAATGGGAACATTGCTCATGCGTACGTACGGCGTACCGTCTCCATGATTGTAATTCAGTTCATTTTTCATAAAATTATTTCATGATTGGTTTTAAATGCACAATATATATATATATATATTATAATTATTTCATTATTATTATACTGTTTATGTTTAAATAATTACCAATTAGATGATAGTCAAATCACTAAATTCATTTTTTACACATAAGTAAAATATCCTCAAAACACCTGATATAAAATTAATTGATTATGTTATCATATGTAACATGGTAATAAGTGAAATTAAATGAATAATAAATTTGAAAATTGTTCTTAAGAAATTAAATAATTCACACAATTTTATTATACTGGAAGATAAATAACATACACGATGAGTCATACACAAGGTAAGGGTTTCTCCTCTCACTTTTACTTTTGTGAGACATATGCCATATTCTCCACTTATTTATTTTGCGTGGTGTATATACTACCATTTTTATTTTATATCATGAACTAACTTATCTTCATGGTATTAAATTTTCATTTGAATTTATTTATTTCCTGGATATTAGGATTCAAAAGTTACCAAATTAGTAAGGGTTTATTTCACAATATCATCATTATTCAAGATTGATTTTGTTTAAGTCTCCCTTGGGGGAATAACATGATATTTATATCTTCATTTAAAAATATTTTCTTATGCTAAATATATTCATATAAATTTTCAAGTATTTTTATCATTATTTCTCTCTTTGGTAATTAAAATTATTAAGAACATTATTTTAAGAAATCTAAATTTATTTCATTCTTCGATCGAAAATCATTTTTCTTCCAATTTTTTTTTTTATAAAAATGATTTTAAAAATGCTTTAGTATTATCCAAATGATTTATTAAATAATTTTTTACTCATGTTTCATTTTTTACAAAAATGGGTCGAAAGGGATGTTTTTTTCATTGGCGGAATGAGGAACTTTTCTTACCTTTTTACAGTGAAAATGGAATGTCATTTTTAACTCATATGACATATATAGAATTAATCACCATCATAACAATAATTTATTTGAAACATACATTTAACTTTTATATGGTTATTTTTAAATAAATTTTTGTTTCTTATAATCTATATATTTTTGTTGTTAAAATTTATTTTCAATGAAAAGGGTTTTGAAAATATTTTTTGAATTTTTTTGTTTTAAAATAAAAGGTTTATTTTCAAATAAATGATGTTTTCCTTAAGAAATGATCCAAGTGATATTTCAATTAATTTTCCATATAATAAGACATTATTTGATTTTATTTATGGTTTAATAGGGATATAAACCAATGATTTCATCCTTAGTATTTCTTAGGATGGTGTATGATCACATTAACAAGGGATGTAATATGTTGATTCTATTCATTTTAAGTTGGATGGTTTATGATTATTTTTATTGATTGGGGAAATATTTTACATTTCATAATATTGTTTAAATATGAATGTTTATATGCATTATGGTTCACCCCTTTCATATGAGGAATGCATTGGACTTATTAAGTGACATGTGACTACTATTATAACCCCTCAATGAACTGGTAGATTTCATAAGACAAACTAGATTGGGTTTTGGATGTTTAATCACCCATTTATATTTATATCTCAACATAAGGTCTCAATAGTATTTAGATGTATTGGAAAAAGTCATTGAAATTATGTTTTATATATCTATCATTATTCATTCCATCATTATGAATTCAGTTATTGATATCCCATGAAATTATTTGATAAGTTATAATACCCATGGTGATGTTGTAAGATCAAGTGATTATGTATATGGAATTATTTGATTGTCATTTATTCCTGTTATATTATTCTCAAGTTATTGATTAAATGGCATGTGTTTCAGATATTTTCTTATTATATTGATTATTTCTTATTTTTTCAAGGATAATGTTATATGTTTGACCATGCTAATCATATGAGGTCACCCCTTTCTTATGTTTAATTTCCCTTAGGATACGAGGAAGTGTTTTGTGATTGATATAAAGGGATAAGATAAGGGGTATATAGTAATTCTAAATGAAAATACTTTTTATATTTTATTTTTTCAATTTTAATAAGAATTTCAAGTATGTATCTAGTTCAACAAGACTACTAAACTATTTAGTTCTTAGTGATGTGATTCTTTATATCTTATGAAAATGTAACAAAATAGACATGAGATCTAGGCTACTGGGGTTGGGTCGACAAACCTAATGTCTAGATAAGTTTAGACCAAAGGAAAATTTTATGGAGATGGTCGAAAGGACTTAATTGTAACACCCTGACCCTCGTTACCCAGAGTCGGTCCATTAATAAATAACATTGGCATGATTACAAGGAATCAAATCCTGAACCGATCAGTTTAACAGTCTTGGAAAATAGATAACATAAATGAACATCATATTACAATTTCTAACATAAAAAACAGCATAGATAATCCTTTGAGAATTCTATTATTCTCTAGGCTTAAACCTGCATATAAATCATAATACACTTCTTGGAATCCTAAAAAAAACATAAGAAAGGGGTTATCTTAGATGCTCAGTAAGGATACCAATATAGCAGAAACTATCATAAATAAGCATAAAAATTTAAGGCAATGTATAAAACTAAAACAAAAGCCTTTTAAACTTAAAATTCAACGTAATATGAAAAATATAAATCAATTGATGCCATTTACTTATTTACATAGTGATTATACTAGTCGAATAATCACATGTAATATTAATAGCTAATTTCATAATGATGGAATGCATAATGTCAGACATCATAACAACATAGTCAAGGCCTCATGCCAAGACTAAAAATAATAATTTTGTCAAGAATTTGTGCCAAGACACTAGTTTTTCTCATGAGACCTACCGGTGTATCGAGAGGAAATAGTGGGCCCCGCTCATCAATTAATAAGTCAAATTAATTCCTCATATGAAAATGGTGAAATATAATCGAAACATTCATATTAAAACTAGCATACTAAATGTCAATACATCAACCACAAACCATGAATGGTATAAAAATGGCACATCCACAGTCAAACATAACTCATTAAATACTATATGGAAGATTGTATTATAATAAATCAACCTCAATCAAGAATAAAATTAAATGAAGGATATTGAAATAGATGAAAATAATCAGTAAAACTATTTTAGAGAAATATCCCTTTTTCTTGAATACATTTAAAAGTCACATTACTTATCAAATAATTTGTTCAAAAGAGATTTTTGAATCAAAGTGTCACATGACACATTAAAACTTTTGAAAGTAATATCAATTTTAAAACATTAATGTCCATGTAAATAAATCCATAAAACCATTTTTAAAACATTGACATTAATGAGAAAGATTTAGAATAATAAATCATTAAAACATTTAAAATGATATTTTAGTTAAAGGGTTCCTAACCAAATGAAAGATGCTTAAATACAAAAAATTGAGGAAAACATTAATCAAAACATTATAATATCATGATAATAAAACGATTCATGATATAAGATGTCAAAGGATAGTATATACACCATATAAAAGTGAATTGGCACATAATAACAAAGAAGACTCAATAGAATATAAATTGAGAAAAAATCACTTATAAAGATAGTATCCTTTGATTAAGGATAAATCAATGAAATAATTATGTCTGAAAAATATAAATACCCTCAATATGATTTTATATTCTGTGTAAAAAAATCAGAAGACATTCATACATATTCTTGTAAAAACAAAACCAATGACTTGGATGTTTAACTCAATGAATGAAAATTGACTTAAAATTACCCTTATCAATTTTAAATCAATGACTTGAGAATTTATCAATGGATTGATTATGTGTATAAAAAGTATATCCACACAAAGGGGAGTGTAAATTACTATATAAATAAATAAATAGTTATTTCATGCATAATCTTGGAGTAAAATAATCAATGAAGTGTGCGTAAAACCCAATGTGGGGAAATTGAAATTAGAAATTCTCTTATCGATTTGGTAACTTAAAAAACATACACCCCATAAAAGAAGGATAATATTATGATGATTTAAATACCCATATATTAAGGTTTATTACACAAAGAACACAATCATGGGTAGTACATACACCACACAAAAGAAAATTGTGGAAAATATATCATGAATCACACGTGAATAAAAGTGAGATGAAAACCCCTTAACTTATACTTTTCCTTAGTCGATGTTATGTTAACCTGCTTTATAATGGTTAAATAATTTTAATTAAATTATAAATGAATCACATACATAAATATTATATCATATATGATCTTATAATATTTCTTTGTTAATGATATTTCAGTAATACCATTGTTTTGGGTGTAAACTGATTCATTTCGTTTGTATGTTTTGTTACGTAAGTCATGTTTGTTATGGATAAGATATATTTGATTCATATCCAGAATGATTTTAAGTTCTTAAACAATATTTTTAATCATAAAAAGAAAATTATTCTTGAATGGTTACGATGGGGAATGAAATCACATCGCGTCGTGGAGGTGGTAATCTGTACATACATATAAGCGACAATATCATTCTATTAGTGGTGAAATAATTTGTAATTGGATGGTATATTATATATAAAGAATAATTAATATGTTATATTTATTATTTACATCAGTTATACTCATTATTATACCCATCCAAATAATGATGTGTTGAATAAAAAACTACACCACAACATGGAGACGGTAAGTCGTACGTAAGCACGTGTGGTGACTTTGTCATTCATAGGATATGTATAATAATGAATATAGTTGTACCATATTTATAATAAAATATAATTATGTATAAGGTACTTAAGTTATTATTTTAGTATGGAAACTACAAAGAAAGATGAAGTGGAAGAAGACAATAACTTTGAAAGATGTGATGAAGTAATTACCTCTTCTTTGGGTTCTTCCTTCTGATCTGAACAAAAGGGTTCCTTAGGTTGGATTTATGATCAAAGTATGTACTCTAGGATTAAGGGAGGGTATTTGGGAGGATATTTTAGCTGAGGTTGGCTAAGGAAAGAGGCTTTGTAGGTGTAAAATTAAGAGAAGGGGAAGTAGCCTTTTATAAGAGAGGTGAAGGCCATTTTACGAAAAGATAGAAATATTATTTTATTACAAAATAATTTTCAGTTTATAATGGATAAAAATAGATTTATTTTGAGGATAAGGTTGTGATGGGTTTAAAAACTCTCAACCAATTGGTTTTAGACAAGTTATGTCACCATATGAACCTTATCTTTTAGATTTAACTCTTAGTTAAATAGTTTAACTTTACCTTACCTTCTTGTATAATTGTAATACATAGTTAATGAACATATAATAAAATGAAAATAGAACATCAAGTGGTTCATTAATGACATATATATCATTATATAATTCCTTTGGATGAACCTTATATTTTTATTTCTATTATATAATATAATAAAATAGTATTTGTTTTAAAAACTCATTTATGTCAATTTTGACACTATTTAGTATTTGGTTTTTGTGAAAGTCATAAAAATATTAATTATTTGAAAAATATATGTTGAATCAACCCAAAAATGTCATAGTAACCTAAAAAATTCATGTAATGCATCAAAAGATTCAATTTACATTTATTTTAATATTTATAACATCAATTATTTTAGTCTTTCATTGATAAGGTAATTACTGCATCATCATTGTCTCATAAATAAATTTAATTATTTAACATCTAAAAATTATAAATAAAATACCATAATGTATTAAATATTTTTATCTTTATAATTAATATTTATATTTTAATTTAGATTATGTGTAACCCTATATTAAAAATATTTTATTTATTAAACATTGAATTTAACACTTTTAACTCTTCTTTAAATAAAATATAATAAATGTTCTAATCTAATCCAAGTGAATATAAAAGTATCATATTTTTTTTCTATAGGATGATTTTGGTCAAAAGACACTTTTCCAATAGAATTAGGACATGTGTTGGGATAATTATAATATAATTTTTACCTTTAAATACCCTATTTACTTTTAACTGTGGTAAATAAAATTCAAAAGTTATTACTAACCAAAAATTATTTTCATCATATTCAATCAAATTTTACTAACTGATACAACCGTGTCTTTTGGATTTTTAAAATTTAATTCACAGAAGCAGTAAAAATATATTTTATAAAAATTTGCAAATGTTCCTAGAATGTGGGTAAAAGACTGTAAAAAGTTTAATAAAAATTCTTATATCTATTATTATTAGAGGATGAATTAATAAATTGGACTAATATAGGTATTATTTATCTATTTTTAATTTAAAATAAATTTAATTTAAAAAATTTATTTAAATAAAAATTCAGCTTTAAATAATAACGCAATGTTTTTCACTATTCATCCAAAATTGAAAGTTTTTAGAAAATTACCAAAACCTTACCCAAATCTAATTTTGATATTCCAAATTTATAAATGATGTATATTTTAGAAAATTAAAAACATATAAGTTTTATTAGTTATTTTAAAAAATATTCCCATTGTCAAAACTAGAAAGCATGTTTTTTAGAATTAAAACCTATAAAAAGGTTGATATGTGTTTATGTCCAATTTAAATGTAAAATTACTTCCCTTGAAGAAAATTGGATTAAATGATAAAAATATAATCTAATTATAATTCAAAACCATTAAAATTTATAATTTAACACTATAAATTATTTTTATTGAAAAATTTGTTTTCAATTAAAAATTTGTGTTTTTCACCATTCATCAAAAATTGAAAGTTATAAGAAAAACACTGAAAATTAATCCAAACTAAATTTTTATTTCCTATTATAAATAAGAAGTTTATTTTTTCAAATTGAATATATAAAAGAGTCAAATGTTGGATTTAAAAATGGTTCTATATTAAAAGGTGATAAAATTGCATTTTTTGAAAAATACTTATTTTATCTGAAAAATTGAACTTTTTATTATATTCTGTCTAAAAAAATAATATGGATATAAAAATAATTTGGAGTATATAAAATTAATAATTCAATTAATAATATTCATAACTGGTTTTTAACATCTAGTTTTGTAAGTCGTGGTGCGCTCGAACTCGGTGTTTCCTGTAGCGCAAGATATTGAATTAATTTAAAGAAAATAACTTACTATGAAATATTGTGGTGTTAAATTATTCCACCCTTTTGGAAATTGCGTCCTAAAAATTTTAAAATTGGACCTGGAAACTTCATTGAAAGTCCTACATTAGAAAAAGAGTCAATAAAACTGTTACTTTAAAAGAAATAAAGAGAAGTACACTGGTCACCCGAGATAACCCATACCAGGATTCCATGTATGAAAACATGTAGATGAAAGATAAACTAAGTGTAAAGTTTTGATAGAGAGTGAAAGAAAACATGATCAGAAGAAAGTTAACAACAAGAAAACCAAAATCTTGTGATGGGTTAAATGGTCATTAGTTTCCTAGTAGGAAAAGTAAACAGATATCATTTTTAATGTTCCATTTCATAAAGTTGAGGAATTTATTTATGAGATTGACTATGAACATAAAGAGATATACTTACTTTTCAAGTAGAGATTCATCCTTTAATAAATTTATACCACTAACTCATCTTTTTTCCAAACGACGAGTATTTAAGATGACTTGGTCACACATGGAGTGCTAGAATCAACTTCTAGAGAATCACATATTCCACAGAGGATGAACTATATATTTCCCATGTATTTAGAGATTAACCAAAACCAAAATGGTTAGTACAAGATCAGATAATCCCCCAAAAGGATAATCTTTTATAAAAATAAATACTACTCTTAATCTTAAAAATTGAACAAACAATACCCGAAGTTTGACAAAGACCATTCCAAAAACAATTGTCCTTAAAATCCATCAATATAATCCAAACTAAGATTGAAACCCAAAACTCAAAAAAATTTAATCACATAGTCTTTCATTGTAAATATTTATATTTATCTCTAAATAACACCGAATACTCTTAAAGTATCATACTAGAGTATAATTAACCAAATCATATATTCTCTATGATAGGTTAATCATTTCCATTAATAACCTAAATCTCTATAAGTCCACAATAATAACATAAATTCTTTAAAAATAAAAATACACCATTACTCCTCAAATAAAATCCCATAGTATTCTATTTTTCTTAAGCATATAGTGTTCCCAATAGAGAAAACCTCTTCCAAAATAACATTTATCACTTAATCATGAAATCATTTTTCCTATACTAAGGATATTCATTTGATAAAACATAATATCCCAAATCAACATATTATTTATCAATAAAATCATTTAAATAAAAATAATTAGTCATACTAACCAGGGACTTCACGTACTCCAGTGGTAGGTGATAAATCCCAGTTGCACTTTGGTTATGGGTTCGATTCCTATAGCTTTGTCTGATGCGGCGGGTTATCACACGGTCTCCGTATTGTCCGTTCTCAAAAAATATATAATTTTATAACATTCCCAAAATGATATAAATTCCTCAAAATAACCATAACATAATTTAACCGAAAATGTTATCTCATACCTCACATTTTCATCCCAAAATGTAATAACTTGTAACTGCCTCAAATTCAAGGATCATATAAAACAAAATGGTTCTTTATAATTATATCCACTAAAGAAAATAAAACTCTTCATCAAATAGAATCTTCACATAACAAACTGCAGAGTTACACATACAAGATAAAAGTCTTCTAAAGAAATCCCATGGACAAAGAGCATTAATACTTTTAAACATTTCACCATCCATTTATTTCTACATATGTTCTTCCTTGACCTAGTATTTATTATATAAAATAAGGAATTGACTCAGGTATTTCCCAAGTCCCATATATTTACAACAAATGACTATAAATGGATTCTCAGGATAATTTTTATGTTCTTCCATAGTACTCTTCATTTTTCCTCAGAAATTATTTACATTATGTCCTTATTTCCCACACATAAAGCATTTTTTTGTTCCATTGAGACACTTTCCTAGGTGTCTTGTTTCGTAATTCATGCATGATGGAAATTGAGTTTTCTTTTATCTACGGTCTCCACTACTGGAGCTCTTATCATTCTCCACCTTTCTCTTCTTTGTTGAGTTTGGGAGTTGGTAAATGTATATGTTGTTGATCATATTTTTTGAAACCTGCTTCATCATGAACATGATATATTTTTTTCCTATCAACATTCCAGTTATTTTCTCATTTCCACCATCATTCCCACCTTTTACATCATGTTCAATGTTACTATGACTTCCTTGGAATCACGCCATTTACTAAAACTAGAAAGCATAGTGTGAGTAATAATAGTCATAAAACTATTTAGAGAATATCCCAACACCTTATTTTCAATATAAAACACCATAAGATTAACCAATGTTATTTATTCTTATCTTATATTAAAATCCTTCAAATTGGTTTATAAATAAAATGTGAATTTTACTAAGAATATCCCTTTGGAGTGTCAAACTAGGTGCGCAGTAAGGCCCGTTGTCGTGTACCAGGATACCCCAGGTTAAGCCTGAAACTCTTTGTCAGAGTTTTCAATCATAGGTACATCTGTGCCAAAACCATTTCCACTTTTAGTATCTAAATAGGGATGTATTTCTTGAAAGACTCACAAAATATCTAAATTACCAAAATTCTAGGAATTTATTCCATATAAATCCTCAAAATATATCTTAGGATAATGTTTTTTAATTAGAGTTTATCTAAATCTAGTTTCCTAGGTTATTTCTAAACATCCCCTGATACAAACTATAATGCCCCAAACCAAGTTATCCAGATTCGATGCATTATTACATAACATTGGCATTATTACAAGGAATCTAGTCTCGAAGGACCTATTAGTTTTGGAGTCTTGGAAAATACACAACTAGAAAAATGACTTATAGCCACATATCTATAGCCACAGTTTTTTGATCCGTGGATATAGGTTAGTTTATATCCACGATTTTAATTAAAAAACGTGGCTATATGGTTGCTAAACACTCCACGACTCTCTCATCTCCTCGACCCCTTGTGACCCACCTTATACCCACGACCTGTTCACTCTCAATGACTCTCTCTTCTTGGTGTAACTTCTACTCTTGGCTACCCTCCTCCACCCTCATGACTTCTCCTCTCTCGGTGGTGACCTCTACTCTCAGCGGTGACCTCTCCTCTCGATGGTGACCCTTATTCCCAATGGCCTTCACAACCTATCATCCCCTAGATCCTCAGCCCCCAATGGTTCCCAAATTGCCTTCGCAATGGTTCACCATCCTTATCTCCATCTCAACACTTTCCATCACTGCCACCGAATGAGGAAACCCTATCGCATTCATGGTAACATCTCACTTCTCAAGCATGTCCATGTGGAATTCATTATTGATCTTTGATAGTCTCTTTATTCCACCAAAATCCATCATTCTCATAATTATAGGCATGTTAACATACCCATTCATCCTTTATTTTTTTCATTATTATGCAACATTTTGAGGTAGTGACAATTGTTTATATATCCCACTATTTTTTATTTAGTTTGTTTTCAAGCTCACTTCCAGGTATGGGATTTTTATTCTCTATTATTTTTTGCGTTTGTGAAACTATCATATATCAGTTTTACTTTAGGTGGATAGAAGGATTAACTAGTTAAGGAAATGATATATCTTTAAATGAAATTTAAGGGGATGTAGTGTTTTTATATGTTTTACTAGTTTATTATTATTTCTATGTGATAATTCTTTCTCTGAATTTGATGGTTTTATTATGTGCATGTTGTGACTATTGTGAAATAGTTAAACCCTATGGTTGATTTAGAGTACTTATATTCATTTTTATTTAAAACAAACACTTATAAAAGGATAAGTACTTATATAAGACTAATAAATTCTTGTGTGCGTACCTTGAATTTTTGTGAAAATACTTGTGAAGGTGATAATGAATTAATCAGAAAACTCACCGTTTAAGTGAATTATGGATTTATGTGGTTTGGAAATTTTTTGTTGTGCACTGTTGGTATGTCTATTTTTTGACTTATGAATGTAATACCAGTTCTTCCTTTAATACTTTTATTTTAGTAAGAGTTTTAGGCTCACTTATTTTCATCATCAACACATCCTCCATTTCTTCTGTTTCCTTCTCAAGATATGAATTTTATTTACGATATACCTTGAATAATATCATTATGTGCATGTAGGCCTCAATATAGTCTTACATATGATGATTTTTAATTATAGATTAGAAAACATTAATAATTTCAATGTATTCATACTCTATACAATAAGGGAATAATTCATCTTTAAGGGGATTGTTTTAGATTGATCATTGAAAATAGCTCCGGATCACCTTAACTTCTGATGTTCATGGATCCTCCAACCTAGGATTTCATGTTCCTAATATTATTAACTTCATATCTTCCTTTTTCTTTCTAGTTCATCAATGAACTAGGCGAAATATCAATATTTCAATTAATAAAAGTATCATAAATGAACATTAATTATTTCTTAACTTCCTAATATATCAATGAATGGATATTAGTGTATTCCATAACTCTCGAAAGAATTTTTCATATTATTTCTATAAATATATACTACATACACTTTGGTGAAAAAGATTTATATATTTTTTTAGATCCAATCAATTTAACCTTATGCCCTAATACCAATTCAAAGTATTATGGGATCATATAGTAACCTTAAGGGGTTAGGATTTATGGATCTTAGGAATGACTAATAGAATATTTTCCTATATACATTACATATATTATAAAGTAAAAATAAAACATTGATTTTTATGATGTTTGATGTCAATTGGAGATCCTAATATTTACTGACTTGACCCTGGTTGAGTCAATAATTTTCAAATAATAATGCTATCATCAATTATGAGTTGTGTGGTTAGTTATTATCTTTAACCCCAGTGTGCATCCCATAAATAAATTCTCAAAACCACTAATAATACTGAATCCCATTAGCTTATAATGTTCCACTAAACATAAATAGCACTTCAACTATAACATCATCTTCCAGTAGAGTACATGCACACCAACCTTGTTCTACTTCTATTAAACTTAATTTTGAAGCTCTCAATATATTATTTACAACCAAAAGTTATGGTCTTAAAACTATTTTTCAAACATGATGTTATAGTATTTTGGAAAACATTGAGTCAAATATATCTCCCCTAAAAGATCTATTCATAAAATTCATTTAAATATTTATTCAGTTATTTTAAGTAGTTGTCATAATGTTTTTTCTTATCATAAATAACATCTTTCTTTTAATGTTATTATACCTTTTTATAGTGATAACCTTATCGATTATTATGTTGATTTAAAATACAGTAACTTTAAAGATCAATTATTTATTCCCTAAATAAATATTTTAAAATCTTAAAGTCATCTCAAATCTTCACAAAATACAGATTCAACTATCTTTCAAAATCTTCCTTAAATTATATAAAGAATCATAAAATTACTTTGGTGATATTTAAATTTGATCGTCTAGCTGAACATAATCATAATTATTTTTTTAACTCACATAAATTTAATGTTCCTCATTTTATTTCATGCGTTCTTACTTCCATAGACTTCAATAAATTTTCATATGAACAGAATTCTACATAAATCACATTGACACAAGTTTCCTCAATACCACCCAATAATTTTTTATTCTTTTATAAAAATATATATTCCTCAATATATTATCCTTTTTTATTCTAAATTAATTTTTTTAGACAATAACACAATTATATTGTTCTTGATGACCCAAAGAACATAAAAAATATCTCAAAAAAATAATTGAAACTCGTATTTTTTCCTTTCGAATGTTAGTTATTTTTACACATAATCTTCTATATGAATTATTATACTGAATATTTTATATTCATATTGAATTGGACATATTATTTATATATAATATTTATTTGGAATTAGTTTTATGCATGAAAAAAATATACTTTTATTTAATGTTCTCCAAATTTGATCTTTTGGGTTCATTCTCTCTGTTTGGTTATTTAATTCCCGTGTGGGCCTCTCCTTATGTCCTTGGCCTTAGGTTGGAATTTTTCCTATATATCTTCTTGGTCACTGATCTAAGATATATTTTTACTAATTATTTATCCCTCACATCATATGATTAATCTACACCATCCATTTATTTAGGGTGTCTGAGTACACTATGTGGCGTTCTGTTCGACATGGTATCATGGTGAACTATGATAGGGTGTGCTGCTAATCACTGTAGTATGTGTCAGGGGGAATTAATAACCCCTTTCTCCCTTGTTGGTTTACCATACACAGTCACTCATCCTCTGAGATATAGTTTTTATCCCTCTTTTTTTAGCACTGAAACCCTATACAAGTTGTTCTTCCTCCTCAGCGGTAAGTCATAGTATATTCAAATATCCATAGTACACTACTGGATCTTCGATGACAACATTATTCAGTGAATAAAACACCAAGATGAGTACCCAAGTGGGAGTATTTCTAGACCATATGAGACTTTAATGATCACCATTACCCTCCATAAGCCTTAATTATCAGTACATCCTACCGAAAAAGAACATTATGTGATCAGGACAACCAGAAATCTTTTTTCTGGCACTGTAAGTCTTTTAGTCTTATTTTAAAGTTGTAATTTGTTTTATCATGTTGACGTTTCTTCATCATTGTATACTATAATTTTTTCTTATTTTGATAATATTAAAATACTCAAGTTTGGGTGGTGTTCTTGTTGTGCACGCAGGGTCCAAAGGGACTGAATAACATAAATTACGTGTTCTTTACTATTTAATTAAATTATTGCATCTTGAATATTTATATTCTACTATATTGGACTGCTACTTTCAAATCCCTATATTGGTCCTTAGGTCCTTGTATGTTATTCCTTTTTGTCTTTTCACCCTTATCCCTCACAAATTTGTATCAAATCTAGAATTGTTTTCTTTTTCTATAGAACCTATTTCTTTTGTCAATAATTGGTTTTGTGTATTTCTGCATTATGGTCACTTCATAAATTGCCCCTATTTATCCAATATTTTTTATTAGATCCAATTTCACATTAATAATTCCTCTTCATTTCAAATATATTTTGATAAACATTGTTTATACTTGAGATGGGTCATATTTTATGGGTGTACACTTATCATTGTATGCGAGAACTAGACATATATCCTTCTTGTAAACTTTTTAAAAACTAGGTTCAAAATTGAAAAACTCTATGATGATAATGACTTTAACATTAGAAAAAATAATATGAGATCCCTACTAGTTAAAAAGGGCTTAATTGATTACATAAGTAGGCCTATGAAACCTATTATTACTGTAAATAAAATTGAAAAACTCTCAGATAATGTAAATATGTTTCCATGTATGTTTTAATTAAAGAATATAGTTCTATGTTGCTTTCTTTAAGATATAAATTGCTTTGGGAAGCATCCTTTGAATCTACAACTGCTATTATTTGTCTTAAACTAGAAAAACTATACATGACATCCTCTTTAGTCTGTATTTATTATAAAAGACACTAAATTTTAAATTTTAAGATAAAACCCAGTAGTTCTATAAAGGAACATTTAGATTAATTCAATAAAATAATGTAAGATATATCCAACATTAATATTCTTAAGATGATATTGTAAAACATTAATAAACTCAAATTTTCCTTATTGTTTCCCATTTAACTTTTCCTTAAATTACTTCGTTGACTTTTATTTAGATTAATTCATTTAATTTTCTTTAATCTATTAATAAAAAATATTTAAAATGTTACCATGATCCTTCGTTAGGTACCTTAACCTCCCACTTTGGATTTATTCTCAATAAAAATTTCTCATTAATGTATCCTTAAATTAAAATACTTATTATCTACCTCATTTTGATAAAAAATCAATGTCACTTTGTGTGGGATAAATGTATTCACTTTCCATTCCTTTTATTGATCTTAATTTAAATCCCTTTCATTGAAATTTTGAGATGAGGGAAATATTTATTCACGTTTTTTCTTTTTCTCCCTTTATCTTCCATTTAACTGAATACAATTATTATGTTTATTGAGATAGGGATAATGAACCATTTCTTAAATAAAAAGCTCCCAAATCAGAAAAATCTATGTCTATATGATCTATGCTCGTTTTAGATGACAAGTGTGATATACTCAGACATTAATACTATTCAAAAAATTAACAACGTGTTTCCATGTTCTAAAAAATTATCTCTTAGGGTTAAATTCATTATTTTTTCCATTTATCTTAATTTCATTCATCCATTTCAATATAAAGATCAAAATTTATAAAACATGAAATAACAGGTTTCTACCCTTTTGCGAAATCATTTTTTTTCAATAAATCAATTTTATCCCATTTTATTAAATCATCAGTTTTGATATAGTAATGGGAAAGTATGGAAAAATTTCATCATATATGAAAAAAAACTTCAATTCAATGGATTTTATATATTGGAAATTTATTCACCCTTATATATAGATTTACTCTATGTGTACTTTAATGTTCACTTTACTAGAACATTAAAATTCAGTTTTTGAATCATTAACTTTCTGGGATTTTTTATACTTTATATCAACTTCATTAGGTCTCTGAAATCCATAGATTCAATTTTTATTCCTTTATAGGGGTAAACATTTACTCATTTTCATAACCTAAAATTTCATTTTTCATCAATCTACATCACAACTAATAAAGGAATAAGTTCAATATACATTTCCTTATTAGTTAGAGTAATAGTATTGAGAGTATTATCTCAATAATAAATCATTGTTCATGTTAGGTTCATCTTTCTTCATGTGACCACTCATGATTATCTTGTAATTAATATTATTACGCTTCATGGACTTCATTTTCTATGTTTTTTTATGTGGGGTTTTCTTATTCATTTACTCTAGAAATGAACAATCATCATTATTTTTTTTCATCCAACCTCATTGATTCCTCAAGGTTTTATGTATATACATCCATGGAAACCTTCAGAATATGATTATTTTTATTCTTACATTGTTATTTTTCATTCACAGTAAACTTTAAATCTTATTAATAAATATTCTTTTTATTTATCAGTTCCTCATACCTAGGTAATCATGTTATTAATTTTTTATAGCATGGTTAACATCCTTACATCATCCAAAATGATTATTTTCACCTGTAATGGTACACCCATCAGTGGTAACTTCTAATTAACATTAACATATTTGTTGGAAATTTCTTACACCATTCCAATTTTCTTGTTTATTTTTGTATTGATTCAATTGGTTTCTTTAAAGATATTTCATTAAAACTAATATTAAATTATTTATTATAACTTTCCAAAAAAATGGCCTTTCCTTCCATAGTAAAATCTTCTCTGTTTTAGTGTGGAAATTTATTATACTTTCATCAATGGTGTAACCTTGTTTGTATCTTAATTTTCTTTACAACCCATAGTAGAGTTACCAACTATTTTCCTTTTATTTTTCTTCCACTATTGTGGTCTCCTTCCATTATTTGTATTGAATATTTTCTTGTTAGTTGTGACCTAGTACTCACCATCACTATGACCATATCATCCAAAATTTATAATGAATTTTCCAAGATATTGAAAATTGTTTTCAAAATATTTTCTCATTTCCATGTACTAATATTAAATTTATCTGATTTTTTATTAAATCCTATTCTTCACCCCTTGACATGCGCCATATCATTTTTTAATAGGTTTTTATATTATTCCAATAGTCAATGTGCTGGGGTCTAAACATTCCCCAACACTAGTAGTTTCCATGAAATCTAATCTTCATCCATTGAGTATAATTTTACTGGTGGAGAGATATTTTAGAAATTTTTCCATATTGTCACCTTATGGGATAATTCTTACATTACTTCATTCTTCCATCTTCACTGAAGTAGTGCATTTAGAAATATATTTATTCACCCATATTCATGGATAATTACAACTATCACTTTTCAATTTTGTGGAATTTGTGTATACATATTCATTAAAATGAGGGGTTAACATATTCTTAATATTTTAAGAAGATGATTCTTTTAATTTAATATTTATTATCCTACTACTATATAATGACTCTTATATGATGTAAAAATTTTATTAGGAACTTTATTAGATGTCACTCTCTTAACATCAAGTGAGTATTCAAATTTAGTGGTTTCAAAGTTCTTTAATTTAAATTCCAACTCAAGAAATATTAAATTTTATGTTTTTTTCTAGTCATTAATAATGATTACATTATCTTTATAGCCATCCTTAAAATTTTGAATATTTTCTTCATGCATCATATATTCGTTCTATATTGAATTTTCACACACTTTTATTATTATAGATTAAATTTTACACTAGGAGTTATTGACTTCAAGGGGGGAGGGTGTAGGGGGGTCTGCAGGGGCAGGGGGTCTACAAGGGAAGGGTTAGAGGGAGGGGGAAAGGGTAGAGGGAGGGGGAGGTGGGAGGGGCTAGGGGAGGGTCCAGGGGGTATGTAGGGGAAGGGGGAGAGGGTGGTGGTCTGCAGGGGGGTCTGTAGGGAAGGGGTGAAAGGGGCAGTGGGGGGAGGGAAAACTGGAAGGGGGAGGATGTAAAGGGGATGGGCAATGGGGGGAGGAAAAAGTCATAGGGGGGAGGGTGTGGGGGGTAGGGGGTATGTAGGGAAGTGGGGAGGTATAGGTGTGGTGAAAGGGGGTTCTTTAGGGCAGTAGGGAGGGTGTATGTGGGTTAAAAGGGGGAGTGGGTGGGGGCGGGGTTACAAGGTGGGTGGGCCATAGGTTAATGATGAATCCATTCATGAACAACCTTTAGATATTCACCCAATAACATATAGTGTCCCCCCCTATATGGACTAATTTTTCATTTATTTTTATGAATTATAATAATTTCCCCCTTTCATGAAATCCATACTTGAATGAACATTTAGAATAATAACATCATTAAATAAATATGATTTAATATTTTAACCATCTACAAACTTGATTACTCTCTAATTCTTATTTTGTTCTATTTTGACCATAAGAATCTTGCTATTGCTCTATATTCTAAACATACTTCTTATTTCTCCTCAATTTTATGTTTATGAATCATCATACACAAGAATATTTCAATGCTTTCATTAATTACATGTGTTCCCATTTGTATGTATTATGTTTATCAGAGTATTTTATTGGTAACATAATGATATTATATGAATAACCATATAAACATTGAATGTTTTCATTAATTAAATGTTTTCTCATTTTTATACATTATGTTTATCAGGATTCTTCTCTCCTTCCTCTGATTTAAGTTCATAAATAAATGAATATTTAAATGATCTTTATGATGGTTGTGGTGCCAGTGGTCTGAGAGGAGGTGATAATGATGTTGGTGTTTCTATAAGAGATGATGAGGGTCATGATGGTTTTGGTGATGCTGATATTGAGATACACTTCAGATGTAAATTTTATTCTTGGTTTATACATTTAATTTTATCAAATAGTTCTTTTTATTATGATGATATTGACACTGAAATTTTATATTGTTTATATTAGAGAGAGTTTGAATTCTTATGATATTTATTTTATTATGCTTGAGTTCAGTTTTATTTGGAAGGTGGTGTTTTTTTATCGTAACTAGAGGATGTGAGTACTATTATAAGGTGTAGCTATTATGGAAGCATTTAGTGATATAAGTTTAGCTGGGTAGGAATAAATTTACATTGTAATTAACTGTGGCTATAGGGTCTATTTTCCATGGTTTTGAAAGTGTTATTAGAGACCATGATCTGTGGTTTAACCATGGGGGGATGGAAGGGGGTGGGGGGATGGTATGGGGGATTGGTAGGGGAGGGGAAGGGGGTGTTTTTGGAAGGGGTGGGGGGGAAGGGGGGAGGGGCAGAGGCGGGGTGAGGGGGATAGGGTGGGAGTGTGTAGTGAGGAGGGGGTGGGAAGGGGGGTGTCCAGGAGGGTGTGGGGTGCATGGGGGAAGGTGTGTGCTATGGGGTGGGGTAGGGGTGCAAGGGGGTAGTTGGGGGAGGGCATAGGGGGGTGGGGGGTTGGGGGTCTACAAGGTAAGGGGTGAAGGGGTGTACTAGGGGTGTGCTAGGTGGTGGGGTAGGGGTGAAACAGGGGCAGTGGGGGGAGGAAAACTAGCTGGGGGAGGGAAAAGGGGGTCTGTAGGGGTGTTATAGGGGGTGGGGTAGGGGGTGGGGCGAGGGGGGGGGGGGAACTATAAGGGAGGGGGTGTCCATGTTTGGGGGGGGGGGGTTCCAGTGGTGTGTCCAAGGTCTAAGGGGTGTCCAGTGTCTGTGGGGGGGGGTGTCCAGGGTCTGGGGGGTCTATCCGATGGGGGTCTGTCTAGGGGGTTGTCTAGGGTATATGGGGGGAGGGGGCTATCCAGGGTTTGTTGAGGGGGGGGGGGGTGTCCAAGGTCTGGGGGGTGTCCAGGGGAGTTGTCCAGGGTATGAGGGGGGTGTCTAGGGTCAATCTAGGAGAAGGGATGTTTAGGTGGGATGTCTAAGGGAGTGGAGGTGTGGGTCAATCCTGGGAGGGGGGTATGTCTAGGGTTTTTCTAGGGGTTTCCAGTGTCTGGGGGGGTCTGACTAGGGTCTATTTTGGGGGGGGGGATATCCAAGGGAGTGGATGGGGGAATTTTCATGGGGAAGGGGGGCTGTAAGCGGTGGGGATGTTTTTTATGAAATGGGGAACCTTATAACCACGATTTGAAACTATGGCTATACCCTCTGTGCCTTAAGATACCGCCATGGTTTCAAACCATGGCTTTAGGTATTGTTCCACGATTCAAACCGTGGTTATAGGTCTTTCCCTATAGTCACACCAATACCATCCACAGTTCACAAAACCATGGATATAACCTATAGCCATAGTTTTTGGACTTATAGTCCCTGGTTAAAACCTTGGCTATAGCCTAAATTCCCAGTAGTTATAGATTACATATATGAACTTCACATTACAATTTCTAACATAAAAAACAACATAGATAATACTTTGATAATTCCATTATTCTCCTGGATTAAACCTTCATATAAATCATAACACTTATTGGAATCCTGAGAAAATAAAAAGTAAGAAAGGGATTAGCTCATATGCTAAGTAAGGATAACAATATAGTAGAAACTATCATAAATAAGCATAAACATTTAAGGCAATGAATAAGACTAAAACAAAATCCTTTTAAAATTAAACATTAGTCTAATATGGAAAAGAGAAATAAATTAATTCCATTTACTTATTCACATGGATATTCTACTAGTTGAATAATCACATGTAATAATAATAGATAATTTCATATTGATGGAATGCATAATTCCGAACATCATAACCACATAGTCAAGGCCTCGTTCCAAGACTACAAATAATAATTTGTGTCAAGGCCTTGTTCCAAGACACTAGTTTGTCTCATAAGACCTAGTGATTCTTCGAGGGGCTATAGAGGGCCCCACCCATCACTTAATAAGTCTAATTCATTCCTCATATGAAAATGGTTAAACATAATCTAAACATTCGTATTAAAACTAGCATACGAAATTTCAATACTTTAACCACAAACCATGAATGGTATAAAAAATCACATCCATAGTTAAACATAACTCTTCCATTACAATATGGAAAATTGTATTATAATAAATCAATCTCAATTAATAATGAAATACAATGATGGATATTTACATAGATCGAAATAATTCGTAAACTATTTGAGAGAAATATCCCCTTTTCTTGAAAGCATTTAAAAGTCGCTCTATTTATCAAGGAAGTCATTTAAAAGAGATTTTTGAATCAAAGTCTCACATAACACTTCAAATATTTTTAAAGGAATATTAATTTTAAAACATTCATGTCCATATAAATAAATACCTAAAACCATTTATAAAACATGTACATTAATGACAAAGATTTAGAAGAAAAAATATTTAAAACATTTAAAATGATATTTTATTTAAAGAGTTTCTAACCAAATGAAAGACACTTAAATACCAAAAATTGAGGAGTAAAATTAATAAAAACTTTATAATATCATGAGAATAAAGGGATTCATGATACAATATGTCAAAGTGTAGTATATACACTATATAAAAGGGAATTGGAGCATAACAACAAAGAAGTGTCAATGGAATATAAATTGAGATAAAATCCTATAAAAATATCGTATCCTTAGATTAAGGATAAATAAATGACATAATTATGTGTGAAAAATGTAACGCCCCGACCCCAGTTACCCAGAGTCGGTGCATTATTACATAACATTGGCATGATCACAAGAAAGATCAAGTTTCGAAAGACCGATTAGTTTAGTAGCCTTGGAAAAACTAGATATATTCATAAGTCTTACATTAAATCATAAAAATGAAAACTACTACAACATATTTTCTTCATAGTCCATACTCAAATCCCCACATACTATCCCTGCAAGTCATTCATAAATTACTTCTTCACATCCTGGGAAAAATAAAACATAGAAAAGGGGTGATCTCAAATGCCAAGTAAGGATAACAATATAGTGGAAACATTCATAAATAAGAATAAACATTTAAGGAAATGTATAACTAAAACAAAATCCTTTTAAACGTGAACTTCAACATAGTATGGAAAAAATAAAACGAAATCATGTCATTTTATTATTCACATGGATATTCTACTTATCGAATAATCACATGCAATACCAATAATCACTTTCATAATGATGGAATGCATAATTCCAGACTATCATAACCACATAGCCAAGGCCTCGTGCCAAGACTACAAATAAGATTTTGTCAAGGCATTATTCCAAGACACTAGTTTGTCTCATGAGACCTACCGATGCATCGAGGAGCTATAGAAATCTCCACCCGTCACATATTAAGTCCAATGCATTCCTCATACGAAGCAGTTTAAACATAACATAATCATTCGTATTAAAACTAGCATACGAAATGTCAATACTTTCTCCATAAAACATGAATGGCATAAAAATAACACATCCACAGTCAAACAAATAACAAAACCTACAACATAATATGGAAGTTTTGTTTCATAATAAATTAGCTTCAAATAAGTTTAAAATCCATCAAAGGATGTTGACATAGATGAAATCAAAACTCTTTTTAGAGAAACATCTCTTTTTATTTTGAAATAATTTTAGAGTCATATAAAATAAAACATTTTATTTGAAAATATTCTTATAATCGTGTAAGGTAAGATTCGACGATTTTATAATGTCCAAAAATAGCCGCACCCACCGTATAAGTTAAAAAAACATTCTTACCCTAATTCTGTCGAAAAGGTTAAAAAGCACCTTGTTTGGAAAACGACAGAAAGATTACTTTAGAAACCTATTATTAAAATTCAATCAATGGTATAAATTACTTAAACCCATATTCTTGTAAATGGTAAATTTTTTTTGAAATACATTTTTAAGAAACATGGATGTGGATGATAAAGAAATCCCAGTATATTATTACGTATATACAACCTCGGATAATGAAGAGATTGAGAAATAAACCCTTACCTTGTAATTTTCCTTGGTTGAGGGTAGTTTAACCTCCTGTATAATGGTGAAATAATTTTTATTAAATTATTCAAGAATCATATACATTAATATGATATCATATATGATCTTTTAACATTGATTTGTTAATAATATCTTAGTATTATCATTGTTTCAGGTGTTAACTTACTCATTTTCTTTTATATGTTTTGTTACGTAAGACATGTTTGTCATGTATAGGTTGTATATTATTCATATACAAAATGATATCAAGTCCTTGGATACTATTACTAATCATAAAATGAGATTTAGACTTGAATGGATACGATGGAGAATGAA
This sequence comes from Viscum album, assembly GCA_963277665.1. Lineage (NCBI taxonomy): Eukaryota > Viridiplantae > Streptophyta > Magnoliopsida > Santalales > Viscaceae > Viscum > Viscum album. The sequence continues at coordinate 611,038,266 of OY728129.1, read as the reverse complement.
TCTCATCGCGTTCGTGGAGACGGTAGTCCGTACGTATGCACGAGGGACAATATCATTCTTTTGATATTAAAATAATATATAATTGTATGGTATATCATATATACAGAATCATTATCATGTTATATTTATTATTTACATGAATTACACATCATTGTGATACCCATCCAAATAATAATTTATTGAATAACAATTACACCACGACGTGGAGACGGTAAGCCGTACGTACGCACGTATGGTGATAAGTTATTCAAAGGATGGATAGAATACTGAAATATGGTTTTAAAATGTTTATAATAACATAAAATTATATATGATATACTGGATTTATTATTTTATAATGGTAATAACAAAGAAAGAAGAATTGAAAGAAGAAAGGAACTTGAAAAAGGGTGCTGAAATCATTACCTCTTCTTCGGGTTCTTCCTTTTTATTTGATACAAAGGGATCCTTAGGTTGGCTTTCGGATCCAAATAAGGCCTCTAGGTTGTATTTAGGGATGTTGAGAGAGTATTTGGGTAGGTTTTGGCCGATCCAAAAGGCTTTTAAGGTGTTAATTAATGAGAAGGGGGAGTGCCCTTTTATAAGAGGGGTGAGGGGAACCTTTGGAAAAGATAGAAATATTATTTTATAATAAATTCATATTCGGTTTCTAGTGGATAAAAAGTTTATTATTTAAAGGTTAATGTGGGTATGGGTTGAAAACCACTCAACCAATATAATTTAGATAGGTTTTGGTCGTTATACTAACCGTATCTTTTATTTTTGACTCTTAGTTAATTAGTTTGACATTTACCATGTAACTTTGTATTTTTATATTATATAGTTAATAAAATTACTATATACATTCAAGAGACCTCAAAGTGGTCCATTAATGATACACATATCATTATATAAGTCTCTTGGATGAACCTTAGATTTTTATGAATTTAATATCAATTAATAATATAATTTTTTTTAAAAACTCTTTAATGTCAATTTTGACACTATTCAATAATTGATTTTTGTGAAACTCTTAACAGAATGATTACTTCAAAAAAAGTTAATTAAGTAAATACTAACATGTCATATTAAACTATAAAATTATTTTAATTCATAAAAAGTCTAAAATTGTATTTATATGGGTATTTATAATATCAATTATTTTAATTTTTCATTATTATGGTAATTACTACATCATCATTGTGTCATAAATAAATTAAATTATTTAATGTCTAAAAATTATAAATAAAATATAATTATGTATGAAATATTTTTATCTTTCTAATGAATATTTAAAATCTAATTTCTCTTATGTATAACCCTATATTAAAAATGTTTTAGTAAATAAACTTTTATTTTAACTCTTTTAACTCTTCTTTGAATTAAATAATAATAAATGTCATAATCTAATATAAGTGGAAATAAATGATAATATTTTATTTCTAATGTTGTTTTTGGTCTACATAAACTTTTCCAATAGAATTATGACATGTGTTAGGGTAATATTAATATCATTTTTACCCTTAATTACCCTATTTACTTTTAACCGTGTTAAATAAAAGTAAAAAGTTACTATTCACCAAATATTATTTTCATCTCATTGAACCAAATTTTACTACTTGATATTAACCGTGTCTCTCATATTTTCAAAATTCCACTCACAGAAGTGGTAAAATTATGTTTTATGAAAAATTCAGTTTTTTAACTACCACTTAGTGGTTTCACTATTCATCAAAAATTGAAGTTTTTCAGAACAATGCTAAAATTTCACCCTAAGCTATAATTGATATTCTGAATTCAAAAAATATGTCTATTTTACAAAATTCCAAACATATAAGTTTCATTAATTAATTTTATAATTAATTCCCGTTGTCACAACAAATAGTGTGTTTTTAAGAAATAATATATATCAAAAGATTGACAATTGTTTATGTCCAATTTCAAAGTTAAATTAATTATAATGAACACCATTGGATAAAATGGTAAAAATATATTCTAATTATAATTTAAAACCACGCAATAATATAATTTATCACTATTAATTATTTTGATTAAAAAAGTTGTTTTTAAGTATTTTTCACTATTCATAAAAATTGGATGTTCTCAAAAAAATACCAAAAATTCAACTTAGGATAATTTCGATATTCCAAATCCAAAAATGAAGTCCATTTTGAAATATAAAATATATATAATTTCAAAATGTAGGTATTACTATTCATAACGTCTAATCTGATTGATTGTGGTGTGTTAGAACTCGATGTTGCGTACAACACACGCTATCACATTATTCAAAGAGAAGCGTACCGTAGAAGCTTAGGGTGTTACATTCTCCCCTCCTTCAAATAATTTCATCCTCGAAATTTCTAGAATACCACCGAATGAAAAGACTCGGGTGTTTCTTCATCATAAGTTCCTCGGGTTCCCACGTTGCCTCTTCCATCTTATGGTTTCTCCACAAAACTTTTACCAGACGCGTCGTCCAATTTCTCAGCACGTGTTCTCTCATATCAAGAATCTTGATGGGATATTTGAAATAATACAGATCGGTTTCTAGTTCTAATTCCTCATAGGTGAGTACATGCGTTGGTTCAAGCATGTATCTCCACAACAGAGATACGTGGAACAGATTGTGAACTTTGGAGAGACTGGAGGCACTGCCAATCTGTAAGCTACAACCCCAATTTGTTCTATAATTTGGAAAGGTCCGATGTACCTGAGACTCAATTTACCTTTCTTACCAAAATGTATGACTCCCTTCCATGGAAATACCTTCAGGAAATCATGATCACCGACTTGAAATTCCAAATCCTTCCTTCGATTATCGGCATAGCTCTTCTGCCTACTTTGAGCTGCTTTGATGTGATTTTGGATTACCTTCACCTTTTCCATCATTTCCTCCACCATTTCTAGACCTACACATTTTCTTTCACCAAAATCATCCCAATAGGTTGGTGTGAGACATCTCTTTCTGTATAACGCTTCATATGGTGTCATCTGAATACTCAAATGGAAGCTATTGTTATAGGAAAATTCTACCAAAGGTAAATATTGATCCCACATACCCTGAAAGTCATGTTAGCAAGATCTCGACATGTCTTCTAAGGTTTTAATAGTCCGTTCTGATTGTCCGTCTATCTGAGGGTGGTAGGCAGTTCTCAAATGAAGTTCAGTATCCAGGGATTTCTGAAGACTCTTCCAGAATATTGAAGTAAAATAGGGATCACAATAAAAAACAATCAATAGGGGTACTCCATGAAGTTTCAAAACTTCGTTAATATATAATCTTGCTAGACTTCCAGTGGTAGATCTTCTCTTATAGCAAGAAAATGTGCTGACTTGGTAAGACGATCAATAATAACCCATATTGCATCGTTCCTTCTAGGAGTCTTTGGTAGCCCCATGAAAAGGTCCATCATAATATTGTCCCATTTCCACTCCGGTATGGGAAGAGGTTGCATGACTCCTCCAGGATGTTTCCTTCCAGCTTTCACTTGTTGAAAAACCATTTATCTTGACACAAAATCAGCAATCTCCCTCTTCATGGTGTCCCACAAAAAATGTTCCTTCAAATCTCTATATATTTTGGTGCTCCCAGGGTGTATAGAGAAATTGGAACTATGAGCATCATTCAACAATTCCCTTTTTAGATCAGGTATATCGGGAACACAATGCCTCTTACCAAATTTCAAATTTTCATCTTCATACACAAAGTCTCTCAATCTCCCATCATTCACATCTTTAATCTTCTTTTGAAATTCTTCATCATCGGTCTGAGAACTCTTAATCCTTTCTGGTAAAGATGGTTTGGCAACCATTTGAAAAAGCATTGATGTTTCACCTTCCCTGGTTATTCCCATGTCCATCTTCACTATATCCATGAAAATTGGATCCCTTTAAATTCTCATATTGTTCAAAACTCCATGATCTTTTCTTCTCAAAGCATTTTCCACCTTGTTTTATTTCCCTGGGTGGTAATGTATCGTTCAATCATAATACTTGAGTGATTCAAGCCATCTCCTTTGCCTCATGTTGTGTTATTTTTGTGAGAAAATATACTTCAAACTCTTATGATCAGTATAAATCTCACATTTTTCACCATAGAGGTAGTGCCTCCATATCTTCAAAGCAAATATCACTGCTGCTAACTCAAGATAATGAGTAGGATAGTTTTTTTCATGAATTTTCAACTGTCGTGATGCATGGGCAATAACCCTATCATTCTGCATAAGGAAACAACCAAGTCCTTTCTTCGATGCATCACTATAAATAACGAAACCATCATTCCCTGATGGTAGAGTCAATATAAGAGCATTGAATAATATTCTCTTCAGTTCTTCGAAACATTCTTAACACTCTTTTGTCCAAATAAATTTAACCCCTTTACGTGTGAGCTTTGTTAATGGGTTAGCCAACCGGGCAAAATTCTGGACGAAACGTTGATAATAACCTGCCAAACCAATAAAACTATGTACCTCAGTTATACGTGTAGGTTCTGGCCATTCTTGGGTTTCCTTGGTCTTAGAAGGATCAATAGAGATTCCATCTTTAATGACAATATGGCCAAGAAAATAACTCTTCTGAAGCCAGAATTCACACTTGCTAAACTTCCCATATAATTCATGTCTTCTACGAGTCTTCAGGATAATGCACAAGTGATTTTCATAATAATCATAGCTTTTGGAGTATACCAAGATATCATCAATAAATACCACCACAAATTCATCGAGATATCCCTTGAAAACTCTATTCATTAGATCCATGAATACAGAGGGTGAATTAGTCAATCCAAAAGGCATTACTGTAAACTCGTAATGCCTGTACCTGGTTCGAAATGCTGTCTTCGGAATGTCTTCCTTCTTCACACACAACTGATGGTATCCAGATCGAAGGTCAATCATTGAAAAGTATTGAGCTCCGTGCAGTTGGTCAAATAATTCATCATTGCAAGGTAGGGGATACTTGTTCTTTATTGTTATAGCATCGATCTCCCAATAGTCGATACATAACCTCATAGATCCATCTTTCTTTTTAACAAAAATAACAAGGGCTCCCCATAGAGAAACACTAGGGTGAATAAATCCCTTATTAATCAATTTTTCTAGTTTTTTCTTTAGTTAAACTAATTCTACAGTGGCCATTCTATAAGGGGTCTTCTATATAGGCCTTGATCCAGGAATTAAATCAACGGAAAACTCAACTTCTCGTTCTGGAGGATGTCCAGGTAAATCTTCCGGAAACACATCTACATATTCTTTCACAATAGGTACATCCTCTATTTGAACATTCCTTTCCTCACTGATAGTCATTTCATTCTCTTCCTCCCCAATAATTGAATTAAGTTGAGCTACGGGGGGTAGATCAAGATAAGAATTAGGTGGTGACGATTCTTCTCTAAAGATAAGGTGTTCCTTATCATCATCATCAAAAATAATAAACTCCTTCTTCTTACAATAAATCTTCACATCATAGTCTGAAATCCAATCCATACTGAGAATTATATCAAACTCAATCATAGGTATGACGATGAGATCAGCAGATAAAGAACATTTATGTGCTCTAATGGGGAATGATTCACAAAACATTATTGCAATGATACTTCCCTTAGGAGTTTTAACTGACAAATCCCTTGTTAAATCAAATTGGAAATATCTAATTTTATTAGAAAACTGGGAAGATATGAAACAATGCGATGATCCAGAATCAAATAATGCATTTTCTAAACTTGAGGAAACCATTAAATTACCTGCCACCACGTCTTTCAGAGCTTCTACCTCAGCAGTAGTGATAGCATAAGCTTGGCCTTGATCCCTTGGCCTTTTCTGAGGTATGTTCCCTTGACGCTTATGACATTCATTTTCATAATTCCCCATCTCCCTGCAATTGTAGCACTGAACATTGGTAGCTTCCTTCTTCCCTTTGCAATCATGAGCTTGGTGGCCTTTTTCACTACACTTGTAACAGAAACCCATTCCCTTTAAGCAAGTACCGAGGTGTTTCTTCCCACATTTACCATAGGATGGATATTAAACCTTTCCCTTCTTCCCCTTATTTCCTTTCCCAGATTGATTAGCAGATATCTTCTTCTCTTTCTTTGCTTAAAAGTCATAAGACATAGAGAATTCCTTTTCAGTCTTGATAGCACATGAGACAATGTCTTCATACGATGAAAAGGATTTTGAGACTAATGCTCGATGGAGAAATGGTTTTAACCCATAAAATAAACGATCAATCTTACTTCTGTGGTTATGTATATAATCTCCAGCATACCTTTCTAACCTTGTAAAGTTAGCCTCATACTTTGTGATATTCTCATCCTCCTTTTGTTCAGACTCAGAAATTGCCTTTCCATATCTACTCGATGGTCATGAAGAAATTATTTTTCTAAAAATAGATCTTTGAACTCCCTCCATTACATATTTTTTACTTCATAATCTTCCTTCATGTTTTGAATCAATTAACACCATTAATCAGCATCTCCAGTGAGGCGGTAAACTGCCATGATAATGTTTTCCCTTTCACTACTCCTCAAAGCCTAAAATATTTTCTCTAGGAAATTTATCTATTGCTTAGCTACTAAGGGATTTGTACTCCCATTGAACGTTGGTGGTTGTTTCCTCATGAATAGATCTAACATTGATCCTCCACGCTGCGGATCAGGGTGCTCCATACGGGTATGGTTATTATTCATAACCTAAGTGAGTTGTCCCAGTATGGTGATTAGATGATCGGCACCAGTTGCATCACCAGCTCCACTATAATTATCTTGAGCAGGAGGGAAATCCCTACATGGAGTGCGTGCATTGATACAGTTTCCATTTCTTCCACTAGGCGCCATTTCTAAACAATGGAATCAACTAGATCAGTTTATGAATCAAAATACATAATCCCATACTTATAAAACACTTAACATAAATTGAACTATTTATGGATATAATCCATAATGATAAAAATGTTTTCTTTGAGGAAGTATATACTCATAAACGCTTCATAATGATTTGTAAAGAAAATGAGAGTTATCCTAAGCATATCCCCTGGGAGTGTCGTAACAAAGAGTGCATCAAGGCCCGTTTTCGTGCACCAGTTCTCGTTCGAGTCTAGCTCAAAGCGGTGTTTTCTGGTTTTACCCCTAGGTACATTTGTGCCAGAGCCGCCTCTACCTACTCATATCCAGACAGGGATGTATTTCTCAGAAAACTCACAAAATCTCTACAATACCAAAATTCTAGGAAGTTCTTCTATACTAACCCTCAAAGTACATCTTAAATCAATGTGCTCTAATCAGAGTTTATCAAAATATAGCTTCCAAGGTTTGTACTAAACTTCCTCTGATACAAACTATAACACCCCGACCACAGTTACCCGAGTTGGTGCATTATTACATAACATTGTCATGATCACAAGAAAGATAAAGTCTCGAAAGACCGATTAGTTTAGTAGCCTTAGAAACAATAGATATATTCATAAGTCTTACATTACATCATAAAAATGAAAACTATAACAAAATATTTTCTTCATAGTCCACAATCATATCCCCATATACTATCCCTACAGGTCATTCATAAATTACTTCTTCACATCGTGGGAAAAATAAAACATAGAAAATGGGTGAGCTCAAATGCCCAGTAAGGATAACAATATAGCCGAAACTTTCATAAATAAGAATAAACATTTAAGGCAATGTATAACTAAAAAATCCTTTTAAACTTGAACTTCAACATAGTATGGAAAAAATAAAATGAAATAATGTCATTTACTTAGTCACATGGATATTCTCATAATCGAATAATCACATGCCATATCAATAATCACTTTCATAATGATGGAATGCATAATGCCAGACTATCATAACCACATAGCCAAGGCCTCGTGCCAAGACTATAAATAAGATTTTGTCACGGCCTTTTGCCAAGACACTAGTTTGTCTCATGAGACCTACCAATGCATTTTTGAGCTATAGCGTGCTCCACCCATCACATATTAAGTCCAATTCATTCCTCATATGAATAGGTTTAAACATAACATAAACATTCGTATTAAATATAGCATTCGAAATGTCAATACTTTCTCCATAAACCATGAATGGTATAAAAATAACACATCCATAGTCAAAAAATTACAAATCCTTCAATACAATATGGAAGTTTTGTTTCATAATAAATTAGCTTCAAATAAGCTTAAAATCCATCAAAGGATGTTGACATAGATGAAATAAAAACTCTTTTTAGAGAAATAACTCTTTTTTTGAAATCATTTAAGAGTCCTATAAAATAAAACATTTTCTTCCAAAATATTCTTATAGGATTGTAAGGGAAGATTCGACAATTTTATAATGGTGGAAAATTTCCACACCCTCCGTATAAGTTAAAAAAACATTTTTACCTTAATTATGTCGAAAAGGTTAAAAAGCACCTTGTTTGGAAAATGATGGAAATATTCCTTTATAAACCTCTTATTAAAAGTAAAACAAGGGTATAAATGACTTTAACCCATATTCTTGTAAATGGTAAAAATGTTTTGAAATAAATTTTTAAGAAACGTGGATGTGGATGATAAAGAAATCCCAGTAGATTATTACGTATAAACAAGCTCGGATAATGAAGAGATTGAGAAATAAACCCTTACCTTTTACTTTTCCTTGGTTGAGGGTAGTTTAACCTCCTCTATAATGGTGAAATAATTGTTATTAAATTATTCAAGAATCATATACATTAATATAATATCATATATGATCTTTTAACATTGATTTGTTAATAATATCTTTGTATTATCATTGTTTCGGGTGTCAACTTACTCATTTTCTTTTATACGTTTTGTTATGTAAGACATGTTTGTCCTGGATAGGTTGTATCTTATTCATATCCAGAATGATATCAAGTCCTTAGATACTATTATTAATCATCAAATGAGATTTATACTTGAATGGATACGATGGAGAATGAATCTCATTGCGTTCATGGAGACGGTAGTCCGTACGTACGCACGAGAGACAATATCATTCTTTTGGTATTAAAATAATATATAATTGGATGGTATATCATATATACAGAATAATTATCATGTTATATTTATTATTTACATGAATTACACATCATTATTACACCCATTAAAATAATAATTTATTGAATAACAATTACACCACAACGTGGAGACGGTAAGCCGTACGTACGCACGTATGGTGACATGTTATTAAAAGGATAAATAGAATACTGAAAAATGGTTGTAAAATGTTTATAATAACATTAAATTATATATAATATACTTTAGTTATTATTTTATAATGGTAATAACAAAGAAAGAAGAAGTAGAAGAAGAAAGGAAGTTGAAAAAGGGTGGTGAAATCATTACCTCTTCTTCGGGTTCTTCCTTTTGATTTGATCAAAAGGGCTCTTAGGTTGGCTTTCTGATCAAACTAAGTCCTCTATGTTGTATTGAGTGATTTTTAGAGAGTATTTGGGCAGGTTTTGGCCAAACCAAAAGGCTTTTAAGGTGTCAATTAATGAGAAGGGGGAGTGCCCTTTTATAGGAGGGGTGAGGGGCACCTTTGGAAAAGCTAGAAATATTATTTTATAATAAATTCATATTCTGTTTATAATGGCTCCAAAGTGTATTATTTAAAGTTTAAGGTGGGTATGGGTTGAAAAACACTCAACTAATAGAATTTAGACAGGTTTGGGTCATTATATTAACCTTACCTTTTAGTTTTAACACTTAGTTAATTAGTTTGACTTTTACCATGTCACTTTGTATTTTTATATTATATAGTTAATAAACTTACTCTATACATCCAATAGACCCCCAAGTGGTCCATTAATGATAAAAATATCATTATATAAGTCTCTTGGCCGAACCTTAGATTTTTATGAATTTAATATCAATTAATAATATAATATTTGTTTTAAAAACTCTTTTATGTCAATTTTGACACTATTCAATAATTGATTTTTGTAAAACTTATAACAGAATGATTACTTCGAAAAAAGTTAATTAAGTATATCCTAACTTGTCATATTAACCTATAAATTTTTTTCTATTCATAAAAAGTCTCAAATTATATTTATTTGGGTATTTATAATATCAATTATTTTAATTTTTCACTATTATGGTAATTACTGCATCATCATTGTGTCATAAATAAATTAAATTATTTAATGTCTAAAAATTATAAATAAAATATAATTATGTAGGAAATTTTTTTTATCTTTCTAATGAATATTTACAATCTAATTTATCTTATGTATTACCCTATATTAAAAATGTGTTAGTAAATAAACTTTAATTTTAACTCTTTTAACTCTTCTTTGAATTAAATAATAATAAATGTCTTAATCTAATCTAAGTGGACCTAAATGATAATATTTTATTCCTAATGTTGTTTTTGGTTGAGATAAACTTTTTCAATATAATTAGGACTTGTGTTAGAGTAATATTAATATCATTTTTACTCTTAATTACCCTATTTACTTTTAACCGTGGTAAATAAAAGTAAAAAGTTACTATTCACCCAATATTATTTTCCTCACATTGAACCAAATTTTACTACTTGATATTAACCGTGCCTGTCGGATTTTCGAAATTCCACTCACAGAAGTGGTAAAATTAAGTTTTATGAAAAATTTAGTTTTTTAACTACCACATAGTGGTTTCACTATTCATCAAAAATTGAAGTTTTTCAGAACAATGCTAAAATTTCACCCTATGATATAATTGATATTCTGAATTCAAAAATGATGTATATTTTACAAAATTCCAAACATATAATATGCATTAATTAATTTTATAATTAATTCCCGTTGTCACAACAAATAGTGTGTTTTTAAGAAATAATATATATCAAAATATTAACAATAGTTTATGTCCAATTTCAAAGTGAAATTAATTATAATGAACACAAGTGGATAAAATGGTAAAAATATATTCTGATTATACTTTAAAACCACTCAATAATATAATTTATCAATATAAATTATTTTGATTAAAAAATTTGTTTTTAAGTATTTTTCACTATTCATAAAAATTGGAAGTTCTCAGAAAAATTACAAAAATTCAACTTAGGATAATTTCAATATTCCAAATCAAAAAATGAAGTCCATTTTGAAATATAAAATATATATAATTTCAAAAATTAGGTATTACTATTCATAACGGCTAGTTTGATTGATTGTGGTGTGTTAGAACTCGATGTTGCGTACAACACACGCTATCACATTATTCAAAGAGAAGCGTACCGTAGCAGCTTGGGGTGTTACAAAAAATATAAATACACTCAATCTGATTGGATATTTATTGTAAATAAATCATAGGACATTCACACAAATTGTTGTAAAAATGAAACCAGTGACTTTGATGTTTAAATCAATAAATTAAAATTGAGTTAAGATTACCCTTATCAATTTCATATCAATGACATGAGAATTTATCAATTGAGTGATTATGTGAATCAAAAGTATATACACAAAAATGATAGTGTAAATTACTACATAAATAAATAAATAGTGATTTCACACATAATCTTGGAGTAAAATAATCAATTAAGTGTGCAAAAAACCCAATGAGTGGAACTTGGAATTAGAAATTCCATTATCAATTTGGCAACTTACGAAACATACACTACATGAAATATGTAATGAACCAAAATTTCATTAATGTGAATCCCTATTGATCTAATTAAATGTATATTTTTGTAAAATGCTTAAATAAAATTTCAACTTCTTTGGTTTAATGTTTTTGGGTTTTAAAATACTATTAAGAATTCTGATCGTTGCTAATATATTCGTTGAATGGTGATCACATGATTAGTATAAATATAGGGCTTTAACAAATCCAATTTACTCAGAAAAATGAAGTGATGGACTCATCCAGTAGATGTTCCCCATACAAAGTCCATTTTTTTAGAGATTGGAATGTAGGTTGCGTCTTTGGGCTTCTCTCTTGACCAAGCCCAAGCCAAGATTGAATATGTTAAGCTCGAGCGGGTTGGCCTACGAGAGAAGTGGAAGTTGTTAGAGATCACCACCTGAGCAATGTTATCTAAGCCACCCCAAGAGTCTTTCATCATCGCACACCTTACTGTTCGGTCTTATACGGGTGTTATAAGGGGTTATGTAACAAGACCTTAGCACTATGGTTATGTACATTACTTTTTTATATAATAATGAATATACTTTCATTTTATTATTATTACCTTGTAAATAGTTTTTAAAGAACAAATAATATTTTTAGTTAATGTTCAACTAAGAAATATATTTTGGTAAATTAATGGACTTTTTAATTAAATAATATTTTATTAAAATATTATTATTTTTATTAAATTATTTTTTATATAATATAAATGATCGTATAATTTTATGAATGCAATTGTAATTTTTATTAAGGTTTGAAAGCCATTTTTGTCAAAACCCATGATTTTTTTATAAATGTCGGTTTTTATTTTAAAAGTGAAAATTAGCATATTTATAAAATCATTTAGATAAAATTAATATTATTTCTTGAATTAGGACATCGAAATTATCCAATTGTGAATTTTTCATAATTTTCCGAGACAGTCAAATTTTTGGGTAAAAATTAAATCCCGTTTAAATATATAATGCGTTTTATGACATAATAATGACTCAATAGTGATGTAATAAAATACTATAAACATTATATTCAGAAAATATATGTTTTACAATTAATATAATGTGATTTTGGGTTTGTTTGATTTATTTTACAAAGCTTCAGTGGACCCTTCAAAACTTATTAAACATTTTGTCTTTTTAAATTGTTTTCCTTGGGAGTGTGACTCACCTCCACATAAGAAACCCCATTATTTTAATAAGTTCATACTTTTTCCTTATAAAATATTATTTTTTACCCCCCTTTTGAAAAAACCATGGGAAAAAACCACGGGATGGTTTGTGGTTTTTATTAGTTTAATGTGAGGTGTCCCAAACCTAAATAGTAAAACATTCCCTCTCAATTACTATATAAACCCACCCATGCTCCCAATTTCTCCTCACTCAAATCATTTGGAGTTCATCCAATCTCTGGCCTAATCTCTCTATAATCCTACCAAGGTGCCCCAAGCTCCCAAGAAGCCTCCCTCAAACCTCTCTCAAGCCTTTCGAATCACACTTCCAAGGATTTTTCTTCCTTTCTCATTTTTGTCCAATATTATTTAAATTATTATTCCCTTTTAATTTCAATTATAAATGTTGGGGTATGGTTTCTCACCTCCCCCATACTTCCCTATTTATGTTTGAATGATCGGAGACCCCTTTCTCTCTCATTAAATGCCTCCCATGTACACCCGTTACTATGTCGAAATTACGAAATGAATTTCTCTCTCCTCATTTACATTCATGAAATTATTTTGTATCACGAATCTAAATTCCATTACATTTTTGGGAAATGTATCTATATGATCCCCTTACTGTCCATGTCATGTAAATATGATGATACACCCATTTCTCTCTCATCAACCATTTTTATGAGTTTTTATGTCACGTCGTTATACTGCCAAAATTGCACTGCACTTTTCTAAGCCAAAGTCATTATGTAGTGAATAACATGCCCATTTCTCTGTCAAAGGTATTCAACATTATGAACATTTACTTATTGTTTAAATAGTTTCATATATGTACTCCACATTCTTTTATCGTGGAATAATTGATAATGTTGAATGATTCAATGTTTTATAATCCATGTGGCACACTTATGCATGAAATGAAATGTTTAGGAAGCGTACTCCCAGATAGCGCTCCAATGCATTGGTTAAAGTATAGTATCATGATAAATCATGTGAAATGGGTGATTAATCATGCTAATTCAAGTTAAATTAGGGTTTACTCGTGCTTCATGTACAATTAGTGTTTACTCATGCTCCATGTGCAATGAGCCTTGGCTCAGGCTTATTACTGCCACATTTCCATGTTATGATTATCATGATTTATCATGCCTTTATGTTTATGCTTCTCTTTTACTCTATTAATATGCCTATTATCAAACATATATTTTATTCATCATGTTATTCCATGATTATTCCCTTACCGGGCTTTATAGCTCACCCTTTTCTTATGCATGTTCTCAGATTATCCCATGCAATGCTAAGTACGAGGGAATGTAGTTGTCATGTAAAGGAACTTTTCAATAAAGATGTTTTATTTCATGTTTTAAGTTGTTATGTAATTATCCTAATCTCCAAAGACACTTGACCTCTCGATATTCTATGTAGTATCAAGTGAAGTTTACGTAATAAATTATGTTTAATTGTGTAATAAAAAGTAAGGTTGTTATAGTTGGTATCACAGGATAGGTTTAGTTATTTTTGGGATTAGGATTAGAAAACCCTAGTAAAGACTTAAAGAAAATTATAAGTATAATAAAAACATATCTATGTTTTGGTGAGTATTGATTAAGTGGTTTATCAATCAAATACATCCCTGTCTGGATATGAGCAGGTAGATGTGGCTCTGGCACAAATGTATCCTAGTGGTAAAACCCAGAAACACCTCTTTGAGCTAAACTCAAACGGGAGCTGGTGAATGATAACGAGACCTGCTACACTCTTGGTTACGACACTTCAAAGGGATATTCTTTGGTAAATTCACAAGCTTAGTATGAACCATTATTAAGGGATAAAAAAAATTCCCTAAGAATATATGTTAGAAATTAGATAATAGATAACATAGACTGAAGCCAATAGATTCATATGTTAATGAAATAAAATTTATTTATAAGTCATAAGTTTTGTTCTTGGATTACCCTTTATGTGTTACCCCTAAGTTTCCTTTTATTGCATCCAATGGCCGGTAATATGAGGACTCGGGCTAACAACTGATGTAAAAATCAAGGTGATGACTGTACTAATGAGATTCCAATCCAATGGGAGATAGAATCACGAACTTTTTCACACTTCTCTCTTAGATAACTCAATATTTGAATAGAAACCTGGGTCAAGAGGAACTTTCAACCCCCCTAAGAAAGAACAAGTCGCTATTGAGAGCTTTATGAGACAAAGGACACCTACTTTTAATGGATCATCTGATCCCTCAATCACAGAACAATAGATCAACTCCATTGAAAAGATATTATCCTTCCTTCAATGTTATGAACAAGAGAAGGTTCCCATGGCTACTTATCATATAGAGGGTGAATCTGATCTATGGTGGAAGTTGATAAAAAATACGAAGCCTGAGGGGGGAGATTGAGGCGTTGGAATTTAAGGATTTCTGAAATATGTTTTCTGATAAATATTTTCAGTACACCCTCTTACTTAAGATGGAAAGGGACTTCCATACCCTCAAGAAAAAATATGACTAATCTATTGGAGCGTATGAGGAAAAATTCATAAGGCTTGCATGATACGCTTTCGACTTTATCATTACCCCTGAATGCAAGGTTGACTGCTTCTTTGGTGGGCTGAAACCTAGACTGTGGAAAGAGCTGGCGATCTGTGACTTCGACAGCTATGAGGAAATTGTCCGATGTTCCCTCAAGGTCGAAATGGAGATTGGAGAATATCAGGGATATCATGGGGATAAGAAGTATACGGTGGAATTCAATGTTGGCAGTCTGATGGATAAATCCAAAAGTGCTAAGAAGATCCAGCACCCCACTTCCCAAAGGTGCAGAAAGAAGCACCCTGGAAACCGCTTGAAGGGTAAAAGAAAATGCTTTAGGTGTGGAAGAGAAAGGAACCTAGCTATTAACTATCAGCAAGAAAAACCCATGTGTGAAATAGAGGAGGGGAACACTCCATTCGAATCTCAACGCGTTGTTCACTACTCCAACTGCAAAAAACTAGGGCATCTTGCAAATCAGTTCCCTAAGCTAAGGGTTTTTGGAGGAAACCAACAACCTCCAAGGCCGCAAGGGTGAGATTTTTCCATCACTAATACCGAAGTGAACCCCAACAACTAAGTGTTGATAGGTACACTAGTTATTCTTTCAAGAATAGTGAACGCAATTTTTGATTCAGGTTCTACGCATTCTTTTATATCTCAAAACATTAGTAGAACAATCCCAGCACCACCATGAATCACGGAAGTGAAGATGTCGATGAGTATATAAAATGGGGAAATCATTGCATCCCATGAATATAACTCCTCCCCTGTCATAATATGTGGAACTAACTTCCCAGTGAATGTCCTCATACTCCCTCTGGTGGAATTTGAAGCAATTCTTGGCATAGATTGGCTTTCCTTATATGGAGCCAACATAAATTTCCATGATAGGGAAATCACTCTCCATGTGGAGAATCAACCCCCCCATTCTTTACAAGTAAAAGGAGGAAGATGAATATTCTTTAGCTTCATAATCTCAAGAGTGGATATTACTACCCTATGAGCATGAGTATCTATCTCAGATGATTGAGTCTAAGGAGGAAACCATCCTAGAAAACTTGCCTATTGTGAGGGAATTTGCTGAAGTGTTTCTCGAGGAATTTTCTGGTCTTCCTCCTAGAAGAGATGTTGAATTCTCAATTGATATTATACCTGGGGCATTGCCAATATCCAAGAATCCATATAGAATGGCTGTTTTAGAGATTGATGAACTGAAGAAATGACTACAGGAGAATCTGGATAAAGGGTTTATACACCCAAGTGCTTCACTATGGGGTGCACCTGCCCTCTTCGTCAAGAAGAAGGATGGGTCAATGATTCTTTTCATCGATTATTGCGAGGTTAACAAAATCACAATAAAGAAAAATTATCCTCTCCCACGAATTGATGACTTGTTTGATCGGCTCTATGGATCATAATACTTCTCTGAGGTGGATTTGTGGTCGGGTTATTATCAAGTAATGGTGAATAAGGAAGATATCCCCAAGGCTACTTTTCGTACAAGATATGGGCACTATGAATTTCTAGTAATGACTTTCAGAATCACTAATGCTCCATAAATCTTCATGGACTTGATGAATAGAGTCTTTATAGATTACCATTACAAATTTGTGGTAGTCTTTATAGATGATATTCTGATATACTCCAAAATCAAGGAGGATCATGAGGAGCATCTAAGAATTGTACTAGAGACCTTGTGGAAGGAGAAGCTCTATGCAATGTACAAAAAGTGTGAGTTATGGTTGAAGGAGGTCTCATTATTGGTCCATATCATCACAAGAAATGGGATATCGGTGGATCCCACCAAAATAGATGCAATTGAGGGATAGTCGAGGCCAACATCGGTAATGGATATCCGTAGATTCTTAGGGTTAGCTGGATATTATCGTTGATTTGTGAGAAATTTATCATGATTGTCCATCCCTCTTACTAAGATAACTCAAAAGGTAGTAAAGTTTTCTTGGAGTGATGAATGCGAAGAAATCTTCACGGAGTTGAAAAGGAGGCTTATCACTACACCCATGCTCACTTTACCCACAAGTGGAGAACTTTTTGTAGTATTCAATGATGCTTCGAATAAGGTCCTGGGATGTATGTTGATGCAACATGACAAAGTCATTTCCTATGTTTCAAGGCAATTGAAAGTTCATGAACAGAACTATCCAACACATGACCTTGCGTTGGATGCATTGATCTTCGCTTTGAAAATTTGGTGGCATTATCTCTTCAAAGAAAAGTGTGAAATATATACAGACCACAAAAGCCTCAAGTATATATTCACACAGAAAGAGTTGAACATGTGATAATGAAGATGGTTAGATCTGATCAAAGACTATGACTGCTCAATCCATTACCACCCTGGGAAAGAGAACAAGGTGGAAGATTCCCTAAGTAGAAAGGACCCAGTGATTCTATCATTGATAAGAATTGAAATGGATCCAATCTACTTATATTTGATTAATATGGACATGGGAATCATAAAGAATAGAACATCATCAATACTTTCACAAATGGTTTCTCAACTGTCACTTTTGGAAAGGTTAAAGGATTGTAAAAAGGATGATGTGGGAATTCAGGAAAAAGTGGAAGCTATCGAAAAAGGTAAATCCTCGGAGTTTAATGTTAATAAAGAAGGAATTGTGAGATTTTGGAAAAGACTATGTGTTCCATCAATTTCGGAGCTGAAGAAGAAAATTTTGGATGATGCACATAGTTCAAATTTCTCTATTCGCCTAGGAAACACAAATATGTATCAAGATCTCCAAGAGCATTATTAGTGGAATAATATGAAGAAGGAGATTGCTGAATATACATCAAAGTGCCTAGTGTGTCAGCAAGTGAATGCAGGGAGGCAGAAGTCTAAGGGGATGATGAAACCATTTCCCATACCATAATGGAAATGGGAGAACATCACAATGGACTTTGTCACCAGACATCCGAAGACATCCAAAGGAAACAATCCAATCTGGGTTGTTGTGGATTGCCTTAAAAAGGTTGCATACTTCATTTCTATTCGAGAGGATTTCTCATTGGATCAACTGGGACAAATATATATTGGGGAAGTGGTAAGGATTCATGGAGTACCACTATCTATTGTGTCTGATCAATATGCAAGATTCACCTCTAAGTTTTGAAAGAGTCTTTAACATGCTCTGAATACTAAACTGAACTTCAGTATGGCCTATCATCCTCAAATTTATGGCCAATCTAATCGGACTATAAAAAAAATTGAGGACATGTTGAGAGAATGCTCAATATACTTTAAAAGAGTATGGGATTAACATCTTCTTTTAGTTGAGTTCTCTGATAATAACAGTTTCCACTCGAGCATCCAAATGGCCCCATATGAAGCCCTTTATGGGAAAAGGTGTAGAACACGATCTTGCTGGGATGAGGTCGGTGAGTGTAAGCTTCTTTGACCAGAAATGGTCGAAGAAATGGTGGAGAAGGTGAAAATCATTCACCAGCATATCGAGGTAGCCCAAAGTCGATATAAGAGTTATGCAGATAACCGTCGATGAGAACTTGAGTTAAAAGTTGGAGACATGGTATTTTTACACATATCTCCATGGAAGAAGATCACGAGGTTTGGAAAGAAAGGGAAGTTAAGTCCAAGGTACATCGGCCCATTTGAGATTCTTGATCGTGTTAGGGTTGTGGCCTATCGACTAGCACTTCCACCTACCATGGCCAAAGTACATGATGTCTTTCATTTATCCATCTTAAGTAAGTACATACTGGACCCTTCCCATGTACTCTATTCAGAGGTGGTACAATTAAAAGATGATCTTTCTTATGAGGAGACACCAGTGAAGATCATAGATCATAGAGAAAAAGATCGACAAAATAAGACAATGCCCCTCGTCAAGGTGTTGTGGCGAAACCACAAGTTTGAAGAAGCAACGTGGGAATCAAAGTTAATGATGAAGTAGAGTTACCCACATTTGTTTTAGTGTGGGAAAAAAATTTGGAGGGTGAAATTTCTTAAGGGGGGAAGATTGTAATGACCCAAACTTTCATTAATGGAAATCCCTGTTGATATAATAAAATATCTCTTTATGTAAAATGTTTATATAAAATGTCATCATCTTTGGTTTTATGTTTTTGGATTTTAAAAGAATGTTAAGAATTGTGACCATTTCTAATATAGCCTTCGAACGTTGATCACATGATTAGTATAAATATAGGGCTTTAACAAATCCAATTTACTCAGACAAAGGAAGTGATGGCATCATCCAGTAGACGTGCCCCATATGAATCCCATTTGTTAGAGCTCAGAAAAGAGGTTGCATCTTTGGGCTTCTCCCTTGACCAAGCCCAATCCATGCTTGAATATGTTAAGCTCAAGCAGGACCTCCTACGAGAGAAGTGGAAGTTGATAGAGATTACCACCCAAGCAATGTTATCCGATCCACCCCAAGAGTCTATCAGCATCACAAACCTTACTCATCGGTCTTATGTGGGTGTTATAAGGGGTTATGTAACAAGACAATAGCACTATGGTTATGTAAATTATTTTCTATATAATGATGAATATACCTTCATTTTATTATTGTTACCTTGTAAATAGTTTTTAAAGCAGAAATAGTATTTTTATTTAATGTTCAACTAGGAAATATATTTTGATGAATTAATGAATTTTTTAATTAAATAATATTTTAATAAAATATTATTATTTTTATTAAATTAAATTTTGTTAAATATAAATTAATGTATAATTTTATGAATGCAATTGTAATTTTTATTAATGTTTGAAAGCCAATTTTGTCAAAACCAATGAATTTTCGAAAAATGTCGGTTTTTATTTTAAAAGTGAAAATTTACATATTTAGAAAATTATTTAGATAAAATGAATATTATTTCTGGAATCAGGAAGTTGAAATTATCCAATGGTGAATTTTTCATAATTTTCTGAGACAATCAAATTTTTTGGTAAAAATTAATTACCATTTAAATATATAATGTGTTTTATGACATCATAATGGCCCAATAGTGACATAATAAAATAAAATAAAATTTATGTTCGGCCAATATATGTTTTACCATTAAACTAATTAATTTTGGGTTTTTTTGATTTATTTTACAAAGCTTTAGTGGACACTACAAGACTTACTAAATATTTTTTCTTTTTAAATTGTTTTCTTTGGGAGTGTGACTCACCTCCACATAAGAAACCCCATTATTTTGAAAAGTTATGACTTTGGACTTATAAAATATTTTTTTCCAATCCCCTTTGGAAAATACCATGGGAAAAAACCATGGTCTGGTTTGTGGTTTTGATTAGTTTAATGTGAGGTGTCCCAAACTAGAATAATAAACAATTCCCCCTCCTTTCCTATATAAACCCAACCAATCTCCCACTTCCTCCTCACTAAAAGCCTTTATAGTTCCTCCAAAATCTTCCCTTCTCTATCTATAATCCTCGCAATATTCCCCAAGCTCAAAATAAGCCTCTCTCAAGCCTCTCTTAAGCCTTCGAAAGCACACTTCCAAGTAAGGGATTTTCTTTGTTTCTAATTTTTTTCCATTATTATTTAAATTGTTATTCCCTTTTAATTTCAATTATAAATGTTAGGGTATGGTTTAGAACCTCCCCCAAACTGACGTATTTATTCTTGAATTATGGGAGACCCCTTTCTCTCTCATTAAATTCTTACCATGTACACACGTTACTATGCCGAAATTCCGAGAGGAATTTCTCTCTCCTCATTTACATTCAAGCAATTATTTTGTATCACAAATCTAAATTCCGTTACATTTTTTGGAAAATGTATCTATATTACCCCTTTACTGTCCATGTCATGTAAATATTAATAGACACATTTTTCTCTCTCATCAACCATTTTTATGGGTTCTTATGTCACGTCATTATGCTGCCGAAATTGCACTGTGCTTTTCCAAGCCAATGTCATTGCATAGTGAATACCATGCCAATTTATCTATCAAGGGTATTCACCTTTTTTCACATTTACTTATTGTTTAAATAGTTTCATTTATGTATTCCACATTCTTTTATCATGGAATAATTGATTATGTTGAATGATTCAATGTTTTATGATTCATGTGGCACACTTATGTATGAAATGAAATGTTTAATAAGGGTGTGCCTTGATAGCGATCCAATGAATTGGGTAAAGTATATTATCATGATACTTCATGTGAAATGGGTGTTTACTCATTCTAATTCAAGTGAAATAAGGGTTTACTCGTGCTTCATGTGCAATGAGGGTTTACTCATGCTCCATGTGAAATGAGCCTTGGATCATGCTAATTTCATGTTATGTGTTGTTGCCACATTTCTATGTTATGATTATCATGCTTTATCATGACTTTATGTTTATGCTTCTCTTGTTCTCTACTGATATGACTATTGTCTAAAATGTATTGTATTCTTCATTTTATTCCATGATTATTCCTTTACTGGGATTTATATATCACCCTTTTCTTATGCATGTCCTCAGGTTATCCCATGCAATGCTATGTACGAGGGAATGTAGTTTTCATGTAAAGGGTGTTTTCAATAAAGATGTTGTATTTCTGGTTTTAAGTTGTTATGTAACAATCCTAAGCCCCAAAGACACTAGACCTCTCGATCTTCTATGTTGTATCAAGTAAACTTTATGTAATAAATTATGTTTAATTGTGTAATAAAAAGAAGGGTTGTTATAAAATAAGCATCATACAATGATGATGTAAATACCCATAAATTAAATTTTATTACACAAATAATAGAATCATGGGTTGTACATACACCACACAAAAGGAAATTGTGGAAAATATAGCATGACTCTCAAGGGAATAAAAGTGAGTTGAAAAACCCTTACCTTGTACTTTTTCTTAGTAGAGGGTAGGTTAACCTTCTATATAATGGTGAAATATTTGTTATTAAATTATAAAAGAACCACATATATAAATATGATATCATATATGATCTTCTAATATTTCTTTGTTAATTATATTTTAGTAGTATCATTGTTTTGGGTGTTAAATGATTCATTTTATTTTATATGTTTTTTTATTTAAGTCATGTTTGTTATGGATAGGATGTATTTGATTAATTTATAGAATGAAATTAAGTTTTTAAATATATTTTTTAATTATCAAATGAAAATTAATCTTGAATGGTTACGATGGGGAACGAAATCTCGTCGCATCGTGGAGATGGTAAGCTGTATGTATGCACGAGCAACAATATAATTATATTTGTGGTGAAATAGTATGTAATTGGATGATATATTATATGTAAATAATAATTAACTTGTTATATTAATTATTCACATTATTCATACTCGTTATTATACCCATCCAAATAATGAAGTTTTGAATTACAAACTACACCACGACGTGGAGACGGTTATCTGGCGTACGCATGTATGGTGACTTTTTCATTAATAGGATGTATAGAATAATGATTATGGTTGTACCATATTTATAATGAAATCTTAGTATGTATAAATTATTGGAGTAATTATTTTATTTTGGAAATAATAACGAAATAGAATGTGGAATAAGAAAAGTACTTTGAAATATGTGATGAAGTAATTACCTCTTCTTCGAGTTCTTCATTTTGATTTGAACAAAAGGGATCCATAGGTTGGATTTTTTATCAAAGTAAGGCCTCTAGGTTGAATTTATGGTTTTTGGGAGGATATTTTATCAGAATTTTTCCGAGTCAAGGCTTTGGAGGTGTGAAATTAAGAGAAGGGGAAGTTCCCTTTTATAAGAGAGGTGAAGGTCACTCTAGAAAAAACATGAAATATTATTTTATTATAAAATCATTTTTGGTTTCTAATGGACCCAAATGGATTTATTTAGATTCTATGGTGGGGATGGATCTAAAACTTCTCAAAAAATAGGTTTTATACAAGTTAAGGACATAATATTAACCTTATCATTTAGATTTAACTCTTAGCTAAAAAGTTTATCTTTTACCATGTCTTCTTGTATTATTGTAATACATGGTTAATAAACTTACTATAAAACTATAATCGAATATAAAGTGGTTAATTAAGGCATATCTATCATTATATAATTTCCTTGGACGAAAATTATATTTTTAGGACTAATATATAATTTAATAAAATATTATTTTTTTAAAAACTCATTTATGTCAATTTTGACACTATTTAGTATTTGGTTTTTTTGAAAGACACAAAAATATTATTTCTTAGAAAAAAAATACATTTAATAAATGATAACATGTCATATTAACCTATAAAATTCGTTTAATGAAACAATAGTATCAATTTACATTTATTTTAATATTTATAACATCAATTATTTTAGTATTTCATTAATAAGGTAATTATTGCATCATCATTGTGTCATAAATAAATTTAATTATTTAATGTATAAAAATTATAAATAAAATAACGTGTTGTATTAATTATTTTTATATTTCTATGTAATATTTATAGTTGAATTTATCTTATGTGTAACCCCGTATTAAAAATGTGTTAGTTATTAAACTTTGAATTTAACACTTTTGACTCTTTTTTAAACAAAATATAATAAATGTCCTAATCTAATCCAACTGGATAAAAAATGATCATATTTTTGTCCTAAAGTTTATTTTGGTCTAAATACACTTATCCAATAGAATTAATACATGTTTTAGGGTAATTTTATTATCATGTTTACCTTTAATTACCCTATTTACTTTTAACCGTGGTAAATAAAATTCAAAAGTTACCATTCACAAAAATTATTTTCATTCTATTGAACCAAATTTTACTTAATGATGTCAAAATTATCTCTCGGATTTTTTAAATTCAACTCATATAAGCAGTAAAATTACATTTTATGCAAATTTGCAAATGTGCCCATAAGGTGGGTAAAAGTGGGTAAAAGGTTCAATAAAATTTTATATATCTAATCTTATTATAGAATAAATTAAATGAATTAACTTGGACTAATATATTTATTATGTATCTATTTTGTCTTTAAAATAAATTTATATTAGAAAAAAATTATGTAAATAAAAAGTCGGCTTTAAACAATAATGCAATTTTTTTCACTATAAATCAAAAATTAAATTGTTTTAGAAAAATACCAAAAATTCTCCCAAAGATAATTTTGATATTCCAAATTTAAAATTTTATTATATTTTAACAAATTAAAAACATAGAAGTTGTATTAATTAATATAAAAATATTCCCATTGTCAAAACCATAAAGTGAGTTTTTGAGAAGTAAAAACTATCAAAAGATTGATATGTGTTTATGTCCAATTTAAATGTAAAATTACTTCTAATTACCAAAATTGAATGAAATGAAAAAAATATAATCTAATTATACTTCAAAACCATTCAAATTTATAATTTAACACTATAAATTATTTTGATTGAATAATTTGTTTTCAATTAAAATTTAGTATTTTTCACTATTCATCAAAAATTGAAAGTTATCAGAAAAGCACTAAAAATTTATTCAAACTAAATTTTCATGTCCCACTTATAAAGAAGAAGTTTATTTTGTCAAATTGAATATATAAAAGTGTCAAATATTGGATTTAAAAATGGTTCTCCATTAAAAGGAGATAAAATTGCACTTTTTGAAAAATACTTCTTTTATCTGAAAAATTGAATTTGTTCTTATATTATGTATAAGAAACACATAATATAGATGTTAAAATTATATGAAGTATATAAAATTCAAAATGCCGTTAATAATATTTATTTCTGCTTTTTGAATGGCTAATTTGGTAAGTCATGGGGCACTCAAACTCGATGGTGTGTGTAACTCAAGCTAATGAATTAAATTAAAAAAAATAACTTAATATGAAATCTTGGGGTGTTACACTAATGAGAAAACAACATCATTCCATGTCCCTAGTCTTATGCCTATGCAACTTTTCATCCAGTAGTCATCACATCATGAAACCATTCAGAATATTGTACTTCCCCTACCAATAACTGGAAGGAAACTACACCATCTCACAATAAAAATAATTATGGGGATATTTTTAGTTTATAGGTATCAACACACTCATATCTCCTGGGATTTTCCCACCTAGTGATGCTTGTATGTTTTCACACTACACCACCTTCAAAGTCACATCACATTTTCCAACTAGTCTCACTATACTGATTGTCAAATTGAGGGTTACACATTCATTACACATAATAAATTTTAGTGGATATAGGTATGATTTATAGACACAAACGCACTCATCACTATTTTGACTCACCCAACCGATTATGCCTACATGTTTCCATACAAAATTACTTGCCTTCCTCACCAAACCATCTTCCTTGTTTCAGATTGATGCACCCTACTGCCTATTTATACACAACCACCTTATGAATTCTCATAGTGTTTTCCCATTTTTCATTATATAAATGGCCAATATAACTCCTCTCTAAGGAGGATTATAATATTTGACTCTTAGTATGATATAGAATTACCGAGAGTCTTTTCCACTTAGGTATTCTCCTAAAAATATATATTTATAATTATTATGTGGATATATATATATATATATATATATATATATTTGTGTGTGTGTTTGTGTGTGTGTGTATTTGTGTGTGTGTGTGTCTGTTTTAGAATAAGAGTTTGTGTCTATGTATTTTTTTGTATCTTTATATGTCATCATATTTATATATAAATATATTTAATTATATATATTTATATATATTTATTTATAATTATATATATTTATAGATATTTATGTGTATTTATGTGTATTTATATGTATATATATATATAATTTCAAATATTTATATGTATATATATATATAAATATATATATATTAGGTTTTAAGGACTTATAAATAATTGAAACACACACACACACACACCCATTGAGAGAGCATGGATCAAACCTCATCCTCCATGAGGATAGGCCCACAACAAAGAAACCCCATTAAAATTTGATGGACTAAAGGCCATGTGGATTGAAATACCATTTTACTATCCAAAAGGTCCCTACCTACATCTTATACTATTCTAGTGTGTACATGGTAGTCCACCACAACCTATGTCATCAACCATATATGGCACGAAAATCACCCCCAATGGAGGCTACCAAGGTTTGAGCCCTGGTCATATGCAGAATGATGAGGTTACTTCTCCACTTTAGAATACCTCAAACTAGTATATTTCAATATATTTATATATATTATGTTCATATATATATAATTATAGGATGGGGTCATGCCGATTTTATTAATAAAGATAAAAATTAAAGGGGTACAAAAAGTGGTTAAATAAAGAAATTATTCCATCAATCAAACAGCATTAAATAAAATAATAAAACCCCATAGAAACATCATAAAAACCTTCATAGATAAGTGTTTTTCCATGAATATACGTAAAAAATACAAAAATATCTAGAAACTAAGAATGAGCTCAAATGATCATATTATAATAAGCACTAAACCCCCATCCATGTGGACATCATCCACATCTCAATAATTTATATTTTTTCTAGTAATTATCATTATCCTAAAATTCTAACTCTCTAGAAACATCCACCAAAATTTCCTCAAGAGAATAAAACTCAATAGAATAAGAACTATCAGCACCACGATACTTATTTTCAATTCAAAATAAGGTTTCTTGAACATTAGGAATAACAATAGAGGCATGTGGGAAAAAGGAGTCAGTAATTGAAACATGACTCTTTTATTTGCTACTTAAAATTGTTCCTTAATTAGTCACTTTAAATAACATGACATATGGTACCCTTATAAGAGTAGAATATATCGATTTTTACTTGTTTTACCGATAAATACATCATTACCCACTTCTCTAGGAGAACCCCATAATGCATCTGCATTTGTAGAAGTATCTTGAGATCCCATTAACACATTTAGAAAGGGAGAAACACCCCCTATAGCCACTAAAATGACACAAGGATCAGTATATACTAAAAAATTTAAGCTAGAAGTATGTTTAATTGGGTTTTTATCATTTCCTAAGGAAATATTTTCTGAATTTTTTGAATGAACTATTTTTCCCTTATTGAAGAAAGTTTAAATCATTTTTTTGGTCATCTACAGTATACTGAGATTATTTCTTGGGATTGTGTCTCATTGGAAATTCAATATACATATTTTCATTACATTTTTAATCACTTTGAGTAATAATTTTCTCTTATACCATTTGATGATCAATGAAGTCTTGGGAAGCGATCTCACTAGAGTATTGATCATCAACTGGTTCGACACCACGGTCTCCAATCCCTTCATTAGAGAGTCTATCTATTACATGAGTTGTCTCCCCCATCCGAAATGTCCAGAAAATTCTTTTGTTCCTTCCTATGGACATCTAGAGGAACTCTAAAAGTCTTAGAAGTACCAAATAATCATTTTCTATAGTTCCAAGGACACAATTTCCTTGGTCACCAGAGGGAAATTGAGAAACTCATGCATCAACATTACCAACATCTCTAATTAAAATACCAACTACCTTGATATAAGTAACAATGAAATAACATAAGCATGTATTATTCATATTCCTTGAATCTCCCTTTCTATGTCCATATTTGGTGGTATTATCCCATTTCAATTTAAAAAGTGTAAAATAGATTTCCTAGAAAAAATCCTCATTAAATTTCTTATTGACTAACATCAAGTGTAGTAGAAATGAAGTTTATCAAAATTAATATTAAAATAAAATTCCACATATGAGGTTGACATAATTACCCTATTGATTTGAGTGAAACTGAGTTCCACCCCCACCAAAAATTGAGTAAAGTATCCAAAGGGAGCTACTTCGGTTTCTCGATAAATCATGATGGGAATCATAATCACTATTACAATATCATATATGATCTATGGATGCCAAATGATCTAACTGAATCCTTAAACATGAAACCATGCTTGAGTTCTGGAGCAAAAAAATTCAAAAGGATTAAAGTGGTGGGGGGGGGGGGGTCTCAATTCTGAATATAGAACATCCCTGGAATTAGGTAGATTGGTCTAGGAACCCATGCTTACCACTTCAACTCACCAAATGGAAATTTCATGTGGATGTATTCGCTAATGATGTAGATTCACTTATAATCACTAAATCCTAAAACTAAAGATATTTAGAACACAAAATCCTTAATCCTCAGTGTCTTGTGTCCTGATGGAAAACCAATTCTTGTAATAATTAAATATTCCGAATTCTTATACTTTTCCAAAATCACCTAATTATTTGGAATAATGTGAAAAATATTTTTACTCTTTATTATTCACTTGGAAACCCCATTTTTACCTGAGTAAAATTTCAAGGATTCAATAAAACCAAACCAAATATAAGGGAGGATGAAACACCCAACTTTGAATCCCTAGGAATCTCAACATTCACTGAAGGAACATTGAGATCCCCCCAAAAAGTAGATAAACTTTTATTTCCTTAGGAAATTCAATGAGGATAAAAGAACCCTAAAATTCCTAAAGGCCTTTGATATAATAATAAAGAGATCTCTAAAACCCCATCTCTGCACCAATATTTATATGTAATTATATATATATATATATATGACTTTATATAACATTGATTTTAATGGGTGGGTTTTGTTAGTTCAGGGCATGGTAGGCCTAGGATATAGTGGGCTCAAGATAATAAATAATAAATTATCAATGATAAATGGTAAATGATAAATGATAAATGGTAAAAAATACATAATAAATAATTATATATAACAAAAATTAAAAAACATTAAAAAAACCACCGCTAAATATTTAGTGGGGCTTTAAATAACCACTAAATAAAAAATTATGTGACGTGATTATTGACCCATGAATATGCGATGGTTATAGAAAGGGAAAAATGATGACATAATGTGATGAGTGATGGTGAATGGAAATTGATTGGTGATAATGAGGTGTTTTGGTTGGTGATGGATGGAATTGGTGGGATGATTCCTAAAGAGTTGGTAGAATATATCGAGTCATTCAAAATTCCCCAACCCACTCATGATTTCAAATATGTGTTGGTCAGTGTCCTTGTTGGATACGATATGAGGTGGTTGTCATGGCCATTTTTGGGTGCTCTATGAGTGTCACAATGGAACTATAAAGATAAACCATGAGGCACTCCATGAGGAGAATATACTTCTAGTGTGAGGATTGGTTCATCCCTAGGGGCTCCATGAGGATCCCTATAGGGTAGATAGTCAACACATGAAGAACCACGTCATTAATATGGGCGTGGTGGTGCCCCTTTGTGAGTTTTATATTGATCTCCTCAATGTAGGCCACACAGACTCCCAAAGCACTATAGTGTAGTTCTTAACATGATGAAGCATGTTGGGACACCATGTCATGGATGCTAAGCATTGGGAAACATGCTAGAAATTAGTTATCCTGGTTATGATGTATATGGGTGTATCATAGAATGTAGTGATTTGATGCACCATACCAAGGGCCTTTGGGTCCTCAACTTCCCAGGCCTTTAATAGCTATCAATAAATAATTCAATTGGTCAAGTTGGTGTCTCTTATTCATTATGGAGAGTGATTAAGCTTGACCCACTATGGATCCTTGGTGTGTGCATTTTTGGTTGTTCCAATATCATCTACATAATATATATAAGTTGTTATGAATAAGTATAATTTTATCTTTATATTAATTATTGAAAATTATTAATAATTATTAATAATTAATACATTTATTAAATTATTATCTATATTATTAATTATAGTGATTTTTTTACTAATTACTACACATTACATTCTTAATTATTATTAATTACATTATTAATTATTAAAATTAAAATTTTAAAATTTATCTTATGAAGAATAAGGGGATAAAACCTAACTCAACCTATTTTGAACCAAAAGTGATATATTATGAACCTAAAAAGTCATAGGATAAAATAAAGGTGTCATAATTTAGGACATATTGGGGCTGATTTTTCTTATTATAGGATTTATTAATCTAGTTATTATTGATTAATACTCACACAATCTTTTTTGGTTTTATTTAATGGTTGGAACGAGGAGGAATCGAGTAAAAAATGAGTTCACTAGACAATGTAATGATTGTACTAATGGTAAATGAAATAGTATAGGGTTTGGATTATAAAATCTCATGGATTTTCTCACTCACCTTTCTTAATATATGAACAATAACATGAACCATGTCAAACTCCCAAACATTCTAAGGAATGGACACCTCTTTATTGATACCTTCATGTGAAAATGAACACCCTTCCCAATTGGGTCTACCAATATACTAATTTATAATAAATTGATCAAAACAATATAAAATATATTTTCTATTATCCAGTTCACAGATTATGAAAAGGTTGTTTTATCTTTGTACTGTTTGGAAGGTGAATCTGAAAAATGGTGGACTATCATTAAGAACAGGATGCATGTTACAATCTATGTAATGTTAATAATCAATTTCATGCCTTCTTTGTATTAATTAAATATATTATATATATTTATATTCACTATAATAATATTATATATTTTTTAACAATCAAATAGAAATAGTTTTATTCATATTAAAATCATTTTTATAAGGTTTTATTAATAAATTTAATTTCTAAATTTTTGAATTATAATTTTAAAAAGTGAAATTAATTTTTTAAATCACAATATCAAAATTATCTTACTCTGAAATTTTGTTTTTTTTACAAATATTGATTTTCCAGTGAATACTGATAATAAAGATTTTTATGAAACTATCATTTCATTTCATTAAATATGGTAATTTAAAATTACCATTAAGTTATTAATTTGATATAAAGGTAATATAATATAATTTATTTAGATATGATCTTATTAATTACATTAAAATAATCTTTATTTTGTATTTTGTTATAAGTACATCTTTGGGAATAAAAAATGCATTTAAAAAAAACTATTTTTCATTGCATTTTGTGATTAAATATTAATTAAATTTCTAAAACCTATAGAAATTAAATATTCTAGAATTTATTCCATATTTGGAATTATTGTGTTCATGTTTTCTAAATTGGTCCCTTTTATTTTTTTTCAATATGAATATTAACTCTAGTCAATATTTGTCACCTCGGTAACGGTTAATCTGGAAATTAAGGTTAAAATAGTATGATAATGAATAAAAATAAACATGAATATTTAATTTAATATAAAATATAAGTAGAGTTTTATCTTAATTATAAAATATTGAAATTTATTTCAATTTTATTCCATTTTTCTTTGAAAATTTATTACATATTAATTTAAGTAAATATAAGGTCAAAAAGGTAACTCTATTACTTTTAATATATAAAATTTTAAAACCCGGATTAAAAAAATTATGTTAAGTTATAATTTTTTATTTTTAAATATAAATGTTTTTTATCATGATAATTTATTTTTAATTTTTAGAAAATAAATAATGACTTTAAATGTATACGCAACACCAAAACAATGATTGTGAGGCAGTAGAGAAATCAAAGAAAATAATTTTAAAAATAAAAAAAGTTATATTTTTTGATGTGTTATAGTGTAACATGAATTTTATAGATATATATAACATATTATGGGTGGTTTAATGTATTATATTATAATTCCATTACTATCATGTTATTTTTAGAGTCAAATTAAATGAATAGTTCCATAAAATGACATTAATGATATTTTATAATAAATGTTGTTTTATAAAATGATTTAAAATTACTAAACACTTATCTTAAGAAAAGTAAATGGTGTATGTTTTAGGATATCAACCATGGTCTTTTTACAATTCAATTTTCCTTTTATTGTAACTTTTTTAGTTCTTTCGTGTAGAAAATTTTGATACCACGGTAATAGGCAAAAGGGTTAACAATGATTAAAACCAAAAGATAAGGGTGAAAACACAACCTAAAATATTCCAAATCAAATTGGATGATAATTTAGTGAATCAAAATCAAACTATATTCTAATTATACCAATTTCTAACAATTTTACATTATAATTAATTTAAAACTTTAAGAGATTCCAAGAATTCCCATCCCCTCACTTATAAAAGGGAGCCTACTCTCCTCTCTGCCTCACACCTTTTGAAAACTATAGTTCAGTAAAG
Source organism: Viscum album (assembly GCA_963277665.1). Taxonomy (NCBI): domain Eukaryota; kingdom Viridiplantae; phylum Streptophyta; class Magnoliopsida; order Santalales; family Viscaceae; genus Viscum; species Viscum album. Next base: position 611,005,992 of record OY728129.1, on the reverse strand, counting down.
ATATTTCCATGTTTATCCCCAAAATCACTCCCCATATCTATGAGGAATTTTTTTATTATAAAGACATAATAGGAATGATGTCTATGTATTTCTACTGAGGTGTTTGAATTGAAGGTATAACTCTTAACCTAGTGTTTTCAAATTTTTTCTTATTTTAACTCCTAAAAATATTATTAAACTATGATGAAATATTATCATAAATATATTACATATAAATATATTTTATTATTCTGATTTAATATTCTACATACATCTTCTCTTCCATCAAATGGGGAATGAAAACACCATTTGTGCGTACATATGGACTACAACCTCTACGAAGCGATGGGTTTCCTTTTCCATCACCACATCTCATGGATAGTTATAAAAATGGATTTAACATATATATATATATATATTATATTATATTAATAAAATAATTATATTTCTATAAAAACAATATATCATCCATTTTCTTACATTTCAATTCATTGAAAAATGATAATGTTGTTCATGCATACTTGTCGATTACCACCTCCATGATCTTATGTGATCCATTTTTCATAACCAAATATAATTGGTATGATATATCATTTAATTTAAATATTTAATATTATATTTATGATATAATCATCATTATTGAGATATAATGTAATACTTACCAACTTTCTATCATGATCGTTGAAAAATAGAAATGTTATTCATGCATATATATGATCTACCGTCTCCATGATTGTAACGTAGTCCATTTTTCATAACTATATATAATGGTTCATTTTAAAATTATAATTTATGTATAAAAATTATTATTATATAATGATTATTATTCTTTATATAATGTAATATTTACCTCTTTTACCATAATAAACTTATCAATTTCATTTTGGATAAACTTGGTGAATATCATCAAAACATATGATGTGAATGTAATTGATTATATTGAAAATTACACATGAAAAATAAAATAAAAATAACAATAAACTTTAAAAATGATATCAATAAATTAAATAGTTAATATAATTTTGTTATTTTGGAAGATAAATAATGTACGTGATGAGTTAGACTCAAGGTGAGAGACACTTTAACCAAAAACATCATTTTAAATGTTTGAAATATTCATTTTCTAATTTTTTTATTCCATGTCCATCTTCATAAAATTATTTTATAGATGTAATTATATATAAAAGTATTATAAAGTAATTTTTATGTCTTTTTTACTTCCTTTAAAATATTTTCAACAGTAATCTTTTTACATTTTTATATGGAATGTTTTGACTATGTTTAAAAAAGAAAAAGGAACATTCTATTTTAACGTATATGGTGTCAATAAATTTTCCCATCACCATAACCATTATTTTATATTTTGATCCCTTTAAAATATTTCATGTTTTAGTGAAGGAAAACAAATTCTTCCCTTTTTTATCACCTTGATATTTTAAAAATTAAACTATGTTCGATAACGTATACTACACGCAACATCGAGCCTAAACGAACCATAACATAATATTATATACATATGATTGTTATAAAATAACAATTAAATTTGAATTTAAGGATAATATTTAATTATTTATTAAATATATATAAATTTCCCACATAATATAAATTTATTGGAAATAAGAACTCAATTTTCTATAATACATTTTATTCTTCAAACAATACATTTTCTTCAAAAATAATTTTGGTTTCTTTTTGTTTGAAAGTATAATAATTAATTTTTTTAAAAAAATTTAAATTTATTTTATATAAATGAAATGAATTTTTGAAACTAGAATATCAAAATTAAATTAGTGTGGAAATTTTAGGACTTTTCTAAAATAAATTAATTTTCATTGAATAATGAAAATTATAGATTTTTCAAATCTTATCATTTTTTCATTAATTAAAGTAATTTAAAAGTCAAATTATATTTCATATTTTGTGTTTAAATTAAATTTTAAACATTTTATTTATAAAAATGTAATTAATTTCACTTTAATAATCAATTTTCATGATTTTTTATATGTTTATTTTTATTCTTAAAAAACAGTTTCCACAAACTATTTTTAAGTGCATAAAGTTTATCCATTTTAATTAATTAAAATAGACCCTATATATAAAATAAATATTTTTTTTAAAATTGTTTGATTATATATCTATTTATTTGAATTTAAAATTATACAATGACAATTACATGTCATATTGTTAATATATGATCTTTTGTTGTCTAAAAAATGAATTCTAAAAAACTGGTTATCATCACGTTTTCTGGGGGTAATTTTAAATTATATTCTAGAAATAATGTAAATTTAATTTTATAAAATGTATTCTATATTTGGAACCAAAAATATTAATTTTAGGGAATAATTATAAATTAATTATTTCCATAATGAATAATAAAAAATTGCAAAAAAAATATTATTGCTGTTAAAGTTAAAAGGAGGTTTTGAGGGTTACATTCACCTGTATTAAAATTAATTTTCCAAACACATCGGATTTTTATTTTATAAATTTTATTTAATATTTATAATTAATGGGTAAAAATTATCTAATAAGTCTCATTTTATTTTTAGGCTTAAGGAATAAATTACCTAGGTAAAAACTAGTCACCCTAGTGAAAACTAAAATGTTAAATTTGAGTAACCATAAATATATAGGGAATAACATATTTTAACATGTTTATTTTTTAATTTGGGAGGTTTATATAGACCTTATATTACCTAAAATACATAATTTATCAATTATAGAGTCACTTTTATTGATAATGACTTCCCATTATTTAATAGTTTTGAATATTTACAAAAATACTACTCGTTCACACTTATAGAAGGGAAACCACACTTCCCTGTTATTCACACATAAAAATATTTTTGGTTATGAAAATACCTACCTAAATACCATCCTCAATTCCCTTCCTATATCCTATAGTCCGTTTTATAAGAAAATCCTCTTAGGAAGGCTTTTAGGGAAAGCATAAAGATGTTGTCCGAAGAAGAGGTATCATTCTTAATCAAGCGTTTTATTTTATTTATTCTTCCACCTCCTTAAAATATTATTAAAACATTATGATATAATAAATTAATTATATAACATATAATATGATCTTATTATGTTAATGTCATAACCTACATACATCTTATGTTTCAATAAATGGGAAATGAAACCATCGTTCGTGTGTACGGTAGACTACTGTCTCATGAACCGATGTAATTAATTTTTTATCATCACCAATAATATATGTTTATGGGGATGGATTTAATATATATATATATATATAATAATCAAGATGTATTTTTTTATATAAATTTAATATATCACATATTTTCTTACCTTTACATTCAGTGAAAAATGATAACTTCATTCATGCGTATGTGTGGAATACCACCTCCATGAAGTAATGTGATTCTTTTTTCATAACAACAACACATGGATGGTATATATAAGTGTATTTAAATATATAATATTAAATTTATTATATAATTATCATTCAATAATGATAAAATAATCCTATCTTTTTTCAATCATGATCATTAAAACATGGAAACATTACTTATGTGTACTTACAACCTACCGACTCCATGATTGTAATGTAGTTAATTTTTCATAACTATATTTCATGGTTAGTTATAAAATAATTTATTCATAAAATTATAATTGTTTAATTATTATTATATGAAATATGATTGAATAGCGACTTCGTTTACCATAGTCATCCTACCGAAGTCATTTTGGACGTATGAACCGGATATTAGCAAAATGTCTGACATAAAATTAATTGATTAAGTAAATAAATATAACATGGTAATAAATAAAATTAAAGGAATAATAAACAATAAAAATTTTCCTAATAAATTAAATAATTACCATAATTTTATTATTCATGAAGATAAAGTAAGTATGTGATGAGTCATGCTCAAGGTAAGAGATTTCATCTCAATTTCCCTTCATTGAATAATATTTTAATGTTATGCATATAATTTTATTTATTCGGTGATATGTTGAAAATTTTACATATAATATCATTAATCCTTCATACATCTTGGTATTTTATGTTGCAATTCATTTTAACCCATCCATGGGGATTTGATTTGAATGTTACCAAATCAGTGAAGGCTTTATACTAAAATTTACATTCTTTTTAAGATTGTTTATGTTCAAGGTTACTTTGGGGTAAATAATATATAATTATTTTCTTAAACTACATATATTATTTCTCTTTTGTTCATGAATTTGGTTTAAATGTTTTTTTTCATTTCATCCCTTATTTAATGAGTAAACATCAAAAATATTTTTGTAAGTAATACATATCTTGTCTCTTCTTTTACATCTAGAATACTTCACTTACATGTTTATATTTTACTTAAAATATTTTAAATAATATTTTTTATGTTATATAATTATTTATTAAATATATTTTTATCCATTTTTACTTTTTTACAAAATCTTTTTAAATGAATATTTCTATCTTTTTTCGAACAAGATTCATTTTGGATTTTTTTTAAGTATGAAAGAAATGTTTTCTTCTAACTTATATAGAATGGATGCAATTTCCAAAAATCATAGAAACAAAATTATCTAAATCTTCCTTTAAAATTTTAATTGTTTATTTCCAATGTAAATATTTTTTATATTATATTAGAATATTTTATATTTTAAATAAGTGATTTTAAAGTGAAAAGGGTGTTTTACACATGATATTTTTAATGTGATCTTTTAAATATGTTTTCATCAATGATGAGAGACTTTGAAGTTACATATTACCTATGGATTATATATATGTGTCTCTTAAATGTATACATAGTTAACTCTCACTTCATTTTATCGGGTAATACAAGCCTTGAGTTCATCTATCAAATTCATTCTTTATGAAATATCCTTTGATTACAAAATGATGCAAGATTATGAATCCCATTTCTTTCAATGGATGATTCTTATATTTATACCTTATGATTGATTTTATTTTTGTGGCTCACATAATCAGGTACATTTTATGATGGGTGAACACAAATAGTGATCCAATGAATTCAGTAATTTTTTAGTCTCATGAGACGTTATGGAGGGGATTAGGGAGTAAACCTAATCCATTATGGGACTTTGTACACCATGTGATGTTATATTCATAGTTATCCTTAACTTATGATTATGTCATTTTATATGTTTCATTCAAATTCCTATATTGTCATGATATTATTATACCATGTTCTTTATATTATGCTTTAATGTGATAACTCATCATCCTTTTCTTTTATGATATCATGTTATACCCTTAAGTCACATGTTATTTTTCCTTATCATGATTATTCCCTTACTAGGATTTGCAGATCACCCATTTCTTTAGTATATTTCAATGGTAATCTTATGCAGTTTTGGTATCTCAAATATATTTATCATTTCAATAAGGAAAATAAAAATAAAGATGTAATGTTTTATTTTCTTTTGATGCTTTATGTACCTAGTCTTCCAAAGACACTATGCCTCACAATCATTATGTTGTAATTAATCGATTTTTATGTTAAAAATTATTTAATAATATGTGTAAAAGTATTTGTTTAATATAGTTGTATCATTATAAGTCTAGTTATTTTTGGGGATTATTATTATATAAATTAGTAAAACACCTTGGGTATAAGTTTACATATAGGATAACAACCTAATGTTTTGGTAAGTAAGTGATTATATTGTTTTCCTAGAAATACATCTCTACAGATATACTATAAGTGGATTTCATTTTGGAATAGATATATATAGTCATAATAAAACCTTGAAGAGTTGATTTATTATATCGTAACCATCATTATAATGAACTGTGAGTATTTCCTAATAGCGCACCTATTGTCACACACCCAGGGAATATGTTTGAGAGTAATTCATATTTTATTAATCAAAAAACCTGAAGTATTCAAATAGATAGTAATAATGGATATCCTAGTTTAAACCTATGGTGTTATAGATTGAAAATATGGTGACATGATTTATACATCCTAAAAATGATTTTTCGTGATTATTATTATTGTTTCTCGCACTATGATTTTTGGTTTTAGTCAATGGATGTAACTAGGAGGAATGATGTTAACACTGATGTGATAGAAAATGTGGTGATTCTATGTAAACAAATGTTATGATGACTAATGTGAAAGATATTATGATTATTCCTAAAAATTTATCATGATATATGTTTAACAACTTATATAATAACCAACTCTTAAACTCATCAAAGAAAAGATGGAAAGAGTCAGGTAAGAGCTCAGGTGGTGGAGAAAATGGAGGAAAGAAGGACCAATTTACTTCATGATAATAATATGGGAAGAGACACCCAGGATAACATCTTAAATTAATAGTAAAATGTTTTATGTGTTAAATATAAGGGCATAGAGAAATGAATTTTCAAGGAAATGTGACAAGTTCAATAGAGAGAAATAAATTTCATCCTAGAGATCAATTGATAGTTTGTTGTCCTAAAGGTTGGGAACCTATGAATTATCCAATTTAATTTCCTCTTCTAAATTCTAAATCCTGCACCAAGGAAGGACATACATTATACAAATCATTGAGGTCAAAGTATTCGTTTATTGGGATTCAAGAATTATTCTTTCAATGAATTTTTTTATAAATGGTATTTTGGTTATTGGAACAATGAGACTTATCAGGATTGAATTAATTTTTCAAAGAATATATGGTTTTAATATGAAATTATAGTGATTGAGTTTATTTATAAAAATTATTATCATATATTATTATGGAATATGAATTTTGTTACAAGAATTGAAGAGTGATTAATTTTATTCCGAGATAAATATAAAATTTTTCATGGAAGAATATGTGATTAAATAATTATAATCAATTTTTATCAACATTAGTTTGGAAAATATTGAAGAATTTTATGTTTAATTGTTTATTAAATAGTCTAAATTGAAATTCAGATGTTATTGTTGAGGCTTTAGAGATTAATTTTTTTATTTCTTCATACAATGGTTTATTGATTTAGAAATTATATGACCTTGTGTTAAACATTTTGGTTTTGGATAATGTATAAAGTTAGTAAGAATATATTTTTATACATTTTTGGATTGTTTGATCCATTAAAGGATAATTTTAAATCTTCTAGAATAACAAAATTTATCTTGAATACTCATCATTTGAAGAAAAATGTTAAATTATTGTAGAAATTTATTAAAGGATAAAAAAATACTTAACAAGAAAGATTTTTTCTTAATATTTTTAGATTCGATGGTAAAATAATTCCCACACTCTAGGGAAATGATCTTGAAAAAAAAAATATCTAGTTGCCTTAATTTTTTTTATGAATCGATGGCCTTCACCAAAATTTTCTGGTTTATGGTTTTATACTTATTAGATTTCTTAAGATCATTCACTTTATTATAATAAATGTTATCTTTAACTCTCCATAATTATTTATATATTATATATTTTCTCCCAATATATATTTTCACTTCCCACTAATCTTATCCTATTTGGAAACCTACTTATGTGATGACCTTAATATTTCATTTTCACTCTTTTTGAGAGGAGGTTTTATTAACCCTTTTTATGATGTGGGATTTAAAAAAGGGTATTTTGAAAATTTGAAGCCTTTGATTTCCAAGTATAAGATAAAATTATAAGGATGAAATTTAATAATGTTGGGAGATATGTAACAACCTTATATTTGAAAAAGTAAATTATGTTTGATAGTGTATAAAACCCGCAACACCAAGCCTAAACGAACCATATAATATTATTATTTATATATGATCATTATGACATAGATGTAAAATTGGAGGGTATGAATAGGATTAATTTCTTTATGAAAAACACACACACACACACACATATACTACTCAGAATAAATTTATTGATAAATTATTTGTAAATAATCATTCAATTTTTACTGAATAAATTTCATTCTTCAAAAAATAGGTTTTCTTCAAAAATGATTTTCATTGATTTTTATGAGAGAAAATTATAATTATTTTTAGGAAATTTTAGAAAATTTAATTGATAAAATTAATTTCAATATTTAAATAATAATATAAAAATTAATTTTGGGTGAAATTTTTGAGATTTTACTAAAATGATTAATTTTTCAGTAAATAGTGAAAATTACTAATTTGCCAAATAATATCATTTCTCTCAATTAAATAAAGTAATTAAAAAGTCCCATTATATTTAGGATTTGATATTAAATTTAAATATTAAACATTTTATTTATTATATTCACATTAATTTTATTTGAATAAGAAATTTTCATGATTTTGGTATAAGTTTATTCTTTATTCTTAAAAATGCAGTTTTCTACAAACTGTTTTTAAATGCATAATGTTTATACTTTTTAATTAATTAAAATAACCCACATTAAAGAAAATATTTAAATGAAATTTTTATATTATATACCTATTTATATTAATTTAAATTCAAATAATTCTTATTTGTAGTCATAATTTTAATATAAGATAATCTCTTTCTTGAAAATTTTATTTTCCTGAAAACCCACTTTTCATCACTTTTTTTGGGTTTGATTTTAAATTAAAATTTTCCAATTATATGAATGTATTTTTTATAAAAGGTGTTAAACATTTGGAATTATAAAAATTAATATCTAGTAATAAGGTCAAATAAATTTTTGGTTTTAGTGAATAGTAAAACAAGTTAAAATTTATTACCATGATTAAGGTTAAAGCGGGGTTTTGCATCTTACATGTACATATATTACAATTAATTTTACACACACATTGAATTTTTAATTCATAAATTATATTTAATTTTTATAATTGTTGGTTCCAAATTATCTAATAAGGATCATTTTATTTTTAGTTTTAAATATTAAATTACCTAGGAAAAACTAATTAACTTATTGAAAACTAAAAAGGTAAAAGTGATTAACCATAAATGTAAAGGGAAAAAATATTTAAAATATGTTTCCATTTTAATTTTGGAGGTTTTTATTGACCTTATATTCACTCCACTATATCACTTAACAATTTTTAAGGAACTCGGATTGAGAACTACTTCTCATTATTGAATAGTTTTGCGTATTTAAAAAAATTCCACTCCTCTCTTATAAAAGGGAACCTCTTATTATATTTTATTCACACTTAAAAAGACTTTTGGTTCATCCAATCCCTACCCAAATATATCCATTACTTCCCTTAACATATAATAGAGGGATTTTTTCGATTTTAAAATCCTCATAGAAAGGATTTTGGTGCAAACATAATGTGGTTGTCCGGAGAGGAGTTATCATTCTTAACCAAGAGTTTTTTATTTATTATTCCACCTTCTTCAAATGTGGTTCAAATGTGATAATATAATAACATTATTATATACCATATAATGATATGTTATTATGTTAAGGACATAACCTACATCCATCTCTGTGACACCCTGAGATTTAGTGAAATATATTTTCCCAAAAAAATAATTTTTTGATATTTTTCATTACAGACAACACCAAGTCTATATTGAGTTACATGAAACTCTGAGTTTATCTTTCATTACTAGAAATATTGAATTTAAAAAAAAAATGACATACTATTGAAATATTATTATTTAATATTATATTTATCACATAACCATTAGAATTACTGGTATGAATATGATTGAATAAGTTATAAAAATATATCGTTTTAATATGTATAAAAAATGAAATTTTTAGTGACTGGATAATTATAAATCAAAATTAGAACCATCTGAAATAAATAAAATATTTTTTCTAAAAAACTATTTTATTGTGAAGAAATGTGTTCTACATTAATAAATTTTTTTAAAATTATAAATGATATTAATGAAATTTATATATTATATATTCAATCTAATATTTAAAATTAATTTTATGTGTTTTCTAGGAATGGGATAAAATAAATCCAATTTTATGCTTAAAACTATATTTTTCTAAAAAATAGTTTTGTCAAAATTTTCACAATTCTTTAAAATTATTTTCTAACACTTTCAAAAAAATTATTTGAAAAAATAAAATTTATTTTTTATATAATCATTTCGAAATTATATTTGGGTGATTTTTTGAGAATTTTCTACGAAGATAATTTTTTTGATGAATACTAAAAAATACTTGTTTTTATTAAGAATTTTCATTTAGTTTAAATCATTTAAAAACATAAAATATATTTTAATATGGTTTTAAACGTAAAATTATTTCAATTATATATATATTAATCCAATTTACATTATTTTAATAAATTTCATATTGAATTCTTATATAAAACGTTTTAAAATTTATAAATATTTCTCTTTGTAAAGCTTCTTTTTCATCATGTTTGATGGATTAGTTTTAAATTAATTTTTTCCACCAATTTGAATGGAATTTTAAATAATTGATTCTTTTTTTTAATATTTATAATTTATAATTTTTAATAATTTCAACTTAAGTTTTTAACATTATGAATATTAAAAGAAGTAAATATTAATTACCATGATTAAGTTAAAAATGGGTTTACTAAGGGGTTAAACTAAAAAATAAATGGGTTAAAAATGACCCAATGCTTGTCTAACACCCATTAAATGGATATATTTAGACTTTTTCACCTCTAAGGTCAGATAATAGCCCATTTTGTATCCTTGTAACATGTGGAAAACATGGGTACACATTTTTATTTTCAAAAATTACAAGCGCACCACTCACCTCACTTATAAAAGGTCACACTCTACTCTCATCTTTATAGTTCAAACCCCTATTTATTCAGATAATAAATACCCAAATAACTTCCTTAAATACCTAATATCATCATATAAGTCTTATTTTTTTCATAAATAAAACCTAGGAAGGCCTTTGGTGAAAACCTAAGGAGGTTACATGAAGATGACGTGACATTCTTCAATGAGCATTTTTATTTTATATCTTCCTCCAAATCCTTAAATTTTTATTAATGAATTATTATATAATAAAATAAGTATCTAAAATATACTTATATGTTTTTATTTTAATCTCATGATCTACAACTATCTCCACTTCCATCAAATATGATATGAAATCATCATTCGTGTGTTTGGAGGACTACCATCTCATGAACCAATGTCATTCATTTTTCCATCACCACCTCTCATGGATAGATATCATGATGGATTAAATTTTTATATATGATATTTATTAAATTATTATAATTCTTAACATATTATATCATATATACCTTTTTAATTTACATTCTATGGGAATACGATAACGTCGCTTGTCTTTATGGCAGACTACCGCCTCCCAAAGTGATGTGACTCATTCATGTTTTACATAGAAGGTAATAAGGCTGGGGTTAATAAAAAGTTGTGATATATATGAAAAAAAATCGATTCTATAATGGTAATATATTATTTAACTTTATTTGTTTCAATCCGTCTAGAAAATAGAAATAGTGTTCATGCTTATGTATGGTCTACCGTCTCCATGAACGATGTATTTCATTTTCAATATATAACTATTATGGACTATTATAAATAAATATTCTGAATATATGTTATATTTATATTATGCTTACCATTTTGGATATGATATTTTAGGATAAAAGTAAGAGGACCAAAAAGATAAAAAATAAAATATACATAAAAACTAAGCAATTATTACCCGAAATGTAATTTTAATATGTAATTATTAATAAATGGGTAATAAAAGTTATTAAGTAAATCATATAAGATATGATATATAATTATGGTTATTTAATAGATTTATAATAAACTTATATTTATTATAATATAGGTTTTAAAATTTAATAAGGAATCCGAGACTTAAGGAAATGGATTTTTGTCTCGCTTTTTACTTCCATGTGACACATACCATATTTAAAAACTATTTATTTTATGTTGTGTATATATTTCACATGAATTTATTTTATAATTCATATAATTAAAATTATAAGGATTTATATATCCATTTTACTAACTCTGTTTCATGGAGTTTATCGTTCAAGAGTTACCAAAGGGGTAAGAGATTTATGTCTAAATTTGACTTCTTTGAGATATATGTTATGTTATGCACCTATATTCTGTTATGAGATGTATGTAAAACCCATTTTACATGTCACATCATGAAATAATTTATTATCATGGTATTATAATTATCATTCAATGTTATTACATTATGGGTATCTTTATTTAATGTTACTAAATTGGTAAGCATTTTGTGTTACAATCCCATCATTTACCGGGATTACTCATGATTATGATTCCAAATATGCAATATTATGATATAAATCTCAAGAAAAACATGTATTTTATTATCCTATAGTTATTTATATATAATAAATTTCCCTTAATTTTCCTCTCTTTTGGTACTCAATATTTCAAAATGGTGTTTTTAAGGAAAAATGTATTTATTTATCACTTCTGTCAAAACCCCATTTTCTATCAAAACCATGTTTTCTAAAAATGTTTTAATTTTTTAAAAAATTAATCCAAATGATTTATTAAAGAAAGTTTTACCCCTATTTTAATTTTTATTAAATATTTTTAAAGGAATATTCTCTTAATTTTCCAAACAAGGTTTTCTTCGGTTTTTAAAGAAAATGGGACATGAATCTTTATTTAAATGTGTACAACCTGAATGGAAAATACAGATGTCCTGACCATTATTTTCTTTAAAGATTCCATTAAAGTTTTTCAAGGTGATTTCATATAAAATTATTTCTACAATATTTTAGGAGTTTTTAATTTTAAAAAATATTATTTTCAAAAGAGGGATGTTTTCCTCTACAATCATTCCATGTGATTTTTCTTTAAAAATAATTTTTCATCTAATATACCATCCTTTGATGAAACATATGCTTTACTGAGGATACTTTCCAAGGATAGAATTATCCTTTTTTCTCTGAATGGTTTATTTTTATGGTAATATGATTTTTATGAAACCTGTTTCTCTTCCACAAGTTATAACATTATAAAATTCTTATGAAACATGGTTATTTTTCCACAGGTAATGATTTGATGAAATCATGAAATTATTATTAAAACTATTTCTTTTCCATAGGTTATGTTATGATAAAATTTTTAATAAACCCATTTTATTTCATTGGTTCTGATATGAATAATTTTTTATGATCTCATGTCACACATATATTGGATTTTCATTATGTGATGGGTGTGACCTATATCTACCTCCAATTTCATTGGGTAAAGATTGATATCTCATGACATAAAAAATACTGAAATGCGAAGTGAACTTTAACACCCCAAGGTTTTTAATAAAATAAATTGAAATTCATGAAACATTATTTTATGTAGATAGTTATAACTATCCTTTAAACACAATTTTTTTTCTTTTATGATTTGAATATCAAAAAACGGTCATGTATGCTTGTGATCAGTAAGTTATTGGGAGTCTGATAGAACCAACCTGATTTTGGGTAAATAGTAACATCTTTTGTATAGTAATATGAATAGTAATATAACCCTAATAAATAGTAAATTGTATTGTTATTTTATTTTATTATGGTTATAATATAATGATATGTTGATTAATTTTTCAAGGTGTTGAAAAATGAGTTATAGATTTAAAATTGTTATTTTTGAATAAATTATGATTTTATTTAAAAATTAAATTAAGAAAATTTTAAAAATTATTTTCAAAAAATGGATTTAATTACTAAATTATACACATCAAAAAATATTCAGTGTGAAATTTTGTTATTTTTTTAAATTCTTGAATTTTTGATGAATAGTGAAATACGGTAAAATACCATATATTAAAATTATCAGTTAAATAAACTATTTTTGAAATCATCAATGATTTAAGCCCACTTTTTTCGAACTAGAATTAACTTATTAATATTTGGGGTCACATAAATAAATACTATTCATAGTATTGTGAAATAATATTATAATAGTGATTAAAATAATGTAAAACCCCTCCTCTCCTCCACTATAAATACCACCCTCATTACCTTCTTCCCCCACACCTCTCAAGACTTGATCATTGTCTAAGTTCTAAGAAATTACCTCTCTAAGGATCTTCCCCATGACTAATACCTACTGGTCTCACCAAATGTCCAAATCCAAATACCTTAAGGAGGATCTGAAGGAGAAGAGATCAAGAGGTAAGAATCCTGTTTCATTTTCACGTGTTTTGTTCTAAATTAATTTCTTTTCTCATACTCCCTTCCCCTCCCATTATCCATAAGGTATGAAATCTATATAATATTATATATTATGAATGTTATCATGTTGATGTAAAAAATTAATCATCTTTCTTCCTCTCCCCTTCCTCTTGTTCTAAAAATAAAAACATTTTCCGTGAAGTGCTGATTTACCAAAATCGTGGACGATGTGTCTTCAATTTCTATTAAATCCTTCAAATATAATCATAAAATTATTTTAATTTTTGAAACAGAATTTTATTTTTATTTTTTAATCTATTTAATTTTTTTAATGATCTTCTATGCATGAAATTAAATTATATAATGAAATAAGTTCTTGATTTTCGAAGAACCGCAAAAAATGATCTAAACAAAAACAATTAATGTTTTATCTAATGATACATAATCATTTATGTTAAAAAATTGATTTATGGTATCATTATATAATCTTGAAACATATTAATAACCATTTATTCCACTTCTAAAATTTTATTTCCATACAATAAGAAAATAAAATACAAACTGGCCTGGGAAATCATGTAAAGAACAGACCCAAAAAAATGGAAGGAACAAAATACTAAAAATTAAAGGGTTAAATGATGTTCTGAAATGATAAAATAAGGTGTTATAAACATTAATATATTTCTTTAAGATATTAATAACACTCTTTTAACAATTATACAAGAGGTTTAAATGATTTTTAAGTAAGAAAAACCCGAGGTAAGGGAATTCATAACCTGATTTACATTCTTTGGGTTAACCTTCTACTTCATTATTTATGTGGTATTAAATTTTTTGTGATATTTATTTTCGTTAAATTATGTTGAATTATGTTTATTTATAGTGTATATACATATTACATCCTCTATATTAAGTGTCACATCAATTATATGATATTTATAAGGGAATTTTCTTTTAAAAACCTCTTTTAAATTTCTGTTTTATGAAATTCAAAATCAATGTTTTTTTTTGAAATTATTCATGTTGTATTAATATGTTATATTTCATGGTAATTGTTTATTATTAATTGTGAGACCTGTATATCCCTCAAATTCATTGGTTATGTGTATGTTTAAGTCGACTGTATGGTTACTCCAAGTGTGACGATGATGGTTACACAAATTATAAGGTAGTAGTGAGGGTTACAAATTATAACGTAGCTGGGAGGGTTAAAATATTATGTAATTAATTCCCCAAGATACCTTTATTGATTTATTTATGTTATATATGTTTAGTGTAAATATTATAGAAATCTCAAGTTTCATAATATAAGTTTATATGGTTAACAAGTATGTAATTTTTGAAAATGATTTCATACCTTACAAGTATTCATGAACTAATGTTTTCTTTCCATATTATATAACTTACTGAGATTTTTGTGCTCAACCAAATTTTTTAAATGATCTTAACAGGTTATAAGGATGTGTAATCCAATGAAGGAATCCAATTTAAATGTTATGAATATTTTTCAAAGAAAACATGTTTTATTTAAAAAGTCTTATACTTTGGAAGAAATAGATACTATTTTTGTGTTATCTACTCCATATGAATGTGGAATGTTATGTAAATATTATATTTAAATTATCTAAAAATATAAACATGAAAAGATACTCAATATGAAATGATGTGTGTTCTTTACTGAAATTCAAGATTATGTAATGTAATAAGGTCACGTCCTAATAGTTGGTATCAAAGGATGGTTTATATTACTTTAGGGGTTATGATAATGATAATAAATACCATAAATATTTTTTTACTATATGGTTAATTTGAAATGATATAGAATTTAAATATTACCATGTTTCTTTGACTAAGACATTCTTCTTCAGAATGATTTTCCACAGAAGAAACAAGGAATCTAAAGAGTAGAGGCACCAATAAAATGATATACTTCTAAATCTGTAGCCTAGAATGGTGGGGATTGGAACTGAGTAGTTTGTGAAAGTAATAACATAGATAACATATTAAATTAATTTTGGTTTCATCTATTAAAGTTAAAAATCATAGGTACCACAACAGAACATGATGATGTTGGAAGATTTTTTGAGATAACACGTTCCCGCTTTCAATGGATCTTCTATCCCAGAAGCAGCTTAAAGATGGATTAAATCCCTTGAAAAGATATTTTATGTTATGGTATGTTTATATAATCAAAAGGTAAGTATTTCCATTTATTTTTTTAGGTGAATCCGATTAGTGGTGTTCAATGGTAAACAAATACTAGGTATGGAAAGAAGATTGATGCCTTAGAGTGGGATGAATTTAAAAGTCTCTTCCTTGAAATGTATTTTCCTAATGTTGTGCGGCATAGGATAGAGAAGCAATTCCTGGAATTGAATAAAAATAAGGAAGATTCAGTGGATGTGTATGAATAAAAATTCACCCAACTGACGAGGTATGCTCCAAATCTTTTTCTGAATCTTGATAAAAAAATTAACTGCTTTTACTCAAGATTAAATCTAAGGTAACAAAAGGCATTAGAGTCCCATGAATTCAAAAGATATGATAAACTTATCTGATTTTCTAAGAGGGTAGATATAGAGTTTACTGAGGATGATTTTCACTTTGAAAATAGGGAGAAGAAGAGGTCCAGATGGAAAGTGATGGATAATAATCAACTAATGAAATATGATTGTAAGAAATTGCAGATTCCAATTTGTGAAAAATGTAACAAAATCCATGTGGGGAATGCCTTACCAAAACTAATAAGTCTTTTCTATGTGTTAAGTTTAGCCATATAGCCTAATATTGTAATGAAACGGGTACTAAGACTAATCATGATAAAAAACTGTTAAGTGTTTTAAATGTGGAGAGATGGTTCATTATGAAAATTCCTTTCCAAAGAGAGATCCAAATGATGAAAAGAAGCCAGAATATAAGAAGAAAGGTATAGTGACATCCTTTTTTACTATGTTAGAAGATGTAGGGACATCCAACAAAGTTTTATTGGGTACCTTGTTTGTTTACTCATATTTTTCTAATGTTTTGTTCGACACATGGTATACATATTCCTTAAGTTCTGAGTAATTTTATAGTAAATTAGAAATATCACCTCAACAAATGAGTCTAGAACTTATTGTATAAACACCAAGAGGAAATATTATATTAAATATGAATTATAATAATCTTTATATTGTGGGTTTTATAAAGACTTTACCTGAAAACCTTGTTGTTTTCCCCTTAGTTGAGTTTTATTTTATTCTGGGAATGGATTAGCTTTCTATTTATCATGCTAAGATTGATTGTAGAGTTAATGAATTTGTGTTTCAGAAAGAGTTTCAGTTTGTATAAAAGAACAAACCTATAAAATTGATAATATATCAGGAATCTGAGAAACTGTTGAAAGATTTAAATGAAAGTTATCTTGCTTATATTGTTGAAAATAAGGGAACTGTTCAGATTAATGATGTGTCAATGGTAGATGAATACCTTGATGTTTTTCTTGATGAGTTACCTGGTGTCATACCTGACTGGGAGGTCGAATTCAAAATTGTAATAGTTCCTGATGCTATGACAATTTCAAAATCCCCATATCGAATGGATCAAATGGAACTTATTTAATTGAAAATTTAGTTGTAGGAGTTTCTTGGTAAAGGATTCATTCTTCCTATAACTTCACCATAGGGTGATCCTATTTTGTTTTTTAAAAATAAAGATGGTTCAATGAGAATTTTCATTGATTATAGATCTTTGAATAACATAACTATTAAAAAAATTTATCTTTTTTCTCATATCGATGACTTGTTTGATCATCTCTCGAGAGCTTAGTACTTTTCCTTGTTTTACTTCAGATCTAGATACCATCAATTGAAGGTGATGTACAATGACACCTCAAAAACAACTGTGCATACTATATATGGGCTTTATGAATTTTTTGTTATTTCATTTGGGTTAACTAATAAACCTACTTTATTCATGGATCTTATGAATAGAATATTTCATGAGTTCTTGAATAAGTTTTTGGTTGCGTTTATTGATGAAATTCTTGTATTTTCTTTGAGTAAAGAAGAGCATGAAAAAAATCTAAGGTTTTTTTTCAAACCTTAAAGGAAAAGAAACTATATGAAAAATTTAGCAAGTGTGATTTTTTGGTTACAATATATTTCTTTCCTTGGGTACATTATAAATAAAGATGGAATAATAGTCGATCTTTACAAAATAAAAGTGATTGATGGATGGAGAAGACCTATAAATGTTACAGATATTCGTAGTTTTATTAGATTAACAGGTTATTACGGATGGTTTTTTAGAAACTTTGCACAATTATCTATCCCACTAACTAAGTTAGCATGAAAAGGGGTTAAATTTATATGGATATAATAAGGTGATGTTTGTTTTTAGGAACTGAAGAAGAAATTGGTGAATTCTCGAGTTTTTGATTGCCTTTTCGAAATGGTGAGTATGTTATCTAGAGTTATGATTCATTGAAGGGGCTTGGTTTTCATCTGATGCAGAATGATCAGGTAACTGTTTATGCTTTAAGACAACAAAAACCTCTTGAGTTAAATTATCACACACATGATTAAGAATTAGAAGCCATGATTTTATTCTTTGAAAATTTGGAGGCTTCATTTATACAGATCCAAATGTCAAATATATACTGACCTTAAAGGCTGGATTATATATTCACTTATATGTAATTAAACTTAAGGAAGAGAAGATAGCTTGAACTGATAAAGGATTATGATTGTATGATTAATTGCCATCTGGGAAGAACAATCAAATTAATTGTTGTCCTATAGGATACTCAAGAAGGGGGGGGGGGGGTGAATTGAGTTCCTATTAAAAAAATTTGATTAAAATAGTTCTATTAAAAACCCCCAATTAAAAAAATGGTAAACTGTAGTGAATTTATAAAAATTATAAGTGTTCAATTAGTTTCTCAAAGATTGATTATTTCTCAGTAAACTTATTCTGAAGATTAACATAGCTTTTGAAACTGGCATACTGGCTAAAAATTATTACAAACACTTTCTAGTTCAACTATCAGAGTTACTTTAAAAATGATTTGTATTCCAAAGTAATTAGCAGCGGAATAGTGAAAATAGTTTAAACTGAAATAAGATGCACATCGATTTAAACCAAGGGGTTCAGTCTCAAGCTAAGACTTAGTCCTCTTAAAAAGTTTATATAAATCTTTGATCCACACCCTGGATCAGGGTAAACAATAGTATTTAGACTTTCCAAGTACTAATACCTCTACCACAGTTCTACATGGGAAAAACTATAACATTATAACACATGCTATCCAGGTCACACTTGACCTCTACCACAATTCACATTGGGATACAAGAAGGCTTAGAAAGTTTGAGTGAGGATTTTAGATATCCTTCATTTATGATTAGGAGACAGTGTGTGTTTAGGATAAAAAGAAGCACACATAGTGCTTGAAATGTAAATAAACAAATAACAATAGAGATAATAAGATTTAGATTAGTTTAGAAATCTCTATGTGATGGAAATAAAACTCTGGACTCTTTTTGGATTGAGCAGATGTTATTTTGAGTCCTTCTCTGGAATTTTTCTGGAACACAGAGTATCATGGTTCTGTTTCTTGACTTCCAGGTGTGGGTGTTTTTCCTGAGATTACAGTAGTCATTGTAGCACCACAATGTCCTTCAACTCCCAGTAAAGTTCTTATTTGAATCTCTCGTGTATCTATTCCTTTTTCTACCACGTAAACCTCCTTTTTTGCATCTATATTTTTTATAAGCATCTTTGAGCTTCCTTTTATAGCTAATACGGTCCGACATAATGCATGATTACTTCTACAGGTACGAGGTACAGTTTCCTAACATCCAAAAAACATCATTAATTAATAACAGTTTCATTAAAAGAACTAAATATGACCGCTGCTTATAAAAAAATAAAAATAGAGTTTAGAGAAATAGTGACTGGTTTCCATCAGTATATCTTTGTATAAGTGAACATGTAATGGTGGAATTGTGTCAGTAGGTCTTGTATCAGTATCTATCACCCTCTGTAACAATAGCTTTATGTTCCAATGACTCTGTGTAGCGGTAGATCCTTTTATTGGTAGCTCGATTGTATCAGTATCTTTCTTGTATCGGTAGCCCGCTTGTATCAGTAGCTCGCTTGTATCGGTAGCTCTCTTGTATCGATAGCTCGCTTGTATCGGTAGCTTGCTTGTATCGGTAGCTCACTTGTGTCGGTAGCTGCGTGTATAATGGTAGCTCCTTCTATTGGTAGCTATCTATACAGGTGACTTTGTATCGATATACTATATATTAGTGAATTTTTTTATAATAGAAGGCTTGGTCTATCAGTGACCTTTATTTATCGGTAGCTCTGTCAGTATCATTGACCCAAAAACTAGAATGTTTATAAAGTATCTTTTCTATGCATATCATTTCCAGATTGAGTTAGTATCAAGATTAATCATTGTTAAACATTTATAATCATAAATAAACATTGAGTAACATATTCCAATGATATGATATGTTCATTTTGATATTCATATCAACTCATTAGCATGATGTCATAATTTGAAAGTATAATTAATATATAGATAGACATTATTTGGGATTATCAAATCATATCTAAACATAATTGAGATTATCAAAATAGTTGAGTCCAAAAATCTCCCCCTTTTTTGATAATCACAAATTATGGCATTATAATCCATATAAATCATTAATGTATCTGTATAAAATACATTTGTTCTCACTTCTCAGTATGTTCACTAACATTTTCAAATGATGTCAAAATATCATAACTTGTAACCATAAATAAAATTTTAATAGACTCATTATTTATTTGAGACTAATTAGCCATATCCTTAACCATAATATTCTCCCCAACACTCCTCTATATCATTATTTCTCCCCCTTTGTGATTAGTAAAAAAGAAGGAGTAAAAAAATGGTTCAGAGAAACAACAGAAATAAAAAGAGAATGAGATCATGTAGATATTACCTAATGAAAAAATACATAGAAATACTGAAATGATACAAAAAGAATGCAAGTGATCCCTATCAAATGTCCTAGACACTAATAAATCTACCTCCCTAATATTTAATTTGGATTTTCCCTTGGGATCAGAAGTGGATTCAGGCTTGGTAGGCATAGGTGAAGGCTTGGGAACACCAGTGATGATCAAAGGTGGTTGAGCTACTAAAACACTACCAGAACAGTAATGGGTGCACCTTTGTGTGATTATATGAGTAAAACTTCTGATAGCTTGAACTGGAGTTAACTCAAGTGTGGAAGAAGACTAACCAAAGGCAGGTAGGGCTGGAGGTACAATAATAGAGGTATTGTCCACATACAGAAAGGGAAGTAACAGGTTCCTAAAATCCATGATGATTCCTCCTCCTCTCTCCATATTAGAGAGAAAACCATCCTTGTTCTCCATAAAATTTTCCAAAGCAAGAGTCAACTCCTAGAGTTTACTGACTTTATCTCTGAAAGCATGAGTGACTGGGGGCAGTTTTAGGTTTTCTAACAGAAGATTGAAATGATTGTTTAGTTGATGGTTGGTATACAACTTCTGAAAATAAAGATCAATCTTGTCTTTGATTTCTATCTAGGAAACAGTAGCATCTCTCATATAATCTTTAATGATCTTTCTGATATCCATTATGGTAGATATCACCTGAGAATCAGATGAGCTACTGGCTCTAACTTGACTAAGTTCTTCTTTCTACACAAATCTAAATTGTTCAAAATCAACTAAAACCCTGGAGGTACCAAGAGGTTTTACAGTAAAGGATACTGTTTCTTTGAAATATTCGGTCAAATTAATTGTTAGTTTCTTCACAACCAAATCATGAGTAATGACATGATATTTTATGGTCTGTTTAAAAATCTCAGAAACATCCACAAACAGTTTTAGTACATTTTTTATGTGATTGATGTCAGCATCAACTTGATCTTGGGAACTAAAAAAAGATATCAAATGAAGCAACATATTTATTCATAGAATCAACAGCCTCTATCAAATTCCTAATCTGATTTTGACACACTTTCACTTCATTCATCATATCTGTCACAACACTTGACACAACTCTTTCATGAGACAATTCCAATGATTTTTCCATTTTTCTTAGCTCTTCAACAAAGCAACTTTTTGAATTCTAAAACAGATGTAGTGAAATTCTCCTTTAACTCAGCCTTTAAAGAATCAAGATAAGACTTAGGTACAATATTTTCAGGAAAAACTACTGAGGCTCTCTCAGACCAAACATCAAATAAAGCTACAAATTTTCCTTGGGTTTGGTCTTCATCAGATCCTGAATAATAAACTCCAAGCACCACAAATCATGGATCCTCTAACCAATCCTTTACCTCATGAAAAACTGATACAAACCCATATTTAGAAGATTGCTCCCCCTCAAGTGGAGATTCATCCTCTTTAGATCCAACTACAGCTATCTCATCTTCAAATGAGTCATCTACAACCATATTTATATCCAAATCAGGTGGCAAAGGCTGGGGTATATTAGTAATAGGTACTGGTCTCTCCACTTCAAAAACCTCCTCAACCTGCATAATAGAGCTCTCAATCAGAGGAATGAGACTCAAACAAGTACTTCCATCAGAGTTAACAGAAATAGGTTATCCATTTTCAGATACTTTTTCCACTTCATCATCACTACTACTGAACTCTGAAGCTTTCTCCTTATGATATGATCTAGGTAGGTCTCCCTCATATATAGATGTTTCTTCAACACTCTCTCCCAGAACTACATTCTTTCTAGGTAGGGTCATAGGTGGAATTTCCTTTCCATATGATACCTTTTCGGCAGCCAGCCTTAGAGGAAAATCTGGATCCCCTCCATCTTCTATAGATGTATCCTCCTCAGCATCATCATAACTATATTGAGATTCCTCCTCACCAGGTCCCAGACCTGGATCTTTCCTATCTCTTGGCCGATTGGGATGCTCAACAGGGTTAAATTTATCAAAAACTTTCTCATTATCATTTACCCATTCCCTTTTCCATGGGTTCCCGAAAATCTTCATGTACATAAAAATTGTTTTTGTAATACAAAATTTGTCTCTCACAACCACTGTCTCATCCTGAGACTCAGCCACACCTTTTACCTTGATCATCAAAGAAATCAACTTGGCAAAGAATAGAGCATTTGTTTTTGACTTTGGCCTGGTCATATCTTCGATTTGAATCATCACAAGCCTACATAAATTGACTTTTACATTATGCCTTAGTATATACAACAAGAATATATCTTGTAATATAAGGTATTCAAAATCCCCTCTTCTTGGACTTAACACATGCTGGATAAATTTGAAAAACAACTGGTTTTCTCCATCCATTTCTGTAGCAACTATTTTACTTTGTGTTCCATTTCCAATCAGCTCTTCCAAAATAGTTTCATACTAAAAAATTCACTAGTAGGAGGTACTGACTTTGAGTAACATCCAATCTCACCCTCGTGTGGAACTTTCTAGTGCTCATCACATTCAATAGAAGAAAAAGATACTATCTTTCCATTTACTACTGATACCATTAAGTTTTCACCTTCAGATTTCTCAAAACAAAAAAACTCATAGAATTCCTTCACCAGTTTTGGATAATAAGGAAAATTGTTATTCGTAAAACATTTGAGCCACCCTTGTTCCTCCAATATCCTTGGAATCAAAGATTTTCTAGGCAAGATCCATTCTACAGAGAGTTTTTTTTTCGATTACGATATTTCAATTCAGTAAGTGTCGGTTCACTGCACTCTTCTCATGACTTGTTCACTACCACTGGCTTCAGATCCTACTTTATGCCTATTTTCACTCAGATCATCACCTTCATCTCTGACTACCAACCTTTTTACTCTTTCCATTTCCAAATCAAAGAACATAGGGTTCACAAGAAATTCGGGGGCTTGAGAAGTAAGGATTGAAGTGAAAAGAGTTCGTGGTGGATTTGAAACATGACTTAGACTTAATTTTTATCATTTAAGAATCGAGATGTGATAAAAAGAAATACATTAAAAACAATAAAGGTTTCGGCTAAAACAAGAAATCCAGACAGTGCAAAACATATCGGTGACAACTACCGATGAGAAGCCTAACAGTGAGGTTTCTCTAATGGTGAGGTTTCTCTAATGGTGAGGTCTCTCTAATGGTGAGGTCTCTCTAACGGTGAGGTTTCACTAATGGTGAGGTTTCACTATCAATGGGATTTCACTAATGGTGAGGTTTCAGTATCGGTGAGATTTCACTAACAGTGACGTTTCACTATCGGTGAGATTTCACTAACGGTGAGGTTCCTAACAGTGAGGTTTATGGAAAGTTATCATTCCTAACTCATGTCTAATATAATTTAACCTTTCTTAACATAAAGTCTTGGTGAATATGTTAGGTAATTGATTTTCAGTACCTTTAAATTCAAGAGTAATTTCACCCTTTTGATAATGATCCTTCAAAATGTGATGCCTTACATCAATGTGTTTAGTCCTAGAGAGAGATACATGATTATTAGAGATATTGATCGCACTAGTGTTATCACAGTTTATAGATACATGCCTAAATTGATGTCCATATTCCAATAAAGTATGTTTCATTTTGTGCACAACAACTACCAGCAGCAATATATTTTTCTTCGTCAGTAGACAATGCAACATAATTCTGTTTATTACTATACCAAGATATTAAGGACTTACCTAGAATATGACATGTTTCGGAAGTTCTCTTCCTATCTTACTTGAAACCAGCAAATTCAGCATCTTAATAACTTACTAAATCGAATGATTTTTTTTGGATGAAATAATCCTAAATTAGTAGTATGTTTATGATATTTTAAAATCCTTTAAACAACAAGCAAGTGTAATTCTTTTGGATTATCTTGAAATCTTGCACACATACACACACTAAACATAATGTATGGTCAACTAGTAGTAAGATAAAGTAAACTCCCAATCATACCTCTATAATTGATTTGATCCACTGGTTTCCCAGTTTCATCTGCATCCAACTTACAAGTGGTACTCATACGTGTATCACTTTCCTTATTACTATCCAAACCAAAATGCTTTAAAATTTCCTTTGTATATTTAATTTGATTTAAAATAATACCATTTTCATTTTGAAAAATATGAAATACACGAAAATATTTGAGTTCTCCCATTAAACTCGTTTCAAATTCATTTTTCATAATCTTGGAAAAATAAAAACACAATGCATTTTTAGAAGATCCAAAAATAATATCATCAACATAGATTTGTATTATCAAAACATCTTTGGAAGTACTTTTGAAAAAAAGAGTTGGATCAACAATTCCTTTAGTAAAACCTTTTGAAATAAGAAAATTACTAAGTCTATCATACCAAGATCGTGGAGCTTGTTTTAAACCATATATAGCTTTAGAAAGCATAAAAACTCAATTTGGAAAATGAGGATTAGTAAATCCAGGTGGTTTTTTAAGAAAAACATATTCAATTATAAAACCATTTAGAAAACAACTTTTATCATCCATTTGATATAACTTGAAATTCAGATGAGCAATATAAGAAAGTGAAATCCTAATAGCTTCTAACCTAGCTACATGTGTAAAGGTTTCCTGATAGTCTATTACTTCTTCTTGACTATATCCTTGTGCAAATAGTCTTTCTTTTTTTCTAATGATATTTCCATATTCATCCACTTTATTCCTAAAAACCCATTTAGTGCCTATGGTCAAAGTGTCCTTAAGTCTGCCTACTAATTCCCAGACTTTTATTCTTTCAAATTGATTTAATTCTTCTAGTATATCCATCACCCAAAATTCATCATTAATAGAATCATTGATATTTTTAGGTTCTAACTGTGAAAGAAAGGCTTGATGTTCTACCTGATTTCTTAGAGAAGCTCTAGTTTGTGCTCCTCTATCTAAATCTCCTATAACAACATCTAAAGTATGGTTCTTTAGAATCCTAGTTGGTCTGGTCAAGGTAGCACTAGAGAATTCAGGTTCTTCTTTTGGTTCGGTTACAAAAGAATGAGGTTCTAGAGAACTTCTAGAATTACTTGTTTCGACAGGTAGGTGAACTTTCTCCTTGTACTTGTTCTTTGAGGAAATAGTCTTAAATGCCACTGACTTCTTCTTACGTTAATCATCTTCCTCTTTGTTTACCTTCATCTCTTCTTCATACATCATCAACTTACCAATTATCTCCTTAATAGGTAGTGAACTTATATCACATGAATCTCTTATTGAAACTGATGTCCCTCTCTATCTTTCTAGCAGACATTTGAGTATTCTCATGATTTTCTCCTTTGCTGGAACAACTTTTCCCAACAAGATCATAGTGTTAACAATTTCATTGAACCTGAGATACATGTCATAAATAGGTTCATCGGGCCTCATTTTAATATTATGATATTTAATAGTGTAAGTGTTTAATCTCATATCTTTCACATTGGTTGTATCTTCATGAGAAACATCCAAAGTATCCCAGATTTTGTGTGCTGTTTTGCAAGCATAAATTTGGTTAAACTCTTCATATCGTAGAGAGAAGTAAAGAGCATTCATTTCTTTACAATTATTGTTGTAATAATTTTTTTTTAGAATTATCCCATGTAGTTCTAGAAGTCTTTGGAATCTCATACTCAGACTCTATAGCAGTCCAAATGTCAAATCCCATACTTTCTAAATGAATTTTCATTTTGATTTTCCATTGGGAATAATTAACACCATTAAAGAAAGGTGGCATGTTGGCAGCTGCACCTTCTAATTTATTATCCATAATTAGATTTTGGAAAATATATTTAAAGAGATAAAAATTTCTAAATAATTGAAATTTAATATCTTTAAGATACAACTAGAATCACAGTTAAAAAATAGAGTGTTTTGTAAGCATTCCTCAACAAAGCTCTGATACCAAATGTTATCCCAAAGGATACTCAAGAGGGGGGAGAGTGAGTTGAGTTCCTATTAAAAATTTCTGATTAAAATAGTTCTTTTAAAAACCCCCAATTAAAAAACAATTTAAACTGTAGTGAATTTATAAAGATTATAATTTTTCAATTAGTTTCTCAAAGATTTAGTATTTCTCAGTTAACTTAATCTGAAGATTAATTTAGCTTTTGAAACTAACTTACTGGATAAAAATAATTACAAACACTTTATAGTTCAACTATAAATGTTACCTTAAAACATATTTGTATTTCAAAGTAATTAGCCGAATAATAGTGAAAATAGTTTAAACTGAAATAAGATGCATAGCGATTTGAACCAAGAGGTTCAGTCTCAAGACGAGGCTTAGTCCTCCAAAAATGTTTATATAAAACTTTGATCCGCACACTGGATGAGGGTAAATAGCAATACTGAGACTGTCCAGGTACTAAGACCTCTACCAAAGTTCCACATGGGAAAAACTATAACAATATCACACAGGCTATCTAGGTCACACTTGACCTATACCACAATTCACAGTGGGATACAAGAAGGTTTAAAAAGTTTGAGTGAGGATTTTAGATATCCTCTAGTTATTCTTAGGAGACAGTGTGTGTTTAGGATAAACATAAGCACACACAGTGCTCAAAATGTAAATAAACAAATCATAATAGAGCTAATATGATTGAGATGAGTTTGGAAAGCTCTATGTGATGACAATGCATCCCTGGACTCCTTTTGGATTGGGTAGATGTTGTTTTGAGTCCTTCTCTGGAGTTTATCTGAAACACAGAGTATCATGGTTATATTTCTTGACTTCCAGGTATTGGTGTTTTTGTAACACCATGAGATTTTATGAGAAATATTTTTTTTATGTACTATGTTATATGAAACACCAAACGAATATTTCACTATACACAACACTGGTTTGGCTTGTGTTACATGCAATCACGACCTTCCTCGATAGCGTGTGTAGTACGCAATACCAAGTTTCACAAAACATCAATATATTGTTATAATATGGTTATGGACTAGCCGTTATGAATAGAATTAACTACATTTTGAATTTTATAACATTATTATTCATCTTACACATTTTCTAGAACATGGTATGAGACCAAAATAAATTTTTCAGGTAAAATAAGTATTTTTCAAAAAATGCAGTTTTGTCACTTTTGATGGAGCACCAACTTTAAATCTAGTTTTTGACATTTTTATAAGTTCAATTTTACAAAAATAAAATTTATTTTTGGAATCAGAATATAAAATTTTACTTTGGATAATTTTTTCATATTATTCTGATAACGTTCATATTTTAATGAATAGTAAAAACACGCTATATTTTAATTAAAAACAACTTTTTTCATTGCAATAATTTATATGGTTAAATTATAATATTAAATGGTTTTAAAGTATAATTAGAATATATTTTTAGCATTTAATATAATTTATGTCATTACCATTAATTTTACTTTGAATTCATAGGTAAAAACATTTCAATCATTGGCAATGTTTTAACTTTTAAAACGTGTTTTCTAAACAACATGATTATTTTAAATTAATTACTGAAACTTCTGTGTCTTGAATTTTGAAAAATGGATTCAATATTTGAATTCAGTGGGTCCAAATTATTTTAATAGGTAACTCTTATTTTTTTGATATTATGAATAGTAACTACGGTAATTTTTTTTTACTGCAGTTATAGGTAAATAAGGTAATTAAGGGTTAAAATAAGATTGTAAAATTACCCTATCACCTGCCAAAATTCTATTGGATGACTAAAAGTCGACCCATATCACCTTAGGGTCATATTAGATTCATTTTATGGACTTTTTACCATGAAAATAATTTAAGTATTATTAAAACCAAAGAAAGTGACAACATGTCACTCTCTTAAATCTTATAAGTATAATAATTTTAATTTAGTGATAAACTTCATGAAACTTCGCACATGAATAGTCTATAGAAATATAATAAAATTATATACATCATTTGAATTTATTTATAATTTTTAGGGATTAAATAATTATCATTAAACGTGACACAATAGTGATATTGAAATTATTTTATGGATTGAAATATCAAATAAATAGTTTTAAAAATTTTAAAATAAATATTATATGAACTATTTAATGTTCTACAAGAATTTTATAGATCAATATGACATGTTATGAATCTATTTAATCTTTTATTTTGAACATATATTCTTTGAGGAATTTATTTAAATTAAAATAATTGAATAGTGTCAAAATTGACACTATTATTATTTTATAAAAATAACATAATATAAAATTGTTTAAAAATAAAAAGAAATATCTAAAAATTATAGATTAAAATTTATATGTTCTAAAATGTCATATATTATCCAATTTTGGACAATTCACAACACATATGTAATTATTTATAACAATTTAAAATTTAGAATCTTATTATCACAATTAAAATTAAATAGATTAAATAAGGATAAATCAAGTTGATAAGGTTTAAAATAAATTTTCAACATGTCTAAATTTCATTGTATGATGATATTAAAACCCTATTTCATCTAATAATTGAATATGAGTAATTTTTAGAGGTTTTTAAGTGGGGTTTGATTTATTATAAATTAATATTTTTGAGGTTTCCAAAGGTGCCCCTCTCCTCCCTTATAAAAGGGCACCTCCTCCCTCTCCTCTTTACACAACTTTGAGCCTTCAAGATCGACCAAACACTGAAAATTTATCTTCTAAACTTCCCTAGAAACATATTATAGGTCTTGTTCTTCCTCCAAGACCATCTTTATGCCCTAAGAGGAGGTAAGAAGAGGCGCGTCAAAGAAGAGGTAATATCCTTTACTGATTCTTTCAAAATTATTTCTTCTTCTACTTCATCTATCTGAGTTGTTTGATTATTAAGTAATAACTCCAGTATCAATTTTATACTGATATGTTATGATTAATATGAAACAACCATGTTATATCTTCTATCCATCCTATTAAAGAAACGAAATCACCAAGCGTGCGTACGTACGACCTACCGTCTCCACGCTGTGGTGTAATCCTCTATTTCATCACTAACATACTTGTATGGGTATATTATGGAAGAAATAACTATATATGATCATTTTAAAGTAATATAGATTCTGAAATATTATACACCATACACTTCAATACAATTCCATGATCAGGGGAATGATATCATCGCTCGTGTGTACATACGTCTACCGTCTCCACAATGTGATGCGACTATTTCTAAATGATCTTCATTGAATAATGATTATATAAATGAATTGAATGAATAAATATGATATATATTATAGTAATACAATTATGTAAATGAGGTATATATAACCTAAAATTATTAATAAGAATCTATTCGAAAAAACATGCATAAGAACATAAAGCAATGAATACCTGAATAACAAGTAGTAATGAAATATTACTAATAAGAAGATAAGAATATGACCATATATGATATCATAACAATGAATATGATTCTTTAATAAGTCAATTAAATTATTTAAATCATTATACAGGAGGTTAAAACATGAATAAATCATATCGGACCTAAGGTTAGGGAAAATCTCACATTCTCATTTTTATCCGAGATTGTTTATACTTCAGAATTTACTGGGGAATATTTATCATCCACATACATGTTTACTCAATATGTAATATTATTTCTATCCTCCTACAATTTTTTAAATCAAATTTTACTAATTGTTGAGTTTTTAGTAAAATATGTGAAATGAATCTTTTATCGTTTTTAGTACGAGGTACTTTTTGACTTTTCCATCCAAAGTACGTGAAACAGTCTTTTTTTAACTTACATAGAAACAATGGATTTTTATGATTTTATAGAAAATTATTTCCTTGAAGCTTCCTTTACAATTTTTCATGTTTATTTTTAATCAACTTCTTTTATTTTAAATTAGTATGACATGTTAAGAAAGGAAAATTGTTTTTTAAGTAGAAAGGATATTTTCCTCAAGAATGGAGTTCAAACATTTTATCAAAATAATTTTCCATATAAGATAATATATGGTTCTATTTATATCCCTATTTTTACATTGATTCGATTATGTTATAATGGAATTATTTTTATGATGTCCTTATATTTTATATGGATTATGTTATGATGGCATGATGTTTAAGAATCCCATTTTTATTACATGGGTTATACTGTGATGTATGATTTATGATATTGTGGCGCACATAAGAGTGGTATCATTATGAGATGGTTGGGACCTATATCTCCCTCCAATGCATTGGGTAAAGATTTATATCTCATGAGATAGACATGTATGGAACAACATGTTAATCTGGTTCATTGATACAGGACTAAAACGAGGAGTGAAATTGGTTCAGAAATGGACTTTGTCCGCTAGGATAGTCTTGGAAATGAGTCTTGACTACTAAGAATTGATTCTCTGTGATTACTTGTATATGCCACAAAGCTTCATGTTTTATTTTATGATTATTGGGATTACATTTCACTACCATGATTTATTCCATGTTATGATATTATGATCTCTTTCTCCGGTTAATATTTTCAAAATGTTTTGATATTATGAATATGATATGATTGATATTTCCTTTGTTTACCCTTGCTAAGCATTTGAGCTCATCCTTTTGTATGTTTTTTCCCAGGTTAGGAAGAAGGGTATTAAGTAGGTTATGCCAAAAGGGACTCTAAATATGATGAAATAAATGGGATACAATGTAGATGTTTTATGAACCAGTTGTTTATGTTTCCTGGTTTCTAATGACACTATACCTATACGGTCCTTTAATGGTTTTGTTATATGTTGTAATAAGTATGCTTCAATTCTGAAGTAATAACATTGTATGTAAAGTATGGGTCGTTATAGTTGATATCAGAGGAAAGGTATAGTCAATCTTTGGAAACTCGGATGTGAAAGCCTTAGTAATAACCCTAAGGATATGTCTAAGCATAGGACAAAATCTTAGTGTTTTAGAAATGGCCATGAATAACCTTTGATAAGACCTTAAGTGTGAAATTTTATTCTTGATTATGTGGTTTTCCTATTATTATTACTGTTTCTCGCACTATTCTCATTGGTTTTAGTCAATAGATGGAACCCGAAGGAACCGTGTTAATGCTGAATGCGAAGAGAAATGAAATGATTGTCCCCCTAAGCAACCAAATGTTATGAGAGCTGGAATGAAAAATCTTGTAGCCATACTTACACAAATTTCTCAAGCTATGAACCATGTAGGACTTCCAAATGGGCAAAGGAAGGAGAAATATTCTGTTGAATTCTTCATGAGGCAGCGTCCACCCTCATTCAGTGGGTATACTGATCCATTAGTGGATGAACAATGGAACAGTACCACTGAAAAGATATTTTCAGTTCTTCAATGTTCTGAACATGATAAAGTCATCTTAGCAGTATATCGTTTGGAAGGTGAAGCTTATCAATGGTGGAATCTTATCAAGAATACAAGGCAAAGAGATAAAATTGAGTCCATGGAATGAGACAAGTTCAAGAACTTATTTTTCAAGAAGCACTTCCATCGTATTCTTATAACAAAGATAGAGAAGGAGTATCTTGAACTAAAGCAAAATGATGATGAATTTGTTGGTATCTACGATGCAAATTTTACAAGGCTTGCAAGGTACTTTTCTGGGATTATTAGCCATCCTGAGAGTAAGATTGATTGATTCTTTAGTGTCTTAAAACCAAGTCTCCTAAGGCCACTAGCCATAAAAGACTTCATTAGCTACAAGGATATTGTTCGATGTGCTCTCAAGGTTGAGATGGATCTTGGAGTAACCCATCAATCATATGGGTTTGATAAGAAGAGGAAAATGGAATTCAAAGGTAAATATAAAGACCACACTGAAAAGAAGATGAGTTTTCCCTTATGCTCAAAGTGTGGAAATAAATATGGAGGGAGTTGTCTTAAAGGGACAAGTAAATGCTTTAAATGTGTAATATAAGGTCATCGAGCATTTGAATGCTGCAATGATTGGAAGAATATGTCTAGTGATGCAAACAAAGAAAAGGCTACACAGAATTCACCTCCTACAGTTAAATGTTACAAGTTCAGGGAAATGGGAAATTATGCTTATAAATGCCCTAATCCAAGGGTTGTTGATGATGATTGACATCAACAAACTCTTAAGCCCAAAGAAAAAGGAAAGTCACATGCAATTTCTATCGGCGATGTGGAGTACGATAACGAAGTGGTGAAAGGTACACTTACAATGCACTCTAATGTATCAACTGTTTTATTAGATTTTGGATCCACCCAATATTTTATTTCTAATGAATTTTCTAAGGGTATCGCCATATTACATCAAAAATTAGATGTTGAGTTAGCTGTGACAACCCCTAATGGCACAACGGTCGCATCAAAAGTTTACAATTCTTCTCCGATTGAAGTTTGTGGGAAAGTGCTTCCTGCAAATCTTGTGATCCTTCCAATAGTGGAATTTGATGTGATTATTAGCATGGATTGGATTTCGTTATATAGATCTCATATCAATTTCCAAAGAAGGGAAGTCACATTTCATATTCTAGATCAATCTATGATCGTCTATCGATGCAAGGATGAACATAACCTTCCATTGGAAATTTCTTCCATCTTATGGGTCTTGATTCCACTAAATGAAGGTTATTTATCTCAAATTGTTGGAGAGAAACTCACGTTTAATAATATGCCCATTTTACAGGAATTTTATGATGTCTTTATAGAGGAATTTTCAGGTCAACCACCAAATCGTGAAGTTGAGTTTTCAATAGAACTCATACCGGGTGCTTTACCTATTTCAAAGACACCTTATAGAATGGCCCCAATTGAGTTGCAGTAATTGAAGAAGCAACTCCAAGAGAATCTTGATAAGGGATTCATACACCCTAGTGTATCACCTTGGGGAGAACCTGTACTATTTGTTAAGAAAAAATATGGATCAATGAGACTCTGCATTGATTATCGAGAAATTAACAAGATCACTATCAAGAACAAATATCCTCACTGAGGCATTGATGAATTATTTGACCAACTACGTGGAGCTCAATACTTTTCCAAGATTGATCTTCTTTCAGGGTATCATCAATTAAGGGTCAAAAGGGAGGATATACCAAAGACAACGTTCTGTACAAGGTATGGACACTATGAATTTATAGTGATGCCATTTGTTCTTACTAATTCCCATGCTATCTTCATGGATCTAATGAATAGAGTCTTTATAGACTATCTTGATCAGTTTATGGTAGTCTTTATAGACGATATTTTTGTCTATTCAAAGAGAACGGAAGAACATGAAGATCACTTGAGAATCATATTGAAGACCTTGAGAAAGGATAAGTTTTATGCCAAATTTACCAAGTGTGAATTTTGGCTTTAAAAAGTTTTATTTTTGGGTCACTTAATCTCAAACGAGGGGATATCTATGGATCCAGTAAAAATAGAGGTTATTGAAAGATGGTCAAGACCAAGAATAGTAACTAATATCATATGTTTTCTTAGTTTGACTGGATATTATTGACGTTTTCTGAAAGATTTTTCACGATTATCTAATCCACTCACCAGGTTGACTCGAAAAGGAGTTAAGTTTGTTTGGACGGAGGAGTGCATAGAGAATTTCAAGGAGTTAAAAAGAAGGTTATCCAGTGCACCTGTGCTCACACTGCCTTGTAGTGGAGAAATATTTTTGATCTATAGTGATGCATCTAAGAAGGGATTGGGGTGAGTTCTTATGCAAAATGATATGGTGATATCTTATGCCTCACGACAGTTGAAAATCCATGAGAAAAATTACCCAACTCATGATTTGGAGTTAGCTGTGGTAATCTTTGCATTAAAGATTTGGAGGAATTTTCTTTATGGTTAAAGGTGTGATATTTATACTGACCATAAATGTTTAAAGTATATTTTCACAGAAAAGGATCTGAATATGCACCAAAGAAGATGGTTGGAGCTAATTAAGGATTACGACTACTCAATTCATTACCACCCTAGGAAATCAAACAAGGTGGAAGATGCATTAATTCGACAAGACCATGCTAGATTATCCATGATGAGGATAAAAAAATCCAATATTTTTAGATTTACAAAGGATGGATCTTGGAATTATAATGGAAGGGGAGAAATATTATCTTTCTCAAATGAATGTTAAACCATCTATACATGTGATGATTATATAGGCACAGAAAGAAGATGTAGAGTTACAATAGAAGGTGAGAAATGTTCCTGAATTAAAAATTGATTGTGATGAAATAATAAGGTTCAGGAATCGGGTTTGTGTTTCTCCCATCCTAGAATTGAAGAATGAAATTTTGGATGAATCTCATATTTATTCATTCTCTATTCACCCTGGAAGCACAAAGATGTATAGGGACCTAAAGGAGTACTTCTAGTGGGATGGCATGAAAAGAGAAGTTGCTGAATATGTCTCTAGATTCTTGGTTTTTCAACAAGTTAAAGCTGAGATTCAGAAGTCTAAGGGGATGTTACAACCATTACTCATACCAGAATGGAAATGGGAAAGCATCACTATGGACTTTTTCACTAGACTTCCTAAAACATCCAACAAAAATAAGGCTATCTGGGTTATAGTTGATCATTTTAAGAATTCGACGCACTTCATATCTATTAGAGAGGATTTCTATCTTGATCATCTTTCCAGGATATATGTTAAGGAATTGGTAAGATTGCATGGAGTAACACTTTCCATTATATCTGATCGGGATTCGAGGTTTACCTCAATGTTTTGGCGAAGTCTTCAGCATACTCTAGATACAGAGTTGAGTTTCATCACTGCTTATCATCCTCAGACAGACGGTCTATCTGAGAGGACAATTCAAACTCTAGAATAAATTTTGAGAGATTGCTCTATGGATTTCAAAGGTGGTTGGGATCAACACCTACCTTTGGTAGAATTTTCTTATAATAATATCTCTAACTCCAGTATTCAGATGGATCCTTATGAAGCTCTCTATGGAAAGAAATACCGAACTCCAACTTGTTGGGATGAAGTTGGGGAAAGAAATCTATTAGGACCTGATCTTGTTGATGAGATGGAAAAAAGGTCTGATATATTCAACAACACATAATATCAGCTCATAGTCGATAAAAAAGTTGTGCCAACAACCGTAGAAAAGACCACGAGTTTGAAGTGGGTGATAAAGTGTTCTTAAGAATATCTCCTTGGAAGAGAGTAATGAGATTTTGATAGAAGGGCAAGTTGAGCCCAAGGTATATTGGTCTTTTCAAAATATTGGACTGTTTTGGGAAGGTAGCTTACTGATTGGCACTTCCACCAAACCTCTCTCAAGTTCATGATGTGTTCCATGTATCTCTCTTGAGAAAGTACATACCTGATCCATCACATGTACTAAGCTCAAAAGTTGTACCGTTGGAGCAGGATCTTTCTTATGAAGAGCAGCCGATAGAGATTTAGTATCGTAGTGAAAATGTTCTATGAAATAAGACCACTATCTTGGGTAATGTTTTATAGAGGAACCACCAATCAGAATAAGCTACATAGGAACTTGAGGATATGATGAGAGGGAAGTAACCTCATCTGTTTGTTATGAAATGATGAATTTCAAGGGAGAAATTCATTTTAAGGGAGGTATAATGTAACACACTGAGATTTTATGAGAAATATTTTTTTATGAACTATGTTATACACAAAACCAAACGAATCTTTCACTACACACAACACTGGCTTGGCTTGCGCTACACGCAATTGCGACCTTCCCCGATAGCGTGTGTAGTACACAATACCGAGTTTCACAAAACATCAATATATTGTTATACAATTATTATGGACTACCTGTTATGAATAGTATTAAATAAATTTTGAATTTTATAACATTATTATTCATCTTACACATTTTCTAGAACATGGTATGAGAACAAAATAAATTTTTTCGGTAAAATAAGTATTTTTAAAAAAATGCAGTTTTGACACCTTTTGATGGAGCACCCACTTTAAATATAGTTTTTACATGTTTATAAGTTAAATTTGACAAAATAAAATTATTTTTTGGAATCAGGATATAAAAATTTACTTTGGATAAATGTTTCATATTATTCTGATAAATTTCATATTTTAATGAATAATAAAAACATGATATATTTTAATTAAAAACAACTTTTTTATTGCAATAATTTATATGGTTAAATTATAATATTAAATGGTTTTAAAGTATAAGTAGAATATATTTTTACTATTTAATATAATTTATTTCATTACAATTAATTTTAATTTGAATTCATAAGTAAAAACATTTCAATCATTGGCAATGTTTTACCTTTTAAAACCCATTTTCTAAACAACGAAATTAATTTTAAATTAATTACTGAAACTTCTGTGTTTTGAATTTTGAGAAATGGATTCCATATTTTAACTCAGTGGGTCTAAATTTTGTTAATATGATACTCTTATTTTTTTTATATTGTTAATAGTAACTACAGTAATTTTTATTTACTGCTGTTAAAGGTAAATCAGGTAATTAAGGGTAAAAATAAGATTTTAAATTACCCTAACACCTGCCAAAATTCTATTGGATGAGTAAAAGACAACCCATATCATCTAAGGGTTAGATTAGATTCATTTTATGGACTTTTTACCTTGAAAATAATTTAATTATTATTAAAACTAAAGAAAGTGACAATATGTCTCTCTCTTAAATTTTATAAGTATAATAATTTTAATTTAGTGATATAATTCATGAAACATCGAACATGAATAGTCTCCAGAAATATAATAAAATTATCTACATCATTTGAAATTATTTATAATTTCTAGGGATTAAATAAGTATCATTAAAGGTGACACAATAGTGATATTGAAATTATTTTATGGATTGAAATATCAAATAAATGGTTTGAAAAATATTAAAATATATATTATATAAACTATTTAATGTGCTACATGAATTTTCTAGATCAATATGACATATTATTAATATATTTTTGCTTTTATTTAGAATATATTTTCTGTGTGGAATTTATTTAAATTAAAATAAATGAATAGTGTCAAAATTGACACGATTGTTATTTTATAAATATAACATAATATAAAATTGTTTAAAAATCACAAAAAAATTTCAAAATCATATATTAAATTTTATATGGTCTAAAATGTCATATATTATCCAATTATGGGCAATTAAAAACACATAAGTAATTTTTTATAACAATTTAAAATTTAGAATCTTATTACCACAAATAAAATTAAATAGATTAAATAAGGATAAATCAAGTTGATAAGGTTTAAAAAAATTTCAACATGTCTAAATTTCATTAGTTAATGAGATTAAAACCATATCTCATGAAATATTTGAATATGAGTCATTTTGGGAAGTTTTTAGGTGGGTTTTTATTTATTAGAAATTAATATTTTTGAGGTTTCCAAAGGTGCCCTTCTCCTCCCTTATAAAAGGGAACCTCCTCCCTCTCCTCTTTACACAACATTGAGCCTTCAATCTTGGCCAAACCCTGATAATTTATCTTCCCTACTTCCCTAGAAACATAATAGTGGTCCTGGTATTCTTACAAGACCAACTTTAGTGCCCTAAGAGGAGGTTAAGAAGAGGCGCGTCGAAGAAGAGGTAATATCCTTTACCGATTCTTTCAAAATTATTTCTTCTTCTAAACCCTCTA
Organism: Viscum album; assembly: GCA_963277665.1. Lineage (NCBI taxonomy): Eukaryota > Viridiplantae > Streptophyta > Magnoliopsida > Santalales > Viscaceae > Viscum > Viscum album. The sequence goes on along the minus strand of OY728129.1, from coordinate 610,967,498 downwards.
TATGAGTGGTTTCATTATTAAGTAATAAATATAGTATAAATTTTATACTGATATGTTATTATTAATATGAAACAACCATGTTTTATCTTCTATCCATCCTATGAATGACAAAAAATCACCACACGTGCGTACATACGACCTACCGTCTCTACGATGTGGTGTAATCTTTTATTTCATCACTAACATACTTGGATGGGTATATGATGGAAGAAATAACTGTATATGATCATTTTAAAGTAATATTGATTGTCAAATATTATACACCATACACTTAAATACAATTCCACGATCATGGGAATGATATCATCGCTCGTGTGTACGTACGACCTACCGTCTCCATGATGTGATGCGACTCGTTCTACATGATCTTCATTGAATAATGATTATATAAAGGAATTGAATGAATAAATATGATATATATTATAGTAATAGAATTTTTTAAATGAGTTATATATATCCTAAAAATAGGAATAATAATCTATTCGACAAAACACACATAAGAACATAAAGCAATGAACACCCGAATAAAAAGTAGTAATGAAATATTACTAGTAAGAAGATAAGAATATGACCATATATGATATCATAACAATGAATATGATTATTTAATAAGTCAATGACATTATTTAAATCATTATACATGAGGTTCATACATGAACAAAGCATATCGGACCTAAGGTAAGGGAAAATCTTGCAATCTCATTTTTATCCGAGATTGTTTACACTTCAGAATTTACTGGGGAATATTTATCATCCACATCCATGTTTCCTCAATATGTAATATTATTTCTATCCTCCTAAAATTGTTTAAATCCAATTTTACTCATTGGTGAGTTTTTACTAAAATATATTAAAGGAATCTTTTGTCGTTTTTAGTACGAGGTACTTTTTGACCTTTTCGGCCAAAGTATGGGAAAAAAGTCTTTTTTAACTTACATGGCCAGAAATGAATTTTTATGATTTCATAGAACATTATTTCCATGATTATTACTTTAAAAAATTTCAAGTATATTTTTAATCAACTTCTTTTAGTTTAAATTAGTATAACATGTTAAGAAAGGGAAAATATTTTTGAAGTAGAATGGATATTTTTCTCAAGAATGGAGTTCAAGCGTTTTATCAAAATTATTTCCCATCTAAGACAATATAGGGTTCTGTTTCTATCCCTATTTTTACATTTATTTGATTATTTTATGATGGAATTATTTTTATGATGTCCTTTTATTTTATATGGATTATTTTATGATGGCATGATGTTTAAGAATCCCATTTTTATTACATGGGTTAGGCTATGATGTATGATTTATGATCTTGTGGAACACATAAAAATGGTGTAATTATGTGATGGGTGGGACCTATATCTCCCTCCAATTCATTGGGTAAAGATTTATATCTCATTAGATAGACATGGATGGAATGACAGGTTAATCCGGTTCAGTGATACAGGACTGAAACGAGGAGTGAACTCGGTTCAGAAATGGACTTTGTCCGCTAGGATAGTCTTGGAAACGAGTCTTGACTACTATGAAATGATTTTCGTTGATTATGTGTGTATTCCAAAAAGATTTATGTTTTATGTTATGATTATTGAGATTACATTTCACTACCATGATTTATTCTATGTTATGATATTATGATCTATTTTTCAGGTTAATATTTTCAAAATGTTATGATCTTATGAATATGATATGATTGATATTTTCTTTTTTTTACCCTTACTGAGCATTTGAGATCACCCTTTTGTATGTTTTATTTTCCCAGGTCAGGAAAAGGGTATTAAGTAGGTTATTCCAAAAGGGACTCTAAATATGATGAAATAAATGAGAGAAAATGTAGATGCGTTATGAACCAGTTGTTTATGTTTCCCAGTTTCTAAAGACACATTACCTATACAGTCCTTTTGTGATTTTGTTATATGTTGTGATAGGTATGATTCAATTCTGAAGTAATAAAAATGTATGTAATGTATGGGTCATTATAGTTTTTCTTGATATTGTAGTAGTCTTTGTAGCACAGTAATTTCCTTCAACTCCTAGTAAAGTTCTTCTTTGAATCTCTCGTGTATATATTCATTTTTCTACCACATATGTCTCCTTTTTTGTATATATATTTTTCCTAAGCAGCTTTGATCTTACTTTTATAGCTCATGCGTTCTGACATAAGGCATGATTACTTCTATAGGTACAAGGTACGGTTTCCTGACATCAAACAAACATCATTAATTAATAACAGTTGCATTAAAAGCACCAAATATGACAGTTTCTAATAAAAAATTCAAAATAGAGTTTAGAGAAACATCGACTGGTTTCCATTGGTAGCCCTTTGTATCAGTTAATTTTTAATGGTGGACTTGTGTCGGTAGGTCTTGTATCGGTAACTATCACTCTATGTAACAATAGCTTTATGTATTAGTGACTCTGTGTAGTGGTATCTCGCTTGTATCAGTAGCTTGCTTGTATCAGTAGCTTGCTTGTATCGGTAGATCCCTTGTATCAGTAGCTCGCTTGTATCGGTAGCTCGCTTGTATGAGTAGCTCGCTTGTGTTGGTAGCTGCTTGTGTAGAAGTAGCTCCTTCTATCGGTAGTTTTCTATACCTGTGACTTTGTATTGGTAGACTATGTATCAATGACTTTTTGTATAATAAAAGGCTTGGTCTATCAGTGACCTTTGTTTATCGGTAGTTTTGTCTGTATCATTGACTCAAAAACTGGAATGCTTATAAAGTATCTGTTCTATCCATATCATTTCTAGATTGAGTTATTATCAATATTAATCATTGTTAAACGTTTATAATCATAAATAAACATTGAGTAATATATTCCAATGATATGATATGATCATTTTGATATTCATATCAACTCAGTATCATGATTTCATAATTTGAAAGTATAATTAATATATAGATAGACATTATTTGGGATTATAAAATCATATCTAAACGTAATTGAGATTATCAAAATAGGTGATTCCAACAGTAGCGAACTCCACGAGTCAAAAACAATATGCATCATTAACCATGTTATGTTTTGAATATGATCCCTTGATTAATGATTTAATAAATTTTGGATTAGAAGTTGTTGGTGCAGGAAATACCTCTCTTTTGTTTCCAGTTTCAGTGAATTCATCATTATGAGACAGAATTATGTAAGCACAAAAGGAAGATTATGAGCTTTATAAAAAGGTAAAATTGGTTTAAATTGGAAAGTTTCTATAATTTCACCTCGATAAAGATTTTGTTTTACAATTTGGTAAAAGGTTGTGTGTGCCTTGTGATTTCCAGTTGAAGAAATATTTGTGCTGTGAATATCATATTTATCTATTTTTAGTTTATAATGGAAGTACTAATATGTACACAGACATTCAGGAATATTATTGGAGGGATGGAATGAAAATAGATATTGTAGATTTTACCATAAAATGTTTGACATGTCAATAGGTTAAAGCAGAGAGGCAGTTACCTAAGTGGATGCTACAAACACTTTCAGTGCCATAGTGGAAATGAGAGAATGTATCCATGGACCATGTGGTGAGACTACCTAATAATTCTCGAGGTAATAATGTGATTGGGGTTGTTGATGATCAACTGACAAAATCTTCACATTTTCTTTCTATTAGAGATAAAATGTATTTGGAATAGCTTTATCGATTGTACCTCAAAGATACTATAATTTTACATGAATTTATTCTTTCCATTGTATCTAATTGAGATCCCAGGTTCACTTATAACTTTTGGAATGGCCTTAAAAATTATTTGTTAACATAATTAAATTTCAGTAAAGCTTTTCATACCCAATCAGGTTTGTAGTCAGAATGAATGGTTAAGACTTTGGAGGATATACTACGATCTTGTTCAATGGACTACCAGGGAAGTTGGGATCGACATCTTTCTTTATTTGGTTTTTCTTATAATAACATTTTTCATTTTAGTATATTAATGAAACCTTTCAAGGATTTGTATAGTAAGAGGTTTGGAACTCTAACTTTTAGGGATGATGTTGGGAAAATGGAGTTGATGGGACCATAATTAGAAGAGAAAGTGGCTGAGAAATTGAAGATGATCTAGCAACAAATAAGGAAAGCTCAGAGCAGGAAAAAAAATTATACAAACTATTAGAGGAAAGACTTTTATTTTGACGTAGGTGATAATGTTTTTCTTAGAATCTCACCATGGAAAAGTGTTATAATTTCTGGTAATGAAGGGAAGTTAAGTATGTGGTTCATTGAACCTTATGAAATCCTAGAGAAAGTTGGACCAGTAACATACTGAGTATCTTTTCCTCTAAGTTTATCTCAGGTACAATTTTTTTTTCATGTTTCGATGTTGAAAATTTATGTTCCAGATTCATTTCACGTCTTAATCATAGAAGCATTTCATCTTGAAGTGATTATTTATTATGAAGAGAAACCAGTTCAATTTTTTGATTGAATGGAACAAGTATTGTAGCATAAGGTAATCCACCAGGTAAAGGTTTTTTAGAGAAACCACTTAGTTGAAGAAGAAACATAAGAATCTGAAAATGCTATAAAGGAAAGGTACCCTCACTTTTTTAATACGTAAATAAAATTGTGAGGTGGAAATTTCTAGAAGGTGTGGATAATGTAACACCCCGTGGTTTAAAAATAATTAAATTCATGAAATGTTGTTTTATGAAGATGATTAAAACTATCCTTTAAACATAATTTTTCCACTTCTATTATTTTAATTTCAAAAAACGATCATCTATGGTTGTGATCAGTAATTTATTTAGAGTTTCATATAACCAACGTAATTTTTGGTGAATAGTAACATAACCTTATGAATATTAATATAACCCTAATGAATATGAAATGTTATTATTATTTTATTTTCTTATGGTTATACGATAATGAGATGTTGATTAAATTTTCAAGGTGTAAAAAAGAGTTATATATTTAAAATTGTTATTTTTGAATAAATTATGATTTTATTTAAAAATTAAATTAATAATATTTAGAAAATTATTTTCAAAAAAATTTAGCTCGTATTTGAATTCAACGCATCAAAAAATGGTTAGTTTTAATTTTTGGTATTTTTATGAAATTCTTGAATTTTTTATGAATAGTGAAATACAGTAAAATACAATATATTCAAATTATAAGTTAAATACACTATTTTTGACATCATCGCCGATGTAAGCCCACTTGGTTCGAACTCAGATGCACTTATTACTATTTGGGGTCACATTAATCAAAACTATACATATTCTTGAGCAAAAAAACTATAGTAATGATTAAAATAATGTAAAACCCATCCACTCCTCCTCTATAAATACTACCCTCATTCCCCTCTTCCCCTCAGAACTCTCAAGCCTTGAGAATTTTCTAAGTTATGCCAAATTCCATCCCCAAGGATCTTCCCCACGTCCAAGACATACTGTTCACACCAAAAGCCCAAAACTAAAGGCTTCAAAAGGATCTCAAGGAGAATAGATCAAGAGGTAAGAACCCTCTTTCATTTTCATGTGTTTTCTTTTCAATTTCTTTATTTTCTCGTACTCTCTTCCCCTCCCCATTTCTAGGGGGTATTGTAACACCCCAAGTTTTTCTAAAAATAAATGAAAATGCATGGAACATTGTTTTAAGTAGATATTTGTTTTTAACTATCCTTTAAAAAATAACTTTTCTACTTCTATGTTTTCAATTTCAATAAACTTTCATCTACAGTTGTGCTCAGTATGTTATTTGGAGTCTATTGGAACCAACTTGTTTTTTTGGTGATTAGTAACATACCCTTATGAATAGTAATATGAATAGTAATATGACCCTAATTAATGGAAAATTGTATTACTATTTTATTTTATTAATTCTTTACAATAATATCATCAAGGTTAATTTTTCATTGTGATATAGATGTAGTTACAGATTTAGAATTGTTAATTTTTTAATTAAGTATGATTTTAATTAAAAATTAAATTAATAATATTTAGAAAATTATTTTCAAAAAATGGACTTCATTTTTGAAATCTATACCTCGATAAATGGTTAGAGTTAATTTTGGGAATTTTTCTAAAACAGTTGATTTTTCGGTGAATAGTAAAAAATACGGTTTTTAGTTCCTGTGTGTTAATGAAATAATTAATTATATAATAATGATGTAATAAATATGGTAAACTTTTTTATAGTTAAATAAGATGTGAGGTGTCCCAAGTGGCTTATACTATGAGCAAATACCTTGGGAAAGCCCATGGTTTTGCAAATACTACTCATGAGGTGTCCCTTGAAAATTATTAAAATATTCCCTTACTTTTCCTATAAATACCAACCCATTCTTCATTAACTTCATTCCCAATTTCTCATGAACTAATATATGGAAAATTTAACTTCATATTAGTCATCCCAAGGTTTCCTCAATCCCCCAAGGTCCCAACCTTCATGTTTTAAAGGTTACTCTATAAGGTAAGAAAATTATCAATTTCATTCTTTTTCCATTCAAGTTCTCTTTTATGTGGTATAACTTTCAAGTTTCCATAACATGTTCTTATTTCAATATAATTATTGATATACTCTATATTATGATTCATTTATGGATGGGTGACCCCTATCCCTTCTATTTTTAATATTTTCGAAAACCATCTTGCGTAGCTCTTAGGCTGATGAATGTTTGTAAGAGATTTCCCACTTTTTCTTTTTATTTTGAGTTCCTTCCTGATTATTTCTTCATATATCCTGACCCAAGAGGCATGAAGTCTACATAAATCATGTATATTATGTATTTTAACATGTTTATGGATAATTACTCATCATTATTCTTCTCATCTTCCACTTATTTATGGAATAAAAAACATTGTCTGTGATCTGTCAAATTACCAACATCATGGATAATGTGATTTCAATTTCCATTAATTCTTTCAATTATGGTCATGAAACCATTTATATGGCTGAAAAAGGTTATAATATATGTATTATATCTAATCCATGGTTCTGGAAATTCTTTTTAACACATGGTTTAAATTTATAAAATGAAATGAGGTTGTTATTATCAAAGAAACATTAAAATGATCTAAACAAACATCATTAATGTTTTAACATATGAATCATCCTCATATTAAAAAAAATGATAAATGGTATAAATTATAGTATTGGAAATATTTAAATACCTTCCCATTCCAATTATGGGATTTCACTTCCAATCGAAAAGAACATCCACCATGAACCAATCATGGAACTCATGTTAAGAACTCTCCCAAAAACAGCGCAAGGAGAAAAATACTAACAATTAAAAGTTGAAATTATGTTATGAAATGATACTATAAAATGTTATAAACATTAAAATGTATCTTTAAACTACTAATAACGCTCTTTTAACCATTATACCATAAGTTTAAACATGTTTTATGTAAGACATACCCGAGGTAAGGGAATTCTTAACCCGATTTCAATTATTTGGGTTAACTTTATACTTCATTATTTATGTGTTATTTAAATTGTTTGTGTGATAATTTATGTTTATATTATGTTTTATTAGGTTTATTTAATTTAAATATACATACTATATCCACTCTATTAAGTCTCTCTTCAATAAAACTCTTTTAAAATTTGGTTTTACGAAATTCCAAAACAATGTTTTTAGGGAATTATTCATGTTGTATGATTATGTTTTGGTTCCTGGGAATTATTTATAATGAATGGTGGTACCTATATCTCCCTTTAATTCATTGGGTATGATTAATTTGGAGTTCAACCGTACAGTTACTTCAAGTGTAACTGCGATGGTTGCACAAAGTAAGGTAGTCGTGAGGGTTACAAATTATAAGGTAGCCAAGAATGGATACAAAATTATGTAATTAATGCCCCAAGATACCTTTATTATTATATGTATATTCTCATGTTTTGTTTGGTTCTTGTGTAAATCTCTTGTTACACAAAGTAAGTATATATGGGTGACAAGAATGTCTTTTGAAAACTCTTTCATACGTTACGAGTATTTATGGACTAATATAATATTTCCTTCTTTTCCATCCCTTACTAATCTTCTGTGCTCATACCATGTTTTTAAATGATTTTCACAGGTTAATGGATATGTAAATAAATTTAATGATTCTATGTTAAGTGTTGATGAATTGTCAAGCAGTCTTGTTTTAAGTTTAAATGTTTTATATTTTTTTTTAAAAAAATGGAAACAATTTTTATGGTATCCACTCGGTAATAATGTATAATGTTATGAATGAATTGTCCTAATTATATAAAGATCTAAACATGAAAATATCCTCAATGTAAAATGGTAGTGTTTTCTTGACTAAATTCATGATTATTTATGTAATAATGGCAGGTCCTTATAGCTGGTATCAGAGGATGGTTTAGATAAATTTAGGGGTTAGGGTGATGTTAATAGAATACCATAAAAGATTTTCACTCTATGTTTAATTTGAAATGTTTTAGCATTTAAATATTACCATGTTACTTCATCTAAGACATGTTTTTTCAGAATAGTTTTCCGCAGAAAAAATAGGGATGCTGAAGAGGAGAGGAACCGAAAGAATGACATCATTCTGGAACTACAGCCCAGAATGGTAGGGATTGGAACCCAGTAGTTTGTGATAGTAATGGCTCAGCTAAAACGGGAAATAAATAGTGTTGGAATCTATTCAAGAGAAACAATAGAGGTACCACAACACAACATGACAGTAGTGGAACATTTTATGAGACAAAACCCTCCTGCATTCAATTGATCTTCTAACCCAGTAGCAGCTGAAGGATGGATCAAATCCCTTGAAAATATATTCGATGTTATGGGATGTTAAGACAATCAAAATTTAATTCTTTAAATTTATCATTTTGAAGGTGAATTTGATCAGTGGTGGTCAATGATAAAGAATTTTAGGGGTAGAGAGGAATTTTATGCCTTAGAGTGGGATGAATTTAAAAGTCTTTTCTTTGAATAATATTTTCCTAAGGTGGTGCGAATTATAATAGAGAATAAATTCCTTGAATTGAAATATAAGGAAGAAGATTTAGTGGTTGGGTATGAATCGAACTTCACCTGACTGGCGAGGTATGCTCCAAATATTATTCTAGATCTTGATAGCAAAATCAACTGCTTTTACTTAGGATTGAAGCCAAGGTATCGAAGGGTGTTGGCCTCCCATGACTTAAAATTTTATGAGAAACTCTTCTGATGTGCTGAGAGGGTAAAGATGAAGTTTTTTGATAATCACCTGCATTTTGGAAACAAAGGGAAGAAGAGGTCCAGTTGGCAAGAAATTGGTAAGAATCAACCAAAGAAATCCAATGGTAAGAAAATCCAAATTCCAATTTGTGAAATGTGTGGCAAGAAACACCCTAGGGAATGTCTTAGAAAAACTGGGATGTGTTTTAAATGTGGTAAGTTTTGACATATGGCCCGATATTACAATGAAAATGATCCTAATAATAATTATGATAACCAGACTGTAAATTGTTTTAAATGTGGTGAGATGGTTCATTATGAAAATTCATGCCCAAAGAGAGATCTGAATGATGCAAAGAATCCAAAATACAAGTAGAAGGGTGTAGTGAGATCCTTTGCGACTACATCAGTAGATGTCGGGCCATCTAATGAAGTCGTATCAGGTACATTGTTTGTTCACTCAGATTTTTTCTAATGTTTTGTTTGATATGGGGTGTACACATTCCTTCATCTCTAATAAATTTTCTGGTAAATTGGAAATATCACCTCAACAAATGAGTCCCAAACTTGTTGTTAAAACACCAAGGGGAAATGTTATAGAAAAGATAAATTATAAGAATCTTTTTATTGCGGTATGTGGAAAGAATTTACCTGCAAACCTTATTGTTTCATCCATTAGTCGAGTTTGATGTTATTCTAGGAATGGACTGCCTTTCTGGTTATCATGCTAAAATTGACTGTAGAGAAAATTTGTAATGCCCCGACCCCAGTTACCTAGAGTAGGTGAATTATTACATAACATTGGAATGATCACAAAAGATCAAGTCTCTAATGACTGATTAGTTTTGTAGCCTTGGAATCACTAGATACATTCATAAGTCTTACATTACATGATAAAGTAAAAAAACTAAAACAACATAGTCTCCATAGTCTATACTCATATCCCCTGAGACTATCCCTATATGTTAGTCATAAAATACTTCTTCACATCCTGGGAAAAATAAAACATAGAAAGGGGTGAGCTCAGATGCTCAGTAAGGATAACAATATAGCGAAAACTTTCATAAATAAGCGTAAACATTTAGGGCAGTGTGTAACTAAAACAAAAGCCTTTTAAACATGAACTTAAACATAATATGGAGAAAATAAAATGAAATAATTCCATTTACTTATTCACATGGATATTCTACTAGTCGAATAATCACATGAAATATCAATAACCACTTTCATAATGATGGAATGCATAATGCCAGACTACCCTAACCACATAGTCAAGGCCTTTTGCTAAGACTAAAAATAATATTTTTTCAAGGCCTTGTGACAAGACACTTGTTTTTCTCATGAGACCTACCGATGCATCGAGTAGCTATAGCAGGCTCCACCTGTCACTTACTAAGTCTAATTCATTCCTCATATGAACAGGTTTAAACATAACATAAACATTCATATTAAAACTAGCATACGAAATGCAAATACTTTATCCATAAACCATGAATGGTATAAATGTAACACATCCACAATCAAACAAATCACAAAACCTTCAATACAATATATAAGTTTTTTATCATAATAAATCAACTTCAAATAGGCTTAAAATCCATCAAAGGATAATGACATAGATGAAATCAAAACTATTTGAGAGAAATATCTCTTTTTTTGAAATAATTTAAAAAATACAAAATTATAAAATAAAACATTAACTTTAAAAATATTCTTATAATCTTTTAAGGGTAGATTCAAAGATTTTATAACGGTGGAAAATAGCCGCACCCACCGTATAAGTTAAATAAAGACATTCTTACCTTAATTCTGCCAAAAAGGTTAAAAGGGACCTTGTTTGGAAAATGACAAAAATATTCCTTTATAAACATCTTATAAAAATTCAAACAAAGGTTTAAACGACTTTATCCCATAGTCTATAAAATAGTAATAATGTTTTGAAATAAATTTTTAAGAAACATGGATGTGGATGATAAAGAGGTCCTAGTAGATACTTATGTAAAAACCACCTCGGATAATAAAGAGATTGTGAAATTAACCCTTACCATGTACTTTTTCTTGATAGAGGGTAAGTTAACCTCATTTATAATGGTGAAATAATTGTTATTGAATTATACAAGAATCATATACATTAATATGATATCATATATGATCTTTTAACATTTCTTTGTTAATAATATTTTAGTATTTTTTTATTTCGGGTGTTAACGGATTCATTTTTCTTTATATTATTTGTTATGTGAGTAATATTTTTTATTGATGGGATGTTTCTTATTAATATTAAGAATTATATCAAGTCTTCAAACATTATTTTTTATCATATAATGAAAATTAGTCTTGAATGGATATGATGAGGAATGAATCTCATCGCGTTCGTGGAGACGGTAATCCGTACGTACACACAAGTGACAATATCATTCTTTTGACATTAAAATAATATATAATTGGATGGTATATCATATATACAGAATCATTATCATGTTATATTTATTATTTACATGAATTACACATCATTATTATACCCATCCAAATAATAATGTATTGAGTAACAATTACACCACGATGCGGAGACGGTAATCCATACGTACACAGGTATGGTGACATGTCATTCAAAGGATGTAAAGAATAATTAATATGGTTATACCATATTTATAACAACATCACATTATATATAAGATACTGGTTTTATTATTTTAGAATGAAAATAAAAAATAAAGAAGAAGTAGAAGAAGAAAAGAACTTGAAAGAGGGTGGTGAAATTATTACCTCTTCTTCGGGTTCTTCCTTTTGATTTGATCAAAAGGGCTCCTTAAGTTGGCTTTATGACTAAAGTAAGGCCTCTAGGATGAAGTGAGTGAAGTTTAGAGAATATTTGTTTAGGGGTTGGCCGAGCCAAAAGGCTTTGATGGTGTAAATTAGAGAGAAGGTGGAGTGCCCTTTTATAAGAGGGGTGAGGGGCACCTTAGGAAAAGCTATAAATATTATTTTATAAAAAATTAATTTTCGGCTTCAAATGGCTCCAAAATGAATATTTAAAGGATAAGGTGGGGATGGGTCGAAAACCACTTAACCAATTGGTTTTAGACAGGTTTGGGTCACTATATTAACTTTATCTTTTAGATTAAACTCTTAGTTAAATAGTTTGACATTTACCATGTCTCTTTATATTTTTATATTAAATGGTTAATAAACATACTATATACTTCCAAGAGAACCCCAAGTGGTTAATTAATGATACAAATATCCTTATATAAGTACTATGGCCAAATATTAGATATTTAGGAATATAATATCAATTAATAATATAATATTTGTTTTAAAAACTCTTTTATGTCAATTTTGACACTATTTGGTATTTTGTTTTTTCAAAATTCATAACAGTATTATTAATTTGAAAAATTTCATATAACCAACCCTAATAAGTCATATTAACCTATAAAATTATTGTAATTCATAAAAATTCTCAAATTTAATTTATTTGGATATTTGTAATATCAATTATTTTAATATTTCATTAATTTGGTAATTACTGCATCACCATTGTGTCATAAATAAATTGAATTATTTAATGTCTAAAAATTATAAATAAAATACAATTATGTAGGAAATATTTTTATATTTATAATGAATATATATAATAGAATTTATCTTATGTATAACCCTATATTAAAAATGTTTTAGTTATTAAAATTTGATTTTAACTCTTTTTACTCCTCTTTAAATAAAATAATAACAAATTTCCAAATCTAATTCAAGTGGACCAAAGAGGTTCATATTTTATTACTAAGTTTTTTGGTTTAATTGTACTTTTCCAATAGAATTATGACATGTTTTAGGGTAATAATAATATCATTTTTACCCTTAATTACCCTATTTACTTTTAACTGTGGGAAAAAAGTAAAAAGTTACTATTCAACAAAAATTATTTTTATCTTATTGAAGCAAATTTTACTTCTTGTTATTAACCGTGTATCTCATAATTTTGAAATTCCACACATACGAGTAGTAAAATTAAGTTTTATGTGAATTTTCAAATTCTCCTAAGAGGTGGGTAAAAGATGGTGAAACGTTATATAAAATTTTTATATCTCTAAAATTTTTATAAATTGACTTAAATGAATTACATTGACCTTATATAGGTATTATGTATCTATTCTGACCTAAAATAAATTTAAATAATATAACTAGTTATTTAAACAAAAATTCTGTTTTAAACTATAACTCAGTGTTTTTCACTATTTATCAAAAATAGAATTTTTTCACAAAAATACCAAAAATTCACCCTAAGCTAATTTTGATATTCTGAATCCAAAAATGAAGTCCATTTTGAAATATAAAATTTATAAAATTTCAAAAAGTGGGTATTACTATTCATAACTGCTTGTTTGATTGGTTGTGGTGTGTGTTAGAACTCGAAGTTGCGTACAACACACGCTACTGTATTATTCAAAGAGAAACATGCCATGGATGCTTGGGGTGTTACATTCTCCCTCCTTCAAATAATTTCATCCTCAAAATTTCTAGAGTATTACTTCATAAAAAGAATTGGGTGGTTCTTCATCATAAGTTCCTCGGGTTCCCACATTGCCTCTTCCATCTTATGGTTTCTCCATAAAACTTTTAACAGATGATTCATCCGGTTCCTCAACACTTGTTCTCTGGTATCAAGAATCCTAATGGGCTCTTCGCAATAGGACAGATCAGGTTCCAGTTATAATTCCTCATAGGTGAGTACATGTGTTGGGTCGGGCATGTATTTTCTCAACAATTATATATGGAATACATCGTGAACATTGGAGAGATTTGGCAGCATTTCCAAATGATGAGCTATAGCCTCAATTCGTTCCAGAATTTTGAAAGGTCTGATGTACCTCAGACTTAATTTTCCCTTCGTACCAAAATTTATATCACCCTTCCATGGAGATACCTTTAAGAAAACATGATCTCCTACATGAAATTCCAAATCCTTCATTCGGTTATCATCATAGCTCTTTTTCCTAATTTGAGATGTTTTGATGTGGTTTTGGATTACCTTCACATTTTCCATCGTTTCCTCCACCAGTTATGGGCCTACGAGTTTTCTTTCACCAAAACATCCCAACAGGTTGGTGTACGACATCTCTTTCTGTATAATACTTTATATGGTTCCATCTGAATACTTCAATGGAATCTATTGTTATAATAAAATTCTACCAGAGGTAAATATTGATCCCACATACCTTTAAATTCAAGTGATCATGATCTCAACATGTCTTCTAAGGTTTGAATAGTCTGTTCTGATTGTCTGTCAGTTTGGGGGTGGTAAGCAGTGCTCAAACAAATCTCATTATCCAGGGCTTTCTGGAGACTTTTCAATAATCTTGATGTAAAATGTGGATCATGATTAGAAACAATCGATAGGGGTACTCCATTAATTCTCACAACTTCATTAATATATAGTCTTTCTAGACGTTCAAGTGGTAGATCTTCTCTTATAGCAAGAAAATGTGCAAACTTGGTAATACGATCAACAATGACCCATATTGCATCGTTCCTTCTAGGATTCTTTGGTAGTCCCATGACAAAGTCCATCATGATATTATCCCATTTCCACTCAGGTATGGGAAGAGGTTGCAATACTCCTCCAGGCTATTGTTTTCCAGCTTTCACTTGTTGAAAAACCATACATCTTAACACCAAATCAGAAATCTCCCTCTTCATATTGTCCCACCAAAAATGTTCCTTCAAATATCTATACATTTTTGTGCTCCTAGGGTGTATAGAAAATTTGGAAATATGAGCATCGTCCAACAATTCCCTTTTTAGATCAGGTATATCGGGAACACAAAGTATCTTTCCAAATTTCAAAATTCCATCTTCATACACAAAGTCACTCAATCTCACATCATTCAAAACTTTAATCTTCTTTTGAAACTCTTCATCATCAGTCCGAGAACTCTTTATTCTTTCTAGTAAATATGGTTTGGAAACCATTTGAAAAAGTATTGATGTTTCCCCTTCTATGGTTATTTCCATATCCATATTTACTAGATACATGAAAATAAAATTCCTTTAAACTCTCATCTTGTTCAAAACTCCTTGATCCTTTATGCTCAAAGAATCTCCCACCTTATTTTCCTTCCCCAGGTGGTAGTGTATCATGCAATAAAAATCCTTATGTAGTTCAATACATCGCCTTTGACTCATGTTGAGTTCTTTCTGTGAGAAAATATACTTCAAACTCTTATGATCAGTATATATCTCACATTTTTTACCATAGAGATAATGTATCCATATCTTCAACGAAAAGATTACAGCAGCTAACTCAAGATCATGAGTAGGATAGTTTTTCTCATGAATTTTTAGTTTTCATGATGCATAGTGAATAAACCTATAATCATGCATAAGGACACAACGAATTCCTTTCTTTGAAGCATCACTATCAATAACAAACCCATCATTCCCTGATGGTAGAGTCAATATAGGATCATTGACTAATCTTCTCTTCAGTTCTTTGAAACATTATTCACAATATTTTTTCCAAAAAAGTTAACCCCTTTACGTGTGAGCTTCGTTAATGGGTTAGCCAATCATTCAAAATTATGTACAAAACCTTTATAATAACCTACTAAACCAATAAAAATGTGTACCTCAGTTATAAATGTTGGTGCTGTCCATTCTTGGATTTCTCTTTTCTTAGAAGGATCAACAGAGATTCCATCCTTAGAGACAATATAGCCAAGAAAAGAAATATCTTGAAGCCAAAACTCACAATTGCTAAAATTACCATATAATTCAGGTCTTCTCAAAGCCTTCAGGATAATGAGTAAGTGATTTTCATGATCTTTGTAGCTTTTTGAGTATACCAATATATCATCCATAAATACCACTACAAAGTCATCATGATATTCCTTGCAAACTCTGTTTATTAGATCCATGAAGACAGAGGTTGAATTAGTCAATCCAAAAGGCATTATTGTAAACTCGTAATGCGCGTACATGGTTCGAAATGCTATCTTCAGAATTTCTTCCTTCTTCACACACAACTGATGGTATCCAGATCGAAGGTATATCTTTGAAAGGTATTGAGCTCCATGCAGTTGGTCGAATAAATCATCAATGCGAGGTAGGGGATATTTGTTCTTTATTGTTATTGCATTGATCTCCCTATAGTCAATGCACAATCTCATAGATCCATCTTTCTTCTTAACAAAAAGGACATGGGATCTCCATATAGAAACACTAGGGTGGATAAATCCCTTATTACTCAATTCCTTTAGTTGTTTCTTTAGTTCCAATAATTCCACAGTGGCCATTCTATAAGGGGTCTTCGATATGGGACTTGAACCAGGAATTAAATCAATGGAAAACTCAATTTATCGTTCTGAAGGATGTCCAGGTAAATCTTCTGGTAACACATCAACATATTCTCTCACAATAGGTACATCTTAAATTTTAACATTCCTTTCCTCACCAACAGTCATTTCATTATCTTCCTCCCCAATATTTGAATTTAGTTGAGCTACTGAGGGTGGATCTAGATAAGAATTAGGTGGTGATGATTCTTCTCTAAAGATAAGGCGTTCTTTATCATTGTCATCAAAAATAGTAACATCCTACTTATTACAATAAATTTGTGCATCATGGTCCGAAAGCCAATCCATACAGAGGATAATATCAAATTCAATCATGGGTATGACGATGTGATCAGAAGATAAAGAACATTTATATGCCCTAATGGGAACTGATTTACAGAACTTTGTAGCAATGATACTTCCCTTTAAAGTTTTTATTGACAACTCCCTTGTTAAATCAAATTAGAAATATCAAATTTTCTTAGCAAACTGGGAAGATATGAAACAATGTGATGATACAGAATCAAATAAAGCATTGGATAAACTTGAGGAAACCATTAAATTACCTACCACCATGTCTTTTGGAGCTTCAAGCTTACCAGTAGTGATATCATAAGCTTTTTCTTGATCCCTTGGCCTTTTCTAAGGGAAGTTATCCTGATAGTTAGAACATTCATTTGCATAATGTCCCATCTCCCTGAAATTGTAGCATTGAACATTGGTAGCTTCTTTCTTCCCCTTGCAATCACGAGCTTGGTGACCTTTTTTTACCACACTTGTAACAGGATCCCATTCCCTTCAAGAAAGTACTGGGGTGTTTCTTCCCACATTTACTACAGTATGGATATTCAACATTTCCCTTCTTCCCCTTATTTCCATTTCCAGAGTAATCAGCAGATCTCCTCTTCTCCTTTTTTTCTTTAAAGTCGTAAGACATAGATAATTTATTTTCTGTCTTGATAGCACATGAGACAATATCTTCGTACGACGAGAAGGATTGTAAGACTAATGCTCGACGGAGAAATTGTTTTAACCCATAAAAGAAGTGATCAATCATACTTCTTGGGTTACATATATAATCTACAGCATGCCTCGCTAACCTTGTAAAGTTAGACTCATACTTTGCAACATTCTCATCCTCTTTTTGCCTAAGACTAAAAAATTGTATTTCCATATCTGCTCGATGGTTATGAGGAAATTAGTTTTCTAAGAAAATATCTTTAAACTACCACCATTCCATATTTGATACTTCATCATCTTCCTTTGCGTTTTGATACTTCATCATCTTCCTTTGCGTTTTGAATCAATGACTACCTCCATACGGGTAAGGTTATTATTCATAACCTAAGTGAGTTGTCCCAGTATGGTGATTAGCTGATCTGCACTAGTTACATCACTAGATCCACTATAATTATCTTGAGCTGGAGGGAAATCCATACATGGAGTGTGTGTATTGATACGGTTTCCATTCCTTCCAATAGGCACCATTTCTAAACAATGACATACACTAGATTTGTTTATGAATCGCAATACATAAATCCAAACTTCTAAAACACTTAACATAAATTGACCAGTTTATGGATATAATCCATAATCATAAAAATGTTTTCTCTGAGGATGTATATACTCATAAACCCTTCATAATGGTTTGTAATTAAAATTATAATTATCCTAAGCATATCCCCTAGGACTGTCGTAACCAAGAGTACAACAAGTCCCGTTGTCGTGCACCAGTTCTCGTTCGACTCTAGCTCAAAGTAGTGTTTTCGAGTTTTACCCCTAGGTACATCTATGCCAGAGCTGCCTCTACCTGCTCAAATCTCAACAAGGATTTATTTCTCAAAAAACTCACAAAATCTCTACAATACCAAAATTCTAGGTTGTTCTTTTATACTGATCCTCAAAGTCTAACTTAGGGATATGTGCTCTAATAAAAGTTTATCTACATATAGCTTCCAAGGTTTGAACTAAACTTCCTCTGATACCAACTGTAACGCCCAGACCCTAGTTACCCAGAGTCGGTGCATTATTACATAACATTGGAATGATCACAAAAGATCAAGTCTCGAAAGACCGATTAGTTTAGTAGCCTTGGAAACACTATATACATTTATAAGTCTTACATTACATGATAAAGTGAAAAACTACAACAACATAGTATCCATAGTCCACACTCATATCCCCTCAGACTATCCCTACAGGTCATTCATAAAATACTTCTTCACATCCTGGGAAAAATAAAACATAGAAAGGGATGACCTCAGATACTCAGTAAGGATAACAATATAGCGAAACTTTCATAAATAAGCATAAACATTTAAGGCAATGTATAACTAAAACAAAAGCCTTTTAAACATGAACTTCAGCATAATATGGAAAAAATAAAATGAAATAATTCCATTTACTTATTCACATGGATATTCTTCTAGTCGAATAATCACATGCAATATCAATAACCACTTTCATAAAGATGGAATGCATAATGCCAGACTATCATAACCACATAGTCAAGGCCTTGTGCCAAGACAAAAAATAATATTTTGTCAAGGTCTTGTGCCAAGACACTAGTTTGTCTCATGAGATCTACCGATACATTGAGGAGCTATAGCAAGCTCCACCCTTCACTTACTAAGTCCAATGCATTCCTCATATGAACAAGTTTAAACATAACATAAACATTCGTATTAAAACTAGCATATGAAATGTCAATAATTTATCCATAAACCATGAATGGTATAAAAATAACACATACAAAGTCAAACATATCACAAAAATTTCAATACAATATGGAAGTTTTGTATCATAACAAATCTACTTCAAATAAGAGTAAAATCAATCAAAGGATGTTGACATAGATGAAATCAAAACTATTTAAGAGAAATATCTATTTTTTTAAATCATATAAAAGTAAAATAATTATAAAATAAAAATTTTAATTTGAAAATATTATTATAATCTTGTAAGGGAAGTTTTGACAATTTTATAACGGTGGAAAATAGCCCCACCCTCCGTATAAGTTAAAAAAATACATTCTTACCTTAATTCTTTCAAAAAGGTTTAAAAGGAGCTTGTTTGGAAAACGACTGAAAGATTCCTTTAAAAACATCTTATAAAAATCCAAACAAGGGTATAAAGGACTTTAACCCATAGTCTATAAAGTAGTTATAATGTTTTGAAATATACTTTTAGGAAACATGAATGTGGATGATAAAGAGGTCCCAGTAGATACTTATATAAAAAAAACCTCGGATAATAAAGAGATTGTGAAATTAACCCTTACCTTGTACTTTTTTTGATCAAGGGTAGTTTAACCTCCTTTATAATAGTGAAATAATTGTTATTAAATTATACAATAATCATATACATTAATATGATATCATATATGATCTTTTAACATTTCTTTGTTAATAATATCTCAGTATTATCGTTATTTCGGGTGTTAACGGATTCGTTTTCCTTTATATTCTTTATTATGTGAGTAATATTTGTTATGGATGGGGTGTATATTATTCATATACAAAATTATATCAAGTCTTTAAACATTATTTTTTACCATCTATTGAAAAATATTCTTGAATGGATACGATGCGGGAATGCATCTTATCGCGTTCGTGGAGACGGTAATCCGTACGTACGCACGAGCGACAATATCATTCTTTTGATATTAAAATAATATATAATTGGATGTTATATCATATATATAGAATAATTATCATGCTATATTTATTATTTACATGAATTACACAACATTATTATACCCATCTAAATAATAATGTATTGAATAACAATTACACCACGACGCGGAGATGGTAATCTGTACGTACGCACGTATGGTGACATGTCATTCAAAGGACAGATAGAATAATGAATATGGTTGTACCATATTTATAAAAACATCAAAATATATTTTAGATACTGGAGTTATTATTTTAGAATGGAAATAACAAATAAAGAAGAAGTGGAAGAAGAAAATAACTTGAAAGAGGGTGGTGAAATTATTACCTCTTCTTCGGGTTCTTCATTTTGATTTGATCAAAAGGGCTCCTTAACTTGGATTTATGACTAAAGGAAGGCCTCTAGGATGAAGTGAGGGAAGTTGAGAGGATATTTGGTATGGGTTTTACTGAGCAAAAAGGATTTGAAGGTGTTAATTATAGAGAAGTTGGAGTGCCCTTTTATAAGATGGGTGAGGGGCACCTTATGAAAAGCTAGAAATATTATTTTATAAAAAATAATTTTCGGTTTATAATGGCTCCAAAATATATTATTTAAAGGATAAGGTGGGTATGGGTCTAAAACCACTCAACCAATAGGTTTTATACAGGTTTGAGTCACTATATTAACTTTATCTTTTAGATGTAACTCTTAGTTAAATAGTTTGACATTTACCATGTCTCTTTGTATTTTTATATTGTATTGTTAATAAAATTACTATATACATTCAAGAGAACCCCAAGTGGTTAATTAATGATACAAATATCATTATATAAGTCCTTTGGACGATCCTTAGATATTTAGGAATAGAATATCAATTAGTAATATAATATTTTTTAAAAAAACTCTTTTATGTCAATTTTGAAACTATTTGGTATTTTGTTTTTGCTAAATTTATAATAGCATTAGTACTTAAAAAAAATTAATCTAAACAAACCTAATTTTTCATATTAACCTATAAAATTAGTTTAATTTATAAAAAGTCTCAAATTACATTTATTTGAATATTTATAATATAAAATATTTTAATATATCATTAATTCGGTAATGAGTGCATCACCATTGTGTCATAAATAAACTAAATTATTTAATGTCTAAAAATTATAAATAAAATACCATTATGTAGGAAATATTTTTACATTTCTAATTAATATTTATAATAGAATTTATCTTATGTATAACACTATTAAAAATGTTTTAGTTATTAAACATTGATTTTAACTCTTTCAACTCCTCTTTAAATAAAATAATAATAAATATCATAATCTAATCCAAGTTGAACAAATAGGTTCATATATTATTCCTAAGGTTGTTTTGGGTCGAATTATACTTGTCTAATAGAATTAGGACATGTTTTAGGGTAATAATAATATCATTTTTACCCTTAATTACCCTATTTACTTTTAACCGTGGTAAATTAAAGTTAAAAGTTACTATTCACAAAAAATTAATTTTATCTTATTGAACAACATTTTACTCCTTGATATTAACAATGTCTCTTGGATTTTATAAATTCCACTCACAAAAGCGGTAAAATTAAGTTTCATGTGAATTTGCAAATTCTCCAAATAGGTGGTTAAAAGACGGTGAAAAGTTCTATAAAGTTTTTATATATCTAAAATTATTATAAATTGACTCCAATGAATTAAATTGATATTATATAGGTATTGTGTATCTATTTTAACCTAAAATAAATTTAAATAAAATAAATAATTATTTAAATAAAAATTCGTTTTTAAACTGTAACTCATTGTTTTTCACTATTCATCAAAAATATGATGTTTTCACAAAAATACCAAAACTTCACCATAAGCTAATTTCGATATTACGAATCCAAAAATGAAGTCCATTTTGAAATATAAAATTTATAAAGTTTTAAAAAGTTGGTATTATTATTCATAACGGCTAGTTTGATTGGTTGTGGTGTGTGTTAGAACTTGAAGTTGCATACAACACACACTACTGTATTATTCAAAGATAAGTGTATCATGGAAGCTTGGGGTGTTACATAAAGAAGTTTTTTTTCAGAAAGAGTTTTAGTTTGTATACAATAATGAACCCATATAATTGATAACATATCCGGAAGCTGAGAAACTATTGAAAGATGGAAATGAATTTTATCTTGCTCATATTGTTGAAAACAAGGGAACTATTAAAATTAATGATGTGCTAGTGGTAAATGAATACCTTGATGTTTTTTCTGATGAGTTACATGGTGTCATACTCGATCGAGAAGTAAAATTCACAATTGACATAGTTCTTGATGCTAATCCAATTTCAAAACCCCCATATCATATGGCTCCAATAGAACTTCTTGAATTGAAAAAACGGTTGCATGATTTTCTTGACAAAGGATTGATTCGTCCTAGAACTTCACTATGGAAAGCTTCTGTTTTGTTTGATAAAAAGAAAGATGGTTCCATGAGAATTTTCATTGATTATATATCTTTGAATAACATCACTGTTAAAAACAAGTATCATTTTCCTCATATCGATGACTTATTTGATCAGCTCTAGGGAGCTCAATACTTTTCCAAGACTGAATTGATATCCTGATACCATCATCTGAAGGTAAAGGAGGATGACATCCAGAAAACAGACTTTCATACAAGATATGGGAATTATGAATTTGTTCTTATGTCGTTTGGATTAACTAATGCACCTACTATATTCATGAATCTTATGAATAGAAAATTTCATGAGTTCTAGGATAAGTTTGTGGTTGTATTTATTGATGACATTATGGTATTTTATAAAAATAAATAGGAGCATGAAAAACATCTAAGGGTTGTATTGAAAACTTTAATAGAAGAGAAACTATATAGAAAATTCAACAAGTGCGATTTTTGGTTGCAACAGATTTATTTTATTGTGAAAATTGTAAATAATGATGGAATAACAGATGATCCTGCCAAAACAAAAGTAGTTGATGAATGTCCAAGACCCACAAATGTTACATAGATTCATAGTTTTCTTGGGTTAGCAGGTTATTATAGACGATTTTTTAATAACTTTGCATGGTTATCTATCCAGATAACTAAGTTAACACAGAAAAGGGGTTAAATTTGTTTGGATAGAGGAATGTGATGTTTTTTTTTCAGGAACTGAAGAATATATTGGTGAATGCTCTAGTTTGGGCCTTACCTTCCCGAAATGGTGAGTTTTTCATCTACAGTGATGCTTCTTTGAAGGGACTTAGTTGTGTTTTGATGCAGAATGATCAGGTAATTTCCTATGCTTTGAGACAACTTAAAATTCATGAGCTAAATTATCCCACACAAGATTTGGAATTGTTAGTTGTGATTTTTTCTTTGAAATTATGGAGGGATCATTTATACGGAACCAAATGTCAAATATATATTGACCACAAAAGTCTGAAGTATATATTCACTCATAAAAAATTAAACATGAGGAAGAGAAGATGGCTTGAACTAATAAAGGATTATGATTGCACAATCAATTACCATCCCGGAGAAGCAAACAAAGTAGCAGATGCCTTAATTTGGAAGCATCATGCATCATTAACCATGATACATTTGGAATATGATCCATTGATTAATGATTTGATTAATTTTGGCTTAGAAGTTGTTGGTGTAGGGAGTACCTCTATTTTGTTTCAAGTGTCAGTGTAGTCTTCATTGTCAGACCAAATTAACCAAGTGAAAAAAAAGACTGTGAGCTATAGAAAAAGGTAGAATTTGTTAAAATTGGTAGGTTGCTAGAATTTAAACATGAAAAAGATTTTGTTTTAAGATTTGGAAAAAGTTTGTGTGTGCCTAGTGATTCTCAGTTGAAGAATGATTTGTTGTGAGAATCTCATAGTTCTCCATTTTCTGTTCATCCTGGTAGTACTAAGATGTACAGATACCTTCGGGAGTATTATTGGTGGGATGGAATGAAAGGAGTTATTGTTGATTTTAGCATGAAATGTTTGACATGTCAACATGTTAAAGCAGAGCGGAAGTTACTGAAGGGGGTGATTTAGCCTTTTCCAGTGCCATCATGGAAATGGGATAATGTATCCACAGACTTTGTGGTAGGACTACAAAAGACTTCTCAAGGTGAAAATGCGATTTGGGTTATTGTTGATCAACTAACAAAGTATGTATATTTTCTTTCTATTCAAGATACAATGAATTTGGATCATATTTCTCGATTTTACCTCAAGAAGATTGTTAGGTTAAATGGAGTTCATCTTTCCATTATATCAGACTGAGATCCTAGGTTCACTTATAACTTTTGGAAGGGACTTCAGAAGTCATTGGGCACAGAGTCAAATTCCAGCACATCTTTTCATCCTTAATCAGATGGGCAGTCAGAACAAATGATTCAAACTTTGGAGGATATGCTTTGAGCTTGTTCAGTGTACTATCAGGGAAGTTGGGATCAATATGTTTCTTTAGTTGAGTTTTCTTATAATAATAGTTTTCATTCCAGTATTAATATGGATCCTTTTGAGGCCTTTTATGGGAAGCAGTGTCGGACTCCTGCGTTTTGGGATGAAGTTGGTGAAAGAAAGTTGATGGGGCCAGAATTTTTAGAAGAAGTGGCTGAGAAAGTGAGGATGATACAGCAACACATAAGGACAGCTCAGAGCAGGCAGAAAAGTTATGCAGATAACAGAAGGAAATACTTCTCTTTCGAGGTAGGTAACCATGTTTTCTTTAAAAACATTCTTTGGAAAAGTGTGAAGCATTTAGGTAAAAAAGGGAATCTAAGTCCACGGTTCATCGGTCCTTTTGAAATCTTGGATAAAGTTGGAATAGTTGCATACCGCGTAGCTTTGCCTTTGAGTTTGTTTCAGGTACGCAATGTTTTTCATGTTTCGATGTTGAGAAAGTATGTGCCAGATTCATCACATGTCTTGATCCCATAAGAATTTCAGCTAGAAGAGAACCTTTCTTATGAAGAGAAAATAGTTCAGATTCTTGATGAAAGGGAACGGGTATTGTGGAATATAGTAATCCACCAGGTAAAGGTTTTGTGGAGAAACCACATGGTTTAATAAGCAACATGGGAGTCTGAAAATGCAATGAGGAAAAAATACCCTTAGTTGTTTAATAAGTAAATAAAATTGTGAGGACAAAATTTCCAGAAGGTAGGGATAATGTAACACCCCAAGTTTTTCTAAAAATAAATGGAAATTCATGGAACAATGTTTTAAGTAGATATTTTTTTTAACTAGACATTAAAACACAACTTTTCCACTTATATGTTTTCAATTTCAAGAAACTGTCATCTACAATTGTGATTAGTATGTTATTTGGAGTCTATTGGAACCAAATTTTTTTTGGTGAATAATGATATACCCTTTTAAATAGTAATATGACCCTAATGAATATAAAATTTTATTGTTATTTTATTTTATTAAGGCTTTAATATAATATCATCTAGGTTAATTTTTCACTGTGATATATAAGTCGTTACAGATTTAAAATTGTAAATTTTTTAATTAAGTATGATTTTATTTAAAAATTCAATTAATAATATTTAGAAAATTCTTTTCAAAAAATATAGTTCATTTTTTAATTCTACACGTTGATAAATGGTTAGGGTGAATTTTGGGAATTTTTATAAAACAATTGATTTTTCAGTGAATAGTAAAAAATACAGTTTTTAGTTTCGGTGTGTTAATGACATTATTAATGATATAATAATGATGTCATAAATCTGGATGACTTGTTTATAGTTAAATAAGATGTTAGGTGTCCCAAGTGTCTAATACCATAAGAAAATACCATGGTAAAGCCCATGGTTTTGCAAATACCACTCATGAGGTGTCCCTTGAAAATTATTAAAATATTCCCTTACTTTTCCTATAAATACCAACCCATTCCTTTATTAACTTCATTACCAATTCCTCCTCAACGAATATGTAGCCTCCTTACCTTAATATTAGTCTTCCCATGTTTTCCTCAAGCCCCCAAGGTCCCAACCTTCATGCTCTAAGGGTTACTCTATAAGGTAAAAAAATTCTCCATTTCTTTCTTTTTTCCATTCAAGTTCTCTTTTAAGTGGTATAACTTTCATGTTTCCATACTATGTTCTTATTTAATTCTAATTATTGATCTAATATATATTATTATTTATTTATGGATGGGTGACCCTTGTCCCCTCTTTTTTTAATATTTTTTAAAACCATGTTGCGTAGCCGTTAGGCTGCTGAATTTTTGTAAGAGATTCACCACTTTTTCTTTTATTTTGAGTTCCTTCCGGATTCTTTCTTCCTATATCATTACACAAGAGGTATTAAATATCTATAAATCATTTATATTCTCGATTTTATCATGTTTATGGAAAATTCTACATCATTATTCTTCTCCTCTCCCACTTATTTAAGGAATAAAAAACATTGTTCGTGATGTGTCAAATTACCGACATCATGGACGATGTGATTTCAATTTCCATTAATTATTTCAAGTCTGGTAATGAAAACATTTATATGGTTGAATCAGGTTATAATATATGTATTATATCACATCCGTGGTTCTGTAAATTATTTTTAACACATGTTTTTAATTTATAAAATGAAATGAGGTCGTTATTATCAAAGAACTACTAAAATGATCTAAATGAACATCATTAATGTTTTAACTTGTGAATCATCCTCATATTAAACATCAAAATGATAAATGGTATAAATTATGGTACTGGAAATATTTAAATACCTTTACATTCCAATTATGTAATTTCACTTCCAATTGATATGAACATCCACCATGAACCAATCATGGAAATCATGTTAAGAACTCACTCAAAAATAGTGCAAGGAGAAAAATACTAACAGTTAAAAGGTGAAATGATGTTATGAAATAAAATATAAGATTTTATAAACATTAAAATGTTTCTTTAAACTATAAATAAAACTCTTTTAACCATTATACAGAAATATTAGACAATTTTGAAGTAAGACATACCTGAGGTAAGGGAATTCTTAACCTGATTTCCACTCATTGGGTTAACTTTCTACTTCATTATTTATGTGCTATTTAAATTTTTTGTGTGATGGGTTCTGTTTATATTATGTTTTATTATGTGTATTTACAATATATAAACATACTCTATCCACTTTATTAAGTTTCTCTTCAAAAAACCTATTTTAAAATTCAGTTTTACGAAATTCCAAAGCAATGTTTTTATGGAATTATTCATGTTATATGATTATGTTTTGGTTCTTGGGAATTATTTATGATGAAGGGTGGGACCTATATCTCCCTACAATTCATTGGGTATGTGTAGGTTGGTGGTCGATCGCATGTTTACTCCAAGTTTAACTGCGATGGTTGCATAAACTAAGGTAGCCGTGAGGGTTACAAATTATAAGGTATCCAAGAATGGTTAAAACATTATGTAAGTAATGCCCCAAGATACCTTTATTATTATATATATGTTCTCATGTTTTGTTTGGATATTGTGTAAATATCCTGTTACACAAAGTTAGTATATATGGGTTACAATAATGTCTTTTGAAATTTCTTTCATACGCTATGAGTATTTATGGACTAATGTGATCTTTCTTTCTTTTCCATCCCATACTGTGATTTTGTTCTCATCGCAAGTTTTTAAATGATTTTCACAGGTTAATGGATGTGTAAGATAAGGAATGGAGCCATGTTAAGTGTTGGAGAATTTTAAAGTAGTCTTGTTTTATGTTTTAATGTTTTATATTTTTTAAAAAAATGGAAACTGTTTTTATGGTATATACTCTGTAATAATGTGTAATGTTATGAATGTATTATCCTAATTCTCTAAAGCTCTAAACTTGATAAGATCATAGATATAAAATGTATGTTTTTCTTGACTAAATTAAAAATTATGTATGTAATAAGGTCAGGAACTTAAATGTATGAAATCTCCATAATTATATATATTATGTATGTTAACATTTTAATATAAAAAATTCATCATTTTTATTCCTCTCATCTCCCTCTTGTTCTAAAAAAACACAATCTGCAAAGTGATGGTTTACTAAAATATTGGATGATGTGTCTTTAATTTCCATCACATACTTAAAATATTATCATAAAACCCTTTTAATGGTTGAAACATAATTTAATGTGTATTTTTAACCTATTTTATGTTTTGGAATGATCTTCTATGAATGAAATTAAATTATATAATAAAATTAGTTCACTATTGTTGAGGAACCTCAAAAAATGATCTAAAAACATCATTAATATTTTATCTAATGATCCATAATCATATATGATATAAACAATGATTTATAGTATCATTATATATTTTCAAAACAAATTAATACCATTTCATTCCACTTCTATAATTTCATTTCCATAGGAAAAGAAAATCAAATACAAACTAGCCATGGGAAATCATGTAAAGAACACACCCAACAAGATGGATGAAAAAAAAATAATAATTAAAGGGTGAACTGATGTTATAAAATGACCATATATGATGTTATAAAAATGAATTTTTTCCTTTAATAAATTTATAACACTATTTTAACCATTATACATGAGGTTTAAACTAGTTTTAAATAAGAAAAACCTGAGGTAAGGGAATTCATAACCCGATTTCCATTATTTGGGTTAACCTTCTACTTCATTATTTATGGGGTATTAAAATTTTTTGTGAGATGTATTCTATTTATATTATGATTAATTATGTGTATTTATATTGTATAGACATATTCCATCCACTCTATTAATCCTTACTTCAATTATATGATATTTATAAGGGACTTTACTTTTAAAATCTTGTTTTAAAATTCTATTTTAAAAAATTCAAAATAAATGTTTTTAGGAAATTATTCATGTTTTATGACTGTGTTATAGTTCTTTGGAATTGGTAATGATAAATTATGGTACCTATATCTCCCTAGAATTCATTGAGTATGTGTATGTTGAAGTTTGGCCGTATGGTTACTCCAATTGTAACTCTGATGGTTACACAAATCGTAAGGTACCCGTGAGGGTTTAAAATTATAAGTTAGACGAGAGGGTTACAAGATTATGTACGTAATTCCCCAAGATACATTTATTGTTATTTTTATGTTTTATATGTTTTGTGTAAATATCATGGAAATCTCAAGTTTCAAAAAGTTAGTTTATATGGGTAACAAGTACATCTTTTTTGAAAATGATTTCATATGTTAAAAGTATTCAAGGACTAATGTTGTATTTCCTTATTTTTATATCCCATAGTGATATTTTTGTTATCATCCCATGTTTTTAAATTATTTTAACTATTTATAAGGATGTGTAAGACAAATAAGTAATCTACGTTAAATTTTATGACAATTTTTCAAAGAAATCTTGTTTTATTTAAAAACTATTATATTTTGGAATAAATTAATATTTTTTTTGTGGTATCTACTCTATATGAATGTGGAATGTTATGTATGTATTATATCCCAATTCTCTAAAACAATAAACTTGAAAAGATAATCAATATGAAAGAAAGTGTTTTCTTGACTGAAATTCAAGATTATGTAATGTTATAAGGCTGGGTCTCTATATGAACCCAATTTGACAAGAGACTTTATCCACTATGATGGAATTGGGAATGAACCATGACAACTACGATGGTTTTGGTAGTGAAACCATTCCCCTATGATAGTTTTTTAATTTAAACTTGACTACTAAAGAAATGATATTATATACTTATGTGTATGTTAAAAATATATGTCTTATGCCAATGTTATGTTATCATGGTTTATGTTCTTTGATTCCATTATGATTCAATTCTTGTGAACTACCAAGGATTATTCCATGAATCAATTTTATGATCTATGATATGAAGGATATAGTTTTCAAATTTTCGTCTCATGTTCGCATACCCTTATACTCATGATATATTTATATCTCTATTTTTTACTATTACTAAGCATCTAAGATCACTATTTCTTATGTTTCGTATCCCGAGATTATGATGAATGTTATTATGTATGATATTTATAAGGAGGGTTCTAGTTATGAAGATTTTAGTGGGTGGTTATTTATCTCACTTATAAACCAGTTTTTTTGTGTCCAAGTCTCCACAGGCACTATAGCTTTATGTTCCTTGGGTGTTTGTTTGTGTAATGTAATTAATATCCACTAAAAAGATGGAATACTTTTTTTAGGAAGATTAGGTATTTACAATTGGTATTAGAGGATAGGTGTAGTTAACCTTTAAAAAATAGGATGAGGAAACATTAGTGAGATCCATAGAGATATTTCTAATGATATTTCTAGGCATATGTCTATAAATAAATCTAAGGATGAGTGAAATTATAAGAAAATATCCTGGAATTTTTGTGAAGCATAAAGAAAGTGGTTTTTAAGAAATTTCATCGCTATCTAAATAATAAAAGTGGATGTGGCTATTGAAAATAGGTAGTTAGGGATAATAAATCCTAAAATATAACATTAATCTGGGATTGATCAAAACTTGGTGAATGAAAATGGGCCTTGTTGCACAACTAGTTTGACACTCTTGGGGTAAATTATTTGGAAATTAACAAACTCTTTACAAACCATCATGAATGATTTAAATAATAACCATGAATTACTTAAGCTAAGTATAAGGTGTCATCGATTGAAAAAAGGTTTCATGATTTAGACATCCTATAAGTGATTTTTCATGATTATATGGTTCCCAAGTGAATTTATCCAAGGAATAAGAATATTTTTTGAGAGTTCTGGTGGTAGAGACTGTGGAGGAAAGAAGACTCAATTTCCTATAAGTTGAGAATGAGGGAATAAAAACCCAAGTGAATGTATTAAAAAAATAGTAATATGTTTTGAGTGAGAAAAATAAGGGCATAAATCAGGTAATTGTTGAGGAAAAATGAATTTTTTTAATAAAATGTATGCGAGTTATGGTCCCCCTAAGGTTTCATCAATGGATGAATGTTTTAAATTTGGAAATTTTGGGAATAATGAAAATCAATGTCCTTGGGGGAAATATTTTGAAGAGAATTAGTAATGTGGTTTGACTAATGGTAATGATGTTAATGATGAAGAGACCATGAATTAAATATGCAATGTATGAGGTATTTCAACATTATTTGTTATGTTAAATATGATAATCATGATTAAATTGATCTTGATTAATGTTAATGCATGATTCATATTTCATATTTTAGGAAATATTTATTACGGAATAAGATGATTAATCTTAGTTAATAGTTTTACAATGCATTAAGCATTTATGTATTAGAATCAATGAATTGTGAAATATATAAGGATTCATCAGTATAGGTTTTTCATTAAGGATTTTAAAGAATATGTTCAATGGTATTGATGACATAGATGAGTTATTTAATGAAAACTTGATATTTAATGGGGAACACATGATTAATGGAAGATAGACCTTAATATTTTATGATATCCCTTAATATGTTCTTAATGATGAGATAATGATGTTGGGATAAACAGATGATAGATAGGAATGCAGTTAATCAGATATTATTAATGACCTTGGAACTGATTAATGATTTTTTGGAGTAAGTGGATTATGTTATCATTGATGGAGTTTCTAGCATTATTGGATTTATGGAATATATTAAAAAATATATGGTTTTATTCACAAAATAAGAAAATATATCTATTTAAATAAAGGTTTTATGGCAATTCAGAATATTACTATGTTTCAAGAGGGCATATGACCAATTTATTAGCATATTTGGTAAGTGACCATTAGGAAATACAAAATGATATTTAGTGGATTAATTACAAGTTGATTTTTGTGATATATGGTGACCTTCATTTTAAATTTTTATTTTTGGAAGGGCATAAGGTAAATAATTTATGGAATGGTTTAAGTTGAACTTTGGATGAAGTTTTAGAGATTATTTTATTTCTCCCATATATCAAGATTTATGTATATTGGATAACTTGTGCTAACCATTTTGTGTTTCACAATAACTAGATATTTAAGGAATTACTTATCATTCTTTTATAGAGATTATTATCCTTTAGTACCTCATGCATGAAAAATTCATCTCTTTGAGTAGAAGATGAATTGGAAAATTTATCGAAGAAAAATCATTGGTTGAGATTGTTCATATGAGATGAAATAAAATCATTATAGTATATCTTCTCAAAAAAATTCCCTAAATATGGGAGAAAGATCCTGAAATAAAATATTATCCTATTACCATCAATTCTGGTGATATCAATGAATATTTTCAAACATATTTGTTTTATGTTTTTTTGGTTCTTTATTTTCACATGATCATTAAATTTCTTATGATCAATGATCTTTGTCACTCCCCATCATTATTTGGCCATTATGCTTTTTTTCCATGTACAAATCTTTTTTCCTACCCATGTTCTCCTATTTTGAAACCTATAATGTGTTATTCTATATGACCTTCACACATCACTTTCTATCTTTTCAAGAGGAAGTTTTATTGACCTTTTTAATAATGTGGGCTTCCTAAAAAGTTAGTTTGAGATGTTCAACCCCTATATACTGACCAAAAGTTCGAACTGTGAAATCAAAATTTATTTAAAAGGGGAAGAATGTAACACCCCAAGTTTTTTTGAAATATATTTTCAATTAAATTTAATAATTTTGATATTTTTTGTTACACACAACACCTCTTTTATCTTGAATTACACACAACACCTAGTTTATCTTCCGTTACATGCAACGCTATATTTAAAAAAACATAACAATCTATTAAAATATATTTTTTAATATGATTATTATCAACTAGCCATTGGAATAAAGGTTATGAATAAGATTAACTAAATTATAAAAATATATTATCTTTACATGTATATAAAATAAATTCTTTGGTGACCAATTAATTATGAATTAAAATAAGAACAAATTGAAAATAAAGATAATATTTTTCTAAAAACCTATTTTTATGCGTAGAAACATGTTTTAATTCAACTAATTAGGAAAATTTACTTTTAATGAATTTTGTAAATTAATTTTATATATTATATATCCAATCTAATATTTGACATTTATATTATGTTTATTATATGAATGAGATGAAATAAATTCAAATTTAGGCTTAAAAATAATATTTTCATATAAGTTGGTATTGTATCATTTTATACTTTTTTTAAATTAAATTTTCAATATTCAAGAAAAAATATTTTAAATAACAAAATTAGTTTTTTAAATAAACATTTAAATATTATATTTGGGTAGATTTTTGAGAATTTTCTGAGATGATATTTTTTTGATGAATTGTCCTCCTCCAAAGGCCCGAAGGCCTTTATTTCTCTCTTGATTTTTATAATCCACCTTATAAGGTATGAGTTGGAACCCTTAAAAGGCCCGTAGGCATAAGTATTACATGTCTCGTAGGCCTTAGAGGCATTCATTGCCTATAGGATTCAAACATTACATACAACCCAGACTAACTACTTGGAACTGCTCCTCCTCAGCATATTCATTGTGAAATCATCTCTCCGCCTTCACATGGCTCTTCAGCTAGGAATTCCCATGCATGCACATGCTTTTCCCAATGGAAAGTTTCACACCCTCTCATTCTTTCAATCCGTTTAGCTTCTGCTGTGGTAAAAGCTCATTGCTCATCCTCCTTCTAAAGCTTGTTCTTTGTAGGTTGTTTGGTTTTCATATGCACTTAAGGTGGCCCGAAGGCCTTGAGGTGGCCCGAAGGCCTTGAGTTGGTCCGAAGGCCTTACTGACCCATAGGCCTAGGCGACCCGAAGGCCTTAAAGGACTCGGGGACCAAATCGGTGGCCTGAATGCCCAAACGGGGGAATATTTCTGGATGTTATAGTGCCAAACACTACCTGGTAGAGTTTTGCACAGTTCCTACTACAATACCACTAAAGTACCTCTACAGTACCACTACAGTACTGCTATAGTATCGCTATAGAATATTTAAAGTACCGGAAATTAACCAGCGCCTAGATTTGATATTGGGTCTCTTGGATTCAGTTAAGGAGTCCTCACCAACTAGGTTGAGGCTTATTTGCTAAATTGTTAAAAATAAAAGTTTTTATTAATAATTTTCATTTATTTTGAAGAATTTAAAATTTTCAAAATTATTTTGAGATAGTTTTAAAGTAAACAATATTTCAATTATATATCTATTAATCCAATTTAGATTCTTTAAACAAATTTCAAATTGAATTTTGATATAAAATATTTTAAAACGTTTCTATTTTGAAAACTGTATTTTCATCACATCTACGAGATTAACTTTAAATTAAAATTTTCCACTACTTTAATTGAAATTTTAAAAAAAGTATTCCATATTTTGAATTATAGTAATTTTTATTTTATAATAAGTGCCAATTATTATTTTACCATTATTAATAGTAAAAGCAACAAAAATTAATTATCATTGTTAAGGTAAAAAATGGGTTTACAATGGCTAAAATAAATTGATAAGAGTTAAAAATGACTAAAAAATTGTTTAAAACATATTGTATGAATATATTTATACATTATCTCCTCTAATGTTTCATAGTGGTCGAGGTTTTTCATGTAAAAAATGTGTTTACCCCTTTTTATTTTCATAAATTACAAGTTTTCCACTCACCCCACTTATAAAATGCAATATGGTCTCCTCTCCTCTTCACACTTCCAAACCCCATTTTTTATAAAATAAATACCTAAATAACATTCTTACTTCCGTAATAAAATCCCATAGGCTTTATTTTGTTCATAAATCCAATCTAGGAAGCCTTTTGTTTAAAACCAAAGGAGGTTACCTGAAGAAGAGGTAATGTTCTTCAACGAGCATTTTTATTTTATTTTTCCTCAAACTATTTATATTATTATTAAAATAATATTTTATAATAAAATAAGTATATTACACATGATGATATGTTTTTATGTTATGTTCATGACCATGAAACATCTCCACTACCATCAAATGTGATAGAAAATCATCATTTTTGGGTACAACTGACTACCTCTTCCTGAACCAATGCCATTCATTTTTTCATTACAAACTATAAAAGATCGATGTAATGATGGTTTAAATGTTTATATATGATTCCTGTGTTATTATTATACTTATTATTTATTATATCATATATAACTTCTTAATTTCCATTCTGTGAGAATATGATAATGTCGCTCGTGTGTACGACGGACTACATACTTGCGAAGTGACGTGATTCATTCACACTTTACATGGAAGGTAATAAGGATGGGATTAATAAAAAGTTATATATAATATATAAAAGTGATTCTGTAATGGAAATATATTATTTAACTTAATTTCTTTCAATCTAACATGAAAATCGAAATAATGTTCATGTGTACATGTGACCTACCGTCTCCGTGAAAACTGTGTTTCATTTTATATTTGTAACTTTAATGGACTACTCTAAATACATATATGCTTAATATATATTAAATTTATATAATTTTTAACATTATGTATATTATTTATCCATGATCAATGTAATGGGATAAAAAAATAACAAATCAAAACATACACAAAAAACAAAGTAGTTGTCGCCTGAAATGTAATTTTAAAAAGGGATTGTTAATAAAAGTTCATAAAAGTTCATAAGTAAAAAATATAAGGTATTAAATATATAATTATAGTGATTTAAAATATTTATAATAAACTTATATTTATTATTAAAAAGGTTTGAACATGTAAGAAGGAGGTTGGGACTTAAGGTAAGGGATTTTTTCTCAATTTTTACTTCTATGAGACGCATGCCATATTCACCACCTATTTCTTTTATGTGTTGTATATACTACCCATGAATTTATTTTATCATTATTATATATAAAATTATTTTTATTTATATATCCATTTTAGTATCTCTCCTTGAAGGGTTTTATGGTTCAAAAATTTGCTAAAGCTGTAAGGTATTTTTTTCTCAATTTTCAATCTTTGAGACATATGTTATGTTATGAACCTATATTCTTTTTTGAGGTGTATATATATACCCTTTTACATTTAATAACATGATTTTTTTATTATCATGATATTATAAGTTTCATTTAAATTTATTCTTTTA
This sequence comes from Viscum album, assembly GCA_963277665.1. NCBI lineage: Eukaryota > Viridiplantae > Streptophyta > Magnoliopsida > Santalales > Viscaceae > Viscum > Viscum album. Next base: position 610,931,400 of record OY728129.1, on the reverse strand, counting down.
TGGGTTTTAGTATTCAATGTTACTAAGTTGAAATGGTTTTATGTTACAATCTCATCATTTATCGGGAGTTCACATGATTATGTTTTCATTGAGGAAATATTATTATATATATATTAATAAACTCATTTATTTTTTCACCCAATGGTTATTTATATAGAATACAAGATATCCATTAATTTCTCTCTCTATATACTCAAGAGTTCAAAATTATTTTTTAAGAAAAATCGTCTCTATTTATCTCTTTAGTCAAAAAAATATTTTCTTCCAAAACCATGTTTTACAAAATTATTTTCAAAAAAATATTTTTAACATTATACAAATGATTTATTAAATAAATTTTTATCCATTTTTTGAATTATTAAAAATGTTTTGAAACGAATATTCTTTTTATTTTCCAAATAAGGCCCATTTTATTTTTACAAAAAATGTGAAATAATATTTTTTTAACATGTTTAATGGAAATTTCCTAACATCATGAACATTATATTTTTTAAAGATTAAATTATAAATTTTCAAGTTTATTTTCAAATTAAATGATTTCCACAATATTTTATAAATTTTAAATTTCAAAAAAGTTCATTTTCAAAGGAAGGATATTTCCTTAAGAAACGTTCCACATGATTTTTATTTCAAACTAATTTTTCATATAAGATGAAATACATTGATATAAATTATGATTTATTGGTGATATGATCCAATTATAAAATTATTATTCATTCTCTAAATGGTTTATTTTTATAATGATAATATTTTTATGAAACCCTTTTCTCTTCCACATATTATACCGTGATAAAATCCATATGAAACCTTCTTATTTTTCTATGGGTTATGCTTTGATGAAATGATGAAATATTTATGAAACCTATTTCTTTTACATATGTTATGTTATGATGAAGTTTTTAAAAAACTCATTTCATTTCATAGGTTCTGATAAGAAGAATGATTTATGATATTGTGGAACACAATTGTATAATTTTCATTATGTGAAGGGTGGAACCTTTATCTCCCTCCAATTAATTGGGTAAATATTGATATCTCATGAGATAAATATGACTGGAATGGTGAGTGTACCTAGTTCAGTGAGTGACTAGGCCCACTATGATAGTATTGAGACTGAACTTTTACTACTATGATAGTTTTGTGAGTGAACTCGTACATTTTGGAAATGGGACTTAACTACTAAAGAAATGATATTTTATGATTATGTGTATGCCAAAAATATAATTCTTATTAAAATATTATGTTCTCATGGTTCATGTTTTTTAATCTAATTATGATTCATCTATTTTTAATTACTAAGATCTATTCCATGACTCAATTTTATGATCTATGATATGCAGGGTATGGTTTTCTAATATTATTCTGATGTTCTCATACCCTTTTACTAATTATATATTGATATATCCATTTTTACCTTACTAAGAATATGATATCATCCGTTCATATGTTTCCAGTCCCCCAGTTATTATGAAGTGTATTATGTATGATATGTCTAAGAATCATTCTATTTATGGAGAACATAGTGGGAGATAATGTAGACAGCCTATGTACTAGTTTTTTATGTGTCCATATTTCCAAAGGTGTTATACCTTTACGATAATTAGGAAATTGGTTTTTTAATGTAATTAATATTAATCTAAAAATATTTATTATCTATGTATGATAATTTTAGGTATTAATAATTTCATCTTCAATAAAATGGTAAACAAAACCATCATTCATATGTACGCTGACCACCGCCTCGTGAACTGGTGTAATTAATTTTACATAATCACCTCTCATGGATTATTTATGATGATGGATTTTATGTATATATATGATATTAATAATATATTTTTCATTACTTAAAATTAGTATAAGATTTTTTTTCTTTCCATTCATTGAAAAATGATAATGTCTTTCATGCATATATGTGGACTACCACCACCACAAAGCGACGTGATTCATTTTTCACAATATATCACATAAATGGTATATATAAGTGTAGTTAAATAAATAATATGGTATTTATTATATAATTATAATTATTTAAAGATAAAATAGTTATTATTTTATTTCCATCATGATCATTGAAAATTGAAATGTTACTCATGGGTACATATGACCTATCATCTCCATGATTGTGACATAGTTCATTTTTCATAACCACATTTTATGATTGATTTTAAAAATATAATTAATATATAAAAATGATATTTATTTTATGATTATTAATATATATATTATGGAATAATGAATAATTTTACCATAGTCACGCTACCAATCTTTTTTGACATATAAACTGAATATCATCAAAACATATAGTGTGAACTTAATTGATTAAGAAATATAATATAACAGAGAAATAAAGAAAATAAAAAGAATAATAAACTTTGAAAAAATTATTAATAAATTAAATAATTAACATAATTTTATTATTCATTATGATAAAGTACTTATGTGATGATTTGAACTTAATGTAAGGGATTTGATCTCAATTTCTCTTCATTGGGTCATATTTTAATGTTATATGCATAATTTATTCTATATAGTATATATGCTACCAGATTTATATATTATATCATGAATCATCCATACTTCATTGTATTTTAATTTTCAATTCATTTAAATTTTTCCAATAGGATTTGATTCGAAAGTTACCAAAGTGGTAATGGTTTTATGTTAGAATCTCCTTTCTTTTCGAGATTGTTTCTTTTCAAGGTTCCTTTGGGGAAAATCACAAATATTTATTTTCATAAACTAAATCCATTTTATTCTACTATGTTCATGAATTTGGTTTTCATGTATCGTTTACATTTCCTTTTTTATTGAATAAATAAACATCAAGAATGAATTTTATAAGTAATATTGATGTTTTATCTTCTTTTATATCTGGAATATTTCTCTTCCATGTGAATATTTTCCTTAAAATATTTAAAATAATTTTTTTTATTATTCTAAAATTAATTATTAAGTACATTTTTATATATGTTTTACTTTTTTTACAAAATGGTTTAAAAGGAATCATTATTTTGTTTTATCAATAAGGTATATATTGACTATTTTCACAAATGCGTGAAATGAATGTTTTATATTTAACTTATACAATATGAACCAAATTTCCTACCATTATTAATACATAATTCATTGAAGATTCCTTTACAATTTTACACGGTTCATTTCCAATAAAATATTTTCTACTCTATTTTGGATTTTTTTTATTTTAAAGAAGTAATTTCAAAGTGAAAAGTGTATTTTTCTCAATAAATATTTCATGTGATATTTTAAATACATTTTCATTAATGAATAGAACCTTTGATATTAATAATTACTTCTATATTATATATATTTATCTCTTATATATATACTTATCTCATTATCCCTTACTTTCACATGGAAATACATGTCATATGTTCAATTATAAAATTCATTCTTTGTGAAATCTCTTTTGATTACAAAATAAAGCAAGATTATGTAACCCATTTATTTCCATGGGTAGTTATTATGTTTATAACTTATTATTTATTTAATTTTTTTGGATCACATAATAATGTACATGTTATGATGTGTGCGCCTAGTTCGCAATCCAAAGGATTATCTGTGATCTCCCTTTACTTGACAGTGGAATGTGGAGGAATATCTCTCTCCATTATTAGAAGCATTCTTAGAGAAGGGAGTTATCCAGGGCATCTTGAGGATTCTCTGTATTTCATTATGCATAACCAAATAAATTAATTAGATCTTTTAAATAATGATTTAATTTGGTTTATATGCCACTTGGGTTAGAAATAAATATTTTCCAAAGTCACATTTATTATTTATTTAATACCTTGTGGAATCCCATGTCTAAAATAATAATTATAATATTATGTCTCTGTAGCAGCCCAAAATACACACTTTCGAATCTGATGATAAATACATAAAATTTACAAATTTGACATAATTGTTTTCATAAAAAATTACAAAAATAAAATAAAATATTGTATAAACTACATACCTAAGGATTTTTTACTTTTAGAGTTTTAGATTATTAGATGAAAACAGAAATATTTTAAAAAAATAAACTATTCGGCCATAAAAATATATATTCTCTCCCATAATTTATTCACTTCTAGACCCCCTTCTTAGACATATCCCATGTAAAACCTTTCTTCACATCCTGAGGAAATCAAAATAAAATAAAGGGTGTTAGATTCTCAGTAAGTGTAACTATAAGAGATATCAAAGATTATGTAAGCATAACATGAGGACAATGATATAAGAACATAAACATAAAAATTGAAAATTATACCATGTATATCAAAAATCGCAATCTTGATTCATGAAATAAATCTTAGATATTTATAATACATGAATCATAAAATAATCAAATAATATAATCCATGTGATCATAATAGTGATATAAGATATAAATATTTGGTATATATATAAACTTGCAACTTTAAAAAAATGTTGAAGTCGAAATAGGTTTCCTCATTAAGTATATGACATGAAATTAGTCCCTAGCATAAACATATGTACATGAAATCTTTGTCCGCGTATAATCTTATGAACATGAAAACCAGGAGAACACATAGAATTCTGAACATGAAATCACATTCATGGATAAAAAATTCACCTCATGAGTTATCTATATTTACCCAATTAATTGGAGGGAGATATAGGTCCCACCCATCATGTAAATAAAATAATTCATACATGTTCTATAAGATCCTAAAACATTTATCATCTTAAAACTCATGAAAAGAAATAAATTTCTTCTAATTATAACCTATAGAAAAAGGTAATGGGTTTCATTATTCAACTCTTCATCAAAAACATAAAACAACCATTAAAAGAATAAATATAGTATCCATGAATCATAACCCTAGTAAATAATAAGTAACCTACAATAATATTATCTTAGATGGAAAACGGTTGTGAAATATTACTTGAAATAACTATAGAGAAAAACATCCTTTCAATTTTTGAAATCATTATTTATTTAAAAAAACCATTCAATTATATAAGGAAAAAATCTTTTAAAATAACATTATAAAAATTTAAATGATTCATAAATAAATTAAGGTTTCATGAAATAGGTAAAATCTTCTCATTTTTTATGAGTTAAAAAAATTCATTTCATATTTTTTGTTGGAAATGTCACAAAGTTCCCTATTTGGAAAATGATAAAAGTATTATTTTAAAACCATTTTTGTAAAACAAAAGATACAGGTAAAAATAAACTAAAATACTCATTGAATAATATTAATATAATTTTTGAAAAAAAATCCTATAAACATGTAAATGTAATAAAAATATTTCCCACTCGATACATAAACACAAACAATCTAGAGTAATAATCAGATTGTGAAATAAACCCTTAACACTTTATAATCCACCAAATCATATGTTGTATGAGTGAAATAAAATTATATGGGTATATAAATATACTAATATTCTCTATAAGACTCATAAAATACATTAATGGGAAGTATATACACCACAAAAAAGAAACAAGTAGTTTATAAGACATGCGTCTCAAAGAAATAAAAGTGAGACAAAAATATCTTACCTCAAGTCTTGTATTTATTTGTTTATGTGGAAATATAATATATAATAAGTATAGATTTATTATAAATTTATTACATGAACTTAATTACATAATATCATTTAATATTTATTTATAACATCTTTTCACTCTTTTAATAATAATTGGTTATTAAAATAACTATTTTTAGTGACAATTTCTTCCTTTTCCAAACGTGTTTCGGTTCAGCAGTCTTGGTCCTTACACTTTGATCTTGTTTTCATCATTTAAATATTTTTAATAATGGTATAAAAATAATATATATTAATTATATAAATATTTATATTCATTCATATAAATTATAAAATAAATTACACCATTCATGAAGACGGTAGGTCGTACGTATGCATGGTTGTTTTTTTTCATTTTTTGATTTATGGAATAGAATAATGGTAAATAATTATTATTATTTTGAAAATAATTATTATATCATATATGTCAAATATATTCATCAAAATCATCATAATACCTATCCATAAAAATTGGTGATGAAAAATGAATTGTATCTCTACGTGGGGACGGTAAGATGCACGCACGCATGATCGATACTTTTACTTATTGTTTTAATGGAAAAGATAGTGTATAATGGAATTTTAATAATAATAATAAAATTTAAAAATATTAAGGATACTGAATTTATTATTTTATGACAAAAATTATATATTTATAAGAGGTAAGTATAAGTAGAAAATGAAAGTGATCAGTTAGAGAGATTACTAGATCTTCATAATGTCTCCTTTAGATCTCCTCTAAAGGGCTACAGGGTTGGTATTTTGAGAAGAAAAGAACCAATTTAACGTGTATATGGAAGTTTATAAGTGATAATTTTTTGGGTAGGGTCGAGATATAAGGATCAAAATTTATGAAATGAAGTGAGTTAGGAGGTTACCTTTTATAATTGAGGTGAGGTGAACTTTTGAAATTTCTAAAAATATTAAATTATAATAAATTTAATTTCTATCCAAATACCACTAAATGTTCATTAATTTGAATATAATATAATATAAGATTTTCATATCATCTATTAATAGATTTTATACAGTATTTTTATTTATTTTAGACCTTATAATTTTGGTTAACCCTTAGTTAACCTATTTTAATTTCAATTATAGTAATGAATTGTTTAATTTTAAAAGATTGTAATTTTTACTTATATTGTCTCAATTTTACATAAATGATCAATTTATGAAATTTTAGATCTTATATTAACAATTTTTTATTTTAAAAAATTTTATATGATTTTAAGATAATTTAATATAATATTTTTTTCATAAATTATAATTAATATTAATTATGATTCTATTCATTTACTTTAACTTAAAATACATATATACATAGAAAAAAATTGAATGTAATGACTTAGAAACTCTATAATATTTTATATAGATCTATAAAATTTATTTAACATATTAACTAATTCAATTTATACCAAAATTAAAATTTTCAAGGTACTTTATTTTATCTATCTATGAATTAGATAAATACCATAATAGTATTGAACACGACTTTAAGGTAATCAAATAATTTATAAAAATTAAAAATAAATTTTTATAATGAAAATAATTATATTTATATCAGAATAGTTATTTTCTTTAATTTATATCTTCATTTCTTCCCTATGGGGAAACATAAAATATATTAAAAACAAAGAGAGTGACATTTTGTAGCTATCTTTGATGTAAATAATATATTAGTAATTTTCATGTAAAATTTCCATTAAACCACTAAAATTATATCATAAGGTGATAATTGTTATATAATATTAATTTAATAATTTTTTGGATAATTTTTATCAAATTTGTACCCTTATCTTTTGGTTTTAACCCTTATTTAGTCTCTTTAACTCTTACTGTGACAACATTAATTTTTACTTTTGGATGACAAATATTGTTAATATAAAATGAAAAACCCATAAATAGATCATTGATGATATTTTAAACCTTATATTAACAATTTTTCTGTATTTATTATTTTTAATAATTTTATATAATTAAATAAAATAATATTTATTCTAAAATACCATTAATGTCACTTTTTCACTATTCATTACTTTGACATTTAAAAATATCAATAAAATAAGATATATTCAAAAAAAAATTATATCATTAAAATTTCAAGGTCACATATAAAATTATGTTTTCATATTAATTATGCCAAATTTTATTTACATTAATATTTTTAAAAACATTTATTTGATATTTCAATTAATAAAATAATTATTGTATCAACGTTGTGTGAGCATTTAAGGTTATTATTTCATCACTAAAAAATATAAATAAATTAAAATTATGTATTTCAATCTTTTATATTTCCAAATAATATTTATATATGAATAAATCTTCTGGTTAACTCTCTATTAGAAATATTATACTTATAAAGAATAAGATAGTGACATTTTGTCACTTTCTTTGATTTTAATAATATCTAAGTGATTTTCATGGGAAATTTTCCATTAAATGATTAAATTTATAAACTTAGGTGTTAATGGTCTAATTTAATTCTCCCAATATATATTTTAGGGTCATTTTATAATCCTTGTCATTTTTTTAACCTTAATTACCCATTTTACCCTTTAACATGGTAATAAAGTTTACCAAGGTTAATATTCATATTGATAAAAAATAAGAAGGGCCTATTTTATAAATTTAGACACTATGAATAAAAATATGGAATAAACTTTTCAAAATTCAAAATATAGATGTTTCATAATTTAATTTATAATTAAACTATAAAATGATAACAAAAAACAATTTTGTGATAAAATGTCCTTTATTATATAAATGTTTTTATACTAAATTCAAGTATAAAATCTATTTTAAAAATAATTTCACTATTATAAGTCAATTCTATCTAATGAAAATTTTAAATTAATTACAAATATAAACTTACCTTTTAAATACTTAAAAAATATAATAAAAATTGGTATTTTTTACTATTCATTGAAAAATCAAACTTTTTAGAAAAATTTAAAAATTTATACATAGGAAAATTTAGATATCTTGATTTCAAAAATGAATTTTATTTTGTCGAATACATTTTAAAAGAGATACATAAGTTAATTATGCTAATTGTTTACGTAAAAAAAATTAAAATCATTTTTGAAGAAAATATTTTTTTGATAAATACAATGAATTTAATAAAAATAAATTAATTATTTACAAATAATTTATTAATACATTTTCAATGGGTATGAAAATTATATATTACATAAATCAATCAATATTATTCATTCCCTCCAATTTTGCAGTTAGGTTATAATGGTCACGTAATAATATTTAATTTTTTGTTCAAGCTCAGAGTTGTTTATCTCGTACACTATCAAACATACCATATCCTTCTTAAATATTGGGATATTATATTCTTACAACTTTAAAAAAAATTATCATTATAATTTAACATTGGTCTCGGAAACCAAGGGTTTGAATTTTTAAAATACCTTTATTGAAACCCCAAATCAGAAAAAGGTTCAATAAAACTTCTATTTGAAAAGAGAGATGGTAATTTACAAAGGTCACCAGTGATAAAAAATACTATGGTTACATGTATAAAGTCATGTTAATGGAAGAGAAAATGAACTATTAAGTTCTAATGGTGCAAGAACCCAGTTCATACTTTTGAGGTGCAGGTTTCTTCTTTTCTCTTTTCGTTAAGTGTTTTTGAGAAAATAAGGGAAATGGGGGGAAAATACTAAATTTTTGAAGAACACGCCGTGTACTTTTTCCACACACCATGTACTTTTGGTCGTGTGGGATGAGTACAAGGGGTGTGTGGCCATGTCGGTGATGAAGGGTGTAGGAACCAAGTACATGCCGTGTAGTGGTCCTTTACACGCCATGTAGTCAGTCGGTAGAAGAATAGTAAGGCGGTGGAGAGCTGTGGGGTAGCACACACCATGTACTCACAAAGACACGCCATGTAGTCATGTCGGTAGGTGAACAGTGCCATGCTGGTGGGATGCCTCCAGAGGAACAATATAAAAATGGGAAGTACATGCTGTGTACCCAGAAGTACATGCCGTGTACATTGTTTATTTCACTTAAAATGGGAAGTACCCTCCCTTGTTCAAAGGGAAGGCTTAGAACCAAAATAGGGAGCTCAGGAGAGGATGCCGAAGGTTTGAAGATCCGCTGAGTGCACGTCTGGAATCTGTTTCCGGCTCGAATGGTCTCGTTGGAACCACGCGGGTAAGCCCTCCCTTCTCCTTAAGCAATTATTTCCAATTCTTCCTCCAATGGATGTTATTTAAGTATGAATGAGGTTTCCTTTTACCTAAAATCTATGATGTCTTTGGGTTTTTTTGGAATCGACGTTCACGTATAACGTTCGTTGGCGTTTAAGGTAGGTGGCATGGTGTTTATTTTTTCAACTGCTGTGGGTTTTGTGTATTTTAGTGCCACGAACCCATGTTGGGGTGTCGTGTGGCTGAGGTCGTGGCTATTTTAAATAGCTATAATTTTATAGGTAATTAATTGTGGTATTAAAATCCTGTTTGGGATCGCTGCTTGGATCCAGGACTACCCCGGGGGTGCGTTCTTCTGTTTAACCATTTGGCCAGGATACCCGAGGGTATGCCTTGTTTATTTTATGCCTTTAATGAAATGATTGAAGAATTTCCTTGAGAGGAATTGCTTGTTTTACTGCTTGTTTACATGTGGGTCTTGGTCCGATTACCTTTTTAGCCTGAGGGAAATGTTGTGATTAGCCTATGGGTATTGTACAACATAGCATGTGGGCAACATCTTCCATGCCTGTGGGCGACACTTCTTACACCTGTAGGCAATATCCATATGCCTTTGGGCAGATTTTGTGGTTGGATTCTCTTTTCCTGAGGGTAGGAGTTGTACGTGTCTGAGGAAAATGGCCTTTTACTTAGAAAATTTATTATGGTCGTATTTTAAATTAAATGATTAAATGGATATTAAAATGGGAATATAACTGGTTAAGTTAGTTACATTCAGTACTACTTACTTTATTGCATTTTATTACTGCACACTGTTGTTTTATGATTTCACACTGTTGTGTATGGGCTTTTGGTGGGTGCCTACTAAGATATATTTCTCACACCCTGTTTGGATCACACTTTTCGGCCCAAAAATATTACGTTTCTATAGGTGTAGATAAGGGAAAGCGTCCCTATATAGGTACTTGATTGTTGCGGGGGTGTAGGAGAGCATGGGACCGAGCATTGGCTCGTGATGCTGCTGGCTGTTTTGTTTTGATTTTATGTACTTGTACTTCAGTTGTATTGTATTAAAGTGTAAAATGTTCTGGCTATTTTCTTAGAATTGGAGGCATGTTGCATCATATATATATCTGGCTAGTTCTCCTTTACTATAGTTATTATATTAAATGTGTATGGTTTGTTGCTTCTACTGTTAATGTATGCTTTATATTATATTCTGCTGCGCTACACTTTGAAAAATGAGTTCATAGTTTCCCCACTATCAGACTTGGGCCCTCACTGCTAGTCGACAGTCTCTGGCGTTTGGGTAAATGCGCTTGAGGTCACGTTGCGAACCAGGTTCGGGGCACCCGTTGAGTGGCACCCGGAACCGGGACGTTATAAAGTGTTATTAGAGGGGTTCTTTTCTTTGACTTACTATTTGGAGCCTTAGTTAGGGATATGACGGAACAGTAGTTGGTAATGAGTTGTGCCCAGGCGTAGCTAACCCGTGTACAGGGAAAATCCAATTTACCTCGTATTTCAATTTTACTGATTGTGCAATTTACAGTTGATATGATTTCATTGTTGGGTGATGCACTTGTATTGTGTTGTTGATATTTTATCTATTATTTCTATTTAGTTGCAACCCGATGAGATGAGGGTATTCCATCTCATGCATCATTTAGGCACATGATATAAATCACATGCCATGCATAGTTTCTATTCCATGTAGGTGCGTTATAAATTTCATGTTGTTGTGATAGTTATTGTGCTAGAAAAGCATGTTGTGGTGATAGTTGCTTGATAAATACCTGCTATGTGATAGGGTATTTTGTGTGATTCGTTTTATATATTGAACGCCAAAATTTGGTTTTTGGGGAGTATGGGCCCCAATTAACCAGAATTTGGTGGATTGTTGACTATTTATATTGTTATAATACAGATAAGATGTAAAACTTTGATTCGTGGGGAGTATGGGCCCTCACGGGTCAGAATTTGGCACTTAGGTGTCGTTTTTTTTTGTATTTTCTGGGCTCCGGAGTAGTTTCTGAGGCATACTGTCCAGAAAACGTAGTATACACGTCGTGTAGTGCTTTACACACACCGTGTGTGTTCTTATGTTCAGGAAGAAAAATAAACTTTTTGAGTACACACCATGTACTTGGAGTACACGCCGTTTAGTCTCTTCTCGTGTCACAAACTGTGTGGGCGGTGACCTGGTAAAGGGGAAATGTTAGGGGTGAACACGCCGTGTACCGGATGTACATGTCGTGTAGTGTTGACCCGGGGACCTGGCTATGTAACTAACAACACGGGCTAGTGTAGTCGTTTCTTGAACACGTCGTGTCAACGAAGTACACGCCGTGTAGTGTAAAATGGGGACCTGGCCATGTAACTAACAACACGGGTCGGTGAAATCCTTTCGTATACATGTCGTGTGTATATAGAACACGTCTTGTATGTTAAGCCATGTATCCGGCCATGTAACTAACAACACGGGTCGGCGGAGCTCATCTAAGAGCACGTTGTGTACCTGTGAAACACGCTGTAGAGTCTTGTCTGAGGACAGACTGTGTGGACTTAGCCATGTGACTAGGAAACGGGGTAGTGTACATGCTGTTGTGGGTGTAACACACCATGTAGTGTCAAGCCGATTAGTCAGTCGTGTCACAAGCGACACGGGCAGTTGGAAATAACACCATACACACCGTGTAGATGATATACACGTCGTGTAGTTTCGTTCAAACGGAAGCCATGTGTCTTATCCGTGTCGAAGGACCCAGGCAGGGTAAGGGAAGTCAAGTACATGCCGTGTAGTCATTATACCCACTGTGTAGTCTTGTTTTTTAAATCTTGAATTGCCTTCTTCCACTTGTTCTATTTGTGGTTTCTTCGTTTTCAGTCTTGATAATCTTGAATCTAAGGCGTGTTTTTGACATTGTAGTGTCATGCCGCCTAGACGACCGCGTGTTGTTCTCCAGGAGAGCAACAACGAGTATACTCCAATGATGGTGGGCCATGGGCTACCAGTTGATCCTCCAGCAGAGCCAGAGGCAGCGCCAGCTGTTATACCGGACATAAGCACGGAGGTAGAGTTCTGTGAAGGATTATTGTTGTTCATGTAGACCTTTTAGGGAGCACCGCCAGCTGCGACATCTATGGCCTAGCTGACTCATATCTTCCAGCATAAACATCCTCCTACGTTTTCAGGGGATGGAGGATCACAGGCTGCGGAGTCTTGGATGGATCGATGCAGACTATTTTCGAGCATCTTGAGACGCCTCTAGGGTGGAGGGTAAAGCTCACGATGTATATGCTGCGTGATTCTACCAAGAGGTGGTGGGATGTTACCACCCAGTAATAACATCATAGATACATGGAATGAGAATATTTTCAGGCAGTCTTCTATGAATTTTTCTTACCAGAGACATTGATGGAAAACAGAGCTCGAGAGTTCATGAATCTGCAGCAGGGCACTATTTCGGTGATGGACTATTCTACTCGCTTTACCGAGCTTCAGTGCTTTGCACCCATCCTGGTGGGTGAAGAGACGTTGAGAGCCATACGTATTGAGGATGGTATTTGGAATGACATATGATCACTGGTGAATGTTTTCAGGTTGCCTACTGTACATGCTATTGTGAACTAGTCACTGATTACAGAGAGGAACTTGCAGAAATATAGTGGTGTGGGCCAGGGCGGTTCAGCACCAGTTACGGGTACTATTTTTGCTGGCAAGAGGAAGAGATAGATGAACTTCTCTCAGGGTGGTAGTACCAGTCAGATGAATGGTTCAGGTGGACAGTTCATGTGCTACTAGTGTGGTATAGAGGGGCACAAGAGGACACAGTGTCCACGAGACCTAGTGGAGTGCTGAGCTTGCGGTAGGATGGGTCATCTACAACGCTTTTACAGGAGTTTCCACCGATGGCTAGTGAGAGGTGTTCTGTGTAGACTCTGCATGCGGGGGCCGGACCAGCTGCTTCTTACCAGTCGGGGAACTGGAATACGTCAGGGCGTGCAGGCAAAGATGGTGGTCATGGTCGTGGTAGCTAGACACCAAGATCTCAGAGGCAGCAGGGTGGGATAGCTAAGGCTAGCCAGGCTGTATCATAGGGCCGTGACATTGGGCATGCATATGCAATGCAACAGACCCAGCAGGAGCAGGATTCCGGACTTTCTACAGGCATAGGTACTATTTTAGTAGCTACTGTTTTATCTTCAGTAATTTTTGATATGGGTTCCACACATAGTTTCATATCTGTACCCATTGTGGAGATCCTTGGGCTCTGTGTTTCTACTTCATCTGGTATTATGATGCTAGACACTCCATTGGGGACTAGAATGGCTGGTGTGCGTCAGTGCAAGGAGTGCCCCCTTGAGGTTGGTGGGTTTCACTTTCTTTGGTACCTCTATGTCTTAGAGATGACAGCTTATGACGTCATTCTCGGGATGGACTGGTTGGTTCCTTTTCGAGCCTTTGCGGACTCCTATCGTCGTAGGGTGTGTTTCACGTCACCAGAGGGCAGAGAGTTTCTATACAAGGGCGAGTGGGATGTTCAGGAAAGTTGAGCTTGACCAGAGCATCATGGGCGAGGTGGGGTCACAGCCCAGATTGCGATTTTATATCTGGATGACCAGGGGACTTGTCAGAAGGATTTCCCTCCAGTGGTTGATTGTTTCAGGGACGTCTCCCCAGATGACTTTTCAGGTCTTCCTCCGAAGCGTGAGGTGGATTTATCTATTGAGCTTGTGCCAGGAGCAGCACCGATGTCCATTCCTCCTTATAGGATGGCTACACCTGAGTTGTAGGAGCTCAAGAGGCAGTTAGAAGAGTTACAGGCAAAGGGTTTTATCTGACCCAATACTTCTTTGTGGGGTTTTCCGGTCCTTTTTACGAAGAAGGCGGATGGTGCCCTCAGACTCTGTGTGGATTATCGGAAGCTGAACTAGTTGACAGGTAAGAACTGATATCCTTTACCAAGGATTGATTATCTTTTTGATCAACTTCATGGGGAATGAGTGTTCTAGAAGATTTAATTGAGATCAGGATATCATCAGCTGTGCATTAGACCATCTGATATACCTCTCATGGCTTTCAGGAGGAGGTATGGTCTATACGAGTATACGGTTATGCCATTAGGACTCACAAATGCGCCAGCTGTTTTCATGGATCTGATGAATCATGTGTTCCATCCTTACCTGGACTCTTTTGTGGTAGTATTTGTGGATGACATCTTAGTGTACTCTCACACTTGACATGACCAAGCCACCCATATTGAGATCGTATTGAGTACACTGAGAGAGCATCGGATATATGATAAGCTCTCAAAGAGCCACTATTGGATGGACCAAATTTACTTATTGGGCCATATCATCTCCGAGGTAGGAGTTGCAGTTGACCTAGAGAAGGTGAGAATAGTAGTTTACTGGGATCATCCTAAGAACATGTTTGAGATACGATGTTTCTTACGGCTAGCTGGTTACTACATACGTTTCATCTAGGACTTCTCCCACTTAGTTGCGCTGTTGACAGGTTTGAATAAGAAGGGAGTGAAGCTCATTTGGACAGAAGCTTGCGAGACAGTCTTTCAGGACCTGAAGGGAAGGTTGACATCAGCACCGATCCTAATACTCCCAGAGCAGGGGAAGAGTTATACAGTATACTGTGATGCATCAGGTATTGGGCTGGGAGTAGTGTTGATTTAGGGCGATCGACTTGTGGCGTACGGGTCTCGGCAGTTGAGTCCACATGAGAGTAATTACCCGACGCATGACCTCGAGTTGGCTGCAGTTGTGCATGAGTTCCAATGTTGGAGACATTATCTATTCGTAGAACATTTTGTGGTCCTCACCGACTACAAAAGTCTCAAGTATATCTTTACTCAATGTGACTTGAATCTCAGGCAGTGAAGGTGGGTCGAATACCTTCAGTCCTTTTATTTTTAGCTTGCCTATACACCTGGTAAAGGTAATGCAGTAGCTGATTCACTGAGCAGGAATACTTAGATACATGTAGTGTAGGAGGTCAGTGGTGAGTGGCAGCTCATGGATTTGTTCTCTGAGATGCATCTGGAGGTGCACAACAGTCAGGGACAGACTTATCTTTCTTCTTTAGTTGTGACTTCTACCCTCCTGGATAGAGTGAGGATGAGAAAACTATCTGATTCCGAAGTCCTAGTCCTATGGGAGTCGGTGAAAAGTTAGGAACCTTTTCCTGGTTAGACGATGGGAAATGATGAGGTTTTGCGTTTCCATGGACGAGTGTGGGTTCTAGGGGATATACGCGAGGAGATGATGTGGGAGTTTCATGCTTTAGCTTGGGTAGTTCATCCCGGGGTTACCAAGATGTACCATGACTTGAGATGTCAGTATTGGTGGCTATGTATGAAGATAGATGTGGTTGGTTTTGTTACGAGGTGTTCCACCTGTCAGCAGGTGAAGGTGGAGCATCAGAGATCAGCTGGACTGTTATAGTAGTTACCCATCCCGGAATGGAAATGGGATGATGTCGCGATGGACTTAATTACTGGTTTGTCGAGGTAACCTAGAGGCAATGATGTCATGTGGGTTATTGTGTACATACTCACGAAGGTAGCTCACTTTTTTCCGATCAAGGAGACCTTCGGTGTTGACGAGCTCAGAGGGTTGTATATCCGAGAGGTCGTACATCTTCATGGAGTCCCTCGTTCTATCGTTTCAGATAGGGACTCCCATTTTATGTCTCATTTCTGATAGAGTTTTCAGAGGGCACTGGCTACACAGGGGATTCTGAGAACAGCTTACCACCCTTAGACCGATGGCCAGTCAAAGCATACCATACAGGTGTTTGAGGACATGATGTGGGCATGCGTCCTAGACTTTGGGGGCTCTTGGGATAAGCACATACCCCTAGTCGAGTTTTCCTATAATAACAGTTTGTAGGCAACTATAAAGATGGAACCATATGAGGCTTTATATGGTAGGCCATTCCGATCACCTTTGTGCTAGTTAGAGGCAGGTGAGGTAGCTTTACTGGGACCACGTCTCGTGCAGGAGACTTCTGAGCAGGTCCAGTTGATTAAAAAGCGGATGGCTACCGCACAGTCTCGCCAAAAATCTTATGTTGATCGCCATAAACGACCTTTGGAGTTCATGGTCGGGGATCAGGTTTTCTTGCGTGTTTCGATGAGGCTCAGACACAAGCGGATCAGGAGACAGAGTAAACATTCACCGAGGTATGTGGGGCTATTTGAGATTCTGGAGAGGGTCGGGCCAGTTGCGTATCTGTTTTAGTTACCTCAGAGGTATCGGTCCATGCACGACGTCTTCCATGTATCTCATTTGTGCTGCTATCATTCCGACCCATCTCACGTCTTTCATCCAGAGTACATTGAGCTTCAGGTAGATGCGTCCTTTGAGGAGTATTTGATTTTTATCGTAGATAGGAGCACGAAGGTTCTCTGAGGCTGGTCAGTTCCTCACGTACGGGTGCTATGGCAGCATGGCTGAGTGCAGGAAAAAACTTGGGAGTGGGAGACTGACGTACATGCTCAGTGGCTAGTGTTATTCTCAGCTTTATCTTCACCACCCTTGGAAGGGAAATTCGGGGAAGAATTGCTTTAAGGGGGGAAGTTTGTAATAAGATGGTTCTTACTTTTGAGGTATGGGTTTCTTCTTTTCTCTTTTCCTTAAGTGTTTTTGAGAAACTATGGAAAATGGGGGAAAATCCTAAATTTTGGAAGTACATGTCATGTACTTTTTCCACACGTCGTGTACTTTTGGCCGTGTGGGATGAGTACACAGGGCATGTGGCCATGTCGACGATGAAGGGTGTAGTAACCGACTACACGGCATGTAGTGGTCCTTTACACTCCGTGTAGTCATCCGGCAGGCGAATAGTAAGGCGATGGATAGCTATGGGGTAGCACACACTGTGTACTCATGAAGACACGTCGTGTAGTCATATCGGCAGGTGAAAAATGTCGCGCTGGCAGGAAGCCTCCAGAGGAACAGTTTAAAAATGGGAAGTACACACCGTGTACTTTGTTTTTTTCTCTTAAAATGGGCAGTAGACTCCCCTGTTAACAAGGAAGGCTTAGAACGGGAATATGGAGCTCGGGAGAGGAGGCTGAAGGTTTGAAGATCCGCCGAGTGCACGTCTGGAATATATTTCCACCTCGGACAGTCTCGTTGGAACCACGCGGGTAAGCCCTCCCTTCTCCTTAAGAAGTTCTTTCCAATTATTCCTCCAAGGGAAGTTATTTAAGTTTCAATGAGGTTTCCTTTTACCTCAGATCTACAAGATCTTTGGGCATTTCTGGAATCGACGTTCACGTATAACGTTCGTTGCCATTTAAGGTAGGTGGTGTGGTGTTTATTTTTCCAACTACTGTGCATTTTGTGTATTTTAGTGCCACAAAACCATGCTGGGGTGTCTTCTAGCTGAGGCCATGGATATTTTATATACCTATAATTGTATAGGTAATTAATTATGATATTAAAATGTTGTTTGGGATCGCTTCTTGGATCCCGGACCACCCCGGGGGTGCGCTCCTCTCTTTAGTTGTTTGGCCAGGATACCCGAGGGCATGTCTTGTTTATTTTATGCCTTCAATGAAATGATTGAAGAATTGAATTGAGAAGAATTGCTTGTTTTACTGCTTGTTTACATGTTGGGCTTAGCCCAGTTACCTGTTTAGCCTGAGGGAAATGTTGTGATTAGCCTGTGGGCATTGTACTACTTAGCCTGTGGGAAAATTCTTCCATGCATGTTGGCAGCTGATTCTATGCCTGTGGGTGACACTTCTTACTCCTGTGGGCAATATCCATATTCCTGTGGGTAGATTCTTGTGGTTGGATTCTCTTTACCCGAGGGTAGTAGTTGTACGTGTCTGAGGAAAATGGATGTTTACTTAAAAAATTCATTGTGGCGGTATTTTAAATTAAATGATTAAATGGATATTAAAATGGAAATATAACCGGTTAAGTTATTTACTTTCAGTACTACTTACTTTATTGCATTTTATCACTGCACACTATTGTTGCATGATTTCACACAGTTGGGAACAGGCCTTTGGTGGGTGTCTACTAAGATATATTTCTCACACCCTATTTGGGTCACATTTTTTGGCCCAAAAAGATTACATTTCTGCAAGTGTAGATAAGGGAAAGGGTCCCTATACAGGTACTTGATTGTTGTGGGGGTGTAGGAGAGCATGGGACTGAGCATTTTCTCGCGATGCCGATGGCTGTTCTATTTTGCTTTTCTATACTTGTAATTCAGTTGTATTGTATTGTAGTGTAACATGTTCTGGCTGTTTTCTTAGAATTGGAGGCATGTTGCATCATATATATATCTGGTTGGTTCTCCTTTACTGCAATTGTTATATTAAATGTGTATGGTTAGTTGCTTCCATTTTTAATGTATGCTTTATATTATATTCCGCTGCTCTACACTTTGACAAATGAGGGCATAGTTTCCACACTGTCAGACCTGGGCCCTCGCTGCTAGTTGGCAGCCTCTAGAATTTGGGGAAATGCGCTTGAGGTCACATGGTAAACCAGGTTCGGGGCACTCGTTGAGTGGCACCCGGAACCGGGATGTTACAGATGGATATTAATAGAAAACATGGTCACTATAAAGTTATCCATCACAAAACTGCAAATCTATGATGTGTTAAAAGGCCATTGAATTCTCATTAAGGAAAGTAAAAAAGAAAAGGTTTTAATTTAATATTTTTATATAAAAATTATTTTCCTAGAGTTGAGTAATTCCTTTACGATCTACACTAATAACATGAGGAAACATTCCTACATGAAAATTAAATTTTCATCCTTTAATCAATATCCACCACAAACTCTTCTTATTATCTAAATAATAAGTATTAATGATGAATTTTCACACCCGGAGAACTACAATTGACTTCTAATGAATCACATAATCCATAAAATATTAAATATCTATTTATCCTATCTTTAAACATTAACCAAAACAAAAATGGTTATTACATGATAAGATAATCATCCAAAAATAATAATTATTTAAATGATGAAAGCCTATTTTAATCTATAAAATTCAACAGTAATACCCAAATTTCATCTTAGACCACTCAATAAATAGCTAACCATAAAATTATTCAATGATATTATAAAAAATTATTAAAACCCAAAAATCTTAAAATTTTGATCACATAGTATTCCAAGATAAATTTTAACATTTATCTCCATATAACATTAGTCAATATTAAATTCCCATATCAAAAAGTAATTTCCCTAAAAATACTAAAGATATGCTAACCATTTTTCATATATAACCTACATCACCATAAATCCAAAATAAAATTATATATTCTTCCAAAATAAAATTCAACATTTATTCCTCAAATAAAATCCCATAGTGTTCTTTTTACCATAATCATATAGGATTCCAAAAATAGTGAATGTATTATAAAATATTAATAACTTAATCCCAAATAAATTTCTAATCCCATTATTATATATACAATAAAACATTTTATTCCCAAAATGAACATAACATTTATCTGTTATAGAATTTAACTAAATATAAAATTACATTATAACCTATAATTCAAGTAGGCCAGTGGTTGGTGATGCACCCTTGTCACCCATCGGTTGTGGGTTTAATCATAATGGCCTAGCTAGACGTGATGGGTTTTCACCCATCTTATGGGTTATCCTTTACAAAAAATAACCTTAATATATTCAACATTAATGAAATGCTTTAACCTCAAAGGTTATATCATACCTTTCATAATGCATCACAAAATGAAATAACCCTTAATTACTTCAAAAAATAAATCCCTCCAAGAATATCATTAGTCACCTTAAAATTGCATATTTTAAAATATCAAAATGGGTTTCTATTACTCTAAACTTATGGTATTATATACCCATGATGATGTCTACAACTCTTAAGATAACATCTCTGGAAAACATCATAAAATCCGAAGTTATATAAAACCTACTCTGATACTAAATGTAACATCCCAGATTCCACACTTCCAGATCCAATGATAAAGATATAAACTTTACAAATATAACCCAATTTTTAACATAATAATTTACTACACAAAAAAGAAATTATTGGACAACTTACATACCTAATGTCCTTTTAGGTTTATAGTTTTAGATAATTAGGAAAAAAACTTATATATCATATAAAAATAAACAATTGGCCAATATAAATTTGTATTATCTCCAATAATTTCCTAAATATTATCATCCTTCTTAGACATATCCTACTTAAAACCTTTATTCATAACTTGGGGAAATGGAAACATAATGAAGGGTGACCTTAGATACTCAATAATGGTAACCATAGGAGATATCAAAGATTATGTAAGCATAACATAGCCATAAAATTATAATAATATAAACATAATAATTGAAAATTATACCATGCATATCAAAAATCATAATCTTGAGTCATGAAATAAAATATAGAAATTTATAAGAAATGGATCATAAAAGAAAAAAAATAATATAATCCATGATATTATAACATTGACATAAGTCATGAATGTTTGGTATATACCTAAAAATATAACTTTTTGAACATGTATAAATAAAAATATGTTCATTCATTAAGTTAAGGACATGAAATTAGGATCTCTCATGGACTTATGGAAATGAAATTTATGTTAAGACATAATCATATGGATATGAAAACAAGGTCTATGCATATAATTTTGAACATGAAATCAGGTTCATGAATAATATATTTAACTCATGAATTATCCATATTTACCTAATGCATTGGAGGGAGATATATATACCACCCGTCACAAAAGAGATCATACATACATGTTCGACAGCATAATAAAACATGAATAATCTTAGAACTCATGAAAAGAAAAAAATTTGTTCAAAGTATAACCCATGTAAAAAGGGAACATGTTTCATTAATCATATTATCATCATAAACATAAACTAACCATTAAGGTAATAAGGATAATATCATTGAATTATAACCCTAGTAAACCATAAGTAACCTATAATAATACTATCTTAGAAGTAAAATGTGTTTTAAATATCACTTGAAATAATTAGGGAGGAAAATATACTTTCTATTTTTGAAACCATAATTTATTAGAAAAAAACCACACAATTAAAAAGGAAAAAATTATTTGAACATAACCTCATAAAAATTTAATGGATTAATCAAGAGAATAAGTCATCATGAACGTGGGAAAATATGATCATTCCTTATGAATTAAAAAAACATTCCTTTCATATTTGTTTCAGAAAATTCACAAAATAACTTGTTTGAAAAATGATAAAAGTATTCATTACAAACCATTTTTAAAAATAAAAACATGGATAAAAACTAATTTTAATTTTAAATGGATAATATAAAAAAATCGACACATTATTAGGAAACATAGAAACAAAATAAAAATATTCCCCAATGGATATTTAAACACAAAGAATCTCTATTAATAATAAGATGGTGAAATAAACCTTTACCACTTTGTAATCAGATGAATAATGTACCCAATGAAAGAAATAAAATTATATCAATATTTAAATACCCTAATATTAAGTATAAGACTCATAAAAAACCTTCATTGGTAGTATATACACTTAATAAAAGAAACATGTAGTTTGTTAGTCATGTGTCTCACAGAAATAAAATTGAGACAAAGACCCCTTACTTCAAGTCTTGTATTTATTTGTTCAAATTGAAACCTCATATATAATAAATATATATCTATTATAAATTTATTCCATGTCCATAATTATATCATAACCATTATTATTTATTTATAACATATTATCACCTGTTTACTAATAATTTGTTATTAAAATCACTATTCTGGGTGATAACTGCTTCATTTTCAAAGCATGTTTCGGTTCAGCAGTTTTGCTCATTATAATTTGATCTTGGTCCCATCAATTACATATTTTTAATCATGGTAAAAAAATAATATATAATAATTATATATTAATATGAATATTTATATTATATTCATTCATATAAATTAGAAAATGAATTACATTGTTCAGGGAGATGGTAGGGCATATTCACACATCAACACTGCTTTCATTTTTCAATTTCTAGAATAAAATAGAGGTAAATAATAATTTATATTTATATAAAAATTATTATATTATATAGATCATATATATTCATTAAAACCATAATAATACCCATAAATGAAATATGGTGTTGAAAAATGAATTGTATCGCTACGTGAAGATGGTGTGCTATACATATGCACAAGCGATACTTTCACTTATTGTTGGATGAGAAAGAGGGTGTATAATCGACGTTTCATAATAATAATAAAATTTCATCATATTATGGATACTTTATTTTAAGATACACACCATATATTTATAGTATTTGAGGATGATTAGAAAAAATAAAGTGATCAGTTTGAGCGATTTCCTCTTCATCGAAACGTCTTCTTTGGATCCCATGTAAAAGGCTCTAGGGTTGGTTTTTTAAGAAGAAAATAACCTCTAAAATGTGTCTAGGGATGTTAATAAGATAAATGTGCAGGGTATGGTTTATTTATAAGTCTAAAAAGTAAGGAAATTAAGTGATAGATGAGTTTTCATTTTATAATTGAGCTTAGGGGCCCTTTTGAAATTTCAAAAAAGATTAAATTATAATAAATTTATTTTCTATCAAAATACTATAAGATGGTAATTTATTAGAATATAAGATAATATAAGTTTGTAATATCATCATAAAATATATTTTAGACAAGTTTTATTATTATTTTAAACGTTCTCATTTTTATTAACCCTTAATTAACATATTCTAATTTTAATTACGTTAACAAAATTTTTTAATATTAAAAGACTGTAAATTTTACTTATAAGGTAAAGATTTTCCATAAATGGTAAATTTATTAAATTTTAAAACCTATATTAAACTTTTATGTTAGAAAAAAATTATTATCTTTTAATAATTTTATAAAATATAATTTTCATACATTATCATTAAAGTCAATTTTGATAATATTTATTTACTTTGACTTAAAATATATCTAAAAAAGGTGAAATTATAGTACAATACTTTAAACACACTTTAATATGTCATATATATCTAAATAATTTATTTAACACATTAACACATTTATTTTATACCGAAATTAAAATTTTCAAATAAATTTATTTTATTTTTCATTTAATTAAATAAATATTTTAATAGTATTTCACATGAATTTAAGGTAATTATATAATTTCTAAAAAATTTAAATAAATTTCAATAATAAAAATATTAAAAATAAGGTAAAAATAGAATTTTTTATTCATATCTTCATTTTTTCTCTATTTGGACAAATAAAATATATTAAATACAAAGAGAGTGGTATTTTGTAACTATCTTTGATCTAAATGATATATAAGTCATTTTCATGGAAAAGTTTCCATTAAACCACTAAAATTATATAATAAGGTGATAAGGGTCAAATAATATTTATTTAATAATTTTAGGGATATTTCAAGGTCAAATTCTTATCCTTGTCTTTTGGTTTTATCCCTTATTTTATCACTTTAACTCTTACCATGACAACATGGATTTTTACTCTTTGAGGGTCAATATTGTTACTATAAAATGAATAAAAACCCATAAATAGATCATTTATTATATTTTAAACCCTATAAAAAATAATATTTATGAATATATTATTTTTAATGATTTTATATCATTTAATAAAATAATATTTATTTTACAATAATATTAATATCAATTTTAACACTATTCATTACTTTGACTTTTAAAAATATGAATAAAAAAAGATAAACTGGAAAAACAATTATCATATACCTAATAGTTCAAGGTCAACTATAAAATTCTTTGGTCATATTATTTATCTCAAATTATATTTATACTAATATTTTTAATAAAATTTATTTGATATTTCAATTAATAAAATAATTATTTCATCAGCATTTTTTAAGCATTTAAGATAATTATTTCATCACTAAAGCATATAAATAAATTACAGTTATATATAAAAATATTTTATCTTTCTAAATACTATTTATTTTTGAAGATATCTTCGATTTGACTCAATATTAAATATATTATACTTATAAATAATAAGAGTGTGACATCTTGTCACTTTCTTTGATTTCAATAATATATAAGTAATTTTCATGGAATAGCATCCATTAAATGATTGAATTTATAAAATTATGTTTTAAGGGTAGAATTTAATTTATAAAATAATATTTTGGAAAATGTTAGGTTCATTTTCTCACCCTTACCATTTTAGTTTTTACCCTTAATTACTTGATTTACCCATTACCACGGTAAAAAATTGGACCAAGTTTACTATAAATATTGACCAAAATTAAAAGCTACCAATTAAATAATTTTTTACTCTATGAATATAAATATGGAATAATTTTTTTAAAATTCAAAAAAAAATCAATTTTTAATTTAAAATTAAACTAGAAAAACGCAACGAAAAACATTTTTTTAGAAAAATGTCATTTTAAAATATAAAATGTTTTTATACTAAATTAGAATATAATATCCATTTCAAAAACCACAATTGGAATATTATAAATAAATTTTAAGTAATTAAAATTTTAAATTAATTCATAAAACAATTTGACCTTGAAATACTTGAAAAATATAATAAAATATGCATTTTTACTATTCACTGAAAAATCTACCTTTTTTGAAAATAATCAAAATTTCACTTTTGGAAAATTTAGATATGATGATTTCAAAAATGAAGATCATTTTAGAAAATAAATTATCTAAAATCTTTATAAATTAATTATATTTATTATTTATTATTTATATAAAAAGAAATTATTTTTTGAAGAAAATATATTTTTGATGAATAAAAAGTCTCTAATGAAAATATAGTAATTATTTAAAATTAATTAATTAATAAATTTTCAATGATTATGAACATTATATATTTCATAAATTCCTTAATACTATTCATTCTCACCAATTTAGCAACTAGGTTAAAATGGTCACATAATAATATTTCATTGTTCATTTAAGCTCAATATTGCGTATCTTGTACACTATTTAACATAGTATTTACTTCCTAAATACTGGGATATTACATTCTTTACATGTTATTAACATTTAAATTAAATTAAATATAATTTAATAAAATAATAATAACTATTTTTTTCTCATCAGACCATTCAACTCGATCCACCATTCCTCCACAATATTTATAAACCCTTGAATAATGAATATTTATTTAATATATATATATATATCACTGAATTATTTACAAATAAATAAATAAATAGTATATTCACTAAATAGAACATAACTTTTTATTAAATATTCCACACATATAATATTCTATCGAATAACTAGCGATGAAATATATGTGATCAAGAAAACATGGATAAAAATTAAACTGGGTGTTGGAATAATATTTATTCAACTTATTAAATAATAAATAATAATATATTATTTAACTAATATATTGGATACACTTAGTGTGTTACCCTTTAAGCCTCTTTCTTAGTGGAATTGGGTGAACTATCCTAAATTCCATGTTTGGAGACTAGTAACACCCCAAGGAACCCATAGAGAAAGAATTTATTGTCATAATGGCATAATACCTCAAACATATGCTCACCATGTAATATAATCCACTTATCATGATATCTCTAATCAAGAAGGTTGCACACTGGTGTCATAAACCTATGTTCTTGATGTATCTTTAATTTAATTTATAGAAATCAAACTTTCCTTTTGAACACCATGTCCATGTATTTATTTATGTTATATCATTTATATAGAATCCCACCTTTTTATTACATAATTTTACACAACATGGTATAAAATAGTGGATATTTTCATGTTTATTTTCTTTGAAATAAGGTATATAATAAATGAAAAAAACATTATTCTAAGTACACTTGAATACACCTTCATGGGTTCACCCAAAGTTATAATTACTACATATCATAACATAGGGAAATAAATCAAATGAAAGAGGTGAGCATGAGGCTCAATAAGGGAGTAAGGAAAACATTTAATATATAAACATGAAAAATGTAAATTAGAGCATGAGGCATAACAATATGGTATGAGAAAGAGGCATATCAAAATAATAAGAACATTAAAAATGACATGGAAATGTGGAAATAACATTTAAATGATACATTCATAATCATATCACTAAGTTTTATCACCAAGGTTTCATAAATAAACTAAAATTAAAAAAGTTATTCACCAAGGTATTGTAAAACATGTCATCTATAGTGATTAAATTCATTACCCAATGCATTGAAGCACTATTAGGGCATACCCTTCATATATCTTAATTAATTTATTCCACATAGATTACAATAAATCTTTTTATTAATTACCCATGGAGAATAAAGAATGAGTTTCTTATCAAAATATTAGCGTACAAAAGTACTTAAATACTTGATCATTACATCATTTTTAACCCACGAAAGGAAATGTGAGTTTAATATATGTAAATCACTATATCAAAATGGTCATGTTTACATATTATTGAATAATCGTTGAAAATAAAATAGTATTGGTCATATTATGACACTCAAGATGGTTTAAGATGAGTTCCTATAAAATTTTATGTTTAAAACATTTATTAAAATGTTCCCAAAGTTTGAAGAAAAAAATGGCTCAGTTTTCGAAAGTATCATATTTATAAAAGTTTTGATCTTTTAAAGGACAAATCAAAGAGTGATTAGTTATTATTTGAGGTAATATGGATTATTATTTTAACTTTTTAAATAAATCTACTAAATAAAATTCCAATACAAACACTATATATGATTAACTATCAAAGTAAAGTAAAGATTTCTGATGTGAATAAAAAAATCAGAGAAATATAAACTTAAATGAACACAGATGAATTTAAAACAAGAGGTTCAGTATCAAGAAAATACTTAATCCTCTCCAATTAGTGATCAAAATACACTAACAAGTTTATATAAACTCTTATCCACACCATGTATTAGGTTTAAAAAAATTATACACACTCTTCAGGTCAAAAAGACCTCTTCCACGGTTTTCATGGGTGTTCTAAAACAACCAATCCACACAAGGAACTCTTCCACTATTATTTGTGGGAGTGTAAAAACAAAAATAGGTGGTTTGTGAAGATATCTATGTATCTTTTATTTTTTCAGAGGATTCATTGTGTTTTTTATAAAATAGAGACACACACAAACTTCTTGTAATATAAAAACAGTTCACAAACAGAGAAAAAATAATAAGAAAATAGTTATAAGGCTCTGAGTGATTGTCAATGTAGCATGTGACTCCTCAAAGTTTTTTTAAAATGAATCCTGAGTCACTTAACAGAAATATAAAAATGTAGCATCACTAGAGGTTATGTAATATGTTTCTAGTGAGTTAGTGGTTTTAGTGAGTAGTTATTATCCTTTATTTGGTTTGTTGATGCAATATATTTACTTAACAAGTCATAAAGATCGTGAGAAAGTTAAATTATAGGATAAAAAAATAAAATAAAATTAAAATCAAATAAAATTAAATTCCACCACATATTTCTCCCCCTTTTGGGATTATCAAAAAGAGAAAAAATAGGAAAAATAAAAGAATATATGATAGAGGAAAAGAGATAATATATTTCATGATAAAAAAGATAGTACATTAGATGTGAAAAACTCCAAAAATTACATCCCTATCAAAGATCAACCAAAAACTAAGACTTCTCCAATAAAGGATCCAAGAATAAATTTCCATTATCAGTAGTAGAAGGTTGAGGAACATAAGGTACAAAATGGGTGGATGTATAGAGTTGAGGAATGGGAACTCCAGAGGGTATTGCAGGTGTAAGAACTTGAGTAAAATAGGTAGGGGTCGTAACTTCCCTATAGATCATAGGTTGTAGATGACTAACATCATGTTCTACAGATATGGGAAATGGTTGAAGGGTTGTAGACAGAGGATAAAAAGGGTT
The DNA here is from genome assembly GCA_963277665.1 of Viscum album. Lineage (NCBI taxonomy): Eukaryota > Viridiplantae > Streptophyta > Magnoliopsida > Santalales > Viscaceae > Viscum > Viscum album. The sequence goes on along the minus strand of OY728129.1, from coordinate 610,902,785 downwards.
TAGAGTCATAGAATCTAAGAATTTATGTTCAAAAGATTGGTAGACTAGGGAATTCCTCTAGTGCTATAATAATTGTTCACTGATGATAAAGGTAAGGCTTCAAAAGTTTTACAAAATATATGATTATCCTCGCACCTTTATCCATATCCTTAGTGAAATCATCTTTATTTTCCATAAACATCTGAAGTGTAGGGTAAGCTCTTTGAGCGTTTTTACTTGTTCCTTAAAGGATTTTGCGATAGGAGGTAGCCTCAAATTATCAACCAAATATTTGAAATGATTATGAAAATGGTGTTTGGTCTAAATACTTTTAAATTAGAATTATACATTCTTTGTGATCTCTTATTTAGTAGAAGTGGCTCCTTTTGTGTAAAACCTTTCCAAGTCATATATATGACCACTGTTCTATGTACTGTTACTTAGGATCTCATGATCTGAGATACCCATCTTATCTTAAAGTTCTTTTCCTATCACCAATTTCATCATATCAATGTCATTTGGTTGAGAAGGAGCAGTAAAGGTAGAAGCGCCTTTCAATTCATCTTGAAGGATTGATCTTAATATATCCAAGTCAATCACTTGAGGGTCAAGGTTATCCTCCTTAAAAGTTGTATCCCAAAGAATATTTACAAAACCTTACAATGACTCTTTATACTCAGAATACATTCCTTTAATAATAGGGATTGGAGCAACCATCTCATAAATTAATCTCTTATTTTCTATTCTTATATATTGAAGTTCAGACACAATCTGAGGTTGAATCTAAGAGACAACTCTTTCTGCAATCATAACAACATCTATTTCACTATGACTATAAATTAGTACATGTTGAGATTAAAGGATGTCTCTAACAGATGATCAAACATCATCTTTAAAGATATTAAATTCATACCAGGTCACATAATCTACTGGCAAAGGTGAAACCAAAGGAGTATAAGCAGGAGTAGGATCCACTGTTGCATCTAATTCAATAGGAACTGTCTGAGCATGGCCTACTGCTTCAACCATATACCCCTTAAAATCAGATGCCTCATTATTTGAATCAGTATAATCCAAGACTAAATTGACATATCCATGTAACTTATCTCGTTCAGCTACTATTACATCAAAAGGAAAAAGGGTGGGAATTTTAACTCAGATATTTTTGATCCCCCTCAATAGTTTCTTTCTTTCTAGCATAAAATAGTTCTTACACTTGAGAAACTAGAGATACTTTTTCAACTAAAACTGACACATGTTCTCTTGGAGGTTCCACTACTGGTTCCTTTTCCACTATAACAATTTCATCCAAAATTGTAGGTTCTGTAGCCTTTTGTGGTTCCAAAACATTTTCTATCTCCGATAAAGAATTTTCAAAAGGAGTATCTGATTCTTTAAAAGGTCCTTGATCCCTAATAGTAGGATCAACTTCACCACCAGATTCACCATCATTTCTACCAGTCTCTTCCTTTTCATTTTCTTCTTCATTTCCATCAGATACACTTTATTATTTACACTCTTATTCTTCCTCATCATTCTCTTATTTTTCTTTACACTTTAATTTAGCTTCATCATTATCATTTTCTTTATCCTCATTCTCTTCATCTTCATCACTATACTCATCATCATATTCAGTTTCACATCTACTATCAAACTCATTATCTCTATATTCTTTTATCTCTTCATCAAACTCATAACTTATAAGAGTTTATTTAGTTGGAAGCCTTTTTGGAGGGATAGAAGGGCCATAAGAAATTATTTTAGGGACATCAGCAATATATGGATCACTCCTATAATCAAAAGGAGATCATATTTCTCTCTGTGTATCATCTACTTCTTCTTCCTCATCAGAATATTCTTCCACCTCTTTTGGTCCTAGGACAGGATCAACCATATCTTTTTCCCAAAAAAGATATTGAAAAGGATCAAAATTTTCATAAATTTTATCATTTTACTCAAAAAACTACATCTTATAGATATTACAACTAATATTCATTCTTCTGTATATGGATTTGGTAATGAAAAAACCATCATAGTCAGTCATAGTTTTTTCACCTTCATTTAAAAATACTTTAGCTTTTAACATTATAGAAATCATCTTAGAATAAAACAGGGAATTTAATTTAGAACGAGGCTTTATCATGTCACTCATGTATACCATGATATATCGACACAAATTAATATTTTGTCCCTCTTTCATTAGATAAAAAAAATAAACATCCTGACATTTTATTGAGGAAAATCCCCTTTCCAGGGATAAATTTGATCTTGGATAAACTTAAATAAAAAATTGCATTAAACATCCATCTCTGTTTCTATAGGTATTCTTGGGATTCCATCACTGGTCAAATCAGTTAGGGCTATTTCATAACTAAAAATATCACTTATAGGAGGAGGATTTCCTTGGTAATCATCAAAAATACATTCTTAAATAACCTTCAAGCATGAATCCCACTTCTTAGAAGATAATGCATTCCTTTTCCATTTATTCTCCACTTAATCCAAAATAATTTAGATCCCTCAAGAATAAACTCCTCATACATGTAAAACTCATTAACTAGTTTCAGATAGAGAGGCTGAGTGTTGTTGGAGAACCACTCGAGCTAACCTTGCTCTGTCAGCACATTCAAAATGAGAGACTAGCTTGAAAATATCCATTTTTCATGTACTTACTTCTCAGTTTTGACTATTCTATTGGTAAGATATATGTTAATTGGTTCGGGTTTAGGAGTACTTGATTTAACCTTTTTATTATTCAAATGATGAGGATCATCAAGTGACTTTTCTAGAAGACTCTTCACTCAATCCATTTTAAAGGATTCGAAAGGTTTTGTTCGAGGAGGAAGGTAATAGAGGTTTGAAAGAGAAAGGTTTGGTTTTGGGAGAGTGAGTGAGTAAGAAATGATTTCGGATTGGTTTTATATTTACCATTTATAAATTTCAAAATCATAAATTGAAAATCTAGTATAAAATAAACTAAAATAATTAAAACACCGAGTTTATGTTTGAGACAAAAAAATAGAAAATTAAATACTAACGGTAAGTCACAATGGTCAGTTCTAATAATGAGTTTTCATCAGTGATTCATCAACAGTGTTTCATAAATAGTGAGACATCAATGGGGAGTCATCAATTATGAGACATCAATGGTGAGTCATCAATGGTGAGTCACTCAAAATTTTGTCACTCAAAATTGATCATCCCCAACTCATGCCTAATGTAGCTCATTCTCTAAGAATTTAAAGGCTTAGTAAAAATTTCATCATGTTGATGTTCAGTGCCAATTAATTGTAGATTTATATCACCTTTTTTATAACGATCACTCAAAAAGTGATTTCTTACATCAATATTCTATTTCCTTGAATGGTAAATTGGATTCTTAGAAATGTTATTAGTGCTTGTGTTTTCACGGTTTATAGGGACATGCCAAAATTCATATTCATAGTCTACTAAAGTGTGTTTCATCCAAAAAAATTGAGCACAAAAACAATCAATAGCTATGTATTTAGGTTTGGAAGTAGATAATGCAACAAAATTTTGTTTCTTACTACACCATAAAACTAGAGACTTTCCAAAAAAGTGACATGTTCAAGATATTCTTTTTATGTCTAACTTGAAACCACCAAAGTCAGAATCAAAATAAATAACTAATTCAAATGGTTTTCCTCTAGGATAGAATTGTCCAAATTTAGTAGTCAATTTTAGTTACTTGAAAATTATTTTAACAATAATTAGATGTTACTCGTTAATATTTTCTTGAAAACGAGCACACATATACACAATAAACACAATACCAGGTCGACTAGCAGTCAAGTAATGAATACTTCCAATCATATCTCTATAATTGGTTTGATACATTGATTTTCCATCTTCATTAAGATTCAATTTACAAGTGGTACTCATATTATTATCACAACTTTTAGTACTATCCAAATTAAAATGTTTTAAAAGATCATCAGTATATTTATTTTGATTCAAAATAATACCTTCCTTATTTTGAAAATTTTGAAATCCAAGAAAGAATATGAGTTCACCCATTAAAATAATTTCAAACATATTTTGTATCATTTTTGAAAAATCAATACATAAATAATTTTTGAATTTCCAAAAATTATATCATCAACATATATTTGACCAACTAAAACATCTTTTCAAATTATTTTCTAAAAATATTAGGATCAGATATACCTTTTGTAAAACCTTTAGAAATAATAAAAGTGTTGAGGCTATCATACCAAGATCTTGAAGCCTATTTTAAACCATACAAATATTTTGTTAATTTAAAATAATGATTTGGAAAATTAAGATGTGTAATACTAGGGGTTTTTTCAACAAAAAATATCCTCAACTATATAACCATTCATGAATTTAGTTTTTACATCCATTTGAAAAAGTTTGAAATTAAGATATGATGCATAATCTAGTAGTATTATAATGGATTAAAGTTGGGCTATGGGTGAAAAGGTTTCTTCATAGTCTATTTCTTCCTCTAGACTATAACCTTGTGAGACTAGTTTTTCTTTGTTTCTTACTATAGTACCATCTTAATCCACATTATTTTTACACACCCACTTAGTGCCTACTTTCAAGGTGTATATGGTTCTATAAAAACTTTTCCATTCTTTTTTTAAAAACTAATTTAATTATTTGTTCATATCCATCATCCAAAATTTAGCATTGATTTCATCATTGTTGTTTTTAGGTTCAATCTATGACAAAAATACTTGATGTTTAACCTAGTTTCTTAGAGAAGCTATAATCTGTGTTCTTTTGTCTGAGTCTCCAACTAAAACATCTAAAGGATGATTTTTAAGGGTTCTAACTGACCTAGAAAATGAAGTAATGGTCACTTTGGGTTCATCTATAGGTTCGAGTTCATTTTTAGAATCCAGATAGATTCCTCAACTAGTATTTTCTGCATGCTTAACAAAAGAATTAGAAGTTGTAGGATTTATGTCTAGATTGGACAAATTATATTCAAGATTTTATAGGGAGGTTTTGGAATCATGTGGATCAATTTACTCAAACATGACATGCACAAATTCATCCACACACTTGGTTCTATTATTGAAGAAACTATAGGCTTTACAAGAGATTAAATATCCTAAGAAAATACATTCATCACTCTTAGAGGAAAATGTTTCAAGATTATATTTTTTATTAAGGATAAAGAATTTTCAACCAAAACATTGAAGTAATTAACCTTGGGCTTCCTATTATTCCATCGATCATAGGGGGATTTCTTTACGATATGTCAAATTAAAACTAAACTGATTATATTACAAGTTGTCCTCAGAGCTTCTGCCCAAAATTAAATAGGTAAATAATATTCATTAAGCATGGTCTAAGATATTTCTTGTAAGGTCCTATTTCTCATTTCTACAACTCCATTCTACTAGGGTATCCTAGGATAAGATAAGCAATGACTATATCCATTTTGTGATAAAAAATGTGCAAATTATTGATTTTCAACTCTTGGCTACGATAACTTCTTATGGTTTTGATCCTAATTTCACTTAAGTTATCTACTGATCTTGTATACTTAGTGAAATAATAGCAAACCTCACTTTTTTAGCTAAATTTAAAGTCCAAGTATACTTACAAAATCAATATACTAGAACATAGACATAGTTCATACCATTTAGACATGAAACTCTAGAAGTTCCAAACTAATCCATGTGAACCAATTTAAGAGGGTTGAGAATTTTAAACTTCGTTCTTTTGGATGAAATATATTTTGTATTGTTTTCATTTTTGAAAAGGGTTATAGACTTTATCATTTGGAAACAATATTTTAGGTAGATCCTTGACTAATCCTTTTCAAGTATTATTTATAAGAGAGTGGATATTATAGTGGCCTAGTCTTCTATTCAGAGTTGAGCCTCTTTATGAAAGGAACTTTGGAAAGAAAAATTCTGTGAGACTAAAGAATCCAGATTTAGAGCATTGACATTTTAATTTATAAAAGTAGTAAAGACTAAATCATTATTAGAATTAAAAAAATTGCAAGCATAATTTTCAAATTTATCATGAAATCCATCATCACATAACTGTGAAATACTTATCAGATTATAATTTGGACCATCAACATAAAGAACTTTATAAATTAAAATTGGGTTAGTGTTACTGATTTGGCTAAGGCAAAAAAAAATTCCCTTTTTCATTGTCACAAAAGGTAACAAGTCCACCATCAATAATTATGAGGTTCTTGAAGCTAGAGTAGTCCCCTATCATGTGTCTTGAATATCCATTATCCAAGTACCATAATCTCTTACAAGAAATCTTCAAACTACATTCCTACAAAAATAATTTAAACAAGGAAAGACTTTGGTACCTAGGTTTTCTGGGTTCCAGTAATATTGGAAATTAAAGCTTTAATAACCCACATTTTTTTCATGGGTTTCCTATAAGTAGTTTGTAATGTTTTAAAAAAAACTCTATTTGGTCCAAAAAAACTAGAAGTAATAAAAAAATTCAGTACTGGAACTTGTAGAAAATTTTCCATATTTAAATACAATGTTAGTTTTGACAAAAAAAAATTTCCCAGGTTTATAACCAATACCAGTACTATATTTAGGAGAATCCTTTTTACCAATCATTTCAACTAAGGTATCTTTACCATTTGTAAATCTCTCTAAATCCTTGTTTGATTTCTCCTTATAAAGTTTATGTTTGGTATTTTATTTGAGATGTTGGGAATTATTCTCTTTTTTATAGTGAGTTCATATTTAATAGTTGCAGTAAGAGGATGTTGTTTTCTGAGATATTTATATTTATCTTTATGTTCATTACAGGTATCCTCAAGCATGTTGCAATATTCAAACATTTATTCATTAGTCAGTTTTTCAGTCTTATTAGATTCAGATTCATCTTCAGAATAATAAGATTTATGTACCAGAGATACTAAGGTTACCTCATATATGTTTTTCATAAAACACATGTTGACCTTGTCATCCTTTTCATCATGTGGAGATTGAAATTCACTAAAGTTATCGTCATAAGCACTCTAGGTAGACTTCGTTGGCTTTGTGTACATTGTGTCTTTATACTCATATTTATTTTTATACTTTATCGTGGGATAGTCAGACTTCACATGTCATTTTTATTTTCATTTATAGTCTACTATCTCATTTTTATTATCATTTCTATTCCAATCCATTTTATAGTTACCTTTTTTGTCATACTTCCCTCTATAGCCAGGATTTATAAAGAACTTTTTATTTCTATAAAACTTCTTAAATATCATAGATAGTTGATCCATTTCCTTATCATTGTCACTTTCTGTATCTTCACTACTAGATATTTCAATAGGAACTTGAATTTTCTTCTTTTTATTGGATACGGTGGTTTTAAAAGCCACTGATTTTATTTTAGGTTCATCATCTTCTTCTCTATTAACCTTAAACTCTCCCTCATGCATCATTAGCTTACATATCATCTCCTTAACAAGTATTGAATAGATGTCACCAGATTTAATAATTGATACTAATTTCCTTCTCTATCTTTTTGGAAGACATCTCAAGATCCTCATGATATGTTATTTTGTAGTGACTGTATTCCCCAATGAGATCATTGTATTTACAATCTTATTGAACCTAAGGTACATGTCAGAGATATTCTCACCGGGTTTCATTTTAAAATTATTATATTTAATAGTATATGTGTTAAGCCTCATTTCCTTATCATTAGTGGTTCCTTCATGTGAAACACCTAAAGTATCCTGAATTTCAGATGTTGTTTTACACTCAAAAATCTTATTGAATTCTTCATCAACTAGATCACGATATAATTCATTCATAGATTTGAAATTATTATTGTATTTAATATTAGTTGGGTAATCCCGAGTGTTTCTAGCAGTAGCAGGAATTTTATATTCATCCACAATTGAAGACCATATTTCAAAACCCATGCTTTTAAATTCATTTTTATCTGGAGTTTCCATTGAGCATAATTTGTTCCATTAAAATAGGTGGGTTTGTTGCGATTAGAATCTTTGAGTATTTATCCATGTTAATGAATAAAAATAGGTTTCAGTGAACTATATGTTTTTAACTGATAGAAATTTTGAGATCATTAAAACAAAACTAAAATCATAGTTGAAAAGATTTGAAAACTTTTAAACCCATAAAGTTATAAATCCTCTAATACCAAATGTTAGTCGTAGTAGGACACTCAAGAGGGGGTGAATTGAGTTCCTATAAAAATTTCTTTCTAAATAAATTATTAAAAAGTTCTCTAATTTTAAAATACAAAATGGCCTAGTTAACCAAAGTATCAGATTTATAAAAGTTTTGATGTTTTGAAGAACTTATCAAATAGTAATTAGTTATCCATTAATATAATATAGATTATTATTTTAAATTTTGAAAAAAAATATACTAAATAAAATTCTAATACAAACTATATCTAAGATTAACTATCAAAGTAAAGTGAAGTATTCTGATGTGAATAAATAAATTAAAAAAAACTAAACTTAAAAGAACACAACAGAATTTAAAACAAGAGGTTCAGTCTCAAGAAGAGACTTAATCATCTCCAATTCGTGATCACCTACCACCAAGAAATTTATATAAACTATGATCTATACCCTAGATTGGGGTAAATAACAATATACACACTATTAATGTCATCAAAATCTATTACATAGTTTTCATAGGATTTCAAAAATAACCAAGCTACACAAGGACCTCTTCCACTATTATATATGAGAGTGTAAGAAGTAAAATAGGTTGTTTGTGAAGATATCTAGGTATCTTATAGTTTTTATAGGATTTAGTGTGTTTTTATAAAATAGAGACACACACACTACTCTAAATATAAAAATAGTTCACAAATAGGGTAAAAATAATAAGAAAAGATTTAGAAGGCTCTGGATGATTGTCAATGCAACTTGTGACTCCTCGAAGTTATGTTGAAATGCATCTTGAGTAACTTTTTAGAAATAGATAGCAAAACAGAGCATCATGAGAGATTCTGTATACTATTTCTAGTGAGGTGGTAGTTTTAGTGAGTAGTTTTCCTTGTTTATTTAGTTTTCTGCTACAATATTATATTCAATATAATCTCTCAGCAGTGTCTTCGTGATTATACAGTTTGCAGTTATTTAGTTTTTCTTAGGTTCCTGAGCATCTTGACTTTTCTTTTTCTTTTTTATCAGATATTCCCTTTATAAACTATAGTCAGCAAGAAGAATGTTCTCTGGTACATAGTACCTCATACTAGTCTTTAACTTTGATATTAAGTTTGTCTACAAAATATATAAAATGCTATTACACTAAATAATAGTACTAAGTATAACAAATATGACCATTGGAAGAAATTTTAATTTAAAAGAAAAAGTAAGAGTTGATGGTGTCTTAGGAATAGTAGGAAATGTAGTGGGGTATTATAATTGTTGTCTCGGAATTAAAAAAATTCGTCAATCTGGAATGGTGAGAAAAGTTTTGGGTACTCAGGATCGATAAGTCGTTCTGACAGTAGGTCATTCTGATGGAAGGTTGTTCTAACGGTAGGTCATTCTAATGGTGACTCGTGATAACAGTATCTCATTCTGGTAACTCATACTTAGTGAAAATTTGGATTCCATCGGTAAATCATTTTCTTGAAATACGGAACAATGATAACTTGGTGCATCTATAGATTGAGTGATGGTGTCTCATCCTTTACCAGATTTTATTGTCTGTGCTGACAGTGAGAAAGTTGATGGTGAGACATCTTATCAGTAGGTCTATACCAATAATAGATTATAATTAACAAATTTTCTTTCATCATTAATTCCATCATAATGATGTCTCAATTCCAATGGTGATTGTGACTCCACCTTAATAGTGACTCATACTTAGTCAAATATTAGCTACCTAACATATGATATAAAACACAAATAGAATATATTAAGATGATAAGTAAACATAATGAAACATGATTTAAATTAATCATTCATGATTTTTGAGCATTAAAACCAGAGTATTTCAATAAATATGTTTGGGTAATCAAATAAATAAGATAAAAAATATCTCATTAAAAAGAGAGAAATTTGAGAAATAAATTCAGCAGCACGATGAAGATAAAATATGGTTTTAAAAAAGTTTAAAATGAGAAGAAAAAGGGAATCCCATTCATTAAAGGCTATTATTATAGCCAGGAGATAACAAAAAATGGACAAGAGATCTTATTTTAAAAATTAGAATAGAAACCACATAAAAAAATAACTCTTGAATAGAAAAGTGAAGTGGATATTTCCCTTACCGTGAAGATTTGTTCCTAAAAATGAGAATGAGGCCTTGGGGGATTGGGGACACCTTGGGGGAATACTTGGGAGGAAAAATCATAATAATTTTTTAGATTATGGATTATGAGTGAATGGAAATAGATAAATAAGTGGGTATTTATTGGAGAATGGGAGGAAATGTTAAATAATTTCCAAATATAGGTTGTGGAAAACTAGGTTGTGGAAAAAGAAATCCATCGTCTTACCAATGGGGTTTTCTCATGGTTTTTGATATTTAGGTCACATTTTATGATACTTTAATACTCTATAATCAATCACCATTATTTAATACATCTTTTGGAATGTAAAACTAATGATTCCAAAAATTAATGTTTTTACAAATCATGTTTTCCTTTTTAGATTTTGGAAAGTTACTTATAGCTTTAATAATTTAATAAAATCCATTAAAATAATAAATATTAATAAAATAATTTATTTCTAGCTATGTATTTTGTTTAATCAATTATTACATTATTATGATATAAAAATGATATTTTAAAATATACTGAAACCCTAGAAGTGTATTTTTTTTATTCACGAAAAAATAGAGTATTTTAGAAAATTCTCATAAATTATCCCTAACCTAAATTAGATGTTCTTATTTAAAAAATTATGTTTATTTTATCATAAAAAATATATAAATATGACAATTTTAGCTTTTAAATTTAAAAATCCATATTTATTTAAAAATTGAAGTTTTTAAGGCAAAATCAACTTTATGACACTTATAAAAAGGTTCCTAGGACTTTATAAAATTATTTTATCATTTATAATTTATATAAAATTGGTTTTAATTAATATTTCATTAAAAAAAATATTCATAATACCATGTTGAATTATAAAAATTGAAAATATTTTCTATGAAAATAAAATTAATTTTTATTTTGGTCCAAAAATAAAATTATCAAATTCATCTCAATTTAACTTGTATTTTATTAAGAAAACTATTATTAAGAAGAATTTATGGAATACAAATTAAATTTATCCAAACTAATTTACCCTTTTTATAACTATGGTCTAGAAACAAAAACTCATATTACATATGCATAGGCCCTGAGGGTATGTTGTGCGATGATGGTAGTTTTGGGGGTGCCTTGGCTAACATCTATTGAGTGGTAATCTCCACAAACATGAAGTCATATCATTGCTTATTTCACTAAAACTCCACTTTTTGAATCTTGGATTAGGCATGGTAAATGGTGAACCCTAGTGATGATACCACCCTCACAAGTTTTGATAAATGTGCTTCAAATGACATGACTCTACTGGTTGAGGCATCGATTCTACTTTCTATATCAATTATCCCTTGTCCATATTACCTATAAAAATTATCTATAATTGTAAAATTATCAGATAAGGGTATAGTTTCCAAATATCATATTGACCAATAATCATATTTGACCAAAAATCATTTAATGGTTGAATCCCAACTGTCACATTTCCCTTTATACCCCTTAAAAACCACTTAATTTTTTCATTCAAAATTCACTAAAATTTCTACCTAAGGTTAAATTTTCATTTCTTAGGATTTTTATTGGTTTACTAATATGTTTTTGTACTTCTATTTCATTTTCAGTTTGGCGATGATTCTATTAAATTTGGGTGATACTTATTTTCCAATTTTTTCTTTTCTACTTTATATTTTTTCCAGTGGTAATGTTTGGAATTTTAATTGGTTTCATAGATGTATAATGTGATGACCATTTCTAAATAGATACATTTTTTGGTTTATCTTTATTTTTTACATTTATGATATTACATAATTTGTAACAAACATTTATTTAGGAAAAAAATATAATTTAAAAAGTCTGGGTCATTTCATCCCCCCTAAAAAATTTCATCCCTAAAATTTCAACTCATTTTATCACTTGAGAAAAGGATCAGGTTGTATTTAATTGAATTCTCTGGTTCTTACATCACTTATTCATATTTATGGTTCCATTACAACACTTTGATGAGGTGGGTAGTATTATTTCCTAGAACCTTTTCTCTACAGTCTAAGATCTATACCGACGACTCTTCATATGAGTGGTCATGTTCCAGTTGTACCACCTTAGATTTGGTACATATGATAGTTCAAGTTTGTACTTCCTCAAGATAAATAGTGGAATAAATCATCACCTTGAGCTAGATTTGGTTGAAGTGATAGCTGATAGGCCACTGCTCCTATGAAATCAAGGATTTCAAATGGGTCAATTTACTTAGGTCTAATATTCCCTTTCTTTCCAAATTAGATTAATCTCTTCCTTAGTGATATCTGAAGGAATCATGTGTCTCCAACATCAAAATCTAAGTCCCATTGACGGTTTTCCGCATATATCTTCTGATGACTTTGAATAACTTTTATATATTGTTGGATGGCATGAAACTTTTATATCATCACTTACACAATATAGGGCCAATGATATTTCATCTCACTAATTTTATCCTAACAAGTCGGATATCTACATCACTTTACATAAAGATCTTCATATGGTTCCACTTCAATACTCGAGTGGAAACTATTGTTGTATGAGAACTCAACTAATGGGAGATGTTGATCCCATCCACCTTTAAATTTCATTGCCATGTTCTCAGTATGTCCTGAAGTGTATAAATTGTCTCTTCAGACTATCCATCCATTTGGGGGTGATAGGTTGTAGTAAAATTCAATTCAGTATTCATATCATGTTGAATACTTCTCTATAATTTATATGTGATCCTTATATCACGATTAGAAATGATATAATGTGGAACCACATAAAACCTCTTCAATTGTTTTCATATATCATGGAAAGTTGTTCAAGAGAGAAATATTATGAAATAATGATGAAATGGAAATTATTGGTGAGTCGATCCACTATAACCTATATCACATTATTTCTTTTCGATGTTCTTGGGAAACAAGTGACAAATTAAATAGTGATATTTTTCCACTTCCATGTTGGAATGGGTAGTGGTTACAATAACCCTTTAGGAATTTGTCCCTCTTCATTCATTTTCTAATATACCAAGAGCCTTTCAATATAGCCAGCAATAACCCTTTTCATATTGTCCCACCAATAAAGATCATGGAGGTCCATATACATTTTAGTGCTATTAGGATGTATAAAGAAAGTAGATCTACGATATTCACTAATCAGATCCTTCTTTATCTTTAGGATGGATGGGACACATATCCTTGTAAAAAATTTCAATACACCTTCTTGATCAATATTTAACTTAGGAAACTTACCATTATTCAAATCCTCTATCTTCCTTTGTAACAAAGGATCTATTTTGAGATTTATTGATCTTATCTAGTAATAATGGATTATAAATCATTTGGATAGGGTTAATTATTTTCCTTCCATTAATATATCCATTTCCAATTTTACTAGGTCCTTGATTAATGAATCTCTTTGAATCCTCATCATTTACAACACAATAGGATATTTCCTATATAATTCATCAATGACTTTATTTTCCTTTACAAGGTGATAACGAGTAGAACAATCATGGTCTTTTAGAAGTTCCAACCATATCCTTTGTCTCGTGTTCAATTCCTTTTACATGAAAATATAATTAAATTTTTTTGGGTCTATGTATATTTCACATTTCTCCACATAAAGATAGTTCCTACAATTTTTTAGAGAAAACATTTTCTACAACTAGCTCCAGGTCATGCGTAGGACAATTTTTCTCATAAGGCTTTAACTCTCAAGATGCATGATAAATCTCCTTTTCATTTTTCATGAGGATGCACCCAAAACCTTTCTGATATGCATCATAATTAATAAAGAATAATTCTATGAAATAGGATAGATTTTACACATTAGTAGTAACCAACCATCACTTATGTTCTTGGAAACATTCTTTATGGTTCTTTTTATGGATGAACTTATCCTTTTTTCTGGTTAACTTGGTTGGTGGATTAGTAAGTCCTAAAAATATTTTCACAACCCTCCTATAATATCCTGCTAAATCAAAGAATATTTGAATCTCAGTTATTGTTATAGTTTGATTCCACTCCTCTATAACCATTGACATTATAAGGTCAACTGAGATTTATTGATTGGTTACAATGTCTCTAATAATGTAACTTTTTTAACCAAAATTCACATTTTCTAAATTTTCCAAAAATATTCTCCTTCCTTATTATTCCCAAAATAACCCTTAGATGATACTAATATTTCTCATTACTTTTTTAGTATTTAATAATATCATTAATAAAAACTACCATTAATTTATCGAGTAAGTCCATAAATACACTATTCATCAAATCTATAAATATATTTGGGGTATTAGTCAAGAAGAATGTCATAATAGAAAACTCATAATGTCCATGTCTTTTTTCAGAAGTTAGTCTTTAGAATATATTTTTTCTTCACCCTCAATTGATGATACCTAGACAAGAAGTCAATATTAAAGAAGAATTAGGCCCCACAAAGCTAGTCAAATAAATCATCAATCCTTGGGAGAGGGTTCTTTTAATTCACAATGATGCCATTATATTCTCTCTAGTTAATGCATATCTTCATTGATCTATCCTTCTTCTTCAAAAAGTGAATAGGTGCTCCCCAAGGAGGCACACTTTTTAAGATAATTCCCTTATTCAAAAAGATCTTGAAGTTGATTCTTTATTTCCTCTAACATAATTTTTTCTATTCTATATGGGATATTTGATATTCGATTGGATCTAGGTATGAGTTTAATAGATAACTCTACCTCTCCTTCTAAGGGAGGTCCAAGAATCTCTTTAGGAAATATATTAATATATTCCTGAATTATGGGAATATTCACTATCTTTAAATGTTCATTTCCTTTTCCCTCTTCATTGATCATCTCTATAAAAGAGGCTATGGGAGGTTATTATAGGAAAAGATCATGTTGGGATATCATTCCATTGAAAATGATGGTAGGTTTTGGATTCAATACTACTGAAATTTCCTTGCTTCTATAGTTGATCTTAGCATTATATTTTGAGATCCAGACCATCCCTAATATAGTGTTGAATTCCTCTATGGGAATTAATAGTTGATTTGTGATGAGATTATATTTTCCAAAGTTAATACATTAGTTTCTATACACAGCTCATACTAGGATAATTTCTCCATGAGTATTGAATGATAACTCTTCTTCCATAAGTTCAGGGATCAATTCAATATTCTTTGAAGACATGGATAAATAAAGGAATTCAAAAAACCTTAATCAAACAAATTACTTGATATATTTTAGATCAAAATGATTGTACCTCCCACAAAATCATTCGGATCATCCACAACAGCTTTCATGAAATATAAAATTTTAACATTTCACCCCTTTCCAATGTTAAGGCTGATTGAAGTTCCCATCCATTTTCTTTTGGTTTCTAAATTGATTGGAAATGCACTCAATCTGTCCAAACATGAATAATTAAACTTCCAGCTGGTCTTGAACTATCTTACCTTTATTTTTAGTGTTGATAAGGTGAGTCTTCACCTCACTATGATAATTTCTAGCTATATTTCTATCTATTTTACACTTTTATCACTTTACACTCCAAAATAAATAGTTCCCTAAATGATTCTTCCCATATTTGTTTCATGTGGGATGTATCACTTTATTTCCTCCTATTCCATGATCAAAGTTCATCCCTAATTTTGGATCCATTTATCTCTTATTTTCATTTGATCTACGTTCCCACTTCATCTATCCAAACTCTAATTTAACATTCATAGTACTCCACACTATCTCATCGTAGCTTTTATAATCATGATTTTCTACATTTCTCCAAAAGTTCGTCAAATAAT
Organism: Viscum album; assembly: GCA_963277665.1. Taxonomy (NCBI): domain Eukaryota; kingdom Viridiplantae; phylum Streptophyta; class Magnoliopsida; order Santalales; family Viscaceae; genus Viscum; species Viscum album. Next base: position 610,886,789 of record OY728129.1, on the reverse strand, counting down.
CTATCAAAATTTCCCTTTAAATGAAGGTAGTGGTGTAATAAGAATGTTCTTGTAAATTTTATTTCATATACTCCCATCAATTCATTTTACTTTTGCATCAGTTTGAGGAATTTTTTCTTCATTTTCATTCACATCGAACGGGGTTTATATTTATTGAAAAATATCCCAATAAAATATTTCCACTCTGTAGAATATATATCCCTTCTTGGCATAATGTTTTTAATCATTATACACAACTGATTAAATTATCCTTCTACGCAATATACTTCCAGTGTGACTTTATCATGCTTTAAATAATAGAGTACATAAAAGATATTTTATATAGATATTATCCATCATTCAACAATCAATGGGTCAGTATATGCATTGAAATAAAGTGGTTATTTATTATTAAAGGCTTAAATTGAAAGTTATCCCCTTCATTCTGAATTCAGTCTCTTAACGTGATTCAAGTTATTATTCATCTCATGGGTTTTTTGATTCATCATCCTCGTGAATTTTTCCATTCCATCTTCCATAGAAACGTCATCAGTGCCTTGTTTATTGCACTCATCATTTATGTGGTTCCACCTACTTCCCAATAGTTTTCTAAAATAAAAAACATATTGAGAAACATGTTACTTTTATGAATCTTAAAATTCTAAAGGGATTTTATTTCTTAAAACATCATGATTAAATATGTTATTAATCTCCTCTAATAAAAAATACATTTTATATACATACTTCATAATGGTTCATAAAAATCATGTGATTAACAAAACATATCCTCCAGGAGTGTCAAACCAGGATTCTAGTAAGGCCCATTATCATGCACTAGTTCCTATTTCAGTCTACCTCAAATTATTTTTTTTCAGGTGTTAACCTTAGATACGTCTATGCTAGAGCCAGATCCACATATTTATATTTAGACTGGGAATTATTTTCTCGAAAACCACTAACATAATACTTATCCAAAAGAAAAAGATTTTTTCCACTTTTAGATGTGTCCCTAGGGTTATTCTTAAAGTTTTTGAGTCCTAATTTTCAAAAATAATTAAACTATCCTTTGATACCAAATATGGAATCCCACTTTTTTATTACACAACTCTTCATTATATTGTACAAAATAGAGGATCTTTTCAAATTTAGTTTCTTGGAAATAAGTCACATAATAACTTAAAAGTAAAACATTTATATAATTCTTCTTGAATACAACTTCATGAGTTTAATATAAGTTACAATTACTGCATCTCATAACCTAGGGACATATATCAAATTAAAGGGGTGATCATGAGGCTCAGTAAGAGAGTAAGCAAGGAAATTATTTATCATGTGAACTTGAGAAATGTCAACAAGAACAAGAGTCATAATGATAAGGCATAAGAAAGTGGCTAATAATAATAATATGAAAATGAATCATATCATGGAAATGGTGATAAAAAATTCAAATGATACATTTATATTCATATCACCAAGTTTTATCACTAAGGTGTTATAAATAAACAAAAATTTCTTAGGTTATATACCAAGTTATCATAAAACATGTCATCTATAGATATTAAATTTCTTACCAGATGAATTGGAGAACTATAATGGCACAACCTTCATCTGTATTAATTAATATGAGAAACATATATTATAATAAATCATTTCATTAATAACCCATTGAGAATACATAATGTGTTTCTTATCCAAATCCCAACATACAAAAATTCTTAAAGACATTATACTTACATCATTTTTAACCCAAATAAGGAAATTAGAGTTTTATATATTTAAATACATGAATAAAAATGGTAATTATTAATTTTTTTGAATAAACATTTAAAAAAATAGAGTTGGGTAATCAAATAAAAAGTAAAATAGAATTTCTCATGGAAAATATAGAATTCTAAGAAATAAATTCTACAACATGACAGGTATAAAAAATGGGTTTATATAATGGTAAAATGAGAGGGTAAAAGAGTGTATTTTTCATAAAATACCATTATTATAGTAATTGGATAATAAAAAGTGGTAAAAATATCTTAGTTTGGAAATTAGATTTCATATCACGTAAAAAAACTCTTGAACGGAAAACCGATGTGAAGATTTCACTTGCCTTAAAGAGTTATTCCGAAAACATGGGAATGAAATATTGGGGGCATGAGAAAGCCTTCACGGAATTATTGGGAGGTAAAAACACCATAAATATATGGATAATGTATTGGGATTGAATATAAATGGATAAATGTGTGGGTATTTATAGGATAAGTCTATGAATTTTTTAATAATTTCTAAATATAGGTCTTAGAAAACTAGGTTGTGGAAAAAGAAAAATCATTGGCTTGTACATGGGTTTTTCTCATGTTTTTGGACATTTGGGTCACATTTCATGATAATTTAATCCTCAAGAACCGAACACCATTTTTTAATACATATTTTGGCATAGAAAATTAAATATTCCATATAGTAATTTTTTTAAAAAAATCAATTTTTGATTTTTGTACTTTGAAAAGTAACTTATAGCTTTTAAAATTTAATAAAATATATTAAATACTTAATATTAATAATAAATCATATTTTAGGTCATTTATTGTGTATAATTAATTATTACATCATTATTACATAAATATGATGTCATAACATATATTGAAACCATAAAACTATATTTTTTAATATTAAATAAAAGTATTTTAGAAAATTATAATAAATTCACCCTAACCTAAATTCAATGTGATTATTTCCAAAAGGATGATTATTTTATCAAAAAAATTCTCTAAATATTATAATTTTAACTTTTAAATATAAAAAACCTTATTTATTTTAAAATATCAGTTTTGAAGGAATAAACATATTTCTAACACTTATAAAAAATTTCCTAGGACATTATAAAATTATTTTATCATTTATTATTTAAATAAATGTGTATTTAATTGAATATTTAATTAAAAAATACAATTCATAATACATTTCTTTATTATTAAAACTGTATATATTTTTCATAAAAAATTTAAATTTTATTTTAAACCAAAAATAAAAATATCAAATTCATCTCAATTAAACATGTATTTTATTAAGAAATTTAATATTAATAAGAATTTATGGAATAAAATTTTATTTTAGATAAATTAATTTAAACTTTATGTAACTATGGTGTGGACACAAAACCCCTTATTACACCCGCATATGCCTTAATGGTAAGGTGTGTGATTGTGGAAGTTTAGTGGGGTGCCTCAACTAACTTTGACTAAGTGATAGTCTCCACTAACTTGAAGTTATCCCATAGTATATTTCACTCTATATTAACTTGTTGAAGCTCAAATTTGGATCAGTCAAGGGTGAACCCCTATGATGATACCTCCCTCTTAGGTTCTGAAAAAAAGGGTTCAAACAACATGACTCTATTGGTAGAGTCCATTGATTCTCCTTTTTTTTAATAATTATAATTTTCAATACTACTTATAAAAACTAATTATAATGGTAAATTTTTTGACTAAGGGTATAGTTTACAATGGTCATTTTGAAAAATAGTCACATTTGACCAATAGTCAAATAATAGTCGAATCCCATCAGTCAAATTTCTTATTATACACTATAGAAACCCCTTCATTTTTTCAATCAAAATTCACCACAATTTATCTTTAACATTAAATTTTTATTTCTTAAGATATTGATGGGTTTATTTATATTTTTTATTTTTATATCATTTTTAGTGGAAGTGAAGATTCTAGAAGATTGGGGTGATCCTCATTTTCCCATTTCAGTTTTTCTATATTATATTTTTTTGGGTATTTTTATTGTTTGGAATTTTAATTGGTTTTATAGTTGACTAATGTAATGATCATTGTTAAAGAGATAAAAAATCATTTTCTCTTTATTTTTTACCTCTATGATATTATATAACATGCAAAAAAAATTTATTTAGGAAATAAATATCCTTTAAAAAGTCTAGGTCATTACATTTTCCATCAAATGGTCTTAGATATCAAATTTTGTTAAGGAAAATAAAAGGTAACCCTTTCTTACATTATTCATTTATTAAATATTACTCATGATTCACCCAAAGTATCCTACCTCTCCACAAACATATGTCATCACAGTTTTAATCAATACATAAAATTATGTGACCTATATTACTCATTAATATTAATCATAAAGTATAAGGATCAATACACATGTCTGAAAATAAGAACATCCTATGACACATATAAATGTGGATTTCCTATTAGCATGTCTCATTCTCATAATATCCTACAGTGGATATTACCAAGGGCATACACTGTGAGAAGGTGCCTGAAAATCCTATGATCCTCCACCCCCGATAGATTGTATTATTTATGTCCCTTAAATGATTTTATCTAGCTATAAAACATTTATTTAATGATATTTTTGAGGCACTTATGTGTTCTCATCATGGTGGGGAACTGATATGACCTTTCAGTGCTAAAACTACTCTTAAGACATTATCACATACTATGTTACCCATAATAACAACCATGCACTAAAAATGACCCGATTAGAAGGGGTTAAAACCCATTCTAAACACTTAAGCGACGACTATGGGGAACTACTACTAATGTGCTCACCAGCTCTTGTTAGAGGTGGCTCTAAAGAATCACTGGTAAAGAAGTGGAAAAGTTTGTGATGGTTATATCAGAGGAGGTTTTAACCCCCTCTAATTTATATATAGATATCATATTAGAAGGAGGTTTAACCTCCTATAATCTATTTACTAGAATAGTTGTGGTTAGAAACTACCGATATTTTGAATAATAGGCTACATATTAGAGGCGGTTTTGTAGACCACCCCTATTTAATAATAAATTAGAGGGGGTTAAAACCCCCTATATTATAGGCCATATTAGAGGTGGTTTGAAAAACCACCTCTAAATTGTTTTTTTATAATTTTGAGCACCCTTTCTCTAATGTTCTCCCCCCCCCCGTCTGGTACGGTTCTGGTCCTATCCTAGCCTCTAGTTATTGTCCAGTTCGAATCCTTATCCTAGCCTCCTATTATTCTCTAGTTTTTGTCCTTGTTTTACCCACAACCTCTCCCATGTCATTCCCATCCCATTTTGGTCCTCCACCTCCACACCCCTCTTCCACATCATGTCGTGTCATCGGTCTGCCGGTCTAGTCTTGCAGCCCCCTTAAATTCTTGTTTCCCTCCCTCAATTATGCTACGGTCCCACTGCTCTGCTCCCCCCTTTTCCAAAAATGTGTAGCTGTAATGATTTGAACCATGCACCAACTCCATATATCACAAGACACCATGACACTATAGAAATTTAATTTTTTTCTATTGATTCAAAATTATTATATTTATATACCTAGAACCTGTGCTTCTAAGGGGAAGGGGTTTTGAAAACTTTCGTTCGACATCAAATCAGACACTGATTTCCCCTCCTTCATGAAGACTTCTCAAGATGAACCTTATCATGGAAAACTAGATCTAGAGTTCAGAGGCAGTCCGATGAAGCACATTTGTTAAGTTTCTGCGTGGACGTCGGCGTGAGGGGAACCCCAGACCTCGAAGGCACTGGACGCAAAATTGACACATCTACTTTGAGAAGAACTGGGAGTTGAACCTCTGGCCTTTGCACAATGTGGTGCTATCCCGGTTCGCATAGACCTTGGCCATGAAGATGATTCCCTGGACGTTGCGTGGGACTGGCGGATGAAAGGTGAGTCGCGAAGCTTCAGCCGTGAAGTCAGGCCACCAGGCGGTTTCTGTAAAGACCCGTAAAATTCAAGGGAAATTTTTTCTTAATTTTCTTTGGAATTTTACAAGAATGCGGTTTCTGACGGCACCTGATTCCGAGGCCCGGAGTGCCCGGAATCAAATTCTGAAGTTTGGATCGGGTACGTTCAGTGAACGAACGAGCGGGAATTTCTAACTTTTGAACTGGTGCCCGGAATCAAATTCTGAGGGCACCGATGAACTCGCAGTGACGATATTCGCTTAAGGGGACCTTTTCGGAGGTTGCGTTTTAGGCGGGACGAAAGTTAGTTTTGGGAGAATTATAAGAAGTTAAATAATAATGTGGAAACACTTTTTATTTTTTTAACTTGTTGGTTAACTCCTCTCAAAGGAAGTTAGGGGTGGGACCCACACCCACTTAACCTCCCTTGAGAGGATTAAGTGTGGTGGGGCCCACACGAACCCTAACTTTTCATCTTCTCTCAAAACTCCCTTAAACCCCTCTTTAAATGTCATGACAACTTGTTAATTAATTTGGAGTTATTTTATTTGAATTTCAAACCTTTGAAATTCAATTTGTTAAGTGTGTGAATAAAATAAGACTCTAGATTATTTTATTTGGTTAGATTTCTCTAGCCTTCGTGAGAGAATTTGGGTTCTCCTTCTTCTTCTTCAACTTTGACGAAGAACGCGAAGAACCTTCGAGCTCCGACGAAGAACGCCGCTCCTCTCTTCTTCGTAGCTGGTTGTTTCCAAAGATCGACGACGTCTTCCGTGTCAACGAAAGGGAACGCCGCTTCCTCCTCGGACTTCCTTCGTCGGCTTACGAAGATTCTCCAACGACGTACCTCTTCGGACGTACCTCTTCGTCAATGGAATTGACGAACGATTACCGCGACGCCGACCTCCGCGACGTTGTCTTCCGCGGGTCGTTGACGATCATCGATCTTGAAACCAAGGTAGGGGTTGTTGTTGATTATTTATTTATTCTCGTTCTTGGTTTTAGCATGAAAAACGTGAGGATAATTATTTATGTGTTATCGTCTAACGAGAGGGGGGTCGGACCGCACAAACACGGACAAATTCCCCCTCCTTTGTTCATGATTATTATTTTCTTGTGGATGAACGAGATGGCGTGGTGCCGTCGCACCACGCCGAAATTCGCACGGTTATATTGCATGACGCCGTCGCGCCGCGCCGTGGAAGGATCATCAAGAAAGTGATGCCGTCACGCCGCGTCGAAGAAAACCGAAGGCGCCGCGGCCGGAGAGGGGCCGCGGCGGAGGGGTGCGGTGCCATTGCACCGTGCCGGACGACGAACACCACGGCCGGTTCCGGGCTGCGGCGGGACGAGAGGACCGGCAGCTCGCCGGGCCGCCGGTGTCGGAAGCCGGAAGGGGACCGGCTTTGCCGGTCCGTTGAAGAAGAACCGGCCGACCAGGTCGGGCCGGCCGGAAGGGGAAAGACCTGGGGAATTAAATTCCCCCAGCCAGGTTAATTTCCCCCCCCCCCATTATGAGGGGTTGGGGGGCTGGTTTCATAAAGGGTGGCAGGCGCCCCCCCCCCCCCCCCCCCGTTTCCCTCAAGGCAGGCCCCCACGAGGGGGGCCGGTTTCTCCAAAGGCGCGGCTAAAAGCCGCGCCGCCAGCTGAAGAAGCGGGGGCCTTACCCCCCGTGCGTGGCACCGAGCGGCGTCAGGCCACGCCGCCGCCGGCCGGGCCGTGCCGCCGCGCCGGACCGCCGCCGGCCGGGCCGGGTCGGCCCGGACCCGGATCCCCCGTTTTCGAAACGACTTTGGTCGATTGGCCATATCCTGAGCCACGGGCCTCCGATTGAAGAACAGTCAGCGGAAATGCGATCCTTGTATCGAGACGGTCGATTCGATATATTACACTCAATGTTTCGGAATACTTTGAGTTTGGCCGGGTTGGTTCGTTCACGAAACCAACCGGGCCTTCGGAGCGGAAACGCTCATATCTTGAACTACGGACGTCCGATTGACGTGCTGTCAGCTTTGTTGTGTTCCTCTTAGTGAGACGGATCTTTTGGCATACTCCGTCCGAGGTTTGGACGCAGGTGGAGTACGGTCGGGTTGGTTTTTCCTTAAAAACCAACCGGGCCCCTGGGACGAAAACGCCAATAACTCTCAGACCAGGCGTCTGATCGACGCGCCGTCTGTTGCGTTGAGTTCCTGTTGACGATACAGAACTTTTAGATACATCAACTCTGGACTTTGTGATAGTTGATGTATCAGCCTCTCGGCTCGTGGAGCGGACCCTCCTGAACGAGCTTGCTGTGTGCGGGAACCCTAGTGCTGGCTGCGACTGCTACTGCGACTGCTACTGCTACTGCTACTGTGACTACGACGACGACAGTACAGAGATCCTGTGTGGATTTGACGACGGCTACAGCACTCAGCGATCCTACGTGGATCAGTGCTACAGGTCCTGTGTGGGCCCGATCCTGTGTGGGTCGTTGCGCTCAGCGGTCCTGTGTGAACCAGCGCCTACAGGTCTTGTGTGGGCCCGATCCTGTGTGGGTCTTTGCGGGGGTTATTACCTATCGATCTTTCGTGGGTCCGACGACTTAGATGGATCAGAGATCATCTTTATCGTCTTTCAAAGATGTATACATGTGTGAGCTGAATCCTATTGCTATCCTTTGTGGATTGTGTTGTGCTATCCTATGTGGATTTCGTTTGCTTCCCTGTGGGGAATACATTTACTTTCCTGTGTGAACTGAGTTGTACTTGGGATCGAAGGTTGGAGCGTATTGGAATTGTTGACTTAGGTATATGTATGGGCATATACCTAAGAAGTGTCGGTTGTTACTTCGTGTTTGTATCTTTCTTTTTTGGTTTATCCTTTGTGGATTTTGGGAGACCTTCGGGAGTCTCGGGGCCCTACTGAGTAGCTTATACTCACCCCTGCACGGGCTATGCCCGCACTACGTTGTGTTGGTTGCAGACGACGGACAGCGTTGATTTTGGCTGAGGCTTGCAGAACAGGACGGTACCTGGAGGTGGACCACTGGGTGGGACGTACACAGAGAGGACGGTGGGACCCGTGGAGCAGTGGAGCTATCTGTACCCTCCCTTCAGGTGGGATCTCCAGTGGACAGCTCGGTGTAGCGGCTTTTACTAACAGTTGCTTTTTTCCCTTTCGAGTTGTACTTTACTTTCAGTTTGGGTTTGTATACTGGCCCATTTACTTTTCCGCACTTTCAGTTGTACTCTGTTTTTACTTAGTGTTTACTTTCCTCTTTCTTACTCTGTGGTGTTTGTTTACTTTACAAAGGCAATGCCTTCCCTTTTTACCGGGATTTACGCCTTGGTGCTAGTCGCCAGCCCCTGGCCTATGGAAGGCAGGCTTGGGGTAGTCACAGCACGGACCCCACGTGGTATACGGAGATTTGGCCGAGGCGGCAAGTTATCTCCGTGCTTCATCGGACCCTTCCAGATCCTCAGCAGGATTGGCGAGGTGGCTTATCGCCTGGCTCTACCACCTCAGTTGCACCGGGTGCACGACGTCTTCCACGTATCTCATCTGAGGAGATACGTGCACGACCCGACGCACATCATTGACCATGGGGAGCTTGACGTTGACGATGGGGCGACTTTTACGGAGGTCCCGGTGGAGATAGAGGATCGACAGGAGCGGGTCCTACATGGGCGATCGATTCCTCTTGTGCGCATCAGATGGCAGCACGGAAACCTCCAGGAGAGCACATGGGAGCGGGAGGCTCAGATGCGTGCTCAGTACCCTCATTTGTTTCCCTAGTTTTTGATGTATCTTTACGTGGACGTAAATCCCTGAGGTGGGAGTAATGTAAAGACCCGTAAAATTCAAGGAAAATTTTTTCTTAATTTTCTTTGGAATTTTACAAGAACGCGGTTTCTGACGGCTCCTGATTCCGAGGCCCTGAGTGCCCGGAATCAATTTCCGAAGTTTGGCTCGGGTACGTTCAGTGAACGAACGAGCAGGAATTTCTAACTTTTGAACCGGTGCCCGGAATCAAATTCCGAGGGCACCGATGAACTCGCAGCGCCGATATTCACTTAAGGGGACCTTTTCCGAGGTTGCGTTTTAGGCGGGACGAAAGTTAGTTTTGGGAGAATTATAAGAAGTTAAATAAAAATGTGGAAACACTTTTTATTTTTTTTAACTTGTTGGTTAACTCCTCTCAAAGGAAGTTAGGGGTGGGACCCACACCCACATAACCTCCCTTGAGAGGATTAAGTGTGGTGGGGCCCACACGAACCCTAACTTTTCATCTTCTCTCAAAACTCCCTTAAACCCCTCTTTAAATGTCATGACAACTTGTTAATTAATTTGGAGTTATTTTATTTGAATTTCAAACCTTTGAAATTCAATTTGTTAAGTGTGTGAATAAAATAAGACTCTAGCTTATTTTATTTGGATAGATTTCTCTAGCCTTCTTGAGAGAATTTGGGTTCTCCTTCTTCTTCTTCAACTTTGATGAAGAACGCGAAGAACCTTCGAGCTCCGACGAAGAACGCTGCTCCTCTCTTCTTCGTCGCCAGTTGTTTCCGAAGATCGACGACGTCTTCCGTGTCAACGAAAGGGAACGCCGCTTCCTCCTCGGAGTTCCTTCGTCAGCTTACGAAGATTCTCCAACTACGTACCTCTTCGGACGTACCTCTTCGTCAACGAAATTGACGAACGATTACCGCGACGCCGACCTCCACGACGTTGTCTTCCGCGGGTCGTTGACGATCATCGATCTTGAAACCAAGGTAGGGGTTGTTGTTGATTATTTATTTATTCTCGTTCTTGGTTCTAGCATGACAAACGTGAGGATAATTATTTATGTGTTATCGTCTAACGAGAGGGGGTTCGGACCGCACAAACACGGCCGAATTCCCCCTCCTTTGTTCTTGATTATGATTTTCTTGTGCATGAACGAGATGGCGTCGTGTCGTCGCACCACGCCGAAATTCGCACGGTTATATTGCGCGACGTGGAAGGATCATCATGAACGCGATGCCATCGCGCCGCGTCGAAGAAAACCGAAGGTGCCGCGGCCGGAGCGGGGCCGCGACGGAGGGGTGTGGTTCCGCCGCACCACGCCGGACGACGAACACCACGGCCGGTTCCGGGCCGCGGTGGGACGAGAGGACCGGTGGCTCGCCGGGCCGCCGGTGTCGGAAGCCGGAAGGGGACCGGCTTTGCCGGTCCGTTGAAGAAGAACCGGCCGGCCAGGTCGGGCCGGCCGGAAGGGGAAAGACTGGGGGAATTAAATTCCCCCGGCCAGGTTAATTGCCCCCCCCCCCCCATTATGAGGGGGGGGGGATGGTTTCATAAAGGGGGGCAGGCGGCCCCCCCCCGTTTCCCTCAAGGAAGGCCCCCATGAGGGGGGCCGGTTTCTCCAAAGGCGCGGCTAAAAGCCGCGCCGCCAGCTGAAGAAGCGGGGGCCTTGCCCCCCACGCGTGGCACCGAGCGGCGCCAGGCCGCGCCGCCGCGCCGGACCGCCGCCGGTCGGGCCGGGTCGGGTCGACCCGGTTCGGGCCGACCCAAGGGGGGGGGGGGGTCGGCCCGGGTCGGCCCGAACCCGGACCCCCCGTTTTCGAAACGACTTCGGTCCTTTGGCCATATCTTGAGCCACGGACCTCCGATTGACGAACCGTCAGCGGCAATGCGATCCTTGGATCGAGACGGTCGATTCGATATATTGCACTCAATGTCTTGGAATACTTTGAGTTCGGCCGGGTTGGTTCGTTCACGAAACCAACCGGGCCTTCGGAGCGGAAACACTCATATCTTGAGCTACGGACGTCTGATTGACGTGTCGTTAGCTTTGTTGTGTTCCTCTTAGTGAGACAGATCTTTTGGCATACTCCGCCCGAGGTTTGGACGCAGGTGGAGTACGGTCGGGTTGGTTTTGCCTTAAAAACCAACCGGGCCCCTGGGACTAAAAAGCCAATAACTCTCAGACCGGGCGTCTCATCGACGCGCCGTCTGTTGCGTTGAGTTCCTGTTGACGATATGGAACTTTTAGATACATCAACTCTGGACTTTGTGACAGTTGATGTATCAGCCTCTCGGCTCGTGGAGCGGACCCTCCTGAACGAGCTTGCTGGGTGCGGGAACCCTAGTGCTGGCTGCGACTGCTACTGCTACTGCTACTGTGACTGCGACGACGACAGTACAGAGATCCTGTGTGGATTCGACGAAGACTACAGCACTCAGCGATCCTACGTGGATCAGTGCTACAGGTCCTGTGTGGGCCCGATCCTGTGTGGGTCTTTGCGCTCAGCGGTCCTGTGTGAACCAGCTCCTACAGGTCCTGTGTGGGCCCAATCCTGTGTGGGTCTTTGCGGGGGTTAGTTACCTATTGATCCTTCGTGGGTCCGACGACTTAGATGGATCAGAGATCATCTTTATCATCTTTCGAAGAAGTATACCTATGTGAGCTGAATCCTGTTCCTATCCTGTGTGGATTGTGTTGTGCTATCCTGTGTGGATTTCATTTGCTTCCCTGTGTGGAATACGTTTACTTTCCTGTGTGGACTGAGTTTTACTTGGGCTTGGAGGTTGGAGCGTATGGGAATTGATGACTTAGGTATATGTATGGGCATATACCTAAGCAGTGTCGGTTGTTACTTCGTGTTTGTATCTTTCTTTTGTGGTTTATCCTTTGTGGATTTTGGGAGACCTTTTGGAGTCTCGGGGTCCCTACTGAGTAGCTTATACTCACCCCTGCACGAGCTATTCCCACACTATGTTGTGTTGGTTGCAGACGACAGACAGCGTTGATCTTGGCTGAGGCTTGCAGAGCAGGACGGTACCTGGAGGTGGACCACTGGGCGGGACGTACTCGGAGCAGACGGTGGGACCCGTGGAGCAGTGGAGCTATCTGTACCCACCCTTCAGGTGGGATCTCCAGTGGAAAGCTCGGTGTGGCGGCTTTTACTTACAGTTTCTGTTTTCCCTTTCGAGTTGTACTTTACTTTCAGTTTGGGTTTGTATACTGGCCCATTTACTTTTCCGCACTTTCAGTTGTACTCTATTTTTAATTAGTGTTTACTTTCCACTTGCTTACTCTGTGGTGTTTGTTTACTTTAAAAAGGCAATGCCTTCCCTTTTTACAGGGATTTATGCCTTGGTGCTAGTCGCCAGCCCCTGGCCTATGGAAGGCGGGCTTGGGGTAGTCACGACACGGACCCCGAGGGTGGGTCGTGACAGTTTCCGCGTAGGGCTGCTTCACGGAAGAGGGAGTGCCTCATGAAATGTACGATCTGGGAGCGTGAGGGTACTCACGAGATATCTGACCACATTACCCCAGCATGAAGGATCTAGATGAGCAGGGAATTTCGTGGAAAGAGGCGGTGCACGGAGTTCCCGAGCTGAACTGGACTGGAGGCTTTTTTGTGGGTCGTGCCTGGACAAAGAAATTATTGGGTTGGGCCCGAGCTGTGTGAATGACCATTCATCCCCAGGATACGATTCTAATTTTTTAGTCACAGAGGATTGGATATATAGGCATTTTATCATGGATGTGGATTTAGTGAACCAATGGAATAGGATTCCCTTGACGGACAAAGAGAAAGAGTTGAGTGAGGCTCGGAGAAATAAATATAAGCTCCTGAAAAAATGTATGTCTCTTATGGTTGTTGGAAAATTTGAGGAAAAAATCTCAGTCTACCAAGGGGCCCTCAAAAACACCCTCCAGAATCTATGGAAACTGGAAGATGGAGTGGCTATTCGGGAAGTGGGGAACAATCTCCTGGTTTTTGAGTTCTTCAATGCAAGAGATAGAGATAAAATCCTAAGAGGCAAGCCATGGTCCTTTGATAATAAACTCCTCCTCATGGAAGAATTTAAAGGGGGGTATGAAATCCAGCACATTAATCTCACCTAGTCCCCATTCTGGATACGCATTAAAGGAATCCCTTTTCATGGGAGAATAGAATGTGTCCTGAGAGAAATTAGAGACCACATTGGCCAATTCCTGGAGTGGGAATGCTCAGACCCAATCCAATGGGGACCTGAGGTATGGATTAAATCTGGAATTGAAGTGTCTAGGCCTCTGATTAGGGGCATGTTTTTAAAAATAGATGTCACTAACAACTAGATATCATTTGAGTTTGAGAAACTGCCAATCTTTTTCTTTTTTTGTGGAAATATCAGTCATTTGTTAGAGCATATTCTTCAAAGAAAGACAATGAATCAGGTAATATCATCTTAAAATATGGACCATGGCTCCGAGAAAAAATGACGAAATATGCCTTCATCCCTGAGATGGAAAAATAAAAGGACTGTAACCATCTCACGATGGCTCACATAAGGTGGGCGGAAATTGAACATTATATAGTCATCATGCTGGTACCACCATAGTTTTATGAGTATAGTCCAACCACCAAGAGGGAAGCTGGAATTTATCTTACCCTCCCGAATGACACTATCTCAACATCAATAGAGTCATTTAAAATGCCAAAAGATCCACCAAATCAAAGCCCTAACCCAAGAAAAATTCCCACCTAACCACCAGATCCTGGCCCTGATTCAGAAACAACCATGTAGGGCATCCTAGCACAAGGTGACTATGGGATGTCAAGATCTACACTAGAAGTCCCAATAACCCATAAAACTTGGAAAAGGGTGAAACGTGATGACAGAGACGACAAATTAGATTACCCAAAACCTGGGGAACCTAAACGACGAATTGAAATTAGCCAGTCAGTGGGGAACTCCCCAAAAATATGGAAAACGATAGGTGAAAAAATAAGCCTCGAGGACTCAAAGGCAGAGGCAGGAAAGACCCAGCCCCGCCTAGAACAATGATTATATAATTTTAGAACTATCATGGGCTTGGAAAACCACTAATGGTCTGAATTCTACAGTGCAATTATGCTCAAAGTCACCCTAATATGGTTTTTCTATCCGAAACCATATTGGAAACCAAGGAAACCACTATAATTGCTCAGAAATGTCGCTTCCAAGGATGCCTCCTAGTCTCCCGACAATGCCACTCAGGGGGACTCTATCTCATATGGAAGGAAAACATTGATTTCAAGATCCTGTCCTTCTCCTCGCACCACTTGGATGTGGGAATTCATGTGGACCATACCCCACCTTGGACATTTTTGGGAATCTATGGTTGGCCATCCCTCAATGAGAAGTGGAAATCTTGGGAACTTCTCGGCTAGCAGCGACATGATCTGTCGAGCCCTATTCTCTTCGGAGGTGATTTCAATTAGATTATGTATCATAAGGAAAAAAGAGGTGGAGATTTCCATCCCTCGACGTCAATGTAAAATTTTAAGAATGCGATCTCCAGGGCGAACCTGGTCGATTTGGGATACGTGGGAAATCCATTCACTTGGTTCTGGGGTAATACGGATGACACCCGCATCGCTGAGCGGCTCAACAGATTTCTAGGCTCAACGGATTGGATAAATATCTTTAGCATGTTTCACATCAGTTAACTGATGCTCAATTGTTCGGACCACTTCCCAATTGTCATCGACTGCACAAAAGGAAATCGCAACATGAATTCCAGCAAACCCTTCATATTTGAAATCTTTTGTTCAAAAGACAACGAATGTGAAGATGTTATCTGATCAATTTGGAAGAGTAACTCTACAGATGTTAGATCCAATATGCAACCGGTCACATCCGATCTGAGGTCTTGAAGCAAAAATAAATTCCGTCAGCCAGACAGGCATTGTAATTTCCTTGAAAGGAAACTACACAACCTTCTCAACCAACCCCCTCCAATTGCAATCTTTCTAAAATCGGAGTCACTCAAAGGGATCTTGATGAAGCCTTGTGCATAAAGGAAATATTTTGGGATATGCGAGCACGGGACACTCACATTGTAGAAGGGGGCACTAACACCAGGTATTTTCATCAAAAAGCATCAGTTAGGCACTGAAAAAGTTTTATATCTTGCATCTCACAACCAGATGGTAGCAATGTTTTCAAAACAGATGGAATCCAAGATTCTTTTTATAGCTACTTTCAGAACCTCTTTTCACTAGGAAACCCTTTCATTTATCCTGAAGTAGAGGAGTGCATCAGACCAGTGATTACCGAAGAGATCAATAGGTATCTTTCCAAAGATGTGACGGATGATGAGATTCTTCTGGCTCTGAAACATATCCACCCTAATAAGGTCTCAAGCCCAGACGGATTCCATGCACTCTTCCTTAAACAATACTGGCATATTATTGGCCCTGAAATATTCAATCTGATGAAGAACATTTGGGCTAGGAAAACAAACATTTCTGACATCAATGAAGTTGTCCTTGTCCTCATTCCCAAAATCAAGAAACCTCTTATGGTCCATGATTTTAGACCTATCATCCTATGTAATGACTCTTACAATATCTTCTCAATGATCCTAATTAATAGGTTGTATACTTGGTTAACTGACATCATTTCAGAGAATTAGAGTGCCTTCGTGGCTAAGAGATTGATCACCGATAATGCCAGTGTCACCCATGAAGTTTTCCACTCGATGAAAACATGCTCCATCATGAAAAGAAGAACCATGGCATGGATACTGGATATGAACAAGTCTTACAATAAAGTGGAATGGCATTTCCTCAGAGTTGTGATGCAAAAAATGGTATTCTGCTCTAAATGGAAAAATATGGTCTTGCACTATGTCTCATCAGTCTCCTTCCAAATCAATGTCAATGGGGAACTCCCCCGAGGCTTCGCCCCAACCCGAGGCCTACGCTAGGGAGATCCTCTCTACCCCTTTATCTTTATCTTGGTGGCGGAGGTTTTTTCTAACCTCATTTATATGGATGCATCCTCTCATACAATCCATGGGGCAAAGGTTTTCCAAGCAATCCCACTTGTGTCCCATCTCTTCTTCGCTGATAACTACCTTCTCTTCTCTAGAGCAACCAATAATGAGTTTCGTGTGATCAGCCATGCAATCCAACAGTATGAGAGGGCCTCTTGATAGTCTATCAACCATGGAAAGTCGTAAATCTCCTTTAGCGATGGGGTTCCTATAACCAAAAACGAAGAACTCTGCACCATTGCAAGCATTCATAAGGTAGAGAAACATCATAAGTACCTCGGGAAACCTACGGTGATTGGTTTCTTAAAAAAAGAAATATTTGTAACTATGTTGGATAGGATTGAGAAAAAAATAAAGGATGGACCCCTAAAAGAATTTCCAAAGCCGGCAAGGAGACCCCTATTAAAGCTTCTCTTCAATACATCCCCAGCTACATCATTCCACTCTTTAGGCTCCCAGCTGCTGTAGACAATCAGATATATGCACGCACAACCAACTTTTGGTGGGGAAAAATAATGGGAGGTATAGAACCTACTGGATAGCTTGGGAAAACCTATTCATACCTAAATATGATGGTGGAATGGGATTCTAGGACCTTCTCCACTTCAATGACGCACTGGTGGCTAAGCAGGGTTGGCACCTTTTAAACTGCCCATCCTTCCTCGATGTGTGGGTACTCCAAGAAAAATACTTCCCCCACAAGGACTTCCACGAATCCTCTCTTGGCCCCCATCCTAGCTTCCTATGGAGAAGTATCTGGGGTGCCCGCAGTCTTCTGGAAAAAGGGCTAGGCTAGAGGATTGGTAATGGCTTCTCTGTTAACATTTGGACCGATCCCTGGCTGATCGACAAGGAAGGTGTACGGGCATCATCCCCTGCCGAACCAGGTTTTGAAGATGCCACTGTAAGGTGCCTTTTTTCTGATCAGGGGCATGGGTGGTGCATGGAAAGGATACATGTGTGGTTTAATGATAGAGAAAACAAAATTATCCTGAGTATCCCCTATGTTCTAGATGTCGGCCTCGACCATCCCTTTTGGATCCACGACCTCTCCGAATCCTATACAATGAAATCTGGTTACCGGCTCACTATTGGCACTCAGATAGATGTTAGGGATGGGGGGCCTGGAAATCACTTTGGAAACTCAATGTTCCCAAAAAAATATGCCAATTTTGGTGGCAGGTGTGCACGAGCACCCTCCCTACCATGAGCCTTCTGACCTTCTGACATATATCCAGTGACAGGTTTTTCCCCTTCTTCTTGAACGTCCCAGAATCGACCTTTCACGCTATAATCCAATGTCCGAGGGAAAATGAGATTTAGAAGAAATGGTTCTCTACTACAAAATCTTCACTGAACATGGGCTCAGACCTCCCCTCGCTCTTGATGTGATGGTGCTCCTCCTTCTTGCCGGCTAAAGCGGGCTCACTCTGCATCATGTCCTGGATCATTTGGGTACATCGCAACAGTGCTATTTTCAACCATGTTCACAAACCTCCTGGATTCTGGATTGAACGGGCCTCTTCCTAGATTGAGGGATGGAAGAACCATAATGGACAATATAATTCCTTTGTAACCCCTTCCATTTCCTCCCTATGGAGCCCCCTCCGGAAGGGATTCTCAAGAGAAATGTAGATGCGTCTCTCCCTAAAGATGGACTGGTTGCCCTTGTCCTGCTAGCCAAAAACCATATTGGTCAAATAATTTCAGCCAAACAAGAGTCACATCATGTTTTTTGGGAACCTTTGGTTGCCGAGGCTGCCACCATCCTCACTGGAATGATGCTCGCTAAAGACCGTGGATGGTACAAAATTAACATCGAATCAGACTACCTCACCATTATCAATGCCATCATCCTCAACGACGGTGGAATTCAGTCCTTTGGATCCCTCATTAGGAAAATCCACCCCATCCATCAATGCTTTTCTTTCTGCACCTTCTCCTTTACCAAAAGGTAAAGAAACAATGTTTCCCATCATTGGCGGCATCTGGCCCCTTTGATGATAACCAGCACTGGCTAGACCATTTTCCCGCATGGCTTCGCATCTGTACGTCTGCTGATTTTCAACATTAATGAATCCATCTTTTATCAAAAAAAATTAAATTTACATATATAAATATATATTTGTAAATATATTTGTAAATACATTTATATTTGTGTATCTGTCTCTATTTATGTATTTATATATTTATGTATTTATGTATTTATATAATATTTATAGATATAATATAATTATAGTATATATATTTATATAATAATTTTCATATAATTGTTTATATTTATGTGTATGTGTAACAATAATATTATTAATAATTATTATTATTGTTTTTTACACCTATTTTTTAAACTTTAAAAATTATATGCTGGTTTTATAAATACTAAACCTTTATAAACTTTATGATTTATATTATATATATATATATATAATGTTAAGTACATTTACATTATACATTTATTTATGTGATTATATGCATTTATATTATATCACATATATATATATACTAAATTAATTTATAATTAACATGGTATACTACAATATATATATAATAATTATATAATTTAAATAAATTTCAATATAATTAAATATTTATAATATAATTCTATAATATAATTATAATATATATTTATGTATATTTATATTTAATTTTGTCTATATTATATATATTTGTATACATAATATAATATAGATATATATATACCATAATATATAATAAAATGTATTTAATAAAATATATATAAAATATAAATCACAATATAACTATATAATATTTTTAAAACCATATATAAATTTTATAAATTTGAAAAAAAAGATTTAATTAAATTTATATTATATATACCAATATTTATATATGTGTGAATTTTTTATATGTATAAGTATTTATTTAAAGTATTTATGTAATTTCCTTATATATTGACATATATTTATAATGTATTTAAATACATTTATATAATGTGTTTGTATGTATATACACACACATGCACAGACACACATACATATTATAAAATTTGAATTTATATGAATTATAGGGGGTTCAAAAACACCACAAATTCCATAAATTAAAGGGGGTTCAAAACTCCCTCTAATTAGAGGGGGTTTATTACCCCCATCAAATTTCATGGATTATATGTGGTTCAAAAACACCTCAAATTTAATCAATTAGAGGGGGTCAAAAACTCCCTCTAACATTATCAATTAGAGGGGGTTCAAAATCCCCTCTAAATTATTAAATTATAAGGGATTAGAAACCCCCTTTAATATAAGATATTAGCGGCAATTCATGAACCCCATCTAATATCTTAAATTAGAGGAGCTTGTGAACCCCCACTACATTATTTAATATATATATGTATATATATATCCAAATAAATATTATATATATATAACATATCTAAAATCCAACCGAATATATAACGCCATTAATTATTAAATTAGTAATGGTTTTGACATAATTACCATCTCTAAAATCAACCCAAATACTAAAAATATAATTCCAAATATTTTATAGGGGGTTGTGAACCCCATCTAAATTTTATGATTAGAGGGGGATCTGCAGAACCCCCTCTAAAAAACCGCTGCTGATTTGAAGTTTTTTTATAGTGATGATGTGATAAAGAGTTTATAAATATTCAAAAAATGAATATAAGTTATTATAAAGTACAAAGAAGTTGGTTCTAGGACCCCAACTCCAAAAAAATAGATTTAGGATCTCACAAAGGAAAATAAAAATAAAAATGTTATTTTTTAGTTTATTTTGTTGTTTTATGTACATGGCCTTCCAAATATAATAAGCCTCATGATCTTTGTGTTGCAATTAATTGAATATTATGTTAAAAATCATGTAATAATATGTGTAAAATTCTATGGTTGTTAAACCATTATTTTGCGTATTTTTTTTTTGAAAATGAGGTTTTAAAAGGAAAAGGAATTTCAATATTTTCAAATGTTTTTCATATGGATTCAGAAGTGTTTTCCAATGGTTTTATGAAAAAAAGGTTAAATCTTAAAAAATACTAATAATCTGGTATTTGATCATTATAAATGAAATGTGATCCCAATACAATTTATATATTGGGAGATCCTGATACAACTTATACGATGGGTGATACTGATATAGCTTATACAATGGGTAATCTAGATATAACTCTCAAATTAATTTGGATATGTTCCATGTCTTCAAAGATAAGAAAAGGTAGTTAACCTTAGAGGCTTATCTTATGGATTTAATTTGGATCTTGTTATTTTTAACATGGGTTATGAGTTTAGTGATATAAGTATTTTAATTTTTTTTCTATTTTTATGATATGGGTTTAGATGTTTTCATTGATAAAAAGTGTGTGTTTTTCATATGTATTTGATTTATTTCTGAAACTCAAGAATATTTTTATAAAGAAACAATTTAATG
This sequence comes from Viscum album, assembly GCA_963277665.1. Taxonomy (NCBI): domain Eukaryota; kingdom Viridiplantae; phylum Streptophyta; class Magnoliopsida; order Santalales; family Viscaceae; genus Viscum; species Viscum album. The sequence continues at coordinate 610,865,945 of OY728129.1, read as the reverse complement.
TGACTTTATGTTTTTCATGGGGAAAACACATTTCTTTCTTTTATGACCCTTAATTATATTTTTATGATCATCCCAGATTTTTAAATTTCTTTCACAATGTTTAAGGATGATTAAGAACAAAAACTAAGGCATGTTGAATGTCAGGAGGTTTTTTCATGAAAAAATCATTTTTATTTTAAAAAAAATTCGTTATAGTAAAAATGCATACTGATTTTATGTTTCCTCATTATAATATATGATATTTTATGTGAGAGTTATGACCAAATTATCTAAAAATATAAAAAAAAGGTATTTGTAAATAAAATAAATTGAATTATATTCTAAAGGCACTAGAATATGTAAATTTTAAGGTTGGGTCTCTATAGTTTGTATCTAAGAAATGATGTAGTTCTCTTTAAAGATAAGGAAAATGTTAATAAAATTCTTTTTAGATACTCTACATTATGTTTAAGTTGGAATTATATAAAATTTTAAGCACCATGTTGTTTTAAATAATTTATGTCTATCAAGAATGGATTTATTTAGAGGAAATGGGGAAGCTAAAGTAGGAAGGTATCAAGAGGAAAATTTCCATCCAAATTAGCAGCCTCGAATGGTTGGAATTGGAACAGATCAATTTTTTTAGTGATGTATCGGTTGATGTAGGATATAAATAGTGGTGACATCCATGTTAGAGAGAAAATAGATTTACTATAGAGGAACATATCAATAGTTGAGCATTTAATGAAATAGTACCCTTCATATTTTTATAGATCCTTAGATCAAGTGGTAGCTAAAGGATGGATCAATGCATTTGAAAAGATATATAAAGTCATCGGATGTTTAAAACATTAAAAGGTAATTCTTTCCGTTTACCATTTTTAAGGTGAAGCTAGTCGATGGTGGTATTCGGTTAAGAGTACCAAAAAGATAGAGGAGATTTTTGCTATGGAATGAGAAAATTTAAGAATATTTTCTTGGAGAAATATTTCTCTAAGACTATTTGACTCAGAATGGAGAAACAATTATTGGAATTGAGGAAAAAAGATAAAGATTCTTGGTTAGGTATGGACTAAATTTTTTGGGATATGATGATAAAATTAATAGATTTTACATAGAATGAAAACTAATTTTACAAATATATTTAGCCATATATGAATTGAAAAGTTATGATAAATTTTTTCATTATGATTAGAAAGTTGTGACGGATTTTTTATCAATTATATTCCCTGAGAAGAAAAAAATAAAGTAGCAGTCAAGGTGGAAATTAATAGAGAAGATTCCAATTAATAAATTTAGAGGCAAGTACCCAGTATGTTTGAAGTGAAGTAAAAAAATTAGGTAATATTTTATTGGATCTAGAAAATGTTAGTAGTGAGGTAAGTTTTTTCATAGTCCACATGATTGAAAAGAAATGTGTCTTGAAAAATCTATGATTGTGTTAATAGATATACAACTAGCACTGAAATGTTTTTATTATAATGAATTCAGGAATTATGATAATGTTTGTCCAAATTTATTTACACTAGATAAAAATAATCAATATCAAAAGAAATAAAGGTGTAGAAAAATCATTTTCTTCTACTATGATTGATATTGGTCCTTCAAATGAAGTGGTAACACATACATTACTTTTCTATTCAAATTATTATGATTCCCTATTTAACTCTGGATATTTTTGTTCCTTAATTTCTGATAAATTTTCTTATTAAATAGAAATATCACCTCATGAAAATAAGATATAACCTTTGGTGAAAACTTTAGGTAGAAATATTAAAGAAACTAAGATTTATAAAAAAATTATCAGTGAAATGGTATTTCCTAACAGTCTTGTTAAACATCCTATAGTAGAGTTTTAAATTATTTTGGGTTTGGTTTGGATTTTAATTTAACATGATAATATATATTTTAGAGAAATGAAAGTTATATCCAATGATTTTTTACCTTTTATTTCATATCAATAGGCTGAGAAATTGATTATATATTTCACTAAAAATTAAATATATCATGTTGTCATAAATAAATAAACTATTTAAATTATTGATGTGCCTATAGTAAATGAAAATATGGATATTTTTTATGATAAATTGACTGGTGTTATTCATGATCGAGATGTTCTGTTTAAAATTTACTTCATGAATGATTATAAGTCTACTTCAAAAACACCTTATCAAATGGATCAATTAGAACTTTTGGAAATAAAAAAAAAAGATAAAAGAGTTTCTTAATAAAGGTTTCATTCATCCAAGAAATTCACTATGGGTTGAACTTAGTTTACTTGATAAAAAAATAGTTTAATGAGACTTTTTTATTATATATCCTTGAATAATAATACTGTTTAAAAAATTATCATTTGAGTTATATTGATTATTTTTTTATTCAGATCAAGTGATCATATTATTTTTCCAAGATTGATCTAATGTTGGGATACCATCAGTTGAAGGTAATAGAGTAATATGTTTTAAAGATATAATTTCATACAAGATATGGGAATTATGAGTCTGTGGTTATTCCATTTTCTTACCTAAGGAACCAATAGTATTTATAGATCTTATAAATACATTTTCCATGATTATTTAGAAAAGTTTTCGATTATTTTTGTTATTGATATATTGGAATATTATAAAATACATGAGGATCATTAAATAAACCTAACGATATTTTTAAAAACAATAAAATAAAATAAGTTATATGGAAAATTTAGTAATTTTAATGTTTGGTTTTAAAATTTTTTCCCATTGGAGTATTCTTTTAAAAGATATAATAACTATTAAACCTACAAAAACTAAACTTGTTGAAGGATTTACATTGCATAAAAAATTATTAGATATTTATATTTTTCTTGTATCGGTGTGTTACCACAATCAGTTTGTTGAAAAAAATTCTTTATTATCATGACCAATCACTAAGTTAACTAATTAAGTAGTGAAATTCATATAGATAAAAGAGTGTGATGATTATTTATAAGAAGTGAAAAATAGATTGGTGAATGCCCCAATCTTGTCCCTTGCCTCTAGAAATTGTGACATTTTAATCTACAGTTATAATTAATTAAATGTACTTGGTTATAATATTATATAGATTGATCATGTAATTTCTTATACTTAATATTTACTAAAATCACAAGAGTAAATTTATCTAAAATATTTTATATAATTAGCTTTCATGGATTTTTTCTTTAAAAATTGTTACACATAAATTATATGGAGAAAAGTATGAAATATATATTGATCATAAAATTTTAAATTATGTATTCACTCTAAAAGAGTTGAACATGAGGTAGATAATATGGATGGAACTAACTAAGGATTAGGATTGCACGATTCATTACTATCCAATAAAAGGAAACAAAGTAGTTGATAAATTGAGTTAAAAATATAATTCCACATTAACTATGTTTTTTTTTTGGAATATAAACCTTTAGTGAATGATTTTATGAAATTTGGCCTTGAAATTGTGTATACATGAAATTACTCTATTTTATTTCAAGTTTTAGTGATGTTGAAATTATTAAAAACAATTAAGAAAGTTTAGGAGGAGGATCATGTTTTAAAAGAAAATGTAGAATTTGTTAAGAAGTGTAAGTTAAAATAGTTTAATGTTGATGAATAAGGTTTTATCTGATTTGGAAAGACATTATGTGTGCCTTGTGATTCCAAGTTTAAGAGATAATTTTTGAGTGAATCTCATAGTTCCCTATTTTATGTTCATTATAGAAGAAAAAAATTTTACATATAACTTGGACGGTACTACTGATGGGATAGAATGAAAATATATATTTTTTACTTTACCATGATTTTTTTTACTTTTCTGGATGATACATCCTTTTTCAGTACCAGAATAGAAATCGGTAAATATATCCATGTATTTAATTGTGGGATTCCCAAATACATTCTAAGGTAATAATTTGATTTAATATATTGTTGATAAACTAAATAAATCTATATATTTTCTTACCATTTTAGATACTAGGTCTTTAGATCATCTTTCTCAACTATACCTCAAGGATACAGTCAAGTTATATAGAGTTTATCATTCTAGTACATAGATGGAATCTTTTGAAGCATTATATAATAAATAGTGTCATGATCTATCTTTTTGGGATGAATTAAGAGAAAGGAAGTTTTTAGGAATATTTTTTGGTAGAATAAATGGTTGATAAATTGAAGCTGATTAAGAAGAATATGTGGATAACTCAGGTCAGGTAGAAAATTTAAGCTGATAATCAGAGGAAATATCATTCTTTAAAGGTAGGTGACTATGTTTTTCTTAAAGTATCACCAGGGAAAAGTGTTATGAGTTTTGGTAAAATGTGGAAGTTAAGTATATGGTAAATTTGAATGTATGACATCTTTGAGGAATTTAGATTAGTTTTCTACTAAGTGGACTTACCTATAATTTAATCTATGGTATATAATGTATATTATGTTACATCATTGAGAATATTTCTTCCAAATGCATATCATGTTTTGAGATCTAAAATAGTTTAGTTAGAATAAAAACATTCTTATAAGGAACATCTAATACATATTATGAACCTAAAAGGGTGAGTGTTATAGAATAATTTAATTCATTATGTTAAGGTTTTTTGGAAAAGCATATGGTTGAAGAAGTAACGTGGGAATTTGAAATTTTTATAAGGGAAAGTTGTCCCCATTTGTTAGAGAAATGAATAAAATTACAAGGAAGAAATTTCCAAATTGAGGGAAGAATATAAGAACCCATGTAAAGTTAATAACCAAATTCATTCCTTATTAGTATTCATTAATTATAATTTTTATAGTGATTATAATAATATTGAGTAATTTTTCTTTAAGACTAAAAGGAAATAATTTTATTCTTATTAAACTCTTTCTCTTATAAAGTTTTATTATAAAGAATTTATAAATTTAATAATTTTAATTAAAATAATGATATTCATTTTTCAAATAATCATATCAATATTATCTTAGGTTCAATTTTTTGTATTTTTATGAAAAGATTGATTTATCTATAAATAGTGAAAAATATCGATTTCGTAAAACTGTCATTTCTTTTCATTAAATAACATAATTTTAAAGTTTCATTATTACTTTAATTTGATCTTAAAGTAACACAAGTATTATTTAGTTAAATATAATCTAATTAATTTCATTTTAATAATATTTATAAATTATTTTGGTATAAGTACATTTTATGGATTTAAAAAACCAATTTTCTAAAAATAGGTTTTGCTTTCATTTGGAGTTTTAATAATAAATTAATTTTTTCCACTACTAGAAATTGAATATTCAAAAATAGACTCCATATTATGAATAAATAGGTCAAAATTTGGAAAATATGTACCTTTTATTTTTGTTCAATATAAATAGTAACCATAGTAAATATTTTTCACATCTATAAAGGTAAAAAGGGTAATTAAGGTTAAAAATAATATAATGAAGACTAACCCTAAAACTTAACTTTAATATATTTTATGAGCGCTATTTTACCATCCTCATTCAATATTCTAATTTATTGTAGTTTTTTTTCATTTTTATTTTAAAATTACATGTATTATTTTAAGTAAATAAAAATTAAATAATATATCTCGCTTGCATTTAATATCCATTAAATTTTATGATAGGGATAAAAACAATATCTATTTGGTTTAATATATTTATTTAATATATAAATTATTTATTATCATCTATGTTTATTTTTTATTTTTAGTGATGAAATAATTACCTTTAATATTTACACAATGCCGACACAATGCTTGTGCAAGCAGTAGAAAATTATAGAAATAATTTTAAGGACATTAAATGTAATATTGTTTTGGTGAGTTACAGTCTCACAAAAATTTTATATACACATATAACATATTTGGTATGTGTTTGTGAATTATGTATTAATTACATTTATTTCATGTTATTTTAAAAGTCAAATTAAATAAATGGTTATAAAAATGACATTAATGATATTTTATAATAAATAATGTTTTATTAAATTATTTTCATGATATAGATATTGGGGAGGGTCAGTTCCTTGTAGATAGTCTGGTTTAATTTCCTAAGACCTTCGGTTCATGTAATCTCCTAAACCTACGAGACTTGTAATCTCTGAGCCTACAGGCCTTGTAAGGGTTCCTCATCATCCCTTGAAAGGGGGGTTATCAAAAATCAATAAAAATGAAGGCATTCGGGCCATTCAGGGGGGGGGGGGGGGTAAACGATTTGAAATAACTAAAATATATATATTTAGAAAAGTGAATATGATATAGTTTATAATTAAACCATGGTCCATTTATGGGTCAATTTTTCTTCAATAGCAACTTTCTTGACACCTTTAGTGTAAAAAACATTGATACCACTATAACTGATAAAATGGTTAATGAGGGGTAAAAACCAAAAGATATGGGTGAAAAATAACCTAATCTTGAAAACAATTTATCAGATGTGAATACTTAGAGTAATCATAATACTATATTTTAAATATATCAATATGGATCTATTATTAATTAATAATTAATTTAAATTAATTTAGTGCTTTATAAAATTTCCAGAATGTCTCTCTCCTCACTTATAAAAGGGAACCTCCTCTCATCTCTTCCTCACACCTTTTGAGAATTGTAGTTCATCCAATACCACATTATGTCTCTCTAAAAATAAAATTCCCATGTCCTTTATGCCTTCATTTTATTATAAATACATCATAGTAAGGATTTCTTATAAACCTAAAGAGCTTGTCTGGAAAAGAGATATAACTCTTAACTAAGCATTTTCAATTTATTTATTTTTATACCTCCTTCATATTCTATTAAACCATGATAAAATAATAACATAAGTATCTCAAGTAGAATTATATTTTATTATTTTAATGAAATAATCTATATCAATCTCTTATTGTATCAAATGGTGAATCAAAACATTATTCACGCATGCATTTGGACTACAGCCTCCACAAAGCAATGCATTTTGTTTTCCATAAAATCCTCTTAGGGATGATAATGATGATGGATTTAATGTATAAATATTATATTAATTACATAATTATAATTTTTTAAAATGGATATATCATCTATTTTATTACATTACCATTCATTGAAAAATGATAACATCATTCCTACATACATGTGGATTTCCCCCTCCACAAAACGATGTGATTTGTTCTTAAAAAACATGGCTAATGTATATAAGTATATTTAAATATATAATATGATATTTTGGATATAATAATCATTATCTATAGATAAAATAATACTTACCTTATTCCCATAATTATTTTTTTAAGTAGAAACATCACTCATGTGTACATATAAACAACTTTAAATATGATTGTAACATAGTTAATTTCCCATTTCTATATTTAATGTTTATTTTAAAAGAATAATTAATTTATAAAAATTATAATTATTTCAATTTTAATATTCTATAGATTATTTAATAATTAATTCTTTGACCATATCCAACTTACCAAAGTTATTTTGGATATAAAATCCTAATATCATCAATATATCCAATGTGAACATAATTGATTAAGTAATTGTATATAACATGGTAATAAAAAAAGAAAATAAATAATAAATTAGAAATATTTTCTTAATAAATTAAATAGTTGCCATAAGTTTGTTATCCCGGAAGATAAATAATGTACATGACGAGTCTAGCTCAACGTAAGGGATACTCTAATTTAAAACCTTATTTTAAATGTTTTAAAACATTATATTCTAAAGATTTTTATTCCATGTCCATATTCTTATAATTATTACATAGATTAATTTAAATATAAACTAATTATAAATAAAAATTTATGTCTATTTTGACTAAATTTCTAATGTTTTCAAAAATAATATTTTTATATATTTAATATGGAATTTTTTTTCCTTCTTTACAAAAGGAACAAAAGGACTGTTCTCTTAAAACATATATAACATCAACAGATTTTCTTTCCACTAAAATTGTTATTTTATTTTCATATTTTTTTAAAATATTTCTTATTTTATTCAATTAAAAACCATTATTCTATTTTTTTGTTATTTTAGTTTTGAAAATGTTTTCTTTAATAGGAAAGGGTTTTTTGATATCCAAAAATGTTATACATATGGGATCAAAAGAGTTTTTCAAGGTTTTTCTAATAAAATATACAACAATAGAATGTTTTATTTGTGATATGTTACTTTAAAATTATTGATTATTATGTGTGATCTTCAAATGGATTATAATATGGGTGAGACTGATATAACATATATGGTTGGTGAGCCTGATATAGCTATCAACTAAACTATGTAATTTTCCATGTCTTTAAAGGAAAGAAGGAGGGATTTTTCTAGGGAATTTTCTCCTATGTATTAAATTAGGCTCTAGTTATTTATAAAATTGGTAATAAATATAATTCAATAAGTTTCATAAAAGTTTTTCTATTTTCTTTCTATGGCTTCTAAATTCTTTTTTTGAGAAAAACAAGTGATTGTTTCATGAGTATAGTACTGATTTCATACACTCAAGGATATTTTAGAAAAGGTAAATATTTAAAAACAAATTAATGCTTATTACTAGACTAAAAAAATTATTTCTTTTACGTCTCTTATTGAGTTTTTTCTTCTAATCCAATGTTTTTATATGTTTTTCATAGGGTTTAAGGATGAGTGTGAATATAGAATAAGTTGGGTTGAAGTTCATTATGTTTTTTCATGAAAATAAATCATGATCTTTTAAAAAAATTATAGTTAGAGAAAAATGGAAACTTAGTAGAAGTTTCCTCTTTGTAATATATAGTTTTGTTATATAATAGTTATAACCTAATTCTCTAAAACATTAAAACTAAACAATATTTAGGAATTAAATAAAGTGGATTATAATATAAAGGAACCAGATTATGTAATGTTTAAGGCTAGGCCTTTATAATATCGGAGGAAAAATTGACACTATAGAATGAGAGGATTTTAAGAAGATATTTTTCAATAATTATTTTCTTAAAAATAATCACACTAATTTTGAGAAATAATTATTGGATTAGAATTAGGAGTAGGAAGGATCCATTGGTATCAGTGATGAAAACAACACAAGACATGCATGGAATACTTCTAGTTTTATTATTAACCCTAAAATAAAAAACAATTATTTATTTAGTTGAATAAAACCTAACCTACAAAATTATTTGGCTATAAGGGACTATGGTACCTATGAATAAATTATTATATGTTCTATCAATGTGTAAATGTAAATTTGATACTCCAGATTTTATCATTTTTTGGGGGAAAAGAGAGGAAAATATCATTTTAGTTAACCTAAAATAATAAAACCCATGGAATAATGAAGATTCATCTTCCTGTATATTGATGATATGGGAAGAATCATGGGCGTATTTACTCAAAGGAATAGTTAAATTCATCACTAGTGAAAGAAAATTCCATTAAGAACATTAATTTAAAAGGGATTTAAAGAATTAATATAAAGATAAAAATAATACACCACCCACACTCCAATGTATCCATTGAAAGGAGTGTGGATATTATACCAACTAGTGCACCAATCTGAGGATTAATGAAAATTATCAATGTTATAAACCTCAAAATCCAAGGGAGAAAAGAAAATCTTATAAAATCAAAACTTTTTAAGTTTTTCATAAAAATGAGGTGGTGAAAGGTTTTCCAGTTATCCACTTAAGAACAAAAAAAATGAATTTGATTCTAGCTCTACCCACTCATTCATATCTAAGAAGTTCTCTAAGAGCATCAAAATACCACCCTGGTGATTAGATGTTTAATTAATGGTGAAATTTTTTGTGGTTAAATGTTTCATCACAAGTATATATCTCATATCCAAAAGAATTTTATGGGAATGTGTTTACATTAAATATTATTATTATTATCACTTTAGTAAAAAATTTCATGATTTTGGGAATATATTAGATCTATCTATATATATCCCATATTAATTTTTAGGATAGGGAAGTCAGATTTCATATTCCAAGTCACCATATAATTTTTTATCAGTTAAATGATTGATATGAACTAATTATTGAAATTAATCCCATTATATGAGAATTATTACTCAATCATGAAGAGTATTTAGGTCACATGTTTAAGGATAACCCAATATATAGTACACACAAATCTTGAATAAATATATATATATATTATGATATAGTTTCTTGGTTTTCCCCCAGATCATGGGATTGATTTTTTCATATAACTCATACCTGGGGTAATTCCTATGTTATTTGTTTCTTATAAAATAATCCTAATTTAATTAAATAGATTAAATAATAAACTCAAATAGAACATGTATAAGGGATTTATACATATATTTCTTACCTGTGGTGTGCACTAGTTCTCTTTATTGAGAATAAAGATGGATCAATGCATATCTACATTTATTATCCTGTACTTGGCCAGATCATGATCAAGAAAAAGTATCCACTACCCTTTATTGATGACTTATTCTATCAATTTTGAGAGGATCAATACTTATCAAATATTAACCTTTGATTTGGATATCATTAATTAGGTGAAAATACAGGGCATGGACAAGATAGTCTTTCATTTAGACTTAAACATTCTCCTTTCACCATCATGGATATGATGAATAATGTCTTTATATATTTCCTTAATAAATTTAAGTTAGTATTTATAGATTATATTATGATTTATTTAAAGATAAAGTATGATAATTAAGATCACTTAAGGATTGTGATTAATACCTTGAGAAAGGAAAACTATATAAAAAATTTATCAATTTTAAATTCTAGTTACCTAAAGTATCATTATTTATCCATGTAATCAAAACCAATGGTATACTTGTGGATATTTAAAAGAAAATAGTGATTGAAGAATGGATCAGATCAACCAATATAATAGGGATCCATATTTTTCTTTGATTTTTTGGATATTTATCGATTCTTTGTGAGAAATATATATTGACTGTCAAATCCACTAACCAAGTTAACAATAAAGGGAGACAAGTTCCTATGTATAAATAAATGGGAATACAATTTCTAAGATATTAAGATATTTGTAGTCATTACACCTGTTCTCACACTAACCTATAGTAGAAAAGGGTTTTCTATATACCATGATGCATAAAAGAATAGATTGGGGTGTATTGTCTTGAAAAATTGCATGGTGTAGATTCTGTCTCACATCAATTATAGATTCATGACTAAAATTAATTAAAACATGATTTAGATCTCACGACAATAATATTTTATTTGATGATATGGATGAATTATATCAACGGTTAAATTCGTGACATGTAAACTTATTGTAATATATTATATTGTATATTCACATATAAATATTTGAACATTTACAAAAGAAAATGGAAGGAGTTGTTCTAGTACTATAACTACACAATGAATTATCATCCTAGTATGGAGAAAAACATGGATGATACTATTAGTATGAAGTATCTACTACATCATCCAGGATTAGGATTTAAAGATACCTAATACTAATGGATTTATATAGGATGGACTTTGAATTCATGACGTAAGGAGAGAAATAATATCTTTCTCAAAGGGATTCTCAACCATCTCTCTATTTAATGATCAAGGAGGTAAAGAAGTATTATGTGAAACCAAAGAATAAGGTACATAATATTCCATAATTCAACTTTGACCGTAATAATATTATTAGAATTAGGAAATGAATATGTGTTCTATCAGTAAAAGAATTTAAGAAGTGGTTGTTGAATGATTCACATATTACATCATTCTTTATCAATCCTAGAATCACAAAAATTTATAGATATATCATGAATAGTTTTTGGTGGGACAATATGAAGATAGATATATAGATTATACATCGGAATGTTTGGTTTTACAATAAGTTAAGTATAAATTTAAAAAGTCTAAGGTGATGATGCAACTATTAACTATACATTTATACAATTTATAGATCATTCCCATGGATTTCATTATATGACATCATAATGAGGATTCATAAACCCTTAATTATAAAGGAAACTATTTTAATGAGGGAATTCATAAAATTATGTTTCTATATTCTTTTATAACATTATTTAAATACCTTATTATATCCACTATCTATGAATATCATTTTATACTGTAATGATGTTCAATTAGAATTATTATGATTTCATGAAAATGATATTAATATTACATAACTTTAAACTATTTCAACTACAAGTTTTTTTTGGTTGGATTTGTTCTCAAATGGAAGTTCATTGGTTTGAACATGAAGATGTTTGAAACCTATGTGATACTAAGAAGATTGGTGAGCACATTTTTAAAAATTACATTCACTATATTGTGTTGTTTCATCATAGTGTCTTTGAAATTTTTATATTGAATATGGAAATGGGTAGATTATAGAAATAGTCGGAAATTTAGAAGGTGTTTTAACTTATAATTTCAGATGTCTAAAATGGAGAGGATTTTTTAGGTTGCGTTCTAGGTCATGTTGTTTATGATGTGAGATATATTAAGAATTAGATTCTCAAAAATAGGGAGAAGTTTAATAGCACACTATGAATCTTGGTATTTTGGGATTAGAAAATATATGTGCAAGATAGGCAGATCTCTATGTGTTTCAGCTATATTGTGGTGAAACTCATGTACATGTATTTGATATCTTATAGGGGTGATAAGAAACTAAAATGTATCTCTCGATGGTGGTAGTTTTTTTACATTAATATAAATCTATTTAAAATGTTGCACCACTCTATGAGTTTTTAGATTCCATGTATGTTGATGGTTAATGAATTAGGATATTCAAAGACGGTACAATACATGCATGTGGGCATAATAGAATTCATAATAAAGGTCATGTTTAATTTACATAGGTGTTTTGATCAGATACCATGAAAAAGTGATTAAAAATAGAGGTTATGATCATTTTTACTTATTTTGTGACTCTATAATTGTTTTAATGGTTACAACCTTGATCTTTATAAGGTCTCAATACATATTTAATAAATAATATTTAGTTTTAACTAAAAAAATAATTTTCATTCATTCCTGAAAACCTTTTTATGTTTCGTGTTTTAGAGAATTATGTCATAAGTATTACATACCAAACTCATACGTTATAATGTGGGAAATACCTTTAAGTATCTATTTTTTCACAATACAATACTTTTAAATTGAAGCACATTTTCTTTCCATGATAAATATTCATGATTTTCAACTTCACTTTATCAATGTTTCTATTCATCTGAGAACCCTATTAAAAACATTTCAAAACATGGGATAAGCACAATAATCTCAGTAAGGTACATATAAAAAGGAATAAAAAACCATTTTAATCTATTTTAGAACCACGATATCATATCATAGAATTTTACTTTAACATAATAAAATATGAGCTCAACAAATAATTTAGTTGCACACGAAATTAGCTTTATAACCCAATGTTTTTCATTAAATAATTTTTATGTAAACATATTGGAAAATTCATAATCATGAGTGTTTCTCGTAAAACATGAGAACCAATGAAAAATATTTACTTAAAAAAATACCCTTTTTCATTAAGAGGAATAATAATTATTTTAAATAAAATATCATTTGATTAACTTATGAAATAAAAATGTCTCTATAAAAAATCATTTGAAAGAATAAAAAATTCATGTAGATTCCTTGAGGCATCATCTTCATATATCCCTTATAACACCCTTACAAATGGAATAACATACTCTATCAGTTCAAATATAATGATCTGGAGAACATAATCATTACCCAATGCAATAGAGTGTTAAATTGATCTCTCCCATCATCATAAAATTTATAAGTACCATAAAATAAATTAAACAAATAAAATATTGCATTTAAACTATCAAAATCATAAAAAAATACATCTACATCTATAAGAAAAATATTTTCAGGTACTGATATATCCCTTTCCTTTAACACCCCATTTTTAAAACTAAAATACCTTGAAAAAAGGGAAAGAGGCATTTTAATTGAATAAAACATGATTTTTTAAAAATAGATTGAAATATAAAAAAATATTTTTGGTGGTGGAAATATATGTTGACATTATATATGTTAATATAGAATATCCCTTTTTAATTTTGTAAATAAAGTCAAAACATTACATATAAAATATATAAAAAGATTATTTTTTAGAAACATTGAAGGAAAACAAAAATAGACATAAAATATACTTTATATTTTACTTATGTCAATATATCTATATCCCAAAAATTACTTTATGAATATGAAATTGTAGTAAAATTTTTAGAAAACCTTTAAAATATTTAAAACTGAGTTTTAAGGTAAAGTGTTTCCTACCTCGAGTCCAACTTGTGACATACATTATTTATCTTTATGAATAATAAATTTAATTTTGTATATAATTTATAAGTAAACTTTTTATTTTTTATTTTTGCTTTTATTTCAGTTATATCCATTTTATACTTAATTACTTAATCAATTAACTTCACATTGGATGTTTTGATAACATTCTAATTATAAGTCAGAAATGGATTGGGTAGGTTGAATATGGTCAAATGGATCACGATTATAAAATTTTAAAAATATTAATTATATTATAATTATAATTTTTATACATTATTTGTAATTTTAAAAACAACCATGTAAGATGGTTATGAAAAATTAATTATGTTACAACATGGAGAGGACAGTCCAAACGTGCTCATGAGTAACATTTCCATTTTTTAATGAACATGGTGGAAATAAGGTAAGTATTAATTTATATTTAAATAATTATAATTCAATATTAAATATTAATATTATTTCCTTCAATCCACTTATATATACAATCCTTATGAGGTAGTGATGAAAAATAAAATACATTGGTTTGTGAGGCGGTTGTCCGCACATACACATGAGTGATGTTTTTAAATTTTTTGTTTAATGGTAAAGTGGAAATTATATTATTAATTTAAGATTATGTAATGAAATTTATATCATATATATCACATTATTTAATTTTGATCTATCATTTTGACAAACCATAACAGTCAGTGATTAAAAATGAAAATACATTATCTCACGAGTCGGTAGTCTACTGGTATGCATGGGCGATTTTTTATTTTTCTTTTATTGTTAAGTAGATGAAAAGGTATTATAATATAAATATAACAAAATTTAAGTATATGTGATATAATTATGCTATTATAGGATAATTTTTAAAATAGTTTTGAAGGAGCTAAAATATGAAATAAAAAAGAAAATGATTGGTTAATAATTATACCTTTTCTTTGAAAAACCTCCTTAGTTGTATCCATAAAGCTTTACTAGGATGGTATTATGATTGAAAAAGGACCTATTAGATGTGGGGAAAGATTTTATTAATGTATATGATAAGTTATTATCAAGATAAGAGGAAATATAATTGTGGAGAAGATTGGAGAGGGGGTGCACTTTTATAATTGAGGGAGATGGCACACCTAGATTGTTTTCAAAAGAATAAAATATATAAATTTAGTACTCAATCCAAATATCTCCAAAATGGTCAATTTTAAAATATTTTATAGTATATGGTCTTAATATGAACACTAAATATAATTTATACAAGTTTTTAGATCATTTTAACCCTTATCATTTTAGTTTTAACCCTTTAACCTATTTTAACTTATACCAGGGTAACTACCTTTTTCCCAAAGTTACTATTCATAACAACCAAAAATTAAATGGTATCATTAAAAAATTTATTTTCATTTTAAAAATATTGATCCCATTTTATCAAATTAATTATCTATAATATTTAGAAATTACTTCAAAAATAAACTTGAAACAAGCGACAGGAAAAACTATTTTTTAGATAAAATTCCTTTTAACGATAATTTTTTTATACAAAATTAAAGAATGATTATCGTTAAAAAATAATTTTACACATATTACTACATTATTTTAATCATAATTATCCATAAAATAAAAACCAAGGATCGAAGAGTCCCATGTCTTTAGAAGAATAGGTCCATTATTAAGAAAAATTATAATAGAATAAAAAATATTTTTATTAAACATTATAATGAGATAATAACTCCAATTGAGATCCTATAGCTACATTGGATATCTTAGGGAATACATAGACAAAATAGATTTGAAAAAAATATAAGTAAGGGAATATACATTAGAAGGAAGCATATAACATGAATTAGAAGGCATCACATGACAACATAAAAGGTATGGATCATGAATAAGTATATGGAAACATAAAATATTGTACATGGAATAATATGATAATTGAAACATAAGAAATTAGAAGAAAGTTATAATATAAAATACACATGATTTAGGGAAAACTTCTTAGAAAATATCACATGGTGGAAAAATTCCCATAATGGATTAGGTTTACTCCCTAATCACATACATAACATCTCTTGAGACTAAAACATTACCCAATGAATTATAAATATATCATAGATGAACCATTATTACATTTTCATGCATATTTTTTCAACCTAAATAATCAAACATAAGGAAAAAACATATGGGTTACTCATGGAAAGAAATATGTATTAGAATCATGTCATAAGGCATAACCAAGGGGTGTATAATAAGGGTATCCATGAAATAAGGGATTTAAATCATTATTGAACATTATTAAAGTAAATATAATCATAGTTCATGATTAATTAAGTCTAAAAAAAGTTAAAACATAAAAAATAGTTCTTAGGTAACATTAGAAATTTACCACTTAAGCATGATTTTATGGAAAAGAATAAAGAGTCATTAAAGTGGATAAATGAATAATTGTTTGCATGAGACAAGAAATGAACTAAAATATTTTTTTATGATAATAGAGTGATTTAGAAAATTATTTTATTCTTTAAATATTTTATTGAGTGTGTATAAAAATGTGAAAGAAAAAGACAAGTTCCCTTTAGCTTGGTTTGCTTATCTATATGAATTGAGAAGGGATCCTTATAAAATATGTAATTATCCATCATTGAAAGATGAATTGAGCTAACTATATATATGTGGTAAATAAAAACAAAACATAAGAGAAGTATATAATAATAATTAAGGGATTAATTGAGTCAAATAGAGATAAATTATAACCCAAAAGAAATATAGAGGTTATGAGAAATCCTTTGCCTTATGTACAAATGAATTTTACCCTTGTAATTAATGTCCTGGATAATCAAATTAGATTGATTTATTTCTTAATTAAGAACCTTTTACACTTTAATTTTATTTATTATAAATTTATTAAGTTCATTTATGGCCATTTTTATTAGTTATAATGTTCAATTTCATCGTTCTGAGAGTGTTCATTTCATGTTTTCATGGCTGTTTCACTTGTATATAATTATGGAACTTCTTTTTGAATGGTAGCACTATTAAAAAATTGAAATTAAATAGTATTAATAAACTTATAGATATTTAAATGGTTCCACATATCATTTTATTTTCTAACATGAGGATGACTCATTTGATAAAACATTAATGATAAATGCTTAGTTTAGTTTGGCGGTTTTTCTATCCATCACAAATTGGTTTTGTTTTATTTAAT
Source organism: Viscum album (assembly GCA_963277665.1). Classification (NCBI taxonomy): domain Eukaryota; kingdom Viridiplantae; phylum Streptophyta; class Magnoliopsida; order Santalales; family Viscaceae; genus Viscum; species Viscum album. The sequence goes on along the minus strand of OY728129.1, from coordinate 610,848,562 downwards.
TTTATTTATATATATTAGTTCCATAACATGGAATAATTATAATAAAATTACAAAAATCTTATTTAACCATAATAATAGCTTTATAACTAGCCTTGAAGGTGATAATGAAAAATGAAAACTCGTTATCCAAAGACACGGTTATTCACTATAATTTGAAAAATATTTTAATTTATTTGTTTAAGAGGATATGGGGAAAAAGGGGTGGATTGAAAATATTACATTATAAATATATAATTCCATTATATACATGATACAAGATTTATTATGCTTTGATAGATGAATGAGGTGAGGGGGAGGTATGTAACACCCCGAGATTTCATGAGAAATATTATTTTTAATTTCCTTGATGTCTTGTGTTGTACGCTACACCAAGATTATATTGCGCTATACACAACACCGTATTAGCTTGTAGTATACACAAACATTATTCTTGGCATGTGTTGCATGCTAGAGCGACCTTCCTCAATAGCTTGTGTTGTACGCAATACCGAGTTTCACTAAACAATGACATATTGTTATGAACTATCCTTTATGAATAATATTAACTACATTTTGAATTTTATTTCATAATAATTCATCTTAAACAAATTCTAGAACATGGTATGAGAATAAAATAATTTTTTCAAAAAATGCAGTTTTGCGGCCTTTTGATGGCGCACCCACATTAAATAAACTTTTTGACATGTTTATAAGTTAAATTAGACAAAATAAACTTATTAATTGCAATATGGACATAAAAATTTAATTTGGATAAATTTTTATATTTTTCTGTTATCTTTTATATTTTGATGATTAGTAAAAACACACGAAATATTATTTAAAAACAACTTTTTTTCATCAAGATAATTTATATGGATAAATTATAATATTCAATGGTTTTAAAGTATAATTTGAATATATTTTTTCCATTTAATATAATTCATTATAATTAATTTTAAATTGAATTCATAGGTAAAAAAATTTCAATCTTTGACAATGTTTTAACTTTTAAAACCTATTTTCTTAACAACATGATTAATTTTAAATTAATTACTGCCACTTATGTGTTTTGAATTTTGAAAAATTGAATCCATATTTTGATTTAATGGGTCCAAATTATGTTAATTTTTCACTTTTATTTTTTAAATATTATGAATAGTAACTACGGTAATTTTTATTTACAACATTTAAAGGTAACTCAGGTAATTGAGGGTAAAAATAAGATTATAAAATTTTTGTAACACCTAAAAAAATTATTGGATGAATAAAAGTATACCCATATCACATAAGGGTAGAAATAGATTTATTTAATGGACTTTTTACCATGAAAAGGATGTAATTATTATTAAAACCAAAGAAAGTGACAATATGTCACTCTCTTATATCTTATAAGTGTAATAATTTTAATTTAGTGGTAAACTTCATAAAACCTCGAATATAAATAGTCTCCAGAAATATAATAAAATTATCTACATTATAATAATTTATTTATAATTTTTAGGGATTAAATAACTATCATAAATGATGACACAATAGTGATGTAGAAATTAATTTATTGATTTAGATATCAAATAAATAGTTTTAAAAATATTAGAATAATTATTATATGAACTATTTAATGTGCTAAACGAATTCTTTAGACAAATATGACATGTTATAAATCTATTAAATACTTTTTTCGAATATATCCCCTATGTGGATTTTATTTAAATTCAAATAAATGAATAGTGTCAAAATTGACACTCTTGTTATTTTATAAAAATAACATATTATAAAATTGTTTAAAAATCACAAAAATATTTAAAAATTATGTATTGAAATTTATATGGTCTACAATGTCATAAATTATCCAATTATTTAAAATTCACAATACATAAGTAATTATTTAGAAAAATTTAAAATTGAGAATATTATTACCAAAAATAAAATTTAATAGATTAAATAAGGATAAATCAAGTTGATGAGGTTTAAAATAAATTCCCAACATGTCTAAATATTATTGTTTGATGATATTAAAACCCTATATCATCTAATAATCATATTTTTGTCATTTTTTTAGGTTTTTAAGTGTGGTTTGGGTTTATTATAAATTAATATTTTAGAGGTTTCAAAAAGTGCCCTGCTCCTCTCTTATAAAAGGGCACCTCCTCCCTCTCCTCTTCACAACTTCTTTTAGCCTTCAATCCCGGCCAAAACCTGACCATTTCCATTCTCCACTTCCATAGAAACATACTAAAGGTCCTAGTATTCTTAAAATACCAACTTTAGTGTCCTAAAAGTAGGTTTAGAAGACGCGCGTCAAAGAAGAGGTAATATCCTTTACCGATTCTTTCAATTTATTTCTTCTTATACATCCTCTTATTTAGTTGTTTCATTATAAAGTAATAACATAAGTATCACTAATATAATGATATGTTATTATAAATACGAAACAACCCTCTTTCACCTTCTATCCTTCCTATGGAAAACGAAATCACCACGCGTACGTACGTACAACTTACCGTCTCCACACCGTGGTGTAATCTGTTTTTCCAACACCACCTTAATTGGATGGGAAAAATGGTAGAAATAATAACTATATATGATTATTATAACATGATAATAATTCTGAGATATTATATCATCCACTCCAATTCCATTCAATAATTATGGGAACGATATCATCGCTCGTGCGTACGTACAGATAAATTACCATCTCCACGACGCGATGAGATTCATTCTCCATGTTAACCATTCAAGAATGTTTATAAAGTATATATATAATAAATAATCATAAAATATATAAAATAATAATGCTACTGGATATATACATATATATATATATGTCATCTACTTACTTCCATTCAATTCAATTAATAAATGAAAACAACGTTCATGCGTACGTTCGGCCTACCGTCTCCATGAACGGTGTATTTCATTTCATTTATCTATCTATTATATACATATATATACTGAATATATATGATATACAAATCATTTTTTACATTATGGAAGTAGGTAAATAATTATATAAGTAATAATAAAATCAATAACAACAATTCCAAACACGTACGATAAATGAAACAATTTTACCCAAAACGCTGCTTTAACATGGAATTGTCAAATGAACGGGTAATATAAAGTCGTAATAGAATAATATATGATATCATAAATATTATTATGGTTTTTTTACAAGTTAATAATATGTTTACACCCACTATACAAGAGTCTCGGACACATATGGAAGAAATTGGACATAAGGTAAGGGATAATTTTGCAATCTCATTTTTATCCAAGATTTCTTATATGTAAGTATTTACTAGGATTATATTATTCATCCATGTACATAAAATGTTTTTCATAAAGTGTTTAATATTCTTAAAAGTATTTTTAAAGTCATGTTTACCCCTCTTTGACTTTTAATTTGTGTTATGGAAGGAATCATTCTTTTTTTTACCATACATGGCACTTTTTGACTTTTCCGTTAAAAGTACGAGGAGAATGTTTTTTTAACTTATACAGAATTAGCAGAATATTACGGTTTTATAATGCCTTTTTTTTCATTAATATTACTATACAATATTTCATTATTATTTTAAAAAAATCATTTTATTTGAAAATTTCATGGCATTTTGTGAAAAGAAAATGATTTTTAAGAAGAAAGAATATTTTCCTCAAGAATTCATTTCAAGTGTTTTATCAAAATTATTTTCCATCTAAGATAATATAGGGCTCTATTTCTATCCCTATTATTACATTTATTTGATTATTTTACGATGGAATTATTTTTATGAAGTCCTTTTATCTTATATGGATTATGTTATGATGGCATGATGTTTAAAAATCCCATTTTTATTACATGGGTTATGCTATGGTGTATGATTTATGATTTTATGGCACACATAAGAATGGTTTCATTATGAGATGGGACATACCTATATCTCCCTCCAATGCATTGGGTAAAGATTTATATCACATGAGATAGAATGGATGGAACAACAAGTGAATCTGGTTCAGTAATATAGGTTTGGAACGACAAGTAAACCTGGTTCAGTAATGGACTTTGTCCACTATGATGGTCTTTGAAGTAATTTCTTGGATACTATGGGAATCCTAACATGTGATTAATGGATTCCACAATTAAATGTTTTATTCCCATTATATTTTTTCATGACTAATGTTTCTTTATAGTCTATGCCTTACGTACTGCCATGTTTATGTCATTTATCAAGATTTTGATGTTTAAACATCATATTCATGTTTTTAAGTTCAAAAGTATATGGTTTGTTTTATTTCTTCCATGATTTCCCTTACTGAGCATTTGAGCTCACCCTTTTTTTGTTTTGTTCCCCAGGATATAAATAATGGTTTTAGGTAAGAAAACAAAAGGGGAAGATCTTTATGGGAGATGTTGAAGATCTTTCACCACGATTAAAAGATTGTGTTCTGAGTTTCCAAAGACACTAAACTAATACGGTCTTTCGGCATCTATTTTTTTCATGTGTTAATTTTTTCGCAGAAGTTATGTAATATCTATGTACATCAATCTTTGGTTCTCTAAAGTTGGTATCAGAGCGAAGGTTTATTTAATCTTTGGAAACTAGGATACAAAACCTTTAGTGAAATCCCTAGAGATATTTCTAAGGTATTTCTCGGGAAGTCTCTAAGGTTAAGTATAAGTATAGGTTATATTCCTAGAATTACGATAATGATATTAGAATTAAACATAAGATGTTATATATTGAATTTACTCCTCCTTTATTATGTTGTTTTCCTAGAATGAGTTTTGCCTCACACTCTATTCTTTTTGGGTTTTAGACGATGGATGGAACCCAAAAGAACTGTTTTGATCAATGTAATGGACAATGCAATGATTGTCCTCCTAAACAAACCAATGTTATGGGAGATGGATTGAAAAATCTTATTACTATACTTACACAAGCTATGAATCATTCTGGACTTCCAAATGAGCAGAGAAAGGAACATTATTCTATTGAGACCTTCATGAGGCAACGTCCACCTTCTTTCAATGCGTCTTCTGATCCACTTATTGTTGAGAAGTGGATCAGTACCATTGAAATGATATTTTTCATACATCACTGTTCAAAACATGAAAAAGTCATTTTAGCTGTTTACTATTTAGAAGGTGAAGTAGTCCAGTGGTGGACTCTAATTAAGAATACAAGGCCCTAAGATGAAATTGAATCCATGGAATGGGATGAGTTCAAGAAATTATTTTTCAGTAATTACTTCCCTCTTATTCTTCTAACAAAGATGGAAAAGGATTTACTTGAGCTTAAGAAAAAGGATGATGAATCTGTTGGTGTATGAGAGGTGAATTTTACAAGGATTGCAATGTATGCATCTGGCTTTATCATCCAACCTAAGAGTAAAGCTGATCGATTCTTCAATGGATTAAAACCTATTCTTCAAAGGGCATTAGCTATAAGAGGCTTTAGTAGCTGTGATGAAATTGTGCGTTGTGCTATCAAGGTAGAACTGGAAGTTGGTGTTACATATCCATATCATGGTTTTGACAAGAAACCAAAGATGGATTTCAAGGAAAAATCTCAAAACTATGGTGAAAAGAAGACAAATGTTTCGTTATGCTCAAAGTTTGGAAAAAAGCATGGTGGAGATTGTCTTAAAGGGACTAGAAAATGTTTTAAGTGTGGGAAAGAAGGTCATCGAGTAGTTGAGTTCCGAACGAATGGGAAAAGGTAGTAATGATGTGAATGGACAAAAGACTGTAGAGAACTCACCACCAACACTTCAATATTACAAGTGTTGGGGAATGGGGCATTGTGGTAATAAATGCCCAAATCCAGGGGTTAATGATGATCGACATCAACAACCTCTTAAGGCAAAAGACAAAGGGAAGTCACATGCAATCACTATTCTTGATGTTGAATATGACAAAAAAATTGGTGGAATGATTAAGTGTTTATGTAATGAGATTCTAAAATAGTGTTGTGGAATCTCATTTTTAGTATCATGGAATATAGGAATATCTATGTATTGGTTTATTGTGGTTTTCAATAATTTTATGGTACCGGTAACCATGAAAAGTGATTGAAATAATTTTTGAAAGAATATGATATGCGCATAATAAAGGGATAAAGAAAAATAATATTTTTGATAGTATTAATGATCTCATGACTGATATAAGGACAAAGTGATATCATGGTTTGAGTATATAAAAATTTTGTGATTTTGTTATGTGGAAATAATTAACTTTTGACAGCAGTCATGTTTTCACTAAGGTTCTCTGGTAATACATGTTTCAAGATAATACATGATTAAGGTATTCACATGTTTGTAATGTGACCAATAAGATACATCTTATGATATATGGGAGATAAATGATGGTATTTAAATTCTTGGTAGATGACCATTCTAGTAATCGTTTTCTTTATACTGTGAGTTTAGACAGAATTATTTTCGATAAGCCTAAAGATTGGAATGGATTAAGTTATACATCAGATAATATTATTTAAGGCTAGAACTTTTTTTTCGATATTATTTCTGAAATGTTATAATGGTGTAGTTTTAGAAAAAGTACAACCCGTAGGACAAGCAACAACCCATCACGTCGGACAAGGTTTTGGGAATCAAACCCACAACTGAAGTGTGATAGGTCTTTATCACCTACCACTAGACTACAGGAAGTCCCTTGTTAGTAGAAACAAGTTTTTTTTATTATGTAGTAGGATAGATGAAGTATAAGTGCATTTTTGGAATCATATATGATTAATATCACCATATATGGATTTATGTATATTTAATAACTTTTGCTAACCTTTTGTTTGAGAGAGATGGAATGACCTATCATTCTATCACATGATCTGCTAACACTTCATGAATGACTAATTCAACTTTTTTTCTTTAAATAAGAGATGAAGTGGAAATTGTTCATGGAATGACCAATGATGATATTACATTGAAATCAAGTAAGTATTTCTCCTTATAAAGAAATTCATCAACTTTAGGGAAATGATCATGAAAACAAAAAATGTTGTCCTAGTACCATCATATCCAATGAATCAGATGGTACCTTAGATCATCAAAAATTTATGGATTTGGGATTGTTGGATTTTTCATAGCCATGTTCTCTACCACTCTTCATCAGAACATGATTGTTAGATTTCTCTTCTATATCCATATTTTCACCTATGTTATTCTATGTGGAAACCCAGGGATGATTTAATTTGGTTAATTGTTATGTTTCATATTTTGTTTTTAAAATTATGTTTTGGTATTCAATTTTATGATGTGGGCTTCTATGCAAGAAACTTTCAAGTAGTAAACCATTTATTATCCCGACGAATTTCGAGGGCGAACTTCATTTTAAGGGGGGTAGAATGTAACACCCCTAGATTTCATGAGAAATATTCTTTTTAATTTCTCTGATGTCTTTTTTTTATGCTACACAAATACTAGATTGCGCAATACGCAACACCGTATTAGCTTGTAGTGTACGCAAACAGTATTATTTGCTTGTGTTGCATGCAAGAGCGATCTTCCTCAATAGCTTGTGTTATATGCAATACTGAGTTTCACTAAACAATGAAATATTGTTATTAACTATCCATTATTAATATTATTAACTACATTCTGAATTTTATTACATAATAATTCATCTTACACATATTCTAGAACATGGTATGAGAACAAAATAAATTTTTCAAAAAATGTATTTTTTCCACCTTTTGATGGCACACCCACTTTAAATATAGTTTTTGACATGTTTATAAGTTAAATTATACAAAATAAACTTATTCATTGCAATAAGTATATAAAAATTTACTTTGGATAAATTTTTTATATTTTGCTGTTAACTTTCATATTTTGATGAATAGTAAAAACATGCAAAATTTTATTTAAAAACTTTTGTTCATCAAAATAATTTATATGGTTAAATTATAACATTGAACGGTTTAAAAGTATAAATTGAATATATTTTTACCATTTCATATAATTTATGTTATTACCATTAATTTTACATTGAATTCAATGTTAAAAACATTCCAATCTTTGACAAAGTTTTAACTTTTAAAACTCGTTTTCTTAACAACGGGATTAATTTTATATTAATTACTGCAAATTTTGTGTTTTTAATTTTAAAAAATGGATTCCATATTTGGATCAATTGGGTCCAAGTTATGTTAATAGGTTACTTTTTTTGATATTATAAATAGTAACTATGGTGATTTTCATTTACTATAGTTAAAGGTAAATCGTGTAATTATGGGTGAAAATAAGATTATAAAATTACCCTAACAACTATCAAAATTCTATTGTATGGATTAAAGTCGACACGTATCACCTAAGGGTCGAACTAGATTAATTATAGGGACTTATGACCATAAAAATGATGTAATTATTCTTAAAACCAAAGAAAGTGACATCATGTCACTCTCTTATATATTATAAGTGATACAATTTTACTCTAGTGATAAACTTCATAAAACCTAGAATATAAATAGTATACAGAGATATAATAAATTTATCTACATCATGAGAATTTATTTATAATTTTTAGGTATTAAATAATTATCATTAGTGATGACACAATAGTGATGTAGAAATTATTTTATTGATTGAAATATCAAATAAGTTGTTTTAAAAATATTAAAATAAATATTATATGAAGTATTTAATGTGATAAACAAATTTTCTAGATACATATGACATTTTATGAATCTATTAAAAAAAATTTGAATATATACTCTCTTTTGATTTAATTTAAATTCAAATAAATGAATAGTGTCAAAATTGACACTATTGTTATTTTATAAAAATAACATATTATAAAATTGTTTAAAAATTATGAAATTTTTAAAAATTATGAATTTATATTTATATGGTCTAAAATGTCATAAAGTATCTAATTATTGACAATTTACAACATAAAAGTAATTATTTATAACAATTTAAAATTTAGAATATTATTACCCCAAATAAAATTTAGTAGATTAAATAATGATAAATCAAGTTGATAAGGTTTAAAATAAATTCTCAACAGGTATAAATCTTATTTTTTGATTCTATTACAAAACTATCTCATCTAATATTTGTATTTGAGTCATTTTTGGTGGTTTTTAAGTGGGTTTTGGGTTTATTATAAATTAATATTTTAGAGGTTTCTAAAAGTGCTCCTCTCCTCTATTATAAAAGGGAACCTCCTCCCTCTCCTCTTCACAACATTTTGAGCCTTCAATATCATCCAAACCCTAACCATTTACCTTATACACTTCCCTAGAAACATACTAGAGGTCCTGGTCTTCTTAAAATAGCAACTTTAGTGTCCTAAGAGGAGGTTTAGAAGAGGCGCGTCAAAGAAGAGGTAATATCCTTTACCGATTCTTTCAATTTATTTATTATTCTACATCCTATTATTTAGTTTTTTCATTATAAATTAATAAAATAAGTATCAATAATATACTTATATGTTATAATAAATATGAAACAACCCTCTTTCACCTTCTATCGATCATACGGAAAATGAAATCACCACGCATGCATACGTACGACTTACCGTCTCCACGCTGTGGTGTAATCTATTTTTCCAACACCAACTTACATGGATGGGTAAAATGGTAGAAATAATAACTTTATATGATTATTATATCATGATACCAATTATTAGATATTATATCTTCCACTCCAATTCCATTCAATAATTATGGTAACAATATTATTGCTCGTGCGTACGTACGGATTACCGTCTCTACGACATGATGAGATTTATTATCCATGTTAACCATTAAATAATGATTATAAAGTATAAATATAATAAATAATCAAGAAATATATGAAATAATAATGTTATTGGATTTATTTATATATATATATATGTCTGTGTCATCTACTTACTTCCATTCAATTCAATAAGGAAATGACAACAGTGTTCATGCGTACGTATGGTCTACCGTCTACATTAACGGTGTATTTAATTTCATTTAACTATCTATTATATACATATATATACTGAATATATATTATATATAAATCATTTTTTACATTCTGGAAGTAATTAAATCATGATATAAGTAATAATAAAATCAAGAACAATAATTACAAACACGTACAATAAATGAAACAATTTCACCCAAAACGCTGCTTTAACATGGAATTGTCCAATGAATGGGTAATATAAAGTCGAAAGAGAATCATATATGATATAACAAATATTATTATTGTTATTTTACAAGTTAATAATATTTTTAAACCCACTATATAGGAGTATCGTACACATACAAAACAAATTGGTCATAAGGTAAGGGATAATTTTGCAATCTCATTTTTATCCAAGATTACTTATACATAAGTTTTTACTGGGGTTATATTTTTCATCCATGTCCATAAAATGTTTTTCATAAAGTTTTTAATATTCTTCCATGTATGTTTAAATTCATGTTTACCCCACTTTGACTTTTAATTTGTGTTATGGAAGTAGTCATTCTTTTGTTTACCATATGTGGTACTTTTTGACATTTTCGTTAAAAGTATGCGGAGAATGTTTTTTTAACTTATACGGCATGAACTGATTTTTACGGTATCATAACGCCTTATTTTAATGAAGCTTACTATAAAATATTTCATGATTATTTTCATAAAAATTCTTTTCTTTTAAAGTTTCATGGCATTTTGTGAAAAGAAAATGATTTTGAAGAAGAAATGATATTTTTTTTCAAGAATTCATTTCAAGTGTTTTATCAAAATTATTTTCTAAGATAATATGAGGTTATATTTCTATACCTATTATTACATTTATTTTATTGTTTTATGATGTAATTATTTTTATGAAGTCCTTTTATCTTTTATAGATTATGTTATGATGGCATTATGTTTAAGAATCCCATTTTTATTGCATGGGTTATGCTATGATGTATGATTTATGATTTTGTGGCACACATAATAATGGTTTCATTATGAGATGGGTCGGACCTATATCTCCCTCCAATGAATTGGGTAAAGATTTATATCTCATGAGATAGATATGGCTGGAATGACATGTGAATCTGGTTCAGTAATACAGGGATGGAACGGCAAGTAAACCTGGTTCAGTAATGGACTTTGTCCACTATGATGGTCTTGGCAGCAATGCCTTGGCTACAATGGAAATCATAACATGTTTACAATGGATGCCAAAATTACATGGTTTATTCCCATGCTATTTTATCATGATTAATGTTACTTTATGATCTTTTCCTTAAGTACTGCCAAGTTTTATGTCATTGATCAAGATTTTGATGTTTAAACATCATGTTCATGTTTTTAAGTTCAAATGTATATGGTTTGTTTTATTTCTTCCATGTTTTCCCTTACTGATCAATTGAGATCACCATTTTTATGTTTTCTTTTCCCCAGGATATAAATAAATGTTTTAGGTAAGAGAATAAAAGGGGAAGATTTTTATGGGAGATGTTGAAGATCTTTCACCATGATTAGAAGATTGTGTTTCGAGTTTCCAAAGACACTAAACCAATACGGTCTTTGGGCATCTGTTTTTTTCATGTATTAAGTTTTCCTAAAAAGTAATGTAATGTCCATGTACGTCAAGCTTTGGGTATCTACAAGGTAGATGAAGAAAATAAGTAAAGAGAGGTGGTTAAATAAAGTTACCTCTTGAATATCAATTCCTTGAAGGATCTATTTAGGAACTTGGAATTGGTATTTTGGTAAGACTAGTGGCACTTTTATATTAGGATATTGTTGAGGAGACTATTTTTTAGATATTTTTAAAGCTTATGGGCTTGGAAAGCAGGAGGATAAGGGGCTGTGAGGGGTGGTGTTTATAAGGGAGGAGAGGTGTGTTTTTGAAATTTCTCAAAAGATTAAATTATAATAAATTCATTTTACATCAAAATACAATCAAATTTATATGAATTAGAATATAAGTTAATACATTTTTATCTCGTTAACCAATAAAATTTGGACATGTTTTTTTGTTTATTTTAAACCATATCATTTTGATAAATCCTTAGATAACCTATTTTAATTTTAACTACGGAACAAATTTTTCAATATTAAAAGGATTTAATTTATGACTATATGTTTTAAATTGAACCATAAATATCTGATTTATTTCATTTTATTTCATATAATAATTAATATGTATTTTGTATATATTTTTCTGATTTTGGAATAATTTAATAAAATAAAAATATCATTATTGTCAATTATGATACTATTTACTACATTGACTTTTAAAAAATCAAGACAACCATTAAATTGAGAAAAATTTATGTTTTATATCTTAAAAATGTAATTTTCTTGTTGAAAATTCATGGAGAACCTTAAATATCTCAAATTATATTAATTATAATATTTTTAATATCATTTATTTTATTTCTTTGTTAAATAATCATTTCATTAGCATTGTATAAGAATTAAGGGTAAATTTTTAATTACTAAATTTTTTAAATAAATTAAAATGATGAATATAAATTTTTTAGATTTAAAAATAATATTTATATTTGAGAATATCTTTTACTTAACCCCATATTAAAAATATTATACTTATTAAAAATAAGAGTGTGACATTTTATCACTCTATTTGATTTTAATAATATCTAAGTCATATTTATGGAAAAGTCTCCATTAAATTACTAAATTTTCAACCATAAGTGTTAAGGTAATAATTTAGTTCTTCCAATAAGAATTTGGATGAAAATGTATGCGCTTATCACTTATTTTTAATCTAGATTAACCAAATTTTCTCATTAATGAGATGATATATTTGACCACGATTACTATTCATATTGTACAAAAATAAAAGGTTTATATTTACTAAATTTGAACATCCTAATTACAAATATGTAATCTATTTTTAAAAATTTAAAACACATAATTAGAAAATTTTAATTTAAAACTAAACCGAAAAATGCAATAAAAACACTTTTTTTGAAAATTGCCCTTTAAAAATATAAAATGTTTTTATACTAAATTCATGTTCAAATTTCATTTCAAATACAATAATTAGGTTTTTTTTAAATTAAGAGAAACTAATTAAAATTTAAAACAAATACAAAATTGAATTTTACTTTGTAATTTTTTAAAAATAATATACAGTTTTCAATGTAAATAAGTAATTTTCGCTATTCATTAAAATTTCAAACATTTTCGAAAATTACAAAAAATTCATCCTAGTATAATTTTAACATGATGAATTAAAAAATTAAGTTTATCTTTTCAAATAAATTTTCTAAATGTTTCAAAATTAATTATATTTATTTTTTTGTAGAAAGTAATAAGTTTCTTCGAAGAAAACATATTTTTAATGACCAAAATGAATTTATTAAAAATTAAGTGTTTATTTTATAAGAATTAATATATTTAATAATTTTATTATTCCTATTAGTACCTAGAAACTCAAAGGCTAGGTTATAATTATTATGTAAAACCAATTATTTTTTAATAGTATATTGTGGTTCATTTAAACTTGGTGTTGCATGCAACACTCACTACCAAAGAAATTAAATTATTTAAATAAAAATACTTCATAAAAATACCAGGGTGTTACATCCTTCCCCCTTTTTAAATTTCTCCCTCAAAAATTTCATTTTACATACTAAGATGATAACAGGTGAGGTTACTTCTCCTCCATCGCTTCCTTCAGTTCCCATGTCATCTCTTTATATTTGGGGTTCCTCCATAGTACTTTTACTAGGTTAGTGGTCTTGTTGCATAGAAATTTATCTCTATGGTCGAAGATCTCCATTGGTTTATCCTCATAAGATAGATCATTTTATAGATATACTGGCCTAGAATTTACTACAAGTGAGTGATCTAGTATATACTTTCATATAATGGATACATGGAATATATCATGTATTTGAGACATTGTTTGTGGAAGTTCTTGTGATATGACACAATTCTGATGTGATCAATAATCTAAAAGGGGATAATGTACCGGGGACATTTCTTTCCCTTATTCCCAAATCTCAATACTCTATTTTATGGAGATGTACAGATGAATAACTTATCTCAAACTTCAAACTCTAAGTCCCATCAATGATTGTCTACATAGATCTTATGTTGACTTTGGGCAGCCTTGATGTGATTCTGAATAGTCTTCACCTATTCTACCATTTATTAAATAGTTTCATGTCCCAACAACTTAAGATCATCAACTCCATCATAGTATGAAGGCATTTTATATCTTTTTCCATAAAGGTCTTCATTTGGGTCCATTTGGATGCTTGAGTGAAAACTATTTTTGTAAGAGAATTTTAAATGTAGAATATTTTGATCCTTTCATCCTTTTAAGTAAATTGAAAATTCTCTCAACATATATTCCAGTGTCTAAATGGTCTACTGATATTGGCCATTGTTTTGAGGGTGGTAAGTCTTACTGTAGTTTTTCTCAATGTTTATAGAATATTTGGTAATTTTATAGAACTTGGAGGTCTAAGATATTTATTTGATAATATTGATAATGGTACTCCATACAGCCTCACCACTACACTGGTCTATATCTAAGAAAGTTGATTGAGTGAAAAGTCCTCTCAAATTTCAATAAAGTTAGTTTTCTTTGTAAGGTGATCCACAACAACCCATAGAGTATTGTTTTCTATGGATGACATCAGAAGTCCAGTGATGTGACATCCCGAACCCGGATTCCTCTTAACAGGTGCCCTAAGCCCGGTGGACCACGTGGCCTTAAGTGCATATCCCCGAATGATAGAGGATGCCAACTAAAAATGAGGGACTAGGGTGTGTCCATGGGAAGAATATTCCCTCATAAGCAGAGTGTAGCATAGTGGAAAGAATATAAACATTAGTAAATAGTGTAAGTAATATAAATATTATAAATAAACAGTGTAATAAAAATGATGAAATAGATGAACTATAATAATAATAATTGTATCAACTAGAACAATTATGATGTAATTTCATGTCACTAGAAAACTGGAAAACATTGATACAAGATTGTAGGCATAACATGTTCCACAAAGTAAAATAAAACAAAGGCTACTCCAAGCATCCCGAGATTTTACTCGGTCATCTACTATCAATCTCCATCCTATCAACATGAAATCAAGTGTTGGAAGATGTATGTTTCCCTTTTTCAATACCTTCAACAATGTAATCTACTTCGGCGACTAAATTACACCCATAGAGGGTGTGAGATAAATCTCAATAGGCCACCACAAACTATGTATATAACATCCAGCCCGTGTAATGGGTTGTAATAGTGTGAAGACATGCATATATAAAGTAAAGAAAGTAGTACAATATAACTAAATACCAAATTACCTTCTTCATCCCTCAACTAGTTTCTAAACATGTAACCAGTTCATTAATTATGTAATCACTAGTTAATGTTAATAGGTCACGTGAGGCATATCCATCACTGACATCACTTTGTGATACTATAATTATTGAATATACCAAGACATAACAAGGAAACCTGAAAATGATGTGCATTGAGGGAGGTCCAGATTAATAACCAAGGTAACTTAAATCTCAAGGAATTCCAACTCAGTAGTATCGGAGTCTAGCTAATGGGTAAGAGTTTAATCTAAGGAGTGTAATCCAAGTAATTCCACAATAAGGTGCCAACCTATTCCAAGGTGATCGACCAAGGAAAAATGAGGATAATAAAAGACATGGACCTATGGGCTTTCACCGTGGAACCTACTAGCCAATTCTGGATCCAAGGAGTGAATTCGAGGTATCTTATAATAATGTAAAAGATCCCACAGTAGTATACCAGGAATCTTAGTAATATAAAAGAACCATAGTGTAGGTGGGTATTAACCTAAGCAAACCACATCCTTAAATTGGGATGGGGTTCTCGAGACCCAAGGTATTATCCTTTCAGAATCCTGGGTGATTTTGATTCAGTCCATTATTATTTGATATTGTAATCATGTAATAATTCATTTGGTTAAAGTATTTCCTTTACTGTGGATAGGTAAACTAGACTTGAAACCATTTATTTACTGGTCCAAGCCTTGTCTTCCATTAGTGTGGATATGCCATGTATCATTGAAACCATTTAATCAAGTATTAATTAACCATTAAGGCATATTAAATTAGATATGTTCATTATTCTACCTTCCATTAACATGGAAATAGGTGCTACGAACATGTAACCTTTATTCAATCTCAACTGTAAAGACCAAGTTATATTCCTAGTATACTTTCCGTTTCACATTTCACATTTAATAATCATTTGGAAGAACTTACCATAGGTGGTTTAAGTGGTGAGCATACATAGTACATGACATTATGAAATTATCATTAATAAAAAGTCATTTATTATATAAAGGGTCATCTTTATGAATGTTAGGCAAAGGGACACCCAAACGATGGCTCAAACGTGCCGAAACACAAAAACCCAACTATGGAACAACCTTCTAGATGAGGCAGATTGAGTTGTAGGTGTAACTGCTAATAATTAATCACATATTTGGAAAGAGAAAAACCATAAGATTCTAACAAGTATAATCATGGTATGTAAATTAAATAAATAGATTATAATTAAATCAGTGGGACCCACACGAATATTCAAAAATCAACAAACTTTAGGGATGAGTTATAGACACCCACCTTAGGGTTGTACGATCCTTCTCCTCCGGTATCATCCCTTGGTTTTCCATCAGATCATATTATATGTAAGAAAATGTGAAAAATTATTACATGATGATACCTAGGCCGAGAAAAAGAGAGTATAAGAACAGATAAAGAGGGCTTGGGTACTTATAGTTGTGTATCCAACGTGACGAACAAAAGCTCGATCGGATACCGGACGAAGGAGATCTTTTGATCTCTAGATTTGGCCTTCAAAAATATCTATATGGGTAAAATTGGAGGAAAATCGTTTTTGTTCTTGGATTAGGGGGAAAGGGTTGGATTATTAGATCATTGAGGGAAAACTGGAAATTTACCCAGAAAATGAGCATATTCAGGGTTTGTCTATAGGGTTTGTCAAATCATGTGCAAACCATTCGAGATGGATCTACTTAAATGGTTTGGCTTCATAGTTTGATCAAACCATGTACAATTCATGCACGAGTACCTGAAAAAATGTGTGTTCTCAAGGTTAGGCCACACGTCAGTGTGTCATCCATGCCAGGTGGCTCTGTCCAAAAAAACACTATCTTCACTGTTTACTCTAAATCTTTCACAGAGTTTGTTTTCTCTAAAAATATGGGTTATGTTCTTAAAAAAAATCCCCAAACACCCTTGTAACCTTTATTAACTCATTAGGCATCCGTATTAGGACCAAATTAAAGATTTATATCGAAACATAAAGGGTCCATACCTAAGTGAAAATCCGGGTTCTTATAGTATTCCCCCTTAAAAGAACTCACCCTCAAGTTCTTTTTACAAGGTTAAAGAAACACTATCTAAGAAAAAATCTAGACACCGAGCACATACATCATCCTCCCTCTCACAAGTCTCATCTTTTATGTTCTCGTGTTCCCATAGCAGTCGTACGAGAGGGACAAACTTTCCTTAGAAGTGCCTTCATGCTTCGGTCAATGATGTGTTAGGGATACTCCATAAAGGTAGCATCGACATCTAACTCAGCCTCCTCAGGATCAATGGTATGAGATGTTTCATTATGATATTGGCGAATATGTGAGACATGAAAGACGTTTTTCATGGCATAGTACCTCGGAGGTAGTAGCAACTGATAGGCTACCATCCCGACTCTCTCTTTAATTTCAAACGGCCTGATGCAACAAGGAAACAACTTTCCCTTATTTTTTAACCATCTACTCCCTATCATGGGTGATACTTGAAGAAAAACATGATACCTGAACCTGAACTCAAGAGGTCATTGATGGAGATCGACATACGTTTTATGTTAAGACTGAGCAGTAGTCATAAGCCTTCTAATCATCTGAACATGTTCTGAAGTTTCCTAAATAGGTCGAGGACCTAGTAGGATTACCTCACCTGCCTCTGGCCAGCACAAGGGTGAAAGGCATGTACTTCCATATAAGGCCTCAAAAGGGTCCATCTAGATTATCTCCTAAAAACATTTATTATAATCAAACTCGACAAGATGGATATTCTTCTCTTGAGAACTGTTGAAATCAAGGACACATGTTCAGATCATATCCTCTAGAATGTGTATTTTCTGTTCTGATTGTCCATCAGTATGAGGGTGAAAAGCTATAATTATAAGTACCTACATCCCCGTGGATTTCTACAAACCCTTCCAGAACCGTGAAGTGAAATGAGAGTTTCGATCTGAAATGATATTACGACAAACCCCAGGTAATCATATGATCTCACAGACATACATTCTTCCCAACTCATCAAATGAGAAATTATACTGTATAAGAATGATGTGGGGTGACTTCGTTAGATAGTCAATGACTACACAGATAGCATCACTACCCCTTGGCGACCTAGGTCATAAGACTACAAAATCCCTAAAAACATCTTTGCATTCCCATTTTGGGACTAGAAGTGGCTATAAAAAGCATGTTGGTCTCTAGTTCTCTATCTTCACCATCTGATAGGTGGAACACCTAGTGATAAAGCCAACAATATGATGTTTAATTCATGGCCACCAACACTGGAATCACATATCTTGATACATATCAGAGATTCCTGGATGAACTTCCCACCGAGAAACATGGGACCCTTTCATCAAATCTTCTCTCATATTAGAAGGAACACAGATACGTCCATGTAGATGTAGGATGTCATATCTATCCATAGATCAATATATAGGTGGTTTATCTCCTAATATACTCTCATGTAGAACCAAACATTTAAAATTTGGAAACTCCCTACTCTTCACCTTCTCAATGAGGGAAGAGGTAACTGTTAAGGATGAGAGGTAAAACTACTCATGACAGTCATGAATCTCTAGATGAATTTCATAAAAGAGAACCATTAACTTACATTCATCACTGGATTCCTATATGGCCTATGTTTTAGTTTTTCGACTCAGTGCATCAGTGACCACATTGCCCTTTCCAAGAATATAGGCATTCTCAAAATCAAAGGATTGTAGATATTTGACCCATCTTCACTGTATGAGGTTCATGTCATGCTAATAAAAGATATACATGAGGTTCTTGTGATATGTATACACCACAAAGTACTTACCCAATAGATAATGTCTCCAAAAATGTAAGGCATAGACAACTACTACTATATCAAGGTCGTGAATCGAGTAATTTCTCCCATGAGGCCCCAACTAGTGAGATCTGTATGCAAAAAATTTGTTTTCCTTCATCAACATTGCTCCTAAGCCAATGCCTAATGCATTGAAGAATAAAATATAACCTTTCCAAGTTCTAGAATAACTATTAAAGGTGTTGATACAATTTCCCCTTTCAACTCCTGAAAGGATTTCTCACATGATTATGACCATTGGAACTTAACACCCTTCTTTGTAAATCTAGTAAGAGGTGAAGAAATATGAGAAAAGTCTTGTATAGATTTCCTGTAATATCCAACGATCCCTAATAAACTCTTAATATCAAACGCATTTTTGGGTTGCTCATAGGAAACTACATCACTAACCTATTCAAGGTCAACAGATACTCTGGATTATGAAATTATATGACCAAATAAGTAGACCTTGTCGATATAGAAGTTTCACTTAGCAATCTTGTCATAAATATGATGCTCTCTCAGTGTACTCAAAACGATATCAAGATGTTTGGCACGGTCATTATGAGTGAGAGAATACACCAAGATTTCATCCACAAAGAAAACAATAAAAGAGCCTAAATAGAGGAGGAAAATCCTATTTGTTAATGCCATGAAAATAGTTGGAGAGTTTGTAAGACCGAAAGATGTAAGAAGATACTCATACAGACCATACATATTATGGAAAGTTCTACGTGGTATGTCTGATGGTATGAATCAAACCTATTGATAACCTGATCTCATTTCGATCTAAGAGAACACATTTTATCCCCAGATCTGGTCAAAGAGATCATCTTTTCAAGGATGTGAATATCGGTTATTGACCATAAGCTAGTTCAACTTTCTGTAATCCACACATAGATGTAGGGTTCTATCTTCTTTCTTAGTGAAAATCATGGGTGAACACCAAGAGGATGTACTAGATCATATAAATTCTTTCACCTCTAGGTCCTCTATCTGTCACTTGAGATCCTGAAGCTCAGCGGGTTCCTTCTTGTATAGAGGAATGGAAAAAATAGCTACTCCTTAAACAAGCTCAATTATAAACTCTACATCTCTCTTAGGAGGTATGACAAAAAATTATTCAGGAAAGACTTCCCTGAAATGATCAACTATAGGAGGGAAATCAATTTAAATAAAACCTTGATCCTCCATGAAAATATTTTAAATATGGGTGGTCACTCCACCTATCCCATTATGCTTCAGTATATCTCTACCAGACATTACATCCCACTCACCTTTGAAAAGATAATTGATGCCCTCTAGTGATGTTAAAGAAACCATGTGATGATAGTAATCTACAAAGGTATAATAGTGGACTAACCATATCATCCTGATAATGACATCAAAGCATGTCATCTCAAGAACAAAGTGATTCCACAAGAAAGGGTAACTAACAACCTCAAGGGGATAGTATATGTACTAGTGTATACCATACTTTTTTATTCCCAATAGTGTATCGAGGGTCATTAAACCATAGTGATACTATATCTATAGTCCAAGACTTTCCAAGATAGATATATAAATGTAATAGTTTGAAGCACTTGTATCAAAGAAAATAGATACAGTAGGGGAGGCTACTAAAATTATAATGACCCATACTTTACATACATTGTTATTACATTAGAATTGAATCATACTTATTACAACATATAACAAAACCATGAGAGGAACGTATAGGTATAGTGTCTTTAGAAACTGGGAAACATAAACAACTGGTTCATGAAGCATCTATATTGTCTCCCATTTATTTAATAATATTTAGAGTCTCGTTTGGCATTACCTACTTAATACCCTTCTTCCTGGCCTGGGGAAAAGAAAACATACAAAATGGTGAGCTCAAATGCTCAATAAGGGTAAACAAAGGAAATATCAATCATATCATATTCATAAGATCATAACATTTTGAAAATCTTAACCTTCAAAAGAGATCATAATATCATAACATGGAATAAATCATGGTAGTGAAATGTAATCCCAATAATCATAACATAAAACATGAATCTTTGTGGCATACACACATAATCATAGAGAATCATTTCTTAGTAGTCAAGAATCATTTCCAATACTATCCTAGCGGACAAATTCCATTTCTGAACCGATTTCACTCCTCGTTTCAGTCTTATATCACTGAACCGGATTAACCTGCCATTCCAGCCATGTCTATCTCATGAGATATAAATCTTTACCCAATGCATTGGAGGGAGATATAGGTCCCACCCATCTCATAATGATACCATTCTTAGGTGTTCCATATCATCATAAATCATACATCATAGAATAACCCAAGTAATAAAAATGGGATTCTTAGACATCATTCCATCATAACCTAATCCATATAAAATAAAAGGAAATCATAAAAATAATTCCATCATAACATAATAAAATCAATGTAAAAATAGGGATAGAAACATAACCCTATATTATCTTAGATGGAAAATAATTTTGATAAAACTCTTGAACTCCATTCTTGAGGACAAAATCCTTTCTACTTCAATTTTTTGTCCTTTCTTAACATGTTATACTAATTTAGTGTAAAAGAAGTTGATTAAAAAATAAACATGAAAAGTTTCAAAGGATGATTCATGGAAATAATGTTCTATGAAATCATAAAAATCCATTCATGTCGTGTAATTTAAAAAAATACTTGTTTCTCGTACTTTGGCTGGAAAAGTCAAAAAGTACCTCATACTAAAAACGACAAAAGATTCCTTTAATATCTGTTAATAAAAACTCACCAATGAGTAAAATAGGATTTAAACAATTGTATGAGGATATAAATAATATTAAATATTGAGGAAACATGGATGTGGATGATAAATATTCCCAAGTAAATTCTGAAGTATAAACAATCTCGGATAAAAATTAGATTGTGATATTTTACCTTACCTTAGGCCTGATATGCTTTGTTCATGTCTAAACATCCTATATAATGATTTAAATAATGTTATTTATTTATTTCATAATCATATTAATTGTTATGATATCATATATGGTCATATTCTTATCTTCTTATTAGTAATATTTCATTACTACTTGTTATTCGGGTGTTCATTGCTTTATGTTCTTATGCGTGTTTTTTCGAATAGATTCTTATTCCTATTTTTAGGTTCTAGATACCTCATTTAAAGAATGGTATTACTGTAATATATATAATATTTATTCATTAAATTCATTTATATAACCATTATTCAATGAATAACATGTAGAACGAGTCGTATCATATCATGGAGACGGTAGGCCGTACGTACGCACGAGTGGTGATATCATTCCCATGATCGTGGAATTATATTGAAGTGTATGGTGTATAATATTTCAGAATAAATATTACTTAAAATGATCATATATAGTTATTTCTTCCATCTTATACCCATCAAATTATGTTAGTGATGAAATAAAAGATTACACCACAGCGTGGAGACGGTAGGTCGTACGTACGCACGCATGGTGATTTCGTTTCTTTCATGGGATGGATAGAAGATAGAACATGGTTGTTTCATATTCATAATAACATATAAGTATACTATTGATACTGGAGTTATTACTTAATAATGAAACAACTAATATAGAGGAAGTAGAAGAAGAAATAATTTTGAAAGAATCGGTAAAGGATATTATCTCTTCTTCGACGCGCCTCTTCTTAACCTCCTCTTAGGGCACTAAAGTTGGTCTTGGAGGAATAAAAAAACCTCTAGTATATTTCTATATAAGTTTAGAAGATAAATTTTAAGGGGTTGGCCGATCTTCAAGTCTCAATGTATTGTAAAGAGGAGAGGGAGGAGGTGCCCTTTTATAAGTGAGGAGAGGGGCACCTTTGGAAACCTCAAAAATATTAATTTATAATAAATCAAAACACACTTAAAAACCCCCAAAAATGACTCATATTCGAATATTATATGAGATAGAGTTTTAATATCATCAAACAATTAAATTTAGACATGTTGAAATATTATTTTAAACCTTATCAACTTGATTTATCCTTATTTGATCTATTTAATTTTATTTGTGGTAATAAGATTCTAAATTTCAAATTGTTAAAAATAATTACTTATGTGTTTTTAATTGTCCATAATTGGATACTATAAGACATTTTAGACCATATAAATTATAATTTATAATTTTTAAATATTTTTGTGATTTTTAAACAATTTTATATTTTTTTATTTTTATAAAATAACAATAGTGTCAATTTTGACACTAGTCATTTAGTTTAATTTAAATAAATTCCAAACAGAAGATATGTTCGAAATAAAAGATTAAATAGATTAATTACATGTTATATTGATCTAAAAAAAATTTAGAACATTAAATAGTTCATATAATATTAATTGTTATATTTGTAAAACCATTTATTTGATATTTCAATCCATAAAATAATTTCAATATCACTAGTGTGTCACCTTTAATGATAATTATTTAATCCATAAAAATTATAAATAAATTCAAATGATGTAGATAATTTTATTATATTTCTTTAGAATATTCATGTTTGATGTTTCATGAATTTTATCACTAAATTAAAATTATTATACTTATAAGATTTAAGAGAGTGACATTATGTCACTTTCTTTGGTTTTAATAATAATTAAATTATTTTCATGGTCAAAAGTCCATACAATGAATCTAATCCAACCCTTAGGTGATATGGGTATACTTTTAGTCATCCAATAGAATTTTGGCAGGTGTTAGGGTATTTTTTTATAATCTTATTTTTACCCTTAATTGCCTGATTTATCTTTAACTGCAGTAAAAACAATTATCGTTGTTACTATTCAACATATAAAAAAATAAGAGTAACCTATTAAAATAATTTTGATCCACCGAATTCAAATATGGAACCCATTTTTCAAAATTCAAAACATATAAGTTGTAGTAATTAATTTAAAATTAATCCCATTGTTTAGAAAACGGGTTTTAAAAGTTAAAACATTTCCAAAGATTGAAATATTTTTACCTATGAATTCAATGTAAAATTAATGGGAATGATATAAATTATATTAAATGGTAAAAATATATTCTACAAATACTTTAAAACCATTCAATATTATAACTTAACCACATAAATTATTGCAATGAAAAAAGTTGTTTTTAATTAAAATATAGCGTGTTTTTACTAATCATAAAAATATGAAAGTTATCAGAATAATATGAAAATTTTATCCAAAGTAAATTTTTATATCCTGATTCCAAAAAATAATTTTATTTTGTCAAATTTAACTTATAAACATGTCTAAAACTATATTTAAAGTGTGTGTGCCATCAAAAGGCGGCAAAACTGCATTTTTTGATAAATACTTATTTTACCCGAAAATTTTATTTTGTTCTCATACCATGTTCTAGAAAATGTGTAAGATGAATAATAATGTTATAAAATTAAAATTTTAGTTAATAATATTCATAAAGGCTGGTCCATAATAATATTATACCAATATATCGATGTTTCGTGAAACTCGGTATTGCGTACTACACACGCTATCGAGGAAGGTCACGATTGCGTGTAACACAAGCCAAGTAAGTATTGTGTGCAGTGAAAGATTCATTTGGTGTTGCGTATAAGATAAGACATAAAAAAATATTTCTCATAAAATCTCATGGTGTTACATTCTACCCCCTTAAAATGAATTTCTCCCCTGAAATTCGTCATTTCGTAACAAAAAGATGAGGATACCTCTCCCTCATCATATCCTCAAGTTCCCATGTAGCTTCTTCTAATTGTTAGTTCCTCCATAAAACTTTAACCAAACAAGTGGTCTTGTTTCGTAGAACTTTTTCGCTATTATCTAGAATCTCTATCAGCTGCTCTTTATAAGAAAGGTCTTTCTCTAGTGGTACAACTTCTGAGCTTAGTACATGTGATGGATCAAATATGTACTTTATCAGGAGAGATACATAGAACACATCATGAACTTGAGAGAGATTCGGTGGAAGCGCCAATCGGTAAGCTACCTTCCCAACATGATCCAGTATTTCAAAAGGACCACTATACCTAGGGCTCAACTTGCCCTTCTTTCCAAATCTCATTACTCTCTTCCATGGAGATATTCATATGAACACTTTATCACCCACTTCAAAATTTAGGTCTTTTCTTCGGTTGTCGGCATAACTTTTTTATCGACTCTGAGCAACTCTTATGTGTTATTGAATATATCAGACCTTTTTTGCCATCTCATCAACAAGATCAGGTCCTAATAACTTTCTTTCCCCAACTTCATCCCAGTAAGTTGGAGTTTGGAATTTCTTTCTATAGAGAGCTTTATAAGGATCCATCTAAATACTGGAGTGAAAGCTATTATTTTAAGAAAAATCCACCAAAGGTAGGTGTTGATCCCAACCACCTTTAAAATCCATAGAAAAAGCTCTCAACATGTCTTCTAGAGTTTCAATTGTCCTCTCAGATTGAACTTCTGTCTGAGGATGATAAGCAGTGCTAAAACTCAACTTTGTATCCATATTATGCTGAAGACTTCGCAAAAACTTTGAGGTAAACCTCGAATCCCGATCAGATATATTGGAAAGTGGTACTCCATGCAATCTTACCACTTCCTTAACATATATCATGGCAAGCTGATCAAGATAGAAATCCTCTCTAATAGCAATGAAGTGTGCCGAATTCGTAAGACGATCAACTATAACCTAGATAGCATTATTGCATTTGGATGTTTTAGGAAGTTCAGTGACAAAGTCCATAGTGATGTTTTCTCATTTCCATTCTGGTATGGGTAATGGTTGTAACATCCCCTTAGACTTTTGTATCTCATCTTTAACTTGTTGACAAACCATGCATCGAGAGACATATTCAGCAACATCTCTTTTCATGCCATCCCACCGGAATTACTCCTTCAGGTCCCTATACATCTTCGTGCTTCCAGGGTGAATAAAGAATGAATAACTATGAGCTTCATCCAATATTTCCTTATTTAATTCTGGGATGGGAGGAACACAAACCCGATTCCTGAACCTTATTATTGCATCACAATAAATGTTGAATTCAGGAACATTTCTAACCTTATTTTGTAACTTTACATCTTCTTTATGTGCCTCTTTAATCTTCACATGTATTGATGGTTGAACATTCATTTGATAAAGATATTATTTCTCCCCTTCCATTATAATTCCAAGATCCATCCTTTGTAAATCCCTAAATATCGGATCTTTTGTGATCCTCATCATGGATAAGCAAGCATGGTCTTGTCAACTTAATGAGTCTCCCACCTTGTTTGCTTTCACATGGTGGTAATGAATTGAGTCGTCGTAATCCTTAATCAGCTCTAGCCATCTTCTTTGGCGCATATTCAACTTGTTTTGTGTGAAAAATATACTTTAAAATTATTTGATCAGTATAAATATCACACATATCACAATAAAGATAATGCCTCCAAATCTTTAATGCAAAGATTACCGCAGCTAACTCCAAATCATAAGTTGGGTAATTTTTCTCATTGATTTTCAACTATTGTGAGGCATCAGCTATCACCATATCATTTTGCATAAGAACACACCTCAATCCCTTCATGGATGCATCACTGTAGATCACAAACCTTTCTCTAATACAATTTAGTGTGAGCACAAGTGCATTGGATAACCTTCTTTTTATCTCCATGAAATTATCTTCACACTCCTCCATCAAAAGGAACTTAACTCCTTTTAGAGTCAACCTGGTGAGTGTATTAGATAATCGTGAAAAATATTTCACAAAACATCGATAATATCCTGCCAAACCAAGAAAACATCGGATATCAGTTACTATTTTTAGTCCTCACCATCTTTCGATAACCTCTGTTTTTGCTGGATCCACATATATCCCCTCTTTTGAGATTATGTGACCCAAAAATGCAACTTCTTTAAGCCAAAATTCACACTTTGTAAATTTGGAAAAAAGCGTCTCCTTTATCAGGGTCTTCAATACAATTCTCAAGTGATCTTCATGTTCTTCCTTTCACTTTTAATAGACAGGAATATCGTTTATAAAGACTACCACAAACTGATCAAGATAGTCTCTAAATACTCAATTCATTAGATCCATGACGATAGCAAGGGAATTAGTAAGACCAAATGGCATCACTATAAATTCATAGTGTCCATACCTTGTATGAGAATTTGTATTTGGTATATCCTCCCTTTTGACCCTCAATTGATGAAACCCTGAATGAAGATCAATCTTGGAAATGTATTGAGCTCCGCGTAGTTGGTCAAATAAGTCATCAATACGTGGGAGAGGATATTTGTTCTTGGTAGTGATCTTGTTAAGTTCTCGATAATCAATGGAGAGTCTCATTGATCCATATTTCTTCCAAACAAATAGAATAGGTGCTACCCAAGGTGATGCACTAGGGTGTATGAATCACTTATCAATATTCTCTTGGAGTTGCTTCTTCAATTCCTGCAACTCAATTGGGGCCATTATATAAGGTGTCTCTGAAATAGGTAAAGCACCCAGTACAAGTTCTATTGAAAACTCAACTTCAGTATTTGGTGGAAGACCTGGAAATTCCTCTAGAAAGACGTCATCAAATTCACATACAATGGGCATATTCTTAATCATGATTTTCTCTCCATCCATTTGAGATAAATAACCTTCATTTAGTAGAATCAAGACCCATAAGATGGAAGAAATTTGCAATGGAAGGTTATGTTCATCCTTGCATCGATAGACGATCATAGATTGATCTAGAATATGAAATGCGACTTTCCTTATTTGGAAATTGATATGAGATCCATATAAAGAAAGCCAATCTATGCCAAGAATCACATCAAATTACACTATATGAAGGATCACAAGATTTTCAGGAAGCACTTTCCCACAAACTTCAATCAGATAATAATTGTAAACTTTTGATGCGACTGTTGTGCCATTAGGGGTTTTCACAGCTTACTCAACATCTAATTATTGAGGTAATACGGTGATACCCTTAGAAAATTATTTAGAAATAAAAGAGTGGGTGGATACAGAATCAAATAAAACATTTTCTACTTTAGAGTGGATTGTAAGTGTACTTTTCACCACTTCGTTATCGTACTCCACATTGCCGATAGAAATTGCAAGTGACTTTCCTTTTTCTTTTGCCTTAAGAGTTTGTTGAAATCGATCATCATCAACAACCCATGTATTAGGGCATTGATTAGCATAATTCCACATTTCCTTGCACTTGTAACATTAAAGTGTAGGAGGTGCATTTTGTGTATACTTTTCATTGTTTACATCACTTGACATATTATTCCCATCATTGCGGCATTCAAATGCCTGATAACCTTCTTTTCCACATTTGAAACATTTACTTGTCCCTTTAGGACAATTCCCTCCATGTTTCTTTCCACACTTTGAGCATAAGTGAAAACTCATCTTCTTTTCCGTGTGGTCTTTAGATTTCCCTTTGAATTCAATTTTCCTCTTCTTATCAAACCCATATGAATGATGGGTTACTCCGATATCCATCTCAACCATGAGAGCACATCGAACAATTTCCTCGTAGCTATTGAAGTCCCTTTATTGATAATGCCCTTCGGAGACATGGTTTTAAGCCACTAAAGAATTGATCGATCTTACTCTTAGGTTGGATAATAATCCCAGAAACGTACCTTGAATGCCTTGTAAAATTTTCTTCATAGATACCAACATATTTATCATCCTTTTGCTTTAGTTCAAGAAACTTCTTCTCCATATTTTTTCGAAGAATATGAGGGAATTACTTATTGAAAAATAAGTTCTTGAACTCGTCCCATTCCATGGACTCAATTTCGTCTCTTTGCCTCGTATTCTTGAAAAGATTCCACCATTGATCATATTCACCTTCAAAATGATATACTGCTAAGATGACTTTATCATGTTCAGAACACTAAATAACTGAAAATATCTTTTTAGTGGTAATAATCCATTGTTCGGTCACTAATGGATTAGTAGACCCTCTGAATGAGAGTGGACGCTGCCTCATGAAGGATTCAACAGAATGTTTCTCCTTCCTTTGCTCGTTTGGAAGTCTTGCATGGTTCATAGCATGAGAAAGTTGTGTGATCATGGCTATAAGATTTTTCATTCCAATTCCCATAACGTTTGGTTGCTCAGGGGGAAAATCATTGCATTTCCCATCACATTCAGCATTAACACGGTTCCTTTGGGTTCCAGCCATTGACTAAAACCAATAAGCATAGTGTGAGAAACACTAATAATAATAGGAAAACAACATAATCATGAATAAAATTTCACACTAAAGGTCTATCCTAGGTTATTCATGGCCATTTCTAAAACAATACGATTTTTTCCTATGCTTAGACATATCCTTAGGGTTCTTACTAAGGCTTTCACATCCTAGTTTCCAGTGGTTGACTATACCTTTCCTCTAATACCAACTATAACGACCCATACTTTACATACATTGTTTTTACTTCATAATTGATGTATACTTATTACAATATATAACAAAACCATGCAAGGACCATATAGGTATAGTGTCTTTAGAAACTGGGAAACATAAACAACTGGTTCATCAAGCATCTACATTGTCTCCCATTTATTTCATCATATTTAGAGTCCCTTTTGGCATAACCTACTTAATACCCTTCTTCCTGACCTGGGGAAAAGAAAACATACAAAAGGGTGATCTCAAATGCTCAGTAAGGGTAAACAAAGGAAATATCAATCATATCATATTTATAAGATCGTAACACTTTGAAAATATTAACCTGCAAAAGAGATCATAATATCATAACATGAAATAAATCATGGTAGTGAAATGTAATCCCAATAATCATAACATAAAACATGAAGATTTTTATCATACACAAATAATCATAGAGAATAATTCCTTAGTAGTCAAGGTTCATTTCCAAGACTATCCTAGCAGACAAAGTCCATTTCTGAACCGAGTTCACTCCTCATTTCAGGCATGTATCACTGAATCAGATTAACCTGTCGTTCCAGACATGTCTATGTCATGAGATATAAATTGTTACCCAATAAATTGTATGGAGATATAGGTCTCACCCATATCATAATGATACCATTCTTATGTGCGCCACAAGATCATAAATCATACATCATAGCATAACCCATGTAATAAAAATGGGATTCTTAAATATCATGCCATCATAACATAATCCATATAAAATAAAAGGACATCATAAAAATAATTCCATCATAACATAATCAAATCAATGTAAAAATAGGGATAGAAAAATAACCCTATATTATCTTAGATGGAAAATAATTTTGATAAAACGCTTGAACTCCATTCTTGAGGAAAATATCCTTTCTACTTCAAAATCATTTTTCCTTTCTTAACATGTCATACTAATTTAAACTAAAAGAATTTGATTAAAAATAAACTTGAAAAGTTGTAAAGGAAGATTCATGGAAATAATGTTCTATGAAATCATAAAAATCCATTCATGCTGTGTAAGATAAAAAAAGTCATTTTTCTCGTACTTTGGCCGGAAAAGTCAAAAAGTACCTCGTACTAAAAACGATAAAAGATTCCTTTCTTATATTTTACTAAAAACTCACCAATGAATAAAATTGGATTTAAAAAAATTGCAGGAGGATAGAAATAATATTACATATTGAGGAAACATGGATGTGGATGATAAATATTCCCCAGTAAATTCTGATGTATAAACAATCTCGGATAAAAATGAGATTGCGAGATTTTCCCTTACCTTAGGTCTGATATGCTTTGTTCATGTCCAAACCTCCTGTATAATGATTTAAATAATGTGATTGACTTATTATAGAATAATATTCATTGTTTTGATATCATATATGGTCATATTATTATCTTATTATTAGTAATATTTCATTACTACTTGTTATTTGGGTGTTTATTGATTTATGTTCTTATGCGTGTTTTGTCGAATATATTCTTATTACTCTTTTTAGGTTATAGATACCTCATTTAAAGAATGGTATTACTGTTATATATATCATATTTATTCATTAAATTCATTTATATAATCCTTATTCAATGAAGATCATGTAGAACGAGTCGCATCACATCGTGGAGATGGTAGGTCGTACGTACGCACGAGTGATGATATCATTCCCATGATCGTGGAATTGTATTGAAGTGTGTGGTGTATAATATTTCAGAATAAATATTACTTTAAAATGATCATATATATTTATTTCTTCCATCATATATGCATCAATGTATGTTTGTGATGAAATAAAAGATTACACCACAGCGTGGAGATGTTAGGTCGTACGTACGCACGCGTGGTGATTTTGTTTCTTTCATAGGATGGATAGAAGATAGAACATGTTTATTTCATATTCATAATAACATATAGGTATACAATTGATATTGGAGTTATTACTTAATAATGAAACAACTCATATAGAGGAAGTAGAAGAAGAAATAATTTTGAATGAATCAGAAAAAGATATTACCTCTTCTTCGACGCGCCTCTTCTTAATCTCCACTTAGGGCACTAAAGTTGGTCTTGGAAGAAGTCCAAGACCTCTAGTATGTTTCTAGGGAAGTAGATAAGAGAAATTGGCAGGATTTGGCCGATCTTGAAGGCTCAAAGTTGTGTAAAGAGTAGAGGGAGGAGGAGCCCTTTTATAAGGGAGGAGAGGGGCACCTATGGAAACCCAAAAAAAATATTAATTTATAATAAATCAAACCCGAGTTAAAAACCTCAAAAAATGACTAATATTAGAATCTTAGATGATATATGGTTGTAATATCATCAACCAATTAAATTTAGACATGTTGAAAATTTATTTTAAACCTTATCAACTTCATTTATCCTTGTTTAATCTATTTAATTTTATTTGTGGTAATAAGATTATAAATTTTAAATTTTTATAAATAATTAATTATGTGTGGTTAATTGTCCATAATTTGATAAAATATGACATTTCCGACAATATAAATTTTAATTTATAATTTTTAAATATTTTTTTGATTTTTAAACAATTTTATATTATGTTATTTTTATAAAATAACTATAGTGTCAATTTTGACATTTTTCATTTATTTTAATACAAATAAATTCCACAAAGAAGATATATTCTAAATAAAAGATTAATTATATTCATAACATGTAATATTTATCTATAAAAGTCTTGGATCACATTAAATAGTTCATATAATATTTATTTTAATATTTCTAATACCATTTATTTGATATTTCAATCCATAAAATAATTTCAAAATCACTATTGTGTCACATTTAATGATAATTATTTAATCCTTAAATATTCTAAATAAATTAAAATGATGTAGATAATTTTATTATATTTCTGGAGACTATTCATGTTTGAATTTTCATGAATTTTATCACTAAATTAAAATTATTATACTTATAAGCTTTAAGAGAGTGACATGTTGTCACTTTCTTTGGTTTTAATAATAATTAAATTATTTTCATGGTCAGAAGTCCATAAAATGAATATAATCTGACCCTTAGGTGACATGGGTCGACTTTTAGTCATCCAATAGAATTTTTGCAGGTGTTAGGATAATTTTATAATCTTAACTTTACACTTAATTACCTGATTTACCTTTAACTTTAGTAAATAAAAATTACTATAGTTACTATTCATAATATTAAAAAAATAATAGTAACTTATTAACATAATTTGGACCCAATGAATTCAAATATGGAATCAATTTTTTAAAATTCAAAATACAGGAGTGGTAGTATTTAATTTAAAATTAATCCTGTTGTTTAGAAAACGGGGTTTAAAAGTTAAAACATTTCCAAAGATTGAATTTTTTTTACCTATTAATTCAAAGTAAAATTATTGGTAATGAAATAAAATATATTAAATGGTAAAAATATATTCTACTTATACTTTAAAATCATTCAATATTATAATTTAACCATATAAATTATTTCAATGAAAAAAGTTGTTTTTAATTAAAATATAGCGTGTTTTTACTATTCATTAAAATATGAAAGTTATCAGAATAATATGAAAAATTTATCCAAAGTAAATTTTTATATACTTATTCCAAAAAAGAATTTTATTATGTCAAATTGAACTTATAAACATGTCAAAAAATATATTTAAAATGGGTGCGCCATCAAAAGGTGGCAAAACTGCATTTTTTGAAAAATACTTATTTTACCTGAAAATTTTATTTTGTTCTCATACCATGTTCTATAAAATGTATAAGATGAATAATAATGTTATAAAATTAAAAATTTAGTTAATACTATTCATAACAGCTAGTCCATAATAATATTATAACAATATATTGATGTTTCGTGAAACACGATATTGCGTACTACACACGCTATTGATGAAGGTTGGGATTGTGTGTAACGCAAGCCAAGCTAGTGTTGTGTGTAGTGAAAGATTAGTTTGGTGTTGTGTATAACATAAATCATAAAAAAATATTTCTAATAAAATCTCAGGGTGTTATAATAATAGTACCTCTTAGTGTAGATGGTTTTGTACCCTGAGCTTTAGGTATCAGTTGTAAAGCAAGTAACTAAACTGATCCACTGCCCTGTCAACGGATGGACTACCACAATCATGACTTCTATGCTGGTGTTTCTGGTGATCAGGGGTCGAAATACCATGTCCCCGACCTCCTCCTCGTCTAGACCTTCCAGTGCTACTCCAACTCCCCGCTTGACACGATGCAAAAGGACTCGCTCCATAAGATGGAGCTGAAGCTGAACCTTTTCCACTCGAAGCTGGTGGAAATATCCTATAAAAGTGATGAAGATGACCCATACAACCATAAGACTAACAATATATAGGGTCTCTATCACATTGGGGATTCTAATTCCCTATTCATTCACACTGATGACACACCACACAACTATTTAACTAAATACTTTGGTTACCACTTCCCTGACAAAAAACATCAAGGGAACATTTCCTGCCATCGGAAGAACTATTTTCCAGACGTTACACTGATCCATTAAACCTAGTAATTTTGTTATCCCTCGGGTTATTCTTTGTGATAAGGTCCTGATATACTATTACAAAAAAGGTAGGAAGGCGAAAGACATTCACCTTAGTTAAGATGGTGTACTAGATCCCATCCTCAAAACGTCTAGCACGCAAAATCTCATCATCAGCTAGAAATAGTGAAAACCACTATAAATCAGTGAAATGTGATGAATATTCCATAATTGACATAGGACACTACTCTAGATGCATGAACTTTCTGGATCTATTAGCCTTTAGTGTCTGAGGAAAGAACTATTTATAGATTGAAGTCTGGAAATCAACCCATAACAAGCCTTGATGAAGACCATCTTGGATAACCACATCCCACCAATGCTTAACCTATTACTAAAGCATTTATGTAGAAATCATGAATCTTCACTTTGGAGGAATTTCTAGATGATAAAAGAGAGACAACATGGTCTCTATCCAAGACTCATCACCCTGAGACTGGCCATCCCATATAAAAGTAGATGTATGCAGCTACTGGAAATCATGGGTCAGATCAGCCATCATAGGTGAAACCCTTGGAGCACACTTTCATGGACTATATAAGATGTAGGAAACAATCATGAAATTGAGAATCGGTTCAATGATCTATTACATTAGTCAGTGCCTCAAGTGGCACTCTAGGATGTAATACTAGAAGCTGAGGACCCCCTATGTATGGAGCCAGGTCGTCACCGCCCTCCTGGAGAACGACATGAGGAATTCAGGGTGGTATTGGTCTAAAAATTCCAAAAACACTCCTCAGTACAAGAATAGAATCATAAGATAGCTTCACTAACAGATTCTGAATGAAATAAATCCCACTACCCAAGCCATACTACCCAAACTACCCACTTAGATGGCTAGGTATCAGTAAGTTCTCAAGTATAAGTTTCATGAAATTTTGAATTTAATATCTAGGTTCACTTTTTTACCTTTCATAAACATGATAAGGTGTGATAATGATGATAAAACAATTTGTTTTAGATTTATATATTCACTTTATAATGGATATTCATTTCCGATGAATCAATTCTCATATAGCTATCACTAGAAATGACACCAATTTCTTTATAGAATAATGGATTGACTCGATAAATTACTCATCCCAAACCATGAGGGCCCATACACCTCATGAATTGAGATAATAAATCACTCAATTATATCCAAAGTAATACAAGTACAATAAAACAATCACAACATCACTCAACAATCACTGGCATATCCACCAATTCCAAGAAGTGAAATGCACCTATATGGCATGGAAATATTCATCACATGTGAATTCTAGGTGCCTATAATGATGCATGTAACAATGCTCCTTTCCCTCATGTCATTGGGATAAAGATAATATAAGAACCTCAAACAGAGTAATAATCAACAACATCACACAACATGTGCACCACCCAATGTTTAAATAATATCAACTATAATGTGAAAAAGTAGAATAACAATTATAATTTAGGAAACTTTGGTTTTTACCCAGAATATGGGTTCATGATGCCCAAGAATGGCTTATGAACATGTCCCAAGAATTCCTATTCTCCAATATATTGTCTCAAAATAGTAAATAAAGAAAATAAACCACCTATGATACCACTTTGTGACATCCTAGATTCGGATGCCACTTAACGGTGCCCCGAGACCGGTGGGTCACATGGCCTCAAGCGCATATCCCCAAACACTAGAGGCTGCCGACTAGCAGTGAGGGCCTAGGGTGTGTCTATGGGAAGACTATGCCCTCATTATCAGATTGTATCATAGTAGAAGGAATATAAATAGTAGTAAACAATTTAAGGAATATAAATAGTATATATAAATAGCGAAAGTAAAATAGTGGAATAGATAAACAATAATAATAATAATTGTATCAAATGACACAATGATGATGGATTTTCATGTTAATAGAAAACTAGAAAACATAGATATAGTACAACAAGAATAACGTGTTCCACAAAGTAAATGAAAAAAGGATACTCCAAGTATTCTGAGATCATACTCGGTCATCTGCTATCAAGCTCTATCCTATCAGGACACAATCAATTGTTGGATGTTGTATGCTTCCCTTTGTTAATAACTACAACAAAGTAATCTACTCTAGGTATCAAGCAATTCTTGGAGATGGTGTGAGATAAATCTCAATTGTCCACCACCAACAGTGTCTATAACATCCTGCATGTGTAATGGAATATAGTAGTGTACTAGCATAAATATATTATGTAAAGAAAGCAGTAAAATATAACTAAACACCCAAGTACCTACTTCATCCCTCAGATGGTGTCTGAACATATAACCATTTCATTGATTAAGTAATCACCATTTAATGTTAATAGGTTATGTGAGGCATAGCCAGCACTGACATCACCTTGTGATAGTATAATTTGTGATGGTTCTAAGATTTAATAAGGAAATCTGAAAATGATATCGAGTGAGGGAGTTGCAAGGTAATAACCAAAGTAACATAAATCTCTCAGAGTGCTAACTTAGTAGTATCTGTGTCTAGCTAAAGGTTAAGAGTGCATTCAAAGGAGCGTAATCCAAGTCATTCCACAATAAGGTGCCTACCAAGTCCAAGGTGATCGACCAAGGTAAAACAGTGCCAAGCCTTGTCTTCCATTAGTGTGGATAGACCAAGCATCATTGCAACCATTTAATGAAGTCTTAATTAACCATTAAGGCATATTCAATTAGATTGGTTCAGTATTCTACCCTCTATTAACATGTAAAGGGGTTCTACAGACATGTAACCTTTATTCAATATCATTTGTTAATGCCAAATTATATTCTTAGTATACTTTCCTTTTCACATTTAATAATCATTTGGAAGAAGTTACCTTAGGAAGGTCAAGAGGTGAGCATACATGGTACATGTGATTATGAAATTATCATTAATAACAAGTCATTTATTATAGTAAGGCTCACCTTTAGGAAGGTCAAGCAATGGAACACCCGAATAGTGGCTCAAATGTGCCAAATCACAAAAAACCCAACTATGGCATAACCTTTGACATGAGGCGGATTGAGTTGTAGGTGTAACCTCTACAACTAATCACAAATTTGAAAAGGGCATAACCATACGATTCTAACAAGTATAATCATGGTATGTAAATTTAAGAAAACACTTCCGATGAAATCAGTGGGCCCCACATGAATATTCCAAAATCATTGAACTTTAGGGATGAGTTATAGACCACCCATATTAGGGTTTTACAATACTTCCCCTCTGGTATCAGCCCTTGATTTTCCTTGGATCATAGAAAATCTATGAAAAGGTGAAAAATTCTTACATGACAATACCTAGGTTGAGAGAAGAAGAGAAGAAGAACGACTCAAGAGGACTCAAGTACTAACCATTGCACATCCAACGTGATGAATGAAAGCTCGATCGGATATCGGACTAAGTGGGTCTCTTGATCCATATCATTGGCCTTCAAAAAGATTCAAATGGGTGGAAATAGAGGAAAATGTTAATGGTTCTCAAATTAGGGAAAAAGAGTCGGCTTAATAGATCATTAAGGGAAAAACTAGAGATTTACTCAGAAAATTACCCTTTTCATAGTTTGTCTGCACATTTTGTCAAAACATGCACAAGCCGTGCGAGATGGCTCTACATAAATGGTTTGGCTGCACGTTTTGATCAAACCATGTGAAATCCATGCACAAGTACCTGGGAAAATGGGGCGTTCACACGGTTAGGCCACATAGTTGTGCACCAACCATGTGAGGTGGGTCTGTATGAAAAAACACTATCCGCATGGTTTTCCAAACCATGCATAATTTCGCACAGTTTATTCTAAAATATGATAAGAGTCTTCTTTCTCCAAAAACATGGGTTCTGGGCTCCGAACAAGCCCCAGACACCCTCAGAACCTTTACTAACTCATTAGGCATTCATATTTGGTTGAAAGTAATGATTTAGGCAAAAACTTAAAGGATCCATACCTAAGTGAAAAAACCGGGTTCTTAGAAGTGGCAATGTCCTTGTTCATTTTTTCCCATTTCCATGTTGGTATAGGTAATGGTTTCATCATACCTTTAGACTTTTTCCTTTCAGCCTTCACTTGATGACATACCCAACACTTTGATTCATATTTAGTGATCTCCTTATTCATATTGTCCCACCAATAGTTTTTTTTGATCTCATATCATTCAAAATATCATTATTTATCTAATGGTTTTAGGGTGCCCATAGTTATGACCCAAATCTTATGACTCCTTCCTCATCAATTTTGAACTATAGTGATTTATCATTTCAGATAGGTTCTACCTTCTTCTACATTTCAATATCATTTCATTGAGAATCATTTATCTTCTCTATAAGGGATAGTTGAGAAATCATTTTAGAAAGGAATTATAATATTCATTACTTTATTATTTTCATGTCCATGCTTTTTAATTATAATAATATTGGATCCTTCTCAAATATCATCATTTCTAAAGTTGAAATATCCTTTCTACTTAGAGTATCTTCCACTTTATTTTATTTACCAGGATGGTAGTTGATTGAGAAATTATAATCATTGATGAGATCTAACCATATTCATGTGAAGATATTAATCTCCTTTTGTGATAATATATATTTTAAGATCTTTTGATCAATATATATCTCACACTTATACTCATAAAGATAATTCCATTGGATTTTCAATGAGAAGATCACGACCGCCAACTCTAGATCATGTGTGGGATAGTTTTTCTCATGACCTTTCAATTTCTTTGACGAATGTACTATTATGTTATCATTTTTCATCAGTACATATCCTAATCCCTTATTTTATTCATCATTGTATACCATGAAGAGTTCTTAACTTATGGGTAGTGTAACTACTTGTGTAGTGATAAGCCTCCTCTTCAACTCTCTGAAATAGTCTTCACATTCACTAGTCCAAAAAAAATTACTCCCTTCCGAGTAATCTTGGTTAGTGGGTTTTGAAAATCATGGAATGTTCTTCACAAATTTTTTATAATACCTTTCTAGACCAATGAAAATATATATCTCCATTACAAATGTTGTTCTAGGAAACTGTTCAATTTCCTTTGTCTTATAAGGGTCCACAAATATGCCTTTTTTGGTGATAACATATACCAATAATAATACTCCCTCCATCTAGAACACACTTTTATAGTAATTTTTATATAGTTTCTATATTCACAAAGTCTTTAGAATAGTATTCAATTACTTCCCATTCTCCTCATTTCCCTTGGATTATATCATAATGTTATCTATAAAGACTAATATAAATTTGTCAAGGTAATCTATAAATAATTTATTCATTAAGTCCATAATTGTTGTCAGATCATTAGTGAGTATGAAGGGAATTAGTACTAATTCATAGATTCCATACCCCATTCAAAAGGCATCCTTGGTAACATATTTCTTCTTTAACATTAATTATTGATATCCTGATTGAAGGTCCACCTTATAGAAATACATATCCCCAAGTAGAAGATTTATAAATTCATCTATCTATGGAAGGGGAGACTTTTTCTTATCATGATTTTTTTAAGCACGTGATAATAAATACATAGTCACATTGATACATCCTTCTTCTTGATGAAGAGGACTGACACACCCCATGGTAAATCACTCAGGCATGTGAAACCCTTGTACAAACTCTCTTTTCACTACAACTTCAATTCTTCCAACTCAATGGTGGATATTTTATAAGGTGTATTTGATATGGGAAGTGGTCCAGGTATAAGTTCAATTTAGAACTCAACCTCTCATCCAAGAGGAATATTGAGAAATTCATTAAAGAATACAGTAGTGTTGTCCCTCACAAAGGTCATGTCTTCAAGCATGATCCCCTCCTTTACCATAATAATTTGAGCTTTATATTCTTACTCATAAAGAAATAATATACACAATTGAATTGATAATTATGAAGTATATTTATCCGCCCTCATACACTAGTACATACTTATAGTATGCCTCAGTATGTGAAGAGTGATCTCCCTCTCATGACAGTAGATGTTGGATTTGTATAAAGATATCGGATCCATGCCCAATATAGCATTAAACTCCACCAAAGTAAGTAAGATAAGATTTTATAGAAGGTTATAACCCCAAAAATTTACTAGGGAGGAGTTATATAATTTAGATGTAATAATTTTCTCATTTAGTGTTCTTATATATAACATAACTTTCATATTTTGAGGTGGTGTTTGGTAGTTCTATTAAACATGAAAGATATGAAATAATGTGTAGAAATAGAATAAAATAGAAAATTATTTTTTATGGAATTAATAACCAATGTTCCTATCACCACATCATTCCTATATTCCACCTTAGTTTTTGTGATAGAATATGCCATTACTTTCTTCATTGGATGTTTTTTGATTGATTGTATTAAAAAACCATTGTCTTAGGGTATTGGAAAGAATAATGGCCATGTTCTATGCTATCAAAAAACTGTATTGAAGGATGAGTGTCGATTTAAAGCTTTTTTTTCTTCTATATTAATTTAATTTTATACATCCCTTCAATAATTATTTTCTTAATGACCTTATTTTACACATTGGAAGCATCGCCTGGTTCCCATAGATAGTTCCCAAGATGCTTCTTCCAACACTTTTGACATGTGGGATGTCGGGTTTTCTTTCCTATATGATATTTATCTATTTATCCTACCATATTAACCTCCATATTCCTATTTTTATCTTCAATAACATGAGACCAATGAAATTCTCCAATATCTATCTTAACCTTAAGGTAACAATGGAAAATCTCCTCATAGTTTTCAATGTCTCAAATTTCCAATTCTTTTCATAGACATTAATCCACTAAATAAGTGATCCATATTGCATTCGATGTTCATCAAAAATATAAAGGTGTATCATGAAATACTTGTAATTTTTTATTCATATTATTATATAGACTCATATTTATTTTTCGTCAGTTCAAGGAACTCCATCTCCATCATAATATTTAGAGTTTGGGAAAAATATTTATTGTAAAATATTTTCTTGAATGCTTACCAATCCATGGAATAAGTTTCCTCTTTAAACTTCATATTCTTTATCAGTGTCCTCCACTAATCATATTCCCCATAAAAATTATAGGCCACCAACATTAATTTATCTTATTATAATAACTGGAAGACAAAGAATATTTTCTCATAGGAGTTAATTCATTGTTTCGTGATGAGGGGGTCAAAAGATACACTAAAGATAAGAGGCATTTTTTTATAAAGAACTCAACAACAACATTATAATTATTAGAATATAGATATAATTACACATTATTCAAGTTCTCATTCATAACTTGATCTAGTTGATCTAGTTCTATAATGATGTTTTGAGCTCCAGTTCCCATCAGGTTTGGTATATCATTAGGAAAATCATCGCATTGCTTATCGTATTGGTTATTAGCACAGATTATTCTATTTTCAACCATTAATAAAAATAAAAAAAAATTAAATTAGGGGGATTGAATAATTATCTAATGAGAACATAAAAATATAACTAAAAACATTGAAGGATAAACTTATAAATTAAAATTATGTCCTAACTTTTGATTCCCTAAGTTTCAATATAGGTTTTCCATGGTGATATAATTATCTCTAGGGTTCTTAATAAAGTTTTGTAGTTCTAATCACAAAAATAACTAGACCATCCTCTAATAACAACTATCAGGACCCAAGACTTTACTCATATTATTAAATTATTTTAAGCATAGTTATCCATAAAATGAAAAGGATGGATAGAAAATTCTAGTGCCTTTGGAATACTTGGTTCAGAATTAGGAAACATGAAACTAGAATAAAATGAAATTATATAAATCTTATAATGAGATACTAACTCCAGTTTAGTGACTATAACTTCATAGGATAACCTGGGTAATATATGGTCAGAAGGGATGAGTTAAAATTCCCATTAATGGAATAAAAGGGAAATTAATCATAACACATGAATTAGAAAGCATCACATGATAACATAAATTGAAATGATGAGGAATAAACATATTGATATATAACATATAGAATATTGAATCATATAATCATTGAAACAAAGGAAATTGGAAGAAACATATAACAAGACATAAACATCTATCAGGGATAACTACCGAGACTATATCACATAGTTGACAAAGTCCCATAATGGATTAGGTTTACCCCCGAATCCCATACATAATGTCTAATGAGACTAAAACATTACCCATTGAATTGGAGTTCTATTTGAATGCACCCATCATAACATGTTCATGTATATGTGTTCCACATAAATAATCAAACAAAAGGAATAAACATAAGGGTTTCTCATGGAAATAAATGGGT
This sequence comes from Viscum album, assembly GCA_963277665.1. Lineage (NCBI taxonomy): Eukaryota > Viridiplantae > Streptophyta > Magnoliopsida > Santalales > Viscaceae > Viscum > Viscum album. The sequence goes on along the minus strand of OY728129.1, from coordinate 610,806,304 downwards.
AATGTAATCATTCCACAAGGCGTATCCAAAGGGAGTATAAAAATGGTATCCCTAAAATAAGATATTTAAATAATTCTCCAACAATAATAGAGGAATTATACTAATATATCATGAATAATGATGTTCAACTGATGTGAAAATATTAAAAAACTGTTTAGATAACTTTATAAATGTTCCACAGAAGCATGGTTTTCCAAAAAAATAATAAAGTGTATTTAAAGAGGATAAATACATAATTGTTTTCATAAAATTAAAAATGAAATAAAAGAGTTTTTTATGATAAATTTATTGGTTTTCTAAAAATTCTAGAGTCTCAAAATAGTTTATGGGGTATACTTGAAAACGGTATGAAGAAAAGAAGCTCCTTTTAATCAGGTTTTCTTATCGAGAAGAATTGAGAAGGGAAATTTTTAAAACATGTAATTACCCATAATAGAAACATAAATTAATCTAAATACATATGTGTGGTACATATAAACATAACATAGTCAAATTATATAATATAAATTAATAGATAAATTGAGGAAAATAGAGATAAAGTGTAACCCATAGAAAATATGGAGGTTTAGAGTGATCCCTTACCCTTTTATTGAATGCATTTTGCACTTTCAATTAATTTCCAAGATAATTAAATTATATTCATTAATTATATAATTTAAAACCAATTTCACTTGTATTTGATTTATTATAATTTTATTATTTTTAATTAAGTATGTTTTTATGAGTTATAAGGTTTAATTTCATTATTTTGAGAGTGTTTGTTTCACACTACTGGAATGTGGGTTTTTCCCCACACTTCCATTAAAACAGTTTCATGAAACCATTGGTAAAGGATGGTTTAGGTAAGATTTTACCAACGGTTCCTTAGAACCGTTGGTATAGGTGTGTTTGTGGGATATTTTACCAACGGTTCTAATGAACCATTGGTATAGATGTGGTTTAAGGGAGTTTTACCAATGGTTCAATGAGAACTGTTGGTATAGGTGTGGTTCCGGGGAGATTTTACCAATGGTTCTAAAGAACCGTTGGTATAGGTTTGTCCTGAAAATATATACCAACGGTTTTTAAAAATCTTTGGTAAAACATTTCCCCAAATTAGCAGCGTCCCATCCTCTCCCCCATTCGCGATACAAAACCCTAAACGGGAGCAGTTTGGCGATCTTAGAGCTCCTTCAGCTTCATCTTCCTCCATCCCATCCAAGGTACTGAATCTCTTGCTGAATCTTATCATACTCATACTAAATTAGGTATTTTTTTAACTGGTACCTTATTTTTATTGAAATTTATCTAACATTTCGGTTTTTAGTTTTGATTTTGATGTGTATATGTTTTTTTCTGTTTTTATTTAAACTATTTGTGATGATCTTGTATCATCATTAAGATGTGTCCAATGGTTCTTTGATCATTGTTTTGTGGAGAATTAATGGTTTAGGACCAACATTAGAAGTAGCTTCCAGTGAGACCATTTTAGTATAAGGGGAAACAAGATTATGATCTACAAGGGGGTGATTGAGTTGGTAGAGACCAAACATAGTTTGTTCCTTGTGTTCAAGAACCATAAATAGAGTGTTCCAATTAGGTGGTCATCAATAAAGATGTAGGTAAGATTTCCATGTCCTATTTCATGAAGTTTAATATGTGGCGCTATAGTGGTTTTGGATTGTTTGAGGTACTCTTAGTGTATTGTAAACCCTCATTTATTCCATATTCATTTAAATTGATTTAATATAATTTTTTTACACACGCCATTATGTCCTCTAAAACTATATTTAGAGTGTATTTTTATTCTTACGGTGTTAAATATTTTAGTAAATGTCCATACTAGATTCTTTTATGTGTTCTAGGGGTTTAGACTGATGACAGGGTTGCATGATTATTGTGGGGGTATTCTTTTCATATAAATATACATATACTATGTCATCAAATGAATCAACTAGTTATATTCCTTACATATTTTTATCAAATGATTCTGAATGATGGCTGTCTAATCATATGGGGATAAAAAAATGTAGTTTTTGTTATTTAGTGGAAATTTTAGATGGGAAGTTGATATGTGGACCACCTAGTTTATGTGATTTTTCATACTTTTATAGAATAGATTAAAGCTATTATGTTGGAGGATACCAAGGTTGTTAGGGTTTTTGTTTTTTTTATGAGGTGGTTGTGATGATACCACCATGACATGATGTTGAGATTGAGATAGACAAAAATCCTGGTGCTTCTCTAATTTCAATAGCTCTTAGTCTGTTGTATCCAATATTGACACACAAAATTATTTTTATAAATCAAATTTTATTGAATTTTAATCATTAATATGTCACAATTTCAATCATTAAAAAATAATTTCATAGACTATATTGTCATTTCATCTATAAATATAATAATTAAAGAGACATTATATAGATGGAAAATCATATTCATGAGATATATGATGAAAATTATAGTGTTTATCAACCCAAAAGTCATGGAAAATAATAATAAAAAACCATATATACCCCTAAACTCAATATTGGGAATGATTCTTTATATAACCCACTACTAATGGTATTTTTAAGTATATTAATCCATAGAAAGCAACAAAATGTTCTGTAACAGATCAATTTTTCCTAATATTTGTTATAGTGAACTTCTTTATCTCTATTAACTAATTAAGATTCATTTAGTCCAAAAAATCCATAAAATATCATCTTACATCTATGAAAATATAATTCTATCACCTTATAGACATGTTCCCTGTATGATAATTATATTTCCCTAAAACATTTCATAATACATTTTATATACTCAGAGGGACCATCCTACTCTAAGAACCTACCAAGATTACAATCCATCCTCATAAGTATTTCCTCAGCAAACTCTAGGTGTAAAATCTCCACACCTATCATTACCCTTGTTCACAGCCCGCCCACCCCACCCCCGGACACCCGTCCACCACCTTGGACAACCCGTACCACCCTGGACAGCCCCCCCCCCCCCAACCTTGTTGACAGCCCACCCACCCCACCCCTGGACACCCGCCCACCCCCCCCCCCCCAGACACCCCCATCCCCACGGACTCACCCACCCCCTAGAAACCCCCCCCCCCCCCACCGCTGGAAAGCCCCCCCCCCCCCCCCCGCCCATCCCCTTGACACCCCCGACCCCACTGGACAGCACTGCCACCCCCATGGACAGCCCGACCACCCCCTGTGGACAGCCCGCCCACCCCCCTGGACATCCTACCCACCCCCCCCCCCCCCAGACACTCTAGATCCCCTGGAAATCCCCGCCACCCCCACGGGCAACCCACCCACCCCCTGGACTCCCCCTACCCCCTTGGACAGCCTGACCACCCCCCATGGACAGCCTGCCCACCTGGACACCCCGACCCCCCTAGACAGCCCCCACCCCCTGGACACCTCTGACCCCCCGGATGGCCCCACCACCCCCCTGGACACCCTGCACCCCCTTGGATAGTCCCACCAATCCCCATATCCTCATCCTACTCCTCATCCTGATCTCCCTGAAGAAGTTAAACTATAAAACTCATATACTCCCAATAATACCCTTAAGGATTATGTATTCCTTGATCCACATCCAATATCTTACTGGGAAATCCTTGAATATAGGCATTAGAAATTATGTATCTTATTTTCTTACATACATTGTATTTTGATGTATTTCTTAATATGATTCTCATATAGAGTAATGTGTCAGTTATGCTTATATATAAAGTAAACAATTGTCATTTACCTAAATATTTTTTTGACTAAACTTCAATATTATTTAATTGATTTGAAATGAATTATTGCAATTTTTTTATAGAATGGATTGATGTTGGATGTATGAAACTGATCGGATTTCAACATATTTTCAAAATAATTTGAACATCTTTCTAGATTTTTCATTTGACAAGGCTTCAGATAGTGGTCACATACACTGCCCATGTTTTAATTATGTTGGAAGACCTTGGTTGAGTCGTGAAGAAGTTAGCTATCATATAACCAAATATGGTTTCCAAACAAACTATTATGTGGGGTATCACAATGGAGAGAAAATGGAATCTCAAATTTTGATGATCCAAATGATAGTACTGAATTGGAGAGTTTGATATATGATCGGTTTCTATTTATTTCACATCATGAGAAAGAAAGGATTTCCAGCCAACAAAGTTTTGATACAATCACACATGATGTGTCCAATAAAAATGATGATATTGATAGGGTGAAAAAAATGAATGATGTTGTGATGACTCCAGTATATCAGCAATGTGGTGAAATGAAAAAGTTGGAATTTTTAATCCGATTGTTTCATGGGAAAACAATGTATGGGATTTTAAATACTGCAATTTATTACATTCTTACCTTCTTGAAGTAATTAATTCCAGATGATGCAGATATTCCTTCAAACCACTATATGGAATTGAATTTAGTTGATGAACTTGGATTCTCAAAAAAAATTCATGCTTGCCCGAATGATTGCAGCATATTTTGGGAGGAAAATGCTAAAATAAATGATTGTATCAAATCTGGATCCTCCTGATGGAAGCCAAAAGATGATGGAACACCATCTCGTGTGCCACAAAAAGTAATGTGACAATTTCCATTGACCCCCATATTACAGAACTTCTTCATGTCTGGTGAAATATCCATAAAAATGAGATGGCATGACACTGAGAGAAAAAATAATAATGAAGAGTTGGTTCACCCTACAGATGGATTTTCGTGGTAGAGATTTGATGCTTGATATCCTGAATTTGCAGTCGACGTGCGTAATGTGAGACTGGGTATTTCATGTGATGGTTTTAATCCATTTGGATAGATGCTTACTTCGCACAGCACATGGCCAGTTTTCATACACATTTATAACCTTCCCCCTTGGTTGTGTATGAAAAATCCTTACACTTTCTTGAGTATACTGATATCTAGCCCTTCTAATCCCAGAAATGATATAGATGTATACATAAAACCTTTAATAAAAGAGTTGAAACTTCTTTGGGATGTGGGTGTGCCCACATACGATGCATGTTCGAAATACATATTTCATATGCATGTTGTGTTTATGTGGATGGTCAATGATTTTCCTACTTATGCAATGATGTCTGGATGGAGCACAAAAGGAAAATTGTCATGTCCTGTTTGTATGAAGAATACTCCATCGAGAAGACTGAAATATCGTCGTAGTTTTAGTTTTATGGGACATCGATGATTCTTTCCAATGAACTATCCATATAGAAACAATCATCGAAGATATGACAATACCATGGAGAATGACGATCCACCTCGGCATATGTCTGGAACTGATGTGCTTGATGAATTAAAAGACTTCATTTATTCATTTGGGAAGGGTGTAATGAAATCTAGAAAGATGGAAAATGTTTCCAATGATACTTGTTACAATTGGAAGAAGAAGAGTATATTCTTTGAGTTTTCATATTGTTCAACCAACTTTTTACGTCATTGCTTAGACGTAATTCACATTGAAAAGAATATATGTGAAATATTTCTTTCGATTCTTCTAAATGTCAAGGGGAAGACAAAATATGATTTACGATCTCAGCGTGACTTGGTAGATTGGGGGATCAGACCAGAATTGTATCCTATCTGTATCAGTGAAAATAAATGGCAAGATCCATGTGCTTCTTATGTGATGACACCTGCTGAAAAAAATCAATTTCTGGAAGTTCTAGAGACTATTAAAGTTCCTAATGGCTATTCAACAATATATCAAAATGGGTCAATAAAAAAGAGTTGAAGCTGAAATCTTTGAAGACTCATGATTATCACGTCCTTTTGCATGAGTTGATTCCAATATAAATTCTTCATCTCTTTTCCAATTATGTTAGAGTCTCAGTTATTTGGTTGTGCTATTTGTTTAGATATCTTTGTGCTAAGAGGTTGTCCAAATCCTTCTTGAAAAAACTGTTGCCAGAGACACCATTAATTTTGTGTGAGTTAGAGAAAATATTCACTCCATCATTTTTTACATGCATGTTGCATCTGACTGTCCATCTTCAGACCGAAATACTTCCTAAAGGACCCATTTCTTTCCATTGGATGTATCCAACTGAAATAAACATGTGCACATTGAAATCATATGTTTGGAACAGGAATTATCCTGAAGGTTCTATTGTGAACGGTTACTTGGCTAAAGAATGTATGTATTTCTACTCACTGTATTTTTCTGATCTTACTACGAGAATAAACAGACCAATGAGAAATGAAGAAGAATATAATGGGAAAATTGAAACCAGTTTTCCATCACTTCCTCAGACAGGAGGAATTTTGGGATCATATACATTGATGACATTAATCCTTGAAGGGTGAGAGATGTAACATCGCACAGTGTTGTTCAATTGTGATTTGTTTGATGAGTATATCAAGTAAGTAAATTGTATATGTATCTCTTATCTTATCTCTTGTAATTTTAAATATTTGTTAAACTATTATTATTTTTATCTACAGGGAACATAAAGAATTGATATATAGAAAGCATCATTATTTATCTTTGAGAAGGAAAGAGACTTTTCATAGCGAAGGGTTTTCTGCTTGGTTGAAATTGAAGGTAAAAATATTTCTGTAATAACTAAATAAAAATAATATTTAATTAAGTTTACTATTTTTTTATATTTCAGATATCGAGTTTGCCTGCAGACTCTGTTTCTAAGGAAATAAGAGCGTTGGATTTTGGTCCTAATACCATGGTTCTTTCTTGTAAATCACGTGTGATCAATGGATACAAATTTATTATCACTGAACAAGTAAGAAACATGATAACACAACATAATGGTGTTATGCTAATTGCCACAACAGACTGTTATGCCAGTTCATCAGATACTAGACCTCATTCTAAAAATGTTACTTATTATGGAGTCGTGTAGAAAATAATAATTTTGGATTATTAATTGCATGGTCGAGTCATGATGATGAAATGTCAATGGTTTGATTCAATGGTGAGGCAAGGCACCTTTATTGATGATTGTGGATTTCGAGTTATTGACATGACTCACACTCTTTCCACCAATCAACCGTATGTATTGGCATCAATGGTGAAACATGTTTTTTACATGAAAGATCATCGTCATCCTAAATTCGGTGTAATTATTGATGAAAATCCTAGACATTTTTTTGATGATGGTGATGATGAAGTTGACACTATCCCCACTGAAATCGGAAGAAATCTGTTTATTACTTATGATGACACCAATTGCTCAATTGTCAGAGTTGATTGTGAACCCAATGTTGGGGTGGGAAATATATAGAATCATACAGTCATGTTATCACCTACATGTTTCACCTACATCATTTAGAGTGTGTATCCTAGTACTTACCTTCAAACCACCATAAATATTCTGTTTCTTTATGTTTTTTTATAAGAATGGTTTTTCTATATTTTATTTTTCGTGTTACACATTAGATATCTGTTTCTAATTACTTCCATATTTGTTTTAATTGTAGGAAATGACACATATTGAAGAGAGGCGGTGGAAAAAATGACAGAAAATAATCATCGCATGGTACAGATGGGTGTTCCTCCACTCATCCCTGTTGTAAGTATTTCATTTAAAATATAAATATTTTAATAACTTATAATATCATGTGTTTACTTTTGTGTTAAACTTTTTTTCAGGATCCACCCCCTAGACGAGAGATATCTGACGAGGAGCCTGATATTTCTCCCAGTAGAGGCTGGTGGTAGGAGGGGGGTGGTGTCAGAGATGGACGATCATCTAGTGGTCCTGGTACTGAGGCTAGTGGTATGAGGGCATGTGGAGTGAGAGTTAGACGATCCACTACCATAGACGTATCTTCTATGCCCCATTTTGATCCTGGAATGTCTTCATGGACACACGGGATATTTAGACCTCTGATGTTTGCACTACCAGTTGGCCAGACGTCTATTCCATCATCTTTTACTTCCGGTTCCTTATCTATGAGCTATTATATTCCACCTTCTTTGACTCCTTCTACGACAAAGTATGTGGCTAAGGAGAATACACTGAGGGACACTCCACCTGTACAGGATATTCCTTCATCTTCTGCACATCCAGTGATTCCCATTGATCCGACTACCACAGGTATATTTGTATAACTCTATCAAATTTTTATACCAAAATTTAATTATAATATAACTTATACTGATATTATTTTTCTTTAATAACAGATTCATCTACAGATAGAAGGTTGGGGAGGGGGAGTACTCGCTTGCGTGCGGTATGGAACCGCCAGACACAGTTGATGGTTGAATACAATGTTGATGGACAAACGATTGAGAAATCTGGGCAGCAATGTCGGGGTTTTTTGGCGACGCTATCCAAATACTCCGATATCATTCCGGCCAGCCCTCTCTCTTAGAGACATATGCCACACGAAGTCAAGGATAACGCGTGGGAACAAATATGGGTAAAAAATCTATTGGATTTAATGTAGTATTTTTTGTATTTATATGAACTAATCTATTGGGTTTCAGCTTCGGTTTAACTTCCCTGATTGCGAAGGGGCACGACCAATGTGTCTAAAAGAGCTAGGAGAGCTTTGGAGAGATTATAAGCATGAGCTATATGTTGGCCGGTGTGATAGAGTGGGAATGAAGTTAGAGACATTACCTATCATGGATGACTGCCTGATAGAGCAATATCGCCAAATGATTACCCATTGGGTGACTGCCAAATTTAAGGTATTAATCTCATTTGAGGTATTTAAATGAGAGTTTTCATATTTTGAATTAATATAATCTTATTTATTATTAAACATTATTTAAGAATATTCCAAAAAAACCAAAAAAAACATTGATTCAAAGCAATACCTCCACATTTTGGGGTGCAAAACAATGTCAGATCATGAGAGGCAGCTGGTACGATATAGTTGTTTATAATTTTTCTTTAGGACTTTCCCTTTTTATTGTTTCCTACATAAATTATGTGATTTATTAAATATTAAATATATGATAATACTTGCACTTTATATTGTTTTAATGTCATTAAAAAAGCACAAATTGAATATTGAAGGACGTATCCCTCGAGAAAAATTGTTTTGCTCGAGTAGAAGAAAAAAAGATGGAACTACGGTAAATGAACCAACCCAAGAAAAGATTGTAAGTTTTAATTTGTTTATTTCAAAGTTTAATATCTATTTTGAAATTTAATAATCTATTAATATATTTAACAGGCTCCTTTAGAGGCTATTTATGCCTAAGATCCTGACAATTTTGGGCCACATGATCATTTATATAAGGTTTTGGGAGATGAGAACTCTGGTCGAGTACGCTACCGACCTGGTAAGAATATAGTCCCGAAGAGGTATTGTTCCTCTCCAGGTATCCATTCTAGTACCACTAAGTTGGGACAGGTCAAGGATCATGCAAGACAGTCTGATAAAAGGGTTACAGAGTTGTAAGTACAAGTTTAAATGAGGGACAAAGAATTTATGAAACTGATGAAACATTTATCTTCATCACTTCCACTAGAGGCCAGCGTGGCTTGTCAGACATTTATGTCGTCGATGGGTGCATTATCCAATACACCAGGCAGAAACTCTAGTGGCAGTCAAGATGATGATATTCTTGAAGATGATGAGGATGCTAAAGAGGAAGAGGGTGAGGATTGGGATGAGGATGAGGGAAAGGATGGGGCTGAGGACAAGGATATGGCTGAGGGTGGGGATGGGGTCGAGGACGAGGATGAGGCTGACGATGAGCATGGGGACGATGACGAGGATGACGATGAGGATAGAGATAGCAGTGAAGATGAGGCTGATAATGACAGTGGTGATGGTGATGGTGATCAGGGGAAGATTGACAAATTACATTTTCGAATTCTTTATAACTCTTTATTTTTGAACCTGGTTTTCCACTCTGGGGTTTTCCTCTACTTTATAGGGACGTTGTTATAAGATCTATTTTTTGCACTTGATTCTTATTATATGATTAGTCTACTACCTAGACCTTTAGTATTCCTTGGTACTGTGATACCCCTTTTTCTATTTTGTATTACTTATCTTTCTTAGTTAGCCATGTATATCATGTTTATACATGTGGAAAATGATATGGAAAATGTGCTTTGAAGTAGAAGGATTTTTGAGTGGAATTGATATGATATTATCTCTAATGAAATTACAATTCCATGGTTATTTTATTCACACCATGACCAATTTTAATGAGGTAATGAGATATATACTGGGAGTGGTACCCAAAATCCAACAATAGAGGATAAGAATATATACCACTCAATAATGAAGGCGTGTTTTGTGGATATTTTTTAAAAAATAATTATTATTTTCATGAATCCTAAAATTATAAGAAAGTAAGGCTTCCAAACTATGTTTGAAGGATGATTGAAAGGTGATAAATGAACTCAAACCATCTAATTCTGTTGATAATTTTGGACAAGTATCCACGGGTCATTTGTGATGTGTACAAGTCAACCCCGCCTCAATCCGATGTAGGGTGTGGCCGGTATCACTCGAAGTGTCTCAATTTTATTTGAAATGGACAGGATTTTAAGTGAAAACAATAACTGGCATACGGAAAACCAACCAAATGAATTCGGATTCTGTTGAAACTATAGGAAAACGATCCATGGGTCATATGTGACATGTACGAGTCAACCCCGTCTCAATCTGAGGGTCAGTGTGGCTGGTACCACTTAAAGTATCTTTCTTTTGTTTAAAATGGATGTGCTTTTAAGTAAAACAAATGACATACGGAAAACCAACCAAACACATTATTATTGTCTTGATACTTTATAAAAAATGATCCATGGGTCATTTGTGACGTGTACGAGCCAACCCCTCTTCAATCTGAGGCATAGTGTGGCCGGTATCAATCGAAGTGTCTCACTTTAATTTGAAATGGGCAAGATTTTAAGTTAAAACAACAACTGGCATATAGAAAACTGACCAAACGCATTCTGATTCTGTTGAAACTTTAGGACAACAATCCATGGTTCATATGTGACATGTACGAGTCAAACCTGCCTCAATCTGAGGGCCAGTGTGGCCGGTACCACTCAAAGTGTCTTTCTTTTGTTTAAAATGGATGCGCTTTTAAGTAAAAAAACAACATACGTAAAACTGACCAAACACATTTGGATTATGTTGATACTTTAGAAAAAATGATCCATGGGTCATTTTTGACATGTACGAGTCAACCCCACCACAATCTGAGGTGCGGTGTGTCCTGCACCACTCAAAGTGTCTCACTCTTTGAAATGAACAACAGTTTAAGTAAAAACAGCAATAGACATATGGAAAATGGACCAAACGCATTCAGATTCTATTGATACTTTAGGAAAAGTATCCATGGGTCATTTTTGACATGTACGAGTCAACTCCTCCTCAATATAAGGCACGCTGTGGCCGGTATCACTCGAAGTGTCTCACTTTTATTTGAAATGGATAGGATTTTAAGTGAAAACAACAACTGGCATACGGAAAACCGACCAAACGCATTCAGATTCTACTGAAACTTTATAACAAAGATCCATGAGTCATATGTGATGTATACGAGTCAACCCCACCTCAATCTGATGGTCATTGTGGCTGGTACCACTCAAAGGGTCTTTATTTTGTTTAAAATGGATGCGCTTTTAAGTAAAAAACAACATATGGAATACTGACCAAATTCATTTGGATTGTGTTCATACTTTAGAAAAAACGATCCATGGGTCATTTGTAACATGTATGAGTCAACCCTACCTCAATCCGAGGCATGGTGTGGCCGAAACCACTGAAAGTGTCTCACTTTTCTTTGAAATGGGCAACAGTTTAAGTAAAAACAACAACTGACATACGGAAAATGGACCAAACGCATTCTGATTCTATTGATACTTTAGGAAAAGTATCCATGGGTCATTTTTGACATGTACGAGTCAACCCCACCTCAATCCAAAGCACGGTGTGGCCGTTATCACTCGAAGTGTCTCACTTTTATTTGAAATGGACAGGATTTTAAGTGAAAACAACAACTGGCATTCGGAAAACCGACCAAACACATTCGGATTATGTTTAAACGTTAGGAAAATAATCCATGGGTCATATGTAACATGTACAAGTCAAACCTGCCTCAATCCAAGGGCTGGTGTGGCCGGTACCACTCAAAGTGTCTTTCTTTTGTTTAAAATGGATTCTCTTTTAAGTAAAAAAATGACATACGGAAAACCAACCAAACACATTCGGATTGTTTTGATAGTTTATAAAAAATTATCCATGGGTCATTTTTGACATGTACAATTCAACACCGCCTCAATCCGAGGTGTGGTGTGGCCGGCACAACTCAAAGTGTCTCACTTTTCTTTGAAATGGACAATAGTTTAAGTAAAAACAGCAACTAACATACGGAAAATAGACCAAATGCATTCGGATTCTGTTGATACTTTAGGAAAAGTATACATGGGTCATTTTTGACATGTAAGAGTCAACCCCTCCTCAATATGAGGCATGGTGTGTCTGGTACCACTCAAAGTGTCTCACTTTTATTTGAAATGGACAAGATTTTAAGTGAAAACAACAACTGGCATATGGAAAACCGACCAAACGCATTTTGATTCTATTGAAACATTAGTAAAACGATCCATGGTTCATATGTGATGTGTACGCGTCAACCCCTCCTCAATCCAAGGGCTGGTGTGGCTAGTACCACTCAAAGTGTCTTTCTTTTGTTTAAAATGGATGCGCTTTTAAGTAAAAAATGACATACTGAAAACCAACCAAATGCATTAGGATTTTGTTGATACATTAGAAAAACGATCCATGGGTCATTTGGGACATGTACGAGTCAACCCCTCCTCAATCTGAGGTGCAGTGTGGCCGGCACCACTCAAAGTGTCTCACTTTTCTTTGAAATGGACAACATTTTAAGTTAAAACAGTAACTGACATACGGAAAATGGACCAAACGGATTTGGATTCTTTTGATGCTTTAGGACATGTATCCATGGGTAATTTGTGACGTGTATGAGTCAACTTTGCCTCAATCTGAGGCATGGTGTGTTCGATACTACTAAAAGTGTCTTTCTTTTGTTTAAAATGGATACGCTTTTAAGTAAAAACAACTGGCATACGGAAACCCAACCAAAGACATTCATATTGTGTTGATACTTTAGGAAAACGATCCATGGGTCATTTGTGATGTGTATGAGTCAAACACACCTCAATTAGAGGTGCGGTGTGGCCGACCCCACTCAAAGTGTCTCTCTTTTGTTTAAAACAGACATCATTTTAAGTGAAAAAAATAGCTGACATACGAAAAACTGACCAAAGGCATTCGGATTCTATTATAACTTTAGGAAAATGATCCATGAGTCATTTGTGACGTGTACGAGTCAACCCCACCTCAATCTGAGGTGCGGTGTGGCCGACACCACACAAAGTGTCTAACTTTTCTTTGAAATGGACAACAGTTTAAGTAAAAACAACAACTGACATACGGAAAACGGAACAAACACATTTAGATTCTGTTGATACTTTAGGACAATGATCTATGGGTCATTTTTGATGTGTACGAGTCAACCTTGCCTTAATCCGAGGCATGGTGTGGCCAGTACCACTCAAATTTTCTTTATTTTGTTTAAAATTGATACGCTTTTAAGTAAAAACAACAGGCATAAGGGAAACCAACAAAACACATCCGGATTGTGTTGATACTTTAGGAAAACGATCCATGGGTCATTTGTGATGTGTACGAGTCAACTCCGCCTCAATCTGAGGCGTTGTGTGGACGACACCACTCAAATTCTCTCTTTTTTTCAAAAGGACATCATTTTAAGTGAATACAACTAAAATTTACACTCATCAATGATAGTGGCAAACTCTTTTTCATGAGTTGAGTAGTTTCACTCATGCGGTCATAAGTGAAGAGACTCCTAAGAAAATACCTTTTCACCATATATTATAAACAATACAAGTTAAATGAAAAATTCATCACAAATCATTACATACCCAAATCTAGGATCACAAAAAAAGGGATTTGAGCCAATTTCAAACTCTTATTCAACTCTAATTGGTATTTCTCAAACTATTCTACCTATTAGAATTTGATGGGGAGGTGGGGGGTGTGCCGGTTGGGGGGTTGTGCATGGGTGAGGTGAATTACTACCGTATGATTGTTGTCATATGAAGATTGAAATAGATAATTGTAGTACATCACATGGTTGGAAGAGTTTGAAGGTTTTATGTGTTTTTTTATTGGGCTATTTTAGGTGTTTTTTATACTGTTTGAAGACTGTATGTGGATTTTGTGATATTTTTTATGCAGGTTTATAGTGGAGGGGATAATGGAGGGCTGTTGTGCAGTGGAGGGTTGCTATGTAACAGTTCTGGAAAAACTCAATACCAACGGTTTTAAACCGTTGGTATAAGAGTTCCAGAATTCAGGAAAAAAAATAGCAACGGTTTAGAACCGTTGTCATAGGAGTTCTATAAAAACACAATACCAATGGTTTTCAACCATTGGTATAATAATTCTCAAAAAATACAATACCAACGATTCTAAACCGTTGGTATACATTGAGATAAATTTAAAAAGAAATATATACCAACGGTTTCTGAAAACTGTTGGTAAAAATGTTATACCAACGGTTCTCTTGCAACTGTTGGTATATCAATAAATACATTGGGATATACCAACAGTTTAGATCAAACTGTTGGTATAAGTCTTTCCTCATGTCTTACTATCCTACAGTTTGGAAAACTGTTGGTATATCCTATACTAATGGTTTTCCAGCCTATACCAACGGTTTGGAACCGTTGGTATAACCTTCTTTACCAGTAGTGTCATAGTTATTTCACTTGTATATAATTACAAAAGTTATTATCGAATGGGAATACTATTAAAAAATTAAAATAAAATGGTATTAATACACTTACATAAGTTTAAATGGTACCATATATCATTTTTTTCTGATATGATGATGATTCATTTGATAAAACATTCATGGTAAATGTTTAGTTTATTTCGGCGGTTTTTTCATCCATCACGAACTAGTTTTGTTTTATTTAATATTATGTATATATTTTAGTTCCAAAATATGGAATAAGTTATAATATACTTATTATAATTTTGTTTAACCATAATAATAGTTTTATGACCATCCTTTAAGGCATAAATAAAATATGAAAACTCATTATCCTTGGAGATGGTTAATCGCCATATTTTATGCAATGGTTTTGTTTCTTTAAATAAGAGGATATGAGAAAAAATGGATGTATAAACAATATTATATTATAAAAATTAAATTATAGTATATAAATGATACTATATTTATTGTGATATGATGGATGGATTATGTGGAGAGAAGGTACAAGATGAAAATAAATTAAGAGAGGTGGTTAAAGAAAGTTACCTCTTGAATATCACCTCATTGAAGGATCCCTTTACGAACATGAAATTGATCTTTTGGTAAGACCAGAAGCACTTGGACATGGGTAGAGTGGTTAGTATAGTTTTTGGAAGAGATTTGGAAATCTTCAAGGCTTAGAAGGTGTGAGGATATGGGGTTGTGAGGGTTTGTATTTATAAGAGGAGAGGGGTGTATTTGAAATATCTCAAAAGATTAAATTATAATAAATTCATTTTCTATCAAAATACCCCCATATAGCCATGGTAATAATATAAGATAAGATAAGTCTATAATATCATCAAAAAAATATATAAATGTTTTAGAATTATTTTAAATATTAACATTTTGATTAAACAATAGTTAAGCTATTTTAATTTTAACTATGGTAATAAATTTTTCAATATTAAAATACTATAATTTTTATTCATACAGTTTCAATTGAACCTTAAATGTACTATTTGTTATATTTTAGATCATATCATAATTACCATGTATTTTTTAAATAATTTTATTTTTTAAACTAATTTAATAAAATTAAAAATATCATTATTTTCAATTTTGATATTGTTCATTACATTGACATTTAAAAACATCAAGACAAAAACTAAAATTCAAAAAAAACCATTTTATTATATAAAAAATGTCACTGTCATATATAAAATTAGTGTAGCACATTAAATATCTCAAATAATATTAATTTTAATATTTTTAATATCATATATTTCATTTTTTATTTACTAAAAAATTATTGCATCAACATTGTATAGTCATTTTGAGTAATTATTTAATTCCTAATATTTTTAAATAAATTACCTTGATGATTATAAATATTTCATATTTACAGATAATAATTATATTTGAATATATGTTTTAGTTAACCCCATATTAAAAATATTATACTTATTAAAAATAAGAGTGTGGTATTTTTTCACTTTCTTTGATTTTAATAATGTTTAATTCATTTTCATGGACAAGAATCAATTAAATGAATCAATTTTAAATTTATTTAGGGTGTAATTTTAATCATTCAATAATAATTTTTATGAAAAATATGGTTTTATCACTTATTTTCAATCTAGATTAACCCAATTTACCCTTTACTAAGATGATATTTTTTACCATTATTACTATTCGTATTGAGAAAAAAATATAATTGGTCTATTTACTAAATTTGGACCTCCTAATTCAAAATAAAAAATCAATTTTTCCAAATTCAAAACAAAGACGTATCAGAATTTAATTTAAAATATAACCAAAAAAACGTAAAGAAAAACAGTTTTTCCAAAAATATTCCTTTTAAAGTATAAAAAGTTTTTATACTAAATTTATGTAAAACTTTAATTTAAAAGACCACAATTTGACACTTTAAAACCAATACAAATTTAATTTTACTTTTTAAATGTTTTAAAACAATATACAGTTTTCAATGTAAATCAGTTTTTCTCAATATTTATTAAAATTTCAAACTTTTTTAGATTGTTATCAAAAATTCATACGAAGATAATTTTGACATTATAAACTCAAAAATGAATTTTATTTTTTCAAATAAATTTTCTAAAAGGGTGAAAATTAATTATATTTATTTTCTTTTAAAAATAAATAATTACATTTTATGAAGAGGACATATTTTTAAAGAATAAAATAACTATTAAAAATTAAGTGTTTATTTCTTAATATTTAATGTATTTTATAATATGTATATTCCTAATCATACCTGCCAACTCAATTTCTAGGTTATAAGAGTTGTGTAAAAATAAGAATATGTAAATTGTACATTACGGTTCGTTTAAACATGGTATTGCGTGAAACACAATCCATTGAAGAAATTAAATTATTTAATGATAAATATTTCATAAAAAATACCAGTTTGTGTAACGAATATGATTTTTTATGTATTATTTTTGGATATTATATGGGTTATTTTTGGAGCTAGGCACTAAGATAACATGAGATTCAAAGGCCCGGTGTGCCGAGAATAAATGTTTTAATATATTAAATATATTAAATATCATGTGAATGTGGTTTTCTTAAAAATGTTGAATAACTTATGAATAGTGGACTGGATCAAAAATACAAGTTAAATGTTGAGTTCAGAATGTGGGTTCTACCCTAGGAACTTTATAAACCTTTTTGGGGTGAGTAATTTGTGAAAAAGTAACCACTAGTATAAATAAAGTAAATAAATAAATAAATAAGTTTGTTTAATTTATTTTTTACATTGAAACTGAGCCCTTCTATAAGTATATAGTTATAGAATCATATCAGGGTTTGATACTAAACCTTGGAGACATAGAGAGACTATTGGATAGTGTTCATTATAGATGACGATAGATCAAGATCAAATCAATGATTGTTGCACTATCAGAGTTTGTGGATCTCACCAACGATAATAATACAAGACTGATCTTCCTCAATGATTAATCCAAACTCCAGGTAGTTTGTTTATTTTTGTTTTTTCCATCCCTTTCTTTTATCCCTATTGAACACAGATCAATTCCACAAATAGAATTGATACGATCATCGACAATATGTTAAATTTGTGGAATTATTTATTTATTCATTGAAATTATTTCTTTTTATTTTTCTCCATATACAAAAATTGATAGAGGACAAACAAAAATAGGTCAAGTTTCATTCCTCACATCTTGTGGTTTGTGAATTTCCCCTATGTTTCATCATGAATTAATCATGGGTGTTTTCTTTGACATGAGTTTATATGATTACTCAGTATTTGATCATTGTGAAACAATTATTCAGTAAAACAGATCAATATTGTGGGTACATCTTGTGATGGAGGTTGTGATTTGAGGATTACGGATTATGGAGGATGATTCAAGGTGTAAAAATAATAGACCAGTGGTATTTTGTTTTCCTGAGTGACACATGGTGATAAAAATGTTGGAGGATGATTCTCAGTCCATTTTGGTGTTTGGATTCCAACGAGCGATTTACAATATGATCTTTTAACAATAGATCTAGAGTTTTGGGGTGTGTTTGATGGTGGAGGTAGCATATTCAGTTGATGTGTGAACCAAGCGTGGAATTTGGAAAGTTTCACATTACATGTACTATAATGAGGAGTTACACACTATGTAGGACCCTCTATATGATGGTAGGGTTTCCATATAAGAGAAAACATTACACAACATGTGACCTTGTCACACACCATGTGACACATTTTCTATATATTAACATGTATCTCAAAGGATTTGTAGGAATAAGCAGGTAAAGTATAGGGGCATGACTAGAGTACACCGCTAAGTGTACTTGGACATGGCCATGTGTACACAAGCTCTACGAGGTGTACATAGGATGGTACACAGGCATGACCAGTAGCATAAAGGTATGAGAAGGTGAAACGGGAAGGTTTCAAGCAATCTCTACATGTTGTGTACCATTCCGACATGCTTCGTATATGGATATTAACATGTCTTGTGAAGGAACTCTACATTGGCAGACTAGGGGTTAGCTGGACATGCCATGTACCCCTAGTACACACTGTGTACCCCCTTTGAGGTTATTTGTAGATATTTTTTTCATTTATTTGGACCATTTTTTGTTTATTGTGTTCCTTTGATCAATTTAATCAAGGGTACAGTGTGGTATTACATCCACATCAAAGGATTGTGATCCCCTCTGGAGGATGAGTCTAATATATAGTTTTTGGAGCTCCTCCATGGGATTGGAGTGTGATCCTACATCATCTTTATACCATAGGTGGGGTTATAGAATTGACATGGCCTCCTTGAGTAGGATGTTGATCCTCAATCTAAAATCCCATATCGGTAGAGTTTTTAGTGTCATTGGAATATGATCTTATATGTAGTGGGTTGATCTAGATTGGGTTTGTGGTGTCCCTCACAAGTCCTAGGAGTTCCCCCTATATGAGACCAGTAATCTTTATTGGGTGGATCCCAATGATATTTACCTCTTGGATGTGTGTCTCTAGGGATTTCATTGCTTGTGGAGTGAATTCTCCTAGAATAAGCATTGTTTTGAGAATAATCCTATTGGTGACAGTTATTTATGACCACCTGGTAGCATGGTTTCACTCCTAAGTATATCTATTTTCTCTTTATGTTATGTATTGATTGTTATATCTTTTTATAGAGCTGACTATTATTTATTATTTGTGTTTTCTATTTTCAGGTCATTCTATTAGGAATTTTTAAACTCGCCTCTATATGGGTTGTGTTCACTCATGTCATGTTTTATGTAGATGATGGCTCTTTTGACTATGTCATATATGAACATGAATCTTATGGATCATAGATTAATCTTGATAGATAGAGGTGTTCTCTGGGTGTTTCATTTGATCATAGATCTCACCCATGGAGCAGGTTGGACTCTCTACATTTTCTATTTTGTCTTGCATTTGGACAATTTTCTTATTTTAGTACCTTAATGATGTATTATGATTGTGGGATCTTAGATGAATACATTCATTTGTTTCATTTTTTTTACATTTCATCATTATATGGGCTTCAAGATGTGTGTGTGTATACATGTACATTATGATAATGTCTTGCAAGTGTGTAATATTCCTACTTAATGTTATTCTCCATCCCCTAGCCTATTAGAGGAAATATTATGGATGTTATGGTTTAGAATAAGATGGTTCGGGTCACGAAAGAGTGGTATCAAATTAGTCGGTTCTACTATAGGATTGGAGTCGGTGAGTTTGGTTTATGGTAATAATGTCAAGTGTTTTGAGTTTGGATTTTAGGCCAAGGACTCCAGTGTTGGGGTAGAAGATGACATATCTATACACCATGACTCTAATCACCTACCTTTTAGCTCATTACAAGTAGAAATTAGTTTAAATGAAAACATTTGGATATACATCAAATAGGAATGGGAAGTGGTTTCCATTTATTTATTGAGTCAATATATCAGGTATATACTTTTGACTGTGGTACATCTTGTTTATTTCAATATGCCTTTGTGAATAAATCTATATAGTATTCCACCACATGATCAAAAGTATGATCTACTAAGTGACAAGGTTTTAGTATAGGGGTATATACTAGAGATAGAACCATTGGGTGGTCTACCAATTATACCTCCACCTGTTGAGAAGAAACTAGCATTCGAAGTTCTAGTAGAGGAGGCACACTGGTTGAGTACACTTCACATGTTTAGAAATAGTGAACTTCTAGTTTTCTGGGTGATCCATACCCCTAAGTGGTTGAGGAATGGCTAGAGGTAGTTACTCAGGTCTTCCACCATGTGATGATGATTTCATATCAGATGGTGGTCCTCACGGTGAGTCTTTATCAAGGATCCACTGGGTGATGGTGGAGTTTAGTGACTTAGTCATATGATAAGATATTTCTATACTAGACATAGTTAGAGAATATCATTATAGAGTATTGTTATTCAAACGTGTTTCAATCAGTGTGCATATAAGAGATTTTGTATCTACAGTTGGGTAGTTTGATCATGGTGGGGTTCTCATTAAAGTTTACTGATCGCTCATTATACAACTTGGATATGGTTCAAGATTTATTTTTTAGATCATGGACCTTTTAGTTGGTCTTATACTAATATATCATGGATTTGGTGATATCCATATGCATTCCCACCGATTCTGGAGTCCTTGAGTAGGAATTAGTGGTGGAGAGCTTCCTGGAAGAGCAGGCACCGACGGTGGGTGGTGGTAGTGGGAACCCATGAGCTAGGACCTTAGAACTAGGTAGTTGATGAAATTAATAGGGATGAAAGTGTGTAAGAATCATTAGGAGATGATCCCAAGATACAGGTTCAATGAATCGGGGACTCTCAGGATGGATCGAATCATTCAAGAGAGAGGTGGTGTTTCTCCTGTGATGGTCATGGAAATCTTGAATGGGACTATCGGACCCATCATACAACTGATTGAGAGATGGATGACAGACAACTAAGGTAGAGATAGAGGCATCAGAAGGGTGCTCTATGGATTGTCATATGTGTAATAGGGGACTGTTTATTAGTGGGAGGTGGTTGGAGGGTTGACTTATTACCACCACCACCTCCATGTGGTCCATTCTAGGGTCAGTGAGCTTATGTTCATGGACGATGCCAGCTATAGGAAATGGAGGACTATGACATAGAGTTTTCTAGGATGATATTAAGTATTATATGTGTCTTTTCTACCTTAGATATATTATTGACAAAAAAATGTGTGATTCATTCCTTTCTTTTAACCTCTCTAATTTAATACATAAAGATTAGTTTGAGCCTTTTTCTCAACCTTTGTGGTTGGAGACTTCAATAAATAGTGACTCAGTGATTACCCACTTCTACCAATAGTGTGATTTGACACTTGGAGGTGAGGTATTTTTTTGGGATCTATTTTTAGTAGTGATGCGGCCTTATAACATCATTGTAGGTATGGAATTACTATTGAACATTTATGACCATATTGACTATTTTAGGCATAGGCTTTAGGTTTCCATGGTAATGGGATGAGGTTTTCCATTGTGGGATAAATGGAAACATTGGAAAATAACGATGGTATCAGGAATAAGAGAGTGTGGCTAATTACTCCCTAGTTATCCAACATGACACTTAGAGTAGTGGATGCTATGGGCTACCAGTTCCCTACAGTGATGGTGGATTATGAGGATTTCTTTACAAATGATGTGTTAGGATTACCTCCTCATCCTGATATAGAATTATTCATTTAATTACACCCATGGGAGGACCAGATATCTTTACCATCATATCATATTGATTCTAAAAAGATTCATGAGATGAGGGTGTAGTTGGAGGATTTGCAGGAGAAGTGCTTTGTGAGACCTAGTGTTTTCCCCTTAGCAGCCCAAGTGGTATTTTCCAATAATAATGATGGGAGATTTAGGTTATGTGTGGACTATTGTCACTTGAAATAGGTTACCAGAAACAATAACTATCCATTGTTGAGGATCGATGGATTATTTGATTAGTTGATAGGGTCATGATGATTCTTAGAGATTGACGTTAGATCAGTCTATCACCAGCTATGAGTACGGGATGATGATATACCAATGTCAGCATTCATATGTCATTATGGTCATTATGAGTACTTTGTGATTCCCTTTGGTATGATGAATACCCAAAAAAATATCATGGTACTCATGAACCGGATGTTCCAGCCTTTCTTAGACTGGTTCATAGTGATCTTCATTGATGATATCCTAATATGCTCGGCGTCTGAGGAGAAGTAGACTAGATAATTTAGTATAGTCCTGGACATGCTCCAAGAAAATTATCTTAATGTGAATATCACAAATTACTAGTTCTATATTTGAGAGTTCCACTTCTTAGGATAAGTCATCTCAGAGGCTGAAGTGGTGGTGGACCTGATGAAGGTTGAGGTAGTGCTTACTTAGGAGCAACCCAAGAGTTATACATTGGTGTATAGTTTCATTGGGCTGGTATGGTACTATCATCGGTTTGTACCTAATTTCTCAAGATTGGAAGTAACCTTGACAACCTTGAATCAAAAGGGTAATCCTTTCTTATGGATGGAAAGGTATCAACAATTCTTTTAGGATATGAGGAAGAGGTTAATGAGTGCTCTGATATTGATATTTCCAAAGGAGGGTGTCAAGTATGTAGTGTTTTATGATGC
This sequence comes from Viscum album, assembly GCA_963277665.1. NCBI lineage: Eukaryota > Viridiplantae > Streptophyta > Magnoliopsida > Santalales > Viscaceae > Viscum > Viscum album. The sequence goes on along the minus strand of OY728129.1, from coordinate 610,783,398 downwards.
ATCATGGACCGATCATTGTTGTGTTCTGATAGAGAGGCAAGAAGTGATATTCTATAGTTCAAGTTAGTTAGCACCACATGATTAAAACTACACAACCCATTATCTTGAGACAGCAGTGGTAGTATTCGCACTAAGGATGTGGTGATGCTACGTGATGGGTGAGCGGTTTATCGTTTACTCAAACCAGATGAGTCTTAAGTATATCTTCTATCAGAAGGATATTAATGTGAGAGAGAGGTGATCGATAGAGTCCTCTGGAACTATGAATTTTGAGATTGTTTATAACCCTAGAAAGGGGAACATATTGACATACACTCTTATCAGGAGATCTTTATCTTAGTTGTTAGATGAGGCGTTAGATAATTTAGTCTCATCACAGTTTTACTTAGTGTATAGTGATGGTGCTTCATCTCTTTAATCAATGGTTGTTACCCCACCCCTTTTGAAAAATTTTGGGGATTCTCAGGGTTGATGTATTAAATATGAGGCCCTACATAATCATATATCTACTGGATGTGCTCTTGATGGATATTCTGAAGGTGGGTAGCATGATATCATTTTCAGAGGATTGGTGATGGTACCATTGATATTGTGGGAGGAGGTGATGTTGGAGTTTTATAGATCACATTAGGTGGTACATCCATGTGTGTAAATAGGTACCAAGATTTACGACCTTAGTTTTGGTGGCCATAAATAAAGAGATGTATTGAAGATTTTATCTCTTATCACCACACTTGTCAGTAATTGAAGGCTAAGTACCAGGTTCCACTGGGTTTAGATCAAACCCTTGAGGTGACATTATGTAAGTGGATTGGGATATCCATTTAATTCAAAAAGGGTTTACTATGTATATTCAGGGGACATGACTCCATTTGGGTGATCATAGACGGATTCATCAAGTCATACCACTTTATAGCTATTAGATAGTAGAGCTCAGTGTATATATTAGGATTCTTGTATGTGCAGTAGATATTCTGAATCCATGGATTTACCTTGATTATATTTTTATACCGTGATACTCGCTTCATGTCGCGATTATGGAGAGGATTACAGGAGGCCTTTGGGACTTAGTTTCATTTTAGAATAGCATTTCACCCAAAGACTGACAACTAGACTGGGTGGAATATTTATGTCTTGGAGGACATGATGTGGGATTACATTTTGGATATTGGTTGTAGTTGGTAGGATCACCTACCCTTGGTGGAGTTTTCATACAACAACAGCTACTATTCCACCATTGGTATGGAACCATTCTAAGATCTATACAGGCTACCCTGTAGGTCACCACATTTTTGGATTGATCCTGGTGAGTCGACACTCATGGGACCTAAGTTGGTGTGAACTAATATACAGAAGGTGCATATCATATAGAAGTGGTTGAGTAATGAGAAAGGCATCACAAGTTCTATGTGGATTGATGAAAGAGTCCTCTGGAGTTTGAGGACGGTGAACATGTGTTTCTAAGGGTCTCACCTTAATGTGGATTTCAAAGATTTCTTTGAGGTGTCAAGTTATCTCTAAGGTTCATTGTCCATTCTTGATATTATGAACAGTTGGTGAGGTGACGTACCACATATGTCTACTATCATAGTTGGAATGGGTACATGATGTCTTCCATGTGTTGCAATTGAGGAGGTACGTGCATGACCAGTCACATGTTATTGATTGGAATGAGATGGGCACTAAGGTTAGAGATACATTTTTTGAGTACCCAATAGAGATTGAGGATTTGTAATAGATGATCCTTCATGGGTGATCAATTCCCCTAGTGTCTGTTTGGTGGCAACATGATAATCTTTTGAAGAGAACCTGGGAGAAGGAGACCTAGATGTGAGCTCAATACCATCATTTTTTAGTAGGATTTTCTTTTTTTGATATAAAAATTTATAAGGTGGGGAGAATGTAACGACTCGGATTTTAAGTGTATTATTTTTAGATATTATTTACAAAAATTTTGGATCCATGTGCTGAGACAATGTAAAATTCTGAGGCCCGGTGTGCCCAAAAAATGATTTAATTATATTAAATATATTAAATATCTTATGCATGATGTTTTTCTAGAAAAGTGGAATAATACCCAAAAAGGGTTCAGATTAGAAATATGAAGGAACTGTTGAATTTATAATGTGGGTTTTATAATAGGAGATACATAACATTTGTTATTCCATGGAGTTTGTGAAAATTCATCATGGTCATAAATGAATATAATTAATTAATTAATTTGTTTTATTTATTTTTGACACATTGACTAAGATCTTCTACAAGTAAATGATTATATAATCATCTCAGTTTTGGCTATTATCCCTAGAAACCTATAGAGGCCAATGGAGAGTGTTCTTGTCAGATGATGATAGATCGAGATCAGATCATGGATCATTGTGCCATTAGAGTTTATGGATCTTCCCATTGATAACAATGTAAGATCATTCTTCATCACTGATTAATCCAAACTCTAGATGGGATTTTTTTTATTTTTCTATCCCATTATTTTACCCTGGTTGAATATGGTTCAATCCCATGAATAGAAATAATACACTCATTGACGATAGATTAAATTGGTGGATTTATTTATTTATTCATTGAAATTATTCCTCTTCATTGTTCTTATTCTATGATAATAGATCAAGGCCTAAAAAATAAAGTATGAGGTTCATTCATCACACCTTGTGTTATGTAGATTTATCCCTTGTTTCTTCTAATGTTCGTTGTGGGTATTTCCATTGACCCTTGGATCAATGATTACTTGGTATTTGATCGTTGTGTGACCGTTATTCGGTGCAAAAAATCAATAATGCAGGTATGACTTATGATGGAGGATTCGATTTGAGGATAAGTGATGATGGTGAATGATTCAAGGTGGAATGAGAATGGGTCAGTGGACTTTTTTTTGAGTGATGCACAGTGGTAATAAATCCAAAATATGATCCCCAATCTGTTTTGGTGGTCGAAATCTGGCGAACGACTGATGAGAAGGCTCATCAACCTTGATTTGGAGTATTAGGGAATAGTTTTTAGAGGATGTGGCAGATTTGAGAAATACATGAACCAGGAATGGATTTTGAAAAAACTCATGTTACATGACATGTAATATGGCGTTACACATCACATGGGAACCTCTATACAACACTAGGGTTTCTGTGGAGGAGAAAAACATCACAACCTATGTGAACCTGTCACATGTCATGTGATACATGTTTAGTATCTTGGAACATTTCTCATAGGATACACGAGAATGGCTATGCCAAATAAATAGACAAAGATAGAGTAAATGTTCAGGTGTACATGTACAGGAACATAACCAGGTGTACACGGGCATGGATAGGTGTACACAGGGTTGTAAATGGTCACAACCAAGGTTACATGGGCATGATAAGATGACATGGAAAAGGTGTCACAAGATCTCTAAACATAATTTACAATTCCTACATTTCAGTTATATGGATATTTAAATGTCGTGTGAGGCATATCTACATGGGAAAACCAATGGTTGGATAGACACACTGTGTACCCCTTGTACACACGGTCTACCCACTTTGAGGTTGTTTTTAGACCTTTTTTTACTTAGTATAGAACATTATTAGTTGAGTATGTTTATTTTTTACATTACCTCAAGGGTGCAATTCAAAATTAAATCCACATCATAGTATTGTGATACCCTTTAGAGGATGAGTCCCAGATAAAGTTTGTGGAGTCCTTCCATGTGACTTGAGTGTGATCTTATATCATCATTATACCCTATGTGGGGTTTTATAATTGGTGTGACCTCATTTAAAAGTTTTTTTATCCTCTATCTATAAAACCATATTGGTAGTGTTGGTGGTTTCATTGACATATGATCCCTTACATAGCGGTTTTATGTAGATTGGGTTTGTGGTGTCTGCTAGTTGTCCTGGGTTTAACCCCCTCTCTAATATCATTGAGGTTTCATGGGTGGGGACCAATTATCTTGACCTATTTGATGATTTTATCTAGAGATAGCATGTATTTTAGAGTTTATTCTCTCATAAAAAACATTGGTTCGAGAGAAAAATCCTTTGGTTGGCAGTTGGTTGAGACCGCCTGGTTACACAGTGTCCTTCCAGAGTATATATTGGTTCTCTTAATGTTAATAATTGGTTGATATATCTTTTTATTAATATTATTATTCATGATAATTCGTGTTTATTTTTTTTAGTTCCCTACTTGATATTGTTATACTCACCCCTATATTGGCTCTGCCCACACGTTTCGTGTCTTATATAGAGGAAAATCCTTTTGACGATGTTTGGGGAGGATAGGGAGCTCATGGAGAATAGTTTGAGTTTGGAAAAAGAGGTGTTTTATAGGTGTTTCATTTGATCATAGTTCTTCCCCTTGGAGTAGGTTATACTCTCTATAGTTTTTTTTTGGGCTTGTATTTGACTCATTTTTTTCATTTAGTACTTTATTGTTACACTCTAATTGTGGGATATTAGATGCTTTCAGGCATTTATTTCAGTTATTTTACATTTCAAAAATATATTGGTTTGGAGATGTCTGTGTGTGTGTAGACATGTATATTAACATAATGCCTCCCATGTGTAGGAAATTTATACTCAGCACTGGTCGCCAGCCCCTGGCTTATTGGATGTGGGCTTGGGGTTCTTGCTGTTCGGACCCTGATGGATCAATTCATGGTAGGTTATTATATTAATATTAATTCTAATGAGATTTATAAGATTTTTTTAATCAAAGGTAATTGATTAAATTTATAAATAATCAAAAATAAAATGAGACTACGTAAATACTTGAAAATAAAATATAGTTTTCTATAAATATTGATATTTTTATTATTCCCCTAAAAACAACTTTTTCAAAAAAAAATCAAAAAATAAATATAAGCTAAATTTACCTTGATGTTATCAAAAAATATATCATTTTTTTCAAATTAAAATTTAAAAATTTGGAAACTAATCTTCTAAATAAAACCATTTAATACAAATAAACAAATTTAGTAGGACTAAAACCATTTACTTTTGGATTAGAAATTTACCAAATATAATTATAATGAATAAAAATATATAAAATCTAATTCATTAATAATCATAAGGTATAAAATTAATTTACTATTATAATTACCTATGTTGTTACATTATTCATACCTTTTGGAAATTCCATCCTTATAATTTTATTCCTTAGTTATACAAGAGTGGATATTTTTACATCATATAATTTTATAATTCCCATTTTGCTTATTTAATCATATGGGTTTTCCACCAAAAATTAACTTAGTAAATCACCTTAAGTTTATAAATCTAGCTCTTTATGATATATAATCTGAACCGGTTGTTCCTCATATGAAAGATTCACTTCCAACTATACTAATTTAGGTCTCAAAATGTGAGATTAATCTGGTGTGTATTTTGTTAACAATGAAATAGGAAACATATAATATACCTCAAATAAACTCTATGTAAAGGAAACTAAATGAGAAAATGACCCAATATTCTGTAAAATATAATATGGTCCATTAAAACAAGGACTAAACTTTCCATTTTAAACAAAACACATAACACTTTTCCATAGAGATACATTAATAAAAACATGTTCACCTATCTTAAATGAAAGATCTTTCCTATGGTTATCTACATAACTTTTATTCCTACTCTAAGATATCCTCACATGTTACGGAATCACCTTGACTTTCTTAGATATTTCTTCTACCAATTTTACTCCCAACAACTATCTTTCACCTACTTCATCCAAACAAGCTGTATTTCAAAACCACATTCCATATAAGGCCTAAAAATGTGTCATATGTGTAATGGAATAAAAATTATTATTACAATAAAATTTAACTAATGAAATATGTCTTAAGTAGACCAATATTATAATACATATATATTATATCTTACTAGATTATTATCCAATATATTTCTCAAATATATTCTTGGGGACCATAAAAGTATAGTGTATTTGTAGACTAGATATAGAGTCTTCTTATTTATTAAAATATCTTCAAAATATCCCAAAAAGATATTCTCATATAATAATATTCTCAAATAAACCATAATTAAAACATTTCTTCATAACCTGATGAAAGGAAAAATAATAATGGGTGAGGTCAGATTCTTAATAAGGGTAAATAAGGTGGATATAAATGATTTCTTTATCATAAAATAAGAATAAGTGTATGAGAATATGATATTGACATTTTAAACCTATATCTTGGCATGTCATAGATCATAATTATGATTCATGACATAAATATTGGTTGTTTATAAGACATAATTCATAAAAGAATCGAATAACATGAACCATGATATCATAACATAAACATTGAAATGAGAAAAAAACATAATATTATAACATTGTGAACATTTATAAATAGTAAATAGTTCATTTATGAAGTTAAGGAAATGAAATCAAGACATCGCATAATATTATTTACAAGAAAATTGGTCCACTCATAATCTTATGGAAATGAAATAAAGTAATATTCATAAACATATTGACATAAAAGTCAATTCTATGCATAAACTTATAGATATAAAACCCAGTCCATGCATAATCTTATGGACATGAAAACTAGGTCTAATCATACAATTATGAACATAAAATCTAGTTTATGTAAAAAATATTTACTTTATTAGTTATATTTATTTACCCAATAAATTGGATGGCTATAATAGACCCACCCTTTATATAATCATAACCTATTTATTTGTATTCCACAAGATCATAAAAAAATTTAACATTTAATTATATCATAACCCATGGAGAATAAAATAGGTTTCATAAAAAATACATCATAATAATAACAAACCATCAAGAGAATGAATAAGTATTGTATCATAGCATCATATCCTCAATGAAACATATGTATAATTAAAGGATTCTTTCTTAGATGAAAACTAATTTAAAAGATAACATGGAACATTTCTTGAGGAAAATACCCCTTTCGCTTTTTTAAAATATAAAAAATTACAATGTATTATAGGAAACATTTTATTATAAAAGAAACATGTAAACATGTAAAAGAATATTCAAATCATTTAGAGTTTATTAGGGTGGTAAATTTTGTTCTTGTTGTATAAGTTAAAAGAAAACATTCCTTTCATGCTTTTTTTAAAAAAAAATTAAAAAGTACCTCACTTAGAAAATAACAAGAAGTTTTATTTGAAACCTATTTATATAAAGTAAAACATAGGTTAAAATTACTTTAAAAAACATTATATAATAGTAAAATATTTTTTAAAATATTTTAAGGAAAATGTGGACATGGATGAAAAAGGACTTGTAACTGAATAGTAAAACATAACTGATTTTATTTTAAAACTTTATTTCAATATCTTGAGTACTTGAAGGTATGAAAATGAAAAAAAAAACATGTATTCTCTAAAAATAAATATAGGATAAAAAATTAATGTATTTATCAGATAAGGATCGTATATTTTCCTCAATGTAAATTCATATATAAATAATCTCAATTAAAATAGGATTGAAACATAAATCCCTTACCTCAATTCTTGTATCACATCATAAATGTTTGAAACTATGATATAATAATTATATATTTATTATACATATATTATATAACCATAATTATATATTTAAAACCATATATTATTTACTTATAACTTTTTATCACCCATTTATTAATAATTTTTAATTAAAATCACTATTTTGGGTGATAATCACGTCATTTTTCATTCATGTTTCGGTTAGGTAGTCTAGTACCTATACATTAATCTTGGTTACAATATATAATGAATGTTAATAATTATATAAATATCATATATATTCATTATATATATATTTATAATCACTATAAAATGTTAAATATAGAAAAATGAATTATATTTTTCATGGGGACGGTAGGTCATACGTTTGCATGGATGTTGTTTTAAATTTTCAATGGGTGGAATAAAGGAAAGATAAATATTATTTCAAAATTATATAATCATTATTATATCATATATATCATGAATATTCATTACATATTCACTTATTACAATTTGTGTAAATTGTAAATGAAAAATAGTTCCAATCATTTTATGGAGGTGGTAGTCTACATGTACACATGAGCGACGTTATCATTTTCCAATAGATTGAAAGTTAAGTAGGTATATATAATAATATAATTAAATAATAATAATTATTTCACAAATATAATATATAAATATAGACCCCATAATAATAATAATCTATGAAAAATGGTGATGGAAAATGATTTGAATCACTTCGTGGAGACAGTTAATCGTACATATGCATGAGTAATAATTTCACATATCGTTTGATGGAAAAGAGGGTGAATTAAGATGGTTTAATAATAATAACAACATTTATATGTATTTATTATATTTAATTTATTATTTTATGAATAATATCATATATTTAGAGGAGTTATAAGATGAAACAAACTGAAAGATATTATGTAATATGATTACCTCTTCTTCGGTGAGCCTCCATATCCATTCTTAAGGACCCTTGGAATAGTATTTTAAGAATAATATCACCTATAATTCATGGATGGATTATTTTAGAATATAATTTGGAAGTTTTTCCCCAATATAAATGGATCAATGTGGTGTAAATAATATAAAGGAAGGGTTCCCTTTTATTTGGGATGAGAGGGGAACTCTTGGAGTTTCTTAAAAGATTAAAATATAATCAAATATTTCTCAAGAAATATATTAAAAATGGATAGATATTTAAATATAATTCAGGATTTTGTATAAATACTATAATACAAAAAATTAGATAGGTTTAAGTGGATTTTTAAAACTTATCTTTTAGTTTAACCCCTTAGTCAACATATTTTAACCTTAACCGGAGTAATGTATTTTTCACTCTTAAAGGGTTATAATTTTAATTATATGGTAAAAATTGGATCATAAATGGACAAGGGGTAGTAAATTAAACCATTTTTACATTATAATTTTCCCTTTTAAATATTTTTATGATTTTCAAATTATTTAATAAAAATATAAATTTTCATAAAATACTATTAATTTCATTTTTGACCCTATATACATAATTTGTCTTTGAACACAACATTAAAGTAATAGTTTGAATAAAAACATTTGAAATATATCTAATATGTTATATTTTTATAAAAAAATTTATTTATCACAATAATTCAACCAAAATTTATTACTTTTAATATTTTTAAATCATTTATTTTATTTTTCTATTAACTGAATAAATACTATGTCCGCATTTTGTAAGCATTAAGGGTAATTATTCAGTCACTAAAAATGAAAAAAATATAATATGATAAAAAAATTAATTCATATTTTAAATTAACATTTATATACAAACATAACCTCATGATAAAATATTAGTGATATTAACGTCAAGAGTGTGACATTTTTTATTATATCATTTATGTAAATTAATATAAAGGTCATAATAAAAGAAATATGGAACTGACTATAAATATATTCAAAAATTGGATGTAAATGGAATAATTTCACCGATAAAATAGGATAGAGTCATGTGTTATAGAAATTTTAAATCATTATCCATATTTTTATTGTTTTACACTAATCTTGGTGACTATAATTTTATGTGGTTTCTACTCATATTGAAAAAAAGGGGAATATTTATAAAAAATTGAAACAAATTATTACAAATATGGAATAAATTTTTCAAGATTCAATTTCGATAATTTTAAGAAATTAATTTAAGATAAAAACACAAACTCAAACAGAAAATAGTTTTTAAAAAACTACCTTTTTGTGTATAAATTTTTTTATACCAAATTAAATCATAAAATTGATTCAAATTAACTTAATTTGATTATTAATAATATAATATATCTGAATTTAATTTTAAGTCATTTTAAAACAAAATGGAACTTTTCAAATTCTTGTAACAAAAAATGCAGTTTTCCATAAAATCGGTATTTTTTACTATTTATCAAATATCAATATTTATAGAAAATTATTAAAAAATTACTCAAAGATAATTTTGAAATTTTATTTCAAAAATATATTTAAATATATCAAATAAATTTCATAATAGTGTACAGATTTAAGGATAATAATTTCTTATAAAAAGCAATAAAAATCATGTGTAAAGGTTACATATTTTTTAATCATAATTTGACTTTACTAAAAAAATTGAATTATTATTTCATAAGAATTATTAATAAACACATTTGTATTAATTTTTAATTTTATATATATATTGTAATGTGGTTATTCATATTTGTGTGCTATAATTTAATAGCTAGTTTATAATAATCATATTTAAATAATATTATCTTGTGGTTCATTTAATCTCAGTGTTGTGTGTCATGTATGATTTTGAATATAATGTTCATATTAAAAAACTTTAGGGTATTAAATTCTCCCCCCCCCATTAATAAATTTTAACCTCACAATTTGTAATGACCCGCTAATTCTCATTGGCTTGAGAGTACAACAAGTCATTACTTAGCCTTAAGTAACATCCTCAAGACGCCAAAGGCTAGAAATAAATGCCAAAGGTTTTCAAATACAATTAGGGGATGATTTATCCATTAGGAAAAAAAATCCTTAACCAAACATATCACTATATTATGCATGAAAAAAATGAAAGACAACATAAATACTTTATTCATGTAAAAACCACTCCAAATTGTGCAACATTAGAAGACCAAAAAATTATCAAAAAAATAATGTATAAACAAATAAAGATTCCAAAAAGACCAAAAGACTCCTTACTCCATAATATCCAAGCTCCAAAATCACTAAATAGCCCAAGTATCACAAGGTGGTGCTAAAAACATGTGATACAGTACCTTTTCCCATGTCCTAGAATATGTCATCTACAAAACCACCAAAGTTCCAAAGAAAGGGTGAGTATAACAATTCGTAGGTTTTCCCCAATTACTTCTCTACTCATTCCACTAGGATATAAGATTTAGAGTCAATTATATTAAATATTTTAAATAAAATAATTTCACAAAACAGTTTATAACTATATATAAACAAGTTTCCAAAACCATTGATCACAAAGCATACAAGTGAAATTGAAACTAATTTTCTAGAAAGTTATTTTTCCATAAAAATAACCAAAAAAATCTTTAAACCCATTTCTAAATATATTTTTTCATACCCATTACATTCCACAAATCCATACAACCAACCACACTTGATACTTGATGATAGTTCCATACTCATGAGTGGTTTCAAATCGATCTATCAAGTCATCACAAGGTAATTATATCCAATATTCCATTAACCCTTTATCACTGATCACAAGTTCATATTAAAACCAATCCAAGTATATGAAATAAGCACTCACACACTAATATTCCCAAGGATCATGCCACAACACCTTTTCAAGAAAACCCCCTTTTATTGAAAGTAGTTTTCACATCAAAACCATTTCAATGCCAAACTAACTTAATAAAAAATCATTTTTATTGAATACACCTTTTCCTATAAAACCTTTTTTCAATTTCAAGAAACCCATAAATTAAAATCGATATTATAAATTCAAGAAACTAAATTACTTTGCACAACAATTCACCAAGATCAGACAATTTCACCCAAAACCGTAAATAATCATTATAAATGATTTATTCCATGTTTTCACAATCAATACAATTAAAATAAACAATTTGAAACTAATCCAATCAATTCTTGCAAGAGGAGATGAGAGTGAAGCGACCTACCTCAAAGGTTTTGATTAAACTTGACAACGAGCGAGGAATGCTCTAGCAATTGGGTTGAAACTCCCCAAAATGACCTTATATCTCTTATCCTATCATTATAAATACCAAATTTAAACATATTTGGCATAAAAAATCTTATATATACACATAATGGTCATATATCTAACAAACCAATAAGAGAGGAAGTAGATCTAAGTAGATTTAAGAAATCGATCAACAACGATGAAGAAAGATCACATACCTCAAGATTCTGGATTCGAATCACCAAGGGAAGCCTTTGGATTTCCTATGGATCTATGGGAGAACCTTATTTGGGATTATGAGAAGAAAAATACCAATTTATAGTTGGTTTGAGGCAAAAAAAGTGGATTTAAGGAAAGGTCGAACCAGATCCACTTTTTTAGGATCTTGTTTTAACCCCATGCATAGTTAGCTCACACGGTTTGACAAACCGTGCACTAACCTTGCATTAGATACTAACTGATGTAAACTCTTACATGGACTCCTTGCATGGTATCCATATCCATTCTTAAACCATTCTGAATCTACTACCTCAAAACTGCAACTGTGCACGGTTTCGCCTAAGATATCTGCACGGTTTAGACAAACTGTGTGCAGCCCATGCGCACCTGCTTTAGTCACAAAAAAATATTTATAATTCACCCCACTCTCCCATCCTTTACCCTTAAAATTTATAACCATGAAAAGATTCAATTAAGGGTTACATACTAGAAACTCCTAGGATATCCTCAGTGTTTAGACATACTGTGCACGACCTATGCACACCTAATTTATCCCCCCAAAAAAATTATTTAGAGTTCACCCAAATCTCCCATAATTCTACCTTACAATTTATAACCATGAAATTCATAAATTAAGGGTTACATAATAAAAATATGGGGTCATAAATTCTCCCGACCATTGGAATGTTTGTCCCTAGAAAGTAGAAAACCATTATTTCCATGAAAGAGTTATGATCATTTCTCTTTCATTTCCTTCTTGCGTTCCCAAGTCTCTTCCTGAATCTAACCATGTTTCCATAAAAACTGCACTAGAACAATGATTTTTCAATGAAAGAATTTCTCTTTCCTATCCACAATCCTCACTCAGATATGTACTAATGAAGCATCTAGTTATAGGTCAAGGAGATCCCATCTGATCACATGGTCAGGATCAGGCCGATACTTTTTCAACTGAGATGTGTGGAACACATTACGCACCGAACTGAACCATGGTGGAAATTCCAACTAATTTGACACCTCTCCAAACCTATACAATATAACAAAATGGACAATCTATCGAAGATATAACTTGCCCCACTTCCCAAAATAATTATGTCCATGTCTTGGATATATCTTCAAGAACACATGATCACTCATAGAAAATTACAATGGCCATCGACGATGATCCACATATGATTTCTAATGACTCTGAGACATATCCATACTCTTTCTAATTCACCAAATCTTCTCCATTATTTCTTGGATAAGTCTTGGCCTAATTAGTGATGTTTCACCTGTTTCCACCTAGGACAGTTGAGAATTAAATGATGCTCATATAATGCTTCAAACAGATCTATATGTATTGTGGCGTGATAGTTGTTATTATATGATAACTTCACTAACGGTATGTTGTCTTCCCATGAGCCACCAAAATTCATTACAAAATCCTACAACATGTCTTCCAAAGATTATATCATTCTCTCAGATTGACCATCCATATGAGGATGATATTCCATTCTCATAGTCAAATGAGTTCCTAGGGATTTCTGTAAGGATTTCTAGAAAATAGATATGAACATTGGATCTCTATTTGACACAATCGAAACTGGTATGAAATGTCTCTTTACCACCTCTTGGATATAGATCTTGGATATATCCTCCATCGTAAGGGTTTTATGAATAGGGATGAAATGGGCGGATATGGTAAGATGGTCCACTATCACCCATATGGAATCGTGTTTTTGAATCGTTCTTAGGAGACTTGCAACAAAATCCATCGCTATCTACTCCCATTTCCACACTGGGATAGGTAAAGGTTACAACATACCTCCTACTTTCTGATGCTCTGCCTTAACTTGTTGACAAGTTAAGCACTGTGAGACGAACTTGATCACCTTTTTTTCATGTCATTCTGCCAAAATTGTTCCATTAACGCCTTCTACATATTTTATGTACCCATTTGTAAAACCTATATTAAATTGTAGTAAGCATGAAGAAGTTGTTCCTGAAAAATAATAGGTACAACCCTCTTATCTCTGAAAAAAAAATTATCTCCCATTAAGTTTTCATCCCTCAAGGGTCTCCCCACCATTGAGTTTTGAAATCATAACCAGGCATTATGCATCAGATGTTTGTGCCTCTTTGACCATATTTACCAAATCAGGAACAATCATATATGAAAAGAAAACTTCAACATCACCTTAGTATTCACATTCCACATGCATGTGAGCTAGGACTGAAATCAACTGTCATTCATCTGAAGATTATTTTGCTAACTGAGCATATGACTTTCTGTTCAATGCATCTTCCATCGAATTCCATTTCCCAGTGTATACATCAAGTCAAAGTCAAACATCTGAAGATACTCCATCCATATTCTTTGCCTTAGATTTAAATCTCGATGTGAGAAATGTGTTGCAAGCTTTTATGACCCGTGAACACACTACAGAAAAATAAGGATTTAGCGGCGGTTTTTTTTGTTTCACGGCGGTTTAAACTGCCTCTAAATCGATCAGCGGCGGTTTTGAAAAACTGCCGCTAAATCGTGTGTCAGGAAACATTTTATTTACTTACTTACTTATTTACTTACTTACTTATTTACTTACTTACTTACTTACTTACTTACTTACTTACTTACTTACTTACTTAGTTAGTTATTTACTTACTTACTTATTTACTTACTTAGTTATTTACTTATTTACTTACTTAGTTATTTATTTACTTATTTATTTATTTATTTATTTATTTATTTATTTATTTATTTATTTATTTGTTTATTTATTTATTTATTTATCTATTTCATTTATTTTACTTATTTCATTTATTTATTACATTTAATTTACTTATTTCATTTATTTTACTTATTTCATTTATTTTACTTATTTCATTTATTTTACTTATTTCATTTATTTTACTTATTTCAGTTATTTCATTTATTTCATTTATTTTAGTTATTTCATTTATTTCATTTATTTCATTTATTTCATTTACTTCTTTCGTATTTTATTTATTTATTCGTATTTATTTTATTTATTTTATTTATTTATTTCATATTTTATTTATTTATTTCGTATTTTATTTATTTATTTCGTATTTATTTTATTTATTTCATTTAATTCACATTACTTTATTTACTTTACCCATGCATGCATGTTCATGCCCATGCACATGCCCATGCAAATGCTTATGCACATGCCCATGCAATATAAAGAAATATTGTGTTTGGTGAGATTTGAACCTCTAACCTCTTGCATATTTTCCAAAGACTTTACCACTCTAGCAAGCTCGTCATGTGTTTATAAACTGAATTTAATATACTTATATATACAAATTGAAAAAACAAATAATACATTACTAACAGATATAAACTCAATAATAATTAAACAATAAGCAATAATCAATAATTAATACCCAATAATTAATAATTAATAATTATTGATTTATTAGTTATTTATTAAGTTATTTATTATTATTATTTCCTGTTTATTATAATAAATAAAAAATAATTTATAATAATATTTACATAAATTATAAAATTATAAAAATAAAATAATAAAATAATAAAATTATGAAATTAAAGAAATAAATAATAAATAGTAAATAATAAATAATAAATAATAAATAATAAATAATAAATAATAAATAATAAATAATAAATAATAAATAATAAATAATAAATAACAAACAATAAATAATAATAAATATTTAATAATAAATAATAATAAATAATAAATAATAAATAATAAATAAAAAACAATAAATTTTAAATTTTAAATTTTAAATTTTAAATTTTAAATTTTAATTATTAAATATTAAATAATATTAAATAATATTAATAATAATAAATAATAAATAATAATAAATAATAAATAACAAACTATAAATAATAATAAATAAAAAATAATAATAAATAATAAATAATAAATAATAAATAATAAAAGATAATAATAAATAATAAAATATAATAATATAATAAATAATAAATAATCATAAATAACAAATAATAAATAATAAATAACAAATAATTGATAACAAATAACAAATAATAAAAAATAAACGAAAAATAATAGATAATAGTAAATAATAAATAATAATAAACAAATAATAAATAATAAATAATAAATAATAAATAAATAATAAATAATAAATAAATAATAATAAATAATAATAAATAATAAATAGAAAACAATAAATAATAAATAATAATAAATAACAAATAACAAATAATAATAAATAATAAATAATAAACAACAATTAATAATAGATAATAATACATATATAATAATTAATAATTAATAATTAATAATTAATAATTAATAAACAATAAATAATAAATAATAAATGATAATAATAATAAATAAGAATAATAAACAATAAATAATAAATAACAAATAAGAATAATAATAAATAACACATAATTAAAAATTATAATTAATTAAATAATAAATAATAAATAATAAACAACAATTAATAATAGATAATAATAAATATATAATAAATAATAAATAATAAAATATAAATAATAAATAATAAATACTCAATAATAAATAATAAATAATAACTAATAAATAAGAAATAATAATTAATAATAATAATGAATAATAATAATAAATAATAATAATAAATAATAAATAATAAATAAATAATATATAATATATAATATATAATATATAATATATAATCAATAAAATATTTTTATTAATAATAAAAAATTATATATAATAAATAATATATAATAAATAATAAATAACCAGTAACAAATATTATTATTAATAATAATAAATAAAAAATAAAAAATAATAAATAACAAATAACAAATAATAAATAATAAATAATAAATATAAATATTAAATATTAAATAAATATAAATAATAAATAATAAATAACTAGTAACAAATAATAGATAATAAATAAATTATAGTATATTATAAATAATAAATAATAAATAATAAATAATACATAATAAATAATAAATAAAACACATGAAAAAGTACTAAAAGGCATGATAAGGGATGAAAAATTATGAAAACACGTGAAAACAGATGGAGAAGCTTGAAGAAAGAAGCATTCGAAAGCATGAGAACGCATGAAAACTCATGAAAACTCTGAAAAACCCCTTAAGAATTCAACATAATCATCATAATAACCCACAAAAAACATTGATAAATATAACAAGTCATGGAAACCCAAATAAATAGTAATAAATGGAGCAACCGTTAAAACCCGTCAAAATGGTCATAAAGTGACAAAAACATTGGACTCACATTAACAGAGATAACTTATGATCCGAGAGTCCGTTCCATATCCGCGACCAGTCAAATCAAAGATCCTAAAACGATCTTTTAGCTAATAGGTGAAAGTGACCAAATGGATCGGTGGATCGGAAGTTACGACCATTTAAAAAAAACTGACGGGGAATGGGTGCTAGAAACGAGGCATCGAAAAACCTAACTAACCCGATACCCACCAAAAAGGCCATAACTTATGATCCAGGAGTCCATGTGGGTGCCGCAACCAGTTAAAATGATGCTCATAGAACAAAATATGATCTGGAAGATGGAGGAGTCCGAACTGACATGTGGATCGAAAGTTAGGTCAATTTGAAGACAAGTTTGACGGGACACGGGAAACGGAAATGGGGTTTCAGAGGTCTTTGGAGGGGTTTTTGGGGTTGAAAAACACAAAAAAAATTATTTACTATGTCAAACGGGTTTGTATCTCTCTTTGCTGGATTCAATTTGATATGTGGTCGAGCCCAAGCGGACACCCGGAGCGAATGTTATGGCCGTTTGAAGTTGGAGAAATTTTTTCAACTTTCTTATAACTCTCATATCTTCCGCACCTTAGACCATCTCACAGTTGTGATTACATGTGCCTCTAGATCTCTTCATGAGCTTCTATTTGACTGGTCTTGGCGCTCCAATGGACGCCTGGATCAAAAGTTATGGTCATTTTAGTGATTTTGCGGTTTCTCATGTTTTCTTATTTTTTTCTTTTTATTTCGCGGCGGTTTTACCCAAACTGCCTCTATTTCAGAGCGGTTTTTTAAAAAACCACCACTAATCCTCGAAAAAATAAAAATAAAAAAATCACACATTTCGCGGCGGTTTTTTGGTGGAGATTTTTTAAACCGCCACAAAATACCGGTGAAAAAGCTATTTCGCAACGGTTTTTAAAACCGCTGTGAAAAAACCACCGTGAAATGCCCATTTTCCTCTAGTGACACAGTGAATTTATAACAAAAGAGATAATGAAACCATGTTTTCAAACCATGTATGGCTACAGTTAGCTCCAAATCATGTGTTGGGAAATATTTCTCACACACTCTCAACTACCTTGAACCATAAGCCAAAAAATGGTTTACTTGTATAAGAACACACCCCAACCCCGATCCTGAAGCATCACAGTACACCACATATCCTCATCCTAATTCTAGAAAAATCAAAATAGGTTCTGAAGTAAGATGAATATTCAAATCCTGGAAAGACATCTAGCATTCCTCTGTCCATTGGAATAGAGCATTCTTATTTGTCAAAGCTATCATTGGTGAGGCTATCCATGAGAAGTAATGCACAAAGCGTCAATAATAACTAGGTAGACCAAGAACACATTGTATATTAAAGACATTCTACAATGTTTTCAATTATATAACAGCTTCTACCTTCTCTGGGTCCACTAAAACACCTTTTTAAAAAATTACATTGGCAAGAAAGATTACCTCTTGTATCAAAAAGTCACACATAGACAATTTGGCATCCAAATGATAGTCTCTCAATATTCCTAACATTGTCTCCAAGTATTTCTCATGCTCATCCATTGTCCTTGATTACACCAATATATCACTGACAAACACGATAATAAAAGAATTCACATATCTTTGAAATATCTAATTCATCAAAACTATAAAGATTACTGGTGGATTCGTAAGACCAAAAGGTGTGACTACATATTCATATTGGTCATGTCTACTTCTAAATGGTTTCGTATGAATATATTCTTTCCAAACTAGCAATTGATGATATCTTGATTGCATGTTAATTTTATAGAACCATTGATCTCCTCTAAATACCTCAAAAAGATCATCAATGCACATAAGTGGATACTAATTCTTTATCATAACATGGTTAATCTTACAATAATTGATGCACAGCCAAAGAGTTCCATCTCCTTTCTTCACAAACTAGACCATTATTGCCAACAGAGACATTATTGGCTGAATGAAACCCCTATTTTCCATCTCCTCCAACTGCACTTTAAATTTCCTTAACTCAATTGGTGCCATCCTATAAGAAAGAATGGAAATATGACTGGTCCCCGTAAGGATATCAATTGTAAACTCCACTTACCTTATAAATGGTAACCTAAGAAGTAATCGTTATAACGACCCATACTTTACATACATTGTTATTACTTCAGAATTGAAGCACACTTATTACAACATATAAAAAAACTAAGAAAGGACCGTATAGGTATAATGTCATTAGAAACTGGGAAACATAAACAACTGGTTCATAAAATATCTACTTTGCCTCCCATTTATTTCATCATATCTAGAGTCCCTTTTTGGCATATTCTACTTAACAACCTACTTCCTGGCCTGGGGAAATAAAACATACAAAAGGGTGAGCTCAAATGCTCAGTAAGGGTAAACAAAAGAAATCTCAATCACATCATATACATAAGCACATAACTCTTAGAAATCTTAACCTGCAAAAGAGATCATAATTTAATAACATGGGATAAATCATAGTAGTGAAATGTGATCCCAATAATCATAACTTAAAACATGAAACTTTGTGGCATAGACACATAATCATAGAGAATCATTTCTTATTAGTCAAGACTCATTTCCAATACTATCTTAGAGGACAAAGTCCCTTTCTGAACCGAGTTCACTCCTCATTTCAGTCCTGTTTCACTGAACCGGTATAACCTACCATTCCAGCCATGTCTATCTCATGAGATATATAATCTTTACCCAATTCATTGGAGCGAGATATAGGTCCCACCCATCTCATAATGATACCATTCTTATGTGTTCCACAAAATCATAAACCATACATCATAGCATAACCCATGTAATAAAAATGGGAATCTTAAACATCATGACATCATAAAACAATTCATATAATATAAATGAATTCATAAAAATAATTCCATCACAACATAACCAAATCAATTTAATAATAGGGATAAAAACAGAACCCTATATTATCTTAGATGGAAAATAATTTTGATAAAACACTTGAACTCCATTCTTGTGGAAAATATCCTTTCTACTTCAAAAACACTTTTCCTTTCTTAACATGTCATACAATTTTAAACTAAAAGAAGTTGATTAAAAATAAACTTGAAAACTTTTAAAGGAAGCTTCTTGGAAATAATGTTTTAAAAATCCATTCATGTCGTATAAGTTAAAAAAACATTCTTCTCGTACTTTTGTCGGAAAAGTCAAAAAGTATCTCGTATGAAAAACGACAAAAGATTACTTTCATATATTTTACTAAAAACTCACCAAAGGGTAAAATTGGATTTAAAAAATTTTAGGTGGATGTAAATAATATTACATATTGAAGAAACATGGATGTGGATGATAAAATACACCCCAGTAAATACCAAAGTATAAACAATCTCGGATAAAAATGAGATTATGATATTTTCCATTACCTTAGGTCCAATTTTCTTTGTAAGTGTCTGAACCTCCTGTATAATAATTTAAATAATGTTATTGACTTATTCCAGAATCATACTTATTTTTATGATATAATATATGGTCATATTCTTATCTTTTTATTAGTAATATTTCATTACTACTTGTTATTCGGGTGTTTATTACTTTTTGTTCTTATGCGTGTTTTGTCGAATAAATTATTATTTTTTTTAGGTTTTAGATACCTCATTTCCTTAATGGTATTAGTGTAATATATATCATATTCATTCATTCAATTCGTTTATATAATCATTATGCAATGAAGATCATGTAGAACGAGTCGCATCACATTGTGGAGACGGTATTCCGTACGTACGCACGAGCGATGATATCGTTCCTATGATCGTGGAATTGTATTGGAGTGTATGTATACTATTTCAGAATCAGTATCACTTTATAATAGTCATATATAGTTATTATTTACACCATTATACCCATCCAAGTAATGTGGTGGTGGAAAATAGATTACACCACGGCGTGGAGACGGTATTCCGTACGTATGCACGCGCGGTAATTTCTTTTTCCGTAGGATGGATAGATGATGAAATAGGGTTGTTCATACTTATAATTACATATAAGTATGTGAGTGATACGGATGTTATTACTTCATAATGAAACAACTAAAGAAGAATAAGTGGAAGAAGAAATAAAGATGAAAGAATCGGTAACGTACATTACCTCTTCTTTGAAGTGTTTCTTTGAGACCTTCTTAGAGGGCACTAAAATTGGTCTTTGAAGAAGACCAGGACCTCTAGGATGTCTCTAGGGAAGTGGAGAGGAGGAATTTTCAGGGTTTGGCCGATCTTGAAGGCTCAAAGTGGTGTGAGCAAGAGGGGGAGAAGGTGCCCTTTTATAAGGGAGGAGAGGGGCACCTTTGGAATAACTAAAACTATTATTTTATTATAAAGTCAAATTCAGTTTTAAATAGCTCCAAATTGATATATTTAGAAGCTAAGGTGGGTATGGGTCGAACTCCTCTCATCCAATGGAATTTAGACAAGTTTAGGTTCCTATTTTAACCTTATCATTTAGATTTAACATTAAGTTAAATAATTTTACTTTTACCGTGTCTTCTTGTGTTCTTATACTATAAGGTTAATAAACTTACTATAAGCAGCCAAACGAACCCCAAGTTGTTTATTATTAATATATATAACCTTATCTAAGTCATTTGGCTGATCCTTATATTTTTAGAAATAAAATAACAATTACTAATATAATATTTGTTTTAAAAACTATTTTATGTCAATTTTGACACTATTTAGTAATTGATTTTTGTGAAAATCATAACAGAATGATTAGTTCGAAAAAAGTTAATTAAATCAATACTAACATGTCATATTAACCAATAAAATTAGTGGAATTCATAAAAAGTCTCAAATTACATTTATTTTGGTGTTTATAACATCAATTATGTCAATATTTCATTAATAAGATAATTACTGCATCATCATTGTGTCATAAATAAATTAAATTATTTAATGTCTAAAAATTACAAATAAACTATCATTATGTAGGAAATATTTTTATCTTTCTAATTAATATTTATAGTCGAATTTATCTTATGCATAACCTTATATTAAAAATTATTTACTTATTAAACTTTGATTTTCACTATTTTAACCCTTCTTTAAATAAATTAATAATAAATGTCCTAATCTAATCCAAGTGGGCCTAAATGGTCATATTTTATTCCTAAGTTTGTTTTTTGTCGAATTACACTTATCCAAAAGAATTAGGACATGTGTTAGGGAAATAATAATAACATTTTTACCCTTAATTACCCTATTTACTTTTAACCGTGGTAAAAAAGTAAAAAGTTACTATTCACCAAAAAATTATTTTCATCTCATTGAACCACATTTTACTTACTGACATCAACCGTGTCTCTCGGATTTTCAAAATTCCACTCACAGAAGTGGTAAAATTAAGTTTTATGAAAAATTCAGTTTTTTAACTACCACTTAGTGGTTTCACTATTCATCAAAAATTGAAAGTTTTCAGAAAAATACCAAAATTTCACCCTAGGCTAATTTCGATATTCTGAATCCAAAAATGAAGTCCATTTTGAAAAATAAAATTTAAAAAATTTCAAAAAGTGGTTATTACTATTCATAACAGCTGGTTTTAATAATATTCTAATAGCATATCATTGTTTAGTGAAACTCAGTATTGCGTACGACGCAAGCTATCGAGGAAGGTCGTGATTTCGTGTAAAGCAAGCCAAGAAAGTTTTGTGTGTAGAAAATGATTCATTTGATTATTTATATAACATAAAAGTCTCAGGTGTTACATTCTACCCCCCTTAAAATGAATTTCTCCCTCGAAATTCGTCACTTTGTAACAAACAGATGAGGATACCTCTCCCTCATCATATCCTCAAGCTCCCATGTAGCTTCTTCTAATTGGTGGTTCCTCCATAAAACTTTCACCAATCGAGTGGTCTTTCTTCATAGGACTTTTCGCTACGATCCATAATCTCAATCGTCTATTCTTCATAAGAAAGATCTTGCTCTAGCGGTACAACTTCTGAGCTAAGTACATGTGAAGGATCAGGTATGTACTTTCTCAGGAGAGATACATGGAACACATCGTGAACTTGAGAGAGATTCGGTGGAAGCACCAATCGGTAAGCTACCTTCCCAACATGATCCAGTATTTCGAAAGGACCGATATATCTAGGTCTCAACTTCCCCTTCTTTCCAAATCTCATGACCCTCTTCCAAGGAGATATTCGTAAGAACACTTTATCACCCAATTCAAACTCTAGGTCTTTTCTTCGGTTGTCAGCATAACTTTTCTGTCGACTCTGAGTTGCTCTTATGTGTTGTTGAATAGATCAGACCTTTTCTGCCATTTCATCAATGAGATCAGGTCCTAATAGCTTTCTTTCCCCAACTTCATCCCAGCAAGTTGGAGTCCTACATTTCTTTCCATAGAGAGCTTCATAAGGAGCCATCTGAATACTAGAGTGAAAGCTATTATTATAAGAAAATTCCACCAAAGGTAGGTGTTGATCCCAACCACCTTTGAAATTCATAGAGAAAGCTCTCAACATATCTTCTAGAGTTTGAATTGTTCTCTCAGACTGACCGTCTATCTGAGGATGATAAGCAGTGTTGAAACTCAACTCTGTATCTAGAGTATGCTGAAGACTTCGCCAGAACTTCAAGGTAAATCTCATATCCCGATTAGATATAATAGAAAGTGGTACTCCATGCTATCTTACCACTTCCTTTACATATATCCTGGAAAGATGATCCAGAGAGAAATCCTCTCTAATAACAATGAAGTATGCAGACTTGGTAAGATGATCAACTATGACCCAGATAGCATTATTGACTTTGTATTTTTTAGGAAGTCCTGTGACAAAGTCCATAGTGATGTTTTCCCATTTCCATTCGGGTATGGGTAATGGTTGTAACATCCCCTTAGACTTCTGTCTCTCAGCTTTAACTTGCTGACAAACCAAGCATCGAGAGACATATTCAGCAACATCTCTTTTTATGCCATCCCACCAGAAGTACTCTTTCAGGTACCTATACATATTTGTGCTTCCAAGATGAATAGAGAATGAAGAACTATGAGCCTCATCCAGCAGCTCCTTCCTTAATTCCGGGATGGGAGGAACACAAACCCGATTCCTGAACTTTATTATCCCATCACAATCAAGGTTGAATTCAAGAACATTTCTCACCTTCTTTTGTAACTCGACATCTTCTTTCTGTGCCTCTTTAATCTTCACATGTATAGATGGTTGAACATTCATTTGAGAAAGATACGATTTTCCCCTTCCATTATAATTCCAAGATCCATCCTTTGTAAATCCATAAATATTGGATCTTTTGTGATCGTCATCATGGATAAACTGGCATGGTCTTGTCGACTTAATGCATCTGCCACCTTGTTTTCTTTCACAGGGTGGTAATGGATTGAGCAGTCATAATCCTTAATCAGCTCCAACCATCTTCTTTGACACATATCCAGCTCCTTATGTGTGAAAATTTACTTTAAACTTTTATGATCAGTATAAATGTCACACCTTTCTCCATAAAGATAATGCCTCCAAATATTTAATTCAAAGATTACTTCAGCTAACTCCAAATCATGTGTTGGGTAATTTTTCTCATGTATTTTCAACTGTCACGCGGCATAAGCTATCACCATATCATTTTTCATAAGAACACACCCCAGTCCCTTCTTGGATGCATCACTATAGATCACAAACCTTTCTCCACTACAAGGTAGTGTGAGAACAGGTGCACTGGATAATCTTCTTTTCAACTCCTTGAAATTCTCTTCACATTCTTCCGTCCAAACAAACTTAACTCCTTTCCGAGTCAACTTGGTGAGTGGATTAGATAATCGTGAAAAATCTTTCGCAAAACATCGATAATATCCATCCAAACCAAGAAAACTTCGGATCTCAGTTACTGTTGTTGGTCTCGACCATCTTTCGATAACCTCTGTTTTTGCTGGATCCATAGATATCCCCTCTTTTGAGATTATGTGACCCAAAAATGAAACTTTTTGAAGCCAAAATTCACACTTGGAAAATTTGGCATAAAGCTTCTCCTTTCTCAGGGTCTTCAATATAATTCTCAAGTGATCTTCATGTTCTTCCTTTCTATTTGAATAGACAAGAATATCGTCTATAAAGACTACCACAAATTGATCAAGATAGTCTCTAAAGACTCTATTCATCAGATCCATGAAGATAGCAGGGGCATTAGTAAGACCAAACGGCATAACTATAAATTCATAGTGTCCATACCTTGTACAGAAATCCGTCTTTGGTATATCCTCCCTTTTGACCCTTAATTGATGATACCCTGAATGAAGATCCATCTTGGAAAAGTATTGAGCTCCTCATAGTTGGTCAAATAAGTCATCAATGCACATGAGAGGATATTTGTTCTTGACAGTGATCTTTTAAGTTCTCGATAATCAATGCAGAGTCTCATTGATCCATCTTTCTTCTTAATAAACTGAACAGGTGCTCCCCAAGGTGACGGACTAGGGCATATGAATCCCTTATCAAGATTCTCTTGGAGTTGCTTCTTCAATTCCTACAACTCAATTAGGGCCATTATATAAGGTGTCTTTGAAATAGGCAAAGCTCCCGGTACGAGTTCTATTGAAAACTCAACTTCACAATTTGGTGGAAGACCCAGTAATTCCTCTGGAAAGACATCATCAAACTCCCGTAAAATGGGCATATTTTTAATCGTGAGTTTCTCATCAACCATTTGAGATAAATAACCTTCATTTAGTGGAATCAAGACCCATAAGGTAGAAGGAATTTCCACTGGAAGGTTATGTTCATCCTTTCATTGATAGACGATCATAGATTGATCTGGAATATGAAATGTGACTTCCCTTCTTTGGCAATTGATATGAGCTCCATATAAAGAAATCCAATCCATGCCAAGAATCACATCAAATTCCACTATAGAAAGGATCACAAGATTTTCAGGAAGCACTTTCCCACAAACTTTGATCGGAGAAGAATTATAAACTTTTGATGCGACTGTTGTGCCATTAGGTGTTGTCACAGCTAACTCAACATCTAATTGTTGAGGTAATACGGTGATACCCTTAGAAAATTCTTCAGATGTAAAAGAGTGGGTGGATCCAGAATCAAATAAAACATTTTCTACTTTAGAGTGGATGGTAAGTGTACCTTTCACCACATCGTCATCGTACTCCACATCGCTGATAGAAATTGCATGTGACTTTCCTTTGTCTTTAGCCTAAAGAGTTTGTTGACGTCGACCATCATAATCAACCCTTGGATTTGGGCATTGATTGGAATAATTCCCCATCTCCTTGAACTTGAAACATTGAAGTGTAGTAAGTTCATTCTGTGTATCCCTTCCTTTGTTTGCATCATTAGACATCTTCTTCCCATCATCGCGACATTCAAATGCCCGATGACCTTCCTTTCCACATTTGAAACATTTACCTGTCCCTTTAAGAAAACTCCCTCCATGTTTCTTTCCACACTTTGAGCATAAGGGAAATCTCATCTTCTTTTTAGTGTGCTCTTTAGATTTTCCTTTGAATTCCATTTTCCTCTTCTTATCAAACCCATATGACTGATGGGTTACTCCAATCTCCATCTCAACTTTGAGAGCACATCGAATGATTTCCTCGTAGCTATTGAAGTCCCTTATGGCTAAGGCCCTTCGAAGACTTGGTTTTAAGCCACTAAAGAATCGATCGATCTTACTCTCAGGTTGGATAATAATACCAGAAGCGTACCTTGAAAGTCTTGTAAAATTTGCTTCATAGGTACCAACAGATTCATCATCCTTTTTCTTCAGTTCAAGAAACTCTTTCTCCATCTTTTTTCGGAGAATACGAGGGAATTACTTATTGAAAAATAAGTTCTTGAACTCATCCCATTCCATGGACTCAATTTCATCCCTTTTCCTCATATTCTTAATAAGATTCCATCATTGATCAGCATCACCTTCCAAACGATACACTACTAAGATGACTTTATCATGCTTAGAACATTGAAGAACTGAAAATATCTTTTCAGTAGTAGTAATCCATTGTTCAGAAACTAATGGATCAATAGACCCACTGAAAGAAGGTGGACGCTGTCTCATGAAGGATTCAACAGAATGTTGCTCCTTCCTTTGCTCATTTGCAAGTCCTGCATGATTCACAGCTTGAGAAAGTTGTGTGAGCATGGATACAAGATTTTGCATTCCAGCTCCCATAAAGTTTGGTTTCTCAGGGGGACAATCATTGCATTGCCCATCGCATTCCGCATTAACACGATTCATTCGGGTTCCAGCCATTGACTAAAACCAAGAAGAATAGTGTGAGCAACATTAATTATAATTGGAAAACCACATAATCTAGAATAATATTTCACACTTAAGGTCTTATCCTAGGTTATTCATGGCCATTTCTAAAATACTAAGATTGTGTTCTATGCTTAAACTTATCCTTAGGGTTCTTACTAAGGCTTTCGCATCCTAGTTTCCAAAGGTTGACTATACCTTTCCTCTGATACCAACTATAACAACCCATACTTTACATACATTGTTATTACTTCAGAATTGAAGCACACTTATTAGAAAATATAACAAAAATAAGAAAGGACCGTATAGGTATAGTGTCTTTAGAAACTGGGAAACATAAACAACTGGTTCATAAAGCATCTACATTACCTCCCATTTATTTCATCACATCTATAGTCCCTTTTTTGGCATATTCTACTTAACAAACTTCTTCCTGACCTGCGGAAATAAAACATACAAAAGGGTGAGCTCAAATGCTCAGTAAGGGTAAACAAAAGAAATGTCAATCACATCATATACATAAGCACATAACTTTTGGAAATCTTAACCTGCAAAAGAGATCATAATTTAATAACATGGGATAAATCATAGTAGTGAAATGTGATCTCAATAATCATAACTTAAAACATGAAACTTTGTGGCATACACACATAATCATAGAGAATCATTTCTTATTAGTCAAGACTCATTGCCAAGACTATCTTAGTGGACAAAGTCCCTTTCTGAACTGAGTTCACTCCTCGTTTCAGTCCTGTTTCACTGAACCGGTATAACCTACCATTCCAGCCATGTCTATCTCATGAGATATATAATATTTACCCAATTAATTGGAGGGAGATATAGGTCCCACCCATCTCATAGTTATACCATTCTTATGTGTGCCACAAAATCATAAACCATACATCATAGCATAACCCATGTAATAAAAATGGGAATCTTAAACATCGTGACATCATAAAACAATTCATATAATATAAAGGAATTCAAAAAAATAATTCCATCACAACATAATGAAATCAATGTAATAATAGGGATAAAAACAGAACCCTATATTATCTTAGATGGAAAATAATTTTGATAAAACACTTGAACTCCATTCTTAAGGAAAATATCCTTTCTACTTCAAAAACACTTTTCCTTTATTAACATGTCATACAATTTTAAACTAAAAGAAGTTGATTAAAAATAAACTTGAAAACTTGTAAAGTAAGATTCTTGGAAATAATGTTTTAAAAATCCATTCAGTCCGTATAAGTTAAAAAAAACATTCTTCTCGTACTTTTGTCGGAAAAGTCAAAAAGTATCTCGTACGAAAAATGACAAAAGATTCCTTTCATATCTTTTACTAAAAACTCACCGAAGGGTAAAATTGGATTTAAAAAATTGTAGGTGGATGGAAATAATATTACATATTGAAGAAACATGGATGTGGATGATAAAATACACCCCAGTAAATACCAAAGTATAAACAATCTCGGATAAAAATGAGATTGTGATATTTTCCCTTACCTTAGGTCCAATTTGCTTCGTAAGTGTCTGAACCTCCTGTATAATGATTTAAATAATGTTATTGACTTATTCCAGAATCATCCTTATTTTTATGATATCATATATGGTCATATTCTTATCTTCTTATTAGTAATATTTCATTACTACTTGTTATTCGGGTGTTTATTACATTTTGTTCTTATGCGTGTTTTGTCGAATAAATTCTTATTTTTCATTTAGGTTATAGATACCTCATTTCCAGAATGGAATTAGTGTAATATATATCATATTCATTTATTCAATTCATTTATATTATCACTATGCAATGAAGATCATGTAGAACGAGTCATATCACATCGTGGAGACGGTATTCCGTACGTACGCCCGAGCGATGATATCGTTCCTATGATCGTGAAATTGTATTGGAGTGTATGTATACTATTTCAGAATCAGTATCACTTTATAATAGTCATATATAGTCATTATTTACACCATTATACCCATCCAAGTAAGGTGGTGGTGGAAAATAGATTACACCACGGCGTGGAGACGGTATTCCATACGTACGCACGTGCGGTGATTTCTTTTTCTGTAGGATGGATAGATGGTGAAATAGGGTTGTTTCATACTTATAATAACATATATTTATATTAGTGATACTTATTTTATTACTTCATAATGAAACAACTAAAGAAGAAGAACTGGAAGAAGAAATAAAGATGAAAGAATCGGTAACGGACATTACCTCTTCTTTGAAGTGCTTCTTTGAGACCTTCTTTTAGGGCACTAAAATTGGTCTTTGAACAAGACCAGGACCTCTAGGATGTCTCTAGGGAAGTGGAGAGGAGGAATTATCAGGGTTTGGCCGATCTTGAAGGCTCAAAGTGGTGTGACCAAGAGGGGGAGGAGGTGCCCTTTTATAAGGGAGGAGAGGGGCACCTTTGGAATAACTAAAACTATTATTTTATTATAAAGTAAAATTCGGATTTAAATAGATCCAAATTGATATATTTTGAAGATACGGTGGGAATGGGTCGATATCCTCTCATACAATAGAATTTAGACAAGTTTAGGTTCCTATTTTAACCTTATCATTTAGATTTAACATTAAGTTAAATAATTTTACTTTTACCGTGTCTTCTTGTGTTCTTATACTATAAGGTTAATAAACTTACTATAAGCAGACAAACGAACCCCAATTTGTTTATTATTAATATATATATCCTTATCTACGTCATTTGGCCGAACCTTAGATTTTTAGGAATAAAATAACAATTAATAATATAATATTTGTTTTAAAAACTATTTTATGTCAATTTTGACACTATTTAGTAATTGATTTTTGTGAAAATCATAACAGAATTATTAGTTCGAAAACATTTAATTAAATAACTAATAACATGTAATTTTAACCTATAAAATTAGTGGAATTCATAAAAAGTCTCAAATTACATTTATTTTGGAGTTTATAACATCAATTATGTCAATATTTCATTAATAAGATAATTACTTCATCATCATTGTGTCATAAATAAATTAAATTATTTAATGTCTAAAAATTACAAATAAAATTTCATTATGTATTAAATCTTTTTATCTTTCTAATGAATATTTATAGTCGAATTTATCTTATGTATAACCTTATATTAAAAATTATTTACTTATTAAACTTTGATTTTAACTATTTTAACCCTTCTTTAAATAAATTAATAATAAATGTCCTAATCTAATCCAAGTGGGCCTAAATGGTCATATTGTATTCCTAAGTTTGTTTTTGGCCGAATTAAACTTATCCAATAGAATTAGGCCATGTGTTAGGGTAATAATAATATCATTTTTACCCTTAATTATCCTATTTACTTTTAACCGTGGTAAAAAAAAGTAAAAAGTTACTATTCACCAAAAAATTATTTTCACCTCATTGAACCACATTTTACTTACTGACATCAACCGTGTCTCTCGGATTTTCAAAATTCCACTCACAGAAGCGGTAAAATTAAGTTTTAGGAAAAATTCCGTTTTTTAACTACCACTTGGTGGTTTCACTATTCATCAAAAATTGAAAGTTTTCAGAAAAATACCAAAATTTCACACTAGGCTAACTTCGATATTCTGAATCCAAAAATGAAGTCCATTTTGAAAAATAAAATTTATAAAATTTCAAAAAGTGGTTATTACTATTCATAACGGCTGGTTTTAATAATATTCTAATATCATATCATTGTTTAGTGAAACTCGGTATTGTGTACGACGCAAGCTATCAAGGAAGGTTGCGATTTCGTGTAAAGCAAGCCAAGAAAGTGTTGTGTGTAGAAAAATATTCCTTTGATGATTTATATAACATAAAAGTCTCGGGTGTTACAATCGGGAAATAAATATATAAATTGATCCACCACTACTAAAAAAATGACATCCTAGATCTCTTCCATTGATGACAAATTTGATGTCATTAACTGGTAAGAGATCATTCCCATCACCAGAGCCAACAATCTCATTTCACCTTTCTTCACAACCTTCTCTCTTATGAAGTGATTCTCGACACCAACCTCATATGGGAAATGAACATTTCTTCCATAACAGTCTATGTGATCCTTGAACATTTTTAACTAATACATACCCAAGATTACATCATAGACATCCATCGCCAACATTAAGAAGTCACATTTTAGCTTAGATCCATCAATAGTTATAGAACATGATCTGCCCAAAAAGTCTGGACATTATCTTTCACCGAGAGGAGTTTTCAATTTTATCATAGTGGAAATCATTTCATGTTTCAAACATAATAGGTCAATAACATGAGAAGCAATTAAGGAATGTGATTCACAAGTATCAAACGGTACTTGTACAAAGGTAAAATTATAAAGAATAATACATATCACTGTAGATAGTCCAGCCTGATCATCCACAATCATCTGCTTAGATCCATACAATTGATTTTTTACTGCACTCTGCTCTTTTTTGTCTTGTTAATATTTCCCTTTCTAAGGAGTAATGGTATTTCTATTATCATTATGGCTAGCTCTGCTCTACTGATGAGACTGATTTTTTTTCCTCATCTTTCCAAAGGATACAATGATTGTGATACCTGATAAGTGTCTCAATCACTTGACCTCAGAGTACTATGAAAAAAGAACTTTAGATGTCCCATCTTGTTGTAGTTATGGCATACTCTTGGTGGTGATGTACATTCCTTCTTTATGTGGTCAAATAACTCACATTGGTAGCATCCTACTTGTCTCTTTGGTCTTCGAGGAAGATTTAATAATCCATATGTTTGATTTTGATTCTAGTTCCCACCTTGGAAATAAGTGTCTCTATTTCGCTTGCTCCCATCATTAGAGTTTCTACCATTTCCACTAGGGATCATCACACTTCCTCCTCTCACAGCTCCTGAGATATCTCGCTCATCCACCGCCGCTCTGTTCAATATCTCAGTATAGTCATTCATATAGACCATCACAATATTCAATCAAATTTCCTTCTTTATCCTTGATTCTAAGATGTGTGCCTTCAGAGATGCACTCGCCGAAAATTCTAGTGCAAATAATACTAAATTAATGAATTTAGATGCATATTCTATGACATATATATTCTCCTTCTTCAGGATAAATAAGTATTTCATCCTCTGGATCTTCACCGTGTTAGGATAGAATTGTTTATTAAACTATTCCTAAAAATACTCCAATATAAGGCCTTGATCTACTTTTGGATGTAACATTAGTTCCCTCAATTGGAATGCAAGATCCTAAAGAATATACACTTACATATTGACCTTAAGCTCTTCCAGTGGTCCAATGAACTTGAAGATATGATTCATCCTACTCAGCCACACCTCCGCCTTTTTGAGTTTAGAATCACCCCTGAATATGGTTGGATTCTACTTCATGAACTAGATGGAATTATCTTCATTCCTTGATTCATCCCTCTAGTTTCTCGTGTTCATAGATTTAAATGATTGAATGATACTTTGAACCAGCTCCTGGTTCACTTGTATTCTAGGTGAAACTAGGTTTTCTGTAGCTTCTTCTATTTGGTTTCTCAAAACAGTTTATAACAAAATATAAACAAGTTTTAAAAATCATTGATCATAAAGCATACAAGTGAAATTGAAAACAATTTTCTATCAATTCATTTTTCCATAAAAAAAATCTTTAAAAACATTTCTCAATATTCTTTTGGCATACCCAATTCCTTCCAAAATCCACACAACCAACCATGCATGATACACGATGACAATTCCATACTCCTGAGTGGTTTCTCGTTGATCTACTAAGTCTTCACAAGTTAATTATATCCCATGTTCCATTAAACCTTTAGTACCAAGCACAAAGTCATATTTAAACCAAGAACCATATATGAAATATGAACTCACAAACCAATATTCCCAAGGATCATGCCACAACACATTTTCAAGAAAACCCCCTTTTATTGGAAATTATTTTTCCATCAAGACCATTTTTATGCCAAACCATATCAATAAAAGAAAATTTTTATAGAAAACCCCTTTTCCATCAAATTGTTTTTCAAATCCATACAATCTATAATTTAAAATCACCATTTTAAATTCAAGAAACTATGTCACTTTGTACCATAATTCACTAAGATCACACAATTTCACCCAAAACCATAAATCATCACTATAGAATATTTATTACATTATTTTAATAATAAATTTCATTAAAATAACCAATTTTAAACTAATACAATAGAGAATAGCAATATGTGATGATAGTGAAGCCACCTACCTCAAAGGTTTTGATGAAACTTGACAACAGATGAAGAATGCTCTAGTAACCTGGTTGAAACTCTCCAAAACCGCTTTAGATATCTTCTCCTATCATGATCAAGACCAAATATCCACATATTTGGCATCCAAAATCATAGATATACCCAAAATGGAGGTAGATATAAGAAACTAAGAAGATATGAGAACTAGATCTAAGTATATCTAAGAAACTGATTAAGAACAATGAAGAATGATCATATACCTCAAGAATCTGGCTTTGGATCACCAAGGGAAGCCTTCAGAGTGACTCTAGATATAGGGGAGAACATTATTTTGTATTAGGAGAAGGAAAATCATGAGTTAGAGATGATCTGGAGAAATGGAGTGGATTAAAGTTCAGGCTAGCTTAGATCCACATTTCAGGATCTTGTTTAAATATGACACATGGTTAGCTCGCACGGTTTTACAAACCATGTGTTAACTACAACCATAATGAAACCCTCACAATGTGTGAAATGTAATCAAACTTTGCTAAATCTATCACCTCAAAACTAAAATTGGGAACCTTTTCTCCTAGGATATCCACACGGTTTCGACAAATTGTGGGTAGCCCATGCACAACTACTTTATCCCCAAAAAAAGTTATTTAGAGATCACCCAACTCTCCCATCCTTACCCTTACACTTTTTAACCATAAAAATCATCAAGTGAGGTTTACATACCATAAAATGGGGGTACTACACAATTATACCTTTTTCTTAGAAATCATGGGTTTGGGATTTGAAAATTCTTTTTTGGAAAACCCACATTTTAAAAATGGTTTATAAAACAACCTCTAAAAAAGAGGGAATGGGAAATATGAAGGTCAAATAGAATAACACAAAACTAGGTTTTGAAATAGGAGAACATTAAGGGTAAGTAAAAATTTTGATGTGGAGGAGAAAACATATACCAAATTACTAATAGAGAGTGATAGAGAACATGGCCAGGATAAAATTAACGACCACAAAACCCTAAATCTATTATGTGTGAAAAGACTATCAATTCATCAGAAATAAAGTTAAAATTATAAAATTTTATTCAAAGACCATTTTCTTAAAGTTGAGTTATTATTTCACTCTCAATATATACAACACATGAAAGTTTAATTACTTGATTCCTTTCTATTTAATAAGAACAATTCCATCCCTGAGTTGTACTTCGATCAATTTCATTTTCATCTCTTACTCAATAAAATATATATTCAAGATGAGTTTTCTATGCCTGAATCATTAAAATTAACTTTTAATAGATCATAATATCTATAAAATAAAGATAATTAGTTCCTAAAAAAATCAAAATAATTAGACTAGTTTATCCAATATTATTAATCATACTTTAACCTCAAATAATAAGACCCAAATTTTAACGATTCCTTAAGTATTTTACCATAAACTCCACCCAAAATATGTTTGACCAAATTAAAAATCCAATATATTAGAGAAAGGGTACCTAAATTTCAAAAATATATTTTACAGTAATCCCATATAAAATGAAAAGTATCTCTAAATTTCATATTCCAAATATGTGAATACCTTGATCATATATTCACTTGAAACATGGTAACAACCTGAATCACCATAAAACTCAATGACACCATAATTTCTTCCATAAAATAATTATCTCCTAAAAATAAAAATATATATTATTAAATAAATTCCATAAGTCCCAAAATGTTTTAAACACCATCAAACATGACATAAAATACTTTTTTATCATATCATTATTCAGTTCCAAGGTCGTCGTTATTCTCCTATTTAATTTATCAATATTCAATTTATCTCAATAATAAACCATTTAGAGAAATAATAAGTATAATTTCATAGAATCATATCCCCAATGAAACATAATTAACATTTAATTATGAAATAATATATTAAAATTCCTTTAAGTGATCACTTGGAACCTTTCCTAAGGAAAACACCTCTTTCATTTTTAAATCACTTCTTTAAAATAAAAAAAAATTACAAAAAAATATAGATTTTTTTTTGAAAATAAGCATGGAAAATTATAAAATAATATTAAAATAATTGATTAGTCATGATATTGTTAAATTCCATTTATACCTTGTAAGTTAAATGAAATCATTCCTTTCACACTTTTGTAAAAAAGTCAAAGAACTACCTAATTCAGAAAACTATAGGAAGATTCCTTTGAAACATGTTTATAGAAAGTATAAATTAGGTAACAATTAATTTATACAATCATATGGTAATATTAAAACATTGTTTAAAATTTTTTATAGAAAATAAAGATATGGAAGAAAATGGTTTTTTGACTGAATAGTAAAACATAGTTGGTTTTTATAAAATACATTCTTTCAATATCTTTTGTAATTAATGGGAGGATAAAAAAAGGAAAAATTGAATATAAAAAAATAACTAGGGGAGAATAAAATTAAATTATTTTGTCATATAAGGATAAAATATTTTCCTCAACCAAAATTCAAGCCTAAATAATCCTGATTAAAATAGGATTGAAACATAAATCCCTTGCCTCAAGTGTTTTCTCACTTCATACATTTTTTAACCTCCTGTATAATATTTTTAGATTTATTATATATAAATTTCAGAACTATAATTATATATATAATACCATATATGATTTTATTATAACATATTATCCCCTGTTTATTAATAAAATTCAATTAAAATCATTATTTCAGGTGATAACTACTTCACTTTTCATGCATGTTTTGGTTCAGTAGTCCAGAACTTATACTTTTACCCTGGTTAAAAAATATATATAATGTTAATAATCATATAAATATCATATATATTCATTATATATATTTATATTCATTAATTAAAGGTATAGATAGAAAAATAAATTACAGCATTCATCGAGATGGTACGCCATATGTATGTATGAATGTAGTTTTCACTTTTCAATGGGTGGAGAAAAGGAAATGTAAAAATAATTAAAATTTAAATAATCATTAACATATCATATGTATATTATTTATTCATTAAATAATCTCTTATTACCATATATGAAAATCAAAAATGAAAAACAGATTGTTTCACTTTTTGGTGGTGGTGGTCAACACATACACACAAGCGACGCTATCATTTTCTAATAGATTGGAAGGTAAGTAGGAAGATATGATAATATAATTCCGGAAGAATACTTTTTACACTAAAATAATATATAAAAATTAAACCTATATTAATAACCATCAATAAAAAACTATAATTGAAAATTAATTGTATCACTGCGTGGAAGAAGGTAACTCGTATGTACACACGAGTGATACTTTATCTTCCCATTTGATGTAAAAGTGAGTGAATAATTTTTTTAATAATAATAATATTTCAGTATATTTAGGATAGAAAATTTATTATTTTATGAATAATATCATATATTTTGAGCATGTGGAAAAAAAATTAAAAAAATTGGGTAAAGCGATTACCTCTTCTTTTGTAAGCCTCTTTGTCGATTTTTAAGGATCCTTGGAGTAGTCTTTTTAAAAGAAAAAAACTCTAATCCATGTTTATAAAATTTTAGAATATAATTTGTAAGGTATTGGTTGAGATATATTAATCAATGTGGTGTAAATAATAGAAAATTGGGGGTTCCCTTTAATAAGTGAGGAGAGGGGTACCTTTGGAATTTTATAAAATATTAATATAAAATAGTCATTATAAAGAAAACTACATCCAAATGGATAGATATTTGAAAATAAGATAGTATGTATTGTAAATACCATAAGATATTAAAAAATTTACATGTTTAAGTGGTGTTTTAAACCTTATCTTTTGGTTTAACCCCTTAGTTAACTTTTTTCACCACAACCGTGGTGAATCCTTTTTCAATCTTAAAGGTTTGCATTTTTACTTATAAGGTAAAAACTGGCATATAAATGTCCAATATGTGATAATTTAGACTATTTATCATACTAATTATCAAATCTTAAATTTTTTTTATTAAATTTAAATAATTTACTAAAATATTAGTCTTCATAAAATAGTATTAATATCATTATTGACACTATAGACATAATTTGACTTTGAATAAAACATGAAATCATATTAATTTGAATAAAAAAACTTTAAAACATGTCTAATATGTTATATTTATCTAGAAAATCATTTAATTCAATAATTTATCCAAATTGTATGACTTTTTCTACTTTTAAATTCATTTAATTTATTTTTTTATTAATTGCATAAATACCGTGATGATGTTGCAAAAAA
Source organism: Viscum album (assembly GCA_963277665.1). Lineage (NCBI taxonomy): Eukaryota > Viridiplantae > Streptophyta > Magnoliopsida > Santalales > Viscaceae > Viscum > Viscum album. Next base: position 610,745,571 of record OY728129.1, on the reverse strand, counting down.
ATTTAGGGTAAATATTCAAACAATAAAAATTAAAAATAACTTTCTATGATAAAATAATTAATTTATATTTTAAATAAACATTTAAATACTAAGATAACCTCTTTTATACATTATAATAAAAATATGATATATATTAAATTCAAGAGTGTGACATTTCGGATTTTATATTTTACTTCAATTAATTTTAAGGTAAAAAAATATAGAACCAAGAATCCATATATTCCATAATTGGATATTAGTGGACTAAATACTCAAATGAAATAGGATAAAGGTAGGTTTTAGAGAAATTTTGAAACCTTATCCCAAAGTTTTAATCTTATTTTACTCATTTTACCCTCAATGATGTGACAAAACTTTTCTATAGTTACTACTAATTTTGACCAAAATTAAAATGAGACTATTCAAAAAATTTGAACTCCATGGTTCAAAATATGGAATCCATTTTTCAAGATTCTATTTTTATAATTTCTTGAAATTAATTTAAGATAAAAACACAAAATTCAATGAAAAACAATTTTTCAGATAAATGCCTTTTTTAAGTATGAAAATATTTTTATGCCAAATTCAAACATAAAATTTATTCCAATTAAATTAAATAAACTATTAATAATATAATGAAACCAAAATTACTCTTAAACCATCTTAAAATAAAATGTAAATTTGAAATTCTTGAATCTATAATATAGTTTTCAATAAAATATATTGTTTTTCATTATTCATCGAAAAATCAATATTTTCATAAAAATATTACTAATTAACACTAAACTAATTTTTACATGTTTATTTTAAATTTTATTTTAATTTTAACTAACATATTTTAATAATGTGTAAAAAATAAAATATAATATTTTCTCATAAAAAACAATAAAAATCATGCTAGAAGGAAACATATTTTTGAAGCATAATATGACTTTACAAAAAAATGAATACTAATTTTCTAAGTGTTAATAAAAAATCATAATGAGGGGGACCTTTATATATATATATCATAATTTTTTAATTCTTATTCATACCCTCTAATTTTATGGTTGTGTTATAATATAAATATTTAAATAATAATAGTTTTTGGTTCATTTAATCTCGGTGTTTCATGTTGTATACACCATTGAACGTAATGTTCTTCTTTTAAAACCTAGGTGTGTTAAAATTTTGAAAAAAAAATTTCTTCTAATCCATTAAACAAGATTAAATAATTTATACTAAATTATAAATCATTTTCTTTGACTATACATCATATTGAGGATGAAATACTATACTGATATTTAATTCAGCACACGATGACTTTTGTAGGCTTTTCAAAAAATTAGAAGTAAACCTAGGATCATAATCAGATACAATAGAAATAAATCCTCCATGAAATTTTATTATCTCTTAAACATAATGAATAGAAAGATTATCTAAATATATATTATCTAATATATGATAAAAATGAACATATTTAGTCAAACAGTCAACAATAAACCATATCATATTATTACCTCAATATGTATTTGAAAATACAACCATGAAATCAGTGGATATTTTCTTCAATTTCAATTATAACACTAGAAATGAATGAGGCATCCTCTTCCATAATTTTAATTCTAATTTAACTTATTGACATGTCAAACATTTCATGGTAAAGTCATCAATATATATTTCCATTTAATCCCACCCAAAATGTTCCTGATGGTATCTATAAATATCAGTACTACAATGATAAAAAAAAGAGAACTATGTGCTTCCCTCAATAATTATTTCTTTAACTATGAAATAGAGGGAATACATAACCTTTTTCCAAATCTAAAAACACTTTCTTTTTACAATATTAAAATTGGGTATCTTACCCTTTTTAACAGAGTCTACTACTTTTTCAAACCAATGTATTCTTTTTGAGATTGCTTAATTATATCTAACAAATATGACTGCACTAACACTTGATACAAAATAGAGTAAGTTTCTACATGAACAATTTCTAAACAAAAATTAATTAAATAATTTACAAATTAATCATGTTCTAAATGTATCACAGTTAATGATACATTATTTTTCCGACTTAAGGAATCAACTACCCTATTTTCTTTTCCTGGATGGCATTGAATCATACTATCATAAAACTTTATCAGTTTCAGTCATATTATATGTTTGATGTTCAACTATTTTTAATTGATTATATATATATAAAAATTTATTATTAGTATTTATTTCACACTTCACTCCATATAAATTATGTCTCTCTATTTTTAATGAAACCACTATACTAGCCAGTTTATGGAAATGTGTATGCTAATTAAGATCATGAGGTTTCAATTGAGGTAAATTATAAGAAATTACCTGATAATTATGAATTATAAAACAACTAAGATAATCAAAAGTAGCATCATTGTAGAAAAAAAGTCAAAATTTGTGGATGTTATATCCAAAACTGTAGAATTTACTAATATAATTTTTAATTCAAGAAAACATTCATCACATTATTTATTCAATTTGAATTTAACTCATTTTTTATCTAACTTATTTAGTGGGGTAGATAACCAAGAAATGTTTTCAAAAAACTTTATTTGGTAATCAGATAATCCAAGAAAACTATAAATATTTGTGATAATTTTAGTTCATGGACACTCTTCAACCACATTTTTTTATATGGATTAATGTTTAGTCTATATTTATTTAAAATATATCAAAATAATGAAATTTTTTATATCCATAATTCACATTTAATTAATTTTCCATATGTGTTATTTTATTTCAAGGTTTTCAGAACAATAATCAAATGTTTCTTATGATCATCATAACATTTAGAATATATCAGGATTTAATTTATAAACACAAACAAAAACACAAATTTTTTCCGGAACTCATAAAACTATTCTTAAGGCCTATAAATACATTTGGAAATTTTTTTAACCCAAAGGGAATAACCACCAACTCATAATGTTCATACCTAGTCTAAAATATTATCTTAAGAATATCATCCCCCTTAACCTTTAGTTGATGGTACCTGGACCTGATATCAACCTTTAAAAAATGTTTAGCTTCCTGAAGCTGATCAAATAAGTCATTAATATTAGGTAATAGATAATTTTTGAAAATAGTGATTTTATACATATCTCTATAATCAATGAAACTCTTCATGGAACTATCTTTATATTAAAAAAAATTGGATCACCCCAGAGTGAGGTGTTAGGATGAATGAATCCTTTATCAAAAAAATATTATAATTTATTTTTTAATTCCAAAAAATCTAATTGATCCATTTGATAAGGGGGTTTCGATATAGCCTTAGAATTAGATACTGAGTTGAAAGTAAATTCTATATACTAATTAGGTATAGTAGTATGAAATTTATCATGAAATATATCCATATATTAATTTACCATAGGAACATCACTAAGTTGAACAATATCCTTCTTCTCGAAAATATATACACGATAACTTTCATTTTCATCTTTAATTAATTTCTTATCTTATTAATATGTTATCAAATGTATGAGTTTATTCTTGTATACCAACTAAAATTTATTCTAAGAAAAAACTTCTTTTTATATAAAATCTATCATAGTATGAAAAACATAAATCAAATCCTTACTCAATATAACATCAAACTCTATAAGGAGTAACACAAAAAGGTTTAAAGGTAAAGGATTTATATAGATGACAACATATATATTATTCTAACTTATTTATTCTCTAATACTACCCCTATGGGTTTTTACCAAAAGTTATATCTTTATTTCAGGAGGTGAAATTACTAATATACCAGTAAATTTATCAAAAATGAAAGAATGTGTAGACCTCAAATCAAACAAGATATTGAAATAATTTTAATAAACAAGCAAAGTACACAACACCACATAATTATATGGTCCAACATATAACAAAGTAGTAAAAATGATTTATCTACACCTTTCTTCTTGTGATCTTGATGATTTATATCCTTTACTCCAATCTTCATACAATTACTAATATAATGAACCATTTATTTTCAATTAAAACATATTAATACCAATATTTAATTATTTATATGATCATTACCATGATCATTTTCTTTGTCGTCATGATCCAAATGTCTAAACATACCAAACTAAAAACACTTACTAGCTTTTATAATACATTCACCAGTGTATTTTTTACCACAGTAATCATAAGAAGAAAACTTTATTTTCTTACCTTCATATTTCCTTGAAGGATTTTCCCCATTTCCTACCACCTAGGGATATTTTTATACTTGTTGTAAAAAAAACATGATCATAAAAAAACTCCATTTCTATATTCTCAACACAAATAATGTGTTTCCTGTGACTTTTAAATTCATGATAATCCAATTCCCTTTGATATTATGGATTCAATATTGATTAAAAAAGATTTATTATACAATCAATATCTTGAATAAATTTTTTTGTGTAACTTAAAAATAAGTTGAAGTTTGTTTTATACACAGCCACAAAATATTCATCTTTAATCATAAATTCCCAGAATTTATTTTCCATTCTTAGTCAAACAGCCTTAGGAAAATGATTCTCAAGGGAAATATTCCTAAATGAATCACATTACAAGGTATAAATCTCTTATCTTTCCCAAATATTTTCACCATTGGCCACCACTGGTCAACTTCACCTTAATACTAATATATTACCATAATTACCTTTTAATTTTATGAAAAACACATGACTTAAAATATCTTCACTAAATCATGAACCCATTCCCCAAATACCACTATGTGAGAAGATCCACTGAATTCTAGAGGGAAATATTTCATGAAGTTTTCTACAATGGACCAATTCCTATATAGTGAATGTGGTTTATCTCATAAATATATACAAACATCATTTATGGAATGAATCAAATAATCCATCATAGAAAAAAACTACTCAGTTCCAATGTCTACCATTATATATTACTGATTTGGAAGGATACTTTCTTCTCGGTGCCTTCCTACTTTAGCTTCCCAGTTTCCATTGTGGAAAACCATCCTAAATAGATAAGGTTTAGAAGAAGCAAAATTGTAGTATTAATATTCTATATCATGAACACCATCAATTATAATATCTTAATTATATGTGATTACATTAATCTAACCCCTAAAATTATCGAAATGATTTTTTATACTAACTATAAGGAATCAATCCTTATTTAACCCATAATTTTGAGTTTTAAATCAAGAATAAAATTTAATGAATTCTTAAATAAAATTTTTAGGTTTAGAGTTTTAGATAATTATTCCATAAAAATTACATAACAAGCACATCATTATAAACTAGACACTACCACTTAGTATCTATATTTTAATAATATAATACATTCCAAATGAAACACATTTTATTTTCATGAAGAATCTTGATGATTTTTAAATTATATTCATCATTTATCTTACTCATACTTAAACACTACAAAAAATATTTGAAAATGTGGTATGAGCACAAAAATATGAGAATGTTACATATAAATTGTAATAAATAAACTCATTATCCCATTTTAAAATCATGATATGATATAAGAGATTTTTCCATTAACATAATAAATATTGAGCTCAAATAATCATTTAATTACATATGAAATCATCTTTACTATCCAAATTCATTCATAAAACATTCAACAAGAAAATATAAATTAAAATTCATAGTAATGAGGGTTTTTTTAGAAAACATAACAACCAACAGAAAACATTTTCTTAAAAACATACATTTTTACACTTAAATGGCATAATGTAACACCCCAATTTTTTATGAATATTTTTTAGAATAAAATTAATTTATTTGATGGCCTAAGTTACATGAAAAACCAAGTCAATATTTCATTATACACAACCCAAGGTTGTATTTTACTATATGCAATACTCGGTTAGCTTGAATAACACAAGAAACTTATTTATAACAAAACCACGATATGTTATTTATATTATTAAAATGTGACCATTATAACCTAGCGATTAGACTTATAAAAATGAATATTAATAAATAATTTTTAAATATTAATTATAATTATTTTACATAAAGAAACATATTAATAATTAAATACATATTTTTTTATAAAGTATATATATTTTTGAAAATATTATTTTCTCAAAGAAATGTTTTTTATTATTTTTTGGAACAATAATATAATTATTTTTTGAAACATATACAAAATAACTTTGGTAAAATAATCAGAATTTTTTAATTCATAATTTAAAAATTATTTTTGGGATGATTTTTAAGATTTTTTTGAAAATTTTTGTTTTTGATGAATAGTGAAAAATACTGAGTTATAATTGAAAAATGTTGGTGGAATTCTCTATTTAAAAAATTCACAGGTTTTACCCTCGCCCAACTTACAAAATGACGCCACATCTCCTCTCCTCCTTACACATTAAAAACTCTTTTTTTCTACCAATAACTTCCCAATTTACTTTACAAGTTTCCTCCCCTAATGTTAAAATCATTTTCTTACATAAAACTAACCAATGAAGGATTTTGGTGCAGGCGTAAGGAGGATATATGAAGAACAAGTAACGTTCATAAATTATTTTTTTTCAATTTATTTGTTTCGAAAACCCATTAAATTATTTTTAAATAATGATTATATAAAAACATCAATATATTAAATAAAATTATATGTTTTATGTTAAGGGTATGATTTACAACCACTCACGATTCCATCAAATGGGTTAAGAAATCATTATTCATGTGTACAGAAGACTACTGACTCATGAACCGATGTCATTTTTTTCCATTACAACTTCTCAAGGTTCTTAATAATGACAGAAATACTATTTATATATGATTTAAATTATATTAATGATATTATCATGATTATTTAGATTTTATATCCCAAATACATTCATGCTTTCCATTTTTTGGGAATACGATAATGTAGTTTGCTTGTACAGCAGACTACTACCTCACGAAGAGATATGATTCATTCACAATTTACATGGAATGTGTTAAGGATAGTTTTAATAAATATATGTGATATATATTAAATAAAAATGATTCTATAATTATAATATATCATTTAAATTTCTTTCTTTCAAACTGATAAGAAAATGAAAAACACCGTTCATGTGTATGTACAATCTACCATCTCCAAGAACGGTGCATTTCATTTCCTATCACTAAATTTTATAGATTAATGTAAATAAATTTATAATGAATATACATGATATTTATATAATGTTTTAAATTAATAATATAATGAAATAATTATCTAAGTAAGTGGAATAAAAATAACAATTCAAAACATATACAAAAAACAAAGTGATTATTACCTGAAACATAACTTTAATATCAAATTGTTAACAAATGGGTAATATAAAGTAATTAGAATATAAAATATTTTATTATGTATATGAATATTTTTATGTTAAATATTTATAAAAAACTTATATTTATTATAAAAGAATTTTGAGTGAGTATGCTGAAAGTCAAGACTTAAGGTAAGGGGATTTCTAGTCTCACTTTTATTTTTGAGATACAAATGTCATATTCACCACTCCCATATTTTTTGGCATATATACAGAACTATGAAATGATATATCATTAATATTTATCATTTAATTATAATTAATTATAATATTTATGTTATTATTTCATGGGTATTATGATTCAAAATCTACAAAAATAGTAAGGGATTTTTTTTTGAATTTTCCTTCTTTGAGACATACATTATATTATACACCTATATTATTTCATGAGGTGTATATACATCCCCTTTGACATGTAATACGATTAATTTATTTTTTATTTTCATGATATTTTAATTTTAATTTAATGTTATTCCTTCATGGGGATTTCATTTCAAATTTACCCAAGTGGTGTTAGTTTTATGTTACAATCACATCATTATTAGAGATTGTTTATGAATATGTTTTCAATTATATAATATAATGATATATCTCTCAAAAAATATGTTACTTTTATTATCCTCTATTTATTCCAAATATTTTCTATTAATAGTATAATTTTTTAACTCTTTGGTGATTATGATAATTGATAAATTACTTTTAATAAAATCATTCTTTATTTTCCTCTTTGAACAAGAATGTAATTTATTCTAATATCATGTTTGTAAAAAAAAATTAACCTTTTAAAAGTGATTTCTGAAAGAAATATTTTTTGAAAAAAATTAATGTAATCTTCATGTAATTATCCAAAATATTGTTTGTTTTTCTTTTACCAAAACATTTAAAATAATCATTATTTTTCAACTTGCACAACATGAACAAAATTTCCCACTTTCATGACTGCTCAATGATTTCATCTTCCCTTACAAATTTTTTAAAAAAAATTCAACCAATATGTTTTCCTTAATATTTTTTAAATTTTTGGATTTTAAAAAAATTATTTCAGAAGAAAATGGTTTTAAATTTTTTAGGTTTAAAAAAAATAAAAGTGGAAAGTATATTTCCCTCATTAAATAGTGTCAAAGATTTTCATAAAGAATCCTTTATATGTTTTCAAGGTTATTTTCAAGGAAATTTAATTTAAAATTGTTTTATGTTTAACACATTCTTTTAAATGAAAATATATTTTCCCCAAGAAATATTTTAAATGATTGATCAAAATCATTTCCCATATAATATTACATCTGTTGATGTTACAAATTCTATATTGGGGATACGATACAAGGATACCATTAATATTATTTCTCAAAATGGTTTATATTTTTATACAATAATATTTATGAATCCCATTTCTATTCCATTGGTTATACCTTAAGGAAATCATTTTGAAACCTACTTATTTTCACATGTTATTAAATGAGGAAATCATTTTGAAATCTATCTATTTTCCAAAGTTTTTGATATGATGAAATATTTATGATAACCATTTCATTTAATGGGTTATGATATGGTTGATTTTTATGATCTTGATGCACACAAAAAAATGGTTTTCATTATGAGATGAGTGGGACCTATTTGTCTCTCTAATGTATTGAGTAACGATTTATATATCTAATGATATATTCATGGATAGAATGATGAGTGAACCTAGTATAGTAATATAGGTCTATAATGGGGGGTGAACCAAGTTCAATAAGACATGGATAGAATGATGAGTGATCATGGTATAGTAAATTAATTTTTCCACTTTGAAGTACTTAGTAGTAAGCCTTGATCAATGAGAAAATGTTTTCCTATTATTATATGTATTATACAAATATATGTTTTATGATACTTTTTTTCTCTCATAGCTCATGTCCCATGATTATATTATAATTAATTCCTTATGAACTACCAATATTTATTCCATGATCCAAGATTATGAACTTTAATATGCAGGGTATGGTTTTCAAATGTTATGTTCAGGTAATCATACCCTTATGATCATGTTATGATTATATATCTCTCTAGTTTTCTTATACTAATAATTTGAGATCATTTTTTCTTATGTTTCCTTTCCCTAGGATAAAAAAGAATAGTTTTAATTAGGAGTACTAATTGGGAAGATCTGTGTGGAAATCATTGAATATCTTTCATCAGAGTAGAAGATTGTGTTCTAGGTTTCCAAATGCACTAAACTATTATGGTTCTCAGGAATGTATTTTTGTAATGTAATGAATATTTATCACAAAAGATGTAATATCCATATAAGAGAATTTTGGGCCTCTGTAGTTGGTATTAGATAAAAGATCTAGGTAACCTTTGGAAACTAAGATGATAAAACTATAGTGAGATCCCTAAGTACATGTCTAAGCTTAAGTACAAGGATGAGTTAAATTATAGGATAAGTTCCTAGAATTTTGTTAAAGGATAGAGTGGGTGGTTTCCATTCAATTACATCCCTGTCTAGATACTAAAATTGGATGTGTATTTGGAATAGATGCACATAGGGGTAAAAACATTAAAACACCATATTGAGATAGAATTGATTGAGAAATGGTGCATGAAAATTAGCCTTGTTTCACACCTGGTTTGACACTCTAGAGGGATATGCTTTGGGAATTCACAAAATATTTATGAAACATCATAAAGGATTTAAATAGGATATGACTATGAATAACCTAGGATAAACCTACGTTATCATAGATTAAATAAGGTTTCATGATTTAGACAAACTATAATTTTTTTTTCTAGATTATATGGTTCCCCATTATGATTAATATTTTCTAGACAATGATTTTTAGTTTTAGTCAATGGATAGAACCAAAAGAAACAAAATTAATACTAATTATGATGGAAAATGAAACTATTTTCCTCTTGATAATCCAAATAATATGGTAGATGGAATGAAAAATCTTATTTCTATCATCACACATCCTTCTCAAGATAAGAATCATGCTAAAATTTCAAATGAGAAAAGGTAGGAACAACTTTATATTGATTCCTTTATGGGGAAATTTCTATCTTCATTCAGTGGAACCACATATCCACTAGTTTCTAAATAATGGACTAACACCACTAAAAAGACAATTTCCATTATCCAGTGTTCATAACCTAAAAAATTCATTTTTCTATATATTTTTTGGAAGGTGAAGAAAATCAATGGTGTAATATTATCAAGAATATATAAAAATTGGATAAAATTGAAAACATGGATTTATATGAGTTCAGGAAATTAATTTTTAATAAGTACATTCCTCGTGTTCTTAGTATGAATATATAGAACTATTTAATTAATTTAAATAAAACTAATGATGAATCATTGGGTACCTATGTGGATAATTTTACAAGCCATGTGGGGTATGCTTCCAGTATTATCATCCAACCTGAAAGTAAGATTGATTGATTCTCTAGTGGCTTAAAACTAAGTCTCTGAAAGTTATTATCCATATGTGACTCCAATATCTATGTATATATTTTTTGATGTGAAATCAAGGTATAAATAAATTTTAAAGTTACATATCAATCTCATGGTTTTCAAATGAAATAGAAGATGAAGTTCAAATAAAAATATAAAAAACATGGAGAGAAGAAGATGATATTTTTTTATTCTCAAAGTATGGGAAAATAATGGAGGAAATTGTATTATGGGTAATTATAGATGTTCTAAGTGTTGAAGGGAAGTTAATCTGGTAATGTATTTCTGAAGTGATAGGAAGTAGTTAGTTAATAGTGTAAATAGAGAAAAATCTGCATGGAATGAACCTCCCCCACTTTAGTGCTTCAAGTGTAAGGAGAATGGTAATTATGCTAACCAATTCCCAAACATAAGGTTTAATAAAGATGACTGACATCAAAAACTTCTAAAGCCAAGGTACAAGGTTAAATTTCATGCAATCACTATATTTGACATGGGGTTTGATAATGAAATAGTGGAATATACACTTACCATCAACTATAGAACTTCTAATGTCTCGTTTGAATTTGGATCTTCCCATTCTTTCATATATGATGAATTTTTTAAGTGTATCAAGATTCCACCCAAATTATTAGATGTACAATTAGTAGTGAAAACCCATATTGGTACGATTATCACATCTCAAGTCTATGATTCATATCTGGTCAAAATTTGTGGGAATGTGCATCCTATAAATCTTTTCAATCATCCTATGGTTTAATTTTATATCATTATAGGCATGGATTAGATTTCTCTACATTAATCCCACATAAATTTTCAAGGAAGGTAAGTCATGTTCGATATTCCAAACCAAACTACGATTTTCTATTAATGATATGATAATTATGAACTTTTTATAGAGACCATATCCATTTTATGGGACTTAATTCCCATTCAAAAGGGGTGTTTATCTCAATTGGTTGGGGAGAAACTTGACATCTATGATATTACTATTGTTTGGGAATTTGTTGTCATTTTTCAGAAGAGTTTCATAGAATTCCACCAAAACATGATTTTGAGTAATAAATATAATTGATTCCTAGTGACACACCAATTTTAATTACTCTTTATAGAATGGTCTTGATTGAGTTGTAGGAATCTGAGAAGAAAATTTAGGAAAACATTTACAAGGGATTTATTCAGAAAAGTGTGTCACCATAGGGTGTGCCTATTCTCTTTGTTAAAAATAAATATGGATTGATGTGAATCGACATTGGTTATCAGGTGTTGAACAAGATCTCGATGAATAAAAAGTATTATCCTCCCCATATTAATGGCTTTTTTAATCAAATACACAGAACTAAATAATTTTCCATGATTGACCTTCATTCATGATATAATCAATTGGGGGTTAAGAATTAGGATATACCTAATATGGAATTCTTTATAAGGTATTAACACTATGAATATATTTATACACCTTTCAGTCTTAGTTTTTTTTCTCTTATCTTCATGTATTTAATTAATAGAGTCTTTATAGATTGCATTTAACGGTTTTTTGTTGTTTTTATAGATGATATTATTATTTATTCAAAGATCAAGGAAGAGAATTAAGATAAATTTTGAATTGTACTAATGACCCTAAAGAAGGAGAAACTACATTAAAATTTTAAAAAGTGTTAATTTTGGATACAAAATGATTCATTTTTTGTTCATATAATCTTAAGAGAGGGTATGTGAGTATATCCATCAAAGATGGAGGCTATTAAATGTCTGACCAAACCAACCATAGTGACTAAGATCTATAGTTTTCATAATGTACCTAGATATTGTCAATGGTTTTTTGATAATTTCTCATTACTATCTAATCCTCCAATAATGTTAACTCAGAAGGGAGCCAAGTTCCTCTGAATAAATGAATGTTATGGAAATTTAAAGGAACTAAAGAGAAGATTAGTCAGTGCACCTATGCTTACATTATCATGTAGTGAAGAAACGTTTTTACCCAATATAGATACATATAATAAGTTATTGGGATGTTTTCTTATTTATTATGATATGTTTATATCTTATGCCTTGTGAAATTTGAAGATTTATGTGAAAAATGACCCAACTCGGGATTTAGAGTTAACTGCATTAATTTTTTCATTAATGATATGGTGATATTATATTTATGGAGAAAATATTAATATATATATATATCTATCATAAAAGTTTTAACTATATATTTATACTAAATGAGTTGAATATATACCAAATAAGGTGGCTAGAGCTTATTAATGATTATGAATTCTCAATACATTACCACAATGGGAAAGAGAACAATGTGGCCAATGATTTGAGTTAAAAGTATCATTCTAGATTATCCATGTTGAGGATCATAAAATATCCAATACTTCAAGATTGGAAATCTAGGTTTGGAAATCATAAAGAAAGGGGAAGAATCTTATCTTTCCAAATTTAATGTCCAACCATTTATCTACATGAATATTATAGAGGCATAGAAGGATGATGTAGAGCTACAAAATAGGGTTAGAAATGTTCTTGAGTTTATCCTTGATCTTGATGGGATGGTTAGGTTTAGAAACTGTGTATGTGTTCCATACCTACTGAATTGAAAGAAATATTTGTTAGAGGAATATCATAGTCCTTCATTATCTATTCATCCAAGAAGTTTGAATATGTATAGAGATTTGAAAGAATTATTTTGGTGGTATCACAAAAAGATGGATATCATAGAATTTGTATCTTGGTTCTTGGTATGTCAGCACGTTAAGGATAAAAGACAAAAGTCTAAGGTGTTGTTTAATCCATTACCCATACCAGAATGGAAATGGAAAAATATCACCATAGATTTTGTCGTCGGACTCTTCAAAACATATAAAGGGAATAATGTTATATGGGATGTTATAGATCACCATATTAAGTAAGCACACTTCATCTACATTATAGAGGACTTATCTCTAGATCCACTTTCTAGGATATACATTAAAGAAGTGGTATGGTTTCATGGAGTACCACATCGCATTGTATCTGATTAGGAAATGAGTTTTACATCAAGGTTTTGTCGAAGTATTCTAAAATATCTTGATGTGAAGTTGAGTTTCAGAATTTGTATAATTATTAAAAATATGTTCAGTCTAAAATAACAATTCAAAACCTAGAGGACATGACTGAGATCTTTTTCTTTGGATTTCAAAGGTAGTTGGGATCAACACCTTCTTCTAGTTTATTTTTCTTATAATAATAGATTTAAATCAAGAATTTAGATGGATCCTTATGAATTCCTCTATGGAAATAAATGTATATCTAAAACATGAGATAATGAAGTTAGATAAATAAATCTTTTGGGACATGAGATAGTTGAAAATGGAAGATAATGTTTGAGGAATTTAGTAGCACATCAAGGAAACTTAGAGTTAGAAGAAGATTTATGTTGATAATCACTAGGCTGATATAGAATTTGAATTTGGTGACAAGTTTTTTCTACTAATTTCCCTTTGGAAGAAGGTTTTTTGATTCAGTAAGAAAGGGAAACTAATCCCTAAGTACATTGGTCTCTTTGAAACTCTTGATTGTATCGGGAAGGTATATTATCGCTTGGTGCTTCCACAAAACTTAACTCAAGTCTATGATGTGTTCTATTTATCTCTCATAAGTAAGTACATACCTAAACCTTCACATGTATTGAACTTAAAGTTCATGCTTCTAGAGTATGGTTTTTCTTGTGAGGAACAACCGGTGGAGATTCTATATCATTTAGAGAAATCTCTATGAAACAAGGCCACTCTTATGGTCATAGTTTTGTGAGAAAACCCAAAAATTTGTGGAAGATACATGGGATCCTAGTGATATAATGAGGTATAATTATCCTTATTTTATTCTATTAGAATAGTGAATTTATAAGGAGAAATTCATTTTTGGGTGGGGGTAGAATGTGACACCCTGAGCTTTTATGAATATTTTTTTTGAATAAATTAAATTTCTTTGACCGCTTGCATTAAATGGAACAAAAAATCAAGCATGTGTTATATAAAACCCTTGGTTATATTTTGCTGCATGTTACACTCAATTGGATTTCATGATACACAACACTGATTTTTAACAAAACCATGATATATTATTAATATTACTCAAATGTGACTATTTAATCTAGTCGTTAGACGTAGAAAATTGAATATTAATAACTAATTTTAAAATATTATTTATAATTTTTATGTAAATGAAGAATATTGATAATAAATTACATAATTTTTGGTAAAGTCATTATATGTTTGAAAATACTATTTCCTCAAAGAAATACTTTTTATTTATTTTGTGAAAAATAATAAAATTTATTTTTGAAGAAATAATAAATTTAATTTGGTAAAAAAAATTCATTTTTTTAATTAAAAATTTTAAAATTATCTTAGGGTTAAATTTTTGGTATTTTTTTGAAAATTTCATTTTTTTGATGAATAGTGAAAAATATTGAGTTTTATTTGACTACTGCATTTTATATTAATTAATTTATACTATTAAATTATATTTAGAAATGGTTTTAATGTATAATTAGTTTAATTTTACATCAATTAATAAAATTTTGGTAATGTAATTAATTTCATATATAAATTGGATACAAATTGTTTCAAAAATTGATTATTTTCACTTTAAAAACCCGCTTTCTCATCACGTCTACATGATTAATTTTAAATTATTTTTTTTTTATAATTCTGTTATTATAATTTTGAAAAATTGATTCCATATTTGGAATTAGAATAATTTATATTTTCAAATATGGATAATTATTTTTCGACCTAAATGAATTGTGAAAGTAATAAAATTTATTTACAGTGGTTAAGGTAAAAATGGATTTACCAGGTGGTTAAACTAAAAACGATAAGGGTAAAATTAACCTATAAACTTATCTAAAAACTATTTTATGGAAATAATTTTTCCATTATACATTTAGGTTTTATAATTTTTCAATTGGAAGCCTTTTTAATTATGAAAAATGTGGTTGGAACTCTCTCATTCAAAAGTTACCTGTTTTCCACTCACCCCACTTATAAAAGGCCACCCCTCTCCTCTATTCCTCACAAATTCACACCTTTTTTTCATCCAATACCTACCCAAAAAATCATTTTAGATTCACTCCCATTATCCTAGAATCCTTAGGTTAAATATAAATCTAACCAAGGAAGTATTTTAGTGAAAACCTAAGGAGGATACCTAAAGAAGATATAATGTTCATCAATGAATTTTTTTTGGTTTATTTCTTCCTAAAACCCATAAAATTTTATTTTTATCATTATTATATAATAAATTTGTATATTAAATATAATTATATGTTTTTATGTCAATTTTACAACCTACAACCACACACACATACATCAAATAGGTTATGAAACCATTGTTTGTGTGTACTGCAGACTACCGCCTCTCGTACCGATGCCTTTTTTCCATTACCACCTCTCAAGTTTGGGAATAATGATGGACATAATATTTATATATGATATTTATTATATAAATTATGTTATAATTATCATTTAATTATTATATCACTTATACCTTCATGCTTTCCATTTTTTGGGAATACGATAACATCGTTCGTGTGTACGATGGACTACCGCCTTGCGAAGCAATGTGATTCATTCATACTTTACATGGAATGTATTAAGTATGAGTTTAATAAAAATATTTGATATATATGAAATAAAAATTATTATTTAACTATAATATATCATTTAATTTTCTTTCTCTCAAACCAATACTGAAATGAAAAACAACGTTCATGCGTACGTACGGCCTACCATCTTGACAAACAGTGCATTTCATTTTCAATCACTAAATTTTATGGATTAATATAAATACATATATATGGAATATATATGATATTTATATAATTTTATAAATTCTTGAGATGATTAAATCATGATCTAAGTAAGAGAACCAAATATTACAAGTCAAAACATATATGAAAAACATAGTGGTTATTAATTAAAACATAAATTTATCATGGAATTGTTAAAAAATGGTTAATATAAAGTCATAAGAAAAACATATATGGTTTTATATATATAATATGGTTATTTGATAGATTAGTAATTAACTTATATTTATTATATAGAAATTTTGATTGGGTATTATGGAATTCAAGACTTAAGGTATGGGTATTTCTAGTCGCACTTTTAATTCTATGTGACATATTCCATATTCACCACTCATTTATTTTTTTGTGGTGTTTATAATGAAATAAGACATGATATATCATGAATATACCTCATTTAATTATAATTAATGTTTCTATTTATTTTTTTATTTCATGGGAATTATGATTCAAAAGTTACTCAAGCAGTAATGTATTTTTTTATCAATTTTCCTTCTTTAAGACATACATTATTTTATAGACCTATATTATTTCAGGTGTTGTATATATATCCCCATTGACATAAAATATCATGAATTTATTTCTCATTATGATATTTTAACTTTTAATTAATTTTATTTCTTCAGGGGGATTATGTTTCAAAGTTACCCATGTGTTAGGATTTTTGTGTTACAATCTCATTGTTTATCAAGATTATTTATAACTATTTTTTCAATGATGTAATATAATGATATATATCTCTAGAAACACATTAATTTTATTTTCCTCTTCTTATTCAAGATATTTCAAGTAATATTACCATTTTTTCACACTTTGGTTTTTATGATAATTCATAATTTATTTTTAAAAAAATCTGACCTCATATATCTCTTCTATTGATAATTTGTTTTCTTACAAAAACATCTCTTATAAAATTTTCTTAAAAATGTTTTTAAACTTATAAAAGTTATTTTGTTGGACTCCTAATGTATTAATCATGTTTTAATGATCACAAATCTCATTAATTATCACAAGTCTTATTCATTCTAGTTAATTCCTATAAATTATATCCATTCATGTGTATTTATGTTTCAAATTCTCTCATGCTTTATAATGGTTAAGCCCAATCCATTTCATGCATATCACTATTTATGTCTGAATACAAGTATTTTCCTAAGTACAAGATACCATGAAGCTAGACACCGTAAGCCAAACACCATAAGCCAGACATCGTAATCCAGACACCATGAAGCAAGACACCGTAAGCCAGACACTGTATGCCAAACACCGTAAGCCAGATACCATGAAGCAGGACACCGTAAGCCAGACACCGTGAATCAAGGCACCGTAATCCAGACACCGTGAAGCATAATCTAGACACCGTGAATCAAGGCACTGTAAACCAGACACCGTGAAGCAAGACACCGTAAAGAAAGGAACTATTAACGAGACACTGTGACACTCAGACACCGTGTGAAGGAGACACTGTTTTCATAACTTACTATGACACCGTTTCTTAAACTATTTTGTCATCTTTAAATATAATTTCTAACAGTCGTATTTGATGAATTTAATGCACTAACATAATTAATGTTTCTTTGTAGACATAGTATGAGGTACGAGGTACAGAATTCAAGGAACCTGTCGACTAAAACTCATGCAGTAGAAGATAAAGGTTAAAGTTTGTCCAAGAATGAACAAGTACAATACTGAACGAAAAACAAGCCTAGGAGCACGACCAAGAAGAACATATTGCAAGATTTTAAAAAGGAATCATTGTCTCATTCATGCAATCTGACTCTACTAAAGAACATACGAAGTACACTGGAATCTAGAGAACATCTTCATATTATCTAAAATTGTAAAGAACACAAGCTAAATTGCGAAACTCTGTTTTTCAAGACAAAAACCAGAGAAGGACTCAGAAGCATTTCAGTTTAAACAAAAGATTCTAGAGCTATACTTCAAATCACTAGAGAATTATAAACTCATATCTACTATCTCTCAGTGATTCTTTTACTTACATTTTGAGCAGTGTGTGTACTCTGTATATTCCATACACACACTGAATCATGTGCTAAACTGGAGTATTTCTAAATCCTTACCTCAAACTCTCTATACTTTTGTTTACCCACTAAAACTGTCAATGAGGTCCTTATGTGGCCTGGGTATTTTTTTTGTTTACCCACAAAAACTGTGGAAGAGGTCCCTATGTGACCTAGACAGTCTGTGTACTGTTGTTAACCACAATAGAGGGTGTGGATCAGAGTTTATTTATATAAACTACTTGGTGACAGGTGATCACCAAGTGGAGTGGATTAGATCTCTTCTTGATACTGAACCACTTGTTTCATATCCACTGTGCTATTTAAATTTAGTCTTCTCTATTTTATTGCTTTATTACATAATCTAGAAAACACTAATTTCACTTTGATAGTTGGACTTGGAAAGAAGATATAAATTATTTGTCTTAGTAGTATAACTTCAAAAGTAATATTAATAAAACAAATTATGATTACTGAGAATTAATCAATCTTATAAGAACTTGTTTAAAAAGTCAAACTCTTATAATAGTATAACCTTGATTAACTGGGCTGTATCTATTTTTGGGGAAACTATTTCTTTTGAAAATAATATTATTTGAACAAATATTTTTATAGTTACTCAATTCACCCCTCCCCTCTTGAGTAAACTACTCCAACCAACATTTGGTATCAGAGGTTGCTTTATTAAGACCCGATGTAATCTTATTCAACTATGATTGTAGTTGTACTTTAAATATCTATAACATTCTATTAGTTCTAAATTTCTATCTATTTTAAAGTAATTTGTTAGTATGGAAAATAGATTGGAAGGTGTTATAACCAACAGACCACTATTATTTAATGGAACCAATTATGATCAATGGAAAATTAAAATCAAAATGGATCTAGAGAGTATGAGATTTGAAATTTTTTCATCCATTATAGATGAATACAAACTTCCTGTGACTGATAGAACTATATGGGATGAACCTACAAAACTTGCTTACAATAACAATTAAAAATCCATGAATTCTTTGTACTATTCCTTAGGAGATGAAGAATTTAATAGGATTTCTGCTTGTAAAATTGCCCATATAATTTGGGATACCTTGTCTGTCTCACATGAAGGAAAATCTAGTGTAAAGAAAATGAGACTTAATACTTATACTATAATATATGATAATTTTAAAATGAAACATGATGAGCCTATTTATGACATGTATCTCAGGTTCAATGAGATTGGAAACACAATGATTTCTCTTGGAAGAGAAGTCACTGCCAAAGAACAGATAATGAGAATCCTTAGATGTCTACCTGACAGATGGAGGGGAACCTCTGTCTCTATTAGAGAATCGTGCGACATCAGAAAGCTACTGGTAAAAGAACTCATTGGGAAACTGATGATGTATGAGGAAGAGCTGAAAGTCAACAAAGAAGAGGAGGATGAACCAAAAAGGAAATCTGTAGCATTCAAGACCACCTTCTCGAATCACAAAGACAAAGGGAAACTAGAAGCTTCTATAGAAAGTTACACCACTGAACAATCATCACCTAAAAGTGATGAGGATATGGCTCAACTAGCTAGAAGATTCAAACAATTTTACAAAAATAAGAACTTTTTCGTAAATCCTAACTTCAAGGGAAAGTATGATCTAAAAGGAAACTGGAAAAGGGACTAGAAAAGAAGTGACAAAACTAATGAGATTGTATGCTATGAAAGTAAGCGCAAAGGATATATAAAGGCTGACTGTCCAAAGCTAAAGTATAAGAAGAAATATGAGGACAAGGACAAGAAGTACAAAAAGGCAATGAAAGCAACATGGAGTGCCTCTAAGGATAGTTCAAGCGACTCAAAGACATCACATGATGAGAATGCTAAAAAATACAATATGTGTTTTATGACAAACACTTTTGAGGTAACACTGAACTCTTCTATACATAATTCATACTATTCTGAAGAGGAAAGTGACTCTGAAAATATGACTAATGAAGAAATGTTTTAATATTGTAACATTATTGAAGATTCATGCAATGAATTAAAAGATAAATAAAAATCATTGAAGAAAAAACATGCTCTCACTGTAAATGTTAAAATTGAACTTACTGCTGAAAAGGTGAAAAATGCTCAACTACTCAAAGAAAATAATGAATTAAAAATGTCTAATGAACAATTAAAAAGTGACTTAGAAAAGTTTACTAATGGGAAAAATACCCTTACCCAAATTCTAGGAAAACAAATTTCCCCCAAATACAATACTGACATTGGTTATAAACCTGGTAAAAGAAACCTTGGTAGAACAAAGTTTGTTTCAAAGTCTAGGACATATGGTTTTGTTCCCAGTTCTGGACACAACTCAACTAGCTCAAGTCATGATACATATTCTAATGTTTCAAGTTTTTGTGGACCAAATACAGTTTATTTTTCAAATGGTTTCCATAATGATTATAAGAAACCTATGAGACAAATATGGGATCTTAAATAACTTATTCCAAATTTTACTAGACCCAAACGAGTATGGGTACCAAAATCTGTCTTTACTTGATCATGTTATAGGAAAACTGCTTAAAGAGGTCCTAAAAAAATCTATGGTACTTGGATAGTAGATGTTCAAGGCACATGACTAGAGACTAATCATGCTTCAAGAAATTGATAAAAGTAGATGGAGGACATGTCACATTTGGTGACAATGCCAAAAGGAAAATCATTGGCTTATGACAAATTGGAAACACTGATTCGATTTTAATTTCTAAAGTACTATTTGTTAATGTCTTAAAATATAATCTACTTAGTATCTCACGATTATGTGATGACGGATATCATGTTAAATTTGAAAATGATGCATGTAATGTCTTTAATTCTAAAGACGAATTAGTATTTTCTACATCAAGGAATGAGAATGTTTATTCTGTTAATTTAGATTCCTTAACTTCTCAAATTGTTTCATACTTAAGTGTATTTCATAAAGAGTCTTGGCTCTGGCATAGGAGACTAGGACACCATAATGTTCACTCACTTAAAAATCTAACTAGAAACGGCCTAGTTAAAGACTTAACCAAACTTGAGTTTCCACATGACAAATTATGTAATCCTTTTCAAAAGGGAAAACAACACAAAATATCTTTCAAAACAAATAAAGAAGTTTCTACTTCTCAACCTCTTAAAATTGGTTCACATGGATTTGTTTGGACCATCTAGAGTTTCTATTTTAAATGGGAAACACTATTTTTATGTTTTGGAAGATGATTTTTCTAGATATACCTAGACCTTCTTCATGGCTCACAAAAGTGAAGCCTGCTCTTATTTTACTAAGGATGAAAAGTCTGTAGAAAATCATAGTGGCCTTAAAATTAAATCTTTAAGAAGTGATCATGGCGATGAGTTTGAAAATCAAGAGTTTTAATCATTTTTCTCACAAAATGGTTATAGTCACAATTTCTCTTCCCCTAGAACACCTCATCATAATGGTGTTATATAAAGAAGAAATAGAACCCTGCAAGAAATTTCTAGAACAATGCTTAATGAATATTACTTACCTATTTACTTTTGGGATGAAGCTATTAATACAGCTTGCAACATAATCAATAGAGTCTTGATTAGACCAATTCTCAAAAATATACCATATGAACTCTAGAACAATAGGAAGACTAAGGTTAATTACTTTAGAGTTTTTGGATGTAATGTTTTTATTCTCAACACCAAGGATAATCTTAACAAATTTGCATTCAAAAGAGATGAAGGAATTTCCCTAGGTTACTCAATATTAAGTAAAGCTTATAAAATAATCAATAAGAGAACTAAATGTGTGGAATAATCTGTTCATATCAAGTTTAATGAAACAGATCCACATGATCCTAGAACCATCCTAGAAAATCTAGAGGATGATGTATCAAATCTGAACATCAACTCAAAATCCTCAAATTCCTCTGTGAAAGAATCTGTTAAAACTTCAAATTCTAGAAATTCCCTACAATCAAGCCATAATGAACCTGAATCTATTGATGAACCTGAAATCACTAGTCCCTCTTTTTTTAGAAAGGTTAGAACCCTTAAAAACCATCCCTTAGATGTTGTTGTTGGAGACTTAGGGAAAGAAACACAAACTAGAGATTCTCTTAGAAATCAGGTTGAACATCAAGCCTTCTTGTCACAACATGAACCTAAAAACATTGATGATTCCATCAATGATAAATTTTGGGTGATGGATATGCATGAAGAAATTAATTAGTTTGAAAAAAAAAATTGAAACTTGTTGAAAGACCCAAGGACACATTCATCCTGGGCACTAAATGGGTGTTTAGAAATAAGGTAGATGAAGCTGGAAATATAGTTATGAACAAGGCTATATTAGTTTCACAAGTCTATAGTCATGAAGAATAAATTGACTATTAGGAGACCTTTTCTCCAGTAGCCGGACTTGAAGCCATCAGAATCCTACATGGTTTTCCTGCACATCTGAATTTCAAACTATATCAAATGGATGTTAAGATTTCATTCTTAAATGGGTATATAGCTGAAGATTTATTTGTTGAACAACCCTCGTGATTTACAAATCGTCATTTTCCCAATCATATTTTCAAACTTTCAAAAGCTTTATATGGTTTAAAGCAAGCTCCAAGATCTTGGTATGACAGATTAAGTACTTTTCTCATTTCCAAAGGTTTCACAAAAGGAATAGCTAAACCTAACCTCTTTATAAAACGAATTTATAATGATGTTTTAGTTTTTTAAATCTATGAAGATGATATTATTTTTGGATCTTCAAAAAATTCATTATGTATTGATTTTTCTAAAATGATGCAAAATGAATTTGAAATGAGTTTAATGGGAGAACTAAAATTCTTTCATGGATTTCAAATCCTTCAAAATATTGATGGAATTTGTTTAACACAAATTAAATACACTATAGATATTCTAAAACGTTTTGGATTGGATAATACTAAAAGTAGTGACACTCCCATGAGTACCACCTGTAAGTTGGATCTTAATGAAGATGGAAAATCTATTGATCAAACCACATATAGATAAATGATTATAAGTTTACTCTACTTAAACGGAAGTCGTCCGGACATTATGTTTAGTGTGTGTAGGTGTTCTCACTGTCAGGAAAATCCTAAAGAACATCATTTAAATGTTGTGAAGATAATTTTCAAATACCTCAAGCACACACCCAATCTAGGACTGTTCTATCCTAAAGGACAATCATTTGAACTAGTTAGTTATTCTGATGCTGACTTCAGTGGATATAAGTTAGATAGACAGAGCACCTCTGGAACATGCCACCTTTTAGGCAAGTCACTAGTATCATGGTGTAGTAATAAACAAAATTTTGTTGCATTATCTACTACAGAAGCTGAATACATAGCTGCCAGCAGTTCTTGTGCACAAATTTTGTGGATGAAACACACATTACTAGATTATGGATATCAATTCAGACATATACCATTAAATTTTGATAACACAAGTGCTATTAACATCTCAAAAAATCTTTTTTCTCATTCTAGGAAAAAATCATATTGATGTAAGACATCACCTTTTGAGAGATCATTATGAAAAAGGTGATATCACCTGGGAATTCATTGGTAATGAATCTCAACTTGTTGATATATTCACTAAACCATTAAATTCTGAGAGAATAAACTACATCATACATGATCTTGGAATGATAAATCTCAAATAGATATCTTACTTTTCTTACTGTTTAACATTTTTCTATGTTATACTTTACTATTTCATGATTACGATTTCTCAGTTACTATCTCTTATGTTTAAGATCTCACCGTTAGCAATTTGCACTTATGGCATCACATTTAATGTCTCATCATAACGCGCACTGAAAATTTCACTCACTGTCTCACCGTGATGACCACTCACTATCTCATTGTGACGACCACTTACTATCTCACTGTAATGACCATTCACGATCTCACCATTATAATTCTTTATGATTTTCTTTAAACCCGTATCGCGGTAATTATTATTTCACCTCTTTTACTTTCCTGCGTTTTTTTATTTTTGTGATGATTAGCATTCCTAAATTATAAACAAAAAGTTTCACTCGGTTCTTCACTCATACTTTCTCTCGTTTCGAACTCTTTCAACCTTGAAACCCATTCTCTCTCTCTCTAACCTTTAGTGGATGCCAAGAATGAAACGTCTGTCATCATCCACACCTGAGAAGTGCATCCCAAAGAAGAAGAAAATTTCCCCTAATCTGACACTCGAAGGACCTCTAAATATGAATATGGTAAATCACAGTGTTGTACCTGAGAAAGAAATTTTCCCTGAATGGCTTCTATCCAGCAAATCTCTAGTCTTGAAAGTGTTAAAAGAACAAGGCTGGTTAGAGTGGTTCTCAAGGGAGAATAGACACATCTATTCTAGGTTAGTAGCTCAGTTATACCAGTAGGTGTTGTTCTCTTTTGACTCTGGTGAAAGTTATGTTGTGAGGAGCTGGATTAATGGCCAAAGATGCTCATTCTCTTCGAGGTTATGGGTTTCCTGCCTTAGGATACCTCACGAAGGTATATGCGAGGATTATCATAGAGGACCTCCTCCTTCAACTTATTTATTTGATCTTGAAGATGCTCTGAAAACCCTAACTAGAAATGGCACCAAGAGTAGGTCCATCGCTGATGAACTAAATGGAGAAACAAGACTTTTGTTTAAGTTTGTTCAAAATCTGGTTAGTCCAAGAAAAGGTGATTTTGCTGTTTTAAAGTGTCAAGATGTGTTTTTGATTCATCTTATGAAAAATGGACACAAGATCAATCTGTGCAAGTACATAATTCACCATATGTGTGAGTTGATCAAGGTTACATCCAAGTCCACTTCTATTTTCAACTCTCAGCTGATATCAGCCATGATTTCTTCAAAAGGCATGGTTGGACCTAATGAAGAAGTGCTTATGGACTGTGAGTATTGTCTCTCTAAATCCATCATCAAGATAATGAAGATAAACAGGAATCCTTGGAAAAAGGAATGGGAGGAAAACAATGATAAGGTTTATGAGAAGTTTAATCCTGTGGATTATCCATCAAGACTGAAAGACATTTTTTATCCTGGTTTGGAACCAGATGAACTTGTTGAGTATTCAGAAGAAGATGAAGAAGAGGCTCAAGTACCACATAGGGAAGCTGTTATTATTGAGGAAGAAAGGACTATTGTTCCTCATGTTGTCCTAGAAGAAGAATCTCCTGCCCCTGGAAATTATATCAATCTAGAAATCCAACCTGAAGCTGAAAAATAATCAGTTGCCACATAATCTGAGTAGCAATCCTTGGAAGAGAATATAGTAGACGAACTCCCTATTGTGAACGAAGTGAATCTGGAAGAACTCCCTGTGGAACAATCTATTCCTGAAATAATACCCTCTACTAAAGAGAGGATGGAGATGGCCTTTCAGCTGGCTAGACAATAAATGAATGAGGAACTTAGAAATGAAACTGTGGATTTAGACCAAGATCTTGAGCCTCTCAGTCCTAAGAAGGATGCACCTATTGAGGGGGATAAAACCCCAAATCTTGATCTTGATGAAGCCTCATGTCCAATTAAGTCAAGTCCTGTTTTCACTCAGTACAAATTTCCTAGTTTTTATGATGTGAATGAGTCTCTGTATGTTACTACAATCGGTCTTGATCTCTCTTCCCTATTTCAGTTGAAATAATTCACAAACTTTGCACCTGAGAATGTACCTGAACATGAACCAATCCCTATACCAATTCCTACACCTAAACCTTTATCTAAACAGCTACCCTTTGTCAGTAAGGATGATCTAAATGATTTTGGAGATACTCTCTTATCTTTAGTTGAGAAAATTATGAACTCCAAACCTCATCCTCTGAAAAACTTGAGTAAGAGAGATGCCTCACTTCTTTTAGAGAAAATTATCTGGAAAAGATAACCTAAGATGCTCCATCAGATTCAAGAAGTATGAGTTGAAAATAATTTGCTCAGTAATGAAGTCACAACCCTAATAAGCGTGGTTGAAGACATGCAGAAAGAGATGCATTTGAGATCATAGCCTGCTACTACTTCTCTAGAACCAACTGTTTCCCAAATCTCTCGAGATTTTGTGTCTTAGATTCACACTTATCTGACATCCTTCGATGAAAAGATTGCAGAAAGTCACAAACAGATGTTTAAGGAAATGATATAGCTTGTGGTGAACCTTAATAAACTCACTGATGAGTACATTGGTTGTCTTCAAAAGGTACTAAATTAGATCAAATCTCTGACAATAGCCATCAAATCTTCTAATACCTCTGTTCAATCCTCTATGCCTTCCTTGGATAGTACATTGCTCAAATCTATAGTCAAAGAAGAGCTTCATAATTCTTTTAGTGTCTTTAATGTGGCTTCTTTATCTTAATTTGTCAAGAATGGTGAAAGAGTTCTTGACCTTGTACAAATTCACTCTAAGATTTCAAATGATGCCCAGTAGAATATTTATAAGAAAGTGGATTTCTATTTCAACCAAATTTTCTCCAAAACTAATATGACCAACCACTTCAAATACCTGGTAGAGAATTTGTGAATTCCTCCTATGACTCAACCCTTTAAATCCCAAGTCCAGAAGCTAGCCGAGTTTACCTAATTGTTGGACAAGTTTATGAAAAAAAAAAGATGACTTTGAAAAAGCCATGCAGTATGGTGGAGATATTATTGCAGATTTAATCAAACTCATGTGACCATATATTCTTGTCCAAAGCACAACAATTGTTGCTCCAGTAGCTGCACCTCTCAGACCCGAGATTCCTACCTTCACCTCTACCTTATCCTCCACTACCATGTCTATTGGTTAAGCTCTCAGTCAGATCAGGCATGTGATTCTTGATTAGAAACTACCTAAATCTTCTACTGCTCCTACCTTGGATCCCTTAGTCTTTGAAGGTCTCCCTTTACCCTCTCTATCTACCATGTCTCTACATTCTTCTACATCAACCATTGCCCCTATGGCTTCCTCTTATGTTGTTGATATATGAAAAGAGAAGGAAAATCCCTAAAGAAGACCAGTTATTACTCTTTATTGATGGGGATGTCATTATTTTTTTGTATTTCACCTTTATTTTGTACTACATTATGTCTACTCTTAATGGAATGTGCATTGTTTTCCCTCTCTTCTTTCAACTCTTTGATAATCCCAAA
Source organism: Viscum album (assembly GCA_963277665.1). NCBI lineage: Eukaryota > Viridiplantae > Streptophyta > Magnoliopsida > Santalales > Viscaceae > Viscum > Viscum album. Next base: position 610,717,878 of record OY728129.1, on the reverse strand, counting down.
AGGGGGAGAAGTTTCTATATGTTATTTTCTCTATAGTTATATAGTTTCAACTAATTTACACTTTAAATATACATGATTTGTGATCATCAAAAAGGGGGAGATTGTTTGACTCCTCATGTATTAATCATGTTTTAATGATCACAAATCTTATTAAACCTAGTTAATTCCTATAAATTATATCCATTCATGTGTATTTATGTTTCAAGTTATCTCATGCTTTATAATGGTTAAGCTCAACCCATTTCATGCATATCAATTTTTAAGCATGAATACAGTTATTTGCCTAAGTAGAAGACACTGTGAAGCCAGACACTGTAAGCCAGACACCATATGCCAGAAACCGTGAAGCAGGGCACCGTAAGCTAGACGCCGTAATCCAAACACCGTGAAGCAAGACACCGTAAGCCAGACACCGTGAATCAAGGCACCGTAAGTGAGACACCATGAAGTAAGACAGCGTAAACAAGACACCACAAATCAAGGAACCATAAACGAGACACCGTGACACTCATACACTGTGTGAAGGAGACACCATTTTCATAACTTAATGTGACATTGTTTCTTAAACTATTTTGGCATCTTTAAATTTAATATCTAACGGTCATATTTGATGCCTTTAATGCACAGACATAATTAATGTTTCTTTCTAGACATAATACGTGGTATGAGGTACAGAACGCATTAAACCTGTTGTCTAAAACTCATGCAGTCGAAGATAAAGAGAGAAGTGTGCCAAATAATGAACAAGTGCGATACTGAACGAAAAACAAGCCTATGAGCACGACCATGAAGAACATATTGCAGGATTTTCAAAAGGAAGCATTGTCTCATGCATGTAATCTGACTCTGCTGAAGAACATACGAAGTACACTGGAATCCAGAGAACATCTTCACATTATCAAAACTCCTGAAAAACACAAGATGAATTGTGAAAATTTGTTTTTCAAGATAAAAATCAGAGGACTCATAAGCATTTCAGTTTAATCAAGGGAGTCCAGAGCTGCATTCCAAATCACTAGAACATTCTAAAATCATATCTACTCTCTCTTAGTGATTATTTTTACTTACTTTTTTAGCAGTGTGTGTACTCTGTATATTCCATACACACACTGACTCCTGTGCTAAATTGGATTATTTCTAAATCCTTACACCAAACTCTCTATACTCTTGTTTACCCACAAATATTGTGGAAGACGTCCTTGTGTGGCCTGGGTATTATTTTTTTACCCACAAAAACTATGGAAGAGCTCCCTGTGTGACCTAGACAGTCTATGTACTATTTTTAACCCCGATCAAGGGTGTGGATCAGAGTTTATTTATATAAACTGCTTGGTGGTAGGTGATCACCAAGTGGAGTGGATTAGGTCTCAGCTTTAGACTGAACCACTTGTTTCATATCCATTGTGCTGTTTAAATTTAGTCTTCTATGTTTTATTGCTTTACTGCATAATCCAGAAAACACTAATTTCACTTTGATAGTTAATCTTGGAAAGAAGTTATAACTAATTTGTCTTAGTAGGATAACTTCAAAAGTAATATTAATAAAACAAATTAAGATTACAGAGAATTAATCAATATTATAAGAAGTTTTTTAAAAAGTCAAACTCTTATAACAGTATAACCTTGATTAACTGGGTTGTATCTATTTTTGGGGAAACTATTTATTTTGAAAATAATATTATTTTAATAGAAATTTTTATAGTTACTCAATTCACCCCTCCCCTCCTGATTTAACTACTCTAACCAATAGATTTATTAAAGAAATATTTACAAAAAAAACAAAGGAAACTTCATGTCATTTTCCAAAACAATGCGCGTTTGTCTTTTACTAAAAATATAAAAAGAATATTTGTTTTTTAACCTGAATGAAAATAATAGTATTTACACTATAATGACCACTCAATGATTTCAATATTACCTTACAAGTTTTAAAAGTTCTTTTCAAATAATATGTTTTTGTCACAAACCAAATCTGGTCACCATCAAAACAGGCACCCGACATGGTCAGCGATAAGGCCTGAAGGGAATTCCTGATCCCCATGGGCTGGAACAAGTTCATAGGTATCATAAAATGAAATTTGATAATTATTTACATGAGGTTATAAACATAAAACAACAAAAAAATCCAATATAAAAAAATTTTAATTTTCAAAACAAACCATCTTTTACAAAAAAAAATCAGAATTGAATTCCATAATTTAAAACAATTCTCAAAGACTATAAAAAATTAAGAAATTCCAAATGGATAGCCTAGGATTTGTCATCATGTAAATAGGCACCACCCTCAATCCATCTCCACACGACAGCACCATGAAGGACCACTAGAAACACGAAACACAGTCACAAAAGTTGTACCCAAGCCTGAGACAAAAGTAACCAAGTCTACTTGCACCCAAAGGTGTAAGTATGGTGTGATCCAAATCCCAGTAGGATAACACCACTAAGATATTCCATGTGATAAACTTTCAAAGGCAAAAATCTTGCAAGTTTTCTAAAACATAAAATGCTAGTTACAATTTTTAAAAGATGCAACTTTAAATAAAAACAGTTTTCAAGTGGGCTTCTTTAAAAAATCAACACTTTAAAAAATTCCAAAGCTATTGATTTTTCCATACATAAATACCATATTTTGATGGAAAGCATAAAGTAACTAATGAGCACAAGCAATGGGAAATAACCCCTAGGTATTAGCTTGATGTGGGTCCCAAGTACCTCATATCTCGGTGAGAGTAACCATCACAATATTTGTTCTCATGCACACGAGACACTAGTAGGGAGAATACCCATAAATTAGTGGTTCCACAACATCATCATCATAATCATAGTTTAGTTAGTGTTTTCATCATCAAAATTTCTATGTGAAACTAAGTCCAAACCCCAGGGGATCACTAGCATACTAGTACATGTCCACCCACCAAGATACCTCAGTTTCCCTTTTATGATCAAAAAAGTTCCACATTTTGAAAATACTATTTTCACTAGAATATTCCCTTTACAAACCTCAAAAACACAAAAAACAGCCCAAACATATATGTCACATAATACCTTTTTTACCTTCAAATTCATTTTATCATCATACTCACATGAAACATCCAACAAACATGTTTCGCACCCACATCACAATTTAATAAATCATCTCAACAAATTATAAAACATTATTAAAATGATTGAAATCATAAATAACCACTTCATCTTTCAAAACTCAATCTAAGAACATACCGTCACCAAAATAGTACATGTATATCCTTTTCTAACTTTCTTTAACTCTATAAAACATTTACACTTTTCATAAAACAATCCCAAGGGATATAACTATGTTTTGCACACAAAACCCATTTCAAAACCCTCTTTCAAGGAAAAAATCACACCAAGACACTACCAAAAAAGAATTTGAAGCTCAAAAAACATTTAATAAACCACTTTCATATGTTATAAAATAAATCCAAATATTACCACAAGAGTTAGAAATGGAAAACACCCAATTTGAAGCAAAAGTTAAACTATAAAATTAATCTCTTAACCAACTCCATAAAAATGGTTTTTGAAAAATGTATAGAATATAAGGAACATTCAAAATAATTAAATAAATCATGATAACTCATAACAAATTCATACACATGGAATCACCTACTTAAAGTGTTGAAACCCTCAAATCTTGGTGCGAAACATCAACTGCACCACCGCCGCACCTCAAGGAAGTGAAAAGAAACCTAAAAACTCAAGATTAGACCAACAAACTCAAAGATAAACCTTATGTACAAACCATATCTTCTAGAAATTTTAGAACTTCATGAAAGGGTGAAAGAAACCCTAAGGAATGGAAGAAATCATATAGAGAAATACTTACTTGCATGATTTTGAAGTTCCCCCCATCAAATATCCCTTAAAAATTGAGTTCCAAGGGATGGTAAGAGACCTCAGAGGATTTACATAGAGGCAGGTCACTAAATGGGAAATAAATGGGTGGATTTGGGTTTATTCCGAAAGGGAAATATAGAAATTACAAAAAAAAATAATGAGCTGGACAGGGCTATGTGGTTTAGATGCATGGTTTAACAAACCATGCGGCCAAACTTTATGGCCTATTTTGGCCACCCAAAAAATATCCTATTTTTCTCTAAATTCAAGGGGGTATGGGGGGAATAAATGGAGAGATATAGGCCGTGTATAGGGTGAAAGAATACCCAAAAGAGGAACACCTTTTCACCATAAAACTCATCCAACTCATGGGTACAAACCTCCTTAAAAACATACCCCACAAGTGGTTCCACTAGGAGTGTAAAAAATCCAACTCCAAACCACCTAAACCATATACCACCCCTTTGAAAAAATAATAGTCCAAGTACCACACAATACCCCTAATAATAATTTCTAATATCAATAACACAAGATGCACCAAAATTTCAAACCTGAAACACCCAGAAACCATGAGAAAGATAAGAACCAAAAGAGGATTTGAAATAACGCATGGAATTGAAAATAAAGGTGTTAAAATTCACCACACTGTACATATTTCTACCCTTGGAAATACATATAAGGTCCAAAAGCAAAAACCAAACCCAATCGATAAACCAATATGTTCTCCTTTTACTTGTTTTGTCTACCCCCGAAAGGCCAAAACCCCTCCAGTTATAAATTAAAAAAGGAATACTCTCACAAATCAAAACATACACCACTTTCTTGAAATGATCAAGAACATTCAGACTTCATCCCAAAATAGAACACCTCAAACACTATCTGAACAACACTCAAGAAAATTACCCAAATGAATAATAACATCGAACAAGGTTACACTTAACTTACTTTAACTAAAACATTGGGCACTCTTCAATCCCAATGTTTACCCAAGGAAGATGTTGGTAGTTAGGTAGCTCTGAAAAATAATACTGACCACCAGAACAAGACCAAGGAAAAAAACCAAGTTTCTGATATGGGGAGACCCAATTGGTCTCCCCACCATATGAGACAACTTAGATTTTCTTGAGACAGAATCAGGACACTAATAGGGGGAGGCCCGAACAGACTCCCTGGTAAAAGGGGGTAGACTTCCATTAGACTTTTCCAGAATAAATTACATGAGACTCATAGTGGGTCTCCCTACAATAAGAACCAAATAGATTAACCAACCTTCATGGGCTGGAGAAAAAGTTCACCAAAATTTGAAGATTTATCACAGCTGCACGGTCAGTCCACACAATTTGGGAAATCGTGTGTTAACCGTGCGGAGCATTATATTCAAAGGGAAAACGTAAAATGGTTACATGGGCCAGAGCACAATGCCATAAAAATACCATGGGGTAGCTACTACGTCTTATAAGATGGTTTCCTTAGTTGGCGCATGGTTACTAATACCATGCACAAACTATGCGCTTTAATATTCCTATCCCATATTTCATAATTTTCTCCAAAAACTCAGTGGAAACTAATGGGGGAAGGAATGACATTGGGGAAAAACATGGACATGAGGTCCTCCCACCTCTTTCCATTGAACGAGAACAACAAAAGAAATATGACTACACTATAGGTTTAAATTATTATTATATTTCATATTGAGGATATAAAATTGTACAAGTGTTTGAACCGATATTTCTCTTGACTACGCACCATCTTCACCCTAAGACCTATGGTTGGATCTTAAATGATTGAAGCATCTTCGTCCTCATAGTTAGGATTTGGAAACCCCCAAAATATAACTTCTCTTTCAGTTCCATGAAAATTATACCCTAATCCCAGATGGGTTCACCAAGACATAACACATTCTAAACACACTTTACCCTAACCCGACATTTCACTAAAACAAGTGCTTATAAGATGCACACACATCACCCCTTATTTCTTTGTATGAGAAACATAAATAGGAAAGGATATATAGAAACACCTTCTTCTAATGAAACGTTTTTAGAGATTTTTCAAAAGGAGACACAGTTATGACAAAAAAAGACTCACAAAATATTGTACAACTTCACCTTTACAGTTAAACAAGCACATGACATCACAAGGAATCACCAAACATGACTATTGCGACTGATAGAAACAATACATGGAGAGGGACCATTTTTAATGTCCCCAAATGTCACACAATTCCAGAAATTTTCCATAACAGCCTCTCATGACCAAAATTCCCACACTGGTGGTTTAACATGAACTCCTACTTACAATAGACTACAAAAGACCCAGAGGCCCTCTTAGAAACTATCAAGACACTCACCCACACAAGCAACTGCAGACCACATCCACCTTCAACGAATCAGGTAACATAAGAAATTAAGTTCTCTTTAAACCTTCAACAAGAACTCTCCTTATACAAGAGGATACTGAAAACCAAGAAATGAAAGGTTGCTGACTCAATTTACAAATCTCGAGAAAAGATTGTTTATATTGATCAACTGGAGGATCTTCCAACAATGAAACGATCTGGGTTGCACTTCAGTCGCGAATTAACTCATAATGGGGGCGTACTTTATCCAATAAGATAACCTAAGGACCCAAACAAGATGGTCCATTGGTCAAAATGTGCCACAAACTAGAACGAAACACATGAGGGGGATCAACGTAAAGGCTTCCCAAACTTTTCTCAAAAGATACCACTAACTAGCCCTTCAACCCAACTTACTGACCAAAAACAAACCCAAAACACTATTCAAACAAGTGGGGTTCTTGGACTCAAAACATCCAACAATTGTTTTTCCAAAAACACATAATACACACCATCCCAAAACAGTCATCAAGACATCATGTTTTCCATTAAAATATTCTCTTTTAAAACTAACGGTTCAATGGTTAGCACATCCACCAATGGTACCCCATGGGCCTCACACATGCATGTTTTTGTGCCACACTGAGCACCCTCCTCATATCCATCCCAGAAATCATCCACTAATTTCATTAACCATCCATTATCCCATATAACCCCATGCATATGGCCGCTCATGGAAATACCAAGGGTTAAAACAAAAATTCTTTCCACTTTTCAAAACCAAAACAGTCAACCAATACTTAATTTTTTCTCAAGACCGCTAACCATGAAATCAAAATCCCAATTTACATCTTACAAACAATTTTTTTAAAGGCTCAATCATTCAAATAATAACTCACATTCAATTCATACACATTAATTTCAAAACATCTCATCCCATTTCAAAACACTCCCAATTTTATGAAAACTCCCTTTCATCAACCCACATTCCATTGAAAACTCATCTCTTATTATTTAAAACAAGGTTTGAATGATTCGTAAAACTTTTAAAAATATCACCAATAATTTAATAAAAACTCTCTTTCAATTCAAGTAAATTAATTTCAAAACATTTTAGTCCATTTCAAAACACGTCTAATTTCAGCACAAACTCCATTTCATAAATCCTTATTAAATTAGGAACTCAACTCTTCTCATTTCAAAACAAGATTCCAAAATTTCATAAAACTTTTTAAATTATCTCTATTTACCAAATAAAAATCCATTTCCAACCTACACATATATCCTCCAAAACATTACATCCCATTAAAACACATTTCAATAGTTTAGAGAACTCTATTGGAAACACTTTTTCAAAACCAACTTTAACATAGTTCCTGCTTTCAAAAGAGGTGTAATCACAACATTTTCCATTTCAAATCTATTATGAAAATTAAGTTCTAAAATTTCACAAATCAAACCATTCCATATTTATTATAAAATCATTTCACTAAAACTTTATGCTTCGTAAAACCAAGTTATTTCTACTTTAAACCCAAATTTCCAGGATTTTGAAATTGAAGGACACAAGACAATGTGAGAGGAAATTATTTTTGGTGGGTGACTTAGTCATATGGTTGGAGGCCATATACCGATCACTTCACCATCACAGAGAGTGTTCTAGGGAAATATCCCTGACTCCACATGGCTTTCCAAGCCCTGCGATCTCACTAAGACCATTATCCCAACTCTCTTTCCATTTCCCCTAATTGTTATCAAACTAAGAAAACCAAACGACTCAGATAAATCCCAACTTCCCCTAGAGACTTGAATCTCGTCATGAGGTGTGATAGCTATGCACACTACCCATAACTAGAATTTAAATTCCCAAAAACCCCAGCACTATACTATCTTGACTCTTCCCCAAATAATGTGACCCAAAGAGTGAACCAGAACCGCCTCTAATACCATTTTTTCATGAACCGAATATGGTGTCCATCAAAATCGGCACCTGACACGGTCCGTGACAAGGCCTGAAGGTAATTCCTGATCCCCATTGGATGTAACATGTTTTCAGGTATCATAAAATTAAATTTCGGAATGATTTACCTGAGTTTATAATCATAAAACAACAAACAAATCCAATATAACAAATCTGTATTTCTTAAAACAAACCATCTTTTACAAAAAATCAGAATTGAATTACATAATTTAAAACTATTCACAAAGACTGTAACAAAATAATAAACCTCAATTGGATATCCAAAGAACCATCCTCTTGGAAAGAGGCACCGCCCTCAAGCCATCTTAACAAGACAGCACCATGAAGGACCGCTAGAAACCTAAACCATTGGCACAAAAGTTGTACCCAAATTTGCGATAAAAATAACCAAGTCTACTTACACCCAAATGTGTAAGAAGGGCGTGAGTCAAAGCTCAGTAGGATAACACCACTAATAGATTCCATTTGAAAAAAATTCAAAGACAAAAATCATGAAAGTTTTCATAAACATGAAATGGTAGTTACAATTTCTAAACGATGCAACTTTAAATAAAAATAGTTTTTAAGTGGGCTACATTAAAGAATAAACACTTTAAAAAAATTCCAAAGTTACTGAATTTTCAATCCAAACATATCGTATACCAATGGTAATAATAAAGTAACTTATGATCACAAGTAACGTTAAATAACCCCTGGGCACTACCTCTTGTGGGTTACATGTACCTCATATCTCGGTGAAAGTAACCATCACAATATCTGTTCTCATTCACATTAGCCACTAGTAGAGAGCATACCCATAACCTAGTGGTTCCCCAAAATGATCGTCATAATAATAGTTTATTTAGTGTTTTCAATGTCAAACTTTTTTAGTGAAAATGAGTCCAACCCTCACAGGATCACTAGCATACTAGTACACATCCACCCACCTAGATACTCGAGTTTCACTTTTGTGCTCAAACTAGTTCCACATTTTAAAAATACCATTTTCACTAGAAGATTCATTTTACAAACCATAAAAACACAACATACATCCCAACCATACATGTCACATAATACCCTTTTCACCTTCAAATTAAGTTTATCAACATACTCACATGAATCAACCCACAAACATGTTTCGTACCCACTTCACAATTAAATAAATCATCTTGAAAAATTGTAAAACATTATAAAAACATTTGAAATCACAAATAACCACTTTATATCTGAAAAAAACATATTAAGAACATACACCCACCAAAACAGTACATGTACATCCTTTTCTCACTTTGTTAAACTCAATAGATCATTTACACTCTTTATAAACCAATCCCAAGGGCTATAACCATGTTTTTCACACAAAACCCATTTCAAAACCTCATTTTAAGGACAAAATCACTTCAAGACCCTAACAAAGCAGAATTGGTAGCCCAAAAAACATTAAATATACCACATTCATATGTTATAAAATAAAACCAAATATTTCCACAATAGTTACACATGGAAAACACCCAATTTGATGTAAAAGTGCAACTATAAAATTAACCTCTTAACAAACTCCATCAAAATGGTATTCTTACAATGTACATCATATAAAAAACATTAAAAATAATTAAATCAAACATGCTAACTCATCATGAAATTCTTGCACATGGTATCACCTACCGAAAGTGTCGAAACCCTCAAATCTTGGTGTGAAACATCAACTGCACCACATCCGCACCTCAAGGAAGTGAAAATAAACCTAAAACTTCAAAATTAAACCAAAAAACTCAAAGAAAAACCCTAGGTATGAACCCTAGATTTTGGAAATTTTAGAACTTCATGAAAGGGTAGAAGAAACCCTAAATAATGGGAAGGAATCTAAGAGAGAAAGACTTACTTTCACGATTTTGAAGTTTCCCCATAAAATCACCCTTTATAATTTAGTTCTAATGGAGGGTGAGAGACCTTGGCAGCTATCCATGGAGGTAGGGAACGAAATGGAAAAAATGGGTGGATTTCGGTTTATTCTAGAAGGGAAAAATGAAAATTGCAAAAAAAAATTAATGAGCTAGATAAGGTTGTGTGGTTTAACAAAGCATGCGGCCAAACCGTGCGGCTTGTTCTTTCCACCCAAAAACAAGTTATTTTTTTCTCTAAATTCAAGGGGGGCTATAGGAGTATCAATGTGGAGAGATATTCCCAGGATAGGGGAAATAATACCCAAAAGAATACCACATTTGTACCTTAAAAACCATCCAACTCATGGGTATAAACCACCTCAACAATATACCCCACAAGTGGTGACACTAGGAGTGTCACAAATACAACTCAAAACCACATCAACCTCATACCATACCTTTTATAAAATAGGAGTCCAAGTACCCCACAAGACCTCTAGACTAAGTTCATAGATAAATAACACAAGAAGAACCAAAATTTCATACCCAGAACACCTGGAAACAAAGAGATAAAAACAATAATATGATTTGAAACAATGCATGGAATTAAAAATATGGGTGTTACAGTTTTCCTTAATATTTGCGAAATTTTTTTATTTTAAATAAATGAATTCAAAAGTAAATGGCTTCAAAAATTTATTATATTTTTAAAAAATGTTTTTCAAAGTGAAAATGATATGTTCCTCAAGAAATGTTTTAACAATTTTTTTAAATATTTCTTTATAATTTTTCAAGGCTATTTTCAGAGAAAATGATTTTCAATTTTCTTTTTGTTTTATAGATGATTTTAAAAAATATATATTTTACACATGAAATGTTTTAAATTATTGATTAAAATAATTTTACATATAAGATTACATCTCTTGATGTTATCGATAACTTACCAGAGGTATTATCCAATGATACCATTCATATTATTTCTATGAATAGTTTAGGTTTTGATGGAATGATATTTCTGAAACCTGTTTCTCTTCCATAGGTTATACCATGAGTAAATGTTTATGAAACCCACTTCTTTTCACATGTTATTATATGATGAATGGATGATGAATCCAATCTATTTTTGATAAGTTATGATATGATGAAATGTTTATAATGTATATTTAATTTCATGGGTTATGATATAATGAATGTTTACAATATTATAGAACACATAAATATAGTTTTAATTATGAGATGGGTGGGACCTATATATTCATACAATGCATTTGGTAAATATTTATATATCTCATGAGATAAACATGGCCAGAATAGGGAATTAACCCAGTATATTATGATAAGGTTAGAATGGGGATTTAACCTATTTTCGTAAGACCTAGCAGGAATGAGAAGTGAACTCAGTAAAAAAATGATGTTGTCTTCTATGATGGTCTTGGTAGTGATCCTTGACCAATATTGAAATGATTTTCTATTCTTATGAGTATTCCAAAAATATTTTCCTTATGCCGATAATATGATTTCATGGCCCATGTTCCTTGACTATATTATGATTCATTCCATAAGATCTTCTAACATTTATTCTATGACTCAATATTATGATCTTTGATATGCAGGGTATGGTTTTTAAATGTTATGTTCATTTTCCAATACCCTGAAGCTCATTTTATTCTAATATACCTCCATTTTTTACCATTACGGATTATCTAAGCTCACTATTTCTTATGTTTCCATTCCCTAGGTTATAAATAAAGGTTTTAAGTAGGATTACTAAATGGGAAGATATTTTTGTGAAATAATGAATATATTTCATTATATTAGAATATTGTGTTCCAAGTTTCCAATGTTTCCAAAATATTACGGTCCTCAATCATATTTTTTTGTAATTTAATTAATATTCATCAATAAAAATGTAATATCCATATATGAGAAGTGAGAGTGGATATATGTAATCACACCCTTAAAAAATATCATTTGATTACCTTATGAAATCAGAATATTTCCATGAAAACTCATTAACTATCATAAATAATTCATTTAGGTGCCTTGGTAAATCATCTTCATAGAACCCTTAAAATATCCATTATAAGGACCCTTTCAAATTCAATAACATACTTATTTAATTCCAACATAATTCTTCAGAGAACATTATCATTACCTAATGAATTGGAGATCTATATCTGGATCACATTTCATTATAAATATTGTAAAATACCATAACATATATAAAGAGAATAAAATCATGAATTTCCATCATCAAACACATATAAATATTCCTTTAGACGCATTAGAAAAATGGTTTCAGATATTTATATATACCATTCCTTTAAAATCCCATTTTCATAACTAAATTACCTTGAACAATGGAAAGGGGGATTTTCTCTAAATAAAAGCTTGATGATTATAAATGAAGAAAAATATCAAATAACAGTTTTAGTGATGGGAAAATTAATTGATGTTCTATACAGTAAAATATAATATTAATTTTCCCTTTTGTAAATAATGTCAACACATTTGGTATAAAATACATAAAAAAGATTCCTTTTGAAAACCTTTGATAGAAAACAAAATGGGACATAAAAGTTACTTTATAATTTTTTTATTTATATGTAATTATATTTATAAAATGATATTAATAATATAGACATGGAATAAAAAAATTATAAAATAAACTTTAAAACATTTCAAATGAGGTTTTCAGGTAAGGTTTCATTTACCTCGAGTTTGACTTGTCATGTGTATTCATTATATTCTTAAATAATAAAATTATCTTAATCATTTAATAGGTCGATAACCCTTTTCTAGTTTATTATTAATTTTATTTTATCTATTTCCATGTTATACTTAATTACTTAATCGATTAAGTTCATATCAGTTTATTTGAAAAAATTCAGCTTGTAAGTCAGAAATGGATTGGGTAGGTCGACTACGGTCAAATAGAATATGATTATATCATTTTAATAATATGAATCATGTTATAATTAAAACTTTTATACATTATTTATAATTTTATAACCAACCATTTAATATATATATGAAAAATTAATTATGTTTCAACATAGAGATAGTTGTTCGTATGTATGCCTGAGTAACATTTCCATTTCTCAATGAATATGAGGAAAAGAAGGTAGAGATTATTTTAACTTTGTATAATTATAATTATATCATAAATAAAATATTATTTATTTTAATCTACATTTAAATACAATTAATTTGAGGCAGTGATGGAAAATAAAATACATCAGTTTGTGAGGTGGCAGTCTCCACATACACATGAACGGTGTTTTTATTATTAATTAAATGTTAAAGAAAGATATAGAATACGTATTTACCATTATATAATTAAATTTATATAATATATATAATATTATTTTACTTTTATCCATCATTTTTACCAACCATAAGAGTAGGTGACAGAAAATGAAAATGAACCTTTTAGTGAGGCAGTAGTATGCACATACACATTAAAGATGCTTTTATTTATTATTAGATGTTTAAGTAGATAAAAATGGTTATAACAGAAATAAAATATAATTTTAGTATATTTTAGGTATTTATTTTATTATATGAAAATGGTTAAGATATCTTTTAATCTGGTAAAAAAAGAATTAAAAAAAAATTAAGAACTATACCTCTTATTCAGACAACCTCATTAGGTTTATCCCTAAATCCATCCTTGAAAGTATTATTATCAAACTAGGAACTTTGGGATGTGGGAATTAATTTTATAAGGGGATTTGGGAAGTTATTTTCTAAGTTAAGGGGCACTTTAATTATGCATAAAATATGAGAGGGGGTCCCTTTTATAAGTGAGTATGAGGACACACGTGGAATCTTTTCAAAAGATTAAAATATATTAATGTCTTAATCAAGAAAAATGGATCAAAAATGGATGATTTTATAATAATAGTTAATATAAGGTAGAAAAATGTCTATAAAATAGAATTTTCATATGTTTTTAGATCACTTTAAACTATATCATTTTAGTTTTAACCCTTTTTGACCTATTTAAACTCTTACTATGGTAACTGAATTTTTTTACCAATGTTACTATTCAAAGTGACAAAAAATGAAAGGGCACTTATTTAAAAAAATTAAACTATGATTACAAATATTTATTACATTTAATCTATTCTATTTTATATAAGTGGCATAAATTACATCTAAAATAAACCCGAAACATGTGATGAAAGATGATTTTCCATAAAAATGCTTATTTTAAGTATAAAAATGTTTTTTACAAAATTCATGTATAATATTTATTCCAATGAAATTTATTGGTCTATTTTTAATAAAAATAATCTAATTAAATTTTAAAATGACTAAAAAATAAAATTAAACTATGTAAATACTTGAAATGAAAATATAGTTTTCTTAAAAAAAATTAGAGATTTTTACTATTCAACCCAAAATTAATTTTTTTAAAAAAATTACCAAAAATTAAATCTAAGATAATTTTAAATTTGTTAAATAAAAAAATATATCATTTTTTCAAGTTAATGTTATGAAATTTGGAAATTAATATTTTAAATAAAACCTTATAATACATATAAACAAATTTAGTAAGAAAAAAATATTTTATTTTTTATTGAAAACTTATTAAATATTATTATAATTTATATGACTCAATAAAATATAATTCATGAATACTAATAAGGTATAAAATTTATTTACTATTAAAATTGCCTGATTTTTTACAATCTCAATGACTCAAATGGATCTCAATGGTATAGATCTTATGAAAGATAATCCAGTGGATAGTTTTTAAGGAAAGAGAAGTTGGAATTTAACTTGAATTTTGAAATTGAAATTTAAAATTTTTAAAGACTTTTAATATTGGATTTAACAAAAATATAATAGATCAAAAACTAGAATGAGAGAATGAGGATGATTGATGATCCAGAATTTTAGGATCATTATTAATGGATATTTAATATGTGGTATTGATTAGTGAAGTGTGATCATTCTAAATTACATTAAAGATCAGTCTTGGAAGAACATAATCCTATGCACATAATTTTTTATATGTAAGTAAAGTATGTAGCAACATGATGAAGGGAATTATAGTTTGGTGTTGATTTCTTGGTATGAAATCCTGTAATTTCATCCTGTATGTTGACTTTATCATTAAATACATCTTGAAAGAAGTGCATTGAAGAGAGGAAAATTTAATGGACCTTGAATGAGTTGTGATATCTTCCTAAATATTGTAATCACATACTTGTGAAGTGGTTATTAATTGGTATATCAATAGATCATTAATATGTACTCCTTAGAATTAGCCTTTTATGAGTGAACTAAAAACAATAATGCATGTATTCTCTTTAATACCTTACAAATGATTATGACTATGAAAAATATTCAATGTTTCTTTTATAATTAAAATAAAAGATCCATTTTTATAAATAAATAACGAAATTTCATAAAACCCTAATTCAACCCCTAATTGGGTGTCAAGGAGGTACACTAGTCTACAATAAGTGGTATCAGTCTCACAAAATATTACTTGATTCTCTAAGAAGGAATATGTTTTCAAGGAGAACATTATGATTTCAATTATAGTACCCTTATTTTATAGATGAAACTATCTAATATAGAAAAAAAATGTGATATCATCTATGATCTCTTATTTTTAATGTATACTTAGTATAAATTCATGGAATTAAAGTTAGTGATTCTACTACAAGATATATGATGGAAGTAGATAAAAAGTCATATAATGATGATTTTAAGGCTCAAAATGCCTTGGTGGGAGATCTCTCTAATAAAATATATATTTAGGAAATGTATTTCCCCATAAAAAAGAAGTTTGGGATAAACTTTATAACATATATAAAAGATATATAAAATTAAAATAACTAAAACTTCATATTTTTCAAAAAAAAATTGATAATTTGAAAAATAATCCAAGTAAAAATATCAATGTATTATTTAATAGTATCACTGAAGTTTTTGATGCAATAAATTTACTTCAACATGAGTTCAAAGATTCTAATATTTTGAATAATATTATCATAAATCTTCCCCTTATATATATCACAAATGTGTCAACATTTGAAGAAACTAATTTGGGATAATTATTAATTTATGACTTACATAGTAAGATGGTTGAATGTGAATTAAGGGAAAACTGAAAATATCTTTAAAACATTTATCTAAATATATATCATTTAAATTAGTTGTAAAAAAATATTTTTAATATGCTATAATTGAATAATATATAAGTGACGATTTACTGTCACTCCTGGAAAGGAAGTTCAAAACTGGTAAAGGTGGATTTGAAGTTAAGTTGTCATTAACATGATTTTTCTATGGAATGTTTGGATATATTACTACAAGATGTGCAAATAATTTTTATGAAGAGTATGAAGAGTTGGAGTACTTTAAAAAATATAATAATAAATTTCCACCAACAAGGAATTTCAATTATGTAAATGGAAGTGTCATAATTTTTTAGAGGAATTTTTAAGTGAACAAAAAAGAATATTATTCTAAGGAAGATTCATCCGAAGGTATTGATAAAGGAGTTGGATATTACCTGAAGTCTCAGGATTTTTAAAAGTGATTCATTTAGGATAATCTTAGGAAATGGTTGGGTGTTATCATAAGGAATGATTTTTCATGCCACTCTGTAACCTTAATCAATAAGAGAGTACGCTTGAGTACATTGTAAGGGAAACTTGAAGTGATATTTCATGATAATCATGGATTAATGCTACTATATGATTGATAATTAATTTTAATACATATAATTATCTATTATTACCTTTCCATCCATGAATCCAAATTCAATACCTTTCCATGAATAATATTTTATGATTTATATGAAAAGGTTATGACTATCTGGATTTCAAATATTAAACATGTTAACATTCATATAAAAATTAAACTTAAGCTATCATAATGGAACTAGTACCTAAGATATAACATGAGGGAGTGAAATTCAATCATATATGTTCTATATAATTTTGGATAAGAAATTAACTCATGTTTTGTAATGCATGGGTTAATATGGGAATCACTTAAAATCTTCCTTGATATTTATATAATCCCCACTAAAATATGATGGAAAGGGTGTGTGACGCATGTGTTGATTCTTGGCCACAACTCTTAGATCCCTAACACTGGTATCTTCCCTATCTGTTTCAATAGAATCACAATAATTTTATTAGGATGGATGGATCTCATTCATATAATGAATTATTTGAGATATCGTAAGGATATTTCATAAATAGAGGATGTTTTTTGGATGCTCTTGGTGAAATTTATCAAATCATTTTATGGTTTGAAGATGTTTTATATACTCTTTGTTGTAAGTTATATGAATTTATTTAATATCTTCATTTCCACTACACTTATTTCATATTTATATTAATGGTTTATCTAGTTTTTTGTATCTAACCACTTATTCTAAATAATAACGTTTTTTTATCCCCTATGAAACCTGTTGCTGGTATTATATCATCAAATGTTCTTAGAATAATGAAATCATACATGGAATAAAGTTTATCAAAATTGTATTTCATATTATTCAAAATTCATAAAATATAACATGATATAATTTTCAACGAGATCCATATCATGTAATTTGATATAGGATATCATAATTCATGATGCAGATTAAATATTTGGATTTTCTTCTAGTTATAGTGCACGACTCCCTCTAAATTTTGAATATGACCGGTTCCCAATGTTTTCAAAAATCAAAGCATGGAATCTTATAAATGATACAATGAATATTGTAAAATAATATATCCAGGAACAAAGGTTTGTTGTAAAAAACTATATGACAATCTTTCATAAAATATGACTAGTAATACTAAACTAAGAAAATTTATCATAGTCAATGACATAGCTTCAATCATAAATTAGGATTGGTAAGGGAATTTTTATTTTTTTAATTTATATTCAATTATGAATTGCATTGATTAATTATAAATTATTTAAAAATAATGCTAAAATGTATTTTGGGAACATTTATTAATTTATAAAGAGTATATAAATTAATTAATTATAAATAGTTTAAAATTAATTAATTAAATTTTACAAAATATTTATTAATAATCATTTTTTAATATGAAATGTTAATATTAAAATACCTTTTATAAAATTATATAGGATGCCCCATGAATTATAATTAATTTTTTTTATTTAATAACCATGAGGGTTAATTGATATAGTGTTTATTAGTTAATAAATGCGGCAAAATATAAATTTTTTTTATTTAATAAAATTATGAAATGTTTATAATGATTAATTTGAAGTGTTTAAATTAAAAAATTATTTATAAATTATTTAAACCATCTTAGAAGAGCTTTCATGATTGATTAGATTATGTTTTAAAAAATATTAATTATATATTAATGATATTATGTAGATAGTTTTCATAATAAAATTTGAAATATAAAATGTTTATATTTAATGTAAATATCATATATTTAAGATAATTTTCTATGTAATGAATAATATAAAATTTTCATATTATAAATTTGAAGTGTTTATATTCAAATAAATATAGATTTTACAGAGTGAATTAGCTAAAATTATAAAGTGTTGATGATTAAGATTTGTTATATGAATGTTTCATTAGTAATTATCTAATAATTAAATACTAGAAATGTTCTTTTATTTAAAGTTTATTCCCTTGTTTTATTCATAATTATAATTTTTTTATATTATGAATTGGTGATTGTGCTTTAGTTTATGAGACAAACCACTTATTATAAAATTACCAAGCTATAGATTATATGCTTTTTATGATTATATAAGATTTAGTTTCTATCAACCTTGGCCTTGATTTATGGTTGAATTTATGATATTAAAAATCATTATTTAATATTTTATACATATTAGGTATTTTATTTACCATGAATTTAATTCTATCTTAAGTAGAGTCTCTATAGGTAGATGGAATTAGGGTTGGACAACCCACTAGCTTGGAGGATTATATCTTATTCCATAAAGAGAGGGGATTGAATATCTTTCACTTAGGCTTACTCACGAAAATATTTTAAATCTCATATAATTGTAAACATTTTTGTGAATATTTCATATACCTTATGCATGATATTTTTTTGGATATGTGTAGATATGCTTTAATTCTATATTTGAGTAAGTAACACGCACTATGGGCTTTTTAAATGGTAACACGCCAATATGGATTAAAAATATTAATTTTTTGGAGGCAATATGATTCAAAAACTAAATCATTAGAACCATGCATACATAAAGTGAATAAAATTAGATAAATTGGTTAGGTAAAATCCCCTTTAAATAATAAGTTTTAGGTCCCTTCCATCGTGGCACTTTTTAAGACCTCAATCATACAATTGTTTATATCTTACAAGGAAAACAAGTAATTTGTGACACTAAATCAGACTTGGGTAAGTTATTCTAAAGGATTATTCCCAATGATTATCTTTTTTATCCTATTATTATTATAATAAAGGTTTACTCAAGGATTATTATGTTTTCGAACATCATATTTTTGTTATCTATGGAAGTGTTCTGATAATATATTTTATTTCAAGAATGTTTACCTAGGGTTCTCAAAAATTGAGAATAGATAAACTAGTGATGTGATGTCTAGGTTCTATAATTGTAGACAATAGACATGTGTAAAAGTTTAAACTAAAAAAAGAAAAAGTTTTTTTTGAGAGTACAATGATGTTTCCTTAAGTATAAAATAAAAGTTATAGAAATACGAAGGTAATATTCAGGATTGATGATTATATATAATGAAATTGTTGAGATAAATAAATTAGTTTTATGAACTATTTGAAATTTCCATGTCATGTGTAAGTGTTATAGAAATTTATTTTTTTGTTTTGTAGGGTATATAATAACAACTATATACTTTTCAAGAATTGTAAATATTCATGACTTCAAAATTAAGAGAAGAATTAATTGATATTATAGTTTTCGTTAAAGTGATAAATAAAGGTTTCTAAATCATGTATTTGAATGTAAAATAATTTATCAAGATTAGATAAATCTAATTAAATGATGTATAATATCATATCATTTTTTATTATATTATAAGGTTATGTGATCATTATCAAAGATTTTTTATGAACAAAAAGATTTGATTAATTATATACACATGTTTTATGATTCATTGTATTATATAACATGTTTTGAGTAGGAGTTAAAAAAATATTTTATACATAGTAAAGTGTTTAACCAAAAAAAAATTAAAATTTGAGGGAAGATGTTCTTACCACCCACAAGTGGAATATTTGGATAAATAATATTCTTTTAAGAAATAATTTATCCAAAAAAATAGAAATTCATATATGATATGGGTTCAATAGATTATTAATTAATTATTCTAAATAAAATAAGAAAATTTGTATTTCCTAACTCAAAGATATTTTTCATATTATCATGATATTCTGAAGAGAAAAATGTTGAGAAAAAGTGACTAGTGGAAGTATGTTTGATCGTAAAAAAATTTACTATTGATAAATAAAATATTTCACTATTATAAATTTAGAATTCTTTTATCATTATATCATAAAGTGCTTAGGATATGATGATACTGGAAAATTTAAAGATTTACATTTAATTATCATTAAAAGTGAATATCCCAATTTCCTATAGGATTATATCTATAAAAAAATCAAATTGAATTTCACTTTATCCTAAAAGAGTTTAGGATGTGTTGGGGAGTAAAAATGTAGGAGGTTATATTTTTTTATTCAAAAAAGTTTGATTGAATGAGTTCCTATAATGATGATTTTAAACATATAAAAAAATTAAGTAGATAAAAAACGTTGATATTGTTATATATGATGTTGCGAAAGTCATGTGATTATATTTGGTTTTGTTATGTATTCTTTAAATAATTTTTAGAATATAAAAACTAATCTGATAAAATGATATATCAGTTTTACCACAATTTTACATTTACTGTATAAATGAAAATATAGATATATGTTTTATAAAGTGAAATGATAATTGACCACTAGATGTATGACTTTGAGTTATCCCAAACAAATGTTCTTCATGGAGTATTATAGTTTTTAATGAAATATTAAGGTCATAGTGAGTATGATTCTCATATAGATATATATAATATTCTTATGAGACATAAAAAAAGGGAAATTTTTTTTGTTTGTTCTCAATGGCCCACTATGTGTACCCCATAGAGTGGTATATACTATATATTTGGTATTCTAGTGAAAGATGGATAATATTAAGTCCCCACTTCTTGTGTTTTGTGACATACATAACATTTATTTTTCATACTTTGATACCATTCTTATTCAATCCATTGTTTCTTATAAAATCAGGGTGTAGTTTGGTATATTTTTGATCATATCATCTGTTGGAACTCAACCAAGATGCTATTTTCCTATCATGTGATGAGTATGAAATATGGTCCCATGATTGATATAGATAAGAGAGTGTGAAAGGTAGAGACACAAAGATTAACATACATAGATATTACATTACTTTTGCAGAATACTTAATAAATGACAAAAACAGACGCCCAAAGACCGCATTAGTTTAGTGTCTTTGGAAACTCAGAACATAATATTCTAATCATGGTGAAAGATCTTAAACATCTCCCATAAATTTATAACCTTTATTTATATCCTAGGTAAAAGAAAACATAAAAAGTGTGAGCTCAAATGCTCAGTAAGGGTAAACATGGAGAACATAAAACAATCCCAGAACATTTGAACGTAAGAACATGAACATAAAACATCAAAATCATGAGTAATGACATAAATCTTGGTAGTGCATAAGGCATATATCATGAAGGAACATTAACCATGATAAAATATCATGAGAATAAAACATGTAATTATAGAATCCATTAAGCACATTATAAAGACTCGGCAATTTCAAGGAAATTTTTTTTCTTAATTTCTTTGGATTTTTACGAGTACGCGGTTTCTGACAGCACCTGATTCCGAGGCCCAGTGTGCCCGGAATCAATTTCCAAAGTTTAGATCAGGTACATTCAGTAAACGAATGAGCGGTTTTTTCTATATTTTTAACCGGTGCTCGGAATTGAAATCTAAGGGCACCGATGAACTTGCAACGCCGGTAATTGCTTAAGGGGACCTTTACCGTAGTTGTGTTTTCTTGGGAGGAGAAGTTAATTTTTGGGGTTTAATTAAGAAGTAAATAAAATTGTTGGAACAATTTTATTCTATATCTAAGGAGGTTAATTCCTCCCATGGGAAGTTGTTTGTGGGGCCCACAACCACCCAACTTCCCATCTGTGGATAATTGAAAGGTGGGGAACACAAGAGCCCCAACCTTTCACATGCCCCTAAAATCCTTAACCCTCTTTATACCCCCACCCATTAAACTCCCATGTTAATGTTAAACACTCTCCCATTTATGAGCCTCTCCACCTCCCAAGATTAATGAAGTCGACTAAGGTAATTAATAACCTTATTAATTATTTTAGTCACACCTCTTTTGATTTATTTTTAATTGCATGCAGATCTTTTAAAAGAAGGAGACTTAATGGAATATTTTCTTGGCAAATATTTTGGGAGAATTAGAGGAGAGATTTCTTCATCCACAAAGAACAAATTCCTCCCTCGAAGAAGAATGTTGGTTCCACGAAGAATGATCGACGCTCTTTCCTTTCTTTTCTTTGTGACAAGAGGGAAGACACCACATCTTCAGATACACTCCAATGTTGCCAACGAATCTTTTCCCCGCGATGTCGTATTCCGTGACGCCTGACTTGGGACATTAATTATTCGAGGAAGGGGTTTATTCTTGAAATTGAATGTGTTCATACCCCGTTCTTTGAAGGGAATAGTTGTTTATATACAGACAATTACTATCACTTTACACGGATGGTGCGGGCCGAACGAACACTGCCCGACGACCCTCCGTTGATCTCGTTTATTATTTTATAATCGGAAACTGATGGCGGAGGAGGCATGACACCGTCGCGTTGTGTCGGGAACGCGGTGAAGGAATCTGGTGTCGTCGTGCCAGCTGCGCGGGAGGAACCACGACCCGTTTCACGGACCGCTTCGGGGGAAGAAATGGTCGGCCCGTCGGACGGCCGACTAAAGGGGATCCATGGCGCCAGGAGGGCGCTGCACTGGAAAACAGGTCTGCCCATCAGCCAGCCGGGTAGAGCCGGACCGTGGTGCCAGGAGGGCGCCACGCTGAAGAATCCCACAGCCCGCCGTGCGGGACACATGTGCCAGAATTTCGGTCGGCCTAGCCGGCCGGTTTGGGAGGGCGGCACCAAAAGGTGTCGCCGGTTCGGACAGCAGGGGGGCTGCGCCCAGCCAGGCCATACCCAGCCGAGCCGCGCCGGGACGGACCAAGCCAGGCCGCACCGTGCTAGGCCAGGTCGCACCCCGCCAGGCCGGGACGCGCCCCGTCGGGCCGGGCCGCGCCACTTCAGGAAAGGTCGTACCCCTCAAGCCAGGTCGTGTGACTCACCGGGCCGGTCCGACCCCTCTGTCGGGTCGGACCCGCCAAAACTGAGTCAACCCGACCCGTCAGCCCATCGGGTCTAATGGACCGGGCCCGTTTTCACTTAAAAGTGAATAACATTAAGACCGTGTGTCCGATCGACATGCCGTCTGTGGAACTGGGACTCTCGCGATGAGGTGGTCCTTTTTCTTTACTCTTACTGAGTTCTGGACGACTTTGGAAAACGGCCGGGTTGGTTCAAAACCAAAACCAACCGGGCCCCCAGAGCAGAAACGCTTATAACTTAAGGACCAGACGTTTGATTGACTTTTCGTTGACTATGTTGGATTCATCTTGATGAGACGGTTCTTTTGGCATACTCTACACTTGTTTTGGATCTGATTTGAGCATGGTCGGGTTGGATTATACACGAAATCCAACCGGGCCCCTAGAACTGAAATGCTAATAACTCACAGACCGGGCGTCCGATTGACACGCCGTCAATTGCGTTGAGACCCCTATGACGAGGCGGTCATTTGAGATACTTCTTCATGGAGCTTCATGACACTTGGAGTGTAGAATAGTAGCTTGTGGAGTGGATCCTCCTAGAGACGAGCATACGAAATACGGTGACCTTGTAACTAGCTGAGACATGATGACGTCTTTTCCGATTCGTATCGGAGTGACTTGACTAGCCCAGTGGGGAGCACTACTATGTTAGGGTGGAAGAACCATGGCGGGGAGAACTACTGTGTTGGGGTGGCAGACCTGCGGTACTCGACAAGAGGAGTACCTCTGTAGGCTAGTAGGGGGAGCACTACTGTGTTCGGGTGGAAGACTTGCGGTACTCGACAGTAGAGAAGTACCTCAGCAGTCTAAGGTTAGTGAGTATCACCTCGGAGTCGTGACAGGAGTACTATGCTTGACAGAGGAGGAGTTCTCCAGCATCTTTATTTTCCTCATCATGAATAAAAATACTGGTTTGATCTGAGTCAATGACCTTTGTGTTTTCCTCATGATTGATATGGGTTACTTGATAACTTAGGTATATGTATGGGCATATAATTAAGTAAAGGTTATATGTTGAGATCTTTATTTGTGGTTTATCCTTGTTGGATTTAGTGAGACCTTGAGGGTCTCGGGGTCCCTACTAAGTATCCTTATACTCACCCCTACACGAGCTATACCCTCACCTCATTGTGCTGGATGCAGACTATGGACAACGCTAACGGAGGCCGAGTGTACGAGGACTGGATGAAACCTGGAGGTGGACCTCACGACGAGTTGGTATCCAGAGGTGGGACTCACGACGAGTTGGTACCCGGAGGAGGTTGATGGACGAGGGTGCTGAGGAGGCTATTTGTACCTACCATTCAGGTAGGATCTGTGGTGGATGATCCAGGAGCTACTTGTCACTTTCCAGCTGTTTTGTATTTTACCTTGTAATTTACAGTTGGTCTTGTATTTCCGGCCCCTTACTTTCAGCACTACTCTTGTTATACTGCTTTACTTAGTGTTTTCTTCTGCTTGTTATCTTGTTGTGTGAGTTTTATAAAGGCAATGTCTTCCTAGTTATAGAGATTTATGCCTTTGGTGCTAGTCGCCTGCCCCTGGCCTATGGAAGGTGGGCTTGGGGTAGTTACGACGTGGGCCCCGGGGGACGGGTCGTGACACACATGTTAGGATTTCCATAGTAGGCAAGGCATTGCTACCAAGACCATCATAGTGGAAAAAGTCCCTTACTGAACCAGGTTTACTTGTCATTCTAATCATGTCTATCTCATGAGATATAAATCTTTACCCAATGCATTGGAGGGAGATATAGGTCCCACCCATCTCATAATGAAATCATTCTTACTTGTTCCACAAAATAAACATAAATCATTCATCATAACCCAAAGAATAAAATAGGTTTCATAAACATTATCCCATATTAATGTAATCCATATAAAATAAATTTATATCATTTCATCATAAGAAGAATCAAAAAAATTTAATAATTGAGACATTATACTTGAAATCTAATAATACTAAATAATTTCATCTTATATGGAAAATAGTTTTGAAAAAATACTTGAAATGAATTCTTGAAGAAAATATCCTTTCTTCTTCAAAATCATTTTCTCTTCAAAAAATGTCATTAAATTTTAAAATAAAAGGATTTTGTTGAAAATAATCATGAAATCTTGTATAGGAATCTTCATGAAAATTAGGCATTATGAAACCGTAAAAATCTGTTCATTCCGTATAAGTTAAAAAAACATTCTCCTCGTACTTTTTCCAGAAAAGTCAAAAAGTTCCTCGTATGGTAGACAAAAGAAAGATTACTTCCATAACATATGGTAAAAGTAAAAATTGGGTAAAAAGGACTTTAAACTTACATGAAAACATTTTTAGAAAACATGGACAAGGATGATAACAATAACCCCAGTAAATACTTACGAATAAACAATCCCAGATAAGAACGAGATTGGAATAATTATCCCTTACCTTATGTCCAATTTCTTTTGTATGTGTTTGAGACTCCTATATAGTGGGTTTAAACATATTATTAACTGTTAACATAACCATAATAATATTTATGATATCATATATGATTCATTTATGACTTTATATTACATATACTTTTGTCAATTCCATGTTAAAGCAACATTTTGGGTAAAATCGTTTCATTTATCGTACGTGTTTGGACTTTTTGTTCTTGATATTATTAATTATAACCTGATTTAATTAATTCCAGAATGTAAAACATGATATATATATATATATATATAATATTCAGAATATAAATATATATTATAGATCGATAAATGGAATGAAATACACCGTTTAAGGAGACGGTAGGTCGTTCGTACGCATGAACGTTGTATTCGTTTCCTTATTGAATTGAATGAAATTAAGTAAATGAAAAATATATGTACATAAATACAGTATCATTATTATGTCATATATTTAATTATTACTTATTATATATACTTTATAATCATTCTTGAATGGTTAGCATGGAGAATGAATCTCATCGCGTCGTGGAGACGGTAATCTGTATGCACGCACGAGCGATGAGATCGTTCCCATAATTATTGAATGGAATTGGAATGGATGATATAATATCTCAGAATCAGTATGATCTTATAATAACCATATATAGTTATTATTTACACTATTATACCCATCCAAGTATGGTGGTGGTGTAAAAATAAATTACACCACGGCGTGGAGACGGTATTCCGTACGTACACATGTGCGGTGATTTCATTTTCCGTAGGATGGATAGAAGGTGAAATGGGGTTGTTTCATATTTATAATAACATATCAGTTTATTATTTATACATATGGTATTACTTTATAATTAAATAAATAAATAATAGGAAGTTGAAGAATAAATAAACTTGAAAAAATTGGTAGAAGAGATTACCTCTTCTTCGACGCGCCTCTTCTAAACCACCCCTTAGGGCACTAAAGTTTTCCTTTTGAGAAGACCAGGACCACAAGTATGTTTTTAGGGAAGTGGAGAAGAGAAATTTGTAGTTTTTGGATGATATTTAAGGCTCAAAATGGTGTGAGGAGAGGGAGGAGGTTCCCTTTTATAAGGGAGGAGAGGGGAACCATTGAAAACCTCAAAAATATTAATTTAATATAAATTCAAACCCCACTTAAAAACATCCAAAATGACTCAAATCCAAATATTAGATGAGATAAGGTTTTAATATCATCAAATAGTAAAATTTAGACATGTTGGTAAATTATTTTATACCTTATCAACTTGATTTATCCTTATTTAATCTATTTAATTTTTTTATAGTAATAATATTATAAATTTTAAATTGTTATAAATAATTACTTTTGTGTTGTGAATTGCCTATACTTGTATACTTGATGAACTTTTAGACCATATAAATTTAAATTTATAATTTTTAAATATTTTTGGGATTTTTAAACAATTTTATAATATTTTATTTTTTATAAAACAACAATAGTGTCAATTTTGACATTATTTATTTACTTTAATTAAAATAAATTCCAAACATAGGATATATTCGAACCAAAATTTTTAATAGAATTATAACATGTGATATGCATCTATTAAATTTGTTTAGAACATTAATTAGTTCATATAATATTTATTTTAATATTTTTAAAACTATTTATTTGATATTTCAACCAATAAAATAATTTCTATATCATTATTGTGTCATCATTAATGATACTTATTTAATCCCTAAAAATTCTAAATAAATTATAATGATGTAGATATTTTTATTATATTTCTGTATACTATTCATGTTCGAAGTTTTATGAAGGTTATCACTAAATTAAAATTATTATACTGATAAGATATAAGAGAGTGACATGTTGTCACTTTCTTTGGTTTTAATTATAATTATATAATTTTCATGGTCAAAAGTCCATTAAATGAATCTATTCCGACCCTTAAATGATATTGGTTGACTTTTATCCATCCAATAGAATGTTTTAAGGTTTTAGGGTAATTTTATAATCTTATTTTTACCCTTAATTACCTGATTTACCTTTAACTGTAGAAAATAAAAATTGTCGTAGTTACTATTCATAATATCAAAAAAAATAAAAGTAACATATTAACATAACTTGGACCCACTGAATCCAAATATGGAATAAATTTTTCAAAATTCAAAACACAGATGTTTTAGTAATTAATTTAAAATTTATCCCACTGTTGAGAAAACGGGTTTTAAAAGTTAAAACGTTGCAAAAGATTGAAATGTTTTTACCTATGAATTCAATGTAAAATTAATGATAATTAATTAAATTATATTAAATGGTAAAATTTATTATATTTATAATTTGAAACCATTAAATATTATAATTTAACCATATAAATTATCTCAATGAAAGAAGTTTTTTTAAATTAAAATTTCTCATATTTTTACTATTTATCAAAATATGAAGGTTATCAGAATAATCTCAGAAATTTATCCAAAGTAATTTTTTATATTCTGATTCCAAGGAAGAAGTTTTATTTGTCAATTTGAACTTATAAACATGACAAAGACAAGATTTAATGTGGGTGCGCCATCAAAAGGTGGTAAAACTGTATTTTTTTTTAAAATACTTATTTTACCTAAAAAATTTATTTTGTTCTCATACCAATTTCTGTAAGATTTCATAAAATTCAAGATTTAGTTACTACTATTCATAATGTCTAGTTCATAATAATATTATAACAATATATCTTTGTTTAGTGAAACTCATTATTGCGTACAACACATGCTATCGAGAAAGATCGCTCTTGCGTGCAACACAAGCCATATAGCATCCCACCTTTTTATCACATAAACATTCATTACATTCTACAAAACCGAGGATCTTTAAGGTTTAGTGTCTTGGAAACTGGGAACTTAAAACATGAAAACATAAAACATTATTCTTAAAAACTTGAAAGGCTTCTCCTTATGTTCATCCTAGGTTCAATACTGCATCTCATAACCTGGGGACATACATCAAAAGAAATGGTGAGCAGAAGGCCCAGTAAGGGAAACAAGGGAAACATTTAACATGTGAACATGAGATACTTCAATAAAGTCATGAAAAGAACTTTAAGGCATGAAAATGAAATCATGAGGCATATCATAATAAAAATAACATTTTTTCATAACTTGAAAATGTGGCTACAACCTTTAATATTGACAATCATTTCATTTCACCAAGGTCCATCCCCAACGAGTCATTAAAAATTACCAAGGTTATTTACCAAGGTATCAGTCTAAAAAGTCATCTCTAGAGATTAAGTATTTACCCAATGCATTGGAGGGCTATCTGGGCGCACCCCTGTCATGTCTTTATTATCATGTGAGCCACATATATCATCTTCAATCATTTCATAAACAACCCATATAGCATAAAATAAATGGGTTACATTTCATAATCATAACGTTTTAAAAACTGCTTTAAAGACATGATCTTTATGTCACTTTAAACCCACGGAAAAGGGAATGCGGGTTTCATGTATGTAAATACCAGAATTTAAAATAGAAAATTGTGATATATATGTGAATACCCATGTAGAAATAAGAGCTTTGAGTATTCACTTAATAACATAAAATAATTTTGAGATAAAGAGGGAGGCATTTTGAGATGAAAACTATGCAGCATAACGTCTATGATACATGGTTTTAGAAAACATTGAAAAGAGAGGGGACATGATTCACCCACTCAAAAATGATACATAAAACAGTAGGGGAACAGAATATAAAGTATTTAAGAACATGGTAATGAAATTTTAATGATATACCATATGAAACGAAGAACTTGAAAGGAAGACAAAAAAATAAGATTTCTCTTATGAGAATTCGGCAGCCTAACGGCGTCACTAAAAACTTCCAAAAATGGATTGACGAGATCAAATAGGGTCTCTCATAATATGAATATAAATGATAAGTATGATAGATATAGGTATCATACCCCTACATAATAAAAAGGAACTTGAAATACTTGACATGAAAATAGATCTTGAAAACGAGAAGGGTGAAAGAACCCCTTAGAAATTCGGCAGCCTAACGGCGTCACTTAAACTTCAACAAAAATGAATTGGTGAGATCAAATAGGTTCTCTCATCATATGAACATAAAAGATCAGTATGATAGATTTAGAGATCATACCCTAACATAATAAAAAGAAACATGCAAGACTTGACATGGAATTAGAACTTTGAAAAAATAGATAGGTGAAAGAACCACTTAAAAATTCGGCAGCCTAACGGCGCCACTTAAAACATCAAAATACTGAATTGAAGAGATAAAATGGGGTCTCTAATAATATGATAATAAAATAATAGTATGATAAATTTAGAGGTCATACCCCAACATAATACAAACGAACTTAAAATACTTTACATGAAAATAGATCTTGAAAAATGAGAAAGGAGAAAGAATCTGTTACAAAAATTTCGGCAGCCTAACGGCGCCACTTAAAACATTATAAAAAAATAATGAGAGTAATAGGGTATCTCTCATTATATGAACATGAAAAGGGAAGTAATAGGAGTATAAAATAACATCCTTTAACATAAGAACATGGATCATAAAAGAAATTACATAAAAGAGAATTCTTGAAAAGAAAGAGAGAGGTCGGATCCCTTACCTTAAAACGTAACTCTTAAAACTCAATGGTTGGGACCTTGAGGGATTGGGGGCACCTTGTTAGGACTCCTTGGGAGGTAAGGAGACCAGAACTTTGTTGAGGATGGTTTTTCAGTCGAATGGATGAGAGGAGGGCTTGGTATTTATAGGGAAAGTGAGGGGACAAGGCATTAATGGCCAAGGGGCACCTCAAAAGTGGTTTTCTCAAAACCATGTTCTCTCCCATGATATTTCCCATGAAGTTAGGCGAAATGGGACCCCCAATACAATAATCCATCACCTTTGGTCGTCCAACCCTTAAAATATCTCATGACATCATCATGACACAGTTATGATGTCATTAAACATACAGAAACCCTAAAACTGTATTTTTTACTATTCACTGAAAATTCAACTTTCTCAGAAAAAACCCAAAATTTTACCTTAACCAAATATCAATTCTATGATTTCAAAAATGAACTCTATTTTATAAAAATAATTTTCTAAATTTTTTTTTATTTTTTTAAATAAATACACTATTCACCGAAAATTCATTTTTTCAGAAAAATCCCCAAAAATTAACTTAACATAATATCGATGCTCTGAGTTCAAAAATGAAATCCATTTTATAAAAATACTTTTCTAAATATTTTTAATTTAATTTTTAATTAAAAAACACTATTCACTTGAAAAAACTAATACTTGAATAATAATTTATGAAACCGTTATTTAACCATTTTATTGAATCAAATTACTTAATCAAGGTGCCTAGATTATATTAATACTTTCTTTATGTGAGATTACTAATACATTTAGTCACATTACTAATCCTAAGGATAAAATCACTATTCATAATTTACTATTCATCAAAAATCAAGTTGATCTTATTAGACTCTAAATTTCGTACTGAACATAATTGTAGAAGACCATTTTTTGAAAATCATTACACATTTTTTATTATTTAAGGTTTACATAAACATTTTTTAAAATATCCTTTCTCTAAAATTCACCAAAAATATGCATACTATATTTATCCAGACATTTGAAAAGTCATAAACATTATCATAAGAAGAAATCCCAATTTTTATTTAAAACAAAGTATTACACAAGGCAGTTACAGTCTCCTTAAATAGCCCCTTATCACGCCAGCATAGGACCTAACTGTAAGGTTTGCTAAGGTGAGAGAATATGAGGGAGGCTCGGCCAACATCGCACGAGTAGTAATTTCTATCAATTTGAACTTCTCGCAAAGGCGATTCTGTTCTAGCTTCACACGATGAAGTTTGGATTGGCTTTGGTCCAGACCAAAGCCCAGTGGTGCTACCTCCTTCCCAAGTTCTGTTAGATGCGCTACGATCGGTCCAAGACTACTGGAAGAGTCCATCGAATCTTCTTTCTATAATAATTAACCAAGATTACTTGTATTTAGAGACAAAAATCAAAATGTTTAGTTTCCAACGGTCATATTGACCAATGGTCATATAATAGTCAAAACCCAATGGTCTCTTTTTAATTATAATCATGTTATCAAATGAAACATTTTTGTTGAGTATAAAAATAAAATAAAATAACACATAAAATTAGGAAACAAGATTTATTCAAAATTTCAGGTCGCTACAATCTTCCCCCCTTAAGATATTGCGTCCTCGAAATTTTTAAAATTGGGTTTTGAAATTTCATTGAACGTCCCACATCGAAAAAGGAGTCAGTAAAACTATTACTTTAAAAGAAAGAAAGGAAAGTACAAAGGTCACCCGAGTTAACCCACACTAGGATTCCATGTAGGAAAACATGGACATGGAAGAAAAACAAAGGGTCAAGTTCTGAGGGAGAGTGATAGAGAACATGATTAGGATAAAGTTAACTATAAGAAAATCCCAAACTTATGATGTGCTTAAACGGTCTTTGATTACCTAGTAGGAAATGTAAACCAACAACATTTTAGTTTTACGTTCCTTTTCACAATTTTGAGGAATTCATTTACTACATAGAACAAAAACCTATGAAAATATACCTACCTTCATGTAGAGTTTCATCCTTTAATAAGTTTCTACCCAAAACTAATCCTTTATCCAAACGATGAGCATTCAAAAACACTTGGTCTCATCAAAACACAAAAATCATCTTCTTGAGAGTCACTTAATCCACAAAATATTAACTATCATTTGCTTCTACCTTTAAACATTATCCCAAAAACAGAAAAGGTAAGATAAAACAACTCTTCAAAAAAGAAAGAATCCCATAGGAAGGGAAACTAATTTTAAATATTCAAATATCCAAGGTACTACCCAAAGTTCATCATAGACCATTCCATAAGTAACAGTCCTTAAAATTCCTCCAAATAAACCAAACTAAGATTGAAACCCAAATACAAGAGGGATTTGATGACATAGTCTTCCAAAATAAACTTCATTGTTCATCTCCAAACAACATCAACCACACCTAACATCTTATAACAAAAGTATCTAACCTAAACATATTTTACCCAAGATTGATTAATCATTTCCATAAGTAACATAAATTACTATAAGTCCACCTTAAATTAATCAATTCTTCAAAATATAAGTCAACCTTACTCCTCAATGAAAATACCATTGTAATCTATTTACCTCGATCATATAGGGTCCCCAAAATAGTGAATGTCTTCCAAAATAATAATCATCTTTTAATCCCCTAATAATCTCTATCATATTAATATGGAAATCGTCGCATTTCCTATCACATTGGTTGTTGGGACATGTTCTTCCATTTCCCGCCATTAACTAAGAAAGGAAACTATAATTAGGGGCTTAAATACATAGCCAATAATCCTGAAAAGGAAACTTTAAGCATAAAAGGATAAACTTGTAGAATAAAAGTATATCCTAACTTGTGATCCCCTAGGTTCCAATCTAGGTTATCCATGATTATATATTCTTATGTGAATCTTTATTTTATTTTATCTTTGTTCCTTTAATAATGGTTCATACTAAGCTTATTAATTTACCAAAGCATATCCCCCGGGAGTGTCGTAACCAAGAGTGCAGCAAGGCCCGTTGTCGTGTACCAGTTCCTGTTCGAGTCTAGCTCAAAGCGGTGTTTTCAGGTTTTACCCCTATGTACATCTGTGCCAGAGCCACCTCTACCTGCTCGTATCCAGATTGGGATGTATTTTCTTGGCAACCCATTACTCAATACACACCAAAATATTAGGAGGATTTCGTATATATAATCTTTTCTATAGGATTATTCCTAAAGTTTTCATATCCTAATTTCCACAAATAACTAAACCATCCTTTGATACCAACTATAGCATCCTTCCTTTTTATCACATAAACTTTCATTACATTCTACAAAACCGAGGATATTTAAGGTTTAGTGTCTTGGAAACTGGGAACTTAAAACATGAAAACATACAACATTCTTCTTAAACACTTGAAAGTCTTCTCCTCATGTTCATCCTAGGTTCATTACTGCATCTCATAACCTGGGGACATACATCAAAAGAAAGGGTGAGCAGAAGGCCCAGTAAGGGAAACAAGGGAAACATTTAACATGTGAACATGAGATACTTCAATAAAGTCATGAAAAGAACTTTAAGGCATGAAAAGGAAATCATGAGGCATATCATAATAAAAATAACATTTTTCCATAACTTTAATAGGTGGCTAAAACATTTAATATTGAAAATCATTTCGTTTCACCAAGGTCCATCCCCAAGGAGTCATTAAAAATTACCAAGGTTATTCACCAAGGTATCAGTCTAAAAAGTCATCTCTAGAGATTAAGTCTTTACCCAATGCGTTGGAGCACTATCTGGGCGCACCCTTGTCATGTCTTTATTATCATGTGAGCCACATATATCATCATCAATCATTTCATAAACAACCCATATATCATAAAAGAAATGGGTTTCATTTCATAATCATAACGTTTTAAAAACTGCTTTAAAGACATGATCTTTATGTCACTTTAAACCCACGGAAAAGGGAATGCGGGTTTCATATATGTAAATCCCAGAATTTGAAATAGAAAATTTTGATATATATGTGAATACCCCTGTATAAATAAGAGCTTTCAGTATTCACTTAATAACATAAAAAAATTTTGAGATAAAGAGGGAGGCATTTTCAGACGAAAACTATGCAGCATAACGTCTATGATATATGGTTTTAGAAAACATTGAAAAGAGAGGGGACATGAGTCACCCACTCAAAAATGATACATAAAATAGTAGGGGAACAGAATATAAAGTATTTAAGAACATGGTAATTAAATTTTAATGATATACCATATGAAACGAAGAACTTGAATGGAAGACAAAAAAATAAGATTTCTCTTATGAGAATTCGGCAGCCTAACGGCGTCACTAAAAACATCCATAAACGGATTGACGAGATCAAATAGGGTCTCTCATAATATGAACATAAATGATAAGTATGATATATATAGAGATAATACCCCAACATAATAAAAAGGAACTTGAAATACTTTACATGAAAATAGATCTTGAAAACGAGAATGGTGAAAGAACCCCTTAGAAATTCGGCAGCCTAACGGCGTCACTTAAACTTCAACAAAAATGAATTGATGAGATAAAATAGGTTCTCTCATCATATGAACATAAAAGATAATTATGATAGATTTAGAGATCTTACCCCAACATAATAAAAATGAACATGCAAGACTTGACATGGAATTAGAACTTTGAAAAAGGAGATAGGTGAAAGAACCACTTAAAAATTCGGCAGCCTAACGGCGCCACTTAAAACTTCAAAATAATGAATTGAAGAGATCAAATGGGATCTCTCATCATATTATAATAAAAGATCAGTATGATAAATTTATAGATCATACCCCAACATAATAAAAATTAACTTTAAATACTTTACATGAAAATAGATCTTGAAAAATGAGAAGGGAGAAAGAATATGTTACAAAAATTTCGGCAGCCTAACGGCGCCACTTAAAACATTATAAAAAGAAATAATGAGAGTAAGATGGGATCTCTAATTATATGAACATGAAAAGGGCAGTAATAGGAGTATAAAATAACATCCTTTAACATAAGAACCTGGAGCATAAAAGAAATTACATAAAATAGATTTCTTGAAAAGAAAGAGAGAGGTCGGATCCCTTACCTTAAAACGTAACTCTTAAAACTCAAAGGTTGGGACCTTGAGGTCTTGGGGGCACCTTGGGAGGACTCCTTGGGAGGTAAGGAGACCGGAACTTCATTGAGGATGGTTTTGGAGTCGAATGGATGAGAGGAGGGCTTGGTATTTATAGGGAAAGTGAGGGGACAAGGCATTAATGGCCAAGGGACACCTCAAAAGTGGTTTTCTCAAAACCATGTGCTCTCCCATGATATTTCCCATGAAGTTAGGCCACATGGGGCCCCCAATACAATAATTCATCACCTTTGGTCGGCCAACCCTTAAAATATCTCATGACATCATCATAACACAGTTATGATGTCATTAAACATACAGAAACCCTAAAACTGTATTTTTTACTATTCACTGAAAATTCAACTTTCTCAGAAAAAACCCAAAATTTCACCTTAAACAAATATCAATTCTCTGATTTCAAAAATGAACTCCATTTTATAAAAATAATTTTCTAAATATTTTTAATTTATTTTTTAAATAAATACACTATTCACCGAAAATTCATTTTTTCAGAAAAATTCCCAAAAATTACCTGAACATAATATCGATGCTCTGAGTTCAAAAATGAAATCCATTTTATAAAAATACTTTTCTAAATATTTTTAATTTAATTTTTAATTAAAAAACACTATTCACTTGAAAAAACTAATAC
This sequence comes from Viscum album, assembly GCA_963277665.1. Lineage (NCBI taxonomy): Eukaryota > Viridiplantae > Streptophyta > Magnoliopsida > Santalales > Viscaceae > Viscum > Viscum album. The sequence continues at coordinate 610,681,539 of OY728129.1, read as the reverse complement.
TTGAATAATAATTTATGAAACCGTTATTTAACTATTTTATTGAATCAAATTACTTAATCAAGGTGCCTAGATTATATTAATACTTTCTTTAAGTGAGATTACTAATCCATTTGGTCACATTACTAATCCTAAGCATAAAATCACTATTCATAATTTACTATTCATCAAAAATCAAGTTGATCTTATTAGACTCTAAATTTCGTACTGAACATAATTGTAGAAGACCATTTTTTGAAAATCATTACACATTTTTAATTATTTAAGGTTTACATAAACATTTTTTAAAATATCCTTTCTCTAAAATTCACCAAAAATATGCATACTATATTTATCCGGACATTTGAAAAGTCATAAACATTATCCTAAGAAGAAATCCCAATTTTTATTTAAAACAAAGTATTACACAAGGCAGTTACGATCTCCTTAAATAGCCCCTTATCATGCCAGTATAGGACCTAAGTGTAAGGTGTACTAAGGTGAGAGAATCTGAGGGAGGCTCGGCCAACATCGCACGAGTATTAATTTATATCAATTTGAACTTCTCGCAAAGGCGATTCTGTTCTAGCTTCACACGATAAAGTTCGGCTTGGCTTTGGTCCGGAGCAAAGCCCAGTGGTGCTACCTCCTTCCGAAGTTCTGTTAGATGGGATTCGATCGGTCCAAGACTACTGGGAGAGTACATCGAATCTTCTTTCTATAATAATTAACCAAGATTACTTGTATTTAGAGACAAAAATCAAAACGTTTAGTTTCCAACGGTCATATTGACCAATGGTAATATAATAGTCAAAACCCAACGGTCTCTTTTTAATTATAATCATGTTATCAAATGAAACATTTTTGTTGAGTATAAAAATAAAATAAAATAACACATAAAATTAGGAAACAAGATTTATTCAAAATTTCATGTCGTTAAAATCTTCCCCCCTTAAGATATTGCGTCCTCGCAGTTTTTAAAATTGGGTTTTGAAATTTCATTGAACGTCCCACATCGGAAAAGGAATCAGTAAAACTATTACTTTAAAAGAATGAAGGGCAAGTACAAAGGTCACCCAAGTTAACCCACACTAGGATTCCATGTATGAAAACATGGACATGGAAGAAAAACAAAGGGTCAAGTTCTGAGGGAGAGTGATAGAGAACATGATTAGGATAAAGTTAACCATAAGACAATCCCAAACTTATGATGTGTGTAAACGGTCTTTGATTACCTAGTAGGAAACGTAAACCAACAACTTTTTTGTTTTACGTTCCTTTTCATAATTTTGAGGAATTCATTTACTACATAGAACAAAAACATAATAAAATATACCTACCTTCATGTAGAGTTTCATCCTTTAATAAGTTTCTACCCAAAACTAATCCTTTCTCCAAACGATGAGCATTCAAAAACACTTGGTCTCATCAAAACACAAAAAACATCTTCTTGAGAGTCACTTAATCCACAAAATATTAACTATCATTTTCTTCTACCTTTAAACATTATCCCAAAAACAGAAAAGGTAAGATAAAACAACTCTTCAAAAAAGAAAGAATCCCATAGGAAGGGAAACTACTTTTAAATATTCAAAGATCCAAGGTACAACCCAAAGTTCATCATAGACCATTCCATAAGTAACAGTCCTTAAAATTCCTCAAAATAATCCAAACTAAGATTGAAACCCAAATACAAGAGGGATTTGATAAGATAGTCTTCCAAAATAAACTTCATTGTTCATCTCCAAACAAAATCAACCACACCTAACATCTTATAACAAAAGTAACTGACCTAAACATATTTTACCCAAGATTGGTTAATCATTTCCATAAGTAACCTAAATTACTATAAGTACACCTTAAATTCATCAATTCTTCAAAATATAAGTCAACCTTACTCCTCAATGAAAATACCATAGTAATCTATTTACCTCGATCATATAGGGTCCCCAAAATAGTGAACGTCTTCCAAAATAATAATCATCTTTTAATCCCCTAATCATCTCTATCATATTAATATGGAAATCATCGCATTTCCTATCACATTGGTTGTTGGGACATGTTCTTCCATTTCCCGCCATTAACAAAGAAAGGAAACTATAATTAGGGGCTTAAGTACTTATCCAATAATCATGAAAAGGAAACTTTAAGCATAAAAGGATAAACTTGTAGAATAAAAGTATATCCTAACTTGTGATCCCCTAGGTTCCAATCTAGGTTATCCATGATCATATATTCTTATGTGAATCTTTATTTTATTTTATCTTTGTTCCTTTAATAATGGTTCATACTAAGCTTATGAATTTACCAAAGCATATCCCCCGGGAGTGTCGTAACCAAGAGTGCAGCAAGGCCCGTTGTCGTGTACCAGTTCTCGTTGGAGTCTAGCTCAAAGCGGTGTTTTCATGTTTTACCCCTATGTACATTTGTGCCAGAGCCACCTCTACCTGCTCGTATCCAGACAGGGATGTATTTGCTTCGCAACCCATTACTCAATACACACCAAAATACTAGTAAGATTTCTTATATATAAACTTTTCTATATGATTCTTCCTAAATTTTTCATATCCTAATTTCCAAAAATAACTAAACCATCCTTTGATACCAACTATAGCATCCCACCTTTTTATCACATAAACTTTCATTACATTCTACAAAACCGAGGATCTTTAATGTTTAGTGTCTTAGAAATCGGGAACTTAAAACATGAAAACATAAAACATTCTTCTTAAACACTTGAAAGGCTTATCCTCATGTTCATCCTAGGTTCATTACTGCATCTCATAACCTGGGGACATACATCAAAAGAAAGGGTGAGCAGAAGGGACAGTAAGGGAAATAAGGGAAACATTTAACATGTGAACATGAGATACTTCAATAAAGTCATGAAAAGAACTTTAAGGCATGAAAATGAAATCATGAGGCATATCATAATAAAAATAACATTTTTTCATAACTTTAATATGTGGCTAAAACATTTAATATTGACAATAATTTCGTTTCACCAAGGTCCATCCCCAAGGTGTCATTAAAAATTACCAAGGTTATTCAGTAAGGTATCAGTCTAAAAAGTCATCTCTAGAGATTAAGTCTTTACCCAATGCAATGGAGCGCTATCTGGGCGCACCCAGGAAATGTCTTTATTATCATGTGAGCCGCATATATCATCATCAATCATTTCATAAACAACCCATATATCATAAAAGAAATGGGTTTCATTTCATAATCATAACATTTTAAAAACTGCTTTAAAGACATGATCTTTATGTCCCTTTAAACCCACGGAAAAGGGAATGCGGGTTTCATGTATGTAAATCCCAGAATTTAAAATATAAAATTTTGATATATATGTGAATACCCCGGTAGAAATAAGAGATTTGAGTATTCACTTAATAACATAAAATAATTTTGAGATAAAGAGGGAGGCATTTTGAGACGAAAACTATGCAGCATAACGTCGATGATACATGGTTTTAGAAAACATTGAAAAGAGAGGGGACATGAGTCACCCACTCAAAAATGATACATAAAATAGTAGGGGAACAGAATATAAAGTATTTAAGAACATGGTAATGAAATTTTAATGATATACCATATGAAACGAAGAACTTGAAAGGAAGACAAAAAAAATAAGATTTCTCTTATGAGAATTCGGCAGCCGAACGGCGTCACTAAAAACTTCCAAAAATGGATTGAAGAGATCAAATAGGGTCTCTCATCATATGAAAATAAATGATAAGTATTATAGATATAGATATCATACCCCAACATAATAAAAAGGAACTTGAAATACTTGACATGAAAATAGATCTTGAAAACGAGAAGGGTGAAAGAACCTCTTAGAAATTCGGCAGCCTAACGACATCACTTAAACTTCAACAAAAATGAATTGATGAGATCAAATAGGTTATCTCATCATATGAAAATAAAAAATCAGTATGATAGATTTATAGATCATACCCCAACATAATAAAAAGTAACATGCAAGACTTTACATGGAATTAGAACTTTGAAAAAGGACATAGGTGAAAGAACCACTTAAAAATTTGGCAGCCTAACGGTGCCACTTAAAACTTCAAAATACTGAATTGAAGAGATCAAATGGGGTCTCTCATCATATTATCATAAAATATCAGTATGATAAATTTAGATATCATACCCCAACATAATATAAACTAACTTGAAATACTTTACTTGAAAATAGATCTTGAAAAATGAGAAGGGAGAAAGAATCTGTTACAAAAATTTCGGCAGCCTAACGGCACCACTTAAAACATTATAAAAAGAAATAATGAGAGTAACAGGGGATATCTCATTATATGAACATCAAAAGGGCAGTAAGAATAGTATAAAAGAACATCCTTTAACACAAGAACATGGAGAATAAAAGAAATTACATAAAAGAGATTTCTTGAAAAGAAAGAGAGAGGTCGGATCCCTTACCTTAAAACGTAACTCTTAAAACTCAAAGGTTGGGAACTTGAGGGCTTGGGGGCACCTTGGGAGGACTCCTTTGGAGGTAAGGAGACCATAACTTCGTTGAGGATGGTTTTTGAGTCTAATGGATGAGAGGAGGGCTTGGTATTTATAGGGAAAGTGAGGGGACAAGGAATTAATGGCCAAGGGACACCTCAAAAGTGGTTTTCTCAAAACCATGTGTTCTCCCATGATATTTCCCATGAAGTTAGGCCACATGGGGCCCCTAATACAATAATTAATCCCCTTTGGTCAGAAAACCCTTAAAATATCTCATGACATCATCATGACACAGTTATGATGTCATTAAACATATTGAAACCCTAAAACTGTATTTTTTACTATTCACTGAAAATTCAACTTTCTCAAAAAAAACCCAAAATTTCACCTTACCCAAATATCAATGCTATAATTTCAAATATGAATTCTATTTTATAAAAATAATTTTCTAAATATTTTTAATTTATTTTTTAAATAAATACACTATTCACTGAAAATTCATTTTTTCAGAAAAATCCCCAAAAATTACCTTAACATAATATCGATGCTCTGAGTTCAAAAATGAAATCCATTTTATAAAAATATTTTTCTAAATATTTTTAATTTAATTTTTAATTAAAAAACACTATTCACTTGAAAAAACTAATACTTAAATAATAATTTATGAAACCGTTATTTAACCATTTTATTGAATCAAATTACTTAATCAAGGTGCCTAGATTATATTAATACTTTCTTTAAGTGAGATTACTAATCCATTTGGTCACATTACTAATCCTAAGCATAAAATCACTATTCATAATTTACTATTAATTAAAAATCAAGTTGATCTTATTAGACTCTAAATTTTGTACTGAACATAATTGTAGAAGACCATTTTTTGAAAATCATTACACATTTTTAATTATTTAATGTTTACATAAACATTTTTTAAAATATCCTTTCTCTAAAATTCACCAAAAATATGAATACTATATTTATCCGGACATTTGAAAAGTCATAAACATTATCATAAGAAGAAACTCCAATTTTTATTTGAATCAAAGTATTACACAAGGAAGTTACGGTCTCCTTAAATAGCCCCATATCACGCAAGCATAGGACCTAAGTGTAAGGTGTGCTAAGGTGATAGAATCTGAGGGAGGCTCGGCCAACATCACACGAGTAGTAATTTCTATCAATTTGAACTTCTCGCAAAGGCGATTCCGTTCTAGCTTCACACGATGAAGTTCGGCTTGGATTTGGTCCAGAGCCAAGTCCAGTGGTGCTACCTCCTTCCCAAGTTCAATTAGATTGGATTCGATCGGTCAAAGACTACTGGGCGAGTCCATCGAATCTTCTTTCTATAATAATTAACCATGATTACTTGTATTTAGAGACAAAAATCAAAATGTTTAGTTTCCAACGGTCATATTGACCAATGGTCATATAATAGTCAAAACCCAATGGTCTCTTTTTAATTATAATCATGTTATCAAATGAAACATTTTTGTTGAGTATAAAAATAAAATAAAATAACACATAAAATTAGGAAACAAGATTTATTCAAAATTTCAGGTCGTTACAAGCCACGAATAGTGTTTGCGTATATTACAAGCTAGTATGATGTTACGTATAGAGCAAGATAATCTTGGTGTAGCATACAACACAATACATCAAAGGAATTAAAAATAATATTTCTCATAAAATCTTAGGGTGATACATTCTACCCCCCTTAAAATGAATTTTTCCCTCAAAATTTGTCGCGGTTATAAATGGTTTACTACTTGAAAGTTTCATCCCTAAAAACCCACATCGTAAAAAGGAATACTAAAATTGAATTTTAAAAAAGTAAAGTATGAAATGTAACAGTTACCCAAGTTAACTCATCACTGGGTTTCCACATAGTAGAACATAGGTTAAAATATGGATATGGAAGAGAAATCTAACCATCAAGTTCTGATGGAGAGTGGTAGAGAACATGGCTATGAAAAATCCAACAATCACAAAGTCATAAATTTTTGATGATATAAGGTACCATCAAATTAATAAAATATGAGGGTACTAGGAAAACATTTTTGTTTTTCAAGATCATTTCCCTAAAGTTGAAGAATTTTTGAATTAAAAGAAATACTTACGTGATTTTGGTACAATCTCACTGTTGTTTGTGCCTTGAACAATTTCCAATTCATCTCTTAAAGAAATGGAGTTGAATTTGTCTTCCGTGAAGTGTGAGAAGATCATGTGATAGAATGATAGGTAATTACATCTAACTCAAACATAAGTTTAGAAAAAGTTATATACATAAGTCCATCTTATGGTGAGATTAATCGTATATGGTTCAAAAATGGACTTGTACTTCATCTATCATACCGCTTAAAAAAGTAAAACTAATTTCTACAAACTAGGGACTTCCTGTATGATAGTGGTAGGTGATAAAGGCTTGTCGTACTTTGGTTGTGGGTTTGATTCCCGCATCCCGGTCTGACGTGATGGGTTGTCATCCATCCTGTAGGTTGCCCTTTTTCTAAAACATCACCATTATAACATTCTAGAAATAATATCAAAAAAAAAGTTTCTAGCCTTAAACAATACTATCTGATGTCCAATATTTAGGCTTATCCAAAATAATTTTATCCAATCTCATAACAAAATATTACTAGAGAGTTCATCTACCAAGCATGTGATTACCATCATTTTTCCCCCATACATCATAATATATATCTTGTTGTCAGTCACATTCAAAAAATGTGAATACCTTAATCATGTATTCTCTTGAAAAATGAATACCCATTGAACCTTAGTGAAAACATGAATATTGTCAAAAGTTAACTCTTTCCACATACCAAAATCCCAAAATTTCTATATACTCAAACCATGATATCACTTTGTTCTTATATCAGTCATGTGATCATTAATACTATCTAACATATTATTTTCTCCTTATCCCTTCATTATTCTCATATAATCTGCTTTCCAGAAATATGTCAATCACTTTTCATGGTTACCAGTACCATATAATTATTGAAAACCACAATAAACCAATACATTGATATTCCAATATTCCACAATCCTATAAATGAAATTCCACAACATTATTTCATAATCTCATTACACAGACACATAATCATTCCACTATATCATTTTCATACTCAACATTGCCAATAGTGATCGCATGTGACTTCCCTTTGTCCTTTTCCTTAATAGATTATTGATATTGATCATCATTAACCCTTGGATTAGAGAATTGGTTAGCATATTGCCCCATCACCATAAACGTGTAGCATTGAAGTGTTGGTGGAGCATTATCTATAGTCTTTTCTTTATTCACATCATTAGAAACCTTTTTCCCATTACTTCGGAACTCACCTGCTTTATGTCCTTCTTTTCCACACTTGAAACATTTTTTAGTACCTTTTAGACAATCTCCACCATGCTTCTTTCCACACTTTGAGCATAAAGATACATTCACCTTCTTTTCACCATTGTTCTGAGGTTTTTCCTTGAAATCCATCTTTTTTTTATTATCAAAACTATGAGATGGATATGTAACATAAACTTCCAGTTCTACCTTGATAGCACAACACACAATTTCTTCATAGCTATTTAAGTCTCTTATAGCTAATGCCCTTCGATGACTTGGTTTTAAGCCACTGAAGAATTGATCAACTTTACTTTCAGGTTGGATGATAAATCTAGATGCATACCTTGTAAGCCTTGTAAAATTTTCTTTGTATATACCAACAGATTCATCATCCTTTTTCTTAAGCTCAAGGAACTCCTTTTCCTTCTTTGTTCGAAGAATATGAGGGAAGTACTTATTGAAAAAAAATTTCTTGAACTTTTCCCATTCCATGGATTCAATTTCATCTTGGGACCTTGTATTCGTAATTAGAGTCCACCACTAGTCTTCTTCACCTTCTAACCGGTAAACAGCCAAAATTACTTTTTCATGCTCCATATAGCGAAGTATGGAAAATATCTTTTCAATGGTACTGATCTATTTTTCATCAACAAGTGGATCAGAAGACCCACTGGAAGAAGGTGGACGTTTCCTCCTGAAAGACTCAATAGAATATTGTTCCTTTATCTGCTCATTTGGAAGTCTAGAATGATTCAAAGCTTGTGTAAGTATAACAATAAGATTTTTCACTCCATCTCCCATCACATTTGGTTTTCTCAGGAGTAAAATCATTGCATTGTCTATTACATTGATCAACACAGTTCCTTCAGGTTCTAGCCATCGTCTAAAACCCAAAAAGAATAATGTCAGAGGAAAAAATCATTCTTGGAAAACAACATAATAAAGGGGGAGTACCTTAAATATATAAAATATTAGGTTTAATTATAATATAGTTACCATAATTCTAGGACTATAACCTATACTTATAATTAACCTTAGAGACATCCCTAGATATACCTTAGAAATATCTCTAGGGATTTCACTAAAGTTTTCGCATCCTAGTTTCCAAAGGTTAACTAAACCTTTTCTCTGATACCAACTATAGATACCCAAATATTGACGTACATAGACATTACATTACTTTTTCAGAATACTTAATACATGACAAAAACAGATGCCTAAAGACCGTATTAGTTTAGTGTCTTTTCAAACTCGGAACATAATCTTCTAATCATGGTGAAAGATCTTCAACATCTCCCATAAAGATCTTACACTTTGGTTTTATTACCTATAACCTTTCTTTATATCCTGGGGAAAAGAAAACATAAAAAGGGTGAGCTCAACTTCTAAGTAAGGGTAAACATGGAAAACATAAAACAATCCCAGAACATTTGAACGTAAGAACATGAACATAAAACATCAAAATCATGAGTACTGACATAATTCCCAGCAGTTCATAAGACATAGATCATGAAGGAACATTAACCATGATAAAATATCATGGGAATAAAACATATAATTGTGGAAACAATTAAGCACATGTTATGATTTCCATAGTATCCAAGGCATTGCTGCCAAGACCATCATAGTGGACAAAGTCCCTTACTGAACCAGGTTTACTTATCGTTCCAGTCATGTCTGTCTCATGATATATAAATCTTTACCCAATGAATTAGAGGGAGATATAGGTCCCACACATCTCATAATGAAATCATTCTTACTTGTGCCACAAAATAAACATAAATCATTCATCATAACCTAAAGAATAAAATGGGTTTCATAAACATCATCCCATCTTAATGTAATCTATATAAAATAAATTTATATAATTTAATCATAAGAAGAATAAAACAATATAAATAATAGAGACATTTTACTTGAAACATAATAATACTAAATAATGTAATCTTATATGTAAAATAGTTTTGACAAAACACTTGAAATTAATTCTTGAGTAAAATATCCTTTCTTCTTCAAAATCATTTTATTTTCACAAAATTCCATTCAATTTTAAAAGAAAAGGATTTTGTTGAAAATAATTATGAAATATTTTAGAATAATCTTCATTAAAATTAGGCATTATGAAACCGTAAAAACCCTTCATGCCGTATAAGTTAAAAAAACATTCTCCTCGTACTTTTGCTGGAAAAGTCAAAAAGTTCCTTGTATGGTAGACAAAAGAAAGATTCCTTCCATAACATGTGGTAAAAGTAAAAAATGGGTAAAAAGGGAATTTAAACATACATGAAAACATTTTTAGAAAACAAGGATAGGGATTATAACAATAACCCCAGTAAATAATTACGAATAAACAATCCTAGATAAGAACGAGATTGGAAAACATTTACCTTACCTTATGTCCAATTTCTTCCGTATGTGTCTGAGACTCCTGTATAGTGGGTTTAAACATATTATTAACTTTTAACAGAACCATAATAAAATTTATGATATCATATATTATTCACTTATGACTTTATATTACCATTATTTTGTCAATTCCATGTTAAAGCAACATTTTGGGTAAAATCGTTTCATTTGTCGTGCGTGTTTGGACTTGTTGTTCATGATATTATTACTTATAACCTGATTTATTTAATTCCCAAATGTAAAAAATGGTATATATATATATATATTATATTCATCATATAAATATATATTATAGATCGATAAATGGAATGGAATACACCGTTTATTGAGACGGTAGGTCGTTCTTATGCATGAACGGTGTATTTGTTTCCTTAATGAATTAAATGGAATTAAGTAAATGATACATATATGTACATAAATCCAGTATAATTATTATTTCATATATTTCATGATTACTTATTATATATACTTTATAATCATTCTTGAATGGTTAACATGGAGAATTAATCTCATCGCTTCGTGGAGACGGTAATCTGTACGTACGCATGAGCGATGGTATTGTTCCCATAATTATTGAATGGAATTGGAGTGGATGATAAAATATCTCAGAATCAGTATGATTTTATAATAACCATATATAGTTATTCTTTACACCATTATACCCATCCAATTAAGGTGGTGGTGGAAAAACAGATTACACCACGGTGTGGAGATGATATTCCTTACGTACACACGCGCGGTGATTTCCTTTTTCGTAGGATAGATAGAAGGTGAAATGGGTTTGTTTCATATTTATAAGAAAATATTAGTATATTAGTTATACTGATGGTATTACTTTATAATGAAACAACTAAAGAATAGGAAGTAGAAGAATAAATAAACTTGAAAGAATTGGTTGAAGAGATTACCTCTTCTCCGGCGTGCCTCTTCTAAACCTCCTCTTAGGGCACTAAAGATGGTGTTTTGAGAGGACCAGGACCTCTAATATGTTTCTAGGGAAGTGGAGAAGAGAAATTTTCTTGGTTTGTCCGAGCATGAAGGCTCAAATGGTGTTATTAGGAGAGGGAGTAGGTGCCTTTTTATAAAGGAGGAGAGGGGCACCATTGGAAACCTCAAAAATATTAATTTAATATAAATTCCAACCCCACTTCAAAACTTACAAAATGACTCAAATACGAATCTTAGATGAGATATGGTTGTAATATCATCAACCAATAAATTTTATACATGTTGGGAAATTATTTTAAACCTTATCAACTTGATTTATCCTTATTTAATCTATTTAATTTTTTTGTGGTTATAATATTCTAAATTTTAAATTATTATAAATAATTACTTTTGTGTTATTAATTGTCAATAATTGTATACTTTATGAAATTTTAGACCATATAAATTTCAATTTATAATTTTTAAATATTTTTGTGATTTTTAAACAATTTTATAATATAGTTATTTTTATAAAACAACAATAGTGTCAATTTTGACACTATTCAATGATTTGAATTTAAATAATTTCCACAGAGAGTATATATTTGAAAAAAATATTAATATAATCCTAACATGTCATATTTATCTAGATAATTTGTGTAGAACATTAATTAGTTCATACAATATTTATTTTTATATTTTTTAAACCATTTATTTGATATTTCAATCAATAAAATAATTTCTATATCAATATTGTGTCATCATTAATGATAATAATTTAATCCCTAAAAATTATAAATAAATTATAATGATGTAGATACTTTTATAATATTTATGGATACTATTCATGTTCAAAGTTTTATGAAGTTTATCACAAAATTAAAATTATTATACTTATAAGATATAAGAGGGTGACATGTTGTCACTTTTTTTGGTTTTAATAATAATTATATAATTTTCTTGGTCAAAAGTCTATAAAATTAATCTATTCTGACCCTTAGGTAATATGGGTCGACTTTTATTCATCCAATAGAATTTTTCCCGGTGTTAGGGTAATTTTATAATCTTATTTTTACCCTTAATTACCCGATTTACCTTTAACTATAGTAAACAAAAATTACCGTAGTTACAATTCATAATATCAAAAAAATAAAAGTAGCCTATTAACATAATTTGGACCCACTGAATCCAAATATAGAATCAATTTTTCAAAATTTAAAACCCAGAAGTTACAGTAATTAATTTAAAATTAATCCTGCTGTTGAGAAAATAGGTTTTAAAAGTTAAATACCAGAAAAGCTCATCCAGAGACAAAGTCCCTTATTGTTTATTAAAATAAAGGAAAAGTTCAGCGGGCAAGCATTGAAAACAAGAGAATACAATTAAAAGTTAGAAACCATACCAGTCTTTATACCTTTCACCGTCTCCATGATCAAATTCCTCATCAGTGGTTGCCGACTCCCATTCCGAACTTTCATATTTCTTCATAATCTTCACATACTTCCATCTAAGATTTAATTTCTACAATTGAAAAAACTCATCAGAAGAATCCATCCCATTTCCTTTGTTCAAAGAAGATCTGGTAGACATCTGCCTTGGCATAGACGAGTAGTCTTTATGTTTCCTTCTTCTTGGGGGGCATTCATATTACCCTCACTCCCAGCCATAACTTTCTTCCCATAATGAAAAACATCACTAAACAAGGTTCGGTCTCTGCCATCATTCTCCTTCTCACTGTCAGATATGTCCCCCCATTTCCCAGGTAAAAAAACCGTCTAATGACCATTATTCACACCCTGATTATGCTCCACATGACTTTTAGGGTCAATCAGTGCTAAGCACTGTGGTTTCACCATAGTTTCAAGGTCTCCAAGCACCCTATTCTGCAAGAAACCTTCACTAGATACAGCATTCTGGGAGTTCAACCCAACCTGTATATTACCACTTTCAGTTCTTAGAGAATCCCCACCATCATGACATATTTCCCTATGATCCCGATATTTAGCACAAAGGAAGGGTCATTGACTCTGCACCTGTTCATTCTTACTGCCATTCTAAGCACAAGTCAAACCCAGGCTCATCTCCCCATTGTCATGCAACTCAAGAGATTCAGCAGACAACTGGCTAGGAACCAAATCAGGAGCAGTTTGATCCTGAACCACCTCTAATTATGCATTCACCAGACCAGAAAAGTATTTGCTTACTGCAATGATCTCCGCCTTCTTCACATGAAGATACTTCATCCTAGAAGAGGACCTCACCGAACCATCAGCTTCCTCCGCAGAAGCCCCTTCCTGCACAGACTCAACACCTCCACCCACTGTCTCCTTACCCCCCCACTGAAACCAGCACTTGACCACTGAACACCCCAACAGACTGGACTGCCTAAATCACATCATTCCTCAACCCTCCTTCAGTAGGCATCCTAAGAGCAGTTCTAAGTCTTCCAAACACCTCATCAAACTTTGGGTTCAAAGACTCCCTCAGTTCCCCCCTTCGTCTGCCATCCAAAATACTTGTACTCATAGGACCTGATTCTGTCTCAAGTCCATTATCTAGGTTTTGTTCCCTTTTCTAAAGTTGTAATGCCACCATATCTGCAACCTTTGTGGCCAATACCACCTTTGAAACCACCTTCCTACCTCTAAAATCCTCCCTCAAATTCCCGACGTTAAGACACCGAGAGCAATAATCAAACCAGGACTCAAAGACAATAGATTGTTTACATCTAAAGTGGGCGTTCCCTCAAAAGGTGGTAAAACTGTATTGATTTGAAAAATACTTATTTTACCTGAAACATTTATTTTGTTCTCATACCAATTTCTATAAGATGTCATAAAATTCAAAATTTAGTTACTAATATTCATAATGGCTAGTTTATAATAATATTATAACAATATATTGTTGTTTAGTGAAACTCAGTATTGCGTACAACACACACTATCGAGGAAGTTTGCTCTTGCGTGCAACACAAGCCAAGAATAGTGTTTGCGTATACTAAAATCTATTACGGTGTTGCGTATAGCATAAGATAATCTTGGTGTATCGTATAACACAAGACATCAAAGAAATTAAAAATAATATTTCTCATAAAATATTGGGTTGTTACATGAAACCAATCTAATATAGTATATATAATGTTCTTCTCTATTCATATAAAGGGTATGTGATGTGATCATCCATAAAGGATAATTACATGTAATATATTCATCGACCATGTTAGTCTATACATAGGTAATTGAGAACATATGATTTGTCTATATGGGGTTGACATACACCATGTATCTTGTTCACTCGATGTCTTGGGAAATGATAACATATTAAAATTAATTCTAGTATGAGATGTGACTGGTGGGAACAAGTATAAAGAAACATGTGTTTGATGAAGATTATGCCAGATCTCTTTATAGCTTGAGTAACATTGATGATTTCCTAGATGACACTCTTTTCTCACGTTATGGATCCAGTGATTCATATTTTTAATCAATTCAATAAAGGCCAGTGGGGTTAAACAATGTGGTTGACTGAATGAGGAATGAGTATGAATCTGATAGTTTCTCAAAAATAATTTTATATTTTAATCCAAATTATGTTTGGATGGTTATTCACAATGTTACATATAATCTGATATGATATTAATGATATCTTTCTGAAATATTTTTGTATGATATCTAAAAGATTTTTGGATATGGTTTCATGATCTATCATATATGATATGATATAAGGTGAAATTTCTCAAAGGTTTATAGTCTTTAATTAAAGTGGGATAGTGAAGGAGTTGGATATACTTTAAGGCCTTAATCTTTTTTCATGAAATACATATGGAATGGATTTTCATGATACTCCACTTCCTTACTCAATAATAAATTATTATTGAGTATGGTATACTGGGATAATGAAATGTGATTTCATACTACTACATAGATCAATAATACTACATGATTGATAGGTAATCATAAGGAATATCATTATATGTTATTACTGAATCATCAATGCATCCCCATTAAATGCCTTTCCATGAATCATATATTACAATACACATCACATGGCTATGACTATCTAAAATTCTAATGTTAAAACAATAATTTTCAAATAAAACTTCCACCTAAGTTATCATGATGGAACTATTACATGACATGAAACATGAGGGGGTGAGCTACATTTATGCATGTGATGCATGAATTTGTTACAGAATTAAATAATGTGTTTTAATACATATGTTAATGTATACATCATTGAGGAGACTTCATGGGGTATATATAAAACCTAGTGTCATATGATGGAATGGAAGGGTTTGGGATGCATGTGTGGATTCTTGGTTGTGACTCCTAGGTTCCCAACACTTCTATATTCCTTCTCTATTTTAATAGAGGTAAACGTATTCTATGAGGATAGATGGATTTCATATGTATGAATAATGATTAAAGTTATACCATGTATACATCACAAAGTGAATTTAGGGTTACCTTGGTGATATTTATCAAATCATTTAGTGGTTTCAGAGATGTTTCAAAAGCTCTTTTTTTAAGGTACATTGTTTTATAGAATTTCATCATTTTTAGTATTCATATTTTGTATATTTATCAATGGGTGATCATGTATTGGGTTTCTAGTCACATCCACTGTATAAAAATTTATTATTTGATCCCCTATGAAACATATCAATTGAGATCGAGATCATATTGTATACTAAATATGTAATGATAGATTCAATAGAGAAGTCAAAAATTAAAGTATAAGACAATGTTCTACAAGGTTTAGTTGTTGATTTTCATGTAAAATTGGAAGTATCACTTAAAGATCATTATTTATAGATAAATATTAATAGAGAAATTATATTTCTATTGAAAGCGACTTAAAGATATGTCGATGATCTTAAATAAATATTTGATTATCTTGAAAAATCCTCATAAAAATGTGAGAAGAAGAATTTAAAATATAAAGAATCTATGAATTATAGATTGAATATTGAAGTACTCACCAAAATAACACTACAAAAAAACATGCTTTTAACAATGCTAGCATTGTCATTTATTAGTGCTAGAAAAGTGCTGATAACCATAGCGTGGTTAGAAGTCCATCGCTTTTATCATAGTTAAAAAAACACTGATAAAGGGAATATTTATCAATACAAATAAAAGCATTGAAAATCATAGTTTTATTACTCATTTAAAAATAACTGATAAAAGAACACATTTAGTAGTGCTTTTAGAAGTGTTGATAAAATTACGATTTATCTGTGCTCTTATTTATGGTGATAAAAGTATGATTTCTTAGCTTTTTTAATGAGGTGATATAGATATACTTTATTAGTTCATGTATAAGAACCAATAAAGGATTCCTTTGTCAGCTCTTATAAAAGATCTGATAAAGGAATGATTTATCAGCACATTTGGTAGCACTGATAAAGGTGAAAACTGTAGTGTGATGGTGCAACACATTGCATCACTAGAAACGGGTGCAGCGTGCTACAACAACACACCGCATCTGTAGAAATAGCAACACAAATCACCAAAATAAGATAAAAATATTGAAATAAAATGAAATAAAATTTCTAACACAAATACAAGAAAAATAAAACACAATTATACAGTATGTCAGTTGTTTTTTTATTAAAATTGATGTGAGTTTTGAATAAAAAAATGCACTTAGAGTCATACCAGTCACACTGTGCGTCAGATTGAGGCACATCTGAATGCTACATGTCCCAAATGATTCATGGGTAGTTTTCCTAAAGTATCAAAACAATCATAATGTTTTTAATCATTTTTTGGGTATTTTAGTTGTTTTTTAATAAAATTAATGTCATTTTTGAATAAAAATATGCAATTGGAGTCATACTGGTCACATTGTGCAGAATATTAAGGTGTGGTTGATCCGTACATGTCAAAAATGACTTATGGATCATTTTCCTAAAGTTCCAAAACAATCAGAATGTGTTTTCACAGTTTTCAGTATGTAAGTTATTTTTTTACAAACATTAATGTCAATTTTGAATAAAAAAGACACAGTAGGATTCATACCGGTCACACCGTGTGTCAGATTAAGGCACGACTAAATGTTACATGCCCCAAATGACTCGTGGATAATTTCCTAAATTATAAAAACAATTGGAATGTGTTTTCTTGGTTTTGAGTATGTCAGTTTTTTTGATTAAAATTAATGTCACTTTTTAATAAAAAAGACATAGTTTGAGTCATACTGGTAACACTATGCATTGGATAGAGGTTTGGTTAATCCCTACATGCCACAAATGATGTATGGATAATTTTTCTAATGTACCAAAACCATCTGAATGTGTTTGATCAATTTTAATTATGTCTGTGGTTTTTTTTACTAAAATTAATATCAGTTTTGAATAAAAAAAGACGTACTTTGAGTAAAATTGTATGCTGGATTGAGATAAATCTAAATTATACATATCCCAAATGACTCATGGATTGTTTTCCTAAAGTATCAAAACAATCAGAATGTGTTTGCTTAGTTTTGAGTATGTCAGTTGTTTTTTTATTAAAATTTATGTCATTTTTGAATAAAAAGATACACTTGGATTCATACTATTCACACCATGTGTTATATTTAAGTTCATCTTGTCCCTCCATGTCAAAAATAATATATGGATCGTTGTTCTAAAGTACCAAAAAATATGAATATGTTTTCTTAGTTTTTAGTAAGTCAATTGTTGTTCTTTTACTACAATTAATGTCACTTTTCAATAAAAAAAGATTCATTTAGAGTTATGCCAGTCACACCGTGCACCATATTAAGGTGTGGTCGATCCCTACAAATAAAAAACTATGTATGCATCATTTCCATAAAGTAAAGAAAATAATATTAATGTGTTTTCTTAGTTTTGAGTACGCCACATGTTTTTTTTACTAAAATGTCATTTTAAATAGGATATACACATAATGGATATTATATTAAGTGACAAGTGTTGTGTTTAATTTTAAACAATAATTCTCAAACATAATCATTGTATTATCCTTATTCCACTTCATTTTCTAATAATTTTATTGTTTTCAAGTCAGCACTTCTTATCCTCTTTCACCTCGGTCTCCACTTCGGCCTTCACCTCTTCCTCCTCCTCCACGTTGATCCTTGACTCTGCCTCTACCTTCAAATATACCTCCACCTATTCCTTTTCCTCTACCTTAACCTCCACCTACATGTTTTTCCCACAATTTTATTGTTTGTAGTTTAGTTCTTTTAATCAAATTGATTTCCTCTATTAATCTTCTTCTTGAGAAAGAGATTAAAAATAATATATAATGATTCTGACATTAATGCTTCACACCGAAAATTTATTTTGACAGTCATAACTCATACTATATCACTAAAATATCATGTAATCACCTAATTTTTTATTGGAATACATTTTGGTAAAAATTACATTGCCCACTAATCTATAAACAAATTGATTTCTTCTTTTGAGTAACTCTTTTTTCTATAATCTTGATCGTACTAAGAAAATATAAACAAAAAATGATTATAAAATATATTTAATGAAATTTTAATTAACTTTGAAAATTACCTATTGGGGAATGCTGGTCTTTTCATGCTATATGGTTTCTCTCATAAATTTGCAAACATAATATCCAAAATTGATTGCATTATCTTGTTTTGGACACTGCATAAAAATTGACCAAAATACGTCAAGTGCTTTGAAACTTTCTAATAGTTAAATCCTTCTATATACACCTTAATTTGTTTCTATTTTTCGTAATCCACAGGCTTTATCTTGTCAGACATCAACCTCGTGACATGATTTATCCTCTATTTAGCGACCCCCTATCATAACAATATTATAATTAAAACACAGTTTGAACATATAATTCTAATTTTTTCTATAGAATTTTGATTATAATATATTTATAATTCACAATACACATCATTTTTGTTTGGTTGGTTGGAAATCCATGCATTTATTACAAAAAAAATATTCAGGGTGACTATGTCGACTGCTATCAGAATCCAGTGCTTCCTAGGAAAACAAAAACAGTTAATTAATGAAAAAAGTAAAAATATATTTTATGTGATTAGATTGTAGAATTTTACCTTTTCATTATGGGAATAAAAAATAGTATGTATTCTGATGCTTTTTTATTAAATTTTTTGTGTAAATAATCTTTTTTCTTCTCTATTTCTTTGTTTTACAAAGTAATTTCTATCGTAGAATTGATATTGGGATTAATAAATCTAAATCGTGATTCTCATGATCATCCCTTTATATAGTTTTAATATAATTTTTTTTTAAAATGTGAATAGTTATTAACTTTAATAAACATATTTATCTCATTATTTGAAAATACATATTATGGAAATGTACCTTATGTATGTATTCACAATTGAGACACCCAGCCATTCCTGATTGAGAATCGCATTTAAAGATTTGAGACCAATTCTGTCAGTAATGGAAGATCCAAATATTTATTCTTTATAGTGAATGTAATACATATATTTATCTTTAAATTTTTTTCTCTACATGAATTTTTAATGTTTATAAATGTTACTCTAGAGCTAGCGAAGAGAATGTACTCTCGAAAGTTTGTTTTTTTCTTGGTTGATTCACTAGATTTTCTTAATTCGACCTTTCGTTTCTCTACAACTTTATCTATATTTAATATCATACCTCACTTCGTACCTTTCATCATCAATTGTTTCATGTTTTTTATATGAAAAAAATTGTTAAATATGTACCTCACGTATCTTTATAAGATTAGACACCCATGCTATGAAAACTCCAATAGCAGCTTCGACTGTTCTAGTATCTGGGTCATCAAGTGGAACAAGAAACTCAACAGTCATCTCAAAAGCTACCTCAATCCCCACTCTCATGTGATATTTTATGAGGGGTTGATTGTATAGCTGGTCTCCCAGGATATTATACAGTGTACCCCTCACAACACAGTGGTATGTGGGTGTTGATAGGAAAAAATCATATACAATTACACCCTGTAGAATTTTAGTAATATAAAGTTATCAAAAGTTGATTGATTCACATTTAGGATAAAGAGTAATGAAAAAATTGATTACCATGGGTCAGTTTTAGGGAGAATGACTAGCCTCAAATCAAGTGAGATCATTTGAATCATGTGCGGATCTTTACTCCACCACCAGTTCACTTTTATCTTTTCTTATACATTGGTCTTCCAAACCATACCGCAAAATAATATCGTGCAGTGAGTCTATTTATGTATAAATTCATCTCATAATATTATATGTATCTTCATGTGGTTTTATCTTATTGAAATATTTTTTAGTAGAGACTCCAAAACCTAGTCCTCTAACGCAACCATATTGTTCAGGCCGCTTCAAAGCTACTGAAAGTCTCTTTTCTTTTGGTACGACCATTTCTATTTCTTGTGTCTAAACCATATAAAAAATATGAACATATTTATTTTATGTAATATTGTTATAAATCATAACAAATTATAATTTTTTCATACTTACACATGCTTCCCATACTACTTTTGTGTTTTCATAAACTAATATATCATCCTTCTTTACACCAAAATCCTTCCATAGCACATGACGTGGGATGGAAGTGGATTTATATTTTGATTCATCAATATTAATATAAACAATGGAACATATGTTGTTTAATATCACATAATTAAATTTTTATTTTGGATTTTAAATACATACCAATTTATTATTTAATGAAGCATACCCAATCCTTCCTATGCGATAGGGGTATGCTGGTTTTAATGCACCTTCTTTATTTTCATCATTATTTTTTTGTTTCATAAATTAATATTTTTGAATCAAGTTGGATAAAATAAATAATTTAAAATAATATATTATCGATTACAATGAACCTAAAATGGTTTCTCATTGTGAAAATTTCTGAAAGCAGTCCATGTTTCCTACTTTATAATGTGTGCATAACAAATTGGTGGGTGGGGATTTATTTTCCCCTCAGTATCTCTATGATGTAACTTCATCATAATAGTCTGGAAGCCTCTATAGGATTTTCCAATGGCTATTAGGAAAAATTTATAAGGGAAATATTCTAAAATAAGCGAAGTCTACAAGGAATAATTAAAACTAAGCCAAGTTTCATTATATAATTTTTTAATAAAATAAAGAAAGTATATTGAAAAATTAATGTTATATCTATCTAAAGGATTTCCTTCATTACAGGTTGGATGTAGTGCCATGAGTCAATATCAATCAGAACATTCATCATCATTGTGACCCTAAGATAACTAATGAATATTGACTTATTGGGGTCAATAGGTTGGACTTGTTGATTCCAACCAATCTCAAATTTTATACCCTGAATTCTTGCCTTGATAATTTTATTCAAACCCGTGATGCTGCATCATTGTTGATTTCTTCATTTTTTCATCAACATGTTGTTGATTCCATAATAATTTTTCAGTTTCATCATGAAGAGTCTATTCTTTTTGTGATTGGAAACATCATCATGTTTAGAATCCATTTTCTGCATGAGTAGTCAAACATTTCATTTTTCTTGAATAACAAAAATTCAATACACTCCATGCATAAAAGTCCAAAATTGCATGAATCTTGCATGAAATCTTGAACAAAGATATTATAATTCAATACTATAGTAAAAATAACCTTAACTGCCTTTATTTAATATGTCCTCATATGTATGATTGCCTTTCATATCTTAATGATGGGAGGAAGTCTATTTTAAAAGACGGAGTCCAATCATTCATCAATATATGGAAGACAATCTAGCATCTAATGATTAAAGTGTACTAGGAACCTACACTAATGGAATAACTCAAAAAGTCTCATCAATTGAAATATAATAGCCATGTGTTATGAATAAATAAACAAATCCTTCATATCATAATATATGATATTGAAAAAATACAATATGACTTTTATTTATTCAAAAAACTAACAGATTAATACATTGTGTCCTTGAATAACAAGTCTTTGATACCACTTATGAGTTTTGGGGTATCATTATATGATCATTAGAGAGATAAAAAACTTAAAAAGTTATGATTTATCTCATGGATAAATATGAATGGAAACAAAGAAAAAAACACCTATGAAATACTTTTAATATAATATCAGTGAAATCTATCTTTAAGCTTTAATGAAATATGTTTGATTTGTAACACTGAAGCAGAACACAAAGTATTATAGTCTTAGAGGAGATTACACTAGCCTTTAATCACAGAAATATTATTAAGGAATATCAATCACCGAAGGAGTTCTATCTTCTTAACCTAGTGATAAATAGTGATCAAAGAAGAAGAGAGGTTTGTCTATGGAATGCAATAAAGGGTTAAATACAATAAAGGGGATCATATCTCTATTTTGCGCATTTTGGAGATGGATAAAAAATTATCATGAATTAAAGGATATAAAGATCCAAACCATCGTAAGTATATTTTAATCAATTTTTATTCACTCTACAGTTATTCACCATGTTAGATGGATTTTAAAATTATTTTTTTATCCTATAAATTAATTATCTCTATTTTATTATTAGTAAATCTATTAATAAATCACATCTCATAGTTTTATTTATCAACTATCCAATCATGAATAACTCACTTACTTTTGGTAAATGCACTCTTTATATGTTGTTGTATATTTATAAGTGTATTTACCCAATGATTTATCAACTCTATCCAATCTAGGATTTTTTTTGAAAAAAAAAATTGAGCATAATTTTTTCACCAAATAAATTCCCCATCACTCTTTGTAACCCATGGTTAAAGTTTAATAATAGTCTTGAATTAATTAAAATAACAAAACTCTCACAACATGCATCACTAAAATAATTATTGGAATGTGCCTAATTAATTAAAAAATGTATTCAATAAAAAATTATTCATCAAAATCATAAATCTAAATAACCCGTTTTTTGGTTTAACAATTTACATGAATAACCAAAATCTAAAAAACATGTTTTAATGATTTTTACACTTACCTTGGTCCCTATATGTTCATCATCCATAAATGAGAGCCAAAAATTAGTATCCCCAAATCTTTAAAAACCCTAATAATTAAGCCTTTAGAATCTATAATCTATTATATAAGATGAATAAAATTTGAAAAACTGCCTAGATTTTGGAACCCTATATTATTCAAATGAAGAGAAACCCAAGGGGGTGAGAGGTCCCCTTACTAACTTTGAGATGATAATAAACCATATATGTGTGTATCTAGGGACAAATGGGTTGGACAGTCAAATACACATGAAAGGAGAAAAACGATGAAATAGAAACACACTCATTGTATTTCAATAGCGATGAGAAGACATATAGGGTTCATCATGTTTAAGAACAATGCAAAAACACAAAAATTAGAACCTAAAACATTAAACAATGATAGAGAAAGAGTAGAAAATAACATCCATTGGATTCTATCCTTGATTAATCTCAGGTAACATAGAGGAGTCACAGCGGCAGCATAGGAGTTCCGCGAGATCTTGAGAATCACGAGTGATTGAGTCGTGGTTGTGGTTTTTTAAATAGATCAGGGACACTTTTAACAGAACTTTCAAAAAAACAGTGACAAAGATCCTTTTTATCAACACTAAATTTATAAGTGCTGATAAATAATTTTTTTAACAGTGCTTTTTAAGTATTGATTAATCTCAAGATTTATCAGCATTAAAAATGTATTAATTAAAGACATATTTATCAGCACTAAATTTTTAGCACTGATAAATATATCTTTTAACCATGCTTAATTAACACTGATAAAGATTTATTTTTATTTGTGCTACAAAAGCGCTGTTAAAATTTATATAATTATAATTATTTTAATAACTTTATTATAATTTTATACTCATTCAAATTTATATAATTATTTATTTATAATTATATAAATACTTATTTTAAAAAAATTATTATTTATTTATATTAATTATTAATATAGTAAATATAGATTTATTATTTATTTATGAACATTTATTTACAAATATATTTATAACATTATTAATTGAAATATAATCTTAAATACATGCATTTTAAAAATGATTGAAATTAAATAATTCAAAGTCAATATATTTTAAAAATATTGAAAAAATTGATATGTTTTGTTAATTAAATATGAGTTATTAAAAAAGGATGGATATATATATTTAATTGGATGAATAAATATTGAAAATACTAAAACATAAAAAATATATATATATATATATATATATAATAAAAAATGATCAAATTCAAAAAAAAATTAATACCCTTAATAAAGTATTAAAAACAAAAAAATAAAATTAAAGGATTAAAAACATAATATATATTAAATGTATCATATCATAATGAAATTATAAAATATACTTAAATTTGAATAAATTACATAAATATTAGGTATATGTGTTTTTATATATTGTGTAGATATATTTGTGAGTGTGTTTGTGTATACAAATTCATTAACATATATATATATATATATGAAATAAATGCAACGCGCGACGTTTATTATAGGTTAAATTGAAAAATCAAACAACATTAAAAATGAATGACATTAATATGTTTTTAATTAAAATTTTATATATATTATACTTATTAATTTTATATATCTATATTTAATATATATTATTTATTAATATTTATAATCTATATATATGGATATTAAATATATTAATTTTTTTCAATAATTATTTAATTAATAAATTTTTGATATTTTTTTTATTTTCTCATTTTATTTTCACTTCACTACTGGAAAAAACCGATTATTGTGATGGGCTATTTGCGACGGGAATAAATCCCGTCGAAAAAAATCTGACGAAAAGAGTATTTGCAATGGGAATATATTCTCGTCGCAAATAGTCAGTTATTTGCGACGGGAATACAGGACTCATCGCAATAGATATGGCACGGTTTGCACGCCAAAACGTGGGAAGCCTATTTGCGACAATCTCCTTCTACCCATCGCAACTACCCAGCGGAGGTAAATACTATTTGGGACGGGTAAATACTCCCGTCGCAAAAAAATTTGTCGGCAGGTGTTATTTGCGATCGTGCTCGTCGCCAATACCGGCGGCGGTAAAAAAGATTTTGCGATGGGGATATCCGCCTGTCGCTAATGGTATGTCGACAGGCAGGTATTTGCGACGGGCCCGTCGCAAAAACACTTTTAACCGCCGCCCGTAATTAATACGGGTGAAGGTATTTGCGACGGGATACCGTCGCAAATAAGACCGTTGCAAATAATCTAACCTATATATACCCCCACCTATTTTTTTTCCAAATCATTCAGATCTCTCTTTCTTTCTCTCTGTAACTTCCAGTTCTAAGTAGAAAATTTTTTCGGTTTAATTTTTTCTTACGAGAAGAGGAGAGAAAGAGTTATAAGGTGTTAATTTCTTCAAAATATCGAAGGTATTTATATTTTTTAATTTTTTAAATTATTTTTAATTGTTAAATTATTTTTAATTGTTACTTTTATTTTGAATTGTTAATTTTAATTTTTTTTAATAGAATTTTTAGTAGCTATATAATATAATTAGATTAAGTGGTTGAACCAAATAATCCTTATCTGGATACGAACAAGTAGAGGCGGCTCTGGCACAAATGTACCTAGGAGTGAAAACTCTGACAAGGTGTTTTGAGCTTGACTCGGGGTAACCTGGTACACGACAACGGACCTTGCTGCACTCTTGGTTCGACACTCCGGGGGGATGTTTTGATAATAATTAGAAATAATTATATTTAATTAGAAATAATTAGAAAAAGTTATATTTAATTAGAAATAATTATATTTAATTAGAAATTTTTATATTTAATTAGAAATAGTTATCAAATTAATTAGAAATAATTAAAATAATTATTAAATAATTAAGAAATAATTAGATTTAATTAGATTTAATTAAAATAATTATCAAATAATTATGAATTAATTAGATTTAATTAATTAGAAATAATTATAAATAATTAAAATAATTATCAATAAAAATAATTAGGAAATTAGAAATAATTAGGAAATTAGAAATAATTAGGAAATTAGAAATAATTAAAATAATTAGGAAACAATTAAAATAATTATGAAACAATTCAAATAATTAGGAAACAATTAAAATAATTAGAAAACAATTAAAATAATTAGGAAACAATTAAAATAATTAGGAAACAATTAAAATAATTAGGAAACAATTAAAATAATTAGGAAACAATTAAAATAATTAGGAAACAATTAAAATAATTAGGAAACAATTACAATAATTAGGAAACAATTACAATAATTAGGAAACAATTAAAATAATTAGGAAACAATTACAATAGTTAGGAAACAATTACAATAATTAGGAAACAATTACAATAGTTAGGAAACAATTATAATAATTAGGAAACAATTACAATAATTAGGAAACAATTACAATAATTAGGAAACAATTACAATAATTAGGAAACAATTACAATAATTAGGAAACAATTACAATAATTAAGAAACAATTACAATAATTAAGAAACAATTACAATAATTAGGATAATTAGCAACTATAATTAGGATAATTAGAAACTATAATTAGGATAATTAGCAACTATAATTAGGATAATTAACAAGTGTGATTGACCTCTCATCTACCTCAATTTTATTTTCATTTGTGTGTTGACGCTTGACAGGAAACTTCTACCTCCACATGTAATATTTTCTTTTACTGTCAAATTATCAACCTCCTCACCAGCATAGAGGTGAGGAGGTTTATAATTTTGACAGTAAAATCAAATATTACATTTGGAGGGAGAATTTTCCTGTCAAGCCTCAACACACAAATGAAAAAAAAATTGAGGTAGATGAGCAGTCAATCACGTTTGTTTTTCTATTCAATGATTGATTAACCACCCGACCTATATGCATATCTTCACATTACTAATTAGTAACATAATTAGTAATATAATTAGTAACATATATAGTAATATAATATAAAATATTATATTACTCTACTATTAATAATTAAATAATACTAATAATATAATTATTTTATTATTATATGATTAATATTTATAAAAAAATATTAATATTATAAAAATTATAAAATATTTATAAAATATTACAATTATCAATATTTCCAAAAAAAATTTGCTCTATTCTTAACATGTTCAAATCTTAAAGGGTCGCCAATTTTTAGGTCATGCCCAATAAAAAGTTTGCGTCAACTGTGTCCAATGTAAACTCTATAATTGTCCTTTCTTGGTTGATCACCTCACAAGTAGCGTTTCAATAGGAAAACCCAAGTCATGTCTTTCTCATCTATAAGAATCATATCACATGACTTTTTACATAGACCAATCTTTATTGAAAATTTAAGGGAAAGATACTTAAGTTCTCCTAATTTTTCAAGGAAGAATGATCTATGTAAAGGGTCATGCGAGATGATTCTTATATATATTTTTTATTATTAATATTATAATAATATAATTTCTTTATATTATTAATATTATTATTACTATTATATACATATTTTCATAATAATAGTATTATATTAATTTTTTATATTGTTAATATTAGTATTATTATATAATATTATATTATTTATATTCATATTATTATTATTTTATATTAATTTTTCATAATTATATTTTATATATATTTTTTATTTTGATTATAATAATATAATTTTTTTATATTATTTTTATTATTTTTATTTTTATATAATATTATATGATTTGTATTAATTATTTTATTTTATTTTATTTTGTTAGTATTTGCGACTAGAGTATTTGCGACGGGGTGTCCTGTCATAAAATATATTTTTTTACTGTCCCATTTGTGATGGGAAGAATACCCATCGTAAAAACTATTGCTGCGATGGTCCGTCGCAATTACCTACGTCGCAAATATTTTTTAAATTTCCCATTTGTGACGGGTCAGAAACCCATCGCAACTAATATATCTGCGACAGCCCGTCGCAAATACATTTTTTTATATAAATGAAAAAGAATTTGTGACGGGGGAAAATACCATTGCAAATACTGTTTTGCGATGGGACCACCGCAAAAACAACTATTTGCGTCACTGTTTTCTGTGAAGGGCAATTTGCAACGGGGCCCCGTCGTAAATCGCTCGTCGCAAATATTCCGTTTTCCTATAGTGCTTGTTTAATTTTTCATTTTATTTTGGACCATTATCACCACTAAAAAAACACCGATGAAGGGAAACTTTTATCATCACTAAAAACACACTAATATAGGACACCTTTTATCAATGCTATAAAAAAAGTGTTGATACAATTTTCCTTTATCAGTGCTAAAATAAAGTGCTGAAAAAGGTTAACTTTTATCATTGCTAAAAAAGAATCGCGGATAAAGGGTGAATTTTATCAGTGCTTTTTAGTGCTTATAGAGGGATTCCTTTATCAACACTTATTTTAGTGCTGATAAAGATGAACTTTATCACTAAATTTTTCAAGCACTGATAAATGTTAGCATTGTTATAGGCAGGTTTTGTAGAAGTGTAATTGATGATATTAATATATATATGTATATATATTAAGGATAAATTTAAGAAAATTGGAACACATTAGGAGGATTTCATATCTTTAAGAAAGAATATTAACTTATATATTAAAATAGACAGTTTGAATAAAAATCATCATATTGGGAAATTCTCAGATGAATTTTTAAAATAAATGGTAGAATTAGGCATAAAAACTTCTAAAGAAATATTGAGTACTCAAAGACCAAGTTTTATGGGTAAAGATGGTATTGGGTATTATGGGGAAACATCAATGCCATCGTTAATAAATATGAAGATAATAGAGAAGTAGAATAAATGATAATTTTCTTATCCATTAATAACTTCTCAAAAACCAAAAAAAAATTAAAAATATTAATATATGTGAAGAATTGAAAAAAAAAAGAATATTTATATTGATAAAGTGTAAGTTTTTTGGTTTGTATATCCACACTATGTCCTATTGTAGTGAGTATGAATGTTATATAAGATTAGAATATATTATAATTCAATAAAAGAGATATTAAAGGTATTCTTCATATCCAAAAAATATATTCTATAGTTACAGTGTTAATTGATAATGATTTGGGCATAAGTTAGTGGATTTCAATAATAAAAGAGGTTGATCTTCTGAAGAAAGTCAAAAGAAAGTTTATATAATAAAACCCAATTAATTTTCTTTGTAAAATATGATTTATCCACGAGAAGAAGAAAAATTTTATCTAATGTCTTACACTGAAGAAAATGAGTAGAGAAAAAAACATTTCTCAACTCATTGTGTAATTTCTTAGAAGGAATGGAATAAGACTAAAAAAAGAAAATTTGTATGAAATTTCCTTGAAAGCATAAAATAATTATACAACCTTGATACTGGATAGTGTTTGTTCATCTCATATGATGTAACTACTTTATTTTTGATGGATTATACCATTAAATATTTCTATATATGTATCTAGATTTCTACTCAAATTTAGCAGGGTGTTTGGGTATCTCAAGGCCTCAAAATTAATATATTAAAAATATAAATATATTTTAATTCATGTGCACACATATTATTGGTTTTTATTAGTTTTACCATTTATAGATACCTCATATGAAAAATTTGAGACAATAGTTTATTTCAGAATGTGGGGTTTACCCTAGGCGCGACCTAAGGTTGGTCAACATTGGATGTTTCATGGAAGGAAACAGTTGGTAGGTGCGTTTAATAAAATATTTTATATTTATTTATTTCCATTAAATTAACTAACCTAATCCTCCATCTACTAATACTTAGATAGGAAAATCTCTCTGGTTAGTCTCATAACTAAGGGAGAATTTTAGAGTAGGAGGAGCGTTTTTCATTGGCGGATCGAGATCAAAGAATGGTGACGATCAGATTGAGGTGAATCAAATAGTAGGTAGTAAACATAGTAGATCTTTTTTATCATTGAAAAACACACTCTTTCCTATTAATCAATCCTTAATCGAGTTAGGGCTCATTATTTTTGGTTTATTCTATTTATAATTGATAATAATGGATTTATTATCTTCTTTATCTTGATTTTTGATGTTCATTAATAATATTAGCCCAATTGAAAATTTAATTGTATAAATCATATTATATTTTTATTCTATTATATCACCCTTGATCTTACACTTTATTATTTTTATCTATAATAACATCAACCAAAAATATTCATAACCTTTTTTCTTGTCATTTTCTTCTATTATTCTTTTTTTTTCTTCATTATTGGCTTATAGAGTTGTGGTTAGACATTTTTATGGTTGATTAGAGCATGATTTAACCCTCAGATTCATTTTATTTCATGAAAAATGGAAGTATTGAATATTTGGGGATGGATCATGATGGGGCCATGGGTTTTGGGTGATGGATATGGGTTTTTGGACCCCGAATGGTAGAAGATGCGTGAAAGACTCTCATGAAGGTGGTTAGATTTTAATTTTCAGCCACCAGTGGCCAAGAATAAATGGGAGGATACATTTTACTATGATTTTGCGCATTCAAATCGATTTATTTGTAGTGGTGATGGATGATCTAGAAACCACATGAATACTGTGAATAAATGCAAGTAAAAAAATTCAACTACACAACATGTGGTCTTAAAGAACACATGTTGTGTACTCCCCTAGCTATAGTGGCTAGGTTTTGGGGTAGAGATTAATATCACACATCATGCGTAGCCTATAAATTACATGTGATGTAGTTCTAGTGTCTCAACATGTACTCAAAGAGTACATGGTCACGTACACAGCTAGGTACACGGGCACAGTCAGACTACACGGGCACATCCATTTACTCATACATGACAAGGGAAACTGATCATAGATTTTATAAAGGGGCATAAGTTGAGAGGACACAGGTAGGACTCATGTGGATGAGAAATATTGTGTACCACTTGTATAAACCATGTATTATGTGATTTATTCCCAATCCATGTTCAAAGGAAACACTCCCATGAAATGAGGCGAAGTCATACTTCATGTGACCCATGTACACATTGTGTACTTCTCCCAAAAACATTTTCCTTCCATGTATCCTTCTTCGAGAACTAACTTTTTTATCATGAGTATCCCATCCTAAGTTTCTTTTCATGTAGAATGTGATGGTTTAATTTTTATGGAATATGAGATGTGAAGTTATGGGTTATGAGTGTGATGCTTCTTCAGGCATTTCTTGAGCATTGGTTGTGATCAGGAAGGATCATTTGAGAGACTCCTAGGTAGGTACTCCCTTATTTTACCAGGTTATAGGTCCCCCATACATTTTACATAGGTAGTGTGAGTACTCCCCCACACTAAATGAGGGTGTGGGTCCTCTATCTACAGTGGGTTACTCCCCTATCTTCAATCTCCCTCAGTTGTGGAGCACAACAGTATGGTATGAGCCCCTCTAAATATATTCTTGAAAGGTTTCATGTGATTTTGGGCATCATAGATAGACCTTTGGAGCTACAAGCAGACTCATTGTACTTATGTGGGTTTTAGAGGTAGAGATCTCCTTTTCTCTCTTGTATGGGTTTCTTTATGTGCATATATATATATATCTATGTGTGTGTGTGTGTGTGTATCTATATGTTATGTTTCCTTTCCCTCTTGTTATTGGTTGAGATGAATTTATATGTATCTCTCTATTTCTCTCATTTTTATTTTGGTGGAATCCTACTAGGTATGTATACACTCACCCATATATGGGATTTTTTTCTATGTTCCTTGTCTTATGAATATGATCGGAAGATCAGAGGTGACATTGGTGGAGCTTATTCATACTTGGGTGTATTGACCGTGTTTGGTGGTCATACATTTAAATCAGGATTCACACTCACTTCAACATTATTTATTTTCCATTTTATGTCGAGTTGGGAATTTTTTTATTGGGTGTCTAGGTTACTCCTTTTTCACTTTGGTTTATGTTGTAATACTCTGATGTATTTCCCTATAGATTATTTCTTGAATGGTTACACTCTAGATGTTTCAATACTTTATTATTTCTATGTAATTTTTTATATATATTTGGTTTGTGTGTGTGTAGGTAAATTAAGATAAGGCCTACGATTTCATTATATGCCTTCTTGGAGGTTGTCTCTAACCCCTAGATTATTTGAGGTGGGCTTGGGGTTTCGAAACCTATCTTACCACTATCTAGGTGATCCCTAGTGGGTCAGGCCATGACAAAGTGGTATCATATTAGTTCATAATTTAGTTAGTGTTGGAGTGGGGACCATGGTAATGATTGATTTAGGAACTTAGGTAAATGGTGTAGAAGTTTCTTGAGTGCAGATTTCCAACTAGGGAACCTATTGATGGTGCAACAGCTGACAAATTCATTCAATAGGACTTTGACTACTTTTTTTTAATTGATATACCAAGACATCAATTACAAGGAACAAATGGTGTATGAATTTTATAGTATTGAGTCTTTTGGATATCCTTATTAAGTCATCTCCCCATATATATTATAATATAGCCATGGAACTTCTTGATCAATTATAGGGTTCCTCTATGAAGACAACCATCCAAGTTACCGATATAGGATCATTATGACGATCAGTTGTCTTATGAGGCATTATTTCAAAATTCATCTCAAGAAAATTTCCTCCATGTAGGAAGAGAGTAGTGATACCACCTATTGAGAAGTATATACTTCCATTAGTTCAAGATGATGATACATGTAGTCTTAGTGCACTATTCATGTTTCAATAGTAGAGACTGTTGAGGTTCTAGAGAAATCCATTCCTACAAGAAATAGTGGATTATATAGAGTCAGTGATATGAGTCTTTGGGCTTGTTGAGACCCTGAAAGATCTTATGGTTGTGATTATAGGTATCTTTCTTGATGAGGAAGCATGTTCTAGTGGAGTCTGATGACACAACCCCATGATGAGATAATGCTCTCATGGTCAAACTTCCAATAGTTGTTTTATGATGAGTATTACCCTTTGTGCTTGTGATATTTATAGATATTGGAGCTTCTTAAGATGCAGCGGGGTGATATGATGGCTAGTGAGTACTCGGTTATGTTATTTGACCTCACATGTTACTCACTAGATATGATACGTGATGGATTATTTTAGACATGGAAGTTCAAGAAGGGACTTCTCTAAGATATTCATGTCAGTATAGTATTATTTATCCATCATTTTTATACTAGAGTGATAGAGGGGGGCTTAGTAACTGATATTTTCCTAGAAGAGGGGTGTCAATCGGTTGGTTCTGGTGGTTTACATCATGTAGTATATTCATCTTTGATAACTAGTATATGTTAGATGTAAAGGTCTCAATTTAGTAGGGATACTCATTCCTAGACTCAGACATGTGGATCTATGACTCAAGTATCACACAGAGGATCCAGTCATCCAAGAGAGGATCAATGTTATTCTTCTGAATTGAAAGGTCATTTGGATCATGATTTCCCAAACCATCATGCTATGAAGGTTAGGTAGATATTGGATACACCACCATAGTAAAGGCAGTGTCATGATTAGAGATCTCCCAGGTAGGGTGAGGGTATCCTAGAGAGAGTTGGTGCTAAAATAGGAGCATATTGATCTCCATAGGGAGGAGTTGCTAGTAGAGGGTGATTATACAAGATATTTCCACCACCACCACTAGAAATACCATGCTTGGCTTAAGAAGATAGTGGTAAAGGCCATGGGAAGCTACATGTTATGGGGGGATATGACTAGGAAACTCGTGAGAAGATTCAAGTTAGGATCTGTATCTTATCAGCTCTTACTCCAATACTTGTAGATGTGGATGTGAGTCATTACTTCATCTCCATATCCCTTTTGTGTGATCTATAGATATCCCCATTAAGACCTTATCCTAGAAGTTATTTATATAGGTTCCTACCTTGAGAAATTCATTTATATCACATATTTTCTAGAAGTGTGTGTTGGCATTCAGTTGAGAGAGTTTATTGTAGGACCTCTTGTTCATCATGATAAAACCTTATAATTTCATCATGATTATGGATTATTTATCCATGGTGTGTTTCTAGATTTATTATCATCACATATGAGTTATATGCCTTCAAATGGATTTGATGATACTCTACTTTGTGGGTGAGATAGATCTCATGGTTGAGTGAGTGGGCATTATTAGAAAGAATCCACAATCATCCATCCATCAGTTGGAGAGTTTTTCTAATGGTACAGTGGGATATTCAAGCATCTATATTCCTTTAGTAGTGAAGTAATATATGGAAATATTCCTTGAAGATGTTCTGAGTCTACCTCTATGGTGGGATATATATTTCTATATCGACTTTCACCCTGGGACCGCAAATATATCTTTTATTTCATATATTATGGACCCTATGGAGCTATGGGAGATTATTATATAGTTGGAGTACCTTTGAGAGAAGTATTTTATTAGACTCATTGTGTCCCCTTGGGAAGCTCTAATTTTTTCAGGAAAAATGTGTAACGCCCCGACCCCAGCTACCCAGAGTTGGTGCGTTACTTCGTAACATTGGCATGATCACAAGAAAGATCAAATCTCGAAAGACCGATTGGTTTAGTAGCCTTGGAAACACTAGATATATTCATAAGTTTTACATTACATCATAAATTGAAAAACTACTACAACAACATAATGTCTCTACAGTCCACACTATTATCCCCTCATAATATCCCTGCAGGTCATTCATAACTTACTTCTTCACATCCTGGGAAAAATAAAACATAGAAAAGGGGTGAGCTCAAATGCCCAGTAAGGATAACAATATAGCGGAACATTCAAAATAAGCATAAACATTTAAGGCAATGCATTACTAAAACAAAATCCTTTTAAACTTGAACTTCAACATAGTATGTCAAAAGTAAAATGAAATAATTCCATTTACTTATTCACATGGATATTCTACTAATCGAATAATCACATGCAAAAATCAATAACCACTTTCATAATGTTGGAATGCATAATGCCAGACTATCATAACCACATAGTCAAGGCCTCGTGCCAAGACTACAAATAAGATTTTGCCAAAGCCTTGTACCAAGACACTAGTTTGTCTCATGAGACCTACCGATGCATCGAGGAGCTATAGCGGGCTCCACCTGTCACATATTAAGTCCAATGCATTCCCATATGAAAAGGTTTAAACATAACATAAACATTCGTATTAAAACTAGCATACGAAATGTCAATACTTTCACCATAAACTATGAATGGTATAAAAATAGCACATCCACAGTCAAACATATCACAAAACCTTCAATACAATATAGAAGTTTTGTATCATAATAAATCAACTTCAAATAATATTAAAATCCATCAAAGGATGTTGACATAGATGAAATCAAAATTCTTTTTAAAGAAATATCTCATTTTATTTTGAAATCATTTAAGATCCATATAAAATAAAACATTTTCTTTGAAAATATTCTTATAAGCTTGTAAGGGAAGCTTTGACGATTTTATAACGGCAGAAAATAACCTCACCCGCCGTATAAGTTAAAAAAACATTCTTATCATAATTCTGTCGAAAAGGTTAAAAAACACCTTGTTTGGAAAACGACGGAAAGATTCCCTTATAAACCTCTTATAAAAAGTAAAACAAGGGTATAAATGACTTTAACCCATATTCTTTTAAAGATTAAAAATGTTTTGAAATACATTTTGAAGAAACATGGACGTGGATGATAACGAGGTCCCAGTAGATAATTATGTATAAACAACCTCGGATAATGAAGAGATTGCGAAATAAACCCTTACCTTTTACTTTTCCTTGGTTGGGGTAGGTTAACCTCCTGTATAATGGTGAAATAATTGTTATTAAATTATAAAAGAATCATATACATTAATATGATATCATATATGATCTTTTAATATTGATTTGATAATAATATCTTAGTATTATCGTTGTTTCGGGTGTTAACTTACTTGTTTTATTTTATATGTTTTGTTATGTAAGACATGTTTGTAATGGATAGGTTTTATATTATTCATATCCATAATCATATCAAGTCTTTAAACATCATTTTTAAATCATCAAATGATAATTATACTTGAATGGATATGATGGAGAATGAATCTCATCGCATTCGTGGAGACGGTAGTCCGTACGTATGCACGAGCGACAATATCATTCTTTTGATATTAAAATAATATATAAATGGATGTTATATCATATATAAAGAATAATTAAGATGTTATATTTATTATTTACATGAGTTTCACATCATTATTATACCCATCCAAATAATAATATATTGATTAACAATTACACCACGACGTGGAGACGGTAAGCCGTACGTACGCACGTTTGGTGACATGTTATTCAAAGGGTGGATGGAATACTGAATATGGTTGTACCATATTTACAATAACATCACAGTATATGTGAGATACTGGAGTTATTATTTTAGAATGGTAAGAACAAAGAAAGAAGAAGTGGAAGAAGAAATGAACTTGGAAAAGGGCGGTGAAATCATTACCTCTTCTTCGGGCTCTTCCTTTTGATTTGATCAAAAGGGCTCCTTAGGTTGGCTTTATGATCAAAATAAGTCCTCTAGGTTGTATTGAGGGAAGTTGGGAGAGTATTTGGGGAGAGTTTGGCCGATCCAAGTGGCTTGAGAGGTGTGAGGAATGAGTAGAAGTGGTCTCCTTTTATAAGGGAGAGGAGGGGCTCTTTAGGAAAGAGTGAAAGTATTACTTTATAATATAATTATATTAGGTTTATAATGGTCCAAAAATCATTGAGGTCGAATATAAGATGACTAATATTTTAAATAACATCAACCAATAATAATTGGACAGGTTTTAGATAATAGTTTAATCATTATAATCTTATTTATTTAAATGATTTATTAATGAGGTAAACATTGCATCATTATTGTGTCATTAATAATTTAAATTATTTGATGTCTAAAAATTATAAATAAAATATAATTATGTAGGAAATATTTTTATCTTTCTAATGAATATTTATAATCGAAAATCCAACATGTATAACCCTATATAAAAATTGTTTTTCTAAAAGATGTAAGCTTATGCCATTTTTATTTTTATTTTAACTTTATTAATATAATGTGTCCCTACCACATAAAAGTGGCTCTAAGGGGTCCCCAAATCGACCCAAGGATGCCCATGGTCGGGTATGTGTCCACAAATAAGGTTAGGACACGTTTTAGGGTAATTTTGTATTATTATAATATTATTTTTTAACCCTTATTTACCGGATTTACCCTTTAACCATGGTAAATAAAATATTTACCGCAGTAATTATTCACAATGTGTAAAAATAAAAGTTACCTATTTACATAATTTTGACATCCTGATTCCAAATATGTAATCCATTTTCCAAAATTCAAAACACAGAAGTGGCAGAAATTAATTTGAAATTAATTCTCGCTGTCAAAACAAAAAGCGTGTTTTTAAGAGATAATAACTATCAAAAGATTGACACTTGTTTATGTTCGGTTTAATTATAAAATTATGTCCAATGAACAAAATTATATTAAATGGTAAAAATATATTCTAAATATACTTTAAAACTACTAAAATTCATAATTTATCACTATTAATTATTTTGATTAAAAAAGTTGTTTTTAATTAAAATTTAGTAATTTTCACTATTCATCAAAATATGAAAGTTATCCGAAAAGTACCAAAATTTCACCTTAGGCTAAATTAGATATTATGAATCCAAAAATGAATTCAATTTTGAAATATAAAATATATATAATTTTAAAAAGTAGGTATTACTATTCATAACGGCTAGTTTGATTGGTTGTTAGAACTCGGTGTTGCGTACAACACACGCTATCGCATTATTCAAAGAGAAGCGTACCGTAGAAGCTTGGGGTGTTACATTGTCCCCTACTTAAAATAATTTCGTCCTCGAAATTTCTAGAATACTATCGCATGAAAAGACTCGGGTGGTTCTTCATCATAAGTTCCTCGGGTTCCCACGTTGCCTCTTCCATCTTATGGTTTCTCCACAAAACTTTTACCAGACGCGTCGTCCGGTTTCTTAGCACTTGTTCTCTCGTATCAAGAATCTTGACGGGCTCTTCGCAATAAGACAGATCGGGTTCCAGTTCTAATTCTTCATAGGTGAGTACATGCGTTGGGTCAGGCATGTATTTCCTCAACAGAGATACGTGGAACACATCGTGAACTTTAGAGAGACTTGGCGGCATTGCCAATCGGTAAGCTACAACCCCAATTCGCTCTAGAATTTCGAAGGGTCCGATGTACCTGGGACTCAATTTACCTTTCTTACCAAAACGTATGACTCCCTTTCATGGAGATACCTTCAGGAAAACATGATCACTGACTTGAAATTCCAAATCCTTCCTTCGATTATCGGCATAGCTCTTCAGCCTACTTTGAGCTGCTCTGATGTGATTTTGGATTACCTTCACCTTTTCCATCGTTTCCTCCACCAGTTCTGGACCTACAAGTTTTCTTTCACCGACGTCATCCCAACAGGTTGGTGTACGACATCTCTTTCCGTATAACGCTTCATATGGTGCCATCTGAATACTCGAATGGAAGCTATTGTTATAGGAAAATTCTACCATAGGTAAATATTGATCCCACATACCCTGAAAGTCAAGTGAGAAAGATCTCAACATGTCTTCTAAGGTTTGAATAGTCCGTTCTGATTGTCCGTCTGTCTGAGGGTGGTAAGCAGTGCTCAAATGAAGTTCAGTATCCAGGTATTTCTGAAGACTTTTCCAGAATCTTGAAGTAAAACGGGGATCACGATCAGA
Source organism: Viscum album (assembly GCA_963277665.1). NCBI lineage: Eukaryota > Viridiplantae > Streptophyta > Magnoliopsida > Santalales > Viscaceae > Viscum > Viscum album. The sequence goes on along the minus strand of OY728129.1, from coordinate 610,642,788 downwards.
AACAATCGATAGGGGTACTCCATGAAGTCTCACAACTTCATTAATATATAGTCTTTCTAGACGTTCCAGTGGTAGATCTTCTCTTATAGCAAGAAAATGTGCTGACTTGGTAAGACTATCAACAATAACCCATATTGCATCATTCCTTCTAGGAGTCTTTGGTATCCCCATGACAAAGTCCATCGTAATATTGTCCCATTTCCACTCCGGTATGGGAAGAGGTTGCATGACTCCTCCAGGCTGTTGCCTTCCAGCTTTCACTTGTTGACAAACCATACATCTTGACACAAAATCAGAAATCTCCCTCTTCATGTTGTCCCACCAAAAATGTTCCTTCAAATCTCTATACATTTTGGTGCTCCCAGGGTGTATAGAGAAATTGGAACTATGAGCATCATCCAGCAATTCCCTTTTTAGATCAGGTATATCGGGAACACAAAGTCTCTTCCCAAATTTCAAAATTCCATCTTCATACACAAAGTCTCTCAATCTCCCATCATTCACAGCTTTAATCTTCTTTTGAAATTCTTCATCATCAGTCTGAGTACTCTTAATCCTTTCTATTGAAGATGGTTTGGCAACCATTTGAAAAAGAAATGATGTTTCTCCTTCCCTGGTTATTCCCATGTCCATATTCACTAGATCCATGAAAATTGGATCCCTTTCAATTCTCATCATGTTCAAAACTCCATGGTCTTTTCTGCTCAAAGCATCTTCCACCTTGTTTACTTTCCCCGGGTGGTAGTGTATCGTGCAATCATAATCCTTGAGTAATTCAAGACATCTCCTTTGCCTCATGTTGAGTTCTTTTTGTGAGAAAATATACTTCAAACTCTTGTGATCAGTATAAATCTCACATTTTTCACCATAGAGGTAGTGTCTCCATATCTTCAAAGCAAAGATCACAGCTGCTAACTCAAGATCATGAGTAGGATAGTTTTGTTCATGAATTTTCAACTGTCGTGATGCATAGGCAATAACTCTATCATTCTGCATAAGGACACAACCAAGTCCTTTATTTGATGCATCACTATAAATAACGAACCCATCATTCCCCGATGGTAGAGTCAATATAGGATCATTGACTAATATTTTCTTCAGTTCTTCAAAACATTCTTCACACTCTTTTGTCCAAACAAATTTAACCCCTTTACGTGTGAGCTTCGTTAATGGGTTAGCCAATCGGGCAAAATTCTGGACGAAACGTCGATAATAACCTGCCAAACCAATAAAACTACGTACCTCAGTTATACTCATAGGTGCTAGCCATTCTTGGATTGCCTTGGTCTTAGAAGGATCAACAGAGATTCCATCTTTAGAGAAAATATGGCCAAGAAAAGAAATATCCTGAAGCCAGAATTCACACTTGCTAAACTTCCCATATAATTCATGCCTCCTCAGAGTCTTCAAGATAATGCGCAAGTGATTTTCATGATCTTCGTAGGTTTTGGAGTATACCAAGATATCATCAATAATTACCACCACAAATTCATCGAGATACTCCTTGAAAACTCTATTCATCAGATCCATGAATACAGAGGGTGCATTAGTCAATCCAAACGGCATTACAGTAAACTCGTAATGCCCATACCTGGTTCAAAATGCTGTCTTCGGAATGTCTTCCTTCTTTACACACAACTGATGGTATCCAGATCGAAGGTCAATCTTTGAAAAGTATTGAGCTCCATGGAGTTGGTCAAATAAATCATCAACACGAGGTAGGGGATACTTGTTCTTTATCGTTATAGCATTGATCTCCCTGTAGTCGATACATAACCTCATAGATCCATCTTTATTTTTAACAAAAAGAACAGGGGCTCCCCATGGAGAAACACTAGGGCGAATAAATCCCTTATTACTCAATTCCTCTAGTTGTTTCTTTAGTTCTACTAACTCTACAGTATCCATTCTGTAAGGGGTCTTCGATATAGGCCTTGATCCAGGAATCAAATCAATGGAAAACTCAACTTCTCGTTCTGGAGGATGTCTAGGTAAATCTTCCGGAAATACATCTACAAATTCTTTCACAACAGGTACATCCTCTATTTGAACATTCCTTTCCTCACCGACAGTTATTTCATTCTCTTCCTCCCCAAAAATTGAATTAAGTTGAGCTACTGGGGGTGGATCTAAATAAGAATTAGGTGGTGACGATTCTGCTCTAAAAATAAGGTGTTCCTTATCATTATCATCAAGAATCGTAACCTCTTTCTTCTTACAATAAATCTTCGCATCATAGTCCGAAAGACAGTCCATACCGAGGATTATATCAAACTCAATCATAGGTATGACGATGAGATCAGCAGATAAAGAAAATTTATGTGCTCTAATGGGGACTGATTCACAAAACTTTGTTGCAATGATACTTCCCTTAGGAGTTTTAACTGACAACTCCCTTATTAAATCAAATTGGAAATATCTAATTTTCTTAGCAAACTAGGAAGATATGAAACAATGCGATGATCCAGAATCAAATAATGCATTTTCTAAACTTGAGGAAACCATTAAATTACCTGCCACCACGTCTTTTGGAGCTTCTACCTCAGCAGTAGTGATACCATAAGTCTGGCCTTGATCCCTTGGCCTTTTCTGAGGTAAGTTCTCCTGACGCTTAGGACATTCATTTGCATAATGCCCCATCTCCCTGCAATTGTAGCACTGAACGTTGGTAGCTTCCTTCTTCCCCTTGCAATCACGAGCTTGGTGGCCTTTTTCACCACACTTGTAACAGACTCCCATTCCCTTCAAGCAAGTACCAGGGTGTTTCTTCCCACATTTACCACAGGATGGATATTCAACCTTTCCCTTCTTCCCCTTATTTCCATTCCCAGATTGATCAGCAGGTATCTTCTTCTCTTGCTTTGCTTTAAAGTCATAAGACTTAGAGAATTCCTTTTCGGTCTTGATAGCACATGAGACAATGTCTTCGTACGATGAAAAGGATTTTGAGACTAATTCTCAACGGAGAAATGGTTTTAACCCATCAAAGAAACGACCAATCTTACTTCTTGGGTTGAGAATATAATCTCCAGCATACCTCGCTAACCTTGTAAAGTTAGCCTCATACTTTGTGACATTGTCATCCTCCTTCTGTCTCAGACTTAGAAATTGCCTTTCCATATCTGCTCGATGGTCGCGAGGAAAGTATTTTTCTAAAAACAGATCTTTGAACTCCCTCCATTCCATATTTGATACTTCATCATCTTCCTTCATGTTTTGAATCAATGACCACCATTGATCAGCATCTCCAGTGAGGCGGTAAACTGCCATGATAACTTTTTCCCTTTCACTGCTCCCCAAAGCGTGAAATATTTTCTCTAGGGAATTTATCCATTGCTCAGCTACTAAGGGATTTGTACTCCCATTGAACGTTGGTGGTTGTTGCCTCATGAATCGATCTAACATTGATCCTCCACGCTGCGGATCAGCGTGCTCCATACGGGTAAGGTTATTATTCATAACCTGAGTAAGTTGTCCCAGTATGGTGATTAGCTGATCGGCTCCAGTTGCATCACCAGCTCCACTATAATTATCTTGAGCAGGAGGGAAATCCCTACATAGAGTGCGTGCATTGATACGGTTTCCATTTCTTCCACTAGGCGCCATTTCTAAACAATGGAATAAACTAGATCAGTTTATGAATCAAAATACATAATCCCATACTTATAAAACACTTAACATAAATTGAACTATTTATGGATATAATCCATAATCATAAGAATGTTTTCTTTGAGGAATTATATACTCATAATCCCTTCAAAATGATTTTTAAAGAAAATGAGAGTTATCCTAAGCATATCCCCCGGGAGTGTCGTAACCAAGAGTGCAGCAAGGCCCGTTGTCGTGCACCAGTTCTCGTTCGAGTCTAGCTCAAAGCGGTGTTTTCGGGTTTTACCCCTAGGTACATCTATGCCAGAGCCACCTCTACCTGCTCGTATCCAGACAGGGATGTATTGCTCTGAAAACTCACAAAATCTCTACAATACCAAAATTCTAGGAAGTTCTTCTATACTAATCCTCAAAGTTCATCTTAGGTCTACGTGCTCTAATCAGAGTTTATCTAAATCTAGCTTCCAAGGTTTGTATTAAACTTCCTTTGATACCAACTGTAACGCCCCGACCCCAGCTACCCAGAGTCGGTGCATTACTTCGTAACATTGGAATGATCACAAGAAATATCAAATCTCGAAAGACCGATTGGTTTAGTATCCTTGGAAACACTAGATATATTCATAAGTTTTACATTACATCATAAATTGAAAAACTACTACAACAACATAATGTCTCTACATTCCACACTATTATCCCCTCATAATATCCCTGCAGGTCATTCATAACTTACTTCTTCACATCCTGGGAAAAATAAAACATAGAAAAGGGGTGAGCTCAAATGCCCAGTAAGGATAACAATATAGCGGAACATTCAAAATAAGCATAAACATTTAAGGCAATGCATTACTAAAACAAAAGCCTTTTAAACTTGAACTTCAACATAGTATGTCAAAAGTAAAATGAAATAATGCCATTTACTTATTCACATGGATATTCTACTAATCAAATAATCACATGCAAAAATCAATAACCACTTTCATAATGTTGGAATGCATAATGCCAGACTATCATAACCACAAAGTCAAGGCCTCGTGCCAAGACTACAAATAAGATTTTTCCAAGGCCTTGTGTCAAGACACTAGTTTGTCTCATGAGACCTACCGATGCATCTAGGAGCTATAGCGGGCTCCACCCATCACATATTAAGTCCAATGCATTCCCATATGAAAAGGTTTAAACATAACATAAACATTCGTATTAAAACTAGCATACGAAATGTCAATAATTTCACCATAAACTATGAATGGTATAAAAATATCAAATCCACAGTCAAACATATCACAAAACCTTCAATACAATATAGAAGTTTTGTATCATAATAAATCAACTTCAAATAATATTAAAATCCATCAAAGGATGTTGACATTGATGAAATCAAAATTCTTTTTAAAGAAATATCTCCTTTTATTTTGAAATCATTTAAGATCCATATAAAATAAAACATTTTATTTGAAAATATTCTTATAAGCTTGTAAGGGAAGCTTTGACGATTTTATAACGGCGGAAAATAACCGCACCCGTCGTATAAGTTAAAAAAAACATTCTTATCTTAATTCTGTCGAAAAGGTTAAAAAGCACCTTGTTTGGAAAAAGACAGAAAGATTCCCTTATAAACCTCTTATAAAAAGTCAAACAAGGGTATAAATGACTTTAACCCATATTCTTTTAAATATTAAAAATGTTTTGAAATGCATTTTGAAGAAACATGGACGTGGATGATAACGAGGTCCCAGTAGATAATTATGTATAAACAACCTCGGATAATGAAGAGATTGCGAAATAAACCCTTACCTTGTAATTTTCCTTGGTTGGGGTAGGTTAACCTCCTGTATAATGGTGAAATAATTGTTATTAAATTATAAAAGAATCATATACATTAATATGATATCATATATGATCTTTTAATATTGATTTGATAATAATATCTTAGTATTATCGTTGTTTCGGGTGTTAACTTACTTGTTTTATTTTATATGTTTTGTTACGTAAGACATGTTTGTAATGGATAGGTTGTATATTATTCATATCCATAATGATATCAAGTCTTTAAACATCATTTTTAAATCATCAAATGATAATTATACTTGAATGGATATGATGGAGAATGAATCTCATCGCATTCGTGGAGACGGTAGTCCGTACGTACGCACGAGCGACAATATCATTCTTTTGATATTAAAATAATATATAAATGGATGTTATATCATATATACAGAATAATTAACATTTTATATTTATTATTTACATGAGTTTCACATCATTATTATACCCATCAAAATAATAATATATTGAATAACAATTACACCACGACGTGGAGACGGTAAGCCGTACGTACGCACGTATGGTGACATGTTATTCAAAGGGTGGATAGAATACTGAATATGGTTGTAACATATTTATAATAACATCACAGTATATGTGAGATACTGGAGTTATTATTTTATAATGGTAAGAACAAAGAAAGAAGAAGTGGAAGAAGAAATGAACTTGGAAAAGGGTGGTGAAATCATTACCTCTTCTTCGGGATCTTCCTTTTGATTTGATCAAAAGGGCTCCTTAGGTTGGCTTTCTGATCAAACTAAGGCCTCTAGGTTGTATTGAGGGATGTTGGGAGAGTATTTGGGTAGAGTTTGGCCGAGCCAAGTGGCTTGAGAGGTGTGAGGAATGAGTAGAAGTGGTCTGCTTTTATAAGGGAGAGAAGGGGCTCTTTAGAAAAGAGTGAAAGTATTACCTTATAATATAATTATATTCGGTTTATAATGGTCCAAAAATCATTGAGGTCGAATATAAGATGACTCATATTCTAAATAACATCAACCAATAATAATTCGACAGGTTTTAGATAATATTTTAATCATTATAATCTTATTTATTTAAATGATTTATTAATGAGGTAAACATTGCATCATTATTGTGTCATTAATAATTTAAATTCTTTGATGTCTAAAAATTATAAATAAAATATCATTATGTATTAAATCGTATTAGATTTCTAATTAATATTTATAATCGAAAATCCAACATGTATAACCCTATGTAAAAATTGTTCTTCTAAAAGATGTAAGCTTATGCCATTTTTATTTTTATTTTAACTTTATTAATATAATGTGTCCCTACCACATACAAGTGGCTCTAAGGGGTCCCCAAATATACCCAAGGATGCCCATGGTCGGGTATGTGTCCACCAATAAGGTTAGGACACGTTTTAGGGTAATTTTGTATTATTATAATATTATTTTTTAACCCTTATTTACCGGATTTACCCTTTAACCATGGTAAATAAAATATTTACCGCAGTAATTATTCCAAATGTGTAAAAATAAAAGTTACCTATTTACATAATTTGGACATCCTGATTCCAAATATTTAATCCATTTTCCAAAATTCAAAACACAGAAGTGGCAGAAATTAATTTGAAATTAATTCCCGCTGTCAAAACAAAAAGCGTGTTTTTAAGAGATAATAACTATCAAAAGATTGACACTTGTTTATGTTCGGTTTAATTGTAAAATTATGTCCAATGACCAACATTATATTAAATGGTAAAAATATATTCTAAATATACTTTAAAACTACTAAAATTCATAATTTATCACTATTAATTATTTTGATTAAAAAAGTTGTTTTTAATTAAAATTTAGTAATTTTCACTATTCATCAAAATATGAAAGTTATCCGAAAAGTACCAAAATTTCACCTTAGGCTAAATTAGATATTCCGAATCCAAAAATGAAGTCCATTTTGAAATATAAAATATATATAATTTTAAAAAGTAGGTATTACTATTCATAACGGCTAGTTTGATTGGTTGTTAGAACTCGGTGTTGGGCACAACACACGCTATCGCATTATTCAAAGAGAAGCGTACCGTAGAAGCTTGGGGTGTTACAAAATGAAGATAGGAGCCTAAGGATATGTGTTTATTATTGTCTCTTGAACCAGGTAATGATAATTAATAAGTACCCCATGCTTAGTATTTAAAACCTCTTCTACCAATTGAGATGTGTGAGTTGGTTCTCAAATATATATATTAGGCCCAACTACCACTAGTTTAGAGTTGGTGAGGATGATATTCTGAATATGATATTTTGATGTTTCTATGGACACTATGAGTTTCTGGTGATGCCATTATTTGTGAAAAAAATCCCTTACAGTGTTTATGGATATTATGAATTATATATTCTCGATATACAAGGATTGATTTTTATTTATCTTAATTGATGACATAATCATTTAGTCTGCATTAGTAGAGGAGAATGAAAAGAATTTGAGTATGTTCCTAGACATACTCTAGGATAACCATCTTTATGGTGATCTATCAAAGTTTCTATTTTGGATCCACAATGTTCACTTTTTTGAAATTCCATCTATAAGCATGGTTTATCTATTTAATTAGTGAAGATTGATGTGATTATTTCTAAATATCCACCCAAGATCATGTAAGGGTGTGGATTTTTCTTTTCTTGAAAGGGTACTATAAGAGGTTTATGGAATAATTATCTAGGTTTAAATCACCATTGAATACCATGAAATGTAAAGGAAAACTATTTATATGGATTGAGAAGTGTCATAGATCATGTAAGGACCTAAGTTTAAGGCTGATCATTGCTTCTGTGTTGAAACTATCAGACGAGGATGTAGAGAATATAGTGTTTTGTGATGATAATAAATATTGGCTTGGTTTCATGTTGATGAAAAGGTGGGTGGTGATCGCATATGGGTTGAGGTAGTTAAGTCCCCATAAGAAGAACTATGAAACTCATGACTTATATTTATTAGTAGTAGTCTTCTCTCTGAAGATGTGGAGGTTCTATCTTCTGAGTGAGTGTTTTATTATTTACTTAGAAGAACATGGTCTTAGGGAAATCTTCAATCAAATAGATCTTAACTTGAGAAAAAGGCATTGGTTGGAGTTCCTTTAAGACTACGACTCTAAGATCATCTATACGCCTATGAAGGTCAATGTAGTGGTAGATTCCCTTAGCTGGAATTCATATTATTGCTTGGTAGAGGAGGCATCTGAGTTGTTTTCCTTGTTACAGTTGACCCTGATATGAGAGATGGGTTAATTGTTTCTTCAGTTGATGGTGGTGACTCCTCTTCTTCATTAATGTGTGAGAGGGGAATAGTTTGGAAACATCGATTGTGAGGTTATATGTGACCAGATATCCTCAAGAGATTCAAAAAATGTACTTTTTGAAGGATATAATCATTTCATCCTTTTTAGGGATAGATAGTGGTTCTAGCCACATTATGTGAGAAGGTGTTTAAGGAGTTTCACACTTCCCCTTTGATGTAAATCCTAGTGTGGAAAAGATGTATAAGGAACTTCAGTGATAGTTTTGGTAGTCTTTAATGAGGTGTAACATCACCAAGTTCATCTATGTGAGTCACATGTCAGTAGGTAAAGTCTACGAATTGGGTTATGGAAGGTTTTACATAGGCTTTTGTGATCCCAAAGTGAAAATGGGATGTCATATGCATAGAATTTATGATAGGGTCTTCTGTGAATAGTGAGAAAACATTATGCTATCTTGCTGATTGTTGACCAACATACTATATCATTACACTTTCTAGATATCCAAGAGCAGTGTTTGATTTTGATTCTAGAAAATTTTTATGTGTATTAGATCATCTGGCTCCATGGGGAACCCTTAACGATCATCTCCGGCCATGATTTTTAGTTTACTTTAGGGTTGTAGAGTGTCTTACATGAGTATTTTGGGACCCAATTTCAAATGAACACAGAGTTTCCCCCCTAGAATGATGGAAAAAATGAGAAGACTATCCATGTATTTGATATATACTGAGTGAACATTTGTTAGACTTTGAATGGATCTAGGAGGATCACTTTCCTTTGGTAAAGTTTTCTTATAATAATATCTATCACCCTACTATCAGTATGAAACCTTTTGAGGACCTATATGGGAGACCCTATAGGTCACCCTTATACTGAATTGAGATTAGAGAGGCATCTTATATTGGGCTGGAGATGGTGTAGGTTACAACAGACAACGTTAAAGTGATCCATGAGCATATGAGGATAGCCAAGAGCTAATAAAAATCTTATAAAGATTGACATCATAGGATCTTGGAGTTCAAGTAGGGAGACCATGTTTTCCTTATATTCTTACCATGATGGTAATTGTAGATGTTTATATGCATAGGTGATCTATCATTGAGGTTTTTTGGACTGTTTGAGATCCTATAAAGGGTTATTGAGGTTTCTTGCTGATTAACCTTGCCCCCATAGTTGGACTGAGGACATGATGTATTTCATGTGTTGCAGCTAAGGAGATGCATTCATTACCCAACATGTGTGATTGAATCAGGATATTTGGACATTGAGTATGTATTCACCTTTTTAGAGTACCTAGTGGTGAGCAAGGATTGATAGGAGATGATTTTGCATGGATTGACTATTCCTTTGGTGTGTATGTTGTGACTGCATGGGAGCAAGAAGGACATATCCTGGGAGTGTGAGAGCTATATACAAGCTCAGAAACCCAATATTTTTTTGTATCTAGTGCTTTTTAGGAAGAATATACTTTAAGTAGTTGAGAATTTAATGACTCTGGACTTGATGGAGTAGAATTTTAAATATTTCTATGTTTATATCTGGATTTCTCTCAGGGTAGGTATGGTGTTTGGGTGTCTTAGGACCCCATAATTAATATATTAAAAATATTAATTTATATTAATGAATGTGCGCACATAATTTTGGTTTTTATTGGTTTTTTATTTGATAGATTCCTTATATGGGAAATACAAGACCACTATTGATTCCATAATGTGGGTTTTACCCTAGGTGTGACCTAAGGTTAGTCAGCATCACACATTTTGTGGAAGAAATATGTTGGAAGGTGAATTTAATAAAATAAATAAATAATATTTTTATTCTTATTAAATTACATAACCTAATCCTCCCCCTATATAAATACCCAATTATAGAAAACCATCATAGTTATTTACATATCCCTGGGAGGATTTTTGAGGAGGAGGGGAATTCTTTACTAGAATATCAAGATCAAAGAATGATGTTGATCAGATTGAGGTAAATTGAGAGGTAGGTAGTGAACACATCAGATATTATTCATCATTAGAGAATTCATTATTCACTAACAATTGATCCTTAATCAATTTAAGTCTCATTATTTGAGGTTTTCACACTTTTTATTTGATAATTATGGATTTGTTGTCTACTTTATCTTGATTTTATATTTTCATTCATTGTATGAGACAAATTTCATATTGAATAGTTCAAATCAGTTTATATTTTTAAGCCATGATATCACCCTTGGTCCCACACATTATGATCATTAGTTTGGATAACATCTTCCAATGATGCTCACCACCTTTATTCTTATACTTTTCCCCTATTATTCTTCACATTATTTTTCGTTGTCCCATGGGGTTTCAATTTGACATTTCCAATGTGCGTTCAAGAATGATTTAACACCAAGATTCATAGTTTTTTTATGAATGGTGGAAGTATTGGAGATTTGGGGATGGATCCTGGTGGGATTGTCAGTTTTGAGTGATGGTTACTTGTTTCAGGACCCCAAACAATGGAAAACACGTGATGGACTCCCACATTGGTGATCATATTATGATTTCTGGACACTTAAGGAAAATAATCGATGGACAGAGAAATTTACCTATGATTTAGGGCTATCAAATAGATTTATTTGTATTAGATAGGTTGGAACTATAAACCATTTGAATACCATGAATTAATGCCTATGAAAAACTTGAGTACACGACATTTAGTATGGAATAACACACATCATGTAGTCCCCTGATTATGGATGCTAGAGTTTTTTAAGGATAAAAATATCACACATTGTGTATGGACCATACACACCATGTGACCTAGTGCTAGAAGATTAGTGTTCACTCTAATATTACATAGGAACATACATATCCATGCGCATGGGCATGACCAGATTACATGGGTATGACCATGTACTTGGTTATATTTAGAGAACACAAGCATGAGTTGAGATGACATATGAAGTCTCTAGGTGTTTTAGACACACTTTGTACCACCTATAAATGTTGTGTAGTATGACATGTATTACCAATAAATAAATTATAGAGAGTATTCCAAAGATAGAAGGCTAGGTCACACAACATGTGATCCCACATACACATTGTGTACTTATCCTAGAAACTTCTACCTTATGTATCTTCTTATTCAAGACTCGTATTTTGGCCTAAGAGTATCATATCCTGAGTTTTTTCCTCATACAACATTATGGTGGCCTTAATTGTGGATTATGAGATATGAAGTGAGGTGTTATGAGCATTAATCTTCTTTAGGTGATTCTTGAGTGATGATAGTGATCAGTTAGGATCATTGGAGAAATGTCTAAGTTAGTACCCCTTTCAAAATTGGTCATGGGTCCACCATAATCTTTACATAGGTGGATTAAAAACACCCCCACACTACAGAAGGGTGATCACCCTCTATCAATAAATGGGTACTCCCCTGTCTTCAATATGTTATAGTGAGTGGGTCCTATATAGAAGATGAGGCTCCCTAGACTGTGGAGTGAAGTGGCGAGGTACGACCCCCTCTATAAAGATTATTGTGAGGTTACACGCAATGATGGGAATAAAATATAAACCATTGTAGTTTCTAGAATACTCATTGTACTTAGCTAGTATATGGATATAGTGATTCCCTTTTTCTCTCGTTTGGGTTTCTTTATGACTAAAGATATATATATATATATATCTGTGTGTGTGTGTGCATGTGTTGGGTTTCATTTTATTATTTTTATGGGATGATTTGGATTTTGATTTTATCTATATATTTATCTATTTCTTGTTTTCGGTCACCCTACTTGGTATGTATATACTCACCCCTACATGGAATTTTTCTGCACATGTCATGTCTTATGTAGAATAAATATATATCAAAGGTGACATTTTTGGAGATTAGTGATACTTGGGTGCTTTGACTACGTTTTTTGGTTAGCCTTGGAGATTAATAGTTGGGATATCTTTAGCTTTCATTATTTTCCATTTATTTCCAGGTTGTGGCATTTTTCGAGTTGGGCATGTATTTTTTATCTTTTTCACTTTGGTTTATACTGTTTTACTCTGATGAATTTCCATAGATGTTATTTCATTCCTAGTTAAACTCAAGATATTTCATACCTTAATTATTCATCTTTGATTTTTCATGGAGATGGTTGGTTGTGTGTGTATAAGTACATTAGTCTAAGCCCCCTAATTACATTTTATGTATTCTTGGTAATTATCACCAACCCCTAACCTATTGGAGGTGGTTATTGGGTTGTCACAACCAGCTTACCCTCATCCATGAAGGCCCTTGTGTATTGGGTCATGACATATGATATGTAATCTGAATCTATTAAATAATACAATGGGTAGGTTTGATACAGTAGTTTTTTTTTTGAATTATTATACATAGAAGGAATAATAAAAACTTTATTAGATGATGAAAAACCAATGAATATTAATATCATATATTTCTATTTTATTTATTATAATCTATTGAGTCTTAGTTAGATTTGTGAACCTGGTTTGGAAGTCATGTTCAGTCAAAAAGGCTACATCATCAATGTCAAGACTGAGAATTTACTTATTATAGGTCGGTGGAAAAACATAAATCTATGTATGGTTAATATAAAAGATAATACAAGTATTATAATAGCATAAAAATAAAATATATTTTTGCATTAGAGGTTAGGACATGCAGATCAAAAATGTAAGGATAAAATGTCAAAATTCAAAGTTGAAATGGAAAATCCTTGAATCCTTATCAGGAAAATATTTGTTATTATTTTATGTAAATGAATATGGTTTGAAATCCATATTCCCCAATGAAGAAGAGATAATAATGTCAGATAAATTTTGTTCACACTGATATGTGTGGTGCTATTGATCTGACTATAAATTATGTTCAGAGGTATTCCATCTTCTTTATTTTGTATTATAACATTATGGGATGTTTTTTATTCATGAAATCAATGATTGATGCACTAAATTACATAAAAAAAATTCAATGAAGAGAAAAAAAATGAAACCATAAGAACTATGTAAATTCTGATATCAGATAACGAAATAGAGTACACATCCTATAAGGTTGAAAATTATCTTGAAAATCAATTTATTAAGCAAGGGGTATCTTTTGTGAGAACTCCCTAATAGAATGGGGTTTTTAGAAAATAATAAATCACATGGTCACCAATATTTCAAATATTTTGTTGATTGATAATGTAATCTTAGTCACTACTAGAAAGGAGTGGTTCAAGTGTCTATATATACTCATTATTAATTATTACTAAGTTTGAGAGTTGATAATATTCCATGTGAAATGTGACATGGAAGGCATCCCTCTTTGAATAATCATAGTGTATTTGGAGGAAAATGTTTCATCCAACATAAATTATAAAATTATGTAAAATATAGTGATAAATCATTTGCTGGTATTTTACTAGGATAATCATAAAATATTATGGCCTATAGGTGTTTCAATAAAATGATCAATGTGATTATTGATACCAGTGATGTGGAATTAGTTATGAATGAAGACAAAATATATTATATAATTTTTATTTTTGAATAATTATTTGATTAAAGTGAAGAAATAAATACGTATTTTGGAAATTCTCAAATTTTTAGAATAATTTTTATTATATGATTGAATCTATAAAGACTTAGGTAAAGAATAAATTCAACCTTTGACTCGATAAAAAATGAGGAGATAAAGAATTGACATGGTCAATATTATTAGTGATAAATCAACTCTAAAACTAATATGATGAGGATAATGGATTACATTTCTCTATTAGTGGTGATTAAACCATACTAATATAAATAATTAGTAAATAATGAGTGATGGATAAAGAAAATTAATAGACAATTTGATCAAATTTATAAAAATCATACTTGAAATCATGTGGATAGACCAAAACATCATTACATGGTTAGTAAAAATTTACTATTCAAGAATAATAAAGATGATAATGGAAGATTATTTTGGAATAAATAAAGTCTTTTTTATAAATGATATTCTTAGGGATAATGAATTGATGTTTAATATAGATTTTGATCAGTTTTAAGAAAAAAAATATCATAATTTTCATAGTAGTGGTTATTCAAAGATAGTTCAAAATATATGGAATGGATGTGAATAATGTTTTTATAAAAGGGGTCTTTAATTAATAGGTTTATATAGAAACAGCCAATTTGATTTTTTTCTTAGAAATTTGAATTATAAACAATGTGGATTGAAGAATTATTTATATGTCCTTAAGAAATAACCTCAATTTGGTAGGCATGACTAGATACTTCCTTGAGAATGATAGAACAGATGAGAGGATAGGTTTATCATAACCTTTATGCAATGATTTCAAAAGAAAAAAATAGTTATTTTGTATATAGATTAAATTATATTTATAGGAAACAAACAGAAATCAATTGATGTTTTTTCTCAATTGATGATTTTAGAGTATGAGATATTAGTTATTAGAGAGTTCAATTGTTTTCTGGGCCATAAAATTCATTAAAAAAAGTATTTATATTCAACTTATAGGGGAAATGTGAAAATTAAGGGTAGAAGATATTAAAAATAGGAAAGTGTTGAAAATTTCAACATTAATATAGTTGTAAAAAAATATAGTAATCATAAGGATGGTGTGGGGTGGAATAAAAATTATATCGAATAATAATTGGAAGTTTACTCTATCTTACTACTACTAGGAAGGATATCATTTATTCCACATTCATGTAAATTAATTAAAAAGGTTTAAAAAAGAGTGAGAACCATTAATAAGTGATTTGGATAATGAGATATATATTGGGAACACTAAATTATGGTTTGGTGTTCAATTATATAATAGATTTGGAATTGCAGTATTATTTGGATGCATATTGGGCTAGTGACATTTTAGATTGAAAATAAAAAAATGGTATAGCATTTTAAATTGAAGGAAATTATGTTGGAAAGATAAGTAAGAAATTGTATTTTGTTTCTTCGAGAACAAAAAAGGATAAGTATATTTCTATCACTAAATATTGTACATAACTTATATAAATGAATTAATAATTAAAAGATATTTTTGAAGTGTTGAGACAACAAATACTGATTCACTGTGATAACCAAAACACTGTCGAAATAATAAAGAATATAGTATGGTATTCTTACACAAAGAAAATTGAAATATACTATCATTTCATTACAAATAAGGTAGATAAAAAAATTATGAAACTACAATTTTTTAGTACATATATTCAAGTGGAAGATATCTTTACCAAGACATTGAATGTACCTGTATTTAATAAGCAGCAATTAAAACTTGAATTTAAACCAATTACCTCAAACTAAATTGGTCTGGAATAACCCTATCTCCATTGAAATTAATGATATATATGGTTAGTATTTATTTTTATAGTAAATTTTCATTTATTGGATTCAAGAAAATATGGAGAGACATTATCCATGAAGATTTGGAATAATTAATGGTTTGATTAATTTTTTTAAGACCACATTATTAAATTTGACTACTTATCTTATTTTCTAAAATGATATTTGACTCATGTAGTCTCAGAGATTAATATAATTATCCTTTTTATTAATTTTAATATTAGTAGAATTTATTTATTTTCAATCATTGTTTTAACTAAAGAAAGATAATAATTTTAATTTTATTCTTGGAGGGGGAGAATATAAAAAGATGGGAGAAAGAGAAAGCTTGGTATTGGTCCTTTCAAAATGTAGTAGTTATTTTAGGAGAAGTCTAACCTAAAGGTAATATAGGGGGATCTAACGTATCATTATGTATGATAGATATTGGTTATGGTTGATATTGTGTGCATAGTTTAAAAAAAACAAAAGGGGAGATTTTTGTAACCAAATGTTGTTTTGGATTGATCTTTTGTCAACAAGAAGTCTAATAGTTTCCATATGAATAAGATTTAATCCTATATAAAGATGAGAAGACTGGTAAGTACATTTTTCTCTAATAATTCACCGTGCTATGGTGTGTTTTTATTTTTTTAGAGTGAATATATAAGTTATAATGGTGGAGATGCAATAGGCATTTTAGATGGTGTTTTAATTGATAGTTTAACCTTTGTAAAATGGTGAGTCTTTTATTTATCATGATCTAGGCCATGGGTTCATGGTTGAAGATGTATTAACAAATATATTCTCAAAATTTGGATGAATTTAATATCATTCCATGGAACTTGGTTTTTTGGGATTACAAAATCCATGTAAATTAGGGGAGGCTCACCATGGGTGTTGTTCATATTGTAGTGAAGATCATGTGGAAGTAGTTGATCTATTATTATGGGGGAAATATCAAATTAAATTGTACCAAACCATAGAGGTAGTATTTTTTCATTAAGAAAATACCTATATAAAATTATGTACCACTCGATGATCATTTTATATCCCGTAGAGGTTAACGGATAAATAATCTTGATTTATAAAGATAGTAAAACATAGTAAAGTGAGTATGGGGGAATAATTAGTGAATGGTATGATTTATTTACATGGTCTTTTTGATAAGATACCAAGTCATGGAATTTAAAAAAATAGGTTTTACAATCAGTTTTACTACTTTGGAATCTCTAACATTTTTATGGTTATAACTTAGACCTCAATGACTCAAATGGATCTCAATGGTATAGATCTAATGGAAGATAATACAAGGGATAACTATTAATGCTAGATAAGTTGGAATTTAATTTGAATTTTGAATTTCAAATTCAAAAATCATGTAGGAAACTTTTTATGGTAGATTTGTAAAATAAATAGGATGGATCAAACAATAAAAAGAGAGAAAAGGGAAGATTATTGATTTAGAATAGGATTAATAATGAATAATATTTAATATATCATATTGATTAACATTGTGTGATAATTATGAATTATATTGAATATCTTACATGGAATAAGATTCTATTTTTATACATTTAATGATCTATAAGTGAAGTCTAATGAAACATGAATAACATTCTTTCTATGTGGTGTTGATTTATTTGTTTAAAATCGTGTAAGATAGGAATTTCTATCTAATTTATCATTGTATCCCTCTTGAAAGTAGTGCATAGAAGGGAGGAAGAGGTTGAAGAGCGTGATGAATTATGATTGATTTTTAAAACATTTAATCACATGTTAGTGAAGTAGTGGTTAATTATAATATCAACACATCATTGATATGCACTCCTTATATGTATCCTTTTATATGTGAACCAAGTAAATATCATGCGTGCATAATCTTTTCTATTTTACATATAATTATGATTTTGAAATAGATTCAAGGTTTCTTTTCCAAAATAGAGATACAATCCAATTTTTTCTAAGGAAATAATAAATTTCAATACACCCTAATTCACTATTCTCCTCCTGGGGTGTTCATAAAGTCCCCAAGGGTACAACATTAACTCTTACTCATTCATTAGTATAACATGTTCTTATTTGGGTCAGTTTAACAACCTATATGAATAATGTTATCATATCACCATTTTCACTATAAACAATTAACAAGACAAAAATATTCATAATATATGATATCAAGGAGTAATTTAATTTATGAATGTTGTTCAATAAGGGTGACATAAAAATGAATGGTCATTATAAACAAACTTTTTGTTATAGGTAAATTACAAAAAAAAATATTCATTGTGGATTCAATCCTCAAAAATAATTCCCATAACTTCCATTAAATGAACATGGGAATAAATAAATCATCAAATAATAATGATTTAACTACCTTGAATAATCTGGTAATGATAAAAATTTTGTCAAATAATGAGTATCGACATTTCAATTACAAAAATTTTATGGAAAAATTAATTACATTAGATGATGAAAATAAATAATAACTATCTAATGTATGTGTAATAAATAATTATAATTTAATATTTTAAAAGTTAATAGATATTAAAAAGGTTTTTAAATAATTGATTAATATATTTATCTTTATTATACATGAATTTAAAGCAACTTTAAGGGAGTAAAATGTAAAGGTAAGGGTTTATTTTCTAATATAACTTTGAGAAAAAGATTATTTATGACTATATTTACAATATGTGAAATTATATGTTCTTTCACTCTAAAATAACATCTATTTTCATATCTTATAGTTATTTTTGGGTTCCATATGTATTCCCACCATTTCATTTCTCTTACATTCACAATTCAACCGAAAGGCTTATTGTATATGGAGTCGACCTTATCTCATCTTTTCAGTTAGGTTTATGTTCATATTATTTATATTGTTTTATAAATTTATTTCTTTATACTTCTATTATTTCATAAGTTCATTTTATATTTTCCTTTAATCTATTTACAAAATAATTAAAGGAATCATTTTTTTAATATTTTCTTAATGGGTTATTTATTATTTTCTTTAAGTTTTTTTATAAAATTGTGAAGGAAATTTCTTTTTAAACCTTTTACAAACTATATAATTTTCCCACCATTTCTTTAAATTTTATTTAAAAAATATCCATTATACGTTAACATGTTTTTACAAAGTAAATTTTATTATCATTGTTTTATAAATTATTTCCTTTAAAATGAAATTTATTAAAAATATAAAGGGTGTTTCTTCTTTTTTTTTCAAAGTAATTTTCTAAAAATTAAATAATACATTTTTTATCTATGTGAATAACTTATAACATTTGTTATACCTCTTATGGGGTATTATCTAATAATACCATTGAACAAGATTATTTGAATGACTCATGATAATGTTTGTAGAAATATTCATGAAATTGAATTTATTTATTTTTATTTAATTAACTTATGAATCAATTATGAATGTTTTCATGTTCATGTGGCACACATATGTATGTTTTGTAATTTTGGGATGGATGGTACCAGAATTATATAGTCATAAAATGCAATGGTTAATGATTTATATCTCATGAAATGACACGTATGGTAATAGGAAGTAAACCCAATTCACTCTGAAATAATGCTCACTATGTTTAAGGAAATGTATAGTGAACCAAATACACTATAGGACATTAACTATTATGTGATGATGGTTTTAGAAATAATAATTGACATTAGAGATTATTTTCTATGATTTTTTATGTGCTATATTTTAATTACACATTTGTATGTTATGAAACATTCCTATGTTATGTTTTTCATGGATCGTGATTGTTGACTAATATTTCCACACCCCTATGACACATGTCTTATGTTATAATAAAAGTGTTATTCTATTACCCATGATTTATAATCTATTTTTTATTCAGTATTATTTTTCTATGTTATGACCATGTACCTTGATTATGTTCTCATACCCAAATGTTCATCTTATGTATATTTATGATCTTCAATTATTATCCTTTATATTTACCCTTAATGAATGTTCGAGATCACCCTTTTTTAATGCTTCCAATCCATACGTTATGAAGAAGGGTATAATATATGTTATATTTATCAGGATAACGTTTGTTAAAGATATTTTTGGTATATGAAAAATAATTTTTATAAAACAAGATCGTTATTTATTAATTCATCAAGGACACTAAACATATAGGTTATGGGATTTTGATTTATTGTGAGATATAATGAGTATTCATGTAAAATTATGTAATATGTATACATTTTATGGGTGGATAATATCACTAAATATCCCCTTGTAATCTCAATATGCTTCCATTATTCTCATTAAAAATTTAAAAAATTTATATGTGACATGAATCTCTAGTGATCCATGAACGGTTTCCTAAAACCATATTTCATCCTTTCGGGAAGAACTTCTGAAAATCTCATTGCTTGAAAACACTTCACCACTAAACCAACTTTTATTATAATTTCCATCATGGTTCTCCATAAAAATAATAACTCCAAAATATTGGAATTGGTTTTAAGTAAAAAACACCCACACTTATTTATGATGCATTTTAGATGAAGTTACAATGTACAATGTCCTCCTATGAAAATGAACTAGAACTTTCTAAGCATTTGATTCACTGATGCCTCCCTTTCTAGTATGCTACTTTCTAATATCTAAATACTCATAAGTTCTATACTCAAAGCATCTGAGCTCTAATAAGCATTTAACAACCAGGTTTTTTACCCCCTTCTCAACCAAGTGATTGGGACACTCATGCCATAGCTCTCATATTCCATTTATGTTTCCAAAATGAATTGATCCTTCCAAATATTAGATGAAATGTTTCGTATTTTTCTTTTCCAAAACCTTGGAAACTTATTATGTTTTAACACACAAACACCATCTATAAAACCCACCTAATCCATAAATATTTGGTATATGTTTTACTCATTCCATCCCAGCAAGAATCTATTATTTATCATGATATAATCATCACCATTGTCAATGATAATGAGAACTCAACAAGTAAAATATTTCTAAATAAAAATCACCATCTACTTCATAGATGTTAGGTGAAGAAACTCGAGAGTAATAGAACTCAATAAAGATGACAACAATCCATATTAATATAATAATTACCCTTATATTTAGGGTTTATATATCTTTTAAGAATTTTTTTTATAAGAGACCATTCAGTTTCATTAATACTTATTCCTATATCCGTCCACAATTCCAGATTTAGAAAAGTAACCAACAAAATTTTCAACAACTCATTCATATCTCTCATTGCCTTTGGTAAGTCACTCGGTGTTAACATCATATTTAATGAACATTATTCATACTAAATCACATCAATCTATTCTTTTCCCTATTGAAATATTATCCTCTCACTAAATATAAAAGGTGTAAAGTGACTAAGATATACTACTAAGTAGTCTTTAACCAAGATCGAAACACCACTTTAATAATAGAACACACTATATGTCACCCTTAATCAATAATACTATTGATTCCAGGGAAAAACATATTTTATCAGTAAATACTTCACCTGTGTCATTATTTTGAGACTCAATAATCCAAACACAAGAAATACCCATCATTATTCAAAAAATATCAACACCACTCGACTGTGGATCTTCACAAAATTAGTAAACTACTGAATAAAACCTAAAACAAAGCATTGATACTAATTTTTTAAGTAATTATGTCACCCTCTATCTGGATCCCTCAGACCTTTAGAATCCTACAATTTGGAATGAGACCATTTACTAACATTATAAGTTCCTTCAAAATATTAAACATGAAATGAGTCCATTGAAATGTACAAACCACTATGAAACCCTTATAGACTCAGTATCCAGAACAAGGAATTCATCTCACTCTAATCACTACATTATTCCTATCCTCTCTTATTCTTATCTTCTAGTCTTCAAATAAGATATTATTCCCAGCTAATGAATAATAAATAACAAAACACATGAAAAAGAAGTGAAACAAGCACAACACGTGAATTATAGTGTTTTTAAATTAATCTTACTCCTTGGGGGAACACTACTACCTTACATTTAAGTAAAATGATATAAGAGAAAAACAAGGTTATAAGGTCCCATCCTTCTTGAAACCATACCCAGACTATTTCAGTTATAAGAGAACCTTACTATTAGGACCCCAACCAAAATAGATAGGAGGCTCTAATAATTATTTTGTGAATACTTTTGTTCTCAATATATTTTATTGGGGAAGTCCCTACCAATGGAAGCTGACACTAGTTGATTATATATTCTTCTAAATACTCAATTAATTGAACCAACCCCACTATTTATAATAGGATACAACTATCTCCATCAGCTAAATTTCCTTCTGATCTTCGCATAAATCCCTCCACTTGAACAATGATACCACCAACAACCCTCATTAGTGAATCAACATAACTTCTAATACTTGGTGAACAACACATTCTCTAGATTCATCCTCCTATATTTCCCACATGTATTAACCCCAACCCCTATAACCTGGAGTCAATTTTTACCTTGTTAAATTGGAATAAGATGAAAGAAATAACATCCCAAAGGAAAAGATAGTTTAGTAGTCATGGTGAACTAGATACATACATGATTCCTATATTATATTTGAGAACAAAAATTACAACATAATACTTTTTATAGAATATAAGTATTTCCTCTGGAATATTTTTACATATCAATTATAGTACACTTCATGGATTCCTAGTAAAGGAAAAAAGAATACAGGTGAGCTCAAATGCTCAATAAGGGTTAAGTATAGAAAAATCTATCATGAATCTATAAGAATAATCAACATGAAAATGTAAATACCTAAACACACATTTTATTTCAATAACTTGAATATCATGATAAGATAAGGAAAAATCAATATTGTAAGTTAAATAACTAAAAACACGTGAAATTTAATTAGTAACAAGGCTATTATGAATAGATAAGTCATAATAAATATGGAAAAGTAAATCACTGGGCACACATGTCATTTAATCAATAATCCAAGGATGAAATTCATCCATAGATAGAATCATTATGAAAATTTCATGGATAATAATAATTATTGAATTCCAAATCAATTAAATGTTGGAAATACTTATTTTTTCCAACATATCTCATTTTTTATGTGTTTTGATGATTCAAAAAATCTCTACTTTTATTCTAATAAGAATATCTTAAGTGTATTAGATAATAGTCTTGGGTATTTTATATTATGCTAAGTAAAGTATTCGATCTATGCAAAAGTGTATTATCATATGAGAATCAAATAATATATTCCTTCTTCTCAGAATCAAAAAGTGTTGAAGTTAATATAACTACATAAGACTTTATCTTACAAAGACAATGGTTGAGTTGCTGAATACTCAAGTCAGAATCTTTAGTTAGAATAAATATATATAAAAACATTATCTTATTAAAAATACATTAGTAAAATATTATCTTATGAGAGACCAAGAAGTTATGAAAGCTAAGTATCACCTCATAAATTATTTTATCTTATGATGGAGAATTATCTTACATAGTATTGAAGTTAGTTTATCTTATGAAGAAGTTTAAGACCTATTTTATCTTACAAAGTATCTTGAAATTTTATCTTATAATGAACAGTTCTTTTAGTAGAATATCTTATGAAGATATAGATATTATAAACAATTTAATGGTTACTTTTATAATATTTTGATAGGTCATTTCATGATTTTGGAGAATATCAGAAAAGGATTATCCATTTAAGGAATGATTGATCTACACAGTATATCACTTTTCTTTTAATCAAAGGATTCGAAGAATGAGAATATTTCTAACATTTCTGCCACATAAGTAATTTCTATATTGGGAATAAATTATCGCATTTCCTTAATTTCATGTATTATCAACATCTAAATGCATGGATCACTCGATTGTTAATATTGTCTTATGTTGAAGTTAAAAATGATATATAAAAATAAGATTTATCCAATACACAAATAGAGATGATGAATATAAGGTAGACAAATGTGAAGAATGATTAGAATGATCATACGAATATTTAGAATACATGTACTTATAATATTTCATACAAAATCACTTGTTTCGTTCTTAAATTATCTATCATTTTTACTGAAGATCATCCCAAGATATACCTTTAAGACTATCATATTCTCAGGAAAAATCTTTGATTACTATCCGTTTTTTATTTAAACTATGATTTGCGACCATATATTCAAATTTTTATCATTATATTTTATTTACACTCAGTTTAAGAGTGTGTTTAGAGACCATGGATGGGTCTTGTAAATTGAGGGTCTAGTTGAAATCTCATGGAAATTTTTATTAAGTTAAATATTGTTTTTCTCAATTGGGAGTCCCCAGTAAAAGGGTTATTATAGTTAAAACCCCCAAACTCATGGAATGTAGTGTTGGTGGTGTGGATTAGGGGATTTCTATTCCCCGAACCACTATATGACTAAAAATTAACCTTTTTATTATCAAACACTTTTATGGAAAAAGTGAGAAACCAAAAGTTCAAGCACAAAATGAAATAATGGATTCATTAAAAGACAACTTAAGTCTAACTGATTTTATCTCCCTAAATAACTTTTAGAAGATAGTGTTTTCTTGTGTATCTGATTCATCCATTAAGAGATCTTCGAATCTAAGAACTAGCTTGTCCCAGGACTGGATTTACTCCTCTAAATTGATCTTTCCTTCACTGAACCCCATTGTCATTATAATATCACGCTTTTCAATACAATAACACTTTTCCTCATTAGGTGATACCATTAATAACCTACTCATCATCCTGTTGGAATCTTCATCTATAGCTTTAATCATCAAAATAAATTCTAGCAGCTCTTCTCCTGAGTGCATAAGAAATTCCAAATATTGCCCATGCACTAAAATAGATTACTCCTGTTGGAATATAGCCTTATGGGTTTAACTATCTACCAGCTTATCTTTCTACTTCTTCATGGATCTATTCTCCATAGTTAGTGGTAAATATGATTATTCCTTTCTCTCTTTGTGAATTCCCCTATGGATCTTTCTTCTTCTCAAGATTGGAAGCTTGTTTCCTAGACCATCTTCATCTAAATCTCCATCTAATTGGATAGAATTCTCATCACTAGATTAATTCCTATGGGTATTATAATCCTCTATATATAACCTGACTGATACAGTTTCAAACTCCTTCACTAGATCATCTTTAGAAAAATCTTCAAAATGGATACCAAGTTTGATGTCAACCTCCTTCATTCTAGGACTTGACCAAATTGGTTCCTTGTGGACCTCTTCTTGACCTCCATTATAGTTACCTTTCCTTTCCATAATTCCTTATCATATGAATCAATTTAAAAAGTCTAGGTTACTCCCCCATCCTTCATTTCATTTGAAACAGATAATCCTGCAATGCCATCACCTGAACCCTCTTTAGAACCTTTAATCACCACAGTATTTTTGGTACTCTCCACTCCTAGATTGTGCTTCAATCTGGAAAAAATGTCAGAAACTTTTAGGTCCATAGGTGATTCCTTGTTCTTTGTCCCCCTGGAATGATTTGCGTAAGTTTAGAGTCTTTGGAACCTATTTTTGATGTTAGTCAGGGGAAACCAACTCATGACCTGCAACTGGTCTACTATGATCCACCACCATGGGACTACCACTTAGAACAAAAGCCTCACCTGGGACCAAAATCATCTACTTAGTGCCTAGTCCATACTCCTTTCATATTAGTTTCCTACACCTTCAATCCTCTATTTTATGACCCATTTTATTTCACCAAGGATAGAGGTTATACCAGGATTAAAAGATGACATACTGCTTATAACATAACTCTTCACCTATATATACCCAAAATAACTCAACTGGAGACTTTGATATGTCAACTTCGACACGTATTCTAGAGAAAATTGGATGGTAGATAGCCATAGTTCTAGTAATTGAACATCGGTAACGACCAATGAGGTTGACAAGCATACAAATGATTGATGGATTTTGAAACAGAATAAAAAACTCTGGTAATCTTACCCATGTCACCATTGTAGTTGAGTCACATTTCATATGGAAGTCATATGACCATTTGAAGAGGGTAAATAGAGATCCATTGTATATTTTAGGTGTAGACAACCAGGCCAAAATCAAATCTTCCTCTAAGTTGAACCTTATCATGATGTGTGTGGAGTCGAGGGACTCTACTATCATGCACTCTTGTAAACTCCAAGAACCAAAGATGAAGCAATAAAATTCATCGGAAGATGGCTGGGGGAGTCTGAATCTTGCAATAAGTGTCTGATGCGGCAAGGAGGATGTGTCAGTGAACTACTGATTCATAATCGACACTTGTGGGCCTCCATTGATTAACTCTGTAACCTTCTAGCTAAGAGAAATTGGGGAAATGGAGGGATTCACTCAAGGTTAGATAAGGGAGAAAAGAGAAGAGGTTAGCCTCCATAATTGTGTGTCAGAAGACCCTCCTCAACTAAGGGGTGAGGGTCTGATTCAATGACCATAGAACCATAGCGAATAGAGTTAGGTGGTCAATAGAGACAAGCTCATCTATTCAAAAAAAGGGTTTATACCCCCCAAACCACTATAAATATCAAATTTTTAATCAATTTTATTTAATTTTTTATTTCTACTTCCTATCTTTATTATGTAAAATATCAAAACTTTTATATCATGAAGATGGAGTCTCTCTATAAAGAAAATTTTACGAACTCAATTCACCCCCCATCTTGAGTGTTCATCTAACCATTATCTGGGGAAAACATTGATATCAGAACTTGTAAATATCTAATTCAGAGTTATCAAAGTTTGAATTCCAAAGATATATTTTCAACTGGAATTTATAGATGATAACCATGAATGTATGTCAATGGTTAGATTTCTATATTAAATGGTGAAAACTATGGTTTTTGGAAGGCTCGTATGACCATCTATCTGAAGAATCATGGATTGAAGGTTTATCTTAAAGTAGTAAAAACCTATGAAATTCCTAAAACTGGCCCTCAAATATGGTATGCTAAAATTTAAGTAGAATATGATCTAAACTCCAATGTATGAATGCTATAATCTGTGTATTGGGATCAGATAAGTTCAACAGAGTTTCTCAATGTCAAACAGCACATGAAATATGAACCACTATAGAAGTTATATATGAAGTCATCAATAATTTGAAGGTGTTTAGATATGATACAAACAAGCTTAAGTTTGATATATTCAAAATTGATGGAGGAGAGAGCATTACTCAACTAATGGGAAGGCTCATTGAGATTTTGAACAAAATTTTTGATCTAGGAACACTTATCACTGAATCTAAATAATCATTTCAAGTTCCTAGAGTATTACCAAAAAAGTGGAGTGGAATCCTAACTAATATTAGAAAATATATTGAATTCAAAAGTTTCAAAATAAAATATCTCATTATAAATATCATGATGTATGAAGATGAAGATAGAGATTATAAAGTGGTCAAGAAAGAAAATGTTTCCTTGAAGGTTTCTAGTTATAAAGATAAAAGTAAAAAAAGTACATAGATCTCTAAAAAAATCTAAATAAGAAGACTCCTAAAACTATTCTAGATAAAATGATGAGGTAGAACAGACTGCTTGAAAATTCAAAAAATTCTATAATAAGAGAGGAGTTTTTTGAAGACCTTTCAACAAGTACAAGAAAAGTGGTGACAATACTAAAGGGATAATATGCTATGAATGTAAAAATATGGGACATATCAAGCCATATTTTCCCCAAATAAATGATGATAAAAATATATAAAAGAAATATTTAAACAATGTTGGTTATAATAATAAATACATGAAATTTATAAAGGAAACCTTGAGTAATTGTGAAGATTATACTGAATACACATCATAAATATTAGAATCTATAGATATTAATCAAAATTCTAAAAAAATTGGAACCAAAAGATCTTGGGTAAAAAAAATCTATTATTTAATTATTTATTGTTGGGAACAAAAAAATAACTGAAATCAAAAATGGTTTATGTATAGAGGTTTTTCACGATATATGAGTGGCGATTTGTTACATTTTCACTCACAATCCATGATTAAGAGAGGCTATGAAACATTTGGTGATAATAAAAAATGAAAAATAATTTTCATTGGATCTATTGGAAATACTTACTCTATTATCATCAATAATGTTCTTTACATTGAAGGTCTGAAGCACAAACCAATAAGTATCTCTTGATTTTGTTATAGCGACTATTTTCTTCTAACAAAACATGTTTAGTTTTTTAAGATATGTTTATAATGTATAAATCCCCTAGAAAAAATAATTTTTACACAATAGATTTTAATTCTTTGTGTAGACAAAATTTAAATAGTTTTAATATTGAAATTAATGAATCATGGATTTGGCATAGAAGTCATGGACATTGCAATGTTCATTATTAGGAAAAATTATCTAATAATAATTGGATTTATTAATTTCCTAAATTTAAATAGGATAAAAATAAGACATGTGATTCATGTAAATTGGAAAGAAAAAAAGGCATATTTTAAAAAATCAAAGTGGCTTCTAAATTTAGACCTCTTGATCTTATTCATATAGATCAGTTCGGACCTACTATGGATTAAAGTATCACTAGAAAATCCTTTTTTATGTGTTAATTGGTTATTTTTTTAGATTTATATGGTTTTAATTTTTAATATTTAAGAGTGAATCATTTTTTTTTAATTTATTTAATCTTGTGAAAAATGAATGGGATGCTAAAATTGTGACTTTGAAAAGTGGTTATGGAGGTGAATTTTAGAATCATGAATTTAATTCTTATTTCTATAATAAAGTAATTAAACATACATTCTCAACCACCATGAAACCTCAATAGAATAGTGTTTTTGAAAGGAGGAATAGGAATTTTTAAGAATTGTATAGGACTATTATTTGTAAATATAACATGCCCATTCATTTTTTGGATGAGGCTTTCAACAAAACATGTTATGTAATTAACATAGTTCTAATAAGACCTATCTTAAAGAAAAAAAACCTATGAGTTATGGAATAATAGAAAAAAAAGGTAGGGTACTTCAAAGTATTTGGATGAAGGGTTTATATCTTGACCACCAAAAATAATCTTAGCAAGTTCGATCCAGAGGCTGATAAATGTATCCTCCTTGGTTACTCTAATACTTCCAAATATTATAGAGTTTTAAAAAAATGGTCAATGATTGTTGAATAATCATCTCATGTGAATTATGATGAAATTGAATATTTTGATCATAAAATGATTCGAAGTAATGATCAAAGTGATTCACTAAGGATATGAGATCTGAACCCCTCTTTAACAACAATAAGGATGATGATTTGGAACTCGATTACTTTAAACCAAATCCAATAAGGTTTGATACTAATGAACTAAAAAGTGAGTATCCTAGAATACCTAGAAGTAATAATGAACATCTTCTATAAATAGTTATTATAATCTTAGATGAAGAAGTAAGAACTAGAAGAAACATAGGAAATCTATCTAAATTCTATGTCTTTTGTCCCAACTAGAACCAAAATCCATAGAATATGATTTATTAGATACAAGTTAACTCTTGGATATACGAGAAGAGTTATATCAATTCATAATAAAGAAAGTTGGGAATTGGTTGAAAGACCCTCTGACTATCCTTCAATTGGAACAAAATGGGTTTTTTGAAACAAGTAATATTATCACTGTGTAAAAACTATAAATATAGCTAGATTAGTTGATAAAGGATACAATCAATAATAAGGAATAGATTATGAAGAAAACTTTTCTCCTATAGAAATATTATAATCTATTAGAATCCTTCTAGAATATTCATAGTATATGAATTTTACATTATATCATATGGATGTTAAATCATCTTTTATAGATGGATTTTTTATGGAGGTAGTTTATGTATAATAACCTCCTTGTTTTGAAGACCCTTATTTTCAAAATTTAGTTTTTAAACATGCCAAATATCTATATTGACTAAAAAAAGATCTAAGGGAATGGTATATAAGATGAATTTATTTTCATTTATCAAATGGTTATATAGTAGGTATGACATATACTATATCGTTTAAGAAAACATCATCATCATATATCTTTTTAGTAAAAATATATGTTGATGATGTCATTTTTTAATCAACAAATAAAAAATTGTGCAATGATTTTTCAAATTTTATGAAAAAAGAATTTGAAATGAGCATGATGGTTGAGTTAAACTATTTTCTAGGATTTCAAATTTATCCAAAATATTTTGGAAATGTCTTAAACTATATCAAATATATACTCTATTTACTTAAGAAATTTGGACTTGAAAACAACAAGACTTACTCAACTCCTATAAGATCCAATACCAAACTAGATATGGACGAAACTAGAAAACTAATTTATAACAAGTTGTATAGAGGAATCATTATAAGTTTGTTATATCTTACTGAAAAAGTAGAAAAGATGTTATTTTTTCAGTGTATATTTGTACAAGGTTTCAGTATAATCCAAAATATTCTCATTTAAATATTTTCAAAATAATTTTAAGATATTTAAAAGTAACAATGTCACTCTCTCTTCTTTTTCCAATAACTTATGACATTAATATAACTTGATATTCAGATGCTAATTTTTATGGATGTATACTAGTTAGGAATATTACCTTAGGAACCTATCATTTTCTTGGAAAATTTATAGTATCTTGGTTGAGTAAGAAACAATACTTTGTAGCATTATCAAATTCCAAAGATGAGTATATTGTATCAAGAATATATTGTGTTGAAGCACTATACATTAAACACAACTTAATGGATTTTGGATTAAATTTTTATTACATAACAATTAGATGTGATAACCCAAGTGCTATAAAAATTTCAAACAATCATATAAACCATTCTAGAACAAAGAAAATTTATTTGATAAATCATTTATTAAGATATCATTCAAGGAATAATGATATCTCTTTAGAATTTTTTTGAATATAAATTAGTTATCATAGATTTTTACTATACCCTTTCTTGCTAACATATTTAATTTCATTAAATCAGAATTAGGTTTGTTTAATTTTACTTATTTTTCTTAATTTAGCGTAATTATTTATTCAAAGTAAATGTATTATTCACCTTAGTTTATTTAATGTTTGTGTGCCTCTATTTTCAGTATCAATCATATCAACAGGTTACATCACCCAATTTTAGTAATAATTACTCTACACATAACTATATGAACCCTCAATTACCTCAAATGAAAAGAAGTGTGTATCAACTCTACATGTGAAACATTTTTCAATCCTTTGGGCACTCTTTCTCTATACTACCAAAAACCCTTGTCTCCCTAACATTTCTAAACCTCAAAATATTTCATAAATGGAAAATATAAATAGAACCAATGGTTCCTTTATATGTAGAATAAAGTGGATCTTAAGAAAACTTTTGAGTGTTAGTTTAATTGATTTTAGATGGTTAGAGAATATGGTTATGTTACTAAAGAAGGTCATTAATAATCTTCGATGGGAATATGTATTTGATGAAATGAAAACCTTATTCATGTTCAAAAAGGAAGTTTGGGGTTTTTATAAATCTACATTGTTTCACTTTAGTGATAATTAAGAGTTAGTTACTTTAATAGTAAACCATTAAAATATTTCAATAACCTTTGTACAGTTATCATAAGGTTTAAAGATTCCTTATAAAGGATAATCATATTTTATTACTTCCTTAGTTACGGTGGATGGAGTCACTCTGCCAGAGATAATGAAGTCACTGTTTGGACCAATATATGTCAAAAAGAAACCGGTAAAAGACTTATAACCCAAACGGAAAGTACTTATCAAGTTTATATATTCTGGAATCTTATAAAGGAATGGTGAGTTTAAAAAATTCCTTTTTCAAGATGTTGCTTTAATGTATCTATTCACAATTGAAAATCTTATTAATCTAGCATGATATAACTTACAATACATGTTCCATATATAGAAAAAATCATTAAATTTTCATCTCTTTGATAGGATATTAACCCTAGTTTTTTAAAATAAAAGAGTTTTATTTGATGAAAATACCATATCACATTATCATGGATTTAAAACCTTATGTGAATATATCGTAAATAAAAGTGTATTTTATTATAATGTATCCTTGAATAAGTTTATGCATGTGTCATATAGAGAAGAAGATGAACTGGAACCCACTACAAATCTGGAGGAGCCATCCCACCTATAAGAAAGAACAGTGGTAGTAGAAGGATCAGCTCAGATTATAAAGGTAAGAGAAAGTCTGGATGATGAAACAACTCTTGCTGAAAGGAACAAAAGAGTCAGAGTTTTTGTAGAATGTGAAGATCTAACTACTAATCAAGAATGTTCACCTCTTTCTCTTATTTCAGTTCCATTTAAATTCAATATAGAAAGGATATCCTCTATTATAACCTATATGTTTTGTATTGGTCAAGATAAAAACATCTCAACAAGACCCATACCTTCACCTCTCACTGTTGATTCTCATTCTGAGGAATTGGTAAAATTGTCTATAAGAAGGGTAATTATATCTGAATCTCAAAAATCTCATCATGTGGAAGAAATACCCTATACTAAAAAAATTTAACCTATTGGTGGTGAGATTATTGAAATCCAACATGATAGATATTATCCTATTTATGAAGAATGAAGAAATTTTGAAATTTTTGAATTTGGAAGAAATGTTTCTAAGAAATATCAGGACAGTTATTCCAAGTTGTCACTAGACATAAAATCTATGAAGACTTGGTTGATTGAATCCATAAATGAAATAATGAATCTATATGAAATTTATATTTTTAAAAGAAGAATTGAATTAAGTGAAGATAATAGTTCAATACATTATAGACAAATTCTCATCAAAACATTTAAGATAAATATTAAATCAAGGTGATACTATGTCAAAGAAACACAGTGTGTCTCAATAAATAGACACATTAACTATCAAAAACTAGCCCAAGTACCCTGGTTACCTAATAATAGATGATGGAGTTATTAGTTTTACCTCATTAATGTGTTGCCAACTGAAACGGAACAAAACCATTGAAATCCGAATGTTTTAGATCAACCCATCAGTCAACAATGAAGTTTTTCACATGTTAAAGATGAAGCGTCAAAACCAAATAAATATAAGATTTTTTTATTAATAAAAATTAATTATTTAGCATAAAAATTAAATAACACCAAACATATGTTGCACGTAAATGTTATGACTCATCTAGGGTAAACACCTCGTTCCAGACACAACGGTCTCTTTGGATTTCTCAAAAGATGAATGGTTTGAGAGATAATAATGATTTATTAATGAAAAATCAGAATAATTAATTAATTAAAATGAAAAGTGTTATTTTTGTGAGTGAGCCATCCAAAAGCCTGACGCATACAAATATTATCTTCTTTCTAGGGTAAACCCATCATTCTTGACCCATCGGTGATATCAGATTTACCATACGATGCACCGTTAGAGAGATATTTAATTATTTTTAATAAATAATATATTAAATATTATTTAATAACTTTCTCTCATAGGCGACACATCTAAATGTCTGGAACCTTCGAATTTTATACCCCTCCTAGGGAAAACACCATATTTCGGACATAGTAGTATGCTCTTATTTCTCATACGATAGACCGTTTTTGAGTTATTAAATTATATTTAATAAATTTCCCATGCTTAAAATAATAAATTTAATATTTTTATTCCATCCTCATCGAGAATTTGTAGACCTCGTAAAATTATACTTACTCAATTTTTAACACAGAAAATATTTAATTAAATATTATGGAGTGTTAATTGGGCGTTTTACCATTCCACGACATGTTTAAAAAAATACAACTTTTCACTAATAACCCATTTTTTCCCATTTAACATAATAATAATTTAACACAAGATGGTTTAGGAATACCTGAAATAGTAATGATATTTACAACCTCCCCACCATAAGAATTTTTTGTCCCCAAAAATCCTACGAAGAAGCCTCCATGTCAAAAAGAATAGGTCATTGTTCTTTCATCAGTGTCTCCCTATCTCAAGTCTCTTGAAAATCAGTACTATATTGTCATAGCACATGGACCAAAGGTATCGTCCTCCCACGAAGTACCTTGGTCTCATATTCAAAAACCATGATTGGTCGTTTAGTCAGAGATAAAATAGGTCCTACTTCAATATCACTCCAGCTCAAAATGTGAGATGAATCAGAGCAATACTTTCATAGCTATGATGCACGGAAACACATTATAAATTGACATCATTTGTGGTGGTAGTGATTAATGGTAATAAACTTTCCCCACATGATCAACAATCTTGAAAGGCCTTATAAAATGAGTTGTAAGCTTCCCTTTCCAACCAATCCGTTGATGAGGCAACCGGGGTGAAACCTTCAAGAATACATGGTCACCAAAACTGCTGCTTCAAGTCATAGAACATCTTAGTTCTTCCTGGGTGCAAAACCAATTGTAAATTATGACTATCCCTTATTATAGCCTTACTTGTTGCTAATTGTGCAACATAACAATTTCGATAACACAGAACACCCTCTTTGGAAAATGACCACTGGGAATCAGTCTCCCAACCATAAAGAAAATATCTAATGCTTATGAAATTCATCAAAAATATTATGTTCCTGAAGAATCATATCAAGAAGAGAAGATGGCATAGAACCATTAGATTTAATGGTGGATAGAACCAGTGCCGACCAAGGTGACACACTTGGGTGAATAAAGGCATTCTCAAGAAGATAGTCCAACTGGGACATTAGTTCTTTCAGTTAAACTATATCTATTCGGTAAGATGGAAAAGTAATTGGTTGATTACCATACATTAAGTCAACAAAAAACTCAAACTCCATTACTGGTAGAAAAACAGAGAAGTTAAAAGGAAACACGTTGGGAAAACTCAATGATGACTAGAGGTACATCACCTCTCATTGAATCTCACTCTAAATCAAAAGTAAACACTGATATCACTTTCCCTAATTCCAGATAAGAAGGTCCATATCTACTCGACCTTAGGTCACATTCTTCTTGAAGGATAAGAGGTACACCACTGGGTGTAGTAATGTAGACCCATCGAAGGTAAAAATCATTCCAGAATTTATTGGTAATGACTCAATCCATCCTGAATATGATGTCAAGAAATTTCATGTCAAGTACCAAAAAAACTCTAATCAAGTTTGAAAAATGATAGAGAGAAGACACAAGAAGTATTATGGAGACCCTGCTCTCTCTTTATACTAAAGGGTATAGTAATAGCCATTGAAAAAGATAAAATATCCATAGAAAGACTAATCCAATTAAAAGTATGGGTTGAAATAAATGAGTGAGATGAACGCGTATCAAAAAGAGTAGTTGCTAAAGATAAAGCTATAGTAATGGTACCACTCATGATCATTGGACTAGTATCTACTTCCTCTGGAGACTCTTACACTACGTGAAGAAGCTTCATTCTATATTCCTATAGATGGAACACTTTTGTACATGAATCATTTGATTTACCCATAGTTTTTGAAGTTTTTGATAATATTTTGTTGCGGCATTGAGTGGGAAAGTTGTGGTAGAACTTCTGCAAGTTCCCCAAACGTCTATAGGAGCAAAACATTTTCAGCCTACTGAAGATTGAAAAAATATACAGCTTGGACCAAAAAAATTAATTTGGATATAACTATTTGGTGAATAGAACCTTGAAGTCCTTCCGATATAAGCCATCACGTTTCTTTGTCGTCACTATTGTGTCGCACCATCTCGTTCTTGGTCCCTCCAACAAGAAGGTAAAACACTTCACATTGATCTTGTTCGGTGTCTAAAAGAACTCAAACAGAAGTTCTATCCTACCCAACCATTCCTCAACATGTTGAGGATAAGTGGAGTGTTGGAAAACTAGTGGTTTCTAGGGAAATAACTCTTGAGAAAAAATTTCAAAAAGAATCCCCCCAGGTTCCACAGTTGGAGCTTGAATGGGGACTAGAGGAATTTCCTATCCCAGAGCTTGTACAGTGTGCACAATCACCTCAACTAGTCTTGGGTACACTGGAGGATTTGCTCACTGATGTTCAGTAGTAGCCCCTTCCTAGATCTAATTCTCACGTCTTCTTGGAGGCATGATGTTACATAACATTAGAAGACAATAAAGAAGACATTAGATTAACACTCGGACAGAGTAACAAGAGAAATTATTTTCAACAAAAGGAACAAACAAGATTTAGATTTCAATCTATCCAAATAAAAATAAGGAAAAGACTAGAACTACACCACAATACATGTTTCCTTAACCACACATGGTGACTTAAGGTTCATTCCGGTGAGATCTGGTCAAGCACTCAATCGCAACTACCTCCTAAGTCCTGAAAAGAATACCCAAATTCATATTGTCATCAAGGAAAGATTCTTAACCTCCCTCTGATACCAATTTGTAATGAACCAGCCCAGGTACCCTGGTAACCCGATAATCGATCCAGCCCTGACATAGCCTGAAGGGAATTCCTGATCCCCACGAGTTGGTGACTAGCACCTAGCATTATAAAACATACAAGTGGGAAAAAAATTTACCACAAGAATGTGGAAGAAAAAGAAAACAAAGCAGTATTCATAATAAAAGAAACTCCACTATGTTTGATGTTCTATAATACAACATGGCATAAAAATCCCAAAGTACTATAACCCAAGTACTAAATTGAGAAAAAACAACCCCAAGGTATCTAAGGACACAACTCACCAAGACTAAAGCTCAACAAATAGATCCACCTCCAAGATATCCCTTCCCTTTTCTCGAACCTAGAATAAGAAAGTCTATAAACACCCGAAGGAAAAAGTAGGGTGTGAGCCTAAGCCCAGTTAGATACCACCAAAGATTCTATAATAGATAAAAATATAGATTATCCAAAGAAAAACTTTCAATTCTAAAGTAAACAAGTTTGGAAATTCAAAATATTATTTAAAAAAAACATGCCATACATTTTCAAACAATGGAAATAAATATTTTAAGCAATGATTTCACAAATGATGGAATATTTATAAAATAATGGATTATGTGAAACACTTATATAAAAAAGTTTATATAAATTCAAAAGGTGTGTAAGTAGTTCAAACAAACAATGGCATACATTTATATATCAAATATAAATAAACAAGCGAGCAACATGGTCATCTTCCAAAAGGTACAACAGTATTAACCATTTATAGGATTCCTCACTCTCTATGTGAACTCAGAAAAATGTGTATACACACATCCCTATGAAACTGGCAAAAGGAGACTCATCACCAACCCATCATGGATGTGACATGCCTCAAGTATGTTTTAGAACATTTTTGTAGCGTAGAGTGTGTCTAAATAACTCACTAACTACCCAAGGCTTACATGTGCTCTTACATGATGGTTGAACTATTTTAAGACTACTTAGAAATACGATCAATACCATGCTTCCATTTCCAAAGTTTCAATTTCTTTCCATTTAAAACCAAAACAAGTTTTATTCAAAAACATGCCTTTTTTACAAGATAAAACCACTGGGTTTCTATCAAATCATTTTAATCCATTTTCTCTAGTTTGAAATCCATTCAAAACCAATTCCGTCATTACACAATTCATTTCCACAATTAAATTCTATAATTTAATTGAAAATATTTCCATCAAAACTCCAATTTAAATTCAACAATTTAAATCATCCAATTTACATAAACACACACCTCAATTCAATGGAATTGGGAGTTTTCCAAATTCTCATGCCAAAACCAATTCAAATCTCCCATCTCAAAGGAATTGGATTTTATTACTTCAATTGAAATAAAGTTAAGTAATTGAATTTAAATTAGCAGTTGAAATAAATCAAGTAATACAAGGATAATCAATTTGGCTAATCAGAATAGAACCACATATCTCAAGGTCATTGATGTCAGCAGTAATGATAAACCACCCCATGTGATTCAATACACCTCTGTACGGTCCTATTATAATAAGAATTGACACACCAATGGTTGATTTTCATCAAGGGTTCCTAGAACCACACCATTTATTTTATTTCAAAAGGAAATAAAATATCACATGTGATGATACATTTTATCTCTTGGATAAATCTTAAAATTATCGATTAAAATATTACTTGAAAAAATATTTTATCTCCCTTGGATAATTTTAAAATTAATGATTAAAATATTACATGCGATAATATTTTCTCTCCCTTAG
This sequence comes from Viscum album, assembly GCA_963277665.1. Classification (NCBI taxonomy): domain Eukaryota; kingdom Viridiplantae; phylum Streptophyta; class Magnoliopsida; order Santalales; family Viscaceae; genus Viscum; species Viscum album. The sequence continues at coordinate 610,604,690 of OY728129.1, read as the reverse complement.
ATAATTTTTTAAATTATTGATTGAAATATTATATGTAATAATATTTTATCTCTCTTAGATAATTTTCAAATTATCGATTAAAATATAACATGCGATAAAATTTTCTCTCTCATGGATAATATATGGATTATCATTTTATGTCAATGCATGTGTTTGAAATTATCCTTTAATAGTTCATGAAATTAAACATTGACAATTTTATATTAAATAAAATTATCCTTCCCTTATAAAATAATTATCAAAAATATATATTTAACTGTATATTTATATATATACATAGATATATATGTCATTTGACAATCAAAATAAATAACATTGAATAATTTTAATAATATATCCCAAGTTTTTTATCGATATATATATATATATTTATTTATTTATATTGATAATTTATTATATTTTGATAATCCAAATAATTATCATTTGACAATTTTAAATAATTATCCATTAAATAATTTTTTGTTAATTATTTTGGAAAAAACGTTTCATTGCCTTTAATAATTTACATAAACATATCTTTTATATTTTCTTGAAATTATTATTTGATAATTTGTCATAATTATCCTTTGATAAAACTTCATAATTATATTTTGATAATCTCTAACAAAATATACTTTTATATTTCTATGAATTATCTTTTGATGATCATGGATTGATGGCTTGATAATTCTAGGTTTTATCTTTTTAATAAATTTTTAAAATTATCATGTCATAATCGTGTTCAATTATAATTATAATATTCTGTAATTATCTTTGACAATTGTGAAAAATTATAAAATAATATTTTTTGGTATAATTCCCTTGACACAAAAAAATAATAATAATAATAGAATTATCCTTTTATAATTTATAGTTTTTATTAATTTTCAATTAAAATTTATTTCTTTTATTTTCATAATTCTAGAATAAGAAATGAAGAAAATAAATTAAATAAATAAATAAATCCAAATTGTAACCTGGGTATTGCATAACACCGTGGAAGATGAAGGTCACGCCTTTTAGGTATTATTAAAGCATTTTGTGTTGAAATATTATTAAGTTAAATGAGAAAAATGGTTTATTAGTTAAAAGTAGTGTTTTTATTAAACACGTTGTGGAATGGTAAAATGCTCAATTATCAAGTGAAATAGTGATCAAAACGGGTGTTTTAAAATGGCTTTAGGTGTGCAGTATTTTTAGTGTACTTAAATTTTCTAAATGCCTTGATATTCTATGTTAGTCGATTCAAATGAGTCTGGATGGTCCTCAAACTCCTCTACTTTCATTTAATGGAACTCCGTCAATCCAATCCATATTCTTACCTGGTTTGAGGCGTGGCCTTCATCTTCCTCGATGTTGCGCAATACCCGGGTTAAAATTTGGATTTATTTATTTATTTATTTATTTATTTATTTTCTTTTCTTTTCTTCATTTCTTATTCTATAATTATGATAATAAAATAAATCAATTATAATTGAAAATTAATACACAACAGGAAAACGGAATATTTTCAACAGGCGATTTGCGACGGGGCTCCGTCGCAAATAGGTGTTGTTGCGGTGGTCCCATCGCAAAAAGTGTATTTACGATGGTATTTATCCCCTGTCGCAAATGGGTTTTTGTTTATATATCAAAAAGGTATTTTTGACGGGTCGTCGCAGATATTTTAGTTGCGACAGGATTCTGACCCGTCGCAAATGAGAAATTTAAAAAATATTTGCGATGAAGGTATTTGCGACGGACCGTCGCAGAAATGTTTTTATGACGGGTATTCTTCCCATCGCAAATGTTACAGTAAAAAAAATTTACGATGGGAAATCCCGTCGTAAATACTAAAAAAAAATAAAATAAAATAAAATAATTAATACAAATTGTATAATATTATATAAAAATAATAATAATATAAATAAAAAAATATATAAAATATAATTATGAAATATTAATATAAAATAATAATATGAATATAAATAATATAATATAATAATACTAATATTAATAATATAAAAAATTAATATAATATTATTATTATTAAACTTATGTATATAATAATAATATTAATATTAATAATATAAAGAAATTATATTATTATAATATTAATAATAAAATATATATATATATATAATTATGAAATATTAATTTCAAAAAATAATAATAATATGAATATAAATAATATAATATTATATATTATGAAATATTAATATCAAAAAATAATAATAATAGTTCTAATATTAATAATATAAAAATTAATATATTATTATTATTATTAAAATAAACATACATATTTATGAAAAAATACTATTAATATTATTAATATTAATAAAATTATAAAATTATAAACCTCTCAATATTAACAATAAATATAAAATATTAAAAGTAATATTACTAAAATAAGCAGACATTAAAAATAATACTAATAAGTAATAAAATATTAAAAAAATAAAAACAAATTAAATCATACAATATTCGTACCAATATGAAAGAGGAATTGTAAATAGTTAATATGAAAATAAACTACAAACTCAAATGTTTATTACATCTAAAAAAATCACTGGGGGTGGATAATCTGGAGGACCTAGAGGAGGTGGTGTAGGAAACTCCATCCCTAAACTATGAGTGAGACGACGCATATAATCCATATACTCCTGATGTTGCTCCTTATATCGACATCTCTCCTCATCCTGCTGCTGACGCATCTACTCCTGCCATCGACGCATCTCCTCATCATGCTGCTGACGCATCTGCTCCTGCCCCTGATGCAAATCCTCTATAAGCTGACTCTGAGCATGCAGTTGCTCCTGATACTGTGAGGCAGAAGATGATATCTCTCCACGAGCTCCTCTCAAGCTGGACGCCGACATCGCAGTAGTACCATAATAAGCTGCAGGAGTCAAATGAGAGTTGATACCAACTACTCGGCCCTTTTTGAAACCATACTGGGTCGCCTGCATCCATGTCGTCTCATCAAAATGGTGGGCACTAGTCTGATCACTCGTTTTGTCTTGACTCTCAGTCTGTGTCTGAGAGGTCGTGGCCTCATATGACTCCTTAAGTTTCAATTAGAAATTAAAATAATGAAAAGATTATATGCATTTAATTTTCAAACTGAAAAGAAAATAATACTGACCACAATCTGACGCTGGCGATCACCTCTAATCTCTCCAGTAGCCGGATCAGTGTACATTCTCCGATAAACGGTGTATGTTGTAATACCGGGCTGCTCGGCTTTCTATATGAATATAAAATAAACTGTTTATATTTAAAGTTGTATAAGATATTAAAAAAAGTACTTACCCGACGCTCTTTATGCGCACTAAATGTACGACTACCGGCTCGATGCGTCACCTCTTGTCTCCCCCGATTCTGTCGACCCAATGTAGATCTCCTCTGAAACCCACCACCCAACCAGTGTGTACATAATTTATCCCAAACGTGAGATGAAATGTACTCTGGTCGGTGGGCTCTACAGGACTCATCAAATTCTGTCACTCTGGCTTTCTTCATAGCCGTCTTTCTCAAATTATGCAAAAACTGACTGAAATGGTCATGCATAGACACCTCCCATGCCGCGTGGATAGTGGCATGCATGCTCTCATCGATGGGATACCATAAACCCTAATATAAAGTTATTAATGAATTAAATTTCAAAACAAATAATATTTAATTACGTACCAGCCAATGATCGAACATGGCGGCCTGCAGATCAGTGGGAATCTGATCCCATGTGAGTCAGGGCTGAGAAAAATAATGGTGCAAGATAGCGCTCCCCTGTCCAATAGATATGCACGTAAAACTGTGGAAAAAGAAAAAATAATCAAACAATTAGAATATAAATAAATTATAATGAAAGATAACTAAAATACACAGGTTACCATACCACTGCGTGTGCGCATCGAATCCAAGAGGTGGACGTTGCTCCAGGATAGGATCTGGAATCATCAGTCTGGAAAGACCACGCCACCTCCGAGTGCTCCCTGTAGTGCCAATATCCTGAGGGTCAGATGACTCAAGAACCTCATTATCCATAGGTAGATCAGCCTCCAGCAACTGACGAAACGTTTCCGAGTCCATCTGAAACACAAAATTATTGTTATTAGCAAACAGTTGAAAATAACTATTATGTATAGATATATATTTATTATGATTCTAACCGGAATTTTAATGTGTCAATGTTCATCTTCATCATCATCTTCATAGTTGTCAATGTCAATGTCTTCATCTTCCTCGTCAACATCATCAATTTCCATATTAGTTTCACTTTCATCATCTCTTGTCATTTCAAATTCAGTTGTAACATCATTGACAACATCATCACCATCGACCCTTAACTGTGGGGTGTCATCCCCGATATTCATGTCTCTTTATGAAAAAGATGTGTTTTGAGGAGTGTCCTAAAAAATTTCATTTCCTTGCACTTCAGTGGAACCACATTCAGTTTGAGTAAACTAATTTTCTCGAGATTTAACTTTTATTATACTCCACCAATCATCCAACTCTTTTTCAGTAGCACAGTATTTTGCATAATAAATTTGATGTGCCTGATGAGCCAATAAAAATGGTTCATTTACTGCAAGAATTCTTTTATGTTTAATATCAACAATTCCATGAGTCGGATGAATATGCAAGCCTCTCTCAGTATCCAGCCATCAAAATTTAAACATTGTTACATAATTCTGTCTTAAATAACATAGTTCAATAATTTCTTCAAGCATGCTGTAAAAGTCAACTTCAATATCTCTATGATGTGATCCCTTAAAACAAACACCACTATTCATTGTTTTCTTTGATTCCCCATATGCACGTGTATGAAAGAGATAATCATTCACCACATATGCCTTATAAGATTTAACCATTTTGGATGGTGGGCTACTCAATATACGCAATCGACTATCACTCTTATCGGCATGTACAGATACATGAAAATTTGTAAAACATTTATCACCATTAAAAGTAATAAATTGATTTTATATGTAAAACCAAAAAAGAATGTATGTTTCCAGTTTTTGAAACCAGTAGGAAAAAAAATTTTGCCGATGTTCTTCTAAGCCAGTTGCTGTAATTTGTGGAAATTGTTTCTTGATATGATCATAATATAACCTACAAATACAATATGATTAATTTACTATAACAGAATCTATAGAATAAGGGATAGGAGCACTCACTATACAATTGGTAACATTTCTTCACAGTTGAGTAGAACATATGTATGAGCTTTATGATGTTCATCATCTGAAAGCCATCTATCATGAACTCCACCAAAGCCAAGTTCGGGCTGATTGACAACTGATAATTGATTGTTCATATCATCATCAACATTCCCCTCGTTCCGGCCCATGCAGTTAAATTTTGAGGGATATTCAGATTCAAAATAATGAAAGCAGAATAAAGAAATTTCCTCTTGTAAATAAGCTTCAGCAATTGAGCCTTCAACTGATGCTTTGTTACGGACTTTTTTCTTCAATTTCTGCATGCATTTCTCAAATGGGTACATCCATCGAAACTGAACCGGACCTCCACATTTTGCTTCATGCGGAAAATGTAATATCAAATGTTCCATTGAGTCAATGAAAGCCAGCGGAAAGACTTTTTCCAGTTTGCATATAATTACAACAACAACTTCTTCTAGTTTTCTTAGTGTATCATAGTCTTTTGTCGCCGCACACATGTCTCAGAAAAAATATGATATATCTGGTATCGAATCCAAAATCTTAGAATTCAACAAACCTCTTAATCCAATAGGCATAAGTCTTTCCATTATAACGTGACAGTCATGACTTTTTAATCCGGTAATATGACCATTTTTAACACATCTTCCCAAGTTGGAAGCATAGCCATCTGGAAGTCTCAAATCTGCAATCCACTGACAAAATAATAAGTGACACTCTTTGGTCAGTGTATAAACTGCTTTTGGCTTCATTAATTTCTGTGATCTGACATTTTCAAACAATTCAAGTTCTGGTCGCCTGCAAATTTGGGCAAGATCTAATCGTGCCTTTACATTATCTTTGGTTTTTCCCAATGTATCCAAAACTATATGAAATAAATTTTCAAAACAGTTCTTCACAATATGAATGACATCCAACATGTGTCGGACTAACAAATTAGACCAATATGGCAGATTCCAAAAAATGCTCTGTTTTGTCCAATTGTGTTCTTTCCCAAAGCCATGAATTTTCTGTTGGTTTATTGTGGGTCCAAAAGTGATGGAAGGTAATGAAAATACAACTGATTGTAACTTTGTACCTAAGATCATTTTTGGAGGTTCATCTATTTCAATTATTCCTTTTTTGAAATGAGATTTATTCCTCTAAAAAGGATGATAGATTGGAAGAAATCTGTGATGACAGTCAAAATAGCAAGGTTTTTTTCCATTCACGAGCATAAATTCTTTGTTGTCTCCCATACAGTAAGAACATGATTTTGGACCATGTGTTATCCAGCCAGATAACATTTCATATGTCGGGAAGTCACTAATTGTCCACATCAAAGAAGCTTTCATTACAAAATTCTGTTTCGCAGCAGCATCATATGTACCAACACCATGACTCCACAATAAATTTAACTCATCAATCAATGGTTTCAAATAAACATAAATATTCTTTTTCAGATTTCCTAGGATTAATAATGTCAAAAAGATATAAGGCTCTTTCATCAACATCCATGGAGGAAAATTGTACAGAGTTATAAAGACAGGCCAACAAGAATATTAACTACCAAAAGATCCAAATGGACAAAAACCGTCAGTAGAAAGACCCAATCGCACGTTCTGGGATTCTAAAACAAGACAGATTCACTTGATCAAAATGTTTCCATGAATCAGCATCATATGGATGAATCAAGATTTTACCATTTGAAATATTGGTTTTGTACCAAGACATCATAGTCGCTGTGTTTTGAGACATAAATAAATGCTGCAACCTGGGTGTAAGCGGAAAATATCTCAACTGTTTCATAGGAATCAATCCAGACTTCCCTGATTGAGCTTCTTTATACCTCAATTGTCCACATGTGGGACAACTATCCAACGATGCATTTTCACTAGAATATAAGATGCAATCGTTTGAACATGAATGGATATTCTGATAACTAAGGCCCAAATTACGAACCAGTCTCTTACTCTCATAATAATTAGCAGGAAGCACATTTCCTTCAGGTAACAGTGCTTTAACCAAATAAAATATCTGATCAAAACAGTTATTTTACATTCCATTATCTGATTTAATAGCCATAAATTTTGAAACTACTTCTAATTTTCTTATCTTTCAACCAGGATATAATGCATCCTCAGCATACCTGAACAACTCATCAAATTCAGATGGTGCCAACTCGGGAGGTAAATCAATATCATCCTCGATTTCAGTTTGTTGAATGGATGACCTAGCAATATCATGTACTAAATTCTGAAACCGTGATGGATCCGGAATCAAATTATTAGTATCTTCTCTGGAAACTGCGTTCACCGTGTCGATACCAAAAAATATAATCTGATTGAAAACCATAACGCAAGAGATGTTACCCAATGATGTCAAATGTCTCAAACGTTCTCAGAGCACATTTTTTACAAGGACACTTAATTGTCCCTTCTGAAACAAATTCTAGGTTGGATGATGCAAATGATAAGAAAGCTTCAACACCATCAACATATACATGATTTAAACTAGAACCGTTTGTATTTCTGTGCTGATTTATCCAAGCACGATCATCTAATGATGATTGATGTCGATTTCCTTGTTCCATATTCATATATATGTTTCTACAAAATTTAAACCCATTACTTTTGTTAAATAATTTGATATAATAAAAACAATCTCCTAAAAATAGAAGATGCATAATTACAGTTATTTCTTAGTAATTACCAACAATTATAGGTGACACAGTTAGTTTTTAATCATACCCACTAATTATTATTAATTTAGCAATACTTATCAATACTTGGAAAAATGAAATATACTTGAATAATGAAATAAAATTTTGTAATCATCGTTGTGGAGATTATATTACTAATTATTCTTATTTTTTTGAGTGGATTGGCAGCAACTCTTTTGCCTGACGACTCATCTCCTTGCAAGGAGATGAGTCGTTAGGGAAAAGTGCCTCTTTTGTCTGACGGCTCATCTCTTTTTAACTTTATCCCGACTGAAATCTGTAAGAAAAACTTGCTCTAACAAATATGAGAACACATTTTTCATACTGATTTCAGTGGGAAAAAGTAGCAAAGATATGAGACGTTGACCAAAAGGTAGCCGCCAATCCGCTGGAAATTGTGCTAATTTATAACCATGTACTTGAATTTATTTTATTTTTGATTAATTATTACTAATTATTTCTAATTATTACTAATTATTACAAATCTCAATATTTCCAACAGATTTCTCTCTATTATTAAATGTTCAAATCTTAAAGAGTCGTTAATTTTCAGGTCATGCCCAATAAAAAGTTTGTGTCAACCATGTCCAATTTAAACTCTATAATTGACCTTACATGGTTGATCACCTCGCAATTAGTGTTGCAATAGGATGACACAGGTAATGTCATTCTTGTCTTTAAGAATCATTTCACATGACCCTTTACATAGATCATTCTTCCTTGAAAAATTAAGAGAACTTCAATATCTTTCCCTTAATTTTTCAAGAAAGAATGGCCTATGTGAAAAGTCATGTGATATAATTCTTATAGATGAGAAAGACATGACTTGGATTGTCCTATTGCAATGCTACTTGCGAGTTGATCAACCAAGCATGAACAATTATAGAGTTTACATTGGACACGGTTGACACAATATTTTTATTGGGCATGACTTGAAAATTGGTGACCCTTTAAGATTTGAACATGTTAAGAATAAAGCAAAACTTGTTGAAAATATTGATAATTGTAATATTTTACAAATTTTTTATAATTTTAATAATATTAATATTTTTTAAAAAAAATATTAAACATATAATAATAAAATAATTATATTATTAGTATTATTTAATTATTAATATTAGAGTAATATAATATTTTATATTATGTTACTATTTATATTATTAATTATATTACTAATTATGTTACTAATTAGTAACAAACATGATTGACCATTCATCTACCTCAATTTTCTTTTCATTTGTGCATTGAGGTTGACAGGAAACTTCTACCTCCACATGTAGTATTTACTTTTACTATCAAAATTATAAACCTTCTCACCTCTATGCTGGCGAGGAGGTTGATAATTTTGACAGTAAAAGAAAATATTACATGTGGAGGTAGAAGTTTCCTATCAAGCCTCAACACACAAATGAAAAGAAAATTGAGGTAGATGAGCGATCAATCACGCTTGTTAATTGTTTCCTAATTATTTTTAATTATTTCCTAATTATTTTTAATTGTTTCCTAATTATTTTTAATTATTTCCTAATTATTTTTAATTGTTTCCTAATTATCCTAATTATTTTTAATTGTTTCCTAATTATCCTAATTATTTTAAATTATTTCCTAATTATCCTAATTATTTTTAATTTTTTCTTAATTTTTTTTAATTGTTTCTTAATTATTTTCTAATTATCCTAATTATTTTTAATTGTTTCCTAATTATTTTTAATTGTTTCCTAATTATTTTTAATTGTTTCCTAATTATTTTTAATTTTTTTCTAATTATTTTTAATTGTTTCCTAATTATTTTTAATTGTTTCTTAATAATTTTTAATTGTTTCCTAATTATTTGTAATTATTTGTTAATTATTTTTAATTTTTACCTAATTATTTTTAATAGTTTCCAAATTATTTTTAATTATTTCCTAATTATCCAAATTATTTTTAATTGTTTCCTAATTATCCTAATTATTTTTAATTGTTTCCTAATTATTTTTAATTATTTCCTAATTCTCCTAATTCTTTTTAATTTTTCCCTAATTATTTTTAATTGTTAATTATTTTAATTGTTTCCTAATTATTTTAAAGTTTTTCCTAATTATTTTAATTATTTCCTAATTATTTTAATTGTTTCCTAATTATTTTAATTGTTTCCTAATTATTTTACTTGTTTTTTAATTATTTTAATTGTTTCCTAATTATTTTATTTGTTTCCTAATTATTTTATTTGTTTCCTAATTAATTTATTTGTTTCCTAATTATTTTATTTGTTTTCTAATTATTTTATTTGTTTCCAAATTATTTTATTTGTTTCCTAATTATTTTATTTCTAATTGTTTCCTAATTATTTAATTTCTAATTGTTTCCTAATTATTTAATTTCTAATTGTTTCCTAATTATTTTATTTCTAATTTTTTTCTAATTAATTATTTCTTAATTATTTAATAATTATATAATTATTCCTAATTAAATATAACTTTTTCTAATTATTTGTAATTTAATATATTTATTTCTAATTATTACCAAAACATCCTCCGGGAGTGCCGAACCAAAAGTGCAGCAAGACCCGTTGTCGTGTACCAGGTTACCCCAATTCAAGCTCGAAACACCTTGTCAGAGTTTTCACTCCTAGGTACATCTATGCCAGAGCCGCCTCTACTTGTTCGTATCCATACAAGGACTATTTGGTACAACCACTTAATCTAATTATACTATATAGCTATATAAATATTCTATTAAAAAAAATAAAATTAACAGTTAAAAATAAAATTAACAATTAAAAATAATTTAACAATTAAAAAAACTATAAATACCTTTGATATGCAGTTTGCACCTCATAACTCCTTCTCTGCTCTTCCTGTAAGAAAAAATTAAAATAAAGAAAATTTCTACTTAGTACAGAAATTTAAAGAGAGAAAGGGAAGAAAAAGAAGAGAGATCTGAATGATTTGAAAAAAATGGATGGAGGTATATATAGGTTAGAATATTTGCGACGGTCTTATTTGTGATGGGAACCCATTGCAAATACGAGTATTTGCGACCGTAGACCGTCGCAAATACCTTCGCCCGCATTAATTACGGGTGGCGGTTAAATGGGTTTTTGTGACGGGCCCGTCGCAAATAGCTGTCTACTGACATACCATTAGCGACGGGTAGATATCCCCCTCGCAAATTACTATTTACCACTGCTGGTATTTGTGACGGGGCCCGTAGCAAATACCTTCACCTGCATTAAATACGGGTGGTGGTTAAAAGGGTTTTTGTGACGGTCCCGTCGCAAATAATTGTAGGCTGACATACCATTAGCAATGGGTAGATATCCCTGTCGCAAAATCCTATTTACTGCCACCAGTATTGGAGACGGGACCCATCGCAAATAACACCTGCTAATAGTGTTTTGCGATGGTTAATTGTCTCGTCACAAATAGTATTTACTACCTCCGAGTACTTGCGACGGGACAAAGGCCACCGTCGCAAATAGGCTTCCAGCGTTTGGCGCGCAAACCGCACCATACCTATTGCGACGGGTCCTGTATTCCCGTCGCAACTAGCTGACCATTTGTGACGGGTATATATACCCATTGCAAATATGCTTTTCGTCGGATTTATTGCGACGGGATTTATTCCCATCGCAATAGTCCATTTTTCCCGTCGTGATAAAAACTATAAATTATAAAATGATAATTCCATTATTATTATTATTTTATGTCAAGAGAAATTCTGTAGAAAATTATCATTTGATGATTGTGCACAATTATCAAAGATAATTTCAAAAGATTAGAATTATAATTGAATCTGATTATCACATGATAATTTTAAAAATTTATTAAAATGATAAAACCTGGAATTATGAATTCATTAATCCATGATCATCAAAAGATAATTCATAAAAATTATAAAATGATATTTTGGTAGAGAATATCAAAATATAATAATGAAGTTTTATCAAAGGATAATTATAAAAACTTATCAAAGAATAATTTCAGAAAATTATCAAAAATATGTTTACATGAATTGGGAAAGCCAATGACACATTTTATCCAAAGTAATTATCAAAAAATTATTGAATGGATAATTGTTTAAAATTGTGAAATGATAATTATTTAGATTATCGAAAGATAATGAATTATTAATATATATGTATATATATATATATATATCGATAAAAAACTTGGGATATTTTATTGAAATTGTCTAATGTTATTTATTTTGATTGTAAATATATATATATATATATAGTTAGATATATATTTTTCATAATTACTATAGAAGTTAAGGATAATTTTATTAAATATAAATTTATCAATGTGTAATTGCATGAATTATTGAAGGATAGTTTCAAACACATGAGTTGACATAAAATGATGATCAAGATATTATCCATGAGAAAGAAAATTTTATCGCATATAATATTTTAATCGATAATTTGAAAATTAACCAAGAGAGAGAAAATATTATCGTATGTAATATTTTAATAGATGATTTTAAAATTATCCAAGAGAGATAAAATATTATCGCATGTAATATTTTAATCGATAATTTTAAGATTTTTCCAAAAGAGAAAATATATCATCACATGTTATATTTTATTTCCTTTTGAAATAAAATAACTAATGTTGGTTCTAGGAACCCTTGATGAACATCGACCATTGGTGTGTTGACTCTTACAATAATAGGACTGTGTGGAGGTTTATTAAATCATAGGGGATAGCTTATCATTACCACTGACATTGAAGTCCTTGAGATAGGTGGTTCTGTTTCGATTAGCCAAATTAATTATCCTTGTATTTCTTGATTTATTTCCACTGATAATTTAAATCCAATTAATTAACTTACTTTCAATTGATGTAATAAAATCCAATTCCTTTGAATTGGGAGATTTGAATTATTTTTGGCTTGATAATCTATAAAATCCCCAATTCCATTGAATTGAGGTGTCTGTTTATTAAAATTGGATGATTTAATTTATTGAATTTAAATTAGAGTTTTGATAGAAATGTTTTCAATTAAATTGTTGAATTTTATTTTGGGTTTGAATTGTGTAATGATGGAATTTGTTTTGAATGGATTTCAAACTAGAAACAATGGCTTAAAATGATTTGATAGAAACTCAGTGGTTTTATCTTGTAAAAAGGCATGTTTTTTAATAAAACATGTTTTCGTTTTAAATGGAAAGAAATTAGCACTTTTGAAATGGAATAATGGGATTTATTATATTTTTAAGTAGTCTTAAAATAGTTCACCCATCATGTAAGAGCACATGAAAGCCTTAGGTAGTTGGTGAGTTATTTGGAAACACTCTATGCTACGACAATATTCTTAAATATACTAGCGGTGGGTCACATCCCTGATGGGTTAGTGACAAGTCTCCTTTGGCCATTGTTATAGGGACATGTGTATATACATTTTTTTGAGTTCAAATAGATATTGTGGAATCCTATACATTGTTAATACTGTCAAACCTTTTAGAAAATGACCATGTTGCTTGCTTGTTTATTTATTTTTGAGATATAAATGTATTCTGATGTTTGTTTGAACTGCTTAAATGCCTTCTGAATTTATATAAACTATATTATATATATTTTTTACATAATCCATTATTTTAGAAATATTCCATTATTTGAAAAATTATTTCTTAAATTATTTATTTCCGTCGTTTGAAAATTTATAGCATATTTGGTTTAAATATGCTTTTGAATTTCCAAACCTATTTACTTTAAAATTGATAATTTTTATTTAGATAATATATATTTGGCATTTGTTAGGGAATATTTGGTGGTATCCTACTAGTATTAGGCTCACACCCTACTTTTTCCTTCAGGTTTTTGAAGACTTTCTTATTCTAGGTTCGAGAAATGGGAAGGGATCTCTTAGATATGGATCTACCTATTGAGCTTTGGTCTTGGTGAGTTGTGTCCTTAGGGAAGTTGGGGTTGTTTTTCCCCATTTTAGTACTTTGGTTGTTATACTTTGGGCATTTTATTCCATGTTGTATTCTGGTAAATCACTCTCATTGGAGTTTCTTTTTTATGCATACTTCTTTGTCTTATTTTTCTTCTACATTCTTGTAGAAAAAAAAATATTTCCCAATATTATGTTGTATGATGCCAGGTGCTAGTCATCGACCCGTTGGGATCGGGAATACCCTTCGGGATATGTCAGGGTTGGCTCAGTTATCGGGTTACCAGGGTACCTAGGTTGGTTCGTGACATTAACCTCTTCCATTGATTCAATGCAGTGTGACATTTTCTCCAAGTAAATCATTAAATATATAAAATAGGACTTATTTAATGAATTAAGAATAATCCATGTTGTTCTATAGGAATATCTTGTATCAATTTATCAATCTATAAAAGATATATCCTTTATTTTGAAAGAAAATGTGCCTGAAGTTCAGAGTGAGTTATCTGAAGTGAAGAAGGTAGTGATTTATATCTTAACTAGATTATAAAATATTCTCAGTTCTTCAAAAAACAATTTTTAGGATATACATAAAAAGCTTGAAGACCTTCGTTATATATTTTTTAGCAATTTAAAGAAAGAATCATTTTAGGATGATGATGAAGAGGAAGTAGCTACTTTAGTGGAGTGACAAGAATTTTCAACCACTGTATGGGGTAAAGAAATAATTTATGTTATTCATTATATAAACATGTTATATAATAAGTTTTAATAATTAAAGAAGTCAGTTTTTGGAGTTTTAAATAAAGAATATATGTATTATTTCTTAGAAATTTTTCTCAACAAGTTTGGAATGGTTTTGTAAATATCCTATATTGATGAAAAAATGATATAGTGAAAAGAATAAACACTTATGTTGATGCCTTATTTAAATTCATGGGATACATTTTCCAGGACCTCCTATAGTTGATCAAAATGAATCTATTTCACATATATTAAGGTATATCTTTGACCAGTAAATTACTATCAAAGTTAGAACCTCAAGTTTCTTTACCATCAAGTGAACCACCTGCTAAACCATTATTTATACCAGTAAAAAAAATTATTTGGTGATAGATAAGTGATATTCCATTAACATTTAATCCACACCAGTAAGAATCTCTCAAGGAGATTGATCAGGTTTTTGAGCATCTATGCTGACTTTGGGTGATTTTTTTGGTGAAACGGTTGATGATCCTCTATCTAAATCATCTTTACCTTCTAAAAATCCATTATCATTCAATAAACAACCCCCTAAGAATCATTTTAAGTTTAATAGTTGATACACTTACACTCTTTAGTATAAAAATTTTATTTCTCAGTGGATGAATACTTTTAAAATCATTTGAATCATTCCTGGTTTTATGGAAACTTTAAACATTTGAATTTATCTTTAAGTTAATATTTGAGTGCTTTAATTATTTTAATACTTTAATGCTTTTAATTTTCATTTTAGAATGTTTATTTTTGATATGATTATAAATTATTCTCCAATTCTATGTTATGATTTATTTTTACTCTCTACCATTTTACCTATTTATCTATATGATCGATATGTTTTAGTATATATTTACTATTTAATTTTCCTTATTTTATTAATGATATTTATTACTTATTGAAAAAAAATTAATTCCAATTTCTATTCACAATCAATATCATTACCTATTTACAATGATTCATGTGAAATATTAATTGCATTCCTTACTCTACTACTTTTTTGTATTACAAAAGGGGGAGAAGAAAAGGAAAATGGAAAAAATAAAATTTCAAAATTATTTTTGAAAAGAAGGGGAGGAGAAAAGAAGAATATAAACATTTTATGTTTTAAAATTTTTACTCTATTGGAAAAGGAGAATATAGAAATTTAATGAAAAAATTTAAATTGCTAAATTTTTCATGGAAGAATAAAATGATTTAGAAATGGATATTTTCTTTAAAGCGGGAGATGAAAAGGAATCATCCATTATTCTAAAAAATTATGAAGTGTTTGTTTTATATTTTATGGGTTTTTTATCACCAAAAAAGGGTATATTATTGGACATACTTATGGTTTCCTAACATATCTCAGTTTTTATGTGTTTTGATGATTCAAAAAATCCCTAATTTTATTTTAACAAGTTCATCTCAAGTGTCTTAAACAATAGTCTTGATAATTTTATCTTATACTGTGTAAAATATTAAATCTACACAAAAGTGATTTATCTTATGAGAATTGAATAATATCTTATATATACTCAGAATTATAAAGTTTTAGAAGTTATTTTAACCATTTAATACTTTATATTATTAATATAATGGTCGAGTTTATGAATACTCAAGTCATATTCTTTAGTCAGAATGAATATATATGAAACATTATCTTATGAAAATGAAATTCATAAAATATTATCATTCAAGAGACAGAGAGGTTATGAAATCTAAGTATCACCCCATAAATTATTTTATCTTATGCTAGAGAATTTTTTATGGAGTATTAAAGTCAGTTTATCATATGAAGAAGATAAAAACCTTATTTATGTTATGAATTCTCTCAAAATTTATCTTAATATGAACAGTACTTTCAGAAGAATATCTTATGAAGATCTTTATGTTATGAAGAATGTCAGGATTAGTTTTATAAAATTTTGATAATTCATTTCATGCTTTTGAAGAATATCAGAAAAGGTATTATCTATTTAAGGAAATATCGATCTAAATAGTTTGTCACTTTACTATAAATGGAAGGATTTGAAGAAAGATAATAACTCTGACATTGCATCCACAAAAGTAATTTCTATATTTGTAATAAATAATGACATGTACTTAATTTCTTATCTTATCAACCTCTCAATGCATATCTCACTCGACCATTATGATTATCTCATTTTGAAGTTCAAAATGAGATATAAAAATAGGAGTTAGTTTCTACTAAATTAGAGATGAATAATATGAGATAGATGAAAGTGAAGAATGATTTGAATGCTCATATGAATTTTCATAATACATTTACATATAAGTGATCATACATAGTCACTTTTGTTGTTCTTACCAATTATATTAGTTTCACTAAAGATAATCTTGGATTATACCTTGAATACTATCATCTTCCCAGGATGAATCTTCAACTACTTATAGTTTCTACTTAAAAATATGTGATGCAACCATATCATCAAAGTTTTATCATTCTATTTTGTTTACACTCAGTTTAAGAGTGTGATTTAATACCATGGATAGGTCTTGTAAAGAGAGATCCTTGTTGAAAGCTCTTCAACCATTGATTAAAGTGATAGTTGCTTGTACTCAGTTGGGATTCCCCAGTAAAAGGGCGGTTATAGTGAAAATAATCGTACTCATGAAGTATAGTATTGGTTTAGTGGACTATGAGAATTTTTTTCCTCAAACCACTATAAATATCCTATGTTCCATTTATTTCCTTTATGTTTTTATTTCCTCTACCTATCTTTAATAAAAAAAATATTTGAACTTTCCTATCTTGAAGAGGTAGTTTTTCTGTAAAGAAAAAGTTTTAGAAACTCAATTCACCCCCTTCTTAAGTGTTCATCTAGCCATTATTCAGGACAATGGGAAATTCTTAATTATTGGATGTAATGATCTCAGGTATCATGATGCCCCTACTTCCAAGACCATTCATAAGACAGATTAAAACTTCAAGTAGAAACTCATTTAATAATATATTACTGATTCACCTCATGAGATTATAGATGCATCAAGGGGATATATAAATATATTCCCCATCCATCACTGCATGTACAAAACATTCCTCATATATCAAATAATCAATTTAATTCATGAACAGTGTTTTTTATCATCAAATAACTGAATTAGGTAATGAATACAGATTTATAAATACTTCCCCAAATAAATAAATAACTTTCAATTTATAACATTGTATGTAGAAATGATATATTTTTTGAAAAATAAAAATATCCATGATAAATAATATGGATATTTAGGGGAAATTTAACGTCCAATGATCACATAAAAGTGAATAAGTCAAGGTAAAGTTAATGACTCTAAAAACAACTCAAGGAAGTGAATTTCAATGATGTCCTAGGAAAACATAATCATAAAACATCCAAATTAAGGATAAGTATGGTATTAATACAACATTTCCCCAGATAATTATATGAAAAATAAAAGGTTGTGATAATCTATGAATATAAATACCATAAAAATATCTTTAAAACATTATTGAGGAAAATATCCCTTTCATTTTGAAAATAACCTTTTAAAAATAAATGTTCATAGATCATTTTAAAAATAATTTTATTTTAAAATAAAATTTAAAACATAAAAATGAATTTTTAAAACATGGAGCGGTCATGATAGTGGGAAATTCTATACTTTCTGATTATGTTAAAATAATGATTCCTTTCCCCTTTTTAGTAAAATCCAAACATACCTTGTTTTTGAAAACGACATGAAGATTCCTTTCAAAAAAATTTTAAAAAGTAAAAATGGGTAAAATTTTATTTAATAAATAGTTTTTAAAAGGGTTAAAATTTGTGATTTTTTTTAAAAAAACATGGTTTTGGAAGAAAAGGTTTTCTGACTGAAGATAGAAATGAAGTCATCTTTTATTAAAACATTTTCTCAATCATTTTAAGTAAAAAATAGTGTTAAATAGTAATATTACTTGAAAAAGTTCATTAATAAAAAATATAGAAGAAAATTAATGGATTGACTAAACAATGATCAAATAATTTACATAATTTAAATTCAGGTTTAAAAAATACCGATTAAAACAAGGTTATGAAATAAATCCTTGCAAAGATCATAATGTTAAAGTGAGAATAGATTAGTGAATAAATTATGTGAATTAAATTTAAATCTACATGATCAAAATAAAAATCTAAAAATATATATTCAAAATTTATTACACGTATAATATTATATTATCAAAGACAACAAAGTAGTAATATAACTCAATGAAAATAAATTGAGTTATGAAATTATTTACCACTTTGTAACTTTTAATTCTAATCCCCGTAGATAATATAATTCAAATTTAAGCATAAAATATAATTAATTATGAATTATTCATGGTATTACATGAAAAATGAGTATTATATAAACCATATAAAATATATTAGGTGCATAAAATTACAATATGACTCAATGAAATGAAATTGAGATGAAATATTCCTCATGCTTCCTTTTGGTTGAACATGACTTAATATCCTATATAATTATTTTAAACATGTTATTAACTTGTTCCATAACCATATTAATATTTATAATGTCATATATGATCCTTTTATAATAAATTATTACCTATTAATTTATAATATTTCATTATCTTCATTATTTTGGGTATTAATTGCCTTGTTTTCTCATTCGTTCTTTGTTATGAAAGTTCAAGTTCTAGAGAATATTATATAGTTACGTCACCTACAGAATAGTAATCATGATATAATTATCATATTTATACATTAATTATACTTTTAATACCAATCATTAAATATGGATTTGATAAATGATGCACTTTATGATCATAGAGACGGTAGGTTGTACATACACATGAGTAACATTTCCATTTTTCAATAATCATTATGGAAAGGTGGTAATTAAAATTTTATATTAATCGAATGTAAATAATATCATAAATAACATATTATATCTTAGTTATACTTATATATATCATCCATTTGGTTTGGTTATGAAAATAGGTTCACATCATTCCTTGAAGGTGGTAGTCCACACATACACAAATGACGTTATCATATTTTAGTGAGTGAAAACGTAAGAAATATGATGATATATAATTTTCTAATAATAATGAATATGTCATTAATATCATAACTAATTCATGTATATAACATATATTTATTATATTTATCCTTATTTCCTTTCATGTAAATCAATAGTGAAAAATGAATTATGTCGCTCCACGAAGTTATAGTCTTCCATACACATGAGAGACATTATCGTATCCCCTACAAAATGGAAGTAAAAAAGTTATATATAATAGAATGACTCAAAGGGTATAATTATTTTATAAATATCATATGTGTACTTTATATCCATTATCATAACCAACCTTGAGATTTGGTAATGAAAAAACGAATGACATCGGTTCGTGACACTAATGGAAAATAGACAAATACCCATGGTTTTCCAAAACTATGGTTATAGGCTCCCTTATACCCATGGTTTTTCCAAAAAATGCGGGTATAGGGTAGTTTTTCGAGACCAATACCCATGGTTTAACAAAAACCAAGGGTATAGGGTTGATTTTTGAAGACCCATACTAAGAGTTTTGTAAAATCATGGGTATAACTTTCCCACCTTATGGCGTGAAAAAAAATTTGCAGGGCACAAATTTCTTTTGACATGAACACCTATTCCCATAGTTTTCTATCTATAGCCATGTTTTATATAAATATATAACTAAATATATTTTTATATACCAATAATACATATGGGAAAGTGGATTTGTGGGAGGAATAAATGAGCGGTCCAGGGATTGAATCTCATGGCCGCATTTTTTTCAAATCTATACCCATGGTTTTAAACCCATTTGTATAGGTGAATGATACTATGTAATGGTGACTGACATGATGGATTGGACCAATACCCACGATTTCCTAAACTGTGGGTATAGATTATGGGCTATATCGAAACCTCAATAGCCCACGGTTCCCTTAAATTGTGGGTATAGGAAATACCCACGGTTTTAGGGGTTATACCCATGGTTTCAAACCATGGGTATAGGGAAAATTTCCAGTAGTGCAATATGGTAGTACATTAAAACAATGACTCCTTTAACCTTTTTGGTAAAAGAAAAATATGTCTTGTTTTAAAAATGACTTGAAGATTCATTTCAATAAATTTTCTAAAAAGTAAAAATGGGTAAAAAATTATTTAATAAATCATTTGGAAAAGGGTTAAAAAATTGAAAACATCTTTATAAAACATTGTTTTGGAAAAAAAGAATTTCCGACTGAAGAGAGAAATGAAGTCAAATTTTAGTAGACAAATTCTCAATAATTTTAAGTACCAAAGACTAAATAAATGGTACCATTATTTGAAAACGTTCATGAATAACCATATGAGAATAAAATTAAAGGTGTTATTAAATAAATATAAAATTATTTCCATCACGGTAAATTTAAGTATAAATAATCTCGATTAAAATGAGATTGTGAAATATTACAAAGAGCATAACGTTAAAGTGAGAATATATCAATGAATCAATTATTTTTATAAAATTTAAATACACATGTTACAATTTTAAATAGAAAAATAGATTTTTTAAATTTCATTACACACATGGTCTTAGAATATCAAAGACAATTAAGGTGTAATATAACCTAATGAAAGGAAATTAAGTTATCAAATTCTTTACCACTTGGTAACTTTTAATTCAAATCCCTTTAGATTAAATAATTCCAATTTAAAATTTAAATATCATAAAGAATTAATTATTTGAGATATTACATGAAAAAGGGATAGTATATTCAAAATATAAAATAAATTAGGTTCATAACATTACAATATGCCCCAATTGAATTAAATTGAGACGAAATACCTTACCTTGTGCTTCCTTTTGGTTCAATGTGATTTAATCTATTATATGGTGGTTTTAAACATTTTTTTAACTTATTTTAGATCCATATATGTATTTATAATATCATATATTATATTTTTATTACATGTTATCACACGTTCATTAATAATCTTTCATTATTTTTATTATTTTGTGTTTTAGTTTCCTTGTTTTCTCATTCATGCTTTGTTATAAATTTTATAGTTCCTATGAATGTTATATATTTCCATAATATATAGAATAATAATACATAACTCTCATATTTATACATAATTTATGATTTTAATACTAATTATGAAAGATGGTTTTTATAAATGAAGCATGTTACAATCATAGAGATAGTAGTTCATACGTATGCATGAGTAATGTTTCCATTTTTCAATGACCTTTATGAAAATGTGGTAAGTAATATTTTATCATTAAAAAATATATCATAAATACCATATTATTTATTTAAATATAATTAAATATATCATCCAAGATATTTGGTGATGAAATGAGAGTCGTGTCGTTCTGTGAAGGCGGTAGTCCACACGTACACAAACAAAATTATCATATTTTCATGAGTGAAAATGTAATAAATAAAATAATATATTATATTTTATGAATGATAAATATTTCATTAATAGCATAATTATTTCATATATATATATATAATATTAATTAAATGTTTTTGTATTACCTTCCATGTAAATTTTTATTGAAAAAAATATCATCGCTTAATGAGGAAATAGTCTGTTGTACACAAGAGCAACGTGATCGAATCCCCTGTGGAATGGAAAGTAAAAAATTTTATATATTATATAATGACTCTATAGGTATACTTATATTATAAATATCATATATATATTTTATATCCATCATCATACACAACTATGATAGGTGGTAATGGAGAAACGAATGACATCGATTCGTGAGGTGGTAGTTCATCATACAATTGAATATTGATTTTGTAACCCATTTAATGGAAGTCAGAATATTTGTAGGTAATTAACCTTATGAAAAAACATCTTAGTATATGTAATATAATTATTTTATTATATCAACTTTTTTTAATAATAATTGAAGGTGGTGGAGGAAGAAATAAAAAAACACTCGATGAAGAATGTTACCTCTTCCTCGGGTAACCACATTAGGTTTGCACCAAAATCCTTCCAATGTTGGATTTTTTACCAAAATAACATTTATAGGATTATATGATGGAATTTTTTAAGTAATTTGGGTAGGAATTGATTGAACCAAAAGTTATTTTATGTGTTAATAATAGAGTATAGGGGTGGCATTTCATAAGTGAGGTGAGTGGAACACTTATAATTTTTGAAAATAAAAAGGGGTATATGTGTTTTTCACTTTCCATAATGGTCAAAAATAGATTTTTATTGATACTTAGATATTATAAGGTTGAAATTTTTACATTAAATAGATTTTAGACAAGTTTTTATGCAAGAACCTGTATTTTTTCAAGAACATGTCTATTTTGAGTTTTGTGTTGAACCACTTTTGTTTGGGTTTTTCTTTTTATTTAAACCTTGGTGGTTGAGTTACTTAAAGGATGGAAAGTTTTTTTTGGTATAAATGACCTAATGTTTAGGGATGTATGTTTTTTTAAATTAGTTGATTTTCGGTAAAAATGTACCAAGTGTTTATGAGTATTTTCCATGGTTTGGATGGATTCATAGATGGTTCAGAATTTTCTTAGAGAAACTAGGCTAAAATCTATCTACTATACATTTACGCACTATAAACATGTTACATGATGTGTAACTCTCACCAATAATATTTCATTAATTGGTTCGTGGATTGAAATTAACACACACAATGAAACTGGTTCACATCGTTTATTGTTCGACCGTGGTTATTTTAACTCGAGGTGTCACATTATTCATCATAACTCATAAATTTTTAAATAAATATTGTGAAAGGAATTCATATAATAAATTCCATGGTCTTAGAATGTTTAAATCCACAATATGTGTATGATTCATTCTTCATATTTCGTGTATCCCTCTCTCTTGAACCTTATAGAAACACTAAATGATTTTGGATTGATTTGATCCTTTTCAGATGTCTCAATCAAGTGTTCAATATTTAATAAGTTTATTTTATTTGTTCTTCCCCTATATTTTGTTTGTTCATTGTTTTGGTGGTGGAAACTCTTAACTATGCTTGTTTTTTGTGTTGATCGTGGTATTTTTCAATCAGGGTATTTATTCTAATCTTATTTTCCTTCTTCCTTATTGGTGTTACCCATTGGAAGTGTTGTTTTGATCATCAGATAAGGTATTTAGTCTAGAACCAAATCCTATGGTTTGTTCATAATTTTTTAAATATGTTCAATATTATGTGATTATGTCAAAAAAAATGTGTAAATTAACAAACTAAATAAATTATGATGATAATCATGGGTTTATATTAATCCTTAGATCCCTTTGGACTCAATAATGTTGAAACCCAACTTGCGGTAACATGTAGGGTGAGCCTACCCTTGAATAATAAAGAAATTTATAATGGATTAAAGTATGTTTTAGCATGGAATGAGATCTTAGGTGATTTCTTGTGATAGATTCACATTGGAAAATCATTTCCTTAATTATTGAAAGGATGGGGATAAATTGGTAATAATTGTGTGTGTAAATTATCATGGCAATGAATTAAGATATAATTTAATGGATTCATGGGTAATTGAAAGACAAGTGGTAATTAGTTGAATTAACCATTATGGATTATGATATTACGATGTATTATTCTTTCTATTGTGACTTGTTTTGTGATTGATGCTGAAATTATTATATAAAGGGATATACCTAGTGATGCTGAAATGCATATATAAAAGACTTTTCTTATAAGTAGATATGATTTTATTAAAGGGATTGGTTTGAATTCTAAAATAAATATATAAAGGTCTTTGAGCAGATACTGAAATGATTATATAAAGGGATCTTCCTGATTATGCTATAATTTCTACAAGGATTGACCTAGTTATGTGATTATGTTATGGACTTGTATTTATGGTTGTAATGGTTATGCTACATGATCATATATATTATGGAATGGTGTTAAACTAGGTTTATTGTTGTACTATATTAATTGATTAATTAATACACTTTTTTATAATTCTATTATATGTGCTTATTATCATATAAGTTTTTTTTAGACATATTGGTGTTGAACTACTAAGTTTTACTCACATCCTATTTAGACCAGCATTTGGTACCCAAGAAGATTACATGGATACATTTTTAGACAAGGTCAAAGGGCCTTATTGTTGATTATTGCATGCTATATGGGTTGGATCTTGGAGACTGGATAGTCATGGGGTTTGGGATCAGGTTATTTTGAGTTTATTTGTGTCATCGTGGTATTTTATCTGTATCACTTTCAATGTGAAGTTTATATACATTCCATACTGACATTACATGATTCCTTATTATTTGGTTTTCTTGGTTTATCATTTATCTTCCAGTTGATTGATATATCATTTTTTTTATTTATGTTACTCTGTTATTTATTATTTTTCTTTATTTCCACTATATTATAACTCTATAATATGGTCTATAGTCTCCCCAATATATGTTTTTACACCTCCACTGCTAGTTGGAAGTCTCTATCATATGGGGATTCATTCTTAAGGTCCAGTAACCAACCTAATTTAGACACATGGTAGAGTACCGGATTAGGGTATGTTACAAATTGGTATTAAAGGAGAAGGTCTTTATTTTATACTACATTACTATTTGGGAAAGGTAGAAAGAAGACTAGGATTTTTTGGGACTTGGTAATGAGTTTGGGAATGGGAGTAGCTAACCCATGTATGGGGGAAAATTCGAGTTCCCAGGGATTGGATTTTTTTTCATGATGTTCATTTGTTACGGTTGATGTTATTTCACCTTGGGTGGTTCACATGTTGTGTGATGTTATTTTTTCCTGATATTTATACTTGTGTGATGATATAGAGAAAGATGAGTCTGAAATCATCATGATAGGAACATATAGGAATATATTGACATGAATCTTTCATGATAGGGATATATTCATTACATGTGATATATTTCGAGTATGAATTTTGAAATGAGATACCTTTTATATCTGATAAATGAAATGAAATTACTCTTATGTCATATTAATTTTCTTCTTAATCCATTTTTAGATACACCACGAGCCAATGGTTCTATTTTTTTTTACCTATTGAGTTTGAACTTGTTGTGATCCATTGTTATAAGGAGTGTATTTTTCTTGTAGATAAAATGCCTATTTTTCATCTTCCAATTGAGCGTTATGAGAGTAGAAATCAGAACACTCCTAAGATAGTTTGCCTGGAGATTCTTATAGCTCATAAGGATCAAATGTATGTTCAGTTTCATGACAGCTTCATGGGGGTAATGTGATCCATGAAAAGGTATAATTTTCATTCTATGCCTTCGATTTCTGAGTTGATGAAAGAGTTTCATCTATAGTATCTACCTACATTCAGTGGGGAGGGAGTCCCCTAGGTAAATGAGTTCTAGATTCAGTCAATCCAGATAATCTTCAAGCACCTTGAGACACTCGCATATAAGAGGGTGGAGCTTGTTTCATACAGGCTTCATGGATAAGAAAATTTTTTGTGAAATATTCTGGAGGAATCTAGGTTGTAATGGAAGTTAACCTAGAAGGACTTCAAGGTGAGGTTCAAGAGAAACTTTTATCCAAAGACATTTAGGGGTGAGAATTCTCACATGTTCATGTACTTGACATAAGAGATCATGTAATCAATGGAATATTCTAGAAGTTTTACCTACTTGTAATTATTTGTGGCTTATTTAGTAGCTAATGATATTTCTAAGGAAATAAGTTTTTGTGATGGGATTCACTCTGAGATTAGGTCACTGGTGAACATATTTTATTTTAGATTATTTTCAAACATAATGAATCAAACACTCATCACGGAATGGAATCTAAGAGACACCTCATGCAGCATCCAAGATATTTCAGTAGGGATAATTGGGAACTCTTATTCTGGTGTAAGGAAACATCGTTGTGATAGTTATCACCAAGAAATAGTGGGCAGAGAAGTTATGGTAGTGGGAATCCATCTCATGAATGTGTTCCGTTATAGTATTATCAATGTGAAAATTTTCACCCCAAGATACCTCAGTGTCCATATCCTAATTTGGAGTTTCATTCTTGGGGAAGTTTTTTCTACCATTAGATTTTTTTAGGGGCATGAAATAGCATAGAAATGGTAGGGGATTAGGATATGTACCAGATTCTAGGAAGGACATCGTTACCCCTCATCAGACCTATAGTCGGAGTTCAACTCGATGTTCAGGATAAGGAAGAGGACTTGGTACCATAGTGCAAGAGAAGAAATGAAGGAATATCCTAGGGGAGTCAAAATAGATCCTAGGTTAGGGTGGAAAGTCATATACACACTATATAGTCTGCTTTGACAGGTTTAGATGTAGGACCTTCTTTCATCAGAGGTAAGATTCTTATACCATCTACCCTTTCTTGTATTTTTTTATATAGTAAAATTAAATTCCTTTATATGTTTTCTTTTTTAAATGGTTTTATCTTGGTTGTGAAAATATTTTATGGTTTCTTAACCATCGACACACCACTGGAAATGCGGTTAGAGAATATCAAACATTGTAATACATGTTCTTCAGAAATTGGTGGTTACCATTTCTTTTGGGAACCATTTGTGTTAGAAATGACAAGTTTCGATTTTATTCTGGGTAAGGGGTGGTTATTTATTTATCAGGCTCATATCAACTACTACCAAATGAGATTTACTATTCTATGTATAGAAGGAGGAAGCTATTTCCACTGGGGTTAGTGGGATCTTCAGCCTGGTCATGTATGACCAATTCAATGCAGATTGAATTCCCTCATGGCTCAAATAGTGACTCTTATTATGGATAATGGTGGAATGTAGTAGGATTATTTCCCTGTAGTGGTATACCATTTTTAGTATTTATTTTCTGAAGAGTTCATTGGTATACCACCTGAGTGGTAGATCAATTTCACAATTAAATTTGTGATAAGAGTAGATCCAATTTATATCCCGCCTTACAATATGGAACAAACAGAGCTTCAGGAATTAAATCTTTAGTTGGAAGATCTAGAACCTAGTGGATTCATATGGATTAGTATAATCATCATGTCTTTATCCATTTATTTTTTTCAAGAAGGATGATGGTACATTAATCTTGTGTGTGGACTATTAGATATTGAACCAATTGAAATTCAAGAATTGGTATCCCCTTCCATGCATTGATGGTCTCTTCGATTAGCTAAGAGGTTCTAAGATATTATTCAAGATTAATTTTTTATTATGATTCCACCAATTGGAGTGACACCATCATACATACCTTAGACTAGTTTTAAGAGCAGGTATGGATTGTATGAGTTCTTTGTGATCTCATATGATTTGATAAATGCATCAATGATATTAATTTCCTTATTAAATTAGATCTTTCATCCTTTTATGAATTCATTTGAGGTAGTTTTTTCAAAGACATCTTAGTGTACTCCCAGTTAGAAGATGATCATTCCCAAAAACATTAAATCATCTTGAGTGCATTGAGAGAGAATCTAATTTACACTAAGATAACCAAATAAATTTTTTGGATTGATAGAGTGCACTTCCTAGGTCATTTTGTATCAGGGGTTAGAGTGTCATTAGACCCAAAGAAGTTTGAAGCTATGGTATCTTGGTAGAAACCCAAGAATGTATTTGAAATTCATAGCTTTATAGGCATAGTAGGTTATTATTGATTCTTCATATAGGACTTCTCCTATTTGGAATCAATGATGTCTAGGTTGACTAAGAAAGGAGACAAGTTTTTTTGGTCTGATGATTACAAGGGATATTTTTAGAAGTTGAAGAGTATGATGAACTCAACATAAATCCTTAAATTACTTGTTCCAGGTAATATATACACCATGTACAATGACTCGTTCAAAGTTGTACTTGGATTAGTTCTAATATAGAAGGGCTGAGTGGTTGCTTATGGTTGCAAACATTTGATACTACATAAGAGGAATTATCCTACTCCATATTTGGAGTTAGATGCGATGAAAAATTCCCTAAGATGATCGAGAAAATATCTTATGGGAAATAGGTTTGTGGTTTACATGGACCATAAGATCCTTAGGAACACATTTTCTCAGTTGGACCTAAACCTTCAACATAAGATGTGGGTACAGTATCTGTATTATTTCGACTTCAAGTTGGATTATATATTGTAAAAGGAAACTTTTTTACTAATTCCTTGAGATTAAATATGTAGAAAAGGTTTGTGTGGGAGTCTTTAGATGAGTGGTGGATGATGGAACTCCTTGTAGACATCCGTCGATTTGTTTAGAAGTCCGAAGGATAATTATATTTGACTTTAACATTGGTTATACCCATGCTTTTGGACTGGATCAATACTGAGTAGTAATATGATCTTAAGGGATTATCTATGAGGGATAACTTATATGGTGGGGATCTTCCATTATGAGGGTCCCATGGAAGTGGAAATTATATTCTTTTCTATGGATAAGTATGGGTTTTTATGGGCTTTCATGAGGATATGATGAGAGAGTTTCATGCTTCTAGATGGGTGGTATCTCCAGGTTTGAAAAGGATGTATCATAATCTCTATATACAGTATTGTTGGATAGGAATAAAGAAGGTGGTAGTGGGATTCATGGAGGGATATTTCACTAGTTGGTAGGTGAAATCCGAGTATCATAGTCCTTATTGTCTATTACAGTATATTCCAATTCCATAATGGAAATGGAATGATGTCACTATGGATTTTGTTATAGGATTACCTAGTAATCCCTATAAGAATGATCTATTATGGGTGATTATGGATTGACTAATAAAGGTATTTCACTTTTTATCAATCAGGGATACCTTTACAATTGATTATCTAGGAAGTCATTAGATGTGGGTGATAGTCTGATTACATGATGTTCTAAGAAGTATCATTTATAATAGTGATCCTCATTTTACATCTTAGTTCTGGTAGGGTCTTTAGAAGTATTTGGGGTCATATATTCATCTAAACAAATCCTATCATCCTCATACGGATGGAAAATATGAGTGAACTATTCATATTCTAGATGATATGTTATGATCCTATGTTTTGGATTGCGATAGTTCATGGGAGAAGAATTTATCACTCATGGATTTCTCTTATAATGAAAAAATTCTTGCATCAATATATATGGTTAATTTAAATTATTTTTATGTATGTACATTTTAGTCACCTATTTATTTGCTATAGGAAGGTGATTCTATGATTGTTGGACTTATTTTTGTGTAGGAGATGTCTGAGTATGTTCAATTGAATAGGAGTTGGTTAGTGACCACATAGAGTAGGAATAAATATTACACTAACCATCATAGATGACCTATAGAGTTTGATGATGGTCATTTTTCTCCTTTTGGTGTTTCTATGGATGGAAAAATGCCATATCAAGAAATAGGGGAAGCTAGAACCCATGTTTTTCAGGTCGTTCAATATAGTGGAAAGGGTCGGTCTAGTGGAATACCAATTGATACTTCCATAATAATATAGTTCCATGCATGATAGGTTTTATATTTCATAGCTTTAGGGATATCATTCTAACCCTTCACATTTTTTATAATTTTATGATGTCAATATTGGCATATATTGATCCTTTGAGGAGAATTCAATATGAATTGTGGATCGTAGTAAGAAGTATCTCCAAGAAAATACTATACCAATAGTTCAAGTGAAATAGAAACATGGGCTTGTTCAAGAGGATACTTGGGAGATATAATTTTATATGTGATCAAAGTAGCTATACTTTTTTGATGATACCCCACAATGATTCTTGGATCATATTTGGGATAATCTATTATATAGTTGGGAGGTTTAAGATCCCATCCTTTTTAGGTATGTCCCTATTTTATTTTTTCATTAAAACTCTTTTGTTTGGGTTTTCCTTATTCCTTAAACCTTGGTGGCCGATTTTTTTTTATGATAGAGAGAATTTTCTAGGGAAAATAACCTAAGATTTTGGGATTTATGTTTTTAAAATTAATGGAGTTTGATTATAAATTTTTTATGTTTTTATGGGGGTGTTACATGATCTGGAAGGATTTGGAGGTGGTTTAGGATTTTCGTAAAGAAACTGGGTTGAGATAGAAATTTACATATCATGAACAAGTTACACAACATGTATCTTTCTCTATGAATATTTCATAAACTAGTTTTGGGTGTTAAATTAATACATTCCATGAATCTAGTTCAAATCATGTAATGTTTAATCAAGTTTATTTTAACCCAAGGTGATAGATTTTTCATTGTAAATCATAAATTGGGAAAAAAATGATGTGAAATTATTTCACATCATGAATTTCATGGGTTAAGTATTTTTAAAGCCACAATATTCATATTATTCATTCCACCTCATCTATTAATCCCTTTATCTCAAGACATGGAGCAACTCCATGTGATTTTATAGTGATTTTATCCTTTCCAGATGTCTTGATAAAGCATTCAATATGTAGTTAGTTTATTATATTTGGTTTCCCACTCTATTTTGTTTATTCTCTATCATGGTGGTGGAATATCTTAAACATGGTTTTTTTGTTGATCTTGGTCTTGTGTGATCTAGGTTGTTTTTTTTATCTTATTTTCCTTCATACTTGATGGCCTTACCCATTGGAATCATTGTTTTGATCACCAGTTCTGATGGGTGGACTATAACTAAATGTTATTGTCTATTTATAATTGTTTAATTATGAGTAATATTATGTTATTAAGCCGACACAACCTATGAATTTACAAACTGAATAAAGGGTGATGATAATCATGTGTTTATATTACTTATTGGATCTCTTTGGAACCAATAGTGTTGCAACCTAGCTTGTGAAAACCTGTAGGGAGAGAATAACCTTAAATAATAAAGAATAGGAAAATGGATTAAAGTATTTTTTAGAATGAAATGAGATATTAGGTGATTTATTTTGATATATTTACCTTAGAAAATGGATTCCTTAATTATTAAATTATGGGAATAAATTGATAATAATTTGGTGTAAAAATTGGTATGGAAATGACTTAAGATATAATTTAATAGATGATTGTTTGATTGAAATACATAAGGTAATTGGATGGATTAACCATTTTGTATTATGATATTATGATTTATAATTATTTTAATTGTGACTTTTATTGTCATTGGCACTGAAATGATTATATAAAGGGCTCCACCTAGTGATTCTAAAGTGCTTATATAAAAGGCTTGGACCAAATGATGAAATTATTATATTAAAGGGCTTGGCCTAGATGATGAAATGCTTGTATAAATGGATTTACCTAGATCCTAAAATTCTTATATAAAGGGCTCTTTCCAATTATGCATGTAATGTTGATTGGGCTTGACCCGACTATGTGATTATTCCATGGACTTTTGGTTATGGTTAGCATGGTTGTGGAAATAAGGTTGATTATTGTATTGTATTAATTTATTAATTAGTACACCTATTTAGAACGTTATTATATGAACTTATTATCATATATGTTTTGTTTATACAAGGTGGTGTTGACCAATTGAGTTTTACTCACACCCTATTCAGGCCATTGTTTAGTACCCGAGCATATTTCATGGACACAAGTTTAAACAAGGGAAAAGGATCTTGTTGTTGATTGTTGCATGATGGATAGGTTAGAGCTTAGAGATGAGACCACCATGGGGTTTAGGACTAGGGTCGTTTGAGTTTATTGGTGTCAACATGGTATGTTATCCTTATCACTTTCATTTTGACTTTTAGATACATTCCATCCGGACATTACATGATTCTTTATTATTTAGTTTAATTAGTTTATCATTTATTTTATAGTTGTATAATATAATGTTTCCACTTCTATTTTTACTCTAATATTTATTATTATTTTTTATTTTTGATTTATTGTAACTGTGTACCATGGGGTGTAGTCTCCCCACTATATTTTTTATTCCCTTGCTGCTAGTTGGTAACCCCTGGCATAAGGGGAGGTGCATTTGAGTTATAGTAACCAACCTAATTTGGACACATGAGAGAGTTTCATATTGGATTAAATTATATTTTAGGTCATTTTAACCC
Organism: Viscum album; assembly: GCA_963277665.1. Lineage (NCBI taxonomy): Eukaryota > Viridiplantae > Streptophyta > Magnoliopsida > Santalales > Viscaceae > Viscum > Viscum album. The sequence continues at coordinate 610,572,285 of OY728129.1, read as the reverse complement.
TTATCGTTTTAGTTTAACCCTCAATAAATCCATTTTTTACCTTAACTGCGGTAAATAATTTTTACTATTTTTATAATTCATTATGGTTAAAAATAATGTTGGATTTATTAGATAATATAAATTATTATGATCCTAGATATGGAATCCATTTATTGAAATTCCATTCATATAATTGTCAAAATATTTTTTAAAATTAATCCCACAAACACAACGAGAAAGTAGCTTTTCAAAGAGAAACTATTCAGAAGTTTACAAAGTATGTATATCAATTTTGAATATAAAAATTATTCCAATGAAAAATATTATTTAAATTTTATTATAATTGAACTGATTTTAATTTAAATCCAATTTAAAATATAATATAACTTTATAAATAATTTAAATTAAAATGCAGTTTTCAATTAAAATTCGTTATTTTTCACAATTCATCAAAAAATAAAACATTTAAAAAAATACAAAATATTAACCCTAAGATAATTTTTAAATGATGAATTCAAAAATAAATTTCATTTTATCAAATAAATTTCCAAAAAGTGGTAAAAAAATATTTTTTTATTATGTGCACAAAGCTCGATGAAATTGCCTTTTTGAAAAAAAAGTACAATTTTTTCAGAAAACATTTATTTTTATTTTAAATGATTATTAATTTATATATAATTAATATATAACCATAATTTTTATATTTTATTTTGTACTATTCATACCCATCAAATTTAATGGCTGGGTAATAATGGTATACTATACAACAATTCATTTGGACTTGAGGTTGCATGTTCTGCAAGATATCAAAGATATTTTAATAAATATATTTTGTGGGTTTTTTAAGCTTGTTGTTTCATGTCACATATTCTATCTAATACAATTTTATACTTTTAAAATTTTAGGGAGTTACACCACATCATTATAATCTTTTGAAACTTGTCCTATGAATTTCACACTTATGCTAGAATCTAGATTCATCCTAAATATTACCACTCCCAACATCCAGAATCAATAGTTTTTATAAAGTTCATGTGTCCAAAACTAAGTTCCTTCCTTATTCTAGCACTTAGTCACTATTTTTACAGCTTAGAGTTCTAAACATTATCTAATGTAAGTGTGCAGTCTCTATTTTCTTCCCCATGTGAGCTTTCCTAATTCTTCTTTTTTAGTATTGATAAAGATCGACATCTCAGTGATTTTATTTAGTGTAAATAAAATTCCCCTTCTTTATTTGTATTTTTTTAGAATTGATAAATAGTAATACTGAATATTGTGAAATCTATAGAAGTGGCAATAACACCTAATCCCTAAAATTATATAATTAGGACTTTATACTTAGAATTGAATAATTAATAATTTATAGAGGTCCCTTTATCTAATTATTTACACTAGTATAACCCATGTTAAATAATAATAACAATATTATTATTGTATTTTCCTAAAACACAATAAACTCATTGATTAATAAATCATATCCATTAGACACTTAACTTAGGTCATCAATCCTATTTGGAATTTATCAAACCAAAAATAATAAATATTTAATTGAATAAATAAATATTATTTATTCAATAATAAATACTATATAAACTAAACACATGAATAAATATTTATTATAATATTCAAGTAACTAAATATATTTTTATTTTAATCTATTCATTGAACTGGTGAGTCGATAAATATTTTTTTATTAGCTGTGTGAATAAAACAAAGAGATAAAATTCAACTCACATATTTTATACTCAAATATATATGGTGTCCAAATTTATAAAATAAACATAACTTGAATATTTATTATTCTAAAATTTAAGAATAATATTTATTATTAATATTAAATTCAATTGAATTTAATGAGATTCAGGATACAATTAGTATGTGAATCTCTTAAAATTTTTCTCATGGGCATGAACCTACCTAAAGTCTAAGATCAACATCAAGAAACATTTCATGACACCCATATAGAAATAATCTAATTTCATAATTAATAAAACTTCCCATGAATGTTATTGCGTAATATAATCCCTTTATCATGATATATCAACAAGAAGAATGTATGATTGTTTCATCACTCATTTGAACACATTCTAATTGGTTATATTAATCTTCCCCGTGTCGTATCCAATTATTATAATTTTTCAAAAATCCATTTTGAAATATTTTTTTCCTCACTGATGGTAGATATTTTTCCTGGATACTTTATTAATGCATTTATATTACCTAAGAGTGTACCATAGTGGAACAACCTAGGGTTGATCATAAGGAATCTGCTCACATGCATTGTTTTCCAATTGTCACTATGTAAATCTAACTAATATAAAACTATTTAACTAATATATATGGGGTGGTTTGATAAGAATAAAATATAAAATAATATAAATATAAAATGAAAATTCAATACAGAATGAATTTAGAGAGAATAAAAGAAGGAAAATGTTCTTATGAGTTAATGGTGATTGAAATAATTATTCAAAAAATTGTTCTAAATATTCAACTCAATGAGGTGATCAAGACATGTTACACCTCACCTTCTCATTTGAAATGTGATTACCCCATACCGAGACCTCTACATATGGGTAAATTCTATTCTGAATGTTACCTAGGATACCTCTTCACCAACCAACAGTACCCAATCCATACTCCACCATATGCATGACTTAGATAGTGAAGGGAAAGATAATTAATAAATGAGAAGAATAATTTTGATGATAGATAAAATGGGGAGAATTCTCACCATAATCATTTTAACCATCACAAAAACTATTATAATTTATTAAAGAGATGATATTGAATCATATAAAAACTCAATCAAATCACCATTATCTTTCTTGAACAAGCACCAAGGTTAGTTATCCATTTTTAGTGGAGTTGATAAGATAAATATGATGGGATAACACATCAAATAAAAGAAATGTAAGAAGAGATAAATGAAGAATCAAGATAAAATAATGTATATTAAAAATATAAAAAAATTAAAATAAAAAAAATCAGACATATCCCTTAAAAATTTATATATCTTGAAATGGTAGAAGGGACACATATTTATAGAGAGAAGGGGTGAGGAATTCATGCTCAAAACATTTATTTTGAAAGTTTTTGTGTGGATTCGAAATTAAATGGTAGAATTTGTTATAGGTTTCTTAATAAAAGTTGTTAAATAATGTCTCTTCCATTCACTATTAAAATTTTAGCATCATTGACCACTAGATGAAGGAGTTATGGATTTAATACTGAGGTTGAATTTTTATGTCATAGAATTTTAAAATTATTCTTCTAATGTATAATTTCCAATGGCACTATTAATTAGTAAAAAACTATATAAAATTAATTTAGGAATATTTTATATGTTTTTTATTACACATAAATTTAGAATAACCTCAAATTTAGGTGTTTATCCTGACTTATGCTTTCGTTATAGAGGTGGGGTCAACACCGTCCTCCTGAACAATTTTTCAACTTGATTAATTTTTTCAGGCCTCTAAATGTTCGAATTATCCCTTAGTGTAGAAGAAAAAGTTGAATAAAATAAATCAAATAATCCTAAAAAAATGAATCATTCAAATCGAAATAATTTTTTAAATGTTTTGATCAAAATACCCATATGATTAAAATCTGTCAAAATTCTAGAATTAGGTCATTTATGTATTTAATATCAAAATACCACTAAAACATAAAAATGTGATTATTTCCCATAAAATAATACTATGGTGGTATTATAAATATTGAATTATAGAATAAAATATGTAAAAATTGTAGCTTTATCACTCCTCCACACTTAACCATTGCACTCTCGGGCAGTCATCTTATATTTAAATCAAAATTTATAGAAAAATAAAAAATCAGAAAACATCAATGGTCTTATCCAAAATAAAATTCCATCATGTCTCGTATATGAAAAACAATTTCCTATAATTTTCATTCATTGCATTTAAAATTTTTAAACCTCATAAATCCATATATGGCCTAATCACAACCTATTTCACATTGAATTTTATGTCACCCTTCACTCAAGAAAAATTAAATATAAATTTATGCTCATACTTGGAAATTTCATGGAACACCATAAGTTGGTGAAAATTATAATTTCTTCATAGTTTAAAATATTAAAATTTATTTAATCATGATGAATTTTCTAGGTGAATTCTTTGTCTTAGGGTTGGTGAGAAAATGATTAAAAAACTAAGATCGGAAAAAGGAGGTTTGTATCTTAAGTACAATGTATGAATAATTAATTAAAAACATAGGATAAACCTCACTCAAATCACCTTGAGCATGTGAAACACAACACCACCCATTTTTTTGAAATTGGACATTATCCAATCAATTTTTAAAAATTATCACTACTACAAAAACAGTTTTTCGTAGTGCCCCCCCCTTTATCAGCGCTAACGAAAAAGTGCTGATAAAGGGGGGTGCCTTTATCAGCGCTCAAAAAAGCACTGATAAAGGGTGCCTTTATCAGCGCTAAAAAAAGCCCTGATAAAAGCACCCCTTTATCAGCGATTTTTTAGCGCTGATAAAGGGACCCCTTTATCAGCGCTTGTTTAGTAGCGCTGATAAAGGGTTGGCTTCACAAAAAAATTTAAAATATATTAATATATTAATATTTAAATATAGTTATATTGATATATAAATATAATATATAATTTTTAAATATATTTTAGATAAGTATAAATGTACATTTACAATTATTATATTTAATATATAAGATATTTAGTAAAAATGGCTTCTTAAAAAATTAAAAAAAATATTTTTAATTAATAAATTTCTAATCATTATGGAGTAATAGTCATTTAATACCAATTTGAAGACTAAAAAAATTAAAAAAAATTAAAAAAAGATCCAAAATATGTTGAAAACACAACTCAAACTTCAAACAGCCATAACTTTTGATCCGGGTGTCCGTTGGAGCTCTAACACATATCAAATAGAAGCCTGCGATGAGATCTACGTCGCTATGACTCGGGGGAACCCCGATCAAGGGATTTTAAAGGCCAAAAGAGGCCCAGAAGGCCTCCAAAACTGAGTTTTTAGTCGGGGTACCCCGATTTTTTAACATTTTGTGGATTTTCAGCCTCGTTTAAGGGGGTATTATTGGATTTTTTGGTGGGGTCCAAATTTATTCTAAGGTATTACATTCATATTGATATTATGTCTTTGAAATTTCATCGTTTTTTATAATGCACTGCTATTTATAATCAAATATATAACAATATATTCATATTTTTTATATATTCACACCTAAAAGTTTAATTATAAATATAAATAATGAAATATATTTACATATAAAATATATTAGATTTATCTAAATAATAACTAACATCCATTTTATTTAAAATACAAATATATGAATATTTATATACCTATATATTAATCTAACTATATATATATATATTAATCTAACTATATATATATATATTAATCTAACTATATATATATTAATCTAATAACTATATATATATTAATATAACTACATATATATATATTAGTATTACTATAAATATATATATTAATATCACTATAAATATATATATTAATATCACTATATATATTAATATAACTATATATATATATTCATATAACTATATATATATATATATTCATATAACTATATATATGTTAATATAACTATATATATGTTAATATAACTATATATGTATATATTAATATAAATATATATATTACTATACGAATATATATAACTTAATATATATATATAGATATTGATATATGTTAATATAACTATATAAATATACTAATATTACTATATATATATTCTAATATAACTATATATATATATATATATTACAATATAACTATATATATATTATAATATAACTATATATATATATTAATATAAATATATATTACTATATGAATAAATATAACTATATATATATATATATATATTAATATAACTATATATATATATTATAATATAACTATGTATATATATATATATATATTATAATATAACTATATATATATATATTAATATAAATATATATTACTATAAAAATAAATATAACTAAATATATATATATATATATATCATGAATTGGAAGACAAATCAAAATAGAGTAGTGGTAAAGGCTTAGGCGCGCAGGGGGGAGGTCTCGAGTTCAAATCATGGGGGAGGCAGGGGCGCGCGCGCATGGGGGAATATAGTAGCAAGCGCTGTTAAAGGGTGAAGGGGGTGCGTGGGGTGTGTGGGATGTTGTACAGGGGCAGAAAAGCACTGTAAAAGGGGGGGCTCAATATCCATAAAATCCCCCCCGATCGGCAGTATTTTTAAAAAAAAAATTAATTTTTTTTAATTTTTTTTTAATTTTTTTTAATTTTTTTAATTTTTTTAATTTTTTTAATTTTTTTTTAACTTTTATCAGCACTTTTTTAAAATCGCTGATAAAAGGGTCATTTATCAGCGCTAAAAGGAAAGCACTGATATAGGACCCCTTTATCAGCGCTAAAAAAAGCACTGATAAAGGGGTACTTTTATCAGCGCTTTTTTAGCTCTTATAAAAGACCCCTTTTATCAGCGCTTTTCGGAGAGCTGATAAAGGGGACCCCCCCCCCCACCCTTTATCTTCGCCGGCTTTATCAGCGCTTTTTTTAGCGCTGATAAATGCCATTTTTAGTGCTGATAAAGGCCATATTTGTAGTAGTGTATTATATCATCCAAGTTCTCCCCTTTTTTGATTTTTTTTACAAAGCTCTAGAAAAGAACAACTGCATTTTTTTATTTTTTTCATGGAGAATAAGATGAAAATTGAGTTCAATAAATGAATTAAAATTTATTACCTTGAGTTTTTATAGGTACAAGATTCATAAACGAATTCACAATGAGGAATTCAAGATCATCTCCATTTTTTCATTATTTTTCTTGAAGGAGAATGAGATGAAATAAATGAGGCATAATGAAATGATGACTCAAGCCCAATTCTATCATTCTTAATTACCCAAAATGTTTAAACATGCCTCAAATCACCCAAAAATGAAACACTTCCAAAAAAAATCACACAAAAGGCCCTTCCCCGACACTCAAACTTGAAATATCAATGAAAAAAACCAAGAGTGTGGGTATGTAAGGTAACATTGGCTAGTAATATGGCTTAAACCTATAAGAAAATTCCTGGATTCTAGGGTCTAATGTAGGATACATGTAAAGGTGGGTCTCAAGATAAAATTTTGATAGCCAAATAAGTGAATCAATCATATATAAACATTATATGAAGTCTAATGTTTCGAAATATAAAAATCGCAAGTTCTAGTCTCACATAAAATCTAAGTTTCTCTCATGAAAGTGTGGGTATTAGAAAAAATATTTCAAAATCGTTTAGAATACCTCATAGGATGGGAAAATATTTTGAGTCAGTGTTTCATCAGAATGGATTTCATAAATCATTCAAACTCATAAAAATTCTTGAAAATCAAATTCAAGGAAAAAAATTCACATCAACAATAATTTAAAATCCATTTCATTCAAAAATAATCTCAATTTTCTCAAAATAATATTTTGTGTGAAAAGTGATACTAATATTCATTTAATCTCAATAATCTTAAAAAGTGAAAAAAAGAAGAAGAAAACATTATACTAATTAATATGTTGAAACTTCTCCCACACTTAAATTTGACATCCCCTCATTCCAAATCAACAAAATAAATATAAGGGAAGAAAACCTAAATTGAATGAAAGATACAACCTATGTTATTATTTTTTAGTGGAATATTTGAGTTAGTATCTTATCTACTTCCAATTTGAACCTATAAAGACTGAAATAAAACAAATCATAAGAAAAAATAAATTAAAATAAAAAGGAAGGGAAAAGAGGAAAGAATATGTTTTGGACCCCCATAAGGGTGACAATATTTTACTACCCCTAATCAGGTAGCTGTAGCGGTTTAACCCCAATATGAAGGTGGATGGAGATTATTGATAAGAAACCACCACATTTTATTTCTCCCAAATAAATTAAAAATAGCCCCAAACCCCAGAAGAGATGTAAAATAAAATTTTTGGTTCAAAGTGTGGGGAAAAGAATATAGGGGTGCTCTTTATTTTGTTCTTTTTGGGTAGTGGTGTCCACTGGTGAAAAATATAGTACAATATTAAGTGGATTCTATTCAGTTTTATGTTCATAAAATTATTCTTTAGTGATTTATTCTTTTATTCCATAATTTTCAAATTCACCAGTGTATAGCTCGCCTAGCTCCTCAATTCTCTCCTCAAAGTATACAACTTCATCTTATCCTATAACAAGGTCCTACATTAGTGGTGTTGAATATAAAAAATAAGAATAATGGAGATTAGTTTTCAATTAAAAATCAATAATATTTGAATTAAAAGAATGATCATAAATTAAATCTCTTTTAAAATATTCATCTTTAGACTCTTTCTTCTTATACAAGTAAGCTGGGAACTCATTTGTTGGAGAGGAAAGTGGATCTTCAAGTTTCACTTCCACCTCACCATTGTCTTCTTGTAATTTAGGTGGAATAATAACATAATTATCCTTATATTTAATTTGTTGTCATTCCATCCATAATAATTTAAATTCTTCAACTTCGGTGGCCACCAATGCAAATATCTTTCTTGCTTCTTCGAGAACTTTGAAATTATCTTTAATCATTATGGAATTTTGTTACATTTAGATTTTAATTATCTCTTCCTTACTAGGATCACCATAAATTATTTAAAAAGGAAAATAAATATAAGAATCACTATAAAACTCCATCATGGCCAAATAAATAAAACATATGAAACAAAGATCTTTTTTTAGTTTTTTTTTTGAAATATTTTATTTTTTTGGGTTTTTATGAAAAAAAATGTGTGAAAGAACTTGGACTCCCTAGAAATGGTTCCAAATTGATGGTATGGATTTTTCTTGGATCCCTAGTCAATAAATATCAATTACATAATAGTGTATAATAGTGTCACAACATATGTTCGATCACAAGGAGGCCTCTCACATGCATTGTTTTCCTATTATCACTATGTAAAACTAACTAATATAAAAATATTTAACTAATATAGATGGGGGTTTGACAAGAATAACATATAAAATGATATTAATATAAATGAAAATGAAATATATAAGTTATATTGAATGAATGAATAAAAAATTTCTTATGAGTTCATGGTGATTGAAACAATTTTTCAAAAAAAATCTCAATATTCAACTCAATGAGGTGATCAAGACCTGTCACACCTCACATTCTCATTTGAAAAGTGATTACACCATACTGATACCTCTGACTATGGTGAAATCATCTAAATAATTTTATCTAGGATTTATCTTCTCCAACCATCACTACCCATGTTATACTCCACCGTATGAAAGACTTAGATAGTGAAGGGAATGATGATTGATAAGTTCGAAGAATAATTTCGCCGATAGAGAAAAAGGGGAAACAGGTCACCGTAATAATTTTAACCACCAGAAAAGATCTCAGAATTTTTTAAAGATATTTTATTAAAGAACCCAAAAAAAACTCTATCAAATCATCATTATCTCCCTCAAAAAAGTGTTTACGTTGGTTCTCCATTTTTAGTAGAGTTGATAAAAGAAATATGGTGGGAGAACACATAAAATAAAAGAAATGGAATAAGAGAGAAATGAAGAAGAAAGATAAAATAATGTATATTAAAAATATAAAGAATAATTAAAATAACAAAACTCATCATTCGACCTTGAAAATGTCTATATCTTGAAATGGGAGAAGTGACACATATTTATAGGGATAAGGGGTGAAGAATTCATGTTCAAAACATTTATTCTGAAAATTTCAAGGGTTATATTCTATTAAATGGAAGAATTTTTTATAGTTTTCTTCATCAAAGTTGTTATATAATGACTATTCCGTTCACCCTAAAAATTAAAGCATCATTGACTATCTAACGAATTAGTTATGGATTTAATACTATGGTTTAGCTTTTCTCGATGACAATTACAGAATTATTCTTCCAATGTATAACATACAATGTCCTCTTTAATGAGTTTAAAACTCTATAAAATTCATTGAGGAAGCTTTTATATGTTTTAGCTTTCACGTACATTTAGAATCACCTCAATTTGATGTGTTTATCCAGACTTATTCTTCTATTACGGAGGTGGGTTCCAAGTTGTCCACCTGACAAATTCTTCAATTTGATTGAATTTTTTGGGCCTTTATTGTTCAAATCAGCTCATGGTGATAAGGAAAAAGTGAATAAAATAAATCAAAAAATACTAAAAAATAACAACTCATATAGGAATAATATTTTAAATGATATGACCAAAATAAATTTATGATTAAAATCTATCAAAATTAAAAAATTATTTCATTTATTCATTTAAGCTCAAAATACCACTAAAACATAAAAATATGATAATTTCCAATAAAATAACACTATTTTGAGATTATAAGTATTTAATTATAGAATAAAATATATGAAAATTCTAGATTTATCACTCACATTTTCTTTTTTAAGGGATATTTATTTTCACATTTCCTATATAGACAACTAATCAAATTGCTTTGAATTCCACAATAAAATCAATAAATTTTTAATCCACTCAAAATATTTAACAAAAAAAACTATTTGGTATATTAACCCAACTTTTATATTTATTTATATCAGTATAATAATAAATAATTGTAATATAAAAAAATATTCATTAAATGATTAATAAGTGTAATTAAAAGTAATAGTATCTATCATTTTAATAAGAAAATATGATCAAGATGAAACATGGGTGAGTCGAGCTTCAACATGAGTAGGGAAAAGCCATTTTAGAACCATAGAGAAAAATAAAAAATGATAAGAAATAAAAAATAATAATATATATGGAAAGATAGATGTATTGGGGATCAGATTAGAAAAAATATGGTTATTAATATTTTTGAAACCCATGAACCCATTTTGGAAACATTCACCCATATAAAAACATTTAGTCTATTAAATACCAGATTAATGATTTTCATAATTCCAAAATATTAGGATATTAACATCATGGAAAGGTGGAAAATGTGGATATAGTTGGTTTTTACCATTTCTAAATCTATTTCCAAAGACTTTGGTGATTAGAAGATGAGAGCGGTTTCCAAACCCATGGAGAGGTAAGGACCTATCATCCACATGGGGAGAGGGGAGACAGCCTCAACAACTAAAAGAAGGTATTTCTTTAAAAAATTTCGAGTATCTATTATGTTTCCATCACATACAACACAAGACTATTATTGTGTGTTATAACTATTAAAAATATCACATCTGAAGGTGGTGTTAGCACCAATGGTGAGAGAGTGGTTTTTGTGTGCTATAATAAATAAGAAGATTACATTTGAATAATTTTATAGTATCCCTGATTTCGTTATGGGATTAGTAAAAAATTAATCAGGGAATTATCTTTTGGGATAGACGAAAAGTGAAGAATTCATAAATGACAATAAAAAAAATCTGTAAGGGAAATTATATTTCCTTCTTATCTGATCAAGCATAAAAAATTAAATCAGAAAACTAACAGAACAAAATATGTGTGCATGAAATTAAATAATGCCACTAAGAATGTTTTATATTGAAACCCAAAAGGGAAAAATCATGGGACCTATTTTAGAAATTAGATCCACTAAATCAATGATTATATATCATATTATCCCAAAAATTGAAAGAAATCTCAAAAGTATAACTCTTCAATACAATAAAAAAAATATGATAACAAAGGTGGAAAAAATCAGATCTAATAAAAAAATAATATAGTAAATAATAGAAAATAATAATTCCAAAAAAACATATCTGGAAATTTATTATTTAATAAACATGTTCTAAAAAATCATTAATGTAATGACCCATGATTTCTCTGTGTATTTTCCCTCAAATATTATTAAGTTAATAGTGTGTTCCATATGCAACACTGAAGTAAAATGGTCCATTACATATTAGAGTAATATTATTGAGAATATTTAAAAATAAATTATTATATTGAAAATAAAAATATTCTACTCAATTCGAAATTCATACAAAATAGGATTAACAACACTTAACATTTCAAAATGACATTTTTCAATAAAATCATTTTTTATTTATTTACTGTATTTCCATATAAAATATAAAATTTATAATTTTATAATTTTTATTTTTTAAAATGAATTTAAATTTTTATTTTATCATATATAAATTATCCTAAGATGATTTTTTTATTTTTTTTTTCTAAAATAAATAATTTTTAGGTGAATAGATAAAAATATAGTTTTTACTAGAATCATAAAGTTTATGACTATATAAAGAAGTAAGTATAACATAAAATTTATAAAAAAATCATAAAAAAAATCTGTATTTAAGGAATAATATTATAAATTTATATATACTATCATGAATTTATAAATCATATGTTTATTCTTTTATTAACTTAATTAATATTTTCTAATAAAAAAAACTTATTTTTTTCTTTTCTTTTAATTAAATATTTTTTCTGATAAAATTTCATTTTGGATTTCATTGAAATTTTCAAAAAAATATTTATTTTACAATAAACCAATTTTTTTCATGAAAGTAAAATACATGAATAAATTTACACTACATGTAAATTTTAAGGTAAAAAATATACCTTTTCTAAAAATGAGTTTTTACACATTTTGTGTGGTAATGTTATAATTTATTTTTCTGAAACATAAAAATTTTATTCGGTAAAATGAATTCCATATTTAGAATCAATGGGTCCAAATTATTTAAAAAGTTTTATTTTTATTTTTAGTTATAAAATTAAGATTACAGAGATTAAAATAATTTACATTGACAATGTTGAGAATATTATTTTCAAATATTTGATTTACTAATATTGTGTAATTTTTATCTTATAAAATAAATTAATATACTTTAAATAATGACTCTAATATTATTTTTAAACACAAATATAATTATATTAACTCACATTTAATTTTTAATCAATTCTAAATAAGGTTAATAACACATAATGATTAAAACAAAAAATTTCTACAAAAAAATGGTTTTTCTATATATAAATGATTTTAAGTTAATTATATATTATTTAGAAACTAATTGCTATTAATTTTATATTAAATTTAGGTTTATAAAAATCAAATTTTTTAAGAGGTTTTACCTTGTATTTTTAATAAAAACATAAATTACTTGGTTAAAAACAAGTTACCAAGGTAAAAAATGAAAATGGTATAATGTAAAAACCTATTGGAGAATGAATTGAAACATGTTTAAAACCTTGGTTTAAATTTATAGTTGATGATTTATATACCTTATTAAACCCAAAAATCCATTATTTATTTCTTTTGTAACCTTTGACCCTTTAATAGTGTCATTCTATTATTGAAAACAAACGGATGTTCACAAAAGTTCCCTTCTCTTCACTTATTAATGGGATTCACTTCCACCCCTTCATGACACACCCATTACTTCTAGTTTCTTACTAAAGCTATAAAATTTTACTTATAATATAAACCTATATAATTTTTATAATCATATCGTTTTGATTATTTATCTAAATCTCTTCATTTCAAGGATCCTTTCAATAGAAAGTTAAGGGTCCTAGAGTGAGTATTACTTAATCTTTATCCTTTTTTTGTTATTATTTCTCTTCCAAACCCAACCTATTCATAGTAACAAGTGAAATAATTAAAATCAGTTTAATTAATTTTTATTATATTAATTGAAAAAAAATATGTATTTATTTCCATCCACTAATAAAAACAAAAGTACTTTGATCATGCATTTATGTGGACTATCGCTTCCATAAAGCAATGCCTTCCATTTTTCACCAACACCTCTCTTCACTCCTTAGAAGTATGAAATTAAGAAATAAATACGTCATATATTATATAATTATTTCTTTAAATAAAAAATTATGATATTCTTTGATTCCATATCATTATTGTTCAAATGAAAACATTAACCATGTGTTGTGTAGACTACAGCCTCTATGAAGTGACACTTTTTATTTTTCATCTTGATTTTCATTCATTATAAAAAGAACTTAAATTATGATTAAAACCCATTAAAAATATCAATAATATCATTATTATTCTTTTATAATTATATAATTTCAAAATTAATAGTTTCTAAATCATACTCATCCACCAAATTTTAGTATGTTCATGTTTGAGTCAGTCTAGCCACCTTCTTAAACAATGCTTTAAAACTCTATCTTGAATTACTATAGAAAAATAGATATAAAAATTATTATAATTTAGTAATAAAATAATGTTTTTTCTGGATATTTAATTTTTATATTAATTATTTAACTCATTATTAAAATATCATATTTGGTAGCTAATAAAATTGAAATAAACTGAAAATGATTCAATTTCCATGCAACATAAGAAAAAACTATATAATTTATAAATAGAATATGATAATAAATTGTCCTTAATAAATTAAATATAAATGAATATGGTTCCTAAGAATATATATAATAAAATTAATTATATTATTCATGAAGATATGTATATTCCAAGAATGAATTGGGGATTAGGTAAGAGTTTCTTGTCTCAATTTCACTCATTGAGTCATATCTCTTATCATACACCATGTTTTATTTGGAATAGTGTATTTGATTCCCCTTTAATATTTTTTATCATGATTCCCTTATATTTCATTATTTTCAATGATCTATTACATGTTATTTCTCTTATAGGGTTTTAACTAAAAAATTACAAAAATCTATAGGGTTTTATTGTCTCATTTTCTACTCTCTGAGACATGTTTGATATTGCACACCATCATTTATTATATATAGTGTATTCACTACATTGTTTCCTTCAATTATAATTAATACATTTCAACTCATGATATTTTAATTTCAATTTAATTCCACCTCCCTTGTATTATTTTCATTGTTGTGTTTTCATTATTGTAAGGGTTTAATAGACTCAATTTCTAAATCATTGGGTCATAGTATTTCTCACTTGAATATAATTTTCAATATTTCATTTTTTTCATTTTTTATCTATGTAAATTACTTATTTTCATAAATAACTACTTATTTTATAAAATAAATTCTAAAATAAAAGTGTAACATTGTCAAGAATAACACACACTCTTACCAATTAATCTTTTTCTTCTAGGTTCAGGTTTTTCCTATCAAAATTATTTTTTAAAAGAAATCAAAAATTATTTTTTATTTTATATTATTTATATTTTCCATTACTTATTATATTAAATAAAATATGTTGAACATTTCTCTAATTTTTATTTTTCATTAAAATGGTTGAAAATTTTTAATAATGTAATTTCTCTTTATTATTTACAACTCATGATTAATTAGAATTGATTTTTTATTTTAAAGGATAATTTATTTAGAACCATTACTAATAAGTTTTTTCAAAAGTATTTTCTTTCCCTTCCCAAAAATGTTTTTTGAAAGTTATTTTCACTCCATCCTTTTTAATAATGTTTAAAATATTTGGTGAAAACTTTTGTATTTTCACTTCTATTTGTCTTCTAAGGTTATCTCTCATGAAGGGATTTTTTGATTACTCTATATATTTTATTATAATATGATTCCTTTTTTTAAATTATATTTTGTATATCTTATATTTGTTTAAGTATATATTATGTGATATTTTTGAAAATTTTACGAAACTCATTCTTTTTCCCTTGAGTTCTTTAATATATAATACTGATTACTTTTAACTATCACATACATATATGGATGATGATGGGTAGGGTCTGATGTGACCCTCCAATTAACTTTTTTATGTTTATAACTCATGAGATAGTCAGTAATGATCATAATGACTTTTTTTCAAACAGATATTTGTATAATGAGTTTTCTCACATTTTCAGGCATGTACATAATGAGTTTATTCCAATAGGCACATGAATAATTAATTTTCTCACATTTTCAGGCATGGATATAATTATTTTTTTCACATATGCAATGGAATAATTAGTTTTCTCAAATATGTTTCTCTATGCTTTTAGTTTTTCTACATTTTTTAATTGTTTTTCAAGTTGTACCACATTTTCGAGATGCATCTCATATTTAGGATATTCCATTTTTTCATATTATTCCTTATTTTTAACATATTCTACACTCTAATTTCATGCATATATGTTTTATGATTATTGAGATGTATTTTTTCCATGTCATAATTTTTATGCTTCTTTAAAAATATTTTTATGATCTTTTGTTTCTTTATATTGTTTTATAATTATCATTTATGGTATTTTGATTTGTAAATAATATATTTGTCATCTTCTTTATATTATCGTTTATGTTTATAATCTAATACATTATTAAATGTTTTACATTACTAAGTATTTAAGATTATTTATTTCTTATGTTTCCATCCCCTGGGGTATGAAGATGATTGTATCATGTGGGATGCCTAGAAAAGGGTCTATAGGAGCATGATTAAAGAGTAATGATTCTAAGTGCTGTAAAATAATATATTTATATAGCTAATATCCAAGTCACTAAATTTTTGTCCTTAGGTTGTGTTACTATTTGTGAGATGTATTGTCTAAATTGGGAAAGTAATGTATTATTTAGGTTAAGATTTTATTGGCTTGATTTAGTTAGTATCATAGGAGGTTTTAGTTAATTTTTTATATAAGTTTAGTTATTTTGTGGATTAGTTTATAAAATTTTGGTGAAAAGCCTAGGGATAAGTATAAGGTATAAGTGTAAGTATATGATAACATTGTTAAATTTTAGTAAAGTTATTATTGTGTGGTTTTCTTGTAAATAACATCCCTTTCAAGATACTAAAAGTGGATTCAGGATCTGGAACTAATGTACCTAGGTGTAATAAACCTAAAAAGGGTAAATTAGGTATTAAAATAATCATCACCTAGTTCATGATAATGAAGCCTAACTAAATACCTGGTTTGACACTCACAGGGGATATTCTTTATTTAATCGCATTCTATTTATGAGTCATTACAAAGTATTTATCGTGTTAAGGAATTTGTATAATAAGCATGAGAAAACCCAACTTAAAAAATACTATATTGAACCAAGAGTGATTTTGATCAAACTACAAATTAATTTTAAGGTTTTCAAGAGTAAGGTATTTTATAGTTGAGTTTTCATTAGACCATTTATGGTAATTTTTTAAGATGTTAATTTTCCATCACTCGTGTTAACCACTTTTGTTTTTAGTAATGGTTGAAGCCTAAACGAACAAATTTAATATGGATCTTATGGATAATGCAGAGCTTATCCTAATAACAAATTAGATATGAGATATATTAAAAAAAATTATGATTATTCCCAACCAATTATCAAGGATTGTGATTAATATTTTTTAAAAAAAATTAAATCCCAAATAAAACAAAGAAGATAAAGATGAAGTCTCATGAAAATCTAGGTGACAAGAATGATGAAGTAAAGAATGTTCAATTTTATTTGTGTCAGAAATATGGGAAGATGAATAAATTTTAATGTCTCAAAGAAACTATAAGATGTTTTATCTATAGTAAAGGAGGGAATAAATCAACTAATTGATAAGAAAAAAATGAAGATTTAGTGGAATTGGTGAAAGGAAAAAGAGTTCAACATGAAGTACCCCCAACTATTCAATGTCATAAATATGGGAAACATGGTAATTATCTAAGACAGTATCTTAATGAAAGTTCTAACCAAAATAATATAAATATATAAATTTTATGTCCAAAGGAACAAGGTAAGTAATATGTAACCAAAACTATTGAAGTGGGTTCCAAAACTGATGTGGAGTAAGAAACATCAATCAGCCACTCTAGAGTTGTGATTTTTGTATTTGTATATTATAAAACTTACTCCTATATATATTGAATGTTTAATAAAAATGTAAAATATCCACCCTAGTGAAGATATTTTAAATTATTAATAAAAAAAATTAGTGGTATGCTTATTTTATCACAATTATATAACTATTATCTAGTATATTTTTATAGGAATGTGCTTCTTATAAAATCTTATTATCCTTATTTTAGTCAAATTTCATGTGATATTAGGCATGGATTACCTATCTTGATAATCATAATTACCAATATAGGAAAATAAAATGTAAAAAACAACCCATGATTACTTATTAATACATAAGGAAGTCTAGAGTTGTTACATTCACTTATTGGGGTGTTTGGAACAACTCTTTAAAGAAAAACTCAACATTAGTTATATTCCTATTATGGGGGAAATATGAGTTCACTAGTCAAACACAGGATATTCTGGATAAAACCTAATTGGAAAAAAAATCTTTATTCATGGAATAACTTAATTGAAATATAATTAAAATTGTGAGGATGCAATTTAATTATGGGGGTGAATATAATGACTCTATATTTTACTATGCATTTCCCTTAAATAAATATTATGTTAATAGCATGTTTCACATGCAACACTGAACTAAAATGAGTCATGGCATATTTGAAAAAATTTATTAAGAAAATTTATGAATAAAAAAACCTATTGTAAATAATAATATTGTAATAAATTAGAAATTCATACAAAATAGGGTTAAGAAGACTTGAAGTTTTAAACGGGAATTTTTTTATTAAAAGTGATTTTTTTATATATTATATTTTCATATAAAAGAAAAAATTTCTAATTTTATAATTTTAATTTCTTGAAATGAATTTAATTTTTGAAATTATCATATCAAATTTATCCTAATATGGTTTTTTTATTTTCATATAATAATTAATTTTTATCTGAATAGTTAAAAATATTGTTTTTTCTAAAATTGTATCTTTTATGACTATATTAAGAAATAAGAATTACATAAAAACTTATAAAATAATTTTTTGATCAAATATGTATTTAATGATTAAAACTATATATATAAAAAACTATCATTTATTTATAAAACATATGTTTAACCCTTTATTAACATAAGAAACAATCTCAAATAAAAAACAATATTTGGTCTTTTATTTTAATAAAATATTATTTTTGGTAAAATATTATATTTATTAATTTTAAATACAAAAAATATATTTATTTCATAATAATACAATTTATATCATGAAAATCAAAGATATGAATAATTTTACCCTACGCATAAATTTTAATCTTAAAAATAAAGTTTTCTAAAAATAGTTTAATACATATTACATGCATTCATGTTAAAATGATTTTTTACACATATAAATTATATTTCATAAAAATGATTCAATATTTTTATTAATTTGGTATAAATTATGTAAAAATATCTCTTTTTATTTTTAGGTATAAAAAGTAGATTACTATCATTGTAGTTATTTACAGTGATAGTGGTGGAATTGTTATTTTCAAAGTTTTTTTTTATTAATATTGTATAATTTTTATCTAATAAATTAAAATAATATATTTTAATTAATGTAATTAATATGTTTTTTTAATATATAATTATATTAACATGTATTGAATTGTTAATCAAAGCCAAATAATATTAATAATACATAATGGTTGGAACATTTTTTTTACAAAAAATGATTTTTCTATATTCAAATTATTCTATATTGATTAATATTATTTATAAATTGAATTATATTAAATCGAGAATAAATTTAATTTCATAAAACCCAAATTTTTTATTTTTGGTTAACTTATAAGTTAACTAAAATAAAAATTACTTGGTTAAAAAAACTAGTTACCATGGTAAAAATTTAAAATGTGTTTAAAATTGTTTCAAACATGTGTGGAAATTCATGGTTGTGGATTTATCAATATTATATCTCACCACACTCCATTATTTATCTCCTTTGGAACCATTAACCCCAAAATAGTGTTAGTCCATTATTTAAAAATAATGGGTGTTGACAAAAGTTCCCTTTTCTTCAATTATAAAAGTTACAAACTTACACCCATTCATGTCACACCCATTAATTTTAATTTATTACTGAAATACTTTAATTTTACTCCTCCTAGAAACCTCTATCGATTTTATAAGCCTCATTTCTCAATTATTTCGCCTAATCCCTTCATTTTCATGGAGGATTTCAAGAGAATGTTTAGGGTACCAATGTGAGTATTACTTAATCCTTGTCCTTTTATTTTTATTATTTCTCCTCTAAATATATCCTAGAAAAATTAATATAATGAACTATGTATCATAACTATAATTAAGTGTTATTATTTCAATAAAACTATAATTATTTATTCATATTTATAAATACAAAATAATATTGATCATGTGTTTTTTTGGACTATTACCTCCATGAAGCAATGTCCTTCATTTTTCACCATCTCCACTCTTCACTAGTCATAATGTTGTAATTAAAGAATAATTTTGAAATATATTCTATAATTATGATTGTGAATAAAAAATTAAAATCCACCTTTATTCCCTCTCATTATATGAGAAATGAAATGGTAACTGTGTGTTTTGCGGACTACCACCTCTGTAAAGTAATGTTTTTCATTTTTCATATTATTTTTCAATATTTTTCCAAGCCACTTAAAATATAATTTAAAACATTAAAAAAATATAAATAAAATAATTATTCTTTTTTCTATAATGATATTATGTAAAAATAAATAATTTTTAACCATACTCACCCGTCAAATTTTGGTATGTTCTTGTTTGGGTCAGTCTAACTGCCTACTTGAAAAATGTTATAAAATAATATCACAAAAAACTATGGAAACATAAACACAAAAATTATTATAATTTAATATGAAAATAATTATTGGTTTATGTTTCATGAAAATTTATATTTATTATTTAACTTATTAATAAAATATCATCTTCGATCACTATAATTATCAAAATAAGACGACACTGATTCAATTTTCATGCCAACATAAACAAAACATAGAAAATAAATAAATAGAATGTGATAATTAATATTCCAAATAAAATTAAATATATATTAATATATTTACTAATAATTTAAATAACAAACTTAAATTTATTATTCATGAATTTAGGTGCATGTAGAGAATGAATCAATAATAAAGTAAGGGTTTATTGCCTCAATTTCTACCTCTTAAGACTTTTTTCTTATAATACACAATGTTTTTTCAAAATATGTATCTACTTCCCCTTTAATATTTTTTATCATGATTCCTTTATATTTCATTATATTAAATTTTTTATTCTGATTTATTTCTCTCAGGGGGTGATTACTCAAAAATTAAAAAAGTTGTTAATGTTTTATTGTCTCATTTTCAACTCCTAGAGACAAGTTTGATATTGCACACCTTCATTTATTTTATATGATGTATACACTATCATATTTCCTTCAATTATAATGAATATATTTTATCTCGTGATGTTTTAATTTTGATTTAATGGTATCTAATATATTTATTTATTCACAATTCACTCATGTCTTATTTACGATTCTCTCACATGTACTATTGAATTCTGGATAAATTTTCTCCCTCTCATGATCACTTATTATGTATCACAAGAATCAGAACCAAATAATGTGTTCATACCCTATATAAATTAAATTAGACACAAATATAATTTAATAAATAAAAATACAATTAAAATGAATTAACTAAAAATAAAATATAAAAACAAAATAAATTTATGCAATTACCATCACATTCATCACAACTAAAACACCATGAAATTTTTCCATTCATGTCAAAAACATGACATATAAAATAATAAATAAATGATATAATCATATTCTTGTTGTTATTGTTTTTGCACTGTAATCCGACACTAAAATAACTGAATAAGAATTTTTGTCCCACCAATCAATTGAACATCATAGAGAATCACCATGTATGATGAATACATGAATTGTCCACCTCCAAATATAAATTCAATACCAATGAAGAATTCACATTGCACCTAAAAATTGTCACTATACACGAAGGTCCATATGTAATATGTGGAGGATGGAGTTCAGTCATTGATAGACCTGTGTAACCTAGTGGTCACACAACAAAGGAGATAGGTGGTGATGTCGGCTATAGACAGTGGAGGCGATGGTTGGATCTAGCAGGACATGCTGCATGGGGGTGATACACAAAAAGGAGTCATTTGGGTTGCGGCCTATGGTGAAGCTTTACAAAGAAGAGGATGACAGTGTGGGGTGAGGATGTACAGTAGAGGAGGCCCAAACGCTTGGTATTATAGTTGAGGTTGGTGGTACAACTGGTGCGGTGTGAATAAGGGTGGAGGAAAGTCAGTGGCTTGTCTCTATAGGCAAGGAGGAGGCATGCGACCCCTTAGTGATATGTAATGGGAACCTAGTGTGGCTTAAGGGAGGCGCAGCCTAATGAGGATGAGATGTGCCAGCAAGACGATGTGAAATATGGTGAGGAGATGATCACCTAGTGGTTAGTTAGCCTAGTGATGGCTTGAACCAGTTACTGGAAATCTGGTGGAGGGGATGAGATGTTAAAGATTGAGGATCCCCCAAATCAAATGCATGAAACACAAAAATTCAAAAAAACAATTTTAAATTTTAAATAAATGATTATCTAAATATTAAAAGTTAAATGATAATAATAATAATAGAATTATATTATACTACAATAAAAGTTATGCATAAATTATTCCACTAATAGAAATAAATATAATTAAAGATAAAGTTATATTTATATATATAATTAGGTATATTAATATAATACAGTTAGTAATTAGAATAAATTTATTATATATATACATAATAATAATACCACTATTAAATATTAATCTAATATAATAATAATAATCTTAAAATATTAATATAATTATTATTAAAAAACTAATATTTATATCCAAATACAGTTATATGTAATAAATATAAAGAAAATTAATAAAATACTAATAAAAATTAAAAAAATTAATAATAAAACTGATATTTGTGAAAATACTAATAATAATATTGTTTTAAATATTATATAAAATAAATATACAAAAATAAAAAAACTAAATTACTAAAAATTAATATATAATTTAACTAAAAATTATAAAAAAAATATCTAAAATACAAAATAATAAAAAAAATCTAAAAACATAAAAAATTATTTTAAAATTTTAATTCAAAATAAGTTAAAATTTATTAAATTGTCAGTAAATTCTATGTACATAAAATATCTCACACTTAAACTTTTTCACACTTATGAAAAATAATCAGAACGAATACCCAACTAGACCTATAGACTAATCAAAACATCAAAATTACAGGTTTAAAATATTTAAATCCATTTTAACCACTAAATATCCTGATTTATTTAAAATTAAAATTTTCAAAAATAGTTTCCCTTCCTCTAACATTCTTTCTGAAAAAAAGAACTACACTCATGCATCAATGTAACCTACCATGCCATCACCTGCATCGCTCAAGACAATTTGATGAAAATTCTTACTCAATTATAATTACATGCCTGATTTCTATAGGATTTCCTAGAATTTTGAATCATCAATAGTGGAAATAAAAATAATACACCAATATCTAGGACTTCATAATAGGTTCAAATATATCTGAGTCTGTGAGATTGTGGGTCATAATAAATGACATGTTTTTATAAAAAATAGGGTTTAATATTGAAATATAATCTTGATAAATATCAATCCAAATGTATCCCTCAAAATTTTCACTCCCCCACACTTAAAACATTTCTTGTCCTTAAGTATATTATAATCCAATGCCACTCTAGAAATTTTTATGTTTTTTTCTAAATATATTTTTGTTCCTTGTACCACTTTTTTTTAAGGACACAAATCACTCAAACATAATTTAAAGGTAAACAGGAGAGTAAAAGATACCAAATCCCATGAAATATATATATGAAAATACCCCAAGAAATAATATACAAGTATCTAATACTTTGTAGAACCTCAGTAAAAGTAGGTTGTATAGAAAACTCCTTAAATCTTTGATTAATGGATCAGCACTTTTATTGGTATCCCTAAAGGAAAGGGTTACAATGTGATAACCACTAATGTACTAATTATTGGAACCAAAAAGAATCTATATTCCCATATCAGAATACATATAATGAATGTGTCTATTATGAAATGTTACACATATAATCACGATGAGATATTGTTGATCCATGTGCATCAAATGACTCACTATCCCTCAAACAACCCTCTCCATGTATAAATATATCCCTCACACTTGGATTGGATATCATCATGAAAATATTCAAAAAATGGGCAAGGATGGATATTGGTTGTGGGGTTATCCTAAAAATGATTCTTTAGGGTTTCTAAGGGATATATGATGGGCAAAATTAAAGGGTGTATTAGTGGGTCAAATGGATAAATAAATCAAACAAATTCTTCAGTCATGTTAGGGAAACATTCAAAATTCCTATGGATCTGAGAAAATGGGTTAGAATCCTCATGGGTATGGAGATATAATGTCAGGAATGACAGATGATCATGAATGAAAATAAGTGTCTCAAAAATAAATAAAAAAGTTCCAAGAAAACTTTTTTAAAGAATGGACTAATATTAATAATCATCTAAATCAGGGTATCAATAATAAAATCATATCAAACTGGAATCATGTTCTCAAACTACCTAAAGAAACAAGTGATATACCCCTGACTATGTTATGAAAAAAATACAACCATTTTCAAGTGGGTTTAATGATGAGATAAATATCAGTTTTTTTCTGTCATTTTTTCATTTTTTTAAATTAGTAATTTTACATGGTGCTTTTTGAAGTGTAAATAAAATATTACATAAGATAAAACACTTCCGTGATTAATTATAGATATATGTGGAGAGGCATCTTGTATCTATAGAAGCTCCAAAAATGATATACTTGTAAAATATACACATGGAAAGTACATACAAACATCATATAAAAGATATAGAACCAAAATCAAATTAACATATGTAAGATCCTGAAAATTCCACCAACAGGAGAAAATCCCCCCATGATCACTTTGCAGAAGGAAACAAGTGCTTCAACAAGTCTATCAAGGTGAAGGGACTCAAATTGATTTGCAATTCATTGAGGTAACTTTAAGGAATTCGAGTTTTCAAGGTTTTTAGGTGGCTCACATACCATCACTGATAAAGGTACATGGAGAAAATGGATCACAAACCGCCAGGTATGCGAGACGGTCTGCGAACCGCTGGCCCGTGAGACAATAGCCAACGAGCAAGGAAAACTGCAAATTGTGTCAGCTAAAGAAGTTGTGCGAGCAAGACCAGTCTATGTACCATACTGCGAACACATCAGTTCATGGATTAAGAGAATGGTAAGGTTTCTACGAACCGCTATCGTGAACCAAATCCTTCGCAAATCCTAGTTGATCGAGTCTTCTATGGGTCATAATATTGCTTCAATAGGCCTCTGTAAATGATCATGTATGCCCAATAGATATGATATCTCCGATGATCTATAAAAGGAGCACAGTATAAATATGGAGAAAAGGAGAGGGAGACAGATAAAAAGAAGGACAGATGATGAAATCTTGAGGGAGACTTAAAGGTTGCACTCCGTCTTCCATCTTGTTTCATCGGCGAAGCACGAACCGCGAATCACTTCCTCCATAGGTATATCCCACCACGAACCATAAAATAGGGTAATTGAATAATAATGATAGAAACGCAAACCTAATTGGTGAACCACGAACCAAAGACTTCTCGTGGATGAATTTCCTACCAATGGTAATCCCTATACCCTCCTTCATTATGGTGCTCTATGTAGCGTACTACTACGCAGATGAAACCCAACATCGTGTACCAAATCGGTACGTGGATGTAACCCAAAGTAGCATGGTGAGCCACGTATAACTTCATTAAGTGGTGGAAAATACCCATGCATGTGTACCACACCAGTACCCAGATATCCCCTCTTCCCACACATTTCTATGTTATATGAAGCCTCCCCCATCCCGCATGAGAAACTAGTACACATAAAGGGGTGTTTTCGGGTATTGTTCCATCCAGTTCCAACCTCACCCCTCCACTAATGTCTAGTCTCTATGGTAACTTTACTAACCAGTTCTCCAGAATTAGTCCAATGCCTCCTCCAAATCCACAGGACATGTATGATCAGACAAATGGGTGCATCAGTGCACCCCATTGAGTCTACATACCCATGGTAAGCGAAGTCATGAAGGTCCTCCCCACAAAGGTGTAGGCTTCAGGAATGCATGTGAGGATACATTCCCACAGTAACCCGGAGCCCAACCATGGGATACCGACGTGAACTTCCATGTTCTTGGGATTAAGGTTCATCACTTACTTTTTCATTCAATGATGTCTAGTGATCAGTCAAAGGGGTTATGTTTTCTCCCCCCATTTATGAGGAAAAAACTCCTCCCATTCCCAAAACGTGCTTCGGGACCCTCCCACTAAGGTAAGTCCCCAATATTCCAAGGTCGGGACATGTGACCTTTAATGTCATCCCACATGTAAATTTTTATTGCTCTTTTCCCTCACCCATCATCATCCCGACCTCTTCTATTGTAGGTTGTCCCTCCCCCACCAATAGGGGAGGAGGCATGTGCATTGTTGAATCTTTCAAATCCTATTATTTCTCACACCGATCATTACTCACATGGGCTTAGAGGTTTTTGAATATTATAACATGCATTCATTCTGAACTATGAGAACTCTGATTCCTGACCAAGTCATGATATATAGGATACCTTCCAAAAGGCGCGAGCTCAAAAGGGTGCCCATCCAAGAGGATCCACCCAACCATGCCCCCTCAAATGGGAAGCTTCCACGCATAATCCCCATACATCTAAACTATGGGAACTTTGATTCTTGATCAAAATATAATACATAGGAGGCCTACTAGAAGGCCCAAGCTCAAAAGGGTTCCCATCCACCCAATCATGTCCCGTCAAATGGGAAGTTCCCATACATAAGCCCCACACCATCTGAACTACATGGGTTATGATTCCTCTCCTGAGGATACGTAGGAATCCCTCCTTGTGGGCCTGAACCTAACATCAATTCACCTTTTGTCCCCCCTGGATGATGATAAACTTTAGAGTGCCTTATAATGTGGCTCAAGTTAGCATTTCCTTTGTAGTATCAAATATATGCATGCTTACGACGATCATGAAAACCAAGGGTATCTAATGGACACACTCTTTGGGAATGAACCAAGTATTCATGAACATATGACCATGAATTAAATATATAAGAGAGTCTCGGAATAGGAAATAATCCTCCCATGGAAGGGTGTCTTGAGACTAACCTCCCATCCTCTCGACCAATGGAGTCCTTAAGTGTCATTGGCCAAAATCATCATCCAACAAGCACCTGCCTTTGGAAAACAGGTCCATGAATCATGGATACCAGGTCCATTGATAATTTTTGGCTTCATGAATAAACCATTTAGAGACCTTATGAGGAAGTTATATCTAAGAAGGACCGATTTCACAAGTGCTTGACCCCCACGTGATCGCCTGCTGGGACCAATGGTTCTTGCAAGGTTAATTCAACCCTCTTTAAAGGATAATTATATTAAATGGGTCAAAACAAAAGGAATGGTGAATTCAATGAGAACCTGTCTCTATAAAAAATGGGGACAAGTTTTGAACCTCATTGTTCCATATCTGTGCTACCATAAAACATGCCACCTCAGAGGCAGAACAAAAATGGTGAACCCGACGTGAATCTTTAACCAAGTTGGAGGTTCTACCCACATGATAAAAGAAAAAAGGATAATACATGTCAGACCATTTTTTCACCTTGGTATTCACTAAATGTGCCACCTTGGAGGTGGAACAAAAATGGTGAACTAATCATGAATCCTTAACCAAGGTGGCATTCTCACCCCACTAAAGCCCATTTTCCTCGTATCAAAATAAAAGGAGAAGGGGGACTAGTTGAATCACCAAATATGCATATATATAAAAAAAATCTAATTTGATGATGTTTTTTGGTATTTATGTCATATATGTATATTGTGGGTTCCCACAGAGTGACCTTTGATCCAAATTACATCCCCACGATCAATGTAGACGCACATATAAGCGATCTCGTAGGCGGCCGAGGCCTCAATGAAGAGCATGACCCCCTCACCTACCTAGGGTTTTCAACACTGGGTATCCAATGCATTAATGAAATAGTACCACTAAAATGGTACTATCACCATGATGGTGTCCGCAAGACAATCCCTCCAATCTACAAGGGTCCTCCAGCCACCTCTTCAACTGATTTTGGCACCCCAGCACCAGGCAGCCCTTGTGGTTGTCTCAAATCATTTCAGGAGCATGTTCCCAGAATGTGAAAATGACTACCTCCCTTACCTTTGGGAGGTAGATGAATTCAATACTGATGACTTCATCTCAACTGCACAGGGATCCTACTCATGCGACCCCTCCATAGAGCATCATCGCCGACACCAGACGACCAAGCCCCCTCTCGTTAAGGACGACCTTATGTCAAGGGCACCTGCCAAATTCCAAGGGACCCGGACCCTTGAGCTACCTTCCAAGGGTAGTGAATATATAACAAGGAACATGCTATCACCCTGGTTCCTGAGGAGAATATCCACCATACTAATGTGGCAGTGTTCAATGGGCAGACACACAACTCTACCCTCTCTAATAAATCCCACCACCGAAATAGGGTGGCATGATATGATAACATGCACATTTCTACTAGTGCTTTCCAGTCCCTCCATGTAGATCGAGTAGAAAACTATAGGAAAATACAGGTATCTACCGATGCACAACAATTTCTCCATCCAAATAGGGCGGCACTCAACTATACGTAGGTACAAACACGTGTTGATTCATTTCAATCCTTCCATCTAAATAGGGAAGCAACAGGCTATATATAGGCTTAAACACCTAATGATTTATTTCAAGACCGCCATCCAAATTGGGCGGAAACCAAATACAAGAATAGTCAAATTCCTAAGTGAGTGGATGAAAATGCTCGCTCATGAATATGAAGA
This sequence comes from Viscum album, assembly GCA_963277665.1. NCBI lineage: Eukaryota > Viridiplantae > Streptophyta > Magnoliopsida > Santalales > Viscaceae > Viscum > Viscum album. The sequence continues at coordinate 610,543,556 of OY728129.1, read as the reverse complement.
CCACTAGTCAAATATAGTGGCAACTAGAGAAGGAAATTGGTGACAGACTCGTTCCTCTGTCCCAGCACAGGAGAACTACCAATATCTACTGGAAACTCATGGAGGATCAGAGTAGGAACAAACTCCTTCCCTGACATCGAAATGGGACTTTATACCCATTCCAGCCAAAGATGTATCTCAACACATCTTGGAAATGATGTAAGATCAGACGTCGATTCCAGACCATATCCTCCAAACATTCCATGATATCATTTCATCAGCAGAAAAGGAGAGAAACCAAGCCCACGACCTAATTTCCTTGAACAAAATGACTCACTCGAAAAATGAGTTAGTCACTCCATAGCAGTTATGTGTCCATGTTTCAGTCCAGGAGGTTCAATGGAAATATCATGTAACATACAGAAAATCGAATCGAGAACAAATACTCATTCCAACTTGGGGACGCCAGTCTAACATGGTGGCCAATCCAGGGAAGACACATATCCCTGCCAAAACTCAAGATTTCTGTCGGCATATCCTGACGACATCACGAGACCCAACGGGATAGGTACCCATATATAAAGGCCATTACTAATAGCATATGGCCTTAGTTACCCGTAAGAGAGTTCCTAAGAATAAAGAGTTCCAAAGGAAACCGGAAAATGAAGAACACATACATGATCCTGCTCTAGTGTTAGTTGGGGTTCTTAACTCCCTCAAACATATATTGACAAAGGATCAAGACCCTATCATTCCATTACCAAATTATGGAATTTTCAGTAGCACTTGTGAAGGTCCTCCCCGTAATGTCGCTACCAGCAGATCTGAAGGTCATCTATAGAGCACCCATGGGTGCTCACTCCGTGGGTCAAGAATGATCGATCACGAGATCCTATCCCCTGATGCGCATTGGGGTAGCCCTACCCTAGACCTGAAGATCATACAGCAAGAAGGTACTCCCCTTGTTGTCGTCTACCCAGATGGTCCTCCCTAGCGTATACGCTACAGATATGCTTCTCCCTATAATCGGACATCAAGTCGTGATGGTAGTCCTCGCCATGATTATAGTCATTTCAAAGGTCCTCCTAGCAATGATAGTTTCTGTGAAGGTCCTCCCCATAGTAACAATAAGAAATGAGAATATCCTTTCCTTGTTACATTACATCCTGAAGGCCCTCCCTAGGAAGTACACTATAGAAATTCTCCTTGTAGTTAGGTATGAAGTTATGATGGTATTCCTCTCTATTATGATAATCATTACAAAGGCCCTCCTCACAATGTAATTTGTTGTGAAGGTCCTCCCCACAGTGACATTAAGTAGTAAAAATGTCCTCCCCTTGCTACAGCCCACCCTGAAGGTCCTCCCCAGGGTATATGTCATAAAGAAAATTCCATCGATCGGGCATCAAGTTTTAATGGTATCCCTCGCCATCACATCACTACTTACAAAGGTCCTCCTCACAACCAAACTCCATGTTGGAAAGAATTTCCTCCCCTTGCTGGAACCAATGTGAGAAATCCATCTTATGATGAGGCGCACGAAAAGGATTTAGACACATTGGGCACTCTGTCTATGACGAGGGATTATATTTCTCAACCAGAGGATGACCCATGGCCAAGCTCATCTTCTGAGCCACCCTCACATCGTATGAAAATCAATAATGCTCCCACCTTCCCGGTTTCTTGGAATAAAATTATTAAGAGGAATTAGAGCTGGACATACCAAGTAGAGGAGCCTCTAGAAGAAAAGCAACATGATATGTTGCTTGTGAGAAGACAACCAGCTAGGGGAAATATACCAGTGATGTATTGTCCTACAGCCACTTCTCACTTCAACATACTAGGAGATTTTTCAGGGGAATACACGCATGACATTCACCTCAACTTGTGGACGACTCTTAAAAATCTAAAAGAAAAATCCCTACCCTACAAAGATTACGCGGACCATGTCAGTGCGATAGGGGAGCTTCATGGTCTGATCGACTTAGAATCCCTCTCGTCCGCAAGGCAGCCACAATCAGAAAGGAAAAAAGAAAATCATTGAACTGGCGTGCATCCATGCACTTCATAAATTGTGTCGCCTCATTAGAAATTCCCCGGAAAGAGATCACATTTGGGGATGGGGAGAACATGGAGGTTTACACTTCACCCCACGTCCCATTCAGCAAGCCCCATTGGAAATGAAATCCTGCAATTTCATCACCCAGAGGAAACAATAAAGTGAAACCCCTGCTCAGAAAAGATGGGATACTCAACAAAAATCAACCCTAAGTAAGTAGCAAAAGCGGTAGGGACAAAGAGATCAATCCATTGAAAAGATTTTGAGTTAGGTGAGTAAGAACATCCAACAGGATTCCTATCTCAGGGAATCCAATCAGCAAGTAGTTTCCATTTCTTCAAAAGGCCATAGACTCCACGTAGGCCCAATGCCATAATCGGCTCACACCAATGCAGAAGTATGTGAAATTGAAAGGGTGGAAATAGTGATGGCTACCACCGCAATACAGGAACCATCCCATCCCCTAGGGATAGGGGCATTTTTAAATCCAAATTCCCCCATAAGACTAGCAAATCCAGGCCATAACACATCAACAGGCGAACAAGAATGACCCCAGCACTTAGGGCTAGGGGAATTTTTACCTCAAATTCCCATACAGCATACATCTTTATTCCATTGTCTAGGAAGAATAATGGACAGAGGATTTACTTGTTCCAACCCTTCTCTGGGTTCGCACCCTTCAAGACAAAGGCTCATTACGAGGTTAGACCAGGTCTCCCATCGGGTCAATATTCGTCAAGAATCCCTAATAATACCACAGAATGGAAGGAGAAAGTCCAATAAATGGTGCATGAAGCCTTCCTACCATTTTGCATGGGGTACACCACCTTCAATGTGGTACGCCTCAGTGAATGTGGTAAACATAAACCCCATGGATCTCATAGGAAATGACGCAGGGGGGAGAGGATGTGAAAGAATATGGTTCCCTCCCAGAGGCATCCTACATTGAGCCTGATGGTGTGCATACTCAGAACTAGAGGGTGATCCTAAATTTCAGGTTCCCCTCAAACTAACTTGTCATTACCTCCCCTGTGAAACCCTAACAAGGAGAAAAAAATCCAAGGTCATCTATGACCTGCCTTTTCCTCCCCATGAGAATGTGTCCCTCGCCCTCGAGGAAAGGTTCGTCAGGTAGGAGGAAGAAATTAAAGAGCTCAAGAAAATTAATGTTGAGCTACATCAAGGGAGTTACCTCACCGGATGTGTTACCCCCGTGGAATGTCAGTAGGTGCTCTCAGAAGAGGTGCCCATGCCACAAGCACTCAATATGGTGAATAAAGCCCAACTCAGAGGACCGTTCAACTCGGCCCTGGAAGGACATTAAGCTGTACCCCTGCTATGAAAGAATCTATAATATATCCAGGTAAACCCTCAAGTGATACCTCTGGCTAGGTATCAACCCCAAATTCTAGTAGCACTAGCACACTCAGTCTTGGACACTACTGCACCAGCTCAATCTCAAGTCTGACAAGACATGCATCAAGGGATATTAAACACTATCAAGTAGCTAACAGCTTGACTAGAGTCCTTGGAGGGGTGGCGCACACCGATACAACCAGAGCGCAAATCCTACCCTGAGTGGGAGAGCAATGTTCCACCACTTCCAAACTTCAAGAAACCCATATTCCTAATATTTAATGGCTTGGGGGGACCCAGAACAGCATTTGATGCACTATGCCTCTTACGGTGATCCCATGATGGACACTACAGAGTAGTAAGAAGCCGTAAAGATCAGGTGCTTCGTACAAACCCTGTAGGGCTCGACTTTCGTATGGTATACTATCCTACCATCCAATTCAATTACATCTTAGGAGGACCTTTGGTGACAGTTTATCTTCCAGTTCAGTTTAACGCTACCCAAGAAGATGGTTACTGATCTCATGAACTGCAAGCAGTGAGAGAATGAAAGAGTCTCGGACTTCATTTCTAGATGGAAGGGCCTAACATATTTCCTAAACCAGTCACTCCCCCAGGATGAGATTCTCTCCATGTGCATCGATAACCTTAGAGATGAATTTTGAACACCACACATCCCGGTGAAGTACACCAGTGGATTTAGATACTTCTTTACCATTGCACAAATGATAGAAGACTCCTTGGAATGGACCAACCTCAAGTCCTGAGTGGCCCCACCAACCCTAGGGAAAAGAATGGGAAAATCTGAAGTGGCTTCTGTCATGCTTAATCCACCCCTGGCATCGGCTCCAGTTGTGAGAGCCCTACTGAACCGTGCAGGACCCCCTTCACACCAATAGCCACCCCCTTTTTATCCAAACAAGTGATGGGGTGCCAAAAGAAATCAATTCAAAGAACTAAGAAATAAAGTTTATTCGTTCCGAGATGACCAGGTCTGCAAATACTTCATAGCCACCATGAATTGCAATTTCCTCTGGCTTCCAAATCCCAAGCGATCTGATAACGTGGGTCGTGATGACTTTCCAAATTACTATCTATATCACTGGATACTAGGACACACCATCCAAGAGTGTTTTGTTTTCAAGGATCTCCTGCAAAAGATGGTGGATTTCGGGCCAGTCAAGTTGGGTCCACCACCAGCACAAGTGGCATATGTTTTCACCTAAAACTCAAGATAGGAAGAGGAATGGAATATAGTCTCCAATAATAAGGAGAAAAAGTTAGACAATTGGATGACCCAGAAGACCATCAACTGAGTCCACGGTATCCTTCAGGCACAGTTGAAACAACCAATTGTGCCCCCAAAATCTTCTAATATAGAACAACCTTCCTCCTTAGCCCTGCGGTCCTGTAAAGGCTAGAAGGACACAAATCATAAGAAATAATATGATCTGATACCAAATCAGAAGATAGTGTTGACACTTTCGGACTTCATTCCAATAGTTTTGGTTCAACAGGCACCGTCCCGTGAAATGGCACCATCAAAAGGAGACAGTAAAACAGAAACTGTGTCAGATCAAGAACTGATCTTCAGCTCCATTAATGTCATTCACTTGATGGACCCCTTTTCTAATGAATACTATGGCTACAAACCCTAACTTCTTGTTCCTAACTAGATATCCAAAGGAAGATACTGTAGAGGCCGAAGGTTTCCGGGAAGGTATGATCATGGCAGGAGTCAAATTCCCAGCCACGCCATAAGTCAAACCATTAACATCATGGAAACTCAGGGAAGGACCCTCTAACAAACACTATAAGAACCAGAATTCTCCTTCACCCCCATCAGAAGAAATCCAAGCCCAGTTATCTTAGAATATCCATTAGGGGAAGAACAAATACCAAATCTCTCAAGGTATATAGGAGGACCATTTCGGCCAAATGTGGAAAGGACTACAGCACCGATGTCCCCTGCTATAGAGGTTGAACCATCTACATCCAAAGATCAAACCCCTAAAGTGTCTGTAAAAGATCAACATCAATCTGGGAAGTTTCGGCCTTTAGAGAAGAAATATGACATTTTGAAGTAGCTGTATTTAGTACCAGCAAAGTTTTCAATCGTAGACACCTTGATTTTATCCATAGATCTTAGAAATTCACTCATAAAAGCTTTTCTAAGTCCCCAGAATTTTGAGGCTGAAGTAGAAGCGGGAAAATTCTATCAGATAGAGACTTGCCCTGAAGAATGTCATTTCATCATCTCCTTCACAGACAAGGATGAAGACACCATCATGAAAGGGAACATCATACCATTATATGTCTCTGGAAAGATAAATGGAATTTATGTTCGGAGGATCTTCATCAACAAAGGCTCTGGAGTCAAACTCCTCGCACTACGAAAGCTTTTTTGGCTAGGATATGATGAAGTCAGCTTGATACCATGCATTACAACTCTACTGAGATATGAAAAAAGTGAGCAGAAACTGTTGGGATGAATCAAGCTTAAAACTTGGCTCAGAGATCTCATATCAGACTTCACGTTCCTAGTGGTGTAGAAAAGTGTGGCCTTCAACGTCCTATTAGGGAGGCCTTGGCTGCATCAGCACACTGAAATTTCATCCTCATACCATCAGTGCATTAAATACTAAACTAATGGAAAAAAACAAGATTTTGTGTGCTGATAAATCTTCATTTGAATATTGTGAGTCACGTTATATTGACATAGGGTCATATGAGTCGGAAGAAAAAAATCGTTCGTCTGATGATGTTGATTGGATCAATGCCCTGAATGGATTGGAGATGGCTCCCTCCAACCCTCTCCTGCAACTTGGGGAAGAGTACATACTACCCATTAACCAAGTTGAATGCATAAATGAAAGACCGGATACAGACTCAGTTGTCTTCATGGTTTCTATTACAACCACCAAGTTTAAAGACATAGAAAAGAAGGATGACTCCCATGTTGTCAATAAAATCCTTATCAATGATACCCTCAGACCATCCTAGGGACATCAAACTACCCTTTCCTCACACTCTAAGGCAACAGATGATTTCTATTCCAACATCCAAGAGTTCATATCAAAAATCATTTCTTCATCAGAAGAGGAAGATGATGAAGATGATGATGAAGAAGAAGAAGAAGTGGAAGAAGACATCAAAGATTCCCCTCCTATATTCAAATAAGGTGTCTCCACCATAATCGATGAACTTAAGAAGATAAATCTAGGCACCAAAAATGACCCATAACCCACTCTGATTAGTGTGGTCATGCCGGTCAAGAAACAAGAGGCATATACCTCCTTCCTAAAGAAGAATTGAGATGTGTTTGTCTGGAATTACATAGAGATTCCAGTCCATGATCCTGAGGTCTCCACTCATCATCTAGTCTTACCAAAATATCACTGATTCTATAAGCAGGTAGCCAGAAGGACCCACCCGACACAAGCTACCAAAATAAAGGTTGAAGTTGACAAGATGGTAAAATCCAACTTCATAAGGGAGGTCCAATATCTGATATGGCTGGAGAATATAGTCCCTATCAAAAAAGAAGAATGGACATATTATAATCTTCATTGAATTCAGGGACCTTAATCATAATTTCCCAAAACATGACTTCTTGGTCCCGATCACAGAATTTTTGATTGATGAAATAGCTGGATATGAAGTCCACTCCATCATGGATGGTTATTCTGGATACAATCAAATTTGGATGGCCTGAGGAGATGAAGAATCCATTGCTTTTAGGGCCCCTTAGGGAGTGTTATGTTATAAATTTATTCCCTTAGGTATAAATAATTTTAGCGCCACATATCAGTGTTCCATGCACCGCATATTCAAGACTTTCTTGCGAAAGTTCTTCGAGTGTTATGTCAATGGGATGGTGGTTAAATCATGACAGTTCTCAAAACACTTGACTGATCTTGAAATTGTCTTCAACAAATTGCAACAGCATAGTTTAAAGATAAATCCCCTTAAATACACATTTGGCGTTACCTCGGAAAAATTACATGGCTTCGTTGTATGCCATAGTGGCATCGAAGTCGACCCTAAGAAGACAAAAGGCATACTTGACATATCCCCACATTGAAACCTCACTGAGTTGAGAGGTCTCCAGGGGTACCTCACCTATATTATATGCTTCATATCCAACCTCGTAGGTAAATGTTAACCTTTCACCAGGCTCCTGAAGAAAGGAGTACATATGATTGGGATAATGATTGTCAAGAAGCATTGGACAATATTAAAAGATATCTCCTAATCCCTCTATTTATCATGCCACCAGTTGAGTTGAGACTTCTCATTTTATACATAACTACCCTGGAATGTTCATTAAGAACCTTCCTCGCATAGAATAATGACATTGGCAGTGATAACAGACTCTACTACCTCATCTGGACAATGATTGACGCTGAAACTCAGTATTTGAATATTGAAAAGAATTTCCTAGCCCTAATCTTCACAGTTCAGAAGCTCAGAAATTACCAACAGTATCATGAGTTTCACCTGGTCTCCCATTATAACCGGCTAAAATATATCCTCAACCATACCATGCTAAACAGGCACCTATCACGATGGGCGTTCATCCTATAATAGTTTGACATAAGATACATGCCCCATAAGGACATAAAAGGTCATGAGTTGGAAGAATTTCTAGAAGAGCACCCCTTGGAAGAAAGAACATTGTTGGATGTTGAACTTCTATACAAAGAGGTGTTATCCATCATGGAGGACACCCAGTCATGGGAAATGTACTTCGATGGTGCTTCCCAAAACATGACAGGGAAAATGATGGAGGATCCCAAGCTCAACAAAGTAGGGCTGGGAGATATACTCATATCTCCCAAAAAGTCCACCTTGCCTTACTCTTTCCTACTTTCAGAAGGATGCATGAAAAATGAATCTGAGTATCAAGCCCTCATTGCAGGACTGTAATTGGCTCTCCAAGTGAAATCCAAACACCTAAAAATAAAGGGTGATTTAGAGCTAGTCATCAAATAGGTCAATGGTGACTATGCTATCAAGAAATAAGTATTGGTTTTTTTGATGAACTATGTTCAAGAACTGATGTCAAAATTCCCATCAGAACCAATTGTTGACTTGTGTCCCTCGATCACTAAATTCTCAATCCAATGCTTGGAAAATGCAGCTACAACCTTGGTCGATCCCAAACTGGGTGAAACAATCATTAGAATTTCTCACTGCCAGATGGTATTGCCATTCATCTAGGGAAATACGGAGGAAATTGATGAAATTAGTCCTTTTCCTAAGCCTTATGGTCATACCACTAGTTGGATGTCACCTATTGAAAATTACTTTCAGTATGGGGAGCTCCCACCAGATAGGGCTGGAAGGGAGAAGGTATGAAAATGGGTAGTCAACTTTTTCCTATATAATGGGGTAAACCAAGAAAATGTTCTCTAAAACGAGGCCTTGATGGTGTCCTTCTCAGGTGTATTGATGGAGAAGATACTAGTGTCTTCATGAAAGAGGTGCACGCTGAAGCTTGTGGAGCACACCAGTCAGTAACCAAGCTCTCTCCCCAAATCTAAAGGCTTGGGTATTACTAGCTCGCCATGATACAGAATTGTTCCATATTAAATAAGAAGTTTCATTCCTTCTAAGTTAATGATAATTTCATACACCACCCCACTAATTTACTTCATACAGCAAAGTACTCTTGGCCATTCGTCGCCTGGGGGATGGATGTTGTGGGACCATATCCTCCTGCCATAGCCAGACAATTCAAGTTCATACTCACGGTGACTGACTTATTTTCCAAAAAGGCTGAAGTCATTCCCCTTAAGTAAGTCTGGGAAAAAACACCATTATCTTTGTGAATTCCAAAATTATCTCCAGATTTTGTGTCCCTTATACAATACTGACGGACAACAGCACCAAATTTTTCTCTGCTGAGCTGGACAAGCAGTACCAGGAGTATAGAATCCAAGCGAACCATTCATCCAATTACCATGCAGAACGCAATGGTTAGATAGAGGATTTCAATAATACTTTGTCCAACATACTTCAAAATATGGTCGATAAGTATAAGAAATCATGTCTAGACAATCTCTTTCATGCTTTATGGGATTACCGGACCGCAACCCGCACAACCACCCAGGAAACACCATACTCACTAGTATATAGGGAATAGGTGGTGTTACCTATCAAAATCCAAGTTTTATCACTTCGTGTGACCGTTTACAATCAACATTCCATGGATGATCAATCCCAGGGATCGTTTGATGAATTGGAACAGCTAGACAAGAAAAGGTTGCATACTCTGCACCATTTAGAAATCTACCAAAATCGGATTGCACAATCCTTCAACAAAAAGTTCTCCTTCGATCTTTCCTCAAAGGAGAAATGGAGTTAGTTTTCATAACCCTAATGATACTCAGGAAGAATCCCCCAAATCTTGAACCAAAGTGGGAAGGATCATATGTCATACATAGGGTCTATTCCAATGGATCATATGCCCTGATATCAATGGATGGGTAGCTCATCATGGCTCCTACAAATGTGAAGTTCTTGAAGAAATATTTCATGTTACAGAAATTATAAGGTCCAAGCTCTATTTACCTAAACTATGAGTCATAAAAATTCTCCCAATGCTAAGGTCCAAGATCTACAACCCTAAACTAGGAGTCATAAAAATTATCCCAATGCTAAGGTCCAAGCTCTACGACCCTAAACTATGAGTCATAAAAATTCTCCCAATGCTAAGTTCCAAGATCTACGACCCTAAACTATGAGTCATAAAAATGATCCCAATGCTAAGTTACAAGCTCTATAACCCAAAACTATGTGTCTTAAAAATGATCCAATATTAAGGTCCAAGATCTACAGCCCTAAACAACGAGTCATAAAAATCCCCCCCCCCTCGTGTTATGGTCTAAACTCTAAGACCATAAACTATGAGTAATAGAAAAACACCATGAATCCAAGGTACGAGCTATGAGACCTTAAACTATGAGTAACAACCAACCATAATTCCATGTTCCAAACTCGATGACCCTAAACAATGAGTAAAATTTCCCCATAATGCTAATCTCCAAACTCTAAGACCTTAAACTATGAGTTAAAAAAAGCACCCATGTCATAGTCCAAACTCTAAGGCCTCAAACTATGAGTCATCATCCTTTCCACATGATGTTAAACTGTAAGAAGCTAGTCCTTGAAACATGGAATCAAACTGTGACTCATGTTCTCAACATAATATGTTAAACTACGTATCATAAAACATCCTAATCGCATGAAAATAAACTGTATAATCTCTCATAGAACTACATGCGGCTTGATTCCTTCCCTCACAGGATACGTAGTGATGCCTCGATCCTCAATCATGGCCTGACCCCACTAGGAAGGAAAAAATAAAATCCCCCCATCATGTTCTCTACCTCCTCATACTTGCGAAGGAGACTATTTGACCACTCCTTGTTTCTCACACAGAGTATAACTCATGTGAGCTAAAGATCAGTGGTGAAGATTCTCCTATGCAAATAAATCGTAGCAGAATATGATAGGACTGGCACCCGTATCAAGTGAAACCAAAATTCCTTCAAGTTTCTCTAACACATCGAGAAAAAACATGTAGGGAACACTTGTAGGATACGTAATGACGTTCGGATTCGGTATCTTGGCCCAGCCACCACCAAAAAAATGCCCTTTTCCCTCATATGTAGGTTAGCCTTGTATGGGGAGTCTATGAAAGGTCCTATCACATGAAAATAAACTGTGAAATTCATCGAGAGTTATGTGTGGCCTAGTCCTTGGTATCATGAGATTCCGCACATGCCTCTCAGTCATGAGAAGTTAAAAGATCATGATTCCCCCTATACATATGGGTCAGACCTATGGGGAAGCTCCAAGTTGTTCATGGTTAACCATGGTCTGGGTATTCTCATGTTCCCAGGAATATATTTCCCATTTGTCACACTCAATACCTTGGGAAAACATGGGTCCCCATAATCATCTAAGGCCATCTAGGATGGAAGGCCAGTGTCCTGTGGACACCTTTGCTTGACTATGCATATCATGCCCTGGTGGGTCTACATACGTCGCCCACAAAAATGGCCATCAATCAAAGTCAAAATTTTCCCTATGATATTCCTATCCTATCTCAATACACCCAACAGATTCCAAGCCCCATGTCATCCCTCATGATTCAAGTTTCCCTTGGGGCTATGGTTTTCACCGTCTATCATCACTCACGTCTAAGGAACATCGGGAACATCCTAATTGTAATTAACCTAAAACTAGTAGAGATATTTATGATATTAAAATCTTCCTCACCACATGATGTTAAACTATAAGACCAAAATCTTCCTCACTTCATGAATCCAAACTACATAACAGTGGTTTAATCCCAAAATTTCCCTTTAATGATGATTTTTCTATTCCTAATAAATGACACGGAATCATCGTAATCCCTTGTTTCTCACGGTGAGAATGGTTCACGTGAGCTTAGCGATTTCAGTGAGATATCCACCATGGCATTATGGAAAACAGTCCAGAAATATGGTCATAACATCATGACCCTAAAAGGCATGTCATAATTCCCTCCCCTGGGAGGAACCGTATGTCCTGTCCATGTGATGATAAATAACCAGGTATCCCAAAGGTGAAATGAATGCATCTCCCTACGTACGAGTCATATCTATGTAAGGGACACCTGATTCCATGAATAAATTATAGCCCAGATATCCCAAATATGTCCGGATACACTCTTTCCATATTCCAAACTCCATGCTTTGAGTGATATTGAATCCCCATAACCCTTCAAGGCCATTTGAGATGTAATTCCAATGTCCTACAGACAACTTTTCTTGACTATTCACATCATTCCCCTATGGATCTTCATATGTTTCCCACATAAATGGCCGTCAATAAAAGTCAAATATGTTCCTAGGAGAGTCTTATCCTATCTCAGTAAACCCAATGACTCTCAAGCCTCTTCCCATCCCCCCTGATTCAAGTGCCTTTAAAGTCATGTTTTAAACTTTCCTCCTTACATATATCCTAAATATATCAGAACATATGGGCCTGATTCATCTCTAGTCTATTTGGAGAATACTAAAGATACCTTATCCATATGATTGAAGTTGACACACATATAAAATAAGAGTTCCTCCACTTTTTTTCAGGTTTCCGCAAAGAAGCGTAGTTAAAATGACCCTCTTTGATGCTCAGGCACACCCCTAATTGAAGGTCACATACTGTGTCAAGATAGATCCCAATATCTATAATCATCAATAGTTATTAGAAATAGAAGGCTAGTATCCTGGGGAAACCTTTTCTTGACTATGAAAATCAGGATCAGGTGGCTCTGCATACGTCGTCCACAAAAATGGACATTAATAAAATGAAAATTCATCCTTAGGAGAGTCCTTTCCAACTTCCATATTCTCAAATGACATTAATGTCTTGTCACACCCTTGGATTTGGAAGACACCTGGATGTCGTCTTATGTACCTTACTCTTCCCAAGTTCCCCTGACCTAAAAAAACTCTTAATTGACTTGATAATTCACCATATATCCCTCATGCAAGAAAGAAATGTGAGGGAATAGTTGCACACTCAAAGTCGACATGAATGTTCCTAATGTCTTTAGACACCACTACTCAGGACAAGGACCCCCCTATGGCTCCCGGTTTCAAAATAAAGTCAAAATGTTTCAAATACCATCAGGACATTACATACATCTCCCAAAAAAAATGGCCGTCAATCAAAGGCAAATTCATCCCTAGGAAAGTCTTTTCCTACCTATATAGGCCTGAACCAGTTCCTGAGCCTCATTCATGTCTAAAATCCATAAATTAAGGGTTAATAAAAATTATTAATCCATGTCTGGAGGATATTATAACATTCTTGGTTGATGGTCCCGAGTCAGGGCCCTACCCCATTAAGTATGGTCAAATATTTTTGACCGAAAACATCAATAATAAGTTTGATCAGAAGAACTGAAAACTTCTAGAGAAATAAAAATACACCATAATTTCTAGAGGAAAGGTCTTAAAAAGGGCACCTCAAGGAAAAATTCAAGTATCACTCAGTTAAAAAAAGGAAAACATTGAGCCATCGCAAAAGGCATAAATCTTGTTAGGTCAAAACCCCACAAAGGGTGGCCTAATCAAAAGTCAAGGTATACCCGCTAAGCCTATTTCAAGCAGGCTTCGACAAAAATTAGGGTTATAATTAGAAAGGAATAGAATTTTGTGAGTTGTTCCATAAAACCCCAGCAATAGTCAGACTATGCTCGCTGAGTCTCATAGCTCAGGAAAAAATTGGAGCTTGATTCGATCATTTCAGTTTACTGATTTCAAGTCAAGGATTAAAATTAATGCCTGATTAAAATGATGTTGACAGGAAGAGACGAATAATATAGGTTTAAAATCCAAATCTATTCCATTGGGTTCATCAAAAAAGGAGGAACATTCCCAATTCAGAGTCTCTCTAGAGTATTAAAAAAATATAGTACATATCATAATTTAGGATAGAACTACAATAGGGACCGGTTCTCCCTTTCCAAAAGGACGGTAGGAGATTACCACAGTCCTTCGATGGTTTGTTCCAAATAATTTATTTCCTTTGTTTCAAATTTGATCATTGAATTCACCTACTCCAGAACAACTTTAAGGTCCTACCCCTTCTTCTGAATGGATTCATAGTTTGCACACAAGGTGCCCAGTTGTCCTCTCAACCTGGTTGTGTGGGATTCTCACTCCCGCAGATCCTCCTCTTGGTTTTACACAAAATCATGAGCCTTAACCTCCTTGGATGATAGATAATAAAATTCTTTTGAAATATCTCAAAAGGTCGCCACCTGTTGATGGGAAGAATTGAACATGGCCATCTTTTCCTCATAGGAGGCAAGGTCTTCTCAGGAAATGACGATTTGGTAGAGGATGAGATGTAACTACTGATATTAAAATCCATCGAAACCCATATTAGTGAATAAATGTTGAAAATTTTGACCTTCTTCAGAAAAAATGGCCACGGGTGTCTCCATGGAAAGAGAACATAGCTGGTTCCATGCCTCTTGTGCACTGCTTGGTGCCTTGCCACGGCACCAGTTATTTTATCATCCCTTGATGCCACGTGTCTGTAAGCAAGAAGTGTCGCCATTGGATTGGGTAGTGACCTAAGGTAGGGCACCCAAGATGAGAGACTCTCTTTGCCCTCAGAGGACACAGCCATTGGAGCCAGGTGCGGAAGACTAACCGTAGATTCTGGGATGATCAGGGATACTCAGTTGGTGCTAGTCTTATTGAGATCTTGGGAAATATCTATAGGAGGGGAGTAGTTTGAATCAATTCCCACTAAAATGGGTTTTACAGATGAAACCCCTCCCAGAAGCTTTTGACAATGGACCGAGTGCCTCCTTACCACAAGAGCAGGAGCAGGAGGTGTGTCCATCTTGGTTGTTGTAGGGACGGAAGTAGAAGGTGTAGCTGTTACACTCTCCACAGTGGAAGAAATGTGTTGTGTGGTTGTTGGGGAAACAACAGGGTAGAAAATGGTCAAGGGTTTCTGCACCTGCCATGCTGGTTCTTTCAGCATCTCGCCAGGGTAACAATCTTCCCATAGTTGGGCATACTTCAATGATAGAAATGTGGGCCCCATTATATTAGGAATGATAACTCCCTAGAATCACCTGCATGCATCATCATAAGACATAATTGGTGGAGAACCATGAGATTATATTATCACCTTAACTGAATGACCGAAAGTATCATGGTCCATTGAAGGCATCTGAATTGCTTGTCAAATTGGTATGGGAGGTATGGCTCGCAAATGACCGATCCGTCTATACGAGCAGTGATTATCCTGTATCAAATGTTGATGAGGTATGATCATTCCTCCAAGGAACCTCCCCTATAACCTCTCAAAAATCCATGAGGTGTTGGATGCGGTGTGAACAAAAAATGAGAGGCGTCGTTCAACAGCCCAACCACATTAGTAACACTCAGAATCCTAGTAAAAATAGAAAAAATGTTGAGAAGAGCAGGATAAAATTCAAAATGTGGAACCCTAGTGGTATTTTTGTATTCATAACATGGGAAGTGTTCCACCATCCACCCATTCAGGAATTAGAATGGTTCACTAAGATGATGTGTAGGCCTAACTTCTTTTATCTGTCCCAATAATTCATAAAGCTGGGAAAGGGTAGGAAGGTCCAAATTAATGGGTCGACCATCTTTCAGCATGGCCATCATCATCAAAGTGCAGGCCCAAACCCCAGTATATACGTCTTGATATGGGAAGATCCATCCACTTTAAAAAAATGGCAAAGAAACCTTCCAGTCTGAGCATAGGTGAAACGTCTGACTGAAGCTCATATCCCCATGTGGTATATCGCCCTGCTTCAAGGGTAGCACAATATGACCCTGGGGTTTGACAATACTGGAAAGTAGGATTAGTTTGACTATGGAGATCCCTTAGCTTAGGCTCATTCATCTACAAGAATAGATGTATCCATGCTTCTAATGGGATAAGGGAATGAGCCTCAAAGGGATGATCTAGTGATCCCCCTACCATGAATAGTAAGCTTCTTGTCGAAGGATACATGTGATCAGTGTTATTCCATGTGGAAGATGCTGGGAGGAACTTGTTATACATTCATCTAAGGATGCGGAGTCCCCCAAGTTGGTAGATATCCCATAGACTAATTCCCACCTCCCCAGGCATTAGGTGGATGGTGTTGGTGCTCAAACACCAGTGGCTCAGCAATTCTAAAATAATTTCTCCCAGAGAGAAGATTGAAAATTGAGAAACTCAGGTTGTTTGGTATAACCCCACCGCCTCCATCTAGTCGGGGGACTCCAGATAGGTCTGATACACCTAGAAATCCCAGGCACACTCATAGAAGAAACATACTCCGACCCTCAAATCCCTCTTGGTGCCCCATCCACTGTTAGGATTATCTCAAGAGATGCTAATTATTGATGAATATTCTCAAGCATCCAGTCTCAAAGAACTATCGCAACATTCATAGTTTCCCTGAGTCCATGTCGAGCCTCGCATTATGAAGACATTATCCTAAAGTGGAGTGGTGATGATTTCCCCTACTGGGGAAATGTTGGTGTGGTCATAACCTTAGAGTGCCTCCAAAAGGATGAAAGGGATGTCGGGGTTAGGAAATGGTAGAGGCACCTCGGCAGAAAGACCAAAGTCATAAAGTGGAAAATGTATGGATAATGGATAAGATAAAAACTCTAGAATCAATAAGATCATTAAAAAGTTGTCACATGGAATGATGTGGGGATGAAAATGGTCATTGATATCCCTTGACATGGTTTCCATTATCTTTACAAGTTTTGCAGAAGCCTGTGAATTATCTATTGTAACTTGCATAGGAAGATCCAGAAGCCGGTGAGAAGTCAGCACAATAAAAATTACTGTATAAAGGCTATAAAAATGGATAAAGGACTTAAAATATGTCTGCAAAAGGCTCCACATATTGTTTCTAGAAATGGTATGTGGAAGGATCATTTCGCGTATAGCATGATATGTGGAAGTTACTCCACCTACAGCTATGGTACACAGACACAGTTCACTACGTACAACCATGGTACATGAAATAACCGTGAGGTGTAGGCCTGTGAATCATTGGCCAGCAAATAGAATGATTCATGGAATAAAGAAACCGTGAACCTCGGCCTTGATTTAGTTTGCGTTTAGAGGAGGTGGATTAAAATTTAAGTTTGTATTAATAGTTTTTGAATCTCAGTTTGTCGATCCAAGTTTTTTATGCAAACAAGACATCCATGTAGCATTATTCCATGTGGAATATGGATTTTAAGTTTTAAAATTCCATAGTCCCATTCGCGAAATCCAAAATGTGGTATGAAAATGAAGAAATGGAAAGTAAATCGGTTCGTGGAATGTATGGAGCAATTTGTGAAAAAGATTTTTGCAAAAATCACGGTACGTTAGAGTGAAGGAGGTCAGCAAAATTGGGAGTGATTTTCACCGCAAGAAAAGGTAAAAGAAAAATGACATGGTCCCCTATATATAGGTGAAGAACACTCCTACTGGGTCTACCTCTTCTACCACGAACTATTTCAGTTCAGGAACGCTTTTAAATCATAATATTCCCCTTTTCATTTTGAACAAACACAATTCTGATGGGGGGAATTTGTAGGGTCCTAAAAATTCCACCAAGAGGAGAAAACCCCCACGCGATTGATTTGTAGAAGGAATCAAGTGCTTCTATAAGTCCATAAATGGTAATGGACTAAAATTGAGTTGTAATTATTTGAGGGAACTTGATGGAATTTGAGTTTTCAAGGTTTTTAGGTGGCACGCGTACAATTACTGGGAAAGGTACATGGAGTAGATAGATCATGAACCGCCAGGTATGCAAGACGGTCCGCGAACTGTTGGCCCACGAGACGATGTCTAGCAAGAAAGGAAAACTGCGAACCGCGTCAACTAAAGGAGTTGTCCAAGCAAGGCCAGTTCCTGTACCATATCGCGAACCCATCAGTTCACTGACGGAGCAAACAAGCAGGGTTTTGCGAAACGCTATCATAAACCGAAGCCTCTGCAAACCCTGGTTGACCGAGTATTCCGTAGATCATAATATTAATTCAATGGACCTCCTCAAATGGTGTCGCATTCCCAATAGATTTGATCACTTCAATTCTCTATAAAAGGATCACAGTAGAAATAAGGAGAAAGGGAGATAGAGACCGAAAGAGAGAAGGATAGATGGAGAAAGATTGAGGGAAACTTAAAGGTTGCACTCTGGCTTCCGTCTTGTTTCATTGGTGAAGCATGAACCATGAACCACTTCCTCCATAGGTACAGTCGGCCGTGAACCATAAAATGGGGGAATTGAATAATAATGATAAAAACCCGCAAACCTAACTGGTGAACCGCATGTAACGCCCTGAGATTTTATGAGAAATATTATTTTTAATTTCTTTGATGTATTGTGTTATACACTACACCAATATTAGCTTTCACTATATGCAATACCTTATTATCTTGTAATATACACAAACAGTATTCATGCCTTGTGTTGCACGTAAGAGCGGCCTTCCTCAATAGCATGTGTTGAATGTAATACTGAGTTTCACTAAACAACGATATATTATGAACGAGACGTTATATATAGTATTAACCAAATTTTGAATTTTATAAAAATATCAATCATTTTACACATATTCTAGAACATGGTATGAGAACAAAATAAATTTTTCAGGTAAAATAAGTATTTTTCAAAAAATATAGTTTTGCCGCCTTTTGATGGCGCACCCACTTTAAATCTAGTTTTTGACATTTTTATGAGTTCAATTTGACAAAATAAGGTTATTAATTGTAATAAGTATATAAAAATTTACTTTGAATAATTTTTTAATATTTTTCTGTTAACTTTCATATTTTTATGAATAGTAAAAATATGCTAAATTTTAATTAAAAACAACTTTTTTCATCAAAATAATTAATATGGTTAAATTATAATATTGAATGGTTTTAAAGTATAAATAGAATATATTTTTACCATTTAATATAATTTAAGTCATTATTATTAATTTTACATTGAATTCATAGGTAAAAACATTTCAATCTTTTGCAATGTTTTAACTTTTAAAACCTGTTTTCTCAACAGTGGGATTAATTTTAAATTAAATACTACAACTTCTGTGTTTTGAATTTTGAAAAATGGATTCCATATTTGGAATCATTAGGTCCAAATTATGTTAATAGGATATATTTTATTTTTAGACATTATGAATAGTAACTACAGTAAATTTTATTTACAACAGTTAAAGGTAAATCGGGTAATTAAGGGTAAAAATAAGATTATAAAATTACCCTAACACCTGAAAAAATTCTGGTGGATGAATAAAAGTTGACCCATATCATCTAAGGGTCAGAATTTATTCATTTCATGGACTTTTTACCATGAAAAGTATGAAATTATTATTAAAACCAAAGAAAGTGACAACATGTCACTCTCGTATATCTTATAAGTGTAATAATTTTAATTTAGTGATAAACTTCATAAAAATTCGAACATAAATAGTCACCAAAAATATAATAAAATTTTATACATTATGTTAATTTATTTATAATTTTTAGGGATTAAATAATTATCATTAATGGTGACACAATAGTAATGTAGAAATTATTTTATTGATTAAAATATAAAATAAATGGTTTTAAAAATATTAAAATAAATATTATATGAACTATTCAGTGTGATCCACGAATTTTAAGGAGGAATATTACATGTTAGAAATATATTAAATATTTTGGTTCAAATATATCTTTTGTGTGTATTTTATTTAAATTCAAATAATTGAATTGTGTCAAAATTGACACTATTGGTATTTTATAAAAATAACATATTATTAAAGTGTTTGAAAATAAAAAAAAATTGAAAATTGAAAATTGAAAATTATATGGTCTAAAATGTAATAATTTATCTAATTATGGAAAATTCACAACACATAAGTAAGTTTTTATAACAATTTAAAAATTAGAATATTATTACCACAAATTAAACTAAATAGATTGAAAAAGGATAAATAAAAAGGATAAGGTTTAAAATAAACTTAAAACATGTTTAAATTTTATTGGATGATGATATTACAACCCTATCTCATCTCATATTCGAATTGATTCATTTTTTGAGGTTTTTAAGTGGGGTTTTATTTTTTATTAATTAATATTTTTGAGGTTTCCAAAAATTCCCCTCTCTTCTCTTATAAAAGGGCACCTCATCCCTCTCCTCCTCACACAATTTTGAGCCTTCATGCTCAGAAAAACCCTAACCATTGCTCTTATAAACTTCCCTAGTAACATTATGGAGGTTCTTGTCTTCTCCAAAGACCAACCCTATTCCCTTAAGAGGAAGTTTAAAGGAGGTGCGTCGAGGAAGAGGTAATCTCTTCTACCAATTTTTTCAAGTTTCTTTTTTCTTCTACTACCTCTTATTTATTTATTTTTTCATTATAAATTAATGACATAAGTATCACTAATATACTGATATTTTATTATAAATATGAAACAACCCTATTTCACCTTCTACCCATCTGACGAAAAATGAAATCACCACGCGTGCGTATGTATGGAATACCATCTCCACACCGTGGTGTAATCTTTTTTCATCACAAACATACTTGGATGGGTATAATGATGGAATAAATTACTATATATGATTATTTTAAATTGATATTTATTCTGAAATATTATACATCATACACTTCAATACAATTCCACAATCATGGGAATGATATCATCACTCATGCGTACGTATGGAATACCATCTCCACAATGCGATGAGACTCATTCTCCATGTTAACCATTCAAGATTGATTATAAATTATCTATAATAAATAATCATGAGATATATGTCATAAAAATGATACTATATTTATGTATATATATATATATGTCATTTACTTTAATAAGGAAATTGAAACAGCGTTTATGCATACGTACGGCCTACCATCTCCATGAACAGTGTATTTCATTCCATTTATCGATCGATTATATATATCAATATATTGAATATATATGATATATAAATCATATTTTACCTTCTGAAAGTAATTAATCATGATCTAAGTAATCATATGAAAAAATTACAAGTCAAAATACATACGATAAATGAAACGATTTTACCTAAAATGCTGCTTTAACATAGAATTGACAAATGAACGGAAATATAAAGTCATAGTGAATCATATATGATATCATAAATATTATTATGGTTCTATTATAAGTTAATAATATGTTTAAACCCACTATAAAGGAGTCTTAGACACATACAGAAGGAATTGGACATAAGTTAAGGGATAATTACTCCAATCTCATTATTATCCAGGATTGTTTATTCATAAGTATTTACTGGGGTTATCATCCATATCTATATTTTCTCAAAAAATTTACTACTCTTCCATGTATGTTTAAAGTCATTTTTACCCTTTTTTACTTTTACCACATGTTATGGAAGGAATCTTTCTTTTGTTTACCATACGAGGTACTTTTTGACTTTTCCGGCAAAAGTACGAGAAGAATGTTTTTTTAACTTATATGGTATGAACATATTTTTATGGTTTCATAATGCCTTATTTTCATGAAGCTTCCTCTACAATATTTTATGATTATTTTCAAAAAAAATCCTTTTCTTTTAAAATTATGTGGAATTTTGTGAAATGAAAATGATTTTGAAGAGGAAAAGATATTTTCCTCAATAATCCCTTTCATGTATTTTATCAAAACTATTTTCCATCTAAGATGAAATTATTTAGAATGTTTATGTTTCATGTATAATGTCTATATTATTTACATGGTTTGATTTTTCTTATGATGAAATGATATCCATTTGTTTTATATGAATTATGTTATGAAGGGATGATGTTTATGAAACCCATTTTATTCTTTGGGTTATGATGAATGATTTATGATTTTTTTGTGGCACACATAAGAATGATTTCAATATGAGATGGGTGGGACCTATATCTCCCTACAATTAATTAGGAAAAGATTTATATCTCATGAGATAGACATGGATGGAATGGAAAGTAAAATCTGGTTCAGTAATACCGGGCTGGAACAACAAGTAAACTCGGTTTAGTAATGGACTTTGTCCACTACGATGATCTTGAAAGTAATGACTTGGCTACTATAGAAATCATATCATGTTCTTGATGGTTTTCCACAATTACATGTTTTATTCTCATTCTATTTTATCATGATTAATTTTCCTTTATGATCTATTCCTTATGTAGTACCAAGATTTATTTCCCAACTCAAGATTTTGATGTTTAAACTTTATGTTCATGTTTTTAAGTTAAAATGTATATGGTTTGTTTTATTTTCTCCATTCTTAACCTTACTGAGAATTTGAGCTCACCCTTTATATGTTTTCTTTTCCCCAGGATATAAATAAAGGTTTTAGGTAAGAAAAAAAATGGGAATATCTTTATGGGAGATGTTGAAGATCTTTCACCATGATTAGAAGATTATACTCTGAGTTTCCAAAGAAACTAAACTATTACAGTCTGTGGGTGTCTGTTTTTGTTATGTATTAAGTATTTCACAAAGGTAATGTAATTTACATGTACATAAAGCTTGGGTCTCTACACCGCAAAGCAAAGACTTCCCATGGATGAATTTACCATGAATGGTAATCCCCTGGACCCTCCTTCAGTATGGTGCTCTGCGTAGCATACCACTATGTGGATGGAACTTGGCACCACATACCAAATTGGTACGTATATGTAACCCAAAGGGGGACAGTGAGCTGCGTACCACTTTGGTACACAGTAGACGATACCCATGTCCATGTACCACAGTGGTACATGGACGGCCCCTCTGCCCACATACCATTTTGGTACGCGGTGCCTCCCCCATCCTATATGAGAGACCAGTATGCAGAATGTGGTGTTTTTGGGTATTGTTCCTTCCAGTTCCAACCTCACCCCACCACTACCGTCCAGTCCTCTATGGTCCCTCAACTAACCAGTCATCCGACATTAGGCCAAAGTCTCCTCCAAATCCACCGGACCCGTATGATCAGACCAATGGGTGCATTAGCATGCCCCATTGAGTCTATATACCCACGGTAAGAGGAGTCACAAAGGCCCTCCCCACAAAGGTGCAGTCATGGGAAATGATTGTGAGGATACAATCGCACGGTAACCCAGAGCCCAACCTTAGGATGCCAACATGAACCTCCTTGTTCTTGGGATTAAGGGTGATCACTTGTTTTTCCATTCAATGAGGGATAGTGATCAGTCAAAGGGGTTATGTTCCCTCCCCCTTTGATGAGGATGAAACTCCTCCCCTTCCCAGAACGTGCTCTGGGGCCCTCCCACTGAGGTAAGTCCCCAATCTTTTGAGGTCAGGTCGCGTGACCTTTAATGACATCCCACATGGAAAGGTTCATTTCTCCCAGCCCTCACCCACCATCATCCCGACCTTTTCCACCATGGGCTCTCCCTCCCCCACCAATAAGGGAGGAGGAATGTGCATTGTTGAATATTTCAAATCCTCTTGTTTCTCACACTAAGTATGACTCGCATGGGATTAGTGGTTTGTGAAGATTACAACATGCATACATTCTGAACTACAAAACTCTGATTCCTGACCAAGTTAAGATATGTAGGACTCCTTCCAGAAGGTCTAAACTCAAAAGGGTGCCCATCAAAGAGGGTCCACCCAACCATTCCCCCTGAAATGGGCAGCTTCCATGAGTAATCCCCAAACATATGAACTATAAGAACTCTGATTCTTGATCAAAATGGGATACATAGGATGCTTACCAGAAGGCCTGAGCTCAAAAGGGTTCCCATCCACCCAATCATGTACTGTAAAATGGGAAATTATCATATGTAAGACCCACAGCATCTGAACTACATGGGTTCTGATTCCTCTCCTAAGGATATGTAGAAATCCCTATTTGTGGGCCTGATCCCATCATCAAGTCACCTTCCATCCCCCCTGTATTATGATAAACTCTAGAGAACCATATAATATGGCTCAAGTTAGCATTGCCTTCATAGCATAAAATATATGCATGCTTACAAAAATTGTGAAAACCAAGGGTAGCCCATGAATAAACTCTTTGGGAATGAAACAAGGATTCACGAACATATGAAAATGACTTAAATCTATAAGAGATTCTCGGAACATGCAAAAATCCTCCATGGGAAGGTTGCGGTGAGACTGACCTCCCATCCTCTCGACCAATGGAGTCCTTAAGTGTTGTTGGCCAAAATATTCATCTAATGAGTGCCTGACTTTGGAAATCAGGACCATGAATCATGGGTACAAGGGATGTTGGGTGTTCTTGGCTCCATGAATAAACCTGTTGGAGACCATCTGAGGAAGTTATATCCGAGAAGGACCGATTATGCAAGTGGTTAACCCTCACATGATTTTCCACTAGGACCAATAGTTCCCATAGGGTTAATTAAACCTTCTTTAAAGGATAATGATGTCGAACTGGTCGAAATAAAAGGAATGGTGAATTCAATGAGAACCTGTCTCTATAAAAAAATGGGGACGACTGATGACCATCATCGTTCCTTCTCCGCACCACCTAAAAACGCACCACCTCGAAGGCAGAACAACACGTTAATGGTAAAAATATTTAAGATGAATTAATATCCATTATAATTCTAGGAGAAAATAGGTTGTGGTAAATGCATTCCATTTTATTACTTAAAAATTAAATAAATTGAAATCAAATGAAGTGGAAAGAAAATGAACTAATGATGGGTTGCCTCCCATTGATTGGTAAGTTTACTTCATCTTCAGTCAGTCATTTTTGACACTCTACTAGGATCAAATGGGAATATATACCATGAATATGTTTCTTTTTTGGTAAAAGTGTAGAACCCATTCTTCTAAACAGTAAATTATCATGTATGTTTGACAACTTCTCAACAGAAAATTGTTACTCAAGTAGATGTGTACAATGAAATAAAAATATACCAACTGATAAGGGATGGAATATACCTCATATAAATAAATACTCACTTAATAATTGGATTTTGTGTAAAGGTTATTAGTGGGAAGAGAAATAAGATTTCCTCTTTTAATGTGCACAAGAAAAGAAATTCCCTTACTATAATCTTTAAGTGTATGAATTATAACCATATTAACCTTAAGTGAATTATCTAGGTAGATGATGTATCCCAATTATATATCACCACCAACTTCTATCATAGTGAAATAAACTTGTTTCCAACCTAATTCATGCTCCGCAATTTCATTGATTGTACTGAGGTCAAGAGTATTTCTAGTTTCTGTGGGTATTTTAAGTGAATTTTTTTCAACCTCAATGCATAAATCATATGGGTGAGCTCAATTGGAGTAGGTGACTCCATTATGTCAATAATGACATTTTTTTCAAAAGTTTATTCTATATTATACTAACATTATTCCTCCATTGGAACATGTTTCACTATAAACTCTGGATCCTACTGATAATCCCATTCTTCTATTATTTCCAAAAAATCATGAGTTTTCTCCACCACCATCACAGACAGGTTTTATGAATCCTAAAATGGTTTTTATGTCTCTATTTTAGAAAAAACTTTTTGACTTATAAATATTTTCATAAATATTTTATTTAATATCATTTGAAGTGATTTTATTTTTTGTGTGTCAATCTATAGTGTCTTGGATCAATTATAGCACTATCATAGTATATAAGGGTTCTAGTTCAATTCCCTCTTCATCCATGAAGTAATGTTTATCCTCAAATAGTGAAATTTGATATACATCAAAGGAATCCATTCTCACTTTGGGATTGATGGATTGTGAACTCATAGGACAAGGACATAAAATCACATTGTTTAAGGGACCATTGTATTTGATAGAGAGTAATATTTATCTCTCATATTCTTTAAATTTTATTAGATTGGAAGAATAAAAATGTGATGGGGAGGAGTCATAAATGGTATGATAATAAGAATCTCCAAATCAAAACATTCCTATCATTAGAATCATACAGTGAATATTGATCAAATAGAACCTCTACTTAACTTTTCTCAAAAGAATTATTATGAATTGGTTCACTAAGTGGCAGTGAGGTGGCTAGTTGTAAAAGGTGAGTCATTTTATTTTCTAGTGATTTCATTCATCTTGAAGATAAAACATCATATTTTTCTATGTGATAGAATAAAATAACATGTTACTGATTATTGAATTGTTTGTTTCACATTGTGGTAGGTCAAATTGTATGTCTTCCTTTAGTGCACAAGTTGATTTATAAACCCTGAATTCTTGAGATTATGTACATGAGTTTTGAATGTTTTCTAAAATCTATTATAGACTAGTTAGAGAGAAATAATTATTAAGTTCTATATTTTTAGGAATTATTTGACTTTGAAAATGATCAAATGGTGGGTAGGAACTAGAAGTAGAATATAGTGAACAATTCTCTCATGGATTATGACACTGGAGGAAATATTAATCATTAAAATAAAATAAATTCTATGATATCAAATGTGGGGTGTAAATTGGTATTCCATATCATGAAATGTGGGTGGGTATTGGATGTAATAATGTGTTTTATCCCATTCCATTCTGAACTTCAAGGTCCTGAAATGATAAAAAAATACACAGAGTATATCTAAAATTTAATTTATGTTTTTATTTTTTAAAAATTAGTCCAAATCACAATTTTTATAGATATATTAATGCTATAATTATTCTAATAACTTATTCTAGGAATTTGGTAAGTGCTATCATGACATGTGACATTTGTAAATTTATTAACCTAGTAACTACTGTATAGGTGGCGGGTAGGGTCAAACCACAAAGATAATATGAATAGAAACTAGGAATATTCTTTTGGGAAAATGTTTAGGAAGTTCGGTTTAGTGTGATTAACAAATAAAAAATTCTAAAAACAAAAAAAATAATTAAAAATTATTCTTTAAATTAACTAAAACTATCTACATGAACTAAATTAATCTATAAAGTAAATAGGTAGAGATGAAAGTGTCAGAGTTGTGACATTTTTTTCAAGTGCATGTAATGCTAATTATTTATTTTCCAAAAAAAGAATATTTATTAATTTAATGATAAATGATTCAATATTTAATCAAAATAACATCAAGTATCATTTTATGATGTTAGATAGAATTCTAATTTTTCATAAAAGTAGTTCATCATTTCATTCCTTGGTTTGATGAATTATTTTTATAATTATTTAGCATCAAACCACTTGGTAAAATGTAATGACCCATTTATCACAAAGTTGAAATATCTATTTATGTTAGGTTCACTCACATGAGATCACTTATTATGTATCGGCTAAGAAGTTTTGAACAAAAATCACAAAAAATACTAATTTTTCAATTAATATAATTATTTATTCAGAATTGACTCATGTGAGATTTATTATTCTATCACATGTATGATTGACTTATATATAAATAAATTCTTCAATTTTCTCCTATCCATGATCACTTTTTAGGTATCACATGAACAAGCACTAAAGAATGTGTACAAACACCATATGAATTAAATCAGACATAAATATAATTTAATAAATAAAAATCCAATCAATATGAATTAACTTGAAATCAAATATGAAAACAAAATAAATTCATGTAATTACCATCACATTCATCTCAAATCTGAAACCATGAAAATTTTCCATCCATGTCGACAATATGAAATTTAAAATAATAAATTAAACATATCATCATATTCGTGTTGTCACTGGTTTCACTGCAAGCTACTACTACATTCTCTAAATAATAATTTTCACCCAGCCAATCACTTGAATGTCAAAGTGAATCACTATGCATGATAATGACATGCACAATCCACAACCAATTATGAATGCAATACCAATGATCAATTCACATCACACCCATGAACTTTCACTGAACATGAAGGTGCACATGCAATAGGTAGAGGTTGGAGACCAGTCGCGGCTAGCCTAGTAGGTCCTGGTGGTTACATATCATATGAAATAAGTGGATTTTTGTCTATAGATAGAGGAGGTGGTGGCCAACATTAGCAGGTCACACTGTAGAATGGTGATGTGTAGGAGGGATGTGTCTAGGATGTGGCATACTGGTGTCGATCTCTGGAGAAGAGGTTGGCAGCGTGGGGTGAGGTTATGCAACATAAAAGGACCTTGTTCCTAGTATTATAGTGAAAGAAAGTGGTGAACTTGTTGAACCATAAATAAAATAGAATGAATGAAAAAACATGTCTTTGTAGGTAAAGGAGGTGTTTGTCCCCATAGTGATGCGCAATGGGTGCCTAGTGTGGCTGAAGGGAGGTGCGGCCCACTGGGGATGAGGCGTACCAGCAGGACGATGCGAAAATTATGAGGAGATGATCCCCCAATGGACAATCATCCTATTGATGGATCAGACCAATTGATTAAAATTGTCTTATATAGTAAAATAATTCTTAAACATTAGGAAAATGATCTTTAAATAAAAAAATGTTAACATATTACAATTATATCCAATGAATTAGGTGGTATTTTAAATCATCACATATTATTTTTTTGAGACCCATTGATCATTCACCTTATTGTGATCAATAAGAAGTGTCACTCTCTATAAATATTTATTTTTTTCCTCATTTTATATATCTTCACTTTCCACTAATTTTCTCCCAATCGTAAAACTAGTTATGTGTTATTCTAGATGACCTTCGTACTTATTTTTCTCTCTTATTAAGAGGATTTTTATTAAATATTTTATGATGTATTTTTTTTAAAAAAATGTTATTTCCAAATTTCAAACCCTTGATTACTGAGACCATGTTTAAATTGAGAGGAATCAATTTATTTAAGGTGTCTAGAATGTAACAACCCGAAAATTATAAAATAATAACATTCTATTCAATAGCGTATGTGACATGAAACACCTATCTTAGAAGATAATATAAAACCCTGATAATTTAAAATATATTTCCATTAGAATAAATTTAATTTATTTTATATCTTAAGTTACATGTAACAATGTGTTTCTTTGAAATCATTTGTTACATGTAAGACCAAGTTTTACTGAATAACCATATACTATTAATATTATTATTTAATATGATAGGTATCCCCTAACCATTGGAATGTTTGATATTAACAAGATTAACTAAATTCTGAAAATATATATTTTACACACATTTATTGGTTATAAATTTATTATAAATAATAATAATAATCATTTAAAAGAAAAATAAATGCTTTCAGATAAACTATATTTTCCTAAAAGACGGTTTAGTTGCGAAAGGTGCACATAATTTAAAATTAATTTTTAACAATTTTAGAAAATTTCTTTGATAAATTAAAATTAATTTTTTAAATATAAATAAAAACAATTATTATGGTTAATTTTTTTATTTTTCTAAGAAGTTTCATTTTTTGATGAATAGTGAAAAATACCTAATTTTAATTGAAAACAGATTTTTCATCTAAATAATTTGTAATGTTAAATTATATTTTTAATTGGTTTTCATGTAATAATTGTTCAAATATAAATATATTAATTCATTTTAGGTTATTTGAATCATTTTCATATTGAATTTATACTTAAAACTTTATAAACTTTTGAACATTTTCACATTAAAAACCCTTCTTCTCGTCACGTCGGCATAATTAATTTTAAATTAAATTTTGAAACTTCTATGAATTTAATTTTAAAAAATTTATTAAATACTTTAAATCATCATAATTTATAATTTCTAATAACTTGAACTAAATTTTTGACCAAAATTAATAGTGAATGCTGAAAAAATTAATTATTATGGTTGAGTTAAAAAAGGGTTTACTATGGGTTAAAAAAAATATAATATTAAAAATAACTTATAAACTTGTATAAAAATTATTTTATGGAAATATTTTGACGAATAAGCTTAAAAAATCTATAATTTTCTATTTTTTATTGTTTTTATATGTGAAAAACTTATGACCACTCAGTTCTTTTAAAGAATACCAAGTGTGTCCTCTTCTCTACTTATAAAAGGTCATCCCCTCTTCGCTTCACCTCACACATGAAAACCACATTGGTTTGGCCAATCCCCACCTAAATCACTTACAAAAATTCCTCCCCAAATATTATAATCCTTATTTTTATAATTAATCCACCCTTTCAAGGATTTAGTGCAAACCTAAGGAGGATACTCGAAGAAGAGTTAATGTTCTTTAACAAGCACCTTTACTTTATTTCCGTCTCCACCTAATTAAATTCCTACTATAACATGATTATATAATAATATCATTATATTAAATATTATGAGATGTTTTTGTTTAGTTTATGACCTAGAACAAAACACACTTCAATAAAATGGGTTACAAAATCACCATTTGTGTGTACGGAAACTACTGCCTCACGAACCGATGTCGTTCATTTTTTCCATTTCCACATCTTATGGTTGGGTATGATGATAGTTATAAAGTATACATGTGATATTTATAACATATTTATACCTATGGAGTCACTATATCATATATATCTTTTTAAATTCCATTATGTAGGAGATATGATAATGCCACTCATGTGTAAGACAGACTATCGCCTCATGAAGCAATGTGAATCTTCTTTCAATAATACTTTACATGGAATGTGATAAAGATAGTTTTAATGATTATATGTGATATAAATGAAATAATTATAATATAAATGACATATTTATAATTATTTAAAAGATGATATATATATATATATATATATCATTTTATTTCTTTCCATTTCACTCACGTAAAGATGATAACATCATTCTTGTATGTGTGGACTGTCGCCTTCATGAAGCGATGTGACTCTCTTTTCATAAACAAACCACATGGATGAAATATATAAGTTTAAAATATGGTATATATGATATTATTATAATTATTTAAAGGTAAAATATTACTTAACTCTTTTCTATAATGATCATTGAAAAATGAAAATGTTACTCGAGTGTATGTACGGCCTACCGTCTCTATGATTATAACATACTTAATTTTTCATAGATATCATTCAATATTATTTTTAAAAGTAAAATTGTTGTTAAAATATAATTATTATTTCCTTATTATTATTCTTTAGATGATTAAACTATATATTATGGATAAGAAACAAAACTTCATAACAAAACACACATGAGAAAATAAGGAAATTAACACCTGAAATAATGAAAATAATGAAAGATTATTAATAAAAGGATGGTAAGAAATTATAAAAGGATCATATATGATATTATAAACATTAATATTGTTTTATACTAATTTAATAACATTATTTAAACCATTATAAATTAGTTTTCATCATGTTCTACTAAGGGAAAGCGTGAGGTAAGGTATTTCATCTCAATTTCATCTCACTGAGTCATATTTTAATGTTGAGCACCTAATTTATTTTATGTGTTGTATATGATTCCCATTTAATATATAATATAATTAATAATACTTTATTCATGGAATTTTAAGTTTTGGTTTTAATTATTTTATCTAAGAGTATTTTAATTAAGAGTTACCAAGTAGTGAAGAATTTCATAACTCTATTTCTTTTCATTGGGTTATATTACTTCCTCATTGTCGTTAATATTATATTATTATGTATGTAATGAATTTTGAATATCAATATTTGTATTTAAAATTGTTTTATGTAGATTTATATTTGATACACATAATCAATTAATTGTTTAATTCTCACTTCAATGTTATTGTCTTTGCAAGGTTTTAATTCACAATACCATTTTATTTGGGATTTTTTAGACTTGAATTTCCATTGATAGAAATTATTTTATCATTATTTAATAAACCATTTAAGTTTATCATTGTAGGGTTATTAAATATTATTTTCAAGTAATATTAACATTTTTACACTCTTTAGTACTTAAAATTGTTTAGATAATTTTTTTAAGGAAAACCCAACTTCATTTATCTCTTCGGTCCGAAATCTATTTTCTTTAAAAAACATATTTTTCTATAAAAAATAAAAAATGTTTTTAACCTTTAAAAATGATTTATTAAATGTATTTTTACCCATTTTTACTTTTTACCAAATGTATTAAAATGGATATTTTTTTCATTTTACGAATAAGTCACTTTTTTACCCTTTTTACAATGTAAAAAAATGTTCTTTTTACCATGTAAGGCATGTACAGAATTACCCTTCATCATTTATTTGAAGAATGATTTTAAATTTTATAGGGATATTTTTAAAGAAAATGTTTTTCTTAACATTCTGGAAATTCTTAGTTTAAAAAAATTGATTCTCAATGAAAGGGATTTTCAAAATATTTTATGCTTTAAAAAGTGATTTTCAAAATAAAATGGATATTTTCCTCAATAATGTTTTCAAAGATATTATTTATTTAATCGATGAAAAAAACTCTTATTTTTACTCCAATGGGTATAGGTTGTATTGATACCAACCTTATTCTTCTTATGGATGTATTATTATTATTTTGACCAAGGATAGTTTTGAAATTCACTTCTATGAATTATTTTTGTAGTCATTAACTTCCCCTTGAGTTATTCACTTTCATGCGATCGTTGAACATTAAATTTCCCAAAAATATCCATATCATTTATCTTGGATATGATTATTCCCTAAACTATATACCATTTTTATAAATAGTGTTTACTTTAAAGGTTATTTTATTAACTTGGAAAATATTGAAAAATCTATATCCTTTACTTAATACGGATATTTGATAAGGCACATTGCTTATGAATTAAACCAATTATTTGATATAAGAAGAATGATTTTGACATGAAATACATGGGTTAGGGACCAGTTAATATAATCCCCTTGATGCATTGGTAGTCTCATTGGATGAATTAGTTGGCTATCCACAACTAAATGGGTTTTCACCTAGTATGTTTTAAACTGTCTAGAGGATAGATTTTGATGGTAAAATTATCATGTGCCTGGGAAACATGACATCTAATAATTGAGAATTTCCTTCATTTTAGTTATTATTATTATCTAATATATTTTTTATATGAAATTACATATGGATTCATTTCATTATCAGTTATTGATT
Organism: Viscum album; assembly: GCA_963277665.1. Lineage (NCBI taxonomy): Eukaryota > Viridiplantae > Streptophyta > Magnoliopsida > Santalales > Viscaceae > Viscum > Viscum album. Next base: position 610,510,693 of record OY728129.1, on the reverse strand, counting down.
AAATGGCATGTGGGTTAAGTTATTCACCTTTCCATATTGATTATTCCTTATATATTCATACAGTCAAGTTATTTAAATGACATGTATTTCCAGTTATTTTACTTTCCATATTGATTATTATCCAAGTGATTTTCACATTGATATTATATATTTATGAAATTCATTCTCATTTTATTAATCATATGGATTATGTGTTTAGTTATTAAATTATCATATTGATTATGCTTGTTGATTCATGAATGATTCTTTTATAATTAACCATTACTGGGAATTTAAGCTCACCCTTAGTTTATTCTCTTTCCTATAGATTCCATAAAGGTTACTAAAAAATATATGTAAGAAAATACTAGAAAGAATAATGATATTCTCAAAAAAAAATTATGTTGTAGTTTTTGTATTCAAATGTAATGTAAGACTCATGTATGTATTTAGTTTACCTAGACTACTAAAATTATTAGTCCTTTGGGATGTGATTCCTTGTATCTTATGCTAAGGTAATGGTAGTAGACAATAGATCTGGGCTTACTAGGGTTGGGGTTTCTAAAAATAGGGATTCACTTAAAGTTATTGATATTTTCATTTTGGAATTATTTATCAATATGAGGCAGATTAACCTGGTGAAGTTTGTTTTTCTTTCTTCTGAATCTATTAGGAAAACTTCCATGAATTTATTAGTTTATATGTTGCCTTTATTTATAAATAAGATGTTGGTAAATTGTATGGAAGTGTTTTAGATGAATAATCAATTATATACAGTTAGAGAAAAGGATTCACTTATTGGATAGGAAATCATGGATATAATGAAGTTGGTATTCAATCCAAAGTTAAAAAAGTTTATAGATAAATCGAAAAAATATGCATCTGATACATAAATTGTTAAAGATAAATAGTTAGTTAAATATTAAAAAAATCATAATCCTATCATCATAAAGTTCCAAAGAAATATATAGCTATGTCCGATGAGAAATTTTAGAAATTGATGGTTCAAAAGGTGCAAAAAATCTAGGGGATCCATCTTTCATACTTGATAAATATGAGGTATTAGATTTAAAAATAGAAATAGCAGATGAAGTGAAATAAGAAGAGATTAAGAAGTAGTAGAAGAAAATACTAGTTGAAGCAATGATAATGGAAAACCTATTTAAAGGTATAGAACAAGAATCATCTAATCATCCTATTTAAGTTTCCCTTTTAACTATATTTCAACCTTTTTTAGGTTTTGGAACACTATCTACAATTAATTTATAGTTTGTTAAAAACATAATTTGTTCTAGTTTTTGTCGACAAGGTAAAGGGTAAATAAGTTGTAGAAGGAGTTGAAACCCAAGTAGAAAAGTCAATTTATGAATTGGTCCCAAAATATGTTGATAATTCAGATAAGAATAAAGTTTAAAAATATATTTAGAAGGACATTAAGGTATTTTTAAGAATTGTGAGGTAGTTAGAGAAATAATTAATTAATTAATTAAAATAAGAAGAATAATATGAAGAGAAATAAGGGGGTAAATAATATATATCATCGAATTCATCATCATCTTCCACATCCTTATTGACTAATTATGATAAAGATCCAGTGTTTTATATTTAAGTGAATGAATAATAATCATCTCATGAGAAACAGGAAGCACAAAATTATCATACCAATGCATTTGAAAAGGAAGAAAATGATATATAATTTGATTCTATAAAGGTTTCAGATAATAAATATGTTTAAGAAAAAGAAAAGACTGATGTTAGACCATCCCGTCAACAAATTTCAAAATCCTTATCATATTCATCAAATAAATCAGTAACTAAAGATCAAAATAAAATATATTTTATTTTTTAAACTCTGAAATAAATGATAGATTATATGCCTTATCTTCTAAAAATTGAAGCACATTACAAATATGAATCTGATAATCCTTATAAAATTCTTAAAATACATCAATAATTGTTCTATATTGATATTTATTTAAACTGTTCCAAAAACTTTAAATAAGGTTCAATCATATGTTAAAATGGTCAAGAAAAGTCAATGGTTATTTTAAAGAACATGTTAATCAGTTTTTCAAATTTAAAAAAAAATTCTCTTGATATAGATAATTCCTTAAATAATTTATATTTACATTTATCTGGTAGGATAGAGTTTGTGGAACAATTTAAAGACATACCAGACTCTATAAATTAGAAAATATCTATTTTTAATTAATAGATTAAAAAATTTCAAGATCAGATTATAAGGATCCGATCTTTTAATGAAGACTTCCTGAGGCTGAAGGAAGAAAAAAATAAGTTTAGCTTTCCCTAAAAGTATATTAACCGTTTAAAGGTAGAGAATCAAAAGTTTAGAGTCATGGAAGAGAAGATAGCCAATATTGAATCCTCAATAGAAAAATCTGAGAATAACTATGAGTATTTTAAGAAGATAAAATAAATTTTAAAAAGGTTAAACAAGAAAGATTTAATATTTTCTTTAGGAACTCTTAATGTATTTATAAATCAAACTTTTGAAATATATCTGGTTTGAATTATTTTCTATCCAAATACATTTTCTTTGAATGTTCTCTAATTTTATTTGGATGAATGTTCTCTCTTTTACTTTTAGATGAAAATTTATTCAAAAAAAAATTTTGTGTCATACTTTAAACATTTAAGGATAATATATTACTTTCCCTATTCCTTTTGAAAAATCGCAAAGGGGGATAAATAATACAAAGGGTAGAAACTATCTAAAGTGATAAAATTTATTAAGGGGGGATTCAAAGTAATAATACTTTAAATTAGATGAAGAATGATGAATAGAAAGAAGTCATCAAGACAGGGGGTTAAGATAATAAAAGGGGAAATATTTCTTATAAATAATTCCTTTGAAGTTATTAAACATATATAGGGTTGTAATTTTATTAAAGTTAATAGTTTTTAATTTCAATTTTTGGGTTTTGTGATTTCCGAAATGGGGGAGATTATTAAGTCAAAAGTTTATACTTTTTACTTTTCCTTTCCTTATTTTTGAAAATTGAAATCACTTTAATAAAACCTTATTTTACTAATGGTATATATCCCAAGTGTTTTAGAATTTTTTTATAAAAAAATATATTTCTTAACTGAATGTAGAAATAGTTTCTAACTAAAAGAATATAAAGATTATATAATTTAATTTGATCCATCATACTGTCTTAGAGTCTAGTCCATCGGAATGACTAGTGTCTTGTCTATCAGATTGAGTAATGATCTATCCATTAGACTGAACAAAGTCATATCCATCAAACTATACATAGTAAAAATCTATTAGAATAACCATTGTTAATTTCATCAAATTAAAAATATTTTAGTTATTTGGACTAATAAATGTTTATAATCAGAGTATTATAATTAATTCTATCAAAACAAATATTACAATATTGTAATGGTGATATCAAAATGGAATTAGATAGAGAAATTTTTCTGATCTTTCAAGTGAAGAACATCTAATTCCATTAAAACAAACTTTGAGAATCAAATAAAATATGACTTTTGTAAGGATTCCTTTAAATTGGAGTTCATTTGAGGAGATAAGAGACAATTAATTTATAAATAAAAAATTATAGAGATTGATATTCCAAATCATATTGTTCTTATGCTTTGTAATCTTTTATAGATTTATGTTATAAGGGTTATGAGTAAGGAATTATAAAATCATTAGAATGGTTTTTTCTTTTTTATTATATTTTTTTTATCAATATTTAGATCAATGGATTATAGGGATTGGAAGATATGTGATACATATTATACTGGTCGAGGGATTATAGGGTTTTAGAAGATAGAGCTGACATTTATCATCATATTGAAGGATTTTAGGTTTTTGGAAGACATAGTTATACTAATCATCATATTGAGTTATTTCCTAGTAAGTAAAGATAAACCTTGAATTTACGTTGAAAACTGTGGATATCTTATTTCAGGATTTATAAATTCATTAACTGTTAAAGATAAATAGTATAATTTATTTTATAAATCCTGTAATTCATTCTTAATTTTTTATAAGATTTTATATTAATTTTTTTAACAAGTTTTATATTGCATTGTTCATGTACCTTAGAAATTATGTTTTACTAATCTTTTTAATAACTATTTTATCATACTATCTATGAGCCCAATTAAAAACTATGATTTATTAGAAAAATTTTGAATCTGATACATATACTCTGACCATCGGATAATTATTGAGTTGGATCTTTTTAATAAAATAGGTTTAAGTTTTTTGTTAGTTTATTTTTTAAACTACAATTCACCCACCATATTTTAGTCATTATAAACTATTATGATCCAATAATTGGTAACAAATATTGATTGAGAAAACATGGTATTAAAAGTCTGAATCTATTTTGTAAATAATTATTAAATTTTAAAGATGTGAAAAAATATATATATATAAAGAGGATTTTTTATTAAATTATCTATAAATAGTTAAAGAATTATATTCTACCATATATTTTAGTGTATATAATGATTTAGATGTTATTTATTCCAATATATTTGGTGAATGTTTCAAACTAATTATTCAACAAGTTTTTGATTTAGTTGAAGTCCCTTTATAAGGTGAATTATACCTACTATCACATAATATTTAGGAAAAAATTAGACATTTTGAAAATTTTAAAGAAGAATATTTTTTTCTCATCTTATGAGAAGGTTAGAAAGGTTTTTCACTTGACTCCATATTCTATAGTAGTAACTCTATGGATGAAAGGATATTTGATACTGAGAAAAGAAGATACAAAAACACTAAAATTCTATGGTATATTTATTTTTGGATTCCTTTTCAATAAGAGACAGATTATCCTGGTGAATTTTTTCCCCTATATATTTATGACACTAAGAAAAATCCATGAAGTCCTGGATTATTATGTTCCCATGATTCATAAATAATATGATGGTAAATTGTATGGAAGTGTTTTAGATTAATAATCAGTCTTATATAGTTAGAGAAAAGATTTTACTTATTGGAGAGGAAACCATGAGAAGAATAAACTAGTTTTCAATATGAAGTTTAATTTTTTTTATAGAAATCATACAAGACTGAGTCCAATAAATAAGTTGTTAAAGAAAAAAACAGTTCTAGAGAAAATGAAAGTTGAATCATCTCCTCCTAAAGTTCAAAATAAATTTAAAGCTATGTTTAATGAAGACATTAAGAAATTTATGTCACACAAGTCTCGAAAAAATATAAGGGATCCATATTTCGATCTTGATAAAGAAGAGGTGTTATATTTAAAGATTAAAAGATAAAATTCAATGAAAGAAGTAGAGAAGAAAATAAGTAAAATAAATACTATTTGAAGTGATGATGATGGATAACATAATTAAAGCAGAAGACAAAGAATCACCCAATAAACCTATATCAATTTCACCATTATTAGTATTTTAAACTATTTTAGCTTCTAAAACACTATCTACTACCTATTTATAGTTTTTTTAAACATTGTTTTTTTCAATTTTTTGCAGACAAGGGAAAGGGCAAAGAAATTTTTGATAAAGTTGAAACCCAAGAAGAAAATCCATTTTATTGATTGATCCCAAAATCTATTGACAATTCAGGTAATAAAAAAGTTACAAAAATTATTCAAAATGTTGGAAATAGTGATTTAATAACTACAAGGTAATTAGAGAAATAATTTGAAGAAGAATAATAGGAGGAGGAGGAGGAAGAAAAAGAAATAAATGCATAACAAAGTTCATCATATTATTCTTTATCATCCACCTCCTTATCAACTCAATCTGATAAGAAACTAGTATTTAAGGTTTTTATGAATGATAAATCATCATCACAAGAGTAATAGTAAGTACAAAAATCACATGCCAAAATATCATACAAGGAAAAGACTAATATATAGGAAGATATTATAAAAGTTTAAGATGTAGAAAATGTGAAAGAAAAATAAAAGATATATGTTGGATCACCAACATATTTCATAAGCTTTATCATATTTATAAGACACATCAATAACTGAATCTCATAAAAGGATAGATTATATTTTCAAAATCTAATACAAATGACTAATTTAATATCATATCTTCCAAACATTTAACCTCGATGCAAATAGATTTAGAATAGTTTTAATGAAAAATCAGTATATTTGAAAGTGTTAACTGAATCGGTTATCTGAAATGAGTCTGAGATCAAGTGTTTCAAATATAAATCTAAATCATGGAAAAGAAGATTTGATCATATGGTTAAGTGTTCTAGATAATTTGATGGTGATTTTAAATAACATGATGATATTTTTGTAGATGTTAATAATTTATTTATTCTTTGATATAAATGATTCCTTGGAGAATTTATCTTCAGGTTTATATTCTAGGTTAATGTTTGTTTAAAATTTTAAAGATTTATTAGACTCCCTGAATCGATAAATATTTTAACTAAAAGAACATATTCAAAAGTTGAAATATGATAATGCAAGGATTCGATCATTTGAAGAAGAGTTTCAAAGATTAAAGAAGAAAACAAGATCAATATTCTTAAAGACCAGATAAATAGTTTGAAGGTAGATAATATAAATTTTAGAGTCTTGAAAGAGAATATATCGAACCTCAAATTTAAATTATCTGAACTCAAGAAAATTAGGATGAATTCAAGAAGATTAAAGTAGTTTTCAAAAAAAATTACAAGAAATAATGAATATTTTTTTATTAACTTATAATGTATTTCTAAATATAACTATTTGAATGAAATTTCATTTGAATTATATATTCCTAAAATACATTTTGAATAAATGTTTTATAATTATACTTAGATGGATGTTATATCACTTTTAATATTGTATGAATATTTATTCATACACAGTTTTTTTGTAGTATAATTTATAACATTTCAAGACAATATATTACTTTCCTATTCAATTTTAAAAATCAAAAAATGGGAGAAATAATATAATGGGGGAGAAATAATCCAAAGGGGGAGAAACTATATAATGAAGAAAATTTATTGAGTGGGATAATCCAAAGTAATAATACTTCCTATCAGATAAAGAATGATAAACAAAAATATTTCATCGTGGCTGGGGGAGTTAAGATTCTTATAAATAATTCCTTTGAATTTATTAAACATACAAAGGGTTTTAATTTTTTAAAAGTTAATATTTTTTCATTTTAAGTCTTGTGTGTTTTTATAAAAAGAGGTAAATTGTTGAGTTGAATGTTTTTACTTTCCACTTTTCCTTTCCTTAGTGTTTAAAATCACAAGAAATTTATTAAAACATAATTTTACTTAATTTATATATCCCATGTATTTTTGAATATTTTTTTAGAAAAAATAGTTTTTACTAAACATAGAAAGAGTTTCTAACTAAACGAATATAAACTTTATATTAACTATTTTAATCCATCGGACTAACTTAGAGTCTAGTCCATCAGACTGACTAGTGTCTTATCCATCAAATTGACTAATTATCTTTCCATCAGGCTATCTGAATTCATATCCATCAGACTGACTGTATTACATATCCATCAAAATAACAATAGTTCAGTTCATTAGGTTGGTAATATTTTATTTCTTTAGACTAACAAAATTTTATAGTTGGAGTATTGGGATTATTTCTATCAAATGGAACTTATTACAACATTGTAATGGGGCTATCAAAATGACCTTGGATGAAGATGTTTTGTTAAAATGTCAAGTAAAGAAAATCTGAGGTCACTGCAACCAACTCTAAGAATTATGGAAAATATGACTATTGGAATGATGAATATAAATTGGAGTTCATTTTAGGATTTTGGAGCCGATGAATTTACAACTCAACATGTCTAAAGATCACACTTCCTAAACATCTCATTCTTACACTTTGTAATCTTTCAAAGAGTTGTGTTATAAGGATTCCAAGTAAGGAATTTCAAAATCCTTAGAACTATTGTTTCTTTTTTATTATCATGTTCATATCAAGTTTTATATTGAGGGATTTTTGGTATAGGAAGATAGGTGATACCGATTAGCCTGATTTATGGCTTCTAGGGGATTGAAAGATAGAGATAACATTGATCATCATATCGAGGGATTCTATGGTTTTGGGAGGCAGATCTATTTAAATCATCATATAGAGGCCTTTATTGGTAAGGAAATATAGACCTTTATATTTAGGTTTAAAACTTTGGATATCTTAATTTTGTATATCTAACTTCCTTAACTCTTAAGGTTAAAGAGTAGAGTATCTTTTATAAATATTCTAAGTCATTCTTACTTAATTATAATATTTCATAATACTTATTCTAAAAAAAGTTTTATATTATATTATTAATTTATATTAGAATGTTTTTTTACTAATCTTTATAATATCTATTTTTTGGACTATCTGTGAGATCAATTAATAACTCTAATTTATCATAAAACTTTTGGATCTGATATATATACTATAATCATCAGACAGTTTCTAAATCCGATATTTGTAATAAAAGAGGTTTTGGGTTTTTTGTTAGTTTAATTTTTTTTATTAAAATTCACACCCTTCCCATATTATCCATCACAAAATCTTATGATCCAATAAAAATTATTTTCCAAAGTCTAATGTTAAAAGTGTTCCCTTAAAATGATAATTTTTCATTTTTTCAACATTCCTTTATAATAAAATATTTAATTCAAATTATAAATATTTTTAAAGATGTAAAACCATTTTATTTTATTTATATATGATTTATAGTGTCAAAAATTTCACTATCATAAGGCTTAACTTTGATATAGTATTTTATTCAATATTACATTCTAAAAATACCCATCTTCTGAAGTATAAATAACTCATCTGCCTCCCTTTGGAAAACCAGTCCAACATCACTTATGAAATCCAAAACTCTATCCAAATTACCTATATTAAGACCCTTATAATCCTTAGGCATGTTTTTTTGTAATCAAACTCCAATATTTCAAGAAATTAATGGTTGTAGAAAAGGGATAACTATGAGAAAGAGGTAATGTCCTTTCATCCTTTTATATCATTTTCCTTTTATAATTTCATATCCTCCTTCTATTTTCTAATTAAAACCTACTTATACTATTTATAAATTATTTTAACATTATCTTTACAATGTTAATATACTATAAAAATTATATTTTTTATAACATATATTATACATATCACGCATCTTCTTCAGATAATCTCTCTTTAACGGCATGTTAACTATCAATAAGGATGTTGAAAATTCTTTCATTTTCACCAAACTTATGTCTATTTATAATAGATTAATTATGATATATAAATTTATAAATATATTTATTTTAAGATTCCGTAACTAATTAGACTTATGTATAAATGTCCTTGAACAAAATAGCTAAATCGAAGAAAAATGGGAAATTTTTAAGGAAAACATGATATCAAAACTTTTCATATTTATTAAAGGGAATTAATAAATATAATAAAATGATTATAATTGATAAATAGATATAAAAAAGACAATAATTAACTTCTGGTTTCATGTTTTAATAAACCTAAGTTTATTATTCAAGAGATAGAAAAGAGATGAAATAAAGTGGGATTTAAGGTAAGGGGAACTCACTAACCCAACTACTTTTTTAGGATATAAGACCCTCTCACAATATTTTCAGTATGTATATTCCTCTAAGTTCCATGAAATTTACTTCCACTATTCTTTCCCTTCTCTTTTCAGGTATATACATGTTTCCTTCCTTTCGAAATGTTTCCTAAGACAATTATAACAATTTTTCAAAAATGAATTTATTTTTTCCAAAACATTACTTTACTGCTCTTGAGTTGTTTCTTCTTCCAATAAAATTGATCATTTATTCCAAAATATGATTTCAATTATTAATTTTGGAACCCATAATATTATTCCATGAAGTATTATATGAAATCCTTTTTGAAACTCATTCCTTTCCATGAGTTTATTTCATGACTATGATTATTTTGGGTTCAATGTGGTGTACATGATTATGATCATTTTATGATCTGACAAGTGGATTTGAAATTATATATTCTTCCATTGAATTGTTTAATTTGATATATCTCATGATACAACATGTATTATTTATGAACATGTTTCTCTATTTTTTCACATTTATATTGTTACAATTTATGCACATATGTTATGCATGGACATGATGCAAGATTTGTTCACAATTATATATGGTATTTGACCACTAAGTTATGATGTTTCATTATTATGTATAATCCAAATTAAATGTCTTAATCAAATTCCTCTTCCTTTATTATGATTATGATCTTATTATTATGACATGATGATGTTGATTATGCTTACCCATGTGCTATTGACTCATGTACCTTATTCATCCTCTTATTAAACTTTTAGCTCACCCCTTTATTTGATGTATATCCTTAGGTGAATAAATGAAATAAATATATCATGAGATATTTAAAAGGATAAAGAGTAATAATTAATAAAATGTTTAGGTTTTATTATGTACAATTGTTGTATGAGCCAAATTTTCCCAAGACATTAATCCTTTTGATCTTGAATTGTATCACTGTGATATTATTTATCTTAAATGTGACGTAATAGTAATGTAAGGAAAATTTGGGTCATTGTAGTTGGTTTCAAAGTGTGGTTTAGTTAATTTAAGGAATTGGGATTAGAAGAAATTAGTTAAAACCCTTTTGATAAGCCTGATTTTTAAGAGAAACATCCTACATTTTGGGAATGTATGAGAGTGTGTGGTTTCTAAGAAATGAAAACCTTATATGTATATTACAAGTAGATGTAGCTCTAGAACATTTGTTCCTAGGGGAAATAACTGTAAAAAGGGAACATTAGTATTTGACTCGATCATCACCTGGTGAATGAAAATGGGACTTTATGGACACCTATTTTGGAACCTTTGAGGGATATTCTCTGTTTAATCTTAAACTTTATACCAACCATTATAAAGGATAAATAACTAAAGTAATTATTCCTCTTAATGGTAGTGACAGATTAAACCACGTGATCCTAAAATCTTCATTTCAGAAAAAGGATAAACATATAGATCCAATAAGATATGAATTTATAATTAATTTGTGTATATGAATAAATTATTTATTCAGGATTTGTTAACTTACATTTTGTTCAAACTATTTCTATTTTAGACAATTGTGGGAATAGGAGAAACCATACTGACAACCCATATGAGGGACAATGCAATGATTGTATAAATGACATTTCCAATAAAATGGTAGGTGGAGTTCAAAACATTATGGTGATTTTTACCTAGTTGGGTCATGCTATAAAAAATAACCTAAACCATGTAGAATGTCTACCTTTTCCTAAGAAGTAGAAAATAGTTGTCGATCCTTTATATGGAAATGACCACTGACATTCAGTGGATCTTCCAATATAATTGATTCTGAATAGTGGTTTAATTAAAGGGAGAATATATTTTATGTTATCTATTATTTTGAGAAATGGTTTTTAAATTTTTTATTATATCATTAAGATATAGAGTCTGATCAATGCAGGTAATTGATAAAAAAATACCAAGCCAAATGATGAAATTAAAGAGATGTAGTGGGAAGACTTTAAGAAAATATTTCTTGAAAGGTATTTCTATTGAAATTTTCAAACAAAGATGAAGAGATAATTCCTATAGATTAAGAAAATTTAGGTTGAATCAGTCATGGATTATGAGGAAAAATTTACAAGTCTTTCAAGATATTCTTGGAGTTTTTTTTCAAAAATAATAAAAATAGATAGATTATTTAGTGGTTTAAAATTTCACCTCCAAAAGGATCTATCTATGTAACCTAAGAGTTGTACTCTTCTCCAATTAGTGTTTGTTGGAGGATTATTCTATTGAATCTTGTAATAAATCCCATGGTAGAATTTGATACTATGCTAGGCATGGATTAGATCTTGTTATATATAAAACACATCAACTAACAATAAAAGGAAATTTATTTTCATATTTTGAACCATCCCATGCTCCTTTATAAATTCAAGGAAGATCATAAATCTTCTTTAGAAAATCCCTCAATATTGTGGGTGATTATACCCTATGAATATGCATACCTTGACCAAATGTTTTAATCAAAGGAATGCATAAACCTTGAGTAAATATCCATAATTAAGGAATACACTGATGTATTTACTAAATATTTTCCTATACTTCCACTAGATCATAAGGTAGATTTCTCAATAGAAATTATAAATTGATCCAATCCCATCTCTAAATGTCCCTATAGCATAGTCCCAATCAAACTAGAAGAGTTAAAGAAGTAGTTTCAAGAGAATTTGGACAAAGGGTTTATACACCATAATGTGTCACCTTGGGGTGTTCCAGTTCTCTTTGTAAAGAAAAAGGATGGCTAAATATGGCTATGTATAGATTACTAGGAGATAAAATAGATCACTATAAAGAAACAGTATCCCCTTCTAAGGATTAATGACTTATTTTATCAACTAATAGGAGCTCAGTAATTCCCAAAAGTGGATCTTCATTATTGATATCATCAACATATGGTAAATAATGAATATATCTATAATACACCCTTATGTATAAGTTACGGAAACTATGAGTTCATATTTATGTACTTTATACTTTCAAATTCCCCTCCAATAATCATAGATTTTATTAATAGAATATTTAGATACTACATTGATAAATTTTTGGTAATATTTATTGATGATAATCTCATTAACTTGAATAGAAAGGAGGGGCATGAAGAGAATCTAAGGATTTTACTTATGAAGTTAAATAAGTATAAATTTTATTCTATGTTCAACAAGTGTGACTTTTGGATGCAGAAAGTCACATTCTTGGGGAATGTGATCACAAGTGAGGGAATTTTCATAGACCCTTCAAATACAACAGAAATTGAGCAATGGACTAGGCCCACTTGTATCATAAAAATTCATAGTTATTTTAGCTTAGAAGGGTACTAACGATGTTTTGTGATAAACTTATAATGATTATATATCCCTCTAACTAAGTTGACATGGAAAGGGGTAAAGTATTTATGGATTGGTGATTGTGAGGAAAACTTTAAAGAGCTCAATAAGAGTCTAATCACTATGAATGTACCAACAAAACCATCAAATGGAAAAAAATTGATATATATTGATTCTCAAAATAAAGGGTTGGGTTGTGTAATCATGAGTAATTATAAAGTGATAGTCTATTCCTCATGATAGTTGATGATACATGAGTAGAACTACCTGACATAGGGTCTGAAGTTAGCAGTTGTGATATCTACCTTAATGATTTGGTGGCACTACCTCTATGGTGAGTAATGTGACATATATACATATCAAAAGTGTCTCAAGTTTATATTCACATAGAATGATATTAATATGAATTAGTGAATATTGTTAGATCTGATCAAGGACTACAATTTCCTAATTCACTGTCATCTAGGAAAGGTTTACAAGGTAGTTAATTCTCTTAGAAGAAAAGAACCTACTACTCTATACATGATTTGGATTGAGAAATACCCAATATTTATGGATATGTAAAGTATAGATATAGGAATCATAATGGTGGGGACGAAATCCCACCTTTCCCAAACAATTTCCCAACAATCCTTCCAAGATCAGATCAAGGAGGCATAAAGTGATTATTTGGAGCTTTAAAATAGGGTGAAAGTAGTAATGGAAGGGAAACTTCATGAGTTCTACATCGATGAATATGGTGGAATTCAATTTGGAACTAGAAGTTATGTACCTTCATCACCTGAGAAAAATAAGGATTTATTGGATATTGATCATAGATCATCATTCTCCATGTATCTTAGAAGTAACAAGATGTATCGTGATCTTAAAAATAATTTCTGGTGGGACAACATGAAAAATGAGATCAATGAGTACACCAAAAAGTTCTTGGTATGTTAGAAAGTTAAATTATAGCAACATAAGTCCAAGGGGATGATGAAACCTTTTACCATACCCACATGTAAATGAGAAAACACCACCATGTACTTTTTCACTAATCTTCTAAAGACATCGAAAAGAAGCAATGCGGTATGGGTTATGGTGGATTGACTCACCTAGACATCCACTTCATTTATATTCGAGAATATTTCTTTCTTGGATAACATTCCAAGAGACGTGTAAATGAAGTGGTGAGGCTACATGGGACACCACTTTCAATCATCAATGAGCATGATAAAAGGTTTAGTTCTAAATTATTGAGTAGTATTCAGTATTATTTGAATTCTAAAATGAATTTCATTACGGTTTGTTACCCTCAAACAGATGGCTAATATGAAAGGACCATTCAGACTCACAAGGAAAGTCTAAAAGCCTTCTCAATGGAATTTAAAGGATGATGGGATTGATATATATAATTATTTGAGTTCTCATACAATAATATTTTCCACTCGAGTATTCAAATGGATCAATATGAAGCTTCGTATGGTAAGTGATATAGAACTCCCAATTATTGTGATGAAGTTTGTGAATGAAAGCTACATGGACCTAATATTTTTCAAGAGATGACGAAGAAGGTTCAAACCATCAAAAAATATATAAAATTTTCTCAAATTTGGTAGTAGTTCAATTCTAACAACCATCAAAAGGAGTTAGATTTTGAAGTTAGATAAAAAAAATTCATTTGGATATCACGATGGAAGAGATTCGTGTGGTTTGGAAAGAAAGAGAATCTTATCCCTATGTACATTGGCCCCTTTTAGATCCCTGATCTCATGTGATAATTGTCTTATGATCTTTAACATCTATAAAAAATGGTTCAGGTTCATGATGTCGGCGTTGGGGGCCTAGAACCAAATACTTTGTACTTTATTAATTATTAAATACCATATCACATCTTGATTGTTCTTCTACGTGACAATGCATGTGATAATGTCCTAAGGATAACTGTTGCATTAAATGTTCATAGCGGATCCCTGCTATGATGAGAACTCGAAAGTTCCATAACACTATTATTGAATATATATGTTCTATGGCTGGATGATTTTATTTTAAGGACTCAAATAATATATGCCATTAAGGATGAGGACTCATAAAACTTTAAGAAATCTTCTCATGGTGTGTGCCCTTGATAATATCCAAGAGGGTATTATGAGAACGAGACCCTCCAGTAAGAAATCTACATTTCATAGTGTCATTGGATGTTCCAATCAACGGATGTATGTATTGGTCCTTAGAAATTAATATTATTATTTATGGGTATTACAACTCATGCACTTAGATGTATTGATGAAAAATATGACCACACACTATTCGAAATGAGTTAGGATATTTTGGGTTTGTCATGAGTAATACTTCATTAATAGATAATACAAGAAATGATTTGTCCCTTCTGTTCCATAAATAAAGTATATATCTCATGACCATTGATCAAATTGATATAGCTTAAATGAATCCATGGACATGGTAATTAATGGGAAAGTTCAATTCCAGAAAGTCAAATAAATAATAATTGAGAACATGGGTTGATGGAACTAGCATGAAACCTACTTGATTCTAGATATTGAGACAAAGGGATTAAATTACACAGTAAGTGTTCGTAGGATGTGTCACATCATTATGACATTAACTTATTTCCCTATAGGTGGCTTGGAGTGTTTCTAGATGCTAAACGTGGACTTTAGGTAGGCTCCGCCTAATGCCTCTGAGAAAGAGTCCAAGAGGGTCACACACAAAGTGTTTCCAAGTATCTCTGCTAAATATTAATTTAACAAGTTGAATAAAAATTATTCATGATTGTGATTTAATAATTATTCAAGGATTCCTAATCACATTTATTTTGACGCCAGTTATTCGATAGAATATATTGTGGGTGAAATTATATATTTATTCTTGAGTAATGTAGTGATATTTATTTGAGAAATAAATAGCCAGTATTCAAAGTCTAATAAATGTGGTGGAGGAAATAAATAAAATGGAAAAATAAAAGAACACAACATGTTTATTAATATAAACACCGTGTAATTTTTCTAGGTATTTGTGAGATATAATATTGTTTATTTAGTTAAATAATATTAGGTGTAATTATCTTGGCGCATGTCAAGTAATAATAATATTCAACTGTTATTATTAGACATGGGGTCTTATTAATAATTAAATGAAATGAATAAATGCTTTTAGTTAATTAATTAATTTTATTATTCTAAGTAAATAAAATCCCAATTATATAATTCTAGTTAGCCTAGCCATTTTTGGGGGTTGTGCACAATGGATCTAGAGAATTCTCTCAATCCAAGAGAGAATTATTTTCTTCCAAGAATGCTCTCAAGTTAAGAGAGAGATCCTCCTCCACCAGATCAAGGAGAGCGCTTTGCAAGTGGCTCTCAAGGTGATCGAAGGCGAACATCACAAGAGAAGGATCTTCTGTGATAGCACTCGTATATCCCTTCGGTGACATTTACAGATATGTGGAGCATGTGTGGATCATCGCTAGAGGAATCTTACACTTGGATTCTATGATGCAATAATATATCGCATCGGATCATGGCCAGAAAAATCAATGGGGAGATAATTATATCAACGTAATTCTTGTCTTTTAATTAAATTAATTATAACCAATATATGATAATCCTCTCTATGGTTCTAGGACACCCTTCCTTTATTTCACTCTTCATTCTATTCTGAAGATCCTGTGTTTTATTATCATAACGGATCTCAGATTGATTGTTGTTAACAGAAAAAATAAAGTTTGGTACACCCACCAACGCACTTCCACTGTGCTCGGAACCTACAAGTGGTATCATAGGGGTCATATCATTGATTATAATTATTTATTTTTCATTGGTGATTTACGTATTTAATAATTTAGTTGTTTCAATTCCTGTTAATCAATTTATAAATCTGAATCTTGATATCTATTCCTCCTCTTTCATTTCGCATTCACCTTATAGAAATGATTTTTTTCTTTAAATTTTGATTAAAATAAAACATAAGATCTCATCTAGAGGTGCCAAATCTTCTTATCCATAAAACACAAGAACACACGGTGTTTATTCAGTATTACACATCATATATTATAGGATCCATGCACCAGACGATCTGCCAAACTAGGTCATGTCAATGGATTCTATCTAAGTCTTTAAGACTCTATGTGTTGACTAGAAATAGGTGGCACATGGTTTCTAGATTACACGCCATGTGGCCCAATGAACACGGCATGTAGTTCCTTCTAGATAAGGGTTGGACCATGTACCCCATACATGGCTTGCATGGCTGGAAACTGCGTAACGCGGATACTACACAGTGTGTGTCCCACTGAACACACCATGTACTCTGAATATTTTCCAAGTACATCTACATGCCATGTCCTCAGGCGTGTACTTTAGATGGACGATGAACAAAAGTACACGTCGTGTAGTCAGAACTACATGTTTTGTACTCATCCAAATTATGCATATTTATTAAAATTTATTATTATATTATACAAACCCTTGAGACATGTACCATAGTGTGGGCGTAAAGCTGAGGCACAACACGTGATAGGTGTTTTATAAATATGTGTTTAACTTAACATCTGTGTAATGTTCATTTCTACTCATTGGGTAGTTATGAACATGAATTCACCAGGTTTCCTCTATGGTACAAGTTACGTACAAATATAATTTAAATGAATTTATTTTTTAAAAATTATGATGGATGGGAATATCAAGGAAATTCAAAAAAAATATTTTAAGATAAAAGGATTGATTAATTAAAGATAATTAATTGATTCGAGCATGATTTATATTAAACAATAATGATTAAAGAATTGAATGATAGTTTTATTTATAAGTAAATATCATTGCATGTATGGATGATCATGAGCTAGACCAATACCTTTGTATGAGAATTTTTTCTTTTAATTTATTTATTAAAATTAGATTTTTTGGCCTGTGAGCCTTCTCTTCATTAACATGTAGGGCCTACAAGCCCAAGGTTTATTTTATGTAAAACCCCATTTTATCTCTCACCTATGAGTGAGACAAAAGAATATTTAATGGATGGAGATCCCAAGCTTGTGGAGGTGTCTCAAGTTAGGTGCCAAGGTGAAACCAATCCAAGGAGATACACAGGTGTGTAGGTGGAAAGCTGTAAACACAAACCCAAAAGGTTCAAGGTGTTTCTCCCCTAGGTCTTGGGTTAGTTTATCAACCTCTAGATAAACTAACCAATAGAACAATATCATGATCATACCATTTATTTTATTTCTATCAGTTGCATGGTTTATTTATTGTGGGTGTGTTTTCATGATCACACAATTAATGAATTAAACAAGCATGCAAGATGGAACTAAAATAAGACGGGATTATGTGTAAATATTATCTTATACATGATTAATCATTTAAGTATATCCCACTTAATATTAACAAGAATGTAATCAAATATAATAAAATAAAAATTTGCGTATAAGGATAAAATCCCTCAAAGAAAATATTAAGTCACTGTAGCCTTCTATAATCTTGGTTAGAATTGAACCATAAGTCAAAGTGCTTGAGCAGCACTAGTTGGGGTGGTTTCAATTATCGGTGAATTCTAATTCAAGGTTTTGGGTTGAATTTACTTGGTTCACATAAAGGTTTGACTTCCACAGTAGGACTTGGTGTGACCAAGAGGCAAAGGTTGAGGAAATCCAAAATAAAAGTATTTCAGGATTAGGGAGTCCAATCAACTAATCAAGGAGCTACAAGTTAATGCAGTTGGAATTTGGAATTCCTGCCTAAAATCCTTAAAGTTTCTTGACTAATCCTAGTTGGTGTAATGATAAGGGAAATATAGATCCTTTCCACTAGAATATTTAGGAAACAAAATATTCCGAAGTCAATGGTGAGGGATATTGGATTTCAATAAAATAGTGGAAGAATAATAAGTATTTATTTATTTATTTGTCTTAGTTTTATCATGATAGAGTAATAAAACTTTTCTCATCTTAATTTGTAGAAAATGAAAGAAAAATGACTTCAAACATATCATTGTGAACTATACTCGAGAAGGAAAACCTTCTCACCGGCACTAATTTCTTGGAATGGCAGAGGCGTTTACACGTCAACCTTCGCCATGAGAGAAAATTGTATGTGTTGGAAGATCCTATTCCTATTACGCCTGGAAAGGAGGCCAGTGATGAGGAACTATCTCTCTATATAAAACATATGGATGATGCCACAAATTTTCAATGTTTCATTCTATCAACCATGTCTAATGGGCTCTTAAAGCAACATGAAAACATGGACGTGTATAGCATGATATCTCACCATAAGGATCACTATCATGAGAAGGTGAGACAGGAGAGATATGAGATCTCCAGTGCTTTGTTTACAACTAAGTTTTGAGAGTCTGTGCCAGTTGGGCCTCATGTATTCAAGCGTATTGGCTATATTGAATGCTTGGACATCTTAAGTATTAAGTTCCCGAATGAGTTGCGTACAGATCTCATCCTATCATCACTTTCAAAAAGCTTCTCTATCTTTATTGTCAACTACAACATGAGAAACAATGAGAAGAGTCTATCGGAAATTCTAACCTTAATTATCTAGGTAAATAACAACATGGGGCATGAAAAAACTACAGTTCTAATTGTGAATAAGAAAAGAATGGACAAGGAAAAGGGACCAATGATTCATAAACAGTCTGAAACCCCTGAGCATCGTCCCTCCAAGAAGGGGAATATCCATAGGAAAGCCAAGGAACAAGAGGTGGTATGTTTTGTATGTGGAAATCCAATCCATTGGAAGAGTAACTGCACTTAGAAGCGTGTGGATACTAAAGTTTCGTTCTTTATCGAGTGTAATGTTTTCATTTCTACACATTGGGTATTAGATACAGCTTTTGGGCCTCACGTCAGTATTCAAATTCAGGAACCAAGTAGATTTAGAAATATTTCTAGAGGAGAGGTGGATCTTTGAGATTCCAATGGTGCGATGCTAACTACATTGGCCATTGGTGATTAGCATCTTTCATTTCCAACTGGGATGCTTTTGGTTTTACATAACTATTATTATGAGCCTATTATAACCAAGAACATAATTTATGTATACTTTTTGGATATGGATGGATTTATTTTCAATTTTGGAAATAAGGGTTGTTTATTTTATAAGAACAATGTTTGTTATAGTATGGTGCATTTAAATAATGGTTTTTATGTATTAAATTATGAAAACCAAGTGTTGTAAATCGATAACAAAATAAACTCACATGACTCATACATCACCCAGTTGTGGAATCACCATCTCGATCATGTAAATGAGAACTACTTGAAAATTATTTGAAAAGATGGTTATTTAGACTTTACTGAGCAAAAACCACTTGATAGATTTCATGCTTGTTTACAAGGTAAAATGACCAAGCTGCCTTTCGGTGGACAAGGTGAAAGGGCCATAGAGGTTCTAGGATTGGTGCACACAGATGTGTGTGGAACATTTTCAGTATAAGATAGAGATGGATATTCTTACTTATTAATTTTACTGATGATTTGAGTAGATATGGATATGTATACTTAATTAGGTATAATTCAGATTCCTTAGATAAATTTAAGGAATTCAAGAATGAAGATGATAATCATCTTGGTAAGAAGATAAAGAAACTTCGATTGGATCAAGGTGGATAATATCTGAACCAAAGTTCATCGATCTTCTACGGGAGTCTGGGATTATATCTCAGATCACTCCTCCTTATACACCAAAATATAATGGTGTTAGTAAAAGGAGGAACTACACATTTTTGGACATAGTGAGATCAATGATGAGTCATTCAGATCTTCTATTATTCTTTTGGGGATATGCATTACAAACTACAGCATACACATTAAATCAAGTACCAACTAAGGCATCAAATGGAATTCCCTCCAAGTTATGGAATGGAAAGAAGTCCATTTTTTCGCACACATGTGTATGGGGATGCGAGGCATTTGTTAAGGCCTTCTTAGGCAACAAACTAGCACCCTGGGGCACGAGGTGTATCTTTATAGGATATCCCAAGTAAATGAAAGGATATTACCTGTATAACCTTTCAGACAAGAATGTGATTATTTCTAGACAATCCATCTTTCTTTAGAGGGAGAACATCCTCAAAAAGAATAGTGGGAGAAAGATTGACTTCAGTGAAGTTTATGATCAATATAAATAGAATTTGGTACAGGAACAAGTTCCATAGGTCCTCGTGGAAAAGGTTCCAAAACAAAAATATTGTTTAGGGTCTCAAGAGAGGAAAGGTAACCAAAGAGATTTGGTTTCCCAGTCACCAAGGATGGTGAATCAGTATTGTTGGAAAATGGTAAACCTCTCTCTTATAAGGAAGTAGTTGAAATCTCAGAAGCTGCAAGATGGCTACAAGCTATGAATTCTGAGATGGATTCCATATATTTGAACCAAGTCTGGGTTCTGGTCGATGAGCCAATTGATGTAAATTCTGTTGGATTCAAATGGGTATTCAAGAAAAAGTTGGATATGGAAGGTCAAGTTAGAACATATAAAGTAAGGATAGTAGCTAAAGGATTTAGACAGTGTTAAGGAATTGACAATGATGAAACCTTCTTGCCAGTTTCCATGTTTAAATCTATAAGAATCATAATTTACATAGCAGCTTACTATGACTATGAGATTTGGAATATGGATGTCAAAACAATATTTCTTAATGGTAACCTTTAGGAAGATGTATATATGACACAACCAGAAGATTTTGTGATTCTAGGTGAAGCCAAACGGGTTTTCAAGTTGCAGAAATCCATTTATGGATTAAAGAAAGCATCCAGGTCATGGCACGTTCGATTTGATAAAGCCGTAAAAGAATTTGGTTTCATTAAGAATGAATGTGAGCCATGTTTTTATAAGAAGTGTAATGGGAATTTGGTCACTATCCTAGTAGTATATTTTGATGACATATTACTTATTGGAAACAATGTATCAGTCTTACAGTCAGTTAAGGACTGGTTGAACAAGTGTTTCTCTATAAAAGACTTGGGTGAAGCAGCCTATATTCTAGGGATCAAGATCATTCATGATATATTCAAGAGGCTTCTTGGACTATGTCAGGGTACATACATTGAACAGATACTAAAGATATTTAGTATGGAATAATCCAAGAGGGGATTGGTTCCAATGTCACATGGCCTACATCTTTATAAGAAAATGTGTCCTCAGACACAACAGGATAAATATAGGATGAGTAAGATCCCTTAAGCTTCATCTATAGGATCTATCATGTATGCCATGTTATGTATCAGGCTTGATGTTTCCTATGCACTAAGCATGGTAGAAAGATATCAAGCATATCCAGGAGAACAGCGTTAGACTGCTATTAAGACTATTCTTAAGTATCTAAGAAGAACTAAATATATGATCCTGGTGTATGGAGGGGACGAGGATCTTTTCATTAGAGGGTATATTGATGATGGTTTTTAGACAAATCATAATGATCTAAAGTCATAATCAGCATATGTTTTCTATCTCAATGGAGGAGCAGTGAGCTGAAAGAGTTCAAAGCATCTAGTTGTTGCCAATTCTACAGTAGATTCTAAATATATAGAATCTTCTAATGAAGCCAAGGAAGCTTTTTGGATTTGAAACATTTTCCAGGAGTTTGATGTGGTGCCAATAATTAAATATCCTATCACATTGTATTGTGATAATACTACAGCGGTGGATCTTGCAAAATAACCAAGGTCACATCAATAGACAAATAACATTCTCTGAAAGTATCACCTCTTGAGGTATTTCTATCAAAGGGGTGAAGTTGCAGTGAGCATAGTGTCCACAAAAGAGAACTTGGTAGACCCCATGACTAAAGTCTTGTCTCAGCAGAAGCATGAATATCATGTGAGAGCTAGCAAGTTAAAGGTTTTTAGCAGTTGGATCTAGTCCAATTGAAAGTCTGTTGGAGTTGGTGTCCTAGAACCAACTAATTTTTACTTTATTCATTAATAAATACCTTATAACATATTGATTGTTCTTCTACATGACAATTCATGTGATAATGTCCTAAGGATATATGTTCCATTAAAGGTTCATAGCGGATCCCTGCTATGATGAGAACCCGGAAGTTCTATAACACAGTTCTTGAATATATATGTTCTATGGATGGATGATGTTATTTTAGGGACACAAATAATACAAACCATTATGGGTGAGGACTCATAAAACTTTGAGGCATCTTTTCATAGTGTGCACCCTTTATAATATTTAGAAGGATATTATGAGAATGAGACCCACCATTAAGAAATCTACATGTCATGGTGTCATTGGATGTTCCTATCTGTGGATGTGTGTATTGGTCCTTAGACTTTAATATTATTATTAATTAGTATTACAACTCGTGCACTTAAATTTATTGATGAAAAATGTGACCACACGCTATTCGAAGTGAGGTAGGATATGTTGGGTGTATCATGAGTAATACTACATTAATAGATAATGCAAGAAAGTATTTTTACCTTCTGTTCCATAATGAAAGTAGATATCTCAGGCCCTTTGATGTAATTGATATATCCTAAATAAATCCATGGACATGGTAAGGAATGTGAGATTTAAATTCAAAAAATTCAAAGAAATAATAATCAAGAACATGGGTTGATGGAAATAGATTTCAACCCCCTTGATTCGATATATCGAGACAAAGGGATTACATTACATGGTAAGCATTCGTAGGAGGTGACACTTCATTGCGGCATTAACTTATTTCTCTATGGGTGCTTTGACGTGTTTATAGACGCTAACCTTGGACTTTAGGTAGGCTCCACCTAATTCAATTTAGAAAAAGGCCTAGAGGGTCACACACTAAGTGTGTCCAAGTATCTCTATTAAATATTAATTTATCAAGTTGAATAAAGATTATTCTCGATTGTGGTTTAATAATTATTCAAGGATTCTTGATCACATTTATTTTTTCACTAGTTATTCGAGAGAATATATTGTGGGTGAAATAATATATTTATTATAAAGTAATATAGTGATATTTATTTGAGAAATAAATATTCACTATTCAAGGTCTAATAAATGTGGTGGAGGAAATAAAGAAAATGGAAAAACAAAAGTACACACTATGTATATTAATGTACATGTCCTATAATTTTTCTAGGGATTTGTGAGAAATAATATTATTTATTTAATTAAATAATATTAGGTGTAATTAGTTGGGTGCATGTCAAGTAATAATAATAGTCAACTGTTATTATTAGACATGGGGTATTACTAAGAATTAAATGAAACAAATAAATGCTTTTAGGTAATTAATTCATTTTATTATTCTAAGTAATTAAAATCCCAATTATATAATTCACATTAGCCTGTACATTTTTGGGGGTTGTGCATAATGGATCTAGAGAAAGCTCTCAAGACAAGTGAAAATTCTTTTCTTCCAAGAATTCTCTCAAGTTATGAAAGAGATCCTCCTCCACCGGATTAAGGAGAGGGCTTTGCAAGCTTATCTCAAGGCGATCGAAGGCGAACATCGCAAGCGAAGTCTCTTCCATGCTAGCACTCAGAGATCCCTTCGTCGATGTCTAGAGATACTTGGAGCACATGTGGATTACCACTAGAGGAATCCTACACTTTGATTCTATGACACAACTACGGATCACATAGGATCGTGACCGGAAACATCAAGGGAGAGAGAATTCCATCAAGGTAATTCTTGTATTTTAATTAAATTAATTGTAACCAATATATGATGATAATATCTATGGTTTCGAGACTCCCTTCCTTTCTTTCGTTCTTCATTCTATTCCAAGGATCTGATATTTTATTATCGTGGTGGATCTCAGATTCATCGTTGTTAACGGAAAAATTAATGTTTGGTACACCCACCAACGTGCTTCTGTTGTGCCTGGAACCTACACAATATGTGTTTCATGTATCTATATTGAGGATGTTCATACCTGATACCCCACATGTACTAAATAAAAAGGTGGTACAACTAGAGAATGACCTCTCATATGAGGAGCAGCAGGTGAATATCATAGACCATAGAGACAAAGTTCTATGCAACAACATAACTCACTTTATAAAAGAATTGTGGGGGGACTATAAATATGAAGAGGTAACCTAGGAACCAAAGGAAACAATGAAATAGAAGAACCATCACCTATTATCAATGAATAATATGAGTTGGAAATCAAAATAATAAATTTCAAAAGGGGGGAAAATGTAACAACCCATAGATTATAAATTATTTTTTTTTATTAAATAAATATGTGTTATATTATATTATTTAGTATTATAAACATATCACACATGGTGAAATAAACAAAAAAATTATTTCATTAATGAAAATTAGTACATTAGTATGTAGTTAAACCCATGAAAATTCCAAACATTACAAGGGGAAATATGAAATAGAAAAACTAAAAAGGGAAAATATGGATCATCGTAATCTTCTAGAATCATCTCCCCCATGAAAAACACTATAG
Organism: Viscum album; assembly: GCA_963277665.1. Lineage (NCBI taxonomy): Eukaryota > Viridiplantae > Streptophyta > Magnoliopsida > Santalales > Viscaceae > Viscum > Viscum album. The sequence continues at coordinate 610,485,438 of OY728129.1, read as the reverse complement.
AAAAGAAATTGAATATTAGTAAATTAATCAACATTATAGAAAATGGAAATTTACAAGCTTAAGATAAAATGACTTGAATAATAAATGAAGGAATGAATTTGTATTTATTAGAGTTAATGTGATTATTGGAATAGAAACCCAACTTTTAGGAATAGTAACTTGGCCATTGGTAATAATAACCATACCATTAGAATATTAATTTAAACTGAAAATAATATAATGTAACATAAATAAAATTTATCATGAGTAATTTTAATAAATAAAAATATTTTAATTCCAAAAAATAAATATCAAGATTAAAAACTCAAAGAAAATATATACACATTTTTAATATATAGTATTTTAAAGTATTTCATAAAAAATAAAAAATATATATTAAAAAATAAAATAAAATATGAAATAAAATTATTTTCATTAAATTAATATCATTTTTTAAATCATTACATATAAATTTTTCAAGGGTTATTTTTTGGTAATTTTATAAAATAATTCAATTTTTATGTGAATAGTAAAAATAATGTTTTTCAAATACCACATATTTTATGACATAGTGATTATGTAATAATGATGAAATAAATACTAAATTGTATATTTTGGACCTAAAAAATTTTATAAAATAAATGGTTCATTTAGAAACAATAAACATAATTTCCATGCCTAAAAAGTATTTTCTAAATTCTAAATTCAAAAGTGTTCCCTTAGAATAATATTTTTTCATTTCTTTCCACTTTCCTTTTTAATAAGCTATATAATTAGAATTATAAACATGTTTAAATTACTAGACCAATTTTATTTTATTTATATATTAATAATAGTTTCAAAACATTCACTATCATAAGGTTTACCTTTGATATATTATATTATTCATTATTTTATTATAAAAATACCACTCTCCTCATGTATGAGTAACCCCTCTCTATCCCCTTGGAAAACCACTCCTACTTCACTTACCAAATAAAATCCTATATCCAAATACCCTCTCTTAATACCCTTAGAGTACTTAGGGAAGTTATGGGGTAATAAAACTCCAATATTTTAATAATTTAAGGGTTTTTGAAAAGGAACCACTTCAAGAAAGATATAATGTCCTTTCACTCTTTTATTTTATTTTACTTTTATAATTTCATATCCTCCATATATTTTCTTATTCAAGCCTTATTAAATGAATTATAAAGTATGTTAATAGAATCTTGATAATGTTAATATTCTAAAAAATTCTATTTTTAATATAAGTATATATTATACATCCCACGCATCCTCTTTGAAAAATTTCTCATTAACAGCTAGTTAATAACCAATAAAGACATTGAAAATTATTTCCTTATCACATACCTTATGGATGGTTATAATAAATTTTTTATGATATATAAATGTATAAATATATAAATTTAATATTCTTTAAATAATTATACTTATGTATAAATGATCTTGAACAAAATAGAACAATCTAAGAAAATGGGAAATTTTTTAGGAAAACATGATATCAAAACATTTCCTCATTAAATAAGGGAATTAATAAATATAATCAAGTGATTATATATGATAAATAGTGATAAATATGATAATAATTCACTCTGGTTACATGTTTTAATGAACTTAAGTGTATTATTCTGGAGACAAAAAAGAGATGAAATAAAGCGGGATTTAAGGTTAAGGGGGTTCTCTAACCCAAATCCCTTTTTTGTTATATTATCATTCAAAATATTTTCAATATTTATATTCCTATAATATACTTAAAATGTACTTACAATGTTCTTTCCCTTTTCTTTTTGGTTATAAACAAGTTTCTACCCTTTTGAAATGTTCTCTAATCCAATTACGATGATTTTTCAAAAAAAAACCTATTTTTTCCAAAACTGACCTTGACTCCTCTTGAGTTGTTACTTATTCCAAGAAAATTTATCTTTTATTCCAAAATATGACTTCCCTTATTCATTTTGTAACCCAAAAATTTTATTCCATTTAGTATGATATGAAATCATTTATAAAACTCATTCCTTTCCGAGGGTTTATTTTATGACTATGATTGTTTTGTATTTTGTGTCGTATGCATGATTATGATAATTTTATGATGTGAAGAATGGGATTATAATTATATATCCATAAAATTAATTGGGAAATGTGATATATCTCATGATATAATATGTATTATGCATGAACATGATGCTATTTTTTCACATTTATGATGTTGTGATTTATGTGCATATGTTATGTGTGAACATGATACTAGATTTATTCACAATTATGTGTTGTATTTGACCACTATGTTATAATGTTTCATTATTATACACATTCCACATTTAATTCCTTTATCAAATGTTTCAATCATGATTATTATGATGATATTGTGCTTATGATATGATGATGTTAATGATTCTCACCCATGTACTATTGATTCATGTCACTTATTCCTCCTCTTATAAAGATTTTAGCTCACCCTTTTGTTGATATATATACATAGGTGACTACTTGTACTAAGGAAATCATGAGATATTTATAAGGATAAAGAATAAAATTTTAAATAATGTTTATGTTTTATTATATACAATTGATGTATGAGCCTAATTTTCCGAAGACACCAAACATTTGGATCCACGATTGTATCACTATTATATTGTTTATCTTAAAAGTAATGTAATAGTTCTGAAATGAAATGTTGGGTCACTATAGTTCACTAATTACCCCTAAAACTAAATCATCAGAAACAACAAGTACATTAGAAACATCTACTCTAACCTAATCACCCTAAACATATACACACCAACATGATCATTAGAATCAATAAAATGAGGTCATTGTGAATATTAAACTATAATAAGGCTAAAAAAACATTAGAATTTAGAGAAATATACCTTTCTTCCATATCAATATCTATAATATTTTGATCCTCCATAAATACTACATCATGACTTCTAAAAAGATTATTCAAAATAAGATCATAAAACATGTACCCAAACGTATCATGTCTATATCCAATAAAAATACAATTTCATGTCTTAACATCCAACTTAGATCTCCTATATCTTAGAACATGAAAAAATACTAGTAACCAAAAACATAGAAGTGATCATACATGATCTATTTTCCATACCAAAACCTATCAGGAGTGTATGCCTTCAAAATAATTGTGGATGATAAATTGATAATATATACAACAGTAAATAAATACTTTACACAAAAAAATCTAAAAAACTTTTATTCATAAAGTATATTGTGAATTATATCTACCAAAGTCATGTCCATTCTCTCATCTACACCATATAGTTGAGGTGTCTTATGTAACGACCCGAATCTGGAGCCCTTCCACTGGTGCCTCGTACCCGGTTCGCCACATGACCTCAAGCGCATTTCCCCAAATGTCATAGGCTTCCGACTAGAAGCGAGGGCCTTGGTAAGTTATTGGGGAAACTATGACCTCATTTGGTAAGGTATACAAGGAAAGAAAAACAACAGTCAATAGCGGAATCAGTAAATAGCATACAAATACTGAAAATAAACAGCGGAAGCAATGAACACATAATGATAATGATAATGTTGCAGTAGGTTCAAGTATCTAATGAAAGTAGTAAACACAACAATGTGCTGAAATACAACTGAAAAACAAATTACGAAAGTAAACAGCAACTCCAGCAGCATCGTAAGCTTAAGCTATGTCATATGCTCTCCAGCTCCAACCAGAAATCATGTACCCGAAGTAGAAGGGCCACAATCCCTATCCACACCTACAACCATATAACCTGTTTGGTCCAAAAAGCAGGACCCAAACAGGGTGTGAGACTAATCCCAGTAGGCAATCACCACGATATATGTGCCCTACTGTCAGTGATTAATATAGAAAAAGTAAAGGAAATAAATTCATTAGAGAAATATAAATACACTAAACTAAACAATCCTACAAATATCTATTCACATTTATTTAGCAGTTCAGTACAATCATTTAGCTATCTACTAAGGAACCTAGAAACAGCTCTATACTCCCAAGGCAAGAAAGTAAGCACAATAGGTAACTCAGTAGTCTTCCTAAACAGCAAGTAGTACAAACCCAAGATTGTTATTTGGTTGGGTGGAATCTTCACAACCAACCATCAAATAAATCATTGACTCTCTGGGTGGCTCCTACTAGCAAACCCCTCTAGTCAAGTAAACGTAAAAAGGCACAGACACTCTGGGAAGCTCTTACCGTCAATTCCCCTATGGTCTTGCAATGAAAGATATAGACTCTCTGAGGAAGCACTTATGTCTAATTCCCCCTATAGTCTCACTATGTAACTAAGGACACTCTGAGGAAGCACAAAGTCCCATTCCCATAGGTCCTGCGATTGATACTAATTATAACAGACTCTCTAGGAAAGCCCTAATCGTCAATTCTCCCTTTAGTCTACCACGCCTGGTTCACTCAGCCCTGAGCAGTTTAGTTGTTCGTAAATGACTGTTAGTAGCCTAATTAAGTTCAGAATCTACTTGGCTAATAGCTACAAGCATCCACAAGCATATAAACAGTAGGCAATACATGCAATCAATTCAACAAGCATACTAGCAATGTGCAAAAGGGTTGCCTCATAGGCAAAACCGTGCCAAATGGAAATAAATAGCCAAAACAAGGGGAAATACCCATGGGGTGATCCTCAACCATGCTAACAAACAATTATTAATCATCCAATAACCTCAAGCATACAAGAAATCTAAGGTAGATAACAAAATAGGATCAAAACCCTAACCCGAGATACCCGATACATGGGTATCCGGCACCTTTGCACCAAAAACTCAAGGACATTCAATGTAGGGCAACAAAACACCTACCTTGATCCCAGTAGATTGATATATGTGAACCACGATGACAGATTCCCCTTATAATGACTTATATCTAAGAAAATTCACAAAAATGTCAACCTACGATAACTTGAAAATGAGAAGGAATCAAGAAACAAGGCTAAAGCAGAACATATAAATCACCGCTGTGATTCCAACGCAATCGACGGCGGCTAGAACGGAGGTCAGACAGGGGAATGGTGGCTCGGAGAAGATTTGGTCGTACGGTCGCTCTCGGACGAACGAAACCTGAAGAAGAAGACACTTATGTGTGTCAGGTGCGACCCCGGTCCGTTTAATGAAAAAAAAGTACACGGCGTGTACTTTTAGAGTACACGACGTGTACTAGGTCTTTTCCATACTCCGCCAAAATCAGCCTCCATGTTACCCTTACACACTGTGTGTGTGGCCTGGACCCATCCAGCACACTGCTTCGGCGGGAAAAGAGTACATGGCGTGTACTTAGAAAGTACATGGCGTGTACTTCAAAAATTTCCAGAAAGTTCATTTTTCTCAAAAACTCCAGAAAAAGGAAAAGCGTACCTGAAACGAAGATCCGGGTTCTTACAAACTTCCCCCCTTAAAGAAATTCATCCTTGAATTTCCCTAATAAGGTGGAGAAGAAGAAACTTCGAACAGCTCCGACCACTGTGATCGTACATCGGCCTCCCTCTCCCAGGTCTCGTCCTGTACTCACCTGTGCTTCCATAGCACTCGTACCAGAGGAATAGACCGTCCGCGGAGAACCTTCGTACTTCGATCAACAATCTAGATAGGATACTCCTCGAACGATGCATCCACTTCAAGATCTACTTCCTCGGGCTAAAAGATGTGAGACGGGACAGAAAAGTAACTTCAGAGCTGAGAGACGTGGAAGACATCGTGCATGGCCCGATACCTCTGAGGTATCTGCAACCAATAGGAAACCGGCCCAACTCTCTACAAGACCTCAAACAGCCCGACGTACCACGGTGAAAGCTTACCCTGTCTCTGAATCCTCTTGTGTCCCAACCTCGGTGTGACATGCAGGAAAACCTGATTACCGACCTCAAACTCCAGAGGTCGTCTCCGATGATCAGCATAAGACTTCTGTCGAGACTGCGCTGTAGCCATCCTCTTCCGAATCAGCTCTATCTTCTCTGAAGTCTCCTGAACAAGATGAGGTCCCAGCAAAGCTACCTCTCCTACCTCCATCTAGCATAAAGGTGATCGGCATGGCCTACCGTAAAAAGCCTCGTATGGAGCCATCTGAATGGTCACTTTAAAACTATTGTTGTAGGAAAACTCCACCAGAGGAATATGCTTCTCCCAAGAACTGCCAAAGTCTAGGATGCAAGATCAGAGAATATCCTCAAGGACCTGAATCGTGCGCTCGGACTGGCCATCACTCTGGGGATGATATGTTGTACTCAAAATTACCCGTGTACCCAAGGCCTTCTGAAGTCCCTGCCAGAACCGAGAGGTAAAGCGTGCATCCCTGTATGAAGCAATGGAGTGTGGAACTCCATGCAGACGAACGATCTCCCAGATGTAAAGTCATCCCAGATCATCGACATTGAAAGTCTCCTTGATTGAAAATAAGTGAGAAACCTTTGGAAGCCTGTCGACGACGACCCACACCACATCGTTTCCTCTCGATGATTTTGGAAAACCAGTCATGAAGTCCATCGCGACATTGTTCCACTTCCACTATGGAATGGGTAGTTGTTGTAAAAGCCATATTGGTCGCTGGTGCTCCACCTTCACCTACTGAGAGGTGGAACATCTCATGACAAAACCAGCCAAATCTCTCTTCATACCTGGCCACCGGTACTGGAGGTGTAAATCACGGTACATCTTGGTGACGCCAGGATGAACTGCCCAAACTGAGGAATGGAAGTCCCGCATCAGCTCGTCGTGTATATCTGCTGGAACCCATACACGTCCCTGGAAACTCAAGATCTCATCCTCGCCAATGGTCCACTTGGGAAGAGGGTCCTCTCCTCACACGCTTTCTCGTACGACTAGACCTTCTGAATCTGCCAGCTGCCCCATTCGAACTCAGTCCAGAAGTGCAGAGGTAATAGTCATAGAAGATAGGAAAGTCTTCCCCTGCCTGTTGTGCACCTCCAAATTCATCTCCGAGAACAGATCCATTAGTTTCCACTCGTTGCTGGCCTCCTGAACTGCATGTATCTGAGTTCTCCTGCTCAGTGCATCAGCCACTGCGTTGCCTTTCCCATGTGTATAGGCAAGCTCGAAATCTAAGGACTGGAGATACTCAACCCACCTCTGTTGTCTCAGATTCAGGTCACGCTGCGTGAAGATTTACTTGAGACTTTTGTGGTCAGTGTATAACACAAAATGCTCTCCCAGAAGGTAATTTATCCAGCAACATAAAGCATGAACAACCGCAGCCAACTCCAGGTCATGCATAGGATAATTCCTCTCATGTGGCCTCAACTGTCGAGATCCATACGCAACCACTCGATCCTCCTGTATAAGCACTGCTCCAAGTCCGATGCCAGATGCATCACAGAAAACTGTATAGCTCTTGCCCGGCTCTGGAAAAACTAGGATCAGTGCTGAAGTCAATCTCCCCTTCAGCTCCTGGAAGGCTGAGTCACAGGCTTCTGACCAAAAAAACATCACCCCCTTCTTATTCAAGCCCATCAACGGTGCTGCTAGGCGTGAGAAGTCTTGTATAAACTGCCTATAGTAATCATCCATCCCCAAGAAGCTTTGTACCTCGAAGACATTCTTCGGCTGCTCCCAGGTAACTACTGCTCTCACCTTCTCTAGGTCTACTGATACTCCTGTCTCTGAGATGACATGACCCAAGAAGTGAATCTCATCCATCAAAAAGTGGCACTTCGAGAGTTTAGCATAAAGTCGATGCTCCCTCAATGTACTCAAAACGATCTCAAGATGGGTTGCATGGTCGTGTCGAGTGTGAGAGTACACCAAGATATCGTCCACGAAGACCAAGATGAAGGAATCCAAGTAAGGATGGAACACTCGGTTCCTCAGCGCCATGAAAACTGTTGGCGCGTTTGTAAGACCGAATGGCATAACCGTATACTCGTAGAGACCGTACCTGCTTCTGAAGGCTGTTAGAGGTATATCTGAAGGTCTAACGCGCAGCTGATGATAACCGAACCTCAAAACGATCTTTGAGAACACCCGAGATACTCAAAGCTGATCGAAGAGATCATCAATCCTTGGTAAGGGATATCGGTTCTTGACTGTCAAATGGTTCAACTTCTGATAATCCACACAAAACCTAAGGGTACCGTCTGCTTTCTTCGCAAATAGAACAGGAAAACCCCAAGGAGAAGTATTGGGTATAATGAAACCCTTCACCTGAAACTCCTCCAACAGCTTCTTGAGCTCTTGCAACTCAGGGGTAGCTATCCTATAGGGATGAATGGACACTGGTGCTGCTCTTGGCATGAGCTCAATCGAGAAGTCTACCTCATGCTCCGAAGGCAAACCTGAAAAGTCTTCTGGGAAGACATCTGGAAAGCGATCAACCACTGGAGGAAAATCTAACTATGAAGTCCCCTGTTCACCCAGATAAAGACTAGAAATCTGGGCCATAACTCCTCCTACCCCATGATGCGCAAGTCCAGCTCGACTCTCCTGAACATCCCACTCTCCCTTATGAAGGAAAGATTCACCCTCTGGTGATATGAAACTCACCCTGTGGCAATAGCAATAGACGACTGCCTGGAAGGGAACCAACTATTCCATACTGAGAATGATGTCATAGCCCGTCATCTCCAGGACATAGAGGTCCCATAAGAAACGATACCCTACAACCTCGAGAGGGAACTCATTGCATTGACGTACGCTAGATGTCCTCGTTCCCAAAGGCGTGTCGAGAGTCAACATGTCAGAAGACAAAAAGACACAGAGCTCAAGGCTTTCCATGATAGAAATAGAGATAAAGATATGTGAAGCACCAGTATTGAAAAGGGTTGATGATAAAACTAAGGCTACTAAGATCGTACCTCAAACTATAGAGGGTCCAGGATCCTGCTCCTGATAAATCTACTCTATAGCAAAAGTATGGCCTGTACTACGGCCATGTGTAGCCTAAAAACCCTGAGCTGCTCCTCCCTAGGCCTAACCACTGTGCCCATGGCCTCTACCCTGACCTGAATGACCTGTAGAACTCTAGCCCCCAATCTGCTATGGAGCTGGTAATCCTGCTCCTGGACGCGGGGTCGAAACTGATCCTCCTTCACTAGCCGCTGGAAGGGGAACCTTGCAGAAACTCTGTAGATGACCCATCTTGCCACAGGATCGTCACTCTACTGGGTCACTCGGGCACTGGGGATTCTTGTTCCCGCTCCTCCCACACTGATAACACACCACTTGGGTGCCAGAAGAGAGGTCTCGTCTACTAGAAGGAATACCACGCTTCCTCGGGTCGCTTCGGGTAGACTCTCGGTGGCGCTTCCTGCTGTCTGTCTGGAGGGAATCAGCCTTGGATGATGTACCACCCAGGTCCACAACTCCAGTCTCCCTCAGGTTCTTCTCCGTGATGAGTGTCTGGTTGACTATAAAAGTAATAGAAGTCAACTGAAATACATTCACCTATGATCTGATCTTCGGTCTGAGGCCTTCCTCAAACTTCATCACTAGAAACAGCTCGTCATTCCCCAGAATGGGAGTTAATCGTTGTAACTCAGTGAAGTGGGAGGAATACTCCATAACGGAGGGAGTACCCTGCTGCAAGCTCATGAACTCCCTGGCTCTGTCGGCCCTCAACGTCGCTGGGTATAAGTAGTCGTAAAACATACGTTGAAACTCATCCCAAGCCATAGCCTACTGGCGCCCCATCTAAGAGACTTCCCACCATCTCGTGGCAGAGTCTCGTAGCATATACGTCGTGATCTTCACCCTCCTCTGAAGAGGCGTCTCCAGATTCTCAAAGATGAACAGCATGGCTTCCATCCATGACTCTGCAGCCTGAGGTCCTCCATCCCCTGTGAAAGTGGGAGGATGCTCCTGTTGGAAGACCCACGTCAGCTCTTCCATAGTCGGGGCAGGATGCTGAACTCCCTAGAAGTTCTGCATGAATCTCATGAAACCCTCTCTGAATAGAGTGTTGGAACAAGTGTCTGGAATCACTATAGGTTCCATGTTCAGAATGATGGATGGAACTACTGGCAGACCCTGATCGGTCGTATCAGGCGTATGATCGCTGACTAGTTTCTGGCGTGCAACAGGAGGACATCTCGGTGCCATAGTTCTGAAAGACCAAAACACACCTTCATTAAAGGCGAACACAGTCGCAAAATAGGAGTGTAAAACAGAACAGGAGGTAAAAACCTTTAAATATGGAAAAAAACATGACTACACGGCGCGTAGTACCACTACACGGCGTGTTTCTTAAAATTTTACCCTGGGCGTGTACCTTGGTCATACATGGTCGTGTAAACTACCCGACTGCACGGCGTGTTCTTAAACTACATGGCGTTTACTGGCCCTTTTCTCCCTTCCAGGTTACTCTTACATGACTAAGTAACATGGACTGTCCCAACCGAAGACTACATGACGTGTTTGAGGAAGAAACAGCATGTACTAGACATGCCTTACCTGGCCCGTGTTGTTAGAGACACGGCCTGAAACATGGTCGACACTACATGACATGTTCCCAAGGGACATGGTGTGCACTTGATGGGAAACCTCGGCCCGTGTTGTTCGTGACATGGTCGGGTACTCAGATGATCCTTACATGGCGTGTTCTGAACAAACACAGCGTGTATAAGAGAAGATAACACTGACCCGTGTTTTTTAAGACACGGCCGGGTACTTGGGAAAGTATACACGGCGTGTGCATACCGAACACGGCGTGTACTAAACTTGAATTAACTGGACCATGTTGTTAGTTACATGGACGGGCTCCTATTTAACCCCTATACGGTGTGTACCTAGAGTACACGGCGTGTTCCTAAAAACCATTTGCAGCTCCGTGTCCCTGTCCACACAGTCAGTGACATAGCCAAAAACTACACGGCGTGTATCTATAAATTACACGATATGTATTCTGGGTTTTTCTGGACAGTAGCCTCAGAACTGCATTGGAGCCTAGAAAACACAGGAAAAAAAAAAGAGGTTAAGGTGCCAAATTCCGATCCGTGGGGGCCCATACTCCTCGCGAATCAAATCTTGGAATCCTAACAATGCATGTAACAAGCGAACAGTATAAGAACTCATGACCCACCAAATTCTGATCCTCGAGGGTCCACAACACCTCTAAGATCAAAGTTTGGCGTCCGTGATAAGAAGGCTCCAAACAACGATACCCTATCAACATAGCAGGTATTCTATCATAGCAGCTATCACAATAGCATGCATTGTCTATCACAAATCATATCACAACAGCATGCAATCTCTAATGCAGCCTAGATGGCAGGGAAAAATGCAGGGCATGTGATCTTCTAACATGTGCCTATATGATGCATGAGATGGCATACCCTCATCTCATCGGGTTGCAACAAAATAAAACCGCAATCATATAAACAGTAACAGCATAAAACAAGTGCATCACCCAATGGTGAAATCAATTAAACTGTAACATTCGCAAACTCAAAACATGCAATATTCAAGGTAATCTGGCTTTTTCCCTGTACACAGGTTCTAGAACGCCCGGGCACATCTATTTACCATTCACCTATTCCGTCATATCCCTGTCTAATGTCGCTAAACAGTAAGTCAATAGAAAAGGAAAGAACTCCTATGATACCACTTTGTAACGACATGAATCTGGAGCCCTTCCACTGGTGCCCCGTACCCGGTTCACCACATGACCTCAAGCGCATTTCCCCAAATGACAGAGGCTTCTGACTAGTAGCGAGGGCCTTGGTAAGTTATTGGGGAAACTATTCCCTCATTTGGTAAGGTATACAAGGAAAGAAAAACAACAGTCAATAGCGGAAGCAGTAAACAGCATACAAACACTGAAACTAAACAGCAGAAGAAATGAACACATAATGATAATGATAATGATGCAGTGGGTACAAGTATCTAAGGAAAGTAGAAAATACAACAACATGCTAAAATACAACTGAAAAAAAAAAGTATGAAAGTAAACAGCAACTCCAGCAGCATCGCAAGCCTAAGCTCGGTCCTATGCTCTCCAGCTCCAACCAGCAATCATCTACCCGAAGTAGAAGGTCCACAATCCCTATCCACACCTACAACCATATAACCTGTTTGGGCCGAAAATCAGGACCCAAAAAGGGTGTGAGACTAATCCCAGTAGGCAATCACCAAGAGATCCGTGCCCTACTGTTAATGAGTAATATAGAAAAAGTAAAGGAAATAAATGCAGCAGAGAAATAGAAATACACTAAAGTAAAAAATCCTACTAATCTCCATTCAGATTTATTTAGCAGTTCAGTACAATCATTTAGCTATCAACCAAGGAACCTAGCAATAGCTCTATACTCTCAAGGCAAGAAAGTAAGCACAACAGGTAACTCAGCAGTCTACCTAAATAGCAAGCAGTACAAACCCATGCTTGTTCTTTGGCTGGGTGGACTAGTCACAACCAACCATAAAATAAAGCACTAACTCTCTGGGTGGCTCCTAATAGCAAACCCCTCTAGTCAAGTAAACATACAAAGGCACAGACACTATGGGAATCTCTCACCATCAATTCCCCCGCGGTCTTGCAATGAAAGATATAGACTCTCTAAGGAATAACTTACATCTAATTCCCCCTATAGTCTTGCTACGTAACTAAGGAAACTCTGAGGAAGCACAAAGTTCCATTCACATAGGTCCTGCGATCGATACTAATTATAAAAGACTCTCTAGGGAAGCCCTAATCGTCAATTCCCCCTTTATTCTACCACACCAGGTTCACTCAGCCCTGAGTAGTTTAGTCGTGCGTAAACGACTGTTAGCAGCCTAAGTAAGTTCAGTAACTACTTGGATAATAGCTACAAGCATCCACAAGCATATAAATAGCAGTAAATACATGCAATCAATTCAACAGGCATACTAGCAATGTGCAAAAGGGTTGCCTCATAGGCAAAACCGCACCAAACAGCAAAAAACAGCCAAAAAAAAGGGAAACACCCATGGGGTGATCCTCAACCATGCTAACAAGAAATTATTAATCATCCAATAACCTCAAGAATACAATAAATCTAAGGTAGATAACAAAACAGGATCAAAACCCTAACCCGAGATACCCGATACATGGGTATCCAACACTTTTGCACCAAAAACTCAAGGACATTCAATGTAGGGCAACAAACCACCTACCAAGATCCCAGTAGATCGATATATGTGAACCACGATGACATATTCCCCTTAGAAGGATGTAGATATAAGAAAACTCACAAAATTCTCAACCTACGGTAACTTGAAAATGTGGAGGAATAAAGAAACAAGGCTAAAGCAAAACGGATAACTCAACGCTGCGCTTCTAACGCAATTGACGGTGGTTGGAACAGAGGTTGGATGGAGGCATGGCGGCTCGGAGAAGATTGGTCGTACGGTCTCTCTCGGATGAACGAAACCTGGAGAAGAAGACGCGTTTGTGCATCAGGCGTGACCCCGGTCCGTTTAATGAAAAAAAGAAAGTACATGGCATGTACTTTTAGAGTACACGGCATATACTAGGTCTTTTCCGTAATCCGCCAAAATCGGCCTCCACGTCACCCTTATACACCATGTGTGTGGCCTAGACCCGACCAGCACACGGCTTCGGCGGGAAAAGAGTTCATGGCGTTTACCTAGAAATTACACGGCATGTACTTCAAAAATTTCCAGAAAGTTCATTTTTCTCAAAAACTCCAGAAAAAGGAAAAGCGTACCTGAAACGAAGATCTAGGTTCTTACATCATAAGAGGCATATTTTGATGTTTAATACCTTTATTCTTGTAATACTAATCAAAAGGACTAAAATACTCACTCTCATTGTTAATGTGAACACATTTCATCATCTTACGTATTTCCCTCTCAATAGAAAACTAAAGAAAATTAAAATACATGAGTTTATTAATTTTGAAATTTAAAACATAAACCCAAAGTTTTTATGAATAATAATCTATAAAATTCATAAAATAAAGACCTATAATTAATAATTTTGAATTCAAAGGACCACAAACATTATAATGTAATAGCTTGAGTACTTGTAAATTTCGGTATGGAGGATGACTATTGAAACTCACTATGGACTAATTTACTATCATGCAATGGTCGTATGTATCTAATTTGACACACTTCATACCTGGAATAAAATTTATTTTGTCCAAACTACCAAGACCATTATCAATAATTTTTATAACCCTATTATTCCATAATTTTAGACAAAACACTACACCCAATAACACAACAAGTAACATAAGAATCAGAAGATCTGGTCTAGTACAAACTTGATTGCTTATTACCTCTAAGAACTATCAAGAAACCCATTAAATGATTTCATTATACATCTCCAAAAGAACTGATAAAACCATTTTCATTAGGAAATCTGGTATAAATGAGATTTAGAAAAACCTGAGGAGAATGTTGAATATTTTTCTTAAAATCAATTTACTTCTTGTGATAGTATCTAAACAAATAATTATCATACCTGTAATATTAGAATGATAATAATTTCCCATCTTCAAAATCTCAAAATTAAAAATTCTATAATATATAAAAAACTCTTCCTTGGTATCACATGAAATAATACACCACTATCAATAACCCGTCAAGAATCGTCATAACAAAAATTATTGGTGTCATAAACAATAACAACATCACCCAAGTAGTATCAATGATGAAATAATCTCCATAAATATTTTTCTTATATAGATTTTTATTAAATATTTTTTCCCTTTTTAGATGATAAATTTTTTTTACATGCCCTTTCTTTCTATAATGATGAAATTAAAACTCTTATTTCATACGAGATTTTATTTTTTCATAGATTTTATGTTGACTCTACTTTGTCCTTAATTCCTCCCCATTTTTTATATAACCAAAATATCTAAATATTTTTTCTATTGAATAAGTGGGATCCTCACATGGTGAATATTAGGTTTGAAGATAGTGACCATAAAAACTATCCATCATTAGAATATGAGGTTGTCATTATAGGAACTTCTTATTATAATTTTATTCATAAAAAATAATAAATAAAAGGGTTTTTGTGGGGCCTAATATATTGGAGGTGAGGATTTATAAGGTGTGGAAAACTTGTGGAATCACACATTGGAAATTTGATAAAACTCTTATGGATCCTCTCTTATAAAAAAGACCATAGATTGTGGGTTTTCACATAATATATATATATATACCAAAATGATTTTAAAATTATTCTAATATATATATTTCTAGTGAAATGTTTTAGTTTATATATATTATATATATATATAAACAAAAATAAAAAAAATTATAAAAATTATAAAAATGACTAATGATGGGATTAGTCATGATGACTAAATTTCTAAATTTGAAATCTGGCCAATTTACTCCCACTAAAGGTTTGCTTACTTAGATCATATCAAAGTGCCTTTTGATAAAAATGGTATGATAAAATCAGTGTGAATTAAACCAATTTAAATCTATAAATATGTTGGATGTTGATATTGTTGAAAAAATTCTATTCAATCTGAAATTATCTAGAAATAATCTTCTAAAATCAACATTATGAGGATATCTGAATTTAGTGTATGAAATTCCCAAAATCTTGGTTAAATTATCAAGGGAAATTTCTATCAAGAACCCTCCACCAAAAAGTGGGGTGGATCAAACCTTTTTAGATAGTGAATTTCATTCAGTCATAAAGATTCAATTTCTTCTATTTTTTCTATTTTCTATCTAATTTTTCAATAATCGAAAGGGTTTGTCCAAGGAAAAATATAAAATATGGATTTATAATCCTTTAAAGTGATGAACCAATACATGTTCAAGCTTCACCATTTAGATGGAAATAACTTCTCTTGGTGTTAAGACAAAATGAAGTTTCTTCTTATAGTGGCAAAGATTTTTTACATTCTGGAACCAAACCATCCTCTCTCTCCTGATGAGCCTACTCCAAATCCTAGTGGAACACTAGTTCACATGACTCTAGTCAAATACATTTAGTAAATAATGAAAAAATGTAATGTTTATAAGTTTTTATGTTGAGGAAATATTCTCAATACATTATCAAATAATCTTTATGACTATTTTTTCTAAATGAAGATAGCTCAAGGGATATGGGATGTCCTCAAATTAAACTAAAAATATGAGGAATAAGGTACAAATAAATTAATATTGAAAAGTATATTAACATAAATATGGTTGATAACAAGTTAGTTCTAGAGAAATTTCATGAGCTCCATGTTATAGAAAACAAGATTATTCCCCTTAAAATTAACATACTAATATATGTGAAACATGTGTAGAAACATGTGTAAAATATAAAATGAATTAATTAACTTTGAAAATTTATTAATAAATGTAAAACATGTGTATAATCTAAAATAATTAAAAAACATTTAAAAGTGTTTAAAAAATTATAATATATTAGAATTAATATATAATGATATTTTTCAATTAAATGGTTTATTAAATCATGGATAAAAAATTCATTTTATTTTTTTTATGATTATAGTATATATTTACATATATATTTTCTTAGAACAAAATATGAAGACTTTAATATGTTTAAGAATTATAAAATTAAAGTTGAAAACTAATTAAATAAAATAAATAAAGTATTGTGCTTAGATAGAGGTGGTGATTACTTTATGACTTAATTTAATTATTCATGTAAAGAAAATGGAATAATTCATCAAATTACTTCTATTTACGCACCTCAGAAAAATGGATTAGCTAAAATGGAAAATAGTAATTCAGTATAAATGGTAAATTTCATGATTGATAAATCTAAGTTGCAATTAAATTTATGGGGAAATGGTTTATTTGATATATGTACTATTCATAATAGGATTGATTATAGGAAAACTATGTTATCCCCTTTTGAAATTTGGAAAGGTAGAAGACCTAATATTTCATATTTTAAAGTGTGGGGGAGTTTATCTTACTACAGATTTCTTGATCCTAAAAGAATAAAAATTGGTTCATGAAAAATTAAAGGTGTTTTTTTATATTCAAAAAATAGAAAATCATATATATTTATAGATTTAGAAGATAATTTCATTATTTAATCAAGGTATTTAGAGTTCTTTTATAGTAAATTATATAGAGATAATGTGGAGGATTTTTTTCCCCATACCCATATATCATTTACATCATCTAGTTAAAATACAATATTTAAGAATAATGATGATTCTTGAGTTTAACATAAATGGAGTACAAGAATTAGGAAGGGGAACCATCTATATCTAGATTGTATTTCTCCTTAATACATAGTTTTCTTTAATGAATGAGTTCAAAATAATAATCTTATGAATAAGTATACTATGGTATTAATGGTAGAAGATAACCCAAATACATATAAAGAAGATATGACTTTTAGAGATGTTACTTTCTAGAAAGAATTAATTAATTATGAAATAGATTCCATTATGGGGAATAATACTTGGGTCATTATGAATCTACTAAGAGGATCAAAAACAGTTGGTTGTAAATGGGTTTTTGTAAATTAGTATGATTCTAATGGTAACATTGTAGGTTTTAAATGGATATTGGATGAAAAAAAATTCAGAAAAAAAGTAGGGGCTGATTATTTTGATACTTATGATTCAAAATATCAAATTACTTTAATAATGATTTTTTTAATTGCTTCAATTAATAATTTTAATTTCTATCAAATGGATGTTAAAATTTATTTTTTTAATGGAGATTTAAAATAATATATTTATATAGAACAAATAGAAGGGTTTTATATACAATGAAATGGAATGAAATTATGTGAACTAGTTAAATATAATTATTTCCTTAAACAAGATCTAAAGTAATTACATGAAAATTTTTATTTTATTATATTATATAATTTATTTTATCATAAAAATGTGGGTAAAGTGCTTATTCGATGTTTAAAAAATAATATAGAGTTATTGTGTTACTATATGTGGATTATATGTTACTTATTAGAACCAATATGATTGGTGTAAATGGGAAAAATAATTATTTATCCTCTATGTTTAAAATGAAGGATCTAGTAATAGTAAATACTATTCTAGGTATATAGTTCAAAAAATAGTGGGGGTTATTCTTTATGTTAGTTTCATAACATAGATTAAATTTTAAACAAATTTGATCATCATGTTTTCAATGATGTTATTACTCTATTTGATTCTAATTTTAAACTATTTATGAATATGGGTAGATCCATAACACAACTTGAGTATTCTAGTGTAATTGGTTCTTTTAAGTATGAAATACATTGTACTAGACCTGATATTTCTTTTGTGGTCTATAAAATGAGTAGATACACTAGTGATCATGGTGTGGATCATTGGAAATTTATAATTATAATTTTTGGATACTTGATAAAAACCAAAGATTTAAGTTTATAATATAATGATTATCTAGTTTTATTTTAAAGATGCATTGATGCAAGTTTGACTACTATTTTTAGTGATAATAAATCCAAATCTTGATGGAATTTTACTCATATAGGTTTTTCAGTTTCTTGGGCGAGTAAGAAACAATAATGTATTTCATATTTGACTATAGATTCAGAGTTTATCACCTTAGAGGCATGTGTAAATGATGATAAATAGATTAGGAAATTATTATTGGATATTAGAATTTGGCCTATTATGATGCCTCCTATCTCTATCAATTGTGATAGTGAATCAACTTTATCAAAAGAAAATAGTTTCATGTACAACGGAAAGTCTATACACATAAGTTTGAGACACGGTTATGTGACACAATTATTACAAGATGGTACTATAATAATTGTCTATGTGAGATCATGTAAAAACCTTATGGATGCATTTTCAAAAAACTATAATGAGAGTGATCATTAGTATAACTAATAAATATATAGGGTTAAAAATCATAGAATAATTCATCTTTATAATGGAAACCCAACACATACTTTTGTTAGATCCTAATCAAAGTGTTTAATGTGTAAAAACAAGTTGTAAATATGATTATTGATATTGAAAATCAAAACCCCAAATACTTACTATTAATATCATCTAGTATGAATAGAGTTTGAGTTATAATCTCTTATTAAAATATTAAAAATCGATGATTTATGTGTTCTAATAATGAAAACACATTGTAATATTTTGCCTATGTGAACATAGAAGTGCTTCCTTTTATTACTGGAGTTAATGGGTTTACTCCATAGAGATTTCATGAAAAGTATATAATCACATTTCAATAAAAGTTCCAAAAAAATGAGATTTTGGCTGATAATATCATTGTATGTATAAAATATCAAGTTTATCTTAAATATTAACAATTTTAATGTTTCCAAAACTTTTAAATTTTATAATAATTTGAGATATTGATATTAAGTAAAGGTTTAAATCAAAATATACCTCTATTATGTATAATGATTCACTTGTTATTTGGATAGATAATATTTATGAATAAAAGTGTGGGATTGTTATCATTTTATTCATAAACAAATAATAAATAAAAGTGTTTTTGGTGGGGCCATTATCATTTAAAGGTATGGATTGATGAGGTAGAAAAAAACTTGTGGGATTTTATATTGGAAATGGGATAAAACTCTTATAAATATTACCTTATAAAAAGGGACTTGGGAAGTGTATTTTTCCATAAAAAAATATGTGCCAAATTTTTTTTAAAAGTATTCAAAAAAATATACATTCTTAGTATAAAAAATAATTATATATATACAAATTATATATAAAAAAAATAAAAAAACAAAAATAAAAAATATATATATTTTAGAAAAATGAATAATGATGAAATTAGGAATGATAATTGGATTTAGAAATTTTAGAGATTATATAGATGGGAATGTAGGTGTGTGATTGAAGGAGATACTGTATATGGATTTAGTTCTCTCTGAAACTAATTTGGCCACGATACAGGGGTTTTCTACTGGTGAATTTTCTCTACTCCCTAGACTTTGATGATAAGGAAGAAAGAGTGGTAATAAAATCCATAGATATGGAAGAACCCATCATCCACTAGGTTAGAGAGGATACATATGCTGCAAGTAAGAAAAAGATATTGCTTGAAGAAGGTTGGAGTATCATTGACACACCATGAGAGACTAGTGGCATCTATGACAATTATGATAAATATCACATTTAAAGAATGTGTGAGTGTCTGTAGAAAGAGAACAATTGTGTTTGATTTAATTAAGATTAATATTATATTAGAAGAATTAGAGAGTATCCATTATTTCATGATGAGATCAACCAAAAATAATAATGGAAACTATCCACCAATGGATCGTAACTCTTCAGGCATTGTGTAAAAGAAGCTGGGGACTAAATAAAGTGAGGGTGGCACTATGGTTATGAATTAACCCAAAAGAAAATAGGATCAAAACACTTCACTTATGGAATGATCTTCTATGGACACTATCTCAACGATATTAGAGACTATATAGACAAGAAAGAAATAATTTCCTTAGATTCATTACTGATTATGGATAAATTTCTCTTTAAAATTGATGTGAACACTAAGTAGAGGTGACTATCACTACTAGTGAATGAGATCTGATCCTGGGGATTATTAAAAGTTGAGGATAAGTATTACTTGATGAGTTCTTCTAATAGGTTTTTTTTATTTTTTTAAAAAATTTGTATAGGGTTTAGTGTAATTAAAAAAATGGGTTGAAGGAGTTATGAATTATGTTCATGACTACTCTACCTCCATGGAAGCATGAATGGGGTTTATGCTTTTTTGCAGTGTTGAAGGAAGTATAAACACTTTTCATGCTTCCTTTGTAATGTTTACAAAGGAGGTGTGAACAAGTTTCAAGCCTCCCACCAAAAAATCTTGTAAATGGAGGGCCTCCTCTTCAATTTCATTTATTCCCACTTTATATTTTATATTGAAGCTCTACCATATCTCTCTCTTAACATATATTTCCATCTTTTGAGAAGGTAAAATTTCTATATAAAAATTTTAATTTTCTTATTTATTTTTTTCATGATTTATTTATTCCAAAATGTTTGATTTCATGAATGTATAAATTAATTTTATGTATACGATTTAATTTATAAATAAATTATTTTTCTTTATATGATTTAATTTATATTTAATAATTTCACAAATTTAAATATATAATTTTTATAATTTAAATTTTATGCATAAAATATAATTTATATTTAGGGAAATATAAGTGTTTAATAAAACATATATATTTTAAATTTAAATTGTGAATAATTATATTTGAATATATTTATATGAATATATGTTATAATATTTATCATATTTAAATTTATTTAAATATACACTATACTAAAAGGGTTCTGGAGCCAGTCCAACTTGCTCCTACAAAATTTTATTGAAAAATAAAATACAAAACATGAAAAGGAGAAAGGATAAGATCATCAAAGGAAATATTCTCATCTAGAAAATAAAACTACAAATAGGTGGAACCAGGATCATCCCCATAATATTATTTTTGTTAATAAAAATAAAAAATATACTATTAATCATACTTTTTAAATTATATTAATTATAAATAATTATTATAATTAATTATATACAAAATATAATTATTTAAATTTTGGAAAGTATAATTACTTAAAAAAATTTATATATACTTAATTTTATTATAATGAAAGTAACATAAGTTTATGATATTTTATTGGTTATTTAAGCGTAAATTATATTATTCTGGTTAATTAAATTTTAAAACAAATTATTATTATTATTATTTTGAGTGGTTATGTATAAAATAAGAATATTTTTATTTTGGAAACAATAGTTTTTGACAAAAATATATATATTTATATTTTGAAATATTAATAAATACCATTGAATATATTTAAATGTGTATATATATACATTTTAGATAGAAAATTAAATAAATTTACAATATATTATTAGATTAATAGATAAATAAAAGTGTTATAGTTAATTATTTTTAAAAAATATATTACATAAAAACATGTCTATTATAAATTAATTTCAAAAATGTATATTGTTACTTAGATAATATATGTTAAATTATTTGAATATAATATTTAAAAAATAATATTAGGAATATTTAAAAGACAACATTAAATATAAAAATGCATATATATATATATATATATTTATATTTAAAAACAGATAATATGAATAAGTTTCTCAAAAAAACATGTTAATTGTATTGTGTGATAACTAATCTTGAGATGACTGACTATTGTATGATTGAAATTGTGTGTCATGTATTTTGTATTCTGTTATATAATTTGTAATAATTGCATTTTATTTTCCTCATTAATGAATTGTGTGTCATACCTCTCTCTAAATACGTAAGGACATGTGTGTCTATGTAAAAAGGTTTTTCATCCCAAACTTCTAGACATTGTCACTTGCATGTGAGTAACATTTTAATATAAGGGAATTTGATAATAGTTGTTTTTGTTTCATACAATATTTTTAGACCATGGGAGTTCATCCCTCTCTTAGATCCACATGACTATGTGCCATTACCTGACGATATTTTATGAGATTCCTTGCATAGAAAAGGGTATTTTTTTCCTTCCTTTTTATTTGAAAATAAAATTTATAAATTTCTATTATAAAATATAAGTATAAAACTGTTATCTGCTAGTGGATTCAGGCACATAGATATTTATATACCACCCAACATGTTCTCCAAACTTACAAAACATATGTTGGACAGTATTTGATCGGATGATATGTGGGATCATTAATTATGTATACAAATTATTATTTTTTACTGTACATGAATCATTTATTAATTTCTTTTTTATATTTCAAGTTTCATTGATGTCATATATTGATCCTATCATCCATATTCCCTCACCTTATTGTACGGTGATGCTTGTTTTCATCTCATGCATTGTACATATGATTCATTTTAATATTATTGAGTGGCATCATGTTGATAGAGTTATGAGGTAGTTCGCCTTCTATCATTCAATTCCCACATCGACCAGTTATTTTCATTCCCTTTATATCATGAATATGTTAGGGAAGAAACACTTTGACTAGAGGTAATATCATGCATGCTATATTGAGATATGGGATAGACTGCATGAGTCATGATTTTAAGGGGTAGACACAATATGTATGAATCTATCATATCAGTTGGATTATGGGCCCTGATACCGTATTTCTATATTGATATATCTTATGTGACACGAATGAGACTATCATTAGTTTGCAATAATTATTACTTAAACTATTGAATAATTTATTATTAAATTTAGCTAATTGGATAATTTTTATTTTCAAGATTCTTATATCCCATATCTCATTCATAACTCTAACCCCTCATAGGGAGGCATATTTGACTAGGCCTATTTTCATAGAGTAGTGACACAGCTGCTAATTCCCATGGATAACATTTATCATCATATTTTCTTTGATGTTTTAGGTGCTACTTTGGTTCATGAGACTGATATAGATGTTTTAGGGGGTGGTGATTTTTTTATGGATACATATGTCACACAAGAGAAGGATTTTCATCATGACACTAAAAAAAAAATATGTTTTAGAAGCAGTTAATTATAGGTGGTTATTATAACCACTACAAAATGAATTGTATAAAATATAATTTATAATATAGTGGTCGTTTAATATAATTGCCGCTATATTTTTTTATTTTAAAATTTAGCAGTTGTTTGGTTTAAACCATCTCTAAATCAATAAATTATATCATATGCCCCCCCTGATCACTCCTCTCGTCGACCCACAATGGTGATCACCCTGATCACCCCTCTCCCCAACCCCTTGATTGATACCACCCCCTATTGACCCCAATCCCCCCTCTGCCCGAACCCCAACCCCCAACGATGACCTCCCCTCGGCCCCAATACCCCCTCTCCCCAACACCTAAGGATGACCACCCATCTCATAACTAATTCCCCCTCTCCCCAACCCCCAATGTTGATTTTTCCTTGGCCCTGATCCCCCATATCCCTAATGGTGACTTCCCCTCGGCCCTGATCCCCCTTACCATCAAAATAAACCACCCCTCCCTCATCCTAAAGCTCTAATCCCTATGACCATGACCCCTACCCCAACTCATTATGATGACATCATAGTGAACCCTATTCTCCTATATGTTCTTTATAAAAGTATTCCTAATTTTCAAAAT
Source organism: Viscum album (assembly GCA_963277665.1). Classification (NCBI taxonomy): domain Eukaryota; kingdom Viridiplantae; phylum Streptophyta; class Magnoliopsida; order Santalales; family Viscaceae; genus Viscum; species Viscum album. The sequence goes on along the minus strand of OY728129.1, from coordinate 610,461,464 downwards.
TTTGAATAACTAATTATAAATTGTTATAATTATTTTTTTTATTTCATGTGGAATGATATAGGTGCTTAGGGTGTTGTCTATGTGTGGTGTAAACTTGAAGCTTCTATATTTTCATCAAAATGTAGTACAATATTTCATTTTTGTGTCACTTACCCATTTAATAATCATTTAAGTGTTTTTAAAATAATAATTTTTCTATTGTGGTCCACATTAAGGGCCATTATGGGTTTTATTAGGGAGAATAATGGTGTTAGATATTTTGTAGAGGGTTTTTCATTCAAAAAAACCCAATCCTTTAGCCTGTTGTTTAAGAACACAAGTTGTATGTAATTTACTACTCTCTTCTATTTTTCTAAAATCATATCATGAAGTTAATATATTAAATAAAAAATAATCTTAATAATGAGTACAATGCATAATTATTACTATAAGCTACATAGATTTATATTACATGAAAATTTATGTATGTGCTACTCTCTTTAAGTTGAGTACTATTTTTCAAATAAATACAAAAAATGATGTAAAACCATAATTTCATACATGCTATAATGTATATTGAAACACATGCACCAGATATCACAGTGGAATGTTCTTGTTTTGAGATACAAAAAATATTGATTTTCATAATTATCTAATAGAGATCTAGCTATATAAATAATCAATTTTTCTACAATATAAAATAAAAATCGATAATATGAAAACAATAAATGTTATAGATCTTTTAATAAAATAGTTATATTCATGTATTATTATGTAATTATAAAAGTATACTCGACAGCACAGTAACCTCTATCCTAGACTTAGTGAACTTTTTCCATGACATTAGACTGTAGTATTGTGAGGGGTAATATTTATTAATTTATATTTTTTATGTTTTTAATTTTGGATTGAATCATTTTTATTTTGAATTTTTGTTATGCTGAATCAAGACCCTACCTTGGTCAATGACGAAGTTGGGTGATGTTTAATTTTGATTTTACTTTTTTTATTAAACATTTATATATTTATATTTGGAGGTACATAAAGAAGAATGACAATAAAAAATCTATGGATAAATTTTATTTTAATTTACCTCAAAACACACCTTGATATGCCAAGGGATTGGATGAATTTTTAGATTATAAAATTTCAAATAGATCAATAGATGGTAGAATAAATTGTTTGTGTCCTTATTGTAAATTCAAGTGATTTTTTAATATAAATTAAGTATATAATCATTTACTATTTAAATAGTTTCATTCTATATATTTTTGTTGGATTTATCATGGTGAATATAATGTTATAGAAAGTCAAAATAATGAAAATCCTTTCAATGAAACACAAAGTGACTCTCTAGAGAAGAATTAAGTTTGAAATTTGATAAATGAAGAATTCAGATTTTAAGGATTAATTTACAAGACTTTAATAGATCAAAAGAATGTTTAGTTGATCCTCAGCAGGTTAATATTTCTCAGAACTTTAGTGACCAAAAATTAGTTTTATGAATTCATTGAAGATGGACAACATGAATTGTATGAATGGTGTTCCAAGTATTTGAAGTTTTCCTTTCTACTAAACTTGTATCATATCAAGTGTATCTATAGAATTACTAAAAAATTGATGTCTATGATTTTAGAGTTGATTCGTGATTTATTTAGTGAAGCTAAGATCTCTACATTATTCTATGAGATAAATAAAATCATTAAAAAACTTGGACTTGATTATAAAAAAGATACATGCATGCCCATATGATTGCATTATTTACTAAGGAGAAGAGTATGATTAAAAATAATGCATAATATGTCAAACAATAATTTGTAAGTCAATGAAAAATAATGAGATTACAAATCAATGCAACCCCAATAAGAAGCATAAGAAGAAAACTCTTGTAAAGGTATTTCATTACTTTCCTTTAAAACCATGCTTTCAAATATTATTCATGTTATCTAAGAATTCATATGACATGAATTGTAATGATTGAGATAGTAACAATAATGGATTGATGATACTTACAAAAGATTTAACATTATGGAATATTTTGGATTCATTATATCCAAATTTTTCTTCAGATCCTAGGAATGTATTTTTAGGATTATCTTCTGATTGATTTAAACCTTATGGTATTTTAAGTACTAATTATAAAATTTATCCATTTGTTTTGATCTCCTATAATCAACCTCCATAGATGTGTATGAATAATACTTCTTTAATTATTTCTAGGATTATTCCAGAAAAGAAAATTCCCAAAAATGAAATTGATATATACCTTCAATATCTAATCAAATAATTGTTATAATTATTGAATGATGGTGTGGAAAAATATGATGTTTCAATGATAAAACTATTCAAAATGAATGTTGTTTTAATTTGTAAAATTAGTGACTTTCCTAGACTAGGAAACTTATCTTGTTGAAACACTCATACTAGTTTGGATTATCTAGTTTGTAATTTTTATTTTGAACTATTACCTCATAGTAGAAAATTGTGTTTTATGTGTCATCATTGATTTTGTAATGCTTCTCAAAAATCCTGGTTTAACATGAGATAATTCAATAGATTTATTGAATTGATAAATCCACTGAAGGTGTAATATGGTTCAGAAATATTAGGACAATTTTGGAATTTCACTATAGAATTTGGAAAATATAATCAGTTTAAAGAAGGTGGGAAGGGTATAGGGTACAATATCCAAAGTATCTGGAACAAATAATGAAATAAAATGAGTATATTTTTCAAAATTAATTATTGAGAGTTTAATTTTATATTTTATAATCTTCAAGTAATTAGTATTGAGAATAAAAACTATAACAAGGTAATTTTTACATTTCTTAATGAGTAGGGTAAATCAAAGGGTCACCTTAATGTTCATAAGGATTTGGAATCAATGAATATAAAGCATAGTTTGGGGAAAACGGGAGTGTAAAGTATCATTCGACTATATTTACAGAGAAAAATCTTGATAAAGATGTATTCCTTTGAAATTTAAAGAATATAAAAGTTATAGATGGATATTCAAGTAATATTTCATAGTTGATTGACTTAAAACATCAAAATTTTCCAGGATTGAAAATTTATGAATCACATATTATGATGGAGTAGTTATTTCTGTTGGAATTTTATAATATGTTACCTAAAAATTAATTATGGTTATAGTTGAGTTTTGTACCTTTTTTAAAATATCTTTGTGGAAAAAATATAAATCCAACTAAGCTTGATAAACTTTAAGAAATATTTTTTTCACCCTTTTTCATTTGGAGATTTTATTTTCCACTTCATTCTTCACAGTCATGATTCATTGGATTATTCATTTGATTGAAGAAGATAAATTTGGTAGATTGGTACACTATCGATGGATGTATCCAATTGATAGGTATTTTTATATTATTTTTATTTTCATTGGTGAATTCAATTTTATCAAATCATCAGATAAATGTTTTCAATATGTTTCTACCTGCCTGAATGGCCCAAAGGCCTTCTTTTTTTATTAATTTTTGATAACCCCCTTTAAAGGGATTAGGGGGAACCCTTAAAAGGCCCGTAGTCTTAGAGATTACATGGCCCGTGGGCTTACAAGACATTACATGACCTGATGGTCATAGGGAATTTAACTAGACTATAAATACAAGAAACTACCCCTCCCTAGCATCTGCATCGTGATTGTAACTCTCCACCTTCGCATGGTTGTCCGGTTAAGCTTCCTATACAAGAACAGGATGGTATCAATGGAGTTTCCATACCCTCTCATTCTTTAAAATATGTTGGTTCTGCTTTGGTGAGTGTGCCTACTATGAATCCTCCTATGGGGTTGCTATTTTTGTAGAATACGCTTCTTATTTTTTTCATTTGTTACTTAGGTTATTTGAAATCATGTGTGAGGAAAAAATATCAACCTGAAGGATCTATTACTAAAGGTTACATATCTGAAGAGTGTTTGACCTTATGTTTTAGGTATTTGGATGGTATTGAGACTAGATTCAATCATATTGGATATGTAGATTACATATCCAGTTATTTTCATTTTGAAAACCAGACATTAGTATTTCTAACTATTGGACAACCAATTAGAAGGGGGTAAAATTTTACACAAATCGAATTAGAGTTGCTAAAAGTACATAGATATTTGATACTCAATAGTCTTATTGAAAATCTATTTATTAAAGAATTTTTATGGAAAAAAAATAGTTGAATAAGGGGTCAAACTCAAAATAAGATGAAATTAATAAAAGATGTTAATAAATATATTTTTGAATTGTTCGCTTATCATGTAGGTATATACTCATTTTAATATTATTGATGTGTAGTTATTTTAACTATGATAAAATTAACACCGTATATATTCTTTTATAGATAATCAATGTTGAGAATTAAGCTAAAATATAAAATGATTATAAGTTTTTGGATTGTGTTCCTCTGAGGTAGGCTAAGATATTTGTTTCCTACAAAATTAATGGCTTAAGTTTTCATACGATTTATCATGAATATTACATGAAAACATAAAATATTATTGTATTTATACTTTTAGAGGTGGGATACTATGTAAATATGATTGATATAATTGAATTAAACAATCAGAGTAAATTTTCAATTGTCTTATTCAAATGAAACTGATTCAACATTGATAGGTTCATAATGAAATATTCTTTACATTTTACTTCTATAAACATCTCTCACTTGATCCATATCGGTGATCATGTAGATTATAATCCATTTATCTTGTCTTCACAAGATAATATGGTTTATTATATGGATGATGAAATACATGAAGTTTGGAGGGTTTTTGTACACATAAACCAGAGATAATTATATGATATGGGCAATGAAGATCAATTGGTACTTTTTTAAAGTGAACCTCATCAACTACAAAACATTGAATAGTTTTTTCTAGAAAATATTAAAATAATAGAACTTACAAGAGATGGTGAAAATGAATAACTCATCACAATGGATGTTGATAACAATAAATATAGTGAAGTTGAATATAATTGAACGCATAAATTGGTATAGAAATTATATTACAATTTTTAATTTATAAGTATTTCATACGTATATAAATAATTATATTTTTTCTTTTTTTTTTGTAAAAATATTTTTGTTTTTAATTTTTTTATAAATTTAATATATATGAAAATTTTGAATTATAGGAATTATGATAAAAAAAAATTCAAGATCCTAACTTATTAGTATCTCATAGAACACCACCACTACCATTATCTTCAGTGGATCTGAGTGATTCTATTTTACCTAAGACTTCTAGACAGCCAGTTGTTTCCCTAGATGTTGTTAGTAGCCTACTATCTCATTCACCTCCGATGATGGGTTAGTTTGTTACCCCTCCATCTAGGAGATATTTGTGAGTTACCATTGATCGTAAGTATTTCATTGTATAAAAAAACTATATATTTCATTATTTATTTAGTATATTTTTCATCAGATAAAGATAACATTATAAGGGATATAAATATGAACATGGAAGATGTATGGACCTAAAGGACTTAAATATTATCATTCCATTTGATGAGTTCAGGGTGCCTATTAATGATGTTATCAAAATATATGGATATATTCTTGGGAATCTTTCTTTCAAGATGGTGATATTCCCCAAAAATTATAAATATTGGAGTCATATTCTCATAGCTTGGAAAAATGAGGTCTTTAGTAATCAAGTAAAGGTAATATTAATTTAATATTCATTGATAACTAATTTAAATGACATGAGTAAAAAAATTTAATACTCTTATAAAGTGTTATGTTTTTTTCTAGGTGTATTTCATTTTGATGCCCCTGAATTTTTTTTAAGCCCATGGACTCTAAAAATTTTGGGCAAGAAATGAAGAGATTCTAAATAGAGATTATGGCATAAATTTAATGAAACATATCTAAGCTCATAATATATGTGTGATAAAGTTCCTGAAGGAATTTCTTGTGATAAATGGAAGTTATTTATAAATATTAACAAAGATGCATCTAATGAGTTAATTGCATATTTTATAGTATCTTAATAACATAGCATAATAAAATTAAAATTTAAAAAAAATCTATTTTTTTATGAATTGTCTAAAAAAATACTATGAATCGTGATAAATAATTCATTCCTCATATCTCTAGGTCTCAAAGTTTTTCATGAAAAAGAAAAATTTCGGTTTTTATTTTATACATTATTATTTATATCATTTTATTATAAGTCTTGGTTTTTTATAACATGTTTATATTTTTTATAAAGGATAATGAATTAGGTCACTTTGTTGCATGAAATGAGATGTGGTTAAAAGTTCAAAAGAAACCCGATGGAAGTTTTGTAAATGAACCAAAAAAAGATGTTGGAGTAAGTACTTTTCATTACTATTTAAGGTTATTTTATTACTATAAAAACATAATAATGAAAAACATATTATAACAACAAACAATCTTTAAAAACAATTAAATGGGACCAGCTACATGGATAAAATGATATCAATTTTGTGTTGTTTGATCCATTTAGCCGACCCCAATAAATTGTATTTAAGACTTTTTTTTATAATTTATTTTTCATTATTATGTTTTTATAGTAATGAAATAACAATAAATAGTACTAAAAAATTTAGTAAGTAAATAATATTATGAAGTTTAGATAATTTAAAAAAATAAATTTTAATATTTTTGTATTAAAAGGTTAAAATTAAAGTAGTTTAGGATGTGAACCATTCACAATCATCATCGATTTCCCAGAACAATGTAGTTGAAATAATTTTAGGGAAGGATTATCCTAGACATGTATAGGGGATGGGTTTTGGGCCTACTCAAGCAGTTGTCTTTGTTTGGGCATCATCATTAGCTACTATTATACCTAGTGGGGGTTCGATTAGTTTTGTTGATTATGAATCATAGAGATAAATTTCAAGGTTGAAAAAAAAAGGTGAAAGAAAAAGACTCTTATAGGAAAACATGGGATCATTGGTGGGAAATTGAAAATTATTTAGTTTACGTATTTTAGTGAATGATTGGTATGATCCCCAAGGAAATTTCTATCCTTATAGATCATCCTACTGAGGTAAATTCTAAATTTAATAGATCTTTCACAAATTTTCAAATAATAGATAAAACTTCCCTAAATAAAACTAAAATGACACTTATATATTGAAAACATGCACTTCAATTCATATTGGCCACATTGTGTTATGGATTGACATGTGGTTGATTCCTAAATTTCAAAAATAAATTATGGGTTGTTATCATAATTTTTGAAAATAATCTGAGCTTATTTTTTCGGTTTTGAATCAAAAAATAATTTTTAAATGTACCAAAGCCTTTAAAAATGTGTGTCGATGGTCAAAACTAGAAAAATGATATAGTATTTCCATAAAATCATATGAAAATGATTGTGGATTGATTTTTGAAATTTTAGAACTAATGGTACATCATTCCAAGATAATTTTTTCTTTAGATGCTCGTAAACACATTTTTAGTGTTTTAAAACACTAAAACATACGTATAACAGACAAAACCATAGAAAAAGACCTTTAATTGATCTAAAATCATAAGAAAACCATAGTTGAGTTATTTTTGATGTGTAAACTCACAAAACGCATCAATCTGATCTACTATGTAGTCAAAATGAATTAGTAAATAGTTTTTGAAGGTACCATAGCCTTGAAAAACATGTGTATGGGGATCAAAACTAGGAAAAAAATATCATATTAATATGAAATTAGAGTAATTTTTTTGAATATTTATTTTTTATATGAATGAATCAACAACATATCATTATGAGTTACGGTTTTCTCCGGATAACCATAAACATGTTTTTAGTATTTTAAAAAATTAAAACATGTGTGTAATGGTCAAAACCATAGAAAAAGACCTCATGTTGACATGAAATCATGGAAAACCCAACATTAACTTATTTTTTATGTGTAATTGCACACAACGTATCCATCCAACGTGCGGTGTGGTTGGAATGACTTAGTAAACTATTTTTAAATGTACTATCACCTTTAAAACAAGTTTTGGGGGGACAAAAACTGACAAAAGATGTCATGTGGACATGAAATCAAAGAAAAATGACTGTTTATTGATTTTTAAAATGTAGGAATTGAATGAACATCATTCCAAGTGATGGTTTTCCTGATATTCCTACAAATGCATTTTTAGTATTTTAAAACACTAAAACGTTTGTCTAAGGGTCAAAACCCAATGGAAAATGTTAGATGGACATGAAATCAAAGGAGAAAAGATTGTATATTGATTTTTTAAATTTAGGAACTGATGAAATGTCATTTTTAGTTATGATTTTCTTGGGATACATGTAAATGCATTTTTAGTGTTTTAAAACAATAAAACATGTGTGTAATAGTCAAAACCTTATCAAACGACCTCAGATTTATATGAAATCGGGGGAAAACCGACGTTGAGTTATTTTTGATGTGTGTGCACACACAACATGTTAATGTAATGTTTTGGGTGGTCGGAATGACTCGGTAAATAGTTTTTAAAGATACAAAAGCCTTTACAAATGTGTGTTGATGGTTCAAAACTATGAAAATTAAATCATATGGCCATGAAATTAGAGTAAAACGGAATTATATATATTTTTTAAATATAGGAATTGATATCACATGATTTTGAGTTATGGTTTTCTAGGATGCTTGTAAACATGTTTTTAGTGTTTTAAAACACTAAAATGTGTGTGTAATAGTCAAAACAATAGTAAAAAACATCAGATTGATGTAAAATCATCATAAAATGACCTCTGTATTATTTTTAATGTCTACTCACACACAACACATCAATCCAACATCTGATGTGGTCGAAATGACTCAATAATTAGTTTTTAAAGGCACTAAATCCTTTAAAAACATGTGTCAGGGGGATCAAAATCAGAAAAACAACAATAAATGGCTCTGAAATCAAATGAAAAAAACCATAGATTGATTTTTGAAATGTAATAATTGAAAACTTTTCATCCTAAGTTATTGTTTTCCCAGGATTCCTGTAAACGTGTTTTTAGTGTTTTAAAACACAAAAACATGTGTGAAATGGTCAAAACCATAGAAAAAGATCACAGATTGACATGAAATCATGGGTAGTCCATTGTTTATTTATTTCTGATGTGTATTTGTAGACAAAATGTCAATCAAACATGTGGAGTGGTCAAAATTACTTGGTAAACAGGTTTTAAAGGTACCAAAGCCTTTAAAAATGTGTATCGGGCTTAAAAAATATGAAAACAAAGTCGAATAGACATGAAATCATAGTAAATTGATCATATTTTTATTTTTGAAATGTAGGAACCAACGACACATCATTCTAAATTACAGTTTTCTTATAATGCATGTAACCACATTTTTAGTGTTTTAAAACACTAAAACGCGTGTGTAATGGTCAAAACTATAGAAAATGGACCTTGATTGACATGAAATCATTATAAACTCAACTTTTTCTTATTTTTTATGTATACACATGTACAACATGTGAATCATATGTGTGGTGTGGTAAGAATGGCTTGCTAAATAGTTTTTAAAGGTACCAAAGCCTTTAATGATGTGTGTTGGGGCTCAAAACTAGAAAAAAATGTTGGATCACCATGAAATCATAAAAAATGATCATATATTTATTTGTGAAATGTAGGAACCAACTACACATCATTATGAGTTATGGTTTTTCTGAGATTCCCCTAAACACATTTTCAGTGTTTTAAAATATTAAAACATGCATGTAATGGACAAAACCATAGAAAATTGTCTCAGATTGACTTAAAATCATGGAACATTCACTGCTTAATTTTTTTTGGCATGTAAATATAGACAATACATCCATACAATAAGCAGTGTGCTTGGAATGACTCAATAAGAAACTTTTAAAGATTTCAAAATCTTTAAAAACATGTTTCATGGGGTAAAAACTACGCAAACAACATCAGACTAGCATGAAATCATGGGAAAATGATTATAGATTTTTTTTTTGAAATATAGGAATCAAACAAATGTCATTGTGAGTTATGGTTTACCTAGGGTGCCTATAAATGCGTTTTCAGTGTTTTAAAACTCTAAAATATGCATGTAAATCTCAAAAAAAATAGAAAATGACCTTACATTGATGTGAAATTATGGAAAAATCACCACTAAATTATTTTTGTAATATAATACATGATTCCATATCAAAGCTTTTAAAAAAATTATTAAGTAAATTTCAATCACACCGCATGCCTATTTAAAAATTGATTAGATTGCTATATACTTATCGCTTTTTAGTTTCAAGTGTTCAATCGTATCTTAAATAGATAATTTTATGTTTTCAAAGTATTATTCATGATATATTTTTTTATATTAAAATTACTTCTATTTGATTAACAAAATAACAAATGTTATGTGTAACATTATGAATATATTCTATTTATATTCTCTTTTTCATTTCTTTTCTTAAATATTATGGTTTTTATTGTTGGTGAAAGATGTTGATAATAAGTAAGAGGTTGACCATTCAGATCCCTGACATTATACCTAAGGTATTCATGAGGGATCTTAGTTTTTGTGGTATGTTTAACTATTATTAATGATTATACTGTAATTCTGATTTATTATGTTCAATTCTAATTTTTGTCTTCTTTTTTATTCTAGTTGATGAGATGATGTGGTCGATTCCAGTTGATGTGATGATGTGGTGGTAGATGGATTCAATGGATGTAATAGTATTGAAGTATATTGGTCATGGTTTGTTCTTGGTGGACATATTTTGTATATATATATTGATGACTGAGCTATGGGTTGACTGAGGTATGGGTTGACCAAGGTATGGGTTAATAGAGTTTTTATATATATGATTATAGAAGTTTGATGGTGTATTTATGATTTTATTGTGAATTTATGTTTTAATTTATTATATTTCAGAGGTTTTATATTTATTTTTTTTTATCAAATATATTTAAAAAAATAAAATTTGTAGAAATATATTTATCATCGAATTATAATAACCACTGCTAAATATATTTTTAGAATTTTAATTTAGAATCGGTTATCATAAACTGTCACTATATATTTTAGCGGCGGTTATTTTCATTTCATCAATTTTATTTTTGATTTATTTTAAAAAAATCATTGATAAATTAAAATAAAACTATCGGTAAATTCACCAAATACAATGCATATAAAAACTGATTCTAGATAGAAAGAAACATAGCTAAATGATTATCAACTGTGATATAAGTAGTGGTTTTTATAACCACCGCTAAACTATATAACGGTGCTTTAAAATGCCACATATGTAATAACTGGGCCCCAATGACAACACAGACACCCCGCCTTAACATGGTCGTCGGGTCCTGGCCCACCAAGTATCACCAGTTTCCCCGCAGACATGTGTTCCGCTAACTAGGGACCACCCACATGTGTGAATGGGTCATCAAACTAATGGAAGTCCCCATAGTCTAACATATATTCTTTCAGTGTGTTTTTTCCTCACTCACACCATCTTGGAAAACTTCCTAGGAGGTCACTCATCTTAATCACTTCTCTAGACCAAGCATGTTTAACTATGGAGTTCTAATCAAGTATGATCCCAAAAAAAACTACTCCTTGTTGACATGAGTCATATAATTTATTAATTTAACCCTTTTATCATTATGGGGTGTTACATTCACCCCCCCCCCCCCCCCTTATAGACCAAGTATGTTTAACTGTGGAGTTATAATCAGGTAGGATCCCAAAAAAATCTATACCTTGTTAACATGAGTCATATAATTTATTCATTTAACCCTTTTATCATTATGGGGTGTTACATTCACCCCCCCCCCCTAGAGCACAACATCCTCATTATGGACCCTAAATCACATCTCAGGCAATGCCACCGCACTTAAGGTTGGGTTCCTCCTCTGATACCAATGTAACAAATGGGCCCTACTGATAGCATAGATACCTCATCTTAACATCGTTATTACATCCTGGCATGCACTATCATAGATCAGTGTAAATTTTGTGCTAGCTTTTATCAGTTCTAAACAGAAAGCATTGATAAAAGCATCACCTTTATTAATGCTAAGTAAAAGCGTTGATAAAGGTTGATCTTTTTCAGTGTTATTCTTAGCATTAATAAAAAAAATTAATAAAAAATATTATTAATATATATATAATTATTTTATTTATATTAAAAAATAATTTTTATTTATATATATTAATTAAAAAATGAATTTTTATAATTAATATAAATATGAGATATTAATATATATTTTTAAAAAATTCAAATATATATATAATGTTGTAAAAAATTATTTATAAGATTATAAATAAATATGTATATATCTAAATAATTATAAAATTATAATAAATGTTTTTAAATAATAAATATATTTATTATATTGATTAATGAGAATAATTGTCACTATATGATCATAAGTTTATTTGTGGACATGATTGTGGGTTTTTATGTTCCTCCTCTAATGGCCCGAAGGCCTTCATTTTTTATTGATTTTGATAATCTACCTTTCAAGGGGTGAGATGGAACCCTTACAAGGCCTATAGGCATAAGTATTACATGGACTGTAGGCCTTAGAGGAATTCATTGCCCGTAGGTTTCAAACATTACATACAACCCAGAATAACTACTTAGAACTGCTCCTCCCTAGCATCTTCATCATGAAATCAGCTCTCCACCTTCACATGGTTGTTCGACTATGATTTCTCGTTCATGCACAGGCTTGCCCCGATGGCAGGTGTCATACCCTCTCATTCTTGCAATCTGTTTAGATTATGCTATGGTGAACGCTCCTTTCTCATCCTACTTCTAGATCTTGTTCCTTATAGGTTGTCTGGTTTTCATCGGCACTTAAGGTGGCCCAAAGGCCTTAAGGTGGACCGAAAGCCTTGAGGTGGCCCGAAGGCCTTACTGACCCAAAGGCTTGGGTGGTCTAAAGGCCTTAAAGGACTCAAGGACCAAATTGGTGGTCCAAAGTCCCAAACAAGGGAATATTTTTGACTACTACAGGGCCAAACAATACCTACTATAGTTATGCTATAGTTCCCACTACAGTACCTGCTATAGTACTGCTACAGTGCCCCGGAAATTATGCCTCTGCCTGGATTTGATCTCAGGTCGCCTGGATGCACTTAATGAGTCCTCATGAATGTTTATTTATACATTGGCACTATTATTATTTATGGTTATATATATGAGACAACTCATTTTTTGTGATCTATAGCATTATTGTATCAAGTACTATATAGTACTGTAGTAGCCAGAACTTTTCATCCAATTTGGGCCTTCAGGCCACCATTTTGGGCCTACGAGTCTTAGGGCCTTCGGGTCACCAAAGGCCTTCGGCCCACAAGGCCTTTGGGACACCAAAGGACTTTAATCCCTAGGGAATCCGGGCTATAGGGCCTTCGGGACACCATAGGCCTTCGATCCACCAGGCCTCTGGGCCACAAAAAACCAAGAAGCAACCCAGGAAAACCACACAAGAGAAAGCCCTGGAAAAGGATTCACAACAAGTAGCATCCACCAGAGCAAATCTAACCAGATTGGAAAAATGAGAGGGTTTGGAAATTTCCATCAGTACTTGGTACCGTGTAGCTCTGTGCGCGGCAATGCTATCCAATTATCCTTGCATGGTGGGGAGTTAGACGCCTTCAATGATGAAAATGTTGGGGAGGGGTTGTTCCAATGTGTAGTCAGGTCTTGGGACTTCAAAGGTCATGTATTGGGCCTTTAAAGGTCATGTATTGGGCTTTGTGCCTTTGGGCCTTTGGTTCATGTATGGGGATTGTGCCTCTAGGCCTACGGGCTATGTAAGGGTTCCCCCTCAACCCTTAAAATGTAGATTATCCAAAAATAAATAAAAAACTACGGGCTTTTGGATTTCGGAGTATAATTATAATTATAAATATATATATATATAATTTTTTAAAAAAAATTATAAAATTACAATAAATACATTTATTATAATTTTATAAATATATATATTTATATATTTATAAATATATATATTTATCATTATATAAAAATATTTATAAATATACTTATTTATAATTATAATTATAAATATTTTTTTTGGAAAAGGTTGAGGGTCGAGTCCCCAATATAAAACATAAGAAAAATAACACCTCATTAAAAACTAGGAAAATAGGGAACCCATTACAAGAAAGGGAATAATTCATAAACTAAAAAAGACACCAAGGTCTTAATGGTCTCACAGGCCCAAAGGGAAGCAAACATCAAAGCAAACACCAAAAAATTCATCGTCGCTCCCCTTGCGAGACAATGCAACAGTGAGAACAGTCAAGATAAATGTGATTTCCCCTCTGCTAAGAAGTTTCACCATGCTAGTAGCACAATGTGTCAGATAACCTCTCCAACCAACCCAAACAAGTGGTGAAGAGTCGATTGAAAGGTGTCATCACACCTTTCCCTCTTTTGAGCCACCCACCAGACAAATCATATGATGAAAACACAGAAATGTCAACCAAATGAAACGTAGTATCAGACTAAAAACACTGAGCTAGTGTCATATAAAGCTTTCCATCCATCCATCAAAATGAAAATAGATGGCTGGATGATGGGTTTCATCACACCCATCCTCCTTTCAAGGTCTCCCACCCAACGACACCTATAAAATGCAAAACTGTAACCCAAATGCAATGAAGGTTAAACCAGCATAAGCAAGGAAATATGCAACTGAGAGGACAAGTAGAACCAAGAACAGAAGGAACCACTATCCGAACAGTAACCATAGACCACCAAAGTACCATAGTATCCTGAAGAACACCATCAGGTTACAGGTCAGCAGACCTCCGAAAACAAAGACCCACTGCAGCCAGATGTTGACAGACGTTGACACTAGTCACCTATGGTCACATCCACCAATGCCACCAGACGTCTTTGGTTGAACCAACATCCATTTCAATCCAAATCCAAAATTCCATATCCAACCGAGATCCAAAACACTACATCACAATGCACGAAGATGAAAAATCCCCAGACGCACTATCACCCGACCTGAGAACCTCCCACATCACCAGTATTGAGAAAATCAGCCATCACTGCCACCTAGTAATGGATATACCTTCAACTTCAAAGCCCTCTGGTGCCGAAGCCACATCAACATCAACACTGCAAACTGTGATTCTTCCCACCAACACTGACACCACAAATTCAATGCCTCCATCATAATCTAATATCTCATTATAAAGGACAACCGACCATAAATAAATATATTTATTTATTTATTTATTTATTTATTTATTTATTTATATATATAATTATATACAAATATTTATAAATATATTTATCTATAATTATAATTATAAATATATTTATTTATTTATTTATAATTATAATTGTAAATAAATTTATTTATTTATTTAAATAATTATAAAATTATAATAAATATATTTTTATATTAATAATTTTTAAATATATATAATTATATAAATATTTATAAATATATTTATTATATATATAATTATAAATAAATTTATTTATATTTAAATAATTAAAAAATTATAATAAATATATTTATTATATATATAATTTTATAAATATATATAATTATATAAATATATTTATAAATTTATAAAAATATTTATAAATATATAAAAATATTTATAAAAATATTTATTATATATATAATTATAAATAAATTTATATTTATTTATAATTATAATTATAAATAAAAATTTATTTATTATACATATAATATTATAAATATATATAATAATATAAATAAATTATTAATATTAGACCTTTATCAGGGCTTTTTTAGCACTAATAAAGATAACCCTTTATCAATACTAAAAACCACTGATAAAATGTTTCTTTATCAGTGCTAGAATCTTAGTGCTAATAAATACTTGTTTTATCCACACTTTTTTAGCGATGATAAAGAGCTATCTTTATTATTGCTAAAAATGATGATAAATGTTAGTTTTATCAGAGCTTATTATTTTAGCGTTGATAAAACAAACCTTAACAAGTTCTTTTTGGAAAGCGTTGATAAAATACTTACAATTTCTTATAAATTGAACCCTAAAAAAACCCTATCATCACTCACCTCTCAAGATTTAATAGAACCAAAGCTTTTTCACCGTTGTCACTGGACCCTAATGTTGTCATTGGTCTACATTCTTGACGAATCAATCTCTCCAAATCTAAGGTATGTGTGAATTTAACTTATTAGATCCTCCAACAACATTATTTCTTTTAGTCGCACGCACGCCTTCACTTCTTCTTGACAAACCAAATGAATATATCTCATCCTTTGTGTATATTGTTTGAGTAAGAGTCTTATATCCTCCTCATTATCTTAATTTCTCTTTATTAGTGCCCTAGCTTTGGAT
Organism: Viscum album; assembly: GCA_963277665.1. Lineage (NCBI taxonomy): Eukaryota > Viridiplantae > Streptophyta > Magnoliopsida > Santalales > Viscaceae > Viscum > Viscum album. Next base: position 610,445,184 of record OY728129.1, on the reverse strand, counting down.
CCAGTGGAAATTTTATCGTTGACGGCACTATTTTGGGGTCGAAGGTCTTAGATAGTGATGTGTGGGACCATCTCCACTAGATATATAGTTTTTTTGTCTTATATATGGACTTACCCATTTTTTGTCGATAGTGGCCTATAGTGTGTGAGGAGATGCTTGTCTTTGGGGAACCATGGAACAAGAAGTGTGTAACTTCCCGGTTCCGGGTGTCGTCCAAAGGTTCCTCATACCCAGTTGGTCATATTGCCTCAAGCGTATTTCCCTGAACACCAGAGGTTTCTGAATAGTAGTGAGGTCCTTGGGTGTGATAGTGGAGAAACTATTCTCTCATTGGCAGAGTATGCACAGTGGAATAACAAATAATAAATAGTAGTAGAATCAATAATACCATACAACAAGTAAACAGTGGAAAACTAAAAGTAAATAAATAACTAGAGCACATATATAAATGATGCATGTCACATATGTCCAGAAAAACAGTCAAACAAGTCACAATGCTGGAAATACAGTACTAAACCAAATTAAAAAAGAAACAAATAAACTCCAGTAGCATCGTAAGCCTCAACTTGGTCTCATGCTCTCCAACTCCATATCAATCAATTACTTGAGGAAGAAGCGTGCTTTCCCTTATCTACACCTGTAACCATATAATATGTTTGGGTCCAAAAGCATGAATCAAACATGGTGTGAGATGAATCCCAATAGGCAACCACCATAAATATCTATGCCTAACTGTTAGTGAGTATATATAGTAGGTAATAATGGAAATGTAGCAAAGAAACTAGGAGTACACAAAAGTAAAAAATAATATAGTTTCCATTTATATTCATTAGAATTTAATTTTCATCATTTAATCAAGTATCACAATAGGTATCTCAAAATACTACCTAACAGGACCGAATCCAATCTTGTGCTTTGGCTTGGCAGACGCATCACACACATTCAAAATTTATGTTAAACCTCTGGGTAGCTCACACAGACTAACCCCTATGGCCAAGTAATGAAAGAAAAATTAAAAGACACTTTAAGGAAGCACTCACCATCAATTCCCCCTATGGTCTTTCTTGAATAACTATAGACTCTTTGGGGAAGTGCTCAACTTCAATTCCCCCTGTGGTCTCTGTTGACACTGGAAAACACGTCCCCAAATTTTTCCAAATGCTCCCATAAATGATCAAGGAGCATAGCCCATTTTGTAAGCTTTGATTTTATAGGTCATAGAGCCTGATCAGAGTTACGAATTGGGATTTATGGACATTTGAAGTTGGGCTGGAAAATTGGTTCGCAAAGCCCATTCGCGAAGCTCTCTCCGTGATCACGGAGCACCACCGCGGAGCAAGGAGGTGGGATGCTCCACAAACCCCTTTGATGTTTGTGAACCCACCACGGAGCAAGGAGGTGGGATGCTCTGTGAACCCCTTTGACATTCGTGAAACCGCTGTGGAGTAAGGAGGCGGGATGCTCCGTGAACACCTTTGATGTTCGTGATCCGCCGCGAAGCAAGGAGGCAGGAGGCTCTGTGAACCCCTTTGACATTTTCGATCTACCGTGGAGCAAGCCCCATATTCATACTGAGTGAGCTCTGTTTCATGGTGCCTCTCCCCTATAAATTCCCATCTCACCCCCTTCACCAGATGGTCACTCCGCCCCTTGGGCGGCCAATCTCCCAGTTCGTGGAGCTCCACTTTCCTTCGTGAAGCAGATCAGCGAGCCCATGCTCCGTGAGTAGCTTCCTTCGCATCACTGCTCCGTGAGTCCATGCTCCGCGAGTAGCTTTCTTTGTGATGCTGCTCCGCGAGTCCATGCTCTGCGAGTCCATGCTCCGCGATACCCCATTTTCAATAAAACCCTTTGCTTCGCGAAGCTACTTTGTGAAGACCTATCCTTTGCGAGGATCTTACCTTCACACCCGCTGGTCTGTACTGCGGGGTTGCCCCCACACCCTAGGAGTCACACCATAAACTTTTTTGGGTCGGGACGTCAGGATTTTCCATTGCGCCCTTATGGGCACCCAGCTTCCACCTGTGGAATACCATGATTTGAGATACTCCTCCACACACCACGAACACCTTGAGTCAACATATTCCTCTTGGTTTGTTTCCCATGTTGTTAGTTGAGATTATCATCATCAATTACCTGAGTACCTTGATTCGAACCATTCCTCAAGTAACTCATCCAAACCCCATCACTTGGATCATATGCCAAGTTAAACCAGAAAGGGTCACCCTTGCGTAAGTCCCAACACCAGCCATTGTTAGGTGCCTTATGCCCAACAGTCCTTTCTACATGACTCTAAACTGTAGTACACCCTATGTTCTAAACATAGAATGCCTCGTACTCAATATAAGATATGCCTTGTGCGCCAAGCATAAGATGCCAATAGTCCTCTCTACATGACTATAAACTGTAGTACACCCTATGTGCCAAACATAGGATACCTCTTGCTCCAAACAAGAGATGTCTTATGCTCCAAGAATAATATGTTAATAGTCCTCTCTACATGAATATAAACTATAGTACAACCTATGTTCCAAACATAGGATACCTCTTTCTACAAACAATATATTCCTTATTCTCCAAGAATAAGATGCCAATAGTCCTACCTACATGATTATAAATTGTAGTACTCCCTATATGACAAATAATAGGATGCCTCTTGCTCCAAACAAGAGATGCCTCATGCTCCAAGAATAATATGACAATAATACTATCTACATGACTATAAACTATAGTACACCCTATGTGCAAAACATAGGATGCCTCTTGCTCCAAACAAGAGATGCCTTATGCTCCAAGCATAAGATGCCTAATGCCATGATCACAGTGGCGTAATTTCAAGAGCGTTGGAATCTGTTCAAACATTCCATCACTCTACCTCATGCTTTACGTGTCCTTAATTTGGATATTTATCCACTTCCATGTCTAAAGGGACCCCCAAATGGCCTGGTCCCATGCCGCATCGACTCACCTATCGTCCTGGGCCAACGCCCCATAAGACTTTGGACAACGCATCGAGTCAGGTCCTGTGTTTCGAACATGGTCAGCAGTCGACCCTTGTTTTCTTGTCCCCCATTTCAAGCTAACATGATATGGATGCTGTGTTTTGAACATGGTCAATAGTTATCCTCCATCATAACACCACCCTCATTGTGTTCCAAATTTTGGCCATGTGATTCACACTTTTCATCTCCCTTTGTTCAGACTGATTCCAACACCCTTGACATTATCCCTCTTGTGCACTGGCCCAAAGGTGAAGGCCTAACCCCACCAGTGGGTTGGGATTCCCTCATGGCCAGACACGAGGAAGAAATTACTGGCAGCTTCCTTGCGTAAGCCCCATCCACCATTGCTTCTCCATAGCGGCACCCAGACAGCTTCCTTGTGTAAGCCCCATTCACCATTGTTGCTCCATAGCAGCACCCGGACAGCTTCCTTCCATAATCCCCATTCACCATTGTCACTCCATAGCAGCACCCAGGAAGCTTCCTTGTGTAAGCCCCATCCACCATTTCCACTCTATAGCGACACCTGGGCAACTTCCTTGCGTAATCCCCATTCACCATTGTCGCTCCATAGCGGCACCCGGGCAACTTCCTTACGTAAGCCCCATTCACCATTTCCGCTCCATAGCAGCACCCGAGAAGCTCCCTTGCGTAAGATCTATTCACCATTGTCGCTCCATAGTGGAACTTAGGCATCTCCCTTGTGTAATCCCCCCATTCACCATTGTCGCTCCATAGCGGCACCCGGGTAGCTCCCTTGCGTAAGCTCCCATTCACCATTACCGCTCCAAAGCGGCACCCGAGCATCTCCCTTGCGTAATCCCCATTAACCATTGTTGCTCCATAGCGGCACCCGGGGAGCTCCCTTGCATAAGCCACATTCACCATTGCCACTCCATAGCGGCACCCAGGCAGCTCCCTTGCGTAAGCTCCATTCACCATTGCCACTCCATAGCGGCACTCGGGCAGCTTCCTTGCATAAGCCTCATTCACTGTTTCTACTCCATAGAGGCACTCGGGCATCTCCCTTGTATAAGCCCCCCATTCACCATTGTCACTCCATAGCGGCACCCGGGAAGCTCCCTTGCGTAAGCTCCATTCACTATTGTCTCTCCATAGTGTCACCCGGGCAGCTCCCTTGCATAAGCCCCCATTCACCATTTTTGCTCCAAAGTGGCACCCGAGCAGCTCCCTTTCATAAGCCACATTCACCATTATCACTCCGTAGTGGCATCCGGGAATCTCCCTTGTGTAATCCCCCCATTCACCATTGTCGCTCCAAAGCGCCACCCGGGCATCTCCCTTGCATAAGCCCCATTCACTATTTCCACTCCATAGTGACACCCGGACAGCTCCCTTGCGTAAGCCCCATTCACCATCGCCGCTCCATAGCGCCACTCGGGCCTCTACCCTGGAGTACGTCCCAATATCCATCCCCCTGGGTTGCTAACCACACGTAAGACCCTGTTTCCTCTTTGGGCACCCTAGAGTGTGATCCCCACACACCACCTGAACTCCCAAACTACGAGGACTTTGATCCTTGCTAAGGAGAGGTACGTAGGAAGCCTCCCTGAGGTTCATGCCCACCATCCATTGGTTCCGACCCCCCTTCACATCAGTTCCCACTCATCCCGAACTACAAGGACTTTGATCCTTACTAATGCGAGGTACATAGGAATCATCCTTAGGGTTCAATCCCACCATCCATTGGTTCTGACCTCCTTAATGTCGATTCCCAATCCTCTAGAACTACATGGTCTTTGATCCTTGCCAAGGCAAGGTACATAGAAAGCCTCCCTGGGGTCAAGCCCGACACTCGGTCATCCCGACCACCTTCACGTCGGTTCCCACCACCTGAACTACGTGGTCTTTGATCCTTTCTAAGGTGAGGTATGTATGAAGCCTCCCTGAGGTCCAAGCCCAACACCCCATTGGTTCCGACCACCATCACGTCGGTTCCCACCACCTGAACTATATGGTCTTTGATCCTTACCAAAGAGAGGTACGTAGGAAGCCTCCTTGAGGTTCAAGCCCAACACCCCATTTTTTCTAACTACCTTCACATCAGTTCCCACCACCTAAACTGCATGGTCTTTGATCCTTGCTAAGGCAAGGTACGTAGGAAGCCTCCCTGAGGTTCAATCCCAACACCTGGTCATTCTGACCCCCTTCATGTCAGTTCCCACACCACCTGAACTAAGAGGTATTTGATCCTTGAAAAGGAATGGTATGTAAGAAGCCTCCCTAAGGTTCAAGACCACCATATATCTAGGCCCCAGGTACTCCTTCACGTCGGTTCACCCTCGTCCTACATGATGTTAAACTGTGGACCTCAATTAGTGGTAAGTTGTTGTTCCCCCATTCAGCGGTAAGCTGTTGTCAACCTCATTCGGTGGTAATCCGTTGAAGTCCCCAATTGACGGTATGTCGTCATCAGATGAACTACACAGACTTAGATTCCCTACCACAGGGATATGTAGGAAGCCTCCATGAAGTTCAATCCCATCACCCATGTCTCATCCTAATCTATCCATTGATCCCATGTGTTTTGGGAAGATCATGCCCCAACCTAGAGGTTCTACTTCCTCTGGGTCCCATCCATACATCCATTCTTATGGGCCACCTCCTCAGGTGTCTCATCATCCCAACAAACTACACGAACTTTGATTTCCTACCACGGGGATACGTAGGAAGTCTCTTTGAGGCTCAATACCAACACTATCGTGACCTTCACGGTGGTCCCATCTCATTCCCCCTCCACTCCATTTAACTCTCCATCATCCATATTGATTATCACCCAAGACGCCACATCCCAGTGGGATCATTTCATTCACCTCATCATTGATCCTAACAGTACTTGGGCCGCAATTCACGCGTAAGCCTCAGCATGTCTCCGGGTCGTTTTCCTTTGTGTACACCCCGATTCATCACCGATTCGAACTACGTGGGTTTTTATCTCTGTCATCTACACAGGGTACGTAGGAAACCTCCATGAGGTTAAATCCTATTCAATTTTAAACCTTGGTGTTCCCCCATTATGGGGTGCACACTCCCTGATCCACCCTCAATGGTGTCCAGATCATCATTCACGGTGTGACATCTACCCTTTATGGGACACACCATCTTGGGTCTGCTCTTATCGAGTGTTCTGATCCATCGACCTGATAAAAATTCTAGGTGTTACCTCTTAGGAATGTACCAATCTGATATATCTATATGGGACGTTCTGATCACCCTCATTCTTTCTCTGTAAGATGTTAAACTCGCAGCCTACCTCATGATAAACATGAGATGTTTGAGGAAAACCTCAGAAGATATGCCTTTGGCATAACCATCTCTGCTAGACATTAAACTTGTGGCATACCCCATGTTAAACATGGGAAGATGAGGAAAACCTTAGAGACATGCCTCTAGCATAAGATACACCATGACTGACATGGGATTCCTTAGGTTATGTGCCCTAGATATGCCCTCTTAGGAGGAAGAATACAGGTTCCACAATGTCCACGCATCCATATATGCCCCGACATGCATGATGTTACCGTCTACTTTGACCAAAGGATGTTACCGTGTCAAGACCCCATGGAATGTCCTAACATAAGTAGTGTAATTAACCAGCGTCCACAAAGATATGTCACTAGGAATGAGATTCACAAACCATGACTTAATCTTTAAGGGAGACCCAGACTAGGTGACGAGTTCTGAGGAGGAATCCACGGAAGTAAGAACCAACATCCCATCATCCTGTTTCAATCAAGGATCAAACTTCCCTGAACAAGGAATGGATGCCACCTACCTTTGGAAAGTGGGAATGTAGGGAAACAAAACCGCGCCTTTCATACTCAAGCAGACGGATGCACGCACCCTGGTGAAAGTGTCGGAAACAGTTTCATAATGTAAAATATAGACACTTTGAGGGATAAATCATTGTCAATACCTCATGTGGTCTTGTAGCGTGAAATATAATAGACACTCTGAGGAAGCACTCAACATCAATTCCCCCTTGTGGTCTAACTACACCAGGTTCTTACAGCCTTGTGCAATTCAATCGTGCATAAAAGATATCAAGTAGCCCAAAGTAATATCAACTACTAAATGGATAAACAATTCTAATGCATATCACAAGCATTTAACAAGCAACAAAATGCAATCAATTCCATCCTATCAAGCAAGGAAAGGAAATAGGGTTTGGCTCATAGGCAACCTGGAATAAAGAGCCTTAATCCTTCAAATAAGGAAAACCACCCATGGGGTGTTCCTTAAACATGAAATTCCACATAATATTACATTAATCAGCCCTTAATCCAACAATAAATCTAAGTTAGATAAAACATGGTTTAATTTCCTTAACCCGAAATACCTGAAACATGGGTAATCATCACTTTGGAATATAAACTCAAAGACAAGCAATAAAAGAAAAAAAAACCACCTACCTCAATATTGTACAATTGAATAGTTGAACCTCATCCTTGGAATCAACCTAAAACATCGTAGATCTATAAAAACATCAAAAATGTTCAACCTTGAATAACTATAAAGAGAGAAGAAATCGGGAAGGGAGATTCAAGAAGAAGGAAGGACTCACTGGTGGGATTCCAACTAACCCTATGGAGTTCAAATCGGACCTTAGACAGAGAAATTATGTCTTGGAGAAGATCTATCGTTCTCATTTGCTCTTGGACGAACTAAGTCATGAAGAAGATGAATCTAGAGAGTAGACGCGACCCCGTTCCAATTAATCAAATAAAATATAAAGCACATGGTGTGTACTATTAATGAACACATAATGTATTTTCCTTAACTGAACCCCTGATATTAGTGGTCTACCATGTCACCCCACACGGACATGTCTCGGTCGTTAAACAGCCATTACATGTTTTCCCATTGAAACCTGGTAGATGGAGTGTACTCCTAAGTACACAACGTGTACTTATAAAATTTCCAAAATCTCCCCTTTTTTCTTCAAAACAACCAAAATAAAGATCCATTCCTGAAAAGAAGATATGGGTTCTTACAAACATTCCCCCTTAAATAAATTCATCCCCAAATTTTTCTAACAAGGTGGTGAAGAGGAATCCTCGAATAGCTCTGGCCACTACGATCGCACATCGGTATCCCTCTCCCAAGTTTCATCTTGTACTCACTCGTGCTTCCATAGCACATGTACCATAGGAACAGACCGTCCATGGAGAACCTCTATGCTTTAATCAACAATCTGGATAGGATGCTCCTCGAATAATGTATCCACCTCCAACTCAACATCCTCGGGTTGAAAAACATGAGATGGGTCTAAAAAGTAACATTTTAGCTAAGAAACATGGAATACGTCATGCATATACCGGTACCTCTGAGGTAATTGTAACCAATATGCAACCAGTCTGACTCTCTCCAAAACATCAAATGGATCAACATATCTCAGTGAAAGCTTTCCCTACCTCCTAATACTTTTATGTCTCAGCCTCGGTGTGACATGTAGGAAAACCCGATCTCTGACCTCAAACTCTAGAGGTCATCTCCTTTGATTAGCATAAGACTTATGGTGTGACTGTGCAGTATCCATCTTCATCCAAATCAACTCCACCTGCTCAACGCATCATCCACTATGTTTCCTTTCCAAGACGTATAGGCAAGCTCAAATTCAAAATACTGAAGGTACTAAACCCACCTTTGTTGTCTCAAATTTAAATCACACTGAGTAAAGATATACTTGAGACTTTTTTGGTCAGTGTGCACCAAAAAATTCTCTCCCATAAGGTAATGCCTCCAACTACGTAAAGCATGAACAACTACATCCAACTCAAGATCGTACATTGTGTAATTCCTCTCATGTGGCCTCAACTGCCGAGACCCATACACAATGACTCCTTCCCCCAGCATAAGCACTGCTCCCAGACTGATACCTAACACATTATAGTATACGGTGTAACTCTTTCTTGACTCTGAAAAAACTAGTATCGGTGCTGAATTTAACCTTCCCTTCATCTCCTGAAAGGCTGACTCACAAGAATTTGACTGTGAGTACTTCGCACTCTTTTTAGGTCATGTTATCTTAGAGACAGGAGTTTCAATAAACCCAGAGAAAGTGAGAAGAGTAGTTTCCTAAGGGTAGATGAAGAACGTCTTTGAGGTACAGAGTTTTATGGGGCTAGCTGGTTAATGGCTATCCCACATCAAAGGAGGAGGATCATGAAGCACCCCTTTATAAGGTGGTGTGGATACCACTCCTATCATGAGTCCTTTTCCTAGGGGATGATTGGGGGATAGAGCCCAGCGAAAGAAAAACCGTGTGGGCTGGGGAAAAAGTGGAAAATATCATGATCATGGGCTGTACTGGGCCGTTACAAATGGTATCAGAGCCAGTGTCCATTTGATGTGCCAGTGAGGAATTTGGTTCCTTCTATGGGGGTGGATTATGTCTATCCCACATCGAAGGATGAGGATCACAAAGCACTCATTTATAAGGTGGTATGGATACCTCTCCCATCATGAGGCCTTTTCCTGGGGGATGCTAGGGGGCCAGAGCCTAGGGAAAGCAAAACTGTGTGAGTTGGGCCCAAAGCGAACAATATCATGGTCATGGGCTGCACTGGGCCGTTATAAAGTGGCCCTCTAGCCAAACACTTTGGACTTTATCTACTCTTACTCAGACCAATCATTCCTTGAACTAGTCCTAAAATATGAAGTTTTAGTTTTTTCACTTGGTCAGATCACTTCTCTTTACATATAATTAGACTATGGAGACTAAATTTTATCCTAACATTTGAAAGAATATCTTAAGTAGTCTTTTTTTACATTTTGACTTTTAGTTCTTATCAGGCCATTTTTCCACTTATTTTCATTTATGTACATTTCTAATGATTCCATATGTGTTATATATATGCAATTATTCTTCTTTTTATTTTTTCCTATATTTATTCATTCATTTTCATATCATATTAGGGTATTTCTCTCTCTAATGGTTTTAATTATAATAGACAGTTCTAGTATGTAATGTATGGTGAATATGTAGCATGTGTGACATTAACTAGAACCCCTTCATGGGTCTGATAGAACTTACCTTTTACAAAGTATCATAAATGAAATTTTCATATTATTCAAAGAAATAGATGTATGAATGTGACTGTGGTTTATAATAGAAAATTGTATCATTCATGTATTTTAAAAGTATAGAAGTTTATTTTATTAAAAAATTTGATAATGAAAATTTTGTAATGTATATCTTAGATAATTTTATAGATCAACTGTTAAATTTTAAATATTTCTAAAAATATTATTTTTTCATTAATAAAAATCATGGTATTTTTAAAATTTAAATATTTCTTAAGGGACTAATAAAACTAACTATGAAATTTGAATAAAGAAAATCATTAAAAATATAATTTATATTTTAATTTATAATGCACCAATGTATTTTATATATTTCATTAAAAATATTACTCGCTCCATAGAAGATTATTTCATAGATATTATGAAGGATGGAAATTCAATGTATATAATATTTTATTTTTTTAATTTTTTATTAATGATGTAGTGTTCAATTATAATGAATATATTTTCATTATCCATAATTCATATAAAACTAATTTTTTTATTAAATGAAGTAATTTTTTACAACAACCAGTTTTTTATTAAAGTATGTTATATTCATTTAATAAGGAAAAAAATTAATAATTAGTCTATGGACCCTCTATGAGATTGTTTAAAAATATATATAAAGCATTAAAAATACACGGTATGCAAATTTATTTTGACATATTCAAAATGTTTAAAATTTATAATTTTATAGTTTTCTACAATTTTAAATTTATATGATTTTATAAATTTTATAGTATATCATATTATACTAATATAATTTAATAAAAGTTGTTTATTAAATATTTATACTTTTATAGTTTTATTCATTTATAAATTTATATACTTTTATAAATTTTGTAGTATATTATATTTTTTTATATAATGTAAATATAAAATTTTATTAATTATTTATACTTTTATAATTTTATATATTTATAAATTATCTATATTTCTTTAAGATATATATTCTCTTATAAATTATATATAATTTTATACTTCTATATATGTCTATAATTTTATATAAATATATAAATTTATATAAATTTATAATTTATACTTTTAAGGATAATTTTATTATATGAAATATTTTATGTTTTAAATCATAATGGATAAAAGTTGGATGTGTGATTTTAACTGAGTGTTGAATGAGTTTTAAAATTTTATTTATTTTTTTGGATTTCATGTTCAACAATGTATCTAAGGAAGAACTTATTTGATTCCTTTTTGTAATTGCATAGGTAGACCATGGTTTACTCATAAAGGGTATTGTCTATATTTATATGATCATATTAACTTTCAGAGACCTCTTGGATACACAGAATCTCACCTCTTAAATAATATATATTGATAATAACACCATGGAAAGGGAATGTCACTAACTCTATCCAAACCATAGGATATCCATCATGACCTCACTCCCACAAAAGGTGAATTAATGTTTAACCCTACTGATACTCCTAAACCTACTTTGCATCCAACATTACCTATATGGTTTAAATTAGAGGAGTCATCCACAACTACATCTTATCTATAATTTAGTGTTATCTTCTAAAAGGATGAGTCTCAGGCAACAAAATTCAATAATAACTATCATTCTCATTAGATTCATCTCACAAACAATTATTATTACATTTTGTTTCCTAAGACTCATACCCCATCTCCTCTAGTTGAATTCATAAGATAACACCTACCAATAGTGGAGTAATTATTTTCTTAAATTCAATTACCCATTTCCTTTAAATCTTGATGAAATTATTTGAAACATTAAAATGTTGGGTTCCCCTTATTTGAAATTCCCCTTGTGTATTTTTTTATTTTGTTATATATTAATATTAACAAAAAAAATAGGATGGATATGAATAGAGAATGGATGGATTCCAATTATATGAAAAAAAGGGTATGAATATGGGGTGAAAGAGTTCATCAAGTTTTCAAAATATCATTTATATGACCCTTCTAAAATTATCTTTCGGTGTTTACATTGTTTTTATTGAAGACTAATTAGTCCAAAGGAGTTGGAAGAACACTTGATCTATCATGGAATAGATTGAAGTTATAAATGTTGGAATAAACATGGGGAAAAAAGAATGTATCTAGTGACTGGGATAACACTATGTTTTATGGATCGTCTGATATGATTACAAGTATGGAAAATTAAGAATATAGTATCAAGTATGTGATTATAGGTGTGAATGATGATGAAGATCATATTGAAGAAATTACAATGACAGTTTCTGATGAACTTCATGATTGTCCAAAAAAATTGAGAAGTTAAAGGGTTGTGCAAATACGTCATTGTATATTGGTTGCACTAAATATATAACATTTTCATCCGTACTGAAGTTGTATAATTTAAAATCTATAAATGGATAAATTGACGCTAGCTTTACGGAACTACTTGATCTTCTGAATTATATGATACCATAAGATAATGAGCTACCTATCCAAACATATGATGCTAAAAAATTCTACGTTGGATGGGTATGATCTCTAAAATAATACATGCATATCCAAATGATTTTATAATGTTTCATAATGACCAAAAATCACTTAAAGAATTCCCAAAGTGTGGTGATTCTTGATACAAGAAAGATAAATCATGTCCTATGGATTCTTTATGGTACTTTATAATCATTCCAAGGTTTAGGTGCCTACATGAAAGTGAGGATACAATATGTCAATTGATGTGGAATGCAGATACAGGAAATAAATATGGGAAACTTCATCACCCAGTATACTCTTCTCAATGGAAAATAATTGATCATGAGTATCCTGAATTTGGAAACAAGTCAAGAAACCTTTGTCTTGTATTATCTATAGATGGAGTGAATCCTTTTGGTATTAAAATAAGCACTCAAAGTACATGGTTGGTTATGTTAGTAAATTATAACTTTCCACTGTGGTTATGCATGAAAAGAAATATATTATGTTATCTATATTTATATCAGGATCAAAACAACTAGGTAATGATATTGATTCTTATTTGGATCTATTGATCGAATATTTGAAATTGTTATAGGATGTAGGTGTTACATTGTATGATGATTACAGAAATGAATATTTCACATTTAGTGCCTTATTATACATGATGATAAATGAATTTCCGACTTATGGAAATTTTTTAGGATATAACATTAAAGTAACTAAAGGGTATCCCATTTTTTTTAAAGGTACATAGTCAATTAGGTTGAAACATTCATCGAAGACTATGTTTCTAGTAAATCACAGATTTCTACCCTGATAACATAAGTACTTATCTTAGATGAAATCATTTTATGGGAGTTCATAGGAACATACAACACCATCTCCACTAACAGATGATCAACTATTTGAGAAATTAAAAGATATAAACACTATTTTTGGTAAAAAATTTTTGAAAAACACTATGAAAAATGGTTCGAAAAAGAGATCAGTTTTTTTTTGAATTACCATACTATAATTTTCTATACATTATCATTTTATTTATGTTATGCATGTTGAAAAAAATGTATGTGATAATTTCATTGTCATTTTAATAAATGAGCCTAGAAAACAAAGGATGTAATTAAGTTTAGGTTGGACATTATTGACATGAGAATATGAGAAGAGTTGGATCCAATGAAGGGTAAATAATGGTATTTTCTTCCTCCAGCTGGTTACACTCTTTCCAGGTAGGATAGATATCAGTTTTCAACTTCTTGAATTATGTGAAGGTTATAGAGGTGTATTCATCAAATATCAAGAATATAGTGTTAATTATTGATTTAAAGTTAAATGGTATGAAATCACATGACTATAATGTTTTGATGTAAGATGTAATTCATGTAGCTTTATGTTTCATTTTTCCAAGAATTTATATTATTAATTAACCAAGTAATATTTATTTTTCAAATCTATATACAGTAAAGTTATAAACCCGGTGAAATTTCCAACTATGGAAAAGGAAATTTCCATAATATTATGTGAATTGGAAATGTTCTTCCCACCAATATTATTTTATATTATGGTTCAATTGATGGTTCACTTTTTGAGATTAATTAAACTATGTGTTCATATACATTAGAGATGGATATACCCTATTGAATGCTATATGAATATTTTGAAAGGCTGTGTAAAAAAATTAAAGTTAGTTAGAGGGTTATATTGTGGAGTGATATATTATTGAGGAACCCATTGAATTATATACCAAATACCTATTCGGTGTGGAACGAATTGTTCTATTAAAATCTCATCACACTGGGTGGCTTGTGGGTGATGGAATCACTAGAATAAATGTTGTCATAATCAATATAATATATTGGGAGTATGCGTAAATTTACATTTTTTACAATAGTTTAGAGGTTTCCCCTTATGTTGAAACCCACAAATAAATTATTAGGCATTTGAATCTATAAAGGGATGAAAGATGGATATCAAATATGTTAGGACCAATAGGGGCCTATATACCCTGAGAGGGGGGTGAATTAGGGTATGGATATTCTTTTTCAAAATTCTTCCTGCCCCACTAGATCTTGATCATTTTATTACAAGGGTCACTTTTTTGCACTTGTGGGTTTATTATGACCACTTCTTTTCTTCTTTATCTGATGATGATGCTTTAAATGCAATGCAAGGAAGTAAGCAGACAGACACAGAGATTTTTACTTGGTTCACCATCATTGGGCTACGTCCAAGGAGCATACAACGGTGATGTGTCGATGTAACAAATACACTAAGGTATACTGCTATTTACAAGGTTCAAGATAGATAACTTCTATTCCCAGGCTCACTGCCTTTACAAGGTTTAGGTTCATATCACTACTTTCCCAAGGGTCACTCCCTGTTTCTCTCTCTGGCTCACTGTAGGTGGAGAGGATCACCTTATTCCTCTTCCTTTACTCGCTGCACTGTAAAGGATCCACTCACAGTTTATAGACCTATAGATCTATTCATTATCACTAATGAATTCATCCACTGTTGTATGTATATGCTCTGTTGAAGTCCAACTTCTACCCGTAGATGAATCTCTCTTTGCACCGAGGGTATCGGGAAATCTTCCAGCTTCCACACAGCCCTAAACCACTGTCGTGAAACAACCTTACTTGGCGCCCTTCTCTAAGCTGGTGCGCAAGTCTTAGAATGCAAGTCAAAACTAGCATGAAAGTCCTCCTGAACCACTTAAGTGACACAATCTTTTTCAACTCCAAACTTGCGCGACACACACCCTTTTATGCCCAAACCAATATTGGCACGCAACCAACAACTTTTGTGCTTCTTCAAAATTTGGAATGCAAGTGTCACCAAACCACTTGTGTGACGCCTTCTTCTTTAGCTCAAAACTTGAATGACTCACTTCCTTTCTCACCCAAAACACCTTAGGCGTCCAACTATCACCTGTCGCACAATTTATACTTGCACGACCACACACCACTTGCGCGACCACCACACCTGCGCGACGGGAGCTCTGATTTTTCTAAGTGTTTAACTCTGCACCGAATGAGGGGGGGGGGGGTTGACCTTTATTTATAGGCATTTGGACACCCTACGTGATGGCACGAAAGTCTCCCCTTGGCGCGTAAGTTTCGGTGCGCAAGTCTCTTCCGCGTAAGTCACTTGCACGACCAAACATAAAACTTTCGTGACCCTTCTTCCTTTGCCATATTTTTATATTTTGATCTTGAAAAACATATGGCACACAAGTTTCCTCTCCTTCAAGTACACGGCGCACAAGTCCTTTTTCCAAAAACCACATTTCTTCATTTTTTGATTTTCAGGCCCAAAAATTTGGCAAACAATGGAAAACGGCGCCACCTTGTATCTTCTCTTTTTGTACTACCTCCATATCATCCATTCCTTTATCGATATTCTTGAATCAAACATGGATCATTAACCACAGATCTTGAACTCGACATTCCACCATGAAATATCCTTTGTCAAAAAAAATTTATGTTATGGTTTTCTTTGTCAAAAATCACGACGCAGATGTCCACTTTGTCAACAAACACAATCACCTCAAAAATACTTCAATGATGCCTTGAGGGATTTTTTTCCCAACAATATACCCCTTTGGTTTTGTTGAAAACTCTTCCATAAAAAGATACATCATTAATTATTTATCCATCATTTTCCTATTGTGAGTCTGATAGCGATCAAGGATTTACTCAACACATACTCTAAGCCCACATGACCAATGATCAGCGTGAGAAACAAGAGTAAATGAAAATTTCATCAATGAATCACTTCATCTCTGACACCCACTGTTGACACCAAACAGATACTAATTTTTGGAAATATTCTTACCACATTCCAACACCACTCTTCTGTTTTTATCATGATCCTAAGATTTTGTGATATCTATTATTTGATTGATCACTTCTAGCATCATCAGATTTAATACTCTACCCCTTTCTGCTTATAGATTTAACTCTTGTCAGCTTCAAATCCTCTTTATCACTATTGCCTATGTTATTCAAGCTAAGCTCTGGCTAAGCAGGTTCAACTAGCTTCAACTCCCCCAATCTGGTTGCTCCACCTGTCAGCTTCTCACCGTATCTTTCAAGATGTCTCAAATAGCCACACTGTATACCCCTTGAACAATCACTATTTTCTCCCCTTTTGTAAATGAACCCAAAGGACACTCCTTTACATTATGTAACAGAGTAGAGAATACATATCAGTACATTAGGGAAAAACACATCATACCTCGGGGAGAGGGGGATTCCACATCCACACTCTTTTAAGTTCAGGGAGTTGATTGAACTCCCTGATCCAGTCGATGCCTTTCAAACACTTCCTTGGGTAAGACATTTGTCATAATATCTGCAACCTGTAGCTCTATAGGCACATACTTCAACTTCACAAGCCCTTGCTCCACCTTCTCCTTGATGAAATGATATTTGATCTCAATGTGCTTTTTCCTTCAGTGATAAACTAGATTTTTTCTAAGATTGATAGAAGTTTAGTTATCAAACTGGATTCTGATCAGAGACTTCACTTCAACTCCCATATCTTCAAGCTGTTGCTTCATCCACAATAATTGTGTGCATGCTTGAGTGGACACAACATACTCAACTTCAACGGTGCTCAATGAAATGCAATATTACTTATTGCTTATCCAATAAATACACAATCCACCAAGATAGAATGCACCACCTGACGTTGATTTTCTATCATCCGCTGAACCAGCCCAGTCTGCATCAGTATATCCCAATAACTCTGTCTGATATTTGTCATTATACATCAAGCCGAAATCCATTGTTCCCTTGATATACCGAAGTATTCTTTTCACTGAAAGCATGTGTATTTACTTGGGATTACTCTGATAATGTGCTTATTGGTATGTGGAGAAAACAATATCAGGTCTTGTTGCTGTTAGGTACAGTAAACTGCCGATAATTTTTCTGTATTCAGTGATATTAACTACCTTTCCACTGTCATCTTTTGATAATTTCATCTAGGTAGCAACCGGAGTCTTCCATCTTTTTGGAATTATCCATTTCAAACATTCTCGGAACCTCCTTGGTGTATTTGTATTGTGAAATAAATGTTCCATTCCTTCCTTGTTCCACTTGAGATAAGAAAGATGTCTGCTGTAGTGGCTTTATTCTTCTTATCTGAACTGGAGTTTTTTATCAATTTTAGCTCGACTCACTGGCTTTCTTGCAGACACATACTTGACACTTTCTTGTTCATCATCAGTGTCTTCTTCTGAGTTAGCATCTGCCACTTCTACTCCCCCTGAGTCTCTTACCGCATCATTACTTTTAACAGAAAACTTTTCATTGTGTCATTGTTCAATGACGTCATTTATTTCAACTACTTTTCTGATCTTCTAGTTAAAACAATTTTGATACTCTCTCACAGATTTTTGGTATCCTGAAAATAGTTAGCTGATACCACATTATTAGAACAAAATAGTTAAGCATGAGATGCATGATTATTGCTACTTATCTGGAAATATTTCTTCTCTCGGTAGACAACACCTGATCTGGGTCATCCAATTATTTATTTGATGGATCATGCATCTAATTATGATATTGAATTCTCTCCCAATGTTATGCAAAACTTCCCAGGATTAGGACCACCTTTTAGACCCATAAACATTCTTCTTCTCCTGCATCATCTATTCTCATGTTCCACTCATAATTGATCCATTAACAAAATATCTAAGCCTACTGAGTTGGTACTCAGTGTAGGAAACAAGATCCAAAGTTAATAACACAATCACTTTTTATTGTGCTCTGTTTCTCCCTTTCTTCCTCAACTTTGGTACCTGATTTGAGTAAATCGAAACGCTTAAGCATATCACTTCTCCAATTTTCATCTTTATATGACACTTCACCTTGGATAGTATCTCCCTAAAACCTGAAACACGTGAATCATCTATTAGTGAAAATTATATACATAGGGAGAGGGGTTCTTCTAGAATCCTCAGGATGAGGATTGAGGTTGATCCTGATGGGTCAACCCTTTGATTCTTTATTGAAGAGCATCACACTCCTTCCTTGATTCTTCTAACTGCCTATCCAACTTCAACTGCTCTGTCCATATGACTAATCATTCATTACCCACATGCTGAGCCTTTTTCCGATATGTAGATTATGCAGGCTTGGCTTTTCTCACCATTTGGGGCTTAAACCCACTAGTAAATATCTCCGTCTTTGATGTTCCAACAAAATTTCATTTCCCTTGATTCCTTCTCTAGGTAGGAATCTCTCTACTTGTCATCTTCCCTTTCTTCTTCCACCATTGTCAGGGTATTTCTCTTTCCTCTACTTCTCGTTGTGGAACACGACAAGCGAATTTTTCAATGCATTCTTTATTCATCTCTATTTTATCAAATATCTGAGTCACCACACTCTTTTGTACTGGTGGTGAGTCCTCCACTGAACGTACATTCTTTTTACTCACAGTTGTAGAATTTCCTCCCTTTTTCCTCCAGATTTTTTCATGTTCTCTCATAGAGAGTGGTTGTGAGTATGATAGAGGAGGTGACTGATACATCTTTCATTCATCTCCATGTGATTCCCCAGAGGTTATAATCCTATTATTAAACATACCACTTTGTCTCCCAGTGTATAATTTCTCATTATACATCACTGGAGTTGAGAATCTCCTTTCGAGTCCCTTTCCATTTACTTCTTTCTTCTTACTGCAATTTCTTTCCAAATTCCCAAAATCAGAAAATATAAAACATTTTCCATCAAAGGAAGACCTCATTTCAACATTTCTCTATCGAGATGTTGATGCATCTTGAGTTCTTCCTCTAACATTGAGCTCCTGAGCTTCCTGACACATACTCATGGTGTGTCCTATTCTTCCACAGCAATAACATCTAATAAATGCTTTCCTCTGAGAGACTCTTCTTTCTGATTTCTCATAACACTTCTTTTTATTCTTAGATTTATTAATGT
The DNA here is from genome assembly GCA_963277665.1 of Viscum album. Lineage (NCBI taxonomy): Eukaryota > Viridiplantae > Streptophyta > Magnoliopsida > Santalales > Viscaceae > Viscum > Viscum album. The sequence continues at coordinate 610,425,737 of OY728129.1, read as the reverse complement.
TTCTATTTTCACAGCCTGAAATATATTCATGATCCTCTGAAAAAAAATCTTGATGTGTGGTCATGAATCCTGCAGAAATATCACATATCATCACTAATTCTTGTAAATGTCCTCTTAGGCCTGTCTCCAGCACCTGCAGGATTTCATCCACTTATGGAACTATTCATGGCTCTCTTTATGTCATGCACGGGAGGTAATTCATCAAATCCAATAATGATTTTCCCAAACTGCATGGTCTTTGAGCTAAGAAAATTTGTTCTTGTATCCTTTCAGAAATAGAAAATTTTCCTTTTATTACATCATCTCCTGCCGAAGGATAGTCTAATAGTAAGTGCAAGGCATCCTTCATTTTAGGCTTTCCCCTAGCATTAAATTTCTCCACTTCCTTCTTCACTGATTCTAGATCTTCTTCCAACTTTTTAATCTTCATGTCCCTTGATTCAAGTTGGGCATTTAGTTCTATTCTGATATTCTTTCCACAACTCATCTCATCTTCCAATTATCGTGTGAGATTTTCTACCATGTCACTTTTCTCCTTTACTTTCAATTTTTCCTAAGAAACAGATTCAGAGACAGATGCATTCTCTTATTGTAGCCTTTGATTATTCTGAACTTGTTCAGACAATTGTTTAGCTAGATCATCATTTCTGGCTTTCAGATTCAGAAATTCATATGACTTTGAATTTTCATCATATTCATCATCCTTTTGTTTTCCTTTCATTCTATCCATATTTTGTATTTCTTCACCTTGAGAATCATTCTTCCCCATTAGGTTAGTAGCCACATCAATAAGCATTTGATTTAAGCCTCTTAGCTTGTTGACCTCAATGTCCAATGCTTGGATCTGGATATCTTTAGATTTAACCTCTTTATCCAATTTTCGATCCAATTTCTTTGTCATATTGACAACATCTACTGGTGGCCTCCTTGAAACTTCTTCATCACCAGTTGTTTCGGTATCACTTTAAAGTTCAAGTACTTCACTCATTCCTACATCATGATTGAGTGAATCAATATTTTCCCTATCAGATTCATCCAGGCCTTCCTTCAGTAAGCTTTTTGATTCTTTTAGTTGAATCACACTTTTTCCATAAACACTTCCACACTGAGGGATGCCACTTGACTTTTGATTCTTCTTTGATGTTTTTCCCTTTTCCATGGTACATCGAGATAAGAGAAGACTGATTTAACCGCACAAATCGACTACACCAAGTCATAGCAAACAAATCTGATAAAATCAACCTATCCCATTGATACCAATTGTTAGGACCAATAGGGGCATATATACCCTGAGAGGGGGGGTGAATCAGGGTATGGATATTATTTTTAAAAATTCTTCCTGCCCCACTGGATCTTGAACCCTTTATTACAAGGGTCACTTTTTTGCACTTATGGGTTTATTATGACCACTTTTTTTCTTCTTTATCTGATGATGATGCTTTAAATGCAATGTAGGGAAGTAAGTAGGCAGACACAGAGATTTTTACTTGGTTCACCCTCACTGGGATACGTCCAAGGAGCATACAACGGCGATGTGCCAATGTACCAAATCCACTAAATCACACTATTGTTTACAAGGTTTAGGATAGATCACTTCTATTCCGAGGCTCACTGCCTTTACAAGGTTTAGGGTCAGCTCACTGTTTTCCCAAGGGTCACTCCCTGTTTCTCTCTCTGGCTCACTGCTGGTAGAGAGGATCACCTTTTTCCTCTTCTTTGGCTCACTACTCTAGAAAGGATTCACTCACATTTTATAGACCCGTAGGTATCTTCATTATCACTAATGAATGCATCCTCTTTTGTATATAGATGATCTGTTGAAGTCCAACTTCCACCCGTAGAGGAATCTCTCCTTGCACCGAGGGTATCGGGAAATCTTCTAACTTCCACACAGCCCTGAACTACTATCGTGAAACAACCTTACTTGGCGCCCTTCTCTAAGCCAGCGTGCAAGTCTCAAAATGCAATTCAAAATTGGCATGAAAGTCCTCCTCAACCACTTGCGTGACACAATCTTCTTCAACTCCAAACTTGCACGATGCACACCCTTTTACGCCCAAACCAATATTGGCACACAATCAACAACTTTCACACTTCTTCAAAATCTGGCGTGAAAGTTTCACCAAACCACATGCACGAAACCTTATTCTTTAGCTCAAAACTTGCACGACTCACTTCCTTTCTCTCCCAAAACACCTTTGGCGCGCAACTATCACCTGGCGCACAACTTATACTTGCGCGACCACACACCACTTGCGCGACCACCACACCTGCGCGACGGGAGATCTGATTTTTCTAAGTGTTGAACTCTGTACTGAATGAGGAGGGTTCGACCTGTATTTATAGGAATTTGGACACCCTTCATGACGGCGCGCAAGTCTCCCCTCAGTGCGCAAGTTTCAGTGTGCAAGTCTCTGCCGCGTAAGTCACTTGCACGACCAAACATAAAACTTGCGTGACCCTTCTTCCTTTTACATATTTTGATGTTCTAATATTGAAAAACATATGGTGCGAAAGTTTCCTCTCCTTCAAGTACATGGCACGCAAGTACCTTTTCCAAAAACCACTTTTCTTCATTTGTCGATTTTCAGGCGCAAAAATTTGGCAAACACCGGAAAACAAACGCCACCATGTAACTGCTCTTTTTGTACAGCCTCCAGATCATCCATTCCTTTGTCAATATTCTTGAATAAAACATGGATTGTTAACCAAAGCTCTTGAACTCAACATTCCACCATGAAATCCCCTTTATCAACAAATTTTTATGTCATGGTTTTCTTTGTCAACAATCACAACACAGATGTCCACTTTGTCAACAAACACAATCACCTCAAAAATGCTTCAATAATGCCTTGAGGGATTTTTTCCCAACAAAATAAATATAATAAACAGTTTATAGTATGGTTTTGATACCATATTGTTAAGGATTCTGATGAAAATATAGATTCAATTTGAAAATGACCTTGAGGGCAAGCCATAGGACTAAGTTTGTTTATATTATCTTACAATTGTTATGTAATTAATGGTTATACATTCTATACAAATGAACCTAATAAAGGAAGTTCCATACAATATAGTTGAGTTACACTTGTGGATGAAGTGATTTATGTTTCTGGTACTAAGGAAAAAAATTCAATTTATGTGAATATGTCATACTTTTTCATCATCAAATAAATATGGGAGTTGTATTATAAAACATTCTAAGTGTTGATTTTTCAATGAAAGTGGTTTGATAACAGAAGTTCTATTAAAATAGATGAATTGGGATTTGTGAAATTATATTCCATTAAGGAATGGAAAAAATATAAACCATTTATAATGGAATCATGAGCAGTATAAGTATTTTATGGTCCAGATCATAGAAACTAAAAGTGGCCAATTGTTATGTTATCGACTAAAACCACTGGAGGTTCAGATGAAAATTCAACTGAGAATGACCCTTTCATTGGTTTTTCATAATCATTTTGAAATATTCCCAATAAATATGAGGTTTTTTATGTCATAGGAGACAATAATGAAGGTATTTGGATACCCTATAGAAGGGTCAAATCCATTCAAAATTAAAAAATAGAGATTTCAATAATCGAGTTATATTTTTTTTGTAATATACATTACATTACCTCAAGTTATTTAATGTTCACTATTGAATTTATGTAATCTAAATTAAATGTTGAACCATTTCTGCAGATAATGAATTTTTTATATACTAATGCTCTCAATCCTAAGGAATAATAGGTTTCTCAACCTGCTTCTACTCCTAATGTAGGGGAAGAATGAACTTATGCACATGTTGATTCTTCCAACAAGTTTCTAAACCTTCTCTTACTCCCAATGAAAAGGGAAAAAGAAATTATTACCATTCCAATACTGTCAATCCAAAGGAACAACATATTAATGATATTGAACCTGGGGAAATAGTAGATGATGAAGAACTGATGTCACTAAAAAAACAATAGTGTCGTAGCATGAGAGTGTTTGGAAAAATTATTAAGGCAAAACTCAAAGGCATAAAACATGAGGTTAGATGGAATAAAATAAGTCAGTTTATTAACCCCAACAAGGACATGTTCAGTAGTTTCATTAGGATCATCACTTAGCAGTGCATTCCAATTTATTTAGAATCATAGTACCATGTTGTGCCCACACTTCTGAAACGAATTTGGGAAGAGATTATGGTAAAATTATAACATCCTTTCTTTATTTTACTAAAACATAAAATAATGAAAGATTTACTTACTCTTCATTATCCCTTATAGAGTAAATTTATAGTATATTACCCCTAGAATAATTTTTTATTAATTCTTTTTGGAAAGGCCCATAGAGGATTTTGTACAATTATAATGAAATTATATCTAAAATATGTTTAAGGGAAAATAAACCTGCACCCACCCCCTATGTATGCACACTTGATGAGTCAAGAAGCATGAGATGGGTTTACTAGCTATCATGGGGAAATATCTTTTTAGGTACATTGTACCTAGTAATACATTGTTTAGAAATACATTTATTAATCACTTTTATTAAGAATTTTTTATTTATGAAACAGAAACTGAGTGATGAAAATAAGGAACATGAAACAAAACCAATATACCCCTACTGTAAAGAAAGGACAGGGTATGCTTCACTTGAAAAAAAAATTGTAGGAATTTTAAATCTACCATAATACTTTTATGTGATATGAAACAAAAACATAATTATATTCCTCTGTTTATATTTAGATTGATGAATCTAAATCCAAATCCACTTCCATCCCACATAATGTGATATAAAAGGAGGCACGTGTAAATAAATATAGGATACTAATATATGAAAGCACAAAAAAAAGTGTGGCAAACATGCGTAATTATAAAATAATAAAAATTTGTTTTTCTTTAAATTGATATTAAATAATAATGATTACTTATTTTCCTATAGTTTCTATCTTACTTTGACATATGAATAATCAAAATCTATACTATATAGACACCTACTATTAGTGGCCTTGAAGTATCCAGAACAGTATGGCCATATTAGAGGTTCGGGTTTTGGGGTGACACCCCGAACATATTTTGAGAAAATAAAAAAATAGTAAGATAAAGATAAATAAATGGAAGAGATAAAAGAAAGATTATCTTCCCTTGAAGAAAATTTTCATTAAAATCCTGAGTTTCTAGAATATGTTATGGGGGTAAGAAAAGAGAATAAACAAATCAAGAACAACCACTACATGAATACCCCCCCCCCACCACCACCACCATATTTGAGGTAATTTATTCCCATCGATGAGTTTTATTAGATGATTTAATCAATATTTTCATAATTGTTTCTGTGAAATGTGAATCAGATATACAATTTTTCCTTTTTTGTATTGATATTATACAGGGTAAAATGATTGTGATTTATATCTATCAACACCCACCCATTACCTTATTGGGAGGGCTACCATGTTTAGTATCCAAGAAGATAGTCTACATAAAAAACCACTTTCAACATGTCATGTGAGAGTGGGGTTTACCGTAGATCATGATCCAAGCACCAAGCTACATGTTCCACTTGATGAAGTAGATATTTATACATTTGACTAAATTGTTGTAACATTTGTATCATGGCCATTAAATCTTGTAAAAACATATTGAAAATGAGATATTCACTTCCAATTTATTTTTCATATAAAAACTTTTACAATTAATGAAAAAAGGTCTAAACCAATGAATGTTATTACAAATGGGCCTAGGGAAGTGGGTGAAATGAAGGGTCAAAAAAACCATATAAAATGTCAATAAAATTATCAAAAATATGTTCAAAAAAGCACAATTAACCCACCCATTCAATATCTACATTTACTAACATTAAAGGGTCATATAGATACAAAGTTACAAAGTGGAAGTAATCACATAGTTTATTTTTATGAACAAATGTATGGAGAGGTTGTTATAGACTACATTACTCTTGATAATATAAATGAAATCCATAAGTATTAATGGATATAAGCTTTAGTTATAAATGTATACATGAGGTGTGTTTTTATTATTGGTCTTTCTAATAGCTTGTATAGTATGTTAATTATGACTAAATAAATTTCATACTTTTTTTAGGAATATATATGAATACCAATTGAAGGGATTATCCCATGAACATAAATATGCACTCATTATTCCTCACAACACTTCTACAAACCAAAAAGAACTAGAATGAAAAAATGGATGAAATAGTGGCAAAATTTGACAAATAATTTGAAATAAAAATTATGGATGACTGGATCTTCTTAATATCAATGATGAAACAATAAAACTCTAAAATTTAATCATATCAAATATATTTTTATTTATTTAATTACTTATTCGTTTTTGTGTTTTTATTCAACATTGGATGCACATTGAGGTTAATTTGGATACTCCAAATATTTATTTTTAGGATTCACTACACAGATACCCAACAAACTGACCACACATAATGAGGTTTTTCAATTTTTGATACACTATATCCAATGTTTTAGAATTAAAATTCATGTTATATATTTTATATTATTTTTTAATGGGAATTAAGTTATGATAGGGTGGTGTTTAAATATCATTAAAATCATAGCATAAGGATAGTCTATGTTCACAAGGATCATAACAAGTTCTCTAAGTGGAAAAGTATTAGGGTATATATAATAAGATTTCACTATCCGAACACATATCAAAACAAATTACTTATTTTTCTAAATGTTTCTATTGTGTCTAAAATAAACAAATGGAAAAGATAGTGGTTATTATGTTTGTAAATTTATGAGATATATCATATACCAGCAACAAACTAGCATCCCTAAAGAGGTATTTTTGAAGATAATTACTAATTTATTTAAAATATTTATTAGTCCTTTGGGTATTTATATTTTTTATGTACTACTATGACTATTGAAAATCCTTGTATTCACAAGATGATATATATTTGTTTAGAAATGAATAGTAAACATACCTGATGGAATAATTTAAACATATATCATAAATATGTGACTTCATACTTTTTATTTAGTTGATTTTATCATAATTTTATCAAATTTTTTAGTTAATTTCCTTAGCATTTCTATCTGATATTTATTTTTTTAATTTTTATAGAGGTCATAAAGAAATGACCACATGTGAGATTAGACTTTGAGTTTGTAATTGAAATAATGAAAACACAGAAATGGGTCAAAAATTTATACAACCATCATGAAAAAGTGAATTCATACTACCTTTAAAAAATAAAGAGAGGTCAATGAGAAGGTTAAAGTATTTTTTAATATATTACATTTTTCCTCATAGTATTATATGTCATATACTACATTAACATGATCTAAATTAAATGTTTGACTACTCATGGAGACAATGAATTTTTCACATGATGATGTTACCAATACCATAGAAGAATAGACTGTAACAAAGGAAACCCTTTGGGAATATGTAAAGGTAATGTTATGATATACTTTCTCTATTTTACCAAAAAATTATAAAATGAAAAATTGATTTAATTTTCATTATTACTTGCATAGTTAATTTATTTTTGAATATTTATATGCAACTTTCATTTATTCATACACCAAAACATCAATGGAATTCTTCTCCCTCAAAACCTTTTCGCCCCTATAGTGTTGGCATTTATCACTTTCCATTAAGTTCCCTCTATTGCCTTTTATAGAAGAGTAGTGATGATGCCTTTGCTTAATTATAGAGGTAATATTGATGTTTTCATAGTAAAATCATTGTTTATAGAAGTAATGTATTATTCCATATTTATGTTTAATTTATTTCTTTTTAGTATTACTCACATAATAATTATTTTCTTATATTGGTGGATTATTTTGTTCGAGTGGGGGTTGTTTGTTCGAAGCTTTTCATACTCATGAGAGATTGAACTTCAAGGTTGCAAGTGAAATAATGAAAACAAGGAAATAGGTCAAGAATTTATACAACCATCATAAAATGTTGAATTCCTACTACTTATAAAATTTATTTTTTCATCATTTTATATACTATTTATAAGTTAATTTCCTTATCATTTTTATCAAATAATTATTTTTTCATAACTCTTTTGGTATGTAATATTTTGATTTCAACTATTTGAAACAAGCCAGAAAAGATAGAACATGTTCCTCTTTGATGGAAGATGAAACCCCATGTTTCCAAAAACGTAAGTATTTTAGGGATCATGGAGTTTCTCTTCTATCATAATGGAAAATTTTCTCTCTTTTCTTGTTTTTTATAGATAGTTGAAAGTAAAACAGATATCGTATACTCAATCATCCATGCCTCAATCTGATACATGGTGTACATAGTATGGCTCAGAGTATATTTTTTTATTTTATAATTTACATTTTAGTTAAAAACACACATTACATACTCAAGTGTGTTTTTTAATTTAAAATTGACATTAATTTTAGTAAAAAGAAGAAGTGGAAAATTTAAAACCAAGAAAATGCATTCAGGTTATTTTATTACTTTAGTAAATCTATCCATAAGTCATTTATGGTGTGTATGAATCAAATCCACCTCAATATGATGTGTGGTGTGATCATTATAAACCAAATTGTGTCTTGTTTATTTAAAATTGACATTAATTTTAGTAAAAAGAAGAACTGACATACTGAAAACCAAGAAAAAGCATTCATATTGTTTTGATACTTTAGGAAAATGATCTATAAGTCATTTTTGGTGTGTAGGAATAAATTTTACCTGAATCCAACACATGGTGTGACCAATATGAATCCCAGTGTGTCTTTTTATTTAAAATTGACTATAAATTAAGTAAAAAAGAACAAGTAACATGCTCAAATTGAGAAAACGCATTCAGGTTGTTTTTATATTGTAGTAAAATGATCCATAAGTCATGTGTGAGATGTAAGAATCAACATAACCTCAATCCATCACACAATGTGACCAGTATGACTCAAAGTATCCATTATTAGTTTAAAATTGACATTTTAGTTCAAAATGTGTCACTTGTTGAAAACCAATAAAATGAACTTTGATTGTCATTATAATTTTGGGAAATGATTCATAAGTCAATTGTGATGTGTAAGAAGTAATTTCATATCAAAATGACACACGATGTGACTAGTATGACTTAAAGTTCATGTTTCCAATAGTAAGGGTCTTATCCTAGTGGTAAGGTGCCCCATAATACCACATATCTAGTAGGGTTCAATACTATTCAGTCCCCATTTTTGAGGATTTCAATTAGGAAGCGTGAAAATTTGGGGTTTTGTGGGTGGTGAGGGAGATGGGTGTCTGGGAACTGCGATGAAAAACACGGTTGGAATAAGGCATCAGTGGAGCATCATGAGAGGCAGGGTTTTTCTCACGGTGGCCCTACTGTGGTGGGTCGATGGGCCTTGTCTTGGTGAGTGTCAGAGGTGGAAATGATGACGCCATAGGGGGTCAGCGAATGTCTTGCCTAGGATGGTGGTGCACAGATGGTGGGAAATGGTAGTAGAGTTTCATGATGGTGATGGGTCTGGCAGTGGAGTTGCATGGTGTACGAGGAGGGTGGGAGGGAGGCTTCTCCTCAGTGGAAAAAAATAGGGTAAATAAAAAATGGGGTCAGATACCCAGTTGTAGTCCCAAATGAGGTCTAAGTAGAAATATACCCACCTTCAATGCAATCTGATTTTGATGAATGAGAGGGTATGGTTTGCCATCAGTACCAGGCCCATGCAGTTATGCATTGGTATTTCTTGATGAGTTGTTTTGCAAGTTGGTCGCTTTGGAGCAAAAAAATAGCACCTGTTATGTGGGGATTTGTATTGGGCATTTGGTCTTTGGGACTAAAATTGACATGTATAAAGGATTAGTTCCTCTGGTTATACAGACTAGGTAAAGGTTACCCCTCAACCTTTAAAAGGTTATTATCAAAATTAATAAAAAAAATAAGGCATTCGGGCGTTCAGGCATGTTTCCAGTTACAAATTACACTTTGATAAAAAATACAAGTAACATAATCAAAACTAAGAAAATGCATTTAGATTATTTTGATACATTAGTAAAATTACCATTAAGTCATTTTTGAAATATAAGAATCGTCCTCATCTCAATATGATGCACGGTGTGACTGTTATAATTCCAAGTGTGTCTATTTATTTAAAATTGATAATAATTTTAGTAAAAAGAACAAGTGACAAACTGAAAACCTATAAAATGAATTAAGATTGTTTTTATACTTTTATAAAATGATCCATACATAATTTTTGACATCTAGGAATCAATCGCACATAAATATGATGCACAGTGTGACTGGTATAACTCCAAGTGTTTCTTTTTTATTTAAAATTGACATTAATTTTGGTAAAAATAATAAGTGATGTGGTGAAAACCAAGAAAATGCATTCATATTGTTTTGATACTTTAGTAAAATGATCCATAATTCATTTTTTATGTGTAGGAATCAACTGAACCTCAATCTGATGCGTGGTGTGATTGATATGACTCCAACTGTGTTTTTTATTTAAAATTGACATTAATTTTAGTAAAAAGAACAAGTGACATAATCAAAACTGATAAAATACTTTTAAATTCTTTTCATACTTTATAAAAATTATAAATAATTAATTTTTGATGTTTATTAATCAACCGAACCTCAATCTGACTCACAGTGTGATTGGTATGACTCAAAGTGTATGTTATGAGTTTAAAATTGACATTTTAGTTCAAAACGTCTCACTCACTAAAAACCAATAAAATATTCTCTGATTGTCTTTATAATTTAGTATAATGATTCATAATTTAGTTTAGATGTGTAGGAAGCAGTCTCACGTCAAACCAACACATGATGCAACCAGTATAAATCAAAGTGCATGTTTTTAGTTTCAAATGACATTTTAATAAGAAACACAAGTGACATACTCAAAACCAATCAAACACATTCATATTTTTTTGATACTTTAGGATAATTATATTTAAGTCATTTTTGATGTGTAGTAATTATCCTCACCTCAATCCAACACATGGTGTGACCGGTATAATTCCATGTGTATCTACTTATTTAAAATTGAAATTAATTTTAGTAAAAAAACAAGTGACATACCGAAAACCAAGAAAAAACGTTCATATTATTTTGATACTTTAGGAAAATGAAACATAAATCATTTTTGACATGTATGAATCAATATCACATCAATATGATGTACGATGTGACTGGTATAACTCTAAGTGTGTCTTTTTATTTAAAATTGACATTAATTTTAGTGAAAAAGAAAAGGTGACATACTAAAAACTGAGAAAACATATTCATATTATTTTTCTACTTGAGGATAATGATCCATAAGTCGGTTTTGACAATTGTACCTCAATATGATGCACGGTGTGACCGATATGACTCCAAATGTGTCTTTTTATTTAATATTGAAATTAATTTTAGAAAAAAGAACAAGTGACATAATAAAATCTTATAAAACATATTCATATTGTTTTGATACTTTAGTAAAATGGTCCATAAGTAATTTTTTACATGTAGGAATCAACCTCACCTCAATATAATGCATAGTGTGACTGATATGACTCCAATTGTTTCTTTTCATTTAAAAGTGACTTTAATTTTTGTAAAAAGAACAAGTGATATACTAAAAACCAAGCAAACACATTCTCATTGTTTTAATACTTTAGGAAAATTATCTATAAGTAATTTGTGATGTGGAGGAATCAATTGTAGCTCAATATAATGCACGGTGTGACCAGTATGACTTAAAGTGTCTGTTATCAATTTAAAATTGGCATTTTAGTCCAAACATGTTTCAGTCAATGAAAAAAAAGAAAACACTCTCTTATTATCTTGATAATTTATAAAAATGATTCATAAGTCATTTTTTATGTGTAAGAAGTATCCTCATGTTAGAACGACACACGATGTGACCGATATGACTTAAAGTGTGTGTTTCTAGTTTGAAATGACATTTTAGTGAAAAAAACCCAAGTAACATACTCAGAATTGAGAAAACGCATTTATATTGTTTTGATACTTTAGGAAAATGATCCATAAGTAATTTGTGACATGTAAGAATCATCTTCACCTCAATCTGATGCATTGTGTGACCGATATAACTCTAAGTGTGTATTTTTATTTAAAATTGACATTAATTTTAGTAAAAATAACAAGTGACATAATAAAAACTAATAAAAAACATTTGAATTGTTTTGATACTATAAGAAAAAAATCCATAAATCATTTGTGACATGTAGGAATCAATTACACCTCAATATGACACATGGTGTGACCGGTATAACTCAAAGTGTGTCTTTTTATTTAAAATTTTAATTTAATCAATGTAGTATTTTGTATTAATGTTTTGTTTATTTCTTTATAGTATTACTAACATGATTTTTGTCTTATATAGGTTGATTATTTTTCTCGGGTTTAGGTGATTTGTTCAGCAACTGATACCATGGATGAAATTTGTTGAGAGGGGATCATGGGTTTCAAAGATGATGAAACATTAATGTTTTTAAATGTTTGTGGATAGTAATTATAAATGTAATTATACAAATTATTGTTTGAAATGTATATAGTAGTGTTTTTTTGTATTCATGGTGTAAAATGTATTTCAATTAAAGTATATATTTTTGTATTGGTTATTCAAACAACACCCTACAACAGGTTGGTCCTTTATCAGCTCTATTTCTAGTGTTGATAAAGGGGTTCCTTTATCTGCGCTAAACTATCATAGATAAAGAGGACCCCCCCCCCCCCCCCCAACATCATTGATATTAACAATGCTTTTTTAATGTAATTAAAATCCTTTTTGTGCACTGTTAATGGGTATATATGTAGTAGTGCCTCCAGGTACCACAAGTTTCCCTAAAGACATTTGGTCCCCTTGTTGGGGCCCACCCACATGCTAGAATGGGTCATCAAATTAATGAAAGTCCCCACAGTCCAACACATGTTCTTTCAGTGTGTTGTTTCCCCACTCACACACACCCTAGGACACTTCACAGGAGGTCACCAATCCTAATCACTACTCTAGGTCTAGCATGCTTAATTATAGAGTTCTAATCTGACAATCTCCTGAAATAAATTATATTCTATTACATAAACCAAAAAAATGATATAATTATAAATTAATACAAAAGATTATGAAAAATTAAGAAAGATTAATATTAATAATGATATTATTAATAATAATAATTACTATTTGTTATTTAGATGAATACTTATTATTATTATTATTATCCATAAAATGTATAGTAAATAATTTTATTAAATTTATTATTAAAGATTAATAATATTATTATTTTGAGTTTTGTAATAATTATTAATATTAATAATAAATTTTATATTATTAATTATATAACTAATTAATTTGTCACAACCTGTCCCTCAGAACTCTTTTCGTGACTAACCCAATCCTGCCTCCAATAGGCTAGGGGCTGGAGACTAGCACAAAGTAGGCATATCCCACAAATGGGAGGCATTTTCATAAGTAACTATACACATGCACACCAGTCCAAGAAAAAGTGTTGAACTAAAAACACTTAGTAAACATGCATGCAAACCACTAAAATACCCACACATAGTAACAATACAAAACTAGAAAGTAAACGGGTCCAGAATACAAGCGTAACCAAAAGGGAAAGTCCAAGCTCCTGAAATTCATTCGTAGAAAACCCTACCTGAAGGGTAGGTATAGAAACAGCTGTCTGAAGTCACTAAAGAACACCTTGTCTGTTAGGCCTCTCTCTAAGCACCACCTGGCCCTGTTCTACCAAGGACTCCATCAAATCATCGATCATTTTCACAAGACACGACATGTACAGGCATAGCTCATACTGGGGTGAGTAAAACAACACTCAGTAGGACACTCTAAAACCACAAATGAAACCATTAAATAATACACCAATTATATACCATAAGGAAAAGCACTAAATAATTCACCAAGTATACCACAAAATAAAACACATGAAGTATAGTCAATACGGTTATCCCACACAGGTATAAGTATAAATCATGAAGAGAATGATTTCTACTTTTAGTCAATAGATCTCTCAGTCTCCATGACATTAGAAGTGTTGATGGCGCATAGAGCATCGATGGACATGGAGTGTTGATGGTGCATGAAGCGTCGATGGTGTACGGAGCATCTATGGAGCATGGAGATTTTATGGTGCATGGAGCATTGATGGTGCCTAGTGCATCGATGGTGCTCGAAGTGGTGTGGCACTCGGGGTGGTGATGGCCCCCGGGGCATTGATGGCGCACGGAGTGTTGATGGTGCATGGAGCATCGATGGTGCATGGAGTTTAAATGATGCACGGAGCATGGATGGGTCATGTATCCCCCAAGTCATGTAGTCACCAAGATCACATAGTCACCAAGATCACATATTCATAGCCAGCCGCAGGATTCCGCTCGTAGCGCACTCATTTTGAGAGGACCTGCACCTAAAGCCATTAAGAAGTATTCCAACTTCCAAAAAAACCCACTTATAGTATTCTGAAAGGACTATCTCGTCACAAGGTTCCCAACACCACATACAGCTCATCAAATGGACACACAGTTTGAATCTTATGGTCATTTTTCTAAAAAATTCTGACCTGGACCGGCCGACCTGACCCGGACCGACCCGATTTGGCCCAGTCTGAACTGGTTCGGCCTACTAGGATGTGGAGTGCAGCCCACTGGGCTCCTGAAGCATCCTAGCTTCCTTGTTCTAGCCCATTGTGGTAATTCTGGTGGGTGCACGCCGGTGGGCATGCGCCAGACACGGCCCTCCCTAGCTACGTCTGTCTGGTCAATGCGGGGTTGGACCGTGTTTCACGCAGCCATCTCACCTTCCCAAATGCACTTGTGGCTCCATCACTGCTCCCTCCTCTAACACAGCTTCAAGCTACATCCCTACTCTATTGTGGACTCTTGTTGCGGCCCTCTGGTCTCCACCTACGGTTTCCTATATCGTGGGCCCTACGTGGTCCGACCGTGCCGCCTACATGATCTGCTCATCATCACTTCTACAGTCATTGTCGGGGTGACCTATATCCTCTGTCGCACTCGCACGCAGTCGTCACCACGTTCCACTGGTCACCGACGACCCTAGTTCTGTGGGTCACCATCGCTGCTCCGGTGTTCCATTTTTCAAAACGGCGCCACTTTCGTGATCCTCATGTTGCAACCTTCAATTCCCTAAGCTTTGATCTGCCTTACTAGAAATCCTAGGGTCTGATCACATTTGGAGCCTTTGATAACATTTTTTCATGTCCATGAGGGTGCAATGGTGATGAACGCCAAGAATAAGGATATAAGGATCACATAGAACACCTAAATAATGAATCGTGTCCTTGTTCATGTTAGCCTAGATCCATTCTTGTTAGAATAATCATGAAGAAACCAACAGTAGAATAATTACCAAGATCTATTCCCTTTAATCCCACAATAATTATCTCTCTTTCAAGAACAATCGAACCACATATCAAACTTTTTGTGGGTTGGTCCTCATTCATCATTTGATTCTAAGAAGGGGAAAAGAAATCAAAAATAAATTGGCACCCTACCTTGAGGTTGGATCAATCATTGATGAATAATGAGGTTCTGTATCGTCATTGATCCTTGATCCTTCTATGTTCGCCATCATCATCATAGAGGGTTCTATCTCCTTGCCTCAGAAGGATTTCCAAGGTTATGGTGATAACTCTAGATTCTTGACAATAGGCCTTAATTTAATAGAAACCAAATTAGAGTAAAATAAAATATTTTTATTAAAATATTTTATTGATGGTTACGTCCAATCTCCAACATTCACAGTCAACTAGCATCAGTCGATGTTAGGCCCTGCTTAAGGTAAAGTTGCAACTCTAAACATAATAGTGCCCTTGGATTTCTGATCTGGGTACCCATCTAGAAGTTATTATCATTTAAATAAGAAGCTTCCCACGTTTTTTATTAAAAACTTAACATTTTTCACCATATCATTCTAGGTACACTGGACCTCATAATTTTACTTTGTCTTAGCACCTGGTCTCAAAATTTTCCCAATTAATTTATATAAATAAAACTAGATAAAATCCAATTCATTACATTCTCTCCAACTTAGGGATTTACATCCCTAAAATCTAAAACAAAGGCTACTAAAAAATATTATAGTACTGAGCATGAATCTAAGCCTTCTGTTCCCAAGTTCTATCCTAGATATTACTGTGCTACCACTGAGCACGCAGTAGAGGAATCGACCAACCATAAAGGATCCACTCCTATCGATCCTCGATATCCACTAAGTACTCCACAAAATTCACTTCATCATCAATGTCCAGCTTGCCCCAGTCGATGATGTGTGATAGATCATGCATGTACCTCCTCAGTTGCGACACTTGGAAGACATCATGCACCTGGTGCAACTACAGGGTTAGATCTAGGTGGTACACCACTTCATCAACTCTACTCAGAATCTGAAAAGGTCTGATGTATCTCGAAGATAACTTGCTGACCTAGAAAAATCTATGTAATCCCCATTGAGGTGAGACCCGAAGGAACACATGGTCTCCCTCCTCAAACTCCATAGGCCTCTGCATCTTCTAAGCATATGACTTATGCTAACTCTGTGCAGTCCTCATACATTCCTGGATGATCTGCACCTTCTCGGTAGTAGCACGTACCAACTCTAGACCCATGAGTGCTAGCTCACTTAGGTCTATCAAGCATAGTGGTGACATGCATGGTCGCCTGTATAAGGTCTCAAATGGTTCCATAATAATGTTGGGGTGGTAACTATTGTTGTATGAAAACTACACCAGAGGTAGGTGGATCTACTAACTACGGCCAAAGTCTAGGATGCAAGCACGTAGCATGTCCTCTAGAACCTGGATGGTCCTCTCAATCTAGCCATCTTTTTTAGGATAAAACATCGTTCTCAAGCACAAATGAGTCCCAAATTCCTCATATAATTCCTTCAACTACTGGGATGTGAAATGATCATCACGATCTGAGATGATCATTGATGGAACTCAGTGAAGATGAACTATCTTCTACACGTAGAGGCATCCCAATTCACTACTACACTCTCCTCGTGGATTGGTAGGAAGTGGTCTGACTTGGTGATTCATTCAAAGATCAACCATATGGTATCATGTCCCCTGGACGTGCATGGTAAACCTGACATAAATTCCATCGATATCCCGTCCCACTTATACTTGGACACCTCGAGTGGTTGGGTCAAGCCTGGTGGAACCTGGTGCTCAGCCTTCACTTTTTGGAAAGTGAGGCATCTAGAAATGAACTCTACCATTACCTTCTTCATCCCTATACACTAGAACTGATGTCGGAGATCCTGATACATATTTTACACTCCTATATGTACCGCTAAAGGTGAAGTATGGAACTCCATCAAGACCTCCTCCCACAACATCACTGGTACTAATGTGCATCCTCTAAAGAGAACAGCGTGCTCCCTACCTTTTGAATATCCATCAGGGGAATTCCCTATAGAAATTTGATCATGTAAATTGTCACAGTCGGTATCTTCAAGTTGTGCCTTCCTGACTCGTTGTAAGATTGGAGGGGTAACTACCATTGACTGAAGATAAGCTACTTCATCTCCATCCATAAAGGATATCTGAAATGAGGCTAACTTCTCTAATCCCTTGTTCATTAGTTGTGAACTCGATCTCTGGCTGAGATCATCTACCACCATGTTCCCCTTCCCTAGAGTATAGATTATCTCAAAGTCATAGTCCTGGAGGAACTCTATCCAACACCTTTGTCTCAAGTTCAAATCCTTTTGTGAGAAGATATACTTGAGACTCTTGTGGTCAGAGTAAATAGTAAACCACATGCCCATCAGGTAGTGCCACTACATATTCAATGAGAAGACTATAGTTGCCAACTCCAGATCATGGGTAGTGTATTTATTATCATGTTACCTCAAATAATGGAAACCATAGGAAATCACCACTTTCCCCTGAATCAAGACACAACCAAGTTGGGTCCCTGATGTATCACAGAACACCGCATACTCAACACCCTCCATCGGTAATCTTAGGATGGGAGAGCTTGTCAATCTCTTCCTTAGATTCTAAAAACTATCTTGTCACTTCTCCTTCAACATGAAAGTTTTTCCCTTTCATGTCAGAGCTTTCAAGGATGTTTCTACTCTGGAAAATTCAGGTACGATCCTCCGATATTACCCATCCAACCCAAGAAAACTCCACACCTTGGTAACATTCTTAGGAGGATCCCAAGAAAACACCACCTCTATCTTCACAAGATCTACTGCCACTCCAGCCTCTGAAATGATGTGTCCCAAAAAGTGGACCTCCCGAATCCATAACTGACACTTAGAGATATTCCTATAAATCTGGTGCTTTCGAAGTCTGTCCAGGAACATCATTATTTTTATCTAATGCTCCTCCTTATATGTTGAGTACACTAAGATGTTTTTAATGAAGACCACGATGAAAAGGTCTAAGTAAGGATATATAATCTTGTTCATAAGTCCCATGAACACTATCAGGGTGTTCGTCATGACAAATGGCATCACTAAGTAGTCATAGTGGTTATAATGACATCTAAAGACTGTCTTCATGATTTCATTATCTCGTGCATGAATTTGGTGATAGCCAGGTCTGAGGTCTATCTTTGAGAACCACCTCTCTCACTTCAATTGATTGAAGAGTTCATCAATCATCAGAAGTGGATACTTATTCTTCACGATCACCTAGTTTAGGCACCAAAAGTCTACACATAATCTCAAGATCTTGTCTACCTTCTTGAAAAACAAAATTGGGGCTTTCCAAGTTGAAACACTGGGTCTCATGAATCCCTTCCTCTGCAAGTCCTTCATATGTACCCGCAACTCATGAAGCTCTATGGAAGCCATCAGATATGCAGTTGTAGATATTAGTGTCATATCGAGGTAAAAATCAATGCAGAAGTCAACCTACCTATGAGAAGGTAATCCAGGAACATCCTCAGGAAAGATTTCCTCATACTCATCCACCACTATAGGAAATTGAGGACTCATCCCATCCACTACACCAAGGGTCATGCTAGCCAACTAGTGTGTGATCAGCTGCACCATATTATGTGTGAGTCCATCCTACACTGCTTGGGTTTCCTTTTCACCAAAAAAGGAAAACTTGATCCCATATTAGCATACAAACTGCATTGTGAACCTAAAATAGTCAATTTGGGCATGGTTGTGGATAACCAGTCCATACCAAGGATAACGTCGTAAGGCCTCGATGCTGCCACCAAGAGATCCCAGCCAAAACTCTCACCTCCAAGAGTAAGGGAACATTTTTAACACTAGTGTGTGATTATTTAAACTCCTATAGTAGGAGTCTATAAGCATATTAATTGATTCAATAGTTCCACTGGAATCTCTGTGTCTCGAACAAGGGTCATGGTGAGAAAAGAGTGACTAGAACCTGTGTCTATCAAAACTATAGCTAGGTTGGAAAAGACACAGATCGTACCTCTAATCATATCTAGAGCATTGAGGTCATAAATATTAATCTCCTAAAGCTAGCCTCATCCCTATACACCAACTCCCTAAGCCCGTAGTGGACCACCTATGGGTGGTGGTGGTGGTACTTCGAACCTCCGCCCACCTCCTACTTCCCATCTAACTCCTCTGCCACGTCCACCACCTAGAGAACCACCATGTTCCTGCCTTCACCTATACCTCAGTGGTCCCTTTACCATCTCTTGATCTATCATACGATTGGTTAGACAATATCTAGCCAGATGTCCCCAACCGCTGCATGAGTAACATAGTTTGTCCTTCAGCTGACTCGCTCTGCCCTGGGAGCCTTGCACCACAGGCTGTAAGAACCCAAATCTTTATTTTGGGTAGGGATCATTATTTCAAGTTGTTTTTTAGGAAAAAGGAAGAATTTGTAAATTTTCTAAGTACATTCCATGTACTCCTAAGTACATGCAGTGTACCTAGTTGTCATGTGTAGTCGTGTACTGGTCATGTAACGGCCAAGTACATAGCCGTGTAGGTGACCTAGAAGACCGCCTAAAGCAGGGGACAATTGAGTCTAGTACACGGCATGTACATTAAATGAACAGGTTGTGTACTTTTTTTTATTTAATAAATTGGTGTGAGGTCACGTATCATCTCTAGAAATACTTTCTTCTCCCCATTGTTCATACAAGAGAGTAACAGAACACCAATGAACTTTGAGATCCTCTCGGTTCTCTATCTGAGCTCTGATTGAGACACCACTAGGTGCGTTGGATTCCCACTGGTGAGTTATTTCTTTCCCTAAAGCTTATCTTCCCGATTCCTCTTCTCTCATGAGTATTTCAAGGATGAATGTTTTTACACTTTTTATAGATCTACATCATTCTAGGTTGATTCAAGGGCTGACGTTCAATATTGTTCATCATACAAACTCATGGTAGGTGGTTTGTGCCTTTATTTGATTTTATTTGGATTATATATGATTAAAGTTTTGAA
This sequence comes from Viscum album, assembly GCA_963277665.1. Lineage (NCBI taxonomy): Eukaryota > Viridiplantae > Streptophyta > Magnoliopsida > Santalales > Viscaceae > Viscum > Viscum album. Next base: position 610,405,351 of record OY728129.1, on the reverse strand, counting down.
TACCCATGTTTGGGGTATTATGTGTTTTGGAATTTGACCCTATTTAATACCTTTTATGGTTTTTTTGTTTGATAAAGGGTTATTACTTATTCGTAAGGTTAGATGTCTTGTTTATGGGACACCCCATGGGTGTGTTTCCCTTGTTTCATTGTTTATGGTCATTTGTCCTAGGTTTACTATGAGGAATACCTTATTTCCATGCCCTGAATTGTTTAGGATGGAGTTGTTTTATTATATGAATTGCATGTGTTATGATTTAGAATGTTATCCATGTAGTAGTTATATATTACATGTGTTTCCTTATTATAATATGTGTGTTGATATTCTAATGGACCGTGAGAGCCTTAGACCAGGAAAATTATGGGGGTTTCCATGTTTATTGCACAGGACCGTGGGGGCCTTAGTGTAGACTTTGACCCATGGTTATTTACTTTGAAAGATACCCAGGAGGTCATTTATGATTATTTATGCTATGTATAACTAGGGGGTATTGACTGTGAGAGCTACCCAGAGGTCGTTCATAGTTTATTAATGCCAAGTTGACCCAAGGATATTGATCGTGAGAGCTATTTGATTAGTGCTATGTTAAACAAAAGGGGTTAGACTGTGAGATATTTCCCAGAGGGTTGTTGTGAATAATTGGATGATTATGATGATCCTTCTAAGCCAACGCACAAGCTTAGACTTGATCTTACCTGCTTGTTTAGATGGTCTTATGAGATGTCTATTCTTACTATTACAAGGAGGGATACCGAGCTTAGGATAGATCTTGAGATTCATTATTCAACGGTTTTAATAATTAATAAATGAAAATTAATGTAATTTAAAATTTTAGGATTATTTACTTTTGAGTACTTCCTAGTTTATTACTTCATTTCTGTATATTACCTTCTATATATATTCACAGATTGTTAGGCACAGATCTTTTGGTGGCTTCCTATCGGGATTCATCTCACATCCTATTTGGGTCAAGCTTGTGGACCCAAACAGATTATATGGTTTCAAGTATAAATAAGATTAATCGCCATTCTTTATCAGGTACTTGATTGCTCTTGGAGCTGGAGAGCATGGAACCAAGTTGAGGATTACGATGTTGTTGGATTTTACTGGTTTTATGTACTTTAGTTTAGTATTTTATTTCTAGTATTGTGACTTGTTTGGTTTATTTCCTAGACACATGTGACGTGCAACATTTATATATGTTCTCTAGTTGTTTATTTTCTATCAGTCTCCTGTTGTTTACATTTGTTATATGGTATTAATGTTTCCTCTACTCTTTACTACTTGTTTTACTTTATTAATATTTTTTCAATGAAGGCATAGTTTCCCCATTATTAAACCTTGGCCCTCAATGCTAGTTGGCAGCCTCTAGAATTTGGAGAAATTCTCTTGAGTTTATGTGACGAACCGAGTAAGGGGCGCCTTTGGGCGGCACCCGAATCTGAGACGTTACAAAGTTATATCAGAGGAGTTTGTTTTCTTCTTTATCTTACTATTTTGAGAATATAGATAGGGATAAAAAAGGAATGGGTAGTTGGTAATAAGTTTTGCCTGGGAGTAGCTAAATCATGTACAGGGAAAATCCAAGTTACCTCAGATATTTCAATTTTTCTGGTTTTGCAATTGTTACAGTTGATTTGATTTCACTATTGGGTGACGCACTTGTTTTGTGATGTTATTAATTATATCATTGTGGTTCTAGTTCTATTGCAACCCGATGAGATTAGGGTATTCCATCTCATGCATTATATAGTCACTTACTAGAGATCGCATGTCATGCATTCTTGTCATGCCATTTAGGGTGCATTACTGATTGCATGCTATTGTGATAGATGATGTGCTAGGTATTCATGTTGTTGTGATAGATGTAGTGATATAAATACCTAAAATTTTGATAGGGTATTGGTATATGTAAAGTTTCATTTGGATGGATGCCAAACTTTGGTCCCTGAGGTGTTATGGGCCCCCTTGGATCAGAATATGGTGGATCAGGTTTGAACTTTAATTGAATTTTGTTAAGTTACGATATGAATAAGGATTCTAAACTTTGATTCACGGGAGTATGATCTCTCATGGGTCAGAATTTTTCATTCCTTGGACAAAATTCTAAGTTTTTAAAGGTTCCAGAGAATTTTTAGAGGCTTACTTTCTAAAAACCTAGAAAAAATGGTGTTTGGTGTCCTAAACACACACCATGTGTTCTTATGTTAAGGAAGAAACAACTTTTCATAACTACACACTGTGTACCATATGTACATGTCGTGTAGTGCTTGACTGTGTAGCTGACTATGTGAGTAGAGACATGGGGTTGGGAAATCTTTGGTGGAACATGCCATGTATCAGGAGCACACATTGTGTTGTATCAAGCTGTGTGACCAATGGTATGGGTGGATAAAACTTTGGTTGTACACACCATGACTCGTTTATGCACATTGTGTAGATTCGACCGTGTATCTGAACATGTGACTAACGACACGTGTAGTTAGAACTTAAGTAGTACATGTTGTGTCAAGGGTGAACACATCGTGTAGTGTTACCCAGGAGGGAACCGTGTAGTTATAGTCATGTGAAAGTACTTAGTCAGGAGGGAAAAATCAAGTAAACGTCAAGTCTTAGGAGGAACATGTCATGTGTAAGGGTGTTACATGACCAGGATTGGTAGAGGAACAATCCATGTTAAATTATTAAGGGAACACGTCGTGTAGAGTTTATATACATTGTGTAAAACTGTTTTGTAAAACTTGAATTTTTTCCTTCTCTTGTTCCGCTCTTTCACTTCTAAGTTGTTTTCCTTAGTAATCTTGTACTGAGGTGTGTGATTGACATTGTAGATTCATGTCACCAAGACGTCCTCCAGTTGTACATCAGATACAGGGAAACAATCAGACACCAAAAATGGTAGATTAGGGACTACCATCAGATCCTCCCGTCGTGCCCGTTTTGGCACCAGCTGTTATACTGGATGCAGGTGCTGATGTATAGTTTCATGAAGGCTTTATGAGGATGATGCAGACTTTTTAAGGAGCACTGCATTCTAACCCGACTATGGCGGAGTTGATGAGGGTGTTCTAGTAGAAACATCCTCCCACTTTTTCGGGGGATGGTGGACCACAGGCTGCAGAGTCATGGTTGGAGGCCATGATTTCCATCTTCAAAATCTGGAGATGCCTCCGGAGAGGAGGGTGAAGCTCGTGATGTACATGCTATGTGATTCTACTAAGAGATAGTGGGATGTTGTATCCCGGGTAGGACATCATCAGTATATGGCTTGGGAAGAGTTTTATAATACCTTATATGACTAATTCTATCCTAAGATGCTAAGGGCCGATCGAGCCTGATAGTTCCTTCATTTGGAGTAGGGCGCTCTTTTAGTGATGGAGTACTCTTCTAGTTTTGTAGAGCTTCAGTTATTCACACCTTTTATGGGAGGTGATGAGTTATATTTTGCTAGGTGGTTTGAGGATGGTCTCAGGTATGACATTCGATCATAGGTGAATGTCTTCAGGCTTACTTTGGTGACTGCTATAGTAAACCAGGTGCTGATTACTGAGTGAAATATGAGGGATTTGGGAGCTGCAAGTCAGGGAAGTTTAGAATCTAGGATTGGTACTCCTTCTTTTGATAGAAGGAAGCGCTTTAGGGATCCTTCATGTGGTGATTCCAGTCGTAAAGATATATCTATAGGTATCTAGGTGAGGTGATACCAGTGCAGAAAGAGTGGGAACACGAGACCATAGTGCCCAAGAGACCCAGTTGAGTGTCACTCTTGCAGTAAGATGGGTCATCTTCATCATTTTTTCTGGTTTTTATAACTAGTAGCTAGTGAGATGGGATCAGTTATGACTCCAAATTCAAGAGCAGGACCACCAGTTTCTTCTTAGTCAGGGAACTAGAGTTTGTTAGGAAATTCAGGTTGAGAAGGTGGTCATGGTCGTGGTAGTCAGGCTTCAGGTTTTTAGTGATAGTAGGGTGGATCAGCTCAGGGTAGTCAGGCAGGGTTGTAGGGCCATGGTACAGGTAAAACTTTTGTAGTGGAGCAGACCTAGCAGGAGCAGGATCTCAGACCCTCTATGGTTAGAGGTACAATTCTAGTGGCCTTAGTTTTAACTTCAACTCTTTTTGATACCAAGGATTCCCATATTTTTATATCGGTTTCCATTGTGGGGATCCTTAGTCTCTGTATATTTACTTCTGAGGATGTTATGATGCTAGACACTCCATTGGGGATTAGGAAGGCTAGTGTATGTCAGTGCAAGGAGTTCCCTCTTGAGGTTGGTGGGTGTCACTTCTTATGGGACCTCTATGTCTTAGAGATGATAGGTTTCGATGTCATTCTCAGAATGGAATGGTTAGTCTCTTTCTAGGCCTTTATTGACTATTATCATTGTATGGTGAGTTTCACATCACCAGAGGGAGGATATTTTCTACACAAGGGAAAATGAGATGTCCAGGCGAGAAAAGCGGGACTTGAGCATCATGGGTTGGGAGGAGTTACAGCCCAGATTTCTAGTTTATATCTGGATTACTAGGGGAATTCACATATAGTCTTTCCTCCAGTGGTGGATCATTTCATGGATTTATTTCTAGACGAATTTTTAGGTTTACCTCTAGATCAATAGGTAGATTTCTCTATTGATCTTGTTCCAGGAGCGGCACCGGTGTCCATTCCTTTGTATAGGTTGGCTACACCAAAGTTACAGGAGCTCAAGAAGAAGTTAGAGGAGTTGAAGGCGAAGGGTTTCATCCGACCCAGTACTTCTCCTTGGGGTTCACCCATCCTTTTTGTAAAGAAGGCATACAGTACCCTCATACTTTATATGTATTATCAAAAGTTTAACCAGTTGATGGTCAAGAACCAATATCCTTTGTTGAGAATTGATGATCTCTTTGATCATATTTGAGGATCCCAGGTGTTCTCAAAGATTTAATTGAGATACAGTTATCATCAGTTTCACGTTAGACCATCATATATACCTCTTACAACCTTTTGGACAAGGTATAGTCTATACGAGTACTTGGTTATGTCGTTCGGTCTCATGAATGCGCCAACAGTTTTCATGGCACTGATGAACTGTGTGTTCCATCCTTACTTGGATTATTTTGTAGTAGTATTCATGGAAGATATCTTGGTGTACTCTCACCCTCGACACAACCATTCCATACATCTTGATATCATTTTTGAGTACATTGAGAGAGCATTAGTTATATTCTAAGCTCTCAAAATGCCACTTTTGGATAGATCATATTCACTTCTTGGGTCATGTTATCTTAGAGACAAGAGTATCAATAGACCCATAGAAAGTGAGAGCATTAGTTTTCTAGGATAATCCAAAGAATGTATTTGAGGTACAAAGTTTTTTGGCATTGGTTGGTTACTACAGATACTTTATACAAGACTTTTTACACTTAGCAGCGCCACTGACGAGTCTAACTAAGAAGGTTGCAAAGTACTTGTGGACAGATTCCTACAATTTAGCCTTTCAGGAGCTTAAAGGGAGATTTACTTCAGCACCAATATTGGTTTTTCTGGAGATAAGAAAGAGCTACACCATTTACTATGATGCATAAGGTATCAGTCTAGGAGCAATGCTTATGTAGGGGGAAGGATTCGTTGCGTACGGGTCTTGGCAGTTGAGGACCCATGAGAGGAATTACCCGACGAACGATCGTGAGTTAGCTGTAGTTGTGCATGTCTTGCGCTGTTGGGGACATTATCTTTTGGGAGATCATTTTGTGGTATACACTAACCAAAAAAGTCTCAAGTATATCTTTACTCAGTGTGATATGAATTTGAGACAGTGAAGGTGGGTTGAGTACCTTTAGTATTTTGACTTTGAGATTGACTACACGCTTGGGAAAGGCAATGTTGTGGATGATGAGTTGAGCAGTAGGACTTAGATATAGGTAGTTCAGAAGGATATTAGTGAGTGAAATCTTATGGATTTTTTCTCTAAGATGCATTTGGAGGTTCACGAAAGACACGGCCAGACGTTTCTTTCTTCCATAGTTGTTACCTCTACTCTATTGGATCAAATGAGAATGAGGCAGCTATCAGATTTCGAAGGCCTAGTCCTATGGGGAAGTGTGTCAAGTGAGGACCCTACTTCTGGGTGGACCGTAGACGATGATGAGGTCTTTTATTTCTCATGGATGCGTATGGGTGTTAGCAGACATACGTGAGGATTTGATGTGAGATTTTCATTCCTCAGTTTGGGCAGTTCATCCTAGTGTCACTAATATGTATCGATATCTACACCATCAGTATTGGTGGCCAGGTATGAAGAGGGATGTTGCTAGTTTTGTTATGAGATTTTCCACTTGTCAGTAGGTGAAAGCGGAGCATCAGTGACCAATAGGGATTTTACAGCAGTTACTCATTCCCAAATGGAAGTGGAATGATGTCGCGATAGATTTTGTGATGAGTTTATAGAGATCTCCATGAGGGAATGATGCAGTTTGGGTTATTGTTGATATACTCATGAAGGTTGCAAATTTCCTGTTGATAAAGGAAACCTTCGGTGTTGATGATATTGGAAGGTTGTAAATTATATATATTGTACATTTTTATGGGGTTCTTCACTCTATCGTTTTAGACAAGGATTCATGTTTCACTTATTGTGTCTAACAGGGACTACAGAGGGCTTTGGGTACACAGGTACTTCTGAGTACAGCTTACCATCCCTAGATAGATGGCCAGTCCAAGCGAACAATTCAGGTTTTAGAGTAAATGCTTTGAGCATGTGTCCTATATTTTAGGGGCTCTTGGGAGAAATGCATACCCCTAGTGTAGTTTTCATAAAATAATAGTTTTCAGACGATGATTCAGATGACACCTTATGAGGCTTTGTACAGTAGGCCATGACGATCACCCCTATGTTGGATAGAGGTAGGAGAGGCAACTATGCTGGAACCTCATCTTGTCTAGGAGACCACTGAGCAGGTGGAGTTGATTTGGAAGAGTATGGCTACTGTATAGTCTCAACAAAAATCTTTTTCTGATTGATGAAGATGACCACTGGAGTTCGAGGTTGGAGATCAAGTTTTCTTACATGTCACACTGAGGTTGGAAACAGAATGACAAGAAGATAGGGGAAGCTTTCACCAAGATGTGTTGGGCCGTTTAAGGTTTTGGAGAGAGTCAAGATGGTGGCCTATTGGTTTCAGTTACCTCATAGGTACCAGGATATGCATGACGTCTTTCACATTTCTCAGCTATACTGTTAATTTTCAGGGTCATCTCACATTTTTCAAACTGAGGTGGTTGAGTTTTAGGTGGATTCATCCTTCGAGGAGCACCATATACGGATTTTGAATCGCAACATGAATGTTCTTCATGGTCGATCTGTTCCTCTGGTACAAGTGTTATGGCAGCACAGGTGAGTATAAGATGAGACTTTGGAGAGGGAGGCTGGTGTGCGATCATAGGGGCCAGATTTGTTTGAAGTGTCTTCTTCACCACCCTTGGAAAGGAAATTTGGGGATAAATTGCTTTAAGGGGGAATTTTGTAAGAACCTGGATCTTCATTTCATGTATGGATCTTTATTTTGGGTTGTTTTTTAGGAAAAAGAAGAATTTGTAAATTTTCTAAGCACACACCATGTAACTGGTTTCCATGTGTAGTCGTGTACTGGTCATGTGATGGATGATTACATGGCTGTGTAGGTGACCTAGAAGACCACCTAAAGTGGGGTCCAGTTGAGGCTAGTACACAGCGTGTGCATTAAATGAACACGCCGTGTAATTTTCTTTTTATTTGATAAATCGGTGCGAGGTCACATCTCATCTTTATAAATACTTTCTTCTCCCCTCTATTCATACAAGAGAGTGATGGAACGCCAACAAACTTTGAGCTCCTCCCAGTTCTTCGTCTGAGCTCCGATTGAGAAACCACTATGTGTGTTGGATTCCCACCGGTGAGTTCTTTCTTTCCCTAGATCCTCTCTTCCTGATTCCTACTCTCTCATGATCATTTCAAGGATGAATTTTTTTTACCCTTTTTGTAGATCTACATTGTTCTAGGACAATTCAAGGGCCGACGTTCAAGAGATTTTATCGTAAACATCAAGGTAGGTGGTTTGTGCCTTTATTTGATTTTCTTTGGATTATATATGCATAAAGTGTTGAATACCCATGTTTGGGGTATTGCATGTTTTGGAATTTGACCTTGTTGAATATATTTTATGGTTTGTTTGTTTGAGAAAGGTTGATTGCTTATGCGTAAGGTTAGATTTCTTGTTTACGTGACTCCCCATGGGTGTGATTCCCTAGTTTCACTGTTTATCACTACTGGAAAACTTCCCTATACCCACGGTTCAAAACCGTGGGTATAGCCCTCAAAACCGTGGGTATAGGCTATACCCACAGTTTTGGGAACTGTGGGCTAGAAAGGCATCGGGATAGGGGGGTCTGCCTATACCCACGGTTTGGAGAAATTGTGGGTATAGGATTGCCACAGCGTGGCAGGCCCGTGAACACGCTAGCATAGCGTTGACCCCACGGTTCTCAAACCGTGGGGTTTTAATCTTCAAAAATAGGGGTTGTTGAGACTCGACCGCGGGACGCGCCATGCAGGATTTCAACCTTCACTACCAACCGAGCCAACTACATATTTAGTATATATAGATATATCTATCTAAATATATTAATAACATTGCGTATCTAAAAATAACCACGCTGAGAATCAGACACGTGACCCTGGGAATTTAAACATGCGGGGAAACCAACCGAGATAATGAATTTTTTATTATATAGTCATACATCTTCCTTCTTATATTAATTAAAATTAATTACCAGAAAAAAAAATCAATGGGTTTTGAACACTGGATCTCCATAAAAATGGAAAGGACCTTAACCAACAAACCTACAGAATTTATTTGACCTTATATTTATACGTTTATAATTATATTAATACAAACCATGTTCCATCCAACAAAAATTCATCCCACGTAATTTTTTTCCCGCCATAACGCGGGAAAGCTATACCCATGGTTCTCTAAAACCGTCGGTATAGGTATTAAAAAAACTCCAATACCCATGGTTTTTCAAAACCGTGGGTATATGTCTTCGCAATACACCCTATCCCCACAGTTTTGACTAAAACCGTGGGGATAGGGTTTTGAAAAAAACATCTATACCCACGGTTTTTAAAAAACGTGGGTATTGGTCTTTTAAAAAACTGTATCCCCACGGTTTTAGTCAAAACCGTGGAGATAGGGAACCTATTCCCAAGGTTTTTGAAAACCATGGGAATAGGTTCACACACTACCCCTATTCCCACGGTTGTGGAAAACCGTGGGTATAGGGCACCCCTATACCCACGGTTTTCTGAAAAACTGTGGGTATAGGTCTATTTTCCAGTAGTGTATGGTCGTTTTTCCTAGGTTGCCAATGAGGAATACCTTGTTTTCGTGCCTTGAATTGTTTAAGATGGAGTTGTTTGATTATATGAATTGAATGTGTTATGCTTGATAATGTTAGCCATGTAGTAGTTATAGATTACATGTGTTACCTTGTTATGATATGCACACTGATCTTCTAATGGACCATGAGAAAATTGGACTAGAAAAATTGTGGGGATTTCCATGTTTATTACACAGGACCGTGAGAGCCTTGGTGTAGACTTTGTTCCATGGGTATTGACCATGAAAGCTACCCAAGAGGTCAGTTATGATCATTTATGCTATGTAGACCCAGGGGGTATTGGCCGTGAGAGCTACCTGGAGATCATTCATAGTTTATTGATGCCATGTGGACCCCATTGGTATTGGTTGTGAGAGCTACCTAGGAGGTCGTTTGTATTTGATTAGTGCTATGTTAAAACAAAGGGGTTAGACCATGAGAGCTTTCCTAAAGGGTTTTTGTGAATACTTAAATGATTATGACGAGCTTGCCAAGCCAAAGCACAAGCTTAGAATCAATATTACCTATTTTTTTAGATGGTCTTCTGAGACGTATGTTGTTAATATTACATAGTGGGATACATAGCTTAGGCTAGATCTTGGGATTCATTATTTAATGGTTTGAATAATTAATAAATGAAAATGAATGTAAATTAAAATTGTAGGATTGTTTACTTTTGAGTACTTTCTAGTTTATTTCTTCATTTCTACATATTACCTGCTATATATATTCACTGACAGTTAAGAATAGATCTTTTGGTGGTTTCCTACTAGGATTCACCTCACACCCTATTTGGGTTATGCTTTTGGACCCAAATAGATTACATGGTTGCAGGTGTAGATAAGGGAAAGCTACCTTCTTCATCAGGTACTTGATTATTGTTGGAGCTGGAGAGTATGGGACCAAGTTGAGGCTTGCAATGTTGTTGGAATTTACTACTTTTCTTTACTTTGGCTTAGTATTGTATTTCCATCATTGTGACTTGTTTGGCTACTTTCTTAGACACATGTGACATGCATCATTTATATATGTGCTCCAGTTGTTTATTTTCTATCAATATTCTGTGGTTTACTTCTATTATATGGTATTACTGCTTTCGCTACTATTTTCTACTTATTTTATGTTGTGTATACTTTTCCAATGAGGGAATAGTTTCCCCATTATCAAACCTTGACCCTCATTTCTAGTCAGCAGCCTCTGGCATTTGGGAAATGCGCTTGAGGTCATGTGACGAACCAGGTATGGGGCACCTTTGGGCGGTACTCGGATCTAGGACGTTACACAGACCTTGCGTCCTGGGGTCATCCCCGGAACTCTCTAATCTTCTTGGATCTCTACGTCAGCTTTCGGCAACCTGCTGCTGAAGATTCAGCTACCCAACGCCTGCTAGTAGCTCCCACTACTAAAATCTGCTCCATCAGAAATCTCTCCACTAGAAAGGCTCTCTCTAGTACCCCAATATATGTAGGGATGCTAAGGGATATCATAGATGCCCTGATCTCCTGGCATAGTCCCTGTTTGAAGGTACGGGCCTTGAATAATGGGTCCCGCACCATATTTTTAGAGTAGCAAGAAATATTCGTAAATCTCACAGAGTACTCTACTACTGTTTGACTACTCTACTGTAGATATAGGAGCTTTTGTATGTGCACTGAGCATAATGTTGCTGGAAATAACTCCTCTTAGAAAAGGCGCTCAAAGTATTCCCAAGAGAGAGTTATCTCCTCATGCGTCTGGATCACTAAGCTCCACCATCTCCTCACTGATCCATGCAGTAGACTCGTGGCTAGGACTACCATCTGGTCAAGAGGCATCCTCACTAGGCGAAAGACACGTGTAACCACCTCCAGCCAATCCTCAGCTTCCTAGGAGTCTGGATCACCCCTGAACCTGGGATGTTGTTGCCTCTGAAACTCATGCAATGCACTCAGCCTGCGTATATCCTCTACTGGTAGCACTGGTAGTAACTATTGTTCTTCGGGTGGTGGTATCACTAGTACACCACCCAGGGGTGTTATCTCCAATACTGGTCCTTGTACCAAATCCTCATCACTAGGTAGATCATCCTCGTGATCACACATCAGAATCCTAACTGGCTGGCTACATTGAGGAATCTTGAAATAGATCAAGATGTATCATAGTCAATAGAGTATACCTGGTGAGCTGACACTGAATCAAGGACATGAGAACACACTCAATCCTATATGATGCATGCACCATTTATTTTTCCCTCCAACTAGTGTTTTCATGTACCGAGTTGAAAAGAAGAATTTAGAGTCTTGGTGTATGGATGCGTCAGCCGCCGCACCAACACTAGAGCCCCTGGTCTGAATGCTGAACTCGATAAACTTAACATTGTTTCCCCAAACCAACCTCACAGAATCTTGGTTCTTTAGGTAGAACCGACCTACCCGTTGATACCACCCTGTCACAACATGTCCCCCTGGGGCCGTATTGTGACTACCCCAAGCCCACCTCCAATAGGCCAAGGGCTAGCGACGAGCACCGAGTAGGCATATCTCACAAATGGGAGACATTTGCCTAAGTACCTATACACACGCACACATCTTCAAGAAAAAGTGATGAACTGAAAAAACTTAGTAAATATGTATGCAAACCGCTAAAATACCCACATAGAGTAACATTACAAAATTGGAAATTATACGGGGCCAGAATACAAACTCAACCAAAAGGTAAAGTACAAGCTCTTGAAATGCGTCCACATAAAACCTTACATGAAGGGTAGGTACAAAAACACTTGTTTGAAGTCGCTGAATCTCACCTCGTCTGTTGGGTCTCTCTCTAAGCACCACCTAGCCCTAGTCCACCAAGGACTCTGTCAAAGCATCGATCGTTTGCACAAGACATGACACGTGCGGGCATAGCCCATGCAAGGGTGAGTAAAACAATACTCTGTAGGACACCCCAAAACCACAAAGAAAACCACTAAGGAATACGCCAAGTATATACCACAAGGGAAAGCACTAAGGAATACATCAAGTATACCACAAAGGAAAACACACAAAGTGCAGTTAATACGGTCGGCTCACACAGGTATAAGTCTAAAGCACAAAGAGAAGGATTTTTAGTTGTAGTCCACAGATCTCTCAGTCTCCCTGAAACTAGAAGTGTTGATGGCGCACATAGCGTCGAGGTTACACAGAGCATCGATAGCGCACAGAGTGTCGATGGCGCTCGGGGCGCACAGAGCATCGATGGTGCCCGGGGTATCGATGGCGCATGTAGCGTCGATGGTGCACAAAGCTTTGATGGGTCATGCTGCCCCCAAGTCACGCAGTCACCAAGAGCACATAGTCACCAAGATCACATAGTCACCAAGATCAAATAGTCACCAAGATCACATAGCCACAGTCATCCGCAAGATTCCGCTCGTAGCGTGCTCGTTCTGGGAGGACCTGCTCCCTGAGCCATTAGGTCGTATACCAACTTCCACAAAAAAACTCACTTAGAGTATCCCAAAAGGACCGTCTTTTTGCAAAGGTCTCAACACTGTAGACGACTTGTCAAACGGACACACGGTCTGAAAGTTATGACCATTTTTCTGAAAAAAGTCTGACTTGAGTTCGAGGTGACCCGTCGGACCCAACCTGGGTCCGAGGTGACCCATTGGACCCGACCCGACCCGGTCCGGCCCAGCCCAGCCCGGCATCCTCAGTTTGGCTCGCTGCATGCGGGCCGGTGTGTGCGTGCTAGATGTGGCCCGCACTGGCCGCATATGTCCGGTCGATGTAGTGTCAGATTGTGTTTCATGCGTCTGATCTGCCTTCCCCGCACGCACCTGTGACTCCTCTGTGGGTCCCTCCTCCGACGCGACTTTGAGTCATGTCCCTACTCTGCCACTGCGGGCCCTATGCGGTACGGCCACGCCGCTTGCACGGTCTGACCGCTGCTGGGGTGACAGCCACACCCGCATGCGATCACCGTCGGCAACCCTGGTTCTGCGGTTCATTGTCGCTGCTCTAGTGCTCTGTTTTTTGAAACATAGCCATTTCTGCAATCCTCGGGTCACGACCTTCACTTCCCTGGGCCTTGATTCGCCTTGCTAGCATTTCGGGGGTTTGATCGCATTTGGAGCCTCTCTGCAAATTGCGATGTGACCATAAGGGTCCGATGACGAGCAACACCAAGAACGGGGATAGAAGGATCACATAGGAAAGTTGAAGAACGAATCTTGGCCATGTTCATGTCGGTCTTGATCCGTTCTTGTTAGCAGAATCATGAAGAGACCAACTGGAAAATAATCACCAAGATGTATTCCCTTTAATCCACCAATAATTATCCCTTCTGCAAGAACAATCGAACCGTGGATCAACCTATTCGTGGGTTGATCTGCGTTCGTCGTTTAATTCAAAAAAGAGGGAAAGAAATCATGAAGAGGTCGATACTCTACCTTGAGGTTGGATCAGTCGTTAATGAAAAACAAAGTTGTGTGTTGTCGTCGATCCTTGATTTGCTGGTTTATGTTGTTGTTCGTCGGAGAGGCTTTCGTCTCCTTGAATTAGAGGGATTTCTAGGGTTATGGCGATAACCCCAGATTCCTGACAATATACCTTAATTTAAAAGAAACTGATGCAACAGCAAATAAAATATTTTTGTTAAAATATTTTAATGATAGTTACGTCTAATTTCCAACTTTCACAGTTGACTTGGGTCGGTTGATGTTAGGCCCCGGTTATGGTAAAGCTGTTGATCTGAACACAATGGTGTCATCTGATTTCTGATCTGGGCACCCGTTTAGAAGTTATTCATGTTTAAAGAAGAAGACGCTCGCACGCTTTATTAAAAATTTAACATTTTTCACTGTATCATTCCAGGCACACCGGCCCTCAGAATTTCATGCGCGTCTCAGCGCTTAGTCTCAAAATTTTCCCAATTAATTTATAAAAATAAAACCGGAGGAAATCCGAGTAATTGCATAATTAATAATGCATATCATAATATATTAGAAAAATGGTACAACGCAAAGTGTGGTAGATTTATAAATAAAATATTTTATTAGTAGTTAATAATGAAAAATATAATTGATAATTAATAAATATATTACCTATTAATAAATTACTTATAATTGTATCAACAAAAATTTGATACAGATTTATAAATAAAAATTTATAAATATGAGTCATTATAATATTAATTATATTTATAACGTAATAATATATTAATAATAATAAATGATAATAGAATTGATAGGTATTAAATATATTAAGTAATAATAAATTACCAACAAAAATTTCACAAAGATTTATAAATAAAAATTTATAAATATTAGTTATCGTATTATTAATTAATTAATAACATAATAAAATATTATTAAATAATAATAAATATTACAATTGATAATAAATAAATATAATACTGATTGATAATTTATTAATAATTATGACAACAAAAAATTCACAAAAAATTTCTAAATATATTAATCTCTCTAATTAATTAATAAGTGACACTATATTATATTTTATATAAAGTATTACGTTTGAATTTAGTTATTATATTATTAATAATTACTAAATATGTTATTTATATAATATCTATTACTCATTAAAATTAACTATTAACTACTACTACAAAAAAAAAAAAACTATTAGTGGGGTGTGAACCATGTGCATGCCTCCTTGCGGTTGAACTGGATTCACGGTTGACTGGGCCATTTTAGACAGGTGGAGCGAAAGAAAGAACGATAACAAATAAAAATATATATAGATATATAGATAGATAGATATAGATACATATACTGGGGCTCAAATCGGGACAAAGTTGGATGTTATGATTTTGGAAACACCTGAACCCATCTTGGAAACATTCACCCGTATAAATATATACTACAACAGATTGGGAGAGGTCCCAGGAGAAGAACGTCATGGAGGGGTGGAAAAGGTGGAGAAGCTTGGTTTTTGCAGCAGCCAAAGCCTCTGCGGAGGACTTCGACGACGAGGAGGCGAGAGCGGCTGTCCAAGTCATGGAGAGAGAAGAACCCACCATCCGCCTGGCGAGAGGGGAGACGCCCGCTGCCATCGCGCGCCACCAGATACCAACTATGAAAGGAGGCACCAGCATCCCCGGCCAGAGAGCGGCTGCGTCTGATGCAACAACCAAGAAGAATTTTACATTTGAAGAAGGCGAGAGTAGCCATGGTGCCTTGATGAGATCAATCATAAAGAAGCAGGGGAGCCGTCCCCCGATGGATCGCAACTCTCCGCCCTCCATCACCACGAAGCTGAGGTCTGAAGAAAGCCAGGGTGGCGCTGTGGGTGCCACTCAACCCAACCCAAAGGAGCGTCCCAACGCTCCACCGCGGGAGCGCCACGCTCCGCCCGCCGTCCCCGCGGATATGAGAGACTATATAGACCGCAAAGGAGGCGCGGCGTCGGAGTCATTGCTGGTGATGGAGAAACTTCTGTCCAAAACCGACGTGGCCAGCGGGCAGGGGCGGCTGTCGCTGCCGCTGAATCAGCTATGCTCCCCGAACTTCCTGACAGGTGAGGAGAAGCAGGAGCTGAGGCGTCGCGATGAAAAGGGGAGCCCCGTGGACATCCGAGTGCCGCTGCTGCAGCTGCCGGGTCAGCAGGTCACCACCCTCAAGCTGAAGCGGTGGGACATGAGGAAGGGATCGTCCAAGGAGAAGGTGAGCAGCTCCTACGTACTCTGCGGCGCCTGGAACTCCGTGGTGAAGCAGAACAACCTCCGAGACGGCCGCCGCATCCAGATCTGGTCCTTCCGTCTAGGATCCGCGCTCAACCTTGCAATCGTCTGCTAGAAACAACGCGCCATGCATGCATGGATTCACAAGTACTTTTAGGGCTGTTCCGCTATTTTTATTTTTATTTTCTCCTTCAATAGAATTGTAAACACTTTTCAACTGTTATTAAATTCGAAATTACTTCATTATCGTAATTTAAAAATATTTTAATTAAATTAGAGATTCATGTTCCGCTTTTACAACAATAAAACCCTAATATATTATTTATAATAACACATTCTTATTCTTAATAATATTGCAACTAATAATTCTTAATGTCATTAGTAAAGTTGTTTTAAATTTCATAATTGATAATTAATAAATTAATTGATAAAAAAGAATAATGTTGGTAATATTAATTAATAAAAAAATACTAATAAAATAGTAATGAATCATAATAATAAATGATAATATAATTAAAAATAATAAATAATAAGTTCATCAATAATTCTTAATAATGTCAGGTTCACCCCCTTAAAAAGTTCAAGGACACCTCACTGCTCCCTCAAACGTTCTTTCATTGGCTCACCGTCAATGGATTCATAGTTTACGAACATATAGGTCCCTTCTCCAACATCACTTGCATGACTTGCATCTTCAAGTACAAATAAATGTGTTGTTTAAGCCCCGTCGGGTTGCTCCTTCACCTCCGTGAAAACACCTTGATGCAACACTTCCTTAACTTTCCAGATTATCTGGAACAACTTCACTTTGTTTTACACCACAACTAACAAACCTCCTCCTTCCTCTTTTTGGGCACGATCTTCAATTCTTTCCAATTCATTAAACTTCCAACCCCTTGCATGGAACAAACTCTCCTTGCTCTCAAAGAATCCAATACGACAATGTGTTCTCTGTGCAGTGCTCTCTCTCCAAAGATTCTGAGCTTTAAAGTGCATAGATTTCCTCCCTCGGCCTTTGCTTCTTGTTGATCACCCCTTCTTGATATAGGGAGGTTGTTCGCCCATCAACAAGACACCTGGAAAGATCATTTATGGGATTTTAAACTGCCCATAACTCATCCATCATTCCACCGGGATTTCTCAAAATAACTGCTAAGAAATAATTGCTTATGGACAGTTGGGAAACTCTTGGTTGGGGCGTGGTCTAAAAGACAACGATGCAACACCACCCATTGTGCAACTTCCGCGATGCAACCACATCTACCATGGTGCAATCTTACTTCACTTCGACATTGTCAAGAATACCGTGGTGTGGTCATTTGTTGTTGAACACACTACTACAGATAGATCTATTATCAACACAAAAAACAACCTTTATCGGCGCTAACAAAGTGTTATTCTAAGCGTTGTTAAATAGACCCCCTTTTATCAGCACTTTTGAAGTGTTGATTAAGGGGGGGGGGGAGCTTTATCAATGCTAGAAATAGCACTAATAATGGTCATACTGATGCAATGTGATGTTAAAATTACAACACTCTACAACATCAATTATTAGTATATGGAAAATTCATAATTTAATTGAAATAAAAATTAGATCACAAATACAAGAAAAAACACTATATTATGGAAATTTCAAACATTGTTTTGTACAATTGCATATCCAAGTACAATTTATCACAAACATTAAAAAAACATCAATACTTTCACTGTCTTTGGAACCCGACCACCTCTCAGAAAAGCCTGATCATGGTATAAGTTGTCAAACAAACCACCCCAACTCAAGAAAAAGAATCCATCTGTATAATAAAACAATTCTTATGTTAGTAATAATATAAAAAAATAAACATAAATATGAAACAATACATTAATAAAATGTCATTTTTAACTGAAACCACACAATTTGAGTCACACTGGTCACACCGTGTATCAAATTGTGGTGAGGATATTCCAACACATCGCAAATGACTTATGGAATTTTTTCATAAAGTATCCAAACAATCTAAATGCAATTTATCATTTTGGATTATGTCACATGTGTTTTGGACTAAAATGTAATTTTTAAACTCAAAACACACAGTTTGAGTCACACCAGACACATCATGTGTCAAATTGAGATGTATATGATTCCTACATGACACAAATCACTTATGGATCATTGTCATAAGGCATCAAAATAATCTAAATGTGTTTTCTTAGTTTTTAGTACGTGACATGCATTTTGAACTAAAATGTCAATTTTAAATAAACATACACACCTGGAGTTATATCGGTCACACCGTGCATTCGATGGATGTGAGTTCAATTCCTACATGTCACAAATGACTTAAGGAACATTTTCTAAAAGTATCAAAACAATCTGAATGTGTTTGCACAATTTTGAGTATGTCTCATGTCTTTTTTATTAAAATATCATTTAAATTGAAAGCACACACTTTGAATCATATCGATCACTTCATGTGTTAATTTGATGTGAGACTGATTCCTACACATCAAAAAATGTCTTATGAATCATTTTTCGAAAGTATCAAGACAATCATAGCTTGTTTGTTGTTTTTTAGTGAGTGACACATGTTTTGAGCTAAAATATCAAATTTGAACTTATAATAGACACTTTGAGTCATATCGAGAAAACCATGTATTGGATTGTGGTGCAGATGATTTCTACACATCAAAAATAACTTATGGATCATTTTCCCAATGTATCAAATCAATCTGTATACTTTTACTTAGTTTTTGAGTAGGTGACATGCATTTTGAACAAAAATGTCAATTTTAAATAAAAAGACACACTTAGAGTTATACCAGTCACACCATGCATCAAATTGATGTGTAATTGATTCCTACATGTCACTAATGACTTAAGGATCATTGTATTAAAGTATCAAAACAATTATAATATGTTTTATTTGTTTTGAATATGTCATGTTTCTTTTTTACTAAAATGTCAATTTGAAAAAAAAATGGACTTTAAGTCATACCAGCCACATTGTGTGATAGTTTGACATGAGACTGATTCTTATACATTACAAATGACTTATGAATCATTATTATATGGTATCAAGAAAATACAATCATGTTTGCTCAATTTTCAATGAGTGACACACGTTTTGAACTAAACTATCAATTTTAAACTATTAACATACACTTTGAGTCATACTGGGCAGAGCATGTATTAGATTGAGATGCGACTGATTCATATAGGATCAAAATATGTATGTAGATGGCACAATACAAGGGGGGGGGGGTGAATTGTAGGTTTTAAAACTTTCATTATGAAACCTAAAATAAACTTAGTTTAAAAGGATTTAAACTAATCCAATTCACAATACCTATAAATGTGATAAAACTATGAATCAGTGTGGGATCTAATACCGATGAATAAGATAATTGTAATTAGGTCGACTACAATAATTATGGTAATCATATTGATTATGAGAAGTATACCACATGTTGTATTTAAAGCACAATCGTATCCTAGATGAATACGATGATTAGAGAAAGCAAATAGATGATCGTAATTACAATGGTTATGATAATAAAATAATTACAAAAATAGATGATTCTATCATAAAATGTATAGAATCATAAGCACTAATAAAATGCGAAAAGTATGCATTGTAATTGATACAATTATAATGATATGAAATATGAATAGAAAGAAAAACTAAAATATTTCTCTTTCTATTACAATCACAACAAAAATGTAAAGAATACAATTGTTTTAACCCAAAGAGAAGGTTATACTTTAACCTAAGATATAGGTCCCTTGATTTATACTTTCAAGCAAGTCTATCTTACCCACACCAGGGTAATCCATCATTTCAAAGATTGAATTTAGTCTGTCTGCCTATCCCTGACAACCCTCGATTAAGTAAGTAATCAGCTGCTCTGTCTTCCTAGCCTCAGAAGCCCTCGATCTGCAAAATATCGGCACCAGTATGTCTGCCTATCCCTGGAAGTGCTTGATCATAATCACAATTGATCGATATCGCACAAAGAAAATCAAAAATCCTCAAAGATATAAGTTCTTGGAACAAGCTATCCACAACTTTTATTCTTTAGATCTTTCACACAAGGTAGTGATTTTGACATAGCTCTTGCAGAGTATCTCTAGATCGTCAAAATTGTTATAAGCTTAGTTGAATGACCTGGTATTTATATCCTTCATCCCAATAGTCATATTAATAATTCAATGGTTATATTTTTTCTAAAAATTCAGAGGTACTTGGACACCTAGCACTTCAACGGTCATATTAAAATAGAATACATGACATCGTTTTAATTGAAATATATAACAAATTGCATGAAATAATTTTGATATAAAATATGTCCTTTTATAAGAATTAATATATACAAGAAACAATAAGGTTTATAATGATGATTTTCATAAAGAAAATAATAGGTGGTTATGATTGAAATCACGACATGCAATTACGATTGATATCATGATTTACAGTTACGATTACACTAGTTATGATTGAATTTATGACATGAAGTTATGATTGTAAACTAGTTATGATTGAAATAAATGCATACGATTATAATAGAAAATAATACATGCAGTTACGATTGAATACAATACACGCATTTACAATACATGTGGTTATGATTGAATTCAATACACACAGTTACGATTGAATTCAATACATGCAGTTACTATTGAATAAAATAAAAAACGCATTCGATATAAATAACTATGGAATGTATTTAAAAAGAGTTTGTGATTTCCAAAACAAAATTAATGGAGAATTCAAAACAACACTTTTGACTCAATAATTCCTACACATCACAAATGATTTATGTATCATTGTACTAAAGTATCAAAACAATATAAATGTTTTTGATTGGTTTTGAGTATGTGATGTGTGTTTTGAAATAAAAAATAAATTTTAAATAAAAACATACTTTGTTTCATACTGGTCACACCATGCGTCAGGTTTATGAGTTGTTAATTCCTATACATCAAAAATGACATAATGATTGTAGTCCTAAAGTATCACAAAAATTTGAATGTGTTTTTATCATTTTTTTAGTATGTCACATGTCTTTTTAACTAAAATGTAATTTTAAACTAAAAACACACACTCTGAGTCATACCAGACACATTGCGTGTCAGTTTGACATGAGGCTAATTTCTACATATCAAAAATGACTTATGAATAACTGTACTAAAGTATCATGAAAACCCAAGCATGTTTTCATGATTTTTAGTGATTCACACATGTTTTGAATTAAAATATAAATTTTAAACTGATAATGAACAATTTGATTCATACGAGACACACTATGTTTTAGATTGAGGTACTACTGATTCCTATGTGTCACAAATGATTTATGGATATTTTTCCTAAAGTATCAAAATAATATGAATACATTTTCTTGGTGTTGACTATGTGACTTCTATTTTGAACTAAAATGTCAATTTTAAATAAAAAACACTTTGAGTCATAACAGTCACACCGTGCATCAGATTGATATATGGTTGATTCTTATACATCCCAAATGACTTATGGATCGTTTTCTTAAATTATCAAAACAATAAGAATGTGTTTGATCATTTTTGAGTATGTCACATGCCTTTTCTTATTAAAATGACAATTTGAACTAAAAACGCTCGCTTTGAGTCATATTGGTTACATTATGTGTCATTTTTATGTGGGAATAATTCCTACAGGTCAAAAATGACTTATGAATAATTTTACTAATATATCAAGACAATATGAGCGTGTTTTCTTGGTTTTTAGTGAGTGATAGACGTTTAGAACTAAAATATCAATTTTAATCTGATAACGTATACTTTGAGGCATAACATGCATACCTTGTATCATATTGAGGTGTGGATAATTCCTATGCATCAAAAATGAATTATGGATAATTATCCTAACGTATCAAAAAAATCTAAATCTGTTTGATCATTTTTGAGTATGCGACTTATGTTTTCATCTAAAATATCAATTTTAAATAAAAACACACTTTGAGTTATATAAGTCACGCCATGTGCTGGATTGATGTGAAGTTTATTCCAACATGTTTCAAATGTGTTATGGCTCATTTTACTTATGTATAAAAACAATCTGACTTCATTCCCTAGTTTTGAGTATGTCACATGTTTTTTTTATTAAAATGTCAATTTAAATTGAAAACAATGAATTTAAGTCATACCAGTCACATCGTGTGTCTTTTGATTTGATACTGATTCCTATACATCAAAAATGACTTATGAATCATTTTCCTAAAGTATCAAGACAATTTGAGTGTGTTTTATCAGTTTTCAATGATGAACACATGTTTTGAACTAAAATGTAAATTTTAAATTTATAACAGACAGTTTGTGTCATACCGGGTACATCATGCATGAGATTGAGATTTGACTAATTCCTACACATAAAAATTGACTTATGGATTATTTTCATAATTTTTCAAAACAATATGAACTCATTTTATTCGTTTTGAGTATATAGTGTGTTCTTTGAACTAAAATGTCAATTTTAAACTAAAAACATGAAATTTGAGCCATACCAGACACACTGTGTACTGGATTGAGGTTTGGTTGATTCCTATACATCAAAACTGACTTATGGATCATTGTTATAAAGTATAGAAAAATCAGTTTTTTCCTTGGTTTGAGTATGTGATGTGTGTTTTTAATTCAAATGTAAATTATAAACTAAAAGCATACAATTAAAGTCATACAGAGCACATTGTGTATCATATTGAGGTGTAGATGATTCAGGTGTTATTGATTCATACACCATTCAAGTTAATGTTCACAAAATATCTTTTGGGAAGTCATAATTTTCCATTCAACCATTGAAAAATACCTTGGTAGATGCATCCTTATGATTCACTTCATATTTTAGGAAGCATGTGGTTTCCTCTTCCATCTAAAAGGAAAATTTTCCCACTTTTCTTTCCTATTTTAGATAGTTGAAAACAATGTACGACTTCCCAAATAATATGTGAAAAAACAAATAAGTATTATATTTAAATGATCATGAAATTAACTTAAAAATAATATATAAATTGATGAAAAAATTAACTAAATAAGTAGTAAAAATTCACATTCTCATGATATATGTAAACATGCATGGACCATTTTGGTATCTCTATTGTCTTAGCTATATAATTGAAGTCCAATCTCTAATGAGCATGAGAATATTCAAACATGTTACTAGCTTTGTTATACTGGGCACACCATATATTTGATTGAGGTGCAGGTGATTCCTACACACCACAAATGACTTATGAATTGTTTTCCTAAAGTATCAAAATAATATGAATGTGTTTTCTTAGTTTTTAGTATGTAACTAGTGTTTTGAACAAAAGTTTCATTTTTAAACTAAAAATTTAAATTTCAAGACATACTAATAATACCTTGTATAGGATTTCGGTGTGGTTAATTTTTGTACATCACACAATGCCTTTTTATTCTACAACGAATTCAACATTTGAGGTTATCTAAAAATATTATTGTTTGATAACCTAGAATATTGAATGAATTATAGAATAAAAATATAAATGCATCTTCATGAGTGCATCATCCATGTTGATTGCATGATCATAGTACATGGGTGTTTCATCTTTATTAAAGACTCCATCTATAATTTTTTTTCTCTGATCATTTTGTGTTCTTAATAGACCACAAAATGGTCACAGAAAAAAAATTATTGATGCAGTCATTTCTTCATGATCTCTCTGAAAATTAGAAAAATAACTATCAGAAAATAATGATAAGTAAATGAACTAAAAAAAGTAGATAACATGATGAGAAAATTAACAAAATATATAGTAGGAAGTCACCTCTTCATGATGTCTGTATATAGTCTAACAAAAAATATTCTAAACATTTGTTTCTAAAAAAATATATTTTCTCTTTTGGATATGAGGACTTTCAATAGTCCTGGTAGTATTATAAAAATATAAATAAACAAATTATTAATAAATATTTTAAATGAAATTGTAATTATCATCAGAAATACCTCTTTGGGGATGCAAGCTTGTTGATGTAATATGATATCTTTCATAAATTTACAAACATAATAACCATAATATTTTAAATTAGTTTGTTTCGGGAACTTTAGAAACATTGAGAAAAATAAGTAATTGGTTTTGATATATGTTTTGATGGTGAAATATTATTATATATACCATAATACTTTTCTAGTTTTAGAATTCAATAGAATTTTTTTGATTATGGACTGTCCTTATTTCAGGATTTTGATAGTATTTAAACACTAACTTATCATAACACAATTTTCATTAAAATATAATATAAAATTTATAACTTGAAGTTTATTTGTAAAATTTTTCATGTAGTGTATTCCAAATTGATAAATGTCATCATGTGTGTTTGGTTTGTTGGGTATCCATGCATTGAATCCAAAAAATAAATCGTTGGAGTATCCAAATTGATTGCAATGAGTCACCAATGCAGCCTAAAAACAAAAGGAATAAGTAATGAAATGAATGAAAATAAATTTTATATGATTAAATTATGGATTTTTACCCTTAAATCATGGGTATTAAGAAGAGTATTTCATCTGTAAGTTTGTTTTAAAACATTATGGACAATTTTTGCACTAATTTTTTATATTGCTTTGGTTCCAATGAAAATAGTTGTGTAGAAGTGATGTGAGGACTAATGAGTCCAAATTTATATTCACACGGTTTTCACTTAAAATAGTATTGATATATATGCCTACAAAAAATATGAATAGTATTTAGTCATAATTAACATTTTATATTTCCTATTGGAAAAACAAATCATGAAAACTTACCACATGTATACATTTACAACTATGACTCATAACTATTCATGGTTGAGGATTCCATTTACATTTTCATTACCAATATTGTATGTAATGGCCTCTTCATACATATATTCCTCAAAATCAATTATAGTTATATCACTAATTTTTAATTTTATTTCTGCACGAACCTTTAATGTTAGTAAATGTGGAAATTGAACAAGTGTTGTAAATGTACTTTTTAAATATCTTTTAGATTGTTTGGTTGATAATTTGGATCATTTTTATTTGACCTTTCATTTCACCCCTTCCATTTATCATTTGGTAATATCTTTCATATGGTTAGAACTTATTTCATTAATTTTTAAAGGTTTTTCATAAAAAATAAATTGGAAAGAAATAACTCCTTGTAAAAATGTATTTTTACAAGATCAAATTTCCATGAAATGAAAGTTCTAATAGCAAGATCGACCATATTAATATCTACATCATCATGTGGAATAAGTATCTTGGTGCTCGGCTGGTGATCTACATGAATCCTAGCTCTTACATGTCTTATTGGAAGTTGTTTTTTATTTAGAATATCTCCTTGGATATTGCACACAGTACCCCTCGCAATAAGGTAATTGGTGAGTGTTGATAGATATAAATCATAATCATTTTAACCAGTAGAATATTAGTATAGTAAAGTTATCAGGGTTTACATGATTTAAATTTCACAAAAACAATTATGAAAATATTGATTACCTCTTCTAAGATATCTCTTTGAGGGGAATGGATCACCTCAAATATGGTTGGGGGGGGGGATATTTACATAGTGGTTTTTATTATGTTGTTTCTTCTCTTTTATTCCTTCCCATAATATTTTCTAACAACTCAAACTGCTAATTATGTTTTTCTTATAGAGCATATAATCATGTTTTCATCTCTTAAATTTTCTTATCTTTATCCCCTTATTCATTTCATTTCTCAAAATATGTTCAGGGAGACACCTCAAAACCCACACCTCTTACACGACCATACTGTTCTGGTCGCTTCAAGGCCACTAATAGTATTTTTTCATCAGGTATATTTGATGACGATTCTTATTTATAAGTTAGATAAAAAACATAGGAATGTAAGTAATCATTGTTATATAATACATATTTAAGGAAAAATAAAATTTTATTATGTAATACTTACACAATATTCCCACACTTTTTGTGTGTTTTCATATATTAGTATCCCATATTTATGTACACATGAATCCTTCCATAGCACATGATGTGAGATGGAAGTGGATTTTAATTTAGATTCACCAATCTACATATAAAAAAGGAACATAATTATATTTCTGTTTCATGTCACATAAAAGTATTACTATAGATTAAAAATACGTACCATTTTTTATCAAGTGAAGCATACCCCATCCCTACTTTACAGTAGGGGTACATTGGTTTTTCTACACATTGCTTATTTTCAGCACCCAGTTTTTGTTTCATAAATTAACAATTCTTAATCAAATTGATTAATACATAGATCATCAATTAATTTATTACCATTCACAATGTACCGGAAAACATGTATTCTCATGAAGACCAATAAATGAATTCATGTTTTTTGGTTTATCAGGTGTTCAGACATCTGTGGTGGGTGTAAGTTCATTTTCCCTTTGACATATTTGAGATGATAATTTTTAAGAATTTTTAAAAAGCCTATATCATTATTTCAAATGACCCTTAATACAAATTTAATTTGGTATTAATCTACTATAAATGCACTCTACAAGGGATAATGAAGAGTAAATCAACATTTAATTATATTGTTTAGTAAAATAATTAAATTATATCATAATTTTCTCCTAATATCTTCCCAAATTAGTTCCTTAAGTGTAGACACAACATTTTTCCATGAATATACATCAATTTTAATGTTCATTAAAATTGATATCCTAATGTAACTATTGAAAATAATCTTTTTGGGGTTAATAGGCCGACCGTGTGGATTCCATCCAACCTCTAATTCGATGCCTTTGTTTCTCACCTTAATAATTTTTTCTATCACCATCACACTATGACACTACTATTTTTTCTGGGACACAGGTTATTAAACATCTACCATTTCTTGATCTTCAACATCATCAATATGTTTTTCTTTATATTGGCAGCATCAATATGTGAAGAAACTTGTTGTTTCTATACATTGGGAGCATCAACATGTTGAGAAACCTATTGTTCCTTATGATTGTGAGCATAGACATGTCTAAAAGTCATTATCTATAGAATTGGTTGAACAATTAATTTAGATTACATAAATTAAGAATTTAAAAGATTACAATATGAGGTAACAGAATGTATATTGCAAAAAAAGATAACATAGTTATTGAACTCTCTTTTTAAAGGTTTAAGGGATTTGGCCCCTCTATCGAGTATCCAAATCTCCTAATTTTGGTCTCCTATGACATATCAGAACACATCTACTTTTGGAAGAGTAAAAAATGATTATGATTTCCTAATGAAAGGTTCATCCTATGTTGAGTTGATGTATGTCCCTTCAATGTTTTTGATTAATAACAGAACAATTGACCAATTTTGGTTTGCAGGATTTGGAACATAAAATACTTGTACTGTCTGTGAAGCCATAACAAACAATTTGTCTTTGTAATATTCCTTACGAAAATCCAATTTCACAAATCCTAATTCATCTATTTTAACTTCACTCCTATTATCAACCCATTTTTATTAAAAAAATTGGAAATTGGAATGTTGTATAATCCAACTCAAATATTAGTTTGATGATTCCAAAGTATGAAATATTCACAAAAATTGTATTTCTATCCTTGGTACTAGATAAATACATCACTTCAGCCACAATTGTAGCTCCAATATTTGTTTATGGAACTAACTTATTAATTTTCATTTATATGTAACAGATAACCGTTAATTACATTACCATTATAATACAATACATGCACACTTGGTCCTCTGGCTAGCCATAAAAGTCGTTCTGAAATTGAGTATGGATTTAAAGTTTAATCCTTAAAATATGGCATAAAAACCATCCTATAAACTATTTATTATGTTTATTTGATATCTAGATTTCATCCCTTGATGTATTCAAATTTATAAGAATTACTTTGTGGGTTTCAACATATGGTGAAACCTATAAAATATTATGTAAAACATAAAGATGATCCTGCTCCCACTTTGTAATAGTAATTGTGTAAGCATCTATTATAAAACTTTATTCACAAAAAACAACCTGGTGTGATGATATTTCTATAGACCAATGATTTTCACATCATATTGGTTTTTGTTACATAATTCATCGACATCTTTAACAACATATCACTCTACAATACAACCTTCCAACCAATTTTGGTTTTTAGAATACCTGCAAGAACCCAGTTCTTCCCTTGAGGTACAAATATTTTCTTTTCAGTTTTTACTTATGAAAATGGAGGAAAAAAAGATAAAAGGTTGGTTGTAGGCCTGTTACATGACATGATTGGGAATTACACACCATGTATTTCTAAAAACATGCCATGTAATGAGGGTTGTACACTGTATAATCCCAATACACAACCATGTAATAACCTAGATAGGATTTGTTTGGACACATTGTGTATTTTCTAGTACACACCGTGTAAGTTTATTTTTTTAGATTAAATTGGGAAGTAGCATCGTTTTTTTACAGACAAACAGAAACAGGCCCCTTAGATGACCAGCATGCCCAGATAAATCCAAATGGGAATTTGCCTCATGTTTCATCGTCCGACACCTGATTTAAACACCATCAGATCTGTTGAAATCCCCTCAGTGAGTGATCAATTACTCTTGAGCCTTTCTTCCTAATATCTTATCTCGACCTAGTTATTGAAGTTCGAGCATTTATTATTTTTATATAGATATACTCCATTCTAGGTCTAATCAAAGATTGACGCTGTACTAGGAGAGTCGTACGAGTACGAGGTAGGTGGTCTCATGCCTTTTGCTTAATGTGAAGTTGATTATATGTTTTGGAGTGCTACGATCCCACTTTTAGGGCATTAATTTAATTTATAATTGACCTATGTTGTTTCCTAATGTTGATTAGTAAATTAATTAAATTATTTAAGGCATTTTTGAGTTTTTTATCCTTGAATAAGGGCCACCCCATGGGTGTGTTTTCCCTTGAATGTACGTTTATGGCCATTTGGCCTAGGATTCCTATGGGAATGCCTTTTATTTTCCATTAATGGGTTGTTTAAAATGGAATTAGTTAACTCAATGTTTTCCCATGTGAGGTAGTTTATAGATAAGCCTTGTGATAGTTTAATTCACATGTTAGGCTTGTTATATAAATTCATTCCCTATGAGTATTGGAAGGCCAATACTTATGAGGTTGTTCCTTAATAGTTTATTATTTTATGCCTATGGGTGAGGTTTTAACTATGCCTATGGGCGGGGATTTATTATGCCTGTGGGTGAGAATTTTTTATGCCCGTGGGTGAGGTTTTTCTATGCCTGCAGGTGAGGTTTTGAACTGAATTTTGGGATGTAAATCCTTATGATTTGTTGACCAAGACAAAACACAAGATTGGATTCATAATTCTCATAAAATTTCTTAGATATTCTCTTAAGACATCTGTTGTGCTTATTTATAGGATTTTTTACTTTTGAGTACTTCCTAGCTTCATGATTTCACCTTTTCACACTACCTGTTATATATATTCACTGACAGATCGACATGGATCTTGGGTGGTTGCCTAAGAAGATTTAGTCTCATACCCTATTTGGGTTACGTTTTTGGCACAAAATGATTATATGATTGCAGGTGTTGATCCGGGAAAGCACCCTTCTTCTAGTACTTGATTTTCTGTTAGGAGTAAGAGCACAAGGGACCGATCCGAGGCTTGCGATGTTTCTTAGTTTAATTTGTTTCTTTTGGTTCTTTTGGAACATATATTGTGAATTATTGCAGTATAACTATTTTGGCTATTTTTTTAAAACATATATCATACTGTATCTTCTTTTGTATGGAATGATGCTTGGTTATTTAGTTATCAAACTTCCCCTATTTAATTATATTGTATGGTATATTTCTTCTGCTAATGCTCTACTATTGTGTTCTGCTATGTTATACTCTACCAATGAGGGCATAGTTTCCCCACTATCACTCCTAGGCCCTCCCTGCTAGTTGGAAGCCTCTGGAATTTAGGAAAATGTTCTTGAGGCCATGTGTCCAATTGGGTATAGGGAATATTTGGGTGGAGTCCGAACCAAGGACCTTACAAAGTGGTATCAGAGGCAGTGTCCATTTGATGTTACAGGGAGGATGCTGGGCCCTTCTAGGGGGAGGATTATCGAAATCCCACATCGAAGGAGGAGGAGCATGAAACACCCCTTTATAAGGTGGTGTGGATACCTCTCCCATCATGATGCCTTTTCCTGGGGGATATCTGAGGGCCAGAGCCCTGATAAAGCGAAAACATGCGGGATAGACCCAAAGTAGACAATATCATGATCATGGGTTGGACTAGGCCATCACAAATGGTATCAGATCCAATGTCCATTTGATGTGCTAGTGAGGAAACTAGTCCCTTCTAGCTGCAGATTATGACAATCCCACATTAAAGGAGGAGGAGAATGAAGCAACCCTTTATAAGGTGGTGTGAATACCTCTCCCATTATTAGGCCTTTTCCTAGGGGATTCCTGAGGTCCAAATCCCAGGGAAAGAAAAACCATGTGGGCTAGGCCCAAAGCAGACAATATCATGATTGTGGGATGGGTTGGGCCTTCACAATAACCTTTCAAAATATTTATATACCATTAAATGGGTTATATCAATCTATAATATATAGGTTTTTGTGCCCAAATTTACCATACTGATATAAGTGGTCATTTAAGTACAAGTAGAGATTGAATCCATATGGACCAAAGAAGAAACCTAGAGACACATACATTCTATGGAGGATTGGATATGATGTTTCCAACTACGAGGTTGATTTTAATGTGGAAAATAGAATACTAAAGTACCTAAGATAATGGATTGAATAGAATAATGAAGCACCTAAATATTTTAATGTAAATAATTAAAGAATATGGGTTGATCATAGGTTGTTGTTAGGGTTATATTTGATGATTTTTTTTTCATAGAAAATTTTATATCACTAATTCAAGATGTATCCATAAAATGATATAATTACTAACATCATTCAAAAAGTTATTCCCTAAAAAATTCCAAGTATAATCACTAATTACCTTAGAGGATAACTTAAATGATCACTCCAAGGAATTGGATCATAATAGCACTCAAAATGCTTTATTTTTAAAGTTGGTGAAGATGGGAAAGAAAAATAACCCATCAGATGGAAATCTTAAAATAATGAACTAATTAAAGAATTTAAATCATAAAATAACATAATATATAGCACCTTTATACTCCCTTTGATCAAAATATAATAGTTTTATCCCTCCATTGATGCTATTCTACCAATGGAAGTGGGAAGTAGACATATGAGGGAAGAATTGAAGAAGAAAAGCATTGAAATAACGATCCCTCCACCATTGTGTGAAGAATTTAAAAAAAGATGATGTGAAGAGATTAAATCACTAAGTAAATGGTATAAAAATGATATTAATAAGAATAAAAAAGTTAATAATAATAACTTGTATTAATAAATTAATGTGATTCGAAAAACTTACATGAGAAAAAATGAATACACAATTACAAAATAAAAGCTTAACAATAAAATTGAATGAAAAACTTGGATCCTAAATACATTCAAAAAAATAACCTTATATAAGTGTATTAAGAACCTTAGTTCAACCCCCAATAATAAATTCCCTCCCATTTAATTATTATAGTAAAATGTGGGATAGAAATCAAAGAAAATTGGACTTTTCAAAGTTGGCTACAAAAATATAACCAGATTCATCTTCCCTTTTGGAATGAAAATAAGTCAATAAATATGGAAGAATAATTGATTTTAGTTGAATATAAATACATTAATTTAGGTTCCCTATAATATCTGTAAAAATTTCATTCCAAATGGATCATCCATTCTGAAGTTATTCTTGAAATAGTTGGGTAGTTTTATGGGCCTTCAAATCTGGCCCACAAATTAAATATCAACTTGGGATCCCTGGATATCTCTGAAAACATCAGAATTAGCTCTATCCATAGTTTAATGAAATTATCCCCATAATTTTATATTTATATATTTAAAATTTTAGATTCATTGGGCTTGATTTGTGGTCTCCACTTTTATTTGATGGGCCTAAGGCCCAATATGCTTTATCTAGAAATTTATGCATTCATTGCCACAAATATACGTCTTCCTTTGGGATTAATTTATTGATCCTAAAAGAAAAAAATGTTCCAAAAAAAGTTATAAATAATATCCCAAAATATCAAATTCAAATAATTAATATAAATTTTTTTCTAAAAATAGATGATTCATTGAGAAAAAAATTTCACTTTCAACATGAATTGCACATGTTATGAGAAATGAAGTTCAATTTTAAAAATGCACTAAAAATGATGTTTATGGACTTTGAAATAATTGAATATTAAAATATAAATAATTAATATTAGCCTCTTTCAGTGGATAATCAACACCCCCAACTTGAGTTTTTATATTCATGAGGAAAAAGTATCTTAAAAATATGAAATTTAATTCCCTTTTCCAAAACAATTTTAACATACAATGCTCATAAAAAGACATCATTCCTAATAATCATTAAACCTATAAATATAATTTCACAAATCTAGGTCCACAAGAATATCCCAAGCCCATTCCTTTGGTTAAATTCATCATAAAATTTCATCCAATTTCAATTTATAATGATGATGTGTTGTGCATCACCAAATAAATGTGGCCCATTTTCTTATTCAAGGGAAGAAAATGGAAGCACTAGGTGGGAATCACATTAAACATTAAGATGATTATCTAATTTTATTTTATTTTTTTTAAATTTTTTTGTTTTTTTGAACCACAATAAAGATGAAAAGACCAACTTTGGGAAATAAAACTATGGAGTCATAATCCCCAAGTACCGAACGCCACACATTTTTTCAATTCCATGCACTAAAATAGAGATGTAAATAATAACTCTAGGCAAGAAAACTACAGAGTTATGATCCATAAGTTTCAAATTCCATACATTTGGATAAAAAATTACCATATGTGTTTTTTTAAATTTTTTGGATACTAAAATTAAACTAAAAGTGGCCCCAAACCATATTATATGATGAAAGGGGCCCAATAACTCAAAATTACACCCAAAATCCAATATATGTGCATTGTGGAATTTTGATTAAGAGGATAAACATGTAAATATTAAAAAATCACATAATACAATTTCAATATCCAAAAACTATACTCATGAACATAAAAATGAATTAAAATAACAATAAAGGCATTCAAATATCATTTGAAATTCAGTTTCCATGTTTCAAAATGTACATTAATTAATGAAAGGATAATGAATTTAAATTATCCATGAAATCCCAATTTATTTTTTCATAAAATCATAGATTTTCACCCCCAACTTAAAATGACAATACCCTCAGTGTTAAAAGAGAATAGAAGAGGTAGATTAAAATTGGCAAGAGATATGGAGAGATGTTATTTGAAATTAAATCATGGAACAAGACCACCATATTTTAATTTGAATACCCATTAATAAGAAAATTTTCACTTTGGATTCTCGTCACACGTAGACTCCTTGGGGATTATTGATGGCTAGGTTTAGACTTTAAAAAGCATGGGTTTTATTTAAAAACACTACAATTATTCAGCTACTAAATATCACACACAAGAGAAATTGGATCACATTGGAAACCCTGATAGGGTTACCTTAACAAAAAAATAGAAAAATACACAAAATAAGAAAAATTCAGAAGTTGGGTTGCCTCCTAGAAAGCACTTAAGTCATTAGCTCGACTTGGACCCCCAAATTATCCAATACAAACTTTCAACATTTTAATCTCTCCATTTTCTCTAGTTTTAATATATTAATATTGATTATTTATTTAGAATTTGTTTCATGTACAATCCTTTGTTCTAAAATAAATGAGAAAATCCAAGGAATATCATAAGTGGTTGATCTGGTTGCTTCTTTAGTCTTTCCTAAGGCATCAATGATAATTATTACTTTTTTGGTTTCAAGAGAAGAATTAATTTAAACTAAAAGGTCATTGTTATACCTTATTAAGGGATTCTTGAGTGGGTAAGTAAGGAAAATAATTTTGATATTAGGTTGTTTGGGAAATTCAGACATAGGTCTGGACATTGAATTGAACTCCATTTCATTTTTAAAATTTATCAATAGAATTAGTTCCCTTTTAATAGAATATTAAACCAAAAAAATTGATAGATTAGTTTAATTAAATGGTATGGACTCAAAGTCTGTGATTTATTCCAATGGTTTAGTGATTTTTGTTTCTGAAAAATCATCAAATGACTTATATTCAAGAGACTCATTCCATGATGTCAAATTCTTCTCTTTTGAATCTAAAAAATCAATTTCCTCCTGATTTAAAGACCCTTGAACAATTCATTGATCTTTTTCATCTATCTAATATCCAAAGGTTGGTAATTTTTTAAGTTCATGAGAGGTTTTGGGGATAAAAAAATCTTCTTTCAGTGATGAGGAAAGGATAACCTGAGTGGGAATGATTTCTATAACCGTTTCAATGCCTTGTAGTTCTAATCTTAGTGATGAAACTTACAAATTCATTTTGTCCATATTTTTACACATTTTTCAAGAAGTTTTTGGTGATTATGGTGGATACGATTTTTTACATCATAGAATTCCCTAGAATTTATCTCTTCAAGAATCCTTGAGAGTGTTGGGAATTTATCCTTTTAAACATTCTTCATCCCATTCACTGTAAATCTCACCGGGTGTGGGGTATTAATTAAATGTTTGATCAAAGAAATTCACTATGTGAGTGGCTTAACAATGTGGATTTATCATTTAATTCTAGTCTGAGTTTATGATGGGGTAAGGTTGACGATACTTCACTGTAGTATACTAAAATTTGGATTCAAGATTCATTGGACATAGACAAATAAAAAGGGGAAAATATAAGAGAAATTGGATAAGAAAATAGAAATGGGAGAGAATAGAATGAGTTTATAAGGTGAATTAATTGGGTCCTTGGAAATAGTTCCCAAATTTATTTTTTACCAAACTTACCCTATTGGTTTAAGTGGTCATTGAAGTATAAGTAGGGATCAAATTCACAGGTACCAAAGAAGAAACCTAGAGACATGTGCATCCTATAGAGGATTGGATATGAAGATTACAACTATGAGGTAGATTTTAATGTGAAAATAGAATAATAATGCATCTAAGAGAATGCATATAATAGAATAATGAAACGACCAAATATTTTAATGGAAATAATTAAAGAATATGGGTTGATCATAGGTTGTTTTTAGGGTTATATTGGATGAATTTTTTTTCTTAGAAATTTTTTGATCACTAATTCAAGATGTATCCATAAAATAATATAATTCCCAACATCATTCACTAATTTAATCCTTAATAAATCCTAGTTATAATTAAAAATTCACTTATAGGATAAATTAAATGAGAAATATAAGTAATTGGATCATTTGATCACTCAAAATGCCTTATTGTTAAAGTTGGCGAAGATGGGAAATAAAAATAACTCATCGAATGGAAATCTTAAAATAATGAACTGATTAAATAATTTATGATCATAAAATAAAATCAAATCTATAACCTTGATACTCCCTTGGATCAAACCATAATAGGGTTATCCCTCCATTTATTTTATTCTACCAATGGAAGTGGGAAGTAGACTTATGAGGGAATAATTAAAGAAGAAAAGCATTGAAATAATGATCACTCCATCGTTGTGTAAAGAATTTCACAAAAGGTGATGTGAAGAGATTCAATTCTTAAGGAAATAGTATCAAAATGATATGAATAATAATATAAAAGGTGAAGAATAAGAACTTATATTTATAAATTGAAGTGATTTGAAAAAATTACATGATAAAAAATTAATGTGCGATTGAAAAATAAAATCTTAACAATAATATTGAAAGAAAAACTTGGATCTTAAATCCCTTCACCACCAAATACTTATATAGAAATATTATGAGCCTTAGTTCTACCTCCCTAAAATTAATTCCATTCCTTTTAATTAGGATAGTAAAATGTGGGAGAGAAATCAAAGGAAATTGGACTTTTCAAATTTAACCACAAAAATAGGACTAGATTCACCCCATCTTGGCATGAAAATAATTCATTTAATAAGGAATAATATTTTATGGTTGTAGAAGAGAAATATTTTCTTATAGGTGTATTATAATATCTATAAAAATTTCATGCTAATTGGATCAACCATTCTAATTTTATTCATGAAATAACGGTTTGGTTTTATGGACCATCAAACCTGGCCCAAAAATTAAATTTTAACTTGGGCTCCTTGGATTTCCTTGAAAATTTTATAATTTTCTCTATCTACAGATGAATGAAATAATATATATAATTTTCTATTTCTATAGTTATAATTTGATCTTAATTGGGATTGATTTTTGGGTTCCACTTTTATTTTATGGGCCAAAGACCCATTATGATTTATCTATAAATTTATTTATTCATTTCCAAAAATATCCATCTTCCCCTGGGATTCATCTATAGATCCTAAAAGAAAAAACATTCAAAAAAAGTGATCAATAATATTCCAAAAAATAAAATTCAAATAATTAATATAATTTTTTCCACAAATATATGATTTATTGAGCCCAAATTTTTACATTAAAGATGAATTTCACATGTGATGATAAATCAAGATAAATTTCTAAAATGCACTAAAACTGATGTTTATAGACTTTGAAAAACATGAATATTAAAATATAAAAAATTAATATTCTCTTATTTCAGTATCTGATCAATTGGACTACATAGTAAAATCTCTCTTAATATGTGAACCATCATATAAATGAATATTGGGGAAAGAACATCTCTAATTCAAATAATATGATAGACATTCCCATTTAAATAGTAGGAAATTTTACTGGTTCTATAAATTTTTTACATATATATTTGAAAAATAAATAGAGCTTAGTTATTGTATGACATGAATTTTTGGGAAAATGAATGGTAAAGCTATATGTATTAGATATTGCATCAAAACATGATAGTCATATGATTTCAGAACCTTTAACATTAAATCAGTCATTGATATAATATTCTTGATATTTTATAAATACCCCTCTATAACCTTGACGTCATTCAAGAAGATATAAAAATAATATCTATTTTTCCTGGAAAGAGTGTAAGTAGTTGGAGGAAGAAAAGTCTATTTTTCACACTTCACTAGAACCAAATATTCCTTTATTCCCACATCAATCATATCCAACCTAGCCTTAATCACAACCTTTGTTTTTTATGGGTGCATTTATTAAAATTACAATGAAAAAATCACATACATTTTTTCCACATGCATAACACTAAGAAAATTCCTAACGTACAAAAAATTCTAGTATGGTAATTCAAAAAAAAAACTGATCTCTTTTTCCAACCTATTTTTGTAAGGTTTTTCAAAAAAAGGTTTACCAAAATTAGTGTCCATATTTTTTTCTTTCTCAACTAGTTGATCACCTGTTAGTTGAGATGGTATAATACCTTCTTCTAAACTTCCATCAAGTGATTCCATCTAAGATCAATATTTATGTTGCTGGGGTAGAAATTTATGATGTCCTAGAAACATAGTTTTCAAGGAATGTTTCAAACTAATTTACTATGTAACTTGTTCACAAATGGGATACCCCTAAGATACTTTAATACTATATCCTGATAAATTTCCATAGAAAGAAAATTCATTTATCACCCCATAAAACATGGATCTCAATGTAAAATATTCTTCTATATAAGTATCATACAATGTAACACTTTAATCTCAAAGTAATTTCAAATATTTGATCAATGGAGAAAAATAAACATCATTATCATTACTCGGTTTCTTTGTTCCTAATATAAGTTGAGACAATATAATTCATTTTTGTTTCATGCATAACCATGATGAAAATTTATAATCTACCAACATAACTGGCTATGTATTGTGACCGCATCATTGAAAACCAAAATGATTCATTCTATCTATAGATAATGAAAGGAAATGGTTTATCAGCTCGTTCCCAAACTCATGATACTCATGATCAATTTTATTTCACTAAGGAGATTATTCCAGGTGATGAAGTTTTCCATATTTAATTCTTGTATTTGTGTGCCATGTTGATTTCCTTATATTCTCCTCATTTCTATATAGGTTCATAAACCTTGGAATGGTTAGAAAGTACCATAAAAATTTTATAGGACCTGATTAATCTTTATTGTATCGAAACACATCCCAATTTTGGAAATTTTTATGTTATTTAAGGTTCTTGAAAAATATTATATAGTAATTTTTACGATCTTGTATTATTTTAGAGTTCATACCCATTGAACATAACATTCATTTAGAGTTATATGTTCGGTAAATAATCTCATTATCTTTTGGGAGCATATCATTCAAGAGATTTGTAGTTCAGTAAAATTGACATCACTCTATCCATTTACAACTTTTATATTATATAGATTTAGTATGGATGACAAAGATGTATATTTATAACAACCATCATACAATTGTGTCCTTTTACAACTCTTTAATTTCTTAAAAAATTTTGGACAAAAATGAATTTAATCTTCAAATGTCACTATCATTTCTTCAATATAATCTTCATCATCATTCACTCCTTTAATAATATACTTAATACAACCTTCTTCATTGGTCAAACTTGTAATTATATCATATGATCTATAAAACACAACATTATCCTAGTCATTAGATATATTCACATTTATTCATGTTTAGCCCAATATTTATAACTTCAATCTATTTTTTGACATATAAAGTGTTTTTCCAACTCATATAGACTAATAATTATTGAATAAAAACAACATAAACATAGGAAAAGCATTTGAGAAGCATCATATGAATTATATTTTGAAAACATGATGAAATATTTCACTCCATCCTCTTTCTCTTTTGTCATACGATTATCATCCATCAATTTTTGATTCATATTAATCATATTTGATTATGTAATATTAATATTTAATAAAATAAATAAATGCACAAAAAGTATGAACTTAGAACCCATAAAAGGTCATTCTTAAAGAATAATTTAAGCTATACTAATCCATTATTCTAAGATAATGAGTGCCAATTAATGTGTATTGAGATTGTTTTGTTGTGGTGGAAATAATTGATGGGAATAAATGTGTCATATATATAAAGTTATAAATAATCTAATTAAATTTTCATCTATTTCAAAACATAGAGATCAAGGATAGTTTCTATAACTTTGTTACGTGGGATTAAAATATGAAGGAGGAGTTGGTGTTTATTCATTTATTCACTTGGTACGTGCTAGGTCGGGTGGTATTTCATTGGCAGAATGATTATGAGTCAAATTTTTATCTTTTTTTAGAGGATGAAAATGTTGATAGGGTCTAATAACATGGTATTGAGAACCCAATGTTTGAATAAACTATTAAATTTAAATCCAATGTACTAGAAGTATCATGATGAGGTTCTCAAGCTACTGGAAAAATAAATGAACAATATAATTAGGGTTTCATGAATGCTTTAAATTTAAATAATTTACATGGATGGGATAAAGCTTCAAAGAACAGAAACACAAATTCTTATTGGGGTCAGAAGGAACAATCAACTTCAACACCAGTTAAAGAAGTGTCCTAGTAGGAACATAAAAAATACTAATCTCACATTAATGATTAGAGTATAATACCAGCTACCTAGGATATCCTAAAAAAATCTCATCCTTAGTAGAACCAATAAATATAATCAACATTAGAAAAATTTTGTAGTGGAAACCGAGTGCACTGAAAAGAAATACCCACTTGCTAATTGGAATCGAGGTTGAAATGAAAGTGGAATGAATCCTCAATGGAGTCAGTAGGGGTAAAAATCTATTACGATTAAAAATTTATAGAACTAGGGAAATATGAATGAAAAATAATGTGAATTAACTTAATTAATAATGATTTGAAACTTTCAATTTTGGACACTCACTTTTTTGTAAAATTCTTACAAGAATGATTTTTTAACTGAACATAAGGTTAGTGGTTTGTGTGAAAAAACTCCTATCATAGATGTTAAAAAAAATTCCAATTTAAAAATGATTGGGGTTATTCTCCTTGGTAATGGAAGAAAATGGGAAGAAATGTTTTAATTTAATTCATGAGAGAAGGAAGGATACCTGGAACATGGAACAAAATACCATATATACACTGAAAAAAAACTACCTAATTATCATTTTAAATAACCACTTTACATGATAAGTGGGAAGATTTTTTTTTCAATGAAAAAATGGTCCTTTAATCCACATACTCAATCAGTTGAGCACTCTATGGAATCAAAGTAATATATTTTCAAAAGAAGATCTCATGTAGGATTAATTTGATGATATCTCATATGATTAAATAGATAGATAAGATCCATAAAAAGTAACAAGTGATTAAAATCAAAAATATTTAAGAGTTTATGATTATTCATTTATTCACTTGGTATATATTGGGATAGGTGGTGTTTCAGTGATAGAATTATTAGAAGATAAATTTGATATTTTTTCAGATGATAAAAAATTCGACAGTGCCCAATCACATGGTCTTGAGAACCCAACATTTGAAAAAAATATTGAATTTAAATTAAATGAACTAGAATTATTGAGATGGGGTTTCCTTGTTCCATTCCCATTTCAAAAAATTCACATTTTATCAAAGGGGACTTTCAAAAACCCATACCGAGCAATTCAATTCATTAAACACCACATGACACTTTAAAACACTACATTTCTTAAATCAAATAAACAATTTTAAACAATCCAAGAGGCATAAAAACATCACTATCATCATAAAAAGGACTTAAATAAGTAAATAATCTTCTATAAAACATGTCATTAAAGTAAAACAAGTCAACCAGGGCATTATAATTTGAAAGGACTACCAAATTTTGAAAATACCATTTGGAGAATCCAATTTTTTGAAACAACATCTTAAAAAAAATTTAAGATATAGAATTTGACTTCATGAACCAAACTTTGTCTATACACATGTATGCAATTATGAATAATGATACCACCCATCCCATTTTACATATTCATACATCATTGTGTGAAGATATGCAATAATGTATCTATATTTATATCTATGTATATGTGTATAAGTATCAAAATTATTGTGAAATAAATTTTTATCATGAATTATAAATATAAAAAATTGGAAAAAATAAAACAAAATAAATTAAAAAAATCATAATTTATATAAAAAATATAAACAAATTAAGAGATATTAAAACGATTAGGGATCTTCTGTCTGGTAA
Source organism: Viscum album (assembly GCA_963277665.1). NCBI lineage: Eukaryota > Viridiplantae > Streptophyta > Magnoliopsida > Santalales > Viscaceae > Viscum > Viscum album. Next base: position 610,364,148 of record OY728129.1, on the reverse strand, counting down.
TGGAAGTAAATGGGAAGAATTGTTTGATTTTAATTCTTGGGAGCATGAAGGATACTTGGAACTTGGATAATATTACCATACATTCAATGCAAAAAATATTCCTACTTCTCATTTGTAGTCACCACCATAAATGATAATTTTGATGAGTATTTTCGGTGAACATCTAGGAGATCCTTGCAATTAGAGTAAGAAATTATGATTAATTAGTGAAATGAATGTGAGGGTGAGGGATAGGGTGAAGAAATGATGGATCAAGGTGAAGGATATTGGGTGGAGAATCAGTGAGGTAGATCACGGAAAAGTAAGAATACTAACACACTCTATTCACAACCTTTGGGAAAATTAAAAACATATAAATGTTTGAGGGGGAGAAAAAGATCACAAGTCATATACCTTGGATTTTGAAAGAGTTGATTTGTATGAGATGTTTGAGGGATGGCAACGAAAAAGCTTCAGTTCTGTGAGAGATTGAACGATGCTAGGTTGGATAACTCTATTAAGTTTCTATTTAAAAGACACGAAAGAGTTTTATTTTCATTAAAATAATAATCGCTGATAAAACCCCACTTTATTAGTGATAGAATTTTAGTTGATAAAGATTTTTTTAGCAACACTTTATATTTAGCACTGATAAAGACCCGTTTAGTCCTGCATGACTCATCCCACATCAGACTTCCAGTTTTTCTTGGAATCTATTTATAAGTCTGGTTGTCCTACTATCATAATGTGCCATGGTTGCGAGGGATTGACTCTCACATACACGTTCACACATGGGCTGGACCCTACACGGGCTGGACCACCTTCCCAACTGCTACACCTGAACCATCTACACTCTACCTTATACACAACCCACCTTCCAAATAACCCAACCCCAAACCCATTTTTTATATACTCTAATAAAAATAAAAATAAAAAATATAAATAGTAAAAATATTTAAATAAATTTAGATAATAACAAAAATAAAAAATCTGAAGCATAAAATAATTTTTTTAAAAAATTATTAATAAAATAGTTATTAATAAAAATTAATAAATTTAATATATATATATATTATAAATATCAGTAAATAGTATATATTACATATATATACTGAGGAATGTTTAGGTACTGAGCATACTCAACCCTAAAATATATTAATGAAAATAAAATTTAGAAATGAAAAAGAACAAGTGAGTGGAACATAGAGCAACACCAAAAAAAAGTGACAAAACAAATCCACCCAAAAGTAAAACATAAAAGGGCTGAAGACCCACAAATGAAGGTCCAATGGCCTAGAAAAACCACATCATGAAGGCCAACAAGCCCAGAAGCACCCACACTAGTATAAGCATCCATAAAAACCCATTGAAATCAAAAATCCCTAAGGCTCAATGGTAAGACAACAAACCCATACCTTACTGGTGAGAATCCGTTAAAGGACCAACTGAAGGCATAATTGATCAATGGAGACTATTGAAGCACATCCAGCCCAAGATTCACCGATCCTCTTGCCGGTACTCCACCGAAGTCATCACCCACATCTCTAGGGAACCTTCTCCCTGTATCCCAATCCACACACAAAGGAGTCATCACCTCCCTATTTTTGAGGTCATCTCCAGTTAGAATCCATAGTTGTCAGGCTCTATCGCCACCAAAGGGATCCCATGTCACTGCCCAATGCACTTCCTGCTACTTTCTGTCACTGGCCTGTGATTGAACGCCATCTACTCTACCTCTCACCCACATTTCAAGGTCATCTGCTACCTGCACCCCATGATTGTCGCGAACCGACCCCAAAAGGCCTGAGTCCAGTGTCTACTATCAATTAAATTAGCATGATTACAAGGAATAAAATCCTGAAGGACTGATTGGTTTAGTAGTATTGGTAAACCATATACATACTTGAGTCTTGTATTACAAATTAATTCACTAATTACATCATATTTTTTTCTAAATAAATTTGAGGATAACTTTATTTCATCTAGTATATCCCTGCATATATTTCACAGTATGATTCTTAGATTCCAGGGGAAAGGAAACATAATAAGGGTGAGATCAAATACTTAGTAAGGTAAAAATACATCATAATAAATTATGAATATATGAGAATAATAATTATGGAATGGTAAATAACTAAACACACATACCATTTAATCAAAAAATTGAGAAGGAAGTACATAAAAAATATGGAAAGTTAATAAATGGAAATACATTCCATCCTAATAAATAGATAATAAAAAATAGATATGGAAAGGTAAGAAACTAAAACACATTCCATTTAATCAATGAACTAAAAATGAAATGCATCCATATATTTTATCATGTGAAAATCTCATGGATAACAAATAACGAGTCAAAATGAAATGTATATGAAGGAAATGATTAATTATTTGATATCATGTCTAAGGCACACGAGGACCCATACTGTCAAGATCCATCATCTGGATAATTTAAAACTATAGATAGAAACCCTTTTAATTTGCATAAATTATTTGTCTCACGTGAACCTATCGATGCATCGAGGAGCTATATAAAGTTTGGGCTCCACCCTTCATTTCTTTTCCAAAAAATTCATTATACATAATAATAAATTTAACTAATAGACAATATTACTAATCAAATATCCATATGGAATAAAGGATACATAATTATAAATATTTACCCAAATAATAAAATAATTATCAAAGTAGACACGATATGTAAAATGGTATATAGTTTAGGAAATAGTAACATCCATGATAAATTAAATGGATAATTTATGGGAAATTAAATGTTCAATGATCATAAGAGATTTAATATTTCAAGGGGACTCACAAATGAATCAAGGAAGTGAATTTAAATACTATCCTTTGCCAAATAAATCATAAAAAATCGAGAGGAATATTAAGTATGTTATCAATACAACATATCCAAAGTGGAGTAAAATAAAGGGTTTTTGTTGTTGATGAATAAAAGCATTATAAAAATAACTTTTAAAAATATTCTTGAAGAAAATATCCTTTTGTTTTCAAAGACCTTTTGAACATAATTTTCTTTGAAAATATCTTTTGAAAACATTTTCTTTAAAAAATAACCTTTTTAAAATGAAAAGGAAAATTCAAATAAATGAAGAAAAGTTAATCCATACTTGTCATACGAGGTAAAAATAACATTCCTTTTACATGGTAAAAATGTTATAAAAGTTCCTTGTTTGGAAAGAGACAAAAATATTCCTTTGAAAAAATTAGTAAAAGAAAACAAGGGTAAAAATGTATTTACTAATTCATGTAAAAAACATTTTTGAAATCCTTTTTAGAATATGATGTTTTTAAAAGAAAAAATGTTCTCCAACGAAAGAGATAAATAAATTTCGGTTTTCTTAAAAACATTTTCTAAAACATTTTGAGTACCAAAGAGTGGAAAAATGGTACTATTACTTAATAAAGGTCATAAATAACAAGAGGGGAAGAAAATTAAATGTTTTATTAAACAATGATCAAATAATTTCCTCTGATGGAAGTTTAAGTGTAAAAAATCCTGAAGAAAATGAAATTTTATAGTAAACCCTTAAAAAGATCATAATTTTGGAGTGAAAATCAATCAATGAGTATATTATGAGTATTAAATTTAAATCCACACATAGAAGAGGAAATACTTCGATAGATAGTAAAAGTCATTATACACATGACCATAGAATATTAATGATAATGAGGAAGTAATATAACCCAATGAAAATAAATTGGATTATGAAATTCTTTTCCACTTTGTAACTTTTAACTCAAATCCCCTTAGATGAAATAATCCAAATTTAAACTAAAAATATCACAAATAATGATTGAATCATGATATTATATGACAAAGTGGTAGTATGTGCACCATATATAAGAAATTAGGTATGAAAAAATAAAGTTATTATTTAAATAGAATGTTAAAAATCACAAAAGTAAGTGATACTGAAAATATAATCATTAAAAACTCTCTCGAGGAGAATAATCTTTAAACATTCTAAAGTGTCTCATACCACTTTAAAACATTTTGATCATAATATCCATGAAGTAATAATATTAAATGAAACTTATAAAATCACGAGAATACATATTTTTATAATATAACATTTAAAATGGAAGTATATACACCATATAAAAGAAACTAGTTGTATAACAACATATAAGTCTCAATGGAATGTAAATTGAGACAAAATCCCTTACCTTGAGTCCAAATTGTCTCATGTGTCTTCATATTCTTGAATAATAAACTAATGTTAATTATATAATTTCTTAAAAACCTTTTTAATTTTTATCATTACTTATTTCACTTATTATTATGTTTTATACAACTACTTAAATAAATAAGTTTACGTCGGGTGTTTTGACCAAATTTAGTTTACGAGTCAAAAATAACTTAGTAAGGTCAACTATAGTCAAATGGGTCATTATATAATATCTATAGAACAATAATAACAAGATAATTATCATATTTATACATCAATTATAATTTTATTATCAATAATTAAATATGGTTATGAAAAATTAATCATCATTACAATCATGAAGACAGTAGGCCGCACGTACGCATGAGTAACGTTCTCATTTTTCAATGATTGTTATAGAAAGAAAATAAGTATTATTATAAATTTAAATAATTATAATTATATCATAAATACCATATTATTTAATCATATATACTTATATATAGAACTATTATGATGTAAAATTAGTCACATTATGTTGAGGAGTCGGTAGTCCACACGTCCACAAACGACATTATCACTTTATAAGTGTGTGAATGGATAATAAAGAAAATGATATATATTATATTTCAAGAAATGTAATTATATCATTAATATCATATATATATTCTGTATATTTCACATATTTTTAATTAAAATCATACTTTATACATTCCATATATTGTGTGAACATATCACATCTCTTTTTGAAGGTTGTAGTCCACACTTCCACAAACAATGTTATCATATTCACACAAAATGGAGTGAATAAAGATATCTGTTATAAAAGAATTAAATAAGTATAAATATATTATAAATATCATATTTAACATATATAAATATATTTTCTATCATAATGGACACTATGAGAGGTGGTAAAGGAAGAATGAACAATAATCATTTCATGAGGAGGCAGTTCACCATACATATAAACAGTATGTTCATTACTCATTATGTCACACCCAAACATTCATAATATTTTTTATTTTTATTTTATAATTTTTATCTAATTTTTTTTCTGAGGTGTGGGCTAAGCTTGAGTGAGTTTTGTTGCGATTTTACTGATAAACGACCATTTTGGTTTGGTAATGTCTGGCACATGCGTAGGGCATGGTTGAAGCCATTTGGATTCTCCAGACCACCGTGCGGTTGGCCGAGTGTGCGGTTGTTTAATTAATTAACCGAATGAATAATAAAGTCAATGTTAAATAAAATGAGGAAAAATAAAAAATATTTTAAAGTTTTAATAATAATAATAATAATAATATTATTATTTTTTTCAAAATTTTTATTAGGTTATTAGTATTAAGTTATTATTTTCATAATTATAAAATTATTATGTTCATTATTTTTATTATGATTACTAATTATTATTATTATTATTGGGTTAGGTTTTTTAGGGTATATTTTCCTTTTTCCTTTTTTTCCTTTCTCTTTTTTCTTCTTTCCTCTCTTATTACTCCCCTCTTGCATCACACTACATCCCTCCCCCTTACCCTTGTACATTGAACCCTACCCTTCCTTTCACCAGCAAGTCATGCCGCTCACCTCCTCCCTTGGTCTTGGATGGCGCTTCACCTTCCTCCTAGCAGACCTCCTCGCTCCAGTACCCTACCCTCGCACCACCCTCGCCAGCCCTCGTGTTTCTCCCCTCAACCACATGTCTCCCCCTATTTAGTTTAACCCTCCAGTAAAACCCACCATTTTTGGCATGGCACACCTTCAGAAGCTAATCATTTTTCTCAGTCAGCCTTCCTCTCCCTCACCGCAGGTGTGTTCTACACTGGTGGGTGATTTCTTCCATTAGGTAGGTTGTTGGGTTAGGGTTTTTTGTTTCATTTGGTTTGTTTTTTATGCAATTGGTTCGATGTATTTATTTTAGGGTTTGATTTTATTTTATTGTGGTGTGATTGGAGAGAAATTGGAGTTGCGCACTGAATTTTTGAGGTTTGCTATGGTGAGGTTGGAAATTCCATGTATAAGAATTATGTGATGAATTTGTTTTTCTTATATAATTATTTTATCATGCTTCTTGTTTATTATGTGTGGTGAAAAAATGTTTTTTGGTAGGATTTAATATGACTTTGATTTTAAAATAGTATATTTATATAAATGAGGTGTTTATTTTGGTGTAAACCCCATTGTGCATCTTGGAAATGTTTAGTGAATTTTGAAAATATTTTATTAAATTGTTTAGGTGTTTTTTTAAATTGTGTAAATGATGTGAATGAAGTTTGGAAAATGATTTCATGTGTGTTTTATTTTAAATATAATATTTTGAGTGTATTTTTGCAGTAAAATATTGTTTTACACCTTGAAAATATTTTATGAAGTGTTTATTTGTTTTATTAAATTATATGTGTAGTGTGTTGGACCTCGCTGCGATGGTTTTGGGATGCGGGTGTTGAGGGTTTCTATATGTACGTGGATAGGGTAAGGCATATATATATGACGTCTTTGTACATATTCCCTCATAACATGGGGAATATGAGAAATTCAGTTAGGGCTCTCTATATATATATATGTATAAATGAATGTGCATGTATGCGCCAAGGGTCAGTTCATGTGGTCGTCAAAAAATAGCGACATGTTTTTGGTAAGCCCCCTATGCCTATGAATTTAATTTTAATTCCATAATTTATTTCTTGTTTTAAAAATATGTTTTATATTTATTCTATATACACATGCTATAAAATCAGGTTACAATTTCTAGAAATGATTATGCATTTGTTTTAGAAATTAAAATGTATTTCTAATGCCCATCAGTCATAAGTGACTTTTCTTGAAAAGTGTTTTCCTAAATGATTTTGAATTGGTAATGAATATTTCCAAAGGTGTTTAGACTTTCATCCAGTTAGTTATGAAATTGTTCTTTGTATGTAATTAAGCCTTTTTGGAACCTTAATAATGATTCATGAAAAAGAAAAACCTCTCTTGAGGCATGCCCCCTTGTTTTAGAAAAATGATGTGTGTGTTGAATGTGTGATTTGTGATATGTTCCTAGTAAAGAGTCTTGTGCATTTTTGTGTGATGAAAAAAGGGGGGATTAGCTCAAGCAGGGAGATTCATGGTTATAGGTTGGATGTTTTTTAAGTAAAGGAAATGGTAAGTACATATATGATTGCTTAATAAAAAAACTGACCGCCACTTGAAATGGAGCATAATGGGAAACCCAGGTATCTAGGTGGGCAGACTAGGAATAGTATGCTAGATGATACGTAAGTGGTTCGTCCTAGTTTTTTCTAGTAGGATTGACGCTACAACACTAAATAAACATTTGTGATGATTAGAGACCACTAGGTTAGGGGTGTGTTCCCTACTAGTGGCTTGTGCATGATAACATGGATCGTTGTGGTTTCTATGCCACATTTCACTGAGGTACGATGATCCTAGGCCCCCAACTAACACTAGATTCTTAGGGACTTCCCATGGTGATTGTATTTTAATTTCTATTTCAGTCATTTCATACTTGATGTCTTATTTGTGAAAAGCATATTTTAATCTAAATTTGTTTCCTTTCATTTTGAAATGTTAATGCATACTTGGAACTGATTTTGAAAATGTAGTGGGAGAGAAATGATTTAATTAAAAATTAAAACTTGTTAATTGAATTTGAAAATAATAAAAAACATTATTTTATTATGTCCTATTTTCAAACTATCATGTTTTGGATTTATTATAAAAGGAAAGGGCATAGGTCGTTGTTATATCTTGGCATTCATACTGAGCATCTCGATGCTAACACCTGCTTTAATTTTCAGTTTTAGGTTCTAGTCATGGATTTCTCTTGGAGATAGCATGGTTATATGTTTGGAAGTGATCCATGGGGTCACTTGGAGGTATGTCTGTTGGTTATAATTACTTTATTTTTTCTGCTTTCAGTGTTTACCTATTTTGTCTGGTTTATTTCTATTTATCTATCTTTTATTTTCTAGGCTAAATCATTCCCAACTAAATTTTTTGATGCCTGACACTAGTTGCCTGCCCATGGGGATCAGGAACGCCCTTTACGCAATACCGCAGGATGACTCAGGTGACCGATTCAGGGTCGACCCAGGTTGGTTCATGACAAAATGGTATCAAAGCATGGTTTTTTCTTATTATTTGGGGTGTTAGGTAGATCAGAGAGAGGAATGTCGGTACTCAATTGGTAGGTGTGAGAAGATTTTTGTGAACTCTTGCTCATTACAATCCTCGAGTAACCAGGGGTAGTATGGGATTTAAGTTTTTGGCTTTGGTCTGTGTGGATGGGGGATGACAGTAGGAGTAAACCGGTACTGCGTGCAGTCTCACATGGAGTAGCGACCCATGTGATTCCCAAGAGTGTGGTTTGACACTCATAGTGGTTGGTGCTTGCCTAGGGCATGGTCTACTAAACCATTTATCTAGGATAGGTACGACCACTAGTTATTTGTCGAGGTGCTTTAGTGTCGGTGATGTCTTGGCTCGATTTTGGGTTGGTGCGAAGGTTTTTTTTAAAATATACTTTGAGGTTGCTCTTATTTTCTTTTGGTTTGAGTTTCACATGATTTATGGGGTGTGTTTTCCTTGGACCTTGTTTATGGAATTTAGTGATTTATTTGTTGAGATTATATTTCTAAGGAATGTTTTCGGCTATTTGAAATTAAAGTGAGTTATTTGGGAAATGGAAATCATTTTATAAATTTGTCTTGATTTTTTGAAATGGTTTTAAAAAGAATTATTTTTGGAATATTTGAAATGTTTTGTTTTGAAAGGGAAAGAGCCTTGTTTTGTCCAATGGTATTTCTATGGGTGTTCGTGTGTGCATGTGGATTCGATTAAATGGAAAGTTGGTGGATCGGGTGGATGGGTGATTGAGTGGATCAAAAATTCATATTTGTGAGGAATCATGGAATATCAATGGTGGGTGATTGATTTCTAAGGATACTTCTTGTTTCCTAAAAAGTGTATTTGGGTAAATGGTTAGAAAATTTCTCTGTGTTTTACTATGTGTTTTGGTTATGTTGGGAGTGTTGGGGTGATTTTTTCTAAGAGGACCTGAGAATAGAAGTGTGTTTTTATCTAAAATGAGTTTTTGTGCTTAAATGAATTTGGAATTAGATTTTTTTGAGTCCGTAGTGAATGCGATGGTTTCAAAATATCTTTTGGGATTTGTTGTACTATGATTGGTTTTTCATACGGGTGTTTTTATTTGAAAAAGAATTGATGTATTAATTTAAAATTATTGGATTTTTGTATGAAGTGTGGACTTTTTTTGGGATGTTTTTGGTTATGTAGAAGGTTGGTTTTGTGTTTCTTATTCGGGATATGCCCCCTAGAAAGGTCTCATGGGTTTCCAGCTAGTCTCTCTTAGTTATTGTCTTAGCCCAGACTCTCATTGTAGTGAAGGAGTTGTATTATACTCGGTTATGTCGGTTTTTTGTAGGTGTTGAGGTCGTTTAATATCATTGAGTTCTTTGGGAAATTTGGGAGTGTCTTTGGGTTTTGAGAGACTCCAAATGTTGTGTGGGTGTAAGTTTTCTTGATTATGTTTGAAGGAGTGTGACTAAACCAGTGAATGGTGATTGTTCTATTTTTGTTGCATATGGGGATGTCTTGAGTGATCCTCAAGACTAGTCTCATTCTATGGTTGTACCTAAGGAAGTTAAGGCAAGGGAAAGTGGTGGAGTTCATACGTGCTTGACCAGTCAAAAGATGATGAAGGAGGTGTGTTGACCTTTCAATGATCCAGTTTCATGTTCCCCATAGGTGGTGTAGAGAAATCAATTTAAAACTTGTAATAGTTGTTGGTCTTGTTCATATTGTGGTAAGTGAAGGTTCCTTATCCAATGAGGAGTGGGAACTGAAGGGAACTGTTCTTAGAGTGCTCCTTCCATCAATTTGTGTTGCATGTCTGACATACCACTCAAATTCTTATCTCTAGTGCGGTCAGCTGGGAACTCTAAGTCATTCTCTAAAATTATCAATTGGTATGTTGACAGAGTGGACACTTGGGACATGATGAGATATATATAGGTTTCTTTTCTAGTTAAGGAAGATCTAGTCATAGATGGTTAACTTATGACTGTGAGGTGGTATATGCTTCTGACATCAGGACTCCAGCCATAGGTCCTAGGGTGAAGCTTTCACGCAGTTAAAACTCATCGGACATGGGATAGGTTTGGTTTGACTTAAGTCCACAGATTCAGGATGGGGATGGATTAAGTTTCCATATTGTGGTATAATCTCTTAAGGATTATTTTTTGTTGTGAGGGGAATAAAGGCCTTGTCTTCTTATGGTGGTATTAACTTATGGGAGTTGCTATTGGGATTTAAGGAGGTTCGGAGAATCTATATTTTTGTAAAGCCAGTGAGTGTGCTCTGTGAACCTTCTTGTGTTCAGTTATGGATCAAAACTTTACTCATTTTAGAAATGCTCATGTCTTGTTGGATTGATGCGTGCCTATCTAGTTTTCTATTAGGTTATGGGTTCCACTATCAGAACCCTATCATGTGGTGGAGTGTTTTCCAATGTGGGAATTTTCTGTTTAGGTCGTCCTGTGTTGGTGGGTTCGTGATGAAGAGTTCAGTCCATATCACTCAAAATAAATAGGGAACACCATGTGGATGTCGTGGTGTTAGGAAATTTATAAAATGGTGGGGGAGACCCATTTTAGGTATCGCCAGCATCTCCTCTTGTGTTGGGTTGGTTTAACTTAAGGAGATTGGAGGGTCAAGCTAGTGTTAGGGGTTTTTTTTTGGGTTTTTGATTCATTTTGGTTTGGATAACCAATGTTTGAAAAAAATCCTAATTTGGCGAGGATACCATCATGGGAGGAACATGCGAAAAACCTTGTATTAAAAGTGTTTTTGATAGGTAAATCCCTTACTTCTAACCCGGCCGACCCTGAACATGGTAATTGGTTAGCTCTGGTGGTGGGTCTCTTGACTAGTATTCTTCAAGGTCTCGATTGGGCCCTGTTGATTTCTAAGTTAGGGGTCAAAGTGTTTTATATTGTATTTGTGTTCATGGAGGTTATTTACTTATCATTAGTTATTTTTCTTGGTGATTCTAGTTTTAAGATCTATGGAGTTTAAGATTATAGGTGTTTTGGATGCTCGGTCTTCGGGTGATTGAGGTTTTGTTTTAAGTGTCTTCGCGGTATTGCTTGCAATCTTGGGTTGAACAAGACTTTTGGGACTTTTTAGAGGAAGAAAGTGTCATGGTGGGGAGAATTGTCACACCCGGACGTCTGTAATAATTTTTATTTTTATTTTATATTTTTTATCTGGTTTAAATTTGTTTTTTTGAGGTGAGGTCTAGGCCTGAGTGAATTTTGTTTCTCTTTTACTAATAAATGAGTGTTTTTTATTGGCAATATTCAACGCACATGCAGGGCACGGTTGAATCCATGTGGCTTCGCCATGCCTTCTTAGTGCGTGGTTAGTTAATTAATTAACCGAATGAATAATAAATTGAATGTTAAATAAAATAAGGAAAAATAAAAATTATTTTAGAGTTTTAATAATAATAATAATAATAATAATATTAAGATTATTATTATTAATATTATTTTCATCAATATTTTAATTATGTTATTAGTATTAAGTTATTATTTTAATAATTATAAAATTATTAAGTTTATTATTTTTATTATGATTACTAATTATTATTATTAATATTAGGTTATGTTTTTTTGGTTTTATTTTCCCTTTTCCCTTTTTTACTTTCTCTTTTTTTCTTCTTTACTCTATTCTTCCTCCCCCTATTGCATCAGTCTACAACCCCCTTACCACTGTTCACTTAAACCTACCCTTCCTTTCACCTACAAGTCGTGCCGCTCACCTCCTCCATTTGTCTTGGCTGATGCTCCACCTTCCTCCCGGTGGACCGCCTCGCTCCGATGCCCTACACTCGTGCCGCCCTCGCCAGACCTCGCGCCTCTCCTCTCAGCCACATGTCGCCCCCTGTTTGGCCAAACCCTCTGGCGAAACCTCCCATTTCCCACACAACACACCTCTGAAATCCCCTCATTTTCCTCATCCATCCTTACTCTCCCTCATTGTTGGTGCATTCTACACTGGAGGGTGATTTCTTCTATTTGGTAGGTTGTTAGGTTAGGGTTTTGTGTTGAATTTGGTTCATTTTTGATGTAAGTGGTTTGATGTATTGATTTTAGGGTACAATTTGATTTTTTTTGCGGTGTGATTGGTGAGAAATTGGAATTGCGCACCGAATTTTTGAGGTTTACTACACCGAGGTAGGGGATTCCATGTATAAGTATTATGTGATGAATTTGTTTTTCTTGCATTATTATTTTAGCATGTTTCTTGTTTATTACGTGTGGTGTGGAAATGATTTCTAGTAGGATTTAATATTCCTTTGATTTTAAAATAGAATATTTATATTAATGAGGTGTGTATTTTGGTGTAAACCCCATTGTGCATATTTGAAATGTTTAGTGAATTTTGGAAATATTTTATTAAATTGTGTAAGTGTTTTGTTAAATTTTGTAAATGATTCAAATGAAGTTTGGAAAATTATTTCATGTTCATTATATTTTAAAGAGAAGGTTTTGAGTGTATTTTTGCAGTAAAATCTTGTTGTGAACCTTGAAAATATTTTATTAAGTGTTTAATTGTTTTATTAAATTATATGTGTAGTGTGTTAGACTTCACTACGATGGTTTTGGGCTGCGGGTGTTGAGGGTTTCTACATGTACACACATAGGGTAAGGAATATATATATATTCCCTATTTGTAAATATTCCCTCATGGAACGAGGAATATGTGAAATTCATCTATAGGTATATATATAAATGCATGTGCGTGTATGTGCCAAGGGTCGGTTCTTATGGTCATCGACAAATAGCGGCATGTTTCAGGTAGGTCCCTTATGACTATGCATTTAATTTGAATTCCCTAATATTTTTCTTGTTTTAAAAATATGTATTATATTTATTCTATATACACATTCTATGAAATCTGGCTGTGGTTTCTAGAAATTATTATGCCTTTTTTTGGAAATTGAAATGTATTTCTAATGCCCATTAGTCTTAAGTGACTTTTCTTGAAAAGTGTTTTCCTAAATGGGTTTGAATTGGAAATTAATATTTAAAAATGCATTTTTCCTTTTATCTAGTTAGTTATAAAAAGTGTTACTTGTCTGTAATTAAGCCCATTTGGAACCTTAATAATGATTTATGAAAAAGAAAAACCTATCTTGAGTCATACCCCCTTGTTTTAGAAAATGATGTCTGTGTTGAATGTGTGATTTGTGATATGTTCCTAGTAAAGAGGATTTTACATTTTTGTGTGATGAAAAAATGGGGGATGCACTTAAGGAGGGAGATCGGTGGTGAGAGGTTGGATGTATTTTTAAGTAAAGGAAATGGTAAGTACATATATGTTTGATTGATAAAAAAACACCACCACTTGAAATGGAGCACAATAGAAAACCTAGGTATCTAAGTGGATAGACTAGGACTAATAATCTAGATTATACGTAAGTGGTTATTCTTGGTTTCATTTAGTAGTATTGACTACAACACTAACTAAACATTTGTGATGATTGGGGACCACTAGGTTATGGGGGTGTTTCTTAGTAGTGCCTCATGCAAGAGAACGTAGATAATTATAGTTACTATTCCACATTTCACTAAGGTATGAGGATCCTAGGTCCCCAAATAACAATAGTTTTTTAGGGATTTCCCATGGTGCTTGTATTGTGATTTCCATTTTAGTCATTTCATACTTCATGTCTTATTTACTAAAACTGTATTTTAATAAAAATTGGTTTCCTTTCATTTTAAAATGTTAATAAATGCTTGGAAACTATTTTAAAAATGTAGTGGGAGAGAAATGATTTACTTGAAAATTAAAACTTGTTACTTGATTTTTAAACGAATAAAAAACATTATTTTATTATGTCATATTTTCAAACTAGCATGTTTTGGATTTCTTATAAAAGGAAAGGGCATAGGGTGTTGTTGTATCTTGACATTTTTACTGAGCATCTCGATTCTCATGCCTGATTTAATTTTAAATTTCAGGTTATATTCATGGACCACTCTTGGAGTGAGCGTGGTTCTATGTTTTGAGGTGACCCATGGGGTCACTTGGAGGTATGTCTAGCTAGTTATCTTTACTTTATTTTTCCACCGTCAATGTTTACCTATTTTTTCCCACTTTTTTTCTGTTTATCTATCTTTTATTTTCTAGTATAAATCATTCCCAACTTTTTGTTTTGATATTTTACACTAGTTTCTAGCCCATGGGGATTGGGAACACCCTTCGGGCCATGCCGCGGGCCGAATCAGGTGACCGGTTCAGGGTCAACCCGAGTTGGTTCGTGACACATTAGATGAGAGTGTTTATAAGTGTAGGTAAAAAAATTATCATAAAAACATACTATTATATTTATTATAATATTTTTTATACAATCATGTAATTAGAATATTTATGGGTTGGATAATGTAAATAAAACTAAAGAGCTTAAGGAAATATGTTACCTCTTAATCGGGTAACTCCTTTTGGTTTGTACTCAAAGGCTTCCTTATATTGATTCCTTCCCAAGGGTAGGATTATAGGATGAGGGGAGGGATATTGAGGATATATTTGGGCATATATTTTCTGAACATAAGTGGTTTTAGAGGTGTGAGGAAGTGGGAGGAGAAGATTCTTTTTTTATAGTGGAGGAGGAGTGACACTCCTGTAATATTTTGAAAAAGGAACTCCATACACTTTTTTCACATTGAAAGTGGATACCATGATGGTCAATTTTATATAAAAAAGGTATAAGGTCAAAATATGGACATAAAATGAATTTTGGATAAGTTTCTAGGTCATTTGGTCCCTTATGATTAATGTCTATCCCCTTAATAAGATTAAGTTTACCTTAATTGTTGTAATTAATTTTAATTACTTTCACTAATATTTTTGGTAAAAAACTAAGTTGAACTTATTATAAATTATAAATTATTATTATTAGAATTTGGAATCCATTTTTAAAAATCCAAATAATATAAGTGTTAGAAATTAATTTAAATTTAATCCCACAGACGGGACAAAAATGTGGATTTTTAAAGTAAAAATGTTCAAAAGTTTTCCATTTTTATAGTCAATTTCAAAGTGAAATTTATTAAAATGAACAAAATTGTATTAATTAAAAACAATTTTATCTAATTAAACTTTGAAACCAATTTAAAATGTAATTAAACCTTATAAATAAATTAGATAAAAAATAGTTTTGAACTAAAATTCAGTATTTTGCACTATTCATTAAAAAATGAAGCTTAACAGAAAAATACCAAAAAATCACCCAAACCTAATTTTTATGTGTCATTTTAAAATATGAATTTTATTATGACATATATAATCATAAAATTTTCAAAAATTTAATTGAAAATAGGTTCACCGTTAAAAGGTGGTAAAAATACCTTAATAAAAATATAGGTTTTTATTTATAAAATCAGGTTTGTTCTTATATTATGCTTATAAAATATATTGGATGGATATAAAAAATATTATATTGAATATATAATATATATAGTACATTAATATCACTCACTAATTTTAATTAATTTAATTTATTAGGACAAAACATCTTTTTTGTATAAAAATAGTTTTCTATATAAATATTATTTTTATATTCAATTGGTTCTTATATTCATTTCTAATTAATTTGTAACTAATGAATTCATCTTATATTTTTTAAGCCATATATTTTCACATGGTATTTAATACTATTCATAATGGATACTTTATGTCTTATTATATTAAATAATAATATTTTAATAATATATTATTGTTTGGTAAAACTCGGTCTTATGTGTAACGCAAGCCATTGTAGAATTTTTTTGTTGCTTATGTCGCACACTAACTTAGTATCATGTGATTCTAAAGCTATATAATATATTGAATTTATTTAAAATAGTAAATATATTATAAATTCTTTGGATATTATATTCCCTTATGAACTTAGTGTTATGTGTCATACATGCTATCAAATACAATGTTCATACCTTAGATTTTTATGGTATTAAATTATCCCCACCTTAATTTAATTTCATCCTCATAATTTAAACTTGATCTTGGTAATATATTGTTTTATATTTCCTATGTTTGAAATCCCACATCAAGAGAAGTGTTCGTAAAACATCCTATAGAAAAGATATAATGAGAAGTACAAAGGTCACGTGGAATAACATATGACTAGGTATCTAAGTAGGAGAACATTAGTGGAAATTAGAGATATGTACTTAGAGGAAAATCATAAATATTTATAGGGTGTGATTGAGGTAATAAATCACAAACAAGTGAATGATCAATGAAAAGTTGAGGGTCTCAAGGCCATAAATTTGTGATGATTTATAAGACCATTAGTTCAATAAAAATTAAGGTATTAGGATAATATTTTATTTATAGGTCATTTACCTAATGTTGGGTAATTGTTTTACTGCCTAAGAATATAAAAAAATTTACTTACATTATACTTTTTTAAATTCATATGAACAATTCCATCTTTTTGTTTTTTTATAATATTATAATTAATCCCTTACTTCAATAAATGGATATCCAAAAATTAACATTGATTCTTGAAGCACTAAAATAAACATTTAACAGATTGTAATTCTTATAAAAGAGTGACAAGTCTAACTATTTGTCTCTAACTATTCTCAAAAGTCAATATGGTTAATAAATTAATCTCTAAATCTAAACAGGTATATTATCTATTCATTATTAATATTTATTCATCAAAATTTTCAAGTAAAAATAATGGATTATTAACCAGGATATTGCATAGGTCAGTGGTTGGTATGAAACCCTTATCATCCTTCGGTCATAGGTTCAATCCCCACGACCTTTCCAGATTTGAATGGTTGTCACTCGACTTATAGGTTATCCTTTTATAAAAAATAGTTAATATAATATCCAAAATAAATATAATGGACATACTTGAAATAAGTTTAATCACTAAATTTCCTTTTAATTAAGGTTTTAAACACAACACCAATACATAAATACCTCATCTGTTTTATTTGAACATAGGTCCTTACTTAGTCTAATGTCTATCTATAATATCATTTCTATAATTTCTAAATCATGAAACCTTATTTTCAATATAAAAACCTCAGGTTTAACCTAGGTTATTCATTATAAAAATCCTTCATAGTGGTTTTTAAATAAAATATGAGTTTTCCTATACATAACTCATGGGAGTGTTAAACTAGGTTCGTAGTGTTGAGCAAGTGTTGTTTTAAAAAACACTCTATTTTATTAAGGGGAGATCCTTGAAGACAATACTCTATCTCTTTATGATGATTTTTATATTCACAAATACCCTTATTTGTTATTCTAATGATTTTACATTGAGTATATTTCAGGAAATTAATGTTATTTATTTCTCTATTTTGGACTAATATTAAAGCATTTTATCCATGTAGAATATTTTACAACATGTTCAGAAATCATTTTAGCATTTTTTGGAAACAGTATTCATGATATAAATGTTCGGAAATCACTTTCACGTGTTATGGAAACATTGTTCATACCCTACGTTGAGGAGCGTGGCGTAAGGATGAAATCCATTGTTTACTTTACGGCATATCAGAAAAGTATGGTTAAGAAACCATACATTATAGATAAAATTATGGAAGAATAACCCTACGTTTGGAAGGAACCTTATGTTCAAAATATTAGAAAATTATAAAAGAAGAACCCTACGTTAGTATGGAACGTTATGTTTTTTTCTTAAAAATATGGTTCATCAACCTTACATTTTAAAAAAAACTTACGTTTAGAAGCTGATAAAAGTATGGATCATCAACCTTACTTTTATAATGAACCTTACAGATCATGTATCTTATGTTTTGATAAAAAGGAAAGTATGTATATTGTATCGTATGTTTGAGAGTTGAGGAGAAAAGTATGGTACATCAACCTTACATTGTGAACCTTACATTATTAACCTTACATTGTGAACCTTACGTTCAAAGAAATAATTCTATGTAGTTCAATCCTACATTTTCAATCAGAGATTTAAATTACGACTTTATTGAGCAATGGTCTTTATGCAGATTATTAGGCTGATTTCAATCCAAATTCAAAGCCCGATTTTAAAGCAAGTCTTTGACTAATTCAAAGCTGTTCATTTGTGATTCAAAGGATCAATTTAAGATGAGATTTTCATTCCAAATATTCAGGGGAGTTACGACTGCTTTGTTATTCAAACATTTGAATAACGTAATTCTAAAGGTGAGTTTTGTGGATCTAAATTTTTAAAGAAAATGCTCGTCATTATTCTATATATATATATATATGATATTTTTTATTACAAAGAAAAAAGAGGTCAAATCATTAATAAAATATATAAAAAACTCTTGAGTTATTCACGACGATAGTTTTACAAAGTTATTTGAGATTTACAGATCTACTGATATCAAGATCTATCAACCTCTATTTTTCTGAAGAAGAAGAAACACATTTAAGATTCATTGTTTCTACATCGAAGATATTTTGTGAATCCATTACTGTTGGAGTTGCTGAATTTATTTCTATATCTATTGAAATTGGATCGACTTAGAATTTCCCTTATCTTAAGAAAATATTTTCTGAAGATGACGATCTATCTATTGTTAGTTGCATGATATTTCAACTATGAAGATAAATTGGAAAGTATTTCAAGAAAAACACTCTTTTTTATTTTGAGTATCCAGATTCTCGTACTAAGATATGTATTTGGTTTTTTGTATAAACCAGAAGGCTCTGTTTTTAGCCTTAACTTGTAAAGTTGTAAACCGCCTATTCTTAGTTGTGGATGATCTGTTGATAAGAGGACCAGATAGTGAAACTCACTAAGCTCATGGAGTAGAGCATTGATGGAGTGGACTAGGGGACTTTTGTTTTCTGAACTACTATACATCCTTGTGTCCTTTAACTATTTTTTACCACATAAACAATCTGATAAAGATAAAAGGATAGACTCGGCCATCATCTTCATTCATGAAGAATTTGTAAAAGTCACAATTCACCCCCCTCTTGTGTCTATTTGGTATAACCCAATCCAACATACAGTAAGGTCCGTTGATGTGTACCAGGTTACATCGAGTCAAACTAACACAAATTTTCCAATTTGTTACTCCTAGGTACATCTATACCAAAACCACGTTCACTTGTAGTATCTTGACAAATATGTATTTCTAGAAAACTCACATTATCTTTATTTAACTGAAAATTTAGGATGTTTTTCTATACTTATATTAAAAATTATACCTTATGGATATGTTCTATAATCTATATTTTCCAAAATATAGTTCCCAAGGTTTCTACTAAACTTTATTTGATACCAACTGTAGTGAACATACCCCATAAGGCCTGAAGGCAGTGTCTGTTATCAATTATATAGACATGATTACAAGAAATCAAGTCCTAAAGGACCGATTAGTTTATTAGTATTGGTAAACTAGATATGAACATGAGTCTTTTATTACAAATTAATACACTAATTACAACATAATTTTTTTCTAAACAACTTTGAGGACAACTTTATTCCATATTTGATATCTCTATATATCCATGTATATCTTTCATAGTATTCTTCTTGGATTCTTGAGGAAAGGAAACATAATAAGGGTGAGATCAAATGCTCAGAAAGGAAAAAATACAACAGAAACAACAATTAATCAATGATTATAATAGTTATTTCATGGTAAATGACCAAACACACAAACCCTATAATAAAAAAACCAAAAAGGAAGCACATAAATATGGGAATGTAATAAATGGAAACACATGCCATCCTAATAAATAGATAAGGAAAAATAAATATGTAAAGGTAAGAAACTAAAACACATTCCATTAAATCAATGAATTGAAAATGAAATGAATCCATAGATTTCATCATGTGAAAGTATCATGGATAATAAATAATGAATCAAAAAGAAATATCTATAAAGTAAATGCTTAATTATTAGATGTCATGTATAAGGTACAGGAGGACCTATACTATCAAGATCTGTCCTTCGGATAGTTTAAAACTACTAATAGAAACCATTTTAATTTGTGAAACTTATTTGTCTTATAATAACCTATCGATGTATTTATGATCTATATAGAGTCCATGAAGGACCCCATAACACCCTGAGAGGGGAGGGGTGAATCAGTGTGTCAACTTTTTCTTTTAAAATGATGGATCTTGTTCCCACATTGGTAGGAACCTGTTAAACCTATCTGAAGTGGAAGTGTAGAAAATAAACAATCACATGAAAAGAAATGACACAACAATTTTACTTGGTTCAAAACGAAGGGCTAAGTCCAATGAGAATGCACCGAAAGTGTGTCAGTCATACCAAAAACCACCAATATTCACAAGTTGTGGATTACAAGAGTTTAACATAGTCACTCTATGCCAAGCACACTACCTTTACAAGGTTTTAGGGATAGAACACTACATCCCTTAGATCACTTCCACTGACTCCCCCATTCTCACTGTGTTGGAAGAATCTTTACTCATTTTAACGACTTGAAGGTCACTTCAATGGTTTAACATTAGATCATACATCCTCAACTATAAATGGATGTTCAATTTAAGTCCTTTAATCACCTACAAATGTAATTTATTTTCCTATACACTGATATGTTATGGAAATTAATTTTTCAAACTGATTTTGTCAATTTTTAGGATTCCTTGAGTGTTTTGCGTAATAATTCTATTTCCGTGTACCATTTCTGATTTCACATACCACTATTGTTTTCGAATACTGTTCATCTATTTCTATGCACCATCCAACTGTTTCTATGTACCATTTAACTCCTCCGTGAACTGTCCTTCCCCACGTACTACCCTACTCCACATACTGCTTCCCTCCTCCACATATCGTTCTACTTTGCGTACTGCCTTTCTTGTCCGCACAATGCGAGAGATTCCTTCATGAACCACACTCTCTTCCATGAACATTTTTCATTACGCGGATGATTCTCTCCACATACCATCTTCTCCTCTGCGTACCACTTCGGACTTCACCGAATTTATTCTCGAAATTTTAATCTTCAATCTCATCATTTGACAAAGGGAATTTCTTCTCCTTAAATAGGCACATAAATCTACAAATTTCAATAACCTGATTCACCCAAATTTTCAATGTGGGATAATCTTCACTGCCAACTGAACTCTATCTGCGTACTGTTAACCTCCACCACATACTAAAATCCTCTGAACTACGAACCTTTATCCCTTACCATTAACCTTCCACACACCGTATGTCTATCAATCCGCGTACTGCATCTCTTCACCGCATACCATCACTGTAAACTGTTTTTGGAATCATTTCATGTACCACACACCTTCACCGCATACTGTCACTGTGAACTATTTTCAGTTCTGTGCACTGTTTTTCATACCACATGCCTTCACCGCATACAACACACCTTCACCATGTACCAAATACATTCACTACATACCACGCACCCTCACCGCATACCGCCCACCTTCACCGCATACCGCACACCTTCACTGCATAATGTTGCTGCGAACCGTTACCCAACTCTCAATTTTTGAGGCCCAAAAATTTTGAAAACACTGGGAAACTGCACCACCTTTAATACTACTTTCAGCCTCAAACATATGACTATATTATTTCCAAACTCCCTAGTCATCCATGTGTAGATTAACAACAAACACAAACCAACCTCTATTATTAGCAATGAGTAACCTTGGTTTCAATATTATAGACTCCACCCATCATTTCATGTCCAAATAATTCCTTATATCGAATAATAAATTTAACTAATAGACAATATACGTTATTAAATATCCCTATGGAATAAAGAATATAAAATTATCAATATTTCCCCCAATAATAAAATAATTATCAAAGTAGACATGATATATAAAATAATATATGGTTTATGGAATAATAATATCTATGATAAATGAAAAGGATAATTTAGGGTAAATTCAATGTTCAATGATCAGAAGATATTGAATATTTCAATGAGACGGACAAATGAATCAAGGAAGCGAATGTAAATACTATCCTTGTCCAAATCAATCATAAACTATCCAGAGAAAGATTAAAAATTGTATCGATACAATATATCTCAGGTGGAGTAAAATAAAGGGTTATTTTCATTGATGAATAGAAACATTATAAAAATATATTTTAAAAATATTCTTAAGGAAAATATATTTTTATTTTGAAAGACCTTTT
Organism: Viscum album; assembly: GCA_963277665.1. Taxonomy (NCBI): domain Eukaryota; kingdom Viridiplantae; phylum Streptophyta; class Magnoliopsida; order Santalales; family Viscaceae; genus Viscum; species Viscum album. Next base: position 610,341,791 of record OY728129.1, on the reverse strand, counting down.
GAAAGGAATTTTCGTTGAAAATAACTTCTGAAAATTTTTTCATTAAAAAGTAACATTTTAATAATTAAAATGAAATCTCAGAGAAATGACGGTGAGTAAATCCATACTTTCCGTATGAGGTAAAAATAAAATTCCTTCAGTATGGTAAAAAGGTTAGCAATATGACTTGTTTGGAAAGTGACAAGAAGATAATTTAAATTTTTTTGTAAAATAAAAAATGGGTAAAAATGTATTTACCAAATCATGTTACAAATATTTTTTAAAACCTTTTTAGAAAATTAGGTTTTTCGAAGAAAATAGATTCTATGACTAAATAGAAAAATACAATCAGGTTTTCTTAAAAATATTTTTAAAAACATTTTGAGTACCAAAGACTGGAAAAATTATACTATTCCTTAATAAAGGTCATGAATAACTAGAGGAGAATAAAATTAAAGGTTTTATTAGACAATGATCAAATAATTTATTTTAATAGAAACTTAAGTGTAAATAAACCTGAACAAAATGAGATTGCAAAGTAAACCTTTGAAAATATTATAATGTTGGAGTGAGAATCAATAAATGAGTATATTATGTGTATCAACTATAAATCCACATATAGAATAATAAATACATAAATATATAGTCAAATTCATATACACATGATCATAGAATATTAAAAAAAAATGAGGAAGTAATATAACCTAATAAAAAGAAACTGGGTTATAAAATTCTTTTCAACTTTGTAACTTCTAACTCAAATCCCCTTAGATGAAATAATTCAAATTGAAACTAAAAATATCAAGGAGAATGATTGAATCATGATATTATATGAAGACGTTTCCATATGTAAACCATATATAAGATATTAGGTGAACAAAAATAAAGTTATTATTTTAGTAGAAAGTTAACAATCACAAACAGAAGTGAGATTACAAAGATAATCATTAAAAACATTCTTAAGGAGAATAATCTTTAAACATTCCAAAGTGTCACATAACACTTTGAAACATTTGAATCATAATATTCATGAATGAATAACATTAAATAAAACATAGAATATCATGAGAATAAATATTTTCATGATATAACATTTCAAATGGTAGTATATACACCATATAAAATAATCTAGGTTCATAACAATAAATATGACTCAATGGAATTTAAATTGAGACAAAACCCCTTACCTTGAGTCCAACTTGTCTAGTGTGTCTTAATATTCATAAACAATAAAATTATGTTAATTATTTAATTTATTTATAGCATTTTTAATGTTTATCATTACTTTTATTTCACTTATTACTATGTTGTAAACAACTATTTAAATAATTAAGTTTACGTCTGGTGTTTTGACCAAATTCGATATATGTTTCAAAAACAACTTGTTTGGTAAACTATGGTCAAAAGGGTCATTATATAAAATATAAATAATAATAATAATTTAAAAAATTATTATATTTATACATCAATTATACTTTTATTTTCAATCACTAAATATGGTTATGAAAAATGAACCATTGTTACAATCACGGATACAGTAGGTCGTACGTACACAAGAGTAACACTCTCATTTTTCAATGATCGTTATAGAAAAAAGGTAAGTAGTATTATATACATATATAATGATTATTATATCATAAATACCATATTATTTAATCATATATACTTATATATAGAATTATTGGTGTGTAAAAGGAATCACATCTTGTTGAGGAGGTGGTAGTCCACATGTCTATGAATGACATTATCACTTTTTAAGTGTGTGAAATTGTAATAAAGAAAATGATATATATTATATTTATAGAAAGATAATTATTTCATGAATATAATATATATATTTTATATTTCATATATGTTTAATTAAAATCATCATTTATACATTCCATTTATCATGTGAACGAATCACATCGCTTTTAGGAGGCGGTAGTCCTCACCCCCACAAACAATGTTATCGTATTTACATAAAATGGAGTGCATAAAGACATGTGTCATAAAATAATTAAATAAGTATAAAGATATTATAAATATCATATTTTAAATATATAAATATAGTATCCATCATAATGACCACCATGAGAGGTTGTAAAGGAAGAATGAACGATCATCGTTTCATGAGGCAGTAGTTCGCCGTACACATAAACAATATGTTTGTTAGCCATTTGATGAGTGTGTGTGTAAGTTTAAGTTGAAAACATATAATAAAAATATACTAGTATATTTAGTATACTGTTTTTTATATAATCACGAAATAATAAGAGTTTAGTGGGTGTAGAATGGAAATAAAACTGAAGATCTTGAGGAAAGATATTTCCTCTTAATCTGGTAACTCCTTTTGGTTTGTACCAAAAGAATTTATTGGATTGCTTAATGAAAAAGGGGATGAATCTAAAACGAGGGGAGGGATGTTGAGGAGATATTTTGGAATAGATTTTCTGAACTTAAGTGGTTTGAGATGTGTGAGTAAGTGGGAGGAGAGGAGGCCTTTTTATAGCAGTAGAGGAGTGGCACTCATTAATATATCAAAAAAAGAATTCCATACGTGTTTTTCACATTGAAAGGGGATCCCATAATGGTCCAATTTAGAGAAAAGTGGAGATAGGGTCCAAATATGGCCATAAAAAGGATTTTGGACAAGTTTATATGTCATTTGGGCCCTTAAGATTAATTTTTAGTCCCTTAATAAGCTTAATTTTACCTTAATCGTTGTAATTAATTTTAATTATATTGACTAGTAATTTTGGTCAAACTATAAGATGAACTTATTACACATAAAACGTTATGTTGATTCCAAATATGGAATACATTTTTTAAAATTCTAATCATAGAAGTGGAGGAAAATAATTTAAATTTAATCCTGCAGATGGGACAATAATGTAGGTTTTTAAAGTAAAAACGTCCGAAAGTTTGCAATGTTTTTATAGTCAATTTCAAAGTGAAATTGATTCCAATGACCTAAATTGGATTAATTGTAAAAAAATTGTCTAATTAAACTTTAAAACCAATTTAAAATTTAATTTATCATTATAAATAAATTAGATAAAAAATAAATTTGAACTAAAATTCAGTATTTTCACTATTCATTAAAAAAATGAAACTTAACATAAAAATACCAAAAATTAACTAAAACCTAATTTTTATGTTTTTATTTAAAATATGAAGTTTATTGTGACTTATAGAATCTGTAAAAGTTTGAAAAATTGAATTTAAAATAGGTTCCCCATTAAAAGGTGGTAAAAATGCCTTAATAAAAATATAGGTTTTTATGTGTAAAATTAGGTCTGTTCTTATCTTATGCTTATCAAATCTGTTGGATGAATATCAAATATATCATATTGAATATAATATATATATATTACATAAATATCACTCACTAATTGTAATTAATTTAATTTATTTTGATAAAACAACTTTGTGAGCATAAAAATATTTTTCTATATAAATATTCTTTTTTATATTCAATTGGTTCTTATATTAATTTCTAATTAATTTGTATGTAATGAATTCATATTATATTTGTGTAAGCCGTGTATTTTCATAAGTTATTAAGCACTATTCATAATGGCTAATTTATGTCATTATATTAAATAATAATATTTCATCAATATATTATTATTTGGTAAAGCTCGGTCTTGCGTATAACGAAATCCATTGAAGAAACTCATTATTGTGTATGCCTTCTGCTAACTCAACATCATGTGCATTACAATCTATAAAATATATTGAATTTATTTAAAATAGTAAATACATTATAAATTCTTGGGATACTATATTCCCTTATGTGCTTGGCATTGTTTGTCATACACGCTATAAAATACAAAGTTCCTATAGATTTTCAAGGCATTATAAATATAAAGAACACATGTCGAGGATGTCATCTGCTAGATCTTGAGCATCGTCACTAATTGCAGCCAGCTGCAGTCACCAACATTCTCGTATATGACCTGCCTGCATCAGATCTCTATCCTTGTTGATTAGTAGGGCCCATATATGAATTAGGGTTATCCCTGAAACACTCTTGCTTCCCAACATTTTTAGAATCAAACATGAGATGGTTGATTCTTTTGCGTGGGCAACATAGAGCAAAGAGATCATTGTGCCCAATAAAATTGGACCTAGATTGATCAGAGGTGATCAATTCTATGCAATCACCAAAATGATTGCTATAAACAGTTAGAGAGAGAAGCTGTCAAGTGGGAGAATCCATACCAAATATATATATAATGATTAAAATGTAATAATTTAACAGATAAAAAGTAAAAAATAATAAATTACAAAAATATTAAAAAAATTATTAATAAAAAAATTCATTAATCAATATTAATACATTATATATATATATCAATTATAAATAGTAAAAAATAGTATATATTTTATTTTATTGGAGGTACAATTTCATTAAACACAGACACATAGATCAAAAAGGAAGGCAATAGCCCCCCAAGGGATAACCCACCAATTGAAACTTATTTATAAAATAATTCATATAATTAAAACATTTAAATGTATATAATTATAAATATATTAAAATAATTTTAAATATGTATTTATAAATATAATTTAAAATAATTATAAATATATATTATATTTAAATAGTTATTTATATAATTAAAAATATATCAAAAGAATTGTAAATATGTATTTATCAATATAATTATATATATAGATATATATTTATAATTATAATTGTAAATAAATATATTTATAAATAATTATGCATAATTATAAATATATTTATATAATTATAGATTTTTAAAATTATATATATATATAATTATAAATATAATAAATAAATTTATTATTTAAATAAATTTATTATAATTCTATAATTATTGAGATATATAATTATTTATTAAAAATTATATACATACTTTTTAAAAAAAATTATATATATTTATTTGTAATTATATATATAATTTTATAAATATAGTAAATACATAAAAATATATTTTTAAAAATATATTTCTAACATTATTAATTAATATATAAAATTAAATGCATGAATATTAAAAATGAGTGAAATTAAATAATTAAAAAGGAAGTGGCTTAAAAATGTTAAAAAATGGATAAATTTTATTAATTGTACAAATTATTTAAAAAATAAAAAATGAATATATATTCAAATGAATATGATTAAAAATTTAAAATATTAAAACTTATTAAATAAACATGGTTAAATTTTAAAAAATAAATAAATTTCAAAAATATAAAAAACTGATAACAATAAAAAATGAAAAAAATTAATATTAACTCAAATAACACTAAAAATGATTAAATAAAATTAAAGAAATTACAAAAAATATTAACTATTTAAATTACAAAAATATTAAAAAATTCATTTAAATAGTTTAATTATATAAATTTCAAATATATTTTAAATATTAAAACATAATAAACACAAATGAATTAATATTATTCATATAAATTGAAAACATATTGAAAATATTACATGTTTAGTAAATAAATATATGTATAAATAAATATTACAAGATCATTAAATTCCAACAAACATAAAGATCAATAAATTTTAAAAATTAATAAATAATATTAAAATAAAGAAATATTAAAATAAATAAATATAATTTAATAGAAAAAACTATTTTAAAAAAATGTTTCATATAAGAATATGTAAACACATAAAGAAATGAAGGAAATATTAAAAATTCATTTAAATAACATAATATAATTTTCAAACATTTTAAAAATATTAAAAATTTATAAATAAAATTGAATAAATACTAATCCTGTAAATTAAAAACATATTAAAAATAATACTTAGTAAAATATAAATATGTATAAAAATGAATAAATTCCAAAAATATTATATCAATTATGAAAAAATATACATCAAATGTGAAATATATACATGCCATACATACACATGTATATATGTTGTATACACACATATATACATCCCATATACATGTGAACATATACATACACATACATACATATGTACATGTACATAGTCTATATATACACATATAAAAAACACACAAACACAACATAATGCATACACATATATGATCATAGATATTGATATAAATAAATAAATTAAAATATTATATATTAATAATACATAATTTATATTTATGTAATTATTTAAATTATTCATATATATATATATATATTAATTTATCATAATTATATTAATTATATACATGCATTTTTTTAATTAATGTATATAAATAAATATTAATTTTGGTATATAAATATGATAATTATATATATATATATATATTTAATTAAATGTTTTTATTAGTACTAATAAAAGCATTGATAAAGATGCACTTTTATTAACGCTAAAAAATGTTCTATTAAATGGTATACTTTTATTAGCACTTTGTTTAGTGTTGATAAAAGTTACCTTTATCTTCACTTTTAGCTAGTTCTGATTAAGGTTTCTCTTTTATGAGCCCTTTATGTTTAACACTAATAAATTCATCACTGGATAAAGCATGATCAATGGTTGTTCCAGGTTCACAAAAATCATCTATTAACTCCTCCACAACTCCCATGTGATCTTTGGCATGGTCTCCTCTAACCGCTTGACTCGTTGAACTGACTGTGTCATGGGCAGTTCACTGTGGTGTATCCATATCTAGTGCACTGCGGCCTCCTCTGATTCTGAATTCTTTACTTTTTTTTGAATTCATACCTTCCATGGAATAATTAATATTTACAACATAGAATTATTCTTCTCTAAGGGGAATGTGTTGTAGCCTTCTCTCTACAGCATGGACACCTTGATATCTCTAGTGGCTCTAGAAATCCTCTAATTTCACATCTACATCATGGTTTGTTTCGTAATGACATAGCTTGAGAGTTCCACATACTAACTAGAAAACTCATTCAGATTTATCACAAAATATAAGAAATCACCTCCCATGACTCACAAATTGTGATTAATGGGGAACACTCCTTGCATCCTCCACACTTCCACCATATAGTGTGGATCACTACCTCCACACTACCACCCTACGATGCTAACCCCTGTTTCCATGTACACACTTTACTGTATGTATGATCACATGATTCTGTTGTTTTGTCATTGAAGACTGGACTTTCTAGTACCCCTACATGGTTTAGCTTTCTCCCATACATTCATGGTAGTGCTATCTTGGCTAGTCATTCAAGGTTGTTCTTCTTTTCACATCCTCCATCCTTCATTGCAGTGTAACCATCAACACTACGATGTAGTCATTGTTACTACGATGTGGTATTACTTTTGAGTTATAATTCAATATCTTTTCTACAGCATGGAGAATTATCATTGTGGTGTAGCTAGATGAACTATGGTGTAGCTTCAAGAACTCCCTTCATAAAACCCCCAATACAACATGTCCTTTCCCATTTTTTATAACTTGTACTCTTATGCAATATAGTCTATGAATTTCACTATGGCATGCCTCAAGACCTCTCCACTTATCCAATCATCACCTTTTCAAAACTTAAGATAAATCTTAACATAAAAAATACACCTTGTCCATCATCTTTGGGATCTATCAATCTTATAAGGATCACTTCACCTCTTTGGTCATATTTATCATGTTATGTCAACAATGGTATTATAAAAAAATCCAACTGAATTCATTGAGATTCCAACACACATCTTTGTTTTCAACCTTGACCATCGTTATTGTCAATCAACATTGACCATCTTATTATGAAAAACCTTTACCAACCTTATTGTCAACAAAACCAACATCAATCCTTGGGGATTTCTAATAATCTCCCCTTTGTATTTTTTTGACAATACTCCGTATAATCCTCCCCCCTTGTTAAATAAATGCTTGGAAGTATCCACTCCACATTAATGATATCTTCCCCCTCTCAAGATATCTTCTCCTCCCCCTTATTATCAGTGAAAGAAAAAGGTACTTTAGAAAGAAAAGGTCATTCACAAACTTCCTTCAATAAATTTTGGGATGCACTTTTCTTCATTCTCTTCCTTATTGGAGGGAACCACATCTTCAAATCATCTCTACTATTATATAAAAAAAGATTAAAATAAAGATAGACTCCCCATTTGGGTATGTCTTCTCTACCTATGGAATTTTCTCCCCTTATTTCAAAACAACTTCAATATTTTCCATCCATCTCATGTTGATCATCCAAATCCTTTCAAACCTCATGTTACAAAATCCAATATCATTTCTGTTGTACTTTTACAAGAGATGAATAGAGTGAATTTACCACTTTTCCCTTAAGATATCAATTAATTATATAATCATATTAAGTCTAAGCTCAGTGTATTAAAAAAGTTTTTATAGAAAATAATAATATCATCCATGTCACTCATGAATCTCAAGAAACAGACAAAACAACTTTAGCTTTTACACATTCAAAACAAAACATGTGACCTCCATCACATCACACCAAAACATTAGTACATAACATTGATGTACTTGGTTGAGAGAAACATACCATGTGATAAAGTAATTGATACCACTTGATAAACATTTGATGCCACTTTTTTCACAAGTGTTCAATTTGAAAAAATGATGACATTTAAACACCATTCCTTTCATCTCTTCATAGTATTCAAAAACTTCTAATAAGGAATAATATCCTATGATGTTTAGTAAAACTAACACTAATACTTTGTCTATTTACACTATTTTTTATATCACTTGTTGGTATATAACATGAGCTCAATACTAATTAATGGTTTAGGATAAGTTACTAATATTACCACGATCATGCCTTACAAAGATAAGGGATATCTCACTACTTCCCAATGGTCACTCCCTAAAATTTTTCTTCATTGGATCAATACCGATGTAAAGGATCACATTTATAATTTATGGACATATAGGTCCCTTCTCCATCATTACTTCCATGGATTGTATCTTCATGTATGAATAATTGCTCTGTTGAAGTCCCACTGGGCTAATACTTCACCTCTATTAAAACACCTAAGGTGAAAATTCATTTACCACCCAAAATCTTGGGAACGACTTCACTTTGATATAAACACAAAAAACCTCATTATCCTTATTATTGTCTTGATCTTCAATGGTTTTCAAATTTTCAGCTTCGTGTCCCTCATCTGGAACAGACTCTCCTTACACTCTGAGAATTGGATATGGAAATGTGTTTTTTGTATAGAGATATCTATCCATAGATTTAGATCTTTAATGTGCACATATTTTACCCCTCTTCCATGATTCTAACTGATATTAACTTCTTGATTTAGGGAAGTTGTTCTCCCATTGACTGAACACCTGGAAAATATATTATAGTCTTTAAAAAACACCCATAACTCCTCCATCATTACACCATGATTTTTCCAAATAACTGCTGATAAATAAAAGATCTGGGACACTTGAGAAAATCCAAGCTCTAGAATGGTCAAAAGGACTACGGTGTAGCACCTCCCATTATGAAACATCTTTAGCGTGGAATGATCTACCGTGATGTAGTCTTACTTCACCACAACATGGTATGTAGTACTATAGCATGGCTATCTGCTGTTGACTAGGTCCAAAAAACTCATCCATTAACTCCTCTATAAATTTTACATGATCTCTAGAATGATCTCCATTAACCTCTTGAATCATTTAACTGACTATGGCATGATCACTTCACTATGGAATAACCACTTCTATTGCAGTGTGACCTCCTGCAATTCCAAATTCTTTACTTCTATTGAATTTATACCTTCCAAAACACAAGGTGTAGCTGCAACATGGAATTATTATTCTCTAAGGGGAATATAGTGTAAACTTATCTCTATGTTATGAACCTTAATATCTTTAATGTCTATAGAACCCCTCTTATAAAACTTTTACACTATGGCCTATTTGGTTGTGGTGTACCCTAAGAGTACCACACCCCACATTGTAAAGCCCTCAGTATTTCTTCTAGAATATAAAAAATCATTTCCCATTACTCAGTAATTGTGAGTAACGAGGTTTATTTCTCACTTCCTATATACTATCTCCCTACGGTGTGGGCCACTACCTCCATGCTGCCACCTTGTAGTGTGGACCACTGATTCCATACACATGACTACCCATGCACATTCTCACTTGCTTACCTAGCACTATCATGGATAACTAGACTTTCTAGTTCCTCTGTGTGGTTGTGATTTATCCCACACATGAAAGGTTGAGATGGCTTGTCTCGGTATCTAAGGTTGGCCTTCTTTTTTCATCATCCATCATTCATTGTGGTGCGACCATCAAAACTGCGGTGTAGTTATGGTGACAATGGCATTCTCATACACTGGAGTTATCCTCCACCATCTCCTTTATGGGATGGATCGGGATATATGAAACATAGCTAGATACACTATAATGTAGTTGCAATAATTCCCTTCACAACATGTCCTCTACGACCACAACTACAACACGATCTTTCCTATTTTTTCCATCTTACACACTTGTTCAACACATTCTATGTACTTCAATTCTGGCATGCCTTAGGACCTTTCCCCTTATCCAATCATCACTTTGTCAACAATTAAATAAATATTGATGTTAAAAACATACCTTGGACATTATATTGGGGAACTATTAATATTATAAGGATCACTTCACTACTTTGGTCATTTTCAACAAGTGTTTTCAACATTTCCACTATAAAAAAATCCAACTTGTTTCATTGAGATTCTAGCACATAACTTGATCATCCTCATTGTCAATAAACCATGGCCATATTATTATCAACAACCTTAACCCAACTTATTATTAACAAACCCAACATAAATCCTTTGGGTATTCTCTCATTCTTCCAAAAAAACTAATTAATTTCTTTACTAAATTTAGACTAATGGGTACAAATACAAAGCAAATCATGCAGAAATGCACCCAAGAAGGCTCAAACCTGGGACCTACCAACACTACCACAATGGCACATCCATTAAGATGCGCCCCATGGTGTAATAATTTAATTAACAATAATAATGTAATTATTAACAATAAGAAATATTTAATTATATTAATATAATTAATAACATCTTAATTAATAATTATTAATGAAACTAATAAATAATTATTAATAAAACCAATAATGCTAATAATAATAAAAGAGTTAAAAATAATAATAAATTATTAATCCATTAAAATAATATAATTATTTGTTATTAACTATTGATTAAATAATAATGTAATTATTATTAATGATATAATTGTTAATAAATATTTATTAATTAATAATAATTAAAATATTAATTATAATGTATTTATTATAATGAATATGTGTTCTGGAAATTTACCATGTTATGTTCTTAATTTAAATATATATTTTTGTACTATTTTTATCTAACTATTTTCCTTAGAAGTTATTTTTTATATATTATGTTAATGTTTAAATTTTCATTTAGAATGCATTGATGCTTTCAATTTCATGTCTTTAAAGTATCATCACTTAACATAGGAAATATTTTATATTGAAACAACATTGTTTTTGTGTCATTAACATTACTTTTTATTTTTTATTTAAATATTTTTTTTCTTTTGAGTCCATTTATATCTATTAAGTCCATATTTTAATATTCAATTAAATTATATCTATTTATTATATTTTATAGGACTTAAATATTATCCATTTAGAACAAAATATGTTATAATATTTTGTTATCATGTTAATCTATAAGCTAATAAAATATAAATTAAAAATATTTAACACAAATAAAGATTATGAAATGCGTGTATACATAACAATATATATGTTAGAATAGAAAATAACATAAAATGATAACAAATATTAAAATATAATCACCATAAGATATTATTTTTTAACATATAACATGTTTTTTTCTAACTCGATAACTTTGAATTCTTATAAAATATAAATTATAAATATAGTCTAAATAGAATTAAAAATATAGAATTAACTCATATAAAATAAATAAAAATAAGAAATTAAAAAAATAGAAAATAATATAAATGTAACAAAACTAATGTTTTTTAATATATTATATTGATACTTTAAAACAATTTCTCCAAAAATAAGTTCTCTTCTTAATCACGGCACATTAAATGCATGGAAAATTAAAAGTATAATTACATTTTACATATAAATTTAAATATAAAAAACTATATAAAAAATAACCTAAAATAAAATAAATTATATTAAAATCATATAAAAATATATTTAAATTAGGGGTATAAAATTGAAAATTTCCAAATAAACATATATAAGTAACTGTATCAGTGTGAGAATTGTAGCGACAATAATGACAGGTATTATGAAGGGACTGTAGCAGGATTGGGTACTGTAGTAAGAACTCTAGAAATTGCAGCTACTATAGTAGTAATATTCACCAAATGGGACTTTGGGCTAAGAAATGAGCCTCTGGGCCATCAAAAATTATTTTCATGCCATAGGGACTTTAGGTCATACAATTTTAAGGTCTATGAGTGATAAGTGTTTCAAAGACTTTGTGCTTGTGGGCCTTTAAGACATATAATTTCTAGGACTACGGGTCATATAAGGGTTCCATCTTAACCCAGTTAAAAAGTGATTTCATTCCATAATAAAAAAGTTTTGACCCCGTCTTTATTGATTATTAATAAATATAATTTGTTTTTTTATTAATTATTAACACTTATTATTATTTATTAATAATATTCACAATTATTATTAATTAATTTTTTTAAACATCAATGACATTATTAATTATTATTATTTTTATTAATTTCAATACATTACATTATTAATTATTATTAATCTCATTATTAATGATTAAAATTAAGGTGTCATAATTTAGTTTCTGAAAAATAATGGGATAAAACTTTAATCCACCCATTTTGAACCAAAAATGATGTTGGATAAACCTAAAATGTCATAGGTTAAAATAAAAGTGTCATAATTTAGAACATATTAGGATTTATTTTCCATATCATATGATTTATTAATACTCACATTAACCTTTTTTATTTTAGTCAATGGAAGGAACAAGGAGGAACCAAGTAAATAATGAGGGCATTGGATAATGTAAAGATTATACTAATGAGTAGTGAAACATGATGGGGTATAGAGTAAAAAATATCATGGAATTTTTCACACAAATTTCTCAAGATATGAACAATAACACAAACCATGTCAAACTATCAAATGTTCCAATGAAGGAAAACTCTACATTGAGCCCTTGATACGACAACATCTACCCTCCTTTTATGCGTCTTCCAATCCACTAATTATCGAGCAATGGATCAACACATTAGAAATGATATTTTATATTCTCCAGTACTCGAAGCATGAAAAGGTTGGTTTTGATATGTATCATTTGGAAGGTGAAATTGATCAATGGTTGAATCTCATTAGTAAAAAAAGGTAATAGGAAGAAATTGACACCATGGTGTGGGGGGACTTTAAGAAGACATTTTTCACAAAATTTGGTTATAAATAAAATAGAAAACCCCCAAAAGAAACAAAATATTGATGTTTAGATGAGAGTTTTTTTTTAAAAATACGATTTATTTTCTTAAAAAAAAGGGATAGGGTTTTAAATATTTTCAAAAAGGGGTCGATAGAGGCATGAATCCTATTCATGCTTCCCTTATTCACCAAGAATCATGATTGAGGTACACGGTTCCACATGGAGAAAATAAGAATAACAAACACCACACATGCATCCTTTGTAATCAATATATAGGTGGTGTGAATGAGGTTCATGCCTCCTACCATAAAAAACTATAAATGGATCCCCCTCCTTTCACCCTATTCCAGCTCGATATTTTAAACTGAATCTCTATCAAATATCTTTCTCAACATATTATTTTTTGGATTTTGAGATGGTAAAAATTCTATGTAAAAAATTTAGTTGTCTAATTTATTTATTTATTTTTCTTGTATTATTTATTTATATAAGTTGTATAGTTTTATGAATGTATGAATTAATGTTCTTAGTAAGACTTAATTTATGTATGAATTAATGTTATTTATATGATTTAATTTTATATTTAATGATTTAGAAAAATTAAATACAGTGTTTTTATAATATAAATTTTATGTATAAAATAATATAATTTAATCGAAAAGGTTCCAGTGTGAATTGGTAAGCCAACCCACACCTCAAAATTTTATTAAAAAGAAAGTAAAGTGTAAAAAACAAGGAAAGAAAAGACATAAAATTCTCACAACAGATAATATATTTACTATAAAATAAATCTAAAGTATAATATTGAATGCATAGATAAATAAAGTTAATGTACCTAATCATTTTATAAGAATATATTATTAGTAATTATTTATGTAAATATTACTAACTTTATTTGAAAATAATAATTCATATATATTTTATATTATTTATCATATTTCAATTCATTAAAATATAAAATATATTTTTCAATATATAGATATAAATAAAATTTTTTGTTCACGAGACTAATTTTTTTCTGTTAATAATAATTTCTAAATTATATTAATTATAAATAATGTTTATTTATAGTAATTATGTATAAAATATAATTATTTTAAATTTTGGAAAGTTTAATTACTTCCAAAAATGTATATATACTTACCTAATTTTATTATATTGAAAGTAACATAAGTTTACAATATCTTATTGGTTATTTAAGTGTAAATTATAATAATTTTTTTAATTAAATTTAATAAAATTAACTATTAATAATATTTTGAGTAATTATTTATAAAATATAAATATTTTTATTTAAGAAACTGTAGTTTCTTAAAAAATATATAATTATATTTTAAAATATTATTAAATATAATTTAATATATTTAAATGTATATATATAATAATATACAGTAGATTGAAAACTAAATAAATGTACAATATATTATTGGATGCATAAATAAATAATAGTATTAAAGTTAATTAATTTTAAGAAATATATTAGTAATAATCATTACATAAAAACATGTATATTGTAAATTAAATTTCAAAATTCATATCATTACTTAGATAATATATTTTATATTATTTGATTATAATATTTGAAAAATAATATTAGGAACATGTATAAGACATCGTTAATTACAAAAAATTCACATATATAAATTGATATTTAAAAATTGGTAATATAAAAAATGTGTGTGTGTATATATTTTTTATATATAGTTATAGGTAAAGTTATAATATACAGAACATAATAAATATCCCAAAAAAACTTATTAAGAGTATTGTGTGATGACCGATCTTGAGATGACCGAAAAATTCATGATTGAAATTGATGTCTTATTTTTTGTATGTGGTTATATAATTTTTAATAATTACATTTTTCTTTCCCCATTTTTTTCTTATGTGTCATCCCTCTCTCTACGAATATAAGGACCTATATGTCCATGTAACGATATTAAATATCCCAAACCCCTAGAACCCCTCACTTTCAGGTGAGTAACATTATAATAAAAGGAATTTCAACCAAAGGTGCTGTTATTTGATGTTTTATTTTCACACCATGACTAAAACGAGACTGGTGGTTGATAAAAACAATAAGATTATAGGCTCCAGAAGTTCCCCTAGGTTTTGGTCAGTTTATCAAATAATGAAAACCAATCTATAGAAAAATTCCTTTATATCAAGTCACACTTATTTAATCATAAATAATTAAAACACATTAAACATTTTATGATTTAGTATATATATATATAGAAGGGTTTATTAAATTTTATTTTTATGAAATCATGTATGCATCAATATATTAAAAGGGTGAGGTAATTAATATTTATAAGGGATTTTTCTATAGTTTTCCTAATACAAGAGTGGAAAATCTTTATACCTGTCTGAATATAAATAGATGTATATATATATTATTTATTATATATAGTTATAGGTAACGTTATAATATGTATAACATAACAATTATCCCAAAAAAATGTACTAAGAGTATTGTGTGATGACTAATCTTAATATGACCGACTAATGTATGATTGAAATTGAATGTTATATTTTTGTTGTATGTGGTAATATAATTTATAACAATTTAATTTTCTTTTACTTGTTTATGACCTATGTGTGATTACTCTCTCTAATATTGTAAAGACTTGTATGTACACATAAAAATGTTATGTATCCTAATACCCTAGACCCCCTCACCCACCTGCTAGTAACATTGTAATAACAAGGCATTTGACAAGAGGTGTTACTATTCAATGTTGTAATTATACCCCATGGATGAAATGAGACTGGTGGTTTCTAAAATTTGAGATAATATGGGCACTATAAGTTCACCCAAGGTTTGGATTATTATATCAAATAATTATAAACCAATCCATAGAAAAAGTCTCAAGATCAAGTCACAATTATTTAACCCTAACTAATTAAAACATGTTAAATATTTGAATATGTAGTATAGATATATACAAAATTTTATGAAAATTTCTTTCTAGATAATCATGTTTACATAAATATACTACATTGGTGAAGTAATTTATATCGATTGGGGTTTTAAATTTTTTCCCCTGCTATACGAGTGGAAAATATTCATGAATATTTGAATATAAAAATATATAAGTATATATATATATACATATACATATTTATTATTTATTATATATAGTTATAGGTAAAGTTATAATATGTATAATATAATCAGTATCCCTAAAAAACTTGTGAATAGTATTGTGTAATGACTAATCATGAGATGACAAAACAATGTATGATTTAAATTTCATGTTTCATTTTTTATATGTGATTATATAATTTGTAATAGTTTCATTTTATATCCCTTTTTGATAACTTGTATGTCATACATATCTCTAATAATGTAAGGAAATACATTTATATTTAGAAATGTTATATGTACCAAGCCCCTATACCCCCTCACTTTCACGGGAGTGACATTACAATAAAAGGTAATTCGACAAGAATCGTTACTGTTTGATGTTTGATTTTTACACCAAAATTGAAGGGTGGAAGGTGGTTTCTGAAATTTTGAGATAGTAGAGGCTCCATAATTTTCAACCTAGTTTTTTTAGTTTTAAAATAATTATAAACCAATCTATAGAAAGCATCCCAAGATCAAGTCATAGTTATTTAATCATAACTAATTATAACATGTTAAATATTTGATGTTGTAGTATAAATATATATATAATTTTATTAAATTTTATTTCTATGTAATCATTTATGCATCAATATATTGTAATGGTAAAGTAATTTATATCAATCATGTTCTTAATTGTAGTTTTCCACCTATAATAGTGGGAAATCTATGCGAATTTGTGACATTGGATAAATTTCATATGAAGATTCATAGTCACTTAAAACTGATGTATGATCATGAAATTACTTCTATATGTGGTCATTTATATTATTGATGAAGTGTGACCTACTACTACATAACCATGTTGTGGGAGATCTATTGAAGTTGGTCATTCATAACATTATCATTCATTATCTCCTCATATGACTCTAGTAACAAAAAAATTATTAAAAAGATTATCAGAATGTAGAAAGAACTGTACGGGACATCCCCATGGATACTTCGAATTTAATGAATGAGAATTTATCTAATGATGAAGTATTTGATGATACAACATGAGATGACATAGGCATAGATGATGTGGGGAATGAACCTTCAAAGGTTCCTTTAATATATTCGCAAGAACCAATGAGTGGTAATCTTCATACATTATCGACTTCCTTAGTCAAGGGAATGTCATGCGCACAATATTTTTATTGGGGTGTCATCACACCAACTATTGAATTCCCTAATATTATAGGCAACCCATCTACATCAACTAATAAAACCATATATATTGGACAAGAGTTTCAAACTGAAAGTATATTAAAAATTGTACTAAATAAATACCACATTAAGCGACATTTCTTGTTTTTGGTTGATGAGTCCAAAAAGGAAAAATACCTCATTTTGTGTGACAAAAATGGTCCAAGATGTAAAATTCCAATGTGGGAAATATATGATATTTTTTTACATTTTGGAAGATAACTAAGTTGTAAGGTGTACATACTTATGTACATCTAATCTTGCTATATGATCATTCTTTAATTGATGTAGAGTTTATATTTAATTTTATTTATGAGATGATACAAACATGTTAGGACGTTTATGTGTCCCTTGTAAAAGAAGAAATAAAATAGTTTCCCAAATACAACATATCCTATGAAAAATAATGGAATGTGAAACAAAAGGAAATTATGAAAGTATATAGTGACTGTGATGAAATAGATATTGTTTTTTCATAGCTACTGAGATTTTGTCTCTAAAAAATCAAGTAATTTATTATCTAGACACCTTTGAGTATGTCTCCTAAGATAATAAAGTTTATCAATAAAGTGAAGTTTTATATGATTTTTTGGGAATTCAGGACATGTTTCACTACTTTTCATAATTAAAAAAAATCCATTCAAGTTGATGAAACTTTTATTTAAGAAAATTATAAACGTGTTCTATTTATTACTACCAAATAGGATAGTAATATTGTTCCTCACCCAGTTCCATTTTCCATTATTTAAAAGAATAATTTCGAATCATGGAGTTGGTTTTTGGCTTGTATAAGCATTCCTATTATACAAATTCAAGGAGTATATATGATATCTCATCATCATCAAGATATTATATAGGCTATTAATAGTGATTTAATTTCATGGTGAGAAACAAATTATTATCATCGATATTTAATCAGACATATTTATATTAATGAGTATAATAGTTTCAAATATGGTTCCATAAATAAATAAATCATCAATTTGGGTATGTTTTCTTAAAATTATATTTCTTGTAATAATTTTTAATTTCCTAAAAAATAAATTTTTGTATTCTAGTTTTATAATATGATCCCCAAAATGCAATTTTCTATTAGCAAATAGAATAAATTCAAAGGTCTAATCAAGATGTATATGATTATATGATGAATATTTCAATGGAGAAATTATCATTATCATATAATTGTGGCAAGAGATATGGCTGTATGACCACTAATATTTTGGAGTGTATAAATTGGTTCTTCAAGGGTGTTCCTAAACTACCAATCATAGGGTTAGTATAAGAGAAATTTTATAGATTTGTGCAGTACTTTTTAAAATGGTCTTAGCAAGCCTATCAAAGGATTTAGCATAAAATACATTTTTTTCAGAAATTCTAGAGGCATTGATACATTATTTTAGTACACATTATCATTTTATGTTCGATGATTTGACCATTTAGGGAGATTCATTGAGGTAATAGGGTTCCAAAACCTTCTCATAGGAAATAATGGTCGATTACAAGTGATCTTACTAGAAAGCATGTACTATGATTGCAATTCTTTCCACGCATTGAGATATCCATGTGCACATGTTTTTTTAGATTGTGAATTGGTTAACTTATCATGGAAACCCTATGTTAACCCAATATGTCATGTGATAACTCTAGTTTATTGTTATAATTCTCCTTGTATGCCTTGTTAATTTTTATACATTTAACTTGATTGCTAATCAGTCAACTATGGCCCCTAATACTACCAGGTTTCACAATTGGGGACTACCAAAGTCTACTAATATTAGAAATGATATGGACTAGAATAGAGAATATAGAGTGGGACTATGATATAGAATTTTTCATACATGATTTCATACCCATAAATAATATCCCAAAGTTGCAGGAAGGGGATCCACTTCATTGAACCATTGAACAAGTTTATGTATTTTATCATTATTTTGTAATTTATTTTCATATTCAGGCTTCTTAATTTATGGATTATTTAATTTATGTATTGTATCAATTATATTTTGAATATTAAAGAAATGTTTTGAGATTTAAACTATTAATTAACTAAACACACAATAGAAAAAAATAACATGTGGTCCATCCTATAAAAAAATTTACTTTAAATCTATCCTTAAAATCACATGAAGCATCCTCACAAAGATAATCTATAAGGTTTTGATTTGTGAAAGAAAAAAATATCATGGATTATATGAAAAAAATTTAACATATAGAACATTCACTTCCCTTATGACTTGGTCAATTTAATATATCAACCAACCACTTATACTATGTGTGATTTTTATCACGATCGATATATCAATTATATGGTAGCTTCAAGGCTCAGAACAATTTTTATAATTTTCTATAAAATAACATACATCTATATATACATAGAATTATTTATAAATAAATTAAACAAGATTCAAGATCATTAAAATAAAAAATATTTGGACTGATCCAACAAAATCTATCACATATATTTTTTTACCTCATTTTTTGTCATAATTCTTAATTATGAATGAAAATTGTCTTCATTAATTATAAATTCAAGTTGTATACCTTAATTATGAATTATTAATTACAACTATAATAAGACTAAACATATAATAATTGAGTGTAGGAATCCTAACATAAATCCTAAGTCTATAGAACCCATTGAATAGTCCCTATTTATATATTTTTCTTATGAAACTACTGAAGTTATAAATGTACCTAGACATGAACTCACCGATGAGTGGGTTCTATAATCAGGCTACTCTTTTCACATTTGTCCTTCTCAAGAATCATTCCTTGAGTTATATGAGTGTGTAGTTGGATATGTAATCCTAGTAAATAACATGAAGTGTAAGGCTCAAGGAATAGGTTTTGTTCTTATAGAATCATATGACCATTCTATCATCACCCTCATATATTTTAGGCAGGTCCTTGAACATCACATAAAACTAATTTCCATGGTTATTATAGAATTGAAAGGGTTTGTTGTTAGTTCTAAACTAGGATGAATTAAGATATCCAAAGGATCTATAAATATAATCAAGGGATCCCTAATTAATGTAATTTTTTTTAATGAGAATAACAATTCAATGGATCTAAGAAGTGAATATTTTAGTAATTATAATAACACTTTGTTATGTCATAGGTTATTGGGGCATGTAATCTCCAAGGGTCTAGAGGAAGTGATTAAAAAATGGCTATTAGAAAATGTTAGACCATGAAATCTCCTATTTTGTGAATATTGTATCATGGGTAAGTCTAAGAGGGTTAGTTTTGGTAGGTCCTTTTTAAGGCTACTCAAACATTAGAATAAATCCATTATAATTTATGGGGACCTTCCAAAACCACATCCCATGGATGAGATTACTATTTTGTTACCTTTATAGTTGAATAATCTAGAAAATTATGGATTTACAAACTCAAAAACATATAGGATGTTTTTGAAACCTATAAAACATGGAAAACCCATATCAAAAACTAGTTTGGACACATTTATATTGAGTTTTTATAGTTATATAAATTTGAGGGTATAACAAGACATCAGAATATTAGGGAGACCCCCAAAAATAATGGGCTGGCTGAGTACATGAATAAAACCATTATTGAGTGTGTCTAAAGCATGATTTCATACTAAAGCCTACCTAAATACTTTTGGGAATAAATTTCCACTAAGGTAGTATACTTGATTAATAAGTTCCCATTTAATGCTAACCGGTTTAAACCTGTGAATGAATTTTAGCATGATAAACCACATTTTTATAAACACCTTAAATCCCATGGGTGTACTTACTATTCCAACATTATAACTTTAATGTTGGAACCAATAACTATTATGTGTGTTTTCATGGTATACCCTAATGGTGTCAAGGGATATAAGTTGTGGGTTGAAAAACCTAGATACAAAAGGTGTATAATTAGTAGAGATTCTATCTTTCATGAATCTTGTTATCCTAAATAAAAATCTTTCATGAAATATAGTGATGATACAACCCATAATGATACTATTAATTCTCATCCTTTAATAAATTTTGAGGCTATTTTTGTGCCTCCACCACCCATTACTCAAAAGTGAAACCCAAAATGAGTCCAATTATGATTCAAAATTAGGTTTTAAACCTCCTAATTCTAATAGTGATTACTTTTTGACTCGAGACAATGTTATGAGGGTCACTAGACCCCCTTATTGGTTTAAAAAATATGATATTAAATAATTTTTCCTTTAATGTTGCCCAGGATATCATTGATAATGATCCTCAAAATTATAATCAATCATTTAATGATAGATATTACATATAATGGATCTATACTAAGGATGATGAAATTATATCCTTGAATAAAAACCATATATGGTCTATTGTTCATAGACCTCCTAATGCTAAGGTAATTGAGTGTAAATGGATTTACAAAAGAAAGGATGATAAAATGATGAAAAAATAATATTCAAGGCTAGATTAGTGTCCAAAGGATACCTTTAAAGAGAGGGTATTGATTATGATGTGATTTTTTCACTAGTTGTTAAGAATTATTATATTCAGATACTTATTAATTTTCTTAAATTTAATGAAATTCACATAGAATAATTATATGTGAGAACTACCATCTTACATAGTGACCTTAATGATAAATTGTAAATGAAACCCCCTAATGGTTACCAAAATAAGTTCAAACCTAACCAAGTTTTTATTTTAAATAAATACTTGTATGGTCTAAAACAATCATCTAAAAAATGGTACAATAAGTTTAACTCTTTTATAATGGATAAACAAATAAATAAGAGCCAACATGATGCATTTTTTTTCTATAAATGTGTTAAAAACTACATGATTTACCTATTGCATTATGTAGATAATATATTGGTAATGTAAAATAATATTAAGATCATTAATTTGATTAATTATAAATTTAATAGTTTCTTTGATATGTAATATTTAATAGCATAAAAATAGACATCATGCATGGAAATTATGAGTTACATACCTAATAAACAATTATACTAGTCCCACAATTATTATACCATGAAATTACTAAATAAGTACTTGTTTTAGACCTTGAATCCAGTTAATTTTACCTTTAATCAACACTTTAATATGTCTTTGATCCCAACACCTTCTTCTTCTATTAACATTGAATATATGTCAAAGATACCTTCTACCAACATTGTTTTCATTCTAATGTACTCTATGATTTTTACTAGTTCTAGAACAAACTTTATTATTTTCACTCTCATAAGATTCATGGATAATATAGGGAAACCTCATTGTCAGGCCCTAAAATGGTTACTATGATATGTTTCACATACAACATACTAGTATTTATGTTTTAGTATAAATGTAAGTACTGATGAAATAATTACTTGATATGTAGTTTATGATTATGCAAGTAATTTGGATACCATAAATTCACTTACTAGGTATGTATTCACTAATTATAGAGCACCCATATATTGGAAATGCAACCTAAAATATTTGATTACTCTTTCAACCACAGAAACTATATACAATACCTTGATTGAGATTGTCAAAGAGGATTTATGGATAAAGGGTTTGGTTTCTGAACTCAATTTATATAATTATATTATTATAGTTTATTTTGATAGTCAATAAACCTTGTATTTTCCCCATAATTTAGTTTTTCATGGTAATTCCAAACACATAGACATTTGGTTAAACTTTATTAGATATATCATTAAATTTGGAACCATATTCTTTATAAATATACACACTTATAATAACTCAACTAATAGTTTGAATAAAGTCATGTTTTGATCAAAATTCAAGTATTTTTTAGGTAGACTTATTTTTTTCCCATTCAATTATAATAAGTGTAATAATATCACCAATTTAAGATGAAAATGGTCTATTTTTTTGAATTTAAGTTGTTTTCATGTTGATTTTTCCTTATTTAATATTTTGGACAATTTTTTTCTACATGCATATAATTTTCTTTAATTTATTATTTTGTTCAATTTTTGATATTAAATCCAATATGTTTGTGGGATGATTTTTTTGGTTGGGTTTTCTAGTGTTCCTCCTTATAGGACCTAGTTAGTGGGTTGTAGCATGGCATGTCTCAATAGACGGCTCCCTATTATTTTATTCTTCACACTATCCTATTTCACTTAATTTATCATTAATCCATTTGACATGCATCCATGTTAATTGACCACCTTAACTCCCATTTAATCTAATCCCTCTATGTGATTATAGTTTTGGAACTGGATTTGTTTGGATATCTAGGTTCCTTATGCATGGTGGATCCTGGTTGGTTCATCTGCTTCATGAGACAATGGTGTATTGGGAGAATTTATCACCCCTACTTTCCCGTTGGTTGGAAATTTACCTAGATTTCTCTTCTCTTAAAGTTTTAGACTCTCATTTGTTGAAAACCATTCTCGTCCCACTGATTTATTCTTAACGTGAGATCAATTTTCAACCTTTATTCCTCCTTGGATACTCCTCATTTGTCATTCATAGTAGAGTGTTGATGAGGATCCATAATGTAAAATAAGTGTGGCCATTTTATTTATCAATTATATCCTCAAGAAGTGTAACCCATCAGATCTAGACGGGTTCCAACATCATGAAATTATCAGGACTACTGGAGAGCTACCCTCTCCGACTTGTAAGTATTCCACTTCATCAAAATTTTAGTTTTTGAAAAAGTATTTTTTTATCACTTTAGTTTTATTATTTTTTATATTTTTTGTTTATTATCTATATCATTTTGTTTTTGAAATTAATAAAAAGTGTGTATATGGGGTGGTGTTATTTTTGTGCATGTAGGCCCCAAGTGGACCGAAGCATGTTAAATTTGGTGTTATTATTTTCTGTCTTCATTATTTCTTTATTCAAATAAATATGTATTTTTAATTTTTATTTGAATTTTTTTTGTATTGTTCAAAAGATTTTAATAATGATCAAGTTATAGTTTCTATATAATTTTTTTTTCTATTCTCACTCATCTTAAATCACTATAATATTTCTGATAGTAGTTTCATAATTTAAAATATCACATGTTTTGAATTTCATCTTCATAAAATTAATATAAATTTATTACATATATGGTGATATTGGATATTTCTTGGGGGTGTACACTTAACATTGTCTTCAACACCAGAATTTGGGGATGGGGAGTCAAGAGAAGATGTCAAATACATGGAGAGAGAAGAACTAAGCAAGTAGGGAGAATCTTTCTAAAATTGAGAAAAATATATCATTTGAAAAATATGGGAGTATCCATGATTCTACAATCATACACTATGAGAGACCATCTAAATCTATTATAACTTTGAAAAATATCACATTTGAAGAAAGCGTGAGTATCTATAGTGAGAGTGTGGTTACATCTTCTACAATGAAGAAGAAAATTACATTTTATGAAGGAAATAGTTGTTGGAGATGGTTTTCTAGGACCAAATGTTTGTACATTAATTACATGTATATTTTAAATATTGAATATAAATAAAATTTGTTATTACATATTGTTCATTATTTTTTTATGACTCTATTTTAATAATGTCCTAGAGTATACATTGCATTGATAAGGTCATAGGAGTTACCCGCTATGATGAGAACCTTGAAGTTCTATGATGATATTATTACATAATGTTCTATGGTTGGATAATGTATTTTTATAGGACACATAGTACATATAATATTAGTGTTAATACTCATAAGTGGACTAGTATTATTCTCATGAAGTTTTCACTTAGTAATCTCCAATATGGGAGACTATGAGAATAGGTCTGCAAGTAGGAATTCTACATGTTTTAGGATCATCAGATATTCTTATATGTGAGCATGTTTAATGGTCATTAGACTTAATATTTTCATTAATTTAGGTCATGATTCACTCACTTATATTTTCTGATGAAAACCATGACACCAAATGTTTTCTATGAGGTAGGGTATGTTGGGGGTGTCACAATTGACATGTTATTAATGGATAAGTTGAGTAAGGATCTACACCTTCCATCTTTTTAGTGGTTGATATCTCAGCCCTTTGATTGGAATGGAACCATCACCCTATATTCCATGTCTATAGTGTAACAATGTGTTTATTTCAGATAGTCAATGAAAGATGTATCAAGAATAAAGGTTGGAGACAGGGATGTGAAACCTTCTTGATGAGATATTGTGATAAAGGGATAATATCACATAGTGATCAGTCATATGTGGTTTTCATTATTAAGACATTAAGTTATTTCTCTTGGGTGCCTTAACCAATTACTACATAGTAATATTGGACTTTAGGAAAGCCCACCTAATTCCAACAAGAAAGAATCCTATAGGGTCACACACTAAGTGTTTTTGATGATCTCGATTAAATTCTATTTGAATTTAATTAATTCAATAGATATTATACTCAAGTTTGAGGTATAATTTTATTCAAATTTTCTCGATCAAAATTTTTTATTGATGAATTTAAATATTTAAATTAAATATTTATTTGAGAGTTTAATAAATTCTACAGGAGTTTAAATAGACCAAGACCAAGTCCAGTGATAAATATTAATAACAATCCGGTTAAATAACATTTTTTATTATGCAAGTTGGTGCGTTCCATAAGAGAATAATAATAAAAATACTATAAATACTATAATTTTTATCATTGTGTGTCATGAAGTTTATTAAGATTTATTATATTATTTAAGGGTTTCTATGTAATTAAATAATTATTTTAACCTAAGACCGATATCTTTAAGTAATCAGTTTTGTATATTGTGTATTTCATCCAAAAATCAAAACTAGAGAATTGTTGTGCACAAAAAATTCTCTCTCGTCTCCTTATCCTCTATCCCTCTTAGGAACAATATACACAAGAGATAATCTTTCAAGACCAAATTATTAGATATCAACACAAATAATAAAAGAAAATTTATTCACCACGTTAGCACCCAGATATCAATTGATATTGGTGGGAGATCAAAGGATCACATATGGATCACCACTATAGGGATTATATCCTTGGATCCTCATGATGTAATGAATTAAATTTGAAAGGATCTTTTCATATGATCATTATCCACATATAATAATGATCCTAAGACAAGTTATTTGTTTATAATAATATTATATAAATTCATTATAAATTTGACATACAAGATCCTTGCTTGGGGTTTCAAGAAACTCAATATAAAAATAAATTTCAATATATCACCTAAAAAACATGCTTCCATTAAAATCCAAACCAACAAAAAATATTAGAGTCATCATGTCAAATTTATTATTATTTATTTTATTGTTGGTCCATACGAAATCGTGGTTGAATTTTTATTTCAAATTATTTGTTCTTAAATACATTTTTAATTAACATGTTATCGAGTTATTAATCAAGTTTTTTCAATATTTATTTTTCTTAAATTTCTAAGAAAATATAAATAAAAACTATAGATTCCATTAGGAATTGATAAATTTTTGGCCTATAAGATAGGGTTATAGGGCATGTAGATGGAGTCCATGTCATGTTCCCCAGTACACTACACCCAACCATTCCATGGGTTACATGACATTACATGAAGTTATTACACAAGGTTTATTCTATGTGTTGACCATCTAACATGGTAGATGGTTAAAACACCACTTAATCATTTAGCGGTGGTTACTAAAAACACCCTGTATTGCATGGTTGGTAGTTATTTAGCGGTGGGTGTTTTCTTTTAGTAGAAATTTCTATATGTTTCATTTTTGGAGAATTTAATGGAACTTTCAATTTTATTTAGAGACATTTTTTTAAAATTAACCCAAAAATAAAATAGATAAAATGAACATAACTGCCATTAATATATGCAGTGGAGATTATGTTTAGTAATGGTTAATAAAAACCACAACTAATTATTATTTTCATAAATTTATTTAGCGGCATTTTTTAAAACTATCACTAAATATTTCTATTAAAATTTATATATAAAAAATATTTAATAGAAAAATATAAGTATAAAACTATGAAATGTAGTAAACTAAAACATAAATTCATAATAAAACTAGCATATATATATCATACATCATACATCCATAGTCATATATACATAAATCCACAATCATCATAACCTAAGTCAACGTAACCTCATAAACCATAACCTCATTCAACTGTTAACATTAGTCAACCCATACCTCATTCATCAATATATACAAATAAAATATGTCCAATAATAACCCATAGCCAATATATATCCACCACATGACCTCCACTACATCCATATACCTCCAAACCATCTCATCAACTCAAACCGACCACATCATCTCATCAACTGTAACAATAAAGAAGACATAATTTTAAACTAAACATAATAAATTAGAATTATAGTAGAATCATTGAAAAAATTTAAACATACCATGAAAACTAAGAATGTAATGATATAGAATTTTATCAATGGAATTTACTTCTTATAATTATGTTATATGGTATAAAACACATACATAGCATAATGATCCTAATAAAAACATCATTATTATAAGTGAATAATGAAGTAAGCAGTGTTTATAGAAATTAAGCAACCCATGCTGATGGAATAGTAACCTGAACATTGGAATAATAATCTGACTAATAGAATAGAAACCTCACCTATGAAATTATAAACAAAATTTAGGCATCTTATAAATGAAAATATGATATATTTATATCATAAAATAAATAAAAAATGTTATAAAAATGATAAATTAAGTGTTGATATTTTTATATAAAAAAATATTTATTTATAATTTTATAATTAATATAATGATTTAAAATATTTTTTTCAAAAAATAGATTCATAAATTAATATTTTTAGGTTTTATATTTATTAGATCGTTTTATGAGATCTTAATTAAAATTTTAAAGTGTCATAAAATCAGTTATAATATTAAAATCAATATTTTTCCAATAAATGATGATTTTAATACAAAATGAAAATTCCCATATTTAGAGAATTATTTTTATATAACAGAATCCATTTTTAAATATACATGCCAATAAATAGTTGGGGTGAATTTTTGGGTTTTTTTTTCTAAAATAGTTATTTTTTTTGTGAATAATGAAATACGATAATTTGCAGAATAAGATAAATACATAATTTTTTGAGTCATTTTTTTATGCAAGAACAATTATCTCAAACTATCCTTGTTTATTTATTATATATTTTCATGGAAATCAATAAAATTGACTGTCTTGAGCCAAAATAATAAACAAATGAATAAAATAATAAAAAAACACCCCTCTCCTACCCTATAAATACCACCCTCACCACCTCTTCTTCTCACACATTCTAATACTTGAATCTTGTGTATATTATACCAAATTATCATCCCAATACTCTTCCCAAAATTCAGTATCTATTTTTATCAACAAAATACCATACCCAAGTTCCTTAAGTAGGTTCTAAAGAAGAATAAATTCAATATGTAAAATCCTCTTTCGTTCTCTTTTAATATCTTTTCTTTTCTTTTATTATTATCTTATAACCTCCACTATCCCAAAGTGGAATGATAAATATAGTATATTATATATAATTTTATTTTATTTTTTAATGTAATATACATAATAAAACATATTCTCATCTCCCTCTAATTCTAAAAATGAAAACATCATCCATGATGTGTCGATTCACCACCTTCATGGGCGATGCGTTTTCATTTTCCATTACCTCCCTCAAAGATGGTCATAAAAACATTATTATGGTTAAATTTTTTTTAATATTTATATTATAACTTGTTTAATGTTATAAAAATAATTTATAAACATAATATTTAAGAAAATGAAATTATTTCATGATGGTTGTAAAAAATGCCAAAATAAATTAAATCATTTTCATTAACATTTTAACTAATGAATCATCCTCAAACCATATAACCAAATGATATATAAGACCATTTAAATATTTTGAAGTTAATTAACAAAATATAATTACTATTTAGGAGAATTATTATCATTTTACATGAACTTCCATACTTGTATACAAGTGAAATGATCATGAATACAAAGAAAACAAACACTCACAGAATGATGGAATTGAACTCTATAACTCATCAAAATGGCCATAAAAGAACTAAATAAAACTATAATAAATCAAAAAAATGTATAATATTCTTTATATTTAGTAATTGGTGAATCTAATTTGATTATCTAGGATATTAAAGTTAAGAAATCATTCAGACATAAGGTAAGGGGATTCTCGAATCCCACTCATTTTCTTTGGGTTATTCCTCTTTCATTACAAATTTTAGCGTGGATATAATTTTTATATCCATAAAATATAATTTCATTGTAATTAAATTTTATTTTTTGGGATTTACATGTTTTCAATCTGATTTTATGGAAAATAAAATTATTTTCCAAAATAACACTTCTTTACAAAACACATTTTGACTCCTCTTGATTAGTTTTTTCTTTGCTCAATAATTATTAATATTATACCAAATATGTTTTTCCCTTTTCATTTAAGAACCAAATTTTTATTCATGATTTATGATATACTTATGAAACCCATTCTTTTACATGTGTTATATATTGACTTTGATTTATATACGCTCTATGTGGCATGCATGATTATGTAAATGTTATGATGTGACGGGTGCACCCAAAATTATATAGCACTCCAATGAATTGGGTAATGATGTATCTCGTGAGATGATATGTATTATACCAAAACATGATGCTATTTTTTTTAACAATGATGATTTTATGATTATTCAAATATGTAATGCATGGATATGATGCTAGTTTTGTCCACAACTATGTGTGGTATTTGACCACAAAGACATGATGTTTCATTTTTATGCATTTCCATATTCCATGTATTTATCTAAATATTCCTCTCATTATTTGGATAATGATACTATTCTTATGTTATGATGGTGATGATTATGATCACCCATATTATATTGGTTAATGTCGTTATTTATCCTTTTATTGGGATTTTAACTCACCCCTTTATTTAATGTATATCCTTACGTGACTACATGTACTAAGGAGAACATGAGATTTATAAGGATAAAGAAGAATATTTTAAAATAAATATTTATTTTTTATTATTCATAAGTGATGTATGGTGCTATTTTTTCCATGATATAAACCTTTATATCCTGTTTTTTACCACTTTTATATTTTTTTTGTTAAAAATGATGTAATAGTTATGTAAGAAAAAGAAGGGTCGCTATAGTTGGTATCAGACCATCGTTTAGTTAATTTGGGAATTAGGATTAGAGAACATTATTGAAGACCCCTAGTATGAGACTAAGTATATGTAAGAATCCAAGAAGCTTTGTTTTAGAAAAATTCTAAACATAGGGATCCTACAAGATATTCCTTTAGAGTTAATTAAATAAAAGAATAAATTATTTATTCATGAATTGTTGAATTATGTTTTGTTAAAACCTTTTCTATATTAGAAAATGGTGGGAACCAATAGAAACTAGGCCAACAAACTGAGTGAGGGACAATGAAGTGATTTCCCAAATGACATCCCCAATTCCTTGGGAGGTTGAGTTCAAAATTTCATAGCGATGCTTACCCAGTTGTTATAGTCTATAAAAAATAACCTAAATAATATAAAACATCCTCCTTCACCTAAGAGGTAGAAACCAGATATGAAATATTTTATGTGGAAATGACCAATGACATTTAGTTGGTCTTTCTGATCCACTCATCGCAGAATAGTGGGTCAAATCAATAGAGAAGATCTTTTATGTGCTTAACTATTCTGTGAAGGGGAAGGTGACTATGTCCATTTATCATTTATTTAGAGAGGCAGATCAATGGTGGGTTTTGATTAAAAACACCATGATGATGGAAGAAATTGAATAGATGGAGTTGGAAGGCATCAATAAAATATTTATTAACAAGTATTTCCCTCAAACTCTTCATACAAATATAGAGAGATAATTCATAGAGTTGAAGCAAAAGGAAGGTGAATTTGTCATATATTACGAAGAAAATTTCACAAGCCTTGCAAGGTAGGACTCTAGGTTTGTTATAAAAAATGATATTAAAATAAATT
Source organism: Viscum album (assembly GCA_963277665.1). Taxonomy (NCBI): domain Eukaryota; kingdom Viridiplantae; phylum Streptophyta; class Magnoliopsida; order Santalales; family Viscaceae; genus Viscum; species Viscum album. The sequence goes on along the minus strand of OY728129.1, from coordinate 610,310,222 downwards.
GATTCTTTAGTGGTTTAAAACCACACTTTCAAAATGATATAGCTATGTGAGACTTTAAATATTATGAAGAATTTGTTCAATGTTATCTCAAAGAGGAGATGGAGTTTAGAGAATTGTCCCATGGCTATTAAGATAAGAAATAAAATATGGAGTTTCAAAATGGAGGATCTAATGAAAAATGTGTAAAGAAATATCAACTACTCACATGTAAAAAATGTGTAAAGAAATATCAACTACTCACCTGTAAAAAATGTGGGAAGAAGCATCATGAGAATTTCCTCAAAGGGATGGGTAAATGATTCAAGTTTGGGAGAGAAGGCCATCAAGTTCCTGAATGTCAAAGAGACATAAATAATCCAGCCAATATAATGGAATAAAGGAGGAAACCAACCATGGTTAAATGATTCAACTGTAGGGAGAAATGACATTATGAAAACCAATTCTCTAGACCTTGACTCCGTGAGGGTAATCAACATCAACAACAACCAAATCCAAAGGATCAAGGGAAATATTATTCCATCACTAATGCTAAAGTGGAATAAGAGAATGAATTCGTACAAGGTACACATCTTATTCACTCAAGAATATAAAAATTCTTATTTGATTTTAGTTCTACACATTCCTTTATATATTTAAGTTTTCTAGAACTATTTAATCGAATCCAAGATACCTTGAAGTAGATATATCCATAAAAACACATAGTGGTGTGATCATTACAACCCAAGTATTGGACTCTTCTCCTATTGGTGTATATGGAAAAATTATTCCAGTGAATATATTGATACTTCCTATGGTGGAATTTGATGCTATACTAGGAAAGGATGGTTATTTTTTATGTATAGAACACATCAACTATAGATAAAAGGAAATATCTTTTCATATTCTGAACCGTCCCATGCTCCTATACAAATGCAAGGAAGACCGTGAATCTCTTTTGGAAAATCCCACAATGGTGTGGGTGTTAATAACCTATGAAGAATAATACCTCACTCAAATGGTTGAGTAAAAGGAAGGTATCAAAATATAAGAAATGACCATAATGAGTGAATACAATGATTTATTTCCCAAAGAGTTACTTGAACTTCCCTCAGACCGTGAGGTAGAGTTCTCACTATAACTCCTACCCATAGGTACTCCTATCTTAAAATTACCCTATAGGATGGCCTCAATCGAACTGGAGGAGTTAAAGAAGAGGCTGTAAGAGCATTTGGATAATGGGTTCATATGACCTAGTGTATCGTCTTGGGGTGTTCTAGTGATCTTTGTAAAGAATAAGGATGGATCAATGCACCTTTTTATCGATTACTTGGAGCTCAATAAGTTCACCATAAATAAAAAGTATCCTCTTGAAATGATTTATGACTATTTCGATCAACTATGAGGAGCTCAATACTTCACAATGGTGTATTCTTTTGGATATAATCAATAGGAGGTGAAGAAGGAATATATTCAGAAGAATGTTTTAACGTACAAGGTATGGGAACTATGAGTTTACAGTGATGCTATTCAGACTTACTAATGCGCTTGAAATATCTATGGATTTGATTAATGGAGTATTTATACACTAGATTGAAATTTTTTGGTAGTGTTTATCAATGATATTCTCTTATACTCTAATAAAAAGGAGGAACATGAATAGTATTTAAGGGTTATGATAGCGACATTAAGGAAGAAGAAATTGTATTCCAAGTTCAAAAAGTTGAATTTTGTATACAGTAAGTCACATTATTGGGAAACATGATCATAAGTGAGGAAATTTATATGAACCCTACAAATATGACGACAATTGAGTAATGGCCCAGATCCACTAATGTTAGGGAAATTCACATTTTTTTAGAATAGTAGGGTACTACTGACATTTTGTGATAAATTTATCATTATTTTCTAGCCCACTTACTCATTAACAAAGAAAGGGGTAATGTAAGTATGGATGAAAAAATGTGAGGAAGGATTCAAGGAGCTAAAGAAGAGGCTAATAATTGTACCTGTACTAACACTACTAACAAGTGGAGAAAGTTTTGTGATATACAATGATTCTTCAATGAAAGGATTGATTTGTGTACACATGTATAATGATAAAGTGATAGCCTACACGTCATGACAGTTGAATATCCTTTAGAAGAACTACCCAACACATGATCTGGAGCTATCAGCTGCGATATTTACCTTGAAAACATAGAAACACTACCTATATGGTGAAAAGTTTGACATATATATTAATAACAAGAGTATAAAGTATATATTAAAATAGAAGGAACTCAACATGCATAAAAAAATATGGTCAGATCTAATCAAGGACTATGATTTCTCTCTTCATTACCATATGGAAAAGGCGAACAGGGTAGTTGATGCTCTTAGTAGAAAGAAACATGTTACTCTATCCAAGATGCAGATTGAGAAAGACCCTATATTCATGGATAAACAAAGGATGGATTTGGAAATCATAATGTTAGGGAATAAATCCTACCTATCCCAATTAATTTCCCAACCATCTATCCAATAGAGTACTAAGAGGCACAAAGGGATAATCAGGAGATTCAAAATAAGGTGAAAATAGTAAATTAATGGAAGCTACAAGAGTTCCATATCAATGATGATGCAGTGATTCGGTTTGGAACAAGACATTGTGTGCCTTTATCACCTAAGATAAATAATTATCTATTTGATAATGCACATAGCTCATACTTCTCTATCCCTACTAGAAATACCAAGATGTACCATGACCTTTGAGATAATTTCTTGTGAGAAAACATGAAGAATGAGATTACAGATTATATCTCAAGATGCCTTTTATGATAGCAAGTTAAATCAGAATGAAAGAAGTCAAAGGGGATAATGAAACCATTGAATATACCTATGTGTAAATGGGAGAATATCACTATAGACTTTGTCACTGGTCTCCTAAATACATCCAAAGTAAAAAATGTGATATGGGTTGTGGTGGACCAACTCACCAAGACTGAACACTTTGTCACTATTCAGAAAGTTTTCTAAATTGAACAACTTTCCAAGATATATATAAAGGAATTGGTGAGGCTTCATGGGGAACCAATTTCAATCATATTAGATTGTGATCCAAGGTTCACATATAAATTTTGGATAAGTCTTCAACATGATTTGGGTACTGAATTTAATTTTACAATGGATTATCACACCCAAACTTATAGCTAATATGAAAGGACTAGTCAGATGCTCTATAACATGCTAAGAGCCTATTTAGTGAAATTTAAAGGTGGATGGGATCAAAATATCTCATTTGTTGAGTTATTATACAATAACAACTTCAAATCAAGTATTCAAATGGATCCATATGAATATCTATATGGTAACTGATGTAGAAGTCCAACCTGTTGGGATAAAGTTGGAGAACAAAAGCTACTTTGACTAGATCTTATACAAGAGATGATAGAGAAGGTTCAAGTCATCCGACAACATATCAAAGATTCTTAGAGTTGAAAAAAGATCTATGTGAACAATAATAGAAGGTACTTGAGTTTGATTTTGGGGACACATTCTACCTTTGAATATCACCATGGAAAATAGTCATGCAGTTTGGAGAGAAAGGGAAGCTTAGCCCAAGGTACATTGTCCTATTTGAGATCCTTGATTTTATAGGAGCAGTGACCTATCCGATTTCACTTCCACCAAATATGGATCAAGTTCATGATGTGTTCCATGTATCACTCTGATGGAAGTACATACTTGATCCCTCACATCTACTAAATAAGAAGGTGGTACAACTTGATAATGATCTCTCATATGAACATATTTTAGTAAAGATCTTGGAACGAAGGGACAAAGTAATACGTAACAAGAAAACTCACCTTGTCAAAGTGTTATGGAGGAGTCATAAGTATGAAAAAGTGACATGGGAACTGGAATAAGTGATAAATAAAAAATACCCACACCTGTTTTCACCTTAGTATGTAAAACAAAATTTTGAGGGTGAAATTTCAAAAGGGGGAAGAATGTAATGGCAGAAAATTTTATCAATAGAATTACCCTTCTTATAATTATGTTATATGGTTTAAAACACATACATAGCATAAATATTTCAACAAAAAAAATCATTCTTATAAGTGAATAATGAAATAAGTGGTATTTATAGAAATTAAGAATCTTATATAGGTGGAATAGTAACCCAAACAATGGAATAGTAATATGACCATTAGGAATAGTAATCTAGCCAATAAAATAGAAACCTCACCTATGAAAGTATAAATAAAATTTATTTATCTTATAAATGAAAATATGATATATTTAATCATGAAATAAGTAAATAAATATTTAAAAATGATAAATTAAGTGTTGGTATTTTTATAAAACATAATTATTTATTTACAATTTTGTAATTAATATAATGATTTAAAATAAAATTTATTTTCATAAAATATATTCATAAATTAATATTTTTATGTTTTATAATTATAATATAATTTTATGAGAACTTAATTAATTTTTTAAAGTGTCATAAAACCTGTTATAATATTAAAATCAGTATTTTTTAATAAATGATGATTTTAATTAAAAATATTTTTTTTCATATTTAGAAAATTATTTTCATAAAATTTAGTTCACATTTTAATTCTAATTTTTAAAAAATGGTTAGGGTGAATTTTTCGTTTTTTTCTAAAATAGTTGATTTTTTCTATGAATAGTGGAATACGATAATTTATGAAATAAGCTAAATACATGATTTTTTGAGTCATTGTTGATGTCTGGATGATGTAGTGATTTTATGAATTTATTCATAACTTTTTTTATACTCCCTATAGTAAATTTCATTTAAAAGTGCATAATTGGTGTGAGATACTCATGTTTTAATATTGAATATAATTTTTGAGCATTATTTGAAGTAGTCCGATTAAGTCAGTTTACTATTTTAATTATAAATCTCATCCTAATTATTAAAATTGAACGATTCATTTTTTTTGTATTTATTATACAATTTACAGCATATCATTATAAAGAATCATTGACCAATTCTTCCATTTGAAGGGACATAAGGACCACACAAGAAGGCCCACCGAATCTATGAAGAAAATGGATCATCCATGAAGATTGAATTTATGGGATCAATATAGATGTCCAAAATTGTTAAATATCCACAAAAAAGTATGGGGAAAATACCATTCATATTGGGTAAAAATTTAAAGGCCCAAACCCACTAAAAAATGGTCCCAAATAATTCAATGAAGTTCAGCCCACCATTCTGTCTGGGAAATAAAATCAACACACCAATATTGACATTTCTCATAATAGAGACATCCATTAGAGCTGTTTTTTTTGAATAAAATAGGAGATATATGCAGCTGACTTTTTTGAATAAATTTCTTGTATTTTAGGTTATATTCCTATTCAAAAACTCATTCACATTTTGTCCTTGAAAAAGTATGGATTGAAATGAACAGATTAACATTGTTTAATCAAACTGCTATAACATTGGTTCCATAAGTCAAATGGCTGCCAAATTTTCGGAGTAGACATAACACATGTATATATAAAACTTGTAAGTATAATATATTTCAATATTCTGCTATCTTGATGGTCCAATATTCAATCCAAGTGGAGGGGATGATTTTTAATGCAAACAATCCACCACTATTTGTCTATAAATACATCCCCCTCTTCTCCTTGCAAGGGGTTGACATTTCGGAAGATAGGATCATAAATTGGCACGACCAAAACCATTACAAAGTCTTGGTAGGACCTTCCATACTCAAGTTTTCACTTGATACACCCATCATACTCTCTTTGTTTTCATGTTCTTTTCCATTCTTTTTATTTTTAGTTGTGTAAGTTTTTTTTCTTTTCAATTGAATTTCAATACATGTTTCTTCTTAATAATCTATTATTCTCATCCACATTATGTTATATAATATTAATGGTCTTAATTTCTTTTAAATATATTTGAATCCCCTTCCCTTATTATTCTTTCTCATTCAATCAAAAGTTCGTATTTAATCCACTTCACCATTTGTGTGTGTGTTCGACACACAAATCTTTTATTATACCTTTCTTCTTATTCTCTTATTAATTCATCATCATAAACATAATAAACCAGATTAATAATCATCTTAATGTCTGATTAAATCTTCCAATGTTGTGAGTTATAATTGGGTATGTTTAGTTATTGATATCTTTTTATCAATGAATATTCTTTAAATTAACATTGTGTATGTTAAACATAAAATGTCATGGATTAATGACATATTTTTCTTAACATATGGATTACATGGATTATTGGAACCATAAATACACTACCATAAACATGTACTGATTGAGATTAGAACCCTAAATTATGTTAAGTCTTGGATTAAAGCCTCAACACTTGATAATTCCAATCAACATCATCTTGTGAAGTGGGTGTTAATTTTATATAATATAAAGAAAAGATCTAGGATATCACAAGATTATCTCCCTAATAATGAACTAACCCCAATATTTATCAAATTTTTAAATAAATCAATCATTTCAATTAATCTTTTAAAACAAACCCCCCAATCAAAATATAATGAACTAAAAACAATCAACTATTAAAAACTATCATTGCCGAGGATTCAACCTTAGTGATGCTATACACATTAGTAGAGCACCGAAACCTTGAAAGGTAGATAGGAGATAATAGGTCATGATTCAAATGGAACCGTTGTTGGGTATGGTTCATTAATTAGTCTTTAGTTTTTGGTTATTGTAAAAAAACAAAAAGAACCCTCCTTATCATAAAAAATCATAAACAAAAAAAATACACAAAGAAAAACCAATATTACTCATCCTTCCAAATTTTCTCTAAATTCCCCATAGCCTCCCAAATAATATCTCAGATTTGTTTGACCCTGAAATAGAGAGAACTCTTCACCAAATTATAAGGAACATAAGAGATAATAAAATCATTCAAGAACCAATCCTTGTACAACCAATTGAATTAGATATGGCTAATCCTAGGGACTAAACACTTAAAGAACTTGATTCCCCTGATATGAATTGCCAACCACTTGGTATTAAATATCTAAACATAGAGTCTAACTTAGAACTCAAATCATGTTTGATTCATCTTCTTCCTCATTTCCATAGGCTAGCCAGCAAGGATTCACATATTTATCTTAAAAAAATACAAGTGGTGTGCTCAACCATGATGCCTCAAGGGGTTTTTGAGGAACAAATAAAACTTTGAGCATTCCCTTTCTACCTAGATAACACTACCAAGTCATGTATCTACTACCTCCCTCATAGTTTCATAACCACATGGAATGACATGAAGTGACTTTTCTTAGAAAGTTGTTTTCTTGCTTCTCGTACTGCTTCTATCAGAAAGGAAATAAGTGGTATCTGATAATTCCAAAATGATTCACTCCACGAATACTGGGATAGTTTCAAAAAGATTGTGGAAACCTACCAATACCACTAAATCCCTAGCCAACTCTTGATCCAATACTTCTATGAGGGGTTATTGGATATGGAGAGAACTCTCATTGATGCTGCAAGTTGTAGTTCTCTTGTTGATAAAACTCCCACAACTGCAAGAGATCTCATAAGCAACATGGATAAAAACACAAAACAATTCCATACTCGAGCAAATGCTCAAGTAAAACAAGCACAAGATAGTAAATCGATAGAGTTGAACAAGATGAAAGAGTTGATGAGTGAACTTATAGGTCTTGTGCGAAAACTAGCCGTGGCTTCCAAAACCGAAACCTCATCTTCTCTAAAATCTCTCTTCCCTAGACCTATTAAGAACTGTGGAATCTGTAGATACCCATGTCATCCAACTGACACATGCCCACAACTTCAAGAGGATCCATCTGATTCATCTGCACCAATGGAGCTCAATGCAGCATATGCTCAGAGGAACACCAACCCTCCATAATCAGGTCAGTTCATTATAAACTTCAACCAACCCCACTATGATCCCTTCTATTCTACCTTCAACCAAGGCTTGAGGTATGGTAATCCCATTTCTCATCCCCCTCAATTCCCTCCCCAAAACCCTAACCAATTCCAATATGGACAAGGTGTTGGTAACTTCCAATAACCTTACCCTTTTCTTCCTCAACCTCAAAGGACCAATCCTCCTTTTTCTCCTCCTGGATTCCACTATCCTAATAAGCCTTCCCAATTACCAACCTAATACAATCGCTTTACCGAGAACAAAAATCTAGGTAATCCCAATTAGTGACAAGCCTCTTCTTTCAAGAAACCATGGGAAAGTATAGTAGAAGATATTGGCTTATTCACCTATTTTGGCCTTAAAAATATTGAAACCCGAATTGTTCAAATTTCATGCCACCTGAGCTAGCAACAAAAATAAAATTCTTCCCATCTCCCAGATCAACCATTACCCAATCCCATGGGTAATTTAAGTGCAATTTCACTTAGATCGAGAAAGAAAATTTCTATGCCTCATGATGAGTCCTCTAACTCCCCTTTAAATGTTTACATAGAAATGAAAAGAAAAAGAAATTAGAAAAGGAACCTAAATCCATTTTTTCATCTCATTCTATTCCCCTTAGAAACTCAATTCCTTTTCCTTAAGTCATTTCAAAGCCAAGGAAGTCGTTTGATCCCAATCCAGAAATTCTCGACATGTTTAGACATGTTTAATTCAACATTACCCTCTTAGATTCCATAAAACAAATCCCTAAGTACAAAAAATTTATTAAGGAATTGTTCACCCATAAGAGGAAACTTAGGACCTTTGAAAATGTTTCCACCCAACAGTCTATTCCCATAAAGTGTAAATATCCAGGGACCTTTATGATTCCATGCCAAATTAGAAGTTCCAACTTCTATGATGCACTCATAGAACTAGGATCCTCAATTAATTTCATGCCAAATTCATCTTCTCCAACCTTGGTCTAGGTACCTTACATACAATGGGTGTTTTCATTCAATTTTCTAATCGAATCACTACTAGTATTGAGGCTATAATTGAGGATTTACTTATTCATGTCAATGATCTTATATTCCCTGCAGATTTATATGTCCTTAACATGGAAGGTGAGACAAACTCTTCTCAATCTCACCTAATTCTAGGAAGACCATTTCTAATAATAGTGAAAACCAATATTGATGTCCATTCACGAATCTTATCCATAGAATTTGGTGACCAACTGGTCAAGTTCAACATTTTCCAAGATATGCGATACCCATCTAAAGATCACTTTGCATTCTCAATCCATGCTTCTATGGACATTTCTGAGAGTCAATTGAACCCCAATAAATCATGTTATTCATGTTCTAATGATAAAGGAGGTTGTGAATTTTGTATCCTCATTAACCAAGTCTTAAATAGGTAAGTTAATGTGGACCTCCCATTCATAGACTCTATCAATCTAGAGGATCTTGAAAACTCTCTTGAATCCCACATCAACTCTGATTTCTACTGCTCCACCTTGGATAATATTAAGGAAAATGAATCAAAACTAACTGAATCAACTTCCTCTATTCCTGAGTTGTATAAACCACAAATAAAAGAAGAGACTAATTAGAAACCTCTTCCTGAACACCTAAAATATGAATTCCTTTTCTATGATCACTCTTATCCTGTCATTATCTCCACTTCACTTACTGAAACTGAGGAGTTCAAACTTATTTAGGTGTTAGAGGGAAAAAGACCATAGGATGGACCCTAGATGACATACTAGAAATCAACCCTACCCTTTTAATTTATCACATACATCTTGGGGATTCATCCAAACCAATTAGACAACCACAAATAAGACTCAATCTACTCATACTTGAGGTAGTTAGGGAAGAGATCACCAAGATTATTTAAGATGGTATTATCTACCCAATTTTTAATAGTGAATGGGTTAGTCCAATTCATGTTTTACCTAAAATGGGTGGTATAAATATTATCAAAAATGAACATGGAGAGGTAGTCACAACTCGAGTGAAGAACAAATAGCGTGTGTGCATCGACTATAGGAAATTGAATGTTGAAATAAGAAAAGATCACTAACCTCTTCCATTCCTTGATCAAATTCTAGAATGATTAGCTGTAAAGTCACATTATTGATTTCTTAATGGATACACCGACTACTTAAAAATACACATCACACCTTAGAACCAATAAAAGAAAACATTCACTTTCCCCTTTGAAACATATGCATATAAGAGAATGACTTTTTTCCTTTTTAATGCTCCTACAACATTCCAAAGGTATATGATGAGTATATTTTCTAAATTAATTGAAAAATGCATGGAATTCTTCATGGATGAATTTACCATTTATGGTGAGTAATTTTAATCTTGCTTGAATTCACTCTCTCTTGTCTTTCAAAAGTGTTTCAAGTGTAACCTTCTGTTAAATTTTAAAAGATGTCACTTTATGGTTGCAAATGGGATTTTTCTAGGGCATATAGTTTCAAAAGAGGGTATTAAAGTTGATCCTTCCAAAATTGAAGTGATCCAATCATTTCCTAAACCCACATTTGTTCAATACATCCATTCGTTCCTCAGTCATGCTAGTTTCTATTGTTGATTCATTCATAATTTCAGTAGGATTTCCCTCCCACTCACTCGGTTGCTCTAAAATGATGTCACTTTCTATTTCTATGAGGTTTGCAAGAGAGACTTTGTGGAAATCAAAACTTCTCTTACATCTTCCCAAATAATCCAACCCCCTGATTGGTCTTTACCCTTTGAGTTGGCGTGTGATGCTTATGATAGAGCCGTTGGGACTGTTCTTGGTCAAAGAAGAGATTTTTTTCATGACATATATTATGACTCAAAAACATTGGATGAAACTCAATCTCACTACACTGTGACTGAAAAGGAACTTTTAGTAGTGGTTTTTTCCTTAGATAAATTCCGGCCCTATCTCTTAGGTGCCAAAATCATCATCTTCACAGAACATTCTGCTATAAAGTTCTTACTCAAGAAAAGTGATTCCAAACCTAAGATAATAATATGGATTCTAATGCTCCAAGATTTTGACCTTAAAATCAAATATTGACCAGGAAAATAAGACCCTGTGGTTGATCACCTAAGTAGAATTTCTAATACTTCGCATTAAAAAATCATTGATACTGAATTCCCCAATGAGAACCTATCATCTCTCACTCCAAAGTCACCATGGTATTCCCCAATTGTAAATTACTTGGTTTTGGTGTTTTTCCTAAAAAGTTTTCAAAAGAACAAAAAATGACATTGAAAAGTGATTCAAAATACTATTTTTGTTAAGAAAATAAACTTTGGAAAGTTGGGGATGACATGGTAATTAAGAGACATGTTTATGAAAATGAACATTCCTCCATCTTATAATTTTGTCACTTACTTCCTAGAGGTGGCCAATTTAGATAAAAAAGTTCCTCTCAAAAGGTCCTAGACTCTGAATTCTTTTGGTCTTCACTCTTCAAGGACTCACATGAGTTCTGTAAGTCATGCCCCACTTGCGAAAAGTTTGGAATAATTTCCAAAAGAAATGAAATGACCCAAAATCCCTTAATCTTTTGTGATATCTTTGATGTTTGGGGCATCAATTTCATGGGACCATACCCCATTCCAATGGATTATAATACATTATTCTTGAGTTAAATTATGTTTCTAGGTGGGTTGAGGAAAAATCCACTAGAAATGATTATTCACATACTGTTAGTGAGTTTCTAAAAACCCACATCTTCCATATATTTTGAACTCCCCATGCCTTTATAAGTGACTTAGGAAACCATTTTTGTAATAGAACCATGGAATATATTTTAGAAAATAATGGTGTTTTACATAAAAAATCAAATGTATATCACCCCCAAAAAATTCCGTGGATGAACTTTCTAATAGAGAAGTGAATAGAGTGCTTGATAGAATTGATAATCCCACCAAAAAAGATTGGCCCGAGAGACTTAGTGAAGCACTTTGGGCTTATCGAACGACCTATAAAACACCCATTGGGATGTATTATTTTTGGATAGTTTTTAGTAAACCATGACATTTTCTAGTTTAAATCCATCATAAGTCATTTTGAGTTGTGAAAACTTATAATTTTTATTGTGAAAAATTGGGTGAAGAAACATTGTTGCAGTTGAATGAATTGGAGGAGCTTAAACTTGATTCCTATGATAATTCCAATTTGTACAAATAAAATGATAAGGTACTCCCTGAAAAACACATCCTAAGAAAGGTATTCCATGAATTTGAAAAGGTATTTCTTTTCAACTCTAGATTTTAGCTTCACCCAGGTAAGTTTAATTCTCATTGGAAAGGTCCTTTTATTTTTTCTCATGTTTACCCATTTGGTGCAGTTCAAGTCAAAGAACCCTCTCCCAAAAGGACATTCATGGCTAATGGACATAGATTGAAGCATAAACATGAGAGTAAACACATCCCGATAACCAAATCAACTTTTATCATATCCATAACTTCCACCGACCCACCACCAGATTGGGATGATGACCCATAAAATCCAAAATAGGGGCTCGTCTTTAGATTTAACTCTCTCTCTATCTATCTCTCTTTATTATTCTTCCTCTCACTTTCATTTTTTTACCACATTCTTCATCAAAACATTTTTTTTCTATTTCTCTTTTGTGTGGATATGTATTTTAAACATACAAAAAAAATAAAAAAAATAAAAAAAAGGAGTCATACTTACTCACCATCCAGTTTTGAAATTTTGTCCAACCATTTTGGGGATTCAAAAGACATGTTTTCATCTCAAAAATTTTGTATTTAATCATTAATATGGATAAATAATCTTATGTCAAACCAACAACTTTTTAATGCTCAGTTTTAGATTTATAAAATGATTCTTCCCTAACCATGCAGAACAAAATTAGCTTTAATTCCACAGTCACCTATGACCATCTTTTCAAAATGTGTGTTTTTACCCTGGATTGTGAGTCTAGATTTTGTGGACCTTTGAGCTGAATTTTATACTTTGGTGTGCATTAATATGATAGAGTCATTTTCTGAACCTCATGAGAATCACAATATCCAAATAACGTCCCATTACCCTTACATTAATCCTTATTTTGAAATCCCCTCTGAGACTATGAAAACCTATTCTTTGATAGCCACATTACAAGCCCAATACCTTAGCCCACCCAAAATATACATGGATTTAATTTTAATTATTTATTGAAATTTAAGTGTGGGGGAATTGATTTCATTTTTGGGTGACCTTTTATTGATTTTCAACGTGTTATTATATGCTTGAGGGTAAGAATCCATTTTAGTGTAGGGGAGATGCTTTCATTCAGTTATTTTTGGGGAAAGTCTTTTCATTTATGTAATTTTGTAAATTTTATTGAAAAGTGTTAAAAAAAATAAAAAAATCCAAAAAAAAGAACAAAAAAATGGGTTGTGTCTTGAGTGGGTAAAAAATTACTCTTTATAAACCTTTGATCTTGTTGTAACTATTAAAATTAGTGCCATGAGGAGATCAATAATGGGTTGGGATATTAGTGTGAGATTTATTTCAAGTTCAACTTTTGAAAAAATTCAAAAAAATAAAAAAAGAAAAAGAAAAAAAATAACACTTGTATTATATATTCTTATGTCATTGGGAGAAGTTTTGTGTTTTGTAAATATTTCATCTTCTCACCCCCTTCAAAATTTCTTCCTCCTTTGTTTCTTTCTTCACAAAATCATGCCCTTGTAAATATGTGTTTCCATTTCCTTCCATATTTCATTTCAAAAAAATTATGCATTGTTTTTCCCATGATGATGTTTTACCCCTCTTCTCCTCTCTCTTAAACCACTACAAGAGAATCACCATTTAGCGGCAGTTTAAACCACCTCTAAATGGGCTGGTGGCAGTTTCTATAAATTGCCGCCTAATATAGTATCACCAATATATTAGCGGCAGTTATATCCGTTTCACATCGGTTTTAGGAAAACATCGTAGCTACCTAATTTTGCGGTGGTTTTACTGATTTTAGCAGTGGTTTTTTACGACCCCTTGACATCAGTTTATTCGTGGTGGTTATAATTGCCGCGAATAAACTTAGATACAGCGGCCGTAATACCACCACTAAAGTCACCAGAACTGCCACAAAATGAGAACCTACTATGCGACTATGTAGTGGCAGTTTTAACCGCCACAAAACGTAATTTTTTTACATTTTGCGGCGGTTTTTACCGTTTAGCGACGGTTTAAACCGCCACGAAATTTAGACCAGAAAAAAAATTTCTGCTTCCGCTGCACCACTGCCCTGAAAGACAAATCAAACTACAAATACCATATTGTACATACCAACAGAAAACAAGAATCATAAACCTAGGAAATAGGTATTGAATAAATTGAAAAAAATAAGTAAACATTGACATGCTATATAAGAATGAACCATATTGTACATACCAACATACAACAAGAAACATCTACCTAGGAAATCAGTATAGAATAAATTGAAAAAATATATATAATAGAATCAACTATAAAACATAGGTCCATTATTTGACTACTCTCCAAACATTCATCTAGATGATCCTTCTTGATCCCCCATAATATATATCACTTGAAAATAAAACAATAGATCTACATGTGTGTCAGTTTTCCCATATAGGGAGTGAGTGTAAAACAAAGTTAGATTTACCATGTGTGGGCCTCCTACTTGGTTTAATACCCCAAATATACCATCACCACACACATATACTATACCATGTGTCTTAGAGAAGCTCGTGTGTTAGTCTCACTCAATACTTTATTGTGCACTTTTATATAACACAACTAATATTCTATTAACTTATTTCTTAAAAAAATCACGATACACCAAAACATTATGTTCCATTTGATCATAATTTAAAATAATTATTGAGATACATTATAGTAACCACCTTCTAAACCTGTTAGGATGACTCTAAAATTCATTACACATGTCATTTCAACAAAATTTTAATCTATGATGAATCATGTCACATTAGCTTAAAATGCATGCCTTCAATTATATTGCATTTTATTCCTCTTAACTAGGATACAATATATTCCCCTCTGAGGTTCAATACCAACATCAAGAAACATGCTATTATTCTTATGCGATAAGAATAATATGAATCACTTTTACAAAATACCATAGTTAAAGACTCTAATATTAGATTCTTTATATAGTCCTTAATTTTAGATACCCCTCCTAGTATCACAATATCATATCCACCTTCAAGTTGTATGCCCCGGTCTCTTAATCATTCATCCATTATCATCATACCAACATATATGATATTGAAAACAATATATGGGCCCTCTAATAGGTGTAATATACAACCATACCTTCTCCAAATTAGCCATTGAAGACCAAGATGAAACTAAAATGGAAACTCATGATAAATTCAAACACTATCTATTTCTAGGTACCTTTCACAAAGTGTTCCCCTTCACAAAAAGTTAATATTATTGAAATATTTCTATTTAAATTGAACATAAATGGTATGATGTATCCCACTAATCATTAATAAACTATGTGTGTTATGATTCTATTTATAGAGATTCATATGATGCTCATCACATGGGCCTGATCCCAACAATGTAAACACCTATAACCTCTTTGTATAGAAAAAATGAATAATTTCCTAACTATGTGGCCTTAAACAAATGAGTCACAAACATGTATTATATGTATGATTAACCCAAAAATCATATATTTTCATATCTACACAGATTCAGAGAGATCATAGGAATAGGGGTAACTCGTTAAACACTAGTATTTTGATATTATTCATTAAAAAATCATAAATCTATAAGGGAATCCAATAATTCAAATGATTCCACCTAAAGAATATTTGATGATACCAAAATCTCACACCTTTTACCGATACCTATTTTGAAGAATTTATTATATATGAATCACTAGTGAACACCTTTCATTGTAATTTAGTTCTAAAAGGACATCCATACCAAATATTTATATTCATGGAAGCCCATTGGAGGTTCTCATCAAAAAATAGACAACTTAATGTGAATCCATTAACATGGAATTGGATTAATAAACTATGAACTCTTACATTTGATGATGTATTGATGGGTTTCTTCATTGTGTTTCATTTTCAATACCTTCATCACATCATTCAATTAAAATTGAATCACCAAATGCACCAATTATGTTCAAGACCAAAAACAAGCTGATAGTACCCATAAGGAACACAATGGTGAGGCATGAAAACAATTGTTATTTCATACATATGACTCAATTTCTATGAATATATGTTCCCCATACCCTGACATACATTGTCTCATACCCTTGTAAAATGAGTGCATGATGGTTCACACCTTATTTCATGAATACCATCTAAATGGATCTATCCTGACATTATATGACACTCATGGTAATCTATAGGGAATAATGCCCCACAGGTTTTCCAACTAAAAATATTCTATGGAAAAAACATTGGTCCATAATTTCACATCCAACATTTTTGTATCCTTTCAATAGATCATGAGAACCCGTTCTTCTCTTATCATATTTATTTGGATAAATATGTTCACCGTAAAGTAGAAATCACCTTAGAACTTCATTATGAGTATCATGTTCACTATAGTCATTTTTATTAACATGTGACCTTGAGTACTCAAGAAGATATATAGGGTGTTTTTCCCTATTGTCTATACTCAAGCATCTAAAAGTTGATCCCACTGGGGATATCCAACCATTGACACCCAAGAGTATATTTATACCCCTACTAGTTTAAACACCCTTGAGGCCCATTAGAATATCTAGATAATATACTAGGGATGGTTACAATTCTCTAATATCTAAAATCATCATAATCTATCCTAAGTGGCATTTGTGACTATAAAATTACAATGGAAAACATAACCCACATGCGTGGGGGAATTTTTTATCATTTTTTCCTCATGGTCATCTCTAGTATCATTCATCCTATGGGATCACACCCAAATTAATGATATCCCTCTTACAATGTAAATATGTGTTTCCTATTGGTGGTAACACATTAGTATATTTCTTTAATGTTAACCCAATTGATGTTGGGAAACATGATTCTATTGAGTATGAAACATGTGTAGATGAATCCACTACCCCCTCACCACTAAACAATAGTAAAACCATCTCAACATAAGATAATATTACTTAGTTCAAATTCAAAATAGTATAACATGTGAAATGACCCAATTTTTTCAACACATCAATAATGGGTTTAACTCCTAGTCATCCAAAATATTGACTACCAATTCAAACACAGGCCTAAATGTAATAATGTATACCAAACTCGAGAAATCAAGACATAAAAAGAAACATCAGAAATCAATAAAACACATAAAAGGAAACATGATAAATCAAGGAAATTTTAGGAAATGAAAATTTTTGGTGGAAACTATGTGCCACAAATGTTACATATACAAACCAACTATTCACATATTTGTTCAACACATGAACAATACAACTACTCACGGTCCGATGATGCATCGTCACCCTCGCCACCTTCATCACCACTTTCTGCTGTCACCTGTAAGAACATTATATTGAAAATTAAATATGGTTGCATATTTATATTAAGACTTAAAACAAATTAAAGTTAGCAAACCAAATGATTTTGATTTTTTGTGATTTACCTACTCATCACCACTTGGTGCACTACCACCAGGGGCATATTTTCTCATCTTCTGATATAGACCAGTCAACGCTTTCTGCATAGCGGATATCTGAGCCCCCTGGTCTTGAACTGTGGCTCATAGAGAAGAAATCTCCCTCTGAGCATCATCAGGTACGGGATGACTATAACCAGGAGTAGATGCGGCTGGAATCCCTGGTGGCCTACCAAAGACCTCAGATGGTACGGGTCCCAAACCCATCCCGCGCCCTCTACCAGGATGCTCCTTCCCAAGGACTTTAACAACTGGGTCATCCTGGGAGACTGAGTATGACTACGCAGGATTGAAATCCCATAGTTCTTTAATTTTTACCTATAAATAAAATATCAATATATATTAACATAGTAAAAACTGATAATAAGTTATTATAATAAAAAATTTACTTCATACCCCAACTTCTTTAGCAGGCTCATTAACAAAACTTCCATCTGATTTCTTGCGAACATCCAACCACAGTTCAGTTCGGGATGATTCATTCCCTAAACTCTGTGACTGCATTAAGAAAATATAAATAAAAAATTAAATATATTAAATAGATAATACTATCTTATAAATATTTAAACTAATTAAAATATTATCAATTTCGTTCGGCTCCTAGAAAAGATTTTTGAGCCCACAGGGTGAGGGATAACTTGCTTAGCCCGATTTGATGCATTCTTTCTTGAGAGATCCTAAAATAAATAAAATGAAATTTAATAGTAATGTATTCAATGTCATGTACTCTTCATATACATGTATAAATGTAAAATAAGGATAATATAATAATATATATTTCAATACCATCCGCTTCTCATCACGATGTCTGTCAACAAAAATTTTCCACTATTCTTTCGGTACCCCACTGGGTAGCTTCTCATACATTTGTTGCATAGTCAACGAGGTATCGTTGAAATCACACCACAATCTCCATTTGAAATCTTTCCATTTCTTACCTAGATTTTTCAACGTCCACTTCCATGCTATCACATCAGCAACTGTAAAGTGGAAGAACATCTGTATACAGAAATTCATTTTGAACATATTAGTAACATGACATTCAATTAAACCATAATGTAATAAATTTAACTTTATTTGAGAATCAAAAACTGAATTTTTCCAGCTTGGAGTCATATGTCTCCAATCATCATATGAAATAGGAAGGGAAATGGGCTCCGCTGCCAGCTGGCCTAGAATCTGGCCAAGTAACCCCACGACGTCATCCATCGGGACCCCATAAGAATCAAATGGCACGACTATCTTTTTGCCAGTCATATTACAAACATCTTCACTTTTTATGTTTTTCTCCATGGTTTCATTTTTTTCATATTCAATGAGCAAACAATTAGTATAAAAAAATGCAATAAATTTATTTAATTAAAATTTGTACCTATGATAGTGACAGTCCAGTATGCTCATGAAGAACTGGAAGGGGCATGTCACTGCCCCACAACTGAGGCATCTGAAGGGGGAGTCGACAACTCACCCTCTAATGGGACATCCAAATATAGTGTGATATATGGTGCATGGGGAGATGGTGCAGGTGTGTAGGCAGCTGGTGCCTCAGATGTTGTGGGGAGGGAGCCAGATGGATCGTCATCTGTAGCCGAACTAGATGAAATAATATACCTCTTTCTCCTTGGAATTCCTGTCAATTAATCAAATAAAATTAAGTTCAAAATATATATTTCAAAAAGATTATGTAGAAAAAAAATTAAAAATGATAATATATGCCCAATACTAACAGACAAAATATATATAACAATGATAATGAATGACTACAGAAATGAAACAAGTGGTTGATGAATAAATAAATAATTGTACATACAACCATTTTTCCCTTCAATAATGTCAGTTTCATGCTCCATTTCTTCATCCACTTCATTCAACCTTGATAGACTAATATTTTCAATATCATGATGAATAAATAATTCTACTTCCTGTTGTTGATTAAATTCAATTTAAGAGGTCAAATCATCTACTTCATCACCCATATCATACAAATCTCTTTGTATTACGTAAGCTGCTACACTCCACCCTTCATCGACAATATCATTCACATAATATACCATTTTTCCTTGCGATTCTAAGATATATTGATCATGCAGTTCATGATCACCAACATCCATCAAGCGAGAGAAGTTCACAAAAGTAAATTGAAAGGAATATCTTCTAACACCTCTGATGATATTGACCCATTTTCATTTGAATAAAACAAAAGAAAAATGTTCGTGGTAGTTTAATTCAATAATATCATGTAGCTTTCCATAATATTCCACTTTAGAAAATGTCAATATACCACTATTCTGTGTTTTCAAACCCACTTCTTGATCGACTTTATGAAATCTAAAGCCATTCACATTATAAGCGTAGAACTTTCTAACTTGTTTTAGAGGACCTCTATCAAGAAACTTCAAATCTTCTGACACCTCTACTCGAGTATCAGTATTCATGATCTGAAAAAAGAAATATACTTTATTAGATTTAAAAAATGTATGTGTCAAACTAATATTCGTACTTATTTCAATATTTATGAACTTACACATCGTGCAAACCATTCTACAATCTCTTTATTAACACCTTTTGTTATATCTTTCTCATTTCGTGTTTGGCCTCTCATTTGTATATTTTTTTGTATACTAAACTCTTGAATAAATGGATCTGCAATTTCACTATTCAACATCACATATCTATGTGCCTGTAATAATTCCAATTCAGTTAGTGTCACATTTGAGGTCCTCCCAACTGATCGTCCAATAGAAAGAAATATTTTGGATTTATGATGTATTTGAGATTGAGTTGATGTGTCGTAAACATGTCCAACTAGGTTAAATCTTGTCTCAATATCATCCAAGTATCGAGAACAAAAGGTAATACACTCCTCATCCAAATAGCCTTCAGCAATAGAGCCTTCTGGTTGAGCTTTATTTCTCACGTATGATTTCAAATGCCCAAGATATCTGTGAAATAAAATAAACATAATTATGCATTTAATTAAGTACCAATTTTTTTTAATTAACTGAAAAACATATAAATAAAGTACCTCTCAATTGGATACATCCATCGATAATGAACGAGGCCTCCTAATTTAGCTTCCTCAACCAAATTCACAGTTAAATACATCATTATAGTAAAAAATGATAGAGGAAAGATCATCTCCATTGCACAAAGGTTCAATACAAATCTCTCCTAGAGGTTTTAAAGCTGAAATGGATGTAGAGATTTCTCACATATTTGTCTAAAAAATGTAGAGAATTGGAGTACAATAGTAGTAATTTTTTTAGGTAATAATGTACACAATGCCAATGGTATTAACTGTTGTAACAAAATATATGAATCGTGACTTTTCAATCCATGTAACTTATGATTCTTCAAGTCAACACACCTTGAGATGTTACTTGAATACCCATCATATACCTTAACATTCTTTAAAATTTGAAGGAATGTATCTTTATCCCTATTTTTCACTGCAAAAATTGATGGAGGATACTTTTCATTCTCATATGGCCAGATATCACGTTTTATGTTCATTGCTTGTAAGTATTTATGAGAATTGAGATGATCCTTCGACTTTCCATGATCATTAAGAAATGTGCAAATAAAATTGTCACAGACATTCTTATCAATTTGCATCACATCAAGATTATGCCACAACAAATTAAATTCCCAATACAGAAGTTTGAAGAAAATACTTTTTTTCTTCCATTGTTGCATTCCAATTTCGCTTGATGATGCACTTCAGACCTGTTTTATGCTATCATTCAAATGATGAACCTTCCCAAATTCTATTTCAACATTTTTAAGATGTGTCAATATTTCAGAACCAGTTAACAACTTTGGAGGTGGTCTACGATCAATGGAACCATTAAATTTTGATCTGTTCAGCCAAAATCTATGAGATGCATCGAGAAATCTTCGATGACACAAGAAGCACCATTTTCTACTGTGAGGTAGCCGTTTGGGATCAAAATCAAAGTTACAAATGGGACAAGCCAAACCCGTGTAAGTGTTCCAACCAGATAAATTTCCAAGCCTAGGGAAGTCACTAATGGTCCACATTAAAGCAACATGAATTTTGAACATTGTTTTAGAAGAAGCATCAAATGTCTCAACACCGTTTCTCCATAACTCCTACAATTCATCAATCAAAGGATGCAAGTATACATCAATATCATTTCCAGGAATTTGTTTTCCAGGAATAATCATCAAAAGGATAACAGATGTTTGTTGCATACACATCCACAGAGGTAGATTATAAGGGATCAAAACAACTATCCAAATGCTATAACTGGTACTCAAAGTCCCAAATGGTTTGAATCCATCGGAAACCAATCCCAATCGAACATTCCTAGGATCAGCTGAGAAATCTAGATGTAATGAATCAAATGTATTCTACGATTGTGAATCTCTTGGATGTCTCATTAACCCATCATTGTTATTATCTACAGAATTCCACTTCATGTGTTCAGCGGTTTTCGATGACATGAATAATCTTTTCAATCGAGGCTTCAAAGGAAAGTAATGAAAAACATTTGCAGGTGTGTTCCTTTTCTTCTTCTCCATGAAATTATGTTCATTCAGACATCCAACATCACCTTTTGCCTGCCATCTAGAAGAAGAACATTTCTTGCAATTCTGTCTACTTCAATCCTCTCCCCAATAAAGCATACAATCATTGGGACACAAATGTATTTTTGTATAATTCAGACCAAGCTTGTTAACAACTTTTTTCATATCATAAAAAGATTCTGGGATTTTTGCTTCAGGAAATGAATCACAAATCAATTCCAATATCATGGACATTGAATTATTTGTAATTCCACATAGACATTTGATATGGTACAACTTCAGCAGAAATGAAAGCTTTGAATATTTCAAACACCCACTATACAACTCTTGATTTCCATCATCAACTAAATCATGAAACACATTTTCCTCAGTGAAGTTTTCTCTTATATATGGCTCCATAGAATCAAGAGGATCCAATGATATGTTACAATCCTGATCTACCTGTTTTATAGTCTCAAAAACATCACTTGTCATGTTGCAATTTGTCGCACCCTCTTCTGGTTGTTCTGATATGTTTTGATGCTGATAGTGGTGTATTGTAGTGATAAATGCAACATTTATGAGGTTTGGCATTTCATTTTCCATTGTCGACGAACTTGGGACCTCATTGTGTGGATTAACATCAGTGGTCAATCTTTCTGTAACATTCGATTCTCCATTCCAAATCCAAAAAAATATTGACTTGGGAATTGCTTCAGTAATAAATGTTCATAAACTTCATATCTCTTTAACCATGTTCTAAAATTACATTTAGGACATGGACATTTTATTCTCCCTTCAATGGATCAATTAGAAATTGAAAAATCTTAAAACTCATTCAATCCCTTAACATACTGAGGTGTGTTCCTCGGTAATGTGATCTAGCTTTTATCCATGTATATCACAATGTGCCTACACAATAATAAAAAAAATTAAAACACATAGTTACTACTAAATAGAGAAATATATCCATATATACGATAATATAAGATTACCGAAACATAATATAATAAAGATGAGCCCCTGAGTTAGATATGAACCCTCTAGTGTTTGGGATAGGGGAATTTTCTTTGGTAAGGAGAAATAGTGTGCTAACAACATGGTGTTCATGGAAATTCATGATGAAATAACTTGGGAGATTAGGTTTTGAGGTTCTACGAACCTTGTGTGGATTGAATTCCTAGACCTCTATTTGGTGTATTCACATAGAAAAGAGTGGTGGTGCGACTTTAGGGTGATTTGGATCATATATGTGTTAGTGCTCATGAGTGGATAATTATTGTTAAATGGGACGATCAAGGATCTGACCATGGAGTTTAACTAAGAGTAAGATTCAGAATTTGGTGTGGGCATTGAACATTTTTGTTATTCCTTGAAGTGGCCCAATATTTATGGGGAGATATGATCCATGGGGTGGATGTGCTAATAAAGTACATGTTATTCAACTAAAGGAATAACTGATTAAATCCAAACAATGCATGAAATAAGTGATGTACTAATTATTTCAAGTTTCATTTGATATAAAATATGATAAAAATGTGTCATGGATGATCATGAATCAGCAAGTGGTGTTAAAAACCCACTTTTTTTCTTCAAAACATGATCTAGAAGTTTCATGCTGAAGTAAAGTCACTTGTTGAATCTAGAAATACATAAAAAAAGGGATTATTCTAGAATAAAAATAGGTTTCCATGTCTTAACTAAGAGAATAAATGATGTCATATTGAATATGGTTTATAAAAAGGGATATCAAGCACCGAATTTAGTAGAATTAGAAAACTAATAAGAAGAAAAATTTAGAGGAAATAGTTATTCCCTTACTATCATTAATGTGGATGAAAATACATATATCTTAATGATTCAAAAACTTAAAAACATATCCTCATGATCTAACCCTATGATACCATGTATCATATATCAAAGGCCTCAAATGAATGTAAGCAGAAAGAGACACCTAAGTACATGTTTCCCATTTTTATACCCGTGTACTACAAAATAATTTCCATATATTCCTAATGGAATATATTTTGGGTGAGGAAAAATTTATATTAGGATACCACCATGAATCTATTTAAGGATTTTAAATCATGGAAACCAATTAACTAGTTCAAAAACACATTTCTCCAAAACTAATTTACATTTAAAACATTTAACTTGAAATCATTCCTTTTAAATTCCTTTAGTTTTTATTTAAATAAAACTTGTTTCCAAAACATTATCAATATGGATCACATAATGAAATCAAATCCACTCAATATAAACATACACAACCTACCCAAATAATTCATAACATTGGTTTAATCATAAACATTATCATATAATAAAATAAGAAGAAATGGGAATTACACCAGGTATTAAAATCAAATGGTTCACTAACAGAATGTGTGAAAGAATATAAATAAACTAATCATAAGTAATGTGCATCATTGGATATAATTATAGGGATTAAATGTGCGATAGTCTAATCATAGTATGATAATTGGCTAAAAAAAAATAAAACAAGTTTAGAATCTCACACGATCTTCCCCATAATCAACTCCCAATATCTCTCTCATTATCTTAGTGACAAATTGGAGTCTCTCTCAATCTTCCGCCCCATATTATCTATCTCCCTTGGAAAAAGAAAACCCTTTCACCATTGGCATCCCATTTTTTACTCAATTACATACAAATAAAAATCATAAGTTCCATATATAAAAACATTTAAAAAGATAATTTTATAAAAAAACATGTGCATTTAAATAAAAACCTTCCTCATTGTAAAACCATTTCTAAACCCTCTTTAAACCCCCATTTTAAACAATAAAACATCTTTGATCCATTTTATCAAATACATAGGGTAAATACAAACCAACCCCTTTGCAAACCCCACTTTACACATCAAATTTTCAATAAAAAATCATGAATCATCAAAAACAAGGATTAAACACCAACCATAAATCAATTGAATGTATATTTAATCAAAAATCCAAAGGTTATCTATGGAAAACGATCTTAAAAAGACAAACCTACTTAGAAAATAGTTTAATCCTTGTCGCCTTCAATGACAATAACTATATTTAAGAAAGTGGAGTTCTCAAGAACCTAATACACAAGTAATCATCCCTTTCTTACCTAAGGGATAAATGTCTGTCAAGGGCCACATTCCCAACTCATAAGGTTTTAGAACCTATCATTATCCACATAGTCCATATTGATTGCTCATCAAGCAAAGGAATCTAACTTGGTTCCATACTGGGCCATTCATATGTTCTCATAGATTATCATACCATAGATGACCCTTACCACACCATCCCATAGCCTCTCCCCTATAAATTTCTTTAGGAGAGAATCAATTACCTAAAAAAAGACCTTTATAGATAACTTGACCCATAAATACATGATGGACACCCTATTGGGGTTTTAATTTCCCTATAGTTAAGCCTCTCACATATATAACATAGCCATCAATGGTTGTATAATCAATGCATCATACTAAAGGGAATTCTATGAACCCAACATGAATCTCTATCCTCATTTATCATAAGGTAAATAACTCATGTATCCCATTAATGTCACATACCCACCTACATGAAATTTCAATCCACACAATAAATGCATAACCATATCCTATGGTAATATTAGTCATAAACTGCCTTGACCATAGAGTTATCCCCTTAAAAAATATCATTACATCCCCATTAAAGCCATCTCTAGGAACCAACACCATCTCAATCCCCTAAATCATAAAATTACAACATATATTATAAATCAATAATAATTAATTAAGATAATTAATCCATATTAATCCAATTAGCCATACTTTAGGGAGATCTCATCAATTATGTATCCTCATTATAACTTCAAGAAATGGGGTATGGATTACTCTTGGAACACCTCCGAGCTCATTTCTAAACAAAACCCAAATATATGAAGTCAATCCATTAAATTAATTCATCCAAATTTGATGATAAACCAAAATAAATTACGAAAATGACTCAACAATAATGAAACCACATAAAACCTTATGCATTTTTCCTCCATAATATTCCTCTAACCATTACACAAAAAAAATACACCGTAACAGGATGATCCCACCGACGGAAGGGGGGAGCATACCTATGGTACGAACTTGACGGGGTTTAGGGAGAAGCCGGCGTCGCGGTTGTCGGGGGGAGAAGTGGGGTCAGTAGAGACGGGCAGTGAGGTCACCGGTGGCATGGGAGGGCAGCAGAGGGGACTAGCGGTAGGGTTCGCGATCGTCAGGGTGAGAATCTCGTGGGGTCAGGGTTGGCTCAGGTGGGGGGGGGGGGAAGTGTCACCAATGTAAAAACCTAAATAGTTTTCACAACAGTTTTTAATAAACTACCGCTAAATATTTTTAACGAAAGGTTTCACGGCGGTTTTGTAAACCACCGCTACAAAACCACCGGTAAAGGCATTATCTGTTGTAGTGAACATTAAATTCCTACCATCCCATATCCACATAAAAACTCCTTCAAAATACCTCTTGATTCTTGTTCACTTTAGGATAGGTAATTTAAGTTGATATCTCTTTTAAAATCTAATATTTTCACCTTTGGTTGGTGAATGAGTGAACCTCTATAAATAAATTTTATCATCTTAAGAGGTGTGAGTTTTGAGTGTCTAAATTTTCCATTTCTAAATTTGATCATTAAAAATGAATTGTTTTTGAAAATTTTTTATGTAACAATTTGTGGTGGAGTTCAATATGGATGAGTTAAATGGTCTAAACCTCCCCTGATTGTGGAAAACAAAATTTTAATATTTGTTGGTGAGTGAGAATGATTTAGTTATCTTTTTTGTTGAACATGAGGAAATTACCAAGACTAAGTTTATGGGATTTTATGTTATTAATTTATTCATAACTTTTTTTATATACCCTCTAGTAAATTTCATGTAAAATTGCATAATTGGTGTGAGATACTCATGTTTTAATACTAAATATAATTTTTGATCATTATTTGAAGTAGTCCAATTCAGTCAGTTTACTATTTTAATTATAAATCTTACCCTTATTATCCAAATTTCATGATTATTATTTTTTATTATTCCTTATTCAATTTCCAACATATCATTAGAAGTAATAATTGAGCAATTATTCCATTTAAAGGGACATATGAACCACACAAGAAGGCCCATAGAATCTGTGAAGAAAATGGATCATCCATGAAGATTGAATTACTAGGATCAATATAGTTGTCTAAAATTGTTTATTATCAACCAAAAGTCGGGGAAAATTCTATTTATGTTGGTTAAAAAGTTCAAGGCCCAAATACATTGAAAAGGGGCCCAAATAATTCAATGAAGTTCAGCCCACCATTCTGTTAGGGAAATGAAATCAGAACACCAATATTGAAATTTATCCTAATATAAACATCAATTATAGCTGATATTTTTTAGTGTGAAATATTATATATAGGTTCACTAATTTGTTGAATAAAGTGTTCATATTTGAGGTTATATTTCTATTAAAAACCCCATTCACATTTTGGCCTTTAAAAAATATGTATTGAAATGGATATATTAACATTGTTTAATAAAACAGACATAAATTTGGATCCTTAAGTCCAATGACATAAAATTTTTCAGAGTATATAGAAAACATGTATATATACAACTTTTAAGAATAATATATTTCAATATTATTCTATCTGGATGGTCCAATATTCAACGCAAGTGGAGGGACATATTTGGAATGAAAACACTCCACCACCATTGGTCTATAAATACATCCCCCACTTATCCTTGCAAGGGGTTGTAATTTTATAATATAGGATATACATTGGAATGAAAAATGATTTGGAAAATGTTTTTGAGGACCTTACATACTGAAGTTTTTACTTGAGACACCCTTCCTCCTCTCTTTGTTTTTATGTTCTTTTCCATTCTTATTATTTTTAATTGTGCAAGTTTGTTTTCTTTTCAATTAAATTTCAGTACATATATATTCTTCTTCATCTATTATTCTCATAAAACTTCTATTAAATAATATTTATGGTCTTAAAATAGTTTAAATACAGCTTAATACCCTTCCATTCTTTTACTTTCTCATTCAATTAAAAGTCTGTATTTAATTCTCTTCACCATTTGTGTGTGTGTTCAATGGACAACTCTTTTATTATCCCTTCATTTTTATTATATTATTAATTAATAATCATAAAAATAATAAACCAGATTAATAATAATCTTAATGGATGAGTAAATCTTCCATTGGGGTGATTTATAATTGGGGATGTTAAGTTATTGAGAGATTTTTCTCGATGAATATTCTTCAAATTAACATTGTGTATGTCAAACATAAAATGTCATGGATTAATGACATATTTTTCTTAATGTATGGATTCAATGGATTATTGGAACCATAAATACACTACCATGAACATTTAAAGATTTATATTAGAACCCTAAGTTATGTTAATACTTGGATTAAATCCTTAACACTTGGGAATTCCAATCGACGTCATCTTGTGAAGTGGGTGTTAATTTAATGCAATATAAAGAAAAGATTAAAGATATCACAATCTTAACTTCCTAATAATGAGCCCACCCTGATATTTATCAAATTGTTAATTAAATCAATCATTTCAATTAATCTCTACAAACAAACCCTCCAATAAAAATAAAATCAACTAAAAAAAATCAACTATTAAAAAGTATCATCGCTTAGGATCTGACCTGAGTGCTGCTATACACATTAGAAGAGAACCAGAACATTGAATAGTCAATAGGTTAAAATCATCCATGCTTCATGTAGTCACAATTATCTCAAACTATCTTTCTCAATTTACTATATTTACTCATATAAATCAATACTATTGATAGTCTTGAGTGAAAATAATAATGTAATGAATAAAACAATTAAAAAACACCCCTCTTCTCCCCTATAAATATCACCCTCAAAACCTCATATCCTCACACCTTCTAAGCCTTTATTATTGTCTAAATTAGGTAAAATTATATTCCCATGATTCTTACCTATTCCCATAAACTTTTGGTGTAACGACCCAAAGTTTCATTAATGGAGATCCCTCTTGATCTTATTAAATGTCTCTTTATATAAAATGTCAACTTCTTTGGTTTTATGATAAGAGTTGTGACCGTTACTTTTATAGCCGTTGAACAGTGATCCCATGATTAGTATAAATATAAGGCTTTAACGAACCCAATTTTTACTCAGACAAAGGAAGCAATGGCCTCATCCAGTATAATTTCCCTATACGAAGCCCATTTATCAGATCTCGGAAAAGAGGTGGCATCTTTGGGCTTCACCCTTGACCAATCCCAAGTTGAGCTTCAACATGTCAAGCTCGAACGTGACCGTCTACGGGAAAAGTAGAAGTTGATTGAAATTACCACTCGAGCGATGTTATCGGAGCCACCCCAAGAGTCTGTCACCATCACACACCTTACCCTTAGGTCTTATGCGGCTGTTTTAAGGGGTTATGTAACAAATAAGAAGTACTATGTTCATGTACATTATTTTTTTATATAATAATGAATATAATTTCAAGTCATTTTTGATACATTGTAAATAGTTTTTAAAGTACAAATGGTGTTTTTAGTTATTACTTAATTAAGAAATCTATTTTATTAAATTAAGGGATTTTTGAATTAAATAATATTTTAATAAAATAATAATAATATTATTAAATTAATTTTTATTAAATATAAATGATCTTATAATTTTATGAATGCAATTATAATTTTATATTAAGGTTTGAAAGCCATTTCTGTCAAAACCCGTGAATTTTTGATAAATGTTGGTTTTTATTTTAAATGTGAAAATAAACATATTTAGAAATTTTTTTAGATAAAATAAATTTAATTTCTGGAATCACGACGTCGAAATTATCCAATGGTGAATTTTTCATAATTTTCTGAGACAGTCAAATTTTTAGGTAAAAATTAAATACCGTTTAAATATATAATGTGTTTTATGACATCATAATGACCCAATGGTGATGTAATAAAATTCCATAATCCTTATTTTCGGCCAATATATGTTTTTTCATTAAAATAATGTGATTTTGGGTTTGTTTGACTTACTTTTCAAAGCATTAATGGACCCCTCAAGACATATTCAACACTTCGCCTTTTTAAATTAATTTCCATGGGAGTGTGACTCACCTCCACATAAGCAACCTTATTATTTTAAGAAGTTCGGAATTGGGGCTTATAAATTTTTTTTTCCTCTTCCCTTTTATAAAAAACATGGGCAAAAACCATGGGATGGTTTGTGGTTTGAATTAATTTAATGTAAGGGGACCCAAACCTAAATAATAAAGAATTCCCTCACCTTTTCTATTTAAACTCACCCAAGCTCCCACTTCCTCCTCACTAAAATCCCTTGGAGTTCGTCCAACATCTAACCTACTCTCTCTATAATCCTCCCAAGGTTCCCCAAGCTCCCAAGAAGCCTCTCACAAGCCTCTCTCTAGCCTTTGGAAGCACACTTCCAAGTAAGGGTTTTTTCTTCCTTTCTCATTTTTGTCCAATTCTCTTTAAGTTGTTTTTCCCTTTTAATTTCAATTATAAATGTTGGGTTATGGTTTCTCACCTCCATAATACTTCCCTGTTTATGTTTTAATGATGAGAGACCCTTTCTCTCTCATTAAATGCCTCCCATGTACACCCGTTACTATGCCGAAATTCTGAAAGGAACTTCTCTCTCCTCTTTTACATTCAAGCAATACTTTTGTATCATGAATCTAAATTCCATTACATTTTTTGGGAAATGTATCTATATGACCTCATTACTGTCCATTACATGTAAATGTGATGAGGAAACCCTTTCTCTCTCATCAACCATTTTTATGAATTCTTATGTCACGCCGTTACACTGCCGAAATCGCACCGATTTTCTAAGCCAATGTCATTGTGTAGTGAATACCATGACCATTTCTCCATCAAGGGTATTCACCTTTATGCACATTTACTTATTGATTTTAAAGTTTCATGTATTAATTCCACATTCCTTTATCGTGGAATAAATGATTATGTTTTATGAATCCATGTTTTATGATCCATGTGGCACACTTATGCATGAAATGAAATGTTTAAGAAGGGTGCACCCTTATAGCGCTCCAATGCATTGGGTAAAGTATAGTATCATGATACGTCATGTGAAATGAGTGTTGACTCATACTAATTCAAGTGCAACGAGGGTTTACTCGTGCTTCGTGTGCAATGAGGGTTTACTCATGCTCCATGTGCAATGAGCCTTGGCTCATGCTAATTCAATGTTAAGTGTTGTTGCCAAATTTACATGTTATGATTATCATGCTTTATCATGCCTTTATGTTCATGTTTCTCTTATGTTCTATTGACATGCCTATTGCCTAACATGTATTGTACTCCTCATGTTATTCCATGTGTACTCCCTTAATAGGATTTATATCTCACCCTTTTCTTATGCATGTCCTCAGGTTATCCCATGCAATTCTAAGTACGAGGGAATGTAGTGGTCATGTAAAGGACGTTTTCAATAAAGATGTTGTATTTCATGTTTTAAGTTTTTATGTAATGATACTAATCCCCAAAGACACTAAACCTCTCGATCTTCTTTGTTGTATCATGTGAAGTTTTATGTAATAAATCATGTTTAAGTTGTAATAAAAAGCAGGGTTGTTATAGTTGGTATCAGAGGATAGGTTTAGTTATTTTTGGGATTAGGATTAGAAAACCCTAGTAAAGCCTTAGAGATAAGACTAAGTATAGAAAAAACATCCCTATGTTTTGGTAATTATTGAGTAAGTGGTTTATCAAGAAAATACATCCCTGTCTGGATACGAGCAAGTAGAGGCGGCTCTAACACAGATGTATCCTAGGGGTAAAACCCAAAAACAAAACTTTGAGCTAGACTTGAACAGGAACTGGTGCACGACAACGGGCTTTGCTGCACTTTTGGTTATGACACTCCCGGGGGATATGCTTCGGTAAATTCACAAGCTTAGTATGAACCCTTATTAATGGAATAAAAAAAATCCCCTAAGATTGTATGTTTGAAGGTAGATCATGAAAAGCCTAGATTAAAGCCTATAGACTCATGAGTTAAGGAAATAAAAGTTTATTTATAAGTCATCAACTTTTGTCTTTGGATTAACCTTTATGTGTTACCCCTAACTTTCCTTTTATTCCATCCAATGGCCAGTAATAGGGGGACTTGGGCTAACAACCGTTGTGAAGATCAGTGTGATGACTGTACTAATGAGATTCCAAATCCAACGGGAGCGGGAATCGTGAACTTTGTCACGCTTCTCTCTCATCTAACTCAAGTTTTGAATAGAAACACATGTCAAGAGGAACGTTCAACCCCCCCTAAGAAAGAACAAGTTGCTATTGAGAGCTTCATGAGACAAAGGCCTCCTACTTTTTGTGGATCATCCGATCTCACGATCGCTGAACAATAGATCAACTCCATTGAAAAGATATTCTCCATTCTCCAATGTTCTAAACAAGAGAAGGTTCTCCTAGAGGCTTATCGTATGGAGGGTGAAACCGATCAATGGTGGACGTTGATAAAAAATACGAAGCCTGAGGAGGAGATCGAGGCATTGTAATGGAAGAATTTCCGGAAGATGTTTTTCGATAAATATTTTCCATGCACCCTCCGGCTTAAGATGGAAAGGGACTTCCTTTCCATCAAGAAAAAATATGAGGAATCCGTTGGAGCGTACGAGGAAAAATTCACAAGGCTTGCGTGATATGATTTTGACTTTGTCGTTACCCCCGAATTCAAGGTTGACGACTTATTTGGTGGGCTAAAGCCTAGCTTGCGGAAAGCATTAGTGATCCGTGACTTCGACAGCTATGAGGAAATTGTCCGATGTGCCCTCAAGGTCGAAATAGAGATCGGAGAATCACAGGGGTATCATGGGGATAAGAAGCGTAAGGTGGACTTCAATGCTGGTGGGCCGATGGATAAATCCAACGGTTCTAAGAAGTTCCAGCACCCCACTTTCCAAAAGTGCGGAAAGAAGCACCCTGGAAATTGCCTTAAGGGGATGAGAAAATGCTTCAGGTGTGGAAGAGAAGGGCACCTAGCTGTTAACTGTTGGCAAGAAGGACCCGCGACTGTGACAGAGGAGAGGAACACTCCGTTCGAATCTCAACGCATTGTTCAATGCTATAAATGCAATGAACTGGGTCATTTTGAAAATCAGTGCCCTAATCCAAGGGTTTTCGGAGGCAACCAACAACCTCCAAGACATCAAGGAAGAGATTTTGCCATCACTTCTGCCGAAGTGAACCCCGAAAATGAAGTGGTGATAGGTACGCTAGTTATTCATTCAAGAATAGCGAACACAATTTTTGATTCAGGTTCTACGCATTCTTTTAT
This sequence comes from Viscum album, assembly GCA_963277665.1. Lineage (NCBI taxonomy): Eukaryota > Viridiplantae > Streptophyta > Magnoliopsida > Santalales > Viscaceae > Viscum > Viscum album. Next base: position 610,276,818 of record OY728129.1, on the reverse strand, counting down.
ATCTCAAAAGTTTAGTAGAACAATCCCAGCACCACCACAAATCATAGAAGTAAAGATGTCGATGAGTACTGAAAATGGGGCAATCATTGCATCCCATGAGTATAAGTCCTCCCCTGTTATAATGTGTGGATTGAATTTCCCGGATAACCTCTTCATAATCCCTCTGGTGGAATTTGATGCAATTCTTGGCATGGATTGGCTTTCCTTATATAGATCCTACATAAATTGTCGGGAGAGGGAAATCACACTCCATATGGAGAATCGACCCCAAATTCTTGACAAGTGTCAGGAGGATGATGAATCTCCTTTAGATCCATCATCTCAAGAATGGATATTACTGCCTTATAAGTATGCATATCTGGCTCAGATGATTGAGTCCATGGAAGAAACCATCCTTGAAGAAATGCCTATTGTGAGGGAATTCGCTGAAGTGTTTCCCGAGGAACTGCCTGGTCTTCCTCCACGAAGAGATGTTGAGTTCTCAATTGAACTTATACCTGGGGCGTTACCAATATCCAAGACTCCATATAGAATGGCTATTGTAGAGCTTGAAGAGCTGAAGAAACAACTACAGGAGAATCAGGATAAAGTGTTTATACACCCAAGTGCTTCACCATGGGGTGCACCAGTCCTCTTCGTCAAGAAGAAGGATGGGTCAATGCGGCTTTGCATCAATTATCATGAACTTAACAAAATCACGATAAAGAACAAGTATCCTCTCCCAAGAATCGATGAATTGATCAGCTGCGTGGAGCACAATACTTCTCCAAGGTGGACTTGCGGTCGGGATATTATCAAGTAAGGGTGAAGAAGGAAGATATCCCCAAGATTGCTTTTCGTACAAGGTACAGGCACTATGAATTCGTAGTAATGACTTTCGGACTCACCAATGCTCCATAAATATTCATAGACTTGATGAATAGAGTCTTTAGAGATTACCTTGACAAATTTGTGGTAGTCTTTATAGATGATTTTCAAATATACTCCAAAACCAAGGTGGATCATGAGGAGCATTTAAAAACTGTACTAGAGACTTTGCGCAAGGAGAAGCTCTATGAAAAGTACAGCAAGTGTGAGTTCTGGTTGAAGGAGGTATCATTCTTTGGCCATATCATCACAAGAAATGGGATATCTGTGGACCCCTCCAAAACAGATTCAATTGAGGGATGGCTGAGGCCAACATCTATAACGGATATCCGTAGCTTCTTGGGGTTAGCTGGATATTATCGACGATTTGTGAGAAATTTTTCACAATTGTCCAACCCTCTTACCAAGCTAACTTTAAAGGGAGTAAAGTTTTCTTGGAGTGATGAATGCGAAGAAAGCTTCAAGGAGTTGAAAAGGAGGATTATCACTGCACCCGTGCTCACTTTACCCACAAGTGGGGAACTTTTTGTGGTATTCAGTGATACTTCTAAGAAGGGCTTAGGATGTGTGCTGATGCATAATGATAATGTGATATCCTATGCCTCAAGGTAGTTGAAAATACATGAGTGAAACTATCCAATGCATGATATGGAGTTGGCGGCTGTGATCTTTGCCTTGAAAATCTGGTGGCATTATCTCTATGGAGAGAAATGTGAGATATATAATAACCACAAGAGTCTTAAATATATATTCACACAGAAAGAACTTAATATGCACCAGAGAAGATGGATAGAGCTCATCAAGGATTATGACTATTCAATACATTACCACCCTGGGAAAGTGAACAAGGTGGAAGATGCCCTAAGTAGAAAGGATCAAGCGATTCTATCAATGATGAGAATTGAGAAGGATCCAATCTTATTAGACTTGATGAATATGGACGTGGGAATCATAAAGAAGGGAAAATAATCAATACTTTCACAAATTATTGATCAACCATCTCTTTTGTAAAGGTTAAAGGATACTCAAAAGGATGATGTGGGAATTCAAGAAAAAGTGGAAGCTATCAAAAAGGGGAAATCCTCAGAGTTTAATGTTAATGAAGAAGGAATTGTGCGGTTTGGGAAAAGACTATGTGTTCCATCAAGTCCGGAGCTGATTAAGGAACTTTTGGATGATGCACATAGTTCAAATTTCTCTATTCACCGAGGGAGAACAAAGATGTATCGAGATATCTGAGAAAACTTTTGGTGGGATAATATGAAGAAGGAGATCGCTGAATATACATCAAAGTTCCTGGTGTGTCAGCAAGTGAAGGCAGAGAGGCAGAAGTCTAAGGGGATGATGCAACCATTGCCCATACCAGAATGGAAATGGGAGAACATCACCATGGACTTTGTCACAGGACTTCCAAGGACATCCAAAGGCAACAATGCAATCTGGGTTGTTGTGGATCATCTTACAAAGACTACACACTTCATTGCTATTTGAGAGGATTTCTCTTTGGATCAACTGGCACAGATATATATCAGGGAAGTGGTAAGGTTGCATGGAGTACCACTATCTATTGTGTCTGACCGAGATCCAAGATTCACCTCTAAGTTTTAGAAGAGTCTTCAACATGCTCTGAATACTGAACTAAACTTCAGTACGTCCTATCATCCTCATACTGATGGCCAATCCGAGCAGACTATCCAAACACTTGAGGATATGTTGAGAGCGTGCTCAATGGACTTTAAAGGAGGATGGGATCAACATCTTCCTCTGGTTGAGTTCTCTTATAATAACAGTTTCCACTCAAGCATCCAAATGGCACCATATGAAGCCCTATATGGGAAAAGGTGCAGAACACCAGCATGTTGGGATGAGGTCGGTGAATGTAAGCTGCTTGGACCAGAAATGGTCGAGGAAATGGTGGATAAGGTGAAAACCATTCAAAAGCATATCAAGGAAGCCCAAAGTCGACAGAATAGTTATGCATATAATCATCGACGAGACCTTGAGTTTAAAGTTGGAGACATGGTTTTCTATGCATATCTCCGTAGAAAAAGGTCATGAGGTTTGGAAAGAAAGGGAAGTTAAGTCCAAGGTACATCGGCCCCTTCGAGGTTCTTGATTGTGTTGGGGCTGTGGCCTATAGACTAGAACTTCCACCTACTATGTCCAAAGTACATGATGTCTTTCATGTATCCCTCTTAAGGAAGTACATACCAGACCCTTCACATGTACTCTCTTCTGAGGTGGTACAATTGGAAGCTGATCTTTCTTATGAGGAGAAACTAGTGAAGATATTAGATCGTAGAGAAAAAGTTCTACGAAATAAGACAATGCCCCTCATCAAGGTATTGTGGAGAAACCACAAGTTTGAAGAAGAGACTTGCGAATCCGAGGATATGATGAAACTGAGTTACCCACATTTGTTTTAGTGTGGGAAGAGGAAAATTTCGAGGGCGAAATTTCTTAAGGGGGGAATATTGTAATGACCCAAAGTTTCATTAATGGAAATCCCTCTGGATCTTATTAAATGTATCTTTATATAAAATGTCAACTTATTTGGTTTTATGATAAGAGTTGTGACCGTTACTTTTATAGCCATTGAACAATGATCACATGATTAAGATAAATATAAGGCTTTAACGAACCCAATTTTTACTCAGACAAAGGAAGCGATGACCTCATCCAGTAGAATTGCCCCATACGAAGCCCATTTGTCAGAGCTCGGAAAATAGGTGGCGTCTTTGGGCTTCTCCCTTGACCAAGCCCAAGCTGAGCTTCATCATTTCAAGCTCGAACGTGACCGTCTATGGGAAAAGTGGAAGTTGATTGAAATTACCACTTGAGCGATGTTATCCGAGCCACCCCAAGAGTCTGTCACCATTGCACACCTTACCCTTAGGTCTTATGCGGCTGTTTTAAGGGGTTATGTAACAAATAAGTAGTACTATGTTCATGTATATTATTTTTGTATATAATAATGAATATAATTTCTAGTCATTTTTGATACATTGTAAATAGTTTTAAAAGTACAAATGGGGTTTTTAGTTATTACTTAATTAAGAAATATATTTTATTAAATTAAGGGATTTTTGAATTAAATAATATTTTAATAAAATAATAATAATAATATTAAATTAATTTTTATTAAATATAAATGATCGTATAATTTTATGAATGCAATTAAAATGTTATAATAAGGTTTGAAAGCCATTTCTGTCAAAACCCGTGAATTTTCGATAAATGTTGGTTTTTATTTTAAAAGTGAAAATTAACATATTTAGAATTTTTTTAGATAAAATAAATGTTATTTCTGGAATGAGGACGTCGAAATTATGCAATGGTGAATTTTTCATAATTTTCTGAGACAGTCAAATTTTTGGGTAAAAATTAAATACCGTTTAAATATATAATGTGTTTTATGACATCATAATGACCCAATGGTGATGTAATAAAATTCCATAATCCTTATTTTCGGCAAATATATATTTTTTCATTAAAATAATGTGATTTTGGGTTTGTTTGAATTACTTTTCAAAGCATTAATGGACCCCTCAAGACATATTCAACACTTTGCCTTTTTAAATTAATTTCCATGGGAGTGTGACTCAACTCCACATAAGAAACCTTATTATTTTAAGAATTTAGGACTTGGGCCTTATAAAATATTGTTTTACTCTTCCATTTTACAAAAACCATGGGCAAAAACCATGGGATGGTTTGTGGTTTGGATTAATTTAATGTAAGGGGACCCAAACCTAAATAATAAAGAATTCCCTCACCTTTCCTATATGAACCCACCCAAGCTCCCACTTCCTCCTCACTAAAATCCATTGGCGTTCGTCAAAAATCTGACCTAATATCTTTATAATCCTCCCAAGGTGCCCCAATATCCCAAGAATCCTCTCACAAGCCTCTCTCTAGCCTTTGGAAGCACACTTCCAAGTAAGGGTTTTTTATTCCTTTCTCATTTTTGTCCAATTCTCTTTAAGTTATTTTGCCCTTTTAATTTCAATTATAAATGTTGGGGTATGGTTTCAAACCTCCCTAATACTGCCCTATTTATGTTTTAATGATGGTATACCCTTTCTCTCTCATTAAATGCCTCCCATGTACACCCGTTACTATGCCGAAATTCCGAAAGGAACTTCTCTCTCCTCTTTTACATTCAAGAAATAATTTTGTATCATGAATCTAAATTCCATTACAATTGTTGCGACATGCATCTATATGACCTCTTTACTGTCCATTACATGTAAATATGATGAGTAACCCCTTTCTCTCTCATCAACCATTTTTTTTGAATTCTTATATCATGCCGTTACACTGCCGAAATCGCATCGATTTTCTAAGACAATGTCATTGTGTAGTGAATACCATGCACATTTCTCCATCAAGGGTATTCACCTTTATGCAAATTTACTTATTGATTTTAAAGTTTCATGCATGAATTCCACATTCCTTTGTCGTGGAATAAATGATTATGTTTTATGAATCCATGTTTTATGATCCATGTGGCACACTTATGCATGAAATGAAATGTTTAAGAAGGGTGCGCCCTTATAGCGCTCCAATACATTGGGTAAAGTATAGTATCATGATACGTCATGTGAAATGAGTGTTGACTCATGATAATTCAAGTGAAACGAGGGTTTACTCGTGCTTCATGTGCAATGAGGGTTTACTCATGCTTCATGTGAAATGAGCCTTGTCTCATGCTAATTCAATGTTAAGTGTTGTTGCCACATTTCCATGTTATGATTATCATGCTTTATCATGCCTTTATGTTCATTTTTCTCTTATGCGCTATTGAAATTCCTATTGCCTAACATGTATTGTACTCCTCATGTTATTCTATGTGTACTCCCTTACTGGGATTTATAGCTCACCCTTTTCTTATGCATGTCCTCAGGTTGTCCCGTGCAATGCTAAGTACGAGGGAATATAGTGTTCATGTAAAGGAAGTTTTCAATAAAGATGTTGTATTTCATATTTTAAGTTTTTATGTAATAATCCTAAGACCCAAAGACACTAAACCTATCGATCTTATTTGTTGTATCAAGTGAAGTTTTATGTAATAAAGCATGTTTAAGTTGTAATAAAAAGTAGGGTTGTTATATTTGGTCTAAAAAAATACCAATCTCATGTGCCTTAAGGAGGTTCTCAAGAAGATGAAATTCAAGAGGTAAAAACCACTTTTGTTCTCTTTTAATTTCTTTCAATTTATTTTATAATTCTCTCCTCACCCCTATCCAAATGTGTATTAATAACTATAGTATATTATATATAATGTAATGTTATTTTTTTAATGGAATATCCATCATCAATACTATTCTCGTCTCTCTTTTATTCTAAAAATGAAAACATTATCCATGATGTGTCGATTCACTGCCTTCATGGATGATGAGTTTTAATTTTCTATTAGTTCGTTCAAGTATGGTCATAAAACCATTAATATGGTTAAAAAATACTATAATATTCATATTATAAATTTTTTAATGTTCTGTAACTAATTTTTAAACATAATATTTAATAAAAAAATTATTTAGTGATGGCCATAAAAACTACCAAAATAAATTAAATCATTTTCATTAATGTTTTATCTAAGGAATCATCCTCATACCATATAAAAAAATGATATATAAGACCATTTAAATTTATATAATTTCATTAGAAACATATAATTTTAATTCATGAGAATTATTTTCATCTTAAATGAACTTTCATACTTGTATACAAGTGAACCATTCATGAATACCAAGAAAACAAACACTCCCAGAATGATGGAATTGAACTCTATAACTCATCAAAATAGCCATAAATAAACTTAATAAAATTATAATAAATAAAATAAATATAGAATAATTTATATATTTATTAATTAATTAATATAATTTTATTATCCATGATATTAAAGTGAATAAAGCATTTGTACATATGGTAAGGGGATTCTCAGACCTAACTCCTTTTCTTTGAGTTATTCCTCTTTCCTGACAAATTTTAATGTGTATATTCTTTTAAAATTTATAAAATATAATTTAACTATAATTAAATTTTATTTTTTTTGGATATACATGTTTACAATCTAATTTTATGACAAATAGACAAATTTTCCAAAAGTAATATTCTTTCCAAATGTCATTTTGACTCCTCTTGAGTTGTTTCTTCTTAGCTCAAAAATGATAAATCTTTTACCAATTTTTTTTCCTTTTCATTAAATAAATCCATGTTTATTCATGATTTATGATATCCTTTGGAAAAAAAATTATTTTATATGAGTTAATTCATTAATTTTATTAATATACGCTCCATGTGGCAGGCATGATTATGAAAATTATATGATGTGATGAGTGCACCTGAAATTATATAGTGCTCTAATGCATTGGGTAATGTAATATATCTCAATATATTATGTGTGAAAATGTTTCTATATTTATTAATTTCACATCCATGACTTCTGTTAAAGCTATTTTTTATGTATGTTATATTCTTACTTTGTTTGTGGGGGTTTACCAGACACTTTTGGAGAAAAGGGTGGTTTCTTCAAGATTTGGGCCAAACCTTGAGCTCATTTTCAGATTAAAAAAAATTGTTTCTTTTATAACTATTTCATTTTTTAACCTTTTTCACCCATTAAACTTCCCACTTTGCCTCCCATGACCTATTCAAACCACCATATCCATTTGGACCCATTAAGATCTCATAATCATGGTGGATTTGGGTGATTTATTCTGGCATTGGGCCAACCCGTGAACCCATTTCCAAATTTAAGGAAATAATTTATTTATTTTATATCTCATTAATTTTTTGACATTTTTTCAGTAATTCTACCTCTCACTTGAGCCCAAAAACCCTAGGCTCACCCCGTGTTCCATTTTCCCTATTTGGAGCTCATCTTAATCATAGATTAGGGCGAAGTTCCTCAAGGTTTCTCAAATCATCCAGATTTGAAAAGGGAATTTGTTTCTTTCACAAATCATTAATTTTTTACTATTTCCCCCCATTTAAGTCCCCACTAGACATCCTAATCCTTATTTTAACCTCAATTTCAAGTTTGGATCCTTGGAGATTCAACTTTTGGTGCATTTGGGGTGATTTATAAAAAGTTTCTAAAGTAATTGAATTCCTATATTGTTCCTTCCATGTCCTTTAGATTTTCCACTCCTTCTTGAAGTTCCAAATGTACAGAAACTATGGCTTCGTACGTAGGTTTTTTTGAGTTTCTTGGTACAATATTGTGGTTTTAGGTTCATTTTTACTCCCTTATGGTGTGATAGTGGTGCAGTTGAAGTTCCACACAAGGATTTGAGGGTTTTGACACTCTTGGTAGGTGATTCCATATGTAATCATTTTAGAATGAGTTATCTTACTATATTTATATTTTTTATGTTCCTATTTCATTTTTTTAGGTGAAAAAAACTATTTTTTGTTGTATTTGTTAAGCGTCTGATTTTTAAGCGCCAATTTTGGGTGAAAATGAGTGTTTTACATGTGCATTCCATGTTGTACCAATTGGTGTTATCTATTAATTCATAAAAGGGATTTATGAAAATATTTTAGAGCTTCTAATTTTGGTTTGGTGTAATATTGGTACGCATATGGTTTTAAAATAGGGGTTTTAAATGGATTTTTTTGCGCAAAGTTATGTTATAACCTGTGAAATTGTTTTATGGAAATTATAAGTGTTTATTTGATTTATAAAAATTCTGAAAAGCATGTTACGATATTGTTTTTAGTGTTTATAACCAGAAATTGTGTTTTATGTGTAAATGGAATTTTTATCATGTGGAACTTGTTTGAGAACAAAGAGGGAGACCTGGGTATCTGGGTGGGTGGGCGTGTACTAGTACACTAGTGATCCAGAGTGGTTTTGTAACATCCCAAGTAATTAAAGAATTATTTATTTTCATATATATTTCTATTTATGAATTAGATAGTGTTTTAAAGGCTTAAAATGAGAAAAAAATCCAATCTTAAGCATAGAATTCTCTAATATTTTTAAAAGATTGTTTTACCGCCTTTTGATAGCGAACCATTTTTAAATCTATATTTTGACAATTTTATAATCTCTATTTTTTAAAATAAACTTATTCTTTAGGGTTGGGACAATGAAATTTACTTTGGATAAATTTTTGGTATTTTTTTTGACAATGTTCATTTTTTAATGAATAGTGAAAAATACTGCATTTTACTTCAAAACTGATTTTTCATCTAACTTAATTATATGGATAGATTTTCTTTTTAATTGGTTTTAAAGTGTAAATAGAATATATTTTTACCATTTAATCCAATGGTGTTCATTGGAATTAATTTCACGTTGAAATTGGACATAAAAAATTGTCAAACTTTTGATAGATATTGTTTCTAAAAAACCCGCTATTTATTTTGACAAGGGGAATTATTTTTAAATTAATTACTAAAATTTCTGTGTTTGGAATTTGGTAAAATGGATTCCATATTTTGAATCTTAAGTTACAAATTATGTAATTAATACTCTTTTTTTTGGACATTATGAATAGTAATGACGGTAATTATCTTTAATTATCGCGATTAATTAGTAATTGGGTAGTTAAGGGTAATAAAATAATAACATAATAATATAAAATTACCCCAACATGTGTTCTAATTCTACTGGTTGTGTCATGGGAGACCATGGTATTCCTTGTGCCAAACTTTGGGACCCCATGGAATCACTTTTGTGTGATAATGACTTTTTATCTTTTTATTTTTAAAGAAAGTTAAATATAACAAAGTATGTATTACCCAAGTAAAACAATTTTAGTTTTTTATGTGTAAATTATCTCTTAGACTATAAATAATAATTGGAAAGCTAAAAATATTTCCTACATAATAGTATTTTTTTTTATAATTTTTAGATATTAAATAAATTAATTTATTTATGACACCATGATGATGAAGCGATTACCTCATTAATGAAAGATTTAAATAAAATGAAAAGATATTGTAAAATATAAGACTTAAACTTGTAAAAGACATATTGGATGGGTGTATTTCGAACCCTTATCACCTTATCCTAGAAATATATAATTTTTGGACCTTTAAAATATGAAACTCATTATATAATAGTGTAACATTTCTTGAATTTCCAAGAGTGCCCCTCCTCCCTCTTATAAAAGCCCCCCACCTCTACCAACTTACCCACAACTCTCAAGCCATTGTATCGGCCAAAATCTGATCATTTTATCTCTCCACATCCCTCTCATCATCTTAGAAGCCTTAAATTAGGCAGAAATCTCTTCAAGAAACCCTTTTGGTTCAAACCAAGGGGAGTTACCCGATTTAAAGGTAAAGTGTTCTCTAATGTTCTTTTGTTTTATTTTGCTTCTCCAACCCCATAAACTCTTTTTATTACTTTCTTTTGTAACAAAAAAAGTATATTCAATATACTAGGATTTTTTATGAGAAGTATTTGATTTACTCTTACACACACCTCTGTCTAATGGTTAAAGAACATACTGTTTCTATGAGTGGCGAATTACTGCCTCACGAAATGATGATTGTTCAATATTATTTTAACACCTTTCATGGTGGCCATTAAGATGTCACTATATTTATATATGATATATATTATGTTTAAGTTTTTCTTATGCTTCTATATTTTTAAATTGTGGCATACCTTTATGGTTTCCATTATGGGTAAAACACGATAATTTCATTTTAGGAAGTGCGGACTACCGCCCCCTCAAAGTGATTTCAATAGTTTTTTCCATATGTGGGATATATAAAGGATGGAGTTAATGATATTCTTTATTATATTATACTTTAATTATAATATACCTTTATATCATTATTATTTCACTCCATTAAATACAAAATAGAAATGAAAGTAGCGTTCATGCATACGTACGACTTACCATCTCCATGAAAGGTGCATTTCATTTCTTACCTCTAAATGTTATGTAATATTATAAATGAATTTATATAATATATATATATATGATATATATGATATCTACATCATGAATATAATTCTGGATATAATGGTTATTTTACCACATGAACAACTTGTAATTATAAGAAGTTTATTTTTTGACCAAGTACCAAAGATCGACAAAATGACCGTTATTAACTTAAATAATTACATAATGTTAATAATATGGTAATAAGCGATATAAAAGGAATAATTAACTTGAAAAAGGTTATTAATCAAGTATAAATTAACTCGAGTTTATTATTCAGGAGATTAAAGAACGATCGAGTCAAGTCGGACACGAGGTAAGGAACTTTATCTCAATCTCTTTTCAATGAGGCATATTTTATACACAACTTTCTTTTATACAGTGTATAAACCCCTTTGAATTTTACTTTTATTCAAAAGGAATCTTTTTATACGAAGCGTTTTACTAAACGAAAAAAGGGAATGTTTTTGTCTTACGTATGCAGAGACAATGACTTCTTCGCCACCGTAACCATTATTTGAGTTTCGGATTCCTCTATAAGCCATAACCTTTTTAAAATGAAAAATAAATACCATGTTTTAATTTTTTTTTGGTATTGAAAATGGTTTCGATAATTTTTTTATTATATCAATGTGTCGTATTGATATCTTGTTATTGAAATTTTGAAATGTTATGTTTCCTTTATGCATGTTTTACGTGATACGATTATGTTATGGTTTGTGGGCATTGCTTATAAAGATGAGTGGTTCCGTGATAAACTAACAGTGGGTGAGCCCGTGATAGCTCTCCAATGCATTGGGTAACGCGAAGGAGTTAAACGCTAAGGTTTCTCTGAAGATACTTAGGGAATATACTGTGATGGGTATTCCAAACGTAACCATGAGGGTTACTCCCTACGTAAGAATGTTATGAATGCCTCAAGTTACCTTTATGACTTATGTTTTCTATGAGTTATTCATAAACCTTATGATTTCATGAGTGTGTTAAAGTTCTTATGTTTTATAAGTAAAGTATGATTTAATTGATTCTTATGTATACATGGACTAATGTTTTCATGCCATATTTTTATATCCCTTAATGAGATTTTTATGCTCATCCTAAGTTTTTGAAATGTTTTTCATAGGTTAAGGGAAAAGTACATGATGTGATGATAATATCGAGGAAGTGTCAAGAAAGAATCCATGTTTTAGTTTAAATATGTTTCCTTTGATGGGAAAACTGAATACTGTCTTTTATGTAACCACCTTGTTTAAATGTGGAATGTAATGCATGATTTATGATATAATTATCTAAAACTCTAAACCTAAAAAGACCCTCAATGTGTATTCTTGAAATATCTCAAGATTAAGTAATGTTTAAGGCTGGGGACTTATAGGTTTTTTCCCTATTTCACTTATAAAGTTTTAAAAACATTAACAAAACTATAATGGTGATGATTGGGGACCACTAGGTTATAGTTATGTTCCCTAATAGTGGATCGTGAGAGAGAACGGATATTTTTATGGTTACTTTCACATCGAGATATGAGGTACATAGGGCTCACAACTAACTAGTTCCTAGGGGTGCTCTCATGTTTAGTGCTCATTGAATATTTGGTATTTATCTTTAGATCATGGTGTGTTTGGATGGAAAATTCAGCATCTTTAATGTTTTATTTAAAAGTGTCCATTCTTTAATGTTACCTCTCGAAAACTATTTTCATTTAAAGGTTGCATCCTTTAGAAATTATTACTACCATTTCTTGTTTACAACACTTGAAAGATTTTTATCTATGATGTTTTACACATGGAATATTTGGGTGTTATCCTATTGGGATTATTATTACACTCTACTTACACCTTTGGGTGTAAGTAGACTTGATTATGTTTGACATAGGTAAGGGCAAGGCCTTTGTAGATGGCAGTTCAGGTTGTTAGTTTATTCCGTGGTGCGGTGTTGTGGAGATAGATTGTGGGTGATAACCCCTTGTTGTGTGGAAGTATTTTGGCTATTTTTGTTGCTAATTTTTTAGTTTTGGAACTCTTTTTTTATGTTAAAAACCTTGTATTCAGTTCTTAATTTTAGTTAAGGTTAGATTGGCATGAATTTTCAGATTGGGTGTATTCTTTATTATTGGTTGTTTTATGCATCCTAACTTGAGTAATCCATTACCAAACCATTTTTTATGATACTTGGGAACTTGTTCAAGCCCATGGGGATAGGGAATTCTCTTCAAGCCTTGCCACGAGCCAGTTCAGGTGCCATTTTCAATGACGAACAACTTTGGTTTGTGAAAAAATGGTATCCGAGTAGGTTATCTTTTTTGGGTTATTTTATTTTTTTGGAATGAGTCTACTTAGAAAGAATCTAGGAATATTGGGGCCCATATTTCTTGACATGATTTGGGTTCCTGGACCATAACTCTCATTATAGACCTTGAGTCACCATTGGATGATGATATTGTTTGCTTGACTTCTCCTCCAGGTGGGACATGCGTGCTGCAGACTACATGTGGACATTGAGTGGGAGTGAAGTCTCCATTTATTTTATTATTGTGATGAGTTTGATTTATTTGTATTTTATATTGTTGTTTAAAATTTTCAGAACTATTTTTCTAATGATTTCTCTTGTGATTGTTTCCTTTGGTAGTAACATGCCTCCCTAGAAAGCTCCCATGCACCCACGAGAGGAAGCTGAAGAGAGTTCTCCCTCACTGCTTGATCAGAGGTTAGAGAAAGATATGGTTCAGGATATCCAAGCTCTAAGATAGGGATCAGACCCTATTTCTGATCTAGTTAGATAAGGTGAACCTAGTCCAAGGAAGGATAAATCCCAAGAGTTTCTTAAAAACAAGCCTCCTACTTTCTGAGGTAGCACATAACCCCAAAAAGCAGAGGAATGAATCGAAAAGATCGAGAAAATGTTTGAGTTACTTGACATGCCTGAGGAGTTCTGGGTGAAATGTGCCTCTTTTCTGTTAGAGCTTCCCAGCCACAGGTGGTGGGAATCAGAGCTTCAAGCTAGGAAGCATGAACAAATGAGCTGGAAGGACTTCAAGGAGGTCTTCAATGACCAGTACTGCCCTGAAGCCCTATTATATGCTAGATATCATAATTTTATGGAACTTGATTAGGGGTATCCTTAAATGATGAATTATGCTATTTTTTTTCTAAGATGGCCTGGTATGCACCTGAAATGGTCTCCAATGAGCAGATGAAGGCCCAAAAGTTCTAAAGGGGCTTGCGGCCGAAGATTTATTTTTAGGTGTTCCTATTTAAGCTGAAAACCTATGCTGAGGTGGTTGAACAAGTGTGTTTGGTATAATTGACCAAAAGGGGAGGTCTAGATTCTCTGGGATAGTATCAGTGATGGGCAGCGATACTTCATCTAAAAAGAAAAGGAAGCTAGAGGAGCATGCACTACTGGAAAAATACCCTATACCAACGGTTTGTAACCATTGGTATAGGTCCCCAAACCGTTGGTATAGGCTATACCAACGGTTTGGAGGACCGTTGGCAAGTAAACCATGACAATAGGTCTATACCAACGGTTTTGGGAAAACCGTTGGTATAGGGTCTATACCAACGGTTCTAAAAACCGTTGGTATAAGTAATTAGAAAATCTATACCAACGGTTCTGAAAACCGTTGGTATATGTATTTCAAAAAAGAAACATCTGCTGGGATTTGATCCCAGGACCTCTAGTTTATAATGGAATGACTTAACCACTAACCTAACATGACTTTTTGTTAACATAATTTCATAAATATATATATGTATTGTTCTAATTATTTTAAATTTTGATTTATATAATGTTCTCCATAGGTAGATTCCAAAAAAAATCAAAGGACCTTTCCCAACGGTTTTGCAAACCGTTAGGAAAGGTCTTGCTTTTTTTTGGGTATTCTGGCCGAAGGTTGAATTGTGGACACCCTTTCCCAATGGTTTGGGCAAACCATTGGGATATGCTACCCTTCCCCAACGGTTTGGCCAAACCGTTGGGATAGGCTAACCTTTCCCAACGGTTTGGCCAAACCGTTGGGAAAGGGTACCTATACCAATGGTTTTTACAAACCGTTGGTGTAGAAGCGTTGGGAAAAGTCATTTTTCCAGTAGTGATGGGAAGAAAGGAGGTGGTAGCTCAGGCCACTATTCCAGGAAGCTTTCATCTGTGGATTCTGACATGAGGTCCATCGTGTGCCACTAGTGTTGGAGGCCATGGAACATCCTAACAACATGAACATATCCTCCAGAACCCTATTATCAGTGTAGAGGTATGGGACACTTGCAGTGATTTTGCAGTATGGCATGTCCACATTAGAGTGGGTAAGGATCAGTGGCTTCTAAAGGAGTTCCAAATCAGTCAGAGCCATCAAGGATGGGGGGATCTTGGTTTGGTGGCCATGGAAGCAGGATCAGATCATCTTCCAGGCAGATCTAGTTCAGCATAGAGCCATAGGAGAGCGACCATTATCAGGTAGAGATGAGGCATCTTCATTTTGTGGAGTATGCACTAGCGGGATTGGATGCATGGACATCAACTGTCTGAGGTAACATTTTGATTGAATCTTCTTTGAATGATACTCTTTTCGATACTAATTCTTCTTTTTCATTTATCTATTCCCGTATTGTGAGCATGCTATGTTTTACAACTGAACTTTTTTTTTCACAATGGAGTTGGTGACACCATTCAGAAAGAAGAAGCAGTAGGGTCTCAAGTTCTCACCGTGTGCGCTTTCTATGTCAGGGGTTGAGATGGACTGGGACCTTCTAGTCTTAGATATAAATCTATTTTACATAATACTTGTCATGGATTGTCTGGTTCACTTTCAGGTGCACATCAATTTCTATATGAGGCAGGTGAGTCTTGCAGAATCTGATGGCAGTCCATAGTTTTTTCGTGGGGAATAGGATCCTCGGATGGGTCGTGCGAGACCTCCAATCCCAGAGTTGGGGAATATTATTTTCCAATTATCATTACTTGTTATGGAGGATGATGGTAGTTCTACTAAGTTTGTATTGCCTCATGTAGTGGATGATTTTCCAAAGGTATTTCTAGATGAATTTTTAGGCTTTCCCCAGAAGCGGGATGTGGAGTTCTTGATAGATTTGGCATCAAGAACACATCTAATATCTATTCCCTCGTATCGTATGGACCCCACCAATCCAAGGGAATTAAATATACAACTGGAAAATTTAGATTCCAAAGGATTCATTCACCCAAGATTCTTTCCTTGGTACACTCTTGTAATTTTTGTGAAGAAGGAAGAAGGATCCCTCTGGATGTGTTTTGATTACAGGAATATGAACAAGGTAACCATCAAGAAAAAATATCATTTTCCCTGAATAAATGACTTGTTTGATCAGTTGAAGGGGGAAAATTAGTTTTCCAAAATATACATGAATTTGGGTTACCACCAACTCAGGGTGAAAGAGGCATATATCCTGAAGATAGCCTTCCAAAGCAGGTACTGCCACTTTGAGTACTTGGTCATGCCCTTCGGATTGACCAATGCCCCAATGGTCTTTATGGAATTCATGAATATGGTGCTCTAATAGTATCTCAACTATAGCATCGTGGTATTCATGGATGTAATCTTAGTTTAATTTGGATTTAAGGATGAGAATGAGCATCATTTGAGGATAATTTTGGGCACTTTGAGGGATCATCAACTTTATGAAAAGCTGTCTAAGTGCACCTTTTGGATCCCGGAGGTGAAGTTTCTGTGGAATGTGATCTTAGAGGAGGGAGTTTTGGTGGATCCTGAGAAGATAAGTGTAGTGATTTCATGGGAGTAGCTGAAGAATGTGTTTGAGATCATGAGTTTCCTTGGCTTGGTAAGATACTACAAGTGGTTTATTTGGGATTTCTCTTGGCTTACTTATCCCATAACTACGCTAACCCAGAAAGTGGTGATGTTTTGTTAGGGCCCATAATTTCAGGAATCCTTCGGGGAGCTGAAGTGGCAGTTGACTACCAACCCCATGTTAATCTTTCCAGAATCTGGAAAGGTTTATGCAGTGTATTATGATGCTTCACGTATAGGTGTTGGGTGCATTATTATACAGGATGATCATGTGGTGGTGTATGGATCCCTCCAATTATGACCACAAGAAAAGAATACCTAACCCATAACTTAGAGCTATCAGATGTGATGTATGCTTTTAAAACATGGCATCACTACCTCTTTGGGGAGAAATTTGTGGCCTATTATGATCACAAGATCTTAGCCTACATCTTCTCACAGAAAGATCTTAATCTAATGTAGCAGCATTGGATCAAGTACTTGTAGGGGTTTGAATTTAATATCATCTACACCCTGGGTGAGGGTAATGTGGTGGCTAACACCTTCACCAGAAAATTACCTGTTTAGGCTTTGAGGAAGTCCAGTGATGAGTGTAATCTGATGGAAATATTTTCTCAGATGCATGTGGAGACCAAGAAGTATAGTGGAGGTGCATTATTGGAGATCATTTAGTTTATTCCTTATCTTTTAGAGATAATTTAGTAGGATTATCCAAATAATGATCTATGTCAGTGGTCTAGGTAGTTTATTCATATTGGGGATACTTCTTCAGATTGGTCTCTATCTTTAGATGGGATATTGTACTTTAAGGGCCATGTAGTGGTACCATTGTCTCTATGGAAGGTGGTGATACAGGATAACCACCAATATCAGTGGTCCATCCATATTAGTGTTACCAAGATGTATTATGATGTTCATCACCAGTTCCGGTGGCCAGGCATGAGACGGGACATAGCTGACTTCTTATTGAGATGCTATACTTGTCAGCAGGTGAAAATAGAGCATCCAAGGCCATCTGGTTTACTTCAGTCATTACCCATTCCTACGTAGAAGTGGGACAAGGTTTATATGGATTTTATATTTGTCTTTCCTTGTACAACTCAGGGAAATAATTCTATTTGGGTGATGATTGATCATCTAACCAAATCAAACTATTTCATTATGATCAAAGATTTGACCAAAGTGGAGGAATTGGTCCGGTTGTATCTGTAGGAAGTTGTGAGGCTCCATGGTATTTCATTGGACATCATTTCAGATAGGGACTGTCATTCTATCTCTCATTTTTGGAGTGGCCTTCAGAAGTCATTGGGGTCGTAGATTAAGTTGAGTACGATATACCACCCTCAAACATATTGTTAGATGGAGCGGTCTAATCAGATTCAGGTAGACATGATCTGGGAATGTGTGTTGTATTTTGATGGTTCATGGGATTTCCATTTAGGAATGGTATAATTTTATTTTAATAATATCTACCAATTCTCAATCAAGATGTCACTGTTTGAGGAGCTTTATGGTCGGCCGTGTCGATCTCATTTGTGTTGGGTGGAGGTGGGTGATACCTCGCTACTGGGTCCAAGTATCATGCAAGAGATGTCATAAAAGGTTTAGTTGATTAGAAAATGTTTGTTGATAGACCATATTTGATGCAAGTCTTATGTCGATAAGAGGCATCGAGCTTTGGTGTTTTCTATGTGTGATAGGGTATTCTTGAAAATGGAACCTCACTTGGGTCATCGCCATCTTGGTAAGCAAGGGAAGATAACACCAAGGTATGTGGGAACTTTTAAAATCATTGATAGTATTAGTAAGGTGGAATACCATTTTGTTTTTCCCTCTTAGTTTACATTGATCCATGATGTGTTCCATGTCTCCCAGCTAAAGAAATACAATCCAGACCATCCCATGTTTTGAGTTGGGAAGAGTTGGAGATGGAATCAGATATGTCTATGGTTGAGTGACAAGTTAGTATTGTGGACTACTGAGAAAAATTTATTTGAGGAAAGAAAATTACTTTAGTTTGAGTCCTCTACTATCATGAGACTGATGAGCATGAGACATGGGAGCGAAAGTCTTGGGATGAAGACGAGTTTCCGCTTCTTTTATCCGACTAGGCTTCAAGATGACTTTTTGAGGGCGGAAAGTTTTTATAGTGGGGAGAATTATCACATACATGACTTCTTTTAAAGGTATTTTTTATTTTACATTCTATTATTTCTTTGTTTGTGGGGGTTTCCTAGGATTTTTTTGGAGAAAATGGTGGTTTCTTTAAGATTTGGGCCAAACCATGAGCCCATTTCCAAATTTAAAAACAAAATTTATTGTTTTTATAACTCCTTAATTTTTTAACATTTTTCACCCTTTACACTTACCACTTAGCCTCCCATAACCTATTTAAACCACCACATCTAGTTGGACCCTTAGGAACTCATAATAATGGTGTATTTGTGTGATTTATTCAGGAATTGGCCCAATCCATGATCCAATTTCCATATTTAAGGAAATATTTTTTTTATATCTCATCCTTTTTTTAACATTTTTCAGTCATTACACATATCAATCAAGCCCACATAACCATATAAACACTCCCATGTTACATTTTACCTCTTTGGATCTCATATTCATTATGGATTAGGGAGAAGTTCCTCAAGGTTTCTCAAATCGTCCATATTTGTAAAGGGAATTTGTTTCTTTCACAAATCATTCCTTTTTTACTCTTTTACCACCATTTCAGTCCCCAATTGACCTCATAATCCTTTTTATAATCTCTATTATAATTTTTTCTTCTTGAAAATTCAACTATTGGTGTATTTGGGACGATTTATTTAAAGTTTATCAAGTAAGTGAATTCCTCTCTTGTACCTTTTTTTCCTTTAGGTTTCTCCCTTACTTCTTGAAGTTCCTAATATCCAAAAACTAGGGATTTGTACCTAGGGTTTTTTTGAGTTTCTTAGTACAATATTGTGGGTTTAGGTTAGGTTCATTTCACTCCCTTGCGGTGCAGCGGTGGTGCGGTTGAAGTTCTGCCCAAGGATTTGAGGGTTTTGACACTCGTGGTAGGTGATTCAATGTGTAAGCATTTTAGAATGAGTTAACTTGTGGGATTTATATTAATTTATTTTCAAATTTCATTTTTTTTGGTGTGAAAACTATTTATGGTAGAATTTGTTAAGCGAATGATTTTTAAGTTCCAATTTTATGTGGAAATGGGTGTTTTACATGTGCATTCCATGTTGTACCAATTGGGGATGCCTATTAATTCATGGAATGACTTTATGAAAATGTTTTAGTGCTTCCACTTCTTGTTTTGTGTAATATTGGTTTGAATTTGGTTTTAAAATAGGGGTTTTAACTGGATTTTTTGTGCAATGTTTTGGTATAACATGTGAAATTTTCTTATGGGAATTCTAAGTGTTTATTTGAGTTATATAAATGGTGAAAATAAAGTTTAACTACAATTTTTAGTTTGTATGACCATAACTTGTATTTTTATTTATAAATGGAATTTGGTAGCATGTATAACGTTTTTGAGCACAAAGAGGGAAATCTAGGTATCTGGGTAGGCAGACGTGTACTAGTACGCTAGTGATTTGGAGATGTTTTGTCTGTTTTTCACTTAGTAAATGTGACATTAAAAAAACTAAAAAAACAATAATGGTGATGATTGGGGACCAATAGGTTATGGGTATTCTCCCAACTATTGGATCGTGCAAGAGAACATATATTGTTATTGTTACTTTCACACCGATATATGAGGTACCTGGTGCTCACAACTAACTAGTGCCTATGGGTGTTCCCGTATTTAGTGATCATTAAATATTTGGTATTTATATTTTTATCATGGTGTATTTGGATGGAAAATTCAGTAGCTTTAATGTTTTATTTAAAAGTGTTCATTCCTTAATAATACCCATTGAAATCTGTTTTCATTTAAAGGTTGAATCCGTTAGATATTATTAATACCATTTTTTATTTACAAAACTTGAAATATTTTTATCTATAATGTTTTTAACATGGAATATTTGGGTGGTATACTATTGGGATTAGGCTCACACCCTAATTACACCTTTGGGTGTAAGTATACTTGATTATGTTTGACACAAGTAAGGGTAAGGCCTTTGGAGATGGTGGTTCGGGTTGTTAGTTGCTTCCATGGTGCAATGTTGTGGAGACGACTCATGGGTGATGACCCCTTATCGTGTGGTTGTATTTGGTCTGTTTTTAATGATAATTTTTTAGTTTTGGACCTCTTATGTCATGTTAAAAACCTTGTATTCAGTTCTTAATTTTAGTTAAGGCTATTTTGGCATGAATTTTCATATCGGGTTTATTCTTCATTATTGGTTGTTTTATGTATCCTAACTCAGGTAAACCATTCCCAAACCATTGTTTATGATACCCAAGCACTTGTAACAGCTTGTGGGGATAAGGAATTCCCTTTGGGCCTTACCATGGGCTAGGTTGGGTTCTAGTTTCGATGGTTACCAGATTTCGTTCGTGATAGTTCACAATGACGATGTGATGATTATGCACATATGTTATGTGTGGACATGATGCTAGATTTGTTCCCAACTATGTGTGGTATTTAACCACTAAGATATGATGTTTCATTTTTATGAATTTCTATATTCCATTCCTTTATATAAAGATTTATATCAGTATTATGATGATGATAATCCAATTCTTATATGATGATGATGATGATGATTATGTTCACCCATGTTATATTGACTCGTGTACTTATTTATCCTCTTACCGAGATTTTAGCTAACCCCTTTCCTTGATGTATATCCTCAAGTGACTACATTTACTATAGAAAACATGAGATTTAAAAGGATAAATAAGAATATTTTTTTAAAAAAGTTTATGTTCTATTATGCATAAGTGATGTATGGTCCTAATTTTCTAAAGATACTAAACCCTTAGATCCTAGTTTTTTAATGCTTTTATAATTTATATCTTAAAAATGATGTAATAATTATACAATAAAAAGTAAGGTAACTATAAATAACTATTATGATGGCCTTATGAATAATGTCCTGGATCAAAATAGTCAACCTCCTACCTACTTTCAACATCTATCACCAACAATAATAAATAAAAAATTTAAGAAATGAATTGAGAAAGAGAAAAGACAAAGAATATATTAAGAATGTTTCACATAAATTTTTTATTTTTCTAACCAAATAGAATAAATTTTAACATTAAAAAAATACTATACACTTTTTTAACATAAATATTCCTATTTAAGATATGATTCAACACTTGAAACTAAAAATGGATAAGTATATAACATTCTAATTAATTTTTATGCCAATGTGCGGTGTTCTTGAAATTTACTTAAAAAAAATTAAATAATTTGATATGAAAAAATTTATTATATTTCAAAAATAATTCAACGGTAGTTGTTTCATGATTGACCATCAATATAAGGCCATTTTCTATAGTTTTCACCGTTACATGTACGTTTTGTGTGTTTTAAAACACTAAAAACGTGTTTATGGGAATACTAGGAAAACCATAACTCATAATGATGTATCTTCAATTTATACATTTCAAAAATATATCTATGATAATTTTCCTCTAATTTCATGGCAATATGGTGTTATTTTCAAGGTTTTGACCCTTGAACACACGTTTTTAAAGGATTTGGTACCTTTAATTTTTTTACCAAGTCATTTTGACCACATAACATGTTAGATTTATGTTTTTTATATGTATACACATAATAAATAACTCAAAAAGTATTTTCCCATGATTTCATGTCCAGATGTGGTCATTTTATGTGGTGTTGACAGTTACACACACGATTTAGTGTTTTAAAACACTAAAAAATTTATTTATGGGAATATTAGAAAACCATCTCTTGGAATGATGTGTTGTTGGTTCCTAAATTTAAAAAATATATCTAAGGTATTTTTTCCTATTATTTCATGTCAATATGACATAGTTTTCTTCATTTTTACCCCCTTGACACACAATTTTAAAGGTTATGGTGCCTTTAAAAACTATTTACTGAGTCATTCTGACCACACCACACGTTGGATTGATGTGTTTTCTATGATTACACATAAAAAATAACTAAATGGTGGGTGTTTATGATATAATTCAAATATGAGGTTGTTTTATATGGTTTTGACTATTACTCACATGTTTTAGTGTTTTAAAACACTAAAAACATGTTTATAGGCTTCCCAAAAAAACTGTAACTAAAAATTAATTAATGTGAGATCATACATTTCAAAAATAAATATATGGTTATTTTCTTTTTATTTCATGTTAATATGACATTTTTTTTTCTAGTTTTGACCCCCCTGACACACGTTTTTAAAGTCATTGGTACCTTTAAAAACTGTTTGCCGAGCCATTCCAACCACACAATGTGTTTGATTGATGTTTAAATGTAAAAAATAACTCAAATGTGTATATACCATGATTTCATGTTAATATAAGGTCTTTTTCTATGATTTTTACTATTACACATATGTTTTAGTGTTTTAAAACACTAAAAAAACATTTACGGTAATCCTAGTAAACTGTAACTCTAAATGAAATGATGTACATTCCTATATTTCATAAATCAATATATGGTACTTTTGATCAAATTTAATGACAATCCAACATCATTTTCTTAGTTATGAACCCCCGGCACACATTTTTAATGCCTTTGGTACCTTGAAAAACTACTTACTGAGTCATTCCAACCACACCATGAAGGACCCTAGAACACCTAGAGAGGGAAGGGGTAAATTAGGGTTCCAAAAATTTCTTTAAAAGTTAAAAATCTTGTCCCAAAATTGGTAGGAACAAGTTAAAACTATCTAATGGTAATGTGAAGTAATTGAAGCATTCACATGTAGAGAGACAACACAACAATTTTACTTGGTTCAACAGTAAGGGCTAGTCCAAGTAGCAAACACCAAGAATTTGTTGGTCGTACATAAATCTATTATAATTCAATAGTTTTGGAATACATAAGTTTAGAAATAGTCACTCTATATAAGGAACACTACATTTACAAGATTTTAGGGATAACACACTACGTCCCTCGGAACACTTTCATTGATTGACCCTAGGTCACCGCCTTGGGTAAAGTATTACTTAGTTTATCGACATGAAGGTTGATTTAATGGATTTTCATTACATTACTTGTCCCTATCCAGCACAAGTATTTGTTTTCACCTAATACCCATGTTTATGCACTATGAAACCACTATTCACTAAAAAATTGATGTTTAAAATTACCTTTCACAAAGATCCTTCATGAAGCTCACTCCTTCATGAAGCAAAATGCATTTTTGGAGCTCACTGTGTCATAAAACAATACCCAATCATCACGAGGCACCCATTACTTAAAATAATTGGCATCATTCAATACATAACTAGTATTTTGACGATGCTTAGGCTCACATAGAAATCCAGAATCATGGAGCTCCCCTAACTTCGTGAAATCAGAGTGATTATGGATTTTCCCTAAATAATTTCATGTAAAATTAAGTGGGGGTAGCCTTATATTTATAGGCTCATATATTCATGATTCTCAACTGCCTCTAGCTCATTTTTTTGGTCTTTCAAAATCATATTTGCAGTGCTCCTCCATTTGTGAAGCTCCAATGAAGTTTTCATAGTCCTAGAGATCCCCATTAACACATTTCATAGTTGTGATGCTCCACTTCTCATAATCACAGAGAACACCAAATCCATTTGATATGGTCCACATATTCATGAAACTCAATATAATCTTCATAAAACCCATGAATTTATCATATTTATGAAGATTTGATTCAAGAAAACAACCCTCTGTGATACTTGCCTTTTTTTTCCAGTTCTTGAGCCCAAAAATTTGGCTAACATTGGGAAAATATGTGACCTTAAACACTATTTTAATCCTATACTATAAGATCAATTGTCTTGAAAATTCATTGATAAAACCAATGTGGATTGAAAAAAAACACAAACCAAAATCCATTTTGAGAAAATAACATCCTTGGTTCCAACAATATCCCCCTTTGGGTTTGTTAAAAATCTATAAAAAGATTCAATAAAGAACCACCCCCTATAAAGACCTAATACACAAGAAACAAATCATCTAACACTCTAAGTCTATATGATAAAATATCAGGGTAGAAAAAAATAGGGGAATCCTTTTATTGGGTTCTCATGTTTTGCAATGCTTAAATATTTCCAAGCTAAGATCTGACCATTTCCTCATGACACCAAACTCTCATCGTAACAAAAAAGCATTGCATAGTCCAAAAACCTGCAACAAGAAAAGAATAAAAACATCATATTCAGTTCATAATTTTTTATTATCACCCTTTTTAACATTGATTTTATTCATTCTCCCCTATTTTTAATAAACCCAAAGGACCTATATTTTTTACTTATAGAGCTAAAAAACACACTCCCCCTAGATCGTATCTCTACCATAATCCTGTATCACTTCCACAAATAGATTAAAATAGTTAACACAACCGGGGAGTGGGGAACAACCATAACCTCCTCATTTATTGGGAGGTGGTTGAACAATTATTTTCAACTGATGTTTCTCGAAAACATGTGTTGACAATGGCTTAGTCATAATGTCAACTGCTTGGTCATTATTTCTAACATGATCCATTTTAATCATTCCTTGTTCAACTTCTTCTTTGATGAAGTGATAACTAATTTTAATTTGTTTTATATGAGAATGTTGAACTTGATTCTTTGTAAGATCAATCATGCTTTGGTTATCACAGTGAATCACCATTGATTGTTTCACCTCATCACCAATATTACTCATTTGTTGCTTCATCCATAATATCTGAGTGCAAGTATCTATAACAGAGATATACTATACTTAAGTAGTACTAAGAGAAGTTATTTCCCATTTCTTACTCAACCATCCCACAAATTTATTGCTAATAAAGAATACTCCACCACTTTTGGACTTTCTATCCACCACATATCTAGCCCAATCAGCATCCAAAAATTCTGATATTTCATTATCTATTCCTGTATAAAATTTTAATCCATAATTTTAAGTACCTTGAATATAAATCATGATTTTTTAACAGCCTCCATATTTTCTTCCTTTGGATTACATTGAAAGTAGGACACTAAGAATGTTTTAAAAACAATATCTATCCATGTGAAAGATAAGTATAATAAGTTTTCAATGATTCTTCTGTACATGGTGGGATCTACAGAAGTCCCATCTTCATGTTTTCCAAGTTTTTTCCCAACCAAAATCAGAGTTGGAATTGGTTTGGGGTCAGGCATATTGAATTTATTCAGAAAATCTCTTGCATACATTTTTAGAGAAATGAAAGTGTGATCCTTCTTCTGTGTCACCTGAATCCCCAATAAGTATGTGAGTTCACCAATTATAAACATTCTAAATTATAATTTCATGTGATTGGAAAATTCTTCCATTAATATCTTCCTAATTCCACCAAATATAATATCATCCACAAATAACAACACCATAAATTGATCCTCCTTTGAATTCTTTACATATAGATTATGGTCGACACCTCCCACTTTAAATTAAAGCTTCTTCGGATAAGATTCTAGATGATAATACCAAGATTTTGTTGATTTCTTCAGACCATATAGTTCCGTTTTAAATTTGAAAACCTTCATTTAATCATTAACAATTAGAAAATGCACTGATTGTTCAATGTATACTTCTTCTTTAAGAACACCAGTTAAGAATTCTATTTTGACATCCATCTGATAAACTTTATATCCTCTTTGAATTTCCATCGCAAGGAAAATCCTGATCGACTCTAGCCTCTATATTGGAGAAAATGTTTCTTCAACATCAATGCTTTTAATATGTGAATAGGCTTTACACACCATGCATGCCTTATTTCTGATCACATTTCCATGCTCATCAAATTTGTTTTTAAAAATATATTTTGTTCCGATCACATTGTGATTTTTAGGTCTCTTAAAAAGATCCCATGTTTGGTTCTTGTTAATCTGGTCCAATTATTCATTCTTGGCATTAACCCATGATTCATCCTTTGCATATTTGTTAAATGAGGTTGGTTCTACAATTGGAAGGAAGGAAGAATGCGCTTCACTCCTTATTCTCCTTTTCTGTGTGGGAGTTTTCCAATCCCCAGTGATGTTGGATTGATAGATTCATGCTATTCTATTTCTTATAAGAGGCTCAAATGATGTTTCATCAGCCAAAAATTCCTCTTTAGATTCTTCTTATGAATTAACATCATCATGCAAGCCGTGATTGTTTTTGAGGACTTCTACTATTTTTGCATTTGAATCAGTCCCTTGTCACTATCTTTTTCATCTTCTATCATATTAGCATATGGGATTCTTAGGGTATCTTTAGCTTTGTCTTCAATGATCTTAACATCACTACTTTCCACAATTCTTCCAAGATGATTATTGTATCATTTTTAGGTTTTTATTTTCATAGAATATCCATGGAATATTCCTTCATCTATAGCATCACCATACTTCCCTCGACTTACTTTTTTATTTCGAATGAAGAATTTAATTCCAAAGACACAAAACTACTTCAAAGACGGTTTAATTCCATGCCCTAACTCAAATAAAATCTTTGTTTCTAGCATATAAATCCCTATCTTATTTTGATTATACAATGCTACTTGAAAAACCTCTTTCTAATAATGATGAGAGATATGAATCTCAATCATTATAGTTCTGGTCATATTGTTAAATTGTCTATTTCTATGCTCAAAAACTCCATTTTTTTGTGGGGTTATCACTGCAGCCACCTCATGTAATATTCCATGATTCTCTAGGTAATTTTTTAACTCAATGGATATGTATTCCCCTCCATTTTTAGATCATAAAACATTAATTATATGACCTGTATCAATATCAGATATTCAATTATAACTTTTTATACAATCAATCACTTTCCATTTTCTATGTATATTCATTACAAAATCCATTCTACTATAATAATCAATAAAAAGAAAAAATTACCACTCTCCATATGTTCTTTCCACATTTATCAGACCACATACATATGTGTGTATGGGATCAAGAAGATTTAATTCCCTTTTATTCTTTGGATAATATAAACTATAAAACAACTTTCCTTGTTTGCAATAATCAAAAATATTTTCCCATTCACACATCAAATGAGGGATATCCATGAATATCTTCATCTTAGATATCTTTTTCATGTATTTTTGATTAACGATACCCAGCCTTTGGTGCCACAAGTTGTTTTCTTCTTTAATAGTTAAGTAACGAATGTTTTATTTACTGTCCACCCGGTATAAGTTTCCATTTGTTCTACATCCTTTCATGAGATAATCCTATGTCTTTCCTTTTATAGTGCACCATTTTTATTGAATGTTACTATAATTACCAATTAACAGAGTTGAATCACACTCAGAATATTATGACACTAACCATCCATATAAAGAACTTTGGTTTTCTTAAGTTCATAGCATTCAGATTCCATACTCCCACTACCTTTGATCTTCAAAGAACCATCATTTCCAAACCTAACTATTCCATCGACTCTTTTCTTTACATTATTTAATAAATCCACATTTACTATCATATGGGATGAGTATTCCCTGTCGATAATCCAAGTAAAAATGTTTTTGGATGCTTTGAGAGTGGATTCTTCAATATTGGATTTATCCATTTTCTTCTTTTCCTTCCATGAAATATTATATTGAGTGAAGGATAAAGATGGTATTTAAAATCTATTTTCCATGTGAATGTGTTCATCATACTCTTATTCTTATTTAAGAGGAGAAAACCTATTTGTAAGAGTAACACCATTTGGTTGGTGAGTATTGACTTATCTCTAAGTTTTTTATGTATTGTTCCCACCTTTCTTATGCCTTCAATAAAAAACTTTATGTCCAAAGATAGAACAATGAAAACAGTATACATAGAAACTATTTATTATATAAGATGTATGATATGAATTAATTTTCCTTTGTTGAATTCCTAGATCTTACACATTCATATAGCTCCTTTCCTCTTCATAGTATGACATGGTATGACCCATATATCCATAAAAGTGAAATCTCATAAGAGGAAATGTATTATCACTTCTATTTTTCCTTATGAATACTTCCTTAGGAAAAGAGTTTGAGTGCCTATAATTTCAAGAAACATGTGTATAGTATTTAGTTCTCCTTTCAGTTTTATTTGAGGCTTTCTTTTTTAGGACTTCAAGTGAATTTTTGACATGTTCAACTTTATGTTTCCCTTTGTTTTAGTTCATTTTATTTACAGACTTTGATGTTTCATCATAACAACCAATTATACTTATTCCGATGCATGTGGATCTTTTATCATCAAAATCCTTCTATAATTATTTATAACCATTCTTAGCTTTCTCTATCTATTTAAAATCTCAGAATCTTCAAAAACTATATTTTCTTCTTTATTTCCTTTGAATTTAATTCATTTTCAAGTTTACTTCTTTGAGTAACAACTTATTCTTCAAGAACCTCGAATGTCTTGGATTTCTAATCCAATCTAGATGTATGTTCATTGATGACCTTTTCCTATTATTCAATCCGAAGCTTCAATTCCCCTACATCTTATGAGCTTTCAGTAGTTGTTGAATTTTCTTTCACTATTTCTTCTAGTTGATCAATTTCATCATCAATACGATCAATATATTGTGATGATTCTTATATAACTGTTCTCCATGTTTTTTTCTATTTATTTAATTTTCAAGATTACCAAAAGAATCCCTAAGTTACTTCTTGAGATCAACATTAGTAATTATCTAATCATATCTAGCTTTATCTTTTGATGGTTCTGACTTTTCAACTATAGCCGTCTTATATGCTTGGGTTCTAGACATAAACTTTAGTTCTTAATCCTCAAATAATTTATTATAATCATCTTCTTATTTACAAAAAAACACTTTCTTTGTAATTTCCTTCTATATTTTAAGTCTCCCTTTTGAGGAAACTTTTTTTGGGGCTTCTTTATGATTCTAGATTCACTTTATTCATCAGATAACTTTATTGAGCACCGAGGGGCAATGTGACCAACTCTACCACAATGAAAACAATATATAGGTATCTTTCCTTAAAATATTTATTTTTCTATCTTGAATTTATTGTAAAAGAGAGAAATAATTTCATCTTCTTCACTATCTTATTTAACACTATTTACTGATAACCAAGTTTTTCCATGGATTTTAATTCCATTTCCTTGCTTACTCGATTCATTGAATCTTTTGGTTTGACTCTCATTTCATTAGCCACCATATTTCTCAATATATCATCAAAATAAATTTTAGAAATATACCTTTCCTCAAGGGATAGCAATTTTTTATTTTAGAGAGGTTGAAGACTTCTCAAAATTTTCTTCAAAATGTCAATGTATTTGATTTCTTCACCATGTCCTCATATAGCTCCAACAAATTTTGTAATTATATTAAAAAATGTTTCTCCATTTTCATCAAAATGCAACTTCAGATCATTGAACCTATTGTGAAAGATTTGGATTTTATACTCCTTTAATTTTTTAACCAATTCATATATAATCTCTAGTTTTTCCCACATAGACTATGATGAAGTACATGTCATGAACCAGCCCGGGTCGATCCTGAACCGATCACCTATGCCGGTCTGTGGTAAGGTCCAAATGGAATTCATGATCCCCACGGGCTGCTAACTAGTGCCAGGCTTCAAAACATATAAGAGATAATGATTTATACTGAAATAAATAAACCAGGAATAGATGGTTAAAATAATCAAACAAGTCACAAAAACCAAAAACTGAACATAAATAATGTAAACAGATCCAGCTACAAAATATATCCTCATGACCTAAAAACTAAAATATCAAACTAGAACTAAAATGAAAAAACTAAACCGCTAACACGCGATCTCCATGTGACCCCTTGGTCACCTCCAATAACATGACTAAACCCTCTCCACATCAGGAACCTAATAGGAAACCTGAACACAACTGATTCTACAATTGGAAATATACAATAGGCATGAGCATCAAGACGCTCAGTAGGAATTCTGAAAGTGAACCACTAAATCTAATTTCTCCCTACCCAAAACAATTCATTAGTACAAGTTTTAAATACAAATATAAAATTAGGGTTTTCACATTTAAAAATAAGCAACATGCTTTTACCAATTGAAAATCCAATGTACACTATATATCATTTCCAAAACCATTTTCCATTTTATAAACAAAACCCAAGACAAGAGATACCAAGGCTATGATAAAAACAAACTGATAATAGTATAAGTTGGAAAAAAAGTATAGTTGAAAGTAAACAAATAAAGAAAATGAAAACCACAGGTGATCCTAAAAATCCCTATAAGACACCTGGATATACTCAGTTTGAAACCACTTACTGACATATGGTGAATTCCTATAGTCTATAACAAACAGATTTCCCTCACAACAAAACAAGCGGAACTCCCCATTTGAGCTCTATATTTACTAGTGGGTACCAAACCATCTAATCAAGGTTGGTATGAAACTATCACTCAACCCTATAAAAGACACCCAGGAACCCATGGTGGTAATAGTGATGCTATGTAAGTAGGAGGCCCTTGCATGCATGACTCACCTTTCCTGGAATCACTGAACTTGCCTACCCCAAACACAGACACCCTATACGATAACCCACAAAGGGATATACCTCATATAGAGGTGCACCATAAATATATACATACTGGATTATATCACATATTCACATAATATAATCAAATAATCTAACCAGGCCGCTATAACATATAATATTTTAAAACTTTTCACAAAACAATAAGGTTTCTAAATAGGCGCACAGTTTCCAAAACAAAATCCTTTCAAAGAGTCACCATAAATATTACACTAGAGTTGGAAGTTCCAAATGAGCCTTTAATGCGACATGTTCAAAATAATTACCCAAAACATCACACAAATACTAATTTTACATTTTTAATGCCAAAAGACCCCTTAATATCCAAACACACACACACCCAAACAATTCAGGTTTAACAAACACGACTTTAACATTTTAAAACTCACACCGAAACACTTTTAAAATCCAAATAGACAAATAGAAGGATTCATTCAAAGCCATGTTTTTTCAAAACACTGGAGAAAATACACTATAAAATCCCATGGGAAACCTTCTTTAGAAACCCACAAGAGGTAAAACTTGATTGGAAAATTTAAAATCCTTTTTAGAAACCAATTTTTAGAGAAAATACAACTTTTTGGGGACCATCTTTATTTGAGAGCACATCCATGTGTACACCTAGTGAAACCATATATGTTCCAACATCCAATAGCACATTTTAAAGTTTTAGGATAACCCTAAAATACCATTTCTTTAAAATCACTACTAACATTCTTTAAAAAAATCACAAAAACCCCTTTCCAATGCATTTTAAAATACAAGACATGTTATAACACTACTCAAACCAAATACACCAACCAAAAAGTACCATCACAACATCACAAAGTCCTGAACATTTCATGAATGGGACAATTCCAATTTAGAAGAGAAAAGGAATTTTAAATAAACATTATCAATACCCTAATCCTAGGAAATTTACACCAATCAAAATAGAAATATATTTTCAATAAGTTCAATAATCAAGAAACCTACATTTTCATCTATCCATGAGCATAAAAAAGGCGCGAATAACATTTTAAAAGGAATAAAAAACATGAAAGTTCTAAAGGATCATTCTGTAAAGGAAAACTTGGATTCACCTACCTCAAACCAAGTGCGAATGGAACGAGACTCTATGAAGAGGAAGAATAGGTCCCCATAGATGAACCACACACCCTAGCCTCAAAGAATCACCACCCACACACAAAACCTAGCATTAGGGTTTAACTGAATTAAAGAAAAACAACCAAAAATAAATGAAAAATGAACAAACTGGAGCAGGGGGGTTGCGAGCAGGGGGTTTTCACCAGAAAGGGAGGTCGTTGGGGTTGGGTCATGCCTGAAAGGGGAGGTGCGACCGGATGGGAAACCGACCGGAGCACCGACGAAGGAGGAGAATGTGAGGGTGAAATGGTCAGGATCCTAGGAGAAGTCCATAGTAGGAGAGGAGGCCAAAGATACCCTGGGACGCCAGGAAGGAACCGGGGGAAAGGGTGGCGCCGTAGCGTGAAGGAGGGGGGGTCACGATCTAGAAGGGGGACGTTCTATGGTTCCTCCTTCTCTCTCTTTTTTTCATTTCCTTTTAACAATAATAATAATTAAAATAATAATAGGAATAATAATATTAATTAAAATAATTATAATAAGAATAATAATATTATTAAAAATAATATTATATTTATTATTATTATTAACTATTTTATAAACTTATATTTTATTTAATTTATTTCGAATACCCAGAAGCTGCATGGTTCACTTATGGTCAAATGTACAGTTAATAAAAATGCACTCGAGCTATTCCACCCATCACTACGTGCTTATAGGGTCAAGCTGCATACTTTTCATGAGGTTTTATAAACCACGTGCAAGTTGCGCATCATAACTCCGACCAACTTGGGTATCCGTGATGGCACCACACAATTACTCCTAACCATGCGGTCTGACCGTGATATAGTGGAAAATTTTCCAAAACTCAAAATAATAATTAAATTAATTTAAAATAACTAACCAATAGGGTTGGGGTGTGATAGTACAACTCATCAACTTTAGGTATATTTGATCAGAAATAGTAGTAGTAAGGGAATTCTATGCTTTAGCATCTGTATCAAGAATTTTTCTATCTATATCAATCATAGAAACCCATGTTTCATCCGTGAACTATATACCTTGAATATTAGAAAAACATACATCCATTATAAGAGATATTAGATGATATATCATCCATTTTTCCAAATATAGAAGTTTCTTCCATCAAAGCGGGGGACTCCCCCAATATTAACTGAATTTTACATGATAATAGAAGAGGACGGATTTAACTTTAGTAACCTCACTTTGATTCCACTTAAAGGTCCCTAGATCACCCTTAGAGGGGAGGGATGTATCAGGGTATACAATTTTTCTTTAAAAGTGATGGATCATGTCCCCACATTGGTAGGAACCTGTTAAACCAGTTTGATGGTAATGTGAAAAATTGAAACATTCCCATGCAGAGGGACAACAAACAAATTTTACTTAGTTCAACTCTAAGAGATAGTCCATAGAGAATACAACAATAGTTTATTAGTCATACCTATATCCACTATACTTCACTAGTTGTAGAATATAGCAGTTTAGACGCAGTCACTCTATTCCATGCACACTTCCTTCATAAGATTTCAGGGCTATCACACTGCATCCCTAGAAACACTTCCATCGACTCCCCTAGCTCATTTCCTTGGGTTAATTAATACTCAGTTTATCAACTTGAAGGTAACTTCAATAGTTTTGTATTAAATTCTTTTTCCCTATCTAGCATGAGACTCTACTTGCACTTGATACCTAAGTTGATACACTTTGAAATCCCTATTCACTGAAAAACTGATTTTCAAAACTTCCTTTCACTAATCTCCTTCGTGAAGATCACTCCTTCAATAAGAAAACTACCTTCATAGAGCTCATTATTTCATCATGGAATATGGAGTCATAATGAATCACCCATTACTCAAAATCATTGGCATCAATCAAGAATTAACTATTCGTTTCACGATACTCATGCTCATATAGAGAGCCAGACCCACATAGCTTCCATAAATTAATGAAATTAGAGCGATTCTAGATTTCCCCAAATAATTTCATGTAAAATGAAGTGTTATTAGACTTTTATTTTTAGGATTATCCATTCATGATGCTCCACTACCTTTGCCACATTGTTTGGATATTTTAAAATCATATTCGTGATGCTCCTCCATTCTTGAACCTCCAGTGAAATTTGTCGTAGTCATGGAGATCACCATCCACAAATCGCACAATCATGATGTCCCACTTATCATAATCATGGAGAACATCATATCCATTCACGATACTTTACATATTTGTAAACCTAAACCCAGTCTTCATGAAACCCATGCCTTTACCATATTTATGAAGTGTTGATTATATAAAACAACCCTTCACAATGTTAGTATCTCCCTTTGTTTTTTGCGCTCAAAAATTTGGCAAACACTAGGAAACTATTCCACCTTCAACGCTATTTTAAGCCTATACTATAAGATCACTTTTCTTGGAAACTCCTTGATCAACCCAATGTTGATTAACAATAAACACAAACTAAACATCATTTCTAAAAAAGCCTTGGTTCCACTACACCACACATTGTATTGATTCATTATCTATGAATATTCATAATAAATAGCTCAACTATGGTTTTACCATGATTTTACATCAATATGAGTCCGTTTTCTATGATCTTGACTATTAGACACACATTTCAGTGTTTTAAAATACCAAAAATGTGATTATAGGTATCTCAGGAAAATATTAACTTACAATGATGTGTCTTCATTTATTATAATTCAAAAACCAATATATGGTCATTTTATTGTGATTTTATGAAAATCCAATGTCATTTCCTAAGTTTGACCCCCTAAAAAACGTTTTTAAAGGCTTTAGTACCTTTAAAAACTATTTACTGAGTAATTCTGACCACACCACAAGTTGAATTGATGTGTGTTCTCTATGTACAAGTAAACAATAACAAAAAATTGGTTTTCCCATGATTCACATCAATTTGAGGATGTTTTTATGTTTTTTACCATTACATGCACATTTTAGTGTTTTAAATCACTAAAAATGTATTTACATGAATCATAGAAAAACAAAACTTGGAATGAAATGTTGTTGGTTCCCACATTTCAAAAATCCAACTATGGTTATTTTCCTATGATTTCATGGAAATTGGATTCCCATTTCTAGGTTTTGAACATTGATACACATTTTTAAATGCTTTGGTAACTTTAAAAACTATTTACCATCACCTTTATGGTTTAATAGGGTGGTGAGGGTGGGTTGGGGTTTGGGTCTTGGTTTCAGAGTCGAGTCCCCAGTCCAGGGGTTTATTTGTAATTTTTGTTGTAGAGTTATGTGCCACACTTACGGTTGTACCAAAATTTAAAAACTATTGACTGAGTCATTTTGACCACACCACACATCGTATTGACATGTTGTCTATATGTTCATGTCAAAAATAACTAAAAAATGGTTTCCCTTTGATTTCACATAAATATGATGTCATTTTTTATGGTTTTGACTATTACATGCTTGTTTTACTATTTTAAAACACTAAAAATGGGTTTATAGGCATCCCGAGAAAACCATAACTTATAATGAAGTTACTTCATTTTATAAATTTCAAAAATAAATTTACATAAATTTTTATTTGATTTCATGGAAATTCAACATCATTTTCTTGGTTTTGACACCCAAAAAACATGTTTTTAAAGGCATTATTACCATTAAAAACAATTTATCAAGTCATTCCAACCACACCATATGTCAGATTGACATTTTCTCTATGTGTAAAAATAAAAAATAACTAAATTGTGGTTATCCCTTTATTTCACATCAATATAAGGTTTTATTCTTTGTTTTGTATGATTACACACATGTTTTACTATTTTAAGACACTAAAAATGCGTCTATAAGAATCCTAGGAAAACCAATACTCAAAATGATGTTCTTTCAGTTTATACATTTCAAAAATCAATCTATAATGATTTTCATCTAATTTCATTCTAATCAGATATCTTTTTCCTAGTTTGGACCCCCTGGCACATATTTTTAAAGGATTTGGTACCTTTAAAAACTATTTACCAAGTCATTCTAACCAAAAAAGACATAATATTGACTTTTTATTTATGCGTACACATAAAAAATGTCTCAATGGTGGTTTTTCCATGATTTAACATCAATATGAGGTCATTTTCTATGGTTTTGACCACCACACAAATGTTTTAGTATTTTTAAACACTAAAAACATGTTTTAGAATATCTCAAGAAACTGTAACATATAATTATGTGTATTATGTTCCAAAATTTTAAAAACCAATATATAATAATTTTCCTCTGATTAAATGACAATTTGATGTTGTTTTCCTAATTTTGACCCATACACAGCTTTTTAAAGGCCTTGGTACCTTTAAAAACCTTTTATCAAGTCATTATGACCACACCACATGTAGGATTGACATGTTGTATATGAATACATGTCTAAAATAACTCAACTATGGTTATGGAATGATATAATGTTAATATGAGGTTTTTTCTATGGTTTTGACCATTACATGCATGTTTTAGTGTTTTAAAACACTAAAAACAAGTTTATGGGCATCCTAAGAAAAATATAACCTGGAATGACTTATCTGCAGTTCATAAATATCAAATATAAATATATGATCATTTTCCTCTGATTTTATGGAAATCCAACAACAATTTCTGGTCTTTTACCCTCGACAACACATGTTTTTAAAGGATTTAGTAACTTTAAAATCTTTTTACTGAGTCATTATGAAAACACCGCACATTGTATTGAATTTTTTTTCTAGACATACACATAAAAAATATATCAAAGTTGGTTTTACCATGATTTCAAATCAATTTGAGATTTTTTTCTATGGTTTTTACCATTTCATGCATGTTTTATTATTTTAAAACTCTAAAACAACGTTTATGAGCATTCTGGAAAAAATATAACTTAGAATGGCATTATTTCAATTCATACATTTTATAAACCAATATATGATAAATTTTCTTCTATTTCATGAAAATATGAAATCACTTTCCTAGTTTTTACCCCCCTGAACACACATTTTTTAAGGGTTTGATTCCTTAAAAAAGTATTTACTTATTCATTTCAACCACACTACACGTGAGATTGATGTTTTGTATGGACGTACACATATAAAATATCCCAAATGTGGTTTTCTATGATTTCACGTCAATATCATGTCATTTATATGGTTTGGACCGTTTCATGCATGTTTTAGTGTTTTAAAACATTAAAAACACATTTATGGGTATCCCAGGAAAACTGTTACTTGGGATGATGTGTCTTTGGTTCCTACATTTAAAAAATCAATCTACGGTCATTGTCCTATGATTTCATGACAGTCCGACATTGTTTTCCTTGTTTTTATCCCCAAAAAAACTTTTTAAAGGCTTTCATACAATTAAAAACTATTTACTGAGTCATTCCGACCACATAGAAACTTGGATTGACATGTCTTCTTTGCTTACACATCCTAAAAAATTAAACGGTGCTTGCCCCATGATTTCACAATAATATCTAGTTGTTTTATATTACTTAGACCATTACATGCATGTTTCTACTATTTTTATTTATATTATCACCTTCAAAAAAATTGTAAACAATATTTAACTATTTTTAAACTTGAAATTAATCCATTTTCTTAATTTAAAAATATTATAATAAAATTTTATATTCATGTTCCAATTTTACAAAAACAAAATCCTAATATATTATTAATAATAACACATTAATAATAATGATATTGTAACTAATAATTATTAATGTAATTTATTAATTAATTGAACATTTATTAATTTATAATTAATAATTTAATTGGTAAAAAGGTATAAAATTCATAATAGTAATTAATAAACATTATTAATAAAATTATAATTAATCATGATAATAAATAATATGCTTAGTAATAATTTTTAATAATGTAAGGCTCACTAATTTACAATGTTTAAGGACACCTCATTGCTTCCCAAGGGTAACTCCCTAAAACAATTCTTCATTAGATCACTATTGGTGCATTCATTGTTTATAGAAATATAAGTACATTCTCCAATATCACTTGCATGGATTACATCTTTAGGTTTGAATAAATGCTCTATTTATGCCCTGCTAGGCTTCTACTTCACCTTTGTGAAAACATCTTGATGAAACACTTCATTTACTTTTCAGAATCTCTAGAAAAACTTCACTTTGATATAAGCACAATAAAAAAACTTTATCCTTCCTATTGTGGTTTATATATTCAATGGTTTCCAATTAATTAATCTTTCAACCCCTCTTCTGGAGGAAAATATCCATGATATTAGTGAATCGAATACATAAATGTGTTTTTTATACATATATTTCTCTCCAAAGATTTATATATTTAATGTGCATAGAATCCCTCCCTCACCCTTGATTCTAGTTGATCAAACCTTCATGATATAGGGAGGTTGTTGGCCCATCAACAAGACACATGGAAAGATCATTTATGGTATTTTAAACTACCCTTAACTCATCCATCATTCCACTATGATTTCCCCAAACAAGTGCTGAGAAATAAATTCTCATGGACACCTAGGAAACTCTTAGTTGGGGCATGGTTTGAAAGGGAAAAGTGAAACACCTCCCATTTTTCAAATTCTATGGCATGGGCAGATCCACCATGGTGCAATCTCCCTTCAATACGGCGTGGTATAGAATACCAAAATGTGGTCATCTGTTGTTGAACACACTACTATAGTTCGATCAGTTATAAGTGTGAAAAATGGAGATTATTAGTTGTTCAAAAGCATTGTTGTTCTAAGCGTTGTTAAACTGGGTCCCCTTTTATTAGCACTTTTGTAGTTTTGATTAAGGGGAACCTTTATCAATGCTAGAAATAGTGCTGATAAAGGCCATACTAATGCAGTGTACTATTAAAATTATATAATGCTGCAATAAAAATTATAGGTATATAGAAAATTCATAATTTAATTGAAATAAAAATTATATCACAAATACCATAAATTAATAAAATGTAATTTTTAAACTGAAACCACACAATTTGAGTCATACCAGTCACACTGTGTATTAGATTATGGTGCAACAGATTCCAATACATCAAAAATGACTTATGTATTGTTTTCTAAAGTATTAATACAATCTAAATGTGTTTTCTTATTTTTAAGTATGTCACATGTGTTTTGGACAAAAATTTTATTTCTAAACTCAAAGCACACAGTTTGAGTAATATTGGACACATTGTGTGTCATATTGAGGTGTAGATGATTCCTACATAATAGAAATGACTTATGGATCATTGGACTAAAGTATAAAAGCAATCCAAATGTGTTTTCTTGGTTTTGAGCATGTGATGTGTGTTTTGAACTAAAATGTAATTTTTCAATAAAAATAAATATTTGGAGTCATACCAGTCATATAGTATATTAAATTAACATTATATTTATTACTACATGTAAAAAAAAAACTTAAGGAATATTTTCCTAATGTATAGGAACAATATGAATGATTTTTCACTATTTTGAGTATGTTGCACGTCTTTTTTACTAAAATATCATTTTAAACTGAAAACACACACTTTGAGTCATATCTGTCACATTGTGTGTCTGTTTGATGTGAAACTAATTTCTACACATAAAAAAATAATTATGAATCATTTTCCTAATGTATCAAGGCAGTGTAATCTTTTTTGGTGGGTTTTAAGTGAGTGACACATTTTGAAGTAAAATATCAATTTTAAACTGATAACATACACTTTGATACATACCGAGAACACCATGTATTGTATTGAGGTGAAATTGATTCCTACACATAAAAAATAACCTATGAATATTTTTACTTAAGTATCAAAAAAATGAATGTCTTTTCTTAGTTTTGAGTATGTCATGTATATTTTGAACTAAAATGTCAATTTTAAATAAAAAGACACACTTGGATTCATACTGGTCACACAATCCATTGAATTGATGTGTATTTGATTTGTAAACATCAAAAATGAAATAAGTATCATTTTAATAAAGTATAAAAATAATTAGAATACATTTTCTTTGTTTTATGTATGTCATGTGTCTTTTTTACTAAAATGTCAATTTAAATTGAGAAAATGTACTTTGAGTCATACCGGTCATATTGTGTGTCAGTTTTATGTGAGACTAATTACTATGCATCACAAATTAATTATGAATCATTTTTTAAAGTATCAAGGTAATAAAATTATGTTTTCACAATTTTTAGTGAGTGACACAAATTTTTGAATGAAAAATCCCATTTTAAAATGATAACATACACTTTGATCCATACTGAGAACACCATGTGTCAAATTGAGGTTAATATGATTCCTACACATCAAAAATGATTTATGGATCATTATACTAAAGTAACAAAACAATACAAATTAGTTTTATCAGTTTTGATTATGTGACATGTGTTTTGAACTAAAATGACAATTTTAAATAAAAAAAAGTTAAGTCATACCGGTCCCACCATTCATAAGCTTTATGAGTGGTTGATTACTACACATAAAAAATGATATAAGAACTTATATCATAAAGTATCAAAACACTCTGGATGATTTTTATCATTTCTGAGTATGTCATCTGTCTTTTTTTTTACTAAAATCCCATTTTAAACTAAAAATACACTTTGAGTCATATCAGTCACATCTTGTGTTAGTTTGATATGAGACAAATTCACATATGTCAAAAATGACTTATGAATAATTTTACAAAAGTATCAAGAAAACAAAATCCTGTTTTCTTGGTTTTTAGTGTGTTACACATGATTTGAACTAAAATGTTGATTTTAACCTACTGATAGACACTTTGTGTTACACTAGGCTTATCATGTTTCAGATTGTGGTTAGACTGATTTCTATGTGTTACAAATGATTTATGGATATTTTTCTGAAAGTATCAGTGTAATCTTAATGCATTTTACTAGTTTTGATACTGTAAATATTATTTATAACTAAAAGGTTAATTTTAAATAAAAATACAATTTTATTCACAACAGTAACACCATGCATAAGTTTGAAATGTGGTTGATTCCCACACATTCCAAATGACTTATGGATCATTTTCCTAAATTATAAAAACCATTAGAATGTATTTGATTAGTTTTGAGTATGTCACTTTTATTTTATTATTAAAATTTTAATTTAAACTAAAAACATGTGCTTTGAGTTATACAGGTCACATCATGTGTTGGCTTGATGTGATACTAATTATACACATAAAATGGACTTACTTTTTTTTACTAAAGTATTAATAAAATCTGAGAGTGCTTGATTTTTTTTCTAGTGAGTAAAAAACATTTTGAACTAAAATACCAATTTTAAACTGATAACATACACTATGAGGCATAACAGGCACACTAGGTATCATATTTAGGTGAAGTTAATTCCTACATGTAAAAAATTACCTATGGATCATTATTCTAAAGTATCAAAACAATCAAAATATGTTTGATCATTTTTTATTATGTGACTTGTGTTTTGAAATAAAATGTCATTTTTAAGTAAAAACAAACTTTGAGTCATACTAGTCACAACTTGCATCAGATTGATGTGTAGTTGATTCCAACATGTAAAAATTTATTTATGGATCATTTTACTGAAGTATAAAAACATTCTAAATTCATTTTCCTGGTTCCGAGTATGTCATAAGTTTTTTAATGAAAATTTCAATTTAAACTAAAAACATGCACTTTGAGTCATATCAGTCACATCATGTATCATTTGATGTGATAATGATTCCTACACCGCAAAAATGACTTTTAAATAATTTTATTAAAGTATCAAGACAACATGAGTTCATTTTCTCAGTTTTCAGTGAGCGACACACATCTTGAACTAAAATATCAATTTTAACTTGGTAATAGACACTTTGAGTCATACCAGGAACAAAATATATTAGATTGAGGTGTGGATGATTTCTACATATCAGAAATGATTTATGGATCACTATACTAAATTTTCAAAACAATATGAATGTGTTTTTTTGGTTTTGAGTATGTAGCATAAGTTCTGAACTAAAATATCAATTTTAAACTAAAAAAATCATTTTTAATTATTCCAGAAACACTATGTATCTAATTGATGTGCGGTTAATTCCTACATATCAAAAATTTCTTATGGATATAAATCACTTATTATCAAAAATCATCTTGTGAAATTGGTGTTAATTTAATAAAATATAAATCAAATCTTAAAGATATCATAAGATTAAATATACAATAATTAACTCACACAATATTAATTTAAAGAATATTAAT
Organism: Viscum album; assembly: GCA_963277665.1. Taxonomy (NCBI): domain Eukaryota; kingdom Viridiplantae; phylum Streptophyta; class Magnoliopsida; order Santalales; family Viscaceae; genus Viscum; species Viscum album. The sequence continues at coordinate 610,234,333 of OY728129.1, read as the reverse complement.
TGAGCAATATCCCTCAATCACTTATCATCACAAAATTACAAGTCACCCCAATTGGAGATTTAACCAGACATTGAGATGGTTATTAATATAGTTTAATATTTTTATGATGATGAATTATAAATATAATGAAAATGAATGGATAATAAAAGAGTTGTGTGTCAAATTCACACATGAGCAATGAAGAAAGTTAAATATGAACTTTGGATTGATTTAGAAAACAAAATAAGAAAGGGTTTATTTTGATTGATTCAAAATATTTTAATACTATTAATAGTATGAAATATATGTTATATTAAAATAAGATATGAATAATAAGAAACATACATTAAAATTCTACTGAAATGAAAAGAAACTAACACGATTATAAATAAGAAGAACACACAAGAAAATGGAAACAAATAGAGGAGGAAGGGTATCTCAGGTGAATAATTGAGTATGGAAGGTCCTAACAAGAATTTGTAAAGGATTTTATTTTGCTAATGTATCCTCATCTATTTTGAAATTCCAACCCCTTGCAAGGAGAATAGGGGGATGAATTTATATCCCAAGGCCGTGGACTGTTTGCATTCCAAATCATCCCCTCCACTTGGATCACCAATTTTATAATTTATAAATCCTGATATGAAGAAATATTATTATTAAAAGTTTTAGATATAAATTTTTAAATTCTACCCTAAAATGTTAGCAGTCATTGGACTTTTTGAGCCAAAGTTATGGTTATTTTAATAAACAATTTTATGCTTCCCATTTTAATCAATACTTTTTCTAATTCCATAATTTTAATGGGATTTTAAATAGGAATATGATTTAAAATACAAAATTTTTTCATAAAAATTTGGCCAAATATATTTTTTATTTTACACTTCAAAATATCAGCTCAATTTGATGTGTATATCAGGAGAAAATTCAAGGATTGTGTGATGCTTTTAAATCTCAAACAGAACAGTTGACTAAACTTTCATGGATCAATTGGACCCATTTTTTGTTTATTTGGGCCTTGAAAATTTTATCCATAACTTATTTGTATAATAAAGAACATATTATGGTATTTCATAAAATTTAGTATTCTGTATTGAGCCTAAAAATTGTACCATCATGGCTGGTCCTGATTGTTCAATAGATTTGTTGGGCCTTTTAGTGTGGTCCATATGACCCTTCAATTGGATGAATTGGACAATAATTCCTTCTAATTATATGTTATAATTTTCATTATAAACACTAAAAAAGAATTATATACATAATTTTGATTATTATTTCTAAATATATGATCAAAATATTAAACTATAGTTTAATTAAATGAACTCTAACAATTCTCTTCTAATGTGTTTATGATCAAAACATGAACATTGATTGAAAATTAATCATTTTTAAGTGGAAATAATATGATGTTACTAATGTAAAATCATTAATGAATATGTAATATCAACCCCCACACTTATTATTGTGCATGTCCTTATTTAAAATAAATATAAAAACACAACTAAATCATTTTCACTCGCCAAAAAATATTAAAATTTTGTTTTCACCAATCAGGGGGGTCTAGACTAGATCAATCATCCATGAATAATTTCATACAAAATGGTTATAGAAATAATGTTAAAAAAAATTCATTTTTCATGCTCAAAATTACAAATGGAAAATGCAGGCACTCAGAACTTACTCCTCCCAAGATGATAAAAAATTATTTTTGGAGGTTCACTCATTCACCAACTAAAAGTGAAAATCTTAGATTTTTAAAGATATATCAGCATTAATTACCTATACTAATGTGAAAAATAATCAAGAGCTATTTTTTGGAGGTTTTCTATGGCTCTGGGATGGTAGAAATATAATGGCTAAAAGATAGAAAAAGAGGGGTAAAACACAAACATGGAAAAAGAAATGAAAGTTTTTTTAAGTACATCATGGAAGGTTATAGAAACACATATTTATTATGGTATTCTATTTAAAGAAAGAAAAGTTCGATAAAGGAAAATGTAATTTTTTTTAAAAACACAAAACTTTTCCCAAAGACATAAGAAAAGATGATTCACGTGTTCCTTTTTTTATTTTTCTTTTTTTAAAGTTGAACTTGAAATAGATCTCACAGTAATCTCCAAACCCATGTTTTATATTCTTGGAGAACTAATCATAATAGTTATAACAAGATCATGGGTTTAGTAAGAGTAATTTTCAACCTTCCAAATACACAACCCATTATTTGTTTTCCATTTTTTTGTTTTTGCTTTTTTATTTTTTGAACTTTTATTTACTTTTTGAACACTTTTCAATAACATGTACAAAATTAAATAAATGTTAATCCATTCACAAAAACACACTGAATGAAAACTTCTCCCCCACACTTAAAATAGATTCTTTCCCTCATGCATATGATGCCATGTTGAAAATAATGAAATGGTACCCAAAATGGTATCCAATCCCCCTACACTTAAATTTCAATAAATTATTCAATTAAAATACATGTATATGTTGGGTGGGATATGGTATTGAGATTTTAATGTTGTTATAAAAAAATATTCAAAGGATTGGAGGGTATTTCAAAAGGAGGATTAATATATGGGTAATGGGAGGCAATTGGTCTATTATGATACTCACGTGGTTCAGAAAATGCTTCTATCATAAAAATGTACACTAAATTAGAAAATTCAGATTGAATGTCCACAAAATTAATACTCACAATCATGGGTAAAAACAAACTTTTTGAAAATATGGACATAGGTGGCCTTTAGTATGAAATATGATGATAATCCTCATGGTTGGGGTTGAATTATTATCTAAATAAAAAATTAAGCATTCAAAATTTATTATTCTTGACCCGAAATTCTTTATCAAATTTATGATGAAAATATAAGAAATATTAGATTAAAAAAAGTCATTAGACTCCACAACAAGGTTGGAAAAATTTCAAAATATAATGGTGAGTAATTATGACAATTTTGTTTTGTTTTTTTAGTTTTTATAGTTTTTTAGTGTTTTTAAAATACAAACATACACAAAAGAGGAAAAGGGAAAAAGGTTTGATGAAGAAAGCGGTAAAAAAAAGTGAGAATGAGAGATGAAGAAGAATAAAGAGAGAGATAGATAGAGAGAGAAGGATATGAAGTTAATTAGAAAGAGGTTCCCTGGTTTGGATTTGGTGGGTTGTCATCTCCATCTAGTGGTGGGTCTACTAAAGTGGTTGGGGATTATATAGAAGTCAATGTGGTTCTTGAGATGTTTGTCCTCTCATGGTGGTGATTTAACTGATGTTAATTAACCATGAATGTCCTTTTGGAAGTGGGGTCTTGGATTTTCACTGCACAAAATGGGTAAACATTAGTAATAATAAAAGGACCTTCCCAACATGAATTAAGATTACCTGGGTGAATATGAAATCGAGAGTTGAAGAGAATTACCTTTTCACCTTCATGGAATAACTTTCACTGGATGTGTTTTTCATGGAGTGCATTAGCCTATTCTTTATAGAGATTTTAATTCTCATAATAATATGGATGAATCTCCTCTAATTCATTTAACTACAAAAATATCTCTTCACTAGATTAATCATAATAAAAATTACAAGTTTTCATAGCCAAAAATGACTTATGATGTATTTTGACTAGTAAATGAAATGATTTACCAAAAAATATCCTAAAAGAAGATATCCCAATGGGTGTTTTATAAGAAGTTCTGTAAGACCAAAGTGCTTCACCAAGTCTCTTAGGCTAGTCTTTTTTGCTAGGATTTACAATTATCTCAAGCACTATTTTCATTTCTCTATTAGAAAGTTCATCCATTCCATTTGTTTGGGGGTGATAATAAGTTGAAGTTTTATATACATTCCCATTTTTTTTCAAAATAGATTCCACATTTTGATTATAAAAATGAGTTACTAAGACACTTATCAAGGAATGTGGTGTTCCAAATCAATGGAAAATGTGTGTTTTTAGGAACGCACTAATAGTATGAGCATCATCCTTCCAAGTGGGTCTAGCCTCGACCCACCTAAAAACAAAATCAATCGCCATGAAATCAATTCCACAAACATCAAAGATATCAAAAAATATTAAAGAGTTTTAGGGAATTTCATTTCTTTTAGAAATTGTGTCAAACTTTTGGAAAGTTGGACATGATTTACAGAACTCATGTGAGTCCTTGAAGAGTGAAGGCCAGAAGAATCCCGAGTTAAGGACCTTTTAGGAGGTCCATTATGGTCGAAAGTGGACACCAACAGGATTTGAGTGAAATAATTCTAAGATGAAGGAATACTCATCTTTATCAACAAATCTTACCATGTTAGCCCCAATTCTCAAAATTTTATTATCTTCCCAAAAGTATAATTTTGAATCACTTTTCAGTTTCACTTTTTTTTTATAATTTTTAGGAAAAACACTATAAACAAAGTAGTTTATAATTGGGGCATACCATGATAACTTTGGAGTGATAGATGATAGGTGTTCATTTGCAAATTCATGATCAATTATTTCATAATGAGAATAATTATAAATTATACTCAGATGACTAGACATATGGTTTTATTTTTTAGGACTATATTTAATCACAATGTAAAAATATTTTATCATTAAGATCCATATTATTAGAATCATTTTGGAATCAATTTTCTTAAGTAAGAACTTCAAAGGTGAATGGTTTGTAAAAATGATGATTTTAGCACCAAAGAGATAGGGATTGAATTTATCCAACGAAAAAATCACAGCTAAAAGTTCCATTCCATTCACAATGTTGTGAGACTGAGTGTCATCCATTGTTTTTGAGGCATAATATATGACATGAGGAATGTTTTATCATATTTGACCAAGATCTACCCCAATGGACCTATGAAAATCATCTCACATCAATTCAAAGGTAAGGACCAATCTGGGGGTCGAATTATTGGGGAAGATGTAAGAATAATTTTGAGTTCAATTAAGGTTCTCATACAATCCTCATCAAAATGGAATGTAACATCATTTTGGATTAAATGAGTGAGTTGGAAGGAAATCATACTAAAGTTATGTATGAATCACCAATAGAAACCAACATGACCAAAGAATGAATGAATGTGTTGAGTTGATTTGTGTTCATGAAGTGATTGGATCCCCTCAATTTTTGAAGGATCGACTTGAATACCCTATTGTGAAATTATGTGCCCTAGAAAAATCCTATTAGTAACTATGAAGTGACATTTTTCATAATTTAGAAAATGGTTTCATTTGATACACTTTTGAAGGACTAGATAAATTGAATGCAAGAAGGATTCAAATGAATCACCATAAATAGTAAATTCATCCATGAATACCTCTATTCAATGGTTAATAAATTTATAAAAGATACTCATCATGAACCTTTGGAATGTTTTAGGAGCATTGAAAAGGCTGAAAGGAATTATCCTATATAAATATGTTTCAAATGGGAAAGTGAATGTAGTCTTTTATTGGTCCTAAGGTGCGATAAGGATTTTTATGCAGCTAGTGTATCCATTAAAAATCAATAATATGAATTTTTGTCTAATCATTCTAGAATTTGATCAAGTAATGGAAGAGGGTTGCAATATGTTCAGGTTTCAACATTCAATTTTTGATAATAGATGCACACACACCATTTTTTTCACTCGAGTTGTGACCACCTCTCCATGTTTATTTGTGGAAACATTTATACCACCCTTATTAGGTACCAATTGAATTGGACTAACCCATTCACTATTGTAAATTGGGTAGATAATACCAGATTGAAGAAGATTGGTAATATCATCCCTAAATACCTGAATTATGAGGGGATTGAGTCTTGTTTGAGTATGTATGATTGGTTTGGATAATTTTTCAAGATGGATGCAATGCAATCAAAGGGTAGGGTTAATTCATGTTATGTCATCTAGGGTCCAACCTAAGGCACCTCTATTTTACTCTAACACATGGACAAGTTTGGACTCCCCACATTTAGTAAGTGTGGCAGAAACAATGACAGGATAAGAGTGACCATGAAAGAAAAATGTATATTTCAATTGTACATGAAGAGATTTCAGATCAGTCTCATATTTAATTTGTGGGATAGATAACTCAAGAATAGATTATAGGATTTCATTTGGTTTTGATTCATTTTAATCAATAATTTTCAAGGTGGAACATTAGATATCTGATTTGATAAGGGTTTCAATATAGTTTTCAATATCCTCTAGATTTATGGAGTCTATTAATGAAAGGTCCACATCAACTTCCCAATTTATGACTTGGTTAATCATGGTGAAAATTTCACAAACTACTCTATCATTAGAACATGATGAAAATTATGAAATGAGGGTGAACCCACTCTCATAAGTGTTATTAAAATCATGGATTGAGAAGGTAGAGTGATCATCTAATTGGTATCACACGGTCTAAAAAATGTCGAACTTGACCAGTTGGTCACCAAATTCCATGGATAATATGCCTGCATGAACATCAATATTAATTATTACTGATAGGAGGAATGTTGTTCCTATAATTAGGGGAGATCAATTAGAGTTCGTATCACCTCCCATGTCAAATACATATAAATCAGTTGGAAAGATAATATCATTAACTCAAATAAGGACATCTTCAATTATTCCCTTAGGACTGGCTGTGCTTCAATTAGATAACTAGATGAAAGCATTGGTTAGGTGTAAGGGGCCTAGACTAATGTCATAGAATATGGATTTGGGTATGAAATTTATCGAATCTCCTAGTTCTATGAGTGAATCATAAATTTTGTAACTCCCTATTTGGAATGGAACTGTAAAGGTCCCTAGATCTTTGCACTTCATGGGTATGGACTACTAGGTTGAAACATTCTCAATGGTCCTAATATATCTCTTATGGGTGAAAAATTCTATATGAAACCTTTCATACTTATGGGTTTGTTTGATGGAATCTAGGAGGGTAATGTTGAATTCAATATGTATAAACATTTCAATCATTTTAGGACCAAGTTAAAAGGATGTACTTGGCTTAGAGATGGCTTGAGTAAAAGGAATTGGGTTCCTTAGAGGAATGAAAGGAGGTGAGGTATTTTCTTTAGGTTATTTCTTCATATTTTTTTTCTTTTTATTTTCAATAATAATATTCAAAGGTTCATTTGAGGATCTATGATGAGGCATGAAAATTTTTTCTATTTATTTAAGTTTAATTGCACTTACATTACCCTTGGGGTTGGAAAATGGTTGATCTGGGAGTTGGGAAGATTTAGTTTGTTGTTATTAGACGAGGTGGGTTCAAATTTGACCAATTTGGGTTTCAATGTTTTTAAGGATAGAATGGAAACAGAGGAAATATCTTCCACATATCTTTCCCATGGTTTCTTGGAAGAAGATTCATGTACCATATTGGGATTACCTTGATTTTGGTTCTTAGGAAAGTGCTTGTATTGGGTTGGGAATTGGGAAGGATCATTAAGATAGTGTAATCCTAGAGGATTAAGAGGGCAATTCATCCTTTGAGGTTGAGTAACAAAAATAATTTTTTTTTGTAATTTACCACCAAATTTAACATATTAGAATAGGTTTATATTTTGAGGAGGGAACTGAGGGGTATGAGAAATGGGATTACCATACCTCAAGCCCGGGTTAAAGGTAGAAGAGAAGGGATCAAAATGGGTTTGGTTGAAGTTTTTAAAGAACTGACCTAATTGTTGAGGTTCAGTCTTACTTTGAGAACATGATGTATTTATATCTATTGGACTAGAATAATAAGATGGATCATCTTGAGGCAATAGACCTATGTTATTTGGATGATATGGTGACCTATATATTCCAAAAAAATTTATAGGTCTAGGGAACATAGATTATAGAGAAGATGAGGTTGGGGAATTATTAGCCACCTCTAGTTGTATCACAAGACTTGTAAGTTAAATCATCCACTTAGTCATCTTATTGGGTTCTATGTATTGATTCTCTTGGACATGTTTGACTTGAGAATGTACTCAAGTATGGAATTGTTGTGTGTTTGCAGTCATGTTACTTATGATATATTATGAATCTTTAGGAGTTTTATCAGCAAGAGAACCACCACTTGTGACATCAATGAGAGTTCACTCCATATCCAATAAACCCTCATAGAACTATTGGATCAATATTTTCTTAGGTATTTGGTGGTGTTGGTAGGTTTCCACAATCTTTTTTAACCTCTCCCAATACTCATGGAGTTATTCATTAGAGAATTGACGTATACCACTTATTTCCTTTCGAATAAAAGCAGTACAAGAAACATGAAATAATTTCTATAAGAATAGTCACTTCATTTAATTCCATGTGGTTATGGAACCATAAGTGAGGTAGTAGATCCCTGACTTGGTAGATTTAGCTAGGGAGAAAGGGAATTCTGAAGGTTTGTTTTGTTCTTAAAAAACCCCTTGAGGGTTCATGGTATATCACACCACTTGGAACACTTTGAGGTGAATATGGGGATCCTCACTAGCTAGACCATAAAAATGAGGAATTATATGAATCAAAACCAATATGAGTTTGAAATAATCCTTGATTTTTGGATATTGAATACCAAGGGGTTGGTAATTTATATCAGGGGCAACGAGTTCTCTAAGGGTTTGTTCCCTAATATTGGCCATATCTAGAACAATTGGATAGGAGATGAATTGTTTTTGATTGATTTTAATATATATAATATTTATCCTAAGTTTGAGAATTATTCAAGTGATTTCTGAGTCAAAAAATCTAATGGATTGTTTGGGAGTATACGATGCATTTAGAGAAATTTTGAAAGGACGAAAAGGTAGGTTTTCCTTTTTGTTTTTTCCAAATATTTTTTTTGATTTTTTGGTTTTATTTTTCAAAAATAAAAAATTACCAACAATAAGTTAAACTATCCCCAAAAACAATTCCATTTTAAGCACGATTGATTGTATCATATCTACCATTCGAAGATCTAATGCTCTACTAATTTGTATATAGTCACTCGGGTTGAATCCTTGATAATGGTACAAATTTTAGAGTCGATTGTTTTTAATTTACTATCTTTTGATTGGGGGGTTTATTTGTAGAGATTACTTAAATTAATTAATTTATGATTTTTTATTTAACAATTTAATATGATTTGGGTGAGTTCATTATTGTAGATTTAAGATTATGATATCCTTGGGATTTGCTTTATATTTCATTAAATTAACACCTACTTCACAAGATGATTTTGATCAAAATTTCTAAGTGTTGACACCCTAATACAAGACTTAACTTAAATTAGTGTTATAATATCAATCAATTTTTTTTATATTAGTGTATTTATGGTTCCAATAATCCATGAAAATCAACCGTTAAACAAAAAATGTCATTAATCTATGACATTTTAAGTTCAAAATACACAATATTAATTTAAAGAATATTAATCGAGAAAAATATATCAATCGCCTGTTATAACCATATTATGAATGAACCTAATAAGATATTTACTCAGACATTTATATGGTTTTTACTATGGTTTAATAATTTTATGATTTTTAATTATAAATAGAATGCAAATATTTGGATAAGAAACGAGTTGTGCATCGAATAAACACACGAGCGGTGAAGAAAGTTAAATACAGAATTTGGATTGAATTAGAAAAAAATAAGAAAAGGTTTATTTTCATTGATGTAAAAATTTTTAATGCCAATAATGTTATAAAATATAAAGTTGATAAAAATATTATATTAATAATAAGAAACATGCATTAAAATTCTATTGAAATGAAAACAAACTTATACGATTACAAATAAGAACACAAATGAACATGAAAAAAAAGAGGATAAAGGGTATATAAAGTAAAATATTGAGTTTTTAAGGTCCTACCAAGAATTTGGAAAGTATTTGTTCATGCCAATGTATTCTCTTATATTCTGAAATGCGAACCCCTTGCAAGGAGAATAGTGGGATGAATTTATAGCCCAAGGTGGTGGACTGTTTTCATTCCAAATATGCCCCTCCACTTGGATCTCCAATTTGATAATGTATATAGAATAATATGGAGAAATATTTTTCATAAATATTTTTTATATTAATTTTTATTTTCAACCCTCAAAATTCAGTGGCCATTGGAATTTTTGACCCAAAGTTATGGATATTTTAGTAAACAATTTTCTACTGTTCATTTTAATCCAAAATTTTTCGAAGTCCATAATTTGAATGGGTTTTTTAATAGTAATATTCCTTTAAATATGAAAAATTTCTTATAAAACATAGGAAAAATGTATATTTTCTATCACACTACAAAATATTGGCTCAATTTGATATCTATATCAGAAGGAAAGTCAAGGATTGTGTTCTTATTTTAAATCTCGGATAGACTGGTGGGATGGACATTCATTGATCAATTGGGAACCTTATTGGTTTATTTGAGACTTTAAAATTTTATACATGATTTATTTGGAAAATAAAAAATAATATAGAGTTTCATCAAATTTTGGGTTCTGGATTGATCCCTTAAAGTGTATCATCATGGCTGGTCCAGTTTTCTTAACAGATTTTTTGGGCCTTCTTATGTGGTACATATGGCCCTTCAATTGGATGAATTGGCCAATGATCCATTATAATGATATGTTGAAATTTTCATTAGGAACACTAAAAAATAAGAATAACATAATTTTTATTAATATTTTTAAATAAATGATCAAAACATTAAACTGAAGTTTAATTAAATGAACTCAAACAATTCTCTTCTTATGTGTTTATTATAAGGACCCAGCCTTAAAACATTACATAATATTGATTTAAATGAATAATTCACATTGATGATTTTTTTAGGTTTAGAGTTTTAGAGAATTAGGACACAACTAGTACATTACATCTCAAGTATTACAAAGTATACACTTCTACTCAGTTTCCAATTTTTTCACAAAAATAAAAACTCATGAAAAAAAAGAGTCATGTCTAGTTCCTTGTTTTAGACAACATGACTTTTCCTTGATCCCATCCTTGACCTTATTAATCTTTAAGTCCAATGAAAAACATTTCAAAACTTGGGATGAGTATAAAAAGATTAGTAAAGGTTATAAAACAAAGAAAGAAAACATTATTTCATCATTACATACATAACATAAGCTCTTTAACATACCTCATGAAATCATAAGATTTATGAATAACACATAGAAATCATAAATCATAAAGGTAACTTGTGGCATCTATATCATAATTAGATTGTAGCAATCACAAATACTTAGGGAGTTACATTTGGAATACCCATCTCAGTATATTACCTAAATCTATTAGGAGAATCATTCACGTTTACCTCTGTCACGTTACCCAGTGCATTGGAGAGCTATTTCGGGCTCACCTGCCCTAGGTTTATCAAAGAACCACCCGTATACGTAAACAATGCCCAAGAACCATAACATATTCATATCACATAAAACAATCACAAAGGAAAGATAACATTTCCACATTGCAGTCACAATATATCATTTAAATATATTGACATAAAAAAACCATTTTCAATACCAAAATATGTAAAAGAGTATATGGTATTTATTTTCCTTTTAAAAACATTACAGCTTATTAAGGAAGACATAGATAAAATAATACTCGCGGTAGCAGAAAGGTTGTTGTCACTGTGTATGTTAAAAGAAACATTATTTTTTGTCATTTAGTAAAATTATTAGTAGGGAAAATATTCCTTTTGAATAAAAGTAAAAGTCAAAGGGGTTTATACACTATATAAAAGAAATTTGTGTATGAAAACAAAATATGCCTCAATGAAAGGAGATTGAGACAAATTCCCTTACCTCGTGTCCTATTTGACCCGTTCGTTCTTTAATCTCCAGAATAATAAACTAAAGTTTATTTATACTTTCTTAAGATCCTTTTTCAAGTTTATTATTTCTTTTATATCACTTATTACAATGTTATAAACATCATGTAATCATTTAAGTTAATAACGGTCGTTTTGTCAATATTTGGTACTTGAGTAAAAAATGAACTTCTTATAATTAAAATTTGTTCATGTCATAAAATATACATTATATAAAAAATGATATTAATGATTTAGATATAATATATATATGTATTTATAATAGTACATAACATTTAGATATAAGAAATGAAATGCACCATTCATGGAGACGATAAGCCGTACGTAGGTATGAACTCTAATTTCATTTATATTTATTATTTTAATGGAATTAAAACATAATGATACATAGTTATATTATAATCAAAATATAATATCATATATAATATCATTAACTCCATACTTTATATGTCCCACATATGGCATTAACGAGTTATATCACTTTGAGGGGGCGGTAGTCCGCACTTCCTCAAATGAAATTATCGCATTTATCGATAATGAAAACCATAAGGGTATGATATAAATGGAAAATATAGAAGCATTAAGAAAACATAAACATAATATATATCATATATAAATATTTATCTATCATAATGTCCAACATGATAGGTGGTAGGATATAATTGAACAATCATCGTTTTGTGAGGTGTTGGTTTTCCATCCACTAAAACATTATGTTCTTTACCCATTAGATGGAGGTGTGTGTAATTTTAGTTTGAATAATTCTCATAAGAACATACTAGTATATTGAGGATACTGGTGTTGTTATAAAATAAAGGAATAAAAAGAGTTTAGGGGATTGGAGAAGTAAAATAAAAACCTGAGAGAAGATGTTACCTTTAAATCGAGTAACTCCCTTTGGTTTGACCCAAAAGTGATTGTTGAAGTGCCTTAGGCCTAATTTAAGGATTATATTAGTAGGAGAGGGATTTAGGGAAATTAATTGGGAATAATTTGTACATTAAAAGGGGCTTGATAGGTGTGAGTAATGGGTTAGAGTTGAGGGCTTTTTATAAGGGGGAGGAGGGGCTCTTTAAAAAAGTGTGAAAATATTATTTTATTAAATAATGATTTTCGGTTTCTAAAGGACCAAAACATATTAAAGTATAATATAAGATGACTAATGGTAAAAATAAAATCATCAAATTATAATTGGAATTGTTTTGGATATTATTCTAATCTTTATAATCTTATTTATTTTATCTTTTATTAATGAGGTAAACACTGCATCATTATTGTGTCATAAATAATTTAATTTATTTGATGTCTAAAAATTATAAAAAAATACCATGATGTAGGAAATATTTTTATCTTTCTAAATAATATTTATAGTCGAAATGATAGATTATATAAAACTATATAAAAATTAATTTACTAAAAGATATTTGTTTTTGTCATTTTTGTCTTTACTTTAAGTTAATTAAAATAAAGTGTCATTATCACTCTTAAGTGGCTCCATGGGGTCACAAAAATAGATCAAATGATGACCATGGTTGGAAGTGTATCAAAAAATATGATTAAGACACATGATAGGGTAATTTTAAATTATTATAGTAATATTTTTTACCCTTATTTACCAGATTTACCCTTTAACCATGGTAAATAAAATATTTACTGAAGTAAATATTCAGAATGTCTAAAAATAAAATTTACCTATATACACAATTTGGACCTCCTGATTCCAAATATAGAATCCATTTTTTCAAATTCAAAACACAGAAGTGGCATAAATTAATTTAAAATTAATTCCCGCTGTCAAAACAAAAAGCGTGTTTTTAAGAAATAATAACTGTCAAAAGATTGACACTTGTTTATGTCCAATTTCAAAGTGAAATTAATTCCAATGAACAAAATTAGATTAAATTATAAAAAATATAATATAATTACACTTTAAAACCAATTAAAAAGATAATTTAACCATATAAACAAATAATATTAAAAGGCAGTTTTGAATTAAAATACAATATTTTTCGCTATTCATTAAAAAATGAACTTTATTAGAAAAATACCAAAATTTAATCCAAAGTAAATTTTAATGTCACAATTCTAAAGAAGAATTTTATTTTATTAAATAGAACATATAAAAGTGACTAAAACTATATTTAAAAATGGTTCGCCATCAAAAGGCGATAAATCGACCTTTTCATGAATATTTAAGTATTTATGCTTTAAATCAGATTCATTCACATTTTGAGCATATAACTTTTATTGGATAAATGTAAAAAAATTTAACAAAAATGTATAATAATATTGCAATTAGTTCGGTTTATTCCCGCCAATACAACGTATAGGCGTTAACTACCATTTAAAATAATAATATTATATTATTGTTATGAAATGTAAGATATCAAAGAAACCCATTTTTGCGTATCGAGTATGCCATTGAACATAGAAACCCCTTTAAGGTAAAATTAATCTTTAATTCAAAAAATATTAATTAAAAATAAACGGTATTATTTCTTTATTTACCTGGGATGTTACATCCTTCCCCCCTTTTGGAAATTGTGTCGTCGCAATTTTATCCACTTATCAAATAAATGGGCGTATTTATCCCTCATAGAATTTTCAGATTCCCATGTTGCCTCTTCAACAATATCATTTTTCCAAAAAAACTTTACCTAGTGAATTACCTTATTCCGCAATACTTGCTTTCTTCGGTCAAGAATCTGGACTGGCTGTTTTTCATAAGAGAGATTCTCTTCCAACTGAACCATCTCTCGACTTAAAACATGATATGGATCCGGAATATACTTTCTCAACATTGAAACATGAAAAATATTGTGTACATGGGATAAACATGGAGGTAAATACACTCTGTATGCAACTAATCCAACTTTCTCCAGGAATTCATAAGGTCTAATGAGCCTTGAACTCAACTTTACCTTCTTACCAAAACACATCACACTTTTCCATGGAGAAAATTTGAGAAAGACATGATCAACTACCTCAAAAGAAAGATCCTTCCTCTGGTTATCTGCATAACTTTTCTGCCTACTCTAAGCTATTCTCATGTGCTTCTAAATCAAGTGAACTTTTTTTCTATATCTTCTTCCAATTCTGGTCCCATTATATTCCTTTCACCTACTTCATCCTAGAAAGCTAGAGTTTGACACCGCTTCCCATATAATTCCTCAAATTGAGCCATCTATATACTGAAATGAAAACTATTGTTATAAGAACATTCAACCAAAGAAAGATTTTGGTCCCAACTTCCTTGGAAATCCAGTGAACAATCACGTAGCATATCCTCCAAGGTATGAATTATTCATTTTGACTACCCATCTGATTGAGGATGAAAAGCTATACTAAAATTTAATTTAGTACCCAATGACTTCTAAAGGCCTTTCCCAAAGTTGGAAGTAAACCTGAGATCACAATCAGATACAATAGAGATGGGAACACCATGCAACCTGACTATCTCTTTAACATTCAACCGAAAAAGTTGATCTAGAGAAAAAGTATCTCTAATAGGAAAGAAATTATAAGATTTAGTCAATCGATCGACAATAACCCAAATTGCAATATTACCTCGAGATGTCTTTGGTAATCCCACAATGAAGTCCATGGATATATTTTCCCATTTCCACTATGGCGCCGGTAAAGACTAAAGCATCCCTTTTGGTAACTTCCTCTCTACTTTAACCTGTTGACAAGTCAAACACTTCACATTAAAGTCAGCAATATATCTCTTCATTTCATCCCACTAGTAATACTTCTGACGATCTTTGTATATCTTAGCACTGTTAGGATGAACTGAAAATAGGGAATTATGAGCACCAAATAATAAAAAATTCTCCAACTATGAATCACAAGGCACACATTATCTTTTCCTAAACCTCAAAACACAATCATTATCAATGTTATATTTAGGAAAATTACCCTTCTGAACCAACTCTACCTTTTTTTGCAACTCACTGTCTTCCTTCTGCGCTTGCTTTATTCTGTCTGATAGAGATGATTTTACTGACACCTAAAACAAAACAGAATAATTTCTTGAAGCAACAAATTATATGCCAAATTTCATCAAATCAAAAACCAAAGGATCTCGTTCCAAATGTAGTATGGTTAATTAAGAATTACTTTTTCGACTCAAAGAATCAACCACTTTATTTTCTTTTCCTAGATGGTAAAGGATTATGAAATCATAATCCTTGATTAATTACAAACATCTCCTTTGTCTCATGTTTAATTATTTCTAAGTGAATATATACTTCAAACTTTTGTGGTCAGTATATATTTCACATTTTACTCCATACAAATTATGCCTCCAAATTTTTAAAGCAAAACAACATCAGCTAATTCCAAATCATGTGTAGGGTAATTAAACTCATGAGGTTTCAACTGACGTGAAACATAAGCAATTACCTGATCATTATGTATAAGGACATAACCAAGTCCTTTCAAGTAAGAATCATTGTAAATAATAAAATCACCATTTCTGTAAGGTAGTGAAAAAACTAGAGAATTCACCAATATTCTTTTCAATTCATGAAAACAATAATCACATTCTTTTGTCCAAAAGAACTTAACACCTTTACGAGTTAACTTAGTCATTGGAATAGACAACCGTGAAAACTTTTCAACAAACCTTGGGTAATAACCTCCCAAACCAAGAAAACTACAGATCTCAATTATATTTGTGGGTCTTGGCCATTCTTCAACAACTTTTGTTTTAACAGTATCAATAGTTATGCCATTTTTTGAAAAAATGTGACCAAGGAATGAATTTGTTGTAACCAAAACTCACACATGCTGAATTTCCCAAATAGTATCTTTTCTTTTAAAGTTTGCAAGACAACCCTTAAATGAATTTCATGCTCCCATTAAATTTTAGAATAAACCAAAATATCGTCAATGAACACAACTAAAAACTTATCCAAGAACTCACATAAAATTCTATTCATAAGATCTATGAATACAATAGGTGCATTGGCTAAACCAAAAGGCATAACTACAAATTCATAATGGCCATATCTAGTATGAAACACAGTCTTTGTAATATCTTCTTCCTTTACTTTCAACTGATGGTACCCCAAACTCAAATTAATCTTCAAAAAATAAAGATCTCCCTAGAGCTGATCAAACAAATCATCAATACAAGGAAAATGATACTTGTTCTTAATAGTGATGTTATTCAATGATCTACAATCAATGAAATGTCTCATTGAACTATATTTCTTTTTAAAAAATAAGATATGAGCACCCCATGGTGATGTTCTAGGTCATATAAAATTTTTATCTAATAACTCCTTCAATTGCTTCTTTAACTCTAAAAGTTCAATTTGAACCATTTGATACGGGGGTTTTGAAATTAGATTAGCATCAGAAACTAAGTCAATAGTAAATTCAACTTCCTGTTCAGGTATAATACCAGGAAACTCATTCGAAAAAACATCAAGGTACTCATTTACCACTGGAACATCATTAATCTAAATACTTCCTTTATTTTCAAAAATATGTGCAATGCAACATTCATTTCCATCATTTACTAGTTTCTCAGCTTCCTCATATGTTATCAAAAGAAAGGGTTCATTCTTGTACACAAACTGAAAATATTTCTGAAAAGAAACCTCTTTAGCTCTATAGTCAATCTTATCATGATAAAAATAAAGGTGATCCATACCCAAAATAACATCAAACTATACTAAAGGAAAAACAATAAGGTTTGTAGGTATATTATTTCTGCACACAAGGATAGGAAGGTTCTTATAATTTCTTTTTTGTTTCAACATTTCCTCTAGGTGTTTTGACCATAAGTTCAGGAATCCTATCTTGATATGGAATTCCCAATTTACAAGAAAAATTACCAGAAATGAACGAATGTGTAGACCCCGAATCAAACAAGACATTGGAATAATTTGAAGAAACAAATAGTGTACCTGATCCTACTTCATTCAATGGCCCAACATATGTTGAAGTAGTTTCAAAGGATTTCACAACCCCTTTCTTCTTGTAGTCTGGATACTTTCCCTCAGTTGAGTTCTTAATTGGACACTCATTTGCATAATGAAACATTTCATTGTACTTAAAACATTTTACTGACTGTAAATCAGATTTTGGCTTACCATTACCCTGATCCTTTTCAGTGCAATTACGAGCCTTATGTCCCATTTTACCACATCTGTAGCACTTACTAGAATTAAAAATACATTCCCCATCATGCATTTTACCACAATTTTCATAAACTGTAAACTTATTTTTCTTACCATCAAACTTTTTTGAAGGGGTTTTCCCTTTTTTCTGCCACCTTGACCTCTTATTCTGTTGTTTTTTGAAGAACACCTGATCATTAGAAAACTCCATTTCCACCTTTTCCGCACATCAAACAAGTTTTTAATAACTTTTGAACTCACGAGAAGCTAAATCCCTTTGATACTTTGGAATTAATCTTGAGTAAAAATAATTTATTTTACTATCAAGATCTCGTATGAAATTTGGAGCATACATTGCCATTCGAGTAAATTTTTCTTCATAAGAAGCCACTAATCCATCCTCCTACCTCAATTCCATGAATTTATTTTCCATCCTAAGATGAACCACCTTAGGAAAATATTTCTCAAGAAACATACCTTTGAATTCATTCCAATCAAGAGCATCAATATACTCACTATCCTTGACATTTTTCACCATCGACCACCACTGATCAACTTCACCTTCAAAATGGTAAATAGTGAGACTAACATTTTGATGTTCTAAACACCATATTACATCGAAAATATTATACATAGCTTTAATCCACCCTTATCCTAGCACAAGGTCAGATGATCCTTTGAATGATGGGGGATGTTGCCTCATGAAATGCTCCACTACTGACATGTTCCTCTGTGGTTGATATGGCTGATCTCGTGCATGGATACCACTACCATTTATATCCTGAGAAAACTGTTCCATCACTACAACAAACTGTTCAGTTCCGATTCCAACCATCTCAGGTTGCTGATTTGGAAGGTTTTCTTCCTCCCAATGTCATCCCAACATAGATTCCTAATTTCCTCTACGGAAAACCATTCTGAAGATAGAAATTTCTTAGGTGAAGCAACATGGTAATCTATAAATTCTATATCACATTAATCTTACCATAAATTAATTTATGGAAATTAATTTAACAATATCATAACTTCTAAAGTTATCTAAATTGACCTCTGATACCAACTATAAGGACCCGACCTTAAAACATTACATAATCATTAATTAAATGAATAATTCAAATTGAGGATCTTTTCAGGTTTAGAGTTTTAGAGAATTAGGCCATAAATATTACATTGCATCTCAAGTATTACAAAGTAGACACTTCTACTCAGTTTCCATTTTATTTCACAAAAATAGAAACTCTTGAAAAAAAGAGTCATGTCTATTTCCATGTTTTAGACAACATGACTTTTCCTTGATCCCATCCTTGACCCTATTCATCATTAAGTCTTGTGAAAAACATTTCAGAACTTGGGATAAGCATAAAAAGACCAGTAAGGGTTATAAAAAAAATAAAGAAAACATTAGTTCATCATTACATACATAACATAAGATTTTTGACATACCTTATGATATCATAAGATTTATGAATAACACATAGAAATCTTAAATCGTAAAGTTAACTTGTGGCATCGATATCATACTTACATTGTAGCTATCACAACTATGTATGGAGTTACATTTGGAATACCCATCACAATATATTACCTAAATCTCTTAGGAGAAACATTCATGTTTAACTCAACCACATTACCCATTGCATTGGAGAGCTATCTTGGGCTCACATGCCCTAGGTTTATCATGAAACCACCCGTATACGTAAACAATTTCGAATAACTATAACATATTCATAGCACATAAAACATACATAAAGGAAAGATAACATTTCCACATTGCAATCAAAATATATCATTTAAATATATTGACATAAAAAAACCATTATAAAAACCGTTTTCAATAACAAAATACATAAAATAGTATATGGTATTTATTTTCCTTTTAAAAACATTACATCTTATTAAGGAAGTCATAGATCAAATAATACTTGTGGTGGCGAAAAGTTCATTGTCACTGCATATGTTAAAAGAAAAATTATTTTTTGTCATTTAGTAAAATGATTAGTAGAAAAAATATTCATTTTGAATAAAAGTAAAAGTAATAGGGGTTTATACACCGTATAAAAGAAAGTTATGTATAAAAACAAAATATGCCTCAATAAAAGGAGATTGAGACAAAGTCCCTTACCTCGTGTCAGATTTGACCCGTTCGTTCTTTAATCTCAAGAATAATAAAATAAAGATAATTTATACTTGATTAAGATCCTTTTTCATGTTTATTATTCATTTTATATCATTTATTACAATTTTATAAACATTATGTAATCATTTGAGTTAATAACAGTCATTTTGTCGATATTTGGTACTTGAGTCAAAAATAAACTTCTTACAATTACAATTTGTTCATGTGGTCAAATATCCATTATATCCAGAATGATATTCATGATGTAGATATAATATATATAATATATATCCAGTATATATATGTATTTATAATATTACATAACATTTAGATATAAGAAATGAAATGCACCGTTCATAAAGATGGTAAGCCATACATACGCATGAACACTAATTTATTTATATTTATTATTTTAATGGAATTATAACATAATAATACAAAGTTATATTATAATTATAGTATAATATAATATATAATATCATTAAATCCATCCTTTATATGTCCCACATATTGAATTAATGAGTCATATCACTTTGAGGGGGCGGTAGTCCTCACTTCCTCAAATGAAATTATCGCATTTACCAATAATGAAAACCATAAAGGTATGATATAAATGGAAAATAAAGAAGAATAAAAAAACATAAACATAATATATATCATATATAAATATAGTTCTATCATAATGTCCAACATGAGATGTGGTAGGATATAATTGAACAATCATCGTTTCGTGATGCGTTAGTTTTCCATCCACTAAAACAGTATGTTCTTTACCCATTAAATAGATGTGTGTGTAAGTTTAGTTTGAATAATTCTCATAATAAAATCCTAGTATATTTAGGATACTGGTGTTTTTATAAAATAAAGGAATAAAAAGAGTTTATGGTATTGGAGAAGTAAAATAAAAACTTGAGAGAAGATGTTAACTTTAAATCGAGTAACTCCCTTTGGTTTGACCCAAATGTGATTGTTGAAGTGCCTTAGGCCTAAGTTAATGCTTCTATGAGTAGGAGAGGCATGTAGGGAGATTAATTGGGAATAAGTTTTACTTTACAAGGGGCTTGATAGGAGTGATTAATGGGTTAGAGTTGAGGGCTTTTTATAAGGGGGAGGAGGGGCTCTTTAGGAAAGTGTGAAAATATTATTTTATTACATAATGATTTTCGGTTTCTAAAAGACAAAAACATATTAAAGTATAATATAAGATGAATAATGGTAAAAATAAAATCATAAAATTATAATTGGACTTTTTTTGGATATTATTCTAATCTTTATAATTTTATTTATTTAAATCTTTTATTAATGAGGTAAACACTGCATCATTATTCTGCCATAAATAATTTAATTTATTTGAGGTCTAAAAATTATAAAACAATACCATGACGTAGGAAATCTTTTTATCTTTACAAATAATATTTATAGTCTAAAATATAACTTATATAAACCTATATAAAAATTAATTTACTAAAAGATATTTGTTTATGACATTTTTGTCATTACTTTAAGTTAATTAAGATAAAATGTCATTATTACTCTTAAGTGGCTTCATGGGGTCCCAAAAATCAACCTAAGGATTCCCATGGTCGGAAGTGTATCAACCAATAGGATTATGACACATTTTAGGGTAATTTTATATTATTATAGTAATATTTGTTTACCCTTATTTATTAGATTTACCCTTTAACCATGGTAAATAAAATATTTACTTAAGTAAATATTCAAAATATCTAAAAGTAAAAGTTACCTATTTACAAAATTTGTACCTTATAATTCCAAATATTGAATACATTTTTCCAAATTCAAAACACTGAAGTGGAAGAAATTAATTTAAAATTAATTCCCGGTGTCAAAACACAAGGTGAGTTTTTAAGAAATAATAACTATCAAAATATTGACACTTGTTTATGTCCAATTTCAAAGTGAAATTAATTCCAATGACCAAAATTGGATTAAATGGTAAAAATATAATCTAATTAAAATTTAAAACCAATTAAAAAGATAATATAACTATATAAATAAATTAGATTAAAGGGCAGTTTTTAATTAAAATACAATATTTTTCACTATTCATTAAAAAATGAACTTTATCAAAAAAATACCAAAATTTCACCCAAAGTAAATTTTTATGTCTTGATTCTAAAGAATAATTTTATTTTGTTAAATAGAACATATAAAAGTGACCAAAAATAGATTTAAAAATGGTTCTCCATCAAAAAACGGCAAATTGACCTTTTAATGAATATTATAGTATTTATGCTTTAAATTTGATTCACTCACATTTTAAGCCTCTAACATTTATTGGATAAATGGAAAAAAAATTATCAAAAATTTATAATCATTTTGTAGTTAGTTCTATTAATTCCCGCCAATACAACGACTAGGCGTTAACTACCATTTAAAATAATAATATTATATTATTATTGTGCGATATAACATTTCAAAGAAACCCGTTGTTACGTATCGGGTACACCATCGAACATAACAACCCATTTAAGGTAAAATTAATATTTAATTCACAGAATATTAATTAAAAAGAAAATTTATTATTTCTTTATTTACCTGGGATATTACATTTATGATCAAAACATAAACATTGATAATAAATTAATCATTTTAAGTGAAAATTATATAATGGGGGTAATGTAAAATCATGAATGAATATGTAATATTAGTATAATTTTTATAAATTATCAAAAAATATGAATTTATTTTCTTATTTTTTAGTATTTGAAGTTTGTTTTGAATTAAAATGTACATTATAATCTAAAAACATACACTTCAAGTCATGCCAAGAACATTTTGTATCGGATTGAGGTGAGAATGATTGAGGTGTTTATCATTCATACACCGTTAAAGTAAATGATAATGAAATATCTTTTGGGAAGTCATACTTTCCTAGTTAATTATTAAAAAAAATACCTTGGTAGATGCATCTGTATGATTCATTTCACATTTTAGGAAGCATGTGAGTTCCTATTCCATTAGAAATGAAAATGTTCTCAATTTTAATGCCTTTTGTAGATAGTTGAAAACAAGTAATTAATTCTCAAAATATCTAAAAAAATTATTCTTAGATTAAAATGGAAATTAACTTAAAAACAGTAGATAAGTTGATGAAATGTTTTTCTAAATAAGTAGCAGGAATTCTCCTTTTCATAAGATCTTTATACATTCGTGACCCATTTTTTTACCACCATTGTCTTATTTTCATCCTTGAATTCTAATTAACCATCAGAATGAGTATCTTAGAACATGTTACTAGATTTATTCATACCGAACACATCGTGTATTATATTGTGGTGCAGCTGATTCCTACTGTCATAAATGACTTACAAATCATTTTTCTAATGTATCAAAATAATATGAGTGTTTTTGATAATTTTTTAGTATGTAACTTTTTATTTAAAAAAAAATGTATATTTTAATTTAAAAACATAAAATTCAAGTCATTATATGAATACCTTGTTTTATATTTAGGTTCATTTAATTCCTACACGTCACACCTTGTCTTTTTATTCTGAAATGCATTCAAAATTTATGGTTATCTAACAATATTGTTGTTCAATAACCCAGAATGTGGAATGCTTTGTAGGATAAGAAGAGAATTGTATTATCATGAGTGTATCATCCTTGTTGAGTAAATTATCATAGTACATGCGTGCATCATTCTTATTGAAGACTCTGTCTATATTTGTTTTTTCTCTGATCATTTTGTGATCTTAGTATAGAATAAAAATTTCACAGAAAAAAAATTATATACATGGTAATTTCTTCATTTCCTATATAGAAATTAAAAAAATAATTATCATATAATAATGATACGTAAATGAATTAAAAAATCAAAAAAATGATGGGAAACATAACTAAATATATAGAATGAAGTCACTTCTTCATGATGTATGTATAAAGTATGACACAACGTATTCTTCCCATTAATTTTTAAAATAGTATATTTCCTCTTTTGAATATGAGTGATGTTAATAGATTCTATAGTACTAAAAAAATATAAATAAAAAAAGGATTAATAAATATTTTAAATTAAATTGAAATTATCATCATGAAACACCTTTTTGGGGATTCTAGTTTTTTGATGTAATATAATATCTTAAATAAAATTCAAACATAATAACCACAATATTTTTTATTGTTTTGTTTTAGGAATTATAGAAACATTGAGAAAAATAATTAATTTGTTTTAATATATGTTTTCATAGTGAAATTTTATTATATATACCCTAAAAATTATCCAGTTGTAGTAGTTGATTGAATTTTTATGATCATAAACTATCCTCATGCCATGATTTTTATGATATTTAAAAACTATGTCATCATAACATAATTTTCATTAAAACGTATTATAAAATGTATAAATTGAAGTTTATATGTAAAATGTTGCATGTAGTTTATTAAAAAATGATAAACTTAATCACATGTGGTTTGTTTTTTAGGTATTCACACATTGAATATAGAAAATAAATATTTGGAGTATACAAATTGATTGAAATTAGTGACCAATGAAGCCTAAAAAAATAATAAGTAATTAAATGAATGAAATTATATCTTATTTGTTTAAATTATATAGTTTTACCCCTATATCATGGGTCTTAAGAATAGTCTGTCATCAGTAAGTTTGTTTTCAAACATTGTGTCTAGTTTTCCCACTATTTGTTCATATTGCTTTGGTTCTAATGAGAATAGATTTTTAGAATTGATGTGAGGTCTAATGAGTCCAAATTTCTATTCAAAAGGTTTCCCTTCAAATAGAATTGATATATATGCCTGCAAAAAATATGAATAGTATTTATTAATAATTAACATTATAGACCAGCTATTGGAAAAAAAATAATGAAAACACACCACATGGTTATTCATAATTAACATTCTCTCCTGCCTGATCACGCTGCTAGGGTTTCTTCCCTAATCATTTCCCCTATCCTTATATTCTTCCTTCAGAATGGTTCTTCTAGGGTTTATTGTCATGGTTATCTCTCAAGGTTGGTCTTCTCGGGTCTTCTCTTGGGTCTTTCTCCCCTCTCTCTTCTCTTTTCAGCTTCAGTGGTGGCACATTGGTTCTTCCCCGACTACCTCTTATGCACTCTAAATTCGCGATTAGCCACTCCTTTACAGGTCTAACTAGGAGCATTGGATTCAGAGATTTTTTGGGCTTTTCATCCAGTAGTCGTGTATCTCCAAGCATCTCCTTCATCTTCTAGGTCTTTATTTCTGTTTTCTCTAGGGTTTAATTCCCAGTTCCTTATGCGTATTTCTTTCTTTTTTTGGATGTTTTTGGGATCTATTTAGTATAATGTATTTCTTTCTATTGGTTGTTCACTTTGGATATCAGACATTAGTGTAAGAGTTCATTGTATAGTTTCTCGATCGCCTTGCCGATCTCAGTGAAGGATTGCTTCCATGGGGGGTGGGTTCCGTTGGTCATCACAAACATCAATGACATACTTTTGGTTTGGGTTGATGTGAATGGTGTGTTAGGGTGAGCAGCTCAACTTTTTCCAGTTCTAAGTCTAATGGACATGAAAACGATGGCGTAGCGACGTCTTCATCATAGTTGGTGTTTTGTGGTTGAATGTGACAATGATGTCCATATAGGACTACTTTAGCATCGATAGTTCCAGTTGATCCTTGTTGTTATTCTGAACTAAAATTTCCCACTATTCCTCTACTCTGGATCCTGGTTCCCCTAATATCTCCGAGTTCAAGCTATGTGGTGGGATTCAAGGATCTTTGGGATGTGAGTTTGAGCAGGCGTATTTGGGAGGAAGACAATGTCAATAGCTTGATCCTTGTCGATGAGGAGGGTTCAGCTCTAGCGATGAGGATGATGGTTATTGGTAGTGATGTGAAATATGGTAAATCATGATTTTTGTTGGCTTGTGCTTTGAGTTTGGTGATTATAATACTTTTAAATTTTGAATTTTGCAAATATTTGAGAGGTATTTTTATTTTTTAATTTTTAATGGGTGGGATCTTGTAGTGGTTGAATTTGAAACTAGGTGGAGTTGTTTAGGTTCACACTTACCCATTAAAAGTGTCATTTGAAAATAAAAATATGGATTGTGGTAATGGAATCTTCATACATATGTTCTTAAAAATAAATTATATTCATATCAATTTTTTTTAACATTGTGTCTTAATGAACCTTTAATGTTAGTGAATGTAGAACTTGAAGAGGCGGGGTAAAGTTACTTTTTGAAGATATTTTCGATTGGTTGGTTGATCCTTTAGATCATTTTGATTCGAATTTTTATTTCACCCCTTCCCTTTATACTTTTTTAAATACTTTAATATGTTTGTGACCTTTTTTTATTAATTGGTAAATTTTTTTCATGAAAAATAAATTAGAAAGGGATACCTCCTTATTGAAATGTCTTTTTACAAGATCAAATGTCCATAAAAAAAGTTCTAATAGAAATATCGAATGTATGGATATCTGCATCATCAAGTGGAATAGGTAGATCAGTGATCAGATCATAAAAAATGTGAATCCCCAATCTCACATGAACTATTAGAAAATTTTTATTGTGTAGAACATATCCTTAGATATTATACACGATACCCATCCAAAAAGGTGATGGGTGGGTAATGATAGATATAAATCATTATTATTTTCACCCACTATAATATCAGTACATGAAAGGTATTAGGGTCACATTTCAAAGAAACAATTATAATAATATTGATTACCTCTTCTAAGCTATCCCTTTGAGGGGAACAACTTGACTTAAAGCTAGTGGGGGTGAGGGGTTATATTCTCAAAGTGGTTGTTTTTATGTCGTTTATCCTCTTTAATTCCTTCCCATAACATTTTCTAACAACTCAAATGGAAAATTATGTTTTTATTCTAAAGAAGCTAATAATATTTGTATCTCTTAAATTTTCTTATTTTCATCCCCTAGTTTATTTATTTTCTTAAAATATTTTTGGGGCAACACCCCAAAACCCACACATCTAACACGGCTATACTGTTATGGTCACTTCAAATCCACTAATAGTAGCTTTTCATCTTTTATAAATGATGAATATTCTTATGTCTATGTCTGATAAGAAATATAGTAATGTAAGTAATCATTGTTATGTAATAAAAATTTAAATAATTTTTTATTATGTAATACTTACATATTATTTCCACAATTTTTGTGTGTTTTCATCTATTAGTATACCATCTTTATTTACACATGACTCCTTCCATATCACATAAAGGGGGATGG
This sequence comes from Viscum album, assembly GCA_963277665.1. Taxonomy (NCBI): domain Eukaryota; kingdom Viridiplantae; phylum Streptophyta; class Magnoliopsida; order Santalales; family Viscaceae; genus Viscum; species Viscum album. The sequence continues at coordinate 610,207,133 of OY728129.1, read as the reverse complement.
AAGTGGATTTGGATTTGGATCCATCAATCTATATATATAAAAATAAACATAATTATGTTTTTTTTCAAGTCACATAAAATTATTACTATAGATTTAAAATACTTACCATTTTTTTAAGTAAAGTGTAACCCATCATTACTTTATGGTAGGGGTATGTTGGTTTTGCTTCATATTTCTTATTTTAATTACTGATTTTTTGTTTCATAAATTAACAATTCTTACTCAAAGTGATTAATACATGTATTATCAATCAATTAATTACCAATAACAATGTACTTTAAAAGGTGTATGCTCATGATGACAAAAAAATTCATTCCATGTTTTTTGGTTTATTAAGTGTTCATACATCTATGGTGGGTACATGTTTTTTTGCCTTCATCATCTTTGAGATGATAATTTTTAAGAATTTTCCAAATATTCTATTAGAATTTATAGTGATTATTAATAAACATTTCATTTACAATTCATCTAATATAAATTCACTATGTGAGGGAAAATGAAGTTTAAATCAACGTTTCATTATTTTTGTAGTAAAATAATGAAATTATACCACAATTTTATACTAATATATTCCCAAATTAGTTCCTTAAGTGTGGGATCAAATTTTTTCCATGAATATACATCAACCAAAATGTAAATTTGAGTGGTGAGACCAATGTTACTACTGAACATGGCCTTATTGGGGTTAATAAGCTGGTCATGTGGGTTTCATCCAACCTTAAATTTGATGCCTTCGTTTCTCACCTTAATAATTGTTTTGAACACCATCACACTATGAGGATCATATTTTTTCTAAGAAACATGTTTCTCATCATCTACTATTTTTTCAGCTTCAATGTCATTAATATTTTGTTCCTCTAGATTGGTATCATTAGTATGTACAAAAAATTATTATTCCTTTTCATTGGAAGCATAAAAAAATTGAGAAACAGATTGTTCCTCAAGATTGGGAGAATCAACATGTGCAGAAGTCATTATATATAAAATTGGTTTAATAATTAATTTAGATTACATAAATAAAACATTTTAAGTATAATAATATGAGGTAACATAATTTAATTTTTAAAAAATATAACCTGATTATTGAACTATCTTTTAAATTTTTTGAAGAGATTTAGCCCCTATATTCAGTATCCAAATTCCCTCATTGCATTATCTAATGAAATACAAGGCTTCATCAACATTTAGACCACTGTGAAATTATTAAAACATCCTAATGAAAGGTTAATCCATGGTTTAATTGACATCTAACCCTTCAGTGGTTTGGGTCAATAATAGAATGATTGAAAAACTTCGGTTTGCAGGATTTAGAGAATAAAATAATTATACGACACGAGATACCATTATAAATATTTCTTCTTTGTACCCTTACTTAATAAAACCCACTTCCATAAATCCTAATTAATTTATTTTAACTACACTCCTATTATCAACCAATTTTAATTGAAAAATCATCACTTAGAATTTTGTATAGTCCAAGTCCCATATTTTTTAGATGATAACAAAGTATGACATATTCACATAAATTGGATTTATTTCCTTAGTACTAGATACATGAATAACTTCATCCATAATTGTAATTCCACTATTTTTCATGGAACTAAGTTCATCATGTTCATTTTTATGTAATGTATAAACATTAATTAAATAACCATTATAATATAATACATGCACACTTGGTCCTCTAGATATCCATTAATGTCCTTCTAAATTTGAATTTGGATTTGTAGTCAAATCCTTAAAAATATGGTCTCAAAACCATCCTATAAAATATTAATTATGTTTATTTGATATCTAGACTTCAGACCTTGAGAGATTCAAATGTATAAGAATTACTTTGTGGGTTTCAATATATGGTGAAACCTCTAAACTGTTATACAAAACATAAAGGTGATCCTGCTCCTCCACTGTAATAGTAATTGTGAAAACATCTATTCTAGAAATTCCTTCACCCACCAGCCACCTGGTGTGATGATATTTTGGAAGACCAATGGTTCCACTGGTAGTTGTTACATAATTCAATGAATTCTTCAACAAAAAAAATCAATTTTTAGTACAATATTTAGGATATATTTGTTTTTTGACACAACCTTTCAAATTATTCAAATAACATTCAATGAGGTACATCCATTTATAATATATAGGACCACATAGTCAAATATCTCTTACCAAATGAACCATAAAGTGACCAATCATATCAAATAATACTAGTAGGAAGAACATATCTAATTTACATAATATTAAAACAATTTCCATTTCAATAGTGGGAAATTTTATAAAGTCAAACTTTTCAACATATATATTTGAAAAATATATAGATATTAATTAATGTATGGAATGAATTCTTGAGAAAATGAAATTTAAATCTAAATGCATTATATCTTTCATAAAAACATGACATTTGTGTGATTTTAGACCCTTTAACTTTAAATCAGTCATTGACATAATATTCATGATATTTGATGAATACCCCTTTGGAACCTTTACATCATTCAATATGTTATAAAACCGATATATATCCTATATGGAAAGTTTATAAGAATCTAGATGAACATTAGTTTATTTTTCCATATTTACTAGTTATAACTCTTCATGTATCCCCATGTCAATCATGTCCAACCTAACCTTAATTTCAAATTTTTTTCTGGGTGGACTTAGAAACATGCCAGTGAAACCATCACATAAAATTTTCCACATGCATAACATAAAGAGAATTCCTAACATACAAACTATTCTAGTATTGAAATTAAAAAAACCAATATCTTTTTCAAATTGGTTTTTGTAAGGTTTTTTAAAAAGATTTACCAAAAGGAGTTTCAAAATAGTTTACTTTCTCAAAAAGTTCATCACCTATTAGTGGATATGTTGTTGTACCTTATTCTGAACTCCCATTAAATGATTTCATCCAAGACTAGTATTTATTTCACCAGGGTAGAAATCTTTGATGTCTTATAAACACAATTTTCAACGACAGTTTCAACCTAAATGACTGTGTATCGTGTTCACAAATGGGAGACCCTTGATTTCCTTTAATGATATATCATGAAAAATTTACATAATTAGGAAATTCATTTATCATCCCATAAAACAGGAATCTCAATGTAAAATCTTCATTTCTATAAGAATCATACAACATAACACCTAAATCTCTTAATAATTTCAAATATTTGATCAATAGAGTGAAATAAATATCAATATCATTACCCAATTATTTTGGTCCTAATATAAGATGAGATAACATATTATAATTTCATTTTATGCATATCTCTGATGGAAAGTTATAATTTAACAACATAACTATCCATGTACGGTGAGTTCTTCTTTTAAAACCAAAAGGATTCACTCTATCTATAGATAGAAAAAGAAGATTTTTTTCTCAGATCATTCCCAAATTTAGGATACTCGTGATCAATTTTCATCCATAAAGGAGAGTCTTCTAGGTGACGAAGATTCCTATATTTAATTATAGTATTTGTGTGCCATGGAATTTTTTTACAACATCTTAAATTCTATATAGGTACCTAAAACATGGAATGATTATAAAGTACCATACATATTTTATAGGACTTGATTCATGTTTCTTGTATCAAAACACACCACAGTTAAGGAATAATTTATATTATTCTTGGTCCTTGAGAAATATTATACAAACATTTGGATGATCATGTATTATTTTATAGTTCATACCCATTGAATATATCATTATTTTAGTGTCATATGTTCAAAAAATAATCTCACTGTTTTCTAGGATCATATCATTAAAGAGGAAATATAGTAAAATAAAACTGGAATAACTCCATCCATTGTAAGGTTTTATATTATATAGATTCAGAATTGATGAAAATGATTTATATTTAGTTCAGCCAACACACAATGGTTTCCTTTCACAACTCTTTAACTTCTCAAGTATTTTTGGACAATCCTGATGTTTATCTTCAACTATCATTGTCGTTTCCTCAATATGATATTCATCATCATTCAAACCTATAATCATATCCTCAATACATTATACTTCATTTTTCACACTTGTAATCACATCAGATGATCCATAATACATGGTGTTATCCCAGTCACTAGCTACAATCAATTTTTATTCATTTTTAGTCCAACATTTATAACATTAATCTATTCCACAAGAGATAAAGTGTTCATCCAACTCTTATGGACTAATTAGTCCTGAATAACAACATTTTAATCATAGGAAAAGGATGTGAGAAGGGTCATATTCATTATATTTTGAAAACTTGATAAACTATTTCACTCTGTCCTCATACTCTTTTTTCATACGATCAACATATATCAATTTTTGATACATATCTATCATATTTCATTATAAAATATTAATATTTAATAAAAATAAATAAATACATAAAAAGTAAGAGATTAAAACCATTAAAAGGTCATTCTTAATGAATAATTTAAGAAACATGAATCCATTTTCCTAAGATAATAAGGGACAATAAATTTGTATTTATATTTTTGTTATAGTGGTGGAAATCATTGAAGGAAAGGAATGTGTGATGTATATGAAGTTAAAAATAATCTAATTAAATTTTCTTCTATTGAAAACACAAAGATCAAGGATGGTTTATGAATTTTTTTATGTGGGATTAGAATACGAGGGAGGAGTTGATGATTATTCATTTCTTCACTTTGTAACTGAAAGGATAGTTGGTGTTTCAGTGAAATAATTCTTAGGAGTTGAAGTTTATCTTTTGTCAGAGGATGAAAATGGTGATAGGGCCTAATCGCATGGAATTGAAAACACAATATTTGATGAAACTCTTGAATTTAAATCCAATGAACCATAAATCTCAGGAATAGGTTCTTAATATACTAGAAAAATCAATGAACAATCTAATTAGGGTTTCATGAAAGCTTAAAATTTGAACAATTCACATGGATGAGATAAAGCCTCAAAAATAGTAATGAAAATTCTTACTGGGGACAGAAGGAATAATCAAATTCAACACAAGTTGAATAAGTGTGTTAGTGGGAGAAGCAAAAAGACTCATATCATTCTAATGAATAGAGTATAAGCCCAGGTACCTAGGATAACCTAAAAATAAAACTTATCTTCGATGGAACAAAAAAAGAGAATTACCTTGGGAAATGTTCCAGAGTGGAAACTGAGTGCACTAAAAAGAATGACCCACTTTCTAATTGGAACTGAGGTGGAAATAAAAGTGGAAGGAATCCTAAATTGATTTGATAAGGGGAAGAATCTATTACGAGTGAAAATTTACAGAACTAGGACACTAAGAAATAAAAAATATGTTTAATTAACTTACTTAATAATGATGAAAAAATTTCTATTGTGTACACTAACCTTTTGTATCATTCTTATAAGAATGAATTTTTAACCGAACATGTGGTTAACATTTTGTGTTGCAAAATTCCTATCACGGATATTCATGACAATGAAAATATATAAATTATTGCTGTTATTATACTTGGAAATGAAATTAAATGGGTTTTTTATTTTAATTCATGAGAGAAGGAATGATACTTGGAACTTGGAGTGGATTTCCATCTATACACTATAAAAACCCTCCCAACATATCATTTGAAATAACGAGTTTACATGATAAGTGGTAAGATTTTTTTTCAATGCACCGATTGTCCTTTCATCTCTATCCTCATTCATTCGAGAGATCCATGCAATCAGAGTGATTTTTTTTCAAAAGAATATATCATGTAGGAATTATTCGAGGATATCTTTTATGACTAAATAGATAAAAAAAAATATATAAAAATAAATAATTAATTAAAATAATCAATAGGGAAGAGTTGATGTTTACTCATTTATTCACTTTTTATGTGGTGGTATAGGTGGTTTTTCAATGATAGGATGCTTAGGAGATGAATTTAGTATTTTTTAGTTGATGAAAATGTTGATAGGGCCCAATCACATGGTCTTGAGAACCCAACATTTTAAGAAACTCTTGAATTTAAATCAAATGAACCAAAAGTCTTAGTCTAGGGTTCTATTGTTCCATTCTAATTTCAGAAAATTCAAATTTTTTAAAGGGGCCTTTCAAAAACCCATACAAAGTAATTGAGTTCATTAAACACCACATTGCACTTTAAAATACTACATTTCTTAAATAAAAGTAATTTTTTTAAAATAACCGCAGATTCAGAAGAAACATAACTATCATTATAAAAAGGATTTAAAAAACTAAATCACCTTCTTTGAAAAATATTATAAAAGTAAAACAAGCCAATTGAGTCATTTTAATTTCAAAGGACCACGAAATCTTGAAAATACCATTTCAAAAATTCTATTTTTATTAACAACATTTAAAAACCAAGTTCAAGATATTGAATTTGACTTCCTAGACCAACCTTTTTCCTTACACATGTATGTATTTATAAATATAGATACCACTTATCTAGTTGCACATATTCATACATCATTGTGTGAAGATATGAAATAATGTATCTATGTTTATATCTATGTATATGTGTATAAGTATAAAAAGTATCATGAAATAATTTTTTATCAAGATTTATAAATATAAAAAAATGGAACAAATTATATAAAATAAATTAAAAAAAATTCACAATTTATATAAAAATGGAAAAAACCATGATATATTAAAATTAATGGGGTTCTTATGCCTAATAATGAAAGAAAATGGGTTGAATTGTTTGATTTTAATCAATTGGAGAAATAAGTATACTTTGAACATGGAGATGATTACCATTAGTTCAATAAAAAATCTCTTCCTACTTATCATTTTCTATGACAACCTAACATGATAAGTGAGAAGAGTGTTTGCTGTGCCCACCTAAGAGCTCCATGCAATCATAGTGAGAAATTATGACGAGTGAGTAAAATGAACATGAGGAAGAGGAAGATGGTGAAGTGATAATGGATCGAGGTGAGGGAGATTGGGTGAATAATAAGTGAGGTAGATTGAGGAAAAAAAAGATTGCACCTACACACCATTTACAACCTTTTATGAAAAATAAAAACGAACAAAAGTGTTTGAGGGGGAGCGACAGATCACAAGTCACATACCTAGGGTTTTGAAAGTGTTGATTCATCTGAGATGTTTGAGGGAGGGAAATAGTAAATCTTTATTTCCACAAGAGCTTGAACAATACAAGGATGAAGAACTCTTTTAGGGTTCAATTTAAAAGACCAGGAATAGTTTTATCAATACTAAAATAATAATTCTTGATAAAACCCCTCTTTATTAGTGCTGGAATTTTAACATCGATAAAGATATGTTTTTATCAGCGCTTTATATTTAACACTGATAAATACCCATTGAGTCTGGTGCGACTCATCCCACATCAAACTTCCAATTTGTCCTGATATCTTTTTATAAGATTTTTAATTCTGCTATCACAATGTGTCATGGATGCGAGGGATTTTCTCCCACATACACGTTCACATACGGGCCGACCCCTACATGGTTTGGGCCTCCTTGAAAACCGCTATACTTGACTCATCTACAATCTTCCCTATACACGAACCACCTTCCATCCAACCTAGCTATTGGACGCATTTTTCTATATACTACATAGAAATAAAAATAAAAATTACAAATAGTAAATTTATTTAAAAAATTTAAATAATACATAAAAAAATTCTAAAGAACAAAATAAAAAAATATTAAAAATTTATTAAGTAAATAATTATTAAATAAAATGAATAAAATGAATATATATATAATAAATATTAGAAAATATTATATATTAAATATAAATTTGTAAAATAAAAATTTTTAATAATTAAACTTATAAAAATTAAAAAAAGAATAAATTAAAAAAATATTAAAAAATGTATTAATGAAATAGTTGTTAATAATAATGAATAAATTTAATATATATATATTAATTATAAATATTAAAAAATAGTATATATTAACTATAAATATTAAAAATGAATAAAATATAATAATTAATTATTATAATACAATTAATAGAATTTAAAATTTTAAATGTATATAATTATAAATAAATATAAATGTATATAATTATGAATAAATATTTATATAATTATAAATGTATCTAAATAAATATAAATATGTATTTATAAATATAATTATAAATAAATATAAATATACATATAATTATAAACAAATAATTATTTATATAATTTAAAATATACTAAATGAATTATAAATATGTATTTATAAATATAATTATAGATATATATTTATAATGAAGATATAAAAGGATGAAGGTGGTTCAGTAGCTCTCCTCATGTTTATCTTTTGGTGATTAGGGTTTTCGCACGATGGGTATTGATTTGGAGTGTTAATTTGATCCGAGAGGGGTTTTTATACCACCCTCAAAGAAGGAAGAAAGAAAACTAAAGGATATGGTGGATGGATTAGTGAAGGAGGTTGTTCCACTTATGTAGGGGAAGAAAAATGTGTCTGGGAATGTTAAGGAGTGTTGCCTTTTCTTTGATTCCTATGATGATTTGGGATCCTCACGCAATGTCATGAGAAATGGTGGCATTTAATTTTTCAAAAGAAACCCTAAATTATTTAGGGATCAAGTTGAAGGCTATAAGAATTCTACCATCCCATGATTGATCACTCAACAGAAATAAAATCCATAGAATTTTGAAGATCTAAAGAGGTGACTGTTGTATGCTTGGGGTTTTTCTTATTAGAGTATCATATCTATTGGATTAGGTTATTTACATATCATCTTCCCTTCACATGAGATGAAAATAAAGGTTTGGGGATTTAGTTTCAACTCCTTGATGCCAAGAATATTGAGGTTTCAAGATTGGGATCCCTAGTTTGATTTTCCCAAGGGAAGACTCTCAATGAATCATTTTTGGATTAGATTCACAGGTCTGAACTGGGTATTCTATCACACCAATAAACATTGAGTTATTGCTTCTTCTGTTGGTTATCCCATAATGTTTGATAAGGAGAATAAAGTTTCTAGGTTTGGGCACTTTTTCTGTATACTTATTGAATTTGATCTTTGTTACCCATTAGTTGAAGTTATTTTTACTATGGCTTAGGAATTAAAATTTGAATTTTCAATTGAATATGATAATGTGCCCGGTTTTTTCTCTATCTACTGTTGTATTGGGTATTCTAGGGATAAATGTTGTAGGGGTAAAAATGTTCCAATTGTAAGAAATTTGGTCAATTTTTGGAGCATTAAAAATTAAAATTACCCATACCTAATGCATATTATTGGATAGGAAATTCTGGAAAGAGGCAGGACAGTCCGAGTCTTACTGGCATATAGAAGAATGATTCTTACAAGACTATTGATAGAGGTGACACCTTAGTAAAGGTTAATAGGGATGAGATGATACAAGATGAGGGTTTTTCGGACATCCCTATCCACACTTTACCTAAGTCCCCTCATATTGAATCACTGTCAAGGAAGGATGTTTCTGTTGTTGCTCAGTTGGAGGGAGAAAGAGTTATTCTAGATGGATCTATTTCTTTCCATGATGATTGAAATGAAAATATATTTTCCTTGGAATGTGAATTTGAAGATCATGTTGAGGTTTTGGAGGAGAACTTTCAATCCAAAATTGTTCAAAAAGGGAAGAAGCAGTTTGGGTGTGTTGATTCTGTCTATGTGTAGGGTAAGACACAACCATCATACAAGTCCATGTTGGTATCACCTACTGGGAACTCATCCAAGGTGAAGGAGATTGATCAATGGAAAGTGCAGACTATTGATGTTCTGATTGGAATCAATGTAGTTGATGGTGATGTTTCCTCAACTGAACAGGTGTTTCTAGTGAGGATTTCTGAGGAAATGTCTTTGGAAACTATGTGTTTTGGAACTAATAAGGTTTCCAGAAGACAACTCCATAATGATGAGGATGTTTCTGACCAGGATGTGCATGATGATTCTATAGAGGCTTTCTCAGATTTTGGGCATAACTCACATGTATCTCATGACATATTCATTGACATCCCATAGGTATTAACCAAGGAAGATGTAATTAAGGATAACCAAGATGTATCTTGGCAATATCCAAAGTAGTGGAGGAGGGGATAACACTCGAAAGTATGGGCTGGACCCTAAGCCAGGGGTGGAAGATATATGAATTCATCTGAGATGGAAATTGTTGAATGGTATTTTGCATCACAATTTTATAATCTCATGAAAATTTCTTATGAACCTTTTGGAAAGGATTTGATCATGGAGTGTGAATCTACAAAGTCTAAAAATTTTAAAACTCCTCTACATGATTATGAGGGTGAAAGATTACTGTGTAGAATTATAGATGAGATGGATAATTGGTTTGATTTGAAGCTTGAACCCACTTTTTCTAGCATGGAAACTAAATTCTTTGGATATAGGGACTATATCATGGTATATAATTTTTTATCAAAAAATTATGAGGAAGGATGACGATCTAATATGGGGTTAGATTATCGGGATCTTTCTTGGAAATTCAAGTGTTGCATTATTCCAGAGACCTCTGACTCATCAAATGATAATATTGTGTTTCCCTTAAGAAATATATCATGATAGAGAGGTGAACATCTAAAGGGTTGATATCCTAGAAACTCATATTCTAGTGGGAATGGCATGATGTGATCCCTTATCCATTCTATTGAGGGATTTTTTCCTAACTTTATATTCTTTTTCTTTTCATGATGTTGCTTTTACTTTTTCTAATAAATTTGGTTGGTGTGGGTTTGATTTACTACTCATGATCAAACCTTTTTGATTATATGTATAATTATAATTATAAATAAATATATTTATATATTTTTTATTTATTTATATACATATAATATATTATAGGTGGTTGGGGATACAATTACATCAAACACACACACAACTCACCCACAGGCCGAAAAGGTAGGCCATAGGCCCCCTAACGGGATATGCAACCCATCAATACTTTATTTATATATGTATATCTTGAAGGATCAGTAGTCATAAAACCGATTAACATAACCCGTAGTCCCTTGAAGGACACGCTGAGAGCCTAGGTTTGAAGAACCCATACCCACATGGCCCAAGACCATCAACGACCAATTGGTCTGCTTGCTTGCCAACAACACCTGCAAGACCCTCCATCCAGAGACCGTCCACCCACTTCGCTCCCTCCACCATCGAGCACCTGCTGACCACCGAAGGTTCTCCTCACCGTTGAAGTGTCGTACACCCGCCATTACTCACTCTTCCCTGGAGTGCTACTTCCACCCACTGGTAGCCCCTCTTGTCATCATAAATCATGTCAAGCTAAAACACCAGCAACCAATCCCATTGCAATATATTTTTTTATAATTTTATAATTATTAAAAAATATATATTTATTTATAACTATATAAATAATTTTTAAAAAATATATAAATATTTTTTTTATAATTAAAAATATATAATTTTATAAATATTGTAAATATAAATAAATAAATAAATATTTATAAATAAATGTTAATATATTTATTTATAAATATTTATTTACAAATATATTTTTTATAAATATATTTTAAACATTATTAAGGAATATATAATTTTAAATGCATGAATGTTAGAAATGAGTGAAATTAAGTAATTAAAAATGAAGAGAATTCAAAAATATTAAAAAATGGATATGTTTTATTAATTATAAAAAATATAATAAAAATAAAAAATGAATATATTTTAAAATGAAGACGATTACATATTGAAAATATTAAAACTTACTAAATAAATATGTATAAATTTTAAAAAATGAATAAATTTTAAAATATCAAAAATTAATAAAAATAAAAAATAAAAAAAAGTAATATTAACCAAAATAATATTAAAAAATATTAAATAAAATTAAATAAATTACAAAAATTATTAACTATTGAAATTACAAATATTATTAAAATATTCATTTAAATAGATTAATTATATAAATTTTAAACATATTTTGAAAGTTAAAACTTAATAAAAAAACAAATAACAACTATTCATATTAATTAAAAACATATTAAAAATATTAAATGTATAATAAATAAATATATGTATAAATTATTATTAAAAAATTTTTAAATTACAACAAATATAAAAATCAACAAATATTAAAAATGAATAAATAATATTTAATTAAAGAAATATTAAAAATAAATAAATATAATTTAATAGACAAAACTATTTTAAGAAATAAATTCATATAAGATTATGTACATGAATTTTAAACACCTAATGAAATGAAGGAAATTTTAAAAAAATGCATTTAAATAGCTTAATTATATAAATTTTAAACATTTTAAAATATTACAACGTTATAAATAAATTCGAATAAATTCTAATCATATAAGTTAAAAACATATTAAAAATAATACTTAGTAAAATATAAAGATGTATAAAAATGAATAAATTCTTAAAATATTATATCAAAAATGAAAAAAGATACATCAAATATGAAATGACTACATATTATACATACACATGTACATAAGTTCTATAGAAATATATGTACATTCCATGTACATGTTCACATATACCTATACATACATACATCTGTACACGTAAAACATCTATATAGACACACACATAGAACACACACACACAACATAATTCATACACATATATAAACCTAGACATTGATAGAAACATATAAATTAAAATATTACATATTAAAAATACATCATTTATATTTATATAATTATTTAAATTATCAAAACACACACACACATATATATATATATATCATATTTATATTAATTATATACATGTATTATTTAATTAATGTATATAAACAAACATTATTTTTTGTATATAAATATGAAAATGATATATATTTAAGTAAATGATTTTATCATCGTAAATAAAATCGCTGATAAAGATCTACCTTTATCAGTGCTAAAAATGCATCGTTAAGGGGTATACATTTATCAGTTCTTTACTAAGAATTGATAAAAGTTACCTTTATATACACTTTTAGATAGCACTCATAAACATTTCTATTTTATTAGAACATTATGTTTAGCACTAATAAAATATTTTTCTAGATAAAGCATGATTTTTGGTTGTACCAGGCGCACAAAACTAATCCATTAACTCCTCCACAACTCACACTTGATCTCTGGCATGATTTCCTTTAAGGGTTTGACTCGTTGAACTGAGTGTGGCATGGGCACTGTACTGTGGTGTAGCCACTTATTCTCTATTATGGTCTCCAGTGATTCTAAATTCTTTACTTCTGTTGAATTTATACCTTCCCTGACACAATGAGTTGTTATGACATAGACTTCTTCTTATCCAAGGGGGCTATGTTGTAGCCTTCTCTCTACAACATAGACACCTCGATATATCTTGTGGATCTGGAACTCCTCTGATTTCATTTCTATATCGTGGTTTGTTTGGATGTGGCGTAGCCTAAGAGTTCTCCCTCCTACATCGAAAAATCCTCTAGATTTATCACAGAATATAATAAATCATCTCCCACGACTCACAAATTCTTACTAATGGGATCTTTTATTGTCCTCCTTTAAACTGTCTCCCTATTGTGTGCACCATTTCTTCCTTACTACCACCCTACAACACGAACCATTATTTCCATGCGAACACAATCCCACATGGGTGCTCACTAACTTCCCATATTCTATCATGGATAGATGACCTTTTTGGTTCCCCTACATAGATGAGCTTTCTCCTGCATATGAATGGTCAATCTAGCTTGGCTAGGTAGCTAAGGTTGGCCTTCTTTTCATATCCTCTATCCTTCATTGTGGTGTAACCATCAACATTACAACGTAGTCATGGTAAATATGATGTGTTCATACTTTATATTTATACTCCAACACCTTATTTATTGAATGGAGAATTATATTTGTGGCGTAGATGGATAAACTATAGAATATATTCACGAACTCCATTCATAACATTCCCACTACAACATGGTCTTTCCTGTTTTGTATAGACTATACTTTTATGAAATACAATCAATGAACATCACTTATGGAATGCCTAGATACCTCTCTACTTATATAATCATCACTTTGTAAAAACATACATAAATCTTGAAGTCAGAAATATATCTTTTCCATCATCTTTGGGATCTATCAATTTCCTAAGGATCACTTCACCACTTTGGTCATATTCAACATATTTTTTCAACAATTCAATTGTCAAAAAATCTAACTTACTTCATTGAGATGCCAACACAAAACTTGGTCTTCAATCTTGACCATCCTTATTGACGATCAACCTTGAACATATTATTCTCAACAACCTTGACCAACCTGATTGTCAACAATACCAACATCAATCCCTCGGGATTTCTAATAATCTCCCCCTTTGGATTTTTTTTGACATTACTAAATATAATTTTTCTCCCTCTTATTAAATACACCCTTGGAAGTATCTAATCTCCCTTAGTGATAAATTACCCCTCTCTAGATGTCTTTATCATCCCCTTATTATCAATGAAATACAAAGGGACTTTAGAAACAAAAGGTTCTTTCCAATCTTCATTCAAAAAATGTTGGGATTCAGTTTTCTTTTTCTTTAACTTATTGGAGGGAAAATCATCTTAAAATAATCTCTTCCTTTATACCGGAGTATATTAAAATAAATTTAATCTCTCCCTCTGGGTATGTCTTCTCCACCCAAAAACATTTTCACCCCTTGTTTTAAAAAAACTTCAATATTGGGCATCAATCACATGTTGATCACCCAAATCCTTTCAAACCTCATGTTACACAAGAAAATATCAGTTTCCATTATATTTTTACAAGATATTCACTGATTTAATTTACCAATTTCAACTTAATATATCAATAAAACCTCTAATTATATTAAGTCATATATTAGTGTAGGAAAAATAAGTTTTTATGGAAAACAACAAGGTTGTCCATGTCACTCAGGAATCTCAAGAAACATAGAAAAAAACATTAGCTTTTCCACTTTCAAAACACAACATGCGAACCCTATCACATCACACCAAACTGTTAGAATATAAAATTGAAGTACTTAGTTGATAGAAACATAACACATGATAACATAATTGATAATAATTGATTAACATTTTTATGGAACATTTTGGAAGAGTGGTTCATTTTTGAACAAATGATATATTTTGAACTCCATTCCTTTCACCTATTGATATGATTTAGAAAAATCTAATAAGGAATAATATCATTTGATGTTAAATATAAATTCTTCCAAGAATTTGTTTCATTAAACCATTTTTTATATCACTTATTGGTTTACAACAAAATCTCACTACCTAAAGGTTCAGGCTAGGCCACTACTATTCCAACTATCATGCCTTACAAAGATTAGGGATATATCACTAATTCCCAGTGGCCACTCACTAAAATTTTCCTTTATTAGATCATTATTGATACAAAGGACCACCATAATAATTTATCAATATGTAGATCCCTTCTCCAAAATCACTTGCATGGATTTTAACATCATGTATGAATAAATGCTTTGTTGAAGTCCCACTAGGCTGCTCCTTTACCTCTATGTGAGTTAGAACTTAATTTAATTTATAGAATATCTTAAATTACATAACTTTGATATAATCAGAACAAAAAAACCACCTCCTACTTCTTCTCATCTTGATCTTTAATGGTTTCTAATTTTAAATCTTCCCTCCCATCATTTGGAACAAACACTCCTTACTCTATAAGAATTGGATATGGAAATATGTTCCTTATGCAGAGATATCTCAATAGAGATTTAGATCTTCAATGTGAACATAATTATTTCCTCTACCATGATTCTTCTTGATATCCCTATCTTGATATAGGAAGGTTGTTCTCCTATCAATCAAACACCTGAAAAAACATTTATGTTTTTTGAAAATGTCCTATAACTCTTCCATCCTTCTTCTAGGATTTCTCCAAATAACTGCTGAGAAATAAATTCTCTTAGAAACCTAAGAAACTTCTATCTTGGTCATGGTACAAAGAACTATGGTGTAGCACCTCCCATTATTAAACTTCTACAATGTGGCTAGATCCACCATGATGTAGTCTTACTTCACTGTGGTGTAGTATGAAGTACTACAACGTGGTCATCTGTTGTTGACCATGTCCAAAAAATTCAACCATTAGCTCCTCCATAAATCACGAATGATCTCTATAATGATCTCCTATAATTGATTGAATTGTTGATCTGACTACAGAATGGTCACTTTACTGTGGAATTTCCACTTCTATTATAGCATGACCTCTAGCGATTCCAAATTCTTTACTTCTATTGAATTCAGACATTCCACAATGAAAGGTATAACTATGGTGTATACTTGTACTCCTACAAGGGGATTTTATTTTATCATTATCTCTATGGAATGGAAACCTTGATATATCTAACATCTCTAGAACTCCTCTTATCAAACTTCTACATCGTGGTCTATTTGTTTGTGGCGTAGCCTGAGAGTACCGCATCCAACATCAGAAAACCCTCTAGATCTCTTGTATAATATAATAAATTTCCTCCCATGACTCACCAATTGTGAGTAATGATTGAGGTATGGTTCAAGCATCCTTCACACTGCCATCCTGCAGCACGGTCCACTGCTTCTGTGCTACCACCCTGCATCACGGACCACCGCTTCCATGCACATGCCTCCCCGGAAGCATGGTCGACTACTTACCTAGTGTTGTCATGGATAGCTAGCCTTGCTGGTTACCCTATGTGGTTGAGCTTTCTCCCACACATGAACGGTCAGGCTAGCTTGTAAAGGCAGCTAAGGTTGACCTTCTTTTCTCATCCTCTATCCTTCATTGCGGTGAAACCATAAATACTGCAGTGTATCCATGGAGACTATGGAATGTCCATACTTTGGAGTTATCCTCAAACATCTCCACTATGACATAGAGCATGGTATTTATGGTGTAGATGTATTAAATAAAATGTATCCGCAATAACTCCTTTCATAACATGACAACTACAACCACCACTACAATGCAGTCTTGAGCGTTTTTTGCTAGTATGCACACTTTTGAAACACACTCTATGAACTTCACTTATGGAATTTATAAAGACCTCTCCACTTGACTAATCATCACTTTTTCAACACTTACATAAATCTTGATGTCAAAAAATACCTTAGATATCATACCTGGGATCTAAGAAACACTTCACCTCTTTTTTCATCTTCAAGAAGTTTTTTTAAAAAATCTATTGTCAACAAATTGAACTTGATTCATTTATATTCAAACATATAACTTTATCATGAACCTTGATTATCCTTATTATAAATCAACCTTGGTCATATTATTATCAACAAACTTGACCATACTTGTTATCAATAAATCAAACATCAATATCTATGGATTTATAACAACTCAACTGAATAAACAAGTGGGTTTATCCAAGAAATAAAATAAAAATGAAATTTTAGAGGAATTGCATTAATAATCCAATTAATAATAATTAGTAATTTATTTAATATTAATAAAATAATTATAAATTTTACTATATTTAGACTAATGGGTACAAATACAAAGCAACTCATGCACACACGCACCCAAGAAGGCTAAAACCTATGACCTTCCATAAGTTCCACAATGGACCAACCACTAAGATGCACCCCATGTCATAATAATTTAATTAATAATAACAATTTAGTTGATAATAATTAACAATAGTTAATTATATTAATATAAATTTTAACATACCAAGTAAGTAATTAATAATATATATTCTTATCTATGTCTATTTATGAATTAGATAGTGTTTTAAGAGGCTTAAAATGAGAATAAATCCAATCGTAAGTATAGAATTCTCTAATATTTTTAAAAGATTGTTTTACTGCCTTTTGATGGCGATCCATTTTTAAATATATTTCTTGACAATTTTATCAGATCTATTTTTCAAAATAAACTTATTATTTATGATTGGGACATTGAAATTTACTTTGGATAAATTTTTGGTATTTTTCTGACAATGTTCATTTTTTAATGAATAGTGAAAAATACAGCATTTTACATCAAAACTGCTTTTTCATATAATTTAATTATATGGTTAGATTATCTTACTAATTGGTATTAAAGTGTAATTATAATATATTTTTACCATTTAATCCAATAGTGGTCATTACAATTAATTTCACTTTGAAATTGGGCATAAACTAATGCCAAACATTTCATAGATATTGTTTAAAAAAACCCGCTATTTGTTTTGACAATGGGAATTATTTTTAAATTAATTATTGAAATTTCTGTGTTTGGATTTTGGTAAAATGTATTACATATTTGGAATAAAAAGGTCCAAATTATGTAATCAAGACTCTTGTTTTTGGACTTTGTGAATAGTAATGATGATAATTATCGTTAATTATCTTGATTAATTAGTAATCGGGTAGTTAAGGATAATAAAATAATATCATAATAATAAAAAATGATACCAACATGTGTCCTAATACTACTGTTTGTGTCATGTACGACCTTGGGATGCCTTGTTCCATACTTGGGGACCCCATGGAATCACTTTTGTGTGATAATGACTTTTTATCTTTTTATTTTTTTAAAGAAAGTAAATATAACAAAGAATGTATCACCTAATTAAAACATTTTTAATTTTTTCTAAATAAATGATCACTTGGACTATAAATAGTAATTGGAAAACTAAAAATATTTCCTACATCATAGTATTTTTTTTATAATTTTTAGACATTAAATAAAGTAAATTATTTATGACATCATGGTGATGCAGTGATTACCTCATTAATAAAGGATTTAAATAAAATGAAAATATAATGTTAAAACTATGACTTACACTTGTCAAAGACCTATTGTATGAGTATATTTAGAACTCTTATCACCTTATCCTCGAAATACATCAATGTGAGACCTTTAAAATCTGAAACTCATTTGAAAATAAAGTAACATTTTATACCTTTCCAAGAGTGCCCCTCCTCTCCTCTTATGAAAGGCCCCCACCTCTACCTCCTTACCCAAACCTCTCAAGCCTTTGGCTCGGCCAATATCTGCTCATTTTATCTCTCCACATCCCTCTCTTCATCCTAGAAGCCTTACCTTAGGCAAAAAGCTCTTCAAGAAACCCTTTTGGTTCTAACAAAGAGGAGTTATCCGATTTAAAGGTAAAGAATTCCCTAATGTTATTTTGTTTTATTTTGATACTCCAACCCCCTAAACTCTTTTTATTCATTTATTTTGTAATAAAACAAGTATTTTAAATATACAAGAATGTTTTTACAAGAATTATTTGAGCTACACTTACACACACCTACATTTAATGGTTAAAGAAGATACTGTTTCCATGGATGGCGAATTTCTGCCTCACAAAACGATGATTGTTTAATATTCTTATAACACCTTAAAAGGTGTCCATTAAGATGTAACTATATATATATATTATATATAATATGTTTATGTTTTATTTAATCTTATGTATTTTTCATTTATGGCATAACTTTATGGTTTCCATTATGGGTAAATGTGATATCTTCATTTTAGGAAGTGCGAACTACCGCCCCCTCAAAGTGATTTGATTCGTTAATTCCATATGTGGGATGTATAAAGGATGGGGTTAATGATATTATATATGATATTATACTGTAATTATAATATAACTTTACATCATTATGATTTCATTCCATAAAATATGAAATAGAAATGAAAGTAGCGTTCATGCGTACGTACGACTTACCGTCTCCATGAACGGGGCATTTCATTTCTTACCTCTAAATGTTATGTAATATTATAAATGAATGTATATACTCGATATATATGATATATATTATATCTAAATCATGAATATAATTCTGGATATAATGGATATTTTACCACATGAACAACTTGTAATTATAAGGAGTTTATTTTTGATTCAAGTACCAATGATCGACAAAACGACCGTTATTAACTTAAATAATTACATAATGTTCATAACATGGTAATAAGTGATATAAAAGGAATAATGAACTTGAAAAAGGTTCTTAAGAAAGAAGAAATTAACTCAAGCTTATTATTCAGGAGGTTAAATAACGAACGAGTCAAGTTAGACCCAAGGTAAGGGACTTCGCCTCAATATCCTTTCATTGAGGCATATTATGTTTTATACACAATTTTCTTTTTTATGGTGCATAAAACCCTTTGAATTTTACGCTTATTCAAAAGGAATCTTTTTATATGAAGCGTTTACTAAATGACAAAATGGAATGTTTTTTTTGTCGTACGTATGCGGCGACAACGACTTCTCCGCCGCCGTGACCATTATTTGAGTTTTGGATTCCTCTATAGGCGATAACTTTTTTTGAATGAAAAATAAATACCATGTTTTACTTTTATTTTATTTTGGTATTGAAAATGGTTTTCATAATGTTTTTATATCAATGTGTTGTATTGATATCTTGTGATTGAAAAGTGGAAATGTTATGTTTTTTAAGCATGTTTTTTTGTGATATGATTATGTTATGGTTCTTGGGCATTGTTATGAAGACGGGTGGTTCCGTGATAAACTAAGGGAAGGTGAGCTCGATATAGATATCCAATGCATTGGGTAACACGAAGGATTTAAACGTTAAGGTTTCTTCGAAGAGATTTAGGGAATATACTGTAATGGGTATTCCAAACGTAACCATGAGGGTTACTCCCTTCGTAAGAATGTTATGAATGCCTCAAGTTACCTTTATGTATTATGATTTCTATGATTTATTCATGATTTGATGAAGTATGTTAAAGTGAATATGTTTTATGAGTAAATTATGATTTCATACATGGAATAATGTTTTCATTTCATACTTTTATATCCCTTACTGAGCTTTTTATGCTTATCCCATGTTTTTGAAAGTTTTTTCACAGGTTAAGGGAAGGGTACATGATGTGATGATAGTGTAAAGGAAGTGTCAAGATTGAATCCATGTTTTATTTTAAATATGTTTCCGTTGATGGAAAAAATGAGTACAATATTTTATGTAACCACTTTGTTTAAATGTGGAATGTAATGCATGTTTTATGATCTAATTATCTAAAACTCTAAACCGGAAAAGATCCTCAACGTGTATTATTGAAGTAACTCAAGATTAATTAATGTTTAAGGATGGGGCCTTATAGTTGGTATCAAAGGGAGGCTTAGATAACTTTAGGAGTTTGAATTCTATTAAATTATTATCCAAAAATATTATTTTTGGTCAAATTGAAATTATATAGCATTTGAAGATTACCATGTTGCTTCATCTAAGACATGTTTGTTCAGAATGGTTTTCTGCAGAGGAAACCGGGAAGCAGTGCTAGGAAGGAATACAGAAAAAAATAACCTTCTGAATCAGCATCCTAAGATGGTAGGAATTTGAACTGAACAATTTGTTGCAGTAATGGCGCAGCTGACTGAAATGATAAATGGTGGTGGTATCCATGCATGAGATCAGCCAGATCAACCATAGAGGAACATGTCAGTGGTTAAACATTTCATGAGGCAACATCCCCTATCATTCAGAGGATCATCTGACCCTGTTCTAGCTGAAGGGTGGATTAAAGCACTGGAGAAGATTTTCGATGTCATGGGGTGTTCAGACAATCAAAATGTTAGTCTTGCAATTTACCGTTTGGATGGTGAAGCAGATCAGTGGTGGTCGATGGTTTAAAATATCAGGGAAGCTGATGAGATTGATGCTCTCGACTGGGATGAATTCAAAGGTATGTTTCTTGAGAAGTATTTTCCTAAGGCTGTTCGACTTAGGATGAAAAAAAAATTCTTGGAATTGAGGCAAGAGGATGACTCAGTGTCTTCCTATGAAGAGAGGTTCACTCGGTTGGCAAGGTATGCCCCAAAATTTATCCGAGACCTTGATAGTAAAATCAATCATTTTTACTCAGGATTAAATCCAAAACATTGAAGGGATTTAGCTTCTCGTGAGTTCAAGAGTTATTAAAAGCTTGTTCGATGTGTTGAGAAGGTGGAAATGGAGTTTTCCTATGATCAAGTGTTCTATAAAAACCAGCATAAGAAGAGACTGTGGTGGCAGGAGAAAGGAAAGAATTCTTCAAAAAGGTCTGACGGTAAGAAAACTAAGTTTCCAGTTTGTGATAAATGTGGTAAAATTCATGATAGGGAATGTATTCTGAATTCTGGAAAGTGCTACCGATGTGGTAAGATGGGACATAAGGCTCGTGATTACACTGAAAAAGATCAGGGTGATGGTAAGAACACATTTGATTTATAGTTAGTGAAATGTGTTAAGTGCAATGAGACGGGTCACTATGAAAATGAGTGTCTGAAAAAGAGCTCGAGTGATGGGAAGTAGTTATACTACAAGAAGAAAGGGGCGGTGAAATCCTTTGAAACTACTTCAGCAGATGTCAGGCCATCAAATGAAGTGGTATCAGGTACTTTGTTTGTTTTTTCAGATTATGCCAGAGTGTTGTTTGATTCAGGGTCTACACATTCTTTCATATCTGAAAACTTTTATAGTAAATTGGGAATTCCATCTCAAGAAATGACTCCTGAACTTGTGGTAAAAACACCTGGGGGAAATTTTGAGGCACAAAGAATTTTTAAGAATCTTCCTATCCTTATCCATGGAAAGAACCTACTTGCAAAATTATTCTTTTACCTCTAGTATGGTTTGATGTTATCCTGGGTATGGATTGGCTCTCTATTTACCATGATAAGATTGACTATAGAGATAAATAAGTTTCTTTTCAGAAAGACTTTCAGTTTGTGTAAAATAATGAACCCTTAATTTTGATAATATATCAAGAGGCCGAGAAACTTGTAAAATATGGAAATGAATGTTACCTTGCACATATTGTTGAAAACAAGGGAACTGTTTAGATGAATGATGTGCCAGTGGTAAATGAGTATCTTGATATTTTTCCTGATGAGTTTCCTGGAATAATAGCAGATCGGGATGTTGAGTTTACTGTTGACTTAGTTCTTGATACTAAGCCAATTCCAAAACCCCCTTATCGAATGGCTCAAACTTAACTTTTAGAGTTGAAGGATCAATTGCAAGATTTATTAGGGAAAGGTTTTATTCGACCTAGCACATCACCATGGGGTGCTTCTGTTTTATTTGTTAAAAAAAAGAAGGTTCAATGAGACTTTGCATTGATTATAGATCCTTGAATAACATCACTGTTAAGAACAAATATCCTTTGCCTCATATCGATGATTTGTTTGATCAGCTCCAGGGAGATCAGTATTTTTCAAAGATTGACCTGAGATCGGGGTACCATCAGTTGAAGGTAAAGGAAGAAGATGTTCTGAAGACCCCATTTCGTACATGATATGGCCATTATGAATTTGTAGTTATGACTTTTGGGCTAACCAATGCACCTGCTATATTCATGGAACATATGAATAGAATTTTCCATCAGTTCTTGGATAAGTTTGTGGTTGTTTTCATTGATTATATTTTGGTGTTTTCTAAAAGTAAAGAGGAGCATGGAAGACATTTAAGGGTTATTTTGCAAACCTTGAAAGAAAATAAATTGTATGGGAAATTCATCAAGTGTGAGTTTTGGTTGCGACACATTTCTTTCCTTGGTCACATTGTTTCTAAATATGGGATAACTATTGATCCCGCAAAAACAATGCTTGTTGAAGAATGGCCAAGACCCAAAAATGTAACTGAGATTCATAGCTTCCTTGGTTTGGTAGGATATTATCGAATGTTTGTTAGAAATATTTCATGGTTATCTAGTCCATTGACTAAGCTAACTTGGAAGGGTGTTAAGTTTATCTGGAAAAAAGAATGTGATGATTGTTTTCCGGAATTGAAAAAAAGATTGGTGAATGCTCCAGTTTTGGCACTACCTTCCAGGAATGGTGAGTTTGTTATCTATAGTGATGCTTCATTGAAAGGACTTGGTTGCATCCTAGTGCAGAATGATCAGGTAATTGCTTATGCTTCACGACATTTGAAAAATCATGAGGTAAATTAACCTACACATGATTTGGAATTAGCTACTGTTGTTTTTGATTTAAAAATTTAGAGGCATCATTTGTACGAAGTAAAGTGTGAAATATATACCGACCAGAAAAGTTTAAAGTATATATTCACTCAGAAAGAATTGAACATGAGACAGAGGAGATGGCTAGAATTAATCAAGGATTATGATTGTACAATTCATTGCCATCAAAGAAAATCAAACAAAGTGGCTGATGCTTTGAGTCTAAAAAGTAATGCTCCATTAATAATGTTGTGTTTGGAACATGATCCTTTGGTTAAGGATTTGAAGAACTTTGGCATAGAAGTTGTTGGTGCAGGATGTTCTTATGTTTTGTTTCAGGTATCAGTGAAATCTTCTCTATCAGACAGAATTAAGCAAGCACAGAAGCAAGACAACGAGTTGCAGAAAAAGGTAGAGCTGGTTCAGAAGGGTAAGTTTCCTGAATTCAACATTGATAATGATTGTGTTTTGAGATTTGGGAAGAGATTGTGTGTGTCGTGTGATTCACAGTTGAAGAGAGAGTTGTTATGTGAATCTCATAGTTCTCCGTTTTCAGTTCATCCAGGCAGTACTAAGATGTATAGATATCTTCAGGAATATTACTGGTGGGACAGAATGAAAAGAGATATTGCTGATTTTACTATGAAGTGTTTGACTTGTCAACATGTTAAACCAGAGTGGCAGTTACCAAAAGGGATGATTCATCCCTTACTAGTGCCAGAGTGGAAATGAGAGAATATATCCATGGACTTCATTGTGGTATTACTGAAGACACCTCGAGGTAATAATGCAATCTGGGTTATTATTGATCGCTTGACTAAATCTGCTCATTTCCTTGCTATACGAGATACTTTTTCCCTAGATCAAAATTCCCGTTTGTATCTTAAAGAGATAGCCAGGTTACATGGAGTTCCTATCTCCATTGTATCTGACCATGATCCCAGGTTCACTTATAACTTTTGGAAATGCCTTCATAAGTCATTGGGTATTGAATTAAATTTTAGTACGACTTTTCATCCTCAATCAGATGGGAAGTCAAAACGAACGATTCAGAGTTTGGAGGATACGCTACGTGCTTGTTTGATGGATTATCAGGGAATTTGGGACCAACATCTTTCTTTGGTTGAGTTTTCTTATAATAACAGTTTTCATTCCACAATACAAATGGCACCATTTGAGGCATTATATGGGAAGCGGTGTCGAACTCCATATTTTCGGGATGAAGTAGGTGAAAGGAAGTTGATGGGAACAGAATTAGTAAAAGAGTTAGCAAAAAAAGTTCAGCTGATACAGAAACACATGAGAACAACTCAGAGTAGGAAGAAGAGTTATGTAGAAAACAGGTGGAAGGATCTCTCTTTTGAGGTAGGCTATCATGTTTTTCTCAAAGTATCACCATGGAAAAATGTGATGTGATTTGGTAAGAAAGGAAATTTGAGTCCAAGGTTCATTGGACCATATGAAATTCTTGAGAGAGTTGGATTAGTTGCATACCGAGTGGCTTTACCTCAGAGTTTATCTCAGGTACACAATGTTTTTCATGTTTCAATGTTAAGGAAGTACATGCCAGATCCATCTCATGTTTTGAGTCTAGAGGTAGTTCAGCTGGAATAGAATATATCTTATGAGGAACAACCGGTCCAGATTCATGACCACAGGGAGGGAGCATGTGTTGCGGAATAAGGTGATTCATCAAGTAAAGGTTTTGTGGAAAAACCACATGATTGAAGAGGCAACATGGGAATCTGAAAATGAAATGAGGGATAAATACCCCCACTTATTCGATAAGTAAATAAATTGTGGGGACGCAATTTTCTAAAGGGGGTAAGGATGTAACATCTCAAGTATGTAATGAATAATATATATTCTTATATATGTCTATTTATGAATTATATAGTGTTTTAATAGGCTTAATATGAGAATAAATCCAATCTTAAGTATAGAATTCTCTAATATTTTTAAAAGATTGTTTTAATGCCTTTTGATGGCGAACCATTTTTAAATCTATTTTTTTGAAATTTTTATAAGATCTATTTGTAAAAATAAACTTATTCTTTATTATTGGGACATTGAAATTTACTTTGGATAAATTTTTTGGTATTTTTTGACAATGTTCATTTTTTAATGAATAGTGAAAAATACTTCATTTTACATCAAAACTGCTTTTTCATCTAATTTAATTATATGGTTAGATTATCTTTCTAATTGGTATTAAAGTGTAATTAGAATATATTTTTACCATTTAATCCAATAGTGGTCATTATAATTAATTCCAATTTGGAATTGGGCATAAACTAATGCCAAACTTTTCATAGATATTGTTTCAAAAAAACCTGCTATTTGTTTTGACAACGGGAATTATTATTAAATTAATTAATGCAATTTCTGTGATTGGATTTTGGTAAAATGGATTACATATTTGGAATCAGAAGGTCCAAATAATGTAATCAATACTCTTTTGTTGTTGGACTTTGTGAATAGTAACGACGGTAATTATCGTTAATTATCTTGATTAATTAGTAATCGGGTAGTTAAGGATAATAAAATAATATCATAATAATAATAAATGATACCAACATGTGTCCTAATACTACTGGTTGTGTCATCGCCGACCATGGGATGCCTTGTGCGAAACTTGGGGACCCCATGGAATCACTTTTGTGTGATAATGACTTTTTATCTTTTTATTTTTTTAAAGAAAGTAAATATAACAAAGAATGTATCACCTGAGTAAAAAAATTTTAATTTTGTCTACATAAATTATCTCTTGGACTATAAATAGTCATTGGAAATCTAAAAATATTTCCTACATCATAGTGATTTTTTTATAATTTTTATAAATTAAATAAATCAAATTAGTTATGACATCATGGTGATGCAGCGATTACATCATTAATAAAGGATTTAAATAAAATGGAAAGATAATGTTAAAAATAAGACTTAAACTTGTCAAAGACCTATTGGATGAGTATATTTCGAACTCTTATCACCTTATCCTAGAAATAAATCAATGTGGGACCTTTAAAATCCGAAACTCATTTGAAAATAAAGTAACATTTTATACCTTTCCAAGAGTGCCCCACCTCTCCTCTTATAAAAGGCCCCCACCACTACCTCCTCACCCAAACCTCTAAAGCCTTTGGCTCAGACAAGATCTGCTAATTTTATATCTTCACATCCCTCTTTTCATCCTAGAAGCCTTACCTTAGGCAGAAATATCTTCAAGAAACCCTTTTGGTTCTAACCAAGAGGAGTTACCCGATTTAAAGGTAAAGACTTCTCTAATGTTCTTTTGTTTTATTTTGCTTCTCCAACCCCCTAAACTCTTTTTATTCATTTATTTTCTAAAAACACCAGTATTTTAAATATACAAGGATGTTTTTATAATAATTATTCGATCTACACTTACACACACCTACATATAATGGTTAAAGAACATTCTGTTTCCGTGGATGACGAATTTCTGCCTCACAAAACGATGATTGTTCAATATTCTTATAACACCTTAAAAGGTGGCCATTAAGATGTCACTATATTTATATATTATATATAATATGTTTATGTTTTCCTTAAGCTTCTGTATTGATCATTTATGGCATAACTTTATGGTTTTCATTATGGGTAAATGCGATATCTTCATTTTAGGAAGTGCGGACTACCTCCCTCTCAAAGTGATTGTATTCGTTAATGCCATATGTGGGATGTATAAAGGATGGAGTTAATGATATTATATATGATATTATACTGGAATTATAATATACCTTTACATCATTATGATTCCATTCCATAAAATATGAAATAGAAATGAAAGTAGCGTTCATGCGTACGTACGGCTTACCATCTCCATGAACAGTGCATTTCATTTCTTACCTCTAAATGTTATGTAATATTATAAATGCATGTATATACTGGATATAAATGATAAATATGATATATATATCATGAATATAATTCTTGATATAATGTATAATTTACCACATGAACAACTTGTAATTATAAGGAGTTTATTTTTGACTTAAGTACCAATGATCGACAAAACAACCGTTATTATCTTAAATAATTACATAGTGTTTATAACATGGTAATAAGTGATATAAAAGTAATAATGAACTTGAAAAAGGTTCTTAAGAAAGTATAAATTAACTCAAGATTATTATTCAGGAGGTTAAATAATGATCGAGTCAAGTCGGACCCGAGGTAAGGGACTTCGTCTCAATCTCCTTTCATTGATGCATATTATGTTTTATACACAACTTTCTATTATACGGTGTATAAACCCCTTTGAATTTTATGATTATTCAAAAGGAATATTTTTATACGAAGCATTTACTAAATGAAAAAAGGGAATGTTTTCTTTGTCGTACGTATGCGGCGACAACGACTTCTCCACCGCCGTGACCATTATTTGAGTTTCAGATTCCTCTACAAGCCATAACTTTTTTTGAATGAAAAATAAATACCATGTTTTACTTTTCTTTTATTTTGGTATTGAAAATGGTTTTCATAATGTTTTTATATCAATGTGTTGTATTGATATATTGTGATTGAAAAGTGGAAATGTTGTGCTTCCTTTATGCATGTTTTATGTGATACGATTATGTTATGGTTCTTGGGCATTGTTATGAAGATGGGTGGTTCTGTGATAAACTAAGGGCGGGTGAGCCCGATATAGCTCTCCAATGCATTGGGTAACGCGACAGTGTTAAACGTTAAGGTTTCTCTGAAGATATTTAGGGAATATACTGTGATGGGTATTCCCAACGTAACCATGAGGGTTACTCCCTACATAAGAATGTTATGAATGCCTCAAGTTACCTAAATGTCTTATGATTTATATGATTTATTCATTATTTGATGAGGTATGTTAAATTGATTATGTTTTATGAGTAAAGTATGATTTCATACAAGGACTAATGTTTTCATTTCGTACTTTTATATCCCTTACTGAGCTTTTTATGCTCATCCCAAGTTTTTGAAATGTTTTTCATAGGTCAAGGGATGGGTACATGTTGTGATGATAGTGTCAAGGAAGTGTCAAGAAAGAATCCATGTTTTATTTTAAAAATGTTTCTGTTGATAGAAAAAATGAGTACTATCTTTTATGTAACCACTTTGTTTAAATGTGGAATGTAATGCATGTTTTATGATCTAATTCTCTAAAATTCTAAACCTGAAAAGATCCTCAACGTGTATTCTTGAAGTAACTCAAGATTAAGTAATGTTTAAGGATGGGGCCTTATATGAATAATAAAATATTAATTAATAATTATTAATGCAACTAATAAATAATTAATAATATAACCAATAACTCTATTTATAATAATAATACATTTATTAGAAATAATAATAATAATTAATCAATTAAATAATATAATTATTATTTATTTATTATGTATTAAATAATAATGTAATTATTATTAAGGATATAATTTTTAATAATTAATAATAATAATAATAATAATAATAATAATTTATTTATTATAATGAATATGTGTTGTGGAAACTTATCATGTTACGTTCCTAATTTTGATATATTTTTTGTACTATTTTTATCTAACTCTTTTTATTACAATCTGTTTTTTATGTATTATTTTTATGAATAAATTTTCATTTAAAATGCATTGTTTATTTAAATTTCAAGAATTCAAAGTATCTTGACTCAATATTGGAAATATTTTATATTGAAACAATAATGTTTTTTTTGTAATTTAAATTATTTTTATTTTTTTATTTAAATTTTATTTATTTTGAGTTATTTTATATGTGTTAGGTCCATATTTTAATATTCAATTAAATAATATCAATTTATTATATTTTATAGATTTTCAATATTATCCATTTAGAACAAACTATGTCATAATATTTTGTGATCATGTAACTCTATAATCTAATAAAATATAATTGAATGAATTTAACACAAAAAAAATATTATAACATGTGTGTATACATAAAAATATACATGTTAGAATAGAAAATAACATAAAAGGATAAAGAAGATTAAAATATAATCATCATAAGATATTATTTTTTTAACATATAACAAGTTTTGTTCTTACTCGATAACTTTGAATGCTTATAACTTATAAATTACAAATATAACCTAAATTGAATTGAAAATATAGAATTAAAACATATAAAATAACTAAAAATAATATATTACAAAAAAATAAAATGGAAAATCATATAAATGTCACAAAATAATTTTTTTTTAATACATCATATTGATACCTCATAAAGATTTATCCACAAATATGTTTTCTCTTCTTAATCAAACTACATTAAATGTATAAAAAATTAAAACTATAATTAAATTTTACATAAAAAAATAAATATAAACATACTATATTAAAAATATGTTAAAATAAAATTAGTTAGATTAAAATAGAAAAATATATATTTATATTAGGGGCATAAAATTGAAAATTTCTATATAAACACATAATAGTAACTTTAGTAGTGTGGGCATTGTAGCGGTGACAATGACAGGTACTGTGAAGGCACTGTAGAGGTAATGGGTACTATAGTAATAACTCTAATAGTTACAGGGTACTATAGTAGTACTATTCTTCGATGTGGCCTTTGCGCTAAAAAGTGATCCTTTAGGCCACCAAAACATATTTTCATGCCATAGGGCCTTCAAGCCATCAAATTGTAAAGTGTATGATCTATTCACGTTTTAGAGCCTTTTTTCTTCTAGGACTTTGGTCCATATAATGTCTAGGACTAGGGGTCATATAAGGGTTCCCTCTCGACCAAGTTAAAAAGTGGTTTCTTTCCTTGATAAAAAGGTCTTGACCCCATTTTATTTAGATTATTAATAAATATTAAGAAATAATTTTTTATTAATTATTAAGAATTATTATTTATCAATAATATTAACAATTATTATTAATTACAATGTTTATTAAATTATTAATTAAATTGTTAATTATGATAAATTTTTATTAATTTAAATATATTACATTATTAAATATTATTAATTTTTAAAATGAAGGTGTTATAATTTATGTTAAGATATATAAGGGTTAAAACTTAAATCCACCCATTTTGAATCAAAAGTGATGTTGGATGAACCTAAAATGTCCTATGTTAAAATGAAGGTTTCATAATTTAGAAAATATTAGGATTGATTATCCTTATCATATTATTTCTTAATAATTACCCTAACATTTTACATTTTAGTCAATGGAAAGAATAAGGAGGAACCATGTAAACAATGAGGGAATTGATAAATACAATGATTATCCCAATGATAAATGAAAGAGGATGGGGGATGGAATAAAAAATCTCATAGTGTTTCTCACACCACATTCTCAAGCTATGGACAATAAGAAAAACCATGTCGAACTCCCAAATGTTTTAAAGAATGAACTACTCTACATTGAGTCCTTCATGTGACAACATTCACCTACCTTTAGTGTGTCTTCCAATCTATTAATTACAAAGTAATGGATCAACACATTAGAAAATATATTTTACATTCTCTAGTACTTGAAGCCTGAAAAGGTTGTTTTTATATGTGTACCATTTGAAAGGAGAAAACAATCAATGATGGAATCTAATTAAGAATACAAGGTAAGATGATGAAATTGACAGCATAGACTGGGGGACTTTAAGAAGATATTTTTCCCTAAATTACATTATAAATATAATAGAAAACCCCAAAACGAAACAAAATATTTATGTTGAAATGATATTTTTTTTGTAAAATAGGTTTTATTTTCTTAAAAAAATGTGATAGGGTTTTACATATTTTCAAAAAGGGGTTGATGGAGGTGTGAACCCTATTCAATCTTCCCTTATTCACTAAGAATCATGAATGAGGTTCACGCTTTCATGTAGGGGTAGAAATAAGCATGAACCCCATACATGGTTCCTTTATAATCAATACACAGGTTGCGTGAACGGGGTTATACCTCCCATTGAAAAAAATACTATTAATGGATCCACCTTATATTCACTATATTATAGCTGGATATTTTGTAGTGAAGATCTTTCGAATATTATCCTCAATATAATAATTCCTGGCTTTCGGGAAGGTAACATTTCTATTTTAAATTTTTTGAATAATTGTTTTATTATTTTTATTATTTAATTATGTAAATTATATGGTTGTATGAAGGTATGAATTAATGTTATTTGTAAGATTTAATTTATTTTTTAATTAATTTTATTTTTCATGTTTTAATTTATACTGAATGATTTAGATAATTTAATTGATAATCTAAATTTTATGTATAAAATAATATAATTTAATCAAAAAGGTTTGCATGTGAATTTGAAAGCCAACCCACACCGACAAATTTTATTAAAAATAAAGTAAAGTGTTACAAAAATGGAAAGACAAGTCATAAAATTCCCACAATAGATAATATATTTATAATAAAATAAATGTAAAATAAAATATTGAATACATAGATAAATAAAGTGAATCTACCTAAATATTATAAAAAAATATATTATTAATAATTATATATCTACATATAATATTAGTAAATTTATTTGAAAATAATTATTCATATATAAGTTAGATTATTTATGAAAATTTAATTTATTTAAATATATAATATATTATTCAATACATAGATATAAATATTTTTTTTAATGAGCCTAATTTTTTTTCTGTTAAATAATTTTTAAATTATAATAACTAGAAATAATTATTATTCTGAGTAATTATTTGAAAAATACAATTTTTTGAATTTTGGAAAGTTTAATTACTTCATAAAATGTATATATACTTATCTAATTTTATTATATTGAATAAAACGTAAGTTTACAATATTTTATTTTTTATTTATGTGTAAATTAAATTAATTTTTGATAATTAAATTTAACAGAATTTTCTATTAATAATATTTTGAGTAATTATGTATAAAATATTAATATTTTTTTAGGAAACTATAGTTTCTTAAATATATATATATATATAAATATATTTTAAAATATTAATAAATACATCTAGATATATCAAAATGTACACATATAATAAAATGCAATAGATTGGAAATTAAAAAAATGTACAATATATTATTGGATGCATA
The DNA here is from genome assembly GCA_963277665.1 of Viscum album. NCBI lineage: Eukaryota > Viridiplantae > Streptophyta > Magnoliopsida > Santalales > Viscaceae > Viscum > Viscum album. The sequence continues at coordinate 610,174,279 of OY728129.1, read as the reverse complement.
AATAGATAAAAGTATTATAGTTAATTGTTTTTTTAAAAATATTAGTAACAATCATTACATAAAAATGTGTATATCATAACTTAAATTCCAAAATGAATATCATTATCGTGACAATATAATTTATATTATTTGAATATAATATTTGATTAATGATATTAGGAACATGTAACCGACATAATTAAATACAAAAATTCACATATAAAAATTGATATTTAAAAAATGGTAAAAAATTTGTATAAATATATATTTATTATTTATTATATATAATTATATGTACTTTTTATAATATATAGCACATAATAACTATTCCAAAAAAAATTTAAGAATATTTTTGTGATGACTGGTCTTGAGATGGATGAAAAATGAATAATTGGAATTGATGCCTTATTTTTTTGTATATGGTTTTATAATTTGTAGTAATTTCATTTTCCTTTCCTCATTGATGACCTATGTGTCATCCCTCTCTATAAGAATGTAAGGACCTGCCTATCCATGTAAAAATGTTATATATCCCAAACCTCTAGAACCACTCACTTTCATGTGAGTAACACTGTAATATTAAGGTATTCCATAAGAGGCGTTGTTATTTGATGTTGTATTTTTACACCATGATTCAATAGAGAGTGGTGGTTAATAAAATCCATGATAGTATTGGGTCTAGAAGTTTCCCCTAGGTTTTCATCAGTTTATCAAATAATGAATAACAATCCATTTAAAACGTCTTCAAATCAAGTCACAATTATTTAACAATAAATAATTAAAACATGTCAAACATTCGATGATGTAGTATAAATATATATAATGGTTTATTAAAATTTGATTCTAGGTAATCTTTTATACTTCAATATACTACAATGGTGTGGTGATTTATATCGATCAGGGTTTTAGCTGTAGTTTTCCTCTGGAAAGAGTGGAAAATATTCATGAATGAATGAATATAAATAGGTATGTATATATATATATATTAGTTATAATATATATTTATGTTTAAAGTTACAATATATAGATGAAAATAAGTATCTCCAAAAAATTAATAGTATTTTGTGATGACTAAGAAATGTATGATAGAAATTACATTTTTTATTTTTATTGTATGTGGTTATATAATTTGAAATAATTTCATTTTATTTTCCTTTTTTATGAAATGTGTTTCATTCCTCTATCTAAGAATGTAATAACTTGTATGATCACATAAAAAATTTAAGTATCTTTGTCACGACCCGTCCTCGGGGCCCGTGCCGTGACTACCCCAAGCCCACCTTCCATAGGCCAGGGGTTGACGACTAGCACCAAAGGCGTAAATCCCTATACTGGGAAGGAATTGCCTTTATAGAAGTAAACAGACTCAACATAGTAAAAAAATGATGTAAGCACAAGTAAAACAGTATAAAAAAGTAAGTGCTGAAAAGAAAGGGGCCGGAAATTAAAGCCCAATAGCGAGTATAGTACAACTGAAAGCCTGGTACAACAACAATAAAGTAAAGCAACAACCACTGAGTCATCCTCCGGGAATCCCACCTGATGGGTGGGTACATATGGTCTTCTCAGCACCTTGAGTCCGTCCTTCCGCTCCGTGTACGTCCTTCCGAGTGGTCCACCTTCATGTATCATCCGGCTCCACAAGTCTCTACCACAATCAGTGTTGTCCGTCATCTGCATCCAACACAATGTAGTGCGGGCATAGCCCGTGCAGGGGTGAGTATAACAATACTCAGTAGGGACCCCGAGACCCCCGAAGGACTCCCAGAATCCATGAAGGATAAACCACAAAGGAAAGTTACAATCCCAAAGTATCAACCAACTCTACTTAGGTATATTCCCATACATATACCTAAGTCATCAATCCCAATACAAATCCAAATCTCGGGCCCAAGAACAATCTAGTCCATACAAGAAATAAGTCAATCAAATCGTTGATAATGATTGAAAGTAAAGACTCATCTCACACAGGTATACATATTTCATAAAGCGATAGAGATGATCGGATGTAGTCACTGATTCATCTAAGCTGTCGGACCCACATAGGATACTAGACTAGATAAGCTATCAAACCCACATAGGATACTAGAACAGATACTCTGTCAGACCCACATAGGATACAAGAACAAAAGTCAAAATATCAGACCCACGTAGGATACAGGAATAATAGTCATCGCCGTCGAACCCACGGAGGATTCCAGTACAGTAATCGTCATCGCCGAACCCACAGAGGATTCCAGTACGGTAGTCGTCGTCGCCGAACCCACGGAGGATTCTAGTACTGTAGTCATCATAGTCGAAGCCAGCTCTAGGGTTCCCACACACAGTACGCTTGATTCCAGGAGGGTCCGCTCCCCGAGCCAAGGGGTCAGTACATCAACTATCATGAAGCCTGAGTTATTGTACCCCGAAGTTTTGTCTCATTAAAAGAAACCCAATGCGATAGACGACACATCAATTGGACACTCAGTCTGAGAGATATTGCCTTTTCCGTTAGAGGGGCTTGGTTGGAAATACACTCATTCCAAACCTGGCTGTTTTCCAAAGTCGTCCAAAACTCACTTAGAGTATCTCAAAAGGACCGATTCATCGCGAGGGTCCCAGTTCTGTAGACGGTGCGTCGATCAGACACGCGGTCTTCATGTTATTCATGTTTAAGTGAAAACGAGCCCGACCCGTTAAGCTCTGTGGGATGGTGGGTCAGGTCAACCTAGTTTTGGTGGGTCCGACCCAGCAGAGGGTCGAACCGGCCCGATGAGTCACACGGCCCAACCCGGCCCAGTCTAGCGCGGCCTGGCTGGCTGCAGCTCAGCCGGCAGGCCGAGCGGCTCTGCCTGGGTGGCCGAGTGGTCCGGGGGGGGGGGGGGGGGGCTCCGCTTTCCCGAAATGGCAGCACCGCCCTCCCAGAAGGCCGGCGGAAACCGGCCGGCCTTCCCGGTGCGAGTTGCAGGAATAGGCGGGATGCAGTTCCTTCTACGCGGTGCCCTCCTGGCATTGTGACTTCTTCATCCCGGCCGGGTGATGAGTCGTTCGGTTCTCCGCCGAGCAGCCCGTGGAGCGTGGGCCACGGTTATCCGTAGCGCGGTGCCCGTTGTGGCATCGCGGTCTCCCTTCGGCCCAGTCGTCTTTAGGTGGCCGGTTCTCATTTGGCCGAGCGGCCCGCAGTTACGGGCCGTGGTTCTTCCACACGCGGCCAGCGCGCGGCCGTCGCCTTCGCTCGCAACCGCCTCCATTCTCCACCACCTCCCTTTGCGAATTAATAAAACAAGAAACGACGGAGGGTCGTCTAACCATGTTTGTTTGGCCCGCGCCCTCCGCGTTAGGTGGTAACAATCAGCCAATACAAACTATGATTCTCAACGAAGAATGGGGTACAAAATATTCACTTCAAATTGTACAAACCCCTACCTCGAAATAATGTTTGCGTTAGTCGAGCATCGCAGAAGACGACATCACAGGAAGACGGCATCAACTCGTTGACGTTGGGAAAGAAGGAGTCGAGGATGGAACATCATCGGTGTTCCTTGCGGGTGGCTCCTTCTCCTTTTTCTTAGACGAAGATCGAAAGAGACGATCATCGTTATTCAGCGGTTCTTCATTGGAAGGATGGTGTTCTTCGTGAAAGAGAGGAACTCCTTCTTCAAAATCTCAAGAGCTCTCCAAAAATCCTCTCAACGCAACGAATTCCCCAAAATAAAATAATATCTAAGGCTATTATTTTTATTCACACATGTAATTCAAAATTCAAACTCCGTAATTAATTAATTTAAGAGTTTGAATTCATTAATTAAAATGTGTTGGCAAATATTAAAGAGAGGGAAAGGGAGGTGAAGAGATCTCATTCAAAAAGGGGGAGTTGTCAAATTAATTAAAGGGGGTGTTAATGGGGAGTTTAGGGGAGGTGATAAGTTAGGGTTCGTGTGGGCCCCACCTCACAAATATCCTCTCATGAGAGGTTATGTGGGTGTGGGCCCCACCAATAACTTCCCCATGTAGGATTTAACTACCCAAGATAAATAAAAATGTTCACAACAATTTTATTTAAATTTTTATTAAACCCAAAAAATTAACTTTCAACCCGCATAAAAGGCAACTGCGGTAAAGGTCCCCTTAAGAGAATACTAGAGCTACGAGTTCATCGGTGCCCTAAGATTTCAATTCTGAGAACCGGTTGAAAAGATAGAAAAATCCGTACGTACGTTTACTTAACGTACCCGAACAAAACATCCGAAATTGATTCCGGGCACACTGGACCTCGGAATCAAGTGCCGTCAGAAACTGAAGACTCGTAAAATTCCAAAGTATTTAAGAAAAAATTTTCCATGAAATTCCTGGGTCTTTAAATTAATCCCACCTCAGGTTTTTACATCCCCGTAAAGCTACAACACACACTAGGGAAACAAATGGGGGTACTATACATGCATCTGAGCCTCCCGCTCCTAGGTGCTCCACTGGAGGTTCCCATACTGCCAGCGAATGCGCACCAGAGGAATCGACCGTCCACATAGGACCCGCTCATGTCGATCCTCGATCTCCACTGAGACCTCCGTAAATGTCGCCCCACTATCAATGTCTAGATCCCCATGATCAATGATGTGGGATGGGTCGTGCACGCATCTCCTCAGCTGAGATACATGGAAGAAATCCTGCACCCGGTGCAACTGAGGTGGAAGGGATAGGCAGTAAGCCACCTCGCCTACTCTAATGAGGACCTAGAAAGGTCCTATGAAATGCAGAGATAACTTGCCGCCCTGACCAAATCTCTGTAGACCCCGTCGAGGTGAGACCCGTAGGAAGACGTGATCACCATCCTCGAACTCCAGTGGTCTCCATCTTCTCTCAGCATAGGACTTCTGTCTGCTCTATGTAGTCTTCATCCTCTCCTGGATTATCTTCACCTTCTTCGTCGTATCCTGAACCATCCCTGGTCCTACAAGTGCTGACTCCCCTGGGTCAGTCCAGCATAGAGGTGATCTACAAGGTCGGTCGTACAATGCCTCGTAAGGTGCCATCACGATGGTGGAGTGATAACTGTTGTTGTATGAAAAATCCACCAAGGGTAAGTTATCCTACCATCTGCGACCAAGGTCGAGGACACATGTACAGAGCATGTCGTCGAGAGACTGAATGGTCCTCTCTATCTGGCCTTCCGTCTGAGGATGGAAGGCGGTGCTCAGATGTAGCTACGTCCCAAAAGCCTCCTGTAACCCCTTCCACAGTCGAGAAGTGAAATAGGTATCTTGGTCGGAGACGATAGACAATGTCACACCATGAAGCCGTACGATCTCCTGAACATAGAGGCATCCCACGCTCTCTACTGAGCCCTGCTCTCTGATCGGTAGGAAGTGGGATGACTTGGTGAGTTGGTATATGATCACCCAAATAGAGTCATGCCCTCTGGATGTACATGGAAGCCCCGTCATGAAATCCATGGATATCCCATGCCACTTTCACTCTAGGACCTTTAAGGGTTGTACCAAGCCTGCTGGTACCTGGTACTCCACCTTCACTTGCTGACAAGTGAGTCATCGTGAAACGAACTCTTCTATAGCCTTATTCATACCCAGTCACCAGTTCTATCGTCTGAGGTCTTGGTACATCTTCATCACTTCTGGATGTACCGCTAGAGGGGAAGTGTGAAACTCCCTCAGCACTTCCTCCTACAGTTCAACTGGTACCATAGTACGTCCCATAAAGAGGATGACGTGCTCCCCTCCTTCAGAAATTCCATCAGGTGCCTGGCCTCTGGATATCTGAGAACATCTCATCTCACAGTAAATGTCCCCACGCTATGCCTCTCTGACTCGCTGAAAGAGTGGAGGAGTGACTGTGAGTGACTATAGAAAGGATACTCCATATCTATCCACAAAGGATATCTGCAACGCGGCTAGCTGCTCCATCGCCTCTCCTAGTAGCTGTATGCCCAGTCTCCTACTGAGAGCATCAACTACAATGTTTTCCTTCCCAAGAGTATAGACTATATCAAAGTCATAGTCTTGGAGGAAATCGATCCATAACCACTGTCTCAGGTTCAGGTCCTTCTGGGAGAAGATGTACCTGAGACTCTGGTGGTCAGAGTAGACTGTAAAGAGCTCTTCCATCAGATAGTTCCACCACATCTTCAAGGAGAAGACCACTGCTGCTAACTCCAGGTCATGGGTAGCGTAGTTATGCTTGTGCTGTCTCAAATTCCATGAAACATACGTGATCACTGCTCTCTCCTGCATCAGGACACACCCGATTCTGTTCCCTGATCCGTCGTAGTAAACTACTAACCCAACGCCCTCCTCCAGTAGCCTTAAGATGGGTGCACTGGTCAACCTATGCCTTATCTCCTGAAATCTCTGCTGGCATCTCTCTGACCACAAAAGGGTTTCCCCTTATTTTTCAAAGATGAAAGCGGTGATGCAACTCTGGAGAAGTCTTTCACAAATCTATGATAGTACCCAGCCAGACCTAGGAAACTCCGCACCTCCGTCACGCTCCTGGGTGGCTCCCAAGAAAGTATTGCCTCGATCTTCGCTGTATCCACTGCAACTCCAGCCTTCGATATGACGTGTCCCAGAAAGTGAACCTCTTGAATCCAGAACTATAACTTCAAGAGCTTACCATAAATATGGTGGTCTCAGAGTGTATCCAGTACAACCCGCAAGTGGTAGGCATGTTCCTCCTCAGTAGTCGAGTAAATCAGTATGTCGTCGATGAAGACTACTTCAAAGTGATCGAGGTAAGGCTGGAAGATCCTATTCATGAGACTCATGAACACTGATGATGTGTTGGTTACGCCAAAAGGCATAACCAAGAACTCATAGTGGCCATACCGACACTTGAAGGACGTCTTCTTCACATCCTCATCTCGACCTATGAGCTGATGAGAGCCTGAACTGAGGTCTATCTTCGAGAACCATCGTTCTCCCTTGAGCTGATCAAAGAGGTCGTCAATCCTCGAGAGTGGGTACTTGTTCTTCATGGTCACCTAATTCAGGCGATGGTAGTCGAAACATAGTCGCAAGCTCCCATCCGCCTTCTTGGCGAACAAAATCAGAGAAGCCTAGGGTGAAACACTGGGTCGGATAAATCATTTCCCCTGCAAGTCCTCCAGCTATACCCGCAGCTCACGAAGCTCAGCAGGAGTCATCCGATATGCTGGAGTAGATATCAGTGATATCCCAGGGTACAGGTCTATGTATAAGTCTACATATCTGTGAGGAGGTTGTCCTGGAACGTTGTCATGAACAAAATCCGCATACTGATCCACTACAACAGGAAAACTCGGACTCCGCACATCAACCGCTCTATGGATGAGACTAGCCAACTGATGTGTGATCGACTACCCTCTACTCTGCGTAAGTCCATCCTGTGCTGCAAAGGCTACCTTATCACCGATGAAGGTGAACCTGGTCCCATCCGTGCAGACACACTGCACCTTGCGCCTAATGCAGTCAATCTGAGGATGGACTGTAGATAACCAGTCCATACCCAAGATAATGTCTTAAGGCCTCGACGCTGCTACAAGAAGATCCCAGCCGAAGCTCTCGCCTCCTAGAGTAAGCTCACACTGCCGACACTAGTGCGTAATCATCTAGTTTTCTCCCTTAGGATTATCTAGCCGTAAGGATCAAGCCAACAGCTCCGTCAGAATCTCCGAGCCCCGAACAAGGGTAGTGGAAATAAAATAATGACTCACACATGTGTCTATAAGTACTACATCAAGGGTGGATTAGACACAGCTAATACCTTGAATCATCTCAGGTGTTCTGTGTTCATAGGACTCGACTACCTAGATCTGAGCCTGCCTATGTCTGCCAGCTCCCTATGGTCGGTGTGGACCTCCTGGTGGTGGTGGTTGTAGAGCCTCGAAATGTTGTCCACCACCTGCTGCTCGGCCAACTCCTCTGCCTTGTCCATCTGCTCCCGACGGACCACCATGGTCAAACCTCTGCCTCTTCCTAGGAGGTCCCTCTACTGTCTTCTTCTCGTCTGCATGGCGGGTTGGGTAGTCTCGAGCCATGCGACCCTGACCGCCATAATCATAGCACTGCCTGCTCCTTATATAGATGGCACTATTCCATGTGCCCCACACAACTGAACTGGTATCCTATGGTCGCTCGCTTGATGGCCTGGTCTGCATAGACATCTACGTCAACTGTCTACTGCCTTCTGTAGAAGAATCCTCTACGTGTCACCCTATGGTGGGTCTCGCTACTAGTGTCAGCTCAGCGAGAATGATCTCCACAATAAGGGCTCTCTCCACCACTCCCGCCTGCGTCGGAATGTTGAGGGAGATCATCAAATCCCTGATCTCATGTCTGAGTCCCCGCTCAAAGGTCTAGGCCTGAATGAATGAGTCCCATACCATATATGTGGAGTAGCGTGAGAGGTTAGTAAACCATGCTGAGTATTGAGCTACTATCATACTACCCTGCCCCAGATGTAGTAACTCCTGTATCCACACCGCACGAAGGGTGGCTGGAACAAACTCCGAGCAGAAAAGAATCTTTAATTCCGTCTAGAGAAAAGATGCATCATCATTATCATGGATCATCAGGCTCCACCATCTACCTACTATTGCATGAAATAGACTCACGAAAAGGATCACCATAAGGTTGGCTGGTGTCCCTACCAATCTGAAAACTCTGACGACAGCCTCTGGCCAGTCCTCAGCTGCCTGTGGGTCCATATCTTCATGGAACCTGGGTGGCCTCTATCATTGAAACTCGTGCAATGCACTCAGGTAGCACACATTCTCTACTGCTGGGGATGGTGTTATCGGTGGCCCAGTGGGTAGTGGTTCCGCTGGTGCCTCCGCTGTGATGGGGCCCTACACTGAAGCCTCGTCGCTCGGTGGTCTACCATCCCGTACATAACTTGGAACCCTAGATGGTTGCCTTAGTGGGGCCATCCTAAAAAGAAACAGGTGCGCCATGGTCAAAACAGTATACCTAGTGAGTTGACACAAATTAATCACAAAGAAAAAATTTCAAAGGAAACACACACACAATCAGTGTTTTCGTGCACTGAGTCGGAAATCAGAGGTCAGGGTCCTGGTGTATGGATTTGTCGGCCGCAGCACCAAAACTGGACTCCCTGGACTGAAAAACACACTCAATACTCTTAACACTATTGCTTTACAGAAGAGAATTCAGAGTCCTGCGTTCTACGATAGAACCTCCATCTGATACCAATTTGTTACGACCCATCCTCGGGGCCCATGCCATGACTAGCCCAAGCCCGCCTTCCATAGGCCAAGGGATGTCGACTAGCACCAAAGGTGTAAATCCCTATACTGGGAAGGCATTTCCTTTATAGAAGTTAACAAATACAACAGGGTACGAAACTGAAGTAAGCACAAGTAAAAAAGTATACAAAAGTAAGTGCTGAAAAGAAAGGGGTCGGAAATAAAAGCCCAACAGTGAGTACAATACAACTGAAAGACTAGTACAACAACAATAATGTTAAGCAGTAACTACTGAGTCTTCCTTCGGGAATCCCACCTGAAGGGTGGGTACATATGGTCTCCTCAGCACCTCGGGTCCATCCATCCACTCCGTGTACGTCCCGCCAAGTTTTCCAACTCTGTGTACCGTCCTGCTCCACAAGTCTACCACGATCAGTGCTATCAGTCATCTGCATCGAACACAACGTAGTGTGGGCATAACCCGTGCAGGGGTGAGTATAAAAGTACTCAGTAGGGACCCCGAGACCCCCGAAGGTCTCCTAGAATCCACGAAGGATAAACCACAGAGGAAAGTTACAATCACGAAGTATCAACCAACTCTACTTATGTATATGCCCATACATATACCTAAGTCATCAATCTCAGTTCAGCTTCAACTCTCAAACCCAAGCACAAACTAGTCCACACAGGAAAGAAGTAAATCACATCGATGATAATGATTGAAAGTCAAGACTCAGCTCACACAGGTATACATCTTTCGTAAAGTGATAGAGATGATCATATGTAGTTACTAATTCATCTAAGCTATCAGACCCACGTAGGATACTAGACCAGCTAAGCTGTCGGACCCACGTAGGATACTAGACCAGATACTCTATCGGACCAACGTAGGATACTAGAACAAAAGTCAAACTTTCGGACCCACATAGGATACACGAATAGTAGTCATCGCCGTTGAACCCATGGAGGATTCCTGTATGGTAGTCATCATCGCCGAACCCACGAAGGACTCCAGTACGGTAGTCGTCGTAGTCGCAACCAGCTTTAGGGTTCATGCACACATCACACTTGATTTCGGGAGGGTCCGCTTCTCAAGATAAGGGGTCGGTACATCAACTATCTTGAATTCCCGAGTTGATGTACCCCAAAGTTCTGTCTCGTCAAAAAGAACCCAACGCGATAGACGACACGTCAATTGGATGCCTGGTCTGAGAGATATTTGCTTTTCCGTTCTAGGGGCCCGGTTGGAAATACGCTTGTTGAAAACCCATCCATTTTCCAAATTCTTCTAAAACTCACTTAGATTATCACAAAAGAACCGCTTCATCATGAGGGTTCCAGTTACACAGACGCCGCATCGATCAGATGCGTGGTCTTCAAGTTATTCACGTTTAAGTGAAAACCGGCCCGACCCGTTAAGCTCTGTGGGATGGCGGGTCAGGTCAACCCAGTTTTGGTGGGTCCAACCCGAAAGAGGGTCGGACCGGCCCGATGAGTCACGCAGCCCGGCCTGAGGAGTGCGGCCTGGCTGGCCACGGCTCGGCCCTGGCGGCCGAGAAGTCCGAGGGGGGGGGGGATTTCCCGAACTGGCGGCGCCGCCCTCCCAACCAGCCAGCCGACCTTCCTGGCACGAGCGACCCACTCGGGTGGGACATGGTTCCTTTAGCGTGGTGCCATCCTGGCGCCGTGACTCCTTCATCCCGGTCATCTGACGAGCCAGCTGGTTTGCCGTCGAGCGGCCCGCGGAGCGCGAGCCGTGGTTCTCCACAGTGCGACGCCCCTTGTGGTGCCGCGGTCTCCCTTCAGTTAGGACAACATTAGCTGGCCGGTTCTCATTCGGTCGAGAGGTCCGTAGTTGCGGGATGTGGTTCTTCCACATGAGGCCGGTGCGCGGCCGCCGCCTTTGCTCGCCACCGCCTTCATTCGCCACTACCTCAATTTGCTAATTAATAAAACAAGAAACGATGGAGGGTCGTCGGGCCGTGTTTGTTTGGCCCGCGACCTCCGCGTTAGGTGGTAAAAATCGGCCAAATAAAAAATATGATTCTCAATGAAGAACGAGGTACAAAATATTCACTTCAAATTGTACAAACCCCTACCATGAAATAAGGTTTGCGGTAGTCGGGCGTCGCGGAAGACAGCGTCGCGGAAAGACGGCGTCAACTCATTGACGTTGGGAAAGAAGGAGCCGAGGATGGCACATCATCAGCATTCCTTGTGGGTGGATCCTTCTCCTTTGTCTTGGATGAAGATTTAAAGAGACAATCGTCATTATTTGGTGGTTCTTCATTGGATGGACGATGTTCTTCATTAAAGAGAGGAACTCCTTCTTCAAAATCTCAAGAGCTCTCCAAAAACTCTCTCAACACAACGAATGCCCCAAAATAAAATAATAGCAAAGGCTATTATTTTTATTCACACATGTAGTTCAAAATTCAAACTCCTTAATTAATTAATTTAAGAGTTTCAATTAATTAATTAAAATGTGTTGGCAAATATTAAAGAGAGAGAGTGGGAGGTGAAGAGATCTCATTGAAAAAGGGGGAGTTGTCGAATTAATTAAAGGGGGTGTTCATGGGGAGTTTAGGGGAGGTGATAAGTTAGGTCTCATGTGGGCCCACATCACATATATCCTCTCATTAGAGATTATGTGGGTGTGGGCCCCACCAATAACTTCCCCATGTAGGATTTAACTACCCAAGATAAATAAAATTGTTCACAACAATTTTATCTAACTTTTTTTATTAAACCCCAAAAATTAACTTTCAACCCACACACAACGCAACTGCAGTAAAGGTCCCCTTATGAGAATACTGGCGTTGCGAGTTCATCAATGCCCTCATATTTTGATTCTGAGCACTAGTTCAAAAGATAGAAAAACCCACACGTACGTTTACTGAACGTACATGAACAAAACTTCAGAAATTGATTTTGGGCACACCGGGCCTCGGAATCAAGTGCCGTAAAAAACTGTAGACTCGTAAAATTCCAAAATATTTAAGAAAAAAATTCCCTTGAAATTTCCGAGTCTTTAAAATCTTAAACCCTTATAACCCCTCAATTACATGTGATTAACAATATAATAACTTGGAATTCTACAAGAGGCATTATTGTTAGATGATGTAATTATACAACATGACTAATAAGAGACCAGTGGTTGATAAAATATTAGAAAATAGAGGAGCCATAATTTCACCCTAGGTTTTATTAGTATGTTAAATAATGATAAACCAACCCATAGAAAAAGTATCAAGATCATGTCACAATTATTTAATCATAAATAATTAAAACATGTTAGAGATTAGATGGTGTAGTGTGTGTATATATATATAAAACATTTTATTAAAATTTCCTTCTAGGTAATGAGGTATTCAATAATATATTCCACAGGTGAGTAAATTTATATAATTCTCATTTTAAGAAATCGTTTTCCAGTTCTAGGAGTGGTAAGTCTTCATGAGTGTTTGAATATATATATATAGATATTTATTATTTATTATATATTTATATAGGTAAAGTTATAATATGTATAAAATAATATGTATCCCAAAAAATGTTTCATTATTATTGTGTAATTACTGATCATGTGATGACCAACCAATGTTTGATTTAAATTTCATGTTGTATTTTTTTGTATATGGTTATATAATTTTTAATAATTGCATTTTATTTTCCTCATTGATTACATGTGTGTCATACATATCTCTAATAATGTAAGGACCTACAAACCTATGTATAAATGTTGTGTGTCCCAAACCTATAGACCCCCTCACTTTTATGGGATTAACATTCTAATAAAAGGTAATTTGATAAGAGACACTGTTATTCAATACTGGAGTTTAACACCATAACTTAAGGGAGGAAGGTGGTTGTTGAAATTTGAGATAATAGAGGCTCCAAAGTTTCCACCCTAGGTTTTTTTGGTTTATCCAGTAATGATAAATCAATCCATATAAAAATTATCAAGATAAATTCATAGTTATTTAATCATAACTAATTAAAAAATGTTAAATATTTGATGTTGTAGTATAAATATATATAAAATTTTATTAAATTTTATTTTTAGGTAATCATGTCTATGTCAATATACTGAAACAATGAGGTAATTTATACCAATCAAGGACTTTTTTGTAGTTTTCCACCTACAAAATAGAGAGATCTTCATGAATTTGTGATATTGGATGAAGTTCATAAAAAAAATTCATTTTTACTTAAAACTGAGGGATGATAAAATAATTACTTAAATTATATATCAAAATATTTAATATTTTTATTATTAGAGAACCTTGAGTATCCTATACTCAATGATAAGTATTAGGTGGAGGCATCATCATTGTTTAGGAAATAGTGAAGTATTGGTTTAATGGAATTATCTATGGTTATTTATGTTATTGAAGAGGTGTGACCTAATACAACATAACCATGTTGTGGAAGATCTATTGATGTTGGTCCTCCATATTATTATCATTAATTATCTTCTCATATGACTCTGTAAACAAAATAGAATTATGAAAAAGATTATCACAATTAAAAAAGAACTGTATGGGACATCCCCATTTATACTTTTGATTTAATGAATGAAACTATTTCTAACGATGTAGTATATGATGATTCAACATGAGATTATTTAGGCATGTATGATATGGTTAATGAACCTTATATGGTTCATTTAATAGATATACAATAAATAAATAGTGGCAATCATCTTATATTATTAACTTCCTTAGTCGAGGGAATGCTATGTGCACAAAATTTTGATTGGGGTGTCATCACACTAACTATTGAATTCCCTAAAATTATATGTAATATATATACATCAACTGATAAAACCATATATGTTGTACTGGATTTTGAAACAACAATTTCATTGAAAATTTTTCTAATGAAATACCATATAGAGAGACATTTTTCATTTTTTATTGATGAGTCGAAAAATGAAAAATACCTCATTTAGTGTGACAAATGTGGTCCAAAATGCAAATTTTGAATGTGGGAAATATATGAATTTTTTTCATGTTTTCGAAGATAACTAAGTTATAAGGATCATATAATTTTTTACATCCAAGATTTTTACATGATCACTCTTTACTTTATATAGAGTTTATATCAACTATTAATGTTGAGATGATAAAAACTTGTCAGGACATGCATGTGTCTCTTGTATAGGAAAAAATACAATGATTTTCCAAATACGAAATATCCTATGAGAAAGCATGGAATAAAAAACAAATGGAAATTGTGAAAGTATATGATGATTGGGATGAATTAGATGTTGTTTTTTTCAAAACTAATGAGATTTTTTCTTTCAATAATCAGGATATTTATTATATAGACACTTTTGTGCATGTCTCCTAAGATAATCATGTTGATAAAACAATGGTCATGTTTTATAGGGTATTTTGGGAATTCATGCTGTGTATCATGACATTTAATTAATATATACAATTCTTTCAAGTCGATGGAATTTTTTTTAGGGAAAGTATAAAAGTGTTCTATTTATTACTACCTCACATGATAATAATCGTGTTCCTCCATCAGTTGAATTTTCCTTTATTGAAAAGGATAATTTAGAATTATAGAGTTTTTTGGGAATTGTATAAGAATTTTTATCACATAAATACAAGTAGTATGTTTGTTATTTGATCATTATCGAGTGAATATATTGGTTGTTAATAGTTATGGAATTCCATGGTGAGAACTGAATTCTTACCATCGATATTTCATCCAACATATTTCAAGTAATGTGCATAATAATTTCAAAGATATTACAATAAATAAAGTTATTCTCAAGTTGGGTATGTTTTCCTAAACATATATTTTTTGGAATAATTTTCAATGTGTTAATAAATACATTTTGTCTTCTAGTTTTACTATATGATCCCCAAAAAGAAATTTTCGATTACTAATTGAAGAAATTCCAAGGTATCATCAATAGGTTTATGATTATATGATGAAGTTATCAATAGATAAATGATCATTAGTGTATGATGCTGGAAAGACATATGGACATATGACCACTAGTATTGTGGACTGTATAAATGGGGTTATCAAGGGTGTTATTAAACTACAGATCATAGGGTTAGTACATGAGACATTTTATAGATGTGTGTAGTACTTTGTTGAATAGTCTTAGTAGGACAATCAAAGGATGTAACGTGGGGTTCGTTTTTGGTCAGAACATCCAAAGAGAAATTGATAAGATACTATATCACACATTATCATTTCATGTTTGATGATATTACCTGTAGGGAGCCACATTGAGGTAACAAAGTTCCATAACCTGATCATAGGTAACAATGGTCGAGTGTTACTGGTCTTACTGGAAATCATGTATTATGACTACGAGTTTTTCCAATCATTGAGATATCTATGTGCATATATTGTTGTAACTTTTGAATTGGTGAACTTATCATAGAAACCCTATGTTGACCCGGTATATCATGTGAGAACTCTAGTTCACTATTATAGGACACCTTGGATTTATATTATTGATTTTCATACTTTACCTTGACTACTAATCAACTAACTATGGTCCTTGATATAACTAGGTTATACAATTTGGGAAGACCAAAGTCTACTCATATTAAAAATGTGATGGACTACCCTAGAGAACATGGAGTGGTACAATGATGCATCATTTTTCACACAGAAGGTCATAATCATAAATAATATCACAAATTTTTAGAAGGGGATCCAATTCATTTTATATTTGAACAAGTTTTTATATTTTATCATTATAGTTTAATTTATTTTAATATTAAAGATTCTCTATTTGTGTATCTTTTCATTTATGGATTATTTCATTTCAATTTTGAATTTGAAAGAATTTTATGATATTATAACCATTAATAAATTAAACACAAAATGGAAATGAATAACAAGAGGTCCATCCTCTGAATTAATTGTCTTTAAATCTATCCTCGAAATCAAATGATGTCGGCCACATAAAGCTAATATTGAATGTTGTGATTCATGAAGTAAAACAAATTATCATGGATTATTTGAAAAAATGTTAACATATCGAATATCAACTACCCTTATGACACAGTCAATTTAATGTATCATGCAAACAATTATACTATTTGGGATTTTTTTATCATGATTAATATATCAATAATTTGGCCGCCTCAAGGATTAGAAATTTTTTCATAATTTGTAGAAAATTACATACTTCCATATATATATAGATATGTGTGTGTGTATAATTATTTATAGATAAATTAAACATGATTGGAGATCATTTAAATAATAAATTGTTGGAATGATAAAACAATATCAATCAAATTTATTTTATTACCTCATTTTTTTCATAATACTTAATTATGAATAAAAATTATCTACCTTCGTTATGAATTCAAATTTTCAACCATAATTATGAATGATTCATTAAAATAGTGGTAATACCAAGAACATAATACTTAAGTGTAGGAAACCTAACCATAATCTTAAGTCTATATAACCCATTGACTAATACCTTTTTTTGAATTTTGGTTATGAAACTGATGAAGTTATGAATGTATCTAGACATAAACTCACTAATTAGTGGGTTCTATAATCAGGATACTCCTTTTACATGATTCCTTATCTAGAATTATTCCCTGATTTAGTTGAGAGAGTAGAGGGAGATGTAATCCTTAGAAAAAAATAGGAAATATATGGTTCAAGTAAGAGTTTATTTCCTTATAGAATTAGATGAGCATTCTATCATCACCCTCATAGATGTTAGGTGGGTCCCTAAACATCACAAAAACATGACTTCCCTAGTTATTCTAGAACAGAGAGGGTATGTGTTTAGGTTTAAATTAGGACTCGTCAAGATCTCTAAGGGATCTAGAAATATAATCATGGGATCCCTAGTTAATGGAATTTTTTATTTAATGGGAAGACCCATTAAATAGAGGTAGACAATGTAAATAATAGTAAATCTGATAAAAGTTTGTTTTGGAATAGGATATATGGGAATGTAATCCCCAATAGACCAAAGTAAATGATAAGAAAATGTCTACTATCAAATGTTACACCAAGAAATCTCCAATTTTTTGAATACTTCATCATGGGAAATTCTAAGAGGGTATGTTTTGGTAGGTCCTCTTTTATGGAAACTCAAATAGTATAATATATACATTCTAATTTATGGGGACCTTCCATAACTACATCCCATAGAGAAGGTTACTATTATTTTACATATATATATGAGTACTATAGAAAAGTATGGATTTACCAACTCAAAAACATATAGAATGTTTTTTAAACCTTTAAAACATAAAATATTATGTCAAAAACAAGGTTGGATACTTTTCTATTGGTATTTTCTAGTTCTTTCAATCTACGTCTATAACAGGACACTATAATATTTGGGAGACCACCCAAATGAATGGTATTGATGAGTTCATTAATTGAACTATTCTTGAGTGATTCTAAAGTATGATTTCATGATCAAGACTACCTAAATCCTTTTGGGCATAAACTACCACTACAACAGTATACCAGATTAACAATTTACCATCCACTGCTAACCAGTTTAAACCCCAAGATGAATTGTGGAATGGTAAACCATATTCATATGACCACCTTATAGTATATGGGTTTACTTCCTATTCCCATGTTATTAATTTCATGTTGGAAACAAGAACTATTATACATGTTTTAATGGGATACCCCAATGGTTCCAAGGGAAATAAGTTATGGGTTGAATAACATAGATACAGAAGGTGTATAATCAGTAGAGATGTTGAATTTCATGAATCTTGTTCTAATAAATCAAAATATATCATGAAAGAGTGTGATGATACATACCATAATGAGATGATTAATCCTCAAATTTCAATATATTTTGAGGCTATTGTTGTGACTCCTTAACTTGTTCCTCAAAGTGAACCCCAAAATGAGTCCAATTCTGATTCAGAATCGGGTTTTAAACATTTTAATGCTAATAGTGATTACTAGTTGACTCGAAACAAAGTTAAAAGGGTCACTAGACAACCTTATTGATTTAGATAATATGACATGGCTTTTTTTTCTTTCATATTTCCTAGTATCTCATTGAAAATGATCTTAAAACTTATAATCCTTGAATGATATAGATTAAAAAATGGATATCTACTATAGAAGTGAATATTATATCATTGAATAAAAACCATACATGGTTTATTATTTATATAAATTATAATGCTAAGTTCATTGAGTGTAAATTGATTCACAAAATAAATAATGATAACAATGATGAAAATAAAATAAAATTCAAGGCCAGATTAGTGGCCAATGGTTACCTTCAAAGAGAGGGTATCGATTATGATGATATTTTTTCACATGTTGTTAATAATTCATATATTCATCTACTTATTTTTTTACTACAATTAATGAAATTCACATCGAACAATTAGATATGAAAACTACTTTCTTACTTGGTGAACATAATGATAAATTGTAAATGAAAACCCCATAATGGATATCAAAATGATTTCAAACCTCACCAAGTTTTTATTTAAAATAAATCATTGTATGGTCTAAAACAATAATATAGACAATGATATAGTAAATTTAAATCATTTACATTTCATAATAAATTAAAAAAGATCCCACATGATGCATGTGTTTACTCTAAATGTGTTAAAAACTGCATGCTTTGCATACTAATTTATGTAGAAGATATATTGATAATATATAGTAATATGAAGATCATTAATTATATTAATTATCAATTGAATAGTTAATTTGAGATGAAATATTTAAGATCATAAAAATAGACATCATGCATTGAAATTATAAGGTAAAAACCTAATAAATATTCATATTGGTCCCAAAATACTTATATCATTAAATTAATAAAGAGGTGATTCCTTGAGACCTTGAATCAAGTTAATGTTCCCTTTAATCAATACTTTAATTTTTGTTTGACATAATATCCTTCTTCTGCTATTTAAACTAAATATATTTCAAAGATACCTTCTACCAACATTTTTTGAATCCTGACGTACTCAAGGATTTTAACTAGGACTAACATAACCTGTTTTTTCACTCTCATAAGACTCATGGAAAATCTTGGTAAACCTCATTGTGGAAGGCCCTAAAATGGTTACTTAGATATGTTTCACATACAAATGACCTATATTTATGTCTTGGTATAAATGTAAGTACTGGTGATCTAATTAATGAATATATAGATTCTGATTATACAGTTAATGTGGATACCGGAAATTCACATATTTGGTATGTCTTAACTACTTGGGGAGGACCCGTATCTTGGAAATGGAACATAAAATATATGGTTACTCTTTCAACCACAGAATCTGTGTACATCACCTCAAATGTGGTTGTCAAAAAGGATTTATGGTTATGGTTTCTTTGATTCTAAACTCAGTTTATATAATTCTATTATTATAGTTTATTTTGATAGTCAATCAACATGAATTTTTCAAAAAAAATATATGTTTTCATGGTAATTCCAAACACATATACATTAGGTTACACTTTGTTAGATGTATCATTGAATTTGGAACGATATTCTTCATAAAGATACATACTGATAATAACCTGAATAATATTTCAAATAAATCTATGGTTGTGACAAAATTCATGTATTGTTTAGGTATAATGAATTTAGTTCACATTCAATGATAATAAGTGCAATAACATCACCAATTTCAATTAAAAATGGTGAAGATTTCTGAATTTAAGGTGTCTTCTTGTTGAATTATTCTTATTTAATATTTGGGACAATTTTTTTCTATATGAAGGTAATTTTATTTAATTTTATATTATGATTAGTTATGGATGTAATGTATAATATATTTGTGGGATGAATTTTATGGTTGGATTTTCAATGTCTTCCTCATTCTTAGTCCTAGTTAGTAGGTTGTGGTGTGGCCTATATCCTCATCCTGCTCTCTATTGTTTTCCTCTTCACATGATCATTTTACCTTAATAGCTTATTGAACCATTTTTTCCTTCATCATTATTTATTGAATACCTTACCTTCATATTAATATGATCCCTCCACATGCTCATGTTTTGGGAATTGTATTTTTTTGGCTGTTCAGGTTCCTCATTCATGGTGGATCATGGTTGGTTCATCTGTTTTAAGAGATAGTGGTGTTTTAGGGGATTTGATCACCCCTAATTTTCTAGTGGTTAGAAATTGTTATGGATCTCACTTCACTCCAGATTTTCAACTCTCATTTTTCAAAAACCTATCTCAAACCACCTATTTATTCTTACTTTGAGACCAATTTCTCACCTTTTTTCCTCCACGAAAACTCCTCATATGTCATTAATGGCGGAGTGTTAATGAAACTCTATTATGTTGAAGAATTGTTTCCAGTCGATTGATCTAGGAGATCCTAGAGAAGTGTAAACCGTCCGTTCAGAAGGGGTTATAACATAATGAAATGGTCAGTTCCACTGGAGAGATAACCACATTATCTTGTAATTATTCATCTTTTTCAAAATTTTAGTTCTTTAAAACAGATTTTTTATCCCTTATATTTTATTATTGTTCATATTGTTGGTTTATTATCTGTCTAGTTTTTATTTTGAGATTAATGAAAATTATTCGTGTGGGATGGTGTTAATGTTTTTCTTGAATTCCCCAAAAGACCAAATAACATTAAATTTGGTGTAATTATTTATGGTATTAATTATTTCTTAATTAAAATCAATACGTATTGATGATTCAGATTGGAATTTTTTTGGTTGTATTGTTCAATAAATTTTAATAATATTCATGTTATTTTTTCTCTATAAATTATGTTTATTATCACTGCTCTAAAGTCACTAAAATTTTTCTAATACATACTTGAATAATTTACATTATCACTTGTATTGAATTTCAACTTCCAAAACTTAAGAGAAACTAATTACATATATACTAATATTGGATATTTCCGGGGGGTGTATGCTTAACATTGTTTCCAACACCAGAATTAGGGGATGAGGAGGAGAGAGTAGAAATCAAATCCATGGATAGGGAAGAACCAATCATCCTTCCGGTGAGAGGGGATATGCTTGCTACAATAGAGAAAAATATCTGATTGGAAAATTTTGGGAGTATCCATGATTCTACCATCATAAACCATGAGAGTCCATCGACATCCATTGTAACTTTAAAAAATATCATATTTGAAAAAGGAATTAGTATCTATGGTGAGATAGTGGTTGTATATGTTGTAATGAAGATGCAAATTACATTTTAAGAAAGAAAAAAAGTTGTTGGAGTTTGTGCCTTAGGACCAATTGTTTGTACTTTAACTACTTTTATTTTAAATTTATTGAATATCAATAAAACATGTTATTAAATATTTTTCATTATTCTGTTTTAGACTAATATAATAATTTCCTAGAGTATACATCACATTGGTAAGGTCATATCCGTTTCCCACTGTGATGAGAACCTTGAAGTGCTATGATGATATTATTAAATAGTGTTTTACAGTTGGGTATCATACTAATATGATACAATAGTACATATTATATCATGTGTTAATAATAATAAGAGGATGCGTTTTATTCTCATGAAGTTTTCACTTGGTAATATCTGTGATGGAAGATTATGATAATAGGCCCTCTGATAGGAATTCTGCATCTTTTGGTGTCATCTGATATTTCTATTTGTGAGTTTTTGTAATGGAACTTATATTTTAATATTATCATTAATGTGTGTCATGACTTGTATGCTTAGATTTTATGATGAAAACCCTTACACCATATGTTCGTTGAGAGGTAGGGTGCCTTGGATGCGTCATGATTGAAATGTCATTAATGGATAAGTTGAGGATGTATTTTCCCTCCCATATTCTGGTAGGAAGATATCTCCTCCATTTTATTAGAATATAACCATCACCATAAATTCCATGTCAATCGTGTAAAGACATGTTTATCATAGATTTTAAAATAAAGATGTATCAAGAATATAGGTTTCTAAAATTGATGTGGAACCTGCTTTATGAGATATTGTGATAAAGGGATTATATTACATACTGAGCATTTGTATGTGGTTTTCATAATTGGGAAATTAATTAATTTATATTGGGTTCCTTAACCCATTTATATATATTAATCTTGTAATTTAGGCAATCCATACCAATTCTAATGATAAATAATCCTAGAGTATCACACACTATGTGTTTTTTATGATCTTGATTGAATTCTATTTGAATTTAATAAATTGAATAAATATTATTCTCAAGACCAAGGGATAATTTTATTCATATTTTATCAATCAAAAATATTTATTGATGAATGATTTATTTAAATTAAATGTTTATTTAGGAGTTCAATAAATTCTATTAGAGTTTTAATGGACCAAGACTGATTCTGGTGACAATTATTAATTAATGATATGATTACATAATATTTGTTATTGTGTGTGTTGGTGCACACCACAAAATAATAATAATAATAATAATAATAATATTATTATTATGTGGCATGTTTTTATTAAGTATAATTATATTATTTAACAGAAAACATAAAATTAAATAAATATTTTTACCCAATCCCTAACTGTTTAAATAGATGTTTATTCCTATTGTGTATTTCATCAAAAAATTGAAACAAGAGATTTTTTTTGCACAACACATTTTCTCTCAAACCCTTCTTCTCTATCCTTTTTAATAATGAGATACACAAGAGATATTACTTCAATATGAAAGGATGAGTGATCAACAAAAATAATATAATACCATCGCTACATCATACTAGAACTAAAATATCAATTAGAATTTCTTAGAGATCAAAGGAGCACCTGTGGATCACTGCTGGAGGCATTCTCTCCTTGGATCCTCACAACACGATGAAGGAAATATGAAGGGGTCCCTTTAGAAGATCTACATCCATATCTAATAATGATTCTATAATAAGGTATTTGATTCTAAAGATATGAAATAAATTCATTATAAATTTGACTTGAAATTTCCTTGCTAGGGTTTCAGGAAACTCAATATTGAAATAAATTTTAATATATCACATACCAGTGCATGTTTCCACTGTTCTAAAGACCAACAAAGGGTATCAAATCTATAACATTTAAATTTATAAATATTTATTTTATTGTTGATTAATACACATTCATGGTTTAATTTTCATTTCATATTACTCGTTATTTAATCCATTTTGAATTAACATGTTATCAACATATTAATCAAAATAATTCTGTGTTTTATTGTCCTAAAGGTCTAAAAAATGAAGAATGGCTGAAGATTCAATCAGGAACAACCAAATTTTTGGATGCTAAGATTGTGTTATATGACATGTAGCCAGATTACACATCATGTTCTATTGAAAACTACACGTGGATATACCATGGGGTACATGATATGCCACATAGTCATTACACATGGTCTACACCTCATGTTGAATGGAAAACCCAAAACACAATTCTCAGATTACATAGAATGTATATGGCATACGTGTCATGTAGTCTATATGGGATAGTTGCATAAATCGTGTAATCCATGTTGTCATTATACATGGTCAAACTATCGGAGACTGGAAACCTAGAGAATTTATGACATACACTAAGTGTATGTGGTGTACACAGATTTTAGTTCATCAATTCCCACATTTTAAATAAAAGAAAATTCATTAACCTTATTATATAAACACACAACATTACATATACATGGCATGTAGCTGGAGGCACACGTCGTGTAGTCTCTCACATGAGAATACACTGAGCGTTTTGTTGGTTTGAAAGGGAATGCGGCATTCAAACCACATGGTGTGTAGCATTCATGTATACAATTTTTAGTCTGACTGAGACAACATACTGAAGCTCTAGGCTTGTGACCCAGATACACGACAACATAGGTACGTGGCATGTAGTTGGATAGTATACAATATATAGCCTCACAACTATTAGTATAATTAAATTACATTAAATTAAAAAATTTAGGATTAAAAACTTATTGCTTTGATTGAAACTTTAAGTGTTGGAAAATTTAATAAGGCTTTTAAATAATTTTAAATGATTAATTAATTTATAGTAATAAATCTACAGTTATTGGTTCTGTAATTGATTGTCCATTAATTCCTTAATAAAGGTTATCTCTAAATAAATTAATATGATCCTTAAGAGGAAAGGGAATTAATTAATTAATTAATTAATAAAAGCATGTTTATCTTAATAACAAAGAATAGATAGTGAAATGAATGTTTTCCATTTACTATCATGTATACATTGCATGTTTGACCATTAATGATCTAGGAAAAGACCATTATATGCATTAAAATTTATTTAATTTATTTTATTACAGAGTCTTGAAATTAATTATTTTTAAATTAAATTTTTCGGTATGTGAGTCATCCCTCCGTCCATTAATATATAGGACCTGTGTGTCAAAGGATATTTATGTAACCCCCCTTTAACCAATACTTTATTTCACATCACCAGCATGTGAGTTATAATATAGTTTTCCCAGGTATGTGGAGGCAGTTCAAGATGGAACCATAATTATTCTAACCTAGGAGATACACAGGTGGAAAGGTGGATTGTTTTAACTCCTTCCAGGATCGGAAATATGAGTTATTTCCCCTTGGTTGTATGTTTTTCAGATGTCCTCTCATTAAATAAACTATTAGATAAAGATCATGAATGGGTCATTTATTTATTTATATATATGAAATTATTTATTTTATGGATGTATGACCGTGATCACATAAATAAATGAATTAATTCCCAAATATGGAATTAAAATAATCATATTATGCATAAATGTTTTATCCAGCATGTATAAATAATTTAGTAAAATACACTTAATATTAACAAGACATGTAAATCATAAAACAAGATAAAATTTATTCCTAATAAATTGAAATCCCTCAATTAAATATCGAGTTAGACTTGAAGTTCCATACTTGATTAGGAATGGAAGACTTTGAACTAAGTATTTGAAAAACCCTCATTAGGAAACTTACATTTAACTTAGTGTTCTTATGAAGGTTTTGGGATGACATAACCATATTATATTAAGAGAAGCATCCCTCTCTATACTTGATGTAACTTGGAGTCAAGTTATGTGGAAATACAAGTCAGGATTTAAGGATAAGGGAGTCTACTCAATGGATTAAGGAGCTGGATGCCCACAATTGGAAAAGAACTGCTTACCAAAATACCTTCAAGTACCTTGAAAAACTATCACAGGGGTTATGTGAAGGGGTATATGGATCCTTTACACTATAATGTCCTAGTAACTAGACATTTTGAGTTCAATGGTGAGGGATATTTGGAATTGATAAAGTAGTGGGAGATTTAATAAAATTAATTAATTAATTATTTCTAACATAACTTGTAAACATGAAAAATAACTAATAATTTTATCTTTAATTGTTGAATTAAATGGAATGATATTCATCCACACTATAACTATTATCAATATTGGAGAAAGAACACCTCCTCATTTGTAGTAACTTCAAGTAGTGGTTTATAAACCATCAGGTTACGCTACACCATGAACATAAATATTACATGATTGAATCCTCATTGCTTGATTTTCCTTCCAAGGAGGAAAGTGATAAATAATTCCTTGACTATGAAAAATATTTGAGCAACACGGTTGATGTTCAATGATTTATTATTTCGTCTATATCTAGTGAAATCATGAATTCTCATGAAAACAAGGATGCATATAGTATACTTGAGAACTTTTGTGGCATTTAATAATAGAGATTTATAAAGGAATAGATTGAGATTTCGATGGTGATCCTTCAGAGAATGATTGGAGAGGTTTACCCATATAGGCCTCACATAGTCTAGATCATTGGATATATTGAGATACTATAGGTTTTAAGGTTTAAAATCCCCAAATAATCATGCACTGATATCATTCTGGTCTCAATTACCCAAATCTTCTCTATCTTTTTGTAAATTTTAATATGAAAAACATTTAAAAGTCACTAACAGATCTTCTTACTCTTCTCCACCAAAGCTTATTTATTCCCTTATAATAAGAGTAAGATCAAGGAGAATGAAAGAGAGACAAAAGTTTTTTGTTTCGAATGTGGCAAGAAGGTCCACTATGAGAAAAACTGCACCCATCCAAATAAGCAAGGGGAAGCTTCAAGTGAATTTATTATCGAGTGAAATTGATTTATTTATAAAAATTGTTTATCAGATACACAATGTGATGCTCACATATGTATTCAAATATAGTAATCAATTATATTCATAAAAATTTATTAAAGGTATGTATATATATTTGTATACAATGAAGAAAATCTTTTTGTTGTAACTATCAGGGACTACACCTCATGTTGTTGACTAGAATGAACTAAGTTTTAAAGGGTTTCTATTATGTGAATTCAATTAAAAAAACATTAAATCTGCATCTAGATTTTATACTGATGGATTTATTTTGAGTTTTGAAAATGAATGTTTCTTATTTTATAAATATAACATTTATTATGGTAAGAAACATTTAAATAATATTCTTTATGTGGTGTATTACAGAAACCAAGTACTAGAAGTCGATAGCGGAAAGGATTCACATGACTAATAAAAAATCCAACTATAAAATCACAAACTAGGTTATGTAATTGAAAAGTACTTTTTTAAATTATAACAATATGGATATTTAGATTCTTTTGATCTAAAACCACTTGGTCTATGTCATGCATGTTTATAAGGTAAAATGTCCAAATCCACATTTAGTGAAAACTGTGATAGGGCTAACTAGATTCTTAAATTAGTTCATATAGACATGCGTGGATCATTTCCCATTGGATAAAGGGGTGGTCACTCATACTTCATAAATTATACTAATGATTTTTGTTGATATGGATATGTATATGTAATTAGGTATAAGTCGTATTATTTTGATAAATTTAAGGAATACAAGAATAAAGTTGAGAACCATCTTGGTAAAAATATTAATAAAATCCACTTTGATCTTAGTGGAGAATATATTAATGAGGACTTAATTAATTATTTACTAGAGTTTGGGATCTTATCTCAATTCACCCCTCCTTATACACCTTAGTGGAACGATGTAAGTGAAAGGAGGAACTTCACATTTTTGGACATAGTGAGATCAATGATGAGTTATGCGAGTCTTCCATTATCCTTTTAGGGTTAAATTTTATAAAAAAATCATAAATACCAAACCAGGTGACGTCTAAAGGGGAATATGGTATACCATACCATTTATAGAATGGAAAGAAACCAGTTTTTTCATACTTACATGTGTGTGGTTGTGAAGCATTTTAAGGCCACTTTATTAAACAAACTTTCACCATAATGAATAAAGTGTGCCTTTATAGGTTACCCAAAATAAGAAACGTCAAATTAAAAATATGAACCCTAATAAAAAAAGGGTAATAGTGTTATTTCACTCCATATTCATTGAGAGGTTGAAAATATCTAAAAGAGATAGTGGGGTGAGATAGACTTAGATGATGTTGAGGATCAAGGTACACAAGAGTTTGTATATGAACAAATTCCATGAAGCCCCATGGAAGAATAATTTGTTCTAGAGACACAAATACTATGTAGGAGTATAATAGAGTTTGTAAAACTAGAAAGGTATGGTTTTCTAGTTACTGAGGATGGTGACTCATGACTAGTTGATAATAATGATCTTATAACCTACAAGGAAGTAATAATAGAAACATATGTTTCCAAGTGGAAAGAAGGCATGAATTCTAAAATATATTCCATGTTCCAAAACAATTTTTGGATATTATTAGATCCTCTAGTGGATGTAAATACCATTAGTCGAAAATTGGTATTTAAGACGAAACTAGACTTGGAAGGACAAGTCAGTACCTATAAGGAATGACCAGTTGCAAAATGGTTTAAATAGTGTCAAGGCATTGACTATGATAAAACCTTTTCACTAATTTCAATGTTGAAATATATCATAAATATAATTTCCATTGTGTCTTACCATGACTAAGAGATTTGGAAAATGGATGTCAAAACATCCTTCCTTAACAGGTACCTTTGAGAATATATCTATATGACACAACCTGAAGGGTTTGTGACTCCAAAGGATGCCAACATGAAATAAAAATGGAAAAAAAACCTTTATTGATTAAATAAATCATATAGATCATGGAACATTCATTTTGATGAATCCATAAAGGAATTTTGATTCAAAAAATAATGAGTGTGAACCTTTTGTATACAAATGTTTCAGTGGGATTGAAATTGTTTTCTTAATAGTATATGTTGATAACATATTACTCATTAGAAATGAAATAAAATTCCTACAGTCTGTTAAGGAATGGTTGAATAAATTATTATCAATTAAGTACTTGGGAAAACAAGCATATATTATTAGGATTGGGATTCTTCATGATAGATCCAAGAGTTTTCTTAGACTATGTCAAAGTACATACATTAATAAGACAATGAAGAGATTCAGTATAGAACAATCCTAGAGGGGACTATTGATAGTATCACATGACATTCATCATTCTAGTAAAATGTGTCCTCAAATAAATTAGTAAATAAATAGAATATAAAGGAATCCATATGCATTAGCAATTGGGTCAGTCTTGTATGTTGTGATATGTACTAGGCTTGATGTTTCCTATACATTAATTGTGGTAGGAATATATCAAGATGAATTAGATGACTGCCATTGGATTGCAATTAATACCATCCTTAAGTATCTAAGTAATACTAAGTATATTTCCATGGTTTATGGATAATATTATGAGGTATCCATCATAGGATACATAGATTCCAGTATCCAAATAGATCAAGCTGACATGAATTCACAAATGAGATACATCTTCACTTTGAATGGAGGTGTTGTGAGTTATGAGAGCTCAACGTAGGCTATAGTCACAAATTATACAATAGATTTTGAGTGTATTGAAACTTATAAGGCTGGTAAGGAATAAGTATGGATGAAAAATGTCATCCAATATCTTGAAATAGAACCTATAAGTAAAGATCCTATCACACTGTACTATGATAATATTTCAGTAGTGACTCTCTCAAAAGAGACAAGGTCACATTAGGGGATGAAGCACATAAAAAGGAAGTTTCATCTCTTAAATAATTTTTCTCATAGAGGTGAGGTTTTAATAAATAGTATCTCCATGGAAGAAAATAAGGTGGAACCCCTGACTAAATCCTTAAATCATCAAAAACATGATTAACATGTGAGGTCTAGCAGACTAAAAGTCTAAGGTAGTTATCTCTATTCCAAGTGGGATTTTTTTTGAGTCGGTGTCCTAGGACCAAATATTTATACATTTATTACAGTTATATTCAATGAATTTAATATTAATAAAACTTATCATTACATATTGTTCATTATTCTGCATGACTTTAATGTAAATAATGATCAAGAGTATATGTTTCATTGATAAGGTTATAGGAGTTCCTTACTATGATGAGAAAATTGATGTTCTATGATGATATTCTTAAATAAGATTCTTTAGTTGGAGAACATACTATTATGGGACACATATTACATAGACTATTAGGTTAGAGTACTCATAAGAGGATGAGGCTTCTTTTCATGAAGTTCCTACTTGGTAATCTCTAAGATGGGTGATTATGAGAATAATCCCACCTGTAGGAATTCTACATATTTTGGTGTTATCCGATATTCCAATCTGTTAGTATTTGTAATGGTCCTTATAATTTATGATTATCATTAATTCATGTCATGACTCTGGTACTTATATTTTATGATGAAAATTGTGATTTCATATTTTCGTGATGAGGTAGGGTATGTTGGGTGTGTCATGATTGACATGTCATTAATAGATAAGTTGAGGAAGGATTTTCCCCTTCCATATTCATGGAAGTTGATATATTGACTCTTTGATTAAAATAGAAATTTCACCCTAAATTTCATTCCCATGGTGTAACAACGTGTTTATTTTAGATTGTCAAAGATATAAATATCGAGCATATAGGTTGGTGACACCGATGTGCATCCTTCATGATGAAATATAGTGTTAAAGGGATTATATTACATGATGAGTGTTCATAAGTGGTTTTTGTTCTTGTGACATTATTATTTTTTTCTCTTGGGTTCTTTGACACATTGATAGACAGTAATCTTGGAATTTAAGCAATCCCCCCCAATTCTAACAAGATATAATTCTAGAGCGCCACCCACTAAATGTTTTAGACAATCTTAATTAAATTCAATTTGAATTTAATTAATTGAATAAATATTATTCTCAATATAGAGTGTTAATTTTATTCATGTTTTATATGTCAAATTTTTTTATTGATGAATGAAATATTAAAATTAAATATTTTTTTGGGAGTTCAATAAATTCTAGAGGAGATAAAATGGACCAAGACCGATTCTATAGATAAATATTAATTAACAATCCAGTTAAATAATATTTGTTATTGTGTAAGTTGGAACACACCATAGAATAATAATAATAATATTATTATATGGAATGGGGTTTATTAGGGATTATTATATTATTTATGTTCTGATATTTAATTAAATAATAATTTTAGTCGGGACCCTAGAACTATAAAAATATGGTTATTTCTATTGTGTATTGCATACAAAAATAAAAACTGGAGAATTATTTCATACAAAAAATTCTCTCTCAACTCATCCTCTCTACCTCCCCAGAAAAAGATATATAATAGATATTCCATCAAGACCAAAGGATGAGTGATAAAAAAAATAGTGAAATAAAATTGATTCACCACACTATCACATGAAGATTGATTGGAATTTCTTAGAGATCAAAGGAGCACATATGGATCACTGCTAGAGGGATTCTATCCTTAGATCCTCACAAAATAATCAAGGATATCTAAAACGAGTATTTTTGGAAAATAAAAATATACATAGAAGAAATATCCTAATCCAAGTTATTTATTTCATCCCATATTAAATAAATTAATTGTAAATTTGATATGAAAGATCTTATCTCAAGGTTTTAGGAAACTCCATATTTAATAAAATTTTAATATATCTCCTACCAATGCATTCTTCCACTATGCTCAAAACCAATATGAGTTTCCATGATTTCATGATGAGATCAATAAAAAAGAAGAAATGGAACCATTCACCGATGGATCAAAACTCTATAGGATTCAGGAACAAGATATTTAGATCTTATGAGAAGAATCTTTTGAAGAATACCATTAAGTATCAACAAGCCTTATTCCTCCCTCCCTATATAATTCTAGATGTGAAAAAGGAACCAGTTGAATTTACATCAACTAGTTCGTATCTTTCCTTAACCTATAATAAGTCACCCCATTTTAATATCCTTCTTTCAGATCAACTTCATTCTTCCAAGCTAAAACCTTCAAGAACATTCAAGTTCTTTCCTGTTGATTCTTTCCATTATTCCAATAAAATCACTTCCTGCCGAATCACATCAATTTGGTCATTACCCTGTTGAAAAACCATACACTAGAAATAATGAATTCCCAATAAATCTAATAGGTATAAATAGACTAAGATAGTATTCTAGGTAGTCTTTAACCAAGCTCCAATCACAAATTAAATAATGGGATAAACCATCTAACACTCTTATTCGGGAGGACTATTGATTACAAGGAAATCTATCTTTAAACCATAAGTATTTCACCTATAGAATTATTCTAAGACTTAGTAAGTTTCCTTCCAAAATAATCAACAGTATTCAACTAATTTCAACACCACCGAAATAAGGTTATACTGAAAATCAATATATTTCAAACTAGATCTTAAAATAAAGTCCTGATACCAATTTTTTTTGGAATCATGATAATCTATATCTTTATCTCTCAATGTGTTAGGAACAAATAATATGGAATGATCCAACCTCCTAAAACTGAACGATCCTTCTAAAACTTAGTCTACCCCTATATTATTATAGTATTCTAGTCTTTATACAATATATTTTACTAAGATAATTTATAAAAAAGAATAAAGAAAATGAAAATTAAATAGAAAAAACAGAACATGTGAATTACATGGTTTGGAACAGAATCATTCTCCACTGGAAATAATATTACCTTGAATTCAAGGAAATGGATATAAGAGGGAACATGGGTCACAAGGTCCCATATTTCCCAAAACCCTACCCAGATCATCTCAGTTAAAATAGAATCTTACTACCAGAACCCTTTACAAATAGGGAATAATCTCCAACAATACTTTGATGACTCCATTTGGCTACAAGTACTTCTATTGGGGAAGCCCTCACCAACAGGAATTTTCACCGATCAATTATAAAATATTATATATACTAGATGAATTAACCCCAATAAACTATTTATAGTAGTACCCAACCTATTACACTAGTCAAACAACTTTATGATCTTCACATAAATCCCACCACTCGATCAAGGTTACTGCATGTTGCCCCACTATCACACCAAATCAAATTCTAATATATGGTGAATAGTAAAATATATGTATTTATCCTCCAGTATTTCCAAAACCATTTCAATATTTTTAAATATTTCCTAAAACATCCTCAATTATTCTCACACTCATATTCATCTTTCAAATTATCACTCCTATCCCCCAGAATTACTAGTTTTAATAATGTGTATGTTTTTGGAACCTTGTTCCTTTCAAATTCCAACATGTAGTCACCATTATAGTTTCTAGGAGTTTAAGACTTTCCCTGAGACTAAATAAAATTGAGTATTTAGCAGCAGTTTATTAGTGGAAGTTTTCTAAACCACCACTAATATTTTTTAAAAAAAATTCTAGGACGAATTTTTTTAAACCACTGCTAAATAATTAAATTTTTTAACAGTCGACTCTCCCTCTCCCACGACATAGCCGAACCCCAACCCCAAAACTCCCTCGGATCCCTAATCCCTTGCATCACTGATATCCATCGACCATCACCATGCCAGCCTCATCGCAGTCATCACCACCAATCTCTACCCCTCGCCTTTCCTCTCCATTTCCCGCAGACCCACATCGCCCCTCAACTCACGGTATGATGTGATACTCTTTGTGATACTAATTTAATTTTTTGAAATTGGTATATTGATGGTTTATTTTATAAGATTCATAATTTTACTATATTCTCATCGAATCATTGGGTATTCATATAGGAAATTAGAATTTGTGATACTATATCTTAGATTAATTAAGAGATAGTGCCCTAGGTTTTGTTCATTCATTGTCAAGGTGATTGTTGCTCAATAAGGCCTTGAGGGTAAGTTAGGGTTTTAGTATTTCTATATTATATTTTGTCATCTTTTATCTAAAAGGTTGGTTATAGTTTACCCCATTAGACTCAATTTTGATGTCCTATGTTTGATAATGTTCAACTATTGATTTCTTATTACTTTATGCTACCTTGAAATGCCAATATATTTTGATTCGTTACATATTTTTACATGTACCAATCATTTTTTCTTTTAAAATTATTTGTATTTAGTTTAAAAATAATAGACTATATTTTTTTATTCATTTTTGAGAAAAAAGATATTTTATAATTACGTTTCAAACTAGTTTTATGTGTTTTTTGGTAAAAGAAGTTTTGTAGTTTCATGGTTTTATCATACGGGGCGATTGCTCACTCCGTTTATACAACCACCAGTTTTATGCATACTATATTTTATCTCATGAATGTAAAGGAAAATGTGATATTTACTTGGGTGGTATGAGGTTGGTGGTATCATGCTTTTACATATTTTTTTGGGTTTTTACATTAGGTTTTTGTTGTGCCATATTACATACTGTCCGTGTGTTTCTTCTAAATTCGATAAACCCCAAAATTAATTGTTGGAATTCAATTATAGACATGATAGGAGACCTTGATATCTAGTTGGAGGTTGATTAACTCAACCAAACCACCACATGGGTCAGTTTCACTACATTCCTTAATGACTTATGTTCCCTTTATGACATAAGAACCACTAGTTCATTTTAGGATTCGATTTGGCTAGTGAACTTTGATAAAGTGAGTTAATAAAATAATGTACTAGAATAGATTATAAACCATGTCCCTTCATATTATTTAGAAACAATATGGATTAAATGATTAAATTAATTGAATAATGGATTGAGTGTTATTTTTTATCCTTGAATGTAGTTTGGAAGGGATGTGATTAAATCATTAATAAAATCTATAATTTACATAAAATTACTTATTTTTATTATTAATTTAAGGAAATGACATTCATTAATGTTCACTTCGAATATACAGACATGAAATTCCTTATTTCTAATTGTAATTAATAGAAATGATACTTTATTTTATTTATTTGGAGTCTCTATGCATGAAAGTCCTATATTTTATTCATAATTAATGGTCACAATGTCCTATAGTGTCAAAAATTAAATAATTTACATGATGTTACACATTTTCCTTTTTCAAATCAATAGACATGGAATCCTCTTAAAACACAACACTATCTCTATGACATAGAGATACCTGAATTTATATTTTAACTAAATATCCTAGGACTATCCTATATAGTTTTACATCCATCATGAAATGTGCAAAATATGGTTACAATACATCCCCTTATATATGGCATTTATTTATTTATTTATTTATATATTTATATAGTAAAACCTTATTTAATATATTAATATTTTCTTAAACTGTATATATGAATCTATTTTTCATATTTAGTAATAGTTATGTGTTTTAATTTTTTTTAATAATCTATTGGTACATTGTGATATATATGGATAAAAGCTGGAACAAATTACCGAAGAACATACTTTTGTATGCTAAGGGTTTAGAGGAGTTTTTAGATTTTCCAATTTCCAATCGATCCATTAATGGGAGAATAAGATGTCCATGTCCTAAATACAAATTTAGAAGATGGTTGAATAGAGATGAAGTTTATGAACACTTTATATTGAATTCATTTCCTACTCAATATTTGTGATGGATTTGGCATAGAGAATCGAACATTACAGAAAGGTTGATCACTTTAATCAGTCCACAGAATGAGCTCCAAACGTTGTCAACAATGGAAAATGAAATGAAAAAGCTTATAAATGATGCACTAGGAATTGAAAGACACCAAAATCAACATCAAGACATATAGGAACAACCAATTTAAGGTGATTCAAATAGAAATGTGACAAGTGATGTTTTTGAGACTATAGGCCAACCAGATCAAGAATGTAACATATCATTGGATCCTCCTATTGATTCTGTGGAGACTAATGTAAGAGAAAACTTCACTGATAAAAATGTGTTTCATGGTTTAGTTAACGATGTAAATCATGAGTTTTATAGTGGATTCTTGAAATATTCAAAACATTATTTTTTACTGAAGTTGTACCATATCTAATTCTTATGTGGAATTACAAATAAGGCAATGTTCATGATATTGGAATTTTTGCATGATGCATTTCTTGAACCAAACATCCTGGAGTATATTTATGATATGAAAAAAGTTGTTGACAGACTTGGTCTGAATTATACAAAAATAAATGTGTGTCCCAATGATTGTATGCTTTATTGGAGAGAGGATTCAAGAAGACAGGATTGAAAAAAATGTTATTCTTCTAGATGGAAGTCAATGGATGATGTTGGAAGTCTTAATCAATAAAATACCATAAATATGAAGAAAAGGAACACACCTGCAAAGGTTTTAAGTTACTTGCCTTTAAATCCTCGACTGAAAATATTATTCATGTCATCAAAAAATGCCAAACACTTGAAGTGGAATTCTATAGATAATAAAAATGATGGGTTAATGTGACATCCACAATATTCAAAATCATGGAAGACATTTGATTCATTACATACTAATTTCTCATATGATCCTAGGAATGTTCAATTGGGATTGGATGCTGATGGATTTAACCCATTTTGGACTTTGATTACCAGTTTTATCATTTTGATGATTATTCCTAGAAAATAAATGTCTAGAAACGATATTGATCTATACTTTCAGCCATTAATTAAATAATTATAGGATTTATGAAGCAAAAATGTTGAGACAGATGACGATTCTTCTAAAACAATATTCAAAATGCAAGCAGCTCTAATGTTGACCATTAGTGACTTCCATAGACTTGGGAATTTATAGGGTTGGAACAATTATATGGGTTTTTTTGTCCTATTTGTAAATTTCATTTTAATCCCAAATAGATACCTCATAGTAGAAAATGGTGCTTCTTATACCATTGAAAACTCATAGATTTCGGCTGAACAAGTCGAAATTCAATGGCATAGACCACCTCCAAACTGGTTCTAAAATATTGTCACAACTTGGAAATGTGGAAAGAAAATTTGGGAAGGTGCATCATTTGAATAATAGTGGGAAATGGTTTTTAAGTGAATCATCAAGTGAAATCAAAACGCAATAATGGAAGAAGAAAATCATATTATTCAAACTTCCGTATTGGGAATTTAATTTGTTGTAGCATAATATTTATGTGATGCATATTGAGAAGAATATTTATGAAAATTTGATCTTTAAATTTCTTATTAGTAATGGAAAGTCAAAGGATCATATCAATGCTTTGAAATAATTACAAGTAATGAACTTAAAGCCTAATCTATGGCCATATGATAAAGAAAAGTATGATCCGACAATTTTTGCAATGAAAAATTGGGATAAAGATACATTCTTTTGAATTTTAAAACATGTGATGGTATTTGATGGATATTCAAGTAACATATCAAGGTTCTTTGACTTAAATAATCATAGGTTACATGGATTGAAAAGTTATGATTCACATATTTTTTATAGAAGTTACTACCATTGGCATTGCATACATTATTACCTGACAAGGTTACCGCCTTTGTACTCCAATTCTTCACATTTTTCAAAAACTATGTGAGAAATATCTACATCCATTTGATATTGACAACCTTCAAGAGATATTTGTATAGACTCTATTTGCAATGTAGATGATCTTTCCTCCATCATTTTTACTGTCATGATGCGTTTAACTGTACATTTGTTTGAGGAAGCTAAATTAAGAGGCCCTATACATTATTGATGGATGTATCCAATTCATAGGTACTTTATTTATATTTTTTAGTTAATTAAAAAATTATTGGAACTTAATTAAATACATAATTATGTTTTTTTATTTCACATATATCTTGGGCATTTTAAATCATACATGAGAAATAAAGCTCAACCAGAAGGCTTTATTTATGAAGGATATTTGGCAGAGGAGTGTATTACCTTTTGTTCTAGATACATGGATGATATTGAGACAATATTTAATCGAGGTAGATGTGTTGATGACACATCAACTGAATCTAAAATAGATTGGGAATAAAAAATATTTTCAGCTATTGTCCGATCAGTTGGGAGGACCTCAAATATTACACTTATAGAAATAGAATTTTTACAGGAACATAGATATGTGATGTTGAATAGTAAAATTTTAGATACATTTATTTAAGATTTGAGAATACAAACAAAGAGATGAATGAGAGGACAAATAAGAAACGGGAAAGATATAACAAAAGTTTTTATCAACAGACTTGTATAATGGTATGCACGCTGTGTAAGTTCATAAATATTGCAATAAATATAGATATCAGGCTGACATATATATTTTGTAAATCTAATATTGTATATTTCTTTTTTTGGATTATGAATACTGATACTCAAGTATAGTTATCAGAATATTTTAAGTTTCTTTCTTGAGTTCTAATAAAACAAGCTAGAAAATTCAATGGTTACAATGTAAATGGATTCAGATTTCATACAGTCAATTGCGAAAAGAGTTTAAAAACAGAAAATAGTGGTATATTTACATTTTATAAAGTGGGATATATGTAATGTTGACTGATATTATTGAATTAAACTACCACAGACATTTTTTAGTTGTTTTATACAAATGAAATTGGGTAGATATTATTAGAGGTGTTAAAAGAGATTCCTTGCAATTTACTACTGTGAACTTCTCTCGCTTGATGGATATTGGTGACCATGAACAATATGATCTGTTTATCTTATCATCACAAGAGAAAAGGGTATATTATGTTGAAGATGTTTTAGAAGAAAGGTGGAGTGTAGTTACTAATTTAAAACAAATAGATTTGTATAATATGGGTGATAAAGTAGAAGATTTTACCTATGAAATTGAATATCATCAACAAAAATAAGTAGGCTTATTTTTCCATCATGATATTGAAAATATTATTCTTGCAAGGGTGGATGAATTGGATGAAGTAATAGAGTAGGAAACTGACATGATTTAATGGGAAAATGATTGTATGTACAATTATCCATTCATTTATCAATAAATTATGTAATTTGTGCAGTATTTCATTATCATTGTTATGTATATTTTTTTTAGTACTGTGCATATGTTATCATTTTTAAATTTTTTTCTGAGTAGATTTTTTTTGAAATATATTTTATGAACATAATTTTATTTGATTAAATGATAGTAATTCCAAGGAGGAAGAATCACATTGTTTCATTGACCACACAAATAGATGATGATCCATCTCTCTCCCTCTCTGTAGCTTGTGAGTCACTATCCGCTTTCCCCCTAAGCCATCTCTCACACCCTCCATGAGAATTCCTTCATAAGCACAGGCAACACCTTCCCCTTCAGGATTCTCAATAGTGAGAGAGAGGGGAACCACTTCAAGTTCTTCACATGGATATTGGAGGGTGACGATAATAGGTACATATTTTAATATGTATAAATATATTGCACTATTTTTATAGTAAGTGATTGTTTATAAAAGATGGAAATAATGAAAGTACAGAGAAAATAAGAAAATTTCAGATGTGTGCAATCTGACTAGAGAGAATATAGTTGTCCCATTTGATTTCTATGGGTTCCCTACAGATGATGTCGTAGGAATACTTGGCCAGATTTTGGGTCAGCTGGCCACAGAGCGGGTTTCCCTTCCTATTACTTATGACGATTGTAGGTATATGCCTTCAAATTGAAAAAACAAAGTATTTGATTCACAAATAAAGGTAATTTTGATAAATTATGGTGTAATTCAATGTCATTATGTTATTAAATTATAAAATTTTCAAAATAAATTTCTCTCTACATATTTTTTTTCCATTTTATGGTTACTGATGTGCTAGCATAAAAGTGGACATTGAAAAATCTGGGAAAGAAATGGAAAGACATTAAATGGATATTGTGGAGAAATGTCAACGATACTTTTTTGAGTTCCCAATAGATGTACGACAAGGTACCCAATGGGGTACCCAAAGTGGAATGGAATGTTTTTGTTGACAGACACCGTGATGAGAAGCAGATGATATTTAAATATATATTATTATATTAATCTCATTTTAAATTTATACATGTATATTAAAAGGAGATTACATTTCATACATTACTATTAAATTACATTTTATTTATTTTAGGATATTTCAAGGAATAATGCATCGAGTCGGTCTAAGAAAATTATCCCTCACACTGCGGGTTCAAAGAGTTTTTCCATAAGATAATCGACTATAGTAATCTTTTCATTAGTTTAAATATTTATAATACAATATTATTTTTTAATATATTATAATTTTTGATTTATCTTTGTTTAATTCAGCCACCAAGTTTAGGGAACCCAACATCTCAAATAGAACTATGGTTGGATGTTCATAAAAAATCTAATGGAAGTTTTTTAATGAGTCTGCCAAAGAATTTGGGGTGTGAATTCATTTTCCATTATAATAACTTATTTTCATTTTTCACTATGTTAATATATATTTCTTATAATATGAATGATATTTTATTTATAGGTAAAAATTAAAGAACTATGAGATTCCAATACCACGCAGTCCTACTCAGTCTCCCAGACTGACCCAGTTGGTCAAGTGCTTGGGAAGGAGCATCTTGGTCGAGTGTGTGGGTTGGGTATGAGACCCATACCATATGAGGTATTTGGAAGACCATCGGGGATTGATGCTGCATCTACTCCTATTTGTAGTCACTCCCTATCCTGAGATGCTCAGAGAGATTTTGTTTCAATGAAAAACAAAATTGAGGATCAATGGACTTAGATATATTCTTAGAAGAAAGCATTGATTGATTTATAACAGAAGATGACCAGATCTGTCCCAAATGATATTGCATCGATGACGGGTGGTGGTGAGTATGTAAATCAAAAAAATTTAAAATCATTTAGTTTGCAAACATTTATTGGTTTTAAGTTTAAATAGAAATATACAACAATATTTAATTTTCAATATAATTATCTTACAGGTTATAGTACTAGGAAGTAGAGATGGAGGTGGAGAGGGTGAGGAGTTGTATTCATCATCGGAAAATGATTAGTGTTTTTTATATGTTCGATTTTTTTTGAAATAGTTGTTTTGTTTATGTATCATGTATGTCACATAGTAGTAACTAAACATATTTTGTTTATGTATCATGTGTGGATGAGTAGTTACCAAACATATTTTTATTTTAGTTATATTAGGATGTGTATATTAGTATTTTAGATGGTCGATTAAGGAATAATGTTACATGGATTATATTATTCTATTATATAAACTCTTCACATGGTTTTTTTAGGGTACTGGTACTAGGGATTCGGAACAAGCATCCATTTTTATTTGTAAATATACATTTAGAGGTGGTTTAAACTGCCTCTTAGTAAATGGTTTATATTTAGCGGGAGTTTAAACCTATTCTAAAATGTGGTATCCTATTATTGGAATAGGTTTAAATTGCCACTAAATAATATAGTACATTCATTTTAGCAGCAGTTTTTGGGTTTTAGCGATGGTTTTTCCAGGGAAATTTGGATTTGTTTGTGGCGGTTAAAACCACTGCTGAAAAGGATTGAACTGTTTCCCTGGAAACCGCTGCTAAAACCTCACAAAACTGCCGCTAAAAGGGGTTCTAAGACACTTAATGAAAACCACCACTAGATTGAAGAAAACACCATGTATAGGTTGCGGACACCCAATTTAGCAATGGTTCAATGAAACCACCACCATATGAAAAATACCCGCTGTTATGTGATGATTTTCTTATAGTGTGATGTAGTTGTCATGTCTCAATCTGGTTCCTGAAGTTCTCTTTCAAAAGTCACATTTTAAAAATTTTAAATCATTACCAGATAAAATTTCTCACACCAAAAAACAAATTATAAAAAATAAGAAAATCATTAGACATGCTAAGATATTAAATAAGAAATTAAAGAGTATTAAATAATAACTTTGAATACATAAAAGATT
The DNA here is from genome assembly GCA_963277665.1 of Viscum album. Classification (NCBI taxonomy): domain Eukaryota; kingdom Viridiplantae; phylum Streptophyta; class Magnoliopsida; order Santalales; family Viscaceae; genus Viscum; species Viscum album. The sequence goes on along the minus strand of OY728129.1, from coordinate 610,133,081 downwards.
TATAAAAAACCTATATTAGGTCTAGTATCATAATTTTATTTTTGTTCACTCTCACTACTATAAATCCACCCTTTACCACCATGAAAAAAAATTATAAACATTAAAAAAGTACTAATGCTGTAGGTGACTTTAAAAGTCGTTATACTGTATCAGAATTGATAAAGGGTTCTTATATGAGTGCTAGTTTTATTAGAACATTTTTAGCATTGATAAAAGACTCATTTATCAGTGCTAATAATTTTTTAGGGCTCACCACCATGCCCACCACCTTTATCAGTGCTCACTAGACACCTTTATCAACGATACACCTCCCTCTTGTCTATCACCACCTTTATCAGTGCTCACCAACCTCTTTTATCATTTCTTCCCTCCCCCTCACCCACCCATGTCTTTATTGGTGCTTGCTAGCCCCTACATCTACACATGTCTTCTAGGATTTGAACTTATGACATCTACCTCCATGCACCTATTCTTTACCGTTGATCGATGTTAGTTTCTTCTAGATTTCATGATAAATTTATTTATTTATATATATTTAGATACATCTTTTTTATCCATATATGTATAATTATTTTTAAATAAATTTATAAAATATGTTTGTGTGTGTCTATATATATGCACACATATGCATGTATATATATGTATAAAAATATATATTAATATTTATTTACATATATTAGAATATATGTATAAATATATATATGTTTTTTAATACAGACACACACACATATTTATTTATAAAAAATTTATATACATTTGTATAGGCATATACACATTCATAAATTTTTAGTTTAAATAGAATGGAGAATTAATATTTAGTTCCATAGGGTTTAAATATTTTAAAATATATTTAATATGAAAATATTTTTAAATATTTATTTGTACAATTAAATATTTATATATAAATATATAAAAACATGCATATATATATATATATATTTATATATTCATATATTTAATTAAAAATAAAATTTTAATATGGTAAAGGGTAAAACTTCAACACCATAATATCAATATGAGTGTAATCCCTATGAATATATTTAGCAACCATCAAAAAAAGATAAGAATACCCTCTTAAACAAAGATGAAATCTAATCGAATATTAAAATTTTTTGGTATCGTGCCTAAAAACTCAGTTCTGGAGGTCTTATGGGCCTTTTTTGACCTAAAGAATAGTAACCACCATTTTATATATCATCATGGTCTAAATAACTTTTCATGCATTGAATTGATATCTCGTGGATCCTAAATGGACTCCCAAATCAAAATTTATAGTCGTTTTATGTTCAAGTCATGTTTTTAACTGATCTAAATAAAATAATTAATTTTTAAATTTCTTCTATAAACAAATTGTTCTTAAAAATTTATTACTCAATATTAATTAGAAAATTATTAATTAATATTAATTTTTAATTATTATTTAATGAACTTTAACAAAATATATTATATATTAATTTTAAATAAATATTTATTATTGTGTAGACCTAATTTATGGCAATATGTTTTCTATATATCAATAAAAATATATATTTATATTTAAATATGACTTTTAATATATATATATATATATATATATATGAAGGACATATTTTATTATTGCTAGTTAAAAAATCTGATAAATTCCCCCTTGATCAACGTTAATATCCATCAAATAATCTACAAATAATCTTATATTAATTGCGTAATCTATTTCTCAAAGTTAAATAAAATAAAAAATGTTTGAAAACTGGAATACAAATTTTACTGCAGTTAATAGTGATGTATTTACATCCATCAATCTAATTGGTAAAAATTAACTTTACTATCACTACAAAAAGTAAGCATTAACAGTGGGTTTTTCTGCTACCAGTGGAGGTTTAGACCACCACTTAATTGTTTAACAGGGTTTACTAAAACCGATGTTTATTGCACCATCGATAGTCATTTAGTGGTGGTTATTTTATTTTATTGGTTGTTTCTATATGTATCATATTTGGAGAATTTATAATGTAACAAACTAAGACTTTACAGTACGTTTTCTTAAATAAATTTAATTTTTTGTGTTTCATGCAACATTGAGTTCAAATGCACTGCGATCTACTAACTGTTATAAACTAGTCGTTAAAACGAAGGGAATGAATAGTATTATCCAGATTATGAAATTTAAATATTTAATCAATTTTTTTTAAATTCATCCTAAATATTTTATAATCACAATATAATAATTAATCCAATTTAAATCATAAAAGGATATATTTTTCTAAAGTCAATTTTGTTTCATTTTAATGGCGCACTTATTTTAAATCTTGTTTTTGACAGTTTAACACATTATATTTGAAAAAAATTCTCTTATTTTAAAGTGGAAAATAAAAAATTTCTTTGGTTTAATATTTGTTATTTTTATGGTAAGTTTAACATACTGATGAATAGTGATAGAATTTTGAATTTTAATTGAAAATTGATTTTCTGTCTAAATAATTTGTAGTGTTAAATTATATTTTTAATTGGTTTCAAAATATAATTAGATAAATTATTTATCCTTTAATAAAATTTAGGCCATTTTAATCATTTTCATATTGAATTTGGATATAAAATTATTTCAATCTTTTGAATGTTTTCAATTTTAAAACCCGTTTTCTCGTTCAGTCAATGAGATTAATTTTATCCAATTATGTTTTTCGAATTTTAAAAAATGGTTTATATATTTGAAATCATAAGTTTGAAATTTATTAAATAGATTCCTTTTATTTTTGGAAAGTATGAATAGTAAACTTAGTAATTTTAATTACCATGGTTAAGGGTGAATCAGGTAATTAAGATTTAAAAAATAATATTATAAGTTTTATAAAATTATGATAAAACTTATCCTAATTTAATTTGATGAGTTATTTTTTTCCAAAATCATCCTTTTTCCTATTTTATATCCACTTGGATCATCTTGGACAAACTTAATCCTTTTATAGTATTTTATTTTAAGAAAAGTCAAATATGGCATACTCATGTTTTTAATAAGTATTACATTTATTATATGTGGTTATTCAAATATATATTCAACTATAAATAGTAATTTGAAATATAAAAGTTTTATTTTCATCATGATATTTTATTTTTAAATTTTAAGAAGTAAATAATTACCTTAAAGGCTTACAAAATGACGATGTAGTAATTATATAATTAATGGAAATATCAAATATATGTTAATAAAAATATTAAAACAAAATAATTTGACAGAATTAATGTCATTTATGAATTTTATGCATTCCCTTGATATATAAGGGATTCATTAAAATATTTTTATTCAAGTTATCTAGTTTTTGATATTTATTAAAAGTTAATGAAATGAATAGTGTCAAAATTGACATTAATATTATATTAAAATAAATAATATTTAATTAAATAATATAATATTTATAAAAATATAAAACTCCTATAACAGATTGATATAAGGTTTTCCATGTCATCCATGGTCCATTTATATGTCTTTTTTCATTTTCTAGTAACTGTGTTGACCCTCAAAGAGTAAAAACACATGTTGTCCCAGTAAGAGTTAAAGACGTTAAATAAGGGTTAAATCCTAAAAATAAGGGTAATAATATGACCTAAACATGTAAAAAAATTATCGGTTGAGAGTATTTATAGCCTTCATCATATTAACTTATAAAAAACTCACTTTAGATCCATTTTGAATTGAAAATTAATTCATATTAATTTAATATTTTAGGAGTTTGTTAAAGTGCCCCTCTCCTCAATTATAAAAGGGAACTTACTCTATCACTTCTTCACACCACATTGAGCCTTATAGATTGACCAAGACCTTCCTATTTCTCTAAAAACATCCTTATCCAAGTTCTGGAGGTATTGGTATTCTAAAAATACCAACTCTAGATCCCTTAATAGGATCTCTAAATGAAGTTCATCGAAGAAGAGGTAATTGTTTTATTGACTCATTCAAGTACATTTATTTTTATACTAACTATTGATGTGTTTTTTACATACTATAGTAATAAATATAGTATCATATATACATAATAAGATGTTATTATGATTATGGAGCAACCATATTATACCTTTTAAATATACCATCCAATTCCTTACCCTTTCACCATTAGGGGAATTAAATTGTCGCTTGTGCGTATGTACAACCTACCATCTCCACGATGTGATGTGATTCATTTCCATGTTAACCATTCAAGAGTGTTTATAAAAATTAATATAATGAGTAAATATAATATCTATGAACTTAATATCATTCTATAGTTGAAATAAATATATCATATACATAAGAAATATGACTTACATGACAAAAAATGCACAAGAAAATGAATCATTTAACACAAAAAATTAGGGTAATAACCAAATATTTTTAACAAAACAATATAAGAATATCATATATGATATCATAAATATGTATATTATTATGATATAAATTAATAACATGATTTAAACCGTTATAAATAAGTTTAAATCACATTAAACTAAAGAAATGTAAAAGGTAAGGGTAATTTCACAATCTCACTATTACTTGGGATTATTTATGTTTAAGTCTCCAATGGGGAACATTTTTATTTCATGTCATTTTTTTCTGATTTTTTTAAAAATATTTTTACTATTATCTTTCAAACGTTTGAAGTATTTAAATTTTTATAAAATTGTTTTTAAGGAATCTTATTTTAATTTTCTAAATGAGGAACTTTATGAATTTTTTGAAAAAAAATATTGTTGGAATGTTTTTTAACATATTCATCTTGATAAAATTTTCATGTTGTCATGATGCCTTAATGTTTTGAAGCTTCATTTAAATGTTTAAAATGTTATTTTTAGGGAAAATGTTTTCTTTTATAGACTCAAAATTTTTTGATAAATTATTTCAAAGTTAAGAGGGTATTTATTTTAAGAAAATTTTAATGATTTTATTATATTATTTTCATCTATGTAAAGATCCTTTATGGGATCTTATGCTTGATTGAGGTTGATTTGTTATGATACCATATACCATATTTTATTGATGGTTTTATGATTAGTTTGACTATGTATATACTATTTTGATATCATTTGTCATGACTTTTCCCCCGGGGTACGTGCCGCGACTACCCCATGCCCGCCTTCCATAGGCTAGGGGTTGGCGACTAGCACCAAAAAGGTATAACCCAAAAATAAAAGGTATTAAATTTAAACCTATACACACACAGACCAGTTACACAATAGAAGAAAACCACAAAGTAGAACTATTGATAGTAAAATTGTGGACTGAATGTAAAAAGGGCCAGTAAACAAACCCAGCTGAAAAGAAGGTACACAAAAAGGTAAAAAATGCTCTGATGGTCGTCCACCAAGGATCCTACCTGAAGGGTAGGTACAACTCATCGTCTGTCATCACTGACACTCACTACATCTACTAATCACCTCTGATCACCATCTAGTCCTAGTTCCCCAAGTCTCAGCCAAGCGATCTATTGTCTGCACAAGACACAACAAGGTGTGTGTGAAGATCATGTAGGGGTGAGTATAACAATACCCAATAGGGACCCCGAGACTCCCTGAAGGTATCTCATAATTCCTTAAAGGAAAAACCATAAATCATGATCTCAATCAAAAAGCATAAAGTAAAAGACAACTCACATCATGTATACATCTTAGAGAACAAGAATAAAGATGATTAATATTAAGCTAAATCACTTTATTATATTGAAGGGTTCTACTGATGATCCACAAAGGGTTGCTGAACTGCTGATCCACAAAGGTTCGCTCTACTACCAATCCACAGAGGGTCTCACTACTACTGATCCATTGAGGGTCGTACTGCTGCCAATCCACAAAAGGGTTTTTGTCATGCCGATCCAAAAAGGGTCTCTTTTATGTTGATCCATAAAGGGTCATTTTTATGCTAATCCACAAAGGCTCTCTTCTATGACGATCCACAAAGGGTCTCTTCTATGATGATACACAGAGGGTCACTTCTATGCCGATCCATGGAGGGTCGCTCCTCACTTGACAGCCAGCCACATGATTCCCGCACTTAGTACACTTGAGTTATGTAAGTTATTATCCTCAAGATATATTTCATACCTAAACCACCACGAAGTTCCACAAAGAAGTAACCCAAAGGACCACCTTGTCATAAGGGTTCTAATGCAATAGACGGTGCGTCAATCGGACGCTCGATCTGTAAGTTATAATCAAAAAGGTAAATAGGGCCCAGTTGGATTTGAGTCCGATCCAACCCAGCCATATTCAAAATTGTTCCAAAACCCAAGTGAATTATCTCAAAAGGACTACCCCATTTCAAGGGTACCAATGCCATATACGGCGCATCGATCAGACACCTGGTTTTTGAGACATTCAAGGTTTAGTGAAACGGGGCTGGTCAGGTCTGGTAGGGGTCCGGCCTGACTGGCCCGTAGGGCTTGCAGGTCTATCTTGACTCATGGGTCTAGTCCATCCAGTATGTATGGACTGGCTAGTAGGTTCGGTCCAGCCAAGGGGTCCAGCCCAACCATGCCAGTGGGTCCGGTCTGCCTAGAAAACTCGGCCCACGCGATGCGGGCTGGTCGAGCTGAACCGGATACTGGGTGTCTAGTTCCTCCCAGCTGGAAATGCTGTAGGGAACTACCTTATCTTCTGACATGTCTAGATAGAGCCAACCATTTCACTCCAACTGAGTGGCCTAAGTGGGCCACTCATCACCCCCGTGTAGTGCATCAACGTCGCGCCTTTCCACCTGCCACGACCCGGATGGCCGCGACTCTTGCCACTTGTGTGCATGCAGGTGTTACTTCTCCATGCGGCCGGCTTGGACTGGCCACTGTGGCCAGTTTCCGGCACTTCTGCATTGGTGGTTCCACGAAGAAGGGTGCTTCTACGGGCCACCAGAGATGCTCTGGTGGTCCAATTTCCTTCCTGTCTATGCCTATGAGCCTCTTGAGTTGTCGCCTTCTCTATGAAGCCCTTGGATTTATCTTGCCTCCACGTTGCTTGGTCATTCAAAAATAACACATATAATCCAAGAACGGAGGGGGGTCCGAGCTTTGTTTAGATTGGCCCACACCCTCCACGTTAGTGTTTTAACAATGGGAAAACATCAATCATCATTTGAAAAAAGAAAATGCCCAAACAAATTTGACAACAACCACCCACAGTAAAGAAAGAATCACAGATCAACCTATTGGTCGGTTGATCTACATTATTCATATTATTCAAGAATGGAAAAAAGGAGTCATTTAAACACATAAAATAATTAAACCCCTTACCTGGAATCAGTGTTGCAGATGACGGAGAAGATTCATGTTCATAGATGTTCCATATTCGTTGGCACTCGTCGTTACCCATCGATGTCTAGTTTGAATCCTCCAATGGCCGTCGATCAATCACCATTCTTCATTGGAGGGTGACATCATCAAAATGTCATCAAAGATTCCTCCCGTGGTTTGTGAATTCCCTTGCCAACAGTTTTTTTAATAAAATAATTAATCCTCAATGTTGTGTTCATTATTATGATTCATTAATAAATCTTAATTAGTGAAAATATTAAACATATGGACGTTGTGGTTACACAAACAAAGGGATGAGTCATTAAATTCCCCTCATTTATTTTCTATCATCACACTGTAGTTCCACCAACTTCTACTCAATAGTGGAAGAAGAAGAATAAAATGACATATAGTTATTTTATTATTATTTTTTCCGAAATTCCAAAAATTAACCTTTTCGTCTGACCCTTTCCAGTTGAAGAGAAGCTTCGCCTAAGTGAATCCTGAAACTATGAATCCAATTCCCCCCTCAGAATTTCAATTCATGCAATGGTTCAAAAGATACAATTTCCCGCCCGCACGTTTACTGATTATACCTTTAAAAGAGTTCAAAAAATTTGTTCCAGGCTCTCTAGGCCTCAGCATCATGTGCCGTCAAATTTTGTAGTCTCGTAATAATTCAATATCATTAAAAAAATTATATGGAATTTTCGAGTATTTACATTCTCCCCACCTTAGGGCTTTACATCCTCTAAATCCACAAAAAAATCTAAGAAAACAAATTGGGGTACTGAACACGACTCTGAGCCTCCTACTCCCATGTGCTCTCCTGGAGGTTCTTGTGCAGCCACTAAAATCACACCAGAGGAATCAAACACCCCCATAGGACCTGATTATGTTGATCCTCTATCTCCATCGGGAACTCCACGAACATCACCTCATCGTTAATGTCCAGATCTCCCCAGCCAGTGACATGCGATGAATCATACACGTATCTCCTCATCTGCGACATGTGGAAAATAGTATACACCCAGTGAATCTGTGCGGAAATATCTAGGCAGTACGCCACCTCACCAACACTTATGAGAATATGGAAAGGTCTGATGAACCTTAGATATAGCTTTCCACCCCACCTAAATCTTTGTACTCCTCATCGAGGTGAGACCCATAAGAAAACATGACCACCCTCCTCAAACTCCAAGGGTCTCTGTCTCCTATCAACATAAGACTTCTACATGCTCTGTATAGTCTTCATCCACCATTGGATGACTTGAACCTTCTCAGGGGTAGATAATACCAACTATGCACCCATAAGTGCTAACTCCCCCAAGTTTTTCCACATAGAGGTGATCTTCATGGTCTCCCATACAAGGCCCCAAACAGTTTTATGCTGATGGTGGAGTGATAAATTTTGTTGTATGAAAACTCCACCAGTGGCAGGTGGTCCTCCCAACTATGACAAAAATCAAGGATTTAAGCACAATGCATGCCCTCAAGTGTCTATATGGTACACTCTGTATGACCATATTTCTGAGGGTGAAAGGAAGTGCTCAAGCATAAATGAGTCCTAAATGCCTTCTATAACCCTTTCCATGACAGGGATGTAAAACGTGTGTCACAATCTGAAATTTTCATCGATGCTACCCCATGAAGTTGTACTATCTTCTTGATGTAGAGTCATCCCAATCCCTATATTGATCCATGATCTTGGATGGGTAGGAAGTGATCCGACTTGGTGAGTCGGTCAACGATCACCCAGATGGAGTCATGGTCCCTAGACGTACGTGGTAAACCTGTGATGATGTTAATTGAGATACCATCCAATTTCCACTTTGATACCTCGAGTGGATGAGTCAAGAATGTTGGAACCTAGTCCTCATCCTTAACTTGCTGACAAGTGAGGCATCCTGAAATGAAATCCACCACTAATTTCTTCATCCCTGACCACAAGTACTGACGTTGGATATCATGTTACATCTTCACCACTCCAGTATGTACTGCCAAAGGGGATGTATGTAACTCCCTCAACACCTCTTCTCAATATATCACTAGTACCGTGGTGCGTCCACTAAAAATAATGACGTGCTCCCCACCTTCCTAAAATCCATTAGAAGCCTACCTTGAGGATATCAAAGCACATTGGGCCTCGTAGTCAATGTCCCCAAGCTGTGCCTCCTAAACTCACTGAAGGAGTGGGGGAGTGCCAATCATAGACTTGATGTATGCTTCTCCATCCCTATCCCCAAAGGATATCTGAAATGTGGTTAGCTACTATGTTTCCTGACTCAGAAAATGTAGACCCAACCTCCTAATGAGTGTATGTTCCACTACGCTTCTCTTCCCAAGAGTGTAGAGTATCTCTAAGTCATTATCTTGGAAGAACTCCAGCCATCATCCTTGTCTCAAGTTCAGGTCCTTCTGTGAGAAGATATAACTGAGAATCTAGTGATCAGAGTAGATATTAAACAATTAACCCATTAAGTAGTGTCACCACATCTTCCAGAAAAAGACCACTGCTGCTAACTGTAGGTTATGGATTGCATAGTTCTTCTCTTGTTTCCTCAACTATCATGAGCTGTAGGCGATCACTGATCACTCCTACATCAGGACACACCCCAGCCTAGTCCCTAAAGCATTGTAGTAGACTACATACCCAACGCCGTCTTCTGGTAGCCTCAAGATGGGGGCACTCGTCAGTCTCCACCTCAGATCCTCGAAACTCCGCCGACATCCCTTCGTCCATATGGAGGGTTTCCCCTTCTTTTTCAATACAAAAAAGGGTGATGATACTCTAGAAAATTTAGGTACAAATATCTGGTAGTACCCTTCCAACCCAAGAAACTATACACCTCAGTCACACTCCTGGGTGGCTCCCAAGAAAGAACTGCCTCTATATTCACCAGATCAACCAAAACTCTTGCTTCTAAGAAAACGTTTCCTATGAAGTGGACTTCTCATATCCAGAACTATCACTTTTAGAGCTTACCATAAAGCTGTTTCTCTAAGAGTGTATCCAAAAAAATATTCAAATGTGCGGCGTGATCCTCCTCCGATGCAAAGTACACCAAGATGTCATCAATGAAGACCACCACAAAGTGATCAAGGTAAGGATGAAAGATCCTATTCATGAGTCCCATGAACACTACTGGAGCATTGGTCACACCGAAAGGCATCAACAAGAACTCGTAGTGTCCACACCGACATCTGAAGTCTGTCTTCGGTACGTCCTCATCCTGCACCCGAAGCTGATGATAGCCTAATCTGAGGTATATCTTTGAAAACCACTATTCTCCCTTCAGCTGATTGAAGAAATCATCAATCCCTGATAAAGGATGTCTGTTCTTCATGGTCACCGGGTTTAGGTGCTGATAGTCCATGAAAAGCCTCAAACTCCCATCTTCCTTCTAGGAGAAAAAAATCGGGGCTACCCATGGAGAAACACTGGGCCTTATGAACCCCTTCCTCTGTAAGTCCTCCAACTGTACCCTCAAATCATGAAGCTCCATTAGATACATATGATATGGTGTTGTAGATATCGGTGTCATCCCAGGGTACTAGTTGGTGTAGAAGTCTACCTCTCTATGAGAAGTTAGTCCCATAACATCCTCATGAAAGACATCCGCATACTAGTCCACAAGAACAGGATTGCTCATACTCCTCTCATCCACTATACCGAGGGTGAGGCTAGCCCACTGATCAGTGATCGACTGAAACCTCCTCCGTTAAAGTCCATATTATGCTATAAATGTTTCATTCTAACTGGTGAAGGAAAACTTGGTCCCATTCTCACGAACACACCGCACATTGCACCTATAATAGTAAATCATAAAATGGACTATGGATAACCAGTCTATACCCTTGATGATGTTTTAAGGCCTCAATGCTACTACTAGGAGATCCTAGCTAAATCTATCACCTATTAGATTAATCTCACACTGTCGACACCAGTGCGTAATCATCGAATCATCTCCCATAGGAGTATCTAATTGTAAGGATCAAGCAAATGGATCCACTATAATTTCCAAGATCCGAACAAGATTCGTGGTAATAAAAGAGTGACTAACACCTATGTTTATAAGAACTATAGCTAGGGTGGAGTAGACACAAATTGTACCAAGAATCATCTCTAGAGAACCATGGTCATAATCCCCTACCACCTAAAACTATGCTTATCCCTATTCACCTACTCACTGAGGTTAAGGTGGATCTCCTAGGGGTGGTGGCGGTAGTACCTCAAACCGTCGCCCACTGCCTGATGCACGGCCTGCTCCTCTACCACATCCACCAACCTGTGGACCTCCTCACTTAAATATATACCTCTACCTCAGTGCTCCTTTGAACATCATCTGATCATCAGTATGGAGGTTCGGGCAATCGTGATCCATGTGACCTTACCCACTGCTTGAGTAGAACAATTTTCTCCTCTGATAACCTCCTCTTCCTTGTGATTTCGGCACCTCTGACCCTACAACCTAGGGATATCCTCTAGAAGGTCTGACCCACTCTCACCTCTATGTCATCATCATACTGCCTGCTGCAGATGGCTCAGCTACCTTTTGTCTGGTGGTGGCTCTCACCGTCAGTGCCTACTCAGCTAGGAAGCTCTCCACCAATAGTGCTCTCTCTATCACTCTAGCCTGCGTCAGGATGTTGAGAAATATCATCGAAGATATGATCTCATATTGGAGACCCTAATCAAAGGTCTAGACCCTGAGGAAAGGGTCACGTACCATGTCGGTGGAGTAGCGAGATAGGTCAGTGAACCTCATTGAGTACTAGGCGACTATCAGTCTGCCCTGCTGTAAGTGCAGGAGCTCCTGAATACGCACTGAGCGTAAAGTCACTAGAACGAACTCTGACTTGAATAGGCTCTCGAAGTCCAACCAAGAAAGAGCCGTCTCCTTGTGAGTATATAGTGTTAGGATCCACCATCTCTTTGTTGTTACCTAGAAGAGGCTAGTATCTAGGATCATCATATGCTCTACTGGTGTCTCAATCAAGAAGAAAACTCGTGCCACAGCCTCTAGTCAGTCCTCAGCTGCCTGCGGATTAGTCTCACCTTGAAAACTCAGAGGCCTCTATCTCTGTAACTTGTGAAATGTACTCAGTCGGCGTGCATGGTCCGCTGGTGGGACTGGTGAAAATTGCTGCCCTATGGGTGGTGTTTATGATGGTACACCGCCTAAATGTGCTATCGCTATAAGAGGGCCCTGCACCGACGCCTCAATGCTCTGTGGGTTTTCCTCATGATCTCTCCCTGGAATCCTGGCCAGTTGTCTATGCAGTAGAATCCTGTAAATAAATAGATGCTCCATGCTGAATAATTTATACCTGGTGAGCAGGCTCAAAATAGATCAAAAGAAAAACATTTTAAAAACACATGCAACTAGTGTTTTTGTGTACCGAGTCAGAAATCAGAATTCAGGGTCCTCGTGTATGGATAAATCGGTCATCACACCAGCACTGGACTCCCTAGACTGTGACCCAAACTCAAGAAAGTTAACACTATTGATCCATTCAAAACACAGAATCTTAGTTCATCTAGTAGAACCGACCACCATTGTTACCAATTTTTCACTACCCGTCCCTTAGGACCCATGCTGTGACTATCCCAAGCCTACCTTCCATAGGTTGGGGGTTAGAGACTAGCACCGGAAAGGCATAACACAAAAAGGAAAGGCATTACCTTTAAACATGTGCACACACAGACTAGGTACACAATAGAAGCAAACCTCAAAGTAGAGATACTGATAGTAAACATGTGGACTGAAAGTAAAAAGTGCCAGAATACAAACCCAATTGAAGATAAGGAACAACAAAAAGGGGGAAATGTTCTATGAATGTTTTCCACCAAGGATCCTACCAGAAGGGTAGGTATATCTCATCGTCTATCGTTAATTCCACTCACCACATCTACTAATCCCCTCCGAGTACCATCTAATTCTGGATCCCCAAGTTACAATCATTATGTTTGTCATCTACACAATACACAATAAGGTGTGGGAGAAGACCATGAAGGGGTGAGTATAACAATACCCAGTAGGGACCCCAAGACCCCCTAAAGGTATCCCAGAATTACTCAAAGTAAAAACCACAAATCATGATCTCAATCACAAATCATTATGTAAAAGACATCTCACACCAGATATACATATTAGAGAATAGTAATAAAGATAATTAGTCTTAAGAAAGATCATCTTAGAGAATAGGAATAAAAGACATCTCACACCAGATATACATCTTCTCTGCACGGCACGTCGGTGGCATGGCGTTCCATCCTCCGTGGCCAGACTAGCCACGACTCTCACCGCCACAATGACTGCGGGCACCGCTTCTCCACGTGACCGGCTTGGGCAGCCGCCGCCCCACTAGAAAGTGCTTCCACAGGCCATCATAGATGCTTCGGTGGTCTGATTTCTTTACCATCTGCGCCTACGGGCCTCCCGAGTTGTCACCTTCTCTAAGAAGCCCTTGGATTTGTCTTACCACCACATTTCCCAGTGACACACAAATAATGCATATAAACCAAGAATGGTGGGGAGTTCAGGCCTTGTTCTGATTCACCTGCACCCTCCACATTAGTGTTTTAATAAGGGGAAAACATCAATCATCATTTGGAAAAAGAAAATCCACAAAAAAATTCCACAACAACCACCCGTTTTAAAGATTGAATCACGGATCAAAATATTGTTTTGATGATCGGTGTTCTTCCTATTATTCAATAATAGAAAATAGGAGTCTTTTAAACACATAAAACAATTAAACCCCATACCTAGAATCGATGTTGCAGACGAAGGAGAAGATTGAAATTCCTAGACGTTCCAAATTTTTTGGTGATCGTCGTCACCCGTCAATATCTGGTTTGAATCCTATAACGGTTGTCGATCAATCACCATTCTTCGTTGGAGGGTGACGTCATCAAAATTTCATCAAGGCTTCCTCTCATGGTTTGTGAATTCACTTTACAATGGTTTTTTAATAAAATAAATAATCATCCACATTGTTTTCATTATTACGATTCATTAATGAATCTTAATTAATGAACCTATTAAACATATGGACATTGCAAGTACAAAAAGGGACGAGTCATTAAATGCTCCTCATTTATTTTCCATAGTTACACTGCGGTTCCACCAACTACCACTCAAATGTGGAAGAAAAATAATAAAACAACTTATAGTAATTTATTATTTATTTCTGAACGTCCAAATATTAATTTTTTTGTCCGAACCTTGTCGGTAGAAGTTAAGATTTTCCTAAGTGAATCCTGGAACTACGAATCCAATGGTGCCCTCATAATTTCAATCTGATCACTGGTTCAAAAAATAGAAATTCTCACTTGCATGTTTACAGATCATACCTTTAAAAAAGTTCAAAAAAATCATTTTAGTCTCTCCCAGCCTTAGAATCATGTGCCGTCAAATTTCATAGTCTCTTAGTAATTCTATATAATTTAAAAAGTATATATAAAAAATTTCTAGGTCTTTACACCATTAATGGTTGATGGTTAAAGTATTCACATTTCGTATGCTAGTTTTTAAATATGAGTGTTTATGTTATTTATGCTTCACCCTTTTCACCTGAGGAATGCATTGGACTTAGTAAGCGACATGCATGGCCCATTATAACCCCTCGATGCATTAGTAGGTCTCATGAGAAAAACTAGTTTGGGTATTGGCCGAGGCCTTACCCGTTTATGTATGGTGTCTTAGAAAAAACCTAGAAAGTATGTTTATGATGTCCAAAATTAGTCATTCCTTCATTGTGACATTAGTTATTGACATTCCATATGATTATTAAATTTGTAAAATATCAATTTGATTATTTATATGTGATTATTTATATGTGATTATTTTATTTTAATTTTTTTATTATGCTCAAGATCATGTTTAAATGTATTCTGATTCAATTATACACCTTCCCTTAATGTTTATGCTTATTTATTCATAATATATTTCGTTGTACACTTACCCTTATTGAGCAGCCACACTCCTCCACTTTTTATGCTTTATTTTTTCCAAGATGCCAAGATGTATATTTTGACTGATATGTATGGATAAAATAGGAGAATATTGGAGTTCTCAAAGGATTCTCTAGGTTGTATTTTATATTTTAAATTGTAATGTTAGATGTATTTATTTAATGCAGTTTCAAAAACTACTAACCTATCTAGTCCTTTGGGATTTAAATATTGTATCTATACCAATGAAAAAAAGTGATGCATCACCTCCATGATACTAGGGTTGAGGTCATTACAGCTGGTATCAAAGAAAGTTTTGTAGAAAAATTGGTAACTAGATTTAGAAAAATATAGATTAGGGAAACATAATCCTATAATATACTTTGAGAATATTCCAAAAGTAACCAATATTAGGATTTTGAGATTATTTATACCTAAATTTTCAATTTTTGTTAAGTGTTTTACAAGTTCAAGATTATTCATTATGATTCATAACCTAATCTAATGTATACCATTATTTATAAATTATGCCTTGTGAAATTAATGGAAACCATATCAGTGCATCTAACCCATATAGGGATTTCCCTCTAATGCAATATAATGATGTTGGGGTAGGACCTGAAAATGGTGTCGACCAATTTATAACCATACTAGGAAAAATGACTCAAGTTATGGAAAATAAACTTACCTACATAAGGCATCTTGATCTACAATGTGGAGGAACAACGTTAGTCCACTTAATGAGATAAAAACCTCCACCATTCAATGGGACTACGAATACATTTTTAGCTGATACATGGATAAGTTTTTATTGAATTTATTTCATGATTTGGGAAGTAACAAAAGAGAGCAACTTATCATAAAAATTTATTGTCTCTCAGGAGGTGTAGATCAATGGTGTTCATTGATTAAAAACATGAAGGAGGAGTAAGAAATATAAAACATGGAATAAAAAGGATTTTAAGGAACCTTTCTTAGAAAAATATTTTCCTTATGAACAACATGAATATATGGCAAGGAAATTTATGAGTTTGGGGAAGAAAGGGGGTAAGAATAATTCTAAGTATGCAAAAAACAATACAAGGTTATCAAGGAATTATATAGATTATGTTTTTAACAAAATGTAAAATATTTATCAATTATTTTATGGGTTAAAAACATTATTATTAAGGGAACTAGTCTCCCATAATTTCCCATTATATGAAGATATGGACTTTTCTACTATAAAGAGAGAGAATGAATTATATAAGTCTTATGACTTTAAGGGAAAGAAAGACAAGAATAGGGATGCTGAATACTCTGGAAAAGTATATAAAGAAAATGGGAAGAAGGGAAGAGTTTAATTTCCATTATACAATAAATGTGGAAAGAAACATCATGGAATATGCCTATTCAGGTGAGATCTTATTACAAGTGTGGAGAAAATACAAACTAATCTTGTGATTGAAAGGTAAATGATGAAGTCAGTAATGTGTAGTGTTTTAACTTTAAGGAGATGATGCACTATTCAAATGAGTTTCCTAAGAATCAATAAAACTTTTTCCAAAAAATCCCAAGAGATCAAGGCCGAGGTTATATAATCACAACAACTGAGGTTGAATATCCTAAAGATGTGGTGGTAGGTACTTTAATCATCTCCTCAAATTTAGATAATGATTGATTTGATTTTGGATCATCACATTCTTTTATATCTTCAAAATTTTCCAAGAAAATTATACATTTCCATTTTAATTTAATATAGGAGTTATTGGTCAAAAATTTTAAGGGAAGTCTCATTGAAAAAAATGTGTTGGAAAGTCCCCTTTATAATACACAAATTTTCTTTACATGATGAAGTTATTATCATACCTATGGTTGACTTTGATATAATCCTTGGTATGGTTAGGCTTTTAAAATATGTTGTGAAAATTTATTACAAGAAGAAGGAAATTATAATTTGTGAGGAAGAACAAGAATTATTTATCTTTAGAGTTGAAATTTCATCATCTTATTCTTATCTAGATCCAAACCTTGAAGCTATACTGAATGAAATTATTATGGAGGGAGAGAAAAACATCTATGGATGAAGAAGGTAATATTAAAATTGAATACATACCTATTCTAAAAGAAAACATTGATGTATTTCCCAATGAATTACATGGACACCCCTAGAGCATGAAGTTGAGTTTTCTATTGATTTAATCACTGATGAAAGACTAATATCAAATAATCCCTATAGAATGGAAATAGTGGAATTAGTTGAGCTAAAGAAACAATTAGAGGAGTTGGGTAAAATATGATTTATTCACTCGATTGTTTCTCCATGGGTAGCCCATGTTCTCTTTGTAAATAAAAAATATGGATCCATGAGGCTGTGTATTTATTATAGGTAAATCAATTCTATTATAATAATGAAAAACTACCCTCTACCTCCCATTGATAATTTATTTGATCAAATTCATGGAGATAATTTTTTTTAAATATTGAAATTTGTTATGGATCCCATAAACTATAAGTAAATAAGGAATACATTCTGAGGATTGCTTTTATTACAAGGTATGGACTTTATGAGTTTATAGTAATTTTATTTGAATTGACTAATGCACCCTGAGTTTTTATAGATTTAATGAATGGAGTATTCAAGGAATATGTTGATGTTATTTGTGGTATTCATTGATGATATTATGGTGTATTTTAAAAGATATAAATACCATGAAAATCACTTGTGAATCATTATTGATACCCAATAAATGTTATCTGTTATGAATAAATAGAATTGGAACCTAATTTATCTTACTATGATGATCCTATATAGATTATTTACACCAGAGAAGAAGGGTTGAGGAGTCAAATGAATTAGCTGACAAAGGTACTATGTAAAAATCCTAAAATAGAATAGGCAATGTGTAAGTATGAGGAAACTTATGATGATGAACTATCGAAATATTTTTATGAGGTGATATTTTGGAAATTTTGAGGACCAAAGTTTTTTAAGGAGGGAATAATGCAACACCCCATGATTTTATGGAATAATTTCTTAATTAAATTTAATATATTGTGTTGCACGCAACACCGAGTTCAAATGCACTGCGATCAATGGATTGTTATAACCTAGTTGTTAAAATGGAGGGAATGAATTGTATTAGACACATTATAAAATTAATATTTTTAATAAATATTTTTTGATATTTATTCAAATGATTTTATAGGCATAAGATAAGAGTAAATATAATTTTAATCATAAAAGCTATATTTTTCTAATGGCAATACTATCATCTTTTAATGGAGTGATTGTTTTAAATATAGTTTTTGAAAATTTTATAATTTATATTTGAAAAAATAAACTTCTTATTTTAAATTAGAATATAAAAAATTAATTTGATTGAATTTTTAGTATTTCTCTGATATGTTTCATGTTTTTATGAATAGTGATAAAATACTTCATTTTAATTGAAAATTGATTTTTGTGTTTAAATAAGTTATAGTGTTAAATTATATTTTAAATTGGTTTTATAGTATAATTAGATCAATATTTTATCATTTAATCCAATTTAGGTAATTAGAATAAATATTAAATTGAATTTTTATGTAAAAATATTTCAATATTTTGAACATTTTCACTTTAAAAACTTGTTTTCTCATTCCCTAAAATGGATTAATTTTAATTTATTTTAGAAAATAATGTGATTAAAATTTTAAAAAATGGGTTTAATATTTGAAATAATAAGTTATAATTTATTAAATAGGGTCCTTTTATTTTTAGACAATATTAATAGTAAAGTTAGTAATTTTAATTACCACAATTAATGCTAAATTAGGTAATTAAGATTTGAAAATGATATTATAAATATTACAAAAGTACCCTAACACTTGTCCTAATTTATTGGATTATTGATAAAAATCATCCTTGGAATTATTTCATGGCCTCTTGGATCCACTTGTATGACTTTAATTCTTTTATAGTATTTTTTCTCAAGAAATGTAAAATGTTTCATACTCATGTCTTTAATAAGTATTACATTTCTTATACATGGTTATTAAAAAGACATATTCAATTATAAATAATAATTTAAGATATAAAATTTTTATCGTCATCATGATAGTTTTTTTTAATTTTTAAAAAATAAATAATTACCTTAAAGGCTTACACAATGATGATACATTCTTATATAATTAATGGAAATATCAAATAAATGATATTAAAAATATTAAAAAAATATAATTTTCCATAATTAATTATATAAACTAAATTTATGGAATAACCTGATAAATTAGGTATGTATTACAGTATTTGGATCAAATATATCTAGTGTATTTATATTTTTTAAAATTTAATGTAATGAATAGTATCAAAATAGACATTAATGTAATATTAAAATAAATAATATTTTATTAAATAATATAATTTTTTTTCAAAAATGAAATTATTATAAATGATTGATATAAGGTCTAAAAGGCCATACATGGTCAATTTAATGGTATTTTGTTATTTCATAGTAACTATATTGACCCTTAAGGAGTAAAAACACATGTTGTCTTGGTAAGAGTTAAAGATGTTAAATAATGGTTAATTCCAAAATATATGGGTAATAATGTGGCCAAAATTTGTCTAAAAACTATTGGTTGAGAGTATATAAACCCATAATCATATTAGATTAAAAAAACTCACTTTTTATCAATTTATAATTAAAAATTAATTTATATTAATTTTATATTTTGAGAGTTTTCTAAAGTGCCCTCACCACAATTATAAAAGGGAACCTCCTTCCTCACTTATTATCAAAAATTTGGGCCTTATAGCTCGAAACAAACCTACCCATTTATACTCCAAACATATTTATGAAAGTTTTTAAGGTCACTGTCTTCCAAAAATACCAGCTCTAGATCCCTTAAGAAGCGATCTAAAGGATTTCCATCGAAGAAGAAGTATTTTTTTAGAAACTCTTTCAAGTTCATTTCTTCTTCTACTTCCTCTTCATGTGTTTTTTCAATAATAAAGTAATATCTAAAGTATCATATATATATATATATATATATATTCTTAGATTTTATTATGATTATTGGCAATAATATTCCACCTTTTATCCAAACTTTGAAAAATTTATGCACTACACATGTGTATGTACGACTTACCATCTACACAGCGTAGTGTAATTTTTATCATCACCACATTATTTGGATGGGTATAATGATGGACATAATGAATTTAAATAATAAATATGAAATTATATTTTCTTTGAATAATTAATTTATCATCCAATTATTTACCCTTTCAGCATTAAGGGAATGATATTATTGCTCATGCGTACGTAGGACCTATCATCTCCATAACGCGATGTGATTTATTTTCCATGTCAACCATTCAAGAATGATTATAAAAATGTATTTAATGAGTTAGTAAAATATACATGAATTTTATATCATTATTTATATGAAATATATTTATCCTATGCATAATAAACATGACTTACATGAAAAAACACGCATAAGAAAATGAAGTAGTTAACACACAAAACAAGGGTAATAATGAAATATTATTAACAAAATGATATAAGAACGTCATATATGAAATCAGAAATTTGGATATGATTCTAATATAAATTAAATACATTATTTAAAACATTACACAAAAGGTTAAATCACATTTAATTAATGGAAAGTACAAGGTAAGGGTAATTTCACAATCTCATTATTATTTGGGATTGTTTATGTTTAAGTCTTTACCAGGGAAAATTTTTCTTTCATGTCCTTGTTTTCTGCTTTTTTTTCAAAAAGGTTTTTTCTTTATCCATTAAATGTTTTAATTATTTAACTTCTCATAATTTTTTTAAGTAATATTATTTTAATTTTCTAAACTAGGTACTTTATGACTTTTTCAAAACAAATACTGAATGATTGTTTTTTTTAACTTATTCAGCATGAGAAACTTTTCCTGCTGTCATGATGGATTAATGTTTTGAAGCTTCCTTTAAAATTTTAAAACTTTATTTTTAGTGAAATTTTTTTCTTTTATAGATTAATTTTTTTAATAAATGATTTCAAAGTAAATATGGTATTTCTTTAAATAAAATTTTAATGATTTTATTAGTGTATTTTAATCTATGTCAAGATCCTTTGATAGATATTATGCTTGATTGAGGTTGATATGTGATGATACCATATACCATATTTAATTGAAAGGATTATGACCATTTTGACTATCTATGTGATATTTTTATACCATTCATGGTTGATTGTTAATGTATCCACATTTCGTATGCTATTTTTTTCAATATGAGTGTTTATGTTATTTATGATTCACCCTTTTCACATGAGGAATTCATTTGACTTAGTAAGTGACATTCAAGGATTACTATAGCCCCTCGATGTATCAATAAGTCTTATGAGACAAACTATTTTGGTTATTGGCTGAGGCCTTACCCATTTATGTATGGTGTCTTGGAAAAATCCTTGAAAGTATCTTTATGATGTATGATATTATGTATTCCCACATTGTGACATTAGTTATTGATATCCCATACGATTATTAAATTAGTATAATATTAATGGGATTATTTATATGTCATTATTTTATATTTATTTATTTTTTCCATATTAAACTCAAGATTATGTTTAAATGTATTGTATTTTCGTTATACACCTTGCCTTGTTGTTTATGCTTATTTATTAATAATAGATTTTTTTGTAGGCCTACACTTACTGAGCAGTTATGCTCCTCCCTTTTTTATGCTTTATTTTTTCCAAGTTACCAGTATGTATATTTTGACTGATATACAGGGCTAATCTAGGAGAATATTGGTGTTATCAAAAGATTCTCTATATTTTATTTTATATTTTAAATTATAATGTTAGATTTATATATTTAATTGGGTTTCCAAAACTATTAAACCAACCAGTCCTTTGAGATTTAAATATTGTATCTATACCAATATAAAACAAGTTTGAGGCATCTACTATAGGCTACTGGGGCCGTGGTATTTACAGTTGGTATCAAAGAAATTTTTGTATAAACATTGAAAAATAAATTTTGAAAAATATATATTAGGGAAACACAATACTATAACAGACTTTTATAATATCCCCAAAGTAACCAAGATTATGATTTTGAGATTATTTATGCATAAATTTTAATTTTTTGTGAAGTGTTTTACTAGTTTGAAATTATGAATTATGATTCATAACCTAATATAATATATGCCATTGTTTAGAAATTATGCCTTGTGGAATTAATGTAAACCATATCAATTCATCTAATCCATGTAGGGATTTCCCTCTAATTCAATATAATGATGTTGGAGTAGGAGCTGCAACTGGTGTTGAACAAATTATAACCATATTGGGACAATTGACTCATGTAATGAACAATAACCTTACATAAATGGATCATGTTGATATATAGTGTGGAGAAACAATGTTCTAAAACTTAATGAGACAAGAAACTCCATAAATAAATGGGACTAAAAATACATTTGTAGCAGATAAATAGATAATTTCTTTAGAGAAGATATTTCTGTCTTTGGGAAGTAATTAAAGAGAGAAGGATTTCATGGAAATTTATTATCTCTCGAGAGGTGTGAATCAATGGTGATAATTGATTCAAAACATGATTAAGGAGAAAGAAATAGAAAAAATGGAATGAAAATGATTTTAAGGAACCTTTTTTAGAAAAATATTTTCCTTTTGAACAACAAGCAGATATGGCGAGACAATTTCTGAGTCTGAGGAAAGATGAGGATTAAAATGATTGTAAGTATGAAAAAAGCATTATAAGGTTATCAAGGAATTATATTGATTATGTATTTAATATAAAGAAAAATATTTAATTATTATTTAATTGTTTAAAACCATTCCTCTGAAGGGAACTGGTCTCCCATAATTTCTCATCATATAAAGATATGTACTTTTGTTTTATTAATATAGAGAATAAATTATCTAAGTCTTGTGAATTTAAGGGAAATAAAGACAAGAAAAGGGATACTGAACACTATGGAAAAGGCTATAAGGAATAGGGGAATAAGGGAAGAGTTTAATTTCTATTATGAAATAAATGTGGAAAGAAACATCATCGAACATGCCTATTGGGGATGAGAGCTTGTTACAAGTGTAGAGAAAAAGGACACTAATCCTGTGATTGTAAGGGAAAGAAAGACATCAGTAATATGTAGTGTTTTAACTATAAGGATATTGGACACTATACAATTTATTTTCCTAATATTCAAAGAAATATTCTCCATAAAATTCCTATGGAGAAAGGCTGAGCTTATGTGATCACAACAACTGAGTTTGAATTTCTTAATAATATGGCGGCATGTACTTTAATTATCTCCTCAAATTTAAATAATTATTTCTTTGATTCTGTATCATCACATTCCTTTATATCTTCCAAATTTTCCAAGAAAATTAGAAAATTCCCTTCTGATTTAATATAGGATTTACCAGTCAAAACTCCTAAGGGAAGTCTCATTGCAACAAAGATGTGTTGGAAAGTCCCCTTTATGACACATGAATGTTCTTTACTTACTGACCTCATCATCATACCTTTTTTTACTTTTATATAATCCTTGGTATAGAATGTATTTCAAAATATGATGTGAAATATTATTATAATAATAAGGAAATTTTGATTTGTGAGGAAGAAAAATAATTCCTTATCATTATAGTAGAAACTTCGTCATCTAATTCTTATCTAGATCCAACCCTTTTTGCTTTAATGAATTAAATTATTAGGGAGGAAGATAAAAAACATATAGGGATAAAGAAGGTAATATTTTAATTGATTATATACCTATTGTAAATGAAAACATTTATGTATTTCCTAATGAATTTCCTAGACACCCCCAGAGTGTGCGGTTGAGTTTTCTATTGATTTAATCATTGATGAAAGACCAATATCAAATAATCCCAATTGAATGGACATAGTGTAATTAGTTGAGCTAAAGAAATAATTATAGGAGTTGGGTAAATGGTATTTATTCACCCCAATGTTTCTCCATGGGGAGGCCATGTTCTCTTTGTTAAGAAAAAAGATGGTTCCATGAGGATATCTATTGATTATAGGGAAATCAATTCTATTACAGTAGTGAAAATGTATCCTCTACCTCACATTGATAATTTATCTGATCAAATTAATAGAGATAATTTTTTAAAGATTTATTTTTTTATGGATATCATCAACTATGAGTAAATAAGGTAGACATTATGAATACTACTTCTATGACATGGTATGAACATTAAAAATTTACAGTAATTCCATTTGTATTGACTAATGCACCCTCAATTTTTATGGATCTAATGAACATAGTATTTTAGGAATATCTGGATGTTTTTTGTGGTATCCATTAAGGATATTATGGTGTATTCTAAAAGATATGTATACCATGAAAATCATTTGTGAATCATTCTTGATACATTTATAATGAAAGAGTTATTTAGAAAATTTAGTAATTGTGAATTTTCGCTTCAATAAATTTATTTTCTTGGCCATATTGTCTCCAAGGATATAATATTTGTTGATCCTAAAATGAAAAAGGAGTACAATAAAGGACTAAATTAATGAGCATAACTGATTTATGCAGTTTCATTAGTTTATCAGGTTACTATCAGGGTTTTTTCAGAATTGTTTCTGGTTGGATAAATAGTTAACCAATCTTACACGTAAAGGGGTTAATTTCTTATGGACAAAATGATGTGAAGAATGTTTTAATTAATTTAAGATAATATTGTTCAATGCTCTGATCTTGACATTACCATTAGTAAATGGTTGATTTTTGATTTATAGTAATGAATCAAGGAAAGGAAATAGCTGTGTTTTTATGAAAAATGATAAATTTATTGCATATGAATCATGGCAGTTAAAAACATCATGAATAGAACTATCAAACTCATGATCTTGAGTTAGAATCTGTAATCCTTTCTCTAAAGATACAGAGAAAATATCTCTATGGTGAAATATGTGAGGTATATATGGATCAAAATAGTTTGAAATGTATCTTCTCATAGAAAGAACTCAATATGAGGAAAATGAGATGGCTTAAGCTACTCAAGGATTATGATTTCTGAATACACTACCACATAGGGAAGGAAAATAAGGTAGCAGAAGAATTGAGAAGGAATAAACATGGAGTTCTAAATAAAATGAGGATTAATAGGGATCTTATGTTAATGGATTTAGTAAATATAGATATGGGAATTATTAGGTATGGGGAAACATCACTCCTCTATCAAATGGTTTCCAAATTACCTTTATGGGAAAAGATAAAAAGTTATAAATCTGATGATGATAATTTACAAAATAAAATCAAATCTATGAATGATGAAAAATTGAAAATATTGTATATGAAGATGTAATTTTGAAATTTTGAATAAAGATTTGGGTTCCCCCAATAATCGAGATGAAAAGGGAATTATTGGATGATTCTCATACTTAAATTTCTCTATACACCATGGTAGAACCAAGATGTATATATATTTTAAGGAAAATTTTTGGTGGGACAATATGAAGTAGGAAATTGTGAATTATGTCTCAAGTTGTTTGATTTTTCAATATGTAATGTTTTAAAGACATTATCGTAGTGGGTTCTTGCAACCTATACCTATACCAAAATGGAAATGGAATGACATTACTATGAAAATTTTACCTGTATTACAAAAAACCCCTAGAAAAAATGATTCCATATGGGTTTTTATTGATGGTCTTACCAAATATGCACATTTCCTCATTATAAGGGAAGTTTTACAATGGATCATCTAGAATGACTATATATTATTGAATTTGTAAGACTTCATGGTAAACCACTTTCAATTGTGTCTGATTGTGATCCATGATTTACATCAAAATTATGGAAAATTCATTAGAATTCCCCTAATACCGAACTTCATTTGAGCACCACTTATCACAGTCAAACTAATTGGAAGTCAGAAAGGACTATCCAAACATTAGAAGGCATTTTGAGGTTCATCTCACTTGACTTTCATGGTATGTGGGATCATTATTTTCCTTTGGTAGAATGTACCTATAACAATAGCTTCCATTGATGTATTCAAATGGCATTGTATGAAGTGTTACATGTAATGAGATATCGTACACCAATTTTTTAGGATGAAGTTGGTTAAAGGAATCTTATGGCCCCAGAAATTTTGAAGGAAACAATGGAAAAGGTAAAGACTATTCAAACCCATATCAAAGAAGCACATAGTAATAAAAAGAAAAACGCTAAAAACCAAAGGAAGGATTGGGAATTTTAAGTGGGTGATCTTGTTTTCTTGAAGATATCTCCATATAAGGATGTTATAATATTAGATAATAAAGGGAAATTGAAACCTAGGTACATTAGAACTTTTGAAATTCAAGAACAAATTGGAACTATGGATTATCATTTGGCAATTCTACCGAGCCTTTGTAAAGTACTTGATGTGTTCCATATCTCTTTACTAATGAAGTACATGCCAAACCAATAAATGTTATCACTTATGAATAAATATAATTTAAACCTGATTTATCTTAATATGATGATACTATCTAGATTATTAACACAATAGATAAAGCTTTGATGAATCAAATGACTTAGCTGATAAAGGCACTATGGAAAAATCATAAAAAAGAAGAGGTGACGTGTGAATGTGAGGAAAATTATGATGAAGAACTACTGAAATACTTTTATGAGGTGATGTTTTAGAATTTATGAGGATTTTTTTAAGGAGGGAATAATGTAACACCCCAGGATTTTATGGTACAATTCCTTAATTAAATTTAATAGCTTGTGTTGAATGCAACACCATGTTCAAATGCATTGCGATCAATTGATTGATATAGACTAGTTGTTAAAATGGTGGGAATGAATTGTATTAGACAAATTATAAAATTTATATTTTATAATTATTTTCTTATATTCATCCAAAATATTTTACAGTCATAATGAATCAAATTTTATTCATAAAAGTGATATTTTTATAAAGGCAATTCTGTCACCTTTTAATAGAGCACTTGTTTTAAATATAATTTTTGACAATTTTATAAAATAAATTTTCCAAAATAAAATTCTCCTTTTAATTTATAATATAAAAAAAATTCTTTTATTGATTTTTTAGTATTTCTCTGATCAGTTTCATTTTTTGATGAATAGTAATAAAATATTTCATTTTAATTGAAAATAGATTTTTCATGTAAATAAGTTATTATGTTAAATTATATTTTTAATTGGTTTTAAAGTATAATTAGATCAATTTGTATAGTTTAATCCAACTTATGTCGTTGGAGTAAATTTCACATTGAATTTGGATATAAAATCATTTAAATATTTTGAACATTTTCAGTTTAAAAACACATTTTCTTATTTCGTCAATCAGATTAATTTTAAATTAACATTACCCAATTATGTGATTAAAATTTTAAATAATGGTTTCAATATTTTTAATAATAAAGTAAAAATTTAATAAATAGTTTTCTTTTTATTTTTGGACAATATTAATAAAAAACATAGAAATTTTAATTACCGTGGTTAAGGGTAAATTGAGTAATTAAGATTTGAAAATAATATTATAAATTTTAGACCCTAACACTTGACCTAAATTTATTGAATGATTTATTATCGACCAAAAAAATCCATGGAATAATTTTATGGCCTCTTGGATCCACTTGTATGACTTTAATTATTTTATATTATTTTATTTCAAGAAAAGTCAAATATGTCATACTCAAGTTTTTAATAAATATCTCAATTTTTATATGTGGTTATTCAGAAGACATATTAAACTATACATAATAATTTAAAATATAAAATTTTCATTATCATCATGTTAATTTTTTTTTAATTTTTAAGAAATGAATTATTACCTTAAAGGCTTACACTATTATGATACAATAATTATATAATTAATGGAAATATCAAATAAATGATATTAAAAATATTTAAAAAATATAATTTGACATAATTAATCTCGTAAACTAAATTTATGGATGAAATTGATATATTAGGTATTTATTACAATATTTAGATCAAATTTATCTAGTGTATTGATATTTTTTTAAAAGTTAATGTAATGAATAATATCAAAATTAACATTAATGTGATATTAAAAAAAATATTTTATTAAATAATATAAATTTTATAAAAATATGGTATTATTAAAAATTATTGATATAAGATTTTAAATTTCATCCACAGTCAATTTAAAGGTTTTTTTTTGTATTTCATAGTAACTATATTGTCCCCTAAGAAGTAAAAACACATGTTGTCACAGTAAGAGTTAAAGAGGTTAAATAATGGTTAATTCCAAAAGAAATGGGTAATAATGTGACCAAAACCTGTCTAAAAATTATTGTTTGAGAATATATCAACCCATAATCATCTTAGATTAGGAAAAGAATCTCTTTTTATCTATTTATAATTGAAAATTAATTTATATTAATTTAATATTTTGAGAGTTTCCTAAAGTGCCCCTCACCTCAATTCTAAAAGGGCACCTCCTACCTCACTTATTCTCAAAACTTTGAGCCTTATAGCTCACCAAAACCCTACCCATTTCTCTTCCAAAAATATTTATCCAAGTTATTGAGGTCATGGTATTCCAAAAAGACCAACTCTAGATCCCTTATGAAGAGATCTAAAGGAAGTCCATCGAAGAAGGGGTACTTGTTTTACCAACTCATTCAAGTTCATTTATTCTTATTATTCCTCTTCATGTATCGTTTTAATAATAAGGTAATATATAAATAATCATCTATATTTTGAGATTTTATTATGTTTATGGGACAACCATATTCCACCGTTTATCAATCCTATAAAAAATGAAATCATCACGCGTGCGTACATACGATTTACCATCTCCGCGGCATGGTGTAATTTGTTTTTCATCACCAGTTTATTTAGATGGGTATAGTGATGGATATAATAGATATATATAATAAATATGAAATTATATTATTTCTGAATAATTAATTTATCAAACAATTATTTATCCTTTCACCATTAAGGAAATGATATTGTCGATCATGCGTACGTACAACCTACCATCTCCACGACGTGATGCGATTTATTTTCCCTGTCAACAATTAATAAATGATGATAAACATGTATATAATGAGTAAATAAAATATGCATGAACATAATATCATTCTTTATATGAAATATATTTATCATATTCATAGGAAACATGACTTACACAACAAAACATGCATAGGAAAATGAATAAGTAAACACATGAAACAAGGGTAATAACAAAATATCATTAACAAAATGATATAGGAACATCATATATGATATCCAAAATTTGGATACAATTATTCTATAAAATAATTACATGATTTAAACCATTATACAGGAGTTTAAATTACATTCAACTAAAAAAAATCACAAGGTAAGGGTTATTTCACAATCACATTTTTATTTGGGATTGTTTAAGTTTAAGTGTCAATTGGGGAAGAGTTTTGTTTCATGTACATGTTTTATAAAAAAAATAAAAAAGGTTTTACTATTAGCCTTCAAATGTTTAAAGACTTCAAATTTTTATAAAATTATTTTTATTGAATCTTTTTATCATTTTCTAAAAAAGTAACTTTATGGATTTTTTGACAAAAATATGCAAGGAATGTTTTTTAACATTAGAGGCATGCACATATTTTTCAGTCGTCATAATGCCTTAATGTTTTGAAGCTTCATTTATATGTTTAAAAAATTATTTTCAATGAATTTTTTTTCTTTTATAAATATACATATTTTAAATAAATTATTTTAAATAAAATAAGGTATTTATCTCAATAAATATTTAATGATTTTATGAAAGTATTTTAATCTATGTCAATATCCTTTGTTGGATATTATGCTTGATTGAGGTTGATATGTTATGATACTATCTACCATATTTTATTGAATGGTTTATGACTAGTTTGATTGCAGATGTGATATTTTGATACCATTCATGGTTTATGGTTAAATTATTCACATTTTGTATGCTCGTTCTTCAATATGAGTATTCATGTTATTTATGCTTTATCATTTTCACATGATAAATGAAATGGACTTGGTAAGTGATGGGTGGGGACTTATATAGCCCCTCGATGAATCGGTATGTCTAATGAGACAAACTAGTTTGGGTATTGGTTGAGGACTTACCCGTTTATGTATGGTATCTTAGCCATGTCTTGATGGTATGTTTATGATGTATGAAATATTGAATTCCCTCATTATTAGATTAGTTATTGATATTACATGTTATTATTCAATTATTATAAAATCCATATGATTATCTATTTGGATTTATTTGATTTTATTTTATTTTTATATATTATACTCAAGATTATGTTTAAATGACTTGTGTTTTAGTTATACATTGTTCCTTAATTTTTATGCTTATTTATTCATAATAGCTTCAATAGTATGCTTACCCTTACCGAGTATCTGCGTTCAAACCTTTCTTATGTATTATTTTTTCTAATATTCCAAGATTTATATTATGAATGATATGCTTGGTTAATTTATAATATTAATGGCGTTCTCAAAGGATTTTTATGTTTTATTTTATATTTTAAATTGTAAAGTAAGCTTCATGTATTTAATATGGCTTCCAAAAATTCTAAAATGATCAGTACTTTGGGATTCAAATATTGTATCTTATTCTAATTTAATATAGTGATGCATCATCCCTAGGCTACTCGGGGTGGGGTATTTACATAGCAACAGTTTTGTTTTTATTTATCGATGATTTTTTTAAAACTAACCTGAAAATAAAGTTGATAAGATGAACCTAACCACCACTATAATATATAGCGGTGGTTATGTTTAGTGGTGGTTAATAGAAACCACCACTAATTAATATTTTTAGTAATTTATTTATCAGCGATCTTATAAAACCATCAAAAAATATTTATCTTAATATTTTAAAAATATTTAGTAAAAAATATAAATATAAAAACTTTGGCAAGT
This sequence comes from Viscum album, assembly GCA_963277665.1. Lineage (NCBI taxonomy): Eukaryota > Viridiplantae > Streptophyta > Magnoliopsida > Santalales > Viscaceae > Viscum > Viscum album. The sequence continues at coordinate 610,101,996 of OY728129.1, read as the reverse complement.
AATAAACTAAAACATAAATTCATAATAAACCCATCATAAATACATCATATATCATTAATTCATTTTCATACATACATACATCCATATTTATCATAACCTCAATCAACATAAACTTAGTCAACATAACCTTAGTCAAATAATAACCTCAGTCAAACCATACCTCTCTCATCAATATATACATATAAAATATGTCCAATAATTACCCATGCCCAATATATGTTCACCCCATAACCTTTTCTACATCCATACACCTCTAAATAATATCATCAACTGGAACTGACCACATCATCTCATCAAATGTAATAAAAAAGACGATAGTAATTAAAACTAAACATACTAAATTAGAATTATAGAATAATCCTTGATAAAATTTAAATATACCATGGAAACTAAAAAACATCATGACTACCTTTTGAAGAATGATGAGGATCATAATGGTCTACCTCCCATATACTATTGGCATTTTTCACCTATAATAAAAATCATAACATTTAAAAAAATAAATATGAAAGAAAAAAGATAGAGAATATATTCTCAATGCTGCACATAAAAGTTTTCATTTTTTTATATAAAAGAATAATTTTTAATATAAAATAAATAATATATCATGATAAACACTTTTAAAACATAAACTCACCTATTATAGATATGATTCAGCACTTGAAACTGTGAATGGATGAGTATATAACATTTTAATTAATTTTTCAATTGACGTGCGATGTGATTAAAATTTACTTAACAATTCTTTTAAATAATTTGATATAAAATCATATCCTTTATTGAATAAATAACTAAACAATAGTTTTACCAGGATTTCAAGTCAATATAAGGTCATTTTATAGGGTTTTCACCATTACACACATGTTTTACTATTTTATAACACTAAAAATATGTTTATGGGAATATGAGGAGAACTGTAACTCAAAATGATGTTTCATTGGTTCAGAAGTTTCACAAATAAATCTATAGTTGTTTTTATATTATTTTATGGAAATATAACTTCATTTTATAAGTTTTTACCCTCCCAACACATTTTTTTTACACGTATGTTTTATTGTGCTAATGGTTCGTATATTTCAAAAATCATTCTACGGACATTTTACTCAAATTTCATGTCAATCTTACAACAGTTTCCTTGTTTTGACACCATGGTACACGTTTTTAAACTCTTTAGTACCATTAAAAACTATTACCAAGTCATTTTTACCACAACACATATCATATATACATTTAGTTTATGAATACACTTAAAAAATAACTCAAAAGTGGTCGGTCTATGATTTCAATTTAATTTGAGGTCATTTTCTATGGTTTTGAACATTACACACACATTTTAGTGTTTTAAAACACTAAAAACATGTATATAAAAATACTGGGAAAACCATAAATTGGAATGACCTACCTTTAGTTTCCATATTTAAAAAATAAATCTATTGCCATTATCATCTTATTTCATGGAAATCCGACATCGTTTTCCTAGTTTTGAATCCCCGATACACGTTTTTAAAGGATTTGGTACCTTTATAAAAAATTTACTGAGTCATTACAACCACACACCATGTTGGATTGATGTGTTTTCTATTTTCTAATATTTCAGATCAATATGAGGTTATTTTATATAGTTCTTAATATTACACACTTTTTTAGTGTTTTAAAACACTTAAAAATATTCATAGGCATCCCGGTAAAACTATAACTCACAATGATGTAAAGTTGGTTCCTAAATTTCAAAAATAAATCCAAAGTCATTTTTCTCTTATTTTATGGAAAAATGTTGTCATTTTACTAGTTTTAACCCCATGACACATGTTTTTAATGGATTTAGTACCTTTAAAAAATGTTTATCAAGTCCTTCTGACCACACTGCACATTTGATCGACATTGTTTCTATGAATACACATAAAAAATAACTCAATTTTAGTTTTTTTCATGATTTTACATCAATTTTGTAACACCCCAAGCTTCTACGATACACTTCTCTTTCAATAACGCAATAGCTTGCATTGTACGAAAGTTCGAGATTCTAACACACCGCGACCAATAAAAATAGCCGTTATGAATAGTAATACCAACTTTTTGAAATTATATAAATTTTATATTTCAAAATGGACTTCATTTTTGTATCTGGAATATCAAAATTATCGTAAGTTGAATTTTTTGTTTTTTTTTCTGAGAACTTCCAATTTTCGATGAATAGTGAAAAATACTTAAAAATAACATTTTTAATCAGAATAATATATAGTGATAAATTATAACATTGAATGTTTTTAAAGTATAATTAGAATATATTTTTACTATTTTATCAAATTTTGGTCATGAGAATTAATTTCACTTTGAAATTGGACAGAAACAATTGTCAATCTTTTGATATATATTGTTTCTTAAAAACACGCTATTTGTTGTGACAACAGGAATTAATTATTAAATTAATTAATTCAACTTATATATTTTGAATTTTTTAAAATATACACCATTTTTGAATTCAGAATATCAATTATAGCTTAGGGTGAATTTTTGGTATTGTTCTGAGAAACTTCAATTTTTGATGAATAGTGAAACCACTAAGTGGTAGTTAAAAAAATAATTTTTCGTTTAAATGAAACTTGACCACTTTTGTGAATTGAATTTCAAAAATCCTACAAACATGGTTGTCATTATTAAGTAAAATGTGGTTCAATGAGATGAAAATAATTTTTGGTGAATAGTAACTTTTAAGTTTTATTAATCGCGATTAAAGGTAATTAGTGTAATTTATGGTAAATATAATATTATAATAATATGAAATTACCTTTACACTTATCCTAACCTTATTGGATGAGTCATGTCCGAACAAGACAACCCATGGGTCAACTTGAGGACCCCAAGTCGCCACTTGGGTAAGAAAATGACATTAATAACTTTTTATTTAAAGTAAAAATAAAATTGTCACAAACATGTGTTGTTTTAATAAAACAATTATTAAATGAAGTTATATAAGTTAACTTTTCTATTATAAATATTAATTGGAAATCTAAAAATATTTCCTACATCATGGTAATTTTTTAATAATTTTTAGACATTAAATAAATAAATTTTTTTATGACACCATGGTGATGAAGTGATTACCTCATTAATGAACAATTTAAATAAAATGAAAAGGTAAGGTAAAATATAGGACTTAAACTTGTATAAAACCTATTTTATGGGTGTATTTATAACAATTATCACCTTATCCTCTAAATATATCATTGTGGGACCTTTAAAATCTGAAAATCATTTCATAATAATGTAACATTTCATGAATTTCCAAGAGTGCCCCTCCTCTCCTCTTATAAAAGGCCCCCACCACTACCACCTTATTCACATATTCAAAGCCATTTGGCTCGGCCAAACTATGCAAAAATACTCGCTCAACTTCCCTCTATTACTCCTAGAAGCCTAACTTTGGTCAGAAGTCTTCCCAAGGAAGCCTTTGACTAAAATAAAAAAGAGTTACCCGATTTTAAGGTAATGTATTCTCTTATGTTCTTTTGTTTTATTTTGCTTCTCCAACCCATTAAAATATTTTTATTCCTTTATTTTGTAACAAAAAAAGTATATTAAATATTATAGGATGTTTTTAAGATAAGGATTTGATTTACACTTACACATACCTTCGTCTAATGGTTAAATAACATACTGTTTCTGTGGGTGGTGAATTATTGCCTCACGAAACGATGATTGTTCAATCTTCTTTTAACACCTCTCATGGTGGTCATTATGATGACAATATTTTTATATATTATATATATTATGTTTATGTATTCTTTATTATTCTTTAGTTTTCATTTATTTCATACCTTTATGACTTCCATTATGGGAAAACGCGATAATTTCATTTTAGGAAGTGCGGAATACCGCCCCCTCAAAGTGATTTGAATCGTTAATGCCATATGTGGGAAATATAAAGGATGGAGTTAATGATATTATATATGATATTATACTAGAATTATAATACACCTTTATATAATTATTATTTCATTCTATTTAATATGAAATAGAAATGAAAGTAGCGTTCATGCGTACGTACAACTTACCGTCTCCATGAATAGTGCATTTCATTTATTACCTCTAAATGTTATGTCATATTATAAATACATGTATCTACTGGATATATATGATATCTACATCATGAATATTATTATAGAGATAATGGATATTTTACCACATGAATAACTTGTAATTATAAGAATTTTATTGTTGTCTCAAGTACCAAAGATCGACAAAACGACCGTTATTAACTTAAATGACTACATAATGTTCATAACATGTTAATAAGTGATAGAAAAGGAATAATGAACTTGAAAAATGTTCTTATGAAAGTATAAATTAATTCTATTTTATTATTCATGAGGCTAAGGAACGATCGGGTCAAGTCGGACACGAGGTAAGGGACTTCGTCCCAATCTCCTTTCATTGAAGCATATTTTATTTTATACACAACTTCCTTTTATGCGGTGTATAAACCCATTTGACTTTTACATTTATTCAGAAGGAATATTTTTATACGAAGCTTTTTTTACTAAACGACAAAAGGAATTTTTTGTCTTACGTACGTGGCGACAACGACTTCAGCACCGCCGTGACCAATATTTGAGTTTCGACTTCCTCTACAAGCCATAACTTTTTTTAAATGAAAAAATAAATACCAAGTTTTAATTTTCTTTTATTTTGGTATTGAAAATGGTATTGAATTTTTTTTTTATATCAATGTGTTGTATTGATATCTTCTGATTGAAATGTGTAAATGTTATGTTTCCTTTATGCATGTTTTATGTGATACGATTATGTTATGGTTTATGATATGTTTAAACCTGTTCATATGAAGAATGCATTGGACTTAATAAGAGATGGGTGGAGCCCGCTATAGCTCCTCGATGAATTGGTAGGTCTCATGAGACAAACTAGTGTCTTGGCACAAGGCCTTGACAAAATATTATTTGTAGTCTTGGCACAAGGCCTTGAATATGTGGTTATGATAGTCTGTCATTATGCATTTCATTATTATGAAAGTGTTTATTGATATTTCATGTGACTAATAAACCAGTATAATATCCATGTGAATAAGTAAATGGAATTATTTTATTTTATTTTTTCCATATTATGCTGAGGTTCAAGTTTAAAAGGCTTTTATTTTAGTTATACATTGCCTTAAATGTTTTTGTTTATTTATTAAAGTTTCCGCTATATTGTTATCCTTACTGAACATCTGAGCTCACCCCTTTCGATGTTTTAATTTTTCCCAGGATGTGAAGAAGTATTTTATGACTGACCTTCATGGATAGTGTGAAGGGGATATGAGTGTGGACTATAGAGACCATGTTATTGTAGTTTTTCACTTTATGATGTAATGTAATATTTATGAATGTATCTAGTGTTTCCAAGGCTACTAAACTAATTAGTCTTTTGAGAGATGATCTTTTGTGATCATTCCAATGTTACGTCATAATTCCCCGACTCTGGGTAACTGTAGTCGGGGAGTTACAAATGTGAGATTAGTTTATATGGTTTTGACCATTACACGCACGTTTTAGTGTTTTAAAACACTAAAAATGTGTTTACAGGAGTCTTGTACAAATTGTAAATAGGAATGATGTTTTGTCAGTACCTAAATTTCATAAATAAGTCTACTCTCATTTTACTCATATTTTATGGAAATACAACATTTATTTCTTAGTTTTTAACCCCTAACACATGTTTTTAAAGGCTTTAGTTCCTTTAAAGAATGTTTACCGAGTCATTCCAACCACACCGCAGGTTATATTGACATGTTTTATATGCATAAACATCAAAATATCCCAACATTGGTTTTACCATGATTTCATGTCAATATAAAGTCATTTTTATGGTTTTGACCATTACACGCTTGTTTTAGTGTTTTAAAACAGTAAAAACATGTTTATAAGAATCCCTAGAAAATTTTAACTTTTAATGAAATTATGTCAATTCCTAAATTTCATAAATCAATAAATAGTCATTTTCATTTGGTATCATGGAATTCTGACATTAGTTTCCTAGTTTGACCCCCCAAAACAAGTTTTAAAGGCTTTAGTATATTTAATAACTATTTACTAAGTCATTATGACCACACCACATGTTAGATTATCATTTTATCTATGTATACATGTCAAAAATATCTCAACGGTGGGTTTACAATGATTACATGTCAATATAAAGTCATTGTCTTTGGTTTTGACCATTACACACATGTTTCAGTGTTTTAAAAAACTAAAAATACATTAATAGGATTCCCAAGACAACCATAACTCAGAATGAAATATCATCATTTCCTATATTTAAAAAATCAATCTACAGTATCTATTCTCTAATTTCATGACAATACGACATCATTTTTCTAATTTTGACCCCCCAAGATAAGTTTTTAAAGGCATTGGTACCTTAAAAAACTATTTACAGAGTCATTTAAATCATAAAACTTATCTTAAGGGCATGTCTTCTATATGTACACGTCAAATATAACCCAACAGTGGTTTTCCCATGATTTTACATCAATATGAGGCCATTTTATATGATATTTATAGTTATATGTGTGTTTTAGTGTTTTAAAACACTTAAATGAGTTTATAGGAAGTCAGGGAAAACGGTAACTTAGAATGATGTTCTATAAATTCCTATATTCAAAAAATCAATATATGGTATTTTTCTACTAATTTCATGGAAACATAATCTCATTTTCCTAGTTTTGACCCCCAACACAAGTTTTTAAAGGCTTCAGTACCTTTACAAATTTTTATCAAGTCATTCCAACCACACCGCATGTAGGATTGGTGTGGTCTTAGTGTACTTGTCAAAAATATATAAATAGCGATTTTCACTTTATTTAACATCAACCTATGGTTTTTCTATGGTTTTTACCATTATACACATGCTTTAGTGTTTTAAAATACTAAAAACATGTTTTTAAGAATCCTAAGAAAACCATAACTTTGAATAAAGTAACATTAGTTCCTAAATTTTAAAACTAAATCTATGGTCATTTTACTTCTAATTTCATGACAATAGGATGTAGTTTTCTAGTTTTTGACCCCCGAAAAATGTCTTTAAAGGATTTAATACCTTTAAAAACTATTTAACGAGTCAGTCCATGCAAACTGCACATTAGATTGACATGTTTTCTATGTATAAATGTAAAAAATATATCAAAGGTTGTTTTACCATGATATCATGTCAATATTAGGAAATTTATATAGTTTTTACTGTTACATGCATGTTTTAGTGTTTTAAAACACTAAAAATGTGTTTATAGGGATCTAAGAAAGACCATCACTCAGAATGATGTGTCATTAGTTCCTACATTTCATTAACCAAATTAAGGTATTTTCCTATGATTTTTTTAGAAATATGAAATTATTTTCCTAGTTGTGACCCCCCAACACACATTTTTAAACCCTTTGGTAACTTTAAATTATTTTTACCAAGTCATTTTGACCACACCACAAGTTTTATTGTGTGTTGTTTATTAATACATGTCAAAAATAATTCAACAGTTGTTTTACCATGATTTCACATCAATATTAAGTCATTTTCTATGGTTAAGACCATTACATGCATGTTTTATTGTCTTAAAACACTAAAAACATATTTATGGGAATCCAAAGGAATCCATTACTCAAAATTTTGTGTCATTATTTTCTACATTTTAAAAATAAATCCATGGTTGTTTGCCTCTTATTTTATGGAAATCCAATGTCTCTTTCTAGGTTTTGACCCCAAGACACACATTTTTAAAGCCCTTGGAACTTTTAAAGTTTGTTTAACTATTTATTCTGACCACACCAGATGTTAGATTGATGTGTTTTCTATACAAACAGGACAAATATAATTCATCAGTGATTCTCCCATGATTTCACATCAATCATAGAACTTTTTCTATGGCTTTGACCCTTACATGTATGTTTTAGTGTTTTAAAACATGAAAAATGTGTTTATGAGCATCATAATAAAATCACTATTCAGAATGATATTTATTATATTTCTACATTTTACAAGTCAATCTACATTCATTTTCCTATAATTTCATGGAGATCTGATATTGTTTTCCGGGTTTTGACCCCCCGACACATGTTTTTAAAGGCTTTGGTACCTTTAAAAATAATTTACAGAGTCAAAACTGAAAAAATGATCTCATGTTGTTTTTAAACTCAAGGATAATGATCTATAATTCATTTTTGACATATAGGAGTCAACTGAATGTCAATATAGCATATTATGCAGTCTATATGACTTGAAGTGCATGTTTTCAGTATAAGATTTTCATTTTAGTTTTATTCATGGAAGCTATATGTGCTCTTTGAAAATGTGTGAATGAAATATGAAAATTAGAATTTTCCTTCGTATAATGAGGCATGAGGCTAGAAAATTTCCTTGGAAACCATGTTGGTCATCCACTAGAATACAAAAACTAAACCATTTCTATTTTTTACTACCACTAATCCCATGTTTTCCTATTAGAGTCTTTGTCTTTCACTTTTTCATTTAACTTTACAAATTATCTGTGTGATTCTCAATCAAAGACACTACTCAAACCTCCATTTAGTGTAGTAGTAATTGATGAAAACACCCAACCAAAGACAACTGATGGATTCGGCCCGCAACCCATCCCTTATACACATCCAGGATGCTGCTACCCTTAAATGATTACAACTGAATCTTTCTGGGAAATTGATAATGATTGTGAAAGGTTCATGTCCCAAACTTCTTGAATTTTAACCAATTAATAAAAATATATTAACAATTATTTACTAAAATATATTAAATTCATAATATTATCTAATTACTAAATTTTCCATTATTATTTATTGTTCTTTCATTACTATAAAAATATAATACTAAAAAATATATTATAATAATAAACAAGTCTTAAACCCAAATAATTGGGGGTGGAAATGTGTATCAAATGATGCTAAATTGGCATCATTTGATCCAAGTAATTGGCCCCATTTAATTGGTTTTAATGTTTTTTTGTTGTTATAATATATTTTTCATTAATATGTTTTTATAGTAATCAATTAACATAAAATAGTAATAAAAATTACTTACTCCAATGTATTTGGTAGGGTCATTTACAAAACTGTCATTGGGTTTTCTATAAACCTTAAACCACGTCTCTATTTGGCCAATAGAGTGACCTAATTCAGTAGCCTTTATAAAAAAATATAAACAAGTTAGAAAAAACAATAACTTATAATAAAACTATATAAATAATAATGAATAAAATACAAAACAAAATCATTCTCTTTCTTGAAAAACTATGAGACCTAGCAATATGAGGAATGAATTTTTTCTCATGATTCACATTATTTTTTTAAATAATTCCTAAAAGAAAATAGATACATTAATAAAAAAATAATTTTATTTTATTTATGTTATTATGATACAGTTAAATATGCAGTTACATCATGAGATTCATCTATGTTAATATAAACAAACAAATTTCACTACTCACGAGAAATTCCTTTAAAAAATTACATACATTTTTCTTGAGGTCAGATATGTGTCATTAAACTAATGATATAATATCCATCTAAAATCTATCCAAATCTTTCCCAAATTTTCAAAGTCTGTGGGCGTGAAATGGTGTTAGGGACCTCAAAATGAAAAAAAAAATCTAGAAATAAAAAACATAACAATTTATAAGTATATTACAAAATTTAAATCATGTCTTTTAAACTAGTTACCAATAAATATTAAATTAATATTTTATTTAATTGGGTATCAAAGAAATCATTTTTTTCAAGTTTTAGGAACATTCCACCAATCATTATAATTAATGGTAAAGATCACCTTCTCACAAGAAATCTTCACAAGAATCTACACATAGATTCTGGCAGCATCACGGATAGGCACCCCAAACTCAAAAAATAAAACAATAATATTGAAGTCCTTTCTGATCCCATACATAATATTTGTTCATATTTATATCCACTCTATTGTTATCTTTATATATTTTAAAAATTAATTAAAAAATTAATAATTATATATATATATATATATATTTGTACAATGGCATATATACTAATAATTGTAACTCACAAATATCCCCTAGATAGAGGGGTGAAAAACTAATCCATCACCAAAATTGAATTAGATGATGGGTTTCCAACAACATCTTGGGTAATAGATAGCTCACTAGTAGTCTTGGGTACAATAAAATCACTCGGATCCACTGAATTTGATGGAAATAGTGGCGTGCTCCAAGATACTGATCTGTTAGGATCTTGAAATTCTTTTGTTCTTGACATTCTTGTAATTAAAATGGTTCAGGTATATTAAATGTATAAAATATAAAAAACTAATAAATTTTTCCAAAAAAAAAATGGAAAATAGAATAATGTATATATTATTGAAGCACTTATTAATGAGAAATTGTAATATATTTTCATTACCAATTTATACATTCAATTATCTTCATTGTCATTGTCTTCATTGTTATCAACCGTCATTGTGAAGAGTTATTCATTTTAACCCTCTCTTTCAAGTTATATTGATTAGATATTTTTAGGAAAAAACTATTCAATGTTTTGTGGTTTATGAGGTTCACTATCATAAATTACCAATTGATCTTCATCACCCATATCACATAAGTCTATATGCTTTAAATGTACAACAACACTCCAACGTTCATGTATTTCATCATCCACACAATAAACCATATTTTCTTGTCAATCCAAGATAAATGGATCACAAACTTTATGGTCACCGGTATGGATCAAATGAGAGAAGTTAACATAATTAAAATTTAATGAATCTTTCATTATACCCCTATCATTTGAATAAGACAAAGGAAAACCAACCATGATTGTTTAATTCAATTATATCCTTCATATTTAAGTATCCCACCTTTTCAAATGTAAATACAACTTTATTTTTAGTTTTTTAGTCTTCTACAGGATAAAATGTATGAAACATGAAGCCATAAATATTGTAGGAATCAAATCTCTAAGCCCGCCTTAGAGTACCTCTTTCTAAAAACTTCAAAACAATTTATATTTTGACTAGATTTTCAACATTCATTATCTAGAAAAAAATATATATGGTTTTAATTTTAACATAGAGAAATAACAACATGTAAATAATATGAATATGAGTATATACTTACATGATTTGTGAACCATTTAATAATCTTCTTATTAATAACTTTGGTTAATTCCAACTCATTTTGAGCTTACCCTTAGTATCCTCTACATTTGTAATCACAATTATTCAATAAATAGATATGTAATAATATATTGAGTAGCGCATACCTATGTGATTGTAGAAACCCCAATTTAGTTGGTGTAAAATTTGACCCATTTTCAATTGGTTGTCCAACAGTTGGAAATATCGATGACTGGTTTTTAGAATGAGAATTAGTTGATATATCATCAACAAATCCAACATGATTGAATCCTATCTCAATCCTATCAAAATACCTAGAAAATAAGGTCAATCACTCTTTAGATATGTAACCATAAGTAATAATGCCCTGTGCTTGAGGTTTATTAATCACATATGATTTCAAATGACCTAAGTAAATGATAAAAAAATAACAAATATATTTATAAAAATTATACAATGTTTTGATAAAATTTAATTCACCAATGAAAATAAAAATAATATCAAAGTTTCAAAAACATTATTGTTGAATTTTATTAAGCTCAGTTGGATTTAGAGTTTTTTCACAAAATATATTTAGAAAAGGTATAAAACTCAACTAGAACTATAATTACTTTTTCAGGTAATGTATTACCCAATGCCAATGGATATAACATCTACCTCAGAATATGTGAGTCATGACTTTTCAATCCATGTAAATTTCTATGTTTTAAGTCAATGCACCTTGATATGTTACTTTAATATCCATCAAGAACTTTTAAATTTTTAAATTTTGAGGTAATATGTCTTCTCTTGATTTTTCATTGTAAAAATAGTATAATGATACTTTCCATTGTCATTTTCCCACAAACCATGATTTATATTCATTGTCTCTAAATCCTTATGATCATTAAAGTGATTCTTTGGTTTACCATTCTCATTATATAATGTAATGATTACATTTTCATATATGTTCTTCTTAATTTTCATTACATCAAGATTATTACATATCAAATTAAACTCCCAATAATGAATTTTGAAAAATATACTCTTTTTCTTCCATTGTTCTGTTCCAACTTCTTTAGATATTTTACCTAGTACCCTTTCCACCCAACATTAAATGGATTTGATTTTACAAATTCTATAGTGACATTCATTAATTGTCCTAATATTTATAAACCAGATGATATATTTATTTTCTTTATTAATTCAAAATATCTATGAAATTATCTATTATTAAACATGAATTTATAAGAAGCATTATAAAATTGATAATGACATATAAAACACTATTTTCTTTTATGAGGTAATCGTTGAAGTTTAAAATCAAAATTTTAAACTAGAAAATATAATCTAGTATGAGTGTTCCAACATGATATATTTCCTAGTATATAAAATTCACTAATTCTCCATATTAAAATATAATGAATTTTGAATATTTTTAACATTGAAGCATCATATGTTTCCATGCCATCATCCCATAATTATCGCAATTATCTGATTAGAGATTGAAGGTATACATCAGTGTCATTTCCATTAATTTTCATTCCATAAATAATCATTGATATAATGAGAGAAGTATTATTCATAAATATACATAGTGGTAGATTATAGGGGATCAAAACAACTTTCCAAATGCTATAATTATAACTTAATGTACCAAAAGGGTTAAAACCATCAGAAACCATTCCCAAACATACATTACTAGGATCCAAAAAAAATATTGATATAAGGAATCAATCATCTTATATGATTTTTAATATTTTGGATATCTCATCAAGTCATCATTACTGTCCTTAGCATTCCACTTCACGTAATATGTAGTATTAGATGAAATGAATAATCTTTGAAGACATGGTTTCATAGGAAATTATTGCAATACCATTACAGAAGTTTTATTATTTTGTTTCTTTTTGGGGTTTCATTGATTTATAATCTCATTAGTTTTCATTGACTTCCATATTCTTGTATAGAATCTTATTCATTATTCTTTATTAGACTCTTCTCCATAGTAAATCATGCAATAATTAGTGAATTTATATATCTTTGTATAATCAAGTTCTATTTTGTTATTGAATTTATTCATCTCATAGAATGATGTAGGGATCTTAGATTCCTTAAATTTATAATGAAGCAACTCTAAAACCAAGTAAACTTAATTATCAGTTATTCCACAAAGACACTTGATATGATACAACTTAAGTAGAGAAGACAACTTCAAATACTTGGCACACCCTTCATATAATTCTTATTATCTATCTTCAACTAAATCATAAAACTAATTTTTTTGGTCACTGATGTTCAGAGAAATATTAACCCACTCACGATCAACCGATGTTTCTTTTGATTTTTTAAAATATCTGATATTGTATCATGTAAATCCAAATGCATAATTTATAAAATTTAAAACTAAACTCTCCTTTAGTGGGTCACTTTGTGTTTTGTTGATAGTAATATCATTATTTTGTCTTTTTGTAACATTTCATTTACCATATAAAATCCAAAATACATATCAAGAAAGAAACCTTTTGAATATAAAATGTTCATATAATTAATTTATATTCAACCACCAATTGAATTTACAATTAGGAAAAATACATTTTATTATATCATCCACTGATTGGTTTGAAATTGCGTAATCTAAAAATCCTTCCAAACTTTTGGCATACTGAGGTGCGTTTTGAGGTAAATTAATAAAACTTTTATCTATACGTATTGGATTGTCACTCTTCCCCCTGTACGTTCAGATATAATGCTATAAATGTTTAATGAAACAAATATAATCAAATTTAAACATCACCCAACTTTATCATTGGCTAAAGAAGGGTCTTGATTCAACCTAACACAAATTCAATATAAAAATTATTCAATACAACATTAAAAACAGAAAAAACACTCAATTACGTAAAACTTTATATAATTTAATTAAATACCTTAAAAAAAATTAATCAATCCTTCCTTGAATAATGTCAGGGGTCACAGTCACCAAAAAAATGGGAATAGAGGCCTTTAGGGGTCACTATCAAGGAGTGAGTGGGAGTCGAGGTCACAAACCAATACTATAAATTCACCCCTTAATAGTGTGAAAAATGGGATTTAATTCCTCTAAAAAAGAACTATTTTCCTCAGTGCTATAAAAGGGGGGTCTACTTTATCAACTCTATTTTGGAAATCATAAAGGCCCCACTTTCAGAGTGCCAGTTAAATGCTGATAAAGGCCCCCCCCTTTATCAGTTATTTCATTAGAACTAATAAAGGACCCCCTTTATCAGTGATTTCAATAGTTCTAATAAAGGAATCCATTAATTATCGCAAAAAAATAGTGTTAATAAATGCCCAACTAGCTACAATGTGTTGTTTTAATAACAACACACTGTAGAAAATACACCTATAACCTGTATAAAAATACAACTATATGAAAATATATAATTTAATTAAATACGTTTTACATCATGAATACAAAAATACTAATATATACATTTCAAATAATTTTTTGTATAATTACATTTACAATTACTATCCACAAACATTTAAAAACATGAATGTTGCAACATCTTTAGCACCTATGATCCCCTCTAAAAAAATCCTGACCACATTATTAGTTTCCAAAAAATCACCCCAACTAGAGAAAAAGAATCCACCTATATAAGGAAAAAAATCTTATGTTAGTAATAGTATATAGAAATAAATTAAACATAATTATGAAGGAATACATTAATAAAATGTTAATTTTAAATAAAAATACACACTTGGAGTTATACCAATCACACAATGCATTATACTTAGGAGAGGTTGATTCATAAACATAAAAAATGACTTATAGATTCTTTTAATAAAGTATAAAAACAATCCAAATGTGTTTGCCCAATTTTTAATATGTCACTTGTTCTTTTTACTAAAATTAATGTCAATTTTAAATTAAAATACACACTTTGACTTGTTTTGGTCACACCATGCATCGAAATGAGGTTCAGATAATTCCTACACATCAAAAATTACTTATGGATCATTTTTATAAAGTATCAAAAAAATCAAAATGTGTTTTCTCTATTTTGAGCATGTAACTTATGTTTTTTACTCAAATATCATTTTAAAATGGAAACACACACTTTGAGTCATACTGGTGACATCATGTGTTGGTTTGATGTGAAAATTCTTCAGAAACATCCCAAATGACTTATGAATAATTTTCCTAAATCATCACGACAATCAGAGTGTGCTTTCTTGGTTTTTAGTGAGTGAAACACATTTTGAACAAAAATGTCAATTTTAAACTGATAAAGAACTCTTTGAGTCATATTGGTCACACCGTGCATTTTATTGAGGAGAGGTTGATTCATACAAGTTAAAAACTAACCATGGATCAATTTCATAAATTTAAAAACAATAATAATTCATTTTCTTTATTTTTAGTATGTCACTTTTTCTTTTTACTAAAATCAATGTCAATTTTAAATAAAAAGACACACATTGAGTCATATCAGTCACATTGTGAATCGGATTGATGTGTGGATCATTCCTACACATCAAAAATGAATTATGTATTTTTCTTCTAAACTATCAAAATAATATAAATTCATTTTCTTGGTTTTTAGTTTGTCACTTGTTTTTTTACTAAAATAGAATTTCAAACTCAAAACATGCACTTTGAGTCATAACGGTCACATCACATGTCAGTTTAATATGATAATGATTCCTACACATAAAAAATGTCTTATGAATAATTTTAAAAAATTATAACGATAATAAGATAATTTTTGTTGGTTTTCAACGAGTGACACATGTTTTGAACTAAAATATCAGTATTAAACTGATATGAGACACATCAAGTCATACTGATCAAACTGTGCATCAGATTAATGTGTGGTTGATTCCTAAATGTCACAAATTACAAATGGATAATTTTCTTAATGTTTTAAAACAATCCAAATATGTTTTATAAATTTTCAGTATTTCACTTATTCTTTTTACTAAAATTAATGTCAATTTTAAATATAAAGTAATGCTTTGAGATATATTGGTCACACCATGCATCAGATTGAGGTGAATTTGATTCTTAAAAATCAAAAATGACTTATGGATCATTTTAATAAAATATAAAAATAATAAGAATTATTTTTCTAATTTTTTTTAGTATGTTACTTGTTATTTTTACTAAAATTAATGTCAATTTTAAATAAAAAATTGACTTTGAATTATACTAGTCACACCATGCATTATATTGAGATGAGATTTATTCATTCAAAACAAAATGACTTATATATTTTTTTAATAAAGTATTAAAAATATAGGAATGTGTTGTATCAGTTTTCAGTATGTCACTTGTTCTTTTTACTAAAATTAATGACAATTTTAAATAAAAAGACACACTTTTAGTTAGACCGGTCACACTGTCCATCATGTTAAGGTGAGGGTTATTCCTAAATTTCAAAAATGAATTATAGATATTTTTAATAAAGTATAAAAATAATATAACTGTGTTTTCTTGGTTATCAGTATCTAACTTTATCTTTTAAATAAAATTAATGTCAATTTTAAATAAAAAGACACACTTGGAGTTGTACTGCTCACAAAATGTTTTAGATTGAGTTTTAGTTGATTTATACACTTCAAAAATGAATTATAGATCATTTTATTAAAGTATAAAAATAATATGAATGTGTTTTCCTAGTTTTCTGTATGTCACTTGTTCTTTTTTTAAAATTAATGTCAATTTTAAATAAAAAAACACACATGGAGTCATATCAGTCACACTATGTGTCAGATTGAAGTACAGTTGATTCCTACACATCAAAAATGACTTATATATCATTTTCCAAAAGAATAAAAACTATATTAACGTTTGTTCTTGTATTTTAGTGTGAAACTTGTACTTTTTACTAAAAATAATGTTAATTATAAATTAAAAAGCACACTTGGAGTCATAGAAGCCACATTGTGCATCAAATTGAGGTGAATCTGATTTCTAAATGTCACAAATTACTTATGGATTGATGTTATAAAGTATCAAAAAAATAGTAATGCATCTTATCAATTTTGAGTATGTGATGTGTGTTTTTAACTAAACTGTAAATTATAAACTGAAAACATATATTCTGAGTCAAACCGAGAACACTATGTATCGAATTGAGGTGATGTTGATTGAGTTTTAGATATGTGTTTTGATTTCAACTATTTTAAAAAATATAGAAAATATATAACATATTCCATTCTGATGGAGGAGAAACACTATTCTCCTTAAAATGCTTCATGTTTTAGGCAGCATGTGGTTTCCTCTTCCATTAGAAAGGAATGCATTCTTTATTTTTTTGGCTTATTTAAAATAGTTAAAAGAATAACACGGATTCAAAGAAATATTTGTGAAAGTAATTAAATAAATATTTGATAAAAATTATATGGAAAGTTTCATAAAAATAATAGATAAAATGATGAAACAATTAATTAAATAAGTATTATAAATTCACCTTTTCATTATGGATGTATATATTCTTGATCCATTTTCTTATTTTCATTATTTTAGTTGTAGCTTCATAGTCCAATCACGGACGAGTACGAGAAGCTTTGAACAAACCACCCCAACTCAAGAAAAATAATCCCATATGTATAAGAAAACAATTTCTATATTAGTAATATTATAAATAAATAAATTAAAAATAAATATGAAACAATAAATTAATAAAATGTCAATTATAAAATAAAACCATACAATTTGATTCATACTAGGTACACCATGTATCAGATTGAGTGCATGATCATAGTATAGAAGTGAATCATCCTTATTGAAAAAGTCATTTCTTTATGGCCTCTATGAAAATTAACTAAATAAGTACCAGATAGAAATGAAAAGGAAATTAACAAAAAAGGTTGATAAAATGATGAGAAAATATACTGAATAAGAAATAGGAAGTAACATATTGATGATATTTGTGTACATTCTATCATTAGGTATGCTCCCTAATCATTTCTAAATAAATCTATTTCATCTTGTGAATACGAGGATTTTTGACAGTCATAGTAGTATTGGAAAAATATAAATACACAAAGGATTAATAAATATTTTAGTAACTAAAGTAAAAAATATAACTAAAGTGGGTGATACAGAAAATTAATTTAGTTTACTTCTTAATATAGAAATATAATTATGGAATATATAGCTTGATATATGGGTGTGTTATAAACAATGGTATTTGGTATCCCTAACACTGGTATAATTATCATTATTGTATCTTTTCCAATATAATTTTTTTTATATAACATGTTACTCATTTTCAGTGATAAGTATTTGTCATTTATATATTATCCAATCATTAGTGTTGATGATATCAATGTTGTCTAACATTTCATAACACAAGTTAATAATATTTTTTTGGATTTCCCCCGAGAAGGTTCATCAATGACCTGTAAAAAACTATTTAGAACTTAATAATTTTCTTATTATTTTTAATACAATGATAATAATAAATTAAAGATAAGTAATAATTAATATTAATTAAAAATTATCATTCATGTTTTTTAATTAAAAAGTAATTAATTAAAAAAGATTAAAACTAACTAGTAATAATTATATTAAGTGATATTCAATATCAATTCATCCATAATAATTTTTAAATTCCAAAATAAGTCTACATGTTAATTAATCACAAATTATTAATCATATTTATTAATTATTTAATAATTAATTAACATGAAATAATACTAACTTATAATTATCAACTAATAACTAATATTAAATTTTAATTAATCCATAATAATTATTAAATTACTATGACAAATTACGTGGTAATTACAAATTATTGTCCAAATTTACCTATTAGTTATGACTTAAGTAATAAATATAATAATTATATTTATTATTTAAATATTTTTATTAAAATTTTATAAGTATTTAAATATATATTTATTTTTTTATAATTCTAGTTATAAATAAATATTTTTATAGATATTTTTATATAATCATTAATATATTTATATATTTATATAATAATTTATATATTTATATATTTATATATATTTAAATAATTATATATATATATATATATATTTATTAATATATGAGAATGTTTTATTATAAATATAATATAAATTTATTATTTAAATATATTTATTAAATTTTTATAATTATTTAAATATATATTTACATATAATTCTATATATTTATTAATATATTAGTATAAGTTATTATAAATATAATAAATATGTTTATTATTTAAATTTGTTTCTTATAATTTTATAATTTTTTAAATATATAAATATAAATATATTTATAATTATAAATATAAATAAATATATTTATAAATATTTCTATATAATTATAAATATATTTATATAATTATATATAGTTATATGATTTTATATATAATCAGAAGGTTCTAGAGGCAAGCAATCCTCCTCTAAAATTTGTTAATTAAAAAATAAAAGTAGCAAGAAAATCATTACAAGGGGGTTTACAAAGATAGGTATGTAAATCACCAAGTGCATCTGCTTCCATAAAAACAGAAAAAAAAATCTAGGACCAAAAAGGACCATCTTGAGGTGGCCTCCACAATTGTAGTATTGGAAAGAACACTAGCAAGACGATTTGATTCTCTATAAAAATGTGTAACATCTAGGTAGATATGATCCACAAGACAAAGACAATCAATCTAGGATGACAACATCCGCTATGAGATGTTTCTAGAATGGTTTCTAAGAATTTATATTCCTGCACTTGAATCAAATTCTATTCTTAGAGCCCACCAACCATGATATACATCATACCTAACCTCCTTGATCATACCCCACAATTCATGACCAATTACAAAATCATTCCCAATGTAATGATAAAATCATTCCTTAATGAGGCCTCAATGAGTACAGAAGATACCACCACAACCCGAGGGCCCCAATGCATCCAAATCCACCCTATCCACATTAACTTTCAACCATTCTGGGATCAAAGGTAACCATTTAATATATTTTCAATTGATGTTCTAAAAACAATGGTGAATCCAAAATTGAGATAATTTTTCAAAATAAAAAAAAACAAATAATTAAAAAAAATTGTTAAAAGAATTATAAAAAAACTATAGCTACAATATGAGAAGTGGTCTGTGGAAAGGGTGGGATGGTAGGTAGCAATAAGGTAGGGGAGTGAGTGGCAGATGATAGTAAGGGAGGATGTCTTGGTAGGAGGTGTGGAAAGTGGTAGACAATAATAAGGGAGGGGCAGCAGGCTGCGGATGATGACAAGGGACGGAGGGGGCGGTGGATGACAACAAGGGAGGGAGGGAGGGAGGTGGATGGTGGAAAGGGTGGGAGGGGAGGGGGTATCGGTAGGGGGAGGGCGACTATGATTCATACTGAACTGCCAATCCCAAACTACTAGACACTGTGTCTACTGTGGCTGAACCGCCAGACCCACCGGATGCCGCACTAAGGTCGAACTGCCGAAAATAGTGAAAATCCGACAACAAAGGAAAAGTTATGAATATAATATAGATCCGAATAAACAAAAAATAAATTGGCATATATACCTTATATTTGGAGAGTATTTCTTATGCAAGAGTGGAGACAATAGAAAGATTCGGTGAAAATAGCAGCGATGAAGACAGTAGGGTTCTGTGAGAGCTTGGTGACATGAGAGGATAAGACTCAGTTAAGGTTATTTTTATAGGAACCAATAATATTTTTGAAAGCACTTTCCAAAAAGTGATGATAAAGAGTGGTTTTATTAGATCTAAAAAATTAAGTGTTGATAAAAACACCCTTTATCAGTGCTTTTTTACCACCGATAAAGGTTTATCTATATCAGTGCTAAAAAAGTGCTAATAAGACTACTCTTTATCAGTGCTAAAATTCTAGCAGTGATAAAGAGGGTTTTATTAGTGTTGTTTTAGCACTGACAAAGGCCGGTCATTATTAGTGCTAAAAAAGAACTCATAAAGATCTAATCATAATATATATATATATTATAAGTTTATAATTATTAATATATATATGTATTTATTTATAATTATAATTATAAAAAATCTATTTATTAATATTTTTCATATAATTATATAAATATATTTATTAATATATATAAATATAAATATATTTATTTATTTATAAAATTATAATAAAGATATTTATTATTTAAATATATTTGTTATAATTTTATAATAATTTATATATATATATATATTTATTTCCATTATAATTATAAAAAAATATATTTAAAAGTATTTCTATATAATTATAAATATATTTATATAATTATACAACATGGTCCACACAACTTTGGTATATTTATTTAATTATATATATTTATATCAATATATAAATATATATAATTATAAATATAATAACTATATTTATTATTTAAAATTATTTATTATGGATGGAAGGCAGGGCGAGCTTCTCTCTCTAGTTTTCTCTAATGATTAGGGTTTCTTATCTTCGATTCCTCCTATGATTTGTATAATAGATGAACATTTTCTTATGTGAGGAAGATTTGACTCCCACAGGACATTCGGTTCTCATCTGGAGTCACAAAATCCCATTTGTGATTAAGGAACAATGGTTGATGATAGCATAGGCAAGTGCTCATTCTCTCTCTACAAAGGGTCATTTGTTCTTCCCATTTGGTGAAAAGGCAATGTAGCGCATATTAATGCAGACCCGATTGTAGATACAGAATGTTTCAAAATAGGTGAGCACTCCATAATTGCTGGCCTCATTCTTCCTAGGGGTTATAATCCACTCAAAATTGAGGAAATAATAGAGATAGTTTTGGTAATCTAGGGGTTTTGAACTTGGAAATGTGTTTCGTTAGATCACAGATTCTACTATATGTTATTACCCTCTGATAATTTGAAGATGAAGGCATGCGGATTTGGATCAATCTCAATCAAACCATTTATAATTCATATTCGTGAGTGAAATAAAAAATTTAATCTATTGGAAGATGGAAACTCTTCTATCTAGCTCCAGGTAAGGGTTTACTGTCTATATTAGATCTTTTGGAATCCTAAAATTATACATGATATTGCAATGTAAAATGGAGTTCCAATCAAGATTGACAAATTCCTAGTGATCATTATTAATAATATAGACAAGATCCTTGTAGGATTCATCTGGGAACCGCGTTCGGAAGGAAGGTGTCGCTAATCATCCTGGCAGAGGGCGGTGAGACCAGCTAGAGAGGGAAGCATCAACGTACGTTGGCTTTATGACACTCTCCTTTTCATGCTTGCGAAGCTTTCCTGGGAAGTTCTGAAACAATGCAAACTATGGAAAATAACTATGAACAACTCCATTTCTGGGTTCAAGGCTCAGACCTCCAACAAATCCTTTCTGTTCTAGTCCGTTATTTCTTCTATTATCACTGCCCTGAAACCCCAATCCAGATGGCTCATAGGGAGGGGGGAGATCTCTTTCTAGCATCACAACTAGTTCAGGAAGGTCCTTGGCTTCCCTGTGTGCTCGACCACATGGATCATCGCCAGAGAGGCTAGTTCTCATCTGACCATCATCGCCACGATTCTAGACAGAGACCAACAAGACATATTTAATATCATCAAGCTCAACACCAAATCAGACAGATGTGTTTTCTCTCCATCTTCCTTAGGGGCCTTCTCTTCAAGATAAATCTTGCGCTCTATGGCCACTCAAGGACAGAACAAACCATGGAATGAGATACTATGGTCCAAAGTTACCCCACTTGAACTCAACTTTCTTACCATGAGGCTTCACCACAAAGGCATTCCCACCGAGGAGAACATCAAATGTTATGGTGTTCTGTAGGCTTCAAAATGTCATTGTAACACAGACTACCGAGAGGATTGTGCAGAGAACTTGTTTTTTGAAGGAGACTGGGTAAGGGAAGTGTGGTAGTATTTTGGTGAGTTTACTGGTATTAATGATAACCGGTTGTCTGATATGTCCTTTATCAATCAATTCTTCCATGGTGCGGGGGAGAGGGGTCCAGAGAAGAAGGCACACATCGTGGTCATCTACGTTGGTTGCTAGTCGACCTGGAATGTGAGGAATAGGTCCAGACATGAATGAACCTTTGCCTCTATATAGGGTGTCATTTACCGAACTAAATTCCTCCTCCTTGATATGGTAATATCCTTCAGCAACTGGAAGGAATCACCTACCCTTCGAAGGGTTCATGTTTGTAGCATTTCTACTCCCATGGGGAGTAGGCTTGTTAGAGGTAACTGGGTTCATTGGGCACCGCCTAGTAGGGGGATTAAAATTAATACTGATGTGTCGTGCAACAGGGGGCTCATTCAGAAAGGAGGGGTGGTGTGTAATCCCTCAGGATTGGTTATCATGGCGTTCTCAGATCGCCTGGGTCATGGATCTTCCCTCTAGGTAGAGGCCAAGGTGATGTTTTTTTGCCTCTTTTTATGTCATCAGAAGGGGATCTCCTTATCAGTGGTTGAAACTGACTCCAAAATTCTCCACAACTCCATGAAAGGGAATGGTTTAATCCCATGGTCTATTATTTACATCATTCGAAAGTGCAAGGGCATGATTAACACCAACACTAGAGTGGTCCATACGTGGTGCAAGGGGAACAAGGCCGTGGACCACCTAGCCTCTCTTAATGTTCCTGGTCCAGAACCCATTTTTATTCCTAATGTGTCCACCATGAAAGAAGAGGGATTCAATCTGGTTAGAGGGGATGCCCTTGGACTCCACCACTTTCATCCACCTTAGACCTCTCATTCTGGGTTATTGGGCCTGTCCTATCTGGTTTCCTTTTTCTTTGTTTCCTTGAATAAAAATTTATATGACGATGATGATACAGATTGAAAAAAAAACAAAGATGTAATGATTTGGACAATTTTTCTATTTTTTGGTCAAAGTTGATCTGTGATCCACTCTAGTTGATCATTTTATGTTGTCCACTGATGATGATGATCTTGACTTTTGAGTTGTGTATGAAAGAATGTCCATTTATTTTGAAATGCAATGTTATTGGTTATTAAATATTGAATTTTATGAAATTTGTTATTTTTTACCACTTCTCTATGCATGGGAATGAATTTAGGTTATACCTAAAGAAGTATAGGAATTCGAATGCTTCGCTTGATGATGTTGCCCAGGTGAAGCCTCACTCTAGTGGTCTCAAGAAAATTGACCAAAATGGGATTGTAGTAAGTCTTTTTAGTTACATGAACATGAAAAATCTCATTGGCATATTGTATATTCCCCTAATAGCACTGATTTAAACTATGATACATCTTAGGTAGATGCTACTCCTAAAAATGAATGTATGTAGTTGATAAATTCTTATCCCAGCAAATCGCATAGCTGTAGTGATGAATTGGTATCCATGAAAACACTTGAAGGTATGAAGAAAAAATGGGACGATATAGTGGGTGTTGAGGATAATGTACAACATGCTTGTACTTATTCATGTAAGCATTCCAATGCCAGTAAGGAAAATTATTTACTCTCCAAAACTCCTCAAATAGCTGCAGATATTGTGAAAAATACACTATTTGAAGACCTCATTCAATTGGAGACTAATAAAAAACTCAGGCATGAACATGCGGTTTTCTCAAGAAACTATAAGGGTTTGAAAAGGCAATATATTGTTTCTCAGGCGATGTTTAATCATAAAAAATAAGAGAATGTATCTCAATATAATGTTGTAAAACTGAGTTCTTTGGTTTGTTAGAGGGGAGTATCTCTTCAACAGATAGTGGGGGATTGGTCTACCATAGACAAAAAATGAATTCAATGTTATAAACTGAAATAATTATAAAGCAGAACATGAGGAAGAATATATTTTTAGCCTTGATCTATCTTGGGTGGTTATGGTGGATGTTTTTGCATTGTCACCTGTAAATTCCCAACCACTTGAGAAGCCATAAGTGGCCTCTTGCACCCAAGGGGATGACTCGTAGGCGGAGGTTGATAAAATCCTTCAAGAGAATCACATGCCCATACTGAATCCAATAACTTCTTCTCTCATGTAGGAGGAGTTAGTTGAAGATACAAATAATAAAATGTTGAATTATAACATTGATTCTCATGTAGGGAATACTATTATTGGAGGTGGTTCATTAGGGTTGTTTACCAACAATAAAGAACATATCATAATTTAGTGAAGAAAATATGAAGCGTAGGAAGATGGATAGGAAGGAATTTGGCAGTAATCTAGATCATGGAAATGAGTAGGCATCCAAAAGGTCGTGGTCTAGGGTGTGTATGTGATGATTGGGTTACTGTATGAGGGCATGGAAAAAACTATTTCTACTAGGTCTTCCAAGAGATATAAGATCTATCTCACCCTAGAGTAAGAAAAGATCAAGGATAAGTATTTTGTGATCTTCAAGCAAATGAATTTGTACTCAGAGTGGGAAACTGCTACTCATGATGATTACTCTAACCCTGATTATGGGAATGGTCATGATTTTCTTGATGTTTATGGACGAGGAAAAAACTCTTTGTTTCACCCCATCTATCCTCTTCTTTTCTTCATGCCAACTTTTATTTTAATAATTTTTTTAGGAGCGGGCTTTCCTGCCTCCTAAACCTTTGGAGTATATTTATTATAATTTTAGAATTACTTATATATATAGTTATAATTATAAATAAATATATTTTTTTAAAATCATTTATATGTAATTATAAGTATAGAATTATTAATATAATACATATATTTATTATTTAAATATATTTGTTATAATTTCATAATTATTTAAATATTTATTTGTTTATTTATAATTATAATTATAAATTAATATATTTAAAAAGTATTCATATATAATAATAAATATTTATATATATTTTTATATATTTTTATATATTTTTTTATAATTATATATATTTATTTATATAATAACATATATATTTATTAAGACATAAAGGGAGGATCAAACATAGCATTAGACATTCAAGAGCTTCTCTCTCAAGAATCATTTGATAGTCTGAAGGGTTCCTCCTAATTTTTGGTTTCAATGGTTTCCCTAAACACTATTCTTAAATTTCTAGTGGTTGGCATCCCTCATCCCACCACTATGTTCCCTAATGTCATAATTTATTTTTCTTTGGGTTCACATTCTATTGATCCCTCGAATGTGATTGAGGGGGACTCAATCATTTCTGGTTCAATTGATGAGATGATCCCCCTCATGGAAGGACTGACCATTCCTGAGGCTCCCCCCAGCTTGTGGATTAATGATTCAAAAGGTTAGGGAATCTTGTTTTTTGTGGATTTTTCTTAATACAAGGAAATCAATAAGAACCCATAGGCTTCTATGGTTCTTTCATCATAAGGGTAAAATAACTCGTTGAAGAAGGTTGGATTCACAAATCCATGATCCTACTATGCTTAGGCTGTGGTAGGGTCTTCTGGTTCGAAGCCTGCAAACACGGTGGACCATGTGGCTTCCCATGTTAAATACCATGGAACTGACCAAGGGACTCTAAAGGACCCTCTATATATTTCCAATTTTAGATCCTTTTATGGGATACAAATTGATTCTAACTTAGCTACTCAAAAAAACACGATGAAATGTGACACAACCTTTGTTAAATCTAGTCCTAGAATCCTCATAGATAGGCTAAATGACTGTAAGGATTCAATTATATCTCACTTATATTTATAAGAGAAATAAGACAGGTTGAATCTACTTGTCTTAAATCCTCCACTCTTTGATTCACGGGGCTTCTATAATTAGATAATTACATCCATTTGTTTGGAATACTTTCACATTGTTTTCCCATCACCGGCTTTTAATTCTAGAACCTAGAGATACATTTTTTCAACTTGAATCCTAAAATTATTAGGATTCAAGACTAGGATCCACTATTTAATCCCTTGATTGTGAAGAACTCAGTAACTCAGATTTGGATTTGAATTCAGGTCCACATCTAGTTTTTATGGAATCCTCAAATTTTATGGGATGTTTCCTCAGTAGTTTGGTTTCTAATTAATATGGAAAAAGAAACTTAAAAGTCGAGGTATAGAAATTTTTCTTATTTTCTATTGGAGGTTTACTTTATATCTCCTCTAATTAAGATATTTGTATTAATTTCTGATAATCATAGATTTGATTTAATGATTGATTTTGAAAGGCAACCTATGTTTTGTAAAGGATGTTATAATATAGGGTACTCTTTTGATAAATGTCACTAGAAATTGGTTTGAAAAACTTTTGGAATAAATTTTCATTCTACTAATCATTTAAAAAAAAGGAAAGACTAGGTTAATCCCCTGGGTGGAGTGCCTCCTAATAATAAAGAAACTAGTCATGGTTTTTGTGACTCTCAAGAAGGCACTCAGAATCTTGATTTTACTTTTAGAGATCGTTAAGGATGTGTTTGTTGGGGAACCTCCTCAAATGGTGCTCCCACACGAGTCAAGAACACGTGAATTTATCCATATAGAGACACATTTTTGACACAAAGACACATTTTGTCACAGATAATTTTTTTGTTATAAAAATGGGTGGGTATGGACAAGCTTCAACACATCCATAATACCAAGAGTAGATCCATTTTAGTGGTCAACTTTCATCAATGAGAATTTTTCCTTCTATTATGTCAGAGAGTTATACTTTTGAGATACATTCCATTTTTGGGGAGTCTCTACATTGTAATAATTGATTTTAGTGGATCCCACTTTCTGGACCTGGTACCATGGGTTTTACCTTTTTGGGTTTCCCTGATAAAATTTTTGGTTTGAACCCTTATTTTTTGTACAACATATTTTTAGTCACACACATATGTTTTATTTTTCTGTATTTCATTAAGGGAAAGAATTTTTTTCCACTATGCGTTCACTTTATTATTATTTGTGAATTCTTAACGTATTATATTTCCCAACATATCATATTAGAGGGTTTGGTTTTTATTTCATATTTATTATAGAATCCAATTATAGTCAAATTATTTCGTTGAATGGTACCAACTACTATATGTGGAGACTAAAAATGAAGGGTCTACTTTGTCAAGTGAATGCATCTTATGGTGTTTAGTACCCAGAAGCTAGAAAGGATTTCATATGAATAATGGAAATTTGATAATGATATGGTTTGTGGTTATATTCACCAATGGGTCAAATATAATGTGATGAACCATATTTTCAACATATCTCATGTCAGAACTTTGTGGTAGAATCTTGATACTACCTATGATTCTAAGATAGGAAAAAATAAATTGTTTCTTCTCAAAAAATGATGAAATTGTGGTTCAGAGAAGGTATGTCTATTTCTGACTATTTATGTGAATATCAAGGATTTTTTATCATTTGTCTGCATGGGTATCAATTTTAAAGATGAGGTTTTATTTATTTTTTTAACACATTACCCAATTCCTGGGAGAATTTATGTGTTACTCTAACCAGTTATGGTTCTAATAGAACTATGACATTTAGTTTAGTTATGTTTTTTATTTTAAATGAAGTGTTCAGGAGACATACTCATGACAAATCCTCTTCATATATTTTAGTCATAGAGAATAGGGGATAATAGGATCAGGAATAGTGTAGTCAAGGTAAGAGTAAAGAAAGAAGGAAATCTAGGTCGAAGTTGAGAGAATTTGAATGTTATAATTGTAGTATAAAATGTCATGTTAATAAGTTATATTATTAGTTGATAAGATAAAAATGAAGGAACATCAGTTGAAGAAAAATGGAAATGGTGATGATTATGTCACTGCCACTATATGGGGTGATCTTTTTATTGTTTATGATATCATTAATATTTCTTATGATGATTCTTTATGAATTGTTGACAGTGGTTCCTATTTTCATGTGACATCAAAGAAAGAGTTTTTTATATCTTACAACCCAAGTAATTTTTTGGATTTTGAATATGGTTAATGATGGTTATGCTGATGTTGTAAGTATTGGGACTGTTTGTCTGAAGACCAACATAGGAATTATGCAGATTTTGAATAATGTTCGACATGCACCTAAGGTTCGCTTGAATCTTATTTATACCAACATTATTGATGAAGGGTTTATCATTAATATTTTGTGATTTTAAATGGAATCTTTACAAGGTTTATTTGATTGTGGCTTGAGGGAAGACGCAGTCCAGTTTGTACAGGACTAGAGCTTCTATTTCTTGTGATACTGCTTGCATTGTTGAGTGTAGTGTTTTATTCATTTTTTTCCATAAGAGTCTTAGTCAAATTAGAGATAAATGTATTGGATATTTTCCAATATAAATCATCTTCCAGATTTAAAGAGTGTCAAGTGGGACATGTGTGATCACTATATGGATTGAAAACAGAGCACAATGAGTTTCAACAGTCATCCGTTACACAGAAAGGCAAAGGTACTTGAATTAGTACATTATGATGTTTTTGGTACTTTGAAATCTAATACCCTTAGTTGAAGTCTTTATTTTGTGATATTTATTGATTAATACTCATGTAATCATTGGATTTTTGTTTTTAATGCTAAAAGTTAGGTTCTCGGTGTTTTTAATAAATTTATTATTTCTACTTAGAAGCAATCATGAAAGAAATTTAAATGTATTTTCATTGAAAATGGGTGGGAGTATTGTGGTCCATTTGATCATTATTGTAGAAAATAAAGTATTCGACATAAAAAGATCCCTCCCAAGACACCTTGGCTAAATGGTGTAGTAGAGTGGATGAACATGACTTTGTTGGAAATATTTCATTGTTTGATTTCAAAAGAAAAGTTGGATGGACATTTTTGGGGTGAATATTTATTTACTAATGCTTATATTATGAATTTATCACATGTGTTTTCTTTGTAGACAAATACTTATGACATGTTTTGGTATGAAAAAGAGATCAGGTATGATCACTTACATGCTTTTGCTTAAAGAATTTTGTTCACATGCCTAGAGATGAGAGATCCATGATGGATGGTAAGTCACACTAGTGTATTTTTATTGGCTATAGACATGAAGAGTTTGGTTACAAGTTCTATAAACCTTATTCAAAGAAACTTATCAAAAGCCAAGATGCAATGTTTAAGGAGGATCATACTATTGTAGATATTGATAAGGGAGAAAAATCCACTTCTACATCTTATGATGGTTTTGTCAGTCTTGAGCCAGATTATGATTCACATTTACCTCATATTGTTGATTTTTGATGATCATGTTGATGTGAGAAATTATTTTTAGGGTGAACAGATTGGAGTTTATATTTCCAATTCACCCATTATTTATGATGATACAGTTACATGGGTTATTAATGAACCCATATTTCCACTCTAGAGGTTATCTCATCATCGTACCATTTGTAATCGATATTCACCTGATGATAATGTGCTCCTTACTGAAGGAGGAGAACCATAATAATTTTATGAGGAAATGTAATGTGAACTAAAGGATAAATGGGTTAAGGATATGGATGATGAGATGAAATCATTGATTGAAAACCATACTTTTGATCTGGAGAAGTTACCAGAGGGTAAAAGAGATTTGAAAAATCAGTGGATTTATCAGATTAAAAATGAAGAATCAAGTTTTGTTCCATGATACAAGGAAAGTATAGTTGTTAAAGGATTATGTTAGAAGAAAATCATTGATTATGAATATATTTTTTCACCTGTTGTCAAAATGTCTTCCATTAGGGTTGTTCTTAGCTTGGTTGCAATTTTGGATCTTTAGATTGAGCATATGGATGTGAAGACAGTTTTCTTCCATGGAGATCTAGAGGGGGAGATTTAAATGGAAAAACCAGAGGGTTTTGTTGAAATAGGTAAATAGAATCATGTTTTCATATTAAATAAGTGTTTGTATAGTTTTAATCATTCTCTAAGATATTGGTATAAGAAGTTTGAATATTTCATTTTTCATCAGTGTTTTAGGAAGAAATATTTTGATCATTGTGTTTTTGTTCAGAGAATTACTGATGATGATTTCATTAAAATATTACTTTATGTTGATGATATAATAATTGTTGGCCTTGATGATTCTATAATTGATAGATTTAAGAAGGGTCTTTTTCAGTATTTTTGTGATGAAAGACTTAGGGCCAGTAAAACCTATTCTTGGAATGTCAGTTCCCCATGAGAGAAAGGATATAAAATTGTGGTTATATTAGGAGATATATATTGAGAAGGTTCTTGAGAGATTTTCTATGGATAAAGAGAAAGTAGTTGGTACTCCTATTTATTTACATTTTAATCTTTGTACCATTCAGTTACCTTATACTAAAGAAGATAGAGAGTAGATGCAACACATACCTTATTTATCTACTATTTTCTATTTGATGTATGTGATGGTATGAACTAGACATGATATAGCTCATATAGTTGGTTTGTTTAGTCATTTTCTATCTAATATAGGTAGATATAATTGGATAGTATTGATGTATATATTTATTTATCTTTGTCTTACTTATGATCTAAGATTGTGTTTTTTGAAAGGGGAGCCTATGATTTGTGGCTTTATAGATTCAAATATAGTAGGAGATATCGATTCGAGGAATTATACTTTAGGCTATTTGATCACTTTTGTAAGGGAAGTTGTATCTGGATAGTCTATAATATAGAGATGTGTTCCTTTATCTACCACAAAGTCAAAGTTTATTACAACAATAGTGGCGTGAAAAAAAATTTTGTTGATAAAAAATTTATTCAAGATGTCAATTTTAATTAGGAGAGGTATGTTTTATTTTGTGATAGTCATAGTGCTATTTTTTCAAAATTATTCCAATTTTCATGGCAGGTCAAAACCTATCGATTTTAACTATCATTGGATCTTTAACCTCCTTGATTCGAGACAGTTAGATGTTTAGAAGTTCCAAACTAATGATAATGGGCCAAACATGTTTACCAATATTTTACCCATAGAAAAATTCAATACTTTCTGACAGATTGCAAGTTTTGAGGTGATCCCCACTTGAGTTGGAGGGGGTTTTTTTGGGAGCCTCCTCAAATGGAGCTCCCACATGGCTCAAGAACCTATGAATTTATTCACATAGAGACATATTTTTTACACGAAGACACATTTTGATGTGGATTTTTTTAAAAAAAAGGGTAGAAAATGGAAAAAATTCATTACATCCACAATACTAAGAGAAGCACCATTTTGGTGACCTCCTTTAATTGACAATGAATCTTTCTTCTCCTAAATCTGAGAGTTATAAATTTTAGATCCCATCCATTTTTTGGGAGTCTCTATTGTGCACTCATTGATTTTAGTGGATCCCTATTTCTAGACTAGGTCCCATGGTTTTTTCCTTTTGGGATTTCCAAATTAAAATTTCCAATGTCAACCTCTATTTTTTGAACACATATTTTTTACTCACACACATTCGCTTTGTTTTTCTGACTTGATTGAAGGGAAAGAATTTTTTTCTACTGAACGTTCTTATTTTTTTTTCAAGTTTTTCACCTCCCTTTTTTCAATAGTGTTCATTATGATCATATTCTAAAAATGTATAAAGAAGAAAAGAACCATTTTAGGGATATTAATAATTCTTCTAAAGCTGGTTTTTCTTCTAATGGAATGAATAAATTTACTATTCTCTTTGGGAATGTTTAGGACCGGGGAAATGCTTCTAATGGGTCCAAATCCTCTTAATGTGAACCTATGATGGATGAAGTTGACCTAAAGGAAGAATTATGCCTATTTTTTGGTGCTACTTGGGGTAAGAAACCCATGGAGACTTCTTTTTAGATGAAAAATTTTAGGAAACTGAAATCGTTCCCAATAAGAAAATATGAATCTGTTGTACAAGCGGACAATCCTAGCCATTATGAGAAAGATGGTTCCAGTGCTGGACAATAGATAGTTGTGTCTGTTTGCAAGGCTTCAGTATCTATTGTAGTTGAGAAGGGTCTGTAAAAACCTTATAATTAGTGGAACCATGACCATTCTATGCATGAAATGGATTATGGTTTGTGTTTGTTGAAAATGTTATTTGGAATTTCAGAATATTTTCCAGGAAAGGGATTATACAGTTCAAGATGACAACAATATTAAAGGTGGATTCATTTCCTATAATGTAAGTGTCTTGAACACTTGCGTGCAAGATTGTAAGTGTCTTGAACAATTGCGAATAAGAAATTTTTCATGATTATAATGTAAAAATATGTAAAAGAGAAAAAGTGTCCACAAGGCTTAAATATGCGCGAAAGATAAGGTTGCACAGAAGAATCTTATGTTCCTAATGTGATGTCAAAAGGGGTTTTGCGTGCTTAGGAAAAATTTTACACACACCAAAACATATGTGTCAGAATCTTGTGTGAAGGGTTATTGAGGCCTATAAATAGGTAGCTACCCCCATTAAAGACTTATGAATTTTATAATGAAAATCAGGTCGCTCTGTCATGCGAAATATTTTCACGCAAAAGAATTTAAGATAGTTAATCTTTAATGCAAGGTGTTTCTTTAGTATAAAAATACCATGTTAACCATTTCGTTTAGTTTCATGAAAGATAAGTGTTGCGCGGAAAGTAGGTTTGTGCGAAATTCATCTTCCACAAAAACTCCCAAATCTTGTGCACAATTTGAGGTATTACACGCAAGTGTGGTGTTATTCTTCTGAAAAGATTTTGAATATCTAATGTGTGTGATCAGTGCTTTAAAGTGCACTTGTTCAAGACTTCAATGCAAGAAGTGTCTCATGCTGGACTGAGACAAAGACTTCAATGCAAATTTGTTGAAGTGACCATGAAGTAAATAAAATGAGTTAGAATTCTTCCAAGGCAGTGAGCTAGGTGGAGTCGACGGAAGTGATCTGAGGGATGCATTGAGCTATCCCTAAAGCATTGTAAAGGTAGTGTGCCTGACACATACTGACTTTAACCAAACTATTGTACTCCACAACTAGTGAAGATTAGTTGATTTTGGTACAACTGACACATTTTTAGTGTATGCTCCTTCGACGTAGCCCTTTATGGTGAACCATGTAAAAGTGATGGGTGGTATCATTGCATGTGATTGTTTATTTATTGTTCATATCCATCATAGAGGTTTAACACATTCCTACCAATGTGGGAACATGATCTGTCACTTTAAAAGAAAAAGTTGACACCCTAATTCACCCCTCCCCTCTCAAGGCGTCCCATGGTTCTACACTAATCCAATCTCCCCAGATTCCTCCACACAAGATTCACCTACTCAGAATGTTATGAACACTAACTTGAAACTTTAAGATCACGTGGATTTAGGAATGGAGGTTGATAAATATAGGGGAAATTGAGATGCACCACTGTGCATGAAGCATCAACATCCATGATACAAGCTAGTACTGGTGGTGATACTATGGTTGAAATATATTCTAATAGTGAGGATGTGCATTTGGTTATGGTTCATGGATAGAAGGAGGTTTTCTCCCCTATTGAAATTGATTTGGAATCCAAGAAGATGATGGAGGAGGTTCCTACAAAATCCACTGAAGATGATAAAAAATAATAGCTAACTGATAATTGTAAGGAATTTTAGAGCCAAGGGGTGTTAGGATGTCAAACTCAGGCTGAACCATCAATTTATCAGACTAACCTTGGAAATTATGAAAAGGAACCAGTAGAATTTAATAAAGCCAAGGTTGAAGTAGTTGCTGGAGAAATAAGTGGTGTCAAAGAGGCCAAATTAGAGGCTATTTTTGCGAGCACTGATTCTATGGGATGTGGGGCTAGTTACTAAATATAGGAGAGTGTTAAAGGAGTGGTATCTAAAGAAACAAGTGCAGTAGTCTTGGATGAACGGTCTTTAGATGAAGTCCATGAGCCTTGGAAGAGAGTGAAGACTTGATAGCATGGACGACATCCATGGGGTAGAGGTCCTCATAAGAGAGGTTCGTGGGGTCCTAACCTTACCCATGCAATTATTTTTACTTTTATTGTCTTTATTATCCTTTTTATGATTTTATGGGAAGTTTTTCCATGTATGATGTCTTTTTCCCCTTTGTATCTTTCTTTTTTAATAAAAGGGATTGGTCCTTTATGGCTCATCCCAGATAAGTCTATGTATATTTATTAATATATAAATATATATATTTATGAAATTATAATTAACATATTTAATATTTAAATATATTTAAACAATAAATATTTATAATTATAAATATAATATATATTTATTATTTTAATATATTTATTATAATTTTATAATTATTAAATATATATGTTTTTATTTATAATTATAATTATAAATAAATATATTTATAGATATTTTCATATAATAATATAAATATAAATATATATTTTTATATATTTATTAATATATAAAAATAACTATTTATAAAAAGATAATAAATGTATTTATTATTTTTGTATGTTTTTTGGTGTGGTGGTGCTTTGTTGTGTTTCGCTGATTTCTTAAATGAATTGTTAGGACTGAGCTCGCTCAAGTCCTAAAATTTCCTTGTATATTTATTATAATTTTATAATTATTTATATAATTATTAATAAATATATTTAAAATTATGTATATATAATTATAAGTATATTTATATATTTATATAGTTATAAATCACGGTCCGCACTACTTTGGTTTTTTTAAGGGTGGGAGGGAAGCCCCTCCTTATTTATTAAATGAAATACATCTCTCTTTATTTTCTTGGGAATAGATAGAACCCATTGAATTACTTTGAAGACCCATGTAAATTAAATAACAATACAAGATCTACAGGCCCATGCCTGTATTCCAACTAATAGCACCAAGCCGATATTCTCGATCAGGTCTACTCCATCTGACTATGCTGGCATGTACCCCAATGCCACCAGTAGTTTGAACACTCACGACCTAGTCTGGATCGTCTTCATCTATCCCAAAAAATAGTTCCACTATCGCAAGACTGACTGCCACGACCTTTCATATATCTAGACATCATCTATGGCTTGCATCACTACTCCACCACCAGACTATCTTGTGATTTGTGTCATCGAACCCCACAGTCCAAACCTATGTCATGCCGTAGCGCCAAGATCCTCTATAAATCCCTATAGAAGTGATTCTTTAATGCTACCTATGTCGTGATCAAGAATGGCCTAAAAAATTCAGTTGCCCTGGACTAATATCCGAAATTTTTCCCTAAATACATTGAGAGTTATAGTAAAAAGTTCAAATTGATGCCCTTTCATTGTAATTTTTTTCTTTACTTGAGTATTTCCCTAGACCAGGGGCTCTTGGGGCTTTCCCCTGGGTCGGACTTAGTCGTGATGGCCGCCAACACCACTGAGTTCTGTCATCAACATAACATGTGCCATCATTATTACTTAAGTGTGTAATTTTAGTTCTTTCCAGCCCAGAATAGGTCAGGCCAGGTCGGGCCTTCCCTCTAAAAAACATGGCCGCGAACTACTATTTAGGATGGGCTAAGCCATCCCAAACAACTCGATGAGACAACCCGAACCTATCCTTGGGCCAACGAAAATCATCGGGTGGGCCAGACGTTTTGGGTTGGGCTACAGGAATGGACTTGCTAGATTTTATTATTTTTAAAATAATTTATACATAACTAGTTAAAAATACTGTTTAAAACCTTTTTTATGTTTTTAAAAAAAATTTAATTTTTAATTTTTTTATAGTTTTTCTTGAAGCTTTTAAAACTTTTATTTTAAAACATGTTTTGAAAGCAACTATTTAAAATAGTTTTTTTGATTTTTTTTTGATTTTTTTTAAAATTTATTATAAATTTTTTCTTAATTTTTTTTTTGAAGTTTATTTTAACTTTTTTTAACTTTTATTTTAAAAAAAATAAATGTTTTTTAAATTATTTTTCAAGAAAATAGTGTTTTTAAAAACTTTTGTATTAATTTTTTAATGTTTTTTATTACTTTTATTTTTTTAAAACATGTTTTAAAATTGTTTTTTTTAACTTTTTATTTTTTTTATAAATATTCTTTTTAGAATGGTTTTTTAAAAATTATTCTAAACATGTTTTTAAATCATTTTTTATATTTAAAACATTTTTTAAACTTTTATTTTAAAACATTTATTTTATTACTTTTTGAAATGATTTTTTAAAATTTATTTTTATGTATTTTTAATTTTTTTTAAATGAATTTTCTAAAATATATTATTTTAATGTATTATTTTCAGACATCATTTTTTTAAATGTCATTTTTAAACTTTTAACAATTTTTTTTAATAATGATTCTTTTTTATTAACATTTTACGGTTGAAACATTTTTCATATAAGAACTCACTAATTTCTAGGGTTATTCTCCAAAAAGGATAAAATCCATGGCATCTTGAATATATTGTTTGTTGGATTTTCTTCATTTAGAGGTTTTCAGATCAGAAGTTCATTTTGTTAGGAATAGGTTTTTTCACTACTTGTTTCAATTAGATGAAGTCAGAATCCAGGAATGGCCCTCTGGTTCATTACTTTTGAAGCTGGGAACGCTCCGTGTCCATGAATGGATGATTGATTTTAATGTGTCAAGGGTTAAGAATTATTTTTCACATATATGGATTCGGTTTCATGAACTCAAATAGATTTTATGGCATCCAAAAAATATTGCATGATATTGCTGCTACCATTGGCATTCTGATTCTCCAAGATAAAGAGACATAACACATCAAGTATTTCCATTTTTTGAGAATTTTGGTTGAAATTGATTTGAGTTCCACTCTTATTATAAATGAAAAAATTTCAACTCCCACTAATGATATACATATTAGTGTTGAGTATGAGAATTGTCTTGAGTTCTATAAAAATTGGAAATATTTTGGCCATTTGGATGATAAACACAGGAAAAAAGTGTGTGATTTTTTTGGTTTGAAGGGGCATCCATGAAATGAATGTGAAGGTAATTGTAAAATAAATTCATCTACAATGCATGGAAAATTAATTTCCAGGCAGCATAATAAGAATCCAGTGGAATATCTAGATAAGAAGTCTCAAAAGAAAGGGACTGAAGTGGTGAATCGGGATCAGATATGGAATTTATTAGTGACTACTAGATCATTCTCCATTCATTAATAGAAGTATGGGAACAAGAATGGGTCTCAAATGGATGATGCAGGTATAAGGCGTGATATCTCATATGATTTTATGCTCAACTATGCCACTATTACGAGGTTTGGCCTAGTAAGAGATAGTGTGGGGGATGAGATGAAGCAGGCTTAGGTTTACAATGTTATCAGTGAGCCTGCCGCTGAAAATATGGAACTCTATTGTGGGATAAGTGACAGTATTCTATGTGGAGTTTCATCTGAACCAATTTAGAAGGTTGGAAGCTCGTATTTTATTTTCATCTAATTCACTGGTCTGAATGGGATGCTAAATGTTGAGGTGGGGTGGTCTATAGATGAGGATATTGTTGTTGTGCCAAGGTGATCTCATTCAACAATTGATCAGAAAGGATATATAGTGCAGTCGATGGCTACAGACTTTTTAGGGAATGTTTTAAAGGATGATGGGTCTCGGAAATATGATGTTCCATAGATCATGGATTATCATCAAGATATTCAGAATGTTTTCAATTCTTCAAGAATGTATGGTAAATTGGGTAATGTTTCAGCTGGGGGAAGTGATAGAAAAAATTGGATGGTTCTATTGGACATCACTCATCTTCGATCTATGGGTAGTGGTGCTCCTCTTTCATTTAATGATGTTGTTTTAAATGGAAAGGGAAAGACTGTCAGAAGTGAATGTGTTTCTCTGGTTCCTCAAAAAATAAAGTCATGGAAGGATTATTCTAGTTTTCCTGGGAATGTGTCTACTAAGTAATCTTCCAATGAATCAAAGACCCATCTCACTTTGGAGTAGGAAAGGCCTATAGAGAGGATCCTTGGGATCCTTAATCAATAAAATTCATAGTTAAAGTGGTGAACTGCTAATGATGATGGTGATTTTGATTATTATTATAGAAAAGATCCTACTTTTCTTGATTTTAATGTTTTTTATTTGGATGAGTCCATGTATCTTTATATGACCTTGTCTGCTTTCTTACTTGAATGTTATATTTTTTCGACTATTAATCATGTTTCAGGATCTTTGGATTCTAATTAGACCTTTTTTGTATATAATTCACATTTATATATTACTTTAATATATATATATACACTTATTTTAATATAAATGTTTTTTAAAAATATATAAATATAGAATTAATTATGTATAATTATAATTATAATGAGAAAGGTTTATCCAGATGCAAAACTCTTGAATTTTATTACAAAAAAATAGAAAAAGATCACAAGAGAACAGACGGGGTCAAATAAGGAGACGATAACTTATCCAGAAAAACCATCTTAAGAGTCATAAAATGAAATATCATCTTGAAATACATGATCAGAATCATCATTAGTTTCCTACTCCGACTGCGAGTTTTCTTGATTGAGAATTCTAAGCATCATTGTCTAGGACCATTCATGATCAGGAGTGCACTTTACCTTTAATGATTTGGAGGATGATCTGGTTGAAACATTCCTTGAAAGAGTGGAGTTATCCTTTCATGGCCTTCTTTTTGGAGGAGCCATATTTGACCCTTCATTACTGCTCATATTTCCCTTACTATTTATGACAACATCCTTAAAGGAAACAAATCTACCATTGCCTAAAGGTTGAGTGGAGTCCAATAAATATAAATATAATTACAAATAAATATATTTCTAAATATTTTTATATAATTATAGATATATTTATATATTTATATAATTATATATATATATATATTTAATATATAGGTATATATAATTATAAATACAATAAATATATATTAAATAAATATATTTATTATAATTTTACAATTATTTAAATATATATAAATATATAAAAATTTATTTACAATTATAATTATTTATAAATATATTTATAAATATTTATATATATATATATAAATGTTTATATAATTATATGTAAATATATAATTATATATATATATATATATTTATTAGTATATGAATATACACAATTCTAAAAATAATAAATATATTTAGTATTCAAATTTATTAATTAAAATTCTATAATTATTTCATATATATTTATTTAAATATATTTATTATAATTTTATAATTATTTATATATATATATATATATATTAATTTTATAAATACTTTTTTTAAAAATTATATATATATATTAAAAAAAATGGTACTAGAGCCTCTTTTATATTGATAAAAGGGCCTCAATTTATTGGGCAGAGGAGACCCATTACATGGCATATAGGCCCAGTGGGTATTAAATCTCATTACATAGCCCTGAAGGCCCATTTTTTTTCCCAGAGGCCCTCTAGTGAATAGTATTGCTACAATACCTGGGTAGTTACAGTAACTGCTATAGTACAGCCGCCACTACAGTTCCTACAACAGTAGCCGCTCACTACTACAATTTTCGACGGTGCTACAATTCCATCGCTACTACAGTTCTACTAGAATGTGGCTACACTACATGCACCCAATGGGTTTTGAACCCCCATCCACAATATAGTATTACTGGGTTCTTACCACTAAACGAAACTCCAAGTACACATTATATATATTAATATATAATATTTATATTAATTTTAATCAGGCGTGGCATCAGAGTCATTACTGGTTATGGAGAAAGTTCTCTCTAAAACCGATGTGGCCACCGGGTAGGGGCAGCTGTCACTACTGGTGAACCAGCTCTACTCCCCGAACATCCAGACAGTTGAGGAGAAGCATGAGGTGAGGCTTTGTGATGAAAATGGGAGCTCCATGGACATCTGAATTCCAATTCTACAATTGTTGAGTTCAGGGGTCACCACCATCAAGTTGAAGCGATGGGACATGTGGAGGGATTATCAGAGGAGAAGGTCAAAAACTGCTACATACTCTACGACACCTAGAAATCCATCATGAAGCATAACAACCTCTAAGATTGATGCCTTATATAGATATCATCCTATTGTTTAGGATTTGTGGTGAACCTCGCAATCATCTACTAAAAATAACCCACTATTCCATAGGCATGGGTATGCATGCATGAATTTACATGTACTATTAGAGGTGTTCCACTATTTTTATCTATATTTTTACCATAAATAAAATTATAAATAGCATTTAACTATTTTTTTAAATTTTAAATAACTTCATTTTTTTAATTAAAAAATATTATAACAAAATTTGAGGTTCATGTTCACATTTTACAAAAATAAAATCCTAATATATTATGAATAACCACACATTATTAATAATATTATTACAACTAACAATTATTAATGTAATTAATAAAGTAATTTTAAATTTCATAATTTATATTTAATAATTTAATTGATAAAAAATAATATTATTCAAAATTTTAATTAATAAATTATAATTAGTCATAATAGTTTTTTGAGGAAAAGGAAAAATCCCTTTTATTAGAAAAAGAAACAAAAATAAAAAAAAAGAGGATGAGAAAAAATACAAAAAGAAGACAAAAAAATAAAGATGATTCCAAAGACCCCAACAACACACCATCAATGAAGATACTAAATGTTTATAAAATTATCTTCTTATGTAAGATTAGCACCTCTCCTATCCCTACTATGAGTAGCTCTTCCATGTGGATATCGAATATTCTTCCAGGATTTCAATCTTTTCCATGGTTCATGAACATCATCTGAAGATTTATCTTTAGTTTATATAGAAGCCATTACAATGGATACCACCTTCCATATAATAAATATATTCCCTATGATAATAGCCTTAACAGAAACATATTTGGAAATAGCAACCCTTGCATCAAATAAAATACTAGCAGAAGAGGTAACTTCCCTCACCTCATCACTGAACTAGAAACTAGATTTACAACCTCCCCTTCCAATATCTTAATGATATATAGTTTTACTTCTAAATACCTCTATTGGAATGAATGAAGTGTCCAATAAACATAAATTATCAATGTTACTGTTCTCATGAACAAAAGAAACATCCAACATAAAAACTCAAAGACCCTTATCTAAGATGGACCATGATAGAAGAATATTTTTGGAGATAAACCTCTTGATATTTATATACATCTCCCAAAACACATACCATTGGATAAGAAAAATTAATGTAAATATGAGAATAAGTAATAACCCGTACAAAAGAATAAATCAGATTATACTAAGACATGGATAATTTTGGAAAAACATGTAGAGAAATACGTGTCTCAATATTTGTAGCATTAACATAATTGTTTAAAAATCTTGATTCAATGACATTTCAA
Organism: Viscum album; assembly: GCA_963277665.1. NCBI lineage: Eukaryota > Viridiplantae > Streptophyta > Magnoliopsida > Santalales > Viscaceae > Viscum > Viscum album. Next base: position 610,059,852 of record OY728129.1, on the reverse strand, counting down.
TCTTTTCAATGAAAAGAAGATCCATTAAATTTACTATGTTGACCATCCTATCCAATCTGCAATGCAATTAGAGAAATAACCTAAAGAGGTAAATCTTCACAGACTTTACCATGTTGAGCAGAATCTATCTCAAACATAGAATAATTGACATAAGTTTCCAAAACTACAGATTCAATGAAATTTCTATCAATTAAGGTAGAAGAATATCTATTCCCATGCCCAAGTTTTCCATCTAGTTCAATATCATATATGACCTACAGAGTAATGGGAGTAGTATCATGAAGAGGTAAATCTCCACTATCCTTACCACTAATACAACCAATTGAATTCATAGATACCATGTTCAATCCATCATCATAGTTCCTATATTCAGTAGAAACAATGAATTCATCCTTCACAGGTCATGAATTTAGAATTTTGAAGTTTTATTTCACAATTTAATGACCAAATATATTATAGTTATCAAATCACAAACTTATCCTACATTTATCAAAATAATTTCCAATAATGAAACATTTTTTATAGAAATCAAGTAAATTTTCTACATCAATATGTAACTCAAATCATAGATCCTCAAACAAAATATCATTGTATCAATGATAGTCGAACACATTTCAATCTCAACAAGATTATGAGAAAAGAATCCATACATTTATATTTCAGTTTCTTTATCAAACATTATTGGAACCCCAACAACAGAGGCAACATCCCATAATATTCTACGATGCCCAAGATACCAACTATGGAAAAAAATGAATGTACATGTGTTTGGTTGAATTACCAACATAATATGGATTGAAACTTGGATCCCAATATTGAATGCGCAGGAAATTAGGTTTGAGAGTGACAAATCCCATACCCCATGCATGTTCCTTCAGATTAGAAGAAGGGAAAATGACATGAGAGAACCCTTTACTAAGAGACACCATCTTCTAGTCATCGAATCCCCAAAAATAAATGAGGAAACTATGAAAATAATAAATACTCCATAGGTTTATCCCCTTTTGAGTCACCAACCTAGAGATAATTTAATGCTTGCACTAAAAAATCCACAATAAGATATGTGAATGGTTTACTTCAACAAAATCCAGCAAACCATTTTTTTGTAATTATTCCAGATATTAAGGACCCAAATGTTACACCATAAAATAATCTATAAGAGGGGTTATGACCTTGTTTCAAATCATAACTAACTAAAGAAGATGTTCCCTCTACCTCAAGAGTATCATTAGGAGATAAATATTTTGATCATATGAAATAGTACCATCACCTATGAGGAATTTCTTCCCAAAATCGTCTATATTTGAGGTTAGATGGATCAAAATATCCTAAAAATAATGACCATTAATTATATCATTATTTTAGGTAATATTGAACATAATCAAGAATATAAATTGAACCTAAGAAATCCAAAACTCCACAGTAATCTCCGAGGAGAGCTCCTTCGCTGTCCATCCTCTCTTTTTTCTATATTAATTTATTAATAAAAATAATAAATAATAATATAATTAAAATAAATAAATAGTCGATTTATTAAAAATTCTTCATAATGTAAGGCTCACAGCCTTAAAAAAGTTTAAGGGTGCCTCGCTACTTACCTGGGTTCACTCCCTCAAATTTTCCTTTGTTGGATCACTATCAATGGATTCATTATTTATAGAAAACTTGATACAACACTTCCTTTAATTTACATAATATTTGGAACAACTTCACTTTTCTATAAGAATAATAAAAAAGAGTTCTACTTCATTTTAGGGGATCGATCTTCAATAGTTTTCAATTCTTTAAACATTCACCCCTATATCTAGAAAAGAGTCTCCTTACTCTCATAGAATCAAAGACTTTAATGTGTTCTCTATATAGAGCTATCTCTCAAAATTTTAATATGTTCAATGTCTACAAAATTCCTCCCACACCCTTGCTTCTAGTTGATCACAACTTATTTATATAGGGAGGTTGTTATCCCATCAACAAGACACCTAAAAATATCATTTATGGGATTTTAAACCCCCATAACTCATCCATTATTCCACCATGATTTATCTAAATAACACTTAGAAATAAATGGTCGTAGACACTTGGGAAAATCCTGGTTGGGGTGTGGTCTAAAAGACATGGAATAACACATCCCATTTGGAAAATTCTACAGTGTGTCCAGATATACCACATTGTGATTTTACTTCACTATGGAATTTTATAGAATAATGTCACATGGTCATCTATTGTTGAACACACAACTATGGACTGATCCATTATCAGCGTCAAAAATGACATTTATCAGCACTAAATAATCATTGTGGTTTTAATAATTATTAAAAGGCCCCCACTTTATTAGCACTTTTGTAGCATTGATTATGGGGGAAATTTATCATTTCTATAAATAGAATTTATAAGGGCCATACTAATGGAGTATGATGTTAAAATTATAGCACACTACATCAGCAATTACAAGTATATGTAAAATTCATAATTTAATTGAAATAAAATTTACACCACAAATAAAATAAAAAAAGCTATATTATAGACATTTCAAACACCGTTCTATACAATTTCACTAGCAAGTAAAATTTATAAAAAACATTAGAAAACATCAATGCTTTCATGGTATTCCGGACCCGACCCCTCTCAAAAAAGCCTTATTATGTTATAAGTTTCAAAATACACCACCTAAACTCAATAAAAATAATCTATCATTATTATAAAAAAATTATTAATTTATTAATACTATAAAAAAATAAACTAAACATAAATATGAAATAATACATTAAAAATGTCATTTTTAACCTAAAACCACACAATTTGAGTCATACCGGTCACACCATGTATCAGATTAATGTGAGGATGAATTCAATACATAAAAAATGACTTATGGATTGTTTACCTAAATTATCAAAACAATATAAACATGTTTTATTATTTTTTATTTTTTCAGATGTGTTTTGAACTAAAATGTCATTTTAAACCCAAAACACACAGTTTGAGTCATACCGGACATGCCATGTATTAGATTGAGGTGTGGATGATTCCTATATTAAAAAATGACCTATGGATTATTTTCATAACATATCAAAAAAATAAGAATGCATCTGATAAATTTTGAGTATATGACATGTGTTTTAAACTTGAATGTGAATTTTAAATAAAAAACAATTTGAGTCATATCTGTCACACTATGTGTCAGATTTATGAACAATTGATTCCTACACATCAAAAATGTCATAAGGATCATTGTCTTAAAGTATCAAAACAATATAAATGTGTTTTTATCATTTTTGAGTATGTCACATGTCTTTTTTAGAAAAAAAATAATTTTAAATTGAAAACACGCAATTTGAGTCATACTAGTCACATCATGTGTTAGTTTGATGTGTGGATAATTATTACATTTCAAAAATGACTTAGGAATCATTTTACTAAAGTATCCAGTCAATAAAAGAATGTTTTCTTGGGTTTTAGTGAGTCACACATGTTTTGAACAAAAATGTCAATTTTAAACTAATAACAAACACTATGATCCATACTGAGAATAGTGTGTTTTAGAATGAGGTGAAGATAATTCCTACAGGACACAAATGATTTATAGATATTTTTTCTAAATTATCAAGAGAATTTGAATTGTTCTTGGTTTTTACTATGTGACTTTTGTTTTTAACTTAAATGTCAATTTTTAATAAAAACAAACTTTGAGTCATAATTGTCACATAGTGTATTAGATTCACATGTAGTTTGTTCCAACACATTATAAAATGACTTATCTATCATTTTCCAAAATTATAAAAACAACCGAAATGTGTTCGATCATTTTTTATTATGTAATGTTCGTTTTATTCTAAAAATGCCAATTTAAGCTAAAACGTGTTCTTTTAGTCATACAAGTGATATCGAGTGTTAGTTTAATGTGAGACAAATTCTTACATGTCAAAATTGAATTATGAATCATTTTGATATTATATCAAGACAATCTAAGTTCATTTTATTGGTTTTTATTGAGAAAAAAAGTTTTGAACTAAAATGTTATTTTTAAACTAATAAAATACACTTTGAGAATAATGGTCACACCTTGTATCGAATTGAGGTGAAGATAATTCCTACATGTCACAAATGACTTATGAATCATTATCCTAAAGTATCAAAACAATCCAAATCTTTTTGGTCATTTTTGATGATGTGAGTTTTGTTTTGAACTAAAATGTAAATTTTAAATAAAAAAACACTTTGAGTCACACTATTCACACAACAAATCAGATTGATATGCAGTTGATTCCATCATGTTTCAAATTACATATGTCCCATTTTACTAAAGTATCAAAAAATAAAAAAATATTTTTTTTGGTTTTGAGTATGTCGCATGTGTTTTATGAAAATGCCAATTTAAACAGAAAACACACACTTTGAGTCATAAGTGTTACATCAAATATCTTTTGATGTGAGAATAGTCCCCACACCTAAAAAATGACTTATGAATCATTTTACTAAAGTATCAAGACAATCTGAGTGCGTTTTGTTAGTTTTTGGTGACTGAGACATGCTTTGAATGAAAATGCCAATTTTAAACTGATAACAGACACTTTGAGTCATACAAGGCACACCATGTATCAGATTGTGGTGTGGATGACTCAAACACATAAAAAATGACTTATGGCATTTTCTTAAATTTTCAAAACAATTCAAATTTTCTTTCTTGGTTTTGAGTATATAGAAAGTGCTTTGAACTAAAATGTCAATTTTAAACTGAAAACATGCACTTTGAGTCATACTAAAAATTATATTTATTATATTGAGGTGTGGTTGATTAGTACATGTAAAAAATGACTCAGGGAACATTGTAATAATGTATCAAAGTAATATGAATTTTTCTTCTCAGTTTTGAGTATGTGATGTCCATTTTGAATTAAAATTTAAATTATAAACTAAAAAAATACACATTGAGTCATACTGAGAACACAATGTATCACATTGAGGTAAGGATGATTATGGTGTTACTAATTTTTACTCCATTCAAGTTAATTTTTATGAAATATCTTTTGGTAAGTCATAATTTTCCATTCAACTGTTGAAAAATCCCATGGTAGATGTATCCTTATGATTCACTTCACATTTTAAGAATCATGTGGTTTACTCTTACATCTAAAATTAACATCTTATTACTTTTCTAACTTGCTGTTGATATTTGAAAATAAAGTAATACTTCCCAAAATATCTATGAAAAAAATAAGTAACTGATTAATATTATAATAAAATAAAATTAAAATAATTAAAAAATAATTTAAAAATTAACTAAATAAGTAGTATCCTTTTCATGATGTATATATACATTCATAACTTATTTTTGTATCGCCATTATCTAAGTATCATCCTTGAAGTCCAATCTCTCATGAGCATGAGAATCATTGAACATGTTACTAGCTTTGTTATAATGGGCACACCATGTATTGGATTGAGGTGTGGCTGATTCCTACACATCAAAAATTACTTACAAATCATTTTCCAAAAGTATAAAAACAATATGAATGTTTTTTTATCAATTTTTAGTATTTAATTTTTTATGAACTAAAATGTAAATTTTAAACTAAAAATAAAAACATCAAGTCATATTGGTCATACCATGTATCAAATTTTTGTGTCATTAATCCATACACAACACACCATTCCTTTTTGTTCTACAATTAATTCGACATTCAGGGTCATCTAATAATATTATTGTTTGATAAGATAGAATGTTGAATGCATTATAGAAAAAATATAAGTACATCATTATGAGTGCATCTTCCTTATTGATTGTATGATCATGGTACATGGGTGCATCATCCCTATTGAAGACTCCATCTATAATTGTTTTTTCTCTGATCATTTTGTGATTTTAATAGAGTATAAAATTTTCACAAATAAAAAAATTATTAATAAATTAATTTCTTTAGGATATCAATGAATATTTTAAAAATAAGTATTAGAAGGTAATGATAATGAAATAAACTAAAAAATTATATAAAATGATGATAAAATTAATTAAATATATTGTAGGAAGAGACCACTTCATGATGTATGTATACAATATCTCAAAATGTATTTTATGCTCTCATTTATAAAAAAATCCATTTCCGCTTTTGAATATGATGAATTTCAGAAGTCCAGGTAGTACTGAAAAAATATAGATAAATTAATGGTTAATAAATAATTTAAATGAAATTGTAATTATAATCATAAATACCACTTTGGGGATATAATTTTGTTGATATAATACACTATATTTCATAAATTTGAAAACATAATAACCACAATATTTTCCATTAGTTAATTTCAGGAACTATATAAACATTGATAAAAATAAGTAATTTTTTTCTATATGTTTTGATAGTGAAATATTATTATATATACCCAAATACTTATCGAGTTGTAGAAGTCGATTGAATTTTTGTGATCATGGATTGTCCTCATTCCATGATTTTAATGATATTTAAACACCACATATCATAACATAATTTCCATTAAAATAGAGTTCAAAATTTACAACCTGATGCTTATTTGTAAAATTTTTCGTGTAGTGTATTACAAATTGATGAACAACATCATGTGTGGTCAGTTTGTTGGGTATCCATGCACTAAACCTAGAAAGTAAATCTTTGGTGTATTCAAATTGGCTACAATGAGTAACCACGGCTTCTTAGAAAAATAAATAAGTAACAGAATTAATGAGAATATATATTATATGATTAAATTATAGATTTTTACCCCTACATCATGGGTATTAATAAGATTTTGTCATCTGTAAGTCTATTTTTAAACATTGTGACCATTTTGTCCACTATTTGTTCATATTGTTTTGGTTTTAATGAGAATATTTGTATAGAAGTGATGTGAGGAATAATGAATCTAAATTTATATTCCTAATATTTCCCCTTAAAATATTATTTATATATACACCTACAAAAATATTAATAGTATTTATTAATAATTAACATTGTAGATAGCTATTTGAAACACAACTCAAGAAAAAAAATAACATGTAGAAATTTACAACTGTGACTCCTAGCTATTCATGGTTGAATATTTCATTTATATTTTCAAGATAGATATATTATGTAATGTCCTCTTCCTACATATGTTCATTAAAATAAATTATAGTATTATCACTAATTTTAAACATTGTGTCTGCATGAACCTTTAATGTTAGTAAATATGGAACTTAAATGGGCAGTGTAAATGTTATTTTTAAAGTTTTTTTATTGGTTGGTTGATCCTTTAGATCATTCTGATTCAACCTTTGTTTCACCTCTTCCCTTTATCCTAAAATAATAACATTCTTATGTTCATGAGTTTTTTCATTCATTGTTAAGGGTTTTGTGTAAAAAATAAACTTGGAATGAATACCTCATTACCGATATGTCATTTTACATGACCAAACTACCATACAATGGAAGTTTTAATAGCATGCTTGATCCTATGAATATTTTTATCATCAAGTAGGATAGGTAGATCAGTGCTTAACTCATGATATATATGAATCCATTCTCTTAAATTTTATATCGGAAGATTTCTATTGTGTAGAATATATCAATTGATATTGTACATGATACCCCTCACAACAAGGTGATGGGTGGGTGTTGATAGATATAAATCATAATCATTTTCACCCAGTAGTATATCTGTGTAGGAAAGGTATCAGGGTCTACCAGATTCACATTTCATAGAAACAATTACAACAATATTTATTACCTATTATAAGATAGCCATTTAAGGGGAATGGATTGCCTAAAATATAGTGGGGGGGGGGGGGTCTTCACATAGTGGTTGTTATTATGTTTTTTCTTCTCTTTGATTCCTTCCCATAACATTTTCTAACAACTCAAACTTCAAATCAATATTTTCTTCTAGAGAAGCTAATAAGGTTATCATATCTTAAATTTTATTATCTTTATCCCCATATTCATTTCATTTATAAAAATATATTCGGGGTGACACTCCAAAACCCTCACTTCTAATGCGACTATACTATTCTAGCCACTTCAAGCCACTAATAGTATATTTTCATTAGGTACAAATGATGATGATTCTTATATCTAACTTAGATAAAATATATAGGAATATAAGAAATCATTTTCATATAATAATGATTTAAAGAAACACAAATATTTATTATGTCATACTTACACATGATTCCCACACTTTTTGGGTGTTTTCATCTATTAGTATCCCATCTTTATTTACACATGACACCTTCCATTGCACATGAAATGGGATGTAATTGTATTTAAAATTATATTCATCAATATACATATTAAAAATAGAACATAATTATGTTGTTGTTTCATGTCACATAAAAGTATTACTATATATTTAAAATACATACCATTTTTTCAAGTGATGCATACCATATCCTTTCTTTATGGTAAGGGTACATTGGTTTTTATGCAGGTTTCTTATTTTTAGCACCCAGTTGATGTTTCATAAATTAACATTTTTTAATCCAAGTGATTAATACACATATTATCAAGAAATTTATTACCAATCAAAATGTTCCTGAAAACATTCCTATTCATGTTGACCAATAAATTAATTTCACATCTATTGGTTTATTAGGTATGAATACATCTTTGGTGGGTGTATGTTTATTTTCCCTTCGTCATCTTTGAGATGATACTTCATAAGAATTTTCCAAAATCTTCTATGTCCCTTTCTAGTGATATTCAATACAAATTTTATTTAGGAGTCATCTATTATAAATGCACTCTATGAGGGATAATTGATATTAAATAAATATTTCATTATTATTTTTTTGTAAAATAAATAAATTATATCATAAATTTACCATAATATCTTCTTAAATTTATTCCTTAAGCACGGGTAATTTTTTTTCCATCAATCTAAATCAACTGAAATTTTCATTTGACTAGTGAGAACAATGTAACTAATGAACATGGCCTTGTTGGGGTCAATTGGTTGTCCACGTGCATTCCACCAACCACTAATTTAAGGCCTTTGTTTCTCACCTTAGTAATTATTCCTAATATAGTCACACTACAATGCTCCGATTTTTTCTTGGACACAAATTATTCACTATCTACTATTTCTTGAGCTTCAACATCATCAATATGTTATTCCTCTAGATTACTTGCATCAACATGTGCTAAAAATTATTATTCATCTGCATTGGGAGAATCAACATGTTGAGAAATATGTTATTACTCAAGATTGGGGGCATAAATATATGCACAATTCATTATAAATATATTGGATGTAAAATTAATTTATATTGGTTAAATGTAACATTTAAAAGATAATAATATGAGGTAAAAATGTATATTAATATATATATATATATATATCTGGATTATTAAACTCTCTTTTTAAAATTTAAAGGGACTTAGACCCTCTTTTGAGTATCCAAATCCCTTCATTGTTTTCTCCTCTTACATACAAGACCCCATATAAAATTGGACCACTATTAAAGTATTACGACATCCAAATGAAAGGTACAACCATAGTTGAGTTGAAATCTGACACTTCAGTGTTTTTTTCATTATTAAAAAAATTGACCAATTTCAGTTTGATGGATCTAGAACATAAAATACTTGTACTTATTGTGATTCCATTATAAAAATTTCTTCTTCATACCATTTATTACTAAAATCCATTATCACAAATCCTAATTCATGTATTTTAACTAAACTTTTGTTATCAACCCATTTGAATTGAAAATCGACATTGTGAATTTGTATAATCCAACTCTTGTATTTATTTGATGATTACAAAGTATTAAATATTAACATAAATTTGATTTATGTCCTTGGTACTAGATAAATGCATCAATTCAAACACATGTGTTATTACACCATTTTCCATGGAACTATATTCATCATTTTTATTTGTATTTAATAAATTACCTTTAATTACATAACCATTAAAAGAAAATACATGCAAACTTGGTCCTCAAGCTATCGAAGTCATTCTAAAACTGAATCTAGATTTATAGTTGAATCCTTAAAAACATGGTCTCAAAACCATAATATAAACTATTTAATATGTTTATTTGATATCTAACTTTCATCCCTTGATGGATTTAAAATCCTAATAACTATTTCATGTGTACCAAACTATGGCACAACCTCTAAACTATTATAAAAAAAAATAAAGGTGATCCTACTACCACTCTATAATAGTTATTGTGTAATTATCAATTCTAGAAATTCCTTCACCATAAGCCACCTGGTGTGATGAGATTTGTGCAGACCAGTGATTTCCACATCATACTAGAAGTTGTTACATAATTCAATAGATTCATCAATAATATATCACTCCAAAGTACAACCTTCCATCCAACTTTGATTTTTGATATACCTTTTCAAAATCTTCATATACCATTTAATGGGGTACATCTGTCTATAATATAAAGGACCACATAGTAAAATATCTATTACCAAGTAAACCATCTATTGAAACATCATATCAAACATTATCATCAGGATGAACATCTCCAATTCACATAATATGATAGAAATTTCCATTTCAATATTGGGGAAATTTAACTATTATATAACTTTGTTGAATATATCTTTGTAAAAGAAATATATTTTTGTTAATGTATGATATGAATTAATGGGAAAATTATATTTAAAGCAACATTCATTAGATATTGCATCAAAACATGAAAGTCATGTGATTTTAGACCCTTTAAAATTAAATAAGTTATTTAAATGATATTATTGATATTTTATGAATACCCCTATAGAACCCTTACATCATTAAAGAAGTTATAAAATTGATATCACTCATGTGTAGAAATATTGTAAGCATTTGGAAGAAGAAATGTTTATTTTCCACTTTTCTTTAGTGCAATGTATTCTCATATCCCCATGTTATCCATGTCCAACCTAGCCTTAATTCCAACATTTGTTTTCATGGTGAATTTAATAACATGATAATGAAACAATAACATACATTTTTTCTATATGTATACCATTAATAAAATTCCCGACATACAAAAAATTCTAGTGTAGTAATTCAAAAAAATTGATCTCTTTTTCCAACTGATTTTTGTAATGTTTTTCAAAGGTTTACCAAACGTAGTATCCATATATTTTACTTTTTCAAACAATTGATCACTTTTTAGTGGATACACTATTGTAAATTCTTATGAAATTTAATTGAATGATGTCTACCATGATCAATATTTATGTCATAGGGGTAAAAATTTGTGATGTCCTAGAAATAATGTTTTCGATAAATGTTGCAGCCTAATTGAATTTGACCTTGTTCAAAAATGGTACACCCTTGAGTTAATTAAATTATATATCATAAAAATCACCATAAGTAGGAAAGTCATTTATCATCCTATAAAATAATGAATCATGGTGAAATATTCATTTATATAATCATTATACAATGTAACACTTGAATCTCAGAGTAATATCAAATCTTTGATCAATGGAGTGAAATTAACATCAATATCATTACCCAATTGTTTTGGTCTTGATATCAGCTAAGATAATATAATTTATTTTTTATATTTCATAACTATGATGGAAAATTATAATTTACCAACATTATTGTCCATGTACTATGAGTGTTCATTTGAAAATTAAAAGGATTAACTCAATCTACAGATAGTGATAGACGATGGTTTCTTGGCTCATTCCCAAATTCAGGATACTCATGATCAATATTTTTCCATTGAGGAGAGTCTTCTTGGTGATGATGTTTCCCATATTTATTTTTTATATCTTCATGCCATGTAAATTTACTTACAATATCCTCACTTTTAAAGAGTCCCCTAAACCTTATAATGATTAGAAAGAACCATACAAATTTCATAGACCCTGATTCAACTTTCTTATATAGAAACACACCACACTTGGAATTTTTTATATGATTTGTGGTCATTTAGAAACATTATTTAGTCATTTGGATGAGAATTTATTCACTCAGTGTTCATATTTTTTGTATATAAAATTAGTTTAGAATTATATGTTCGTAAAATAATATCAATATCTTTTGGGAGAATAACATTCAATAGATCATGAAGTTCACTAAAATAATAACCACTCTATCTATTTGTAACTTTTATATTACATAGCTTCAATATGGATGAAAATGAAATATATTTAGTACAACCAGAATACAATGGTGTCCTTTAAAAACTATTTAACTTCTCAAACAATTTTGGACAATCATGAAGTTTATATTTAAATATCATTGTCATTTCTTCAATATGATATTTAGCATCATTCACAACTCTAATAATATACTTGAGAAAATCCTCTTCATATTTCATACTTGTAATCATATTATATGATCCATAGAACATGGTGTTATCCCAGTTTCTATCTATATTCAGTTTTTCTTTATGTTTATCCCAATGTGTATAACTTCAATCTATTCCATAAGAGGTCAAGTGTTCTTCCAACTCCTTTGGAAAAATTAGTATTGAATAATAATAGTGTAAACACAAGAAAAGGATTTAATAGGGGCTATATGAATTATATTTTGAAAATATGATGAAATATTTCACTCCATCCTCATTCACTTTTTTCATATAATTAGAATCCATCCATTTTCAATTCATATAAATATAATTTGATTCTATAATATTAATATTTAATAAAATAAATAAATACAAAAAAATTATGAGCATAGAATCCATAAAAGTTCATTCTTAAAAAACATTTAAGATACATGAATCCATTGATCTAAGATAATAAGAGCTAAGTAATGCGTATTGAGATTGTTTTGTAGTGGTGTGAATTATTAAAGGGAAGAAATGTTATATATATAAAGATACAAAGAATATAATTAAATTTTTATTTATTTAAAACCCAAAGACTAAGGAATATTTCTATAACTTTGTTTGGTGGGATTACCATACGAGGTTGGAGTTGATGTTTCTTAATTTATTTACTTGTTATGTAGTAGTTCTTGTGGTGATTCAGTGATAGGATGGTTAGGATCAAAATTTTATCTTTTATGAGAGGATGAAAATATTGATAGGATATAATCACATGTTCTTGAGAACCGAATGATTGAAGGAACTCTTGAATATAAATCCAGTGAACCATAATTCATAGGATGAGGTTTTAAAGATTCAAGGAAAATCAATAAAAAATCTAATTAAGGTTTCTCGAATTCTTAAAATTTAAAAAATTCACATGGATGGGATAAAGCCTCAAAGAACAAGAAGAAAAATTCTTATTGGGGATAGAAGGAATAATTAAATTTAATATAAGTTGAATAAGTTTCCCAATTGGATTAGAAAAAATCATCTTCTCACACTAATGATTAGATATTAGCCCAGATACCTAAGATAACCTAAAAAAACTCACCCTTAGTGGAACCAACAAATAGAATCAACTCTAAAAAATTCTAGAGTGTAAACTAAGTGCACAGAAATGAAATACCCAGTTTCTAATTAGAACCAAGGTTCAAATGAAAGTGGAAGGAATACTCCATGGATATAGTAGGGTAAAGAAGATATTATGAGTAAAAATTTATATAACTAGGGCACTAAAAATAAAAAATAATGTGAATTAACTTACTTAAAAATATCTGAACCTTTATACTGTGTAAGATCAGTTTTTTATAATTCTTACAAGAAGGAATTTTTAACCAAACATGTGGTTAGTAGTTTGTGTTGCATAATTCATATCATATATTTTCATATCAATGAAAATATAAAAATAATTGGGGTTATTCTACCTAGTAATGGAAGAAAATGGGAATAAATTTTTAATTTTAATTCATGAGATAGGAAAGTATAAATGGAACATGGATTAGATAACCATCTATACAATGAAAAAACCCTAACAACCTATCATTTGAAATAACCACTTTACATGAGAAGCAGGAAGATTTTTTTCTAAATTCACATATGGTAGTATCATCCACATATTCATTCAATCAAGAGCTTTATGCAATTAGGGTGATAAATCCACAAACGAATATCTTGCATAGGATTTTTTTAATGATATCTCATGTGATTAAATATACAGAAATGATCCATAAAAGGAAACAAGTGATTGAAATCAATAATAGGGAAGAGATGATATTTATTCCTTAATTCAATTGTTATGTGGTTGGATAGGTTATATTTTAGTTATAGTATGCTTAGGATCCAAATAAAATCTTTTTCAGATGATGAAAACATTGACATGGACCAATAACATGGTCTTGAGAATCCAACATTTGAACAAACTCTTAAATTTAAATAAAATGAAATAGAATTCACGATCTGTGGTTCCCATATTCCATTCCCATTTCAGACAATTCACATTTAATCAAAGGTTCCTATCAACAAGATATAATAATAAATTATATTCATTAAACACCACATTCCACTTTAAAACAATACATTTCTTAAATTAATGTAAAAATTTTAAACATCCCAAGAGGCATAAAATATCACTATAATCATGAAAAGGATTTAAATAATTAAATATCCTTATATAAAACATGGTATAAAATTAAAACAAGACAACTGAGGCATTTTAATTTGAAAGGAACACCCACATTTAAAAATACCATTTGAAGAATCCCATTTTGAATAAAATAATTTAAAAACCATGTTTAAGATATATAATTTTAGTTCCTAAACCAACCTTTTTCCATACACATTTATGAATTTATAAATAAAGATACCTCTCATCCCGTTGCACATATTCACACATAATTGTTTGAACATATATAATAATGTATCTATATTTATATCTATGTATATGTGTATAAGTATCAAAAAGTATCATGAAATAAAGTTTTATCAAGCACTATAAATATAAAAAATTTGAACAAAGAATAAAAAATAAATTAAACCAATTTCATAATTATTGTAATATTTATAAACAAATAAAGAGATGTCAAAATGATTGGGGTTATTCTACCTAGTAATGAAAGAAAATGGGAAGATATTATTGATTTTAATCCAAGGGAGAAGGATAGATACTTGGAACATAGTGCGGATTACCATCTATGCAATGCAAAAACTCTTCCTACTTATCATTTGCAGTCACCACCTGTCACGACCCGACACTATATGGGCTCGAGCCGCAACTACCCCAAGCCCGCCTCCATAGGCCAGGGGCTGGCAACCAGCGCCGAAGGCACAACAACTCGGGGAGGCCTTTGCCTAAGTACCTGTACACACACATGCAACACACTCAATGCAACAGTGCAGAGTAAAAGAAAAGAAAACTAAAGATAAGGGAAACTGCTATATATAAACCACAAAGTGCATCGACCTCTAAACAGCACAAGAAAAGTGCCGAAAAGGAAAAAGGGGTAAAACATGCGCCCAACCAAAAAGTGACACAACCCGGCAATAGGTAAACAAAAGAAACAGTTGACTGGTCTCCCACCTGGAACCCGACTACGACCACCGCACGCGGTCCAAGCTCCCAAGTTCCTATGCTCCACTGAAGTCACGCTCCACCTGTTCGTCGTCTGTAAGGGAACACCAAGTGCGGGAAATTCCCAAGCAGGGGTGAGTATAAAAATACTCCATAGGATACCCCGAAGGCTCGAGGGAGAAACAAAGGAGGTACCGAAGGGTGAGCAGTAGAGCAAACAAGAAAAAGTAGAGGAGTACAACTGAAAGTGCAGTAAAGTGTACAGTAAAGAGTCCATCTCAACCCAACAAGAGGAAAGAAGGTAGACTCGTCCAAACACAAGGATCTAGAAATGGTGAGAAGATGAACTTCCTATCGAGTATTTTCTACTTATAGAATCAGAGTAGACTCGTCCAACCACGAGAAGCTAGACACGGAAAGAATGTGGCATACCCCACACGTCTTCACCTCTCCTGGAAGGAGAGTAACCAAACCCAAGAAGTGGGTACTAGAACAAGGTATATACAAGTCTATATGATCAACAAGAAGCCCAAACAAGGTCGTAAGGGGATCTCCATCACATAGCTTAGCCCAAGAATGAGTAGCCAACACTCCCAGAAGAAAAATCCATCGATGCCCATCATCCCACACATCTTCCCTAAGCTACAAGCCATGGGGATCTATCACCACAACTCGACACTATCCGCTTTTGGCGGCACTGACTCACCCGCATGGTTTTAGATCGCGTCACAAGGACGTGTCTTGGTAGGGGAAAGCGCTCCTCATACTTGAGAGATCTGGGGGAACGTCAACCACAACTCGTCACTGCCCCACAGTCGAGAGGTCTACTCAAAGTCGACAGGCGACCCCCTGCCCAGCCCCACTGGAGGATCCCTGGAAGTCAATGGGTTCCCACTACAGGGAGACCCGGAAAGTTGACGGGTGACACACTGCCCAGTCCCGTAATAGGGTAATCCACTGGAGGGCGACCCAGTAAAAGTCGGCGACGGGACCACTGCCCAGCCTAGCTGGAGGTAAACCATCATCGGGGACCACTGCCCAGCCTAGCTGGAGGTAAGACCGGCATCAGGGACCACTGCCTAGCCCCGATGGAGGTAAGCCCGACATCGGGGACCACTGCCCAGCCCCGCTGGAGGTAAGCCCGACATCGGGGACCACTGCCCAGCCCAGCTAGAGGTAAGCCCAAAACTGCTCTGGCCATCCCTGTTGGATGGTACTGCTTGGTGAACACCGTTGTACTGGCCATCCCTGCTGGATGGTAACCCACTGGTGAGCCCTGCTCAAAACAACCTCATCCCTGCTGAAAACAACCTCAGCCCTGCTGGAAACAACCTCAGCCCTGCTGGAAACAACCTCAGCCCTGCTGGAAACAACCTCAGCCCTGCTGGAAAAAATCTCAGCCCTACTGGAAACAACCTCAGCTCTGCTAGAAACAACCTCAGCCCTGCTGGAAACAACCTCCTGGGTAGAGGATCGGTGCCCGCGTAAAGTGTTGGTCACACCGAATCCACAAGAACTCTACCAGGGAACACGGGGCGATGGGAGAAACTCCCTAGGCCTCACAAGGCAATCCCGCTCCAATTCGATGAGTCACTGTCGAAGCAGACCGAGTCAACTCACCCCAGAAAGTGGGGAAAATTCCCACACTGTACGAACACCTGTAGTCGCAAACGGTGTCACAGTCTGGTGAAAGGGGCACAGTACTGAAACCCCTCACAACTGAGGAAGCAGAGGAACCAAATCATCTCTGCCGGCCAAACCATCGAGAACAAGACCAGGGGGAGACCACTCAACCCTACTGGTCAGACAAAAGAACACCAGGCCAGGGGAAACTCCACCCTGCTAGTTAAACAAATGAGCACAAATCCAGGGTAAAACTCCATCCTACTGGTCAAACAAACGAGCGCAGAGGGACCCTCTACGTCGCGAGAGGTGAAGAGTACGTAAAGAAGATCACGACACTCACGTGGGGCCCACACGACGTGTGGCCCCAAGTCAACCCCAACCGAGCGCGCCAACGTTCTCAGGTAAAAACCACACGTACCTCCAATTGCTCCCATATACTCCCGGAGTATACCTTGTTCCAGCGCAAAGGCTATCGTGCACACGGCACCCAACGTCAACGCGATGGCGTGACGTAACAACTCCACCTCAAAGGCCCAGGCACGGCCAACCACATCTCGTGGACCAATTATATCACTCTCCCAAGAGTTCGCGATCACACTCCAAGGGTCCGCTACAAACAAGGTAGGGCGAACCACCACTAGAGCACCTTCCATGCTTCCACATTTAGGAAGATCGCGCCAGAGGCTCCACACAACCAAACGGATTGCACCGTTGTAATCCTTGCGAAAAAACACGTGAGATCGACTACTTACTCACCTCAAATAGATATCCGACAGAAAAGTCACCAACACCGCCTCACGCCCGAACGACGTCCCATGATCCTGAGCCTCGGCCCCAAAAACAGTCAGGCAAATCGCACCAATGCGATCCCCTCGAGAAAACACGTCAAAAGCACTACTCACTTGAGTGCAACAGATATCCGGAGAAAAAGATACGTTCCGGCGCACCGCACACGAGAGGTGCTTCGTGGGACCCGCATCTCAGTCCCGAAAATCAACGAATGGATCGCACCATTACAATCCTCTCAAAAAAGTACACGAAACGGACTATTCACTTGTCCAAAACGAACACCCGGTGATAAAGCTGGAAATCACCGTCAAATCCTGAAATGGCCCTCGCGGGCCCCGCACCCTCGTGCCGAATTAGGGCATGCGGATTGCACCATTGCAATCCCCTCGTAAAAACATCCAGAAACGACTGCTCGTGTACCCGGAATGGACGTCCGATGGAAAAGTTGTGAAACGCTGCACAGAGCTCAAAAGACGGGCCGTGGGGCCCACACCTCAACTTCGGCCTCAACGCCTGGATTCTCCCTGTGAAGCTCCTCCTCGGTGCCAGGGTCCCAACGCCACTGACGACGTTTAAATCGGACGTCGGACGCGTCCGTGCTGTCCAAGACAAGTTCCGCCGGAAAACAACAAACCACTTAGAGACGCGTTGCGCCTCCGGGGCCCCTCGTTTCGGGAATTAAAAATTCTTGAAACCATCTCAAAAGGCCACCTCTCTATTAGGTCCGCGCCGCCGTAGACGGTGCACAAAATGGAAGCCCGTAGCAAAAGCTACGGGCGTCAGAAATTCAAAGGGGGGGCATCCCTTGGGCCGGACCGGCCCGGTCCGGCCAGTCCACCCTCAGCCGGCCCGCGGCCCGGCCACGGGTCCCATTCAGTCCACCATGGCCAGCTTGCCGCAGCCCTCCGCCACTGACCGGCCTTGACGGTCGGTATTTCTTTTCCACAGCGACCCGCATCACGCGGGTCGCGGTCGCGCCGCACGGGGCCTCGCGGCCCCCCTCCCTCTTCGCGCTACGCCGACGCCGCCCGAGACCCCACCTCACCACCGTCCACAGCCGCCTCTGCCGCGCTGCCCCGCTGCCAAGACGCGCCCACCGCCTGGAGCCGCTCCTCCGCCGTCCGGCTCACCGCGCCGCCGCCTGGTATGGCCGGCCGCCGCGCCTACCCGCCGGAACACCCCAGAACCCCTCCAAAAACCCGCAATCTTCGAAGAATGATTGCGGGTTCCTCAAGACTCAAAAACCGAAACCGAAAGATGCGTTGGAAAGGAAAAAAAAACTCTACAACGCATCCATGGGATTTTCTCGATAATTTGACAAATCTTAGATACAAATATTTTCACTCAAATATAGGTGCGGGAAAGAAAAACGCAACAAGACCCTACCTTGTGGGCGTTGCCCGGAGCTTCACCGCGATCCGCCATCTTGCCGGAGCTGCCTCACTGGAGACGGCTCACCGGATTGGAGGAGGAGAGGAGGGAGAGCTCCTGCCAAGAGATGAAGAGAGGGGAAGAGAGTGGGGGGGGGGGTTAAGTGTTTAAATAGAAATACACTTAACCACCCGCACGCCGGCCCAAACACGAACCTCCGGCGGGGTCGAGGTTAACATCCCCTAGGACAAAAACCACCTCCTGAGAAAAACGGAGGTCTTGGAATTTTAATCCGAAGCCATGTTCAAGAGTTATTAAACTGAACGCCCAAAGTCGCCAAATTATGAAAACGCCCCTGGGGCCATTTTTCACAGACGACCCGCACCTGTAAAACTTACACCCCTCCTAGGATAAACGACACATTCCGAACTCAATGGTGCCCTCGGGTTTCCATTCTGAGCCACCATTTATATTATACTAGAGTTTCAACATTAAACGAATTAATTAATTAATTAATTTATCCGTTTAACCTTCCGAAAGCGAGCGAGGGGTCCAAACATCACGCGCCGACAAGTTTAATGCCATTACTAGGGTAAACACCCCATTCCGGACCCATCCGTACAATCGGATCCCTGATCCGGTGCACCGTTTAAGAGTTATTGAATTCATTTAGCATTTCCAGTGTGAACGCACTGAAAAATTAATTCCCGCTACTCCGGGGCTCGGAATCGCACGCCGTCCGAAGGCGCTGCTCTGGAATATCATCAAGAATATTCCAAATCCTTTAGTAGAAAAAACAGGTTCTTACATCATTCCCTCCTTCAAGATTTTCATCCCTGAAAAGCAAAAATAGGGAGCAACATAGGGTAATAAGTCCACACCTGGCTTTCCCATACCTAGAAGAACCCACGTACAGCTCTGCGTCACCGCACATAGACCAAAGGATTTGATCCGATCACGTGAGGTCAGCCCTTGCCGATGTTGTGCACCCACTCCAGACTTTGGGGTTAGGGAGAGGCGGTAGATAACCTCACCATCACTTTGCACGGTCTCAAACGACCCGAAGGCTCTCAGGGGTAGCTCACCTCCCCGAACGAACCTCTAAGTCGCACGCCGTGATTGGAATCACCACCCACACCTGAAACAAGGCCCGGTGATTCCCTCCATCAGAATATCCATATGGTGAAACACCCAATGATATCTGGTCATGCAAGGTTCCACAGTCGATGCTCTCTTACATGCTCAAAAGGTGAAGGAGTCGACACCATCGACTAAAGAAAAAGGTCCCACACCTTTTACCTTACCAACACAGGGTTACACCGACGCCCCGCGTCACCCTGGTAACACCTCAAGCAAGGAGCATGGAGGAAAAAAGTTCACACACAGATTCTAACAATTATACTGCAAAAAGGTAGAAGAGATGTAGAGCATACCTCTTATCAAATCATGCTCTGCAGGATCGTAGACATCCAAAGCTTGCGGCTGTCCGCAGTCCCAATTGTCAACTCCTGGAGCCTGACGTGGACCACATAGTATTGATGGGAAGACCTTGTAATGTCGTCCCCCAACTCCAGATCCTCCCGCTTCTCTTCTAGAACCACCTCTCTGGGCACTACTCTGATCACGGCGATGCCACTGTCGTGGTGGTGTGCCTGCAACCTGCCCGAAGCTCTCAACAACTCGGTTTGGGCAGCCTCGTGCCAAGTGACCTCACCCGTCACAAGTATAGCACCGACTATCTCTGGGCTGCACTGGTTCCCTCTGGCGCCACTGTGGTGTACGACCATGCCCCTGAGTCCGGTTGTCAGTAAGCCACCTGCGTCGAGGTTCTGTTTGCCGAATCCCACTAGCTGCGGCAGACGTCTCAGCTCCAACGTGCCTACTGCCATCACCAACACTAGAACATGATAGGATGCCCTCTATCACCAGGACCTGCTCTAGAACCCCGGCATATGTGGAAATTCCCAAGGGTACTATGAAAGCACGAATCTCTCAGCGGAGACCCTGCTCAAACTTCGGTGATCGGAGGTTGTCGTCATGGACCAAGTCCGGGTAAAAGCGTGCACGGTCTGCAAAACAAGCCACGTACTCGGCCACCGTCATCCCTCGCTACTGAAACTGTAGGAGCTCTTGAATCCGAATGGAGCGCAAGCAGGAGGGCCAAAACTTCTCACGAAACAACAACTAGAAGTCGCCCCATGAAAGCGACGACTTGTCAAGAAGCCAAGTCACCAGACTCCACCAACGCCAAGCTACTCCACGAAAAAGGGTGGCTTCCAAAGCCACTCTCTGATCTGTTAGCATCTGCACAATCCTAAAAAAGGTGAAACACTACCTCGAGGCAAACCTCTAATGCCTGAGGGTCTAGGACACCACTGAACCTTAGTGGTCTCTTCCGCTGGAACTCATGGAGCGCACTCAACCTGCGCTCAAGCTCAGCCTGCTCTGATGAAACTGCCTGCTGCTCAAAAAGTGGGGGTGCTGCTACCGTCCCACTCGGAGAAAGGGGCTTGCATGATGGGTCCTGTACTGTGGCCTCATAGCTCATAGGGTCGTCGTCAAGAACCAAAGCTGGTATCCTGGCTGGCTGTCCTCGCGGTGACATCCTGAAAATTATCATGGAGTACCGCGGTCAGATGAGCATATATGTATATACCAATAAAACAAAGACGATGGGGAGCTGACTCAAGAAGGACAGTCAAAGACTCAATCCTATGTGATTCAAAAATAATTTTTCCCTACAACAAGTGTCTCAACATGCCAAGTCGACAAGTGGGTTATCAAGGTCCTGGTGAATGGATACATCAGCCGCTGCACCGTCACTGGACTCCCTAGCCTGAGAGCCGCTCTCAAGACACATTAACACTATTGCCCTAAATCCCAACCAATTCCTCTTTTAGGGACGTCCAAACAGCATCCCAAGGAATGAACCACCTCTGATACCACTTTGTCACGACCCGACCCTACACGGGCTCGAGCTGCAACTACCCCAAGCCCGCCTCCATAGGCCAGGGGCTGGAGACCAGCGCAGAAGGCACAAAAACTCAGGGAGGCCTTTTCCTAAGTACCTGTACACACACACACACTCAGCACACTCAATGAAACAGTGCAAAGTAAAAGAAAAGACAAGTAAAGATAAGGGAAACTACTATATATAAACCCCAAAGTGCATCGACCTCTAAACAGTACAAGAAAAGTGTTGAAAAGGAAAAAGGGGTAAAACACGCGCCCAACCAAAAAGTGCCACAACCCGGCAATAGGTAAACAAAAGAAACAGCTGATGGGTCTCCCACCTAGAACACGACTATGACCACTGCACGCGGTCCAAGCTCCCAAGATTCTATGCTCCACTAAAGTCATGCTCCACCTGTCTGTCGTCTGCAAGGGCACACCAAGTGCGGGCAAAGCCTAAGCAGGGGTGAGTATAAAAATACTCCGTAGGATACCCCGATGGCTCGAGGGAGAAACAAAGGAGGTACCAAAGGGTGAGCAGTAGAGAGAACATGAAAAGTAGAGGAGTATAACTGAAAGTGCAGTAAAGAGTACAGTAAAGAGTCCAGATCAACCCAACAAGAGGAAAGAAGGTAGAATCGTCCAAACACAAGGAGCTGGAAACGGTGAGAAGATAAACTTCTCGTTGAGTCTTATCTACCTATAGTATGGGAGTAGACTAGTCCAACCATGAGAAGCTATAAACGGAAAGCACGTGGCATACCCCGCGCGTCTTCGCCTCTCCTGGAAGGAGAGTAACAATACCCAAGAAGTGGGTACTAGAACAAGGTATATACAAGTCCATATGCTCAACAAGAATCCCAAACACGGTCGTAAGGGGATCTCCATACCGTAGCTCAACCCAAGAAAGAGTAGCCAACAGTCCCAGAAGAAAAATCCATCGATGCTCAGCATCCCACTCGTCTGCCCCGAGCTACATGCCATGAGGCTCAATCACCACACCTCGACACTATCTTCTTTGGGCAGCAATGAATCACCCACACGGTTTTAGGTCGCGTCACAAGGACGCGTCTCGGTGGGGGAAAGCGCTCCTCATACTTGAGAGTTCTGGGGGAACGTCAACCATAACTCGTCACTGCCCCGCAATTGAGAGGTCTGCTCAAAGTTGACAGGCGACCCCCTGCCAAGCCCCGCTGGAAGATCCCTGGAAGTCAACAGGTTCCCACTACAGGGAGACCCGGAAAGTCGATGGGTGCCACACTGCCCAGTCCCATAACAGGGTAATTCACTAGAGGGAGACCCGACTAAAGTCGGCGACGAGACCACTGCCCAGCCTAGCTGGAGGTAACCTGGCATCAGGGACCAATGCCCAGCCCAGCTGGAAGTAAGCCCGCCATCGAGGACCACTGCCCAGCCCTGCTGGAGGTAAGCCCGGCATCGGGGACCACTGCCCATCCCCACTGGAGGTCAGCCCGACATCGGGGACCACTACCCAGCCCAGCTAGAGGTAAGCCCGAAACTGCTTTGGCCATCCCTGCTCGATGGTACTGCTTGGTGAAGACCGCTGTACTGGCCATCCCTGCTGGATGGTAACCCACTGACGAGCCTTGCTCGAAACAACCTCAGCCCTCCTGGAAACAACCTCATCCCTGTTAGAAACAACCTCATCCCTACTGGAAACAACCATAGCCCTGCTGGAAACAACCTCAGCCCTACTGGAAACAACCTCAGCACTGCTGGAAACAACCCCCTGGGTAGAGGATCGGTGCCCACGTAAAGTGTTGGTCACACAAAATCCACAAGAACTCTACCAGGGAACACGGGGTGACGAGAGAAACTCCCCAGGCCTCACAAGGAAATCCCGCTCTAATCCACTGAGTCACTATCAAAGCAGACCGAGTCAACTCACCCCAGAAAGTGGGAAAAAATGCCCACACTGTACGAACACCCATAGTCGCAAACCGTGTCGCAGTCCGGTGAAAATAGCATGGTACTGAAACCCCTCACAGTTGAGGAAGCAGAGGAACCAAACCATCTCTGCTGGCTAAACCATCGAGAACAAGACTAGGGGGAGACCACTCAACCCTGCTAGTCAGAAAAAAGAGCACCAGGCTAGGGGAAACTCCACCCTGCTGGTCAAACAAACGAGCCCAAAGCCAGGGGAAAACTCCACCCTGCTGGTCAAAAAAACGAGTGCAGAGGGACCCTATACGTTGCGAGAGGTCAATAGTATGTAAAGAAGATCACGACATGCACGTGGGTCCCACACGACATGTGTCCCCAAGTCAACCCCAACCGAGCGCTCCAAAGTTCTCAGGTATGAACCACACGTACCTCCAAGTGCTCCCGTATACTCCCGGATTATACCTTGTTCCAGCCCAAAGGCTAACGTGCAAACAGCACCCAGATTCAACGTGAAGGCATGATGTAACAACTCCACCTAAAAGGCTCAGGCACGACCAAACACATCTCGTGGACCAATTATATCACTCTCCCAAGAGTGCACGATCACACGCCAAGGGTCCGCTACAAACAAGGTAGGGTGAACCACCACTGGAGAACCTTCCATGCTTCCATATTTAGAAAGATCGTGCAAGAGGCTCCACAAACCAAACAGATCGCACCGTTTTAATCCTCATGGAAAAAACACGCGAGATCGACTACTTACTCGCCTCAAACGGATATCCGATGGAAAAGTCACCAACACCGCCTCACGCCCAAACGACGTCCCGTGATCCCGAGCCTCGGCCCAGAAAATAGTCGAGCACATCGCACCAATGCGATCCCCTTGGGAAAACACTTCAAAAGAACTACTCACTTGAGTGCAATAGATATCCAGAGAAAAAGATACGTTCCGGCGCACCGCACACGAGCGGTGCTTCGTGGGACCTGCATCTCGGTCCCGAAACTCAACGAACAGATCGAACCGTTGCAATCCTCTCGAAAAAGTACACGAAATGGACTATTCACTTGTCCAAAACGGACACCTGGTGATAAAGTTGGAAATCACCATCAAATCCCGAAACGGCCCTCGTGGGCCCCGTACCCTCGTGCCAAATTTGGGCAGGTGGATTGCACCATTGAAGTCCCCTCGGAAAAACATCCAAAAATGACTGCTCGTGCGCCTCGAACGGATGTCCGATGGAAAAGTCGTGAAATGCCGCACACAGCTCAAAAGACGGGTCGTGGGGCCCAAACCTCAACTTCGGCCTCAATGCTTGGAACCGCCCTGGAAATCTCCGCCTCGGTGCTAGGGTCCCAATGCCACTGATGACGTTTAAATCGGACGTCGGACGCGTCCGCGTCGTCGAAGACAAGTTCCCCCGAAAAATGACAAACCACTTAAAGACACGTCGAGCCTCCGGGTCCCCTCATTTCGGGAATTAAAAATTCCCGAAACCATCTGAAAAAGACTTCCTCACTGTTAGGTCCGCACCGCCGCAGATGGCGCGCAAAACGGAGGTCCGTAGTGAAAGCTACGGGCGTCGGAAATTCAAAGGGGAGGGGGGGCACTCCCTTGGGCCGGACCGGCCTGGTCCGGCCTGTCCACCCTCAGCCGGCCCGCAGCCCAGCCGCGGGTCTAGTTCAGTCCGCCGCGGCCCGCCGCCACCGACCGGCCTTGACGGTCGGTCTTTCTTTTCCGCAGCTGTCACGACCCGCCTTCATCAAAAGGAGGGAAGGGTCAGCAGATTGACATGCCCTTTCTTCTTTAAGTTGAAGGAGAGATAATGACCCCCGAGAGCCGCCTTCAATAGGTCCCGGGGTGGCGACTAGCACCAAGGGTATAGAAATTTCTCACAAACGAAATACATTACCCCTTTTTGTTTTATAATACCGGGAGATAAGATGATGAAACTCAACAACACCAAGGTAAAAGAAAAGTAAAACCAAAACTAAACCATTCCCACAAGCATGTTCCAAAAGTAAAAACCACAAATACAAAAAGGTGACTACAAAGGTAAGTACCAAAGAATAAAAAGCAGAAACCGCAACCACCACAAAGGTCCGAGCTAGTATGGTCCTGCGCAATCCCTGAAGTCCTCCTGGAAACCTGAAAGTAGTTTTATATATGTAGGGTGAGCATACAAGTACACTCAGTAGGGAAAACCAAAGACTCTCGTGCACAAGTGGTGGAACGTGCTAAAGTGCCATGAGAAAAGGAGTAAACCAAACACCTATCAAGGTAAACTATCCACCCAAGCCTCACCACGGCACACTCCCCAAATAACACAAGTCAAGTAATATATATAATAAGAGCACATCGATGTTTGGGTACCCCGCACCACTTTCCCACTGGTTATTGAGACATCCTACGCATTGGACCAATCCCGCCATTCTCACCGCAGTCCCACTGCCACACCCGCCCACACACACCTGGGCCACAACCACACGCAGTACCACTGCCGAATCCCACTCGCAAACACCTGGACCACAACTGTCACATGTAACCACGCCTGCAAACACCTAGGCCAGAACAACCACCACCACGCCCGAAGACACCTGGGCTAGAAAAATCCACTGCCATGCCCGAAGACACCTAGGTCTCATCCCAAAGACACTTGGGAAACCACCTGCCGCACACACCTGGCCGACCACCACACTACCCCGCCCGAATGTTCTTGGGATAATAATGGACCTCAGGCCATGACAGCATGCCAAAAGATACTTGGGATATCCGGGAAAGGGAGCAGAAAAAGAAGCTAATAACCAGCCACTAACAATAGTGTTGGGAAAAACACCCTCCCCCATGAAATGGGGGTGTTCGGCACTAAGTTCTCAACTTGGGTGGGGCGCGAATAAGAAACACAAAGCTACAGATATATATATAGGTAACAAGCACTCACCCAAACTAGGTTTTTCTTCAGACAGCCTACAGATCACAACAGCACTCAAGTCTGATTCACAACTCTCGCCAACAAAACCCATTTGTCCCATTCTTGTTTTCATGTTCAGTAATAATGTTAAAATAAGTTTATGCCCTACTGGGAAACTAACACCACAATCATAACCATGGAAAAGAAACCAGCCAATACGTCAATTTAAGTATCCACAACCGGTTCTCTTGTAAAATCACAACAACAAAGGAAAAGTGAGAACCCTCGAAGTCCTGAAACCAGACAACCCCGAGACACTGCCCCGTGTCCCCTCCCCCAAGAAGGTTTTTCATCAACAGAGGATCCCACCCCAATTCGTGATATAAACAAGGTAACCACCCGGTCCCAAAACTAACCACTGAGTTTATAGAAACAGGGGATCCCATCCCCTCCCACATCTCCATCAATCATCCTGAAAAAGGAACACCCAAACCACTACCACAGACACAAGCAGGACCACGCCTGTATTTTTAGATTTATAAGATTTAACACACTCCATGATTTCAATTCAGTGTTTTGACCGGGGATAGCACAGAAGGGGTTGATCCTGTTGCTTTGAATTTATTCAGCCGGGTATACGTGATTAACAGATTTACTTTTCACAGCAGGAGTTTATAATTACAAAACAAGCCATTTAAAACATCACGAGGGGTTCATTAGTGCACAAACAACGACCACCAACGACCTCGATTTTCAGAAGGCATAAGCCAGCACAACTAAAGAAAATGATCATAATACAACAACATCAATGATCACAAACCCCCTTCATTTCTTATAGGTTTCATTCATTATCTTTATTTAGGTCTGGTTTATCCAATTCTACAGAAACAAAAGCACGCCCACCCCTCATGATACACAAAAGGGAGAGACGGAGGAAAATTACCTACTTGTTAATAGACGAGCGTCTCTTAGGCCGGGCGCGGAACTTTACGGATAACGATGCATCTCACCTGAATGAGAATCGCTTCGTCTATCAATGCTTAGGCCGAGCACGGAACTCTACGCATAACGATACGGCTCGCCCGATGCACCAGAAGCTGTTCGTGAAAATCTGCGATCTAGGAAAGAAGAAACCATGACTAACCCTTAGTTTATAAGAGCCGCGGACGGTTGAGGTGAGAACGCGAAACTGCGTAAGGCGCGGGGTCGTGGGTTGGCCATGCGGCCCCACTTGTCATTAATGTGTGTAGGGTGGTTTAAACCGACTCATTAATTCATTAAGTATTTAATTAAAACTCTTATGGGCGTTACAGGTCTTT
Source organism: Viscum album (assembly GCA_963277665.1). NCBI lineage: Eukaryota > Viridiplantae > Streptophyta > Magnoliopsida > Santalales > Viscaceae > Viscum > Viscum album. The sequence continues at coordinate 610,031,652 of OY728129.1, read as the reverse complement.
AAAACATGCTCAAACAGGTCAAAATAGGGTTTAAAACCCTAATTGCGCAAGAAGGAACGCCACTGGAAAGAACCCGCGGGGTAGGCCAGAGCCACCAGTGGATGAGGGCTACCGGTGGGTGACGACTACCGGTAGGCTAAGGCTACTGGTAGGCCAAGACTACCAGTAATCCAAGGCTACCGGTAGGCCAAGGCTACCGGTAGGCCAAGGCTACCGGTAGGCCAAGGCTACCGGTAGGCCAAGGCTACCGGTAGGCCAAGGCTACCGGTAGGCCAAGGCTACAGGTAGGCCAAGGCTACTGGTAGGCCAAGGCTACCGGTAGGCCAAGGCTACCGGTAGTCCAAGGCTACCGGTAGGCCAAGGCTACCGGTACACCAAGGCTACCGGTACGCCAAGGCTACCGATATGCCTACATTGCAGTGATTCCCAGACCAGAAAACCCAACACGACATTTTCACACAGTAAAGGATCCCCACAAAACCCGGGCCGTTACATCAGATACCTCTTAAACGATTCTCATCCCCAAGAATCAAAACAAACCAGAAGGAAAGAGAAGTTCCGAACAACCACCTCGAAAGATACCTCTTAGAAGTGAACCCATGCTAACTAAAAATAGTTCCCTGACAAGAACCAAGAAACATACCATGCCAAACTGCCCAGACGTGTGGGTTGGGTAGTCTCTTCCCCCATGTCAAGATATTATCCGCTTTGGGCGGCACTGACTCGCCCACATGGGTTTAATCACATCCACCTTAATGCGTCCTGATTTGGGGGCGGGTTCTCTCCTCCCCCATAGCCAGGGCTTTCCACACACATTCAGAGGAAAGAAAACCAGTACGTTTCATATCCAAAAAGACAAAACGTTCTACCACAATAGGTACAACAAGGAACAAAACTCAAAACAACTCGGGGTTCTAGGTACAAATCTGTGCTTCCCTCTCCCACATACTTTACTCAAGCCCACCATGACTCCACAACACACGAACAAAGGGAATGGTTCACCCACGAATCACCTTCTCCTTGCGATCCTCGATCATCACTGGTCTCTCCACAAAGGTCACTTCATCCTCGATGTCCATCTCACCCCAATCAAGGATGTGTGAATCATCGTGCAGATACCTACGGAGCTGGGACACATGAAAGACATCATGTATCCTCAGTAGCAGCGGTGGTAACGCTAGCTGATAAGCCACTTCGCCGACCCACCGCAACACTTCGAAGGGTCCGATAAACCTGGGAGAAAGCTTACTCCCCTTTCCGAACCTCCGCTGCCCACGCTGAGGGGAGATCTTGAAGAACACGTGGTCTCCAACCTCAAACTCCAAGGGCCTCCTCCTGGTATCGTCATAAGACTTCTATCGGTCCTGGGCCGCCTTCATCCTTTCCCATACGAGTTGAACCTTCTCTGTCATGCTCTGCACCACCTCCGGGCCAAGGATGCCTGCCTCTCCCACTTCGGCCCAACACATAGGTGAATGACAGGGCCTTCTGTACAAGGCTTCAAACAGGGCCATACCGATGGTAGAGTGATAGCTATTATTGTAGGTGAACTCTACCAGGGGCAAGTGCCGCACCCATGATCCTCCTGAGTCTAGAACACATGCCCACAACATATCCTCCAAGGTCTGGATGGTGCGTTCTGTTTGTCCATCTGTCTGAGGATGGAAAGCAGTGCTAAGACGTAACTGTCTGCCAAAAGCATGCTGCAATCCTTTCCAGACTCGCAAGGTAAACCATGCATCCCTATCCGAGACTATAGACCTCAGAACTCCATCCAACCGCACCACCTCATCCACATACCTTCATGCCAAAGTATCCACTGCACTCGACTCCCTGATCGCCAGAAAGTGAGCCGATTTCGTCAACCTGCCCACTACCACTCAGATGGCATCATATCCCCCTTAGAACATTGGTAGTCCCGTGACGAAATCCATAGAGATGTCATCCCACTTCCACCCAGGGACATCTAGAGACTGCAGTAGGCCGCCTGGAACTCGGTGTTTGGCCTTCACTTGCTGACACACTAAGCACTTGGCCACAAACTCTGCCAGTGCTCGCTTCACTCCGGGCCACCAAAACTGTCCCTTCAGTCCCTGGTATATCTCGGAAACTCCTGGGTGTACCTCCAGGGGTGAGTTGTGGAACTCACTGAGAACCTTGCCGCGCATCACTCCTGGAACAAACAACCTTTTCTGAAAAATCATCCCGTTTTGACTATCCTCTGTCCATCCTTCAGGAGCATTGCCCTGGTCAACTCGGTCATGCATCACTTCACACACCGGGTCTCCCCACTGAGACTCCTACACTTGCCGAAACAGAGACGACTACACTATCATCTGATATAGGAAACTTCTACCACCATCCATCCTCGCATCCAGTTGTAAGGCGGCCAACTCCTCCATCGCTTTCCAGGCGTCCTCCAACTCTCAGACCGCATCCTTCTGCGTCCTCCTGCTCAAGGCATTAGCCACTACATTTCCCTTTCCCTCAGTATAAGAGATCTCGAAGTCGTAATCCTGGAGGAACTCCACCCATCTCCGCTGTTGAAAGTTTAAGTCCCACTGGGAGAAAATATACCTCAAGATTTTGTGATCCGTGAAGACCACAAAGCGTTCTCCGATGAGGTAGTGCCACCATAACTTTAGTGCAAAAACGACCGCTTCAAGCTCCAGGTCGTGGGTGGCGTAGTTATGATCATGGGGGCATAGCTGCCTGGACCCATAAGAGATCACCCCTTGTCGCTGCATCAACACACATCCCAGGCCCTATCCTGAAGAATCATAGAACACCTCATAGGCCGCCCCTTCTTCTGGTAATCTCAGCACTGGGGCACTAACCAACTTCTCTTTCAGATAGCTAAAGGCTGACTCGCACTGCTCACTCCACCCGAAAACCCGGTCCTTCTTGGTAAGGGCTGTCAAAGGGGCTGATACTCGGGATAAGTTGGGTATGAACCTCTGATAGTAACATTCCAGCCCAAGGAAACTACGGACCTCTTCCACATTCATGGGTGCTACCCAAGAAACAACCGCCTAAACTTTTGATGGGTCCACCGCTACCCCTTGCTCGGACACCACGTGCCCGAGGAAGTGCACTTCTCGTGTCCAAAACATGCATTTCGAAAACTTCCCATAGAGATGATGATGTCGGAGGACCTCCAAAACTATCCTCAAGTGCTCTACATGGTCCTGTTCTGACCTCGAATAGATCAGGATATCGTCGATGAACACAACCATGAACCGATCCAAGCACTCCTGGAAGATGGAGTTCATAAGCCCCATGAACACATCCGGGGCATTCATAACACCAAAGGGAATGACTAAGAACTAGAAGTGACCATATCTGCACCTGAATTCCATCTTCGGAATGTCTCTCTCCTTTACTCTCAACTAGTGGTACCCAGACCGCAGATCGATCTTCGAGAACCATCCTGCCCCTTTCAGCTGGTCGAAAAGATCGTCTATCCTCGGAAGAGGGTAGCGATTCTTAATCGTCACCTGATTCAGCCTCCTGTAGTCTATTCACAACCTGAGACCACTATCTGCCTTCTTTTTAAACAAGACTAGAGCACCCCACCGTGACACACTCGGCCGAACATAACCCCTCTTCATCAGATCGTCAATCTGAATCCGTAACTCCCGTAACTCTGAAGGTGCCATCCGGTAAAGAGCCATTGAGATCGAATGAGTGTCGGGCTGCAGGTCTATCCCGAACTCGATATCACATCGAGGGGGTAGAGTCTTCACCTCCTCAGGAAAGATGTTCATAAACTCACGGACAACCTCTGGTACCCCCACCATCTCAGCATCTACTGACTCTACTGACAGCTCGGCTAACAAGGAGAGGATGGGTTCCTCTCTCCTGCTGCCCTTCTGACCGCTCCGCTTGCCGGTGAAGGTAACACGCCAACCACCCAAGTCTGAGAACATGACCCTTCTTCGGAAACAGTCTATGACGGCGCACACAGATAATATCCATTCGATGCCTATGATGACATCGTATGGCTGTATCTATAGCAGAATAAGATCCCTAACCGACTGATGTGGCCCCATCATTAGTGTACATCCTCGACAAACAAACAACAAGTCGGTCTGAACCCCGATTGGTGTGCTCAACACCAGGGGAACTCGGAGTCTCTCGGCATCTATACCCAAGGCACGGGCTCGACTGGGTGCAACAAAGGAGTGGGAAGCTCCGGTATCGAACAAAGCATAAGCAAGAGTGCTAAACAAACTGATCATACCTCGAACAACTTCAGGCCCTGCTGGAACTGCTGCCTCTGCGGTGTGTAGCTGTCCATGCCCGGCTCTTCTTCCCCTCAGATATCGGCCACCTCCTCGACCGCGCCCCAGTCGAGGTCCCTAAGGTGCGCACTGAGGTCGGCCTCCTCCTCCTACGTCTGCCCTCGGAGGAGCGGGAGCTCGATGTCCCTGCTGCTGTTGATAGAAAGGTCTAGCTGGAAGTTGCTGCTGGGGCGGGTGGTGGGGTTGTCCACCACCACCGTACTGTACTCGGTCCGGGCACTGACTCCGGAGATGTCCAGGGCTCCCACAGATGAAGCACCGCGGTCCTGGGCCTGAGGAAAAAGGGCGAGGACCAGGGGATCGAAACTGAAACTGTTGTGGCCTGCTCCTTGCGGGTCGGAACCTAGAGGGTCCTAACTCTGGAGGCCTGGTGCTGACGACCTTCCCCTTCGATGGTCCCAGCTGGATCCCGTCTCGTGACACACCTCCTAGAGCGTGCATCCTCTCCACCACTTCGGCCTTCTTATATACTTCCAAGTATGTCATCAGGGTAAAGGGGGTAACAACATACTAGAGGGAGGGTCGGAGTGCCTCCTCCAAAAGTCTTTCCCGAGACTCCTCGTCGGGAAAGAGGTCTGTAGAAAAATGTAGGAGGTCCTTGAACTTAATCCCTAGCTCTCTCACGGACATAATCCCTTGTTGGAGGGAGAGTATCTCATGTCTCTTTTCCCCCTTCATCGTCGAAGAGAGGAATCCCTCCCGGAACTCCCTCTCAAAATCTTCCCAAGCCACCTCAGCCTCTCTCCTCTCCCCCAGGTAAAGCGTCCACCACTGACGCGCCACTCCCCGCATCTGGATGACGACCAGAGGAACCCAGTACTCGGTCGGGGCCCGAATCAGGTCGAAAGATATAACTAGCTCCTCTAGCCAGCCTTCCATCTTCATGTCAGAGGTACTGCCCTCATACTTCTTGAGGGTCTATCGCTGGAAGGACCGTAGAGTCCTCTGCCACTGGTCGTCCTCCTCTTCTCGGTCAGCTCTCTACCGATCATCCAAGGTAGTCTGCGGGGCCTCGATCATCTGTACCACATGCGGTCGCCTTCCTGGTTCCATAGTTGCAAGGTAAACAAGGAATGCCTAAGCCCAAGTAGTGCAGAATATCGTTCTTAAAGCTTCTTAAAATTTCAATTTATTCTTAATTCCCAAGACATCCCAGAAACACAAGAACACAAGTCATTATGATGCATGTACCTTTCCTAGGGTCTCTACCCTGCAATCAGCGTGGCCTCACTTAGTCGTTCGGTAGGTCCAGAGTCCTTGCATCAGATCACGAGGGGATCTAAAATCCCGTGTCCTAGCCAGTCTTCCCTGGCCTAATTCACGCACCAAGGTCACCCAACACTGTTGCCTTTCCATCCCATGAAATCCTCACCGTGCCTAACTCCAGACTCCATACTATCTCTCGACCTTCCCTCTGATACCATTCTGTCACGACCCGCCTTCACCAAAAGGAGGGAAGGGTCAGCAGATTCCCAGGACCTTCCTTCTTTAAGTTGAAGGAGAGATAATGACCCCCGAGACCTTCCTTCAATAGGTCTCAGGGTGGAGACTAGAACCAAGGGTATATAAATTTCTCACAAACAGAAGGCATTACCCATTTTTGTTTTATAAGACTAGGAGATAAGATGATGAAACTCAACAACACCAAGGTAAAAGAAAAGTAAAGCCAAAAGTAAACCCTTCCCACATGCATGTTCCAAAAGTAAAAACCACAAATACAAAAAGGTGACTACAAAGGTAAGTACCAAAGAAGAAAAAGCAGCAACCGCAACCGCCCCAAAGGTCCGAGCTAGTATGGTCCTGCACAATCCCCGAAGTCCTCCTGGAAACCTGAAAGCAGTTTTATATACGTAGGCTGAGCATATAAGTACACTCAGTAGGGAAAACCAAAGACTCTTGTGCACAAGTGGGGAAACGTACTAAAGTCCCATGAGAAAAGGAGTAAACCAAACACCTATCAAGGTAAACTATCCACCCAAGCCTCACCAAGGCACACTCCCCAAATAACGCAAGTCAATTAATATATATAATAAGAGCACATCGATGTTTGGGTACCCCGTGCCACTTTCCCACTGGTTATTGAGACATCCTACACATCGGACCAATCCCGCCATTCTCACCACAGTCCCACTGCCACACCCGCCCACACACACCTGGGCCACAACCACACGCAGTCCCACTGCCGAATCCCGCCAGCAAACACATGGGCCACAACTGTCACATGTAACCACGCCTGCAAACACCTAGGCCATAACAACCACCACCACGCCTGAAGACACCTGGGCTAGAAAAATCCACTTCCACGCCCGAAGACACCAGGGCCTCATCCCGAAGACACTTGAGAAACCACCTGCCGCACACAGCTGGCCAACCACCACACTACCCCTGCCGATGGTTCTTGGGCTAATAATGGACATTAGGCCATCGCAGCCTGCCCGAAGATACTTGGGCTATCCGGGAAAGGGAGCAGAAAAGGAGATAATAACCATCCACTAACAATAGTGTTGGAAAAAACACCCTCCCCCATGAAATGGGGGTGTTAGGAACTAAGTGCTCAACTTGGGTGGGGTGAGAATAAGAAACACAAATCTACAGGTATTTATATAGGTAACAAGCACTCAACCCAAACTAGGTTTTTCTTCAGACAGCCTACCGATCACAACAACACTCAAATCCGAGTCACAACTATCACCAACAAAACCCATTTGTCCCATTCTTGTTTTCATTTTCAGTAATAATGTTCAAATAAGTTTATGCACTACTGGGAAAATAACACCATAAGCATAACCAAGGAAAAGAAACCAGCCAATACATCAATTTAAGTATCCACGCCCAGTTCTATTGTAAAATCACAACAACAAAGGAAAAGTGAGAACCCTCGAAGTCCTGAAACCAGAAAACCCTGAGACACTGCCCCGTGTCCCCTCCCCCAAAAAGGTTTTTCATCAACAGAGGATCCAACCCCAATTCATGATATAAACATGGTAACCACTCAGTCTCAAAACTAAGCACTGAGTGTATAAAAACAGGGGATCCCATCCCCTCCCACATCTCTAGAAATCAGCCTGAAAAAGGAACACCCAAACCACTACCACAGAAACCAGCAAGGCCACGCCTGTATTTTCTGATTTATAATATTTAACACACTCCATGATTTCAATTCAGTGTTTTGACCGAGGATAGAATAGAAGGGGTTGATCCTAGTGCTTTCAATTTATTCAGCCAGGTATATGTGATTAACCGAATTACTTTTCACAACAGGATTTTATAATTACAAAAGAAGACATTTAAAACATCACGAGGGGTTCATTAGTGCACAAACAATGACCACCAACAGCCTTGATTTTCAGAAGGCGTAAGACAACACAACTCAGGAAAATGATCATAATATAACAACATCAACAATCACAACCCCCCCCCGTATTCCTAATAGGATTCGTTCATTTTCTTTATTTAGGTCTGGTTTATCCAATTCTACAGAAACAAAAGCACACCCACCCCGCATGATACACAAAAGAGAGAGATGAAGGAGAAATTCCCTACTTGTTGATAGACGATCGTCGCTTAGGCCGAGCGCAGAACTTTACGGATAATGATGCGGCTCACCTGAAGGAGAATCGCTTCGTCTATCAATGCTTAGGCCGGGTGTAGAACTCTATGCATAACGATGCGGCTCGCCCGATGCACCAGAATCTATTCGTGAAAAGCCGCAATCGAGGAAAAAAGAAACCATGGCTAACCCTTAGTTTATAAGAGACACAGACGGTTGAGGTGAGAACACGAAACCACGTAAGGCGCGGGGTCGTGGGTTGGCCACGCGGCCCCACTCGTCATTAAAGGGGGCCGAGTGGTTTAAACCGACTCATTAATTCATTAAGTATTTAATTAAAACTCTTATGGGCGTTATGGGTCTTTAAAACACGCTCAAACAGGTCAAAATAGGGTTTAAAACCCTAATTGTGCAAGAAGGAACGCCACTAGAAAGAACCCACGTGGTAGGCCAGAGCCACCGGTGGCTGAGGGCTACCTGTGGGTGATGGCTACCATTAGGCGAAGGCTACCGGTAGGCCAAGGCGATCGGTAGGCCAAGGCGACCGGTACGCCAAGGCTACCGGTAGGCCAAGGCTACCGGTAGGCCATGGCTACCAGTAGGCCAAGGCTACAGATAGGCCTACACAGCCATGATTCCCAGACCAGAAAACCCATCATGAAATTTTCACAAAGTAAAGGATCCCCACAAAACCTTGGTCTTTACAGCAGTGACCCGTATCACGCGGGTCGCAGTCGCGCCGCACGGGACTGCGCGCCTCACGACCCCCCTCCCTCTTCGCGCTACGTTGGTGCTGCCCGAGACCCCGCCTCGCCACTGTTCGCAGCTGCCTCCGCCGCTATGCCCCGCTTCTGAGGCACGCCCACCGCCTGGAGCCGCTCCGCCACCGTCCAGCTCACCGCGCCGCCGCCTGGTATGGCCGGCCGCCACGCCTACCCGCTGGAACACCCCAGAACCCCTCCAAAAAACCCGCAATCTTCGATGAATGATTGCGGGTTCCTCAGAACTCCAAAACCGAAACCAAAAGATGCGTTGGAAAGGAAAAAAAACTCTACTACGCATCCATGGGATTTTCTCGATAATTCGACAGAGCTTAGATACAAATATTTGGGCTCAAATATAGGCGCGGGAAAGAAAAACGCAACAAGACCCTACCTTGTGGGCGTTTCCCGGAGCTTCGCTGCGATCCACCGCCTTGTCGGAGCTGCCTCACCAGAGATGCCTCGCCAAAGTGGAGGAGGAGAGGAGGGAGAGCTCTTGTCAGGAGATGAAGAGAGGGGAAGAGAGGGGGAGGGGGGGGGGGTTAAGTGTTTAAATAGAAACACACTTAACCACCCACCCGCCGGCCCGAACCCGAACCACTGGAGGGGTCGAGGTTAAACATCCTCTAGGCCAAACACCACCTCTTGAGCACAACGGAAGTCTCATAATTTTAATCTGAGGCCCCGTTCAAGAGTTATAAAACTGAACGCCCAAAGTCGCCAAATTACGAAAACGCCCCTGGGGCCATTTTTCACAGACGACCTGCGCCCTCAAAACTTACACCCCTCCTAGGATAAACGACACATTCCGAACTCAACGGTGCCCTCAGTTTTCCAATCCGAGCCACCGTTTAGAAGATACTAGAGTTTCATCATTAAACGAATAAATTAATTAATTAATTTATCCGTTTAACCTTCCGAAAGCGAGCGAGGGGTCCAAACATCCCGTGCCGACAAGTTTTATGTCGTTCCTAGGGTAAACACCCCATTCCGGACCCATCCGTACACTCGGATCCCTGATCCGGTGTACCGTTTAGGAGTTATTGCATTTTTTAGCGTTTCTAGTGTGAATGCACTGAAAATTAAATTCCGTCCACACTGGGGCTCAGAATCGCACGCCGTCCGAAGGAGATGCTCTGGAATATCATCAAGAATATTAAAAAGCCTTTCGTAGCAAACACCGGGTTCTTACACCACCTTACTTGATAAGTGGGAACAATGTTTGTGGTGCACAGCTAAGAGTTCAATGCAATTAGAATGAGAAATTATGATGAATGAGTGAAATGAATGTGATGACATGGGGGAGGTTGAAGCAATAATGTCTCAAGGTGAGGGAGATTGGGTTTAGAATCAGTGAGGTAGATCGAGGAATAATAAGATTGATCATGAACACCATTTACACCCTTTGATAAAATTAAAAACACACAAAAATGTTTGATGGGGAGCGATGGATCACAAGTCACACACCTTAGGTTTTGAAAGTGTTGATTCATCTTAGATGTTCGAGGGAGGTCGTTGAAAAAGCTTTAACTTCATGAGAGCTTGGACGACGTGAGGATGGAGAACTCTATTAGGGTTATATTTAAAAGACCGGGAAGATTTTTATCAATGTTAAAATAATAATACTTGATAAAACTTCTCTTTATCATCACTAGAATTTTAGCATTGATAAAGATATGTTTTATCAGTTCTTTATATTTAATGCTGATAAAGACATGTTGAGTCCTGCATGACTCATCCCTCCTTAGACTTCCTATTTGTCTTAACAACTCTTTATAAGATCGGGCATTCTGATATCACAACATGTCATGGTTGTGAGGGATTGGCTCTTGTGTACATGTTCACACATGGGCTAACCCCAATATGGGCTGGTCCACCATCCCATCCACTATACCTAACCCATCTACACTTTGTCCTATACACGGCCCACCATCTAGTTAACCCTATCACCATCCCTATTTTTTTATATCCAATAAAAACCAAATAAAAATTATAAATAGTAAAAAAATTACAATAAATTAAATAATAAAAAAATAAAAAAACTAAAGTGGAAAATACAAAAATATTAAAAAATATTAATTAAATTTTTATTATTAAAAATGAATAAATTTAATATGAATATATATATAATAAATTTAAAAATAGTATATATTAAATATAGATATATAAAATGAATAAAATGTAATAGTTAAAAAAATAAAAAATAAAATAGAATACATTTCAAAAATATTAAAAAAATTATTAATGAAAAAATTATTGATAAAAATAAATAAAATAAATATATGTATATATATATATTATAAATAGAAAAAATAGTATATAATAATAATAAATATAGGAAATGTATAAAATGTAATAATTAATTTTTATAATATAATTAATATAATTAATATAATTAAAAAATTTAAATGTCTATAATTATAAATAAATATAAATATATATAATTGTAAATAAATATTTATATAATAATAAATATATTTAAAGAATTTAAAATATGTATATATAAATATAATTATAAATAAATAAAAATATATATAATTATATACAAATAAGTATTTATATAATTAAAATTATATTAAAATAAATGTAAATATGTATTTATAAATATAATTATATATATTTTTATAATTATAAATATAAATAAATGTATTTTAAAATGTTTGTATATACTTATTAATATATTTATAGAATTATAGAATTATATATATTTATATAATTATAATTATATTTATATAATTATATATATTTATATATTTATATATATATATATATATTAATGTGTGTGTATATATATATATTGCGTACTTGGGGGTACAATTACCTTAAACACATACACACACCACACACACAGGCCAGAAAGAGGCAGGACATAGCCCCCCCAAGGGACAACTCACCCTTCAGGACTTATTAATTCAATTAATGGCCCAAAGGCCATGTTGGCATGAAGCCCATTACAGGCCCCAAAGGCCCACTAACAGGCCCGAAGGTCCAGTGCAGTGTCATATTTGTATCACACTGCCTACATCATCAGGCATGTGTAATGCCTGCATCACCACCTTCCCTTGTCATCATATGCTACAATACTGCAACAGTACCTGCAGAAATTCTCTCCCACCTGGATTTGAACTTCAGTCTGGTGTGTGATTACGATGAGCCTTTACCACTCGAGTAAGCCCCCAGCTACTTTATTAATATATAAATATATATAACTATAAAATTAGTTGGTCTTTTTCTCAGTGTTATGAGGACCATATAATATTTTATCTATTTAGGTTGAGGTTTGATTCTTGGTAGTGGTTCTTTACCCTAATTTATTCAGGGCTGGGTTTGTGGGTGGTGTTAAATGATTCCAAACTTCTACTGCCGGTGATGCTTAGTGATGTAAGAAATTACAGTGGTGATGTAGGGGTTCACGATGGCATCAACGATGCTTGAGGGGGGAAAGCATATCAACTGCGGTGGTGGTCAGGTGGTGATAATACAGATGAAGCTAATATAGATCATCAGTAATGGGACTGGTGATCCCCTAATTGATGGAGGGGGTGGTGGTCTGATGGGTGTTTTTCTCATAGGAATCTTATCTTGTGGGATGATGGCTGGGTTGGTTCTGATGGTGCAGGCACGAGGAACGCATGATGTAGGGGCACGATGATGACCTGCCATTATTGTTTATATGGGAGGCCCATTTTTAGTGATCATCTTGTGGTTCTAGATGCAACATAGACTAAGGATGCATGACATACGCATCTACGAAGTTTATGGGCTTAGACCTATCGGTCAATAATGCATGGGCCTTCACGGTCCAGAAATAATGGCACATGTGGGTCTATATATGTGTGTGGGGGGGGGGGGGGGGCTATGACCTGCCCTTTAGGGTTGAGAGTGTGTACATTTTCCATTTAGTTGTAATTGTACCCCTAAGTACTTAGTAATATTTCTATAATTATTATTATAAAAAATTTATTATTTAAATATATTTATTATAATTTAATAATTATTAAAATATAAAAGTATTTATTTTTAATTATACAAATACTTTTTTAAAAAATTATATATATTCATTTGTAATTATAAATATACTATATATATATATTTATTTAAAAATATGTATTTACAATTATAGTTTTATAAATATATTTTTAACAATATTAGTGAATTTCAAAACTAAAATGCATGAATGTTAAAAATGATTAAAATCGATTAATTAAAAATTAAGTGACTCTAAAAATATTAAAATAATGGATATGTTTTATTAATTATAAAAATTATTTAAAAAATTTAAAATGAATCTATATTAAAATGATGATGATTAAAAATTGATAATATTGAAATGTATAAAATAAATTTGTATAAATTTTAAAAAATGAATAAATTCCGAAAATATCAAAAATTAATAAATATAAGAATTGAAAAAAATTAATATTAACAGAAATAATATTAAAAATTATTAAGTAAAATTAAATAAATAATAAAAATATTATCTACTTAAATTACAAAATTACTAAAAAATTCATTTAAATAGATTAATTATATAAATTTTTTAAAAAATAGATGTTAAATATTAATAAACAAAAATGAATAAATATTATTTGTTGAAATTAAAAACATATTGAAAATATTACATGTATCATAAATAAATATATTTATAAATAAATATTAAAAAATTATTATAATCCCAAAAATAAAATAATCAATTAATATTAAAAATGAATAAATAATATTAAATTAAATCAATACTAAAAATGTATAAATATAATTTATTAGAAAAAACTATTTTAAAAAATGAATTCATATAAGATTAAGTACATGAATTGTAAACACATAATGAAATGAAAGAAATATTAAAAAATTCATTTAAATAACTTAATTATAAAAATTTCAAAAAATGTAAAAATTGTATAAATTTAGAAATAAAATTGAATAAATACAAATCATATAAATTTAAAACATATTAAAAAATAATACTTTTTAAAATAAAAATTATATAACAAATGAATATATTTCAAAAATATTATATCAAAAATGAAAAAAATATACATCGAATGTGAAATAAGTACATGACATACATACATATGTACATATGTTCTATACAATAATATGTACATCCCACATACATGTGCATATATACGTACACATAAATACATCTGTACACATACAACATCTATATATACACAAACAGGAAACACACATACACAACATAATGCATACACATAGACATTGATATAAAAATATAAATTCAAATATTAGATATTAACAATACATCATTTATATATATATATTTATTTAAATCATTTAAAATATATATTAATATAACATATTTATATTAATTATATAAATAAGACATCGAATTGGGAGGGGTCACACTAGATTTAACCTCAAATTATGAAATCTGAGGAAGGTAAAATCACTATCTTTGTTAATTAAGAGGCATTCTTCGAGCCTCTAAATTCCTACAAGTTCTCCCTGATAGGAAGGTTGACTCTAGTGAAGGGTAATAAAACCTTGATTGAGGAATATTTAAAACTTGAATTGAGTCAAATATAGGGAATTAAAACATATAATATCATCCCCTTAATAAGGGGATGATTTTATTTAATTTTTCAATCTGAAACTCAGAAATTTGTTTCCTGGGATTCTTGTTATTATACTCTAAATCCAAGAATTCTAACAATTTTGGAATGGAACTTTAGCTTTAACCCTCTTCATCAAAACTAGAAAAATATTCATTTTTGGGTTAGGTTTCATGGCCTTAGCTGGGTATTTTGGTATCCATGGATCTGGAAAGATATTGCTTCTTTCATTGGCTAACCTCTCAATCTTGATGATAATACTATTCAAAGATAGTTGGATTATTATACTAGGGTCTTGATTGATATTTATTTCTTGAATCCCATTCCTAATTGTGTCATTCTTATTGAAAATAGAGAATGGATTGAAGTTTAATTTTAATATGAATACCTAACTGATTTCTGAAACATTTTCAAGCTTGTTGGTCAAGAAATTAGAAATTACAGGTAGCTTTAAAAACACAAATCAAAGTCTTTTAAGGGAAAATAGTGGGGATTGGTTGAAAAGGGATGGGAAAACTCATCGAAGGTCAATGATAAGGAAAAAAATTAGTCTCCACCATGAAATCCCTTACAACATGACTGGTCGACGAAATGTTAATGTTGGAATATCCCCTATGACAGTTCATCAAAGATCCTCTACTGGTGAAACCATTGATAGAAATGGAATTCGGTCCTTTCTATATGCTCTTAAGGGTTCTAGTGAGACTTAAATTCATATACTAATGAATAAATATATTGGAATTACTAGATAGGTGTAGGGATCTATCACTCTATATATTGTGTAGCCCCATGGACCTGTTACTGAGCATGTGGAATATAATGAGGAATGCACCACTCAATCTTCCATCAATATGTAATTGAATTAGGAGGACCTCCTGAATTCCTATTTTGATCATAAAGGAAAGAAACAAATTGTTGATAATTTCTATTTACAGGCTAAACCTTATATACATCCTCTTACAAGCAAGGAGTCTTTGGCCCTAGTTCCCTCTGGAGTTACCCTTCTAGTTGAGGATACGATGAAAGATGTGTTTAGTGGAGTAGGACCAACTGAGGCTATTATGGTTGAGCAGGGGAAAGGCCATAAGGCATAAACTAATGTTGTGTAGGGGGGATCTTATGGTCGGAGTCTCCAAATAGTTATTCAATCGAGCTCTGGTAAAAATAATATCACCATTCTTGACATATTAAATAGGTCAAATACCAAAGAGGTATTATGTGTGAAATTTGGTAATGCTCATGGAGTTCCTTTGGTTTAAGGAACTGAGGTTGGAAATTCATCTTTAGAGGGATTAGTTCTATATGAAGATCCGATCCCATTATATGATAATGATTATGAGACATGAAAGTGTCCCAAAACATGGAAGAGGGGACATCATTTGAGAGGTAGGGTTGGTGGTCAATCTAATAGATGAATATTTTCTTTATTGTGAAGTGCCTTGTCACTTATTTTCATTCCCCATCTCCAGTTATTCACTATTATTTTTTTTATTCTAAATAAATTTCAGAACCATGGGATTTCCCATGGCTTAAGCTATCTTGGTATATTAATTATATACATGAATTTATTAATTAATTCATATAAATAAAAATTAATTTTTAATATCAATATGATAATTATATATATATTTATTTAAAAAAATTTACAAGTGCTTATAAAAACTCAAATAAATGTTCAACATATCAATGCTAAAAAATACACCATTAAAGGGTATAATTTTATCAGCACTTTGTGTAGCACTGATAATAGTTACCTTTATATGTGCTTTTAGCTATAAATAAAAAAAGGTTTCTCTTCTACTAGAACATTATGTTTAGCACTGATAAAATTCATTTATGGATAAAGTGTGATCTGTGGTTATTCTAGGTTCACAAAACCTATCCATTAATCTCACACATGAGCTCTATCGTGATATCCTCTAACCACTTGACTTGTTGAACTGACTATGGAATGGACACTTCACTATGTGATAACCACTTTTATCGCACTATAGCCTCCTTTTATTTTAAATCATTTATTCTATTGAATTCAGACCTTCCATGACACAATTCATTGTTTTGGCGTAGACTTATTCATCTTCAAGGGGATTGTTCTATAGCCTTCTCTCTATAATGCAGACACCTCGATATCTCTAGTGGCATTGGAACACCTTAGCTTACACATCTACTTTATGTTCTGTTTTGATAAGTGTAACATGATATTTTCATATCCCACATTAGAAAAATCTCCATATTTATCATATAATATAATAAATCACCTCCCATGACTCATAAATTGTGATTAATTAGTTCCGATCTGAGCCTCCACCAAACTTCCACACTTTGGTGTGGACCACTTACTCCATGCTACCACCCTCTAATGTGGACCCCTATGTCCATGATCATGACTTCATGCATGTGTTCTCACCTACATCCCTTATTTAATCATGGATATTTGGCCTTTTTGGATCCCCTAAATGGATGATATTTCTCCCACACATGTAAAATTGAGCTATATAGGATAAGAACCCAAGGTTGGCCTTCTTTTTGTATCCTCCATCATTAATTATGGTGAAACCATCAACACTGAGGTGTATTCATGGTGACTACGATGTAGTCATACTTTGCAGTTATAATCCAACACATTCTCTATATCATATAGAATTATATTTTTGATGTAGATGTATATACTATGGAATATTTTCAAGAACTGAATTCATAACACCCCCACTACAGCATGGTATTGGTCATTTTGGACAGCTTGTACTCTTATACAATATAGTCTATGAACATCACTTCTAGCATGACTCATGACCTCTCCACTTAGCCATTCATAACTTTTCTCACACTTGAAAAAATATTCAAGTCAATAATATACTTTTACCATCATCATTTGGGTCTATCAAACTCCCAAGGATCACGACACCACTTTGGTCATCATTAACATGTTTTCTCAACAATTATATTTTAAACAAATCCAACTTATTTCATTGAAATTAAAAGACACATC
Source organism: Viscum album (assembly GCA_963277665.1). Classification (NCBI taxonomy): domain Eukaryota; kingdom Viridiplantae; phylum Streptophyta; class Magnoliopsida; order Santalales; family Viscaceae; genus Viscum; species Viscum album. The sequence continues at coordinate 610,014,478 of OY728129.1, read as the reverse complement.
ATTGTTTTCAACCTTGACCATCTTTATTTGTCAATAAACCTTGAACATTTTATTTGTAACAACTTTGACCAACATTATTTTTAACAAAACCAACATAAATCCTTTTAGATTACAAATAATATCCCCCTTAGGATTTTTTTGATAACACCGAATATACCTTTCACCCCCTTTATTAAATACACCCTTGGAAGTATCTACTCTCCCTTAATGATATCTTCCCCATATCAATATATCTTCTTCTCCCCTATATTATAAATAAAATAAAAATGGTCTTTATAAATCAAACAGTCTTTCCAAACATCATTCAAGAAATGTTGGGATGCACTTTTATTCCTTATCTTCATTATTGGAGAGAACCTCAACTTCATATCATCTCCCCCTTTATATAAGAAAATATTCTAAGAAAAATAAACTCCCCCTTTTAGATGCCTTCCCCACCTGAGGATATTTTCTCCCCTTGTTTCCAAATACCTTCAATATTTGGCATCAATCACATATTGGTTATCCAAATCATTTCAAACCTTATGTTACACAATAAAATATCAATTCCTATTTTATTTTTACAAGTGATCCACTGAGTGAATTTACCACTTCTTACTTAAGAAATAAAAAAATTATTTAATCTTACTAAGTCTTAGCTCAATGTAGGAAACTATAGTTTTTATAGAAAACAACAAGGTTGTACATGTCAATCTTGAATCTCAAGAAACACACAAAAAACATTAGCTTTTTCATATTCAAAACACAACTTGAGACCTCCATCACATCAAGAAAAAACATTAGTACATAACATTAAAGTATGTATTTGATAAAAACATACCAAATTATAAATTAATTTATACCACTTGATAAACATTTGATGCCACTTTTTTCAAGAGTGGTTCAATTTGGAAAAAATTAAATCATTTGAACTCCATGCCTTTAAACTATTCATAGGACTCAAAAAAGCATGATAATGCATAATATCCTTTGATGTTCAGCACAAATACCCTAAGAATTGGTTTCTTTATGCCATTTTTGATATGACATATTGGTTTATAACATGATATCACTACTCTTTAAAGGTTTATGACAGATCACTATTATTCTCATGATCATTCCATACAAAGATTAAGGATATCTCACTGCTTCCCAATGGTCACTCCCTAAAACATTCTTTCATTGGATCACTGCTGATGAAAAGGATCACTTTCATAATTTATGGACATATAGGTCCCTTCTCAAACATCATTTTCATGGATTGTATCTTCGTGTATGAATAAATTCTCCATTTAACTCCCACTAAGATGATTCTTCACCTCTACGAAAACCCCTAAATAAACACTAAATTTACTTTCTAGAATCTCAGAATGACTTCACTTTGATATAAGCACACAAACCTCATCATCCTTCTTGGTTTGATCTTTAATGGTTTCCAAATTTTCAAGATTCTCACCCCAAATCTTCAACAAAATCTCCTTGTTCTATAATAATTTGATATGGAAACATGTTCCTTGTAATGATATCTCTCTCCGAAGATTTATATCTTCAATTTTCACATAATTCATCCATCTTCCTTGCGTCCTATTATTATCCACTTCTTGATATAGGGAGGTTGTTATCCAATCTATCAGACACCCAGAAAATAATTTATAGGATTTTAACAACACCCATAACCCCTTAATCATTCCTCCATGATTTATCCAAATAACAAAAATTAAATAAATTTTCTTGGACACCTAGGAAACTTTTAGTTGCGGCATGGTATGAAGGACAATGGTGTAGCACCTCCCATTCCGAAACATCTATAATGTAGCCAGATCTACCATAGTGCAGTCTAACATCACTATGTCAAGGCCTGGAGTACGACAACATGGTCATATATTGTTGAACAAGTCTAAGAAAACTCATCCATTAACTCCTCTATAACTCATACATGATCTACAATACAATCTCCTCTTACCACCTTCCTCATTGAACTGATTGTGACATGGGAAATTCACTATGGAATAGCCACTCCTATTGTAGTGTGACCACCTAGGACTCCAAATTCATTACTTACCTTCCATAATTTAAGGAATAAATACTATTGTTTTGGGTTTTCAAAATTAAAAATGTGTTTTTTCATTAAAAAATGTGTTTTACGTGTTTTTTTCTTCTTCTTATTATTATGAAAATATTCTCTATGGGATTCTTGTGTTTTTGGGCCTCCATGTGTAGTGTTTCGTACCACTGGGCTTACTTTTTGATTGGGTCTCATAGCTACCTACTGGTCTACATCATTTGGGCCATTCACTCAGGCCTGCTTTGTTAACCCACCTGACCTCTGTTGTGTTCCACCATGGCAATCTGCCCATCTCACCTCATCTTTTCCATTGGTGAATTTTTATCTGGTGGCCCTAGTTCATTGATTTGTTTTTCTTTGTATAATTATCCACTACTACATAATTACCCTCAGCTGTCCACATGTCTCACATAATTCAGGATTTGTTTCAACCACCTAGCTTTCTAGATCCTTCTGTTCACCCTGCACCTACCGCGTGGCTCCTCATTTGTTACACCTGTTAAGGAATCTCCTCGGGTCTATGGTGATATTATTTGATGTGGTGCATGGGTGTTTTCATCTATTTTTTTGGTTCATTTTCTTTAACCAGAGAGCACTGAGAGAGGAATCCATTGTTCTGAGACCCTTTGTATGCACGTTGTCGTCCTAACTCTCATTCAGTGACCTCTGGTGGAGAACTAGGCTCTCACAAGTTCTAAGGAGACTACTTCAGAATCCAGAACATCTGACCTCAGTGAAGCTATGTGTTCTTTGATGCTTATTTGTTGTGAGCCTATTTTTTTCTTTATTATTTAGCTCCAATTTTGTATGTTCTTGATTTACTTGTTGGTTGGGTTCTTAGTGTCTGGGTTTCATGCATGAGTCCATCCAGTTTGCGGGAGTACTTCACTAACATCGATCCAGAGTTCATCCCTGGATCTTGGGGTGATGAGGTTCTTATTCTTGGATTGTTTCTCTGGTCCACATGTGAGGTATGTCTTTACTATTCTTATCTACTTTTATGTGCTCTATTTTTGTTTTTCAAAATAAATGTAAAATTGTGGTGGTGTTCTTGCTGTGGAGTAGGACCAAAAGGTCTAAACCACATAAATTATTTTTTTCTGTTTACTTTCTATCATTCTTGTTTTTTTCCTTCGACATTGATAATAAAATAATTCTTAATTGTTGTGTTTACTTTGAACATGTTTATGTAAACATGTAACGATTACACAACAAGTGGTATCAGAGCCTCTATTCATTTTTATTTCACAATTTCTGTTAGGTTTGAAATTAAAAAAAACTAATATTGAAAATTATTTTAATCTATAGAGATGGAAAAATCATACATTATTAGTTAAAAATGGTTTTACTGATGTTTTTCATGATAATATGAAACCCGTAGTGATCGTCACTGCCGATAGTCAGTACACCACTTCATTTGGAGATATAGATCTTAGTATACTAGAAAAGGCTCATTGTACTCTTCTGTTGACCCTAGGTGGTAAGGTTTTCTGTGAATTTACAAACAAAACCACTGCTAAATCTTGTTGGCTTAGACTCTAATAGTTTTATATGACCAAATATTTCCATGGATGTTTACACAAAAATATGCAGTTATATAATTTTAAAATGGCCCCTGGTTCTTCTATGTTAGTTCATATTGACGTGTTTAATAAAATTTTGTTATATTTAGCTAACATTGACATTGAGGTTAAATATGAGGATCAAGATTTAATTTTGTTAACTTCTCTTGATGATTATTTTAATTCATTAAGAGACTCCATGATGTATGGTAGGGATTCAATTACGTTAGAGGAAGTTAAGTCAATCGTTCTATCCTGTGATCTTAAAACACATGGTTTGAAGGAATAGATGAGTAATGTAAAGAGTGAACCTAAAAATATATATATTAATGGTCCTCTACAAAATAAGGGTAGGAAATATTAGAATCAATTAAAGGGATTCTGGTGTTTTGAGTGTGGAAATACCAAACACATAAAGGGTTATTGTCCAAAACTAAAAGATAGAGATAGTATGGACCAAACACATGTGGTATGTTCCAGTTATGACATTATGGATTTCCTTTAGTTTTCAGCCGCTTCCTTAGAACTAGACATAGTTTCTGTGTCATTTTTTTCTTACGTTCCTAGGATTGGATCCACTTGTCTTTGTGGGGGAACCATAGTTGAGAAAAAAGGGTTGTGTGGGATATTTTAAGCCAATCGAGCTTAGGTGGATAAGTTTTTCTTTTCCTGTATTCTTCTGTTTTCAGTTTTTTAATTTTTTATACTACTTTGATTATTGGGTAATTATGATCTTCGATTTGTATTATTGTTCACTGTATTTTTTTACCCCTGACAATGGATGTTTTGAATTACAGGTGTCTAATTTTTTGGTGGAGTTTTTTATTTTGAATAAAAAAGGTAATGTGGGGTAATCATTGATTTAATTATTTTTCTTAGTTAGTTTATTTTATAATAATTTGATAGTATGTTAAGCAGATTATGTGTAGTATGGGTAGAACATGTTCCACTACCGGTACATTCTAGGAGATATTCATGTTTGGTGAATATTAGTAGACTTAGGGTTTTTGGTTTTCATAAAAAATTCACACACTAAATATAGGTTAAGAGTAATTAGTATTTTTCAAGAACACTATCAATGTGTTTTATTTTAATATTGAAAAGGTAGAGATTTTTTGTTTTGGGATTTCAAAATTAAAGATGTGTTTATGTTATTTCATGAAAAAAATGTGTTTTATTTATCTTTAAAAATTTACTTGTGTTTTTATTCTTAATATTATGAAAATATTTTCTATGTGATACTTGTGTTTTTGGGCCTCCATGTGTGGTGTTTTGTTCCACTGGGCTTACTTTTGGATCGGGTCATGTCACTTCTTGCTGGACTGCTTCATTTGGTCCATTCACTCGGGCCTACTTCATTGCCCTATCTAGACTCCATTTCCTGCCACCAAGAAGATCCATGTAACACCCCAAGCTTCCATGGTACGCTTCTCTTTGAATAATACAATAGCGTGTGTTATACACAACTTCGAGTTCTAACACACACCACAACCAATCAAACTAGCCGTTATGAATAGTAATACCCAATTTTTGAAATTTTATACATTTTATCTTTCAAAATAGAATTCATTTTTGGATTTGGAATATTGAAATTATATTAGGGTGAATTTTTGTTACTTTTCTGATAACTTTCATATTTCGATGAATAGTGAAAGTTACTAAATTTTAATTAAAAACAACTTTTTTAATCGAAATAATTAATAGTGATAAATTATGAATTTGAATGATTTTAAAGTATAATTAGATTATATTTTTACCATTTAATCTAATTTTGTTAATTGAACATAATTTCACATTTAAACTGGATATAAGTAAGTGTCAATCTTTTGATAGTTAATATTTCTTAAAAACACGCTTTTTGTTTTGACAACAGGAATTAATTTTAAATAAATTTCTGCCACTTCTGTGTTTTGAATTTAGAAAAATGGATTCCATATTTAGAATTAGGAAGTCCAAATTGTGCAAATAGATAACTTTTATTTTTAGAAATTTTTAATAATTACATCGGCAAATATTTTATTTACCATGGTTAATCGGTAAATACGGTAAATAAGGGTAAAAAAATAATATTATAATAATATTAAACTAGCCTAAAACATGTCCAAACCCTATTTGATGATACATTTCCAACCATGGGAATCTTTGGGTCGATTTTTGGACCCCATGGAGCCACTTGTAAGTAATAATGACACTTTATATTAATTAAGTTAATGTAAATACAAAAATGACATAAGCATATAACTTTTAGCAAAATTTTTTTATATAGGGTTATATATGTTATATTTTAGAATATATATATTAATTTGAAATCTAAAAATATTTAATACATAATGGTATTTTATTTATAATTTTTAGACATTAAATAATTTAAGTATGACACAATGGTGATGTAGTAATTACCTAATTAATGAAATATTAAAATAATTAATATTATAAATATCCAAATAAATGTAATTTCAAACATTTTATGAATTAAACTAATTTTATAGGTTAATATGACATATTAGTGTTGGTTAGATGATTTTTTTTCTGAGTAATAATGATGTTATGAATTTAGCAAAAACAAAATACAAAATAGTGTCAAAATTGACATAAAAGAGTTTTTAAAACAAATATTATATTATTAATTGATATTCTATTCCTAAAAATCTATGGATTGGACAATGGACTTATATAATGATATGTGTATCATTAATTAATCACTTGGGGTTCTCTTGGAAGTTTATAATAAGTTTATCAACCATATAATATAAAAATACAAAGAGACATGGTAAATGTCAAACTATTTAACTAAGAGTTAAATCTAAAAGATAAAGTTAAAATAGTGACCCAACCTGTCTAAAACCTATTGGTTGAGTGGTTTTTGACCCATCCCCATATGAAACTTTAAATAATTCACTTTTTAGCCATTAGAAACCCAAAATTATTTTATTATAAAATAATATTTCTAGATTTTTCTAAGGTGCCCCTCACCCCTCTTATAAAAGGGAACTCCCCATTCTCTATAATTCACACCTTCAAAGCCTTTTTTCTCTGCCAACCCCTGCCAAAATATCCTATCAACTATCCACCCTTCATCCTAGAGAGATTACTTTAGTCATAAATCCATCCTAAGGAGCCTTTTGTTCAAATCAAAAGGAAGAACCCAAAGAAGAGGTAAATATTTTTAATCACCTCTTTCTTGTTCCTTTCTTCTTCCACTTAGTTTTTCATTATTGTTTCCATTATAAAATAATAAATCCAGTATCTTCTATTTAATGTTATGTTATTATAAATATTTTACAACCAAATTCTTTATTTATCCATCCTTTGAATGACATGTCACCATACGTGCGTACGTGCGGCTTACCGTCTCCATGTCGTGGTGTAATTGTTATTCAATACATTATTATTTGTATGGGTATAATAATGATGTTTAATTGATGTAAATAATAAATATAACATGATAATTATTATTTATATATGATATACCATCCAATTATATATTATTTTAATATCAATAGAATGATATTTTCGCTCGTGCGTAGGTATGGATTACCGTCTCCACGAACGTGATGAGATTCATTCCCCGTCGTATCCATTCAAGAATAACATTCATTAGATGATTAAAAATAATGTTTAAAGACTTGATATAATTCTGTACATTAATAATATACATCCCATCCATAAAAAAATATTACTCAAATAATAAAGAATATAAAGGAAAATAAATCCGTTAACACCCGAAACGACGATAATACTAAGATATTTTTAACAATGCAATGTTAAAAGATTATATATGATATCATATTAATATATATGATTATTTTATAATTTAATAACAATTATTTCACCATTATAAATGAGGTTAACCTACCCTCTACCAAGGAATAGTACAGGGTAAGGGTTAATTTTACTATCTCTTTATTATCCGAGGTTGTTTATACGTAATTATCTACTGAGATCTCTTTATCATCCACATCCATGTTTCTTAACAATGTATTTCAATTTTTTTTACTATTTACTAGACTATGGGTTAAAGTCATTTATACCCTTGTTTTAATTTTTATAAAATGGTTTGAAAGGAATCTTTTTGTCGTTTTCCAAACAAGGTCCTTTTTAACCTTTTCGACAAAATTAAGGTAAGAATGTCTTTTTTAACTTATACGGTGGGTGCAACTATTTTCTACCATTATAAAATAATTTAATCATCCCTTAAAATCTTATAATAATATTTTCCAATTAAATGTTTTATTTTATAATTATGTGACTTTTAAATGATTTTAAAAAAAGAGATATTTCTCTCAAATAGTTTTGATTTCATCTATGTCAACATCCTTTTATGGATTTTAAGATTATTTGAAGTTGATTTATTATGATAAAAACTTCCATATTGTATTGAAGGTTTTGTGATATGTTTTACTGTGGATATGTTATTTTTATACTATTCATGGTTTATGGATAAAGTATTGAAATTTCGTATGCTATTTTTAATACGAATGTTTATGTTATGTTTAAACCTGTTCATATAAAGAATGCATTGGACATAGTAAGTGACGGATGGAGCCCGCTATAGATCCTCAATGCATCAGTAGGTCTAATGAGACAAACTAGTGTCTTGGAACAAGGCCTTGACAAAATCTTATTTGTAGTCTTGGCGCCAGGCCTTGACTATGTGGTTATGATAGTATGGCATTATGCATTCCATCATTATGAAAGTGGTTATTGATATTGCATGTGATTATTCGACTAGTAGAATATCCATGTGAATAAGTAAATGACATTATTTCATTTTATTTTTTCCATATTATTCTCATGTTCATGTTTAAAAGGCTTTTGTTTTAGTTATACATTGCCTTAAATGTTTATGCTTATTTATGAAAGTTTCCTCTATATTTTTATCCTTACTGAGCATCTGAGCTCACCCCTTTCTATGTTTTATTTTTCCAAGGATGTGAAGAAGTATTTTATGACTGACCTGTAGGGATAGTATAAGGGGATATGAGTGTGGACTATGGAGACTATGTTTTTGTATTTTTTCAATTTTTGATGTAATGTAAGACTTATGAAGGTATCTAGTGTTTCCAAGACTACTAAACTAATCGGTCTTTCAAGAATTGATCTTTGGTGATCATGCCAATGTTATGTAATAATGCACTGAATCTGGGTAACTGGGGTCGGGATATTACAGTTTGTATTAGAGGAAGTTCAGTACAAAACTTGGAAGCATGATTTATATAAACTCTGATTAGACACATAGGCCTAAGATGGAATTTGAGGATTAGTATAGAAAAACTTTCTAGAATTTTGGTGTTGTAGAGATTTTGGGAGTTTTTCGAGAAATACATCCCTGTCTGGATACGAGCAGGTAGAAGCTGCTCTAGCACAGATGTACCTAGGGGTAAAACCCGAAAACACCGCTTTGAGCTAGACTCGAATGAGAACTGGTGCACGAAAACAGGCCTTGCTGAACTCTTGCTTACGACACTCCCTAGGGATATGCTTAGGATAATTCTCATTTTCTTTAAAAATCATTATTAAGGGATTATGAGTATATAATTCCTCAAATAAAACATTTTTATGATGTTGGATTATATCCATAAACTATTCAATTTATGTTAAGTGTTTTCAAGTTTAGAATTATGTATTTTGATTCATAAACTAATCTAGTTTGTGCCATTGTTTAAAAATGGAACCTAGTGCAAGGAATAGAAACTATTTCAATGCATGCACTCCATGTAGGGATTTCCCTCCTGCTCAATATAATTATAGTGGAGCTAGTGATACAACTGGTGCTGATCAGCTTATCACCATATTGGGACAACTCACTCAGGTTATGAATAATAACCTTATCTGTATGGATAACCCTGATCCACAGTGTGGAGGATTAATGTTAGATCACTTCATGAGGCAGAAACCACCAACATTCAATGGGCGTAGAAATACACTAGTAGCTGAGCAATGGTTAAATTCCTTATAGAAAATATTCCATGCCTTGGGGAGTAGCGAAAGGGAAAATGTTGTCATGGAAGTTTACCACCTCACTGGAGATGCTGATCAATGGTGGTCATTGATCCAAAACATGAAGGAAGTTGATGAAGTATCAAATATGTAATTTAGGGAGTTTAAATATATTTTATTAGAAAAATACTTTCCTCATGACCATCAAGCGGATATGGAAAGACAATTTCTGAGTCTAAGGTAAAAGGAGGACGAGAATGTTGCAAAGTATGAGTCTAACTTTACAAGGTTAGTAAGGAATACTGCATATTATATACATAACCCAAGAAGTAATATTGATATTTTATTTGATGGGTTAGAACCATTTCTTCGTCGAGCATTTGTCTCACAATCCTTCTCGTCGTATGATGATATTATCTCATGTGCTATCAAGACAAAAAAGGAATTCTCTAAGTCTTATGAATTTAAAGAATTGAATGAGAAGAATAGATATGCTAATCAATCTGGAAATAGAAATTAGGGGAAAAAGGGAAAATTTGAATATCCATCCTGTAGTAAATGTGGGAAGAAACACCCCAGTACTTTCTTGAAGGGAATGAGAGTCTATTACAAGTGTAGTGAAAAGGCCACCAAGCTCGTGATGGAAAGTGGAAGAAGGAAGCTATCGATGTTCATTGCTACAATTTCAGGGAGATGGGACATTATTAAAATGAATATCCTAAGCGTCAGGGGAACTTACCTCAGAAAATCCTAATGGATCAAGGCCAAGCTTATCCTATCACTACTGCTGAGGTTGAAGCTCCAAAAGACATAGCAGTAGGTAATTCAATGGTTTCCTCAAGTTTATCCAATGATTTATTAGATTCTGGATCATCACATTGTTTCATTTCTTCATTGTTTGCTACGAAAATTAGATATTTCCAATTTGATTTAACAAGGGAGTTGTCAGTCAAAACTCCTAAGAGAAGTATCATTGCTACAAGGTTTTGTGGATCAGTTCCCATTAGGGCATATAAATGTTCTTTATTTGCTGATCTCATCATCATACCCATGATTGAATTTGATACAATCCTCAATATGGATTTGATTTCGGACCATGATGCAAAAAAATTATTTTAAGAAGAAGGAGGATACTATTTTTGATGACGATGATAATGAACATCTTATCTTTATGGAAGAATCATCACCACATAATTCTTATCTAGATCCACCCCCAGTAGCTCAACTAAATTAAATTATTGGAGAGGAGGAGAATGAAATAACTATGGGTGAGGAATGGAATGTTCAAATAGAGTATGTACATATTGTGAAAGAATATGTTGATGTGTTTCCAGAAGATTTACCTGAACATCCTCCAGAATGAGAAATTGAGTTTTTCATTGATTTAATTCCTGGATCAACGCCCATATCGAAGAACTCTTATTGAATGGAAACTGTGGAATTTGTGTAACTAAATAAAAAACTAAAGGAATTGAGTAATAAGGGATTTATCCCCCCTATAGTTTCTCCATGGGGATCCCCTGTCCTTTTTGTTAAGAAGAAATATGGATCTATGAGGTTATTTATCGACCATAGGGAGATTAATGCTATAATAATAAAGAACAAGTATCCCCTACCTTGTATTGATGATTTATTTGACCAACTTCATGGAGTTCAATACTTTTCAAAGATTGACCTTTGATCTAGATACCATCAGCTGTGTGTGAAAAAGGAAGACATTCTGAAGACAACATTTCGAACCAGGTACATGCATTATGAGTTTATAGTAATGCCTTTTGGGCTGACTAATGCACCCTTTATTTTCATGGATCTAATGAACAGAGTTTTCAAGGAATATCTCATTGACTTTGTAGTGGTATTTATTGATGATATCTTGGTATAATCCAAAAGATACTAAGTTCATGAAAATCACTTGCGTATTATACTGAAGACTCTTAGAAGACATGAATTATATGGGAAGTTTAGCATGTGTGAATTATGGCTTCAGAAGATTTATTTTCTTGGATATATTGTCTCTATGGATAGAATTTCTGTTGATCCTTCAAAGACCAAGGAAATCCATGAATGGCCAGCACCGATGAGTATAACCGAGGTACACAGTTTTATTGGTTTAGAAGGTTATTATCGATGTTTCATCCAGAATTTTACCCGATTGGTTAACCCATTATTGAAGCTCACACGTAAAGGGGTTAAATTTGATTGGAAAAAATATTGTGAAGAATGTTTCGACGAACTGAAGAGAATATTAGTCAATTCTATTAAATTGAATCTACCATCAGGGAATGATGGGTTCATTATTTATAGTGATGCATCTAAGAAAGGACTTGGTTGTGTCCGTATGCAGAATGATAGGGTTATTGCCTATGCATCACGACAATTGAATAATTCATGAGAAAAACTAGCCTACTCATGATCTTGAGTTAACTGCTGTAATATTTTCTTTGAATATATAGAGACATTATCTCTATGGTGAAAAATGTGAGATATATACCGATCACAAGAGTTTGAAATATATTTTCTCACAGAAAGAACTCAACATGAGGCAAATGCGATGGCTTGATCTACTCAAGGATTATGATTGCACGATAGACTACCATCCAGGGAAGGCAAATAAGGTGGAAGATTCTTTGAGTAGAAATGATAATGGAGTTTTGAACAAGAAGAGAGTTAAAAGGGATCCTATTTTCATGGATCTAGTAAAGATGGATATGGGAATAACCATGGAAGGTGAAACATAAATGCCTTTTCAAATGGTTTCCAAACCATCTTTACTAGAAAGGATAAAAATTTCTTAGGCTGATGATGAGGATTTTCAAAATAAGACTAAAGCTTTGAATGATGGTAGATTGAGTGACTTCATATATGAAGATCTAATTTTGAAATTTGGGAAGAGAATTTGTGTTCCCAATATACCTGATCTAAAAAGAGAATTGTTGGATGATGCTCATAGTTCCAATTTCTCTATACACCCTAGGAGAACCAAAATGTATAGATATTTGAAGGAACATTTTTGGTGGGACAACATGAAGAGGGAGATTGCTGATTTTGTGTCAAGATGTATGGTTTGTCAATGAGTGAAAGCTGGAAGGAAATAGCCTGGAGGAGTTATGAAACCTCTTCCCATACCAGAGTGGAAATTGGATAATATTACGATGGACTTTGTCATGGGACTACCAATGAATCCTAGAAGGAACGATGCAATATGGGTCATTGTTGATCGTCTTACTAAGTCAACACATTTTCTTGATATAAGAGAGGATTTACCACCTGAACTTCTAGAAAGACTATATATTAATGAAGTTGTGGGACTTCATGGAGTACCCCTATCGATTTTTTCTGATCTTGATCCAGGTTTTACATCAAGATTCTGGAAAAGTCTTTAGAAATCCCTGGATACTGAACTTCGTTTGAGCACTGCCTACCACCCCCAAACTGATGGACAATAAGAACAGACTATTCAAGCCTTAGAAGACATGTTGAGATCTTGTTCACTAGACTTTCAGGGTATGTGAGATCAATATTTACCTATGGTAGAATTTTCCTATAACAATAGATTCCATTCAAGTATTCATATGGCACCATATGAAGCATTATACGGAATGAGATGTCACACACCAACCAATTGGGATGATGTTAGTGAAACAAAACTTGTAGGCCTAGAAATGGTGGAGGAAATGATGGAAAAGTTGAAGGTAATCTAAAACCACTTCAAAGAATCTCAAAGCAGGCAGAAGAGCTATGCTGACAACCGAAGGAGGGATTTGGAATTTCAGGTAGGAGATCATGTTTTCATGAAGGTATCTTCATAGAAGGGTGTTATAAATTTCAGTAAGAAGGTAAAATTGAGTCCTAGGTACATCGGACCTTTCGAAATTCTAGAACGAATTAGGTTTGTATCTTATCATTTGGAAATGACGCCAAATCTCTCCCAAGTTCACGATGTGTTCCACGTATCACTGTTGAAAAAATACATGCCTGGCCCAATGCATGTAATCACCTATGAGGAAGTAGAACTGGAATCCGATCTATACTATTGCAAAGATCCCATCAGGATTCTTGATACCAGAGAACAAGTGCTGTGAAATCGGATGACTCGTCTAGTAAAAGTTCTATGGAGAAACCATAAGATGGAAGAGGCAATGCGGGAACCCGATGAACTTATGATGAAGAACCACCTGAGTATTTTTATGCAATAATATTATATAAATTTGGAGGACAAAATTATTTGAAGGAGGGGATAATGTAGCATCCCAAGCTTCCATGGTATGCTTCTCTTTGAATAATACAGTAGTGTGTGTTGTACGCATCTTCGAGTTCTAACACACACCACAACCAATCAAACTAGCCGTTATGAATAGTAATACCAAATTTTTAATTTTTTTAAAATTTTATCTTTCAAAATGACCTTCATTTTTGGATTCGTAATATCAAAATTAGTGCAGGGTAAATTTTTGGTACTTATCTGATAACTTTCATATTTTAATGAATAGTAAAAATTTCTAAATTTAAATTAAAAACAACTTTTTAAATCGAAATAATTAATAGTAATAAATTATGAATTTTATGGGTTTTAAAGTATAATTAGATTATATTTTTACTATTTAATCCAATGTTGGTCATTGGACATAATTTCACTTTTAAACTGGACATAAACAAGTGTCAATCTTTTGATAGTTATTATTTCTTAAAAACATGCTTTTTTATTTTGACAACAGGAATTAATTTTAAATTAATTGCTGCCACTTATGTGTTTTTAATTTAGAAAAATGGATTCCATATTTAGAATCAGGAGGTACAAATTGTGTAAATAGGTAACTTTTATTTTTAGACATTTTGAATAATTACTTTGGTAAATATTTTATTTACCACGGTTAAAGGATAAATCCGGTAAATAAGGATACAAAAATAATATTATAATAATATTAAATAACTCTAAAACGTGTCTTAACCCTATTGGATGATACATGTCCGACCATGGGAATATTTGGGTTGATTTCGGACCCCATGGAGCCACTTGTAAGTGATAATGACACTTTATATTAATTAACTTAAAGTAAATACAAAAATGACATAAGCATATATCTTTTAGCAAAACAATTTTTACATAGGGTTATATGTGTTATCTCTTAGACTATAAATATTAATTAAAAAGATAAAACGATTTCCTACATAATGGTATTTTATTTATAATTTTTAGACATTAAATAATTTAATTATGAAACAATGGTGATGCAGTAATTTCTTAATTAATGAAATTTTAAAATAATTGATATTATAAATATCCAAATAAATGTAATTTGAGACTTTTTATGAATTAAACTAATTTTCTAGGTTAATATGACATATTAGGGTTTGTTAGATGAATTTTTTTTTGATGTAATAATGCTGTTATGAATTTAGTAAAAACAAAATACCAAATAGTGTCAAAATTGACATAAAAGAATTTTTAAAATAAATATTATATTATTAATTGATATTATATTCCTAAAAATATAAGGTTTGGACAAAGTACTTATATAATGATATTTTTATCATTAATTAACCACTTGAAGTTCTCTTGGAAGTATATAGTATGTTTATTAACCATATAATATAAAAATACAAAGAGACATGATAAATGTCAAACTATTAAACTAAGAGTTAAATCTAAAAGATAAAGTTAATATAGTGACCCAAACCCATATAAAACCTATTTTTTGAGTGGTTTTAGACCCATACCCATGTTATAAATTAAATAATACACTTTTGAGCCATTATAAACTGAAAATTATTTTATTATAAAATAATATTTTTAGCTTTTCCTAAGGTGCCCCTCACCCCTCTTATAAAAGGGCACTCCCCCTTCTCTCTAATTCACACCTTAAAAGCCTTTTGTCTCAGCCAACCCCTTCCAAAATATCCTCTCAACTATCCTACCTTCATCCTAGAGGCCTTAATTTAGTAAAAAATCCAACCTACGGAGTCTTTTGATCAAATCAAAAGGAAGAACCCGAAGAAGAGGTAAATATTTCATCACCTCTTTCAGGTTCCTTTCTTCTTCCACTTACTTTTTCTTTTTTGTTTACATTATAAAATAATAACTCCAACATCTTCTATATACTGTGATGTTATTATAAATATGGTACAACCAAATTCATTATTTATCCATCCTTTGAATGACATGTCACCATACGTGCGTACGTACGGCTTACCGTCTCCACGTCATGGTGTAATTGTTATTCAATACATTATTATTTGGATTGGTATAATAAGGATGTGTAATTGATGTAAATAATAAATATAACATGATAATGATTCTGTATAAATGATATAACATCCAATTATATATTATTTTAATATCAAAATAATGATATTTTTGCTCGTGCGTACGTACGGATTACCGTCTCCACGAACGCGATGAGACTCATTCTCAATCGTATCCATTCAAGACAAACTTTCATTAGATTATTAAAAATAACATTTAAAGACTTGATATAATTATGGATATGAATAATATACATCCCATACATAACAAATATGACTCACATAACAAAGAATATAAAGTAAAATGAATCTGTTAACACCCGAAACGGTGATAATACTAAGATATTATTAACAATGCAATGTTAAAAGATCATATATGATATCATATTAATGCATATGATTATTTTATAATTTAATAACAATTATTTAACCATTATACATGAGTTTAACCTACCCTGAACCAAGGAAATGTACAAGGTATGGGTTAATTTCACAATCTCTTTATTATCCAAGGTGGTTTATACATAATTATCTACTGGGATCTCTTTATCATGCACATTTATGTTTCTTAAAAATGTAGTTCAATTTTTTTTTTCTATTTACAAGACTATGAGTTAAAGTCATTTATACCCTTTTTTGACTTTGTATAAAATGTTTTGAAAGGAATCTTCCCACCGTTTTCCAAACAAGGTCCTTTTTAACCTTTTCGACAAAATTAAGGTAAGAATGGATTTTTTAACTTATACGGCGGGTGAGGCTATATTCTGCCATTATAAAATCATTGATGTTTCCATTACAATCTTATAAAAATATTTTCAAAGTAAATTTTTTATTTTATAATTATGTGACTTTTAAATGATTTCAAAAAAAGAGATATTTCTCTCAAATAGTTTTGATTTCATCTATGTCAATATCCATTGATGGATTTTAAAATTATTTGAAGTTGATTTATTATGATACAAAACATTCATATTGTATTGAATGTTTTGTCATATGTTTGACTGTGGATGTGTTATTTTTATATCATTCATGGTTTATGGATAAATCATTGAAATTTTGTATGCTAGTTTTAATACGAATGTTTATGTTATGTTTAAACCTGTTCATATGAAGAATGCATTAGACTTAGTAAGTGACGGGTGGAGCTCTCTATAGCTCCTCGATGCATCGGTAGGTCTCATGAGACAAACTAGTGTCTTCACACAAGTCCTTAAAAAATCTTATTTTTAGTCTTAGCGCAAGGCCTTGACTATGTGGTTATGATAGTCTGGCATTATGCATTCCATTATTATGAAAGTGGTTATTGATATTTCATGTGATTATTCGACTAGTAGAATATCGATGTGAATAAGTAAGTGGAATTATTTCATTTTATTTTTGCCATATTATGCTGAAGTTTATGTTTAAAAGGCATTTATTTTAGTTATACATTGCCTTAAATGTTTATACTTATTTATGAAAGATTCCGCTATATTGTTATCCTTACTGAGCATCTGAGCTCACTCCTTTCTATGTTCTATTTTTCCCAGGATGTGAAGAAGTCTATTATGACTGACCTGCAGGGATAGTATGAGGGGATATGAGTGTGGACTATAGAGATTATGTTGTTTTAGTTTTTCACTTTATGATTTAATTTAAGACTTCTGAATTTATCTCTTATTTCCAAGGCTACTAAACTAATAGATCTTTCAAGACTTGATCTTTTGTGATCATGCCAATGTTATTTAATAATGCACCGCCTCTGGGTAACTGGGTCCGGGGAATTACAATCCACCCATATCACCTTATCTTGGTCATTGATGAATTGTAATATGGTGGTCATAGTTTGTTGATTTGTGTTTCTTGGTATTCTTATCCATTGACGCTCACTTAAACTCAGTCGTTCGCATGTCCCGGATAATTTTGGATTTGTTTCTACCACATGTATTTATTGATCCTTAAGCTCACCTTCCACCTGCCTCATGGATCCTTGTCTATTATGACTATCAAAGCATCGCCTTGGGTCTACTGTTCCATTATTTTACACAGTGTGTGGGTGTTTTTATCTATTGTATTGGTTCATTGTCTTCAACTAGAGAGCACTAAGAGAGGAAGCCACTGTTCTGAGTCCTGCTACCTACACGTTGTTGTCCTGAATCCATTCCACTAACCTCTGGTGGAGAAATCGTCTCTCATATGTTTGGAGGAGGCCACTTCAGAATCCAAAACGTCTGACCTTGACAGAGTTATCTATTCTTCGGTGCTTATTTGTTTTGAGCCCATTATTTTCTTTATTGTTTAGCTTCATTGTTGCATGTTCTTTATTTACTTTTTTGGTTTAGTTCTCGGTGTCTGGGTTGCGTACGTGAGTCTATCCAACTCGGGGGAGTACTCCACTAACTTCGATCCAGAGTTAATCACTGGATCTTTGGGCCATGAGGACCCTATTCTCGAATAGTTTCTCTGGTCCACATACATGGTTTTTATTTACTATTCTTCTCTTCTTGTATGTGATCTGTTTTTATTTTTCATAATAAAATACAAACTTTGGTGGTTTTTTTACCATGGAGTATGACCAGATGGTCTGATCCACATAAATACTTGTGTTATTCTTACTTAATTTCATTCTTTTTTATTAATTTTACATTGATAATAATACAATTCTTAATTGTTGTGTTTACTTTGAAATTTTTTATTTAAACCTGTTTTGATTCCCCAACAGTGGCTATATTGGCTTCTTCTTCTCTAAGGGGACTATAGTGTAAACTTCTCTCTATAGAATGACCACCTTGATATTTCCAGTGGCTCCAGAACTCATCTTATCTAACTCTTATATCATGGATTGTTTAGTTGTGGTGTATCGTGAGAGTACCACATCCCTTATCATAAAACCCTCTGGATTTCTTGTAGAATATAATAAATCATCTTTTATGAATATCCAATTGTATGTAACGAGGTCTTTTCCTAGCCTCCTCCATGCTTCCTCCCTACAGTATGGACCACTATCTCCATGTTTCCACCATGTAGTGCGGAGCACTACTTCCATGCACATGTATTCCCATGTGCTTTCCCACCTACTTACCTGGAGCCTTCATGGCTATCTAGAATTTCTAGTTCCCCTATATGGTTAAGCTTTGTCCAAAAAATGTAAGGCTGAGTTAGATTGGCTAGGAAACTAAATTTTTCCTTCTTTTTTCATCCTTCAACCTTTATTATGGCACAACTATCAATACTATAGTGTATTCATGGTGAATATAGTGTGGCCATACTCTATAGTTATCCTCCAACATCTCATCTAGGGTGTGGATAATGACTTCTGAAGCATATCTAGAAGCACTACAACATATCTATAACAAATCCCATCGCAACATTCCCACCACGACCACCACTACAATACAATCTTTCATATTTTTCCCAGCTTTCACACCTATGCAACACACTATATGTACTTCACTTTTGGCAGGACTCAAGACCTCTATACCTGTACAATCATCACTTTTTAAACACTTACATAAATCTAAATGTCAAAAACATACCTTTGACATCATCTTTGTGATATATAAATATCCCAAGGAGCACTTCACCACTATGGCCCTCTTCAACATCTGGTTTCAACATTGCTATTGTCAATAAATCCAACTTGCTTCATTGAGATTCCAATAGACAACTTGATCATCAACCTTGAACATCCTTACTATCAATCAACCTTAGGCATCTTATTATAAGCATCCTTGACAAACATTGTTATGAATAAATAAAACATCAATACTCTGTGATTTCTAACAACTCTTAACTAAATAGAAAAGTGGGTTTATCGAGAAAATAAAATAAAAATTAAATTGGTGGAGGAATTGAATTAATAATATAAATAATAATAAATAATTATGTATTTAATATTAATAATTTAATTAAAAAATTTACAATATTTAGTTAATTATATTAATATAATTAATAATATCTTAATTAATAATTCTTAATGAAACTAAAAAGTAATTAATAATAGAACCAATAATGCTATTAATAATAATGATAAATTTAATAATATTATTAATTAATTAATTAATTGATCCATCAAAATAAAATTATTCTTATTTATTAATTATTGATTAAATAATAATTAAATTATTATTAATGATATAACACTTAATAAATTTTAATTAATTAATTAACAATATAAATATTAAATATATTGTGTTTATTATAACGAATATGGGTTGTGGAAATTTACCATGTTATGTTCCTAATTAAAATAAATTTTTTTACTATTTTTATCTAACTATTTTTATTACAAGTTATTTTTCATGTATTTTATTTATGTTTAAATTTTAATTTTGAATGAATTGATGCTTTCTATTTCAAGAATTTAAAGTATCATGACACAACACATGAAATATTTTATGTTGAAAAAAGTATATATTTGTGTCATTTAAATTATTTTTTATTATTTATTTCAGTTTTTTTTGAGTTATTTTATATGTTTTTGGTCCATATTTTAATATTGAATTAAATTATATTTATTGAATATATTTCATAGGATTTTTATATTATTCATTTGGAACAAAATATGTTATAATATTTTGTGATCATGTGACTCTATAAACTAATAAAATATGACTTAAAGATATTTAACACACACAAAATGGTTATAGCATCTCTGTATACATAACAATAAATATGTTAGAACAGAAAAAAATGATAAAAAATATTAAAATATAATCATCCCAAGATATTATTTTTTTACATATAACATCTTTTGTTCTATCTCGATAACTTTGAATGCTTATAAAATATAAACTATAAATATAAACATAATAGAATTTAAAATATATAATTAACACATATAAAATAACTAAAAATTAAAAATTAAAAACAATAAATGGAAAATCATATAAATGTCACAAAACTAATGTTATTTTAATACATTATATTGATACTTCATAATAATTTCTCTAAACAATATGTTTTCCCTTATTAATCAAAATATGTTTAATGCATAGAAAATTAATTATATAATTACATTTTACATAAAAATTTAAATATAAAAATACTATGTTAAAATCAACTGAAAATAAAAATAGTTAAATTAAAATAGCATAAAAATATATTTAAATAAGGGGCATAAAATTAAAAATTTCCAAATAAACATTTACTAGTAACTGTAGTTGTGTGGGCACTATAGCAGCGACAACGGCGGGTACAATGAAGGAACTATAGGAGTAATGGGTATTGTAGTAAGAACTCTATTAGTTAGGGGTACTATAGTAGTACTATTAAATGATGTGTCCTTTGGGCTAAAAATGATCCTTTAGTCCATTAAAAAGGATTTTTATTCCATAGTCCATTCGATACATCAAATTATAAGGCATATGAGCCATCTATGTTACAAAGCCTTTGTGCCTCTTGGCCTTAGGGCCACATAATGTCTAGGCCTATGGGTTATATAAGGGTTCCCTATCAACCTAGTTAAAAAGTTGTTTCTTTCCTTAATAAAAAGGTCTTAACCCCATATTTTTTTTTCTATTATTAATAAATATTAAAAAATATAATTTGTTTTATTATTATTAAAAATTATTATTATTTATTAATAATATTAAAAATTCTTATTAATTACTTTATTTATTAAATTATTAATTATTATTAATTTCAATACATTAAATTATTAATTGTTATTAATAACATTATTAATTCTTGAAATTAAGGTTTCATGATTTAGGCTAAGAAAAATAAGAGGAAAAAACTTAAATCCACCCATTTTGAACCAAAAGTAATATTGAATGAACCTAAAATGTCATAGGTTAAAATGAAAGTGTAATAATTTAGAACATATTAGGATTGATTTACCTTGTCATATGATTATTAAATATTCACATAACCTTTTTGGGTTTATTCATTGGCATGAACTAGGAGGAACCAATTAAATAACGAGGGCATTGGAAAATACAATTATTGTCCCAATGATTAGTGAAACAGATGGTGGATAGAGTAAAAAATCTCATTGCATTTCTCAGACAAAATTCTCAAGCTATGAACAAAAACAAAAACCATGTTGAACTACAAAATATCCCAAGGAAATAAGAAATATACATTGAGTCCTTCATGTAGAAACATCCACCAACCTTTAGTGTGTCTTCCAATCCCCTAATTACCAAGCAGTTGATCAACACATTAGAAAAGATATTTTATATTCTCCATTACTCGATGCATGAAAAGTTTGTTTTAGATCTGTATCATTTGGAAGGTGAAATGGTGGAATCTCATTTATAATATGAGGTAAGAGGAAGAAATTAACACCATGGATTTGAGGGGATTTAAGAAGATATTTTTTCACAAAATTTGAATGTAAATAAAATAGGAAACCCCAAAATGAAACAGGATGTTTTTGTTGAAATGAGATATTTTTTAAAATAGTTTTTATTTTCATAAACAAATGGTATAGGGTTTTAAATTTTATTAAATAGGTTTTAACGAAGGTGTAAACCCTATTCATGCTAACTTTCTTCACCAAGAAGCATGAATGAGGTTCACCCTTTTATGTGGGGGCAATAGGAAACATAAACCCCACACATGCTTCTTTTGTAATCAATACACAGGTGGTGTGAACGAGGTTCATACACCCTGCCATAGAAAACTATAAATGGATCCCCCTCCATTTACCCTATTCCTGTTTTCTATTTTTCAATGATGATATATCGAATATCTTTCTAAATATATTAATTTATGGGTTTCGGGAAGGTAAAATATCAATTTAAAAATTTATTTCTCTAATTGATTTATTTGTTTTCTTTCCATTATTTATTTATGTAAATTGAATGGTTGTATGAATGTTTGAATTAATGTTCTTCGTGAGATTTAATTTATATATGAATTAATTTTCATTGTATGATTTAATTTATATTTATTGATTTAAAAAATTTAAATATGGTGTTTTTATAATTTATATTTTATATATAAAATAAAATAATTTAATTGAAAAGGTTTGAGTGTGAATTATAAATCCAACCAACACCCAATATTTTTAATAAAAAAATGTAAAGTGAAACAAATAAGGAATGACAAGACATAAAATTCATATAATAGATAATATATTTATTGTAAAATAAATCTAATATATAATAATGAATACATAGATAAATGGACTGAATCTACCAAAATATTTTACAAAATTATATTATTAATAATTATTTATAAAAAATGTTAGTATCATTATTTAAAAATAATTAATTATATATATGTTATATTATTTATCATATTTTAATTTTTTTTAATATATAATATTTTATTCAATATATAGATATAAATAATATTATTTTTGTTGATGAGAATAAATTATTTTTTTAATAATAATAATTTATAAACTATATTAATTATAAATAAATATTATTCAAAGTAATTATGCATAAAATATAATTATTTAAATTTTAAAAGTTTTAATTACTTAGAAAAATTATATATACTTACCTAATTTTATTATATTTAAAGTCACATAAGTTTACATTATTTTATTAGTTATTTAAGTGTAAATTCTATTAATTTTATTAATTAAATTTAATAAAATATACTATTAATAAAATTTTGCGTAATTATTTATAAAATATTAATATTTTTATTTTGGAAACTATGGTTTCTTAATATATATATATATATAATTATATTTTAAAATATTAATAAATACAACTGATTATCTTTAAATGTATATATATAATAATATGCAGTAGATTAAAAATTAAATAAATGTACAATATATTATTGGATGCATAGATAAATAAAATTATTCTATTTAATTTTATTTAGAAAAATATTTTAGTAATAATCATTAAATACAAATTTTTATATCATAAATGAAAATCCAAAATGCATATCGTTACTGTGATTATATATTTGATATTATTTTAATATAATATTTGAACAATAATATTAGGAACACGTATAAAAATAATTAAATATAGAAATCCACATATATAAATTGATACTTAAAAAACTATAATATAAAAAATTTGTATATATATATATTTATGAATTATTATATATAGTTATACGTGAATTTATAATATGTAGAACATAATAAGCATCTCAAAAAAAAACTTTTTAAGAGTATTGTGTGATGACTAATCTTGAGATGTCCAACAAATGTATAGTTGAAATTGATGTCTTTTTTTGGTATGTGATCATAAAATTTGTAATAATTTCATTTTTCTTTTCTCATTGATGACGTATGTGTTATCCCCCTCTCTAAGAATTTAAGAACCTGCATGTCCATGTAAAAATTATTTGTATCTCAAACCCCTATAACCCTCACTTGTATGTGAGTAACATTGTTATAAAATGGAATTCAACAAGAGGTGTTATTATTTTAGTTTTTATTTTTACACCATGACTAAAAAAAGACTAGTGGCTGGAAAGATATAAGTTAGTACATGCACCAAAATCCCCCCAAGGATTTGGTCAGTTTATCAAATAATAAAAACCAATCCATAGAAGAAGTCTTTATATATAGTCACAATTATTTAATCATAATTGGTTAAAACATGTAAAACATTTTATTATGTAGTATATATATATATATTAATTTTTTTTATGTAATCATGTATGCATCAATATACTGCAATGGTGAGGTAATTTAAATTGATCAGGGTTTTAGTTATAGTTTTCCTTCGATAAGAGTTTAAAATCTTCATGAATGTATTAATATAATATAAATATAAATATTATTTATTATATATAGTTATAGATAAAGTTACATTATGGAGAACATAATATGTATCCTGAAAAAACTTATTATGAGTACTGTGTTATGACTGGTCTTGAGATGATGGGCCAATGTATGATTGAAATTGCATGTTTAATTTTTTATGTGGTTATATAATTTGTGATATTTTCGTTTTCATTTCCTTACTGATGAGATGCATGTCATTATTATCTCTAATAATTTAGGGAGCTATATGTCAACATAAAAATGTTATGTATCCTAAACCACTAGACACCCTCACATTCATGTGAGTAACATTATAATAATAGGGAATTTGATAAGAGGCATTACTGCTCGATATTTTAATTATACACTATGACTTAAACGATACTGGTGGTTTCTAAAATCCATGATCATAGAGGCACCGTAAGTTCACCCAAGGTTTTGATTGGTATGTCAAATAATGATAAACCAATCCATAGAAAAATTATCAAGATCATGTCACAAGTATTTAATCATAACTAATTAAAACATATTAAACATTTGATGATGTATTATAGATATATATAAAATTTTATAAAATTTTATTTCTATGTAATCATTATTTTGTCAATATACTACAATGGTGAGGTAATTTATATCGATTGAGTTTTTATTAATAGTTTTCAAGATGAAAGAGTGGAAAATATTTATGAATGTTTGAATATATATATATATATATAATATTTATAGGTAAAGTTACATCATGTATAACATAATAATTATCCCAAAAATACTTGTTAAGAAAATTGTGCGCTGACTGATCATGATATTCCCAATCAATGTATGATTGAAATTACATTTTTCATTTTTTTCTATGTTGTTATATAATTTGTAATAGTTTCATTTTATTTTCCTCATTTATTCCTAATGTGTCACATATATATCTAATAATGAAAATACTGACATTTATGTTTATAAATTTAATTTTCAAAACCCGTAGACCTCCACACTTTCATGGGAGTTACATTCTATCAAAAGGGAATTAAAAAATATTCATTATTGTTAAATTTAGGATTTTTACACCACAACTAAAGGGTGGTAGGTGGTTGCTGAAATTTGAGATAGTAGAGGATCTAGAACTTCCAAACTAGGTTGTTTTGGTTTATCAAATAATAATAAAAAAAATCCAGAGTAAATGTCTCAAGATCAAGTCATAGTTATTTAATCATTACTAATTAAAACATATTAAATATTTGATTATGTAGTATAAATATATATTCTATTTTATTATATTTTATTTTGAGGTAATTATGTTTGCATCAATATAATACAATGGTGATGTAATTTATACCGATCAGGGACTTAGCTATAGTTTTTCACCTACATGTGAAGAAACTCATCATGAATTTGTGAAATTGGATGAAGTGAATAGGAAGATTCATATTCTCTTAAAACAGAGGGGTGATCGAGTTATTACTTTAACCATATATTTAAATCTAAAACTAGTTATTTTTATGGCACCTTAAGTATCCTCTTCTCAATGATGAGGATTTGGTGGAGGCATCATGATTGTTCAAGAAATAGTGCATTACTAGTTTAATGGAATTGTATATGGTTGTTATTGATGAAGTGTGACATACTATTACATAACAATGTTATTTTAGATCTATTGAAGTTGGTTCTTCACAATATTATCATTCATTATCTTCTAATATGAATCTTGTAGTAGAAGAGAATATGAAAAAGATGGTTATAATATAGAAAGAATAGTATGGGGCATCCCCATGGATACTCCATATTTAATAAGTGATAATTTATATAATGAGGAAGTATCTGATGATGTAACATGAGATGATATAGGCATGAATGAATTGGGGAATAAACCTTCTAAGTTCCTTTAAAATATATTCAAGAACCAATGAGTGATAATCATCCTATATTATTTAATTCCTCTAACAAGGGAATTTCACGTGCAAAAAAAATTGATTGGGGTTTCATCACACCAACTATTTAATTCCCTAACATTATAGGTAACACATCTACATCAACTAATAAAACAATATATGTTAGACAAGAGTTTGAAATTGAAAGTGCATTGAAAAATGTATTAAAGTAATATCACATAAAGATAATTTTTTTGATGATTCCAAAAAAGTAAAAATACCTCATTCAGTGTGGAAAACACAGTCCAAGAAGTAAATTTTTAATGTGGGAATATATGAAAAAAAATTACATGTTGGAAGATAACTATGTTGTGAGGTTCAAATACTTGTGTACATCCAAGATTACTACTGGATCACTCTTTAATTAATGTAGAGTCTATATTGACTGTTATTGATGAGATTATAAAAACATGTTAGGATGTTCATGTGTCCCTTGTATAGGAATAAATATAATAGTTTTCAAAATAAAAAATATCCTTTGACAAAGAATATAATTAACAAAAAAAGGCAATTGTGAAATCCAATAATGATTGGGATGAATCAGATGTTGTATATTCATAGCTAATGATATTGTTGTCTCTAAAAAATATGGTTATTTATTATTTATAAAAATTTGAGTATGTATCCCAAGATAATCAAGTTGATCAAACAAAGGTGAAGTCTTATAGGATGTATTGGGAATTTAGTCCATAAATCATTACTTTACCTTGTTATAAAAAATTCATTCAAGTCGATGAAAAATTTTCTTTACAACATGTATACAAGTGTTATAATTATTACTACCATATATGATTGTATTCTTGTTCTTATTTGAATTTCATTTTCCATTATTGAAAAGTACAGTTTGAAATCTTGGAGTTGGTTTTTGGATTGTATAATAATTCTTGTTACACAGTGCCAAAGAGTATGTATGATATCTGATCATCATCGAGTGATTATAGAGGTTGTTAATAGTGATGGACTTTCATGCTGAGACTTGAATCTTATCCTTGATATTTCATCAGATATATTTCTAGTAATTTATATAATAATATAAAATATTTTTAAATAATGAAAATGATAGTAAAGTTGTGAATGTTTTTATAAACTTATATTTTTTGGAATAATTTTTAATGTCCTAATAAAAACATTGTTTTCATGTAGTTTTAGTATATAATCCCCATAAAGGAATTTTTGATTAGGGACTTAAATAAATTCAAAGGGCTAGTCAAGATTTATACGATTATATGATTTTTATTTCAATAGAGAAATGATCATTATCATATAATGGTGGTTCGAGATATGGCCATATGACCACTAATATTATGGAGTGTATAAACGGGGTCTTCAAGAGTCTTCTTAAACTACTTATCACAGGGTTAGTAAATGAGGCATTCTATAGATGTGTGTAGTACTTTATCAAATGGTCTTAGAAGGGCCATTAAATGATGAACCATGAAATAAATTTTGGACAAAACTTCCAAAGAGACATTCATATGTTACTATAGTAAACATTTTTATTTCATATTAAATTATTTGACCATGTAGGTAGCCATATTGAGGTAACATAGGTACACAACCCACTCACTGGAAACAATGTTTGAGTAATGGAAGTCTTACTAGAAAGAATGTACTATGATTGTAGTTCTTTCCAAGCATTTAGATATCCATGTGCACATGTTATTGCTACCTGTGAATTGGTGAAATTATCATGTAAACCCTATGTTTACATGATATATCATGTGAGAACTCTAGTAGACTATTATAGCACACCTTGGAAGCCTATTATTGATTTTCATACTTTTACCTTGACTACTAATCATTCGACTGTAGTCCCTAATATTACTAGGTTGCACACATGGGGATGAAGAAAGTCTACTCATATCATAATTGAGATAGAATAGACTCGATAATGGGAAGTGGGACTACAATGCAACATTTTTCTCATAGACGGTCATACTCGTAAATAATATCCCAACGTTTCAAGAAGGGTATCCACTTCATTTCATCGTTAAAGGTGTTTATGTATTTTATCATTATTTTTTAATTTATTTTCATATTCAAACTTATCCATTTATGGATTTTTTAATTTCTAGTTTGTTTCATTTTTATTTTAAATTTGAAATATTTTATTAAAATTTAAACTATTAATAAATTTAAAAAACAATGGAAATAAATAATAAGAGGTTTGTCCTCTAAATAAATTATCTTTAAATATTTCCTTGAAATAAAATGAACCACCCACACTAAGCTAAACTATAATGTTATGATTAATGCTAGAAAACAAATTATCAAGAATTCTATGAAAAATATATATTAATATTTTGAATATAAACTTCTATTATAACATGTATGATTTAATATATCATGTATCCACTTATACTCTGAGGGTTTTTTATCATAGTTGATATATCAATCATACATTTTCTTCAAGGATTAGAATAATTTTCCTAATTTTACATAAAATAAAATACCGTTATATATACATAGAATTATTTAGAAATAAATTACACATGATTAGAGATCATTAAATAAAAATATTTTTGGGCTAATCGAATAACATCAATCACATTTATTTTCTTACCTCATTTTTTTTCATAATGATTAGTTATTAATGAAAAATGTCTATGTTAATTATGAATGAAAATTTTATACCTTAATTATGAATGATTAATTAGAATGTGGTAAGCTCAAGCACATAAGACTTGAGTGTAGGAAACTGAACAAAAATCCTTAGGTCATATAATCTGTTCACTGGTCCCTATTTATGGATTTTGGATATGAAAATACTGATGGTCTGAATGTATATAAACATGAACTCATGGATGATTTTATTCTATACTCAAGCTACTATTATCGCATCTGTACTTATTTATAATCATTCATTTAGTTAGTTGATAGAGTAGAGGGAGAAGTAATCCAAGGAAACAACATGAAGTGTAAGGTTCAAGTAAGAGGTTCTATTTTTATATAATTAGATTACCATTCTATCATCACTATAGTAGATTTTAGGTTGGTCCCCAAACTTCAATGAAGCATGATTTACCTAGTTATTCTAGAATACAAAGGGTAGTTTTTATGTTTTATTGAGGATGTATTAATATCTCAAAGGGATATAGAAATATAATCAAGGGATTCCTATTTAATGTGATTTTGTGTTGAATTATAAGACCCATTAAATGTATCTAGGTAGTCTATATTTTATTAATTTTGATAACACTTTGTTATGTAATAGGTGATTGGGGCATGTAAGCACCAAGGGACTAGAAGATGTGAGTAAAAATGGGCTATCAGAAAATGATACTCCAAGAAATCTCCCATTTTTTTAAAATTTCATCATGAGTAGGTCTAAGAGGTTTATTTTTGGTAGGTCCCTTTTTAAGGTTTCCAAACATTAGAATACATCCATTATAACTTACGGGGACCTTCCAGAACTACATCCCATGAATGAGGTTACTATTTAGTTACCTTTATAGATCAATACTCTATAAAGTATTTATTTACAAACTCAAAAACATATAGAATGTTTTCTAAACCTTTAATACATGAAAAAACCATGTCAAAAACTAGTTTAGAAACTTTTATTTAATGATTTTTTAGTTCTATAAAACCAAGGGTATAAAAAGACACCATAATGTTAAGGAGACCCCCCAAAAGAATGGGATTTTTGAGTACATAAATAGAACTATTCTTGAGTGAGTTTGAAACATGATTTCATGCTTATGCCTACCTAAATCCATTTGGGCATAAACTACTACTATAAAAGTGTACCTGATATACAAGTACCCATATACTATTAACGAGTTTAAACCCCGAGATGAATTTTACCATGGTAAAACACATTTTTAAAACCATATTAGAGTCTATGGGAGTACTTCATATTCCTACAATAGAAAATTAATGTTGGAACCAAGAAATCTTATGGGTGTATTCATGGGATACCCTGATGGTGTTAAGGGATATATGTTTTTGGTTGAAAAACCTTGGTACAAAAGGTGTGTAATTAGTAGAGATGTTTTATTTCATGAATTTTTTACTCCTAAATTGAAATATGTTGTCAAATATAGTGATGATACATCCCATAATGATACTATTAAGCCTCATCCATCAATATAGTTTGAGGCTGTTGTTGTGCCTCATCCACCCATTCCTCAAAGTGAAACCCAAAATTAGTCCAGTTATGATTCAGAAATCCGATTTTTAACCACTTAATGATAATAGTGATTACCAATTGACTCGAGACAAAGTTAAGAGGGTCAATATACCCCCTTCTTGGTTTAGAAAATATAATATGTCTTATTTTACATCCATGTTTCCCAAGATTTCATTGATGATGATCCTCAAAATTATAATCAATCCTTGAATGATAGAGACTTAAAAGAATGATATTCACTATGGATGATGAAATTATACCCTTTATTAAAAAAATACATGGTTTATTGTTCATATGCCTCATAATGATAAGTTAATTGATTATAAATGGATTTAAAAAATAAATGATTATAAAATTGATGAAAATGAAATAAAATCCATGGCCATATTAGTGTCCAAGGGTTAGCTTCAAAGAGAGGGTACTGATTATGCTAATATTTTCACCAGTTGATTAAAATTATTATATTTAGAAGATTCTTTATTTTTCTACATTTAATTAAATTCACATATAACAAATATATGTGAAAAATAATCACTTATGTTGTGACATTAATGATAAATTGTAAATGAAACCACCTGATTTTTTTCAAAAGGTGTTCAAACCTAAGAAAGTTTATCTTTTAAATAAATCCTTGTGTGGTCTAAAACAAGAATCTTGATAATGGTATAGTATATTTAAGTCTTTTATGTTGGATAACCAAATAAATGAGATCCAACCTGACACATGTGTTTACTATAAATGTGTTTAAAACATCATTATTTACCTAATTATATATTTAGATGATACATTGGTAACATAAAATAATTGGAATATCATTAATTAGATTAATTATCAATTGAAGAGTTCCCTTGAGATGAAATATTTAAGAGGAACAAAACAGATATCAGACATGGAAATTATAAGTCACATACCTAATAAATAGTTATAATATTCCCAACATTTATATATATTATAATTAGTAAAGAGGTAATTTCTCGATGTCATGAACCCAGTTAATGTTTCCATTAATAAACACTTTAATATGTCTTTTACCCAAGATCATTCTTCTGCTATTGACACTAAATATATGTCTAGGATACCTTATGCCAAAATTATTGGCATCTTAAGATACTCCATAATTTTGACTAGGCTCGACATAACCTTTGTTATTTTCACTCTCATAAGATTAAGGTAAAATATAGGAAAACCTCATTGGTAGGCCTTGAAATGGTTACTTAAATATGTTTCATACACAAATGAACTGTATTTATGTTTTGATATAAATGTAAGTACTGATGAATTAATTATTGGATATGTATATATTGATTATAATGGTAATGTGGATACCATAAATTCACTTATTAGGTATGTCTTCACTAATTTTGGAGGATACATATAACGTAAATGAAACATACAATATTTGGTTACTCTTTTATCCACAGAAGCCATTTGCATATCCTTGATTGAGGTTATTAAAGAGGATTGATGATTAAAGAGTTCAGTTTCTAAACTCAATTTCTATAATTCTGTTATTACATTTTATTATGATAGTCAATAAACTAGGAATTTTTCAAAAAGAATTAGTTTTTCATGTTAATTCCAAACACATAGACATTATATCACACTTTATTTGATATATCACTAAATTTAGAATCATATTCTTCATAAAGATATATACTGATAATAACCCGACTAATAGTTTGACTAAAGCCATGGTTTTATCAAAATTCAAGTATTATATAGGTATAATTTATTTAGATCCAATTAAATGATAAAAAGTGTAATGATATCCCTAATTTCAAATTAAAATGGTGGATATTTGTGAATTTAAGGTGTTTTCATGTTGAATTTTCCTTATTTAATATTTTGGAAAATTTGTTTCTAGATGAAAGTAATTTTTTTAATTTATTATTATTCTCAAATTTTTTATGTCAGATCTAATATGTTTTTAGGCTGACTTTTTTGTTTGGATTTTTATGTGTTCCTCCTTTTTGGTACTAGTCAGTGGGTTGTGGCATGGTTGGTCTCCTCAGCCTTCTCTCTGTTGTTTTCTTCTTCACCTCATATTTTTTCCCTTACTATCCCATTGATCCATTTGTCCCATATCATTGGTAATTGATCACCATACCTACCTTTAAATAAGGTCCCCATATGTGCTCATAGTTTGGGAACTGGTTTTG
This sequence comes from Viscum album, assembly GCA_963277665.1. Taxonomy (NCBI): domain Eukaryota; kingdom Viridiplantae; phylum Streptophyta; class Magnoliopsida; order Santalales; family Viscaceae; genus Viscum; species Viscum album. Next base: position 609,981,808 of record OY728129.1, on the reverse strand, counting down.
TTTTTCTTTTTGGGTTTCTTATACATGGTGGACCCTGGTTTGTTCATCCATTTTGAGGGATAGTGGTGTGTTATGGAAATTGATCACCCCTACTTTCCCAATGGTTAGAAATTGACTTGGATCACTCTTTTCTCCAGGTTTTCAACTATTATTTAGTGGAACCCAAGATCACCAAAATGATTTATTCTTATTACAAGATCAATTTTGTCCCATCATCCTCCATAACAACTCCAAATATGTCATTCATGGTTGTGTGTTAATGATGTTCAATCATGTAGAAGAAGTGTATCCATTCAATTGGTCTAGGAGCTCTTGGAGAAGTGTAAACCATTAGATCCAGAGGGCTTCTGACATCAAGAAAATATCGAGACCACTAGAGACCTACCATCTATATCTTGTAAGCATTCCACTTCTTTCATTTTTTAGTTCTTGAAAATGGATTTTTATCACTTCTATTTTATTATTGTTTATATATTTGGTTTATTATCTATATAATTTTATTTTTTATATTAATAAAAGAGTGGGGGGTCCTTTTGTTCATGTAGGCCCCAAAGGGACCAAAGGATTTTAAATTTGGTGTTCTTCCTTTCCATATTCAACATTTCTTTATTCAAATCAATATGTACTGTTTATTATGATTAGAAATATTTTTTATTGTATTTTTCAAACCATTTGAACAATATTCATGTTAGTGTTTCTATGTAAATTAATTTTATTTCTCACTAATATTAAATCACTATAATTTTTCTAATATATACTTACATAATTTACATTATCACATATCTTGAATTCCAACATTATAAACATAAGAGAAAATGATTATGGTGATCTTGGATATTTATTGGAGGTGTATTATTAATGTTTTTTACAACACCAAAATTTGGGGATGAGGAGATAAGGGTAGATGTCAAATCCATGGAGAGGCAAGAACCAATCATCTTCTGAGCAAGAGGGGAGAAGCTTGCTACAATAATGAAAAACATATCATTTGAAAATATGGGAGTGCCCATGATGATTACATCATGAAGAATGAGATACAATCAAAATATATGATAAATTTGAAAAATATTTCATTTGAATAAGATGTGAGTATCTTTGTTGAGAGAGCGGTTGTATCTACTACAACGAATAAAGAAATTACATTTGAATAAGGGAAGTGTTTTTTGGAGTTGGTGTCCTAAGACCAAGTGTTTTTACTTTGATTACATGTATATTTTATGTATAGAATATAAATAAAACTTCTTATACATATTATTCCTTATTCTATATGAATCTAATATAATAATGTCCTAGAGTATACATTGCATTGATAAGGCCATAAAAGTTCCCCTCTATGATTAAAACCTTGAAGTGTTGTGACAATATTCTTAAATAATGTTCTATGGTTGGATAACTTACTATGATGGGACACATAGTACATATATGGTTAAGTGAGAATCTTCATAAGAGGATGAGGCTTAGTCTCATGAAGTTATCACTAGGTAATATTCAAGAGGATAGATTATGATAACCTACCCTCTATTATGAATTTCAGATGTTTTAGTGTCATTAGAAGTTACTATATGTGAGCTTGTGTAATGGTCCTTAGATTTTAATATTATCATTAATTCATATCATGAATCACTCACTTATATTTTCGGATGAAAACCATGACACCATATTTTTGCGATGAGGTAGGCTACTTTGGGTGTGTCATTATTGACATGCCATTAATGGATAAGTCAAGGAAGTGTTTTCACATTCTATCATTTTGGAGGATGATATCTTGGACCATATACTATAATAGAACCATCAACCTAAATTGAAGTACTATGGTGTAATGACGTGTTTATTTCATATATTCAATGAATGGTGTATCTATCATATTGGTTGGTGACATAGATGTGAAACCTTCTTGATGAGATATTGCGATAAAGGGATTATATTACACAGTGAGCATTCATATGTGATTGTCATTGTTATGAAAATAATTTATTTATCTTGGGTTCTTTAACATATTTCTAGATAGTAAACTTGGACTTTTGGAAATCTTTCTTAATGACAACAACAAATAATCTTAGAGGGTAACACACTAAGGGTTTCTGATGATCTCGATTATATTCTATTTGAATTTAATTAATTGAATAAATTATATTATCAAGAAGAAGGGATAATTTTATTCATCTTTTATCAATAAAAAATGTTAATTGATGAATTAAATATTTAAATTAAATATTTATTAACATGTTTAATAAATTCTATAGGATTTCAAATGGACCAAGACTGAGTCTGGTGACAAATATTAATTAACAATTCAGTTAAATAATTTTTTTATTTTGAAAGTTGGTGCATGCTAGAAAATATCATTTTTATTGTTATTATTATGTGAAATGGGGTTTATTAAGGTTTATTATATTATTTAAGGGCCCACATGGAATTAAATACTTATTTTAACCTGAACCTTAGCTCTTTAAATATACAGTTATGTCTATAGTGTATTACATCAAAAAATCGAAACAAGAGATTTTTTATGCACCATGAATTCTCTCTCAACACCTCCTTCTCTATCAATATTAGTAATGAGATATGAAATAGTGATTTATTAAAGGCTGAAGGATGAGATAACAAGAACAAAAATGCAATAAAATTGATTCACCATGTTAGAACCTAGAGATTGATCGGAATTTATTAGAGATAAAATGAGAAAATATGGATCAAAATTAGAGGGATTTTATCCTTAGTTCTTTACAATGCAGCAAAGGTAATCTGAAAGGGTCTTTATTGATGATCAACATCCACAATTAAAGAAAGATCCTAAGCCAACATATTCATTTCTACTAATATTAAATAAATTTATTATAAATTTTTCATGAATGATCCTTGCTTGGGGTTTCATGAAACTCAATATTAAATTAAATTCTAATATAATTACTACCACTACATGATTACTCTATTATTGAAACCACCAAATGGTATCATAGCCATCATTTTTATGTTTATAATTATTTATTTGATTATTGATCCATACACAATCACGATTGAATTTTCCTTTCATATTATTCATTATTTAATATGTTTTAATTAACATGTTATCAATATATTAATCATGTTTGTTCAGTGTTTCAATTTATTAATGGTATATGAATAGATATAGAACCAATGAAGTTTCCATCGAGAAATGCCAAATTTTTGGTCAGTAAGATAGGGTTATATGGTGTGTAGCTGGAGTACATGTTGTGTTCCCTCGTAAACTGCACCTATACCTATCACAAGACACATGGAATTCCATATATTTATTACACACAATGTATGTTATGTGATGAAAAACAAACTTGGAACATAGTATTAGGAATTTACAATGTGTATACGTGGTAAACATCATGTAGAATACATGGGTAAATTGCAGAAATAATGCAATCTGTTTTGTCATTATGCACATTCAAATCTATGTGATACTGAAAACATAGAGAATTTATGATATAAAAAATGTGTATAAGGTGTACATAGGATTTATTTAATCACTTACTACAATTGAGATACATTCCAAGTCATCAGTTTTATTATCTGGACACACTACATTATAGATAAATGGCGGGTAGATGACATCACATGTCATGTAGTCTCTCACCCATGAACATGCTAAGTCTCTTGGTAGGTTGTATGGGAATATGGAATTCAGAAAATAAGGTGTGTAACTAGTATACACACACCATGTAGTCTGGCCAATTCAGCATGATGAATCCCCAAGTGTGTGACTTGGATACAAAACAACAGAGGCACACAACATGTATCTAGATAGTACACACTGTGTAGTCTCCCAATTTTTGGTAGAATTAAATTAAATTAAATTAAAAATTGAATCATTAAAACCATATTTCATTGATTTTAAATTAAAGTGTTTGACAATTTGATAATATTTTTAAAGAATCTTAGATGATCAGCTAATTTATTTGAAAAAATCTACAACTATTGGTTCTATAATTTATTTTCCATTATTTCTTTAATGATGGTTATCTCTAAATTAATTTGGATGATCATTATGATGAAAGGGAATCAATCAATCAATTAATTAATTTATGAAAATGTGTTTATATTAATAATAAATAATGGATAATGAAATGAATTTCATCCATTTACTTTTGCATATATGTTTCATGGATGACCATTCATGAGATAGACTAAGACCAGTGTATGTGTTATCATTCATTTTATTTTATTTATTGTATGATCTTGCAATTATTTATTATTAGATTAAATTTTATGGCCTATGAGTAATTCCTCACTCCATTATTATACAATACCCTTGTGTCCAAGGATATTTATGAAATCCCCATTTAACCAATATTTTAGTTCCCCTCACCTATGTGTGAGTTATAAATACATTTAAGGTTATTTTAAAAGGAACCGTAATGATTCTAACCCATGAGATACATAGGTGGACAGGTGGAATGTTCTAACTTATGCCAAGACCAACAATATGAGTTATTTCCCCTCGGTCATAGTATGATTTAATGTCTGCTGATTAATTCAACCATTAGATAAAGCTCATAAATGGGTCAATTAATTAATTAATTAATTATATATATGTAATTATTTATTTTATTGATGCAAGACTACAATCACATAATGAAATAAATTAATGAAAAAATATGAAAATTAAATAAATGGAATCTTCATAAATGTTTAATCCATTATTGTTAATTAATTAAGTAATATCTATATAATTTTAACAGGGCATTTAAATGATAAAAAAAGATAAAAATTATGAATAATAAATTAAAACTCATAAATTAAATATTATGTCAGACTTCCCCTTCAATACTTGATTAGGAATGAAAGCCTTAGAACTATGTGTTTGATCATCCCTCATTGGGACAGTTAATTTTAAAATGGAGTTATTATAGAGGTTATGGGTTGACTTAACCATCTTATATCAATATAAGTATCCCTATCTAAACATTATGTAACTTGGAGTCAAGTATTAAGGAAATCCAAGTTTGTATTTCATGACAGGGGAGTCCACTCAATGGATCAAAGTGCTACAAGAATAAAGTTAGAGAATAACTACATACATAAATTCCTTCAAGTAGATTGACCAACCATCATTGGGGTTACATGTAGGGGTATATAGAACCTTTCCACTAGAATATTCTAATAACGAGACATTTCGAGTTCAATGGGTAGGGCTATTGGGATGTAATTAAATAGAAGGAAATTTAATAAATTCAATTAATTTATTAGTTCATAGAAAATTTATAATCAAGAAAAAGTACTAATAATATGCTCTTTAATTATATAATTAAATGTAAATCTCATCATCCACAATATCCCTATGATCAACATTAGAGAAAGAAAACCACCTCACTGGAAGTAACATCCAGGAGTGGTTTAGACATCTTTAGGTTATGATACACCATGAATGGAAATAATACATTCTAGAATCCTCAATACCAAATCTACCTTCCAAGGAAGAAGGTGATAAATAATTCCTTGTCTACAAAGAACAATTGAGCGACATGGTCATCATTCAATGTTTGATTATTTAATATATGTCCACTGAAACAATAATGTCTCACAAAAACATGATTTTGAAAAAATACTTTGGAACCATCACAGTATTTACTAGGAGAGATATATAAAGGAAAACTTCGATAATTCCATGTTTAAAATTCCGAGAAATCTTGATATGGTTCCCCAAATAGACCTCACATAGTCTTGCTCATTGGATAAATTGAGCTCCTAGATGTTCTATGGTTTAAAATTTCCAAAGAATTGGGTACCTATATCATTCTAGAATCACTCAATAAAATCTATTCTATATTTTTTTTGTAAATTTTAATATAAACAACATCCATAAGACTCTTTTAGATCTTCCTACTATTCTTCACCAAGTAGATAAGGAGAAAAAAACACGAAACTCCTTCAGTCCTTATGGTGGAAAAATGGAATGGTAAATAAATATATATAAGCTCAAAGCTTCTTCATAACCTTCCACGAATATTAATATCAAGGGTAATGAAAGAGAATGAGATGTTTTTGTTTTTTATTTGGCAAGAAGGTCCACTATAAGAAAAACTATACCCATCCAATGAAGTAAGAGGAAGCATAAAATGCATTTGTTATCAAGTGAAATTTCTTTATTTCTATAAATTAGTTAATAGATACAATTTTTGGTTCTCACATATGTATTAAAATACAGGAACAAAGTATATTCAAAAAAATTATCACGGAAAAAAAAACTACGAGTAGCCAACATAGATAAACTTGATGATGTGGCTATTAGGGACTACTACCTCATGTTGGTGACTGGAATGATCCTGGTTTTAAAGGGTTATAATTATGTGCCTTTGGTTACCAAAAACATTATATCTATATCCACATTTGATATGAACGGATTTGTTTTCAAGTTTCAAAATGAATTTTTATTCTTTTATAAAGATATAATTTTTTATGGTAAGTCACACTTAAATAATGGTCTTTACATGTTGGATTACATAAACAATGTAGTGGAAATTGATAATGAAATTGATTCACATGACATGAACCAAAACCAATTATGGAATCACTAGCTTGGTCATGTAAATGAAAATTACTTGAATAAATTATAAAAATATGGATATTTAGATTCTTTTTAACTAACACCAATTTATCTATGTCATACATGTCTACAAAGTAAAATGACCAAAGCCCCATTTAGTGAGAAATGTGAAATGGCCAAATAGATTCTTGAATTAGTTCATAAAGACATGTGTGGACCATTTCCCATTGAGGAAATGGGGGGGGGGGGCTTCTCATACTTAATAACTTTTAATAATTATTTTGGTATGTGTTGATATTTTTACTTAGTAATGTATAAGTTAGATTATTTTGATAAATTTAAGGAATACTAGAGTGAAGTTGAGAACCAACTTGATAAGAGGATTAAGAAACTCCACTCAGACCATAGTAGAGAATATCATAATCAAGAATTCATTAATTATAAACTGAATTTTGGGATCCTATCTTAACTCACTCATCTTTATAAAACTCAATGGAATGGTAGAAGTGAAAGGATGAACTGCACCTTTTTAGACATGGTGAGATCAACTATGAGTCATACGAGTATTTCATTATTCTATTATGGATACACATTACAAGAATATGGAAAAATACTAAACTAAGTGCTAAATAAAGTGTAAAATGATATATCATACCATTTATGGAATGAAAATAAAATTGTGTTTTCATACTTACATGTGTGGGGTTGTGAAACATTTAGTAATGACTCTTTAGGTAACAAAAATGGACCCCAAGGCACAAATCGTTCCTTTATCAGTTACCCTAAAGAAACAAGGGGATATTAGTTATACAACCCCTCAAATAAAAAGGTAATAGTGGAAAGACACACCATATTCATTGATAGAGAAAAAATCTCTAAATGATATAGTGAGAGTGAGATAGACATAGATGAAGTTGAGGTTCATGGTATACAAGAGTTGGTATATGAACAAATTCCACAAAGACCCATTGAAGATGAAGATTTTCTAGAGACACAAGTACTGTGTAAGAGTATAAGAGTGCCTAGATATCCAAAACGGTATATGTTTCTAGTTTCCATGGATGGTGACTCATTATTAGTTCATAATAATGATTCTATAACTTATAAGTAAGTGGTAAGTGACACATATGTTTCTAGGTGGTAAGAATCCATGAATTATGAAATAGATTCCATATACCAAAACCATGTTTGGATATTGGAAGATCCTCCAGTATATGTAAATCCATTTGGTTAAAAATGGATATTTAAGAATAAATTGGACATGGAAGGACAATTTAGTACCTATAAGGCATGACTAGTTGCAAAAGGGTTTTAAAAACATTAAGTAATTAACTACAAAAAAAACTTTTCACCAATTACAATGTTAAAATACATCATAATTATACTTTTAGTTGTGTCTTAACATGACTATGAGATCTGGAAAATCAATTTCAAAACATTATTACATAACATTAAGATTCAGGAAGAAGCCTATATGACATAACCCGAAGGGTTTGTGACTCCAAATGATTCTAACAGGATATGTAAATTGAAGATTTAAATTTATGGATTAATGAAAAAATATAGGTTATGGAATATTTATTTTGATAAATCCATAATATAATTTGGTTTCATAAATAATGATTATGAGCCTTTTTTATTTAAATGGTTTAGTGGAAGTTCAATAGTTTTATTAATATTATATGTTAATGACATATTAATCATTGAAAATGAAATACAAGTCTTATAGTATGTTTACAGAATGGTTGAATAAATACTTCTTCGTGAAGTACATGGGTCCAGAAGAATATATTATTGGGATTAAGATCCATCATGATAGATCTAAGAGGCTACTCAGCAAAAGTCAAAGTACATACATTGAGAAGATAATTAAGAGATTCTATATGGAACAATCTAAGAGGGGACTATTGACAATGTCACATATCATTCACCATTCTTGGAAAATGTGTCCCCATACACATAAGGAAAGATATATAATAGAAAGGATTATATATGCATTAGAAATTGGTTTAGTCATGCATGTTATGCCATGTAATAGACTAGATTTCAGCTAAACATTAAGTGTTGATGGAAGATATCAAGCTGACCCAAGTTACTACCAATGGATGGAAGTCAATAATATCCTTAAGTATTTGAAGAGTACTAAGGATATTCTTCTTATTTATAGATTATATGAGGAACCAGTCATCAGAGGATATGTATATTCTAGTTTCCAAATAGATCAAGATGACATAAGGGCACAAATGAGATACATATTCACTTTTAATGGCGATATTGTGAGATGGAATAGCTCAATGTAGTTTGTGGTCACATATTATACAATAGATTATAAGTATATTTCATCATATAAGGGAGGAAAAGAAGTAATATGGATACAAAAATTAATCTAGGAGCTTGATGTGGTACCTAGAAATAAAGATCCCATCACACTCTATTGTTATAATACTACAGTGGTGGCTCTTGTAAAAGAGACATGGTCAAATTAGTGGACAAATCACACACTTCAGAAGTATAACCTCTTAAGGTATTTTTCTCAGATAGGTGAGGTTTAAGTGAGAATTATTTCCCTAGAATAGAACGCGGTTAATCCCTTGAATAAAAATTTGACTCATAAAAACATGATTATCATTTGACGTCAAGAAGAAAAAAGTCATATGTAGTTGGTTCTTGTCCATGTGCATGTTTTTTTTGAGTTTGTGTCCCAGAAAAAACTATTTATAATTTTATTACATGTATATTTAATGTTTTTATATTAGTAAAACTTATTATTACATATTGTTCATTATTATGAATGACTCTAATATAATAATGACCAAGAGTATACATTGCATTTATAAGGTTACAGAGTTCTCTTATATGATGAGAACCTTGAAGTGTTATGTTGATATTATAAATAATGTTTTTTGGTTGGATAATGTACTATAATGGGACACATAGTACTTGGGTAGTTAGTTTCGAGTACTTGTAAGTGAATGAAGCTTCTTCTTATGATGTTATCAATTATTAATCTCCAATATAGGAGATAATGAGAATATACCCACCATAAGGAATTCCATGTGTTTTGGTGTAATCAGATATTCTAGTCCATGAGCATGTTTAATGGTCCTTAGAATTTAAGATTATCATTAATGTATTTCATGACTCAAACATGTATATTTTTTTATGAAAACAATGATTCAATATTTTCACAATGAGGTAGGTTATGTTGGGTGCATCACAATTTACATGTAATTTATGGATAATAGGAGAATAGATTTGTCCCTTCTATCATTATAGAAGTTGATATCTCAGCTCTTTGTTTATTAATACAGACACACACATATTTATATATAAAAATTGTATATACATTTGTATAGGAATATACACATTCATACATTTTAGTTTAAATAAATTGGATAATGAATATTTATTTCCATATGGTTTATATATTTTAAAATATTTTTTATATGTAAATATTTTTAAATATTTCTTTATATAATTAAATATTTATATATAAATACATAAAAATATGTATATATATGCATATATTTAATTATAAATATCATTAAAATATAAAAAAGGTTAATATTTCAAGACCATAATATCTATATGAGTAGATTCCCTATTAATAAGTTCAGGAACCATAAAAAAGACATGAAGACCCTCTTAAATAAAGAATAAATCTCATCAAATATTAAAAAATTTGGGTGTTGCGACTAAAAAATTAGTTTTGGAGGCATTATATGTCTTTTTGGACCTAAAAAAGTGACCATAATTTCATATATTAATATGGAATAGATCCATTCACATGATTTTATTTGATATCTTCTGTATCTTAAATGGACACCCATATCAAAATTTATATTTATTTGATGTTCAACTCCTATTTTCAACTTATCTTAATAAAATAATTCATTTTTAAATTTTTTATATCACAAAATTGTTATCAAATGTCTATAACTCAATAAGAATTGGAAAATTAGTAATTAACATTATTTTTTAATTATTTTTAACGTATTTTCACCAAATATATTATATATTAATTGTAAATAAATATTTTATATTATGTAAATCAAATTCATGCTAATATATTTTATATATATCAATATAAATATATATTTTTATTGGAATATTATTTTTAATAATATATATATATATATATATATAAAGGACATATTTTATCAATGATAGTTAAAAACTATGACAAATTCCCCCCTTTATCTGTTTTAATAACCATCAAATAAGATAAAAAGATAAATATTTTTCTAGGATGATCAATCTATCAAAAGTAACCAAAATAAAAAAAAATTGGAAAAGAGGATAATTTTTTTCTGTTGTTAATAGAGATGTATTTCTATACATCATGCTAATTGGCCACAAGTAACTTTATTATCACTATAAAAAAGAGGCATTAGCAGCTTTTTTTTCTACTACTGGTGGAATTTTAAACCGTCTCTCAACTGTCTAGTAGCTATTAATAAAACTGACATGTATTGAATGATTAGAATTAATTTATTAGTGGTTATATCATTTTAGAAATTTTTTCTATATATATCATTTTTTGACCATTTAGTAGATATTTTGATTTTATTTAGTGGTGTTTTTTTAAAAGTCAACCCAAAAAATAAAATAGATAAAATGTACATAACCACCTTTAATATATATAGTGGCAGTTATTTTTAGTATTGGTTAATAGAAAACCCTTATAATTAAGATTTTAAGTAAATTAGTTTTTAGTAGTTTTTAAAAACCGTAGCTAAATATTTCTCTTAATGTTTTAAATGTTTAATAAATAATATAAATTTAAAAACTCTGATATGTAATAATCGAAAATATAAATTCATAATAAACCCATAATATATATTTCATACATCATACATCCACATTCATATATATATATATACCTTTTCGTTCATCATTACCTTAGTCAGTGTAACGTCAGTCACCATAACCACAGTCAACTAATAACCACAATCAACCAATACACCAATCATCAATATATACATATAAAATATGTACAACAAAATTCCATTCCCAATATACGTCTACCCCATGAACTTCATTGTATCCATATACCTCCACATCATCTCATCAACTGATACCAACCCCATCATCTCATCAACTATAAAAAAATATTGGAATTAAAAATAAAATTTATAAATCATATTTATAGTAGAATCATTGATAAAATTTAAACATAACATGTGAACTAAGAACCATCGTGACTACCTTATGAATAATGCCTTATATTAGGATGGTCTACATCCTTCCTACTGTCTGTAATGAATAGATCATTTATGAATAAAATTACCTTTCTTTTAATTCCTTATGGATAAATAAAACTCAGGCACTCTTTTTTTATATTATTTTTGGTTTAAATTGCAATTAAGTATCATTATTGTTGATAATATAGTCATTGAACAGTGATCACATAATTGATGTAAATATAAGGTTTAAAAAAATACTTTCAACATAGACAAAGGAGAGGATACCCTGATCCAGTAGACTCAGGCCATACAAAGCTCATTTGTTAGAGATTTGGAAAGAGGTAGAGTTATTGTGCTTTGCTCTTGACCATGACCAATTAGAGCTTCAACATGTTAAGCTTGAATAGAATCACCTATGAGAGAACTTCAAGTTAATAGAGGTTACCACCGAGGCGATGTTATCCCAGCCTCCCCAAGAGTTTGTCACCATCGTACACCTTACCATTAGGTCTTATGTGGCAGTTATAAGGGGTTGTGTAATAAGGAAATAGTTACTTATTGTGTAATACCTTTTTATAAATAACAGAAATATTCCATCAATTCCTTTATGAGAATAGTCTTTCTTAAAAGAATGATAAAACTGATAAATTGAATTTTTGGGGAAAAATGGTAATTTTGAGAAATATATACATTATTATATTAAACTAAGGTTTTATAAAGAAAATTCTTATAAATGATGAATATATAAATTCTTTATTTGTAAATGATTAGGTAATAAATTTAATAAGAGTTATATTTTTTATATGATAAAACAGAAAGTGTATTTTTAAAGAATTTATTTTAAAGTTGTAATGAATTTTTGAATTAATTAATATTTTCATTAAATATTATTATCAAATTACTTTTATGAATAATAAATGATTATATAATTTTTATGAAGTCAAATGTAATTTTTATTAAGGTTTGAAAATTGTTTTTGTCAAAAACCGTGAATTTTCAATAAATGTCAGTTTTCATTTTAAAAGTTAAAATTAACATATTTAGAAAATTATTTGGATAAAATGAATATTATTTTGGGAATCCGGAATTCAAAATTATCCAACGGTGAATTTTTTATAATTTTCTGAGACAATTTAATTTTTAGGTAAAAAATAAATACCGTATACATGTATAATGTGTTTTAAAACATCATAATGACCCAATAGTGATGTAATAAAATAATATAAAATTTATATTCAAACAATATATATTTGAAATTAAAAATAATATGATTTTAGATTTGTTTGATTAATTTTATAATTCCTTTTTGGATCCTCCAAGACTTATAAAATATTTTAATGTTTTAAAATGATTTCCTTGAGTGTGTGAATCACATCCACAAAAGAAAGACTAATATTTTAATATGTTTGGAAATTTTAATTATAAAATTATTATTTTAATTCTATTTGGTGAAAACAATGGTCAAAAACCATGAGATTTTTTGTGATTTTTAGTATTTAATTACATAGGTTCCAAAACCATTGTTTGTGAAATATTAAATAATTCCCCTCTCATTTCCTATGTAAACCCACCCAATATCCCACTTATATTCACTAAAAATCCTTGTAACAAGTCCATATGCTGAATTCACCTCTCTATAATCGTCCCAAGTAACCCCAAGCTCTCAAGAATCCTCTCTCAAGCCTCTCCCAAGCTTTTAGGATTACACATCCAAGTAAGGGACTCCTTCCTTTCTCGTTTTGTCCAAGTTTCATTATGTTGTTATACCATTTTATGTCCAATTAAAAATGTTGGGGTATGATTTTTGACCTCCCCCATACTTCCCTCCTTATGTTTTAATGATGATATACCCCTTTCTCTCTCACTAATGCCTCCCATGTACACTCGTTACCATGCCGAAATTTTGTAATAATTATTCCATTTCTCCTCTTTCTTCAAGTTTCTTTATTATGCTATGCCTTCTATTTAAAAATTCCTTATGTTGTTAAATGTATCTATATGACCCCTTACTTTCAATTTTATGTAAATATTATTAGATATCCCTTTCTCTCTCATCAACCATTTTTATGAATTTTTATGTCACACTGTTAGGTTGTCGAAATTACACCAAAATTTTCCATGCCAAAATCATTATACATTTAAAGGTTACCCTTGATTTCAAGGTTTATCACTTCTTTGGTGGGCTAAAACCTAGCCTACAGAAAGCCCTAGCGATCTGCGACTTTGAATGCTATGAGGAGATTGTCTGATGTGCCCTCACAGTTGATATGGAGATCGGATAATCTTAAGGGTATCATGGGGATAAGAAGTGAAAATGGACATTAATTATAGCGGTTTGATGGGAAAAATCAACGGTGCTAAGAAATTCTAGAATCCTACTTGCCAATGGTGTGGGAAGAAGCACCCTGGAAATTACCTGAAGGGGATGAGGAAATGATTTAGGTGTGGAAGATAAGGGAACCCGTCTAACAATTTCCATTGGGAGAAACCCAATAGTGTGGAAGAGGAAAGTAATTCTCTAATCAACCCTCATCTCATTTTTCATTTCTACAACTACAAGGAACTAGGTCACATTGTGAACCAGTACCCTAAGACAAGGGTAATTGGAGGCAACCAAAAACCTCCAAGGAAGTAAGGGTGATATTTTTTCATTACTACTGGTGAAGAAAATCCCGAAAACGAAGTGGTGACAGGTATGCTTGTTATTCATTTTGGAATGGTGGACGTACTTCTTGATTCTGGATATATGCATTATTTTATATCCTAAAAGTTTATTAGAATAGTCCAAACACCACCACAAATCATGGAAGTAGAGATGCCGGTGAGAATGGTAAATGGGAAAATTATTACATCCCATGAATATAACTCCTCCCATATCAAAATATGTGGATTGAACTTCCTGATGAATCTCATCATACTCCATCTCATGTAGTTTTATGCAATTATTTGCATGAATTGGCTTTACCTATATAGATCCAACATAAATTTTTGTGAGATAGAAATCACTCTCCATATAGTGAATCAGCCTCTGATTATATACAAGTGAATGGAGGATAATTAATCTTCTTTAGCACCATAATATAAAGCATGGATATTAATTCCCTATGATAACATGTATTATTCTCATATTATTGATTCTAGGGAAGGAAATAGCCTTGAAGGCATGCCTATTGTAAGGTAATTCTCTAATGTGTTTCCTGAGGAATTGTCTGGTCATCCTCTTAGAAGAGTTATTAAATTCTTGATTGATCTTATAAATGGGGAATTTCCAATATCCAATACTATGTATAGAATGGATATTGTAGAGCTTGAGGAGATAAAGAAACAATTATAGGAGAATTTGGCTAAAAGGTTTATACGCCCAAGTGATTCACCATGGGGTGAATCAGTCCTATTTATCCAGAAGAAGGAAGGGTCAATACGCATTTTCATTGACTATAATGAGCTCAAAAAATCATGATAAAGAATAAGTATTCTTTTCCATGAATTTATGACTTTTTCAATCAGCTACATGGAGTACAATACTTTTCCATGGTGGATCTATTTTTGTGATATTACCAAGTAAGGGTGAAGAAAGAGGATATCCCCAAGACTGCTTTTTATACAAGGTACGGGCACTGTGAATTCATAGTAAAGACTTTAAAACTCACTAATTCTCTATAAATATTCATGGGATTGTTGAATAGGGTCTTTAGATATTACCTCAACAAATTTATGGTAGTCTTTATTGATGATATTCTAATATACTCCAAAAACAAGGAGGAGCATGAGGATCATCTAAGCATTGTACTATAGACCATGTGAAAAGAGAAGATCTATGAAAAGTACATCAAGAGTGAGTTTTGGTTGAAGGAATTCTCATTCTTGGGGAATATCATCACAATAAAAGGGATATTTGTGGATCCTTCCAAAAAAATAAATTGACGGATGGAAAAGGCCGACATCTATGATGGATATCCATAACATCATGGGGTTAGATAGATATTATCACCTATTTGTGAGAAATTTCTCACAATTTTCAATCCCTCTTAACAAGATAACTCGGAAGGAAGTCAAGATTTCTTAGAATGATGAATGTGAAGAAAGATTCATGGATTTAAAGAAGAGGTTTATCACTACCCCTGTGCTTACACTACCCACAAGTGGGTAGATTTTTGTAATTTTTAGCGATGCTTCAAAGAGGGGCATGGGCTGTGTGTTGATGAAGAATGACAAAGTCATCACCTATGACTCAAGGAATTTGAAAATTCATGTGAAAAAACTATCCCACACAGGATCTAGAGGTAGTAGCTATGATATTTTCATTGAAAATTATGACATTAACTTTTTGGGGAAAATATTTAAATATATACAGATCACAAAAGTATCAAATATATATTCACACAGATTGAGATGAACATGTTCCAACGAAGATGGTTAGATCTCATCAGGGATTATGACTACTCAATCCATTACCACCCAAGGAAAGTGAACAAGGTAGAGGATTATATTATTATAAAGGACAAAATAATTATATCATTGATTAGAATTTAAAATGGCCCAATCTTCTTAGATTTGATGAAAATAGACATGTGAATTATAAAGAAGGAAACATAATTAATCCTTTCACAAATGATTGCTCAACCATATCTTTTGGAAAGGTTAAAGGATACTCAAAAATATGATGTGGGAATTCTGAAGAAAGTGGAAACTATTAGAAAAGGGAAATCCTCGAAGATAAATGTTAATGAAGAAGGAATTATGAGATTTTGGTCAAGACTATGTGTTCCATTAAATATGGAGTTAAAGATAGAACTCCTGGATGATTCACATAGTTTGAATTTCTCCATCCACCCAAGAAACAAAAATATGTATCAGAATCTCCAAGATAATTATTGGTGGGATAACATGAATAAAGATATCACCTAATATACATCAAAGTTTTAGGTATGCCAGTAAGTGAAGGTTGATAGGTAAAAGTCTAAGGGGATGATGCAACCATTAACCATACTAACATGGGAATGGGAGAACATAACAATGGAATTTGTCACTAGACTTCCAAAGACATCCAAAGGAAATAATGCAATCTGAGTTGTTGTGGATCATCTTACAATGACTGCACACTTCATTTTAATTCGATAGGATTTCTCATTGGATCAACTAGTACAGATATACATCAGAGAAGTGGTAAGGCTTCATGGTGTGCCACTATCGATTGTATCCAATCGAGATCCAAGACTCACCTCTACATTCTAGAAGAGTCTCCTACATACTTTGAATACTAATATGAACTTTAGCATGGATTTTAATCCTCAAACTGATGGCCAATCTGAGAAAACTATCCAAACACTTGAGGACATGTTGAAAGCAAGCTCAATAGACTTCAAAGGAGGATGGGATCAACATCTTCCTCCTATTTAGTTCTCTTAGAACAATAGTTTTCACTCAAGAATCTAAATGACTCTTTATAAAGACCATTATGGGAAGAGGTGAAGAACACCGACATGTTGGGATGAAGTTGGGGAGTGAAAATTTCTAGGTCCAGAAATGGTTGAAGAAATTGTGGAGAAGGTTAAGACCATCCAACAGCACAACAAAGCTGCTCTGAGTCGACAAAAGAGCTATGCTGACAACCATCGATGAGACCTAGAGTTTGATGTTGGAGATATGGTTTTCCTCCACATATCTCCGTGGAATAGAGTGATGAGATTTAGGAAGAAGTGAAATCTTATTCCAAGGTTCATCGGCCAGTTTGAGACCCTTGATCGCATCGTAGCAGCAGCATATCAACTAGCACTCCCACCGAACCTATCTCAAGTACATAATGTATTCCATGTGTCACTTTTGACGAAGTACATGCTTGACCCATCACATGTACTTATTCTAGAGGTGGTACAATTAGAGAATAACCTTTCCTATGAAGAGAAGCTGGTGAAGATCTTAGATCGTAGGGAAAGAGTTCTATAAAATAAGACAATTCCTCTCATCAATGTGTTGTCGAGAAACCACAAGTTTGAACCAGAAACATAGGAACAGGAGGAAGTGATGAGAAAGAATTAACCTCATCTATTTTAGTGTGGGAAAAGAAAATTTCAAGGGTGAAATTTCCTAAGGTTTTAATGCTGTAATGACCCAAAAATTTATGAATAAAATTCCCTTTCTTTTAATGAATTATGGACATAGAAAACATATGCAATAGTTTTTTTTTGGTTTAAATTACTGTTAAGTATCGTTACCATTTATAATATTGTAAGTGAATAGTGATCACACAACTGATATAAATATATTGTTTAAAAAAATACATCCAACATAGACAATGGAGAGGATATTCACATCCAGTAGACTCATGCCATACAAAGCTCATTATTCGGAGTTTGGGAAGGAGGTAGAATCACTGGGATTCACTTTTGGCCAAGCCCAAGTTGATATTCAACATGTGAAACTTGAACAAAATCTTCTATGGGAGAAGTTGAAGTTAATAGATATTACCACCTGAGCAATGTTATCTGAGCCGCCCAAGAGTTTTTCACCATCACACACCTTACCCTTAGGTCTTATGTGGGTGTTATAATGGGTCATGTAATAAGTAATTATTTACTTATTATGTAATCCCTTTTTATAAATAAAAGTTTTATTCCATAAATTCCTTTATGAGAATAGTCTTTCTTAAAAGAATGATAAAATTGATAAATTGAGTTTTTGGGGAAAATTGTAATTTTGAGAAATATATACATTATTATATTAAACTAATGTTTTATAAAAACAATTCTTCTAAATAATGATTATATTAGTTCTTTATATATAAATGATTAGGTAATCAGTTTGATAAGAGTTATATTTTTTATACGATAAAATAGAAAGTGTATTTTTAAAGAATTTTTTTTAAGGAATTAATGAATTTTAATATTTTAATAAAATATTATTATAAAATTACTTTTGTGAATAATAAATGAGTACATAATTTTTATGATGTCAAATGGATTTTTTATGAAAGTTTGATATTTGTTTTTGTCAAAACTCGTGAATTTTCAATAAATGTCAATTTTAATTTTAATGTGAAAATTAAAAAATTTAGAAAATTATTTAGATAAAATTAATATTATTTTTGGAATTCAGATGTCTAAATTATCCAACAATGAATTTTTTATAATTTTCAGAGATAATCAATTTTTTTTGGTAAAAATTAAATACCGTATAAATATATAATATGTTTTATGACATCATAATAACTTAACGGTGATGTAATAAAATAATATAAAAGGGATATTCATAAAATATAAGTTTTACTTTTAAAATAATGTGATTTTATATTTGTTTAATTAATTTTATGATGCCTTATTGGACCGTCCAATACTTATAATATAAGACCCTGGCCTTAAACCTTAATTAATATTGAATTACATGAACAATTCACATCGAGGATCTTTTCAGGTTTAGAGTTTTAGAGAATTAGGACATAACTATTACATCTCAAAATATTACAAAGTAGAAACTTCTACTAAGTTTCCATAAAATAAAAACTCTTAAAAAGAAATATGTCTAGTTCCATGTTTTAGGTAGCATGACTTTCCCTTGATCCCATCCTTGACCCTATTCCACGTTAAGTCCAATGAAAAACATTTCAAAAACTTGGGATGAGCACAAATAGCACAGTAAGGGATACACAACGAATGAAAACTGTTAGTTTTTCAAAACATCAAGTAAACCATGTATACTTTATCAAAGTAATACTTTTCACCTTTTCGAAGTAGTAAAAACTCTTCACTGAATAAAAGTTCTTTACTTACCCTACTGTAACCAGAAGATTACCATTAAACCCATATAAAGATCACACAACATATAAAGGTAACTTGAGACATAAACATACTTTAAGTGGAATAACCATACGGTCGACTTCCACACATACTTAATGGAATAGCCATACGGCCGACTTCCACACATACTTAATGGAATAGCCACACGGCCAACTTCCATACCCAATGCATTGGAGGTTATAACGTAACCACCCGTCCTGGTATTCACGGAACCACCCGTCATATGGTTTATCATGTAATCACCCGTAAAATGTCCAAGTACCATTATAAAATTATAACACATAAAACCAACATAAAGGAATGATAACATTTCCACATTTCAATAAAAATATATCATTTAAATATATTGACATAATAGAATCCTTTATCAAAACCATTTTCAATACCAAAATACAAGAAAAGTATATGGTATTTATTTTATTTTAAAAACATTACGACTTGTTGAGGAAGACAAATATAAAATAATACTCGTGGCGGCGGAAAAGGTCATTGTCACCGCGTACGTAAAAAGAAACATTACTTTTTGTCATTTAGTAAAACACTTCGTAGAAAAAAGATTCCTTTTGAATAAACGTAAACGTCAGAGGGGTTTATACAATGTATAAAAGATGGTTTTGTATAAAACAAAATATGCCTCAATAAATGGAGATTGAGACGAAGACCCTTACAAAGACGGTATCCTTGGTTTAAGGATAAATCAATTGCATAATTATGTGTGACAAATGAATACACCAAATATAAGTGAATATTAAGTGTAAAACAATCAGAGGTTATTCAGACATATTCATAGAACGACATATTCAAGGAGTACAAGTTTATCCCAAAGAATCAAATTTGGGTTAAGAAGTTCCCTTGCAAAAATTTGACAGCCTAACGACGTCACTTCAAAATTCACGAAAAGAGTTGATGAGAGATAAAAAAGGTATCTCATCACTTGTACATAAAATTTACATTAATAAGGATATATGAGAACATATCCCAACATAACAATATGTGAATTAAAAGACCCAACAAAAGAAGTCTTTTAAAAAGAGGAGGGTGAAAGGTTCCCTTACCGACTTGGGTATATTTTGAAACATACACCCCATGAAAGAAGGAGAATACATCATTGATGTAAATAATCATAAAAGAAATTATATTACACAAAGAGTTGAATAATGGGAAGTACATACACCACTCAAAGGAAATTTTGGAAAATGTAGCATAAATCTCACGGGAATAAAAGTGAGATGAAAAATCCCTTACAAAAACTCGGCAGCCTAACGGCGCCACTTAAAACATCCAAAATGGATTGATGAGAGAAAATAGGGTCTCTCATCATATTAACATAAAGTTTATAAAATAACATCCCCCAACATAACAAATAGGATCTTAAAAGAAGCGACAAAAAGGAGAGTACTTAAAAAGAAAGAGAGAGGTTGGATCTCTTACAAAAATTCGGCAGCCTAACGGTGCCACCCAAAACATCCAAAATGGATTGATGAGAGAGAATAGAGTCTCTCATCATATGAACAATAAAAATTACAGTAAGAGTAATATAAAAGAACATCCCAATAACAAGAAAGATGTTCTTTAAAAGGAATGACATAAAAGAGTGTACTTTAAAAGAAAGAGAGGAGTAAGATCCCTTACCTCAAGTCCGACTTGTCTTGTTCGTTTCTTTATATTCCTGAATAATAAACTTTGGTAAATTTATAATTGCTTAAGTAACTCTTATAAAGATTATTATTCAGTTCATATCACATATTTTAATGTCATAATTATTGGTTAATAATATGAGTTCCTATCAGACGTTTTTGTCGATGTTTGGTACATGAGTCAAAAATTGAACTTGTTGGAAAATAATTTTCCATGTAGTTATAGGTACATAATATCCAGAATAGTATTGATGTTTTGAAAATCATATATATCCAGTATATATTCATTTTATACTATTCCATAGCATTTGGATATAAAAATTAAAAGCACCGTTCATGGAGACGGTAGGTCGTACGTACGCATGAACGCTACTTTCATTTTTTTGTCATATTAATGGAATTAAAACAAAATGAGAGATGTATATATATGTTATAATTACAGAATGATATCCATAATTTATATGAAATATATTACATATATATCCATTATATATATGTACTTATAATAGTACATAACATTTTGAGATAAGAAATGAAATGTACCATTCATGGAGACGGTAAGTCGTACGTACGCATGAACGCTACTTCCATTTCTATTTCATATTTAATGGAATTTAAACATAATGATACATAATAATATTTTAATTACAGTATGGTATCATATATAATATCATTAAATATATCCTTTATACATACCACATATGGTATTAACGAATCAAATCACTTTGAGGGGGCGGTAGTCCGCACTTCCTTAAATGAAGATATTGCGTTTACCCATAATGGAAACCATAAAGGTATGCCATAAATGAAAAATACAGAAGCTTAAGTAAAACATAAACATATTATATATCATATATAAATATAGTGTCATCTTAATGGCCACCTTTGAAGGTGTTAGAAGAATGTTGAACAATCATCGTTTCGTGAGGCAGAAATTCACCATCCACAGAAACAGTATGTTATTTAAACATTAGATGTAGGTGTGTGTAAGTGTAGCTAGAATCCTTATTATAAAAACATCCTAGTATATGGAATATACTATATTTGTTACAAAATAAATGAGTAAAAAGAGTTTAGGGGGTTGGAGAAGCAAAATAAAACAAAAGGAATCAAGTGAAGACATTACCTTAAAATCGGGTAACTCCGTTTGGTTTGAGCTCAAAGGCTTCCTTGGTAAGACTTATGCCCAAAGTGAGGCTTAAAGGAGTTAGAGAGGTATGTGTAGAGACAAAATGGGCAGGGGTTGGATGATCCAAAGGCTTTGGGAGTGCGGGTAAGGAGGTAGAGGTGGGGGCCTTTTATAAGAGGAGAGGAGGGGCACTCTTGGAATGTAAGGAAATTTTACTTTATTTTAGAATGATTTTAGGATTTTAATGGTCCCACATTGATGTGTTTCGAGGATAAGGTTATAATAGTTCGAAATACACCCATAAAATAGGTTTTGGACATGTGTAGGTATTAGATTTTACATTATCCTTCCATTTTATTTAAATCGTTAAATAATGAGGTCATCACTGCATCATCATGATGTCATAAATAATTTAATTTATTTAATGTCTAAAAATTATAAAAAAAATATAATGATGTAGGAAATCTTTTAGTATTTCTAATTAATATTTATAGTCAAATATCTGACTTTTATAACCACATGTAAATTTTTTTTTAGTAAAACATATCATGTGTGTGTCATTTTTACTTTAACATTAAATAAAAAAGTATTTATGTCATTTTCCAACCAAAGTGGCTCCATGTGGTCCCCAAGTTGACGCATGGATTTTCTTGGTCGTCCATGACACATCTAATGAGTGTAGGATATGTTTCAAGTTCATTTCATATTATTACAACAATATTTTTACCTTAAATTACACTAATTATCTCTAATCACGATTAAAACTTAATAAGTTACTATTCACCAAAAAATTATTTTAATCTCATTGAACCAAATTTTACTTCTTAATGAAAAACATGTATGTTGGATTTTTGAAATTTAAAACACAGAGGTGGTAAAATTTCATTTAAACGAAAAATCAGTTTTTTAAGTACCACTTAGTGGTTTCACTATTCATCAAAAATTGAAGTTTTTCCGAAAATTACCAAAACTTCACCCTAAGCTATATTTGATATTTAGCATTAAAAAATGAAGTCCATTTTACAAAATTCAAAACATATAAGTTGCATTAATTAATTTAATAATTAATTCCCGCTGTCAGAGCAAATAGCGTGTTTTTATGAAACAATAAGTATCAAAAGATTGGCAGTAGTTTAAGTCCGATTTCAAAGTGAAATTAATTCCAACGACCACTATTGGATTTAATGGTAAAAATATTTTCAAAATTAACTTTAAAACCAATTAAAAAGATAATATAATCATATAAATAAATTAGATTAAAAAGAGGTTTTGAATTAAAATACAACATTTTACACTATTCATTATAAAATGAACTTTATCGGAAAGATACCAAAAATTTACACAAAGTAAATTTTGATGTCCCAATTCTAAAGAAAAGTTTTATTTGGTCCAATAGAATGTATAAGAGTGAACAAAACTATATTTAATGACGGTTCACCATCAAAAGGCGATAAGTGAACCTTTAGTGAAAATTAGGGCATATATGCCTAAAATTGAATTCTTTCCGTATTTTAAGCCTTTATCATGTATTAGATAAAAGTTAAAACATTTAAGAAACATATATGATCATATTTTAGTTATTTCTATCCTTTCCCGCCAATAAAACGGTTATGTGTTAACTACCATTTAAAATAATATTATTTTATTACAAGTGTGCAACATAAGATTTCAATGAAACTCTTTGTTGCGTATCAGGTACGCTATCGAACATAGAAAACCTTTAAAGTGATTTTAATATTTTATTCACAAATATGGATAAATATAAAAATGTCATATTCTTTATTTACCTGGGGTGTTACATCCTTCCCCCCTTTTGGGAATTGCGTCCTCGCAATTTTAAAATTGGGCTCGGAAACATCCTTGAAAGTCCCACATTGGAACAAGATTCGGTAAAACAATCACTTTAAAATAAAGGGAGAGAAGTACAGAGGTCACCTGAGTTAACCCATACTATGATTCCAAGTAGGAAAATATGGATATGGAAGAAAAAACAAAGGGTCATGTTCTGATGGAGAGTGATAGTAAACATGTCTAGGAGAAAGTTAACCATAAGAAAATCACAAAATTGTGATGGGTTATACAGTATTCGATTCCCCAGTAGGAAAAGTTAACAGACAACATTTTTGTTTTAACTTACTTTTTATTGAGGAATTTATTCATAAGGAAACATAATCACTTATCATGTTGACTTTCAACTTTTACTAGATTTCTTACACAAACTCATATTTTCTCCAAAAGACGAGTATTTAGGAAGACTTGTTCACATTAAGAGTACTATAATCAACATCTATAGAATCACCTAATCCAAAAAAGAGAACTATATACTTCCCATGTCTTTAGACTTTAACCAAAACCAAAACCAAAAAGGTTAGTACAAGATCAGATAATCCAGAAAAGGATAACCCCTTTATAAAAAGAAAATCTATTCTTAATCTCCAAAATTTGTACAACAAAACCGAAAGTTCAACGAGGACCATTCGATAAACAATTTATCCATAAAATTCTTCAAAGTAAACCAATCTAAGATTGAAACCCAAATATTTGAAGGATTTAGTCACATAGTCTTCCAAGTTAGATCGTAACATTTATCTCCAAACAACATCAGTTGCTCCTAAAGTCTCGTATTGAAAAGTAATTAACCTAATCACATATCCTCCATGATAGGTTAATAAATTTCCATAGATAACCAAAAATAAACTTACTCTTAATTCATAAAATCATCTAACTAATAAGAATCAGTCAAACTAACCAGGGACTTCATGTAGTCCAGTGGTAGGTGATAAATACCAGTTGCACTTTGGTTGTGGGTTCGATTCCCGCAGTTTTGTCCGACGCGATGGGTTGTCACACGGTCTGCGTGTTGTCCTTTTTCCAAACCTATATAATTCTTAAAACATTCCCCAAAAGGAGATAAAATCTTCAAAAATAATCATAACATATTTTAACCTCAAGTTTATCTCATGCCTTTCATTTTCCATCATATCATATAATAACCTATAATTACCTCAAAAGTAAGGATCATATAAACTCTAATGGTTACCTTTAATATTATTACCTGAACTTCCACATCGATTGGTCATCTCGTACATGATGCATTACAGATCATACCAAGGTTCAAGTGGTTTATCATGACTCCTTGATAGTTGGTTTAGAACAACCACGAGTTTCCTCATTGAATCCCAAATTTTATCTAGTATCTTAATCAGAGAACCACCACAGTTTCCTTCAAACCTGTTGTCTCTTTGGTGCCTGCTAGATCCATCCATTCACTAAAAACAGAAATGTCAATGTGGGTATATCAACAAAACCGTAATGTACTAATGAGGAGGGTAAACACTAAGATATACTTACTCATTCACTTTATCTAAAACTAGGACTCTTTCTGAAATCCTAACCATTATGGTAATGTCACTTATGCTTATAGAATAGACTAACCTCTAAAGTTATCTAAACAGACCATTGATACCAACTATAAGACCCCGGCCTTAAACCTAACTTAATATTGAATTAAATGAACAATTCACATCGAGGATCTTTCCAGGTTTAGAGTTTTAGAGAATTAGGACATAACTATTACATCTCAAAAGATTACAAAGTAGAAACTTCTACTAAGTTTCCATAAAATAAAAACTCTTAAAAAGAAATATGCCTAGTTCCATGTTTTAGGTTGCCTGACTTTCCCTTAATCCCATACTTGACCCTATTCCACGTTAAGTCCTATGAAAAACATTTCAAAAACTTGGGATGAGCACAAAAAGATCAGTAAGGGATACAGAAAGAATGAAAACTGTTAGTTTTTCAAAACAACAAGTAAACCATGTATACTTTATCAAAGTAATACTTTTCACCTTTTCGAAGTAGTAAAAAATATTCACTGAATAAAAGTTCATTACTTACCCTTCTATAACCAAAGGATTACCATAAAACCCATATAAAGATCACACAACATATAAAGGTAACATGGGACATAAACATACTTAAGTGGAATAACCATACGGTCGACTTCCACACATACTTAATGGAATATCCATACAACCGACTTCCACACATACTTAATGGAATAGCCATACGGCCGAATTCCATACCCAATACATTGGAGGTTATAACGTAACCACCCGTCCTGGTATTCACGACACCACCCGTCATATGGTTTATCACGTAACCACCTGTAAAATGTCCAAGTACCATTTTAAAATTATAACACATAAAACCAACATAAAGGAATGATAACATTTCCACATTTCAATCAGAATATATCATTTAAATATATTGACATAATAGAATATTTTATCAAAACCATTTTCAATACCAAAATACAAGAAAAGTATATGGTATTTATTTTATTTTAAAAACATTACGGCTAGTTGAGGAAGCCAAATATCAAATAATACTTGCGGCGGCGGAAAAGGTCGTTGTCACCGCGTACGTAAAAAGAAACATTCCTTTTTTTCTTTTAGTAAAACGATTCGTAGAAACAAGATTCCTTTTGAATAAACGTAAACTTCAAAGGGGTTTATACACCGTATAAAATAAGGTTGTGTATAAAACAAAATATGCCTTAATAAATGGAGATTGAGATGAAGACCCTTACAAAGACGGTATCCTTGGTTTAAGGATAAATCAATTGCATAATTATTTGTGACAAATGAATACACCAAATATAAGTGAATATTAAGTGTAAAACAATCAGAGTTTATTCACACATATTCATAGAATGACATATTCAAGAAGTACAAGTTTATCCAAAAGAATCAAATTTGGGTTAAGAAGTTCCCTTGAAAAAATTTGACAGCCTAACGGCGTCACTTCAAAATTCAGGAAAAGAGTTGATGAGAGATAAAAAAGGCATCTCATCACTTAGACATAAAATTTACATCAATAAGGATATATGATAACATATCCCAACATAACAATATGTGAATTAAAAGACCCAACAAAAGAAGTCTTTTAAGAAGAGGACGGTGAAAGGTTCCCTTACCGACTTGGGTATCTTTCGAAACATACACCCCATGAAAGAAGGAAAATACATCATTGATGTAAATACTCATAAACGAATGTATATTACACAAATAGTAGAATAATGGGAAGTACATACACCACTCAAAGGAAATTGTGGAAAATGTAGCATAAATCTCACGGGAATAAAAGTGAGATGCAAAATCCATTACGAAAACTCCGCAGCCTAATGACGCCACTTAAAAAATAAAAAATGGATTGATGGGAGAAAATAGGGTCTCTCATAATATTAACATAAAGTTTATAAAATAACATCCCCCAACATAACAAAAATGATCTTAAAAGAAGTGACAAAAAGGAGAGTACTTAAAAAGAAAGAGAGAGGTTAGATCTCTTAAGAAAATTCGGCAGCCTAACGGCGCCACCCAAAACTTCCAAAATGGATTGATGAGAGAGAATATGGTCTCTCATCATATGAACAATAAAAATTACAGTAAGAGTAATATAAAAGAACATCCCAATAACAAGAAAGATGAGCTTTAAAAGGAATGACATAAAAGAGTGTACTTTAAAAGAAAGAGAGGAGTAAGATCACTTACCTCAAGTCCAACTTGTCTTGTTCCTTTCTTTATATTCCTGAATAATAAACTTTGGTCAATTTATAATTGCTTAAGGAAGTCCTAAAAATATTATTATTCAGTTCATATCACATATTTTAATGTTATAATAATTGGTTAATAATATGAGTTCATATCAGACGTTTTTGTCGATGTTTGGTACATGAGTCAAAAATTGAACATGTTGGAAAATAAGTTTCCACGTAGTTATAGGTACATAATATCCAGAATAGTATTGATGTTATAAATATCATATATATCCAGTATATTTTCATTTTATACTATTCCATAGCATTTGGAGATAGAAATTAAAAGCACCGTTCATGGAGACGGTAGGCCGTACGTACGCATGAACGCTACTTTCATTTTTTTGTCATATTAAAGGAATTAAAACAAAATGAGAGATGTATATATATGTAATAATTCCAGAATGATATCCATAATTTATATGTAATATATTACATATATATCCATTATATATATGTACTTATAATAGTACATAACATTTTGAGATAAGAAATGAAATGTACCGTTCATGAAGACAGTAAGCCGTACGTACGCATGAACGCTACTTCCATTTCTATTTCATATTTAATGGAATTAAAACATAATGATACATAATAATATTTTAATTACAGTATGGTATCATATATAATATCATTAAATATATCCTTTATACGTACCACATATGGTATTAACAAATCAAATCACTTTGAGGGGGCGGTAGTCCGCACTCTCTTAAATGAAGATATCACGTTTACCCATAATGGAAACCATAAAGGTATGCCATAAATGAAAAATACAGAAGCTTAAGTAAAACATAAAGATATTATATATCATATATAAATATAGTGTCATCTTAATGTCCACCTTTTAAGGTGTTAGAAGAATGTTGAACAATCATCGTTTAGTGAGGCAGAAATTCGTCATCCACAGAAACAATATGTTCTTTAACCATTAGATGTAGGTGTGTGTAAGTGTAGCTCAAATACTTCATATGAAAACATCCTAGTATATATAAGATACTGTATTTGTTACAAAATAAATGAGTAAAAAGAGTTTAGGGGGTTGGAGAAGCAAAATAAAACAAAAGGAATCAAGTGAAGACATTACCTTAAAATCGGGTAACTCCGTTTGGTTTGAGCTCAAAGGCTTCCTTGGGAAGACTTATGCCAAAAGTGAGGCTTCAAGGATTTATAGAGGTATGTGGAGAGACAAAATGGGAAGGGGTTGTCCGAGCCAAAGGCATTGGGAGTGTGGGTAAGGAGGTATAGGTGGGGGCCTTTTATAAGAGGAGAGGAGGGGCACTCTTGGAAAGTAAGGAAATGTTACTTTATTTTAGAATGAGTTTCGGATTTTAATGGTCCCAAATTGATGTGTTTCGAGTATAAGGTGATAAGGGTTCTAAATCCACCCATCCAATAGGTTTTGGACATGTGTAGGTCTTGGATTTTACATTATCATTCCATTTTATTTAAATCGTTAAATAATGAGGTCATCACTGCATCATCATGATGTCATAAATAATTTAATTTATTTAATGTCTAAAAATTATAAAAAAAATACCATGATGTAGGAAATATTTTTCTCTTTCTAATGAATATTTATAGTCAAAAAATAGGACTTTTATAACCCCATGTAAAAAATGATTTAGTAAAACATATCATGTGTGTGTCATTTTTACTTTAACCTTAAATAAAAAAGTATTTATGTCATTTTCCAACCAAAGTGGTTCCATGGGGTCCCCAAGTTGACCCATGGATTTTCTTGGTCGGCCATGACACATCCAATTAGGGTAGTACATGTGTCAAGTTCATTTCATATTATTACAACATTATTTTTACCTTAAATTACACTAATTACCTCTAATCGCGATTAAAACTTAATAAGTTACTATTCACCAAAAAATTATTTTAATCTCATTGAACCACATTTTACATCTTAATGACAACCATGTATGTCGGTTTTTTGAAATTCAAAACACAGAGGTTGTAAAATTTCATTTAAACGAAAAATCAGTTTTTTAAGTACCACTTAGTGGTTTCACTATTCATCAAAAATTGAAGTTTTTCAGAAAAATACCAAAACTTCACCCTAAGCTATATTTGATATTCCGCATTCAAAAATGAAGTCGATTTTAAAAAATTCAAAACATATATGTTTTATTAATTAATTTAATAATTAATTCCCACTGTCAGAGCAAATAGCGTGTTTTTATGAAACAATAAGTATCAAAAGATTGACACTAGTTTAAGTCTCATTTCAAAGTGAAATTAATTCCAATGACCACTATTGGATTTAACGGTAAAAATATTTTCTAATTTCACTTTAAAACCAATTAAAAAGATAATCTAATAATATAAATAAATTATATTAAAAAGAGGTTTTGAATTAAAATACAACATTTTACACTATTCATTAAAAAATGAACTTTATCAGAAAGATACCAAAAATTTACACAAAGTAAATTTTGATGTCCCAATTATAAAGAAAAGTTTTATTTGGTCCAATAGAATTTATAAGAGTGAACAAAACTATATTTAATGACGGTTCTCCATAAAAAGGTGATAAGTGAACCTTTAGTGAAAATTAGGGCATATATGACTAAAATTGAATTCTTTCCGTATTTTAAGCCTTTATCATGTATTAGATAAAAGTAAAAACATTTAAAAAACATATATATTCATATTATAGTTATTTCTATCCTTTCCCGCCAATACAACGACTATGTGTTAACTACCATTTAAAATAATATTATTTTATTACTAGTGTGCAACGTAAGATTTCAATGAAACTCTTTGTTGCGTATCGAGTACGCTATCGAACATAGAAACCCTTTAAAGTAATATTAATATTTTATTCACATATATGGAAAAATATAAAAATTTCATATTCTTTATTTACCTGGGGTGTTACATATAGAACATTTTAACATTTTAAAATGATTTCCTTGAGGGTGTGACTCACCTCCACATAAGCAATCCTAATAGTTTAATATGATTGGCCATTGGAATTATAAAATACTTTTTTATACTTCTATATGGAAAAAAACATAGGAAAACCCATGGTAAGTTTAGTGGTTTTGAGTATTTAAGCATATAGGTTCCAAAACCTATGTTTGTGAAATATTAAAGAATTCTCCTCTCATTTCCTTTATAAACCCACCCCTGCTCCCACTTCTGTTCAGTAAAAATCCTTGGAACACGTCCCTAATATGTCCTTAACTCTATAGAATCCTCCCAAGGTGCCTCATTCTTCAAAGAATCCTCTCTCAAGACTCCCCCAAGCCTTTGGGATCACACATCCATATAACGGATTCCTTCCTTTCTCCTTTTTGTCCATGTTTCTTTATATTGTTATACCCTTTTATCTCCAATTAAAAATATTGGGGTATGATTTATCACCTACCACATACTACCCTCCTTATATTTTGATGATGATAAACCCCTTTCTCTCTCATTAATCCCTCCCATGTACATCCATTACCACGCCGAAATTTCGTAAGAATTATTCCATTTCTTCTCTTTCTTCAAGTTTTTTATTATGTTATGCCTTATATTTATAAATTACTTGCATTGAGACATGTATATATATGAAACCCTTACTATAAATTTCAGGTAAACATGATGAGATACCCCTTTATCTCTCATCAACCATTTTTATGAATTTTTATGACATGTTGTTAGACTGCCGAAATTGCACTGTGATTTTCCATGCCAAAATCACCATGTAGTGAATACCATGCCCATTTCACTCTCAAGGGTATTAACCTTTATGAACATATAATTATTTATTATCGAATTTCGAGTATGTATTCCTCATTCCTTTATCATGTAATAAATGATGATGTTAAATTAATCCATTTTATATGATCTATGTGGCACAATTAAGCATGATATTGAAATGATTATGAAGGGTACGCTCTGATAGCGTTCAAATGCATTAGGTAATGTTTAATATCATGATATTTCATGTTTTTATAGGGGTTTTCCTAATTCATTTTAGTAATTTTTTCCACCATGTTGGGAAATGGGTTTACCTGAATCATTTATGTTAATGATTCGGTGTTTTAAGTGGTTGCCACATTTCCATGTTATGATAATCATGAAATATCATGCCTTTATGTTCATGTTTCTGTTGTAATCCATTAATATTTCCATTGCCTAAAATTTATTTTATTCTCCATGTTATACCTTTTTTACTCCCATACTAGGCTTTATAGCTCACCCTTTTCTTATGTATGTCCTCAGGTTATCCCATGTAATGCTAAGTACAATGGAATATTGTGGTCATGAAAAAACGTTTTCAATAAATATGTTGTATTTTTGTCTTAAGTTGTCATGTAATGTCCTTAATATCCAAATACACTAGACATATCAGTATTATACGTTTTATTAAGTGCATTTTTATGTAATAAATAATGTTTAAATGTGTAATAAAGAGGAGGGTTTTTATACTATTGTCTTTTTTCACCTATAATAAAAACCATAACGTTTAAGAAAATAAATGAGAAATAGAAAATAGAAAATATATATTCATAATTTTTCACATAATTTTTTTTATTTTTTTGAACAAAAATAATACATTTTAACATAAAAAATATTACTTCATGAAAAAAACATTGAAAACATAAACATACCTATTTAATATATGGATCAATACTTGATACGGAAAAGGGATAAGTATATAAGATTATAATTAATTTTTAAATTGATGTGTAATGTGCATGAAATTTACTTAATAACTTAATTTACAGACTTTTATATGAAAACATTACCTATATTTTAAAAATAACTCAATAGTGGATTTCCTATGATTTCACATCAATCTAAGGCCATTTTCTATGGTCTTGACCATTACATGTACATTTTAGTGTTTTTAAACTATAAATTGGTATGATGTGTTGTCAATTACTAAATATTAAAAATCAATATATAGTCGTTTTCCTCTAATTTGATGGAATCCTTACATTTTTTTCCTTGTTTTGACCCCCAACACTCATTTTTCATGGCTTGGTACCTTTCAAAACTCTTTACCGAGTCATTCTGACCACAACACACATCGAATTGATATGTTTTCTATGAATACATTTAAAAAAACACAATGGTGGTTTCCTCATTATTTAATGTCAATATGATGTCATTTTCAATTTTTTTGACCATTACATGCATATTTTAGTGTTTTAAATCACTAAAAATGAAATTACAGGTATTTCATGAAAACTATAATGTAGAATGATTCATATTTGGTTTCTATATTTTAAAAATAAATCTAATTTAGTTTTCATTTAATTTCATGCCAATATAACATCGGTTTATTTATTTTTACCCCCATGACACACGTTTTTAAAGGCTTTTATGCCATTAAAAATATTTAGCGAGTTATTCCAACCACACCGCACATAATATTGATGTGTTTTCTATGAGTACATATAAAAAATAACTCATTGGTGGTTTTACCCTGATTTAATGTCAATATTATATCTTTTTCAATGGTTTTGATAGGTACATGAATGTTTTAGTGTTTTAAAACACTAAAAATGTGTTTAGAGGCATCCTGAAAAAACAATAACTCAGAAGGACATGTTTTTAGTTCCTATTTTTCCCAAATCAATATTGTTTTTTCATATTCTAATGATTTAATTGAAATGCAACATTTTTTATTAGTTTTCCCGTAGACACATGTTTTGAATGGCTTTGATGCCCTTAAAAACTGTTTATTGAG
This sequence comes from Viscum album, assembly GCA_963277665.1. NCBI lineage: Eukaryota > Viridiplantae > Streptophyta > Magnoliopsida > Santalales > Viscaceae > Viscum > Viscum album. Next base: position 609,948,249 of record OY728129.1, on the reverse strand, counting down.
TCATTCATACCACATTGCTTGTCTGATTGATATGTTTAATACTTATAAACATAAACAATTACTCAAATTTGTTTTTCACATGATTTCACATCAATATATTATCATTTCCTATGGTTTATACCATTACACACACATTTTAGTGTTTTAGAACACTAAAAATGTGTTTACGAGAATCCTAGAAAACTATAATCCGAAATGACAAGCTAATAGTTCCTATGTTTTATAAATTAATCTACAATAATTTTCCTCTAATTTCATGGATATCCAACATCATTTTCCTTGTTTTGAAGACCTAGCACATGTTTTCAAAGGCTTAGGTACATATAAAAACTATTTATCGAGTCATTTTAACCACACCACATGTCAGATTGACATTTGTTCAGAACACACACCTCAAAATAACTCAATGGTGGGTTTTCCATGATTTTAGGTCAATATAAGGTTGTTTAATATGGTTTTGACCATTACACACATGTTTTAGTGTTTTAGAAAACAAAAAATTCATTTATTTCCATCATAGGAAAACCGTAACTCTAATGACATTCCTTTGATTACTAAATTTCACAAATAAATCATGGTCATTTTCCTCTAAATTTCTGGAAATCTGACATTTTTTCCTAGTTTGAACCCCCAACACATGTTTTTAAAGGCTTCAGTACCTTTAAAAACTATTTATCAAGGAATTCCCACCACATCGCACATCAGATCAATTTTTTTTTCTACACATACATGTAAAAAATAACTTAATAGTGGTTTTACTAATAATTTACATTAATATGATGTCGTTATATGTGGTTTTGACCATTACAGGCACATTTTAGTGTTTTAAAACACTAAAAACATTTTTACGGGAATCCCAAAAAAACAGATTATGAAGTTTTGTTGGTTCCTACATTTCAAAAATCAATCCACAATTATTTTACTCTAACTTCATGTTAATATAATGACTTTTTCTTGGTTTCAATCCCCAAAAACATTTTTTAAAGGCTTCTGTCCCATTAAAATGGTTTACCAAGTCATTCTGACCACACTATACATTGGATTGACATTTTTTCTATGTGTACATGTCAAATATAACTCAATAGAGGTTTTTCCATGATTTCCAGTAAATTTGATGTTTTTTATATGGGTTTGACCATCACACACATCTTTTAGTTTTTTAAAACACAAAAAATGTGTTTATGGGCATGTTGAGAAAACTGTAACTTAGAATGACATAATGCTGGTTCCTATATTCCCAAAATCAGTATGCAATCATTTTTATATGATTTAATGTCACTCTGATGTTTTTTACTAATTTTAACCCCCAAAACATGTTTTAAAAGGCTTTTGGGCCTTTAAAAATCATTTACTGAGTCATTCTAATGACACTACACACTGGTTTTACATGTTTTCTACATGTAAACATTAAAAATATCTCAATGGTGGTCTTACCATATCTTATATCAATATGAGGATGTTTGTTATTTTGTTTATTGTTACACATATTTTTTAGTGTTTTAAAACACTAAAACATTTTTAAGATAATTTTAGGAAAACTATAACTGGAAATGAAATACCACTGGTTCCTACCTTTCAAAAATCAATTTAGAGTCATTTTTCTCAAATTCTATGGTAATATGACATTGTTTTCCTAGTTTGGACCTCATAAAGAAAATTTTTAAATTATTTGGTACATTTAAAAAATGTTTACCATATCATTATAACCACACCACATATCAGATTGAATTGTTATCTATGTTTACACATCAAAAATATCTCAACAATGGTTATTATGAGGTCATTTTCTATGGGTTTGACCATTACATGAAAGTTTTAGTGTTTTAAAACACTAAAAACGTGTTTACAAGAATGTCAAGAAAACTATAACTCAAAATGATGTGTCATAGGTTCCTAAATTTCACAAATTAACTTATGGCCAATTTCTTCTGATTTCATGACAATCCTATATCTTTTTCCTAATTTTAACTACCAACTCATAATTTTAAATGATGTGGTACCTTTAAAAACTATTTAACAAGTCATTCTGGCCACACTACATGTCAGATTGAGATGTTGTCTTCACGTACATGCCAAGAATAATTAAAAAGTGGTCATACTATTATTTTACACCAATATAAGGTTGTTTCCTATGGTTTTTACTATTACATTCTTGTTTTGGTGTTTTAAAACACAAAAAACACTTTAATGGGGCATTCTGGGAAAACCATAACTCAAAACGAAGTGTTGTAATGAAAAAAAATTTATCAATGGAATTCCCATTATTATATTTATAAAACACATACATCATATAAATTTTTTAATAAAATCATCATTCTCATAGATAGAGAAATAATAATAAATGTTTATAGAAATTAAGAAACTTAAACCGATGGAATAATAACCTAACTATTTGAATAGTAATATGACCATTAGGAATAATAATTAAAAAAATAGAATAACAACCTCACCTATAAAAGTATAAATAAAATATTTGTATATTTTAAATGAAACTATGATATAATTATATAATATTATATGTAAATAAATGTTTTACAAATGATAAATTAAGTGTTAGTATTTTCGTGAAATGAACATGTTTATTTACAATTTTATAATTAATATAATAATTTTAAAAGAAATATTTTCATAAAATAGATTCATAAATTAATATTTTTTTATTATAATTATAATATAATTTTATGCGACCTTAATTAATTTTCTCGAAATTTCATAACATCTGTTATAATATAAAAATTAGTATTTTTCAAATAAGTGATGATTTTAATTAAGAAGGCAATTTCTCATATTTATAAAATTAATTTCATAAAATAGAGTCTATTTTTTAATTCTACATTCTGAAAAATGTTTAGGGTGATTTTTTTGTTTTTTTCTAAAATAGTTGATTTTTTGTGAATAGTGAAATAAAATATATTTATGAAAAAAGATAAATACATTAATTTTTTTGTAACTTTTGATGTATTAATGATGTATTAACCATTATCCAAAACTCTCTTTCTCTATTTATTGTATTTATTAATAGGAATCAATACTATTGATATTCATGACCCAAAATAATAAACTAATGAATGAAATAATGATAAACCACCCCTCTCCTCCTCTATAAATACCACCCCTCACCACATCTTCACCTAGAAAATTATAATACTTGAATCTTGTCTAAATTATACCAAGTTATCTTCCCAATTCTATTCCCCTTATAAAATATCTTTTTGTCTCAAAAAAATACCAAACCCATGTTCCTTAATGAGGTTCTCAAGGAGAATAAATTCAAGAGGTAAAATCCTATTTCTTTATCTTTTAATTTATTTTATTCTCTTATTAATTCCTCACCTCCCATATATAAATAGAAATAACAACTCTGTTATCATATATACAATGGAATTATATTAGGTTAATGTAATATCAATCATCAAACCTCTTCTCATCTCCCTTTTATTCTAAAAATAAAAATATTGTCTGTGATGTGTCGATTCGCCTCCTTCATGGATAACGAGTTTTCATTTTCCATTACCTCCTTCAAGGATGGTTATAAAACCATTATTATGGTTAAAAAATATTTTAATAATAAAATTATAACTTTTTTAATGTTCTAGAACTAATTTATAAACATAATATTTAAGAAAATGAAATTATTTCTTGATGGTCATAAAAATCACAAAAATAAATTAAATCATTTCTATAAGCATTTTATATAAGGAATCATCCCCATAAAAATAACCAAATTATATATAATAATTGATTATTTTATATAATTTCATTAAAATTATATAATTTCAATTTAGTAGAGTTATTCGCATTTTACATGAAATTCTATATTTGTACACAAGTGAACCGATCATGAATTCCATGAAAACAAACACTCCCAAAACAACAAAAGGTACTGAGATTATCTAAAACAACTCCATTTCTTTGAGTTATTCCTCTTTCATGCCAAATTTTAGTGTTGGTATTATTTTAATATTCATAAAATATAATTTAATTTTCTTTCCATTTTATTTTTTATATATATATTTTTCCAATATGATTTTATGAGATATAAAAAGATAATAAAAAATAACTATTCTTTCCAAAACTCATCCTGACTCCTCTTTAGTTATTTCTTCTTCACCCGAAAATTATGAATCTTATACCAAATATGTTAATTTATTTTCAATTGGGAACCCCATGTTTATTCATTATTGGTGAAATCATTATGAAAATCATTCATTTATATGGGTTATATCATGACTTTTATTGATATACATTATATATGGAATCCATGATTATGTAAATGTTATGACATGATAGGTGCACCCAGAATTATATAAAATTCCAATGCATTGGGTAATGTGATGTATCTCATGATATAATGTTCAATATGCATGAACATGATTCTATATTATTCCACAATAATTATTTTATGATTATGAACATATGTTATGTGTGAACATAATTCTATCTTTATTCACAACTATGTGTGGTATTTGACAAATAAGACATGAGGTTTCATTTTGATGCATTAACATATTCCATTAATTTATATAAATATGCCTCTTATGGATATTATGATGATACTGTTATTATGTTATGATAACTATTATTATCCTCACCCAAGTTATATTGATTCATGTCCTTATTTATCCTTTTACTTGAATTTTAGCTCACCCCATTCTTTGAGGTATATCCCTAGGTGACTACATGTACAAAGGAGAATGTGAGATTTATAAGGATAAAAAAGAATATATTTAAATAAATATTTATGTTTTATTATTCATAAGTGATGTATGGTCCTAATTTTACCAAGATACTAACCCTTTGGATCCTATTTTTGTAACACTTTTATGTTTCTATACTAAAAATGACATAATAGTTATGTTAGAAAAAGAAGGGATATTATAGTTGGGATCAGAGAATTGTTTAGTTAATTTATGAATTAGTATTAGAGAACATTAATGAAAACCCTTATTATGATTCTAAGTATATATAACCATCCAAGAAGCGTTGTTATAGAATAATTCTAAAAATAGTGATCCGATAATATATGCCTTTAGAGTTAATTACACAATGGAATAAAATATTTATTAATGAATTTTTAACTTATGTTTTGTTCAAATATTTTCAATTTTAGAAAATGGTGTGAACTAGGAGAAACCAGTCCAATAACCCATGTGGGGTAAAATACAATGATTTTTAGAATGACATCTCCAATGCCTTTGGAGGTGGAGTTCTAAATTTTACGGTGATGCTTACCCAGCTATCTCAGGCTATGAAAAATAAACCAAATAATATGGAATGTATTCCTTCACATAAGAGGGAGAAACTAGATATCAAATCTTTTATGAGGAAATAAACACCAACATTTATTGGATATTACGATCCACTCATTACAAAAAAAGTGGGTCAATTTAATGGAGATGATATTTTTTGTGCTTCACTATTCTGAGAAGGGGAAGGTGAATCAGGATGTTTATCATTTATATATAGTGGTAGATAAATGGTGGGTGTTGATTAAGAACACCAATTTGAAAGAATAAATTTAAGAAATGGAGTTGGAATATTTTAAGATAATATTTCTTAACAGGTATTTCCCTTGGACTCTTTATAAAAATATGGATAGAGAATTCATAGATCTGAAGAAAAAGGAAGGTTGATATGTCATGCCTTATGTAGAGAATATCACAAGGCTTTCAAGGTATGTCTCATGTTTGGTTATAAATAATGGTTTTAAAATAGATATATTATTTAGTGGTTTAAAACCACACTCTCAAAAGGCTCTTGCTATTTGAGACTTTGGGAGTTATGAAGATGTTATTTAATGTTATCTTAAAGTGGAGATAGAGTCTATAGAATGGTAACATGGCTATGTAGATAATAAATGAAAGATGTATTTTCAAGATGGAGGATCCAATGAGAAAGGTAGAAATAAATCTCAACCACTCACACGTAAAAATTTTGGGAAGAAGCATCATGGGAATTGCCTCAAAGGGATGCAAAATGCTTCAAGTGTGGGATAGAAAGCCATAAAGATCATGAATGTAAAAGAGACATAAAAAATCCAACCAATATTATGGATTAATGGATGGTACCATTATGGTTCAATGCTTCAACTATATGGAGAAAGGGAACTAGGAAATCTAGTGCACTAAACCTTGACTCATTGAGGGTAATCAGCATTACCAGCCACGAAATACAAAGAAACAAGGGAAAGCTTATTCCATCACTACTGTTGAACAAGAACAATAAAATAAATTCATACAAGGTCCATCTAATATTATCTCAAGAATAGAAAAATTATTATTTGATTCTTGTTTTTCACATTCCTTTATATATTTAAAGTTTTCAAGAGAAATTTAATTGAAGCCCAGATACCTTAAAGTAAAAATATTCCTAAAAACACCTAGTGGTTCGATTTTTGAAACCCATGTGTTGAAATATATTATTATCAGTCTATGTGGGGAAAAGATTCAAATGAATATTCTAAAACTTCCCTTGGTGGAATTCGATTATATACTGAGCATTGATTTGATCTCATTATATAGAGAACACATCAACTATTAGGAAAAAGAAATATCTTTTCATATTACAAAACATCCCATGATAATCTAAAAATAAAAGGAATACCATGACTATCCTTTGAAAAGTCCCTCAATGGTGTGGATGTTAATACACTATGAATAAGCATACCCCTCTTAAATGGTTGAGTCAAATGAAGGTATCAACCTAGACGAATTTCCCATTGTGTGGGAATACAATGATGTATTTCCTAAATAGTTACCCAGACTTCCCCTGGATCATGAGGTAAAGTTATCAATAAAACTCATACCTATAGATACTCCTATATCAAAATTCCTCAGCAAGATGGCCTCGATCAAACTGGAGGAGATAAAGAATAAATGGAAAGAGAATTCGGAAAAAGGGTTCATATGCCCTAGTGAATCGCCTTGGGGTGCACCAGTGCTATTTGTAAAGAAAAAGAATGGATAAATGTGGCCATGTATCGATTACCAAGAGTTAAATAAGATCCCCACAAAGAACAAGTTTCATCTTCCAAGGATTTATGGCTTGTTTGATCAACTACGAGGAGATCAAAACTTCTCAAAGGTGGATTTTCATTATGGATATCATAAAATGCATGTGAAGAAGGATGATATTCAGAAGACTAATTTCAGTACAAGGTATGGGAACTATGAGTTTATAGTGACTCCCTTTAGACTTACTAATTACTTTGCAATATTAATGGATTTGAGTAATTGAGTCATTAGTCAATACCTGGACAAAGTTTTGGTAGTGATTATCTACTATATTCTCATCTACTCCAAGAGAAAGGAGGAACATGAAGAAAATATAAGGATTTTGCTAGTGACATTATATAAGGAAAAATTTTATTCAAAGTTTATAAAGTATAACCTTTGGACACAAGAAGTCATATTCTTGGGACATGTGATCACAATTGAGGGAAATATTGTGGACCCTTCCAAACCAAAGACAATTGTGGAATGGACCAATCCCACTAGTGTCATAAAAATCCATAGTTTTCTTGGATTTGTAGTGTACTAAAAACATTTTGTGATAAATTTATCATGATTTTCTAGCTTTATAACTAAGTTAACAAGGAAAGGTTTAAAGTATACCACGATATAAGAATGCGAGGAAAGATTAAAGAATCTAAATAAGAGTCTAATCACTACACATGTACTCACACTACCAACAATTAGAGAAATTTAAATGATATACAATGATGCATTCAAGAAATAATTGGGTTGTGTACTCATGTATAATGATAAATTGATATCATACACCTCATGAGAGTTGAAGATTAATGAGAAAAACGACCTGACACATGATCTGGAGCTAGCAGATGTGATATTTTCCTTTCAAATTTGGCGACACAACCTCTATGGTGAAAAGTGTGACATATATAATGATTAAAAATTTCTAACATATATATTCACATAGAATGAACTCAACATGCATCAAATAATATGGTTAAAGATAATAATGGACTATAATTTATCAATTCATTATCATCTGGGAAAGGAGAAAAAGGTATCTAATGCTATTAGCAAAAAATAACATGCTAGCTTATCAATGATGTAGATTGAGAAAGACCCTATCTTCATGGATATAAAAATGATGGTTTTGGAAATATTAATGGTAAGGAATAAATAATATTTTTCAAAAATTATTTCCCAAACATATATCTAATATTTGATTAAGGAGGCACAAAGGGCTGATCTAGGTATTCAAAAGAAGGTGAAAGTAGTAATGGAAGGGAAGCTACAAGAATTCCATATCAATGATGATGGTGTGATTAGGTTTGGAACAAGACTTTGTGTGCATTCATCATCTGAGATAAAGAATTATCTATTGGATAATGCACATATCTCATCTTTCTTCATCCATCCTAGAAATACCATGATGTATCTTTATCTTCAAGATAACTTCTGGTGGGTCAACACGAAGAAGAAGATTTAATATTATATATCACGGTCCTTGGTATGTCGACATATTAAAGTAGAATGAGAAGAATTCCAAGGGATGATGCAACCATTTCCTATACCCATATAGAAATCGGAGAATGTCACTATGGAATTTGTCATTGGTCTCTTAAATAAATCCAAAGGAAACAATATAAAATAGGTTGTAGTGGATCAACTCACCAATATTGCCCACTTTATCACTATTTAAGAATATTTATCACTTGAAAAACTTTCCAAGATATATTTGAAGGAAGTGGTGAGGCTTCATGGGGTACCTCTTTCAATATTATATGATTGTGATCTGAGGTTTTCATATAAATTATGAATAATTCTTCAACATTATATGAGTACTGAATTGAATTTATGAATGTGTTATCACCCCCAAAATTATGGGAAATCTAAAAGAACTGTTCAGACAATTGAGGAAATTCAAAGATCCTGCTCAATGGAATTCAAATCTTGATGGGATCATCAACTACCATTGGATTAGTTCTCATATAATAACATCTTCTACTTAAGTAATCAAATGGCTCTATGTGAATCTTTTTATGGAAAGTGATGTATAACTCCTACCTGTTGGGATGAATTTGGTGAATGAAAGCTACTCGGAGCTGATCTTGTGCAAGAGATGATAGAGAAGGTTTCAACCATCCAACAACACAGGGAAGTTTCAGAGTTATAAAAAGAGCTATGTTTACAACCGTTGAAGGGTCATGGAGTTCAATGATAGAGACAATGTCTTCCTTTGAATATCAACATGGAAAAGATTCATTTGATTTAGAAATAAAGGGAAGCTTAACCCAATTTAATTGGCCCCTTTGAGATCCTTGATCACAAAATAGAAGGGGCCAATCGGCTGGTAATTCTAAATTTTTTTAATAAATTTCATAATGTGGTCCATTTATCACTCCTGAGGAAGTACATACCTCACCCCTCACACGTACTAAATTAAAAGGTGGTAAAATTGGAGAACGTCATCTCGCATAAAGAGCATTCAGTAAAGATCTTGTACTGAAGAGACAAAGTACTATAAAACAAGAAAACTCACCTTTTCAAAATGTTTTAGAGGAATCATAAGTATCAAAAAGTGACATGGAAATTATAATAAGTGATTAAGGAAAGTATCTTCACCATTTTTTTACCTTAGTGTGTAAAACAAAATCAAGGGAGAAATTTCAAAAGGGGGGAAGAATGCAAAGAACCAAACTTTTTTCAATGGAATTTTCATTCTTATATTTATAAAACACATAAATCACATAAAAAGCCTCATAAAAACATCATTCTCATAAATTGAGAATTAAATAAGTAATATTTATAGATATTAATGAAATTATATTGATGGAATAGTATCCTGACCATTAGAATATTAACATGGCCATTAGGAAGAGTAATATGGACATTTTTTTAAAGATGATGCCTTGGCCCAGAACGAACATAGCACAATTATTATAAACTAAAGAGTTAACATGAGTCTAAAGTACGAGATCATATTACAATATTTTTCATGCAAAGGAAGTAAATCAACAGGGAGGTCTTAGAACTAGGTAATGTCTTGATTTAAACCCATATTTTCCAGACCATCTTCCACCGTGTTTTCTTCTCGATAAACATGTGTGATGATATTGTTGAGATCGATAAGCGAACGGGTGTATTCCATCCAACAGGAAGTAACCGGCCATGCAAGATGTGTTATGCACCATGGCAGTCAAATCACTATAAATTCATATATTTTTCCAACTAAGGAGCTTAGAGAAGGTAATAACATGTATGGAACTCATCATCTCAACCTCAAGAGAGGTCGCAATGCCACAACTACCCATGAAGCATCCTAGGATCTAGCCAAGGTGATTCTTAATGATATCCCCGTAACTCGCAGGGCCCATATTTCCTTATAGAGGCACCATAAATAAAATTTGTGTATAATATAAATGAATATATGATATAATTATACCATTGTTTAAGTAAATAAATGTTTTAAAAATGATAAATTAAATTCTTTTATTTTTATGAAACGTAAATGTTTATTTTCTGTTTTATAATTAATATAATGATTTAAATGAAAATTATTTTTTATAAATAGATTCCTAAATTTATATTTTTTATTATAATTATAAGATAAATTTATGAGTCATTATTAATTTTTTTTCAAAATTTCATAAAATCTGTTATAATATTAAAATTGCAATTTCTTTTAGTAAATGATGGTTTTAATTAAAAATAAAATTTCCCATATTTAGAAAATTATTTTCATAAAATGGATTCCATTTCTTAATTCTATACATATAAAAAAAATTGTGGTGATTTTTTGAGTTTTTTCTTAAATTATTGAATTTTTGGTGAATAATGAAATACAATAAATTTACAAAATAAGCTAAATACATTATATTTTTTGTCATTATAAATGTATGTTTGATATAAGAACAACTATCTATAAATATCCTCTTTTTACTATATTTAGTCTTGGGTATCCACACTATTGATAGTCATGAGCCAAAATAATAAAATAATGAATAAAATAATCAAAAAACACCTCTCTCTCCTCCCTAATAAATACCACCCCTCACCACTTATTCTCCTCACAACTTCTAAATCGTGAATATTTTCTAAATTCTACCCAATTATCATTATAATCCTCTTCCCCACATCCAAGATCTATTGGTATAAAAAATACCAAACCCATGACCCTTTAGAAGGTTCTCAAGGAGAAGAAATTTGATAGGTAAAATCCTCTTTCATTATTTTTTAATATCTTTTCTTCTCTTATTATCTCCTCAACTCTGCAATACAAAGACAAATGACAACTCCGGTATCATATATATAATTTCATGTTATTTTTTTAATGAAATATCCATCATCAAACCTCTTCTATTCTCTCTTTTAATCTAAAAATGATAACATTGTCTATGATGTGTCAATTCCCCGCCTTCGTGGATGATGAGTTTTCATTTTCTATTACCACCTTCAAGAATGGTCATAAGAGAATTTTTTTGGTTAAACCAGATTTTAATATTCATATTATAACTTGTTTAATGTTCTATAATTAATTTATAAATATAATATTTAATAAAATAAAATTATTTCATGATGGTCATAAAAACGTCCAAAATAAATTAAATCATTTTCATTAACATTTTATTTAATGAATCATCCTCATACTGTATAAAAATTGATATATAAGTCCATTTAAATTTCTATATGTTTATTAACAAAAGAAAATTTTTATTCAGGAGAATTATTCTCATTTTACAAGAACTTTAATACTTTTATACAAGTTGATTGATCATGAATACCTAGAAAAAAACACTCCTAGTACAACAGAATTGAACTCTATAACTCATAAAAATGTCTAAAAATGAACTTGATAAAATTATAATAAATAAAATACATGTATAAGAGGGTTTTTATTTATAAATTATTGAATATAATATGATTTAACAGGATATAAATATGAATAAAGCATCCAGACATAAGGTAAGGGCATTCTCGAACCCAATTCATTTTCTTTAGGTTATTCCTATTTCATAGAAAATTTTAGTGTGGATATTATTTTAATATTACTAAAATATAATTTCATTGAAATTACCTTTTTCTTTTCTAGGATATACATGTTTCAAATCTTATTTTATGAAAAACAAAAGGATTTCCAAAAATAACTCTTATTTTCAAAACATATATTGACTCCTCTTGAGTTATTTCTTCTACACCCAAAAAATGATGAATATTATACCAAATATGTTTCTAACTTTTCAATTGGGAACCCCAAGTTTGTTCATGTTTGATGAAATACTTATGAAACCCATTCCTTTATATGGTTAACGTCATTACGTTTATTGTTGTACATGCTATATGGAATGCATGATTATTTAAATGTTATGATGTGATGGGTGCAGATGAGAATTATATAGCACTCTAATGAATTGGGTAATGTGATGTATCTGATGATATAATGTGTAATATTTGTGAACATGATAGTAGATTTTTTTTCAATGATGATGTTATGATTATTCACATATGTTATGCATGAACATGATGTTAGCTTTGTTTACAACTATGTGTGGTATTGGACCACTAACACATGATGTTTCATTTCTATGCATTACCAAATTCCATGAGTTAATCTAAATATTACTCTAATGATTACAATGATGATACCATGATTACGTTATTATTATTATGATTATGCACACACATGTTATAATGATTCGTGTTCTTATTTATCCTCCTATTAGGCTTTTATCTAAACCTTTTATTTCATGTATATCCTCATATGACATTATGTAATAAGGTGAATGTGAGATTTAGAAGGATAAAGAAGTTTATTTTTAAATTTTTTTTATGTTTTATTATTCAAAATTGATTTATGGTCCTAATTTTAACTAGATACTAAACCTTTGGATCCTAATTTTGAAATGCTTTTATTTTTCTTATCATAAAAATGATGCAATAGTTATATAAGAAAATTAATATTCAATATACATGTCATTGGTTACTACTTTTCAAAAAACAATATTAGTATTTTTTCGTATGATTTAATGGAAATCCAACATCATTTTTCTAGTTTTGACCCCCCGACACACATTTTAAAGGAGTTTTTCCTTTTAAAATCTATTTACCAAATCATTCCAACCATAATTCATCTCATATTGATGTTTTTTCTATTCATAAACATAAAAAATATCTCAAAGGTGGTTTTAACATGATTTTACATCAACCAAAGGTTCTTTTCTATTTTTTGACCATTACACAGATGTTTTATTGTTTTAAAAACACTAAAAACATGTTTATGGTCATCCCAGGAGAATCGTAACTTTGAATGATGTGTTTTCAGTTCCTAAATATCAAAAATAAATATATGGTAAATTTTCTATAATTTTATGACAATCCAATATCATATTCTTAGTTTTGACCCCCCCGAAACATGTCTTTAAAGGCTTCAATACCTTTAAAAACTATTTATTGAGTTATTATGACCACAACATAAGTAGAATTAATGTTTTTTATATGTGTACACATCAAAAATATCTTGACGGTGGGTTTACCATGATTTCATTTTAATATTATGGATTTTTATATGGTTTTGACCACTTCACACATGTTTTAGTGTTAAAAACACTAAAAATGTATTTATGGTAATACGAGGATAACCATTACTCAAAATGTTGTTTCATCGGTTCCTATATTTCAAAAATCAATATTAAATAATTTTACTCAGATTTAATGATAATCAAATGTCATTTTTATATTTTTGACCCCCTGACACATGTTTTTAAAGGCTTGGGTGCCTTTAAAAACTATTTACTGAGTCATTATGACCACACCACAAGTAGGATACACATGTTGTATAGACGTACAGATCACATATAAGTTAATAGTAGTTTTTCTATGACTTCGTGTCAATATTAGGTAATTATCTATGGTTTTTAAAATTACAAGCATGTTTTAGTGTTTTAAAACACTAAATAAGTTATTACGGTCATCCAGGGAAAACCTTAACTCAGAATGATTTTTTATTCATTCCTAAATTTTAGAAATCAATCCACAATAATTTTCCTCCTTTTTTATGGAAATCCACATCTTTTTATTAGTTTTTACCCCTAAAATGCATTTTTAAAGGCTTTGGTACCTTTAAAACCATTTATTGAGTTATTTTGACCACACCGCAATTCACAGTGATGTACTATATGTGGGTATATGTGAAAAATAAATCAACATTGGTTGTACCATGATTTATTGTCAATATTAGATCATTTTCTATATTTTGGATTGCTATAGTAATGTTTTAGTGTTCTAAAACACTAAAAATGTTTTTACAAGCATCTTAGGAAACTATTATTCGAAATGATGTTTTGTTAGTTCCTACAATTTAAAAATCAATGTACGGTCATTTTCCTCTGATTTCATGGAAATCAGATATCGTTTTCCTTGTTTTTTCACCTTAACATGTGTTTTTAAAGGATTTAGTGACTTTAAAATTTGTTTACTGAGTAAAAACAAAGAAAACGAGATTGGGTTATTTTTAAACTTAATAATAATGATCTATAATTAATTTTTGACAATTAGAAATCAACCAAATGTCAATCCGACATTAGATGTGGTTGATATGACTCGAAATGAGTGTTTTTAATATAAAAATGCAATTTTAGTTTTATTTATAGAAGTTTTATATGTTATTTTATTTTTTTTTGAATTATATGTGGAATTTAGAATTTACATTGTAATGATATAAGGCTAAAAAAATCCTCATGGACCGAGCCACTCATCCACTGAAATATAGAAACTAATGCATTTTCTATTATCAATCGCCATTAATCATGTGTTTTCCTATAAGAGTCTCATTATTTCACTTTTTATTTCAACCATATAATTTCTATTTGTGATTCCCAATCAACAAAATTACTCAAACCCTAAGTAGGATTAGTAATAACTAATAATGATGCCCTACCAAAGATAGCTGATGTAGTAGGCCTAAAACCCATCCCCAAACAAGCCTGAGATGATCATTCACTAAAATGATTGAAAAAACATCATTCTGGGAAACTGATAATGATTGTGAAGAGTTCTCATCCAAAACTTATATAATTTCAACATTATATATATATAAAAATTAATAATGATTTTTTAAAATATATGAACTTCATAATATTATCTAATTAATAAGTTTTTCATTACTATTTATTTTTATTACCTTACTATAAATAAATAATATTAAAAAAATATATTCTAATAATAAAAAATCCTTAAAACCAATTAATTGGGACCAAATAGATGTATCAAACAATTCCAAATTGGAATCATTTGATCCATGTAGTTGTCCCCATTTAATTGGGTTTCAGGATTGTTTGCTAAGATTTTGGAATGTCCAAAACCCATTTTAGAGACATTCACCCATATAAATACATACCTAATTTTAGATTCCCAAGAAAATAACATCATGGATGTGTGGAAAACGTGTAGATGTTTCATTTTTTCAGTAACCAAAGCCTATACCAAGGACTTCAGTGATGAGGAGGTTAGATCTAGTATCAGATTCATGGAGTGAGGAGAACCCATCATCCATTAGATGAAAGGGGAGATAATTTTTTTCCATCATCTACTAAGAGATACAAAATTTGAAAAAGATGACATCTGAATGAGGCACGATCATCTAGAGTGAGAGAGAGTCTCCCTCTAATTAAATGAAGAAGAATGTTACATTTAAAGAAGGAGAGAGTATCCTTAATTCCATGATGAGATCAGAAAAAAATAAATAGGGGAAATCTCTATATATGAATCAAAGCTCTCTGGGTTTCATGCATAAGAATATTAGGTCTGAAGAAAATGAGGGTGTCTCTATGGGGACGACTCAACCCAATATAAAAGAGAATCCAAACTCTCCACCCCTAGAATACTATTCTTTGATCTCCATCTCGGAAGATATGAGAGACTATATAGACAATAAAGGAGGAGTGCTATTAGAGTCATTGTTGGAGATGGATAATGTTCTCTATAAAACCGACATGGTCACTAGGATTGGGTGGCTATCACTAATAGTGAATTAGATATGCTCCTCTAACTTCCAAATAGTTCAAGTGAATCACAATATGAGTCTTCATGATGAAAAGGGTAGCCTTAAAGACATCCGAGTGTTACTGCTGTAACTGTCGAGTCAGTGAGTCACCCCCATCAAAATGAAGCAATGGGACATGAGGAAGGGATCTTTGAAGGAGAATTTAAATAGCTCCAATATACTCTATGGTGCCTGGAACACATCATGAAGCATAAAAAACTCTGAGACATCCACCACATCCAGATCTGGTCATACCGTCTAGGATACATTCTTTCCCTTGCAATCATTTACCTAAAAGAATGCACCATTCCATTAGCATGGGTATGCATGCAAGGATTTATAAGTATTTTTAGGAGTGTTATGATATTTTTATTTATATTATCACCTTCAATAAAATAAAAAATTGTATTAAACTATTTTTAAATTTGAAATTACTTCATTATCATAATTTAAAAATTTTATAAAAAAATATGAGATTCAGTTCCACTTTTATGACAATAAAATTCTAATATATTATTAATAAAAATAAATTAATAATAATAATATTGTAACTAATAATTATTAATGGAATTAATAAATAAATTTTAAATTTCATAATTGATAATTGATAATTAAATTGATAAAAAGAATAATGTTCATAATAGTAATTAATAAAAATAATTAATAAAATTACAATTAATAATTATAATAAATAATAATATAATTAAAAATAATAAATAATAATGTTATTAATAATTTGTAATAGTGTAAATTTTATTTCCTTAAAAATTTTAATAACACCTCACTGCTTCCCAAGGGTCACTCCCTCGAATGTTCCTTCATTGAATCACTATTGGGGTTTTTTTATAGATATATATGTCCTTATCCAACATCACTTGCATGAATTTCATCCTTATGTACGAATTAATTATTTGTTTAAGTTCCACTGGTCTGCTCTTTACCCTTGGTGAAAACATCTTGATGCAATACTTCCTTTTCTTTCCAAAATAACTAGAACAACTTCACTTTTTTGTAATCACGACAAACAAACCTCCTTTTTACTCTTTTAGGATCAACCTTCAATAGTTTCCAATTATTTATGATTTCATCCCATAGTCTACAGAAAACTCTCATTTCTCTCAGCGAATCGATTATGTCAATGTGTTCTCTATATAGAGATATATCTCTAAATATTCAGATCATTATTGTTCAAATGATTCCTCCCTCTCACTTGCTTCCAGTTGATCACTTCTTCTTGATATAGGGAGGTTGTTTTCCCATAAACAAGACACCTGAAAATATCATTTATGTAATTTTAAACCAGAAATACAGCATCCATCATTCCACTATGATTTATCCAAATAACTTTAGAGAAATTAATTATCATGGATGCCTAGGAATCTCCATGTTGGATCGTGGTATGAAAATAATGGTACAACACAACCCATTGTGAAACTTCTATAGCATGAACAAATCTACCAGGGTGTAGCCTTACTTTATTGTATTGTGGTCTAGAATATTTTCATGTGTTCATCTATTTTTGAAGACACTAATACATATCAATATATTATTAGTGTGAAAAAAGACTATTTCAAAGCTAAAAAAGAATTTTTGTTCTCATTATTATTTAAAGGGGGATCCTTTTATCATCACTTTTATAGCATGATTAAGGGGGGACTTTATCAAAGCAATAAATTGCACTGATATTGTCTATACTAATATAGTGTGGTATTAAAATTATAGTATATTGGAAAAAAAATTACAGGTATAAGGAATATTCATAATTTAATTAAAATAAAAATTACATCACAAATACAAGAAAAAACACTATATTATTGAAATTTCAAACATTGTTTTTTACAATTACATTAAAAAGTAAAAATTATCACAAAAATAAAAAAACAGAAATGATTTCATTACATTTCGGGCCCAATCCCATATAAAAAAAGGCTGGTCCTGGTATAACCTTATGAAAAAACAACCCCAACTCGAGCAAAAGATTCAACCTATATAATAAAATAATTCTCATTTTAGTAATACTTTAATGAAATAAATTACAAATAAATATGAAATAATATATTGATAAAATTTCATTTTTAATCTGAAACCACACAATTTGAGTCATACTGGTCATACCATGTAATAGATTGAGTTGTGGCTAATTTCAATATGTCACAAATGACTTATGTATTGTCATCCTAACGTATCAAAACAATCTGGTTGTTTTTTCTATTTTTTTATTATATCATGTGTGTTTTGAACTAAAATTCAATTTTTAAACACAAAACACACAGTTTGAGTCACACTAAACACAACATGTGTCTGACCAAGGTGCAAATGATTTCTACATGACATAAATGGCTTAAAAATCATTTTCCTAATGTGTTAAAACAATCCAAATGTGTTTTCAAGGTTTTGAGTATGTGACATGTGTTTTGAACTAAAATTCCAATTTTAAATAAAAACACACACTATGAGTCATACCAGTCACATGATTCATCAGATTGACATGTGGTTAATTCCTACATGTCACAAATGATTTAAGGAACATTTTCCTAAAGTATCAAAACAATACTAATGTTTTTTTTAGATTTTGAGTATTTCATGTGTCTTTTTTACTTCAATATCATTCAAAAAGAAGACCCATAAATTGAGTCATATCAGTCACATATTGTGTTGGTTTGATGTAAGACTGATTTCTACACATAAAAGATGACTTATCAAACATTTTCCTAAATTATAATGACAATATGATCTTGTTTGTTACGTTTTTAGTAAGTGAGACATGTTTTAAACTAAAATGTTAATTTTAAACTGGTAATAGACACATTGAGTCATAACAAGAACATCATATATTGGATTGAGGTTTTCCTAATTCCTATACATCACAAATGACTTTTGTATGATTGTATTGAAGTATCAAAATAATATGAATGTGTTTTCTCAGTTTTTGATTATGGGACATTTATTTTGAAATAAAATGTAAATTTTAAATAAAAAAACTTGGAGTCATAATGGTCTCACCGTGTATCGAATTGGTGTGAAAATAATTCCTACAACTCAAAAATGATGTAAGGATAAATTTCCTAAAGTATCAAAATAATCAAAATACATTCTCTGGGTTTTGAGCTATTCAAGTGTCTTTTTTACTAAAATGTCAATTTAAAATGAAAAAAACACACTTTGAGTCATACCATCCACATTGAGTGTCAGTTTGACATGAGACTGATTCAATACATAAAAAATGATTTGTGAGTCATTTTCTTAAATTACCAAAAAAACCCAAGAATGTTTTCTCAATTTTCAATGAGTAACACTTGTTTTGTACTAAAATGTTAATTTTAATCTGATAACATACACTATGAGTCATAATAGGCTCACCATGTATCATATTTAGGTGTAGATTATTGCTACACATCAAAAGTTTTTTATAGATAATTTTACTAATGTATAAAAACAATATGAATGTGTTTTATTAGTTTTGAGTATGTGAAACGTGTTTTGAACTAAAATGTCAATTTTAAATAAAAAACACTATGAGTCATACCAATCACATCATGCATCAGATTTATGATAAAAAGGATCACTATAAAAAATTATCAAAACTATCTGAATGTGTTTTTATCATTTTTGAGTATGTCACATGTCTTTTTTACTAAAATGTCATTTTAAACTGAAAATACACACTTAGATTCATATATGTCACATCGTTTGTCAGTTTGACATGAGAATAGTTCTACTTTTCAAAAATGACTTATGAATAATTTTCCTAATGTGTATAGACTATCCAATTATTTTTCCTAGTTTTTAGTTAGTCAAACGTGTTTTGGATTAAAATATTAATTTTAAATTGATAATAGACACTTTGAGTCATACTGGGCACACCATATTTTAGATTGAGGTGCATCTAATTCCTATATGTCACAAATTATTTATGGATATTTCTCCTAAAGTATCAAAACATATGAATGTGTTTTCTTGGTTTTGACTATGTGACTATTGTTTTGAACTAAAATATTGATTTTAAATAAAAACACACTTTGAGTCATAATGGATACATGATGCATCATATTTACATGTAGTAGATCCCTATATATCCCAAATAACTCATAGATCATTTTCATAAATTATCAAAATAATAAAAAAAAATTTGGTCAGTTTTTAGTATGTCACATGAATTTTCTTTTTAAAATGTAAATTTAAACTGAAAACAATCATTTTGAGTCATACCAGTCACATCATGTGTTGTTTTTATGTGATACAAATTATTAAATGTTAAAAATGACTTATGAATCATTTTCAAAAAATATCAAGACAATCAGATCATGTTTTCTTGGTTTTTAATGAGTGATAGATGTTCTGAACTAAAATGTCAATTTTAAAATGATAACATATACTTTGAGGCATAACGGGAACACCATTCATTGGATTGTTGTGAAGATAATTACAAAAAGTAAAAAAATTGACTTATGAATCATTATCATAAATTATCAAAACAATGCAAATCTATTTTTTCATTTTTATGTATGTGAATTTTGTTTTGAACTAAAATGTTAGTTTTAAATAAAAATACAATTTCAGTTATACCATCCATAAAATGAATCATATTGATGTGTGGTTGATTTCAACACATTAAAAACAAATTATGGCTCATTTTCCTAAAGTATCAAAAAAATATGAATTCATTTTTATGGTTTTGAGCATGTCACATGTTTTTTACGAAAATTTAAATTTAAACTGAAAACACACAATATGAGTCATACCAATCACATAATGTGTTGTTTTATGTGAGAATAATTCATACTCATCAAAAATTACATATAAATCATTTCCCTAAATCATAAAGACAATCCATGTAAATTTTCTCACTTTTTAGTGTCTAACACATGTTTTGAACTAAAATGTCAATTTTAAACTGATAATAGACACTTTGATTCATACCAGGCACACCATGTTTCAAATTGAGGAATGTATGATCATACACATCAAAAATTACTTATGGATAATTATACTAATTTTTAAAAATAATAAAAATGTGTGTCGGTAACACCACAAGGATTCACAAATAAATTTAATGTATAATGTAACATATGAAACACCGAGTCTCTACGAAACAAAACTTTTTTATTATAATTATTTAAAAAATATAGTTATAACCTATCCAAGAAGCATAATTTTTCCAATTTTTTTATTTGAATTTCAAATAACTGACATGCACTATTACAATCAATATGAAATTTATAGTCTGATAGAATCAACATAATTTTTTCGTGAATAGTAACTTGACCATTTTGAATTGTAATGTTACCCTTATAAATAGTAATATGATATTTATGATTATTAACATCATCCATAAAAGTATAAATAAAATTTAGGCACCATATAAATTAAATTATGTTATAATGGTATAACTAAGTGAATATTTTAAAAATTAATTAAGTGTTGGTATTTTGTGATTAATAAATATTTAATTAAAATTATAAATTAATAAATTGATTTAAAATATTTTTTTTTCATAAAATGAATTAATAAATCATTATTTATATGTTCTATGATTTTATTATAATTTAATTATACCTTAGTTAAAATTTCAATGTGTTTTCAAATAAGTTTTAGTTTTAAAAAATTTTATTTTTCGAGTAAATGATTATTTTAATTTAAATTTATAATTTTTGTATTTAGTAATGTATTTTCATAAAATGGAGATAATTGTTTAATTATAAACATATAAAAATGGATTGGGTAAATTTTTTAGATTTTTCTAAAATACTTGAATTTTTGGTGGGTAGTAAAATACGATAATTTATGATAAATGCTAAATACTTGAATTATACAGTCCTTGATTATGTTTGTCTGATGTAAGAACAATTGGTTCAAACTAAAATTTACCCATTACATAATTTTTTCACAATAATAAATATTATTTCTTGTCTTGAGAAAAATAAAAAAATAATGAATAAAATAATGAGAAATCACCTCCTCCTCCACTATAAATACCACCACTCAACCCATCCTATCCTCACACCTATAAGTCTTGAAGATTTTAAAACATCTACCCAAACATTCTTCTATAGTCTCTCCCCACATCTAGGAGCTCTTTTTAACGTAAATAGACCAAAACCAATCCCCTTAAGGAGGTTTTGAAGGAGGAGTTTTCAAGAGGTAAAATCTTCTTCCTTTTCCTTTTATTTTCTTTTCAAGTTCTCTTATTTAATTATTATATCCTCAACTTCTCTATCCTAATGAGAAATATAACTAAATATAATTTATATACTATAATTATATCATGTTAATGGAATTTACTTACTCAAACCCCTCTCTCTCTCCCTTTTATTTTAAAAAATGAAATCATCATCCAAGAGGTGCTGATTTACAACCTTCATGGATGACAGATGTTTGTTATTAAATTTCTCCATCAAGGTTGGTAATGAAAAAACTTTATGGTTAAAATAGACTATAATATATTTATTAAAACAATTCTTAAGTTCTGGTGGTAACATGATTACATAATACTAAATAATAAAACAAAATGAGTTCATTATGATCAATAATCGCCGTAATAATGCAAATGAATATCACTATATGTCTTATCTAATGATTCATAATCATACCATAAATAAATGATATATATAACCATTTACATCATTTTATGTTCATTAATATAATAAAATTTTAATTCTGGATAATTATACCCATTTCACAAGAACTTCCATACTCATATACAAGTATACTGATCATGAAAACCAAAGAAATGTACGCTCCCAAGCAATAAAATTGTATCTTATAAATCATAAAAATGGACATAAATGAAAATAATAAAATTATAATAAATCAAATAAATGTACATAAATTTTTTAATTAATTAATTAATGGATTTAATTTTATTATCCAGGACGTTAAGGTCAAGTGCAGAACACATTCATACATAAGGTAAGGGTTTTTACCCAAACCTCTATCTTCTTTTGGGTTACTCTTTTTTTCTCTATTTAACCCAATTAAAATCTTAATTATTAATATTAAATCCTCATAAATTATATGTTAATGATATATATATTTACTAATCATAATCCTTCTTTATTTTAGGGGTAGTTACATGTTTTAAAAGTATATTTCTCAAGTTCTTCTTAATAAACAAGCCTAGTTCAAGGGAAATTTTTGAATTCTTACCAATTTTATAGTGCACTCCATAACCTATTTTAAAACACCATTATTTTTCTAAAATCAAACATTTTATTATGGAAACTTTTCCTTAGTTCATTTATGGTTTTATGAAAATATTTTTCCGAATGGAATATTCTTTTCAAAGTAAAAAAGAGTATTTCTCTCAAGAAACCCTCTATAATTTTATACGAGTATTTTCATATATTTTTAAAACCCTTATTAATTATTATATTTAATTAGGATTAATATTTTATGATATCATCTACCATTTTTTATTTAATGGCTTATGATTATTTTGATTGTGGATATTCTATCTTCATACCATCCACCATATTACTTTGAATGGTTAATAATTATGTTTACTGATTGGGGGAATTTATTTACATTTTATATGTTATTTTTAATATCAATTTATATATTCTGTATGATTATCCCCCATCCATATAAGGAATGTATTAAAATTTTTAATTAATGGGTGAGGTCTATTACAACCCCTCGATGCATCGGTTGGTCTCATGAGACAAACTAGCATAGATTTTTACCCACTATGTATAGTTTTTGGAAGAGGCATTGATGGAATGATTATTATGTTTGACATTTTACATTACCTCATTATAAAACAATTAATTAATTTCCCATGTGATTATTCAACTAGTATAATATCCATCATTATGTATTATTATGGAATTATTTAATCATCGTTTAATTCCTACCATTTTATGCTCAATATTATGTTTTGATGGCAGGTTTACTTTTATGTATTCACCATGATTTATATTTATGCATAAACTATACTGCATAACATTACTGAGCATCTGATTTCACCCCATTCTAATGTTTATTTTTCCCTAGGGTGCGATGATTTATATTATGAATAACTTATAGGAATTATCTAGGAGTTATGGATATTTCCAATGGAATTACAATATTGTATTTCCTTTCAAGTTGTAATGTAAATATTATGATTTTATCTGGTTTTCAAACAATACTAAACTATTCAGTACTTCAGGATACAACTTCCTTTAATCATACCAATTTAATAAATTAAGTCATCGGCTCTGAGCTATTGAGGTTGGGGTCTTTACAGATGGTATCATAGGAAGATTAGTAGTAACCTTGGAAACTAGATATAAAAAACATGGATTAGGGAACAAATCCCTAAGATTGATTTTGAGGATACAAATACAAGAAAAATCCTAGAATTTTGGTAAGATATTGATTATTTGGATCTTATTAGAAATAAAATCTTTTCTGGATACTATAAGTGGATGTACTTTTGGAACATATGTACTTAGGGATAACAACTCTAACAAGGTGTCCTAGGCCTGACTAGGGGTAACCTGGTACACAAAAATGGGCCTTACTGCGCACCTAGTTGGACACTCTTAGGGGATATTCTTAGGATAAGTCACATATTATTTACAAATCATTATAAAGGATTTAAAAGTAAATATGTCCCCAAAGAAACCATGTTTATGATTATGATATTGGTTATACATAAAACATTAATTTATGTTTTGTGTTTTTCTATTTTGAGATTATACATTATGATCTATAAACTAATATAATGTATTCTATTATTTAGAAATGGAGCCTAGTGGAAGGAATAGAAACTCTATCAATGCATGTATTTCATATAGGGATTTCCCTCCTATGCAAGATAATGATATCAGTATTGGAGCTACAACTAGTACTGAGAAAATAATAAATATACTAGGACAATTGCGTCAGGTTATGAATAATTACCTTACCCATATAGAGCTTCCTAAACCACACTATGGAGGAGAAATGTTATAACACATTATGCAACTACATCATCCAACATTCAATGGGACAACAAACAAATTTTTAGTTGAGTAGTGGATAATTTGATTAGAAAAGATATTTCACGCATAGGAAAATAATGAAAAGAAGAAGGTTATCATGGTAGTTTATCATCCATCTAGAGATACAGATCAATGGTGGCCACTGATTAAAAACACAAAGGAGGAGGAAGAAATCAAAACTATAAAATTTGGGTATTTTAAGGAAATTTTCTTAGAAAAATAATTTTCTCAAAAACATTGGGCGGATATAGAGAGATAATTATTTACTCTAATAAATAAATAGGTTGAAAATATCACCAAGTATGAGGCTAACTTTACAAGATTAGCACAACATGTTTTGAACTATATATGTAATCTGATGAGAAAGATAAATCGATTCTTCAATTGTTTAACACCATTCCTTTGAAAGGCACAAGTCTCTCAAAATTTCTCATCATACAAGGATATAGTCTCATGTTCTATTAAGATAGAAAAATATTTCTCTAGGTCTTATAACTTTAAAGTAATGAAATATAAAAAGAGGTATACTAAGGCTTGAAAGAAAAATTTTCCTTAAAAAAAAGAGTTCTACTGAACACTCTAGAAGAGAAAATAATGAAAAGGGGAGTAAGGGAAGAATTTATTTTCCATCCTATGAAAATTGTGGGAAGAAACACCCCGGTACATGCCTGAAGGGTATGGGTGTTCATTACATGTGTGGAGTAAAATGACACTAATCCCACAATTGTAAGGGAAAGAAGGAATCTACCAGTATTCAATGCTAAAATTGAAATGAGATGAGAAATTATGCAAATGATTTTCCTAATATTCAGAGAAACTTTCCCAGAAGAAGGCCATGAGAGAAAGGCTAAGATTATGCGGTCACAACAGTGGAGCTTGATGTTCCTAATGATGTGGTTTTAGGTACATTAATAATCTCATCAAATTTATATAAATCTTTTTTTTATTCTGGATCATCTCATTATTTTATATCTTCTTAGTTTGAAATAAAAATTAGATATTTCTTATTATCCTTAACAAGGAAGTTGTCAGTCAAAACCCTTACGGGAAGTCATATTGCAGTATATATGTGTTAGGAAGTTCCCATTATGGAATATAAATGTTCTTTATCTATTTATTTTATCTTCATAACTATGTTAGAATTTGACATAATCCTCAATATGTATTGGCTTTCAAAATATGATGTGAAAATATATTACAATAACAAGGAAATAACGATTTGTGAGGAAGGTGTAGAATCCCTTATCTTTAAAGAAGAAACATCACCATATGATTCTCATCCAGATCCACCCCCAGTAGCTCTACTAAATTCAATTCTTGGGGAGGAAGAGAATGAAATATCTATGAGAGAGGAGATAAATATTCAAATTAAAGATATACCTATTGTGAAAGAATATGTTGATGTATTTCTATAGGATTTACCTGGCCATCCTCCGGAGCTAGAAGTTGAGTTCTATATTTATTTAATTCCAAGTTCAATCCATACATCAAATAATCCTTATAGAATGGACATATTGGAATTTGTATAACCAAACAAACAACTCGAGGAATTGAGTGATAAGGGATTTATCAGCCCTAGTGTTTCTCTATGGGGAGACTTTGTTCTCTTTGTCAAGAAGAAAGATTGATCCATGAGGTTGTGCATTTACTGTAGAGAAATCAATCATATTATAATAAATAACAAGTATCCCCTACCTCATATTGATGATTTATTTGATTAACTTCATAGAGTTCAATATTTTTCGAAGATTGAACTTCGATTTGTATACCATCTGTTGTATGTGGGGAAGGAAGTTATTACAAAGACATTATGTTGAACTATGTAGCATTATGATTTTACAATAATTCCATTTGGACAAACTAATTCACCCTCCTTTTTAAAGGATCTAATGAACATAGTTTTCAAGTAATATCTTTATGACTTTTTTGTGGTATTTATTGATGATATATTTGTCTACTCTAAAAGCTACGAATACTATGGGAATCAAATGAGGATTTTTTGAAGACATTTAGAAGAAATGAAATATATGGGAAGTTTAGAAACTATGATTTTTGTCTTCAGTTAGTTTCTTTCCTTGGTTATATTTTCTTAAAAGGATTGATTCTCTGTTTATCCTTCAAAGAAAATGTGGTTCCAGAATGGCCTACACCAACGAACATAATCGAGGTATGTAGTTTTATTGGTTTAGAAGATGATTATTGGTGTTTCATTCAGAACATTTCCCAATTATCTAACCCGTTAACCAAGATCACTCGTAAAGGGGTTATGTTCACATGGATAAAAGAATTTGAATAATGTTTTGAATAATTAAAGATGATATTGGTGAATTCACTAATCCCGACTCTACAATCGGGAGATGGTGGGTTTGTGATTTACACTGATGTGTTAAAGAAAGTACATAAGTGTGTCCTTATGAAAATTATAGAGTTATTTCCTATGAATCAAGGTTGTTAAAAACTCATGAACTGAACTATACAACTCATGATCTTGATTTAGCTGGTACAATCTTTGCTCTGATGATATGAAGACATTATCTCTATGCTAAAAGATGTTAGATATATACAAATCACTAGAGGTTAAAATATATCTTATCACAAAAAGAACTCAACATAAGGTAAAGGAGATTACTCAGGTTTTATAAAGATTATGATTGTTCGACACACTACAACTCAAGGAAGGAAAATATGGTATATAATCCGTTGAGTAGGAAGGATCATGGAGTTCTAAAAAAAATGATAATTGGCAAGGATCTTATGTATATGGATCTAGAGAGGATGGTTATAGAAATTATCAAAGAAGGTGAAACATCTCTACTCTTTCAATAGATTTCCGAACCATCTTTATTAGAAAGGATTAAAAGTTATCAGCCTAATGATTTCAGTCTTCAAAATATAATTAAATATGTGAATGATGGTATGTTGGAAGAATTCATGTAAGAAGATGGAATTATGAAATTTTGGAGGAAGATATTTGTTCCCTCTATCCCCTAGCCAAAAAGAGAGTTATTGGATGAGGCCCATATCTCAAATTTCTCTATACACCCTGGTAGTAAAAAGATGTATAGAGATTTGAAGGAACATTTGTAGTTGGATAATATGAAGCAGGAAATTATTGATTATGTATCAAGATGTTTAGTATGTAAAAAGGTTAAGGTTGAAAGAAAACATCCTAGAGGAGTATTGAAAACTATTCATATTCCTACATGGAAATAGGATGAAATCACAATGGATTTTGTCACTAGATTACCCAAAACACCAAGGAAGAATGATACAATATGGGTAATTGCTGATCGACATACCAAATCTGCACATTTCCTCGCTATAAGAGAAGATTTTCCACTCGATCACCTCACAAGAATCAATATCAATGAAGTTTTAAGAATTTATGGAGAAACACTCTCTATTATTTCTGATTGTGATCCACAATTTACATCAATATTCTAGAAAATTAATCAAAAATATTTGGATACTGAGCTTTATTTGAGTACTTCTTATCACCCTCAAACTGATGGGCAGTAAGAAAGGACAGTCCAAAATTTAGAAGACATGTTAAGATCATTTTAACTTTATTTTCAAGGTTTGTGGGATCATTATTTAACTTTTTTTATATTTTTCATACAAAAATATTTTCCATTATTGCATTCAAATGGAAACGTATGATGCATTGTACGAAAAGAGATGTCGTTAACCAACGCATTGAGATGAAGTTGGAGAAAGGAAATTTGTAGGCCTAAAGACTTTGCAGGAACCAAAAAACAAGGTAAAGAATATTTAAACCCAAATGAAAGAAGCTCAAATTAGGCAAAATAGTTATGCCAATAATAGGAGGAATGGTTTGGAATTTCAAGTGAGAGATCATATTTTCTTGAAAGTATCTCCATGGATGGGTGTTATAAGATTTGGGAAGAAAGGGAAACTAATCCCCAATTACAATAGTCCTTTTGAAATTCTAGATAGATTTGGAGCTGTGGATTAATGTTTGGTAATGCCTTCAATCCTTTATAAAGTACACAATGTCTTCCATGTCTCACTGTTAAGAAAGTACATGCCAGACCCAACACATGTCCTCACTTATGACAGAATAAATATGAAACCTGATTTATCTTACTGTGAAGAGCCTATCAAAATTTTGGACACTAAAGAAAGGTGTTGAGGAATCAGATGACTCGGTAGGTAAAGGTAATTTTAAAAAATCATAAAATTGAAGAGGTGACGTGGGATCCTGAGGAACTTATGATGAAGAACAACCCAAATATTTTTATGAGGTAACGTTCAAGAATTTTGAGGATAAAAATTTTGAAGGAGGGGATAATTTAACACCCTTAGGATTTACAAATAAATTTAATTATAGCATAATACACAAAACACTGAGTCTCTATGAAACAACACTTTGTTATTATAATTATTTAAACAAGATAGTTATAACATTCCCATGAAACATAATTTTTCTTCTTTAATGATTTGAAATTTTAAAAATTGACATACATGGTTGTGATTAGTATGAAATTTAGAGTCTGATAAGATCAAATTCATTTTTTGGTGAATAGTAACTTGAACCTTATGAATAGTAATGTTACCCTAATGAATTGTAATATGACCCTTACAAATAGTAACATCACCCATGAATGTATAAATAAAATTTAGGTACCTTATAAATGAAATTATGATATAATCGAATAAGTAAGTGAATAATGTTAAAATTAATTATGTGCGGGTATTCATGTGGGTAATAAATATTTAATTATGATAATTTAATTAATAAATTGATTTAAAATAAAAATTAATTTTCATAAAATTTATTCATAAATTAATATTTTTCTATCCTATGATTTTAGGATAATTTAATTAGACCTTAGTAAATTTATTAGGGTGTTATAAAATCAGTTTAAATTTTTTAAAACTATATTTTTTGAGTAAATGATGATTTTAATTAAAATTAAAATTTATCATATTTATAAAATTATTTTCATAAAATGGAGTTTAATTTTTAATTCTACATGTTGTAAAAATGGTTGGGGTTAATTTGTTAGATTTTTCTAAAATATTTGAATTTTTGGTGAATAGTAAAATACGAATATTTACGATAAATGCTAAATACATGAATTATAGATTCGTGGATGATTTTTGAATGATGTAATCATAATTGGTTCAAAATAACATGAACTTATTATTATATTTAGTATCAAGAATCAATATTATTTCTTGCCATGAGAAAAATAATAAAATAATGAGAAATCAGCTCTCTCTCCTCCGCTATAAATACCACCCTCACCCCTCCTCTCCTCACACCTCTAACCCATAAATCTTATCAAAATTAATCCCTAATTACTCTTCACTAGTCTCTCTCCACATACAGAAGCTCTGTTTCTCATCAAAATACCAAAACTAACCCCCTTAAGGAGGTTCTAAAGGAGGAGTATTCAAGGGGTAAAATCCTCTTACCTTTCCTTTTAATTTTATTTTAATGTTATTTTGTTTTATTATTATATCCTCACATCAACTATCCAAATGATAATGATAACTAATGTAAAATATATATATTGTAATGATATCATGCTAATGTAAAATCCTTACTAAAACTCTTTTCTCTCACTTTTTTATTTTAAAAAAATGAAATCATCAGCCAACAGATGTCGATTTACAACCATTATGGATAACAGATTTTTATTCTTCAATTCACCATTTAATGATGGTAATGAAACAATTTATTATTTTTAAAATAGGCATTAATATATTTATTAAAACCATTCTTATGTTCTTGAAGTAACATATTTACATAATACTCAACGATAAAACAAAATGAGTTCGTTATGATCAATAACCGCCATAATAATGAAAATGAATATCACTAAATTTATTATCTAATGATTTATCCTCATAAAATATAATAAAATGATGTATGTAACCATTTATAATTATATATTTTCATTAATATCATATAAATTCAATTCATTGGAATTATACCCATTCCACATGAACTTCCATACTCATATACAAGTATATCGTTCATGAAAATCAAGGAAACGGAAGCTCCCAAAAACAAAATTGTATTTTATAACTCATAAAAAACTCCATAAATGAAAATAATAAAATCTTAATAAATAAAATAAATGTTTATAATGTTATGAATTAATTAAATAATTAATTTAATTTTATTATCTATGGAGTTAAGGTCAAGTGCAGAACACATTCGGACATAAGGTAATGGTTTCTATGCGAACCTCCATTTTCATTTGGGCAACTCATTTTTTCTCTCTTTACCAAAATTAAATTCTTAATTTTTTATGTACTCTTCATAAATTATGTTTGAATGTTATATATATATTTATAAATCAGAATAATTATTTCTTTTATGGGGAGTTACATGTTTTAAAAAGGGTATTTCTCAAGTTCTTTCAGATAAACAAACCCGATTCAAGGAAACTTCTTGAATTCTTACCAATTTTCAAGTGCAATCTATAATATTTTTTAAGCAACCATTATTTTTTATAAAATAAATCATTTTATTATAGTAAAACTACCTTAGTTAATTTCTTGTTTTATGAAAAAATTTATCCAAAATAACTCTTCCTTCAAAGTAAAATAGAGTATTTCTCTCAAGAATCCCTCGACGATTTTATAAGAGTATTTTCATATATTTTCAACAACCTTGTTGATTCATATGTTTAAATGGGACTTATATTTCATGATATAATATACCATATTTTATTGAATGTTTTATGATTATTTTGACAATGTATGTTCTATCTTTGTACCATTCACCATATTACTCTGAATGATTAGTAATTACGTTTACTGATTGAGGAATGTTATTTACGTTTTATATGTTAGTTTCAATATGATTATATATGTTGTTTATGCTTATACCCAATCATATGAGGAATTAATTAAACTTAGTAAGAGATGGTTGGGGCCCACTATAGCGCCTCGATGCCTCGGTTGGTCTCATGAGACAAACTAGCCTATGTTTTAACCCATTATGTATGGTGTCTTAACCGAGGCCTTGACAGTATGATTATGATATATGGAATTATGCATTCCCTCATTATGAAAATAGTAATTTATTGTCCATGTGATTATTATACTACTATAATATCTATGTTTATGCTTTATTATAGAATTATTTAATCAATTTTTAATTCCTTTTATTTTATTCTCAGGATTATGTTTTGATGACATGTGTACTTTTAGTTATTCACCGTGATTTATATTTATGCTTCCTCTATATTAATTACCCTTACTGATCTCACCATTTTATTATGTTTATTTTTACCTAGGGTGTGAATATGTATATTATGAATGAATTTTAGGGATAATCTATGAGTTATGGATGTTTACAATGGAATTTCTATATGGTTTTTGCTTTCAAGTTGCAATGTAAAAATTATTCTTGTATCTAGTTTTCCAAAACAACTAAACTATTTGTTCCTTTAGGCTATGAATTCCTTGTAATCATACAAATTTAATAAAGTAAGGCACTAGATCAGGGATACTAGGGTCGTGGACTTTATAGTTTTCTTGGTTTTGAGTATGTAGTGTGTGTTTTGAACTAAAATGTCAATTTTAAACTGAAAACACGTAATTTGATTCATTCCAAATAAAAATTTTATTATATTGAGGCATGGTTTATTCCTACGTATAAAAAATGACTTATGTATTGTTTCAAAAAACTTTCAAAATAATTTTAATGTTTTTTCTCAGTTTTGAGTATCTGATGTTTGTTTGAAATTAAAATATAAATTATAAATTGAAAACATACACTTTGAGTCTTGATGAGCATAACATGTATTATATTGAGGTTTATATGATTTATGTGTTTCTTATTTTTATACTGTTCACTTAAATTTTTGCAAAATATATTTTTTGAATTCATAATTCTCCATTCAGCTATTGAAAATTCTCTTGGTAGATGATTCCTTATGATTCACTTCAAGTTTTAAGAAGAATGTTTTTTCCTCTTCCATTAGAAAGGTACGTGTTCTCATTTTTCTTTCATGTTTCAGATAATTGAAAACAAATTATAAATTCCCAAAATATCTATGACAAAAATAATTATATTATTAAAATGATAATAAAATTAACATGAAAATATTAAATAAATCAATGAAAAAATTAACTAAATAATTAGTAGGAATTCAGATTTTCCTGACATCTGTATACATTCATTACCAATTTATGCATCAAAATTATATGAGTTGTAGACTCAAATTACAATCACTCATGTTCATTAGTAGCATCAAACATGTTACTAGATCTTTCATACTTGGCACATCATGTATTGGATTGAGGTATAACTGATTCCTACATGTGACAAATGAATTCTGAATCATTTTCCTAAAGTATCAAAATAATATTAATGATTTTATTGATTTTTAGTATGTAACTTATTTTTGAACTAAAATTTCAATTTTAAACTAAAAATATAAACTTGAAGTCCTACTGGGCATAAATTGTATCATATTTAGGTGTGATTGATTCCTACACGTCAAACCATGTATTTTTATTCTTTAATGCATTCAATGTTTGGGGTTATCTAACAATATTATTCTTTGATAACCCAGAATGTTGAATGCATTGAAAAATAAAAATATAAGTGCATCATCCTTATTGAGTACATTATCATAGTACATGGGTGCATCATCCTTATTGAATACTTTATCTATACTTATTTTTTTCTCTGATCATTTTGTGCTCTTAATAGAGTATAAAATGGTCGAATAAAAAACAATTATAAATGAATTGATTTCTTCATGATATCTATAGAAATTGACAAATTATATATTTAATAATAATTAGAAGGAAATGAACTAAAAAAGTAGATAAAATAACGATAAAATTAAATAAATATGTAGTAGGAAGTGACCTCTCTATGTTTGTATATAGTCTGACACAATATATTCTTCCTATTCAATTCTAAAAGAAATATTTCCACTTTTGAATATGTGGAATATAAATATTTCTGGTAGTACTGGAAAAATATAAATAAACAATTGATTAATGAATATTTTAAATGAATTTATAATTATCTTCCGAAATACCTCTTCGAGGATAATAGTTTATTGACGTAAAATGAAATCTTTCATAAACTGGAAAACATAATAACAAAAATATTTTACATTATATTGTTTTAAAAACTCCAGAACCATTGATACAAATAAGTAATTTTTTTATATATATGTTTTTATAGTGAAATATAATTATATATACCCAAATACTTATCTTGTAGTATAAGTTGGTATACTTTTAGCGACCATGGATTTTCCTCATTCCATGATTTTGATGATATTTAAACACCACCCAAACACAACAAAATTTTCATTAAAACATAGTATAAAATGGGTTTCTTGAAGTGTATTTGTCAAATTTTACATGTAGTGTATTGAAAATTGACAAACATCATCCCATGTGGTTAGTTTTTTTAGTACCCATGCATTGAATTGAGAAAATAAATATTTAGAGTATCCAAATTGATTGTAATGAGTCACTAATGATACCTAAAAAAGGAATAAGTAATTGAATGAATAAAAATATATTTTATATGATTAAATTTTAAATTATTACCCTTACATTATGGGTATTATGAATATTATTCCATCTATAAGTTTATTTTCAAGCATTATGGATAGTTTGACAACTTTTTGTTCATATTTCTTTGGTTCTAATGAGAATAATTATGTATAAGTGATGTGAGGACTAATGAGTCAAAATTTCTATTCACAGGGTTTTCCCTTCATATAGTATTGATATATATTACTGAAAAAATATAAATTGTATTTAGTCATAATTGAAATTATAGACGAGTAATTGGAAACAAATCATGAAAACACACAATGTGTATACATTTAAAACTACAACTACTATTTATTCATGGTTGAGGACTTAATTTACATTTTGAGGACAAGATAGTATGTAATAAACTCTTGGTGCATCTATTATTCAAAATCAATTATGGTCATATAACCAATTTTCAACATTCTATCTGCGCGAACCTTTAATGTTATTAAATGTGGAACTTGTACAAGCTGGGTAAAGGTACTTTATGAAGATATTTTTTATTGGTTATTTGATCCTTTATATCATTTATATTCTACCTTTCTTTTCACCCTCTTCCCTTTATCATTCTTTAATAAAATTCATATGGTTAGAATTTGTTCATTAATTTTTAAAATTTTTTCAAATAAAATAAATAGGAAAAGAATACCTCCTTATTGATATATATTTTTACAAGATCAAACTACCATGAAATGAATGTTTTAATAGTAATATTGCATCATCAAGTAAAATAGGTTGCTAGGTGATCAGCTAATGAGCTACATGAATCCCCACGCTCAAATGTCATATTGGAAGTTGTTTTTTGTGTAGAAGATATCATTGGATATTTCACATGGTAACCCTTATAACAAGTTTCCGAGTAGGTGTTGATAGATATAAATAATAATCATTTTCAACAACTAAAATTTTAGTAGAGTCAAGTTACCATGTTCTTCCAAATTAAAATTTCACAGAAACCATTATGACAATATTTATTAACTCTTCCAAAATAGACCTTTGAGGGGAATGTATCACCTCAAAGATGGTGGGGGTGGGAGGTTCTTCACATAGTGGTTGTTATTGTATTGTTTCTTATCTTTTATTCATTCCAATAAAATTTTCTAAATATAAAACTTTTAATTAAGACTTACTTCTAGAGTAGCTAATAATGTTTTTAGATATTACATATTTATATATTTTACCCTTTTTCATTTCATTTCTCAAAATGTGTTTGAGGAAACACCCTAAAACCCACACCTCAGACATGACCATACCGTTCTATACACTTCAAGGCCACTGATATTGGTTGTTCATCTGGTATAGTTGATGATGATTCTCATGTCTAAGTCTGATAAAATATATAGTAATATAAGTAATCATTATTATATAATACTTATTTTTTTCTTATTATGATATAATTACACATGATTCACACATTTTTTTGTTTTAATCTATTAGTATCCCATATTTATTTATACATGACCCTTTCCATAACACATGACATGGGATGGAAGTGGATTTGAATTTTGATTCATCAATATATATATAAAAAAGAAACATAATTATGTTGTTATTTCATGTAACAAAAAATTATAACTATAAATTTAAAATAAGTACAATTTTTTAAGTAAAGAATACCCCATCCTTAATTTACGATAGGGGTGCGTTGGTTTTTCTGTAGGTTTCTTATTTTCAGCACTCAGTTGTTGTTTCAAAAATATAAAATTCTCAATAAAAGTAATTAATACACATATTTTCAATTAATTTATTACCAATGATAATATACCTAAAAATATATCATCTCCTAATGATGAATAAAAGCATTCCATATTTTTTGTTTATCAGGTGTCCATACATCTGTAGTGGATGTAGGTTTATTTTGTCCTTTGGAATCTTTGAGATGATACTTTATAAGAATTTTTTGAAATCCTCTATGAGCCTTTCCATTGAGGAATAATAAAAATTTCATTTGGGATTCATCTACTATAAAGGAACTCTATGAGGTATAATGAAGATTTAATCAACATTTCATTGTTTTTTTAGTAAAATATAGAAATTATATCATAATTTACCCTAACATTTTCCCAAATTAGTGCATAATGTGTAGGGAAAACATTAGTCCTTGAATCTACATCACCCAAAATTTAAATATGAGTGGTGAACCCACCGTAACTACTATAAATGGTCTTATTGGGGTCAATAGGCTAGCCATGTATGTTCCATCCAACCTCAAATTTAATATTGTTATTTATGACCTTAATATTTATTGCACTATCACAATATGATGCTCTTATTTATTCTAGGACAAAGGTTGTCCACCACCTACCATTTTCTCAGCGTCAACATCATTAATATGTTGTTCCTATATATTGGTAGCATGATAATGTGTAGAAACTTTTTTTCCCTCTAAATTGGGAGCATCAACAAGTTGGGAAACCTGTTATTCCTTTAGAAGTCATTTTCTATAGAATTGGTTGAATAATTAATTTTATATTAAATAAATTCAACATTAAAAAGATATTAATATGAGTAAACACAATGATATTACAAAAAATATAAAACATTATCATTGAACTCTCTTTTTTAAAGTTTGAATGGATTTATCCCCTGTATCGAGTATCCAAATCCCCTCACTGTAGTCTCCTCTAACATATAAGACCCCATATACATTTCTACCATTGTAAGATGATTAAAAAGTCCTAATGAAAGGTTTAAACTCATTTGAATTTACATCTAACCCTTTAGTTTTTTTGGTTGATAATAGAATAATGGACCAATTTTAGTTAGTAGGATCTGGAACATAAAATACTTGAATTGCCTATGATGACAATATAAAAAGTACATATTTGTACCTTTACATACTAAAATCTACTTTTATGAATCCTAATTCATATATTATAACTACACTCTAATTACCAACCCATTTAAATTTAAAAATAAACAATAAAATGTGTCATAATCCAACTCTCATATTTGTTTGATGATGCCAAATTATGACATATTCACATAAATTGGATTTTAGTACTTAGTAATATATACATGCATCGCTTCATCCACAACTATAAATCCACTATTTTTCACAGAACCACATTCATAATATTCATTTTTATATAAAATATATCCATTAATTACATAATAATCATAAGATAATACACGTACAATTGGTCTTTTGGATAACCATTCAAGTTGGTTTGAAATTGAATCTGTACATCCAGTTCAATCCTTAAAAATATGGTCTTGAAAAATTCTTATAAACTATTGATTATGTTTATTTGATATCTATATTTCATACCATGATGTATTAAAATACCTAATAATTACTTTATGGTTTTCAACATATGGTTCATCCTCTAAACTATTATAAAAAAAATAAAGGTGATCATTCTCTCGATCTATAATAGAAATTATGAAAAATTTATTCTCGAAATTCCTTCACCCAAAAGCCTCCTAGTGTGATGGTATTTTTGTAGAACAATTATTTTGAAATAAAACTGGTAGTTTTTACATAATTCAATGATTTATTCAATAACATATTTCTCTACAATACAACATTCTTTCCAACTTCTATTTCTAACATACCGTTTCAAAATATTCATATACCATTCAATTGGGTATATCCATCTATAATGTACAGGACCGCTTATTCAAATATCTCTTACCACATAAACCATTATATAATATAACATTGATCGGAAGAACATCTCATATTCATATAATATAAAAACAATTTTTATTTCAATAGGGGAGAATTTCATCAGGTATATAACTTTGTTGTGTATATCTTTGAATAAGAAATATAGATTAGTTATGTTCTAATATGAATTATAGAGAAAATGTTACATAAATCTATAGTCATTAGATATTTCATCAAAACATGAAAAAAATGTGATTTTAGAACCTTCAACTTTAAATCACTATTGCCGTGATATTATTAGTATTTGATGAAGACTCCTATGGAACCTTTAAATCATTCAAGAAGTTGTAAAACTAATATCTATCTTCTTAGAAAGTGTTTAAGCAGTTGGTTCAATAAAATCATGTTTTCCCTCTTCAGTAGCACCATTTCTTTCTATATCCCCTTGTTAATCATGTCCAACCTAGACTTATTCCAACCTTTGTTTTTATAGATTCATTTAGTAACATTATAATGACACTATAAGATAAATTTTTTTCCCACGTGTATAACATCAAGAAAATTTTGTATGTACAAACAATTCAATTATATTAATTAAAAAACGAATCCCTTTTTGAAAAAAAGTTCACAAGGTTTTTCTTAAAATGTTTACCAAATGTAGTGCCCATATATTTTACTTTCACAAATAGTTTATCACCTATTAGTGGTGATGGTGTTGTAACTTATTATGAACTCCCATCAAATTGTCTCACCAAAAATTGGTATTTATGTCACTAGGGAAGATATCTTTGATTTCCTAGAAACATATTTTTTGATGAATGTTTCAACATAATCGACTATGTACCTTGTCCACAAACGGGACACCCTCTAGTTCATTTAATTCTATATCCTAAAAAATTTCCATAATAATGAAATTAATTTATCATCCAATACAACATGGATCTCAAAATAAAATATTCATTTCTATAAGCATCATATAATGTAACACCAGAATCACACAATAATTTGAAATATTTTATCAATAGAGTGAAATAAACATCAATATCATTACTGAGTTATTTTGGTCCTGATACAAGATAAGAGAGATTAGTATATTTTTGTTTCATGCATAACCATGATAGAAATTTATAATTTACCAACATAACTATACATATATTTTGAGTTTTTTATTGAAAATAAAAAGTATCCACTCCATCTTTAGATAGAGAAAGACGATGATTTCATGGCTCATTCCCAAATTCAGGATGCTCATGATCAATTTTATTTTATATAGGAGAGTCTTCCAGGTGACAATGTTTCCCATATTTAATTATTGTATATGTGTTCCATATAATGTTTTTTATAGTATCCTCACTTCCATATAGGCCCTTAAACCTTGTAATGATTAGAAAGCACCATACTACTTTCATAGGATCTGATTCATTTTTCTTTTATCAAAACAAACCACATTTTGGAAAATTTTTATGTGATTTTTGGTCCTTGAGAAATAGTATATATTAATTTGGATGGGAATATATTCTTTCAGAGTTCATACCCATTGAAAATAGGATTCGTTTAACACCTTATTTACTAAAAGTAAATCATTATCTTCTGGGAGCATATCATTAAAGAAAGAAATTAATTCATTAAAACTAGAACCACTCCATCTATTTCTAGCTTTTATATTATATAGATTCAGTATGTATAAAAATATTGAATATTTAGTAAAACTATAATAGTAGAGTTTTCTTACACAATTATTTAATTTCATGAACAATTTTGGGCCATCACAAAGTTTATCTTCAACTTTCATTTTCCTTTCATTAATATGATCTTCATTATCATTCACACATATAATCATATACTCAATGTAGTATTATTCATTTTTCACACTTGTAATCATATCAGATGATTCATAAAACATGTCTGTATCCCAGTCACTATTTGAATTCACTATTTCTTTATGTTTAGTCCAATATTTATAACTCCGATCTATTTTCTGATAGATTAAGTGTTATTCTAACTTTTCTGGACTAATTAGTCTTGAAGAAAAATAGTGTAAACACATACAATGGATTTTAGACGGGTCATTTTCAATATCTAATGAAAACATGATGAACTATTTCAACCCATCCTCATACTCTTTTTTCATGAAATTGGAATCCAACCATTTTTTATTCATTTATATCCTATTTGATTTTGTAATGTTAATATTTAATAAAATAAATAAA
Source organism: Viscum album (assembly GCA_963277665.1). Lineage (NCBI taxonomy): Eukaryota > Viridiplantae > Streptophyta > Magnoliopsida > Santalales > Viscaceae > Viscum > Viscum album. Next base: position 609,907,900 of record OY728129.1, on the reverse strand, counting down.
TACACAAAAATAACAATCTTAAAACCCATAAAAGGCCATTCCTAAAGACCCATTTAAGCATGTTTAATCCATTTTTCCAAGATAATAATATCCAAGAAATGTGTATAAATATTGTTTCGTTGTGGTGTAAATCATTAATGGAAATAAAAGTGTGATATATATATTGTTACAAAAAATCTAATTAAATTTACATCTGTTGCAAAACTCAGAGATCAATAATTGTTTTTGTAAATTTGTTAGATGGGATACTAATATGAGTGAGGATTTAATGTTATTCATTTATTAAATTGGTATGAGGTGGTTCAAGTGGTGTTTTAATGACAAGATGATTAGGAGCCAATGTTTATCTGTTTTCAGAGGATGAAAATTTTGATAGGCCCAAATCTCATAGACATGAGAAACCAATGTTTGAATAAACTTTGGAATTTAAATACAATGAACTTCAAGTCTCAAGTGTAGGTTCTCAGGAAACTAGAAAATCAATGAACAATCTAATTTGGGTTTCATGAATGTTTAAAATTAAAAAATTCACATAGATGGGATAAATCTTCAAATAATAGAAAAAAAAATTCTTAATAGGGATAGAAGAAATAATAAAATTCAACAAAAGTTGAAGAAGTGTCCTAGTGGGATTAGAAAAAAGCATCATCTCACAATAATTATGTAACTCCCCGACCCCAGTTACGCAGAGTCAGTGCATTATTTCAATACATTAGCACGATTACAAGGAATCATGTTCTGAAGGACCGATCAGTTTAGTAGCCTTGGAATAACTAGAAACATTACTAAAGTTTACATTACATCATAAAATGAAAATTACAACAACATAGTCTCTATAGTCCACACTCTTATCCCCTCATACTATCCCTGCAGGTCATTCATTAAATACTTCTTCACATCCTGGGAAAAATAATACATAGAAAGGGGTGAGATCAAACGCTCAATAAGGGTAAGCAATACTGCGGAAACTTTCATAAATAAGTGTAAACATTTAATGAAATGTATAACTAAAACAAAAGACTTTTAAACTTTAACTTCAACATAATATAAAAAAAAATGAAATTATGCCATTTCCTTATTCACATGGATATTATACTAGTAGAATAATCACATGAAATATCAATAAAAACTTTCATAATGATGGAATGTATAATGCTGAACTTTAATTTCTTTGTCATGTCCCCTTTCCAGGACCTAGGGGCTAACTGTAACTAAAACCCAACCCGGAGTGCCTTTAATAACCAGACACTAACCCGGAGTTCCTCTAATAACCGGATACCAACCCGGAGTGCCTCTAATAACCGGAAACCAACCCGGAGTGCCTCTAATAACCGGACACCAACCCGGAGTGCCTCTAATAACCGGACACTAACCCGGAGGGTCTTATTTAACCGGACCCCAACCCGGAACATACTAGTCCAACACATTTATCTTAATAAGAGGATGAAATATAACATAAAAATTCATATTAAAACTAGCATATGGAATGCCAAAACATTAATCATAAACCATTAATGGCATAAAAATGACTCATCCATAGTCAAACATATCACAAAACCTTAAATACAATATGGAATATTTGTTTCATAATAAATCAACTTCAAACAAATGTAAAATTTATCAAAGGATGTTGACATAGATGAAATAAAAACTATTTGAGAGAAATATCTCTTTTTTCATGAAAACATTTAAAAGTCACAAAATTTGGAAAAGAAGTCATTTAAAGACATTTTTGAATCAAAGTGTTACATACCACTTTGAATCTTTTGAAATAAATTAACATTTTAAAAACATTTATGTTCATATAATTATATCCTTAAAAACCATTTTGAATACATGGAAATTAATGAGAAAGATTTAGAAGAATAAATATTTAAAACATTTGAAATGATGTTTTAGTAAAAAGTCCCATAAAATAATACCTTTGAAAAATATTTCATAAATCATGGACATGGATAATAAATATGTCCCAGTAGATACTTATGTAAAAACAACCTCAGATAATAAAGAGATTGTGAAATTAACCCTTAACAATTTGGTAACTTACGAAACATACAACCAATGAAAGAGGTATCATACAATTAATATGTAAATACACATAAATTAATGTTTATTACAAAAAGAATACAATTACGGGCAGTACATACACCACACAAAAGGTAATAGTGGCAATATGGCATGAATCTCACGGGAATAAGGAGTGAGATGAAAACCCCTTACCTCATTGTAATCTATCAAGTCGTATGAACAATAGTCAATAACCCCAAAATGAATCACATAATATCATGAATATAAAGAGAATCATGATTTTATATATATCAAATGGCAGTACAAAATACACCACATGATATAAATAAGTGGTGAACAATGGAAATCTCACGGAATTAAAAGTGAGATAAGAAACCCCTTACCCTGCACTTTCCTTTAGTCAAGGGTATGTTTAACCTCCTATATGAAGATCGTAGTATGTTATTAAATTATACCAGAACCATATTAATATTTATGATATCATACATGATTCATTTATGACTTTATACTACCCATTTAATAATAATTTCCATTTAAATTAACATTTCGGGTAATAATCGCTTTCTTTATCGTACGTGTTATAACATGTTACTCATGATTGTATCACTTATATCATGATTTAAATACATCTAGAATATAAAACAAGATAAATATATCATATATATTTATAATATAAATATTTATAATACGCATATATATGAAATGGAAAACACCATTTATGGAGACGGTAGTCCGTACGTACGCATAAATGTTGTTTTTGTTTTCATATAGTATTGAACGGAAGTAAGTGAATAAGATATATGTAAGTACATAAATACTAATATATATAAATATATATATCTCCAGTATCATTATTATTTCATATATTACATACTTATTAGTAGTATATATTTTTATAATAGTTGATCAATGGTGAAGTTTGAAATGAATCTAATTGAGTCGTGGAGATGGTAATCCGTACGTACGCACGAGCGAAAATATCATTCTTTTGATATTAAAATAGTACATAATTGGTTGGTATATAATATATACAGAATAATTATCATGTTATATTTATTATTTACATGAATTATACATCATTATTATAACCATTTAAATAATAATATATTGAATAACAATTACACCACAATGTGGAGACGGTAGGCCGTACATACGCACGTATGGTAACATGACATTCAAGGGATGGATAGAATAGTGAATTTGTTTCTACCCTAATTATAATAACAAAAAATTACATAGAATATACTAGATTTATTATTTTAGGATGGAAATAACATGGAAAGAAGATGTTGAAGAAGAAAGGAACTTTAAAGAGGGTGGTGAAGAAGTTACCTCTTCTTCGGGTTCTTCCTTTAGATTTGATCAAAAGGGCTCCTTATGATGGATTTATGATCAAACTAAGGTCTCTAGGATGAATTTAGAGAAGTTGAGAGAGTATATGGGTAGGGTTTGGCTGAACCAAAAGGCTTTGGAGGTGTGAAGAATTGGTTAGAAGTTGGGTCCTTTTATAAGCTGGAGGAGGGGCTCTTTAGGAAAAACATAAAGTATTAATTTATAAAAAATTCATATTCGGTTTATAATGGCTCAAAAGTGGATTAATTAAATGTTAACGTGGGTATTTGTCGACAAAAACTCAACCTATTGGTTTTATACTAGTTTGGGGAACTATATTAACCTTATCCTTTAGTTTTAACTCTTAGTTAATTAGTTTAACAATTACCATGCCACTTTGTATTTTTATATTATATAGTAAATAAACTTAATATATACATCCAAGAGACCCCAAAGTGTTCCATTAATGATAAAAATATCATTATATATGTATCTTGGCCGAAACGTAGATTTTTAGGAATTTAATATCTATTAATAATATAATATTTGTTTTAAAAACTCTTTTATGCCAATTTTAACATTATTCAATAATTAATTTTTTTTTAAATTATAACAGAATTATTACTTGGAAAAAAGTTAATTAAATCAATACTAAAATGTAATATTAACCTATAAAATTATTTTTATTTATAAAAAGTCTCAAATTACATTTATTTGGGTATTTATAATATCAATTATTCTAATTTTTCATTAATTATGTAATTACTGCATCACCAATGTGTCATAAATAACTTAAATTATTTAATGTCTAAAAATTATAAATAAAATACCATTATGTATGAAAGGGTTTTATCTTTTTAATGAATATTTATAGTCGAAAATACAACATATATAACCCTATGTAAAAATTGTTTTTCTAAAAGATATATGCTTATGTAATTTTTGTATTTATTTTAACTTAATTAAAATAAAGTGTCTCTATCACCTACAAGTGGCTCCAGGTGGTCCCAAAATCTACCCAAAGATGCCTATGGTCGGCCATGTATCCACCAATAAGGCTAGGACACGTTTTAGGATAATTTAGTATTATTATAATATTATATTTTAACCATTATTTACCGGATTTACCCTTTAACCATGGTAAATAAAATATTTACTGAAGTAATTATTCAAAATGTCTAAAAATAAAATTTACCTATTTACACAATTTGGAAATATTAATTCCAAATAATGAATCTATTTTTCCAAATTCAAAACATAGAAGTTGAATAAATTAATTTAAAATTAATTCTCGCTGTCAAAACAAAAAGCGTGTTTTTAAGATATAATAACTATCAAAAGATTGATACTTGTTTATGTCCGGTTTAATTGTGAAATAATGTCCAATGACCAAAATTGTATTAAATGGTAAAAATATATTATAAATATACTTTAAAACCACTCAAATTCATAATCTATCACTATTAATTATTTTGATTAAAAAAGTTGTTTTTAATATAAATTTAGTAATTTTCACTATTCATCATAATATAAAAGTTATCCGAAAGGTACCAAAATTTCACCCTAGGCTAAATTTGATATTCCGAATCCAAAAATGAAGTCCATTTTGAGAGATAAAATTTATAATATTTTAAAAAGTGGGTATTACTATTCATAACAGCTACAATGATTGGTTGTGGTGTGTGTTAGAACTCGAAGTTGCGTACAACACACGCTACTGTATTATTCTAAGAGAAGCGTACCGTTGAAGATTGGGGTGTTACATTGTAAATTTTTGATGTCCCCATTATAAAGAATAAATTTATTTAGTCAAATTGAATAAATAAAAGTTTAAAATATTGGATTGAAAAAGGGTTCACTATTAAAAGTTGGTAAAAGTGCATTTTTTTAAAAAAACTTCTTTTTTCTGAAAAAAATGAATTTGTTCTTAAATTATGTCTAAGAAACTCATAATATGGATTCTAAAAATATTAGGATTATATAAAGTTTAAAAGTTAGTTAATACTATTCATAACCTTTTTTGAACGGCTCGTTTGGTAAGTCATGGTGCGCTTGAACTTGGTGTTGCGTGTAATGCAAGTTATTGAATTATTTTGAAGAAGCAACACACTATAAAATATTGGGGTGTTACATTCTCCCCTCCTTCAATAAATTGCATCCTCACAATTTGAAATTGTTCTTTGAAAATAAAAGGTTGAAAATAGAAAATATCTTTGTGGGAAAACCCACATCCGAAATTGGGTTAACAAAATTTAGTCTTTATAAGAGAAAAGGATAAATGAAAGGGTCACTACCAAATTATGATCTATATTAGGAGAAAATTGGTGGAAATTATAGACATTTAATTTGAGAAAAAATGTAAATATTTATAGTTAGTGATTGAGGTCATAAATCACAAACAAGTGTAAAATTGAGGTCTTTAAATTCATCAATCTATGATGATTTGAATTACCATCGGTTCAAAAAAACATTGGGTATTAGGATAACATATTTTTGGTTTTAGGATCCCTTAAATAAAGTATAAGAATTAATTTCTTCATAGAATAAGAGAAGAAGAAAAATATATTCTTGACAAGTAGAGTTCCATACTTTAACTAGTTTCTACCACAAACTCATCTTTCCCTCTCAAAGATAATAGAACGTAAAAAAATATTCTATTTATCCAATTCATATAGGGTTCCAAAAAAATAATTTATAATTCATCTACCATATCTTTAAAAAAACTACATTATTTAATCCAGGAAATCACACGGGCCAGTGGTAGGTGATACACCCTTGTCACCCTTCGGTTGTGGGTTCAAGTCTCGCGGCCTTGCCGGAAACGATGGGTTGCCACCCGACCTCCAGGTTGTTCTTGTATGGCAATCCAAAAATAATAAAAACTAGAACTATCCAAAATACTTCAGTACAAAATTGATAAGGAAGGTAAACACAATGAAGATCCTTTTTACCCCATAATAGCATGTGAATACCTTAATCATGTATTCTTTTAAAACACTGAAACATCCTGAATTACCATAAAACGATATTGATTACATTCATGCTCCCTTATTCCTTATAGAATACTGGATATACATCATCCATCCAAAAATGTTGTAAAATCCAGCAATGATGGAATATAAAAATCTTTAATCAGTTTCAAGGCAGTCAAGAATATCCAATATAATTTACCCAAATCAACAATATCTTATTCCAAAATCAGTACCTCAATATTAGGACCATATTAAGGTTTATCATTCCTTAAACCATGTAATTTACAAAAAGTTTAACTCATTGTAGAGTCACTTTTCGTAGTACCATAAAATCTCAAATCCTGAATGAAATAGTACTATAGTACAATCCTTATTTATTTCCAGTACATCATTGATACAACACTTCAATGAAATACTTCCAAAATAACAACATAATAATACTATTCATTCCTCTTTATCTGTGGTAGTATCATAACTTGATTATTATCCAATAGCATCATTTCTGGCATAGTCTGATAACTGGGACATTGGTTCGCATAGTGTCCAAACTCCTTGCAGATGAAACATTGTACATTTGAATCCTTTTTCTTACCCTTGCAGTCATGTACTTGGTGTCCTTTTTCTCCACACTTATAACAAACTTCCATTCCCTTCAGGAAAGTTCCAGGGTGTTTCTTCCCACAATTATCACATATGGAAAAATTATTCTTTTCCCTCTTCCCTTTATCCATATTTCTCTCTTCCATCCTCCTCTTCTCTTTCTTCCCTTCAAATCCATAGGACTCAGAGAACTCTTTACTTATCTTATCAACACATGATACTATTTCTTCCACTAGGCTCTATTTCTAAACAATGGAATAAACTAGATCAGTTTATGAATCAAAATACATAATTCCATACTTAAAAAACACTTAACATAAATTGAACTATTTTTGGATATAATCCATAATCATAAAAATGTTTTCTTTTAGGATGTATATACTCATAAACCCTTCATAATGATTTGTAAAGAAAATGAGAGTTATCCTAAGCATATCCCCTAGGAGTGTCGTAACCAAGAGTGCAACAATGCCCATTGTCGTGCACCAATTCCCGTTCGAGTCTAGCTCAAAGTGGTGTTTCTGGGTTTTACCCCTAGGTACTTTTGTGCCAGATCTGCCTCTACCTACTCATATCTTGACAGGGATGTATTTCTCAGAAAACTCACAAAATCTATACAATACCAAAATTCTAGGAAGTTTTTATATTCTAATCCTCAAAGTCCATATTATATCCATGTTCTCTAATCAGAGTTTATCTAAATCTAACTTCCAAGGTTTGTACTAAACTTCCTCTGATACCAATTGTAAAGCCCTGACCCCAGTTACCCAGAGTTGGTGAATTATTTTAATACATTGGCATGATTACAAGGAATCATGTCCCGAATGACCGATCAGTTTAGTAGCCTGGAAAAAATAGATACATTAATAAAGTTTACATTACATCATAAAATGAAAAATACAACAACATAGTCTCCATAGTCCACACTCTTATCCCCTCATACTATCCCTGCAAGTCATTCATAAAATAATTCTTCACATCCTGGTAAAAATAAAACATAGAAAGGGGTGAGCTCAAACGCTCAGTAAGGGTAAGAAATATAGCGGAAACTTTCATAAATAAGCATTATCATTTAAGGCAATGTATAACTAAAAAAAACCTTTTAAACTTGAACTTCAGCATAATATAAAAAAATAAAATGAAATAATCCCATTTACTTATTCACATGGATATTATACTAGTCGAATAATCACATGAAATATCAAAAACCACATTCATAATGATGGAATTCATAATGCTGAACTTTAATTTCTTTGTCAAGCCCTCGTGCCAATACCTAGGGGCTAACTGTAACTGGAACCCAACCCAAAGAGCCTCTAATAACAGGAAACCAACACAGAGTGCCTCTAATAACTGGACACCAACCCGGAGTGCCTCTAATATCCAGACACCAACCCGGAGAGCCTCTAATAATCGAACACCAACCCGGAGTGCTTTTAATAAACGGACACCAACCCGGAGTGCCTCTAATAACCAGACACCAACCCGGAGGGTCTGATTTAACCAAACCCCAACACGGAACATACTAGTCCAACACATTAATCTTAAGAAGAGGATTAAATATAACAGAAACATTCATTTTAAAACTAGCATAAGGAATGCCAAAACATTAATCATAAACATTTATTGGCATTAAAATGACTCATACATAGTCAAACATATCACAAAACCTTAAATACAATATGGAATATTTTTATCATAATAGATCAACTTCAAAAAAATGTAAAATTTATCAAAGGATGTTGACATAGATGAAATAAAAACTATTTGAGAGAAATATCTCTTTTTTCATGAAAACATTTAAAAGTCACACAATTTGAAAAATAAGTCATTTAAAGACATTTTTGAATCAAAATATCCCATACCACTTTGATACTATTGAAAATAATTAACATTTTAAAAACATTCATGTCCATATAAATATATCCTTAAAAACCATTTTGAAGACATGGACATTAATGAGAAAGATTTAGAAGAATAAATATTTAAAACATTTGAAATAATGTTTTAGTAAAAATTCCCTTAAAATAATCCCTTTGAAAACTCTTTAATAAAACATGGACATGGATAATAAATATGTCCCAGTAGATACTTACATAAAAACAACCTCAGATAATAAAGAGATTGTGAAATTAACCCTTAACAATTTGGTAACTTACGAAACATACAACCAATGAAAGATTTATCATACAATGAATATGTAAATACTCATAAAATAAACTTTATTACACAAATAATACAATTATGGGTAGTATTTACAACACCCAAAAGGTAATAGTGAAAATATGGCATGAATCTCACAGGAATAAGGAGTGAGATGAAAAACCCTTACCTCATTGTAATCAATCAAGTCGTATGAACAATAGTCAATAACCCCCAAATGAATCACATAATATCATGAATATAAAGAGTATAATGATTTTATATATATCAAATGGAAGTACAAAATACACCACATGATATAAATAAGTGGTGAACAATTGAAATCTCACGGAATTAAAAGTGAGATAAGAAACCCCTTACTCTGCACTTTCCTTTAGTCGAGGGTATGTTCAACCTCCTGTAAGAAGATTTTATTATGTTATTAAATTATAAAAAAACCATATTAATATTTATGATATCATACATGATTCATTTATGACTTTATACTACCCATTTAATAATAATTTCCATTTTAATTAACATTTCGAGTAATAATTTCTTTCCTTATCGTACGTGTTTTAACATGTTACTCTTGATTGTATCACTTAGATCATGATTTAAATACATCCAGAATATAAAACATGATAAATATATCATATATATTTAAAATATAAATATTTATAATAGAAATATATAGGAAATGGAAAACACCATTTTTGGAGACGGCAGTTCGTACGTACGTATAAACGCTGTTTCTGTTTTCATATAGTATTGAACGGAAGTAAGTGAATAAGATATATGTAAGTACATAAATACTCATATATATAAATATATATATCTCCAGTATCATTATTATATCATATATTACATACTTATTAGTAATATATATTTTTATAATCATCGATGAATGGTAAACTTGGAAATGAATCTCATCACGTCGTGGAGACGGTAATCCGTACGTACGCACGAGCAAAAATATCATTCTTTTGATATTAAAATAATAAATAATTGGATGGTATATCATATAAAAAGAATAATTATCATGTTATATTTATTATTTACAAGAATTATACATCATTATTATAACCATCTAAATAATAATATATTGAATAACAATTACACCACAACGTGGAGACGGTAGGCCGTACGTACGCACATATGGTGACATGTCATTCAAGGGATGGATAGAATAGTTAATTTCTTTGTTCCATAATTATAATAACATCACAGTATATAGAATATACTAGATTTATAATTTTAGAATGGAAATAACAAGGAAAGAAGAAGTTGAAGAAGAAAGGAACTTTAGAGAGGGTGGTGAAGATGTTCCCTCTTCTTCAGGTTCTTCCTTTTGATTTGATCAAAAGGGATCCTTATGTTGGCTTTCTGATCAAACTAAGGCCTCTAGGATGAATTGAGGGATGTTTAGAGAGTTTTTGGGTAGGGGTTGGCCGAATCAAAATGCTTTGAAGGTGTTAAGAATTGGTTAGAAGTTGGGTCCTTTTATAAGGGGGAGGAGGGGCTCTTTAAGAAAAACATAAAGTATTAATTTATAATAAATTCATATTCCGTTTATAATGGCTAAAAAGTGGATTATTTAAATTTTTGAGGTGGGGATTGGTAGAAAACATCTAAACCAATAGGTTTTATACAGGTTTGGGTCACTATATTAACCTTATCTTTTAGTTTTACCTCTTAGTAAATTAGTTTAACAATTACCATGTTGCTTTGTATTTTTATATTATATAGTTAATAAACATACTATATATCTCCAAGAGACACCCCAAGTGGTCCATTAATGATACACCTATCATTATATAAGTCTCTTGGCTGAACCTTATATTTTTAAGAATTTAATATCAATTAATAATATACTATTTGTTTTAAAAACTCGTTTATGTCAATTTTGACATTATTAAATAATTGAGTTTTGTAAAAATCATAACAGAATTATTACATAGGAAAAAGTTAAATAAATAAATACTAACATGTCATATTAACCTATAAAATTATTTTTATTTATAAAAAGTCTCAAATTACATTTATTTGGGTATTTATAATATCAATTATTCTAATTTTTCATTAATTAGGTAATTACTGCATCACTATTGTGTCATAAATAAATTAAATTATTTAATGTCTAAAAATTATAAATAAAATACCATTATGTAGTAAAACTATTTATCTTTCTAATTAATATTTATAGTCGAACATCCAACATATATAACCCTGTGTAAAAATTATTTTTCTAAAAGATATATGCTTATGTCATTTTGGTATTTATTTTAACTTAATTAAAATAAAGTGTCCCTATAACCTACAAGTGGCTCCATGGGGTCCCATAATCGACCCCAAGATGCCCATGGTCGGCCATGTATCCACCAATATGGTTAAGACACTTTTTATGGTAATTTAGTATTATTATAATATAATTATTTAACCCTTATTTACCGGATTTACCCTTTAACCATAGTAAATAAAATATTTACCGAAGTAATTATTCAAAATTTCTAAAAATAAAAGTTACCTATTTACAAAATTTGGAAATCCTAATTCAAAATATTGAATCCATTTTTCCAAATTAAAAACATAGAAGTGGCAGAAATTAATTTAAAATTAATTCCCGTTGTCAGAACAAAAATCGTGTTTTTAAGATATAATAACTATCAAAAGATTGATACTTGTTTATGTCTGGTTTAATTGTGAAATTATGTCAAATGACCAAAATTTTATTAAATGGTAAAAATATATTCTAAATATACTTTAAAACCACTCAAATTCATAATTTATAACTATTAATTATTTTGATTAAAAAAGTTGTTTTTAATTAAAATTTAGTAATTTTCACTTTTCATCAAAATATAAAAGTTATTTGAAAGGTACCAAAATTCCACCCTAGGCTAAATTTGATATTACAAATCTAAAAATGAAGTCCATTTTTAGAGATAAAATTTATAAAATTTTAAAAAGTGGGTATTACTATTCATAACAGCTACTTTGACTGGTTGTGGTGTGTGTTAGAACTCAAAGTTGCGTACAACACACGCTACTGTATTATTCAAAGAGAAGCGTACCGTGGAAGCTTGTGGTGTTACATTGTAAATTTTTTATTTAAATATTATAAAGAATAAATTTATTTAGTCAAATTTAAAATACAGAAGTTTAAAATATTGGATTTAAAAAGGGTTCACTATTAAAAGTTGGTAAAAGTGCATTTTTTAAAAAATACTTCTTTTATCTGAAAAAATGAATTAGTTCTTAAATTATGTTCAAAAACTCATAATATGGATTCTAGAAATATAAGGATTATATAATGTTTAAAATTTAGTAAATACTATTCATAGCCTCTTTTGAACGGCTTGTTTGGTAAGTCATGGTGTGCTTGAACTCGGTGTTGCGTGTAGTGCAAGTTATTGAATTATTTTGAAGAAGTAACACACTATGAAATATTGGGGCATTAAAAATTATTAGAATATAATACCGGATACCTGAAAAAACCTGAAAACAAAATTTTTCATCGATATAACCAAAAAATAGAATCAACTATGAAAAAATTCTCAAGTGGAAACCGAGTGCACTAAAAAATAAAGACCCACTTGCTAATAGGAACTACGGTGGAACTGAAAGTGGATGGAATCCTCAATTCAGTCAGCTGGGAGAAGAATCTATTATGATTGAACATTTAAATAACTAGGGTTTTCATAATAAAAAGAATGTGAATTAACTTACTTAATAATAATATGAAATTTCTTTATTGTGTATACTTACTTTATTTATCATTATTACAAGAATGAATGTTTAACCAAACGTGTGGTTAGTGGTTTGTGTTGAATTTTTTTTATCATAGATATTCATGAAAATGAAAATATAAATATTATTGGGGTGTTTCTACCAAGTAATAGAATAAAATGGAACGATTTTTTTGGTTTTAATTCATGCGAGAAGGAAGGATACATGGAACTTGGAGTGTATTACCATTTATACACTACAAAAACACTTCCTACTTATCATTTGAAATAACCACTTTTCAAGATAAGTGGGAAGATTATTTATCAATGCACATTTGGTCCTTTCATCCACATCCTAATTCAGTCAAGTGGACTATAAAATAACAGTGAGAAATTTGCAATTGAAGATCTTTAATAGGATTAATTTGATGACATCTCATATGATTAAATAGACATACAAGATTCAAAAAAAATTAATAAGAGATTGAAATCAATAAGAGAGAAGAGTTGGTGTTAATTCATTTATTCACTTTGTATGTGGTAATCGAAGTGGTTTTTCTGTGACAGGATGATTAAGAACCAAATTTATCCTTTTTCAGATGATGAAAACTTTTATAGGGCCTAATCACATGGTCTTGTAAACCCAATATTTAATGAAACTCTAGAATTTAAATCAAATGAACCAAAATCTTGGGCTGGGGGTCCCATGTTTCATTCTCATTTCAAAGAGATTATATTTTATCAATGTGGGCTTTCAATAACCCATACCAAGTAATTCAATTCCTTAAACACCACATGCCACTTTAAAACACATCATTTCTTAAATAAAAGTAAAAAAAATTAAACAACCCAAGAAGCACAAAAAATCACTATCATCATAACAAGGATTTAAACAATTAAATCACCTTAAATAAAACATGTCATGAAATTAAAACAAGACAACTGGGGAATTGTAATTTGAAAGGACTACCGGTTTTTGAAAATACCATTTGGAGAATCCCATTTTTAAGAACAACATTGAAAAACCAAGTTCATGATTTAGAATTTGAGTTCTTAAACCATCCTTTGTCCATACACATGTATGTATTTATAAATATAGATACCGCTCATCCTATTTCACATATTCACACATAATTGTTTGAAGATATGCAATAATGTATCTATATTTACATCTATGTATATGTGTATAATTATAAAATGTATTTTGAAATAATTTTTTATCAAGCACTATAAAAAAAATAACAAATCCTAAAAACAAAATTAAACTAATTTCATAATTCTTATAAAAATTATAAACAAACCAACAGATATTAAAATGATTAGGGTTCTTCTTCCTGGTAAGGGAAGAAAATAGGAAGAATTGTTTTTTTAATCCACGGGAAAAGGAAGGATACTTGGAACTTGGATCAGATTACCATTTGTGCACTATAAAAACTCTTCCTACTTATCATTTTCAGTTACCACCTTACTTAATAAGTGGGAATAGTGTTTACAGTGCATAGAAAGGAGCTCCATATAATCAGAGTGATAAATTATGATGAATGAGTGAACTGGATGTGAGGGTGAGTAATTGGGTGTAGAAACAATGGCTTGAGGATAAGGAGATTGGGTAGAGAATCATTGAGGTAGATCGAGGAAAAATAAGATCACTCAGGAACAATATTCACACCCTTTTGAAAAATTAAAAACACACAAAAATGTTTGGGGGGGGGGGGATGGATCACAAGTCACATACCTTGGGTTTTTAAAGTGTTGATTCGTTTGATATGTTCGAGGGTGGGAGATGTCAATTCTTTAGTTCTATGAGAGATTGAACAACTTGATGATGGAGAACTCTATTAGGGTTCTATTTAAAATATTAGGAAGAGTTTTATTAGCACTAAAATAATAATTGATGATAAATCCCCTCTTCACCAGTGATAGAATTTTCGTGGTGATAAATATACGTTTCATCAGTTCTTTATATCTTACACTGATAAAGACCTATTGAGGCCCGGACAACTTGTCCCACATCGGACTTCCTATTTTCCTTGGCTGCTCTATAATCATGGGTGTTTATCTTTCACAACATGTCATGGCTGTGAGGGATCAGCTCCTGTGTACACATTCACACACCGGTCGGCCCCTACACAAGCTAGCCCACCTTCCCAGCCACTATACCAGACCCATCTACACTCTTCCCTATACATGGCCCAACTTCTAACCGACCTAACTATCCATCCCATTTTTTATATACACCAATAAAAAACATGTAAACATATTTTGAAAAATTAAAATAAGAAAATGAATCTAAAGCCTAAAATACAAAAATATAATAAATTTATAAATTAAATAATTGTTAATAAAAATGAATAAATTTAATATATATATATATATATTATAGATAATAGTAAATAGTATATATTAAATATAAAGATATAAAATGAATAAAATGTAGTAATTAAGAAAATAAAAATTAATAATGAATAAATTAAAGAAATATTAAAATTTTTATTAATGAAACAATTATTAATAAAAATGATTAAATTTAATATATATATATATATATTATAAATAGTAAAAAATAGTATATATTAACTATAAATATAGAAAATGAATAAAATGTAATTATTAAATTTTATAATATAATTAATAAAATTTTAAAATTTAATGAATATAATTATAAATAATTATGAATATATATAATTATAAATAAATATTTATATAATTACGAATGCATTTAAAGAAATATAAATATGTAATTATAAATATAATTACAAATGAATATAAATATATATAATTATACGCAAATTATTATTTATATAATTAAAAATATATTAAAATAATTATAAATATGTATTTATAGATGTAATTACAGATATATATTTATAATTATAATTATAAATAAATTATTTTAAAATTTTTTTTTTATAATTTTAAATATATATATATATATTTATTTATAAATATAATAAATATATTTTTTATTAAAAAATTTTTAATATAATTTTATAATTATTTATTAAAAATTATACAAATAATTTATTTTTAAAATTATATATATTTATTTGTAATTACACTTATATAATTTTATAAATATATAAAATATACATTTATATACATTTATATATAAATATAAATATATTTATTTATAAATATTTTTTAAAATATTTTTTTACAAATAGAGTTTAATGAAAATATTTTTATAACTATTGATGAAGGTAAAAAATCAAATTCATGAATGTAAAAAATGAGTGAAATTGAATAATTAAAAAATAATTGAATTAAAAAATATTAAAATGGTGATTAAGTTTTATTAATTAAAAAATTATTTAAAAAAATAAAAATAAATATATATTAAAATATAGATGATTAAATATTTAAAATCTGAAAACTAATTACATAAATATGTATAAATTTTAAAAAATGAATAAATTCTAAAAATGTTAAAAAATAAATAAATAAATAAAATAGAAAAAAATAATACTAACAGAAATAATATTAAAATTTGTTAAATAAAATTAAATAAATTAAAAAATATTAAGTATATAAATTAAAAAAAATTATGAGAAAAATCATTTAAATAGACTAATTATATAAAATTCAAACATATTTTAGAAGTTAAAACTTAACAAACAAAAACTATTAAATATTATTCATATAATTTACAAACATATGGAAAATTTTACATGTATAGTAAATAAATAAATGTATAAATATATATTACAAAATGATTAAATTCCAAAAAATATAAAAATCAATAATTATTAAAATGGAATCAATAATATTCAATGATAGGAATATTAAATATGAATAAATTGAATTTAATAGGAAAAAATATTTTAAAAAATGAATTCATACAAGATTAAGTATATGATTTGTAAACACGCAAAGAAATGAAGGAAATATTAGAAAAATCGTCTAAATAACTAAATTATGTAAATTTCAAAAATTTTAAAAATATTACACCTTTATAAATAAAATTGAATAAATACTAATCATATAAAATAAAAACATACTAAATAATACAGATTAAAATATAAATATAAATATTAAATTATTAATTCCAAAAATATTATATGAAAAATGAAAAAATATACATGAAATTTGATATAAGTACATGCCATACATACACAAGTACATATGTTCTACACACATAAAAATACATCCCATGTACATGTGCACATATTCATACACACACATACATCTGTACACATACAACATCTATATACACACACACATAAAACACACACACACAACATAATTTATACACATATATCCAGATAAACATTGATAAAAATATATAAATTGAAATATTACATATTAAAAATATATCTTTTATATTTATATAATTATTTAAATTATTAAAAAATATATATTCATATATCATATTTATA
The DNA here is from genome assembly GCA_963277665.1 of Viscum album. NCBI lineage: Eukaryota > Viridiplantae > Streptophyta > Magnoliopsida > Santalales > Viscaceae > Viscum > Viscum album. The sequence goes on along the minus strand of OY728129.1, from coordinate 609,890,722 downwards.
TTAATTATATACATATATTTTTTAATTAATGTATATAAATAAACAATATATTTTTAATATAAATTTGTTAATTTTATATATATTTAATTAAAAAAAATTCAATACTAATAAAAGTGCTGATAAAGATGTACCTTTATGAGAACTAAAAAAATTTCGGTTAAAGGGTATACTTTTATCAATACTTTTTTTAACACTAATAGAAGTTACCTTTTTCTTTACTTTTAACTAGTGCTGATAAATGTTTATCTTTTATCATCGATTTATGTTTAGCACTTATAAAAGTATGTGTTTGATAATGTGTGATTTGTGGTTGTGATATGTCTGCAAAAATCATCCATTAACTCCTCCATAACTTTCACATGATCTCTGGTATGATCTCCTATAACTGCTTGAATTGATGAACTAATTGTGGCATGGGAACTTCACTATGGCATAGCAACTTCTGTTGTGTTGTGGTCTCCAATGATTCTGAATTCATTACTTATGTTGAATTATGACCTTCCATGACACAATTCATAGTTGTGGTGTAGACTTCTTCTTCCCCTAGGGGACTATGTCATAGCCTTCTCTCTACAGCGTGGACACCTTGATACCGCCAGTAGCTCTAAAACTCCTCTGAGTGCAGTTCTACATCTTGGTTTGTTTGGCTTGAAGTAGCCTAAGAGTACTGCATCTCACATCATAAACTCCTCTTGTAATGTCCCAGAATTTCCATATAAATTTTTATTAATTATATGGGATTATTTCAAAACTGCGAAAATTGACGGCATGTTATTCCAAGGCCCGAAGTGCCCGGAATGATCCGTCAAAAAATATGTTAAGCATTAAATAGCTCACATGAGCAGTTTTTCAAAAAAAGTAGAATAAATCTTAAACGAGTGACCAGATCAGAAATCTGAGGGCATTGTTGCGTTCAAGATGGTGGGTTTACCCCAGGTGCGACTTAAGTTTAGTCGGCGCATGCCTCCAGTGAGAAAACCCAAAAATTCCATAACCATAAATAAAATAATTAAATATTATTATTTTATTTTCCAAATTCTTATAAATCACAAATGGTTACTCAAATTAAAAATCTGAGACCACCGCTGAACTCGTGAGGGTATGTTTTCCTTAGGAAGATCCTAACATTGTCTAGCATGGGCCAACAATGGTAGTTAGTTTTTGGCTGTAAATAAAATAATTAACAATTATTTAATCGTTAAATTATTTAACTACTAAACGGTAACTCAGATTGAAAATATGAGAGTACTGTTGATCTAAATAGGGCATGTTCCCATTAAGAAGATCCTAACATCAACCGGCACGGGTCGAGGGTGAATGTTAATAATTTTTGAACTTTTTTTTATGTACGTTCAGTAAAGATGCAAGCCTAGATTTCTATCTTTTGAACCAGTGCTCGGATTGAAAATCTGAGAGCACTTATGAATTCTCAATACCAGTATTTGCTTAGGCGAAGCATAACTTCGATCAGAACGGGTAGGATGAAAATTTTATATTTTTAGACTTTACAGAAATAAAATAAAATAACTCAACAAGTTATTTTATTACGTTCTTGTAATTATTGACTAGCGGTGGTCGGACCGCTGGGTTTCCAGAACATTAAATGGTAGGTTACACTTGGTTGTGTAACCACACCATTGGGAGAATTAATAGGTTCATTAATTTAATTCATTAATTAATATCATTAATTGTGTGGTGCATTGATCCTCTCTTTTGTTTATTTAAACAAATCTTGGGCTTGGGTTTTTGGAACTCAATAGAGGAACCTCAGAAAAAGTGTTACGACATCTTCCACCAACCTAGAACAAGGCTTTGACGACTGTTGGAGGATTCGATGACAAGCACCAAAGGACGTGAACCTTCTCCTTTTTTTGCAACACCTTCGTACGTGGACACTCCTTCCTTCTCTATAGTGACTTAAAATGAGCTCAGGGTAGGGGGTTCTATGCTTGATTTCTCCCCTTTACACCGTTCTTGAATTTTTGGAATAACATAGATCAACCGTCCAATGAGTTGATCCATTTTTTTAATGTTGGGGGATATTTAAGGGTTTTCTTTATTGGAGTTTTTATAATTAAAATATCCTTCCCATGTTGTTATGCTAACAAGGAGGGTTCGGGCCAAATGAACAAGGACCAAACCCTCCGATAAACTCGGTTGTGGTGGCATTCTTCACGGACAACTAGAAGATTTGGTGGAAAGGTGGAACCAAGGGCCACGCAGTGCAGGCGCCGTTCCGGGAGGGCCATAGGCATGAATGAGAATAAAAGCGGACCACCAGAGCTTCATCGGTGGCCCGCGGGGACTTCGTTGGCATGGCGGCAACGACGACTAAAGGAGGCGGTGGTCGGCACCCACATGCCATGAAGGAATAGTGATGCCCGAAGGTGCCGTGGTGGACATGGGGATGGTCGGCCTTCACCGGTCGCGTTGGAGAAGGGTGGCGCGCCGCGGTGGAAGGTCATGGCTTCGAGCCGCGGTGGAAGTCCTCCGATTCGAGTCTCAGTGGAAGGTCGTCGCTTCAAGCCGCGGCGGAGGGAGAACTCGCGCTCGCGGGTCCTTTGCGGGCCAGTCCACGCAGATCGACTAGGGGAGTGCTGCGTCATCCAATTCCGTTGTTGTGTCGAGTGGCATGCAACGGCTGCGCGCCGTGGAGGAAGGTCACAACTTCTATCCACAGAGGAGGGCAGACCCACGGTCTGTGGGTCCCGTGAGTGACTAGTCCAGTGGGACCAGCTAGGAGAGGTGGTGCCAAACTGCTCCACTTCCTTGAAGGACCGAACAACTTCGACTGTTCAGGAGGGGAGTGGACCCCCCGCGCTCTGCCAGTGGGCCGAGTGATTCCACACATTGGTGGGCCGTGCGCAGCCGGGTGGGTCAGATCGAAACCACAACCCAACGGGCTGGAACAGGCCCCACCAAACCAGGCTGATCCAATCCCCTTTGGGATGGGCCCGACTGGATGGGTCGGACCAGACACAAACCACATTGTAGCCCAGTTACGCTTATATGGGTGTATCTCATAAACCGACCGTCCATTTGAAAAACTGTCAACGTCTCTAGAAACCCTAGGATGATATGGTCATTTTTAGAATCTCTAGATTAATTTCGGAGAAATTATCAGATTGAACAGATTGGATCATACCCGAATCGAACCGGGGTCTCAGCACTAAAATGCCAATAACCTACAGACCAGGTGTCCAGTTGACATATTGTCTAATGCGTTGGAACCCTTATGACATGGAAATTCATTAGGTTACTTCTTCATGGTACTTTGTAATAGTTGAAATACAACCGATGTCTTGAGAAATGGATCCTCCCATAATCAATCGTTCGTTGTGTGGGAAACCAGTGGTTGGATGAGACGTGAAGAATGAATAGTGGACATGTGTGGATCAACACCGAGCAGTCCTATGAGGATCAACACCGAGCGATCCCGTGTGGATCAGAACCGAGAAATCCTTTGTTGATCAGCACTGAGCGATCCTATGTGGATCAGCAAGGAATGATCCTGTCTGGATCAGCACTGAGTGATCCTTTGTGTGTCTGCAGTAGATCCTCCTGATAGAGTAAAATGAACTAGCTTTATAACTAATCATATCTACTTATATACTTAAGTTATATACCTAGTGTGAGATGTCTTTTTCTTTGTGCTTTGTAATTGAGATCATGCTTTGTGGTTTTTCCTTTGTAGAATTATGAGAGACCTTCAGGGGTCTTGGGATCCCTAGTGCGTATTGTTATACTCATCCTTGCATGGGCTTCGCCCGCACATTGTTGTGTCATGTGAAAATGACAGGCATATTAACTATGTCGTGAGGAGTCATGGCTAGACAGTTCTCGAAGTTGATTGACAGATGGTTCACATAGGTGACCGGTTAATGTGGAGAGTCATTATGACGATCAGTACCTACCTTTTAGGTAGGAACCTTGGCGAACAACCTCAGGAGCTATTTTTACTTTTTTATGTAGATCCATTTCAGTTGGGCTTGTATTATAGCCCCTTTACTTTCAATACTTACTTTTACACTCAGGGGTGGTTTTTAGTTGTGGTTGTACCATTCTCCTTCTGTTGTGTTTTGATTGTGCGTTGTGTTCCATGTCTGTGTCTTTACAGGTTTTGAGAAAATGTCTTCCCATTTTATGGATATTCCTTTCTGGTACTACATGTCAACCCCTGGACTATAGAAGGTGGGCTTGGGGTAGTCATGGCATAGGCCCTGGCGGACGGTCCATGACAAAGTGGTATCAGCGGGGGTCAGTTCTATCAGAAGAACTAAGAGTCTATTTTTTAAATGGAGCTATAGTGTTAAGTGTCTTGAGTTCATATTTCAGTCTATAGTGTCTATTATTGGTGTAGCAGCCAACGTATCCATACACCAGGATCCTGAATTCTATTTTCCGACTTGGTACACAGAAACACGGATTGGGTGTGTTTTTTAAATGTTTTTTGTTTTTATCTCTTTTGAGTCCACTCACCAGGTATAACTTATTGATTTTGGTTCATCTTGATTATTTTTCAAGATTCCTCCATGCAGACAGCTAGCGAGGATTCCAATTTGTGACCATGATGATGGTACACAGTGTGATGAGGCTTTAATACAAGTACAGTTTCCTAAGACAGTACCTTCAGGTAGTGTCCTAGTGATACCACTGCCCGTCAGCCAGTAGTTACTATAGAAACTACCAGTAGAGGACACATGTAGTCTCAGTGCCTTAAACGAGTTTTAGTAACAGAGAACCCTTAGGTTTTGAGTTGATCCCAACTCACAAGCGGCTAGGGATTGGCATGAGGCGGTGACCGAGTTTCCCTCTAGCCAGGGTACCATTAGATCAAATGGTGGTCCCGGAAGTGCTCATTCTATGTGGATCAGTAGAGAAATGACTTGGCTTAGATTACCCTTGTCTAATGATGAGGTGACATTTATGTGGAAAGATCTTTACAACCTTCCTTATATAATGGGTCTTTTTTCCATAAAACTTTAACGGGTATGTGTTCCCAAGAGCTTCTACAACTTCGATAGAATGACATGTCGGTAGCTGAGTATTTGTTGAGGTGTACCAACCATTATAGGTACTCAATGAATATGATACGACCTGTACTTTAGGGATCAGACCTCTAAGAGATATGTGTTTAGGGACATATATGCTAGCACTATTACTTTGTGCATTCTGACTTATGTTAGGGTTCTAGAGAGAATTTTTGTGGTTGAAATTTTTTTGGCTGAGTAGATACATCCAATGAATGTCAGTAGTGGGAAAGCAGGAAAACGATGTCAGTCTCAGAGACTTGGATGTGTAAAATGTTTCAGGATGAGGAAGTGATAGGAACAGATGAATCTACAGGTAAGAAGATGTGGAAGAGGAACTAGGAGAGTATCAGGAGATCGTATACTTTTCGACATGTTAGAACCACCACCCCAATGTGGCCCCCATCAGGCTTAGGGAGCTAGAGGATAGGGGAAGGGAGTAACTACATGCGGCCAAAGAGTGTGACCCAAGGGATCTAGGAATTATTTGAGGTATGGTCTGTGTCTACTAATTGCTTATGTATAAATAAACATAAGTAATAATCATTCATTCTTGTCATGAATCTTGTTCAGGACTTAGAGTTTCTGGTTAAATCATTGACTTGACCCTTATGTATGGAGATACCTATGGGAGGAGACTCGATAATTACACTTATGATGACAGTGTGATCTAACCCTTGAGGTGAGATTTTCGGTTGGAACCTCTTGGTGGCAGCAACAAGGCCATACGATGTTAGTTTGGGTATGGATTGGTCATCCATAGTTCTTGCTCAGATTGACTATTTTTGGACAAAAGGATGTGGCATATCTACAGTGTTGGAATGAGGTTTTCCTTGGTTGGTGAAAAAACGAATCCTAGGCAGCATGGGATAAACTCATGCATAGGAGGATGCAGCCGATCACTCTTAAGTCAGCTAGCCTTACCCTCTTGGAAGAAGGAGTTTTCAGCTTTCAATTCCCAATAGTAGTGCTAGAGTGCGGGAACATCCTTTCTAAATATGTTTCTAGGATTACCTACCCACATGAAGAGGGACTTCTATATTGGCTTGTACCCAAGGATGACACCAATATCTGTAACTACATATCAGATGGATCCATTGGATCTCCAAAAGTTGAGATTATAGTTAGGAGATAAATTTACTATCTACTCTGATCACAAGAGTCTTAGGTATATCTTCTCACAAAAGGACCTGAACCTAAGACAACAGTGATGGTTGGAGTTCTTCTAGGACTATGACTTTGAGTTAGTCGATACTCCTTGGAAGCGGAACGTGGTGGAAAACACACTCTACAGGAGGTCTGGGTTATAGTCACTGAGTGAGGTGATAGAACAACTAGTTGCGTTGTAGTTATCCTTCGTGGATAGTGATGGAGCAGCATACCTCTAGTCCATGACACTCACTCGCCTCCTCCTTTAGCTAGTACAAGAGGCACAACTTGGGGGTATAGAATGCGAGAGCTGATGTGCTCAGATATCCTTAGGATAGGCTCCTGAAAGAGTTTCTAATGGTGGGGATACTGATTTACTCTTTAGAGGACACACCATGGTATCAGTGATGTTGTGAGAGGAGGTGTTGAGAGAGTTCTGCACATCCCCTTTGTCTGTACATCCGGGTGTGGTGAAGATGTACCAGGACCTCTGGCAATAGTAATGGTGGCCAGGGATGAAGAAAGCAGTGGAATAGTTTGTTTCATGATGCATCACATTTCAGCAAGTGAAGGCTGAGCACCACGTTCCAGCAGGATTCACTCAGCATCTTGAGGTGATTAAATGGAAGTAGGATGGTATCTCTATGGAATTTGTGATAATTCTACCATGTACGTCTGGGGGACACAATTCCATTTGTGTGGTTGTTGACCAACTCACTATGTCATCCCACTTCCTACCCATCCAAAAGTATGGATCAGTAGAGGGATTGGGATGCCTCTATGTACAATAGATTGTACGGCTTCACGGGGTACCATCGATGATCGTCTTGGATCGTGACACTCATTTTACCTCCTGGACATGGAAGGGATTAGAGGAGGCATTCAGGACTCAACCGTTCTGGAGCACTACCTTCCATCCTCAGATATATAATCAGACGAAGCAGACCATATATACCCTCGAGGACATGATTTGTGCTTACATCCTAGGTTTTGGTCACAGTTATAAGGAACACCTACCACTGGTAGAGTTTGCGTACAACTATAGTTATCACTCCACCATTTTCATGCCCCCATTTGAGGCCTTATACAAGCATCAATGCAGATCACCTCATTGCTAGATAGTCCCAGGGGAGTCAGTACTCATGGGTCCAGAGTTCATACGGGCTACCACTGAGAAGTTGTAGATCATCCAGGAGAGGATGAAGACTACACAAAGTATGTAGAAGTCTTATACTGATAGGAGATAGAGACCCTTATATTTTTAGGAGGGAGATTATGTATTCCTTTGGGTATCACCCCGACGAGGATTTATGAGATTTGGATGGGGCAGCAAGCTATCTCTGAGGTTCATCAGACCTTTTCAGATTCCCTACAGAGTTGGTGAGGTGGAGTACCACCTAGATCTTCCCCCACAAATGCACCAGGTGCGTAATATTTTTTCATGTGTCGCGGGTGAGGAGATGCATGCATGATCCATCACATGTTATCAACTAGGGAGAGTTGGACTTTGACGGTGAGGTGACTTTTACGGAGTTCCAGGTTGAGATAGAGGATTGAAAGGAGCGATTCCTTTATAGATGGTTAATCCCTATGGTGCGAGTTGTGTGGCAACACGGGAACCTCCAGGGGAGAACATGGGAACAAGAGGCTCAAATTCATTCTCAATATCATCATTTATTTGATTTTCCTTTGTTTTGGATTTTAGGGATATAAATCCCTATGGTGGGAAAAATTTAACGTCCTAGACTTTCCATATAATTTTTTTAATTATATGGGATTATTATGAGACTGTGAAAATTGACGTCATGTGATTCCGATGCCCAGAGTGTCCGGAATGATCTGTCGAAAAAAATGTTGAGCTTTAAATAGTGCGCATGAGCAGTTTTTCTAAAAAAGTAGAATAACATCTAAACAGGTGCTCAGATCTAATATGTAAGGGCACCATTGTGTTCAAGATGGAGGATTTACCGTAGGTGAAACATAATTTTAGTCACTGTAGGCCTCTTATGAGAAAACCCAAAAATGGAATAACTGTAAATAAAATAATTAAATAAAATTATTTTATTTTTTAAATGTTTATAACTGACAATTAGTGAATCAGATTACAAATATAAGACCACCACTAAACTCGTGAGGGTATGATTTCCTTAGGAAGATCCTAACATTGGTCGGTATGGGCCAACAATGGAAGTAAGTATTTGGCCATAAATAAAATAATTAAGTAACAATTATTTTATTGTATAATTCTTTAACTCATCAATGGTAAATTAGATTGGAATACTGAGAGTACCATTGAGCTCATTTGGGTGTGTTCCCCTTAGGAAGAGCCTAACCTTGACTGGCATAGTTTGAGGGTGACTGTTAATAATTTTTGATCATTTTTTAAGGGACATTCAGTAATGGTGTGAGCGGCTATTTATATCTTTTGAACCGGTGCTCAGATTGAAAATCCAAGAGTACTATTGAATTACCAGCACCGGGATTCACTTAGGCGAAGCCTAACTTTGATTGGCAGGGGTTGGACAAAAAAGTTAATTTTTTGGACTTTATAAAAAAAATAACTCAACGAGTTATTTTATTTCTTTTTTGTAACGATTGAGCGGTGGTGGTAGAACCACTGAGTTGTCAGACCATTAAATGGATGATTACACTTCGTTATGTAATCATTCCATTGGAAGAATTATTAAGTTCATTAATTCAATTAATTAATGAACCTCATTAATTGTGTGGTGCGTTGATCCTCTCTTTTGTCTATTTAAACGAAGCTCGGGCCTGAGTTTTTGGTACACAAGAGAGGAATATCTAAGGAAGTGTCGCGACGTCTTCCACCAACCTACAATAAGTCTTTGATGACCGTTGGAGGATTCTACAATGAGTTCTAAAGGATGTGAACCTTCTCCTTCATTCACAACACCCTCGGACGTGGACACTCCCTCCTCATTTGTAGTGACTTATAACGAGCTTGAGGTAGGGGGTTTATATGCTTGATTTATCCCCTTTATCGTGTTCTTGAATATTATGAAGAACATGGATCAACCTTCCACTGGGTTGATCCGTCTTTTGTTATTTAATTTGGGAGGATATTTCAGGGTTTTTATGGGTGTTTTTATAATTAAAATATCATTCTCATGTTATTATGCTAACACGGAGGACACGGGCAAAAAAAAACAAGGCCCTGAACCTCCGCTGAACTCAGTTGTGGTGGTGTTATTCATGGACAACTCGAAGATTTGGTGTCAATGTGAAGCCAAGGGTTGCTCAGCGCACACGCCATCCTGGGAGGGCTGTAGGCACAAACGAGAATAAAAGAGGACCACCAGAGCTTCACCGGTGGCCCGTGGAGGCTTTGTCGTCACGGTGGCATTGGTGACCGAGGGAGGCGGCGGCCAGGACCCATAGGCCGTGAAGGAACAGTGATGCCTAAAGGCGCCATGACCGACAAGAGGCAGTCAATCTTCATCGGCCACGTTGAAGTAGGGTGGCGCGCCGCAGTGGATTGTCGTGGCTTCGAGCAATGGTGGAAGGTTGCAGCTTCGAGCGACGGTGGGAGGTCACAGATTCGAGCCATGGTGGAAGGACTTGGATTTGAGCTGCATGAGAAGGCAGACCCATGCCCATGAGTCCATTGTGGGCCAGTCCACGCAGACCGACTAGGGGAGTGTTGCGCCATCTGGCACCGTTGTTTAGCCAGACGACGTGCTACGACCGCGCATTGTAGAGGAAGGCCATGACTTCTAGCTGCGGTGGAGGTCGGACCCGCATTCTGTGGGTCCTGTGTGTGACTGGTCTAGTGGGACTGGCCATGAGTGGTGGCACCAACCAGCGTCACTTTTTTGATGGCCTTAAAGGCTTCAACCGTTCAGGAGGGGAGCAGACCCCCCCGCGCTCGGCCAGCGCGATGAGCGATTCCACGGCCCAGCAGACCGCACCCAGCTGGGTGTGCCAGACCAAACCTACATTACAGTGGTTTGGACGAGGAATAGTTGAACTAGACTAAGCCCAGCAGGCTGGTTTGGGTCGGTCCAACTGGTTTGGACCAGACCTAGACCCCTTTTTAGTCCAGTTACGCTTAAATGGGCGTACCTCCTAAATCAAACGTCTGTTTGACGAACCGTCAGTGGCGCCAGAACCCTTAAGATAAGGAGGCCATTTTGAGATACTCAAAAATGAATTTTAGGGAATGTTTTATATTTTCTAGGTTGGATCGTACCCGAATCGAACTGAGCCCTCGACACTAAAATGCCTATAACTTACAGAACGAGCGTCTGGTTGACATGTCGTCTGATGCGTTGGAACCCTTATGACATGGTGATTAATTGCGTTAATTATTTGTGGAATTTTTTTCATTGAAATACGACTGATTTCTTGAGGAACAGATCCTCCCAGAATCAAGTGTGCTTTGTGCGGGAAAACAGTGGTTGGCTGAGATGTAAAGAATGAATAGTAATCCTGTGTGGATCAACACTGAGCAATCCTATTTGGATCAGCACTGACTGATCCTGTGTGGATTAGTACCATGAAATCTTGTGTGGATCAGAACCGAGTGATCTTGTGTGGGTCAACAACTGAGCCTCCTGACAGAATTAGATGAACTAGCTTTACGACTAATTGTTTTTAATTCTTTACTTAAGTTATATAACCGGTGTGAGATGTCTTTTTATTTTTACTTTGTGATTAGGATCATTATATGTGGTTTTTTATTTATGGAATTCTGAGATACCTTTAGGGGTCTCGGGGTCCCTACTGAGTATTTTTATACTCACCATTTCATGAGCATCGCCTACACTTTGTTGTGTCTTGTGCAGACAACAGACAACTTGAATGAGTCTTGAGGAGTCAGGGATAGATGGTGCTCGGAGGTGATTGAAAGAAGGTTCATGGAGGTGACCGATTGATGTGGAGAGCTACAATGATGAGTTTTACCTACCCTTTAGTTAGGAACCTTGGAGAATGACCTCAGGATCTATTTTTCCTTTTTGTTGTACTTCTATTTCTGTTGGGCTTGTATTTTGTCCCCATCACTTCCAGTACTTACTTTTAAACTTAGTGGTTGTTTTTAGTGGTGGTTGTACCATTCTTCTTCTTTTGTGTTTATCTTGTGCACAGTGTTCCCTATATGTGTGTGTACAGGTTTTGAGGTAATGCCTTCTCATTTTAGGGATATTCCTTTCTGGTGCTAGACGCCAACCCCTGGCCTATGGAAGGAGGGATTCGGGTAGTCACGACACATGCCTTGGGGGACAGGTCATGACACCTTTGGATTTCTCACAGAATATAATAAATCACCACCCATGACTCACAAATTGTGATTAATGGGGTCCACTCCCAGCCTCCTCCACACTACCACCCTATGGTGTAGACTGTTACCTCCGTACTATTGACCAATAATGTATACCATTGTTTCCATGTGCAGATATTCCCACATGTGTGCTTTCCAAATTACCTTGGTTTGTCATGGATAGCTACCCTTTTTGGTTCCCCTACATGTCTGATATTTCTATCGCACATTCATGGTTGATATAGCTTGGATATGCAGCCAAGGTTGGCCTTTTTTTCGTATCCTCCATCCTTCATTGTAGTGTAACCATCAACACTAAGGCATAGTCATGGTGACTATAATGTGGTCTTATTTTGGAGTTATACTCTAACATATTCTCTATATTGTTTATAATTATCTTTTTAGAGTATCTAGATAAACTATGGAGTTTTTGCAATAACACCTTTCATAACACACCCACTACATCACGGTCTTACCCATTTTATCCAACTTGTACTTTTATGTAGTAAAATCCTTGAGCATCTCTTCTGGAATGCCTCAGGACCTCTCCACTTATACAATCATCACCTTTTCAATACCTTCATAAATATCGACATAAAAAATATATCTTATCCACCACTTATGGGATATATCAAACTCCCAAGGTTCACATCACCACTTTGTTAATCTAAAACATGTTTTGTAAACAATGCTATTGTAACGAAATCTGACTTACGTAATTATGATGCCAACACACATCTTGGTCACCAACCGTGAACATACTTACTATCAATCCATCTTGACCATCTTATTGTCAACAGCCTTGACCAACCTTATTGTCAAAAAAAAACTAACATCAATCCTTTAGAATTGCTAATAACATCCCCCTTTTATTTTTTTAACAATACTCAATATAATATTTCTCACTCTTATTATGTGAACCCTTGTAAGTATCCAATCACCCTTAATGATATATTTCCCATCTAAATACATCTTCATATCCCCTTATTATAAAATAAATATACAGGGACTATAGAAAGTAAAGGGTATTTTCAAACATTCTTCAACAAATGTTGGGATAAAGTTTTCTTCCTTATCTTCCTTATTAAAGGGATCCCAATCTTCACATCATATACTCATTTATGTAGGAAAACATTCCAAGAAAGATAAACTCATGATTTGGGTATGTATTCTTCAGCTGAGGAATTTTCTCCCCATGTTTCAAAACTAATTCAATATTTGGCATCAATCACATGTTGATCAACCAAATCCTTTCAAACCTCATGATATATAAGCGAATCTCATATCATATTGTATTTTTACAAAAGATTCACTAAATGAATTTACCACTATGAACATAAGATATTAATAAATCCTCTAATCCTACCAAGTCATAGTTCAGTGAATGAAATAAGTGTTTTTATAGAAAATAAAAAGGTTTTCCATGTCACTCATGAATCTCATGAAAAACCCAAAACAAATTTATATTTTACAATTTGAAAACACAACATGTGATCTCCATCACATTACACAAAACCATTAGTTTACAACATTTATGTACATTGTTGAGAGAAACATACCACATGATGATGTAATTTATACACTTAATAAACACTTAATTACACTTTTTTCAAGAGAAGTTTAATTTATGAAAATTATATCTTTTTAACTCCATGACTTTGACCTCATCACAGGCTTCAAAAAATTATGATAAGGAATAATATCCTTTTACGTTATATAAAAATACAACTGATACTTTGTCTCTCAAAACCATTTTTGATATCACCTATTGGTTTACAACATGAGTTCACTACTCTTTAATGGTTCAAGTTAGGTCACTACTATTCCCACACTCATTCATTACAATGATTAAGGATATCTCATTTCTTCTAAATGGATACTCCCTCAAGCATTCATTAATTAGATCACTACTAATGGAAAGGATCACCTTCATAATTTATGGACATGTAGGTCCCTTCTCTAGCATCACTTTCATGGATTGTATCTTCATGTATGAATAAATTATCTATTAAAGACCCATTGGGATGCTCCCTTACCTCTGTGAAAACACATGATAGAACACTTAATTTACTTTTCAGAATCTTAGAAATGACTTCACTTTGATAAAATAATAAAAAAATCTTCCTTCTCCTTCTTCTTGGATTGATCGTCAATGGTTTCTGATTTTTCAAGCTTCCCTCCCCTCATCTGGAACAATATCTCAATTCTATCTGTGAATTGGATTTGGAAATGTATTCTTTGAATAGAGATCTCTATCCATATATTTATATCTTCAATTTGTACATAATTACTCACTATTCATTTCATCCTATTGATTTCCACTTCTTGATATTGGGAGGTCGTTCTCCTATCAATCAAACACTAGGAAAAAAATTATGGGATTTAAAAATTTCCCAGAACATATCCATATTTCTTCTAGGATTTATTCAAATAATCGCTGAGAAATAAATTCTCTTAGAAACCTAGAAAAAATCATGATTTAGTATGCTCTGAAAGACTATGATGTATCTCCTCCCATTATGAAACTTCTATTGTGTGGCCAAATCTACCATGGTGATGTCTTACTTCATCATGGCGTGGTATGGAGTAATGCAACATGATCATATTTTGTTGAATAATTCCACAAAACTCACCCATTTAATTCTAAATAACTCACACATGATCTATAACATGATATCTTCTAGCCTCTTGGATCATTAAACTAACTACGACATGGTTACTTCACTGTGGCATATCCACTTCTATTATGACATGACCTTTGGTGATTTCAAATTCTTTACTTTGATTGAATTCGGTCCTTCCAAAATGCAAGGTGAATTTATGACATGAAATTCATCTTCTATAAGGGGACTATAGTGTATCCTTCTCTCTATGTCATGGACACAATTATATCTCCAGTTGCTTCAGAACTCCTCTAATCTCACTTCTACATCGTGGTCTATTTGGTTACGTCATAGCCTGTGAGTACAGTATCCCACAGAGAAATAAATTCCATTTTTATTGTAGAATATATGAAATCACCTCTCATGACTCACTAATTTTGAGTAACGGGTCTGATCCTAGCCTCCTTTATGCTACCATTCTATTGTGTGGACCACTAGCTTTGTGTTGTCGCCCTGCAGTAAGGACCACTACATCCATGCACATGTCTTCTTGTGTGCATGCTCACCTACTTACCTGGTGTTGTCATGGATATTTTGTCTTACTAATTTTTCTATGGGGTCAATCTTACTTTTACACATTCAAGGTAGAGTTTTCTTGGCTAGGAAGCTATGGTTGGCCTTCTATTTTCATCCCCCATCCTTCATTGTGGTGCAACCATTAACAATGAGGTGTATTCATGGGGACTATGGTGTGGCCACACTTTGGATTTATCCTCCAATGTCACCTCTATAGAATATAGAATGATATATCTGGCATATATGGATACTCTACAACATAGATTCAATACCTCACTTCTCCAAAATCCCACTACGACCAACACTACAATGAGTTCATGCCAATTTTTTTCCAGCTTGCACACTTGTGAAACACACTCTAAATAATTTACTTTTTCAATGCCTCATGACGTCTCCACTTGTCCAGTCATCACTTTTTCATCACCTACATAAATATTGATGTCAATAACATACCTTGGACATCATATTTGGCATATAAATACCACTCCAGCACTTTGGTCATCTTTAACATGTGCTTTCAACTATGTTTTTTTCAAAAAATATATCTTTCTTCATTGAGATTCCAACACACAACTTGATCATCAACCTTGACCATCCGTATTATCAATCGACCATGTCCATATTATTATCAACAACCTTGACCAACCTTATTATCAACAAATATAACATCAATACTTTGGTATTTTTAACAACTCCCTGCTGAATAAAAAAGTGTGTTTATCCAGAAAATAAAATGAAAATTAAATTGGAGGATGAAATTCATTAATAATATAATTAATAATTACTACATTTTTTTAATATTAATAATTTAATTACAAAATTTAATACATTTAGTCTAATGGGTATAAATACTGATAAAGTCACACACACATTCACCCAGAGGGCTCAAACCCAATACTTTCCAACACTGCCACAATGACATAACCACTAAGTTGTGCCCCATTGCATAATAATTTAATTGATAATAATAATTAAAAATAGTTAATTATATTAATATAATTAATAATATCTTAATTAGTAGTTATTAATGCAACTAATAAATAATTAACAATATAACCAGTAATGATAATAATAATAATAATAGATATATTAATATTAATAATTAATTAATCAATTAAAACTAATATAAATATTAGTAATTAATTAAATAATAATTTAATTATTATTAATGATATAGTTTCTAATAAATATTAATTAATTATTAATAATACCAATATTAATTCTAATGTATTTATTATAAAGAATATGTGTTTTGGAAATTTAGCATGTTATGTTTTTAATTTATATATGTTTTTTGTACAATTTTTATCTAACACTTTTTATTATAACTTATTTTTTATGTATTATGTTTATGTTTAAATTTTCATTTGGAATGAATTGATGCTTTATGTTTCAAGAATTTAATGTATCTTGACTCAATACATGAAATATTTTATGTTAAAATAATAATGCTTTTGGGCCATTCAATAATTTTTGTTTTTCATTTCAATATTTTTTTATTTTTAGTTTTTTATGTGTTAGGTCCATATTTTAATATTCAATTAAATTATATCTATTGATTATATTTTATAGGATTTAAATATTGTCCATTTAGAACAAAATGTATTATAATATTTTTTGATCATGTGACTCTATAAGCTAATACAATATAACTTAAAGATATTTAATACCAAAAATAATTACAACATGTGTGGCTAGATAACCACATATATGTTATAATAGAAAATAACATAGAATTATAAAACATATTAAAATATAATCATCACAAGATATTATTTTTCTAACATTTATCATGTTTTTTTAACTCTATAACTTTTAATTATAATAAAATATAAACTATAAATATAATATAAATGGAATTGAAAATATATACTTAACACATATAAAATAACAAAAAATAAAAAATTACAAAAAAAATTAAATGGAAAATCAATTAAATGTCACAAAAATAATTTTGTTTTAATAGATTATACTGATACGTCATAAAAAGTTCTCCAAAAATATGTTTTCTCTTCTTAACTACACTTCATTGAACACATATAAAAAAAACTATAATTACATTTTACCTAAATATTTAAATATAAACATACTGTATAAAATATAACCTAAGATAAAATGAATTAGATTAAAATAACATAATAATTTATTTAAATTAGGGACATAAAATTTAATATTTCCAAATAAACATATACCACTAACTATAAAAGTGTGAGCATTATAGCGGTGGTGTCGATGGGTACTGTGAAGGCACTATAGCATCAACGAGTAATGTAGTAAGAACTTTAGCCGTTTTAGGTACTATAGAAGTACTATTCACCAAAGGGTTTGTTTGGATAAAAATTGAGCCTTTGGCCTATAAATAAGTATTTTGATGCATTAGGGCCTTCAATCTATCAAATTTTAAGGTCTATAATCCATCCATGTCTGAAATCCATTGGGAATCTAGGCCTTCAGACCATATAATGTCTTGGCCTATGGGTCATATAAGGGTCCCCTCTCAACCCAGTTAAAAAGTGGATTCTTTCCTTAATAAAATGATCTTGACCCCATCTTATTTTGATTATTAATGAATATTCATAAATATAAATTTTATATTAATTATTAAAAATTATTATTATTTATTAATAGTATTAAAAATTATTATTAGTTACATTGTTTATTAAATTATTAATTACAATATTAATTTTTATTATTTTTTTAATTAATTTCAATAAATTAAATTATCAATTATTATTAATCACATTATTAATTCTTAAAATGAAGGTTTCATAATTAAGGTTAAAAAAAATATGGGGGTAAAACATAAATCCACCCATTTTGAACCAAATGTTATGTTGGATGAACATAAAATTTCAAAGGTTAAAGTGACGGTGCCATAATTTAGAACATATTTGGATGGAGTTTCCTTATCGCGTGATTGCTTAATAATTACACTAAACTTTTTTATTTCAATCAATGATGGGAATTAGGAGGAACCAAGTAGAAAATGGGGGAATTGTACTATGTAATGATTATCCTAGTGAGTAATGAAATGGGATGGGTGATAGAGTAAAACATCTCATGGAGTTTCTCACACAACCTTTTCAATCTTTGAATAATAACAAAATCCAAGAAGAACTCCCAAATGTTCCAAGGAAGGAACAAATTTTCATTGAATCTTTCATACGGAAAAATCCACTCCCATTTAGTGTGCCTTCGAAACAACTCATTATTGATAAATGGATTAACATGTTAGAAAATCTATTTTATATTCTCAACTACTCAAAGAATGAAAAGTTTTTTTAGATGTGTATCGCTTGGAAGGTAAAACTGATCAATGGTGGAATCTCATCAGTAATACATGGTAACAGGAAGAAATTTACACCATAGACTAGGGGTACATTAAGAAGATATTTTCACTAAATTTAATTTTAAATAAAATATAAAAACCTAAAACAAAACAAAATATTGATGTTATAGTTAGATTTTTTTTAAAATAGGTTTTTTCATAAAAAATGGATAGGGTTTCACTTATTTCTAAAATAGGGTCAACAGAGGCATGAACCCTATCCACACTTCCCTTATTCATTTAGAAGCATGAATGTGGTTCTTGCTTCCATGCGGGGGGAAAAAGAAGCATGATCCCCATACATGCATCCTTTGTAACCAATACACATGTTGGAATGAATGGGGTTCAGGCCTCCCACTGTAAAAAAATATAAATGGAGCCTCCCCCCATTAACCCATTTCCAGCCAAATATTTTGTAGCGAATCACTTTCTAATATCTTCCTCAACATATTAATTTCTGTATTTCGAGAAGTTAAAATTTCTATTTAAAAAATTTAGTTGTTTAATTGTTTTATTTATAATTTTTGTATTATTTTTTTATTTATATTTTATGTTTGTATGAATGTATGAAATAATGGTATTTATAAGATTTAATGTATATGTAAATTAATGTTATTTTTATAACATAATTTATATTTAATTATTAAAATAATTTATATATGGTGTTTTGACAATTTAAATTTTATGTATAAAATATTATAATTTAATAAAAAAGGATTGAGTGTGAATTGGAAAGACAACCCATACCAAAAAATATTAATAAAAAGAAAGTATAGTGCATCAAATAAGGAAATACAAGACATAAAATTCACACAATAGATAATATATTTATAGCCAAATAATTCTAAAAAATATTATTGAATACATAGATAAATAAGGTGAATCTATATAAATATCTTATAAAAATATATTATTATTAATTATATATTAAAAATATTTGTAATTTTATTTGAGGTAATTATTCATAGATATGTTACATTATTTATCATATTGTAATTTATTTAAATATGCAATTTATTATCAAATATATAGGTATAAATAATATTAATTTCATTAATGAGTCTAAATTTTTTTCCTATTTAGAATAATTTAGAAATTATATTAATTATGAAAAGTTATTATTCAGAGTAATATGTATACAATATATTTATTTAATTTTTTAAAGTTTGATTAATTATAAAAATATATATATACATTCTTAATTTTATTGTATTTAATGTAATATAAGTTTACCATATGTTTTTAGTTATTTAAGTTTAATTTATATTAATTTTATTAATTAAATTTATCAAAATTTACTATTAATAATATATTGAGTAATTATGTATAAACTATTAATATTTTTATTTAGGAAACTATAGTTTCTTATATATGTTTAATTATATTTTAAAAATATTAATAAATATAGCTTATTATATTTAAATGTATACATTTTATAATATGCAGTTGATTGAAAATTAAATAAATGTATGATATATTATTGGATACATAGAGAAATAAAAGTATTCTATTCAATTATTTTATAAAAAAACATATTAGTATTAATCATTATATACAAATTTGAATTTCATAAAATAAATTCAAAAATTCAAATCATTACTAAGATAATATATTTTATATTATTTGAATATAATATTTGAAAAAAATATTAGGAACTTGTAGAAGACATAATTAAATATGAAAATATGCATATATAAATTTATAATAAAAAACTGAGAATATAAAAATGTGATTATATATATATATATTATTTATTATATATTGTTATTGGAAATATTATAATAAATAAAATATAATATATATCATAAGAAAACTTGTAAAGAGCATTGGGTGATGACTATTCTTGAGATGGATGAAAAATGTATGATTGAAATTGATGCCTTATTTTTTTGTTTGTGGTTATACAATTTGTAAAAATATAATTTTCTTTCCCTCATTGATGACCTTTGTTTCATTCCTCTCTCTAATAATGTAAGGACCTGTATGTTAATTTAAAAAATGTTATATATCCCAAAACACTAGAACCCCTCACTTGTGTGTGAGTAGTATTATAATAAAAGGGAATTCAACAAGATGTATTTTTATTTGATGTTTTATTTTTACACCATGACTAAAAGGAAATTGGTGGTTAATAAAATCCAAGATAGTACAGGCTCCATATGTTCCGCCTAGTTTTATTCAGTTTTTCAAATAATGAAAACCAATCCATAGAAAATGTCTTCAGATCCATTCTTAATTATTTAATTATAACTAATTAAAACATGTTAACCATTTGATGATGTAGTATAAATATATATAAAGGTTCATTAAATATTCTTTCTAAGTAATCATGTATGCATCAATATACTATAATGGTGAGGTAATTTATATCAATCAGGGGTTTAGCTATAGTTTTGCACCTGTAGGACTGGAAAATCCTTGTGAATGTATAAATATATATAGATATGCACATATAAATTTATATTATTTATTATATACAGTAATAGGTAAAGCTATAATATTTAGAACACAATAAGTATCCCAAAACCACTTGTTAAAAGTATTGTGTGATATCTGATATTGAGATGACCGACCAATGTATGATTGAAATTGCATGTTGTATTTTCATTGTATGTGATTATATAATTTTTAATAATTTCTTTTTATTTTCTTTATTGATGACATGTGTGTCATTCCACTCTTTAGGAATGTATGAACATGTATATCCACATAAAAAATTTATGTATCCTACACCCCTAGACCCCCTCACTTGCATGTGAGTAACATTGTAATAATACGGAATTCAGAAAGAGGTGTTATTACTTGATGAAATAATTATATACCATGACTAAAAGAAGACATGTGGTTGGTAAATTATGACATAAAATAGAAACCACCCTAGGTTTTTATTGGTATATCAAATAATGATAAACCAATCCATAGAAAAGGTCTCAATATCATGTCCAATTATTTAATCATAACTAATTAAAACTTGTTAAACATTTGATATTGTAGTATAGATATATATAACTTATTATTAAATTTTCATTCTGGGTAATCATGTTTACATGAATATACTGAAATGTTAATGTAATTTATATCGATCAGGGTTCTATAAATAAGTTTCCATCTACAAGAGTGGCATATATTCATGACTATTTTAATATAAATAGATAAATATATATATAGATATAGACATTTGTTATTTATTATATATAGTTATAGGTAATGTTACAATATGTATAACATAATAAGTATTCCCAAAAAAACTTGTTAAGAGTATTTTTTAATTAGTGATCATGATATGACCAACCAATGTTTGTTTGAAATTGTATGTTTTATTTTTTTTGTATCTGGTTGTATAATTTATAATAATTGTAATTTCTTTTCATCATTCATAACTTGTGTGTCATAAATCTCTCTAATAATGTAAGGACCCACATTTCTATGTAGAAACTTTATGTGTCCCAAACCCCAATACCCCTCACTTTCATGGGAGTAACATTATAATAAAAGGTAATTCGACGGGAGTTTTTATTGTGTGCTGTTGGATTTTTGACATCATTACCAAAGGGAGGAAAGTTGTTACTGAAAATTGAGATATTAGGGGATCCAGAAGTTCCAACCTAGGTTTTTTGTGGTTTATCAAATAATAATAAACCAATCCATATAAAAAGTCTCAAAATCAAGTCACTGTTATTTAATCATAAATAATTAAAACATGATAGATATTTTATGTTGTGTTATAAAAATATATAACATTTTATTAATTTTTTTAAAATAATCATTTATGTGTCAATATTATACAATAGTGAGGTAATTTATACTCATTAAGTCCTTATATATCATTTTCCTCCTACAAGAGTGGAAACAACTATGAATTTGTGACATTGGAATTTGTTTTTAAGACGATCCATAGCCACTTAAAACTGAGGGATGATCATGTAATTAATTTCATAATATAAAAAAATATTCAAAAAAATTATTGTTATGTAACATTGAGTATCCTCTACTCAATGATGAGGATTGGGTGTATAAATCATCATTGTTAAAGAAATAATGCAATACTGTTTTAATGGAATTACATGTGGGTATTTATATTATGTATCAAGTGTGGCCTACTACTATATTACCATATTGTGGTAGATTTTTTGAATTTGTTCCTTCACAATATCACCATTCATTATATTATCATATGACTATGATAATAGAAGATAATTATATAAAATAATATTAGAATGTAGAAATAACTTTATGGGGAATCCCCATGGATATTCCAGATTTAATGAATGATACTTTATTTGACAATTAAGTATCTGATGATGTAACTTGATATGATGTAGGCATGGATGATGTGGGGAATGAACCTTATAATTCTCTTTTAACATATACATAAGAACTAGTGATTGGTATTCTTCCTACATTATTTTCTTACTTATTCAAGGGAATGTCATGTACACCACATGTGTATTGGGGTATCATCACACCAACTATTTAATTCTCTAACATTCTTGGTAACACGTCTACATCAACTGATAAAACCGTATATGTTGGATAGGAGTTTAAAACTTAAATTTCATTGAAAAAATGTGATAAATAAAAACCACTTAGGGTTAAATTTTTTATATTCAGTTTGTGAGTCTAATAAGTAAAAATACATCATTTGATGAGACTAATATGGTCCATAATGTAAACTTTTAATGTGGGAAATATATGATAAATTTTTTACATGTTGGAAGATAACTAATTTGTAAGGCACATATATTTGTGTACGTGGAATCATTCTATCGTATCACTATTTACTTGATATAGATTTTATATCGAATATTATTATTGATATGATACAAACACATTAGGTAGTTCATGTTTGAGTTGTACAGGATCAAATACAATAGTTTTCCAAATACCAGATATCCAATGTGAAATAATGGAATGTAAAAAAAAGGAAATTATGAATGTATGTGGAGATTAGGATGAATTAGATGTTGTTTTTCATAGATAATGAGATTATTATCTCTAAAAAATCAGGTTATTTATTATCTTGACACTTTCGAGTATGTCTCCCAAGACAATCAAGTTGATCAAACCAAGGTGATGTTTTATTGGATGTTTTTCACATTCTGGCCTTATGTCACTACATTTACTTATTACAAACAAGTCATTCATGTCGATGAAATATTTATTTATGGAAAGTATATAGATTTTATATTTATTAATACAAGATAAAATAGTAATCATGTTCCTCTACCACTTAAATTTTTCATTATTAAAATGGAGAATATCAAATCATTGAGTTTGTTTTTGGCTTGTTTAAGAATTATTGTCACACAAATACAAGTTGTATATATGATATCTCATCATCATCAAGTTATTATAGTTGTTATTAATAGTGATAGACTATCAAGGTGATAACTAAATACATATCATTGATATTTCATCAGACATATTTCTAGTAATGTGGATAAGAATTTCAAAGACGGTTCGATAAAGAAAGAGGTCAACAAGTTGGGTATGTTTTCTTAAACTTATATATTTTGGAATATTTTTTAATGTAATAATAAATACATTATTGTCTTCTGGTTTTATCATATGATCCCCAAAAATGAATGTCTGCTTAGTTACATTAATAAATTCAAAGGGCTAATCAAGATGTATATGATTATATGATTCATATTTCAATGGAGAAATGATCATTATCATATGATGGTGGTAGAAGATATGTCCATATGAGCACTAATATTATGGAGTGAATAAACGAGGACTTTAAGGGTGTTCCTAAACTTTTGATCATAGAGTTAATACATGAGACATTTTATTGATATGTGTAGAACGTTGTCGACCATTCTTAATAGGCCTATCAAAGGATACAACATGGAATACATTTTGGTTAGAACTTCTAAAGAGACATTGATAAGATATTTTAGTACACATTATCATTTTGTGTTCAATGATCTAATCGTGTAGGGTTCCAAATTAAGGTAATATATTTCCACAACTCACTTATAGGCAATAATGGCTGAGTACTAGTGGTATTACTAGAAAACATGTACTATGTTTTTGATTCTTTCCAAGCACGGAGATATCCATGGGAACAAGTTATTATAGCTTTTGAATTGGTGAAATTATCACAGAAACCCCATATTGACATGATATATCGTGTGATAACTCTATTTGACTATTATAGAACACCTTGGATGCCTATTATTAATTTTCATACTTTTACCGTGACTACTAATCATCTGACTACGGTCCCTAGTATTACTAGGTTTCACACTTGTGGACAACCAAAGTATAATAATATCAAAAATGAGGTGTAATAGCCTAGATAATGGGATGTGGGACTATGATATACCAATTTTCACATATAAGGTTGTACTCATAAATAATATTTCAAAGTTGCAGGAAGGGGATCCAATTCATTACATCATTGAAAGAGTTTATGTATTTTATCATTATTAGGAAATTTAATTTCACATTCCGGATTATTCATTTATAGATTCTTTCATGTCTAAATTTTTTCATTCCTATTTTGAAACTGATTTTTTTGATATTCCAACTATTAATAAATTAAACACACAATGGAAATAAATAATAAGAGGTTCATCCTCTAAACAATTTTATTTAAATCTATCATTGAAATCATATGTTGTGACCTCAAAGAGCTAATATAAATGATTTTCATTCATGGGATGAAAATAGTATCATGGATTGTATGAAAAAATGTTAACATATAGAATATCCAATTTCCTTATAACATAGTTGATTTAATATATCATGAATCCACTTATACTATGTGGGTTTATTTAGCATAGTTGATATATCAATCATATAGTCGCTTCAAGGCATTGAGCAATATTCATAATTTTATGGAAAATAACATACTTCTATATAAACATGGAATTATTTAGAAATAAACTACACATGATTTTTTTTCATTAAAGAAAGAAATTGTCAGAATGATCTGACAACATCAATCAAAAATATTTTCTTAACTCGTTTTTTTCATAATTATTAATTATGAATGAAAATTTCCAACCATGATTATGAATTAAAATTTTCTACCTTAATTATGAATGCTTAATTAAAACTATTATAAGACCGAGCATATATGACCTGAGTGTAGTAAACCTAACCAAAATTATAAGGTTATATAACCCATTTACCAGCCCCTATTTATGGATTTTGGTTATAAAACTATTGAAGTTCTGAATGTATCTAGTCACGAACTCACTGATGAGTGGGTTCCAGACTCAAGACACTCCATTCACATTTTTCCTTATTGAGAATATTTCCTTGAGTTAGTTGAGATAGTAGAGGTAGATACAATCATTGGAAATAATAGGAAGTGTAAGGATCATGTAAGAGGTTCAGTTCTTATAGAATTTGATAACCATTATATCGTTTCCCTCATAAACATTAGGTGGGTCCAAAAACATCATAAAAACATGATTTCCCTATTTATTCTAGAAAAAAACAGGTGTATGTTTTTAGGTATGAATCAGTATTCCTTAATATATCTATGAGATATAGAAATATAATCATAGGATCCCTAGTTAATGGTATATTTGTGTTGAATGGGAAGAACCATTAAACTAATCTAGGTAGTGTATATGTTACTAATTCTAATAAAACATTGTTATGGTAGTGGATATTGGGGAATTAAAGCTCCAAGGGACTAGTGGAAATGAGTAAAAAATGTTTACTAGAAAATATTACACCAATAAATCTCACATTGTGTAAATATTTCAACATGGGTAAGTCTAAGAGAGTTAGTTTTGGTAGGTCCCCTTTTAAGGTTGGTCGAACATTAAAATACATCCATTAAATTTTATAGGGACCTTATAAAACCACATCTTATGGAGGAGGTTACTATTTTTTCATTTTTTTGATGAATAATCTTGAAAAGTATGTATTTACAAACTCAAAATCATAGAGGATGTTTTTGAAAACTTTATAACATGGAAAACCCTTGTTGAAAACCAGGTTGGATACTTTTCAATTTATTTTTTCCAGTTCTTTAAACCCAAGGGTATAGCAAGACACCAAAATATTAAGGATACCCCCAAAAATAATGGGATTTTTTAGAACATGAATATAATTATTCTTGAGTAAGTCTAAATCATGATTCCATACTCAGGCCTACCTAAATACTTTTGGGAATAAACTACCACTAAGACAGTATACCTAATTAAAAAGTTCCCATATACTGATTACTAGTTTAAACCCCTGAATAAATTATGGCATGGTAATCCAAATTCCACTAACCACATTAGTTTCTATGGGTGTATTTCCTATTCCCACAATATATATTTTATGTTGTAACTAATAAATCTTATGTGTGTTTCATAGAATAACCTGATGGTGTCAAGGGATATAAATTATGGGTTGACAAACCTAAATACAAAAAGTGTATAATCTGTAGATATTTTGTATTCCATGAATATTATTGTCCTAAATCAAACTATTTCATGCAAGATTGTGATGATACAACCCATAATGATGTTATTAATCATCATCCTTCAATATAGTTTGATGTTTTTGTTGTGCCTCCTCTAACAATTCCTCAAATTGAAAGATAAAATGAGTTCAGTTATAATTTAAAATAAAGTTTTAAACCTCTTAATGCTAATAGTGATTACTAGTTGAATCAATAAAAAGTTTGGAGGGTCACTAGACCCCCTATTTTGATTAAACAATATGATATTAATTCTTTTTTTCCTTTCATGTTTCCAAAGATCTCATTGATGATGATCCTAAAACATATAATTAATCCATGAATGATAGTGATTACAAAGAAGGGATCTCTAATATGGATGAATAAACTGTATCCTTAAATAAAAACCATTCATGGTCTATTGTTCACAGAACTCCTAATGTTAAGGACATTGAGTGTAAATGGATTTTCAAAAGAAATAATGATAACACTGATGAAAATAAAGTAAAATTCAAGGCTATATTACTGGTCAATGGTTTTTTTCAAAGATATGGTATTGATTATGCTGGTATTTTTCACAAATTCTTAAGCATTATTCTATTAATCCACTTATTTCTTTTTCTACATTTAATGAAATTCATATAGAACAATTATATTTAGAAACTACATTCTTACAAGGTGACCTTAATAATAAACTATAAATAAAATCCCTTGATGATTATCGAATCTATGTTCAAACCTAACCAAGTTTATCTTTTAAATAAATCCTAATATAGTTTAAAATAGGCATATGTAAAATGGTATAGTAACTTTTTTATGTTGGATAACAAATTAAACAAGATCCAACATGATGCATGTGTTTACTATAAATTTGATAAAAACTGTATTCTTTACCTACTTCTTTGTATAGATGATATATCAGTAATGTATAATAATATTAAGATATTTAATTCTATTAATTCACAATTGAAGAGAGTATCTGAGATGAAATATTTAGGAGCATAAAAATAGATATCATACATAGAAATTATAAGTTATAGACATAATAAATTGTCATACTAGTCATACAATTATTATATCATGATATTACTAAAGAGGTACTTTCTTAAGATATGAATTAAGTTAATTTCCCCTTTAATCAACACTTGTATATGTCTTTTTTCCAAAATCATGCTTGTTCTATTGACACTAAATATATGTAAAATATCCATTGTGCCAAAATTGTTGGCATCCTAAAGAACTATATGATTTTCACTAAGACTAACATCACCTTTATTATTTTCACTCTTAGAATATTCATGAACAATATTGGGAAACCTCGTTAGAGGGATATGAAATGGTTACAGAGATATATTTTATATACACCTGAACTATATTTATGTTTTGGTATAAATGAAAGTACTGATCAACTAATTAATGGATATATATATGATGAGTATTTAGGTAATATGGATACTAGAAAGTCACTTACTTGGTATGTCTTCACTACTTCTCTAGGAACTATATCTTGGTAATTAAACATACAATATGTGGTTAGTCTTCCAACCACAAAAGTTGTGTACATCACCCTAACAGAGGTTGTAAAAGAGGATTTATGGTTAAAGACTTTGGTTTCTAAAATCAATTTATATAATTATATTATTACAATTTATTATGATAGTCAATAAAATATAAATTTTTACAAAAAATTAGTTTTTCATGGTAATTCCAATCATATAGATATTAGGTTACACTTTTTCAGATATATCACCGAATTTGAAACCATATTCTTCATGCAGATACATACTGATAATAATCATACTGATAGATTGACTAAATTCACAGTTTCATCAAAATTTAAATATTATTTAGGTAGAATAAATTTGGTTCCCATTAAATGATAATGACTGAAATTACATCACCAATTTTATATGAAAATGATGAAGATTTGTGAATTTAAGGTGTTTTCATGTTGAATTAGCCTTATTTAATATTTCAGACAATTTGTTTCTACATGCATGTAATTTTCCTTAATTTACTATTATGACCAATTTTTGATTTTAGATCTAAAATTTTCATTGTCTGACATTTTTTTTCGGGTTTTCTATGTGTGTCTCCTTCTTGGTCCAAGATAGTGGGTTGTGGCATGGAATGTCTCCTCAAACTACCCCCTGTTATTTTCTTCATTTCTTGATCATGTTTCCGTTACTAAATCATTGATCTATTTATCCTATATCCTTGGTCATTGGGCACCATACATACCTTTTAATATGATCCCTCCATGTACTCACAGTTTTTGAAATAGATTTTCTTGTCTATCTAGGTTCCTTGTGCATGGTGGATCATGGTTGGTTCATCTATTTTGGGGGAAAAATGGTGTGTTAGGGGAATTGATCACCCTTTATTTCATGGTGGTTTAAAATTGATCAGGATAACTCTTCACTCTTAGTTTTCAACTCTCAATTTTAAAAATAGTTTCTCACCCCATCGATTTATTCTTATTATGGGATTAATTTTCACCATGTTGTTCTCTTCGGCTACTCCTCATTTGTCATTCACGGTGAAGTGTTGATTACATTCCATCTTGTAGAAAAAGTGTGTCCATTTGATTGATCTAGGAGGTCCTGGATTACTGTAAACCATCAAACCCATAGGGTTATAACATTCCGAAAAGATTATAACCACTATAGAGATACCCTCTTCAGCTTGTAAGTATTATGATTCTACAATTTTTTAGTTCTTGAAAATGGATTTTGTTATCAGTTATATTTTTTTAATCTTCATATTGTTGGTTTATTATCTATAGCTTTTTTTTATTAATAAAAATTGGGGGGGGGGGTCATTTTTTTCATATAAGCCCCAAAGGGACCAAAGAATGTTAAATTTGGGGTTTTTTCTTCACTATATTCATTATTTCTTTATTCAATTGAAACTGTATTATTGATTCTGATTATAATTATTTTTGGTTGTATTGTTTAAACCATTTGAATAATACTCAAGTAATTTTTTCTATTTAAATTCTCTTTTTCCCACTCATTTTAAAACACTGAATTATTTTTTATATATTCTTGAATAATTTACATTATAGAATGTATTAAATTTAGACTTCATAAAGTTAAGTGAAATTGATTACATATAAAGTGATCTTGGATATTTCTTGGGGGTGTATGCTTAACATTCTCACCAACACCGAACTTTGCAGATGAGGAGGCAGGAGAAGAGTTCAAATCCATAGAGAGGAAAGAACCAATCATCCATTAGGTGAGAGAGGAGAATCATTCTTCAACTAAGAAAGATATCTCAGTTGAAAAAAGTTGGAGTATCCATTATTCTACCATAATGAACCATTAAAAACTATCAAAATATACTATAACTTTTAAAATTATCACATTTGAATAAGGCATGAGTATCTGTGGTGAGAGAGTGGTTGCATCTACTGTAATGAAGATAAAAATTACATTTGAAGAAGGTAAGAGTTGTTGTAATTTGTTTACTAGGACCAACTATTTGTACTTTGATTATAATTATATTATATGTATTTAATATTAATAAAATTTTTTATTATATATTTTTCATTATTCTGTATGATTCTAATGTAATAATGTCCTAGAGTATAGGTTGCATCGGTAAGGTCATATCAGTTCCCCACTATAATGAGAACCGTGAAGTGCTATAATGATATTCTTAAATAATGTTTTGCGGTTGGATATTTTACCATGATGGGACACACAGTACATATAATATAAAGTGTGAATACTCATAAATAGATGAGGCTTATTCTCATGATATTTAGACTTGGTAATCTTCAATATGGGAGATAATGAGAACAAACCCACCAGTAGAAATTTTGAATGTTTTGTGAGTGTGTGCAATGGTCCTTATACTTTAATATTATAATTAATTTCTGTCATGACTCGAAAACTTAGATTTTATGATGAAAATCACGACACCATATGTTCATGGTGGGGTACAGTATGTTAGGTGCATCATGATTGAAATTTTATTAAGGATATGTTGAGGAAGGATTTTCCCCTTACATATTTTTGGAGGTTGAAATCTCTAACCATTAATTTGAATAGAACCATCACCCTAAATTCCATGTCCATGGTGTAATGATGTGTTTATTTAAAATAGTAAAATAAAGAATTATATGCTTATCATTATTACTACATCAATTCCATTATCTTGGGTGACTTGACCCATTTACAGAATATAATCTCGGACATTAGTAAATCCCTCCTAATTTCAATGGGAAAAAATCATTGAGGGCCACCACTATGTATTTCCAATGACCCTGATTAAATTATATATGAATTTAATTAATTGAAGTAATATTATTCACAAGATTTAGGGATAATTTTATTCACATTTTATTTATCATAAATGTTTATTGTTGAATAAAATATTTAAATTAAATATTTATTCAGAAGTTAAATAAATGTTATATGCATTTGAATGGACCAGACCAAGTCTAGTGAAAATATTTATAAACAAGCCGGTTAAATAATATTTGTTATTGCATAAGTTGGCACACACCAAAAAATAAAAATTATATTATTATTATTATTATTATGTGGTGTATTTATTATTAAGGACTATTATATTATTTAGTGTCCTGCATGTAATTAAATAATTTTTTTACCAAAATCATAGTTGTTTAAGTAGACAGTTATATCTATTGTGTAGTACATCCAAAAAATGAAACTGGAGAATTGTTTCACATAATAAATTTTTTATAATCACCTCATTATCTCTCTCTATCTCAATAACGAGATGTGGAAAAGATATTTCTTCAAGACCAAAGGACAAGTAATCAACACAAATAATTCAATACAATCGATTCATCGCACTAGTACCCATATATTGATCGGAATTTCTTGGAGATCAAAGGAGCACATGTGGATCCCCACAAGGGGGATTCTGTCCTTGGATCCTAACAAAACAATGAAGGAAATACGAAAGGTTATTTTTGGAGGATCAAAATCCACATCGAATAAATATCATAAACTAAGGTATTTATTTCTATTTATATTAAATAAATTTTTTATAAATTTGATATGAAAGATCCTTTATAGGGGTTTCAGAAAACTCAATATTAATAGAAATTTTAATATATAACCTACCATTGCATGCTTATGCTACACTTGGAATGAAAAAAGGGTATCAATGTTGTCATGTTTAAATTTATAATTATTTATTTGATTGTTGATCTTGATGAAGTCATGGTTGAATTTTCATTTCATATTATTATTTATTTAATTATTTTGAATTAATATGTTATCCACATATTAATAAATATCATTTAGTGTTTCGTTTTAATAATGGTATAAGAACCAATGAATAACGACTATATATTCCATCATATACTATAAAATTTTTTACAGGTAAGATAAGGTTACACGACGTGTAGTCATAGTACATGTCATGTTCCCTAGTACAATGAAAGTGGCCATGAAATGAGATACACAACATGCCACGTAGTTATTAAACATGGTGTATGTTGTGTGTTGAATAAGAAACCTATCACATAGTTATTAAATTACAAGACATTCATATAAAATACAAATTTTGTAGTCTATATGGGTTTTTTGTGTAAATCATGCAATCTTTATGGCCATTATACATGTATAAATTATGTGAGACTGACAAACTAGAGAATTTTTTATATACAAAAAGTTTATGTGGTGTACATGACATATAGTTCATCAATTCCCATGTCTGATATACACTCCAATTACTCAATATTATTATATGTACACACACCATTAGAGATATATGGCATGTAGTTGGAAGCACACATCGTGTTGTATATCGCTCAAGAGCACACTAAGTCTTTCAGTGGGTTTCATGGGAACATGGCATTCAGACCACACATTGTGTAGCTAGCATGTACACACCATGTAGTTTTGCCAAGTCAACATGCTAAATCCCCCAGATGTGACCTGGATACATGGATATATAGGTACATGACATGTATATGGATAATACATGTCATGCAGTCTTCCAATTACTGGTAGAATTAAATTACATTAAATTGAAAATTTTATCATTAAATTATTCTTGCTTTGATTGTCTCTTTTTGTGTTTAACAATTTAATAAGGGTTTTAAAGAATTTTAAACTCTCAATTAATTTATTGTAATGAATATGAAACTGTTGGTTCTTTCATTTATTTTCTATTAATTTTTTTAATGATGATTATCTCTAAATGAATTTGAATAATCATTAAGATGAAGGGGAATTAACTAACTAATTAATTAATTAATGAAAATGTGGTTATCTTAAAAATAATGAACTAATTTAGAAATAAATGTATTCCGTTTACTTTTTCATATACATTTAATGTATAACCACTCATGATCTTGATCATTACCATTGTTTGTGTTGGAATTTATTTAATTTAACTTATTTCATGGGGTTTCAATTATTTATTATTAAATTAATTTTTATGGAATGTGAGTCATCCCTCCCTCCATTATTATGTAGGACCAATGTTTCAAAGTATATTAATGTAACCCCCATTTAACTAATACTTTAGTTCCCCTAACATGTGTGTGAGTTATAAATACTTGTAATTAACTGAATTTCCCAAGGTGTGTGGAAGAGGTTCAAGAAAAAACCATAATGATTCTAACCCAGGTGATACACTGGTGGATATGTGGAATATTGTAAATCATTCCATTACCATAAATATGAGTTATTTCCCCTAGTTCATAGGTTAATTTAATGTCCTCTCATTAAATAAACCCTTAGATAAATCTCATGAATGGGTTATTTAATTAATTAATTATTTATGTCTATGAAATTATTTATTTTTTGGATCCAAGACCATGATCAAATAAATAAAATGATTAATTTGAAAAATATGGAATTTAAATAAATAGATTGTGCATAAATTTTTTATCCACCATGGTTAATAAATTATGTAACACCCAATTAATGTTAGCAAGGCATGTAAAGGATAAAAAGAGATAAAAATGATGAATAATAAATTAAAATACCTTAATTAAATATTGGTTTGGACTTGGACTTCCAATATTGATTATGAATGAAATCCTTAAAACTAATCATCTGACCAATCTTTGTTGGGATACTTACATTTAACATGGAGTTCATATGAAGGATATGGATTGAATTAACCATATTACATCAAGATAATTATCCCTTGCTATACTTGATTAAATTTGGAATCATGTGTAGAGGAAATACAAGTTAGTATTGTAGGATAGGGGATTCCAGACAATGGATCATGGATTTTCAAGGTCATGGTTGGAAAAGACCCACAAACCTAAATACCTTCATGTAGCTTAACCAACCCTAATTAGGGTTATGTGAAATGGTATATGGATCTTTTCCACTAGAATGTCCTAGTAACTAGAAATTTCAAGTTCAATGGTGAGGGATATTGGGACATGATCAAAATAGTGGGAGATTTAATAAAAGCAATTAATTTATTATTTCTCACATTCTTTGTAACCATGAAAAAGTACTAATAATTTAATCTTTAATTATTTAATAAAATGGAAATTTCATCATCCACACTATCCCTATGATAAATATGGGACAAATATAACTTCCTATATGGAAGTGAATTCTAAGAGTGATTTAGATTACTTTGGGTTATGCTACACCATGGATGAGAATATTATATGCTATAATCCTCAATTCTTGATCATCCTTCCAAGGAGGCAAGTTATTAATAATTTATTGTTTACAAAAAACATTTGAGGAACATTGTTTGTGTTCAGTGTTTGATTCTTTTGTTTGTCTCTATTGAAAACATTATGTTTCATAAAAACATGGATGCAAACATGGATGCACAAAGAATACTTGATCACATTCATGGTATTTATAAGGAGAGATCTATAAAAAAAGGGTTTGATATTTAAATGGTTCTCCTTCAAATAAATCTTAGAGAGGTATCCTCATATATTTCTTATATAGTTTAGCTAATTAGAAACATTGAGATTATATAGGTTCCAGGGTTTAAACTCCCCAAAGAACTGGGAAATGATCTAATTCTGACATCACTCTATCAAAGATTATCTATATTTGTTGTAAATTTCAATATGAACAACATTGAGAAGTCTCTATCATATATTTTCACTCTTATTCACCAATTAGATAAGGAGATGAAGTAAGAAAATCATTCAGTCCTAAGAGTGAATAAATGGAAATTGAAATCGAATAACATTAAGCCCAAATATTCTTCATTACCTTCCAAGAAGAGGAACATCGAGGGGAAAGAAAGAGAACTGGATATTGTTTGTTTTTCATGTGGAAAGAAGGTTTAATAAATAAAAATTCACCCATCCAATGAAGTATAGGGAATCTTCATGTTTTTTTATTCAGTGTAATTTATCTATTTCTTTAAATTGGTTATTAGATACAAATTACAATGTTCACATATGTATTGAAATATAGTAACTGATTCAATGCATAAAAATTGTCTAAGGGGAGTAAGATATAGAAGTAGTCAATGGAGCTAATCTTGTTGTTGCAGCCATCAGGGACAACCACTACATGTTTCTGACTAGACTGATATTGGTTTTAAAGGGTTTTTATTATGTGCCTTTAGTTACCAAAAACATTATATTTTTATCTAGATTTTATACAGATAGATTTATTTTCATGTTTGAAAATGGGTGTTTCTTATTTTATAAACATATCATTTTTATGGTAAGGCACATTAAAATAATGGAATTTATGTGTTCGATTACACAAACTATGTAATGGAAATCGATAATGAAATTGATTCACATGACTCATACCAAACCCTACTATGGCATCACTGAATAGGTCATGTAAATGAAAAGCACTTGAATAAATTATACCATGATGGGAATTTAGATTCTTTTGAACTAAAACCACATGGTCTATGTCATGTGTGTTTATAAGGTAAAATTACCAAAGGCCCATTTAGTGGAAGAAGTTAAAAGGCCAAAGATATTATTAAATTAGTTCACACAGACATGTGTGGACCATTTCCCATTGATGAAAGTGGTGGGTACTCATACATCAAAACTTTTACTAATGATTTTAGTTGATATGGATATATGTACTTAATGAGGTATAAGTCGGATTATTTTGATAAAATAAAGGGATATAAGAATGAAGTTGAGAACCATCTTGTTAAGAATATTAAGAAACTTCACTTAGACCATAATGAGGAATATCTTAATAAATACTTATTTGATTACTTACTGGAGTTTGGGATCTTATCTCAACTCACTCCTCTTTATACACCTCAATGAGATGATGTAAGTGAAAGGAGGAACTAAACCTTTTTGGACATTGTGAGACCAATGATGAGTCATGCGAGTCCTCAATTATCCTTTTGGGGATGCATGTTAAAACAATAGTATAAATATAAAACCAAGTTCCAACTAAAGTGGAATATGGTATACTATACCATTAATGGAATGTAAAGAAACTTGTGTTTTCATAATTATATATGTGGGGTTGTGAAGAGTTCGTTAAGGAAATTTTTTAGGTAAAAACATGAACCCCAGGGCACAAAGTGTACCCTTATGGTATACCCAAAAGAAAAAAAGGGATATTATATATATGAACCCTCATAAAAAAGGTAATATTATAATGACACACCAAATTCCTTTAGGGGGAGCACATATATAAAAGATATAATGGGAGTAACATAGAATTTTATGATGTTGAGGCTCAAGGTACACAAGAGTTGGCATAGGAACAAATTCCACAAATACTTGTGCATGAAGAAGTTCTTCCAGAGACAAAAGTACGGTGTAAAAGTAAAATTGAGGTTAGTGAACCAGAACGGTATGTATTTCTAGTCACTAAGGATGGTGAGTCATTATTACTTGATAATAATGAACCTCTAACCTACAAGGAATAATTATTGGGAACATATGTTTCTATGTGGAAAGAACCCATGAATTATAAAATGGATTCCATGTACCAAAACCATGTTTTGATATTGTTAGATACTCCACTGGATATAAATACTATTAGTTGAAAATTGGTATTTTAATAATAAAATGGACATGGAAGGACTATTCAGTACCTATAAGGCATGATTAGTTGTAAAAAGGATTTAAACAGCATCAAGGCATTGAATATGAAGAAACATTTTGACCAGTTTCAATTTTGAAATCCATCATAATCCCACTTTCTATTATGTCTTACCATAACTATTAGATTTAAAAATGGATTTCAAAACAATCATCCTTAATAGGAACATTTAGTAATCTGTCTATATGACACAACCTAAGGTGTTTGTGACTCCAAAGGATACCAACAAGACATTACAATTGTAAAAATATATTTATGAATTAAATCAAGAATCTAGGTCATGGACATTCATTTTAATGTAACCATAATAGAATTTTGTTTCACAAAGAACGGGTGTGATACTTGTGTCTACAAATTGTCTAATGGGAGTGAAATGATTTTCTTAATTATATTTTTTGATGAACTATTACTCATTGGAAATTAAATACCAGTCTTATAGGATTTTAAGGAACGGTTGAATAAATGGTTCTCTATGAAGTACTTGGGTTTGGAGACATATATTCTTGGGATCAACGTTCATCTTAATAGATCCAAGAGGTTTATAAGTCTAAGTAAAGGTACATATATTGATAAGATAATTAATAGATTCAATATAAATCAATATAAGAGAGGATTGTTGACAAAATCATATGAAATTTATCTTTCTAGAAAAATGTGTCCTTAGACACATGAGGAATGAAATAGGATGGAAAGGATTATATACATATCAGCGATTGGGTTAGTTATGTATGTTATTCTATGTACTAGGTCAGATGTTTCCAATGTGTTAAGTGTGGTAAGAAGATATCAATATAACCCAGGTGGCCGCAATTGGATAGTATTCAATACCATCATTAAGTTTCTAAGGAGTAATAAGGATATATTCCTTATTTATGGGGGATATGGGGAACTAGTCACTAGATTATATGCAAATTATGGGTTTTAAATAGATAAATATGACATGAAGACACAAAAAAGATACATATTCACTTTTAAATGGAGGTTTTGTAAGATTTAAGAGCTCAAAGTAGGTTGTGGTCATATACTATATAGTAGATTTCGATTGTATTACAGCTTCCAAGGAAGGTATAGAAGATTTATAAATGTGAAACTTCATCCATGATCTTGTCAAGGAACCTATCTATAATGATCATATCACACTGTATTGTGATAATAGTGTAGTGGTGGCTCTCAAAAAAGAGCCAAGGCCATATTAATAGATGAAAACCATATTTAGTAAGTATCATCACTTGAGAGGTTTTCTTAGAGAGGTTAGGTTTTAGTGAGCAGTATCATCATGGAAGACAACATGGAATATTCGTTGACTAATTCCTAGACCCAATAAAAACATGATTATCAAGTGTGGTCTAGAGAACTAAAATTTATAGGTAGTTGTATCTATTCCAATTTAGAGTTTATTAGAATTGGTTTCTGATGACTAACTATTTATACTTTAATTACATGTATATTCAAGGTAATGAATATTAATAAAATTTTTTAATACATATTGTTCATCATTATACGTGAATCTGATGTAATAATGTTCTAGAGTATACTTTTCATTAATAAGGTCATATAAGTTCCCCTCTATAATGAAAACATTGAAGTGTGATAATGATATTCTTAAATAATTTTCTACAATTGGATAACTTAATCTTATGGGACACATAGTACATAGAATGTAAAGTGAAATTAATAATAAGAGGATGAGGCTTATTATCATGAAGTTCAGACTTGGTAATATCCAATATGAGAGATTATGAGAAAAAAACAACCTATAGAAATTATGCATATTCTGATGTAATCATATATTCAGATCTATGAGTATATGTAATAGTTCTTAGACATTATGATTATCATTAATGCATGTCATGAATCACACACATATATTTTAAGATGAAAACTGTGATTCCATTTTTTCATGATGAGTTATGGTATGTTGTGTGTGTCATGATTGACATGTCATTAATATATAAGTTAATGAAGGATATTCCCTTTCATCTTTATAGAAGTTGATATCTTAGCTCTTTTATTGGAATAAAACTATCACCTTAAATTACAGAGTCATGGTGTAACAATGTGTTATTTTCAGATATTCAGAGAAATATTTATGGATTATATAGTTTGGTGACATAGATGTGAAACCTATTGGATATGATATTTTGATAAAAGTATTATATTACATGGTGAGTGTTCATACATGGTTGTTTTCATTGAAAAATTAAGTTCATTCTCTTGGGTTCCTTGACCCATTCACTACTGGAATAGTGGTTTTTTTCTAACACTTATATACCAACGGTTTGCTTAAACCGTTGGTGAAACTGAGTGCAGGACACCCTTTACCAACGATTCTAGTGAACTGTTGCTAAAGGGGGTATAAATCCCCCCTTTAACAATGGGTTTTCAAAACTATTTGTAAAGGTTTTCCCCAATAACACCGTGCGGACCCTCTCCTATCCCCCATTCAAACAAAACCCTAATTTGACAGTAGCCCCTGCGATCAGAGCACCTCTCCCCCATTCGTACAGTACCTCTCTTGGGTTCATCTTAGTTCCTCCATCTGAATGGTTGGTATCTCGGATTCCCCTATCCAAGATGCTGAATCTTCATCCAAACCATCCAAAATTAGGTATTTTCTTAAGAGGTACCTTATTTTTATTGTTATCTTTCAAATATTTCAGTTTTAATTTTCGATTTTGATGTGTATCTATTTTTTCTGTTTTGATTTAACCTAGAAAAACCTTTTATATTTTTTATCAAGAACCATAAAAAACTGTTCTAGATTTTTTATTTGTCACTTTAGTTTATCATATCATTATATTAAAATGTTATATAAATAGACTGGATAGTTATAGACCTCTTGGTGGTCACCTACATGAATTATATCTCACATATTGTTCGAGATGACATTGGGTACCCGAATAAACTACATGATTATATGATTAGATAAGGGGAATCACCATTTTATTGATTCATGACTACTCACATGATATAGGATGGAGCATATATCAGATGATTGGGTTGTACCTTAAGAATCTAGGTCGAATTTTAGAATTTATTGAGCCTCTTGTATAGTACTACTTCCTACTAGTTGTAACTATGTTTTTCTTCTTGATATATGACATACATTACCATCATTCGGTTTATGATTATGTTATTAGATGGTATTACTGATTTGGTTATTTTCATCCATTTCCAATATTTTCACATTGTTATCTTTCTTCCACTTTTAACTGATAATATTAAAATTGTGCAACTTAGGCAATCGAGGAATAGTCTCCCCCCAGACACACCAAATACTCTCAATACTAGTCAATAACATTTGGAATTTTGGTAGATGTGCTTGATTCCATGTGGCCATCTGGGTTTAGGTCACTAATAAGTGGCATCCTAGTTTGGGATGTCACAATTCCTGGATATCCTTTTTATAGGTGTTTCTAATCAAATCCATACCCAGAAATATTGAATGTCCCTCTCCAAAATCAATTGGGACATGATTCAATGAATACACCCTACCAACCTATGATCTATGGCCCCAAACCTAGGATCCTTTAATCCATGGTTAAGGTGAAACTTTATGAGGCCATAACTACTTTTGATGTGATCCTCATCCTACTCCTCATCCTGATCTCCCTGGAAAATTAAATTATAAATCTCATGTACTCCCAACAAGACCCAACGGATTATTTATTCCTTGATCCACTTCAAATATCTTAATGGGAAATACTTGAATATAGGCATTAGAAATTCTATATCCTTTTTTTGTTATAAACACTGTATTTTGTTGTGTTTCTTAATATGATTCTCATATATAGTAATGTTTCAGTTATGATAGTATATAAAGTAAAAAAATTTCATTTACGTAAATAATTTTTTGATTGAACTTCAATATCACTGAATTGCTTTGAAATGACTTAGCGCAATTTTTTTATAGAATGGATAGAAGTTGGATATACTAAAATAATTGGATTTAAACCTATTTTTAAAATAATTTGAATATATTTTTAGATTTTCCATTTCACAAGGCTTTATATAGTGTTTTCTAAACAAACTATTATTCGTAGTATCATAATGGAGAGAAAATGGAATCTCAAAATCATTAGGATCCAAATGATATGACCGAATTGGAGAGTTTGATATATGATCAGTTTCCATTTATTCAACATCATGAGAAGGAAAGGATGTCCAACCAACAAGACTTTGATAGAAGCACACATTATGCATCCAATGAAAATGATGCTGTTGATTGGGTGGAAAAAATTGAATGATGTTGCAACGATTCTGGTATATCAGCAATGTGGTAAAATGAAAAAGTTGTAATTTTTAAACCGATTGTTTCATGGGAAAACTATGTATGGGACTTAAAATACTGCAATCAAATACATTAAAAACTTCTTGAATGACATACTTCTAGATGATGAAGAAATTCCATCATACCACTATATGGCATGGAAGTTAGTTGATGAACTTGGATTCTCAAAAAAAATCAGGCTTTCCCGAATGATTGCAGCTTATTTTAGGAGGAAACTGCTGAAAGAAATGATTGTAACAAATGTGGATCCTCTCAATGGAATCCAAAATATGATGCAACACCATCTTGTGTGCCACAAAATGGAATGTGGAACTTTATATTGATCCAAAAATTACATAACATTTTCATGTCTAATGAAATACTAGTAAAAATGCCAAGGCATGACACCGAGAGAGAAAAGAATAATGAAGAGTTGGTTCACCCTGTAGATGGATTTTCATGGTAGATATTTGATGCTCGATATCCTGAATTTGAAACCGACGTGCGTAATGTGAGATTGGGTCTTTCATGTGAAGGTTTTAATCCATTTGGGCAGATTCTTACTTTGCACAGCACATGGCCGGTTTTCATACACATTGATAACCTTCCCCCATGGTTGTTTATAAAAAAGATTTACACTTTCTTGAGTATACTGATATATGGACCTTCTAATTTTGACAATTATATATATGTATACATGAAAACATTAATAAAAGAGTTGAAACTTCTTTAGGATGTGGTTGTGCCCACATACGATTCACGTTTGAAAGAAATATTTCAGATGCATGCTACGCTTTTGTGGACATTCAATGATTTTCCAGCTTATGCAATGATGTCTAGATGGAGCACAAAAGGAAAATTTTCATGTTCTATTTGTATAAAGAATACTCGATCGAGAATACTGAAATTTTGTTTTAGTTCTAGTTTTATGGGCCATCAATGATTCTTTCCAATGAACCATCCATATAGAAACAATCATCGATGATTTGACAATACCATGGTGAGTGACGATCCACCACAAAGTATGTCTGGAACTGATGTTCTTAATGAATTGAAAGATTTTAGTTATTCATTAAGGAAGGGTGTAATGAAATCAAGAAAGAGAAAAAATTTATCCAATTATACTTGTTACAATTGGAAGAAGAAGAGTATATTCTTTGAGTTTTTTGTAATGGTCAACCAACTTGTTACGTAATTTCTTAGACGTAATGCACATTGAAAATAATATATGTAAAATGTTTCTTTTGATTCTTCTAAATGTCAAGGGGAAGACAAAAGATGATTTATGATCTCAGCGTGACTTGGTAGATTGGGGGATCAGACCATAATTTCATCATGTATGTATCAGTGAAAATAAATGGCAAGTTCCATGTGCTTCTTATGTGATGAAACCTGCTAAAAAAATTAATTTATAGAAGTGCTAGAGACTATTAAAGTTTCTGATGGCTATTCAAGCAATATATAAAAATGGTTCAACAGAAAAGTGTTGAAGCTGAAATCTTTGAAGACTCATTATTATCTCATCCTTTTTCATGAGTTGATTCCAATAGAAATCCGTCATCTCTTTTCCAGTAATGTAAGAGTATCAATTATTTGGTTGTGATATTTTTTTAGAGATATTTTTTCTAATATGTTTTCCAAATACTTCTTGTAAAAACGGTTGGCAGAGACACTATTAATTTTGTGTGAGTTAGAGAAAATATTCCCTCCATCATTTTTTACATGCATGTTGCATCTGATTGTCCATCTTCAGATCAAAATACTTCATGGAGGACCTATTACTTTCTGTTGGATGTATCCAACTGAAATAAACATGTACACATTTAAATCATATGTTCAGAATAGGAATTATCATGAAGGTTCTATTGTGAATAATTACTTGGCTCAAGAATGTTTGGATTTCTGCTAAATGTATTTGTCTGATCTTACTACGAGAATAAAAAGACCAATGAGAAATGAAGAAGAAAAGTATGAGAAAATTGAACCCAGTTTTCCATCACTTCCTCATACAAGAGGCATTCTGGGATCATATACATTGACAACATTAAGCCTTGATGAGCGAGAGATGGCACATCACACAGATCTGTTCAATTGTGATTTGTTCGATGAGTATATCAAGTAAGTAAATTGTACATGTATATTTTATCTTATCTATTTTAATTTTAAATATTTGTTAAACTATTATTATTCTTATCTATAGGGAACATAAATAATTGATATATAGAATGCATCATTCTTTATATTTGAGAAGAAAAGAGATTTTTCATAGGAAAGGGTTTTCTGCTTGGTTGAAATTAAAGGTAAAAATATTTCTATAATAACTAAATAAAAATAATATTTAATTAAGTTTACTATTTTTTTTATATTTCAGGTATCGAATTTTCCTACAGACTCTATTTCTGTGGAAATAAGAGCTTTGGTTTTTGGTTCTAATATCATGGTTCGTGCTTGTAAATAACTTGTGATCACTGGATACAAATTTATTATCACTGAACAAGCAAGGTACATGAGAACACAACATGATGGTGTTATGATAACTGCCACAACAGACCATTATGCCAGTTCATCGGATAATAGACCTCGTTATGAAAATGTAGCTTATTATGGAGTGATGGAGAATATAATAATTTTGGATTATTACTCACATGGTCGAGTCACGGTGATGAAATTTCAATGGTTTGATTCAATGACGAGGTAAGGCACCTTTATTGATGATTGTGGATTTCGAGTTATTGACATGACTCACACTCTTACCACAGATGAACCATATGTATTGGCATCAATGGTGAAACTTTTTTTATGTAAAAGATCATCATCATACTAAATTCGGTGTAATTGTTGAAGTAAATCCCAGACATGTTTTTGATGATGGTGATGATGAAGTTGAAACTATCCCTACTGAAATTGGAAGCAATCTATTTATTACTTATGAATACTCCAATAACTCAATTGTCAGAGTTTATTGTGAACCCGAATTTGTGGTGGGAAATATATAGAATCATATAGTCATTTTATCACCT
Source organism: Viscum album (assembly GCA_963277665.1). NCBI lineage: Eukaryota > Viridiplantae > Streptophyta > Magnoliopsida > Santalales > Viscaceae > Viscum > Viscum album. Next base: position 609,847,030 of record OY728129.1, on the reverse strand, counting down.
ACATGTTTCACCTATATCATTCAGAGTATGTATCCTAGTACTTACCTTCAAACCCCCATAAATTTTCTATTTCATTATGTTTTTTTATCAGAATGGTTTTTCAATATTTTTTTTTGGGTTACACATTAGTTATATATTTCAAATTACTTCCATATGTGTTTTCATTACAGGAAATGACACCCATTGAAGAGATGTAGTGGAAAAGGATGACATAAAATAATCATCGCATGACACAGATGGCCGTTCCTCCACTCATCTCTGTTGTGAGTATTTTATTTGAAATATATATATTTCAATAACTTATAATATCATGTTTTTACTTTTGGGTTAAACTTTTTTTTAGGATCCACACCCTAGAAGATATATATCTAACGAGGAGCCTTATATTTCTCCCAGTACAGAGGCTGGTGGTAGGAGGGGGGGGGGTGTCAGAGTTAGACAACCATCTGGTGGTCCCGATACTGAGGTTGGTGGTACGAGGGCTCATGGTGCGAGAGTTAGACGATCCACAAGTCGTACCCGGTTGGAATATTCCCCTAACATAGATGTATCTACTACACCCTATTTTGATCATGGTGTGTCTTTAATGACACACAAGATATTTAGGCCTCTGATGTTTACACCACAATTTAGCCGAACGTCTGTGCTATCATCTTTTTCTTCTGGTTCATTATCTCCATGCAATTATATTCCACCTTCTTTGACTCCTTCTTCGACACAGTATGTGGCTAAGGAGCCTACATTGAGGGACCCTCCACCTATACAGGATATTCCTTCAACTTCTGCACATCTAGTGACGCCCATTTATCTGACTACCATAGGTATATTTATATAACTCTAACAAATTTTTATACCAAAATTTATTTCTATTATAACTTTTAATAATATTTTTTTTCTTTAATAAAAGATTAATCTATAGATAGGAGGCAAGGGAGAAGTCGTACTAGCTTGCGTGCATTATGTAACTGCCAGACACAGTTGATGGTTGAATACAATGATGATGGATAGATGATTGATAAACCTGGGCAGCATTGTTGGGGTTTTTTGGCGACGCTAGCCAAATACTCTGACATCATTCTGGTCAGCCCTCTCTCTTGGAAACATATGCCAGAAGAAGTCCAGGATAATGCGTGGGCACAAATATGGGTAAAAAATTTATTATATTTAATGTAGTATTTTTTGTATTTATATGAATTAATATATTGGGTTTCAGCTTTGGTTTATCTTCCCTGATTGGGAGGGTGCACGACCAACACATTTAAAAGATCTATGAGATATTTGGAGAGATTATAAGAATTATTTTTATGTTGGACGGTGTAATAGAGTGGGGACAGAGTTGGAGACAGTACCTATCATGGATGACTACCCGATAGAGCAATATCACCAAATTATTACCCATTGGGCGACTGTCAAATTTAAGGTATTAATCCCATTTGAGGTATTTAAATGATAGTTTTCATATTTTGTATTAATATTATCTTATTTATTATTAAAAATTATTTAGGAATATTTTGAAAAAAAAAAACAAAAAAAACATTGATTCAAAGCAATACCTCTACACTTTGGGGCACACTACTATGTTAGATCATGAGAGGCAGCTGGTACGATATAGTTGTATATAATTTTTCTTTAGGACTTTCCCTTTTTATGTTTTCCTACTTAAATTATGTGATTTATTGAATATTGAATATATGATTATACTTGCACTTTATATTGTTTTAATTTCATTACAGAAGCACACATTGAATATTGAAGGACGTCTCCCTTGAGAAATTGTTTTTCTCAAGTATAAGGAAAAAATATGGAACTGCAGTTAATGAATAGATACAAGAAAATATTGTAAGTTTTAATTTTTTTATTTCAAAGTTTAATATCTATTTTGAAATTTAAATCTATTAATATTTTTAACAGGCTACTTTAGTGGCACTTGATTCCCAAGATCCTGACAATTTTGGTCCACACGATCATTTATATCAGGTTTTGGGAGATGAGCACTCTGGTTAAGTACGCTGCCGACTTGGTAAGAATATAGTCCTGAAGAGGTATTGGTCCTCTCCAGGTATCCATTCTAGTACCACCGAGTTGGAACAGGTCAAGGAGCATGAAAGACAGTATGATAAAAGGTTTATAGAGTTGGAAGAATAGGTTCAAACGGTGGAGAAAGAATTTATGAAACTAATCGAAGCTTTATCATCATCACTTCCACCAAAGGCCAATGTGGCTTGTCACACATATATGTCATTTATGGGTTCATTATCCAATGCACTAGGTGATAGTTCTAGTGGTGGTTGAGATGATGATGTTCTTAGTGATGATGAGGATACTAAAGAGGAAGATGTTAGGGACGATGATGATGTTGAGATCGAGGGCGAGGATGAAGGTGAGGTGAGGGCGAGGATGAGGAAGAGGACGAGGGAGAGGATGGGGCCGAGGATGAGAACGGGGATGATGATGAGGATGAATACGAGGACAAAGATGGTGGAGAGGATGAGGCTGATGATTACAGTGGTGATGGTGATGGTGATCAGGGGCAGATTGATCCATTACATTTTTACTAATCTTTATGACATTTGATTTATGATTTAATATGGATGTGTTGTTCTACTTCAAAGCCTAGCACACCTTGCACACACCCATCACAGCCCCCCCTGGACCCTGGACAGCCCCCCAAATAGCCCCTCAGACAGCCTCCCAGAGAACTCCCCGGACAGTACCCCCACCCTCTATCCTGGACCCCTGATATCCCCCTAACAGCCCCCCAGACAGCCCCCCAGACAGCCCCCCAAATAGCCCCCACCCTCCACCCTAGACCCAGGAAAACCCCCTAGACAACCCCCCAGATAGCCCCCCCTCATCCCAGGACCACGTATGGCCCCACAGATAGGCCCCGGACATCCCCCCTAACAACAGCATGGACCCTGGACAACCCCCAGATAGAATTGTTCTCAAATAAATTTTTACCACCCATTTAAGGTGAACTTTAGGATGAGTTCCTTTAAATGGGAATATTATAAAAACCTGGGTTTTCACTCTGGTATGGATGCTTTTAATTCAGTATAACTCTTTATTTATGACCAAATATGGAATCCTAATGATGTTATAATGGTTTATGGGGCTTCTGGGGCTTGTTCGGAGCTCGGAACCCCAGTCGGCGTAGAAAAACACTATGCCTCATGGTTAGTAAAAAATTTAAGTTCATACCCCAAGGTATATACAAACCATACAGGGCTATATATTAGAAGTAATGTGCATTATTTTTTCTAACCATGCACCAGGGGATGCACATCATGCACAATGTATATAGTTTTAGTATAAGATATTCTCACTTTTGTTGCACGATTTTCCTAACTGGAATACAAAAAACCAACCAAACCTATTCAAATTGTGTTGATACTTAATCACAATGATCCATGGGTAATTTCTGACATGTACGAGTCAACCCCACCTCAATCTGAGGCATGGTGTGGCCGGTATCACCCAAAGTGTCTCTCTTTTGTTTAAAATGGATACCCATTTAAGTAAAAACAACTGGAATACGGAAAATAGACCAAATGTTTTTGGATTGTGTTGATACATTAGTAAAACGATCCATGGGTCATATGTGACGTTTACTACGCAACCCCGCCGCAATCCGAGGCATGGTGTGGCTGGTACCACTCAAAGTGTCTCACCTTTATTTGAAATTGACAACATTTTAAGTGAAACAACAAATGAAATATGGAAAATGGACCAAACATATTTGGATTCTGTTAATACTTTAGAACAATGATCCATGGGACATTTGTGACATGTAGAAGTCAACCCCTCATCAATATGAGGCACGGTGTGGCCAGTACCACTCACAGTGTCTCACCTTTATTTGAAATGATCAACATTTTAAGTGAAAACAAAAACTAGCATACGGAAAACCAACCAAATGCATTTGGATTGTGTTGATACATTAGGACAATTATCCATGGGAAATTTGTGATGTGTATGAGTCAAACCCTCATCAATCTAAGGCACGGTGTGGCCAGTACCACTCTATGTGTCTCTCTATTGTTTAAAATGGACAATGTTTTAAGTAAAAACAACAGGCATACAGAAAACCAACCAAAATGTACTCATATTGTGTTGATACTTTAGGTTAAAGATCCATGGGAAATGTTTGACGTGTATAAGTCAACCCTGCATCAATCAGAGGCGCAGTGTGGCCAGTACCACTCTAAATGTCTCTCTTTTGTATAAAATGGCCATCATTTTATGTGGAAAAAAAACTGGCATATGGAAAACCAACCAAATGCATTCGTATTTTGTTGATACTTTAGGAAAACAATACATGGTACATTTGTGACATGGACGAGTCAACCACGCATCAATACGAGGCATGGTGTGTCCATTACCACTCTAAATGTATCTATTTCTTTTTTAAAATGGACATCATTTTAAGTGAAAACAACAACTGGAATTTGGAAAACCGACCAAATGCATTCTGTGTAACACCCCAAGATTGCATAGTACGTTATGACTTCAAAGTAATTCAATAAATTGTACTATAAGAAACACTGAGTTCAAGCACACCACGACTTACCAAACTAGCCGTTCAAAAGCAGTTATGAATAGTATTAACTGAATTTTGAACTTTATTTAATCCCTATAATTTTAGAATCCATATTATGAGTTTCTTAGACACAATGTAATAACAAATTCCTTTTTTTCAGATAAAAGAATTATTTTTCAAAAAATGCAATTTTACCACCTTTTAATGGAGAACTCTTTTTGAATCCAATATTTAAAAATTTTATATATTCAATTTGATAAAATAAACTTCTTTTTTAGAATCGTGACATTAGAATTTAGTTTCAATAAATTTTTAGGGTTTTTCTAATAACTTTCATTTTTCGGAGAATAGAGAAAAATACTATATTTTAACTGAAAACAATTTTTTTTAATAAAAAATATTTATAGTGTTGAATTATAAATTTTAATGGTTTGGAAGTATAATTAGATTATATTTTTACCATTTAATCCAATTATGGTCATTTTGAGTAATTTCACTTTAAAATTGGACATAAACGAGTGTCAATCATTTGATAGTTATTATTTCCTAAAAATAAGCTTTTTTGGTTTTGACAATGGGAATTAATTTTAAATTAATAAATGAAAATTCAAGGTTTTTAATTTGGTAAAATAGACTTCATTTTTGAATTTTGAATATCAAAATCATCTTAGGGTTAATTTTGGGTATTTTTTTGAAAACTTTCAATTTTTGATGAATAGTGAAAAGCACTGAGTTATTATTCAAAACCAAATTTTTATTTAAATAATTATTTATTTTATTTAAATTTATTTTAGTTCAAAATAGATACATAATACGTATATATGTTCAATGTAATTTATTGGGGTCATTTTGTAATAATATTCGATATACAAAATTTTATTGAACTTTTCACCGTCTTTTATCCACCTCATAAGAGAATTTCCAAATTCATATAAAACATAATTTTACAACTTCTGTTTATGAAATTTCAAAAATCCAAGAGACATGGTTGATATCAGTAAGAAAAATGTGGTTCAATAATATGAAAATAATATTTTGTGAATAGTATCTTTTTACTTTTATTTACCACGATTAAAAGTAAATAGGGTATTTAAGGATAAAAATGATATTTTTATTACCCTAACACATGTCCTAATTATATTGGATAAGTATAATTCAAACATAAATAACCTTAGGAATAATACATGAACCTCTTTGGTCAACTTGGTTTAGATTAGCATAATTATTATAATTTTATTTAAAGAATAGTTAAAAGAGTTAAAATCAAAGTTTAATAACTAAAACATTTTTAATATAGAGTTATACATAAGATAAATTAGACTATAAATATTGATTATAAAAATAAAAATATTTAATACATAATGGTATTTTATTTATATTTTTTAGACATTAATTAGTTTAATTTATTTATGACACAATGATGATACAATAATTACCTAATAAATGAAATATTAAAATAATTGATATTATAAATATCTAAATTAATGTAATTTGAGACTTTTTATGAATTACACTAATTTTATAGGTTAATATGACATATTAGGGTTTGTTAAAGGAATTTTTTTCGAAGTAATAATTCTGTTATGAATTTAGAAAAAACAAAATACAAAATATTGTCAAAATTGACATAAAAGAGTTTTTAAAACAAATATTATATTATTAATTGATATTTTATTCTTAAAAATCTAAGGCTTGGAAACAAGACTTATATAATGATATATGTATCATTAATGAACCACTTGGGGTTTTCTTAATAGTATATAGTATGTTTATTAATCATATAATATGAAAGTACAAAGAGACATGGTAAATGTCAAACTATTTAACCAAGAGTTAAATCTAAAAGATAAGGGTAAAATAGTGACCCAAACCTGTCTAAAACATATTGGTTGTGTGGTTTTAGACCCATCCCCACCATATCCTTCAAATAATCCATTTTTCATCCATTAGACTCAGAAAATTATTTTATTATAAAATAATATTTCTAGCTTTTCCTAAGGTTCCCCTCACCCCTCTTATAAAAGGGAACTCCCCGTTATTTCTAATTAACACCTTAAAAGACATTTGGATTAGCCAAAATCTACCCAAATACCTTCTCAACAGTCCTAACTTTATCCTAGTGGCCTTAATTTAGTCAGAAAGCCATCCTAAGGAGCCCTTTTGATCAAATCAAAAGGAAAAACCCGAAGAAGAGTTAAATATCTCACCACCTCTTTCAAGTTCCTTTCTTCATCCACTTCTTTTTTCTTTGTTGTTTACATTCTAAAATAATAAATCCAATATATTCTATATAATATGATGTTATTATTAATATGGTACATCCCAATTCATTATTTTATCTATCCTTTGAATGACATGTCACCATACGTGCGTACGTACGGATTATCGTCTCCACGAACGCGATGAGATTCGTTCCCCATCGTATCCATTCAAGAATAATTTTCATTTGATGATTAAAAATAATGTTTAAAGACTTTATATTATTCTTTATATGAATAATATACATCCCATCCATAAAAAATATGACTCACATAACAAATAATATATAGGAAAACGAATCAGTTAACACCCCAAACGATGATAATACTAAGATATTATTAACAAGGCAGTGTTAAAAGATCATATATGATATCACATTAAAGTATATGATTCTTGTATAATTTAATAACAATTATTTCACCATTATACAGGAGGTTAACCTACCCTCGACCAAGGAAAAGTACAAGGTAAGGGTTAATTCTACAATCTCTTCATTATCCGAGGTTGTTTATACATAATTATCTACTGGGATATCTTTATCATCCACATCCATATTTCTTAAAAATGTATTTAAAAAAATTCATAAAATTTACTAAACTATGGATTAAAGTCATATATACCCTTTTTTGACTTTTATAATATGGTTATAAAGAAATATTCGTCTTCCAAACAGGGTACTTTTTAACCTTTTTGACAAAATTATGGTAAGAATGTATTTTTTTAACTTATACGGCAGGTGCGGATATTTTCCACCATTATAACATCTCCGAAGATTCCCTTAAAAGATTATAATAATATTTTCAAAATAAATGTTTTCTTAAATTATTTCAAAATATAAAGAGATATTTCTCTAAAAACGGTTTTGATTTCATCTATGTCAACATCCTTTAATGGATTTTAGGAGTATTTGAAGTTGATTTATTATGATATAAAACTTCCATATTGTATTGAAGGTTTTGTGATATGTTTGACTATAGATGTACTATTTTTATACCATTCATGGTTTATAGTTAAATTATTGACATTTCGTATGCTAGTTTTAATATGAATGTTTATGGTATATTTCAACCTTTTTATATGAGGAATGTATTGGACTTAGTAAGTGATGGGTGGAGCCCACTATAGCTCCTCGATGCATCGGTAGGTATAATGAGAAAACTAGACATGGAATTGGCTGAGGCCCTTTCCTAATTTTATATATGGTTTTGGTCGAGGCCTTAATCATTTTTAGATGTCTTGGCCAAGGCCTTGACAAAATGTTTCAGAATATCTGACATTATACATTCTCTCATTATGAAGATAAGATTAACGGTTCATGTGGTCATTCAACTAGTAGAATACCCATAATTACGTTTTATTATGGCATTATTTACTCAGCTAATATTCCTTCCATAAAAGTATTCATGTTTATTATTGGTAAAGGAATGTGGTTTCAATTATTCCCCATGCTTAATATTTATGTTATCTTCCACTGCATTACTTACCCTTACTAAGTGTTTGACCTCACCCCTTTCTTATGTTTAATTTTCCCTGGATTCCAAGAAGTGTATTATGATTGATATGCAGGGATAAGATAAAGGGAATAATGGAATTATCAAAGAACTATCTATGCTATGGTTTATGTATGAAATTGTAATGTAAAGATAATGTATGTAATCTATTTCCCATGATTGCTAAACTGATCGGTCCTATGGGACATGATTCCTTGTAATCATGCCAATGTTATGTAATAATGCACCAACTCTAGGTAACTAGGGTAAGGTCATTACAGTTGGTAATAGAGGAATTTTAGCAATAAACTTGGAAACTAGATTTAGATAATCTCTGATTAGAGCATAATACCCTAAGATACACTTTGAGGATTAGTATAGAAGAAATTCCTAGAATTTGGGTAATGTAGAGATTTTGTGAGTTTTCCAAGAAAATACATCCCTATCTGGATACGAGCAGGTAGAGGCGGCTCTAGCACAGATGTACCTAGGGGTAAAACCTGGAAACACCACTTTGAGCTAGACTCTAATGGGAACTAGTGCACGACAACGGGACTTGCTGCACTTTTTGTTATGACACTCCCGGGGGATATGCTTAGGATAATTATCATTTTCTTTACAAATAATTAGGAAGGATTTATTAGTATATAACTCCTCAAAGAAAATATTTTTATGGATTATATCCATAAACGGTTCAATTTATGTTAGGTATTTTAAATGTTTGGAATTATTCATTACAATTCATAAAATGACATAGTGTATGCCATTATATAGAAATGACACCCAATATAAGGAAGGTGAACTCTAGCAATACATATAATCCATAGAGTAAGAAGGATCATATATTTCACAGTATTAAGCCAACATTTAGAAGGGAAGTAGTCTCTGATATATTCTCAACATATGATGAAATAGTGTCATGTGTTAATAAGATAAGTAAATAATTCTCTGAGTCCTATGGTTTTGAAGGGAATCATGTCATGACCCCCTCCCACCAAAGATGGCCCTCCTGAGCTGGCAATGGAGAAAGGGAGATAATGACCCACGAGTCCCACCTCCAGTAGGCCCCGGGGTGGCAACTAGCACCAAGGGTATGAGTTTTTTCACAAATATGGGAGGCATTACCCTTTTTATTTTTAATGATCAGGAAATAGGACAAGTCAACCAAAAAAAGGAAAAGATCAAGTGTATAGAAATAAACCCAAACCAAACCCACATGCATGTTGAAACAAATTTTATAACAAGGTACAAGTACAAGAAATATCAAAGTACAATACCAAAAAAAACAAGAGTACAACAACTGCAACGACTCCAACTGTCCGACTAGTAGGGTCCCGCATGGCCCTGGTAGTCCTCCTGGAAACCTGAAGGTAAACGTAGGGTGAGAATACAAGTATACTCAGTAGGGAAACCTAAATCTCTCAGGCACAAATGGGGAGACATCCAAATGTCCCATGAGAACAACAGAAGAAACCTAGCAAGGAAATTCTATCCACCCAACCTCACCAGCCACACTCACCAAAACCACAATCACAACAGGTAGTAGTACATAAGAACAAGAGTATTGGGCACCCCACACCATTTCCCCTTTAGCTAGCTACTCTTCCTAAAGGAGAATGTCCTGACACTGCCACACTCTCCCCGCCCTCACACACCTGGGCCTCATCCCAATGATTCTTGGGAAACAGTAGAACCTTCCCGAAGAGTCTTCAGCTAAAACCACCCCAATTGAAACCTACCCGAAGAGTCTTAGGTGTAAGGTCACCTAAATCCTTCACAACCTAGGGGTGAAGGAGCAGGAAAGACCTAGTAACTAAGGGAAAAACATCCTCTCCCATAAAATGGGAGTGTTCGGCACTAAGTGCTCAACATGGGTGGGGTGCGATAAAACACAAAACACACACACACACACACATATATATATATATATGTATACCAAACACACTGCCCAACCTATGGATTCTAAAAAGAGAAACTGAGCACGTTCCTAGTCACTGCTACTGCAAAGCATGCATACAACAAACATTCCCAACCCCATTTAGGTTTTCAGTTTCAGTAGAAATAGTTATTTAGTTCCTTAACTACTGGGAATCTATCCACAACCAACCACATCAATAATTCGTAAAACTTATCCCTTCCATCCACAAATCAAGTTATGAAAAACACAAGCAATATAACCAATCCCTTCTAATCAACCAACCAACCCCATTGATTTTTAACCCGTTCCATTACCATGACCCAACATTCATTAACTCTCCCACTTTTTATTTATTATTCACAACCCATAGCTCATTCACACTCAATCCCATCCCTGCATCCCCACTACCAACCACCATAACCACAACCACACCGCACATCATTATCCCTTTAATACCATTTATTGCAGCCATGCTGCCCGTTACCAACACAACATTCACACCAACCCACAACCAATTCAACCGTAGCCCCGCTGCTCACCCAATCCACAACAACCCACAAAACACCCCCATCACGTGCCATGTAACCAAGCCAACACCCACATGTTCATTATTCCATTTTTTTAACTGGGGTGATCACACAAGGGTTCCGGATTTTAAACAGACAAATTTACGTGATTAACCAATTTTGAAATTCAACAAGGTTTCCATCCATAATAAAATCCATAAGGAGAGGGAAACATTTAATTGTGTAACCAAAGGCCCCCAACGACCGTGATTTTCAGTAGGCAGAAGCTCATTCAATTCATAACATAATATCACAGGATATAAAGTAACAACAATCACAACTTACCATCCCCGTTATATAATCCAGTTATTATCTTTATTAAACCGTTTCAAAAGTGTTTCATGTAAACAATAGAAAACCCACCCCGCATGATGCACAAATTAGAGAGACGAAGGTAAGATCCCTACTTCAACAGGTTCCGATTGCAACACTCCCCCAGATCAACTTTAGAAGATGTTCGTTGGCATCCGTCACTTCCGTCAAGTCCAAGAAAAACCTCCTCGGGTGGAAGTCGGAAAAGAAAGGCCCAACGAAAGAGAAAAAAAATCCAATCTCGGATGTTCTGCCTCGTCGTTACGATCTCGTGGCCGCTGACGGATCGTAAATCAGAGCTCAGACGAAGAAGTTATGGAAGAAAGAGCCTTCGTGTCTCTAGGGAGAGCTCTGCTCTGAGGAGAGGGGAGGAGAGGGGTGAGTTGAAAGGAGGAGGGTACCCCTTTTTTTATAGGCGATAAAAGAAAAAGTACACAATATGTACTTTATGGTACACGGCATGTACTTGGTAAATTTACACGGTCTCCACGCGGCTTCCAACACGGCTTCGCGGCCGTTGACTGGTCAACACACGGTTTGAGGGTAACACATACGCGGGGAGGGACTACACGGCGTGTAGTTTGGACACACGATGTGTACCCATTTATTGCACACGGCAGGGACACTGCTCCAACATGACACATGACCGTTTACTGGTAATGCGTACGTGGGGAAGGACTACACGACATGTATTATTGGACACATGGCGTGCACCCATTATTCCACACAGCAAGGACATGACCTTCAACACAGGGTATACCTGGAAAGGGGGTACACGGCGTGTAGTTTCAAAAATCTGGAATGCATGGGAAAATTCCATTTTACCCTCTAGAACACTTCTTGACCTTTTTTTTGACAAAGGAATGGGCTGAAGAGGTTTGGGCCATTACATCAGATTACTCTTAAAACATTCTCGTCCCTAAGAATTCAAAAACCAACCCAGAGGAACCCAACAGGATACCTCTTAGGGCTTTTTTTATAACAGGCACCCAACCACCAACCCTAATTATAGGTGTTAGGAATTCCATCTCCCATTTCGAGATATTATCCGCTTTAGGCAGCACTGAATCGCCTACACGGGTTTAATCGCATCCGCATTAATGTGTCTCAATTAAGGATCAGGTTTTTCCCTTCCCCACATGCCCAGACATGTTACACGCTCCCAGAGAACAAGGAAACAAAAGGTCTCTCAACTGACAAGCCAAGAATTCCATATATATCAAAGGTACAGAGTACAACATCAACACAAAGCTCAAAAGAACAAAGGAAAACACAAGTCAAAACAACTCCGAGTACTGAGCGTGCATCTGGGTCTCCCACTCCCAAGTGCTCTCCTTGAGGCTGCCATGCCTCCACAACACACGAACCAACGAAATGGTCCGTCCATGGGGCACCTTCTCCTTACAATCTTCGATTATGACAGGTTGTTCCTCAAAGGTCGTGTCGTCTCCCATGTCTAACTCTACCCAGTCGACAATGTGGGAGTCGTCGTGTAAGTACCGATGAAGCTGGGAGACGTGGAAGACGTCATGAACCTTCTCCAACTAAGGTGGCATGGCCAGCTGATATGCCATCTCGCCGACTCACCTCAGCACCTCAAAAGGTTCGGTGAACCTAGGTGAGAGCATACTCCCTTTCCCAAACCTCCACTGCCCCCGTCGAGGGAAAATTTCAAGAACACATGATCTCCCACCTCGAACTCCAAGGGCCTCCTAAGATGATCAGCATAAGACTTATGTTAGTCCTGAGCCGCTTTCATCCTCTCACGTACAAGTTGGACTTTCTCTGTGGTGCTCTGCACTACCTCTGGCCCAAGAGCACCTGTCTCACCAACCTCTACCGAGCAAATAGTTAAACGACATGGCCTTCCATACAAATCCTCAAACGGTGCCATGCCAATAGTAGAGTGGAAGATGTTGTTGTAGGAAAACTATACTAAAGGCAAGTGTCATACCCATGATCCTCCGAAATCTAGAACGCATGCTCGCAGCATGTCCTCCAACATCTGGATAGTCCGCTCCGTCTGCCCATCGGTCTAGGGGTAGAAAGAAGTGCTAAGGCGTAGCTGGGTGCCAAAATCTTGCTGTAACCCCCTTTAGACTCGTGAGGTAAACCGAGTATCCCGATCTGAGATGATAGTCTTTGGGACTCCATGAAACCACACAACTTCGTCTACGTACCTCTGTGCTAAGGTACTCACTGGGCCTGACTCCTTAATTTCTAAGAAGTGTGTTGATTTCGTTAGACGATCCACCACTACCCAGATAGCATCATAACCTCCCTGAGCTATGGGTTGTCCTGTAATGAAGTCCATTAAGATGTCATCCCACTTCCACTCGGGGACATCTAAAGGATGCAACAAACCACCGGGAACACGATGTTAATCCTTCACTTGCTGATACACTAGGAATTTATCCACAAACTCTACCACTGCCCGTTTCACCCCGGGCCACCAAAATTGTTCCCTCAGGCCTCGATACATTTTTGAAACTCCTGGATGTACCGCCAAGGCTGAGCTATGGAACTCATGGAGAACACCCTCATGCATTTCCTCCAGAACAAACAACCTTCCATGGAAAAGCATCCTATGTCGGCTGTCCTCTGACCATCCTTCTGGAGCATTCCCCTGATCGACACGATCCCTCATCACTTCTTCCTCGGATTCCCCCCACTGAGACTCTTCACCTACAGCAACAAGGAGGACTGCACTGTCATCTGAAACAAATAGCCTCTAACACCTTCTTCCCTTGCATCCAAGTGCAAGGCGGCCAACTCTCCCATCGCTTTCCAAGCATCAGAAGATTCCCGAACCACTTCCTAATGCGACTTCCTGCTCGGGGCATCAGCCACATAGTTGCCCTTACCTTCAGTCTAAGAGATGTCAATGTCATAGTCTTGGAGAAACTCGACCCATCTCCACTGCCGCAGGTTTAGGTCATGCTGGGAGAAGATATAACGCATGTTCTTGTGATCTGAGAAGACCACAAAGCACTCCCCAAAGAGGTAATTTCGCCACAAATTCAATGCGAACACTACTGCTGCAAGATCTAGGTCATGGGTGGCGTAGTTACACTCGTGAGGGCGCAACTTCCTAGACCCAAAACAGATCACACCCTTCTTCTGCATCAGTATTCACCCCAGACCAAGGACAAAAGCATCACAAAACACCTCATACAACAACCCTTCCTCTGGCAACCTTAGTACGGGAGAACTGACCAACGTCTCCTTTAGGTATTCAAAAGCTTTCTGGCACTGCTCGCTCTATAGGAAGACCTGCTTCTTCCTCGTCAAAGCTGTCAATGGAGCAGCAACTCGAGATAAGTCCGAAACGAACCTCCAATAATAACCTGCTAACCCTAGGAAACTACGAACTTCTGCCACGCTGTTGGGTTCTGCCCAAGAAACAACTACCTCCACCTTCGACGTTACACTGACACTCCATGCTAAGAAACCACATGCCCAAGGAAGTTTACTTCTTTTGTCAAGAACTTACACTTCGATAATTTCCCATAAAGCTGGTGGTGTCGAAGGAATTCCAAGACTGCCCTGAGATTCTCAACGTGCTCCTACTCTGATCTTGAGTAGATCGGGATGTCATCGATAAACACAATGATGAACCGGTCCATAAACTCTCGGATGAAAAAGTTCATAAGTCCCATGAACACATCTGGTGCATTCGTAACTCCAAACGACATCACTACAAACTCGATGTTCCCATAACTGCACCTGAAAGCCGTCTTCGAGATGTGACTGTCCTTCACCCGGAATTGATGATATCCCAATCGTAGATCAATATTATAAAACCAACCTACTCCCATCAGCTGGTTGAAGAGATCATCTATCCTTGGAAGGGGGTAACAGTTCTTGACTATTAACTCGTTCAACCTTCGGTAGTGTATTCATAGCCTAAGGCCACCATCTTCCTTTTTCATGAACAAAACTGGAGCACCCCATGGTGACACGCTGGGTCGAACAAAACCCTTCTCCATCAGATCGTCAATCTGAATCCGCAACTCCCGCAACTCCGAAGGTGGCATCCGATAAAGAGCCATTGAAATCGGACGGGCACCAGGCTATAAATCATTCCCGAACTCAATGTCACGTTGGGGGGGGGGGGGTAGAGTCATAAACTCCTCAGGAAAAACATAGAGGAACTTCCCAACAACCTCTGGGAAATCCATCATCTCTGTATTAGTTGGAACCACTGATAACCCACCTAAAAAGGAAAGGAGAGGCTCCACTCGCTGGCTTCCTGCCTGATAGCTCCTCTCGCCAACAAACGTTACGAGCTGCCCATCCACGTCGGAGAACACGACACTTCTCCGGAAGCAGTCGATAATGACACTAACAGAAATCAACGGTTATATTCATAAGATGACATCATATGGATGTATCTATAATAGAAGATGGTCCCCACTAGATCGATGTGGTCCCAATGTCAGCCCACATCCCCGGCAAACACAAGATATGCTGGTCTGGCCTCCAACTAGTGTACTCAGTACCAGTGGTACGAAAAGTCTCTCTACGTCTAGTCCCAAATCATGGGCTAGACCAGGTGCAAAAAAGGAGTGCGAATCTCCTGAATCTAACAAAGCAAAAAAAAAAGAGTGCTGAACAAAAAAATCATACCTTGTACCACCTCTGGTCCTGCTGGAACTGCCAAATCTACTGCGTGCAACTGTCCATGCCCAGCACCTCTGCCTCTCTGAGTTCGTCCACCTCCCCGACCATGCCCTGGTCGAGGTCCCTGAGGAGCACCCTGAGGTCGGCCTCCTCCCGCAAAGTCTGCCCTCGGAGGAGCATGGTCCTGCTGCTACTGGAAGGGCCTTGCCGACAACTTGTGTTGCTGAGGTGGGCGCGGAACCTACCCACCTCCACCGTACTGAGCTCGGGCCGGGCACTAACTCTGAAAGTGCCCGAAACCTCCACAAGAAAAAAACTTCGGTCCTGGGCTCGTGAAAAAGGGATGAGGACCCAAAAATCTGAACTGGAACTGCTGGGGACTGCTCCCCACTGGCCTGAACCTGGAAGGTCCCGTCACAGGAGACCTACTGCTGACTGCCTTCCACTTCGACGAACCTGGCTGAAACCCCTCACGTGGTGCACCTCCCATTGAGTGCATCCTCTCTACAACCTTTGCGTTCTTCTGTACTGTCATGTACATCATAAGGGTGAAGGGGGTGACAACATACTGGAGCGAAGGAAAAAGTGCCTCCTCCAAACGTCTCGCCCAAGACTCCTCATCTAGAAAGAGATCCGGAGCAAAGCATAAGAGATCCTTGAACATGATCCCCAGCTCTCATACTGACATAATCCCATACTGAAGGGAGAGTAACTTCTTCCACTTCTCCACCTTGATCATAGAGGAAAGGAATTCCTCTCGGAATTCCTTCTCAAAGTCAGCCCACAGAACCTCTTCCTCTACCCTCTCTCTGAGGTATAGCGTCCACCACTGTCGCGCTGCACCTCTCAGCTGACTGACTGCTAGGGGAACCCAGTACTCCCTCGGAGCACGAATCAAGGTAAAAGCAATTCCTAGCTCCTCAAGCCACCCCTCCGTCTCCGTATCCGATGTACTACCCTCGTACGTATTGAGGGACTGTCGTTGGAAAGAACAGAGAGTCTTTTGCCACTGACTATCTTCCTTCTCTCAGTCAATCCTCAACTGATCGACCGCCTGAATCTACTGGGCCTCGGTCGTCTGAGCCACCCGGGGACGACGTCCAGGTGCCATAACTGTACGGTAAACAAGGATCACTTAAGCCCATGTAGTAAGGAAAAACTCAAGGTTTTATTTTAAAATTTTATTTAAATTTCTTTCCCAAAACCCCAAAATCAAGTAAAACACAATCATGATGATTCATGTAACTTCCCTAGGGTCTCTACCCTGCAATCAATGTAGTCTCACATGGTCGTTTGGTAGGCTCAGAGTCCTTGCATTGGATCATGGGGGGCCCTAAAATCCCGTGTCCTAGCCGGTCTTCCCTGGCCTATGTCACGCACCAAGATTAACTAACATTGTTTCCCTACCATCCCATGCAATCCTCATTGTGCCTAACTATATACTCCATCCTATCTCTCAACCATCACCTCTGATGCCATTCTGTCATGACCCCCTCCCACCAAAGATGCCCCTCATGAGCTGGCAATGGAGAAAGGGGGATAATGAACCCCGAATCCCGCCTCCAGTAGGCCTTGGGGTGGCGACTAGCACCAAGGGTATGAGTTTTTCACAAATATGGGAGGCATTACCATTTTTATTTTTAAAGATCGGGAAATAGGAAAAGTCAACAACCAAAAAGGAAAAGAGCAAGTGTATAGAAATAAACCCAAACCAATCCCACATGCATGTTGAAACAAATTTTATAACAAGGTACAAGTAAAAGAAAGCTCAAAGTAAAATACCAAAAGAAAAAAAGAGTACAATAACTGCAACGACTCCAACTGTTTGACTAGTAGGGACCCGCACGACCCTGGTAGTCAACCTGGAAACCTGAAAGTAAACGAAGGATGATAATACAAGTATACTCAGTAGGGAAACCTAAAGCTCTCGTGCACAAGTGGGGAGACATCCTAATGTCCCGTGAGAACAACAGAAGAAACCTAGCAAGGAAATTCTTTCCACCCAACCTCACCAGCCATACTCACAAAAACCACAATCACAACAGGTAGTAGTATATAAGAACAAGAGTATTGGGAACCCCGCACCATTTCCCCGTTAGCTAGCTTCTCTTCCTAACGGCGAAAGTCCTGACGCTGCCACACTCTCCCCGCCCGCACACACCTGGGCCTTACAACCACGTATCCCGCCCGCACACACCTGGGCCACACAACCACGTATCCCGCCCGCACACACCTGGTCCTCACAACCACGTATCCCTCCCGCACACACCTGGGCCTCACAACCACGTATCCCACCCTCACACACCTGGGCCTCATCCCAAAGATTCTTGGGAAATAGTAGAACCTGCCCGAAAAGTATTGGGCTAAAACCACCCCAATCGAAACCAACCTGAAGAGTCATAGGTGTAAGGTCACCTCAAGCCATCACATCCTAGGGGAGAAGGAGCATGAAGGAGCTTGTAACTAAGGGAAAAGCACCCTCTCCCATAAAATGGGAGTGTTCGGCACTAATTTCTCAACATGGGTGGGGTGCGATAAAACACAAAAGATACAGATATATATATGTATACCAAACACACAAACCTACCTATGGATTCTAAAAAGAGAAACAGAGCACGTGGCTCGACACTGCTACTACGAAGCATGCATACAACAAACAATCCCAACCCCATTTAGGTTTTCAGTTTCAGTAGAAATAGTTATTTAGTTCCTTGACTACTGGGAAACTATCCACAACCACCACATCAATCGTTCATAAAACTTATCCCCACCATCCAAAAATCAAGTTAGTAAAAACACAAGAAACACAACCAAGCCCTTCTTATCAACCAACCAACCCCATTGATTATTAACCCGTTCCATTACCATGACCCACCATTAATTAACTCTCTCACTTTTTTTTATTATTCACAACCCATATCCCGTTCAAACTCAAACCCATCCCTATAGCCCCGCTGCCAACCACCATTACCACAACCACACCATACATCATTATCCCTTTAATACCATATATTGAAGCCCCGCTGCCCGTTACCAACACAACATTCACACCAACCCACAACTAAGTCAACCGCAGCCCCTCTGCTCACCCGATCCACAAAAACCCACAAAACACCCCCATCACATGCCACATAACCAAGACAACACCCACATGTTCATTATTCCATTTTGTTTGATCGGGGTGATCAAACAAGGGTTCTATATTTTAAACATCCAACTTTACGGGATTAACCAATTTCCAATTTCCACAAGGTTTCCATCCATATGAAAATACGGAAGGAGAGGGAAACATTTATTTGCGTAAGAAAAGGCCCCCAATGACCATGATTTTTAGTAGGCAGAAGCTTACTCAATTCATAACATAATATCACAAGATATAAAGTAACAACAATCACAACATCCCATCACCGTTATATAAGGCAGTTATTATCTTTATTAAACCGGTTCAAAAGTGTTTCACGTAAACAATAGAACACCCAACCCACATGATGAACAAATTAGAGAGACAAAGGTAAGATCCATACTTCAACAGGTTCCGATCGCAATGCTCCCCCAGATCAACTTTAGAAGACATCCGTCAGTGTCTGTCACTTCCGTCAAGTCCCGACAAAACCAACTCGGGTGGAAGTCGGAAAGGAAAGTCCAAAGTAAATACAACCGATCCAATCTCGTATGTTCCGCTTCATTGTTACGATCCCGTGGCCGCTGACGGATCGTAAATCGGAGCTCGGACGAAGACATTATGGAAGATAGAGCCTTCGAGTCTCTTGGGAGAGCTCTGCTCAGAGGAGAGGGGAGGAGAGGGGTGAGTTGAAAGGAGGAGGGGACCCCTCCTTTTATAGGCGAGAAAAGAAAAAGTACACGGAGTTTATTTTATGGTACACGACGTGTACTCGGTTAATTCACATGGTCTCCACGCGGCTTCCAACATGGCTCCGCAACCGTTGACTGGTCAACACACAGTTTGAGGGTAACACATACATAAGGAGGGACTACAGGACATGTTGTTTGGACACACGTCGTTTACCCATTTATTGCACATGGCAGGGACACGGCTCCAACATGGCACACAACCGTTGACTGGAAACACGTACGCGGGGAACGACTACACGACGGGTAGTATTGGACACACGGCGTGCACAAATTATTCCACACATCAAGGACACGACCTACAACACGGGGTATACCCGGAAAGGGGGGTACATGGCGTGTACTCAAACTACACGGCGTGTAGTTTCCAAATTCTGGAATGCATGGGAAAAGTCCATTTTATCTTCCAGAACACTTCTTGACCTTTTTTTTACAATGGAATGGGCTGAAGAGGTCCGGGCCATTACAAAGAAAGAGATGAAAAGGATGGAAGAGAGAAAGATGTATAAAGGGAAGAGGGAAAAAGGATTTTCCCATATGTGATAACTGTGGAAATAATCATCTTGGTAAATACTTGAAGGTAATGGGAGTTTGTTATAAGTGTGGAGAAAAGGACACCAAGTATGTGATTGCAAGGATATGAAAAAAGTTTCAAATGTACAATGCTTTAGCTGCAAGGAGTTGGAACACTGTGCGAATCAATGTCCAAATCATCAGAGTATACCACAAATGCTTCTATTGGATAAGAATAAAGTTATGCTACTACCAAAGATGAAGAGGAATGATTAAGAGTTCTTATGTTGTTATTAATGTATTGTGGTATTTGAGTGTTGTATCAATGATATATTGGTTATATGAATTATGAAGATAAATAAGGATTTCATTACAGTACTATTTTATTGAGGATTTGAGATTATATGGTTCTAATAAAAGTTACTTAATAGTAAGATACACTTTTTGGAAAATGCATGGTTGAAATAAAGGTAATCCTTAATATGGTCCTGATAATGAGGTAGTGAATTTGGAATAGGAGAAGGTTGATTTGAATAAATTACATTGGATATTCATGACTACCTTGAAACTGATTAATGATTTGTATACTCCATCATTGTTGGAGTTTACAACATTTTTGGATAGAAGGGGTATATCTAGTATTCTATAAGGAATAAGGGATCATGAATGTAATCAATAATGTTTTATGGTAATTCAGAATGTTGTAGTGTTTTAAAAGAATACATGATGAAGGTGTTCACATGTTATTACGTGGAAAAAAGGATCTTTATTGTGTTTATCTTCCTTATAAATTTTGGACTGTGATTTTGTACAGAATTATTTTGGATAACCCTAGTTTGAGATTATTTTTGATTTCCATAAAAGGACAACTCAGAGGTCGGGCGGCAACCTGTCGCATCCGGCAAGGCCATGAAAATTGAACCCGCAAACGAAAGGCGACAAGGGTGTATCACCTACCACTGGCCCATGTTATGTCCTATATTGAATAATGTAGTTTTTTAAAAAGAGGTCTGGTAGATGAATTATAAATTCATTTTTTTGGAACCATATACGAATAGGATAAATAGAATATTTTTTTATGTTCTACTATCTTTTAGAGTGAAAGATGAGTTTGTGGTAGAAATTAATTAAATGACGGAACTCTACTTGTCAAATATATATATTTTCTTCTTATCTTATTCTATGAAGAAATTAATTCTTAAACTTTAGTTAAGGGATCTTATAACTAAAAATGTGTTATCCTAATACCTTATATTTTGTTTAATAGATGATATTTTAAATCATCATAGATTGATGGCTTTGAGGCCCTCAATTCTACAATTGTTTGTGACTGATGACCTCAATCACTCCCTATAAATATTTATGTTATTCCTCTAATTATGTGCCTCTAATTTCCACCAATGTTCTCCTAATTGAGATCATAATTTTGTGGTGAATTTTTTATCCACATTTTCCACTTATTAAGACTACATTTTTTTAACCCAATTTCTGTTGTGGGTTTTTTCACAAAGGTATTTTCTATTTTCAACCTTTTATTTTCGAATAACATTTTCAAATTGCAAGGAAACAATTTATTGAAGGAAGTAATAATGTAACACCCCAAGATTTCAAAGTACGTTATTTCTTCAAAGTAATGCAATAACTTGCACTACACGCAACACTGAGTTCAAGCGCACCACGACTTACCAAACTTGTCGTTCAAAACCGGTTATGAATAGTATTGATTGAATTTTGAACATTATACAATCCTTATAAATTTATAATCCATATTATGAGTTTCTTAGACATAATTTAAGAACGAATTCCTTTTCTTCAGATAAAAGAATTATTTTTCAAAAAATACAATTTCACTACCTTTTAATGGAGAACCCTTTTTAAATCCAATATTTAAAACTTTTATATATTCAATTATACATAATAAAATTATTTTTTAGAATTGGGACATTAGAATTTAGTTTCAATAAATTTTTGGTGTTTTTCTAATAACTTTCATATTTTGGTGAATAGTGAAAAATACTATATTTTATCTGAAAACAACTTTTCCTTAATCAAAATAATTTATAGTGTTGAATTATACATTTTAATGGTTTGGAAGTATAATTAGATTATATTTTTACCATTTAATCCAATTATGGTCATTGTAAGTAATTTCACTTTAAAATTGGACATAAATGAGTGCCAACCTTTTGATAGTTATTATTTCTTTAAAATATGTTTTGTTGGTTTTGACGACAGGAATTAATTTTAAATTAATAAATGGCACTTATATGTTTTTAATTTGGTAAAATAGACTTCATTTTTGAATTTCGAATATCAAAATCAGCTAAGGGTAAATTTTTGGTATTTTTCTGAAAACTTTCATTTTTTGATGAATAGTGAAAAACACTGAGTTATTATTTAAAACCAAATTTTTATTTAAATAATTATTTATTTTATTTAAATTTATTTTTTGTCAAAATAGATACATAATACCAATATAATTTCAATGTAATTCAATGGAGTCATTTTGTAAAAATATTATATATACAAAATTTTATTGAACTTTTTACTGTGTTTTACCCACCTCCTAGGAAAATTTGCAAATTCACATAAAACATAATTTTACCACTTTTGTGAGTGGAATTTTAAAAATCTGAGAGACACGGTTGACATTAGTAATAAAAATATGGTTCAACAAGATGAAAATATTTTTTTTGTAAATAGTAACTTTTTACTTTTATTTAGCACAGTTAAAAGTAAATAGGGTATTTAAGGGTAAAAATGATATTATTATTACCCTAACACATGAACTAATTCTATTGGATTAGTATAATTAGACCATAAAAAATATTTGGAATAAAATATGATCCTCTTTGGTCTAATTGGTTTAGATTAGGAAACTTATTATTATTTTATTTAAAGAATAGTTAAAAGAGTTAAAATCAATGTTTAATAACTAAAACATTTTTAATATAGGGTTATAGATAAGATAAATTCGACTATAAATATTAATTAGAAAGATACAAAAATTTCCTACATAATGGTATTTTATTTATATTTTTTAGACATTAAATAAGTTAATTTATATTTGACACAATGATGATAAAGTAATTACCTAATTAATGAAATATTAAAATAATTGATATTATAAATATACAAATAAATATAATTTCAGAATTTTTATGATTTACAATAATTTTCTAGGTTAGTATTAAATATTAGGGTCAGATAAAAGAATTTGGTTCGAAGTAATAATTCTGATATGAATTTAGAAAAAACAAAATTCCAAATAGTGTCAAAATTGACATAAAAGTGTTTTTAAAACAAATATTATATTATTAATTTATATTCTATTCCTAAAAATCTAAGGTTTGGCTGATAGACTAATATAATGATAGGTGTATCATTAATTAACCACTTGGGGTTTTATTGTAAGTATATAGTAGGTTTATTAATCATATAATATGAAAATACAAAGAGACATGGTAAATGTTAAACTATTTAACTAAGAGTTAAATCTAAAAGATAAGGGTAAAATAGTGACCCAGACCTTTTTAAAACTTATTGGTTGAGTGGATTTAGAACCACCCCCACCTTAAACTTTAAATAATCTATTTTTGAGCCATTATAATCTGAAAATTATTTTATTATAAAATAATATTTCTAGATTTTCCTAAGGTGCCCCTCACCCCTCTTATAAAAGGGCACTCCACCTTCTTTCTAATTCACACATTAAAATCCATTTGGATTGGCCATATTCTGCCCAAATACCCTCTAAACAGTCAAAACTTCATCCTGGAGGCCTTCCTTTAGTCATAAAGAAAACCTAAGGAGCCCTTTTGATCAAATCAAAAGGAAGAACCCGAAGAAGAGGTAAATATATCACCACCTCTTTCAAGTTCATTTCTTCTTTCAATTCCAGTTTCTTTGTTGTTTCCATTCTAAAATAATAACTCTAGTATCTTCTATATACTGTGATGTTATTATAAATATGGTACAACCAAATTCATATTCTATCCATCCTTTGAATGACATTTCACCATACGTGCGTACGTACGAATTACCATCTCCATGAATGCGATGAGATTCATTCCCCATCGTATCCATTTAAGAATAATTTTCATTTTATGATTAAAATAATGTTTAAAGACTTTATATAATTCTGTATATGTATAAGATACATCCCATCCATAACAAATATGACTCACATAACAAATAATATAAAGTAAAACGAATTAGTTAACACCCGAAACGACGATAATACTAAGATATTACTAAAAAAACAATGTTAAAAGATCATATATGATATCACATTAATGTATATGATTCTTTTATAATTTAATAAAAATTATTTCACCATTATACAGGAGGTTAACCTACCCTTGACCAAGGAAAAGTACAGGGTAAGGGTTAATTCTACAATCTCTTCATTATCTGAGGTTGTTTATACATAATTATCTACTGGGACCTCTTTATCATCCACATCCATGTTTCTTAAAAATTTATTTCAAAAAATTCTTAATATTTAATATACTATGGTTTAAATTCATTTATAACCTTATTTTTTCTATTATAAGATGTTTATAAAGGAATCTTCATTTTCCAAACAAGGTACTTTTTAACCTTTTCGACAAAATTATGGTAAGAATGTATTTTTTTAACTTATACAGTGGGTGCTGCTATTTTCCACCATTATAACATCGTTGAAGCTTCCCTTACAAGCTTATAAGAATATTTTCAAAATAAATGTATTATTAAATTATTTCAAAATAGAAAGAGATATTTATATAAAAAAGGTTTTGATTTCATTTATGTCAACATCCTTTGATGGATTTTAAGCTTATTTGAAGTTGATTTATTATGATACAAAACTTCCATATTGTATTGAAGGTTTTGTGATATGCTTGACTATGGATGTTCTATTTTTATACCATTGATGGTTTATAGTTAAATTATTAACATTTTGTATTCTAGTTTTAATACGAATATTTATGTTATATTTCAACCTTTTCATATGAGGAATGTATTGTACTTAGTAAGTGACGAGTGGAGCCCGCTATAGCTCCTCGATGCATCGATAGGTCTCATGAGACAAATAGACGTGGAATTGGATGAGACCCTTTCCCAATTTGATATATGGTTTTGGCCATGACCTTAATTATTTTTAGACGTCTTGGCCGAGACCCTGACAAAATGATTCAGAATTTCCAACATTATACATTACCTCATTATAAAAATAATATTGACGGTTCATGTTGTCATTCGACTAGTAGAATGCCCATGATTATGTTTTATTATGGCATTATTTACTCAGCTCATATTCCTTATATAAAAGTATTAATTTTTATTATTTTTAAAGTAATGTGGTTTAAATTATTTACCATGAATAAATTAATGTTATCTCCCGCTATATTGCTTACCCTTACTGAGCGTTTGAGCTACCCCCTTTCTTATGTTTCATTTTCCCAGGATTCCAAGAAGTGTATTATGATTGATATGCAAGGTTAAGCTAAAGCGAATAATGGAGTTTTCAAAGAACTATCTATGTTGTGTTTTATGTTTGAAATTGTAATGTAAAGATAATTTATGTAATCTGTTTTCCAAGACTGCTAAACTGATTGGTCCTTCGGGACTTGATTCCTTGTAGTCATGTCAATGTTATGTAATAATGAACCGACTTTGGGTAACTGGGGTCGAGGTGTATAATTCGGATTGTACTGATACTTTTGTAAAATGATCCACGAGTCATATATGACGTGTACGAGTCAACCCCGCCTCAATCCAAGGCACGGTGTGGCCAGTATCACTAAAAAAATCTCTCTTTTCTTTAAAATGGTCACCCTTTTATGTAAAAACAACTGGCATACGAAAAAATGACCAAAAATATTTTTATTGTGCTGATACTTTAGGAAAAAGATCCATGGGTAATATGTGATGTTTACGACTCAACCCCACCTCAATCCGAGGCACGGTGTCGCTGGTACCACTCAAAGTGTCTCACATTTATTTGAAATGGACAAAATTTTAAGTGAAAACTACAACTCACATACGGAAACTGGACCAAACATATTCTTATTCTCTTGATAATTTATAACAAAGATCCATGTGACATTTGTGATGTATAAAAGTCAACCACGCATTAATCCAAGGCACGGTGTGGCTGGTACCACTCAAAGTGTCTCACCTTTATTTGAAATGATCAACATTTTAAGTGAAAAAAAACAACTCGCATATGTAAAACCAACCAAACTCATTCATATTGTGTTGATAATTTAGGATAATTATCCATGTGACATTTGTGACGTGTAAGAGTCAACCCCACATCAATCTGAGGCACGTTGTGGCTGGTACCACTCTAAGTGTCTCTCTTTTGTTTAAAATGGACAATGTTTAATGTAAAAAAAACTGGCAAATGGAAAATTGAAAAAACATATTCATATTATTTTGATACTTTAGGAAAATGATCCATGGGAAATTTGTAACATGTATGAGTCATCCCTGCATCAATCCGAGGCACGGTGTGGCTAGTACCACTCCAAGTGTCTCACTTTTATTTGAAATGGACAACAATTTAAGTGAAAACAAAAACTAACATACGGAAAACCAACCAAATGCATTTGGATTGTGTTAATAATTTAGTAAAACGATCCATAGGAAATTTGTGACGTGTATGAGTAAACCCTGCATCAGTACAAGGCACGGTGTGGACGGTACCACTCTAAATGTCTCTCTTTTGTTTAAAATGGACATCATTTTAAGTGAAAATAACAACTGGCATACAGAAAACTGACCAAACATATTTTTATTGTGTTTATACTTTAGTAAAATGATCCATGAGTCATATGTGACATTTAAGAGTCAACCCCACTTCAATACGAGGCACAGTGTTGCCGGTAGCACTCAAAGTATCTCTCTTTTGTTTAAAATGGACACCCTTTTAAGTAAAAAAATGGCATATGGAAAACCGACCAAATATATTTGGATTGTGTTGATACATTAGTAAAATGATCCATGGGTCATATGTGCTATTTAATACTCAACCCCACCTTAATCCGAGGCACGGTGTGGCCAGTAACACTCAAGGTGTCTCAATTTTATTTAAAATGGACAACATTTTAAGTGGAAAAAACAACCGACATACAGAAAATGGACCAAACAAATTTGGATTTTATTGATACTTTTGAAAAATTATCCATGGGACATTTTTTATGTGTAGAAGTCAACCCTACATCAATTAGAGGCACGGTGTGGCCGATACCACTCAAAGTATCTCACCTTTATTTGAAATGATCAACATTTTAAGTGAAAACTACAACTGGAATATGGAAAACCAACCCAACTCATTCAGATTGTGTTGATAATTTTGGAAAAAGATCCATGGGTTATTTGTGACATTTACGAGTCAACCCCGCATTAATCCGAGGCACATTGTGGATGATACCACTCTAAGTGTCTCTTTTTTTTAAAAAATGGACAATGTTTTAAGTAAAAACAAATGGCATACAGAAAATTAACCAAACTTATTCATATTGTATTGATACTTTAGGAAAACGATCCATGGGAATTTTTTGGAGTGTAGGAGTCAACCCCACATCAATCAGAGGTGCGGTGTGGCCGGTACCACTCAAAGTGTCTCACTTTTATTTGAAATGGACAACATTTTAAGTGAAATCAACATATAGCATACAGAAAACCAACCAAACGCATTTGGATTATGTTGATAATTTAGGAAAACAATACATGGGACATTTTTGACGTGTAAAAGTAAAACCTTCATCAATACGAGGCATGGTGTGGCCGGTACCACTCTAGATATCTCTCTTTCATTTAAAATGGGCATCATTTTAAGTGAAAACAACAATTGGCATACATAGAACCGACCAAATGCATTCGGATTGTGTTGATACATTTGGAAAACAGTCCATGAGTCATATGTGACGTGTACGAGTCAACCCAGCCTCAATATGAGACACGTTGTGGCCGATACCACTCTATGTGTCTCTCTTTTGTTTCAAATGGACATTGTTTTAAGTAAAAACAACCGGCATATGGAAAACCAACCAAACATATTCAGATTATGTTGATATTTAGGAAAAAATTCATGGGACATTTTTTGACTTGTAGGAGTCAAACCTGCATCAATACGAGGCACGGTGTGGCTGGTACCACTCAAAGTGTCTCACTTTTATTTGAAATGGACAACCTTATAAGTGAAAACAAAAACTGGCATACGGAAAACAAACCAAACGCATTTGGATTGTGTTGATACTTTATGAAAACAATCAATGGGACATTTTTGACATGTACGAGTCAACCCTGCATCAATCCAAGGCACGGTGTGGTCGGTACCACTCTAAATGTATCTTTTTTTGTTTAAAATGGACATCATTATAAGTGAAAACAACAACCAGAATATGGAAAACTAACCAAATGCATTTGGATTGTGTTAATACTTTAGAAAAATGATACATGAGTCATATGTGACGTGTATGTGTCAATCCCGCCTCAATCTGAGGCATGGTGTAGCCGGTATCACTCAAAGTGTCTCACTTTTTGTTAAAAATGGACATTATTTTATGTAAAAACAATTGGAATATGGAATCGAAATGTATTCTGAGTGTGTTCATGCTTTAGTATAATGATCCATTGGTCATATGTGACATGTACGACTCAACCCCACATCAATACAAGGCACAGTGTGGCCAGTACCACTCAAAGTGTCACACTTTTATTTGTAATGGACAACCTTTTAAGTGAAAACAAAAATTGGCATACATAAAACACCAAACGGATTTTGGATTGTGTTGATACTTTTGGAAAACGATCCATGGGACATTTTTGATGTGTAGGAGTCAACCCCGCATCAATATGAGGCACGGTGTGGCCGGTACCACTCTAAATGTCTCTCTTTTGTTTAAAATGGATAAAATTTTAAGTAAAAACAACTGGCATATGGAAAATAGACAAAATTTATTTAGATTATGTTGATACTTTAGGAAAAAGATACATGATTCATTTGTGATGTGTATGAGTCAACCTCACCTCAATCCGAGGCGCGGTGTGGCCGGTACCACTCAAATTGTCTCACCTTTATTTGAAATGATCAACATTTTAAATGAAAACAACCAATGGCATATGGAAAACCGACCAAACACATTAGGATTGTGTTGATATGTTAGAAAAATGATCCATTGGTCATTTGTGATGTGTAAGAGTCAACCCCACATCAATATGTGGCACAGTGTGGCCGGTAGCACTCTAAGTGTCGCTCTTTTGATTAAAATGGACATTGTTTTAAGTAAAAACAACAAACATACAGAAAAATAACCAAACATATTTGGATTGTGTTGATACTTTAGAAAAAAAATACATGGGTCATTTATGACATGTACGAGTCAACTGAACCTAAATCTGAGGCCTGGTGTGTCCCGTACCACTCAAAGTGTCTCACTTTTATTTGAAATGGACAACATTATAAGTGAAAACAACAAATGGCATACAGAAAACCAACCAAACACATTCATATTGTATTGATAATTTAAGAAAATAATCCATCAGTCATATGTGACGTGTACGAGTCAATGCTGCCTCAATCCGAGGCATGGTGTGGCCGATATCACTATAACTGTCTCTCTTTTGTTTAAAATGGACATCATTTTAAGTAAAAACAACTGGCATACAAAAAATTGACCAAACGTGTTCAGATTGTGTTGATACTGTAGAACAACGATCTATGGTCCATCCTCACACAATCCACTTCTCATGTTAGGAACTTCTACCCCTATTATAAAACACATGACATTTAATACACCAAGGAAAACTATATTCTCTAAGTCACACAAGCTCATTGATGCACACCCATTATCATCATTACTAAGTTCAAAGACACCCACCCCAAACCATGGGACATTATATTTGTGTTTGGTTGATTTCATTTATTTATTCCTTATTTTGGGTTATTAGCTTCTAATTTTTGAATTCAATCATGTATGTGTTATAAAAAATACAATTTTGTATGTATTCTTAATTTTGTATCACATATAATTACGTATTCAATTTTAATCTATTGTATTCATAATTTATTATTAAATTATGTATCCTTCTAATTATCAATTTTTAATTATGTATCATTATTATGTATTGTATTATATTTTTCATTTACTACAGTATAATTCACACAGCTGCACATAGAGCAGGCTGCTGTGTGAATTGTATAGCAAAGACTATACCAATGGTTTTAAACTGTTGGTATAGGTTCTATATGTATTTTTTTACCAATGGTTTAAACCATTGGTATAGGGGTGAATGGAAGACTATTTACCAATAGGAACCATTGGGAAAATAGATATGCCAACAATTTTGAAACTGTTGGCATATGTGTCGTATAAGAACAATATACCGATGGTTTACATAAAACTGTTGGTATAGAGTACATTTCTTCACATATACCAATGGTTTGTCTCAAACCGTTGGTATATGTCTATTGTCATGGCTTACTTGGCTACGGTTTCAAAAATCATTGGTAAAATTTATACCAATAGTTTTTCACCCTATACCAACGGTTTTCAACCGTTGGTATACCGTTCATTTCCAGTAGTGATTTGAAGATAGTAATATTTGAAATTAGGAAACAAAACCTAATTCCAACAAGAAATAATCATAGAGAGTCACACACTTAGTTTTTTTGATGATCTTAATTAAATTCTATTTGAATTTAATTAATTGAATAAATATTATTCTCGATACTGAGGGAAAATTTTAGTAATGTTTTATCGGTCACAAATTTTTAATGATGAATGAAATATTTAAATTAAATATTTATTCACAAGTTTAATAAATTTTTGAAAAGTTTTAATGATCCAAGATCGAGTTCAGTGAATGTTTTTAATTAACAATATGGTTAGATAATATTTTTTATTGAACATGTTAGCACATGCCATAGATTAATTATAATTCTATTATTATTATGTGGAATGAGGTTTATTAAGGATTATTATATTATCCAAGGTCTGACATGAAAATAAATAATTTTTTTAACCTAATCCCTTGCTATATAAATAGATGGTTATGTTTATTTTTTATTGAATCCAAAAAATTAAAACTTGATATTTTTTCACACAAAAAACTCTTTCTCAACTCCTCATTTTCTCTACCTCTCAATAACGAGATATGAAAGAGAGATTCATTCAAGACTTAAGGGTGTGTGATAAAAAAAGTGTAAGGCATTTGATTCCCAATTCTATAACATAGAGATCAATTGGCATTTCATGGAGATCAAAGGAGCACATCTAGATCAAAGCTAGAGGGATTCTATCCTTAGATCCTCACAACGTAATGAAGGAAATCCTATAGGGGCTTTTATAATGATCAACATCCACATAGAAGACGATCCTAATATAAGGTATTCATTTCATCTAATATTAAATAAATTAATTATAAATTTTATATGAACGTTCCTATCTTGGTGTTTTAAGAAACTGAATATTAAAAGATATTTTAATATATCACCTATCATCACACATTTCTATTGCACTCAAAACCAACAAGAGTATCCATGATGTCATGATGAGATCAATATAAAAGAATCAAGTGAACCATTCACTGATGAATCACATCTCTTAAGGATTTAGGTGAAAGATTTTTAGATCTTTGGAGAAGAATCTTTCGAAACATACTATTCAATATCACCAAGCCTTATTCATCCTTCCTTATACAATTCTAGATGTAGAAAAGGAACCAACTAAATTTATATCGAATTTTTATTATCATTCCCTCTCCTTAATTATGTCACCCCAGGTTAATATTCTTCTTTCCAGTTGTCTTCTATCATATAAGCTAAAAGCTTCTAGAAAATTCAAGTGACTTCATGTTTATTCATTACATTCTTATAAGAACCTCATATCTTACTGAATCAAATCAATTTGTTCATTACACTCTTGAAACAACATCTTATAGAAATAATGAGTTCCTAATAAATCTGACAAGAATAAAGAGTCCATGATAGAATTCTAGGAAGTCTTTAACAAATATCCAAACACCACATCAATAATGGAACACACCATCCAACACCCTTAGTCAAGAGGAATATTGATTACAAGGAAAATCGTTCTTTAAACCACTGTTATTTCTGTTGGATCTGAATCTACGGATTATACACAAGAGGGGGGTGAATTGTGTCTTTTTCAAATTATTACAATCTCTTCAATTTAGACAAATTCTGTTCACTATGCTTTTGCACGATTAAATATGCAGCGGAAAAAGTAAAAGCATGAACACACGGATGTATAGTGGTTCGGGGAACAGAAGGCCCCTAGTCCACTCCACCAACGCTCAAATCCACGAGCTTGGCGATTTTCACTATCTGGTCCTCGTTTCCACAGACCCGTCCACAACTGAGTACAGGCAGTTGACACCTTTACAAGATTCAGGCAAACACAGCCTTCCTGGTTCAAACACGAACCCACACAGCTTAGAACGAGAAGCTGATCACTCAAAAATAAAAGGGTTTCGATAAAGAAACACTTCTCCAGTTGTTCTTCACAATTGCAACAGAATGCAATTGACAGTAGATAGATCGTCGTCTTCAGAAAATAAAGATCCGTAATCAAAACAGTTCTGAGTCGATCCAGTTGCAAAAGATATTACCAGAAACTTCACAACTTCAGCAGCAGTAGATTCACAACAGGTAGTCGATGTAGAACACGTGAATCTGTTATCAAGATCTTCTTTCAGTAATAAAGGTCTTACGCTTCTTCTCGATCACCAGAAAAGAACGCTTTCACACAGCCTCTGTTTTCTTGCTCGTCAAAAGATCAATCTGTATCACACACTTTCCTGTGAATATATATATATCTGAAGTTTCCAAGATAGAACATATATATTCAAATATGAGAAAATCTTCCGCATAAATAGATCCATGAAAATCTCCTTTAGATTCGCGATATTAAATGAAATAACAAAGCCGTTGTAACTCCCCTGAAGAATTGGCATAAAAAGCTCCGTTTAAATCAAACATTAATCCGTTGTAAACCGTCTTTGATTCAGTCAAAGTCGTATTTAAGAATCAGCTCGAAATCCGCCTAATAATCCGCTTGATTGACTAATTCAAAAGGAAATATCGTCTGTCAAAAATATCCCGACGCCAAACGTAGGGTTGATGACGTGGCTCCAAACGTAGGGTTCACAAACGTAAGGTTCAGAACGTAAGATTCAGAACGTAAGGTTGAACATACATACTTTCTCTTCAGCATTCAAACGTAGGGTTGATCATCCATACTTTGTCTTGCTTCAACTCTCCAAAGAACGTACGGTTGATTATAAAAGTAAGGTTGATGATCCATACTTTTGAGAAACAAACTCAACACTGAAAACTAACGTACGGTTTCTCTTCCATACTTTTCAACAACGAAAACGTAAGGTTCCTTCCAAACGTAATGTTCTTCTTCCATACTTTTCAACAACGTAAGGTTCATTAACCATACGTTTCAAAATAACATAAAAAGTAAACTTTTCATCCATACGTTACGTTCATCAACGTAGGGTATGAACAGTGATTCCAGTACGCGCTAAAATTGATCTCGCGCTACAGTGATTCCAGAATACGCTAAAATTGATCTCGGAATAAATGAAGTATAAAATCTCGTTATATAAAATAAATTCCTGCAAAATACTCAACGAAATAATTAGTAAATAATTAAGGGTATTTGTGAGCATCAAAATCATCATAAAGAGACAGAGTATTATTTAAAATAATCTCCCCCTTTAAAAAACATTATTTTGATTTGTTTAAAAACAATACATTTCTCAACAATCTCCCCCTTTTTGATGATCACAAAACCCATAAAATAATAAAACTAATTTAATTGCAATCTTGATTGAAAAAAAAGTTTTATAAAATTTTAGAATTTTGAAAGGATTAAAACAATATTTAACTATAAAATTTCTCCCCCATAACTCCCATAAAAATAAATTTTCAAATAGATAAAAGATAAATGTCGTATATATCCAAATGCTCCTATATATCCAAATTTCTTCATAGGAAACGAATGAATTTAAATGTTGTGTTTATCCAAATTCTCCCTCTTTTTGTGATATCAAAAAGAATGAAAAATTACGGATTTGAACACATTCAATATTGCACTTAACTATAAGTAAATGCTATAATTAACTGAATATGAATAAGTGAATTTCTTATACTGGCTAACTTAATCATAAATCAATAAATAATAAAACAAAAAAGATAAGAAAAGAATTTTCATTCACAAGCTACGACAGTGATATACAGAGGAATCAAGGTTTAGGGATAAGACAGGGAAAAAGGTGTCTATCTCCTTTGAATTGCGGTCTTGATCTCTGAAAACTGTTCTCGAAGCCTCTTCATCATCCCATCTCCTAACTTGATGATAAGATCCCTGTTCTCCTGAGTCATATGAATATCTTCAATCAAATTAACTCTGAAAAACTCATGCATTCTTTCTTCTTTGTCAACAAAAAGAGCCAGCTTTTCTGATAACTGATTCAAAAGAATCCTAATCGGTTGCTCTCCAGATGTCAACTGATCTACCACAAATTTCTGATTATCTAGCAAAACTGACAAAGGGGCACTATTACACTGAAGATCGTGTAATCTGTCACTCATATTGCTCAGTGCTCCAGTAATTTCTTGAAGTCTTCGAATCAAATCAGGTGAAGAACCTGATCCACTCACAGCACTATTTGCAACAGATTCAAATTTATTCTCCATGTAAATTTTCATCTCAGACAAATCATCTTTCGTTACCATCTCTGATTTCAACTGATCAACAGCATGCAACATATCAGTCTTAAACAAATCTACTTCCTGTCTTGAAACAGTAGATTCTTTCAGCTTCTGAAACTTTAACTGCTCCAAGTTCAGAGAATTTCTGAGACTAACATTCTCAGATTCTAACTGAGAAATACGCTTGTATAACTCAACAACTTCTTCTTTTCTCGAATCAGGGGCACCCTGTGCTTGATTCTCATGTTCAGAAATAGATTGACGAAGCATGACAAGGGGTAAAGAATCTGCATCTGATTGTTCTTTGTTCTGAAAAGGTTGATCCACTGAACTATTCTTTGAAGCTTGAAACTCTTCCACTGAAAAATCTTCCTGAAGTACTTCTGTATTACCTTCAGAAGTATGTTCATTACGAACAGTAGTCTCTCTGACTTCTACTGAATGATCAAGAACAATATTTTCATGTAACTCTTGAGGTCGGGCCACTTCTTCACCAGGCACTGCCTCCATAAGTTGTTCTTGTGGAATTGCTTCTTCAACAGCCACAGCAGCAGTTTGAGGTTCTAGCTGAATTTCCGGTTGAGCTACTGGTTCCTCTATCGGTGCAGTCCTCTCCACAACAGCTTCTCTCACAAATGAATAAGAAATTACAGGTTCAGAAGATTTCAAGACAGGAGAGATAATTTCTTCATCAATTGACCTCTTCCTTCTAGATTGAAGTCCTTCCTGACTTCTCTCTTCCTCAACTTCCTCTATCTCAAAGCGAATTCACCTTGCCACTGTACTAACCCTTGATTCTGCTTGTCCCTCTTTGGACTTAGCAGGTTGAGCCTGAGCACTCTCCGAGTCTTCCTCAGCTCCAACAGGTAAGAGTTTTCCTTTAATTGTGCTCCAGAAATATCCGACTTTCCTCAAAGTTCTAGCATTAAAAACATTACTGTGGTGACATTTCACCCCAGCATTTACCAATCTGATCATTCCTCTTTTAAACAACAACAAAGAAATGAACCTTCCATATGGGAAAAAGGTCATTCTTGCTTCACTCTGACAACAATATCTCAGATATCTTATCATAAATCGAGGAAAATTAAACTTAATATCACTCATCAAAAGATACATTATATACATGTCAGGGTACAGAATTTTCTCCATCTCAGCCATCCTTGGTGCTAAACCAGTCTGAACAAACTTTACTAAGATTTTCTGATCGGGCTCCAAATCTTTAATAAACATCTTCTTTATCACTTTGGTTCCAAACAGAAAAGACATAATGTCTTCAGACTTATGTACAGAATCTCCAATATTCCGTAAATCAAAATGAAAAACTCCTTCATGAGGGCAGTTAAGAATTTGACTTATCTCTACAGATGATATGGAAAAGTCCTTATCCTCTATTTGAGCCAACAAACTGTCCTCCGTATCTCCAAGGCTAAACTGAACAGTTCTAAAGAAATGTCTCATTTCTGCCTCATAAAGAAACTCAGAATTTTCACTATTAAAAGCTTGCTCAAGGCTTTGAAACGATAGCGCTTGCTTCAACAGCAAATTAGTTTCAAACAGCCATTCTAAATCGATGACTTTACCTTGCAGTATCTTCCGACCAACTACTTTAGATTTCTTTGCAGCACTGCTCTCGGCTTCATCTGGACGCTTAGTCTTTGCCATTTCAACAACGATTTCTGAAGGTTCGTAAGTTTAGGGTTTGAAGATTCAGAAAAGGGTTTTGGAGCAGATGTGCGGTTTTAGGTTTTTCGAAAGGGTTTCCGAAAAAGGTGAAACAGTTTAGAAGGTGAAACGGTTCTGACAGCCTTGATTCCCGTGTAATCACTAATCATTACTTTTATTTAAAACAAAATAAAATTACTTATAGCGAGAAACAGAAATTAAGTAGAATTCGAAAACAGAATAAGATTAAAAAGAAACTATTTAAAATTAAATAAACCTAACTCCCCCTTAATAAATTCAAACCTTGCCGTGGGAAGTGGTTTAGTAAAAATATCTGCTAATTGATTTTCTGTATTTAAAAATTCTAAAAATATATCCTTTTTTAACACATGATCTCTTAAAAAGTGATGTCTTATATCAATGTGCTTAGTTCTAGAATGACTAATAGGATTTTTTGAAATATTAATTGCACTAGTATTATCACATAAAATAGGCGTATTATTGAAATTTAATCCAAAGTCCATAAGAGTGTTTTTCATCCACAACACCTGTGCACAGCAACTACCTGCAGACACATATTCTGCCTCGGCTGTTGACAGGGCAACTGAGTGTTGTTTCTTACTAGACCATGATACTAAAGACTTTCCTAAAAAGTGACATGTTCCTGAAGTACTCTTCCTATCTAATCTACAGCTTCCAAAGTCAGCATCTGAATATGAAATTAAATTAAAATCAGAGGTTTTTGGATAAAGCAGAGATTGATAAATAGTACCTTTTAAATATCTAAAAATTCGTTTAACAGCAGTTAAATGAGATTCTTTGGGATTTGATTGAAATCGAGCACAAAGACATACTGAATACATTATATCTGGTCTACTAGCAGTAAGATATAACAAACTACCAATCATACCTCTATATAACTTGTTGTCCACTGATTTTCCAGTTTCATCCAAATCAAGTTTTATATTAGTACACATAGGAGTTGTAAATGTCTTGCTGTTTTCAAGCCCAAATTTCTTAAGTAAATCAGTAATGTATTTGCATTGATTTAAAATATTTCCAAAATCTTTTTGAAATATTTGAAGACCCAAAAAGAAATTTAATTCTCCCATCATACTCATTTCAAATTCTTTTTGCATTAATTCTGAAAATTCATGACAAAGAATTTTATTGGTCGATCCAAAAATTACATCATCAACATAAATTTGAACCAACAAAACATTATTTTTCACAGTTTTCTTAAAGAGTGTTGGATCTGCTAGTCCAACAGTAAAATCATTTTTCAAAAGAAAAGAACTTAGTCTTTCATACCAAGCTCTTGGTGCTTGTTTAAGGCCATAAAGAGCTTTAGTAAGTTTGAAAACAGAATCTGGTTTTTGAGAATTTTCAAAACCAGGAGGTTGCTCAACATAAACTTCCTCCATTAAATAACCATTTAAAAAGGCAGATTTAACATCCATCTGAAATAATTTAAAATTCATATAAGATGCATAGGCTAAAAGGATTCTAATGGCTTCTAACCTGGCTACAGGTGCAAAGGTCTCATCATAATCTATTCCTTCTTCTTGATTATATCCTTTAGCTACTAATCTTGCTTTATTTCTAGTTATTATCCCTTGATCATCC
This sequence comes from Viscum album, assembly GCA_963277665.1. Classification (NCBI taxonomy): domain Eukaryota; kingdom Viridiplantae; phylum Streptophyta; class Magnoliopsida; order Santalales; family Viscaceae; genus Viscum; species Viscum album. The sequence goes on along the minus strand of OY728129.1, from coordinate 609,808,911 downwards.
TGTTTATTCCTAAAGACCCATTTAGTTCCTATTACTGGATAATCATGTGGTCTTTCAACTAATTCCCAAACCTTATTTCTCTTGAACTGGTTCAATTCATCTTGCATTGCTATTACCCAGCTCTCATCATCTAAGGCTTCTTCTATGGTCTTAGGTTCTTGTTGGGATAGGAAAGCAGAGAATTCAACTATGTTTCCAAAGTTTCTTCTAGTTTGAACACCAGTCTCTAAGTCACCTATCACAGATTCTAAAGGGTGATTCTTTGAGGTTCTAGACTGTCTAGGCATTACATTCAAAGGCTCTTCAGTATCATGTTCTTCTGAACTGGACTGAATTTCTTTTATATCATTTTCAAAATCATTCTTTAAATTCTCAGGTCTCATGTTTTCATTAGAATCAGGTTCATCTATTTTTTCTATCCTTTTCTCAAAAGGATCAGATTCATCAAATTTCACATGAACTGATTCTTCAACAATCCTTGACTTTTTATTATATACTCTATAAGCTTTGGAAGTTGCAGAATATCCTAAGAAAATACCTTTATCAGATTTTGGATCAAATTTACCAAGATTATCTTTGGTATTCAAGATGTAAACCTTGCATCCAAAAACTTTAAAGTAATTTACTTTAGGTTTTCTGTTATTCCATAGTTCATAGGGTGTCTTTTTCAAAATAGGTCTTATTAAAATTCTATTCATTATATAACAAGCTGTATTAACAGCTTCTGCCCAGAAATATATAGGTAGGCTATATTCATTTAACATAGTTCTAGCCATTTCTTGAATAGTTCTATTTCTTCTTTCTACAATCCCATTCTGTTGAGGTGTTCTTGGAGCAGAGAAGGTGTGTTTAATACCCATGTTTGAGCAAAAGGAATTAAATTCCTGGTTCTCAAATTCTCCACCATGATCACTTCTCAATGAGATTATATTAAAACCTTTTTCATTTTGAATAGATTTACAAAAACCTTCAAATAAACTAAAAGCTTCACTTTTAAATTTCAAAAAGAAAATCCAAGTAAATCTAGAGTAATCATCAACTAATACATAAACATATAATTTACCAGCTAAACTTGCTACTCTTGAAGGTCCAAACAAATCCATATGGATAAGTTCTAGAGGTTTAGTTGTAGCAACTTTATTAATAGATTTGAATGATGATTTGTGTTGCTTGCCAAGCTGACATGCATCACAGAATCTGTCATTTTCAAATTTGAGACTAGGCAAATCAGAAACTAAATGTTTCTTAGATAATTTATGTAAAGCATATATATTGCAATGACCAAGTCTTCTATGCCAGATCCAGGATTCACTTATATTAGCAGTTAAGCAGTTTACTTGTTGTTTACACAAGGAATACAAATCCAAAGTATAAACATTATCAGTTCTGGGTGCTCTAAACTTAAACAGTTTATCTTTAGAAACAGTACAACTATTGTTAGTAAAATCAACAGTGTATCCATCATCACAGAGTTGAGAGATACTTATCAGATTGTGTTTTAACCCTTGTACATAAAGTACTTTGTTGATTGAGACTGTCTCTGGATCTCCAACTGTTCCAATACCAATAATCTTTCCTTTGGCATTGTCACCAAAGGTGACAAGTCCTCCTTCCTTTCGAGTAAGAGAAGAGAAATTAGCTGAAGTTCCACTCATGTGTCTTGAGCAGCCACTGTCCATATACCATATTTCTTTCTTTCTTTGGTGACCTGCTACCTGCAAAGACATTTAAACAAATTGCTTTGGTACCCATATTTTGTTGGGTCCAGGAGTGTTAGCAAGCAGTGATCTGGGTATCCATATTTGCTTTGTTTTCTTAAAATTGATTGAATCATATAGATCGTTGGAAATATAAGCTTTCTTAATTCCACATATCTGAGGTTGTCTTAGAAAACAGTTTTTAGCTATATGACCTCTTATTCCACAGTAGTTACAAATAACCTGTTTAGTGCTAGGAACAAAATAATTTTTGTATAACTTAGGTTTTTCTCCTTTACTTCCAATTCCAAACCTTTCCTTTTTAATTACAGTTTTTCCAAGTATCTCATTTAAGGTGTTTTCTCCTTTTGTAAAAATTAATGCAGCCGTTTTATAAGATTCTACTTCATCCTGTAGAGTTTTTATTTTTGATTCAAAATTAATTTTATTTGATTCAGCAGAATTGTATTTGTCAATTAATTCCTTATGTTGTTTTAGCAAAGTATTTCTCTCATCTGAAATAGCTTTGTACAAGTTCTTTATAGATTTATATTTATTAAATAATGAGTCATACCTTTCTTCAAGCATATTGCAGTAAGCTGCAAGTTTTTTATTTGAGAGGCTTGTTTCAGAGTTTGATTCATTATTTGAGTCAGAGGAATAGTATGAGTGTACCTCATCAGTTTCAGCCATGAAACACATATTTGCTTTTAAATTGGCTTCCTCCTTCTCTGAGCATGATTCAGAAGAATTACTTGAGTCTTCAGAAACACTCCAAGTAGCTTTCATAGCTTTCTTGTCTTTCTGCTCATAATCATCTCTTTTGAAGAATTTCTTCTTCTTTGCATCTTTCAATTTTGGGCAATCTGGTCTGATATGTCCCATCTTTTTGCATTCATAACATCTCACTTCCTTGCTATCCTTTTTAAAGGATTTCTTGAAGTCTTTCTTCTTACTATAAAACTTTCTGAATTTTCTGGCTAGCTGTGCCAGTTCTTCATCCGAATTTGAAGAATCAGAGCTTTCTGATTTAGCACTCACTTCTTTGTTCTTCATCTTTCTATCCTTTTGTTGAGAAGTCACTTTCAAAGCAGTATTTTCCCTTTTTATGTAGACTTTATGCTCATTTACCTCATCTTTCATTTCAGCTTCGTACATCATCAGTGTACCAATCAGTTCTCTCATAGTTAGATCTTTAACAGAAGTTGATTGTCTGATTGCTGCAGAGATTCCATTCCATCGAGTAGGAAGTACTCTCAGTACCTTCAACGCTTGATCAGCCTGCTTGATTGGTTCTCCTAGAGCTGTTATATTATTGACAATTTCTGTCAATCTTCCATTCATCTGAGTGATGCTCTCTCCTTCAATCATTCTGAAAGTATCGAATTTTAACTTAGCAGTTCCATATCTCATCTGTCTTACATTATCTGTTCCTTCATAAGCAACAGCTATTGTTTGCCACATTTCATATGCAGTCGGGCATTGAGATACTCTGTTAAATTCGTCTGGTCCTAGACCACAGATGATTGCATTCATAGCTTTTGAATTTATGTCATACTCAGCCTCTGTAGCAGCACTCCATGTATCGGGATTTTCAGGAATTTCATAGGGAGTCAGAATCTTTGAATAGACTCTGTAACCAAGATTTTTCAGATAAATAATCATACGTGATTTCCAGCAGCAATAATTATCTCCATTAAAGTAAGGTGCTCTGACCATTGACATTCCCTCTCTCATATCAGCCATGATACACTATGTATAATCTTTAAATACTTCTAGCTTGATAGGACTTTAGAAATAAGAAGCTCCTCCTCTGATACCAATTGTTGGATCTGAATCTACGGATTATACACAAGAGGGGGGTGAATTGTGTCTTTTTCAAATTATTACAATCTCTTCAATTTAGACAAATTCTGTTCACTATGCTTTTGCACGATTAAATATGCAGCGGAAAAAGTAAAAGCATGAACACACGGATGTATAGTGGTTTGGGGAACAGAAGGCCCCTAGTCCACTCCACCAACGCTCAAATCCACGAGCTTGGCGATTTTCACTATCTGGTCCTCGTTTCCACAGACCCGTCCACAACTGAGTACAGGCAGTTGACACCTTTACAAGATTCAGGCAAACACAGCCTTCCTGGTTCAAACACGAACCCACACAGCTTAGAACGAGAAGCTGATCACTCAAAAATAAAAGGGTTTCGATAAAGAAACACTTCTCCAGTTGTTCTTCACAATTGCAACAGAATGCAATTGACAGTAGATAGATCGTCGTCTTTAGAAAATAAAGATCCGTAATCAAAACAGTTCTGAGTCGATCCAGTTGCAAAAGATATTACCAGAAACTTCACAACTTCAGCAGCAGTAGATTCACAACAGGTAGTCGATGTAGAACACGTGAATCTGCTATCAAGATCTTCTTTCAGTAATAAAGGTCTTACGCTTCTTCTCGATCACCAGAAAAGAACGCTTTCACACAGCCTCTGTTTTCTTGCTCGTCAAAAGATCAATCTGTATCACACACTTTCCTGTGCATATATATATATATCCGAAGTTTCCAAGATAGAACATATATATTCAAATATGAGAAAATCTTCCGCATAAATAGATCCATGAAAATCTCCTTTAGATTCGCGATATTAAATGAAATAACAAAGCCGTTGTAACTCCCCCGAAGAATCGGCATAAAAAGCTCCGTTTAAATCAAACATTAATCCGTTGTAAACCGTCTTTGATTCAGTCAAAGTCGTATTTAAGAATCAGCTCGAAATCCGCCTAATAATCCTCTTTATTGACTAATTCAAAAGGAAATATCGTCTGTCAAAAATATCCCGACGCCAAACGTAGGGTTGATGACGTGGCTCCAAACGTAGGGTTCACAAACGTAAGGTTCAGAACGTAAGATTCAGAACGTAAGGTTGAACATACATACTTTCTCTTCAGCATTCAAACGTAGGGTTGATCATCCATACTTTGTCTTGCTTCAACTCTCCAAAGAACGTACGGTTGATTATAAAAGTAAGGTTGATGATCCATACTTTTGAGAAACAAACTCAACACTGAAAACTAACGTACGGTTTCTCTTCCATACTTTTCAACAACGAAAACGTAAGGTTCCTTCCAAACGTAATGTTCTTCTTCCATACTTTTCAACAACGTAAGGTTCATTAACCATACGTTTCAAAATAACATAAAAAGTAAACTTTTCATCCATACGTTACGTTCATCAACATAGGGTATGAACAGTGATTCCAGTACGCGCTAAAATTGATCTCGCGCTACAGTGATTCCAGAATACGCTAAAATTGATCTCGGAATAAATGAAGTACAAAATCTCGTTATATAAAATAAATTCCTGCAAAATACTCAACGAAATAATTAGTAAATAATTAAGGGTATTTGTGAGCATCAAAATCATCATAAAGAGACAGAGTATTATTTAAAATAATCTCCCCCTTTAAAAAACATTATTTTGATTTGTTTAAAAACAATACATTGCTCAACAATTTCACCCATGGAACTCTTTTGAGACTTAGTAAGTTGCTTTCCAAAATACTCACCAGCCTTCAACCTATCTCAACACCACTTGATCGTGGATCTTCTAAAACTCAATATATTTGTCCCTAGAACTTAAAATAAATCATAGATTCCATGTTCTGGGTAATTATGACACCCTCTATCTTTATCCCTCAATGGGTTATGAACTTATAATTTGGAATGATCCAACCTCCTAACATTGGAAGTTTCTTCAGAACCATAGTCTGCCCCTATCTTGTTATAGTCTTCTGGTCTTCAAAAAAGATATTTTACCAAGATAATGTAAAAGAAATAACAAAGAACATAAAAAGAGAAAGAAATATCATAACACATGAATTACATGGTTTGGAACTTAATTCTACTCCACTATAGAACACTACTACATTACATTCAATGAAATTGATATAAGAGATAACATGGGTTACAAGGTTCTATATTTCTAGAAACCCTACATAAAACTTTCAAGTTGTAAAATAAACTTACAAATATAACCCTCTCCAAACATGGAGGAATAACCAACTGTACTTTTTTATTCTATTTTTCTATAATAACATTATTTTCGAAATCCCCCACCGAAAAGAATTTTCGCCAATCGATTCTACATTATTATACACACTTGATGAAGTAACCACAACCAACTATTTATAATAGTAACCAAGCTATTAAACTAGTCAAAACACTTTATGATCTACAAAAACATGCCACCACTCAATCAAGGTTACCACCTTATTCCACACTAGCACACCAACTCAACTTCTAATATCCAGTGAAAATTGGAAGCCCTGGATTCATCCTCCTACATTTTAAACATTAGTACAATCTTTTGAAACTTGTACTAAAACATTCACACTTATGGTAGCATTCATATTCATCTTTTGAATTATCACTCCCATCCCCTAGAATTAGTAGTTTTTATAAATTTTATGCTAATGGAACCATGTACATTTTGCATTTCGACAAGTAGTCACTATTTTGGTTTCCTAGAGTTCTAGAAATTCCATTATATAGGTGTAATTTCTCTATCTAGTTCATCGAGTGCCCTTTTAAAAGTCTCATTTCAGAAATTTTAAAACTTTACCAGAAATATGATCTCATGCCCAAAACCTAACAATAAAAAAATAACCAAATAATTAGACATGCCAAGCGATTAAATAAGAAATGAAAGATTCATCAAAAATAACTTTGTTTATTCAAAAGTTTTAAAAACCCTTTTATTAGGTTTATTCTCAAAATGTTAGCAAGGTTCACTCTCACTATTATAAATCCACCATTTACCACAATGAAAAAAAGGTTTTATCATCACTAAAAAAGTGTTAATGTTTTAAGGGCCTTTAAAAGTCAGTATCCATTATTTTCACTGATAAAGGGCTCATATATCAGTGCTATTTTTATCATCACTTTTTTAGAATTGATAAAAATCCTCCTTTATCAGTTCTAATATTTTTTTCATAGGGCTCACCACCCACCCAACCACCTTTAACAATGCTCACGAGACACATTTATCAGCGATCCATCATCCCCTCACCGACCACTACCTTTATTAGTGCTCACCAACCCCTTTTATCAGTGCTTCCCCACACCCTCACACACCCATGCCTTTATCAGTGCTTGCCGACCCTCACACCAACATGTGTCTGCTAGGATTTTAACTTGTGACATCAAACTCCGTGCACCTATGGTTTACCATTTCTCCATGTTATTTTATTCTCTATTTGATGATACATTTATTTATTTTTAAATATTTAGATATATATTTATTATCCCTATATATATATTTATATAATTATTTTTAAATACATTTATAAAATAAGTTTGGGTATGTGTGTGTCTATATATATATACATATGTGTGTCTATATATATATATATTTTTATATATAAATATTTATTTACATATATTATATATTAATATTTATTTACATATATTAGAATATACAAATAAATATATATGTGTTTTCTAATTCAGACACACACATATTTATATATAAACATTTTATATACATTTGTATAGGCATATACACATTCATACATTTTTAGTTTAAATAAATATGATGATGAATATTTATTTCCATATGGTTTTTATATTTTAAAATATATTTTATATGTAAATATTTTTAAATATTTCATTATAAAATTAATTATTTTTATATAAATATATAATAATATGTATATATATATTTGTGCATATATTTAATTATAAAGAACATTATAATATGAAAAAGTGTAAAATATCAACACCATAATATCTATGTGGGTGTAAGCCCTGTGAAAATATTTATTAAGAATAAAAAAAAGATAATTCCCTCTAAAACGAATAAAAAATATCATAGCATATTAAAAAATTCTGGTATAATGACAAAAATTTCAACTTTAGAGGCCTTCTAGGACATTTTTTAACAAAAAAATAGTGACCACAATTTCATAGATCAACATGTTGTATATCCCTTTGCACACATTAATTTGATATCTCACAGAGCCTAAATGGACACCCAGATCAAAATTTATATTTGTTTGAAGTTCAAGTATTTTTTTGAACTTATCTTAATAAAATAATTCATTTTTAAAATTTTTTATACCACTATATTGTTATTAAATGTCTATTACTCAAAAATAATTAGCATATTATTAATTAATATTAATTTTTAATTATTTTTAAATCATTTTCTCTAAAAATATCATATATTAATTGTAAATAAATATTTAGTATTATGTAAATCAAATTCCTGCCAATATATTATATATATATATCAATATATATATATATAAATATAATTTTTAATAATATATTTATAGACATATTTTATCAGCACTAGTTAAAAAATCTCTTAAAGTACCACTTTATCAACGTTAATAATTATCAACTAAGCTATAAAGGTACTTATTTTTATTGGATGAGCTATATATCAAAATTAACCAAAATAAAATTTTTTTGGGAAAGAGAATATATATTTTTTCAATTAATAGTGATGTATGTCTATCCATCGTGCTAATTGGTCACAAGTAACATTACAATCACTACAAAAAAATAGGCATTAGGGGTGGTTTTTTCTACTAATATTGGTAGTTTAAACCATCGATTAGTCATTTAGAGGCATTTACTAAAACTGCCACATATTGCATGATTGACGGTCATTTAACATCAATTCTTTTATTTTAGCTACAGTTTCAGTATGTGTCATTTTTGGAGTGTTTAGTGGTGGTTTCAATTTTATATTGTAGAATTTAAAAAAAAATAACTGAAACTAAAATAGATAAGATGAACCTAAACACCATAAATATATCTAACAGTGGATATGTTTAGTGGTGATTAATAGAAAATATTTTCTGTAATTTATTTAGCGACGATTTTTAAAGACCACCACTAAATATTTCTCTTAATTTATTTATAATATTTAATAAAAAAATATAAATATAAAAACTCTTACAAGTAATAAACTAAAACATAAATGTATAATAAACCCATCATACATACAACATACACCATATATCTGTAGTCATATATACATACATCCACAATCATCATAAACTTAGTTAGCATAACCACAATCACCATAACCTTTGTCATCTAATAACCTCTGTCAACCCATACCTCAGTCATCAATATATACATTTAAAATATTTCTAAAAAACTCATTCCCAATACACATCCACCCCATAGACTCCATTGCATCCATCTGCCTCCACATCATCTCATCAACTGAAACCAGCCACATTATCTTATTAAATGTAACATAAAATAATACTGAAATTGAAACTAAACATAATAAATTAGAATTATAGTTAGATCATTGATAACATTCAAACATACCATGGAAACTAAGAGCCATCACAAGTTACTTATGATGAATTTTTGGTATTAGAATGGTCAAAATACTACCTACTTTCAGAATCTATCACCTACAATTAAAACCATATCATTTAAGAAAATAAATGTGAAAGGTAAAAGATACAAAACATATTAAAAATATTGTACATTTTTTTTTATAAAATAGAATACATTTTAACATAAAACAAATAATATATCATGAAGTTTTTTTTGAAAACCAAAACTTACCTATTTATGATATGATTCAACACTCGAAACTAAAAAGGGACAAGTATATAACATTCTAATTAATTTTTAAAAGGACATTAGGTATGCTTAAAATATAATTAATAAAAAAAATTCTATAATTTGATATGAATTATTTTCTTATATTCGAAAAATAATTAAATGGGGGTTTCTTAATGATTTCACATCAAATTGAGGTTGTTTCCTATGGTTGTGACCATTATGCTCACATTTAAGTGTTTTAAAACACCAAAAATGATTTTGTAGGAATCTCGAGAAAATCATTGCTCATAATGACATTTTATAAGTTTCGATATTTAAAAAATATATAAATGGTAGTTATCTTATGATTTCATGGAAATATGGATATGTTTTCTTGGTTTTTACCCCCCAACACATGTTTTTAAAGGCTTTGGAACCTTTAATAATTCTTCTCTGAGTCATTCCGACAACCCCACACGTCGGATTGATGCGTTGTCTATACATACACATAAAAAATAAAAGAAACATTTTTAAATGATTTTAATTCAATCTAAGGTCGTTTTATATGGTTTTTACAATTATTTTCATGTTTTAGTGTTTTAAACTAATAAAAATGTGTTTATGGGCATATCAGGAAAACTGCTATTCAAAATGATGTTTCATAAATTCCTACATTTTAAAAATCAATCTAAAATTGTTTTACTTTTGATTCATGTCAATTTTACATCATTTTCTTAGTATTTGAGCCTCTAAAACACATTATTAAAGGATTTTGTACTATTAAAAACTATTTACCGAGTTAGTTTGACCACATTAAACATCATATTAACATTTTGTCTATGCGTACTTTTTAAAAATAACTCAATGGATTTTTTCCTATGATTTAATGTCAGTATAATGTTTTTTTCTTTGGTTTTTTCCATTACATGTACATTTTAGTGCTTTAAAATATTAAAAACATGTTTATATGCATCCTAGTCACACCGTAACTCAAAAAGATAATTTGTCAGTACTTACATTTCAAAAATTAAACTGCATTCAATTTCCTGCGATTTAATTATTATAGGACATCATTTTCTAGGTTTTGATCCCCCGATGCACATTTTTTATGGCATGGGTACCTTTAAAAATGGTTTACCAAGTCATTCTAAACACAATGCATGTCAGATTTATGTGTTGTTTTTTTTATAAAAATCAAAAATAACTCAAAAGTGATTTTCCCATGATTTAATGCCAATCAAACCTCTTTTTCTATCAGTTTAACCATTACACACATGTTTTGGTGTTTTAAAACGCTAAAAACACATTTATATGAATCTTAGGTGATCTAAAACACTTAATGATGCGTCTTCAATTTTTAAAATTAAAAAATTAATCTATGCCCATTTTCCCATGATTTCATGGAAATCTAACATCATTTTATGGGTTTTGAGTCCCTAGTACACGTTTTTAAATGCTTTTGTACCTTTAAACACTATTTAAAGAGTAATTTTGACTACACTGCGTGTAAAATTGATGTGTTGTCTATGTATAATATTCAAAAATTACTAAATAGAGGTTTTCCCATGATTTCAAATTAATCTAAGGGCATTTTCTATGGTTTTGACTGTTACACGCATGTTTTAGTGTTTTAAAACACAAAAAATGTTAATAGGAATCCACGGAAAACCATAACTCAAAATGAGATTTCATTAATTCCTACATTTCAGAAATCAATCTAAAACCATTTTCCTTTGATTTCATGCTAATTCGATATTATTTCCATAGTTTTAACCCCCTAAAACGTGTTTTTAAATGCTTTGGTACCTTTAAAATTAGTTAATCGAGACATTCCAACCACATTACATGTCATATTGAAATTTTTTCTAAACATACACATAAAAAAATAACCCAATAGTGGTTGTCCTATGATTTCACTTCAATATGAGATGGTTTTCTATGGTTTTGACCATTACCTGCACGTTTAAGTGTTTTAAAACACTAAAAATGCATTTACGGGCATCCCAAGAAAACCCTAACTTGGAATGATGTGCAATTAGTTCCTCTATTTCACATATCAAAATACAGTCATTTTACACCAATTTCATAAAAATACAATGTCATTTTTCTGGTTTTGACCCCCCTTACTGACATTTTTAAAGGCTATGGTGCCTTTAAGACTGTTTATCGAGTCATTTCAACCACACTACATATTAGATTGAAATAGTTTTTACATTTACATGTCAAAAATTTCTCAATATTATTTTCCCATGATTTTATGTCAATCTAAGGTCATTTTATATGGTTTTTACCATTATACTAACATTTTAGAGCTTTAAAACCCTAAAAATGTGTTTATGGGCATCCCAGAAAAACCAAAACTAAAAATCATGTCCCTTCAGTTACTATATTTCAAAAATAAATCAATTCACATATTAATTTGATTTCATGGAAATATGATGTCTTTCTCTAGGTTTTCACCCCCATATATACATTTTCAAAGGCTTTGGTACGTTTAAAAACTATTAACGATTCATTCCGACCAAACTATATGTTGGATTGATGTTATATATATGCATACACATAAAAAATAACTCAATGATGGTTTTCCCATGATTTCACATTAATATGAGGTTTTTTCTATGGTTTTGACCATTACATGCACATTTTAGTGTTTTAAAACACTAAAAGTGCATTTATGGGCATCACTGAGAAACTATAAATCAAAATTATGTGTCATAGGTTCCTACATTTAAAAACTGAATCTACAATAATTTTTTTCTAATTTCATGCTAATGTGAAAAGTCTTCACTACCTTTAAAAACTGTTTATCGGGTCATTCCAACCACAAAAAACATAATATTATCATGTTATCTATGTGTACACATCAAAAATCTTTCAATGGCGGGTTTTCCATGATTTCACATCAATATGAGGTTTTTTTCTTTGGTTTTGATGGTTAGACACATGTTTTAGTGAATTAAAAAACTATAAATGCATTTACGAGCATCCCTAGGAAATCGTAACTAGAAAATACATTTCATTGGTTCCATCATTTCAAAAATAAATCTATGGTCATTTTCATCTAATTTCATGACAATCCGACATTGTTTCTTGATTTTGACCACCTGACACACATTGTTAAATGCTTTGGTACCGTTAAAAATTATTTACCAAGTCATTTCGACCACACTACATATCTTATTGACATCTTTTAAATGTTTAATAATAAAAAAATAAGTCAACATCATTCTTACCATGATTTTTCATACATTTTAGGTCATTTTATATTGATTTGACTGTTACATGAGCGTTTTAGTGTTTTAAAACACTAAAAAAACGCTTGAGAGCATCTTGAGAACCCTGTAACTGAAAATTACATGCTATTATTTCATATATTTCAAAAATAGGTCTAAAGTAGTTTCATTATTATTTCATGGTGATATGATTTTTTCCTTGTTTTGACCCCCAAACACACATTTTTAAAGGCTTTGGTACCTTTAAATTTTCTTTACCGAGTCATTCTGACCACACTGCACTTCAAATTGATATTTTGTCTATGTATACATGCCAGAAATATCTCAATAGTTATTTTTCTATGATTTCACATCAATGTGAGGTAGTTTTCAATGGTTTTGACCATTATATGCATGTTTTAGTGTGTTAAAAAAGTAAAAATGTGTTTACAAAAATCCTTGGAAAACCGTAATTCAGAATGATGTCTTGTTATCTCTTAAATTTCAAAATAATTATATAGTATTTTTCCTATGATTTCATGAAAATGAAACATCATTTTCCCAATTTGGACCCCCTAAAACATATTTTTAAAGGCATTGATACATTTAAAAACTATTTATCGAGTCATTATGGCCACATCACACGTCATATTGATATATTTTCTATTCATACACATCCAAAATATATAAAAGGTGGGTTTCACATGATCTCGTATCAATATTAGGTTGTTTTCTTTAGTTTTGACCATTACATGCATGTATTATGGTTTTAAAACAGTAAAAAAGCATTTATGGGTATCCCAGGAAAACCATTTCTTGGAATGATGGGACATCAGTTACTACATTTTAAAAATAAGTATATAGTCATTTTTTCTATTTTTATGAAAATACATGGTCTTTTTCTTGGTTTTGACCCCAACACGTGTTTTTAAAGGCTTTGGTACCTTTAAAAACATTTTCTTGAGTCGTTCTGACCACACTGCAAGTTAGATTGACATGTTTTCTCTACATACACATAAAACATTACTCAATGGAAGTTTTCCCATGATTTCACATAAATATTAGGTAATTTTCTCTAGTTAAGACCATTATAAACTCTCTTTAGTATTTTAAACCACTAAAAATTTGTTTACGGGCATCCTAGGAAAACCATTAATTAGAATGGAATGTTGTCAATTCCTAAATTTAAAGAATAATTAAATGGTTATTTTCATCTAATTTCATGGCATTCTAACACTACTTCCATGGTTTTGAACCCCCGACACACATCTTTAAAGGCTTTTGTACCTTTAAAAACTATTTATCGAGTCATTCTGACCAAACCACAAGTCACATTGATGTGTTTTTTATGCGTGCACATCAAAAATAATTTAGATATGGTTTTCCCATTATTCCAAATCAAAATTATATCATTTTCTTTGGCTTGGACCATTACATTTTAGTGTTTTAAAACACTGAAAAAGTGTTTATGGTAACCTTGGAAAAAATGATCTTTAGAATGATGTTTTTTTGGTTCTTACATTTCACAATCATTCTATGGTAATTTTCCTCTGATTTCATGGAAATATGACATTGTTTTTTGGGTTTTGACCCCCCCCCCATGCATGTTTTAAAAGCATTGGTTCATTTACAAAATGTTTACTGATTCAAAAATATTTAAACAAGATTAGATTTTTTTCAAACTGAAGGATAACGGTCTATAATTTATTTTTGACATGTAGTAATCAACCACATGTCAATCTAGCATAATATGTGGTCATTATGACTTGAAGTGGTGTTTTTAATATAAAAGTGTCATTTTAGTTTTATTAATGGAATTTTTATTGGTTCTTTGAAAATGTGTGAATGATCAATGTAATTTAGAATTTACTTTCGTAGGATGACCTATAAGGCTAGTAATTTCTATGTGGACCATGCCGGCCATCAACTAATATATAAAAACCAAATAACTTTCCATTTCTGATTTCCATTAATCATGTTTTTTCCTGTAAGAGTCTTTTTCTTACACTTTTTCTTTCATCCTTCAAATTTCTCTTTTTCTTTCTATTAAAACATAATATTGAAAAATATCTTATAAAAATAAACAATCCTCAATCCCAATTAATTGGGGCTATCTAGATGTATCTAACAATTCCAAATTGGCATCATTTGATCCATATTATCAAACACATTTAATTGGGTTTAATCCTTGGTTTCTTCTATAATATGTTTTTAATTATTATGTTTTCATAGTAAGGAAATAATAGTAAATAGAAATGAAAAGTACTTAATCTAACATCTTTGGTTGGTTCATATACAAAACTACAATCAGCTTTCCTATAAACTTTAAACTACATCTCTGTTGGACCAATAGAGTGACCTAATTCATTAACCATTATAATAAATATAAACATGTTAGAAAATACCTTGACTTATAATGAAATGATATTAAAAACAATAAATAAAATGAAACTATTTTTTTCTTTTTCTCAAAAACACGAGAGACCCAATAATATGAGTAATGACTTGTTTCTCGAGATTCACAATATTTTTTTTGATAACTCCTATGAAAACTATAAATATTAATAAAAATTATAATTTTATTGTATTTGTGTTATTAAGATACCATAAAATATGAAATTACCTCATGATATGGAACTATTTTAATATAAACAAACAATTTCCATTTCTCATGAAAAATAATTTTAGGAACTTTCTCAAACATATGTTATGAGGTCAGATATGTGTTATTATATTGATGCCATAATCTCTATTTAAAATCACTCTATTTATTTGCCAAATTTTTTAGATTCCATTGGTGTGAAACGAAATCAGGGACTTCAAAATAAAAAATCATCCAAAAATAAAAAACATAACACTTTATAAGTATATTACAAAATTTTAAACTCGTTTATTTGAAATTAGTGTTCAATGAATATTAAATTAATATTACCTTTACATGAGTATCAAATACCTTGTTTTCTTAAGTTGTAGGAATATTCCACCAATCTTTATAATTAATGGGAAATCTCACCATCTTTTATGAAAGATGCACAAGAATCTAACCAAAGATTCCAGGAGCATCACCAGTAGGCACCCCAAACTCATCAAATGTAATGATAATCTTGAAATAATTTTGATCCCATACATCTATCATGTTCATATTTATATCCCTTCTTTTGTTGTCTTTATCTGTTTGATATATGCATTAAATAATTAATATATATATATATATATATATATATATATTTGTACAATGCCACACATACAAGTAATTGAAACTCACTAATATCCCCTAGATGGAGGGGTGGCCAACTTCCCTATCACTATAGTTGAATCAGACAGTGGGAAACCAATAAAATCTAGGGAAATGGATGGCCCTCTTTTAATATTTGGTACAAAAGAATCAATCATATCCACTGTAGTTAATCGTGGGTGGTGGAATAATTAGAGATGCTGATCAGCTAGGATATTGATTTTTTTGTTCTTGGAATTCTAGTAACTCAAATCGTTCAGATATATTAAATGTATAAAAAATTAAAAAATAAATATTATATACAAAACAGAAAAGAAAAACTATAAAAATTTATATATATATGAAATACTTATCAATGAGAAATTGTCATATATTTTCATTACCAAATTATCCATTCAATTATCTATATCTTCATTCTCTTTAATATTATCAACCACTATTGAGATGAGTGCTTAATTTTCACCCTATCTTTCAATTTATATTATTTCGATATTATCTAGAAAGAAATGTTCAATGTTTTGTGGTTGATTAGTTTTGTTGTTACAAATTACCAATTTATCTTCATCACCCATATCATATAAGTTGGTCTGATTTAAGTTTATAATAACACTCTAATCTTTATGTATTTAATCATCCTCATAATAAACCATCTTCACATGTGAAACAAGGATAAATGGATCATGCTCTGTATGATCACCGGTATGGATCATGCGAGAGAAGTTGATAGAAGTAAAATATAATGATTCTTCTATTATACCCCTACCATTTTTGACCCACTTTCACTTGAATATAACAAATGACATATCACTTAGATAGTTTAATTCAATTATATCATTTATATTTCCATAATATCCCACTTCTATAAGTTTAAATACACCACTATTTTGATTTTTCTAGTCTTATTCATTATAAATTGTATGAAACTTGATTCCATGAATATTATTGGCATCAAATCTCTTATCTTTCCTTAGAGGTCCTTGAGCTAAAAACATCAAATCATTAGATATTTCAGCTTGATTTTAGACATTCATTATCTAGAAAAATTATATAAGGTGTTACTTTTAACATAGATAAAATAACTACACATCAATAATATGAATATGAGTATATACATACATGAGGGTGAACTATTCGACAATCTTCTTATTGAGGGTTTTTGTTAATTCCGTCTCTTTTTGAACTTGACCCCTTAGTCATCTCATTATTTTAAATCACAATTCTTAAATAAATGTATCTATAATAAGAATACTATGTAACACATATCTATGTGATTAGAGAAACTCCAATTCAACCAGTGTAAAATTTGATCCCTTTCTAACTGCTCATCCAATAGCGGGAAATACTGATGATTGGTTTTCAAAATGATAATTATTGGAGGTGTTGTCAACATTTCTAATGTGATTGAATCTAGTCTCAATCTCATCCAAATTCCTAGAATAGAAATTCAATAACTCTTAGGCTATGGAACCATCAACAATAGAGCCTTCTGGTTAAGCTTTATTCCTCGGATATGACTTCAAATTTTCTATGTACCTGATGAAAAAAATAAGAAACATATAAAAAATATTTATTTAATTATTTGATAAAATTTAATTCACCAAGGAAAATAAAAATAATGGCAATGTTTCAAAAAAATTATTTCTTGAAGTTTATCAAGCTCAGTTTGATTATGAGTTTTTCCATAAAGCTCTCTAAAAAAGGTAAAAACTCAACTTGAACCATAATTACCTTTTTAGATAATGTATTATGAAATTAAAAAATACAACAACTAATCTATTAGAATATGTGATCCATGACTTTTCAATCCATATAACTTTCTATTTTTTAAGTCAATTCACCTTGATATATTACTTCAATGTTCATATGGAACTTTTATATTCTTTAATGTTAGAAGGAATATATCTTTCTCATGATTTTTCATCATAAAAATAGTCTAAGGATACTTTCCATTCTCATTTCCCATAAAAAATGATATATATTCATTGAATACAAATCCTTACGAGCATTAAGGTGGTCATTCAATTTACCATATTCATTAAGCAATGCGAAAATTACATTGTCATATGGGTTCTTCTCAATATGTATTACGTCAAGATTATGAAATAACAAATTAAACTCCCAATAAATAAGTTTGAAAAATAAACTCTTTTTCTTCCATTATTGTGTTCTAGTTGATTTGGATATTGTACCCCGTACCCTTTTCCCCTATTATTTAAGATGATTACATTTTTCAAATTCTTCATTGACATTAATTAATTGTTATAATATTTTTGAACCAAATAATACATTTTGTGGATTTCCCAATTTAATATCACCATTGAATTGTGTCTTGTTAAAAATTAATTTATGAGAAGCATAAAGAAATCTATAATGAAACATAAAACACCATTTCTTATGTGAGGTAATCATTGAGGTTCAAAATCAAAATTATATACTGGATAAGATAAACCAATATGAGTGTTCCAACTAGATAAATTTTTTAATCGATGAAAGTCACTAATTTTACACATTAATGAAGCATTAATTTTGAATAGTTTACTCATTGAAACAACATATGTTTCCACACCATCATCCTATAATTCTCATAATTGTTTTATAAGAGTTTTAAGGTATACATCAATGTCATTTCTAGGAATTTTTATTTATGGAAAAATCATAGAAATAATTTAATAATTCTTCTTCATACATATCCATGAAGGTAGATTATAGGACATTAAAACAATTGGACAAATGTTATAATTAGTACTTAAATCACCAAAAAGGTTAAATCCATTAGAATCCAATCCTAAACATAAACTCCTAGGATCATAAGAAAAATATAAATACAATGAATCGAACTTATTCCATGATGTTGAATCTTCTTGATATCTCATCAAGCCATTTTTATTATCCTAAGAATGAAAATTCATGTTGTATGGAGTCTTAGAGAACATAAATAATATTTTCAAGTGTGGTTTCAGAGGAAAGTAACACAATACATTTGTAGAAGTTATCTTTCTTTGTTTCTTCCTATGGTTGCATTGACTTAAAATCTCACTGTTTTTCATTGACATCCATATTACTTTATGACATATTATGTATTGTTCATTATCAAACTCCTCACACCAATAAAGCACATAATCATTCGGAGATTCATGTGTCTTTTTATTATCATGTCCAAGTTTTTTTTTAGTTTCTTCATCTCATAGAATGATACAAGGATCTTAACTTCACTAAATTCATCATGAAGTGACTCTAAAATCATGGAAAAATATTTTTTAGTAATTCCACAGAGACACTTGATATGATGAAACTTTATTATAAATAATAAAAATTTGAATACTTGGAACACCCTTCATATAGTTCTTGTTTTTCGTCTTCAAGTAATTCATAAAACACATTTTTTCAGTCCCTAGAGTTTTGATCAAGATTAACCTGCTCAGAATCGACTGAAGGTTCTGTTGATCTATTAAAATCATGTACACTGTATCATACAAAGAAAAATATTCCATTTATCAAATTTCGAACTGAATTCTCTTGTAAAGGGTCTCTTTGTGTTTTGTTGATAGTATTTTTATTGTTTTCTCTTTCAATTAAATTTTACTTACCATGTCAAATCCAACATACAAATTGATCAAGAAATTGTTTTAATATCAAATTCTAATATACTTCATTTCTATTCAACCATTTCTTGAATTTATAATTAGGAAAAAAACATTTTTTTATACCATCCGCTGACTGGTTTTCAATTTCATAATCTAAAAATTATTCTAAAACATTGACATATATAGGTTTGTTTTGATGTAAATTAGTCCAACTGTTATCCGTAAGTATTTTATTTTAACTATTCTCGATTCACATTCAGATATAAAGATATAAATGTTTAATCAGACAACTATGTTCAAAATTATACATCACGCAACTTCTCAATTGACCAGGGTAGGGTCTTGATATGACATAACACAAATTCAACATAAAAATTATTCAATCCAACCTTAAAATCCTAAGCAACACTCAATTACACAAAAAAATAATTTAATTAAAATCCTTATAAAAATTTAATCAAACATAACTTTAATGATATTGGGGGGTCGTAGTCACCATAAAAATGGGAAGAAATTCCTTTAGGGGTCACCATTGAAGAGAAGAGGGGTTGGGGTCACGACAATCGTCGATAGGGGGTAAGGGTCACAATGGTCACCGACACGGGTGGTTGAGGTTATAGCTATAGTTGACAGGGAGGGGTGAGGTCATAGAGATCACCATAAGGGAGTAAGGGTTACAAAAATCACTGAAAGGTGTTTGGGGTCATGACGGTCATCATCCGGAGTAAGGGGCATCAGGCGTCTGGGTCACATGGGTCATCATCAGAAGAAGAACATCATGGATGGGTGTAAAAGGTATAGATGGTCGGTTTTTTTCAGCAGCCAAATCCTCTACTGAGGACTTTGTCGATGAGAAGGCAAGAGCGGTTGTTGGAGGCCTAGAGGGAGAAAAACCCATCATTTTCTAGACAAGAAGCGATACAGATGCTGAAAAAACACTCCATGAGATACCAAATATGAAAAAGATAGCATCTGAAGGAGGATGGGAATCCACAGTGACAGAGCAACCACATCTAATGCAATGAAGAACATTACATTTTAAGAAGGTGAGAGTAGACGTGATTCCTTGATGAGGTCAACCACAAGGAATCCCAGGAACTGTCTGGTGATGGATCAAAACTCTCCCGCCTCTATGAGTAGGAAGCTTAGGTATAAAGAAAGTGAGGGCGGCACTTTGTGTGGCACTCAACCCATTAAAAAGGAGCATCCAAACTCTCCGCCACTGGAACTAAAAAAATTAGCGTAGGAGTTATTTTATTTTATTTTTTTTAATTTAAGGGGATCTAAATTTAAATTATTTTGGGATACGGGGAAACATAAAATTACATGGTTTGGCATTTTGAGATAAGATCCAAATTGACGAAGGGTTGGCCATTTTTTGGTCTGATGCCCCCACCCTCCCCCTTTTCCCCTTTTGTCAATATATATATAAATAATAATAAATAATTAAATAATTATAATTATATAAATATATAATTCTCTATTATGAATTATAAATAATTATAAATAATTTAAATTTATATAAATTTATATTTTTAAATATAATAAATATATATATAAGAGGAAATATGGAGGAAACCGGAGTCAAGACCATCTCTCTCTACCCAAATGGAGATTAGGTCTGTTTTTGGTGAGACTTTAGTAAAAGAAAAGAAATGATTTGATATTTTATAAAAGAAAAGAAAAGAAAAGAAATGATTGTGATTTCTCTCCTTGTGTTTGGATCAATAACATAGTAAAAGGAAAGAAATGATTTGGATTTCTCTTCATCTTGTTGGGTGAATCTTTTTAAAAGAAAAGAAAATAAATTCTATTGTTATACATGTAGAAAATAGGGATAAAATTAAAATTTTAAAATATTAACAACCCTACACCATCATTTATCTCCAAATCATCCCAATTTTGGGGTGATTTAAAAAAAATAGCAGGAGATAAATCTATTTCTCTCCATTTCTCCCCTTATTATTTCTCTCACCTTAAAATTATCTCTCCAAACATGAGAAACAAATTTCTCCTCTCAATATCATTTCTCTTTTCTTTGTATCTTCCCTGCCAAACTAGCCCAGTCTTGTGATGCTTTCGACTCCGGCGACTTCTGTTGGTCCCTTGAAGAAGGGTGATGGTGGACTTCGGCAACCTAAATTTTAGACATGGGAGATGATGGGTGATAGAGAATCTAGCTTGAGACACTCTAAAATGTTGATGGGGGGAGCCGTCGATTGTGAATCAAGAACCTTCAAAGTGGTCTGATCTGGGTGGATAAGTTAATATGAGGGTGGATTCGTCATGGGTAGGATCTACTGCTAGTGACAAATTTTTCCCTGGCCCTTAGTCTGATGAATTTACTGCTCACAATGATATCTCATGGAATGGTATTCTTACTATTGTTGAGGTGAACCCTATAATTTTTTAAGAGTACAATTAAGCTTAAAAGAATTTGATTATCACGCGGATCACCTCCCAGGTGAGCAATCACTAGAAACCTAAAGATCTAATGAACCATATATTGTAGATCTAGGGCATCTATGACTGGAACATAGTTTCTATTGGTATAAACTTCTATAATATTACATTCTATTCAAATGATTTGAAATTAAAATCTTGGAGTTCTTTCTTTTTCACCTCAAGACAGGGGTTCTATGGTTCCAAAACTGGGATCCCGGGATTTACCCTTTTCAAGACAAGAACCCATTTACAAAATCTCAGATTCTTATCAAGGGGCTTAATTGGTTTTTCTGGCATCTAAATATACTTTGGGATGTTTTCCTGGCTGTGGGAAACCCAATAAAATTTGATAAAGAAACTGGGATGTCCAAATATGGCAAATTTTATCGGATTTCAGTTGAGTTTGATCTCTCTCTTACTCTTGTTGAGACTATCTATTAGACAGCTGGTGATTTTAAATTTGATCATTCAATTTAATTCGAGCATGTTCCTGATTTATATTACAATTTATGAAGCATTGGGAATGTTAAATGACATTTCCATAGAGTATTGAGATGTTCCAATTGAAAAAGGTATGGAAATTCTTTTGAAAAGTGAAAATTAAAATTTCCAACAACTCTGACCTCTAATGTTGTATCTGGTAAAAAGTCTAATAATATGCCACGAATGAAGGAGGATGATCATACTAAAGAAGTTTCCTTTTATAATATTGTCTCTGGTAATTTCTCCAAACCTGTTGATAGTCATATTGGTAATAATGGGGAGTGTGTGTTGTTTGCCTCAGGCGCAGGCACACCTTTCACTCAACCTATATCCAATATTGCACCTATAGATCAAGGGGAGGTCTCTCTGTCTAAATGGGGTGATGAATCCAACTATTTTCAATGCATTGACACTGAGATGGAACATTCCATCTTGTTGGAGGATCAGTTTCACAAGGTAGGTTGAATGGTGGATCTTCTATCTCCAAAGGGGTTCCCACTACTGGGAAGTTCTTATAGCATGAAAATATGAACCTAGTTTCTAAAACAGGACACTATGAGGTCTCTTGATGATCCAGGTCATGTGAATATATCGGTTTAATCTACAAGTGTTCGCGCAGGTGGTAAAGATGCTGGTAATGGCACCTATTCCATTTTATATAATTAAATTACAAGGAATATATTATCTGCACCTGTTGCGGATATTCCAATTCATATGGTGGAAGGGCAGGATGTCATGGAGGATGTGAAGGCTTCTGTGACTCCCTCCAATGACACAACACGACCTAATTTTTTTAGCATGCTTGATGTTATCAAATATCCTGAGTATGATGCGTTATACATGGAAAGTCGGGAGAAGAAAGGTGTTAAATATTTTTCATTTAATGTTTCCTCCCCTCTCTTGATTGAGAATTTTATCAAAGATGACTTGTAGTGTGGTCATTACTCAAATGAGGATATGAAGAATGACAAGCTTAGAAAGGATGAGAAGGAATTTTTCATTGCTCCAAGTGATCCTGTTGATCACATGGGCTGTCAACACACTGATGAGGTTGATGGAACCTTAGGAATTGATGATCTAGGTGGTGCGTGGAAAACTCCTAAGTAGTGGAGGCAAGGAAGATACCCATGAGGTTGAGGCCGATGTGGTTATCATGGTTGCAGTGGATGAAATGAATGATGACTTGTTTGTTTCATTTGGTGGTTGTTTTGTAACATGTATCCTACAAACCCCTAACTCCATGTTTATGTTTCTTTTTAATAATTTTTCTGGGGCCATGGATTTATCGATAGTTTACACTTTTCTAGTAAAATATATATATATATAATAAATATATAATTATAAATATAATAAATATAGATATAATAAATATGAATATCTAATTATACATATAAAAAATATAAAAAATATATAATTATAAATATATATTTATAATTCAATATTTATATAAATTATTTGTTTATATATTTTTTATAATTATGTATATATTTATAATTTTATGAAATGTATATATAAATAAATTTGATGGGGAGATGAATCTTTCTCTAAAAAATGGAGAGCCTTGCTTTTTTCAACATGGACCTGTTTTGACACCATTCTTCACCGGTTGAGATGATAGATTTGTTGGTCATTATTAGATGTTTGTATCATGTGGTAGGGCAAGTCCTAGGCGCATTTATGAATGTGCATCTGATGATTAGGTGGTTAGGATCATGATGGATGATCAAGGTGCAGTGAAGAAGCATCATTTTGGACATAGGTGGCCCTGCAATAGGGAAGGAATGATGATCTAGAGAGGGTTAGTACTCTTGGGATTGTTAGCCAGTGCAGACATCAGAACAGGAAGCGACCTGTAGTGACATTGTATGGTGGATGAAAATCCTACATGGGACATGCCGATGAGGATGTTTGTAGGGTGAAAATCACAAGATGTCCTCAGGGTGTGGGGAGAAGACATGTCACAGGCTCGCTGTCAATTTATAGGCTAGATTCAGTTGTCCTCGGATAGTGTGGAGTAAACATGTTGTGGTATGGTGGTCCACAATGGATGGTGATAGGTTCAATCACGAAGGATTTGGGACCCCAGTGGGGGCGACAGTGTTGTTCCGACTAGTGGGAGAAGACTATGATGACATGCGCGCGATGATGATCCAATAACGATGGTATAGATGGCCCTTGGTGGAGTCACACTGGAGGCTCGATAGCGATGATGACAAGAACATCGATGATGATCTCAACCTTGGGATGCGAGGGGGTGATTTCGACAATGTGTGGTGGTCCGTGGGTGCACTTGAGTGATGACCTCGATATGGGGTTAAAGATAGTGATGGCCATGAGAAGGTGAGGACCTTGGGAGGCAGACGACCTCATGATGTTCTTTAAAGGATAGTATTGTGAAAGGTTAGCATGTCGATTGGGATTGGCGCATGGGACGATGATAATGGCTGTGATTGGCAGGATATTTCCTTCTATTGGATGATGGCATTGGATTATTGGAGAATTGGGATGCGGGAAGGCATGACCTCAGGATGCAGGGTGGAAACGATGAGCGGGGACCTCGGGATGAGTCCCAATTGGAAAGTAAAAAATTGGTTGGACACAAATTTTGAGTGGATTTGGCTTGATTCTCCATTGGATAGTGTGTATTCGGGTCATGATCGGGTGAAACCATTGGCTGATGGGTTGGGATGAGGTTTAATTCGGGTGAATGTTTAAGCGTCTTTGATTTTCATTGAGTTTTGGTGACTATGTATGGGCTTTTGGGTCTTTTGTGTGTTTTTGGGTGGTGTTGTTCCACTTTTTTGGTGTGGTGGTGCTTTATGTGCCACACGGTTGTTGGTTTCTGTCTTTGTACTTTTATTTTTATTAATAATTTTTTAGTCGAGCTCACATGACACCTCTCGGGATAGCCCACCCATCAAGCCTTATTTATTCAGTACACGACCCGAATGCCTAGTGGGAATGAAGCCCATTACATAGCTCAAAGGCCCACTAACTTGCCCGAGGGCCTAGTGCAGTGTCTTGCTTGCATCATACTGTCTATGTTACCACTTGCATGCGTCATGTCTACATCATCATCTGCCTGCAGAATTTCGTTCCCACCCAGATTTGAACCCGGATCTAATGCATGATTACAGAGTGCTTTTACCACATGGGTATGCCCCCAACTGCTTTTATAAATATATAATTATAAATATTTATAATAATTATATAATTACATATATTTTTAAATGTATATATAATTATATTAGATATATTATTATGTATAAATTTATTTATATAAATATATTTTTGCAATTATAAATAAATATAATTATAAATATATACATAATTATAAATCAAATATATTTATCTATACATTTAAAATTTATCTATAATTATATATTTATAAATATATTAATAAATATATAATTATTAAAATATATTTATTTATACATTTAAATTATATTTATATATACATTTTAAATAAATCTTTATATAAATTTAAAATATATTTATAATTATATAATTATAAATATATTTATAAATATAATAATAAATAGTATATATATATATATATAACAATATTAAATTTAAAATTAATAGGTATTTAAATATATATTTTAAATTATATAATTATAAATAGACCATGAAAGTTCAGGACTCGAACGAGATCGATCATAAATATTTATTAAAGAAAACCAAAGTAGAGAAAAACACAACAAAACATGCGACACAAATAATATTGATTTATTTATATAAATTTGTTTATATAAATATATATAAAAAATAAATATAACAATAAATCAATCTCTATAAATAAATATTTACAATTATGGAATTATAAATATGAATATATTTTTATAATTATTAAAATATATTTTGAATTATATTTTAAATTTATATATAAAAATAGTGGGGCCACAGGGTGGCATGGGAAGGGGAAAGGAGGACCCAATGCTTCAAATCATTATGAGTTTTGGGGTTTTTCCAATGTGTCGATTGATTTAGCTCTATGCCAACCCATTTTCTTAAATATTATCCAACCCTGCACCCTTTTAATTAAAAAATTAATAATTTACCCCCACCCCAAATTTTACCACTGAAACACCACGCTCCGCCCACCATCCCCATTGACTATATAGAGGATAATTTAGGTGGGTGGGTTTTTTTAAGTTTTATGGGGTAGAGTTTTTTTATATTGGGGAAATGGGTTTGTTCAGCACCACTTGAAGTGGCGCTTTGACCCCACACCAGCCCCCCCCACAAATATATATATATATATAATAAATGTATTTATTATAATAAATATAAAAATAATATAAATACTTAATTAATTTTTTTTATAATAAATACAAAAATTAAAATAAATTTATTTATTTATAATATATATCTAATAAATATTATAATAAATATTATAATATTATTATAATAAATATACATTTGTTATACATTTATTACAAATATTATAATGTTATAATATTATAATATTTATTATAATAACTATCTTCGAAATCTATAATAAATACCATTATAATAAATTCACAATAAATTTATAATAAATTTATTATAAATATTTATAATACATTTATATTTATAATAAATACTTATTATAATTAAATATTATAATATTTATAATAATAAATATCTAATAAATGTATAATAAATATTATTATAATAAATATACATTTATAATATCTATTATAATAAATATTATTATAATATTTATTATAATAAATGTATAATAAATATTATTATAATAAATATTATAATAAATGTAAAATAAATGTATAGTAAATGTATAATAAATATTTATAATACATTTATTATAAATTTATATTTATTATAATAAATATTATAATATTTAATTATAATAAATGTATATTTATATTTATATTTATAATAAACATACATTTATTTATTATAATAAATCAACATTTTTTATACATTTATTATAATAAATATGTACAATAAATGTATAATAAATATTATAATACATTTATTTTTTAATTATAATATAATAAATGTAATATGTCATTACTTATCATTATTATATAATTATCATATCAATAATTATTATATTTATAAATATATAATTATATTATAAATAAATGTAATATGTAATATAATATAATAAATGTAATATGATACATTTATTTTTTAATTATAATAAATGTATATTTATAATTATATAAATGTATAAAAAATATAAAAAATATAAATGTATAATTACATATTACATTTATTATAATAAATAGATAATTACATATTACATTTATTATAATTAATAAATGTATATTTATAATTACATTTATAAATGTATATTTATTATAATAAATAAATATATATTACATTTATAAATAATTACATATTTATTATAATAAATAAATGTATATTACATTTATAATAAATGTATATTTATATAAATAAATGTATATTACATTTATAATAAATGTATATTTATATAAATAAATGCATATTCTATTTATAATAAATGTATATTTATATAAATAAATATTGTTAATAAATATTATTAATGAAAATTATTAAATATATATTTATTAATGAATATTATAATAAATAAATGTATATTTATAATAAAATTTATAAATGTATATTTATAATAAATTTATATTTATAAATAAATATTATTCATAAATATTATTAATGAATAATAATGAATGTATATTTATTAATGAATATTATAATAAATAAATGTATATTGTATTTATAATAAATGTATATTTATATAAATAAATGTATATTAAATTTATAATAAATGTATATTTATATAAATAAATGTATATTACATTTATAATAAATGTATATTTATATAAATAAATATATATTGCATTTATAAGTAATTACATATTTATTATAATAAATGTATATTACATTTATAAATAAATAATCATTTACTTAGTTAATAAATGATTATTAAATTTATTATAATAAATGTATATTACATATTTATTATAATAAATGTATATTACATTTATATAAATGTATATTTATTATATATTTATTATAATAAATAATTACATGTATAAATGTATATTACATTTATTATAACAAATTTATATTACATATTTATTATAATAAATGTATATTACATTTATATAAATGTATATTTATTACATATTTATTATAATAAATAATTACATGTATAAATGCATATTACATTTATAATAAATATATATTAAAATAAATGTATATTTATTATAATAAATAAATGTATATTACATTAATAAATAATTACATATGTATTATAATAAATAAATGTATATTTATAATTATATAATTATAGTATATAATTATTTATAGATATGATAATTATATAATAAAGATAAATAATTACATGTTCATTTATTATATTATAACTAAAAAATAAATTTATTATAATATTTATTGTACATTTATTATATGTATTTATTATAATAAATGTATAAAATAAATATAGGTTTTTTATAATAAATAAATGTATATTTATTTTAAATATAAATACAGATATACATTTATTATAATTAAATATTATAATATTTATTATAATAAATATACATATATAATAATTTTTTTATAAATATTTATTATACATTTACTATACATTTATTATACGTCTATTATAATAAATATTATTATAATATTTATTATATATTTATTATAATAAATATTATAATAATATTTATTATAATAGATATTATAAATGTATATTTATTATATATTATTATTATAAATATTATAATATTTATATATAATAAGTATTTATTATAAATATAAATGTATTATCAATATTTATTATACAATTATTATACATTTATTGTGCATTTATTATAATAGTATTTATTATACATTTATTAGATATTTATTATAATAAATATTATAATATTATAACATTATATTATTTATAATAAATTTATAATAAATTTATAACAAATGTATATTAATTATAATAATATTATAATATTTATTAGATATTTATTATAAATATTTAATATAAATAAATAAATTTATTATATTTTTTTTGTATTTATTATAAAAAATATAATTTTATATTTATAGTATTTTTTTATATTTATTATAATAAATAAATTTATTATATATATATATATATCTGTGGGGTTTGGGGGTGGTGTGGGGTCAAAGCGCCACTTCAAGTGGCGCTGAACAAACCCATTTCACCAATATAAAAAAACCCTACCCCAAAAAACTAAAAAAACCCATCCACCTAAATTACTCCTATATAGACAACAAAGGAGGAATTCCATTGGAGTCATTGCTGGTGATGGAGAATGTTCTCTCTATAAACAACGTGGCCACTGTGAAGGGTCGGCTATCGCTGCTAGTGAATCAGCTCTGCTCCCCTCACGTCTATATAATTGAGAAGAAGCATGATCTAAGCAATCACAATGAAAAAGGGTGCCCCGTGGACATCTGAGTGTCGCAGTTGCAGTTGCCGAGTCAGCGGGTCACCACCGACAAGATAAAGTAGAGATACTTGAGGATGGGATCATCTGAGGGGAAGGATAGTAGCTCCTATGTACTCATCAGTGTCTGGAGCTCTATTGTGAAATTGAATAACCTCTGAGATGGCCACCACATCCAGATCTGGTCCTACTGTCTATGTTCCGCTCCCAATCTTACCATAATCTGTTATAAAGAACACACCATTCCATAGGCGTGGTTATGCATGCATATATTTTCATTTCCCTCCGATGGTTTTTGTTGTGAAGCTCTATAGAAAATCCTTCTCAATATATATTTCCAGCTTTTATGAAGTTAAAATTTCAATTATTTAATTGTGTTTATTTATTTTGTTTTTATGATTTATTTATTTAATATGTGATTCGTGACTGTATGATTGTACAAATTTCTATTTGTGTGTATGGTTTATTTATTTAATATGTATTGATGCATGTATGAATGTATAAATTAGATTATTTTGAATGATTTAATTTTTGAAGGAGTTATTGTTTGTTGTATGATATAATTCATATTGAATGATTAGAAAATTTATGTATGGTGCATCTAAAATGTAATTTATATTGAGGGAAATAAAATTGTTTTTAAAAATGTATATATTTTTAATTTAAATGGAGAGTTGAATAGATTTATATGTATATAAAATATGTTATTTTTAAAGAAATATAAATATAAATTATAATATTCTATACACTATATATGTAATTTATTAAAAATATATTAGTTATATTAAGTATCTAAATTTATTAAAAAAAATATATAATATTTTTCTTAATGGTATAATTTTGTTTCTATAAATAGTAATATTAAATTATATTAAGAGTAAATAATTGTTTTTTGAAGTAATAAAGTATGAAATCTAATTTACTAAATATTGGAAAGTAGAAAAATGACAAAAAAATTTAAATATATGTAATTTTATTAAATTGAAAATAACATAATTTTATATTATCTTAATGGTTTTTATATGAGTGTAAATTATATTGCTTTTATTTACTATTAATAATTATCTTAATCAATAAATTTATATTATACTAAGTATAAATAATTATTCTTTCAAGTAATAAAGGGTAAAATAGAATTACTAATGTTTTGGAAGGTTGCATAATGACAAAAAAATATTATATATACATATGAGATTTTATAAAATTGAAATTAACATAAGTGTTAAGTATTGTAATGGTTTTTATGCAAGTGTAAATTATTTTACTCTTAATTAAAACTATTAAATGTTATTATTAAATATATATATATATATACATACTCATTGAAAAGTTAATTTTTTGGAAAACATGTGTAGATATTTAATGTATATATTTCATATAGTAGTAGGTAAAGTTATATAATACGTAGAACATAATACGTATACTAAAAAAAATGTTAAGAGCATTGCATGATGAATGCTGATTCACGCTCATATTTACCTAAGAGAAGAAGCTAGGATGGTCCTTGTAGTCTAGCTTGGGTTGTCGAATCCCCATAGACCTAAAAAGTACCTACAGACACATACATTCTATGGATTGTTTTTGGCTATGAAGTGGCCTACTTGTGTTTATTTAAGATGGTTTTAAAGGATCAGTAACAAATTTATGTTAATTCAAATTAATGTAATGAGTTGATTCTAGGTTATCGCTCAGTGTGGATTGGATGAATTCATTTTTTAATTATTTCAATTTCTTATATTTGAGATGGGTTCATTTTATAAGATAAACACAATCATCACTTACCAGTTTAATTCTTACACACCCTAATACTAAAAACATATACACTTGAAGGATCAAAGTTTAGAGCACTCCAAGGTAAAGGTTCGTATTAGCATTTGAAATGTGTGACCTTAAATTCAACAAGGATGAAGAGGTTTTAAAATCATCAAATAAAAATATCATTTAAAAGAAGTTATTAACCATTAATGTAGTGAGAAATATCATCCAATACAGCCCCTTTCTACTCCCTTGAATCAAACTATAAAATATTTAGCCCTCCATTGATGACATGTCTTCAACGGAAGCGGGAAGTAGACTTATGAGGGTGGAATTGAAGAAGTAAAAAACTAAAAATCGATCACTCCACCTTTGTGTGATGAATATCACAAATTATGGTGTGAATAAATTCACACCTTGAACCAAAAATATCAACGTGATATGTAGAAGAACAAAATAAGATTAAAGGAAAAAACTTTTATTAAGAAACTATGGTGAATTAAACAACTTACATGAGAAAGAAATGCGATTACAAACACAAAGCGGCAACATAACAATACAGTGAAACCAAACACAAAATGATCATCAACTTTTCCACCACCATTTCCTTAAATAGGCCTTTTGGGAGCCTTAGTTAGAGCTCCCAACAGTACAAAAGAATCCAATTGAGTATGGTAGGCCTGGGGTGGTGGAAAGTAAGGGAGAGGAGTCTTTTCCACCCATGACCCGAGGTGGCACCCAGCTTGATTCCATCGAAAAGATTCATCTGAATGTACTTCTATATGGACGAATTGGAGTGGGTCATAGAATAATAAAATGAAAATACGGATGTCCTATATCCGTTTGTAACGTTTCAGCCCAAAATAGAGTATGGTTTACGAGATATGTGTAAAATGGTGGACTGTTTTTTGGGCCTCATATTCTGGCCCCGAATTTTATCTCTAAATTGGGCCGCATTAATAACCACAATGGAGGACGTATTAGCACTGGATTTTTTAGAATTATTTGTTCATATATATGGATTCTAGAATCCCAAGAAATTTGGGCTTCATTGGGCCTATATGTTTGTCCCCATATTCTCATCTGTGGGATGGTGTCCAATCTGACTTCTCCATAATTGTTTACATCAAATGCCATTTTGGTTGTCTTCCAATGTGAATCTTCTAACACTCCACAAGTATGAATTTTTTCCAATATAATTATAAACCTGAAAATTAATTATGAAAATAAAATCAAGATCATTGGGTACTTTAAATGATGTTAAAAAATGTACCACATAATAGGGAATTTTAAGAATGAATTACAAACATAATGTGAAATGATGTTCAAAGTGTAAAATGCACTAAAATGGTGTTTATGAATAATAAAGCACATAAATATTATACATATTAAAAATGAATATTAGCCTCATTTAGTGGCTAATAACACCCTCCAACTTGAGTTTTTCTAGTCCCGAGCAAAATATATCTCAACCATATGAAATTCTAATTTCCTTTTCAAAAAACATTTTAATACACAATGATCACCAAAATCCCTTATACCAAAAAATCATGAAACCCATCAATATATTTTAATACATGATAGTTTCATAAGTAGATCCAAATCCCAAGCTTATTCATTTGTTCAAATCCATCACCATATTTCATTCAATATCAATTGAGAGTGATGATGTGTTGTGCATCACATTAGACATGGGGGGTTCGTCTTTATTCAAGAGGGAAATGATGAAATCTCTAGGTGGAATCACATTTCAATATTAATATGAGTATTCAATTCTTTTTATTGTATTGTTTTTTTTGTTCTTACAATTTTTCCATGGTAATTTAAATTGAACTCAAAAGAGTCAACCCCTATAGCAAGACTTTGCCGATGACTCCCAGGTTTAAAGACCTTAGGGAACAAAGTGAAGCCCACATACTCGGGCATCATATCGAGTTAAATAAATCAAAAACAAAATCAAATTACCAAAAATAGAGATAAAATTACTAACTCTCGACCAGAAAACTATGGAGTCACGATCCCCCAGTGTCGAAAGCGACATATTAGGTCATTTCATTGCTCTACGTGAAAATTTATTGTTTCCTATCTTTTTTAATTGAATACTCATATTAAAAATAAAATGATTACCAATCCTATGCTATTTATTTGGGGGACCCCATGGACTAAAACTAATAGCCCACTATCCAAAGGATGTGCATTGTGATCTTTTTTTTATTTGGATGAAAATATAATCGATGAAATATCACAATGGACAACCACACATTCCAAAATCTATGCTCATGAAATTATAAAAGGATTAAAATTAGAATCAGGACATGATAAATTATTTGATATTCAGTTTCAAAGTGTGCAATGTGTATTACCATGTTCAAGGTTAAAGAAATTTTTCCTTCTATTAAGGCACACTTTTTTTTCAAATCATTCATTTTTTTGACAAAGCATTTTTTATTTTATCTCCCCCCCAACATAAAATAAAAATGACCCCAGTGTTTAAGGAAAAGAAAATTTAGGAGGGGTTAGAGGTAGAGAATGAGAGTTCAAAAAGGAAATTGAAAATTAGGATCATGGAATGAAGTCACATGGTGGTTAAAGTTGAAATTCTTACTGCTCCCTTTTAATCCCTTGATCTAGATGTCACTTTGAGAATTCCCTAGTGGAGAAAAAAAACTATACACATATATATATTTATATAATAAGGAAATTAAAATATAAGTATATATAATAAAATTATAGAATAAGGAATCACAAAAAGTCGTAGGTCAGTGGTAGGAACGCGCCCCTCTCTCCCTTCAGTCCCTGGTTTGAGTCCCCACGGCTTCACCAGTTGTGATGGGGTTTTCCCCACAACCTATGATGTGGCCCTTTTACTATTATTATTATATTATTATTTATTTTTTTTATTTTTATTTTAACCTACAAACACAAAAAAATAAAATAAAACAAACTGATGATACATTGTCTTCATTTTAAATTTCTGGGTAAGGTATTACTCAAAGATCACACGACCTGACACAGATGAATATGGTGCTCCCCTTTCATACCCATCCATACTCATAATATAAGAACAATTCAAAAGTCTTTTTTTTTATTTTTAATAATAAAAATGATTCATTAATCCTATTTAAAATATAAATTTGATTAAAATAACAAAATGATTGGAAACTTAAAAACCATGGGTTTCCTCCCATCCAGTGCTTTGTTTAACGTCGTTAGCTCGACTTGGACCCCAAATTGATTAATTATTTTTTTCATCTAAGGTAGGATCACACAATTATTCATCAAATCTATGTTTTTGGATTGGTTATATGAATTTTTTGACTTTATGACCATTAACATTAAAGGTTTGACAATTAGTGGGATCTTGAATTTCTACAGCCCCATGGGGGTACAACTTATGCACTATGTATGGACCTGACCATCTAAACCTCAACTTTCCCGGGTGAAAATGAAGTTTAGAACTATACGAAAAAAATAGTTTTACCCAGTAAAATGTTCTTGGTTTTAAGATTTTGAGATTGGTAGGATTGTACTTTATCTTTATTAATCCTTTAATTTTCATAAGCCTCCATCCTAAGTTCCTCAAGTTCATTGAGATCAAATTTCCTTTTTGTTTCGGCCAATGAGAGGTCATAATTAATTTTATTAATTTCCCAAAAATACTTATGTTCAATATCCACTAGAAAATGTAATGATTTACCTCAAACTAACCTATATGGGGACACTCATAAAATGGTTTTATATTCAGTTTGATAGGCCCAAAGAGCATCTAAGAGTTTTCTCGACCAATATTTCCTACATGGATTAACAGTTTTCTCAAGAATTGGTTTGATTTCTTGATTGGCTAAATCAGCTTGACCATTGGTCTGTGGGTGGTAAGTAGTGAACACATTGTGAGAAATTCCATATTTTTCCATATTTTTCTTAGATGGATTAACGGTCCTTGTAGTCTAGATTGCGTTGTAGAATCCTTAGAGACCTAAGAAGTACCTACATGCACGTACATTATATGGATTGTTTTTGGCTATGAAGTGCCCAACATGGGTTGATTTAATATGGTTTTAAAGGATCACTAATAGATTTAATTTAATTCAAATTAAGGTAACGAGTTGATCCTAGGTTATCGCTCAGGGTGGATTGGATGAATTCCTTTTTTAACAATTTCAATTTCTTATATTTGAGATGGGTTAATTTTAGAAGATCAAACACAATCATCACTTACTTGTTTAATTCCTACACACCCTAATACTAATCACCTATAAAATTAAAGGATCATAGTTTTTAGCACTCCAAGGTAAAGGTTTGTATTAGCACTTGAAATGTGTGACCTTAAATTCAATAAGGATTAAGAGGTTTTAAAATCATCAAATAAAAATATAATTTAAAATAATTGATTAGCCATTAATGGAGTGAGAAATAACATACAATCCATCCCCTTTCTAATCCCTTGGATCATCCCATAAATAGTTATCCCTCCATTGATTACATGTCTTCAACGGAAGCAGGATGTAGACTTACGAGGGTGGAATTGAAGAAGTAAAAACAACAACAAAAATCAATCACTCCACCGTTGTGTGATGAATATCACAAAGTATGGTGTGAATAAATTCACACCTTGAACCAACGTTATCAAAGTGATATGTAGAATAATATAATAAGATTAATGGAAGAACTTTTATTAATAAAATAAGGTTAATTAAACAACTTACATGAGAATGAAATGCGATTACAAATACAAAGCGGCAGCATAACACTGCAATGTAATAAAGCACCAAAAGATCATCAAATCCTCCACCACCATTGCCTTAAATAGTAATTTTGGAAGACTTGGGTCGATCTACCAATATTACAAAAGATTCCACTTGAGTATGGTAGGCCTAGGGTGGTGGAAGGTAAGGGATATGATACTTTTCCACCCTTGACCCGAGGTGGCATCCAGCTTGCTTCCACAGAATAGACGCATCTGAATGGCCTTCTAGATGGAATAAGTGGAGTGGGACATATAAGAATAAAATGAATATAAGGATGGCCTCTATCCGTATGTAAAGGTGCAGCCCAAAATAGTTTATTTTTTATGAGATATGTGTAAAATAGTTGGATGTTTTTCTAGGCCTCAGATTCTGGACCAAAATTTTATCTCTAAATTGGGCCGCCTTAATAACCATAATGGAGGACGAATTAGCACTAGATTAAGAAGAATTATTTGTTAATATATATTTCTTATAGAACTCCATGATATTTGGGATTCATTGGGCCTGTATGTTGGGCCCCAAATTCTAATCTGTGGGGTGGTGTCCAATCTTCCTTCTCCAGAATTGTTTGCATGAAATCCCATTTTGGTGGTCTTCCAATGTGAATCTTTCAACACTCTACAAGTAGGAATTATTTTCAATATAATTTGAATCCTGAAAATTAAATATGAAAATATAATCAAGATCATAGGGTACTTTAAATGATGTTAAAAAATGTATCACATAATACATCATTTTAAGAAGGAATTACAAACATAATGTGAATGATGTTCAAAGTGTAAAATGCACTAAAATGGAGTTTATGAATAATAAATCACATGAATGTTATATATATTAACAATGAATATTAGCCCCATTTAGTATATAATCAAATTCTATTGATATGACTGACCAATAAATAATTTAAATTGCATGTTTTTAAGTATGTTGTTATATAATTTGTAATAATTACATTTTATTTTTCGCATTGATGACCTGTGAGTAATCCCTCACTAAGTATGTAAGGATAGGTGTGTTATCTTAAAAAATACTATG
This sequence comes from Viscum album, assembly GCA_963277665.1. Classification (NCBI taxonomy): domain Eukaryota; kingdom Viridiplantae; phylum Streptophyta; class Magnoliopsida; order Santalales; family Viscaceae; genus Viscum; species Viscum album. The sequence goes on along the minus strand of OY728129.1, from coordinate 609,771,740 downwards.
TATTTCATAACCCTAGACCTCCTCACATGCATGTGAGTAAATTTTTCATAAAAAGGTGATTGACAAGAGGTTTTCCCATAGGGGAGTTTGAGAGAATGTGTTCCACAAGAGGTGTTCAAGAAAATGAATTCCACAAGAGTTGTTCGAAAATAGGCATTTATTTTTGAAAGGAGACTAGTGGTTGCTGAAATATTTGATAATAGAGATTCTAGGAGTTCATTCACCCATAGGTTTTGGTTAGTTTATCAGATAATGATTAACTAATATATAGTATGTATTAAGATCAAGTCATGGTTATTTTTTCATAAGTAATTAAAATTTATGAAACATTTGATGATGTGGTATAAAAAAATACAACGTTTTATTAAATTTTTCTTGGTAATAATATCACCATCAATATACCTCAATAGTGATAAACCAATCCATAGAAAAAGCCTCAAGATCAAGTCAATTGTTCAATCATAAACAATTTAAATTATGTAAAATTTTCATGTAGCATATACTATTTTATTTATTATTTTTCTTATAGGTGATCATGTTTGTATAAGTACATTGCAACAATGATGTACTTTATACCGATCAAGGTTTGAGATATAGTTTTCAACCTGCAAGATTGGAACATATTCATGGGTTTTTGACATTGGATGAAGTTCACAATGAGATTCACAGTCAGTTGAAACTGAGGGATGATCAATCAATTAATTCAATAACATTTCGAAATCTTAAATATCCTAACTGTTTATGGCACACCGAGTACCCTCTTGTTGATGATGAGGATTTTATGGATTCATATTTGTTATCCAGGAAACATGGTAGTAATTGTCTGATGGAATTCTATGTTGTGATTTGTGATATTGATGTGGTGAAACCTACTACTGTAGAACAATGTTTTGTCAGCTATGTAGAAGTAATTCCTTCAAAAAACTCTTATTCATTGCCTCCTCACATGACTCCTATGATAGAACCCAATTATGAAGAAGATGGTATGAATTTGGAAGAAAATGTAGGGTACATCCCTTTATGTACTGCTGATATAGTGAATGAATGTTTATATGAGGATGAAGTATCTGTTGAGGTATCATCAGATGATGTGGGTGAGGGTGATGTGGGGAATGAACATTCTGAGATACTTATGAGAGACATCCATCCACAAAATCCACCAGTTAGTGGTAATCATCCTTCAATATTGAGTTCCTTAGTTGAAGGAATGTAGAATGAACAACATTTTTATTGGGATGTCATTACATTAGCCTATGAATTCCCCAGCATTATAGGGAATAGATCTTTATCAAATGATAACACCATCAATTTCGGTTTAGAGTTTGAAAGTAAAATTTCCATGAACAATTTGATAAAAAAATACCTCATAGAGTGACATTTTATATTTGTGGTTGATGAGTGGAAGAAGAAAAAATATCACATTCGATGGGAAAAATATGGTCCAGAATGTAAATTCTGATTAAGGGAAATATATGATATTTTTTCATGTTGTAAGATAACTAAATTAGAAGTCCCAAACACTTCTGTACATCCAATCATGTCACGAGATCACTCCTAACTTGAGGTAGAGTTTATATCAACTATTATTTTAGAGATGATATAAATATGTTAGGATATTCTCATTTCCCTTTTTTAGGAAATAATTCTATAGTTGTTTAATTATAAGATATCATAAAAATAATCATGGAATGAAAAATAAAAGGAAATTATAAAATTGTATGATAATTGGGATTAATCATATGAAATGTTTCCAAAACATATAGAATTTATGTCTCTCAACAATCAGATTATTTATCATTTGGACACTATTGAGTAAGTGTCCCCTAATCACTGAGTTGATCGATCAAAGGTGAAGTTAAATAGGATGTTTTCAGCATTTGTGCCATGTATTGCTGCTTTTACCTATTATAAAAAATTTATTTAGGTCAATGGAACTTTCCTTTATGGAAAGTATATAGGTGTTCTACACATTGCATATATATAGGATGGTAATCATGCTCTTTTACCACTTGCATTATCTATTGTTTAAAAGAGAATTCTGAATCCTGGAGCTAGTTTTTGGCAGGTGTACGCATTCATGTCCCAAAAAACTATGGAGTGTGTCTAATATACAATAATCGTTGATCGATTATAGAGGTCGTAAATAGTGATGGTGTTTCATGGACACAGCTGAATGATTATCATAGATATTTCATTAGATATATTGCAAGTAATGTGTATAAGAATTTCAGAGATGAGGCAATAAAGAAGGTGATCCTAAAGTTGGGTATGTTTTTCTAAACATACCTTTTTAAAAGAATATTTAATAACATTTTAAATTCAATATTCTATAATGGTTTTAGAATATGATCCCCAAAAAGAATGATTTAATCAATGTCTTGAAGAGATTCAAAGGGCTAATGAAGATTTGTATGAATATACGATGCATATTTTAAAGGAAAAAATGATTATTAAAATATGATGGTGGTAGAAGATATGGCCATATGACCACTAATATTGTAGAGTGAATAAATAGGGTCCTCAAGGGTGTGCACAAACTCCTGATAATAGTTTAGTGTAAGATACATTTTATAGATGTGTTCACTAGTTTGTTTACTGGTCCCAATAGGCTTTTCAGACGATGAAAAATGGAATGAATTTTACTCAACATTTCCAAAGTGACATCGATCAAATACTACGTGAGGCTTCAAGATGGATTTTTATAACCTTTGAAAATGAAAAGAGAAGCTTTTAGGTAAGAGAGTGTTATGACCAGGCTACATGAACCAGTGGTCATGTTTTTATGGTCATGTTGGATAATAGGTATTGTGATTACGACAACTTTCAGGAATTGAGATATCCCTATTCACATGTTGATATAACTTGTGCTTCGGTAAATATATCATGGGAGACCTATGTTGACCCGATGTGTCACATGTGAACTTTTGTTAACTATTATTGTGCTTCTTGGATTCCTATTGGTGACTTTTATTATATCCCATTACCTACTAATCAGCCGACTATCTTCCTTGATATTTCTAGGTTTTGTAGGTTTTTTTTCATTTATTCTGTTGTCTTTTTTAATTATTCACATTATACTACCAGGTTGTGCCCTTGAGTAAGACAAAAGTCTACTCGAATCGGAAATGATATAGATTGGACTTGGAAACAAGGAGGGAGACTACGATGTATTATATGTCATGCATAAAGACATACTTGTAAGAGATTTCCCCAAGTGGAAGGATAGAGCTCCACTTCCCATCATCCATGATCGAGTATATGTATTTTTTTCATAAATGTGTACATATATATTTTTATGTGGAATTTTCAGTAATGATTCATTTTATTTATGAGTTTATCCATTCCTTACCTATTTCAGTTTTAGTTTGTTTCATTTCTAGATTTCATCAAAAATAATTTTTTGATACTATAACTATTAAAAAAACATACATCGAAAATGAATATATCATGCATCCACATATTCAATTTGGGTTTAGAATTATTATTGGTTTATATAAAAAAAATATAATAAACTAAACTTCATTAGATATCGATAAAACAAGTAATTCATAAACTAAACCAACAACACTGCCCACATATATTTTTCTATCTTATTTTTCTTGTTGTAGTTTTTTGATTTTTTTTACAATTTTATTAAATTCACTAAAAAAAGTAACGATGATATAATTTTTGTAGATGGGAGGTTCTCCATTGCTCACATCCCAGGATACTCATGTTTCACATTTTGTTTTAGAGGGATGTCTTGTGACTCCTTTGAGTGTACATCGATCTCATCATTTTCATCATGCTGAACCACCTCTCGCTATCATCCCCCATATTTTTTGCATTGGGATATATGGAATAGTGATGTGTGACATCACTTTTGTCGACCATCAGCTCATTGCTACAATCATAGAGATATGGAGGCGAGAATCACATAGGTTTCATTTTATAGAGGTGGTGATGACAATTACACTCCAGGATGTGTCCATTATGTTAGGCATTCCCATCGATGGTGCGGTTGTGATAGGTCGAGTCAGAGCAGATTGGTTTGAGTTTGCTCATTGATTACTAAGCATAGAGGTTCACGACGATGGTAGGTCCATCATCGGTGGTAGATTATTCATTCCCTAGTTATACCATAACTTTTCACATCTAGTAGAGGATGCTGATGAGATCATTTGAAAGGTGGCCATAAAGATTGTGCATTAAGGGATTTCCTTTAATTAGTGGAAAACACGTAACATGGGTGGAACTAGAAAGTATGGGAAAATGGTGTGACACTGAGGAGAAAGCAACATGTTTTGGTAAGTCAAGGGTCTCCTGGCTCTTGGGGGATTTTAGATATCACTTATGGGATTTTAATGGCTTCTAAAGTGGTATTAAAACACTTTTACGTCAAAAGATACGTTGCGGGAGAGAAACTGGAAAAAGAAACAAGGGTGAGACACCATAAGCGGTGTCATGGTCATGGTTCCACTGTCACGGTTCCACCATCACGGTTCCATAGTAAACGGTTCCACCATAAACGGTGCCACCATTTTGGCGTGTGACCGTGAGGGTGCGACTATCACAGTGCGACTGTCACGATGCCACTGGTTCAGTGGGACACCATAAGTAGTGCCACAGTTTTGGTGTGCGACCTTGACTGGTGCCACCATATTGGTAGAACCGTTTAATGGAACTGAGTTTTTGGAAAACTCCTTAATGAGCCATTGTTCGGGCCATTACATCAGATACCTCTGAAACTATTCTCTCCCTCGAGAATCAAAACTAGACCCGAAGAAAAGAGAGGGGTCTGAACAACCACCTCCGAACACACCTCTCAAGAGTAAACCTCCTCGACATCTAGGAACACCTATCCCTCAAGTATCCACACGAACATGTAAAGGTCACACCATCCAGACATATGGATTAGGGGGCCCCTTCTTCCTTGTTAAAATACTATCCTCTTTGGGAGGCACTAACTCGCCTGCACGTGCTTAACCACATCCACTTTATTGCATCTTGATTAGGGATCAGGTCCTACCCTCCCCATATTCAGGACTCTTCACACACATCCAGAGAACAAGGAAAACCGTCCATTTCATAGTTAACAAGGTCAAACAATACATCACAAACAAGTAAAAATAGAACAGAACAAAACCCAAAATAACTCTGGGTACTGAGCGCGCATCTATTCCTCCCGTTCCAAGGTACTCTCCTCAAGTACACCATGCATCCATAACATATGAACCAGGGGAATGGTTCTTCCACGAAGAACCTTATACTCACGATCCTCAATCCTTAATAGTCGCTCTACAATTGTCACATCATCCTCGATATCTAGCTCCCCACAGTCAAGGACATGTGAATCATCATGAAGATACCGATGGAGCTGAGATACATGGAAGATGCCGTGCAACCTCAGTAGTGGTAGTCATAGTGCCAGCTGATAAGCCACTTTGCTGACCCGCCGCAACACCTCGAAGGGTTCGACGAACCTATGAGAAATCTTACTCCCCCTGATGAACCTCCATTTCCCACACCGAGGGGAGAACTTCATGAACACATGGTACCCAACCTCGAACTCTAAGGGTCTCCTCTTATAGTCAGCATATGACTTCTTCTGGTCCTGATCCACCTGCATCCTCTCCCGTATAAGTTGAACCTTCTTCTTTGTTCTCTGTACTACCTCCGGGCCAAGAACACCTGCTTCCCTAACCTCTTTCCAACACATGTGTGAGAGACATGACCTCTTATACAAGGCTTTGAACAGAGCCATGCTACTGGTACGATGATAGCTATTGTTGTAGGAAAACTATACCAGAGGCAAGTGTCATACCCACGATCCCCGAAAGTCCAGAACAAATGCCCGTAGAATATCCTCCAACGTATGGATGGTGTGGTCTGTCTATCATTCTGTTTGGGGGTGGAAATAAGTGTTGAGGCATAGATGGGTGCCAAAAGAAAGTTGTAATCCCTTACAGACTCGTGAGGTATACCAGGTATCCCGATCGGAGACTATGGACCTCAGAACTCCATTAAACCGCACCACCTCATCCATGTACTTCTGTGCTAAGGAATCCACCACACTCGATTCCTTAATTTCCAAGAAGTGAGATAATTTTGTCAGCCAGTCTACCACTACCCCGATAGTATCGCATCCTCCTTGAACCCCGGGTAGTCCCGTGATGAAATCCATCAAGGTGTCGTCCCAATTCTACTCAGGGACATATAAAGGCCACAAAAAACCTCATAGGATGCAGTGTACAGCCTTCACCTGCTGACACACCAGGCACCTTGTCACAAACTATGCCACTGCCCGCTTCACCCTAGCCAACCAAAAATGACCCCTCAAGCCCCTGTACATCTTGGAAACTCTTGGGTGCACCTTCAAGGGTGAGTTATGGAACTCAACAAGAACACTCTTATGCATTTTCACCAGGATGAAAAACATCCCATAAAACATCATCTTATTCTGCCGGTTTTCTAACCATCCTCCTGGAGCGTCACCCTAGCTAACATGATCGCGCATTACTTCTGCCTCTAAGTCCCCCCACTGGGACTCCTCCATCCACTGCAACAGAGAGTAATACACTGTCATTTGGAACAGAAATCCTTTTCCATCCTCCACCCTTGCATCCAGGTCCAGGGCAACCAACTCCTCCATCACCTTCCAAGCATCTGCCGACTCTTGAACCGCAACCTTCTACGACTTCCTGCTCAAGGCATAGGCCACCATGTTCCCCTTTTCTGAGGTGTACGAAAATTCGAAGTCATAGTCTTGAAGAAACTCCATCCACCTCTACTGTCACAAGTTTAGATATTTCTATGAGAAGATATACCTCAAGATTTTGTGATCCGTGAATACCAAGAAGCGCTTCATGATGAGGTAGTTCCGCCTAAACATTTCTGTGAACACAACCACTGCAAGTTACAGATCGTGTGTGGCATAGATACGCTCATGGGGATATAAAGGCCGAGACCCATAAAAGATCACCCCTACTGTTGCATCAGCACACACCCCTTGCCTTTGCCTAAAGTGTCACAAAACACCTCAAACATCACCCCTTCTTATAGAAACCTCAAAACTGGGGCACTAACCAACTTCCCCTTCAGATAACTGAATGTTTCCTAGAATTTCTAACTCTATATAAAAGCTCAGTATTTCTTGGTCAAGGATTTAAAGGGCACTGAAACTCAAGAGAAGTTGTGCACGAACCTCCGAGAATAGCCAACCAGACCTAGGAAACTATGAACCTACATCACATTCTTAGGTGCTTCCCAAGAAACAACTGCTTAAACCATTGACATATCAACCTCTATTCACTGTTCGGACACCACATGTCCAAGGAAGTGCACCTCTCGTGTACAAAACTTTCACTTGGACAACTTTTCGTAGATCTGGTGCTATCATAAGACCTATAAAACCAATAACAGATGCTTGATGTGATCCTCCTCTAATCTTGATTATATCAGGATGTCTTCAATAAACATGACTACAAACTGGTCTAGATATTCCCAGAAGACGGTGTTCCTAAGTCCCATAAACACGACTACTGTGTTCGTAATACTGAACGACATGACCACAAACTCAATGTACCCATATCTTCACCTAAATGCATTATTCAAGATCTCACCCTCCTTCACCCTCAACTAGTGATATCCTGACTGCAGGTCGATCTTGGAGAACCACCCTGCCTCCTTCTACTGATTAAAGAGGTCTTCTATCCTCGAGAGAGTGTAACTATTCTTGACTATTACTTGATTCAGTCTCCAGTAGTCTATGAATAGCCTGAGACCACAATCTACCTTCTTTGAGAATAAGACTAGAGAACCCCATGGTGACGTGCTTGGTTGAAAAAAACCCATCTTTATCAGATCATCAATATGAATCCGTAACTCCCGTAATTCAGAAGGCTCCATCTGATACGGATCCATCAAAATTGTACAGGAACCGGGTTGCAAGTCTATCCTGAACTCTACATCATGTCGAGGGGGTAGAGTCACCACCTCCTTAGGGAAGATGTCTATGAAATCACTGAAAATACTCAGGACTTTCACCATCACTGTATCCAATAACTCCACTGATAGCTTAGATAACAAGGAAATGAGAGGCTCCACTCACCGAATACCCTCCTAGAAACTCCACTCACTGACAAAAGTTACATGATGGCCACCCATATATGAAAACACGATCCTTCTTCGGAAGCAGTCGATAATGGAACCTATAGAGAATAGATAGTCAATGCCTAGAATGATATTGTATGATTACATCTACAGAAAAATAAGGTCCCTACTAGACTGATGTGGTCCCAACATTAGTTTACATCTCCGGAAAACATGAGACAAACTGGTCTGACCTCTGACTAGTGCACTTAAAACCAAGGGTGTGGGAAGCATATCTGTGTCTAGACCCAAAGAATGGGATAGATTGGGTGGGACAAAGTTGTGTGAATCTCTTGAATCAAACAAGGCACAAGCAAGAGTATTATACAAGCTGATCGTACCTCGAATGACTTCTAGACCTGCTAGAACTGCTGCCGCTGCGGCGTGCAAATGCCCGTGCCTAGATCCTCTGCCCCTCGGATGTCAACTGCCTCCCCAAACACACCCTAGTCGAGGTCCCTGAGGAGTGCCCTGATGTCAGCCTCCTCTTGCAATGTCTTCTCTCAGAGGAGCGGGAGCTCGCTGTCCCTGCTGCTGAAATGGCCTGACTGGAAACTATTTCTACTGAGGTGGGAGCTGAACTTTCCCACCCCACTGTACTGCACTCAGTCTGGGAACTGATTCTGAAGGTTCCCACGACTGCCATAGATAAAACATCTCGGTTCTGAGCCCACAAGGAAGGGGCGAGGACCAGGAGATCGAAACTGGAACTGCTCGGGCCTGCTCCCCATTGGCCGAAACCTTGAAGGCCCTGACGTTGGAGGCCTACTGCTGACGGCCTTACCCTTTGATGAGCCTAACTGGCTCCTCTCTCGTGGTATTCCTCCCAGAGTGTTCATCATCTCTACCACTTCAGCCTTATTCTGGACCTCCATGTGTGTCAGTAGAGTGAAGGGAGTAACAACATGCTGAAGAGAAGGTCAGAGTGCTTCCTCTAAATGTATCGTCTGAGACTCCTTATCTGGAAATAAGTCCAGAGAAAATCAAAGGAGATCCCTGAACATGATCCCCAAATCCCTCACTAACATACCCCCCAACTGAAGGGAGAGTTTCCACTGCCTCTTCTCCTCCTTCATCGTGGAAGAGAGGAATTCATCCTGAAACTCCCTCTCAAAGTCAGTCCACGAAACCTCATTCTCCCTCTTCTCCACATGATAGAGCATCCACCAGTGACACACCACTCCCCGCATCTGGATTATAGTCTGAGGATCCTAGTACTCCATCGGAGCCCGTATCAAGATGAAAGCTATCACCAGATCCTCGAGCCAGCTCTCCATCCCTATGTCTGAGATGCTACCCTCATACTTCCCAAGGTTCTTCCGATGAAAGGCATGAAGCGTCCTTTGCCACTAGCCATCCTCCTCCTCTCGATCATCCCCCTACTGATCATCTAAATCAGCCTTCTGGGCCTTGATCACCCGAACTACTCATGGTCATTGTCCGGGTGCCATAACTGTAAGTTAAACAAATAATTCCTAATCCCAAGTAGTGTAGAATATTTATTTAAAATTTTTCTTTGACTTTTTATTTATTTAAAATCCCCAAAATACCCAATACACACAAGAACACAAGTCATTAAGATGCATGTGCCTTTCCTAAGGTATCTACCCTGAAATCAGTGTAGCCTCACTTGGTCATTAGGTAGGTCCAGAGTCCTTGCATCAGATCATAGGGAGGCCTAAAGTCCTATGTCCTAGCCGATCTTCCCTTGCCTATCTCACATGCCATGATTTCCTAACACTGTTGCCCTACCATCCCATGCTATCCTCACCGTGCCTAGCTTGGAACTCTATCCTATATCTCGACCAAACTTCCCTTTGATACCATTATGTCACGACCCGCCTTCACCAAGATGAGGGAAGGGAAAATAGAATGCCAGACCCTTCCTTCTTCATGTTTATGGAGAGATAATGACCCTTGGGACCCGCCTTCAATAGTTCCCAGAGTGGAAACTAGAACCAAGTGTATAGAATCACACACAAAATGGAAGGCATTACCCTTTTTATTTAGTCAGATGGGTAGATAAGATAGTAAATCCTAAACAGCACAAAAACGGGAAGTAAAAGTAAATCCAAAAAAAATCCATTCCCATATGCATGTTCCAATAATAAGTGCTAAAAAAATAATAATACAAGAAATCCAAAGGAAAGTAAAAAAATAAAAAAAAGAAAAGCGTCAACATCAACGGTCCCAACATCCGAACTTGTAGGGTACAACACGGTCCTCGAAGTCCTCCTGGAAACCTGAAAGCAGTTTTATATACGTAGGGTGAGTATACAAGTATAATCAGTAGGGAAAACCAAAAGCTCTCATGCACAAGTGGGGAGGAATTCTAATTCCCCATGAGAAAAGAAGATAACCATAGAACCTAGTAACGAAATTAGCCACCCAAACCTCACCAAGGCACACTCCCCAAATAATGCAAGTAATGTAAAGTAATAATAATAACACATCAATGTTTGGGTACCCCCACACCACTTTCCCAATGGTTATTGATGACATCCTACGTGTCAGACCTTCCCTGTCATTTTCATCGCAGTCCCACTGCTATCCCCCGCCTCCACACACCTAGGCTACCACAACTATATGTCACCATTCCCACAGAAACCTGGGCCAGAACAACTACCATAACCACGCCCATAGAAACCTGGGCTCGAACAACTACTTCCATGCCAGAAGACACCTGGTCCTCATCCCGAAGACACTTGGGAAACAACATGCACGCACACACCTGGGCCAACCACCACAACTACCCTACCTGAAGAATCTTGGGCTATAATGGACCTCAGACCGTCATAGCTTTCTTGAAGACTCTTGGGCTACTCGATAAAGGGAACGTAAATGGAGCTAATAACCATCCACTCATAGGAGTGTTGAAAAAAAACACCCTCCCCCATGAAATGGGGGTGTTCGGAACAATGTGATCAAATTGGGTGGGGCACAAATAAGAAACATAAGAACAAAATTAAACATATAGGTAAACAAGCACTCTTCCCAACCTATGGGTTCCAAAACCAGACAATACACAAACACCCTCATTACTATTCATTCATAAGAAGCACCACAACCACAACCAAGTCACAACTCATTCCTAGAAAACAATTCCCCATTGAACCCATTCTTGTTTTCATTTTCAAGTGATTAAATATAAATAATTCTTCACTATAGAGAAACTAACAGGAATAACCACAAGCTAAGGAAGAACAAATAGCCATGTAGCAATTTAAGCATTCACACCCAGTTCTCTTGTAAAGTCACAACAACAAAAGGGGTATGTGAGATCCCTCAATGTACTGGAACCAAACCAAGACCCAACATACGACCCCACATGACCTAAGATCCACAAACCAACAATTACACCACAATAGGGGATCCCATCCCCATCCACGTCACCCCACAAGCATCAAGAAGAACAACCACACATGTTACCAAGACAGAGTAAGGGAGTTTTCTAGATTATAACACACCATTCATTAAGTATCTTATTTCTATTTGGTTAACCGGGGTGATCACACAAGGATTTCTTATTCACTGGACATCCATTTAATCAACCGACTTTACGTGAATAACCAATTTCCATGTTATAGCCATTCAATCATCACAGGAGATAGGGGCCCATTAGTGCGCAAGGAAAGACCACCAATGACCATGTTTTTTAGTGGACATATGCCCATGAAATTCGCAACTTATAAGCAAGGGTAAAAGTGTAAAAAACATCATCTAACACACCCCTTCATTATTTAAATTTCTATTTATTATCTTCATTAAGGTTTGGTTTCGTCCATCCCTGTAGGAACATTATTATAACCACCATGAATGATACATAGTAAAGAGTGACGAAGGAAGAAATCTACTTAGATGATCAATAATCAATGTTTTTCTTCATGCTCTAAGAATTGGGGATGTGTGACTTGCATGGGAGGAACATCGAGGACTCCAAGAGTGAGCAGAAAAGGCTCTAGCACAGGGGAACCACTTGACTTGGGATGGGGAACTCCCAACGCACCAAGGAAGGGAAATAGACCATCCAAGAAGAAGACAGAATTAATCCTGTTCTATAAAAGGTGAGATCCTGCAGTTACGAGAAATGAAATCCTGAATGGCTTTAAAGGAAGATCGTGGTTTCTCCATGCTGTTGAGTGGTTACACACGATGTAATTAATTTTCATTTAATAACTCTCATCAGATAGGTGACCATAATAGCTGTGTGTTAAAGGATTTACTTTAATTGGAGGAAAATGAGTAATAGGGGCGGAATTTGAAAGTATGGGAAAAGGGTGTGACACTGAGAAAAAATCCACACGTTTTGGTAAGTCCAGGGTCTCCTACATCTTGGGGGATTTTAGATATCATTTATGGGATTTTAATGGATTTAAAAGGGGTATTAAAACACTTTTACATCAAAATATATGTTACTAGAGCAGAACTAGAAAAAGAAACAAGGGTGGGACACTGTTTGGTGAGACACCATAAGCGGTGTCACAGTCACAGTTACATCGTCATGATGCCACCGTAAGTGGTGCCACTTTTTCGGCGTGTGATCGTGGTGGTGTGACCATTACGGTGCCACCATAAGTGGTGCCATTGTTTCGGTGTGAGACTATGACAGTGAGACCGCTACGGTTCCACCATTACGGTGCCACCAGTTCGGTGGGACACCATAAGTAGTGCCACCGTTTTGGTGTCCGACCGTGACCAGTGCCACTGTTTCGGTGTGTGACCATGACTGGTGCCACCGTTTCAGTGGAACCATTTGATGGAACCGAGTTTTTAGAAAACTCCTTAGTGAGTCATGTTCGTGCCATTAAAGTTTCTTGGAAAACCATTATGAATGATTTAAAAGTAAATATGTGTCCAAATAAACCATGTTTATGATTATGAGATTAGATATACATAAAATTTTTAATTTATGTAACATATTTTGAAAATATGCATTATGATTCATAACCTAATCTAGTGAATGTCATTGTTTAGAAATTAATCATAGTGGAACAAATGAAAATATTATCAATTCATGTAATCCATGTAGGTATTTTCTTCCTATGCAAGATAATGATGTTGGAGTAGGAGATACAATAGGTGATAAACAACTTATAACTATACAAGGACAACTTACTCAGGTTATGAATAATAACCTTACCTGTATAGAGAATCCTGACCCACAACGTGGAGGATCAATGTTAGACCACTCCATGATACAATATCTGACAACATTCAATGAGACTATAAATCATTTTGTATCTAAGAAATGGATAAGTTCCTTAGAGAAAATATTTCTTTCTTTTGGGAGTAACGAAAGGGAAAAAGTTTTCATGGTATTTTATCATCTCTTAGGAGATGCGGATCAAGGGTTTCATTAATTCAAATAATAAAGGAACATGACGAAGAAGAAAATATGGAATGGATAGAATTTAAATAACTCTTCCTAGAAAATTTAATTTCCTCATGATCAGTGAGTGGATATGGAGATGAAATTTCTGATTCTAAGGTAGAAGGACAAAGATAATGTTGAAAATAATGAAGCTAAATTCACAAGGATAACAATAAATGTTGCAGACTATATATGTAACCCAAGAAGTAAGATTGAGCTATTATTTTATGGATTAAAACCATTCCTCTTATATGCATTGGTCTCACAATCTTTCTCATCTTATGAAGATATAGTCTAACGTGTTATCAAAATAAAAAAGAAAATATTTAAGTAATATGCATTTAAATTAAATAAAGAGAACAAGAGAGATTTTTAACACTTTGGAAAAGGAAATAAGGGAAAGATGGGAAAATATTAATTTCCACCCCATGGTAATTGTGGGGAGAAACACCCTAGTACTTTCCTAAAGGGTATGTGAGTTTTTTACAAGTGTAGAGAAAAGGCCCCACATCTTGTGATTGTAAGGGAAAGAAATAAGCTACCAATTTTCAATGGTACAATTTTAAATAGATGATAAATTATACAAATTATTGTCCTAAGCATCAAGAAAACTTGCCCTAGAAAATTCCAAGGGAGAAAGGCCATGATTTTGGGATCAAAACTGCTGAGGTTGAAGTTCTTAATGATGTAATGGCAGGTACTTTAATCATTTCCTCAAATTTAACAAAATATTTATTTGATTATATATCCCCTCATTGATTTATATATTCATAGTTTTATTTAAAAATTATATATTTCCAATTCTCATTAACAAGGGAGTTGTTAGTAAAAACCCCCAAGGGATGTCTCATTGTAACATAGATGTGCCAGATAGTTCCCATTATGGCATATAAATGTGCTTTATCTTCTGAATTTATCATCATACCTATAGTCAAATGTGATATAATCCTTTGCATGGGTTGGATATAAAAATATGATGTGAGCATTTATTACAAGAAGATGGAAGTTACGATTTTTGAGAAAGACGTAGAGTCCATTATCTTTAGAGCAGAAACTTCATCATATGATTCTTATCTAGATCCAGCGCCTGTAGCTCTTCAAAATGAAATTATTGGGGAATAAGAGAAGATAAAACCTATTAGTCTTCAAATTGACGATTTACCTATCATACAAGAATATATTGACATACTTACAAATAACTTACCTTGACATCCTTGAGAGCAGGAAGTTGAGTTTTATATTGACATAATCTCTGATGCAAGACCAATATTAAAGACTCATTATAGAATGGACACTATAGAATTAGTAGAGCTGAAGAAACAACTATAGGAGTTGAGTAATAATGGATTTATTCACCATAGTTATTCTTTATAGGGATCCCTAGTTCTTTTAATTAAGAATAAAGTAGGATGAATGAGGCTGTGCATTGATTATAGAGAAATCAATGTTATTATAATAATGAATACGTGTTGCCTGCCTCGCATTGATGATTTTTTTGATAAAATTCATAAAGATCAATATTTTTTGAAGATTAATATTTGTTCTGGATATCATCAATTATTTTTAAATAAAGAGGATATTCCAAAGACACTATTCTAAACAAGGTATGGACATTATCAGTTTACAATAATGTTGTTTGGACTGAATAATGAAACCTCTTCTTTCATGGATCTAATGAACAGAGTGTTCAAGGAATATATTGATGGTTTTGTTATAGTATTTATTGATGATATCATGGTATACTACAAAAGCTATGAATACCATGAGAACCACTTTCGGAATGTTCCGACGACTCTTAGAAGAAATGAGCTATATGGGAAATTTAGGATGTGTGAATTCTGGATTCAAGAAATTTCTTTTCTTGGCCCTATCGTCTCGAAGGATGAAATATATGTTGAACCTACAATGACAAAGGATATCTAATAATGGAAAACACTGTTGAGAATAACCGAGGTACACAGTTTTTTTGGTTTAGCTTGTGATTATCGGTGTTTCGTCCAAATTTTTTCCCAATTGGGTAACCCATTAACCAAGATCACATGTAAAGCGGTTAAATTACTTTGTCAAGAGGAGTGTGAATAATGTTTTTAATAATTTAATAGAATATTATTAAATTCTCGTATCTTGACATTATCATTTGGAAATAATGGTTTTGTGATTTATAGTGATGCATTAAGAAAAGGACTTGGTTGTGTTCTTATGAAGAATGATAGACTTATTTCTTATAAATCAAGGTAATAAAAATTTTGTAACAAAAATACCCAACTCATTATATTGATTTAGCTATATTAATCTTTTTTCTAAAGATGTAGATACACTATCTCTATAGTGAACGATATGATATATATAAAGATCACAAGATTTTGAAATATATTTTCTCACATAAAGAACTCA
The DNA here is from genome assembly GCA_963277665.1 of Viscum album. Taxonomy (NCBI): domain Eukaryota; kingdom Viridiplantae; phylum Streptophyta; class Magnoliopsida; order Santalales; family Viscaceae; genus Viscum; species Viscum album. The sequence goes on along the minus strand of OY728129.1, from coordinate 609,755,845 downwards.
ACATGAGATAATGGATATGACTTGAGCTACTCAAGGATTATGATTTCACAATACACTATCACCTAGGGAAGGAAAATAAGGTGGATGATGCTTTTAGTAGTAAGGACCATGGTGTTCTGAACAAAATGAGAGTTAAAAGGGTTCCTATGTTCATGGATCAAGTAAAAATAGATATGGTAATTACCATGGAAGATGAAACATCACTAATTTTTAAAATGGGTTTCAATACATATTTACTATAAAAGATAAAATGTTCTCAGTTCGATGATGAGGATCATAAAATGAAAATTAATGTTCTGAATGATTGGAGATTGATTTAATTCATATATGAAGATTTTATTTTTAAATTTGGGAAGAGTTTTTGTGTTACCTCTATACCTGAGATAAAAAGGGAATTATTTGATGATTCGCATAACTCCAATTTCACTATACACCTTGGTAGCACTAAGATGTATAGATGTTTGAAGAAACACTTTTTTTGGGACAACATGAAGAGGGGGATTTTTGATTATGTGTCTAGATATTTGGTTGTTCAATATGTAAAGGATGAAATAATACATCCTAGAGGAGTCATGAAACCTCTTCTAATACAATTTTGAAAATGAGATGATATTACGATGAACTTTATCATGGGGATACCAAAGAATCCTAAAAGAAATGATGTGATACGAGTTATTGTTTATTTTCTTACTAAATCAGCACATTTTCATGCTATAAGAGATAATTTACCACATGAATGTTTAGAAAGAATTTAAATTAATGGGTTTTTAAGTCTTCATGGTGTACCTCTATCTATTTTTTCTGACCATGATCCCCATTTTAGATAAAGATTATAGAAAATTCATTAGAAGTCCCTTGATACTAAGATTTATTTGAGCACCACATACTACCCTCAAACTGATGGATAATTAGAAAGGACTATTCAAACTTTGGTATACTTGTTGAGATATTTCTCAATTGACTTTCTAGGTATGTGGGATTGGTATTTACCTCTAGTGGAATCTTATTATAATAAAAGATTCCATTCAAGTATTCAGATGGCGCCGTATAGAGAATTATGGAATGATAAGTCATATACCAACTTGTTGGGATGATTTTGGTGAAAGAAAGCTCATAGGAACAGATCAGTTTGAGGAAAAAATGGAAAATATGAATATTATTCAAACCCATATCAAAGCAACTCAATTTAGGAAAAATCCTATGCCGATAACTGAAGGAAGGATTTTGAATTTCAAGTGGGAGATCATTTTTTCTTGAAGGTATCTCCGTGGAAGGTTGTCATAAGATTCTGTAAGAAGGGTAAGTGAATTACTATGTACATTGGAACTTTTGAAATTCTCAAAGGAATTGGATCTATAACTTACTATTTAGTAATGACACCAAGTCTCTCCAAATTTCATGATGTTTTCCATGTATCACTGTTAAGGAAATACATTCCAGACCCAACACATGTACTCACTTATGAATAAGTAGAATTGTAACATGATATATCTTACTATAAAGAGTTTATATATATTCTTAACACTAGATAACAAGTGTCGAGGAATCAGATGACAGGACTGGTAAATGTTCTTTAGAGAAACCATAAAATGGAAGAGGCGAAGTGGGAACCTGAAGAAATTATGATGAAGAACCACCCCAATCTCATTATGAAGTAATATTATAGAAATTTTGAGTATGGAATTATTTTATGGACGGAATAATGAAACACCCCAATATTCCCTAGTGAGCTCATTTTTGAATAATTCAAAAGCTTGTAATGCACGCAACACCAAGTTCGAGCGCACCATGATCTATCAAACTAGCCCTTTAAAAAGTGGTTATGAGTAGTATTAGCTAAATTATGAAATTTATATATAGTATAATTAATCAAATTTTTTAACAGCCATCGAAATTATTTTATAGTCATAAGATAAGAATTAATCCAATTTTACACATTAAAAGGCTATTTCTTTTCTAAAATTAATTTTACTACTTTTTAATGGAGAACCCAATTTAAATCCTATATTTAAAAATTTTATTCAATTAGAAAAAATAAACTTATACTTTTAAAGTGTATATCAAAGTTTACTTCGGTTTATTTTTTGGTATTTTTCTGATAAGTTTCATGTTTTGTTGAATAGTTAAAAAAATTTAATTTTTATTGAAAATAACATTTTTATTAAAAATAATTTATAGTGTTAAATTATAGTATTTATTGGTTTTAAAGTATAATAATATTAAATTTTTTTCAATTAATCTAATGCAGTTCATTTGAATTATTTTCACATTATAAATGGATATAAACACATGTCAGTCTTTTGATGGTTTATACATTTAAAACCCAATTTTCTCGTTCCATCAATGGGATTAATTTTAATTTAATTACTATAAATTTTGTGTTTTTAATTTTAAAAAATTTATTCCATATTTAGAATCATTTGGTCCAAATTATGTAAATAGGTTATTTTATTTTTTGACATTATGAATAGTAACTTTAGTAATTTTTTTACAACCGTAGTTAAGGTTAAATCATGTAATTAATGGTAAAAATAAATTATATAATTACCCTAACACTGGTAAAAAATCATATTTTAATACTAAATTTGTCCCTTTTTCTGTAAAGTTTAAAATGTAATCATTTAATGGACACTTTTCGATAAATATAACATTGATATTATTAAAATCAATGAATGTGACAAAATGTCACACTCACATTTCTCATATGTATAATTATTTTAATATAGAGTTAAACAAGAGATAAAATAGATTTTAAATAGTATATATAAATTTTAAAAAATTACATACATAACAGTAATTTAATTATAATTTTTAGAGTTTAAATAATTACTATTAATGATGACACAATAGTGATGCATACATTATTTTAGTAATAGAAGTATCAAATAGATGGTTTTAAAAATATTAAAAGAAATAAAATTCAAAATATTTAAGGTTCTACACTAATTTTATAGGTGAATACTACATTTTATGAGTATATTAAAGGGATTGGTTTGAATTTAATGTTATTTTTTAATTTTAATTTAAATAAAATAAATGAATAGTGACAAAATTAATAGTATTGATATTTTATAAAAATAATATTTTATTAAATTATTTAAAAACCATAAAAATATTTAAAAACTAAAATGTGATAATTATAATGTCTAAAAGATCATAAAATTTTCATTTATAGAAAATTGTAACCATCTAAGTAAATATTTATAAACTTTTAATATTTAGAATTTTATTACCAAAATTAAAATTTAATAGATTAATTAAGGATAAATCAAAATGATACGGGAAATAATAAAATCCAAGATTGTATAAATTTTATCCGTTGAGATGATTTCAACATATCACCATATTATCCTCTAAATAACTCACTTTGGAGTTATTTGAAATCAAAAATTATTTTATATTAAATTAATAGATTTATAGTTTCCAAAAGTTCCCCACCCCTCTCTTATAAAAGGGAACCTCACTTTATCTTTTATTAACACCTCTAAAACCTTTTCTATTAGAAATAACCTATCCAATTATCCTCCTAAATTCCCTTACTTCATCCTAGATGCCATACTCTAGGATGGAATCCAACATAAGAGGTCCTTTTTTTTGCAAATCAAAAAGAGATACTTGAAGAAGAGGTAATTGTTTTAAAATTTTAATTAAATTTATTTTCTTATTCTACTTTCTCTTACTATGATTTTTCCATTCTAAAGTAGTAAAAACAGTATAATATACATGATTATATGTTATTAAGAATATGGTACAACCATATTTATCCTTTTATCTATCTTATGAATAACAATATCACCGTGCGTGTGTGCGTACGACTTACCATCTCCAATACATGGTGTAATTTTTTATTCAATAGTACTTTTTTTGGATATGTATAATTATGAATATAATGGATATAAATAATGAATATAAAATTATAATTATTCTTTATAATTAATATATCATCCAATTCCATACCATTTAATCATTATTGTAATGATACTATCGCTGGTGCGTTTATACAATCTACCGTCTCCATGATGCGATAAGATTCATCTTCCACTACAACCGTTTAAGAATGATTATGAAAATCTATATAATTAATGAGTAAAATATTTATCAAATTAATAACTTTATGTACATGAATAATATATATACGATTCATAATAAATAATACTTACGTGACAAAATAAACATAAGAAAATAAAGCAGTTCAAGCCTAAAATAATGATAATAATGAAATATCATTAAGAAAACAAAATAATAGGATCATATATGATATCATAAATCAGAGTTATAGTTATGGTATAACTGAATAACATTATTTAACCATTATACATGATGTTACACACCCTCAAATAATGGAGAGTATGAGGTAATGGTTAATTTTGCAATTTCTTAATTATCCGAGATTGCTTTTATGTAAGAATTTACTAGTACATATTTATCTTCCATGTCCATGTTTCATAAAAATGTATTTCAAAATATTATTACTATTATTTTACAAATTTTTTAATACATTTTTACCCATGTTTAATTTTATAAACGTAATCATTTTTTCATTTTCCTTACGAGGTATTTTTGACTTTTTTGACAAAGTATTAGAATATTGTTCTTTAAAACTTGTACAACATGAGTATATTTTTATGCCATCATGAAACATTAATGTTTTTAAGCTTCCTTTACCAGCTTAAAAAATTATTTTCAATGAAATTATTTTCTTTTTAAATTTTAGGGCATTTTAAATAACTATTTTCAATAAAATGGGGTATTTCTCTAAAGAATATTCTAATGATTCTATTAAAAAAATTCATCTATGTCAAAAACCTTTATTGGATATTATGTTTAATTAAGGTTAATTTCCAATGGTAAAACCTATCATATTTCATTAATGTTTCTATGATTAGTTTGAAAATGGATGCAATATTTGATACCATACATGGATTATGGTTAAAGTATTAATGATTTTCATGGTAGTTTCAATATGAATGTTTATGTTGGTTATGTCTTAAAAATGTCATAAGAAAAATTAATTCGACTTAGTAAGTGTTGGGAGGGACCACTATACCCCCTAGATGCATTAGTATGTCTCCTGAGACAAACTAGTTTGATTTTTTACCTATTTATGTATGGTAAAGACACAAGGCCTTGAAAATGTGGTTATAGTGTCTGGAATTGTGCATTTACCTCATTATCAAATTAGTTATTGATATTACAAGTGATTATTCGACTAGTAGAATATCCATGTAAATATTTATATGGATTTATTTGATTTATAGATTCCATATTATGTTCAAGATTATGTTTTAATGTATTATGTTTTAATTATATACCTTGCCTTAAAAGTTTAGTCTTACTGTTTCCGCTGTATTATTTACCCCTACTGATCATCTGAGCTCACCCCTTTTTTATGTTTCATTTTCCCCAGAATGAAATGAGGTATATTATGACTGCCTATAGGGATAGTCTAAGCAATATGAGTATTTTAATGGAGATATTATGTTGTTTTTTCATTTCATTATTTAATGTAAAACTTATGTTTATATATTTCTTTTCCAAGGCTACTAAACTGATCGGACCTTTGAGATTTGATTTCTTGTGATCATGGAAATGTAATAAAACAATGAGCCTGCTCTGGGATTCTAGGGTCGGGGCGTTACATATTACACCCTACTATGAATACATCCACAACATAATATCTATCTTCTTCATATGTTGGTGAGTGTTCCAGCTAGAATCCACTATCCTTAGAGGCATGAAAATGAACATGTGGTGAGACTATACATCCACTTCATATCACATATGAGGATGTTGAGGTGGATGATGATGATAATATTAAAGATTAGTGTATTCCAGAGTGGAGATGTAGATATACACGCCATGGACCCGTCCTATATACTCCTGGATGTGGGATAGAGGAGTATCCAAGACACATGCATAGATTATATTGATATTATATTTATGATACATGTTTTATGTGCCTTAGTGTTTTCATTTGTAGAGTTCTGTTATTTCTTTCAATAGGTGCCTTACTACTATCAAATTATATACCAAAATCAATAATTACTATTTTTATTCATATTAATACTTAGTATTTTTATCTATATATGTATAACAAATAATATTCTTAAATTTATTAATAAATATTAATAATATTAATTATTTTGAATTCAAAAAGACCCTGGATGAAAATATCCATGTACTTGAAAATCAATATTGATCTAAAGGATTTGAAATTGGTTTTAAAATAATATAATACCATGGAACATGAATCTTTGTTAAGAAAATTATGTTTTATGTAGAATAACATGAATAAATAATGGATATTTTTTTTGAGTATGTGATTATGATTGAGGATTAGATAATCCACAATAAGAGATTTATGAAATTAGAAGTTCATTTGGCCAACTTTGACAAGATACATATTTAGAATTTATAATAGATGGAGATAGTTTATAATGGTACACAATCTTGATTAGATGATTTTAAGATTAAAATCGCTCCATCATGTGATAAAATTATGAACATTATGAAATATATTGATTTGATATTCTTACAGAATAAGAAACAATCCTTAAGATGGTTAAGATTGCATCATCCATGAAGGATAATAAGGAAAAGAAATATCCAAAAAAAATAAGAATGTGATGTGTAGAGATCCCTTATACACTAATATAAATTAGAAAAGATGTTCATATGTTAAATCCTAAATACTAGAGTAATTTTACCAAATTCAATGAGAAAAAACTCAAACTTCCTATTTTCATTAATAAGTAAAGAAGATACACCACATTTCCTTAATCATTGTTGATTAATCTATTATTATGATATAAGGAATTGATGGTGAACCAAGTTATCAATGGGAGAACATGAGAATCAATGAGTGTTATCAATTCTTCATAACAAATATAAAGAAGTTTTGATCCTTTAATGATTCATAACTAGTTTTCAAATACAAATAAGAAAGTGGGTTATCATTGATGAATTTTAAGAATGTGTTAGAATATCCAATAAAATACGTATAAAGAAGATATCATCATGGTTTGATCATATTTTTTGTATCTTAAAGAATAAGTATAGAAGAAGATCATCCTTTGTGAAGTTATATATGTTTTCAAATTTAGGAAGTCACAAGTCAAATATGAATTTTGGTGTATTCTCTAGAGGTACATCTTCTAAGAATATCTATTTTAGAAGCAATCTAGGTTAAGGAAAATTTTAAATGAAAGTACAGAGCATATAAGGGTAAATACAATGATTATTTTCACATGTAATCATTGAGAGGAGGAAGATGGTAGGGGAATGAGAAGGGTTCTTCTTCATTGGGCATCCACAAACAATAAATATGGTACTATTCTTCGACCATGTGAATAAATGGAATTGGTCACCGAAGAGGGTGGTTGGATGATCGGTGCTCACATACCGCCAATAGGGAGAAAAATGGTGAAGTTATTCAAATATATAGTTCATAAGGAAGACGATGACATATTCATCACCATGTATCATCATTCAAATATTCTTATGTAATGGACTGATATTTTCCATAATTATTAAGCATGTTAAGAAGATAATCAAACATGTTACAATAACGGGAAGGGATGTGAAGAGGGAGGAGAGATCATAGTAGTATTAAATGCGGGGAGGAGAAGATGATGAGCCACCATAATAATTATCCTTAGAGATGGTGATATATAGAGTTAATTTCAATAATTAGATATGGTATTCAGTTCCATAATTTTTTATGTGAAATATGATTGTAGTTTTAGAATTAGAGGAATCAACCAAATTTCATTTCATACTTATTTAGATAAGGTTTTATTCACTATAACAAAATTTTATAAATAATTAATTAACCATAATTATTTAACAAGTAATGTAATCATAAATTCATTAACTACAACAAATATGGCCTTTATTAGTGCTAGAAAATGACATTAACAGTTATAGAAAAGAGCTATTAATCGAGGTGAAGATAATGGGGGGGGGGGAGGTCCCTTTTATCAACGCTCAGAAAAGCATTGATAAAGTCACCTTAGTGCTAAAAAAAGAGCTGATAAAAGGTATATTTTATCAACGCTAAAAAAAGCGCTGATAAAAAGGTCATTTATCATGTGGGTGGGATTTTAACAGCGCTTGAACCCTCCTTCTATCAAGGCTAGGCAGATCCCCTCCCTCCCACTGCACCCTGCCCTTGCCCGTGCAACTCCCTCCCACTTGCCCGCACGCCCTTGCTTCCACCAGAACTCAAACATGTGACCTCCCCCCTTATGCGTCTGCACCATTACCACTAATCCATTTAGATTTTTTCTCCATTTAATGATATATCTATTTATATATATATATATTTTTATATATTAATATAGATTCATATTAATATAAATATAATTAGTTATATTAATACATATAAATTTATTCACATATATATATATATATATTCGTATATCTATTTATATATATATTTTTAGTTATAAATTTTTATCCGTTTGTTTATTTGTATATTAATATATATTTATAGTATTTTTTTAAATACATTTACAAAAATTTTTTATGTGTGTTTATAAATAAATAAATAAATAAATAAATACATATATACAACACACACATAGAGAGAGACACACACACACACATATATTTATGAATAAATACATATATATGTTTATATAAAAATCCATAGAATGTTAAAATGACCATAACTTCTAATCCATAAGTCTGTTTCAACTCCACAAATAGTAAAATAAAATAAAATGAAACAATCATTGATATGATATTTGTTAAGGCATAGCAGACATCTGGATCAGAAGTTATAGTTTTTTGAATGTTAAAAAATCTGGGTATCCATAAAAAAACTCAGTTTTGGAGGACTTATGGGAATTTTGGCCTAAAAAAATGTGACAGAAGGTTCTCTTGTGTCACTAGCTGGTAGGTATCATCGCAGTCTTCAATTTGATATTTTGTAGAGCTCAAACTGACACCCAGATCAAAATTTATGGCTGTTTGAGGTTTGAGTTACATTTTCAACTTATTTTAGATCTTTTATTAATTTGTTTGATTTTTTGGGTCTTCAAATTGTTATTAAATGATTATTAGTCGATGATAATTAGACAACTATTAATTAATAATATTTTTTTAAAATATTTTAAAGCTATTTTCACTAAATTTCTTATATATTAAATATAATAGTCTATTTATAATTATCTAAAACATATTTAAAAAACATATATTATATTTATATCAATATAAATATAATTATATATTAATATTTTTTTGAAATATAAACTTTATCACCACTAGGAAAAACCATTGATAAAGACCCCCATTATTAGAACTACTAAAAAAAGAATTGATAAAGGGGTACCTTTTAACATCGATAAAAAAGAGCTGATAAAGGGGGTTCTTTTATTAGTGCTAAAAAAATCACTGATAAGGGGTCACTTTTAATAGTCCTTTTCTTAGTGCTATTAAAAGTGCCCTTTATCAGCGATTTTTTAGCACTGTTAAAGGGTTGCACTGCAGAAACCCAGTTTGAGTTCTCTATTAAAAAACAAGGTTTTATCACCTATCAGAATGAATCTTATTAGTGCTTAAAAAGTGATTCTAAAGACACTAATAAAGGTATGTTCTAAAATAACATCAATGAATAGTCTTTACCAGTCCCAAATTATCATTGATAAATTAATACTTATCCTTTCCCATATTGTTTGGGGTGTCTTGTAACTACTACAAGTTTCACTTTTAAAAGGGCTAGAAATAGGATTTTTAGCAGTGAAAAAGCAATGACATTTCAAGCCTCCCCCCACTCCTACTCTAACACACCCCCTTTTGACATCATTTTCTATTGTCCATTTACCTGTTCACCCACAAAAACACATAGATTCGATCATTTGACATCCCTTGTTCATTTCAAATACTATTATTAATATTTTTAATTATTTAAATAATATGTATTAATATTTATTTATGTTTATTTATATTTTATACATATTGATGATTTTTTAATTAACATGTGTTTATATTTAATTAGTATTTATACATATTGATGATTTTTTAATTAAAAATTCTAAAGGAAGTGTGAACCCCGTTCATGTCTCCTAGTGAGGGAAGAAGCATCAACAGAGTTAATGCTTCTTTGGATCCTTTTTTTAAAATACCCATAACTTTAACCCGTTTTTCCAAAAATTATAAACCCAATGAAAAAACCCATTTTTTGGGGTGTTCTAATTTATTTATTTTTTTCACCTTTAATATAATTGTAAACAATTTTAACTATTTAATAATTTGAAAATACTTCATTAATGTGATTTCAAAATATTATAATAAAATTTTAGATTCATGTTTCACTTTTATAATAATAAAATTATAACATATTATTAATAATAACACATTGCAAATAACAATATTGTAACTAATAAAAATTTAAAACAATTATTAATGTAATTAGTAAATTAATTTTAAATTTCGTAATTGAGAATTAATAATTTAATTGAAAAATAAGAATAATGTTTATAATAGTAATTAATAAAAATTATTAATAAAATTGTAATTAAGTATAATAATAAAAAATAATATAATTAAAAATGATATCTAAAATAGTTATTAATAATTCTTAATAATGTAAGGCTTATTGCCTTACAGTGTTTAAGGTCACCGCATTACTTCCCAAGGGTTTCTCCCTTGAACGTTTTTTCCTTGGATCACTGTTGATGAAAATAATCGCCTTCATAGTTTATGGAAAATAATTCTTGAACAATTCCTCTATGTTGTGAGAACAATAAACAAACATACTCATTCCTCTTCTAAGATCAATCTTAAATGGTTTCCAATTATTTATGATTTTTTCCCCTCATTTGGAAAAATATATGCTTTCTCAAAGATAATAAAATACAATAGTGTGTTCTCTGTGCAGAGCACTCTCCCCAGATATTTTGATCCTCAATGTGCACAAAATTCCTCCTTCTCCCTTACTTCTAGTTGACCTCCCTTTATTGATATAGAGATGTTGTTTTTACCATTATCTAGACACCTAGAAATATCATTTTTGGGATTTTAAACCACCCATAACTCCTCCATAATTCCTCTATTATTTCTCTAAATAACCACTAAGAAATAAATGCTCTTGGACACCTGGGAATCTATGGGTTGGAGCATGGTCTGAAAGAAAATATTTCAACACCTACCATTGTGAAAATTATATAGTGTGTCCAGATCTACCATAGTGTAGTCTTAATTCACTATGGTGTGGTCTATATTAATGCAACATGTTCATCAGTTATTGACATAGGTCCCCAAAATTATTCCATTAACTCCTCCATAACTCACACATGATCTTTGGCATTGTTACACCTCCGAGGTAGAGCGTTTTGCGGCCAGAGTGGAAATGGTTCGACGATGATCATCACCCATCCCTTTTTCTATAGAGACAGGTCCCCGTTGAGTTTACCATTCCTTTGTTTTGACCCGTTCAATTTCATTATCATTTAAAGAATGTTGAATTAACCCTACGTGAATTGTTGGTCCCAACGGGCAATTTTGTGGGGGTCAATCACTCATGTAATCGATCCTTCTCAGATATAAACTCATCGGATGGTCTCCAATGGGTTTATTTGTGGATCCAAGAATGACCAATAGCCCTAGTATCCATGATTCATGGACCTACATTCCAAAGGCAGACACTCATTGGCTGAAGATTTGGCCAACAACACATAAGGACTCCATTGGTTAAGAGGATGGGAGGTCAAGCTCACCGCATCCTTCCAGGGGAGGATTGTTTCCTATTCCAGGACTCTCTTATATATTTATGTTGTGGTCATATGTTTGTGAATCCTTGATTCATTCCCAAAGAGCGTGTCCATGGACTACCCTTAGTTTACAAGATCATCCTGAGAATGCATATGTTTGACTCCACAGAGGTGATGGTGACTTAGCCATATAATAAGGTTCTCTAGAGTTTATTGCCATTCTGGGGGGAGATAAGGTGACTTGATGTTGGGATTGGTCCCACAAGGAGGGATTCCTACATATCCTTGGGAGAGGAATCAGAACCCATGTAGTTTAGATTTTATGGGGATTATGCATAAAAGCTTCCTGTTTGATAAACATGATTGGGTGGACCCTTTATGGATGGGAACCCCTTTGAGATCAGACCTTCTGGTAGGTGTCATACGTATCTTGGTTTGATCAGGAATCAAAGCTCTCTTAGTTCAGAATGTGTGGGAATTATGTGTGGAAGTTTCCCATTTAAGGAGTCATGATTGGGTGTACCCTTTATGGATGGGAACCCTTTTGAGCTTGGGTCTTCTAGTAGGCATCCTACATATCCTGGTTTGACTAGGAATCAGTTTTCTTGTAGTTCAGAATGTGTGGGGATTACCTGTAGAAGCTACACATTTATGGAGGCATTATTTGGTGGACCCTTTATGAATGGGTACCCATTTGATCTTGGGCCTTCTCGTAGGCGTCCTACGTATCCTGGTTTGACCAAGAATCGGAGTTCTCGTAGTTCATAATGTGTGGATATTGTAATACTTACAAAACTCTTAGCCCACGTGATTCATGCACGGTGTGAAAAATAGGAGGATTTGAAATATTCAATAATTCACATGCCTCCTCCCCTATTGGTGTGGGCAAGAGAGCCCACGGTAGAAGAGGCCTGGGCGAAGGTGGTCAATGGTGCGGAGAAATAAACCTTTCAATGTGAAATTAAATTGAAGTTCACGTGGCCCTGCCTTGGAAGATTCGGGAATTACATCAGTGGGAGGGCCCTAGAGCATGTTCTGGGAAGGGGAGGAGTTTCGTTCTCTCCAAATGGGGGAGTGAACATAACTCCATTGACTGATCACTATCCCTAATTTAATGAAAAATAATGTGATCAACCTTAATCTTGAGAACAGGGAGGTTCATGTCAGCATCACATGGTTGGACTCTGTGTTACCATGGGAATGTAGCCTCACATGCATTCCCAAAACCAGCACCTTTTTTGGGAGGGCCTTTGTGACTCTACTTACCATGGGTATGTAGACTCAATGGGGTGAACTGATGCACCTGATGGCCTGATCATACGGGTCTGATGGATATGGAGGAGGATTAATCTTAGTGTCGAAGGATTGGTTTGCGGAGGGATCATGGTGGACTAGACAATAGTGGAGGGTGAGGTTGGAATCAGTAGGATCAATAACCAAAAACACTCCATTCCATGTACTAGTTTCTCATGCGGGATGGGGAAGGCTTCGCATACCGTAGTGGTATGTGGGTAGAATGGCCATCTACGCACCGGTTTGGTACACGAACATGGGTATTTCCAACCACGCACCAAAGTGGTAGGCGGATCCCCATGACACTTTGGGTTATACTTGCATACCAATTGGTTTTGCAGTGTCGGGTTCAGTCCATGTAGCGGTATTCTACATGGAGCACCATACTGAAGGATGGTCCCGGGGATTACCGTTCGCGAGAAATTCATCCACGAGAAGTCTTTGGTTCGTGGTTCAACAATTAGGTTTTCAGTTCTATTATTATTATTATTCAATTTCCCCATTTTATGGTTTGTGGACAACTATACCAGTGGAGGGAGTGGTTCGCGGTTCGTGCATCACCGATGAAACAAGACGGAAGCCAGAGTGTAACCTCTAAGTCTCCCTCAAGCTTTTATCCTCCATCATTCTCTCTATCCATCTCCCCCTATGTCCTTCTACTATTCTCATTTTATAGAGAATTAGAGCAACCGTATCTATTTGGCATGTGAAACCATTTATGGAGGTCCATTAAAGCAATATTTTGACTCACAGAAGACTTGGTCAACCAGGGTTTGTAGAGGATTTGGTTCGCGATAATGGTTCAGGGAACCCTTCTCGTTCGCTTCATACACAAACTGATGTGTTCACAGTATGGTACGTGTATAGGACTTATGTGTACAACTCCTTCGGTTTATGAAATTCCTTGTTTTCCTTGCTTTTTAGCCATCACCTTGTGGGCCAGTGGATTTGCCGAATATCTCACATACCTGGCAGTTTGCAATCCATCTTCTTCACGCACCTCTCCTGGTGATGGTATGTGGGCCACTTAAAAACCATGAAAACCTGAATTCCTTCAATTTCCTCCAAATAAATTAAACTCAATTTGAGTCCCTTCTCCTTGATATACTTTTAGAATCACTTGATTCGAAGCAATTGTGGGGGTATTTTCTCTCCTTGTAGGAATTTTCAAGACCCTACAAAAGACCCCCATCAGAATGGTGTCCGTTTGGAATGAAAATTGGACTATCCCAATGTAGAAGTAGTCCTAAACTGAAATGGTTTGTGGTAGAATAGGTAGACCTAGTAGGAGCGGACCAAACCTATATATAGGAGCCCATTCCATTTGTCTTTTACCATTTCTCACCATGAAAATCACTCTCAATCTCCCCGTCCTCCTTCACTCTCGTGTACCATGTTCCTTGTGAAAATCTTGTTCACGAATGGCTCTGTAAGTTCTACAAAACAATTTCATTATCGTTCCTTCATCCGCGTATCATATTTTGGATTCTTCAAATGGGATTGTGGAATTTTAAAACATAAAATCCAAATTCATCATGGAAGAATGCTACATAGCTGGCTTGTTCGCATACCAGACTTCAAAAACTATTAATAAATACTTAAATTTTAATCCACAACTTCTGAATGGGAACTTAACTGAGGCCAAGGTTCATAGTTTCTTCATTCCATGGACCGTTATATTTTCCTGACAATGGTTCGAAGGACTATGCCTCATGGTTCTTTCACATACCATGGCTGTACGCGGTGAACTGCATCCGCATACCATAGCTGTACATAGGATGCTCTTTCCGCATACCGTTTCTTAGAACAATACATAGATCTTTTTGTAAACATGTTTTAAGTCCTTTAGCCATTTTGCCATAGCCTTTTCCCATCAATTTTTATCATACTAACTTCTCACCGACTTCTGGATCTTCCTGGGAAGGCTACAATGACTGATTCATAGGCTACTGCAAAATCAACGAAGAAAACGGCCACCATGGAGAGGAATAAAGATGATCATCTTCGAACCCACATCATTCCCTGTGAAATATTTCTGATGGTATTCTTGATGCTAGAGATTTTAGCTTACATGTTATCCATACTATTGCCACTTTTTGGCTTTAGTCTTCCCGCTGATGTGACTCTACCACTACCTGACCATGACTTCCCTTTCATCCTCTTAAAGGCACCACAAGATAAGGATCATGCCAGCATTTCCCCAATCAGAGAATTCATAGCCACTCTTATTCAGAAAAACATCTTCATACTATGAGGTTTGGCATGGACTTAGGGAAATTGCGGGTGCTGCAATGGTATCCCGAGACTAGACATCCAAGAATACCCATCCATTATCAGCATCTCTCGAGAAAATCCTAGTGGAATTTGGAGCACCAATTAGGATTTTTAGGCTGGAGGATGTTTCTCTGATGAGTGGGCATGGGCATTCGGGGTGCATCTAACCTATATGGAGTCCCCCGACCAGCTGGAGGTGGTGGGATTGCACCAGGCAGCCTGGGTGTCTTAGTTTTTAATCTTATCTCAAGGTGAAATCCTTCTGGAATTGCTCATCCACTGGTGTTCGAGCACCAACATCATTCAACTACTTCACGGGGAGGTGGGGATTAGTTTATAGGATATCTACCAGCATGGAGGTCTCCCTATCCTTTGAGAAAAGTACAACAAGTTTCTCCAGGAAGCCACCACATGGAATGATACTGATCACGTGTTTTCTTTGACAAGCAACTTACTAGTCATGGAAGCGGGATCACATGATCATCCCCTCAAGGCTCATTACCTTATCCCATTTGAAGCGTGGATAAGGTTATTTATATAGATGAATGGACCCAAGCCTAAGGCTCACCACAGTCAAACCCATCCCACTCACTAGTCCCACCAAACCCCAGGGTCATATTGTACCACCCTCTAAGAAGGGCAACATACCACATGTGGATATGATCTTCGACCAGACATTTCACCTGCACTTAGGCTAGTAGGTTTCTTTGCCATGTTTTTAAGTGGATGGTTCTTCCCATCCCATGATGTATACACTGGGGTTCGAGCCTATATGTTGATGATGGAAGCCATTCTAGAGGAGGGTCGACCCATTAATTTTTCCCTTCCTACCCTTGCCTGGCTTTATGAATTGTTGGGAAAGATTAAAGAAGGCAGGCCTCCGCATAATCTCAGTAGACCATTCCAATTTTTGTACAGTTGGATGGTGGAACACTTCTCCTATTATGAATATTGGCATACCAAATGGGTTCCCCATTTTGACTTTCATCTTGCTCCCCTCAGTATTTCTGCTATTCATCCAAGGACTCTGACTGTTACCGATGCGGTTGGGATGTTAAACAATGCCTCTCATTTCCTGTTCGCACCACAACCTACCCCTCATGGATCATTGAAAAATGAAAAAGCTGGTTCCTTTGAGGAGTGTTCATACCTCATCACGCTTTTGGATGGGATGCTCACTGCTCATGTATACCGAGTAGTTATTTTTTAGCCAGACCCCCCTATCGGTTTGCCAGGTAGTTTGGATGCCTTCAACAGATTGCGTTGCTTATGGTTGTTCGATTAAGGTGAGAATATCATCCTGTGGTTCTCCTCCAATTGTGGCTTATGATGATGCACGAAGGTGAAACTAGGGAGATTATCATTCCTAACATGATGGGCCCCACCTTTCTGTCACTAGAGTATACCCAACTTTGGGTAGATTGTTACCCTGTTGGGATACTAGAAGAACCTGTTTGATGGGTGAAGAAAACCTTGACTATTCTTTACCCTGTTCTTTGCAAAAAGACCATACAAAACATTACTTATACCATTAAAAGTGTAATATCCATGCCTTCTACTTCTGTCCCTATAAAAACCAAGATGGATACACCTCATACTCCTACTCTTGTGGTATGAAGGCATTCCGGCCATCGTCAACATCATTTGGGAGGGTTTTCATCAGTACAACCCATTTTGGTGGGAAGTGATTCAAACTAATCCCCTCCTACAGATATTTCCCAAGATCTTGCTAAGATTGGAACCAGTTGAGTATTTCCAATCATCCCAAAGACCACAGTTAGTCCTCCGCATCCGGCTCCAGCGGCTAGGCCGTCTGAGGGAAAAGAGAGTCTCTTGTATTGGGTGACTTGCCTTAGGTACCTCCACACTCTCATGGTGATGCTTCCTACTTACAAACATGTGGTAGTAGGGGAGGAGTGAAGTGCCGATGTTGAGGAAATACACTAGGAAGTGTGGAATGAGGCATGGCTCCAGTAATGTACTCTCACCGTGGAGACACCTATGGCCAATTTCGCCAATGAGGGTGACAACTTTCAATGGTTATTCACTAATATGGGCTTTGGTGGCTTTGATTATCATCACTTACACCTCCTTATCTTCCAAATAGTCATTTCTTGGGAAGACCTTACCTCCTACAAGGAAAATCAGGCCATGTTCATTTATTCCCATTACTAGGTAGTTACCTACCAAGATATTTCAGAAGAATTTGATCATCTTTTGGACGAGGTGGTTAATGCCCATGATTTGGTGGAGGCCCAAGAGGAGGATCTATGGGAGTGTGAAACCTGTGTAGCTAGGTTGATGGAATAACTAGCCTCCTCATGTTCTAACTATGAAGCCATCCAAAATAAGGGGTGGGACCTTAAAGATGTTTTGGAGCAGGTGCGTCTGACAATGAAGGCCAAAACGAAGGAGAGAGCTTAGTTAGAGAAAACTATCGATGACCCTCGGTGATCACTTATCGTTCTTCTAGAAAGGGAAAATCAAGCCTTGTTATAGTCATGTATCAATGCACAATATGTACTCTCTCTTTTTTAGTACTCTGGAGAGACTCTGAATTGGGGATGTTCCTCCATTTTTTTGAACTCAATGGAACAGATTTGGATTTTAAACATCTCTTCTCCATCTCTTCCTATCAACATCATTTTAATCCAGTATTATTTGTAAACTGGGACATGAAATTAACAAACTGAAATAATTGACTTGAGCTCTAATTTTTCCTCGAGACAGGGGACTCAACAAGCGTAGTTCGACTATTGTTGTGGTTTTATGGAACACATCATGATGTTTTACGTCTTTTTTCATTATTACCCTAATTTTTCCTAAACCTTCTTGACACAGGCTTAGAGGGAATAATTAGGCTTTTTCTTAGGCCACCCATTGCAGGTTTTCGACCTAACAAGATTTATGTCTTTTTCTGATAGCTCAATGTTTTTTTAGTGAACCAATACCTGAATTTTTCCTAGAGGTGACTTATATAGATTTTTACTCTAGAGAGTATGGTGTTATTTCCCTTCTTTGGTAGTCCATGTTCATAAAAATCAACCTTATTACCGATGTTTTAGGTCGACTATCTTTGACTAAACTTAATGGGGTAGGGACCCAACTCAAGAACATTATCCAGGAATGTTATAGTATCCTTAAGACATGGAATAAGTATTTTTATTGACCCTTAATTTTTGGATTCTAGACATGCTTGAGACTCGGGAGATGCTTTAGGAATACCTAGGTAGAAAAGGACTATCCTAGGGACAAATTTTCCTTTCATTGATGACCATTTTTGTGAGAAAAATATGCAAATCCACTAGGGAATGATGTTCATAGTTAATCAAAGGTGTCCCCGGGACACTAGCCTTCCATTTACAATGGCCAGGTGGGATTTGAAACATTTTGGATTTATTTTGATGTTGAGAGCTACAATGGGTGGCTGTACTGAGTAGTGTTGTCTGAGAACATTAGGAACATTCAAATAATCCTTGGGTGGGAAATTAGTCCCTCACATTTTTTACTCACGTGAGGGAGATCTGGTGAATGATCAATTCAGTTAAGAGTTCCCCCTCTTTATTTTTTATTAGGGGCACCTGGAAAGAATGAGGTACACAAGCTTTCATTTAGGATTTTTCCAAATATGGGGGTGTGACAAGACATGGATGTCATTTGAGCATATATAGGATGGAAAGGAATCTCGTAGGGATGAATTTGACTTTGATTGACAACTGTTTTTGTGGGAAACATATGCAGAGCCACTAGGGCATGATGTGCATAGTCAGGAAAAGGTTTCCACAAGACACTGGCCTTCCATTTCTGATGAACTTTTAGGATTACGTAGATTGATAACTTTTTGAATATGGTACGTGGCCTTCGACCAGGGGTTCCCTAATCAAAAAAGGAGGATTTTTAGATGAAATTCTTCAGGGAAACCCAAAAACGAGTGGGGGAACTCTTACTTTTCATGCGGATCAACATCACACATACAGCTGATATAACTTTTAGAAACATCAAAAGAGACTAGAGATGAACCGAGCCCATATGTTTCGATATATCCAGGATATGTAAAAGGAAGAAAATGTAAACCATTACATTGAAGGTCCTTGAATCAAGAGGGATTTAATGAGTCTTGGAAACCATTGGGCATACTGAGATAAGAGAGGACACTCATGGGGATGAATTTTCCCTTGATTGATAGTCATTTTTGTGGGTGACATATGCAAAGCCACTGGGCCATGATGTGCATAGTCAATAAAAGGTGTCTGTAGAACACTGTATTTCCATATCAGATGGCCTTGTAATGTTATGTAGATTAAAGATCACTCAAATCACAAAGTTTGAAATATGGAAGGAGTGTATTCGGACATACTGGATACATCTAGGCTGTGATTTACTAATAGAATAGTGTCCCTTATGTAGATCTGACTCATACACAGGGTGAGGCATTCGTTCTATCTTTGGGATTCCCAGTCGTTTAACATCAGATGGCCAGGACATGGGGTTCCTCTTGGGGGAGTGGAATCGGGAAATTCCTTTTAGGGTCGTGATTCTAGGACCAAATTCATGTGCCATTTTTCCATAATGTCATTGTGTATCTCTCATTGAAATCCCTAAGCTCACATAAGCTATGATCTGTGTGAGAAATAAAGTTCTATGAGGGTTTTGTGTCATTTCTTAGGAATATAAAAATCAGCATTAGAGGGAACTTTTGGGATTAAACCATTTTATGTGGTTTAATGTCATGTAGTGAGGACAATTTTGGCCTTTCATTTTAACGTTGTACAGTGAGGATGATTTTGGCCTTTCATTTTAACGTCGTACAGTGAGGATAATTTTGGACTTATAGTTTAACGGCGTGCGGTGATGATGATTTTCTAAGCATTTTAGAGTCATGCGGTGAGGATGGTTTTGGACTTATAGTTTTACATCATTTGGTGTGGATGATTTTGGACTTAAAATTTAATGTCGTGCGATGAGGAAAATTTTACTATCATAAAGATCTTTAATAGTTTCCAGTTAATTGCAATTAGGATGTTCCTGGAATTCCTTAGACGTGAATGATGATAGAAGGTGTAAACCATAGACCTAAGGGTGACTTGATTTAGGAGATATGGTATGGGGATTGGAAGCCATTGGGCATACTGGGATAGAAGAGGACTCTCCTAGGGACAAATTTGCATTTGATTGATGACCATTTGTGTGGGGAACATATGTAGAGCCACCGGGGCATAATGTGTATTGTTAATCAAAGGTTCCCACAGGACACCGACCTTATATCTAAGATGGCCTTAAATTATTATGAGGATCCATGTTTTTCTGAGATATGAAGTGTGACAAATGAGAACGGTGTGCCTGGGAATGTGAGAATACCCAGACCATGATTAATAGTGACCTACTTGGGGCTTCCATATAGGTCTGACTTATATGTATATAGGGAAGAAGGATCTTTTGACTTCTCATGACTAAAAGGCATGTGCAGATTCTTATAATACTGAGGAATGGGCCACACATAACTCTTAAAGAATTTCGCAGTTTTATTGTCATGCGATAGGACTTTTCATGGACTCCCTGTACAAGTCTGACATACACATGGGGGAAAGGGGAATTTTTTTTGTGGGTGGTTGGGCCAGGATGTCAAATCCGAGCATCACTACGTATCGTCCGAGGACAGGAATACATCCATACGTAGTTCTAGATGTTCCCAACAAACATTTTTTTGATGTGTTAGGGACACTTGAGGGAATTTTGGTTTCACTTGATACGTGTTCTAAGCCTACCATATTCCCCTATGATTAATTTTCATAAGAGAATCCCTACCACCGATCCTAATCTCATGTGAATTATACTCGATGTGATAAATTAATAGTGGTCACAAAGCCTCCATCGCAATTGCGAGGCGATGGAGAATATGATGGGGGAATTTTCGTTTTCTTTCCTGGTGGGGCTGGGCCATGATCAAGGATCGAGGCATCACTACATATCCTATGAGGGAAGGAATCAAGTCGTACATAGTTTTGTGTGTATTATGTACTGATTTAGCTCGGTTCAAATGGCAGGGGAACTTTCATTCTACCCATCATAGTTTCTAGGTCTTCCATATTACCCCATATTTTACCTTTGTAAGATAATCTCTATCACCAATCCTAAGCTCATGATATTTGTACTCGATGTCAGAAACAAGGAGTGATAATGGTTTCCTATAAAAATGTGGGTAGATAAGGGGCATGCTAGAGGCATTTTTTTGAAGGGGGATGGGCTAGGATTGAAGATCGAGGGGTCACTGCGTATCTTACAAGGGCATGAATGAAGCCGCATGTAGTTCTATGAGAGATCATGCAGTTTACTTTTATACAATTAGGATTTTTTATGCTACGTAGTTTAACATCTTACGGTGAGGAAATGAGTCACAGTTTAACACCATGTTTTAGGGACTAGTTTCTTACCCTTTTAATGTCATGTGGAAAGGACTATTACTCATAGCATAAGGTTTTAGGGTTTGGACCATGATATGGAGGCTTTTTTAACTCATAGTATAAGGTCTTAGAGCTCATGACTTATAATTTGGGGCATTTTTACTCATAGTTCACGGTCATAGAGCTCGGATCTTATCATCATGGTGATTTTACATTACTCATAGTTTAATGAATTAGAGTTTTCACAATGATATAGGGGTATTTTCATGCATTATAACTCATATTTTAAGGTCTTATAGTTTGGATCGTGGTATGGAGGTGATATAACTCATAGATTATGGTCATTGAGTTCAGACCATGGTATGGAGGCATATTATAACTCATAGTTTAAGGTCTTAGAGTTTGGACCATAACATTGGGGGAATTTTTTTTCTTTCATGTTGCATGGAATAATACCGTACAGTTTAACATCATGTGGTTAGGATGATGACTCATAGTTTACGGTCATAGAGTTTGGACCTTAGCATTGGAGTCATTCTTAACACATAGATTAACATCTTAGTTTTTTTACCATGGTATGGGAGACATTCTTTACTCATAGTTTAACATCATAGAGTTTGGACCTTGGTATGAGAGACATTATTTACTCACAGATTAACGTCGTAGAGTTCAGACCTTTGGGATACATTTTTTACTCATAGTTTAGCATCGTAATGTTTGGACCTTAGTATGGGAGACATTATTAACTCATAGTTTAATGTCGTAGAGTTTGGACCTTGGTATGGGAGACATTATTTACTCATATTTTAACATCGTAGAGTTTGGACCTTGGTATGGGATGATATGTGAAGTATTTCTTCAAGAACTTCGCATTTGTAGGGGTTGTGATGAGCTCTTCATCCATTGATATCAGGGAGTATGCTCCATTGGAATAGACCCTATGTATGATGTATGGTCCTTCCCACTTTGGTTCAAGCTTTGGGGGCTTCTTCCCAAGTATCATCAGGGTTCTGAGTACTAACACCATTTCTCCTTTTAGGAAAGATCGAAGGAGAACCTTTTTATTGAAGGATCATGCAATCCAATTTTGGTAGATTTCCAAATGGTGCAGAGTGTGTAGCCTTTTCTCATCTAGCTTCTCCAATTCATAAAACCAACTCCGGGATTTCTCTTCCATGGACAGTTGATCGTAAATGTCCACACAAAGTGATGGAACTTGGATTTTTATAGGTAACACCACATTTACCCTATATATTAGTGAGTATGGGGTTGCTTGGGTGGAAGTGCAGTTCATGGTTTGGTAAGCCCACAAAGCATGAAGGAGATTATCTAGACACTATTTCTTATCCTTATCGTCCATATTTTGAACTATGTTGGAAAAATTATTATTGAAAGCCTCTATCTTCCCATTGGTCACGGCATGGTAGCAGGAAGACCGGTTAGCCTTGAATCCATATTACTGGTATAGATTTTCCAGATCAGTAGAGTAGACGTTGGTGTCGTTGTCCATCAGTATTATATGAGGGAAAAAAATATGGTGATGATGTTGGCCTCCACAAAGCTGACGATTTTTTTCACCCTGACTTCTTTAAGGGGTTTGGCTTCGGCCTATTTAGAAAAGAAGTCGGTCACTGTGAGTATGAAATTGAATTTTCTGGCTAGGGTGGGAGGATATGGTCCCACAACAACCATCCCCCAAGTGATGAATGGCCAAGAGTACATAGCCATATTAAGTAACTCTAGGGGGTGGTGTATGAAATTTGCACGAACTTGGTAGGAATGATACTTTTTAGCGAATATGGACCAATCATGTATCATGGTGGGACAATAATACCCATGCCTTCAAATTTGGTGAGAGATCTTGGTTGATGACTGGTGTGATTCACAAGCCTCAGTGTGCAATTATTTCACTACGACATTAGTCTCTTCTCCATCAATTCACCTGAGAAGGACTCTGTCAAGGCCTTATTGGTAGAGAACATTTTCATGGTTTACCCCATTTTACAAGGTAAAATTGACAGCCCGTCTTTGGTCCTGCTCACTTCCAGCCCTATCTGGTTGGATTTCCCCATTCCAAATATAATTTGTAATGGGTGTCATCCAACCGGTGGTGTGGCCATAAGGCTTAGTAACAAGACTAATTTCGTCAATCTCTTCTGTATTGATCTAGATGAATGGAAAGATCATCTGGTGGTGAGAAATGCTAAGGACCGTCTCATCCCGGCCGGGATCAGACAAGGCTATGGATTCGTTTTCCAAAGTGTCAAATTGAACATCTATAACCAGGTACATAAGTCAACATCGGTTCTGATGGGAGTTCTGACATCAGTGCTCGAACATGGTTCATCAAGGTAACCAATACTTCTTTCTTGATAGCATTGTAACTATTTACCTGTTTGATAACTAGATCTGAATCACCCTTTATTTTTAGGTGTTTGGCCTGCAACTGGAGTGCTAACTCTAGGACAACAATGAGGGCTTAATACTCTACTTCATTGTTCATTCAACCTTCTAAAAGAAGGAAAGAGTAAGGGAAGATATATTTTTCAGGAGATACGAGTATGACTCCCAACCCCACTTTGTTGAGCTTGGGATACTCCATCCTTTTCCCTTTCGGGCTTTGGGAAGCACTGTCGAAGTACATTTAACATGTATGGGGGTTCTCTTGGATGGAAAACTCTTCTTCATTCAGGTGTTCGACATCCAATGGTGCTATTTATTCTGAGGGGTGCTCGACTAAGAAGTCTACTAATGTCTGACCATCGACAGCCTTCTAGGGAAAATATTGTATGTCAAACTATTGTTGCACAACCTCCCACCATGATAGGTGCCCATTTAGCATGGGACAGTTTGGATATACTTGAGTGGGTCACATTGGGAGACCTGGTGGAACTCATGGTGTTGCAGGTAATGCCTGAGCTCATGAACTGTGAATATTAGGGCTAGGCAGTTCTTTTCAATTTTCTAATACTGAGTTTCGACATCGACCATTGTCTGGCTGAGGTAGCAGAGGTTGTTCTCATTGCTGGAGTCATTTTTTTGCATGAGGAAGGCACCTAATGACCGTTCTAGGGAAGTTACATATAAAATGAGTAGTCTCCCCTCAATGGGTGGCATGCGAATTGGCATTCTTAGGAGATATCATTTGATATTGTCAAATGCTTCTTTAAAATCATCATCCCACTCATACATAACTCTTTTATTCATGATTCTGGGGAAAGGTAAACATTTACCTGCTAGGTTGGATATGAAGCACTGAATGTAGTGGAGGTGTCCCTGGAGACCTCTCAAATCGATGTGGTTGTGAGGTGTGGACATGCCAAGAATGGATTTCATCTTCTTAGGGTCGAATTTGATGCCGTGATGGTGTACGATGAAGCCAAGTAATTTTCCCAAGGTAACAACAAAGGCACATTTCAGGGGATTCATCTTCAAATTGTGATATCACAATTTGTCGTAGATAGTTTCAAGGTCAACCAGGTTGTTTGAATGCTATCGTGATTTAACCACTAGGTCTTCTACATAACACTCGACTAATTTTCCCAAGAAGGGATTGAAGATGTGATGCATGGTGTGCTGATATGTGGCACCAACATTCTTTTATACCAAAGGGAATTACTTTATAACTAAACACTCCTTGAGGTGCCCTAAAATTAGAAACTTCTTCATCTCCTCAGGCCATCCAGATTTGATTGTATCCAGAATAGCCATCCATAAATGAGAGGGATTCGTATCCGGCTGTTGCATCTATAAAACATTCTGTGATCGGGAGTAGGAAGTCACCTTTTGGGAAATGCCGATTAAGTTCCCTAAATTCAATGTAGATTCTAATATGTCCATACTTTTTTTTATAGGGACTATGTTCTCCAACTAGATCAGATATTGGACCTCCCATATGAACCTGGATTTTATCTGCATTTCCACTTCAACCTCTATTTTGGCAGCATGCATTAGGTGGGTCCTTCTAGATACCTTTTTATATCCCCAACGATCTTCTCGTAAGCCCATACAATGAGTGGAAACCTTAGGACTGAGGCCTAGAATTTTTATGTAATTCTAGGCAAACACATATCTATTCTTCTTTAGTAAAGTGGTATATGCCTCCTTCTCCATGATAGGAATGACCATATTGACTAGAGTGGGCCGCAGGTCATTTTTAGTTCCCATATTTATCTCTTTAAGTTCATAGATTGTGGTGGAGACACATTCTTCGAATGCAGGAGGGGAATCTTTGAGGTCTTCTTCCTCTTTTTATTCTTCTTCATCATATTAGACATCTTCCCCTTTTTATGGAGAAAGGATTTTTGATAAAAACTTTCCAATGTTGGAAGAGAAATCTCCTTTTTCCCTAGTGTGTGAGGCAAGGGTAGTTCGAGGTCCCAAGTATGAGCCATAAACATCTTTGATAGGGATTTTCCTGACAACATGAGAGTCAACCTGCTCTTCTGTGTCTTTGGACTTGGTGGTCTTAACAAAAACCATGCAGACAATTGAATCTGCACCTAGAATTGCACTTATGCATTCTACATGGTTAATGGGTAGTACATACTCTTCTCCAAGTTGTTGGAGGGGTCGGTGGGATCCATCTCCAATCCATTCGAGAAATTGATCCAATCAACGTCATCAGCTGAAAGATGTTTTTTTTCGACTCATAGAACCCGACGTCAATATAGTCTGACTCGCAGAACTCAAATGAAGATTTATCGACGTGAAATGTCCCATTTTTCCCATTATTGAAATATATGATGTACTGATGGTTGGAGGATGGAATTGTAGTGCGTTTATGCAGCCAAGGCCTCCCCAACAGGATATTGAAGTCTATACTTTGCCTTACCACCAAGAACTCAGATCTGATATGAGATCTTGGAGCCACGTTTTAAGCTTGATTCATCCCAATTGTTTCTACTCACTTTTTTCGTACCCTAGAAGAGTTGTAGTGCAGGGTGTCAAGCTATCTTCATCATATCCCAGTCAAAAAATAATTCTCAATGGGAGGAGGTTGAATCTAGAGCCAGTATTGATGAAGATCCTTCGAACATCAATTCCATTTATCCTACCAGACACATATAAGGTTTTGATGTGCCCTTTCATGATGGAGTCTTCATCCCTATTTGTTAAAGAGATGATGACATGACACTCTTCAGGACTAGTATCTTTTCGATAGACTTCGGACGCTGCTACTTCAGCCTCGAACTCCTGGGGACTTATCAAGGATTCAATGAGTGCCTCCCTAAGATCTATGAAAAAAATCAATGCATCCAGTATTGAAAACATTGCTGGTATTGAAGCCATCTTCCTTAAAATATCATACTTCTTCTATAAAGGTCAACACTTCCCAAATCAGAGTTTCTATTTTACATACACTTAAGGGGGTTTATCTTTGGACATAGATGGTTTGACCTCTATAGCAGGGGCCAGCGGTGCTGTAGTCCTTTCCACATTTGGCTGAACTGGTCTTCCTGTATAACTTGGGCAGTTTAGTACTTGTTTATCCCTTGATGGATATTCCAATATAATTGGGCTTGGGTTTATTCTAGAGGGGGTGAAGGAGAATTCATGTTCCTGTTCTGTCTATCAAAGGGTACTTCTGTGAGTTTCTGTGATGTGAACAATTTGACTTATGGCATGGCTGGGAATTTTACTCCTGCCACGATCATGCCTCCTGGGAAATCTCTGGCCTCTACAGCCTCTTACTTTGGATCTCCAGTTAGGTATGGGGAATTTAGGTTCATGGACACAGTCTTCATCATTGAAGGTATCCATCATGTGAATGACATTAATGGTGCCAAAGATCAATTCATGATCCGATACTATTTCTGTTTGTTTCTCTCATTATGATGTGTCGTTTAGTGGGACAGTGCCCATTGAATCATTTGGTGGGGAAATTCCCACTGTACCAAAACTGTTGGTATGAAATTAAAAAGTGTCAACAATGAATTCATCTTTGGTGTCATTTCATCTCCTTGCTGTTTCTTTCTTCCCTTCTGGCCATTGGAGGTCCGCATGGCCGAGGAGGATGGCGGTGTTGTATCAGGAGATTTTGGGGGCACAATTGGTTATTTATATTGCACCTAGAGGATTCCATGGACAAAGTTGATGGTCTTACTGGTCATCCAATTTTCAAAATTTTTCTCTTTCTTATTGGTGACTGTCTGTCATTCCTCTTACTCTCATGAGTCTGAGGTGGAAACATACGCCACTTGTGTTGGTGGAGGGCCCAACTTGATTTTCCCGGAATCCAACATTTTTTGTAGGAGATCCTTGAAAACAAATAATTTATGGATGGTGTTTCCTAGTAAATGGTGATACAGAAAATAATTTATATGGTCTTTGAGACCCACTTCATTGGCTCACTTTGGCTCTGGCAGTCGTAGCAGATTGCAATTCATGGTGGCTATGAAATAGCAGTGGTCCTGGTCATCTCAGAATGAATAAAAATTCATTCTTTGTTCTTATAACTGATTTCTTTTATCACCCCATTTATCATCTTTCCAAGGTAGGGGTGGTTTTTGGCATCCAAGGGGTATCTCACGGTTCGGTGGGGGCATCACAACTCGAGCTGGTGCCGGGGTGGATTAAGCGTGACAGAAGCCACTTCAGCTTTTTTCTGTTACTTTCCCAAGGGCCGATGGGGACACTCAAGACATAAGATTTGTCCTTTTCATGTATTCTTATACCCTTTGGGAAATGGAATAGAAGTCTCTAAACCCACTAGTGTACTTCACCAGGATAAGTGGCATTCACAATTCATCCCGAAGGTTATCGATGCACATGGAAAGCATCTCGTACTTGAGGAGTATCTGGTTTAGGGAATATGTTAGAACATTCTATCTTGAAATGATGTCTATGAATCTCTCATTATATCACTACTTTCAATTCATGAGATCACTAACCATAATCTTGGGCAGCGTCGAAATGAACTGGAAGATAAACTGTCACCAGAGGTCCTCCCAGCCTGTAATTGAATTGGATGGCGGGCTAGTATATCATACGAAAACTGAACCCTGTAGGATTCGTATGAAGAACCTGAGTTTTATGGATTCTTTCTACTCTTTAGTGCCCATAATGGGGTCATAGTAATAGGAATAGTGCATCAAATAATGTTCTGGGTCCCCCAATCCATTGAATACTGGGAATACGGGGTTCCTGATGTTTGGTGGTGGCAGAAAATTACTCACCCACTCGGGGTAGGGTTTGCACTCTGGTTGTATCAGAGCACGCTGCCCCTACATGGATTCTTGTAAAGCTGTTAGCTACTAGACGTTGTTTAAGATCCCTTGATGCATATTTTTCGGTCATGAGCATATGATGCCATGACAGGGGTCAAGATTGGGTGTACCTGTGCAATTGGAATTTGGGGTGGATACCCAGCTGGGGGAATCATTTGTAGGTTTACCTAGATATATATTGACTACCTTCATAGTGGGAGAAGTCTTTATTTCTTTCCAGGTCCAGGTTTAACGGTCCTTCAAGCATATAGTTTTTCACCGAAATGAGTGCTTGTGGCATATGCACCTCTTCTGGGAGCACCTGCTGACATTTTGTTGGGGGAACACATCTAGCAAGATAACTCATTTTACGTAGCTCAACATTAATTTT
The DNA here is from genome assembly GCA_963277665.1 of Viscum album. Classification (NCBI taxonomy): domain Eukaryota; kingdom Viridiplantae; phylum Streptophyta; class Magnoliopsida; order Santalales; family Viscaceae; genus Viscum; species Viscum album. The sequence continues at coordinate 609,726,564 of OY728129.1, read as the reverse complement.
CCTGAGATCTTTCATTTCTTCCTCCTACCTAGTGAACCTTTCCTCGAGGGTGAGGGACACATTCTCATGGGGGGAGGAGGTGGGTCATAGATGAGATTGGATTTATTTTTCTCCTTATTGGAGTTTCGTAGGGGAGGTAACATTGGATTGAATGAGGGGGAAACCAGATTTAAGAAATCAATCTGGTTTTGGGCATGCACACCATCAGGATCATTGTGGGATTACTCTAGGAGGGAACCAACTTCCTTTGCGTCCTCTCCTCCTGCTTCATTTCTTATGATATCCATTGGGTTGACTTTTACCACGTTCACTGAGGCATACCATATTTGGAGTGGTGTACCCAGTGCTGAATGGTAGGAAGGCTTCATGTTCCATTTATTGGACTTTATCATTCCATTTTGTGCTATTATTCATGATTTTTTATGAATATTGACCTTAAGGGATCACTGGTCTGACCAAGTAATGCACCTTTGTCTCGGAGGGTGCGAACCGCAAGAAGGGGTGGAATGAGTAACTCCTATGTCCATCGTTCTTCCTAGACGGTGGAAGACAGACGTCCGTCATGTGAGGATTTATGTAAAAATGCCCCCAACCCTATGGGATGGGGTTGTTTCCATTCTGCTGTCGCTATGTTATGACCTGGATTTGTTGGTCTTACATGAGAATTTTGATTTAAGAATTCCCCCAACCCTGTGGGTTGAGGTTGTTCCCGTATCATAGTAGTAGCCACAGCTATTTCCACCCATTCAATTTCAAATACTCCTTCATGGGTGTAATACGAGTAAAGAATTGGGTCTGCATGGAGTCTAAGATATTTTGATGACATGAGAAATATTTGCTAGCTGGCTTCCCTTAGGAAGAAATCTTGCTAGATGTTCCTGGTCACCTAACTCAAAAGTTTTTTGATGGCTTGATCTATTTGGCCTTGATGATTTTAAGAATTACTTCAAGACAATTTTTGTTGAGTATCCTATCTTTCATAACCAGGTATTTCATTTGATTGTTGTCTCTAGGTAATTACATTGCAGGATGTCATTTCCAATGGAGATTGCTGAATGGGATGTGGGGTGAAGTGAAAAGCTCCATGTTCTCCCCACCCCCAAATGTGAACTCCAGTCGGGGAATTTCCAATGAGGCAATTAAATTTATGCAGTGTATGGAGGAAGGACAATTCAAGGTTTTTCTTTCACCTTTCTGACTGTTGCTGCCTTGCGAACGAGAGGGCTTCCAGGTCGATCAAACAGCAAAGCACCCCTATCGTGCTGACATGGCCCGCATATCCTTGGTAGGGTAGGAATATTTCTTTTAGCATTTGAATAGTTATCCATATATTGAGGCGAATGTCATGTGTGCATTCCCCAGAAAATTCTCCTAGCATGTCGAAGTGAGAAGTTGTCGTAGGACAATACATCACAGGTATATTATACCAAGAAAATTGTCTTCTCACAAGAAACTTATCATGTTGTTGTTCTTATGGAGGCTCCTCTACATGGTATGAACAACTCGACTGATTCTTAATAATTTCATTCCAAGCCATCAGGCTAGTGGGAGCCTTATCAACTTGCGGACGCCGTGGGGGTAGCTCAGAAGATGAACATAGCCCCGAGCCATCCTCTGGTTGAGAAAGGATATCACTCGTTATAGAAGAAGTTCCCAATATGTCTAAATCCTTTCTGAGCATCTCATAATAGGGGGGATTTCTCATATTCATTCTGGTAAGGGGAGGAACTTCTCTCCAGTATGAATTTTTATTGCAGGGAGGACCTCCGTTGTTTTTTTTCAATGGAGAGGGCTACTATTTCAATATGATGCCTGGCCAAGAGTATATTCTTGACAACATATAACCTGAGGAGGACCTTCAGGGTGGGCTGTAGCAAGAGGAGGACCTTCTTGCTGCTCGAAATTACTATGGGGAGGACATTCAAAGTAACTATCATTGCAGGGAGGGCCTTCACAAATACCATTATCCCGGCGAGGACTACCATCATAACTTGATAACTGGCTATAGAGAGAACTTCGGCAGTGTACATCCTAGAGAGGTCCTTCAGGATGTACTACAATGATGGGAGGACCTTGTCGTTGCTTGTCATTACTATGGGGAGGAATTTCAGAGTAACTGCCATTAAAGAGAGGTCCTTCATAATGACTATCATCATGGTCAGGAATACCATCATGACTTGATGTCCGACTACAGGGAGAAGCATATCTACATCGTATACCCTGGGGAGGTCCATCAAGGAAGATGAAAACAAGGGAAGGACCTTCTTTCTTCCTGATATTCAGGTTGAGGGTTGGGATACCCTAACACGTATCAGGAGATAGGATCTCATGATTGATCATTCTTGACCCGCAGAGTAAGCTCCTGTGGGTTCTCAGTGGAGGACCTTCAGAGTTGTTGGTAGCGACATTGCGGAAGGACCTTCGAAACTGCTCATGCCACTTCCATAATTTGGAAATGGAATGACAGGGTCTTGATCCTTTGTTGATATACATTTGAGGGTGTCAAGAACCCCGACTTCTAGTAGAGCAGGATCATGTGTGTGATTTTCATTTTCCGATTGCCTGTGGTGATTTTCATTTTTGGGTGCTCTCTAGTGGGTAACCAAGGCCATCTGCTGTTGGTAATGGCCTTCATACATGGGTCCCTATCTTTTTGGGTCACGTGATGTTTTCAGGATATGCCAATGGACATCTTGAATTTAAGAAGGGATATATGCCTGCCCTGGATCGACCACCATGTTGGACCAATATCCCCCAGTTAGAACGAGTATTTGTTCCCAATACAGTTGTATGTATGTCGCGGGATATTTCCGTCGACCCTCATGGACTGGAGCATGGATTCATAACTGCTCTAGAGTGACTAACTCATTTTCCGAGTGAGTCATTCCATTCGAGGAAATCTGGTCGTGGTCCTGATTTCTTGCCTTTTCTGCCGATGCAATGATATCTTAGCATGTTTGGAAGATATGGTATGGAATCGACGTCTGATATTCCATATGCTAGGATGTGATGAGATACATATTTGGTTAGAACGAGTATGAAGGACCATTCCAATATCGAAGCAGGAGTGTGTGACTGATCCAGTCATCCATGAGTTTCCAGTAGATAATGGCAGTTATCCTGTTCTAGGATAGAGAAACGAGTCTGTCACTGGTTGTCTTCTCCGGTTGCCACTATATTTTACTGGTGGTCTTTATAATAATGATCGGGGATTTTCATCCGCTCGCTTTCCATTGTATTTTTCTAAGAGGCTTTGTATGAATTTGTAGGAATTTGACTCTACACATATTTGGTTGCCACAATATTTGGATGGTGGTCTTGATGTGCATCAGTAGGTATTTGTGCCAATGTATAGCTTGTTGCTACACTATTTATATGGAAATATTTAAGTGCATCATCAGGTGTTTGTGCCTGCGTGTAGCTGAGTTCCACCCTATTTTGATGGCGAGCTTGTTGTGTATTGGAAGATATATGCATGTACCTATAGTTTGTTGTTCTGTCTGCACGGTGGGACCGGTGAGGATTAGCAGGAATGTGAATGTGCCTGTATTGTTCCACTATATTTACATGGTGGGCTTGAGTGGAGAGGGTATAGTCATTTATCTTCCCACTGACTGCCACCGCATTAGTACGACATAGCTAATCCATAGGAACCAGTGTGATAGCGTGTTCTCGGTTATATATTTTCTGCCCTTGGTGGGTAGCCCGAGGGGCCCGGGCCTCTATGACTTTAGAAGGTACCCTTGACATAAGGTTGTCCTTGTCAGGAGGAGGCATGGTCATCCGGTGTTAGCGGTGATGCTCTCTGGCGGGGGTCCGTGAGATGGACCCCTGTGCAGTTGAGATGAAGTCAACAACATTGACGTCATCTGCCTCCCTGAGTTAAGTGAGGTAGTCATTGTCGCATTTCAAGGACATGCTCCCGAAACTATTTGAGAGGACCATTAGGGCCACCTTGTGCTGGGGTGATGGCAGTGGCTGAAGAGGTGGATAATGGACCTTTGCAGACTAGAGGGCTTGTCTTGTGGCCTCTAGTGTGGGGAGTGTACCATTTCGGTGGTAATATTTGATAAACTTATTGGATTCCCAATGTTGAAGAAGTTGGGTAGGCGAAGGGGTCCTACTCTTTTTTGGGGCCCCGACTTCCTGTGGGATCGATGTTGTACATGTATGCATGGGTCCTTGCGATGTCATTTGGATCAAAGGTCGCTCTGCTGGAACCTACAATAAGCATATATGACACACATACCATAAAACATCATCAAATTATCATTCCTTTAAACATATGAATATTTGGTGATTTAGCTTGGCTCATTCCCCTTTTCTTTTTTTGTGGGGAAAAGGGGTCTGAGTGGGGTGAGACCTCCACCTTGGTTAAAGATTCATGTCAGGTTCACCATTATTGTTCCGCCTCTGAGGTGGCACATTTTTCACATACCAGGGCGAACAAAATGGTTCGTTGTACAATATCATTTTGTCTTTTATCATTGGGGTAAAATTGCCACCTTGGTTAAGGATTCATGTTGGGTTAAACATTTTTTTCTACCTCCAAGGTGGTGCATTTTTCATGTACCGGGGAGAAAAAAATGGTCTGATGTGCAATATCCTTTTGTCTTTTATCATTGGGGTAGAACTGCTACCTTGGTTAAGGATTCACGTCAGGTTCACCATTTTTGTTCTGCCTCTGAGGTGGCATGTTTTGTGTATACCAGGGCGAAAAATTTGTCCAACGTACAATATCCTTTTTTATTTTATCATTGGCGTAGAACTACCATCTTGGTTAAGGATTCATGCTAGGTTCACCATTTTGTTTCCGCCTCTGAGGTGGTGTGTTTTGCACGTACTAGGGTGAAAAAAAATTCCAACGTGTAGTATGCTTTTGTCTTTTATCATTAGGGTGGAACTGCCACCTTGGATAAGGATTAATTTCGGGTCCACCATTTTTGTTCCGCCTCCGAGGTGGCACATTTTGCGGGCAGAGCAGAAATGGTTCGATGAGGATCATCACCCATCCCTTTTTCTATAGATATGGTTCCTCTTCGAGTTTACCATTCCTTTGTTGCGACCTATTCAATGTCATTATCCTTTAGAAAAGGTTGAATTAACCCTATGGGAACTGTTGGTCCAAGCGGGAAAATGTGTGGGGGTCAAGAACTCATGCAATTGATCCTTCTCAGATATATGTTCCTCATATGGTCTTCAACAGGTTTATCCATGGAGCCAAGAATGCCCAACAGACCTTGTATCCATGATTCATGGACATTATTTCCAAAGACAGGAACTCCTTTGATGAAAATTTGGCCAATAAAACTTAAGGAATCCATTGGTTGAAAGGATGGGAGGTCAGGTTCATGACACCCATTAGGGGAGGATTTTTACATATTTCAGGACTCTCTTATAGAATTAAGTCTTGTTCATACGTTTGTGAATCCTTGGTTCATTCTAAAAGAGTGTGTCCATGGAAAACCCTTAGTTTTTAAGATCGTCATGAGCATGAATATGTTTGATGCCATAGAGGTGATGTTGACTTAACCATATTATAAGGTGCTTTGGAGTTTATCGTCATCCAAGGGGGACAAAAGGTGACTAGATTTTGGGATTGGGGCCACAAAGAGGGCTTCCCACGTATCCTCGAGAGATGAATTAGAACCCACATAGTTTGAATTGGATGGGGCTTACGCATAGAAGCTACCTATTTGATAAATATGATTGGGTGGACCCTTTATGGATGGGAACCCCTTTGCGCTCGAGCCTTCTGGAAGGCTTCCTACATACCCTGGTTTGATCAGGAATCATAGTTCCCGTAGTTCAAAATGTGTGAGGATTATGTGTGGAATCTTCCCATTTAAGGAGGCATGATTGGGTGGACCCTTTATGGATGAGAACCCTTTTGAGCTTGGGCCTTCTGGTAGGCATCCTACGTATCCTGGTTTGACTAGGAATCAGAGTTATCATAGTTCAATAATTTTTGGGACTTACTCGTGGAAGCTTTCCATTCAAGGTTGCATGATTGGGTGGACCCTTTATGGACGGGAACCCTATTGAGATCGGGGATTCTCGTAAGCATCCTATGTATCCTAGTTTGACCAGGAATTAGAGTTCTCATAGTTTAGAATGTGGGTATGTTGTAATCATTAGAAACCTCTAAGCCCACATGAGTCATTCTTAGTGTGAGAAAGAATAGGATTTGAAATATTCAACAATTAACATGCCTCCTTCCATGTTGGTGGGGGAGGGAGAGCCCATGGAAGAAGATACTGAGGATATGGTGGGCGAGGGCGCAGAGTAATGAAACTTTCAATGTGAAATGACATTGAAGGTCACATAGCCCTACTTTGGAAGATTGGGGACTTACCTTAGTGGGAGGGCCCCGAAGCATGTTCTAGTAAGGGGAGGAGTTTCATCCTCACCAAAGGTGGTGCGAACATAACCCATTTAACTGATCACTATCCCTCATTGAATGGAAAAGAAAGTGATCACCCTTAATCCTGAGAACATGGAGGTTCATGTCGGAATCCCATGGTTGGACTCCAGGTTAATGTGGGAATGTAGCCTCAGAGGCATGCCCAAAACCTACAACTTTGTTTGGAGGGCCTTCATGACCCTTCTTACTGTGGGTATGTGGACTCAATGGGGCACGCTGATGCACTCGATGGTCTGATCATACAGGTCCAATGGATTTGGAGGAGACTTTGGCCTAGGGCTGGAGGATTGGTAGACAAAGGGATCATGGGGAAGTGGATGGTAGTGGAGGGGTGAGTTTGGAACCAGTAGGATCAATACCAGAAAACGCCGCATTCTGCGTAATGGTTTCTCATGTGAGATGGGGAAGGCTCCGCATACCATAGCGGTATGCGTTCAGAAGGTCCATCCGCGTACCAGTGTGGTATGTGGGAATGGGTATCACCAACTGTGTACCAAATCGGTATGTGGTTCACCATGCAAATTTGGGTTATATCTGCATACCGATTGGGTACATGATGCCAGATTCAGTCCGCGTAGCAGTACGCTACATGAAGCACCATACTGAAGGAGGGTCCAGGGGATTACCGTTCGTGGGAAATTCATCCGTGAGAAGTATCTGGTTCATGATCCAACAATTAGGTTCATGGTTATATTATTATTATTATTCAATTCCCCCATTTTATAGTTCCCGAATGGCTATACCTGTAGAGGGAGTAGTTCGTGGTTCGTGCTTCACTAATGAAACAAGACAAAATACAGAGTGCAACCTCTAAGTCTCTCTCAATCTTTCACCGTTCGTCCTTCTTTCTATCCATCTCCCTAGGTGTCCTTATATTGTTCTCTATTTATAGATAATCTAAGAGACCATATATATTGGGCACCCAACACCATTTACAAAGTCCCATTGAAGCAATATTCCGACTCGTGGAAGACCAAGTTAATCGGGGTTTGTAGAGGCTCTGGTTCACGATAATGGTTCGCAGAACCCTACCCGTTCGCTTCATCTGTGAACTGATGGGTTTGTGGTATGGTACATAGAATGGCCTTATGCACACAACTCATTCAGTTGACCCAGTTCACAGTTTACCTTGATTACTGGCCATCAACTTGTGGGCCAGTGGTTCACGGACAGTCTCGCATACCTGGTGGTTCACGATCCATCTTCTCCACGTACCATTCCTTGTTATGGTATACAAGACACATAAACACATTTAAAACATCAATTCTTTCAAGTTCCTTCAAATAAATGAAACTCAATTTGAGACCCTTCACCTTGATAGACATGTAGAAGCACCTGATCCCTTCTTCAAAGTGATTATGGGGGTATTTTATCTCCTTCGAGGAATTTTCCAAACCCTATAGGCAAGATAATATCTAACTACTAGACTCACATAACTAGATGTGGCATGGGTAATTCACGATGGTATAGCCACTTATGACATGTCGTGGCCTCCTATGATTCTAAATTCTTTAATTTTGGTGTATGTATACCTTCTGTAACACAATGCATATTTGCGGCATTGACTTCTTCTTCTAGAAGGGGACATCAACATAGAAATGGATATATAGTGTGGACACCTCGATATCTCTAGTGGATCTGGAACTCCTCTGTGCACAATTCTACATTGTGCTATGTTTAACTATGGTGTATCCTAAGGGTTCCACTACCCACATTGGAAAATCCTCATGATTTCTCACATAATATAAGAAATAACCTCCCATGACTCAATGATTGTGACTAATGGGGTACACTCCTACCTTCCTCCATATTATCTCCCTACGACATGGACCAATACCTCTGTGATACTACCCTCCAATGAATACCACTACTTCCATGTGCATTCCTACCCATATATGTTCTCTCCTTCTACCCTTGGGATTTTGTGGTTATCTGACCTTACTGGATCCCCTACATGTCCGAGATTTCTCCAACACATGCACTGTCAAGCTGTCTTGGATAGGAAGACTAGGTTATCCTCCTATTTACATCCTCCATCCTTTATTATGGAATACCTATCAACATTGCAGTATGGTCATGGTGACTACAAAATTTTAATACTTTTGAGTTATACTCCTAAATATTCTCTATGTCAAAGATAATTATCTTTCTAGTGTAGATGGATTCACAACGGAGTAGCTGTAAGAATTCCCTCCACATCAATCCCAATACAACATAATATTTCCCATTTCGACCATTTATACAATAATATAATACAATATATGAAATTCACTTATGGAATGCCTCTGGACCTCTCCATATATCCAATGATCACTTTTTTGACAGTAACATAAATCATGATGTCAATGACATTCCTTGGCCATCATATTCAAGATTTATCAATCACCTAATAATCTCTTCACCACTTTGGTGATCTTCAATATATATTGTAAACAATGCTACTGTCAATAAATACAACTTGTTTCATTGAGATGCCAACACACATCTTGGTATTCAACCGTGACCATACTTATTTTAAATCAAACTTGAACATATTCTTTTCAATAACCTTGACCAACCTTACTGTAAAAAAATCCAACATCAATCCTTTTGGATTCCTTATAGTCTCCCACTTTGGATTTTTTTTGTTAATACACAACATAAATTTTCTACCCCTTATTCATTTCACCCTTGGAAATATATACTCCCATTTAATGATATCATCCCCTTCTCAATATATATACTTCTTCCCCCAATTATCAATGAAATAAAATGGGCCTTTAGAATGTAAAGGGTATTTCCAAACATCCTTTAATTTTTTGCGGATGAAAATTTCTTCCTTATCCTCCGTATTATAAGGAAACCAATATTCACATAATCTCCCCCTTTTTATAGGAAAATATTCCATGAATGATAATATCCCCCTTTTGGGATGTATTATCCACTTGAGGATATCCCCCCCCCCTTTTTAAAAAAACGTCAATATTTGGCATCAATCACATGTTGATTAGCCAAATCCATTGAAAACACATGTTACACAAGCCAATATCATTTCATGTTGTATTTTAATAATTGATTCACTGAGATAATTTTCCACATTTCAATTCAGATATTAATAAATCCCCAAATTTTACATATTCGTATCTTGGTGAAGGAAATGATAGTTTTTATAGAAAGAAACAAGGTTGTTAATGTCAGTCATGAATACCAAGAAATAGAAAAAATAACTTTTGATTTTCTAGTTTCAAAACACTACATGTGACCCCCATATCTTCACACAAAACCATTAGTACATAAAAATTAAGTAATTGGTTGATAGAAACATACAACTTGATGAATTTATTGATACCAATTGATAAACATTTGAAACCAATTTTCGCAAGAGCGGTTAAATTTGGAAAAATTATATCATTTGAACTCCATTCCTTTCTACTCTTCACTGGCTAAAAAATATTTGATAATTCTTAATTGCCTTTGTTGTTCAGTACAACTCCCTTGAGAATTTTTTCTTTTTACACCATTTCTGATATCACTTATTGGTGTACATCATGAGATCAACATTTTTCAAAGGTTCATGCTAGGTCACTACTATTCTTAGGCTCATTTACTTACAAATAATAGGGATGGATCACTAATTCCTAATGGCCACTCCCTCGAATGTTCCTTCATTAGATCAATATCGATGGAAAGGATCCCCTTCATAATTTATGGACATGTAGGTCCCTTATCTAGTATCAGTTGTGTGGATTTTACCCTTAGGTGTGAATAAATTATTTGTTGAAATCTCACTAGGCTACTCCTATACCTCATAAAAAAACACCTGATGTAGCACTTCATTTAGTTTCTATAATCTCAGGAACAACTTCACTATGATATAATCACAATAAAAAAACCTCATCCTCTTTCTTCTTATCTTGATCTTCAATGGTTTATAATTCTTTAAGATACCCACCCATCATCTAGAACAAACTCTACTTTATTTTTGAGAATTGTATATATAAATGTGTTCTTTGTATATATATATCTCTATATAGATTTAGATCTTCAATGTACACATAATTCCTCCCTCTATCATGCTTCTAATTGATATATCCTTCTTGATATAGGGATGTTGTTCAACTATCAATCGGACATGTAGAAAATCATATATGGTCTTTTAAAACCACTGTAACTCCTCTATCATCCCTCTATGATATCTATAAAATAATTTATGATAAATAAATTATCTTGGGTACCTAGGAAAATCATGGTTATGGAATGGTCTGAAAGAATATGGAGTAGAACCTCCCATTATGAAACTTCCATGACATGGCCAGGTCTACCACATTGAAATTTTACTTCTCTATAGTGTGGTATGGAGTACTCAAATGATGTCATCTATTGATGACTAGGACCAAAAAAATCATCCATTAACTCCACTATAACTCATGCATGATCTCTATCATGATCACATCTAATTTCTTGAATCATCGAACTAACTGAGGCATGGTCAATTCACTATGGACTAACCACATCTACTATGGAGTGACCTATTTCAATTCCAAATTCATTACTTCTATTGAATTCATGCCTTCCATAACACAAGGTGAAAATCTTGCATGGAATTATTTTTCTCAAAGGGGAATGTAGTGTGGCCATATCACTATGTCATGGAAACCTTATAACTCCAGTGGATTCATTAATAATCTTATCACACATCAACACTATGGCCTATTTGGTTGTGGTATAGCCTAATATTTCCACATCTCTCTTCGGATATTCTATCAATTTTTTCACAGAATACAAGAAATCACCTCACATGACTCATCAATTGTGAGTAACAGGATCCTCTCCTAGTCAATTCTACACCACCTCCCTAGATACCATGGACTACTTCATTCATGATACTGCCATGTGGTTTAGACCACTAATTCCATGCACTTGTTTCCTGGTGTGCATGCTCACCTAATTACTTGGTGAAATCATGGCTAGATAGACTTGTTGGTCCCCTAATTTGGGAACGCTTTCTCCAACACATGCATGGTCAATATGGATTGACTATGAAGCTATGGTTGGACTAATTTTATCATCCTCGATCATTCATTATGAAAAACCATTAACATAGAGCGTACTCATGTTGACTATGGCATGAACATACTCTAGATGTATACTCCAAAATATCATATATAGTATGGAGTATGATCTATGTGATATATATGGATGCACTATGATATATCCACAATAAATACCTTCACAAAATACCCACTATAGAAACCATTACAACATGGCCTTTTACATTTTGGATAGCTTGTACCCTTATGTAACACACTCCAAGAACATCATTTTTGGCTTTCCTCAGGACCTCTACAATTATCCAATCATAAATTTATCAAAACTTACATAAATATTTATGTCAAAAACATACATTGGACACCATATTTGGGATATATCACTCTATAAAGGACCACTTTACCACTTTGGTCATCTTCAACATGTGTTGTCAACAATACTATTGTCAAAAAATCCAAATTACTTCATTGAGATGCCAACACACATCTAGATCATCAATGTTGGACACCCTTATTATCAATAAAACTTGACCATATTATTATCAAAAACCTCGAACAACCATATTATCACAAAATCCAATATCAATCCGTTGGGATTGATAACAACTCGGCCGAATAAAAAACAAGCTTTATCCCAAAAAGAAATGAAATTGGAGGAGGAAATACAATAACAATATAATTGATAATAATTCATAATGTTTTTAATATTAATAATTTAATTAAAAGTTTTAATATATTTTCAATAAATGGTAAAAATATAAAGAAACTCATGCACACATGCACCCAAGGAGGCTCGAATCCATGACCTTCCAACAGAGCCACAATGGCACAACCACTAAGCTGCACCCCGTGGGGAAATAATTTAATTAATAATAAAAATGTAATTAATAAAAATTAACAACATTTAATTAAAATAATATAAATAATAACATCTTAATTAATAATTAATAATTAATAATGAAACTAATAAACAATTAATAATATAACCAATACTGCTAGTATTAATGATAATACATTTAATAATAATAATAATAATAATAATAAATCAATTAAAATAATATAACGATTAGTTATTTATTATTGAATAAATAATCATTCCATTATTATTAATGATATAATTATTAATTAATATTAATTAATTATTAATAATATAAATAATAATTATAATGTATTTGTTGGAGTTGGTGGCCTAGAACCAACTAATTTGTACTTTATTCACTAAATAAAAATATTATCACATCTTGATTATTCTTCTACATGACAATGCATGTGATAGTGTCCCAAGGATAGTTGTTTTGTTAAAGTGTCATAGTGGATCCCTGCTTTTATGAGAACCCGTAAGTTCCATAACACTATTCTTGAATATATGTTCTATGGTCGGATGATGTTATTTGAGGGAAACAAATAATACATGTCATTAGGGGTGAGGACTCATAAAACTTTGAGGTACATTCTCATGGTGTGTGCCCTTTGTAATATCCAGGAGGATATTATGAGAATGTGTCTCGCCAGTAGAAAATCTACATTTCATTTTGTCATTGGATGTTCCTAAACATGAACGTGTGTATTGGTCCTTAAACATTAAGATTATTATTAATGGGTATTAAAACTCATGCACTTAAATATATTGACGAAAACTGTGATGAAACACTGTTCGCAGCAAGGTAGGATACGTTGGGTGTGTCACGAGTAATACTGAATTAATAGATAATGCGAGAAAGGATTTGTCCCTTCTCTTCTATAACATAAGTAGATATCTCAGGCCCTTTGATGGAATTGATATAGCCTAAATAAATCCATGTCCATGGTAAGGTATGGGCAAGTTCAATTACAGAATGTAAATGAAAGAATAATCAAGCACATGGGTTGATGGCACTAGCATGAAACCCGCATGATTAGAGATATCGAGGTAAAGGGATTATATTACACGGTAAGCGTTCGTATGAGGTGACACGCCAATGCGGTGTCAACTTCGTTCTATTTGGTTACCTGACCCGTTGCTAGAGAGTAATCTTGGACTTTAGGAAAGCCCGCCAAATGCCAATGAGAAAGAGGCCTAGAGGGTCACACACTATGTGTGTCCATGTATCTCAGTTGAATATTAATTTAACTAGTTAAATTAATATTATTCCTGATTCTGGTTTAATAATTATTTAAGGATGCCTGATCACATTTATTTTGACACTAGTTATTCAAGAGAATATATTATGGGTGAAATAATATATTTATTAGTGAGTAATGCAGTTACATTTATTTAAGAAATAAAGATCCATTACTCAAGGTCTAATAAATGTGGTGGAGGAAATAAAGGAAAGTGGAAAATAAAATTACACGCCGTGTATATTAAATATACACGCCGTGTAGTTTTACGGAAAACAAGTACATGCTATGTATTAATGATTACAGGCTGTGTAGTTTTCCCAGTTGGTATTTTGAGGATATAATATTGTTTTATTAAATGATATTTATTATAATCAGTGTGGGCGCATGTCAAGGAATTAATAATTCGACATGGGGGTTTTCAATAAGAGTTAATGAAATAAATAAAATGTGTAACACATTTATTTATTGTCATAACTCTATAACCTCAAACATGATTAAAAATATCCTCACAACCCCAACACTTTTAAAAGATAATCGTTGTGCACAAAAATTCTAGAGAATTTTTTCAAGGCCGAAAGAACTCCTTCCTCCAAAAATGGTCTCAAGACCGAGAGACCAAGGCGATCGAAGGCGGAAATCGAAAGCAAAGGTTCTTCCGTGCTAGCACCCAGAGATCCCTTCAGCGATGTCTGGAGATACATGGAACACGTGTGGATCACCTATAGAGGAATCCTACACTTGGATTCTATGACGTAACAACGGATCACATCAGATCATGATCGGAGACATCAATGAAGAAAGAATTCCACCAAGGTAATTCTTGTGAATTAATTAAATTAAATTACAACCAATATATGATGATCCTATCTCTATGGTTCCGAGATTCCCTCTTAAGTTTGTCATTCTTCATTCTATTCTAAAGATTCAGCATTTTAAATCATGACGGATCTCGGATTGAACATTGTTTAGGATTAAAATTAAAGTTGGGAAAACTCCCACCAACGCGCTTCCGCAACGCCCGGAACCTACAAGTGGTATCAGAGAATTCATATCGTTGATTATAATTATTTAGTTTTTCGTTGGTGATTTACGCATTAAATAATTTAGTTGTTTCAATTCAAGTTAATCATTCTTTAAATCTGAATCTCTAGATCTGTTCATCCTCTATTGTTTCTCATTCACCAAACGGAAATGAACTTTATATTAATTTTTGATTAAAATAAAATAGAGGATCTCATCCGGAGGAGCCAAATGTCTCTGGCTATAAAACACTAGAATACACAGCGTGTATTCGGAAGTACACACCGTGTAGTTTCAGTTCATGCATTAGACTGGTCTACCAAATTAGGCCATGTATTGATCCTATCTAAGTAATTTATGACACCGTGTGTTGAACAAGAACAGGTGGCACACTGTTTCCAGATTACACATCGTGTGGTCCAACAGAACACGTCATGTAGTCCCATCGAGTTAGGGTTAGACTGTGTACCCCGTACAAGGTCTGCCCGACTGGAAACTGTGTAACACAGAAACTGCATGGCGTGTGTCCCACTAAAAATGTCGTGTACTTCAAAAATTTCCCAATTACATTAACACGCCATGTCCTCGGGTGTGTACATCATATGGATGGTGAAGAAAAAGTACACACTGTGTAGTCGGAACTACATGCAATGTACTCACTCAAATTACACAGATTTATTAAAATTTATTATTATATTATAAAAACCCTTGAGACGTATACCGTAGTGAAGGCATAAAGCTGAGGCACCAGATGTGATAAGTGTTTTATATATATGTGTTTAATTTAACATCTGCTTAATAAATGGGAATTCACCTGGTTGCCTTCAATGTAAAAGTTACGTACAAGGATAATTTTAAATGAATTTATTTGTTTAAAATTATGATGGATGAGAATCTCAAGGAAATTCAGAAAATGATTTAAGATAAAAGGATTGATTAATTAAAGATAATTAATTGATTTGAGCGTGATTTATCTTAAGCAAGAACGATTAAAGAATTTAATGATAGTTTTATTTATGCGTTAATATCATTTCATGTATGGATGATAAAATGCTAGACCAAGACCTTTGTATGTGAATGGTTTATTTTAATTAATTTATTTAAATTAAATTTGTTGGCCTGCGAGCCTTCTCCTCATTAATATGTAGGGCCTACATGCCCAAGGATTAATTTATGTAAAACCCCTTTTTTACCCCTCACCTTCATGTGAGATAAATGCATATGTAATGTATGGATCTCCCAAGCTAGTGGAGGAGGATCAAGTAAGGAGCCATGGTGAAACCAATATAAGTAGATACAAAGGTGGATAGGTGGAAAGCTGTAAACACTAACCCGAAAGGTTCAAGGTGTTTCTCCCATAGGTCTTGGGTTAGTTTATCAACCGATAGATAAACTATCCAATATAGAATCTCATGATCATACCATTTATTTTATTTCTGTTAGTTTCATGATTTATTTATTCTGGATGTGTTGTCACGATCAAACTATTAATGAATTAAACAAGAATACAAGATGGAACTAAAATAAAAACTAGCTTATGTGTAAATATTATATTAGACATGTTTAATCACTTAAGTATATCCACTTAATATTAACAAGAATGTAATCAAAGATAATAAAAAGGAAATTTACGTATAAGGATAAAATCCCTCAAAAGAAATATTAAGTCGGTATAGCCTTCCATAATCTTGGTTAGAATCAGACCATAGTTCAAAGTGCTTGACCAACCCTAGTTGGGGTGCTTTCAATTATTGGGGAATTATAATTCAAGGTTTTTAGTTGACTTGACTTGGTTTGTATCAAGGGTTGACTGCCACAGTAGGACTTGGTGTGACCAAGAGGCAAAGGTTGAGAAAATCCAAAATAAAAGGATTTCAGGATTGGGGAGTCCACTCAGTAGATCAAGGAGCTGCGATTTAATGCAGTTGGAATTTGGAATGCCTACCAAAAACCCTTCATGTTGCATGACCAACCCTAGTTGGGGTAATGCGAAGGGAAATATGGATCATTTCCACTAAAATATTCAGGCAACAGAATATTCCAAAGTCAATTCTGATGGCTATTGGATTTCGATAAAATAGTGGGAGACTAATAAGTGTTAATTTATTTATTTGTCTCATTTTTGTAATAAAGTACTAAACCTTTTGTCATATTAATTTGTAGAAATGAAAAGAAAATGACTTCAAACATATCATTACAAACAATACCTGAGAAGGAAAACCTTCTCACTAACACCAATTTCCAACAGTGGCAGAGGCGTTTACGCGTCATCCTTCGTCACGAAAGGAAAATGTATGTGTTAGAAGAGCCTATTACAATTGAGCATAGGAATCATGATAGTGATGAGGAATTATCTCTCTATATAAAGAAAATGGATGATGCCATAGATGTCCAGTGTTTCATGCTATTGACCATGTCCAATGAGCTCTTGAAGCAACATGAAAACATGGGCGCATATAGCATGATGTCTCACCTTAAGGATCTCTACCAAGAGAAGGTGTGACACGATAGGTGTGAGATCTCCAATGATTTGTTTACAACTATGCTTGGAGAGTCTACACCAGCTGGGCCTCATGTAGTCAAGCTTATTGGAGACATTGAATGCCTGGACATCTTAGGGATTAAATTCCTAGATGAGTTGCATATAGATATCATCCTATCATCACTGCCCAAGAGCTTCTCTAGCTTTATTGGCAACTAAAACATGAGCAACAGTGAGAAGAGTTTATCAGAACTTCTGGCATTGATTCTACAAGTAGATAAGGACACGAGGCATGACAAACCCGCAGTCCTTATGGTGAATAAGAAAAGGAAGGATAAGGGAAAGGGGCTAAAGACTTAAAACCTGTCTGAAGCCCATGAGCACCGTCCCTCCAAGAAGGGGAAGATCTAGAGGCAGGTCAAGGAATGGGAGGCGGTGTGTTTTTCATTTGGAAGGAAAGGCCAATGGAAGAGGAACTACACCCAGAATCGTGGGGATGCTAAAGGTGAATTATTTATCGAGTGTAATATTTATATTTCTACACATTGGGTATTAGATAAAGCTTGTGGGGATCACATCTGTATTCAAATGCAGGAACCAAGTATATTTAGAAAGATTGCTAGAGGAGAGGTGGATCTTTGAGCTGCCAATGGTGCAAGGCTGTCTTCGTTGGTTATTGGAGATTACCACTTCTCACTACTAACTGGGATGATTTTGGTTTTACATAACTGTTATTATGTTCCTAGTGTTAATAGGAACATAATTTCTATATCTTTTTTGGATATAGATGGAATTTATTTTCATGTTTGGAAATAAGGGTTGCCTCTTTTATAAGAAAAACATATGTTATGGTATGGCACATTTAAATAATGGTTTGTATGTATTAAATTAAGAAAACCAAGTGTTGACAATCGATAATGAAACAAACTCACATGAATCATACATCACCTAGTTGTGGCACCACCATCTCTATCATGTAAATGAGAAGCTCTTGAAAAATCTCTTTCAAGATAGATATTTAGACTCTACTAAGCTAAAACCACTTGATAGATGTCACACTTGTTTACAAGGAAAAATGACCAAGAAACCTTTTTGTGGACAAGGTGAAAGGGCCACAGAGCTTCTAGGATTGGTACACACGGATATGTGTGGACCATTTCCATTAGAAGCTAGAGGTGGATATTCTTTCTTCATTACTTTTACTGATGATTTGCGTAGATATGGATATGTATAATTAATGAGGTACAATTCAGAGGCCTTAGAGAAATTTAAGGAATTCAATAATGAAGTAGAGAATCATCTTGGTTAGAAGATAAATAAACTTCGTTCGGATCGAGGTGGAAAATATCTGAACCAAGAGTTCATTGATATTCTACGGGAGTCAGGGATTCTATCTCAGCTCACTCCTCCTTATACACCATAGTGGAATGGTATTAGTGAAAGGAGGAACCACACCTTATTGGAGATGGTGAGGTCGATGATGAGTCATGCAGATCTTCCAATATCCTTTTGGGGATATTCATTACAAAATGTTGTATACACATTAAACTGAGTACCAACTAATGCGGAAAATAGAATTCCATCCGAGTTATGGAATGAAAGGAAACCCACTTTGTCACACACACATGTATACAAAGGAGAGGCATTTGTTAAGGACCTCTCAGAAAACAAACTAGCACCCCGGGGGACGAGGTGTATCTTTTTAGGATATCCCAAGGAAACGAAAATATATTACCTATATAACCCTTCAGACATGAAAGTGACTATAACCAGACAAGCCGTCTTTGTTGAGAGGGATCACATCCTCAAGAAGGATAGTGGGAGAATGATTGACTTCGACGAAGTTGATGATCAAGATACACAAGAGTTTGTACAGAAACAAGTTCCACATGTCCCTATGGAAGAGGTTCTAGAAACACAAGTATTGCATAGGAGCTCAAGAGAGGTAAGGGAACCAGAGTGATTTGGATTCCTAGTCACTGAGGATGGTGAATCATTATTATTGGAAAATGATGAACGTATCTCCTACAGGGAAGTATTAGAAAGATCAGAAGCTACAAGATGGCTAGAAGCTATAAATTCTGAGATGGATTCCATGTATCATAACCATGTCTGGGTTCTTGTCGATGAGCGAGTTGATGTAAAGCCTATCAGATGAAAATGGGTATTCAAGAGAGAAATGGATATGGAAGGTCAAGTCAGCACCTATAAAGCATGGTTAGTGGCTAAAGGATTTAAACATCATGAAGGAATTGACTATGATGAAACCTTCTCGCCAGTGGCCATGTTTAAATCCATAAGAATCATCTTTTCCATAGCAGCATACCATGACTACGAGATTTGGCGGATGGATCTCAAAACAACATTCCTTAACGGGAACCTTCAAGAAGATGTCTATATGACACAACCAAAATTGTTTGTGACACCAGGTGAAGTGAAATACGTTTGTAAGTTTCATAAATCCATTTATGGAGAAAAGCAATCATCCAGGTCATGGAACATTCGATTTGATGAGGCCATAAAGGAATTTTGGTTCATTAAGAACGAATGTGAGCCATGTGTTTGTAAGTGGTTAAATGGGAATGCTATCATTATCCAAGTAGTATATTTTGATGACATATTGCTTAATGGAAATGACATACCAGTCTTACAATCAGTTAAGGACTGGTTGAACAAGTGTTTCTCCATGAAGGAATTGGGTGAAGCAGCCTACATTCTAGTGATCAAGATCATTCGTGATGGATCCAAGAGGCTTCTTGGACTATGTCAGAGTACATACATTGACCAGATACTAAAGAGATTTAGTATGGAACAATCCAAGAGGGGATTGGTTCCAGTGTCATATGGCCTTCATCTTTCTAAGAAAATGTGTCCTCAAACACAACAATAGAAAGATAGAATGAGTAAGATCCCATATGCTTCGGCTATAGGATCCATCATGTATGCCATGTTATGTACCAGGATTGGTGTTGCCTATGCACTGAGCATGGTTGGAAGATATCAAGAAGATCTAGGAGAATAGCATTAGACTACTATTAAAAATATCCTTATGTATCTGAGAAGAACTAAGGATATGTTACTGGTGTATGGATATGACGAGGAGCTTGTCATCAGAGGGTATGCTGATGCTGGTTTTTAGACAGATCAGAATGATCTAAAGTCACATTCTGGATATGTTTTCTGTCTCAATGGAGGAGCTGTGAGCTAGAAAAGTTCAAAGAAGCCAGTTTTCACCGATTCTACAGTGGAGTCTCAATATATAGCAGCTTCTGATACATCCAAGGAAGCAATCTGGATTTGGAACTTTTCCCAGGAGCTTGATGTAGTGCCTAGCATTAAAGATCCCATTACATTGTATTGTGATAATACTACAGCAGTGGATCTTGGAAAAGAACCAAGTTCACATCAACGAACAAAGCACATACTTCGGAAGTACCACCGCTTCAGGGATTTATATCAAAGGGGTGATGTTGTAGTGAGCAGAGTGTCCAAAGAAGAGAATGTGGAGGACCCATGAATAAAGGCCTATTTCAGCAGAAGAATCAATATCATGTGAGAGCTAGAGCGTTAAAGGTTGTTAGCAGTTGGCTCTAGTCCAAGTTGGAATCTGTTGGAGTTGGTGGCCTAGAATAAACTAATTTGTACTTTATTCATTAAATAAACATCTTGTCACATCTTGATTCTTCTTCTGCATGAAAATCCATATGATAATGTCCCAAGGATAGTTGTTACATTAAAGGGTTAGAGTGGATCTCTACTATGATGAGAACCCGAAAGTTCCATAACACTATTCTTGAATATATGTTCTATGGCTGGATGATGTTATTTGAAGGACATAAATAATACAAGTCATTAGGGGTTAGGACTTATAAAACTTTGAGGAACCTTCTGATGGTGTGAGCCCTTGGTAATATCCCGGAGGATATTATGAGAACGAGACCCGCCAGTAGGAAATCCACATTGCATAGTGTCATTGGATGTTCCTATCTGCGAACATGTGTATTGGTCCATAGACTTTATGATTATTATTAGTGGATATTACAACTCGCACACATAGATGTATTGATGAAAACTATGATGACACACTGTTCGCAGCGAGGTGGGATATATTGGGTGCGTCATGAGTAATACTGCATTAATAGATAATGCGAGAAACGATTTGTCCCTTCTATTCCATAATAGAAGTAGATATCTCAGGACCATTGATGAAATTGATATAGCCTAAATAAATCCATGGACATGGTAAGGTATGGGAGAGTTCAATTCCAGAAAGTCAAAGAAAAAATAATCGAGCACATGGGTTGATGGCACTACCATGCAACCCGCTTGATTAGAGATATCGAGGAAAAGGGATTATATTACACGGTAAGCCTTCGTATGAGGTGACATGTCAATGTGGTGTCAAATTATTTCTCTTGGGTTCCTTGACCCGTTGCTAGACAGTAATCTTGGACTTTAGGCAAACCCACCTAATGCCAACGAGAAAGAGGCCTAGAGGTTCACACACTAAGTGTGTCCATGTATCTCAGTTAAATATTAATTTAACAAGTTAAATAAATATTATTCCCGATTGTGGTTTAATAATTATTTAAGGATGCGTGGTCGCATTTATTTCGACAGTACTTATTCAAGAGAATATATTATGGGGGAAATAATATATTTATTAGCTAGTAATGCAGTTAAATTTATTTAAGAAATAAATAGCCATTACTAAAGTTCTAATAAATGTGTTGGAGGAAATAAAGGAAAGTAGAAAATAAAAGTACACGCTGTGTATATTAAATATACACACTGTGTAGTTTTTTGGAAAACAAGTACACACCGTGTATTAATGATTACATGCCATGTAGTTTTTCCAGTCAGGATTTTGAGGATATAATATTGTTTTATTAAATGATATTTACTATAATCAGCATGGGTGCATGTCAAGGAATTAATAATTCTATATGGTGGTTTTCAATAAGTGTTAATGAAATAAATAAAACACGTAACATGTTTATTTATTGTCATAACTCTATAACCTAAAACCTGATTATAAATATCCTCACAACCCCAACACATTTAAAAGAGAATCGTTGTGAACAACAATTCTGGAGAATTCTTTTAAGGCCAAAATAACTCTTTTCTCCAAGAACGCTCTCAAGACCGAGAGACCAAGGCAATCGAAGGCGGACATCGCAAGCGATGTTTCTTCCGCGCTAGCACTCAGATATCCCTTTAGCGATGTCCGGAGATATGTGGCACATGTGTGGATCACCATTTGAGGAATCCTACCCTTGGATTCTACGATGAAACAACGGATCACATCGGATCGTGACCGGAGACATCAATGAAGAATGAATTCCACCAAGGTAATTCTTTTGAGTTAATTAAATTAAATTATAACAAACATATGATGATCCTATCTATATGGTTTTGGTATTCTTTCTTAAGTTTTTTGTTCTTCGTTCTATTTTGATGATTCAGCATTTTAAATTGTGATGGATCTCGGATTGAACTTTGTTTAACGTTAAAATTAAAGTTGGTCAAAATCCCACCAACGCTCTTTCACTGCTCCCGAAACCTACAGTATTTACTATAATGAATATATATTGTGTAAATTTACCATGTTATGTTCTTAATTTAAATAAATTTTTATTAATTTTTTATCTAAATATTTTTATTACGATTTATTTTTTATGTATTATGTTTATGTTTAAATTTACATTTAGTTTGCATTGATGTTTTTTATTTCAAGCCTTCAAAGTATCATAACTCGACATATGAAATATTTTCTATTGAAACAACAATATTTTTTGTGTCATTTTATTCTTTTTCTATTAATTATTTAAATATATTTTTTTCTTTCGAGTAATTTTATATGTGTTATACCTGTATTTTAATATGAACTTAAATTATATGAACTAATAATATTTTATAGGATTTCAATATTATTCATTTAGAATAAAATATGATATAATTTTTTTTGATCATGTTACTCTATGAGATAATAAAATATAACTTAATGATATTTAATAAAAACTAAGATTATAAAATGTGTGTATAAATAAAAATATATATTAGAGAGTCATTAGATAGAAAATTTGGTGTTCCATCAGAGTCATTGATAGTGATGGAGAAAGTCCTCTCTAAAACAAACATGACCACCATGAAGGGGAGGTTATCACTTACAATGAATAAACTATGTTCCCCAGACTTCCTCATAGTTGGAGAGAAGTAGAAGATGAGGATTTATGACTAAAAGGGGAGCTCCATGTACATATGAGTGACACCGATGTACTTGTCGGGTCAACGGGTCACCACTGATAAGTTCCCAGTCAAGATCGAGTACCACTGAGTGGGGTGAATCAATAATATATTTTTCTTATAAGTTTCCTTATTTCTAAAACAACTGTCACCTCATGTTAAATTGTTATCACCTTCATTGGAAAGAATCCATTCACACATCCATAGGAACATAAGAATTTACAAGGTTCAATACTCTACAAGAGTAGCTATGTCATTGGTATATTTTGAAAACAATCTAATACCAAAAAATCCTATAGAAATATGTCATTTTATGTGGAATAAAATGAGTTGGATATGCCCTTACACTCATATAACACTATGTTCAATACAATAGTACATGTGATCAAGTAGTGTGAAATGATGAAATAAAAATTGTCTAACAAGTATGTTACGGTGCCACTTGATCAACTTTCAAAAATAAGATCTTCAAAACAATTATTCACTTTCTTACCCAGTAGTAAAAAATAACATCCTTTACTTCATAATAAAACTTAGTATAATTTACCAGTACGATCTACACAGTATGATTTCTCAGTCTGATAATAACTCTATGATAATACCACTAAATCAATACTGAAATTCTTTTATCATATTTTGGAGATCCCAGTATAATTTCATAGTCTGATGATCCAACATAATATGATTATCAACTAAATAAAATCTTCTCTCATATCTAGTATTATTTTTTCTATAAAACTACCTTAGGAATGATTGATCCAGAAACTTATTCTATCTAAAATTATTTAGTGCTCAATCTACTCTCTTAAACAATATATCAGTGCCAGAATGTATAAATTACTTCATCGTTTTATAGTGAACCCAAAAATGGTTTAGGAGGGATTCTAAAAAACATTCCCCCTCAACCAAATTTCTAAAAACATAAATTATCCTTGAATTTTAGATGCATCTTTAATTCTTCAACGCTTATCAACTCTTCTTGAATCTTAAACATCTCACAACAGTAGCTCACTCTACATGTTCTGATATTCTTCAGTCCGTTTCTGATTCCCCATTCTAATTTATTCATTACAATGGAGACAACAGATTCTTCATTATGTTTTTCTATGCCAAATTAAATATATGGATCAACAAAATGTATCCTCATTATGATCCTTTGAACCGAAAACCCATTCCAATGCCCCCTTGAAAACAGTTTTGTGTGTTGTTGAAACAATTATTCTTTTCTTCCTTTTTCTCAGATCGATGATCTTGTGTTTGATGAAGTTATCAGTGTTTTCATCAATCTGAAAGACTTGGTCCACTTGATAGAAAAACTCTTTAAAAAAAATCATATGTCTTCTTTCTCTTGACCCACTTGTTAAGGAAAACAACTAACAAATTATCTTGATTATAAAGTCTGACTACATTTTTTATTGATCTATGATTTTTTATTCATGTTGGTCACAAAAAAATTTGTTTTCTATAAATTCATTAGTCCCAATAAATCCCATTTTATTTTCTTTTTATTGGTCCAAAAAATCCCCCATAAGTAAAAATTCTACCTTAGACTTTTTTCAACACTATTAGCATCTGATGATCAGTATCAGGGTCACTCTAATGATAAGTGGCACAGTGTATCCAATGGACTAGTTCTGGCTGCTTCGACTTCAAAAACTTTTTCCTTCTCTAATTATGATTTACACCACTCATTTATCTAAACATTTATTTCTCCTAGTGAATTGGTCTAACTAAAAACCAACATCATCATAAACTCCCATTCTGATCAACTTTACCAGCCAACAAACATTTCAACATCCAGTGATCTCACACTGATAAACTGAGACAAAAAAACTTTGACTTCAGGAACATTTCTTATTTTAAAAACTTCATCTTGTATCATGAATTCCTCATGAATTTGAATAAATTTTGGATTTTCTTAATGTAATCTTAATTTTATAAGGAATTATTGTAACATTACATCCTTTCTAGCATCCATATTTCTTTCGAAACCTCAATATGATTGGAAGTAATTTTTCTCCCATTTACTTAATAAGGCTATCATCAAAAGTTTTCAAACAACTTTTGAATTTTTAAAATTAAAAAATATCAATGAATAATCATTTTTTTCAGATTCATGAAGAATATGATTCTCTTCCTTATTGTGATATTCCGTTCATTAAATACCCTTAGTGAGTCTGATGAGCCTTTTCTTCAGGAAAACATATTTATAGTCTGATGAACTTTATTAATCATTTTGATTCTGATCTTCTGAATATGATGATCAGTCTAATTATTATATTTTACAATGTGAATTGATTTCTTTTCTTCTTTATATTCTTTTTAAATTAAAGAAAACACCAAAAATATTCCAACTTCCAAGAAAAACTTCTTTTCCAACTTGGTCCCAACAATATCCCATTTGGGATTTTGTTTTCAACCAAGATTCATAAATCACTGAAGCTTGTAACCTCAAGAAATGGATTTCTTATCAATAATTCTAAGCCCACATGAGATAACTCATTATATTAAATAATAATCATTGAAAGAAAAACCATGCTATCCAAAAGTAGTGATTGTGAAAAAATATCACATTTTCTTCATTTTTACCTCTTTCTTTTCTTCTTCCACTTTCTTGAAAAAATAATTGTTTCCTACAACCAATCTAACAAAACTTTATAATAGTTCACACATTTACAATGTTGGATTCACAACTTACCCACAACTACCCCAAACTACAATCTTTTTTAAAAGGATTAGCATATAATAATGGGTAGATTTTTGAAACATTATTCCCCTTTGAAAACACTATCCAAATAAAAGATGATGGAGGTGAAAAAAACATACCTCAACCTTGATGAGAGAGTTGTTAGACACCCATTTTCAATCTCAGTTTACAAAAATTTCATTGGGTAATGGTTTTTGTGAAAATGTCAGCAAATTATTCTGATGTAGGTTCATAATCCAACTTTGATTCATTCATCTCCAAATGATATTTGATGAAATAATATTTGATATCAATATTTTTTGAATAATAATATTGTATCAGATTCGTTGTAATGTTGGTTTCACTTTGATTATCACAACCTAAGAGAATGGGTAACTTTTCTTCAATAAGTAAATCTTCCAAATGAGTCTTCATCCACATAAGATGAGTAGCATCTTGAGTGGAAACAACATACTCAGCTTCAATAGTTCTAAGATTTAATGATTTTTTGTTTATTTGTATGCCAACTAACATTAATTTTTCGTAGAAATAAAACTCCACCAGATGTGGATCTTCTATCATCAACATTTACTACCCAATAAATATCAAAATACTTAGATAATTCAATACTTTATAAGATATCATACTTGAATAAAATTTTTTGTGCCTTTAATATATATGAGGGTTATTTATCTATCAAAAAAATGTGATTATTTTGGGGCACACTTAAATATTTCACATAAGGTAAAAAAAATGTCAGGCCTTGTGGTAGTCAAATATAAGAAACATATAATAAACTTATGAAATTATTTAGAATCAACTTCCTCACATTCTCGATATTTTTTCAAATTTGTTCCTACTAAAATTGGTGAAGAAAATTGTTTTTATTTTTCTATTTCAAACATCTTAATAAGTTCCTTAGAATAGATTTCTTGAGAAATAAAAATGTAATTCTTTTTTTATTAAATTTGTAACCCAAGAAATTATTTAATTTCTCTAAGCATGGATATGTCATAGAACTTCTTCCTATCTTCAGAAAATGTTTCACAAGTTCTTTTATCAATTGCAACAAATATAATTTCATTAACATAAATAATTATGATTAGTAACATTTGCAAGTTGATATTTATTTTTTCTTAATCACTTCAACATCTTCATTCATCTTGTTCTGGAAAACCCATTTTGTACAAATAACTTTTTTGTTATCTTTATTTGGTATGAGTTCCCACATATACTCATTTTCTATGTGATCCTTCACTTTATTCATTTTATAAACCCAATATGGATTCTTAAAATCATTATTCACATATTTTGTCTCAACTTTTGAATACAAGTAAGTAAGTGTAATAAATTTTTATGTTCTTCTAGTTTGAACATTATGTTGTTGATCATAAATAATGTTATGAGATTCTAGTTACTTCCTTTAACTGAGATGATATTTTCAAGATTCTTCCTCATCACTGGAAATATATAAATATGATTCTTCTTCTTGAGTAGGATAACCATTACTGGTACCCTTAAAAATTGTTATCAAACATTATTTCATCATGTTCATCATCCTTATCACCGTGTGTATGTTTAGTATCATCATCATATTTTTTAATAACATTCTCATCAATAGAATAAACTAATATTCTTGATTTATTTTTGAAACATCTGTATCCTCTTAATTCCAGATCATAGCCAAGAAAAATTCCCTCTTCACCTCTCTACTCAAAATCCCAATGGTTTCCACCTTTCTTCTTTATGATGCATGGAATCCAAAAATCTCTTAAGTGTTTCAAACTATGATTTTTTTCATAAACAATTTCATATGTATTCATATATGAAATTTGAATGTAGAAACATACGTTTTGAATATAAACATCAGTTCACATGGATTGCCTCCAAAAGTAATGAGAGAGACCATGTTCAAGTAACATAGTTCTTCCCACTGCAACCAGACTTCTACTATTCTTTTCAAAACAAACCATTTTTTGAGGAGTGTATGGTGTGCTAAAAACATTCCAAATTCAATGCCTCTCAAGATAAATTTAAAATTATTCATTTTTTTACTCACCACCATTGTAAGATCTTAACTTCTTCACTAAATACTCACATTATTTATCATATTTTCTCTTGAAACATTTAAACATTTTTAGATCATATAACTTATGTTTCATATACATAACACAAGTAATGTGAGTAAATTCATTAATTAAAGTGTTTAGTACCTATCTCTATGTGTTTATTATTTTCTCATTGTCCCACATATATTTGAATGAATAAGTTCTTAGTGTCATTTTAAAAAAAATGTCAACTTTCTTATGCACAATGATTTTTATCTTTCCCTTCAAAAAAATCATTCAACAATAATATATTCTTCTTGAAATATTAGGAATACCACTAAAACTATCTCAATTTGGTAGCTTTCTCAGGATTCTTTAACACATGTTTCCCAAAATTTTATTCCACAACTTATTCTCTTCCATTATGATTATGTAAATATATTTTTGAACCTCACTAACTTGGAGAAAGTTTCCTTTCCGACATTGGACTCTTATAACTATCTTTATATCTTCCTCATATTTCACAACAAAGCCACAATTTTCTGAAAATATGTTTTTTACTTCATTTAAATGTTTTGAAACATTAAAAAAATTGTGTTTCATCTCATCAAAAAATAATGTTTTCTTAGATTTCAACTTTTCTTCCCTAATAATGGTTGATCCAACACCTTTGATTCTCAGGGATTCATAATTGACAAATGTCATTATTACTTAATTATTTCAAATTCGTCAATAATTTCATGTATCCCATCATAAGAGAAGAATATGCACTCTCAAGAATCCAAGGTCGTCCTCGTATTATAGATTTGAAATTGGTTTCTACAACAATGGCCTTTTCATTCCCTTTTTTTATTAACTTCCGGCTTCTCAGTTTTGTTAACAAACTTTTGTTGTTTCTATAAAAAAATGAGACATCATTTTGCAAGGTTTAAAGTTTTTTCACACCTTTTACAAATGGTTTCCAGGGGTTAGAACCTATTTTCAATTTTTACCCTATCCTTCTCACGTTTCTTCATAACATCCATATCAGGATTCTCCTCTAAGGGTATTGACTCCCCCTAAAACATTTCCTTATCTAATTTGTGGGATATTAATAATGTTTTTGTATGAAGCAACACATATTTTCTGTGTGTCTGAATCCACCACTATACCAACAGTACCAATAGATTGAATATTTTTCTCTATAAGTTTCATACTGACAAGAATTGTGAGAATGGTTCTCAAAAACCTTATTATATTTCTTATCAAAACTTTTTTAACCACTAAAATTTCAATTATAAATTATAATCCTCTTAAACATAGTTTCATTTTCATCCTTATAGAACCATAAGTAGTAGATACCTTTTTAGAATCATAATTTTTAGAAACATCTAACTTTCTAAATTTTTTGGTCTTGGCCACAGACAAAACCTTTCCCACATTATTCTTCTTAGAAACAAAATCCTCTTTATTTACAACCATTGAAGGTAATTTTTTGTCCTTCTTAGGTTTATCCTTCATACAGATTTCACCATAATTAGAAATAGAGTTCTTGAATCTTGTAATCCTTTATTCAACTTTAGAAAAATTTTCGTGGAAAAGTTCCAATTCTTCTTCTTGAGCTTTCATATTTACTTCTAGATATTCATTATTATTCTTTTATTTTTCAAGATATTTATTCAAATAATTAATCTCTTCCAATAACTCGAATTTCTCATCAAGAAAACCTTCATGATTTTTTGATGAAGATTATTCACTTTTTAGCTTCCTAGATTCATTCTCAAGCCTCCCAATCTTTCTCATACATGCTTATAATTTTTATTTTTTAGGAAATTATAATTAAGTTTCTTATTCTCCAGAACTTATTCATTAAAAATATTCTTTATTAGGTTTTTTAATAAAAGTATTCTCTGCCTTCTCAATATATTTTTCATATTTAAATTCATTATCTTTTTTTTATCATATTTAGATAAGGATATTATTGTTTTGGATTTGGATAGTTTTTTATCCTTTCATTTGGAATAAGATTTAGAATTATCACCCTATTTCTTCCATGATCTCCTCTACCTTCTATCATCTTCACCATTATCTTATTCTTTATTTTTAGAGGTCAATTGGCTGAAATGTACCCACCATATCTACATTCAAAACATTTCAAAGGAATTTTACCATTGTATTTAACTGTACCTCATTTCACATTTTTAGAAATTAAGGATAAAAAATAATCATGATTTTTTATGTATGACATTTTCGAAATCATAATCAACAGATTCTTCTTCAATATGATTCCTATTCTACTTTTATTTTTCGGTAGCCTTGAAATAAATTTTTCTATCAAATTTTTTTCCCTTTTATTACTTTTCCCTTCTCATTTCTTAATTAATAAGTGTGTTATGAAAATCATCCTTAGAGAATGTTTTTGGGTCTGTATCTTCTAATGAAGATACTTCAACATCAAAATTTTCAATAAGAACTCCCAAGATATTTTCAACAACAATAGAGTCTTCTATCTTTCAACCGAGACATCTGATAGTGCATATAATATCATTCACCCAGGTAAATAAGTCACCAATAGATTCATAATCACCCATCTTGGGATCTTCATAATTTAATATCCATATTTTTAAATTTTAATTATTCTCTTTTTTATAGCCTTCAAAAATATTTTTTATCTTATCTTAGATACATTTTGTAGTGTAAGAAACTTTTACACTTAAAAACTCACTTTCAGAAAGTGATGAGAGTAAATCATTATTGTACCTTCCATTATTCTCAATATTTTTCTTATCAAAATATGTTATAGGAACTTTATCATCAATAGGAGAAAATAGATCTGTTGTAGCTTCAAGAACATCATACCTAATAGACATAAGATAAGGTAACATTCTATCTTTCCAGATATGGTAGTTCTTACCATTGAAGACCATAATCCCCTTACTATTCACACAATTTAGATTCTCCATCACAAATTTATTCTTCAAAACTTCATAAAAGAGTAAATAAAGGGAACCTTAGGCTATAATACCACTTGTAAGTACCCAGTCAAGATCATGTATCACTGAGAGGAGGAGGGGGTGAATCAATGATATTTTTTTATTTTAAGTTTCATTTTTTCTGAAACAATATTCACCTCCTTTTAAAGAGTTATCAATTTCACTGAAAACAAAACAATAACACATCCATATGAGAACAATAATTTACAAGGTTCACAACTCAACAAGAGTATCTATATATGTGTAATGGTTTGGAAATAATCCAATATCACACACTCAACTAGAAAAAAATCCTTTTGTTTGGAATACAATGAGTAGGTTATCCACTTACACTCATGTAGAACTATATTTAATACAAAAGTGCATGTGATTTAAGTGGAATGAAATGATGTTATACAATTTGTGTAACAATAATTTTATGATACTGCAAGATCAACTTTTATAATCCATATCTTCAAAAAAATTCTTCACTTTCTTACCCAGTAGTAGGAAAGAACCTCCTAGGTTTTGTAATGAAACTCAGTCTGATTTCCTAGTCTGATATTCCCTGTATGATTTCTCTTTATAATAATAACTATATAAGAATACCATTGAAACAAACTGAAATTCTTATATCTGAATTTGGAAGTCCCAGTCTGATTCCCAGTCAGATGATCCAGCCTAATATAATGAATATCTGAAAATGATCTTCTATGTTCTCCTTTCTTCTCCTATCTAGAAATATTCCTCCGGAATGATTGATCCAAATTGTTTCTCTAAAATTATTAAATATTATGCTTTATCACTTCAACCTTACATCAGTGTTATAATGTACAAAGTACTTCCACCTTTTATAGGTGACCCAAATTTGGTTTGCTCTGGATTCTGAAAAACATTCCCGATGAACCAAAATTTCCAAAAACATAAATTCTCCTTGAATTTTCAGTGAATCTTGGATTATTCAAAAGTTCTCAACTCTTATTTAATATTCTCAAAACTTCTCACAACATCATATCACTTCATACTTTATAACATTATTTTGTCTGATTTCTATTCCCTATTTTTATTTCTTCATTATGATGGGGACGATAGATTCCTCATTGATTTTCTCTACACCAAATGAAACATATGGATCAAAAAATGTCCCCTTATTATTATCCTCATAAACAACTTCCCAATTTGATATCCCCATGACAACACTTTTTTTGGTGGTTGAAACAATTATTCTTTTCTTATTTTTTATATGACAGATGATATTATGTCTGATGAAGTAATTGGTGTTATCTCCAGTCAAATATAATTGACCCACATGATAAATAAACTAATTGAAAACAAATAAAATATATTATTTCTCTAAACCCACATGGTACGAAAAAAATTGAAAATTTATCTTTATGAAAAAGGTTGATTACATTGTTGATTGATATCTGATTTTATTCATCATGTTGGTTACAAAAAACTTTTCTTCTTCTTTAAATTCATCAGTCCATATAACTCCCAATTTTGTTTCTTTTTATGGGTCCCAAAAATTACCCACAAGTAACAATTATACTTCAGAATTTTTGTAACTATCTAATTGCCAGTATCTGGGTCACTACAATGATCGGTGGAACACTACGTCCGATGGACCAGTTCCATATGCTTCAAATTTAGTAAATTCTTTCTTTATCTGATTATGATTCACACCAGTTATTTCTTTGAGATTTGTTTCTCATGGTTTATTAGTCTGACTGAAAACCATAATCTTCATGAATTCATGTTTTCATCAGACTTCTCTTCCAACAAACATTTTTGTGTTTGGTGATCTCACACTGATGAACCGAGAATGGAAAACATTGGCTTCAATAATTTTTTTTCTCTTTAAATCTTCAACTTATATCAAGAATTCCGCAAGGATTTTAATATGTTTAGGATTATATTCATCATTGTATAAATTTTATAGGTAATTATTGTAACTTCCCATCCATTCCAGAATACATCTTTGAAAACCTCAATACCATTGGCATTACTTCTTCTCACCCTTTCATTCATAAGAATTACATCACAATTTTTCAGACATATTATGAATTTTTTGAATAAAAAAGTAGAATATAATCATTATATTTACCTTGTATTCATACAAAAAATTGATTCCATTTCTTATTATGATCTTTTTTTCATTATGGACCTAATGTGAGTTTGGAGAACTATTTCTTCGAGAAAATATCTTTTGAATCTAATGGAAATTCTTAAGCATTGTGAGTTAAATCTTCTAAAAATGATAGTTAGTCCAATTATCATATTTTTGAAATTAAATTGATTTATTTTCTTCTTTACATTCTTTGACAATAAAATACAACACCCAATATCTTTCATCTTCCAAGAACAACAACTTTCCATCTTGGTCCCAACACCACTGTCAAGCTGAATCAATGGTATAAGAAGAAGGGACCATCAAAGGAGATGGTCACCAACTCCTACATACTCTATGGTGTCTAGAACTCCTTTGTGAAGCATAAAAATCTATGATAAGACTGCCACATCCAAATCCAATCATATCATCTAATATTTAATCTCAACCTTGAAATCTTTTCCTTGAAATAATTCCATATTCCATAGACATAGATATTCATGCATGGATTTTTTATAAGCGTGTTTTTATTTTTTATTTATATTATCATGCTCAATAAATTTGATTATAATAAAATATAATACTCCAAAATCAAACAAAATATTGATTTTGAAATGAGATGGATAAAAAATTAGTATTGATTTTGTAAATAGAAAATGTGCAAACCCAAAACCTACTGTTACCATTTTATGTATCTTGACACTTAAACTTTATGATAGATATTGAGATCAACAATAGTGGATAAATAATAGTAACATTGAATGAAATTCATACCCTTATGAATTGATAATGTTAAAAAAGAAATAGTGATAACCTTTACAACATATACAAACACATATCTACTTAATATCGCAAAAGTCATGATATAATTAACACAATAAAACAATTTACAAAAAACAAATAGAATTTCCAAGCTATTTCTCAAACTAGAGTGAATATCCCATTGAAGGGAATATGCATTCTAAAAATTAATCTTCATTTTAATATTTATGAAAAGGGTTATCTTCCTAAAGACACCTTCTTTTAGAATAATTACTCTTTCCCATCTACACACATTATTCTATAAAACGGAGACATAAGCTAATATTTTACATATAATAAAATTTTGAACAATATTTAACTATTTTTATATTTTAAATCACTTAATTAATGTAATTTGAAAATATCATTTAAAATATCACTCAAGCATCCCTTGTAATTTTCCTTGATTTCTTTTAAGGATTTTTCATGTGGGATTCATATTCCTCTTTTCCAATAATAAAATACACATATATTGTTAATAATAACCCATTAGTAATAATAAAAATGTAACAAAAAAAAATTAAAATAATTAATATTGTAATTTATAAAGTAAATTTAAATGTTATAATTGATAATTCATAATTCGATTTCTAAAAAAGAATAATTTGAATAATAATAATTAATAAAAATTATGATATTATTTTTAATAAAAAAAATAATTAATGATAATATAATTAATAAAAATATATAATAAGGTAATTGATAATTATTTTTATTGTAATTAATGGTATTAATTATTAATAATGAAATTACTAATGCAATTTATAAAAATTAATCATAATTAACAGTTATAAAGTAATTATAAATCTTGTTCATCATTGTGAAGGACATCAATCTCTGGGTCACTGGAGAACTATGATAGTTGATTCGTCGACTCCTATTGGGAGGTGGGATTTTGATGGTCATAGCTCCACCATTATGGTGTGTGCAATGAGGATGTGGTTCGATGGGGGGGGGGGAGGTAGTTTAAAGTGTGATCATGGGCATAATTGAAGGTGTCTCAGGTGTATGTGGGGTTGTCGGGTCATGCTCTGGTTTGGATTTAGACTAGCTATAATGGGAATTTAGTATATTTTCTTTGGGTTTTGTAGTAATGAGCTTTGAATTAATGGTATTTTAGGTCAATGTAAACTTTAATGATATATACCTATAGGCCTCCAGGTCAGGTTTTCTTTGGGCCTTCTAGCTTTGCATGTTTTGGGGTCCTCAACTAGTAATGAGTTCTCCCTTAACCCAGTTCAAAAGGGAATCTCTTTTCTTATATTAATACAGGGGATTTCCCCAAACCTATTTAATAATAATAATAATAATAATAAATAATAAATTTAATAAAGAAATTACTACTAATTTACTGTTATAATTAAGAATATATACATAAGATAAAGGGGATTAAGACAACCAAGCATAAAGACACCCATACACCTCAAATACATTAATAATGTAGTTGGGGCTTACCTAAGTGCTAGAGTCACATCTTAATTCTACATCATACCTGAGTTCAAATCCATGTGGGGATTAACTATCATGGGACTATTGTACCAAAGCAATGTGGGTACTATATCAATGTTACTATTCATCACAAATGGGCATTTTGACCATAATATTGGGCCATCAGACCGGTAACAGTCAACCCTTTAGGCTATGTGCCATAGAATCTTCTAACCGGTGGAGTGTGAGATGATGATATGTTGGTCTCTTGAGAAGTGGATGAATACATGGTGGTCATCAGAGTAGTGAACTATCACTAGCTGCATCAATCAGGTAATAGAGTTGCTTGGACAATGTTTTAGTAACATTTATGTAAGGTAGTGATAGTGGGTTGCAGATGAGTCTTCAGCCTGAAATCTTGGTGTGGGAAAAAGATAGGAAGGTGGGAGGGGTTGTTATAGTTTGGGGCCTTTGGAAAAATTCTCAAGGACATTGTGCCATTGAGCTTTCAGGTAATGTATTCTTGAGTTTTATGCTCATATAAGGTTTTCCTCTCAAACGAATTAAAAAAATGGTTTATCCAAAAAATAAAACAAATATAAATTTAAGTATGAGTATTTTACATCATTTTTCACAAGTTTCAAGATGATTGGGAACCTTAAGGAGAGATTCCTCACAAAGGTGCGTTGTCTTGTATGTAATTTTAAGGGGCATGATGAATCTGGGTGTAGAAAAAATGACTTATCTATGAAAAGGAATTTTGTTGTTGGAGGTGATGTTTCCTTAGTTCTTGATATGGGTGTGACGGATGCTGGTGAAACACCCCACTAGGTTGAAGAAATGAGGTAGAATGAATCAATGTTAGTAATACTAGTAGAGGTCGTCCCTAGTATGTAGGAGAAGACTCATAAAATATGGGCTAATATTGTGCAAGGATCTTCTAATAAGGGTGAAAGCCTTGCACTGGAGCTTATAAATTCTCAACTAGGGTAGGGAAAATCATTTTCATCGAGGGACTAAAAGGGTAAGAAAAATCGTGATGTGGAAACCCTAGTGATAGGTAACTCTAGGAAATGTATATCTAGAAATATTTCTGATGAAACTAAAAGACAAGATGATACTACACAATCTATTGGAGATAAAGACTTGAATACAGACACTCATAGTTATCTTCCTAAAATGTTTGACAATAACCAATTTAGGCCCCTTGATATTCTGAATAGCTCTAATAGTAAGGGAGTGTTTCACACAGAGTTTGGAAACTCTCATGGGGATATCTGTGGTGATGGAAATGTTTTATAGGGAATTAGGATGACCGGAGAGTAGGATCCTCAGACTTGTGAGGAACCAAATCCACCTGATGAGTGCATTGAGATGAGTGATGATGGTAGGGCTTGACCACAACCTAAGACATGGAGGAGGGGTCGACATCCAAGAGGAAAGGGTGGTGGCTGGTTCCATAGATGATTTTGCTCATTTTCAGGGATTGTTTTTCTTTACTTATCATCTTAATTTTACTCTGGGATGCTTTATTTTTAATAAATTTTGGAATCATGGGTACATAACCTTGGTTCACACTACTTTGGAAATATTTTTAATTTTAGTAAAAATATTTTTATATTTGGGATAAGGTGTACAAATACAAAGCAACCTATGTACACTCACACCCATGAAGGCTCAAACCCTAGTCCCCCAACACTACCATAATGGCACAACCACTATGTTTCACCCCATGCGAAAATGATTTAATTATAAATAAAAACATAATTAATAAAAATTAACAATATGTAATTTTAATAATATTACTAACAAAATATGAATTAGTAATTAATATTGCAACTAGTAAATAATTAATAATATAACCAATAATGTAGTTAATAATCATAATAAATTTAATAATATTACTAAATAATTAATTAAAACAATATAATTATTAGTTATTGATTATTGATTAAATAATAATACAATTAATATTAATGATATAATTGCTAATAAATTATAATTAATTAACAATAATATAAATATTAATTATAATGTATTTATTATAATTATTAAGTGTTGTGGTTATTTACCATGTTTTGTACCTAATTTAAATATACTTTTTTAAAATCTCTATCTAATTCTATTTATTATAGGTTAATTTTTTGTATTATTTTTATGTATAAATTTTCATTTAGAATGAATAAATTCTTTCAATTTCAAGCATTCAAAGCATATTGACACAACATGGAAAATATTTTTTGTTGAAACAATAACGTTTTCGAATCATTTAAATTATTTTCTATTTATTATTTAAATAATTTTTTTTCTTTTGAGTTCTTTTATATATGTTAGGTCTATATTTTAAGATTCATTTAAATTATATCTATTGATTATATATTATTTGATTTCAATATTATCCATTTAGAATAGAACATGTTATAATATTTGGAGATCATGTGGTTCTATAATCTAATAATATATAAATTAAAGATATTTTATATAAACTAAGATTATAACATCTGTGTATGAATAAAAATATATATTTTATAATAGAAAATAACATAAAATGATAGAAATGTTCAAAAATATTATCACCACAAGACATTATTTTTTGAACATATAACGTGTTTTTTAACATGACAACATTAAATGATAATAAAATATAAAATATCAACAAAATATAAATGTAATTGAAAATATATACTTAAATAATATAAAATAACTAAAAATAAATAATTACATAAAAAGTAAATGGAAAATCATATTAATGTAAAAAAAACTAAAGTTGTTTTAATACTTTATATTGATACTTAAAAAAAACTCCCCTAAAATAAATTTCCCATTCTTAATAACAATACTTTTAATTCATATAAAATTAAAACTAGAATCAAATTTGAAAGAAAATAAAATATAAACACTGTATGTAAAGAATAACGTAAAATAAAATGAATTAGATTAAAATAGCATAAAAATATATTTAAATCAGGGATATAAAATTGAGAATTTACAAATAAACATGTATCTATAACTGTAGTAGTGGGGGAATTTTAGCAGAAACTATGGATACTTTTTTAAAGGCACTATAGTGGTTATGGGTACTATAGTAATAAATCTAGTAATTGCAATCATTGTAGCAGAACTATTCAATAAAGGGTTGTTTGGGCTAAAAATGAGAATTTGATTAATGAAATAGGGTTTTCAAGCCATAGGGCTTACCAACCATCGAATTGTAATGTCTATGAGCCATCCTTATTTCAAATCCTTTGTGTCTTACAACCTTTGGTCCATGTAATGCCTAGATCTACAGGTCATTTAAAGGTTCCCCCTCAACCTAGTTAAAAATTGGTTTATTTACTTAATTAAAAAGTCTTGAACCCATCTTGTTTCAATTATAAATAAATATTAGTAAATTTAATTTGTCTTTTTTATTAATTATTAACTTGTATTATTAATTATTATTAATATTATCATTTTTGATTAATTACATTATTAATTAAATTATCATTTACATTATTAGTAATAATAAATTTTTATTGATTACAATAAATTTCTTTATAAATTATTATTAATCACATTATAATTTCTTAAAATATAGTTTTCATAATTTAGGTTACGTAGAATAAAGGGTTAAAACTTAAATCAACCCATTCTGAACCAAAAGTGATGTCGGGTGAACCTAAAATGTCATAAGTTAAAATGAAAGTGTCATAATTTAGAAAATATTTGGATTTATTTTCCATATCACATGATTTATTAGTACTCACACTGACATTTTTGGTTTTAGTAAATGGATGGGACAAGGAGAAACCATGTAAACAATGGTAGAATTGGGAAATTCAATGATTATCCCAATTATCTATGAAACAGGATTGGGGTTGGTGTATAAAATCATATGGCAATGCTCACCCAACTTTCTCAAGATTTGAACAATAACACGAACTATGTCGAGCTCTTAGATGTTATAAGGATGGGAGAACTATATATTGAGTCCTTCACATGGAAATGTACAACCTCTTTTTATGTTTCTTCTATTCCACTACTTAAAAATCAATTGGTCATCATAATAGAAAATATATTTTATATTCTCCATTACTGAAACCATGAAAAAGTTGTTTAAAATATTCTCCATTTGGAAGGTGAAACCAATCAATGGTGGAATATTATTAAAAACATGGGGAAAGAGGAAGAAATTGACACCATAGAGTGGGGGGATTTAATATGTTATTATTCAATAAATATTTTCCCTAGAATTTTCCAAATAAAATGGAGAGATAATTCTTGGAGTTGAATAAAAAGGAGGATAAATCGGTTGGTAAATATAAAGAAAAATTCACAATAATTTCATTGTGTGATTATGAATTTGTCATTGATCGGATGACGTAAATGATTTTTAATTATATAGTAAAATTATTATTGTTTATATACATGAATTTATTTATTAGCTGCTTACTCTTTTTTTGATATTTCAGGTTTTAGGGATGTCATATATTGATCCTATCATCTGGTGTCTCTCACCTTACTATATAGGGATGCTTGCTGTGATCTCATGAATTGTACATAGGATTCATTTTTGTATTTTTGAGTTGCATCATGTTGATAGATTTATGAGGTATTTTATCTTCTATCAACCCATTATCACACTGCCCAAATTAGTTTCATTCACTTCATTTCCCGAAGATGTCAGGTAAGTAAAACTTCAACTAGAGGAGATGTCATGAATACTATATTGAGATGTGGAATAGACAACATGAGTCTTGATTATGAATTAAAGACCTAGTACTCATGAATCTATCAGATCAACTAGATTTTTGGCCTTAGTACATTATGTCCGAATTGATATATCATAGGCGACACAGATGAGACTATCATTAGTTTGTAATAATTTTTACATCCACTATTGAATAGTTTTTTTTATTAAATTAAGTAAACTACATAAATTGTTTTGCAGGATACTCACATCACACATGTTATTCATATATTTGATCCTATAGGGGGAGGCTCATTTTAAAAAGACTATTTTCATAGAGTAGTGATAGAACCGATTCTTTCCATGGATGAGATTTATCATTGAATTTTCATTGTTGTGTTTGGGGATATAAATGGTGATGACCCTGATATCAGTGTGTCGGGGGTGATGAGCTTGTTAGAGGTGAATATGTGGCACATGAGGAGGAATGAAATCATTGTTATCGAGATACTCCTCCAATTATTATTTTATATGAGCCACAACTAGAGAAATAGACACAAGGGAAAAAAATACATATACATAGCCACTTGTTATTCATCAAAAGGGCCTTGAGACATCACAATATGTTAATGTGTTAGATTCTTCTACAACGATAGAGGCTGACTGGTTTGTGTTGTAGGCTTTATTTCCATCTGATGTGTAGATACCCACTACATAACATTAATCTTATTCATATGTTGGGGAAAGTTCATATCAACAACCACTATCCTTACATCCAGAACATGGTTCAGGCGAGGATATTATAGATCCACTTCCTATCACATAGGATAATGTGGAGGTTGGTGCCAAAGTTGCAACACAATAGGTGCATATTCAAGAGCATAGACAGACAGACACAACGTTGATGCATTATCTATACACCCAACTGTGTCATGGAGGAGCACCTGAGACACCAATGTATATTGAATAGATACATGTTATATTTCTTTTTAAATAATTAAATATACATTATTTAAAAATCTACAAATAAAATATATTTCTTTACATAAAACAAAAAATTATATAATTAGAAATTAATACAAATATTTATGAATGTTTAAGAAACATTGATATTGATAACTATATTAGTAATAATAATATTAAATTGATTATTAAATATTAATAATATTATAATTTTGAATTATATAATTATTATTAATATTAATAATAAGTATTATATTATTAATTATATAACTATTTATTTAATAATAAATACCATAATATATTAAAAATAATATAATTGTTATCCTATAAATGTATTCTTAAATTGTATTTATTTTATTTATATTATTAAAAAAATAGTTATTGTACAATTAATTATAGTAATAACATTATAATATTGTATTAATTAATACTAAATAATATATTTGATAATTAATAAATATATTACCTGTTAATATTGAGGAAGGTTCAGGTATTGAGTGTACTCTGCCCTAAATGTTATTAATGAAAATGATATTAAAAATAATAGCAAATAATCATGTGGAATAAAGGGCACAACCAAATTGAAAAAGTGAAAAAAATCAACCAGAAATTACGAAAAATAATAGAAGATAAGGCCAAAAGACCCACACATGTTGGGCCCAAATCCTACAAAAGCTGACAGCTACCAACCATGAAGTCATCACACACTCGATCATATGAATAAGGCAAACCAAAAACACTCCACCAAAGGACATCATCTTGGACAACAAACTGACTTCACTCGAGGACATCACTATTCCCTTCCACATTGATACTATCACAATCAAGATCATCCCTGATGTAATTCATCTTAGGTGCCAGCATCATCATGTCCTCAGTGATAAAAAATCACCGTTCATGTCCCATATCACTAAAAACTTGTGGCAGAAAAAAACAATGCACCCATCAATGTCCCGTACCACCATTGGTAACCCCACAGTCGCCATAATTGAAAGAAATACCAGTATAATATAGCGGCAATAAAAATGGCCCAACATATTCCCTACAGTTTCCCAAGCCTTTAATAGTACCCATAATTATACCAAAAAAACAAGTGGAAAAATCCCAACCCAACCTGCACAAAATAGCTACCATTGAGACATAGTGATAGTTAGAAAAGTCATATCGACATTTCCTAGTAACAAGATCATCTCTATCCACCCAAGGTTATCCCTTTACATATGTCAAGATCATAATCTCATATCCCAATGGAATACACACTAGTGAGGTGGGTCATCCAGCATATGAGGTTTTTGGTATTGTGTCTGGGTATTCTCCCTCACTAATTGATGAAAAATGATTTACTGTGTAGCCCCTAGATAAATTATTTTAGGAAATGTTCTATAGTATGATAGGAATACAAAATATTATGTTCAAAAAAGTGAGGATTATCTTCAAGAGATTCAGAATTTTTTTGTTCTTCAGGAAATTCTACTAAATG
Organism: Viscum album; assembly: GCA_963277665.1. Lineage (NCBI taxonomy): Eukaryota > Viridiplantae > Streptophyta > Magnoliopsida > Santalales > Viscaceae > Viscum > Viscum album. The sequence continues at coordinate 609,684,126 of OY728129.1, read as the reverse complement.
AGGTAATGCTTCGGATGTCAGAAGTGATAAGGGAAAACTGATGGTTCTGATGGACACCACTCATCCCTAGTCTTCACTCAGTGGTGATCCTATTTAATTTAAGGATTCTATTTTAAATATAAGGGGAAATATGATCATTAGTGATGGTGTTTCTATGATTCCTAGAAAAATGTTATAGAATGATTATTCCAATCAAACCAGGAATGTGTGTACAGGGTCATCTTCCAAGGCATCAATGATCTAGCTCACTATAGAGTAGAATAATTCCAATGAGTGAATCCGTTAAATCCTTAATCAATGGAATTCACAATTATAGTGGGAAACTAGTACTGATAATAATGATTATTATAGGAATGATCCTGATTTTCTTGATCTGTAGTTTTCTTACCTGGATGAGGGCATGTCTCTTTGTATAACCCCATCCATTTTCTTGTTTTCTAGTATCTTTTTTCACCTTTAATAAATTTACAGAATCTTCCAATTATGGATGGTCCTTTTTCATAAAAAATATTAAAATTTATAATTAATTAATATAATACTTAATAATAATTTATTAATAATTACATCAAAAAAATTTCAAAAAAAATTCTAAATATAGAAATCACTAATTAATTAATAAGTGGAAGTATATTATATTTTATAAAAATTATTATGTGTGACTATAGTAATTATATTATTAATAATTATTAAAAATATTATTTATATAATTTTTATTACTTATTAAAATTATATATTAACTAGTATTGCAAAAAATAAAAACATAAAAAAATTATTAGGAGGTGTGAATGACGTTCATGCCTCCATTATAAATTTTGTACATGAGGGGTGAATGTATTTCATGCATCCTAACTTGGGTTTTCAGAAGTGTGAACCCTATTCATGATTCTTGGCCAATATGAAAAGCCTGAATAGGGTTCATGCCACACTAGAATCATTTTTTAAATACTTTAAACCCTATCCTATTTTATTTTTTACAATATAAAACCTATTAGAGAAGGTATATGCTTAATAATGAAAATGGGGACCATGGATATCTGAGTGCAACAAATGAAGCTACCTAGGAATTGGGTCACTACCCTCAATGGACCTGAACCAGAGTGGGGATGGGTAATTTTAGACCAGTGGAGCAAAATAAAGGATGTGACCAAAAAAGATTGTCCGAGTAGTGTATCGATAATTATGAGATACAATAAAGTATAAAAAATGATGAAATAAATGACACCAAGTGTAACATGGAATAACCCCAAGATAAAAGTAGTAATAATCTTTGAGAAAATAGAAATATCACTTTGGGTAAAAGAGGGTACACACCCCCTCACTATTACAATGAGAAACCCTTATAAATATATCTTTGAATATGTGGGAGAACCACAACACAAAACAATACTCGAAATAATTATGGGAGAAGATGTGATTGCTAGTGATGCTGAAGAGACTCACCAGATGGGAGATCCTCATTTTATAGGCCTCTTCTAGCCCATCCTGCTACTTTCTTTGTCTGATGGGTTGGTGGGGTTGGCTACCCACCACAAAACCACTGCCTTCCCCCTTTAAAAAATTTGGGGGGGGCATCAATTTGATGATGGAATATCTCCCAGTTAGATATTTATTGAGAACTAATCATACTTCCTTGCATCCTTTCCATCTTCCAAACCATGATTCTCATGTATCTGCGAGGCCTCTTAGGGATCTACACCATCTGAAATTATCAAAGTCAATAACCTTTGTCAGAAAATATGAAATATTTTCTTTGGTGTTAATTTTATTTATATCCACACTACCTTCCTCCCCCACATCTCAAACAAAGTGTTACTATAACCCAATGTTTCTCATTCTGGAATGAAAATATGGATTCCTTGCAATGTTCAAGGTGCTCTAACAATAGAAATATAAATGAATCTCACACTTTCTATGCTCGAGATCATCAAATAACCTTCACATACCAATTGTCACATTTCAATCCTATGAAAGTGCCATGGAACTCTACCTATATCATGGATAAAGTAATAACTGATTGTAACATTGAAATCTATCTCACAACTTCTCCTACAAGAGTAAACACATAATTAGTAGTTGATTTACTATGGTTAGAATCCCCTATAAAATCTGAATCTACATATCCCATGATAGTAAAATATGATCCTACATAACATAATACAACATATATGTTCTGCTTTATGTATCTTAGGATCATTTTCACTGTGTTCTAATGCTCCCATCTTATATTTTCCATGCATCGAATAACTATTCCCACTACATGTGTAATTTTTGGTGGCATACAAACCATAAAGAATATCAGACTCCCCATTGCTGATTCATATGGTACTTGAGACATATCCAACCTCATTGCTTCACTTTGATGAATCATCATATAGGATAACATGAAAATAATAGGAAGTGGGAGGAGATTTTATTATACTCTTTCATTCTGAATCATTTCAATACATTCCATAAGTTATTTTTCTATAAAATAAAAATCATACCATTATTTTTATCTCAGAAAATATGCATCCCAATAATCTTATTTTCTAGTCCCATGTCCTTCATGTCAAATTCCTCGACCAATTATGCCTTTGTCTCCTGAATATAATCATTGTTGGGGCCTACAACCAGTATGCCATCCACATACAATATAAGAATTATGAAATCATTACCATCTAAACCCCTGAAATTTTCACATGGATCTGAATGATGTATGTTGCATCCTAGTATCATTATATAGGAATAAAATCTCTTGTACCAACACCTCAGTGCCTACTTGAGACCATAAATATATTTTTTCAACATAAAAACCACGTTCTATATTCCTTATTCTATAAATCCTTCATAGTAGAGCATATAGATCTCTATATAAAGATCACTATATAGAAAAGATGTCTTCACTTCTCAATGCTCTAGATGTAAACAATTTTTTACACAGATCACCATAACTAACCGAACATTTGTTTTTCTAAAAAATTTAGAAAATATTTTATTGAAATCAATACCTTCCTTTTCATCACATACTTTTACCAGATATATTACATGATATTTTCCACCTAGTCCTTTCCATCCTGCTTGATCTTAAACTCCCATTTATTAATAATATACTTCCTACTACGAGGTAATGGAAGAAGATCTCAAGTCTTGTTCTTGTGTAGGGAATCAATGTCCTCCTTCATTACTACCATACATGATGATACATTTGGACTCTGGGTCGACTCCACAAAAGAATATGGACCTTCATCCTCTATCAGTAATAATTATACAATATTTCTCTCAATGACATAATCTAAGTTCCATAGTGGTTCTATTTTCTCCTGAGTTGACTGTCATATTCTAGACTCAACTGGTACTTTTTCTTCATTCAATGGTAATGCCTCCAAGGAAGGTAGTTCTTACTTGTATTTTCCCTCCATGTTGATTATTATAGTTTTTTATTCTCTTTCTCCATGTATCCATCAATTTTAATTTCCATGTTGTCTTCTACAAAAATGAAATCTATGATGATGATAAGTTTGGGATCAATAGGGTCCCACAAATGATACCCCTTTACACCATCTGCATATCCCAAGAATATTAATTTCCTAGATATTGAATCCAACTTCGATATTTCCTTGTCATTAATATCTACATATAAATTAATTTCAAAATTATGTAATTTATCATATTCAACAATTTTACCAGTCCATATCTCCGTCAGTGTCTTTTGATCTATCCCCCTTGAAGGTGATTATTTGATCACATAATAGGTAGAATTCACTGATTTTACCCAAAATTTTTTAGAAATTACAATAGTCTTCAACATCTCTTTTGTTCTATCCTATAGGGTTCTATTCATCCGTTATACCACTCTATTCCACTGAGGAGTCTATGACACTGTGAACTAAGTATTGATTCTTTCCCATTGAAAAAAATTATCAAACTCCTCACTTGTAAATTATCCACTATTTATAGTCCTAAAAAACTTGATCTTTTTTCTATATTCAAAAACCTTACATGCTTTAAATGTTTTGAATACTACAAAACATATAATTTACTCTTCATTGGATACACCCAAAATCTCCTATAATAATCATCAATGAATTATAGAAAGTACCGTTCTTCTCATAAGAATATAACAGGTTCCTTCCAAACATCAGAATGGATCAACTCTAAGATCTATTTTCTTATTTTTGTCTAAGTCCTGAACATTGACCTATGTTTTTTCCTAAAAACACAATAATCACAAAAATGGTATGTATACCTTTATAAGCACATGAAGATAATTATGATCATCAAGAAAATCCAGGCCTGATTCTGACATATGTGCAAGCTTCTAATTCTATAGCATCATCAACATATCCATCAAGGTAGTTATTGTGAAAACTATCTATGCCTCCTTGTATGTGTTACCCATAAACATGTAAATGTTCATTGATATATTATTTTTCTTCATCACCAAATGTGAACCCTTCGAAACTCTCATCACTCTATTCTTAGTGTGAGTATCACATCTCATATCATGAAATTCTCCCAAAGACAACATTTTCTTATTCAAGACATTCACATGGTGCACTCCTTGGTTGGTTCATACTATGACATTATGTATATTCATTTTGATGGAATTTACTCTAATGATCTTTAGGATGTTATCATTCCCCATGAATAAATGTTCTTCTTGGGTAGTTTCATATTGATCAAACCATTCCTATCAAGATATTAGGTGCCATGTTGCTCTTGAGTCGATTATCTATGTATTATTGAGATGTCTTCTACTTCTAGAAGATATTTCCACCTCATTGTGATGTATATTTTCATTCCTAGATATACTAACCACATTTTCCTAAGATATATTTTCACTAATATTCTAATTCCAACAATATTTCCTTATTTTCCCCTTCATTCCACAATTATAGGATGTGAAATTATTATCTGTACTCCTTGGTTTTGACCTGCTATGATTTTGGCTCCCATGGGAACTATATTCTATCATCCTTCCCCTCTCCATTAAAAGAGCCTATACTTGGTGTAAAATTTCTTGTCTTTAATACTTGTTCCTACACCAAATTTCATTATCTAGAACCAGTGTTGCAACATTATTTAAGAGTCTCATATCAATCAGGATATTATTGATGAGGATTATGATGAGTTGTTCATATTAATTTGGAAATATCTATAGAATAATCACCACACATTTAGTATCCATAATTATATAGTCCAACACTAGGAGTGAGAGCCCATATTTTGTGGTCAAATTCCTATAGGGAAACACAAAGTTAATATATAAATAAACATATAAAAAAACTATTAAAGTGTGGTACTAGGATATTTTGACTATCAAACACATAAGCATGGCCTGTATGATATAAATTAATTAAAAAATAGAAATTTCAATTTGTAAGTTTTTTAGAGAGAGATAAAGAGTGTAGTTAGATTGGATTTGAAATCATGAGATTAGGCATGCTAGGTTTAGTGATTTTTAGGTTCATGTTCTAGGTATTCAATTGATTATTGGTTTATTCATATTTGGATATTGAATTGGGTCTTTAGGGATCCTTGGTATTGCTAAACTACACTAATCTTGTGATTTCACCATTGGAATGGTCTTCTATTAGGTTCAATCACAAAACTAGGCAACCCTAAATCCTATTTAAACATAATCGACGTAATGTGGATAATGTTTATACACAAACTATGTAGATTAATTGATGAAATAAAATAATACTCTTCAGAAAGAAATGGTTATGCAATATGAAAATAAGTATAACTGGAATTAAGAAACAAATTTACAACAATCCAAAAAATGAAAAGAATATTGAAATAATCTTTGAGCAGAACTTCCCCCTATGATCACATCACCTGATAAAAATAAAACCATGTTATCATGAAAGGCATGATGAGAATAATTATTATGGATTCCCAAGGAATAATGGTGGGGAAGAAGGGATTTGGATCCGGCTATACAGCCTTTCGAAAAGGTCATCTATCAGGCTATTTGAGACCCCCTAAAAGAAATATGTAGGGTGAATATAATTGTCCTTTTTTATTGAAAACCATAACTCGTGAAATGTGAGGAAGTGGATTATCTATATACTTATCTTGATACTCTCATGTCATCTCTCCATTACGTGATGTGTACAACATTAAGTTTTACTACATGAGATGATACCACGAACTTTGGAATATTGGTTGAAAATGACTACTCTTGATGAACTCATGTCATGTAATGTTTAAATGATGTTAAAATGTCGTTTTATAGATTCTAAAACTCCACAACATCTTCAATTTTACAATGTCACACCATAAAGAAAAGATAATCTGTATGAAATGTAATTTATCTCATATTTTCATCTCTTTTTTATCCTCTCCCAAAAATCTATTTTATCTTACCATAAATCAAAAAACAAGTTAGATAGTCCAAAAATTGGAAAAAATAATGATTTATTTATTAAACTAAATGTACTAAAATATCCTAAAATATATTCATATAATACACTTATCAGTGAGTTATGAGAATAGAGTATTGAGGGTGTTGATATTTTCTATCTCTGATGATGAATCTTCCATTCGAAAAGTGAAAAAATTTCTCATGAAGAATTTTTTTGAGCAGTGAATTGGCTTCATATAGATTCATCTGAGTATCCCATATTTCATTCTCCATATTTTTCTCTAAAATTCTCTATAGGAAGACATCTGTCATGTAACACCCCAAGCTTCCACAATACGCATCTCTTTCAATAATGCGATAGGTTGCATTGTTCGCAAGTTCGAGATTCTAACACACCGCAACCAATCAAAATAGCTGTTATGAATAGTAATACTAACGTTTTGAAATTATATAAATTATATATTTCAAAATGGACTTCATTTTTGTATCCAGAATATCAAAATTACCCTAAGTTGAATTTTTTGTAATTTTCTAAGAACTTCCATTTTTCGATGAATAGTGAAAAATACTTAAAAACAACATTTTTAATCAAAATAATTTATAGTAATAAATTATAATATTGAGTGGTTTTAAAGTATAATTAGAATATATTTTTACCATTTTATCCAGTGGTGGTTATTAGAATTAATTTCACTTTAAAATTGGACATAAACAATTGTGAATCTTTCATATATATTGTTTCGTAAAAACACGCTATTTGTTGTGACAGTTGGAATTAATTATTAAATTAATTAATTCAACATATATGTTTTGAATTTTGTAAAATAGAAATCATTTTTGAATTAGGAATATCAAATATAGCTTAAGGTGAATTTTTGGTACTGTTCTGAAAAACATCAATTTTTAATGAATAGTGAAACAACTAAGTGGTAGTTAAAAAACTGATTTTTCGTTTAAATGAAACTTTACTGCTTCTATGAATTGATTTTCAAAAATCCAACATACATGGTTGTGATTATTAAGTAGAATGTGTTTCAATGGGATGAAAATAATTTTTGGTGAATAGTAACTTTTGAGTTTTATTAACCGCGATTAGAGGTAATTAGGGTAATTTATGGTAAAAAAGATATTATAAGAATAAAAAAATATATTGACACAAGTAATACTCTGATTGGATGAGTCATGGCCCACCAAGACAAACCATGGGATGATTTTTGGTACCCCATGGAGCCACTTGTGTAAGATAATGACATTAATACCTTTTATTTAAAGTAAAAATAAAAATGTCACAAACATGTATTGTTTTACTAACACAATTTTTAGAAGGGGTTATTCAAGTAATATTTTTGAATATAAAAATTCATTGGAAATATATAAATATTTCATACATCATGGTATTTTTTTATAATTTTTAGGAATTAAAAAAATAAATTTATTTATCACACCATGATGATGCAGCGATTACCTCATTAATGAACGATTTAAATAAAATAACAATATAAGGTAAAATATAAGACTTACACTTGTATAAAGCCTATTGGATGGGTGGATTTCGAACTGTTATCACCTTATCCTATAAATATATCATTTAGGGACCTTTAAAATCCCAAAATCATTTCATAATAATGTAAAATTTCATGACTTTCCAAGAGTGCCTCTTCTCTCCTCTTATAAAAGGTCCCCACCACAACCATTTTATTCACACCATAAAAGCCATTTGGCTTGGCCAAACTCTGCCCGAATAATCTCTCAACTTCCCTCTCTTACTCCTAAAATCCTCAATTTGGGCAGAAGTCTTCCCAAGGAAGCCTTTGGCTCAAATCAAAAAGAGTTACCCGATTTTAAGGTAATGTATTCTCTTATGTTTGTTCGTTTTATTTTTCTTCTCCAACCACATTAAATATTTTTATTCCATTATTTTGTAAAAACAACAATATATTAAATATAATAGGATGTTTTTATGAGAAGGATTTGATTTACACTTACACACACCCTCTTCTAATGGTTAAAGAGCATAATGTTTCTGTGGGTGGTGAATTACTGCCTCACGAAACGATGATTGTTCAATATTCTTTTAACACCTCTCATGGTGGACATTAATATGTCACTATATTAATATATGATATATATTATTTTTATGTTTTCTGTATGATTCTGTATTTTTCATTTATGTCATACCTTTATGATTTCCATTATGGGTAAACGCGATAATTTCATTTTAGGAAGTGCAGACTACCGCCCCCTCAATGTGATTTGAATCGTTAATGCTGTATGTGGGTCGTATAAAGGATGGAGTTAATGATATTATATATGATATTATACTGGAATTATAATATACCTTTATTTCATTATGATTTCATTCCATTAAATTCGAAATAAAAATGAAAGTAGCATTCATGCGTTCGTACGGCTTACCATCTCCATGAACGGTGAATTTCATTTCTTACCTCTAAATGTTATGTAATATTATAAATGCATTTATATGCTGTATATATATGATATATATGATATCTAAATCATGATTATAATTCTCGATATAATGGATATTTTACCACATAAATAACTTGTAATTATAAGATGTTTATTATTGATTCAAGTACCAGAGGTCGACAAAACGACCGTTATTAACATAAATGACTGCATAATTTTCATAACATGGTAATATGTGATATAAAACAGATAATGAACTTGAAAAATGTTCTTAATAAATTAGAGATTAACTCTATTTTACTATTCAGGAGATTAAAGAATGATCGAGTCAAGTCGGACACGAGGTAAGGGAATTGGTCTCAATCTCCTTTCATTGAGGCATATTTTATTTTATACACAACTTTCTTTTATGCATTGTATAAACCTATTTTACTTTTACTTTTATTCAAAAGTAATATTTTTATATGAAGCGTTTTTTACTAAATGAAAGAAGGAATGTTTTGTCTTATGTACACGACGATAATGACTTCTATGCCACTGTGACAATTATTTGAGTTTTGGCTTCCTCTACAAGCCATAACTTTTTTTAAATGAAAAAATAAATACCATGTTTTAATTTTCTTTTATTTTGGTATTGAAAATGGTTTTGATAATGTTTTTATTATATCAATGTGTTGTATTGATATCTTGTGATTGAAATGTGGAAACATTATGTTTCCTTTATGCATGTTTTATGTGATACGATTATGTTATGGTTTATGATATGTTTAAACCTATTCATATACGGAATGCATTGGACTTAATAAGTGACGGGTGGAACCCGCTATAGCTCCTTGATGCATTGGTATGTCTCATGAGAAAAACTAGTGTCTTCGCACGAGGCCTTGACAAAATCTTATCGGTAGTCTTGGCACGAGGCCTTGGCTACGTGGTTATGATAGTCTTGAATTATGAATTCCATTATTATGAAAGTGGTTATTGATATTGCATGTGATTATTCTACTAGTAGAATATCAATTGAATAAGTAAATGGAATTATTTCATTTTATTTTTTCCATATCATGCTGATGTTCATGTTTAAAAGGCTTTGGTTTTAGTTATACATTTTCTTAAATGTTTGTGTTTATTTATGAAAGTTTCCTCTATATTGTTATCCTTACTGATCATCTGATCTCACCCCTTTCTATGTTTCATTTTCCCAGGATGTAAAGAAATATTTTATGACTGACCTGCAGGGATAGTCTGAAGAGGATATGATTGTGGACTATGGAGACTATGTTATTGTGATTTTTCAATTTATGATGTAATGTAACATTTATTAATGTATCTAGTGTTTCCAGGGATACTAAACTAATCGGTCTTTCGAGACTTGATCTTTTTTTATCATGCTAATGTTACGTAATAATGCACCGACTCTGCGTAACTAGGGTCAGGGCGTTACAATTGGTATCAGAGGTAGTTTAGTACTAACCTTGGAAGCTAGATTTTGAAAAACTTTGATTAGAGCACATAGCCCTAAGATAGACTTTGAGGATTAGTATAGAAGAACTTCCTATAATTTTGGTATTATAGAGATTTTGTGAGTTTTCCGAGAAATACATCCCTATCTAGATATGAGAATGTAGAGGTGGCTATGGCACAGATGTAACTATGGGTAAACCTCAAAAAAATTGCTTTGAGCTAGACTCGAACGGGAACTGGTGCACGACAACAGGCCTTACTTCCCTCTTGGTTACGACACTCTGAGGGGATATGCTTAGCATAATTCTCATTTTCTTTACAAACCGTTATGAAGGGTTTAGAAGTATATACATCCTCAAATAAAAACATTTCTATGATTGTGTATTATATCCATAAACTGTTCAATTTATATTAAGTATTATACAAGTATGGAATTATGTATTTTGATTAATAAACTAATCTAGTTTATGACATTGTTTAGAAATGGAGCCTAGTGGAAGGAATGACAGTCGTATCGATGCACACACTCCATGTAGGTATTTCCCTCCTGCTCAAGATAATTATAATGGAGTTGGTGATACAACGGGTGCTGATCAGGTTATCACCATTCTGTGACAACTCACTCGGGTTATGAATAATAACCTTACTCGTATGGAGCACCCTGATCCACAACGTGGAGGATCAATGTTAGATCGCTTCATGAGGCAACAACCACCAACATTAAATGGGAGTAAAAATCCCTTAGTAGCTGAGAAATGGATAAATTCCACAGAGAAAATATTACATGCCTTGGGGAGTAGTGAAATGGAAAAGGATATCATGGAAGTTTACCGCCTCAATGGAGATGCTGAACAATGGTGGTCATTGATTCAAAACACAAAGGAAGATGATGAGGTATCGAAAATGTAATTGAGGGATTTCAATGAGCCTTTCTTAGAAAAATAATATCCATGTGACCATCGAGAAGATATGGAAATGCAATTTATGAGTCTGAGACAAAAGGAGGATGAGAATGTCACAAAGTATGAGGCTAACTATACAAGGTTAGCGAGACACGATACAGATTATATACGTAACCTAAGAAGTAAGATTGACATTTCTTTTATGGTTTCAAACCATTTCTCCATCGATCTTTAGTATCACAATCCTTATCATTATACGAAGATATTGTCTCGTGTTCTATCATGATAGAAAAGGAATTTCCTAAGTCTTATGACAAAAATGTAAAGAAAGAGAAGAAGAGAATGGTGGAACAAGAGACAGATAAAGGGAAAAATGGAAAGAAGGATTTTCCATTATGTGATAATTGTGGGAATAATCACCCCGGTTCGTGCCTAATGGGAATGGGTGTTTGTTAAAAATGTGGACAAAAAGGTCACCAGGCTCGTGATTGTAAGGGAAAGAAAGAGGCTATCAATGTTCAATGCTACAATTGTAGTGAAATGGGGAATTATGCAAATGAATGCCCTAAGCTCCAAGGAAACTTACCTCAGAAAAGGCCAAGGGAGAAAGGCCAAGATTATGTTGTTATTACAGATGAAGTTGAATAATTATTGAATTTGTGTTTTTGGACTCAAGAACTATATTATGGTTATAAGAATAATGTGATATATATAAGGATTGTACTACAGTACTTTTTGTTTTCATTAAGGTTTTCATATGATGAAGGTAATCATATTTTTAGTATGTGACAATAAGAGAAACATTACTTTGTTTGGGGAATCTGATGTTACAATTGATTTTGGAATTTAGAGAACTTTTAGAGAAAGTCTGGACAGAGGTATTTTGGATAAATATAAAGGTTGGAATGGATTAAGTTTATGTTTGTATAGTATTGTTTAAGGTTAAAACATTTCTGAAGATTATTTTTGGAATATTATAATACTATAGTTTTAGGAAAAGGACAACTTGCAGGTAGGGGGATAACCCGTCGCGTAGGACAAAGCTGTAGGAATCAAACCCACAACCATAGTATGAAAGGCCATTATTACCAATCACTAGCCTACAGGAAGTCCCTAGTTATTAAAAAAAATTCCTAATCTTAATGGTATGTGTTACTATTTGGAACCTTGTACGATTAGGATAAATATAATATTTTTGAGTTCTATTATCTTTTTGAGTGAAAGATGGGATTGTGGTAAAAATTTATTAAAGAATGAAAAGTCTACATGACAAGAATGTATATTTCCTTACATTCTTTGTAAATATTCTACATAAATTCCTCAACTTTATGAAAGGTAACTTAAAACAGAAACGTTGTCGGTTAACTTATCCTACTGGGGAATCAATGATCGTTTAACCAATCACATGTTTGTGATTTTCTTGTAGTTAACTTTCTCTTAATCCTGTTTTCTACAACCCTCCACCAGACCTTGATTGTTTTTTTCTCCTCCATATCCATGTTTTCATAGAATCCTAGTATGGGCTATCTCAGGTGACTATTGTACCTCTATTTCTTTCTTTTAAAGTTATATTTTTAGTAACCCTATTTCTGATATAGGTTTTCCACAAAGGTATTTTCTACATTGAACCATTTATTTTAGAAGAACAATTTCAAATTGCGAGGAAGAAATTTATTGAACGAGGGGATAATGTAACACCCCAAGATTCCACGATATGCTTCTCTTTAAATAATGAAATAGCTTGCATTGCACGCAAGTTCGAGATTCTAACACACCACGACCAATCAAAATAGCCTTTATGAATAGTAATACCAAATTTTTGAAACTATATAAATTATATATTTCAAATAGGACTTCATTTTTGTGTCCGGAATATCGAAATTATCCTAAGTTGAATTTTTTTTAATTTGATGAGAACATCCAATTTTCGATGAATAATGAAAAATACATAATTTTTTTTAATGAAAATAATTTATAGTGATAAATTATAATATTGAGTGGTTTTAAAGTATAATTAGAATATATTTTTACCATTTTATCCAATGGTGGTCATTAGAATTAATTTCACCGTGAAATTGGACATAAACAATTGTCAATCTTTTGATATATATTGTTTCTTAAAAACACGCTATTTGTTGTGACAGAGGGAATTAATTATTAAATTAATTAATTCAACTTATATGTCTTTAATTTTTTAAAATATACATCATTTTTGAATTAGTAATATCAAATATATCTTGGGGTGAAGTTTTGGTACTGTTTTGAAAAACATCAATTTTTGATGAATAGTGAAACCGCTAAGTGGTAGTTAAAAAAAACTGATTTTTCATTTAAATGAAACGTTACCGCTTCTATGAATTGAATTTCAAAAATCCGACATACATGGTTTTCATTATTAAGTATAATGTGGTTCAATGGGATGAAAATAATTTTTGGTGAATAGTAACTGTTGAGTTTTATTAACTGCGATTAGAGGTAATTAGGGTAATTTAAGGTAAAAATGATATTATAAGAATATAAAAATATATTGACACATTTCATACTCTTATTGGATGAGTCATTTACAAACAATACAAACCATGGGATGATTTTCGGGACCCCATGGAGCCACTTGTGTAAGATAATGACATTAATACCTTTTATTTAAAGTAAAAATAAAAATGTCACAAACATGTATTGTTTTACTAAAAACAATTTAGAAGGTGTTATACAAGTCATCCCTTTGAATACAATATTCATTGGAAATCTAAAAATATTTCCTACATCATGATAATTTTTTTATAATTTTTCGTAATTAAATAAATTTATTTATTTATCACACCATGTTGATGCAGCGATTACCTCATTAATGAACGATTTAAATAAAATGAAAAGATAAGATAAAATATAAGACATAAACTTGCCTAAATCCTATTGGATGGGTAGATTTCGAATCCTTATCACCTTATCCTCGAAATATATCATTGTGGGACCTTTAAAATCCGAAAATAATTTCATAATAATGTAACATTTCATGACTTTCCAAGAGTGCCCCTCCTCTCCTCTTATAAAAGGCCCCCACCACTACCACCTTATTCACACCTTCAAAGACATTTGGATCGGCCAAACTCTTCCCAAATACTCTCTCAACTTCCCTCTCTTACTCCTAGAAGCCCCCCTTTGGTCAGAAGTCTTCCCAAGGAAGCCTTTGTCTCAAATCAAAAAGAGTTACCCGATTATAAGGTAATGTCTTCTCTTATGCTCTTTTGTTTTATTTTGCTTCTCCATCCACTTAAAATATTTTTATTACATTCATTTGTAACAACACCAGTATCTTCAATATAATAGGATGTTGTTATTAGAATTATTTTATTTACAATTACACACACCTTCATCTAATGGTTAAATAATATACTGTTTCTGTGGGTGGTGAGTTACTGCCTCATGAAACGATGATTGTTCATTCTTATTTTAACACCTCTCATGGTGGCCATTAATATGTCACTATATTTATATATGATATATATTGTGTTTATGTTTTCCTTATTATTCTGTATTTTTTATTTATGTCATACTGTTATGATTTCCATTATGGGTAAACGTGATAATTTCATTTTAGGAATTGCGGACTACCGCCCCCTCACAGTGATATGTATCGTTAAAGCCATATGTGGGTTGTATAAAGGATGGAGTTAATGATATTATATATGATATTATACTGGAATTATAATATACCTTTATATCATTATGATTTCATTCCATTAAATACGAAATAGAAATGAAAGTAGCGTTCATGCGTACGTAAAGCTTACCCTCTCCATGAACGATGCATTTCATTTCTTACATGTAAATGTTATGTAATATTATAAATTCATTTATATACTAGATATATATGATATATATGATATATACTTCCTGATTATAATTTTTTATATAATAGATATTTTACCACATAAACAACTTGTAATTATAAGAAGTTTATTGTTGACTCAAGTACCAAAGGTCGACAAAACGACCGTTATTAACTTAAATGACTACATAATTTTCATAACATGGAAATAAGTGATATAAAATGGATAATGAACTTGAAAAAGGGTTTTAAGAAATTATAGATTAACTATATTTTATTATTCATGAGATTAAAGAACGATCGTGTCAAGTCGGACACGAGGTAAGGGACTTCGTCTCAATCTCCTTTCATTGAGTCATATTTTATTTTATACACAACATTCTTTTATGCGGTGTATAAACCTGTTTGACTTTTACTTTTATTCAAAAGGAATATTTTTATACGAAGCGTTTTTTACTAAACGACAAAAGGAATGTTTTGTCTTACGTACGCGACGACAATGACTTCTGTGCCGCCGTGACCATTATTTGAGTTTTGGCTTCCTCTATAAGACATAACTTTTTTTAAATGAAAAAAATAAATACCATGTTTTAATTTTCATTGATTTTGGTATTGAAAATGGTTTTGATAATATTTTTGTTATATAAATGTGTTTTATTGATATGTTGTGATTGAAATGTGGAAATTTTATGTTTCATTTATGCACGTTTTATGTGATAAGATTATGTTATGGTTTATGATATGTTTAAACCTATTCATATGAGGATTGCATTGGACTTAATAAGTGATGGGTGGAGCCCGCTATAGCTCCTCGATGCATCGGTAGGTCTCAAAAGAAAAAAAGTGTCATGGAATGAGGCCTTGAGAAAATCTTATTTTTAGTTTTGGCATGAGGCCTTGGCTACGTGGTTATGATTGTCTGGATTATGCATTCCATCATTATGAAAGTGGTTATTGATATTGCATGTGATTATTTGACTAGTAGAATATCCATGTGAATAAGTAAATTGAATTATTTCATTTTATTTTTTTCATATTATTCTGAAGTTCAAGTTTAAAAGGCTTTGGTTTTAGTTATACATTGCCTTAAATGTTTATGTTTATTTATGAAAGTTTCCGCTATATTGTTATCCTTACTGAGCATCTGAGCTCACCCCTTTCAATATTTTATTTCCCCAGGATGTGAAGAAATATTTTATGATTGACCTGAAGGGATAGTCTGAAGGGGATATGAGTGTGGACTATAGAGACTATGTTATTGTGATTTTTCACTTTATGATGTAATGTAACATTTATGAATGTATCTGGTGTTTCCAAGGATACTAAACTAATCGGTCTTTCGAGACTTGATCTTTTTTGGTCATGCCAATGTTACGTAATAATGCACCGACTCTGGGTAACTAGGTTCAGGGTGTTAAATGTCAAATCTAAATGGATTTCGACAATAGCATTCTCATATATACCTTTCCATTTATCCTCCATCACACCAATAAATATTTCACCAATTACCAATAAGCAATTATCCTTTCACAACACTTCATGAGTCTTCATTTTTCACAAAGAAAAAATTATTCCTATTGGATTTCTCAATCTCAAATTTCCCCACTATATAGACACGCCATCAGTATAGAACCTCATCTATCTTAGAATGGTGTATTTAATAATTTTAATAATTTTTTTGATTTTAAAGATCAAACAGAGTGTCAATCATATATAATATTCAATTTTATGAGAATTATTAATACCCAAAAAATGAAATGTGCCATACCAAACCATCTTTTGATACCACTAGTTGGGACCAAAAACGATGAACCATTGGTTTAGCAATAATTATGAGATAAAATGAAGTGTAAAAATTTGGAAATAAATAAGAGAAAATGTAACATGGAAAAACCCCCAAAATAAAAGGGGTAAAAATCGTAGGCAAATTGAATGATACCTATGGGTAAAATTTGGTACAAACTCCATTGTTATTATAAGCATAATCATTCATAAATATCTATTTTGAATATATGGGAAAACTACCTCACAAAATATCTCTATAAATAATTATGAGAGAATATGTGATTGTCGATGAAGGTGATGAGATGTGTCAAAGGGGAGAACATCCTTTTATAGGCCTTTTATAGACCCTCCTTATGCCGTCTATTTGTAATATTTTGGTGGGGTTGAACACCCACCAAATATCCATGGAGAGGGAATAACACATTATCTACTAGGTGAGAGGGGATACTACTAATTCTAAGATGTGCCATGAGATACCAACTATGGAAAAGATAACATATGAAGGAGGAAAGAGCATCCGCAGTGAGATATCAGTTGCATTTGACGCTAAAAAAATAATATTACATTTGATGAATGTGAGAGTAACCATGATTCCTTGATGAGATCAATCAAAAATAAGTTGGGAAATATTCCATTAATGGATCACAACTCTCTATCCTCCATGTGTATGAATCTTATTTCTGAATAAATTGAGCGTGGTACTGCGGGTTCCACTATAACAAACAGAAACAAGCATCCAAAAAATATAATGTTAGAATACCACACTCTACCCAGCACCCTGATAGATATGAGGGACTATATGGATAACAATGGAGGCATGCCATCAGAGTCATTATGGGTGATGGAGAAAGTTATCACTAAAACTGAAGTTGATACTTCATACGGGCAGATTTCATTGACGGAGAATTTGTGATGCTCCTCAGACATCTTGACAGGTGAGGAGAACCATGAGCAGAGGCTTCATGATGAAAATGGGAGCACTATAGACATCAAGTTCTTCTACTGTAGTTTCTGGGTTAGCAGGTCACCACTGTCAAGCTAAAGTGGCGGGAAATGAGAAATGGATCATTTGAGGAAAAGATCATAAAATCATACAAACTCTGCGGAACCTAGAACTTCGTCATAAAAAAGAAAAACCTCCAAGAAGGCCTCCACATATAGATCTAGTATTACAATCTAGGATCCATGCTATACCTTGAAATCATCTACTAGAAAGAACACACCACTCTATAGGAACGATTATGCATGCATGGATAGTTTTTTTATGATGTATTTAATTTTTTTTTTCAAAAATTTGGGGGGAGATTCCCATATTTAATAATATGGGTTTGGATAAGCATGAACCACATTCATGCTTCTCCATGTTTGAGAGAGGAATAGTGGTGGAAGCATGAACCCCCCATTCACGATTCTTTCACAGACTTTAAAAAGGGAGAATGAATGGGGTTCACCCCACCTAGACACCCATTTATATAGTATGAGGTGCCTCCCCCCTTGATTTTCCACTCTTCCCATCTGTATTTTTCTACAAATCCTCAATGGAATTCTTTCTCAATATATATTTCTGGATTTTTAGAAGGTCAATTTTAAATTTTAAATTTTTATTATCTAATTGTTTTTATTTATTTTGTTTGTAAGATTTATTTATTTAATATGTATATATGTATGAATGTGTTTATGTATAAATTATTTCATTTTGTATGATTTAATTTTTTAATGAGTTATTGTTTTTTGTATGATATAATTTATATTAAATGATTAGAAAATTTAAATATGGTGCTTATATAAATGAAATATTATGTATAAAATATAATATATATTTAGGGATATAATATTGATTAAAAAAATGTATATTTTTTAAATTTAAATACTGAGTAATTAGATTCAAATTGATTTATATGTATATAATATATATTATATGTAAAGTAACATAAAATTAAATTATAATATTCTATACACACAAGTTTTTTAAAGGTATGAGGGAAGTCCCCCTTAATTTTATTGAAATGAAGATGAATCATCTTATTATTTGGAGAAGATAAATCTCATTACACAACCATTAAGGGCCTAGTTGGATAATGAAACCAAGTGAAATCAGACCTGTGAATTCCTAGTAGCCCCATGTTGAGATCACACCACCTACCATGATAGATATTTACAGTCAAAATTTCATCTGGCAATGCTATCAACCCCACCATACCCATACCCGTGCCATGTAATTTTTTCATGCCCGTCGAGTATATCTGTAACCATTGCAGCCCTACACCCAACATCCATGATTCCTATCATGATAGACCATCATCTACAACTTCTGCAATTCCTAGTAGTGACATCATAACAACTATGACACACCATAAACATCTGCACCATCAGTCATGATGCTTGTTGAGCTAGTCTGACATCACCGCAACCACCCACTATGGTGTGGCCCTCCATCAATGTCTCCCACCGTCAACACTGTCCCCATCCTAGATCATCCTATCGTTACCCATCACATGTTGAAAATAAAAAGAATTAAAAAAATAGTATATATACATATGAAATTTTATAAAATTAAAAATAACATAAGTTTACATTATTTTAATGGTTATTGTGTATATGTAAATTATATTACTTTTATTAATTAAATTTAATAAAATTTATTATTAAATATATATATACATACAAATTTTAAAATTTTAAAATTTTAGATAGAAGGTGTATATATTTATTATATATTAAATCTAGTTATAGGTGAAGTTATATAATATGTAGAACATAATAATTATGCCAAAAAACATGTTAAGAGTATTGTGTGGTGACTTCTCTTAAGATGATTGACCAATGCATAATTTAAATTTCATGTATTTTTTGTGTATATGGTTATGAAATTTGTAATAATTGAAATTTATTTTCCTCAATGATGACATAAAAGTCATCCCTCTCTAAGTATGTAGGGACAAATGTGTCTTACTCAAAAATGTTATGTATTTCATAACTCTATACCCCCTCACTTGCATGTGAGTAACTTTGTAATAAAAAGGCATTTAACAAGAGGTGTTCGACAAGAGGAAATATTGTTTGAAAGAAGACTAATGGTTATTAAAATATTAAATATCAGAGACTCTAGGTGTTCACCCTTAGGTCTTGTTTAGTTGAAAAAATAGTGGTAAACGAATCCATTTAATAAGTTTGAAGATCAAGTTATAGTTATTTATTCATAAGTAATTAACATTTGGGAAACATTTGATGATGTGTTATAAAAATATATAATGGTTTAGTATATTTTATTTTTTAAAATCATCACTATCAATATACTTTAACAGTGAAGTTATTTATATATATCATGGTTTTAGTTATTGTTTGTCACATGTAATAGTATCGAATCTTTGTGAAAGTCCATATATAAATAAATAAATATAAACATAAATATATATTATTTATTAAATATAGTTACAAGTAAATTGACAAGATTTAGAACACATTAAATATCTTAAAAATGTTATCAATATAGAATGTTTACTGATATTGAGATGTGTCTCTTGTGTATGATTGAAATTGAATGTTGTTTCTTATCTGATTATTTAATTTGTAATAATAGGATGATCTTGAGATTAGAAACTAATGTATGATTGAAATTTCATTTCCTATTTATTGGATATATAATTTGTAATAATTGTATTTTTTTCTTCATTGATGACCTACATATCATCCCTCTCTCTTAGTATGTAAGGCCTTGTGTGTCCACTTAAAACAATTTATGTATTTATAACCCGTAGCCCCCATCACTTGCATGTTACTATCATAGTATTAAAATGGAATTGAACAAGAATTGTTTTTTCAGATGGATTATTACACCAAGCTTGAGAAGAGATAGATGGTAGCTAAAATATGAGCTAATAGACATGATAGGAGCCTCCTTAGGTTTTTGTTAGTCTTTTAAATAATGATAAACCGATCCATATAAAAAGTCTAAAGATCTTGTAAATTATTTAATCATAAAAAATTTAAATTTTTTAAAAATTTAATAATGTATTATAAAATATTTTATTGATTATTTTATATTGGTAATAATGTCTATAAAAATATATTGAAATGGTGAGATAATTTTTATGAAGCAGGGTTTTATCTATAAATTTCAACATTGGAAAATCTTCGTGATTGTGTGATATTGGATGATGTTCCAAGAAGATTTATAGTTAGTTAAAACTGAGGGCTAATCAATCAATTACATCAATTACATATCGACATCTTCAATATCATGAATGTTTATGGCCACCGAGTATCCTCTAGTTGATGACGATGATTATATGAATGCATCATTGCTATTCTGAAAATCATTTAGTAATGGTATAATGGAATTATATGTGGTGATTTATGATATTGATGTGGTGAAACTTACTACTAAAGAACCATGTTTTGTGAGGTATATTGAAGTCAGTCCTTTATAACACTCTCATTCATTTCTTGCTCATATGACTCTTTTGATATAAAATAATTATGAATAAGATGATCAATATTTGGATAGAAATGTGGGGGAAATCTTTATGTGTAATTATAATATACCGAATGATTGTTTATTTGATGTGGAAGTATCTGCTGAGGAATCAAGAGATGTTGTGGGTGAGGGTGATGTTGGGAATGAACCTTCTGATCTTCCTCTGATAGATATGAATCCACCAGTTAGTGGTAATCATCCCACACAATTGACTTCCTTAGTCAGCGGAAATCCTAATTCATAGAATTTTAATTGGGATTTCCTTACACCGACTACTGAATTCCCTAGAAATATTTGGAATAGACCTGAATCAACTAATAACACAATAAATGTCTAGATGGAGTCTAAAACTAAAGTTTACATGAAAAATGTTATGAAATAATACCACATAGAGAAACATTTATCATTTTTGATTGATGAGTTGAAGAAGGAAAAATATCTCATTCAATTTGAAAAATATAGGCCAGAATGTAAAATCTGATTGATGGAAATATAAGATAATTTTTTTTCATGTTGTAAGACAACCTAATTATAAGACCCACACACTTGTGTATATCAAATCTTGTCATATGATCACTCTTTACTTTATGTGGAGTTTATATTAACTATTATTGTAGACATTAGTCAAATGTATCAGGACAATCCCATGTCCCTTGTTTAGGAAGAATACAATATTTGTTTAACTATAATATATCCTGCTTCAAATCTTCGAATGTAAAAAAAGGTAATTTTAAAAGGTTATGGTGATTTGGATGAATCATATTCAATATTTCTAGAAATTATGGAATTTTTTTCTACCAACAATCAGATTATTTATCATTTTGAAACTATTGAGTATATATGGCCCAATACCTAAGATGATCAATCAATGGTGATATTCAATAGGATGTTTTTGGAATTCAATCCATGTATCATTACATACCCCTATATTAAAAAAATTAATTCACATTGATGGAAATTTTTCTTTCTTGAAACTATACATGTGTTCTACTTATTGATTCCACACAATATGGTAATCATTATCCTCTACCACATGCATGATATATTTTTGAAAAGGAGTTTTTTGAATACTTGAGTTGGTTTTTGTAATGTATACACATTAATGTAACACAAAACAAGGAATTGTTTCTAATATATGTTACCCATCAAGTGATTATAGAGGCTGTTATTATTAACAAGGATTCATGGAGACAACCAAATTATTATCATTAATATTGTATTAGACATATTCAATGAAATATGAATAAAAATTTTAGAGATGATGAAATAAATATAGAGATCATCAAGTTGGTTATGTTTTTTAAAACATACTTTTTTTGAATGAAAATTTAATATACATTTAAATATTTATTATCTTATTATTTCAACCTCTGA
Source organism: Viscum album (assembly GCA_963277665.1). Lineage (NCBI taxonomy): Eukaryota > Viridiplantae > Streptophyta > Magnoliopsida > Santalales > Viscaceae > Viscum > Viscum album. Next base: position 609,661,519 of record OY728129.1, on the reverse strand, counting down.
TCCTCATCAAGAAATTTTTGATCAACATCTTGATGAAATTCTAAGGGATAATGATGATTTGTAGGATTATATAATGATGAATTCAAAGGATTAATGGTCATTAACATATGATGGTGGTAGGATATAAAGTCATATGACCACTAATATAGTGGAGTTAATAAATGGGGTCTTCAAGGGTGTGTGTAAACTATACATCTTATGGTTAATGCAAGAGAATTTTTAAAAATGTGTGAAGTTCTTTTTTGAACAGTCTCAATAGGCCTATTAAAAGATGAAAAATGAAATGCATTTTACTAATCATTTCTAAAGTTAAATTGATCAGATACTACATGACACATGTTTTCTTACCTTTTACTAGGTACAAAGATGCTTTCAGGTAAGAGAGTAATACGATTGAGTTGTATGTAATAGTGGTAGAGTGTTGATTGTCATTTTGGATAATAGGTAGTATGATTATGGTAACTTCTAATCATTGAGATATCCATGTGGACATGTTGTTACAACTTGTGCATTGATGATCATATCTTGGGATACCTATGTTGACTTGGTGTATCACATGATCACTTTGGTTAACTATTATAGTGCACCAAAGATGCTTGTTGGTGAAATTCACTCTCTCATATTTCCTGCTAATCAACTGACTATCATCCATGAAATTTTAAGGTTTCATATTTTGGGTTTTTTCATTTCATTATTTTTTCAATTATTTTCTTGTTATTACTAGGTTTCACCCTAGGGAAAAACAAATTCTATTAGAATCAAAAATGAGATATAATGGCCTTGGTAATGGGTTGGAGGACTACGATATATCATTTTTCATGAAGAAGGACATACTCATAAGTCATTTCCACAAGTGGAATTATAGAGCTCCACTTACCATCATCCATGATTGATTATATGTATTTTATCATGAAGGTTTATAGTTTTTTATGTAGTCATTTCATTAATTAATCCTTTTATTTCTAAATTTCTTGATTTCTAACATGTTTCAACTCTGGTGTATTTCATTTCTGGATTCAATCAGAATGAATTTTGTGATACTATATCTATTAAAAAATAAATAGAAAGTGAACATGAATTAAAAAAGTTTCAACCTCTAAATGAATTTTCTTCAAATATGTCTTTTAAGTCTCATGGTTTATTGAATATATCATGTATACACATGTTCTACACAACATTTTCACCACATTTATCTTGTCGTAGTTTTTTTAAAAATTGTTTACAAATTTAATTTAATTACGTATAAAAAGTAATGATGATAACAAATTTTAATATAGAAGGTCCTCCATTTCTCCCATTCCATGATACTAATGTTTCACAGCTTGTTTTGGAGGGATATCCAGTTCCTTCATTGAGTGTATAGTGATCTCATCATTTCCATCATGTTGCAAAACCCCCGATATAATCCCTCCTCTTCATCATGCTGGGTTCTATGGCATAGCAATGTATGACTTCACATTTGTTGATCATAAGATCATTACTGCATTTTTAGAGATATGGTGGCTAGAGACACATACATTCCGTTTTATAGTGGACGAGATGACTATTACACTCCAGGATGTGTCCAATATGTTGGGCCTCTTTATCAACCGTGTGGCTGTGACAAGATGAGTCAGAGTAGATTGGATTTATCTCATTCATAGATTACAAGGCATTGAGGTCCATGACGATGGTAGTTTTATCATCCGTAGTAGACTATGAATGATATAGATAGACCATCACTTTTCTCATCTAGTCAATGATACTAGCAAGATCACTATGTTGTGATTTTCACGTTCATATATTTTAAGGTTGATCAGTGTCACCATGTTCAATGATCATCTGTTTACATTTCTAGATTTGATGTATTTACATTTATTGGAGGACTTGGACTAGGAATGGTAGTATAGTTGGGGGTCTTCATGTCGTAAATATACATAAAAGTATTTACGTAGCGCATGTCACATTTATAAGATGCAGATAATTGGATGAATTATTCTAATAAAGATGTGGATATGGGAGAATATCCCTCTCTTAGATCCACTTACACATGTGCTATTACCTACTGTTATTATCGAAGAGTCTCTGCATGGGTGATGGAATGTTATTCCTTCCTTCTATTTTCTAAATAAAATGTATAACATTATATTATAAAATATAACTACAATAGTGTTATATAAAGGTGTAGTTAGGCCCATAAACAATTAGATACATCCATACATGATGTCAATGCTTACAGACTAATGTAGGGTAGTCTTTTTCTAGATGATGTAAGTGGTTATTATTTATATAGTTAAATCTTTATTTTGTAATCTACATATATTAATTGGTTAATTGATTATTCATTTTTTTGAGATTTCGTGCATACCATATATTGAGGATATCATCTAGAGTCTCCAACCATATTATATTGTGATTATTGATGTCAACTCCTACATTCTTCCTATGATTCATTTTCATATTATTGAGTAGCATCATACTGATAGGATTATTTGGTAGTTAGGATTTTATCAGCTCATTTATGAACCACCTAGTCAGTTACCTTCACTTAATTACTTGAATATTTTAGGGAAAAGAGATGTTTACTAGAGGATATATCATACATTATATGGTATAAGTAACACGAGTCCCAATTATGAGGGTGGGTACAATAATCAGGCATTTATTTGATTTGTTGGATTATGTGACCAGGTACTGTATATCCCCAGTTTGATTTCTTATGTGACACATATGGGGCTATCATGACTTTGTAATAATTATTCCTTCCACCGTTGAATATTATTTTATTAATATTACTTAAAAACATAACTTGTTTTCACAGGATACTCATGTAAACCATCTCTTTAACATCTCTAATTTGGTATAGGGAGGCACATTTTACAATGAATATTTTCATAGAGATGTGGTAGAGTTTATTTTTTCCATCGATGAGATTTATCAGGGGATCTTATTTGATCCACCAGGTGATGTTGAAGCTATTGAGCCAGATATAGATATGATAGGGGTGAAAAACCTTTTATGGATACAGATGTGGCACAAGAGAAGGGTGTTCATCATGAACATCTAGATACTCCTCCAGCTCCTACTGTATATGAGACACACCCATATCCATATGCACATTCATGAATAGGGTCTGTTAGAATTTCATATTTTTTTTCACAGATAGATGCTAACTAGTATGTGCTATATTCTTTATTAGAATCTAATTCATAGACATCCACAACAAAACAACCATACGGTTTATTTTATAGAGATAGTTATATCCCGAAACCACTATACATAGGGGTAAGATAGGGTCGTAACATCCTAACCCAGGATCCACATAACCCATTCCCCAAGCTAGTGGGTCACATGGACTCAAGAACACCTCCCCGAATGCTGGAGGCTACTAACTAGCAGTGAGGGTGTAAAGGTGTAACGGTGGGGAGACTATAACCTCTTATCGGAATGGAAAAATGGAAATAACCAATAAAAATACAACAGTAATGGAAGCATATACAATAAACATACATACTCAGTAATAAAATGAAAAAGTAAAAATAAACCGAACAATTGATAATATAATAAAAAGCCTCTAAGGTAGTGTCAGATACATGGATACATGGAATGTTGTAATACAAAAAGGGAATAGATAGGTAAAAAAATTCTATAAAATATAACAAAATAAAAAATAATAAAAACTGATCCATGTATCCCAAGCTAAAACACAATCCTATACTCATAATATCCATCTAAGAAAAATCATATTAGCAACCAGAAAAAGGGTGCTTTCCCTTATCCATACCTTTAGGAAGATAGTATTCTAAGGTACTAAAGGTATCCTAAGTAGGGTGTGAGATAAAAATATCCCTAGGCCACCACCAATGGTTTATATGTGTAATGAAACTAGTGATCATAACTAAACAGTGTGTAGTTATATGTAGGATAGTAAAGAAAAAATGAAATGAATAACCAGCCCGCTCAGGTTTCTATATGACACCTAGAGGGTCTATGAGCATAAAATCATGCCTAGATAGAAAGTATGAATAAAAAATATATATAGTAGTTACATATATATAGTATAAATATATATTTCATCCACCTATATGAACCAATTATGTGTAGACATAAGTGGCCATATACTTGGAGTACTTTTTGCTGGTTGGATCGGGGTGTAACTCATACATCCATTACCAGTTTAAACATGCCTAAAACTCTTGCAATAGGGTACATACCCTATATAACAATTGGGTGAGAGACTTCATTCTATAACACTCAAGATGGTGGGTGATCCATCATGCCAAAAATCTAATCATGGTAAATTACACCTTAGCCAAACATCTGAATAATATCACTAGTGTGAGATTCCATACTCAACACCCGATGTAAGGGAGTGTGATTTTCCATCTTGTTCAACACCCCTTACCATCCTACACAGCCCCTATAATGGTGTATCATTTATAAAATATGCATGAGTAGAAACCTCACATGGAACATATTTGTCAAGCCTATATATATATATATATATAGATAAGTCATATTTATTTAAAATATAATACTTAAGGAATAACCTCTTATGAATTTTATTAGCCAAGATCCATTGTGGAAAAAAGAAAATACAATTCATAAGAAGTATTTATTATAACATAGGAGGAAGGAAGGGCCTTACCATCCTTTGAATTCATTCTATTTAAACTAATGAATTCATTAAAGGAAATGAATCCATCATGGTTAAGCATTTAATTATAACCCATTTCATTAAAAAAAAGAGATAGAATCCCATATTGAATAATCCATCCCACTAGATCAATTCCATTTATCTCATTCAATTCATTAAAACATCAAAACACTATTTATAAGATAAAAAGGGGCCACTTAGAGGTTGAAATAGTTATTATGGAACTTACCTACTTATGAAATTCTAAGGATATTATGAACCAAATAACTAATAGGTTCCTTGAGTTCCATGAGAATTCATATATCAAGGGAAATTCAATTTATAATCCAATCTGGAAGCTAATTTGGATTTCCAATAATTTAATATATTTATCCTTAAGGAAGAAATTCAAGAGACACACCCAAGGGGTGTCCATATAAGGTGAGTAAAACCTATAAACCGCTAAAAAATGTTCAATATACATGTAATAAGATGTAATGGTAAATTTTATATGAAGCAATCGAATAAATGTATAAACTCAGAAAAATATGGCATGTGGCATAATGGATTAATTAAAAAACATCAAAACTTGAAGGGAAAACAGTGTGAACACATACATCAAGGACATAGAAGAATCCTTGCTTGATATCAAACTCATATTTGAAGTAGGTTGGAAGAGATATGATAAATAGTCTAATTCCCTAAAAATAGGGAAAATGACCCTACACTTAAAAAGAACCATGTATTCGAAGGAAAATTTATATATGTGTTGAGATACTAAGGGAGTTTACTAAGATGAATCCAATGCTTCTAATGGATCATGTAGTGGGCAGTAGATGACATAGTTTCATCAATTCGTAGGCAAGGGGCATGGGATCTCAAAGGGAGAAGAAGAAGATCCGATATCCACTGGAGGATGAATGAAATGGGAGAAAAGTTTATAAGATTAAATTAATGGAAATTTATACCTTTTCACACAAAACATGGGGGTTAATGATTTAAGTGCACCATTTAGAAACTATTCACACATCATGTGATAACCCACTATCCAAAATCCTGAAATTACCAAATGACCATGCACCTTGTCCCACATGGTTGTAGACAAACCATAGAGCCTATAGGTTCCCCTATCTTCAATTGCACGTTTTCAGAAAACCCATGCGACCTAGGTTGGACAGATAATACTAAAAATGCAGTCCATTTATGTATCCCATTTTCTAAAAGTTTGGGCTCCAAAAAATCCCCATACACTCCTCAGATATTATATAATACATAGTAAAACATTACCATGATTAAATGAATCAAATTGAAAAATATGGTTTGTAACTTCATTAAAAGATGGGTCATTAAAACCTACCCCCTTAAAAAAACTCATCCAAAGTTTTTCTTTTGAGGGTAAAGAGGTATCCGCTGCAAAGAGTTCTTCCCATTGAGATCATATATCAACTTTCTATTCCTAGATCTCATCCCGTACATGGCTATGTTTCCATAGCACCCATACCAGATAAACTGACCTTCCACTGAGTTTCTTCACACTCTGATCCACCATATGTACTGGATAATCCATAAAGGAAGCATATACATCTATTTCAACCTCATTAGGCTGGAATACATTTGATGGGTCTGGATAGTATCAGTGAAGCAGAGATACATGAAAGAAATCATGCATAGACTAGTATCTATGAGGATGTTGCAACTGCTAAGAAATTGGTCCGATATTTTTCACAACCTCAAAGGATTCAATGAACATCAGTGAGATCTTAACCTACTTCTGAATACGTATATTCCCTATCCTGGGTGAGACTCATAAGAAAAATCAGTCTTTGACCATGAATTGGAGATGTATTCAGCATCTGTTGGCATACCACTATTGTCTGGACCAAGCTTTCAACATGTGATTTTTGATCAGCTGGACCTGCTATGTAGTTTTCTACATGATATATGGTCCAAGAATAGTTTCTTCCCCTACATCTATCTAGCATAGAGGTGAGTGGTAATTCCTACCCTATAAGGATTCATAAGGAGCCATCTCGATGGTAGAATGAAATATGTTGTTATAAGAGAAATCCACAAGAGGAATATTCTTATCCCAAGAACCTAAAAATTCAAAGACACATAAACAAATCATGTTTTCTATAACCTAAATCGCACACTACCTCTATCCATCAATAGTTGGGTGATAAACCATGATCCGAAGAACCTATGTACCCAATGCATTCAGTAACTTCTTCCCAAACAATGAGGTGAAACAAGAGTCTCTATTAGAAATGATTAAATGATGAGCTTGATAAATATGTACAACATATATAATGTAAGGCCTTTCTGGATCATCTACTATGAATGTATCTCACATATATAAGAAGTGTGTGACCTTCATTAATCTTTCAATGACAATCCACACTATATTATTGCCATGAGGTGATCTGGGTAAACTAGTCATGACATCCATAATAACATAATCTCATTTCCACTTGGGAATGGAAAATAGATGTAGAATCCATAAAATATACTGATTTTATACCTTCACTTGTTAATATGTGGAACACTGAGTGATGAATCCTAAAATATAATGTTTTATACGAGGCTAACAATACTGGAATCATATATCTTGATAATGTTTTTGACATAGAGTTGAACCACCCATGTTGAGGCATAGAATTCCTGCATCATCTCTTATATGATTTCTTCTAGGATCCATAAAAACCCATGAAAAAATAAGGTATCATACTCATCCATGGTTTAACTTGAAGATGTATCATCATCCAAAACACTTTCCCTTAAGACAATCCCTTCAAGATCACATAACTATCTCATTATTACCCATTCTAGAAGAGTATATGTCACTGCTATGGCTAAGAGGATAGCATGACTATGGTACACATAAACCTCAATGTGAACCTCTAAGAATAATGCTATACGATGAAATTCACAACTAGATTCCTAAACTTCCTGTGTTTGAGTCTTTCAGCTCAGAGCACCGACTACTAAATTTCCCTTTCCAGGGATATAGGAAAGCTCTAAAAAATGATTATAGGTACTCCAACAACCTATGTTGTATAATAGGGAGATTCTTCTATGTAAAGTTATACTTGAGGATTATATGGTATGTGAATACCATATAATGATCTCCAAGAAGATAGTGTATCCAATTGTGTAGGAATGAACTACAATAGGGAGCTCAAGGTCGTGTGTTAGGTAATTCCACTTGTGAGGCCTCAACTGAAGAGACTTGTTTGTGAAAAATCACTCATCCTATATCAGAAAAGATCCAAAACTAATACCATATGTGTCACAATATAAATTATATCTCCTCCATGGATCTGGAAAAATTACTATCGTCACTGAAGTTAGATGACACTTCAACTCCTAAAAGGAGGTTTCATAAGCTTCTGACCATATACATTTCACACCATTATTTATCAATCCCATAAGATGTTCTACAAGGAATGATAAATATTTTATGAATCATACGTAATATCACACTGTCCCCAAGAAACTCTAAATGTCAAATATATTTTAAGGCTTCTACCAGGAAACAAAAAATATCACTTTCTCTAGGTCAACAAAAACTCCTAACTCAGAGATGATATAGACCATGAAGTGGAATTTGTCAATCTAGATGATGGATTTACTGATCTTAGCATAGAGATGGTACTCTCTCAATTTATTAAATATGATATCAATACGTGTTTCATGTTAGTGAATGGAGTGTTAATAAACCAATATATAATCTATAAAGACAACCAAAAATGAATCCATATAAGGGTGGAAACCCCAATTCATAATAGTCATAAAGGCCACAGGTGCGTTCGTGAGTCCGAACGACCTAACCAGGTACTCATATAGACTATACATGATCCAAAAAGTTTTTCAAGGTATGTATGAAGTCCTAACATTCATTTGATGATAAATTGACCTCAGATATATCTTTTAAAACACCTTTTCTCCTCGAAAATGATCAAATATGTCATATATTCTATGTAGTAGATAACAATTCTGTATATGCTGGATTAAATGATGAAAATCCATACAAAGACTAAGAGTACCATTTTACTTCTTAGAAAATAGGACTACTGAACCCCAAAAATAAGTGTTGGAGAATATAAAACCTTTAGCCTCCAGATCCTCCAACTACTTAATGAAATCTTGAAGTTCCTTAGGTTTCATCCGATAAGGAGGAATGGTCCCTGGTGTTGCTCCTCACATTAGCTCAATAATGAATTATACCTCTCTCACCAGAGGCATACCAAAGAATTAATTAGGAAATACTTCCCTAAAATACTCCACCACATAAGAAAAAATAGTTGTTTCTAACCCCTAGTTATTGATGAAAATATTGAAGATTTGAGGTTTTACACTATCAAGAATCTTCTTTTCAAATCCTTATCATCTTACATAGACACCCCATTCTCCCTTACGCATGTTCCTAATAACATTTGGTGATGTAAACTTCAACCTACAATGATAATAGTCAATATGGTATCAATAGGGAACTAACCAGTCCATCTCGATGATTACATCAAAGACCGTCTTGTCGATGCAATAAAGATTCCACATGAAAAGGAAACTACCTATCTCAAGGGGAAATTCTATTAATGGTTAATGCTCTCAGAACACATACCTAACAGGGTTTCTAGCATCCTAATTACATAGTAGTGCTTGATCTCAAGGCCCCAACTCTTAGTGATTGCCTCAATTATAAAAGAGTGAGATGCAACTGTGTCAAATAAAGTAGACACTAAAGTGGAGGCTACTACAATAGTACCTCATACAACAGATAGTCTAGTGATTTTCTCCATAGGAGTAGGATGGAATTTATGTAACTATCATGTTCCATGACCCTAAGTCATTACGTGACTACCCTAAGAAATCCCACTATGTTGGCACTTAGAATAAAGTCTGACTGCCTCTTCCTCAACTGCCACATCAACTTGATCGACCAGTGGTACTCTAGCTGCTTTCCATGCATGATCATACTAGCCCCTCTCCTGAATGAGGAGTAGGTTAATATCCCTATTCACAAGGCACTACCGGAAAAGTCCAGCAAAAAAATAGGATATATCCCATTCTACCATAGCCTCTTTACTTGACTAGATTCCGTCAGTGCTAAGGTTTATTATGTCCCTACTTTCTAAACTAATGAAAAATCAAGAAGAGTTATTCAGACGGATCCTGACTTCTACCATTGCTATGTGTAGGCTCAAAACACTTATTTCTCCAAGAAGAAGAATTACTTATAGATTTTTATGTCAAAATTCCCTAACTCTCACCTTCTTCATCCTTTAAATTCTCCTATGTAATAAGGGCCTTGTTAATGATTTCAAAAATGGTGATCAACCAGAATACATTGACTTATGACCAGATGACATAAAACACCCCATCCACAAATCACATGGTGGCCATAATATCATTATCTATTAGGGAAGGGGAAAACTTCTAAAGCTCTATGAAACAAGAATAATAATTCATGACATCCCTACTATAGGTCCATGAATTCTCGATCTTAGTCAACCCTCAGAGTCTAGGGAAATAAGTATCCATGGAATATCATTTGAAAATCATGCCAAACCATATCACCATGCCAATACTCCTAGGTGATTATATCCACCACCGCTTATCTGAATCATGTAGCATACACACTACTCTCTTGGACCTCCACTCTAGAGGAATATTTAGATGCTCGAACATAAATATGATTTCTATGATCCAGGACTCTGTAGCATGAGGTCTACCATCCCATGAAAATGTGGTAGGATGATGCTACTGTAATTCATGAGTCAGCTATTCCATACCCAGGGTAGGTCGAACTACACCTTGCATACTATAAATCATACATAGAAAACCATCTTGGAATTGGGCCTCAGCGACCATATATGGAATAGGAAGAGAATCCATAGGTGGCTCTATAGGAGGAATAATTGGTGTCTCATGTCCTGCCACCTCGGGTGCATGGTCGTCACCACCTTCATGGTGTGAAAATAGAGGACATCACAGAAATCTGACACAAAAATTCCAAAAACATTCCTCTAAATATTTTTAAGAAATTGAGAAGATATCATTTACGAAACTAGGAAAAGAGTAAGGACATCCTATAGAAACAACCTCACCTCTCTTCATACTTCAAATTCCTGGTCTAGATGATAGAAATAGAACATAACAAGAAATAAAAACATAAAATAGATACCCCACTACCCACTACTAAGTTCCATTTTAGGTCTATGTCTTTTTTCACATGTATAGGATAACTAGATTCACTTTAAATCTCATATTCGTTTTGAATTTGGGATTGTTCAATTGCATAAATTACCTAAAATGGATAAAATAGATGGTATACCACTTTTGATCCATCAGGTCCCATACTTCATTTGAACCAAAATATTATATCTATTCAAATCAGACCACAACACGTTCCATCCAATGCAATGAATAGTCCATGAATCATCATGCCATAATTGACTACTTAAGGTGTATGCTTTCAACTATTCATGAATACACTGTTATGATAAGGCATGAACATTAAGAATCAAATATGTTTTTGAATCCCTATAAGAAGTTTCAGTATGATTCAATATTATCAGGGAACTAATAATAAGCAACAAAAAAATGCATGCTAAAAATAAACCTGGCATGAAAAAATGCATTGCATATTAGTCCTAGCGTGCCTAATAATGATGCATGTAATAGTGATCCTTTCACTCATATTATCGGAGAAATGATGAAATAAATCCTCAATCAGAACAATAATAATAACCATAACACAACATATGCATCACCCAATGGTGAAATGATATCAACAGTAATAAGAAAAATCAAAAGAACAATTATATTTTTGAAAACTCGGCCTTTACCACGAACATGGGTTCACAACACCCATGAACAACTTATGACCAAGCTTCAAAAATTCCCAATCACCAATATATTGTCTCTAAATAGAAAATTAATAATAGAAACCAATTTTATACCACTTTTTAATGTCCTGACCTAGGATCCACTTAACTCATGCCCTGGGCCGATGGGTCACATGGCCTCAAGCGTGCCTCCTCATATGTCAGAGGCTTCTGACTAATAGAGAGGGTGTAAAGGTGGTATGGTGGGGAGACTATACCCACATATTATAATGGAAAAGTATAAATAACCAATAAAAATAAAAAAGTAATGGAAGTATATACAACAAATAGATAGAATGAATAATCAAATGTCGAAGCATAAATAAAAAGAACTGATAATATAATCAAAATCATCTAAGGTAATGTATGATACACGGACGCATGGAATGATATAATACAAAAATGGACTAGGTAGGTACATGGATGTTGTACAATATAACAAAATACAAAAATAACATAAACTAATCCAAGCATCCCAAGATAAAACCTGATCCTGTGCTCCTAAGCTCTATCTAAGAAAAAGTATATTAGCAACCTGAAAAAGGGTGATTTCCCTTATCCATACTTGCAGGAAGATATTCTTATCAGGTACCAACGGTATCCTGAGTAGGATGTGAGATAAAAATATCAATTGGCCACCACCCACAGTGTCCATGTGTAATCCGGGTTGTGCTCGTAACTAAACAGTGTGCATGTATAAACCGAATAGTAAATAAAAACTAAAATTAATAACCAGCGTGCTCAGGTTTCTATAGGACACCTAGAGGGTCTACCTGCTTTAGCTCATGGCTGGATGAAACATCTAAATATTTACTATATATATAGTAGTAATATATATATATATATAGTATAATTATAGATTTCATCCACCTATATGAACTATGTACGTGCATACATAAGTGTCCATATACCTGGAGTACTAGATTCTGGTAAGACTATGGTGTAACTCAAACATCCATTACTAGTCTAAACAAGCTTGAAATATCATGCAATAAGGTAAATTACCTACATCCAAATAGAGTGAGAGACATCATGCTACAACACCCGGGATAGTGAGTGATTCATCATGTCAACAATCAAATCATGGTATGTGGTGCATCATCCCAACGTCCATATAGTATCACTAGTTTGAGATTCCATACTTGACACCCAATGTAAGGGAGCATGATTATCCAACATTATCAATACCCCTTACCATCGTAAACAGCCTCTATATAGGTGTATCATTTATAATAGAGGCATGAGGAAAATCCTATCATTAAACTTATTTATCAAACCTTTATATATATATATATATATAGAAAATTCATATTCATTTATAATATAATACATAAGGAATAACCTCTTATAAATTTCATTAGAAAAGTTCCATTAAATAAAAAAGGAAACACAATTCATAAGAATCATTTATTATAACATAGGAGGAAGGCATAACCCTGCCATCCTTTGAAGTCATTTCATTTAAACCAATTAATTCATTAAAGGTAAGGAATATAACTTGATTAAGACTTTCTTTATAACCCATTTCATTTATAAAATGGTAGTAATTACATAATTCATAAGAATCCCTCTTACTCAATTCCATTTAACTCATTAAATTCATTAAAACATGGAAAAATCATTTATAAGATAAAAATTTGTCACTTAGATGGTGACATGGTCATTAAAGAACTTGCCTACTTGAGAAATTCACAGGATAGGATGAACCAAACACCTAATAGGTTCCTTAGGCTTCATGATCATTCATATATCAAGGGTAATTTTATTTAGAATCCAAGATGGAATCGAATAAGACATTCAAGGCATTTAATACATTTAATCTAAAGGAAACAATTCAAGTTGCACACCCATGTGTTGTCCATATAAGGTGAGTAAAACCTTCGAACAAAAAAAAGGTTCAATAAACATGTTATAATATGAAATGGTCAATTTGATATGAATTAATCAATTAAGTGGATATCATCGACAAAATATAGTGTTTGGCACAATGGTTTAATTATGAAACATAACAACTCAAAGGGAAAATGACGTGACTACCTACCTCAAGGCCATAGATGACTCCTCACTCAATATTGAACTCATATTTGAAGCAAGTTAGAAGAGATCTATAACACCCTGAGATTTTATGAGGTATATTATTTTTAATTTCTTTGATTTCTTCTATTATACACTACACCAAGAACAGCTTGTACTATACACAACACCGTATTAGCTTACATTATACACAATACTATTCTTGGCTCATGTTACACACAATTTCATGTTCGTTTTGTAGAAATTATTCTACACAACATTAAGTATAGATTTTGTTTAATGCATAAATGAAATAAGTTTTGATTATGTTATACAAAACACCAAAGGTAGATTTCACTATAGGCAGCCCTGACTTGGCTAGCATTACATGCAATCACGACCTTCCTTGAGAGCGTGCGTAGTAAGCAATACCGAGTTTCACTAAAGAACGATATGTTATTAAAATATTATATAAACTAGCCGTTATGAATAGTAATACCCAATTTTTGAAATTTTATAAATTTTATCTTTCAAAATGGACTTTATTTTTGGATTCGAAATATCGAAATTAGCCTAGGGTGAATTTTTTGTATTTTTCTGAAAACTTTCAATTTTTGATGAATAGTGAAAAAACACTGTGTTATAGTTTAAAACCGAATTTTTATTTCAATAATCATTTATTTTATTTAAATTTATTTTAGGTCAAAATAGATACATATTACCTATATAATTTCAATGTAATTCATTGAATTCATTTTATAATAATTTTAGATATATACAAATTTTATTGTACTTTTCACCGTCTTTTACCCACCTCCTAGAAGAATTTTCTAATTTACATAAAACATAAATTTACCACTTATGTGAGTTGAATTTTAAAAAATCGAGAGACACAGTTGATATCAGTAAGTATAATGTGGTTCAATGAGATGAAAATAATTTTTGGTGAATAGTAACTTTTAACTTTTATTTACCATGGTTAAAAGTAAATAGGGTAATTAAGGGTAAAAATGATATTATTATTACCCTAACACATGCCCTAATTCTATTGTATAAGTGTAATTTGACCAAAAACAACCATAGTAATAAAATATGACCCTTTAGGTCCCCTAGGATTAGATTAGGACATTTATTATTATTTTATTTAAAGAAGAGTTAAAATAGATAAAATCAAAGTTTAATAACTAAAACATTTTTAATATAGGGTTATACATAAGATAAATTAGACTATAATTATTCATTAGAAAGATAAACATATTTCCTACATAATGGTATTTTATTTATATTTTTTATACATTAAATAATGTAATTTATTTGTGACACAATGATGATGCATTAATTACCTTATTAATGAAATATTAAAATAATTGATATTATAAATACCCAAATAAATGTAATTTGGGACTTTTAATTAATTACACTAGTTTTATATATTAATATAACATATTAGGGTTGTTTAGAGGAATTTTTTTAAGTAATAATGTTTTTATGAATTTAGAAAAAACAAAATACCAAATAGTGTCAAAATTGACATAACAGAGTTTTTAAAACAAACATTATATTATTAATTGATATAATGGACCCAAAAAAATATGGTTTGGCCAAAACACTTATATAATAAGTTATGAATCAATTGGGGTTATATTTTCAGTTTATAGTAAGTGTATTAACCATATAGTTTAAAAATACAAGAAGACACCGTAAAAGTTAAATTATTTAACTTAGAGTTAAATATAAATGATAAGCTTAAAATGATAACTTAAACTTGTCTAAAAACTATTGGTTGATATGATTTAGACCCATACCCACCCTATCCTCAAAATAAGTCACTTTTAAACCATTATTAACTGAATATGAATTTATTTTAAAATAATATTTTATGTTTTTCCTAAGGGGCCCCTCACCCCCTTATAGAAGGGCACCACCTCCGTCTTCTTTTCACAAAAATTTGAGCCTTCAATCTCAGAAAACCCCTGAAAATTTCACTTCTACACTTCCATAGAAACCTAATAGAGGTTATGTTCTTCCTCAAAGACCATATTTTGTGCCCTAAGAGTAGGTTAAGAGGAGGCACGTCAAAGAAGAGGTAATCTCTTCTACCAATTCATTGATGTTTCAGTATTCTTATACTTCCTCTTATTTAGTTGTTTCATTATAAAGTAATAACATCAGTATTAATAATATACTTCTATGTTATTATAAATATGAAACAACCCAATTTCACCTTCTATCAAACCTACGGAAAATGAAATCACCGCGCGTGCGTACGTACAAAATATCATCTCCACGCCGTGGTGTAATATGTTTTCCCACCACCACATTACATGGATGTGTGTAATGGAGTAAAGAATAACTATATATGGTTATTATAAATTGATACTAATTCTGAGATATTATATAATCCACTCCAATTCCATTCAATAATAATGGGAATGATAGCATCGCTCGTGCATACGTACGGATTACCGTCTCCATGACGCGATGAGATTCATTCTCCATGATAACCATTCAAGAATGATTATAAAGTATATATAATGAAGAATAATGATATATATGACATAATAATGCTACTGGATTTATGTATATATATATGTCAGGTACTTATTTCCATTCAAGTCAATAAGGAAAGGAAAACAACGTTCATGCATACGTACGGCCTACCGTCTCCATGAACGGTGTGTTTCATTTAATTTATCTATCTATTATATATATATATATACACTGAATATATATGATATATAAATCATGTTTTACATTCTGGAAGTAAGTAAATCATGATACAAGTAATAATAATATCAAGAACAAAAAGTCCAAACACATACGATAAATGAAACGATTTTACCCAAAACACTACTTTAACATGGAATTGACAAAAGAACGGGTAATATAAAGTCATAAGTGAATCATATATGATATCATAAATATTATTATGGTTCTGTTACAAGTTAGTAATATGTTTAAACCCACTATACAAGAGTCTTAGACACATACGGAAGAAATTGGACATAAGGTTAGGGATAATTTTGCAATCTCATTTTTATCTGAGATTGCTTATATGTAAGAATTTATTGGGGTTATATTTTTCATCCATATCCATAAAAATGTTTTTTCATAAAGTGTTTAATATTATTCCATGTCTGTTTAAAGTCATGTTTACCCCTCTTTGACTTTTACTTTGTGTTATGGAAGGAATCTTTCTTTTGTTTACCGTATAAGGTACGTTTTGATTTTTTTGGCAAAAGTAAAAGAAGAATGTTTTTATAACTTATACGGTCTGAATGGATTTTTAAAGATTCATAAAGAATTATTTAAATGTAGTTTTCTCTACAAAATTTCATGATTATTTTCAACAAAATCATTTTCTTTTAAAATTTCATGGCATTTTGAGAAAAGAAAATGATTTTGAATAAGAAAGGATATTTTCCCCAAGAATTCATTTCAAGTGTTTTATCAAAACTATTCTCCATCTAAGATGACATTATGTTTCAAGTATAATGTCTATATTATTTACATGGGTTTATTTTTCTTATGATGAAATGATATACATTTCTTTTATATGGATTATGCTATGATGGGATGATTTTTATGAAACACATTTTATTTGTTGGGTTATTATGAATGATGTATATTTATTTTGTGGAACATGAAAGAAGGATTTCATTATGAGATGTGTGGGACCTATATATCCATCCAATGCATTGGGTAAAAATTTATATCTCATGAGATAGACACGGATGGAATGTAATTTTAATCTGGTTCTGTGATACAGGACTGGAACGAGGAGTGAACTCGATTCATTAAGGGACTTTTTCCACTATAATGGTCTTGGCAGCAATGCCTTGGCTACTATGGAAATAATTAGATGTTCTTAAAGGTTTTCCACAATTAAATGTTTTATTCCCATGATATTTTATCATGATTAATGTTCCATTATGATCTATGACTTATGTACTGCCAAGATTTATGTCATTGCTCAAGATTTTGATGTTTTATGTCCATGTTTTTACATTCAAATGTTTATGGATTGTTTTTAAGATCTCCATGTTTACCCTTAATGAGCATTTGAGCTCACCATTTTTATGTTTTCTTTTCCCTGGTATATATAGAAAGGTTTTAGGTAAGAAAACCAAAGGGGAAGATCTTTGTGGGTGATGTTGAAGATCTTTCACCATGATTATAAGAATATGTTCCGAGTTTCCAAAGGCACTAAACTAATACAGTCTTTGGGTATCTGTTTTTGTCATATATTAAGTATTCCGCAAAATTAACGTAATGTATATGTACATCAAGTATGGGTCTCTATAGTTGGTATCAGAACAAAGGTTCAGTTAACCTTTGGAAACAAGAATGTGAATACTTTAGTGAGATCCCTAGAGATATTTATAAGTTATTTCTAGGGATGTCCCCAAGGTTAAGTATATGAATAGGATATAGTCCTAGAATTATAGTAAAGATATTATTATTAAACCTAAGATTCTATATATTGAAGGTAAACCCCATTTATTATGTTGTTTTCCTAGCACGATTTTTGCCTCTCACACTATTCTTCTGGGTTTTAGATGATGGCTAGAACCCGAAGGAACCATGTTGATCAATGTAATGGACAATTCAATGATTGTCCTCCTGAATAGACAAATATTATGAGATATGGAGTGAAAAATATTATTGCTCTTCTGACACAAGCTATGTATCATTCTGGACTTCCAAATGAGAAGAGAAAGGAACAATATTCTATTTATTCCTTCATGAGGCAACAACCACCTTCTTTTTCTGGGTCTTCTGATCCACTTATTTCTAAACAATGGTTCAGTACTATTGAAAAGATATTTTCTATACTTCATTGTATAGAAAATGAAAAATTCATTTTGGTTGTCTACCAGTTAGAAGTTGAAGCAGAACAGTGGTGGACTCTAATTAAGAATACAAGGCCCCATGGTGAAACTGAATCCATGGAATGCGATGAGTTCAAGGACATGTTTTTAAATAGGTACTTCCATCATATTTATTGGACAATTATGGAAACAGAGTTCCTTGAGCTTAATCAAAAGGATGATGAATTTGTTGGTATATACAAAGTGAACTTTACAAGGCTTGCAAGGTATGCATCTGGCTTTATCATCCAACCTGAAATTAATGTTGATTGATTTTTCAGTGGCTTAAAACCAATTCTTAGAAGGTAATTAGCTATAAGAGACATAAGTACCTATAAAGAAATTGTGCGTTGTGCTATCAAGGTAGAACTGGAAGTTGGTGTTACATATCCATCTCATGGTTTTGTCAAGAAATGAAAGATGGAGTTCAAGAAAAAATCTCAGAACAATTGTGAAAAGAAGGTGAATGTTTCATAATGTTCAACGTTTTGAAAGAAGCATGATGGAGATTGTCTAAAAGGTACTATAAAATGTTTCAAGTGTGGAAAAGAAGGTCATCGAGTAGCAGAGTGCCGAAGTAAAGGGGAAAAGGTAGCTAATGATGTGAATAAAGAAATGACTACAGAAAACACACCAACAACACTTCAATTCTTCATGTGCAAATAAATGGGACATTATTCTAACCAATTCCCTAATCCAAGGGTTAATGATGATCGACATCAAAAACCTATCAAGGAAAAGGAAAAAGGGAAGTCACATGCGATAACTATTGGCAATGTTGAATATGGCAACGAAGTAGTGGAATGATTATGTTTTTATGTAATGGGATTCCAAAATAGTAGTGTGGAATGCCATTTTAGTATCGTGGAATATTGGAATATCTATGTATTGGTTTATTGTGGTTTTCAAAAATTTTATAGAACCAATAACCATGAAAAGTGATTGAAATATTTTTGGAAATAAGATGATATGCGCATAATGAAGGGCTAAAGAGAAAATAATATGTTTTATGGTATTCATGAGTTCATGACTGATAAAAGGACAAAGTGACATCATGGTTTGAGTATATAGAAATTTTGGGATTTTTGTATGTGGGAAGAGTTAACTTTTGATAAAATTCATGTTTTTCACTATGGTTTAATGGGTATTCATTTTTATCAAGAGAATACATGATTAATATGTTCACATGTTTGGAATGTGACCAAAAACAAGATATATCTTATGATATATGGGGGATAAATGATTGTAATCACATTCTTAGTACATGACCTCTCTAGTAATATTTTTCTTTATACTATGAGACTGGACATAAGTATTTTGGATAAGCCTAAAGATTTGAAAGGATTAATTTAGACATCAGATAGAATTGTTTAAGGCTAGAAATTTTTTCTATATTATTTCTGTAATTTTATAGTAGTGTAGTTTTATAAAAAGTACAACCTGCAGGATGGATGACAACTCATCACGTCGGACAAGGTTGCGGGAATCTAACCCACAACCAAAGTGCGGCAGGCCTTCATCGCCTACCACTGGCCTACAAGAAGTCCCTGGTTAGTAGAAACTAGTTTTATTTTATTATGATGTATGATAGATGAAGTATAAGTCCTTTTTTGGAACCATATACGATTAATCTCACCATAAGATGGACTTATGTATATTTAATAACTTTTGCTAACTTTTTGAGACAGATGGAATAACCTATCGCATCATCTACAAACACTTCAAGAATGGCCAATTCAAATTCATTTCTTTAATAAGGGATGATGTGGAAATTGTTCATGGAATAACCAAAAATGATACTACACTACAATCAAGTAAGTATTTCTCCTTATGATTTTTTTTCAACATTTGGGAAATGATCTTGAAAACCAAAAATGTTGTCCTAATACCCTCATATCTGATGAGTCAGATGGTACCTTAGATCATCACAAATTTATGGATTTTTGATTTTTATCTTTTTCATAGCCATGTCCTCTACCACTCTCCATCAGAACTTGTTGATTATATTTCTCTTCCATATCCATATTTTCACCTATGTTATCCTATGTGGAATCCTAGTTATTAGTTAATTTGGGTAACCATTACGTTTCATACTTTAGTTTTTAATGTTATGTTTTGGTATTCTGTTTTACGATGTGGGTTTCTATGAAAGAAACTATCAAGTAGTAAATGATTTATAACCCCGATGAATTTCGAGAGCGAAATTCATTTTAAGTGGGGTAGAATGTAACACCCCGAGATTTTATGAGATATATTATTTTTAATTTCTTTTATGTCTTCTATTATACACAACACCAATTTTAGCTTGTACTATACCCAACACCATATTATCTTTCAGTATACATAACATTATTCTTGGCTCATGTTACACACAATTTCATGTTAATTTTGTAGAAATTATTCTACGCAACAATAAGTATAGATTTTGTTTAATGCATAAATGAAATAAGTCCTGATTATGTTATACAAAACAACAAAGGGATCTTGCACTACACGCAGCCTTGACTTGGCTTGCATTACATGCAATCACGACCTTCCTCAATAGCGTGTGTAGTACGCAATACCGGGTTTCACTGAACAATGATATGTTATTAAAATATTATATAAACTAGCTGTTATGAATAGTAATACCTACTTTTTGAAATTTTATAAATTATATCTTTAAAAATGGACTTCATATTTGGATGCAGAATATCGAAATTAGCCTAGGGTGAATTTTTACTATTTTTCTGAAAAATTTCAATTTTTGATGAATAGTGAAAAAACACTCTGTTATAGTTTAAAAAAGAATTTTTATTTAAATAATAATTTATTTTATTTAAATTTATTTTAGGTAAAAGTAGATACACAATAAATATATATTTTAAATGTAATTCATTTAATTTATTTTATAATAATTTTAGATATATACAAATTTTATTGAACTTTTCACTGTCTTTTACCCACATCCTAGGAGAATTTGCAAATTTATAGAAAACATGTAACTCCCCGAACCTAGTTACCCAGAGTCGGTTCATTATTACATAACATTGGCATGATCACAAGAAAGATCAAATCTCGAAAGACCAATTGGTTTAGTAGCCTTGGAAACACTAGATATATTCATAAAGTTTTACAGTACATCATAAAGTGAAAAACTAATACAACAGTACATTGTCTCCATAGTCCACACTATTATCCCATCATAATATCCCTTCAGGTCATTCTTAATTTACTTCTTCACATCCTGGGAAAAATAGAACATAGAAAAGGGGTGAGCTCAAATGCCCAGTAAGGATAACAATATAGCGGAAACTTTCATAAATAAGAACAAACATTTAAGGCAGTGTATAACTAAAAAAAAGCCTTTTAAACTTTAACTTCAACATAGTATGGAAAAAATAAAATGACATAATTACATTTACATATTCACATGGATATTCTACTAATCTAATAATCACATGCAATATGAATAACCACTTTCATAATGATGGAATGCATAATGCCAGACTATCATAACCACATAGCCAAGGCCTCTTGCCAAGACTACAATTAAGATTTTTTCAAGGCCTTGTGCCAAGACACTAGTTTGTCTCATGAGACCTACCGATGCATCGAGGAGCTATATAGGGCTCCACCCATCACATATTAAGTCCAACGCATTCCCATATGAAAAGGTTTAAACATAACATAAACAATCGTATTAAAACTAGCATATGAAATGTCAATACATTCACCATAAACTATGAATGGTATAAAAATAGCACATCCACAGTCAAAAATATCACAAAACCATCAATTCAATATAGAAGTTTTGTATCATAATAAATGAACTTAAAATAAGCATAAAATCCATCAAATGATGTTGACATAGATGAAATCAAAACTCTTTTTAGAGAAATATCTCTTTCTATTTTGAAATCATTTAAGAGTCATATATTTATAAAATAAAACATTTTCTTTGAAAATATTATTATAATCTTGTAAGGGAAGCTTCGACGATTTTATAACGGCGGAAAATAACCGCACCCGCCGTATAAGTTAAAAAAAAGATTCTTACCTTAATTCTGTCGAAAAGGTTAAAAAGCACCTTGTTTGGAAAACGACGGAAAGATTCCTTTATAAGACTCTTATAAAAAGTCAGACAATGGTACAAATGACATTAACCCATATTCTTCTAAATAGTAAAAATGTTTTGAAATACATTTTTTTAAAAACATGGATGTGGATGATAAAGAGATCCCAATGGATTATTACATAAAAACAACCTCAGATAATGAAGAGATTGTGAAATAACCCTTACCTTGTACTTTTCCTTGGTTGGGGTAGGTTAACCTACTGTATAATGGTGAAATATTTTTTATTAAATTATACATGAATCATATACATTAATATGATATCATATATGATCTTATAACATTGATTTGTTAATAATATCTTAGTATTATCGTTGTTTCGGGTGTTAACTTACTCGTTTTCTTTTATATGTTTTGTTACGTAAGCTGTGTTTGTCATGGATAGGTTGTATCTTAATCATATACAGAATGATATCAAGTCCTTAGATACTATTATTAATCATCAAATGATAATTATACTTTAATGGATACGATGGAGAATGAATCTCATCGCGTTTGTGGAGACGGTAGTCCGTACGTACGCACGAGCGACAATATCATTCTTTTGATATTAAAATAATATATAATTGGATGGTATATAATATATAAAGAATCATTATCATGTTACATTTATTATTTACATGAATTACACATCATTATTATACCCATCCAAATAATAATTTATTGAATAACAATTACACCACGACGTGGAGACGGTAAGCCGTACGTACGCACGTATGGTGACATGTTATTCAAAGGATGAATATAATACTTAATATTGTTGTAAAATACTTATAATAACATCACAGTATATATATGATACTGTAGATATTATTTTAGAATGGTAACAACAATGGAAGAGGAAGTGGAAGAAGAAAGGAACTTGAAAAAGGGTGGTGAAATCATTACCTCTTCTTTGGGTTCTTCCATTTGATTTGATCAAAAGGGCTCCTTAAGATGGATTTATGACTAAAGGAAGGCATCTAGGATGAAGTGAGGGAAGGTAGAGAGTATTTGGGCAGAGTTTGGCCAAACCAAAAGGCTTTGAAGGTGTGATGTAATGAGAAGGGGGAGTGCCCTTTTATAACAGGGGTGAGGGGCACCTTTGGAAAAGATAGAAATATTAATTTATAATAAATTCATATTCGGTTTATAATGGCTCCAAAGTTGATTATTGAAATGATAAGGTGGGTATGGGTCGAAAAACACTCAACCAATAGAATTTAGACAGGTTTGGGTTACTATATTAACCTTATCTTTTAGTGTTAACTCTTAGGTAATTAGTTTGACATTTACCATGTCACTTTGCATTTTTATGTTATATAGTTAATAAACTTACTATATACATCTATGAGACCCCCAAGTGGTCCATTAATGATACACATATCATGATATAAGTCTGTTGACCGAGCATTAGATTTTTAGAAATTTAATATCAATTAATAATATAATATTTGTTTTAAAAACTCAATTATGTCAATTTTGACACTATTCAATAGTTGATTTTTGTAAAACTCATAACAAAATTATTACTTCAAAAAAAGATAATTAAATCATTACTAACATGTCATAGTAACCTATAAAATTAGTTTAATTCATTAAAAGTCTCAAATTATATTTATTTGGGTATTTATAATATCAATTATTTTAATTTTTCACTATTATGTTAATTACTGTATCATCATTGTGTCATAAATAAATTAAATTATTTAATGTCTAAAAATTATAAATAAAAAAATCATTATGTTGGAAATATTTTTAAATTTCTAATGAATATTTACAATCAAAAATCCAACATATATAACCTTATGTAAAAATTGATTTTCTAAAAGATATATGCTTCTGTGATTTTTGTACTTATTTTAACTTAAATAAAATAAAGTGTCCCTATCACCTAAAAGTGGAACCATGGGGTCCCAAAATCGACCCAAAGATGCCCATGGTCTGACATGTATCCAAAAATAAGGTTAGGACACATTTTAGGGTAATTTTGTATTATTATAATATTATTGTTTAACCCTTATTTACCGGATTTACCCTTTAACCATGGTAAATAAAATATTTACCAAAGTAATTATTCAAAATGACTAAAAATAAGAGTTACCTATTTACACAATTTGAAAATCATGATTCCAAATATGGAATCCATTTTTCCAAACTCAAAACACAAAAGTGGAAGAAAATAATTTAAAATTAATTTCCGTTGTTAAAACAAAAAGCATGTTTTTAAGAGATAATAACTATCAAAAGATTGATACTTGTTTATGTTCGGTTTAATTGTGAAATTATGTCCAATGACCAACATTGTATTAAATGGTAAAAATATATTCTAAATATACTTTAAAACCACTCAAATTCATAATTTATCAATATAAATTATTTCGATTAAAAAAGTTGTTTTTAATTAAGATTTAGTAATTTTCACTGTTCATCAAAATATAGATGTTATCCGAAAAGTTCCAAAATTTCTCCCTAGGATAAATTCGATATTCTGAATCCAAAAATGAAGTCCATTTTGAGAGATATAAATTATAAAATTTCAAAAAGTAGTTATTACTATTCATAACGGCTAGTTTGATCGGTTGTGGTGTGTTAGAACTCGATGTTGCGTACAACACACGCTATTGCATTATTCAAAGAGAAGCGTACCGTAGAAGCTTGGGGTGTTAAATTATCCCCTCCTTCAAATAATTTCGTCCTCAAAATTTATAGAATACTACTGCATGAAAAGACTCGGGTGGTTCTCCATCATAAGTTCCTTAGGTTCCCACGTTGCCTCTTCCATCTTATGGGTTTTCTCCACAAGACTTTTACCAGACGCATCGTCCTGTTTCATAGTACTTGTTCTCTCGTATCAAGAATCTTGATGGGCTCTTCACAATAAGACATATTGGGTTCCAGTTCTAATTTCTCATAGGTGAGTACATGCGTTGGGTCAGGCATGTAATTCCTCAATAGAGATACGTGGAACACATCGTGAACTTTGGAGAGACTTGGCGGCATTACCAATCGGTAAGCTACAACCCCAATTCGTTCTAGAAATTCAAAAGGCCTGATGTACCTGGGACTCAATTTACCTTTCTTACCAAAACGTATGACTCCCTTCCATGGAGATACCTTCCAGATAACATGATCACTGAATTGAAATTCCAAATCCTTCCTTCGATTATCAACATAGCTCTTCTGCCTACTTTGAGCTTCTTTGATGTGATTTTGGATTACCTTCACATTTTACATTGTTTCCTCTACCAGTTCTAGACCTACAAGTTTTCTTGCACCAACGTCATCCCAACAGGTTGGTCTGCGAGATCTCTTTCCGTATAATGCTTCATATGGTGCCATCTGAATACTCGAATGGAAGCTATTGTTATAGGAAAATTCTACCAAAGGTAAATATTGATCCTACATACCCTGAAAGTCAAGTGAGCAGGATCTCAACATGTCTTCTAAGGTTTGAATAGTTCGTTCTGATTGTCCATCCGTTTGAGGGTGGTAGGCAGTGCTCAAATGACGTTCAGTATCCAGGGATTTCTAAAGACTTTTCCCGAATCTTGATGTAAAACGGGGACCACGATCAGAAACAATCGATAGGGGTACTCCATGAAGTCTCACAACTTCATCAATATATACTCTTTCTAAACGTTCCAGTGGTAGATCTTCTCTTATAGAAATAAAATGTGCTAACTTGGTAAGACAATCAACAATGACCCATATTTCATCGTTCCTTCTAGGAGTTTTTGGTAGCCCCATGACAAAGTCCATCGTAATATTGTCCCATTTCCACTCCGATATGGGAAGAGGTTGCATGACTCCTCCAGGCTGTTTCCTTCCATCTTTCACTTGTTGAGAAACCATACATCTTGACACAAAATCAGCAATCTCCCTCTTCATGTTGTCCCAAAAAAATGTTCTTTCAAATCTCTATAAATTTTGGTACTCTCAGGGTGTATAGAGAAATTGGAACTATGAGCATCATCCAGCAATTCCCTTTTTAGATCTGGTATGTTGGGAACACAAAGTCTCTTCTCGAATTTCAAAATTCAATCTTCGTACACAAAGTCCCTCAATCTCCCATCATTCACAGCTTTAATCTTCTTTTTAAATTCTTCATCATCAGTCTGAGAACTCTTAATCCTTTCTAGTAAAGATGTTTTTGCAACCATTTGAAAAAGCATTGATGTTTCACCTTCCATGGTTATTCCTATGTCCATCTTCACTAGATCCATGAAAATTGGATCCCTTTAAATTCTCATATTATTCAAAACCCCATTATATTTTCTGCTCAAAGAATCTGCCACCTTGTTTTCCTTCCCCGGGTGGTAGTGTATCATGCAATAATAATCCTTGAGTAATTCAAGCCATCTCCTTTGCCTCATGTTGAGTTCTTTTTGTGAGAAAATATACTTCAAACTCTTGTGATCAGTATAAATCTCACATTTTCACCATAGAGGTAGTGCCTCCATATCATCAAAGAAAATATCACATCTTCTAACTTGAGATCATGGGTTGGATAGTTTTTTTCATGAATTTTCAACTGTCGTGATGCATAAGAAATAACCCTATAATTCTGCATAAGGACACAACCAAGTCCTTTCTTCGATGCATCACTATAAATAACGAACCCATCATTCCACGATGGTAGATTCAATATAGGAGCATTGACTAATCTTCTCTTCAGTTCTTCGAATCATTCTCCACACTCTTTTGTCCAAACATATTTAACCCCTTTACGTGTGATCTTCGTTAATGGGTTTCCCAATCAGGAAAAATTATGGACGAAACATCGATAATAACCTGCCAAACCAACAAAACTGTGTACCTCAGTTATACTCATAGGTGCTGGCAATTCTTGGATTGCCTTGGTCTTAGAAGGATCAAAAGAGATTCCATCTTTAGAGACAATATGGCCAAGAAAAGAAATCTCATGAAGCCAGAATTCACACTTGCTAATCTTCCCATATAATTCATGTCTTCTCAGAGTCTTCAGGATAATGCGCAAGTGACTTTCATGATCCTCATAGATTTTAGAGTATACCAAGATATCATCAATAAATACCACCACAAATTCATAGAGATATTCCTTGAAAACTATATTCATCAGATCCATGAATACAGAGGGTGCATTAGTCAATCCAAATGGAATTACAGTAAACTCGTAATTCCCATACCTGGTTCAAAATGTTGTCTTCGGAATGTCTTCCTTCTTTATAGACAACTGATGGTATCCAGATCGAAGGTCAATCTTTGAAAAGTATTGACCTCCATGCAGTTGGTCAAATAAATCATCAATGCGAGGTAGGGGATACATGTTCTTTATTGTTTTGGCATTGATCTCCCTATATTCGCTACATAACCTCATAGATCCATATTTCTTTTTAACAAAAAGAAGAGGGGCTACCCATAGAGAAACACTAGGGTGAATAAATCTCTTATTACTCAATTCCTCTTGTTGTTTCTTTTGTTCAACTAATTCTACAGTGGACATTATATAAGGGGTCTTCGATATAGGCCTTGATCCAGGAATTAAATCAATGGAAAACTCAACTTCTCATTCTGAAGGATGTCCAGGTAAATCTTCCAGAAATACATCTACATATTCTTTCACAACAGGTACATCCTCTATTTGAACATTCCTATCCTCACCCACAGTCATTTCATTCTCTTCCTCTCCAATAATTGAATTTAGTTGAGCTACTGGGGGTGGATATAGATAGGAATTAGGTGGTGATGATTCTGCTCTAAGGAGAAGGTGTTCCTTATCATCATCATAAAAAATAATAACCTCCTTCTTCTTACAAGAAATCTTCGCATCATGTTCTGAAAGCCAATCCATACCGAGGATTATATCAAACTCAATCATAGGTATGATGATGAGATCAGCAGATAAAGAAAATTTATGTTCTCTAATGGGGACTGATTCACAAAACATCGTTGCAATGATACTTCCCTTAGGAGTTTTAACAGACAACTCCCTTGTTAAATCAAATTGGAAATATCTAATTTTCTTAGAAAACGGAGAAGATATGAAACAATGCGATGATCCAGAATCAAATAATGCATTTTCTAAACTTCAGGAAACCATTAAATTATCTTCCACCACGTCTTTTGGAGCTTCTACCTCAACAGTAGTGATAGCATAAGCTTGGCCTTGATCCCTTGGCCATTTCTGATGTAAGTTCCCCTGATGATTAGGAAATTCATTTTCATAATGTCCCATCTCTCTGCAATTGTAGCATTGAACATTGGTAGCTTCCTTCTTCCCTTTGCATTCACGAGTTTGGTGGACTTTTTCATCACACTTGTAATAAACACCCATTCCCTTCAAGAAAGTACCAGGGTGTTTCTTCCCACATTTACCACAGGATGGATATTCAACCTTTCCATTCTTCCCCTTATTTCCATTCCTAGATTGATCAGCAGATCACTTCTTTTCTTCCTTTGCTTTAAAGTCATTAGACATTGATAATTCTTTCTCTATCTTGATAGCACATGAGACAATGTCTTCGTACGATGAGAAGGATTGTGAGACTAATGCTCTATGTAGAAATGGTTTTAACCCATCAAAGAAATGATCAATCTTACTTCTTGGGTTACGTATATAATCTCTATCATACCTTGCTAGCCTTGTAAAGTTATCCTCACACTTTGCGACATTCTCATCCTCCTTTTGTCTCAGAATCAAGAATTGCCTTTCCATATCTGCTCGATGGTCACAAGGAAAGTATTTTTCTAAAAATAGATCTTTGAACTCCCTA
This sequence comes from Viscum album, assembly GCA_963277665.1. Taxonomy (NCBI): domain Eukaryota; kingdom Viridiplantae; phylum Streptophyta; class Magnoliopsida; order Santalales; family Viscaceae; genus Viscum; species Viscum album. The sequence continues at coordinate 609,632,284 of OY728129.1, read as the reverse complement.
CATTCCATATTTGATACTTCATCATCTTCCTTCATGTTTTTAATCAATGACCACCATTGATCAGCATCTCTAGTAAGGCGGTAAACTTCCATGATAACCTTTTCCCTTTCACTACTCCCCAAAGCCTGAAATATTTTCTCTGGGGAATTTATCCATTGCTCACCTACTAAGGGATTTGTAATCCCATTGAACTTCAGTGTCTGTTTCCTCATGAATCGATCTAACATTGATCCTCTACGTTGCGGATCAGGGTGCTCCATACGGGTAAGGTTATTATTCATAACATGAGTGAGTTTTCCCAGTATGGTGATTAGCTGATCGGCACCAATTGCATCACTGGCTCCACTATAATTATCTTGAGCAGGAGGGAAATCTCTACATGGAGTGCATGCATTGATATGGTTTCCATTTCTTCCACTAGGCGCCATTTCTAAACAATGTCATAAACTATATCAGTTTATGAATCAAAATACAAAATTCCATACTTATAAAACACTTAACATAAATTGAAATATTTATGGATATAATCCATAATCATAAAAAAGTTTTCTTTGAGGAAGTATATACTAATAAACCTTTAATAATGATTTGTAAATAAAATGATAGTTATCCTAAGAATATCCCCCGGGAGTGTCGTAACCAAGAGTGCAGAAAGGCCTGTTGTCGTGCACCAGTTCCCGTTCGAGTCTAGCACAAAGCGGTGTTTTCGGGTTTTACCCCTAGGTACATCTGTGCCAGAGCCTCCTCTACCTGCTCGTATCCAGACAAGGATGTATTGCTCAGAAAACTCACAAAATCTTCTACAATAAAAAAATTCTAGGAAGTTCTTCTATACTAATCCTAAAAGTCCATCTTAGGTCTACGTGCTCTAATCAGAGTTTATCTAAATCTATCTTTCAAGGTTTGTACTAAACTTCATCTGATACCAACTGTAACGCCCCGACCCTAGTTACCCAGATTTAGTGCATTATTACATAACATTGGCATGATCACATGAAAGATCAAATCTCGAAAGACCGATTGGTTTAGTATCCTTGGAAACACTAGATATATTCATAAAGTTTTACATTACATCATAAAGTGAAAAACTACTACAAAAATATATTGTCTCCATAGTCCACACTATTATCCTCTCATAATATCCCTACAGGTCATTCATAATTTACTTCTTCACATCCTGTGAAAAATAGAACATAGAAAAGGGGTGAGCTCAAATGACTAGTAAGGATAACAATATAGCGGAAACTTTCGTAAATAAGAATAAACATTTAAGGCAGTGTATAACTAAAACAAAAGCCTATTAAACATGAACTTCAACATAGTATGGAAAAAATAAAATGAAATAATTCCATTTACTTATTCACATGGGTATTCTACTAATCGAATAATCACATGCAATATGAATAACCACATTCATAATGATGGAATGCATAATTCCAGACTATCATAACCACATAGCCAAGGCCTCATACCAAGACTACAAATAAGATTTTGTCAAGGCCTTGTGCCAAGGCACTAGTTTGTCTCATGAGACCTACCGATGCATTGAGGGGCTATAGCGGGCTCCACCCATCATATATTAAGTCCAATGCATTCCCATATGAAAAGGTTTAAACATAATAGAAACATTCGTATTAAAACTAGCATACGAAATGTCAATAATTTAACCATAAACTATGAATGGTATAAAAATAGCACATCCACAGTCAAACATATCACAGAACCTTCAATACAATATAGAAGTTTTGTATCATAATAAATCAACTTCAAATAAGCGTAAAATACATCAAATGATGTTGACATAGATGAAATCAAAACTCTTTTTAGAGAAATATCTCTTTCTATTTTGAAAAAATTTAAGAGTCTTATATTTGTAAAATAAAACATTTTCTTTCAAAATATTCTTATAAGCTTTTAAGGGAAGCTTCGATGATTTTATAATGGCGGAAAATAACTGCACCCACCGTATAATTTAAAAAAAACATTCTTACCTTAATTCTGTCGAAAATGTTAAAAAACACCTTGTTTAGAAAACGACGGAAAGATTACTTTATAAGACTTTTATAAAAAGTCAAACAAGGGTATAAATGACTTTAACCCATATTCTTTTAAATAGTAAAAATGTTTTGAAATACATTTTTTAAAAAACATGGACGTGGATGATAAAGAGATCCCAGTAGATTATTACGTAAAAACAACCTCAGATAATGAAGAGATTGTGAAATGACCCTTACCTTGTAATTTTCCTTGGTTGGGGTAGGTTAAAATCTGGTATAATGGTGAAATATTTGTTATTAAATTATACAAGAATCATATACATGAATATGATATCTTATATGATCTTTTAAAATTGATTTGTTAATAATATCTTAGTATTATCGTTGTTTCAGGTGTTAACTTACTCATTTTATTTTATATGTTTTGTTACGTAAGCTGTGTTTTACATGGATAGGTTGTATCTTAATCCTATCCAGAATGATATCAAGTACTTAGATACTATTATTAATCATCAAATGAGAATTATACTTGAATGGATACGATGGAGAATGAATCTTATCGCGTTCGTGGAGACGGTAGTCCGTCCGTACGCACGAGTGACAATATCATTCTTTTGATATTAAAATAATATATAATTGGATTTTATATCATATATAAAAAATCAGTATCATGTTAAATTTATTATTTAAATGAATTACACATCATTATTATACCCATCCAAATAATAATTTATTGAATAATAATTACCCCACGACGTGGAGACGGTAAGCCGTACGTACGCACGTATGGTGACATGTTATTCAAAGGATGGATAGAATAATGAATATGGTTGTACCATATTTATAATAACATCACAAAATATATATGATACTGGAGTTATTATTTTAGTGTGGTAACAACAAAGGACGAGGATGTGGAAGAAGAAAGGAACTTGAAAAAGGGTGGTGAAATCTTTACCTCTTCTTTGGGTTCTTCATTTTGATTTGATCAAAAGGGATACTTAAGTTGGTTTTCTGATTAAGGGAAGACCTCTAGGATGAATTGAGGTAAGTTGAGAGAGTATTTGGGCAGAGTTTGGTCGAACCAAAAGGCTTTGAAGGTGTGAAGTAATGAGAAGGTGGGTGCCCTTTTATAAGAGGCGTGAGAGGAACCTTTGGAAAAGCTAGAAATATTAATTTATAATAAATTCATATTCGGTTTCTAATGGCTACAAAGTTTATTATTTAAAGCTTAAGGTGGGTATGGGTCAAAAAAACTCAACCCGTAGAATTTAGACAGGTTTGGGTTACTATATTAACCTTATCTTTGAGTTTTAACTCTTAGTTAATTAGTTTGACATTTACCATGTCACTTTGTATTTTTATATTATATAGTTAATAAACTTACTATATACATCCAAGAGACCCCAAAGTGGTCAATTAATGATACACCTATTTTTATATAAGTATCTTGGACTAACCTTAGATTTTTAGGAATTTAGTATCAATTAATAATATAATATTTGTTTTAAAAACTCTTTTATGTCAATTTTGACACTATTCAATAGTTCATTTTTGTAAAACTCATAACAGAATTATTACTTCGAAAAAAGATAATTAAATAATTACTAACATGTCATAGTAACCTATAAAATTAGTTTAATTCATTAAAAGTCTCAAATTATATTTATTTCGGTATTTATAATATCAATTAATTTAATTGTTCACTATTATGTTAATTACTGCATCATCATTGTGTCATAAATAAATTAAATTATATAATGTCTAAAAATTATAAATAAACTATAATTATGTAGGAAATCGTTTTATCTTTTTAATGAATATTTACAGTCGAAAATCCAACATATATAACCCTATTTAAAAATTTATTTTCAAAAAGATATATGCTTATGTCATTTTTGTACTTATTTTAACATAAATAAAATAAAGTGTCCCTATCACCTACAAGTGGAACCATGGGGTCCCAAAAACGACCCAATGATACCCCTGGTCGTACAGTTATCCACCAATAAGGTTAGGACACGTTTTAGGATAATTGTTTGTTATTATAATATTATTGTTTAACCCTTATTTACCAGATTTACCCTTTAACCATGGTAAATAAAATATTTACAGAAGTAATTATTCAAAATGTCTAAAAATAAGAGTTACCTATTTACACAATTTGAACATCCTGATTCCAAATATGGAATACATTTTTCCAAATTCAAAACACAGAAGTGGCATAAAATAATTTAAAATTAATTCCCGTTGTTAAAACAAAAAGCCTGTTTTTAAAAGATAATAACTATCAAAAGATTGATACTTGTTTATGTTCGGTTTAATTGTGAAGTTATATCCAATGAACAAAATTGTATTAAATGGTAAGAATATATTCTAAATATAATTTAAAACCACTAAAATTCATAATTTATCAATATAAATTATTTTTATTAAAAAAGTTGTTTTTAATTAAAATTTAGTAATTTTCACTATTCATCAAAATATAAATGTTATCTGAAAAGTTCCAAAATTTCACCCTAGGCTAAATTCGATATTCCGAGTCCAAAAATTAAGTCCATTTTGAGAGATATAATTTCTAAAATTTCAAAAATTAGGTATTACTATTCATAACGGCTAGTTTGATTGGTTGTGGTGTTTTAAAACTCGATATTGCTTACAACACATGCTATCGCATTATTCAAATAGAAGCGTACCGTAGAAGCTTGGGGTGTTACAAAACATAATTTTACCACTTCTGTGAGTTGAATTTTAAAAATTCAAGAGACACGGTTGATATCAGTATGTAAAATGTGGTTCAATGAGATGCAAATAATTTTTGGTGAATAGTAACTTTTAACTTTTATATACCACGGTTAAAAGTAAATAGGGTAATTAATGGTAAAAATGATATTATTATTACCCTAACACATGTCCTAATTCTATTGTAAAAGTTTAATTAGAACAAAAACAACCTTAGGAATAAAATATGACCCTTTAGGTCCACTTGTATTAGATTAGGACATTTATTATTATTTTATTTAAAGAAGAGTTAAAATAGATAAAATCAAAGTTTACAAACTAAAACATTTTTAATATAGGGTTATATATAAGATAAATTAGACTATATATATTAATTAAAAATATAAAAATACTTCCTACATAATGGTATTTTATTTATATTTTTTAGACATTAAATAATTTACTTTATTTATGACACAATGATGATGTAGTAATTAACTTATAATGAAACATTAACATAATTGATATTATAAATACCCAAATAATTTTAATTTGAGACTTTTTATTAATTAAACTAATTTTATAGGTTAATATAACATATTAGGTTTTGTTAGATGAATTTTTTTCGAAGTAATAATACTTTTATGAATTTATAAAAAACAAAATACCAAATAGTGTCAAAATTGACATAACAGAGTTTTTCAAAAAAGTATTATATTATTAATTGATATAATAGTCATAAAAATCTATGGTTCATCCAAAAGACTTATATAATAATTAATTAACCAATTAGGGTTCAATGGGATGTTTATAGTATGTTTATTAACCATATAGTGTAAGAATACAAGAAGACACGGTAAAAGTTAAATTATTTAACTTAGAGTTAAATCTAAATGATAATGTTAAAATGGAAACGTAAACGTGACCAAAACCTATTGGTTGAGAGGATTTAGACCCATACCCACGCTAGCCTATAAATAAGTCACTTTGGAGACATTATGAACCAAATATGAATTTATTATAAAATAATATTTTAAGTTTTTCCTAAGGTGCTTCTCACCCACTTATTAAAGGGAACCACCTCCCTCTCCTCTTCACACAAATTTGATCCTTCAAGATCAGAAAACCCCTGACCATTTAACTTACCCAATTCCAAAGAAACCTACTATAGGTTCTAGTCTTCTTCAAAGACCTGCTTTAGAGCCCTAAGAAAAGGTTAAGAGGAGTCGCGTCAAAGAAGAGGTAATCACTTCTACCAATTATTTCATGTTCAATTATTCTTCTACATCCTATTATCTACTTGTTTCATTATAAAGTAATAAAATCAGTATAACTAATATACTGATATGTTATTATAAATATTAATCAACCATATTTCACCTTTTACCCATCCTACATGAAACCAAATCACCACGCATGCATACGTACGGAATACCGTCTCCACGCCATGGTGTAATCTATTTTCCAACCACCACATTACTTGGATGGGTATAATGGTGTAAATAATTACTATATATGGTTATTATAACATGATACTAATTATGATATATTATATCATCCAATTCAATTCCATTGAATAATAATGGAAACGACACCATCGCTCGTGCGTACGTACGGATTACCGTCTCCACGATACAATGAGATTCATTCTCCATGTTAACCATTCACGAATGATTATAAAGTATATATAATGAAAAATAATGATATATATGACATAATTATTCTACTGGATCTATGTATATATATATATATATATTTCATGTACTTACTTTCATTCATGTCAATAAGGAAAGGAAAATAACGTTCATGCGTACATACGACCTACCGTCTCCATGAACTGTGTGTTTCATTTCATTTATCTATATATTATATATATATACTGAATATATATGATATATAAATCATGTTTTACATTCTTGAAGTAAGTAATTCAAGATATAATTAATAATAATATGAAGAACAAAAAGTCCAAACATGTACGATAAATGAAACGATTTTACGCAAAACATTGCTTTAACATGAAATTAACAAAAGAACGGTTAATATAAAGTCATAAGTGAATAATATATGATATCATAAATATTATTATGGTTCTATTAACAGTTAATAATATGTTTAAACCAACTATACAAGAGTCTCAGAAACATACAGAATAAATTGGACATAAGGTAAGGGATAATTTTACAATCTCATTTTTATCCGAGATTGATTATACGTAAGTATTTAATGGGGTTATATTTTTCATCCATGTACATAAAAATGTATTTTCATAAAGAATTTAATATTTTTAATTGTATTTTTAAATTCATGTTTAACCCTATTTTACTTTTACTTTGTGTTATGAAATGAATCTTTCTTTTGTTTACCATATAAGGTACTTTTTGATTTTTTTGGCAAAAGTACGAGAATAATGTTTTTTTAACTTATACGACATGATTGGATATTTACAGTTTCATAAAGACTTATTTCAATGAATTTTACTCTACAAAATTTCATGATTATTTTAAACAAAATCCTTTTATTTTAAAATTTCATGGAATTTTGAGAAAATAAAATGATTTTGAAGAAGAAAGGATATTTTCATCACGAATTCATTTAAAGTGTTTTATCAAAACTATTCTCCATCTAAGATGACATTATGTTTCAAGTATAATGTCTCTATTATTTACATGGTTTGATTTTTATTAGGATGAAATGATATCCATTTCTCTTATATGGATTATGCTATGATGGGTTGATTTTTATGAAACCCGTTTTATTTGTTGGGTTATTATGAACTATGTATGTTTATTTTGTGGCACATGAAAGAATGATTTCATTATGAGATGGGTGGGACCTAAATATCCCTCCAATGCATTGGGTAAAGATTTATATCTCATGAGATAGACATGGCTGGAACGACAAGTTATTCTGGTTCAGTGATACAGGACTAGAACGAGGAGTGAACTCGATTCAGTAAGGGACTTTGTCCACTATGATTGTTTGGCAGCAATGCCTTGGCTACTATGGAAATCATAACATGTGCATAATGGTTTTCCACAATTACATGTTTTATTCCCATGCTATTTTATCATGATTACTGTTCCTTTATGATCTATGACTTATTTACTAACATGATTTATGCCATTTCTCAAGATTTTGATGTTTTATGTTCATGATTTTACGTTCAAATGTTTATAGATTGTTTTTAAGTTCTCCATGTTTACCCTTACTGAGCATTTGAGCTCACAATTTTTATGTTTTCCTTTCCCCAGGATATAAACAAAGGTTTTAGGTAAGATAACCAAAGGGGAATATCTTTATGGGAGATATTGAATATCATTCACCACGATTAAAAGATTATGTTCCATGTTTCCAAAGACACTAAACTAATACAGTCCTTGGGTGTCTGTTTTTGTCATGTATTAAGTATTCCGAAAAAGTAATTTAATGTCTATGTATGTCAAGTATGGGTCTCTACACGATTTATGAAACAGTAAAATTCAATTAAAATAGGGAGAATGATATTTCACCTAAATTGTACAATGGATCTGAAGGAAAACATAGATATGATTTGAGACACTAAGGGAGCTTACCGAGATACATCAATTTATTTTGACAGATCAGGGAATGGAAATTTAATGATGGATTTTATTTAATTCCTAGGTGAGGATCATGGGTGCTCAAATGGAGAGGAAGAAGCTTCAACATCTTCTGGAGGATGAAGGAAAATGGAAAAATTTTATAAGACTGAATGGAGGGAAATATCAACGTTTCACCCAAAATTTGTGGGTACACGATTTAAGGACATAATATTCAAACCATAAAAAAAATATGTGATAAACCACTATCCAAAAACCTAAAACTCTCACATGGATATGTAGCTCATCCCACATAGTTGTATAAAAACCTCGCGGCCTACAGGTGGCCCTGTCTTCAAATGCACATTTTCAAGAAAACCATGAGACCCAGTTCTTTAGCCCATTTTTTATAACTCCAAGCTCCAAACAAGCCCAAATACTCCTCAAACCTTCCATAGGCTGTTGTACACCTTTACCATGATTAAAAAAGGGATTCAAATTAAAAAACAAATGGTCTGTACATTTGTGAAAAGATAGGTCATTACAATGGTATAAGAAGCGAGAATATACATTCAATGCCTACCACATAAGATGATGTGGAGGTGGGTGCCAATAATGATATACATGAGTAACATATGCCAGAGAAAATACATAGACAAACCTGATATAGATTCATTATATATACACATGGTTGTGGCACAGAGGAGCATCCAATCCAGATATAGAGATTAGATTGATGATACATGTTTTATGTTTTTAAAATCATTATTTATACATTATTTAAAAGCACACTAATATATTACATAATATTGCATAAATCAATTAATTGATATAATTTAAAATTATTATAAATAATTTTGAACAAATAGGAAACATTTATATTAATAACTACATTAGTAATATTAATATTTTTTTATTTTTTATTTATATTAATAATTTTTTTGTATCATTATCCATTTTACATATAATAAATAATTTTATTAAATTTATTATTAAATATTAACAGTATTATTATTTTGAATTCAATACATATTATTTATATTTAATAATTAAATTAAAATGATTATTTATTATATATAATATGTATTATAATAATAAGTATTTAAATAATAAGTATTAAAATAATAAGTAATCATCTTAAATTAATTATTAAACATTAGTAATATTATTATTTTATATTATATAATTATTATTGTTATTTATAGTAAATATTACCTTATTTATTATATAAGTAATTAATTAATAATACAACATAATATATTAAGAATAATATAATTATTAATTAGTAAATGTCTTACTAAATACAAATTATTTTTATACATTATTATGTATTAAATAATATTTATAATGCTATTAATTATATTAATACTTGAATAGGTCAGAGTATGAGTTGGAAAGCTAACCCTCATGAACAAAATTTATTAGAAAAAATAATGTACAATAATAAAAAGAAAGACATGACATCATTACAAAATACCATAAACAAGGAAAACAATAAATCAACAAATACCATTCCCTTTGGATCCCAAATTGTTTGGATATTGACCTCTATCATTTTGGTGTCATGCACTCCTCCATGGCTTGGCCCGTTGGGGTAGTACTGGGTTAGAACCCGGTGATGAATCCAAGGTGTACTCTGGAATGATGTTGCTCGTGTATTTCCATGAATGATCTTGAAGTTCAAAACTCAGATTATGTCAACAGACATATTCAATGTTCCTTGATAACAATTTTTGGACTGTTAAATAATCCATGTATCAAATAACATTAGGTTCCATTTTGTTGAATGTGACATCAAGTTGCAGATCAATCAATTTTTCCACTTCATCTATAATGCCATGGGGGTACCTCTCACCCTTATAATCCACTAGAGGATCCTTGACATTTTTTATCCTATTGACTTCACATTCCATGAGCATGGCCTTTCCAAAAGAGTCATAAGTAGATTTCATGAGCTCAGAAAATTGGGGTGGATAAGACCAATCGATATTTTCATTCGTGTTTTTCCACCTACTACCCCTTCCATGACTTATAAAATCCTTTCTAAAACCCTTGGAATCAGAATATAATACCTTGAAATTTGATAGAGGTTTCAATACTAACAAATCTTATTGATCGTCAATACCATGAGTGGATATAGACATGAATGGTGTTCACACCGATTTAGCTGATAGGAAGAAGTGTGAACCCCATTCACACTACCTCTTGAAATGAGAAGCATGAATTGGGTTTTCACTTCATAGGACCTATTTTTTTTAAAATAATCCATTCCATATACCTTTAAAAAAAATTAAAAAACCCATTAAAAAACCCCCATGCATGGATTTATTGTATTTGTAGGGTTTTGGAACTATTTATATTTATATTATCCCCTTTAATAATTTTTATTGTAAAAAAATAGAAAAACTCAAAACTAAACAAAATATTGATGTTAAAATGTAGTGGATAATGATATGTAATGATTTTGTAATTGGAAAGAATTGAAAACCCAAAACCATTTTTCATCATTTTATATATCCTGAAACTTAACATTTATGTTAGATATTGGGATCGAAAATTAAAAATGAAGAATATTTCTATTGAGTAAACATTATCCCTTTATGAATTGAGCATGTTAAAAAAATAGTTATGACCTTTTGAACATATAAAAACACATATTTACTTAATATGGAAAAAAGGCATGATATAATTAAAAAAATAAAATAATTTACAAAAAATAATAATATCAAAACTATTTATGAAATAATAGTAAATATCCAGTATAAGGGAAGTCAACTTCTTAAAAATCATATTCCTTTTATGATTTATGAAACATGTTCTCTTCTTAACGGTAATTTATTTTAGAATAAATATTCTTTCTTGGATACACACATTATTCTATAAAAGAGAGACTTAAGTCAAAATTTTACAAATAGTTAAATTTTAAACTATATTTAACTATTTTTATATTTGAAATTACTTCATTTATGTAATTTTAAAATACCATTTAAAATATCAATAAAAAATACATTGGATTCCTCTATGATATATTTTAAGGATTTTTTATGTGGGATTCATATTCTTCTTTTCCAACAAAAACATAAAATTATATTTTAAATAATAACCCATTAGAAATAATAAAAAATTAACTAATAATAAATTATAATTATTAATAACATGATTTATAAATTAATTTAAAATGTCATAATTGATAAGTAATAATAAAACTAATAGAACAGAATAATACTCACAATAGTAATTAATAAAAAGTAAAAAAAATTATTCATAATAATAATTAATAACAGAAAAACTATGGTAGTTGATAATTATTATTATTTTAATTAAAAGTTTTTAATTATTAATAATTTAATTACTGATTTAATTCACAATAATTCGTCCTAATTAATAATTAAATAGTAATTGGAAATCGAGTTCACCGTTGTGAAGGTCATCGATCTCTAGGTAGTTGGAGGGATATGATAATTGATTTTTTGACTATTATTAGGATGTAGGATTATGATGGACATAGGTCCACCATTTTGACATGCATACATGGGATGCAGTTTGGTGGGGAGGAAGTTGTGAGGGTGGTCGTGGGTGCTACTGAAAGAGTTTCAGGCATAGGAAGGTTCGTAGGGTAATACTCAACTCTGGATTTGGACTAGTTGTAATAGGCATTTGGGATTGTTTCTTGAAGAATTAGGTTAATGATTTTTGGAATGATGGGATTTCAATCCAATGTAAACATTATGTTTATGTGCCTCTGGTCCTCGAGGCCATATTATCTTTGGGACTTTGGGATTTATGCATTTTTGTGTCTTCGAATTGTAATGAGTTCTCCCTTAACCCAGTTCAAAATTGAATATTATTTTATTTTATTAATATAGGTGATTGTCCCTAACCCATTTAATAATAATAATAATAATAAATGCGGTTAAAAAATAAATTACTACATATTTATAAAATAATTAATAATATATAATTTTGAAAGAGGGGATTAAAATAACCAAACACACACACACCCAAACACCTTAATTACATTAATAATATAGTTGGGGGATTACCTGAATGGGAGAGGCACATCATAATTTTACATCATAATTGATATTAAATCCATGTAGTGATGAATTTTCATGGGACTATAGCACCACAATAGTGTGGGTACTATAGCATAGTTACTATTTATCACAAATAGGATTTCAGACCACAATATTATGCCATCGAGCCAATAAATGTCATCCATTTAGGCTATGTAGTAGAGTAGATTCTTATCAGTGGAGTGTGAGATGGTTTTAGGGCAATCTACAATGTAGTAGATGGACAGATAATGTTCATCCAAGTGGTGACCAGTCACTAGCTACAAAGATCGAGTATTAGACCTCTCTACGATGAAGGTCTCAATTATATCGTTGTGGGGAGACAATGGAAGACTGTAGATGAGTATTTAGCCTCACAATCTGGTTTAGGAAGATGGTATATTGGTGGGAGGGGCTGTTACAGTTTGGGGCCTTTGGTCCAATTATTAAGGCCTTTATGCCTTTGGTATGTTGATTCATGTATTTTGGGGTTTTTTGTTCATGTAAGGAACTACTACATATTTGGGTTTATCCAGCACTAGCCTTTATCAGCACTAGCTAAAAGAATTTATAATACCCCCCCTTTATAAATAATAGAAAAAATAACTAATAAATAGACCCTTTTCTTAGAACTAAAAAAGCATTGAGAAATGCCCCCATTTATCAATTCTTTTTTTAGTAATGATAAAGGCGCCATTTATCAGTGCTTTTTGCTAGCACTGATAAAGGGGGAATTTCTCATCACTTTTTGGTAGAGATGATAAATATCACCTTTAACTCCACTAAAATATAATTGATAAATCCATCCTTTAACAATGCTATCAAAAAATAATTGATAAAGGGGGGCCTTTATCAGTGCTAAAAAAGCATTGATAAAGGCCTCTCTTTATTAGTGTTGTTGTTCTAGCACTACAAAAGGTTCCATTTTATCATTTTATTTCGTAGCACTAATAGAAGGTATATTTCATTAAAAAAATTATATTTCATTAAAAATAATATATTTATATATTCATATATTTATATAAATATAAATATAATATATTTTATTAAATATGATTTTTGTAAGACTAAATATACATTTAAACTTCATATATAAAATATTCAGTCAAAAATACATTATAAAATAGTTAAAAAATAATATTCATTAACAATTTTATAATTATTATAGTGAAATATTAATTTTATAACAATTGAATGACATAAAAATTAAATGAACTAATAAATGGTATAAGATAAATTGAAAACAAAATTTGAAATTAAAACACCCATAGCTTTTGATCTGAGTGCCTGTATAAGATCTAACACATAATAAATCAAATACTGTGAAGATATCTATTCCAGTCTAACTTTGGGGACCCCTGTCACTATTTTTTTGAGGTAAATAATGCTCGAAAGGAATCCAAAATTGAGTTTTCTATTTAGATACCCTAATTTCTTAATATTTTATGGTATTCCAACTTTGTTTAACAATGTATTGTTGTCTTTTTTAGTAGAAATTGAGTTTATTCCTAGGGATTACTTTCAAATAAATATTATGGTTTTGAAATTTTATCATTTTTCAATTTTTAGTTTTATTTGTTATTATATATATGCATATTTTCATATATTTACTAATAAAAAATCAATTTTATAAAAACATATTAAAACATATTAACATAAAAAATTAATTTTTAAATATATAAACCAAGTAGAAATAAGTATTTACTATTCATTTTATTTACCTTATAAAAATGAATTAATATATATATACCAATACAAGTAATGTTTACATATAAACAAATGTGTATCAATAAAAAAATATATATTTATATGTATATTCAAATATATGTAAATAAATACATATATATTTAAATATTTTTACGTGTATGTGAGAAATATATATGTATAAATGTGTGTCTAAATGTGTTTGTGTGTGTGTCAATATTTTTTATATACATAATATATGAATGTATTTTTACAAATAAATAATTATCGTAAATATTAAATATAGTATATAAACTTATTTTACAGTAAATATTTATAAATATATTATAAAAAACAAACATGAAAATATTAAATTATATGTGAATATGTATAAATATATATAAGTAAATATATTGGAATATAAATATATATATTTAATGTATAATATTTATATCTAAATGTACAATATATAGACATATTCTAAAAATTTATTTAAAACAATATATAACCATTTTTTTACATTATAAATATATATATATACTTATACAAATATATATAATTATTATATATACATATATGTGTGAAATAATAAACAGAATTATATTTATATTTATATTCTTATATATGTAAATTAATATTAATATATAACATATTTAAATAAATATAATTATATATATATCACACACACACAAACATATATTTCATAATTGTACTTAAAAATAATAATATGGCTATAAGAATAAAAATATGTATATATATATATATATAAATAGAAATATCAAAAACTATAGAATAAAACATCACAGTGTAGAAGGAAAGGCATTCCAATTTCAAAATAGAGGTCAATGATCGAATCCAGGCATGCGTGGTGGTGAACATGAGTCTGTTCTTTGGAATGGTTCCAACAAAGGGCCATTTCTAGGATTGAAGGGGGGGGGGGATGGGGTGGAAAATTGAGTTACAGGTGTAGAGGGGGTGGGCGGGTTGGGATAAAATCACTGAATGGTGGAGGAGTGATGAAAATGTGGGATATGGATAACTAAAAAATTCGAATTTTATCAATGCATAAAAAATAACTGACAAAGGTAACATTTATTGATGTTTTAACCACTAAAAAGTGGGCCTTTATCACCAATTTTTTTAGTGATGATAAAGTTAGACTTTTAAAAATACTTATATTAATGAAACAATTTAGCACTATTAAATCTAACTTTTAGCACTGTTAAATGTGAAAAATGTAGTAGTGAGGGTTTCCCCTCAACCGAATAAAAATGGAGTTTATCCAAAAAATAAAACAAAAATGAAATTGAAAGAGGGATTGAATTAAAAATATAATTAATAATAATAATAATTAATAATAATAATTAATAATTTATTTAAAATAAATAATTAAATTAACAGTTTTACTATATTTGGGCTAATATGTATAAGTAAAAAAGCAATTTAGGCACACACACACACACACCTAGGGAGCCCAAGATCTCCCAACACTACCACAATGGATAAACCACTAAGCTGCACCCCCTGGGGAAATAATTTAATTAATAATAATAATGTAATTAATAATAATAATGTAATTAATAATAATTAACAATAGTTATTTTTTATAATATATTTAATAAAATTATAATTAATAATTAATAATGAAAATATTAAATAATTAATAATATAACCAATAATTCTATTATTAATAATATAACCAACAATTCAATTTATTTTGAGTTATATTATTTTATTATATTTCTATTTCTATTTCCATTTTTAATGCACATGTGATTTCAATTTAAAACATTCAATGTATTTTGACTCAAAAAATAGATTTATTTATGTTGAAATAATAATGTTTTTGTATCATTGTAATCATTTTATAATTATTATTTCAATAATATTTTTATTTTGAGTTATTTTATATGTGCTCGGTGTAATTACCCCAACTCTTGTAACCTAGATCTAATGTCTTATTTATTTCATTGGCATAAGATACAAATAATCACATCCCAAAGTACTAAATATTTTAGTAGTCTTGGTAAACTAGTTATATACAAGATTCCCATATTATATTTGAATATAAAAATTACATCATAATTTTTTTCTATAATATCATTATTACCTCTATTATATCCTTTCATACCATTCATAGTACACCTCCTAGATTCACGAGATTAGAAAAAATAAGGGTGATCTCAAATTCTCAGTAAGGTTTAAGTACAATTGAAGCTACCATGAATCAATAATAATAATCAGCATGGAAAGTTAAGTAATTGAACATACATGCTATGTAATTAAGAAAATGAGAATGTAATCCATCCACAGATAATACTAATTCCAAAATCTATTGGATAATAATCAATATGGAAAGGTAAATAACTGAAAAAAATTCCATTTAATCAATAACTCAACTATCATAATTAGATAAGAAAAAATAAATATTGAAAGGTATATATTTGAATACATATGAATTTAATCAATAAAATAAGAATTAAATGAATCCATAGATAATATTATTGAAAAAATATCATGGATAATAAGATATGTAATAATCAATACTAAAAGGTAAATAAATGAAAATACATTCTATTTAACAAATAACTAAGAATGAAATACATCTATATATAATAATATTGTGAAAATATCATGGATAATAATAACTAAAATCTTAATAAAGGAATTTCTTAATTATTGGGCATCATGATCTTAGGCATCATGATACCTCTACTTTCAATACCATTCAAAAGATAGTTTAAAACTACATATAGAAACATGTTTAGTAACATATTATTAATTATTCTCATGAGGATACCAATGCATCGAGGGTATATGTTATTCTAAGATCCACCTATCACTATGTTTTGGAAGAATTATGCATTCTTCATATATCAAATAATTGAATTAATTCCATAATAATGTGATTTACCTTTAAATATTTTTATTGAGTAAATAATACATAGTTATCAATATTTTCCCAGATAAAAAAATAAATTTCAATATAGACCACCGTATGAATAAATAATATGAAGTTTATGAAATAATACTATCCATGAAAAACAATATGGATATTTAGGGGAAAATTAATTTCCTATGGTTATCGGAAAGTGAATATGTAAAGGGAAAGTTAATGAATACCAAAATGAATCAAGAAAGTGAATGTTAATACTTTCCTTGGTCAAAAGGATCATAAACCATCCATATAAAGAATATGTATGGCATAGACACTACATATTCTCAGTGGAGTATATGTATAATAAAGGGTTATAAACATTGAGGAGTAGAAATATCAAAAATAATATAAATTTAAAAATCATTATTTAGAAAAATATCCTTTTCATCTTGAAAATCATTTTTTAAAACAAAGGGTTCAAAAAAATTATAAAATATTTTTAATTAAAAATAACCTTTTAATCTTATAAAATAACAATTAAAACATTGATTTTTCATGATGACTATAAATTAAGTTCATACTATACACGTTAAAAAAGATTCCTTTCACTTTTTATGTAAAGGAAAAATGGGTCTTGTTTTGAAAATGGACATAAAGATTCATTTCAAAAATATAAAAAAATAAAAATGGGTAAAATATATTTAATTAATTATTATTAAATTTTTAACAATATTTTCTATTTTTATAGAAATTTTTTTTGGAGGAGAAAGTATTTTTGATCGAAGATCCAAAAGAGGAAGATTTTATTAAAAACAATTATCAATCCTTAAAAGTAGAAAAGGGTGGAAAAGAGGTAATATTACTTGAAAAAAGGAAGAATAAACATAATAGAAAACATTAAATTGGTTTAATATGAAGTGATAATATAATTTCCTTTAATTTAAATTGAAGCATAAATAATCCCAATTTATATGAGATTGTGAAATAAACCCTCACAAAGAACATAATATTGATGTCAGAATTGACCAATGAATCAATTATGAGTATAAAATTTAAATCCACATTAAAAAAGTGGGTATAAAACATAATATATTAATATATAAATACATACATAATCATATAATATTAAATATAGTGAAGAAGTAATATAACCCAATGAAAAGAAATTTAGTTATGAAATTCTTTACCAGGTAGTAATTTTCAAGTCAAATAACCTTGGATGGAATAATTCAAATTGAAACTTAAAATAAAATTAGTTATTAATTAATCATTATATTACATGTCAAATGTGTATTATATTAATAATATACAATAATTTAGGTGTATAATATTACAATATACCTCAATAAAGGGAAATTGAAATGAAATCCCTTACCTCACACATCCTTTTAGATGAACATGATTTAAACTCATATATAAATGTTTTAATCATGTTATTAATTTATAAAATAACTAAATCAATATTTATAATTTCATATATTTTCCCTTTATAATATTTTACCACTAGTTTGACAATAATATTTCATTTTTTTAATGTTTTGGGTGTTAATTTCCTCCATTTCTCATGCGTGCTTCTTCTTGAAATTTACAGTTCAGGCACATATTATTTTGTTCCATTGTATCCATAATTATATTAATGTTATAAATATACTTTTTTTCATTATATAAATTTTTATAATCATTATTGAAATTACAACATGTATAATGGATCACATCGCTTCGTGGAGATGATAGGCCGTATGTATGCACGCGTGACATTATCATTTCCTTAATGGGTGAAAGGGTAAGGAATCAAATGATATATTAATTTTATATAATAAATATAATTTCATATATAACACATATATTCACTAAATTTATCCTTATTAGCTTTTATGAAATTGTATGTTAAAATCGAATAACATCACTTCGCGAGGCGGTAGTCCATTGTTCACCTGAGGGAGATTATTGTAATTAAAACATAATGGAATGTAAGATGGTATATGTGATATTAAAATCATATAAGTATAATAATATCATAAATATAATATAAATGTGTTATAAATAATTATATATATCCTTGAAAGTTGGTGATGGAAAAGAAATCACATCAGTTTGTGAGGTGGTATTCCATCGTACACACGATCGATAGATTCATTTCTCTTTTGATGGAAGAGAAGAATGATAAGGTCATTCCCTTAACATAAAAACATATTAGTATATGGAATATTCTATTTTTATTATATGATAATGGTTTAACAATATTCTAATTAGGTGGAATAAGAAACAAAATAAATATTTTTTTATGAACGTTACTTCTTTTTCAAAAAAATTATTTTGGTGTTCAACAAAATTCACCCTAGGATCGATGGATTTTTGATCAAAGAAAGATATCTAGGATTTTGGTGTATGATTAATGAATTGATTTTGGAAGTTATTTTCTGAATGAAATGTATTTATAAGTGTGAATAGGGGATGAGAGGGGGTGACCTTTTATAAGCAGGGGAAAGTGACGTATGGAATATTTGAAAAGATTCAATTACACCCCCATTTTCATCATTCCAAAAGCCTCCAAAATGGGTTATTATCAATATTTTGAGGATAAATGGTCAAAATATTGCAATAAAATGGATTTTTATAGGTTTCTAGCTCATTTTAATCATAATCATATTAATTTAACACCTTGTAAATCAGTTTTTAAATTAACCATGGTAATTAATTTTTTTTACTGTTTTAACTATTCATTAAGGTCAAAAAATCAGTTGAAATAATTAGTTAATATTAATTTTTATTATTCAAAATATTGAATCCATATATCTAAATCCAATTCACAGAAGTGGCATAATGTATTTTAAAATTATGCTCGTAGACACGATAAAAAAGTGTGGCTCCAAATAGAAAATTCTCATATGTTTGGAATGATTTAATATCAAAATTTAATAAGAAATTGATTAAAATAACCCAAATTAGATAAATGTTAAAATAATTTAACTAATATTTTATTAAAAACTATTTAAAATATAATATAACTTTTTGAATAATTTAAATGAAAATGATTTTTTCAACAAAAATCTATATTTTTTACTATTCATCAAAATATAAATATTTTGAGAAAAATACTAAAAACCACCCTAAAATAACTTTTATGTGATTATTTAGAGAATTAATTTCAATTTTAAAAATATATTTTATAAAATTAGAAAAAATTAACTTTAACTTATGTGAACAAAGTGTCACTAAACAACATTTTAGAAAAAATACCTTTTTTTAGAAAATATATTTTTTTAATTCAAATTATTCTTATGTAATTTCTAATAAATAGATATAAATTTATTTTATTTTATACATGTATAAACCATTTAATTTTTATAATTTACTATGTAATATTCATTCCCAAAAACATAATATTTAGGTTACAAATGTAATGTTTAAATAATATTTTAATTGAGTATTTTCATTTAAAATCGGTGTTGAGTGAATCATAAGCTATTAAAGAGATATATTTTTTTAAAAGGAAATATATTTTAATGTCTCACAATATTACATTCTATTAAGCTTATTATTTTGTGTTATACACATTATCAAACATGATGTTTCTCACGAACCGAATCTGATCGCCATTGAAATCAACACCCAACCCGGCCCATGAAAAGGTCCGAAGGGAGTTCCGTATCCCCACAGGATGGAACAAGTTCCTGGGTATCATGAATTGTGGTTTTGGAAAAATTTACCCAATTTTAGAATCATTTAACAACAATAAAAAACAATAAACTGAATCTGAAAAGTTTACTCCAAAAAAGACTTAATTAAAATTCATAACTGAATAAATATGTTCAAACATGATAAAATTAGTCCAAATACACAATAAATTAGCGTCCAAACAACCCCAAGAACTCCACATGAAATGGGTCATCACCGGCAAGTTGTCTCCACAACACCACACTAAGGGAAGAAACTAGTAACCCGAACCGCCATCACGCAAGGCCTTTCCTTTACCTGCGTCAAACATGAATAATATAATTACAACCAAGGGGTTAAATTATGGTTTGAGTCTAATCCCAAAAAGATAACACCAAAAGTATTCCATATAGTATGAAATACATGATAAAAAGCTTGCTAGTTTAGATAAACATGAAGTGGTGACAATAATTTTTATGAATGAAACATTTAAAGGTAAAAAGTTTTCAAAAGGAATTTTCCAAGAGTGAGAAAATTTATATAAACATATAAGATACTTAATTTTACATCCAATATTACCATAATCCAATGACAAATAAAAAAGGCTCAATGAGCACTAATCTCAGGAACACCCACATGCACTAGTTAGTCTCAGGTCCCATGTACCTCTTACCTCGGTGTAAAGTAACCATAGAAAAATCCATTCTCATGCAAGATTCACTAGTAGGGAACATAAACATAACCTTGGGGTCCAAAATCATCATCAATATAGTTTTTTTAGTGTTTTTTGTCAAATTGTTTCAATGAAACTGGGACAAAACTACTCTGGATCAATAGCGTACCAGTACACATCCGCCCACCTAGATACTCGGGTTTCACCCTTTGTGCTCAAAATTTTTTCACATGTTACCAAAATCCATTTTCACATAAACAAAATCATTTATGGTAATAATAAACTCAAAAAGGAATATACAAATTCTTCTATCGATTTACATAACTCAATAAACCTTGAAAAGTTTTCATAAAACAACTTGAAGCTTTACCACCGAACATTTTGCATGAAATCCATTTAAAATCCATATTTAAAAACCAATTTCACACCAATATTACACCAAAATAGAATTTTCAACACTATTTTTTTAATAAAACCGTTACATAAGTTACCAAAACATCCCCAATTGTTATAACATTGAATGGACATGTAAAACACCCAATTTCACACAAAATTGGGACTTAAAAATAAATTTATTTAAATATTCCACCAAAACAAATTTTCCCCGCAAGAAAAACTATGGATAATTGTGATAAAAATATAAATTAAGAAAATATAACGCATCTAGTTGTGATTACACATAGAATCACCTACCACAAGTGTTAAAACCCCAAATCCTTATGTGAAAGTTCACCCTCACTACTACAGCACCACAAGGGAGTTAAATAAAACTTAAAACCACAATATTAGACCAATAAACCCAAGATCAAACCCTAGTTTTGAATCCCCACTTTTTAGAAATTAGGAACTTCATGAAGAAATGGAAGAAACCCTTAAGAAATGGAAGAAACTCTATGAAAATGTGAGGAAGAAGGAATGAGACCCACTTACTTGAGGGATCTTAAAGAAATATCCCTAAATACCTCATTAAATGAATTTAGAAATATAAAAAAATAATATTGAGGTTATAATAAGGCTGATAAAGTCAAGTGAGAACTAAAATGGGGGAAAAGAGTAAAAATTTACGGAGTTATAAAGGAAATAAGTTACCTCTTTAAATCTGGACAATTTAAGAAAGCCTATGAATATTTTCCCTAATTTGAGATGCATATGAGATCCAAATATGGGATAAAGAGAATAGGGGGTATTCTAGGGTAAGTGGGATCCGGTGAGAGTTATAATCTCCAAAAAAATCATAAAAATTTAATATGATATTAAATAAACACTTTTTTTAAAATTTGGAAATGGGCTTATAGGATGGAAAAATTCCTTTCATAAAAACCCAAGTCTACCATGAATATGGATTATTAAGGTGTCCAAATTTATATGGTGGTGTTAATAGGTTAAAGGAGGATATTTTGGACATAGAATGAATGCAAAATTTTGAAAAGTGAAAGAGTTATAAAAGAAACAAATTTTGTTTTTAAATATGAAAACGAGCTCACGGTTTGGCCCAAATCACAAAAAATCACCCTTTCCTCAAAAAATGCACGAGAAACCAACAAAAAAAATAATGGAAATTAAATTAAATTTACCTTTAAAATAATTCATGGATGTAACAATTATCCCCTCGTTGAAAGACTTTCCACCCTAAAAAATCAACTAGAAGCTTGATTATCAAAATAAGAATGAGTACTCCTTCTCAACCCACAACTTCTACTCCCAAGTTTCATGGAATTAATTACAATTCATCCAAAGGACCCAAAATAATAGAATACAATTTCTTTGAAGCATCTTTTTTTGGGAATCAACTATTCACACCGACTACTCAAAATTAGAGAAATTCAGCTCTATGTCTAACTCCTCCCAATTCAGCACCTTGGACAGATCCAAATTGTATTTTTTCAATCGGGAGATGTGTAAGAAATAATTAATAGATTTAAAATAATAGGGAAAAGCTAACCTATATGCTACCTTTCCAATCAACTCAGTAATATCAAAAGGTGTGATATATCTCAGTGTTATCTTGCCCTGCATTCCCAAGAGATGATGACCCAGATGAGGGGACACTTTCAAGAATACCAGATCACCTACTAAAAACATGAGGTATTGACACCGATGATCAGAATAAGATTTATGGTGACTCTGAGGTGTCAATAAACACTTCTTGATCAATATGACCTTCTCAGATGTCTCCTGCACAATACTCATCCCCAACTATGAGGTTTCACCTACCTCAACCCAACCCAAGGGGACCGATAAGGCCAGCCATAGAGCGCCTCAAAATTATCCATTCAGATCGAGGATTGGTAACTATTTTTATAATTAAACTCAACCAATACCAAATGAAAATCCTAGAAACGTCCATAGTTGAAAACACAAGAACAGATAATGTCCTCCCAAATTTGATTCGCCCACTTAGTCTAACCATCCGTTTGAGGATGGTATGTCGTACTCATCTTAATATTTGACTCCAAGGACTTATGAAGGCCTTCACCAAACCGAGAAGTGGAGTACGGGTCTCTATCTAAGACAACTTCTAAAGGAACACCGTGAAGCCTTACCGCCTTCTGGAGATACAAATGGCCCATCTTATCCACTTTAGTAGTATCTTTGACCAGAATGAAGTGGGCTGATTTTTTCAGACGATCAATCACCACACAAATGGAATTATTACCACGGGGTGTACGAGGTAAACCAAAAATTAAGTCCATGGAAACCTCGTCCCACTTCCAGGTAGGAATGGGTAATGGCTAGAGAAAAATAGAGGGACTTTGGTGGTCTTCTTTCACCTACTGATATGTGTATCATCTCAAGAAGTCACCTTTTTCCTATCTCATACCTGGACCCCAAAACTGATGACGCATGTCATAATACATCTTGGTGGCACCTAGATGGATAGCCCACTAAGACTGGCTATACTGCATCACCACCATCCATGGAGACGATGGCACTACTGAACGGTCCTTAAATCACAATATTCCCTCGGGAGACAAGGACCAATCAGAAGACGTCTCCCTGCCATGAAAAAACCACCTCTACCGCTGAAAAAGTTTATCACTAGGCTGTTCCCACTAAATCAACTCCATGATATAAGGATTCAACTAAATGCTCACCAATAATTTAGCTCCACTGTTCTCCTTTGTCTCCATATTCATTTGAGCAAAGAGCCCCATAAAATTCCACTAATCACCAGACTTTTTCAAGGAATGCATTGTTTGTTTTTTACTCAACACATCCACCACCACATAACCCTTGCTAAGGTTATAGAAAATGTCAAAGTCGAACCCCTGTAAGTGTTGGGACCACTTTCTGTATGAAGATTGTATTCTTTTTCAACATTTGTCAATACTAGTCAAAATGAATAAGGAGATGAAGGACTAAAAAGTTTGTATAGATTAGCTGAAGTGACGTTGACTGGAGAATTGTTTTGAATTCATAGAATTGGATGTCATACATGGGAAATTTTCTAAGAAGTTCAATTCAGACGATTGTTGAACTGATGCTAAGTCCAAAGTACCTGTTTCAAAAGTGGCACATTGTTTACAACAATGAAGAATGGTGAAGTATCATCCATCTATGTATGATTGAAGAAGAATGCGGATTTAAAGAAGACCATGTAATACTTAACGATTGCATGATAATTATGAAAGATCTTATATGAAGAAAATAATCATATGATTTGAATGACATAGAGAGAATGAGGAAGGACTTGTAATTATAAAAAGGTCATGAATTACACATTTCCTTGAAATTAGATGATTGTTTCACTGTTCTTAATGTACCAAATACATGTCTCAAAGGTGGTACATTGTTTGCAACATTGATGGTATTTGAAGAAGCTTCAAGCCTCCACTTTTGGATGAACAGAGATGATTGGAGTTCTTTGGAATTAACACTCCAAAAGGAATTGATGATTTGAATTGAGGATGAAGAAGTACATTGGAATTCATATTCCAAAAAGAATGGACAGAACCATATAATGCTTTTCTTATTTTTATTTCACAAATATCATAAGTTTGGAGAACTTGTGATAAAATCCTTATGATGGATAGGAAGATTAAATTAGTCTTTGGGGAAAGGAAAAAAGTGGCGCGCAAGTCAAGAGTTGTGCGCAAGTATTGTAACACAAGTTTAAGTGGTGATCAAGTCAAATTTTAAGATCATGACATCAAAATTTGACAAAGGAAATAAAATGGCGTGCATGTTAAAGATTGGCATGCAAGTCAAAAAGTGGCATGCAAGTATAAGTTGTGCATAAGTGTGGCATGCAAGTATAAGTGGCGCACAAGGGTATGTTAGATGCAAGTCATATTCCAACATCATCATATCAAAATATGAAAAAGGGAAGAAAGTGTCGTGCTAGTGATGGAAGGGTGTGCTAGTGATGGAGCGATGCG
Source organism: Viscum album (assembly GCA_963277665.1). Classification (NCBI taxonomy): domain Eukaryota; kingdom Viridiplantae; phylum Streptophyta; class Magnoliopsida; order Santalales; family Viscaceae; genus Viscum; species Viscum album. Next base: position 609,606,681 of record OY728129.1, on the reverse strand, counting down.
CAAGTGATGGAGTGGCACACATGTAGGAACAACGCGCAAGTTTATATGGCGCACAATTCACCAAAATGCCTATAAATATGCGACTAGACTCCTCATTGTTCAATGCTCAACACTTAAAGAGAAAATTTGATCTCTAATCACCCAATTAGTGGAGGGTGCTTTGATCGCGCAAGTAACAGAGGGCGGAACAGAAGTTGAAGTGGCGCGCACGGTGAGAGTTATTTATAAGGCACGCAAGTAGGGTGCCACAAAAGATTTTCCGCCCAAGTTTTGTCGTGCATGTTTTGGCACGCAAGTATTGTTGCGTAGGTTGCTAGAGGCGCACAAATAAAGAGGTGCTTTCAAGAAGTGGCATGTGTATAAGACAAAGGTGGAGCGCATGTTGTGAGCTATGATCAACAGTGGCACGCAAGTAGTGAGTAAGCACGCAGGCAGTGAGGCGCGCAAGCAGGTGGCGCGCAAGCAGGGAGGCACAAAAGCAGGGTGGCACACATGTAAGGATTGGTGCGCATGCTATGAGTTGTTTTAGAATTTATTACCATCTTCTGTTCAACTGAGATGATGCTACGTTTTTCTAGACTTCATCGTTTTTACAATCACAAAGAGAACATGTGATTCTAGCAATAAGAAGAAGTAGTAGAGCTCTGTGCATATGGTTTTTCACTGAGAGGGAACGTGTGAAGAAGAGTAGGTTTCAGTGCAGCTGGTTGTGTGTTGAAGAAGGGTAGAAGAAGAAGAAGAAGAACAAAGTATGCCCAATTAAAGCCAACTATTATTTAGGGACTTTTAATTCTGATGATTCCAAGTAATCTGATCTTCATTTTCTGAATAATCACATTAGTATATGTGATCCTTTCTAAGAAATGAGAAGAAGTGTTACTGAATTTTGTTATTGCACTAAAGAAGAAGAAGAAGTCCAAGTGCAGCTGATTTTCCACTAGTGAAGAAGAAAAGAGGAATAAAATAAGAATTTCTTACCTACTACTTTGCAAGTAATAAACTGAAGATAATGGAAGAAGACCAAGAGTAGAACCTTCCTTTTGAAGAAGAAATAAGACTATCTCCATAGGCAGTATAAAGAACCAGCTAGACGCTGCAACTTGGGCTAGGTCATCACACGTCTAGGGAAGAGGATTGTTTCCCACCCCCCTCTAAAGTGTAGGGACTCACACTGGATAGAGGATTGTTTTCCTAGCCACTACACTATAAATTCATATCACATCATAGTGGAGAATCCATGCACTGGTAATATCCATGCATGGAAAAGACATATCCACTCTTATTGAGTGGTGAACCTTGTAAAAATATCGTATGCATATTTTTACTACTTTCTATTATTTTATGTGACATGGAAAAGATAATTAGAGAATCAAGATCCTAATAGGTCAAGAGGTACATGGATAAAAGTTGGAATTCGTTTAAAAAAAGTCCCCAACACGGATTCACCCCCCTCTCAGTGTTAGGTATATCCCAAACTGGTCCTCTTAATTGGTATCAGATGGACAGGTTCACCTCTGTTGGATTCTCTACAGTGAAGTTATTCTCTTTTGAAGGCCTGAGTGACATTCATGAGTTATCAATGAAGTGGGATTTCAGTGAAGATTTTGTTATCTCTTAGCATAAGACTATATCTACCAAGACCATGATGAACAGGAAAAATAAGGAGAAAAGAAAGTTGAAGAAGAAGTCCCTCCTATCTGAATAAGAGGATGCATCCGTTTCTCCATATCTGGCTAACATTGAAGACACACCAAACTTGGAAAGTAATGAGATGGTGGATCAAGCCCCCACCAAGAACATGGACAACCATCTTACCTCAACTGATGAAGAGGTATGTATTAATACATTTGTAAAGTATTCTCATGATGAAGATTCCAACACAAGTGGTGATGATCAATCTACCACATCTCAAGAAATATAAGTTGATATATTAATAATGATTCTGCATGGTATTCCTGAAGAAAGTACATCCCTGGATTTTGGAGTATTTCAATACTTGTAGGAAAATATCACTCGGCTGGATGAAGAAACTGATGTTTTGGAAAAAGGATTACAAGAAATAATTGTTGAATGTCTAACTCTCTCTAGACAGTTTGGAGCCCTTGAAGCAAAAAAAGAGGGGATTTGAAGAAAGTTCTTCAAAGTGTCTAAAAGATGTTGATGAAAAGGAGGGAGTCAACAATACTCTGGAAGAGAAGATCCATGCACTTAAATATGAGCAGAAAAGGTCTAATGAAGTCAAGAAGTTACATTTGGAAGATAACTCCAAGAAGATCAATGAACTTGAATCTTTGTTACAAAACAAGGTAATGATGCATGAAGATGAAGTTGAAATATTGAACAAGGATTGTGAAGATAATATGACTATGATTGAAGACCAAAAGGTCATCTTCAGTATGAGATGTCTAGAGTTGGAAGATCAGTTGACCAATCATGAGAAGACATATATTGAGTCTTCACAAAAGAAGGAAACCATTGATGCTAGTACCCATTGTTCATTGGAGTATTCTACTATCAAAAGACCTCATAAATGTGATAAGAAGATAATTACTTCACTCATTGATCGATCACAAGCACCTGAGAAAGTATATGTATCATCTATACCAACATGAATTATTTTTTCTAAAATTTCTTCTACAAAAAGTGCAGATTGGAAGAAAATTTCTAAACAAGATTGGATGAAGAAAAGTGAGATGAAACCTATCACCATGGATAGGGTGGATAGTGGAAAGAGTGTTGAAGATAGATCCCCACATAAAGCACAACATACCAAGAATAGGAATCAACAACCTTATCAAGAAGATGAAAAGAAGTCAAGGCTTGTTGGATAATGCTGGTGCTGCAATAGGTTTGGGAATTGTGCACTAGATTGCTGGTAAAATCCCTTAAATATAAAAGCACAGAGAAATCCATTATCAAGGCGGAGAAATCCAGAGAAGAAGAAGAAACATAAACATATCAAGAAACATCTTTATACTGCAAATAGATTTGGAATGTTAGATAACATCTGTGATATATGAAATAGGAGTGTTCATATGAATGGTGCACGTTCATATAAGAAAAGAAGGCCACCAATGCTGGGCAAGAATGAAGAAGAATCCTAGAGAAGAAATCAGATGAATAATGTGAAAACAAATTCTCCAAATAAGATTTCAAGAAGGGAAGATGATAAGCCCTTGGATTTTAAATCCAAAAAGGTGAAGGGTGGTGCATCGAAAAGAATTACTAAGAATGAAGCCACTCAGAAGAATCCATGTAGAAGATCCAATCTTAATGCCTCAATCCCTAATGATATATTGTTGTTTTGGCCAAAATATTAGGATATAATGAGGAAAATGGAATATTCAAAAGATAAGGCTAGTGATAAATGTAAAAAATAAGATTCTACGTGAAGACAATGAAGTTCTGTGTGTGAGGTGTAACAAGGCTGGTCATACTGTGAGAAAGTGCTTTGAATTTATTCAAGCACAACAAGAATTCATGAAGATGATGAAAGTTGCACCTGGATATTCTAGTGCTTGGAAATATTTTGAAGAAACGAGATTCACACACAAAGTGATGGAAGAAGTATTGAGATCCACACAACCACATTCATAATTAAATATCAAATGTAAAAGTGTGAGGAGTGGAGCAAATGGAGCATCTTGGTTGAGAAAATCATCTCATCCTTCCAGCTCACATTGAAATAGCATGGAAGATCCACCTTATTCCCTTAAATCTTTGTGTATTTTATTTGTTCTTTAAATATAGGTAATTGAATGTGAAGAAAAATATTAGGGGGATAACCTGAGAATTAGTGATGAGAAGTGCTCCCTTGTGGGGGAGGCAGTTGAAGAAACTTCTAGTGTCATTATCTCAATAAGTATCAACTTCAGTTGGTACTAAATTAAACTACTCTAAAGATTGTATGAGTACTATGTCATTGGAAAAGTTATTCCATTTCATAATATCTCATCCCTGGTAACTCAAAATAAATATATTTTTACAAAGTTGGAGTTACTAAGTCAATCAGTGACTTAAGAATAATAAAAGTTCCCCAAATCCACATATCCTGCCAATTACACTTGAATGTTTTTGATCTGTTTATTGAAGTAAGTGCATGAATTTCAGGTTGATTATTTCTTATAAAAATCAATATATTTGGCTTGGAATGAAAGTGTAGAACCCTTGAATACAAGTGTATGAGTTCTCATCTCATGAGGAGTCATATTCAGTGGGTAATGGACAGTTTTGTTGTCTAAATAAAATTCTCTTGTTTTCTACACCGATCATTGCTCAAGTAGACATAGAGTGAAATGATTGATGGCACATTGATTAAGTATGGAATGATACCCTCTCTAACATGAACTTTGTATTTCTTGTCAATAAGGGGGAGAGAAATGAAATGAATGTCCAGGGAAGAGAAAGAAGTAAAGGGGAGAGATAAGATTCTCATTTTGACTTTGACACATTCATCTGAGGAGACTTTAAGGTATTGACAAAAAAATACAGAGGGGGATATTGTTGGGACCACATTGTGTATGAATATTGTATTTTTTGTCAACAATTGTCAATACTAGTCAAAATTAAGAAGGACATGAAGGAATAAAATGTTAGTGGAGATTGGTTGAAGTGAGGTTGGCTGGATAATTGTTTTGGAATCATAGCATTGGATTTCATACTTGAGAAATTCTCTTTGAAGATCAATTCAGATGATTGTTGAACTGATACTAAGTTCAATGAACTTTTGTCAAAAGTGACACATTTTTTACAAAAATGAATAATGGTGAAGTATCATCCATATAAGTATGATTGAAGAAGAATGAGGATTTAAAGAAGACCATGTAATTCATCACGATTTCATGAGAATCATGCAAGAGATTACTTGAAGAAAAAAATCATATTATTTGAATGAAGTAGAGAGGTTGTGGAAGGGATTGGCATTCTATTAAGGTCATGAATTACACATTTCCTTAAAATCAGATGATTATTGCACTGTTCTTAAAGTTCCAAACACATGTATCAAAGGTGATACATTGTCTGAAACATTAAAGGTATTTGAAGAAGCTTCAAGCCTCCACTTTTGGATGAAGAGAGATGATTGGAGTTTTTTGGAATTAACACTCCAAAAGGAATTGAAGATTTAAAGTGAGGATGAAGAAGTACTTTTGAATTCATATTCCAAAAAGATTGGATGAAACCAGACGATGCTTTCCTGATTTGTATTTCACAAATATCATAAGATTTGAGAACTTGTGATTAAAGCCATACAAAGGATAGGGATATTAAATCTGTGTTTTTGGAAGAGGAAAGAAAGTGGCGTGAAAGTCAAGAGCGGAGTGCAAGTATTGGCTCACAAGTGTAAGTGGTGCGCAAGTCAAATTTCAAGATCATGACATCAAAATTTGACAATGGAAATAAAATGGTACGCAAGTTAAAGATTGGAATGCAAGTCAAAAAGTGCCGTGCAAGTATAAGTGGCGTCCAAGTATGGCGTGCAAGTATAAGTGGATTGTGGCACTCAAGTATAAGTGGCGCGCAAGTGTATGTTGTGTGCATGTCATATTACAACACCATCATATCAAAATACGTCAAAGTAAAGAAAGTGTCACGCTATTGATGGAAGGACATGCAGGTGATGGAGCGAAATGAAAGTGATGGAGTGGCACACAAGTAGGAATGACGCGCAAGTGTATGTGGTGCGCAAGTCACCAAAATTCCTATAAATAGCCGAATAACCTCTTCATTTTTCAATGCTCAACACTTAAGAGAAAATTAGATCTCTGATCATGCAAGTAGTGGAGGGTGCACCGATCGCGCAAGTAGAAGAGGGCGGCGCGCAAGCTGAAGTGGCGCGCAAGCTGAGAGTTACTTATAAGGTGTGCAAGTATAGTTCCACAAAAGTTTTTCCTCGTATGTTTTACCATTCAGGTTTTTCCACGCACGTTTTGGCAGGAAAGTCTTGTCGCGCAAGTTTCTAGAGGTGCGCAAGTAGGGATGTGCTTTCAAGAAGTGTCCTGTGCATAAGCCAAAGTTGGTGCACAAGTTTTGAGATGTGCTCAACGTTGGTGTGTAATTAGTGAGTAGGCGCGCAAGTATTGAGGCATGCAAGAAGGTGGTGCACAAGAAAAGAGTCATGCAAGAAGGGTGGCACACAAGTATGGATTGGCGCGCAAGCTGGGAGTTGTTCTAGAAGTTCTTACCACCTTCTGTTCAACTGAGATGATGCTAAGTTGATCTATAATTCATTTTTTTTACAATCACAAAGAGAACATGTGATTATAGAAAGATGAAGAAGAAAAATAACTCTGTGTATGTGGTTTTTCACAGAGAGAGAACGTTTGAAAAATATTAGGTTTCAGTGAAGCTAGTTTTGCGTGAAGAAGAGAAGAAGAAGAAGAATAAGAACAGAGTATGCCCAATTATAGCCTATAATTATTTAGGGTAGTTTAATTCTGATGATGCCAAGTAATCCGATCTTCATTGTCTGAAAAATCACATTGGTATACGTGATCCCTACTAACAAAGAAGAAGAAGAAGTGTTAGTGCATTCTGTTATTGCAATAAAGAAGAAGAAGAAGTCATAGTGTAGTTGATTTTTCACTAGTGAAGAAGAAAAGAACAAGACAAGAAGAATTTCTTGCCTACTAATTTACAAGTAATCAAGTGAAGAGCACTGAAGAAGGCCAAGAGTAGAACCTACCTTTTAAAGAAGGAAGAAGACTGTCTCCAAAGGCTGTATAAATAACTAACTAGACGCTATAAGTTGGGCTAGGTCATCACCAGTCTAGGGAAGAGGATTGCTTACCTCCCCCCACTAAAGTGTAAGGACTCACACTGGCTACAGGATTGTTTTCTTAGCTACTCCACTGTAATTTCATATCACATCATAGTAGAGAATCCATGCACTAGTCATATCCATGCATGGAAAGGACGTAACTACTCTTATTGAGTGGTGAACCTTGTAAAAATATCATGTGCATATTTTTACTGCTTTCTACTATTGCATATCACAAAGAAAAGAGAATAAGAGAATCAAGATCCTAACAGGTCAAGAGGTATAGATATAAAATTTATAATTGGTTTAAAAAAATGTCCCCAACACTGATTCACCCCCTCACAGTGTAAGGTATATCCCAAACTTGTCCCCTCAGTAAGTACTTTATCAAGCAAGGATACCCAACATTGAGGTCCTTCTTCGAGAAGATATAGGCCAAGATTTTTTTATCAGAGTACACCAAAAACTTCTCCCCAAAGAGGTAGTAACACCAAGTCTTCAAAGAATGTATCACATCTGCTAAATCCAAGTCATGGGTTGGGTAATTCATTTTTTGTGGTCAGAGTTGGCGAGATCCATACACCACCAAATGATCATCCTACTTAAGCATGCACCCGAGACCCATACCTAATGTGTCACAATACACCACATCCCCCGTTCCAGCCTCTGGAAAAATCATCATGGGGGCGGTAGTCAACCGTCGCTTCAACTCCTCAAAATATTCCTGGCATTCTGGGCCCCATACAAACTTTACCCCTTTCTAGGTGAGCATAGTCATGGGAGAAGAAAGCCGAGAGAAATATAGAATAAATCGCATGTAGTAACCAGCTAGGCTGGGGAAACACTTGATCTAGAACATTTTTTTTGGATACCCCCATGACATAAATAAAATGATCATCTTGGGGTCTACCGAAACTTCTTTCTCTGAGATCACATGCCCTAGAAACTTAAGCTCCCTTTTCCGGAAGGTGTACTTGGAAACATTTTTATAAATGCGGTGATCCCGCAAAGTGCCCAACACAATCCACAAATGATGCTCATGATCCTCCTCACATCCCAAATAAACTAGGATGTTGTCCATGAATACCAAGACGAACGAATCGATATACTTATGGAACACATTGTTCATGAGTTCCATGAAGACTTCTAGATCATTGGTCAATCCAATGGGCATGACCAAGTACTCAAAGTGGTCATACCTGTTTCAGAAGGCTGTCTTCAGGATATTTGATGCTTTCACCCTGAGTTGATGGTAACCAGAAAAGAATTATATTTTTGAGAACCACTTTTCCCCGTTAAACTGGTCAAAAAATCATTTATTCGGGGAAATAGATATTTTTTATTGATGGTTAACTTGTTTAGATTCCAGTAATAAATACACAACTGGAGGGACCCGTCAGTCCTCTTCGCAAAGAGAATAGAAGCAGAGCAAGGGGAGATTCATAGGAAAATGAATCCTTTTGACTCTAAATCCTCATGTTGAATTTTTAATTCCCTCAATTTGGTGGGGGTCATACAATATGATGGAATAGATATCAGATATATTCCTAGTGCCAAATCGATCAAGAAATCCACGTCCCGCTATGGGGGTAAGCATGAAAAATCATCTGTGAATACATCCTGAAACTCATCCACTACACTAGGTAGTCCACATTCAGAAGAATTACAATAATCTTCTAGCACGAGTAACGATAACTAGAATAAAATATTCCTTAACTCTAGGAGTGAAGGTCATGCGCGACCCGACCGAGGATCCTAATCCCCAAGTAAAACTTGACGACTCCCATCTAGTGCTGTGAAACTGACCCATTTCCTATAGAAATTGATGAGCGCCTGAAAGAGAACCAGCCAATCTATGTCAATTATCACATTAAATCGATCCATATCTAAGACCAGGAGGTCCCACTCCATCTCAACCCCTGACACAGAAAGTGCACACGATGGGAACCTAAGACCCTGCTCTTTCTTTCCCAGCAGCATCAACAACTCCATCACAAAGGAAAAAAGATCAATTTTAAAATTCAGCATGTTCACAAGATGGGCATAAATTAATGGAATATAGGAACCCATATCAAAAAGAGAAATAGTTATAGAATATTCAATCAAAATGGTACCTCGAACTTTTGATGGTCCCGCCTATGATCCTGGTGGAGCCTGGTCCACCAAATGAATAGGACTGGTCTATTCCTAAGAATATCCACTAGAATATAGATGTTCCCTGAACTCGGTCTTCCCAATAGAAGACCCATCCCTACCACCATGACCACCAAATCAAGATCCCCCCATCCTTGATGGATTTGACCGAGTTGGCTCTCCCCTTGAATCCACTAATCCTTACCTTCTATAAAGTGGACATGACAACCCACAAAAGTGATACAAGTGTCCCATACCTATACACTAATAATAGGTATTTGGATGAAATGGGAATGCTTTTCAGATGTGCCCTGACTTCCAACACTGGTGGCACATGACAAAACTCACATCAGAAGCCACGGAAGAAAACTGCTGGGAATTTTGGCCTGAGCTACCACCTCCCTTATTCCTCTACTCTCCCACTTCATTTTATTCTTAGAAGAGATACCACTTATCATTACTGGTACCATTACAGTGAATACATTCCTCCACTTTCTTTTCATATCTACCATAAATGCTCAATCAAACACCTCTGTATTGGTTTTTATCTTAAATAGGAAGATCTGGGAATAGATCTCGGGCCTCAAACCCCTCTCGAACATATGGACCTTCATCTGCTCATTAGAGTCCATTTCAAGAGAATACTGAACCAACTCAGAAACTTAGTTGGTATACTACATCACTTAAATATTCCCCTTCACAGGATCCATAAACTCTAAAGTTTGAGCATATGCGAAAACTTCAGGGTAGTACTGGTAATTGAAGACAACCTTGCAATCCTTCCAGCTCATCTACTCATGTTTCCCAGCTTGAATCACTAATTCCCACCATCTGTGGCTAGGACCCTATAACAGTAAAGATTCACACTTCACCCTGACCTCCTCAGGTGTGTCCTGGAACTCAAACATGTGCTCGATATTTTCAAGCCACTCCTCTGCTTCCTAGGGCTCTCTGCTACCTTAGAAAAAAGGAGGATTGTTTTTCATAAAATCTTGGGCCTTTTCCTTCCTAGAAACGGCCACATATTTACTAACAGGAGCTAGAATAAGAGCTGATCCCTATCCCAGAGTTTGGACACCATAAACCACAACCTCTACTAGCCTCTAATCAAGTGGTGGGGGAGAACTCTCTCTGGCTTCTTCCCGTGGGTTCATGGGAGCTTTACTGGGAAGCATGTTTCTACAAAATAAAACTGTCACAAGAACAAAAATAATTAAAAAAATTATGAAACTTTCATCAATAACATAAAATATAAATAATACAAACAAATTACAATTATTAAAGAAACAACTATCCCACCCCCACCCGATGTCCATGTGTTGTCTATAGCCCACACATCTCACCTGAAAGTCAAGTTAAAAAACAGTTATGACGTCCCATGGTGACTTGTGGTCTTCCAAGAGAGGTATGGAATATGAACCCCTGTCATGAACAAAACTCTAAGTCCCTACATTCCTAGCTCATGTCTATCCCGACTAATCCCAAAATAATAATATAACCAAAAAACATTAAGCTCCTCTGATACCATTTTGCCACGAACCGAATATGGATGCCAAAAAACTGGCACCTGACCTAGCTCATGAAAAGTACATAAGGGTATTACGTATCTCCACGGGCTGGAACAAGTGCCTGAGTATAATGAATTATTGTTTTGGAATGATTTAATCGAGTTTAGAATTATTTAACAACCATAAACAAACAATAAACTGAATCTGAAAAACTCACACCAAACAAGTCTTAATTAAAATTCAGAACTAAATACATATATTTAAACATGATACAAGAGGTCCAAATACACAATAAATTAGCATCAAGAAATCCCCATGAACTCCAAATGAAAAGGTTCCATCACCCACAAACTGTCTCCTCAACACCATACCAAGGGAAGAAACTAACAATCCAAACCACCATCACCGAAGGCCTTACCATTACCTACGTCAAACATGAAAAAGTCTACATACACCCAAGGGGTGAAAGTAGGGTGTGATATTATTCCCAAAAGGATATAACTCAAAGTATTCTATATATTAATAAGTACAAGATAAATATCATGCTAGTTTAGATAAGAAAGAAGTGGTGGAAATAATTTTTAAGATTGATACTTTTAAACATAAATTGTTTTCAAATGGAATTTTCCAAGAGTGAGAACATTTCAATAAAACAAGTAAGCTACCTAATTTTATATCCAAAACCACCATAATCCAATGGTAAATAAAAAATTTTCAATGAGCACTAATCTTAGGAACACCCATATGCAGTAGTTAGTCATACACCCCATGTACCTCGTACCTTGGTGTAAAGTAACCACATAAAAATATGTTCTCATGCTCGAGACACTAATAGGAAACATATACATAACCTAGTGGTTCCAAATTACCATCAATATTGTTTTTTAGGGTTTTTGTTGTCTAATTTTCTCAGTGAAATAGGGATAAAACCGTTCTGGATCACTAGCGTACTAGTACACATCCGCCCACCTAGATACCTAGGTTTCCCCATTTTAGATGAAACAATTTTCACATGTTACCAAAATTCATTTTCACATAAAAACATCATTTCTATTCATACCTAACTCAAAATAGTAGCTACACATGCTTCACACCATTTAAAGAACTCAATAAACCATGAAAAGTTTTCATAAAACAACTTCAATCTTTACCACCGAACATTGTGCATGAAATACTTTTAAAATACCTCTTTAAAAACCAAATTCACATCAATATTAAACTGAAATATAATTGTAATCACTAAAACATTTTAATAAAACCATTACATGAGTTAAAAAATAGACCCATTTGGTACAACATTGAATAGACATGTGAAACACCTAATTTCTCACAAAATTTGTACTTAAAAATCAATTTATTAACAAATGCCACCATTTTTTTCAGCAAGAAAAATGAAGTATGAGTGTGCTAAAAATAAAAATTAAGCAAATATAAATCATCTAGTAGTGCTTACACATGGAATCACCTACCAAAAGTTTCAAAACACCAAATCCTTCTGTGAAAGTTCACCCGCACCACCACCGCACCACAAGGGAGTTAAATAAAACCTAAAACCAAAATATTAGACCACGAAACCCAAGATCAAACACTAGGTTATAATTCCCACTTACTGTACATTAGGAAATTCTATAAGAAATTGATAAAACCCTATGAAAATTTGAAGAATAAAGAAGAAGACCCACTTACTTGAGGGATCATGAATAAATTTCCCCAAATAAACCAGTAGATGAATTTCCAAATAGACATAAATGAAAGTGAGGTTTGAATAAGTCTGATAAGGTAAAGTGAGAACTGAAATGGGTGAAAAGGAGTAAAAACTGAAGGATTAATGAAGGAAACAAGTTACCTTTTCAAATCTGAACTATTTGATAAATCTTAAGAAGTTTTTCCCTAATTCGTGATTCTTATAAGCTCAAGAGAGGGGGAAAAGAGAATGGGGGAACACCTAGGATCAATGGGCTTGGTTGAGATTTTGAATCACTGATAAATCATAAAAATTGAATAATATATTAAATATTTTTTTTAAAACTAGAAATGGGCCTACTGGTTGGCCGAATTACTTAAAGAAAAACCAAAATGCACAATGAATATGGATTTCTAAAGAGTCCCAATTTATATGGTGGTGTTAATAGGTCAGGGGAGTCCATTCTGGAAGTGGAATGGGTGAAAACTTTTGAAAAATGAATGATTCATAAAATACAAAATTGGTTTTTAAATCTGAAAATGGGCTCATGGTTTAGCCCAAATCATGAAAACTCACCCTTTCCTCCCAAAATTCATGGGAAACCCCTACCACAAAGAAATAATGGAAAATAAATGAAATGTACATTTAAAATAAGTCATGTATGTGAAAATTTTACTCTTTTAAAATCTCAGGGTGTTTTATTCTTCCCACCTTTATTAAATTTCATCCTCACAATTTAAACATTATCTCAGAAATCATGGGTTTGACATTTGGAAATACGATTTCTGAAAACAAAACACATCATAAAAGAGCTATTAAAACGTCTTGTTGATAATAGAGAAAGGAAAATTTGAAGTTCATTTAAAATACCACCTACATAGGTTTTCATTTTGTAGTACATAGGGGGAATGTGATGATATAGATATGAAAGAAAAGAATTAATAATTTTAGAGAGTGATAAAGTTAATTGATCATAATAAAGTGAATGATAAATGAAATTTTATATACCTAAAAATCATAAATATATGATTATTTAAAAGATACATTTATTCATAAGATATAAAGGTAATAGGACAACATTTTGTTCAATCCTTTTCTCAGAGTTGAGGAATTATTTTACCATCTAAGAATATAAGGAAATATACTTACTTGATATCATTCTATTTCCTAAGAAAAATTATATCCTTTGATTTTTCCTTGATGAATTTATAATTAATTTCTTAATATAAGAAATGAATAACCAAAAATGATTTTTTATGTATGAAGAACTAAAATTCACTTTTAATAGATCATACAATCCATAAAAGAGTGATAAGTATTTCTGTTTGCCTCTAACTATTTTCCAAAACCAATATGGTTAGAAAAACATTATCAAATATAATACATTAATCTCTAATCCTAAACAGTAACACCACATGTTCATCATTAATATTTATTCATCAAATCAATTATGTAAAAACACTTAAATATTAACTAGATTATCATGTAGGCCAATGGTAGTTTCTAAACCCTTATCATCATTTAGTTTTCGGTTTAGGCCCTACAACCATCGTTGGGTGCAACAAGATTTCCCTTTTCCAAAAATATATTAATATAATTCCTATAACATTCCCAAATTATGGTGACATGTAAATACTTCAACATCAAGATAATATAAAACCTAAAGGTCACCAATACATTTAAAATTATTCCCACAAAATGTAAGGGAATTATTATTTAAATAAATTTTCACTAAAACATATACTAAACCAATGGGTTGTATTTACACAATTTTTTTCTAAGAATATACTTTATCTTTTCATATTACTGCCACAAAAATTTCCAAAATGTGTGTTTATGACTTTGAACTTTTGATAAACCTTAAACGCATAATCCAATGCTGGTATCGATAACTCTTAAGTTATTGATGAAACATTTTATTTTAAATTTTAACTTAATCCTTAGATGTTTCATGATTCTTATAATGAAAATATTATAGGTAAAATTACTTCTATAATTAATTTTGGAGTCCCAATAAATACTTCAACCATTTTATTTCCAAATAATCCCTTCCATGGTCTAGGAGTTAACCTTTAAAAGAGGTAATTGACTCATATAATGCCCATGTCCCCCACATTTAAGAAAATGGACTATAAATAGATCCCTATGATGAAATTTATTTCCTTCCATCGTTCAATTCATTTTTCCTCATTAATTCATTACATAATACCCTTCTTTTACACACATAAAACATTTTACTATTCATTTAAGACACCTTTTTTCAATATTACACACCTTATGTTTAACCTAGGTAATTCATTTTCATAATCTATTCAAATTACTCATAATTTTTTCTAAATAAAATTTGAATTATCCAAAGAATATCCCCAAGGAGTGTCAAACCAAGTGCGTAGTAAGGCCCATTTTAATGTACTAGGTAATGCATGAGTCAAGTTTGATGCACCTTTTTTATAGTTATTACCCTTAGGTATATCTTTTCTAGAACCAATTTTACTTGTATTATCCATACATGGAATTATTTATAGGAAAAACCACATAATCTCTACCTTACCCAAACTTTAGGATATTATTATATACTTATCCTCAAATTCTATCGCGGGGTTATGTTCCCTAATCTCCATTTTCCTAAATCTAGCTCCTAAAGTTTCTAGAAAATCTAATATGATACCAACTATAATGAACTCAACTCCAGTAACCCAGAGACAATGTATATATTATTTATTAGAATATGATACAAGGAATCACATCCTTAAGAAATGAATAGTTTAGTAGTCTTCGTAAACTTGATATTTACATGATTCCAAGATTACATTTGAATATAAAAAGTACATTATATTCTTTTTGAGAATATATTTATTCCATCTAGAATATCCGTAAATATCATTCATAGTAGAATTCTAAGATTCCAAGGAAAGGAAACATAATGTGGGTGAGATCAAATTCTTAGTAAGGGTTAAGTAAAATTGAAGATATCATGAATCAATAAACAAAATTAAAATTGTGAAAATTTTAACTCATTGGTTATAAAATAAATCATTTTTATATATTCCTTTTTAACATGATACTTTATAACTATCACCCATGTTTTTTGCTTATTTTTTCCCCTCGGTGCATTGGGTACAACTGCCCCTTCCCCCACGATCATTCCTCCCCTGACTCTACATGAGGGTGTTCTTCTATTGACTTTTGAGCTTCTCCACTCACCACATGCCTAAATGACCTCACTCAAATGTCCATGTGGTTTGAAGAATTCGGATTTTTTTCAACCACATATGAATCCCCCAATTACCTCCTTGAGAATCCTTATTGTGATGTATGAAATTAATTTTGGATGAGAGGTTTAATATGATTGCAACATGATAAGGGGGTGTTGGTTCAGTGTTATTCCAACGTGAAAGGAAAATTGATCAACGAATGTAGTTCAGTGATTCAAGAGGGGTGAATTGAAACCATGGGAGAGTAGCAGTGGTTCAGAGAATCAAAAGGGGTTCTAGTTTTGTGATTTGATAGGTGTCTGTTAGGCTGTTACTTCAAAGAAGAACATTAGCATTATTGTTTGGGCTGTGTTCACTGGAGGGGAATCTAGAGATTCCGATTTGTGTCATGCTAGTTTGTACAAGAATGGTCCTATAACATAGATTAATTGTGATTTAGAGATGGTTTGACTTGATGTTTGTGAACCTGTACATAGTCAGACATCATTACCAGCTACCAGTCATCGTGGTGACTCCGATCCGAGTTCTTAGTAAAAGAACTGGGAACTATGAGTTTGTTTTTTATTTATTTTTTACTTTTGTAAAGATTGGTTATGGTTGTATTCTAGGAAGTTGGTATTCTTGAATATTCCTTGTAATATGGCTCCTATTTTTTTCTTGTGAAACCCTCATCTCACAACCGCATGCACGTTGGTTAATTTGACCTTAGCATGTAAATCCAAGTTTTCATTTACCACTTTTCTTCCCTACTTTATTTATTTCATTTTGGGAATTGATTTTGTTTATACCTTTGTATTCCATTATTTTTAATAAAACAATTCTTGAATGAATTTTACAGTATGAAAATTGTTATTTTTCTCCATTTTAATTCAGTTATCATTTCTATTGAGTATTGAATCTTATCATTGTTCATGTCGCTACAATTGTTGAAAATTATTTTCATGATCCTATAATTGGGATGGTTTTCAAATTTATGTTCTTTTATTCCTTGAATAACATTTTTATTTCACCATATCAAATTTCATTTTTTATCGAACCATCTATAAAGTTAATAATCCCTTTAGTGGTTGAAGGTCGATTGTGTCTCAATGCATCCCGAAACAATTGGTTTCAAAGCCTAATTGATATTAGTGATGGAATTAAAAAACATTGAAATTGAGAAATTCGATGGTGAAAATGATTTTAGTTTATGGAGAATTAAAATTCATGCTTTGTTAGTTAAAAATGATTTACTCAATGCCCTGTGTGGTCCAAACAAAATACTGACGATGCTGTATTTCGATGGACAACCTTTTGTTTCTCATGTAGATGTTCCATCAAATGTGTTATTTAAAGCACATAGTTTTATTTTTTTTATTTTTTGGGTGATAATGTGTTGTAATAGGTAGAATATGAGACCACATCCATTGACATATGGATTAATATTGAAAACCATTATATGAAATAGTCTCATGTTGGTAGGATCTAGAAAAATGGGATACTTTTTACTTTTATGATAAAATTTGGGACATCCATCTGGGATCATAGATCTAAATTTTATGAAGTTGTTCTATACCTAGCCAATATAGATACTAGGGAAGTAGATGATGATCAAGCCATAATAATTTTGACTTCACTTGGCAGTTCTTATTAGAATCTATGTGATTCCATTATGTATGGAAATGAGTATTTTCCCTTAGAAGAGGTTAAGTCGCCTCTTATTTCAAAAGAATTGCAGACAAATAATGAGTTAATATTAGAGGGAGAGGGGCTCACTATCATGGGTATAACAGATAATAAGGTTCAAGGGTAGAACAATAGTCTAGATAAAAGGTATGGTACACATCAGTTTAGTACATTGAAATGTTCTTAGTGTGGTACACTAGGTAACTTGAAGAAAGGTTTTCCTGATAAAAATGGTATAAATTGTAATGGGAAAAAATATAATGTATTTAAGCCTAGTTTCAATGATGGTGAAGTTTTCTAGTTTGTATAGTGTGTTGTAGGGGGTGTATTTGTGGGTTCAACTCTGTGTTTTTTCTCTTTCATGTCCTAGTTGGGTTGTTCTTCTTGGGAGGTAACCAAGTGTGGGGATAATGAGGTCTTGGGAAGTGGCTAGAGAAGAAGGTTCATAGATATATGTTTGGATAATCACCAACCCTTATGATGGTGTTGCTGGTATCTCTTTGAAAACATTATATGGGTACCTATGAATTAGGTGCTTCATGTCATTGGTTAGATATATTTAAGGGGGTTTCCCTTAGGTCAATAGTTGGATACCCTTGGTTAATGGGGTTTTCCTCTCATGATTATGAGTTGGCCTTTAGGAATGGGGATGTATGGGTTTTAAAGTGCTATTGGTTAGGATGTGGCTTCCCCTATTATATAGTTCTATTCAATGTATTCTCCTTAGGTGGAGATTGTTCTGGGTCTGTTTTAGATTCAGTTGGAGTGAGTGTCTTTCTTGCTCTAATCCTTGTAATTTATGTACTATTTTCTTATTTGTTTTAATTTTTCATGGGATTTATTTTTATTTTCTACTAATATTTACATATGAACTATTTCAATTTGATTATATGTTCATTCCGTGTATTTCTATTTTTTAGGATGGGTACTTCACGTTTTATTGGTGTTCTACATGCACTGGAACTCCCCTAAGAACCTCTGGTTGGCATGTTACCAGTAAGAAGTTAAGGTATGTGAAGTGGAAAAATTAGGTATGTGAATTTACATTTAGTTTATGTAGTTATGTTTATAAATTTTAATTCTGAGCATATAGTAGTAGTAGGTTAGATGTAATTGATGAGGGAAAGTTTGTATCACATTGAGAAACATTTTTTAGACATAAGCGGTTTATAGTTTGACTAGAACTATTTGGTGTAGATTTTGTTTTTATTAGGTTGTTTATCATCATTTCTAATTTATTGATAGGTTAGGTGGTGCAAGTATGTTGGGTGTATAGTTTTATGATTTAATTTTCCAAGGTGGAGATTTGTGAATTTATTAATTAATTTTTTCACATATATATATATATATATTTAATGTGATGTTTAATATATTTCCCCCTATTATTTTGTTTAGATTTCACCACTCGGTGCATTGGGTATAACTTCCCCCTCCCTCACGGCCTTCCCCCCCCCCACTCGGTGTAACAGTTTTCTCCACTCGC
Organism: Viscum album; assembly: GCA_963277665.1. Lineage (NCBI taxonomy): Eukaryota > Viridiplantae > Streptophyta > Magnoliopsida > Santalales > Viscaceae > Viscum > Viscum album. The sequence continues at coordinate 609,588,236 of OY728129.1, read as the reverse complement.
CTTATGGACTTCTCCACTCACTGTGTTCCCTGAAGATACCATTAAACCATCCACATGTGCTGGATAATCTAGGATTGTTGCAACCGCATATGAATCCCCTATTACTCCCTTGTGACTCCTCCTTGTGGTGTGTGCAATTCATTTTGGATAACAAGTGTACTGCGATTGAAATGACTGAAGGGGGCATTGGGTCATTGTGTAAAGACCCATAATTTTCCATGTAATTTTTTCAATTATATGGAATTATTATGAGACTGTGAAAATTAATGGTGCATGATTTTGAGGCCCAGTGTTCCCAGAATGAATTTCTAAACTTTTTTTTTCGGGTACGTTCAGTGAATGCCTGAGTGGTGTTTTGTAAATTATGAACTGGTGCGCAGAATTGAAATCTAAGGACACTGTTGAACTCACAACGCCAATATTCGATTAAAGAGACCTTCACCGAGACCACAGTAGGTCGAGGGTGAGATTTATTTTTATCATATTTTCATGGGAGAAGAAAAATAAAATATATAACTGTTTATTTTTCTTTCTTGAAACCTCCATTTTGAATACTGGTGGTGGGGACCACCTAAACTCCTTTTTTAATGTGAGTTAACTCTTAAAATTCCCCCAATTAATGTCCGAACATTAATTTAATTAATAAAATTAACTCAATTAATGTTGGATCCTCACCTCTTGTGGGGGAGATCGTTGTAAAAATCTTTTGTGGGAGAAATCTTGGTGAAGGAAACTTAGAAGCTCCAACGAAGAACAAACAACTCTATGGATCCAAAGCATTGAAATGATACAGAAGTGTGGTTTGGAAGTGTGTTGTGGGAGGGACAAATTTTGGTGTCTTCATCGTCTTCATCTTATTCCTCATGCCATATCCAATGATTGAGGTAGGAAAATCGTTAATTTTGTTCTTCGTGATGAATTATTGATTTAAATCTATGAACCACCTACTACCAACATAGCATAGAGGGTACGAGCTAAACAAACATGGACCAATCCCTCCACTACATTAATGTCAACCTGTTCTTTGCGGTGGATCGATGGGTTGAGAGGAACCCGACCACATCGCCGGAGACCGACGCTGGAAGGGTACAAGGCGGTGACCGGAACACCAGGCGGCCACGACGGTGGCAACGGTACAACCATGCTGTCGGAGGAGGCTGCGGCCCGTCGGCTGCAACAGTGGAAGGTGGTGGCCGGCATGCCTGCTGGCCGCGTGGAGGCAAGGTGGTGTGCATCCACACCACCAGTAGAGGAGGAGGTCGCGAATTCTCAGCTGTGGAGGTGCACCCTGAGGGCGACCGCCACCCGGATGACTGCGGGAGGATAGTGATGTCGTCGCGCCGCTGAGAGGAGAGCAGTCTGGAGCCCCGACCGGCCGTGTCCAGCCGAGCGGGACTGCTCTGGCGGGTCCTTCATGCCAGTTGGCGACGCCATGTGGCACCTACAGGATAGGCAAAACCGAAGTTCCATTTGGCCATTCGGGAATCGGGGGGGGGGGGGGGGGGGGCTCCCCTGGGTGTCGACTAGGGTGGACCCCGTCACATCGGGCCACCTCAGCCGCGAGCCACACCATGGGCCACCCGGTGAGCCGGGCCACCACCTTTGTGGGCCGGACCAGACCACGGCCTAGCGGGCTAGGCCCGCCGTGGCCCAGTCCATCAGATCTGGACCGGGGTCGGGCTAGGTCGGTCCGACCGGGTCGGTCTGACCAGGTCGGATCAGACTCAGGCCCATCTATACCCAGATACGCCAATTTGGCCATATCTTGAGAACCGAATGTCCGTTTGACAAACCGTCTTCAGAACTAGATTCATTGGATCAAGACCGTCCTTTTGGTATAATCCACTTGATTTTTTGGATAAATTTGGTGTACATTCGGGTTGGATCGAACCTGAATCCAACCAGGCCCTCAGAACGGAATCACTAATAACATAGAGACCGAGCTTCCGATTGATGAACTGTCAGTTGCGTTGGGATCCTTATGACGTGGTGGTACATTGAGATACTTATTCATGGGACTTCGTGGTATTTTATGAATCGACCTATGGCTTGAGGAGCAAATCCTCCCAGAATCATGTGTGCTTAGTGCGAGAACCTTATGGATGACTGTACTTGAAGAATCCCCAGATCCTGTGTGGGTCATCTTCAGATCCTATGTGGGTAAACTTATACCGATCATGTGTGGTTCATCTACAGATTCTGTGTGGGTCATCTTCAGATCCTATGTGGGTCATCTTCAGATCCTGTATGGGTTATCTTCTATCCTATGTGGGTCAACATTAGAGCTTCTCGACGACGGAAGTTGATCTAGAAATATATCTAATAAACAATACTTATGTACATAATTTATACCCAGTGTTGGATGATTCCTTACCTTTGTGGTATAATTATATGTGGTGATACCTTCATGGTATTCTTCTATGTGGTGTTACCTTTGTGGTACTTTCCTTCGTGGTGTTACCTATGTGGTACTTCTACCTTTGTGGTGTTACTTCTGTGGTACTTCTGTCGTCGTTGTGTTAAGTGTGTGGTACTTCTACCTTCGTGGTGATACTTTTTTTGTATTCTTCCCTCATGTGTGAGATGAGTATATATTGATAACATAGTTATATGTATGGGAATATACCTAAGTAGTGTTATTGACTATTGCTTCATGCTTTGAGATTGAGATATTGCTTTTTGGTTTATCCTTTGTGGATTATGTAAGACCTTAGGGGTTCTTGGGGTCCCTAATAAGTATTTTTGTACTCACCTCTACACAGGCTATGGTCGTACCTTATTATGTCATGTGTAGATGACAACCAACATTGATTGAGGCTGAGGGTTCTAGGACTGGAGGTTTCTTGGAGGTGGACCATTAGACGAGATGTAATATAGAGAGGACCGTTCAAGAGCCGTACCTACCATTCAGGTAGGATCCATGGCGGGTGTTAACAGGAGTTGTTTTTAGTTTTACTTTTACATTCCAGCTGGGCTTGTATTCTAGCCCCTTTACTTAATGTACTCACCATTTTTACTATATAGTTTACTTTGTTCCTGTATCTTTCTGTTTGCATGGATTGTGTGAGTTTACAAGGTAAAAGGAAATGCCTTTCGGGTTTTAGGGATATACCTTTTCGGTGCTAGTCACTAGCCCCTGGCCTATGGAAGGTAGGTTTGGGGTATCACGAAATGGGCCATGGGGGATGATTTGTGACAAATTGGTATTAGAAGAGTCAGCTCTACTGATGAATTTGGACTATAATATTTTTATTCAGCAATAGTGTTAGGTGTTATGAGTGTGGTTGTCAGTTTGGGGAACCTAGTGTTGGTGTGGTGTCTGACGTATCCACACACCAGGACACTAACTTTTGATTTCCATGTCAGTGCATGAAAACACTGATTTTGTGTGTGTTTTTGAAATGTTTTCCTTGTGATCAATTTTAGTCAGCTCACCAGGTATAAATTATAGACCATGGGACACCTATTTATTTCCAACATGCCTCCATGAAGACATCCAAATAGGGTTCCAGGTAGAGTACATGATGACAGCCCACCGAGTGATGAGGATTTTGTGCAGGGCCCCCTTACTACAGTTGTACCATCGAGTGGTGTACCAACAACACCAGTACCCATTGAGAAACCAATGCCACCAGCCCCAGCAGCAGGGGGTGCACACCTCTTGAGCATATTGAATGAGTTTCAGCGCCAGAGGGCACTGAGGTACCGAGGTGAGATGGATCCACTGGCGGCTGAGGGCTGGCTGGAGGCTGTAGTTAGAGTTTTTCGACTGGTACAGACAAAAGCTGATCTCATGGTGATTCCAACTGATAGTCTTCTTCAGGTAGCAGCAGGCAGATGGTGGTGTTTGATACTCCAGGTTCATGATGAGGTCACTCTTATCTGGGTGGACTTCGAGAGCTCTTTTGTGGAATATTTCATCCCAGCGACCTTACGCTCAGTGCATATATAGGAGCTTCTACACTTTCAGTAGGGTAGCATGACCGTGGCTTAGTGTTCAACGAGGTTCACCGACCTCTATCGCTACTCCAATGTCATGGTTTGGGAAACCTTCTTCAGGACCCAGACCTTCGAGTAGGGGATAATATGGGAGATTAGAGCTTAGATGATTTCTCTCAACATGCCGACACAGGCGGGGGTGTTATATCGAGCACTCTTAGTAGAGAGCTTCCTTGCTGAGCAGTCACCATCAGTGAGATCAACTATCGGACATCACAAAGAAGAGGCATCTGCATCTAGTAGTAGATAGATGATGCAGAGGTCCAAGAGGACCAGACCTATAGGTGGATGACTGTAGGATATAGGGTCAGTCGTTTGGGGATCTCGACATAGAGCAAGACAGGCAAAGAGTAGGTAGTCTTACTCATGCGGCGGGAAGGGTCACATGGCTCATGACTTCCTGACCCGCCGTACGGATGACCAAAACACGATTGAAGGAATACCTGTGTAGAGGAAAATATTTGATCGAGGAGGTCCGTAGGTAGCAGAGAGATATGGCAGAGGAGCTGGATGTGCATCAGGTAGTGGGTGGGAATTCTAGGTTCTACTGCCACGACCTCTTGGTGTTCCACCTTGACCACAGGGACTAGGTGGACAGGGATGATCTGAACTCGAGTTACCTGAGGCCTACGACCACGGTGATCCGGACATGATTCGAGGTATGATCTGTGTCTACTTAACCTTAGCTGCAGTACTTATAGATACAGGTTCTAGTTACTCTTTTATTTACACTACCCTCGTTCGGAGCTCGTAGATTCCAGTGGGGCTGTTGGCTCTATCCTTACGAATAGATACTTTTACGGAAGAGGATCTGATGACTACACACTAGTGTTGGTAGTGTGAGATTACTCAAGGAGGTGAGAGCTTTGGCTGGGATCTTCTAGTAGCGGCGTCCAGGCCATACGAAGTCATCTTGGGTATGGATTTGTTATCTACAATCATTGTTTAGATCAATTGTATTAGCCACAATGTGTGGTGTGTCCACGAGGATGAGACTAGTTTTTCCTTTACCAACGAAAAGGGAACCTTTACAGCACATAATGGACTTACCCGGAGGAGGGTGTAGACGATTACACATCAGTTGGCTAGCCTTACCCTCAGAGTGGTCGATGTTGAGAGTCCAAGATATCCTATAGTGGTGGACCAATACATGGATGTTTTTCCTGATGATGTTTTGAGTCTACCTCCTCATAGAGAGGTGTACTTTTATATCGACTTGTACCCCGGGACTACACCAATATCTACACCAGCATATCGGATGGCTCTCGCAGAGCTTTGAGAGTAGCGATTACAAATAGAGGACTTGCAGAGATAGGGGTTCATTAGGCCCAGTGTTTCTCCATGGGAAACCCCAATTTTTTCGTGAAGAAGGTGGATGGGAGTTTGAGACTCTGTGTGGACTATCGGCGCCTGAAACCGGTGACCATGAAGAAAAAGTACCCACTACCGAGGATTGACAATATTTTTGATCAGTTGAAGAAATCATGATGGCTATCAAAGATAGACCTCAGATCAGGCTATCACCAGCTTAGGGTACGAGACATGGATGTGCAGAAGACGACCTTCAGATGTCGGTATAGCCACTATGAGTTCTTTGGTTTTCCATTCGGTGTGACTAATTCCCTAAAAGTGTTCATGGGAATCATGAAAATGATCTTCCAGACATACCTCAATCGCTTTGTGGTAGTCTTCATCGATGATATCCTGATATACTCATTTACAAAGGAGAAACATACCTATCATCTGCAGATAGTTCTCGTCACACTCTCAGAGAAGTATATTTATGGTAAACTCCCAAAGTTCCCATTCTTGATTCGATAGTTTAACTTCCTAGGACACATCATATTGGAGGCTGGAGTTGCGGTGGATCCAACGATGATCAAGGTTGTTCTTGCTTGGGAACCACCCAGAAGTGTGACGGAGGTGTAGAGTTTCCTAGGCCTGGCCTGTTACTACAAGAGGTTTGTTCCTGACTTTTCCAGAGTTGCAACACCCTTATCAGCGTTGAAAAAGAAGGGGAAACCCTTCGTGTGTTCAGAGAGATACCAGAAGAGTTTCCAGGAGCTAAGGTAGAGACTGACGAGTTTCCATAACTTGAGGCTATCGAAGGAGGGCGTTGAATACGTAGTCTACTATGATGAATCAGGGACCGGTCTTGGATGTGTCTTGATTTAAGAGTGTGCAGTGATCGCGTATGGTTCTCGATAGATGAGAAAACATGAGAAGAGCAACACTAACCATGACCTGGAGTTAGTAGTAGTGGTCTTCGACTTGAATATGGGGAAACATTACATGATGGACGAATGTTTTACATTCTACTTTGATCACAAGAGTCTCAGGTATATCTTCTCTCAAAAGGACCTGAACCTGAGTCAGTGGTGTTGGCTTCAGTTACTCTTGGACTGTGACTTCAAGATAGTCTAAACTCCGAGAAAGGGGAATGTAGTAATAGATGCACTCAACCTGAGATTTGGTATACAGTTGCTGAGTGAGGTGACATAGAAGCTAGCCACTTTGTAGATATTCTACGTGGATCAAGATGGAGAAGCTTATCTTCATTCTCTAATAGTCACTCCCCCACCCCTTCAGTGAGTATGGGAGGCACAACTTGGGGACACTAACTATGATGCTCGACATCCTCAAATATTCACAAGACAGACACCTGATAGATTTTTTGAAGGTGGGGAGCATATCATCCTCTTTAGAGGGCGTACAATGGTACTGGTGGTGCTACAGGAGGAAGTGTTGAGGGAGTTCCATACATCATCTCCATTGGTACATCTAGGAGTGTAGAAGATGTACCATGACCTTCAGCATCGTAATTTATGGTCGGGAATGAAGAAAGAAATAACATAGTTTGTCTCTCAGTGCGACACATGTTAGTAAGTGAAGGCAGAGCATCATGTTCCAGCAGGTTTAGTTCAACCACTAGAGGTTCCAGGGTGGAAGTGGGATGAAACTTCCACGGACTTTGTGAAATTACTTCCACACATGTCCAAGGGACATGATTACATCTATGTGATCGTTGACAGACTCATAAAGTAGGCCCACATCTTACCTATCAGAGAGTAGGGATTAGTAGAGGGATTGTGATGCCTCTACATGCAGGAGATTGTACGACATCATGGAGTTCCTTTGATGATTGTCTCCGATCTTGATACACATTTTACTTCCTGGTTATGAAAAGGGTTGTAGGAGGCATTCGATAGTCAGCTTTGATTGGGCACTTCCTTACATCCTTAGATGGATGGTCAGACAGAGTGGACCATTCAAACCCTCAAGGACATGTTTCGTGCTTGCATCATTGATTTCAACCACATATGGGAAGATCAAATTCCCTTGTTGGAGTTCTCATAAAATACCATTTATCACTTCAATATTGGTATGACACCATTCGAGGCATTGTATGGTCGACCTTGCAGATCACCTCTCAGCTGGACTGACCTAGGGGAGTCAACACTCATGGGACCGGGGATGGTATGGGATACCACAGAGAAGGTGCAAATCATCTATGATTGGATGAAGACTACACAGAGTAGGAAGAAGTCCTATTATGATAGGAGACTAAGACCTCTTGAGTTCAAGGATGCTGACCATGTCTTCTTATGGGTCTCACCTAGACAATGTTTGCAGAGATTTGGCCAGGGAGACAAGTTATCTCTGAGGTTCATTGGACCCTTTCAGGTCCTCAGTAGAGATGGTGAGGTGGATTAAAACTTATCTCCTCCCCCTCAATTGCACTGGGTGCATGACGTTTTACACGTATCCCATTTGAGGAGATACATACATAATCCATCTCACATCATTGACTGGGGAAAGCTGGATATTGATGATGGGGTGACGTTTCTTGAGGTTCCATTGGAGATTGAGGATTGATAGGAGAGATTCCTTTGTAGGAAATCGATAACTCTGGTGTTCATATGTTGGCTTCATGGGAACCTCTAGGAGATCACATGTGAGGAAGAGGCTAAGATTCGTGCTCAGTACCCCCACTTGTTTCTATAATTTTTGTTGTGGATTTCGGGGATGCAAAGCCCTGAGGTGGGGAGAATGTAAAGACCCTGAATTTTTAATTTAATTTTATTTAATTATATGAAATTATTATGAGTATGTGAAAATTAACGCCGCGTGATTCTGAGGCCCGGTGTTCCTGGAATGAATTTCTCAACTTTGTTTCAGGTATGTTCATTGAACACATGAGCGGTGTTTTGTAACTTTTGAACCAGTGCTCAGAATTGAAATATGAGGAAACCGTTGAACTCGCAGTGCTAATATTCTCTTAAGGAGACCTTCACCTAGACCACAATAGGTCGAGTGTGAGAGTTAGTTTTTTTTTTCAGATTTTCATGGGAGAAGAAAAATAAAATAAATAACTTTTTATTTTTCTCTCTTGAAACCTCCATTTTGAATCTTGGTGGTGGGGACCACCCAAAATCTTTTTTAATGTGAGTTAACTTTTAGAATTTCCCCAATTAATGTGCCAACATTAATTGAAATAATAAACTTAATTCAATTAATGTTGGATCCTCACCTCTCGTGGGGGAGATCGTTGGAAAAATCTTTTGTGGGAGAAATCTTGGTGAAGGAAACTTAAAATCTCCAATGAATAACGAAAAACACTCCAAATCAAGAATTTTGAACCTACATTGGAGCCTAGTTCGAACGCGTGTTGCAAGAGCGACAGACGTCAGCGTCTTCATCGTCTTTTTCTTCTTCTTCATGAAATCTCCAACGATCGAGGTAGGGAAATCCTTAATTTTGTTCTTCATGATGAATTATTGATTTCAATATACGAACAGCCTACTATCGACATAGTACGAAGTGTACGGGCCAATCAAACATGGCCTAATCCCTCCGCTATTTCAATGTCGACGTGTTGTTCATGGTGGATCGATGGGTTGAGCGGAAACGGACCATGTCACTGGCGACCGATGTCGGCAGGGTAAAATGTGGCAGCCGACACACTGGTTGGCCGTGACAGTGGCGGTGGCGCAACCACGCCAGAGGAGGTCGTGGCCCATCAGCCGCAGTAGTGGAAGGTGGTGGCCAACACACCGGTTGGCCGCATGGAGGTAGGGTGACACGCGTTCGTGCCGCCGATAGAGGAAGAGGCCGCAGATGCTTATCTGCAGTGGTGCACCCAGAGGTCGGCTGACACCTGACTGGCCGCATCACGCTGAGCGGGACCGCTTCAGAGGGTCCCGTGTTCCAGCATGTGGTGCCACGTGGTGCCACCGAGATGGCCAAAACTAAATGGCCATTTGGCCATTCGGGAATCTGAGGGGGAGGCTCCCCCGGGTGTCGGCTTGGGCGTACCCCACCACTGTGGGCCACCCATGCCGCAGGACACCTGGTGGGCCATACTGAGTGGGCCGAGCATGCTGCGGCCCAACCCATCCAGGTCGGACTCGGGTCAGGACGGGTCAACCCAAATGTGGTCAGGTCGGCCTAGGCCGGGTCGGTCCAACCGGGTCGGACCAGACCTAGGCCCATCTAGACCCAGATATGACTTATTGGCCATATCGTGAGAACCAGGTGTCCACTTGATGAGCCGTAAATGGAACTATATTACTTGGATCAAGACTGTCCTTTTGGTATACTCCACTTACGTTTTGGATAAAGTTGTAGTATGGAAGGGTTGGATCGAACCTGAATCCAACTGGGCCCTCAGAACAGAAATGCTAATAACATACAAACCAGGAGTCCGATTGATGCTCTTTCTGTTGCGTTGAGACCCTTATGACATGGCAGTCCATTGATATACATCATTGTGGGACATCATGGTAGTTGAAGTATAGAACGATGGCTTGATGTGTGGATCCTCCCGGAATCAGGCATGCATTGTGTTGGAACCTTGTGGCTAGCTGTACTTGAAGAATCTCTAGATCCTATGTGGGTCATCTTCGAATCCTATGTGGGTCATCTACAGATCCTGTGTGGGTCATCTTCTGATCCAATGTGGGTCATCTTCATATCCTGTGTGGGTCATCTTCAATCCTTTGTGGGTCAACAGTATAGCTTCTCGATGAAGTAAGTTGATCTACCAATACAGCTAATCAACTATAATTATGTACTTAAGTTATACCTGGTGTGAGCTAAGTCCTTAACATTGTGGTACACTTTTGTGTGGTGATACCTTCATGGTATTCCTCTATGTGGCATTACATTTTCAGTAATTTCCTTCGTGGTGTTACCTATGTGGTACTTCTACCTTTGTGGTGTTACATGTGTGGTACTTCTATCTTCGTGGTGTTACCTATGTGGTTCTTCTACCTTCATGGTGATACCATTGTGGTATTCTTCCATCACGTGTGAGATGAGTAAATATTGATAACTTAGGTATATGTATGGGCATATACCTAAGTAGTGTTTATGACTATTGCTTCATGCTTTGAGATTGAGATCTTTCTTTGTGGTTTATCCTTCTTGGATTCTGTGAGACCTTCAGGGGTCTCGGGGTCCCTACTGAGTATTTTTATACTCACCCCTACATGGGCTACGCCCGCACCTTATTGTGTCATGTAAAGACAACAAACAAAATTGATCGAGGCTGAGGGTTCCAGGACTGGAGGTTTCTCAGAGGTGGAACATTAGATGAGACGTATTGAAAAGACGATCGTTTGAGAGTTTTATATTCCCTTCAGGTATGATCCTTGGTGGGTGTTCACATGAGTTTTTTTAAAGTTGTACTTGTACATTCAATTTGATCTTGTATTCAGGCCCCTTTACTTACTGTACTCACCCTTTTTACTATAGAATTTACTTTCTGCTTGTATCTTGAAGTGTGCTTGGATTGTGTAAGTTTAGAGGATAAAAGGAAACACCTTCCTGGTTTTAGGGATATGCCTTTCCAATTCTAGTCGCCAACCCCTGGACTATGGAAGGCGTTCTTGGGATAGTCACGGCACGAGCCCCAGGGGATGGGTCATGACACAGTTTTATTCCAACTTGAAAAGGATATTGAGTGAGGCATGTAGTTCAGCGATTCAATAGGGGTGCACAGCAACCATAGGAGAGTAGTGGTGGTTTAGTAACTCAAGAGGGGTGCTAGTCCCATTATTTGAGAGGGGTCTATTACTTTTCTTCTTCAATGGAGAAATTTGTCATTACTGTCTTGTTTGTGTTAACTTGAGGGGAATCTAGATCTTTTGATTAGTGTCATGCTGGTTTGTGCAGGCTTGGTCCTTGAATGCTGATGTCTTACAATTTGGACCTAGTTTCGATTACATCTTGTGAACATGTACATCTGCAAATGCCGACATCATCTTCCAGTCATTGTGGAGACTCAAATTTGAGTTCTTGGTAAAAGAACTCGACACTGTCAATTTGTTTTTGATTTATTTTGAAATCCAATAAATATTGGTTAGTGTTGTTTGCTTGGACCTTCATTTTCTCAAATATTCCTTGTAATATGCCACTTTTTTGTATAGTAAAAACCCCATCTCCCTGCCCTATACACGTAAGTCAATTTGATCAAAGCATGTAAATCCAAGCATTCATTTACCACTTCTATTTCCTAATTTCATTATTTCATTTTGAGAATTTTTTCTATGTATACCATTGTATTCCATGATTTTTAATATAATTTATCCTTGAATGAATTTTGAAATCTGCCAATTTTTTTTGGCTTCTATTGTAAATTTTTTGTTGTTGCTATTGTGTTTTGAATCTAGTTATTGTTTAAGTCACATCCATTGTTGAAAATAATTTTCATGTGCCTATAATTGGGTAGTTTATCAATTTTTTGTTCTTTTGTGAACTGGAAATAAATGTTTTAATTCACCATTTCATTTTTTTTATCGAACAACCTCTAAATTCAATAAGCCCTTTATCTGCTGAATGAAGACTACCTCCGAACATAGGTTACCACAAACATGTTAAGGTAAATAATTGAATAAAATTCCATGTAATAAATAAAAAATGAAATTAAACTATGATAATATCAATGAAAAAATATTATCGATAATAATCAATATAGAAGGTAAATAATTGAAGCACATTCCACTTAATCAATAAATTGACTATAATTATTAAATAATAAAAAAAATGGAAAGGTAAAAATATGAGTACACGTGCTATTTAATCAATAAACTAAGAATGGAACACTAGTATAAGTAGTGGATTCAACATCAAATTTACGACTTTGGTTCCCTATAAACTGATGCTCTTATTTTTACCAATTTTTTTCGGCTTCAGTTATTCTTAAAGTCGATGCTAAACATATTATTAGAACATTTATTTGTCGGTTTTTATAAAAACTGACACAAAAATAGGTAGAATATATTTTTTTCATCATTTTTTTGAAAAAATAATGATATTTGTTTTGGAAAAATGTTTTGGCATCTGTTTTTAGAAAAAACTGACGTGAAAATGGATTTTTTGGTGATAGTTTTCAGAAAAACCGATGCCATAAATATTTTCAAAAATGCATTTTTGGTGTCATGTTTCATGAAAAGCATTTCTAGAATTTTATTTTGTAAATTTTAAACATTGGTTTAGTAATAAACTGACATTAAAAAACATTTTAAAAAATAACACCTAAAACATTCATTCTTGTTTTCAACTTACCATTTTTCTCTCAACCTATGAGTCCTCCAGTGGCACCTTGACGGTCTTAGATGGCTACTCTAGCCATGCTTCATAAATTTTATTCATATTTTCATGATCATTGACCATCAATATTTCATCCAGCTTCATTTTTTGTCAATCCATAATAATATTTAGTCCCCTGTAACCCTATTCAGGTCGAGCGACACCGTAGTTTGAGGTTTCTTTGTTATTTTTTCTTGATATTTTTTTGCAAGTATTTTTATTTATTCTTACAGTGATAACGCTTCCAATAAAATAAAGAGTGTAAATCTATATTCACGATCAATTTTTCATCATTCGACTCTGAATTTTTTATGTTTTTTTTAATTTTGAAAATAAATTCTTTATTTCTTATTTGAAAATTAATTTGTTTATATGCATTTTAATGTTAATTACTTTTTTTATAAGGTTTGTTTAATTTTATATATTTTTTATTTGATGGAAGTATCAAATGGTTTTTACCCAAATGATATATATATATATATATATCATCAGAAACTATTATCTATGGTCTATTTTATTTTTTATTCTTACCATATTATATACTTCTGGATTAGCATGACAAACATCAAGAAGAAATAGACTCATATATCTTATAATATAATTATTACAATTGAATATAATTTTATAACACAATACATCTAAAAATTTCATTAATTTATTGGATGATAATGATAACCACTCATATTTAATAATCAATAAAATTTTATATCATTCTAACATATGAACTCCACACAACCCACATGTTTTGTCTATGAAACGAACACAAAATGAGGTGAGTATTTTTATAAACCTTTGAATCCAAAAGGCCAACAACTATTATCTAAAAATATTGACAAAACACTATGGATTGGTAATTACTAGGTTATTACTAGGGTTTATTAATAAAATTTCCTACCAAATTAGTATTATGGTGTAGTGAAAAAAATAATTACTACACAATCATTCTATATTTCTCTCAAAATATAGATCCATTCTCTTTTTTTAATTCAATACCTTTACCAATAACATATAATCACTAAAATAACCTTTACCGTAATGAAACTTCTAAAACTCAAAAGAGTTTGGAAATGATTAATATATTTTAATTGTGTTAGTAAAAAATTGATTACTAAAACAATGAACAATTCAAACATTATATCAACATCTACTCACAACAATGAATAGAAATTCTAGAAATCTTAAATAACCATTAAATGGGGTAACTACACATTCAATCATCTTCATGTTCTAAAAAGTATCAACATTTTTTGTAGACATTAATAAAAAATAACTTATAACATTATTACTAAATAATCATTAATATATTTTATGATTGTTTGAGTTGATATGGGGTATGAAATAATAATAATGATTAAAAATATCAATGTTATCCATAATAATTATTGGCATACACTTTTAAAAAAAACTTTCACAACCCCTTGCATCAAAATCATTATTGTAGAAAAACTAAAAAAAAGTCAAAATAGTTCAAACATTACCCAAAAAAGACACAAATATATAGATAAAGTGTTTGTGTTTAACGTTATCTATTCTAGGTTTACTAAAGAGGAATATTGATGTCAATATTGAAGGATCTATGTAGAATGGAAGTGATTTTGTATAATAGTCATTAATAAAAAATCTATCTAAACATGGAAAAAGTATCATTATTACATTACAAGGATCAAAATGCATAGTTTATAATTAATTATTTAAATAAAATAAATAACTAGAGTAATTCATTTTTGATTTTATTCTTAATAATCGTTCATATTTCCAACCTTATCCCCAATTATTTTGATTATATGTTTTTATGTTTAAATTTTTCTTGTTATATAAATATTGTTAAATGATTATATGTTTTAATATATTCACTTTTTTTTTGAGATCTTAGGTATTTAATGGATTTTAATTCGATAATGTTATGATGAAACGTTAATGAATATGAAAAGAAGATGATGATTTCTTGGAATTTAAAAAACAAAATCAATAAAACATATATTTTATTTTCTCTTCATGTGTGAAGTGTTTGAATATGAGAATGTTAAATAGGTGGTTCATTTAGTGGTGGTTTAAACTGCCACTAAATCATTCCATGGATGTATTGAAAAAATGCCACAAAATCACGTGTAGGCATTTATTTAGCGACGGTTTTTCAAAACTAATGAAGAAAGATATAGCGGTGGGTTTTCAAAATTGAGGGAATCATTTAACAGTTGTTTAAAACGGTGAAAAATCATTTAGCGATGGTTTAAACTATCACTAAATCATTTAGTGGTGATTGTCTTACATTTTTTTTATTTTTTTATTTCCATAATAAATTTTGTAATTATTTTATTATAATTTTATTATAATATTTTATAATTCTCAAAATCAATTTATTATTAATTTATTATTATTTATTATTATTAAATATTATTTATAATTATTTTAAGTAAATACTTTATTTATTTATTATTTTACTATTTTATTATTTTATTATTCTCAGAATTAATTTATTATTAATTTATTATTATTAGTAATGTTAATTTTTTTTATTCTTGTAATTAACTTATTATTATTATTTATCATCATAATTAATTAATTAATTAATTAATTAATTATTCTATGAATTAATTCTTTATTTTATTATTATTTTTATTATTTTTGTAAATTTTTTTAATTATCGTAATTAATATATAATTACAATTTATTACTTATTATTCTTATAGTTATTTTATTTTTTTTATTAATTTTTTTTAATTTTTTATTCTTATAATTATTATTTTTTATTGTTATTTATTATTATGCACATGCACATACACATGCACATGCATGCGTGTGCCATATATAGAAATTCTATATTGGGTGAGATTTGAACCCCTTACCACTTGCTTATTCTTCAAAAACTTTATCACTCCAACATGATTTTCAGGCGGTGAATAAATATAATTTAATATACTTATACATATAATGATAGAAAAACAAATAATACATAACTGAAAAGATATAGTGAGAAGAAAAGTTGTTGACCTTTATTAAAATAAAGAAAAAGACAAAAAGGGACGTGAATGTGGTCAAGCAAAGAGACATCCCCTCATCTAAAAACCTAGATTAATTATCATAATAAGAAGGATCATTCCCAAAGTCATTATCAAATTCATCTACAGTTCTCACTCTGAATGTGAGTTAACTTTATTGAGAATCCAAAGGATCCCTGCCTTGGACCATCCATGCTTTGTGGTGAGCATGCCCTTTTAAGCCTTGGAAGAAGATCTAATAGATATGTTCCCTGTTAGATTGTAATAGTTCTTTTGTGGCTTTCTTTTTGGAAGATCCCTCTTTTCTCAACCAAGGATAGCATCCTTAAAAAGAAACACCACTAGATGGATAGAGATTATTGGTGTCCAATAACACCAACCACTTTTCTTTATAACTTCCATCATCATAAATGTTTCCCCACATTCCAATATTTAAGGGGAAGAATACATTTCAAATATCTGAATGATAGTTCACATCCTTCTAAATATCTGATATCTTAGACCCATTATCATGTGGATAATCTCCTAAGAAATCCATTTCCAATGGTGGCACCATACACACATTCCATTAATTATGTGGAGCAGTGACCTATGGTGCATCACACTGAATAAGAGCCTCATTTTCAGTCTCCTATAGTTCATCACCTTGTTACATGTCAGACCCTAAGGTACTCCCCTACATCTCCATTCTATTAGAATAAGAGGGACCGAGTAAAGAATCATAGGAAAAAAACTTTCTATCCTCTTTCTACCTTAAGCACTTGGTCATCCAGAACCAACATGTTCCTTATCTGTGTCAGGAGGGGACTACTTTTCCCTAGTAAAATCTACATTATTACTCACTTTATACCTTCTTGTTTTCTTTCTACAGTAGTCCCCAAGGTTTCCTTTAAAGAACAAAAGGATCAAACCATATTTTTACAACACCTATCCTTGACATGACCAAAAGTTTGACAATCTAGAAAAAAATTATGCTATCTTTCATATTCCTCTTTCATAGGGATATCATTATCCAGTGTTGACCGAACAATATTAGGAATCAAGCCAGAGATTCAGTCAACCTCCACCAGGACTCAAGCACAATAGCCAAATTTGTCTACCTTAGTAGCCTTATCCAGTTTGATCTTGATTTCCACAATAGAGACAATATCAAAGAAAATATGATGATCTTAGAGGATCCAGTTAAGACCAAAAATTTAAATATAGACTTGAGATCTTGTATTTTCTATAGAAATGGATTGAAATGAAAATCTCATTCTATAAATAAAACCATACATAGCGTTAATGAAATTGATCTTATCTCCCATACTCTGCACTTCAACTCCTCAGATGAAAAAATGATATGAAAAAAGCCCCATTATAGGGAAATATAACTCCAGTTAGAAGAACCCCATATATAAGATTTCTTTTGAACCAGAATATCAGTTTTTTAAAAAATTCCCATAAGAAGGACAAATTTGTTGAAGATTGAGTGTTCAAAAATCTTGAATCACTTAAGAATACTCTCATTGATAGAAAATACATGGGTAATGTATCCTTTATTAACAATCATCTTAGTAACAACATCCTTCCGATCATTAAAATGTATTATATTGGAATCACCTTCATTCATCACATGACTTGAAAGGGAACTCTCCCTAGCTTTCAGACTAGATTGGCCCTCCCTCACCACTTCAACTACTTCCATTGAATTGGGATAATGCATCCTGACCACCCCATCCTCCATAAACACCATAGGTTGAGGATGGTTCACCTAAATTGATTTTATCACCACTAATCAGTGATCTCTGCTCGAATCTGCAATCACCTTAACAATCTGATGAGCATCGTTCTCCCCAGTCTCCACTACATCAGTCCAAATTGAATAAGTCATGTTCTACTGATCACCACTAGTCTCAGATGAGGCAACTATGCCAGTTCAGTAAGATTAGGTCACCTTAGCTTCCCCATCTAGATATCCATGTCCCGATGATGCCTTATTATGTTGAATCTCATTCTTCAATGATCCCTTCAAAACCAGATTGTGATAGATGAAGGGATATAAATCCATGAAAATCAGGAAACCCTAAAATCCCTCATTGTAGCAATGGGAGAGCTCTTACAACCACACTTGCATCACGCCTCCTCCAAAACAACTAATACATAACATATAGATACAAACCAAATAATTAACAATCAACAATTAACAATTAACAATTAATAAATTAAATTTTAAAAATAATAATTAATAATTTAAATTAAAAATTAATAAAAAATATTTAGTAAGTAATAATTAATAATTAATAATTAATAATTAATAAATAAAATATAAATGAATAATAAATAAATAAATAAATAACATTGTAATCCAATAGTATGTTAGTCAGTAGGTAAATGCACCTACTAGTGGCATCTTAGGGGTCAGGGTCATGTGTTCAACTCTTGCTTGCGGAACATGTGCCCCCATATATTTGGGGGTGGGTCTCATGTTGAATATGCAGGGAGGCATTCTGGGCGGTGATGATCTAGGATAGTTGACGGATGACCAAAGCATGACCTTCAGGTAGCGGCAATAACCTGGGTAGTGGACAGAGGACTAAATCACTACCTTCAGGCGGTGGAGATATCCAGGAGGACGATGTGGGGTGGCCATCACTAGCGAGAATAGCTATTGGTTGTGCTGGGCAGATTGGGTTGACGACGTGGCTCGGATGGTGAGGTTGTTGTGGCCTCGACGGAATGAAGGGCGATGACTTTGAAAGAGGCAGCAGTCATGGGTGGTTTCACTGTAGTCCCTATGGGTCTCAATGGAGATTGAGGTAGCTGAGGTCTAGTGATCTAGGTGGGGAATGGAAAACCATTACATGATGACAAAGATGGATTTATAAATGCTGGCGGTGGAGTGCCGCTACAGAGAAGGTGTTGATGGATAAAGAACTAGGTTGGGCAATGATGGACGCACATCGATCAAGTCGGCCTTCAGGTTGGTTCATGTGAAGTTGGAATGGTGATGAAGGCCTATGGGTCATAGAATAAGGGTCCACAATAGGTATATATATAAAATAAATAAATATATGGTGCTCAATGGGTGGATTATCCCTTATGGGGACTATGATCTGCCTGTACGGATCTGTGGGTGTGTGGAATGTGTGTTTTTCATTGAAATTGTACCAACAAACACCTAATATATATATATATATAAGGTCCCCCAACATAAAAATCTCCCAAACATTTATTAAAGGTGAAATAAAAAAGAAACAAGAAATAACGAAAATAGGCATGATCATACAAAGAGACATGCCCTCATCAAGATGAGAAAGCTACATATCAAAATAAGCAGGATCATTCACATAATCATAATCATAATCATAATCATAATAATCATCATTATTACTTTCTCAATCTAATTATGAATTCATTTGTTTAAGTATATGGAGGATCCTCTCCTATGAACTTTCCTGATCAGGGGTGAGCTTGAACTTCGAATCCTTAGAATATGGTATATTAGAAAAATTCCTTGGTAGATTGGAGTAATCCTAACATGGTCTTATTTTTGGAGGGTTTTCATTTCCTCCTCTGACAACATCATTAATAATGACACCACTGCCCAAAGTCCAAAGATGAGAATTGTCCAATAAAAAAATTTTCCACTCTTTATCACTTCCATCATCCAATGCATTACCCCACTTCCAAATTCTTGAGGAGAATAATACATTATGAATATCATGATGATAATTAATGTCTTATTGAGAATCAGATTTCCTGGAACCATCATCTTTTGGAGCATGTCCTGAGAAATCCATCACCAACAGCTGCACTATACATACATTCCCTTCAGGATGTGATAGATCATTCTCTTGTGCATCACACTTAACAAGAGCTGCATTTGTAGGTTCCTACAGCTCCACACCTTGTTTAGTGTCATCCCTTGCATGTTACTCTTGAATTTACAATCTATGAGAGGAGGGACCATTTAGGACAAGAGAAAAGAAAATCTCAAGATCACCACCATGTGTTTTCTGTTCATGTTTTGAGTGATTCTCCTCACGAAGATTCCAGAGACCTGATTTTTTTAAGACTTTGGAATATTTATACATATATTTCTAATTCTAGGCACTGAGATGACATGAAATTCCAATGCCCGGTGTTCCCAGAATAAATTATAAAACAATATTAAGTTTTTTATACCATGCATGTGTAAGAAATGTGATAACTTTTAAATGATAGCATGGATTGGAAATATGAGGCCCTGATTGATTCTAGAAAATGGTGATTACCCTAGTTTGGGATAACTTTTGTCAGTGTGGGACTTCAGTGAAAAAGCCCCACACATAGCAAAAATGGTAAATAAAATAATTAAACATAATTATTATTATCTTGAATGATGTGGAAAATAATTTTCAAATGGGAGTCAGTATTGGAAATCCAAGACTTCCATTAATTTTGAAAAGTGGTGTATTTCCTAGGCGCGACATAAAATGAGTGGGTACGTAAGTTTCATTTTTCAAACTGAGAGGATCTCCATTAGATAGAGAGTTAGGTGTTTCAGATTAGGATTAACCCTAACCCCCCTCTCTCTATAAAAACCTAACCTCTCATATCTCTCTTGTTCATTGTTTTTCTTTATCAGATCAAGGAGCGATCTTCTACATAACATCAAAAGATCAAAGATGGAGTGAAATGATCAAATCGTCAATGCTGGATGGTCAAATAAAGGAAGGATTCTTCCAACATTTACCTTGAATTGTATATTTAATTTGATAATCTATCCTTTGTCATTTTAAATTTGTCTTTTTCTTATAAAATGATGATGGTCGTACAAACATGGCCATCAATCATGTTAAATATGATGTTTTATTCAAAATCCACTTGTTCATCATGGATAATTGACACTCACTTTTGGGCGCACATATCCACCATTGGATCATTGATAAAAGGATTTCGTTTTGATGTTTTCATCATAGGGATCATAGATCAATTTTTGGATCTGAAATCAAGCATTCAGTGAAGTTGTGGTGGTCCACAGAAGGGACCACTAAAACTAGGATAGTGAGTGGAAACATGACAATTGTCTAAGGTGGTGTGGCTGGGCGAGATGAAAGCCAGCTGGTTGAAGGTGGAGCAGAGGAGGTGTTCTGGTGGTGTGGCTCGGTAGGGGGGCAGGTCAGCAGGTCAGCGGCTGGATGTGGATTCGGTGAGGTGGAAGGCCAACGCGACTGGGGCCTGACTGTGGGTCATAAGGGCTAGCTGGAATGGTTGTCACAGTCTGGTGGGACGGTGGAGGACCGACATGGGGCCGAGTCTCTATGGTGGATAGGGGGTGATCATGGGACTGAGACCCACATTTCGTGGGTCTTGCTTGGACGCAGAGCGTGAAGGGGGGGGGGGGGCACTAGGTCATTGTCCAGTCAGGTGGAGTTCTACTAAGGCAAGGGTGGTGGAAGGTCAGAAAGGGACGGGCCATACTATGGTAGAATGGGTCGAACCCACAAATGGGCCATGGGACGACGATCTTGACCAGGCCAGCCCAAGAGGAGGGGGTCAGGCCAATTTGGGCTGGACCAACCTAGTTCGGTCTGAAAAACCTTTAGTTTTGCTTATCTTCTGCAACAAGAAATTATTTGGTGCACCATTTATATCCTCAAATTCCTCTCATTGAGACAAAAAAATTTAATATCGGTTTGGGACTTTTATGTATGGGTTTCATTGTTTGGATACATGAAACATCTAAATTTAATAATAATGATATTATTATTATTATTATTCAGACATAATATTTTAGACGTGGCACCTACATGTTGTGTCTGATTAACGCTTTGTCTTTGGTGGTGTGCGGCCCTGGTCCTTGGGAGAACCTTTCAATACGACATTTGTATTTTTAAACCAAATTTTAGGGGTGGGCCCCATGAGGTCTGGTTCGCACTTGTTGCGGTGAAATGAAACTTTTTTCAATCGGGTATCCATTTTGGATAAATGATAATCCCATATCGTGTGTTTTTCTATGAGGATCACAATGGAATGATCCATTTACTTTGTTTTAGGACTGAGGCGTGTGCCCCATAGGATGATTTTCGAGCACAGTTCGGTGTTACATTACTTTTCCATAGGATATCCATTTAGGGCTAGTGAATAGTCTTCCTTGGTTGTTTTTATGCAAGGATCACAATGGTATGATCTGTTTAGATGTGTGGAGCCTTGTTCATGATCTCATTAAATGTGGAAATATGAAAGGAATACCCGTGAAGGATCCTTTTAACATGTTTAAGAAGAACCCATAGCTTGGGTGAACCTCAACTCTTGTGAGAGCGGAGAAGACATATGTAGAGATACAGTCAAATGTTCTAGAGCAATTTGAGGAGGTGTGCCAATGTATTTATGCTTTTGGCCCTTTGGACCAATGATGAGCATCAGGTGCTCGTCGACCTTTTAACTACGTGTGTCGTGTACTCTAGGAGTAAGTCATCACGCCTAGGGGTACTTGATCAAAGTTTATTACTTGAGAATGTATAGGTACACAACAAGGCAACGAGGAAGGGATACATGACTTGTGGGCCCCATACGCGCCTTGTACTACTTTATGAATCTTCCATATATCACATCTTTTTCTTTTGGACTCAAATTTTGGCATCTGAGTAGCCTTTCTTGATTGTTTTTTCACGTAGAATGTGATAGTTCCCCCCATAGTTTCTTTTGAGTTATGATGTGAGGTTTTTTGGGTGTGAAACCTATTTGGGGAGACATGTGATGACTACAATAATGTTTTTATGAGAGGTACCATTCATTAGGGATGGCCAGAGTAGTTTTTGGATTACCTCTAACCGGGATAGGTTGTGGTCCCCGATGGAAGTTCTGAGCAGAACCCCCCATATTAACTGGGGATGGGTCCTTGAAGACACTAGAGTAGAACCCTATAGCTGGGATGGGCATGGGTCCTCAATCTTTTCTCATTAGATGCCTCAAGTGGGGCTGGGCATGGGTCTTCAATCTTTTCTAAGTAGAACACTCCAACCGATCTGGGGATGGGACCTCGATCTTTTTTTAGTAGAACCCTCCAGCCAGGATCCAGATGAGTCCTTAATGACACTAGAGTGGAACCCTCCAGCTGGTCTAGGAATTTTTCTTTGACCATGAGATACAATCTCTCAATAGTGCAGCACAGTGAAAAGACGTGCTTTAATGTATCATTGGACTCTAAAGTATGTTGGGTGAATTTTCCACAAATAATCATCCTTGTGACATGACCTAAATCTTTGAAGGTGAGAAAAACCATCCCAAAGTAGATAGTATCATGGTGTAGTGATTGAGCCCCTTTAACTTTCAGTTCAGGGAAGATGTGTGGGATACTGGGCATCGATGGTGGTAACTTCTGGAACTGTTGGATAATCACTTTTCTTGAGCTGAGCCTGCGATATGGAGATCACCTTACTCTATCTTTTGACATTCTTTGGATGAGTATATATATATATATCCTATTTCCAATACCCACTCCTTGTTTTTTGGTTACTCTCCTTCCAGGAGAGTTGGAGAAGTGTAGGTTAGGCCACAAGCTTTCCATGTCTAGATTCTCATGGTTGGATGAGTCTACTATCCTACTATAGGTAGAGAAGAATTTAAGATATGTTCATAATCTCAAAGATTCTATATCCCTGTGTTTGGATGATCTTAATTCACTCTTTTATTAGGTTGAGTGGATCTTTTTTTTACTATACATTATTCTCTCTACTAGTTTCCTCTTCAGTTGTATCTCTTACTACTCCCCTATTAAGTACATATATTACAACTCCCTTGAGTCTTTGAGGCATCATATTGAGTAATTTTATACTCACCCCTACATGGCCTTTTCCCGCACTTGGTGCGCCCATGCCGATGACAGAGAGGTTGATAGTAACTTCAGAGGAGATAGGGGTACAAAGTTCTTGGACCACGTGAGTTTCCATGGTGATCCAAAACATCATATAGTAGAGGATTGTATAGATTTAGTGGATTTACTCTTTAGGCTTCTATGAACACTAACATATCAGATGGTGGATTAGCAGCCAACCTTTTCCACAGAGTAGTTGGGCGTTGGTGGAGCTTGGTTACGCAGAGACACGATGATTCGATACTCACATGGGATGACTTTCAGCAGTAGTTTCTTGAGGATTACTAACCCTTTCTTGCGCTCCATTAAAATTCAGAAGATCCAACAGTTTCAGTAGGGAGGGATAATGGTGACTAAGTACGCAACTAGGTTCATTGACCATGCACATTACTATTTGCACATGATCTATAACGACCACTTCCATGAACAGAAGTTTGAGCATGGGATTTACAGAGAGATCCATTCCATCATAGTACCCTTGTTCATCACCACCTATGCTGGGGTGCTAGAGCATGCACTACTGATAGAGAATTTTTTTCCAGAGGGATGCCATATAAATGGTTGTGCTAGTGAGCATAACTAAGCTGAGATGTATGCCGCAGCTAGAAGGCGTCAGTCGACAAGATCTTGACACGGAAGGCCTCACCATAATCGGTCTCTAGAATTCATTCATATGGGGATGAGGTGACACAAATCATGAGGATAGCTATGGGATGTCCAGTGCTATGATTGTGAAGGGTGATTTCACTTGGTATGCGACTGCCTAACTAGATGCACTGAGAACACTAGGTGGACCAACACTATAGATACAACACTGTAATCAGGGTGGTCCCCAGGGAGGTGGAGTTGGAATAAGAGTAGGAGGATCTACGGGTGGTGGACGATACTATGAGGCCTTTCTACCACCTCCATCCAGCCCACGTCAGGCTCAGGAAGCCGCCAGGTGGGTCCATGGATAGCTGGAAGCTTCAGATGTCTATGATCCTGCATAACATGATATTATAATAGGTACTCCTTTTTTCCTTTCTACGTTTTGCAGTGGAACATTGTAGACACTGTGTGAGGTACTCTTTTCTCCTTTCTTCTTGCTTAAGGTTTTACTAGGGTGATATGGGGCGTTGGTGTAGCCTTACATTAGTGTTGTTCGATATATCTTTGAATACATGTGGAAGATGGGTCCTTCCCCCCACTGAGATGCATTTTTATGACGTCATAAAAAGTATGAAGTGGATTTAGTTCCCCCCATAGCAGATAGAATTGAGGTGTGGTGGAATTCCCTCTGGATTGTGAATTTAGGAAGAGGTTGTGTAGTGGAGTGTCAGAGTATGTCTTGTCATTTCTAGTGAAGTTTTACTACATGGTCTCCTTTTGATTGAAATGTAACCAGTGGGATCAGCAAAGTAACTTCTTTTGGTATTACTCTCCTTCAAAGATGGGAAAAGACGTGTGAGGTATGCCACTTGCTTTCCGTGTCTAGCCTCTTACAGTTGGATGTGATTACTCACATTCCCTATTCATTTGTACATTACACAATCAACATCAAGTATTGATACTACATTTATCAAGTACATTTTGAGGTGATAAAGACCCCATGAAAAAACGCAACTCACTATGTGGTGCTAGAAGCAGTATTCTTTGGCAAAAGGGTGTGGAGATGAGACCTTCTCGGAGGGAGATTTGTGATTTTCATAGACCACCAAAGTCTCAGGTACATCTCCACCCAAAGAGGCCTAAACCTGAGGCAGGGAAACTGGTTGAAATTACTATAGGACTATGACTTCGAGATAGTCTATAATCTGGGTATGAGCAGTGTTGTAGCTGATACCCTTCGCAGAAAGTTTTAGGATCTCCAAGAGCGGTATGTTTTAATGTAGTTGACTTACCTATATCTGACCCTATTGGAGCAGGAGGGCACATCATTCTTTAGTCGATGGTGTTGACTCTTTCACTTCTCAAGCGTGTAGGAGTGTCTATGTTGTGATACATCGACTGATAAATCATGTGCGACCAGATATTCTTAGGTGTTTCACTAGATGGATATTTTGAAGGATAGAATCATGAGACCCTATTCCAGAGAAAATTGGTGATACCAATTGTGATGTTGTATATAGAGGTTTATCTTGGAAGAAAAATTATCCCTCAAGTTTCTTATGGCCATTCAAAGCAATGAAAAGAGATAGAGAGGTTTACTACTACCTATCCCTACCCTAATAGCTAGATTGGGTTCTCAATGCCTCCCTCGTGTCATAGTTTAAGACATATGTGTGTGTTTCTACTCACGTCACTGACAAGAGAAGAACGTAAAAGGATGAACCATCCCTTTGGTTCGCATGCTGTGATGGCACAGAAAATGTGCAGGTTTTCCTAGGAGTATGTGAGCCTGAAGCAGGCTCAGTATTCTGAGTTGTTTCCATAGTTTTTCTTTTCAAGGACAAAAATATTGATGGAGGGAATAATGTAAATAACCTCTTTTCTCCTTGTAAGACTTTGGAATACTTCTACATATATTTACCAAGCTAGGAATTGAGTTGACATCTAATTTCGAGGCCTGGTATGCCTGGAATAAATTATACAAAAATATTTGGTGTCTTTGTACTATGAACATAACAAAAAAGAGATATATCTTAAACAATAGCTCAGATTAGAAATTAGAGTCCACTGTTGAGTCTGGAACATCGTGTTTACACTAGGTGAAGAATAACGTTTTTTCAACATGGGGCTTCTGTGAAAAAGTGACACACAAGGGAAAAATGGTAAATAAAATAATTAAACATAATTATTTATCTCAAACAGCGAAGAAAATAACTATCATAAGGGAGTCAGGATTGGAAATATGAGACCTATGTTGAGTTTGGATTGGGGTATTTTTCCTATGCATGATATAAAATGAACGGGTGTGAAATTTTCAGTTTTCGCGCAGAGCAGAGCTCCATTAAATAAAGAGTTAGGTGTTTCAGATTAGGTTTAAACCTAACCCCCTCCTCTCTCTACAAACATAATATCCCTCCTCCCACCTATTGTTTGTTTTTCTTCATCAGATTGAGGAGTGATCTCTGACGTAACTTTGGCGGATCGAAGCTGGAGCACAACGATCGAATCTTCAACGTCGGATGACCAAATCGTCGTAGGATTCATCCCAAATTTAACTCATATTGGAGATTTAATTTAATAATCCATCATCTATCATTTGAAATTTTTATTTTCCTTACAAAACGTTGATGGTTGCACAAACACAACTTTCGATCCCTGTTAAATCCCATGTTTTATGCAGAATCTGATACTTCTTCAAGGATAACCGACGATCACTTTCAGGTGCACCTATACATTGTTGGATCATCAATCAAAGGATGTAATTTTGAAGGTTTCCTTACAGGGATCAATGATCCATTCTAAAATCTGAAATTGTTCTTCCGGTGAAGTCTTGGTGGTCCGTGGAAGGGAACACTAGAGCTAGGTCGGCCATCAGTGACATAGTGGTTGTCTGAGGCAGTGTGGATGGTCGAGATGATGGATGGATGAGTTATAGTGAAGCAGAGTTGTTGTCATGGTGGTGTGGCTTGGTAGGGAAGCCATGTCAGCAGGTCAGTGGCTAGATGGGGCACCGACGAGGCGGAATGCTGGTTCGGCTAGGGTTGGACGACGGGTCATGGGGGCTGTCTGGCGTGGCTGTCATGGTCGGGAGGGATGATGGAGAATAGACAAGAGGCTGGGTCTCTAAGGTAGACAGGCGGACGACCGGGGGACTAAGACCCGCACTTTGAAGGTCTTTCTTGGACATAGAGCAGGAGGGGGGGGGGCACCAGGTGGGGGGGCAGTGAGGTGGAGCGCCATTAAGGTGTAGGTGGCAGCAGGCCGGACCTGGCCGGGTCGTGAAAGGTAGGAGGGGTTGCAAAAAAATGGGCCGGACTAGTGTATGGGCCATAAGACAATGATCCAAACCGGGGTGGTCAGGGTGGGCTGGCCTAGAAGGATGGGGTCTGGCTAGTTTGGGTCGGACCTCTTAGTTTGGTCTGAAACACCTTTAATTTCTCCAATCTTCTACACACGCATCCGTTTGACACCCCATCCATGGCCAAATATTCCTATCATCTAGAAGAACCTTTTAAGATTGGTTCTGGACTTTTAAATCTAGTTTTCATTATTGGATTACATGAAACGTCTAGATTTAATAATAATAATAATAATGATAATAATATTATTATTCAGACATCCTGTTTAGGACTTGGTGCCTACATGTGGTGTCTGATTAACACACCGTTAGTGATGGTGCAACCCTGGTCATTGGGAAATAATTTCAAGATGAATTTTAGGTTTTTAAATCAAATTTGATGTGCAGGTACTATGAGCGCCGGTTCACACGTGTTGTGGTGTAATGAAGATTTTTCATCGGGTATCCTTTTTGGACGAATGAGAAGTCCATCTCCTATGTTTTTATGTGAGGATCACGATGCCATGATCCATTTACTTTGTTTTGGGACATTAGGTGTGGGACCAGTGAGATTCTTTTTGAGCGTAGTGTGGCGTTACATAACATTTCCATCAAATTTTTATTCGGGGGTGAATGGATAGTCTACCTCATGTGTTTTTATGCAAGTACCACAATAGTATGATTCATTTGGATGTTTGGATCCTTGTTTGTGATCTCATTAATTGTGAAAACATGAAAGGAATAATGGTGTAAGAATATTTAGAAATGTTTGAAGAGAACCCATAGCTTGGGTCAAACTCAACTATTGGGAGAGTTGATAAGACCTATGAAGAGATGTGGTGAAATGTTCTAGAGCCGTTTGAAGAGGTGTGCCAACATATTTAAACTTTTAGCCCTTCGGACCAACGGCGTGCATGGTGTGCTTGTCAGCATTTTTACTAGGTGTGACGTGTACTTTGGGAGTAAGATGGCACACCTAGTGGTATTTGAACATAGCTTAGTACCTGATAATGGATAGGTACATGACCAGACCATGAGGTGGGGAAACACGATATGTGGTCCCCACATGTACTGCGTACTTCTTTACGAATCTTCTAATTTTTACATCTCTTTATTTTGGACTCAGATTTTGACTTGTGAGTAGCCTATTCTTAGTTTTTATCCATGTAGAACTTGATGATTCCCTCTGTAGTTGATTCTGAGTTACGATGTGAGATGTTCCCAGTGTGACGCCTATCCGGGGCGACACCTGATGACTGCAGTAGTGTTTTTCTGATATGTAGCATTTAGTAGAGAGGACCAGAACAGTTTTGGGCTTACCTCCAGCGGGTATGGGAAGTGATACATGATGGATGTTCTGAGTAGAACTCTTTAGATGGGATGGGGATGGGTCCTCAACAACAGTAGAGTGAAACCCTCCTGCTGGATCGGGCTTGGGTCCCTGATCTTTTGTGAGTAGAACCCTCCAGTCGAGATGGGCATGTGTGCTTGATATTTTCTGAGTAGAACCCTCCAATCAGGCTGGGGATGAGTCCACAATATTTTCTGAGTAATAGTCTCCAACCGGTCTGGGGATGGGACCTCGATGAGACTAGAGTGGAACCCTTCGTCTAGGTTGGGGATGGGTTCTTGATGAAACTAGAGTGGAACCCTCCTGTTGAGCAGGACATGGGTCCTCAACCTTAAGACACCATCTTTAGACAGTGTGGCATAGTGACGATACATTCTTTGATGCACCTTTGGGATCTCAAGGAATATGGGTGACTTTCCCATCAAGACGCATCCTTGTGACATGAACTAAAACTGTGCAGGCAAGATTATCTTTCCCAATGCAGATAATATCAAGGTGCGGTGATTGAGCCCCTTTGAATTTTAGTTCAGGGAAGACTTGTGAGATTCTGGGAATCGATGGTGGTTACTTTTGGAACTATGGGCGACTCACTTTTCCTGAGATGAGCCTGTGAGATGGAGAACCCCTTACTCTCTCATTTGGGACTTTTTGGATATATATATATATATATATATATATATATATCCTGTTTCTAGTACCCACTACTTGGGTTTTGGTTACTCTCCTTCCAGGAGAGGTGAAGATGCACATGGTATGCCATGCGATTTCCGTGTCTAGATTCCGATTGTTGCACAAGTCTATACTCCTACTATAGGTAGCTAAGACGTGATGAGAAGTTCATATTCTCACCATTTCTAGCTCCTTATGTTTGTATGATCTTACTAAACTCTTTTTTGGGTTGAACTACACTTATTTTATTGTACCTTGTCTCTCTATTGCTTTCTTCTTTAGTTGTATCTCTTACTGCTCCCCTCTTCAGCACATCTACTGCTGTTCCGTTGAGAATTCCGGGAATCCTACTAAGTATTTTTATACTCACCCATGCTTGGGATTTTCTCACACATGGTGTGCCCTCACACACGACGTTCAAGTTGATCACGAATTCCGAGGAGCTAGGGATACAACGAGAATAAACAGCGTGCAATGGTCTTGACATGGGATTCGGGAGTAGGGCTCTCCTAGCTATTTTACTTTTCCACATATTGTTGAGTTGTGGAACTTTTCTAGTTGGTCCTATACTTTTACCCATTAAATTTCAGTTTATATATGGTACTTTTACTATTTAGAGGTCGATGCATGTTTATGGTTTATAAATAGCAAAGTGTTATCTTGTTTTCTTTTCCCTATGCATTGTTTTCATTGAGTTGGATGTGTGTTTGTAAAGGTTATTTGGCAATGGCCTACCCTAGTTTTTTGTGCCTTCAGTGCTAGTCACCAGCCCCTAGCGTATGGAGGCAGGCTTGGGATAGTTTTAGCTAAAGCCTCCGCATGGGCCAAGATGTGACAAAGAGCGCCTCTTCTGAGAGGCTTAGAAACATCACAAACTAATTCATGTAAGGCAGTAGCTCCTACTGAGACCTACCTTCCATGAATCGGTATCCCTGAGGGACAAGGTTGAATCTAATGTGGACCCTTCATAGTATGTTACACATCCTCTATTTGAGTTTTCTTATATTTTCCTTTTTTGAAAGTAGATGCATCATTCCCTCAAATGGAGAAAGATGAACAAACAATAGATCTCTTACATGAGTCGAAAGTGTGACCGGTTTTCTTACATTTAGAAAAATAATAAGGAAAAATATTCTTATTAGACATGAAGATTCAGTTCATCGTTCTCAACAGATAACAAAATCTTGTTGTTAGTGTTGAGCTTAAATCAACTTCAAGAAGAAATCTTAAAAAATAATAAAACCTTGCTTGCTCTATTGGCTTTTCCATTTTAATTGGAACACCAATTGTAGAAATAATATAAAATAAATTTTTTGGATAAAAGATAACCCAACTCAAACTAATAATTTTAACCCATACTTGGGAAATATAATTTCGATACTCATAAGGGTTGAAACTAAAACTCCACTCTTCACCCTAAGAGTTCCTGGCTTCAATAAAATCAACATGAAACCCCGTTGAATTTTATTTAATTTCACACTTGGAAATATAATGTGAAAAATACACGCCCCACTAGAATACATTTCCAATTTGAGATACCCCATATAGGGGATAAGTGGTTGATCAGATCCTCCAGTCTCTATAGTGTCTCACCCTTCACCAACACAATATGAATAATGATGGAATGACGAAACATTTCATGTCTTTTGAGACTGCTTCCTTACTCTCCCTAACATTAGTAGTATCATCCTTTTTTAAAAACTCTACCAGAATTAGAATTATTCATTGAAGAGAAAAATTTACAATTCAAGGATTCCAATTTTCCATCATCTAGATTCTTTGAGGCTTCCTCCTTGAAAGAGACACCTAAAATGATCACCCAATAGTAAACCAATCAGTGGAGGATGAGAAACACCAAGAGGTGGAAGCTGTCCAACCCATTATTGTAGTTGAGATCCCTTAGCCTCACATCATGCCACATGATTCATTCTACACATAGCATCCATGCCATTCACCACTACAATAAGGAGACTAGATGACATTCATGTGTTTCTACGAACTCCAAGCTAATCCAAGACACTCGTAGATCAACATGAATCCTATTCAATCACAACACATACATACCTATGTCGATTTAATTCACCCACTGTAGGCAGCACACCATCACTCTGAGCACTGGGTGGATGCACAACACCATCACAGGTAACCATAACAAACACTATAGTCGCTAGATCACAACATGCATCATCCAACCGCGACAGCGTAGAATACCACCGAGTAGCCTCCCTTCATGCAGTGTCCTCATTGCCAACCAATAGCACAGATCTGAGTATGTGAGGGATCGACATGGCCAGAAACCCTAGATCCAGATATCAAGAATACCAGGGGAGCACCAATCACAAATCCATTCCTCAATCATCGTTTTCCATAATATATATATATATATGACGTGGTAATAAGTTGAAAATAATAAATTAGAAATAATAAATAGTAAATACAAAATATTAAATAATAACTAATAAATAATAAATAATGAGTAATGAAAAAGGAATAATGAATAATAAATAATAAATAAAAAATAAAAAATAAAAAATAAGAAATGAAAAATAAAAAATAAAAAATAAAAAATATATATGTAATATATAAATTATAAAATAATTATAAAACAAGTTAATATATGAAAAATAAATAAATAATAGATAATAAATTATAAATTAAGAATAAATAAACAATAAATATATAATGAATATATTATAAATAAGTAATTAATAACATTTTAATAATTTATTAATAATTAATTAATAAAATAATAAAAAAATAAAAAAATTAACAATTAATCTATAAACAATAAAAAATAATAAAGAAAAAGATAAAATATAAATTAAAAAAAAATAAATTGTAAAATAAAAATGAAAAATAAATAAATTAAAAATAAATAATATATAAGATGTTAATAATAAATTAATAATAAAATTGTAGTAAATTAATAATAATATAATAATTTAAAAGTGAATTAATAATTAATGTATAAAATATAACTAAATAATAAATAAATAATTAATTAATGTTAAATAATAAATAAATAACATTTATATAAATAAATAAAATAACAAAATAATAAAATAATATGTAAAAATAAATAAATAAAAAATACATGAAATCATGAATAAAGTGGGATTCTGCCAATGAAGCTGGAGATTTTGATCATGATACTGATCATGATTATGGAAACATTTGATTTGTTGTTTTATTTTATGGATGATGGATTTTCTCTTTGTCTGACCCCATCCTTTTTCTTTTTTGCAATCACTTTTAATTTTTTTTCTAATAACTCTGTTAGGAACAGGCTTATTCCTAGCTCCTCCACCTATTTGGATAAATATTAAATGAATAATATATAATAAATAAATAAATAAGTAATAAATAAATAAATAAAGAATAAATAAGTAAATAAATAATAAATAAATAAGTAAACATATAATTAATTATTAATTATTAAAAAATAAATTATTAATAAATTATTAAGAAATAATTAATAAATTATTAAGAAATAATTAAGAAATAATGAATAACTAAATAATAAATAATGAATAAATAAATAATAAATAATGAAAAAATAACTAATAAATAAATAAATAACAAATAAAAAATAGATGAATAATAAATAAGTAATAAATAAATAATAAAATAATTATAAATAAATAGTAAATAAATAATAAATAAATAATAAATATATATTAAATAATTATTTAGTCGTAATTTAATAATAGAAATAAATAAATAAATAATAAATCAACAACGAATGATTATTAAAATAATATATAATAAACAATAAATATTAATTAATAACATAAAAATGAATAAAAATGAATAAAAATAAATATATAAAAAAATAAAAAAATAAAAAATAAAATTATAAAATAATAAACTAATAAATGGATATAAATATCAACAAATATATATATATATAAAAATAAACATAAATATATATAAACACGCATTTAGGTTACATAAATATATATAAACACACTCATATACAAAATTATACATTAATATAAATATATATATATATATACACAAAAGTAAATATAAATATATCTCTATATATATATATTTACATATATATGATATAAAAATATATAAAAATTAATAAGTATAAATATTTACAAATGTATATAAA
The DNA here is from genome assembly GCA_963277665.1 of Viscum album. Classification (NCBI taxonomy): domain Eukaryota; kingdom Viridiplantae; phylum Streptophyta; class Magnoliopsida; order Santalales; family Viscaceae; genus Viscum; species Viscum album. Next base: position 609,554,738 of record OY728129.1, on the reverse strand, counting down.
TGTACTCAAATATTCAAAAATTAATATAAAATGATATATACAATTGATAATAAATTACTAATATATGGGAAAACATAATAATTGTAACACCATCAAATCAATAGGAATTTAAATCAGTGGAATTAAATCATAAATGACATAAAAAGAATATGAAGACACTCTTAAACGATGGTGAAATATCATCGAATGTGTATGATATATATATATATATATATTTAAATTTAATAAAATTTATTTTATATTAATATTCATTTACATATATAAGAATATAAATATAAATATATTTCTATTTATCAATACACATGCATATGTATATATTAACATTATTTATATACGTATATATATATTAAAATAGTTTTACTGTAAATTCATTTTTATGTTATATTTAAAGAGAATGATATATTTATATGACAATATAGTTATATATGATGTATACACATAATATTATTGACACACAAGTTCATGCTTATATTTATAAAATTATAAAATAAATATTTACATATATATGTATCTATTTACGTATATTAGATTGAAAATTAACTTTTTTTTATTATCAAAACACTTTTTAGGATAAAGTGAGAAACCAAGAGATCCATCAAAAAAACCACATACAAACAAAACAAAGAACAACCCAGAACAAACTACATGATATACCCCTCCCCAGCAACTACACCATAGAGAAGCCTTTATCAAAGCTTGACCGCTTGAATAGTAGTCCCGTGCAGGAATGCATGGGCACAGTACCGATGGCAAAGCCATACCTTCTTGATCATCCAAATCCAAATGGCATGCACCGGTGAAGGTTTCCTACTCTGATCCTCATCTAAAGTAGATCCGAGTAGAGTGCTGGTATCGTAGCACCACAACATCATATCTCATCGAAACAGAAAGCTGAAGCAGAACCAGAATCAGACACAACACAAACCCGCCTTACCCAAAACCGAACAATTAGAACCATCCATTAAATAGAGTCATTAAATAGTAATTTGAGATTCCTAGAATTTGTTTCCCTAATCAATTTCTAGGATATAGATGAAACATGCTTTCCTGATGAGTCCATAATTATCTTTTCAATATCAAAAGCTAGCTAGTCCCAGGACAATAGGTATTCCTCAATGATATTCATCCTTTTATTGAAGCCTCCAACCATAATTAGGTCCTGCTTATAAGTCCATGAGTATTTATCCTCATTTAGAGTCATGCTTAGAGGCCTACACATCATTTTGGCTGCCTCCTCATTAGTTTCATTAAGCAAGAAGACCTGTTTATCCACTTCATCTTCAGAATATAAAAGAAATTCCAAGGTTTGATCACCTTGGTCCCCTTAATTCTGGTTGCTAATAATATCAGTGTGTGTCTTCTTGTCGTTTACCTTTTTAGTAGAATGAGTCTCTAAAGGAGGAGGTAAAGAGGAGTAATCCTTCATACCCTTCCTCCTCCAAAAACTTCTATTACTCTTCGGACTTAAGTCTTCATCGGCTGAATGGCTTGGGTTATTTCCCTTGGGCTCCTTCATGCATACCTTGTCAACATACACCGGGCTAACTTGGTCTGAGATCAAACCTAACTCATTAAGTCTTTCAAGCCTGTTGATCAGGTGAATGGACGTTCAGATCCGAGGGTCTGAACCCCCTACCCCGCCTTACATGAATCTCCACCACCCGAACTAACGACCTCTGCGGAAGACACAGTAAGTGAAACCTCCTCACCACCTTCCATATGATTTATAAAAACAAATTTTCCCTTCACTTGTACCTCCACTTGGGTTGCGTACTACTGGAGAATCCACCCCCTTTCGAATGTTATAACTAGCAGTACCAACCTGGTCCTGCCTAAACCTACTGACCACCTTGTACATCTTCATATTCTCTTGAGGCAACATTGTCTTTGACACAAGAGTAATATCCAAGACAGCCTCAAGACTCCCATTACAGTCCACTGGATGGTAATCAGGGTGAACCTCCTCAACATTCCCAGCCCTATAGAGAGCCTTCTAATTTTGAGAGTCCCTCGATCATCCTAAATATCCCCACCTTGAGCAGCATCCAACATCACCATACCTGCATTGAGTTCAGCCCCTCGACCACTGCTATCACCCGGATCCCCTAAATTACTATTTGAATTCACAGTACCGGAGGAGCACCCCACATTTCCCCTAACACTGCCTTCAGCTATAGTGTCCTGGGCACGGTTGAGAACCCCCTTCCAATCCCTCCAGTAGAAATTGGGGCTCTGTAATTCACCCTCAATGGTCTGTCACAAGAGGCACCATCCCCAGAAGCCAAAGTCTACAATTCCATTCCAGAACCCCTGTTCCCAGCTCCGCGTCTGCACATCATCGGTGAATGACCCAAACGTCTGCACTCAGTACAGAAAACAGTCCACGATTCATACACCACACATTGCCGATAGTGATACTCCTCTCATATTATAATCCAAAAAACTTTGGGGGTTCCCTTGAAGAATCTAATTCAACACACAACCAAGGATTCACCGGATGACACACTATTGCTATTCAATGATCAGAGAATCGGTACCTCCCAAAAATATTCCCTATCATCCTAAAAATTTATGGATTATAGAAAGGGATTGGAAGATAAGGGAAGCTCACCCACATCACAACCATAGGTGAGTCCCACATCATATGAAAATCATATGTCCATATTTAGAGGATGAAGCGAGCTCTGTTGCAATTATGAGGTTTTATTAACAGGGCTTTTATGAGGCCGTCCTCTATCATGAATTGAATCAGGATCCATATACCATCAAGAAAACCCACTATAGCCCTCTTTTGAATACACCAAGAATCAAACACATACCTGTCGAAGGTGTCAACCAACAATCTTATTTGCCAAAAATGAGCGATTAAGGACAGATCGAGAATTATCGAGGCCTCATTGAACTTTGCGATCGAAAGTGGAAGATTCGTGTAACCACCTTGTAGCTTGGGAACCTTGTGACACAAAGAGATTTTCGGAAAAGAGGAAAAAAGCTCCGGTTTCAAATAGGCAGCGAAAAAAGTCCCCACCTACTTAGAGGATGATGATGAAGAAGGTCCCTCCCCTGGCGGTGGGGGATTGATAGGCACCGCGGCCTCCATTGTCACGAAGGGTGAGAATTTTCCTCCATCAATCTCCGTGACCTCGAAGAAAAAACTATTTATGTATATTAGAATACACATATAAATATATTTTTTTATTGACACAAACATGTTTATATATTCATTACTTATATTTATATATATATATATATTAATTCATTTTTATAAGGTAAATAAAATCAATGATTATTATTTTTAAATTAAATGAATAAAAAATATTTATTTCCATTTAGTTTATACGATGAAAAATATATTTCTATCTAAATATATATTTATTCAGGTGAATTATTATAAGTAAATATAAGAAAATATGAATTTGTTTTAATTATAAATAAAACTACATTGTGAAAAAAGATAAAAATTCAAAATGATATTATCTATATGAATGTAATACATATGAATAAATGTAGTACCCACCAAAAAAAGACAATAAGACCCCCTTAAACGATGCTGAAATTTCATTGAATGTTAAAACATTGGGATATCCTGACTAAAAAATCAATACTGGAATCCTCATGGGACTTTTTGGCCTAAAAAATGTGAATAGGGATCCCCAATTAAAATTGGTGTATATCTCTTCACAAGATTTAATTTGATATGTAGTAGAGCCCAAATGAAAAACCAGATCAAGAGTTATGGTTGTTTGAAGTTCAAGTTTGATTTCTTAATTTTCTTGAAACTATAATAAATTTAATTCTTTAATTATTACAAAATATAAATCTAATTTTGTTTTAGTTCATTTTCTAAGATTTTATATTTCTGGTTGTGGAGCTAAAACAAACTCTTAGATCAAAATTTATGTTCAATTGATTCCAAAGTCTGATTCTAAAATTATTGTACATTTGTTTTAAGTTTCGAATTGATATTAACTAATAATTATTAGCATATATGAATTAAAAAATTATAATTTTTTTGAATTATAAATAATAAATTATATATGATAATAAATACTAAATAATAAATAATAAATAAATATTTTTATTTTCATTATTTTTTATCCTTTAATTTAGAGGTAACTTTTAAAAAAGGCCACTATTTCATGGTGGTTTTTAAAAAAACTACCTCTATTTCCCCACATTTTAAAAAAAACATGAATAAAAAAAATTAATTTTTTTTGGAAAATTAATTAAAAATTAAATGTTTAAAAACATTTAGAGGTAATTTTTGAAACCGTCACTAATATACCACGACTGAATTAGGGATTCCCTATAGTGCATAGTGAAATAATGGAAAATTCAACATCTAATGTTGATGAGAATATTCAGAATGAGATAGATGATCATATTAATGAATTAATTCATGATGTATGTGTTGAAACTACTGAAAAAATAGAAACTTCTGAATGATTGTATAGAGATATTGAGAAACCATTATTCTCAGGTTGTACTAAATATAAAATCTATATAAGAGTGATGGAAGGAGAAAACCATAATTGCACTGCCAAAGTCCACCATCTTCTCAAGCTTCTTTTTTGAGCCCACCAATCTAAACCCTATATCCCCATGTATTGGGAACATGAATTTTTCATCTACCCTGTGCAAAACCATTTTGCTGATTTTTGCTTCTCATTTTGACAATTAATTTTTGGCTAGGTGATTAATATCGTCATGAGATTGGTGATTCGTAGAGGACATGTGAGGAATCCCTGAATGAGAAGGCACTTTCCTCTGAGGCCCATGTGGATATACATGTGAAGTTTAAGCCTTTTGGGAGTGGCATATGTTTTAAAAAAGTTTTGAGAAAAATATCCATGAAGAACAAGATTTGGACGTGTTGGAATTGAATGTGCCACTTTTCTTGAAATCTAGGGAAGGTAAGGTCTCAAAATTCATTAATTAGAGGGATTTGAAGGAAAGTCTACAATCTAGTAAGTACTCCTTAATTGATTGGATGATTCTCACCAAAGGTGATAAAACCCCATCTATGGAGGATTTGAAGTATAAGATGGAATGAATTTGGGGATTTGATGGATGAAGGATGATTCCAAAAGGAATAGGTTACTTTCATCTTATCTTATAACATGAAACCTATAAGTCACAGCTTGAGAATCTAAATTATAAAATTTGAACCCAAGAATTATATGATTATCGGAATGGCAATTCAATTTTAACCCCCTTCACTAGAATTGCAATAATTCTCAGGTATGGGTTATGTTTCATGGCCTAAGATAGGTATTATGGAATCCATATATTTTGAAGGACATTTCCTCTTGCATTGGTTTCCTACTAAAACATGATGATAACACCATCCAAGGGATGTTAAAATTATAAGCCAGAGTCTTGATTGATATTGAATTCTTGAATCCTCGACTGGATTGTATAATAATCATTGATTATGGTTAAAAAATTGACGTTGAAGTTGAGTCTGAGTTCTTACCAAATTTCTACAGTTTTTATAAAATTGTTGGTCATGAGAATGAAAACATCAAGAAGGTCCAAAATCCACAATCCACAAATGATAATGGAGGTGAGTGGGAATTGGTGTCATCTTTTAAAAATAATATGAATTATTCAATACCATCAAAGGATGTGGGATATGTCAATGCTAGGAAAAATACCTCCCAGGATGAGGCATATCGCCCAACAATGTAGGATGGTCTGGATTATGTTAAAGCTACTGACTCGAATGTTGCTGGTGTCCCGTGTTCAGCACAGTGTGGAAAATACACTAGGACATCTTATCATGGATCCCCTCATAATGATACTGTTACATAGAATGGTAGTAAATGTTTTATGAAGGCTCTAATAGGTATTGAAGGGGGAGGTGAAATATAACACCCCAACCCCGGTTACCCCGAGTCGGTGCATTATTTCATAACATTGGCACGATCACAAAAGGTCAAGTCTCGAAAGAACGATTAGTTTATTAGCCTTGGAAACACTATATACATTAATAAGTCTTACATTACATCATAATGTAATGAAAAAATATAACAAAATCTTGTCTTTATATCCCCTCATACTATCCCTGGAGGTCATTCATAATATACTTCTTCACATCCTGGAAAAATTAAAATATTGGCAGGGGTGAGCTCAGATGCTTAGTAAGAATAACAATATAGCGGAAGCTTTCATAAATAAACATTAACATTTAAGGCAATGTATAACTAAAACAAAAGTCTTTTAAACGTGAACTTCAGCATAATATGGAAAAAATAAAATGAAATAATTCCATTTACTTATTCACATGGATATTCTACTAGTTGAATAATCACATGAAATATCAATAACCACTTTCGTAATGATGGAATGCATAATGCCTGACTATCATAACAACGTAGCCAAGGCCTCGTGCCAAGACTACAAATAAGATTTTTGTCAAGACTTATGCCAAGACACTAGTTTGTCTCATGATACCTACTGATGCATCGAGGAGCTATAGCGGGCTCCACACGTCACTTATTAAGTGCAATTAATTCCTCATATGAACATGTTTAAACATATCATAAAGCATAACATAATTGTATCACATAAAACATGTAGAAAGGAAACATAACATTTCCACATTTCAATCAAAATGTATTAATACATCACATTGATATAATAAAAACCATTTCAAAACCATTTTCAATACCAAAATAAAAGAAAAATTAAAACTTGGAATTTATTTTTCAAAAAAAGTTATGGCTTGTAGCGGAAGCCGAAACTCAAATAATGGTCACGATAGAAGAGAAGTCATTGTCTCCGTATACGTACGAAAAAAAATCATTCCCTTTTGTCGTTTAGTAAAACGCTTCGTATAAAAAGATTCATTTTGAATAAACGTAAAATTCAAAGGGGTTTATACACCGTATAAAATAAAGTTGTGTATAAAATAAAACATGCCTCAATGAAAGGAGATTGAGACGAAGTCCCTTACATAGATCATTTTTTAAATAAAATAGCTCTATTATATGTATTCACTATAATTACACATAATGAAAGTAAAAATACAAGATAGGACATAATAATATCATGACATAATTTTAAAGTAGTATATTAACCCAAAGAACAGAAATTGGGTTAAGAAGTTCCCTTACCTCGTGTCCGACTTGACTCGACCGTTCTTTAACCTCATGAATAATAAACTAGAGTTAATTTCTACTTTCTTAAGAACCTTTTTCAAGTTCATTATTCCTTTTATATCACTCATTACCATGTTATGAACATTATGTAATTATTTAAGTTAAAAACGGTGGTTTTGTCGATCTTTGGTACTTGAGTCAAAAATAAACTTCTTATAATTACAAGTTGTTCATGTGGTAAAATATCCATTATCTCCAAAATTGTATTCATGATATAGATATCATATATATCATATATATCTAGTAGATACATGCATTTATAATATTACATAACATTTATGGGTAATAAATGAAATGCACTGTTCATAGAGACGGTAAGCCGTACGTACGCATGAACGCTACTTTCATTAATATTTCATATTTAATGGAATTAAATCATAATCATATAAGCGTATATTATAATTCCAGTATAATATCATATATAATATCATTTAATTCATCCTTTATACATCCCACATATGGAATTAACGATTCAAATCACTTTGAGGGGGCGGTAGTCCGCACTTCCTAAAATGAAATTATCGCGTTTAACCATAATGGAAATCATAAATGTATGCCATAAATGAAAACTACAGAAGCATAAGTAAAACATAAAAATAATATATATCATGTATAAATATAGTGACATCTATAGCCACCATGAGAGGTGTTAAAAGAATATTGAAGAATCGTCGTTTCGCGAGGCAGTAATTCGCCGCCCATAGAAACAGTATGTTCTTTAACCATTAGATGAAGGTATGTGTAAATGTAAATAAAAGAATTCTCATGAAAACATCATAGTATATTTTAGATACTGGTTTTGTTATAGAATAAAGGAATAAAAAGAGTTTAGGGGGGTTGGAGAAGAAAAATAAAACAAAACAACATTAGAGAAGACATTACCATTAAAATAGTGTAACTGTTTTTGATTTGAGCCAAAGGCTTCCTTGGGAAGACTTCTACCCAAAGGGAGGCTTCTAGGAGAAATAGAGGAACGTTTATAGAGTATTTTGGCAGAGGTTGGCCGAGAGAAATGTCCTATAATGTGTGAATAAGGTGGTAGTGGTGGGGGCCTTTTATAAGAGGAGAGGTGGGGCACTCTTGGAAAGTCATGAAATGCTACATTATTATGAAATGATTTTCAGATTTCAAAGGTCCCAAAATTATATATTTCAAAGATAAGGTGATAAGGGTTCGAAATATACTCATCCAATAGGTTTTTGACAAGTTTAAGTCTTAGATTTTACATTATCCTTTCATTTTATTTATATCGTTAATAAATGAGGTAATCACTGCATAATCATGGTGTGATAAATAAATTTATTTATTTAATGTCTAAAAATTATAAAAAAATTACCATTATGTATTAAATCTTTTTAGATTCCCAATGAATATTTATAGTCTAAAATTAATCTTATATAACCCCATGTAATAATTTTTTTAGTAAAACAACACATGTTTGTGACAATTTTATTTTTATTTTAAATAAAAAGTTATTAATGTCATTTTCTTACCCAAGTGGCTCCATGGGGTCCCCAAGTTGACTCATGGATTGTCTTGGTTGGACATGACTCATCCAATAAGGGTAGGACAAGTGTCAATATATTTTCATATTTTTATAATATCATTTTTACCTTAAATTTCATTAATTACCTTTAATCGCGATTAATAAAACATAAAAGTTACTATTCACCAAAAAATTATTTTAATCCCATTGAACCAAATTTTACTTCCTAATGAAAACCATGTATGTCGGATTTTTGAAAATCAAATCACAGATGTGGTAATGTTTCATTTACATGAATAATTAGTTTTTAAACTACCACTTAGTGGTTTCACTATTCATCAAAAATTGAAGTTTTTCAGAAAAATACCAAAAATTAACCCTAAGCTATAATTGATATTCCTAATTCAAAAATGATGTATGTTTTAAAAAATTCAAAACATATAAGTTGAATAAATTAATTTAATAATTAATTCCAGCTGTCACAACAAATAGCGTGTTTTTAAGAATAAATTTCAATAAAGAGATTGACGATTGTTTATGTCCAATTTCAAAGTTAAATTAATTATAATGACCTCCATTGGATAAAATGGTAAAAATATACTCTAATTATACTTTAAAACCACTCAATTGTATAATTTATAACTATAAATTATTTTTATTAAAAAAGTTGTTTTTATGTATTTTTCACTATTCATCAAAAATTGGAAGTTTTCAGAAAAATACCAAAAATTCAACATAGGAAAATTTCGATATTCAGAATCCAAAAATGAATTCCATTTTAAAATATAAAATTTATTTAATTTCAAAATATGGGTATTACTATTCATAACGACTACTTTTATTGGTCGCGGTGTATTAGAACTCGATGTTGCGTACACCACACGCTGCTCTATTATTCAAAGTGAAGCGTAACACGGAAGCTTAGGGTGTTATATTCTCCCATACTTCAATAAATTGTGTCCTCAAAATTTGAAATTTTTCTTTGAAAATAAAAGGTTGAAAATAGAAAATAACTTTGTGGAAAACCCAGATCAGAAATAAGGTTAAAAAAAATATTATTTTAAAAGAATGAAAGTGAACTACAAAGGTCACCCGAGATAGACAATACTAGGATTCTATGAAAACATGGATATGTAGGAAAACCAAAGCATCAAGGTATGATGGTGAGTTTTATAAAACAAGATTAGGAGAAAGTTAACTACAAGAAAATCACAAACTTGTGATTAGTTGAACGATCATTGATTCCCTAATAGGAAAAGTTAACCGACAATGTTTTTGTTTTAAGTTACCTTTCATAAAGATCAAGAATTTATTAATGAGATTTACTAAGAACGTATGGAAATATACTTACTTGTCATGTAGAGATTGATTCCTTATTAAATTTTTACCACAAACCCATCTTTCACTCCAAAAGGTAATAGAACTCAAAAATATTATATTTATCCTAATCGTACAAGGATCAAAATATTAACACATACCATTTAGATTATGAAAACTATTTTGTAATAGATAGGGACTTCCTGTAGGCTAGTGGTGGGTAATAAAGGGCTGTCACACTAAGGTTGTGGGTTCGATTCCTACGACTTTTTCCGACGCGACGGGTTATCCCCCGACCGACATGTTTTCCTTTTCTGAAAACTTTAGTATTATAATATTCCAAAAATAATCTTCAGAAATGTTTTTAACCTTAATCAATTCTATCCAATGTTTAACTTAATCCATTACAACCTTTATTGTTATCCAAAATACCTCTGTCCAGACTTTCTCTAAAAGGTCTCTAAATTCCAAAATCAACTGTAACATCAGATTCCCCAAAAAAGTAAAGTTTCTCTTATTATCACATACTAAAAATATTATTACCTTCATCATATTAAATCCTTAATGAAAACAACAAGTACTGAAGTACAATATATCACATTATTATTATAACCAGAATATAATCCTTGAGTCCAAAAGCACCAATACATTAATTATTACTCTTCAACTATAGTAGAAACATAAGATTGGCCTTGATCCCTTATCCTTTTCTAAGGTATGTTTCCATGGATCTTTGGACATTCATTTTCATAATTCCCCATTTCTCTATAATTGTAGCCTTCAACATTGATAGCCTCTTTCATTCCCTTAAAATCACGAGCCTGATGACCTTTTTCTCCACATTTGTAACAAGCTCCCATTCCCTTTAGGCAAGTAATGGGATGATTCTTCCCACAATTATCACATAATGTAAAATCCTTCTTTACCTTTTTCCATTTATCTGTCTCTTGTTCCACCATTCCATTATTCTCTTTCTTTACTTTGTTGTCAGAAGACATAGAGAATTCCTTTTCTGTCTTGACATCACATGAGACAATATCTTCGTATGATGATAAAGACTGTGATACTAAAGCTCGATAGAGAAATGGTTTTAACCCATAAAATAAATGATCAATCTTACTTCTTGGGTTCCGTATATAATCTGCAACATTTCTTTCTAACCTTGTAAAGTTGGCCTCATACTTTGTGACATTCTCATCCTCCTTTTGTCACAGACTCAGAAATTGCCTTTCCATATCTTCTCAATGGTCATGTGGAAAGTATTTTTCTATGAAAATTTCTTTAAACTCCCTCCATTCCATACTTGATACTTCTTCATCTTCCTTTGTGTTTTGAATCAGTGACCACCATTGATCGACATCTCCAGTGCCATGAAAACTTTCTCCCTTTTTCTACTCCCCAAGGCGTGGAATATTTTCTCAAAGAAGTTTATTCATTGCTCAGATACTAATGGATTTGTACCCCCATTAAATGTTGGAGGTTTCTGCCTCATGAAGCGATCTTACATTGATCCTCTACGCTGTAGATCAGGGTGCTCCATATGAGTAAAGTTATTATTCATAACCTGAGTCCGTTGTCCCAGTATGATGATAAGTTGATCAGCACCAGTTGTATCTCCAGCTCCACTATAATTATCTTGAGCAGGAGGGAAATACCTACATGGAGTCCGTTCATTGATATTGTTTCCATTCCTTCCACTAGGAGCCATTTCTAAACCATGGCATAAACTAAATTAGTATATGAGTCAAAATACATAATTCCATACTTGTAAAACACTTCACATAAATTGAACTATAATCACAAAAATGTTTTATTTGAAAAAGTATATACTCATAAACCCTTCATAATGGTTTGTAAAGAAAATGAGAATTATCCTAAGCATATCCCATTGGAGTGTTGTAACCAATAGTGCAGCATGGCCCATTGTCGTGCACGAGTTCCCGTTCCAGTCTATCTCAAAGCAGTGTTTTCGGGTTTTAACTCTATGTACATCTGTGCTAGAGCCGCCTCTACCTTCTTGTATCCAAACATGGATGCACTGCTCGGAAAACTCAAAAAATCTCTACAAAAACAAAATTATAGGAAGTTCTTCTATACTAATCCCCAAAGTCTATCTTATGGATATGTTCTCTAATCAGATTTTTTCTAAATCTAGATTCCAAGGTTAGTACTAAACTGCCTCTGATACCAACTGTAATGCCCTGACCCCTGTTACCCAGAGTCAGTGCATTATTGCGTAACATTGGCATGATCACAAAAGATCAAGTCTCGAAAGTCCGATTAGTTTAGTAGCCTTGGAAGCACTAGATACATTCAAAAGTCTTACATTACATCATAAAGTAAAATAAAACTACAACAACATCTTATCTTCATATCCCCTCATACTATCCATGTAGGTCATTCATAATATATTACTTCACATCCTGGAAAAATTAAAACATTGGATGGGGTGAGCTCAGATGCCTAGTAAGGATAACAATATAGCAGAATCTTTCATAAATAAACATTAACATTTAAGGCAATGTATAACTAAAACAAAAGCATTTTAGACATGAACTTTAGCATAATATGGAAACAATAAAAGGGAAAAATTCCATTTACTTATTCACATGGATATTCTACTAGTTGAATAATCACATGTAATATCAATAATCAATTTCATAATGATGGAATGCATAATGCCAGACTATCATAACCACGTAGCCAAGGCCTCCTACCAAGACTACAAAAAATATTTTTTCAAGGCCTCGTGACAAGACACTAGTTTGTCTCATGATACCAACCGATGCATCGAGGAGCTATAGAGGGCTCCACCCGTCACTTATTAAGTCCAATGCATTCATCATATGAACAGGTTTAAACATCTCATAAACCATAACATAATTGTTTCACATAAAACATGCATAAAGGAACCATAACATTTCCACATTTCAATCACATGGTATCAATACATCATATTGATATAATAAAAACACTTTCAAAACCATTTTCAATACCAAAATAAATGAAAATTAAAAATTGATATTTATTTTTCAAAAATAGTTATGGCTTGTAGAGGAAGCCGGAACTCAAATAATGGTCACAACGGCAGAGAAGTTGTTGTCTCCGCACACGTACGACAAAAAAACATTCCATTTTATCTTTTAGTAAAACTCTTTGTATAAAAATATTCCTTTTAATAAATGTAAAAGTGAAATGGTTTTATACACCGTATAAAAGAAAGTTGTGTATAAAATAATATATGCCTCAATGAAAGGAGATTGAGACGAAGTCCCTTACAAAGATCATTTTAAAAAAAAATAGATCTATTATGTGTATCCACTATAATCACACATAAAGAAAGTACAAATACAATATAGGACATAATAATATCATGACATAATTTGAAAGTATGAGATTAACCCAAAGAACGGAAATTGGGTTAAGAAGTTCCTTTACCTCGTGTCCGACTTGTCTCGACCGTTATTTAACCTCAAAAATAATAAACTAGATTTAATTTCTACTTTCTTAAGAACCTTTTTCAAGTTCATTATTCCTTTTATATCACTTATTACAATGTTGTGAACATTATGTAATTATTTATTTAATAACGGTAGTTTTGTCGATCTTTGGTACTTTTGTCAAAAATAAACTTCTTATACTTACAAGTTGTTCATGTGGTAAAATTTATATTATCTACAGAATTATATTAATGTTGTAGATATCATATATATAATACATATTCAGTAGATACATTCATTTATAATATTACATAACATTTAGAGGTAAGAAATTAATTGCACCGTTCCTGGAGACGGTAAGTCGTACGTACGCATGAACACTACTGTCATTTCTATTTCATTTTTAATGGAATGAAATCATAATGATATAAATGTATATTAGAATTCCATTATAATATAATATATAATATCATTTAATTCATCCTTTATACGTCCCACATATGGCATTAATGATTCAAATCACTTTGAGGGGGCGTTAGTCCGCACTTCGAAAAATGAAATTATCGCGTTTACCCATAATGGAAATCATGAAGGTATTCCATAAATGAAAAAACAGAAGCATAAGTAAAACATAAACATAATATATATCATATATAAATATAGTGACATCTTAATGGCCCCAATGAAAGGTGTTAAAATAATATTGAACAATCATCGTTTCGTGAGGCAGTAATTCGCCACCCACATAAACAGTAAGTTATTTAACCATTAGACGATGGTATGTGTAAGTGTAAATAAAATACTTCTCATGAAAACATCCTAGTATATTTTAGATACTTTTTTTGTTACAAATTAAAGGAATAAAAATAGTTTAGGGGGTGGGAGAAGCAAAATAAAACAAAACAACATAAGAGAAGACATTACCTTTAAAATCAAGAAACTCTTTTTGATTTGAGCCAAAGGCTTCCTTGGGAAGACTTATGCAGAAAGTGATGCTTCTAGGAGTAAGAAAGGGAAGTTGAGAGAGTATTTGGGCAGTGTTTGGCCGAGCCAAATGGCTTTTATGGCGAGAATAAGGTGGTAGTGGTGGGGGCCTTTTATAAGAGGAGAGGAGGGACACTCTTGGAATGTCATGAAATGTTACATTATTATGAAATGATTTTCGGATTTCAAAGGTCCCAAAATTATATATTTATAATATATGGTGATAAGGTTTCTAAATATACTCATCCAATAGGTTTTTGAAAAGTGTATGTATTATTGTTTACATTATATTTTCATTTTATTTAAATCATTAATTAATGAGGTAATCACTGAATCATCATGGTGTGATAAATAAATATATTTATTTAATGTCTAAAAATTATAAAAAAATTACCATGACATATTAAATCTTTTTATCTATCAAATTAAAATTTATAGTCGAAATTTGAACTTATATAACCCCATGTAATAATTTCGTTAGTAAAACAACACATGTTTGTGGCAATTTTATTTTTACTTTAAATAAAAAGTTATTAATGTCATTTTCTTACCCTAGTGGCTCCATGGGGTCCCCAAGTTGACCCATGGATTTTATTGGTTGTCCATGACTCATCCAATAAGGTTAGGACAAATGTCAAGATATTTTCATATTTTTATAATATCATTTTTACCTTAAATTTCACTAATTACCTTTAATCGCGATTAATAAAACTTAAAAGTTACTATTCACAAAAAAATTATTTTAATCCCATTGAACCACATTTTACATCCTAATGACAACCATGTATGTAGGATTTTCGATAATCAAATCAAAGAAGTTGTAATGTTTCATTTACATGAAAAATTAGTTTTTAAACTACCACTTAGTGGTTTCACTATTCATAAAAAAATTGATGTTTTTCAGAAAAATACCAAAAAATCATCCTAAGCTATAATTGATATTCCTAATTCAAAAATGATGTATGTTTTAAAAAAATTCAAAACATATAAGTTGAATTAATTAATTTAATAATTAATTCCCGTTGTCACAACAACTAGCATGTTTTTAAGAAAGAATAACAATCAAAAGATTGACAATTGTTTATGTAAAATTTGAAAATGAAATTAATTCTAATGACCGCCATTGGATAAAATGGTAAAAATATGTTATAATTATACTTTAAAACCACTAAATTTTTTTATTTATCACTATAAATTATTTTTATTAAAAAAGTTGTGTTTAAGTATATTTCACTATTCATCAAAAATTGGAAGTTCTCAGAAAAATACCAAAAATTCAACATAGGCTAATTTCGATATTATGAATCCAAAAATGAAGTCCATTTTGAAATATAAAATTTATATAATTTCAAAAAGTGGGTATTAATATTCATAACAGCTACTTTTATTGGTCGCGGTGTGCTAGAACTTGAGGTTGCGTACAACACACGCTGCTCTATTATTCAAAGAGAAGCGTACAATGGAAACTTGGGGTGTTACATGAAAGGCCATACCACCAATCTACTGTAACACATGCCCCATGGAAATGATGGTGAGTATGGATTTAATAAAGAGCATGCTACTCAAGTTTCAATTAATTCACAGTTGAGTAGGAGGACTCCCTGACTTGTTTTTGAAAAAATGAGAATATTGTAGATGACTCTTATATAAAAGCTAAAGCAGCTAAAAGTTCATTGAGAATGAGTATGTCACCTCTTTCCCTCATTGGTTCTACTCACCCAGTTGAGAATCAGAAGCAAGAGGTTCATGGTGTAGCAACTACTAATGATGTCACAGATGAGCAAGAAAGGGGTAGTAAATAATGGGATGGTGTTGTGGAAGGGACCTCTAATATTTATATTCTCTCTGTCCCCATGGTTTCAACAGACTCTGGCCATAACAACTTAAATTTTCTTGAAATTTTAAATAAGCCTAATAGAAATGATGTCTTCCTAGAGGAATTTGGAAATTCTCATAGTTTTTTGGCATTGTAGTATAGAAAACTGGCAAGTTAGGTTTGGTGGGATTAGGTCCAGTGCAAGTTCCAACCCCATCAAGTGATGATGAGAACTAAAAGAACTCCAATTCATGGAGGAGAGGTTACCACCTTAGAGTAAGGGGAGGTTTCCATTCTCATAGGTGACTCTCTTTTTTCTGAAGTGGTTTGAAACTTTCTTTTACTCCCATTTCTCTCATTTACTTTATGGATTTTATTTTCAATAAATTTTTGAACCATGGGATTACCCATGGTTTGTGATGTTTTAGTATAAATATAAAGTGTTATCAGAAATTTTGATTCTAGTTAACTTAATATATATAAATTGGTGGATTTATAACGTTTTCTTTAACTTGATTGAACTTTTAAACGAGCTACTTCCGGAAAGAAACAAACTTCTATATTCTAATTACGAGGAAAAGAAAATATTATTCCCAATGTGATTGGGGTATAAAAAAGATAAATTATTTATCTAATGATTGTGGCTTGTACATGAAGGAATATGAATATTTATCAAAATTTTCTAAATGTTGGAAATCACACTAGAAGACAGATATAAAATTAAAAATGTATTTATTCTCAGTTACCTACTACCAATCGTACTACGTGGTATATTTCTGACACTTATCAAAAAGACTATCATTAGGTTATATAATTTTTTTAAATCCATATTTGGAAAAGTCATTGATCCAAACTTGTTATATTTTTTGGAGAATGAGGCTTCTCTTATTATTTTCCAATTAGAAATGTATTTTCTAAAAATGTGTTTTGATATAGTGGTATATCTGGTGTTTCATCTAGTTCGTGAGATTATAATATGTGGGAATTTTTATTTACATTAGATATATAATTTTGAAACATATATGAAACATTTTAAGGGATATGTTAAAAATCCTCATCCACAAAAGGCCTCTATTATTCAAAAATATGTATCTAAAGAGGTGATTGAGTTCTGTACAAATTATTTGTATGAAATGAAGCATGTTTGGTGACATATATCTTTATAAATGATAGTTGATTGTGAAGATAGAGGGATTCAAGGCTAAAAGGTAATGTCCATTTCATGTGATGAACTGATGTGGAACCATAAATACATTTTGAATAATGAAAATGAGATTAAACCATATATATCATCACATATTGATGAATTAAAGGTACAATATCTCAAAATAAATGAAAATTGGTTGTTTATTGAGAATAAAAGGACATTTATTTCATAGTTTAAAGATAAATTAATCAAATATATATTTGCATTAAAAACATTGAAATAGTTTATTGGGGGATCATCTCTGAATATAATCAGAAGGGATAGTTTATATATTAATGGGTACAATTTTTAAACAAAAATTTAGGATGATAAGAGTACTATTAAAACTAAGGGGGGTAATGGACATCATTGAACAGTGCATTTTTTGAGTGAAAAAGATAAAAACCCAATTTTTTAATCAAAATATTATTTTGGAGTTATTGAGGATACATGGGAAATTGATTATACTAAATTTCAAGTCATAGTATTTAAGTGTAAATGGGTGGACAATAATAGTGGTGTGAAACATAATGATTATTGGTTTACATTAGTTGTTTTAAAAAGTTTTATTATCAAAGGGAAACCATTTATCATGGTGAAACATGAAAATAAAATATTTTATATCAATGATCCATCAATTGATTAGTGGTTAGTCATTTTTCAAGGGAAAATATTTCATTTTGTTGATGAGGAAGATAATGATTTTATGGATTTATATGAGTATTATTTGTCTACTATGTGATTTCTAGATGATAACAATGACTAGAATGAAGACATGTTCCCTTCTATAAAAAGTGATCATGATGAATGGATATGGGAAAACACTAAATTACTCTCATAATTATTCTAGTAAATATTTATATATATTTTATTAAGTTTTCATTTATAAATAACATAAAAATTGTTTTTTTGTAATTTTGATATTTAAATTTATTAATGTTTCTTTCATTTTAGAATTAATATTTATATATAACAGTTTAGCTTGAATATTTTTTTAAGAATCATGACATCTTTATTATTTTATTAATCTAACATATGTTTGACAATATTTTTTTACTTATATATTTTTTTCATTATTGTTTTCAAATATTCCCTTTTGTAATAATATGTAGGTACAAAAAATATCAAAAAAAATTCATATGTCAATACAGACATAGAGGGAGAAGAACAATTAGTGAGGTATATTTCCTTATATTGCTAAATATTCAGTAATATATTTATTTAATGAAATCAAAATTATAATTTACAAAAAATAATTACAGGACTACTGATGCACCCCATATGGAGGAGTCGTGTCCTTCTTCCACTGATAAATAAATTTCTATAGTTGGTAAATATGGTATTAAAAATTTACAAAAAATATTAAATTCTTATATAGACCATAGATTACATATCATTTTCGATTAAAATTACAACCCAACTGGTCGGAATGAAATGCATTTTAACAGTTATATCTTCATGTAGATTCATTACAAGATTAAAATTTTATATCCTGATTGTAATTCCATAGACAAGATGGAAATTGTGAATCTATGTGAGTCTATAATGGTAAAATATCTCAATTAACTAATTTTTATCTCATTTTTAAAATATTATATATTTTACATGACTATTATTTAATTTATTTTATTACAGATGACATTAATTTTTGGAGAAAAGAATGAAATTTAGAATAGATTCCTATCAATGGTGGAAGTTTAATGGAAATAAGTTAAAACAATATTGAAAAAAATTAGTTTATGGTAAGTTACAGAATTAAAACCCTTTTCTAAATTATGTGTTTTTAGATGCAGATACATGGAAGAAATGTTTCACCAGCTGACATGATGAAGCATTTATGGTAGCTAATTATTTTACATTGTAAAATTTATTATATATTACATTATTAATGATTAGATTATTTTTATGTAATAGGACTCCAGGAGTTATCATAAATAGATATAGTTACAAAATTCATACCCTCATAATTTATCATGTGGAGGGTATCATTTATTGGAGGGAAAAATTATTTTATAAAAGTGTGATGCATTATAAGTTCAATCTAGTAGTGGTTTGGAAGAGGTCTAGTTTGGTCCTCCGTTTTCCTCTAAATGAAATTAAAAATGGAAAAGAGTAAAAAGAATAAAAATAAAGATTATCTTATAGAGAAATCCATAGACGTAGATGACATAATTGTAAGAAATTAATTTCCTTCCATGAATGTGAGTATTTTATAAATTTATAACACTAATATACCATTTTAATTTTTTATATTAGGATGAACATCAGGAGAAAGATAAACTTGGATCTTTTACCCTTGAGGTTAGGATGGACATCCTAACAAACACTTTAAGAAATCTTGAACACCTGGGTTGTATACAAGTATATGATGTAGGTTTTAGTTAGAAAAATTTTAGACATAGAAGTAAGAAATCAAGATATCCATAAAAAAATAAATAAAATCAAATATAAAAGACCTAAAACAATCCATGGGAAATAAAATCAATTTATCTATGCATGATATGTTTGAACAATTTATGAGACAGTCATAGTAAGCATAGCTTGTGCTACTTGCATAGCCAACCCTATCATCCCAGCCTACCCATCCTACCAAACTAACTATCCTTCCTACATATATCTTCTACCGCCTCATTCATACATGACCATATACTATGATTTTTATGATATATATATATATATATATATATCATAGTATATAGTCTTATATATTTATGGGAATCCTGCACATCATCAACCTATGAAGTTGGGTTAGATCAGAATATTAATAAATGGTATTATTGATCCAAATAGTCTAATTCCATTTACTACCAAGGAAGTTACCAAATTTAGAGGTTGTATGAGTCATTTTTTTTACTTTGGATGGCTATCCTTATGTGTTATATGACATATGAGGTATTCATGGTTTTTGTAAAAATTATTTACAGTTAATTGGAGATATTTTATAGTATTTTCTGAAATTCATTTTATATAAGAGTTTATAAAATCAATAGAGATGATAAAAAAACAAAAACAAGTTTAGGATTCAACTACTTCATATACATATGAAGTTTTTGATGGGCTAAAAATATTAATTGGGTAATATTTATGAGTTTTAAAAGATGTATGATTTATGTAGAAGAGACTATCAATTAAGAATATTCAAAAAATATATCTTAGATCTTATTATTTTTGACGAGTTGAGTGTGCCCATGTTGAATTTTTTATCCATGTAAGTAAATTTATGTTTCATTTTTTATGTCTTTAAATAAATATGATTTCAACTAACTTAATATATTAATTATTTAATTAAGTATCTCCAAATAATTCTTATTTAAAATGATACTGCTGGTGTTTATGGTTTTAGAGATTCATAATTGATTTCAATGACTATATAATATGAAAATACTACTACTAGAGTGTCATATAGTTGTGAGAGATTCTCAAATACAGAGATTGGGTGCTGGTTTTTACATTCGTTGATGGGTACAAACAATAATATAATTATGAACTAATATTCATTAAAACATCATTAATTATGAACATTTTAAATTATAGAGGTCATTGGATGTTAGTCATATTCTGACCAAATGAATGTATATTATATTGGGGTTTTTCTTTATTAGGTTATGTTCATAAAAAATGTATCGTCTTATTAGAAAAGTATGTTTTATTATTTTTTATAAGTTCATTAATTTTAATTCATATTATTTATACATGTTTAGGTAGTTAATATATATATATATATATATATATATATATGAAAATGCAGCTCATGGACAAAGTTTAACAAAGACCAGTTGTCAATAAAGAAAAAAAAATCCAAGTAATTACATGGATGTGAAGGTAATTTATTTATATTAAATAACATTTGGTTATATATATATATATATATTATTTTCAATTTAGTATTTTATAACCTTAGTTTAATTTACAAAAAGGAAGTGTGAAATTTGGTAATTATTTAGTTAGATTTAGGTATGAGAAAATCACAACTGGGGAAATGACTAAATATGATAAGGTTAGTTATACTAATTAATTTATGTTTTATATAAAAATATTATTTTTTATAATCCTATAACATTCATTGTTTTTGTCTCTTTTCATTGATACAGATTTTTATATTAATAATGAACTTTCCCATCTCCATTATTTGTTAACATACTATCTATTATCTATAATTGTGATTGAAATTTTTAGTTATTGTTATATTAATTATAGTTAAAAAATTATTATTTAGATAATCATTTTCTTCTTTATGTTGGTATATTATACTTATTTTTACAAATTTATTTTCTTTATAAATGGTTTTGGATTTATAAAAAAATATCCACATTACGAAAGCTTTCAAATTTCCAGGTATGTACCTTATAGCGAATGTTTAAAAAATGAGTAATTATACACTCATTTTATTCTTAAAGGTTAAAAATTATATTTTTTTATAGGTTTCAGATTTTTTAGGTATATCCCATTTATACATGGTGATTTTATTTACCATATGGAAATAAATTCTAGTTATAGAAATTACACCATAAAAACTGACCTTTTTGAACTCAAATAACACATGGTTTTGACCGTGAAATAATGTTTTTTGCCTCAATCATGACATCCAACATATGTTGGTTTATTCTTGGAATATATTAGCCAAAATATTCTCCAACACTATATGAAAAAAAACTATGTATTGTCTTGCCTATTTAATCCATCCTCTTTACAAGAAAAAAAGCATCGTATTGATTAAAAACATGTTTTTATGTAACATGTGGTGTTGAAAACTGAAATATGGTGGTTTTGTCTAGATATATTATCAAATCACTTATCTCATAATTTTTCAAGATTAAATTAATCAAATACATTCTTAGAATTTCTCTAACATTCTAATCTACCATTTTTGACAATTTTGGTTGATAATTTAGTTTTGAGAAACTAATATCATATTTTCGACCATATATATAAGTTGAACTAAACTTCATTGAATATATTATATCACTTATTAAATTATTTAATAAATTAATTTGGTTTTGGGTCCCCTAATTTATTTGGATCTAAAGCATATTATATTAAAAAATGGTGTTAAAAATAAAAGATGTTGAGCCGTGAGAAACTATTGTTATTAATTAGTTATTTTAACATGTGAGTATCAAATTATAGTTGTACATGTTTGATACTTGATCATTATCTCAATTCCTCTGTTTTAGGTATGGTTTTTGAAGTAGATGGTGTGGGAGAGGATATAATTCGGATGATTCATGAGAAATATGGAAATATATCATGGTGTTAGTTAGTTTTTTTCTTCTACTAGATATGTTGTGTATATTTTTTATATGTTTACAGGTTTTGTGAAATGTTATGTATTTAATTAAATTTAAAAAAATATAGGAATTTTTTATCATTGGTTTATTTATAAACCAACATTGAATATATTTTATATTATTTTCGGGGTAATAGTTTTTAAGAACCGACACTGAAAAAATTATTTCTCAATCATCACTGATGGTTTTAATAAAAACTGATGTCAAAGATTAGTTTTTATCATTTTTTTCTATAGAATCCCACATCGAATAAGAATGATACAATATTTGTCATCAGTTTCTGTAGAAACCAACATGGAAAAGGTGTTTTTGGTGGATTTTAGACATTAGGTTTAATAGAAACTGACGTCAAAGATCAATTTTCAATGTTGGTGTTTATAGAGACAAATGTAAAAAATATGAGGATAATGTTTTTTGTTGGTTTTTAAAAAAATCAATACAAAAATTTATTTTCAACATTAGTTTTGTTATACTGACATTGAAAGATCTGTTAAACTAGTTTTTAAATTAACTTTTAGACCCCAGTTTTAATATAACCAATATCAAAATTATTATTTTTAACATCACCTTCATAAATTTTAGTTAATATTAGATTCCAAAATGTAAAAAAATTGATGTTGAATTACTGTTTCAACTAATGAAATGCATCGAAAGAAAATATCATTAGGAAAATATCATGGATAATAATATAAGGAGTAGTTTATATAGAAAGGTAAATAAATGAGAACAAAAGTTATTTAATCCATAACAGAGAATGAAATTAATCCAAAAATAATATCATTGTGAAAATCTCATGGATAATAAAAACATAATTCTTAATCATAATTATTTTACATTATAATCTCATGCATCATATAACCTCAATAGTCAACACCTTCCACAAGATAGTTTAAAACTACAGGTAAAAACCCATTTAATGCAATATTACTAATTCCCCTAATGCGATTACTGATATATTTGGGGGATATATATTACTAAGACCCACCCATAATTGAATGATAAAATTATTCCTCATATACTGAATAATATATTTAATTTATGTACAGTGTTCCTTATCATTAAATAACCACATTGATTAATGAATATAAATTTATCAATTTTTTCCCAAGTAAATACATAAATTTAAATATAAAACACCTTATAAAAAATGATAAATTTTTTTATAAAAATTCATATCTATGATAAATAATAGAGATATTTATGGAAAATTTAATAGCCAATGATCATATGAAAGTGAATATTTTGAATGAAAGTTTATGAGTATAAACATTAATCAAGAAAATGAATGTCAATACCTTGTTTGGTAAAAATGATCATAAACCATCCTTATAAAAAATTTGGATGTAATAATTACAACATGTTCTCAGAGGATTATTATTAAAATAAATGGATATTATCATTTATGAATAGAAATACAATTAAACGATCTTTAAATATTATTCTTGTGGTTAATATTGTTTTCATCTTGAAAATCACCTTTTAAAACTAAAGGTTAAAAAAATGGAAAATAATTTTCATTGAAAATAAGAATTCAATATTGTAAAAGAGTATTTAAAACATTTAGTGGTCATCATGGCTATAAAATTAGTTCATTCGTTACATGTTAAAACAAACATTCCTTTCACTTTTTTAGTAAAATTCAATCAGTCCTTGTTTTGAAAAGGATATGAAGATCCCTTTCAAAGTATTTTCAAAAAATTAAAATGAGTTAAAATGTCCTTAATAAATCATTATGAAATGGTCTATCTTATTTTTAAAACGCGATTTTATAAGAAAACTGATTTTCAACTTAATAGATAAATGATGTTATATTTTATTTAAAACATTTTCTCAATAATGTTATGTTCCAAAGAGTGAAAAAATGGTATTATTATTGAAAACTTAATGAAAAATCATAGGAGTTGAAAATTAAATGGTTTTATTAGAATAAAATAAAATAATTTCAATATTTATAAATTCAAGCATAAAAAATCATAATTAAAATGAACTTTTGAAATAAAATCTTAGAAATAACATAAAATTGAAGACAAAAAATAATTAATATAACCCAATGAAAAGAAATTGATATATGAAATTATTTACCACTTGGTAATATTAATGTAAAATATAGTTGAAGGAAATAATTTCATTTAAATGTTAAAATTCCATGAATTATTAATTAATTATGATATTACATGTAAAAGGGGAAGTATATACACTATATAAATGAAATTAGGTGCATTACATTACAATATTCCTCAATAAAAGGAAATTGAGAAGAAATATCTTACCTCATGATTTCTTTTGGTTGGACACACATTCAAATAATGTATAGTGATTTTAATAATGTTATTAATTTACAATATAGCCATATTAAAATTTATAGTATCATATATGATCCCCATATAACATTTTACCACCAATTTTTTAATAATATTTCATCATCATCATTATTTATGGAGTTAATTATCTTGTTTAATCATGCATGTTTTATCCTAAATGTTTTTTTCTTGTACATAAAATATATTTACATAATATCTATAATTATATTAATGTTTTAAATATCGTTTTTTCATTATATAATTTTTTATAATAATTATTAAAAATTGAACATGGATAATGGATCACATCGCTTTGTGGAGACTGTAGGTCGTATGTATGCACAAGCGACATTATCATTTAATTAATGGGTGAAAGGGTAAAGAATTGTGTGATTTATTTAATTTAAATAATAAATATAATTTCATATATATCACATATATTAACTAAATTTAACCAAATTAGCTTCCATGTAAAGAGTAAGTTAAAAATGAATCACATCGTTTCACAAGGCGGTAGCCCTCGAGACACACGAGCGACATTATCATATTTTAAATGAAATATAACATAAGAAGGTATATGTGATATTAAAATTAAATTAGTATAACAATATCATAAATATAATATAATTTTTTTAAATACATCATTTTATTCATCCTTTAAATGTGGTGATGAAAAACGAATTACATCGTTTCGCGAGGTGGTAGTTCACCTTACACACGATCAACGGTTTTGTTTCCCATTTAATGGAAGAGGAGATGAATAAAGGTTATTAAATTAACATAATAAAATATTATTTTATTAACTATACTGAGGTAATTATATGATGATGTTTTAATAATATTTTAATTAGGTGGAAGAAGAAACAAAAAAAATGCTCATTTGAGAATGTTACCTCTTTTTCGAACAACTTCTATATGTTTGCACAAAAATCCACTATAGATTTCCTTGATGATAAAACCAATGGATATAATATTTTGGGAGATAAGTAATTAAGGTATTGTTTTATGGATATTTTGAACTAAATGGATTTTAAATTATTAGGAGGGTGGAGAGGTCATGGCCTTTTATAAGTGGGGTAGAGGACACACATGGATTTGTTTTGAAAAGATTCAATTACACCAAAATTTATATCATGCCGAAAGATAAAATAATGTGATATTATCGACCATTATAGGTTATAAGGTCGAATTATTTAAAATAAATTCTATTTAGGTAAGTTTTTAGGTCATTTTAACCCTTATCTACTTAGATTAACCCCCGGTAAATTTGTTTTCACTTAAACTGTTGTAATTATATTTTTACTGTTTTCACTATTGATTAAGGTAAAACATTAAGTTGATATAATTAGTTAATTTAAATTATTCTGATTAAAAATATATAATTCATTTTTCAAAATCCAATTCAATGAATTGGCAGAATCCAATTTAAAATTATATATGCCGACGCAACAAAAAAGAGGGCTTCCAAAGAGAAAATTATCGTATGTATGGAAAGTTTTAATATCATAATTTATTATAAAATTAATTAAAATGACATAAATTATATAAATTTTAATATAATTGAACATGTTTTTGTTTAAAACCAATTTAAAAAATAATTCAACTTTGTAAATATTTTAAACAAAAAAGTATTTTTCAATAAAACAATAATATTTTTCACTATTCATCAAAAATGAAACTTTGTAGAAAAATAACCAAGATTCACCTTAAAATAAA
This sequence comes from Viscum album, assembly GCA_963277665.1. Classification (NCBI taxonomy): domain Eukaryota; kingdom Viridiplantae; phylum Streptophyta; class Magnoliopsida; order Santalales; family Viscaceae; genus Viscum; species Viscum album. The sequence continues at coordinate 609,528,042 of OY728129.1, read as the reverse complement.
ACATATATTATGATTTCAAAAAATTATTTTATTTTTTATAATAAGTTTTCTATAAGTGGTAAAAATTAAAATTAACCTATGTGTGCAAAGTGAGACTAAACATCCTTTTAAAAAATTTCAATTTTTCATAAAACATTTATTTTTCTTTTAAATTATTATCATTTTTTCTCTAATCAATATATATATTTTTGAATTATTTTATACATGTATTAACCATTTAAGTTTCATAATTTATTTAGTACTATTCATACCCATGAACTTAATATTCATGTTATAATGGTCATGTTTAAATAATATTTTAATAGAGTATTTTCATTTTAACCCAGTGTTGCATGCATCAAAATCTATATAAGAGATTGAATTATTTAAAAAGAAATAAATTTTCAAGTTTCAAGGTGTTACATTGTCTTCTATAGTTGGTGCTTCTTGTTATAAACGGTATCAAATATGAAATCCTTCTTTTAAAATCTCAAGGTGTTTTATTATGACCAAATTTTAAGATTTATTAATATTATATCTATTGATTATATTTAATAGTATTTCATTATTATATATTTAGGCCAAATATTTAATAATATTTGGTGATCATACCACTCTATATGATTATAAAATATAACTTCAATAAATTTTATAAAAACTAAGATTATAACATGTTTGTATGTATAAAAACATATATATTATCATAGAAAATAACATCAAATGATAAAAAAGAATAAAATATAATTATCAAAAGACATTATTTTTTTAAAATATAACATTTTTTGGTCTAACTCAATATCTTTGAATGATTATAAAATATAAACTATAAATACATTCTAAATGGAATTGAAAATAAATAATTAAAAAATATAAAATAAAAAAAATAAATTTCAGAATATGTAAATAGAAAATTATATAAATTTCATCAATCTAATGTTTTTTAAAACTTTATATTGATACTTAATAACTTTATCTTCCATAATAAATTTCCTTTTCTTAATTACACTATAATGAATACATATGATATTAGAACAATTTTTTTATTTTACATAAAAATTTAATCATAAATATACTATATAAAAAATAACCTAAGATAAAATGAATTAGATTAAAATAGAATAAAAAATATATTTAAATTAGGGACATGAAATTTATAATTTTCAAATAAATATATTTTTGTAACTATATGAATGGTGGAACTTTAGCAGTGGCAGTGGTGGGTACTGTGAATACACTGTAGTGGCAATCTGTAATGTAGTAGGAACTCTACCGTTGCAGGAAATATAGTAATACAATTCAGTTAAAGAGAATTTAGGCCAAAAAATAATGTTTGGAAAAGGAATAAGGTCTTTAAATCCATAAGACCTTTCGGCCATCAAATTTTATGATCTATGGCCCATCTTTTTTAATGACTTTGTGTATGAGGGCCTTCAGGCCATGTGATGTTTAGGCCTACAATTTATATTAGGGATCCCTCTAAACCCAGTTGAAAAAGGTTTCCTTAATTGAAAATGGATTTACCCCATAATTTTATTATTATTAATAAATATTAACATATATAATTTGTCTCTTTATTAATTATTATTAATTATTAACAATTATTAAAAATATTGATAATTATTTGTAATAACATTATTAGTAATGATATACTTTTATTAATTATAATAAATAATATTATAAATTATTATTAATCAAATTATAAATTATATAAATAAAGGATTCATAATTTTGGTTATAAATAATAAGTGGATAAAACTAAAATCAACCCATTTTGAACCAAAATTGATGTTGTATAAAACAAAAATGTCATAGGTTAAAATAAAGGTGTCATAATTTAGAACATCTTTGGATGTATCTTCCTTGTAACATTATTTATTGATACTCACCCTAAACATTTTGGGAGAAACCTTATATACCATGAGGGAATTGGGAAATTCAATGATTATGCCAATGAGCTATGATACAATATGGAGTCTCGAGTACAAAATATCACTACAATTCCCACCCAGCATTCACATGCTATGAACAATAAAATGAACCATGTCAAAATCCAAAGATTTCGATGGATGAAAAATCTATGTATTGAATCCTTCATGTGGAAATGCTTGACCTATTTTAGTGTGTCTTCCATTATAAGAATTACCATGAAATGGGTTAACACATTAGAAAAGATATTTTATATTTTCTAATGTTCAAATAATGAAAAAGTTGATTTAGCTATGTACCGTTTGGATGGTCAAACTAATCAATGATGGACTCTCATTAAGAATAGAAGTTAAGAGGATGAAATTGACACCATGGAGAGGGGGTAATTTAATAAAATATTTATCAACAAATATATTACTGAAACTATTCAGAATAAAATGGATAAATTATTATTTTAGATACTAAAAAAGTTAAAGAAATCCATTGGTTCCTATAAAACAAACTTCACAAGACATGCATGGTGTGGTTCTGGATTTATCATTGACCTAAACACAAAATCGGTTATTTCATTAGGGTTATAAAACCATATCTTTTAATTGAATTTTCTGTAATTCACTTTTGTAGCTATGAATAAATTATTCGATGTGCTCTCAAAGTGGAAATGGAAAATTAGAAACTCCAATTATCCTCATGATTTTGGGGACACAAATTAGAAAATTGAGCTTCCTAAAAAATAAAATAATAAAAACCATGAAGGAAAGAAGATCCATCTTCTAATATTCTAAATATATAGGAATAGTATAGGGGAATTTTCCCTAATGACCATGTAAATTCTTGAAGTGTCAAAGAGAAGTCCATAAATCACATGAATATCAAAAGAAAATGAATAATGAAAAGGAATATCAACCTTATACACCACCCACACTAAAAAGTTTGAATTATAAATATTTTTTAAATTATATCTAATAGTGAACGAAGGAAAGGGTTAAAGAATATAATAGACATCAAAAACCTCTAAAGCCAAGGGGAAAGGGATAACATATGAAATAAAAACTTTTGAAGTGGAAAAAAACAAATTGATGAAAGGTACACTCATCATCCACACAATAATTTCTGTTGTATTATTTTATTATGTCTATACAAAATTGTTCTTTTCTAGTATTTTTTCTAAGAGCTTCAAAATAGCAACCCAATGATTGGATATTGAATTGTTTATGAAAACTTATAAATGTGTAATGACTTATTTTTGTGTTTATAACTCCAAACTGATAATTTTTTGGGAATGTTCTTCCTAAATATCTTTTTATTCACTCTTTAGTTAAATTTTATGTGAATTTTTCCATGTATTTAATCTCCTTAAATAGATAAGCAATTAATTTTCTATTTATGGAAGTCATATTTCTCATTAAATATAATCCTATGATGGTCTATCAGTGTATGAATTACAATAAACTACCCATGTAAATTTATTCCATTATATGGGTCTTAATACCTAATCATGGGGGGAATCTATCTCAGATGGTTAAAGAGAAACTCAACATGGATGAAATACTAATTGTGAGTGAGTATTTTTTTCTTCCAAAATATTTACATGGTGTTACACAAAATCATAATGCTAAATTTTACATAGTTTTCATACTTAGTGATATACCTATATTAATGACTCAATATATAATTTTGTCGATTAAATTGGAATAATTAAATAAGAAAGTCAAAGTTAACATAGATAAAAAATTTATACACCCATGTGATTTCCCATGGGGTACACTGCTTCTCTTTATTAAGAATAAAGATGGATCAATGCATCTCTACAGTGACCATCCTGAACTTAATAAACTCACAATCAAGAATAAGTATCCTTTATCCCATATTGACCAATTTTTTGATCAATTGTGAGGGCATAAATTCTTCTAAAGGATTGACCATTGATTTGGATATAATCAATTATGGGTGAAAATAGAGGACACACCAATGATATCCTTTCGTACAACACATGGACACTATGAATTCATAGTGATGAAATTTGGAAGTTCAGGTTCCCCTATCAGCATCATGGATATGATGAATTGTGTATTCTAAAATTAACATGATCAGTTTGTGGTAGTCTTTTTAGATGATATTCTCATATATTCTAAGATATAGGAAGAGTATGAATATCATTTTAGGATTGTGATTAAGTCCCTGATAAAGTAGAATCTATATTCCATATTTAGAAAGTTATAAATATAGATATAGAATATACCATTATTGGGTCATGCAATCAATAGATATGGTATATCTATAGATCCTTAAAATATAGAGGTGATTGAAGAATGGACCAGAGAAACAACTATAATAGATATTTGTTCATTTCATGTGTTGGATGGATACTATATACAATTTGAAATAAATTTATATAAACTTTCAAATCCACAAAACAAGTTAACATAGAAGGGAGTAAAGTTCCTCTTGATAGATGATTTTTTTAGATCAATCAATGCATATTTCATTTTCCAACTAAGGAAACTTTGAAAATTATAAGGAGGAAATATAGAGGCTTAATTTTATATTTCTAAAAGGGTATAATTGATGTGGAAGCAATAGATTTTTTGTTAATTAATAGTTTAAAATAAATGATATCTAGATAGTGGAACAAATCATTTCATTGGATGATCAGTCACTGCATGATAATATAAGAGGGATATCTGTTGAAATCATTAGAGTTATAAAATTTTCACTAGACGATCTGGTTAAGGTGATTTATTTATTTTAAAAAAATAGAATCATATATGACTCTTAGTTTACGTGGATTACAACCCATAATGATAATATGTTAGTGGAGACCAGAAGCACTAGATGGGCACAAATATTTTAGTTTAGTGTTATCAAATTATGATGTCATAGTGAAATTCATGTTTAATCATATTCATTTACTTTTAATAATGTTAATCGACATTCCCTCAGGTATTAGGATGCATGTTTTAACTATGTAATATCTTGTATTGTTATTTTAAATTGAGTTTTCTCTCAAATCATTGCCTTCTGAGCATTTATGCCTATATCATCTATAAGATTACATTGTGGTGTAGTTAACTGAGTGAAATGTGTTCTATATTGTAGGAATCATGTCATTGGACCACTTTATATATATTCTTCTTCCTCCTAGTGAAGTTCTAGTGGTGTGTCTTCTTATGGTTTAAAAAAATTAGTCATGGACACTACAAGCAGTTTTAATTCTCACAGTTAGAGTACTTGTAGATGATCAGACCCTATAAAAGGTGTTTTAGAGCTCAATTTAGTAGTAATATTCTACCATTTTCCTTATAGGGTAAGCTAAATAAGAAATTATTAATATATTTTCCATTATGTTTTTAAGAAGTGAAAGTTCACATTTCCAATAGGAATGGAATTATAGGAGAGTAAGGTCAAAGTGGAGAAGTTCAATGAAATGGATTTCAGTTATGGAAGATATAAATAGAGTATCTCTTTCTATATAGGGACTTTTATCTTATCTTAACCTGTGATAATCTAAATGTGACTGGAAAAAATAATGTAAGATGCTGGATAATAAACCACTTAGGATGATATGAATATCACTTTCCAAGAATATGGAAAAAAAATCAAAAAAATAAATGCAGCATCCAAACATTAATTACCCATAAGATTTTTATTGAATAATTTTATATATTTTTTAAACTATAAATTAGAATTATTTTGAAGTATTGATAATATATTTGAAGGGATTGATATGGGTCTAAATTAAATTTGAGGTTGTTTGAGTTGAGGTGGATCAATTCTAGAAAAAACAATTTTAGTGAAATTGATGAAAATATGAAACCTTAATAATTAGGAAGGTTTACACAAAACTTCATATGGATCACCTATGATTTTTTATAGTTGGAATACTTACAAATGATTAACTATAATAATCATAATTTTGTTTGTTAACCTCATAAGGTTAAACATCCATCTTTATAAGGCTCATGAAACTTTATAAGCTTAGGAATGCATCTTTATAAGGGTTGAAGATGATAATCATGATAAAATTCATTGTATGGTTGTTAAAATAGTTCATAAGGTTATTGAACATCATAAGGTTCAAACATATTAATGTTCCTGATCATTATACGGTATATGCATACTTCATAGTGTATATGAAAATCATCATAAAATTTATGTGACATTGTATAGTTAGTGATAATCACAAGGTTAAATAATATAAAATTTTTAAGGTTCCTTATAACTTCTTAATTTTGAAACCCTAATACTTTATGATATAATTATTGTAAAATAAATTAAATATATTCGATAGGGTTTGATACACGCAATCCTGAGTCTAAATGAATCGAAATATAATGTACCATTATAACCTAGCTATTAATTTGGAATGTATAAATTTTACTTACTAATGTATAAAAATTATAGTTCTTACAAATTTACAAATTATATTAATTTTTTATAAATTAATTGTAAATGAAAATAAAAATCATCTGAAGTAAAAAGAAATATTTTTGTAAAAAAATATATTTTTCTGAAAAGTGTTTTCTTCATTTTGTGAACTTATTTTAAAATTAATTTGTACCAATTTTTTAATTTTTTTAATAAATAAACTTAATTTTTTGTATCATGATTTAAAATTATCCTAGAGAGAATATTTTATAATTTTCTGAAATGATTAATTTTTCAATGAATAGTGAAAATATTGATTTTGTTGAAAACCACCTTTCTATTTAAATAATTTACAATGTTAATTTTTTTAAAATATTTTAAAAATAAATATTAGTTCAATTATAATATTTTTAATCCAATTTATGTCATTTTAATCAAATTAAATATAAATTTTTATATAAAATCATTTTATTATTATGAAAATGATTCTTTGGAAAACAGTTTTTTATCGTTCTTACGAGTTTAATTTTAAATTATATTATTCCACTTATTTTATTTTTATTTTATAAAATTTATTGAATAATTTTAATTAAAATTATTAATATTATTTAACAATTTATTCTTAATTTTTTTTTTCATAATGATTATTAAAAGAAGAAAAAACTTAATTACCTTAATTGAGGTTAAAATTGGTTTACTCGGGGTTAAACTAAAAAAGTTAAGGGTTAAAATGACCTAACAACCTACCTAATTTATATATTATGGAAATAGTTGTACCTTATATAATCTAAGGATTTATAATGATCCATTTTTATCCATTTTTCTTTTCTAAAGCATGGGTACATTTTATTCATTTCAAAAATTTCAACTGTGTCCTCTCCTCCACATATAAAAGGATACCCCCTCCCCTCTCCTATCCACACTTCAAGTACCCTTTGTATTGGCCAATACCTACCCAAATCCATTGAATAAATCCTTATAAATTAAATATACTTTGTTATTTTATCATAAAACCATTTTAGGAAGGATTTAGGTATAAAACAAAGTAGGTTTTCTGAAAAAGAAGTATAGTTCTTAACTTTGCATTTCCATTTTATTTCTTCTTATTTCTCCTTAAAATATTTTCAAAGTATTCTAAAACAATTAAAAAATTAATATATATATATATAATTTTAATTTCATAACCTATATCCATTCCATATTTCATAAAATGGGAGACGAAATAATCAACATTGTGTACGATGGACTACCACATCACCGACCGATGTAATTAGTTTTCCGTAACCACCACTCACAGATGGATATAATGATGAATTTAATGTATATATGTGATATTTATAAATCATTTATACTTTTTAAAATATAATATCACATATAAATTCTTACTTTCCTATTGTTTGGAAAATGATAAATTCGCTCGCATATACTTGTGGACCACCACTAATATGAAGCACTATGATAAGTTTTTTCATTATATTTTTGTATAGATGGTAATATGGATATATCTAATGAATAAATATTATATATATTATATAATTATTATTATTTAAATTAAAAAACGGATTTATCTTTCTTTCATCCCATCCGTTAAAAAATGGAAACAACAATCATGCGTATGTACGACCTACCATATCCATGTGCATTGTAATTCATTTTTCTATCTAACCTTTATGGATTACAATGAACACATATCAAATGAATAAAAATGGTATTAATATTGGTTTTAACATTATTTATATCATTTAACCATGATAAAATTATAATAACCAAAATTACCAGACCAAAACATATATGAAAATTGATGCAGTTATTACCCAAAACAGTGATTTTCACAAAGAGTTGTTAATAAAACAATGATAAAAGATTATAAGTAAATCATATAAGGTATTATACACATTATTATGTTTATTTAATATATGTATAATAAATATATATTTATTATACAATAGGTTCACACACAAACAAAGGAAGTCGAACTTGAAGTAAGGGTTTCTCATCTCAAGTTTACTTCCGTGAGACATATGTCATATTGACTGCATACTTATTTAGTGGGGTATATATATACTAACTCTTTGATATTTTATAACATTAATATATTTATATTCGTGATATATAAAGTTTTATTTTATGTTATTTCATTCATATGGGTTATGAGTCGTATGTTACAAAAGTTGTATGGGTTTTATGATTACAATATCATCATTTATTAGGGCTGTTCACGATTATGTTTTCGATAATGAAATATTATGATAGATATATCAATAAACTCATTATTATTATTATAATATAATTAGTGAATAGTTTTTTTATTCAATAGTACAATTTTTCTCTATTTGGTACATAAAACAATTAATATTTATTTAAGAAATGACGACTTTTATTCTCTCTTTAATTCAAAATCCTACATCCATATCCATGTCTTATAATGATATATTAAAAAAATATTTTTAACATAATAAAAATTATTTATTAAATAAATATTTACCCATGTTTTAAATTTTACAATTTTTTTAGAAATAAATCTTCTTGTCATTTTCTGAATGAGGTACTTTTGAATTTTTTTTACAATAGTAAGAAAGGAATGTTTTTAATTAAATATATGGAATTAAATTCTACCATGATAAATAATTACTTTTAAGGTTACATTGAAAGTTTACATGAATCTTTTCAAAGAAATATTTCCCAAAATTCTAGAATTTTTTATAGTTTAAAATCGATTTTCAAAGATATAAGGGTATTTTCAAAAAAAAATATTTTTAGTGACATTTTTATAGTATTTCTATTTATCAACAACAAAAACACTTATTTTAATAATGATACAATAAGGATACATTGATGTAACACCATCCTTATTATTTATTCAGATTTTTTATGATCAATTTTATTATGGTTGTACTAATTTGATGCTATTCTATATATTAATCTGGATGGTTTATGATTATATTTACTGATTGGGGAAATTATTAACATTTAATATTGTTGTTTTCAATATGGATGTGTTCATTGATTATCTTTATTGATAGTATAAATTATTAAAAAGAATTATTCTATTTTTTTTAATATGAATTTTTACATGTTTATGTTTATCCCATTTTAAATGTGGAATAAATTGGACTTAGTAAGTGATGGGTGACAGATGATATAGCCCCTCCATGTATCAATAGGTCCCATGAGACAAAATAGCTTAGTATTTTGGTTGTGGTATTGCCCATTTATGTAAGATTTATTTTCACGATATCGCGATGGTATCGTTATGATGTCTGACATCATGTATTTTCTCATTATGAGATTATATATTGATGTCTATATTATTATATGATTAGTTAGAATATCCTTGGATATGTTTCAATCCCAGATGATTATTTATATGGAATTGTTTTATCATTATTAATTTCTTTCATATTATTATTTATGTTAATGTTATTTATTAAATTGAATGTGTTCCAGTTATTTAAATTTCTATATTTATTATTACCTATTTATTCAAGATATCTTATATTGTACTCATACCCTTACTAAGAATTATAGCTCCGCCCTTTCTTATGTTTCCTTTACTAAAGATGAAAGGAAATTTGTTTTGATTTATATAATGGTATATGATAAAGGGAATAGTTATTTTCTCATATAAAATACTCTATTGTATTTTATGTTTTAAAATGTAAGGTGAGTTTCATGTTTGTATCTAGTTTTCTGAGACTACTAAACTATTTGATGCTTTGGGATGTGATTTCATGTACCTAGCACAAATGTAATAAAGTAACTATCGTCTCAAGGATACTATATTTAGGATATTTATAGATGGTATAAGAAAAATATTATTTAAAACCTTGAAAAATAAATTTAAGAAAACATAAATTAGAGAACATAACCCTAAAAATGACTTTGAGGATAATCATAAGTATATGATAACATGATAATGTTTTGGTAAGGTAGAGATTATGTGGATTTACTCTCAATACATCCATGTTTAGATAATAAAAGTGGATGTGGCTCTAGAAATATTTTACCTACGTGAAATAACAAAAAAATTGGTGAAATGGGATTTGACTTGATCGACACCTAGAGCATGACAATGAGCCTTACTGCACACCTAGTTTGACACTCATGGGGGATATACATGGTTTAATTCACATTTTCTTTATGAAAAACCATATAGTATTTGAATAGACAATGAAAAGGACTAGACTAGGTTAAAACTAAGGTGTGCTATATTAAAGATAAGGTTTTATGATTTATAAATCTTATAAATAATTATATGTTTTTTCACTATGATTATTGGTTCTCGTACTATGTTTTTTAGTTTTAATAAATTCTTAGAACCTAAAGGAATCATGTAAACATTAAATATTATGTTAAATTTAATGATTATGTGAAACCAAATGGGATGATGGATGCAAAAATTAATATCATGATTATACATAATTAGTTATCCTAATATATGATTAACAACCTATACCTTAACCAACTCTTGGACTCACCAAATAATAGAATAATGGAGTTCATTGAGAGATTGGGTGGTGGAGAACATTGAGTTTAGAAGGCTAAATTTCCATCTTTTTATATATTTGGAAAATTATACCTTGGATAATTTCTCAATGTAATGGGAAAATGTTTTATGTGTGAAAAATAAGTGGAAAATGTAATGAATTTTTGAGGAAAAATGAATGTTATGATGGGAGGAAAAAAATTCATCCTATGGATCCATTTATAGTTCATTATCTTAAACGTGGGAAACCCAAGAATTATCTGAGTCAATAAATTCTTGTAAAGGATAACTCATAGACCAAGGAAGGACCTATGTTATACGAATTATTTAATTAAAAGGGTTTAAGTATTTATATATGGGGATTCATGAATTATGTTGTAGAAGTATTTTTATCAAATATATTTTGGTTATAAGAATAATTAAACATCTAATGGTTATGTTATTTTTTGGAAGACTATATGTCATAATATATGTTTTACAAAAGTGTTATGGATACCATCATGGGTTTTTGATTTTAAGGTTAATTCAAAGTTTAAATCCTTAAGCACCCCTTCTTAGGTTTTATGTGATGAAAGTACCTTGGAGACCTTTATTAGGTTTTAATAGTATTTGAGGTACACAAAACACTTATGTTTAACATGTTTTTTATTAAGAGGGTTATTTTAGGAATAATTATTCTATATTTTGAGGAAATAAGTAAAATGTAACTGATAAATTTTAGGGTTAATATGATCATTGATGTTAAGGTAATAATGGATTATTTGATTTTGGGAAAAATATGTCCTATAGAAAGGCCTTGCGGTTAAAAAGTAATTTGATGACAAATATAATTTCTGAGGATGTTCATAAATTTTTGGGAACATTATAATAATGATATTAAAATGGTTTTAAAAAACGAAAACCCTCATGCTGGGTGACAACCCATCACATCTCGCAAGGCCGTGTTGGTTAAACCCCTACCCAATAATGACAAGGGTATAACACCTACCACTTTTTTACATAATGTACAGGTCAAAATGAAATTGTTTTAACTCAAATAGTTTGAGTGATAAATATTGGGTTGATTTTGGGAAATACATTATAAGATCAGATATTTTTTTCAATTATGTGATTAATGATATTTCAGGAGATGTTTTATTAATTTGATATATATTTATATATAACCATTAGTTTTAATATAATGGATTATTTGGGAAGAATGATATTATTTATTTGGAGGTGTAAGATAAAGGGTATGAGATAACCCTTGAGGTTAAAATATTCTTCAATGTTGAGGTAATTTAGGTTAATTAGGATTTAGGGTTATTTATTTATTAAATTATCCATGTCAAAACATTGGTTTTGTTATCAAATTTTAGAAATTAATGTATTATTACTTCATATGAAGGATTATTCATTGGGGGTATTATATTACATCATGGTAAAAAATTTATTTTCAGTAAATACATGATAAATAGAATTTTATTCTTTTATAGATTATATGGTCCAATAAAATATAATTTTTGTGCTCTAGGCATGAAAAATCTTCTTGGATATGAATTCCTTAGAGTAATAAATGATGTTGAAGTTGATCAAGGAAAAACCAAAGGATAAATTATAATTATTAAATAAAAATATATCAATTAAGTATATTATCTTGAGTTATATATCTTGATAGTAAAGGAATACCTCAACTTTAGGAAATGGATCATGAAATAAAATTCTATATATTTACCTTCATTTTCAATTAATTAATGGACTTTCACCCAACAATGATTTATTGCTTAGTAGTTGTTGAATTTCCCTTGATCACTCACTTTCTTATGATCAATGATCTATATCACTATCTGTGGGTTTTTTATACCTTTCTTCCATGTCCATATTTTCACTTCCCAATAATTTTTCCTACAAGGAATCATATTTATGTGTAATTCTAGATGATATTATTACTTCCCTTTCTTTATTATTAATATGATTTTTTATTAAACCAGTATACGATGTGAGTTTTCAATGAAGGTATTTTACAATGTCAAACCATTGATTTACAAGAATACGATAAAATTATGAGGATACAATTTATTGATGGTGTAGAGAAAATAACCGCAAATATTTTATGATATAATTATTTTTAAATAAATTTAATCTATTTTATAGCATGCAATGCACGTAACCCCAAGTCTAAATAAATTGTAATATAGCATACCGTTACAACATTGTAGTTAAATCAGTAGTTATAAATAGTACTAATTAAATTTTAAAAATTATCTGATATAAAAATTTAAAAGATAAATTTATTTTTCATCAATTAGTTATAAATGAAAAATAAAATCTCTTGAAAGAAAATGAAATGTTTTTATGAGTAACTATATTTGTTAAGAAATCAATTTCATCATGTTTTGCGCATTTATTTTAAAATTAAATTTTTTACAATTTTATAAAATTTATTTTAAAAAATATATTTTTTAAATTGTCTTCCCAAAATCACCCTGCTACAAATTTCTGATATTCATTTGAAAATATTAGTTTTTTGATTAATAGCGGAAAATATTAATTTTTATTGAAAGCTGCCTTTTCATTTAAAGGATTTACAAATTTATATAATTTTTAAAAATGTTTTAAAATTAACAACAGTAAAATTATGTTATTTATAATCCAATATAGACTATTATAATAAATTTCAAGTATAATTTTGATATAAAAAACCTTTTATACTTAAGAAAACTTTTTTTGGAAACTGTTTTTTCGTCACACTTGCAAGTTTAATTTTAAATTAAAATTTTCCACATATATTATATGAATTTGAAAATATGTATTAAATATTTTGAATTATAAAAATTTATATTAGATGATAATTAAAAATAATTTTTTTCATAATGAATATAAATTTTTTAAAAATTTATTTACCATAGATAAGGTTAAAATGAGTTTATTAGGGGTTAAACTAAAAAATACAGATTAAAATGAACAAAAAATGTCTAATTTATATTTTATTGACATATTTAAACCTTATATCATCTAATATTCATTAATGAGACATTTTGGAGCCTTGTGGAATGTGTAAAACATGGGTACAATTTGTTCTTTTAAAAACTTAAAGTGTGTCCTCTCCTCCGCTTATAAAATAAAATCCCCTCTACTCTCCTATCCATAAATAAAGATCCATTTTATTTTTCATAAAATACCTTCCAAATTACCTCAATTACATATATCCCGAGAATATTTAGTGCTTTTTTTATAATAAAACTATTTTATGAAGGCTTTAGCTATAAAACAAAAGTGGTTTTTTTGAAGAAGTTGTATAGTTCTTAGCCATGAATTTTCTTTTTATTTTCTTCTTCTAACACTTTAATATATTTTAAAAATATTATAAAATAATGAAAAATATATTATATATAATAAGATGTTAATAGTTTAATTTAATAACCTATATCCATTCTATATTCCCTCAAATATGAAATTCAATCATCGATTATGTGTATGGAAGAGTACTACCTCACGGATCGATGTAATTGTTTTCCCTCACTGGATCTCAAGGATGAATATAATGATGGATTTAATGCATATATATGATATGTATGGAAAAAAATTTCATCTGAATTTATATTATAACATCTACCTTCATACATTCTAAATCAATTGGAAAATGATAACATCGCTCATGCGTATGTGTGGACTACTGCATCCAGACAGTGATCTGAATCATTTTTCATTTTATTTTAGAATTAAAGATAATAAGGATAGTTTTAATGAATATATATGATATATATGATATAATAATGATTTTAAAGGTAAAATATTATTTTAATTTCTTATATTCCATTATTTAAAAAAATGGAAACAACATTCATGCATATATATGACATCCGGTCTCAATGAGTGGTGTAATTCATTTTTATATTGAGATTTTATGGAAGAAAATAACTACCTATAAGATTAATATACATTATATTTATATAATGGTTATAATTTTATATATTATGTAACCATGGTCAATGTTCAAGGACCAAAACTACCAAACCATAACATATATGAAAAAAGAAGCAGTTATTACACAAAACTGTTATTTTAACAAATAATTATTATTATATGTGTGATGAAAGATTGTAGGTAAATAATATGAGTTGTTATATAGATGATTCTAGTTTTTTAATAAATTTATTATAAATATATTTTGATTATAAATCAGGTTCAAACACATATGAAGGAGGTCAGACATGAGGTAAGGGTTTATCGTCTCACATTTACTTCTCTAAGAAATATTCCACATTAACACATATTAATTTTATGAACTATATATATTGGACATTTGATATGTTATATCATGAATAAATATATATTCATGATATTTAAGGTTTCATTTTAAGTTATTTTTTTCAAGGGAGTTACGATTCAAAAGTTTCCAAAGTGGTACGGGTTTTATGATTACAATCTAATCATTTATCAATATTGTTTATGATAAAAGCTTATAATGATGAAATATTTTGATCTATCTCTAAAGTAATTCATCAACATTATTTCCATATTTTTATTCATGAAATTTTCTAGTAATATTACAATTTCTTCTCTTTGGTCCTTAAAATTAATGCGAAATGTTTTTTTTATGAAAAGTCGACTTTATTCATCTATTCGGTCGAAAATGTTTTTTATTCTATATCTATGTTTTATAAAAATAACTTCTTAATGTTTTCAAAATCGTCCAAATGATTTTTAATTAAATTTTCAACCATTTTTGACTTTTTAAAAAATTTATTGAAATGATTATATTTCTATTTTCTAAATGCATACTTTTGACCTTTTTACAACAGTGAAAATGTTTTCTAATGACATGTACATAATTACCCCCCATACTAACCACTAATTTATTTGATGTATAATTTTCATGTTTCCATGAATATTTTCAAATAAAATTATTTTCTTAATATTTTAGATTTTTTTAGTTTTTAAAAGTTATTTTCAAATCGAAAAGATTATTTTCCTCATGAAATTTGTAATGATGTTTTCATATAATTTATATTAATCAATAAAAATAATCATTATTTTAATTATGCTCCACTAAGGATATATTATAATGATAAAAACCAAATTATTTATCTAGATGTTGAATGATTTGTTTTACTAGAGATATACTATTTGAAACCATTTTCCATATTGCTCTGGATGGTTTATGAAGATTTTTATTGATTAGAGAAATTATAAACATTTCATATGGTAGTTTTCAATACAAATGTTTAAATTTATAATGTTTATAATGGACCTTAGAACACCCTGAGATGGGAGGGAAAAATCTGGGTGTTGATTTTTTCTTTTAAACTTATGGATCTTATTCCTATGTTGATAGAAACCTATTAAACCTATCTAATGAGAAAGTGCAGAAAACAATAACATGAAAATAGAAGAAAGAACAATTTTTCTTGGTTCACCACTAAGGGTTATGTCCAAGGAGTATACATAGAAAGATTGTTGATCATACCAAATTCCACTAATCTTTACTAGTTATGGTGTACAAATGTTTAGCATAGTCACTCTATGCAAAACACACTGCATTTATAAGGATTTTTTGTATAGAACACTACGTCCCTTAGATCACTTCCATTGTCTCTTCCATTTTCATTGTTTTTGGAAGGATCAAAACTTAGTTTATCGATATGAAGGTCTCTTCAATGGGTTTTAATTAAATCATACATTTTTAATTGTAGATAGATTCATGTTTGAAGTTCTGTTTTCCTATATAGATGAAATATACTTTTCCACGTACTGTTTGTTCGAAAAAATTTCCTCTGAGAACCGGCCTTCTTCTTCCGCATATCGTAGTACTCCACATACCACCTCCACTTACTACCTCTATAAACTGAAACTGTATACCGCCCTCACAAATAGTGTTTGTGTACTACATTTTCCTATTCTCTTACAAATACTTCTTCATTGAAGACCAACTTCTGCTATGTAAAATGTCTTTCATGTACCACTTACTTTTTCATTCTGCCTTACTCTATGTACTACCTCCCATTCTCCATGTACTACAAGAGGACCACCAAATGAGTTCTTCTTCAATGTATAGACTCTCCTACAAGGATTTTTCTCACCTTTTCAGAATACAAAAAACCCTTTGGAAAATTTCTTATGCGTGTACCTCTTTCAGACATAGTAAAATTCAAATAATGATGAATTACTCTAATGAAATTCACTCTAATCATCTTAAAAAATGGGATTATCACTCCTTATATAGGAACATATATCACCATAATCTTCTAATATATGATTTATAAAATATTTTATTTGATACCGCCTTCACAGCGTACCATGAATCTCCTGTGAATCATTTCCCTACGCAGTGAATGTACCACCTTTTCCTTTGAGAAGAAAAAACTCTTACACAGTCTCGTCTTTCCCTAATTTCTGCCAATGAAAATCCATCCTGAAAACTATCTCTTCCACAAACCACTCTTCCTCATTTTTGTGATTGGAAGACCATCCCACAAACCGATTTCCTTTCACGTACTGCGTACCTTCACATGAACCACATGTCTTCACCATGAAATATTTTCCATTATGTGAATCGTTATTATAATGTGGTTCACAGTTCATCATTATGCATACCATATTTCGTGATCCGTGAAATGTTCCTATAATATGGTTCACAGTTCACCTCCTTTACCAAAACTATTCCTTTTCCAAAATTATTAACTCCCGATTTTTAAGTACAAAAATCTGGCGAACCCTGGGAAAATACAACACCTTCAATACTTCTTTCAACCTCAATCATAAGACACCATTCCTTAAAAACTCCTTGATCAACCTAATATTGATTGGAAAAAACACAAACTATACTCCATTTTGAACAAAGAACAACCTTGGTTTTAATAATCCCCCCTTGGGGTTTGCTTTCAATATAAATATAAATTCAATAACTCACCAGATGCAATCAATACAGGATACATGAGAAAAAAATAATCCAACAGCCTACGTCACCATGGGAAAATATCAGTGTAGAAAAAAATAGGATTATGAATTGGATTCTTGGGTCTTGGAATGATTAAATATGTACAAGATCATCTTTGATTGTTTCCTCATAACATAGAATTGTTTTCTACATTCTCATTTTCTACATATTGTAACTCTTCATTCACCCATATTGGAACATTTTTGAATTTCTATATTCTCCATCTTCCTATAACTAACTAGAAAACAATTTCATTATCAATGAGTTTCTCTATTCTCCCCTATTAGAAATAAACCCATAGAATCAAATTTGTACTTATATACCTCAAATAACACACCCCTAGATCATATCTCACCCATAAACCTACACAACATTCACAAATAGATTAAAATAGTTAATACAACTGAGGAGTGGGGATAAACCAATTCCTCATCATTCTCTAGGAGTTGGTTGAAAAATGAGGTTCAAACAATGTTTCTCAAACACATGTCTTGACAATGGATTGGTCAGTATGTAATCCACTGGATCATTAGTTCCAAAATGATCCATTTTAATCACGCCTTGTTCCAACCTTTCCTTGATGAAGTGATATCTTATTTCAATATTTTTTGTATGAGAATGATGAACATGATTATTCAAAAGATCAATTTCCCTCTTTTTATCATAGAGAATCACCATTGGATGTTTCACCTCATCACCAATATCTGTCAGTTATTTCGTTATCCAATGTAATTGAGTTCAAGACTTGGTAGTGGAGATATAAAATTCTTTTGAAGTAATGAGAGAAGTGATTTCCTATTTCCTACTATACCATCCCACACATTTCATTCCAATGAAGAATGCTCCAACACAAGTGGATTTTCGATTCACCACATCTCCAGCCCAGTCAGCATAAAAAAATGTTGATAGTTCATTTTCTTTTCCCACAACAAAGTATATTCCATACCTTTCAGTACCATGAATGTTCTTCATTATTCGTTTAACTACTTCCATATATTATTTATTTAGATATCTTTGAAAGTAGTCTACTAAGCATGTTTCAAAGGAAATATCGAGTTATTTTGCAGCTAAGTACAATAGACTTATGATTATTCTTGTATACATGATTAAATCTAAAGAAACCCCATCCTCATGCTTTTTATGTTTAGTTCTAACTGAAATTAGTGTTGACATTTGTTTGGATTCATTTATATTGAATTTATTTAGAAATTATCTTGCATACTTTTCCTATGAAATGAATGTTTAGTCTTTCTTCTAAATCACTTATAGTACCAAGAAGTTTTTGATTTCACCAATTATAGACATTTCAAATTATTATTTCATGTGATTGGAAAATTAATCCACTGTTCTCTACCTATATCCTTAAAATAAATATCATCTAATTACACCAGAACCATGTGATGATCTTTCTGATAATTCTTCACATAGATGTTGTGATCCACTCCTCCTATTTTAAAATCGACCATCTTCATATAATAATCCAGATGAGAGTACCATTCCTGTGGTTCCTGTTTCAGACTATATAGAGCCTTATTTAATCAACAAACCATTATTTTATCATTACTAAGGAGAAAAACCATTGGTTGTTCAATATAGACTTCTTCTTCAAGAACACCCTTTAAGAAATCTACCTTGACATCCAATTTATACACTTTGTATCCTCTTGGAATTTCCATAGAAATAAATAGTTTGATTGACTCTTTTCTATCAACTATAGTAAATCATTCTTCATCATTAACACCTTCAATCTGTGAAAAACATTTACACACCAGTCGTACCTTAATTATGATCATATTTCCATACTATCCAAATTTATTTTTTAAAATCCTCTTCGTACCAATAAGGTTGTGTGTTTCAGGTATCTTAACCAGATCCCTTGTTTGGTTGTTATCAACCTGATCCAATTCATCATTTATGGGCTTAAACAATGATTTATCCTTTGTATCTTATTCAAATGAGTATGGTTCCACAATTGAAAGGAATGTATATTTTTCAATATTTTTTATTATCATAGTCTACATGGGATCTCTCCAATCCCCAATGATGTTGGATTGATCAACATCGGCTCTTTGATTTATCTAATAAGGTTCAGAAGAATTTTCTTCAGCCATCGTTTCTTCTTATGATTCTTCTTTTGAGTTAACATCATGATGTTACTCCTCGATTTTTGTCAAGCCTTACTCTATTTATATATTTGTATTTTTTCTATATTTGTATATTTTTCGAATTATAAATATAAATTCTATGTGAAATTTGTGGTTTAGTATTCAAGGATATTCACACCACAACATTCCAAAAATTTTCAAAGACATTTATTGAAACATTTTTTGGATTTTCTGTTCATTGAATATCCATGTAATATTCCTTCATATGTAGTGTGACCATAATTTCCTTGGTATCCTTCTTAGTTTCGGATAAATCATTTACTTCTGAAAACATGAAAATACTTCAAAGAGTTCGTCCGTCCATACCACAACTCATAGTGTGTCTTTGTTTCCCCCATATAAATACCTATTTAGTTTCGAATATATATTGTATCTTGAACAAACTCTTTCCAGTAATTGTGAGAGATATGACTCTCAATCAGCAAAGTTCTATCCATACTATTCACGTTTCTATTCTAGCACTCAACAAATCCATTTTTCTACAGACTTCTCATAGCAGCCACCTCATGTTGTATCCCATGTTTCTATAGGTAATTTTCAAACTCAATGGATGTATATTCTCCACCATTTTCATATTGTAGAACTTTGATTGTCTGTTCTGTATCATTATCATCTATTCGGTGATATGTTTTCATGAAATATTTCACTTTTCGTTTCTTTCGTATAAACATCACACAATCTATTATAATATAATCATTAATAAAAAGAGCAATGTACCTTTCCCCATGAGTTCCAGCAATATTTATCGGACCACATATGTTTTTATGAATCAGATCAAGAAGATTTTATGCCCTTTTATTCTTTGGATGATATGAACTGCAAACCAACTTACCTTTAATGCAATAATCATTAGTATTCTCATATTAACACTTCATATTAGGGATATACATGAATATCTTCTTCTTAGGTATTTTTTCCATGTCTTTTTGAATGATGTGACCCAAACTCAAGTGCCACAAGTTGTTTTCTTCTTCAAAAGTCATGTAGATAATGTTCTCTTTACTAAAAACTTTATATAGGTTACCATCAGTTCTACAACCTTTCATGAGAGAATCCACTATTCTTCATTTTATAGTGCACCCCTTTTGATTGAATGTCACTATAATTACGAATTCATAGAGTTTACTCACACTTAGGTTATTGTGACACAACCTTCCCACATAAAGAACATCAGTCTTCTTCAGCTCACTATTTCGCAGTTCAATACTTCCAATATATTTAATCTTCAAAGCACCATCATTACCGAATCTTACTATTATATATACCTTTTTCATGACATTAATTAATAGGTATGAATTTCCCATCATATGGTATGGGCATCCCCTATCAATAATCCAAGTGTTTCTATTCCTAGTAGCTTTGAGACCTACTTCTACAATGTTATATTTTTAAATTTTCTTCTTCTCCTTCCTTGAAATATTAGTTTTAGTGAAGGAAAAAATATTTCTTTTTAAAATCTATTTTCTATGTGCATAGGTTCATCACATTGAAACCATCCTTCCAGAGGAGATAAATTATTTGTAAGAACAACACTATTTGGTTGGGGAGTATTGACTAGTCTCTGAGTTCTGTATGAATTGTTCCTAACATGCCTTTACCTGAAATCAACAATGTTATGGCTATAGTTAGAACTATAAAATCAATGTCCATAGAATCTATTTATTCGATAAGAATTAGGATATAAATTCTTTATCCTTGGTTGATTTCCTATGTCTTCCCTATTTAAATAACTCCTTAAATCTTCACAATATGACATGGTATGGCCTAGATAGACACCAAATTGACCTTTTATAAGTGGAAATGTATTTTTTTACTTATATTACTCTCTATGATAACTTTTATAGAAGGATAGTTTGATAGTATGTAATATTTGGAAACATGAGGAAAATATTCAGTCATCCTTTCAGTATAATTAGAGATTGAATTTGTTTGGACTTCAAGTGTCTCTAAGAGATGTACGACATTCATCATGCATTTATTTTGGCCAAATTTACTTCCAGAATTCGACGTTTCTGCATTACAACCAATTCCTATGTTTTCCATGCATGAGAATATTTGATCATTTAGAACCTTTTCAACACCCTCATAAGTATGCTTAACACTCTCAAGCATCTCAGCATCTGAGACTTTTCGAAACTGAATTTTCTTCTTTATTTCTTTTAGACTGAATTCCCTTTCATATTTACTATGAAGAGTAATAACATCTTCTTCATGTACCTCAATTGTTTTGGACATCTTCTCTGGTATAAATGTAAGGTCATTAATGACCTTTTCCTATTATTTTATTATAATATTTTATTCAAGAATATATTCTGTGATTTTAAAAGATTTTGAATATTCCTTTACTACTTATTAATTTCTATAAATTGTAGCTTCAAATATATAAACATATTATGATGACTCTTCCACTATTTCTTTACAGTTTTTAATCTCTTGCATTGATTATCAAGCTTACCAAATTAATCCTTAATTTGTAACTTGAGATCGATATCAGTGGTCAACTGATTAGTTATAGATTCATCTCATAATGTTTCTGTTTTTTCAAATGTATCTATTATTGAAATATGGGTTCTAAATTTAAACTCCAGTTATTCCTCTTCAAATAATTCACTATCATCATATTACTATTTATAAAAAACATTTTCTATGATTTCTTACTAGAAATGGAATATACCTTTTTGACAAAAAAATCTGAGGATTATTTATGTCTCCAGTTTCAGTTCCTTCATTGTAGAACTTTCTTGTTCATCGAGAGGCAATGGACCCAAATTTACCATAACAAAAAAAGACAGAGTTAATATGCATTCAAATTTACCTTTTCCCTTCATAAATTTATTAGAAATGATAGAAATAATTTATTTTTCGTCATCATCTTCATCAAGTATATCTCCTATAATTTCCCATTTTTATATGGATTTGAATTCCATTTCCTTGATTACTCGAGTCATTGCATCTTTTATTTTGACTCTCATCTCATATGTCACCAGGCTTCTTAGAAGATCATTCAGAGAAATTTTGGAAAGAACCCTTTCCCCAAGGGCAGACACCTTTTCATTGTAAAGAGGTGGAATTCTACTCAATATTTTCTTCATGGTCAAAATGGACCGAAGGCATTGAATTTTTATTATTTTTGATAATCCACCTTTCAAGGGGTGATGTGGAACCCTTACAAGGACTGAAGGCTTAGAGAAAATTACATGACCCATAGGTCTTAGAAAGAATCACCCAGAAAAGACAACTTGGAATTGATCCTCCCTAGTATATGTCATGATATCAGCACTCCACCTTCCCAGGGCTGGTCGACTAATTGTCCTATGCAAATCTGACCAGCCCGGGTACCGATGGTAAAGCCATACCCTTTCATTCTTCCAAATATGGTTAGCTCTTCTCTAGTGAATCAATTGTACCAAAGGCCTTGGGTGGCCCAAAATCCTTTTAGGACACGAGGCCTAAACTGGTGGCCAAAGTCCCAAATGGATGAATAGTTCCTGCTGCTACAGTACCGAACAATACCTACTACAGTACCTGGTACAGTTCCTACTATAGTACCAAGAAATTCACCTTAAACCGGGTTTGATCTCGAGTCTCTTGGATGCACCTATCGAGTCCTCACAAACTAGGCCAAGGTACATGTGCATTTTCTTCACAATATCAATGTATTTGATTTACCACCAAGTCCTCATATTACTTTAACAACTTCAGTAATTAGATTGAAAAATGAATATGCATTTTTGTCTGGTTTTATTCATAGATCATCAAACCTATTATGACAAACATATTGTTTTTCCTCCATCAATTTTTTGTCACCTTCATTATTATTCTTCAATTTTTCCCACATAATCTTTAATGATCCAAACTCATCACCTTTAGATATATATCATTAGAAAGAGATGTAGTGAGGGGATTTTATGCTTTAACATCTACATCAACCATTTTTATACATGTATCAGTCATAGAAAACCCAGTTGAATTAGTGTCCTATATTTCTTATGTTTTGGAAAATAAGACTTCCATTCCAAGAGATCTTTGATGATATCTCATCTAATTCTTCCAAATCTGGATGTTGCTTCCATCAAAGGGGGGAATCCCCTAAAATTCACTGTATTCTCCATTATAGAAACTAAGGAAAGAGTTAACACCAACAATATTTACCCTCAGATACCACTTGAAGGACCCCAGAACACCCTGAGAGGAGAGGGTAGAATCAGGGTATCAATTGTTTCTTTTAAAATGATGGATCTTTTTCCCATGTTCGTAGGAACTTGTTAAACATATCTGATGAGAATTTTCATCAAAAAAATAGCCAAATACAAAGAAAAAAATAATAATTTTACTTGGTTAACCACTTAGGGCTACGTCCAAGGAGAATACAATGATTGGTTTTTAGTTGAACCAAATTACACTAATATTAACTAATTATAGAGTTCAAAACTTTAACATAGTCACTATGTGCAGGGAAACTGCCTTTACAAGGTTTTAGGGAAAAAAAATACACCCCTCAGATCACTTATGTTAACTCCCCCATGCTCACTACATTGTGAAGAATCTGGAATCAGTTTACCGAATCGAATATCACTTCAATGGGTTGGCATTAAATCATGCATCCTTAACTATAGATAGATACTCAGTTGAAGTCATGTTTTCCCCCATAGATATAACCTAATTGTCCGCATAATATTCATTTGAAAACTTTTCCTCTTAGAACTAGCCTTCATCCTCTGTGTACTTCAATGCTCCACATACCCCCTTTGTGTAATACCACTAAAAACTGGGAACACATACCACCTTCACACACTGCGTTCGTGTACTACCTTTTCTTCTGCTCTTGCAAACATCTTCTTCACCATGGACCAACTTCCCCTCCATGAAGCATCTTTCACGTATCACCTTCTTTTGTGTACTGCATTCATCTATGTACCCACTCACTTTATATGTGTACTTCAAGATCACCGTAGACCAAGTTCTTCCTCCATGTGAAGACTCTCATATGTGTACCTATATTCCCTTCATGAACTATTAAAACCCTTCGGAAAATTTCTTCTATGAAAACATCTTTCAGACTTAGCCGAATTCCCAGAGTGATGAATTACTATATTGAAATTTTTCTTCCTCACATTAATAATGGGATTAGATATCCTTATATAGGAAAAAAGGTACACATAATCCACAAATCCAAGATTTATCAAATATTTGATACGACACTACATTGACCACATACCGTTCATCTCTAACCAACCATTTCACTATGCAGTTCACACACCGCCTTTTCCTTTGCGGAAACCAAACTCTTCTATGAACTAATCTCCACCTCATTTCTGCCAACGATAATCCATCCCATGAACTGTATCTTCCGTGAACCTCTTCGCCTCATTTTTTTAAATGACATGCCATCCCTCAAACCGATTTCTAGATATGTACTTTGAACCTTCCTGTGAACCATAAGTCTTCACCATGAACCAATTTTTGTCCCTCGAACCATTATCTCTATGTGGTTATCAGTTATTAATTCTATGCACCATATTTCGTGATCTGAAAACTGTTCCTCTAACATGGTTCATAGTTCACCTCCTTTGCTGAAACTCGTCCTTTTAGAAAATGATAAACTCCCGATTTTGAGGTCCAAAAATTTGGTTAACACTGAGAAACTATGCTACTTTAAATACTTCTTTTATCCTCAATCATAAGACCTAATTCCTTAAAAACTCCTTTATGAACCCAATCTAAATTGACAACAAACACAAACCATATACAAATTACAACAAAGAACAACCCTGGTTCCCAAAATTTATTTATTTAGGAAATTGTTAACATTTTGTATTATTGTTTTCTATATGAATGTTTATATTATTATGTTTCCCCCCTTTCATATAATGAATTAATTGGACTTAGTAGGTGATATATGGGACCCATTATAACCCCTAGAGATATCTTTAGGTCTCATGGGACAAACTATCTTGGGTTCTTGTTTAAGGCCTTACCCATTTTTGTAAGATGTCTTAGAATGAGGCCTTTATGGTATGGTTATGATGGTTTCTTTATGCATACCCTCATTATGATATTATTTATTTATTTCTAGGTGATTATTTGACTAGTTAGAATATACATGGTTATGTTTAATGCTCATGTGATTATTTATATGGAATTGTTTAATCATCATTTATTACATCCATATTATTGTTTATGTTTATTTTATTGATTAAATAGATTGTTTTTAAATTATTTAACATTCCCTATTGGCTAGGCTTTATTTATTCATGATAGATTCTGATGTACACGTACCCTTACTACGCATTAGATATCACCCATTTCTTATGTATCCAATCTGTAAAATTTCAGGAAATGTTTTATGATTGATATGAAGAGGTATTCTAAATGGAAAAATGGTGTTATAAATGAAAGTAATATGTTTTAATTTATCTTTTCAAATGTAATGTGAGTTTAAAATACATGTCTAGTTTTCCAAACTAATAAACTATTCTATCATTTGAGATTTGATTGCTTGTTTCTAGCACTAATTTAATAATGTTACCACCAACTATGGGTTACTAGGGTCAGCATATTTTCTATCAGGTTCCGTTGTTTTAAAAATTGTTTAATCTAGAGAATCAAGAATGAATTATTCGAAAGAATGAGGATTAAAATAGTTGATTCCAATACTATTATTCATCGATTAAATATCACATTTATTATGATAAATTATTATTAAAAATAAAAAATATTAGAATATTAATTGAAAAATGTATTGAATATAAAAGGGATAAATTAAGAATAAAAAATTTATTCTTGAGTTTCATAATTTTGAATATGACATGATTTTCCATTGAAGAAAAAATTTATAAAATGAGATAAATTGAAAAAAACAACCTGAATTTTATCTATGAATGGTTTAGGGAAAGTGACATTAAGTGATGATAAGTTGAGTACATTCTGTGGATAATGAATCAGATCATTGTATGCATGTATGATCTTATAAACATGGTGATTTTTATGATTAAATAAGGATGAAGGTTGATGTTTTGTTTCTGAATTAATATTTTCTATGAATTTAAATACCTTTCATAAGATGATGTTATCGTTGGTGAATAATCATCTAGAGGTTCACTAAATATCTTGTTCACAACTAGTAGAAAGAAAATTATCATGGAGACTAGTAATACTAGTATAAAAAATTCCACAATTATTTCTATTTTTTTTTGTAAAATTCATGGATAAGACTATAAATCCATAAAACATTCAAGGAAGTAAAATATCCCACTATTATAAGAAATATAATATTATAGTGATAAATATTTGTATCATATCTTGACAAAATAATATAAAGTATCAAGCTCTAAAATAATGGAAGAAACTTGAAAAAATCCTTGTATTTTGAGAATTAATTTACATTATTGTTGCACTCAAGGTGAGCACCTGTTTATATTTAGTTGATTATAAACTAAATCATACATAGATGTTTAATTAAAAATAATTTTTTAAATGATATACAATCGATTAATCCCCACTCTTAGTGGTATTCTATTCATCATGGAAATTTCAAGTGGTATTAGAGAAATATAGGTTCCCTCTTAGATCCTACCTTTTCAAAGAATAGAGAATAAAAATTCATTAATTTTCATGGGATTTTCTATTTTTTAGAGAAATACTTTTTTTTTATTAGAATAATAAAGTTATGTTTTATCTATCATCATATGATTTGGAAATTAGTGATGTAATGAATGTGGGGTTTCTACTTCTCGAGAGGGATGCTCCCATGACCTTCATAGAAAAAAGAAACTTGTAGTTAGATGTGAAATGTAAAAATAAGATATCATCTTACTTATCATATAACGTTTACAATAAATGTATGAGGATCAGTATTGATAAAGGTATACGGTAAATGTTGGATAAAATGGGTGAGGTGAATGTGAAGATCAAGGGAGACAAACTAAAAATCTGTAGAATAAAGATTATGATGTGATAATGCATAAAGATGAGACCATTGAGGACCATTTCACCAGGGAGAGTGAGATAGTTAGTTACATCAGGAAATTTTGTTCTAATATGTCATATTATAAAATTTTTAAAAATTTAATGAAAAATATTTTATATCGATTTTATTTACTATTTAATCTCTAGAAGAAATGAAAGATATTTCCCTTAATGAGTTGTAAAATAATATTCCTAATAATGAGGTGAGTAATGAACCAATTTTTAAGAAGATAGATAAAGAGGATATGGATTTAGAATCCATAAAAAATTAAAGATAAAGGACGAGGAACATTAATCCCCAAGTGCGTTAGATAAAGATCATTAATGTTATGAGAATAAAAAATTAGTTATTAAATTTATCTCAAAAAATATTAAAATAGTTAAAAGAGAATATAGTGGAATACTCTCACTCAAGTGCTTCAAATGTGGGGCAGTTCTAAATTTTTTAATTGATTATAGAAGGAAGTATAAGAGTATGTAGCATGAAAAAGATGTTTATAAAGATAATCCTTAATGAAAAAACCAAAGGTGTAGTTTCCAAAAAATATAGGAAGATTGATAAAAGAAAAAGAATAATTCAGTGAAGAAATAAGTGAATTATATTGAGTAAAGAGGAAGAATAAATATCTTATTCATGAAATTATTAAAAGTATTAACATAAAATAAAAACTACACTTCATGGTATATATTGAAATAAAATATTAAATAACAAGAAATGAAAAAGAAGGATAAGAAACCTCTTTAGAACACATGTTTAGAACTAAGTTTAAAGTGCATTTTGAAAGAAACACTCAATATAAAAATGAAATTAAATATCTTATTAAGGACATAAAAAATATGAATAAAGACTAATATGTGTTTTATAATAGATATAATTATCACAATGGTAAAATCAATTTTTTAAAGTAAAAGTGGCTAGGAAGTAGAGGATTATGATGATGTTTAAAAAGAATGTTTTATTTCTGAAGGGGAAAAACTTTTCATTCCTGAGTCAAGTGGTATAAATATGAAAAATTCACTATAAAATATTAGTAATTATTATGATAAGTATATGGTTTTGAAATCTGAGTCATCTAAATTTACATGGAACTGTTGTAATCAAGTTCACGTAAGACTATGAAACTTTTAAATTACAAATATGTTTTTCACTAACAATGTACATTCAAAAAAAATATGTAAAAGGACGGGTTGAAAACAACTCTTTTAATGAGATATCAAAATCCAATAATATATATGTAATGATGAAACATAATATCTCTTTAGAACCTTAGGAAAAGGAAGGTTGGAGTTATACTAGAATAAGAATCTAGTGATGAAAGACATGCTCAAAAACATAAAAGATAAGATAGATTAAAATATTATTGTTGGTTTTTTATCTGTATTTATATAAATAATATGATTTATAGTATAAAATGAATCTCTTATTGAATTGGAGAATTTATTAATTTAGGGGGATCTATTCCAAAAATAAAAGCAACAAAACTATAAAATGACCGACAATGAATGAAAATTCATATGTGTTCCCTATCCAAAAACAGTTTTGAGAGTATTGGGGATATATGTGGAATATGTGAGATGAAATGTCCCTATAAAGTAGAATTTATGAATTTTACTTCAAGTAAAATTCTGTAGGATGATGGAGAAAAGAATAATCTAAATATAAAAAAGACAGATAAGTCATTCTTAGTGGATGTTACACTCAAGGACATTAAGAGGACAAAGACATGGATCCTTGATAGTGGTTGATCATCACATCTGAATGAGGATACCAAGGTCTTGAAAAATACTAAATAAAATTATTGTGGTGTTGTGACCTTTGGTAATGAGAGATACCTTTAAATTAAAGGTATTAAAATGTTTGAGATAGAATCCCAAAGACTAAACTCAAAAGTTTTATTATTTATTGGTGGGATTAAAAATACATGTTGAATGAGATTAACCTCTATAATGATGATAGTGAGGTTAAGTAACATATTTCTCATTACGAAGATAAATTATAGATGAATTATAACAATACATGAAGGAATTGTGTTATCCCTTTTCAAATTGGGGTCACAAAAAATTCATGCCATTTGGGTTCAAAATATGAGAAAAAATTATGGAAGATAAGATTTCGAATTTTTTTAAAGAATTATAATTAATATTTACAAGGCACATATAATTAAAACCATACCTCATCCCAAGATATAATGAGAAGAAATTTGTGAAACATTTCAAAATTGGAAAATTACACTAGGTTGCCACAAAAAGGTAGAAATAGTGTCGACCACGCCTCTTGAGATGATAAATTCAAATCCATGTATAAAAATGAGACACAATTAAACTAAAGTTGATCTTTATATCATAACATTTCCTAATTAAGAAACTCTAATGGAAAATGTGATGTTTATAAAACACAAATTTAATGTAGTGAAAATGTTAAAAATTTCAAGGAGAAGAATTGTGAAAGAATTAGGTATGTGTGTCAAGAACATCAAATATGATAATAATAAGGATCACAAAACAAGGCCATTTTAATATTATATTGGAAAATATGATATTAATAACTAGTGTAGAAGTCTTTACACACCCAAAAAAATTGGATTGGTAGAGATTAAAGATAGAAGTTTGGTAGAGATGGGGAGATGCATGCTGATAGAATATAATACCTCAATATTTTACTTGATAAAGATGATTTATAAGACGATTTATATTCAATATATATTATGTTTGAATCCAAACTCTAATATTACCACATATGAAATTTTGGGTAATAAAAATTCCCAAATGGAATACTTCATAGTGTTTGGGAGTCCATATAAAATAGAGATTAAAAATAATGAATTTGGGAATGTTTGATGAGAAGGTTGAAGAAGGTATATTTTAGGGGAAGAAATATAGTGGAAATGGATACAAATATTGGAATAAGATACTTTATAAAATAGTTATTTGTTGGTTTTTCAAAATAAATGAACATAAACTCAATATTAGTTTTCTAGATGAATCATATTTCAAGGATTCTATTGAATACCACAAGTAGAATTTTGAGATAACTTGTGGGTAACTGGTTAAAGTTGGGCCTGAGTAATTTCAAAATTAATTTGATCAGAATAGTGATATGGATGAGTCTACTAAAAATAAAAAATAAAATTATCAAAAGGTAAAAATTCATGTGGAAGTTGTAAAAATAATTGGATGTATGAGTGTACCTATTAAAATAAGAAGAAGACTAAGGTTTGAGAATCAACGACCACTAATTTATAAAATTTACTACATTATATGACTATAGAAATCACGTATTAGAGTGGGTTGAAGATATGAATGATGAATTAAACCAAATAAATAATAATTATAATTAGGATCCTACTCTTAGATCAAATTAAATATTGGTTTTTTAGAAATGTAATATCATGAATTTTTAATATAATTATATAATTTAAACAAATTATATAATTTAACAATCATTCAATAACTAAAACTAGCTAAAATATATTTTATGCGAACTTGATGAAAATATTTCTAGATATTCACATAATATTTTAATGATATTATTCATTTTTCTAATTCTACATCATTTTTTATAAAGGTAAATAATATGCTATTTTTAAGTTATTTCATAAATTTAATGTTATTCTTAATAAAAGAAAATTTCATGTTTAAGGGATTATCAATAAAATAAAAGTACTTTTATTTTGGTGTAAAATTTATAGTTTTGATTATAATGAATTTTTTGTATTTATACTATTACTTTTGAATATATTGTTATTATTCAAGAAATAAGATATATATAGAATTTTATTGAAACATGACATAATTATGAAATTTATAATTAAATAAAAATATGTATATAGCTTATATGGGTATTTTTGTAATAAATTTAAGTGATGAATTATAATTACTGATAAATATAAATTTCCAATATTTATCAGGGTAAAGAAAGTATTTATTTAGAATGTTATGAAATTAATGGATTATATTATTTCTAGAATTGTAATTATATAATTATGAAACTTAATAGTAAACATATTATTCCGAGTAATAATTAATTCAATGTAAGGGAATTATTTATACTCATGTTAGGGTAAATAGTGGTTTGGAGATATATAAAGGTTAATCGCTTCTCATGTAAGGGTATTATAATGACCGTGTTAAGGTTAGATAGTGATCACATAAGTGTAGTGTTTTAGATCTGACGATTTCATTAGGGTGCATACTAAACTATACTCTCATGTAAGATTCACTATATTTCTATGTAAGGGTCATTTTGTTTCTCTTGATTCATGTAAGGGTGATTTTGGAATTATTATAAAGGGCGTGTGGTGAAATTGAAACTTATGTAAAGGTCATAGGGAGAGTTTGAAAACCTAAAAAAAGGTAATATTAAATCCATGAAAGGTTTGTTCACACTCTCAAATTTAAACCTACTATATCACGATCTTCTTCCTCATGTGAAACATACATATATTATCAAAGAATATAAATATATTTAATATGCCATCATCATATTAGGTTACATGTCATATTATTTTAAAAATAATAACAATATTAGTGAAACACAAGAAGAATATGAACATCAACATTTATAAAATCTTGTTTTATATCTCCATATAATCTGATAATAGTTTACAACTTTCCCTATAATCCGAAAAGAACTTGACCAAAATGGAATCCTCATGTTTTGATATTATAGAATATTTTATGGGAAAATAAAAAGATTGGTTGTGTAGAATCATATCTCAATCTTGGGAGTTTTATTTATGGAAAATTTAGTTATTTAACAATTTGGAGATAAGTTTTGGAAACTGCATCTTAGTGCCATATGATAATTTATATGTCGATGGAAGATATATTTTATTAGAAGATTATATAAGGGATATATTATTATATTGACCTTGCTTAAAATTTGGATAGATAAGGATAACTACCTGGTTTAAGTAGGTTATGATATATCATAGTGCTACTAGGGTCTCTTCCTTAGATTTATTCTTATCTTATATAGTTGTGATCATTGTATGAATTAGAGGAGAAATATAGTGAGATTAATGATGTGTCTGATCAGCAGAGTCAATCTCTATAGGAGAGAATTTCATTGGATGAAATATAGTTATTTATTTAAGTTAAAATAATTATTAAAATTTCATCTTTTAAAATTTTCAAAGTAGTAACTTTATTTTTGAAATAAAAATTTGTTTGAGTTTGTAATTTTTTTAAAAGAAATATATTTGAATGTTTATGGAATATTAATTCTACCTTTATCACCATCAAAATCAGAATTATTTTGTTCTAAAAGCATAAAAAATACACAAAAACATTTCACACCCTGACATTTAATTTAATGTAATTTTATTATTTATTGGCTCTCAGTTCTCATTCCAATGTCCGGGCTGGGCTGCAGTTTAAAATTTTTGTCTTTTAACAATTTTATTTGGTTTTGGACCTGTGCGAGTCACCACATGGTTGGCGGTAGCCACACAGTCGGCTATAGAGCTGTAAAATTTCTCATTATTCTTATTATTATTATCATTGTTATTAATGTATCATTATTATTATTTATATTTATTATTATTATTATTATTATAGATAAAAAAGTAATAGTGTTGAAACCCCGGGGGGGGGGGGGGGTGTCGCGACCCCCTCCTTCTCCCCCCTGGCACGAGGTGCATCCCATTTTCTTCCTTACAGCGGCACGAGGCGCCCTATCCTTCCAGCGGTG
This sequence comes from Viscum album, assembly GCA_963277665.1. Lineage (NCBI taxonomy): Eukaryota > Viridiplantae > Streptophyta > Magnoliopsida > Santalales > Viscaceae > Viscum > Viscum album. The sequence continues at coordinate 609,494,539 of OY728129.1, read as the reverse complement.
CAGCGTAAGGAGCATCTCTCCCTAGGTTATCCCTTACAACATGCTCCCCAGTCTTTCCCTCCCACTCCATAGAACCTCTCCCCCTCACCATCCATAGCCGGCCATGACCTCAACTCGCAGTGTCGGCCTTCATCCTTGCCCTGGCCCTCCGCACCTTCGGGCAGTAGCTGACTCCTGACCTCACCCTCTCCCAGTAGCCACTCTGGCTTTCTCCTTTCATTCTACCAGGTCCTCCAACCCACCAGCCTCTGGCCTTCTTCACCTTCGGAAAGGCCGCCTCTAGCCTCTGGATTTCTACACCACAAGCTAGGCCATGCATCGGCCTCCTTACTCCGGCTATCAACACATCCGACCCCCATCTCTAGCTGTCTCCCTCTCTGGTGGGTACACCCCTCCTCCAAAGTGGCTTTCCAATTATTTTTTAGGGGTTTTCCTTTGATTTAGGAAAACCCCAACACCTTGGTTTTGTTTTGGGCATTTATCTCATTGTTTTAAGTGTGAGGTTGGTCTGCATGGAGTTTTTCTTCCTTCTACTAAAGCGGCATTGCGGTCTCATGACATTGATGTCGGAGTTTTCCGAGTTTTTCCTTTCCCACACGATCTATGTCACTTGTGTGTTTCAAATTAAATTTTTAAATACCATTCGAACCTCCATAAGTATTTATAATAATTCATTGTAGTGCTTGTATTAGTTAAAAATTGTTAAAAATATATTTTGAAGGAATTATCTCATTATGTGTAGGTAGTTTTGTATATAAACATTATTGATAAATGATTTTACCTATCTAATTAATTTAACATGTTCTTTAGTAATCTTATTTGGTGAGAACATAGTTTTCAAGGAAGTTTAATATGTGTGATTTATCTTTGTAACATGTTATGTGATATGAAGTGAATTCTTTTAAAACCCATAGTGTGTCCTCTAGTAGTTTTTTTATGAACATTGAAATTAGTGTATTTAATAGTGTAAGGACAGAAAAATATGTTTTTGATTGGCATCAATGTGCAGTTAGTTATAAAATAATATATTTGTAAGTTTTCATAGTGGTTTATTTAATGGTTACAATGATTTATTTAATTGTGAAGTGGTTATTTGGGCTATGAAAGTGGTGTGAGTTTGTTTTTGAAAGGTGAAAAAGTTGTTTTTATTAAGCATTTGGTTATGCATTTGATTTTAAAATGGAAATCTCATGTGAAATAGGTGAGATCATGATGTAATCCTTTGTTTGGTCCTTTTGAAATGTTTTAATAAATGTGTGAATGATTTATTAAATGATGTTTGAAATGAAAATCATGAGTGAAAAGTTTTTTGGTGTGCATTTGGGTTTTTTGATATAGAATGGTAATTTTGGGAAAATGATTTTTTCTTTCTAAATGACATTGGGTTCATTGTATGGTTTTTAAAGTGGAATGAAATAAAATCTATGAGCATATGCCCATTTTGTTTTTTAAAGGGAATAATGGGTTTTTTTGTGATGTTTTCTGTAACACTTTTGGGAATGTCATGTTAAAGGTCAATTTGGAACATTTATCTTTAGTGTGATTCTTATGTTGATCCTTTAAAAAGATGGTGTTCTGTTTACTATGTTCACATTTAACAACTATACTAATTAAAAAAAAGAATCAAATGGATTTATTGATATTATGGCATGAAAGCCCAGTTGGAACCTTTGATGATATGACATATGTATGTATGCATATATATATTTTTTGGGAACCACTATTGGGGGATATACATATATGGGTTATTGTATAGAGTGTCCGTTTTTGGGGTAGGAAAGTACAGTGAGATGAGTCATGCATGTGAGGGACTCTTACTTACACAATGATATAACCACCATGGGTTCTTGGGAATCTTTTATATGATTGAGTGACGTTTGTTGATCAAACCTGATTAGATGGTTTGGTCCCCCTGGATTGGTTGTTAGGCCAGGTTGGCTTTGCCACTAGATTGGTTAGTTTTAGGGCTCCCAGTTGGTTATAGACTTAGGAGCTTCACCATACACCGATAGGTGCTTCCAAACTGAGTACGTCTTGGGGTCTTATAGGGATGTTTAGTATTACCCATTGTTACTTGATTTTTTACATTTCTTGTTTACTTTATGTTGTACTAGATTATTTCTAACTTGCATTGTTTACCTGTATTATTTTAGCCAAAAATTTTGTGTCTTTTGTATCGAGATTTGTTTATAAAATAGAAAATGGATTATTATGAAATGTCATGTAAAATCTATTGGATTTTCTAATGGAAAAAGAACGTTACTTATTTTAAAATGTGAAAACCTTACTTTTATATTTTTATTTCAAATTTGTGTTAATGGATTGTTTTGGGAAAGGAGATGTTGGAATCTGTGGGTTTTCGTAGAAACCCAATTGATCATTTTAATGTTAATGCCAATTTTATCATTCCAATTGTATGTTCCCTTTTATTAGGTTCTCTTGTTAGAGTATCTCATTATTAGAGCAAGGTCAGCCTTTGGTCGGGTGGTGACCTGGAAGGTCACGTGGAGGTATGTTCAATTTTACTTTCTTTCCACTGCTAGTTTTATTTTTTTCGTTAGTTTTTATTTATCTTTTTATCTTTTTTTCAAGTGAAAAATCGTTCCCAATTGTTAATTATTGATTCCAAACAGTAGTTTGAATCCTGTGGGGATTGGGAACACCCCTAGGGACATGTTGCAGACCGACTATGGTGATCGTTTTAGGGTCTAATCATGTTGGTTCATGAAAAATGGTATCATAGGAGGTTTTTGTTATTTGGGGTGTCCAGTATATGGAGATTAGTACTATTTGGACTTATGAGGTTGTTATGGGAAGGGAATCATGAACCTTCACTTGTTCCGAACCTCGAGTCGCCAGGGGTAGTCCAGTAATTGAGTCCTTGTCTCATTTTGGTTTGTTTTAGATTTAGGGATAAAAATGGAGGCTCTCTGATGTTACATCGTGATTTTATATAGAGTGGTGACCCATGTAGAGTCTGAGTACACGACTTAAGTTCCTCCTATTTGTTGACACTTACTTGGGGCATTCCCCACTACTATGTTATGAGGTTAAGAATGACTACTAGTCCCTCACTTTGATAGTTTGATGCAAGTTGAGTGTGGTCTTGGTTTTGGTTAGTTTAAGTGATCTTTTGAAAATGAAAAAGGGTTTTGAAATGAGAATGATTTATTTTAAATAGATTTAAATTTGTCAAATGGGTTTTCAAACTGAAAAATATTGGTCTAAAAATCTGGTGTTTGCTTGGAATTTGTAGAGAAATGGTTTGAGTGCAACCTAAAGTACTCTTTATGAATTTCTTCACATGTGTGGGGATGCATGTGAACTGCATGTTTGTACATATAGATGATAGAGAATGAAGACATGTGCAATGGTTCATGGGATTATTTGGGTGTGTAATTGGAATTAAAGTCTTGAACTTAATTTTTTAAAGTGATTTTAAAAGGGAAAATGATTTTGGAAAATGAATTGGTTTTAAAAGTGGATTTGGTTTTTGGAAACCTGCCTTGAAATAAGGATGTTTTGATATATAAAATGAAATGGGGATTAAAAAAATGAATTTTGGGTTGTGTTTGTATTTGTTTAGATTATGAGCTGGTTATTTTAGCTCAAGATGTTACTTTTAATTATACTTTCATTTGATATCAGTTTCGACTTTATGTTTTACATGTTTTTCAAAACATTCCACGCAGAAAGGTTCCCATGGTTTCTGATAAGTCATGCCCAGTTTTTGGTCATTCTCGAACATTGCATATCCTTCATGGTGATCAGGGTCCATTAGAGGTAGAAGAGTGGCTTGAAGAGGTCGATCATGTTTTCAGGGTATTGTGAACAACCGAAGCAGTCATAGTGCGTTCCATTTTAGATCTGTTTGAAGGTCCAACACTGTACGAATGAGTGTTTTTTCCCTACCGTCAATGCTAGTTGGGATGACTTGAGATGTCTTTAAATCCGTCTTCTTTCGATGGTTTATACCTAAAAAGATGAAGATGAAGAAAAGGTGAGATATCATGCATATTCAACAAGGACAATGGATAGTGAAATCATATGTTGACTATTTCAAGGAACTTGTGTCGTTTTATCTAGAGGTAGCATTACATGATTTGATAAAGACTTATCTCTTAATTGGGGGTATTTGTCTAGTGATTAATGAGAAAGTACTCCGTTCTAAGGACCATTGTTTTGAGAAGCTAATGGATGATGCATTCCTAGCTGAGTTGGTCTCTGAACCACAGATGCTTGGATATCCAGTGTATCCAGTTGCTCATGAAGGTTCCCCATCTAGCAAATAGAGTGTTCCAGATGGGATTGTTTCTAAAGAGTATTCTGTATTGGTTCTGGATTCCAGTTTGTGAGACCGTTCAATGGTGTTCCATCAGTGTGGGAATTTAAGGAATACGAAGCCATCATGGTTCACCCCTTCGAAGAAGTTCCATTGTTGTGGGTGTTTGGGTCATCTAGAAAAGTTCTGTAGGAATCATTTCCCGAAAAAGATGATATGGCAGTAGGATTACCATGCCTAACTATGAGGAAGGAGAATTTTCAACCAGCAGAGTCCTAGCCACATGTCATGCGGTGAAGCTTGAGCACAGTCAGGAGTTGTTGGGGGTGTGAAGCGTTAGTTTGGGTTTTGTGTTCTGTGTTGGCAGTGGAACAATTAATGTATTTTCATTCTTGTTTTTTTACTATTAAATTTTTGATGTTGTTGTAAGTTTATTGTTTCATCATGAATTTATGTTGGATTTTTTCTCTTATAACCCAACATTTCCATTTTTCTAATTATGTTTTTCTAAATTGTACTTTTTCTTAAAGTATTTTTGGCCCTTTTATGGGTAAAACTCAGTTTGGATGTGTTCTTTTGGAGGTGTAAGTGCCTGTGGTAGAATCAGTGTTTGTAGTTATGCTTGGGGTCACTTCTTAGGGTATATTCTACTCGGAGTATTTTTCTCTAGTATTGGGTTTTTTTGGTAGGAGCCAAGAGTTAGATGTATCAACGGGGGTGTTGTTTTACTCGTGTTATATAAGTTAGTTTGGATTGGTAGAGAGTTCCCGCATCATCCCCCCATCCCGGGGTGATATGTTTTGGTGTTAAAATTTCTTCACTAGTTGAGTTCTTGTAGTGGGGAGAACCCTGCTGTGTACTCATATTCCCTTGTGTTGTGGTTTCTTTCGATTCCAATTGGTGTTGGTTCTTGTTTTTTCAATCGTTTGGCTAGGTGAATTTATGGGGTGGATAATGTGAACATGGTGGGGAGAATTGTCACACTTCAACTTGTAAATTTATGTTTATTTTATTATTTATTGGCTCTAGGTTCTCACACTAAGGGCCGGGATGGGTCCTAGTTTAAAACATTTGTTGTTTAACAATTTTACTGGGTTTTGGACCTGTGTGTGGTCACCGCACGGTTGGAGGTAGCCATGCAGTTGGCCCAGGAGTTGTGCAATTGTTCATTATTAATATTATTTTTTTTATTATTCTTTATATTTTTATTATTATTTGTGTTATTATAATGAGTTAAAAAAATAATTAGGTTGAAACCATGGGGGGGGGGGGGTCGCGACCCCCCTCCTCCCCCACGACGTAAGGTGCCTCCCCTTTTCCTCCTTCTAGTTGCATGATGCACCCTCTCCTTCCAGTGGTGCAACATGAAGAGAATATAGCTCGGTTATCCATTTCATCTCAATCCCTAGCCTCGCTCTACCACTCCATCTGACCACTTCCCATCTCTATCTGTAGTTGGACTTGCCCTCAACCCCTAGCATCGGCCTTCATCCCCACTCTGGCCCTCTGTGCATTTGGCCAGTAGCCAACTCCCAAGCTCACCCTCTCCCAGAAGCTTCTTCATATAGTTCCCATCCTCCCTCTAGGTCCTCCGGCCCTATAGTCTTTTGCACCTACGACAAGGCTGCCTCTAGCCTTCGACCTTCTGTACCTCTTGCTAGGCCGCACTCGAACATCCCTACTCTGTTCTGTGGTTCATGCGACCCACATCTCGAGCCGTCTACCTCTCTAGTGGGTATGCTCCTCCTCCATATTGGTTTACAATTAATTTTTAGAGGTTTTTATTTGATTTAGTAAAACCCTAACACCCTGGTTTTGTTTTGCGCATTTATATCATTGTTTTAGGTGTGTGGTTTGTCCATTGGGAGTTGTTCTTCCTTCTGTCGAAGTGACATCACTATCGCACGACTTTGAGGTTGGAGTTTTCTGAATTTTTCCTTTCCTGTAAAATCAATAGAACATTTTTGTTTCAAATTAATTTTTAAATACCATTCTCCCATCCATAACTATTGTAGATAATTCAATGTAGTGTTGCTATTAGTTAAAAATTGTAAAAAATCGATTTTGAACGAATTATCTCATTAGGTGAATGTTGTTTTTCTTATAATCATTATTTATAAATTATTTTTCCTATCTAATTAATTTCACATGTTCTTTAGTTCATTTATTTCGTGAAAAATTAGTTTTCAAAGAAGTTTAATATGCATAATTTATCCTTGTAGCATGTTATGTGATATGGAGTGCATTAGTTTATGAAAATCCATAGTGTTTCCTCTACTAGTGTTTTTATAAACTATGAAATTAGTGTATTTAACTTTTCAAGGACTACAAATTATGTTTTGGTGTGGCGTCAATGTGCATTTAGTCCAAAAAGAATATTTGAGTAAGTTTTTGTGTTTTAGTCCATGAGTTGCATCTTAAAATAGTTTAATATTTTTTCATAGTGGATTATTTAATTATTAAAGGGATTTATTTAATTGTGAAAATGATTATTTTGTTTTTTCACGTGGTGTGGGTTAGTTTTTGAAAAGTGAAAAGGTATTTTTTCTTAAGCATTTGGGTATGAATTTGATTTTAAAATGGAATTCGCATGTGAACTTGGTGAGATCACGATGCAACTTTTGTTAGGCCATATAGAAAGTTTTTACTAAATGAGTGAATGATTTATTAAATGAAGTTTGAAATGAGAATCACAAGGGCAATGTTTTCAGTGTGCGTTTGGTTTTTGTTTTTAAAGTGAATGGTAATTTTTTAAAAAATATTCTTGCTTTCTAAATGATGTTGTGTTATTTTTATGGTTTCTATTGTGGTTTGAAATGAAATCATTGAGAATATGCCCATCTGGATTTGTAAATACAAAATTGGTGTTTGTGTGATGTTTTGGATAATACTACAGAAAATTTGCAGTTACAGGTCCATTTGGAACGTCTATATTTAGTGTAATTCTTATGTTGGTCCTTTGAAAAGATGGTTTTATGTTTATTGTGTGCCCATTTAACAACTATAATATTTTGTAAAAAAGTATAAAATGGTTTTAATGATATAATGGAATGAGGGCCCGGTTGGAACCTTTGATGATATGACGTATGTATGAGTGTATATATATTTTTAGGGTACCTCTATAAAGGTATATGCCTTTATGGGTTATTGTATAGATGGTCCATGTTTGGGGTAGGAAAGTGCAGTGAGATGAGTCACATGTGTGAGGGCCTCCTAATTACACAATGAGAAGACCACCATGGGTTCCAAGGTATATTTTAGATTATTGAGTGATGGTTACTGATCAATGCTGATTAGATGGGTTGGTACCCCCTGGATTGGTTGTTATGCCAGAAATGCTTTTCTAGTATATTGCTCAGTTTTAGGGTGACCAGTTGGATATAAAGTTAAGAGCTTCACCATACGCCGACAGGTGGTTCCGAATCAAGCACATCCATGGGTCTTATAGGGATGTTTAGGATTACCCATGGTTACTTGATTATTTACATTTCTTTTTCTAATTTTTGTCATACTAGTTTATTTCCATCTTGCCTTGTTTACCTGTATTATTTTATCCAAGCTTTGGAATATTTTGTTTCAGGTTTTGTTTATAAATTGAAAATGGTTTTTTTTTGAAATAGAATTAGCGTATGTTGGATTTTCTAATGGAAAAATCATGTTTCTTATTTTAAAATGTAAAAAACTTACTTTTATATTTGTATTTAAAAGTAGTTTTTTTGGATTTTTTTTCAGGAAATAAGATGGTAGATTTTGTAGATTATCTTGGAAACCCTACTGAGCATTTTTATAATCATGCATATTTTATCATTCCTGTTGTAGGTTCCCTTTTATTAGGTTTTCTTGGCTATGTTGATCGTTATTAGATCAGGGTCCGCCCTTGGTTGGGTGGTGACCTAGAAGTTCACGTGGAGGTATGTTCAATTTTACTTTCTTTCTGCTGCTAGTTTTATTTTTATCGTCAGTTTTTATTGATCTAGTTATCTTTTGTTCATGGGAAAAATCATTGCAATATAAAATTATTGATCTTGAAACTGTTTTCCATCCCATGAGGACCGGGAACGCCCCTTGAGACATGTCGTAGATTGGATTGGGTGATCAGTTTAGGGTCGACTCGGGTTGGTTTGTGGACAAAAAAACCAGGTAAAGGAGGAAAAAAATAATGTAAACCAAGGGCATCGACCTTCAACAGACCCACACATTAAAATAAAATGGAACCCAATCTAGAGAAAAAAATTAAGTGATCAACATGGAATCTATATGAGGTGAGAAAGTCATCCACCCTATCACCTTCTCTCCAAGAGTGAAGAACCTCCACCCAATCATTTAGTAGAATAATAATTATTTGGATGATACAGTCGATGGTCCAACGAGTGGTGACAAACATGTGAATAGAGTTTCGGAGAATCGAGGAATCCATCTCCATGGACTCCAAGAAGATTTATCTATCCGGAAAAAGTAGATTACCATTGAGAAATTCATGGGCCTCACATATAAGGGAACCCCCATAACCGTAGATAGAAGAAAAATATGCAATGACAAATCCCCTAGGATCATGTATCTCACCACCTCAACAAAAAATCCCATCCATTAAAATCCCATCAATATTAAGTTCAAGGTCTTGGATAGGAGGAGACAATATTACCCATCTTCCTTGCATGCTCAACTCCCAAAATGATGGGGAGTCATTCAAGTAGCCACAAGAGTCCACAAAGAGAGGGATTTGAGCAAGTGTTTAATGACTAACCTAATATCCATGACCACACTTTGAGATATAGAAACTATATCCATCTCTGAGCTAGAGAAACCCTCACGGAGAGCCTTATTTTGAGTGTTACAAATAGTCCTGCAGCCTACCACTAGAAGATCCTCCATGGCTTTCTATTTTTTCTATCCATCCCAATACCAAGAAACCATTTTAGAAGGAACTCATTGTTAGAACCATTAGGGAGGTTTAGCCCAAAGAATTCCCCAATATTTCTCCACACCGGGTCTGCCCACTCACTTTAAATGATTTTAGATTTGATGAATGATTTTAATAAACGTAAAATTATCATATTATATGTAAAATATTCATTTAAATTCCATGGATGTCACTCTTGATTATATATATTGTTTGAACAAGAATTATATTTTTCATTCACATTATATATATATTATGATTTTTTTCTTATGCTTGATTTTCAAGTATAATTTATAAGTTTGTCCCGCAAAATATTAGATTACTTCTAATTTTTATATGTTTATTAGAAATGGAGTTAAATTTCCCTTTGAAAAGAAAGTACATAGATGCGTATTTTTTGAAAAGTTATTTTTAATGAATTTATAATGAGAGTAGAAATATATATAAAATATTTTTTATTTTAATTTTGATTCTTGGGAATTGTGTATGATGATGATGAATGAGGAGTGAACCCATAAAACCAGGGGGAATTTATCCTCAAAGTTAAGTGTAACCCTTCAATATTACTAAAATCCATAATATGTTCCTATAGATTGTTGAGTATCAATAAATTCCATAAAGATATATTATTATCAAAAGTAATTTTTTAAATTTTCAACGGTGAAATATAAATTTATATTAAAGGATATTATGTTTATAAATTAAAAGGTTTTTCAAAAAAATATATATTTGTTATTAATATATTTAAAATCATCACTTATTTTGAATTTTTTATTATAAAAAACCTAAATTGTTATTTAGGGGGGAAATTATGTGTTATATAAAAATATTATTTATCTCAACATAATTTCATACAAACAAAACTTTTCTTGAAATAGTTTTAGAGAAATTTTAAAATATAAAGGATTTCAACACTTGTTTAAAAGACCCTTATTTAAAAATTTTGTGCCCACTCTCTTAGGTTTGAAGAAAGTGAGTGAGGGTGGCACTATGGGTGTAAATCAACCCAATTAAAAAAGGCATCCAATCTATCCACTGGTGGAGTGTCACATTCCGACCACTATCTTGATCGACATGAGAGAATATATTCATAGAAAAGGTATTAAGTTGTTAAATTCAAAGTTGGTGATAGATAAAGTTATCTCTAAAATCAACTTGGCCACCGGGTAGGTGCGGCTGTCACATCAGGTGATGCAACTCTAAACCCTAGAATATCTGAAAGCTGAGGAGAACCTCAACCAGACACTTCCCAATGAAATGGGGTTCCCCACGGACATCTAAGTGCCATAACTATAGATTCCATATCATAAGATCACCATCATCAAGCTAAATCAGTGGTATATTAGGAAGGGATCATCAAAGGAGAAGGTGACCAACTCTTACGTACTTCTTGTTTCTTGGAACCCCATCATGAAGAAGAACAATATCTAAGTAGGATGCCGTATCTAGATCAGGTCTTATCAACTATGATTCAGGATTAACCTTATAATTATCTCCTAGAAATAATGAAATATTCTATAGGCGTGGGTATGCATGCATAGATTTAAAAGTATTTTTAGAGGTGTTTCATTATATTCATTTATATGATCTCTTTAATGTGATTTTATTTAAAAAAAATTAAAACCCCATAATCAAACAAAATATTGATGTTTACATGTGATGGATACAAAATATGTAGAGATTTTATAATAGGGAAAATTGAAAACCCAAAAACTAGTTGTTATCATTTTATGTATCTTCACACATACCCTTTAAGTTGGATATTGAGATTGATAATTGTGGATGAACAATATTACTATTGAATACACATTATTTCTTTATTAATTTGGCAAGTTAAAAAATGAATAATTATAACCTTTATAACATATACTAGTTATTTCATTAATATGGAAAATGTCTTTCTATAATTAAAACAATAAAAAATATTAAAAACATAATATCCAAACTATTTATCAAGAAAGAGTGAATACCCTATAGAATGAAAGACACCTTTTAGAAAATTATCTTTATTTAAAGATTTATGAAATGTGTGATCTTCATAATGGAACATTCTTTAATAATAAATAATATTGTGAAATATTTGTGTCATAGAGTAATATAAAAAACAAATCCCCATTATAAGGTTTTGGGGACACATTTTCCCAATGGATAGTTGGCCACAATGGGAATTTTTGTGAAGGATAACTGCATTTTGAAAATGAACCTTCGATAAATTCTTATTTAGGACGACACTAACTTTGATGGAACCTTATGCAGTAATGGTTTTAAGAAGGCTCTTTCTTCAAAAGGCCAATCTTTAAAAGGAATATTCAAGAAGGCACTTATATAGAAATCTCCCTTTTACATGTATATTTTTATAAAAACTATTCTTTATTATATATATGAAAAAATAAACTTATCAATTAAACATTATTTAACTATTTTTTAATAATGTGATGGAAAATGTATTTTAATGATGATAGCCTTTTAGAGTGGGTGCAGTGGGAGATGGCACTTGGGACATCCTCAGCTTGTGTGACACGTATGTAGAGTTTCCATGGGAAGTGATGGACACTTGCATAGTGAGCCAATTTTCAATTAGTGACAAAAGGTTTTGAGCACAACGATGTGAAATCTGGATCGGAGGCGACCCCTAGGATGGATATGGGGGCTTGGAATAGAGGTTACATGTGGTAATGAGGGTTTGTGTTCTCGATGGAGGTGATTAAGGGGGCATGTTGTGGGGTATGATGGTTGTGGGATACCGGTGGTGATGCTAGTGAAGATGACTCATGGCACGGTCCTTGGAAGTTGGGCCCGGCGGTGGTGTAAAACCATTGTCACATGGTGTGTGAAGGTCCCCGGGACACCCTGAGAGGGGAGGGGTGAATCAGGGTGACCACTTTTTCTTTTAATTTGTTGGATCTTGTTCCCACGTTGGTAGGAACTTGTTGAACCTGTATGATGATTACGATCAAAAAGAAAACATTCACATGCACAGAGAAGACACAGTCATTTTTACTTGGTTCACCACTAAGGGCTACGTCCAAGGAGCATACGCCGACAGGTTGCCGGTCGTACCTAAATCCACTATGCTTCACTAGCTGCGGATACAAAAGTTCGGGTACAGACACTCTGTCCCAGGCTCACTGCCTTTACAAAAGTTCAGGGATACCTCACTGCGTCCCTCAGGTCACTCCCGTTGACTCCCCCTAGCTCACTTCCGTTGGTGAAGTCCCACTCAGTTTATAGACGTGTAGGTATCTTCTTCATTTGCATAAGAGTGCATCCTTTGTTGAATGTAGATGCTCTATTGAAGTCCGATTCTCACCAGAAGAAGAATATCACTTTTCCTCGAATGAACCGAGTAGTTTATCGACTTTCGTGCAGCTCCAGCAAGGCAGGCGTGCTTCAATAGTGTCTAGGTCTCCTTTTCAAGCCCGGCGCGCAAGTCTCCCGGCAGCGCGCAAGTCTCAGGCGCGCAAGACTAAACTGGCGCGCAAGTGTCACTGAATCACCTGCGCGACACTGCCTTCTTGAACTAAATACTTGCGCGATCCACTTCCTTTCTCTTTCAAACTGCCTTGGGAGAACAGCCAAACACCGGCGCGCAAGCTCTACTTGCGCGACAAAACAACCACCTGCGCGACTCAACCACCTGCGCGATGAGAGCTCGAACAATCTTTCGCCCTTGAACTCCGTTAGAAATGAGGAGGGGTGGTCCAGTATTTTTAGGCAAACTGGACCCCCTGCGCGGCGGCGCGCAAGTCCCTCGAAGGCGCGCAAGTCCTGTCTCCAGATCCTCTGTCGCGCAAGTTACTTGCGCGACCCAACCAACACTTGCGCGACCTTCTTTCCTTAGCCAAATTTTGATGTTCTGATCCTCAAAAACATATGGCGCGCAAGTCTTTCATCCTCCAAGATCTCGGCGCGCAAGTATCTTTGCCAAAAACACTTTACTTTATTTACGGATTTTCAGGCCCAAAAATTTGGCAAACACTGGGAAACAGCGCCACCTTCACTACTGGTTTCTTCCTGAACGGTATGATCGCTTTGTTGGTTCACACCCTGAACTTCTACTGAGGATTGACAACAAACACAAACCATACACTAAATCATGCTTTGAAGAACCTGGTTCCAACAATCTCCCCCTTTGGGTTTGTTGGCAATCAGAATAAATTCAATAGATCTTCAACCATGAGCAAATCCAAAACGCAAGAATCAACTCAGCTAACACTCTAAGTCTACGTGAGCAATGCTCGGTGTAGAAAACAAGAGAGAAAGCTTGAATTGGGTCTTAGTGTGTTGAAATCGTACACGAAATCCTCCATCCCGATGTTATCCTTATTAAACTTCTCATCACAGAAGAATTTCTTGCCTTGAATTTATTCCTTTCTCCCCCATTGACAATAAAACCGAAGACCGAAAAGTTTGTTCAACATTCAGCTCAAGCCATACTCCCCCTGGATAGTATCTCCCCCAAAAACATGCATCACAGCCATAAACAGATAAAAACAGTTAAAACAAACGGGGAGAGGGGACTTTCGGAGCCTCCTTATGCAGTAGGAGGTGGTCGAACACCGAGGTTCAACCGATGCTTCTCGAACACAGCCGCGGACAATGGCTTGGTTAGGATATCAGCCACTTGCTCATTAGTTCCAACATGATCCATTTTAATCACGCCTTGTTCAACCTTTTCTTTGATAAAATGATACCGTATTTCAATATGTTTTGTACGAGAATGCTGAACCGGATTCTTCGTAAGATCAATTGCACTTTTGTTATCACAATAAATCACCATTGGTTGCTGCACCTTATCACCAATATCTGTTAGCTGCTGCTTCATCCAAAGAAGTTGAGTGCATGCTTTTGTGGCGGAGATATATTCAGCTTCAGCAGTACTAAGAGAAGTACTTTCTTTCTTCTTGCTTAACCAGCCAACACATTTATGCCCAATATAGAAAGATCCACCACTAGTGGACTTTCTGTCTACTACATCCCCAGCCCAGTCAGCATCAGAAAACGCTGATAATTCACTGTCCCTGCCTGCAGCAAAAAATAACCCGAAGTTATGTGTGCCTTGAATATACCTCATGATTCTTTTTACTGCTGACATATGTTCCTCCTTTGGATTACTCTGGAAGCGGGCCGCAAGGCATGTTGCAAAGACAATATCTGGCCTTGTCGCTGTCAGATACAGTAGGCTTCCAATGATCCTCCTGTACATGGTGGGATCAACAGAGTTCCCATCCTCATGCTTTCCAAGTTTAGTTCCAACAGGAATCGGAGTTGACATTGGTTTGGAGTCTTGCATATTGAACTTCTTCAGCAACTCTCTTGCATATTTTTCCTGAGAAATGAAAGTGTATTCCTTCTTTTGAATTACTTGCAACCCCAAGAAATATGTGAGCTCCCCAATCATAGACATTTCAAATTCTGATTTCATGTGGTTGGCAAATTCATCCACTGATTTCTGCCTGCTGCCACCAAAAATGATATCATCAACGTAGACAAGAACCATGAACTGATCTTTTGGAGAATTCTTCACATAGAGATTGTGATCAACCCCTCCTCTTTTGAATTCCAACTTCTTGAGATATGAATCTAGCCGTGAGTACCATGCCCGTGGGGCCTGCTTCAAACCATATAGAGCTTTCTTTAGTTTGCAGACCTTTGTTTCGTCGGTACCCAAGACAAACCCCACCGGTTGTTCAATGTAGACTTATTCTTCGAGTACACCATTCAAGAATGCTGTCTTAACATCCATTTGATATACTTTATATCCTATTTGGAGTGCCATGGCAAGGAAAAGCCTGATTGATTCCAGTCTAGCAACTGGAGCAAAGGTTTCTTCAACATCAATACCTTCAATCTGGGAGTATCCTTTACATACCAGTCGTGCCTTGATTCTAATAACACTTCCATGCTCATCAAACTTATTTTTGAAAATCCATTTGGTACCAATCACATTGTGACCTTCAGGTCTCTGGACAAGATCCCATGTCTGATTCTTATCAATCTGATCTAATTCATCATTCATGGCTTTCACCCAAGATTCATCCTTTGCAGCTTCTTCGAATGAGGATGGCTCTACAACTGATAGAAATGCAGATTGCGTGGTATTCCTCATCCTTCTGGTTTGTGTGGGTGCACTCCTATCCCCAATTATGTTGGATGGATCAATCTCAGCTCTTCGATTTCTCCTGCGAGGTTCAGTAGTATTCTCTTCAGCCATAGTTTCTTCTTCAGATTCTTCTTCTGAGTCAACATCATTATGTGATTGATGAGTGTTTTGAACAGCTTCCTCTATTTCTGCATTTGTAGTTTCTTCATGTCCACATTCTTCATGACTTTCTATCACATCAGCATATGACGTCCGTGAAGCATTTGTGGTTTTCTCTTCAATTATCTTAACATCATTGCTTTCCACAATCCTTCCCAAACGATTGTTGAAACATTTGTAGGCTTTGCTGTTCATTGAGTAACCGAGGAAGATTCCTTCATCTGCGTTGTCACCATATTTCCCCTGATTTCCTTCTTTGTTCCTGATGAAGCACTTACTTCCAAAAACACGAAAGTATTTTAGAGAAGGCTTCCGTCCATGCCACAATTCATATGGTGTCTTCGTCTCACCCATATAAAGTCCTGTTCGATTCTGAATGTACACTGCAGCTTGAACAGCCTCTTTCCAGTAATGTCGTGGAATACGACTCTCAATCAGCATAGTTCGTGCCATGTTGTTCACCTGTCGATTCCTTCGTTCAACAACTCCATTTTGTTGTGGAGTTCTCACAGCAGCTACCTCATGTTGTATCCCATGCTTCTCCAGATAATTTTCAAATTCAATGGATGTGTATTCTCCTCCATTGTCAGATCACAACACTTTGATTGTTCGTCCAGTATCATTCTCGGCGATTCGCCGATATGTTTTCATGCAGTCAAGGACCTGTCGTTTCCGGTGAATGACCATCACACATGCCATTCGACTGTAATCATCTATGAAAAGGACAAAGTACCTTTCTCCATGAGTTCCGGAAACATTTATTGGACCACAAACATCTGTATGAATCAGATCAAGAAGGTGAGATGCCTTTTTCTTCTTTGGCCGATATGAACTGCAGACCAACTTCCCACGAATACAAGCATCACAGGATTTTTCACGCTCACGCTTCAGGTTGGGAATGTCCATGACAATTATCAATTTTGATATTTTCTGCATGTCTTGTTGATTGATGTGTCCCAATCTCCGATGCCACAGATTGTTTTCTTCTTCAACAGTCATGTAACATACATTCTCTTCACTATCAACCTGATACAAGTTTCCTTCTGTTCTGCATCCCTTCATGAGAGAATTGCCAGTTTTTCCCTTGATAGTGCAGCCTTTCTGATTAAAAGTAACAACAAGTCCTAAGTCACAGTGTTGACTCACGCTGAGGAGATTATGACGTAGGCCATCTACGTAAAGGACTTCAGTCTTCTTTAGTTCTCCATTAGCTAATTTGGTACTTCCACTCCCTTTGATTTTCAGAGCCCCATCATTACCAAATCTTACTGTACCATCAAAATTCTTTATGATATTTGTTAGTAGACCGGCATTACCTGTCATATGAGATGAGCAACCGCTATCTAGAATCCAGGAACTGTTGTTCTTTGTAGCTTTGAGAGCTACCTCTGCAAGGTTTGATTTCTCAATCTTCCTCCTTTCCTTCCATGAGACATTAGATTGAGTATATAGAACTGATGGCCTTTCAACTATCTCTTCCGCAAACCCAAGTTCTTCATAGTCAAAGTCTTCTTTAAGAGGTGAGAACCTGTTTGAAAGAGAAACATCGTCTTGGGGACGAGACTTGACATGTCTGGAACTTCTGTATGAGGTGTCAATGTCCCTTCTCTGCCTGCAATTAATGGCCTTATGACCAAAGTTAGAACAATGAAAACAATATCCATAGAAATTATTTCTTCTATAAGAATTAGGATATGAAATTGTTCTCCTTTGTTGAGCATCTATATCTTCTCCATTCAGATAGCTTCTTGCCTCTTCACAATAGGACATGGTATGGCCCAGATAGCCACAGAACTGACACTTCATGAGAAGAAATGTCTTCTCACTTGAATTTTTCCTTATAGCTTCTTCCTTGGGAGAATAGTAAGACTGTCTGCCATTTTTGAAAGTTTGAGGATAATTTTCAGGTCTCCTTTTAGTTTGGATTGAGGGTTCCTTTTTCAGCACTCTAGGTAACATTTCAACATGTTCAACTTTCATCTTATCTGTCTTTTGGATCTTTGCACTTCCAGCAGTTGATGACTCAGCCTCACAGCCAATTCCACTCTTTCCCATGCAAGCAGGTCTTTGATCACTCAAGACTTTTCCAACCCCATCTGAACCACACTTGGATCTTGCAAGTAATTCTGCATCTGAGAATCTTCCGAACTGTATTTTCTTCCTCGATTCTTTTGGAACTGATTCTGTCTCCATTTTACTCCTCAGAGTAACTACTTCCTCCTCAAGACCCTCAACAGTCTTGGATTTTTCATCCAGTCTGGATGTGAGATCATTGATGACCTTTGCTTGCTCTTCAATTCTCAGCTTCAGATCAACTGCATCATCATTGCTTTCAATTATTTTAGACTGTACCTTCACAAATTCTTCCAGTCGTTCAATTTCAGCTTCAAGTTGATCAACATATTCAGTTGATTCTTCTACAATTGATTTCCACTTATTTCAGCTCTTACATTTAATCTTAAGCTTACTAACTGCATCCTTAAGTTGCACCTCAGGATCTACACAAGTTCTCAGTTGTTTTTCACCATCAGTATCTTCTGACTTTTCAACAGTGGCCATCATAGAAGCATGGTTCCCAGTTTTGAATTCTGGTTCTTCTTCATCACAGAATTCATTGTCATCTTCTTCCTCTTCACAGACAAAACTCTTTCTTTTCATTTTCTTACCAGATTTGAAGTCTCCCTTTTTGAAGAACCTTCTTTGAGGCTTCTTGAAGTTTTCATCTTCACTGTCATCATCATTGATATTTTTCAAGCACTGAGAGGCAATATTCCCAACTTTTCCACAACGGAAGCATGCGAGAGGTAACTTCCCTTTGAATTTCCCTTTCCCCTTCTGGAACTTCATTGCAATGAGAGAAAGAATTTCTTTCTCTTCGTCATCATCACCGCTACTATCCTTTGAGATTTTCAATTTATCCATGGCCTTGAATGTCATTTCCTTGCTCACCCGAGTCGTAGCATCTTCTGGTTTGACTCTCATTTCATCTGCTACCAAACTGCTCAGTAAGTCATCAAGAGAAAGTTTGGAAAGATCTCTTTCCTCAAGAGCTGACACCTTCGCATTATACAGAGGTGGAAGTCTTCTTAATATTTTCTTTACAATATCAATATCTTTGATTTCTTCGCCTAGACCCCGAATTGCTCCAACCACTTCAGTAATTCGATTGAAGAAAGAGTCTGCATTCTCGTCTGGATGCATCTTCAGATCATCAAACCGATTGTGTAGCACTTGTAGTTTCGCCTCCTTCACTTTGCTATCACCTTCATAAATATTCTCAAGTTTATCCCACATAGATTTTGCTGAGGTGCAATTCATCACCTTCAGGTAAATCTGATCAGAAAGGGCAGCAGTGAGAGCATTCTGTGCTTTGGCATCTGCATCAAGAAGTTTCATGTCTGTTTCAGTCATAGCCAGACCTGTTGGATCAGTGACATGTATTCCTTGCATAGTAGAAAAAAGAACTTCCATTCCAAGAGATCTTAGATGAGATCTCATTCTGTTCTTCCAGATCTGGAAATTGCTTCCATCGAAGTGAGGGACTCCCCTGACATTGATCGCGTTTTCCATGACGAAGAAGGTCAGATTCAACTCCAGCAACCTTTACCCTCTGATACCACTTGAAGGACCCCGGGACACCCTGAGAGGGGAGGGGTGAATCAGGGTGACCACTTTTTCTTTTAATTTGTTGGATCTTGTTCCCACGTTGGTAGGAACTTGTTGAACCTGTATGATGATTACGATCAAAAAGAAAACATTCACATGCACAGAGAAGACACAGTCATTTTTACTTGGTTCACCACTAAGGGCTACGTCCAAGGAGCATACGCCGACAGGTTGCCGGTCGTACCTAAATCCACTATGCTTCACTAGCTGCGGATACAAATGTTCGGGTACAGACACTCTGTCCCAGGCTCACTGCCTTTACAAAAGTTCAGGGATACCTCACTGCGTCCCTCGGGTCACTCCCGTTGACTCCCCCTGGCTCACTTCCGTTGGTGAAGTCCCACTCAGTTTATAGACGTGTAGGTCTCTTCTTCATTTGCATAAGAGTGCATCCTTTGTTGAATGTAGATGCTCTATTGAAGTCCGATTCTCACCAGAAGAAGAATATCACTTTTCCTCGAATGAACCGAGTAGTTTATCGACTTTCGTGCAGCTCCAGCAAGGCAGGCGTGCTTCAATAGTGTCTAGGTCTCCTTTTCAAGCCCGGCGCGCAAGTCTCCCGGCAGCGCGCAAGTCTCAGGCGCGCAAGACTAAACTGGCGCGCAAGTGTCACTGAATCACCTGCGCGACACTGCCTTCTTGAACTAAATACTTGCGCGATCCACTTCCTTTCTCTTCCAAACTGCCTTGGGAGAACAGCCAAACACCGGCGCGCAAGCTCTACTTGCGCGACAAAACAACCACCTGCGCGACTCAACCACCTGCGCGACGAGAGCTCGAACAATCTCTCGCCCTTGAACTCCGTTAGAAATGAGGAGGCGTGGTCCAGTATTTATAGGCAAACTGGACACCCTGCGCGGCGGCGCGCAAGTCCCTCGAAGGCGCGCAAGTCCTGTCTCCAGATCCTCTGTTGCGCAAGTTACTTGCGCGACCCAACCAACACTTGCACGACCTTCTTTCCTTAGCCAAATTTTGATGTTCTGATCCTCAAAAACATATGGCGCGCAAGTCTTTCATCCTCCAAGAGCTCGGCGCGCAAGTATCTTTGCCAAAAACACTTTACTTTATTTACGGATTTTCAGGCCCAAAAATTTGGCAAACACTGGGAAACAGCGCCACCTTCACTACTATTTTCTTCCTGAACGGTATGATCGCTTTGTTGGTTCACACCCTGAACTTCCACTGAGGATTGACAAAAAACACAAACCATACACCAAATCATGCTTTGAAGAACCTGGTTCCAACAGTGTGGTGGATCTAGGACCCTAGCAGAGGCATTATGGATTGGATATAGGGAGATCCTCTTTGGCTAAAGACATTTGTTGATCCACGGTGATGGTGGTGTGATCTGGATAGTGATGAACGTTGTTTTCTCAGGCCGACAACAAGGGTTCTATGTTGTTACCTGGGTGATGGTGATGTTCGTAAGGTGGGCGACGACCATTGGGTCTAGGTGGAATCCACAACAAGGATCTAAAAATAGTTCTTTCAGCAACAACCACAGGGGGAACACATGGATGTTTAACAACCAACGATGTTTTTTCTGGTGGGGAAGATGATGAAAACATGATGAACTTGGGATACAATGAAATACCTGGGATTAGGGGGTTGTTGTTGAATATGACCTTGATACATGTTCCTGAGGGGATAAATCTTGTATTGGTTTTTTTTCATGGGATGAAATTTCATTTTCAGGCTTCAGATGTGGTTTTCCTCAAGCTGGGCCTCTTATGTTTGGTCATGTTCATTTTTTGTTTTGTTTCATGGGCATATTCTTTGGGTGGTGATCGATATCAGAAGTTGTGGAATCACCTGCAATGGTATGGGATGCTACAAGGTGTGATTTTATTATGCTCTATGGGTTATAAGTTGTATGGGATGATGATGGTGAGCATTCCCATTGATAATTTGTTGATTGACACCTCTAGCAATGGGAATTAGGTATCCCTGATCATGTGTGCGATGAAGTTGAAGGGAAAAGTGATGTCCATGGAAGATCATTTTGTTTACTGATATCCTCAGGTGGTGTTTTTTGGACAATATCTTCAAAGAGGTCTGGTAAGTGAGGTCTTCATGGTTAGAAAATACCGGCTGACATCCTGGGTGAATTAGTAGGAGTGATGGTTTTTGTGCATTTTAGACCTTTTGATGCGGGTTTGTGGGTCTACTAAGTGCGTCTACGGGACATAAAGTAAGGGTTGCTGGATAATTTTTCATGATTTTAGGTGGAATTATTTTTCCACTTTCTTGTTTAGGTGGTGCGTTATGAATAACATGTTGTCATGTTATTGTTTTCATTTTATTTGCAATAATATTTTTTTGGGCCAAGCACACTCAGTACCTAAAACTTTTTGGTATTTATGGCTTATAATACTATTAATTATAGTGATAATGAAGATGTAAATAATGGTATTATTAATAAATATTATTACTATTAAATAATATATTAATTACATGAGTTTATAAAAATAATATATTAATTATTTCTACTTTAATTATTATGAATTTATAAATTATGACTTTATTATCTCATTTATTATGTAATTGTTAATTATTAGTAAAAATTATTAATAATCTAGTAATAAGTATCTTATTCAATAATATAAATAAAAAAATAGTAAATTATCAATTTAATTATTAACAAAATTAAAAATTATATATTACTTTATTCATACAATAAAAAATAAAAAATATGAAATTATTAATAATTAAAATAATTCTGTAATTAATAATGCAATTATTGATAATAATTATGCATATAATTTTTTTTTGTGAAAATTTTTTGTTTTTAAGTACATTTCCTATATTTCATTCAGAGTCTAATTATAATTTATATTTTATAAGTTTTTAGAATTTCAATGTTTGTTTAAAGTTCAAATGTTATGTTTTCGAAGAAGAATTATTTTATATCATCTATATTATTGTTGGATTATTATTTTGATGAAAATATTATTATTTGTAATTATTTTTTATGTGTTTAGTATATATATTAAATTACATTTTGATTGTATTTATGTTTTATTTTTTATAAGATTTCAAATTTTTAAATTGAAACACAACAAAACTAATTTTCTTTAAAGTGCATAATTTTGGAAGCCTATAAAATATAAAACATTTTTACAATTTAAAGGAAATTTAAATCATGGATTAACATTATAAAAAATAGTTGAAAATAAAAATAATTTTAGAAATATAATAATCCAAAATAAATTTAAATGACATAAAAATTATTGATTAAAAAGATAACATTTACACTTCAAAAAATTTATCAACATAGAATATAGTATAAAGAAAATATAAATGAAATTTAAAAAATGGACTGTATAAATAAAAATTAACCTATTGTAAAATTAATTTCAAAATACAATACACAAAAATTTTTAATTTAAACAAAAATGTTTTGTGTAAAAACAATTTAGATGTAGAGATTTTAAGTTTTAAATCAATAAAGTTTGTGTTGTGTAAATTATTTTTGGTTTGTTATATTTATTATTATTTTTATTCTTAACTATATTATATATTTTTAATCCATATTTTAAGTTTCATTTAGATTGGTCATATAGTTTATATTTTATAGGCTTCCATGGTCACCTACTTGAAACGTAAAAATGTTTCAAGTTGTTGATTTAAAATTCATATAAAATATAAACTATAAGACCAATATAAATGAAACGTGAAACATATATTAAAAATTTAATAAAAAGTTGAAAATTAAAATATTTTTTTTAAAAATGTTGATGAAAAGTAATTTTTAAGATTACAAATTCTTCTACTTGAAACATAATAATGGTTGAAGTACCTGAGTTCAGAAGTATATAAAATATTAACTATAAGAAAAATCTTAATGAAATATCAAACATGGATATGAAAAAACATCGGGAATTGAAAACAATTTAATTAATAAGAAAAACCAATAATAATTACAAAACACAAACCGTATGGATTGAAAACATAACATATACTCTTTAAAACATTTTTGGGCATAAAATGTAGTATTAATAAAATTTAAACGGAATTTAAAACATTTATTATGAAAACAATTGAAAATAAAACGAAATTCCAAAAAATAAAAAAAATAATTTGCACAAAAATGGTTTTTAGGTAAAAAAATTTATATGTAAAAATGTTATGTTTTGAATAAAAAGTGTTCTGTGCCACTGATATTATATTTCATCAATGTTTTTATGAAATTATTTTTATTTTATATTATTTTTTTTATTTTTATTTAATGTTTCAAATTTCATGTGAATTGTATATGTGCTTTATAATTTATAGGCTTTTAAACTCATCTAATTAAAACATTATTATGTTTCATGTAGTTGAATTTGTAAGCCTATAAAATATAAATTATATGTACAATTTAAATAAAACATAAAAATAGATTAAACATAATAACAAAGTTAAAAATAAAACAACATTAATATATATAAAAAACAAAAATAATTTACATGACAAAAATTTTATTGATTAAAAAAATAAAATTAACCCTTCAAAAAAATTATGTGCATAAAATATAGTACACATAAAATATAAATGCAATTTAAAAAATTGACTATACAAATAAAAATTAATTTAAAATAAAATGAAGGTCATAAAAATAGAAAATAGAAAATATTAATTTATTTATTATTCTAAAATATTTTGAATTACATTTATAATAAATGATAATAAAATTTTAGAATATTTAAAATAATTGCAAAAATTCTTATTAATAATGATGTAAATAATATAATTCTTAATGAAACTATTAAATTAGTAAAAAACATAATTTAATTCCCCAAAGATTTTTTTTCTGACCCTACTTTAGAAAAGGTTAAATTAAGAAAAAAATTACCTATTACTATAGTAGGTGGCCCATTTACTAAATCTGTTATTGATTATATTCGATATGGTACACAACTTCTAGCAGCCTCCCCAGTCTTTGTAGCATGGATTAATAATATTGATATGCTTCCCTTGGAAATGCCCAAATAATGAATTCTTTAGAGCACACTGTTATTAGTTCTTCTATACACATGCTTGTCTGATCAATCACCATGGTTAATGGGAAGTCCACTATTTTTTAGAGTATGAATTCCTTGGATGGTTTCAGTTACGGTTGATGGAAGTGATAATTTTTCTACAGTTAAACCATCTTGCACTAATGGTTCCAAGGCTGCTTCTCAACTAAAATTTATAAAACATGAGTATGTGATTTGTTCTGATATTATATATGCTGAAATTCTATCTCTTTGATATAAAATATCTTCCTTTACACCAAAAAATTAAAATGGGGCTAGGAAATATGTGGATGTATGTTGTAGGTTGTAGATGGTTGCTGAATTTTCTACTATCAGGAAGAATGGGGAACCAAATGTGAACTCTCACATGTTGGAAACAAAAAATGTTGTATAGGGTTTAGAACATGGACAATAGGTAAGAGATAAATAAAATTAAGGGCCCATACTCATCATTCTCTTGAGCTTCTTTTTTTGGAGTGCGAAACGGATGGAAAAAATGACGATCATGCATTTGGAGAAAATGAGGAGACATATGTTGTTGACGTCGGACATCCAGATGATGAAGGAAGACTTTGGTTGTAGGTCAAAACATAGAGAATATGAAGAAATCCTCATGGAAGGGGTTGGAATTCCTCACACTATAGTGTGAGTAGTCGATATAGGGTTCCCTAAATGCATATTTTTGTACTATCATGTCTCGTCTTTGTTGCTTCTTTATTCATCCTCGAAACATGTATTTTATTTCAATATAAGGGTTACTAAGACCCTACCTTTCAAAAAAAATGTTATTATAATCAATTCATAATACAATTAGTAATCATTTATATATTATCTTAAAGGTAATATAATTAATAATTTGATAATAAACATATTAATAAATGATTATTTTAAATATTATATATAATATAATATAATTTTTTATTTATTTAATAATATTAAATAATCGTATAAATATAATGTTATTAATTATAAATAAAAATTGAGTTGAAATGAATTGATATTATTATTTATTATGTAATAATAATAATATTTAATGATATTAGGATTGTAATTTATTTGAATATAAAAAGAAAATATTAATTATTTTATTAATAAATATTTTTTTATATTTAAAAATATTATTTTCATTTTATTTTATATTTTTTATGTTTAATAATAATAATATTTTATTTTTATTATTTTAATTATATACATCATTATTATTTACTATAAATGTGTTATATATATATAAACAAAACATGGCAAAAAATTAAAAAAAGAGGGATGATGTTGTACGCAAAAGTATCATCTTTAGAATAGTTTTAAAAAATGATCTCTCATGGACAGTTCCTTCTTCATAAATGTTCTAAATATGGTACTGTTTTAGATAGGCCGCTACATTAATATATTTAAAGTGGGTGCTGTTTGAAAAAACACTCACCCTCCTACCTTCTTCCCACCATATTCAATGCTAGATTGAGAAATAGTTTCCCAATCAATCTATTTTTGAAAATAGTATTATTATTTTTGTTATGTATGAAACGTTTCCATACACTTTCCTAGCTATAAAAAATCATCTATAAAAGGTACACTTAAGACTTAATTTTATATATATAAAAGCTTAAAGCACCATTTTTCTAGTTTTTAAATTTTAAATTACTTCATTAACATAATCTGAATATATTATTTAAAATCTCACTCAAGAATCCATCGGACATATCCTAGATCACTTTTAAGGATTTTTTATGTGAGATTAATATTATAATTTTTGAAAAAAAACATAATAATATATTATTAATAATAACACATTATAAAAAAGGTCTATCCAGAAGCCAAAGCTCCAAACCATTTGTAAAAAATGATAGAAATAGATAACATGCAAGAGAGGAATCAAACGAGGCCATTAAAAGAGAAACGCCCTCACCAAAAAAGAGAATAGTGGATCAATAAAATTAGGACCATTCCTATAATCATAATCATCATCATCCTCATGATCATTAGTTTCCCACTCTGATTGGGATTTTTTATTTAGGATCTGAATAATCATCTCCTTGGACATTTACTACTCCAGAGTGAGATGAATCTTAGATGCCTTATAAGATGAATATGTAGAAACATTCCTAGGAAGACTATAATAATCCTTCCATGGCCTTATTTTTGGAGGAATCAGCATAATACCATCACTAATGAACATCTTACCCTTTCCATTTAAAAGAGCATCCCTAAAAGAAACAAGTTCACCACTACTCATAGATCGAAGATGAGTGGTGTCCAACAAAACCATTCATTTTCCCTTGTCACCTACATCATCCAAAGAATTAACAAATATACTATAAATTATTGAAGATATGTAGACATTATGAATCTCATAAAGATAATCCCAACTCTTATTAACATAAAATTTCCCAGTACTATCATCCTGTAGAACATGTATTGAAATTTCTACATCCAATAGTTTCACAATACATCCATGCTCAGAATATGGTGAAGGAGAACACCCATACACAACTCGAACACAATCATCTTCATACAGACCAACCTCACCAGTAAGAAATTCATCCTGACTAGATAATTCTGCGATAACCAAATCAGAATTACCAACATGTTGAATAGGTTCAGTTGTAGGACCACTGCACTTTGGTTCCTCATTGCCAACAGCAGACACAACAATAATGTTATCATCCTTCTGTTCAGATATAGAAAATGAACTGGTAGAAACCAATTATCCTTCTTACTTCTGGTTCACCATCAACACTTTTTTTTATGCACAAAAACTTGTCGATTTTGAGTCTGTTTATCCAAATATTCAACCGTCTATTTCCCATGTTACCTATGTACTAATATCCCATGAGTCCTAGATGAATTCCATTTGTCATTGACATCAGAATCCATTGAATTACCCCTTTAAAACAACAAAACTCACATAATTGTTTCTTGTAATTAGCACACCTATGACTAGAAGATTTTCAATTTTGGAAATGATCCGGACAATCTTCATATTCAACACTAATTTTTATATCATTAGTGGGAGTGGTAGGAGTAAAATCACTAATAAGAGTGGAAGTAAAATAGATTCCCACAAGAATTATTGAAAGGTTACCATACCAGATGTGCTCAGTCTCCAAATCCATGTGAATCGGAATGCCAATGGTAGAGGCAATTCCATGCAAAATGTTTGGATGACATAAAATCTAGTCGAGACCATGAAACCTAATCCAAACATGTGAAAAATAATTACTTACCCTTAAGACATTAAAATCAATCATCTTTTCATGGAGATGAAGTCTTCACATCTTCAACAATAGTGAACCCAAATACCACACATAGATCTTCACTTTAATAGATTGAAACAAGCTGTAAAAAAACCTCTTCACGAGGACATGCATTTCCAGTCTAAAAAACTACACAGAAAAGAGATTCTACGAACAAGATCTTCAAGCAACCATGGATTCAGAACTTTGGGGAGAAAAAAATGACTAAAAAAATAATTCTTACCCAAATCTAGATGTAGTGAGAAAGATACGTGATTATCCTCAACATGGACCGATAATCATTTCTAAAGAAACCAACAAACAGAGGGATCCTTAAAATCCCCTGGCAGATTCCTAGAAGTATCAATCCTTTGATCCCAATCATTACCTATAGACTTTCCTGCACCTAATTCAGTCCCACAAAAATCATAAATAACTGCAGATAACTCCCGAGTCACCCTAGTTATATACGCCATAACCATGCTATTCACCATTGTAGGAAGAGAAATGGTCTCCTCCAATTGACACAAACCACCCACCACATTTTGATTGACTATATCCTAACTAGATCTATGTAAATATAAAGAGAAAAAATCATATCGGAAAACATACTCGACGACCTCCCCATTCACCTTGGATACATGATTTCCCACCACCGTCTGGATAGAATCCACACCACCAGCCAGACAAATAGTGTTGATAAAGTGCAGGATCTTCAAATCAAAATTATTGGATGACATTGTATCTAATGAACCCTAATATAGGTTTCCCTACTTGCCACCATGGAATCAGCATAGGGTGGAGATCCAAAAACCCAACTCCATATAACATTATAATCCATCACTATATATAAAAATGTAACTAATAATAATTTGAAATAATTATTAATATAACTAATAAAGTAATTTTGAATTTTCTAAATAATAAATAATAATTTAATTGAAAAAAATAATGCTTATAATAGTAATTAATAAAAATTATTAAGAAATTTATATAATTATAATTTAATTAAGAATAATAAATAATTCTGTAGTAAATAATTCATAAAAATTTAATTAATAATTATTAATTACTAATAACATAATTACAAATGTAATTAATAATAATTATTAATAATTATTAATTTTAAAGTAATTAGTAACCTGTTTATCTTTGTGAATGTCATTGACCTATGGATTGTTGGCAGGTTACAACAGTTGATTCGTCGATTCCTATATAGTGGTAGGCTTCCAAGGACATGTGATCCACCATTCTGATGTGCACGATGGGGATGTTATTTAGTGGCGGAGGAGACCCTAAGGGAGACTGTTGATGTTTCTGAAAGTGTCTTAGCCACAGGTGAGGTCATTGGGTCATGCTCAAGTTTGGATTTGGACCTATTGTAATAAGATTTTGGAAATGTGGCTTGGGGATTTGGGGTAATGAGATTTATACTAGTGGGATTTTAGGTGAATGTAAATTTAAGGCCATGGGCCTTTGAGCATCTAGGAAAGGCTATCTTCTCGCCCTCGGGGTTTGTGTGTTTTGGGGTCTTCGACGTGTAATGTGTATCCCTTGTCCCAGTTCAAAAGGGTTTTATCTTTTCTTTTATTAATACAAGGGTTTGTTCCCAACCAATTTAATAATAATAATAACAAAAAAAAACAAGAATTATTATAATAATAATAATTAAATAAATAAAAATACCATTAAAAAGGTAATTAATAATGATTACTAATATAATTAGTAATATATATTAGAAAGAGATGATGAAAACCATCAGAAATGAACACACCCAGACACATAATTTACATTAATAATATACTTCAGGGCTTACCTAAGTGGAAAATTCACATCATAATAACACATCATACCCATGTTCATATTTAGATGGTGATGAATATTTAAGTAAATTTATCACTGCAGTAGTGTGGGTACTATAATAGGTGTACTATAACAATGCCATTATTCATCAAAAAATGGGATTTCGAATAATAACATTGGCCTTCGGGACATAAAACACCAATATTCTATACTATGTACTAGAGTATCTTATGAGAAATGGATTGTGAGATGGTGTGAGGGTGGTCTCCTATGAATCCACCAGACACAAGATGGCCATCAAAGTAGTGAGGGATCATTAGCAACCGTGATTGGGTATGTGAGCTTACCTGGATGAAGGTCTCACCCACCTCTACATATGGTGGCGATGCCAGGATGTGGACAAGTATTCATCCTCACAGGCCAGTGTGGGTAGATGACACGAAGAATCGATAAAATATTGTAGTATGGGGTCTTTGGGCATATTCTCAAGGTTATTGTGCCTTTGAGCCTTTGGGTCTTATATTATAGAGTTATTGGGTCTTATAATGGTCTCCTTTTGACTGAATAAAAAGGGGATTTATCTAGAAAACAATAAAAAAATGATAATGGAGGGATTGGATTATTAATCTAAATAATAATAATTAGTATTATTTTTATTTTAATAATTTAATTAAAAAATTTATTTTATTTGGGCTAAGGGGTACAAATACAAATAAAATCAAACCCACACGCACCTAGGGAAGCACAAACCTAAGACCTTATAACACTACCACAATGACAAGACCACTAAGCAATGCTCCATGGGGAAATAATTTAATTAATAACAATAATGTAATTAAAAATAATTTACAATGGTTAATTTTAATAATATAATTAATAAAATATTAAATAATAAATAATAATGAAACTAATAAATAGTTAATAATATAACCAATAATGGTAATAATAATAATACATTTCATAATGATATTAATTAATTAAATAATCAAAATAATTTAATTATTAGTTAATTATTATTGATTAATTAAAAAATTAATTATTATTAATGTTATGATTTTAAAAAAATAGTTAATTAATAATATTATGAATATTAGTTATAATGTATTTATTATAACAAATATGTGTTGTGTCATTTTACCATGTTATATATCTAATTTATAAATAATTTTTAAATTATTTTTATATAATAATTTTTATTGCATTTTTTATGTATTATGTTAACATTAAAATTTTCTTTTATAATTCATAAATTCTTTCATTTTCAAACTTTCAAAGTATCATGACACAACATAGGAAATATTTTTTTGTTTAATCACCAATGTTTTTTTGTCATCTAAATTGTTTTTTATTTATTATTTCTATAATTTTTTTTCTTTTCAATTCGTTTATATGTGTTAGGTCCATATTTTAATTTTCATTTAAATTATATATCTTTATTTTATTTTATAGGATTTCAATATTATCCATTTAGAAAAAAAATATGCTATAATATTTGGTGATCATGTGTCTCTATATGCTAATTAAATATAACATAAATATATTTTATACAAACTATGAATATAACATGTGTACATACATATAAATATATATGTTATAATATAAAACAACAAAAAATAATAAAAACTATTCTATGCTAATCATTATAATACATTATTTTTTTAATATACAACATGTTTTGTTTTTACTCTATAATATTGAATTATTATAAAATATAAAATATATTTATAATATAAATGGAATTATAAATATTGACTTAACACAAATAATATAACTAAAAATAAAAAATACAAAAAAAATTAATGGAAAATCATATAAATTTCACAAAACTAATGTTTTTTAATACATGATATAAATACATCAAAAAAATTCACCAAAATATATTTCCACTTCTTCATAACACTACTTTGAATGAATATAAAATTAAATCTATATATAAATTTTATATATAATTTAAATTATAAAAATAATATATAAAATATAACTTAAATTAAATAAATTAGACTAAAATAACATAAGAATATATTTAAGTTAGGGGAAGAAAACTAAAAATTTCCAAATAAAAATATAGAAGAAATTGTAGTAGATGGGATCATATCAGAAAAAATGACATGTAATAAGAAGGAATTATAGTGAATATGGGTAATGTCGCATGAACTCTAGCTATTGCATGCACTTTAATAGTATAATTTATTGATGGTTTATGGGAAATAAATGACCCTTTAGGTCATGAAAAATGATTTCAAGACATAGGGACTTCAAGCAATCATATTTTAAGGTATAAGAGCCATCCATGTTTCACATCCTCTAAACCTTGTCATTCATGCCTCATGCATATGACGTTTAGGTCTAAAGAAAGTGAGGATAGAGTTGGTTGTGCGACTTAACCGAACTATTAAATTGTTTTTTCAAAATTTGTTTTTCCATAAAAAATTAGGTTATTTTGTAATTATTATTATGAAAATTTATATTTTGGTTGTGACATTTCTTAATGTTCCTCCATATATACGTGGTGTTGTGTTTACAGTGGTGCTCGGGTTTTAATTTGGAGGTATGTTCTTGTCGGCATCCTGTTTGTTGTGCTAATGGATTTGGACATCGATGTATGGTAGGGTTGTTGGTCAAAGATTTCATCCTAGTGGTTGTAATTCATTTTCTACTATACATTGATTTCCCACATATAAATACTCTCAAGTTCATGTTTTGTGTTTCTAATTTATTTAGTGCTAGACAGTGAATACTCGATGCTATAAGTGTTTTGCTTTTTTATTTCTTTATCTTACGTTTTATCATCTCCTTATTTATTTTTTTATATTATTTATGTGTTTGGGGGTAGGAGTGTGTTATTACAACCTAACTAGGGGTTTATGTTACCATAATCAGTCTTAGTTTCACCATGAGTCCCTAGAGAAACAAGAACCTCATGCCCAAATAGTTTTTTTTTGTCAGCATCTGTTTCCCTTTGCTGCTACTTCTCAATTGTATTCCTGGTGTTACTTTTCATTGCATAATAATAAAGAATTTTGGTGGTGTTATTTCCATGGTGTCAGACCATATGGTCTCAATAGATATAAATAATTTTGTGAATCGTTTCTTTTGTATAATTTTCTTTTCTTTCATGTTCATTTTTCTTTCCAGCTTCCATCAGTTTGTGTTTTATTTTATTCAATCATTTTCCATCATCAAACTAATTCATTTAGTTTCTCTTTTTAGCATCCGAATTCCTTTAATGGATCTGTTAGGACCCTAAATATTTTTATCACAAACTGTAATTAGTTTAAAAATGTCTTCTGTTATATTTTATGTTGATAAGTTTAAACGTAATAATAAATTTGCTGTTTGGAGAGTTAATATGTGTGAATTGTTAGTCTATAATGGGATAAAAGATTCTTTACTTGAACCTAGGAATTATTTAGTCACCATGTATGCTGATCATCAGTTTTCAACCACTTATGTCGATATCAAACATCTTATTTTAGAAAAGTCACACAATACATTCTTCCAAAAACATATAGAGAATTTTTTATGAGAACTTTCCCATTAAACTTTCCAAAATCCATTTGTCTTAAACTAGAACATTTATATATGAAAAAAACATTACTAGGTATTTTATATAAAAAAGAAGGTTGTATACTTTTAAAATGACTGTGGTCTCATTTTTATATTATATTATTATAAAATGATTTTGGATTCAACAAATATAGATGTTGAAGTTAAGGATAAAAATATGGATTTGATTCTTCCAACCCCCCATGACGATTAATTTAATTTATTAACATATTCCATGATTTCTAGTAGGGACATAAATACTCTAGAAGAGGTTAAGTCCGAGACATTGTATCATGATATTCAAAAACATGATTTGAAGGAGGAACATAGTGGTATAAAGGCTAAGACCCAGTTAATTCACATTGGGGGGAAATTAAAAAATAAAAATAAAAATATGAAAGATAATATCCATTTTAAGAACATTCAGTGTTTTGTGTGTGGAAATAAAAACTATATTAAAATATATTGTCCCAACCAAAAAACCAAGGACAAATTTTCACTGTCTAATATGATAGCCTTGTGTTCCCTACTACATATTTTATTTAGCTTCATTCATTAGACCATTATCTATAAATAGGTATAGTTTAAAGGTAAAATCTCGTATAATATCCTAGGACTACCCTCACATTTATTTTCTAGGGGAACCGGTTTGACGAGAGGGTGTGTTTGAGATGGTATAAGTTGTTCAATCTTAGGTGGAGATATTTTTCCTATCAGCTTCCTATTTTCTGGATTATGTGTGATCTACATCCTTTTAATTCCTTCATTATTATTATATTTTATATGTTTTCTAGTAAATTGTATTTAACCCCAAGAGAGGTTCTATTGTTCATAGGTATCTTTATTTTTGGGTGTTTTTTTGGACTTGGTGAAGACTTAGGTAATTCCTATAATCTATATTAATATTTTTGTTTCTTATTCAGTTCTTAATTTATGGGCATGTTGTATTTCAATAGTACGATTAATGTTTAATTGTAGGTATAATAAATGTTTTTACCATAATGGTTGACACTAAGAGTGCTCATTCTTGTAAGATACTATTGTCTTAGGTTTCTTTTATATTATTATAAATATTTTGGAACCCACTTGTAGGATATATTAATCATTACATGAACACCATATATTAATTTTGTTAGTTTAATTTGAAAATGAGGTGATATTTAGATAGTGTTTTCAAATTAAGGATTTCCATGAAAAATTATTTTATTTCATAATTATTATTATAGAAATTTAAATTTTGGGTGAAGGATTTATTGTTGGGCCTCCATGAATTATTGCATTTGGATTGTGGTGGTTCTAGGGTTATATTTTGTGGACCCATTCCTATGGTCCTCTTGTAAGCCGTGTTTAAGGATTTGATCATCAGTGTTCGAATGGGAAATTAGTATATGTTTTAAATTTTTTTATTACTCTTAGTTTGATACTAGTAATAGATTTCACCCATATGATTGATTTTAAGTGATAGATTTATGTCTTTTTTCTCAGTGATCTACATCACTCAATTGTCACCCTCTATTCCCCTACATGGTGTCCCAGTTTTTGTGTGATCTGTTGCACCATTTTAATCTTCTTGATCCTTCTATTTCCACACTTTCGTCCATATGTCAATATCAACTGTTATTCTTGGCTCACCACCTTCATCACCTTTATTACACCTCTTCCGTTGATTCAATTTTTTATGCTCACTTTTCATTTCATGAATGATTAGTTTTTGGATTGGCCTTCTAGTGAGTAGAAATCTTGAGAGGGAGGAGATTTGGTGCTCACTTATGGGCCTACATTCTCCAGTTACGGTGACCCCATTTAGTGATTTCATGATGTGAAAGCTCTTCTTGGACAATGATGATTCTAAAGATATTTATATAAGGTGGACCAGATGATTTTTTAGATAAGAATATCCCAGGTATTCATGGAATACCAGATTCAGTAATTTTTTTTTATTTTATTTCTCGGTCTTGCATTGTATCTTCTCTCCATTTTTTCTCTAGTTAGTGTGGGGGTTAATATGAATGAGTATGTCCTGGATGGGGGTGTATGTTACCATCACCAGTCTCATTTTCATACAAAGTCCCTGGAATGATAGGGAATTCATGCACATATAGTTTTTTGCAATCTTGATGTGTTTATATTTATTAATTCTTCATTATTGTATTTTTTCTATTTCTATGATTTTCATAATAATAAAGGATTGTGTTACTATTATTACCATGGAGTAAGACCAAACCGGTCCAAACCATGGAAATACTTAGGTGAATATTTTCATTCTAGTAATATTCTTTTCCATCAGAATGGTTCTTATTTCAATCTTGAATATGCTTGTGTTTTCTTTCTTCAACCCCTTTTCACCATAAAATCAATTACTTTATTTTCTTTTGTTATCATCATACCACATTCATTTCTTCTTTCCTGACCCCACCACTAATATAAGAGATCATTGAATCTTCCCACCAATAGAACATTGTGATCACCCCCATCTTAGTAGATATGAGGGACAATATAGATAATGAAGGTGATATTTCATAGAATCCATTTCTAGTGATAGATAAAGTTCTCTAAAATTGGATGTGTTCACTAGGTTAGGGTGTTTATCACTACCAATGAATCAATTTTTCATTCCTAACTTCTTTACATATGAGGATAAGCATGACTAGATGCTTTGTGATGAAAATGGGAGCCCTGTGTATATCCCAGTGAAAATGTAGCATAAATGGAGTTAGTGGGTCACCACTATCTAGCTGAAGTGGTGGGACATAAGGAAAGGACAATCAAAAGATAAGGATAGTAGATACAATATACTATAAAGGAATAGAAAATCTATCATGAAGTAGAATAATCTTCAATATTACCACCAAATCATGGTTTAGTCCCACCGTCTAGGATCAATGCTCCACCTTGCAATCATTTTCAAGAAAGAACACATGATTCTATGGGTGGGAATATGCATGCATGGATTTAGAATTATTTTTAGGGGTGTCTTGATATTTTTATTTGTATTATCATATTAAAAAAAATATTTTAAACAAAACAGAAAACCCTAAAAAGAGAAAAACTATTTATGTTAAAATGATATGGATGCAAAATATTTTTAGATTTTGTAATGGGGAAAAGTGTAAACCCAAAAATAAAATATATTTGTTTTATGAATCATGACTCCTACCCTTTATATTATCTCTTGAGTATGATTACAGTGGATAGAGAATGTTACTATTTAATTGTAGCACCCCCAGTATGAGGTATGTAACCCTTATTAATTCCTTTTTATGAGTTTAGAGTGGTTGAGTATAATTTTGTAGAGTTTGAGAGAGTTTAGAAGGGGTTTTGAGAATTTTTTGGAGGGTTTTTAAAGAATCACAGGTTGGGAATGGTAAGGGGAAACCGTGTAGAAAACCTAGGTAACCGTGTAACATGAGAGAACGGGCCTTCGCATAGTTTGCGCATGGTTTTTCTAATTATTTTAGGAGTCCACGTTGGGTTCCATTCGAGGCATTATCATGCACATGGTAAGTGTAAAATTTTCCTAACTGTGTGAGCTAACCAAGAATGGAAATTAAAAAATGGGTTTTTAAATTTTAGCTTGCTCGATATATTCGCTAAACCCTCCATTATTCATCCCACTAAAGTCTCACTCGTGATTTTTGGTTTTCAAGGGTTATAGGGGATCTCCCACTCATTTGAGAAGCACTTCTAAGGGTTTTCAAGGTACAATGAAGGCGATTCTCTTCCAATAATCCTTCTCTCTTGGATCTTCCCAGGTTTTCCTTAGATCTAGTTCCGCCTCTCGGTTTTCCATATCTACACTTGTTTCATGTATATATAGGGTTTTTGTTGCCTAAAATTATTAGATTTTTATTGTTGATGATAGGGAAGGGGATCTAAGGTGGTTTTATGGAGTTTTTCAGCCATATTTTTGGTGCGGTTGGGCATTGGTCAATTTCAATGAAACCCTAAGGTTGGTGGATTATCTCTTAACTCCATTTTGATAGAACTAGAAGCCTTGATTTAAATTAATTGAATTTACTTAAAATTAATTTTTCATTATGTTATGTGATGTTTTTTGGACATTATTTTTTTGATGATTTGTGGAATTTTGGGGAAAATGGGATATTGTGATGATATGCACCTGGTGTTGGATTTTAAAATGAAGATTTTTAAAATCAGTTTCATTGGATGATTTATGAAAATGGTTTATAAAAATGGGTTTCCAAAAAAGTGGAATGTTTTATTGATGGCAGTGTGCCCTGTATAATGTCCTTTGGGATTCTCTGGATTGGAATTGGTTTTCTTCATCATGTTGTGGCCTTGGGGTGTTATGTGCTCGTTATTGGTTAATTGTATTTGCATATGTTTGAGATTTATGTGAAGTGGGAGAGAATAATCATGTTAAAATGAGTTGGATATGAGATAGAAGGGCCACCATCAAGGATATGTGATCAGTAAGTACAAATAAATTGGGAAAGTAGAAAAAGGTCTTGGACGAGAACTTACACCACGTTTATTTTCCAGTTTGAGTGTGTGAAAATCAATGACTATATTTTGATTATGCATGTGGCTAAGGGAGATAATATTATTGTGCAAATATGTAATGTTAAAAATGGATTAAGTCTTTCTTGTTGGATTTCACTTATGTTGTAGGTATTTGGTTGAAAATGGATTGGTAAGAGTGCGCTTGGCTTGTTGATTTTTTTCACAATTTAATGTTTGATATGAACTTTTGTATATAA
Organism: Viscum album; assembly: GCA_963277665.1. Taxonomy (NCBI): domain Eukaryota; kingdom Viridiplantae; phylum Streptophyta; class Magnoliopsida; order Santalales; family Viscaceae; genus Viscum; species Viscum album. Next base: position 609,457,129 of record OY728129.1, on the reverse strand, counting down.
ATGTACTGCTGGTTTTATCCTAATGGTGTGTGGAGGGAAGTAATTTTGGGAAATCCTACTGAGTATTTTTACTCACCCCATGCTTTGGAACTTTTATGCTTTTGCAGATGTTGTTTTTCAAGATACATGTAAGGGTAAAGCATCTCATTTTTCTAGAAGATAATCATGATGATTGGGTGGTATTGTGGTGCTTGTATCATGGATCATGGTGTTGAGCCATGGAGCATGTCATGGCTTCCTTTGGGTCATTTTTTTGGGTCTTCCTCTTAGTACTCTAATTTTGGGATCTTGTGGGTTGTTGTTTTGGTTTACGATAATTGATATGGATTAGTTGGTTGTCTCATGGTACAGAATTATCATATTCTACTTGTTGATATGAATCATGTAGTTGTAGTTGGTTATGATTTGTTTGTTTGGTTGGTTTATTATAAGGTAAAATAGTTTCCCATTTATTCTTGAAGCCCACGACATTAACTTCCATCCTTTAGCATTTTGGGAATGTTGCTTAAGGCCAAGTGGGATCTCACAACCTTCTCAAGCCAATGAGGAATGGTGTGGTATGTTACAAGTGGTGTCAGCTTATTTAGTCCATAACATACAAGTAAAGATGATCTTGTTTGGTTGTGACATCAGTTGTCAGTTTTAGTGTTAGCATTCGTTCTTGGTCGATTCCTCAAGTTGGGATGGTAGTAAGGTGTAGGATTATTGGAACATGAAATGTATATAATAAAAGGATGTAGGTAACCCTTTTATGATGAACATCAAGTTTCTAGAGAGTTTGGTGCATAACTGTTTTGGATACACTTATAGGTGTTGGGAATATCATTGTCGACGGTGTAGCCTATGAGATGAGCATGGCATGCATGGTAAAAATTAATCCCCAATAGGATATCATATTTCATTTGTCATAATGATTTATGTTTTGATATGAATACATGGACTTGTGACAAATCCATATTTTCTTTTTCAAATTTGTGCTTCAAAAATGTGGTTAGAGGTGGTATTTTGAAAATAGGGAAATTATAAAAACATGGTGGATTATTCAAAAATTATTCAACAAGGGAAATTTGAACTTGTGGAAATCTTGGTTGTGATAGTTGTAATATAACAGAATTTGAATTGAAAACATTTTCTTGCTAAGGGATAGAGACTTATGATTGTTTTTATATTGATATAAATGGAATCAAGTAGGCATCATAGAGACCAACGAGAGGTGGCTTCTAAAAATATGGTTTCACTTGAGCCCAGGGGAACCAGAAGCAAGTGCAAAGTATAGTTCAAGCTTTCAATTCTATGGAAAGTGAGAATAAAGCATATGAGACAAAGCATGCGGATCATGCATTTCAGTTCCAAAAGAAGAATCTACACATCATTAAGGGTGATTTGGATCCAGAAATGGTAGAATCATGGTTTAATAGAATTAATATGATATTTTAATTCATGGTAACACCGATGGAGCTGAAAGTGAAGCTATAAACATATATGTCAGATGATATTTCCCTTTTTTTGTGGGATTTGGTAGTCCAGGATGGAATGAACCAAGGTATTACATGGGTGGGTTTTGAGGAATTGTTTAATAAATAATTATACCCTCATACGTTCAGAATTTAGCGCACAAAAAATTCATTTAGGTTGAAGAAAGATAACCTCTTGGTAATAGAATATGCAGGCATGTTTATGTAATTAGTGAGATTTTCACCCGAGGTAGTGGGTAATACATCATTGAAGGCATGTATATTTGAAATTGGGTTGAGGTAGGAAATTCATTCTAAAATAGTAGTGTTGTTTATAAGTGATTACAAAGAAATGGTGAAAAAACAAAACGTCATGGAGAATGCAGTCAATGTCAGGGGAGTCCCTCACTTTGATGGAAGTAATTTTCAGATCTGGAATAATAGAACGATATCTCATCTAAGATATATTAGAATGGAAGTTATTTTTTCTACTATGCAAGGAATACAAGTCACTGATCGGACAGGCCTGGCTATGACTGAAACAGACAGGAAAATTCTTGATGCAGATGCAAAAGCAAAAAATTCACTCACTGTAGCCCTTTCTGATCAGATCCACCAAAAGGTGATGAATTATTCCACATCAAAATCCATGTGGGATAAAATCTAGAATATTTATGAAGGAGATAGAAAATTTAAGGAGGTGAAACTACAAGTGATACACAATTAGTTTGATGATCTGAAGATGCATCCATACGAGAATGGAGACCCTTTCTTCAATCGAATTACTGAAGTGGTTGGAGAAATTCACGGTGTAAGAGAAGAAATAAAAGGCATTGATATTGTAAAGAAAATATTAAGAATAATTCTACCTCTGTACAATGCAAAGTTGTCATCTCTTAAGGAAATATATCTTTCCAAACTTTCTCTAGATGATCTATTGAGAATCTTTTTAGCATATGAAATGAGAGTCAAACCAGAAGATGATACAACTCGTGTGAGCAAGGAAATGGAATTCAAGGCCAAGGATAAACATAAAATCTCAAAAGATAGTAGTGGTGAAGATGACAGAGAAATTTTTTTTTTCTGTCATTGCAAAGAAGTTCCAGAAGAGAAAAGGGAAATTCAAAGGGAAGTTACCTCTCACATGTTTTCATTGTGGAAGAGTTGGTCACATTGCCTCTCAGTGCACAAAAAAGATCAATGATGAAGATAGTGAAAATGAAAGCTTCAAGAAGCCTCAGAGAAGGTTCTTCAAAAAGGGAGACTTCAAATTTGGAACGAAAATGGAAGGAAAGAGTTTTTTCTGTGAAGAGGAAGAATATGATAATGAATTCTGTGATGAAGAAGAACCAGAATTCAAAACTGGGAACCATGCTTCCATGATGGCCACTGTTGAAAAGGTAGAAGATACTGGTGGAGAAAAAAAATTGAGAACTTGTGTAGATCCTGAGATGCAACTTAAGAATGCGGTTAATAAGATTAAGAATCATTGTAAGAGTTGCAATAAGTGGAAATAAATTGTAGAAGAATCAACTGAATACGTTGATCAACTTGAAGATGAAATTGAACGATTGGAAGAATTTGTGAAGATACAGTCTAAAATAATTTAAAGCAATGATGATGTAATGGATCTGAAGATGATAATTGAAGAGCAGGAAAATCTCATCAATGACCTCACCTCTAGACTATATGATAAATCCAAAACTACTGAGGGTCTTGAGGAGGAATTTGTTACTATAAGGAGTAAACTTGAGACTGAATCAATTAGAAAATAATCGAGGAAGAAAATAATGTTTGGAAGAATATCATATGTAAAAATACTGGCAAGAGCCATTTGTGGTTCAGATGGGGTTGGAAAAATCTTGAGTGATAAAAGACCCGCTTAAATGGGAAAGAGTGGAATTGTCTATGAAGCTGAGGCATCAACTACTGGAAGTGAAAAGATCCAAAAGAAAGATAAGATGAAAGTTGAACATCTTGAAACGTTGCCTAAAGTGCTGAAAAAGGAACCCTCAATCCAAACTAAAAGGAGAACTGAAAAGTATCCTCAAACATTCAGAAATGATAGACAGTCTAACTATTCTCCCAAGGAAGAAGGTATGATGAGAAATTCATGTGAGAAGATATTTCCTCTCAAGAAGTGTCAGTTCTGTGGATATCTGGGCCATACCATGTCTTATTGCGAAGAGGCAAGAAGCCATATGAATGGAGAAGATATAAAAGTTCAACAAAGGAGAACAAATTCATATCCTAATTCTTATAGAAGAAAAAACATCATTTGATATTGTTATCGTTGTTCTAACTTTGCTCATAAGGCTGCTAATTGCAGGCAGAGAAGGGACATGGACCCCTCATACCGAAGTTCAAGACATGTAATATCTTGACAGAAAGACAATGTTCCTATCTCAAACAGGTTCTCTCCTCTCAAAGAAGATTTCAACTATGAAGAACCTGGGTATGAAGAAGAGATAATTGAAAGGCCATCAGTACTATATACTCAATCTAATGTCTCATTGAAGGAAAGGAAGAAGATTGAGAAATCCAACCTTGCAGAGGTGACCCTCAAAGCTACAATGAACAACAGTACCTGGATTATGGATAGCGGTTATTCATCTCATATGATAAGTAATGACGGACTGTTAACAGATATCAAAAGGAAGGTTGATGGTACAGTACGATTTGGTTACAATGGAGCTCTAAAAATCAGAGGGAGTGGAAGTACAGAATTAGATAATAGAGAACTAAAGAAGACTAAAGTCCTTTACGTAGATGGACTACATCATAATCTCCTCAGTGTGAGTCAACTCTATGACTCAGGACTTATAGTAACTTTTAATTAGAAAGGATACCCTATCAAGGGAAAGACATGCAATTCACATATGGAGGGATGTAGAACAGAAGGCAAATTGTATCAGGTTGATTGTGAAGAAAATGTCTGTTACATGACTGTTGAAGAAGAAAACAATTTGTGGCAGCAGAGACTGGGACACATCAATCAACAAGACATGGAGAATATATCAAAATTGAGAATTTTCATGGACATTCCCAACCTGAATCGTGAGTATGAAAAATATTGTGATGCTTGCATTCGTGGGATGCTTTTCTGCAGTTCATATCGCCAAATGCAGATAAGGGCATCTCACCTTCTTGATCTGATTCATACAGATATATGTGGGCCGATAAATGTTGCTGGAACTCATGGAGAAAGGTACTTTGTCATTTTCATAGATGATTACATTAGAATGGCATGTGTGATGGTCATCCACAGGAAACAACAAGTCCTTGACTGCATGAAAACATATCGGAGAATCAACGAGAATGATGCTGGACGAATAATCAAAGTGTTTCGATATGAAAATGGAGGAGAATACACGTCCATTGAATTTGAAAATTATCTGGAGAAGCATGGGATACAGCATGAGGTAGCTGCTGTGAGAACTCCAAAACAAAATGGAGTTGTTGAACATAGGAATTGACAGGTGAACAACATGGCATGACCTATGCTGATTGAGAGTCATATTCCACAACATTACTCGAAATAGGATGTTCAAGGGAAGTATGGTGACAATGTAGATAAATGAATTTTCCTCAGTTACTCAATGAACAGCAAAGCCTACAAATGTTTTAACAAGCGTTTAGGATAGATTTTGGAAAGCAGTGATGTTAAGATAATTGAAGGGAAAACCACAAATTCTTCAAGGAAGTCATATGATAATGTGATAAAAAGTCAGGAAGAAAGTGAACGTGAAGAAAATAAAAATACAGAAATAGAAAAATTTGTACAAAACACTCAGCAGTCACATTAGGATGTTGACTTAGAAGAAGAATCTGAAGAAGAAACTGTGGCTGAAGAGAATGAAACTGAACCTCACAGGAGAAATCGAAGAGATGCGATTTATCCATCCAACAGAATTGGGGATAGGAATTCACCCACTCAAACAAGAAGGATGAGGAATAACACATAATATGCATTTCTGTCAGTTGTAGAGCCATCCTCATTCGAAGAAGCTGCAAATGATGAATCTTGGGTGAAAGCCATGAATGATGAATTAGATCAGATTGACAAGAATCAGACATAGGATCTTTTCCAGAGACTCGAAGCTCACAATGTGATTGGTACCAAATAGATCTTCAAAAATAAGTTTTATGATCATGGAAGTGTCATCAGAAACAAGGCATGACTGGTATGTAAAGGATACTCCCAGATTGAAGGCATTGATGTCAAAGAAAACAGTGCACCAATGGCTAGACTGGATTCAATCAGGATTTTCCTTTCCAGGGCACTCCAAAGAGGATATAAAGTATATCAAATGGATGTCAAGATAGCATTCATGAATGGTGTACTCGGAGAAGAATTCTACATTGAACAACTAGTGGGCTTTGTTTTAGGTACTGATGAAACAAAGGTATGCAAACTGAAGAAAGATCTATATGGTTTGAAGCAGGCACCACGGGCGTGGTACTCACGACGAGATTCATATATCAAGAAGCTGGAATTCAAAAGAGGAGGAGTATATCCCAATCTCTATGTGAAGAATTCTCCAAAAGATCAATTCATGGTTCTAGTCTACGTTTATGATATCATATTTGGTGGCAGCAGGCAGAAATCAGTGCATGAATTTGCCAACCACATGAAATCAGAATTTTAAATGTCTATGATTGGGGAGCTCACATATTCCTTGGTGCTGCATGTGATTCAAAAGAAGGAATACACTTTCATTTCTCAGGAAAAGTATTCAAGAGAGATACTAAAGAATATTAATATGCAAGACTCCAAACCAATGTCAACTCCGATTGCAGTTGGAACTAAACTTGGAAAGCATGATGATGGGGCCTCTATTGATCCCACAATGTACAAGAGGATCATTAGGAGCCTACTGTACCTGAAAGTGACATAGAAAGATATTGGCTTTACCACATGCATTGCGGCCCTCTTTCAGAGTAATCCAAATGAGGAACATATGGTAGCAGTAAAAAGAATCATGAGGTACATTCAAAGTACACATAACTTCGGGTTATTTTTTGCTGTAGGCAGGGACAGTGAATTATCATCATTTTCTGATGCTGACTGGGCTGGTGATGTAGTAGAGAGAAAGTCCACTAGTGGTGGAGCCTTCTATATTGGGTAGAAATGTGTTGGATGGTTGAGAAAGAAACAATAAAGTACTTCTCTTAGTACTGCTGAAGCTGAGTATATCTCTGCCACAAAGGCATGCACTCAACTACTATGGATGCAGCAACAATTAACAGATATTTGTGATGAGGTAAAGCAACCAATGGTGATTTAATGTGATAACAAGAGTGCAATTTATCTTACGAAGAATCATGTTCAACATTCCCATACGAAAAATATTTAAATCAGGTATCACTTTATCAAATAAAATGTTGAACTAGCGGTGATTAGAATGGATCATGTGGGAACTGATGACCAAGTGGCTGATATCCCGACCAAGACACTGTCAGCGACTGTGTTTGAGAATCATCGGTTGATCCTCGGTGTTCATCCACCTCCCAATGCATAAGGAGGTTACACAATACCCCTCTCCCTGACTATGATAACTTTTTTTTATCTGTTTATGGATTTGATGCAGGTTTGTGGGGGAGATACTATCCAGGGGGAGTATGGTTTGAGCTTAACGTTGAAAAAATTACAAGGCTTTGGGTTTATTGTCAATGGGGGAGAAAGGAATAAATTCAGGCATGTTCATATTTTTAATACTCCTGTGACACAATGTGAATTCATTGTTAGGATAAGTAGGAATTCGTCCGTCATGTAATGATTCTTGGGAATCATTGAGAATTCCAAAACACTGGAACCCAATTCAAGCTTCCCCTTTTGTTTTCTAAACGGAGCATTGCTCAAAGAGACATAGAGTGTTGACTGAGTTGATTCTTTCTTTTTTGGTTTGCACATGGATGTAGATCTATTGAATTTATTTTCTGATTGCCAACAAACCCAAAGGGGGAGATTGTTGGAACCATGGTCTTCTATGCATGATTTGGCGTATGGTTTGTGTTTTTTGTCAATCCTCAGTGGATGTTGATAAAAAATTATTTTTTCAATATTTTATTGATAAATAATGATATAATTTTCTCACATTGTGTTAAATATGTTTAATTAGAAAGTATTTGGGATTAGATCATTCATTTGAATATTTGATGAAAATTCCTGTTTTACCCTTTATAATTTACTGTAGTATTTCGAAGATAAATATTTTTTTATTTATTATTTTAATTTTAGATTTTTTAAAAGTGTTCCTAACTTAATTATCTATAACTGTTATTAAAGATACTAGAGCAAAAGAGTGCATTTGGATGTTGAAAATGGGCCATGAAGTCAACATTGGATTGGAATCTCTAGAATGGAGAAGCTTCTGTATTGCAGCCATATATCATTCATCTGGGCCTGGATAAAGCCCAAACTTTTATAGAAGATAGAGGACCTATATCCTCACATATTATCCTTCTTTAAGGCCGGCCAATTCACGAGTTTTGCTGGTCAAATGGGCGGTGAAATTTGGAATAAAATGTTTGGCCGAATTTCCACATTCGCACTTGAAACCACTTGTAACCTCTCCTCCCCTCCCCTCTATAAATTGGAGTTTTTCTCATTTGGAGGTGTTGGGACGTGAATTTGGAAGTTTAGGTCATAGGATAAGTGTATCCACTCCAATTATCCAACCATTTAAATAAGGGTATCTCTTGAAGCAAGGATCCCTTCGATGAAGTCTTTTCTTCTCCTTCATGTTGTAATGATTTTGTTTGTGAAATAAACATCTTTGTTATTCTTTTATTTCTTCTCTTTTAATCTATTTTGATTAAATTTATTCTTCTCTTAATATTCCTATTTGGGCTGGAATTCTTGAGTATAAGCGTTATTCGGTTATACCCATTATAAACCTTTGCACATGAAAAACGCTTCTACGATGATTACGCCACCCATAGAAGAGTAGTTCTTTAGTAATCGATCTATCTTCTACCCTCTTCATTTAATTATTTGGAATCATTGATATACTGTATTTCACTTAATATGATTCATGAATTGTGTTTTTAAATTTTTAAAAACTAAGAAAGAAATTGAATAATTAATACAAAAAACACGTGAGGTCGGGATTTTGTGTAAATTGTGAGAGCGCAATCTTAATCGGTAATACAAGACCACACGGGATAAATTTGTAGAGATAAAATATAATCCATAAACATAATTCATACTCATTTCCAGAGTGGATATGTGCTCTAATTAACCACTGACCATAATCTAACCTTAGAACAACAATCAATGCAGGGTGCTGCGATTGCGTGTTCCGAAGCTAGCCTAGGGTTTAAGTAATTCCATCTTTGTGGTTAATTAAACTCTTGTAGGGTTAGAGGGTTAACAAATTAGGGGATCATAATTAAGTGGATAATTATTTAAATTATTGTTATTAATAATTAAATTAAGGGGTATAGTTAGATCGATTACGTCTCATAAATATTGTCTAAAAAACCTCTTTTTGTTGTGTCATTTTAATCGAACTTCATTTCAAAACTAAAAAAAATACAGCCTTCGTCCCTCAATCCTCTTCTAGATTCTAAACTATAACCAACCCCCATTATTTCAAGTAGTGTTGTTATTATATTCTATTTTATTTGTTTTATAATACCTTTAATAAGTTGTTAAATTCACTTCCTCCTTTGAGAGACGAACTTGGTCAGCCACTCTGCTACACCTAAGAACCCTAAAATAACATTAATCATTTGAGGGCACCCACGATAGCGCTCTATATAATTGGTGTCGTTTCCGGAGAGGCAAGTAATTTATTCAACCATTTAGAGGTATTTCTTGTATTTTTCATTTTATTATTTTCTTCACCTTTCTCTTTCATCTTTCCCCTTTCTCAAGATTTCATTTTTTTTCATCATTTTCTTTTCCTTTTAGACCATCAACTCAAAATTATAATATTTATTTTACTAAGGTCCACTTTCTTTCATTTAATTTTTATTTGATTTATGACACGAACTAATCCCGAAGATCTCTTAGATCTTGACCCTGAGATTTAACACAGCCTTAGGGCATGGATCAGACATTATCAATCTATGGGAAGTTTCAATATTCAACCAGTTGGTGAATTCCTCTCTTCTTGAAATATTGAAAATGGAAGCAATTCAAATTCAAACATAAAAGAGGAACCAATGGTTGGAAATAATGGAAATGAACTTAATAGAACCATTCAATAATTGAATACATAGGATATTATCTATCAACCAAATTTTATTGCATACCTAAACCTCAAATCAGACTTTGAATTGAAATCTGGATTAATTAACCTTCTTCCAAAGTTTCATGGCTTATCTGGTGAGGATCCTAACAAACACCTTAAGGAATTTAATGTGGTTTGGTCAACATTAAAACCAAGAAATGTTTCTGAAGATCAAATTAAATTAAGAGCATTCCAATTCTTACATTATGGAGCTGCAAAAGATTGGATGTATTATTTTCAACCTGAAGATGTAACATGTTGGAATGATTTGAAACGTCATTTCATGCAAAGATTTTTTCCAGCAACAAGGACCACATCCATTCGAAAAGAGATATCGGGGATCAAGAAAGCCCAAGGAGAGTCAATGTATGAGTACTGAGAGCGATTCAAGAAGTTGTGTGCAAGCTGACCACATCACCAAATCAGTGAGCAATTACTCATCTAGTACTTCTATGAAGGACACACACCCATGGATAGGATCATGGTGGATGCTGCAGCAGGAGGGGAATTGGTGTACAAGACACCAGTAGCCGCACATGCATTGATCAACAAGATGGCACAAAACTCCCAACAATTTGGCGATCGAGGTACACCACATGTCAGGGGAGTACATCAGGTAAGTCCTTCTTCTCTTTAAAGTCATTTGATTGATACAATGTTTGAAGAATTGACCACTATGGTGAGGCAGATTGCTTTGGCTCAAAAGACATCCCAACCCACTCCTTCAAGGCCTTGTGGCATTTCCACTGAGACAAGGTATCCAACTGACTATTTCCCACAACTACAAGAGATAGAGGATTGTGCAGTAGTATTCCTAGAGAGACCATTTCAGCAGCAAAAACAACCATATCCCAAAAAAAGTTTGATTCATTTTCTCCAACATACAACCAGGGGTGTAAGGATCAATCAGACATGAGGTATGGCTTTGGAAAACAACAAAGGACACTCTTTCAACAAAACATCCAGCAGGCTCCGCCTTACCAGCAGGGTTTCCAACAACCCCAAAGGATATTTGAATCCCAATAATCAACAAGCCAACAACAAGGGAACCCACCACCAAAGGTAGATTCTAATACTGATTATCTTTTGAAGCAAATTGTTCTTAATCAACAGAATGAGCTGAAGAGTCAAAGTTCGGAGCTGGGGGAGTTGAAGACTCAAATGAGCCAGATTGCCACCACCCTCTATGAACTTGTAAGTAATAATTCTGGAAATCTACATTTCCAACGCACTCCAAATCCAAAGGAGAATGTTAGTGCCATCACATTGAGAAGTGGGAAGCAAATGGATGATACATCTGGACCTACCATTCCACCGGGATTCACCTCTACTCCAGAGAAGCTGCATTCCATACCAACTGATGAGAAATCCAAGGATAAAGATAAATGTAAGAAAAAGATTGATGATGCTCCTCCTAAACCCCTTCCTTTTCCAAACAGGGTTGTTCAAACCAAGAATATGGTTGAAGAAGCAAGGAAAAAGGAGGTTTTGGACACATTCAAGCGTGTGGAGATCAACATTCCTCTATTTGAAGCCATTAAAAAAATCCCAAGGTATGGAAAATTTTTAAAATAACTCTGCACCAATCGAAGAGGGATCATGGGAAATGAGAGGATCAACCTTGGAAGGAATGTCTCAGCACTCATTACACCAACTCTTACAATTCCAACAAAGTGCAAGGATCTCGGGACATTCACCATCCCATGTACCATAGGGGAGATTCACTTCTCTGATGTTCTTTGTGATTTAGGAGCTTCAATAAATGTGATGCCTCACATTGAATTCTCTTCCTTGCAGATTGGTGAGCTAAAACCGACGAGAGTAGTGGTGTAGTTGCCGAATAGAGCTACGACATATCCAGCAGGAGTCCTTGAGGATGTACTTGTTCGGGTAAGAGACATGATCTTTCCAGCAGACTTCTATGCGCTTAACATGGAGGATGATCAGGTAAGTTCTCATGCCCCCATTATCTTCGGTAGGCCCTTCCTCAAGACTGAAAAAAACTATCATAAATGTCAATGAGGGTACCCTTTCCATGGAGTTTTTAGATGATGTTGTGATATTTAATGTTATGGATTCCATGAAGTACCGCTCAGAGGACCATTCTACTTTTGTTATCTCCCATTTTGAACCACCAAAAAAAACTCCATAGAATTTTATTATCCTATGCTTAGGGAGATTATGAGTATTTGTTCTAGTTTGATGTCTAAGATCACTTCCACACATGTTGCTGATACACAATCCTCTGTTGGATTTGATTTTTATGTGGATTCATATTCTGATTTTGATCATGTTCACTCTGATTATGACATGGCTGTTGAGTATGCTGATGGATTTGATGCTTTATTCTCTGATTTTGATGATGTATATTCTAATACTGATGCTCTTTGTGCACATATTTTAGTTCCTTCAGTGTCTCCATCCATACTACACCCTCCTTCATTATATTTCAAGCCATTATCAGCAAATCTGAAATACTCATACTTGTTGAGTGGTGAGAGATTACCTGTTATCATTGCTAACAATATCCCTTTTGAACATGAAGAAAAGATTTTGAATATTTTTAGGGAGAACATCAGAGCGATTGGGTGGACCTTGGCTGATATATCAGTTATTATCCCCTCCATTTTCATGCATATGATTCTCTTGGAGGATGGGGATAAACCGATGAGACAGCCACAAAGGAGACTCAATCCCACCCTCCGAGAAGTTGTTAAAAATGAAGTTGAGAAATTGCTCAAGGAAGGTATAATCTTTCCCATTTCAGATTCTCAGTGGGTAAATCCTATTCAGGTTGTGCCTATGAAGAGTGGTGTTACTATTGTTAAAAACGTGAAAGATGAGTTAGTTCCAATGAGGGTGCAAAATAGTTGGCGTGTGTGTATTGATTATAGGAAACTAAATCAGTCCACTCGCAAGGACCATTTCCCCCTCCCATTTATTGATCAAATGCTTGAGAGACTAAATGGGAAAACACACTATTGTTTCTTGGATGGATTTTCTGGATATTTTCAGGTTCCTATAGCTCTATAGGATCAGGAGAAGACTACATTCACCTGTCCCTTTGGCACATTTGCCTACCGGAGGATGCCATTTGGACTTTGCAATGCCCCAAGTACCTTCCAGAGATGCATGGTGAGTATTTTTTCTGATTTTATTGAGACCTTCATGGAGGTATTTATGTATGATTTTACAGTGTATGGATCCTCATTTGATAAATGTCAAAAGAGTTTGGGAAAAGTATTGAATCGTTGCATTGAGAAGAATGTGGTCCAGAACTTTGAAAAGTTTCAATTCATGGGAGAGCATGTCATTGTCTTAGGGAATGTAGTGTCAAAACATGGGATAGAGGTTGATAGAACTAAGATAGTCATTATTTCATCCTTACCATATCCTTCATGTGTGCGTGATGTTAGATGTTTCCTACAGAATGAATGATTTTATCAGCACTTCATCAAAGATTTTAGTAAGATTGCTCTTCCTATGTCACGATTACTCCAAAAGGATTATGATTTTGTGTTTGATGATTCTTGCAGGACTTCCTTTGATGAGCTAAAGAATTTCTTGACCACTCCACCGATAATACAGCCCCCATAGTGGGAGATTCCTTTTGAGCTTTTGAGTGACGCCTCCAACTTTGCGGTTGGAGATGTCTTATCTTAGAGGGTGGAAGGACGTTCACATTTGATAGCCTATGCATCAAGGACATTGGATTCATACTAATAAAATTACACTACCACAGAAAAGGAGTTTCTCGCTGTCATATTTTCTTTAGATAAATTCCGTTGATATTTATTGGGCTCTAAAGTAGTTGTTTTTTCTGACCATGCAGCTTTGAGTTACCTCCTAAAGATGCTAGATGCAAAGCCATGACTTATCCTTTGGATGCTCCTTCTTCAAGAGTTTGACATCGACATAAAGGACAAGAAGCGGTCAGAGAATTTGGTGGCAGACCACATGATTAGGCGTACTCACACACTAGAGGATGACACCTTAGACCAAGTACCACTTCTGGACACTTTCCCCGAGGAGCATCTTTATTCCATCTCAGGTACACATCCTTGGTATGTAGATTTAGTTAACAACATTGTTTCCTCTGAAATCCCTACAAATTTAAAGAAACATCAAGTCCAAAAATTAAAAAGTGAGTCTAGGTTTTATGTGTGGGATGATCCTTACCTCTAGTGCATGTGTAGAGACCAAGTCATTAGGAGGTGTGTTCCCGATAATGAGTTTGAGTCTGTTTTGCATTTCTGTCATACACTTTCTTGTGGTGGACACTTTGGACAGCAACGGATACCTATGAAGGTTATAGACTCTGGATTATATAGTCCTAGATAATTCCATGATGCCCATGTGTTTTGAAAGACATGCTCTCATTACCAACACACTGGGAACATTTCTAAGAGACATGAGATGCCCCAAAAACCCATATTATTCTATGAGATTTTTGATGTATGGGGCATTGATTTTATGGGTCCTTTTCCTAGTTCATGTGGATTTTTGTAAATTTTGGTTTCTTTTGATTAGGTGAGTAAATTTTTTGAGGCTAAGGCCACTAGAACTGATGATTCTCATGTTGTTGTGGACTTTTTCAAAGCATAGATGTTTTGCAGGTTTGGAGTACCAAAGGCCATCACCAGTGACCAAGGGACAAAATTTTAGAATAGGAATTTTTCATCCCTCATTTGAAAGTATGGGGTGACACACAAAACATCAACACCATACCACCCCCAAACAAATGGCCAGACGGAGGTTTCAAATCGTGAGTTGAATCAAATTTTGGAGAAAACTGTACAGCTAAATATGAAGGATTGGAGAAAGTGCTTGGATGATGCATTGTTGGCTTATAGGATAGCATACAAGACCCCCATTGGTATGTCCCCATTTCAGATTGTTTTTGGGAAAGCATGTCATCTCCCAGTGGAAGTCGAGTATTGGGAAAATTGGGCTATAAAGAAATGCAACATGGATTTGGCCCAAGCTGGAATTCAAAGGAAGTTGAAAATTCAAGAGCATAAGGAGATTCGACTGTCATCATATGAGAACTCAAGGCTCTACAAGGAAAGATCAAAAGTAGATCATGAAAAAATGATCCAACAAAGAGATTTTCATGTTGGAGAGAAAGTCCTTCTCTACAGTTGACGACTGAAGCTGATGCCTGGTAAGTTGCGTTTCAGATGGTTAGGTCCTTATATTGTATCAAATTTTTTTCCTTATAGTGTAGTGGAGATCACACAAGAGGACACTAGAAGGAGCATTATAGTAAATGGGCAACGTTTTAAGAGATACATTGAGGTACTTCCTACTGATGCAGTGGATTTTATCACAATGCATGACCCCATCATCACTTGATCACATCAGGCTCTTCCCAACCCTTTCAGTTTTATATTATTTGCCCTATTTTAAAATTCTGCATTTCATGTGCAAATATCATCTCACGGGTTCACATTGAGAACAATGAAATATTTTAAGTGTGGGGGAGGGAACCTTTTAGTTTAGTAATTTCAATTCTTTTCCTTAAAAAAATCAAAACAAAAAAAATCGTGTGTTTTTTTCAAATTTTGTGTGTTTATTTTTTTACAATTTTCTTTGTGTTTTTGAAATTTTTGAGCTGAAATGATTATCATCCCAATTTTGAAATGCATATCAATGAGTGAAACAATTTATCCCTTGAAACTAATCTTAAATGAATGCTGAAAATGACTTTGTTTCAAGTACAAATATTTAGTAATTTCATGGAAGGTACACCGATTTTTGAATCCCATGCCACAACTCACTGTCTTTATATTTGAAATCACATTCCTGTGAGGCTTCTAAACCATTATATTCATATTCATTACATTCAACTCACTTCTTGAGAGAACCAATCCATGCTTTGTTGAACCATAATTTGATTTATTCATGTCAAAACTTGAGGGTTTAAGGTACTTATGTTTAAATGATTGAGCCTTTTGTTTTGTATTAAAGCCCCTACTTCAAATAATCCTTTTCTATAATGGCCTACCTTGAACATTTAATCTTTTTAGCCCTTAGAATCCATGCACAACCTATTAGGTCGGCCACATTACAAGCTAATTTTCTCTATCCGACCAACTCTTGAAGTGAAATTGCATAATCTAGTTGAGCTTAAGTGTGGGGGAATATATGTTGTGTTGTGCTACCAAATTCTGTGATACTTTGGTTAGAAAATAAATTCATAAGAGATGTGCTTTCTGCTGAAGAAAGTCATTGTATTGAAATCTGTGCCTTTTTTGGAGCTTTCATGACAATTGAAGCTGTGCCTTTTCGGGAGCCTCTAATTGAGGTGCAAAGCTGTGCCTATCTGGAGCTTTCAAGAAAATCATGTTGGGGAAGATTGAAAATTTCTGATGATGAAATGAAGAATGGTGTAAACTTTTCATGACTTTTCATGATTATGGAGCTGAATTGATACTATGGGTATTGAGGAGAAGACCATATTTAAGTGAAAATTAGATTAATGCAATTTTGCTTCAAAAAGAGTCAAGCCCTCCTCATTCAGCCTCAGAATTTTTCACATCTAAATCCTACCAACTGAAAGCCACAGAACAAACCTGAAAAGTCCTCATGATAAACTTAAGTCCTTTAATCACATCAGGTGGCGATGTAGGAATCTATCTAGCCTATGGTGACCCTTCTATGAGTTTGGATGAGAAAAACATTGCAAGTAAAATTGATATTTGAGTGATGAGAGAAAATTAAAGCGAGGTAAGTGTTTTGTGCATGGAAGGATAAATGAAGTGGAAATATATAGATTTATATTAATAGATAAATTGAAATTAGGTTTTTAATGAGGCATGATATCTTTTTATTCTTGGTGTGGAATTTATGGATCCCAATGATATGTGTTTTAAAATTGGTTTTGATTTGATATTGATGTTTACTTGACATAAGGTTTTTCCCAGGAGTCCAAAAGGGTAAGTGTGGGGGAGTTGATAAAAAATTATTTTGTTGAATATTTTATTGATAATAAATGATATAATTTCCTCACATTGTGTTAAATATTTTTAATTAGAAAGTATTTGGGATTAGATCATTCATTTGAGTATTTGATTAAAATTCCAGTTTTACTCTTTATATTTCACTGTAGTATTTTGACGATAAATATTTTTATATTTATTATTAGAATTTAGAAATTTATAAAAGTGTTAATAACTTAATTATATGCAACTTTTATTCAAATAACTAGAGCTACAGAGTGCATTTGGTTGTTGAAAATGGGCCATGAAGTCAAAGTTGGGCTGGACACGCCAAAATGGAAAAGCTTCTGTATTTCGGTCATAACTCCTTCATCTGGTCCTGGATTAAGACCAAATGTTTATAGGAGATAGAGGACCCATATCCTAACATATTATACTTCTGGAAGCCCATCCAATTCATGGGTTTAGGTGGACAAATGTGCGGTTCAAGTTGGAATAAAATATTTGGCCGAATTTCCACATTGACACTTGAAACCACTTGTAACCTCTCCTCCCCTCCTCTCTATAAATTGGAGTTTTTCTCATTTTGAGGGGTTGGGAAGTGAATTAGGAAGTTGAGGGAAAAGGAGAAGTGGATCCACTACAATTATCTAACCATTTCAATATGGGTAGCTTTTGATGCAAGGATCCCTTCGATGAAGCCTTCTTCTTCTCCTTCATGTTGTAATGATTTTGATTGTGTAATAAACTTCTTTGTTCGTCTTTTATTTCTCCTATTTTCTTATGTTTTGTTTAAATTTGTTTTTCTATTAATGTTCCTATTTGGTCTTAAATTCTTTAGTTTAAGCGTTATTGGGTTATACCCATTATAAACCATTGCACATGCAAAACACTACTACGATGATTACGCCACCCATGAAAGAGTAGTCCTTTAGTAATCGATCTATCTTCATCCCTCTTCATATAATTATTTTGAATAATTGAGCTTCTGTAATTCACTTAATATGATCCATGAATTGTGTTTTTAAATTGTATGATACTAATCATGAAATTTAATAATTAATACAAAACCACGCGAGGTCGGGATTTTGTGTAAATGGTGAGAGCGCAATCTTATTCGGTAATACAAGACCACACGGGATAAATTTGTAGAGTTAAAATATAATACCTAAACATAATTGATACTCATTTCCAGAATGGATATGTTCTCTAATTAACCACTGACCATAAGCTAACCTTAGAACAACAATCAAAGCAGGGTGATGCGATTGCGTGTTCCGAAGCTAGGCTAGGGTTTAAGTAATTCCATATTTGAGGTTAAGTTAACCTTTGTAGGGTTCGAGGGTTAAAAAATTAGGAGATCATAATTAAGTGGATATTTACTTAAATGATGATGATTAATAAGTAAATGAAGAGGTAGAGTTAGATCGATTACGTCTTTTAAATATTGTCTAAAAAACATCTTTTTGTTATGTCATTTTAATCGAACATCATTTAAAAACAAAAAACAAAAAAAATAAAATCTTCTTCCAGAAAAATTCATATAGATTCATAAACTATAACCAAACCCCATCCTTTCAAGTAGTGTTTTTATTATATTATATTTTATTTGATTTAAAATACCTTTAATAGGTTGTTAAATTCACTTCCTCCTTTGAGAGACGACCTTGGTCAGCCACTCTGCTGCACCTAAGAACCCCAAAACAACATTAATCATTTCAGGGCGCCACGACAGCGCTCTATCAGAAGTTCAGAATGTGTACCAGCAAAGAGATCATACAGTTAAAGCAGACAACAATATTGAAGGAGGCGCCATTTCTCAGTGTTTTCCAAATTTTTGGGCCTGAAAATTGACAAATGGAGAAAAGTGTTTTTGGCAAAGAGACATGTGCAACATGTAATTGAAGGAGAGAAAACTTGCGCGCCATATTTTTTTTCAAAATAAGAAAATGGGACAATGAAAAAGGGATAAGGGCCGCGCATGTTTTGGTCTGGTTGCGCAAGTGACCTGTGTGCCGTGAAGAGACTTGCCCCCCGATGCCTAGGAGGATTAGAAACTTGCACGTCTATTGTTTTTCAAGATTATAAATTCAAAATTTCGAAAACAAGAGAAGTTCACACAATAATTTGTGTGGTCGTGCAAGTGATTAGCGCGACAGGTGCTAGGGTGGATGAACTGCGTGCCGGAACCTGCACACCGAGGGAAGACTTACGCGCCACTGCGCAGGGGGTCCAGTTTGCCTATAAATAGAGGACCCCCTCCTCATTTGCAATGGAGTTCAAGACATATAGATTTTTTGAGCTCTCTTCATGCAAGTAGTTGAGTCGGGCAAGTGGTTGGTTGGTCTCGAAAGTATAGGCTGCACGCCGGTTGTTGGTTGTGCGACCAAGGAGGTTGGGGAGTTAAAGGCGCAATGTCGCGCAAGTTCGGAGATGAAAGTGGCAGTGTCGCGCACATGGGTTTGTGTCACCTGAGCGCCGAATTTGTATCGCCAAGTGACTTGTGCTCCGGGATTGAAACTTGCACGCCAGGCTTGGAGAAGAGCACCCGGGGTGTTAAAGTACATCTATCCTCTTGAAGCTGCATGAAAGCTGGAAGATCGCCTGGTACCCTCAACGCAAAGTGAGATTCATCTTCTGGTGAGAATTGGACTTCAATAGAGCATCTACATAAAACGGAGGATGCATTCTTATGTAATGATGAAGAAACCTTCATGTATATAAACTGAGTGTGACTTCATCAAGGGCAGTGAGGCAGGGGGAGTCAACAGGAGTGACCCGAGAGAACTAGTGAGCTATCCTTGAACCTTTGTAAAGGTAGTTAGACTGGGACAGGGTGACTGTTCCCGAACCTTTTAATCCACAACTAGTGAAGATTAGTTGAATTTGTAATGACATACAACTTGTCAGCATATGCTCCTTGGACAAAGCCCTTAATGGTGAACCAAGTAAAAAGTGATGTGTCTTCTTTGTGCATTTGAATGTTTGCTTTATGATCATATTCATCATACAGGTTCAACAAGTTCCTACCAACGTGGGAACACGATCCATCACATTAAAAGAAAAATTTGTCACCCTGATTCACCCCTCCCCTCTCAGGGTGTCCCTGGGTCCTTTAGGGCCACCATCAAGGATAGATGGTCTGGACATGCCAGTAAATTGGGAAAGTAGTAAACCATCTTTGAAGGAATGTTCCACAATGCTTGTTTACCGGTATGAGTGTGTGAAACTCAATGGATATATTTTTATTATGCATGTGGATAAGTGATATGATATTATTGTGATAGTTTGAGATGTTAAAAATGGATAATGTCTTGGTTTTTTTCTTTCAATTTTTTGTATGGATTTGGGTGAAAATAGATTATTAAGGGTGTGTTTTTCTTGTTGAAATTGTTTCACTATTTAATGTTTTATATAAAATATTTTATATAAATGTGTTACCAGTTTTATCCTTGTGGAATGTGAAGGTAAGTCATTTGGGGAAAACCACATAAGTACTTTTACTCAACCCCTCCTTTGGTACTTTGGTGCTTTTTTAGATTTGGTTTTCCTAGACAAAAGTAAGGGTAACACAACACATTTTCCTAGCTACTCATTATGACGCTTGGGCGGTATTGTGGTGATTGGATCACGTAGATTGGTATTGAGACATGAATCTTGTAATGGTTACCTTTGGGTATTGTTGTTGATTATATCGATTAGTACTCTAATTTTCGGATCTTGTGGGTTGTGATGGATCAGGTTATACCAAATATGCACAAGAGGGGTGGGGGTGGGAGTGAATTTTCTCTTTTATAAATTCTTCTCAAATCATGATGATTGCCAAATCTGTCCTTTAACTTTATCAAAAAGTTTATGCAGTGAAAAATGAACATATTTAAGGATGCATGGATGTATAGTGATTCGGGGAATAGAAGTCCCCTAATCTATTCCACCAACGCTCCACTCCACAGGCTTGGTGATTTTCACTATCTGGCCTTCTTATCAAAAAACCATTCACAACTGAGTGCTGGAAGTTGACACCATTACATGTTAATGCTAAAACAGATCCTTCTAGTTCATACATAAAACTGAATACACAACTTAGTACGAGAAGACGATTACTCACAACAAAAAGAGTATTTGTATGAAAATACTTTCCAATTGTTGTTCATAGTTGCAGCAACACGGAACTGATAGTAGATGAATCTTTGTCTTCAAAAAAGATGTTCTTTAGGAAAGTACAGTTCCGAGTCAATTTATTTTCAATAGATATAGAAATAAATCCAGAAACTCCAACAAAATTGGATTCACGATATATCTTCAATGTAGAATAGGAATCTTTAACGCTTTTCCTCTTCTTCAGAAAAATAGAGTCTGATAGATCTTGGTAGAAGAAGATCAATGTGACTCATATATCTTTGTAAAAATTGTAGTCATGAAAAATTTGAGAGCTTAGACTTCTGATCCTTTTTGCAATGATTCTTCTCGTCAGTGTAATACAAAATATCATAGATACATTGAATAAAAATTAATGTTTTCCTTTCAAACATAGATAAAAAATATCACCTTTAGAATTGCGATATTCTAATTTTTGAATAATAGAGTAGTCTTAACTCCCCTAAATATATGGCATGAAAACCACCTCTTAAATCTATCCTTTGAATCATAAATAAATGAATTTGAATCAATCAAAGACATTCTTTAAAATTGGTATTTTAATCTGGCATAAAATCAGCCTGATAATCCGCATAAAGGCTGTTGCTCGATAATGTCAAAATTAAAATTTCTGACGCCAAACTAATGTTTGAACACGTAAGGTAGATGATCCATTTTTCAAATGTAAGGATGATCTTAAATGTAAGGTTGATCATCCATACTTTTTCTAAGCTTCAAAATGTAAATTACTTGATCCATACCATTTGATAAAAATGTATGGTTGTTCAAAAAAGAAGGATTGATGAAAATATAAGGTTTTTGAAAAAAGTAAGGTTGATGAAAACGTATGGTTGTTCAAAAAATTAAGGTTGATGAACCATAATTTTGAGAAATAAACGTAACATTTCATACTTATGTAGGTTCTTCTTCCATACATTTCTGAAAACATAAACCTAAGATTGCTTCCAAACATATGGTTCCTTTATCATACTTTCCATATAATGTATGGTTTCATAACCATACTTTTCCAATAAAGTAAACATATTTTTTTCCTTACACTATGCTCTTAATTGTAGGGTATGAACAGTGTTTCCAGAACACGCTAATATGCTAAAATGATTTCCGAACACGTAGAGCATGAATGGTGTTTCCAAAACATGCTAATAAGATTTCCAAAAACTTTGTCAAATATTCCTTGTGGATTAAAAGATTTAATATTATTCAAAAATATAGAAATAATGAATATTAATTTCCTAAAATATACTCAAGGTAAAATCATTATAATAATAAACAAGAGTATTTGCAAGCATGAAAATCATCATAAAAAGATAGAGTATTGTTCTCAATAATATCCCCCTAATAATACAAAATAGAGTTTTTTTGAAAATAATAATTGATCAAAAATATATCCCTTTTTTATGATTAAAAGACCCATGTAATTAACCTACAAAATAAATTTCATATAATTTAGAATTTAGTAAGGATAAAAACAATATTTGATTTTAACAAAACTATTTTAATAAGAAATAGAAATTGTGTTATCCAAAATTATATATATAAAAATAAACATTAAATATTTAAAAATTATCTTTCTTTTTGAAGTAAAATAAAAGAATATTTTATGTTTATCTAAATTTCTCCACCTTTTGGTTTAACCGTATTTCATCTCTTTATAAAAATAAAAAAAGAACTTTTATAAATTTATCCTCTTTAAATGAATTAACCCCTGATTAAAAGATTTATAAAAAAATAACTTAAAATATGTTGTTGTGTTTATCCATATTTATCCCCCTTTTGTGACATAAAAAATAATGACAGAATAAGGAATATAACACATTTTAGTGTTACACTAAACATAGGAAAATGTTATGATAAACTATTTATCAATATTTGAATATAGATTATGGACTTTCTAATGTAAATAGTTAAATTAAAATAAACCAAAATATATGAAAATTAGATGAAAATATATTGTATTGAAAAAATATATACAAGTACAGAAATGAAAACAAGAATCAAGGTTGGGCTAAAAGATTTGTGAAACAGGTTTTAGTGCCTCTAAATGACTTACTAGAGCTCTGTCATCTGGATTCTCATCCTTTTCATCAGTCTGTCTCCTAACTGGATTATGATATCTCTTCCTTTCTCAGTGAGATTAATATCTTCAATCAACTTGCATCTGAAAAACTCATATAACCAATCTTACTTCTCTATAAACAGATTATGATTCACTGTTAATCTATTCAAAAAAACTCTGACCCCTGGGTCATTTGATGTAAGATGATCAACAATATACTTTTAATTATCCAGTAGAATAGATATTAGAGCACTATTACACTGTATTTCCTACAATTTTCATTCATATTTCTCATTACAGTTGTAATGGCCTGGATTCTTTTGATTAGATTAGGTGAAGAACACGATGTACATTCTTGATTTCCTGTGACAGTGGAAAAGTGTTGTTCCATTAAAATTTTTAATTATTCCAAATATGATTTCAGTAGAACTTCATATTTTAGTTTTCCAACTTTAGAAAACATACCCTTCTTATAAACTTCCAAATCCATTTTTTTCACTGAAATATCTTTCATGTTTTGTAACTTTTGTCTCTCCTTCTCTAATGATCTTTTTGAAGAAGCATTTTTAGTCTGAAATTTATTAAAATTTCATATTAACTTTTCCACATGATCATTCTCAGAATCAGAGGCACCATGTTCATGATTATCAACATGATTTATTAATATTAAAGGAAATGATTGAGCATTAGATCTATGATCTGTAGCCTTCACCACTGGTTGCTCAACAAATTGTTCCTCAGAGTCATGAACTGACTCATCCACAAAAACAATTCTCTCAAAACTTCAGTATGAAATTTATAAGGATTCTCTTCTAGATTCACATCAGTACGATGTTGCCCCTCATGATCATATTATTTATGAATTTCATCTAAAACATGTTCGTCTTGAACAAATTTAGTTTTTTGTCTAGACTGCTTTTGAAGAGAATCATTTTTATCCAATTCAGTATTCTCAGGCTCTGCCTCTTCTTGATGAACAATGTATTTTTCTTGAGGAGTAACCTCAATCTGAGAAACTATTTATTATTGAACTTCCAGTAAAGCAGAGTCTCAAACAAATATATAGCTGAGAAGAGGTTTAGTTGCATAAACATTTTCTTGAACAGTCTCCTTAATAGCTAAAGATTCGCGATGTATTTTCCTCTAAAGTCCCTCTTGAAATCCCTCATTATCATGTGGATCAAATTCATCAAATCTAATTCTCCTTAATGTTTTTGAAACATCACTGGTTCTTGATTCATCCATACCTTCTTTAGAATTTCTAGGTTTCTCCCCCTGAGCTGATTCTTGGACTTCCTCAACTCCAAAAAAAGGAACATTTCCTTTCACAGTACTCTAGAATAATCCAACATTCCTTAGAGTTACAACATTAAAAACATTACTGTGGTGTCATCTTACACTGTCCTCCCCCAATCTGATCATATCCTTCTTAAATAAAAATTAATAAACAAATCTTCTAAATGGGTAGAATTTCGTTCTTGCTTCCGGTTGGTAACAATAATTCTGGTATCTCACCATATATCTAGGGAAATTCAGATTGATGTCACTCAAAATTAAAAACATCAAATATATATTTAAAAATAAAATTCTTTCCATTTTTGACATTCTTGATGCAATCCCTGTTTTCACAAACATCAGAAGAATATTCTGATCATGTTCTAAATCCTTAACAAACACTTTTCCTACATTCGTAGAACCATATAAAAACGACATAATGTCCTCATACTTATTTACATAATCACAAATATTCTTCAGGTCAAAATGATAAACTCCCTTATAAGGGAAATTTAATATCTTAGCAATTTCCGTAGTAGTGATAAAAAAATATCGATCTTTAATTTGTGAAATTACCGTATCATCTTCTTTTCCCAAACTAAATTGAACAAATTTGAATAAATTACGTAGATCTACCTCATATAGAAATTCATGTGTTTTCATCACTAAATGTCTGTTCTAGATTCTGAAAGGTGAGATCTTACCTCAACTACAAATCGGTTTGGTACATCTATTCTAAGTCAATCACTTTACCTTGTAGGATTTTCCTCCCTATCGAGAATTGACATTTAGTGTTACTAGTTTCTCCTTCCTAGATTCTCTTTGTATTTTCCATTTCTGTCATAGATTTATGAAGGTTCAAAGAGCTAGGGTTTCAAAGGTTTAGGTTTGGATAGAAAATATCAGTAAGGTTTCTTCGGTTTCAAAAACTTTTTAGAGAAATAAATGGTTTTAGAATTTGAAATAGATCTCATAGCATTGATTCTCATGTCATTTACGTACATAATAATCATTACATTATTTAAAATAAAATAAAACGTATGCAGGAAAAAATAGCAGTACAAATAATTAAATTATTTAAAATATCGAGTATTAAAATAAAATAAGAATTAATTTAATCGCATAAAAATTAAAATTAAAATTTCATTTAAAATTCAATAAACCCAGATCCCCCTTAATAAAATAAGAACTTTCCATGGGAAGTGGTTTAGTAAAAATATGAGCTAATTGAATTTCAGTACTTATAAATTCTAAGAATATATCCTTTTTAAGAACATGATCTCTTATTAAATGATGTCTGATATCAATATGCATAGTCTTAGAATGATTAATAGGAATTTTTGAAATATTAATTGCACTTGTATTATTACATAAAATAGGTGTATTATTAAAACATAGTTCAAAGTACATAAGAGTGTTTTTCATCCCAAAACTTGTCCACAACAAATGCCTGTAGACACATATTCTACGTCGGCTGTTAACAAGGCAACTGAGTGTTGATTCTTACTAGACCATGAAACTAAATATTTTCCTAAAAAGTGACAAGTCCCTAAGGTGCCTTTTCTATCTAATTTAAAGCTTCCAAAGTAATCATCTGAATATAAAATTAAATTAAAATCACATGTTTTTTGATATGGAAGAGTTTGAAAGATAATACCTTCTAAATATCTATTTTTTTGACAGTACTTAAGTGAGATTCATTAGGAATAGATTGAAATATAGCATAGAGACATACTATGTACATTATATCTGTCCTCCTAGCTATAAGATATAATAAACATTCAATCACACCTCTATATAACTTGTTGTCAATTGATTTTCCAGTTTCATCCAAATCATGATTTATATTAGTACACATAGGAGTTGTACATATATTGCTATTTTCAAGTCCAAATTTCTTAAATAAATCATTATTGTATTTTATTTGATTGAAAATATTTCCAAAATCATTTTTATAGATTTGAAGTCCTCAAAATAAATTTAATTCTCTTATCATACTCATTTAAAATTATATTTGTATTAAATTTGAAAACTTATGACAATGTTTTTTTATTGATCCAAAAATTACATCATAAACATAAATTTGAACCAATAAAATATTTTAATTTGTAGTTTTCTTAAATAATGTTGTATCTTCCATTTCATTATTAAAATAATTTTTTAAAAGAAAAGAACATAATCTTCCATACCAAGCACTAGGTGCATGTTTAAGGCCATAAAGAGCTTTAGTATGTTTTAAAAGAAAATCTAGTTTTTGTGAATTTTCAAAATGAGCAGGTTCCTCAACATAAAATTCCTCCAATAAATTACCATTTAAAATGGTAGAATTAACATCCATCTGAAACAATTTAACATTAATATGATATGCATAGGACAAAATAATTCTAATGGCTTCTAATCTTTCTAAAGGGGATAAGGTTTCATCATAATCTATACCTTTTTTCATGATTATATCTTTTAGCTAATAATATTGAATTATTTCTAGTTATTATTACTTGATCATCTTGTTTATTTATAAAGACCCATTTAGTTCTTATAACTAGATAGTTCTGTGGTCTTTAAACTAATTTCAAAACATCATTTCTCTTGAATTGGTTTAGTTATTCTTGAATTTCTATCTTCCAACTTTCATCAACTATGGATTCTTCTAATGTCTTAAGATCTAATTGATATAGAAAAGTAGAAAAATCAATAAGACTACCTATGTTCTATTTAGTTTCTATTCCAATGTGTAGGTCTCCTATTTCAATTTCTAAAGGGTGATTTTTTAAGGTTCTAGACTGTCTAGGTAAAACAATATTTGGTTCATCAGTGTCATGTTCTTTTTAACTGAACTAAATTTTATTTATATCATTTTCAAAATCATCTTTCAAAATATCAAGTCTCATGTTATCATTAGATTCAAATTAATCAATTTGGGCTTTCCTTTTCTCAAAGGGACCAGATTCATCAAATTTCACATGAACTTATTTTTCAACAATCCATGACATTTTATTAAAAAATATATAACCTTTTCAAGTACCAGAGTATCTCAAAAAATGCCTTCATCATATTTTAGACCAAACTTATCAATATTTTCCTTGGTGTTTAATCTATAAAACATGCATCCAAAAACATTAAAGTAATTTACTTTAGGTTTTCTATTATTCCAAAGTTAATAGGTCTTCTTTTAGAAAATTGTTCTGATTAAAACTCTATTCAATATATTTTAGGTTGTGCTTAAAGCTTCATCCCAGAAATATGTAGGATGACTGTATTCATTTTTCATAGTCCTAGTCATTTTCTGAATAGTTCTATTTCTTCTTTCAAAAATTCCCTTTTTTTGAGGTGTTCTGGGTGTAGAGAAGGTGTGTTTAATACCCATATTTGAGAAAAAGAACTTGAATTATAGATTCTAAAATTCTCCACCATGATCACTCCTTAATGAAATTATTTTAAAACCTTTTTCATTTTGAATATCTTGGAAAAAACATTCTAATGTAGTAAAAGCTTCATTTTTATATTTTACAAAGAAAATCCTAGTAAATCTAGAATAATCATCAACTAATACATATACATATGATTTACCAACCAAAATTGATATTCTTGAAGGTCCAAAATAATACATATTGACAAGTTCTAGAGGTTTAGATGTATCAATTTTTTGAGGGTTTTGAAGGATGATTTGTACTGCTTTCCAAGTTGACATGAATCACAGAATCTATCACTTCCAAATTTGGGACATGGAAAATCAAAAACTAGTTGTTTGTTAAGGTAACTTGTGTAAAGCATATATATTTGAATATCCAAGTCTAATATGCCAGATACATCATTCATTTATCTTAGCAGTCAATTAGTTTACTTTTTGTTTACATAAGGAATTATTCTCTAGGGTATAAACATTATTAGTTCTAGGTGTTCTAAATTTAAGCAATTTATCATTAAAATCAGAAAAAATGTTGTTAGAAAAATAAAAACAATAACCATAAAAACAAAGTTGAGAGATACTTATCAAGATGTGTTTCAATCCTTGTACATAGAGTAATTTATTGATTGAGACAACTTCTAGATCTCCATCACTTCCAATTCCAATAATTTTACCATTCGCATTATCACCAAATGTGACTAATCCATCATCATTTTGAGTTAGTGTTATAAATTTTGATGAGTTTCCACTCATATGTATGGATAATCCACTGCCCATATACCATATTTCAATAAGGCTTCTTTGACCTGCTTCCTACAAAGGTATTCAAAAAAAGTTTGTTTTGGTACCCATATTCTGTTGGGTCCAGTAGTGTTAGTTAGAAAAGATTTGGGAATCTATAATTTCGTTGTTTTTATATAATTAATAGAATTATATAAACTACTTTCAAAAAAGGCTTTCTTAATACCACTTATTTGAGGTTTCCTTAAATAATAGTTTTTTGATATGTGACCTTTTGTTCCACAATAGTTGAAAATGACACTTTTTATTATTGGAAAAATAGATTTTATACAGTTTGGGTTTCTCACCTTTACTAGCTATTCTATATCTTGTCATTTTAATCACATTATTTCCATGAATTTTATTTAGTGTACATTCTCATTTGGTAAAAATAAGAGCTTCACTTTTTATGTTTCTACTTCTGTTTATAGTGTTTTTATTTTAATTTCATTATCTGTACAGTTTGTGTTTGATGAGTTATATTTTTCAATTATCTCTGGATTTTATTTTAATAGACTGTATCTTTCTACTAAAAAAAGTGTAAATATTTTTTTCATTATTTTTGTTTTTTAAATAAGGAATCATATTTCTCTTAAATCATATCATAGTAGGCTGAATTTTTATCATTTCAGAAACTAAAACTAGAATCAGAATCAGATGATTAATAAGATTGTACCTCATCAGCTTCTACTATAAATCAAAAATATGATTTTATATTCGATTCTTCCTTTACTAAGACAGAATTTAATGAGATTCTGGAGTCTCCATAAATAGTCCAAGTATCTTTCATTGATTTTTTGTTTTTCTGCTTATAATCAATATTTTTGAAATTTTTCGTTTTCATTTCTCTTTTTAAATGAGGATAGTCGGGTCTTATGTGACCCATATTTCTACATTCATAACATCTAACTTCCTTTGGTTCTTTTTCATCGTTTTTTATGGATTTTTTGAATCCTTTCTTATTTTTGTAGGATTTACTGAACTTTCTAGCTAGCAGAGCCAGTTACACATCTGAATTAGATGAATCAAAACTCTTTGATATAACTTTTATTTCATTCATCATCTTTCTGCTCTTTTTTGGGATGTTACTTTCAAAGCAGTATTTTCTCTCTTGATCAAGACTTTATACTCATTTTCTTCATCTTCCATCTCAAATTCATACATCATTAGGGTTACAATTAATTCACTCATATTAATATCTTTTTCTGTTGTCGATTTCCTAATATCTGTTGAAATTACATTCCATCTAGGTGGTAGTACTCTCAGTACTTTTAGGGGTTGATTTTCTTTTTTGATAGGATCTCACAAGGCAGAGATATTATTTACAATTTCTGAAAGCTTTCTATTCATATGGATGATGATTTCTCCTTTAAAAAATATGAATGTGTTGAATTTCAATTTTGCTATGGCATACTTCATTTGTCGGACATTGTCAGTTCCTTCATAAGAAACTACAATTGTCTTCCACATTTCATAAGCATTTGGGCACTAAGACACTCTGCTGAATTCATATGGTTCTAAACCATAGATGAAAACATTCATTTCTTTTGAATTTATGTTATACTCTAAGTTAGTAGCTGCATTCCATGTTTCAGGTTTCTCAGGAATTTCATAAGGAGTATGAATTTTTTAGTAGACTCTGTATCTATGATTTTTCAGATAGATGGTCATCATCAATTTCCAGCATCCATAATTTTTACCGTTGATGTATGGAGATAGAATCATTGACATTACCAATTGTATATCAGCCATTATTCTCTTATTATAATTATATAAAACTTTCATCTTGTTATAGATTTGACAAAATCTCCACCCACTTATACCAATTGTTGGATCAGGTTATACCAAAAATGGATAAGAGGGGGGGAGTGAATCGGGTCTTTTATAAATTCTTCTCGAATCGTGATGATTTCCAAATCTGTCCTTTAAATTTATCGCAATGTTTATGTAGCATAAAATAAATATATTGAATGATGTACATATGTATAGTGGTTTGGGGAACAGAAGGCCCCTAGTCCACTCCACCAATGCTCTACTCCATAAGCTTGGGGATTTTCACTATCTGGTCTTCCTATCAATAGACCGTCCACAACTGAGTGTAGATAGATGACCCCTTTACAAGATAAGGCTAAAATAGAGCCTTCTAGTTTATACACAGAACCAAATACACATCTTATTACAATAATCTGGTTACTCAAAATAAAAATAGTATTTGTCTGAAAATACATTCCAGTTGTTCTTCATAATTTTAGCAGCACACAATGGAAAGTAGATGAATTGTTGTCATTGGAAAAGTTTTTCTTTAGGTTAGTGTATTTCTGAGTCGATCCAATTGTAGTAGATATAGAAATAAATCCATAAACTAAAAAAAATGGATTCATGATAGATCTTCGATGTTGAATAAGAGTCTTTAATAATTTTCCTCTTCTTTAAAAAATAGAGTCTGATAGATCATGGTAGTAGTAGATTTGTGTGACTCATTTATCTCTAAAAATATTGTAGTCATTAAAAATTCATGATCTTATACTTCTGGTTCTTTATGTGATGATTCATCTCTTCTATGTGATATAAAATATCATAGATATATAGAATAAAAATAATCTCCCTCCTTTCAAACTTATATTCACAAATGTCTCCTTTAGAATCGTGATATTCAAATGTTTGAATAACAGAGCAGTTGTAACTCCCCTGAATATTTGGCAAGAAAAACTCCACTTAAATTGATCCTTTGAATCATAATTAAATGTATTTGAATCATTCAAAGAAGTGCATTAAAATCATGGTTTTAATCAGGCTTGAAATCAGCCTGATAATCCCCAAAAATATTATTTTATGATAAAGTCAAAATTTAAATTTTCGATGAAAAATTTAAGTTTGACAATGTAAGGTAGATCATCCATTCTTTAAACGTAAGGTTGGTCTTAAATGTAAGGTTGGTCATCTATTATTTTCTCATCTTCATAATGCAAGAAACATGACCCACACTTTTTGATAAAAATGTAAGGTTGTTCGCAAATGTAAGATTGATGAAAACCTAAGGTTGTTCACAAAAGTAAGGTTGATGGAAATGTAAGGTTGCACATGAACGTAAGGTTGACGAACCATAATTTTGAAAAATAAACACAACATTTCATACTTACGTATGGTTCTTCTTCCATAATTTTCTGATAACACAAATGTAAGGTTCCTTCTAAACATAGGGTTCCTTTATCATACGTTGAATATAATGTATGGTTTCTTAACCATACTTTTCCAATAAATTAAATATACATTTTTATCCTTACACTAGGCTCTATAACGTAGTGTATGAATAGTGTTTATAGAACACTCTAATATTCTAAAATGATTTCTAAACACGTAGTGCATGATCAATGTTTCCAGAACATGCTAAAACGATTTCCAACCACATTGTCAAATATTCCACATGGATTAAATGCTTTAATATTATTCCAAAATAGAGAAATAAAGAATATTAAATTCATGAAATATAATAAAGTTAAAATATTTAGAATATAAAAAAAAGAGTATTTGTGATTCTCAATATCATCATAAAAAGATAGAGTATTGTTCTCAACAATCTCCCCCTAATAATAATAATAATAAAATAGTGTGTTTTTGAAAACAATACATGCTCAAAAGGTTGTTTTTTTGGTTTACAAAAATTGTTATGGATTAGTTGGTTGTCTCTTAGTAAGGAATTATCATGGTATACTTTCTTACATGCATTATGCAGTTGTATTTTTGTATTCTTTGTTTGGTCAGTTGGTTTATTCAATGGAAAAATCATTACCCATTTTTTCTTGAAGACCAAGACATTAATTTTCATCCATTAGCGTATTGGGAACATCACATAAGTCCTAGTAGCATTCCACCACCTTCTCAAGCCAATGAGGAAGGAGGAAGGATGTTACATGAATAAGCATAATCCCTTTGTAAATTGACCATGTTAAAAAACAATCATTTATAACCATTAGAACATATAAAAACAATTATTTACTTAATATAATAAAATTAATTATATAAATAAAACAAAAAAAAATTCCAAAAAAAAAGAACGAATAAAAAAACTATTTCACAAAATTGAATAATTATTTGATAGAAGGGAATGAACCTTTCAAAAAATCATCTTCATTTAAATATTTTTTTTAAAATAAACTTTTCTTAGAGGGACATTATTATTGAATAAATATGCTTTCTTGTATACATGAATTCTTATATAAAAGGATGGACTAAGTGAAAATTTTATATATAATAATATTTTAAAATGTGTTTAACTATTTTTAAATTTGAAATTACTTTGTTAACATAATTTTTAAAATATAATTTAAAATCTCAATAAATCATCCTTTAGATTACTCCATGACATTTATATTATCAATGTGAGGATCAATTTCCACTTTTCCAATAGTTACATAGTAATATATTATATATAATAACACATTAATAATAATGATGATATAACTAATAATAATTTTAAATAATTAATAATGAAATGCATAACGTAATTTTAATATAAGAACGAATAATTAATATTTTTATGGATAAAAAGAATAATTTCAATAATAGTAATTAATAAAAATTATTAATGAAATCATAATTCCTAAAAATAATTATTAATAATATAATTAAAAGTAATAAATAATAATGTAATGTGGTTTATAATAATTAATAATGTGATTAATAGTAATTGATTATTAATGTAATTCATAATAAACTATAATTAATAATATCAATGTAATTATTAATCCATTAATAATGAAATAATTCATAATTAATTATATCTTTAATTAGTATTAATAATTTAAATAAATAATAATAATCTTAAAATTATTAATGTTATTATTAATAATTTATAATATAAATAATAATATATTTATTAGGTATATGGGATTACAATAACAAAAGACATACACACCTAGAACCCTAAATCACATTAATAATATAGTAGGGACTTACCTAAGTTATAATGTCACAAACTAAATCAGTATGAAACTAGAGTTAAAAAAATGTTGTCGATAAATTTTTCATGGTACAGTAGTGGAACTATAGAACTACAACACTTTGGGTAATATAACAAGTACTGTAAGAGTAGTAGAATTCATCAAAAATAGACTTTTAGGCCTTGATATCAAACATAAGACAGTAAAATATTGGGCCTCTAGGGCTATGTTATATAGAAGCTTCTATCTAGGGTAGAGTGAGATGGTGCGATGGTGGTCTCCAATAAGTTGGCTTGGAATAATATGGTCATCAAATCAATGTCTAGTCACCCGCTACAAGGATCATTAATTAAATATTTCTTGGGTGATTACCTCATACACTAATCTATTTGGGGTAATGATGGTGGGTTGAAGATGAGTATTTAGTATGACAGACATGCATTGGAAGACTATTGGATGGTGAGATGGGTTATTGTAGTATTTTTCCTATGAACCAATTCTCAAGGTCTTTGTGATATTGGGTCTTCATGCCATGTATTTTGGGGCTTTGGGGTCATTTAAGAGCTCCCTCTCAACCCAAAAAGAGTATTTTTTTCATAAAATAAAATAAAATTGACATTGGAAGAGGAGTTACATTAATAATATAATTAATAATATTATTATTTAATAATGTATCTAATAATAATTAATAATTAATAATCTATTTAACATTAAAAATTTTATAATTAATTTAATAATATTCGGGGTAAGGGGTAAAAATTAAAAGCAAATCATGAACACACACACCCAGGGAGGATCAAATATGAGACCAACAAACACAACCACAAAGGCACAACCAAGGGAAGTTGTTCACATGGTGATAAAGGAGTCTTCCAAAAAAATAGGCAACTTATTTGAGTCTTCTTCACTAACTTTTTGGATATCATTAGACACTGCCAAATAAAGTAGTTGGGTTGGTTAGTCATATAATTCATCTGAAATATAGGGAGATGTCATAAGAGGGGAATCATCCTCCCTCAATTTTTTACTGATGAACCAATCAGAGAGGGAGCCTCCCTTATTCCTATTTCTACTATCCATGGAATAATTCATGCAGATACTACTGCTTATGGAATTTTGGGGGTTTCACCATATCAAGGAAAAAAATCTGATAACCATGTTATATTTGTCGAAAAGTTCTAGAAGAATTTCCTCAAAGTTCTCCACACAATATTTGTGGATAAAACGAATGGGTATTATACTGATAATAAACTTGAATGTCATTTGATTCCCTGAAGATATGTCGTTTTATTCTCTCTCTATTATTTACTATAAATCTTAATCCTTTCTTTTATTTAATTATCCCTGTGAATGATTTAAACCGTGTTGAGTTGTTTATATATATTATATTAGTAAGGAATTATCGTGGTATAATTTCTTACATGCATCATGTAGTTGTATTTTTTTATTCTTTGTTGGGTCAGTTGGTTTATTCAAAGGAAAAATCATTCCCCATTTTTTCTTGAAGACCAAAACATTATTTTTCATCCATTAGCGTATTGGGAACATCACATAAGTCCTAGTATCATTTCACCACCTTCTTAAGCCAATGAGGAAGGAGGAAGGATATTACATGAATAAACTTCATCCCTTTATAAATTGACCGTGTTAAAAAATCAGTTATAACCATTAGAACATATAATAACAATTATTTAATTAATATAGTAATATGAATTTTATAATTAAAATAAAAGAAAACAATTTTCAAAAAATAGAATAAAAAACTATTTCTCAAAATTGAATAAATATTTGATAGAAGGGAATGAACCTTTCAAAAAAGAATCTTCATTTAAATATTTTTGAAAAATGAACTTTTCTTAAAGGGACAATCTTATTGAGTAAATATGCTTTCTTGGCTACATGAATTCTAATATAAAAGGATGGATTAAGTTAAATTTATATATATAATAATATTTTAAACTGTGTTTAACTATTTTAAAATTTGTAATTTCTTTATTAACATAATTTTTAAAATATAATTTAAAATCTCAATATATCATCTATTGGATTACTCCATAACTTTTATATTATCGATATGAGGATCAATTTCCACTTTTCCAATAGTAATATAGTAATATATTATATATAATAACACATAAATAATAATGATGATATAACTAATAATAATTTTAAATAATTATTAATGAAACACATAATGTAATTTTAATATAATAATGGATAATTAATATTTTTATGGATAAAAAGAATAATTTCAATAATAGTAATTAATAAAAATTACTAATGAAATCATATTTCACAAAAATATTTAATAATAATATAATTACAAGTAAATAATAATAATGTAATGTAGTTGATAATACATAATAATGTGATTAATATTAATTGATTATTAATGTAATTAATAATAAAACATAATTAATAATATTAATGTAATTAGTAATTCATTAATAATGAAATAATCCATAATTAATTATATCTTTAATTAGTATTAATAATTTAAATAAATAATAATAATCATAAAATTATTAATGTTATTATTAATAATTTGTAATATAAATAATAATATATTTTTTATGTATATGGGATTACAATAACCGAACACCTACACACCTAGAACCTTAAATCACATTAATAATATAGTAGGGGGCATACCTAAAATATAATTTCAGAAACTAAATCAGTATGAATCTAGAGTTAAAAAAATGTTGTCGATAAATTTTTCATGGTACAGTAGAAGCACCATAAAACTACCACACTTTGGGTAATATAACAAGTACTGTATGAGTAGTAGAATTCATAAAAAATGGACATTTAGGCCTTGATATCAAACATAAGACAATAAAATATTGGGCCTCTAGGGATATGTTTTGGAGAATATTCTAACTGTGGGAGAACGAGATGGTGCGATGGTGGTCTCTAGTAAGTTGACTTGGAATAAGATGGCCATCAAATCAATGTCTAGTCACTCACTACAAGGAGAATTTATTAAATCTTTCTTGGGTGAAGGCCTCATAGACTTATCTATTCAGGGTAATGATGGTGGGTTGAAGATGAGTATTTAGTTTTATAGACATGCATTGGAAGACGATTGGAAGGTGAGAGGGGTTATTGTAGTATTTTTCCTATGAACCAATTCTCAAGGACTTTGTGACATTGGGCCTTCATGCCTGGTATTTTGGGGCTTTGGGGTCATTTAAGAGCTCCCTCTCAGCCCAATAAAAGGGTATTTCTTCATAAAATAAAATAAAATTGAAATTGGAGGAGGAGTTACGTTAATAATCTAATTAATAATAATATTATTTAATAATGTAACTAATAATAATTAATAAATAACAATGTATTTAACATTAATAATTTTATAATTAATTTAACAATATCTGGGGTAAGGGGTAAAAATGAAAAAGAAAATCATGAACACACACACCCAGGGAGGCTCAAATATGATACCAACAAACAGAACCACAGAGGCACAACCAAGGGAAGTTTTTCAAATGGGGAAAAGGGACTCTTCCAAAAATGTAGGCCACTTATTCGACTCTCCTTCACTAACATTTTTGATATTGTTAGACACTGCCAAAGATAGTAGTTGGGTTGGTTGGTCATATAATTCATCTGAAATACAGGGAAATAGCATAAGTGGGGAATCATCCTCCCTCAATTTTTTAATGATGCACCAATCAGAGAGGGAGCCTCCCTTATGTCTTTTTCTACTATCCATGGAATAATCCATGGAGATTCTAGTGCTTATAGAATTTTGGGGGTTTCACCATATCAAGGAAAAACAACTGATAACCATGTTACATTTGTCGAATAGTGCTAGGGGAATTTCCTAGAAGTTCTCCACACAATATATGTGGTTTAAATGAATGGGTATTATACTGATAATAAACGTGAATGTCATTTGATTCCATGAAGATATGTGGTTTTATTCTCTCTATTCTCTTTGATGTAGATCTTAATGCTTTGTTTTATTTAATCATCCCCGTGAATGATTTAAACTATTTTGATTTGTTTATATATATTATCTTGAATATAATTTTATATATAGGGTTTTAAAATAATCAATATAATTAATAATAAATGACCTAATGAATAATTTTAATAATTAAATTATATATTTATTAAGAATTAATAATTATTTTCTAAATTTAAATAATATAATTATTAGTCATTTATTATTGATTAATTAATAATGTATTGATTATGAATGATGTAAATGTTAATAATTAGAAATTAATTATATATAATACAAATATTTATTATAATATATTTATTATAAAGAATATCCATTTTGGCAATTTACCATGTTGTGCATGTAATTTAAATATATTTTTTATACTTTTTTGTTTAATTATTTTTAGTACAAGTTATTTTTTATGGATTATGTTAAAATCTAAATTTTTATTTTTAATTCATTGATGCGTTCAAGTTTATGTATTCAAATTATCATGACTCAACAAAGAAAATATTTTGTGTTGAAATATTAATGTTTTTATATCCTTTAAATTATTTTATATTTGTAATTTTTATACATTATTTTTTATTAGTTATTTTAAATGTGATAAATATATATTTTAATATTCACTTAAATTATATTTATTGATTATATTCTATAGTTTTTCAATGTTATCCATTTTGAACAAGAAATATTAAAATATTTTGTGAACATGCGAGATTAAATGCAAATAAAATATAACTTAAAGGCGTTTTATAAAAAATGATACTATAAAATTTGTGTATATATAAATATATATATGTTAGAGTATAAAATAACAAAAATATGATAATTATATTAAAATATAATCATCACGAAACATTTTATAACATTCGACATATTTTTTCCTAACTTGATAACTCTAAATGAATATAAAATACAAAATATGAACAATATCATAATAGAATTTGAATTATAGAATTAATAGATATAAAATAACTAAATATGAAAAATAAAAAATAGATAGAAAATCAAATAAATGTCATAAAACTAATGTTTTACTAACACATTATATTTATACATAAAAAAATTCCCCAAAAAACCTTTCATCTTCTTAACCACACTACTTTGAATTATCTAGAAATTAAAACTATAATTACATTTTATATAAAAATTGAAATATAAATGTACTATATAAAAAGTAACCTAAAATAAAATTAATTAGTTTGAAATATTATAAAAACATGTTTAAATTATGGATAGAAAATGGAAAATTTCTATATAAACATATTGTAGAAAATGTAGCATAGGGGGCGCTATTGTGATGACAAAACTATTATGGAAATCAGTAATTTGAACGTACTATAGTGGTGGCTAGTATTATAGTAATAACTATTAGATATGTGAGTACAGTAATTTTAATATTCAACAAAGGGGACTTTAGGCTGAAAAATGAGCTTTTTTGGCCATGAAAATGGCCTTTCAAGCCACAACTCCTTTGCACCATCAAATTTTTATGCTCTACAACTCATCTATATTTTAAGGAATTTTTTCCTCTTATCCATTGGGACATATAATGTTTGGTCCAATATGTCTTGTATGGGATCCCTCTCAAACAAATTAAAATGAGGTTTCATTCCTTAAGAAGAAGAGATGGACCCCAAGTTGTTTTGATTATTAATAGTTGTTAACAACAACAATTTATATTATTTATTAATTATTTAAAATTATTTTTAATTATCAATCATTATTAATTATATTATTTTTTAAATTATAAAGTACTATAAATTAAATTATTCATTCTTAAACCAAATGTGTCACAATTTATGTTATGAATAATAAGGGGATAAAAATAATATCAATCCATTTTTGACTAAATGTGATGTATGCTGGACATAAAATATCACATATTAAAATAAAGGTGTCATAATTTAGAACATATTAAGATTTATTTTACTTATCATATTATTTCTTGATATAGTTATTTTTTCTTAATACTGACAACATTATTTTAATTATTAGACAATGTATGGAACTTGGTGAAATCAAGTAAACAATGAGTTAATTGGACAATGGAATGTTTCTTCTAATGAGAAATGAAATAGGATGGGGGTTGTAGTACTATGTTACAGTTGGTTCCCTAGAACTAACTAATATGTACTTGATTACACGTATTAAGTATTATTTATGTTTCTTATCATTTCATGATTGTTTCTCCACATATAATTTGAATGCGATAATTTCCTAAGAATATATGTCGCACAAAATGGTTATACGAGTTCTCTATTATGATGAGAACCAAGAGGTGCTATGATATTATAACATAATATATGTTATATAGATGGATGATATAATTTTATGTGACAAAAATTATACAATATATTAGGGGTGGAGAGTCATATAATTTTGAGGCACCCTCTTATGGTGTACACGCTTGGCAATTACTAGGGAAGAAAATTATGAGAAAATTAAATGCCAATCAGAAATCCACATTTACATGTTCCATTGGATTATCTATTTTGTGTAGGTTTTGTCAACCCTTATAGTTTAATATTATCATTAATGGATACGATGAGTGATATGAATTGATGTATTGATGAAAACCATTATAACATACAATTGTAGTGAGGTAGGATATGTTGGGTGTGTTAGGAGTGATATTTCATTAATGGATAATTTAAGACAGGATTTATCCCTTCTGTACATTGGTGAATGATGATGTCTAATGCACTTTGATAGGAATGAAACTAACTGGATAAATCCTTGTTCATGGTGTTCTGTGGGTATGTTAATTTCTAGAATGTCAATAAAAGAGACATCAAGAAAATATGTTGATGCCACTAGTACGCAACCTGCTTCATTTTAGATATTGCGATTGAAGGATTATGTTACATGGTAAGCATTTGTAAGAGGTTTTATGTTATTGAGACATTTTCATATTTCTCTATGTGTTCCTTGGCATGTTTCTTGACTCTAACATTGGAATTTGGACACTTTGGACAAACACTAATGACAATGAGGGATAGAGGGTCACATACTGAGTGCATGATCTTTTT
This sequence comes from Viscum album, assembly GCA_963277665.1. Classification (NCBI taxonomy): domain Eukaryota; kingdom Viridiplantae; phylum Streptophyta; class Magnoliopsida; order Santalales; family Viscaceae; genus Viscum; species Viscum album. The sequence continues at coordinate 609,416,889 of OY728129.1, read as the reverse complement.
AGTTAAAAATCTATATCGAACTAAATAATTCATAATAAATAATATTTATCTAGGTATTCTTGATTAACAATAAATAATCAAAAGTTATTAGAAAAAATAATGAGTAAAATTAGAATATTAAAAATTTACACTCAAAGTTTTGTGAATATAATATTTTTATATTTATTAGTGAGTAATGAATTGATATTTATTTTATAAATAAATAGTCATTATTCAATGTTCGGTAGCTGTAGAGGAGAATAAGTGGACTAATCTTAATGGTCATATTAGAAATAATATAAATTATATTTATTTATTATTAGGTGATTCAAAAATCAAGTGGTTAATAATTATATTATTATTACGATGTGGGGTTTACAGATGATTATTTCATAGGAAAAGGACATTTGTGTATCTTTCCAACCCTAAAACATCCATAATAAATATCAAATAATATTACTTACCATAATTTATCTTATTAATCTCAATAGATAGATCACCGAGCTCTTGCAATCCATAGAGAGACATCATGATATCTAGAGTGTTGTCTCCTTCTCCTCCTCTCTCAAGACATAAAGATAACACCAAGTGTTATTTTTTTCTTTAAGAATAATTCATCTTTGATCAACCATGAACAACACAAGAAACCAAGACCATCCAAGCCAGCATCTGGTGATTCTACAAGAACATTCAGAGTTTTTAGTGAATGCGTGGATCACCAATAGATATATTCTTCACTAGGATATTTTCGGGAAATGATTATATAACAAATCAAGTAAAGTTAATCATCAATGAAGAGATAATTCCAGTTTTTTGTAATTTGATATCTCCTTATAAATTAATTATAAATTATATTTTATGATTCATATCTTCAAATTTTTACTTTTAATCAAGTCCAGATTTTGATCATTCTTTTTAGACTTGATATTATTCATTGTAATTTTTTTTTGTAAACTAACATTAAGAAGTTGAGTTTTCCACTACATAAGGATTTTTCCAATACATTTGGGACATATAATGGATTTAAGAGGGGTCACATGTTTAATTTATATTTATTTACTAATCAATTTTTATGGGTTTACAATTTCTTTTACTTTAGATTGATTTGTTCTTAAAATAGGATCATATTATTCTCTTTCCATTATTCATTCATAATAACATAACTATTAAATGTGTAATATTGAAATAAAGGAATATTTTAAAACACCATCAGGAGGTTCCAAAGGATATGGATAAAAATTTTATGAATAAATTATGTGTACCTCAAAACCACGCACAACGTACATGTGTATCTTGTCTGTATATCACAATAAATTCAAATAAGTATGATGAAATAAAATCCATGATATGATAAAATAGGATCAATATATTCATTAGAATAGTCTGGAACAACTTTTTAAGAACTTCACATCATGTAACCCCTCTACTTGACATACAATTTTCATTTTCTATTGGCCAAAAACTGAAGGGTCCAAGTGTGTTATGTATATTCCACACAACATGGGGAATGATAAACCATATAACTCTCATGAAAAATGTAGTGTAAGAAGGATAACATGTTCTGTACCTCACACAAATTCATGGATATAAAACAAGCCTAGTCATTAAGGACCATGTTGCAGACACATGTAGAAGATACTAAATTCCATGTAACCTAATAAAAACTATATAGTCTGATATAACTAGTGCGACCAGTTTAACATAGAGGAAACAAATAAATAAATTAATTTTGTTATTAATTATAAAACTAAAATATTTTTATTGTATTTTCTTAAATTATAATCCACATGTATCAAGGATGTAAAATAGAGTATAATTCACATTGCTTCCATTTTTCATTTGATTGATTGTACATTTCATAAAATTATCTATTATCTAATTTGAGTTGGATTGAAAAGTAATACACAAGAATAAGGATCCTACATGGTATTTTGTAGGAGTAATTAAAACTACCTCTATGTAAACTAGTGTGATTAAATATTTTTAAATGAAAATAATTTGTTTAATTTGTTTAAAATTAAGGATCCTAGTAATTTGATGATGCATGGATGAAATTAAGATAAATTGAATTAATTGGACCATTTCATGGATTTTATATTAATTAAATTATTAATCTATATAATTGAGAATAGATTGTAAATATATTCTATTTTCATGTTTTATAGATGATAATGATATTATATAATCTTAATGTGTGTGATTGGTTTCTTTTATTATGATTAAATTAAAATTGACGGGATATGAGTAATTCCCTCCATCTTATTATGTAAGGATCTACATGCCCAAAATTGTGTAAACCCCCTTTATCCAATACATTGTATACCCTCAATTGAGTGTGAGTAAAATATTATATAACTATAGAGAACCTAGGTGAGAGGAGGTAACTGAAGTCATTGAGTTGAGGTAAAACCAATCAAGGTGATATATAAGAGTTGAGGAGGAATACTGTAACACGAATCAAGCTATGTTTCAAGGTGTTTTCCCATAGGGCCTAATGTTAGTTTATTATGTAATTGATAATATAACCATTAAATAATATAATGATCACGCCCTGTATATATTATTTATATCATTTTCTTGATTGACTATGTATGTTTATGGATGTTATGCAATCACTTAACAAACATATTAACAAGTATGCAAGATAGAATAAAATATAATAGAATTATACATAAATGATTTATCATATATGGTTAGTCACATAAGTAAAAACAAATTAATATAAAAAGTCATGTGATTGGATAAAACTAGGCCTTTTATGAAAAAGAATTAAAATCCCTCAACTAAAATATTAATTCAGTATAAATTTTCATTACATAAGTTAGAATCAACTATATAGTTCAAAGTGCTTACCCAACCAATCTCATGGTGATTTCAATTATCAGGGAAATATTAGCATAAAGTTTTATGTTCACTTAACTAATAAATTAATAAAGTATAACATCCCATTACTTAATCTAGAATCCACCTTATAGTTCAATGTTTATAACAAACTAATCAAGTGGTGATTTCAATTATCTGAAAATATTCAACTTAATGTTTTATGTTAACAAAAATTACATTAAAATATTGTTTGATTAACCAAGAGATACTTGGTTTAACTGAGAGGAATGGGTTGATGAAATCTTTATTCGGGATTTTAGGATTATAGAGTCCCCTTAATAGATCAAGGAACTATGCATTGAAGTAGTTTTCATGATACACCTACCTAAAAAAATTGATATAACTTTTTTAGACCATGTCTTTGTTATGAAGATGGAATTATAAATCATTTCCACTATAATATCTAAAAAATAAGATATTCTATAACTAATTGTGAGGGAAATTAGGTTTTGAAAAAATAGAGGGAGATTAATGGAATATTATTTTAAAATTATTAATCTATTTTGTAATAATGGAAGTACTAATAATCTATTTTTAATTTTTAGAAATGGGAAATCAAATCACTTCCACCACATCACTAAAATCCATACTAAATAACGATAAACTTCTCATTAGTGTGAATTTCTTGGAATAAAATAGGAACTTATCTATTATATTACACCATGAATGAACATTATACAAGTTTCAAACCCTACATCCTATGTCACTTAATAAATAGGCTAGTGTGTAAAGTGTATCTCCTTATATAAATAATGTTGGTGATGTAATAAATTTCCAATGATTCGTGTTATCCTTCATATCTATTTATTTTCATAAGAAATAAGAGGATATAGATGTGTATAATATCATTTATCACTTTCATGATCTTTATCAGGTGAAGGTGAGATAAGATATATATAAGATCTCCAATAAACTATTCATGTGAAATATTAGAGATTCAACACCACCTGATCATTATATATTCATGATGATTAGCTACATAGAACACTTAAAAATATTTGTGTTTAATATCCCTCTTGAGTTCCACACAAATCACTTTCTTTCCTGAATACCTAAAACCCAATCCATTTTTATTATAATTTATAATATTGGAAATATTGAGAATACATTTTTAGAAATACATAAACATATTCTCCATGTTGTTAAATACACGGGCTCTAACAAAATTTTGGTCATTATGGTTAATATGAAAAGGAGGAACAAGGTAAAGGGATTAAAGACTCATTATAAGTCTAAAAATCTAATGCACTATCCTTTCAAGCAGAATAATATCTAATGGAAATAAATGAGAATTATGTGGCATAGTTTTTATGTGGAAAGCAAGGCCACTAGAAGAGTATTTTCACTTAGGTAAATAAGTAATGGAGTGATTTAGATTCATTCATTATCTAATTTAATATTTCCATATCTATAAGTTTGGTTTTTGATACAGCATGTAATGCCCAATTGTGAATCCAATTATAGAAACCATGTATATTTCAGAAGGATTATAGAGGTGAGATAGATATATGGAAATCAATAGAGCCTGGCTGTATACTCTAGCCATTTATTATTACTATATCACATTTCCAACATGATTAATTTTGGTTTTAAAGAATCGTTATTATATTCCTGGTGTTAGTAAGAATGTAATATTTATTTATTTTTTAAACATGGAAGGGTTTATTTTTAGTTTTTGAAATAAGAGATAATTTTTTTATAAATATAGCATATGATTTGGCATGAAATAGTTGAATAATGTTGTGTATATATATAATTACAAAACATGATATTTGAAATTAATAAAAAATTAAATCAGCACTACTCATTTAACACCCAATTGTGTCATCACTATCTTAGTAATGTAAATGAGAATAATTTGATAAAGATCTATCAAAACAGTTATTTATAATCTTTTTAGATTAAACCACTTGAAATATTTATTTCATGGTTACAAGAAAAGATAGAAAAATAACTATTTATTGATGTACGTTAATGGTCCATAATTATTTTATAATTAGTGCACAATATTGTTTGTAGGCCTTTTAAATAAGAATATAGAGATGGAATCTCATAATTTTAAACTTTTACTGATGACTTGTGTAAGTATGGTAACATCTACTTGATGAGGTATAAGTATGAATCATTTTTGAATTTTAAGGAATTCATGAATGAGATTGTTAATAATCATGGTAATAAGATAAATAAACTTTAATATGATCAAGTTAGTTAATATCTTAGCCAATATTTTATCAAAATTCTATAGGATTATTAAATTTTATCTACACTTATTATGAATTATACACTATAGTGAAATGGTGTCAATGAAAGGAAAAACTATACCTATCTGGTCTTGTTAAGGTCCATGATGAGTCACAGAAGACTTCTATTATAACTATTTGGGATAGTTATTATAGATAGAAACATAATTACTAAACTGAGTACCAAATAATGTGATCAATAGTATTACGTTTGAGTTATTGAGTGAAATGAAACTCATATTGTCACATGTTCCTTCATGGGTTTCTGAGGCATCATTTAAGGCTATCTCAAGAATCAAAATAGATCCCTAAGGCATAATGTGTATATTTATAGTACCTACTATGGAAAAAAAGTGATACTAACTATAAAAGCCTTCAAAAAAAGTAATTATTGCAAGACATATCATCTTTATTGAGAGGGGGAAGATACTCAAGGAATATAGTGGGATAAAGATTGACTTTAATGAACTTGACTCCAAAGATAAAAAAAGAGTTAATATAGGAAAAGAATCTCTAGGTCCCAATAGATGAATATTTTCTTTATTCAAAAGTACCGTGTAAGAGTGCTAGAGAGGTAATTGAACCATAAAGATACATCTTTTAGTCACTGATGATAGTGAAACATTAAAAATTGGAAATAATTTTCTAATATCCTTCAAGGAGGAAGTAGACAGATCAGAAGTTACAATATGGAAATAATCCTTGAATTATGAGAAGGATTCCATATATCAAAACTATGTTTGGGTTCTGATCGATACACTAGTTGATATAAATACCATTGGGTGTAAATTAGTATTTAAGAGAAAATTAGATGTAGAAGGTAAAGTAAATACTTCTAAACCATGGCTAGTGGATAAACAGTTTAGACAATATCAAGGCATTGATTATGAAAAAATTTCATTAGTTTCCATGTTTAAATACATTAGAATGTTTCTTATCATAAAATATCCCCAATACTATGATATTTTGAAGACTAATGTCACAATTGGGTTCCTTAATCATAACCTCTATGAATATGTATATATGATAGAACTAAATGTGTTTTTATCTCTAGAAAATTTCAAAATTTCATGAAATTTACAGAATTCCATCTATAGATTAAAGTAAGAATCTAGGTCATGTAAAATTTTGTTCAATGAAGCAATAAGAGAATTTTGTTAAATTAATAATGAATACAATCTATTAAATTACAAGAATTTTAGTGGCAGTATGGTCTTTTTAATTTTAGTTTATGTTGATTACATATTACTAATTGAAAATGATATACCAAACATACAAGAGCTTAATATATGTTTCAGAAAGTGGTCATAAATTGTGGAAATGGGTGAAGTATCCTATATTTCAGGGATTAAGATCATGTCTAATAGGTCTAAGAGGTTTCTTGGACTAAGCCAAAGTATATACATGTACTATACATTGGAGAGGTTTAGAATGGAATAATCTAAGTGAGGATGAGTTCCATTGTCACATAGTATACCTATTTTCAATAAATCTTTTTTCATACACAAGATGAAATATAGATAATGATTAAGTTAGAATACACTTATATGATAGGATATATCAGGTATTTCATTTTATGCATGAGATTTGATATTTCCTATTCTTTGATCATGGATAGAAAGTATAAAAATGATCTACGAGAACAAAATTATACTATTAATAAGGATATACTTTAGTATCCAAGGTGAAAAATATATTTTCCTAAGGTATGAATTAGATGATAAGCAAGTTATTATGGTGTATATAGAGGCAATATTTAAGATAGAAAAAATTATCTAATTTCATGTTCGAAATTTGTATTTATTCTCAATAGAGGAGTTGTGAGTTGGAAGAGATCTAAGAATCTAGTTGTCACCAATTCTAAAATAGATTTTGATTATATTATGGATTTTTAATTTTTCATTGAAGCTATATATATTTAAAAAATTGTACAAGATCATTATGTAGTCCCTGGGTCTGAAGAAACTATCAAATTTTACCATGATAACACTACAATTGTGTCTCTTTCCTAAGATTCAATTTCATTTCAAAGGACTAGGTATATACTTAAAAATTTTCATCTATTGATGGTTTATTCTCAATTAAGTGAGTTTTTATTGAGTAGAGTAACCACAATGTAAACATGTTGGACCACTTGATGAAGGATTTATCTCAATTGGAGAATAAATATCATGTGAGATATAGTGTACTCATGGTTATTAATAGTTTTCTCTAGTGAATGTGGGAGTTTATTGAAGTTGGTTCCCTAGAATAGACTTATAAGAACATGATTAGTAGTGTTTATTATTAATTATGTTTATTATCACATCATGATTGTTCCTCTACATGAAATTTGTATGTGATAATGTCCTAAGAATATATGACACACTAAATGGTCATATCATTTCATTGCTATGATAAGAACCAATAAGTGTTAAGATAATATTATTTAATATATTTTATATAGCTGGATGGTATCATTTTATGGGACACTAATGACAGGTGATATTATTGTTAGAGACTTATAGTACTTTTAGGAACCATATCAAGGTGTACGTCCTTGATAATTTCTATTGAAATGGAGTATGGGAATGAAACCCACTAATAGAAAATTCTTATTTTCATGTATTTTTAGATTCTTCGATATATAAACATGACAATTTATCTTTGGAATTTATGATCATCATTAATGGATACCATGAGTCACATAATTTTATTTATTGATGAAATCCATGTTGACATATTTTAGCAGTGACATAGGATGCATTGTGTGCATAATGAGGGAAATTAAATTAATGGATAAGGTGAGAAAGGATTTGTTTATTTCATCCCTTGATGGAAGTTGACATCTTAGGAACATTATTGGGAATAAATAATCCTATATGATTCTATGGACATGGAATTCTATGATATAGTTCATTTATGGAATGTTATATAAAGATACACCAAGAACATAGGTTGATGATATCAGTATGAAACCTGGTTTAATTTAGATATCATAATAAAGGGATTATATTACATAGAATTAATTCATATTATGGTTTATGTCATTAAAACATTAAATTATTTCTTTATGTGTCATTTGGTGAGTTTCTAGATACTAAAAATGGACATTGGGAAACTCTACCTAACACCATTTAGAAAGTGGCATAGAGGTGCACACATTAAGTGTATCCAAAATTTTAGTTAAATTTACTACTGAATTTAAAAATTCAGAATAAATAATATTTATTTGGGGTTGATTGATTTATATGATTTAATCAAATGTTCTTTTAAAAAATAAATATGTTAAATAAAAATAATAAATATCTATTTTACAAGTTTGATGAATATAATATTTATTAAATTTATTGAAAAATAATGCAGTGATATTTAGTTTTCCAAATAAATTGTCGTAATTAATGGTTTTTTAAATTTCGAAGAGAATAAGAAGATTGAGATTAATAGTATAATTGGGAATAATATAAATGATATTTTTTTATTCCTAGGTTATGTGAATTTTATATGAATAATAATTATACTATTATTAAGACAAAATGTATACTAAGAACTCTATAATAGGAAAAGGTGTTTTGTGAACTTTTATAATATTAAACCTACCGTAATAAATTTATATTTTATATCACATTCCATAATATCTCTTTTCATGCACAATAGAAAGATTATGTAGATATATCCATTCCAAGAGGGATATTAATAGATCTAGAATTCAATATCATCCTTCTTATCTTTTAATATATTTAGATAACCTAAAGAGTTTTACATCCTTCAAGTAAAAATATTCTATGTTCACCCATGAAAAATTAAAGTGTTTGAGATTCGTAAATCTTATAGACAAGGATTCTGCGGTGATGTTTAGATATTGTGGTGCATTTTTGATCAATGATAGAGGGATTATGTACTTATATCCAATATTATAATTAGTTTATTTTAAGATCAAATCAAATGAATCATCAACAAAGAGATAAATAAAAATTAAGGTAATTCTATATCTTCTTATAAATTACATGTGATGATCATACTATTGAGGTTTAGTTGTTTAATAAATTCAAGTAATCTATTTTTTTTATTTCTGATGATTCCAATTTTTAGGAACAACATCTATTTCTTCAAAAAATAAGACTAAAAATAAAATATTTCAATTCCATACAGATGCTTCCACAAAGCATGGAACAGACACACTAAATCTCAAAGATATTCTCACCCAACTTTCTCAAGCTATAAACAATAAAACAAATCAAATTGAACTCCCAATAATTTCAAGGATATGACAACTATGTGTGGATTCCATCAATTGGAAACACCCACCCTAATTTAGTGGGTAGTCTAGTCCACTAATTTAGGAGTAATGAATTAAAAAATTAAAAAATATATTTTATATTATCTAACACTAGAATAGTTAAAAGGTTATTTATGATATGCGTCACATTTATGTTGAATTTGACTAATTGTGGATTCTCATTAGGAATATGCATTTGGAGGATGAATGTAATAACCTAATCCCATAAGCCTAGAGATTATGTATTAATTCTTATATTGAAAAAATATACAAAGATTCTAATCTCGAAGAATAGAATAGTTCATTTTCATTGTAATATAGATACATACATGATTACCAAATTAATTTTTTTAAAAATTACAACATTTTTTTTAATAATATCAATATTCCATCTAGAATATCATTTTATATCATTCATAGCACACTCCCTAGATTCCTCGGAAAGGAAAAAAGAAGAAGGGAGAGATTAAAGGCTTAGTGAGGGATGAGTAAAATAGAAGCTATAATGAATCAATAAGTATAATCAATATGGAAAAGTAAATGAATGAATAAAAATTCCATTTAAATATGTTTACCCTCAGAATTTGATAAGGAATAATAAATATAACAAAGTAAATAACTGAACACAAATTCTAGTCCAATAAATTTACTATAATGATTTGAAAAGGTATAATCAATATTGAATGTTAAATAACTAAACACACATGCCATTTAATAAATCACATTACTATCATGAATAGATAAGAATAACCAGTGTGAAAAGTTAAATAACTTTACACACAAAACATTTAATCTATAAAATGGTAAAATGAATATCATGAACAGATAAGTAATAATCACTGTGAAAATTTATATAAGTGAACACACATTACATTTAATAAGTAATCTAATAATTAAATTAATCATGAGATAATATCATTACAAAAAATCACATGGATAATAATATATGAATTATTACTAAAGGAAATTATTAATTATTTGATTTCATGAATCATGTATCATGATACCTCTACAATTATATCTGAAACAAATTTTTTATTTATTTATTCATGGTATATTAAATAATGCAAAGGATCGAATAGGGAATGGGAAAGGAAGTCTTAGAATCTGGGGGGTCTAAAATAATGATGCCTTAGAGAATCTTCATGCACTATATTCACTAAATATGTGAGAAGGTACCCAATGCTTAAGAATAATGATATATGTTCACTTGGGGTTTCATAAGAATCTAAGAAGTTAGCAACAATATTACCTTCACTCCATGTATGTGAAATATAAATGTGGTTTTTCATCAACTCTTTATTTCTCTGAATGGTATACTCAACAGACTATGGTGTAGACCCACATCCACATAGCACATTAAAAATGTAAATAAAACTAGTCTTATCCACCATAAGATAAATATTATATATTGTAAACAGATGAGGACTAGTGATAATGGATTGTTCCTCTTCCCAAAATGAATTTCCATAGCCAAAGTAAGCACAAAAATCCATAACCACAGATCCTCTTGTATCCTGAATCACCATTCCACCCCTCATCTGGCTTGAGTTGAAAGAGCCATCAATGTTCCTTTTATGTCCCTCTTAATGAGGATACCACCTTACCCACTGGAACATCCTATTATTGGAATCATTGGGAATTGATGTCCCTGAGATAAGGTGACTAATGGATGGGGATGTCTCGCATTTCTTGCAGAGTTGTCCTAATTTATAAATACTTTCCCTTAACATCAAATATATGTATTAAGTAAATAATAAAAAATTATCAATATTTCCTTATATAATAAAATAACTTTCAATTCAAAACACCATATGTAGAAATGATATAACATTTAAGTAATAAATATATAAATAATAGACAATAAATAATGTGGATATTTATGGTAAATTTAATGTAAATTCATCACAGGAAAGTGAATATATTATTTGAAAGCTAATGGCTAGAAACAATAATCAATAATGTAAATTCCAGTACTTTCCATGGACAAAAGGATCACAAACTATCCATATAAAGAATAATGATTGAATAAATACAATATATCCTTAGAATATTATATATAAAATAAAAGGTTATTTTCATTTATGAATATAAATACAATAAAAATTTTATTAACAAAATAACATGAGGAAATTATAACTTTTTTACTTTAAAAATCATATTAAAACTAGAAGTTACAAAATTATTTTGAAAATAATTTTTTCTAAAATAACCTTTGAAACATTTATAGGAAGATTGAAAACATTGATTGTTCATAATTATGGTAAATTACTTACATTTTGTACAAAATAAAATAAATTTACCTTTCACAATATTAGTTAATGAAAAATGTGTATTGTTTAAGAAAAATAAATATTCCATTTTAAAGATTCCATAAAATGGAAAAAAGGTTTAAAATTGTATTTAATAAATAATTTTAATAATTTTAAATACAATTTTCAAACCTTTTTAGAAATAATTATTTTGAAATAAAAAGTCTTTCTGATCGAAGAGAGAAATAAAGCCAGATTGATTTAAAACATATTCTTAATAATTTTGATTTCCAAAGAGTGAAAAATGGAAATATTAATTTAAAACTTCATGAATAAAAAATTAGAATAAAATTAAATGGGTCTATTATACAATGACCAAATATTTTCCTTCAGTGGACGTTTAAGGAAAAACAATAATGATTCAAATGAGATTGTGAAATAAACCCTTTGAAATATCATAATGTTGAAGTGAGAATTAACCAATGAATTTATTATGAGTGTCAAATTAAAATATTCAGAAAAAAATGTGGAAATAAAACATAATATATTCTTAATTAATTACACTTGGAATCTTAGAATATCAAAGACAACGAAGAAGTAAGGTAACCCAATAAAAAGAAATTGAGTAATGAAATTTTTTACCACTTAGTAAAATTTATATAATTTTTTTGAATGTAATAATTCAAAAAGAAACATAAAAATCCATGAATTATTAAGGAATCATTATATTTAATGTATAATGTTAATTATATACACCATATAAAAGAAATTTGTTCCATATCTATACTATATTTCTCAATGAAGGGAAATTATAATGGAGTCCCTTACATGCGTTGTTTTCTCATGCATGTATTGTCATTAAAGTTTTGGGTATTGGGTATAGGATATAAATAAATCATATTAGTAATGATGGTAATGTAATAAATATAATATTGACCCATTAAATAAATATTTATAATGATTATTATATTTTTTATATGGAAAATCAATTACATCGATTAGTGGAGGCAGCCGACCGTACATATGCACGAGCGATGATATTATTCCATTAAAGAGGATGTAGGTTATATATGAATCTACTAGAATCAATAACATGTAATATAAAACACAAAAATTCATTAAATGTATCCATATTACTTTCCATGTAATGATTAAGTAAAAAATAAATCACATCACTTCGTGAAGGGGTAGTTTACTATGAACACGTGCGACATTATCTTTTTTTAAACGACATGAAATTTAAGAAGGTATATGTGAGATTATAACTCCAAAAGTATAATAATATCATAAATACCATATAAATATGTTAAATACATCATTTTACTGATCCTTGAAAGGTGGTTATGGAAAACCAATTACATCAGTTCGTGGGGTGGTAGTCCATCTTAAACATGATTGTTGGTTTTGTTTCCTATTTGATGGAAGAGGATATGAATATAGGTAATTAATATAACATAATAATATATACATATATTTAATATATTTTTTAATTATATATTACCAGTTTAATAATATTTTCGGGTTTTTTAAGAATAAATAAAATAAAAACACTCATTTAAGAATGTTTCCTCTTCTTTAAAACAATTCATTATGTTTTCACTGAAAACCTTCCTAGGTTAGATTAATAATCCAAAATAGGCTATAGATGTTGGGAGAGGATTATGGAAATTATTTTCATAGTTATTTTCTGATCCATATGTCTTTTTATGTCTGCATAAGGGATGAGAGTTGGTGACCTTTTATAAGCGGGGGAGAGGACACATGTGGAATATTTTAAAAGTATCAATTACACCCACGTTTTTATCATTCTAAATGACACAAAAGTAGGTTATTATAAAACATAATAGGCTATAAGGTATCAATATCTCCATATAATGGGTATTAGAAAAGTATTATGTCATATTTAACCATTATCTTTTTAGTTTAATGCCCTGATAATCCTGTTTTTACCTTAACTGTTGTAATTAGTTTTTACTACATTCACTATTCATTATGGTCAAAAAATAATTTTACCTTATAAGATAATATAGATTATGATTATTAAAAATATTGAATATATATTTTTTAAATTAAAATTATATAGTAAGAATAATCCAATTAAAAAATATATCCACAGATGCGATGAAAATGTGGTTTTCCAAAGAAAACATTCGCATAAGTATATAAGATTTTAATATAAAAATTTAAAATTAAATTGAATTAAATGACCTAAATTAGTTAAATTTTAATATAATTAAACCGATTATACTTTAATGAAAATTTAATATTTAATATAACTTTATAAATTATTTAAATTAAATATAGTTTTTAATAAATATATGTAATATTTACAATTTATCAAAAAATGTATCTTTAAAAAAATCCCAAAACATCACTGTAGATAAATTTTATATGAATATTTAAAAATGAAGATAATTTTATAATATAAATTTTCTAAAAGTGGTAAAATTAATTTTTATTTATCTTGGAAAAGCACGACAATACCATTTTCTAGAAAAATAAAGTCTTTCAAAAAACATAAGTTTTGTAAATGATTATTATAAAATTTATTATGAATAGATAATAATAATTTTCATAATTAAGTTAGTAATATTGAAAATTGAAAATTTATGTTATAGGATATAATGCTATAAATTATTACGAATCATTTATGCTTAGGGTTTTATGTTTTGTAAGCTATTGAAGATATTAAATATAATGAAATATAATTTAGGTGTTGTTTAAGATTAGTGTTTTATGTTGCGTGTTATATTGAATAAAATAAACTTATCTTATTATTTTTGGGTGTTATATTCTCACCAACTTAAATAAATTTCATTTTTTTCATTTTGATCTTTCGCACATTAATTAAGGTTTTGATATTTAGAAATTTTGTTGAGGAAAACCCACATTATAAAAAGTGTTATTAATACATATGCTTAATAACCGAGAAACAGATGTAAAATGGTCATATTGAATAACACATAACCATGTTTTAACGTAGGATAAAATTATTGGAATGTAAAGACATGGATGTCGAAGAAAAGTGTAAATAATTACAGAGAGTGATAGTGTTCATTGATCAAAATAAAGTGAATATTAAATAAAAAGTTAAGGACACAAAAATAAAAAGAATGTTATTATTTATAAGACCATTAGATTCATAGGATATGAAGGCAATATCATAAATTTTTGTTTCAAGATACATTTCCTAAATTTGAGAAATTATTTTCCTGTTAAAGAATAAAATGAAATATACTTACTTTATATATTTCTTTTTAATAATCACAATTTCACCCTTTAGTTGTTCCACGATCAACTTAAAATTCATATAATACTCTATGATATGAATATAAAAAATTTAATATTTATTCTTGAAGAAATAAAATTAAATTTTCATAGATCATATGATCTATAAAAGAGTTACAAGTCTTTCCATCTGTCACAAACAATTTTTTAACCAGAAAATGGTTAGTATAGGTTTTCAAATTTTATACATTAATCCCTTAAAATAAAAAGTGTAAATGCCTTTTCAAAATTAATATTTATCCATAAATTTTTGAAAGTAATAAAAATATCATATCAAGAAAAACATCATGTAGGCCACTGGTTAGTGAAACACCCTTGTTTCCCTTCTATTATGGGTGAAATCCACCCAGCCTTACCGGATGTGACATGTTTTCACACAAGATGCATGTTTCCATATTTCTAAAACTATATTAATATAATTCATATAATTTTCCCAAAGTGAAATAACCAACAATTACCTTAACATAAAGATAATATAAAGCATAAATCATAAAAATACTTTTAATCATTTGTCTACAACATGTAATGTAATTCTACATTAAATAATTTTTTTTCAATAAAACATATATTAAACTAATGAGTTGTATTGAAATAAATGTTTCCCAAAATAACATTAATCCTTGTAGACTCTGATCACATAAAACCAAAAATAGGATATTTAGGGCTTTAAACTTATGATCAATCTTAAACTCATAAACCCGTGATGGTATCCATAAATCAAAATAAAATTATGAAATATATGCCTCCAAAATTAAATCAATCATGAGATATTTTTGTGATTATTATTACCAAAATACCATTACTAAAAACACTTCTAAAATATAATTCTAGAATCACAATAAATACTTCAAAAATTTTATTTCAACATAGGTCCTTCCATGGTCTTGGATTTAACCATTAAAAGAGGGCATTGACTCAGTTGATTCATATATTTCCCACATATAAGATAAATAACTATAACCAGATCCATATGATGAAATATATTACCTTCAATATTAATATTCATTTTCCTTGGAAATTCAATTCTTTATGAAATTTCTTTCTAAACATAAAACATTTTCCTATTCTATTGACTCACTTTAGTGGGTGTCTCTTTCCACATATCTAAAATTAAAGAAATTGATCCTCCTTTCTTATATAGTATCAACCACTCAGGCTCTTATAGAAATCCATATTTCTATTCATTGTTGTGTTTGAGTGTTGTTTAAGGTATGATTTGTTAATTATGTTGTAGGATAACTAATTATGAATAATCATTATATCTCTAACTTTTTTATCATACCATTTGGTTCCTCATAGTCACCAAAGTTTCCTTCATATTCAATATTAACGTAATTCCTTTAGGTTCCAACATTGACTAAAACCAAAAAAAAAAATAGGGTGAGAAAAAATAATCATAGTGGGGAGAAAATATAATAATTTATAGGATATCATAATGATGAGAACTTATTTTCAATCTAAGACACTATATTTTTAACCTAGATCATTAATTGTCATCACCTATTCAATACCTCCATAATGGTTTATATAAAAAATATGAATTATCCAAATAATATCCCCTAGGAGTGTCAAAATAGGTGCACAGTAAGGTCTATTTTCATGTATCGTGTAGTGCTCAAGTAAATCTTGATGCGTCTTTTTCAGATTTATTACCCCTAGGTACATCTGTTCCACTTATATTATATTGATAGAGATGTATTTACAAAAAAACCACATTATATAAGCACTAACAAAATATTAATATTTTATTCTATACATATACTCAAAGTATATCATATGGTCATATTTCTTAATCTATGTTTTCTTAAATAGAGTTCATAAGGTTTCTACTGAACTTTCACTGATACCAACTATAACAAATCCAACCCCAGTAACCCATAAATGGTTGCTTCATTGTTATATTGGAACAAGATAAAAAGAATAATATCGTAGAGGACTAAATTGTTTTGTAGTATTGGTAAACTGGATACATATATGATGCAGTCATGGATGAAGACCAGCATGATACCTCATGAACTAGACAGACACGGATTCTCTCCCTTTGTGTCGGGTTCCTTCTCTTCAAGAGACTTCTGACACTCTCTGACCCCCGTTGATCAAATTGACTAATGGAACATGATCCTTTGGTCTAAAGACACTCCGATCAAACAAAAATTTCTTACCTAGAGTCTGCGCCACAAGGCCTTTCCCATAGATGATAACATCAAGTGTTGTGACATCTCGTTGTCTTCAATGTGTAACTGTTTTTTGGAGTACCAAGAGGAGAGTGCATATGATTTGTTCTTTGAAGGATAATGGGAGAGGATGGTACATCAACATTTTGGTGATTTCACAACAATCTATGATAACCACATGACCGACATGCATTTTCTAAATTAATGGTTTCACAGTGCGGAGGAGAGGGTCCCTGAGTAGATGGCCTACACTATGGTCCTCCATTTAGGATGTTGGTTGATTTGGAAAGCGAGGAACAGGGCTCAACATGAATGGACTATTTCATCCAACTAGGTAATTTTACTTCATACTATGTTCTTCCTCATAAACTTGATCGGATACTTTAGTAAATTTAAGGAGGCTCTCACTCTCGGATGACTTCAAACATGCACTGATAATTCTTTTCTCGGTAACAGCCATAGTAGAGGCAACTAGGTTCATTGGTTACCTCCCAACAGAGGGAGAAAAGTTAATTCAGACATTTCATGTATCTTGGGGGTGATTTGAGGAGGAGGGGTGGTGCAAAATCCTTTCGAGTCAGTTATCATGTCTTTCTTGGGCCTCTTGGGACATAGTTCTTCTCTCCAGGCCGAGGCCAAGGTGCTTTTGCTGGGCCTCTCACTTTGTCATCAAAAAGGGATCATCTTATCTGAGGATTGAACTGATTCCCAATTTCTCCACAATGCCTTGCAAGGCTACTATGTAATACCATGTTTTATCCACTGCATTAAAAGGGAGTGGAGGGGAATGATCACCAGCAACATCAGCGTAATCCACACTTGGCGTGAGGGGAATAAGGTCGCGAACCACCTTGATTATCTTGACATCCCGGATCCGGCACATTTTTTTTCATACTGCTATCACTATGATGCTAGAGGGGGTCAAATTGTTTCTAGGGGATTCCCTTAGCCTCCACTACATTCAGCCTCCTTAGGGTTGTCGTTTGTGTGCTTGGGGCCCATTTACTTTTTTTTGTGCTCCCTCTCTTTGAATAAATTTACATGATGATGAAGGGTGAGCTCAAATGAGTAGTAAGGTTTTTGTAGAGCCGAAGATACCATGAATAAATAAGAATAATTAACATAAGAATGTAAATAACTGAACACACATTACATTTAAATAATATGACTATCAGGAATAGATAAGTCATAATAAATATGGGAAGGTAAATAATTGAACAAAAATTCTATTTAAATAATTTGAATATATTTATTAAATAAAGAATAATCAATAATGAAATGTAAATAATTGAACACATATTGTATTTAATCAATAATTTAACTATCATGAATAGAATAGTCATAATCTATATGTAAAGGTATATTACAAAACACACATTCCATTTAATCAATAACTTGACAATCATTAATAGATAAGGCCTAATTAGTATGGAAAGGTAAATTACTGAGCACACAATCCATTTAATAAATAAACTGAGAATTAAATTCAATAAGAGATAATATCATTGTAAAAATATCATGGAAAATAATAATAAAATTATTACTGAAGTAGATTATTTATTATTGCATTTCATTATCTCATGCATCATGATACCTATACTATCAAAACACTTCACAATACAGTTTAAAACCAATGAATATGTATAGACCAGAAACCCATTTAACTAAGGATAGCTAGTAGATTCATCACATGAGACCACTGATGCATCGAGGGACTATCTATAACCAGGACCCACCCATTTACTCATGTCTAATTCATTTCTCATATATCAAATTATTGATTTAATTCTTAAATAATGAGTCTCATTCTCAAATATCCATATTGAATAATGAATAAATATTTATTAATATTTCCCTAGGTAATAAAATAAATTTCAATATAGATCACAATATGTAGAAATGCTATATATTTTAAGAAATAAATACATCCATGGTAAATAATATGAATTTTTAGGGTAAATTTAATGTCTAATGATCATAGTAAAGTGAATATTTCAAGGAAAAGATAATGAATACAAAAAATTTACCAAGAAAGTAAATGATAATAAATTCCCTGGTAAAAATGATCATAAAACATCCATATAAATAATAAATATAGTATCAATATAACATATCCCCAGTAATGTATAATTAAAATGAAGGGTGACTATCATTTACAAAAATAAATACTATAAAAATGTCATTAAAAATATTCTGAAGGAAAATATCTTTTTTTACATTAAAAATAATTTTGAAAATAAAATATAAAAAATATTTTTATATAATCTTAGTTGAAAATAAAATTTTAAACTTATTAATGAATATTTAAAAAATTGAGTGGTCATGATAGGGGAAATTTCAAACATGACTGGCACAAAAAAAATTACATTACAGTTATGGTAGAAGACAAATGAAGCTGCTTAGGAATCCAAAATGAAGATTATTTTCAATAAATTTTGTAAAAAGATAAATATGGGTAAAAATTAATTTAATAAGTTATATTTATAATTTTATAAATATTTTTGAATAAATTTCTTGGAAAATATGTTTTTGGAAGACAAAGGATTTTTGACCGAAGAGAGAAAGAAGGTTAGATTTTATTTATAACATTTCTCAATCATTTTAAGTTCCAAAGAGTGTAAAATTTATACTATTATATGAAAACATAATGAATAAACTTTGGTGATTAAAATTAAAGGGGGTTATTATTCAATGAATAAATAATTCCCTTCAATGTAAATTCTAGAATAACCAATCTTGAGTAAAATGATATTGTGAAATAAACCCTTAAAAAGATCATAATATTGAAGTTAGAATTAAACATTGAATCTACTATGTGTATAAAATTAAAATCCACATAAAACACATGTAAATACACAATAGTATAATCAAAATTTATTGTAGACATAATATTATAATATTAAAGACAATAAATAAGTAATATAACCTAATGAAAATAAATTGAGCTATAAAATTCTTTACCACCTCGTAGCTTTTATGTCTAATAAAATAAGATTAAATAATTTAAATTGAAACTTAAAGTACAATAATTATATATTAATAATGATATTATGTGAATAAGGGGTAGTATATACACTATTTGGAAGAAATTAGGAGCATAAAATTACTATATACCTTGATGAAGGGAAATTGAGATGAAGTCTCTTAACCCACACTTAATTTTGGATTAAAAAGATTAAATATCATGAATAATGATTTTATAGATGTTATTAATTGATACCAAAACCATATTAATATTTTTAATATCATGTAGCATCCAATTATAACATTTTACCTCCAATTTTTAAAAAATATTTCATTATTTTCATTGTTTCAAGTGTTAATTTCCTTGTTTTCTCAAAATTGTTTTATCATGAATGTTCTAATTATTGGGTATAGGATACAAATCCAAAAAATATAAAATTATATTGATATTATAATTATCATATTTACTTATTATATACATTTCTATAAACATTCATAGAACTTGTATATGGCAAATAAATCGAATTACTTCGTGGAGATGGCGGGCTATACATACCAATGAGCGGTAATATTATTCAATTAAATATTGAATGGATAAGGATGTTAGGGGTATATTAGTATTTAAAAATAAATATAATGTTATAAATAAAATATATATTCATTAATTTTATTCTTATTTATTTTCATTTACATTTTAAATGAAATACATATTACATCACTTCACGAGGTGGTAGTCCACCGTACACACGAGAGACATTATTATATTTTTAATTCAATAGAAAGTAATAAGGTATATGTGATAATATAATTCATAAGTATAATAATATCATAAGTATCATATAAACACATTAAATCATACATTATATACAGACTTGAATGGTGGTGATGGAAAATGAATTAAATTGGATCGAGGAGAGGTCGTCTTCCGTATACACGATCGACAGTTTCATTTCCAATTTGATCGAAGAGGATAATGATATTGGTCATTAAAATAGCATAATATAATCACAGTATATTTAATATAAAATTGTTATTATATAAGTGTGATTTAATAATATTTTAAGGATATGGAAAAATTAACAAAATAAAAATACTCATTTAAGAACGTTAACTATTTTTTTGGATAAAATCATTATGTTTCCACAAAGAGTTTTACAAGGTTATATATTAGATAACAAAATATCTCTAGATGGTATTATGGGATTAATTATGTGATTTGGGTTGTTATTAGTCAAAAAATGGATTTTTGAGTGTGAAGAGGGGAGGAGAGAGTGTAACCTTTTATAAGTGGGGGAGAGGATACACATGAATGTTTTGAAAAGAATCAATTACACCAACATTTTTATATTTCCAAAATCATCTAAAATGGTTTATTTTAGAACCATATATATTATAAGTTCAAAAATTTCAATAAAAGTTGTTTTGGAATAGTTTTGTATAATTTTAACCCTTATCTTGTTAGATTAACCCATGGTAAACCTGTTTTTACATTAACCATGATAATTATTTATCACTATTTTCACTATTAATTATGGTAAACAATTATGTTGACCTAATTAAAAAATATATATTATTATAATTAATTAATATATAATATATTTTTTAAAATTTAATTCATAGAGGTGGAATAATTAAATTTAAAATTATAAAAAAATGTGATGAAAAAATGGCCAAAGAGAAACTTTTCATAAGCATAGAAGGTTTTAATATCAAAATGTAAGAGAAAAATGATTAAAAATAAATAAATTAATAGAAGTGTAATATAATTGTATTAATTGTACTTTTATGTAAAAATTAAAATATAATTTAACTTTAAAAATTATTTAAACCAAAAATCATATTATAATAAATCTAAAAAAATCACTATTTACCTATAAATGAAACTTTTCAGAAAATACTAAAAATGAAACCTAATATAATTTGAAAATGTGTATTTAAAAAATAAAAACAACTTTTTAAATTAAATTCTCTAAAATTGTTAAAAATTAATTGTATATTATGTGGGAAAAACGTGAATAAAACATTTTTTAGAAATATAGAGTTTTTCAGAAAACATTTTTTTATAGTTTAAATGATTATTATTTTGATTAAACTGAATAAATAACCATTTGTTTTTAATGTCACGTATACTATCATATAATTTTTTTTATAATTTTGGGGTGTTATAATTAAATTTAAATCATATGGTGTGATGGGTTATAGAATATATTTTTCCATAAATATTATCCCTAATATTTTCATACTAAAATAGGGATAGAATTCTAATAGTTGAAGAAAAAGAGGGATAAATCCACTGGTACCTATAATGAAAATTGTAGAATAAATTCATGGAAAAATTCATGTTTTTCATTAACCCTAAAATAAAAATTGATCATTAATATTTGGGAAAAAAACCAAGTCTCTGAACAGAAATGGTAATAAGAGACATTAGTTGCTATGAGGAAATTGTTCAATGTGATATCATGATGGAAATAGAAGTTGGAGCCTCCAATTATTCTAACAGTTTTTTGGGAAAAGAAAAAAATATACTTTTATATAATATAAAATGATAATCCCCATTGAGGATATATAATTCACCTTCCAACATGTGAAAGAAATTAGAAGAATCATAGGGGGAATTTCTTTAAATGAATATGTAGTATGGAGTAGAAGGCAATAACGAACATTAATATCTATGGGATATAAAGAATTAAAATATAGATTATCCTAATGCACCACCTAAAACACAATGTTTTAATTGAAAGATTATGTAAATTACACTAACCAATACACCAATCCATGGGTTAATGATGAAAATTGACATCATCAACATTCAAAGACAAGGGAGAATGGAAAATAGTTTTCAACGAAAAATCTTAATGTGGTCTTTATAACTATGTTGTGAATGTGGAATCATCATCCAATAATTTTTTTAAATGTATTAGTTAATTATAATTCAACCTACACTTTATTTGGGAGGTTTTCTGAGATCATAAAATCACAACCCCAATGATCATATATGTAATTATCAATGAAAACTCACAGTGGTGTAATGATTTCATCCTAAGTCAAAAACTCCACTCTGATGACGGTTTATGATAATTAGATTCCTATAATTATTATTATTGTATTTTAAGTTGAATTTGATTTTATTTTTGGCTTGTATTGGATCTATATATAGATAGAAGATATTACATGTCACGATAGGGAACTCATATATCATATTCCAAAATCAAAATATGATCGTATATCAGAAAATTATTATTATTAAATATTTATTGAAATTACATCCATTATATAGGTATTAATACCCAATCATGCAGGATATTTATCTAAAATGGTTGGGGATAAAAATAAATATGAATTGAAAAACTAATTAAAAATGAATACAATTATTTTTTCATGAAGAGTTACCCACCCTTCCCCCAAATAATCAGGCTGAGTTTTCCAGAAAACTCATACCTGATGTTATTTATATTATAAATGATCCATTAATAATTTATAAAATAGATTTTAAAAAAATAAATAAATAAACTCTATTTTTTTAAAAGGATCGGGATGAAGCCTCAATTTATTATTTAATGCAAAGACATTTATAGACTGGGTAGACGGTGTCCCATTACATAGCCCGAAGGCCCAAGGCCAAGTGGCCTGAATAAGTCTTAAAAGACCATTTTTTGGCACAAAGGACCCCTCGGTGAACAATACTACTACAGTACCCACGCTGTTACATTCCCTGCTATATTTCAATGTTCATTCCATGTGGTACCCTAGTTCATTTTGTAAAAAAATAAATAAGGATCATTTCATTTAGGTATTGATTTTTATAAACATAATATGTTCATGATCAACAACACGTATCATCTACCTCATATTGATGAAATTTTTAATCAATTGTGAGAGGATAAATAATCACCAATGATCAAACATCATTATAAATTTCATCAATTTTGGGTGAAAAGAGAGGATGTACCCAAGATAACCATTCATTCAAGATATATACACTATGAATTTTTATTGATGAATTTCAAACATAGAAATTGTTCTTTTATCCACATGGATATAATTAATATATATTTTATAGAGAATACCTTTCTCAATTTGTGGTTGATTCTATAGATAATATTATCATATGTTCAAATATAAAGGAATATCATGAAGATTACCTAAGGATTGGGTTATAGAAATTTATAAATGATAAAATATATACCAAATTTATTAAGTATGAAATATGGATACAAATATCCATAGTTTTCATGGGTTAGTTAGATACTATCAATAATATTTGAGAAATATATACTTTCAATTAATCAAAATAACATTTTAACATATAATGGAGTCATTGTCATCACCCCTCCCTCCAAATATTCCACAATGAAGGGAGAGAGTTTTTGACCCCCTAGTCCTGCTGTAAGTAGGCCTCGGGTTAGAGACTATCCTGAGGGGTGTACAAATCACACAATATGAAATAATTTACCCTTTATAATATAAATAGTATCAAAAGATAATATATAACCCGCCGCACCCAATTACTCAGAGTAAGTGAATTATTACATAACATTGACATGATATAAGAAATCATGTCCCAAAAGACTGATCAGTTTAGTAGCCTGGAACGTACTTGATACATATGTATGTTTAAAATTACATTATGAAATGAAAAACAACAAAATTGTGTCTCATTTTAACGCATTCATATCCCTTATACTATCCATATAGGTCATTCATAATATACTCCTTCACATCCTAGAAAAAATAAAACATAAGAAAGGGGTGATCTCAGATGCTCAGTAAGGATAACAATATAGCAGAAAAGTTCTTAAATAAGCACAAACATTTAAGGAAATGTATAAAACTAAATCATAAGACTTTTAAACCTAAAATTCAGCATAATAAAGAAAATATAAATCAAATAATTCCATTTAATTATTCACATGTATATTCTACTTGTCAAATAACCACATGTAATATCGATATCTAATTTCATAATTATGGATTGCATAATGCCGGACATCATAACCACATAGTCAAGGCCTCGTGCCATGACTAAAAATTAGATTTTTTAAAGGGCTTGTTCTAAGAGACTATTTTTTCTCATTATACATACTGATTCATCGATGAGCTATAGCAGGCTCTACCCATCACTTACTAAGTCCAATGCATTCCTCATATAAAAAGGATTAAACATAATATAAACATTCTTATTAAAACTAGCAGACGAAATGTCAATACATTAACCAGAAATCGTGAATTGTATAAAAATAGCACATCCATAGTAAATTTTTTACAAAACCTTAAATACAATATGCAAGATTTTTTCATAATAAATCAACTTTAAACAAACATAAAATCCAAAAAATGATGTTGACATAGATGAAATCAATCCAAAAACTATTTGAGGGAAATATTTCTTTCTACATTGAAATCATTCAAATGTTAAGAAAATTTTTATTTTGAAAATATTATTATAAAATTTAAGGGAAACTTATAAGGTTTAATAGTAGTGGAAAATAGACCCACCTACCGTATAAGTTAGAAAACCATTTTTTCCATAATTTTTCGAAAAGGTTATAAATTACCTTCTTTGGAAAGCGACAAGAATATTCCATTAAAAAATTTTATAAAAATTAAAACAAGTGTATAAATGAATTTGATCTATAGTCTAGTAAATATTAAAAATTTTATGAATGAAATTTTTAAGAAACATGGATGTGGATGACAAAGAGGCCCCAGTAGATACTCACTTATAAACAACCTCAGATAATAAAGAGATTGTTAAATTAACCTCTACCTTGTATTTTTCCTTAGTAGAGGCGAAATTAATATAATATATAATGGTTAAAAAATTTTATTATATTATACAATAATCCACATACATAAATATTATATTATATATGATCTTCTAATATTTATTTATTAATAATATTTCAGTAGCATCATTATCTCAGGTGTCAACTGGTTTATTTGACTTTACATGTTTTTTATGTAAGTCATGTTTTGTATAGATAGGATGTAGTTTATTCATATCCATAATGATATTAATTTCTTAAAAATTATTTTTAATCATGATATTAAAATTATTCTTCAAATGGTTACGATGGAGAACAAAATCTCATCACGTTGCGGAGATGGTAAGCCGTACATACGCATGAGTGACAATATCATTCAATTGATGGTGAAATTGTATATAGTTGGATGGTATATTATTTATAAATAATAATTAACATGTTATATTTATTATTTACATCAATTATACTCATTATTATACTGATTCAAATAATGAATTGTTGAATAACAAACTAAACCACAATGTGGAGACGGTAAGCCGTATGTATGCACATATGGTTACTTTGTCATTAATAGGATGGATAAGATAATGAATATAGTTGTACCATATTTATAATAACATCACAGTATTTATAGGGTACCGGAGTTATTATTTTGGTATTTAAATAACAAAGAAAGAGGAATTGGAAGAAGACAAGAACATTGAAAGAGGTGATGAAATAATTACATATTCTTCGAGTGATTCCTTTTGATTTGATCAAAATGGATCCTTAGGTTGGTTTTTAATCAGGTTAATGCCTATAGGTTTAATTGAGTGTAGGTTGGAGGATATATGAGAAGGTATTGGCCAAGACAAATGGCTTTGGAGGTGTGAAAATAAGTGGATTGTAAGTACCCTTTTATAAGAGAGGTGAGAGTCACTTTATGAAAAGATAGAAATATTATTTTATTATAAATTAATTTTCGGGTTCTAATGGATACAAAAGGATTTATTTAGAGTATTATGTGGGGATGGGTCAAAATACTCTCAACCAATAGGTTTTAGACAAGTATAGGTCACCATATTAACCTTATCCTTTAGATTTAACTATTGGTTAAATAGTTTAACAATTACCATATATCATTGTATTCTTATATTACATTGTTAATAAACATACAATAAAATGAAAAGAGAAACTATAGTTGTTTGTTAATGATATATATATCATTATATAAGTCCCTTGTCTGATCCTTTGATTTTTAGGAATATTTTTTTCTTTTAATAATATAGTTTGTATTTTAAAAACTCATTTATATCATTTTTGACACAATTTAGAATTTAGTTTTTGTGAAAGTAAAAAAAAATTGATTACTTAAAAAAAATACATTAAATAACCCCTAACATTTCACAATAAGATCTAAAACTTTTGGATGACATAAAAAGTCTCAATTTACATATATTTTGATATTTATAATATCAATTATATAAATATTTTATTAATAAGGTAATTACTACATCATAATTGTGTCAAAAATAAATTTAATTATTTAATGCATAAAAATTATAAATAAAATACCATGCTGTATAAAATATTTTTACATTCCTAATTAATATTTATAGTAGAAATTATCTTATGTATTACCCCATATTTAAAATGTTTTAGTTATTAAATTTTGAATTTTACACTTTTAACTCTTCTTTAAATAAAATTATAATACATGTCTGAATATAATCCAAGGGGATAAAATAGGATCATATTTTATTCCTAAGGTTTATTTTGGTCGAAAAAAACTTAAAAAATATAATTAGGACATGTTTTAGGGTAATTGTAATATCATTTTTAACTTTAATTACCCTATTTAATTTTAACAATGGTAAATAATATGAAACAATTACTATTCTCAAAAAATTATTTTCATCCTATTGAACAAAATTTTACTTAAGGATGTCAATCGTATCTCCTGGATTTTGGAAATTCAATTCACCGAAGTGGTAAAATTTTAAATTTTCAAATGTGCCTAGAAGGTGTGTAAATGACGTTAAAAAGTTCAATTAAATTATATATATATATATGTAATATTATTATAAAATGATTCAAATAAATTAAATTGTAATACTATATGTATTATATATCTATTTTTACTTTAAAATAAATTTAAATAAAAAAATAATTATTTAAATAAATGTTGGTTTTAAACAATAACTCAGTGTTTTCACTATTCATCAAAAAATGAATGTTTTTTGAAAAATAAAAAAAATTCACCCTATGATAATTTTGATATTTAAATTCCAAAATTGAAGTCCATTTTGAAAAAAAATTTATAAAATTTAAAAAAGTTGGGTACTATTATTCATAACTACTTTTAAAACGGCCAGTTTGATTTGTCATGGTGTGCTAGAACTCGAAGTTGTGTATAGTGAATGATATTGTATTATTCAAAGGGAAACATACCATTGAAGCTTTAGGTGTTACATTCTTCCCTCCAAATAATTTCATCCTCAAAATTTCTAGAATATTACTGCATAAAAAGATTTGGGTGGTTCTTCATCATAAGTTTCCCAGGTTCGCACGTTCCCTCTTCCATTTTATGGTTTCTCTATAGAAATTTTACCAGGAGAGTTGTCTGGTTTCTCCACACTTATTCTATGATATCATTAATCTTGATAGCCTCTTCACAATAAGGCTGATTGGGTTCCTGTTCTAATTCTTCATAAGTGAGTACACGTGTTGGGTCAAGCATGTATTTTCTCAAAAGTGATATGTGGAAGACATCATGAACATTGGAGAGACATGGATGCATTGCCATATGGTAAGCTACAACTATAAATCGTTCTAGAATTTCGAAAGGTCTGATGTACTTGGGACTTAATTTACCCTTTTTATCGAATCATATAACACCCTTCCAGGGAGATACCTTCAAGAAAACATGATCTCCCAATTGAAATTACAAATCCTTCCTTTAGTTATCAGCATAGAAATTTTCCCTAAGTTGAGTTTCTTTGATGTGGGTTTTGATAATATTCACTTTTTCCATTGTTTCCTCAACATTTTCTGGGCCTAAAAGTTTTCTTTCACCAAAATCATCCCAAAAACATGGTGTGTGACATCTCATTCTATATAATGCTTCATATGGTGCCATCTGAATACTTGAATAAAAGCTATTATTATAGGAAAATTATACCAGAGGTAAATACTAATCCCACATACCTTGAAAGTCATGTGATCAAGATCTCAACTTGTCTTCTATGGTTTGAATAGTTCATTATGATTTTCATTCAGTTTGAGGGTGGTAGGCAGTGCTCAAACGCAGTTCAGTATCTAGGGCATCCTAAAGACTTCTCTAGAATCTTGATGTAAAATTGGGATCATGATCAGAAACAGTTGATAAGAGTACACCATGAAGTCTTATTACTTCATTAATATATAGTCTTTCTAAACTTTCAAGTGTTAAATCTTCTCTTATAGAAAAAATTTTGCTAACATGGTAAGATGATACACAATGACCCATATTTCATCATTTATTTTAGGAGTCTTTGGTAGACCCTTGAAAAAGCACATCGTAATATCACCCCATTTATACTTAGGTATGGGAAGAGGTTGCATGAATCATCTAGGATGTTGTTTTCCAGCCTTCACCTATTGAAAAACTATACATCTTGACACATAATCATTAATCTCCCTCTTCATGTTGTCCCACAAAAAATGTTCCAACAAATCTATATACATCTTAGTGCTAATAGGGTGTATAGAGAAATTGGATCCATGAAAATCATCCAAAAATTTTCTTTTTAGATCACTATATTGGGAGAACAAATCCTTTTCCCATGTATCAAAATTCATTCTTCATATACGAAGTCAATCAATCTCCCATCATTCACAGCTTTAATATTCTTTTAAAACTCCACAAAATTAGTCTGTGAACTTTTTATCCTTTCTAGTAAAGATGTTTTTGAAACCATTTGAAAAATTATATATGTTTTACCATCCACGATTATTCCAATATCAATATTTACTAGATCCATGTATATATTATCTCTTTCAACTCTCATATTGTTTAGAACTCCATGATCCTTTTTTCTCAAAGCATTTTCCACCTTATTTGGCTTCCCCAAGTGGTAGTGTATAGTGAAATCATAATCCTTGAGTAGTGCGAGACATCACCTTTGCCTCCTGTTAAGTGCATTATGTGAGAAAATATACTTCAAACTCTTGTGATCAGTATATATACTCAAGATCATGAGTATGATAGTTTTTTTCAATAATTTTTAGCTGCCCTGAAGCATAGGTAATAACTCTTTCATTCTACATAAGGGAAAAACCAATTCATTTCTTTTAAGAATCACTATAAATAACAAACCCATCATTCTATGATGGTAGATTCAAGATGGGATCATTGAATTATATTATCTTCAATTCTTCAAAACATTCTTCAGACTCTTTTTCCAAAACCAGTTAACCCCTTTATGTGTGAGCTTGATTAATGGGTTATCCAATCGGGAAAAATTCTGGATGAAATGCAGATAATAACTTGATAAACCAATAAAACTGCGTACCTCAGCAATACTCATCGGTGCTGACCACTCGTGGATTTCCCTCGTCTTAGAAGGATAAAAATGATTACATCCTTAGAGACAATATGGACAAGGAAATAAATCTCCTGAAACTAGAATTCACACTTTTTAAACTTCTCATATAATTCATTTCTTTTATGAGTCTTTAGAATAGTGCGAAAGTGATTTTCATGATATTCTTAGATTTTAGAGAATACACAAATATCATCAATAAATACCACTAAAAATTCATCATGATATTCCTTGAAAAATCTGTTCATTAGATCCATGAAAACAGAGGGTGCATTAGTCAGTCCAAAAGGCATTATTGTAAACTTGTAATGATCTTAATTGGTTGAAAATGTTGTCTTTATAATGTCTTCCTTTTTCATGAACAACTAACGGTATCTAGATTGATGGCCAATCATTGAAAAATATTGAGCTCCATGAAGTTGATGAAATAAATCATCAATGCGATATTGGGCATAAGTTTTTATTATTATTATAGCATTGATCTCCCTATAGTCAATGAAAAACCACATAGATCCATCTTTCTTCTTAACAAAAAAAATAGGGGCTCCCCATGGAGAAACACTATGGTGAATAAATCCTTTATTACTCAATTCCTCTACTTGTTTCTTTAGTTCCACTAATTCCATAGTGGTTATTCTATAAAGTGTCTTCAATATGATACTTGAACCAAGAATTAAATCAATTGAATACTCAATTTATCCTTCTAGAGGATGTCTAGGTAAATCTTCTGGAAACACATCAACATATTCTTTCACAATAGGTAAATCTTCTATTTAAACACTCTTTTCCTCACCCATAGTTATTTCACTCTCTTCCTCCCCAATAAGTGAACGTAGTAGAGATACTGGGTGTATATCTAGATGAGAATCAGATGGTGATGTTTCTACTCAAAAGATAAGGTATTCCTTATCATCATCAAAAATTGTAACCTCATTCTTACAATAAAGTTTTTCACCATGGTCTAAAAGAAAATCCAGAACGAGGATTATATCGAATTCAATCATGGTCATGATGATGAGATCAGCGGATAAAGCATATTTATATTCCATAATTGTAACTGAGTCACAAAACTTTGTTGCAATGATACGTCCTTTAAGAGTTTTTACTGAAAACTCCCTTGTTAAATAAAATTGGAAATACCTAATTTTATTGGAAAACTAGGAAGATATATAAGAATAAAATGATCTAGAATCAAGTAAATCATTGCCTAAATTTGAGGAAACAATTAATGTACCTGCCACCACGTCATTCAGAACTTCAACATCTGCAGTTATGATCGCATAAGCTTAGCCTTGAACCCTTAGAATTTTTTGAGGTAGGGTTTCTTTAAGTATAGATCATTAATTTTCATAATGCACCATTGCTTTACAACTGTAGCATTCAAAATTGACAACCTCTTTCTTCCCCTTTCATTCACGAGTTTGGTGGCCTTTTTCACCACACATGTAACAAACTCCCATTCTCTTAAAGAATGTACCGAGGTGTTACTTCCCACATTTACTGTAGGATGGAAATTCAACTTTTCTATTCTACCACTTATTTCCATTTCCATAGTTTTCAACAGATATATTCTTCTCTTTATTATCTTTAAAGTCATAAGATGTAGAGAATTCCTTTTCTGTCTTGATTGCACAAGAGACTATATATTTGTACATCGAGAAGGATTGTGAGACTAATTCATGACGAAGAAATGGTTCTAAACAATAAAAGAGTCTATCAATATTACTTCTTTGGTTACTTATATAATCTACAACATGAATTTTTAACCTTGTAATGTGGCCACATACTTTGATACATTCTTATCCTCATTTTTCCTTAGACTCAGAAATTTTCTTTCCATATATTCTCGATGGTTGCAAGGAAAGTATTTTTCTATGAAAATATAATTAAACTCATTATATTTTATATTTTATACATCTTTATCCTCCTTTGTTTTTTTAATTGATGACCACTATTGAACCGCATCTCTTATGAGGTGATAAACTAACAAGCCAAATTTTTCCCTTTCGCTACTCCCCAAAGCATTAAATATTTTCTCTAAGGAACTTATCCAACGATCAGCTACAAATGGATTTGTAGTCCCATTGAAAGTTTGTGGTTGTTTCCTCACAAATCTTTCTAACACTGGTCCTCTGCATTGTGAATCAGGGTGTTCTATACGGGTAACGATATTGTTCAAAACCTAAGTGAGTTTTTCCATAATAGTTATATGTTGTTCAACACTGGTTGCATCACCAGCTCCACTGCAATTATCCTTAGTAGGAGGGAAATCCTTAAATAGATTAAGTGTGTTGTTACAGATTCCATTCCTTCCACTTGGTTCCATTTATAAATAATATTATACAATAAATCAGTTTATGAATCATAATACATATTCCAAACTAGTAAAATACCTAACATAAATTAAACAATTTGTGCATATAATCCATAATCATAAAATATTTTATTTGACGAATTATTTACTCCTAAATTCTTCATAATGGTTTGTAATGAAAATATGAATTTTCTTAAGAAGATCCCCCTAAGAGTTTCATAACCAATAGTGCAGTAAGACCCTTTTTCATGCACCAGTTCCCATTCGATTCTATCTCAAAGATGTGTTTTGGGTTTTACCCCTAGGTATATCTATGCCAGAGCTGCCTCTACCTGCTCGTATCTAGTCAGGGGTGTATTTCATGGAAAACCAACATAATATTTACATTACCAAATTTTTTGGATGTTCTTTTATGCTAATCCTCAAATACAATCTTAGGGTAATGGTCTCTAATCATAGTTTTTCTAAATATAGCTTCCATGGTTTGTACTAAACTTCCTCTAATACCATCTGTAACATCCTAACCCTATTTAACTAGATTTGGTTCATTATTACATAACATTGGCATGATTCAAGAAATTATGTCCGGAAAGACCGATCGGTTTAGTAGCCATGGAAATAATAGATACATATATAAGTTTTACATTACATTATAAAATGAAAAATAACAACATTTTATATCCTTTGAACACAATCATACACCTTAAAATATCCATGCAGGTCAGTCATAATATAATTCTTCACATCTTGGGAAAAATAAAACAAAATAAATGAGGGAGCTCAAATACTCCGAAAGGATAACAATATAGGGGAAACATTCATAAATAAGAACAAACAATTAAGGCAGTTTATAAGACTAAATTGTAAGCCTTTTAAACTAAAACTTCAGAATTATATGGAAAATATAAATCAAATTATTCAATTTACTTATTCCCATGGATATTCTACTAGTCGAATAATCACATGTAATATCAATAACAAATTTTATAATGATGGAATTCATAATGGTGGACATCATAACCACATAGTGAAGGCCTCATGCCAAGACTACAAATAAGATTCTGTTAAGGCCTTGTTCCAATACACTAGTTTATCTCATGAGACCTACCGATGCATTGGGGAGATATAGTGGGCTCCACCCATTACTTACTAAGTCCAATGCATTCCTCATTTGAAAAGGTAGAAACATAATATAAAAATTCTCATTAAAACTAGTATACGAAATGTCAATACTTTAACCATAAACCATGAATGGTATAAAAATAACACATCCATATTCAAACACATCACAACACCTTCAATACAATATGGAAGATTGTATCATAATATATGAACTTCAAACAAACATAAAATTTAAATAATGATGTTGACATAGATGAAATCAATCCAAAACCTATTTGAGTGAAATGATTATTTCTACATTGAAATCATTCAAAAGTAAATAAAAAATTTATTTTGAAAATATTCTTATAAGCCATCAAGGGAAGCTTAAAATGTTTTATAATTGCAGAATATAGTTTCACCTGCTGTATAAGTTAAAAAATCATTCATTCTTTATTTTGTTGAAAAGGTCATATTGTACCTTGTTTGGAAAGTGATAAAAATATTCCTTTCAAACTATTTTATAAAAAAATAAAAAAAGGTATAAATGAATTTAACCCATAGTCTAGTAAATAGTAAAAATGTTTTCAACTAAATTTTTAAGAGACACAGATGTTGATGATAAAGGTGTCCCAATAGATGCTCACGTATAGACAACCTCAGATAATAAAGTTATTGTAAAATAAACACTTACTTTGTATTATTCATTAGTCGAGGGTACGTTATCTTTTTGTATAATGGTTTAATAATTTTTATTAAAATAGAAAAGAATCCAAATACATAAAAATGATATCATATATGATCTTCTAATATTTCTTTGTTAATAATATTTTAGTAGTATCATTGTTTAGGGTGTCAACTTGTTTATTTTCCTTTATATGTTTTGTAACCTAAGTCATGTTTATTAGGGATTAGATGTATTTTATTCATATACATTATGATATTAAGTTCCTAAACATTATTTTTAATCATAAAATGAAAATTATCTTGAATTGTTACGATGGATAATGAAATCTCATCATGTCATGTAGACGGTAAGCCCTACGTATGCATGAGCGACAATATCATTCAAGTAATAGTGAAATCGTATGTAGATGGATGGTATATTATATATACAGAATCATTAACATGTTCAATTTATTATTTAAATTAATTATACTCATTATTATACCCATTTAAATAATTAAGTTTTGAATAAAAAACTACACCACAACGTGGAGACGGTAAGCCGTATATACACACGTATGGTGACTTTTTCATTCATAGGATGAATAAGATAATGAATATTGTAGTGCCCCCAGTTTCTGGTATGTAACCATTTCTTGATGCTTTTAATGGTTTTAAAGTTAGGGGTGACGAATGGGTGAGTCAGGAGAACTTGGAATGATGTTTTGAGGCAAAAGGGGAAGTTGCACGGGCAGCGCACGGTTCGTTTAAACCGTACAACCAAATCGTGAGTAGTTGTTCTTGGAGAAAGTAGCTCACACATGGGTGGTTCATGGTTTTTAAAACCATGTGGCCAATCTGTGTGAGAAGTGTAACACCCCAAGCTTCCACAGTACGCTTCTCTTTGAATAATACAGTAGTGTGTGTTGTACGCAACTTCGAGTTCTAACACACACCACAACCAATCAAAGTAGCTGTTATGAATAGTAATACATACTTTTTGAAATTATATAAATTTTATATTTCAAAATGGACTTCATTTTTGTATTTGGAATATTGAAATTATCCTAAGTTGATTTTTTTGTAATTTTTTGAGAACTTCCAATTTTCTTTGAATAGAGAAAATACTTAAAAATAAATTTTTTAATCAAAATAATTTATAGTGATAAATTATAATATTTAGTGGTTTTAAATTATAATTAGTATATATTTTTACCATTTTATCCTATGGTGGTCATTATAATTAATTTCACTTTGAAATTGGACATAAACAATTGTCAATCTTTTGATTGATATCGTTTCTTAAAAACATGCTATTTGTTTTGACAACGGGAATTAATTATAAAATTAATTAATGCAACTTATATGTTTGGAATTTTGTAAAATAGAATCCATTTTTGAATTCAGAATACAAATTATACCTTAGGGTGAATTTTTGGTATTTTTCATAAAAACTTCAAATTTTGATGAATAGTGAAACCACTAAGTGGTAGTTTAAAAACAATTTTTTCTTGTAAATGAAACATTACCACTTCTGTGATTTTATTTTCAAAAAACCGACAAACATGGTTGTAATTATGAAGTAAAATGTGGTTCAATGGGATTAAAATAATTTTTTGTTGAATAGTAACTTTTAAGTTTAATTAATCGCGATTAAAGGAAATTAGTGAAATTTAAGGTAAACATGATATTATAAAAATATGAAAGAACTTTTACACTTTTCCTACCCTTATTGGATGAGTCATGGGAGACCAAGAAAATACATGGGTCAACATGGGGACCCCATGGAGCCACTTGGGTAAGAAAATGACATTAATAACTTTTTATTTAAAGTAAAAATAAAATTTTCACAAACATGTGTTGTTTTACTAAAACAATTATAACATGGGGATATGTAAGTTAACTTTTAGAATATAAATATTCATTGGAAATCTAAAAAGATTTCCTATAACATGATATTTTTTATATATTTTTTAGACATTAAACAAATTAATATTTTTATGACACCAGGACGATGCATCGATTACCTCATTAATTAACGATTTAAATAAAATGAAAAGATAATGTAAAATCTAAGACTTAAATTTGTCAAAACATATAGGATGAGAATATTTCGAACCCTTATCACATTATCCAATAAATATATCATTTTTTTACCTTTTGAATCTGAAAATAATTTCATAATAATGTAACATTTCAATCTTTCCAAGAGTGCCCCTCCTCTCCTCTTATAAAAGGCCCCCACCTCTACCACCTTATTCACTCCATAAAAGCCATTTTTCTCGGACAAACTATGCCAAAATACTCTCTCAACTTCCATATATTACTCCTAGAAGCCTCAATTTGGGAATAAGTCTTCCCAAGGATTCCTTTGGATCAAATCAAAAAGAGTTACCTTATTTTAATATAATGTCTTCTCTTATGTTCTTTTGTATTATTTTTCTTCTCCAACCCCTTAAACACTTTTTATTCTTTCCCTTGTAACAAAACCAGTATCTAAAATATACTATTATGTTTTAATGAGAATTATTTTATTTACACATACACATAGATTTGTCTAATGGTTAAAAAACATACTGTTTCTGTGGGTGGCGAATTACTGCCTCACGAAACGTTGATTGTTCAATCTTCTTTTAACACCTCTCATGGTGGCCATTTTGATGACACTATTTTCATATATGATATATATATTATTTTTATGTTTTCCTTATGCTTCCTTATTTCTCATTTATGGCATACCTTTATGATTCCCATTATGGGTAAACGCGATAATTTCATTTTAGGAAGTGCGGACTACCACCCCCTCAAAGTGATTTGAATCGTTAATTCCATATCTGGGAATTATAAAGGATGGATTAAATGATATTATATATGATATTATACTGGAATTATACTACACCTGTATATTATTATGATTTCATTCTATTAAATATGTAATTGAAATTAAAGTAGCGTTCATGCATACGTACGGCTTACCGTCTCCATGAACGTTGCATTTCATTTCTTATCTCTAAATGTTATGTAATATTATGAATGAATGTATATATTGGATATATATGATATATAAGATTTCTAAATCATGAATATAATTCTGGATATAATGGATATTTTACCACATGAACAACATGTAATTATAAGAAGTTTATTTCTCACTCAAGTACCAAAGATCGACAAAACGTATGTTATTAACAGAAATAATTACATAATGTGCATAACATGGTAATAAGAGATATAAAACGAATAATGAACGTGAAAAATTTTCTTAAGCTTGTATAAATTAACTCTATTTTATTATTCTGGAGGTTCAAGATCAATCGAGTCAAGTCAGACACGAGGTAAGGGAACTTCTTAACCCAGTTTCCATTCTTTGGGTTAATCTCCTAATTTCAAATTATGTCATGATATTATTATTTCCTATCTTGTATTTGTAATTTCTTTATGTGTACTTTTAGTGAATACACATAATAGATATATCTTATTTAAAAAATTGATCTTTGTAATGGAATTCGCCTCAATCTCCATTCATTGAGGCATATTTTGTTTTATACAATAATTTCTTCTATAAGGTGTATAAACCACTTTGACTTCTACATCTATTCAAAAGGAATCCTTTTATACGATGTGTTTTACTAAACCACAAAAAGGAATGTTTTTCTTGTCAAACGTATG
Source organism: Viscum album (assembly GCA_963277665.1). Classification (NCBI taxonomy): domain Eukaryota; kingdom Viridiplantae; phylum Streptophyta; class Magnoliopsida; order Santalales; family Viscaceae; genus Viscum; species Viscum album. The sequence continues at coordinate 609,378,771 of OY728129.1, read as the reverse complement.
CGGAAACAATGACTTCTCCCCCGCCGAGACCATTATTTGAGTTTCAGCTTCCTCTAAAAGCCATAACATTTTTTAAATGAAAAATAAATACGAAGTTTTAATTTTCATTTATTTTGGTATTGAAAATGGTTTTGATAATATTTTTATTATATAAATGTGTTGTATTGATATCTTGTGATTGAAATGTGGAAATTTTATGTTTCCTTTATGCATGTTTTATGTGATATGATTATGTTATGGTTTATGATATGTTTAAACCTGTTCATATGAGGAATGCATTGGACATAATAAGTGATGGGTGGAGCCCGCTATAGCTCCTCAATGCATCGGTATGTCTCATGAGACAAACTAGTGTCTTGGCACGAGGCCATGACAAAATCTTATTTGTAGTCTTGGCACGAGGTCTTGGCTACGTGGTTATGATAGTCTGGCATTACGCATTCCATCATTATGAAAGTGGTTTTTGATATTGAATGTGATTATTCGACTAGTAGAATATCCATGTGAATAAGAAAATGGCATTATTTCATTTTATTTTTGCCATATTATGCAGATTTTCATGTTTAAAAGGCTTTTGTTTTACTTATACATTGCCTTAAATGTTAATGTTTATTTATGAAAGCTTCCGCTATATTGTTATCCTTACTGATCATCTGAGCTCACCCCTTCCAATGTTTTAATTTTTCCAGGATATGAAGAAGTATATTATGAATGACCTGCAGGGATGGTATCAGGGGATATGAAGAAAAGATGTTGTTGTAGTTTTGTTTTACATTATGATGTAATGAAAGACTTATGAATGTATCTAGTGTTTCCAAGGCTACTAAACTAATCTGTCTTTCAAGACTTGATCTTTTGTGATCATGCTAATGTTACACAATAATGCACCGAATCCGGGTAACTTGGGTCGGGGAGTTACAGTTGGTATCAGACAGTTTAGTACTAACCTTGGAAGCTAGATTTAGATAAACCATGGTTAGAGCACATAGCCCAAAGATAGACTTTGAGGATTAGTATATATGATCTTCCTATAATTTTGGAATTATTGAGATTTTGTGAGTTTTCCAAGCAATACGGCCCTGTCTGGATACGAGCAGGTTGAGGCGGCTCTGACATAGATGTACCTAGGGGTAAAACCCTAAAACACCGCTTTGATCTAGACTCAAACAGGAACTGGTGCATGACAACGGGCCTTGCTACACTCTTGGTTACGACACTCCCATGGGATATGCTTAGGATAACTCTCATTTTCTTTACAAACCATTATGAAGGGTTTTTGAGTATATACATCCTCAAAGAAAACATTTTTATGATTATAGTTCAATTTATGTTAAGTGTTTTACAAGTATGGAATTATGTATTTTTATTCATAAACTAATCTAGTTTATTCCATTGTTTAGAAATGGCACCTAGTGGGAGGAATGGAAACTGTATCAATGCACACACTCCATATAGGGATTTCCCTCCTGCTCAAGATAATTATTGTGGAGCTGGAGATACAATTGGTGCTGATAAACTTATGACCATACTGGGAAAACTCACTCAGGTTATGAATAATAACCTTACTCATATGGGCACCCTGATCCGCAACGTGGAGGATCAATGTTAGAATGCTTCATGAGGCATCAACCACCAACATTTAATGGGGGTACAAATCAATTAGTAGTTGAGAAATGGATAAACTCCTTAGAGAAAATATTCTACACCTTGGGGAGTAAAGAAAGGGAGAAGGTTGTCATGGTAGTTTACCACCTCACTGGATTTATCGATCAATGGTGGTCGCTGATTCAAATCACAAAGGAAGATGAAGAAGTATCAATTATGAATGGAGGGAGTTTGGGGAAATTGTCTTCGAAAAATACTTTCCACATGACCATCGAGCAGATATGGAAAGACAATTTCTGAGTCTGAGGAAGAAGGAGGATGAGAATGTCACAAAGTATGAGGCTAACTCTACAAGGTTAGCATGGAATGCTCCAGATTATATACGTAACCCAAGAAGTAATATTGATCATTTCATTGATGGGTGAAAACCATTTCTCCATAGAGAATTAGTTTCACGAACATTCTCATCGTACAAAGATAGTGTCTTTTGTGCTATCAAGACGGAAAAGGAATTATCTAAGTCTTATGACTTTAAAGCAAAGCAAGAGAATAAGAGATCTTCTGATCAATCTAGAAATGGAAATAAGGGGAAGAAGGGAAAAGTTGAATATCATTCCTATAGTAAATGTGGGAAGAAACACCCCGGTACTTGCTTGAAGGGAATGAGAGTCTATTAAAAGTGTGGCGAAAAAGGCCACCAAGCTCATGATTGCAAGGGAAAGAGATTTTCTGTCGATGTGGAATGCTATAATTGTAGAGAGATGGGAAATTATGGTAATGAATGTCCTAAGTGTTTGGGGAAATTACCCCAGAAGAGGCCAAGGGATCAAGGCCAAGCTTATGCTATCACTACTGCTGAGGATGAAGCTCCGAAAGACGTGGTGACAGGTAATTTAATGGTTTTCTCAAGTTCAGTAAATGCATTATTTGATTATGGCTCATCGCATTGTTTGATATCTTCCCAGTTTTCTAAGAAAATTAGATATTTTCAATTTGATTTAACAAGAGAATGGTTAGTCAAAACTCCTAAGGGAAGTATCATTACAACAATGTTTTGGGAATCAGTCCCCATTAGAGAACATAAATGTTCTTTATCTGCTGATCTCATTGTCATACATATGATTGAGTTTTACATAATCCTCGGTATGGATTGGATTTTAGACTATGATGAAAAAATTTATTGTAAGAAGAAGGAGGTCACGATTTTTGATGACGATGATAAGGAACACCTTATCTTTAGAGCAGAATCTTCACCACCTAATTGTTATTTAGATCCACCCGTTGTAGCTCAACTAAATTCAATTATTGGGGAGGATGAGAATGAAATGACTGAGGGTGAGGAAAGGAATGTTCAAATAGATGATTTACCTGTTGTGAGAGAATATGTATTTGTGTTTCTAGAAGATTTACCTGGAAATCCTCCAGAACGAGAAGTTGAGTTTTCTATTGATTTAATTCTAGGATCAAGGCCTATATAGAAGACCCCTTATAGAATGAGCACTGTGGAATTATTTGAACTAAATAAACTACTATAGGAATTGAGTAATAAGGGATTTATTCTCCCTAGTGTTTCTCCATGGGGAGCCCTTGTCCTTTTTGTTAAGAAGAAAGATGGATCTATGAGGTTGTGCGTTGAGTACAGGGAGATCAATGCTATAACAATAATGAACAAGTATCACCTACCTCACATTGATGATTTATTTGACCAACTGCATGGAGCTCAATACTTTTCAAAGATTGAACTTCGATCTGGATACCATCAGTTGTGTGTGAATAAGGAAGAAATTCTGAAGACAACATTTCGAACATGGTACGAGCATTACGAGTTTACAGTAATGCGTTTTGGATTGAATAATTCACCCTCTGTATTCATGGATCTAATGAATAGAGTTTTCAAGGAATGTCTTGATTATTTTGTGGTGGTATTTATTAATGATATCTTGGTAAACTCCAAAAGCTACGAAGAACATTAAAATCACTTTTGCATTATCTTGAAGATTCTTAGAAGGCATGAATTATATGGGAAGTTTAGCATGTGTGAATTATGGATTCTGGAGATTTCATTTCTTGGATATATTGTCTCTAAAGATAGAATTTCCGTTGATCCTTATAAGTCCAAGGAAATCCAAGAATGGCCAGCACCGACGAGTATAACTGAGGTATGCAATTTTATTGGTTTGGCAGGTTATTATCGACGTTTTTTCTAGAATTTTGCCCAATTGGCTAACCCATTAATGAAGCTCACACGTAAAGGGGTTAAATTTGTTTGGACAAAAGAGTGTGAATAATGTTTTGAAGAACTGAAGAAAAGATTAGTCAATGCTCCTATATTGACACTACCATTAGGGAATGATGGGTTCGTTATTTATAGTGATGCATCAATGAAAGGATTTGGTTGTTTCCTTATGTAGAATGATAGTGTTATTGACTTTGCATCACGACAGCTAATAATTCATGAGAAAAACTATCCTACTCATGATCTCGAGTTAGCTTCTATAATCTTTTCCTTGATGATATGTACACATTATCTCTATGGTGAAAAATGTGAGATTTATAACGATCACAAGAGTTTGAAATATATTTTCTCACAAAAAGAACTCAACATGAGGCAAAGGCGATGGCTTAAACTACTCAAGGATTATGATTTTATGATACACTACCAATCGAGGAAGGCAAATTAGGTTGCAGATTCTTTGAGTAGAAAAGACCATGGAGTTTTGAACATGATGAAAGTAGAAAGGGATCCTATTTTCATGGATCTAGTAAAGATGGATATGGGAATCACTATGGAGGGTGAAACATCAATACTTTTTCAAATGGTTGCCAATACACCTTTACTAGAAAGGATAAAGTGCTCTCAGACTGATGATGACGATTTGAAAAAGAAGATTAAAGCTGTGAATGATGGGAGATTGAGTGAATTTGTGTATGAAGATGGAATTTTGAAATTTGGGAGGAGACTTTGTGTTCACGATATACATGACTTAAAGAGGTAATTGTTGGATGATTCTCATAGTTCAAATTCCTCTATACACCCTGGGTGCCCCAAAATGTATAGAAATTTAAAGGGACATTTTTGGTGGGAAAACATGAAGAGGGAGATTGCTAATTTTGTGTCAAGATGTATGATTTGTCAATAAGTGAAAGTTGGAAGGCAACTACCTAGTGGAGTATTGCGACCTCTTCCCATACCTGAGTGGAAATGGGATAATATTACAATGGATTTTGTTATGGGACTACCAAAGAATCCTAGAAGGAATGACACAATATGGGTCATTTTTTATCGTCTCACAAAGTCAACACATTTTTTTACTATAAGAGAAGACTTACCACTTGAACGTCTATCAAGATTATATATTAATGAAGTTGTGAGACTTCATGGAGTACCCCTGTCGATTGTCTCGGATCATGATATTCGTTTTACATCAAGATTCTGGAAAATTCTTCAGAAGGCCTTGGATACTGATCTTCGTTTGAGCACTGCTTATCACCCTCAAACAGATGGACAATCAGAATGAACTATTCAAACCTTATAAGACATGTTGAGATCATGCTCACTTGACTTTTAGGGTATGTGGGATCAATATTTACCTCTGGTAGAATTTTCCTATAACAATAGCTTCCATTCAAGTATTCAGATGGAACAATATGAAGAATTATACAGAAAGATATGTCACACACCAACCTGTTGGGATTCCATTGGTGGAAGAAAACGTGTAGTCCCAGAACTGGTGGAGGAAACGATGGAAAAGGTGACGGTAATCCAAAACCGCATCAAAGAAGCTCAAAGTAGGTAGAAGAGCTATGCTGAAAACTGATGGAAGGATTTGGAATTTTATGTAAGAGATAATGTTCTCTTGAAGGTATATCCCTGGAAGGGATTTATACGTTTCGTTAAGAAGGGTAAATTGAGTCCTAGGTACATCAAACCCTTCGAAATTCTAGAACCAATTGGGGTTGTAGCTTACCGTTTGGAAATACCGCCAAATCTCTCCAAAATTCACAATGTATTCTACGTATAACTGTTGAGAAAATACATGCCGGACCCAACACATGTACTCACCTATGAGGAATTAGTACTGGAACCCGATCTCTCTTATTGTGAAGAGCCCGTCAGGATTCTTGATACAAGAGAACACGTGCTGAGAAACCGGACGACCAGTGAGGTAAAAGTTCTATAGAGAAACTATAAGATGGAGGAGGCAACGTGGGATCCCAAGGAACATATGATGAAGAATCACCCAAGTATTTTTATACAGTGATATTACATGAAATTTCTAGGATGAAATTATTTGAAGGAGGGGAGAATGTAACACCCCAAGCTTCCACGGTACGCTTCTCTTTTAATAATACAGTAGCGTGTGTTGTACGCAACTTCGAGTTCAAACACACACCACAACCAATCAAAGTAGCCTTTATGAATAGTAATACCTACTTTTTGAAATTTTATAAATTTTATATTTAAAAATGGACTAAATTTTTGTATTCAGAATATTGAAATTATCCTAAGTTGAATTTTTTGTAATTTTCTGAGAACATCCAATTTTCTATGAATAGTGAAAATATTTTAAAAAAACTTTTTTAATCAAAATTATTCATAGTGATAAATTATACAATTGAGTTGTTTTGAAGTATACTTATAATATATTTTTACCATTTTATCCTATGGGGGTCATTAGAATTAATTTCAATTTGAAATTGGACATAAACAATTGTCAATCTTGTGATTGATATTGTTTCTTAAAAACACGCTATTTCATTTGACAATGGGAATTAATTATAAAATTAATAAATGAAACATATATGTTAGGAATTTATTAAAATATACACCATTTTTGAATTCAGAATAAAAATTATACCTTAAGGTGATGTTTTTGTATTTTTCTGAAAAACTTCAATTTTTGATGAATAGTGAAACCAATAAGTGGTAGTTTAAAAACTAATTTTTCATGTAAATGAAAAATTAAAACATCTGTGATCTGATTTTCAAAAATCCGACATACATAGTTGTAATTAGGTAGTAAAATGTTGTTCAATGGGATTCAAATAATTTTTTTGGGAATAGTAACTTTTACATTTTAATAATCGCTATTAGAGGTAATTATTGAAATTTAATGTAAAAATGATATTATAAAAACATGAAATTACTTTTACACGGGTACTACCCTTATTTAATGAGTCATGGCCGACCAAGACAATCCTTAGGTCGACTTGGGGACCCCATGGAGCAACTTGGGTTAGAAAATGACATTAATAAATTTTTATTTAAAGTAAAAATAAAATTGTCACAAACAAGTGTTGTTTTAATAGAACAATTATTACATGGGGTTATATATGTTAACATTTCAACTATAAATATTCATTGGAAATATAAAATGATTTCCTACATTATGATATATTTTATATAATTTTTATACATTAAATGAATTAAAATTTGTATGACACCATGATGATGCAGCTATTACCTCATTAATTAACGATTTAAATAAAATGAAATGATAATGTAGAATCTAAGACTTACACTTCTAGAAAACCTATAGGATGAGTATATTTCGAAACCTTATCACCTTAGCCTCTAAATATATCATTGTGGGACCTTTAGAATCCGAAAATTATTTCATAATAATGTAACATTTCAATCTTTCCAAGAGTTCCCCTACTCTCCTCTTATAGAAGGCCCCCACCTCTACCACCTAATTCACAACATCTAAGACATTTGGTTCGTCCAAAATCTACCAAAATACTCTCTAAACTTTCCTCTCTTACTCCTAGAATCCTCACTTTGGGCAGAAGTCTTCTCAAGGAAGCCTTTGGCTCAAATCTAAAATAGTTACCCGATTTTAATGTAATGTCTTCTCTTATGTTTTTTTTGTTTTGTTTTGATTCTCCAACCCCTTAAACACTTTTTATTCATTATTTTTTTACAACAACAGTATATAAAATATACTTGGACGTTGTGATGAGAAGTATTTTATTTACACTTACACATACATTCGTCTAATGGTTAAAAAACATATTGTTTCTGTGGGTGGCAAATTACTGCCACACGAAACGATGATTGTTCAATCTCTTTTTAACACCTCTCATGGGGGCCATTTTGATGACACTATTTTCATATATGATATATATTATGTTTATGTTTTCACTATGCTTATGTATTTCTCATTTATGTCATACCTTTATGATTTCCATTATGGGTAAACACGATAATTTAATTTTAGGAAGTGCGGACTACCGCCCCCACAAAGTGATTTGAATCGTTAATGCCATATGTGGGACATATAAAGGATGAAATAAATGATATTATATATGATATTATACTTTAATTATAATAAAACTTTATATCATTATGATTTCATTCCATTAAATACGAAATAGAAATGAATGTAGCGCTAATGCGTAAGTACGACTTACCTTCTCTATGAAGGGTGCATTTCATTTCTTACCTCAAAATGTTACATAATATAATAAATGAATGTATATACAGTATATATATGATATATATGTTATCTACATCATGAATATAATTCTGGATATAATGGATATTGTACCACATGAACAACTTGTAATTATAAGAAGTTTATTTTTGACTCAAGTACCAAAGATCGAAAAAACGTCTGTTATTAACATAAATAATTACATAATGTGAATAACATGGTAATAAGTGATATAAAAGGAATAATGTAATTGAAAAAGGTTCTTAAGAATGTATAAATTAACTCTAGTTTATTATTCAGGAGGTTAATGATCGATCGAGTCAAGTCGGACACGAGGTAAGGGAACTTCTTAACCCAATTTATTTTCTTTGGGTTAATATCCTACTTTAAAATTATGTCATGATATTATTATTTCATATCTTGTATTTTTACATTATTTATGTATACTTATAGTTAATACACATAATAGATATATTTTATTTAAAAAAATGATCTTTGTAAGGGACTTCGTCTCAATCTCCATTCATTGAGGCATATTTTTTTATACAAAAATGTCTTCTATACGGTGTATAAACCCCTTTGACTTTTATGTTTATTCAAAAGGAATATTTTTATACGATGTGTTTTACTAAAAGAAAAAAATGAATTTTTTTCTTGTCATATGTATGTGGTGACAAAGACTTCTCTGCCGTCGTGACCATTATTTGAGTTTCGCCTTCCTCTACAAGCCATAACTTTTTTAAAATGAAAAATAAATACCGAGTTTTATTTTCCATTTATTTTTCTAATGAAAATGGTTTTGATAATGTTTTTATTATATAAATGTGTTGTATTGATATCTTTTAATTCAAATGTGGAAATGTTATGTTTACTTTATGCATGTTTTATGTGATATGATTATGTTATGGTTTATAATATGTTTAAACTTTTTCATATGAGGAACAAATTGGATTTAATAAGTGACAGGTGGATCCCGCTTTAGCTCGTCGATGCATCGGGAGGTCTCATTGAGACAAACTAGTGTCTTGGAATGGGCCTTGACAGAATCTTATTTGTAGTCTTGGCATGAGGCCTTGGCTATGTGGTTATGATAGTCTGGCATTATGCGTTCCATCATTATGAAAGTGGATATTGATATTGCATGTGATTATTTGACTAGTAGAATATCCATGTGAATAAGTAAATGGAATTATTTCATTTTATTTTTTCCAAATTATTCTAAAGTTCAATATTAAAAGACTTTTATTTTAGTTATACATTTCCTTAAATGTTAATGTTTATTTATGAAATCTTCTTCTATATTGTTATCCTTACTGAGCATCTGAGCTCACCCCTTCCAATGTTTTAATTTTTCCAGGATGTGAAGAAGTATATTATGAATGACCTACAGGGATGGTATGAGGGGATATGAAGACAAGATGTTGTTGTAGTTTTGTTTTACTTTATGATGTAATGTAAGACTTATGAATGTATCTAGTGTTTCCAAGGCTACTAAAATAATCGGTCTTTCAGGACTTGATCTTTTGTGATCATGCCAATGTTACGCAATAAGGCACTAACTCTGGGTAACTGGGGTCGGGGCATTACAAGAAGGGTGGCCGAGGCAGTATCAAATGCACAGTTAACGCACAGTTTTTCTAACCTTGCGAGCACACCGTGCGGCCAGTTAAACGAGGTTCTATAAAGGTGGATCTCACACATTTTTACTTATAAGTGGCTCGTTTTTTCCTCATAAGTAGCCATAACTTAGGATTATTCTCCTCCTTAGGATAGAAAAGGTTCTCCCATCATTCCATATGCGATATGAAGGATTCTCTTGTGGAATCGAAGCCGGATTCTTGAGGTATGTGATGGTTCTTCATCGTTCCTTATCGGTTTATTAGATATACTTAGATATACTTCTCCTATTCTCTCAGTTTATTAAATCTACACTCATTATAGGTATATCTATGTGTGTGAATTCCAAATATGATGATATTTGGTCTTGGTATTTCTAGGTGAAGAGATCTAAGGCGAGTTCTTGGAGAATCGACCCAGGTTTCTTGAGCGTTCTTCGACCGTTGTGGTTTTATTAAAAACCATTGAGGTAGGAGGCTTCAATATTGACTCCTCTTGCTAGAATTTATTGTCTTAGAGTCAAATTGGTTTATTTTAATGGATTTTATTTTGAAAATCTTAGAATAAATATTCTTTAGTGATGATTTAAGGTTTTGATGAGATTGTGAAATCATGGTGAATTGTTGTGCAAAGTGATTTGGCTTGTTGAATTTAAAATGTTGATTTCAAATCATGGATTTGCTAAAATTGTAGGTGGTTTGATGAAAAGTGGGTTGTCAATAAAAAGGATGTTTTATTGAAATGTTTTGAGATTGAAATGACTTTGATAGAATTGGTTTTCCAAAAAAAGGGAGTTTTATTGAAATGGTTTGGAATTGAAATTGTTTGGAATTGAAATGGTTTTAATTGAAATGGTTTTCAATAAAAAGGGGTTTTTATTAAAAGGGTGTTTCGACATGATTGATGGGAATATGAGGTGTGTGTTCACATTTCATGTATGGGGCTTGGTTGAAATAGGACCTTGTGCTCAGTGCTAATCTTTTAATGGAACATGGTAACTATATGTACATGGCTTGGTTGAAATATGATCTTGTGCTCGGTTCCAAAGGTGTAATGGAACATGGGAAACAATTACCTTGTGATTACTTGGTATATTGACGAGAAACTGCACATAAGTATGGAACTATCATAACATAGCATGCGTGGTTGGTAGTATGGGATGTGGAATGGTTGGGTATGCCAAAAAGGAATGTTTTTGTAATGGTTCTTAGGCTTGTTTGGTTATTTTTCAAAAAAAATAACTTGATGGAAAATTGGTTTCAAATTTTCTTGGAATGCCTTTGGTTATGATTGGTTTCAGAAACTTATTTATATTTAGTTATAAACTGCTTTTGAGAAAATGTTTTATATAATCTGTTTTTATATAAATTTTTAAAACATCTCTATCTTAGTGGCATGATTAGGGAAGTCATTGCAGAATACTTACTGATTTTTGTACTCTGCCCTACTTTGGAACATTGGTGATTTTGAAAACATCGTATTCCGGGACATAGGTAACGGTAAAGCATCATATTGCTAGTGTCTTGTGGTGATTCTATGGAGATGTTGTGGAGCTTGGAGCTTATGGAGCATAGAGTTGTAGTTTCTTTTGAGAGTATTGAGTTGTTCATCCGCTGTGTACTTTGATGCTTAGTTTAGTCTTCCGCTATTGTGTTCTTTGATGTAGTTTGATTTAAGTGAAGTGTTTATTGGTCTTTCATCTGTTCATGCATCATAGTGAATGTTTGGTTATGGTTGGTTTATGGGATTATTTCTTAAAGAGTAAATCATACCCCAACTTGTATTTGAAACCCTTCGGAATTTATTTATAGCCTTTGGTTTTTTGGGGATGTCTCTTAAGGCCTAGTTATGACTCGTTGTACTCTCAAGCCAATGAAAATTTGTGGGTCATTACAAATGGTATCATGTTGTTAGGTCATTGACAAAAAAGTAGTCATCGATGTTCCTGGTCTTGGTGCTGAAATTAATTATTGTCTATTCCTTGGGTCGAAATCATAGGCAGGAGTAGGATTTTCGGAACTTGAAATGTATATCATAAAAGGACGTAGCTATCCTGTTTTTGCTAAACTTCAAGTTACTAGGGTGTTGGGTACATAATTGTTTTGGATACACTTCTAGACTGTTGGAAATATCATTTTCATGGGTTTAGCCAATGAGATGAGAATGAAATGCATTATAGAGGAATGAAATCCCACTAGGATGAAATATATCATTGTTAAGAATGATTTTTGATTTTGGGAAAGGTGAGAATTTTTGAAAAACGCAGAAATTGTTTTCAAGTAAATGATTTTGATAACAGGGTATTCAGTGTATTTTGAAATTATGATGATTTTGAAAAGGAATGAGGAATGTTTTAAAAAATGTTTGAACATGGGAAAAAGTTTTTTTTGAAATAAATGTTGTGATAGATGATATGATAGAACTTGAAATGCTATGAAATCAGATGCTAGAGAGTGAGACTAACGAAGGATGTTGTTGGTTTAGAAAATGGAACCCAGTAGGCGTCGTCAGAACCGAAACGAAGAGGCTGTAGAGAATGTGGTTGCACCCGAACCACATGTGAACCAAGAGATGGTCCAGAGTATTGTCCTGGCTTTTCATGTTGTGGTTATGGGGAACTGGAGGAATGAACTAAGGCATGTGGATCATACAATCCATTTCATGAAGTAGAATCCACCGAACGTTCGGGGTGATGCTAAACCTAAGAAGGTGGAGGTGTGGCTATGTAGGATGAATCGTATTTTCAATTTCATCGGTACACCAGCAGAGCTGAATGTAAATTTGGTGACATATATGCTCGAGGTTCTTGCACGTCAGCGGTGGGATTTAGAGGTGTAGGCTAAATTGGATAATGGCCTTACCTAGGAGGATTTCGAAGAATTGTTCAAAAAAAATTCTATCCTCACACTTTCAAGATCCAGAAAACGACATACTTCTTCATATTGAAACAAGAGACTCTCACTGTCATAGATTATGCGACTAAATTCATGAATTTAGTCTGTTTTTCACCAGAGGTCACAACAAGTGCATCGTTGAAGTCTTGCATCTTCAAACCGGGGATAAGGAAAGATATTCGATCAAAGATTGCAGTGCTATGTACTACGGATTATACAAGGATGGTGAACAGAGTGGCTATTGCTAAACGTGATATCTCGGGATAAATATGGGGAGGAATGATGATACCTATGGGAAACAGTGGGAACTCAACATCTGGGAACATGGAAAAAAGGGACACCTTTTACCATGGTGCAAGAGGAAACCAGAACCAGATGGTGGGATCAGTGAACCTTCCTCCACGATCCCAGAGCAATGCAGGTAGCTTTCAATGTGGTTCGACTGACCACATAAAGCGAGATTGTACAATGAAACCTAGATAATTCCATAATTGCAAGAATATGGGACATCATCAGTGCTATTTTCACAGTGCTCCTAGGTCGGGTGCTCGGGAAACTTCTCATACATGGAAAGCATCGTATGCTTCGACAGGACGAGGACCAAAAAATCAGTCTCATAAGTATAACAGAGCTATCCATGGGGATTCTCGAAATTCCATGACTCCTAAACTAGGGCAATCTAAGCAAGGAAACAAGGAGAACAGTGCAGCGATGAATCAATTACATGGAGCTGATAAGATGATGGTCAATGATCAGGTTGAACCATCTATGGTGAGAGGTACGATTATTTTGAATTCTATCCTTGTGTAAGTGCTCTTTGATACCAGTGTATCAAATTCGTTCATTGCTTCTCATTCTGTTTATTTTCTATGTTTAAAGATGGAAATGATGCCTTAAGTTCTGAAACTGAAAAATCATCTTGGTGAAAGAGAATGTCAAGCCTTTGTGTGTAGGGCTTGTGATATAACTATTGATGGAGATGATTTAAAATGGGACTTCTCAATGATGGACATGGATGTCTATGACATAATCCTGGGTATGGATTGGTTGATAATGTTTAAGGCTCACATCAACTATTATAGGAGAACAGTTTGTTTCATGACTGACGACAACATCGACTATCTCTTCAGAGGAGAGAGGATGGAAAAGAAAGGTGCAAATGGATTGTTGCCACTAATGGTGGGAATGATCTTTTACCAATTGGAATCATTGAATTTGGCAACAATGGAAGAGATTGAGGATAATTGTTTTCCAGTGGTTATGGATCATTTTCTAGTTGTCTTTCCCAATAACATCTTAGGGTTACCACCTCTAGGAGAAGTGTAGTTTACAATTGATATCCTTCTAGGGACCAATCCTATTTCCCTTCCTTCTTATAGGATGGCACCAACCGAGTTACTATAATTGAATGTGCAGTTAGAGGAGCTGGAAAGCAAGGGTTTCATTTGAACAAGTACATATCCATGGGCAACACCTATTTTATTCGTGAAAAATGCATATGGAACTCTTCGACTATGTGTTAATTATCTTAACCTTAACCAAGTTATGGTAAAGAATAGAAATCCACTTCGATGCATTTATGATCTCTTAGATCAATTAATGGGAGCTCAGTGGTTCTCCAAGATTTAATTGTGATTATGATATCACCAATTGCAGGTTTGGATGGAGGATATTCCAAATATAGCTTTTAGAAGCAGATATGTCCACGAAAAATATGAAGTCATGCATTTAGGACTAACAAATGCATCAGTGGTCTTTATGGATTTGATGAATCAGATATTTCCTCGATATCTGGATTCTTTTTTGTGGTGTTTTTTGGACGATATTTGGGTCTATTTAAATAAAAGGGATGATCATGAGGGGCACCTAAAAATAGTGTTACAAATATTGAGAGATCATCTTTTGTATGACAAACTATCAAAGTGTGATTTTTTGATACGGGAAGTACGTTTCCTTGGCGATTTCATTTTTGAGAAAGCTGTTTCTATTGATGCTGAAAAGATAGAAGTCGTTATCTCTTGGTATCCACCAAAGAATGTGTTCGAGATACACAATTTTCATGGTCTATATGGTTACTACAGATGCTTTTTGCATGATTTCTCATGACTAGCTTCACTAAAAACATCCCAGACAAAGAATAAGTCTATCTTCCAATGGATGGAAGAATGTTATAAATCCTTTCAGGAACTGAATGTTCGGCATACATTAGCACCTATCTTGATCTTACAGGAATGAGGATAGGGGTATGTGGTGTATTGTGATGCTTCAGGATCAGGTTTGGGTTGTGTTCTCATGCAAAGAGATCATGTGGTTTCTTATGGTTCAAGGAAGTTGAGGGTGCTTGAGAAAAATTACCCAACACATGATTTGGAGTTAGCAGAAGTCATCCATGCTTTGAGAACATGGAGACATTATCTCTATGGTCAGAAATTTACTGTGTTTACTGATCACAAAATCCTAAAACACGTTTTCTCACAGTGATATTTGAATCTGAGGCAAAGGAGATGGATGGAGTAACATCATATGTTTGACCTTGACTTGATGTACACACCAGAAAATGGAAATTCGGTGGTGGATGCACTATGTAGAAATTCATATGCTCAGTTGGAAAAAGATTATTCAGATGAATGGTAGTTGATGTCCGTCTTAGCAGACATTCATGTAGAATGTGCAGACCTAGGTGAAGTTGCTATTTTGTTTTTAGCCACACTTGTTCCTGATTTAGTAAAGATGATAAAATAATCATAAACATCTGATGTAGAATTTCCGGTTGTAAGTTCAAAACTCAATGGCGAGGAGACCATTGAGGGCTGTAAACTTGATGGGGGTTTAGTTTTGTGTTTAAAAGATTGGATAGTTGTACCTATGGTTTGTTATGAACAACTCCTTCATGCACACCACCATTCAAGATGGGATATACACCCAGGTACACAGAAGATGAAAAAGGAATTGAAGGCACAATTTTGGTGGAGCGGCATGAAAAAGAAGGTGGCTATGTTTGTCTCACGGTGCTTAACTTATGAGCAGGTTAAAGCACATCATCAGAGATGAGCTGGTATGGTATAGTCTTTATCTATCCTAGTGTGGAAATGGGATCTAATAGCAATGGATTTTGGTACTGGTCTTCCAGGAACGGTCTGGAAACATGATGCCATTTGGGTGATAGTGGATCGTCTAACCAAGTCGGCCTATTTCATCCCTATTCGTGAAACCCATACGGTGGAAGATATTTCAAAAATCTATATCCAAGAATTGGTAAATAGGCATGGTGTACCAGTGTCTATAGTCTCAGATAGAGATCTGAGGTTCACATCTCATTTCTGGAAATCATTACAGCAAGCCCTTAGAACTCAATTGACCGTGATCACGACGTATCATCCCCAGACGGATGGGAAATCTTAGAAGACGATACAAACATTGGAAGACATCTTGCAGGCTTGTGTAATGAATTTTGTTGGTTCATTGAAGGAGCATATAACCTTAGTGGAGTTCTAATACAACAACAGCTATCAAGCCTCAATATGCATGGATCCGTTTGAATCATTGTATGGGTGTCCTTGTCATTCTCCACTATGCTGGGTGGAAACTTGTGTAACTTCACTAGTTAGGTCGAGCCTTGTCCAAGAAACAATAGAGTAGATCCAGTTTATTATAAATAAGATGGAGACAGCTCAGAGTTGTTAGAAATCTTATGAAGATCACCGTCGAAGACCATTGACGTTCATTGTGGGTGATCATGTCTTTTTGAGGATCTCTATAATGCTCAGACATCATCATTTCAAGAAACAAGGAATGTTTTCTCCTTGATACATTGGCCCTTTTGAGATACTATAATGGGTTGGAGAGGTGTCATATTGGTTGGAATTACCACCATATTTTATTTTAGCTCATAACGTCTTCCATGTATCTTAGTTGAAAAAGAATCAGCCTGATCCTAACCATGTGATCAGATGGGATCACATTGACCTAAAGATGGATGCTTTCTTGACACATATCCCCGTACAGAATTTGGATAAGAAAGAGAAAGTCCTGTAGGGGAAAATCATCGGTCTAGAGCGGGTTTTATGGCAGTATGGTCTGATTTAGGATGAGACGTGGGAATGTGAGAAGGAAATGAAAGAGTGGTGTCTGGAACTCTTTCAGTTAGGTGCAGGATTTATAATTTATAATGATGGAAAGTCCAATGGTGGGGAGAATTTAGTACCCCCAACATTTGTTATGTAACCCTTCCTTGATTCTTTTAGTGGTTATAATGTTAAGGGTGACGAATGGGAGAGTTAGGAGAACTTGGAATGAAGTTTTGAGGCAAAAGGGAAGTCGCACGTGCGGCACACGGTTCTTCTAAACTGTGTGGCCAAACCGTGCGTAGTTGGTCTTGGAGGTAGTAGCTTCCGCACGAGCGATGAATAGTTTTTATAACCATGCGGGAAAACCATGCGAGATGGGTGGCGGAGGCAGAAGCTAACACATGGTTATCACACGTTTTGTCTAACCGTGCGAGAGAACTATGCAACCACTTAAATTAGATCCTATAAAGGTGGATCTCAGACGTTTTTTCCTTTAAGTGGCTCGTTTTTCCATCTAAGAGTCCATAACTTGAGATTATTCTTCTTTTTAGGTCATAGAAGGTTCTCCCATCATTCTGGAGGTGATCCGAAAGTTTCTCTTGGCGAATCAAAGCCGGATTCCCAAGGTATGTGATCGTTCTTCATCATTCTTGATCAGTTTCTTAGATCTACTTAGATATACTTCTCCTCTTCTCTTAGTTTCTTATATCTACGCCCGTTATGGGTATATCTATGTGTGTGAATGAAAAATATGATGATATTTGGTCTTGTCCTTACTAGGAGAAGAGATCTAAGGTGGGTTCTTGGAGAATCGACCCGGGTTTCTGGAGCATTCTTCAACCGCTGTGGTTTTTGTCAAAACCTTTGATGTAGGAGGCTTCACCCTCAACTCCTCTTGAAAAAATTGATTGTATGAGATTAAAATTGATTTATTTGAATGGATTTTATGTGAAAAGAATAGAATAAATCTTCTTTAGTAATGATTTTTGGTTTTGATGAGATTGTGAAATCTTGATGAATTGTTGTGAAAAGTGATTTGGATTGTTGAATTTAAAATGTTGATTTTAAATTATGGATTTACTGAAATTGTATATGGTTTGATGAAAAGTGGGTTTTCAATAAAAAGGGTGTTTCATTGAAAATATTTGATATTGAAATGACTTTGAAGGAATTGGTTTTCAATAAAAATGGAGTTTTATTGAAATGGTTTGGAATTGAAATGGTTTGGCATTGAAATGGTTTGGCATTGAAATGGTTTTAATGGAAATGGTTTTCGATAAAAAGATGTGTTTATTGAAAGGGTGTTTTGGCATGATTGATGGGAATATGTGGTGTGTGTTCATATTGCACATACAGGGCTTGGTTGAAATAGGACCTTGTGCTCGGTGCCAAACTTTTAATGGAACATGATAACTATATGTACGAGGCTTGGTTGAAATATGACATTGTGCTCAGTGCCTAGGGTTTAATGGAACATGGGAAACAATTACCTAGTGACGACTTGGTAGATCGACGTGAAACCGCTCATGAGTGTGGAACTGTCATAATGTATCATGCATGGTTGGTAGCAAGGGTTGTGAAATGGTTGGTTATGCCAAAAAGGAATATTTGTGTAATGGTTCTTAAGCTTGTTTGGTTATTTTTTTGAAAAAATAACTAGCTAGAAAATTGGTTCAATTCCTCTTGGAATGCCTTTGGTTATGAATGGTTTTAGGAAATTGTTTATATTTAGTTATAAACTGCGTTTGAAAAAATGTTTTATATAATCTGTTTTTATATAAATGATGCTAACCTTTCTATCCTAGTGGCGTGAGTAGGGAAGTCATTGGGGAAAACCTACTATGTTTTATACCCACCCCTGGTTTGGCACTTTGGTGCATTTTCGGGCATCGTATTCCAAGACACAGGTAAAGGTAAAACATTGTATTGCTAGTGGCTTGTGGTGATGCTTGGGAGATGTTGTGGAGATTCGAGCTTATGGATCATGGAGTTGTAGTGTCTTTTGAGAGTCTTGAGTTGTTCATCCGTTGTGTACGTTGATGCCTAGTCTGGTCTTCGGCTATTGTGTACTTTGATGAAGTTTGATATAAACGAAGTATTTATTGGTCTTTCTTTTGTTCATTCATCATAGTGAATGTTTGATTATGGTTGGTTTGTGGGTTTATTTTGTAAAGAGTAAATCATCCCCCAACCTGTATTTGAAACCCATTGTCATGTATTTCCAGCCTTTGGTGTCTTGGGGATGTCTCTTAAGGCCAAGTAATGACTCGTTGTACTCTTAATCCAATGAGAATTTCTGGGTCATTACAAATGGTATCAGCTTGTTCGATCCTTGCCTAACAAGTGGTCATCGATGTTCTTGGTCTTCGAGTTGAAAATCATTATTGTTTATTCCTTTGGTCAAAAAATTAGACAGGAGTAGGATAGTAGGAACATGAAATGTATAGCATAAAAGGACGTAGCTAAGCCGTTTATGCTGAACTTCATGTTACCAGGGTGTTGGGTACATAATTTTTTTGGATACACATCTAGACTGATGGAAATCTCATTATCATGTGTTTATCCAATGAGATGAGCATGACATGCATTATAGAGGAATGACGTCCCAATAGGATGGATTATCTCATTGTGGAGAATGATTTATTATTTTGGGAAATGTGAAAATTTATAAAAAATGCAGACATTTTTTTCTTGTAAAAGATTTTGAAAATAGGGTATTTGGTGTATTTTGAAAAAGGGTTGATTTTCAAAAGGCATGAGGAATTTTATAAAAAAATATTGAACATGGGAAAAAGGGTTTTTTGAAAACAATGTTGTGATAGATGATGTGATAGAACTTGAAATTCTAAGACATTAGTTGCAAGGGAGTGAGATTGACGAAGGTTGTTGTTCGTTTAGAAAATGGTACCCGGTAGGCGTCGTCGGAACCAAGCCGAAGAGGCTACTGAGAATGTGGTTGCACCAGAACCACGTGTGAACCAAGAGTTAGTTCAGAGTATTGTCTAGGATTTTCATGTTGTGGATACGAGGAACAAGTGGAATGAACCAAGGCATGTGGATAATTCCATCCATCTCATAAAGTAGAATCCACCAAACTTTCGGTGTGATGCTAAACCCAAGAACGCGGATGTGTGGCTAAGTAGGATGAATCGTATCATTTATTTCCTCAACACACCATCAGATTTGAAAGTAAAGTTAGCAACTTATATACTCCAGGATCTTGCACGTTAGTGGTGTGATTTATCGGCGCATGCTAAATTGCATAAAGGCCTTACCTGGGAAGATTTTTATGAATTGTTCAGCAAAAAATTCTATCCTCACACGTTCATGATCCAGAAAATGATGGACTTATTCAACTTGAAACAAGAGACTATCTCTGTTATAGAGTATGAAGCTAAATTCATGAATTTAGTCCGTTTTTAACTAGAGGTCAAGGAATGTTTGTCATTGATGGAACGTGTATTAAAATTGGGGATATGGTAAGAGATTCGATCGAAGATTGTGGTGCTCTGTATTCCGGATTATACAGAGATGGTGAACATTATGACAGTTTCTGAACGTGATATCTCAGGATCGACAAGAGGAGGAATGATGATACTTATAGGAAATGGTGGGAACTAAACCTCTAGGAACACGAGGATAATTGACACCTATTTCCATGGTACAAGTGGAAACCAGAACCAGATCGTGGGATCAGTGAACCTTCCTCCACGACCCCAGAGCAATGAAGGTTGCTTTCAATGTGGTTTGACTGACCACATAAATCAAGACTGTACGAAACAACCTAGATCATGTTATAATTGCAATAGGATGGGACATCTTCAGCGCTATTGTCAAAGTGCTCCTAGGTCAGGTGCTTGGGAAACTTCTCAGGCATCGCAAGCATCATATGCTTCAACATGACGAGGACAAGAGAATCAGTCTTGTCTGCATAACAGAGCTAGCCATGGTGATTCTCAAAATACCATGACTCCTAAACCAGGGATATATCAGAAAGGCAACAAGGAGAATATTTCAACAATGAAGTAATTGTATGGAGCTAAGCAGATGATGGTCAATGATCAGGCTGGACCATCTTTGGTGAGATGTAAAATTATTTTGAATTCTACACTTTTGCAAGTGCTCTTTGATACTGGGGAATCTCATTCTTGCATTGCTTCTCATACTGTTGACATTCTATGTTTAAAGATGAAAATGATTCCTTCTGTTTTGAAAATGAAAACTGCTCTTGGTGAAAGAGTGTAACATCCCAAGCTTCCATGGTACGCTTATCTTTGAATAATAGAGCATCGTGTGTTGTACGCAACCTAAAGTTCTAACACACCGCGCCCAATCAAAGTAGTCGTTAAGAATAGTAATACCCACTTTTTGAAATTTTATAAATTTTATCATCCAAAATGGACTTCATTTTTGGACTTGGAATATCTAATTTAGCCTAGGTTGAAATTTTGGAACTTTTCGGATAACATTTATATTTTGATGAATAGTGAAAATTACTAAATTTTAATTAAAAACAACTTTTTAAATAAAAATAATTAATAGTGATAAATTATACTATTGAGTGGTTTTAAAGTATAATTATAATATAATTTTACCATTTTATCCAATGGTGGTCATTATAATTAATTTCACTTTAAAATTGGACATAAACAATTGTAAATCTTTTGATTCATATTGTTTCTTAAAAACACGGTATTTGTTTTGACAATGAGAATTAATTATAAAATTTATTAATGAAACGTAGATGTTTGGAATTTTTTAAAAAAGAAACAATTTTTGAATTCAGAATATCAATTATATCTTCGGGTGAATTATTGGTATTTTTCTGAAAAACTTCAATTTTTTATGAATAATTAAAACACTAAGCGGTAGTTAAAACCCTAATTTTTCGTGTAAATGAAAACTTACCACTTCTGTGATTTGATTTTAAAAAATATAACATACATGTTTTTAATTATGAAGTAAAATGTGGTTCAATGGGATTAAAATTATTATTATTTTGAATAGTAACTTTTAAGTTTTATTAATCGCGATTAAAGGTAATTAGTGAAATTTAAGGTAAAAATGATATTATAAAAATATGAAAATATCTTCAAACATGTCCTACCCTTATTGGACGAGTCATGGCCGACCAGGACAATCCATGGGTCAACTTGGGGACCCCATGGAGCCACTTGGGTAAGAAAATGACATTAATAACTTTTTATTTAAAGTAAAAATTAAATTGAAACAAACATGTGTTGTTTTACTAAAACAATTATTACATGGGGTTATATAAGTTAAATTTTAGACTATATATATTAAAAATAAATATAAAAGTATTTACTACATCATGGTAATTTTCTTATAATTTTTAAGAATTAAATGAATAAATTTATTTATCACGCTATGATGATGCAGCGATTATCTCATTAATGAGATTTTTAAATAAAATGAAAAGACAATGTAAAATCTAAGAGTTAAACTTGTCAAAAACCTATTAGATGTGTATATTTAGAACCCTTATCACCTTATCCTCTAAATATATAATTGTGGGACCTTTTAAATCCGAAAATCACTTTATAATAATGCAATATTTCATGACATTCCAAGAGTGCCCCTCCTATCCTCTTATAAAAGGCCCCCACCTCTACCACCTTATTGACAACATAAAATCCATTTGGCATAGCCAAACTCTACCCAAATACTCTCTAAAATTCCCTATCTTACTCCTAGAAGCCTCACTTTGGGTATAAGTCTTCCCAAGGAAGCCTTTGGCTCAAATCAAAAAGAGTTACCCGATTTTAAGGTATGTCTTCTCTCGTGTTATTTTGTTTTATTTTTCTTCTCCAACCCCCTAAAATATTTTTATTTCTTTCTTTTGTAACAAGAACAGTATCTTCAATATACTTGGATTTTTTTATGAGAAGTATTTGATTTACACTTACACACACCTTCGTCTAATGGTTAATGAGCATACTGTTTCTGTGGGTGACGAATTACAGCCTCACAAAACGATGATTGTTAAATATTCTATTAACACCTCTCATGGTGGCCATTAAGATGTCACTATATTTATATGTGATATATATTATTTTTATGTTTTCCTTATGCTTCTAAATTTTTCATTTATTTCATACTTTTATGATTTCCATTATGGTAAACGTGATAATTTCATTTTAGGAAGTGCGGACTACCGCCCCATCAAAGTGATTTGAATCGTTAATGCCATATGTGGGATGTATAAAGGATGGAGTAAATGATATTATATATGATATTATACTGTAATTATTATATACCTTTATATCATTATGATTTCATCCAATTAAATAAAAAATAGAAATGAATGTGGCATTCATGCGTACGTACGGCTTAATGTCTCCATGAACGGTGCAATTCATTTCTTACCTCTAAATGTTATGTAATATTATAAATGAATTTATATAATGGATATATATGATATATATGATATCTAAATAATGAATATAATTCTAGATATAATGGATATTTTACCACATGAACAATTTGTAATTATAAGAAGTTTATTTTTGACTTAAGTACCAAAGTTCGATAAAACAACCGTTATTAACATAAATAATTACATAATGTTCATAACATGAGAATATGTGATATAAAAGGAATAATGAACATTAAAAAGGTTCTTAAAAAATTAAAAATTAACTATAATTTTTTATTCATTAGTTTAAAGTCTGGTCGAGTCTAGTCGGACACGAGGTAAGGGACTTCGTCTCAATCGCCATTCATTGAGGCATATTTTGTTTTATACAAAAATTTAATTTATACGGTCTATAAACACCTTTGAATTTTACTTTTATTCAAAAGGAATATTTTTATATAATGTGTTTTTACTAAATGACAAAAGGAATGGTTTGTCTTACGTATGCGGCGACAACGACTTCTCCGCCGCTGTGACCATTATTTGAGTTTCAGCTTCCTCTACAAGGCATAATTTTTTTTAAATGAAAAATTAATACCAATATTTAAGTTTCTTTTATTTTGGTAATGAAAATGGTTTTGAAAGTGTTTTTATTATATCAATGTGTTGTATTGATATCTTGGGATTGAAATGTGGAAATGTTATGTTTCCTTTATGCATGTTTTATGTGATACAATTATGTTATGGTTTATGATATGTTTAAACCTGTTCATATGAGGAATGCATTGGACTTAATAAGTGATGGGTGGAGCACGCTATAGCTCCTCAATGCATCGGTAGGTCTCATGAGACAAACTAGTGTCTTGGCACGAGTCCTTGACAAAATCATATGTGTATTCTTGGCACGAGGCCTTGGCTACATGGTTATGATAGTCTGGCATTATGCATTCCATCATTATGAAAGTGGTTATTGACATTTAATGTGATTATTCGACCAGTAGAATATCCATGTGAATAAGTAAATGGCATTATTTCATTTTACTTTTTCCATATTATGCTGAATTTCAAGTTTAAAATGATTTTTTTAGTTAACATTGCCTTAAATGATTATTTTTATTTATGAAATCTTCCGCTATATTATTATCCTTACTGAGCATATGAGCTCAACCCTTCCGATGTTTTAATTTTTCCAGGATGTGAAGAAGTATATTATGAATGACCTGTAGGGATAGTATGAAGGGATATGAAGAAAAGATGTTGTTGTAGTTTAGTTTTACATTATGATGTAATGTAAGACTTATGAATGTATCTAGTGTTTCCAGGGCTACTGAACTAATCGGTCTTTCGAGACATGATCTTTTGTGATCATGCCAATGTTATGCAATAATGCACCGACTCCGGGTAACAGGGTTCGGGGAGTTACAGTTGGTATCATAGGTAGTTTAGTACTAACCTTGGAAGCTAGATTTAGAAAAACTCTGATTAGAGCACATAGACATAAGATAGACTCTGAGGATTTGTATAGAAGAACATCCTAGAATTTTGTTGTTGTAGAGATTTTGTGAGTTTTCCGAGCAATACATCCCTGTCTGGATAAGAGAAGGTAGAGGCAGCTCTGGCATAGATGTACCTAGGGGTAAAACCCAAAAAACACCGCTTTGAGCTAGACTCGAACGGGAACTGGTGCACGACAACGGGCATTGCTGCACTCTTGGTTACGACACTCCCGGGGGATATTCATAGGATAATTCTCATTTTAATTACAAACCATTGTGAAGGGTTTATGAGTATATACTTCCTCAAAGAAAACATTTTTATGATTATAGTTCAATTTATGTTAAGTGTTTTACAAGTATGGAATTATTTTTTTTGATTCATAAACTAATCTAGTTTATGCCATTATTTAGAAATGGCACCTAGTTGGAGGAATGTAAACTGTATCAATGCACACACTCTATGTAGGGATTTACCTCCTTCCCAAGATAATTATAGTGGACTTGGAGATACAACTGGTGCTGATAAACTTATCACCATACTGGGAAAACTCACTCAGTTTATGAATAATAACCTTACTCGTATGGAGGACTTGAATCCGCATTGTGGAAGATCAATGTTAGACCGCTTCATGAGGCAAAAACCACCAACATTTAATGGGGGTAAAAATCCATTAGTAGCTGAGAAATGGATAAACTCGTTAGAGAAAATATTCTACGCCATGGGGAGTAGCGAAAGGGAGAAGGTTGTCATGGAAGTTTAGCACCTCACTGGAGATACCGATCAATGGTGGTCACTGATTCAAAACACAAAAGAAGATGAAGAAGTATCAAGTATAGAATGGAGTGAGTTCAATGAGCTTTTCTTAGAAAAATACTTCCCTCGTGACCATCGAGCAGATATGGAAAGACAATTTCTGAGTCTGAGACAAAAGGAGGATGAGAATGTTGAAAATTATGAGGCTAACTTTACAAGGTTACCAAGGCATGCGGGGGATTATATACATAACCCAAAAAGTATGATTGATCATATCTTTTATGGGTTAAAACCATTTCTCCATCGAGCCTTAGTCTCACAATCTCTCTCATCATACGAAGATACTGTCTCTTGTGCTATCCAGATAGAAAAGGAATTATATAAATATTATGACAATAAAGTAAATCAAGAGAAGAGGAGAATGGTGGAACAAGAGATAGATAAAGGGAAAAAGGGAAAGAAGGATTTTACATTATGCGATAATTGTTGGAAGAATCACTCTGGTACTTGCCTAAAAGGAATGAGAGTTTTTTATAAATGTGGAGAAAAAGGTCACCAGGCTCATGATTGCAAGGGAAAGAAATAGGCAATCAATGTTGAATGCTACAATTGTAGGGAAATGGGGCATTATGCAAATGAATGTCCTAAGCGTCAGGGAAACTTACCTCAGAAAAGGGCAAGGGATAAAGGAGAATCTTATGTTGTTACTACAGTTGAAATGGAATAATTAATGTATTGGTGCTTTTGGACTCAAGGAGTATATTCTGGTTATAAGAATAATGTGATATATATAAGGATTGTACTGCAGTACTTGTTGTTTTCATTACGGTTTCAATATGATAAAGGTAATCATATTTTTGTATTTCACAATAAGGGAAACATTACTTTTTTTGAGGAATCTGATGATACAATTGATTTTGAGATTTAGTGATCTTTTAGAGAAAGTCTGGATAGAGGTATTTTGGATAACTATAAAGGTTGGAATGGATTAAGTTGAACTTTGGATAGTATTGTTTAAGGATAAAAAAATTATGAAGATTATTTTTGGAATATTATAATACTATATTTTTCGGAAAAGGACAACCTACAGGTTAGAGGATAACCCGTCGCGTCGATCAAATCTTTAGGAATCGAACCCAGAACCATTGTGCGACATGCCTTTATTAACCACCACTAGCCTACAGGAAGTCCCTGGTTATTAAAAAATAGTTTTCCTGATATAAATGGTATGTGTTAATATTTGGAAGCTTGTATGATTAGGATAAATATAATATTTTTGAGTTCTATTATTTTTTTGAGTGAAAGATGGGTTTGTGGTAAAAATTTATTACAGAATGAAAGTCTACATGAAAAGTATGTATATTTCTCTACGTTCTTGGTAAATCTCCTAAATTAATTCCTCAAATTTATGAAGGGTAACTTAAAACAGAAGCGTTTTCTGTTAACTTTTCCTACTGGGGAATAAATGATCCTTTAACCAATCACATGTTTGTGATTTTCTTGTAGTTAATGTTTCTTTTAATCCTATTTTCTACAACTCCCCATCAGACCTTGATGGTTTTTTCTCCTCCATATCTATATTTTCATATAATCCTAGTATGAGATATATTGGGTGACATTTGTACTTTTCCTTCTTTCTTTTAAAGTTATATTTTTATTATCCCTATTTCCGATGTGGGTTTTCCACAAAGATATTTTCTATTTTCATCATTTTATTTTCAAAGAAAAAATCCAAATTGTGAGGATGAAATTTAATGAAGTAGGGGAGAATGTAACACCCCAAGCTTCCATGGTACGCTTCTCTTTGAATAATAGAGCAGTGTGTATTGTACGCAACCTCAAGTTATAACACACCGCGACCATTCAATGTAGCCATTATGAATAGTAATACCCACTTTTTGAAATATTATAAATTTTATCATTCAAAATGGACTTAATTTTTGGATTTATAATATCGAATTTAGCCTAGGGTGAAATTTTGTATCTTTTCGGATAACTTTTATATTTTGATGAATAGTGAAAATTTACTAAATTTTAATAAAAAACTACCTTTTTAATCAAAATAATTAATAGTGATAAATTATACTATTGAGTGGTTTTAAAGTATAATTAGAATATAATTTTACCATTCTATGTAATGGTGGTCATTAGAATTAATTTCACTTTGAAATTGGACATAAACAATTGTCAATCTTTGGATTGATATTGTATCTTAAAAACACGCTCTTTGTTTTGACAATGGGAATTAATTATAAAACTAATTAATGAAACTTATATTTTTGGAATTTTTTAAAATAGACACCATTTTTGAATTCATAATATCAATTATATCTTAGGGTGAATTTTTGGTATTTTTCTGAAGAACTTCAATTTTTGATGAATAGTGAAACCACTAAGTGGTAGTTTAAAAACTAATTTTTCGTGTAAATGAAACATTACCACTGCTGTGATTTGATTTTCAAAAATCCGACATAAATGGTTTTCATTAGGAAGTAAAATGTGGTTTAATGGGATTAAAATAATTTTTTGGTGAATAGTAACTTTTAAGTTTTATTAATCGCGATTATAGGTAATTAGTGAAATTTAAGGTAAAAATGATATTATAAAAATATGAAAGTATCTTGACACTTGACCTAACCTTATTGGATGAGAAATTACCAACCAAGAAAATCCATGGGTCAACTTGGGGACCCCATGGAGCCACATGGGTAAGAAAATGACATTAATAACTTTTTATTTAAAGTAAAAATAAAATTGACAGAAACATGTGTTGTTTTACTAAAAAAATTATTACATGGGGTTATATAAGTTAAAATTTCAACTATAAATATTCATTGGAAAGATAAAAAGATTTCATACATCATGTTGATTTTATTTATAATTTTTAGTAATTAAATAAATACATTTATTTATCACACCATGATGATGCAGCGATTACCTCATTAATGAACTTTTTAAATAAAATGAAATGAAAATGTATCATCTAAGACGTAAACTTGTCAAAAACCTTTTATATGGGTATATATCAAACCATTATCACCTTATACTCAAAATATATAATTGTGGGACCTTTTAAATCCGAAAATCACTTCATAATAATGTAACATTTCATGACTTTCCAAGAGTGCCCCTCCTCTCCTCTTATAAAAGGCCCCCACCTCTACCACCTTATTAACACCATAAAATCCATTTGGCTCGGCCAAAATCTGCCCAAATACTCTCTCAACTTCCCTCTCTTACTCCTAGAAGCCTCACTTTGGGCAGAAGTCTTCCCAAGGAAGTCTTTGGCACAAATCAAAAAATGTTACCCAGTTTTAAGGTAATGTCTTCTCTTATGTTATTTTGTTTTATTTTGCTTCACCAACTCCTTAAAATATTTTCATTCCTTTATTTTGAAACAACACCAGTATATTCAATATTCTAGGATGTTTTTATGATATGTATTTTATTTACACTTTCACACATCTTCGTCTAATGGTTAATAGACATAATGTTTCTGTGGGTGATGAATATTGGCCTCACGAAACGATGATGGTTCAATTTTTTTATTACCTCTCATGGTGGCCATTAATATGTAACTATATTTATATATGATATATATTATGTTTATGGTTTCCTTATGATTATTTATTTATAATTTATGGCATACCTTTATGATTTCCATTATGGGTGAACGCGATAATTTCATTATAGGAAGTACGGACTACCTCCCCCTCAAAGTGATTTAAATCATTAATGGCATACGTGGGATGTATAAAGGATGGAGTAAATGATATTATATATTATATCATACTGAAATTATAATATACCTTTATATCATTATGATTTCATCCAATTAAATAAAAAATAGAAATGAAATTAGCGTTCATGCGTACGTAAGGCTTACCGTCTCCATGAACGGTGCATTTCATTTCTTACCTCTAAATGTTATGTAATATAATAAATGCATGTATATAATGGATATATATGATATATATGATATCTAAATCATGAATAAAATTCTGGATATAATGTATATTTTACCCCATGAACAAATTGTAATTATAAGAAGTTTATTTTTGACTTAAGTACAAGATATCGAGAAAACGACCGTTATTAACTTATATAATTACATTATGTTAATAACATGGGAATAAGTGATATAAAATGAATAATTAACTTTAAAAAGGTTCTTAAACAAGTACATATTTAGTCTAATTTGTTATTCAGGAGGTTAAATAACGGTTGAGTCAAGTCGGACATGAGGTAAGGGACTTCATCTCAATTTCCATTCATTGAGGCATATTTTCATTTATACACAAATTTCTTTTATATGGTGTATAAACACCTTTGAATTTTAATTTTATTGAAAATGATTCTTTTTAGACGAAGTGTTTTTACTAAATGAAAAAAGGAATGTTTTGTCTTACGTATGCGGCGACAACAACTTCTCTGTCGCCGTGACCATTATTTGAGTTTTGGCTTCCTCTACAAGCCATAACATTTTTTAAATGAAAAATAAATACCAATATTTAATTTTCATTTATTTTGGTGTTGAAAATGGTTTTTAAAGTGTTTTTGTTATATCAATGTGTTGTATTGATATCTTGTTATTGAAATGTGGAAATGTTATTCTTCCTTTATGCATGTTTTATGTGATACGATTATGTTATGGTTTATGATATGTTTAAACCTGCTCATACGAGGAATGAATTGGAATTAAGAAGTCACGGGTGGAGCCCGTTATATCTCCTCGATGCATCGGTAGGTCTCATGAGGCAAACTAGTGTCTTGGCACGAGGCCTTGACAAAATCTTAATTGTAGTCTTGGAACGAGGCCTTGGATATGTGGTTATGATAGTCTGGCGTTATGAATTCCCTCATTATGAAAGTGGTTATTGATATTTCATGTGATTATTCGACCAATAGAATATCAATGTGAATAAGTAAATGGAATTATTTCATTTTACTTTTTCCATATTATACTGAAGTTCAAGATTAAAAGGCTTCTGTTTTAGTTAACATTGCCTTAAATGTTTATGTTTATTTATGAAAGCTTCCGCTATATTGTTATCCTTACTAAGCATCTGAGATCACCCCTTCCAATATTTTAATTTTTCTAGGATGTGAACAAGTATATTTTTAATGACCTGGAGGGATAATATGAGGGGATATGAAGACAAGATGTTGTTGTAGTTTTTTTACTTTATGATGTAATGTAAGACTTATGAATGTATCTAGTGTTTCCAAGGATACTAAACTAATCGGTATTTCAAGACATGATCATTTGTGATCATGAAAATGTTACGCAATAATGCACCGACTCTGGGTAAATAGGGTCGGGGCGTTACAAAGAGAATGCAAAGCCTTTGTGTGTAGAGCATGTGCTATAAATATTGATGGAGCTGAGTTAAAATTGGACTTCTCGATGTTGGACATGGATATCTATAACGTAATCCAAGGTATGGATTGGCTGACAATGTTTATGGATCACATCAACTGTTATAGGAGAAAAATTAGTTTCAAGACTGACGACAACATCAACCATCTCTTCAGAGGAGAGAGTATAGAAATTAAAGGTGCAAATAGATTGTTGGAGCCAATGGTGGGAATGATATCTTACCAATTGGAATCATTGACTTTGGAATCAATGGAGGAGATTGAGGAAAATAGTTTTCCAGCTGTTGTGGATCAATTTGCAGATGACATTTCCAATAACATCTCAAGGTTACCACCTCTAAGGGAAGTGAAGTTTTCCATTGATCTCCTTCCGAGGACCAGTCCTATTTCCCTTACAACTTATAGGATGGAACCAATAGAGGTACGAGAATTGAAAGTGATGTTAAAGTAGATGGAAAGCAAGGGTTTCATTTGACCAAGTATATCTCTATGGGTAGCACTAGTTTTTCTCATGAAAAAGGCAAATGGAACTCTTCGGCTATGCATTTATTATTGTAAGATTAACCAAGTTACGATAAAGAATAGTTATCCACTTACACGCTTTAATGATCGGTTCAATCAATTAAGGGGATCTCAGTGGTTCTCCAAGATTGACTTGAGATCAGGATATCACCAATTGTGGGTTTAGAAAGAGGATATTCCAAAGACAGCTTTCAGAAGCAGATATAGCCACTATGAATATGTAGTCAAGCCTTTTGGTCAAATGAATGCACGAGCGGTCATCATGGAATTGATGAATCAGATATTTCAGCGATATCTGGATTCTTTTGTTGGGGTGTTTGTGGATGATATTTTGGTCTATTCAAAAACAAGGGCTGTCCATGAAGTGCACATGGAAACAGTGTTACAAATCATGAGAGATCATCAATTGTTTTCCAAATTATCAATGTTTGATTTTTGGATACGGGAAGTACGTTTCCTTGGCCATGTCATTTTTTAGAAAGGAGTTTCTATTGATCCTGAAAATATAGAAGCCATTATCTCTTGGAAACCACTGAAGAATGTGTTCGAGATACACAGTTTTCTTGGTCTACATGGTTACTACAGATGCTTTGTGAGTGATTTATCATGACTAGATTCACCAATGAAAACCTTGACAAAGAAGAATTATCTCTTCCAATGGAAGTAAGAATTTCAGAAAACCTTTTAGGAACTTACTGTTTGGCATACATCTACACCTATCATGATCTTTCCAGAATGAGGATAGGGGTATGTGGTGTATTGTGATGTTTTGGGATCATGATTGGGTTGTGTTTTCTTGAAAATAGATTCATGTGGCTGCTTATGGTTCAAGGAAGTTGAGGGTGCATGAGAAAAGATACCCAAAACGTGATTTGGAGTTAGCTGCAGTCATCCATGATTTGAAAACATGGAGAAATTATCACTTTGGTGAGAAATTTATTGTGTTTACGAATCAACAAAGCCTGAAACACAATTTCTCATAGTGAGATTTGAATCTCAGGAAAAGGAGATGGATCATGTACCTCCATATGTTTGAATTTGACTTGATGTACACACCAGGAAATGGGAATTCGATGGCAGATGTATTGAGTTGAAATTTAAATGCTTAGTTGGCAAATGAAGCTTCAGATGAATGGCAGTTGATGACGGTCTTAGCAGAGATGCATGTGGAATGTTTAGACTGAGGTGATGTTTCTATTTTCTTTTTAGCTACACTTATTCCTAATTTAGTAAAGATGATCAAAGAAGCACAAAAATATGATGTAGTATATCTGGTTGTAAGTTCAAAACTCAATGGTGGGGGGACCATTGAGGGCTGGAAACTTGATGGGGGTTCAGTTTTGTGTTTCAAATATTGGATGGTTGTACATATGGTTTTTCAGAAACAACTACTTCATGATTACCACTATTCAATAAGTGTTGTACACCTAGGCACATAGAAGATGTAAAATATGTTTAAGGCACAATTTTGGTGGAGCGGAATGAAAAGGAAGGTGGAAAAGTTCCTATCAAGGTGCTTAACTTGTCAGCAGGTTCAATAATATCATCAAATACAGGATGGTATGTTACAGTCTTTACATGTAACATTGTGGAAATGGGATCAAATAGCAAGGGATTCTGTTACAGGTGTTCCAAGAATGGTCTGGAAACACGATTCCATTTGGGTGATAGTGGATCGTCTAACCAAGTCCGCCTATTTAATCCCTATTTTTGAAACCCATACGGTGGATAATATTTCAAAAACCTATATTTTGAGAATTGGTGAAGAGGAATGATGTACTAGTGTCTATAGTCTCAGAAAGAGATCTGAGGTTCACATGTCGTTTCTGGAAATCATTACTGCAAGCCCTTGGAACAAAGTGGACTATGAGCACTGCGTATCATCCACAGAGGGAAGGGAAATCCAAGCAGAAGATAAAAATGTTGGAAGGCATGTTTGGGGCTTGTGTAATTAATTTTGGTTGCTCATTGGAGGAGCATATACCCTTAGTGGAGTTCTCATATAACAAAAACTACCAAGCCTCGATACACTTGGCTCCGTTTCGAGCATTGTATGGGCGTCCTTGTCGTTCTTCACTATGCTGGGTGGAAACTGGTGAAACATCACCAGTTGGGCCAAGCCTTTTCCAAGAAACAACTGAGGAGATCCAGTTTGTTAGAAAGAGGATGGGGACGACTTAGAGTCATCAGAAATATTATGCATATCACTGTCGAAGACCATTATCGTTCATTGTGGGTGATCATGTCTTCTTGAGGACCTCTATAAGGCTTGGACATCATCGTTTCAATATGTAGGGAAAGTTATCTCCTAGATACATTGGCCCTTTTGAGATACTAGAATGGGTTGGAGAGGTGTCTTATCGGTTGGCATTACGACCACAATTCAGTTTGGTGCATAATGTCTTCCATGAATCTCAGTTGAAAAAGTATTAGCCTGATCATGACCATGAGATTAGATGGGATCATGTTGACCTAGAGCTGGATGTTTCATCGATACATATCCTCGTATGGATTGTGGATAGACAAAAGAATTTTTTTCTGGAAGAAAGCAACGGTCTAATGCACGTTTTATGGCAACATGCTTAGATTCAGGAAGAGACTTCGGAACGTGGGAAGGAAATGAAATAGCAGTGGCCATAACTATTTGAGTTAGGTGACGGTTTTATACTTTCCGAGGAAAGAAAGTCCAATGGTGGGGAGAATTTAGTACCCCCGGTTTATGGTATGTAACCATTTCTCAATGATTTAAATGGATTTAAAGTTAATGGTGATGAATGGGAGAGTTGGGAGAACTTGGAATGATGTTTTGAGGTAAAAGGGAAAGTTTCACAGGTGGTGCATGGTTCATCTAAACTGTGCGGCCAAACCATATGTAGTGGGTCTTGGAGGTAGTAGCTTATGCATGGGCGGTGCATAGTTTGTATAATCATGCAGCCAAACCATGCAAGAAGGGTGGCCGAGGTAGTATATAATGCACAGTTAGTGCATGGTTTGTCTAACCATGCGAGCAAACCTTGCTGCCACTTAAACGAGATCCAATAAAAGTGGATCTCACATGTTTTTGCCTCTAAGTGGATCTTTTTTCCTCATAAGTAGCCATAACACGAGATTTTTCTTCTCCTTAGGTCAGAGAAGGTTCTACCATCATTCCAGAGGCGATCCAAAGGTTTCTCTTGGTGAATCAAATCCAAATTCTTGAGGTATGTGATTGTTATTCATCGTTCTAAATCAGTTTCTTAGATCTACTTAGATCTACATCTCCTCTTCTCCCAGTTTCTTAGATCTACACCCATTATGGGTATATCTAAGTGTTTGAATGCCATATATGATGATATTTGGTCTTGGTCTTTCTAGGATAAGAGATCTAAGGTGGGTTCTTCGAGAATCGACCCGGGTTTCTTGAGCTTTCTTCGACCGTTGTGGTTTTCGTCAAAGCCTTTGAGGTATGAGGCTTCACTCTCGACTTCTATTGCTATAATTGATAGTATTTGATTCAAATTTGTTTATTTGAATGGATTTTATTTTGAAAATGATAGAATAAATCTTCATTAGTAATGATTTATAGTTTGGATGAGATTGTGAAATCATGGTGATTTGTTGTGCAGTGTGATTTGGATTGTTGAATTTAAAATTCTGATTTAAAATTATGGATTTTTAGAAATTGTATCCAGTTTGATGAAAAGTGGGATTTCAATAAAAAGGGAATTTTATTGAAATGGTTTGATATTGAAATGACTTTTATGGAATTGGTTTTCAATAAAAAGGGAGTTTTATTGAAATGTTTTGGAATTGAAATAGTTTGGCATTGAAATGGTTTTAATGGAAATGGTTTTAATTTTTTTTTGTTATTGAAAGGGTGTTATGGCATGATTTATTGGAATATGTGGTGTGTGTTCATATATCATGTACAAGGCTTGGTTGAAATAGGACCTTGTGCTCGGTGCCAAACGTTTAATGGCACATGGTAACTATATGTAGGAGGCATGGTTGAAATATGACATTGTGCTCGGTGACCAAGGTTAAATGAAACATGGGAAACAATTACCTTGTAATGACTTGTAAGATCGACACGAAATTGCTCATGAGAATGGAACTATCATAACATAGCATTCATAGTTGGTAGCATGGGTTGCGAAATGGTTGGGTATGCCAAAAATAATGTTTGATTAATGCTTCTTAAGCTTGTTTGGTTATTTTTCTGAAAAAATAACATGATTGAAAATTAGTTTCAATTTCTCTTGGAATGCCTTTGGTTATGAATGGTTTCAAAAACTTGTTTATAATTAGTTATACACTGATTTTGAGAAAATGTTTTATATAATATGTTTTTATAAAAATGTTGCTAACCTATCTATCCTTGTGGCGTGAGTAGGGAAGTCATTGGGGAAAACCTACTGAGTTTTCTACTCAACCCTGCTTTGGAACTTTGGTGCTTTTGTAGACATCATATTTCGGGACACAGGTAAAGGTAAATAATCTTATTTCTAGTGGCTTGTGGTGATGCTTGGGAGATGTTGTGAAGCTTTAAGATTATGGAGCAAGGATTTGTAGTGTCTTTTGAGAGTCTTAATTTGTTCATCCGCTGTGTACTTTGATTCTTAGTTTGGTCTTCCACTTTTGTGTACTTTGATGTAGTTTGATATAAATGAAGTGTTTATTGGTCTTTCATTTATTCAAGCATCATAGTGAATGTTTGGTTATGGTTGGTTTATGGGTTTATTTCTTAAAGGGTAAATCGTCCCCCGACAAGCATTTTAAACCCTTCAACACTTATTTCCATCCATTGGTGTCTTGGGGATGTCTCTTAAGTCCTAGTAATGAGTCGTTGTACTCTAAATCCAATGAGAATTTGTGGGCCATTACAAATGGTATCAACTTGTTTGGTCCTTTCCTAACAAGTGGTCATCAATGTTCTTGGTCTTGGAGTTGAAATTCATTCTTGTCTATTCCTTGGGTCAAAATATTAGATAAGAGTAGGATTGTTGGAACCAGAAATGTATAGAATAAATGGATGTATCTAACCCGTTTATGCTGAACTTCAAGTTAACAGGGTGTTGGTTACATAATTGTTTTGGATACACTTCTAGACTGTTGGAAATTTCTTTGTCATGGGTTTTTCCAATGAGATGAGAATGGCATGCATTATAAAGGAATGAATTCCCACTAGGATGCAATATCTCAATGTGAATAATGATTTATGATTTCGGGAAAGGTGTGAATTTTTGAAAAATGCTGACATTGTATTCATGCAAAAGAATTTGAAAACATGGTATTTTGTGTATTTTGAAAAAGTGTTTATTTTCAAACGGAATGAGGAATGTTTTAAAAAATGTTTGAACATGGGAAAATGGGTTTTTTTAAAACAATGTTGTGATAGATGATGTGATAGAACTTGAAAGTATAAGACATCAAATGCTAGAGAGTGAGATTGATGAAGGTTGTTGTTGGTTTAGAAAATGGAACCTGGTAGGCATCGTCAGAACCAACCGAAAGAGGCTACTGATAATGTGGTTGCACCAGAAGCATGTGTGAACCATGATCTAGTTCAGAGTATTGTCCAGTCTATTCCTGCTGTGGATATGGGGAACCATTGGAATGAACCATGGCATGTGGATCATACCATTTAGTTCATGAAGTAGAATCCACCAAACTTTCACGGTGATGCTGAACTCGAGAAAGCGGAGGTGTGGCTAAGTAGGATGAATCGTATCTTCGATTTCATTGGCACTCCATCAGAGTTGAAAGTAAAGTTAGTGGTGTATATGCTTGAGGATCTTTCACATCAGTGGTGGGATTTAGTAGTGGAGGCTAAATTGAATAAAGGCCTTACCTGGGAGGATTTTGAAGAATTATTCAACAAAAAATTCTATCCTCACACATTCAAGACCATGAAAACGACGGACTACTTCATATTGAAACAAGAGACTCTCTCTGTCACTATGTATGTGACTAAATTCATGAATTTAGTCCATTTTTCACTTGAGGTCGTGAAAAGTGCCTAATTTAAGGCAGAGTCTTCGAATCGAGGCTAAGGAAAGCGATTCAATCAATGATTGCAGTGCTCTATATTGTCGATTACACAGAGATGGTGAGCAGAGTGACTGTTTCTAAAGGTGATATCTCAGGATCAACAGGAGGAGGAATGATGATACCTACATGAAATAGTGGGAACTCAACCTCTGGGAACAATTGGAAAAGGTACACCGATTTCTATAGTGCTAGTGGAAACCAGAACCAGACGGTGGGAATAGTAAACCTTCCTCCATGACCCCAGAGAAAAGAAGGATTCTTTCAATGTGGTTCGACTGCCCACATAAAGTGAGAGTGTACGACACAACCTAGATCATGTCATAATTGAAACAAGATGGGACATCATCAGCACTATTGTCACAGTGATCCTAGGTCAGGTGATCGGGACACTTCTCAGGCATCGCAAGCAATGTATGCTTCGACAGGATGAGGAAAACATATTCCACATCGTCAGCATAATAGAGCTAGCCATGGTTATTCTTGAAATACCATGACTCCTCAACCAGGGAAATCCCAGAAAGGAAACAAGGAGAAAAGTGCAGCGACAAAGGAATTGTATGGAGCTGAGTAGATGATGTTCAATGATTAGGCTGGACCATCTACATTGAGAGGTACAAATATTTTTAATTTTACCTTTGTGCAAGTGCTCTTCGATACTGTTGCATCACATTCTTTAATTGACTCTTGTGCTGTTTATTTGCGATGTTTAATGCTGAAAATGATGCCTTATGTTTTGAAACAGAAAACTCCTCAAGGTGAAAGAGAATGGAAAGCCTTTGTGTGTAGAGCATGGACTATAACTGTTGATGGAGCTGAGTTAAAATGGGACTTCTCGATGTCAAACATGGATGTATATGACGTAATCCTAGGTATGGATTGGATGACAATGTTTAAGGCTCATATCAACTGTTATAGGAGAATAGTTAGTTTCACGACTCACGACGACATCGACCATCTCTTCAGAGGAAAGAGGATGGAAAAGAAAGGTGCAAAGAGATTGTTGGCACCAAAGGTGGGAATGATCTCTTACCAATTGGCATTGTTTACATTGGAATAAATAGGAGAGATTGAGAAAAAAATAGTTTTCTAGCTACTGTGGATCAATTTCCAGATGCCTTTCGCAATAACTTCTCAGGGTTACCACCTCTAAGGGAAGTAGAGTTTACGATTGAACTCCTTCTGGGGATCAGTCCTATTTCCCTTACATCTTATAGGATGTCACCAACATAGTTATGGGAATTGAATGTGATCTTAGAGGAGTTATAAAGAAAGGGTCTAATTTTACCAAGTACATCTCCATGAGAATCACCGGTTTTGTTCGTGAAAAAGGGAGATGGAACTCTTTGGCAGTGTGTTGATTATCGTAACCTTAACCATGTTACGATAAAGAATAGATAACCACTTCCACGCATTGATGATCTGTTCGATCAATTAAGGGGAGCTAATGGTTCTCCAAGATTGACTTGCGATCAGTATAACACCAATTATAGGTTCGGAAGTTGGATATTCCAATGACAGCTTTCATAAGCAGATATGGCCACTACGAATATGTAGTCATGCATTTCAGTCTAACGAATGCACCATCTATCTTCATGGCTTTGATGAATCAGATATTTAAGCGATATCTGGATTATTTTGTTTTGGTGTTTGTGTTTGATATTTTGGTATATTAAAAAAAAGGGATGATCATGATGTGCACCTTGAAACAGTGTTATAAATCTTGAGAGATCATCATTTGTATGCCAAATTATCAAAGTGTGATTTTTGTATTCAGGAAGTATGTTTCCTTGGCCATGTAATTTCTGAAAAAGGTGTTTCTATTGATCCTAAAAAGATATAAGCCTTTATCTCTTGGAAACAACCTAATAATGTGTAACACCCCAATCTTCCACCGTATGTTTCCCTTTGAATAATGCAATCACGTCCATTGTACGCAACTTTGATATTCTAACACACCACAACCAATCAAACTAGCCATTATGAATAGTAATAACTAATTTTTGAAATTTTATAATTTCTATCTCTCAAAATGGACTTTATGTTTGTATTCGGAATATCGAAATTAGACTTGGGTGAAATTTTGGTACTTTTCGGATAACTTTCATATTTTGATGAATAGTGAAAATCACTAAATTTTAAATAAATTTTTTTAATCGAAATAATTAATATTGATAAATTATGAATTTGAGTGGGTTTAATGTATATTTAGAATATATTTTTACAATTTAATTCAATTTTTTCTATTGGAAATAATTTCACAATTAAACCAGACATAAACAAGTGCCAATCTTTTGATAGTTATTTTCTCTTAAAAACACGCTTTGTCTTTTAACAACGGGAATTAATTTTAAATTAATTTATGCCACTTCTATCTTCCGAATTTGGAAAAATGGATTCCATATTTGGAATCATGATTTCAAAATTGTGTAAATAGGTAACTTTTATTTTTAGACATTTTGAATAATTACTTCGGTAAATATTTTATTTACCATGGTTAAAGGGTAAATCCGGTAAATAAGGGTCAACAAATAATATTATAATAGTACTAAATTAACCTAAAACGTGTATTAACATTATTTTTGGATACATTTCCAACCATGGACATCTTTGGGTTGATTTTGGGACCCCATGGAGCCACTTGTAAGTGATAATGACACTTTATATTAATTAAGTTAAAATAAATTAAAAATGACATAAGTATATATCTTTTAGAAAAACATTTTCTACATAAGGTTATATATGTTGGATTTTCGATTATAAATATTAATTAGAAATATAAAACGATTTCCAACATAATGATAGTTTATTTATATATTTTAGACAATAAATAAGGTAATATATTTATGACACAATGATGATAAAGTAATTACCATAATAGTGAAACATTAAAATAATTGATATTATAAATACCCAAATAAATATAATTGGAGCCTTTTATGAATTAAACTAATTTTATTGGTTAATATGACATATTAGGATTTATGTAATCTACTTTGTTCGAAGTAACCATATTTTTCTGTGTTTCACAAAATTCAATTTTTTAATAGTATCAAAGTTGACATAAAAGAGTTTTTAAAACAAATATTATATTATTAATTGATATTAAATTCCTAAAAATCTACAGTTCGGCCAAGATCCTTATATCATGATATTTGTATCATTAATGGACCACTTGGGAGTCTCTTGGATGTATATAGTATGTTTATTAACCATATAATATTAAAATACAAAGAGACATTGTAAAAGTGAAACTAATTAACTAAGAGTTAATACTTAAAGAAAAGGTTAATATAATGACCCAAACCTATATAAATTCTATTGGTTGAGTGGTTTTAGACCTATCCCAACCTTACCCTTTATATAATCCACTTTGGATCCATTAGAAACAAAATATGAATTTATTATAAAATAATATTTCTAGCTTTTACAAAGGTGCCCCTCACCCATCTTGTAAAAGGGCACGCCCCCTTCTCATTACTTCACACCTTAAAAGCCTTTTGCTTTGGCCAAAACCTACACAAATACTCCATAAACATCCCTCACTACAACCTAGAAGCCATAGTTTTATCATAAAGCCAACCTATGGATCCCTTTTGAACAAATCAAAAGGAAGAACTCGAAGAAGATGTAATGTTTTTACCACCCTTTTTTAAATTCGTTTCTTCTTCAACATCTTCTTTGTTTGTTATTCCCATTATAAAATAATGAATCCAGTATCTCCTATATACTGTAATATTATTATAATTATGGTACAAACATATTCAGTATTCTATCTAATCTTTTAATGAAATGTCACCAGACGTGCGTACGTACGGCTTACCGCCTCCAGGTCGTGGTGTAATTGTCATTCAATAAATTATTATTTGGATGAGTATAATAATGATGTATAATTCATTTAAATAATAAATATAACATGATAATTATTCTTCATATATGATATACCATCCAATTATATATTATTTTAACATCAAAATAATTATATTGTCGCTCGTGCGTATGTACAAACTACCGTCTCCACGAAAGCTATGAGATTCATAATCCATCATATCCATTACAGTATAATTTTCATTTGATGATTTAATAATAATTTTTAAGGACTTGATATAATTCTGGATATGAATAAGATACAACTTATCCATAACAAACACGACTTACGTAACAAAGAATATAAAGGAAAACGAGTAAGTTAACACCTGAAATGACGATAATACTAAGATATTATTAACAAATCAGTGTTAAAAGATCATATATGGTATTATATTAATGTAAATGATTCTTGTATAATTCAATAACAATTATTTCACGATTATACAGGAGGTTAACCTACCGTCGACCAAGGAAAAAGTAAAAAGTAAGGGGTTTTTTATCTCACTTTTAATTCCGTGAGAATTCCATTGTTCACCACTTATTTATTACATGTGGTGTGTGTACTACCCATGTTTATATTCATTGTGTAATATAATTTAATTCATGTATATTTACATAATCATTGTATGATACTTCTTTCATGGGTGTATGTTTTGTATGTTACCAAGTCAATAAGGGAATTTGAAATTTCAATTTCCACTCATTCGGCTTTACGCATACTTCATTGATTATTTTACTCCAAGATTATGTGTAGAATCACTATTCATTTGATTATGTCATAAATTCCACTCCCATTTCGGTGGATATACTTTTGATACACATAATCACTCCATTGATAAATTATCAGGTCATCGGTATGAACATGATAAGAGTAATTTTTACTCAATCTCGATTTGTTGAGTTAAACTCCAATTCATTGGTGTTGTTTTTACAAGAACATGTGTGAATTTACATTGATTGTTTTACACTTAATATCCAATCATATTGAGTGTATTTATATTTTTCACTCATAATTATGTTGTTGATTTATCCTTAACCTAAGGATACGTCCTTTTTGAGAGATTTCATCTCAATTTACATTCCATTGAGACTCCATTATTGTTATACACAAAATCACTTTTATATGGTGTATATAATGTACATTGACATAATATATCATGAATCCCTTTATTCTCATTATATTACAATGTTTTTATTTCCTCAATTATTTTTATTCAAGTTTCTCTCATTTGGTTAGGAACTTTAACTAAAATGACATTTTAAAATGTTTTAAAGATTGATTATTCTAAATCTTTATCATTAATGTCCATGTTTTAATAATGGTTATAAGAATTTATTTATATAGACATTAAAGTTTTCAAATAAAAATTCCTTTTAAAAGTTTCAAAGTGGTATGGGACACTTTGAATCTAAAATCTATTTTAAATGGATTTTTGACAAATAGTGTGACTTTTAAATGATTTCAAGAAAAAGCGGGATATTTCACTCTAATTGTTTTGATGATTATTTTCATCTACGTCAATGTCCTTCATCATTCTCGATTGAGGTTAATATGATATAAAACAATATTCCATATTGTATCAAATAAGTTATGTTTGACTGTGGATGGGTTATTTTTGTACCATTCATGGTTTGTGGTTAATGTATGGACATTTCGTATACTAGTTTTAATACAAATGTTTATGTTATGTTTAAACATGTTCATATGAGGAATGCATTGGACTTAGTAAGTGATGGGTGGATCCCGCTATAGCTCCTCGATGCATCGGTAGGTCTCATGAGACTAACTTGTGTCTTAGCACAAGGCCTTGACAAAATCTTATTTCTAGTCTTGGCACGAGGCCTTGGCTATGTGGTTATGATAGTCTAGAATTATGCATTCCATCATTATGAAACTAGTTATTGATATTGCCTGTGATTGTTCGACTAGTAGAATATCAGTGTGAATAAGTAAATGGAATTATTTCATTTTATATTTTCCATATTATGATTATGTTCATGTTTAAAAGGATTTTGTTTTAGTTATAAATTTCTTTAAGTGTTTATGCTTATCTATGAAAGCTTATGTTATATTGTTATCTTTACTAAGCATCTGAGCTCACCCCTTTCAATGTTTTATTTTTCACAGGATGTGAAGAAGTAATTTATGAATGTCTTGTAGGGATAGTACGAGGGGATATGAAGATAAGATGTTGTTGTAGTTTTTTTACCTTATGATGTAATGTAAAACTTTATGAATGTATCTAGTTATTCCAAGGATATTAAATTAATCGGTCTATCGAGACTTTATATTTCTTGTGATAATGCCAATGTTTTGTAATAATGCACCGACTTTGGGTAACTGGGGTCAGGGCGTTTAAGTTGGTATTAGTGGAATTATAGTACAAAACATGGAAGCTAGATTTAGATGAACTCTGATTAGAGCACGTAGGCCTAAGATGAACTGTGAGGATTAGTATAGAAGAACTTCAAATAATTTTGGTATTGTATAGATTTTGTGAGTTTTCCAAGCAATACATCCCTGTCTGGATACGAGCAGGTAGAGGCGGCCCTGGTATATATGTACGTAGGGGTAAAACCCGAAAACACCGCTTTGAGCTAGATTCGAACGGGAACTGGTGCGCGAAAACGGGCCTTGCTGCACTTTTGGTTGTGACACTCCTGGGGAATATGCTTAGGATAATTTACATTTTCTTTACAAATCGATTTGAAGTATTATATATATAAGATGAGAGTCAATGACCTTGGTTAATCCTAATGTGTTTCAAATTGAGAATATGGTGACATGTTAATCTCTAAATTATTTTATGACTACTGTTACTCACACAATGCGTTCTGTTTTTAGTCAATGGCTGGATTCCAAGGAAGTCATAGTGACATTGAGAATGATGTACATGGTTGGAACAGTGGTGGCAATGAGCAACAAAAAGGAATGTTGATGGGCATAAAAGATATAGTGTTTATAAAAATTCAATTTTCCAAAAATATTATCAACAATATATATATTAACCAATTCTCAGAATCAACAAAGAAGAGAAATGTGATGAATGATAAGAGCTCCAGCAGTAAATACCATGGAGAAAGGAATCCTCAATTTCCATCATACAGGAAATGTG
Organism: Viscum album; assembly: GCA_963277665.1. Lineage (NCBI taxonomy): Eukaryota > Viridiplantae > Streptophyta > Magnoliopsida > Santalales > Viscaceae > Viscum > Viscum album. The sequence goes on along the minus strand of OY728129.1, from coordinate 609,334,611 downwards.
GAAGGATACACCTAGAAAAGTGTCTCAATGGGAAAAATAAATTCTTTACGTGCGGGAAGGAAGGACATAAAGTGAATAATTGCCGAAGAAAAATGAAGAGTACTATAGAAGAAGATAAAAATGGTCCCAAGAGTCCATTTACAGTCATTTTCCATAAATGTAGGGGACCTGTCCATTAACCGAGTGAATTCCCTATTCTATAGGATACTTTCTTGGTAAAAAAAAGATATGTGGAAATAAATGGTTGAAGAAATGTTTAATGAGTGTTAGTGCTCCTTGTTGATGGGTTTACGTTGGAATAATTTTCTCTTGTATTTTTAACCATGTAGTTTTCTATGTGAGAATGATATTTTAGGAAGAATTATCTTTTCTCTTATGAATATAGTTATAAATAACCATTTGGTTTTATATGATCGTTGGGTTTGAGGAAATTATAAGTTATTATAATTTGGGATGAAAATGCAAGGTATTAAATAAGATTTGCGGTTAAATTATGTTATGGTTATTTTGCGGAATTTATCTCATTTTAGTAATGTTATAAAATATACTTTTTGAAAAAGGACAACACACAGACCGTGTGACAACCCGTTGCCTTGGACAAAGCTGTGGGAATCGAACCCACAACCAAAGTGTGATTGGGATTTATCGCCTACCACTGGACTACGTGAAGTACCTGGTTAGTTTGACTATTATTTTTAGTTAAATTATTTTATTGATCAATAATAATTTCATTTTGGATCTTATGTCTTATCAAATGAATACCCTTAGTATACGAAAATGATTTGGTGATTAAGTGATAAATGTTATTTTAGAAGTTGTTCGCCTTGTCGTGAACACTATATGCCCAAGGAAAATAGAATAGTATGGGATTTCATTTGAAGAGTAATGGTGGATTTTTATCTATGTTTTTATTGTGGATTTATATTGATTTGTGTTATTTATGGAAATGATTAGGTTAATTAATTTTAGTTATGTGACAATAAGAGTAATTAATGTCATTTGGAGATAAAATTTAACGTGGAAGACTACATTCTTATATGTTTTGGGTTTCATTATTAGATTGGATTATATTGAAAGATTTTAAGGAATATTGATTATTGAATGGTATTTATATATCTTTGGGGTATTGATGGTTTAATTTTAGAAATTAAGATTAGTTTTTTTTTTCTCTAATGGAATATCCATTTGGGGGGTCATCAGATATTATACTAACCATTATGGTTTTGATTAATCTCTAAATACAAGGTAAATATATAGTTTATCTTATGTGGATCATGTATTTCTATAGATGTTTATTCCAGCTCTTCCATTGTGACTAAGTCTTCTTGAATACTCATTATTCACAAAATAATGAGTTAGTGGTAAAAATTTATTAAAGAATGAAACTATACTTAAAAACTAGGTATATCTCTTTATTTTCTTAGTCAATATCATAAATGAATTCATAGTCCTTATGTAATGTATCTTAAAACAAAAAAATGTTGTGTGTTTACTTTTCCTACTGGGAGACTAATGACCATTTCTCCCAACATAAGGTTGTGATTTTCTTATTGTTAACTTTCTCCTGATCCTGTTTTCTATCCCTCTCAATCAGAACTTAACACTTAGTTTATAATCCACATCCATGTTTTCCTTAATGTAATCCTAGTATGGGTTATGTTGGGTGACCTTTATACCTCTCTTCCTTTCTTTTAAAGTGATAGTTTTATTGACACTTTTTCCGATGTGAAACATTCCATTATATTCTCAAGCCCAGTTTAAAAAAAATTTCGAGGACGAAATTTATTGAAGGAGGGGAGAATGTAACACCCCATGATTCCATGGTACGTTTCCATTTGAATAATGAAATGACGTGCATTGTATGCAACTTCGAGATTCTAACACTCCACAATCAATCAAACTAGCTGTTATGCATAGTAATACATACTTTTTGAAATATTATAATTTCTATATTTCCAAATGGACTTCATTTTTGGATTTGGAATATCTAAATTATCTTAGGGTGAAATTTTGGTACTTTTCAGATAACTCTCATATTTTGATGAATAGTGAAAATCACTAAATTTTAATTAAAAACCACTTTTTAATAGAAATAATTAATATTGATAAATTATGAATTTGAGTGGTTTTAAAGTATATTTAGAATATATTTTTACAATATAATTCAATGATTTTCATTGGACATAATTTCACAACTAAACCAGACATAAATAAGTGCCAATATTTTGATAGTTATTTTCTCTTAAAAACACGCTTTTTGTTTTAACAACGGGAATTAATTTTAAATTAATTTGTGCCACTTCAGTGTTTTGAATTTAGAAAAATGGATTCCATATATGGAATCAGGATTTTGAAATTGTGTAAATAGGTAAATATTATTTTTAGACATTTTGAATAATTATTTCGGTAAATATTTTATTTACCCTGGTTAAAGGGTAAATCCGTTAAATAAGGGTTAACAAATAAGATTATAATAATACTAAATTACCCTAAAACGTGTCCTAACATTATTGTTGGATACATGTCTGACCATGGGCATCATTGGGTTGATTTTGGGACCCCATGGAGCCACTTGTAAGTGATAATGACACTTTATATTAACTAAGTTAAAATATATAAAAAAATGACATAAGTATATATCTTTTATAAAAACAATTTTACATAGGGTTATATATGTTGGATATTACATTATAAAAATTCTTTAGAAAGATAAAACGATTTCCTAAATAATTATTGTTTATTTATGATTTTTATACTGTGAATAATTTAATATATTTATGACACAATGATGATGTAGTAATTACCATAATAGTGAAACATTAAAATAATTGATATTATAAATACCCAAATAAATATAATTGGAGCCTTTTAATTAATTACACTAATTTAATAGATTAATATGACATATTAGGATTGATTTAATTTACATTTTTTGACATAAACATTCTTTTATGAGTTTTCCAAAAATCAATTATTAAATTGTGTCAAAATTGACATAAAAGAGTTTTTAAAACAAATATTATATTATTAATTGATATTAAATTCCTAAAAATATAAGGTTCGGCCAAGATACTTATATCATGATAGGCGTATCATTAATGGACAATTAGGGGGTCTCTTAGATGTATATATTAAGTTTGTTAACCATATAATATAAAAATACAAAGAGACATTGTAAAAGTGAAACTAATTAACTAAGAGTTAATACTTAAATATAAGGTTAATATAATTACCCAAACCTATCTAAATTCTATTTTTTGAGTGGATTTCGACATATACCCACATTAACCTTTAAATAATCTACTTTTGAGCCATTAGAAACCGAATATTAATTTATTATAAAATAATGTTTCGAGCTTTTCCAAAGTTTCCCCTCACCCCCCTTATAAAAGGGTACTCCCCCTTCTCATCACTTCACGTCTTAAAAGCCTTTTGGTTCGGCCAAACCCTACCCAAATACTCCATAAACTTTCCTCACGACAACCTAGAGGCCATAGTTTGATCATAAATCCAACCTAAGGATCCCTTTTGATCAAATCAAAAGGAAGAACCCGAAGAAGAGGTAATGATTTTACCACCCTTTTTCAAATTCGTCTCTTCTTCAACATCTTATTTCTTTGTTATTCCAATTCTAAAATAATGAATCCTTTATCTCCTATATACTTAAATATTATTATAAATATGGTACAAAATTATTCAGTATTCTATCCATCCTTTGAATGACATGTCACCCTACGTGCGTACGTACGGCTTACTGTCTCCATGTCGTGGTGTAATTGTCATTCAATAAATTATTATTTGGATGGGTATAATAATGATGTGTAATTCATTTAAATAATAAATATAACATTATAATTATTCTTTCTATATGATATAACATCCAATTATATATTATTTTAACATCAAAACAATGATATTGTCGCTCGTGCGTACGTACAGACTACAGTCTCCATGAAAGCTATGAGATTCATTCTCCATCGTATCCATTCAAGTATAGTTATAATTTGATGATTTAAAAATAATTTTTAAGGACTTGATATAAATAGGGATTTTAATAAGATCCAACTTATCCATAACAACCACGACTTACGTAACAAAGAATATAAATGAAAACGAGTAAGTTAACACCCAAAATGACGATAATGCTAAGATATTATTAACAAATCAATGTTAAAAGAGCATATATGATATTATATTAATGTAAATGATTCTTGTATAATTCAATAACAATTATTTCACCATTATACATGAGGTTAAACTACCATCGACCAAGGAAAATGTACAAAGTAATGGGGTTCTTATCTCACTTTTAATTCCGTGAGAATTCCATTGTTCACCACTTATTTATTACATGTGGTGTGTATATTACACATGTTTATATTCATTATGTAATATAATTTAATTCATGTATATTTACATAATCACTTTATGATCCTTCTCTCATGGGTGTATTTTTTGTATGTTACAAAATCAATAAGGGAATTTGAAATATCAATTTCCACTCATTCGACTTTACGCATACTTCATTGATTATTTTACTCCAAGATTATGTGTAGAATCACTATTCATTTGATTATGTCATAAATTACAATCCCATTTCTGTGTATATACTTTTGATACACATAATCACTCCATTGATAAATTATCAGTTCATTGGTATGAACTTGATAAGAGTAATTTTTACTCAATCTCGATTTGTTGAGTTAAACATCCAATTCATTTGTGTTGTTTTTACAGGAATATGTGTGAAAGTCCATTGATTGTTTTACACTGAATATCCAATCATATTGAGTGTATTTATTTTTTTTCACTCATAATTATGTCGTTGATTTATCCTTAACCTAAGGATACAACCTTTATGAGAGGTTTCATCTCAATTTACATTCCATTGAGACAACTTTATTGTTATACACCAAATCACTTTTATATGTTGTATATAATGTACATTGACATAATATAGCATGAATCCCTTTATTCTGATGATATTACAAAGTTTTTATTTCCTAAATTTTTTTTATTCAAGTGTCTCTTTTGGTTAGGAACTCTAACTAAAATGACATTTTAAAATGTTTTAAAGATTTATTATTCTAAATCATTCTCATCAATGTCCATGTTTTAAAAATGGTTTTAAGGATTTATTTATATAGACATTAAATTTTTCAAATCAAAATTCCTTTTAAATGTTTCAAAGTGGTATGGGACACTTTATTTCTAAAATCTATTTTAAATGGATTCTTGAAAAATAGTGTGACTTTTAAATGATTTCACGAAAAGGGGGATATTTCACTCTAATTGTTTTGATGATTATTTTCATCTATGTCAATATCCATCATCATTCTCGATTGAGGTTAATATGATACAGTACAATCTTTCATATTGTATCGAATGAGTTATGTTTGACTGTGGATGTGCTATTTTTATCCATTCATGGTTTGTGGTTAAAGTATTGACATTTCGTATGCTAGTTTAATACGAATGTTTATGTTATGTTTAAACATGTTCATATGTGGAATTCATTGGACTTAGTAAGTGACGGGTGGAGCCTTCTATATCTCCTCGATGCATCAGTAGGTCTCATGAGACAAACTAGTGTCTTGGCACAAGGCCTTGACAAAATCTTATTTGTAGTCTTGGCACAAGGACTTGGCTATGTGGTTATGATATTCTGGCCTTATGAATTCCATCTTTATGAAAGTGGTTATTGATATTTCATGTGATTGTTTGAATAGTATAATATCCATGTGAATAAGTAAATGGAATTATATCATTTTATCTTTTCCATATTATGATGAAGTTCAATTTTAAAAGGCATTTGTTTTAGTTATAAATTGCTTTAAGTGTTTATGCTTATCAATGAAATCTTCTGTTATATTATTATCCTTACTGAGCATCTGAGCACATCCCTTTAAATGTTTAATTTTTCACAGGATGTGAAGAAGTAATTTATGAATGACCTGCAGGGATAGTATGATGGGATATGAAGATAAGATGTTGTTGTAGTTTTTTTTACCTTATGATGTAATGTAAAACATTATGAATGTATCTGGTTATTCCAAGGCTACTAAACTAATCAGTCTTTCGAGACTTGATCTTTCTTGTGATCATTCCAATGTTATGTAATAATGCAGCGACTCTGGGTAAATGGGGTTGGGGAAATAGAGAATGTGTTTGAGATACATAGTTTTCTTGGTCTTTCTAGTTACTACTGACGTTTTGTGCATGATTTCTCACAACTAGATTCACCAATGACATATCTAACAAAGAAGAATTTTCTCTTCCAATGGATGAAAGAATGATAGAAATCCTTTCATGTTCTGAATGTTTGGCTTACAACAACACCTATCTTGATCTATCCAGAATTTGGACAGGGGTATGTGGTGTATTGTGATGCTTCGGGATCTGGGTTGGGTTGTGTTCTCATGAAAAGAGATCATGCAGTTTCTTAAGGTTTAAGGCAGTTGAGGGTGCATGAGAAAAATCACCAAACACATGATTTGGAGTTATCTATAGTCATCCATGCTTGGAAAACATGAAAACATTATCTCTTTGGTGAGAAATTTACTGTGTTTACATATCAAAAAAGCCTAAAACACATTTTCTCATAGCGATATTTGAATCTGAGGAAAGGGAGATGGATGGAGTATCTCAAAATGTTTGACTTTGACATGATGTACACACCATGAACATGGAATTCAGTGGCAGATGTATTGAGTAGATAGTCATATACTCTGTTGGAAAAAGAAGCATCAGATGAATGACAGTTGATGTTGGTCTTAGCCAACATGCATGTGGAATGTGCAGACCGAGGTGATGTTGTTGTTTTATTTTCATCTACACTTGTTCTTGATTTATTAAAGATGATCAAAGAAGCACAAACATCTGATGTAGAATGTCTGGATTTAATTTCAAAACTCAATGGTGGGGAGACCATTAAGGGATGTAAACTTGATTGGGGTTCAGTTTTGTGTTTCAAAGATTGGATGGTTATACCTATGGTTTTTCAGGAACAAATCCTTCATGCTTACCACCATTCAAGATGGGTTGTACACCCAGGTACACAGATGATGTACAAAGCATTGAAGGTGTAGTTTTGGTGGAGCAGCATGAAAAATAAGGTGGCTGAGTTCGTCTCGCGGTACTTAACTTGTCAGCAAGTTAAAACAGAGCATCAGAGACCAGCTTTTATGTTACAGTCTTTACCTATACCAGTGTGGAAATGGGATCAAATATCAATGGATTTTGTTACAGGTATTCCAATAACGGTCCGAAAACACAATGTCATTTGGGTGATAGTGGATCGTCTAACCAAGTCGGTCGATTTCATCCCTACTTGGGAAACCCATACGGTGGAAGATCATTCAAAAATCTATATCTGAGAAGTGATAAAGAGACATGGTGTACCAATGTTTATAGTCTCATATAGAGATCCGAGGTTCAAATCTCGTTTTTGGGAATTATTACAGCAAGGCCTTGGAACACAGTTGTCTATGAGCACAGTGTATTATCCCCATACAGATGGGAAATCCAAGAACATGATGCAAATGTTGGAATACATGTTGCGGGCTTGTGTAATGGATTTTGGTGGCTCATGGTAGGAGCGTATTCCCCTTAGTGGATTTCTCAAAAAACAATTTCTATCAATCCTCGATACTCATGGATTCATTTGAAGCATTGTATAGGAACCATTGTCATTCTCCACTATGGTGGGTGGAAACTGGTGAAACTTCACTAGTTGGGCTGAGCCTTTTTCAAGAAACAAAAGAGAAGATCCAGTTGATTAGAAAGAGGATGGAGAGGGCTCAGAGTCATCTGAAATCTTATACAAATAACCATCGAAGACCGTTGTCATTCGTTGTGGGTGATCATGTCTTCTTGAGGATCTCTACAAGGCTTGGAAATCATCGTATCAGGAAGTATGGAAATTTATCTCTTTGATACATTGGCCCTTTTGAGATACTGGAATGGATTGGAGAGGTGGCATATCAGGTTTCATTACAACCATGATTCAGTTTGGTTCATAATGTCTTCCATGTATCTTAGTTAAAAAAGTATCTTCCTAATCATGACCATGTGATCAGATGGGATCACGTTGACCTAGAGATGGATGCTTCATCGATACATATCCCAGTATAGATTGTAGATAAGCAAGAAAATGTCTTGCAGGGAAAAACCATTGGTATAGTGTGGGTTTTATGGTAGCATGGTCAAATTCAGGAAGAGACTTGGGAACGTGAGATGGAAATGAAAGTGTAGTGGCTGGAACTCTTTCAGTTTGGTGAAGGTTTTATAGTTTTCGAGGATTAAAAGACTAATGGTGAGGAGAATTTAGTACCCCCAGTTTTTGGTATGTAACCCTTTCTTGACGATTTTAATGGTTTTAAAGATAAGGGCAATGAATGGGAGATACAGGAGAACTTGGAATGAAATTTTGAGGCAAAAGGGGAAGTCGCACCGGCGGCGCACGGTTCGTCTAAACCGTGCAGCCAAACCATGTGTAGATGGTCTTGGAGGCAGTAGATTCCACACGAGCGGTGCAAGGTTTTCCTAACCATGCTACCAAACCATGTGAGAAGGGTGGACGAGGAAGTATCCAATGCACAGTTAAGGCACAATTTGTCTAACCGTGCGAGTAAACGGTTCAACCACATAAACGAGATCCTGTAAAGGTGGTTCTCGCGTTTTTTTGCCTCTAAGTGGCTCGTTTTTCCTCCTAAGTGGCCATAACTCGTGATTTTTCTTCTCCTTATGTCAGAGAAGGTTCTCCCTTTATTCTGGAGGTGATTTGAAGGTTTCTCTTGGCAAATCAAGGCCAGATTCTTGAGGTATGTGATCTTTCATCATCATTTCTGATCGGTTTCATAGATATACTAAGATCTACTTCACCTCTTCTCTCGGATTCATAGATATACGCCTGCTATGGGTAGATCTATGTGTGTGAATTCCAAATATGATGATATTTGGTCTTGGTCTTGCTAGGAGAAGAGATCTAAGGTAGGTTCTTGGATAATTGACGTAGGCTTCTTGAGCGTTCTTCAACCATTGTGGTTTTCATAAAAAACTTTGAGGTAAGAGGAATCACTCTCAACAAATATTGATATAATTTATTGGCTTAGATTTAAATTGGTTTATTTGAATGGATTTTATTGTGAAAATAATAGAATAAACCTTCTTTAGTAATGATTTATGTTTTTGATGAGATTGTGAAATCTTGGTGAATTGCTGTGCATATTGATTTTTCTTGTTGAATTTAAAATGTTGATTTTAAATTATGGATTTCCTGAAATTGTAGCTGGTTTTATGAATAGTGGGTTTTCACTAAAAAGGGTGTTTTATTGAAATGGTTTGATTTTGAAATGAATTTTATGGAATTTTTTTTCAATAAAAAGGGTGTTTTATTGAAATTTTTAGGAATTGAAATGGTTTGGTATTGAAATGGATTTTAATGGAAATTGATTTCAATAAAAATTTGTTTTTATTGAAAGGGTGTTTTGGAATGATTGATGGGAATATGTGGTGTGTGTTCATATTGCATGTATGCGTCTTGATTGAAATATGAACCTGTTCTCGGTGCCAAACCTCTAATGGCACATGGTAACTATATGGACGAGGTTTGGATGAAATATGAACTTGTGCTCGGTGCCAAATGTGTAATGGAACATGGGAATAAATTAACTTGTGATGACTTGGTAGATAGATGAGAAACCACTCGCGAGTATGGAATTGTCATAACGTAGAATGCATGGTTGGTAGATTGGGTTTTGGAAGGGTTGGGTATGCCAAAAGGGATGTTTTTATAATGGTTCTTAAGATTGTTTGGTTATTTTTCTAAAAAAATAACTTGCTGGAAAATTGGTTTCAATTGCTCTTGGAATACCATTGGTTATGAATGGTTTCAAGAAACTTGTTTATATTTAGTTATAAACATCTTTTGATAAAATGTTTTATATAATCTGTTTTTATGAAAATGTTTCTAACCTTTCTATCCTAGTGGCGTGAGTAGGGAAGTCATCGGGAAAACCTACTGAGTTTTACACTCACCCCTGCTTCAGCACTTTGGTGCTTTTACAGACATCGTATTTCAGGACACAAGTAAAGGTAAAGAATCTTATTGCTAGTCGTTTGTGGTGATTCTTGGGAGATGTTATGGAGCTTGGAGCTTATGGAGCATGGATTTTCAGTGTCTTTTGAGATTCTTGAGTTGTTCATCCGTTGTGTACTTTGATGCTTAGTTTGGTCTCCTGCTGTTGTGTACTTTGATGTAGTTTGATATAAATGAAGTTTTTATTGGTCTTTCATTTGTTCATGAATCATAGTGAAAGTTTGGTTATGGTTGGTTTATTGGTTTATTTTTTAAAGGGTAAATCGTCCCCCAACTTGTATTTTAAACCCTATGACATTTATTTCTAGCCTTTGGCGTCTTGGGGATGTCGCTTAAGGCCTAGTAATGACTCGTTGTACTCTCAGGACAATGAGAATTTGCGGGTCATTACAAATATGGTTATAACATATTTATAATAACATAATAGTATTATAAGTTACTAAAGTTATTATTTTGGTATGGAAACAACAATGAAAAAGGAAGTGGAAGAAGAAAAGAACTTCAGAAGAGGTGATTAAATAATTACCTCTTCTTCGTGTGCATCCTTTTGATTTGATCAAAAGGGCTCTTTAGGTTGGCTTCTGATCATATTAAGGCATATAGGATGAGGTTAGGGTAGTTGGGAGGATATTTGAATTTGGGTTGGCCAAGAAAAATGGATTTGGGGGTGTGAAATTAAGATAAGTGGAAGTACCCTTTTATAAGAGAGGTGATGGTCACTTTAGGAAAATATTGAAATATTATTTTATTATAAAATAATTTTCAGTTTCTAATTGATAAAAAAGGCTTTATTTCAAAGTAATGTGGGGATTGGTAGAAATACTCTCAACCAATAGGTTTTAGACAAGTTTAGGTTACCATATTAACCTTATCTTTTAGATTTTACTCTTGGTTAAGTAGTTTAACATTTACCATGTATCCATGTATTCTTATATTACATGGTTAATAAACTTACTATAGAATTCCAAGAGAACATCAAGTGGTTAGTTAATGATATTTATATATATCATTTTATACATCCTTTTTCTTAACATTATATTCTTTGGAATAATATATCATTTATTAATATAGTATTGGTTTTAAAAACTCATTTATATCAATTTTGACACTATTTAGTATTTGGTTTTTAAGAAAGTCAAAAAAACATGATTACTTCACAAAAAATACATTAAATAAACCCTAATAAGTAATATTCACCTATAAAATTCATGGATGGAATCAAAAGTCTCAATTTACATTTATTTTGATATTTATAATATCAATTATTTTATTCTTTTATTAATAAGCTAATTACTCCATCATCATTGTTTCATAAATAAATTTAATTATTTAATGTCTAAAAATTATAAATATAATTCCATGATGTCGGAAATATTTTTAAATTTATAATTAATATTTACAGTCGAAATTATCTTATGTATTACCCTATATTAAAAATGTTTTATTTATTTAAATTTGAATTTAACTCTTTTAACTCTTCTTTAAATTAAATAATAATAAATGTTCTAATTTAATCCAAGTGGATCAAAAAGGGTCATATTTTATTACTAAGGTTTATTTTGGTCGAAATACACTTATCCAATAGAGTTAGGACATGTTTTAGGGTAATTTTAATACCATTTTTTACCTTTAATTACCATATTTACTTTTAACCTTGGTAAATAAAATTCAAAAAGTTACTATTAACCAAAAAATATTTTCATCATATTCAACCAAATTTTACTTACTGATGACAACCATGTCTCTCAGATTTTTGAAATTCAACTCATAGATGCGGTAAAATTTCAAATTTACAAATGTTCCTAAAAGGCGGGTACAAGACGTTATTTACTTCAATAAAATTTTATATATCTAATCTTATAATAAAATGAATCCAATGAATTAAATTTGAATAATATAGTTATTATTTTTCTATTTTTAATTTATAATAAATTTAAATAAAAATAATAATTATTTAAATAAAATTCAGTTTTAACCAATAACACAGTGTTTTTCACTATTCATTAAAAATTGAATGTTTTTAGAAAAATACAAAAAATTCACCCTAAGCTAATTTTGATATTCCAAATACATAAATAAAGTACATTTTGAAAGGTAAAATTTATAAAGATTTAATAAGTGGGTATTACTATTTGTAACTGCTTTTAAAACGGTTTGTTTGATTTGTCATGGTGTGCTAGAACTCGAAGTTGTGTATAGCGCAGGCTATTGTATTATTCACATGTAAACATACTGTGGAAGCTTGGGGTGTTACATAAGATGAATCATCCATATAAAACTCCATGAAATAATAAGAAAGAGAAACACAAACTATCCCACATGCAGGTAAAAATACAATTGAAACAAATAAAAGTCTCCAAAGTAAATACCATAAAGCAAAGATAAAGCAAGGACACATTAATTGACAATGATCTGAGCTAGTAAGATCCAAAATAGTCCATAAAATCCTCATAAGAACCTGAAAACAGTTTCATATATGTAGGGTGATCATATAAGTATACTAAGTATAAAAATATAAATTTTCTTGTTCACATGTGAAGGAAGAAAACTAACGTACCTATAAGAAAAAAAAGATCCAAACAACATCTATACAGGTATAGTAACTACACCAAACTCACCAAGGAATAATAACCAAATAACCAATCCATGTAATATAATATAAAGTAATATACATCGATTATAGGGTACCCCACACCACTTTACCACTAATTAGCTGATGTCATGCCCTAAAGAAAAATTTGTTGGTTCTCCTACCACTTCTGAATATATTGTATCGCATACCACCTTCACACACCTAGGCCAAAAAAATCCTTCACGCACACACCTAGGCCACACAACACAACACGACACATGATATCACATCTCATCTCGAAGTCACCTGGGAATACACATCAAAACTCATCCTGAAGACACATGGGATACCACATCACAACTCATCCTAAAGACACCTATGATACTCCAGGAAAACTCTTCTAGAAGACACTTGGGATACCAAAAACACAATATAATACAGTAATAGTCTTTCGGCCATCACAGACTGTGAAATACCTACCTCGACTAACGATGGAGCAGGGAAGATTAGGTGACTTACCATCTATCCTTCCACCAGGATGTTGGGAATGACACCCCCACGTGACTATTAGGCTGTTCGACACATAGTGCTCAACGTGGGTGGGGGTGTATATAGAAATAAAAATAATGTAAATTTATATATATATATAGTATCAGAAACTGAATCCCAACCCATGGTTTCTCATATAAATAACCAACTCACAAAACTATCACCTTTATTGCCACCTCTAAATGAAATTATTATTATTTTATACAGTAATTTTAGAAGGTTCAATGTTTTGATAATCTAATGTGGCATCACATTTCATCCACCTTTTACACACATTAATATTATTATTTATAATCAAAAAAATTTAACCACACAACCCATCATTTAATTTTACATTAAAAAATTTGTATCCAATTTACCAAACAAACCCATGACTTTTCAAATATTATTAAACAATTATTTTTTCATTCCATCACTAATAAGACATAAAGCACAAAGAAATCACATTCAGAAAACAACTCAACATTTAATCACCTCACCGCCCCAAAAGAATGGCCCATAAACAATCATCTCACCACCCAAAAATACAACCCAAAAACTATCAGCCCCACATTTCTTAACCACACATCTCTTTCCCACAATCAAAAACTCAAAAATAACACATCAAAGTTCATATAAAAATTTAAATAGAGGATTTTATCAAATTTCACATTATTTTAGGTGCATTATCACGCAAACCAAAATCCCGAGGAAACCATTTCATTATCCAAATACAAGTAATTAACCAATTTCCATTTAGGGTGATATCACAATAATAACAACCAAAGAAGAAATCAAATCAGACAAATCCAGTGTAATCAAATACCCCAATGGACAAAATTTTTAGTGAGCATCAAGGCCACATAATTACAATATCACAAGTAATATCAAAGCCCTAATAGAAAGAAAATCAAACCCATTCCCCATTGCAATTCAATTAACCAATTATTTATATTTTATTAAGACATAAAAACAATAAAATATAGATAAAAAAACAAAACCCCTCCAGGATGATACACAAATAAAGAGAAACGAGAGAATCCATGCCTCTAATATGTTTTCCAACTCACTGTACACTATATGGTGAAGAATAATTATAGTGAACCTTAAAAACACCCTGAGAACCATAGATCAACCAATTCCATTCCAAAGGGTAGTCAAAAAATGCAACCCAAATACACCCCACACCAATGAAACACCACCATAGTGGATCCTCAAAATAATAAGGGATGAAAATAGAGGATAATGAGAGGTGACCTCACCAAAAATCGAATATGGATCACCAACGAACAACCATAAGGATTAATAGACCAATGAGGGAGGAAAAGTTCTTGAAGAGCACCTAGGGATGCATCGGGTTTCCCAAAATGAGAGGAAGAAGGATCCACGACTGCATGAATGAGAATTTGGATGAAAATAACATTAAATTTGCACTGTATCAGGGTATTACATGTGTAATACCCTTTCAATTCATATAATCCCCAGTGTTTAGTTTCTTCCAAAAAGTATGTTGCCTCATAAGTTTATTATATATTTTTAAACCTCAATATATTACACATCGTGAAAACTACTTTTACATCATGTAAAATTTTTACACATCGTGAAATCTTCTTTAACATCTTGTAAAAAGTTTACAAATTATGAAACCTTATTTCATGTTATGTAAAATGTTAAAACATCATGAAATCTCAATGATTTCAAATATTAGAAACTGAACATCTCTAGAATTCCTCTGAGCCTCCTCTAACACCTCCAAGAACCAAAACATGCAATGTAATATATAAGGAAGGCACAAAACATTACATGAGATATCTCTCAAATTATTCACATCCTTAATAATCCAAAACCAAGAACAGTAGAAAAGGGGTCCGAACAACCACCCCATAATATACCTCTGAAGGATAATATCATACCTCAAACGCTAATAACAGCAAAACATGACAACCAAACGACCACAAAACACACTGCAAAACAATAAAATTCCTTCTCTCACACAACTAGACCACCACATCACCACTAAAAAAGCAAACAAAAACACCATCATAAACACCCAAATCGGGGAATTCCATCCTCCTTGTCAAGATACTATCCACTCTGGGTGACATTGACTCACTCACACATGTTTAATTGAATCAAAATTAATGCGTATAGATTAGTAATAAGGTCTTACCCTTTTTATATGTTAGGAATTTATCACACATCAAACCACACAAAACAAAAACCAAGGAAAACAACACATTCCATAAAATTGGGTTCAAAAATCACAATACAACAAAAAAAATACAAAAAAAATCCTAAAAAAACTCAGTGTACTAGGAACGCATATGCATTTCTCATTCCCAAGTACTCTCCTCCTGGCCAAAATGTTTCCATAACACAAGAACCAAATAAATGGTACATCTACACATTGCCTTATGTTGATGGTATTGGATCTCCACTCGATACTCTATAAATGTAGAATTATCCTTGATATCCAAATCAACTTAGTCAAGGACATGAGAGTCATATTGAAGATAAAAATGATGTTTAGATATGCAGAAGACGTTTTGGATACTCTCCAACAATGGTGTGAACACCAAATGATACACCACCTCACTATCTCACCCCAACACCGCAAAGGGCCCAAAAAACCTGGGAGAAAGCTTACACCCTTTTCCAAACCTCAACTGTCCACATCTAGGGGAAACCTTCAAGAACACTTGGTTCCCAAAATCAAAAAATAAGGTCCTCTTTATATGATCATTATATGACTTCAGTCATTCCTATGCTACATTCAACCTCTCACAATGAAAATAAACTTTCTCAATCATTATTTACACCACATCAAGACTATGAACAAATATCTACCAACCTCTATCTATCACAATAGAGAATGACATGGTCTTTCGTAAAAATTCTAAAATATGTCCACACAAATGGAAGAGTGATAGATATTATTATAAGATAACTCTACCAAGGAAATGTTTCATACCCAAGAACCACCAAAGTCCAAGACACATTCCCATAATATATCATCCAATGATTGGAGAGTCTGTTATATTTTCCCATCTATTTGAGGGTGGAAAGTAATGATGAGTCTTAACTGAGTACCAAAATCATGCTCAAATCAAATACAAACTTTTGACGTGAAACATGAATCTTGATCAAAGACAATGTTCCCTTGAATTCCAATCAACATCACCACCACATACACCCAACTTTTAGTCAAATAATACACTACACAGGACTCCCTAATCACTAATAAGTGGTACAATTTCATCAACCGGTCCACTATCACCCTGATAGAATCACAAACTCCCTGAAATATGTGTAAAATTATGAAACAAATCCATCAATAGTTCATAAAATTTCCATTCAGGAACATTCCCTTCTTGCAAAAAACCAACACAAACATAATTCTCATCCGTTACCTTCTGGAAAACCAAGCACTTTTCTATGAACTCTTCCACTACCCATTTCATCCTGGGCCACAAAATATGCATTCTCAAACCATGGTACATATTATAAATTCCCCTTTTTACCTCCAATGTTAATATATGGAACTCAAGAAGAATAATCTTTAACATTTTGATTAGAACAAATATTCCTTCATAAAATAATATCTGGTTTTTACCATTCTCCGAACGTTACTCTAAAGCATCACCGTGGACAAATCGATCGTGATTTACCTCTTCCTTCGAGTATCCCCACTAATACTTCACCACTTTCTACATCAAATAATATTTCACCATCATCTGAAAAAACCTCTACCACTAATACAATTGCATCAAAGTGCAAGGCATACAACATCTTCATTTCTCTCCAACCATCCTCATTTTTTTGAAAAACACCGTTCCATGACTTCCTGCTCAAATCTTCGATCACAAAATTCCTATATTCTATGGAGCAGGAGATCATAAAATCATAATCTTGAAGAAATTCCGTCCACATCTACTACAACAATTTTAGATCATTCCCAGAAAAGTTATAACACAAAATATTATGATCAGTGAATACCACAAAGCATTCACTAATGAGGTTATTCAACCACAACATTAGTGCAAACTCAACTACTATTAGATGTAGATAATGGGTGTCATAGTTAAACTAATGCGTACATAACTACCGATAACTATAAGAGATCACTATCATATACTTCCACAATACTCACCATAATCCCAGATGGGAAGCTTCATAAATCACCTCAAACATCACTCCTTCCTTAGGAAACCAGAGCAATAGAGAATTAACCAACTTCTCATTCAGGTTAACAAATGGTACCTCACACTAATCACTCGACAAAAAATCATGGCCCTTCATGGTCAAAGATGTAAATGAGGCTGCGATATGAGAGAAATTAGATAGAAAACTCCCATAATATCCTGAATGTCTGAGAAAAATACGAACCTCTACCATGCTCTTGGGTTCTTCCCAAGAAGAAACTACTTAAACCTTTGATGGGTATACTTCCACACTATTCATAGACACCACATATTTGAGGAAATTCACATCTCATGTCTATTACTTACACTTGGAAAACATTCCATAGATATGGTGGCACCAAATAACCTGTAAGACAACTTAGAGATGCTCTAGATGCTTATCTTCTTACATTGAGTGGATTAAAATATCATCAATGAATACAAAGAAAAAATGATCCAAAAACTCACTAAACAAAGAGTTCATGAGACTTATGAAAACTGCTGGTGCATTTATAACACTGAATGACATGATTACAAACTCAAAGTTCCCATACCTAAATCTAAATTAAGTGTTAGGGATATCTCCATCCTTCACCCTCAAGTAGTGATATCCAAAACATAGATCATTTTTTGAAAACCAACACACTCATCTTATCTAGTCTAAATGATCATATATTCTTGGAAGAGGGTAATGGTTTTTGAGCTTCACTAGATTCATCCTCCAAAAGTCTATACACTACCTCAAACTACCCTCTTCCTTCTTTGTGAACAACACTAAATCACCCCACAGTGAAACACTGGGCCATATAAAACCCCTCTTCATCATATCATATATTTGAATCCCCAACTCTTATAACTCATAAGGTGCTATCCAATAAGGTGCCATCAAAATCAATGAAGCACCAGGATATAAGTTTATCCTGAATTCAATATCATATTGAGGGGGTAACATCACAACCATCTTAAAAAAACATCCACGAACTCCCTGATGAACCTGTAAACCTCTAATATCCTATATTCCATTGATTCCACTAACAACTAAACATGTAAAAAGGAAGGGGCTTCATATGATGAATTCCAACCTAAAAATTCATCTCACCAATGAAAACCACACACAAGCTATCCACATATGAAAATTGGAATCTTCAATAGATGTAATAAATTATAAAAATTACATAATAAAAACATTCAATTCCAAGGATGACATTGTATGAATTCATATATATAAAGGAAAGATCCCTACGTGACTGATGCGGCCCTATCACCAACCTACACTCCCTGCACACATCAAACAAGCTGGTCTGGACTACGAATTGAATAGTCAACACCAAGGGCATGAGAATCTTATCTACATCTAGTCCCAATGCATGGGATATATAGGGTGAGAAAAATTTATGAAAAGCTCTTAAATCAAACTAGGTAAAAATAAGGGAACTAAACAAACATGTCATACCTATGATGATCTATAAAACCTATGGAACTGGTGCCTCCATTCCGTGAAACAGACAATTCCTAACTCTTCTACCTCTCTACTGATGACCACCACCACATCCATGCTTGGGTCACAAACCCTAAACATAAGGGACATCCTGAGGTCAACCAATACCTTCTCCACCTCCCCTCAGCAGATAAAAACCTGCAACCCCTACTACTAAAACATCCTCACTCACAACTTCTACTGAGGATGACATTAAGACTATTCACATCCACCAAGCTGAGCTCAGGGAACCACATAGAACTTTTTATAGATATTTCCATAAACCCCACTACCAAAAAAACACTGGTGCAAATCCCCCATAAAAATCATGGAAACCACTAGCACTAGAAGATTGGAAATGAGGCTGTTGAGGTTGACTCCCTACCAGTCGAACCCTCGACGGTCCTGTTGCCTGAGACCTACCACTGAAAACTATTCCCATATAGGAATCATAATGGTTACATTCCTATGGAAAACCTACCCATGAGTTCACTATCTCGATCACCTCTTTCTTCTTCAAAACCATCAAATAAATCAACAATGTAAAAGGAGTTACTTCATACTGGATAGAAGGATATTGGGCCTCATTCGGACATCTCATATGAGAATCCTCTTCAAGAAAATTATCTAGAGAAAAATGAAGAAATTACTTGAGCTTCATTCCCAGATCCCTCACTTACATGCTCCCCTGATAGAGATACTGGAGCTCCGAAATATATACTGAATTCATCCTCAATGAAAGGAACTCTGCTTTTAACTCCTTCTCAAAGTTGACCCAGAAAAAATCTACCTCTTTCCCTCTCCCAGATAAAATGCCCACCACTGGTGCATAGATCCCCCAATCTTACTGACTTCAAAAGGGATATAGCACTCTGTTGGGGCCGAGATAAAACTAAAAGTTATATCAAGCTCTTTTAGGAAGCTCTATGTCTCCAAATGTAAAAAATTACCTTATACTTCCCCAAATCCTGGAACTGGAAAGTGCAAAACATCCTCCACCATTAATCATCATCCTTATCTAGATCCACCCTACAATGACCAAACAGATCACCCTACTAAACATAAAATGCCAGAGCCACACACCAACGATGACTATAAGTCATAAATAAAAGGAAAAAATGATTTCTTATTCCCATATAGTATAAAATTTTATTATGATATATTTTAATTGTCTTTAATAAATTTAATTCATTTTATCCATTATGAATTTTCCAGAACATCCCAATTCAAATAAGAATACAAGTCATTATGATTCATGTACCTTTCCTATGTATCTACCTTTCAATATGGTCTGTCTCGCTTGGCTGTTTGATAATCTCAAAGCCTGTGCACTGGATCAGAGGAGGATATAAAATTATATGTATTAGACAGTCTCCCTAGCCTATGTGACAAACCAAGGTCAACTAACACTGATTCCATACCATCCTATGGAATCCTCACTATTCCTAACTCCAAAATCCATCATATCTCTCATCCCCCCTCTTATACCACTCTGTCATGACCCCCTCATCCAACTATACCGTAATTAATAGAGAGAGATAATGACCCTTGAGTCCCAACTCCAGTAGGCCCTAGGTTGAAGACTAGCAACAAGGGTGTACAATACACACAAATATGGTTGGAATTTCGTTTTTATAATATTAATAGGACAGGGAGATAAGTTTAATCATCCAAATAAACGCTAAAAAATAATATAAAAGAGAAACCTACTCCATCCCACTTTCATGTATAAATATAATTGATACAAATAAAAGTCTCTAATGTAAATACTCAAAGTAACATTAATGATGTGACAAAAAACATTTATAGAATATAAGATAGTAAAGTCCAAAATGGAACTCACAATCGTAATGAAAACTAGAAAATAGTTGTATATTTATAGGGTGATCATATAGGTATACTCCTTAGAAAAAACTCACATATCTTGTGCACATGTGAAAGAAGAATACTAATGCACTTGTGAGGAAATAGCAGAGTCAAACATCACCTATACAGGTACACTAACCACCCCAACTCACAAAGGCACAATAACCAAACAACATAGGCCAAGTAATATAATATAATGTAAAAAAACTAATTATAGGGTACCCCACACCACTTTCCCACTGATTAGTTGCTCTCACACCCTAATAGAAGACGTTTTGGTGCCCCCGCCTCTTCCAAGCCCACCCGCACACACCTAGGATTCATAACATATCCCACACACACATAATTGGTCCTCAAAACACATACCACTCAAACACACCTAGGCCTTACAACACAAAAAAATCGCATCTCATATTATCCTAAAGACACCTATGAAAGCACATTACAACTCATCCCAAAGACACATGGGACACCACATCACAACTCTTCCTAAAGACACCTGGTATACCACATCACAACTCATCCCAAAGATACCTGGTATAAAAACCAACCATTTAATGGAATAAACAAACCATGACCATCATAGCCTATGCAATACCTTCATATCCTAGAAGAGGTATTATAGAAAAGTGGGTGGGCATCCATCCATCCGCCCACCGAGATGTTGGGAGAGACACCACCGCATGACTATGAGGGTGTTTGGAACATAGTGGCCAATGTGGGTGTGATGAGTATAGAAATTAAAATAATTTCAAAGTATATATATATATATATAGAATGAAACACTCAATCTAAACCCCTAGGTTCTCATACAAACAACCAACTCATAACACTGACACCTTTACTGCCACCTATAAAGGAATTTATTAGTATTTCTAACAGTAATTTCCAAAGGTGAAGAATCTAGATAATCTATTGTGGCTTCACATTTACACCACTTTTAACACCTTTTCATTTTATTATTTATTATCAACTATATTTAACTAAACAACCAATAATATAATTTTACATTGACAAATTTCCATTACATTAACCAAACTAACCCATCCCTTTTAAAATATTATTAAACAATTATTTATTCATCCCATCACTACATGGGAATCTAGATAACATAAACCAAATTAAAAAAACCTCTCAAAATTCTATCACGTCACCACCCCTAAATCACAACCACTAAACACTCATCTCACAACCCTAAAATCATATCCAATAAACTATCAGCCCCACATTCCCTAGCCACACATCGTCTTCCCACAATAATCACCAAACATCACAACACATCAAGGGTCATGTAAATATTTAGGAAGGAAATTTTATGAAATTAACCTTTATTTTAAGGGAATTTTAACTCAAACCAAAATCCTAAGGGAAACATTTCATTATCCAAATACATGTAATTAACCAATTCTATTTATGGTGATATCAGAAAAAAATCAGAACCAAAGAATCAATCATAAAAGACATATATATCATAAAAAATCCCCCAAAGGCCACAATTATTACTAGGTCATCAAGACCAAACAATCAAAATATCAAAAATAACATCAAATCTATAAAAACATGGAAAACAAACCCAATTTTTCCATTCAATTCAATAAACCAATTCTTTATCATTGATTAATCATAAAAAATCATAATCCATAGATAAAAAAACCAAACGCCTCCTACATGATACAAAAATAAAGAGAAACGTGGGAATCCCATCCTCAAGAAAGCTGTCCAACTTGCTGCACACCATAGGGTGAATAAGAATGACCAAAACCCCCAACCATACCATGAGAACTACATATCAAGCTATATTAAACCAATAGGTGAAAACATACAACCCCAAAACACTCCAAACCCTAGAAACACCATCGTAGTAGATCCTTGAGAAGTGAATGGAAGAATATAGAGGATAAAGGGAGGATAACTCACCATAGATCAAATACAGATCACCAATGAACAAGAATAGAGAACACCATATCAAATAGGGAGGAGACGGGATTGAAGAACATCTTAGAAAACTTATGGTTCACCCAAAATTATAGGAAGAAAGATACATGGATTAATGAATGATAATTCTACTAAAAATAATATTAAATTTTCACTGTATTGGGGTATTACACGACGTGTAATCCCCTTTCACGTTGTTTAATCCCTAGGGTTTCATTTTCACCAAAAAAACATGTTACATATTTATTTTATTATTTATTCTTTAACCCTGATATATTACACCTCATGAAACCCTCTTTCACATTGTGTAAAATGTTTTCACATCATAAAATATTCGTTCATGTCTTGGAAAACATTTAAAACTCATAAAATATTCTTTCATGTTGTGTAAAATATTTACATATCATGAAACTTCCATGCTTCCGGCTTTTAGCAACCTAACCTTTCCAATTATTCTCCAAACCTCCTGCGAACACCTCCAATAGAAAAAATGGATAACTAACAGACATTGAAGGAAAAAACTATTACAACTAATTTACTAGGGATAGATTATTTTTCAACTAAACTAGTGTTAGTTTCATATTTCAAATGAGGAAAATATGACCATACGAAGGATGAAATATAGAATCATAATTTTAATTTCTAAAATGGAATGATGTAATTTGAAGTAGAAAATGTTTGTTTCACTAAAAATTATAGACAAATAACAATATAAGGTTTTATTAGATAATTTAATTGAAATATTATTAATTGGATGATTTCCTTAGATATATATATTATAAAAAACAATAAAGTAGGAACCAGGAACCAGATGATCCAAATAAGGAAATGTGAGTCCTCGACTAGATAATGGATCATTTTAGAATAACATATTTGGTGGATTGTGACCTGTGAAGATAGGAAGGTGGTGGAAACCAGAAGCACTAGTTGGGATCATTTATACTAGTATATTGTTGTCAAATTATTATGGTCATACTGAATTAAATTTTAAACGTAGTCCTTTATATTAAATAAAGTAAAGTAGTATTCTCCCCAAAAGTATGATGCATGTTTGAACCATGTAATCTTTTATGTCGTTCTTTTCCATTGAGTTTTTTTCTAATTATTTCCACTAAATAGTTCATGTCCACTTATTCTAGAGGACCAAATTCTAGTATAGTTATTTGCGAATGATTTATTCTATGTACTAGTCATCATATAATGGGGGTTTATTCCAAATATTTTTCTTCCCCTAGTGAAGATTCAGTGGTGTGGCTTTTTGTGGTTTATAAAAAACTAGTCATAGACTCTAAAAGTATTATTATACATCAATGTTGTAGTATTTATGGTTAACAAGACCTTATACATGGAGTCTTAGATCCAAATTATATATCAATATTTTACCCTCATCCTTATTGGGAAATATTAGTATCTTTTTTCAAATATCCATTTTCCTTATGTTTCTATAAGTTTTGGGATTTCACATTTCCTTGAGGAATGAAATTATTGGATTATAAGGTCTAAGCAGAGAAGTTAGGTGGAAATAATTTGGGGTTCTAAAATATAGAGAAGCTATATTTACTTCTATAATATTTCCTTTATATTTTTTTAATTGGTGTGAAGCTAGAAATGATAAAATAAAAATAACGGGACTTCCAAGATAATAAATCACATAGGTTGATGTGAATAACACCTTCCTATAATGTGTCATAAATCATCCAGAACATGATGTACCCATTGGATTTATTGATAAATGTTTTATATGTTTCAACCATAAATTTGAAGTATTTGGAAGTGTTGATAATGTTATTTAAGGGATTGAATTAAATTTTAGATTATTTTTATTGAGGTGTATCAATTTTAGAAAATATGGTTTGAATGAAAATTTTCAAAATAATGAACATTTTTTACTTTTTAAGGTTCATACCAAAACCTGGTAATGTTCACCTATGAATCCATAAGGTTTTAAGGCATCATAAATATTATATACTATACTTAATACGTTTTTATGTTAAGTTTTTAAGGTTGAGGATTATTTTTTGTAAGGATCAATGATCTTTATAAGGTTATCAATTGAAGATGTTCAAATCTCTTTAAGTTTAGACAAATCTTCATAAGGTTTTTACAATAATTCTTAAGGTACATGAACTTATTAAGGTTCAAACATTGTAAGTTTTCTAATCATGATAAGATAAATGAAGACTTCATAAGGTATATGGAAATCATTATAAGGTTCATTAAACATCATATGGTTAGAGAGAATCATAAGGCATAATTATATAAACATTACAAGGTTTCATAAAACATTTTAAGGTTACTTCTTTCATGAAAAATAGCGAATCCAATGAATCCAAAATGAGTTATTCTAAATAATGAGTATCAAATCATTCGATTCCTTTACAATTCATCATGGATTAAATATCTCATTTTTTTGATAAATTATAATTCATGATGATAAATATTAGAATTTTCATTAAGGAAAATGGTGACTACAAAATAGAATATTAATGTAGGAGGAGAAATGGGTTCATGTGTTAGATGATTGAGAATGTTATACCCTTATCTATTGAAGATCTTATGTATAAAAGTGAGAGAAAATGAATATCATCAACCTATACAACATCTCTTTATTGTTCACGGAAATATTATTTGATTACTAATCATTTTATAACTTTATGTAGAGAGGTAAGAGGTTTATCATCTGTTTGAATGCTCATATTTATAGAGGGATCATTACAAATAATTAAAGTGTAAGGATGATGTATCATTATGACATTAATATTGTTAGACTATTAAAATAACTTATATAAGAAGATATTTTAATTACTGTTGAATCAAATAGTGGTTCATGAGAGATCCTTTTCAAATTTATGTGCCTCTAGATAATCATAGAGACTGAATGTTCCAATAAGAAATTCAACCATTATTGTTGTTTCTATTCAAAGTTCAATGATTTATACTTATTTTATTTTTTACTAGTCTATAAATACATTAATGATACATGGAATAATACTACACCACCCTTGTAACCACTCATAAATTATAGAGATAATTATGGGTCTTGTTACTTGATACAAACATATAAAGTAGTAGGTTTGCACATTGATGAAGAAACATGAAAATATCATTAAGTGTTTTGAATTCTGTAACATTACTACTATAATCAGAGTGAGGGAGTGTTTTGGTTTAGTATTTTATTACCTTAATTAGTCACATAGGTTTAAATTTGAATGAATTTCCAAAAAAATAAACCATTTATTCACCCTCAATCTTAGCAGTTTTCCAAAAATCAAGGGTAGTTCAACTAGTATTAGAGAAATCTCAGTTCCCCATGAGATCCTAAAATTTCAATGAATAGAAAATGTGGATTTATGAAATAGATATAAATTTCATATATTTTATGGAAAATAAATCAGGAGTATAAGAAAATAATGTTTCTTAATTTTTATATCACTAGTTTTATATGTTAGTAATGCTATGACCATGGGTTTTCCACCTCTTGGGATAGATAATCCCATAATCATTATAGAAAAATGATCCTTTCTGGTTTACTTAAAATCAAAAAATGATGTTTTATATTCTTTATAAGATAATTTCTATACCAAATATATAAGGCTCATTACTGCTAAATGGATGGGGGACTGGTTGGAGAACACGCCTGAAAGTAATTTCAATATCCAGGGAGAAAAATTGTAAATTTAGAGGGCTGGATTTAAAGATGTTATAATGGATAAGGATATTAACACCCAAAAATTTTATGAGAAAGGTTATTTTTAATTTTATTGATGTCTTGTGTTGTATGCTACATGAATATTAGCATGCGCTATACGCAACACCGTATTAGATTGTACTATAAGAAACACAATTATTGGCTTGTTTTACACAAAATTTAATTTTCTTTTGATAGAATTAAACAACTCATATACATTTTGTACAATGAAATAATATTATATTATTTTATACACAACACCAAAAGAATATTTCACACAACACTGACTTGGCTTGCGTTACATGCAAAAGCGACCTTCCTCGATGGCTTGTGTTGTACGTAATACCGAGTTTCACTAAACAACAATATATTATTATAATATTGTTGTAAACTAGCCGTTATTAATAGTATTAACCAAATTATTAATATTATAACATTATAATTCATATTATATATTTTATAGAACATGGTATGAGAATAAATTAATTTTTTGGATAAAAGAAGTATTTTTCAGAAAATTCAGTTTTGTCTCCTTTTGATGGTGCACCCATTTTATATCTAATATTTGACAATTTCAGAAGTTTAATTTGATAAATTAAATTTATTTTTTTGAATTAGGATATAAAAATTTACGCGGTATAAAATTTTGACATTATTATGATAACCTTCATATTTTGATGAACAGTAAAAATACGCTAAATTTTAATTAAAAACAACTTTTTTCATCAAGATAATTTATATGGATAAATTATAATATTAAATAGTTTTAAACTATAAATAGAATATATTTTTACCATTTAATATAATTTATGTCATTAGCATTAATTTTAAATTGAATTCATAGATAAAAACATTTCAATCTTTTTCAATGTTTTAAATTTTAAAACCCGTTTTCTCAACAACGGGATTAATTTTAAATTAGTTACTGATACTTCTGTGTTTTTAATTTGAAAAAATGGATTCCATATTTGGAATTAGTAGGTCA
Source organism: Viscum album (assembly GCA_963277665.1). Classification (NCBI taxonomy): domain Eukaryota; kingdom Viridiplantae; phylum Streptophyta; class Magnoliopsida; order Santalales; family Viscaceae; genus Viscum; species Viscum album. Next base: position 609,307,280 of record OY728129.1, on the reverse strand, counting down.
AAATTATGCTAATAGGCTACTTTTATTTTTTTCCATTATTAATAGTAACTACGATACATTTAATTTACCATAGTAAAAAGTAAATTGGGAAATTAAGGGTACAAATAATATTATAAAATTACCCTAACACTTGTCTTAATATAATTTGATGATTTCAATTCGTCATAAAATATAATTGGGTTGAAAATATATCTATTAGAACCCATTTCGATGAGATTAGTACCTTTAATTTATTTTATTTAAAGGAATGTGAAATATGCCTCACTCAAACTTTAATAATAAAATTATTTTTAATATCAGGTTAAATGGAATATAAATTCGATTATAAATAGTAATTTTAAAGCTAAGTGTTTTTTATTTATCATGGTAATTTATTTCTAATTTTTAATAAATATATAATTACCTTAATAGCTTATACATTAATGATGGAAAAATTATTTATTTAGTGAAAAATCAATAATATAGTTTTTATTAAAATAATAATACCCATAAAAAGGCACTAAAACTTGACAAAAACTTATTTGTCAAGTATATCTACCCCATAATCATCCCAGTGTCTACATGTGTACAATTGTGAGGATTATAAAATAGATTATGACATTTATATTATTTTATTTTAAATGTTGTCGAAGTTGTCACCTTCATAATTTAATAAAACGCCATTTTAAATGTTGGGTGTTTTAGAATATAAATTATACTAAAATTATTATTATGAAATATATTATATTTATATTCATCATAGTATTTTATTTTGAATTTTTATTCAAAAATATGTACTTTAAATAATTGTACAAATATTTTGTAGTAATTATCTTTTTAAGAGAAATATCAAAGAAATTTTTTTAAAAATATTAAAATAAATATTATATGAACTAATTAATGTTCTCCACAAATTTTATATATGAATATAAAATTTTAGGAATCTATTAAATATTTTTGTTTTACTCTATCATCTAATTTTATTTCTTTTAAATTCAAATAAATGAATAGTGTCAAAATTGACACTATTGATATTTTATAAAAATATCATATTATTAAATTGTTTAAAAATCACAAACATATTAAAAAAAATAAAAAAATGGAATTTATATTGTCCAATATGTCAGAAAGTATCCAATTATGGAAAATTAACAAAACATAAGTAAGTATTTATAAGAATATATAATTTTTAATTTCATTACCACAAATAAAATTAAATAGATTAAATAATGATAAATCAAAATGATAATGTTTAAAATAATATAAAAAAATTTATAAATTTGATTTTTTATGATATAAAAACACTATATTATCTCATATTATAACGTGAGTAATTTTGGATGTTTTTAAGTGGTATTTGAGTTTATTATAAATTAATATTTCGGAGGTTTCCAGAAATGCCCCTCTACTCTCTTATAAAAGGGAACCTCCTCCCTCTTCTCATCACTCCATTTTGAGCATTAAAGCTCGGCCAAAACCTTCCCATTTTACTTCTAAACTTACATATAAACATACTATAGGTCATTATCTTCTTCAAAGACTAACTTTAGTGCCGTAAGAGGAGGTTTAGAAGAGGCGTGTCGAAGAAGAGGTAATTTCCCTTACCGATTCTTTCAAAATTATTACTTATTATAATTCCTCTATATGATTTGTTTCATTATTAAGTAATAACTCCAGTATATCTTATATACTTATATTTTATTATGAGTTAAAAAAAACCATATTTTTCTTTTTATCCATCCTACGAAAAACAAAATCACCGCGCGTGCGTACGTCGGACGTACCGTCTCCACGCTGTGGTTTAATCTGTTTTTCCAACACCACCTTAAATGGATGGGTATAATGGTGGAAATAATAACTATATATTATTATTATAACATGATACTAATTATTAGATATTATATCATCTAATCCAATTACATTCTATAATTATGCAAATGATATCATCGCTCGTGCGTACGTACAGAATATTTTCTCCACAACGTGATGAGATTCATTTTCCATGTTAACCATTAATGAATGATTATAAAGTATATATAATGAATAATAATTATATATATGACATAATAATGATAATTTATTTATGTATATATATATTTCATCTACTTACTTCCATTCAAGTCAATAAGGAAAGGAAAACTGCGTTCATTCGTACGTACGACCTACCGTCTCCATAAACAGTGTATTTAATCTCATTTATCTTTGTATTATATATATATATATAGACAATAAATATATATATGATATATAAATCATTTTTTATATTTTGGAAGTAATTAAATCAAGATATAAGTAATAATATCAAGAAAAAAAAGTCCAAACATGTAAGGTAAATAAAACGATTATTACCCAAAACGTTGCTTCAACATAGAATTGACAAATGAACGAGCAATATAGATTCATAAGTGAATCATATATGATATCATAAAAATTACTATTATTCTTAAATAAGTCAAGTACATTATTTAAATCATTATACGATATGTTCAGACACATAAGGATGAAATCAAACCTATGGTACGAGATTATTTCATCTCACTTTTATTTATGTGAGACATATGCCTTAATCACCATCTCTTTATATTTTATGGAGTTTATGCTTCACATTAATGTATTATGATTTTTATTATGAATGATACTATATTTACATATGCATGTAATTTTCGTTATTTTATAAAATACATGACTCCACCCATCGTAAATGGTAATGGATAATTTTGCAATCACATTTTTATCCGAGATTTCTTATATATAATTATTTACTGGGGTTATATTTGTCATACATGTCCATGTTTTATAAAATTGTTTTCATAAGGTATTTAATATTCTTCCATGTTAGTTTAAATTAATGTTTGCCTCTTTTTGGCTTTTACCATGTGGCATGGAAGGAATGTTTCTTTTGTTTACAAAACAAAGTACTTTTTGAGTTTTCTGGTAAAAGTATGAGGATAAGGTTTCTTAACACATACATAATGAATGGATTTTTTATCATTTCCTTGAGAATTATTTCCATAAATATTAATTTACATGTTTTAATGTTTAAATCAAATTAAGTTATTTAGTTTTAAAATAGCATGACCTATTGAGAAAAGAAAATATTTTTGAATAAGAAATCATATTTTTCTGAAGAACTAAGTTCAAGTGTTATCAAAATTATTTTCCATCTAAGATGATATAGGGTTATGTTTCCATTTATATTATTTATTTTATTTGATTATGTTATGATGGAATCATTCTTATGAAGTACTTTTATCTTATATAGATTATGTTATGATGGCATGATGTTTAAGAATCCCATTTTATTACATGGGTTATCCTATGTTGTATGATTTATGATTTTGTGGAATAAAAAAGAGTGGTATCATTATGAGATGTGTGGGACCTATATCTCCCTCCAATGCGATAGGTAATGATTTATATCTCATGAGATAGACATGGCTGGTACAACAAGTAAATCCGGTATTGTAATACAGGGCTGGAACGACAAGTAGACCCGATTCAGTATTGGACTTTTCCACGATGATGGTCTTGGAAGCAAAGCATTGGATACTATGAAAATAATATCATGTACTTAATGGTTTTCCAAAATTGCATGTTTTATTACCATGCTATTTTATCATGATTAATGTTTCTATGTGATCTATGCCTTACATACTGCCATGATTTATTTCATGACTCAAGATTTTGATGTTTAAACATTATGGTCATGTTTTTAAAGTCAAATGTATAAGTTTTTTATTTTAACCATGCTTACCCTTACTGTGAATTTGAGATCACCCTTTATATGTTTTCTTTTCTAAAGGATTTAATGAATGGTTTTATGTAAGAAAACAAAAGTGGAAGATCTTTATGGGAGATGTTGAACATATTTCACCCTGATTAGAAGATTATGTTCCTAGTTTCCAAAGACACTAAACTAATAAGGTCTTTGGGAATTTGTTTTTTTGTTATGTATTAATTATTCAGAAAATGTAACGTAATGTCCAGGTACAACCAGCTTGGGGATGTTACAAGGATGAGATTGTTGATGACTATTTCTATCGGGTGAACGTCACGAACCGAATCTGGTTGCCTTCAAAATCGGCACCTGACCCGGTCCATGGAAAGAACCGAAGGGCGTTCCCGATCCCCACGGGCTGGAACAAGTTCCTGGGTATCATAAAATGAAAATTGGGAACAATTTACCCGAGTTTATAAACATAAAACAACAAAAGAATCCAATAAAACGAATCTAGTTTTTTCAAACCAAACAATCTTTTACAAAAATTTATAACTGAATTACATAGCTTAAAACAACTCAAAAAGACTATACCAAATGTACAAAACCAAATAAGGAAAGCCCAAGAACCCTCATGGAAAGGGGCACCGCCCTCAAGCCACCTCCACAAGACTTCACCACCAAGGACCTACTAGAAACACGAACCACTGGAAAACAAAACTGTACCCAACCTGCGACAACAAAAATAACCAAGTCAACTTACACCCAAGGGTATACGTAGGGTGTGATCCAATTCCCATTAGGATACCACCACTATGAGATTCCATGTGATAATCATTTAAAGACGAAAAGAATGAATGTTTTCAAAAACATGAAAAGCTAGTTACAATTTCTAAAAGATGCAACTAAAAAAATCAGTTTTCAAGTGGGCTAATTTAAAGAATAAGCACTTTTAAAATGAATACCAAGGCTACTGAATTTTCCATCCACTCATACCGTATGACTACAATAATCAAAAAATATCTAGTGAGCAAAGGCAATGGGAAATAACCCCACGGCACTAGCTAGTTGTGGGTCCTAGGTACCTTGTATCTCGGTGAGAGTAACCATCACAAATATCCATTCTCGTGCACGAGCCACTAGTAGGGTACATACCCATAACCTAGTGGTCCCCAATCATCATCATCATAATTTAGTTAGAGTTTTAAGCGTCAATCTTGCTAAGTGAAACTGAGGCCAAACCCCACGGATTCACTAGCATACTAGTACACATCCACCCACCTAGATACCTGGGTTTTCCCATTGTGCTCAAACAAGTTCAACAAGTCAATGAATATAATATTCACAAGAAAATAATATTTACATACCCTAAATTCACCATATAGACCACATGCATACAACACAAGTCCCAAAAGTCCACTTTTCATTCAAATTGATTTGGAAATCCGACTCACACCAAAATAGCCCACAACACTTTTCACATTTCTTTAACACTTCCAAATATTCATTAAAATTTTTTATAAAACCAATCCAATATATTACAACTCTCATAATAGTCCAATCACTTGTTGCATAACACCCCTTTTTCCTTCAAAAACATTTTATCATTAAACTTACATGAAAGATCCCACAAACAAGTTTCGCTCCAACATCACAATTTACTAAAACATTATAGAAATTTAAAAAACATTCTAACAATATTTGAAATCGTAAAAAATTACTTCACCTTTAAAAACACTATAATACATGAACACATATACCAAACAGAACATATTCACCCTTTTCCCACTTTGTTTAACCAACAAAAACATTTAAAATTTTCATAAAAAGAGCCCAAGTGGTGCAAATATGTCTCGCACAAAAAAACCCATTTCAAAAACCTATTTTTAAGCCAAAATCACACTAATATCTTACAAAAACAGAATTGGCATCCCAATCAACATGTAATAATCCACTTTCAAATGTTATATAATCACCATGAACAATATCACAAAAGATACCCATGAGAACACACAAATCCATAAAACACTTTCAATGAGTATAACAAGGTTACACACATAAAACCCATTAAAAGACCCTCATTTTTAGGCCCACATGACACTATATTATTACCCAACCAAAATTGGCAGCCTTGTTCAACAACTAATAAATCATTTCCACGTTTTACAAAACTACTACAAGAGATAACTCAAGAAATACATTTGAAAAATACGTACTTCATTCAAAAATGTAACTTTAATACCAAATGCTTTACTATTGCTACCAAAAATAGTTTTATCATAATAAACAGCATATAAGGAATATGAAAAATTATTTAATCAAGCAAACTAACTCATCATTAAATGGTTACCCATGGAATCACCTACCGAATGTGTCGAAACCCTCAAATATTGGGGCGAAACATCAACCGCATGACCGCCACACCTCAAGGAAGTTAAAAGTTACCTAAAACCTCAATATTTCACCCACAATACAGTAATTTAGAACCTAGGCATGAAACCTAACTTCTGGAATTTTTATAATTCATGAATTAGGGAAGAAACCCTAAGAAATTTGAAGGAGAAAAGAAATAGACTCACCTACTTGAAGTATCCTGAATTAATCACTCCAAAAACAATAGTTTCTGAATTTTAAAACAGCCCAAATTCAGGGATTGTTCGAACAAGATTTAGGAGGTAATTTAGGAACTGAAATGGAGGGAAAAGAGTAAGAATTGAGAGAGTTAATAAGGGATGAAGTTACCTCTTCAATTCTGGACGATCTGGGACACCCTATGAATATGATTCCTAATTCTCGATTTCAAAGAGCTACAAGGAGGGGGTAAAGGCAAAGGGAGCGTGCCTGGGGTTTTTAGGGTCAAGAGGGAGGTGGAATCACTGAAAAAACGCAAATAGTGAAGGAGATATAATACAATTAAAAATTATTTTTAATGCAGGAAATGGGCCTTCGGGCAGGCCCAATATCTTAAATAAAATCCCATATCCACCATGATTATGGATTTATAAAGGCTCCAAATTTATAATTTGGTGTTAATAGGTCCTAGGAGACCATTTAGCAATTATAATGATGGAAAAATATTAAAAAATGAAAATGTTATAAAGGAATAAAAATTTATTTTTAAATCTAGAATTGGGCTCACGGTTTGGCCCAATTAATGAAAACTCATCCATTTCTCCATAAAACCTTTGGAAACCATCCAAAACAAAGAATGAAAGGAAAATAAATGATATTTACCTTCAAAATAAGTCATTTATGTGACAATTATCCCCACCATGAAAACATTCCGTCCCCTGAAAGCTACCGAACGACCAAATACGGAAACCAAACCCAACTGATAAACCAAGATATACTCCCTTTCCAGGTTTCGCCCCCAAAGGCCAGAACACCTCCATTGATCAATTAAGGAAGGAATACTTCACAACAAAATCAAACACCACTTTCCTGAAACAATCAATCACATTCAGGCTTTATCCCAAAGGAAAACTCCTCAGACTCTATCTGAACAAGACTCAAGCAATTCACTCAAACGAACAACAACAACGAACAAGGTTATACATACCTTGCTATAACTAAACCATTGGGCACACTCCAATCTCAATGGTTAACCAAGGCAGATTTAGGTATCTTGATAGATCCGAATGAGACTACCTACCACCAATCCTTGACCATTGATAAGTCTAAGTTATTGGTACGGGGGAAAAAAATAGGCTCCCCACCATAAGAACCAACAATCTTAATCGACCAGCATGGGCCAGTACAGAAAGATCCCATAATATAAAGTGTTGGGATGACCACATGGTTAGTCTGCACGGTTTGGGAAACCATGAACTAAAAGTGGAGATTCTTCTATCTACATGGTTTTTTGGGGCATGGTCACTACTAACCAAGTGCAAACCGTGTGGTCAACCTGTCTAGACAAACTTCATACCTTTCTCTAAAGACTCAATGGAAACCAAAGGGGGAGGGAATAACATTGGGTGATGACATGGGTACAATGCCCTCCACCTATTTCCACCTAACATGAACAGTAGAAGAGATATGATGACACCATAGGTTTAAAATATTCTTATCTTTCATATTGAGGATAGGAATTTGCACAAGGGTTTAAATGACACTTTGGTTTCCCCTGACTACGTGCCAGCTTATCTACGGGACCTATGGCTGGAGGTCAAAATATTGATGCATCTTTGGCCTCACAGTTAGGCTTTGGAAACCACCTGAATGAGAATACTTCTTTCATTGCAAACAACAACTACACCACAATCCCCGATAAGTTTTTCCAAGACATAACACATTCCAAACTCACTTTACCCTAACTCAATATTTCACTGAAACAAGGGATTAGAAGATGTACACACATCACACCTTGTTTGTTCGGGTGAGAAACAATAGAAGTAAATAACACTTATACTAACCTTCCTCTAAAATGGAATATTTTTTTATGTTTTTTTTTCAAGGGAGACATTCTCCCAACATAATAGATACTCTCAGATGATTTCCCAACTTTCACCTTTAAAATCAATCGAGCACATGACATCACAAGGAATCACTGAACATGACCATTGTGAAAAATATAAACAATGAATAGAGAGGGAACTTGTACAACATCCCCAACAACACACAATTCTAGAAAGTGGCCAAAATATCCTCTCATGACCAGATTTCCCACACTAGTAGTTTAACATGAACTCCTTCTTCGAAGAGACTATGAAGGACTGAGAGTTACTCTTAGACACTATCCAAATACTCATCCATGCTAACAACCCCAGAACACTTCCACCTTCGCAAAATTAAGAAACATAAGAGGCTAAGGTCACTTTCAACCATCCATAATCAATCTCCCACTACAAGAGGATACACAAAACCAATAAAGGAAAGGGTGTATACTCAATCTAAAAATCTCAAGAAATAGATTCCTTATATTGATCAACTGGAGGATTTTCCAATGGAGAAACAATCTGGGATGCGCTTCAGTTATGCATTAACCTTTAATGGGGGCGTACCTTATCCAATGAGAGAACCCAAGGACCCAACCAATCTGTTCCATTGGTCAAAACAAGCCATAAACCAGCTCCAAACACATGAAGGGAACCACAGTAAAGGCATCCCAAAACATTTTTCAAAAGAGACCACTAACCGTCCCTACAACACAGCTTACCGACCAAACACAAACCCAAAACACAGTTCAAACAGAAGGGGTTCTTGGAATCAAAACATCCCACAACATCAACATTTTCAAAAACCCATAATAAAAAACATAAAAAAATATTCATCAAGACATCATGTTTTTCTTTAAAAGTAATTCTTTGAGAACAAACATTTTAGCAGTATGTGTATCCACCAATGGTACCCCATGGGCCTCACACATGCATGTTTTTATGCCACACTGGGCACCCTCCTCATATCTATCCCAGAACTCATCCAATCATGTCATCAACCATCCATCATCCCATATAACCCCATGCATGTGGTCACTCACAGAAATACCAATGGTTAAAACAAATATTCTTTCCACATTTCAAAACCAAAACCGCCAACCAACACATCCTTTTTCTCAAAACTGCTAACCAAGGGATCCAAATACCAATTCAAATATTACAAAAATTTTCATAAAGAAACAACCATTTATAAAATAACTCAATTTCATGTTATTCACATCAATTTCATAAGATCTCATCCCAACAAAACACCCTATGATAGTTTAGAAAACACTATTGGAAACAATTTTTCAAAACTAACTTCAGTATAGTTTCTGCTTTCAAAAGAGGTGTAAGCACACCATTTCCCATTTCAAAATAATTATGAATATTTACTTCCACTATTTCATAAATCAAACCATTCCATATTTATTTGAAAATCATTTCTCAAAAACCTTACACTTGTTAAAACCAAGTCACTTTAAAACCAAAGTTCAAATATTTCAAAACTAAAGAACACAAGACAATGCGAGAGGAAACTAGTTTCAGTGGGTGACTTGGACATATGGTTGGCGGACATATTCCAATCACTTCACTGTCACAGAGAGTGTTCTTGGTAATATCCCTAGCTCCACATGGCTTACCAGGCCCTGTGAGATTACTGAGACCATTAACCCAACTCTCCTTTCATTTCCCCTAATCATTTCTAAACCAAGAAAACCAATGGACTCTAAAAGGTCCCGAAATCCCATAGAAACTTGAATCCTACCAAGAGGTGTGGTGATCAGGCACACTAATAATAACTGATATTCAAAGTACCAAAAATCCTAACTCCATATTATCCGGATTGTTACCCAAATAACATTACCCAAAGAGAGCGAACCACACTCTGATACCATTTTTTCACGAACCGAATCTGGTCGCCATCAAAATCGGCACCCAACCCGGTCCATGGAAAGACCCAGAGGGCGTTACCGATCCCCTAGAGGCTGGCACAAGTTCCTGGGTATCATAAAATTAAAATTGGGAATGATTTACCAGAGTTTATATACATAAAACAACAAAAGAATCCAATAAAACGAATCTGGATTTTTGAAAACAAACAATCTTTTACAAAAATTCAGAACTAAATTACATAGCTTAAAACAACTCAAAAAGACTATACCAAAGGTACAAAACCAAATGAGGACAGCCAAAGAACCCTCATGGAAAGGGGAACCGCCCTCAAGCCACCTCCACAAGACTTCACCACCAAGGACCTGCTAGAAACCCGAACCACTGGAACAAAAAAAAACCGTACCCAACCTGCGACAACAAAAATAACCAAGTCTACTTACACCCAAGGGTGTAAGTAGGGTGTGATCCAATTACAATTAGGATACCACCACTAAGATATTCAATGTGATAAACATTTAAAGACAAAAATAATGAAAGTTTTCAAAAACATGAAAAGCTAGTTACAATTTCTAAAATATGCAACTAAAAATATCAGTTTTCAAGTGGGATAATTTAAAGAATAAACACATTTAAAATAAATACCAAGGCTACTGAATTTTCCATCCACTCATACCGTATTGAGAATATAAGCACAAAATATATAGTGAGCACAAGCAATGGGAAATAACCCCTAGGCACTAGCTAGTTGCGGGTCCCAGGTACCTCGTATCTCGGTGAGAGTAACCAACACAAATATCCATTCTCGTGCATGAGCCACTAGTAGGGTACCTACCCATAACCTAGTGGTCCCCAATCATCATAATCATAATTTACTTAGAGTTGTAAGTGTCAATCATGCTAAGTGAAACTGAGGCCAAACCCACGGATTCACTAGCATACTAGTACACATCCACATACCTAGATACTCGAGTTTTCCCATCGTTATCAAACAAGTTAAAAAAGTCAATTAATATAATAATCACAAGAATATAATATTTCCATATCCTAAATTCACCAAACATCCCACACGTATACAACACGAGTCACAAAAGTCCACTTTTCATTCAAATTGATTTGGAAATCCGACTCACACCAAAATAGCCCACAACACTTTTCACATTTCTTTAACACTTCAAAAAATTAATTAAAAATTTTTATAAAACCAATCCAATATATTAAAACTCTCATAAAATCCCACTCAATTGTTACATAACAACAATTTTACCGTCAAAATCATTTTATCATTAAACATACATTAAAGAACCCACAAACAAGTTTTGCTCCAACATCACAATTTACTAAAACATTATAGAAATTTACAAAACATTCTAAAAATATTTGAAATAGTAAAACATAAATTCACCTATAAAAACACTATAATACATGAACACATATACAAAAAAGTACATATTCACCCTTTTCCCACTTTTTTTAACTAACTAAAACATTTACAATTTTCATAAAAAGAACCCAAGTGGTGCAAATATGTATTGCACAAAAAACTCATTTCAAAAACCTATTTTTAAGCCAAAATCACACCAATATCTTACCAAAATAGAATTTTCATTCCAATGAACATGTAATAATCCACTTTCAAATGTTATATAATCATCTTGAACAATATCGCAAAAGATACCCCTGAGAACACACAAATCCATAAAACACTTTCAAAGAGTATTACATGGTTACACACATAAAACATATTAAAAGACCTTCATTTTTATACCCAAATGACACTATATTATTACAAACCCAAAATTGGCAGCCCCGTTCAACAACTAATAAATCACTTCCACGTTTTACAAAACTACTACAAGAGATAACTCAAGAAATACATTTGAAAAATACATACTTCAAACAAAAATGTAACTTTAATACCAAATTCTTTACTATTGCTACCAAAAATGGATTTCTCATAATAAACAGCATATAAGGAATATGAAAAATTATTTAATCAAGCAAACTAACTCATCATTAAATGGTTACCCATGGAATCACCTACCAAATGTGTTGACACCCTCAAATATTGGGGCGAAACATCAACCGCACGACCGCCGCACCTCAATGAAGATAAAAGAGACCTAAAACCTCAATATTTCACCCAAAATAAAGAAATTTAGAACCTAGGTAAAAAACCTAACTTCTGGAAGTTTTATAATTCAAGAATTAGGGAAGAAACCCTAAGCAATTTGAAATAGGAATGAAGTAGACTCACCTACTTAAAGTATCCTGAATTAATCACTCCAAAAAAAATAGTTTCTGAAATTTAAAACAACCCAAATTCAGGGATTGTTCGAAAACGATTTAGGAGGTAATTTAGGAACTGAAATAGAGGGAAACATGTATGAATTGAGGGAGTTAAGAAGTGATGAAGTTACCTCTTCAATTGTGGCCGATCTGAGACACCCTATGAACATCATCCCTAATTCACGATTTCAAAGAGCTCCAAGTAGTGCGGAAAGGAAAAGGGAGCGTGCCTGGGGTTTTTAGGGTCGAGAGGGAGGTGGAATCACCGAAAAAACGCAAATAGTGAAGGAGATATAAAAAAAATAAAAATTATTTTTAATGTAGGAAATGGGCCTTCGGGCAGTCCCAATATCTTTAATAAAAACCCATATCCACCATGATTATGGATTTATAAAGGCTCCAAATTTATGTTTTGGTGTTAATAGGTCAGAGGTGACCATTTAGGAATTAGAATGAGGGAAAATATTAAAAAATGAAAATGTAATAAAGAAAACAAAATTTATTTTTAAATCTGGAATTGGGCTCACGGTTCGGCCCAATTCCTGAAAACTAATCTATTTCTCCATAAAACCTTTGGAAACCATCCAAAAAAAAGAATGAAAGGAAAATAAATGAAATTTACCTTCATAATAAGTCATGTATGTGACAGTGAATGATATTTTCAATGACATCAGGGGATTTGGTGCTGAAATATTATACTACTACCAAAAAGTAAATGTAAAATATTTCTAGAAATATTTTATTTAAATATTTCATCTATAAAAGATAGGTACAATATTTCTACTAATGAGTTAAAAAATACTCATATTAATTACAGGGTGAGAAAATATATTGTTTTTATGAAATATGATAAAGAGGATGTTGATTTAAAAGCCTTGAAAATGATGAAGATAAAGGGGTGGTTTTTAAACATTATGTGATTCAAATGATTATAAAGAAAGTGATGTGAATCAAAAATGAGTTATTAATTTTATCTCTAAAAATATTAAAATAGGTAAAGGGAAATGAGAGAGAAAAACATCACTCATTTGATTTAAATATGTGGGGGTTGGACACTTTTTTCCCTGATCTTCCAATAATGAATAATGGTGTATAGTATGAAGAATTGGGGCATAAATATATGCCTCATAGAAAAATCCAAAGGTGAAGTTCCAAAGAATAAATTTTTTTGAAAAACAAAAAAGAACAAATCAATGAACAATTAAGAGAAAAATATTAAGTAAAGAGAAAGAATATAAATCTTCATTATGTAGTGATTTTGAAGACAAACATACTATAAAATCTACTAACTCCATGCCATAGTATAAAATAATAGAATAAATCTCAATTTAAAATGAATTAGGATAACAACCCTTTATGGAATACATGTTGAGAACTGAGTTTGAAATTTTTCTTAAAAATTGATCAAAATAAAAAAGAAATTAAATTCCATAATAATGAATCTAAAATAATGAGCAAATAGAAATATTATTTTCATAATAGTGTGAATCATCAAAAATAAAAAATAAATCTTATTAGAGTAAATGTGACTGAACAAGACACGATTATGAAGGAATAGGAAAATAAAGTTACTTCTAAAGAAGAATAACAATATAGGGATCTTTCAAGGTATATTAAGGATGAAAATACACAATAATAAATGAATAATTATTTTTATATATCCATGGAAATGAAATATAACTCATTTAAAACTGTAGGGAATAATTATTCCCAAGTTCAAGTAAAATCTACAATAATGAAACATGAAAGTTACAAATTTGTTTTAACTAAAAATACAGGTTAGAAAATCTAATCTAGGGAAGAATGGGTTGAAAATAAATATTATACGGAGAAATAAAAATCTCAGTAAGAATATGGAAATAATAAATAGGAAATCTCTTTAGAACCCAAAAAATTAATGGAAGTATTTGAATTGAAATAAAAATCTAGAACTGGAAGACAAGATTAAGAACTTCCAAGAAAAGTTAGATTTAAGTATTATTGTTTTTTTGGGGTGTATAATGATATTAATAATTTTATTTATAGTATAATATTCATATTCCATTTAACTATATAGGTTTATAATTTAGGTGGATATATTTAGAAAACAAAAGTACCTAATTGTAGATAAGTAACAGAGTAAATGAGAATTCATATGTGATGCATGTCGAAAAATGTTTTGAGTGTATTGGGGGAAGTATGAAAGATATGTGTACAAAGATCACTATGAATAAGAATATATTACCTTTACTCTAGGTCAAAATCAATGTTATGATGGTGAAAATAATACTTTTAACCAAAGTAAGATAATTAAGTCCTTCTTAGTGGAGGTGTCACTCAAATACTACAAGAGGAGTAACCCATGGATCCTTGATAGTGGGTTTTAATCACATATAAATGAGGATTTCAATTTTTTGAAAAAAACTCATTAACATGGTGGTGGTTTTGTGATATTTGGTAATGAGAACTCTCTAATAATTAAATAGACTGAAATAGTCAAGATATAATCCTAAAAACCAAATTCAAAATATATATTGTTTATTTATGGGATTAAGTAATTTTTTTTTTGATTTTGAGTAACCATTGGGATGATGATAATGGTATTATCATTATAATTAAAACATGCATATTTAAGAGGGAAAAGGATGGAAGAATTATAAAAAATGGTGATGAAAACAATAGTAACCTTTTTCAGATAGGGTATTTGAAAAATGATTACCATTTGAGTTTAAAAGATGAGAAACAATTGTTTTATAAACAATTAAATATATTTTTTATATAATTATATGACATATTAACATGGGTGTTTAGTTGATAAACTTACATCATCTCGATAGAGAATGACAAGATATTTTTGAATCTTTCCAAATGGTAAAAATTAAACCATGTTGGCCTAAATAGGTAGAAATAAAATCTAAAAATCATCTTGAGCTAATACATTCAAAATTGAGTTGACCAATAGAAAAAAAGTCCACTATGTATGATCTTTATTTTTTAAAACATTTATTGACTTTATTATCAGAATAAACAATTTTATGCCTATAAAATACAAATTATAGATAGTTATATTTATTATAATTATTTAGAGAATAGTTGAGAAATAATTTGGGATGTGCATCAGGAAATTAAGATCTGTGAATTAAAAGGGGTTCAAAAGTAGTTCATATGAAACTTACTAAAAAATAGGGAATTAATAACTAGAATAGTAATATTCACTCAATATAACAATATTGTGTGGTAGAGATGAAAAATAAAATATTGGGAGAGATTGGAGGAGATAAAGTGATAAAATATATCATCTAAATGTTTTAATGAAGAGTGGTTTTTCATAAAGCATTTCATGTTCAAGAAGATTATTTTTGAAGAAAAAATCTAATATGAAATCATACTAAATGTTTTATAATAATATAATCAACTTGGAATACTTTAGAGTGTTTGGGAGTCCATGTCTAATGATGATTAAAAATGAAATGATTCGGAAATTTAATGAAAAAGATGCTGAAGGCATCAATCATGTGTAGCAATCTAGTGGAAAGGGATATAGATGTTGGAACAAGAAATTTTATAAAGTAATTGAGTATTTTGAGGTGAAAATCATTTAAAATAATCCCAATATTATTTTTCCAGATTAACTAGATTTTGAGGATTTTATTGAAGATAAAAAACAAAATTGTTAGAAAATCAATGAGGAACTGCTTAAGGCTGGGTATCATTAAATAGATGATGATTCTTTCCTAGATAGTGATTAGGAGTAGTTTACTGAAAGTATAAATTAGAATTTTAATTGTTTAAAATCCCACTAGAAACTATAATCATCATTGGATGTTATAGTGAAACTGTTCAAACTAGATGAAGACTAGGGAATAAGAATTAAACAACTCTAATTTCTAAAATTTAACTACATTATTCAATAGAATCTATTAATTACAAATAGTGTGACAAAGTTATAAATTATGAATTTATCTATATAGAGAATATTTTCATATGGTATCTTATTCCCAGTCCAAAAGAAAAAAATGTTATTCGGATCAAGTGGGTGTTTATAAAGAAATTAACTAGCATGGAAAATAGTACCCAGAACGAGGATAGAATTGTTTAAAAGTTCACTCACAAGATAAAATAGTTGATTTTGAGGAGATAATTTCTTTCAAAAATGGCGAACTTTAAGACGTGTACATTGAGAAACATAAAGGGTTTTTTCATGAAAATGATGGTATTATGGAATTAATGATGAAAATGTTTTTATATCGAATAAAGTATGATCCTATGGAATGGTATTAAAATCATGATAACTTTTAGAAAAAATAAAATTCATAAAATGAAATGTGGAACAATATATAACAAAATAAAGAAATTTATTCTCAAATTTATTATATATATTGATGAAATTATTTTTATAAGTTTCCTATAGAGTGCCTATAATATGTTTAGAAGTAAAATTAAGAACTTTTTGTAGATATTTATACTGAGGGAAAAGAGACATTTTATGAGATTACAAGTGACGAAAAAATAAAATTTTATTTTTATTCCCCATGAAAAATATAAAAAACTATTGTTTAAGATATTTTTGATGATGGAATATAATAATGTTTCTATATCTATGAAATTTGGGATGAAACTATTACATTTAATTAAAGGTGCGAGTGTAGATAAAAAATATTTCATTAGATCTATTGGAAACATGATTCAAATAAATACATATCGACCATATATTCTCTATGTTGTGAGTTTGTTTGATAGATATTAGAGTGATCCTAAGGAATCTCATCTTATGTCTTTTTGAAAGGTCCTAAAATATGTCAAAGGGACATTGAGATATGGGATATAGTATAAGAATTAAAATAACACATATATGTTAGATTGTTTGAATGTTGGATATGGTATATGTTGTGATGATAAGAGGTACACGTTCATTTCATTTTTTGGGAGTATTATATTAATATTAAATATAGAAAAGAAAAAATATATTACTTTGATAACCACATAATCTATATATATGTTTTCTATATGTTCTTACACCTATATGATATGGATTGACCAACAACTTGAATACTTTGGTGGTGGGGATTGAAAATCCTCTATATTTTTATATCAAAAAAAACTATCAATAATATTTCTTAAAATACAATACAACACTAAAGGTATAAGAAAATTGATATCAAATTTCATTTTATTATAGAGATAGTTTCTAATGGATTCATCAAGATGAAATATATTCCTACCAAGACTAGTCGGTATATATTTTTACATAATCTTAGCCTAAATATAGCTTTGAGACTCTGAGGAAAAACATGAATGTTTATCCCTTCCATATCCCTTGAGGGACATTAGGAAAACCACCAATTAAATTTTGATGTGTTTTCAAGGGAATATAAGTGAAAAAACTCTATATCTTCCCATTTTGAATCATAGTTTATCATTATCATAATAATAGCGAGTAAAATTTGAAGCATTGAGAGTATAGTTTGGCGGAGAATTAAAATTAATTTATAAATTATTTATTGTCAGCAATGAATGAAATTATCTGGGAAAAACTGAATTATACTTTTTTTGTGGATTCAAGATACTTATATTTTTATAAAGGGTCTAGTTCAGTGTTTCTGAAGTAATTTTTGAGTTTCGTAAGAGTTACATTAGATTTACAACATTTCCAAAGTGGGGGGATCAAAGTACCCTTTGTATTTAATAAATAATGTTGTATATGTTTTAATTTTTAAATGAGATGTATTTGGATGTGTTTAGAATGTTTCCTAGGGGATTGGGAAGGTTATTACTTCATTTTGAGGTGATTTTCATTGAGCTGGATTAGTTTTGAAAAATGTAGTATTGGTGATTTTTTCAAAATCATGAACCTTCTAGACTCCATAGGTGAGGTCATTGAGGCTCAAAATAGAAAATATAAAGGTTGAAACAAAAGTTATTAAGGATGAAAGGCTTCATAAGGACCATTTATAGTTTTTCATAAGATTATTTATTAAATTAATAAGCTTGAGAATTCATATTCATATGATTCATCAAACTTCGTAAGGATCAAAGAATGTAATGTTTATATAAGTTTTAATTAGGTTTTTAGAAGACTTCACAAGATTTATAAACTTTTTAATGTTCAAGCTATGTGATGTTATAGATCATTAAATGGTATATGGATACATTATATGGTTTATTGGAATCATTAAAAAGTATTTTCAATATTCTAATGTTGATGAGTGTTGTATTTTACAACTGTAACATCATTATAAGGTTCCTTACAACTTCATAAGTTTCATTACATTGTAAAAATGGTTAACCCAGAGAATCAAGAATTAATTATTCTTAATAATGAGGATAAAATCATTGAATGAATTTTTTTATTCATTGATTAAGTATCAGATTTATTCTAATAAATTGTGATTCAAGCAAAGAAATATTAGATGCTTCAATATGAAAATTGTGATACCATATCATGATTCATAAAATAATACAATCATGGATGTAATTTAAATTCTGTAATTTTTTTTATAAATTTGATGAAATAATAATTCCAAATATTTATAGAGATTTAAAATGATATATATATCAGGATTAAATGAGAAGATCATGTACATATTCAAAGGAATTTATTATTATTTTCTTAAATTATTTATCATAATTACTATTTCTATTATTTAGGGATATTCTATACAGTAAAAAATCATAGATGTTACCATAAATAGTTTTTGAAATATTATTTGTTGAATATGATGAATATAAATGGGATAAATTAAAACAAAAAAGTTGTATATATGTTTGAGAATTGAGAATCTGATACCCTACTCCATTAGAAATTTATTGTATCGAAGTGATAGAAACTGAAGAACGTCAACCCACACTATATTTTTAATTACTGAATGGGGAAAGGAATGAAATTTAATTACTGATAATATGATTTATTTTTTTAGATAATGAGGAATATCATCATGTTTATACTTTCTCTCATGTGTATAATTTCATTTATAAGGTGATTTTTCTAATGGATTGAGGAGGAAGTACAATGATCTATTACTGTAGTAATATTATGTAAGAGGTTTGATACCTTTCAGAATAAGATCATATCAGTGACTATAAATCATCTAGAGGTGAATTGGAAATATTTTTCACAGCCAAGATAAAAGAAACAGTCTAATAGACTGATAATACCAATGTAAAATATTCCACCATTATTATTGTTGCGGTGAAAAGTTCTCATGGACGTAGAGTGAATTTATTTTTTACTAGCCTAGAAAAATTTTAAAGAGTAATGTAATAAAATTACCCCTATAATATAATCATTGTTATATTATATAGTCAAATCTATTTCTCAGATCTAAACTTGAACCTATCAATGTATAGGATCTCACATTGAGGTCGAACATGGTAAACATACTTATGTGTGGGTCATTCTGTTACATTACTACACAATTCGAGGTGAAGGAGAGGATTTTATATTGTGTGAATCATAACATTAATTAGTCATATTGGTTGAATTAAAAATATTTTTTTTAAAAGTATAATTTTGATTTAATTCCCCCATTGGTATACCAACTTGCTTTGGCACTTCATAACTCATGAAGACTATTTCTGACATGTATGAGATTCCAATTGTGATGAATCATGTATTCTTTCAAAGAATACATTTTTCATGATAATTTTGTAAGGAAGGTTTTATTTTGATCTTGTAAATTACATTACTTTCATTAACATTTATTTTTTCTCTTTTAAGGTAACCTTTAGAGATTTTTTTTGGGCATCATTACTTTTTAATTTTCTCACAGAATCATGGGATGTGATGGTGGCTATTGTCAGAATAGTATGTAGGTAGGTGTAAATATCAATCATGTTTGATACCAAATATTAAACAACTAAATTCATTTAATTTGGATCTAATAATATGATAACACATACAACATGGATGAAAGAGGATGCACCAATATATGGAGGAGTCACTGAAAAGGGAATGGAATAGGGAGCCACAATAGGAGTATCTTGGAAGATTGTTCTCCATGGTGTGGAATTACTAGATAAAATGACCAATAAATAAATATTACAATGAAAATATGGAGGACTATTGAAGGTATACTTCCATTATAATTTATATGAATCTTGTATATGAGGATATAAGTATCTTTATATTTTTTGTCACTAGTTCATTAGGATCTTCAATGATAGGCATTACAAATTCATTCCACAAAACATCTAAGACTGAGATAATAAGGAATTTTATTTTTGGAAGGTATGGTAAGAATCATATTTTAGGTGAGAAATATCTTGATATAATGGGGGAAGGTGTTGTTTCAATCCAATGATGGAATAAAATGATTCTATAATTGAAGGATGTGTGATACATATGGGGGTTAAGGAAAAATTTAATAGTGTTGGGGAATGGTGATGATGTGGGTTCCTATATGAAATTTGGATATAGTGAATATAATATTTTACATAGATAAATATATATATATATATATATAATGTGGAATGATTCCCACTAGAAAGTTAAATTTTTTGAGGTTATTTATATACCATCTTGGTCATATCGGTGAGAAAGAGATGAATATCCTAGATGTCAATTTATTTTTTGACAAGTAATATATGGAGTAAAGAATTTGTGATAATTTTATATTTAGAAAGTATTGGAGGGTGTCCTTTCAGATGGATGGGAAAACCATAAAGCACTAGAATCTTGTATTTCTTTACATATATGTTCGGGGGAAACCTCCAACACATTCTAACTAAGGATCACTATTCCATATTAGTTTCATAGATGGTTCCATATTTAAAGTACTATTGTAATATATATGTCACATGTGAGAGGATTTCAAAACTTTTATACACTGGAGGGACATGGTGGAGTTGGAGTACTGATGTAATGTTAAATTATTATGGTTAGACAATGGTAGTGAGTAAGGAAGAAGATAATTCTAATGATATTGTTGGGAGGAGGTCATATAATTTGATAATAACATTCTAAGGATCTCGAAACATAATAGACATACATAATGGATGAACATGACATTGGGGTAAAAATATATTATTATGTGAATTAACGTGGGGTTCCCTATGATTTTTAGGAAGAATATTTGAATTGTTCAATATAATTAATTAATAAAATTCCATCAACTTCAATATGACAATAATTTATAGATATCTATTAGTCAGTAAGGAAGATAGTTTTCAAACACAAAAAATTCATTAGATCACACACCTATGTCCATGATGATTAAAAATAATTATAGAATATTAAGGACAAGTCTCCAACTTGTGACTTTTTAGATATGGATATGTAGAGTTTCAATTTCAACTCTAGGAGAGTGAATTATGAAAATTCTTCTAAAGTAGAAATTTAATCTTCAATAAGGAGATACTATGGAAGGATTGAAATCTTTTAGAAAATTCCAATGATATAAATGTTGAATCAAAAGACATTGTTTAGTTGGATATGTTAGAAACAATATGGTAAGGAATATGATCATATTTAGGGTTTATATATTTTTATTATAGAGGTTTATGAAGAAAATAAATCACCTCACTTTTTATTGGTTGGCGATTGGACTGACCATCATATTCTGGATATCTATATCTCAATTATTAATAAATTATTTCAGATTGGGATGTTGTTTTCTATAAGAATATGTTTATTAGACTCACCATAGGGTTGAAATTAATGGAGGACCATAATGTGGAATGAAATAATTTTTTTCATGGATCCTATATATACCTGAGGATGATTTTCTAATCATGGAGTATTCATACATTTTTAGTTAGCTGAAAAAAATGTGATGAAATATTTTATGAATGTAAGGGGGAGTGATTCCAATCAAATTGAGGGTTGGAAATAAAGATGTTACTAAAAGTATGAGAGGTCACAAACACTTTCTAATGTAAGTTAGATGATGTTGAAGCTGATATTAACCATATTAAAAGTCACGAGGAAGTCATTATACAAGTTGAAGTGTGGAGGAGAAGAAATTTTGTGACGCCGATGATTTATGGTTTTATTTCATTAGTGTGAGATTAACAGATTCATAAATGTTTTAATGTTGAGAAGGTTGATCAGAAAACGAACAAGTGAATATGTTTGATTTTATTTAGAAACAAAATCCATGAGATATAAATCTTTAGAGTAATATGCTGAGTACTGATATTTCATTGGTACCATATTCAGATAAAAAATAATTTACTAAAGTCAAAATTGCTATAATCGGTCATTTTGACATGGTGTGAAACCAATCATAAGAGACCGAATTATCCTAATGGAGAATTTTTCAGACCGATAAAAGAAGAGAAAGTGGAGTTTTCAAGAATGATGCATTTTGATGAAGTTCAACAATGTAGTCAACCATTTTCATTAAGATAAATAATTTAAAAAATGGATCATGACGGAAATAAGAAGAACTCAGATAAATTTACATTTTGGATTAGATCCATAAGATTGGAAGAGACACTGATTCATTAGAGTGAAGTGAAGACCAATAATCAAATATAACCTAACAAAGATATCTCTATCAGACACATGACCATCGATTTGAAGAAAATTTGATGAATATTCTTTCATGAATAGTTTTAATATGTTTCAACAGTTTTTTTAGGAGGACCTTAATGTGTGAAAAATATGTTTGATTTTGTATTCATCCATTGGTATAGAGAATCATAATGAAATGACATATGTTTTATATTTTTCACATTTAGGGTGGAGAAAAGTATTGAATAATATTTTATCTTAATAATGAGGTGGAAATCAGAATGGGGGGATTATTATTTTAATTAGTATAGTGGAACGTAATGAGATATATTCAGTTGTGATTTATTATCATGTCGGTCAAAAAAATCAGAGTGACCAAATGCTTTCATGGTGATGAACAAATCATAATAGAAAATTAGAATCGGAACCAGACCTATGTTTGTTAAGAATATTGAAGAATGGAGAAGTTGTAAGAATATTAGAGAAGATTGAGAAGATTTGAGAAGCATTTAAGAATTCCTAAATATATCTAGAATTCAAGGAAAATAGAGATTTCATGATATTTTGTTGAGTGGGAAAATATTTTAGAATCCTACCCAAAACCTTATTGGTTTTCCTATAAAAGGATAAAGTACTTTGTAATTTCATGATATAAATACCATGGAAAAAATTAAGAGAGAGAATATTTGAAATTTTAGGGAGTTGAATTTTCATTATTGTGGTTTCCTATGTATGTTTAATTTATAGAGGAAGAAATTTAATGATACAAGATCATATTTAGATGATCATAGTATTAGGAAGGATTATCAAAATGAGAAATCGGATTGGTATTTTCAGACCATGGATGAATATGTTTTAAATTGTTTTGTGATATTATGATAGAGCTATATTTTTGTACTGAGTAATCGGACTGGGAAATCATACAGTTTATCATTAAGAAGTCCAGAAGAAGTTTTTTCCTGCTCTTGGGTAAGGAAGTTAAGATTTTTTTGAAGGTAAAAAGTATGAATATTTATTAATCTATACCGTAACATGTTTGTTATAAAAACATTGTAATAAATATTCATGATACTTAAAGAACATTCATTATTTTATTATAAATAATTCTAAAAGAGTGCATGAGAATATCTTACTCATTTTATTCCACACAAAATGATTTTTTTCTAGTCTATTGGGTGGTATTTAATTTTCTAAAACCATACCAAGGGTGTTACTACTCTTGCTGAGTAGTGAACCTTATAAAATATTTTTTTTAAGAGGACGTGTCTTTAGTCTTTTTTTAGTAAGGTAACAAACCATTAATAGGAGGAAATATTTTTTTCAAGAAGCAAACTTATAAGAAATAGTTATCACTGATCCACCCACCCCCTCTAAGTAATATTACTATCCTAAAAAGGAAATCAAACATGGTATCATAGTTTAATGTTCGATTCATTTTCATTTTATGATGTTTTGAATAAGAATGTTATGATATAGAATATTAATTTTTTGAGTAGTAAGAGGATTATGGTATTCTATAGTTTGAACTATCATATTTGGAAAGATAAAGTGATGCACTCTCTTATGACTATTGGGTATTATTTTCTTGAAGATGCAACAGATGGATTTTATCCTATTTATGATAATGTTTCCCTTGCAGTTTATGATAATAAGAATCTTGAAAATTAAGTAAGGGCCATGAATTATTTACTCTTATCTTTTTTTAAATTGAGTTTATAAGAGTAAAAGGTGTTTCCACCAACAAAGTTATATGTGATTAGATGAAAAGAATATATTAAGGAAATAAAAAAGTGAAGAAGGAAAAATTAAAACCATGGAGGCTGATGTGTGAAGATATGCTGATAGGTGATTATGAATCTCTTAGGGACTTATTTACTAGGGTAAATGACATTTTCATCTATAGAGTCCCCACTTTAATTACATGATTATTACATCATTTTAAAGATGAAGAAAATAAAAGAGTTACACAACTAGGGTCCAAAGGTTTAGTGTCTTAGGAAAAGTAGGACCATACCTAAAATTTATAGAAAAAACATTTATTTATTTCTTTCTACTATATATTCTTATTATCCTTCGAGTTCTTATAATTATAAATAGTCACTTGAGGATATACATTAAAGAAAGGGGTGAGCTCAAAGCCTTGTAAAGGGATAGATAAGAACATGAAATGATATAACATGGGTGAGAATAATCATCATCTCCATGAAATAATCATAGTATCATTATCATAATCAATAGAGTAAGTATTAGATAAAGGAAAGAAACGTGGAAGTGCAAAAAAATGAAACGTCATTTCTCAGTGATCAAATACCACACCTAGTGGTGAACAATTATAGCATTATTTTCATGTATAATTTAATTTATCTCACGATATTCTTTCAATTGACTAATGTATTAGAGCACTATATAATTCTAGGTGCGCCCTTGAAATCATTACATTTACATTGCGCTATATAATTCTTGGTGCACCTGTCATATCAAAACATTTACATTATCATGCGCGCCACATAAAACAAACATCAATATTGAACATAAAATAACCAATAGAAAGGAATGGGTTTCATTTAATAAGGAATACATTCATGAATAACCGTTTGGATATAAAAATGTAATAATACTCTTGGTTTAAGAATTATAAATCATGATTGAATATGTAATAATCTCAAGAGAAGTAAAAGGTGTGTTTTTTTGAAAGAAGAGTTCATTTAGAAAACATTGTGTTTATTATAAAATATAGTAGAAAAAATTTAAAACCCAGAACAGATATTATTATGATGATGAATTTATATTTAAGGAACAATAAATAAATAACCACATTTAAAATGGTTTGATTGAGGGAAAACACAAGTAAAGAGAGTTGGGTTTGAGAATTCCCCTTACTTTATGTCTGAATTCTTGTTCACTTTAATATTTTATATAATCATATTAGATTTATTAAATAAAAATCCAGAAATTTTTATACAATAATTCGATTCATTTATTTTTTTTATTATGTTTTTCTGGGATTTTTGTAGAGTTATGTAGTATAATTTCATCCTTCAAGAGTAATTGTTTTGTTAGTTTTCATGATCAGTTTTCTTGTATACATTAATGAAAGTTCATGTAAAATGAAGATAAATGTAAATAATTGTTATTTTATGTTATTAATTATATTCCAAAAGTTAAAATGACTTTATATATTTTTCATATATATTATGAGAATTAATCATTCGGTAAAAGTTAATGATGATCGTTTGAGGTTAATTATGGCAGTTTTTCAATCACAACAAACTCATTTGGTTTTATCATTTAGTATTATGTATATAAGTTAGTTACAGAACATAAAAAGGGTAATAAAATTCAATTTAAAATATACTTAGACCATTATAAAGGTTTTAGTAGGACCATTTATGGAGGTAATGGAAAATAAATGTGAATCATCCACGATGTCGATAAATTTACACATCACGAGTGGAAATTTCATTTTTAGAAAAAAGTGAGGGAGGATTTTGATGATGGATCTTCCATTAATCTGATAAAATTATATTATATAAATTATAATGGATTTATCATTACATTTGAATAAGACAATATGTGGATAATTTAAGAAAAAAATTGAAATTGAAAAGAATATAAAAGAAAAATCAAGAGGATTTTACCTCTTTTATTTATCCTCCATGAGAACCACTTTAGGGAAATGGTTTTGGTCTTTTGATGAGACAAAGATATCTTGTACGTGGGGTAGGGGATTTAGAAAAGTTTTGGGAATAATTTGGATAATTCTCAATGCTTGAGAGGTGTGAGAAAAATAGGTGGTGAGGGGTGGTATTTATAGTGGAGGAGATGGGTGTTTTCTCATTTTTTATTCACAGTTTTAATATTTTGGCTTAAGACTATGAATCATTTGAGAATTATCACTAAATATATTAAAATAATGATGAGGAGTTTAATATTTTGGTTATTACATAAGCAATATCTCATGGAATAATTTATTTAATTTACAATGTATAAACATAGTAAATTATAGTATTAAACTATTTACAAAAATTCAAGTATTTTAGAAAAATTACAAAAATTCTTTGTATCAATTTTTCAACATATAGAATTTAAAAATAAACACCAATTTATGAACATATTTTTATAAATATAATAATTTTATATTTTAGTTAAAATCACTATTTCCTTGCAAAATACAGATTTTAAAATTATAAATAATTTTATAAAACATTTATAAATTACTTAAGCTCTCATAAAATTATATTAAAATCATAATAAATAAAAATATTAATTTTTGAACACATTAAAGAAAATAAAATTTCCATTAAATTATTAAATTAATCATAAATTGGAATTATGTATTTATGACTTATAAAAATACCAAACACATGATTAATAATTTTTAAAACATTTATTAATATAGACTATGATATAATTATATCATACATTCATTTATAATATTCATAAATTTTAATTTTACATTAAGTGGTTAGTTTACTTTACTATTAAATTATTTACTATTTATAATGGTCATGTTACTATTCCAAAGGTCAAGTTAATATTCGTTTGGTAAAGGTTTCTTAATTTCTAAAAATACCTCTTATTTCATCAATTCTTCAATTAAACTTTTTATTATGTTATATAAGCGATTTTATGTGATTTATACTATATGAAATTACTATATGAAGAGATAAACAACATTGATAAAATTTTGGGCCATTACACTAGTACTATTAGAAGTTTTGGAGAAAAGTTGGAGGAATCAATAGTTAATTAAAATATCCAAAGAATTATTCTAGAAAATTTTGATGCCAAAGTATCCTCATTAGAAGATAGAGATCCTGTAACATTATCTTTGGATGATCTTCACAGTACTCTCACACCTAATGAAATGATAATAGATAATGTTATTAATAGAAAAAAAGTTGATATAGAATTGTATTTTTAAATCTACATATAATGAAACAATTAATAAGGTTCTGGAAAAAGAAGATGTTCCTAACTCTGAATTAGAAAATGATTTATGTAAAAATCTTGATGAAATTTTATCCTTGTTTCCTAAAAATTTGAGAAACGGTATAGGTAAATATAAAGGGACACGTCCATTAAAGTGATTTAAATGTGGATCCTTTGGTCACATTGAATCTAATTTTCCTTGAAATATTGAAGAAAAAGATATAGAGGAAGAAGATTGATTTTCAAGAAGGTCATGGAAGAAATAGAGTGATAAGGATAACTATTTTACCATAGGGAAAGATAAATAATTATCCAAATCCAAAAGGATAAGTTTATTATCTAAATTTGATTAAGAAGAAGATAGTGATGCTGAATCAGAAAATTTTATTAAGAAGGATGAAAGTAATTTTATTGAAATAGTAAACAATGGGGATATCAGAATTATTATTTGAAAATCTGAGGAAACTCAATTAGAATTTCATCTAAGAGAATATTTTGAATCAAGTCTAAGGAATATTGGGAGGCTTGAAAAAGAAACCAGGAAGCTAAAAAGTAAATATACTTCAATAAAAAATCATGATGTATTTTCTAATAAGAATGTCATTTTACTGAAATATATTTATGATTTGAATAAATCTACTGATAAATAAAATAATCACAATGAAAATCATGAAATAATGTTTAAGGAAAAAAATATGAGTTAGAAATTGTTCAAAAAAAAACTATCTAAAGCTAAATAGAGGGTTACCAGTTTCAATAATTATATTTTTGAAGTTAGTGAACATTCTGTAAAGGATATACCTAATACGGATAAAAATTTACAATTAATGTTTGAAATGAAATTTACATTTGTTTCCAATAAGAATAATGATTGGAAATTTATGTATGTGTTTAAGACAAATAATGTTAGGAAGAAAAAAGTTACTAAATATCATGAGTCCAATAAATTATCTATTATTTATGGTTTTGATAAGGATGAAAAGAAAACTATGTTGAATAAGAAGATTTATATTGATAATAGAAATTTTAGTGGTTAACAATATTTTTATAGGGATATTGTTGAGAAACATGATCACAATTCGAGTCAGTATGAATGTTTTAGAGGCAAATACTCTTTGTATAGATACGTCTAGTATTATTGGGGATTAATACATATAGAAAACATGTGTCGGATCAACTAACAAAATTCATTCTATTTTAAAAGTTATAGAAGTAAAACTTTTAGGGGTAGTCAATCATATCAAAGGAGAATGTTTTGGAAGGTTTCTTTGAAGAAACATGAGATGGAAGTTGTGAATACTAACAATAGGTTCCAACTAATGTAAACTATTTTATGAGGATGTAATAAAACTAAAAATCATGACAAATGATGTCTTTTTTTCCCATCACAAATTTTTTTTCAACAAATATAACATGCAGAAAGTTAATAACAATAGAGGAAAAGGAAAAGATCTCTTTATTAAAACCTCTCTCAAAGAAAAAAAAATACGAACAACCTTGGATTTTGTATAGTGAGTTTTATTCTTGTATGATAGGAGACTTAAAATTGATGGAGAATGTGAAATACTTCAAAGAGGAAAAAAAATAAAATTTTTCAATGATGAATATCACAGAATAAAAGGTTTTGGATAAACCATAATTGGGGAAGAAAAGGTGAAATATAAAAAGGATATGTTTATTGATGGGATGTAACAAAAACTTATAAGTGTTTAAATACATTGTGATGAAGTTAGAAAAGACATTCTAAAAAAATGGGTTTTTTTAAAACATAAACAAGATATAAAGATAATTACATGGGGCCTATGTACAAAAGGAAACTTATTTCAAGTTGGTTAGGCTCAAAACTCTTGTTACATGAGTATGGTGGAAGAAAATATGTTGTTCCATAAAAGGATGTGAAAAATCTGTAAAAGAAATATGATAGAGTCATCAGAGCAGTGAAATGTCTGTGGAATTCTAGATACATTGAGAAGAAGGGATTGGTGTTGCAATATTTTTCATACGGGAAAGATAACAAATTTTGTGTATAAGAAAGTTGAAATTTCTTCACAACGACCGCTAGTATATATTCATTCCAATATATATGGGCTAATGAGAAACAATAAACACATGGAGATATGTATTTCATCACATTCATTGATTACTTTACTCGTAATACATGTGTTATGAATTTGAAACACTAGTCACATGCTCTAAAAATGTTTAATAGTTTTAGGAGTAAAGATGAGAAAGAATGTGAGTATTCAGTGTACTATTTGAGAACTGACAATGGTGGTGATTACAAAAAACAAAAAAATTTAATGTTATGTAGAGAATCATGGGATTTGGTATGATTTTATCACACCATACACTCCCAAAAAAATAGTGTTGCTGAGAGGAATAATTTGAGTTTGGTTTAAATAGGAAGAACTATGTTACTTGGACATGTTCTATCTCATTACATTTTGATGTTGTGCGTATTCAAAACAAATGTTTCTATAGACCAAGTTAATATATTACTGCATATGAAATGTTTTATGGAAAAAACCCATGTTTTAAACAATTAATAGTTTTTGGGATTCCATACATCATAATGAACAAAGCTAGAAATGATAGAATTTTTTAATAGAGAGGCAAAGATGGATATTTTATTTGCTATGCTTTGGATGGAAGAGGATATAGATATTTTAATAATAGTTAGAAATATTAATTGAATATGTTGATGTGAATGTTTTTAAAAAATATGGGGAAGTTAAATAAACTCAGGAAGATAAGGAAAATTAACAGGGTGAAATAATTTCTCATAATGATGAATACAATAGTAATCCTACTCAAAAAGAACAATCAAACTTAGTTATTTCCAATGACGATGATGAATATTGAAAATCTCATCCTAAGAAAAGAATGAAAATGGAAGCATAAATATTTTTGTTGATCAATATAAAATGGTTGAATCAAGGATAATATAAAATGACACTACTCATAATTCCTTGTATTCGAAATTGAAGGCTAAATAAGTGAATGAGGATTTTGAGCATCCAGAATGGATTCAGGATATGAATGAAGTGCTCGATGATATTGAAAATAATGATTTATGGAATCTTGTACCTAATAAAGATAGACAAAATATTATTTTCACAGAATGGGATTTTAGTAAAAAACTACATGAAGATGGGGAATTAACAAGAAAAATGAAATATTAGCGTGGAAAAGGCTATTAAAAAAATAGAAGGCATTGATTTTGATGAGACTTTGTCTCTAGTGTAATGATTAGAAAATATAAAAATCATTCGTGCTATTCATACCAAATGAAGTTACAAATATTTTTATATGGATGTGAAATCATCATTATTGATTGGTGACCTTGATGAGGAAGTTAATATTGAACAACCTTGTTGATTTTTTATTGGGAAAGATTAATGTTATATAAGCTGGTTGACGAAACCATTAAATGGTATGAAGTAAGCTTTGGGGGCATAGTATTCCAAAATAGATACTTACTTATAGAAGATGAGTTTTTATAATGGAAGAGTTTATAGGAATATTTATATTAAATAATGTTGTGATATTTTCCTCATTATAATTTTTTATGTTGATGAAATTATATTTTCAAGGATTGATTAATGAAGTTGTGAAATATTTACTAATAAAATTAAAATGATGTTTAAGATGTCCATTATATGATAAATGAAATACTATATTGGGTTAAAAATTATAAAAAATAATAAACACATTTTTATTTCCCAATAAAAGTATACTGAGGAACTTCATAAGAAGTTTGGAATAGAAAATTCAAAGCTAGTTTCCACACTGATTTTAGTAGGAACCAATTTGAACAATAAATTAAGAAGGAAAAGAATGAAATCATACATAAATTTGGAAGATGATATGAAGTTGATTGTATTTGACTTCCTCTAAACCAGACATTATTTATGTTTTAACCATATGTGCAAGATTTTAGAGTAATCCAGAAGAATTACATTTGTTGAACAGAAAAAAAATTCTGAAATATATCATAGGAAAATTAAAATTTTCAATTTGGTTTTATAAATTTGAATTTATTGATTTTTTTGGGTATTTAGATGCTAATTTGGAAGGAAATATTGATTAATAATGATCCACATATATTAGAGTTTTATTTTTAGGAAAAAGATATGTTTGTTTTTATAAAAAGAAAGAAATTTTAGTGACTCTTTGCATGGATAAATATGATTCTGTTTCTTCCACTCAGTTTTCCACCCAACTTATGTGGATGAAGATATAGTTAGAATATTTACAGGTTGAAGTGAAGTTAACCGTGCTGTTGTGTTGTGATAATAAAAGTGAAATCTAACTTACCAAAAATCTAGTATAAAATTAATTTTCAAAACATATTAACATCAAAAATAATGTCATTAGAGATAATGTTTAGAATAAAGAATTAAATATGGGGTGTATTCCTACATTTGAACATGTTGCTGACATTTTCACTAAACCATTAATAAAGGAACCTTTTGAAAAATTTAGGTTGAACATTGGTGAACAACACACATCTCATCAAGGCTAAGGTTTTTGTTATTATACCGTATCTCATCATCACTCTGGATAATGTATTAAAAGGGGAACACTGTTTCATAAATCTATCTACTGTAATGTGTTAAACCATTTAAAGAGGCATGTAAAAAAGGGTGAGTTTTCCATAAGTTGTGAATATAGAAATATAAATATGTGAATTATTCTAACTATTTTTCGGTGTGTATAGCGACCCTAACATTTCTTAAATTACTATTAATTAATTTAAAAGATAAAAAACATAATATAATTACACATATAGGATTCAAAGGTTTAGTGTCTTGGGGAAACTAGGACCATACATAACAATTACAACATCAAGCATAAACATTTGAGTAATTTATTCTTCTCTATCTTCTTATTGGAATATATCCTCTTCATAGTACATATAGCCACCTGAGGATATACATAAAAAGGGGTGATCCAGAATCCCATTAAGAGGATAGATAAGAACAATATATCATGGGGAGAACATAATCATAACATGGGAAAAATATCATGAACATGAGAGGAAGCATAAATATAAGACTTGCAATGTGGCAATGCATAAAAATGAAACCTCATGTCTTAGTGGATAACCACCTCACATACTTGTGAACTAATATTGGATCTTGTTCACACATCATTTCACATTTACTCATGAGATAAATCAATTTAACTAATGCATTGGAGTGCTGTATAATTCTGGGCACACCCGTTACATTTAAAAATTCATATTGCACTATATAATTCCGGGTGCACCAGTCAAATTAAAACATTATCAGTATCATGCTTTCCACATGAAACATATATAAAAATTATATATAACTAAACCATTGAAATTAATGGGTTAAATATCATAATAACACATTCATAATCTTTGGGTCACCAAAACAAAGAGGGAATAACATACATGTAACAAGAACAGTCCATTGTGAGAGAGAAGTAAAAGGTGTATTCTTAAAAGAAGATTACTTTTGGAAAAGAATTTTTTTGACCTAAAAATCAGTGTAAAACCTATATGTCATAGAAAAGGAAAGGCAATGATGAACAAATTATATTTACGGAGTAACCATATCAAAAATAATGGAGTGAAAGAGGGAGAACCCGAAGGATGAAAGTTGGGTTAGAGAATTTCCCCTTACCATGTATCCAAATGATTCCTTCTCTTTAATGTCCTATATAACGACATTATATCCATTAATTAGAAATCCAGAACCCTGTGTATATTAATATGGATCATTTTGGTTTTATTATGTGATTTTATGTTCCTTTGGATGAGCTATATAGTTAAAAAAACATTGTTCGGGAATGTTTGTTTTTAAGGTTTTCTTGAGTGGTACACTTGTATTATTAAATTGAAGTTTGGGTAGAACATGGGTAAACATCCAGAACTGATATTACATGTTATTGACGATATTATAGGATATTTTATGTTTTATAATGAATCATATTATATCTATGTGGATGAATCATAAGATAAGAATTAAATGATGATTATTTTGGTTAATTTGGGCTGTTTTTCGATCACAACGAACTTGTTTTAACTTATCACTTTGTAATATGGCCATATGATATTTACAAAACTTTAAATAGGAAAAAAAACATAAAAAATTCTGGTTCAACAAAAAAAAATTGTTTCAGGACTAGATATGATAGTAGAAATGGAAGAAAAGAGCATGTCATTCTTGAAGGTGATAAATTAACACCTCACGAACAACGTTCTCTATAATAAATTAAAATGAATAGGGAAAGGGGGTTGAATGATATAATAACCCATTAGGATAATAAAATTCCATTAGATTTATAATAATGGAGTTACAATACCATTTATATGTATATAGGTGGGTGGAGATCATGAAATGAACTTGAACATGAAAGGAAATTAAAGGAGAAGAGGGAGAGAAATTACCTCTTAAATCCTCCTTTTTAGATCCTCCTTAGGGGTCTAAGATTAGTGTTTTGATGAGACCATAAGCTCTTAGATGTGGGGGATGGGCTAGAGAAGATTTTTGGTAAGAGTTTAGAGAAGGCTTGGAGCTTGATAGGTGTGAGTAAATGAGGGTGTGACGGGTGGTTTTTATAGTGGAGGGGAGAGGGGTTTTCTTAATATAAAATTCATTAGTTTATTAATTTCCCTTAAGACAAGGAATAGTGAGCCTTTAATGACCAAGAATAGTAATTTTATCATGTGATCCCAAACCAATTAGGCTTACATCATCAGAACATCACACATGAATCTATAATTAGCTTATTTAGATTATTTTTGTAAATTACAGTATTTCACTATTCATCAAAAATTCATGTATCTTAGAAAAATCCCAAAAATTTGCCCCATCCATTTTCGACGAGTAGAATCAAATAAATGAAGTAAATTTTTCAAAATTATTTTTTTAAATATTATTAATTTAATATTTAATTAAAATCATAATTTACTTTAAAAATAGTTTTTAAAATTAAAACTGATTTTATAGTGATTTCAAAAATTATGTAGGGTCTTATAAAATTATCTAAAACTATAAGAAATTGATTTTATAATTAATGAACAAATTTTAAGAAAATACTTTTTCTTTTAAATTAATTAATTAATTATAAATAATTATATATGACTTACAAAATACCAAAATGTTTACTAAGGCCAAATTGTAACTTTTTAAGATGTCTAAATTTTATTAATTATTCATTGGTAATGTTACTATTATGTTGGATGATTTACTATTTGTAAGGGTAATGTTAATCTTCATAAGGCTATGATACTATTCATAAGGGTATGTTACTATTTACCAGAAGTTATTTTTGTTTTATTAGACTCCAAAAATTATCCTGAACACAACCATGTATGTCAGGTTCTCAATATTCACAATACAGAAGTGACAAACTTATGTTTAGAGGTCACTTAGCACTTAGTAGTTCATTATGTTGTTTTTTTATGTGATTTTATGACATGATTATATGAATTGAATTTCCATTGAAAAACTTTGGGATGTTACATTCTTCCCCCCTTAAGAAATTTCACCCTCGAAATTTCACTTTACACAAAAAGGTGATGGCACTTCTCCTTCATTGCCTCTTTTGGTTCCCAAGTTGTTTCCTCAAACTTATGGTTCTTGCCCAACAATTTGACAAGATGGGTTGTCTTATTGTGTAGAACCTTATCTCTCTTACCCAGAGTCTTTACTAGCTGCTCCTCATAGGAGAGATCATCTTCCAGTTGCACCACCTTTGAGTTTAGTACATGTGAGGGGTCTGGAATGTACTTTCTCAATAGTGATACATGAAACACATCATGAACTTGATCAATATTTCGTGTAAGTGCAAGATGATAGGCCACGACTCCTATGTGGTCAATGATCTCGAAGAGGCCAATATAACGTGGTCTTAGCTTCCCTTTATTCCCGAATCAGATGACTCTCTTCCATGGAGATATTCGAAGGAAAACATTATCTCCAACGTTGAACTCCATGTCCCTTAGACAGTTTTTAGCATAGCTCTTTTTCCAAATTTTACCAGAGTTTATGTGTTTCTGGATGACTTGAACCTTCTCTATCATATCTTGAACAAGATCAGGTCCAAGTAGATTTCTTTCAAAAACTTCATCCCAACAGGTTGGAGTTCTACATTGCATTCCATACATAGCTTCATATGTAGACATCTCAATTCTCGATTGGAAGCTATTGTTGTATAAGAACTCAATCAATGGGAGATACTGATCCCAACCACCTTTGAATTATAGAGAGTAGGATCTTATCATATCTTAAAGCGTTTGAATAGACCTTTCAGATTGGCCATCAGTTTGGGGGTGATAGGCCGTGCTAAAATTTAATATAGTACTCAAAGTATATTAAAGAATCCTCAAGAATTTAGATGTGAACAATGTATCACTGTCAGAGACAATTGACAGTGGACCACCGTGCAGTATCACCACTTCCTTCACATATATCTTTGCATGTTGTTCAAGCGAGAGATCTTCTCGAAACACGATAAAATGGGAAATATTGGTGATTCGATCAACCTCAACCCATATCACATTATTTCCCTTTGACGTCTTTGAGAGTCCCGTGACAAAGTCCATAGTAACATTTTTCCATTTACAAATGGGTATAGGCAATGGATGAATTATACCTTTGGACTTTTTTCTCTGATCATTAATTTGCTGACATACCAAGAACCTTGATATATATTCCACAATCACCTTCTTCATGTTATCCCACCAGAAGTGTTCCCAGAGATCATGGAACATCTTTGTACTCCTAGTATGGATAGGGAATGTTGTGCTAAGTGAATTGTCCGATAGCTCTTTATTTATCCTGGGTGATGAAGGCACACAAAGGTGCATTCCAAACCTAATCATACCATCATCATCGATATGGAACTCCTGCAACTTCCCTTACTTTACTGCATTCACGCTTTTTTGTATCTCCATATCATCCCATTGTGTTTCCTTAATATTTTCCTGGATAGATAGATGCACAATCACTTGGGTAAAGTAGTATGTATCCCCTAACCTTATTATTTCCAAATCCATATTTTTCATATCCAAGAAGATTGGGTCTTTTTCAATCTATAACATGGATAGAGTATCAGGTTCTTTTCTGTTTAGAGCATCAGCTACCTTGTTCGGATTCCCAAGATGGTAGTGAATAGAGCAATAGTAACCATTGATTAGCTTTAACCATCTCCTTTGATGCATGTTGAGGTCCTTTTGTGTGAATATATACTTTAAGCTGTTTTGGTCAGTGTATATGTCACAATTCAAACAATAATGGTAGTGCCGCCATATTTTCAAGGATAAAATCATGGCAGCCAGCTCTAGATCATGTGTCAGGTAGTTCTACTCATGGATCATCAACTGTCGTGAGACATAGACTATCAGATTATCATGTTGCATGAGTACACAACCCAAGACAATCTTTGAAGCATCACTGCATATCACAAAACATTCTCCATTTTTCGGTAGTGTGAGTACATGTACAGTGATCAGCCTCCTCTTTAGCTCTGTTAATCATCCCTCACATTCTTCAGTCTAGACGTACTTTACCCCTTTCATTGTTAACTTAGTTAGAGGGCTTCACAATCATGAGAATTGTCACAAAAAATGTCGGTAGTACCCAACTAATCCATGAAAACTACAGGTTTTTTTGACACTAGAGGGCTTTGGCCATTCTTCAGTCGCCTTTGTTTTTGAAGGATCCATAGAAATTCCCTTACTAATGATCACATGTCCCAAGAACGTGACTTGATTCACCCAAAAGTCACACTTCCTAAACATGGAATACAACTTCTCCTTTATCAATGTCGTAAACACAAGTCTTAGATATTCTTCATGTTCCTCCTTTATCTTGGAGTAGATGAGAATATCATCCATAAACACTACCACAAATTTGTCAAGGTAATGTCTGAAGACCCTATTCATCAAATCCTGGAAGATTACAGGGGAATTAGTAAGTCCGAAGGGAATCACCAAAAACTCATATTGCCCATACCTTGTTTGGAATGCAGTCTTCTGAATATCTTCCTTATTCACCTTTACCCGATGATATCCATATTGAAGATCCACCTTTGATAAGTATTGAGCTCCTCTTAACTAGTCGAACAAGTCATCAATCCTTTAGAGCAGATACATGTTATTTATGGTGATCTTGTTGAGTTCCCGATAATTGTTACACATCTGCATTGTTCCATCCTTCTTCTTTACAAAGAGCACTGGCGCTCCCCAAGGCGATGCACTAGGGCATATGAACCCTTTGTCCATATACTCTTGCAGCTGCTTCTTTAACTCCAATAGTTTGATAGCAGCCACCCTATAGGGACACTTCGAGATAGGATTAGCTCTGGGTATGAGTTCAATCAACAATTCTACCCTATGATCCGGGGGAATTCCGGGTAACTCTTCAAGAAATACATCACTGTATTTGCTCACGATGGGAATTTCTTAAAAGTTGGAACTTTCCTTCCACTCAACCATTTGGGTGAGGTATGCTTATTCATAGGGAATAAACACCCAAATCATTGAGGGATTTTTCAAAGGAGATTCATGATCCTCCTTGAATTTGTAGTGGATCCTGGGATGGTTCAAAATAAGAAAATATATTTACTTTTCCTGATAGTTGATATGTTCTCTATATAACGAGAGACAATCCATTCCTATTATAACATCAAATTCCACCAAAAGAAGTATTACTAGATTATATTGAAGAATCTTCATACATACGCCAACAGTAGAAGAGTCAAACACTTCTGTTTCAAAGATTGCACCACTTGGTGTTTTTATGTATATCTCTACTTCACGGTTTGAGGGATTTGATTCTATTGTTCTAGCAAACTTGAAAGATATAAAGGAATGCACAGAAACAGAATCAAATAAGAATTTTTCAATTATTGAGTGAATAGGACGTGTACCTCGTATGACTTCATTATCATGCTCCACCTCTACAGTAGTGATGTCATAATACTTACCGTGTTCCTTTGGCTTTGGTGGCTGCTCACACTGATTACACTTAAGAACTCAAGTTTTAGTGCACTTGTTTGTATAGTGCCCTAGCTCCCTACAGTAGTAGCATTGAACCATGAGTGGTTCTCTCCTTTCATCATCTACATTATCCTTCCTTATCATGTCTTTTCGACACTCTTGAGCATGATGTCCTTCATTCCCACACTTGAATCATTTACCCATCCCTTTGAGGCTGTTCCCATGGTGCAACTTTCTACATTTTGAGCATGTGGGTCGTTGAGTTTTCTTCCCACCTTTATGACTAGACCCACCGGATTGAAACTCCATCTTTTGTTTCATATCACCGTAGCCATGTGACCATTATCCAAACTCCATATCCACTTTGTGATCACACTGAACAACTTCTTCCTAACTCCAAAAGTCTCGAATTGCAATAGCCTTTTGAAGGTGTGGTTTTAATCCACTAAAGAATCTATCAATTTTGATATCATTGTAGATAACAAAACTAGAAGCATACCTTGGAAGCCTTGTGAAATTCACTTCATAGGTTTTGAAATATTCTCCTTCTTTTTCATTGATCTCTATGAATTATCTCTCCATCTTCGTACTAAGAGTTCATGGGAAATACTTATTAAGAAATATTATCTTAAAGTATTCCCATTCCATCTCTTCAATTTCTTCCCTTTGATTGGTGTTCTTAATCAAAGCCCACCGTTGATCGGCTTCTCCATCTAGAAGATAAACTACTAGAGTATCCTTCTCCATATTTGAACAATCAAGCTCAAGAAATATCTTCTCCATGGAGTTGACCCACTGTTCTTCAACTAGTGGATTGGAGAATCCACTAAAAGTCAGTGGTCATTTCCGTATAAAACATTCGATAGCGATTTTCTCCCTCTTTGGTGAAGGAGGATGTTCTCAATTATTATTGTTATTGTTCGTAACGTGAGATAATTGGGTAAGAATCAAAATGAAATTTTGAACTCCACCTCCCAAATCATTGGTGATGTTGTTCGGGCAATCGTTGCATTGGCCCCCGCATGAGTTGTTGGCATGATTTCTCCTGGTTCCCAACATTTTCTAAAATAGAATAGGTTAGAACAAAACATAATTAAACAAGTCATGAATAATTTATTCATTTAAATAATTTATACAAAAAAATAACATATGGGATCCCTATGTAAATATTTTTGTGGGAATATTTTTACTTAGTCTCATGCTAGAATTTTTCTATAGGGTTCACTAATCCTAATTCCCAAATTAACTATACCTTGCCTTTGATACCAACTATAGCAACCATGAATATTCATACATTACTATTAAATCATTTTAAAGATAAAAACATTAATAGTATTACACATATATGATACAAAGGTTTAGTGTCTTGGGAAAACTAGGTCCATACATACTAATAAAAACGTCAAGCATAAACATTTATGTAATTTCTTCTTCTCCAGCTTCTTATTGGCACATGTCCTCTCCTTTGTACATGTAGCCACATGAGGATATACATCAAAAGGTGTGATCTAGAAGCCCAGTAAGAGGATATATAAGAAAAATATAGCATGTGGTGATCATAACAATATCATGGGAAAAAGATCATGAACATGAGAGGAAGCATAAATATAAGACTTGAAATGTGGCAATGCATAAAAATGAAACATCATGTTTTAGTGGTTTACTACCACACATACTTGTGAACCAATATAGGATCTTGTTAACACATAATTTCATATTTACTCATGATATTAATCACTTTACCCAGTTCATTGGAGCGCTGTATAATTCAGGGCGCCCCATCACATTTAAACATTCATATTGCCGTATATAATTTCAGGTGCACCCGTCACATCATAACATTATCATTATCATGCTTTCCACTTGGAACATATATAAAAAATTAAACATAACTAACCCATGTAAAGTAACAAGTTACATATCAAATGAACACATCCCTAATCTTTGGGTTACCAAAAGAAATATGGAATAACATACATGTTACAGGAACATTCCACTTTGAGAGAGAAGTAAAATGTGTGTTCTTAAAAGAAGACTTCTTTTGGAAAACATTTTGTTTGAAATATAAACCAGTGAAAAACATGTATATATGAGAAAATTATAGAGAATGATGAAAAAATTATCTTTAAGGAGTAATCATATCAAATATATTGGAGTGAAAGAGGGAGAACCTAAAGGATGAAAGTTGGGTTCGAGAATTTCCCCTTACCTTGTATCCAAATGATTCCTTATATTTAATGTCTTGTATAATGACATTATATTCATTAATTAGAAATACATATCCTTGTGTACATTAATATGGTTCATCATGGTTTTATTAAGAAATTTTATGTTCCTTTGGATGAGTTATAGAGTTTAAAAAAACATTGTTTGGGAATGTATGTTTTTACGGTTTTCTTGAGTGGTTCACTTGTATTCTTAAATTGATGTTTGGGTAGAACATGGGTAAACATCCAGAATTGATATTATATGTTATTTATGATATTAAAGGATATTGAATGATCTTATAATGAATCATAATATATCCATGTGGATGAATCATTAGATAATAATTAAATGATGATTATTTGGGTTAATTTGGGAGGTTTTTCGATCACAATGAAGTTGTTTTAACTTATCACTTAGTAATATGGCCATAGATTATTTCCATAACATAAAATTTGATATTATACATATAAAAAATTCTGGTTCAACTATAAAAATGGTTTAATGACCATACCTGAAGGTAGAAATGGAAGAAGAAAGCATGTCGTTCTTGATGGTGATAAATTAACACCTCACGAACAACGTTTTCTTTAATAAAATAAAAGGAAGAGGGAAAGGGGGTTGCATGATATAATCAACCATTATAATCATAAAATTATATTATATGTATAATACTGAAATTAAAATACCATTTATATGAATATATATTGGGAGATATCAAGAAATGTACATCAACTTGAAAGGAAATTAAAGGAGAAGAGGGGGAGAAATTACCTATTAAATCCTCCTCTTGAGATCCTCCATAAGGGCCTAAGCATGGTATTTTGATGATACCATAAGCTTTTGGTGGTGGGTTAGGAGATAGGGACGATTTTTGGGAAGAGTTTAGAGAAGTCTCGGAGCTTGAGAGGTGTGATGAAATGACAGTGTGATGGGTGGTTTTTATAGTAGAGGGGAGAGGGGTTTCCTTAATATAAAATTTATTGGTTTATTAATTTCCCTTAAGACAAAGAATATGGAGTCTTAAATGTCCAAGAATAGTAATTTTATAATGTGATCCCAAACCAAGTGGGATTACATCAGTAGAACATCACACATGACTTTATAATTAGCTTATTTATCATATTTTCGTAAAATTCGGTATTTCATTATTCATAAAAAATTCAAGTATCTCAGAAAAAACTGAAAAATTTACCACAACCATTTTTCAACGTGTAGAATCGAAAAATGGGGTACATTTTTTAAATATAATTTTCTAAATATTTTTTATTTAATATTTAATTAATATCACAATTTAGTTAAAATAACAATTTTTAAAAATAAAACTGATTTTATAGTGCTTTCAAAAATTACGCAGTGTCTTATAAAATTTTCTAAAACTATAAGAAATTGATTTAATAATTAATGATTTTTTTAAGAAAATAATTTTTCTTTTAAATTAATAAAATAATTATAATTAATTATTTATGACTTACAAAATACCAAAACGTTTACTAAGGTCAAATTTTCACTTTCTAAGATGTCTATTTTTTTTAATTATTAATGGGTAAGGTTACTCTTATGTTGGATTATTTACTATTAATAATGTCATATTACAACTCATAGGGTTATGTTACTTTTCATAAGGGTAGGTTTCTATTCACAAAAGTTTATTTATGTCTTATTAGACTCCAAAAATCATCTTGAACAGTACCATGTATTTCAGATTCTCAAAATTCACAATACAGCAGTGACAAACATATGTTTATAGGTCACATAGAACATAGTAGTTCATTATGTTGTGTTTTCATGTGATTTTATGACAAGATTATAATAAGGTAATTTCCATTAAAAAACATTGGGTCATTACAGTGTGGTTGTTGGATACCTTTTATACAGAAATTTGGAAGAATAAAAGAAATATGTTAAGAAAAGGTGAAGAGGTTAATATGATCACTAATATTAGACATCATGTTTTT
This sequence comes from Viscum album, assembly GCA_963277665.1. Taxonomy (NCBI): domain Eukaryota; kingdom Viridiplantae; phylum Streptophyta; class Magnoliopsida; order Santalales; family Viscaceae; genus Viscum; species Viscum album. The sequence continues at coordinate 609,264,478 of OY728129.1, read as the reverse complement.
CTATTAATAATTATTTTCTCCAACAATGTCTTAGATCTCATTGTCTTAGAATTGTTTATACGTAATTCATTACCCGAGGTTACAAAGTACAGTGTTTTATAAACCTTTTTTTGACAACAAAATCCAATGGAGGATATTGTTTGGGCCAAGATGATAAAGAAGATGACCATATTCATTAGTTTTAATTTAAATTCAAGGATGTTTAAGAAGAAAATAAATCAGACCACTTTGTATTTCTAGGTGATCAGATTGACCATCATAATCATGAAATTAGGATCACAATGCTTATGAAATTACATCAGATTGGGAGTTTTTTTTGGATGAAAAGTTTTATCAGACTCACAATGGGTCCATAATGAAAGGAAGATCATAATAAGGGAGGAAATTAGATTCTACATGGATCCAATGTATACTTGATGAAGATTTTCTAATATTGGAGTTCTCATAATTCCTATGTTATCTGAGAAACTTGTGATAAATGATTTATGAAAGAAAAGTTAGTGTTGTTGGTTGTGTTGAGGGTTGGAAATAATGATATTCTTAGAAAGGACATGAGTTCAGAAATAATTCCCAATACAAGTCAGACGATTCTAAAGATGATATAAATAATACTAATATTCATGAGGAATTCCTGATACAAGATGCTGTTTGGAGGAGAATAAATTTTGTGAATCTGATGATTTCCTATCCCAGTTCATCTGCGTGAGATCACTAGACTTAGAAGTATTTTAATAATGAGAAGGTTTATTATAACAAAAAAAATGTGAAGATTCAGGATTTCAATTAGACAAAAAATCCTTGAGATAAAAATATTTATAGAAAAATTATGAGTACTAAATGTTTATTGGTATTGTATTCAACTAAGAAAAGAAGTTACTGAAGACGAAGATGATGGAACTAGTCTAACTGAAGTAGTTTTCCACCAATCATCAGAGGTATAATTGTCCTTATGGAGACTTTTTGGGATCTATAATTGAATATATTGTAATGTTATCAAGACCAATGCATCTTGATGATGTTCGTGAATGTATTTAACCATTTTTATCAAGATAAATCATTTGAAAATATGTTTTTACTAAAATAATAATAACTCTGATACGTTCACATTTGGGATGAGAGCCATCAGATTGGAAGTGATAACGATTCATGAAGGGAAGATAAGATTGATAATAAAAAGTAACATAACACTGATATCTATATAGTATGTAGGATTATCAATCTAAAAAAATAATAAGAAGATGATTTATTTAATAGCATGATGAATATTCAAAAGTGTCTTCAAGAGGAGGTTAAAATTTTAAGTATATGATTTCTTTTTTTCATCAGTTGTTATGGAGAATCATAATGAGAATACATAAGATTAATATTTTCCACATTTGGTGAAAAGTAATGTATTAATGAATCTAATGCCTTCATTGTGAAAAATAAATCAAAATATTTAGATTAGTATTTTAATTGGTTTAGAATAATATAGTGAGATTTCATCAATTTTGATTTACGTACAAGTGGTTCATGAAAATCAGAGTGACCAAATGATTTCATTGTAATGATGAAATTGTAATGAAAAATAAGAATAAGAATTAGTCTGATGTATTTTAAGATGATTGAAAAATTATTATGTTATAAGAATATTCAATAAGTTTCGATATAAATTGAGAAGAATTAAAGTAGTCATAAATTCATCCATAATTCAAGGGAAATTGGGATTTTGGAAAATTTGACTAAGGGAGAAAAGGTTCTAGAATCCTACCCACAACAATTTTGGGATTTAAATAAAAGGATAAAGTACATTGATCATTCCTTATAGATGTATTATGAAAAAGTGAAGAGATATAATCTTCAAAATTTTAAGGAGAATATGTTTCCAGATTTTTCTTTCTTGAGGATGTTTTCCAGACAGAAGAAGAAAGGAGAAGATGGAAGATTGTATTTAGATATTTATCGTATTGGACCAGATTATGAGACTAGGAAATCAAATTAGGTTTTCTAATCTAAGGAAAAATAAGTACTGAATTGTTTAAGACATATTTTATTAGAGGCATAATTCCATATTGAGAAATCAATCTAGAAAATAAGACTGAGTGTGATTACAAAGTTCAAAAAACATTCTTTCTTACTATAGGGTAAGGAGGTGAAGAATTGTTTTTGAATATCATTTTTGTGAGACTTTATCATTGAATCACCATAAAAATGTTGTCACAATTTTTATTTGTTATATCATTATTCTACTTGAGGCACATGCACTATTGTATTGAACATAGTGTTATACGAGTCGAGGGGCATATTCTACCCACTGTATTCCATAGAAAAGGATTGTTTTATAGTGGATTGTGTGGTATTAGATTATATCTACACCATTACAAGGATGGAGATACTATTATTGAGTTGTGAAACTTTTAAATTCTAGTGGTACTATATATGTGTTTTTGGTTTTGTTTTCAGCATGGTAAATACACTTTATCAGGAGGTGAAGGATGTTTCAGGAATAAGAAAACATAAAATAAAAATTTATAACATATTCACCACCGCTTCTTAGCGATATTATTTTATTTACTTGGTAATTACAGTAATTACATTCCTTAGTTAAGGATTCTCTAATAAATACTATGGGAACATCATTACCTAAAAAACCACACCATTTGAGGGAGTAACTAGAAGAAGAAGGTAATGTTATAATGGTGCTTCCCATGAAAACCATACCGTATAATTCATTTACTGTGCAAAATTAATCCCCAAAAGCTATAACTAAGGAATTTGTAGTAAAACAATGAACATATCCATAAGGATAACATAGATCTACCAGAGAGAGAGACCTAGTTAATGGTATGATGATATTTTTAACTACTTATAATAGACAATGAAGCAGCTCAGAACCTAGAATAGGTGATGAGTTTTAATTACATGAAATATTAGGATTTTTCCATTGGTGATAAACATGATTACATATATAAATCATGAACTTTAGAGCTAATGGAATGTCCTACTAAGAATAAATTCTTACAAAAAATGGGCTTATCACTAGAAGAAAGTGGAATATGGTAGAAGGATGTATAAGGCTAGGCCTATCATGAAAGGTTTAATAAAATAAAAGGTATATACTTCTCATTATTTTTTAGGAATATTTAAGCAGAAGAATATCTAAATTGTTTTGAGTATGGTTTCATTGGATGGACTTCATCTTGAACATTTTGATGTGAGGAAATACATTCTTCATGAGTACTTAGATAGAGAAACTTATATATAGTGGACCATTGGATTTGAAGTTCTTGGTAACTAATAAATTGTGTACTAACTCAAATGTAACCTTTATGGTATGAAATAATCGTTGAATAATTATAAAAAGTTTTTCAATGAATTAATAAGGGTATGAATGTTTGTCTGGATAAATTATGACCATTTATATTAAAGGATGTGATTTGGTGATGGGGTTTTTGTGATGATAATTATCCACATTAATGACATGATAGTTATAGATATGATAATGTAAAGGATCAACAAGATGAAAACTATGTTTTACAAATGTTATAATAAGAAGGAATATATCCTGGAGAATAATATATTAGGGATGAGGATCATAAGAGTTCTATGTAATATAAATTATTACTAAACTCATGTTGACTTTATTATGAAGATAGTTTATTTATTTAGAATATGTGCAACAAACATGGTATCCACATAGCTACAAAGATAATTAATTCTTAAAAACTATAAATCAGTATAAAAATAAGATGAGGTCGAGTATATAATAAAGGTTCTACATGAATTAGCTATTAGAATATTGATTTATGTCATGGTTTATTGTAGCAAACCGACCCTAATATCATAGATCCAGAGTCTACTTCTTTACATTGGCATGAGATATAAGAAATTTCACTCTGAAGGATTGAATAAAATATTATTATTGAAAAATTACATGCATTCTTGAAATTCAAAATACATTTAAAAACATGAGATTCACTAAGGATGTTATTTCATAATTCCATAATTCTCTTTAGTTTATCCCTACATATCAATCAAAAAACAATTCCCCATATATTTGGGAAATTAAATAATAATAAATGTGTAATATCAGATGCTCATTAATTGTAATAATACAATAAAATATATGAATAAATAAGTCATAATTAATAAGTTAGGTTAAATAACTGAAACAAATGTCACATAATAAATAATTTTAAGATAATATAGAATTAATACAATATTATCAAAAAATACTATAAAAATAATCACATGGGATTGAAAAATTAACCATCGATATAACTAATCAAATAATCACATGTGATATAAATAACTAAGGTCTAAATGATTGAATGAATAATGTTGGAAATATAAAAAATAAAATCTGAAATATTCCCAAAACATATAATACTATCGATTCTGGTTGTAAGAAATCTATATAAATGGGTAATCCCTCAGTGAAAACCATATATGTTTTTCCTCATAAGACCTACCAATGCCTCGAGGGGATATGGTGGGCCACACCAATCACTTAAAAATTCTCATGTATTCATCTTATAAAAGCATTGAAACATAATCAACATAAACCGTCTTATGAAAAAATAACATAAATTATTTTAATACTTACCTCAATAAATAAACATAATCATTAACTATCCAATGTAAAATGAATGATATCAGCATGGTACACCCCAAGTCAAACTGATCGTAAAAAATCCAGAGATAAAATATGGATGGTATCATTGGATTATACCCCCCTTAAAGTATATGTAACATCAAATAATGTTTCATTATATGGAAAATTATTTTAAAAGATCACTTAGAACATTTAGTAAGGAAACTAAAATTTCTTTTAAAATCAACTATTTTATTTTAAAAATAAAAAATTCATATTTTTTAAAAATATTTTTATTATAAAAATAGTATTAAAAAAATAATTTATAGAATATTAACAAAAATTTATTTATTCAATGAAAACTTTATAAAATTTTTAGGAATATTCAAATAAATGATTGTCATGAAGGTAGGTACTTTCGTAAATGATGTATAAGTTAAAAAGAACATTCCTTTTACAGTCTAAAAATGTTGGAAAAGTTACCCATTTAGAAAATGAAAAGAATATTCACTTTATATTGTTTTTTTAAAATAAAAACAAGGGTAAAAATTTAATTAATAAATAGTTCTTAGAATGTTAAAACCGTTTTGAAATTTTTTTGAAAACATGGTTTCGGAAAAAATGGATTTTTGACCAAAGAGAGAAATAATGTCGAATTTTATTAAAAATAATTTATAAATATTTTTAAGTACCAAGGAGTGAAAAATGGTACTATCACATAGAAAATATCAAGAATAAGTAGTGTATAATAAAAAATATTTATTTTAATATATAAATATCATATAATTCTCCCAAGGGAAACTTAAATAGAAATAATACTGAATAATGATGAGATTGTGAAATAAACCTTTACTACTTGGTAACTTTTTTATCATAACCCCAATGAAAGAAATTAATTTTAATGAAATATTAAATACCATAATGATAAATTAATTCATTTTATATCATAAAAAATTACAGTTTATGTAGGACTCAAAAAAATAAGTGGTGAATATGTCTCACAGAACTAAAAGTTAGACGAGAAACCCATACCTCATGCTCACTTTTGATTGAACAAAATATAAAATTATTTATAGTGGTTTTAAACATGTTATAAACTTATTCAAAAACTATATTAATATTTATAATATCATATAGGATTATTTTATATCATCAAATTTTTGTTAAAAAAACTTCATTATTGTCTTTATTTCATGTGTTAATTGTCTTATTTTTTCATGATTATTTTGACCTGAAAGATCCAGTTCATTCAAATATAATATAGTTCCATGATATAAAGAGTAATAATCCTGAAATAAATTTAATATTTATTCCTAAATTATAATTTTAAAATAAAAAAAGAAATATGGTTATGAAAAATTAACTACGTTACAATCATAGAGATAGTAGTTCATACGTACGCATGTGTAGCATTTCCATTTTTCAATGATATTTATTTGAAGAATTTATACTAAATTTAATCATTAAATAATTATTATTAAACAATATATACATGATTATTTCTATATATATATATCTTCCATTTTGTTTTATGGGGAAATAAATTCACATCTCTTTGTGAAGGCAGTAGTCCACACTTACACGATAGATGTTATCATTTTTCAATGTAAAAATTAAAATGGTACTTTATTATTTTATAATGATAAGTATTTAATTAATAAAATAATTATTTCTTTAATATAACATATATTTATTAAAATTATCCTTATTACCTTCCATGTAATGTGTTAGTGAAAAATGAATGGCATCGCTTCGCGAGGCGGTAGTTCGCCGTACACACAAGCGAAATTATCGAATCCCCCATGTAATATAAATTTTAAAAGGTATATATATTATATAATTAATAAGTAGGTATAATTATATTGTAAATATCATATATATACATGATATTCATCATCATACTTTCCCATGATATGTGACTATGGAAAAAACTAATGTTATTAGTTTGTGAGGTGGTAGTTTTCCATACACATGAATGATGATTTCATAACCCATTTGATGGATGGGGGGATGGTTGTTGAATATTTACTTATAATAAAGATATGTAAAATATTTATGATAATTATTTCATTATATCATAATGTTTTAATAGTATGTTAAGTATTTTGAGTGAGAAACGTCTATTCAAGAACGTTACCTCTTATTCAGGTAAACCTCTTAAGTTTTCACCAAATCCATATAAGGTTGTATTTATGCAAAAAATAAGGATTATAAGAGGAGGGGACATAATTTGGTAAGTTAATTTGTTAGGATTTTTCTAAAAACGGTGTGAATTTGTGAATAAAAGTAGAGATGGTGTGTCCTTTCTATATGTGAGGTTTGTGGCATACTTGGAATTAGTGGAATGAAGAATGTGTACCCAAATTTTTTACATTCAATTATTTTTAGAAAATGAATTATTCTAGATTATTATTATATATAGGTTCAAAATATGAACATATAATATATTTTTTACTATGTTTTAGTTAATGTAACCCTTATCGTTTTACTATAACACTTGGTAAACCCATTTTTACCTTAACCATGATAATTAATTTTTACTATTTTCACTAGTCATTTTGGTAAACAATTAAACTATAATTATTTGAAAATAAAAATAATTATTATTCCAAATACTTAATCAATTTTCCAAATTCCATTCAAATAAGTGAATTTTTTTTTAAAAATAATCTCACAAATGTGACGAGAAATTGAGTTTTCAATAAAAAATGTTCAAAAGTTTACCATGTTTTTATATATACATTCAATATGAAAATGATTCCAATAAACTAAATTGTACTAATATATATAATTGAAATACGTGTAATTTTTAAAATATGTAATATACTAATCAAGTTTTTAAATAATGAAAATTAAAATCAATTTTCAATTAAAATTCAGGTTTTTCACTATTTATTTTAAATTGAAACATTTCAAAAAAAATCAAAAATATTCGCCCTAATATAATTTTGATATTATAATTAAAAAAATAAAATTTATTTTTTCAAATAATATTTTAGAATTTGGTGAAATATAATTTGATATTATGTGTACAATGCTTGATTAAACCACCTTTCAGAAAAAATACAGTTTTTCAAAAAATGTTTATTTTTATTTTAAATGATTATATTATTATTTATAATCCTTCGATAAGAGTAATTTTCATAATTTAGTTAGGAATATTTATACCCTAAAACATAATGGCTAGCTCAAAATGGTAAACTACATTACAATTCATTTTGAATTGGGGTTGCATGTTTCACAAAATATCTAAGAGTTGAAATTAATTTATAGAAAAATATTTTATAAAGTTTTGAGTGTTATATTTTATTCTAAGATTTATGTTTCATAAGATACATGGTATTGAAAATAATGTACTTTTTTGAAAATATTTGGGTGACACATTCTCTGCAACATAAATAATTTGCATCTTCACAATTTATACTAGATCTCAATTATCAAGGGTTTGACATTTGTAAATACCATTGTTAAGTAGACCACATCATAAAAGGGTAAATAAAAAATACTTTTAATGATATAGAAAATAATGTAGGAAGTCCATCTAGAATTACACATAACAAATTTTCTATTAAGGATAACATAAGATGGAAATGAAAATATGGAAATAGAAGAAAAGAAAAAATAATTATAGAGAGGGATCAGGTTTATTGATCCCATGAAAGTGAATGATAAATGGAAAGTAAAGGTGCTAAAAACAAAAAATCTGTGATGATTTAAATTTCCAATAGATTAATCTGATATTCAGATAATAGGATAAATTTTTTCTTCCAAGATATTATTTGAATGTTATGGAATTACTTCAATGCCTTAGATTATAAGGACATAAACATTATTTATATGTTTCTACTTTATAAGAACAATTTCATCCATTGGTCATGATTTGATCAATTTATAATTCATTTCTTACTTTATGAAATAAATTTCAAAAAATTCAATTTTTATTCCTGAATCACTAAAATTAAATTTTAATATATCATAACATAAATAATAAAATTATAATTCATTCCTTATTTCTATAGTTATTTTTATGAATATTTATGTAGAACAAGTCATAAAATATGTTTGTATATCTACATGGTGAAGTAATAAATGAATATCTAAAACCTATTCTAATGTTAAGATTAATACATTTCATAACTGTTCATCCTTATGGACCTTCCAAAATCATAATATCCAAAACATTGTAGATAAGGTCACTAAATTTTAAAAAAATGAACTTATCATTAATCAAGTCTATGGCATCCAGTACTATCCAATGTACATTATCAATATCCTTTATCACTATATCTAAACCCCATTTTATCAATATTATGAACACATTAGGGTTTATATTTCTATAAATCATGTGTTTTAAATGATGTTAATTATTCTATTAAATCATCATTCTTGGTCATGTAAATCATCAAACATATGGTTTTAAATCCTCAATGAAAAATTACCACAGTATAATCTTTATTTGTTTTAGTAATTTCATTAATAAAATAATTTTAAGAATAATTTCATAGGTCTAAGCACACAAGCACAATAAACATTACAGTTCATCTGTAGTAATTTCATAATCTTAACCTTGACCCCTTAGCTCTTTTTGATGTATTTTCCCTTGAATATTTGGGAATTAATTTTAATAGGGACCACCATTTTTATTGTTGATGTAATATATATTTTATGATTCTATATTTCACATTGAATAACGATCATGGTATCCGTTTTCTTCACACATGAGTCAAACTCCCTTACCTTTTTAATAATTTACAAAGGTGTTTCCTTCCAAAAGCATCTCAAGTTGGAAAATCCTTCTTTCACTTCTTCACATTATCTGTTTTTTACTTTTTCATTTTCTTTTTACATTTCATCCCTTTAAATACATAACATTTCGATAATTTATTATATTTTATGATAGAACATGATACCATGTCCTCATATGATAGGAAATTTTTAGATATAAGTTACCTTAACAGTATTTTCTTAATCCAATAAAATATATAGTCAATCATTCTCTTTGGATTATCTACACTTTTCGCAACATGACTTGCTAACCTTGTAAATATGGATTAACAGTTAGCAAAATTTTCCACTTCCTTCTATCCTAACTGAAGAACTATATTTCTATATCTTCTCATTTCTCAGGCGGGGAAATATTTTATTAAGAATATTTCCTTCAAATTCTTCCACTCCATGATTTCTTTTTCCTTCTCATCCATAGTGTTTTGAATCAATGACCACCATTGATCCATATATCATAAGAGTTGATAAACGATCATGAAATATTTCTCCCTTTCACCACTTCCTAAAGAGATAAATATATTCTCTATGGAACTTATCCATAGATCTACTAAAAATGGATTTTTATTCCCATTGAATGATTTCGGTTGCTGAAAAAAATGTTGTCTAACATTGTTACACATCTTGGTGGATCAGTAGTCTCCACTATAGAGGAAATTCTATTACTCATAAATTGATTCATCTTCCTCAATATGGTTATAATTTGATCAGTTCCAAAAATAGATCCAACTCCAGCATCATTATATTTCCCAAGAAGGAAATTCCTACATGGGGTACATGAATTGATACAGTTCCCATTACTTCCATAGGTTCCATTTCTAAACAATAACACACACTATATTAGATCATAACATTATAAAAGATAATGTATAAAACCAAAACTAATGAAACTATTAACATAGATAATATCATAATCAAAAAAATGTTTTCTTTTGTGATATCAATAATTTAAAATCGTTCATCACGGTTTGAAAAAAATCTTGTTTATCCTAATCATATCACCAGGGAGTTTTAAACTAGGTGCGTAGTAAGGTCAATTTTTTGTGCACCAAGTGTTAATCAGGTCAAACCCAATGTTGGCTTTTTGGGGTTATTACCACTAAGTACATCTACTCTATAACCAAATAAACAAATACTATCTAGAAAGGAATGTGTTTCTAAGAAGAACCACACAATCTGTTCATACCAAAACATTCGTATGTTTTCTATAATTATCCTCAACGTATATCATAGGGTCATGTTCCTTAATATTTTCCCTGAAAATCTAGTTTGAAATGTCTATACATAAATCCCTATAATATTAACAATAGAGACCCAACCCCAATTTCTTAGAACTGGTGTCTGATTTAATACATTGATATTAGATATAAGGAATCACACCCCGAAAGACCAAATAGTTTAATTGTCTTGGTAAACTAGATATATGGGTGGAATAAATATTTCATTTAAAAACAAATACTCAAATAATTCTCTTTTATAACATCATTATTTTTCTTAGTGTATCCCTCTACATAAATAACAAAATACTTCCTCAAATTCAGGGGAAAATAGAACATATGAAAGGGGAGATCTCAGATGATGAGTAATGGTAATCATACAAAGAAAGATACAAATAAAAAAGGAATAATCAATATATAAAGGTAAATAGATGAAAAATATTCCAATTAATAAATAACTTGAGTATAATATTATAGGAATAAAATATGATAAAAAATTCTATATAAATAATCACATGATCTTGAAAAATTAACCATGTATATGTAATCTAATTGAACTATCACATGAAATATCAATAAATGAAGTCAAAATAAATGAATACATACTTTCGGACATCTGAAACATACCATTGAGGATTGTTACAAGACATCAAATATCATCGATCCTTATTCCAAGACATCTAACATCATCGATAATTATACCAAAAAATCAATATAAATGGGTAAGTACTCATCCAAAACCATATCTAGTTTTTCTCCTGAGACCTACCAGTGCATCTAGGGGATACTATGGGCCCCTCAAATCACTTAAAAACCCCAATTCATTCCTCAAATAAATAGGGTGGATCATAATCAACATAAAAATTTAGATTAAAAAATTGAATATGAAATGTTTATACATACCTAAATCAATAAACACAACAATAAACCATCCAGAGTAAAATGAATTGTATCAAGATTGTACATCTCCGATCAAACTGATCATAAATCATCAGAATAAATAATATTGATATTATCATTGGACTATATCACCATTAAAGAATAATTAACATCAAATACTTCATAATTAGATATTAAATGATTTTAAAATACCACTTAGAACATTTCTTGAGGAAAATAACCTTTATTTAAAAATCACCCTTTTTATTATAAAACTATAAATTTCAAAAAATGTCTGTAATTATAGATTTATTTGAAAATAAAATTTAAAAACAATGAATCTCAAAAATATTTGGAAAACATTTCAGTTAAAAATAACTTTATAAATAAGTAATGTAAGCTTTAAGGAAATTATGATCTTAATAACGGGTATACATGTACATGCTATATAAGTTAAAAGAATATTCTTTTTTAACTATAAAAAGGTAAGAAAAGTGCCTTGTTTAGAAAAAACTAGGAAATTAATTTTAAATTAATTTTCAAAAATGAAAACATGGGTAAATTTTTTTAATAAACAATTCTGAGAATGTAAAATTATTTTGAGAAAATTTTTAAAATACATGGTTTTGGATAAAAAATAATTTTCAACTAAAGAAATAAATAAATATGGATATTCTTTAAAAAATGTATCAATCATTTTAAGTAACTAAGAGTGAAATAATGGTACTATAACATGAAAAATATCATTGATAACTAGAATATAAGAAAATATATTTCTTTTAATATTTGAATATCTAATAATCCCGCATTGTATATTTAAACATAAAAAATCTTGAAAAATAATGACATTATGAAATAAACCCTCACCACATAGTAATTTTCTTATCATATTACTCCTGAATGAAAAAAAATTAAAGGAAACAAAAAATTCCATGAAGATAAAAAAATTAAATATATAATATAAAAATTTCTATTATACACTACAAATAATATAAATAATGGTGAATATGGTCTATTTCTCATTTATGTAAAAGTGAGATAACGAACCCTTACCCCTCACTTATTTTGGTTAAACATAATTTAACCTCATTTATATTAGTTTTAAACAAGTTATTAACAATTTATTGAAACATATTAATATTTTTAGTATCATATATGATATTTTTATAACATATTATCACCCATTCATTAATAATATTTCATTATTCTCATTGTTTCATGTCTTAATTGTATAGTTTTTTCAAGCGTGTTTTTTCATGAATGATCCAGTTCATACACATATTATATAGTTCAATGATCTATAGAATAATAATAATGACATAATTATCATATTTCTAAATAAAAAATATTTTTAAATCTAATCATTAAGGATGGTTATGAAAAAATAACTATGTTACAATCATTGAAATGGTAGGTGGTACCACCGCATGAGTAACATTTCCATTTTTCAATGATCATTATATAAAGAATTTATGTAATATTTTATCTTAAAATATTTTTAATAATGTGATATTCAAAATATTATTATTTTCAAATATACATAAATATATTATCCATCTTGGTTGGCGATAAAATAATGTCACATCACTTCATGATGGTAGTATCCCGCACGTACGTGAACGATGTTATCATTTTTCAGTGTAAGAATGAATATAATATAATATCTTTTAATAATGAAAAATATTTAATAAATTTCATAGTTGTATCATTTAAATTTCATATATTCATTAAAATTATCCTTATTACCATAAATGTAGAGTGTTTTTGAAAAATGAATCACACTGGTTCGTGAGGTAGTTGTCCGCTGTACACATGAGCGATCATATCATATCCCCTATAGAATAGAAAGTAAAAAAATTATATATGAATTAATTACTCCAGAGGTATAATTACCTTATAAATATCTTATATATACCTTATATCAATAATCATATCCAATTGTGGGAGGTGGTAATAGAAAATCTAATAACATGGATTCATGATGCGGTAGTCGAACAGACATAAATATGATGATTTCATATCCCATTTGAGGGAAGTAGGGATGATTTTAGGTCCTGAACATAATATATCAAAAAAATTATATTGAATATATATAGGTTATTATGTCATCATGTTTTAATGATAAATTAAGTAGGTCTAGGATGAAATAAAATAAAAAATCTCATTTAAAAACGTTACCTCAACTTCAAGAAACATCCATAGATTTTCACCAAAGCCATCCAAGGTTGAATTTATTCCCAAAATAATGATTTATGGATTAGGGGAGGGAGTTTTGGATGTGAATTTGGAAGGTATTTTTATAACCAAAATGGTTTTAAGTAATAAATAATAGTATATAAGGGGTGCCATTTTATAAGTGAGGTTAGATACCCACGTTTAGTTTTCAAACGAAAAATGTATACCCATATTTTTCACCTTACTAAAGGGTATGAAAATGATTATTGTTGAGGATTATATATTATAGGGTTTAAAAAGTCATAAAATATATTTTGGATAATGGTATAGTTTATTTTAACAATTATCTTTTTATTTTAACCCCTTGTAAATCCATTTTTACTTTAACTATAGTAAGTTATTTTTTTTGTTTTCACGATTAATTTGGCCCAAAATTAATTTTAATATATTAGAAAATATATATTATAATGAATAAAAATATGGAATACATTTTTAAAATTTAAATTCATATAAGTGGAATTATTTAATTTAAAATTAATCCCACATAAGTGATGAGAAAGTGAGTTTTCAAAGAGGAAAGGTTCAAACATTTACATAGTTTGTATATAAAAATTAAATATTAAAATATTTAAAATGACTAAAAAAATATTTATGGATATATATTTGAAATAATTTTACTTGAAAACAATTTAATTATATAATTTAACATTGAAATTAATTTTTTATAAGGCAGATTTTAATTAATATTTGGTATCTTTCACTATTCATTTAAAAATGAAACATATCAAAAAAATAATAAAAAATCACATTAAAATATTTTTTATATTTTTATTTCAAAAATTAATTTTATTTTTTCAAATAAATTATATAAATTTTGTAAAAATTAATTTTAAATTATGTGTGCAAGGTGTGAATAACCAATATTTTAGAAAGAATACAGTTTTTAGAAAATAATTCTTTTTTATTTTAGATGAATTTTATATTACTTTAAATAAATAGATAATTATAATTTAAATAATTATGATATTAATAGACATTCCCCCAAATTTAAAAACTATTATATTATGGTATACTATATTATAGTTTATTTTGACTCAGTGTTACATGTTTCATAAGATAGTATAGAGAATAAATTTATTTGAAAAGTAATATTTCATAAAGTCTCAAGTATTATATTTACTTATAATCATGGTGTTTCATGTTATAAATGTTTTCAGAAATAATTTTATTCATTTAAAATATCAGGGTGTTAAATTTATATTCATCTAATCATTATTCAAGTTGTGGGAGTAGTCAATATATTTATATTGAACCCGAGAAGAGAGAATTGGGAGGATGTGAAATGTGTTCTCTGGTACTAAAAGGATTATGTAATAATGATAAATATATTTAGAATAGATGTCTTGATATGTGGTTTTTCACATTTATATTTTGGTTTAGATTTAGATACCCAAAATATAAATCATTCTTTTATATTTACTTATGGTGAAATTATAGTAATTTATATATAAAAGCATTGATCCTTAGTTTCACTCTTGATAAAAAAAGTAGAGTGTTTCAGATTATTGGTAGTCAAGAAGGAGTTGGTTTGGATAAAAGGGTTTCTTGAGGATCTCGTAAAAGACTAAAACATTCAAAAAAAATTGTAACTCACAAATTAGGATTAATTTATCAAAAATTTCAAGGTTTTATTATTAGATTAAATCTATTCTACTGAAGTACCACTTTATATGGGAGTTGAAAAGAGGATGGAGAGTTATAAATATAAATATATAAGGTTTTTGAACTCTACTGGATATATTGACAAAGTTTTTTTTCAAAGAAGTACATGGGAAGCACTACACCTCAATTGGAATTAGATGACTAGAAATTATTATCAGGAAACAATGTTGCTACAAAAAATAAATTCAAATGGAAATAAGAATGTTTTTTGAAGTAAGAAGAGGACCTAGTTACAATCTTGGAAAATAATCTCAAGTGTGATATTGTTGGGATCATGTATTGTGAGTTTGATTTTTATGTTATGGAAACTAATACCACCATAAGCAGGAAATGCATAGTCCTAATATCTGATTTCATAAAGGGAATACTGTAAGTGGAATCAAAGTATGTTTGGATCATTTTAATTATGATTTATTGAGTAAACTTAATCAATACATGATTTAGAGATATAAGTTGTAATATTTTCATTAAAGTTATCAAGGAATTATCTATACGGTTAAAGTGTTAAATATATATATATATATCAAAAGATCACAAAGTACCCATTCACATAGATATAGTTTAACATGATCCAATAAATATAGTTAGAATTGAACATAGACTATGATATATCAAAACAATACAACATTAGGATCAAGAAAAAGTGGTTTATACATCGAGTTAGAAGGATCATGCTACCTTATCCATAATGAGTATCTAAAGAGACCTAATAATCATGAATTTTCAAAGGATAGACTATTAAATCATAAGGGATGGGGATAAATCATATATATCTAAAATGAATTCTAAACCATCCATCCAGGTAACGATATTAGGGGAAAATAAGAATGATATGGATCTATATAATATGTTAAGGAATATTCTATATTTTAACTATGATAATGATGGAATTATAAGAATCATGAATGGAATATGTGTTCTATCTATACAAAAATCAAAGGAGTTGGTGGACGATACACATAGACCATCATCTTCTATAGGTAATAAAAGTAAAAAAATGTATAAAGATCCCATGAATCATTTCTAGTGGGACAATATGAACAAGAATATCATAGAGTATATATCTCGATTTTTGGTATAACAAAAATTCATGGTTGAACATCAAAAGTCAAAGCTGGTGATAAAAACTATGCCCATACCTACATGGAAATGGGGGAATATCCCCCTTGATTTTTTTTCGTTCATCATAATACTAATAAGGTCTCTATTGGAAAATGGGTTTTATTAGTTATTCTTAATAATTAAACATATTTCATTTCTATTTTTGATGATTTCATACTCTATAAACACGAATATATATATATATATGTAATGAAAAAGGAAAGTATTAATAAAGTACTACTATCAATTGTATCTGATCAATATCAAATGTTCAAATTGATGTTTATAGATATTTTTAATATGTAATTGATAAAGAGTTGATATCTAGTTGGGTTTCTCATCCTTAAACTAAAAATCAATTAGAAAAGACAATTACAACCCTTGAAGATATGGTGAGATCCTATTTCATGGATTTTAAAGTATGTTGAGAAAAAAATTCCAATGATAGATATTATATATATATATATATTTCAATTATTTTATTCAAATAAATCCATATAAGGATATTAATTTTAAGAGGTGAAAAATACAACATATTGGGTTGATGATAGAGAGAATAATTTATTGTGACTAAATATTTCTCAAGAAATGTTAGAGAAGATTCAAAATTTTATTGACCCATTAAGAATATATAGATTAAAGAAATTGTGATGTTAATAACCATCAATGATATTTGGAGTTTGAAGATAGAGACAAATCATTCTTTTGAATATCACCATGGAATATTGTTAAGATATTTTGGAATAAGGGAAGGTGAATCTAATTATATATTAGCACGTTCAAAATCCATGAGATATTGGAGATGGTTTCATATCTTCTTGTTTTACAAAGAAGATATCATAATTGTAGATGTGTTCCATGTATGAATTTTGAGGAAATATATGAAGGAGACATATCCCATAATTCTCTATTTTCATAAGAGTTATTTAGGGGAGGTATATTAAATGATTATTAATATTAAAAGTGGAAAGAAATGTGATATTATGGAATTCCATTCCTAAAAATTTTATGTTGTATTTCCCAACTGAATTTTATTTAAAAACTATATAATAACAGTACACATTTGAAATCATAATTCATGCATACAATAATTATTTATTATTGGTTATGTTTCATGGATACCTAAATCATGTAGTAATTGAGTATGACTAGTAATTCCATATGGCAGAAAGTATGCCACTGATTTTGATCATATGGGTGGCTAGACATCAATCATCCTGGTTTTTATCATTAACAAAAGTAATAAAATATTTTAATCATTTGGGAGAGTCACTTCTAAGTGAGATATTGTTGTTTTCTGAAGTATACTTTAATAATGTGATATAATTATTGAGTAAATGAAATCATACTAAGGAGAATCCTTATAAGGTCAATAAAAAATCTTAACATTCGATGGTAGTGGGGGTTGTAACAAGTTTAATAATCTTAGTTTCCCAATACTCTCCTTATATTCCATATTTAACTATGAAGAACTAATATTTTATGGATGAATTGAAATTCCAATCCACATGATAAATGATTCAACTTGGCCTATGGATAGCTCCAATGGTGGGAAGCCTTTGTCTTCCACTCAAATGACCTTCATAAAGAAAGGATTAAGGTGGTGTCATTTATATTCTATGACTTTTATATATGATATTATATTATTATACATTTTTATGATTGTATTTCATATTTATTTTCTTGGGTGATATTGTGATGTTTTTTAACTAAATTCACTAATTTAATAAGTGTTTTTTAATGTCCTATAAAACCTATTGGTCGTAATAAAAGACTCCATTCTCTTTGATTTAAGAAATAATTCATGAAAAAAAAATTATTCAAATAATAATATATGTCATTTTTCCTATCATCAAATATGATTCATCATTTTTAATATGGATAAATATATGATATGTGATATAATATACTGTGATATAATCCTACCATAAGATATATGATAGTGTAAAAGGCAGATTAATTCATATTATCATATTATTTTTCATAGCATATGACTTTATCCAAGCATTAAATATAAATTCCAACATCAGATATCCATAAAATATCATCGAATTTTATGTATGATATGATTTGAATTCTATAGTGTGATATATGATATTAGGAGTATTGATATGGGAATCATTCTTAATATAAGATTGAAACATGCTACTGACATATGGTATTTTAATATTAAGTTACCATTCCAAATGTTCACTTTATAAAATATATAAGAGACAACCTAATCAATCATACCTTATGACTAGACTGGATAGTAACATATGTTTATGAGAAGAAAATATTTACTTTTAAAATTTATTTCGAAATGGATTTTATAATTAATAAAATGAATATAAATAATCGAAAAACATATTTTTGGATTTTTATTAATATATTACAACATTATATTAATTAAATAATTATAATTATAATGTGATTAATTAATTAATTTTTAAAACATTTATTATAAATATTTCATTGATATTATGTGTTAATATTAAGAATATCTTTCTCAATTCCATTTCAAATATCCTGCAGATTATAAATAAATTTTTTATTTTATAATCTGAAGCGGTAATTTATATGGTTTTTTTAAATCATAAAATAATTCATAATGTAATGTTTTTATATTTTTGAAAATCATTAAATGTTTTTAATGAATAATTTTAAATGTTCTTATCAAAATAATGTTTTTTTCTATTATTTAAACTATGTAAAAAGTGTTTTTTTGTTTATAAGATCCAAATTTAAATATTTTTTTAGTATATTATTTTATTAATATGTAAATAATTTACATAATATAAATTTTGTTTTTAAGTTTTCAGTCATATAAATATCCAATAATTTAATAAAAAATGTAATATAATGGAAAATATAAAATGTTCTAATTTTTCAATTGATATGAGGTGTTTATATTCAATTTTTTTTTATGAATTTCCATAATGAACTAGGAAAACATATAAATTGTTTATGATAAATCATTTTGTATAAATTTTTCATTTTTTATTTATATCATATTTAAATTTATAGAATATTAATTTACATAAAGGTTATTCCCTCGTTTATTATATGTGATTATATGTTGTTTATGTTTTTTGAATCAGTATATTATTTTGTTTAATTTGTTAAACATAATCTTTTTAATTTTCAAGTGGTGAATTAAATTTTAGGAATGCTAATATATGATTTATTTTCCCCCTACCATGAACTCAATTCATAATGGAATATATTACCTTTAATTTAGTTTTTATATATAGTTTTTAAATATTAGGTGTTAAATATACGATGATTTTGATTCTATCTTGACTAGTGTCTCTTTTGTGAGTAGGACTTGGGATCTAATTAATCACCAGCTATAAGATTTATGCCTTGTAATATAAATTTTAAGGGTTTTCTATTTATCACATAAGATATACTATTATAGATATATTCAATTTCATATATCTCTAAAAATTTACATGAAGTGTTCATGTACCTTGTGCATGCGATTCATTTTTATATGTGTAAATATAATTGTCCTTAATTTTTTTTATTAATAATCATAAACTACAGGCTGTTTAAATAGATACACCTCAATATGGATTGAACATATTTATCTAGTGGAGGGAATATGATTCCAATTTTTTTAAGAATGTATATATAATGGTAATAATATAAGATAAGATGGGGTTATTAAATCCCTTTTAAAAAACTAAGTGTCATATTATTTCAAAATAGACACTTATCAAGGACTCAATTATTTTACAATGTAGTTTATACCAATGTAGGGTCCGACTATAATATATTTTTTAATGAAAAAGTGTAATTAATTCCACTAGATCATTCTTGGGATTGTTCCACTAATTCAATGTGTCCCTGGATTATTTTTTTTTCATATTTATGGAATTTTCTTTTGGGTTACAATTTTTTTGGAAAACCTAAAATTTAGGATACCAAAGGGATAGATTTGATTTTTTCTAAATGATGGATTATATGAGGGTTTATCTAATAAATAATCCAAGATTCATATAGGGTATTATTTGGATGATTCCCTACCAAAATAGTTTTGGGGAAAAAGGATTTCTAAAGTGGACTCATATCTTAGTGAAATATGGATCTTGTACAATTAATAAATGTGATGAATTCAAAAGGGGTCACTCTTATTATGGGATTAAATTAAATAATGTTCCTTATTTAATGGTAATAAAACAGGTTAATAATTAAATAACCATTTTTATTATAGATAACAACATCATCACTAAAATAGAATCTAAAAAAATCCTTATGTTATAGAAGTTTAATTTATGTAAATTCGAAGACTATTAACTTATAAAAAGTTATAAATTAAAGTTTATTTTTATTTTTCAATATAACACCTTCCTATGTTACTAAATGTTTAAGTTTGTCAACAAATGAATCGAGTTACATATGAATAAAATATGGATTCACACAGGGTTTCAAAGGCATTAGATTCTAACATACATATTTAGTTGTAGTCTTCAATAAAAATTTTAATATGATTAGGTATCCTAATTACTTAGTGAGTCTAAAGGTTTCATTAATTGATAATATTAATTATGAATTAATATTATTGTCATCTATGGAAATTTTTCCAAAATATATATGAGTTTAATAATTTTTACAAAATGATAGAAAATTTTGGGAATATATCAACTATGAATGTTATGTTTATGTTATGGTGTTGTGAACAATGTATAAGTGGGTAAAATTTAAAACAAAAAGAAGGAACGATAGTGAGAGAGACCAATGGAGTTTCATTATGTATCCAATCAAGGTCATTCAATCTTAATGGCATATTATTTAAGAAGAAATTATTCAACGATATAGAATTGTTTAGGATACCTGATTTGGATTTTGGAAACTCCTTGTAATGTTCATTTTATGTATTAGGGTTACTGAAAATTATTCTTTGGTTCAAAAGGGTATATGAAACTGAATATATATTTTATAATTTTTGTAAATATACAGTATTTAAAAAACAAAGTAACAACTGAATGATATTATAGTATGTGTTCAACTGATGAATAAATTTTTTCCAAATGAAGGGATTGAATATAAAATAATTTATCAACAATGAATGAATTTGAGTAGAATATTTGAATCCTCATACCATTTATCTTATATTATAAGATAATATACTCATTAACAAGGATTGGATTAAACAATATTAGATGATTAATTATATATATGTGTTTTATGATTCTATGGATTTGATAACATGTTTTCAAAAAGGATACAAGGACAGAAATGTTTTATCTAAGATAAGGCATGAATGTAATTATTTTTTTAATGTATGAGGTAATATGTTCCCACCACCCACCAATGGTATATTTTAAAAAGGTTTCTTTTCAAAGGAAATTTTTTCAAAGTTATAGAGTACAATATATAATTGGGATACATAGACTTATTTATTAAATATTCATATTAAAATGGAAGTGTTATTTTCTAATATAATGGTGTTTGTATTCATTACCATGATATTATAATGAGAATACAAGTATATAATGTGAGTATGTTTGAACATAAATAAGTTCAATGTTTACAAATAAAAGATTATAATAGTCTAAAGTATGTAATTCTCATATAATATCCAAAAGTTTTTAGGATTTATTATGATAAAGGAAAGTTTAGGAGAAATATTTAGTTACCATGAGTTAATGAATATCACTATATTTAAAGAATTATTCCATTAAAAAATAAATTGAATTTCATTTTATTCTAAAAGTGTTTAGAATATATTGGTGAATAGTAATGTAAGTTGTTATATTCTTATTAAAAGAAAAAGGTTTGATGGAAGGGGTTCATAGAATGATGATTTCAAACATATAAATAATTATAAGTAGAATATAGGAATTTACATCATGAAATTTAATGTTGTGAAGTTAAGGTGTATTAATATGTTCAATGTGTTTAACATTAGGAATATGATTCCTAAATCCCACCATTATTCATGTTTTCACTCTTTATGAATTTTACTCACTAAATAGTTTACTATGAGAGTTTTATTAGATGGCCTCATAGATAACTGGTATGAATTATATATTAATGTAATAAGTTATAGACCAGTGCTTAAGAAGGGTTTTATTCTTTGTTCTTAAGATAGTTTTATGAATACAAAATGTATCGTATTAAAAAAAATCTATATTTTATCATTATTTCATGTTAAGAAAATTAATGTTTATATAGATGTATATTTTATAAAATTTAATGATTCTAACCTCTCAATGAATCACTATGAGTTTCTCCATAACTGATGTAAATCATAGAGTTTCATTGGTCGTGATGAAATGCTTTGGATTTATTGTGTAGGATTATTATATGAGATATAAAAAATGATCATGAGGCACAAAAGAAAAAAATGTTCTCTTGTGTGCAATGGATTTCTCAATAATTATTCCACATAGAGTATTATACAATATGTTTTTGACATACTAGGGGTGTATGGATCATATCAATTTTCCATTACCTAAGGCTAGGGAGATAAATTTCATGAGACACATCATACATTGATTCCTTTCCTATGAAATTTATTATGAAATAGCTAATTTTGAGGTGGATGGTTATATAGTAGGTTTTGTAATTAGTTATAAATGAAAAATGATGGAATTTTTAACTCAATTATATTTTACGATATATTCCTCTTTTAATAAATTCAATTTAATTAATAGCTTGAAATACACAAACCCTAAGTCTATACGAACTATAATAAAGTACATAGTTATCACATAGCCATTGGATTTCTGGACATTAATAGGACCAACTAAATTATAAATAATCCACGGTTTTAAAATGTACAAAATGAATTCATTTGTTATGAATTTACTTGAAAATAAAATAATAATTCTTTGAAGTTAAAAGAGATGTTTTTCTGAAAAACTCTTTTTATGGATAAAGTGTGTTTGAATCTTAATAAACTAAATTTATCACTATTTCTTAATTATTTAAATTAATTTTTTATTTTAATTTTTGAAACATTAATCTTATATTTTATCTATTTATGAGATAAGAGTTTGTATTCAGTTTTATACTTAAAACTATATTTTGGAAAAAAATGGTTTTTGTCATTTGTTGCACCTATATGTTAAATTTTTTTTTTGGAAGTTATATAAAATGAATCATGAATAACTATTTACATATTTCTGATTATGATGGTATATTTGGTAATGAGCCCCATTTTTCTTAATAATAATAGTAACCATTGTAAATATTTGTCACTTGGTAAGGGTAAAACAATTAAAAAAGGGTCAATACTTTGGGATAAGGTTTTAAAATATCGTTAACACTCACCTTTGTCATATTAAATGGGTGGGTTTTATAAATTTACATACATGAGTCAAATTAATGGATACTTGGTGCTATATTTCTTTGATTAGGACCTTTGTGTTATTTTAAAGAAATTATAAATACAAAACGTCACTCTCTTGTGTTTAATATATCTATTATTTTTTTCATAAGTGTATAAAGAGTTTATGTTTTGTTGAAGTTGTTTATTAGAAAGATTAATTGGTTTTATTCATCTTAGTAATTTAATTTTCATTTTGTGTGATTTAATTATTTCAGTAAATTATTAAGCAATACTAGCTCAATTTTAATTTAAATATAGAAAAAATAAAATAAATGATTTTAAAAATGTTAAAAATAGTATAATTTGGATGAAATATTGAGTTCCAATAATTTTTTACATAAATATTATATATTAGGGTTGAATTAAAGGATTATATTCGAATTCAATTTTTGTCTTGGTGTCTTTAATGTAAAATTGAATGAATAGTGTCCAAAATGATATTAATAGAATTTTATGTTAAATAATATTTTATTAAATTATTTAAAAAACATAAAAAACATTAACAAAGAAAATTAGGATTATTTATGGTATAATATTTTTCACATTTTAATTTATTATAATTTTTTACATAATATGATAAATTATAACCCTTTAAA
Source organism: Viscum album (assembly GCA_963277665.1). Taxonomy (NCBI): domain Eukaryota; kingdom Viridiplantae; phylum Streptophyta; class Magnoliopsida; order Santalales; family Viscaceae; genus Viscum; species Viscum album. Next base: position 609,240,112 of record OY728129.1, on the reverse strand, counting down.
ATTGGAAAGAGTTTTACCGTGGTTAAGGTTAAAATAGGTTAACTAAGGAGTGAAACCAAAATATAATGTTTAAAACAAAAAATAGATGAATAAAAAATTTATTTTATGATGTAATTTTAAGTTAAAAATCCCTTATATTTTAATAATTTTTAACTTTGATGTGTTTGGATAGATTACGACATTGTCTTATTTTAGTCTTTTAAGAAATTCCAAGAGTGCCACCATCCTCACTTATAAAAGGGAACCTCTCCTTTATCTTAGTTACACAAATTTAAACCATACATATATATATATCACCCTAGTATAAAATCTTAAAAAATTACATATATACTAATTATAGGTTGTGGTATTCTAAATATACCACTCCATGTTTCTATAAGAAGGGAACTAAAGGAGGGCTACCGAAGAAGAAGTGATTGTATCACCTGAACACTTTTAATTTTTTTATTATACTACAAAATAAAAATATTCAAAATTATTTAAAATATATTAACTTAAATACCATAAAAATATTAAAATGTTATTGTTATTATAAAATCACCTCCAGCCACTCAATTTTCCATCACATGGGATGTGAAAGTATCACTTTTTTGTAAGTATTACTTACCGTCTCCATGCAGTGATACAATAAATTTTCCATAAACCTTATTTGATGTATGGTTATTACTATTTATATATGATAACTATGATTTAATTATTCTCCTATAATTAAAGGATCGTATATACTGCTTAACATTACATATGAGGGTAAATTATAACATTGTTCGTGCGTACATATGAACTACCACCTCCAAAAAACGAATTGATTCATTTTTCATTTTATTTTAACATGACTGATAATAATTATTGATTTAACAAATATATTAAATATTTTCTATAATAATGATAATATAATGTTAATTTATTATTTATCTTTCTTTTATTCCATCCATTAAAAAATGTAAACAATGTTCATGTGTACGTATGACCTATCGTCTCTATAAACATTGTCATTCATTTTTCTATATAAACCATTAATAGATTAATATAAATAAATAAATAAAAATAAAAATATATTGATAATGATTATATTTATATAATTATTAATATTCTAGATATGATTGACCAAAAATCAAATTACAAGGACTAGGACTACCAAACTGAAACAAGCTTTAAAAACAATGTAGTTATCACCCTGAATAGTGATTTGAAAAATAACTTGTTAACAAATGGGTGAGAAGAAAATATATGTAAATAATATATGATATGATAGATATGATTATATTTTTTGAATAAATTTATAATAAATTTATAATTATTTATATTATTATTGAGCATTAATGAAGAAAGATGATACATAAGGTAAGTTATTTATGTTTCAATCCTATTTTAATATAGATTAGTTATGGTTGAATTCATATTAAGGAAATTATAGAATAATTATATGATTAATCCCTTTAATTTTATTATAATATATTTATTATATATAATACAACATTCATTTAAATTTCCTCACTTTATGTTCTCATGATTCAGATAGAATGTTTATATAGAAAGCTAACAATGTTTTATATTCGATGGAAAACCATATTTCTTCCATGTCCATGTTTTTTATAACATATTTTGAAGACTATTTTACTATTATGAAAATAATTTTTAAAGTTATTTTTTTTCAGCATTGACATTCATTAAAAATTTATCAAAGGAATATTCATTTCATTTTCCAATTGAGGTATTTTTTTTTATTTTTATAGAAGTGTGAATGGAATGTTTTCCCTTAAGTAACATGATAAGAGTAGAATTTCTTGAAATTGTTATTTCTCAATGCATTGAAGCTTCCTTGTTAAGTTTATATTTTTCTTTTCAAATAAATTTTTTATATAATATTTTTTAATTTGTTAGATTTTAAATAACTATTTTGATAATAAATATTATATTTTCTCTAAGAAATATCCCATTGATTATTTTAAAAGAATTTTCATCTATGATATGAAAACATTGATATTACTTATGTTCAATTTGGAATATTACTTAGTGATACTATAAATATTATTTATCTAGATGATTTATGGTGAGGATTATGAGATGTTTATGAAACCCATTTATTTTTCATGAGTTATTATATGAAATTATTATGAAACCCATTTTCATTACATGGGTTATGATATGATGATATGATGAATATTTTATGTTATTTAGTCACAAATATGTATGGATATAATTGTGTAATGGGTATGAACATAATTATACATCCAACCAATTCATTGAGTAATTTTTTATATCTCATGAGATAATTATGGGAAACAAGTCTATGTGTTTTATCCACTATGTGAAACAAGTCGATGTTCTTGATACACTAAGGGAAAAAAATCAATGTTCTTGATCTACTATGGGAAACAAGATGATGTGATTGACCCACTAAGGTAATTAGGTTTCATTTCATGGTCTGTTATGGTAAATATGTGATGATTCTGTATTCACTATGATTTATGGTCTTAGTATTTAACTTTAACATATGATATCGTCTCTATAACTATGATAGTTCCACACTTTTATGAAATAAACATACGAATCTTGATTTATTTATGACGATTTATCAGTCATAAGATTCATATCCTTTCGGATGAAAAAGTTTTATTCCCTGAATCATGATTCTAATCCATGATATATTTGTTATGAAAATTATCATTAATGTTCACAATATCATACCCTTATGCATATCTTAATCTCTCATGTGATCCTCAATTGATATATCACCGGTTTACCCTTACTAATAATATAATATCACACTTTATTATATTTCAATTCCCCATATTATCAGAAATATTTTAATTAGGTTATGTCTATGAAGAGTATTTGATTGAAGACCTTTATAGAAGATTTTTTATATCATTCAAGAAATTAAAAGATCATTTATCTAGTATCCTATGACAATAAAAATTTATGGTCCTCAGTCAAGTATTTTATAAAATTATTGAATATTCATGTAAAATGATGTAATTTTATGTACAAAAAGTATGGTTTACTATAGTTGGTATTGGAAGATACGTTTAGTCAATATTTAGATATTAGTATTAGAAGACTTTTTTGAAAACCCTAGGGATTATTATAAGCACGAGATAATGTAATAATGTTTTGTTAATCTCCCTGGATATCCTCTGTTAAACCAATGGTTGCATAGATTTAGAATATGGTTTCATGATTTTAACATCATATAAATTGTATGCCATAATTATTTGATAGAAAAAACTAATTTTTATAATTTGATTCATATACATTACTTTTTGGTGTTAGTCTATGGATAGAACTAGGTTACATCATGATAAAAAAGAATTCGATGGAATATAAAATGATTTACGACGTAAGAAACAAAATTAATGGGATATAGAATATAGAATATTAATTTTATATTCACCTAAATTTTTCAGAACATTAAAAATAATGATTTTCCAAATGATTAAAAATGGGTACCACAAATATTTGATTATTTTATGATAAAACATACATATTATGATAATAAATCTTACAATCTACAAGTTACTACGAAATGGATTATTACCAATAAGAAAATATTTTTTGTTGTCCTATCCTCAAAACATGAAATTTTTTCCTACCCATTTATTATTTGGAAGGTCTAGTAGAACAAATGGTGGATCCTTATTAAGATTATTATATAAGAGGAAGAAATTGAATCAATGAAATGGGATAAATTTATGAATATATTTTTATGTAAGTACATCCTATATATATTGTATAAAAATATAGTAAGGTTATTATTTGAGCCTAAGAAAATGGATATTGAATCCATTGGTACTTCTTGGGAAATTTTTTCATTACATAAATGGTATGAATATGGTTTAATAATCTGCCTTGAAATGTTAATTCATTAACTCTTTGGTGTCCTAAAACCATGATTCTAAAAGGAGTTATCTATAATAGACTTTAGTAGCTATTAATAAATCATTCTATGTGTACATGAGGTAGATATGGAAATTATAGATTCCCACTATTCCCCTAGTTTTGATAAGAAAAGAAATATTGTATCTCATGAAAAATCTAATAAATCAAGCGGATGAAATAAATTACAGCCAAATAAATTGCATAAATGATGGAAGATATATCAAGTGAATTTATTTAATTGAATAAATAAGTGCTTTAAATGTATAAAGGTGATTCATAAATCAGGTTAATGTTCTATGGGGATGAATAATATGATAAATAAAATAAAATAAAATAAGTAAATAACTAATACACTACTTACACTCTAATGCTTAAAATTCAATGGGTATGGGAATTTTTCTCAATAATGAAATATTTTTATGGCATATGATAATTAATAGTTTCAACAGCAACTTAATATCAAATAAAATAGTAAATATCATTTAACCAAGACTTCCAAATTGGGTTATAAGAATAACATAGTGAAAGGTAAACTTATTCCCAATCTAGAATAACTAATGTATTTTATGAATCTAGATATGAACACTCTTTTATAGATGATGAATTTGAAAAGGGTATAAAATTACTAGATTAGAAATAAAAAGTGGTGTTAGTGGTGAAAACTCATAATGAAATAATGGTCACATGTCATTTCTATATTTTCTCTCTGATTGATGTTTATGGGAAACTGATTCATGTAAATATTATAACTCTCCAATTATTTTAATTTTATGTGATTCTAAGTATATATTGGATTTATATATATAGTACCTATGTTAATGTTACAATATGTAAAGTCACATTTCATATTTTTAGTGAACATGTGACCATTATTTATTTTGAGGGTGAAAAAAAACATCCAATGTAAATTAATTTTATCTTGTGGGTCTTAATTATTATCCCTAATGGGTATCTATCTTAGATGTTTTGGGAGAACCTCAATATTGAATATACACCTATTTTGGGGGATATTTTTGATGTATTTCTAGAATATTTACTTAGTATACCTCAACATCATGATGTTTAGTTTTTAATTGAACTTATCTATGGTTTTACACATATTTCAAATACTCTTTATAGAATAACCACCATCAAGTTACTGTAATTGAATAACAAACATCACGAGACTATTGTTAAGGGATTAATTTGATAATGTGGATCACAATGGGGTAATACTATCCATTTTTTTAAGAATAATAATTGGTAAATTTATCATTTAATTTATTATTGAAAATATAACAAGATTAATATTAATAACAAGTATCATCTACCCCATATCAATGATTTTTTGATCAATTAAAAGGATATAAATAGTTTTCTATAATTTTACATCCGTTTAGAAATCATAAATTAATAGACAATAAGGAGAATACACCCAAGAAAACATTCTTTATGAGTTTTAGGAATTTTAAATTTATTGTGATTCCATTTAGACATAATAATTATATTTTCATCTTCATGAATTTAATGAATAGAGACCCCAGAGATTACCTTGATAATTATTTTTTATAGATAATATTCTTACATATTGAAATAGAAAGGAATAAAATGAATACCATTTGAGAATTTGTATAAATACCTTGAATAAGGTTATACTATATGAAAAATTTACCAATAGTCATTTTTGGATTCATAAAGCTTCATTCCCGGGTCAGATAATAACAAGTGGGAGTATATAATTAGATACATCAAAAATGGAAGTTATTGAAAAATAAAAATTACCAGAATGGTAACTAAAATATGTAATCTTCATGGAATGTATGGATATTACTGAATATTTGGGAGATATTTATTATGAATATCTAATTCACTCGGAAATTTGACAGAGAAGGGGTTATGTTCTATTGAAAAAAATAATATTAATAGAGTATGATGATGATGAAATTAAGGTTAGTTGGTGAACCTATGATTTCACATCGTTTCATTGGAGAAGGGGTTGGGATCTATAGTGATGAATCAAAGAAAGGGATGTTATATAACCTCATTCATAATAATATGGTGATAGAATATGCCTCATACAAATTGAAAACACATGATAAAATTTACCTAACTCTTGGTTTAGAGTTGGAATTGGTATTTTTTCATCGAAAATGTGTATTCATTATCTTTATGATGAATAGTGAAACATATATACTAATTGAAAAACATAGATATTTATCTTAGAACATAAAATATACTAGAGAATATGGTTGGAATTAATTAAATATTATGACTTCTCAATATATTACCACCTTTGTAAGGAGAAAAAGGCGGATGATTTCCTAAGTAAAAATGGACATTCTATTTTTTCCATGATACAGATTAAAATAGATCTAATACTTCTAGGTTTTCAGAATTTGGAACATGAAATCCTAATGAAGGGGGATATATCCAATCTTTCAAAAATATATGTTCAACCATATATCCATGTAAATATTTAAGATACACATAAAGAAGATAATGAACTATTGAAGTAAGTGAGAAGTGTTCTAAAGTTCGACTATAATTGTTAGGGAATTATAAGATTTAGTGATTCAGTATATGTATCTTCAATAATAGAATTGAATGTGTTATTGGATAATGATTATTTTTCACCATTATTTATTCATCCTGAAAATACAATGATGTATAGATATATAAAAGATTATTTTTAGAGCGACAACATGAAGTATGATATTTCAAATTATGCATCCTGCTGTATGGTTTGACATTATGTTATGGTTGAGAGGCATAATTTTAAGGGTAGGTTGGAACCATTACACATACCTAAATATAAATATAAACATATTACACTGGGTTTCATCATCAGATTCCAGAAAAAATATAAAGATAACAATGCTAATTAGGTTATAATCAACCACCTAAGAAAGTCATCACAATTAATTTCTATCAAATTTGATTCCTTTCTTGATTTTATTAATAGGTTATGAATTAAGGAAGTGGTGATATTTAATTAGGTTCTACAATATATTATGTCTGATTAGGATATGAGTTTTACCTCAAAGTTCTATAGACATCTATTAGGATATGGATACCGAGTTCAGTTTCAATACTACATATAATCCTTATATATATGGTTAGTTAGAGATGACCATTCAAACACTAAAGGTCATTCTGGGAGATTTCTCTCTTTATTTAACAAATGTAATTTTGACGAACACCTTCATTTTTGGTAATTTTCATACATCAATTTATTTCATTCAAGCATTCAGATGGATCGTTAAGAAGCTTTCTAAGGTACAAAGTGAAGAACTCCAACTCAATTAGATAATGTTGGATAAATAATTCCATTTTGACCTGATCAAGATTAGGAAATGGAATATAAGGTTATAGATATTCGACAACACATAAAATAATATCCAAGTCAATAAAAAAGTTATGATTAAAATTATTGATGAGATCTAGAGTTTGAATTTTGTGAAAAGGTATTACTATAAATACCTCCATGGAGGATGGTTGTGATATTTGGTAATAAGGGAATGTATATCCCTATATGTAGTAATAATTTTGATATTCTTGGTCATATTAGGATGGTAAAATATTGTTTGAAAGTACCAAAAGGTTTCTCTCAAGTTTAAGATGCGTTCTAGGTATCCATCATAACGAAGTACACACCTAATCCATCACATGTACTAATCTCATAGGTAATATTTATCGAGAAATATCTCTCAAAAGAGGAACAAATAATGGAGATTTGGGATTGTAGAGATAATTTTCAATGAAACAATACCACACACCTAGCCAAAGATTTGTGAAAAAAATCATAAATTAGAGGAATCTACTTTGTAATATGAGGATGTGAGGAAATATATATGTCCATAATTATTTGTAAAGAAGTAAAGGAATTTTGAGTGTGAAATTAATTTTATGGTGGGTAAAAGGTCAATCCTAAAGATCTTTTGATATATACCTCCTTAAATAAATTATTTTGTTTTATTGATTGTGCTAAATACAACCCTATCTCTAAATGATTGATAATGATGTATACATTTATTATATTGATATTGTATTGAAGGGTATGAATAATAATACTAAATTACGAAGAATATATTAATTAAACCTGTATAAAATGAACTAATTAGTAATCAATTGATTAGAAATTAAAAAATACATTTTAAATTGAAACATTTGTTTTTTGGAAAACATTTTTATGTGCCTAAGGATTTTTAATCTTAATAAAGTAAATTAATCACTATTGATGAATTATTTTATTGATATATGTATTTATATATTAAATTTTTAAAATTCATCAAATATGTTTTCTAGTCATGGGACAATATTAAATATCCAGAACCTAGTATCCCAGAGTTAGTGGATACTTTTTTATATTAGAATATGATGCAAGGAATCAGATCCTAATGGAAAAAATAGTTTAGTAGTCTAGGTAAAATAGATACATACTTTAAATTCAAATTATATTTGAAAAAATAAAATAAAAAAGTGTTTTATTTTATATATTCATATTTACCATTAGCAAATCCCTACATATGAGTCATAAAACACGATTTAGTATCCTAGGGGAGATAAATCATTAGAATTGGGTGATATTAGATGCTCAGTAAGGGTATTCATAAAAAGAAATATGACATGATTAAATAAGTCTAATCAATATATAAAGATAAAAAACTAAAACAAATTCCATTTAATCAATTACTTGATCAAATATGGTAGGAATAAATCATGATAGAATAATTACATATAAATAATCACATGAGATTGAATCTTAACCATGGATACTCTAACTTTTTGAATAATCACATGTAAAATCAATAAATAATCTCATAATGAGAGAATGTATAATTCTACACATTATAACCATACTTTCATGTCTTGATTCCAATGCATATTCATAATTGGGTAATGCCCTACCTAAAATCCAAATCTAGTTAATCTCATTAGACATATCGACCAATCAAGGGGTTACTTAAAAACCCTACCATCACATAATAAGTCTAATGAATTCATCATATGAGGGGTGAAACATAATAACAATACACATACATATTAGAAAACTATCATACAAAATTTTACTACATTCCTTAATCAATAAACAAAATCATAAACTATTCAGATTAATATAGTTAATGGTAACAAAATAGTACATCCCTAATCAAAATGATCATAATATATTTGGATAAATAATAAGGATGGTACCATTAAAACATATCCTTAATGAATAATAAGTACAATAATATGTTTATGTCATTAATTAATGGAAATACCATTAAAATACAATTACAAACATTCTTGAGTAAAATATCATTTTTATTTTGAAAATTTTTTATACATAAATTTAACAAAATATTTTGAAGAGAAATTTATAAAAATATAAAATTTTAATATTATAATTTAATCTTTAAAGCATTTAGTTTTCAATACTATGGTAAATTAATCACATGCCTTCCATATCAATGTAAATATTTCATTTAATTTTTTGTACAACCCAAACAAAACTTGTTTGGAAAATAAAATGACAACCATTTCAAATTTTTAGTAAACATTCACACATGAATAAAAATTTCTCCAGTAAATCATTTTGATAATTTTTAAAATATATTTGAATATATATTTAGACAACATGGTTTTGAAAGATTTTTTTTCGATTGACGAAAGAAATAGTCATATTTTTTTAAAAACATTTTCTCAATAATTTTGAGTACAAAATAGAGGAAAAAGGATCAATTAATTGATAATGATCATGGTTAACTAGATGATAATAATATATAATTATTTTAGAAAATATAAAATAATTCCACAAGGTATAATTAAACATTAAAAAACTGAATAATGATGAGATTTTGAAATAAACCCTTACTATTTTGGAAACATTCGAATCATAAGCCACAGACATGTGATAAAATAAAATATAACCATAAATAATATGAAAATAAATATAATCATGATATAATATTTAAAAAGGTGAATAATATACATCAAACAATGAGATATGTGTGGAATATGGCATATGTCGCACAATAGAAAAAAGTGATATGGGAAACACTAACCTCATATTCTAGTTTCTATGTATGTGTCTCAACCTCTAGTATAATAAATAAAGGATTATTTTAAATCTATTAAATAATAATAATAAAATATATCATACCATATATGATTTAATTATGGTCTTTTATTTCTATTGCATTAATAATTCTTTGATAAGATCATTGTTTCCTGTAATAACAATTTTTTTATCATGTGTGTTTTGATTTGGTATTTTTAATAATTTTAATTTGATAATTTTTAAACAATAGCCATTATTTTAAACATGATATTAATATAATATATATTAATTATATATTTATTTAGTGTAATATATAATAGTTATAGAAAAAAATGTATTACACTGTTAATGGAGACGGTAGACCGTACGCATGCACAAAAATTATTTATATTTTTTCTCGATGGATGTTACATAAAATAAGTAAATAATAATTCACATTTATAGATTCATTATTATCTTATATATATAATTTATATTAATCAAATACATCCTTTTTACCTTCCATGTAAAAATAAAATGAAAACATTTCACATCAATATTTGGAGGCGGTATCCCACATGTATGCACGAGGAATGTTATTATTTTCCAAAAGATTGTAAGATAAGTTGTTAGGTGTGATATTACATTTTAATAATTATTTTTAGGTAATAGATATCACATATATTCATTAAATTTAACCTTAATATCTTACAAGAAATGTGTAGGTGGAAAATGAATCACATCACTTTGATAGGCGGAAGTCCTCCAGACACACGAGCGACATTATCATATCTCCCATGGATTGTAAAATGAGAAGTTATATGAGATATAATAAATATATAATAATATTAATATAATTAATATCTTAAAAATATTTTAGACCCATAATTTTATTAATTCATTAAATTTAGTTATGGGAAACGAATTACATCCATGCAGAAGGCGGTAGTCCACCATACACACGATCTTTAATTTTTTTCCATTTAATGGAAGTGTAGATGGATATGGGTAATTAGAATACCATAATAAAATATAATTATATTTTTGAAAATCATGTTTATATACTATCATATTTTAATAATATTTTTAGAATGTGGAATAGGAAATAAAACAAATAAGCACGTTTAATAATTTTGTCTCTTCTTCAGAGAGCCTCTTTAGGTTTATACATAATGACTTTTGCAGAGATATTAATAATTAAAATAATAGATATAGGTTATGGGTAAGGAATTAATGTAAATATTTTAAAATTTTTGGGATTAATAAAATGGTTTTGGAAGTGTGAATATGGGAGGAGAGGAGATGACCTTTTATAAGTCATGGAGAGGACACACATGGTATTTTGGAAAAAATAAAGTGATACACACATTTTATCATTCTAAAAGACACCAAAATGGGTAAACATCAACCATTATAGGTTATAAGTTCTAAATATGTCCATAAAATTTTGTTTTTACATGTTTTAGGTCATTATAATCAATATCTTCTTAGGTTAACCCCTCGGTAATCCAATTCTTACCTTAACCATGAATTTTTTATTTAATATTATTTATTATTATTCCAAATATATAAAACATTTTTCCAAATTTAGTTCATAGAATTTTTTTAATTCAATTTTAATTTAAAGTCATAGGAGCGTTGGAAAAATCGTTTTTCCCGAGAGAAAATTTCAAAAGTTTAAAAGGTTTTTATATCGTATTTCTATATGAAATTGATTCCAATGTCCTAAGTTAGTTATATTATAATATAGTTGTAAAAATTAAAATATAAATTATCCTTATAAATAATTAAAATGAGGAGATGATTTTCAATAAAAATTAGTATATTTCACCATTCCTAATATAATTAACCTTTTCAAAAAATAAAAAAAAATTACTCAATGATAATTTTATAATTTTCATTTAAAAAATAATTTTCATTTTTTCAAATAAATTTTCAATATTTTTAAAAGATTAAAATTTAAATTGTGAGCACAAAGTGAAACTAAACCACCTTTTCGAAAAAAATAATTTTTTTAAAAAAATGTTTTTTCTTTTAAATGATTCTTATTTTATTTCTAATCAAGATATAAATGTTGAATTTATTTTACACATATGTAAAACATAGAATTTATGTAACATAATTAGTCATATTTATACCCACCAAATTAACAAATATGTTATATTGGTCGTGTTTAAATAATTATATTTTAATAGAGTACCATATTTCATCTAAAACTGACATTATATTCATTGCAAGATATCGAAGAGATTGAATTTATTTAAAAATAAATATATCATAAAGTATTGGTGTGTTAAATTATTTTATAAGATTACTTTTTTATGTCAGATATGCTATCAAATATTATTTTTCTCTATTAAAATCTATGGGGGATACATTTTACCCCCTCAATTAACTGATTCCTCAAAATTTAATCTTGAAATAAAAAATTAAAGGTCAAAAATTTAAAAATACATTTTTTTGGAAAACCACCTCATAATAGGGTTTAATATAAAATCATATTGATAATAGAGAAGGGGATATACTGTAACATCCCATGTAAGTAATGAATAATATATATTATGATCTATGTCTATTTATGAATTATATAGTGTTTTAAGAGGCTTAAAATGAGAATAAATCCAATCTTAAGTATAGAATTCTCTAATATTTTTAAAAGATTGTTTTACAGCCTTTTGATGGTGAACCATTTTTAAATATATTTTTTGACAATTTTATAAGCCCTATTTGTCAAAATAGACTTATTATTTATGATTGGAACATTGAGATTTACTTTGGATAAATTTTTGGTATTTTTCTAACAATGTTCATTTTTTTATGAATACTGAAAAATACTACATTATACATCAAAAAAGATTTTTCATCTAATTTAATTATATGGGTAGATTATTTTTATAATTGGTCTTAAAGTTTAATTATAATATATTTTTACCATTTAATCCAATAGTGGTCATTATAATTAATTTCACTTTGGAATTGGGCATAAACTAATGCCAAACTTTTCATAGATATTGTTTCAAAAAAATCCTCTATTTGTTTTGACAACGAGAATTATTTTTAAATTAATTATTTCAATTTCTGTGTTTGGATTTTGGTAAAATGGATTAAATATTTATAATCATAAGGTCCAAATTATGTAATCAACACTCTTTTGTTTTTGGACTTTGGGAACAGTAATGACCATGATTATCGTTAATTATCATGATTAAATAGTAATCACGTATTTAAGGATAATAAAATAATATCATAATAATAAAAAATGACACAAACATGTGTCATAATACTACTAGTTGTGTCATGTCTGACCATGGGATTCCTTGTTCCAATCTTGGGGACCCCATGGAATCACTTTTCTGTGATAATGACTTTTTATCTTTTTATTTTTTTTAAAAAGTAAATATAACAAAGAATGTATCACCTGAGTAAAACATTTTTAATTATGTCTACATAAATTATCTCTTGGACTATATATAGTCATTGGAAATCTAAACATATTTCCTATATCAGAGTATTTTTGTTATAATTTTTAGACATTAAATAAATTAAATTATTAATGACATCATTGTGATGCAGCGATTACCTCATTAATAAAGGATTTAAATAAAATGAAAATATAATGTTAAAACTAAGATATAAACTTGTCAAAGACCTATTGGATGAGTATATTTATAGTTCGTATCACCTTATCCTTGAAATAAATCAATGTGGGACCTTTAAAATCCGAAACTAATTTGAAAATAAAGTAACATTTTATACCTTTCCAAGAGTGCCCCTCCTCTTCTCTTATAAAAGGCCCCCACATCTACCTCCTTACCCACACCTCTCAAGACTTTGGCTCAGACATGATCTACTCCTTTTATCTCTATACAGCCCTCTCTTCATCCAGGAATCCTTACCTTAGGCAAAAAACTCTTTAAGAACCCTTTTGGTTCTAACCAAGAGGAGTTACCCGATTTAAAGGTAAAGACTTCTCTAATGTTATTTTGTTTAATTTTGCTTCTCCAACCCACTAAAATATTTTTATTCATTTCTTTTGTAACATAACCAGTATGTTAAATATACTATGATGCTGTTATAAGAATAATTTGAGCTACACTTACACACACCTACATCTAATGGTTAAAGAACATTCTGTTTCTGTGGATGGAGAATTTCTGCCTCACGAAATGATGATTGTTCAATATTATTATAACACCTTCAAAGGTGGCCATTAAGATGTCACTATATTTATATATGGTATATAATATGTTTATGTTTTTCTTAAGATTTTTTATTTTTCATTTATGGAATAACTTTATGGGTTCCATTATGGGTAAATGTGATATCTTCATTTTAGGAAGTGCGGACAACCGCCCCCTCAAAGTGATTTGATTCATTAATGCCATATGTGGGACATATAAATGATAGAGTTAATGATATTATATATTATCTTATACTGGAATTATAATATACCCTTATTTCATTATGATTCCATTCCATAAAAGATGAAATAGAAATGAAATGGAGTTCATGCGTACGTACGGCGTACCGTCTCCATGAACGATGCACTTCATTTCAGACCTATAAATGTTATGTAATATTATAAATGCATGTATATACAGGATTTATATGATATATATGATTTCTAAATCATGAATATAACTCTGGATATAATGGATATTTCACCACATGAACAACTTTTAATTATAAGGAGTTTATTTTTGACTCAAGTACCAATGATCAAGAAAACGACCGTTATTAACTTAAATAATTACATAGTGTTCATAACATGGTAATAAGTAATATAAACGGAATAATGAACTTGAAAAAGGTTCTTAACCAAGCATAAATTAACTCAATCTTATTATTCAGGAGGTTAAAGAACGATCGTGTCAAGTCAGACCCGAGGTAAGGGACTTCGTCTCAATATCATTTCATTCAGGCATATTATGTTTTATACACAACATTATTTTCTGTGGTGTATAAACCCCTTTGACATTTACAATTATTCAAAAGAAATATTTTTATACGAAGCATTTACTAAATGATAAAATGGAATTTTTTTTGTCGTACGTATGCGGCGACAACGAATTCTCCGCCACCGTGAACATTATTTGAGTTTCAGATTCCCTTACAAGCCATAACTTTTTTTGAATTAAAAATAAATACCATGTTTTACTTTTCTTTTATTTTGGTATTTAAAATAGTTTTCATAATGTGTTTATGTCAGTGTGTTGTATTGATATCTTGTGATTGAAAAGTGGAATTTTTATATTTCTTCTATGCATGTTTTATGTGATACGATTATGTTATGGTTATTGGGCATTGTAATGATGACGGGTGGTTCTATGATAAACTAATGGCGGGTGAGCCCGATATTGCTCTCCAATGCATTGGATAATGCGAAGGATTTAAACGTGAAGGTTTCTCCAAAGATATTTCGGGAATATAATGTGATGGGTATTCCAAACATAACTATGAGGGTTACTCCCTACGTAAGAATGCTATAAAATGCATGAAGTTACATTTATGTCTTATGATTTCTATGATTTATTCATGATTTGATGAGGTATGTTAAAATGATTATGTTTTATCAGTAAAGTATGATTTCATACATGGACTAATGTTTTCATTTCGTACTTTTAAATCCCTTACTATGATTTTTATGCTCATCACGCATTTTTGAAATGTTTTTCACAGGTCAAGGGAAGGGTACATGATTTGATGATAGTGTCAAGGAAGTGTAAAGAAATAATACATGTTTTAATTTAAATATCTCTCCATTGATGGAAAAATTGAGTACTATCTTTTAGGTAACCACTTTGTTTAAATGTGGAATGTAATGCATGTTTTATGATCAAATTCTCTATAATTCTAAACCTGAAAAGATCCTCAATGTGTATTCTTGAAGTAACTCAAGATTAAGTAATGTTTAAGGCTGGGGCCTTATAGTTTGTATCAGATGTCAGTTTAGATAACTTTAGGAGTTATAATTCTATTAAATTATTATCCAAAAA
The DNA here is from genome assembly GCA_963277665.1 of Viscum album. Classification (NCBI taxonomy): domain Eukaryota; kingdom Viridiplantae; phylum Streptophyta; class Magnoliopsida; order Santalales; family Viscaceae; genus Viscum; species Viscum album. The sequence continues at coordinate 609,224,239 of OY728129.1, read as the reverse complement.
TATTTTTTTTGGTCAAGTTGAAATGATATAGAATTTAAAGATTACAACATTGCTTCATCTAAGACATGTTTTTCCAGAATGGTTTTTCGCAGAGGAAATAGGGAATCAATTCTAGGAAGGAATAAAGAAAGGAAATAACCTTCCGAATCAGCATCCTGAGATGGTCGAAAATGGAACTGAACAGTTTGAAACAGTAATGGAACAACTAGCTCAAGTGATAAATGGTGGTGGTGTCCATGTATGAGATCAGCCAGATCAACCACAGAGGAACATGTCAGTGGTGGAACATTTCATGAGGCAACACTCCCCATCATTCAGAGGATCATCTTACCCAGTGATAGCTGAAGGGTGGATTAAAGCACTGGAGAAGATTTTCGATGTCATGGTGTGTTCAGACAATCAAAAGGTTAGTCTTACAATTTACCTTTTGGAGGGTTAAGTAGATCAATGGTGGTCGATGGTTAAAAATATCATGGACACTGATGAGATTGATGCTCTCAACTGGGATGAATTCAAAGGTATGTTTCTTGAGAAGTATATTCCTAAGGCTGTTTGACTATAAATGGAAAACAATTCTTGGAATTGTGGCAAGCGGAAGACTCAATGTCTGCCTATGAAGAGAGGTTCACTCGGCTAGCATGGTATGCTCCCAATTTTATCTGATACCTTGATAGTAAAAGAAATCATTTTTAATTAGGATTAAAGACAAAATATCGAAGGGCTTTAACTTCTCGTGAGTTAAAGAGTTATGAAAATCTTGTTTGATGTGCTCAGAAGGTGGAAATGGAGTTTTTCGATGATCAGGTGTTCTATAACAACTAGCAGAAGAAGTGACCGAGGTGGTAGGAGAATGGAAAGAATTCTTCAAAAAGGTCTAATGGTAAGAAAACTAAGTTTCCAGTTTGCAATGAATGTGGTAAAAGGAATGATGGGGAATGTATTCTGAATTCTAGAAAGTGCTACCGATGTGGTAAGATGGGACATAAGGCTCGTGATTGCACTGAAAATAATCAGGGTGATGGTTAGACCAAATTTGATTTATAGTTAGTGAAATTTTTTAAGTACAATGTGATAGGTCACTATGCAAATGAGTGTCTGATAAAGAGCTTGAGTGATGGGAAGCATTTAGACTACAACCAGAAAGGGGTGGTTAAATACTTTGCTACCACTTCAGCAGATGTCGGGCCATCAAATGAAGTGGTATCATGTACTTTGATTGTTTTTCCAGATTATGCCAGTGTGTTTTTTGATTCGGGGACTACACATTCATTCATCTATGAAACCATTTCTAGTAAATTGGGAATTAAATCTCAAGAAATGACTCCTGAACTTGTGGTAAAAACACCTGGGGGAAATGTTGAGGCAAAAAGAATTTTTAAGAATCTTCCTATCGTTATCCATGGAAGAAACCTACTTGAAAACATTATTGTTTTACCTCTAGTGGAGTTTGATGTCATATTGGGTATGGATTGGCTCTCTATTTACCATACTAATATTGACTATAGAGCTAAAGAAGTTTCTTTTCAGAAAGACTTTCAGTTTGTGTACATGAATGAACCCTTACTGATGATAACATATCAAAAGGCCGAGAAACTTGTAAAAGATGGAAATGAATGTTACCTTGCACATATTGTTGAAAATAATGAAACTGTTAAGATTAATGATGTTCCAGTGGTAAATGAGTATCCTGATGTTTTTCCTGATGAGTTTCCCAGAATAATACCAGATTGGTAAGTTGTGTTTACTGTTGACTTAGTTCCTGATTCCTAGACAATTTCAAAATCCCCTTATCGAATGGATCAAACTGAAATTTATGAGTTGAAGAAGCAATTAAAATATTTTTTAGAGAAAGGTTTCATTTGACCTAGCACATCACCATGTGGTGATCCTGTTTTATTTATTAAAAAGAAAGATGGTTCAATGAGACTTTGCATTGATTATAGATCCTTGAATAACATCCCTGTTAAGAACAAATATCCTTTGCCTCATATAGATGATTTGTTTGATCAAATCTAGGGAGCTCAGTATTTTTCAAAGACTGACCTGAGATCGGGGTACCATCAGTTGAAGGTAACAGAAGTAGATGTTACGAAGACCGCGTTTCGTACAAGATATGGCCATTATGAATTTGCAGTTATTTCTTTTGGGCTAACCAATGCACCTACTGTATTCATGGACCTTATGAATATAATTTTCCATGAGTTCTTGGATAAGTTTGTGGTTGTTTTCATTGATGATATTTTGGTGTTTTCTAAAGTTATGAGGAGGATGAAAGACATTTAAGGGTTATTTTTAAAACCTTAAAAGAAAAGAAATTTTATGGGAAATTAAGAAAGTGTGTGTTTTGGTTGCAACAAATTTATTTCCTTGGTCACATTGTTTCTAAATATGCGATAACAATTGATCCTAATAAAATAAAGGTTTTTGAAGAATGGACAAGACCCACAAATGTAACTGAGATTCGTATCTTCCTTGGTTTGGTAGGATTTTACCAAAGGTTTGTTAGAAATTTTTCATGGTTATCTAGTCCAATGACTAAGCTAACTCGGAAGGGTGTTAAGTTTATCTCTACAAAAGAATGCGATGATTGTTTTCAAGAATTGAAAAGAATATTGGTGAATGCTCCAGTTTTGGCACTACGTTCCAGGAATGGTGAGTTTGTTATATACAGTGATGCCTCATTGAAAGGACTGGGTTGCATCCTAATACAGAATGATCAGGTAATTGCTTATGTATCACGACAGTTGAAAACTCATTAGGTAAATTACCCTACACATGATTTGGAATTAGCTGCTGTTGTTTTCACTTTAAAAATATTGAGTCATCATTTGTACGGAGTAAAGTGTGAAATATATACTGATCAAAAAAGTTTAAAGTATTAATTCACTCTGAAATAATTGAACATGAGACAGAGGAGATGGTTAGAATTAATCAAGGATTATGATTTTACAATTCATTACCATCCAGGAAAAGAAAATAAAGTGGCTGATGCATTGAATTGAAAATTTAAAGCTTCATTTACAATGTTGCATTTGGAATGTGATCCTTTGGTTAAGGTTTTGATGAACATTGGCACAAAATTTGTTGTTGCAAGATGTTCTTCTGTTTTGTTTCAGGTATCAGTGAAATATTCTCTATTAGACAGAATTATATAAGCACAAAAGCAAGACAAAGAGTTGCAGAAAAAGGTAGAGCGGGTTCAGAAGGGTAAGTTACCTAAATTCAAAATTGATAATGATTGTGTGTTGCGATTTGGGAAGAGATTGTGTGTACCGTGTGATTCACAGTTGAAGAGAGTGTTGTTATGTGAAGCTCATAGTTCTCCGTTTTCAGTTCCTCCAGGTAGTACTTAGATGTATAGAGATCTTCAGGAGTATTACTGGTGGGGCGGAATGAAAAGTGATATTGCTGATTTTACTGTGAAGTGTTTGACTTGTCAACAGGTTAAATTAGGGTGGAAGTTACCAAAAGGGATGCTTCAGCCTTTACCAGTGCTGGAGTGGTAATGAAAAAATATATCCATGGACTTCATTGTGGGATTGCCGAAGACACCTCTAGGTAATAAGGCAATATGGGTTATTATTGATTGCTTGACTAAATATGCTCATTTCCTTGCTATAAGAGATAATTTTCCATAGATCAACTTTCCCATTTGTATCTTAAGGAGATAGTCAGGTTACATGGAGTTCCTCTCACTATTGTATCTGACCGTGATCCCAGGTTCACTTATAACTTTTGGAAAGGCTTTCAGAAGTCATTGGGTACTGAATTAAATTTTAGTAAGGCTTTTCATCCTCAATCAGATGGGCAGTCAGAACGAACGATTTAGACTTTGGGGGATATGCTACGTGCTTGTTTGATGGATTATCAGGGAAGTTGGAACCAACTTCTTTCTTTGGTTGAGTTTTCTTATAATAATAGTTTTCATTCTAGTATACAAATGGCACCATTTGAGTCATTATATGGGAAGAGGTGTCAAACTCCAATTATTTGGGACGATGTAGGTGAATGGAAGTTGATGGGACCAGAATTGGTAGAAGAGTTGGCAGAAAATGTTCAGCTAATACAAAAACACATGAGAATATATCATAGTAGGCATAAGAGTTATGCAGACAACCGGACAAAGGATCTCTCTTTTGAGGTAGGCGATCATGTTTTTCTGAAAATATCACCATGCAAAAGTGTGATGCGATTTGGTAAGAAATGATAGTTGATTCCAAGGTTTATTGGACCATATGAAATTCTGGAGAGAGTTGGATTAGTTGCATACCGAGTGGCTTTACCTCCAAGTTTATCTCAGGAACACAATGTATTTCATGTTTCAATGTTAAAGAAGTGCATTCTAGATCCATCTCATGTTTTGAGCCCAGAGGTAGTTCAGCTGGAAGAGAATCTATTTTTTGAGGAACAACCAGTACAGATTCTTGACCACATGGATCAAGTGTTGTGGAATAAGGTGATTCATCAAGTAAAGGTTTTGTGGAAAAACATCATGATTGAAGAGGCGACATGGGAATCGGAAAAATGCAATGAGGGATAAATACCCCCAGTTATTCGATAAGTAAATAAATTTCGGGGATGCAATATTCTAAAGGGGGAAATATGTAACATCCCAAGTAAGTAATGAATAATATATATTCTTATCTATGTCTATTTATGAATTAAATAATGTTTTAAGAGGCTTAAAATGAGAATAAATCAAATCTTAAGTATAAGATTCTCTAATATTTTTAAAAGATTGTTTTACTGCCTTTTCATGGAGAACCATTTTTAAATCTATTTTTTTGACAATTTTATAATCTATATTTGTCAAAATAAACTTATTATTTATGATTGGGACATTGAAATTTACTTTGAATAATTTATTTTGTATTTTTCATACAATGTTCATTTTTTAATGAACAGTGAAAAATACTGCATTTTACATCAAAACTGATTTTTCATCTAATTTACTTATATGGTAAGATTATCTTTATAATTGGTCATAATGTGTAATTAGAATATATTTTTACCATTTAATCAAATAGGGTCCATTATAATTAATTTCACATTGGAATTGGGAATAAACTATTTCCAAACTTTTTATAGATATTGTTTCAAAAAAACCCGTTATTTGTTTTGACAATATGAATTATTATTAAATTAATTATTTCAATTTATGTGTTTGGATTTTGGTAAAATGTATTACATATTTGGAATCATAAGATTCAAATTATGTAATAAAGACTCTTTTGTTTGTGGACTTTGTGAATAGTAACAAGGGTAATTATCGTTAATTATCTTGATTAATTAGTAATCGGGTAGTTAAGGATAATAAAATAATATAATAATAATACAAAATGACAACAACATGTGTCCTAATACTACAGGTTGTGTGATGGATGACCATGGTATCCCTTGTGCCAAACTTGGGGACCCCATGGAATCACTTTTGTGTGACAATGACTTTTTCCATTTTTATTTTTTAATGAAAGTAAATATAACAAATAATGTATCACCTGAGTAAAACATTTTTAATTTTGTCTACATAAATTATCTATTGGTCTATAAAAAGTAATTGGAAAGCTGAATAGATTTACTATATCATAGTATATTTTTTATAATTTTTAGACATTAAATAAATAAAATTATTTATGACATTATGGTGATGCATAGATTACCTCATTAATAAGGGATTTAAATAAAATGAAAATATAATGTTAAAACTAAAGCTTAAACGTGTCAATGACCTATTGAATGCATATATTTAGAACTATTATCACCTTATACTAGAAATACATCAATGTGGTTCCTTTAAAATCCGAAACTCATTTGAAAATAATGTAACATTTTATACCTTTCCAAGAGTGCCCCTCCCCTCCTCTTATAAAAGGCCCCCACCTCTACCTCCTTTCCCACATCTCTCAAGACTTTGGCTCGGCCAATATCTGCTCATTTTATCTCTCCACATCCTTGTCTTCATCCTATAAGCCCTACCTTAGGCAGAAATATCTTCAAGAAACCCTTTTGGTTCAAACCAAGAGGAGTTACCCGATTTAAGGGTAAAGACTTCTCTAATGTTCTTTTGTTTTATTTTGCTTTCCCAACCTCCAAATATATTTTTATTCATTTCATTTGTGAAAAACCAGTATTTTAAATATCATAGGATGTTTTTATAATAATTATTCGAGCCACACTTACACAAACCTACAACTAATGGTTAAAGAACATATTGTTTCCGTGGATGACGAATTTCTGCCTCACGAAACGATAACTATTCAATGTTCTTATAACACCTTCAAAGGTGGACATTAATATGTTACTATATTTATATATGATATATGATATGTTTATGTTTTCCTTAAGCATCTTTATTTTTCATTTATGGCATATATTTATGGGTTCCATTATGGGTAAATGCGATATCTTCATTTTAGGAAGTGCGGACTACTGCCCCCTCAAAGTGATTTGATTCGTTAACGCCATATGTGGGACTTATAAAGGATGTAGTTAATGATATTATATATGATATTATACTAGAATTATAATATACCTTTATATCGTTATGATTCCATTCCATAAAATATGAAATATAAATGAAAGTAGCGTTCATGCGTACGTACGACTTACCGTCTCCATGAATCGTGCATTTCATTTCATAACTCTAAATGTAATGTTTTATTATAAATTCATGTATATACTAGATATATATGATATATATTATATATACATCATTAATATAATTCTGGATATAATGGATATATCACTACATGAACAACTTGTAATTATAAGGAGTTTATTTTTGACTCAAGTACCAAGGATCGACAAAACGACCGTTATTAACTTAAATAATTACATAGTGTTCATAACATGGTAATAAGTGATATAAACGGAATAATGAACTTGAAAAAGGTTCTTAAGCAAGCATAAATTAACTCAAGCTTATTATTCAAGAGGTTAATGAATGATCGAGTCAAGTCGGACCCGAGGTAAGGGACTTCGTCTCAATATCCTTTCATTGAGGCATATTATGTTTTATACACAAAATTATTTTATACGGTGTATACAAACCTTTGACTTTTACTATTATTAAAAAGGAATATTTTTATATGAAGCATTTACTAAACTACAAAAGGGAATGTTTTTTTGTCGTACGTATGCGGTGACAACAACTTCTCCGCTTCCGTGACCATTATTTGTGTTTCGGCTTCCTCTACAAGCCATAACTTTTTTTGAATGAAATATAAATACCATGTTTTACTTCTCTTTTATTTTGGTATTGAAAGTGGTTTTCATAATGTTTTTATATCAATGTGTTGTATTGATATCTTATGATTGAAAATTGGAAATGTTATGTTTCCTTTATGCATGTTTTATGTGATACGATTATGTTATGGTTCTTGGGCAGTATTATGAAGATGGGTGGTTTCGTGATAAACTAAGGGCGGGTGAGACCGATATAGCTCTCCAATGCATTGGGTAATGCGAAGGAGTTAAATGTTAAGGTTTCTCCGAAGAGATTTGGGGAATATAATGTGATGGGTATTCCAAACGTAACCATGAGGGTTACTCCCTACATAAGAATGTTATGAATGCCTCAAGATACCTTCATGTCTTATGATTTCTATGATTTATTCATGATTTAATGAGTTATGTTAATGTGATTATGTTTTATGAGTAAAGTATGAATTTGTACATGGAATAATGTTTTCATTTCGTACTTTTATATCCCTTACTAAGCTTTTTGTTCTCATCCCATGTTTTTGAAATGTTTTTCACAGGTTAATGGAAGGGTACATGATGTGATGAAAGTGTCAAGGATGTATCAAGAAATAATCCATGTTTTATTTAAAATAGGTTTCCGTTGATGGGAAATATGAGTAATATCTTTTATGTAACCACTTTGATTAAATATGGAATGCAATGAATGTTTTATGATCTAATTCTCTAAAACTATAAACCTGAAATGATCCTCACTGTGTATTCTTGAAGTAACTAAAGATTAAGTAATGTTTAAGGATGGGTCATTATATGTACAAAGGTTTTCTAGAATAACACACAACTGGGTTTCCATGTAGGATAACATTGGTTAGAAGTAAATATATAAACAAAGAAAAAAGTGAAAAAATTATAGAGAGTTATAGAGATCCTTGATCACAATAATATTAACAATCAACAGAACGTTAAGGACCTAAAAACCATAAATTTTTTATGATTTTAAATATCATTTGATTCATTAGATTTGGAGGTAATATGGTAATTTTTTTGTATAAAAATACTTTTCCTATGGTTAAGAATTTATTTTACTATATAAGAATATAAGAAAATATAATTTCTTGATATCTTTATTTTTCATAATCACATTTTTATCATTTCTTTGTTCTTCAATAAATTTAGACATCATATCTTACACCATAAAATGAAAATCCAAAAATTATTTTTTATTCCAGAAGCACTAAAATTTACTTTTAACAGATCTTAATATCCATAAGAGAATTATAATTCATTCCTTTCGTATCTGAATATTTTTTAAAAGCAAAATTTTTAGAACAAGTTATCTAATGTAATACATAAATCTCTAAAGCACAATGGTGCCACTAATGGATCAAAATTAATATTTATCCATAGAATTTTTTAAGTAAAAACAATGGCATATTAACTAGAACATCATGTAGGCTAGTGGTAGGCATAACACCCTTGTCACACTTTAGTAATGGGTTGAAGCCCCATGTCCATGCCCAATATGATGGATTTTCACATGATATAAAGTATATCCTTCTTTAATTTTCTTAATATTATTCTTATAACATTCCAAAATTATAATAACCCATAACTACCTCAATATAAAAGGTAAGATAAACCTTAAAGCTTAAAAATAAATTTATAAAACCTATTTATCATTATTATAGTAGTATTGAGACCATATTAATGGATATCCTCACATAGTCATGTGTTTTAAAAGAATTTAAACTTACCACTAAAACAATTTTTTTAGTCATTAGTACCATTCAACATATACTCTAAAATCCTTAATGAACAATTAATACAGTAAAATACTTATACATTTAAGAATTCCTATGACTAGAATATCATTGGTAAAATAATCTTATAAAATAATAAATTAATTCAAACACAATAAATTTATTCATTCCACTTCGTCTATAGAAAAAGTATAAGCATAACCTCAATACCTTAGTTTTTTTGAGTTATATTACCTTCATTCATGGGGAAATAATTTTAATAGTACCCCAAATCCTTATAGATAAATTATTTCACATTTGATAATTAATCATTTCCCTTATAAAAACAAGAATAGTGGCCTTTTTCTGTATAAATTTAGAAATCTCCCATTCCCTTAATACAAGTCCCATAGTGTTTATTTCCACAATTATCACTTGTTGGAAATATTTCATTAATTTTTCTATTTATATATCTGTTTATAATAAATAACTTTATTCTCTTTCTTCCCTTTGAATACATAATACATGGAGAATTATTACTTCCCCTTTATACCACATCATACTATGAACTAATCTGATGAGAACATTTGTGAGAGTAGTTTATTCGGAAGAATTGGATAAATACCATCAATGAAATAACAAATAATTTTATATTTCATACATAGTCTGTAACATTAATTGATAAAATTATAAAGTTGGATTAATAATTTTCAACTATTTCATCTTCCTTTTGTCTTAGACTTAGGAATTTTCCCTATACATCTACTAATTTCTCGTGAGGAAAATAATTTTACAATACGAGTATATAAAAATACATCCATTACATGTTTTCTAGTTTTATTAATCCTTAGTGTTTTGAATCATATAACAAAATTGATATGAATCTCCTAAGATATGTTAAAATTTCATGAACATTTTCAGCCATTAATTTTTCCCTTAAGTGAGAAATATCTTCTCTAAGGAGATTATCCTTTTCTCAATCACAAATTTATTTTTATTCCCATTGAATGGGGGAGGTTGCAGATGCATGATGTTGTTTAAATTTTTTAAAAAACATGGTGGATCACCAGGATATTGTATATGGGAATGGTTATTACTCATAATATGATTTAACATAACCTATATGGATATAATTTAATTAGTTCTAGATGTAAATCCAACTCCAACATCATTGTCAATTCTAGGAGGGAAATCACTATATGTATTACATGCATTTATATAGTTCACATTCCTTCATATAGGAATAATTTCATAAAAAACTAAATACATTAGTTTATTTAAAAACTGTAATAAATATAACTTATAATCCCAAAATTAATGATCCTATTATAATCAATTGAAAAATTTGGGCATGATTAATATCATAATTATATACATGATTTCTTTGGGAAATGTTCAAAACATAAAAATATTTTGAAAACCTTCATAATTATTTAAAATTAAAATGTGAATTACTAAAGAATATCCTCAAAGAGTGTCAGACTAGGAACATAGTATGGTCTATTTTTATGTACAAGATAATTATTAAGTCAATATTGAAGGAAACTTTTCTGATTTATTACCCCTAGGTACATCTGTTCTAGAACCAAATCCATATATAATATCTTGATAGATATATATTTCTAATAACACCACATAATATCCACCTTAATGAAACATTAAAAAGTTATCATGTACTTATAATTATCCTTAAATGTAGTCAATGGTTTATGTTAAATAAAATATTTTTAATAATTATTTTTCTCATGATTTATACTAAAATTCTTCTAATACCAAATGTATAGTCCTTAAAACTGGTAGCCATGATTCAGTGGTTACATTATTACATTGGTATGTGATTCAAGGAATCAAATCTTGAAGGACTCAATAGTTTAGAAGTCTTGTTAAAATAGATACATAATATAAATTCATATTAAAATTGAAAATATAGATATAAAAAGTGTTTTCTTTGATAATTTTTATATTTCCCCTTATAATATCACTATATATCAATCATAAAACAATTACAAGTATCCTAGGGAAAATAAAACATAAGAAATGGGTGAGCTCAGATGATCTATAAGGGTATTCGAACAAAATAATCTATCATAAATAAATAAGAATAAATAATATGGCATGGAAAATATTTAAAACACATGTTATCAAATTAATTTCATGATAATAATATGTTAAGAATAAATTATAATCAAATAATTCAATATAAATAATAACATGATATTGAAACATAACAATGAATATTCTAACTAATTGAAAAACCACATTGAAAATCAATAACTAATCTCATAATGAGGTAACACATAATTATAGTTATCATAACAATAGTATCAAGGCCTTATACCAATACATATTACATAATGGGTAAGGCATCCCAATATTATTTTTCACATGAGACCTACTGATGCATTGTGGGGCTATAATGATCCCCTCCCATGACTTAATAAGTCTAATTCATGACTCATATGGATGGCTAAAACAAAATAAAAAAATATTTATAGGTTAAGAAGTATCATATGAAATCATAATACTTTCCCCAATAAATAAATATAATCATAAATCATTAAGGGTAATATAGTAGATGATACCAAAATAATACATCTCAAGAAAAACATATCATTAACCATATAGATAAAAAATAATAATGTTATCATTAAAATGAATCCTCATTGGATTATATGTGTAATAAAGAGTTTATGTCATTTATGAATATAAGTACCATAAAAAATCCATTAAGAACATTTTTGTGGAAAATATCCAGTTTAATTTGGAAATAATTTTTAAAAACTAAAAGAACAAAAAATATGTCAAAAATACTTTTCTTTAAATATAAACTTTTTAAATTAAAAATTATTCTTTAAAATATTGGGTGTTTAATATTATAAGAGATTATCTACATGCCTTACACTCTAAAATGAATATTCTTTTCACATTTTCAGTAAATGACAAACATGCCTTGTTTTGAAAACAACATGAATATTCATTTCAATTTTTTTTAAATTATAAAATGGTTAAACATTTCATTTATGAATTATTATTTTTATTTTAGAAATATTTTTAATACAATTTTATAAAATATGGTTTTGGAAGAAAAAATGATTTTCAACTAAAGAGAGAAATTAATTCTTATTTTCTTAAAAAAAATTTCTCAATAATTTTAGGTTACAAAGAGAGGTAAAATGGTAATATTAGATGAAAAATTTCATGAATGACCATAGTATATGAAAATTTATTCATTTTAAGAAATATCAAATAATTACCCTTGGGGAGACTTAAACATATGCAATCCTAAATAATAATTATATTGTGAAATACTCCCTTACCATTTTTGGTAATTTTAAATCATCAACCCCATGAAAGGAATAACATTAAATGAATATTGAAATGACATGAAGTTAAATGGGTTCAATATATAACATATCAAAAGTGGATTTATATACAACACATAGAGTAATTAGTGGTGAATATTGCATATTTCACATAAATGTAAAATTGAGATGAGAACCCCTAACCTCAGGTCCGACATCCTTTATATGTGTCTAAAACTAGTATTTACTAAATTTTTTTATACATATATTATATAACCATATTTAAATATATGATAACATATATGATTTTATTATATAATTTTATATCCCATTAATTTATAATCCTTTGTTTAAATCATTACTTTGGTTAATAAAAACTTTTTTTCTTGTATGTTTTCACTTCGTATTTGTAGTAAATTTACTTTGATCTTGGTTAAATTATATAATTTTATTTAACCATGATATAAATTTCATATGTTTTTATTATATATATATATCGACTAATATATAATAGTTTCTGGTAGAAAATGGATTACACTACTAATTGATATGGTAGGTCGTACATACAAATGAATGTTGTTTCCAATTTTCTTGATGGACTGAATGAAAGGAAAATAAATATTAATTAACCTTTATAGATTAATTACTATGTAATCTATATAAATTATATTATTCAAATACATCATTATTAACATTTATTTATAAATAAAATGAAATAATTTCACAATGCTATTTGGAGGTGGTATTCAACAAATACACATGAGCGACATTATTTTTTTCCAAATGGATTAGAAGATAAAAATGTTTTATGTTATATTATATTTACATAAGTATGTTTAGTACATAAATATAACACTTATTCTTTAGTTCTAACTTCACTACCATCAATGTCAATTATAATCCAAAAAAACAAATCACATTACCACACGAGGTGGTAGTCCACCGTACATATTAGTGACACAATCATATCCACCATGGAATGTAATTTGAGAATATATATTTGATTTAATAATTAAATAACTATAATAATTTAATAAATATCCTATAAATATGTTAAATACATCATTATATCTATCCTTGAAAGGTGGTGATGGAAAACAAATTACATCGGTTTGCGATGTGGTAGTTCACCGTACACATGATCGATGAGTTGGTTTCCCATTTGATGGAAGTGGAGATGGATATGGGTTATTTCATTAACACAATAACCTATAAGTATATTTGGGGTAATGTTTTTATATTATCATAGTTGAATATTATTTTAAGGAGGTTCAAGAATAAATAAAAGCAATTCACACGCTTAATAATCTTACCTCTTATTTTGAGAGCCTCTTTTGGTTTAAACATAAGTCATTATTAAGAGGAAATAAAAATAAAAATAATATATATAGAATGTGGGTATGAAATTAATTTTGATATTTTGGGAATTATAGGCTGACCAAAATTGTATTGGAAGTGTGATGAGGGGAGGAGAGGTGGTGGCCTTTTATAAATGGGGTAGAGGAGAAACCTAGAAATTTTAAAATGATAACGTTATAACCATATTGTTATCACCCCACAAGCCTAAAAAATTATAATTAAAGACCCATATAATTTATAATGCTGAGATATGATCATAAAATTTGTGTTTTAAATATTTTAGTAAATTTTTATCCTTATCTTCTTAGATTAATCCTTGGTAAACTCATGTTTACTTTAACAATGATAATTAGTTTTTATTGTTTTTACCCTTCATTACGGTCAACAATTAAGTTGGAATTATTAGATAATATTAATTATAATTTTTTACCAATATTTAATATACTTTTTAAGTTAATTTAATATAAGTTTAATAAATCAATTTAATATTAACCCTATAGACACTTTGAAAAAATTCTTTATCCAAAGAACAAATTTCTAATGTCTAATACGTTTTTACATCAATATTAATTATAAAATTGATTAAAAAGACAGAAACTATTAAAAATTTAATATAATTGAACTAATATTACATTAAAAAAAATTAAAATTTTATTTAACCATCAAAATAACTTAATTGAAAAGTATATTTTAAATAAAAGGTATTATTTTTCACTATTTATAAAAATATTAATCTTTTTAATGAAAACAAAAAAAGTCAAAAAACTATAATTTTGAAACATATATATAAAAATGATTTTTAATTTTTCAAGTTAATTTTTATAATGTGGTAAAATGTAATTTTAAATTATATGGGAAAATTAATATTAAACCACCTTTTAGAAAAATTTAGTTTTTCAGAAAACATTTTATTTTTATTTCAAATAATAATTATTATATTTATAATAAATAGATAACCATTGAATTTATTGTATAAATGTGTAACCCATAAATTTTTCATAATTTATTCATTACTAATTATACCCATTTAGCTTGGTTATAATGGTCATGTTTAGATAAAAATATTTTAATAGAGTATATTGTTTTGTTTAAACCATGTGTTACATGCATCATATTCTATCCAAGAGATTTAATTTATTTAAAAATAAATATATCATAATGTATCAATGTGTTACATTTCTATATAATGTTTTTAAGTCATATATTATATTTAATAATATGTGTCTCTTTTATAATCATAGAGTGTTACAAGAATATATATCCATTTGAATACTTAAAAATATTTTTTTTATAATATTTTTTGGGTTTTCATACTTATTTAAAATCATATTCTGTAACTAAAAAAAATTAAATTTTACAAAATTGATTAAATATTTAGAATCAAGTGTATAAAATTTGGTAAATATTCCCTTTTTATGATTAGTCAATATAAATAGAAACCAATGCTAATTGGTTTCACCTCTATAAGGGTAAAATGAGTAAAATATAGTTAAAATTTAGAGATAACACTTTCAAATTATGTTAACACATGAATTTTTCAATTTTTATTAGTTTAGTTAATCCATTTCGATTTAATTAATAAATATATGGCCACATGGTTCTATATTTCTTTGACTACATCATTTATATTAATTTAAGAAAATAGTAAATATTCAATGTTACACTTGAATTTAACATCACTAATATTTTACCATAAGGGTAAAATTTGGTTATATAGAGTTTTAAATGTCTATTTAAAATATAAATTAATTTTATTTATCATATTAATTTAATTTTAATTTTTTGGTTTTAAATAATTACCCTAAATTCTTATACAACACTAACACATTATTTATTTAATTAATATAATAGTAAAATATATGAACTAAAAATGTTAAATGTAATTTAATTTTGGTGAATTACTACGTTACATGAATTTTTTTGATGTAATAATACTTTTTGGAACTATCAAATAGAAACATGTTTGAAAACAAATTAGATTTCACCTAGAATAGTGATTTTAATAAAAAATATTAAATAATGGGTGATCATATGATATAAGTAAATAAGAAATGGTATAATAGATAAGATTATTTTAATATAATATATTTATAATATACTCATGTTTATTATATAGTAGGTTTCAATCTGTATAACGAAAGATGAGAGTCATGGTAATGGAATTATATTTGAATCCAATTTTAATCAAGGTTGTTTATGTTTGAATTTACATTGATAAAAACAATTGATAATTTTAAAATAAATCCCTTTAATTTTCTTATCTTATAGTTATTTATATATAATACATGTTTTCATTTAATTTTCATCAATTTATGTTTTCAACAGATTTAAATAATGATTTTATGGAAAAATCACTATGTATTACTATTCTATCAAATATTCATTAGCTTCAATATAGATATCATATAATTTTCTTACTATTATCCAGTGATTTTAATTAGAAATGTTTAATCAATTATATCATTAAATAAGAAAATTTCAAAGTAATTTCCCTTTTTTTCTGAATGATCTACATATTGACTTTTTACAAAGGTGTTAAAGTATTGTTTTCATTAAAATTATACTACATAAACAAGACATACTTCAATCATGAACACTCAAATATATGAAGTTTCCATTAAAATAATAAATCATTCACTTAAATGAATTATTTTTCATAATATTTTTCAGTTTTTTATAATTTAAATAAGTGGTATCAAAATTAAAAAAATTTTTTCCTCAAGAAATATACTAGTGGTTATTTTATAGAAAGTTTCATATTTGATAGAAATAGTAGATTTTAACTTCTTTATCGAGGATATAATCTAGTGATACCATCCTTATTCATTCATTGGATGGTTTATGATTATAATGATGAGATATTTTTAAAACCCATTTATTTTCAATGGAATATGATATGAAACAAATCATCTTTATTTGCATGGGTTATGATATAATTATATGAAGTGTATTTTATGATCTTGTTGAACACATCTATACAGTTTTAATTATTTGATCAGTGTATCTAGAAATATATATATATAATGTAATGGGTAATGTTTTATATCTCATGAGATAATTATAGTAAATCTTTCAATGTGTTTAATCAATAATTGGAAACAAGTGGAGGTGTTTGATCTACTATATGAAACAAGTTTACATACTTGATCATCTATGTGAAAAACTTAATGTGCTAGATACACTATGGGAAATATGTAGTGGTGAAAAATATACTATGAGAAACAGATAATGATTCCTAATCACAATGAATTTATGTTCTCAGTAGTTAAACATTACATATTAATTTTTTTATACCAAAGATGGTGCCACACTTTTACAGTGAGAAATTATGGTTTAAGATTAATTTATGGTTTGAATCATGTTTATGATCCATGATATATTAGGTATGAACTCTTTAATTGATGTTCATGATTTCATATCTTTATTTTTCTCTTATTATTTTATATGTTAATCGATTGATATCTCAAATGATTTCCATTTACGAGAATCTAAGATCACCATTGCTAATGTTCAATTTCCCTATGTTATGAATAATGTTTTAAGTAGGGTATTTTTATGAATAATACATGTGAGAATACCTTTATCAAATATGTTGAGGATCCTTCATGAAATAATAATATTTTTTATCTAGTATGTAAAGACACTAAACATTTACACTTCCTAGGCATCAATTTCTAAAATATATTGAATGTTCATAAAAAATATTAAATATTTATACAATAAAATTATGGGTCACCATAGGATTTTTCGTATCATTTGATAAATATGAAATTTGGACCCTCGATTGAGATATATTAGGGAGTGAACAACCATACCATTATAGTACATATAATTTTCTTATCGATGTGGTTGAGGGAATAAGATGTGATCATCCACAAATATGTATTACCTGTAATGTATTCATCAACAAGGTTAGTGTTTACTTATAGAGTCAATAACATATGATTTGGATATTTGGGATTGACATACACCATGTACTATAGTAACTCAATATATTGGAAAAATGAAAAATATGAGAATTTATGCTAGATCAATATACAGTTGTTGTCCATATGTATAGAGATACATGTGTACTATGGAGATCATTCTAGGACACTTTATAGAATGAGTAACATTGAAGCTTCTCTATATGATTCCCTTTTCATTCATTTATTGTTATAGTGATTCATGTTTCTTTTTAATTAAATAAAAGACCATGTGTTCAAAATTTTGGTTAACTAAATATTGATTTAATTGGACCTAAATAGATTCTCAAAGATAATTTTGGATTTAATTAAAAAAAATTGTATGGGAGTTCAAAATTTATTACGTACGATGTAATGCAAGGTGAAGTTATTGATAACTTTTAGAAAACTATTTTTAAAATATATCCAAATGAATTTTTATTCGATTTCAATAGTTACCATATATGATATGATTTTAGGTGAAATGAAACATAAGTGTATGAGGACTTAGTGCAAGAGTGAGATTAAGAGATATATACACCCTAAATCCCCATTGTCATTATTTTGTATTTAAGGGAAGTCATATTTTAGGATTAGTCATATCATAAGAGGAATGCTATTTTTTATTATTCCAATTACTTCAAATACATACTTAATAATATAATATTATTGTATTTATATCATAAAACAATAGGATGGCATTCCATACATAAAGTAAGATTTCATGATGGATTTTTTTTCGAATTTGTTATATCATATGGATATCATGTTCATACATTCATAGAGTGTATAAACCAATTTCCACATGGGTTAAAAAATAAGAGTGAATTTTAATTTTTATTTTAGTGATATGGTCATTATGAGAGAAAGGGATCAAATAAAAAATATGAGAGTTGAGAAAACACCAGATAATGTTTTTGGTGATGTCTAGAGGCCATAGAAGCAGAACAGGTGATTATGTAAACATTGTGGAGTGATATAGGACTTAAATACAATATAATGGGATAGAAATATTTTTAAAGAGGGCCAACACATAACTGTAACATGATACTCATTGTATTCGTAGGATACTTCATAAGACTATGCTTTCTTTCTGATACTTATTATATGCAAAGGATGCTTCCTAGGACCCAACGCTTATTCCTTCTGCTATATAATTTTCTTGGGATATTTAATGGGATTGGGTGATTTCATGTTCGACTATATAGAAATTGATCATAGTAAGCTTTGGCATGATCATGTTTTATTCTTATAGAAAAATCAACACTATCCAAATAAGGTATTTCCAATCCTGATTTTTACCTTCAAACCCAAGGATCAATGATGGTAATATATTTATTCATCCATAACTATTAATATTTTATTATTCTAGTCATATCACATATGCATAAGATACTGTAAAAGTTATATATTGGACCCAAAAAGTGGTTCGCTACTGTTTTTTAATCACACACTACTCTAGAATCCATGGAAATTTGGTACCTATGTAGCTCACATTGATAATAGGTTTAGTTCAGGAAGAGTCCCAATATTTCATAATCGAGTGGGAGAACATAGATTTGATTGAATAGTTGGAATAGGCGAGGCACATGGATGGAATTAGATCCCCTTTTATATTTTGTCCCTTCGATTTATTTTTTATATGTGTTCATCCTAATGGGTGTTCATTTGATGTATGCTGGTATGAATGTGATTTTGTATGACTGTATGCTTTAAAACTCATTTATTATTAATGGTTATAATTAATTACTTCATCTTAATATATTTATTTTTGATTAATTATTTTTTATTATTTTTCCATATTTTTACTATGAGATGAGGATACAGTCTCCCCACTATAAAAACTTATACCCTTAATGATAATATATAACCTTTAGCATATGTGAAGGTATTCCTGAGATCATTTAGATACCCCCATTTCATAACCCACCACATGGTAAGAGGTGGTGGGGAATTTAAAAATGTTATCAGGATACCGTTTTCATTATCATAATATTTTAAATATATTTACATAGATTCGGTTCTAATTAGAGCTTATGATAAACCATGAATTGGTGCATCTCAAATATATTTTTCTGATGTGAAGTCACAATTACAAGTGATATGGGATTTAAAATCTTATTTTTCACTTATATATATTTATGGTTTCACCTAGAGTAACACACATGAGATTAGATTATGGTTTTTGGCATTTTGATCATGGTCCAATGGAAAGAGGTTATGTGTATACATATTATTTCCCACATATAATTGACATGAAATATATCAACTTGTGTACGACATATATAAATGCTGATGAGGGTTTAACTATTTGATGTTTTATAAAAAACTAATACATTTTTCACATATAATTTATTGGTGGGATTATTATCTTATGGACCATAGTATATTATCTCTTGATGACAGGTCAACTAGATTCTTCAAAGGGATTCTCCTTTATGAAGATTATATAGTCCCTCTTATAAGGGATGTATAATAACCCTTAGTACGTAGATGCATGAATTGGATTCCCTGTGACTTACACTTTGTGAGTATTTATGATACTAGTTATAAAAGTTAATTGTGGTTAATTTATTTAAAATGAATACAATAACATATATTCTATTTTCATATATTTCTTATTGGTGGTATTAGACATAACTAGATCATAATTTTTTAGTTTTAGTTGATATAGATAAATTTAGGGTTATGTATTTATATATGTGTGTGTGTGTGTGTGAATGATATTGTTTTCATTGTGGGGGAAGTCTCGTATATATATTCCTAGTGAGGATCAGTTCCCTTATATTCAAAAGACATTGAATTTTATCCCAAATGTGTATATCTATATGTGAGAACCCGAGAGTATATCTTTTGGAATGTTTGTTTCCATGTAAGATTTGGTACAGGAATAGAGAGGAGTTTCCTTTGAGTTGTGACATAGGTGAGATGTGAAAAATAGGATAGGTGAGGGATCCATGTTCCTTTGATATGTGGCTCTAGAATGGTGATCTAAGTGATATGGATTATATAAGTTATGTTATATGTGGGTAACCCAAGAGAGGGGTTGGTTGGAGTTTTTTAGTGTCTTGAGATTGGAAGCATTAGTGGATTATTCATGTTATGTGATCGATGCATGATTGTGTGGTCAGATATATGATATGGGATTGGTGATACCTATAATAACTCTGCTTTTGACTTTGGTATATATCCATTAAATTTTGATATAATTTTATTTTTTGGACAAAACATTGATGCCTAATGGGTTAGAAAATGTTTCATGGGTGTATAGATGTTTTTTAAAGCTGAAAAACCAAGATGAAGAAGGTTTTTAGCCAGTCACATGGTCAGTGTAATCCATGTAGTGTAGGACACATGCTTAGTTTTAACCATGTGAGGCTGGATATTGAGTAATAGGAGAGCACACATTTTCCCCTAACCATAGGAATTGTTCCACATGACCATGTGAGAATGTTTTAATTTTTTTCAATTGAGTTTTGAAAAATTGGATCATAGTTTCCCAAACTGTATGGAAATATTGTGTGGGTTCCTCCTTACAACCATGGGTTGTTCATGATTTTTTAAAGGTTTGGCTAATTGTGTGGCCAAACCGCGAGAAAGGTAATTTTGGGTGAAATGACCATTTTACATTAAGTTAAGTTTTAAATTAAACCCCTATATTTTTTTCATATCCATAAGAACAAAACCCATAAATATATTATTTTTAAGACTTTTTCAAACCTAAAATAGTAATTGAATTCAAGCATCTATCTAGAGTCTGATCAAAGCACCGTTTTTCTCATCAGATATGCACTGGTATGTTCTCATTTCCCATTTAATATATCATCATTCTTCTTCATATCAAAGATTCTATTTAGATGTAGTCTCATATATACTATTTTATAGGTATTGATATATTCTTATGATCTCTTCCAAACCAAGATGATTTAGAGGCTGATATTGGGCAAGGAGAGTCGTACGAGTATGAGGTGGGTGGTCTATAACTCACTCATCATGTTTCATCATTTTATAAATTTTCATGCGGTCATTCAGATTTCAGCAGGCATTGTTTATCAAATTTATATGTCTTTACTGTAGTCATTAGAACCATGTTCTATGACCCATAACATATAAATAGTTTAATATTAGTGGTTATGTCCATAATGCTGACCACCCCAAGTAGGGTGTTTCCATAGTTATGATTTTAGTAGCTTTTTGAGCCAGTTAGTACCATCATTTGGGAGATCTGTGACTTAAAATTGTTAAAAAGAAGTGTTTAATTAAACCAATTAATTGATAATTGAGAGTACCTTGTTTGATTAACACTTGACCCACCTAATGTAACTGCTTCAGTTAGAATAATAAATTCTAAATGGAATTGGAAAGTATATTACAAATATATATATATATATATTACGTGGACTAATTATATAGAAATGAATGTTTTGTTTCATGCTATAGAAACTATTTACACTTATGATGTAAGGTAGAAGAATTAAACAGGTGAAATGATTATGAATTATATCAATTAAATGGTTTCATGCCTAGTTGGACTTGTAAAACTAACGAAAGGAAAGGCTCGAACCATCAATTTATTAAATGATATGATTAATGAATGGCTTAATTAAATAAAGAAATTAAATTTATGGTTCCTAATTATTTATAAACCATGACATAATTATAGGATTTTTCAAACTTGACAAATATTTTGAATTCCCTATGGAATTACATGATAACTCATGGACACCATTCAGATTCGAGGATGCCGGTTACCATTGTTGAGATCCACCTTATAACCCAATCCTCATTTATTATTCGATGCATGGAATGACACAAAAGGATTTCTCATTTACTATTACATGATTCCTTGGATACACTCCTATGATCCAAAATTTCTTCTACAAACATGAGGTTCTTTGGTTACATCCATAAGCCTAGCCATTTCATATCCCATTTTACCTTGGATGTTTTCCTTGAACATAGTTAGGTCATTTATTATAGAATTCCTTGGATCAAGATCAGTGGATTACACTTTTAAACTTTATCAAGGATATAGTTACTTCTAATTTGGTGACCCTTGAGGTATATATTTCCTTGGTTATTACATTGAATCCACTGTACAATAAATATCAAATAGGTCACCTTATTACATATTGGAACCTATAATCTTACTATCACGAGGTGATGTCAGTTATATCTTTTCCTCACTTGACTTAAATATATAAACTAAATCATAATTAATTAATTAATTAGTTACATATATAGATACCAACCGAGGGATAAAGAATGTTATTGGGTATTTATGTCATTATATTTCATACTTCCATATAAGTAGTGTTTCACACCGTTTCAATTTATATTACATGGAAAGGATGTTATAGACATAATTCATGGAGACCTACTGAGATTTACCTCACACCCTATTCGGGAACTATTGGTACTCGAGAAGACTCTGTGTTTGTAGTTTTTGATAAAGGGAATAATTTAGCTTCAGAAACTTTATTGCTTCCTTTATTTGGTTGGAGATAAAATTAGATCACCAAGCGGGTGATCAATATGATGGGGATATTTTTTGCTTCATTTTTTCTACATTTTTATAACATGGTTTTATTACTTATTATATCCCTGTTTTCCATGTTTATTATAACATTAAATTTCATTATCAAATTTTATATATGATTACCATCATCGTTATTAGATTAATAAAGAGAAAATAGAAGTTAAACAGAATAATACAATGGAACCACATGACCAAACCTGCCACACACTTCGGAGACCTAAATTAGCGAAGAACTAGACTATCCCCGCTAATAAAGTTGAACCCTTTAGGTTTAATAGAAGTAATGTTCGGGAGAAAAGTGATCATTGAACCCATGTTCTTCCAATGAATCCAGGTGATCCACAACCTTGTTTCCCTCTCGCAATGTGTGAGTGACTTGGATGCTCTTGTTGAGGAGATACTTACATTTCCTAATGATATACTCAACAAACCATTTTATGGATCCTTTACCATGAAAGGAGTTGTGAAGTATCATAGATTTAGTTTCCCCTTGCATAATCTCTATATTTATCTGATTACAAAGAGTGAGGCCAATAAGCGATGTATTCACCTCCGCTTGAAGTGAGATGACACTTCCATAATGAGATGTAAATATGAAGAGGAAACATCCCCTGGCATCCTAAAACACCCCTCCTTCACACATGTCACCTAAAAAACATGACCCATAGGTATTCACCTTAAAGTCATTAGTTGGGGGGATCCATCAAATCCAGTGATTTTGAATTTGAGTCATAGGAGGCATGGCCAGAGGTGAGATGGAATGAAGGGGACTCACAGATGGGGCCTCCCGCCTGTTCCCTATGAGTGTCACCAAATCAACCAAAAGGTTCATTTTCCACATAATAATGGACCTACTAGTATAGAGGGACCCCTTATATCTGGATTAGTTCCTCACATGCCATAAAACTGGAAACCTATGCTTAGAATCATAGATCGTACTGATATATGTAGGCCAAATTCCATCATCCCTTAGAACCATTTTTCAAGGAACAAAGTCACATGAAGGGCAGTGTCCGAGATAGTGGTGAAAAAATTAAAGGAACTCCACAAATTTTGGGCCCATTCACCTTAGAAGAAGATATATTCCACTCTTTCATCCTTCTTGGCCTTACAGTAGAGACAAAAAATGGAGACGTTGATCCCCACCTTTTTCACATTGTCTTCTGTTGTGACCACCCTATGCCACATCCTCTAGATGAGAAAATTATATTTCACTGGAAGATATTTTCACCAAATGATGTCATTCTAACCATCCTAGTGATCCGAATGAGATGAAATCCAACCAAATTCCATCATCGAGAAGTTCCCAAAATTGGATGGTGTGAACACATGTCTATATGGTTTCTCAAAGATAGTGATATCATCAAATATTGCTTGTTAGTTATTATCTAGCGCTGCCCTAATGAAGGATTGATGCAATATCTCCTATATTAAAAAGATTAATGGGGCCAGGCAACCTAGATAAACAATCATAGATCCTACCCAATTATGATACCAAAAGATAATGATACCTTCTCCCACAATCCACCTTGTATGATGTAATACTATTTAGAAGAGGGGTAGATCTTGAACCATATATAGGATCTTTGTGTGCTAACATCATCCGGATTTCCTCCATGGTTATAGGCCATAATCCTCCCCCCAAGGTATGGTTCTCTATCACATCCCATAGAAGTTCGAGTGCATATATGTAATCGTGATCCCCAAGAATCGTACGTTAATCCCACCATTAGAGTTTGGGCATGTGATTTCACAAATTGGAATTAGAGTCATTTTATTCTTGATTTACTCTTTGGAGACAATATATTTGAGATTATGAATGCTTGGATCTCAGTCATAGTCCATGACTGGGCACTGTAAAACCATTTTTAGGAGGCCGAGCTGCCTGAATTGTAATTTTTGTTCACCCTTTTACAATTAAAATTGACATTAGATCACAATTTGGTGACTGACATGCCATGTGGTGTTGTTGATTATTATTCTGATTGAAGATCTTATTTCTTTCTTATCCCGATGATGTGAGAAAAATGCTCATTAAAACATGCTTCATCATAGGCACCTATAATTCACATGTTATTCGTATTTCCATTCCATAAATGTGAATTTAACTCTTTTTGTTACATGATTATCCTATGATTATTATGTGATCTTGTGATTGTTATATAGTCCTTTTATTTTTCTTAGATACCATTGAGTGATTTATCATTTCAATTCGTGAGCTGTTATAGGCCCTTGTGTGTTGGAATTTGTAATTTACCGAGTTAGGGCATTAGAATAAAGTCAAATGCGTGTCATTGTCAGTGATACAGTGTATTGGACCTAATTCACAAGGAATATAGATCCAATATCTACGAACCTTTATATATGTTATAAGAAAATGAAAACTAAAAAAGTGATGAATGTCTTCTAAAATGTAATGGTTTCACATCCTTATCCCACATTGTCATGTTTGTGAAAGGTAAAAGAGTTATACTAGTAATTAAATGTAAAATAAATGAAATGATTTTTAGTAAATGATGAGGAAATGTATGGATGGCCCTTTATCTACTAGAACCTCTGTAATATAATTCATCACTTATGAGTACCTATCCTTTTAAGTGGTTGGTTGGGGTAGTATACCATGGGTATTGTGACTTTCTTATGTTTATAATCATCTAATATTACTATGTACTTATTAAATATTTTTCAAAAGAGTGTTATTGAAATTTGTAGACTAATTTCTCCACAAATTCCGCATGGAATACACCAGGAGGGTAGAAACGAACATTATTTAGACATGGTGGTCCCTGATCTAACAGTAATACCTCCAAGAGGGTCACTTGAAGTACTTCCTATTTTACCAAATTTGGGAACTGAAAATCATGTTCAAGATATTATCCTACATCTAATGTAGTCCATGCATGGTTCTCTATGACTTGCACCTTTGATGGATGATCTAACATGTGAGTTCCAGCAATAACATCCTCTTACCATCTTGGGGGATGGCATTCAATAGGTTGATAATCATGGATAGAGGACACCATGTATATATCTTGGTATCTGAATATGCCTCTAGATGGGGGGTCAATCTTTCTATATACATGCTCTATGATTTATAGAAGTGTTTTTGGGATATAGTTCCCTAGGATAGTTACCATCAGGGCATGATATGGGCGGATTTCCAGAATGCTTTCTAGGATCAGTTCATTTTTTAGACTCTATGATTTGATAGATACATGGATTTTATGCATATTGACCAGGGTTCAATGTATATTATGGAGTATTTAGTGCATTTCATTGAGTAACTATTCTTCACACCATGCCCAGCCTTTAATGAGCTTTTGTGTGCTATGTACATTGAGGATGGGATTGTTTATTCAATCCATACCCAGGAGAATTTATTTCACTTTTATACCTTATATAAAATAGTTAATCAGACTCTTATCCCTATGTACTACTTGAGGAATTGTAATAGTACCAGGCATAAATGGCCAATGTCACGGTATGCCAATTGTTCTTTTAGAAGCAGAAAGTGTTATCCCATGGTTTATCATTGGGGATGTGATAGCCATAATACCCTAGCTAGTTTCTATATGGTGCGACACCAATGTAGAAAATAAGGGAACCTAAAGCCTCAGTGTGATAGTGACCCTTAGAGTGCCAGGAATGCAATTGTTTGGGGAACCTTTGGATATTGTGTTAGAAAATTCCATAGACTTCTTGTGGAAGAGGTTCTTCTCCATCTCCCCTTTCAGGGATTTGTTATTTTACATCACAGGTGGTGAGGATTTATAGTATCACCAATAGGACTAGATGAGGAGGTGATCATGGTGATAGTTTATAAAATCCGATCCACTAGCAATGCTACTAGATCAGTTTTATCATGGTAGTCGAGTTGTTTCTAGGGTTGTGGATCATGCTAGTTTATTGATTTATAGTTGATACCTAAGGATTAGGTTACATGAACATCTATAGTACGAAGTACAATCCTAGAAGCCTCCTCTATAATGTCTTCTTTTTTTATATAAGTGCTTCATACACTTTTATCTACTTATCTATTTCGGGAATACATGGTCTAGAAAATTTGTATTATTATGGTGTAATGGCCTTGGTTTAACCATTGGGGGTATGGTTAGAGGCAATATGATAATGTAGGGGATGCCCTCTTGAGGAAGTCCGTTAACCTTTCTTAAGGGACCTTTTTTTTCAAGATGAATATCTTGGATTTCATTCTCATGATGTATTTGTTAGTTATGTATCAAACCTTTGTATATTTCTATCGATGTAGGGTAATGGTGAGTTTGATATACATGGTAGTATATATGGAACAACGAATCATGTTCTAGGTGTAGTGATCATCTAGATTTAAAATCTCTTCAAGAAGGATTTGGGTTTAATTCCGTCTAAATTCTATGTGGTAGTAGATCATTTTAGGGTTGTTTTTAGAAATTATTTTCTAGCTTACCACCTAAGAGAGAGGTAGATTTTATGGTTGACATTATTCCAAGATCATCTATAGTTTCCATTCCTCTGTATAGGATGGAAGCTACCAAGATTCATGAGTTGATGTGGATGTTCATGTACCTAGAGACTAAGGGTTTTATATGGAATAACAGTTCCTCTTGGGGTTTCCCATGCTTTTCACCATGAAGGTAGATGAGACCCTTCCTTTATACATGGACTACAGAAGGTTGAACCAACTTATGGTAAAGAAAAACTATCCATTGCCTTGAATAAATGACATATTTCACTAGATCTAAGGATCTAGGGTATTGTTTAAGATCGAATAGAGATTGGGATATCAACAAGTGTGAGTCAGGCCATTAGTTATTCCTCATAAAACTGTCCATAATAGGTAAGGTCTATATGAGTACCTTGTTATGCCATTAGGTCTCATGAATGCGCATGTCATTTCCATGGATCTGATTAATATGGTGTTCTATCCCAATCTGGATTCCTTTGTCACCATAATTTTTTTGGAGAAATCGTGGTTTATTATCACACTCATAACGACCATGATACGCACCACGAGATCATTATGAGTAAACTTATAGAGAATCAAAATTATTAAAAAAATTCTATGTTACAATTACGGATTGAAAAAATTCAATTCTTGTGTCATATTATCTTAGAATCATGAGTCTATATTAAACCACATAAGTTTAGTGCTGCAGTTTCCTAGGAGCATCCCAAGAATGTGTTTAATATATAGAGTTTTTGGGTGATGGATGGATTTTATAAGAATTTCATACAAGACATATCACACCTTTCTTTACCTATTACTAGTCTTAAAAATAAGGGTGTTATGTTCTTGTGGTTATATGTGTGAGAGAAATATTTTTAGGAGTTGAAGGGGAGGCATATCTCAACACCTTTTATATTTCTGTCAAAGCCTAGTAGAGGTTATATTGTGTCCTTTGATGCATCGGGGCTTGGACTAGGGGATGTTTTTGAACCATGAGCATAGATTCATTATGTATATATCTCAATAGTTGGGGCCTCATGAGAGAAATTTCATGATGCACAACCTCAAGATCGCAACATCTTTCCGTGCCTTACATTGTTTGATACACTGTCGGTTGGGTGAGTTCTTTGTGGTGTATAAAAATAAAAAATTACTAAAATATTTCTTTACATAGTGTGGAATGATACTAATATAGTGAAGATGATTTGAATATATTCATTTATTTGATTTTCATCTTTCATGTATGGATGAAAAGGGTAATGTAGTAGCTAATGTAATGAGTTAGAAAAATCCGACACAAGTTACAGGAGAAGCCAGTAACAAATATAAATTGACTTTCCTGTTATTAAACTATATATAGAGATTCATGATAGTCACAAGAAGTGTTACAAATCATCCTTGATAGTTACTTCTTCCCTACTTGATAGGGTGAATAGTATTAAAAAATCATATTCCAGGGGATTGGTTCCTTTGGAGAGTTTTTAAGGAGACAAATCTTCTCTAGATTGCTCTGCGGAAAGAGATGACATCCAATGTATACAAAGACATTTTTGGGATCCTATAGCTATAATAATGTAGTTGATTCATTACTCCCAAACTTCTAAATGGTTAGTTCGTCTAGGAGTCTCTTTGTTGTATTGAGATATGTGACGCCAGTATTGGTGGCCGGTGATTATGTGTTAGATAAGGAGCTTTATCACTAGGTGTTCCACCTATTAGCAGGTGAAGGCAGTGCACTAGATACTAACATGCTTGTTATATATGTTTCCAATACCAAAATGGATGTGGGGAGATGATTCCATGGACTTTCTAGTCGGTTTACCTTGATCGCCTAGAGGAAGTGATGTTTAATGGGTTTTCAATGAAAGACTAATGAAATTAGCCCAATTAATTCCTCTCCAAGATACTTGATCACTTGATGATATGGGAGGATTGTATGTCTGTGAGATCCTATGACTACACAGGGTCTCTCCCACTATACTTCCAGTTAAGGATGCTCATTTCACATCATTGTTTTGGCATGGGTTATTGAAATATATGTGTATATAAGTGATTTTTAGAACATCTATTCACACATTGACTGATGGAAAATCGAAACAAATGATATAGGTTATAGAGGAAATGATCTATGCATGTGTACATGATTTTAGTGGTTCTTGTGAGAGAATATCCCTATCATCATGTTCACATATTATAATAGTTTATTGGATACAATTCAGAAGGGTCCTTTTCAGGCCTTGTATGATTGTCTGTTCTACTCACACTTATACTTGTTAGAGGTGGGTGAGGTAGCCCTGAAAGGTACTCATCTCATTCAGGAGACATCAGAGTAGGTTCAAAAAATCATTAATCATTTTTATACTATACAGTATAGACAAAACAAGTTATGCTGATCACCATAAAAAACCATTAATGATTGGGGTAGGGGATCATTTTTTCCTATGGGTATCTCCCAAGACAAGGAATATATAGATATAGAGGCAAGGGAAGCTATCACTGGACTTTATTAGTCCATTTGAGATATTGAGGAGAGTCGTTCTTCTAGCCTATTGGTTACAACATCCCTAGAGGTACCATACCATGAACAACTTCTTCCACATTTCTTAGCTTCTTTAGTATCATGCCGACCCGTACCATAATTTTGATCCAAAATAAATTGAGATAGATTTAAATACTTCCTTTTAGGAGTATACTATATTCATCATCAACCGTATCATAAAGGCTCTATGTGGTCAGACTATTCCTATATTATAGGTGCTATGGAAGTAGGACCATGTTCAAGATGAGACATTGGAGAGGTTGTCTGACTTACATTTCATGTGGCTAGATTTATTCTTAGATTGTGTTTTACCTCCTCTGGCATGTGAACTCATGGATGATTTCCTTTAAGGGGGAAGAATGTAAGTAACCAGTTTTTGACTTAGGTATGGATCCTCTAAATATTGGTATAATTTTCTTTCCTGAACAATAAATTGATGCCTATTGAGTTAGTAATTGACTCATGGGTGTCTAGATCTTGATTATAGCTCCGAAACAAAGATGGTGGAGGTTTTTGGCCTATATCATAGTTAGATTAAATAGAGAGTGGTTGGATTTAGGCTTATTTTTAACTGTGTGACGATAAATAGTGAGGAATAGTTGGGTAAATTTTTTTCCCTAATCGTGTGAAATGGTCTAAACGACCATGCGAGAATGTTTCCAATTTTTATTGTATAGTTTCTTATAGTTGTCACACAACATCCCTAATTTGGAAGCCTAACCATGTGGGTGCCCCTTTTTATAGAGTATTGTGCCTAGTTTGCACACAGTTTAGCTAGACTACAACCAAACTATACGAAGGGTAATTTCAGGTGAAATGACCATTCCCCAACTCAAGTTATGTTTTAAATGAAACCCATCTCTCTTTAAGCTATTTTTTGGAAAGTGGCCTATAAATCTCTTCTTTTTAATCCTTTTTATAACATAAGATAGGAATAAAACTGAAGATTCAATCTAGAGTCAGATCGAAACACTATCTATCTCATTGGGTCCACACTTGTACATTATCAATTACTTTTTAATACTTTTTTGTTGGTCATCATATCAATGAATCTATTTAGATATAGGTTTATATTCCTTATATTCTGGTCAATGATCCATTCTTTATAACTCTTTAAATCAATTCCAAATCAAAGGTTAATATTGGATGACGATAGTCATATGAGTATGGGGAAGGTGGTTTATACCTTACTCATCATGTTTCATCATTTTATAAATTGTAATATGGTCGCATTGATTTCATCAAATATCATTTGTCAAACTTATATGTATTTAATGATTTAATTAGAACCATATTCTAAGAACAATTCCATATATGAAATTTAACATTGGTGGTTACATTCAAAACAATGATCACCCCAAGTAGAATATTTCCATAGCTATTCATTCATGAGCTTTTTGTGCCTTTTAGTTCCACTGTCAGGTGATATGTGAGTTGTCCTTGTTAAATGTGATTGGTTATTTAGAAAAATGAATTTTGAATGTCTAGTACCTTGTATTCTTAACACTTAACCCACCTTAGGTAAGTGATTCGATATGATTAACAAATTTTAAATGGAATTGGAAAGTATATGGTATATATTAGACATAGAATAATTGTATAGAAATTAATATTTGGTTGTACGTTGAAGAACACATTGAAACCTATTATAGAAGGTAGAAGAATGAACCAAGTGAAATTATAATGACTTATATGGATTAAATGGTTTCATTCACATTTTTCTTTATCAAACTAATACATGGAAAGTCTTGAACACTTAATTTATTAAACGAAATGATGAATACATGTCCTAATTAAATAAATTAATTAGATGTAAGGTGAATAATTATATATGGACCATGAAAAAATTATATAAATTTTTTTAATTGAGTTATCTTTGGGATTCCTCAGGGAATTCTTTAGGAACCCATGGATTTCATTCCAATTCAAGGATTCTTGTTGCCTTTGTTGAGACCCACCTTATACCACTATCCTCATCTATCTGTGGATACCAAATATAACTCTATAGGATCCATCCTTCACTACTATAGGATTAATTAGATACAATCCTTGGACCTATCATGTATTATATGGACATGAGGTTCCTTGGTTACATCCTTGGGCCTAGCCAGTTATTTTACCATTTTACCATGGCTGTTTTCCTTGGAATCACTTAGATCATTTTTATAGAAATACTTGGTCTAACATCCTTGGATTAAACTCTTAACCTATGGATAGGATACAATTACTACTGATTTGTAAACCCTTTTGGTATATGTTTTCTTTTTTTATTACCTCAGAATATCTTTATAATTAATATCAAATATGTTTCCTTATTACATCATGGAACCAATACTATTACTATCATGAGGTGATTTTAGTGATGTATATTTCCCATGTGACTTAAATATATAAAACAAAACATAATTAATTATTGATTTGTTCACATGTTCAGACACTAGTTGAGGGAATAAGTAGGTACTGGGGTACTTATGTATTTATACTTATTACATTTTTTAATACATGATTTCAAACTGTTTTAGTTTATATTACGTAGACATGATGTTATAGACACCATTGGTGGTGGCCTAGTGAGATTTATCTCACAAACAATCTGGGAACAACTATTACCTGGGTAGACTATACGTATGAAGGGGTGACAAAGGGAAGAATTTCACTTTAGACACTTGATTTCTTTCTTTATTATGAAGAATCTAGTCGCAGATGACAGAGTTGGAGCTCAAGATGATAATGATAGTTCTTGTTATTTTTTATACTTTTACCTATCATGATTTTATAATTCTTTGTATCCATTTTTTCTATATTTATAGTGACGTGAAATATCATCATCAGCTTTTTTATATGATTATTTGTTTGTTCAGTTGTATTATTATTCATGTCTGCTTCAGTTGTGCTATCATGTCACTTATATTTATTTCATTATTTACCTTTTGTTATGATATTACTAATACATTGTGATAAACATTGGTAAAGAGATAATAGTCTTCCCATGGACACACCCTAATCCCTATCTAATAATCAGAAGACTCTAACATTCGGGGAGATGAACATGAGGCCATGTGGCTTACCAGGCTCAGGGTACATTCAGAGGAATCCCACTCTGGGATGTAAAAATGACTTTAGATATTTAATGTAAAATAAAAAGAGTGATTTTGGTATGAAAGTTAGGTTTTTAGGGAACGATTAATGGGATTCCAAACACTGATGATTTTGGATGTAGTTCCTAAAGGCATAGTGGATGTAGATCTAAAATATTAAGATATGGTCTGAAAAGAGTTTAGTTGAATGGTTCTTGTTTTGATATTATTCCCATGAGGTTTATGATCATTTTATTTTCCTAATCATGTGAGTGAAATGATAAGAGTTTGGTAAAGAAAGAACTAGGGTTTTCATTCTATATGAAACTGAAATATAGTGGACATGGTATTTTATTTAGGCACCCGATCCCATGTTCAATGATGTAAAACTCACGGGATTATGAGTCATATTTTCTGACTGGGGTATATTGGATCATACATTTTTTAGGGATGGATTAGATTATGTCAATGAATTCTAGTCACACATAGTTACCATTAGTTATAGACCATTGATAGATTGTTCATCAGCTACATACAGATGGTTTTGATGATATTTTTATTGCCATGGTTGCCCAATGTTTTTGTTTGAAAATGATTGATTTCCCTCCATGTTGATAGGAAACAACTAAAATTTAATGAGTGTAGTGTCACTGTCAATTAAAGGTTTGGTACTAGATATGTTTTTCATGATATGGTTCTATAGTGATCCAAACATTTCATACATAGATATTACATCATAATATATGAATATTCAGTACATAACATTACGATCAATGATATAAGTAGATTGGTTTAGTGTCTTTGAAAAAAAAATATTTTGGTTTCATGAATGGATTTCAACTAATCCCACAAATTTCCCAATACATATTGCTCTTCTAAAACATATCTGACATAAAAATAATTTTTTATAACCCAGAGAGAAGGAACAAAATAAATGATGAGATCGTATTCTTAGTAATTGTAAACAAGGGAGATATCAATGGTCACATAAACATTACATGAGCCTAAGGGTATGGGAACATGTGATTAAAATTTTAAAACCATACCCAACACATCTTAGATAATAATCATAAATCATGGCATAAATCTAGGTTTTTCAGAAGATGCAAATCATATAAAAATAAATGAAAATGGGAAATGAGATCATAACATTGGAATAAGATGTAAGTTTATGTCATAATCATAATTATATAAAATCCTTTCTCTATTCAATTTTCACTTCCAAGATGGTCATAGTGGATTTGGTTCACTCCCCATTATATTATATCCGTTTTCAAGTTTACTTTGAAGACTATTATAGTGGAAAAAGTAACTTTGTGAATTTTTTTCACTCCCCATTCAAATACTTATTTTATAATGTGATATATATCTTTACCCAAGAATTTTAGGGATAAATAATTCTAGGTGAACCAATCATGTAATCACAATCCATTAATATGTGTTCCATAAGATCATAAAACATTCATCACAATACAAAACCTATGGAAAATAAATATGTTTCATAAACATTTATACAATTTATCATAACATGAATAATCTGAAATTAAAGGGTTTTATAAATATTTCAATATAATAATCATAAAACACCCCAATAAAGAACAAGGATGGTATCCTTGGATCATATCCCGAGTAAATCAAATGTAACTTCAATGGATGTTATCGTAAATGAAAATTCATTTAAAATATCACATAGAATATTTTTTTGAGAAAAATAACATTTTAATTGGGAATAATTTACATAAAATATAAAAAACTAAAAAAAATTAAAGAAAAAAATCCATATAAAAAAATATTGGAAAATTATTTTGGAAACATAATAGCATTGAGTGGTCATGGGAGTGGGAAATTATGGTTATATCCTCTATATTAAAACAGATTTATTTTCACAAATTTGGTTAAAGCTCAAATGTACCTTATTTAGAACAAAATAATATTCATTTTAATTATATTTAAAAAGTAATAATTTATTGAAAATAATTATAAAAATAGGATCATATGAAAATAATTCTTAAAAATATTTTATATAAAACATTGACATGGAAGAAAAATATTCCTGACCAAAGATGTAATAATGAATGTTTTTCTTAAAAATAATTTTTGATCCATTTTACGAACCAATGATATAAAAAATAGTAATTTATTAAATCAAGAATAATTAATGTAGGATGATAAAATTCATGAGATTATTAAGAGGTATATAGTGAGATTTCCTGACCAAAAATTCAATCACAAATAATCCCGATAAACAATGATATCGTAACGTAAAATCTTCACTACTTTGGTAACTATAGAATTTTAAATCCAATGAAAGAATAACATAAAATAAAAATAAAAATATTCTTTCCATATTGAGTGAAATTATATAAAATATCAATTTTTTGTATATAATCTACATTAATTAAAGTAAATGTATAACAAAACATCCATAATAAAGAAGACATTTTCAGAAAATATACCCTCACAACTATGGTAATCTCTAAAAAAATCATCAAAGTGATAAAAATATATGGGTTTGATAATATAAATCATTTTCTAGAAAATAGAATAAAATACATTATTGGGAACATTATGTAGCTCAAAAAACAAGTGGTGAATATGACAAATGTCTCACAAAAATAAAAGCTAGATGAGAAACCCTTTACCTCAAGTTTGACATGCTTTAAAAGTCATCTAACCACATGTATAATATAATTAAATTTATGATTATTAAAATAATAATAATATACATACATATAATATCATATATGATATAATTAAAACATTTCAACACCCATTTATTTATAATTCAATATTAATATCATTGTTTTTGGGTGTTAATTGTTATGTTTGATAGATGTTTCCATATTTTAGTTATGATTGTTGTGTTATGATAATGTTAAATTCATATTAATAGTTTTATTTATGATAAAATATTATATACATTCATTATATAAATGTTATAAATCTTCCATAAAAGGTATATATAGATAAATGATTTACATTGTCTGTGGAGACGGTATATCGTATGTACGCATGAATACTATATTCATTTTCTAATAAAAAGAAATAATGAAAGATAAATAATATTTTATCATTAGAAAAAATATGTCATAAATAATATATATATATATATATAAACATTAATACAATACATATTACAATCCATTAAAGAGAAAATAAAAAATAAATCCCATCACTTGGTGGAAGTGGTAGTCTACATATACGCCCAAGAGATATTATCATTTTCCAATGGATTATAATGTAAGAAGGTTGATGTGATATTATTATTATAGAAGAATAATTATGTAATATTTAAAATATAGATGAATTAAATCCAATATAATAACCATCCATGAAATATAGTTATGGAAAATGAATTTTATCGCTTTGAGGAAGAGGTAGTGCTCATGTACGCATAAGTGATAATCTCACTTACCATTTGATGAAATAGATACTGGATAATGGTGATTTCATAAAATTATAACATTTTAGTATATTACATATAATAAGGATATTATTTTATTATAAAAAACATAGATATAGAGGAAGTAGAATAATAAATAAGTTCAAATATGTCAGGATGGATTATTATATATTCATCAGTATACATACTTTAGATACCATCGTAATGACCCTTGGAATGACATTTTAAGGATGCTAGAACTCTAATTTGTGGATATTGAGTTGTAGAAGATAATTTATTTAGAGTTTGGTTGAGTTATATGACTAAAAGTGGTGTAATCAACAGAGTAAAGGAGTGTCCTTTAATAAGTGAGTGGATGGAAACTTTTGGAAATTCATGAAATACTATAAAATAATATGTGTTTAATTCATTTCAAATGTTTCCAAAATTAATTTTATTCAAATATAAAAAATATATGATTTTAAAATATTCATCCAATTACATTTATAAAGTATTATATATTATTATAACCATATATTTGGATTATTCCCTTAGTTATGTAATTTAAACTTTGAATGTGGTAATGAATTTTTTAATATTGAAGAGTTATAATTCTAAATATATGGTGAAAATTGGATCATTAATGGAAAATTGAGAGAATTTTAAACATTATATTTCTGGAATTTTTCAATTTCATGATTATTATGATTTTAAAAAATTTAATAAAATACTTGTTTTCATAAAATATCATTATTGTCATTCTTGACACTATTCATTTAATTTGACTTTAATTTATTTAATATAACGAAGGAATTTGAATATTAACTTTTAATATATTAAAAATATGTCATAATTATCATAAAATTTCAGGGAACATAATAATACATTCAAATTACATTACTTCTATGTTTTTAATATTATTATCTTGATTCGTCTACTACTTCCACAAGCATTAAGTTAGCATTGTATAAGCCTCTAATGTAATTATATATTCACTAATAAGTAAAAAAATAAGGCTAGTAAAATTAATTTTATTGATATCAATATAAAATTTAATATTAATTCAAAAATTATTTGTATCTCTATGTCAACATATAATATACAATAATATTTAGGGAGATAATCTTTGTAATTTTCCTAACATAAAATAAAATTAATGTCATTATCAAAGAAAAAATGTAGAGAATTCCATATATTAGAACTTGTGAAGGATATGGTCTTGTATATCACATAAAATGAAATAAAGCAGGTATTTTTGTTGATTTTTGGACCATATATCATGGTTTCAACCCTATTTCACCAATTTTACCCTTACCAAGGTGAAAAATATTTATCACAATTACTATTCATAATGATAAAAAATAAAAGGGAAATATTAACTAAATTTCAAGCTCATAATTCAAAATAAAATTTATAATTTTTAATAGTAAATCTCTATAAATAGAAGAAATCAATGTTAATATAAATTACTAAAACACAAGGGAAATAACTTTTTATAAAAGAATGTAGGCATAAAAAATAACTTATACCAAAATTAAGAAAATTAATGTTTAAAATATAATTGAATAAATAATTATAAATAAAATTAATCATATATTAATTTGAAAAAATCCAAAATATAATGAGACATTTAAAATAATTTAATTAATTAAATGAAATGAAAATATTTGAAAAATTGGTATTTTAACTATTCACTGAAAATAAATCATTTTAGAGAAATCAAAATATATCAAACTATGTTAATTTTAATATCCTGATTATAACTCTCATCAGATCATATGTATTCTATAATTGGATATATTTTCTTATTTGGAGTAATTCTAGAGGTTTCTGGGGAACAAGGGTCGAAAATGAATATTTTTGGAGAAGACAGCTCATGTGCATGATTAGAACATTGTTAGTACTAATAGTATGGTCCCCCTGCAATGTGAATTTTTGAGGTGAAAATAGAGTTTTTATAGTCTGAGAATAGATAAACTATACAGCTCTCTAAGAAAATCATGCAGGGCTTGGGTGATTTTATAGTGGAATCACACTGTTTGATAACAATTTTACAAAACTGCATTGCATGTCCAAAGAGGCCATATAAACACTTTTTAATGTGATGGTATCCACACATTTTTCGATAATAGTTAGACTAACAACGAAACCTAACCATAAATATCCCCCATGATCTGTTAATAAGTTTTAAATTTCCCAACTTCACTTGATCACTTTTCTTCCTAAGTATCTTATAATCCTCTATTTTCTCGACCTAATCATTATCATAAACTCTAGAGGATCCCTTCCTTGGATTGTTGGTGAAATTAATTTATTCCAGATGTATCTATTTAAGGTATGTTTCATTTTGAATTTGGTTTCCCATCTTCTTTGTATATAATCACTGGATATCACCTCATCTTGTCTCTTGGAGGACAATTGACCCATAAATATGAGATCTAATCAGTCTGATAGAGGATTGATGTTATTTATTTCAGATCTAGGATCACAAGGAAATGATCCACCATTAATTTTTCTGTATTAAAGAAATTAGTTTAACCCTACCATTTTGAAGATTGTGTCTCTATATAAGGGGTTATAATTATTTAATTCATTTATCTTCTTATAGATTCTTATAAATTTTTCAATGTAATTTTTTTTATTTTTATTCATTATAGATTTATTGGAAGAGAAACAGGTTTTTAAAAGGGGGTTTCTTTAAAAACTGAACTATTCACACATAGTGTTTGATGAAATTCATCATTGGTGGTTTTACTTTAAAATTGGGTCTTCAATCCTAGGAGAAAAAATATTATAATTTGAATGTTTTTTAAGAGTGATCATGGTTTTTAAATGGTTTTTTCCAAACATAGAACACTGGGTAACCATCTGTTTGTCAAGAAATATAAGTTTCACTCTTTGTGTGTGTAATCATGTAATAGGTTTTACGTCACTATAATTTGTGTAATTACACTTGTGGTTATATTAGTTAGATACACCTTAGGAAATGATTTGAGAATTTATCTCATTTATAGTATGTATCCTTATTGGTTATAGCCTAAATAGGGTGACTTGTAATTTATGACTGGATTATCAAATGTTAGTATTTTCAAGGTTATTTCCCAAAATGATTATCTTATGGTGTATACATTGTTGGCTTTTAGCTATTCTTAACTGTTTCCAATATTACTTCACATATTATTGTATTTGGTGAATAATATGATTTTTAATGACAACCGAAGTATAATTAAAAAATGATTTTATTTTTTGAAAGTTTTTTTAAACTAGATTTTATTTAAATATATATCTAATTCCATCTTGATAATAGAACTTGTAAATATTAATTGCTGAGATCCTTATGTGATTGTTTCTCAAAACCTAATATTTATTTTAGGCAATTTCATATGTTCTATTATTTGAATTAGGAAAATCGAAGGGTGTTATTTGGAATTTTAGTTTCTATTACTATCATCACTTTTATAGTTGGATGGTTTGGTGGTGATAGATAGTCATGTAGGGTTTCATCTAGACATTTAATCCATTACCTTTTCAATTTTTCCTATTTGGAATTTTATTTTATGTCTCATGGAATTTTATTATTTTCCTCCCCACTATATTATATTTGTTATTTAGTTATAAACGATACTTTGTTTTATTTTTTCCCCTCACATCATGGTAGATCATCTCAGGTGACTTTTCTAGTTAAACTAGGAGATTTCATTTAAAAGTGGTATTAAAGGGAATAAGTAACATTATGTATTGTGAAACATTCTTGAATTGGATTGATTTCATAGGTTGATTAGATTGTGGATAGTCAGTGGTGTAATAGTAAGTGCATGATAGTTCATGGCAATCTCTCTTCTGTGATTCAAACTCAGTTATCATAGGGGTAAATATTATTTCCAAGATTGATACTTTGTGTGTGAGATTATTTGAGTGAATTTTAAATGGGTTTAATTTAAATGGAATGTATTCTTTCCTTAAATTTTTATGTTCTTTTAATTATTCCCAATCCATAATATTCTTATTATTTATAAGTATTAATATGGATTCATGAAGATGATCCTTTGATTTTGGAATTTTTTCTCAAAATTAATGTATTTTTTATTGTGTTATTTAGATATTTTATACATGAAAAACTGTTACAAATAAGTGAGGGGATGTGTTACAATTGGGTATCAATAATGGCATAGACACCCCCGCCTTAACATGTGCATCGAGTTCTGACCCACCAGGTACCATCAGTTTCCCCATAGACACATGGTCCCCACCATGGGGCCCACCCATATTCCCGAACAGGTCATCTGAGTAATGACTATCCCCTTATTCCAAAACATGTCATTTTCAGTCTTTTTTGTCCTCAATCGCACACACCTAGGAAACATCCAAGAATGTCACCCATCCTGATCACTACTCCAGCCCAAACACACTTAACTATGGATTTCTAATCTGGTAGGCTCTTGAAAATAAATTTTTTCACCGGTGACATGAGTCATATCATTTAGTCATTTATCTATTTATCATTAAGGGGTGTTATATTCACCCCCTTTAGAATAAAACGTCGTCATTGGGGACCATAAATCTCAACACAAGCAGTGCACCACCCTTAATACTGGATACCACCTATAATACCAAATGTTACAACTGGGTCCTAGTGACAACACATACACCCCTCTTTAACATGGCCATCGGTTCCCAACCCTCCAGGTACCACCAGTTGCCCCGTAGACATTTGGACCCCACACTGGGGCCAACCCACATGCTCGAATGGGTCATCTGACAAATGAATTTCCCCACATGCCAACACATGTAATTTTCAACTTCTTTTTTCTTAACTCACGTAGACCCCTTGAAACTTCTCAAAAGGTCACCCATCCTGATCACTACTCTAGGGAAAGCACACTTAACTGTGGAGCTCAAATAAGGCAGGATTCCGAAAAGGAAGGTACAAGTTGTTGATATGAGTCATATCATTTATTTATTTAACCCTTTATCATTATGGGGTGTTACAAGAAGCAGTTAGATAGGTTCTAGAGGATAATTCTTTAGTGGACCGTTCATTATTGGAAGATATAAAATTTACTATTTTTAATATGCATTAAGGGGGTGTTGGGAACCAAGGAAGACCAGTGTATGATATAATTGAGTTTATTAATAATAATCTATCCATCTTCCATGGTGACAATGGACCCAATGAATATTAGGAGTGTCTTGAAAGTATTGGGAGGATATTTAAATTCATGAAGAGTCATGAGGACTATGACACACAAAAATTTTACAAATATCTTTAATAAATGTTTAATGATCATAAATTAATTTTCATTAGTAATGCCCATATATTTAATGTTTTACAAAAATGTCAGAGTTCATAATTATGGAATTAAAATGATGTAAAATGAATTAATTTTTTGGAAGTTTAATTGCAGTGTTTGTTTGAGAATGATAATGCAATTATTTTATTATGGTGATTTTTTTCAGCTGTTAACTAGAAAATAGGGGCTAACCATGGATATCCCTCAACCACAACAACCAATAACCACATAGCCATCCATGAAGGGCTATCTGAACAAGAAGTTATGTGGTATATTCCACACATGGTAGATCCATGAGGGCATCTGGCCCATGTAGAGGTTGACCGTGGGGGATCAATCCCACTAGGGAGGAGTATAGTGGTCCAAAAGGATTGCATGGGCTGGGAAGTGTGTGCGACCAGTGTGTGTGAATGTTTCATGTTGGAGACCATCCCCGTAGTTGGATTATGTGAAAGTAATCCCACATGGTTTATTTTAATCCAATGCACCTCATAATTTCAATTTTAATGTGGAACATTTTTTCAACAGTTACTTTTCATCCATTTTAAAATCCCTCCATGCCTGTAATCAGATTGAAGATCCCGCTAGACTCCCCCTATAATCAATACCATCATCATAATATACCACAAATAACACATTTGAGAACCACCATTGATGACATAAAATAATAATGACTTTGATAGAAATCCCCATATCGAGGCCTACAACCACTAGGGATCATTTCCTTTCCCTCAGATTACTTCATGAATGTCATTTAGAGCCCCCTCCATCCACAATGAAGTCCATAGGGGTTAAGGGACCACCGACCTCCATTGACATGCTTTATCACCTTTGTTACCACACTTTAACTGCTACACTAATGGGAGACCACCGTCACGAAACTCCACTATTCCCATTAAGACGCACCACCATACGCCATGCCAATGGTGACTCATGAGCCACCTCCAGCAATGGTGATGTTCACATGAATTGAGGTATTTTTAAAATAAATGAGATAAATTCACATATTTCTAATTTTTTTGATGTATGGAGAAGAATAAATGTAGTCCATAGTTCATATAAAGTAGGAGGAAGCCTAATGAGGGAGGGTGTCAGGGACCCAAGAGAGAGAAGACCCATTACTACTGTTGGATACTCTATTTTCATGTCTTTATTTTCATTCTGTTTTCATTATGTATTCTACCTTATATACTCCTACTATTTCATTTTTAAAGAAGGGGTATAACTTTTATATTATTTGGAGAAAAGTAGGTGACTTTTTTAATTCTCACATACTAATGTTTTCAAATTCTTTTTTATATATTTTTATTAAATGGTTTTGAATTTATGATTTTAGAATTTTAGGGGGATATGATTGTAAAGTTTTAGTTATACTTGATTCAAAATTTTCTATATATTTTTGTTTTAAATGGTTATTAATTAAGATTTTATAATTTTAATGTGATATGCCCATGTTTTGTTTTAAATATGAACACTATAAATTTTCTATGATTAATGAAATATATACTACCTATTCTGGGTGTTGGATCATGTAGATTGGGTGATCTAATGATAGGAAGAGAAGTGTTTAGTGATTAATAACATCTTAGGGAAGTCATAGTGGGATAATATGAGAAATTACTTAACTAAACTACTAATTTTTAATTTCTTATGTGATTTAGGGGAGGCCAATTTTCCTTTCATACATTGGAAGGAGAGTAGTAAAAGCCTGGAAATTGGGTGGATATTTCTAACCATCAACCATTTATAATAAATATTGAACAAGGATAAATGATCATTAATAATTTAATTAAACTAATATTTAAAAAAATATTAGATATCAAAAGATCTATGATAAAAATACCATTTGGAAAGAAAATCTAAAACATAGTCACCTTTCTCGAACTTGATCTTCACAACCCATGTCCCTTGCAGACTAGTGATTCAAATTCATTTTCATTAATTTAAATTTTCATTCCTAAAATCCGGATTCAAAAAATATATATTGGGGAGTGAATTTTTTTCACTCCCCATTCAAATACTTATTTTATAATGTGATATATATCTTTACCCAAGAATTTTAGGGATAAATAATTCTAGGTGAACCAATCATGTAATCACAATCCATTAATATGTGTTCCATAAGATCATAAAACATTCATCACAATACAAAACCTATGGAAAATAAATATGTTTCATAAACATTTATACAATTTATCATAACATGAATAATCTGAAATTAAAGGGTTTTATA
The DNA here is from genome assembly GCA_963277665.1 of Viscum album. Lineage (NCBI taxonomy): Eukaryota > Viridiplantae > Streptophyta > Magnoliopsida > Santalales > Viscaceae > Viscum > Viscum album. Next base: position 609,180,190 of record OY728129.1, on the reverse strand, counting down.
AATATTTCAATATAATAATCATAAAACACCCCAATAAAGAACAAGGATGGTATCCTTGGATCATATCCCGAGTAAATCAAATGTAACTTCAATGGATGTTATCGTAAATGAAAATTCATTTAAAATATCACATAGAATATTTTTTTGAGAAAAATAACATTTTAATTGGGAATAATTTACATAAAATATAAAAAACTAAAAAAAATTAAAGAAAAAAATCCATATAAAAAAATATTGGAAAATTATTTTGGAAACATAATAGCATTGAGTGGTCATGGGAGTGGGAAATTATGGTTATATCCTCTATATTAAAACAGATTTATTTTCACAAATTTGGTTAAAGCTCAAATGTACCTTATTTAGAACAAAATAATATTCATTTTAATTATATTTAAAAAGTAATAATTTATTGAAAATAATTATAAAAATAGGATCATATGAAAATAATTCTTAAAAATATTTTATATAAAACATTGACATGGAAGAAAAATATTCCTGACCAAAGATGTAATAATGAATGTTTTTCTTAAAAATAATTTTTGATCCATTTTAAGAACCAATGATATAAAAAATAGTAATTTATTAAATCAAGAATAATTAATGTAGGATGATAAAATTCATGAGATTATTAAGAGGTATATAGTGAGATTTCCTGACCAAAAATTCAATCACAAATAATCCCGATAAACAATGATATCGTAACGTAAAATCTTCACTACTTTGGTAACTATAGAATTTTAAATCCAATGAAAGAATAACATAAAATAAAAATAAAAATATTCTTTCCATATTGAGTGAAATTATATAAAATATCAATTTTTTGTATATAATCTTCATTAATTAAAGTAAATGTATAACAAAACATCCATAATAAAGAAGACATTTTCAGAAAATATACCCTCACAACTATGGTAATCTCTAAACAAATCATCAAAGTGATAAAAATATATGGGTTTGATAATATAAATCATTTTCTAGAAAATAGAATAAAATACATTATTGGGAACATTATGTAGCTCAAAAAACAAGTGGTGAATATGACAAATGTCTCACAAAAATAAAAGCTAGATGAGAAACCCTTTACCTCAAGTTTGACATGCTTTAAAAGTCATCTAACCACATGTATAATATAATTAAATTTATGATTATTAAAATAATAATAATATACATACATATAATATCATATATGATATAATTAAAACATTTCAACACCCATTTATTTATAATTCAATATTAATATCATTGTTTTTGGGTGTTAATTGTTATGTTTGATAGATGTTTCCATATTTTAGTTATGATTGTTGTGTTATGATAATGTTAAATTCATATTAATAGTTTTATTTATGATAAAATATTATATACATTCATTATATAAATGTTATAAATCTTCCATAAAAGGTATATATAGATAAATGATTTACATTGTCTGTGGAGACGGTATATCGTATGTACGCATGAATACTATATTCATTTTCTAATAAAAAGAAATAATGAAAGATAAATAATATTTTATCATTAGAAAAAATATGTCATAAATAATATATATATATATATATAAACATTAATACAATACATATTACAATCCATTAAAGAGAAAAAAAAAAATAAATCCCATCACTTGGTGGAAGTGGTAGTCTACATATACGCCCAAGAGATATTATCATTTTCCAATGGATTATAATGTAAGAAGGTTGATGTGATATTATTATTATAGAAGAATAATTATGTAATATTTAAAATATAGATGAATTAAATCCAATATAATAACCATCCATGAAATATAGTTATGGAAAATGAATTTTATCGCTTTGAGGAAGAGGTAGTGCTCATGTACGCATAAGTGATAATCTCACTTACCATTTGATGAAATAGATACTGGATAATGGTGATTTCATAAAATTATAACATTTTAGTATATTACATATAATAAGGATATTATTTTATTATAAAAAACATAGATATAGAGGAAGTAGAATAATAAATAAGTTCAAATATGTCAGGATGGATTATTATATATTCATCAGTATACATACTTTAGATACCATCGTAATGACCCTTGGAATGACATTTTAAGGATGCTAGAACTCTAATTTGTGGATATTGAGTTGTAGAAGATAATTTATTTAGAGTTTGGTTGAGTTATATGACTAAAAGTGGTGTAATCAACAGAGTAAAGGAGTGTCCTTTAATAAGTGAGTGGATGGAAACTTTTGGAAATTCATGAAATACTATAAAATAATATGTGTTTAATTCATTTCAAATGTTTCCAAAATTAATTTTATTCAAATATAAAAAATATATGATTTTAAAATATTCATCCAATTACATTTATAAAGTATTATATATTATTATAACCATATATTTGGATTATTCCCTTAGTTATGTAATTTAAACTTTGAATGTGGTAATGAATTTTTTAATATTGAAGAGTTATAATTCTAAATATATGGTGAAAATTGGATCATTAATGGAAAATTGAGAGAATTTTAAACATTATATTTCTGGAATTTTTCAATTTCATGATTATTATGATTTTAAAAAATTTAATAAAATACTTGTTTTCATAAAATATCATTATTGTCATTCTTGACACTATTCATTTAATTTGACTTTAATTTATTTAATATAACGAAGGAATTTGAATATTAACTTTTAATATATTAAAAATATGTCATAATTATCATAAAATTTCAGGGAACATAATAATACATTCAAATTACATTACTTCTATGTTTTTAATATTATTATCTTGATTCGTCTACTACTTCCACAAGCATTAAGTTAGCATTGTATAAGCCTCTAATGTAATTATATATTCACTAATAAGTAAAAAAATAAGGCTAGTAAAATTAATTTTATTGATTTCAAAATAAAATTTAATATTAATTCAAAAATTATTTGTATCTCTATGTCAACATATAATATACAATAATATTTAGGGAGAGAATCTTTGTAATTTTCCTAACATAAAATAAAATTAATGTCATTATCAAAGAAAAAATGTAGAGAATTCCATATATTAGAACTTGTGAAGGATATGGTCTTGTATATCACATAAAATGAAATAAAGCAGGTATTTTTGTTGATTTTTGGACCATATATCATGGTTTCAACCCTATTTCACCAATTTTACCCTTACCAAGGTGAAAAATATTTATCACAATTACTATTCATAATGATAAAAAATAAAAGGGAAATATTAACTAAATTTCAAGCTCATAATTCAAAATAAAATTTATAATTTTTAATAGTAAATCTCTATAAATAGAAGAAATCAATGTTAATATAAATTACTAAAACACAAGGGAAATAACTTTTTATAAAAGAATGTAGGCATAAAAAATAACTTATACCAAAATTAAGAAAATTAATGTTTAAAATATAATTGAATAAATTATTATAAATAAAATTAATCATATATTAATTTGAAAAAATCCAAAATATAATGAGACATTTAAAATAATTTATTTAATTAAATGAAATGAAAATATTTGAAAAATTGGTATTTTAACTATTCACTGAAAATAAATCATTTTAGAGAAATCAAAATATATCAAACTATGTTAATTTTAATATCCTGATTATAACTCTCATCAGATCATATGTATTCTATAATTGGATATATTTTCTTATTTGGAGTAATTCTAGAGGTTTCTGGGGAACAAGGGTCGAAAATGAATATTTTTGGAGAAGACAGCTCATGTGCATGATTAGAACATTGTTAGTACTAATAGTATGGTCCCCCTGCAATGTGAATTTTTGAGGTGAAAATAGAGTTTTTATAGTCTGAGAATAGATAAACTATACAGCTCTCTAAGAAAATCATGCAGGGCTTGGGTGATTTTATAGTGGAATCACACTGTTTGATAACAATTTTACAAAACTGCATTGCATGTCCAAAGAGGCCATATAAACACTTTTTAATGTGATGGTATCCACACATTTTTCGATAATAGTTAGACTAACAACGAAACCTAACCATAAATATCCCCCATGATCTGTTAATAAGTTTTAAATTTCCCAACTTCACTTGATCACTTTTCTTCCTAAGTATCTTATAATCCTCTATTTTCTCGACCTAATCATTATCATAAACTCTAGAGGATCCCTTCCTTGGATTGTTGGTGAAATTAATTTATTCCAGATGTATCTATTTAAGGTATGTTTCATTTTGAATTTGGTTTCCCATCTTCTTTGTATATAATCACTGGATATCACCTCATCTTGTCTCTTGGAGGACAATTGACCCATAAATATGAGATCTAATCAGTCTGATAGAGGATTGATGTTATTTATTTCAGATCTAGGATCACAAGGAAATGATCCACCATTAATTTTTCTGTATTAAAGAAATTAGTTTAACCCTACCATTTTGAAGATTGTGTCTCTATATAAGGGGTTATAATTATTTAATTCATTTATCTTCTTATAGATTCTTATAAATTTTTCAATGTAATTTTTTTTATTTTTATTCATTATAGATTTATTGGAAGAGAAACAGGTTTTTAAAAGGGGGTTTCTTTAAAAACTGAACTATTCACACATAGTGTTTGATGAAATTCATCATTGGTGGTTTTACTTTAAAATTGGGTCTTCAATCCTAGGAGAAAAAATATTATAATTTGAATGTTTTTTAAGAGTGATCATGGTTTTTAAATGGTTTTTTCCAAACATAGAACACTGGGTAACCATCTGTTTGTCAAGAAATATAAGTTTCACTCTTTGTGTGTGTAATCATGTAATAGGTTTTACGTCACTATAATTTGTGTAATTACACTTGTGGTTATATTAGTTAGATACACCTTAGGAAATGATTTGAGAATTTATCTCATTTATAGTATGTATCCTTATTGGTTATAGCCTAAATAGGGTGACTTGTAATTTATGACTGGATTATCAAATGTTAGTATTTTCAAGGTTATTTCCCAAAATGATTATCTTATGGTGTATACATTGTTGGCTTTTAGCTATTCTTAACTGTTTCCAATATTACTTCACATATTATTGTATTTGGTGAATAATATGATTTTTAATGACAACCGAAGTATAATTAAAAAATGATTTTATTTTTTGAAAGTTTTTTTAAACTAGATTTTATTTAAATATATATCTAATTCCATCTTGATAATAGAACTTGTAAATATTAATTGCTGAGATCCTTATGTGATTGTTTCTCAAAACCTAATATTTATTTTAGGCAATTTCATATGTTCTATTATTTGAATTAGGAAAATCGAAGGGTGTTATTTGGAATTTTAGTTTCTATTACTATCATCACTTTTATAGTTGGATGGTTTGGTGGTGATAGATAGTCATGTAGGGTTTCATCTAGACATTTAATCCATTACCTTTTCAATTTTTCCTATTTGGAATTTTATTTTATGTCTCATGGAATTTTATTATTTTCCTCCCCACTATATTATATTTGTTATTTAGTTATAAACGATACTTTGTTTTATTTTTTCCCCTCACATCATGGTAGATCATCTCAGGTGACTTTTCTAGTTAAACTAGGAGATTTCATTTAAAAGTGGTATTAAAGGGAATAAGTAACATTATGTATTGTGAAACATTCTTGAATTGGATTGATTTCATAGGTTGATTAGATTGTGGATAGTCAGTGGTGTAATAGTAAGTGCATGATAGTTCATGGCAATCTCTCTTCTGTGATTCAAACTCAGTTATCATAGGGGTAAATATTATTTCCAAGATTGATACTTTGTGTGTGAGATTATTTGAGTGAATTTTAAATGGGTTTAATTTAAATGGAATGTATTCTTTCCTTAAATTTTTATGTTCTTTTAATTATTCCCAATCCATAATATTCTTATTATTTATAAGTATTAATATGGATTCTTGAAGATGATCCTTTGATTTTGGAATTTTTTCTCAAAATTAATGTATTTTTTATTGTGTTATTTAGATATTTTATACATGAAAAACTGTTACAAATAAGTGAGGGGATGTGTTACAATTGGGTATCAATAATGGCATAGACACCCCCGCCTTAACATGTGCATCGAGTTCTGACCCACCAGGTACCATCAGTTTCCCCATAGACACATGGTCCCCACCATGGGGCCCACCCATATTCCCGAACAGGTCATCTGAGTAATGACTATCCCCTTATTCCAAAACATGTCATTTTCAGTCTTTTTTGTCCTCAATCGCACACACCTAGGAAACATCCAAGAATGTCACCCATCCTGATCACTACTCCAGCCCAAACACACTTAACTATGGATTTCTAATCTGGTAGGCTCTTGAAAATAAATTTTTTCACCGGTGACATGAGTCATATCATTTAGTCATTTATCTATTTATCATTAAGGGGTGTTATATTCACCCCCTTTAGAATAAAACGTCGTCATTGGGGACCATAAATCTCAACACAAGCAGTGCACCACCCTTAATACTGGATACCACCTATAATACCAAATGTTACAACTGGGTCCTAGTGACAACACATACACCCCTCTTTAACATGGCCATCGGTTCCCAACCCTCCAGGTACCACCAGTTGCCCCGTAGACATTTGGACCCCACACTGGGGCCCACCCACATGCTCGAATGGGTCATCTGACAAATGAATTTCCCCACATGCCAACACATGTAATTTTCAACTTCTTTTTTCTTAACTCACGTAGACCCCTTGAAACTTCTCAAAAGGTCACCCATCCTGATCACTACTCTAGGGAAAGCACACTTAACTGTGGAGCTCAAATAAGGCAGGATTCCGAAAAGGAAGGTACAAGTTGTTGATATGAGTCATATCATTTATTTATTTAACCCTTTATCATTATGGGGTGTTACAAGAAGCAGTTAGATAGGTTCTAGAGGATAATTCTTTAGTGGACCGTTCATTATTGGAAGATATAAAATTTACTATTTTTAATATGCATTAAGGGGGTGTTGGGAACCAAGGAAGACCAGTGTATGATATAATTGAGTTTATTAATAATAATCTATCCATCTTCCATGGTGACAATGGACCCAATGAATATTAGGAGTGTCTTGAAAGTATTGGGAGGATATTTAAATTCATGAAGAGTCATGAGGACTACGACACACAAAAATTTTACAAATATCTTTAATAAATGTTTAATGATCATAAATTAATTTTCATTAGTAATGCCCATATATTTAATGTTTTACAAAAATGTCAGAGTTCATAATTATGGAATTAAAATGATGTAAAATGAATTAATTTTTTGGAAGTTTAATTGCAGTGTTTGTTTGAGAATGATAATGCAATTATTTTATTATGGTGATTTTTTTCAGCTGTTAACTAGAAAATAGGGGCTAACCATGGATATCCCTCAACCACAACAACCAATAACCACATAGCCATCCATGAAGGGCTATCTGAACAAGAAGTTATGTGGTATATTCCACACATGGTAGATCCATGAGGGCATCTGGCCCATGTAGAGGTTGACCGTGGGGGATCAATCCCACTAGGGAGGAGTATAGTGGTCCAAAAGGATTGCATGGGCTGGGAAGTGTGTGCGACCAGTGTGTGTGAATGTTTCATGTTGGAGACCATCCCCGTAGTTGGATTATGTGAAAGTAATCCCACATGGTTTATTTTAATCCAATGCACCTCATAATTTCAATTTTAATGTGAAACATTTTTTCAACAGTTACTTTTCATCTATTTTAAAATCCCTCCATGCCTGTAATCAGATTGAAGATCCCGCTAGACTCCCCCTATAATCAATACCATCATCATAATATACCACAAATAACACATTTGAGAACCACCATTGATGACATAAAATAATAATGACTTTGATAGAAATCCCCATATCGAGGCCTACAACCACTAGGGATCATTTCCTTTCCCTCAGATTACTTCATGAATGTCATTTAGAGCCCCCTCCATCCACAATGAAGTCCATAGGGGTTAAGGGACCACCGACCTCCATTGACATGCTTTATCACCTTTGTTACCACACTTTAACTGCTACACTAATGGGAGACCACCGTCACGAAACTCCACTATTCCCATTAAGACGCACCACCATACGCCATGCCAATGGTGACTCATGAGCCACCTCCAGCAATGGTGATGTTCACATGAATTGAGGTATTTTTAAAATAAATGAGATAAATTCACATATTTCTAATTTTTTTGATGTATGGAGAAGAATAAATGTAGTCCATAGTTCATATAAAGTAGGAGGAAGCCTAATGAGGGAGGGTGTCAGGGACCCAAGAGAGAGAAGACCCATTACTACTGTTGGATACTCTATTTTCATGTCTTTATTTTCATTCTGTTTTCATTATGTATTCTACCTTATATACTCCTACTATTTCATTTTTAAAGAAGGGGTATAACTTTTATATTATTTGGAGAAAAGTAGGTGACTTTTTTAATTCTCACATACTAATGTTTTCAAATTCTTTTTTATATATTTTTATTAAATGGTTTTGAATTTATGATTTTAGAATTTTAGGGGGATATGATTGTAAAGTTTTAGTTATACTTGATTCAAAATTTTCTATATATTTTTGTTTTAAATGGTTATTAATTAAGATTTTATAATTTTAATGTGATATGCCCATGTTTTGTTTTAAATATGAACACTATAAATTTTCTATGATTAATGAAATATATACTACCTATTCTGGGTGTTGGATCATGTAGATTGGGTGATCTAATGATAGGAAGAGAAGTGTTTAGTGATTAATAACATCTTAGGGAAGTCATAGTGGGATAATATGAGAAATTACTTAACTAAACTACTAATTTTTAATTTCTTATGTGATTTAGGGGAGGCCAATTTTCCTTTCATACATTGGAAGGAGAGTAGTAAAAGCCTGGAAATTGGGTGGATATTTCTAACCATCAACCATTTATAATAAATATTGAACAAGGATAAATGATCATTAATAATTTAATTAAACTAATATTTAAAAAAATATTAGATATCAAAAGATCTATGATAAAAATACCATTTGGAAAGAAAATCTAAAACATAGTCACCTTTCTCGAACTTGATCTTCACAACCCATGTCCCTTGCAGACTAGTGATTCAAATTCATTTTCATTAATTTATATTTTCATTCCTAAAATCCGGATTCAAAAAATATATATTGGGAGATGAATATGGTCATTTCAACTATTCCACACATTAAGGGAACCAATTAGGTTTTCCACACCACATGACTAGTTGGTTTCAATGCATTGTATCACTGATGATGAATAATTGTTTAATCAGACCAAGAAACTTCAAGACTAAGAAATCCAATGAGAAATATTAGATATTTTCCCTAAGATAGATAGAAATTTAATGGATAGTTTTAGGATTATAAAACTTGATAACCACATTGAACAAATCAAATTAAAAGACTTTATTCAAGTACCAGGTGCTCACTATTAGAAAATGGACATGGAAATTAACTCTCTAAAGACCCATACAGACCATTGTGCCCCATAATTTTCTAGTAAAAATAATCAATTGACCATGTATTTATAAAAAATGATTTTTAATTATGAGTAAATATAATTAATTTTTTATCCAAGTTTCATGGCCTTATAGGAAAAGACCTGAACACACACATCCAATAGTTCAACTATGTTTGTTCAAGATTTAATCCAGGTGTAGTGGTAGAGGAACAAGTCAAGTGGATGGAAATCCCCATTTTATTATAGGGAGATACTAAATACTGGTTTCATATCATAAAAACTAGAGATATCCATGAATGGGATGATCTCTAATGACATTTCATATAGATATTCTTCACAACCTCCTAAAGAACCACAAAATATAATGTTATTTATTGAATTAGATAAGCTTGTGGAGATACCCTTTATAATTTTTGGGATGCATTAAAATAGTTTTTTGAAATATATCATCACCATGTTTTGTAGCATCATCACATTATAATCTTCTTCCACCAAGGATTGTTTGGAAATGAGATAAAACTCTTAGATTCATCATCTTCTAGATCCTATATTGTTAAATCACCTACAGAATTTTGAAGCCAAATTTATAATATTTCTTAGAATTTACAAAAATTTGGAACAATATGTATAAGAACCAGAGGAATATATGAGGTAAAATATTTTGACACATTAGAACTAATTAAATCCAAATTGTAAGAATTAAAAAGACATATAGGATGTATGGAATTGATGAATGTTAATGAACAACCTTCCTTACTTTAGATATGTGGTTTATTTTCATCACTCCATCACTACACTAATCAGTTTGAAGAGGTATATTGTATAAATAGTTGTGTAGATATATTATAACTATGAGAGTTTCAATAAAAAACAACTATAGAGGGAATAGAAAACCCAAAAAAGATATGGATATCAAAAAAATTATACTAGACCCCATTTTTGGTATTAATTCTAAAATCCACCCAATATAAAACATATATACAAAAATCAATACCAATAAAAATCCATTCAACCACATTATGTTCAAAAAATTCATATAGAGATCCTTTATCTAGTGAAACACTAGTCGAATGAAGGCAAGGAATAAAGATTGGGGTGATTTAAAATAAAGTGAAGTATTTGTCAAATAAATTTCATAATACCATGGATATGTTATACAAAGAAACATTAAAACTCTCAACTCAGACAATACCATGCCCAAAAGAGAATGTAATCATGATCATCATAATGAGTGGCAAAGAGATCCATCCAACAACACCTATGGAAGACTTATATGAATGATAAGAATGTGAATCTAGAAAATGTTCAATTTATGGGATGATTCTAGATGAGATGGCCACTCCACCTATATAAGAGGAAAATAAGGAAGAGAAATAACCTGAGACATTATTTAGGAAAGAATGAACATAAAATAAATTGAAAATAAAATAATTGGAGAAGAAGTAAATCCCCCTTCCATTCACTTATAGATTTATAGAATCCAAGAATATTTAATAATAGAATGTTCAAAAAACTTCTAGAAGGAATTTACAAAGGTTTAAATTAATATATCCATCATGGAATCTAATAGAAATTTTCCAAATATGCCAAATTCCTAAATGTAATTTTCACCAAGAGGAAGAGGTTGATAGGGAATGAATGAATCAACCTTGGGAGAAGTTTTTCATCCATGATCACACCACCATTACCTAGAAAATATTATAATATACCAAAATTTTACATTTCCTTCACCATTAGTTTTTAAAATATATTGTTTCTCTATATGATAATAATGCCGTTTTAATGTAATTTCTATATCTATCGTTTCATCCTTAAAAAAAGGTAAACATAATCTTACAAGAGAGGTTTTCCAATTGGAAATCATACTCATTTTATACCCTACTGTAGTTTTTGAGGATATTTTAGTGAGAGTGGAAGGACTAGTTTTTTTCCTGTATATTTTTATGTGCTGATAATAAAGGAAGATAAATAACCAGAGAATTCACCTATATATTTTGGAAGGGAATTATTAAAAATTACCAAGATGATTATTAATGTACATTAATGCATCCTTAAAATAGATATAGTATATAGTAGGGTGTACATCCATATTTTCGACTCCAAGAGGAACCCTTTAATCAATGAGTTACTCATCGAACATATCTAAAAATAAGGTTTTGATCTTATATAGAAATCATTTATGATTTGATGATTTTTATCCTTATGAGATTATAATTCTTATGAAAACATGAAGGAACAAGTAAATACTATAAAATCTTCAATTTCTAAAAATAATAAAATACATTTTTATCTCATTGATAATTTTTAGAGGAACCTAATGTGAAACCCTCTTCAAACGAAAATCATGATTTTAATGTATGAAAATTTAAATCAATATATTATCTAGAAGGACCACCAATCATGAAACAAAAACCCACCCCTCATGACATAAAATATATCAATATATGGAAGGAGTATAATTTCTAGTGATCCTCACTAACAAAATGTCCCAAGAACAAGAGAAAAATTTAATTGACCTATTGAAATGAATCATTGAATCTGTAGGGTGGATCCTTCGGGACATTACTAGAATCAACACTGTGGTCTATTACTATATAAATTTTCTATAAGGATACTCTATATCAATTAGGAAACTATATAGAAGTGTCTATCCCACCATAATGGGAATTTGTAAAAAATGTATTGAGAAACTGTTGGCTATTGACATGATATAACCAATTTCTGAATCACAATGGGTCAACCCCATTTATGTGGTGCCCAAATAACTGGTTTCAAAATAGTGACAAATGAAAATAATTAATTAATCCTTATTAGAGTAAAAAATATTTTTTGGGAATGCATTGACTTCTAAAAAATAAATCTTGTCACCCGAAATGATCAAACGCCCATCCAATTTAAGGAACAAATAGTAGAATGGTTGGAAGAAAGGAAACATTATTATTTCTTGGAAGAATTCTTGAGTATTTTGAGGTAACCATTTCCATAAAATATCAAGAAAATAAAAAACATTCCAGCCCTTTTAGTGTCTTTTCTTACAAGATGATGCTTTTCAGATTATGCAATACTCTAGGTGCATTCCCGTGGTTAATGATATTTATTTTCTCAGATCTCATGGAGGACATTCTATAAGTATTCATCAATGAAATTTCTTTTTTTTGGAAACAATTTTTATAGGGCCCCAACCTTAAACATTACATAATAATGAGTTATGTAAAGAATTAACATTGAGGATTATTTTAGGTTTAGAGTTTTATAGAATTATTCCATAACTATTACATCTCAAATATTACAAAGTAGAAACTTCTAATCTATCTAATTTTTTCTCAATAATAAAAATACTTGATTAAAACAGGAATTATTATCTTGATAAAAATATTCTTAAATTATTTATTTCTCTTACCCTTCCTTATACCCCATGAAAAGAATTTCAAAAACATGGGATGAGCATAAAAAGCTACGTAAGGGATATAAAATAAGGAATGAAAACATTAGTCAATGAATACATTCAAATAAATGAAATCAGAATTTTAAATAATAAAAAATAAGATATTTAACATACCTCATAAAATAATAATATTTATAAATAACACATAGAAATAATAAATTATAAAGGTAACTTGTGGCATCTATAACATACTTACACTGTATCTTTCACAGCTATCTTGGAAGTAACCTTCATTGTTATGTTTGGAATAACCTTCACAGTATATTCCATAAATATCATTGGATAGACATTATTGTTTACCTCCATCACATTATACAATTAATTAGGGAGATATACTAGGCTCACCCTCCCTTAATTTATCAATGAACCACCTGAATACGTAAATAATTCCCATGAACCATAACATAATCATAAATCATAAAACAAGCATAATGTAAAGATAACATTTCTATATTGCAATCACAATATATAATTTCAAGATATTGAAATAATAAATTTTTTATGAAAACTATTTTCGATACCAAGATATGGAAAAAGGGTATATGGTATTTATTTTTCTTTTAAATACATTACGATATGTTAAGGAATCCAAATATCAAATAATACTCGCAGCAACCGAAAGGTGGTTGTCACTGCGTACGTTAAAAAGATAAATTCCCATTACATATTAGTAAAATGCTTCATAAGACAAAATATTACTTTTTAAAACCATTTAATGAAATTAAAATAAAAGTTTATAATTATACACCATATAAAATAAGGTCATGTATAATCCAATATATGAATCAATGAAAGGAGATTAAGACGAAGTCCCTTACCTTGAGTCCATCTTTTCTTGTTCGTTCCATATATTTCTGAATCCTAATAATATGTTAATTTCCACCTACGTCAGAACATTTTTAAATTTTAATTTTTTTTATATTATTTATCATTATGTTTTATAAAATATATAATTATTTAACTTCGTATCGGTTGTTTATTTGATATTCGGTACTTGAGTCGAAAATGAACTTGTTTTGATATAAATTGTCAATGCATTCAAAATTCAATTATCCCAGGAATATTATTCATGATTTGAGTATCATATATACCTAGTATATATGTATTTCAATATAGTATACACGTATTTATAATTGTCCATAACATTTGTAGATATGAAATGAAATGCACCGTTAATGGAGACGGTACGCCATACGTACGCATGAACACTACTTCCATTTATTTTTCATATTTAATGGAATAAAAACTAAATTATAAATATTTATATTATAGGTTTTGAATAATATTCTATTTTATAAATTTTATAAAATTTTATTAACTCCATACTTTATACATTTCATGTATGGCATGAACGAGTCATATCGCTTTGAGGGGGTGGTAGTCCACACTTCTTCAAATGAAATTATTGTATTTACACAGTATGAAAAGCAAAATAGTATGTTGTAAATAAAAAATACAGAAGAATAGTGACAATAAAAATATAATATATATCATATATAAGTACAGTTCCATCATAATGGCCACCGTGAGTGGCGGTAGGGGAAAATCGAACAGTTATTGTTTCGTGAGGCAATAGTTCGATGTACATATAAACAATATGTTCGTATCCATTAGATAGAGGTGTGTGTAAATGTAGATATATTATTTCTAATAGAATCATCCTAGTATATTTGGAATACTAGTTTTTTTATTTAAATAATTATACTATTATCATAGGGAGTGGATAAAGAAAATAAATGAATGGAACTTGAGAGAAGATGTTACATCTATATCAAGTATCATGTTTTGATTTTGGCCAAAAGACTTTCTTGATTTAAATTATGAAAAAATTAAGGATTAAATGAGAAATTAAGGGATTCTTAGATCTTATTTGAATAGATATTTTATAATCAAAGGGGCTTTAGAGGTGTGATAAAGTGGTTAGTGGTGTTGGCCATTTGTAAGTGGGAGGAGGGTCACATTTGGAAGGTCTTGAAATATTATTTTATTATAAATTTATTTTCGGTTTCAAATGATCCCAAACTCATTTATTGAAAATATAATATGATTTTGGGTAGTAAAAATCTCAACTAACATGTTATAGACAAGTTTTGTCCATAAAATTAATCTTATATCTTACCATGAATCCCATGTTAAAAATATTAACTCTTACCACGTCATCTAACATTTTCATAGTATATGGTAACAATATTTACTATAAGATTCCTAGATAACCATAAGTTGATAAATAATGAAAATTGTAACATTATATAAGTCATTTGGACGAATCTAAGATTTTTAGGAAATTATATTATTTAATAAAATAGTATTTGTTTCAAAAACACATTTATGTCCATTTTGACACAATAAGGTAATTGATTTTTGTTAAAGTCATAAATACTTGATTACATAGAAAAAAGGAATTAAATAAAATATAATATGTAAATATCATGAATAAAATTCTTGTATGGCATCAAAATATTCAAATTACATTTATTTTAATATTCATAATATCATTTATTTGAATATTTCATTAATGAAATAATCACTGCATCATCATTGTGTCATAATTAAATTTATTTATGTAATGTATAAAAATTATAAATAAAATGAAATGATATAGGAAATAAAATTATATTTATGATGAAAATTTATAGTAAAAAATATCAGTTATATAACCCAATGTAAAAATTGTTCTAGAAAAAGATATATATTTATGTTGTATTTCTCTTTACTTTAAATTAATCCTTATAAAATGTCATTTTCAAATCCAAGTGGCTTCATGGGGTTCCAAAATTTGACCCATGGATTCCCATAGTCGGACATATCTCATAAAATATAACTAGGAAATGTTTTAGGGTAGTTTAATATTATTATAAAATTATTTTTTACCCTTATTTACCAGATTTACCCTTTTACCATGGTAAATAAAATAATTACTAAAGTTACTATTAATAATGTAAAAAAATAAAAGGTACCTATTTACAAAATTTGAAACATATGATTTAAAATATGGAATCCATTTTTTCCAAATTCAAAACAAATAATTTGAAAAAATTATTTTAATATTTATTCCCATTGTCAAAACCAAAAAAGCGTGTTTTGAAGAACTAAAAACTACCAATAGATAAACATGTGTTTATGTCCAAATAAAATATGAAATTACTTTTAATTATCATAATCGTATTAAATAATAAAAAATAATCCAATTATACTTTAAAAAAAATGTAAATAACAATATATATGTATAAATAAATTAGATAGAAATGTACTTTTGAATTAAAATGCAGTATTTTTCAGTATTCATTAAAAATTAACATTATCAATAAATTACAAAACTTTTACCCAGGTAAATATTGGCATCCATATTCTATAGAATAATTTTAATTATTCAAATATATTCTATAAAATTTTCGAAAATATACATTTAAAAAGGGTACTCCATCAAAAGCGGTAAAACAATATTTTATAAAAATAATTATTTTATCCAAAAAATTGAATTTATTCTTATGTGATATCTAGAAAAAATATAAGATGAATTAAAAAATTTAATTGAATATATAAAATATATTTGTTATTAAATTAATAACCATAAATAATGATATGATTTTATAAACCTAATTCTTCTATTTAAAATTGGTTTTTATAAAAACACATCATTTATAGTCAATTGGTTTTTATTTCCATTTCTAAAAATTTTGGAAACCAATGAATCATTATTTAAACATGTTTAAACCATATTTATAAATTTAGTTGATACTATTCATTACCTCCATTCTAATGGCTAGGTGTTAAATACCATTTAATCTAATAATAATATTATTGTAATATATTTTGGTAGAACTCAATATTGTGTGAAACATAAGATTTCAAAGAAACCCATTTTTGTGTGTCATGTACACTATTAGAAAAAGAGTTCCCTTTAACATAAAATTAATATATTATTCATAAATATTAATATAAAATAAGAAGTATTTTTCTATATATACCTGGGCCATTACATCATTCCCTCTTTAGGAAATTGTGTCCTCAAAATTTTAAAATTGGGCGTAAAAACATCATTGAAAACCCCAAATCAGATAAAGAGTTAATAAAACAACCACTTTAAAAGAAATAAAGAGAAGTGAAAAAGGACACCCGAGATAATATATACCAGGATTACATGTAGGAAGACATGGATACAGAATAGAAAACCAACCCTCATGTTCTGAGGGAGAGTGATAGAAAACATGATCAGAAAAATGTTAACTACCAAAAAACCATAAACATGAGATGCATTAAACTATCATTGATGTCACATTAGGAAAATTAAATGGGCAAATTTTTTGTTTTATGTTTTTTTCATAATTTTGAGGAATTTATTTATTTTATTTACTAATAATCACACTATCCAAATAAGATGAACAATATATTTACCCTTTCTTTAGACATTAACCAAAACCAAAATGGTTAGTATGAGATCAGATAATCCCCAAAAAAGTTTAATCATTTATTGAATGAAATACTACGCCTACTCTCCAAAATTCTACAAACAATACCCAATGTCCAGAAAAGACAATTCAATAAACAATTGTCCTTAAAATTATTCAAGATAATCAAAACTAAATTTGAAATCCCACATTCCAAAGGCTTTGATCACATAGTCTTCTACGATAAATCATAAAATTTATCTTCAAATAATATCGACTAATCATAAAGTCTAATACTGAAAAGTAATTATCCTGATAAAATATTCTCTATTAAAGGTTAATCATTTCCAAAAATAACCCCAATTTCTATATGTACACAATAAAAACATATATTCTTCCAAAATAATATTTTAACCATTAATCCAAAAATAAAATCCCATAGTATTCTATTTTCGGTAGGTATATAGTGTTCCCAAAAGAGCAAACATCTTCCAAAATAATATTTATAACATAATCACAAAATCATTTTCCTATACTTATGATATCCACTGTATAAAAAATAAGTTCCCAACCACAACACCCAAAAAAACATAGCTTGCCCCAAAGGGATAGCCGACCAAGTAGGTCTCTTGGAGAGCTCACACATGGTGGATACAAGAGGGAATTAGGCCCATGTAGAGGTTGAATGATGGGGATCAATCCCACTGGGGAGGAGTATAGTGGTCTAAATGGAAAACACAAGTAATGAAGTGTGCACGACCTGTGTGTGTCTTTGTTTCAGGCGGGAGCCCGTACCCATAGCGAGCATATGTGAATGTAATCCCACATGGATTATTATAATCTAATGCACCACATAATTTCAATTTGTATGTGGGAATTCTTTTAATCAGTTACCGTTCATCCATTTTAAAATCCCTCCATTCCTGTAATCAGATAGTAGCTACCGCTAGACTCCACCAATCACCATTGCTATCTTCATCACCTACCACAACTATCACATGTGAGAACCACCATGGATGAAATAAAAAATTCATTAGTTTGAGAGAAATCCCCAGGTCGAGGCTTGTAATCACCACATATAATTTCCTTCCCCTTAGATGACTTCATGAAGATCAATTAGAGCCCCCTCCATCCACTATAAAGGCCATAGGGGTTAATGGACCATTGTCATCCATTGACATGCTTGATCACATTTGTTACCACACATTTACTACCACACCAATGGGATAACATCACCACTAAAATCCACAATTCCCATTGATACCCACCACCATACACCAAGCCAATAGTGACTCTTGATCCACCTCTAGCCACTGTGAATGACACATGGTTTGATGTGTTTATAAAATAATTGAGATAAATTCACATATTTATAATATTGTAGATATTTTAAGAATCATAAAGGTAGTCCTCACATCCTATAGAAGGAGGAGGCAACCTAATGATAGAGGTTGTAATGGACCTGAAGGATAAAAGACCCGCTACTACCGTTGGATACTCTATTTTGACTAATTTATTTTCTTTCTGATTTCATTATGTATTCTCCCTTATCTTCCCCTAATATTTTATTTTTATGGAATGTGTAGACCCTTTATATGATTGGGGAAAATGTAGGCATCGTTTTCTAATTCTCAAGTCCTACTTTTCTCAAATTCTTCTATATCATTTTTTATTAAATGGTTTTGAATTTATGATTTTAAAATTTTACGGGGATATGATTGTAATGCTAGAGTTATAATCGTTTCAAATTATTCTATATATTTTTGTTTTTAAATGGTTTTTAATTAATATTTTATAATTTTAATGTGATAGAATTGTGTTTTGTTTCAAATATGAACATTGTAAATTTCCTATGATTAATGTAATATATTCTACCAATTTTAGGTGTTGGATCATGTAGAATGGGTGATCTAGTGCTAGTAAGAGAAGTGTTTAGTGATTACTAATAATGTAGGAAAGACATAATGGGATAATATGAGAACATAGTTAATTCAAATCCAAAATTTTAATATCCTAGGTGATTTAGGGGAGACCCATTTTGCTTTCATTCATTGGAAGAAGAGTAGTAGAAGCCAGAAAATTAGGTGGCTAATTTTCACAATCAACCATGTCTAATAAATATTGGACTACGGAAAATGATCATTAATCATTTCATTATAATAATCGATAAAAATATATTAGATTTCAAAAGTTCCATGATAACATTACAAAGAATAAGGAAAACCGAAAACACAATAACATTTCGTGAAATTGATCTTCACAGACCAAGTCCCTTTCAAACTAGTCATTAAAATTATTTTTCAATAATATAAATTTTCATCCCTAAAATCGAGATTCAAAACACTATTACTGGGAGATGAATTTGGTCATTCCAACTATTTCACACATTGGGGGATGTGATTTTCATTTCCACACCCCATGACTAGGTGGTTTCAAAACATTGTATCACAAATGAACAATAGGTGTTTAAATAGACAAAGAAATCGCATGACTGTGGAAGCCAATGAGAAATATTAGATATTGGCTTGGAATTTTATAGGCAGTATTAGGATTATTAACCTTGATAACAACTTTAAAAAATCAAATTAAAAGACACAATTCAAGAATCAATTGCTCACTATTCGCCAATGGACATAGAATATAAGCAACTAAATACCAATATAGACCTTTTTCCCCATTATTTTCTAGTAAAAATAATCATTTGACCATGTATTTATATCAATTTGATTTTTAATTGTGAGTAAATATAATTCATATGTTATCCAAGTTTCATGGCGTTATAGAAGACGACCCGAACCAGAACATCCAAGAGTTCAGCTATGTTTGTTCAAGCTTCAATCTAGGTATAGTGGAAGAGGAACAAGTCAAGTAGATGGAAATCCCCGTTTTACTATAGGGTGATACTAAATAATGGCTTCATAGAACACAACCTAGATAAGAAGGTGAATCCAGAATATTTTCACAGTGAGTGGCAAAGAGATCCATCCAAAAGAATATATGGAAGCCCATGATGAATTAGAAGAAGGTTTATCTAGAAACTTTTCACAATGAGTGGCAAAGTGATCAATCCAAATGAACCTATAGAAGCCTAAGATGAATGAGACGAAGGTGAATCTAGAAAATTTTGAAATTATGGGATGATTCTGGATGATATGGACACTCCAACTATATAAGAGGACGATAATGAAGAGAATGAATCCCAGAAATGATTTAAGAAGGAATGAACAGAAAATACACTGCAAATACAATAATGGGAGAGGAAGTAAATCCACTTCCATTCACTTATAGATTTATAGAATCGAAGAATATTTAGGAAGAGAAAGTTCAAAAAAAATTCTCAAAGGAATTTCCGAAGGTTTAACTTAATATACCAATCTTGTATGCCTTTAGGAAATTACCAAATATGACATATTCCAAAAAGTGATTTTCACCATGAGGAAGATGATGAAAGGGAATGAAAGAATTAACATTGGGAGAAGTGTTTCATCCATGATCAGAACACCATTACCCAAAAAATGTCATGATATAGAAAAATTAAACATTTATTGCACCATTAGTTTTTAAAAACTATTGTTTCTTTATATTATAATGGTGTATCCTTAATGTAATTTCTAACTCTATCTTTTTATCCTTAAAAATAGGTAAATATAATCTTACAAGAGTGGTTTTTCAATTGGAAATCAAACCTATTGTATTCCCTACTGATGTTTTGGAGGATATTTTAGTGAGAGTGGAAGGACTAGTATTTTTTATTCAAATTTTTATGTACTGATAATAGAGTAACATATAGAACCAAGGAATTCACCTATATATTATGGAAGTTAATTCCTAAAAATACCCCCAGATTATTATTAATGTACATGAATTAACACTTAAAATGGATCAAGTAGATAGTAGGGTGTACATCATTATTTTTGACTCCAAGAGGAACCCTTTAATCAGTGAGTTACTCTTTGAAATTATCCGGAAATAAGGTATTGATCCCATATTAGATTCATGTATGATTTGAGAATTTTTATCCTTATGAAATTAAAATTCTTCTAAAAACACTAACGGACAAGTGAATGCTATAAAATATTCATGTTAAAAAAATGAACAAATAGATTCTACATTCATTTATAATTTATAGAGAAACCTAATATGAAACCCTTTTCTAATGAAATTCATGAATTTTATATATGAAAATTTAATTCGATATCATATCTAGAAGGACTACCAATCCTGGAACTAAAAACTATCCCTCATGAAATAAAATGAATGTATTTATGGAAGGATAATAATTTCCTATGATCCTAACTAAAAAAATGTCCCAAGACTAAGAAAAAAATTTTAATTGAACTGTTCAAATGAAACATTGAATCTATAGGGTGGATCCTTAGATAAATTCCTTGAATCAACACCATGGTCTATTACCATATAATTATTCAATAAGGATACTCTAGATCTATAAGGAACCTATATAGGAGAATTTATCCCACCATTATAGAAGTTTGTAAAAAATCTATTGAAAAATTGTTGGCTGTCAACATGATATAACCAATTTCTGAGTCACAATGGGTCAACCCCATTTATGTGGTTCGTAAAAAACTAGTTTAAAAATTGTGGCAAATGAGAATAATTAATTAATCCCTATTAGAGTAAAAAATATTTAGAGGTAATGCATTGGATATAGAAAACTAAATAAAGTCACCTGAAATGATAACACCCCAACCAATTTATGGACCAAATAGTAGAAAGGTTGGAAGGGGCCCTCCTCGCGGTGATGGCGTCCCATTCGCTCGGTTCATCTCTTTGCTCTTTTTTTAGCGTTTTTGTGGACCTCCTCACGGTGATGGACTTCTCCCCCACCTATTTCTTTCTAACCCTTCCTTTCTTCCTTCTTCTTCTTTTTTGTAATTTCCTTCTGCCTGGTGGCCATTTCCTTTCTTCTCTCTAGGATCGCTGAAAAGGGATTTCCCCCGCTGATCCTTTCATCATATCGGCATCGGCTGATTTCTAAAGAATTCCTCAGTCATTCACATCCCTCTTTGACCTCATGTTCCTTTGCTCCTCTTCTAGTCTAAGATGGATGGTTAGCTCATAGAGGTTTTGGGTCATGTGTTCTGGCGGTCGATAGTTTCCCAGGTGCTTCCGGAGTTGGCTTTCTACATTTATTCCTACTACTAATTTTCTTCTCCTCAGTTGATGGAATCGTTTGGAGTCCCGTGTCACTCAACCCTGCTCTGACCTAAAGTTCCATGGTGCCTCTCCCAGTCAGATTAGGAGTAGTGGAATCTATGAGTTTCTAGGATGTGTGGTTCAGTGGCCCTCGGTGCTCCAGATGCGTCTTGAGTCAATTTTATCATGCGAAGCTTGTTACTTGTTCGACATATTTGATTTCTGGTTTTTTTGATGTATCTTTCGGAGTGCGGCTAGAAGATGGTGTTGACGGTGATGACGAAGGTGAGTCGATTTGGGTAGGTTCTGGTTTTGGTCTTCGGTTAAATTCGAATGCCCCCTTCAATTTCAATGGTCTCCAGATTTCTACAACAGCAAAGATGTTTTTGGTGTTTGTTGATTTCCGGTTATGAGATGACGATGATGTGTTGATTTCAATTTAGTTGGAATGGCTTGTGGTGGATCGTGGCCTGAGGTAATGATGAAGTGTCCTGTTTCTTGAATTTGAAATTTGAATTTGAATTTTGATGTTTCATGGTTAATTTTTAATCCATCATGATGTTTATGTTTGGGGTTTTTGAAATGTGGTATCTGGTATTGTGATTTTCCCACTGATCCATAAAGTGGTTTATTTAGAAAATGAAAAAAATGGATTTGCGGCAGAAGAAAGCTTGGAAGCAAGGAAACATTACTGTTTCTAAGATGGATTCTCGTGTTATTTTAAGGTAACCATTTCCAAAAAATATAAAGATAATAAAACACTATCCTGCAATTTTTGGGACTTTTCTTACAAGAGGATGCCTTTCATATTATACAATTCTCTAGGTGCATTACAGTGGTTAATAGTAATTATTTTCTCATATCACATGGAAGAATTTCTATATGTATTCATCAAAGAGACTACTATTTTTGGTAACTATATTCATATTGACCCTACCTTAAACATTACATAATATTGAGTTAACTAAATAATTCACCTTGATGATCATTTTAGGTTTAGAGTTTTATAGAATTATTCCATAACTATTACATCTAAAATATTACAAATTAGACACTTGTAATCTATCCAATTTTTTTATCAACAATAAAACTACATGATTAAAATAAGAATTATTTTCTTGATAAAAATATTCTTGAATTATTTTTTTCTCTTACCCTTCCGTATACCCCGTGAAAAACTTTTCTAAAAATTGGGAAGAGTATAAAAAGCTCAGTAAGGGATATAAAACAAGTAATGAAAACATTATTCCACGAACACATACAAATCCATGGAACCAGAATTTTAAATCATAAAACATAATCCTTTCAAAATACCTCATGATATCATAAGATTTATGAATAACACATAGATATAATAAATTTTAATGTTAACTTGTGGCATCCATAACATACTTTCATTTTAGCTTTCACAACTACTTAGTGAGTAACCTTTAGGGTTATGTTTGGAATAACCATCCGAGTATATTACATAAATCTATTAGAAGAGACCGTAATGTTTACCTCCATCACGTTACCCAATTAATTATGGAGATATCTTGGGCTTACACACCCTCATTTTATCATGGAACCACCCGTATATGTAAATAATTCCCAAGAACCATAACAAAATCATAACACATAAAACACTGATAAATTAAGGAAAACCTTTCCAAATTGCAATCACTATATATCATTTCAAGATATTGCCCTAATAAATTATTCATGAAAACTATTCTCAATTACAAAATATGTAAAAAGAGTATATGGTATTTATTTTTCCTTTTAAAACATTTTAGCCTGTTATGGAAACCAAATATCAATTAATAGTCGCGGTAGTAGAAAGGTCGTTGTTACCGCGTATGTTAAAAAGAAAAATTTCCATGATAGTTTATTAAAATGATTCATAAGAAAAAATATTTCTTTTTAAAACCATTGAATGAAATTAAAATAAAAATGCTATAATTATATCTGTATAATTGAAGGTCATGTATAATCCAATATATGACTCATTGAAAGGAGATTGAGACGAAGTCCTTTACCCTGAGTCCAACTTGTCTCGTTCATTTCATATATTTCTTAATAATAATTTAAGGTTAATTTACACTTACATAAAAAAAATTCAATTTTATTATTAATTTTATATTACTTATCATTATTTTATAAAGTATATATAATTATTTAACTTCATATTAGTCGTTTTGTCGATATTCAGTACCTGAGTCGAAAATGAACTTGTTTTGATTTAAATTGTCAATGTAGTCAAAATTACATTATCACCACAATATAATTCATGGTTTAAGTATCATATATATCTAGTATATATTTATTTATATCCAGTATATATGTATTTATAATATACAATAACATTTTTATATAATAAATGAAATGCACCGTTCATGGATACGGTAAGCTGTACGAACGCATGAACGCTACTTCCATTTTTTTCATATTTAATGGAATAAGAACTAAATTATACATAGATATATTATAATTAAAGTATAATATTATATTTAATATATTTTACAAAAGTTCATTAACTCCATGCTTTATACATTCTATGTATGGCACGAATGAGCCATATCACATTGAGGGGGTGGTAGTCCATTTTCATCAAATAAAATTATTGTATTTACACATTATGGAAAGCATATAAGTATTTTGTAAATAAAAAAATATAATAATAGAGAAAATAAAAATATAATATATATAATATTTAAATATATTTCTATCATAATGGCCACCAGAAGTGATGGTAGGGGAAAATTGAACAGTTATTGTCTCGTGAGGCAGCGGTTCACCGTACACAAAAACTGTATGTTTTTATCCCTTATATAGTGGTGTGTTTATGTGTAGATATAATACTTCAAATAAAATAATTATAGAATATTTTTTATAATAATTTTGTTATGTAAAAAATTATAAGATTGTTATAGGGAGTGGAGATGGAAAATAAATGAAAGGAACTTGAGAGAAGACGTTACATCTAAATCGAGTAACTTCTTTTGATTTTACCCAAAAGACATTCTTGAATTGTATTATGCAAAAAAGTAAGCATTCTAGTAGGAATGGATGGATTTTGAGAGATTATTTGAGCATAATTTTCATGATCCATGGTCCTTGAGAGGTTTGATAATGTGGTTACAGGTGTTGTCCATTTATATGAGGGAGGAGGGTCACATTAAGAAGGTCTTGGAATATTATTTTATTATAAATTTATTTTCGATTTCAAATGGTCCCAAACTCAGTTATTGAAAATAAAATATTATTTTGGGTCTAAAAACTCTCAAACAATAGGTTTTAGAAAATTTTAGGCCAAAAAATTAATCTTATCATTTAGCTTTAACACTTTGTTTAAAATATTAATACTTACCTTGTTTTCCTGCATTTTCATAATATATGGTAACTATATTTACTATAAGAAGCCAAGATAACCATAAGAGGAATAATAATGGTAATTTTAACATTATAAAAGTCATTTGGAAGAATATTATATTTTTATGACCATTATATCATTTAATAAAATAATATTTGTTTTAAAAACTCATTTATGTCCATTCTGACACAATAAATTAATTGAATTTGGTTAAAGTCATAAAAACTTGATTACTTAGAAAAAAATGAATTAAATTAAATATAATATGTAAATATCGTCCATAATGTTCGTGGATGGCATAAACATATTCAAACTAAATTTATTTTAATATTCATAATATACTTTATTTGAATATTTCATTAATGAAGCAATCATTGCATCAGTATTGTGTCATAATTAAATTTATTTATGTAATGTCTAAAAATTATAAATATAATTATATAATGTATTAAATATTATTATATTTTTATTTACTATTTATAGTAAAAAATATCAGTTCTATAAATCCATATAAAAATTTCTTAGTAAAAGATACATGTTTATGCTATATTTCTCTTTACTTTAAATTAATCCTTATGGAATGTCATTTTCACATCCATGTGGCTCCATGAGGACCCAAAAAATTGACCCAAGGAAGTACATGATCATTATTATAACATAAAATATTATTCTAACATGTTTTAGGTTAGTTTTATATTAATATAATATTATTGTTTTACCATTATTTCTATATTTACCCTTTAACCATGGTTAATAAAATAATTACTGAAGTTACTAGTCATAACATCAAAAAATAAAAGGAACATATTTAAAAAATTTGAATCTTATGAATCCAAATACTGAATCCATTTTTCCAAATTTGAAACATATAATTTCATGAAATATATTTAAAATTGATTCCAATTATCAAAACCAAAAAGGGGGTTTTTAAGAAATAATAAATACCAAAATAATGACATGTGTATATGTCCATCTAAAATATGAAATTACTTATAATTATAATAATTTTATAAATTTATAAAAACATAATCCAATTATAATAAAAATAAAATAAAAATGTAGTCTATTTGTATAAATAAATTAGAGAAAAATGTAGTTTTGAATTAAAATGTAGTGTTTTTCACTATACATTAAAAATGAACATTATAAAATAATTACCAAAAATTTATCCAAGGTAAATTGTTTTGTCCAGTTAATATAGAAGAATTTAATTTTTTAAAATATAACATATAAAATAGAAAAAAATACATTTAAAAAGGGTGTTCTATCAAAAGGCGATAAAACTGCATTTTAGAAAAATACTTCTTTTATCTGAAAAATTTAATTTATTCTTATATCATATTTAGAAAACATATAAAATGAATTTAAAACATTTAATAGAATATATAACATATTATTTTTATTAAATAAAAAACCATAAATTGTGATATGATTTGATAAACCCAATTATTCTCTTTTAATATGTTTTTATAAAAACAATTCCTTTATATTCAATTAGTTTTTATTTCCATTTCTAACAAATTTGGTAACCAATGAATCATTATCTAAACATGTGTAAAACTTATTTAAAATTTTAGTTGATACTATCCATTTCCACCATTCTAATGGCTAGGTGTTAATTTCCATTTAAAATAATAATAGTATTATTGTATTATATTTTGGTATAACTCAATATTGTGTGCAATGTAAGATTTCAAAGAAACCAATTGTTACATGTCGAGTACGTTATCAGAAAAAGAGCACCATTTAACATAAAATTAATATCTTATTCGTAAATATTAATAGAAAATGAAAATTATTTTTCTATATATACCTGGGTCATTACATCCTTCCCACTTTTGGAAATTGCGTCCTCAAAATTTTAAAACTCGGCTCAGAAACCTCATTGAAACCCCAAAATCATATAAAGAATCAATAAAAATATCAATTTAAAAGAATTAAAGAGAAGTAAAAATGTCACCTAAGATAACATATACCAGATTCTAAGTATGATGACATGGATATGGAAGAGAAAACTAACCATCATTTTTTTAGGGAGAGTAATAGAAATCATGATCAAGAGAAAGTTAACTACCCGAAATCCATATACTTGCAATGGGTTAAACGGTCATAAATTTCACACTAAGAAATATATATGGAGAAATTTTATGTTTTAAGTTCCTTGTCATAATTTTTCTGAATTTATTCATGATATTTACTAAGAACAAATGGAAATAAACATACTTTTCAAGTATAGTTTCATCCTTTAATAAATTTCTACCACAAAATGAACTTTTCTCCAAACAATGAGTATTCAAGATGACTTGGTCACACCGTAAGTTCTAGAATCAACATCTAGAGAATAAAAAAATCCAAAAAAGTTGAACTATATATTTAACCTTTCTTTATACATTATCCAAAACAAAAATGGTTAGTATGAGATTAGATAATCCCCAAAAAGTATAATCAATTATAGAAAAACAAATACTACACTTACTCTCCAAAATTAAACAAAAATACCCAAAGTTCAACAAAGACCATTCAATAAACATTTGTACTTAAAATTATTCAAAATAATCCAAACTATGTTTGATATCCCAAATATAGTAGTATTTGATCACATTGTCTTCTATGATAAATCCTAACATTTATCGCCAAATAATATAAACTATATTAAGGTCTCATACTGAAAAGTAATTAACCCAATATCATATTCTCTATTGAAGGTTAATAATTTACATAAATAACCAATATTTCCATATATACACAATAATAACCTTGATTATTCTAAAATAATATTTCAACCATTAATCAACAAATGAAATCTTGTATTATTCTATTTTCTATATGCATATAGTGTTCCCAAAAGAGAGCACATATTCTCAAATAATATTTATAACATAATCACCAAAGTATATTTATATAATCAGGATATCCATTGGATAAAAAATATATTTTCGAAATAAACATATTCTTGATCCATTAAATAATTTAACTAAAAAGAATAAGTTACATTACTATGGAATTCACATTGGCAAGTGGTAGGCAATGCACCCTTTTTTCCCTACGGTTGTGGTTTTAATTCCCACAACCTTACTAGATACGACGTGTTGTCACCCATCATGTGGGTTGTCCCTTTTTAAAAACATCAAAATAACCCTAACATGTTTTAATCTCACTGGTTTTTTTCAAAACTAATTTTCATCCCAACTCATAATGACCTTAACATCTTAATTCATGAAGCATTATATATATTGAAATTTTTTTCACCTCCATGATATAAAATAAAACTATTCCCAATTTAAAGAACATAATACCTTGATCATAGTTTCCACCTGGTTTCATAAATATCTTGATCATGGATATAAAAGGTCCATGAATCATAACAATGACTCAGAGATCCTTCAAAATCATTTTCTTCCTTTATCCAAATATACTTTTTACAACTTAGGTTATATGGGTGTTTATAGAAAAATAGTTTTGAGAAATGATCATGTATGCAATATAATTTCAACAAATACGATAAAACATTTCTTTTATAAAACAATAATACTGAGTTTGAGTTTAAAAATTAAATAAATAGTTCTTTTAAAATACCATTTTCACGTGATAAGAGGCTATATTTTAAAATCAAATAAAAATAGGTTGCTCAAGGGTCTCATTCTTCAACACCTTTTTCAAAATCATAATATGCATCAAAATCTTGTGATAAGGTAAAATATTTGAAAATGCTTGGATAATATTTACCTTTATTGAAAATATGAGAAAAATGAGAAAATAACATTTGATTAAATACATCCCATTATCTACAATGGTATCGAGGAGTAGTAGAGGTTTTTAATATCTCAAACAATTACTTTCAAATGAGTTATATGATAGAAAAATTTTCAGAATCATCTGAACATAACTTTATAACAATTATTACAAGTAATTCATCAGTAATAGATATGAATTTTGGATGATATCATTCACCTTACAATTGTGACTGCCATTACATGATCTGAAAAAGTTATAATACATGAATTTAATGTAAATAATATACATTAGGACTAACCATGTGTTTAACAAAAACTCTTAACACCTAAACTTGTCTAAACCTTTCCTCTAATTCTAACTATAAAGCCCCAACCATAAACATTACACAATAATAAGTTAATCCAATAAATCACATTGACAATATTTTTAGGTTTAATGTTTTATATAATTATGACTTAACTATTATATCTCAAATTTTACAAAGTAGACACTTTTACTCTATCCAATTTATTCACAATAATAAAACTACTTTATTAAAACAAGAATTCATTTATTGAAAAATATATTGTTGAATTATTTCCTTATATTACCCTTACTTATACCTTGTGAAAAAATTTAAAAAACTTCGGATGAGCATAAAAATATCATTAAGGGATATAAAATAAGGAAAGAAAACATTAGTCCATGAATACATAAAAATCAAAGAAATCATACTTTTCAACTATAAAACAAAATCTATTTAACATACCTAATTAAATCCTATGATTTAAGAATAACACATAGAAATCATTAATTATAAAGGTAACATGGGGCATCCATAACATACTTAAATTTTAGATTTCATAGCTAAATTGGGAGTAACTTTCATGGTTATGTTTACAATACCCATCACATTATATTCCCCAAATATCTTAGGGAATACCGTAATGTTTACCTCTTTCATGCTACCCAATTAATTAGAGAGGTATCTTGGGATCAACCTCCCTTGGTTTACCATGAACCCACCCATATACGCAAATAATTTCCAAGAACCATAACATAACCATAACACATAAAAGAAGCATAAAATACTAATAACATTTCCACATTGCAATCACAAAGTATCATTTCACGATATTGACATAATAAATTATTTATCAAAACCAATTTCAAAACCAAAATATGTCAAAATGGTATATGTTATTTATTTTCATTTTAAGAACTTCACTATTTGTTAAGAAATCCAAATATCAAATAATACTCACGGTAGCGGAAATGTCATTGTCACCATGTATGTTAAAAAGAAACATTCCCATTGTCATTTTGTAAAATGATTCATAAAAAAATATTCCTTCTAAAAATAATTGAATGAATATAAAAGAAAAATGTTATAATTATAAACCATATAAAATAAGGTTGTGTATAAACCAAAATATTACTCAATGAAAGAAGATTGTGATGAAGTCTCTTATATTGAGTCTTACTTGTCTCGTTCATTCTTTATATTCTTGAACAATAAACATATGATAATTTATAATTGATTCAGAACATTTTTCAATTTTATTATTCATTTTATATTAATTATCATCATTTAATAAAAATTACACAATTATTTAAGTTTATATCTGTCATTTTGTCGATATTCGGTACTTGAGTAAAAAATGAACTGGTTTTGATGTAAATTGTCCATGTAGTCAAAAGTCCATAATCACCAGAATATTATTCATAATTTAAGTATCATATATATCCTGTATATATGTATTTATATACAGTATATATGTATTCAGAATAGTCCATAACATTTTTATATAATAAACGAAATGCACCGTTTATGGTGACGGTAAGCTGTATGTACACATGAACAATACTTCTATTTATTTTTCATATTTAAAGTAATGAAAACTACTTGATACATAGGTATTTTATAATTAAATTATAATATAATATTTTATATATGTTACATAAGTTCATTAACTCCATCCTTTATATGTTCCATGTAAAGAATAAAAGAGTCAAATAACATTGAGTGGGAGGTAGTCCACACTTTCTTAAATGAAATTATTGTATTTACACATTATAGAAAGTATAAAGGTATGTTGTAAATAAAAAATACAGAATAATAGAGAAAATATAAATATAATATTTATCATAAATAAACACAGTTCCATCATAATGGCCACCATAAGAGGTGGTAGGGGAAAATTGAACAGTCATCGTTTCATGAGATAGTAGTTCACCGTACACAGAAACAATATGTTTTTATACATTATATAGAGGTGTTTGTTAGTGAATATTGAATAATTATAATAAAAACATCCTTTTATATTGAGTATAATAGTTTTTTATGTTAAAATTATAAGAATATTTATAGGTAGTAGAGAATGAAAATAATGGAAAGGAACTCGAGAGAAGATGTTATCTCTAGACCGGATAATTTTTTTTGATTTGAGCCAAAAAGATTTCTTGAATTGAATTATTCCCAAGATAATTCTAATTATATGATGGGACAGATTTTGGGGTCTTAATTTATCAGAATTTGGACATGTCACTGGGCTTGAGAGATGTTACTAAGTGGGTAGAGGTGGGGGTCTTTTATAAGGTGGAAGAGGGGCACTTTTGGATGGTCTTGAAATAGTATTTTATTATAAATTGATTTTCGTTTTCAAATGGACCCAAACTAATTTATTTCAAAAATTATAATCATTTGGGTCAGAAAAATCTCAATAAATAGGGTTTAGAAAAATTTTGGTTACAAAATTAACCTTATCCTTTTGCTTTAATCATTAGTTGAAAATATTATCTCTTTCAATATGGTCTATAATTTTCATAATACATGGTAACTTTATTTACTAAAAAATTCAAATATAACACTACGTGGATAATCAATGAAATTTCTATCATTATATAAGTCACTTGTCAGAATATTTTATTTTTCGGACCATTATATAATTTCATAAAATGTCATTTGTTTTAAAAAATCATTATGTCAATTTTGATGCTATAAAGTAAATGTTTTTTTAATGTCATAAAACATTATTCCTTTGAAAAAAAGGATCTAAATCAAAGATAATATGTCAAAATATTCTAGAAAAGTCTTGGATTGCATCAAAATATTCAAATTAAATTTACATTAATATTTATAATATCATTTATTTGAATCGTTCATTAATGAAGAAATCATTTCATCATCATCGTGTCATAATTAAATTTATTTATTTAATGTATAAAAATTATAAAAAACATACCATGATGTAGGTAATATTATTAGATTTCTAATTACTATTTATAGTCAAAATAATAGTTATATAAACCCATATAAATGTTGATTTATTAAAAGATACATGTTTCTGTTATATTTTCTCTTTACATTAAATTAATTCTTATTTAATATCATTTTCACATCCAAGTGGATTCATGGGGTCCCAAAATCGAACCAAGGATATACATGGTTGGGAATATCTCATAAAATATTATTAAGTCATGTGTTAGGGTAGTTTAATATTATTATAATATTATTTTTTTACCATTATTTACTGGATTTATCCACTAATCCTGGAAAATAAAATAATTACTGAAGTTTCTATTTACAATGTCCAAAAATAAACGGTAGCTATTAGTAAAATTTTAAAATTTTGATTCCAAATATAGAATCTATTTTTATAAATTCAAAACAAATAATTTTCAGAAATTAATTTAAAATTAATTCCCATTTTCAAAACCAAAAAACATATTTTGAAGAAATAAAAATTACCAAATGATTGAAAAGTGTTTATATCCAATTAAAAC
This sequence comes from Viscum album, assembly GCA_963277665.1. Lineage (NCBI taxonomy): Eukaryota > Viridiplantae > Streptophyta > Magnoliopsida > Santalales > Viscaceae > Viscum > Viscum album. The sequence continues at coordinate 609,146,936 of OY728129.1, read as the reverse complement.
TCGAAATTACATTAAATGATCATCATTGAATTAAATGATAAAAAATAATCTAATTATAATTTTAAACCAATTAATAATATAATCTAAATGTATAAATGAATTAGATTAAAAGGTAGTTTTTAATTAAAATGCAGTATTTTTATCTATTCGTTAAAAAAATAACATTATCAAAAAATTACTAGAAAATTATCCAATGTAAATTTCAATGTCCTTATTATATAGAATAATTTTATTTTGTAAAATAGAAAATATAAATGTGGAAAAAACTAAATTTCAAAAGGGTTATCCATCAAAAGGCGGTAATACTACATTTTTGAAAAAATACTACTTTTATCTAAAAAATATATTTAATCTTATATCATATCTAGAAAAAATATAAGATGAATTTAAAATAGTTCATTGAATATATAACATATATGTTTGATTAAATGAAAATTCATAATGAGTGAATTGATTTTATAAACACAATTTTTCTATTTTAAATTGGTTCAAAAAAATATATCCTTTGTATTCAATTTTTTTTTTCATATCTATGTATAATAAATTTGGTAACAAGAGAATAATTATTTAATCATGTTTAAACAATATTTTAGAATTCAGTTGATATTTTTCATTCCTGTCATTCCAACATCTAGGTGTTAACTACCATTTAAAATAAAAATAATATTATTGTATTATATTTTGATATAACTCAATGTTGTGTGAAATGTAATATTTCAGAGAAACCCATTGTGGTGTATCGAGTACGCTATCAGAAAAAGAGTCCCCTTTAACATAAAATTTATATATTATTCATAAATATTAATAGAAAAGAAAAAGAATTATTCTAGAAATACCTAGGTCATTACAATTTTGATCATTTGATAGGGATCCTAGAAAGATTTCTGAGAACCTTCATTGTGAGAAATATTATTTTGAACCTTGAAAAGTGTCACTTTATTGTTGATAAAAGGATTGTGTAGGGGGATATCAATTAACAATTATTCATTAAGGATATTAATTCTATATTTGTTTTAATCAATTAATTTCCATATCATTCATGTGTTAGACATATATAATCATTTTTATGCCATGTAGGATTTTATAGAAAAATCATAATGATATTTAGTAATATTTATCTAACCCTTTCAAGGTTACTTTTAAAAGAATTTGATTTTTTATGATGATTATAGGGAGGCGTTTCATTACCTAAATAAAAGGTTGATTACCACACCAATTATGAAACCCCTAGATTTATAGCACCAATTTGAGTAGTTTTGTGATTCATTAAACGGGGATTTATGAGTAGTCCTCTCCCAATGAATTGGAAGAAGTCCAAATGTCAAAATATATTCCTTGAGAACATTGGATTAGAATCAGTTCAATTAAAAAAATATTGATAAATAATTCCTTGATGTTGTAATTTTTTTTAAAAAATTAGATCATATTACTAGGAACTAAGGTGATTTTATTTTCCCACCATGAAAAACATAGATACTTTCTAATGAAGGGACAAGGATACTATTCTTGAAAAGATTAAGAAAATAGATAATGGATAATAAGGGGGCAAAAACCAAGTATTAAATCACCTAAGTAGACTCCCAAAAACTTCTAAAATATATAGTCTATAACTGAACCTACTCAATGTTAACATACATAGAGAGAATAGATACAAACTATAAGGTGAAACACCATGAAATACTGATATAGTGAATTATTTGGACACATATAATATAAAATTTCACATTAACTATCCTAAAAAGAATAAAAATACATACGAATCTAGATTCAAAAATTAGAAAGATCATTTATTTTGAAAAATATATAATGATGATGACATAAGTATGAAAATATCAGTAACTGAAAAAGAACCTATTTTAAAATTTATTCATAAATTTTTTTGGGCAGCCCACTTTGGAACCCATAGAATGGATAAAAAATTGTTGGATTCTATAATTTATTTTCCAGAATTATTAAAATATTCTATTGAATTTTGTAAAAAATCTGAAAAGTTTCAATATTCTAGAAATATTTCTAAATTACAGGAGATTCCTCAAAAAAAATATTTTTTTGTCAAATATTGAAATTATAGATTAATGATTTTATCAATCCCTGTCGCGGGTCATTTTTTGTATTCTTACATTTTACATTTTGTGGCATATATTTATAAATTGGATGGAGCTAAAGCCCCCATGACTGATGATTCCAAGGATGCATGTGACATTTTCACTATAAACATATTTTGTTAAATTGGAGTATCAAGGGCCATTATCAATGACCAATGGACTCATTTCTTAAACCTAAATATAAAGCAGATTATTAAAAAGTATAGGGTTTATGAAAACAAATCCACACCTTACCATCCACAAAAAATGGCCAAGATGAAGTATCAAACTGGGAAATAAATGATATTTGGTAGAAAATGGTTAAACATAACATAATATATTAGATCCAAAAGGCTTTAAGTCACATTATGGTCATACCATATGTATTAAAAGACACATATAGGAATGATCTCCTAGAAGGTTTTTTATGTAAAATTTATAAACTACATGTGTAATTGGAGCACCAAACGTATTTTCTTATAAAACAGATGAATTTTAATTTTGTGAGTGCTGGAAAAGAGAGAAACCTCCAACTATAATAACTATAGTAAATCCTAACAGAGGATCTTGAAAACACAATAATTTATAAGGATGAAACCAATGTGGCACATGAAAAACTGATCCAACAAAATTCCTTTCATCCAAGAGACAAAGTCTTACTCTGAAATTCTAGATTGAAGTAAATTCAATGTAATATTTGTTCCAGGTGGTAAAGACCATTTTTAGTTAACAAATTTTTATCCATTTTGTGAAATTAGGATTAATAGCAAAGAATAAGGAAACCATTCTCTATCAATAGGAATATATTGAAAAAATACCATGAGAATATAAATCAAGAAGTGGTGGAGGGTATTATATTTCTCCAACCCATATAATAATTTCATCCATGATGTTAGGATGAACTAAAAACATTAACCAAACATGATTTTGAGAGGAATCATGAGTTTTACTATTTTCACACGATATTGGATTTGGTCACATTTTCCATTCTTGATAGGATATTTAATGGATTGGTTCTTACACTAGTATGAGTTTTTTATAGGACCTCTATGAAATAAGATAGTAGGAAACCACTTGAACTGAGAATCAATTAGAGTAGAAAAAAGTTTCTTGGGAAAATAAAGTTTATTATTTCACTCTTTATATTTGAAACATCATAAATTTTCTAAAAAAAATTATGAAATAGACACTCTATCCTCTTTGTTAAACTTGAAATTTTAATGCCCACACCTGATTTTATGATTTACATAACTTATTTAGGAGAAATTATTTTCTTAGGAATCCTATAATTCCATATTTTATATTTCAATTTCAATGAGATTGAAGGATTACAAAAGATAATTTAATTATTAAATTAATGTATGGGTATTAAAATTAGGACTCAGGATTGAAGAAATTATCTGATTCATGTAAATAAAATTTCCTAACCCCTTTTCATGCATTGAATTTATGAAATTAATGTAAATTTATTTTGTATTATTATTAATTCAATGATCAATTGTCTAAAATTAAATTTCCCAGTCCGAAGATGATTTCAAGATAATTTACATCCTATTTTATCTTGAGAATATTTTTTGAGTGATCTTAGTTACCTTCTAGAAATTGGATTTGATCTTTTTAATGATATGACTATGAAACAACGCATTAAAAATGATAGTGGAATCTTTTTCAAATTCCTTTATCCTTACAAATCCACCATCACATCGACCATTGTCTAGCGCACAGAAACCATGAATGAACATATCTGGAATTAGAAATGTTTCAATCCATTTTTATCTATTTATACCCTTCATTTAATATTTGAATGACATTTTAATAATGAAGTGTGTGCGTGAAGGGATTCATGAATAAATGGATGATTTATATTTTAAGTATAAAGAATTGGGGTGATAATTTGGGTAAGGAGGATGGTGTTTTCATTTATGCAATATAATTTCACTTGTTTTCCCATTATAAAAAATAAAAATATGAGTTGTGACTTAGAAGAATAAAAAATATCCCTCACTAGACTGTATATTTTTACCATTTGTGCTCAGGTGGTGGGTTTGAGATTCATTCTATACATAAATTTTGAAAAATAAAATAAATAAAAATTACATAAAAAAGAAAAAATTAAAAAGATTGAAAAAAAATGAAAAAATAATTTTAAAAATATAATTAGTATAAAAGTATAGAACAATTAAATAGGGTTCAAAAAACACTCATTAGTCATTTTTTTGATCATGAATGTACATTGAGTTTAGGGAGAGTGGGATTTGTTACATTTTAAGAGGATATTTTTATTACAATTTTACTTATAATATCTAGATTTTCACTTTTAAGAGATCTTCCTCATCCTTATGATTTATTTTTTAAACTTCAATTCCAACCTACCTTAATCATTAGAGTAATTATAACCATAACTTAAATCCCTCAATATTTTTTTTATTATAAAGTTGAGAAAATAGTTCTTTTGAAAGCCTATGGATCATGTATTCATGATATCAGCATAACTATACTTGAATGTTAATCCAAGTGATGAGTGGAAATATTTAAAGGAGAGGTAAATCATTATTTGTAATGTTTAAAAACAACGAATTAAGGAACCTGAATGAATGAGAAGATAAGTTCCATTATTTTTCAAAGGGAATAAGTAAAATACTTAAGTTTATTGTTTGTTTAAAAATTGAGAAATTGAAATGATATTTTATAATGAATTTGATGGTTTGATTTAACATTGCTAATTTTTCAATTTTATTGATTTGGAATTTGAGTAATGATAACATTGGTTCTCTATGACTTCAATATTGAGATTTAATGGTTGAGGAAAATCGGGGATTATGTGTGGGGGTATTTCAGACACACAAATTTCATTCCAATTTATAAGGAATTTTTAATGATCTTAAATGGATTTGAAGGAGTAATTCCAATATATTTAATGTAATAAAAAAATTTGAATAAAAAATTATGGAATTAAAATGATGTAAAATTAATGAATTTACCAATAAGTTGAATTTTAGTATTTGTTTAGGAATTCTAATGGAAATATTTTAATTGGGTGAACATTGTTTCAGGTGTTAACTAAAAAATTAGAACAAACATGGATAGAACTCAACCATTTCACCCACTAGCCACATATTCATCCCCTAGGGACTGACTAGAAAAGTAGGTCCATGGGAGACACCATGAATGGAAGCTGCACGAGGGAATGAGACCCATTCAGAGGTAGCCTATTGGGGATAACTCATATGGGGGATCAATCCTACATGTGGGGAACTTAGTGGCCCCAAAGGCCCACATGGTCCTTTGAGTGTGCATGGACCACATGTGTGCATGTATCTTGTAGGACCCCATCCTCACAACAATCCTCTAAGCCGGACATCTCACAATGTTTATTATAAACCAGTAAACCTTCTGATTTTAGTTCCACTATGGTAGTTCATTTTATGAGTTACTATTAAACTATTTTAAAATCTCATTGCACCCTCTCTCTTAGATAGAAGCAATGAAACTACTCCATTGGGGTTTTTAGCTTCATTCTCATCTTCCGCGACTCCTACATGCCTAAAAAACATGTCTGATGTCCATATTTTTGATTCTCACGCTCAATCACCATATATAGTCTTGCAATCACCAAGGATAATATCCTACAACAAATAAGACTATATGAAGTTCATTCAATCCACATATGGCCACTGTATAGTCTGGTGGGGTTGAGGGACCACTTCCCTACATTTACATGCATGACCTCCTTGTCTTCCATGCTTCAACTTCTACACTAATGGGAGAACGCTACTAATCGACTCCTATAATCCCATTTAGAACTACCACCTCCTTTCAATCCAATGGTTACTCATTATCCACTATTGATACAATGCTATATCGTTAGCCACCTTGGATGCTGATTGGGACTTTTGAGACATAATTGAGCCGACAGTGACTCATGAGACACCATTGATAGAACAATGAATTGTGAACCACCATTGAATACGATTAGGATTAGTGATCTACCATCGAGCAGGCAGTGACTCATCAACCACTATAGAGCTGATATTGACTCTTGATAAACGATTGATAAAATGGTTACTCTTGGACCAATATATAATTATATTGTAACTCGTGATCCATTATTGAGCCAACACTAACTTGTGATCCTCAGTTGAGCTGACAGTGACTCATGAGCCACTATATAGTGGATTCCTCTACTAGAGACCACAATATTCTTATGATGATACTCAATGGAGATCTCAATTAAGAAAACACCATATGGGATCTACTCGAGATCTTACACTATTTTCACCACTTTGGTTCATTGAGAATCAACTCTTCACAATCATATGACCTATATGTTTTTTATTTCTACTAAATCCTCAACATTGAATGATGAATGAGTATTATACTGAATCGATCACTTCTAAGACCACAAAGTTTTGTTTCCACCACTTCCTCTATGATGTAGAGTTATACATCCCTCCATCAATGAAAATATATGAAACCCTTGAAATGATTTCCCCCATGGATCTTAATCCATGATGTAATATTAATAACTCAAATTATTTGGGTGTTTAATATTGTATCATGGATTAAGATCAATAGTGTAAGTCTCTTCAAGGGTACCTTAATTTTCATGGATAGAGTTATGTATAACTCCACATGAAGGTATAAGTTGTGGATGTGGAACATCATGGTTGTGGAAGTGAAAGATTTAGCTTCAGCCTCATCCATTATACACAGTGGCTAGTTGAGTCAAAATAAACAACATGAAGGTCCTATGAGGGTGAATAAGTGATCCAAAATGACCTTAAGTATTGATATTTCCATACTATAATGAGACGATATCCTCTTTGAGTTTTACAGTAAAGATATCTAGAAAGTAGCAGTGGTGGAAGATGGTGGCATTCAATGGTGGAAACCACAAAATAGTTTTTCAAGAGTCACTATTAGCTCAATGGTGGATCAAGAATCACCATCATATCAATGGTGGATCACAAGTCTCTATAAGCTCCAACAGTGTATCACGAGTCACTGTTGTATCAATGTTGGATCATGAGTCATAATCAGCTCAATGGTTGCTCCTAAGTCATCATCAGATCAATGGTTGATCAAAAGTAACTAATGTATTCAACAATTTATCACAGGTAACCATTTTATTGACAATGGATCAAGAGTCACCATCCTCTCAATGGTTTCTAATGAGTCCCCACAAGCTTCAAATGTGGCTCACGATTCCTCATTGTATCAATGGTGTATCACGATTCACTATGGGCCTGGAAAAAGTAGGAGGATTTGAATGGATTTAGTTGATTTTAGTGATGGGGTTCTCCAAATGGTAAAATGGTTGATGTGTGGAAGCGATGGTGAGTATTTACAGTAATGTAGGATAGTGGTCCCTCAACCCTTCCAACTATCATAGTGGCAGTAGGGGGATCGAAATGATCTTCATGGAGTACTACGAAGTGTAGAAGACGATCCCTGGTGATTTTAGTCCTTGGCATAGTGATTGAGCTAACAATCAAGCTTTGTTAATGTCTTACAATGTGGTTCCAGCATGTAGTAGTGGTTGTAGTTGAGGAGTAAGTTCACAACGATCAAAGAAGTTAAGATTCCACTTCTATCCAAGTATAATAACTAAATATTTAAAAATGGTTGAAAAATAAATAATTAAAATAATTAACACATTGGAACTGTAATTAGGAGGCACACTAGTTTATAATAAACAATGTGGGATTCCTATCTCGGACACCTACTACAAGGATGATCTCCCACATGAACCTTTCAAACACATGGGCCATGTGTGCTCCACAACCCACACAAGTCTTTAGGAATAATATGCTTCTCCCCCATGTGAAACCTTTATATGGGATTTATTCCCCAGTAATGCCACCTTTCTCAGGCTCTCCCACAACCCTATTTGGATGGCCAACCCATAGGGGTTGGTTATGTGGATGGTGGGTGCTATAATAGAGGGATGTCTATGGATGAACATTATTTTTTAGTTAAAACCCAAAAATGTTCACCCATATAAAATATTTCCATCAGCATGCTCAAAAAAATATTATAAATAAATTTCATAACAAATTCATTTATTTTACATCATTTTAATCCCACAATTATGAATTCACACTATCTTGTTAAACATTATATATAGTGGACTTATTTATTTAAATTCATTTATGATAATTAATACTTTATTAAAAATATGAATGAAATTTATATTTGATAGAATCTATGGTGGGTTTTTATATGTACATGCTTGAGAGACTAGATAGGATATGGTTGGACTCTATTCTTCAAGCAATGTTTCAAGAGGATATTATAAGGGATTCCTTTATTAAATTCTTAAAACATCAATTTTATCCTAAAAAATATCATGTTTTTATTTCTTGGTTGTTTTAACCATGGAATAAAAAGATCATACCTTATTAGATAATTATAACTACATTTTGGAGTTGGAGAAATTCGAAACAAAACTTTTCACCGAAGATTACCTCAATGGTCAAACGATTGAGATGGGGTTGAGGTCTGATATTCAATCAATGCTGGTTGTCATGTGTCGACAATGTTTTGTGGAGGTGGGTAATAATGAAGCTATGGTAGATGTATGCATATATGGTATATTATGATTTTGTGGAGTTTTGGATGGTGTGGTTGTTGGTCTGACTATTTCAATCAGCTAGAAAAGTAATCACAACGGTATCCATTTTTCTTCAAGGCCAGTTTTAGGGAATCTGTTAGGATGCTAAATTGTTTTTTAAATCAATTTAAAAGCAATGTTCATAAAAATACTAATTATTTTTAGGATCCAATTACTTTTCATCATTGTGGACAATCGAGTCATCTAAGGATTTTGTGTAGAAGGATGTCCCAATGTAGTTAGGATGGATACATTATCATAAAGGGGTTGAAGGGTTTTTTTGATAACTTCATGGGTGGTGGTTTTTATTTCTCAGTCTAAGGGGTATTTTCATGTGGATTATAAATCTTAGGAAGTTAATAACACCAAATTTCTTTATGTGTAATAGTATACACTAGAGGAATATAAAGTAGGGTTGTCTACTGTTAAAGGTATGATATTTATTTCTTCATCCATTATACAATATTTCTTTGATACAAGTTCTACTAATTATTTTATATCATCAATTTTAGTTATTGAGTTGAGATTAAATTAAAATATTATCTATTATTATTATATCATTCCATGTATTTTCGAAAGAGGCCTGAACAAGGTTTCGAATGTCTGGAATCTCGGGTTATGATTGTAAAATTCATTGTGGTGAGGGGTTTCATAGTTCTTGATATTGATATCTTAACCCAGATTATTATCATGTATTTGAAGACCAATTTAATTTTTTACATACACTATTATCATCATTGAGTTCATATTTTATCTCCTGATGGATTCAAAAATGTATTTTTGAGTGAGTGGGATACTAGGTCTAGTAGAGTGGGGATTGTTGGTACATATGATTTGGTGATCTCATGATAGTTTTTAGATATTTTCTTTGAATTCGTTGATCCTTATTCAATGGCCCACTTCCTGCATTGTTTTACTCATATACTAAGGTATTCCTAAATAGTTTTTATGGTTTACAATAATATATAGAGAGTTCAATTTTTTAATTGAATTTATCCCTAAGAGGATGATAATTTCAATTTCATCATATCTTATGGAACCTACTGATTTTGTTTAACATAATGACTAGCTTGAGGGCCTAAAATATAAGGGATTTATTTTTCTATTAATTTCACCATGGGATTTACCTATACTCTTAAGTAAGAAGGTAGAAAAAAGAATCAACCATTATCTGGATTGTATAATGTCAAATCAAGTACCCATTAAGAAAAAGTATCCAATTCCAAAAATTTGATGATATCATTGACCAAATCAAAAGGGATTGTTGGTTTCAAACATCAAGCATTAGTTAGGGTACCAATAGTTGATAGTCTGGGAAGTGAATTTAACTAAAATAACATCTAGGATTCAATATAAGAATTTAAAGTTACTAGTTATTACATTTAGTTCAAATAATTCTTCAATGGTATTAATGGTATTAATGAACTATAGCATTCATCAGTTCGTGGAATATTCAATGGTTGTGTTTGTGGATGATATTTTGGGTTAATCCATGTCATGGGAAGAACAAATAGATCATTTGAATATCATTATTAGAAACTTGAACGAATATAATCTATATAATAATTTTTAGAAATTTTAATTTTGGAACATAGTAGGGAAATTTTATAGTTCATGTTATACCTAATAGGGGAATTCTATTGGAACCTAAAAAAATTCAAGTGGTTATGGAAAAAGATCAACCCAAAAATGTCTTTCAAATTCCTGATTCTTGTGGATGGATTTTCAATATTGGGAATTTGTTTTAGACTTCTCCAAAATCACATCTCTAATGACAACATTGACTCATAAGGGTGTAAAATATGTCTGGGATTTCATATATCATAGATATTTTGAGGAACTAAATGTGACATTAACTTCAGATATAGTTTCGAATTTTCAAGAACCAAGTGTGTGTTATGTTGTTTTTTGTGATAGTTATGGTATGGTTTTATGGAGTTCCATTATGGATGGTGAGAATTTTTCATCCTACAACTCTCTCCTGTTACACTCTCATGAGAAGAACTTCCCAACCAATGATCTTGAGTTGGTGTTGGTTATGAATTCTCTCAAAATGTTGTGTAACTATTTCTCTGGGAAGTGGTTTATGATATATACAAATCAAAAAATCTAAAAGTATATTTTCACTCATATAGACCTGAACATGAGAAATAGATGATGGATTGATTATCCTCAGAATTTTGATTTTAATATTTATTATACTCATTAGAAAGATAATGTTTCTGTTAATGTGTTATGGAAAAAATTACCATCTCAATCCTTAAATGGGTTAATAGAGTAGTGTTATCTAATGTGTTTTTTTATTGATATGATATAGTGAGTGGACGAATCTGGTGGGTAGGAGTACATAGATTCAGTAAGGCTGACTCATCATTTGATGGGTGAATTCAACTTGGTCATATACCTACAATTGAGATCCAGTAATTTATTGAAATTGAAAATGGTTAGGAGACCTCGGGTGAGTGATCTCAGTCTCCCAGTGACGGTTTGTGTTTCTTAATCAGTTTGTTTGTTCCATTATATTTGTGGTAGAAATTGACGAACAATGGAAAATAGTTTTCTGGTTTATACATTAGGATACTTCTAAGACATGTTATGATTTTAAATTTTAGTATTGGTTTCTATGGATTTGATGGTCAACTACAGAATTTGATTCACGGTGAAAAACTTGTTTGGGAATGAAGGAGAATAACTAGAGATCTATAGGTTTGTTTAATCCACTAACAATTCCATTATATAAAAGGGATGATATTTCCATAGACTTCATAATTTTTTCATGGAATACTAGTGGAGAGGATGTGATATCTGTGATCATTAAATGACTCAAAAAAATAATTCATTTCATCCCTATAAAGGATAATATAAAGGTAGAATAACTCTAATAGTTATATGTATAATAGGTTGTATGAAATCATATGTTTCCTTCTATAATTGTTTCTGATTGGGACATGAGGTTCACATCTATGTTTTAAAATGGGTTTCAAGAGGCTATGGGTTCATAGTTGAAATTGATCCTAAAATATCATTTATAGAAGGATAAAAAGATAGAGTGAGATATCTAGGATCTTTAGGATATGCTCTGAGCATGCATAATTGATTTTGGGGGTTCCTTGGGAGAGAACATTTCTCTTGTAGAATTGAACTACAACAATAGTTACCAGGAATTGATTAAAATGGATCCCTTTAATGGTTTTTATGTGTATCCATTAAGGTCTACTATTTTATTGGAAGACTTGGAAAATAGTATTTTGTTAGACAAATCATTGTTTCAGAATTGATAGAAAGAGTGTTGTGGATATGAAAGAGGTTGGTGATGACACAATGTCTTCAAAAATCCTATGTTGAATATCTTCATAGACCTATAAAGTTTGAGTTCATTGATATTGTTTTCCTTTTGGTTTCACATATCTGGGGAAACCGTTGTTTTGGTAATCAAGGAACAATGGAAACGAGGTTTTCTAGCTCCTTTGAGATCATTGGATGAGTTGGAAAGGTGGAATATTAGCATAAATCTCTATATCATCTGACATTAATCCACAATCTAATTCATGATTCCCAACGTAGGAGGTAACAACTAGATCCTTCCAATGTGATTGAATGGGAGGATATTTTTTTTTATAAAAACACCACTATAGTTGAGAAACCAATTTAGATTATAGATCATTAAGAAATGATACTTTATGGTACAATAATTTCCTTTGTATGTGTATTATGGAAACGAATATGGTATATCCATGAGAAATAGGAGAAGTTATAGTTGATAGGGTAGTAGTGTCTTTCCCATTTCACGAGTCTAGAGTCATGATTAATTATTTGTGGTAAAATTCATTCATATGGTGGAGAATTACAATGACTAATAGATCACCAGTGTGTTTTAATAAAATAGTTTCTTTTTTGAAGTTATTTTTCCGGATTCCTTGGTACTTGGGTAAAGAATGATGATTTTTAGAGAAAATAGTCCATGTGAAAGGGATGAACATAGTTAGTGATAATTGTTTGATAACCATGTAGTATTCCTATGTGAGGTGACATCAGTTTTTTACATTGTTTGAGAAATACTATACTAACCATGTGAATCACTATGGAATCCATGTATAGTCATGGAGAATTTCCATGGGTGTAACATAGTTTGATCAAAGTTTTACCATACTATAAATATTTTCATAGTATACCGTGTTTCTTTTAGGTTAATGATAAAATATCCACACATGGTTGGAACACGGTTAGAAAAACTGTGTCAGAAAATAATGTATAACCCTCAAAATCATTGAAAATTAAAAAATTAAAAATCTTCTTTGGATCATTTTTATGAATTATCTTTCCATAATCCCATTTTATCTTTAACTAATCATTCTACAGTGATATATAGGCTTCCTCCCTTGAATATTTGGTGTGATTATTTCATTCCTGAATGATATTATTGAGTTATGTTTCAATTTCTATTTGGTTTCCCATTTTCTTTATAGATCCTCAATATATCTACTCTCATCTTATCTCATTGGAACCCAATTGTGATGTGGATTCCAGATCTAATGATTTGATGGAGGATTAATGTTGTTTTTTATGGATCTAGGATCTTTAGTACATGATCTATTATTACCTAATATCCATTTCTAATAGTGATTAGTTATCCCCTATATTTTTATGTATATGTTTCTATACAAGGGGTTTTAATTCCTAAACTAATTTATGATCTTGTAAATTAATTTGTATTGTTGAATGAAATTATATAAGTTTTAGTCTTGTAGATTTTTTTGAAGAAATACATGTTTTTAATGTTTTATTTAAATTTTATTTTTCACACCATGTCTTTGATGAAATTACTCATTGGTGGTTTTGGTTATAAAATCAGCCATAAAGCACGAGAGAGGAGAGAATTTGATATGATTTTTTATTAAATATGAGAATGGTCTTAAATATTTTTAATGAAATTTTCACATTAGAAATCCTTGTGCATGTCAGGAAATATAATTTTCACTCATTGGGTTTGTAATATCACAAAAGGTTTTATATCACATTATTATGTGTTATTACACTATAGGATATATTAGTTCTATATAACATAAAACTAGATTGGGGATTTTATTTCATTTCCTATAATCATTACAATAGATAGGAGTCTAAATGGTGTTCTATTTAATTTATGATTGGTTTATCACAAATAATATTTTCATGGCTATTTTCCCACATAATTATTTTATTGTGTATCCAGGGTTGGTTTTTACCTACTATTAACTAACCTCTTTTATACGTGACAAATGATTGAATTTTTTGAATATGATATATTGTTTTATGAAAAACAAATGATTTTTTACAAAATGGAATTTATTTTATGAAGGTTCCTTGTGAACTAGATTATTCTAAAAATATATATAATGCATTGTCGATATTAGAACCTGTATAGATTATTTTGTGAAACAATTATTGGATTTTTACTCACACCCTAACACAAGTGATGATTCACAGTTCAGGGAGGGTTTTATAAGGATGATGCAGGCCTTTTAGGGATCGTTGTCTCCTGCCCCGTCGATGGCAGAATTGATGCAGGTCTTTCAGTAGCAGCATCCTCCCACTTTCTCAGTGGATGGAGGTCCCTAGGCTGTATATTCATGGCTAAATTCCATGCTAATGATCTTCAAGAACATGGATATATCTCTAGAGGGAAGGGTGAATATTTCTATGTACATGCTTCGAGACTCCGCCAAGAGATGGTGGGATGTGGTCTCACAGGTGGGATGATGAAAAAATATGGCTTTGGATGAGTTTCAACACATATTCTATGTCTAATTCTATCCAAGGACCTTGAGGTAAGATCGAGCCCGAGAGTTCATGAGTATGGAGTAGGGTACTCTTTCTGTTATGGAGTATTCCTTTCACTTCATAGAGTTGTAACACTTTACACCCTTTCTAGGGGAAGATGAGTTGTTCCTTGCATGGAAGTTTGAGCATGTTCTCTTACAGGATATCCGATATTAGGTGAGCATCTTCAGGTTGACTTTGATATCTTCTATACTCAACCAGGCACTGATCACCGAGCGTAATCTGAGGGCCAGAACCTAGGGAAAACAAAACCGTGTAGGCTAGGCCCAATGCAGACAATATCGTGATTGTAGGATGGACTGGGCCGTTACAAATCATTAGATGTTTCATGATTATTATAACACTAATATCATCGATATAACACTTTTAAAATATAATTATTAATTCTCAATAAATGAACACTTCAATACTTCCCAATTAATTATCAGAATTTCCTAAGACATTCTTTATTCTAGTAGTTAACCCTTAGATTTCAGAATTGACTCAGATAATTCCAATGTTCCCCACATATATGAAATTGAACTATAAATTGTATGTAATGATGAAATTAACATCCCCACCACCAGAAAATTAATTTTTATTTTTAAATTAGTCTATCTAGGGAATTTTCCCACCAATAAAAGATATTCTTATTCCTCTAAGAAATTTCTCGGAGTGCTTCTTACAATAAACATAACATATATGAAATTGAATCTTCTTCCCTTTGTGGTCTTTATGAATCTCTATTTTTATTTTATAAGAAATGTCATGAAATTTTTCCAAATTTATATATTTTAATCATATAAGGACATATCTTATTTAGAATTGTCCCGATCTTTTTCATTCTAAATCATATTTAATATGTTTTATTTAGAGGAAAATTATTCCATTATCCTTAATATTCATGTTAACATGATTCCAATGAGTTTAGTACACAAAATAAAACTAAAAATAATAATGTGATCAACAATATCCATAGTGATAAATTATATAATTAACACTAATATTTCATAGGATGCATAAATCATGGCACATGTTTTCAATATATGACACCCAATGTCTAACCTAGGTCATCCATGGTCATATTCTATTAAATTACATCATAATTATTTATAAATAAAATTTGTATTAACCAAATATTATCCCCAAGGAGAGTCAAACCAAGTGCAACGTAAGGGAACACTCACCATGCACTAAGATGATGTCTAATATATTCTCAACCACCCCTTTTAAGGTTATTACCCCTAGATGAATCTGTGAAAAAACGACATCCACTTATAGTATCAAGATAATGATGTAGTGTTAGAAAACACACACAATATATTCCTTGAAAAAAATTATAATTTTACCATATTCATAGACTTATCCATAGGTTTTTCGATAATTACATTAATCCTAATCTCTATGGATTAACTAAACCCTACTTTGATACCAACTATAGAGAACAATACATTTAATATATTGATATACATCTTAATAGAATAATATTCATTATATAACATTATGATACATGTAGTGCTATACTGGGTTAGTGTATTTGGAGACTAGAAAAACAATCTTTTTATTTAATAGAATATCATTAACACCTCCCAAAAAAATATTCCCATATAGTACTCTTTATAAACATACTCTACTTCAAAAATATCTTCTTAACCTAGGGAAATGAAACATAGGAATGTGTGATATTATATTCTCATTATGGGTAAACATGGGAGATATCAATCATCACTTAAGAATAATATGATCATAAGGGAAATAGAACATCCTATTACAAATTTAAAACCATAACCAACATATCATATATTTTAA
Source organism: Viscum album (assembly GCA_963277665.1). Taxonomy (NCBI): domain Eukaryota; kingdom Viridiplantae; phylum Streptophyta; class Magnoliopsida; order Santalales; family Viscaceae; genus Viscum; species Viscum album. Next base: position 609,130,631 of record OY728129.1, on the reverse strand, counting down.
TATTTAATGATGGATTAAATCATGGTTGTTCATATTACATGAATTATAATGGAATTAATGAACATGGGACATCAGAACATAACACTAGTATAAGGCATAAGTTTATGGAGTACACAAAATCATATAAAATCATTTCCATAGGAAAGGATCACTACCAAGATAATCATTTGGGATTGGGATCCCTCTTTATTCCATCAAATCTCTAATCAATTTTTACTCTAAATACTATCAAAATAGAAAAATTCCATTGTTGAAATAGGTTCAATCCTCATTACAGTCCTTATTATCTCGTGATATATCCACGGTACTTAATATATACAATATACTAAATGTTTTAAACCATTGGTGTAACACTTGAAACTATTTGTTTATTATATATTAATAGTTCCTTAAATCGTTGGATTATTTTGGGTAGTTATGACCCTAAAAAAATGCTTTTCAAATATATTTTTGTGTAGGTGGACATATTTAACCTATTCCAATGGTTACTTTAAACCACTGGTAAATCCCATGGTAAAATTTGAATAACCATGGTTTTGAGTAAACAATTGGTATATATGTATACCAATGATCCAAAAATCATAGTTATATCATTATTAACAATAGATATGTATACGAACGTCTTAAAGAATTGTTGGTGTAGATTCCTCTCCATAAAAACTGTAACAAGACCATCCAAAACCTTTTATAGAGCCTGCAAAAAAACACCATACCATAATTCATATTTAATGGAATAAAAAATTTTGAATTTAGAAATTTTGAATTTTATTTTCAATTATTTTTGAACCATTTAAAATAAAATAAAAAATATATACAATCCACACAATCAACCAGTTTCATTCATTAAACACTATCAACAAAAATTCTTATTTATAGTCAAGTTAATAAAAGAGGTGATCAAAAATCCCTCATCATCATGTTCATTATCATTACACTCTTTATGATTATCATCTCCATCATCATCATCATCATCATCACTATCATCCTAACAATCATCAATATTATCATCATGAGCATCACCATCACCATCACCAAGAATGTCAACATCCAGGCCGACGTTAGGACAATCAATATCATAGTAAGGTGCATCATATAAAGAAAACATCATTGAAATGTATGTATCAATTTTTTTTGTATATGGTTTATCTGATGGCCACAAGGCTACTATAACTTTCATTAATTTCTCTTTGGACTCTTGACTCGGTTCACATTCCCTAATATCCATTTTTTGGCAATTGCTGCCAATATATGATTGGATTCCACCATAAAACTGGTTGTTTCCAGGTTGATGCTACCATAAATAGAACCTGAATTGTGTAAATATCTAGTAGGGACAATAATATTCCCTGGTTAATAGAATACTATTTTGTGGTTCTTATCTCCCAATACCTGGATAAAATGATCATTTATCCCAATGTTTTAGCATTAGTTATCATCATGAGCATCCAAAGAACACTATTTCAAATATAAATGAATTATTAAGTTTGAAAATATATATTAAATTGTCAAATATTAAAAATAAAAAAATAAAAAATCTATTGTGTCTATTCATTTATCATACATCCATATTTCTTCTTTCTTCTTATGGATTTTTAATCTAATAAAAACCCATTAATATTCAATACATGCATCTATAATGACATTGAATGTTGAAAATCATTATTCAATTATACTATGTGAAACTATAATAAATAAATCCAAAATGAAAGGAGTGTAGAGATAAGAATATATACTCCAACTAAATTAAATGTGAAAGTGGTTTATAATTAAATGAAATATATATACAAGAAGAATACTAAATTTTATTTTAAAAGGATAGATGTGAAGAATTAAGTATAAAAATATATATTTCTATAAAAAAATTATATTTAAAGTTGGGCCTATTGATTATAGTAATATTATAAAAAAACTAAAATGGGAGAATATTGGAAAAAGGATTTTTTGTGGTGTATTTTATTACAAACGTTTTAGATTTATTAAAAAGAACATATATGGAGATATTAGAAGACATGGTGAATAGAAAGGTGAAGTGGGTGATTAACAGACACATGAGATCCACATTTAGATAATTCAAGATGTATAAAAGTGAGGCATTCAAGTTTTTTTTAATGTTCAATGGTTTCAGAAGAAATAATTATGTTATAGGTAATATTTCAGCCAGATGTATTATTATTATTTGGGAGAGATTCCTTCCATGGAATTGGATTTTCTATTGATTATTTAATGATTCTAACCAATATATTAATTATGGATTATGTGAAAATTTCATTGATAAATTTATTATATGGTGGGTAGATGAAAACTATGAGATTCATTATTGGTCTGGTGATATTCTATTTAAAAGATTTATTTTTGTTTAGAAGTGAATTAAAAAATGTAATTGTTACCTATGAATGGATTTAGAGGATAATGATGGATGTTACTTTTGTTCATGAAGTTAAATGTTTTAGAAATTTTATTAGAAGTGTAGATACTGTTTTTTTTCAATATAAATTGAATTTCCATAAGTTATTTAATAATATGATGTCTATCTTGATGTATGTTTTAAAAATTGGATTTGAATTTTTTATTCTCCGTAATATAAAACTTTATCTTAATAATTTTTTATGATATTATGTATAAGATAGGGGATGTTTCAAGGCTGAAGAAATTTCATATTTTAAAATGAGTTCATATTCTAAATTAACTAGACGAGATATATTCCTTATAACATGGATGGATAAAAATTCATATAATGTTCATAAGAAGATTAGTGTTTTTCCAGGTGTGCACTACAAGGTTGTTGGATGGTTTGGGTGGTTCGGGCTTCCATTTACTATTTGGAGTGAGTTGTCCATATAATTATTGTTTTTTTGGAAATAACTTGTGTGTTCAATTATATTTGGATATATTATTATCACAATAGGTGGAAGGAAAATAATCATATTTAAATAATTGTGAATAAATTAGAATAAGTCATAATGAATAGAAAAGAAGAGAAAAATAGAATGGAATCATTTAAAATGATAAATATAAATAAATTGGGTATATTTTAGCACTATAAGAGGGTATAATTTTATAAAATGGAAGGAAACATTCACAATTGGATCCATAAAAAATTCATAACTGAAGGATTGTTAATTAATTCAGAGGAGAATATGAATGAGAATGAATAGACAAAAGATTATGAATTTAATAGTGGTATCCCTGAATAAAATATAAAAAATAAGGCTTTCATGAATGGTATAATTGGATTTATTATTATATAAAATTAAATAATGTTCATTAATAATATTATAAACACCTTAGAAAAGGTTTCTTTGATAATAATAATTGGGATATAATATTGAATACTCCAACGAATGTTTCTAGTTGTGGTGAAAATCAATGGAAAATAACTCTATTTACTTAGATGTAAAATATAAGAAATGGTTTTAAATTTAATGGCTATCCACATACCTCTTATAACAACCCATGATTTTTATACATGTATTTTATGTGCTTTTTTGGAATATATAAAACATTAAAAAAAATTCCCAATGACCATATTAGTTTAGTGCCTTTCGAAACATAGAACACATTCATCTAATTTATTGAAACGTATTTAAAATAACCAATAAAGGTATTACCGTTCATTATTCCTACATAAAATTTTCCTTTATATCATTGGGAAATAAACATATGAAAAGTGTAAGCATATATGCTGATTAAGGTTAATCATGGAAAATATCAGAGCAAAAAATGAGCATAAGAGTGTAAAAAAATGAACATAATTTTGAAAATTATACCATGTGTAAAATATATTAAAATATAGAGTCATGGAATAAATAATAGTAGTTCATAATAAATTAATCATAAAGGAATCAATAGTATAATAAAATAAAGCATAATGTGTAATAAGACATGTAATTAATGTAGAAACATAGGCATTGAAATTAGATTCTATAGTAGTCAATGAATCATTTCCTAGTCTTTATTATTAGTAAGGGTTCACTCCCCATACCATCATATGAGTCATGATTTACTCCCATTAACATATGGGTAGTTATGGTTCTCTCCCATAACCATCTTGGTAGTCATGGGTCACTCCCATAACCATCATAGTAGTCATAGTTCACTCCTAATAGTATCTTAGTGGACATGGTCCTTTATGTCTATCTAGTGAGATATAAATATTTACCTAATGCATTGGAGGGATATATCGGCCCTTCCAATAAAATAATTATAACCATAAATATCTTTACCATAACAAAATAAATAATTCATCATATCAAAACCCATGGAATGAAATGAGTTTTATAAACATCATTCAGTCATAACATAACACATGGAAATGAAATGGTTTTCATCAATATCATTCCATCATAAACATAAATAATTATTATAAAAAATAATAATGGTATAATAGAATCATATACCTTGTTAAATATATGTAACATAAAATGAAGTTATCTTATATATAAAATAACATTGAGTGATCATCTGAATATAATTCTTGAGGAAAATACCATTTCATCTTTGAAAATGTTTTATTTTCATAAAATGATTCTAAATTTTAAAAGAAATCATTTTTATTAAAATAAAATTGTAATATTTTAAATGAATAATTAAATAATTATGTAATCATGAAATAATAAATATCTAGTCATGATGTATATGTTAAAAAACATTCATATCGTACATTTTTTTGAAAAATAACAAAGTAACTTTTTTGTGAAAACAACAAAAATATCGCATAAAAACCATTTAGTAAAAGGTATAAAATGGGATATAAAAATTTTAAATAAATAAGACCACAGTAAAAAGTTTTTTAAATCATTTTTATAGAATATGGACATGGATGATAAATATCCTTCAACTAAGACTTAAAACGAAACAATTCAAAATACATCAGAGATTGGGAAATAAATACTCACCAATTTATAATCAGCACACACGTATGAATCATGAAATAAAAATTATAATTAAACGAAAATATAATGATATACTAGATAATAATAATAAAAATAAATTAATGGGTATTATATACAGCACAAAAAAGAAACGACTGGTGGATATGGCATAAGGCTCTCAAAAACAAAACTGAGACTAGGAACCCCCTTAAAATTTGAGTAACTTTAGAATCAGAAACCCCATGAAATAAAAAAACCAATAAAATATTTTAATATCAATAAATAAAGTCATTTAATTATATAATATGTAATAGGTTAGTATATACACCACACAAAATAAGTGACTGTTGAATATGGCATGTATCTCTTCTAAATAAATGTGAGATAAAATTACCTTACCTTAAGTCGTAAATTCATTCATACACATTAAAATTATGTGTATAATAAATATACATTTATTATAAATCCACCAAATAATCTTAATAATATATATATATTATAATTGATTTACGTATGACTTAATATTACCTGTATAAAACTAATTTTTTATTAATGTGATGCTTTGGGTAATATCCACTTTATTCTTTGTTAAATTTTTTAATTATTATCTATTTTCCTCTTGTATATATAATCGTTTAATTATATATATAATTATAAAAATGATATAAAAATCATACTTATTAAGTATATAATTATTTTTTACAATTTATAAAATATATAAATAGTAAATGAAATACACCTTTCATAGAGACAGTGGCCCTTACGTACGCAGGAACACTATTTTCATTTTCTTTCCATATTCAAATAAATAAAATAATATGTTATATCATCATTCCATAAAAAATTTATGATATATATATCATAAATATTTATTTAATTCATCCTTATTTAACATAAATTTTAAATATATATAAGAAACAAATCGCAACACATTGTTCGATGGTAAGCTATACGTACGGACGAGCGACATTGTCATTTTCCCATTATATTAGTCAGAGGATAAAATGGTAGAAATGATGTTATAATTGAAAAAGTTAAATTATATGATAAATATCATACAAAAATATATTTTAAAACATAATTCCAACCCTATGGGGTGTTAAATATAAAATAAAGAACATCATTTCATGAGGTGGTAGTTTGTTGTATACAAGAACGATATTTTCGTAAAATATTTGATAGATGTGTGTATGAGTATAGGTAAAAAAAATTAATATAACAACATACATTTATATTTAAGATACTGATGTTATTATAAAAATCTGGAATAAAAATATTGCAATGAGTGTATGGAAGAAATAAAACAAAAAATCTTGTTGATGCAGATTACCTCTTCTTTTGGAACCTCCTATTGATTTCTACAAAAGGATTCCATTGGTTTGATTTGTGGAAAAAATAAGGCTTCTAGGATGAAGGGAATATTTTTGGGAGGGTACATGGGAAAATTATGGATAAGAAAAATGGAATTATAAGTTCGAATAATAGATAAGGAGAGGTTCCCTTTTATAAGAGAGGGTAGTGGCACTTTTGGAAACTATAAAAATATTAATCTAAAATAAGTTTATTTTTAATTTAAAATATCTCCTGTAACGCACCGACCTCAGTTACCCAGAGTCGGTGCATTATTACATAACATTGGCATGATCACAAGAAAGATCAAATCTCGAAAGACCGATTGGTTTATTAGCTTTGGAAACACTAGATATATTCATAAGTTTTACATTACATCATAAAACGAAAAACTACGACAACAAAATATTGTCTTCATAATACACACTAATATCCCCACATAATATCCCTTCAGGTCATTCATAACTTACTTCTTCACTTACTGGGAAAAATAAAACATAGAAAAGGGGTGAGCTCAAATGCCCAGTAAGGATAACAATATAGCGGAAACTTTCATAAATAAGAATAAACATTTAAGGCAATGTATAACTAAAACAAAAGCCTTTCAAACATGAAATTTCAACATGGTATGGCATAAATAAAATGAAATAATTCCATTTAATTATTCACATGGATATTCTACTAATCGAATAATCACATGCAAAAAACAATAACCACTTTCATAATGTTGGAATGCATAATGCCAGACTATCATAACCACATAGTCAAGGCCTCGTGCCAAGACTACAAATAAGATTTTGTCAAGGCCGTGTGCCAAGACACTAGTTTGTCTCATGAGACCTACCGATTCATCGAGGAGCTATAGCGGGCTCCACCCGTCACTTACTAAGTCCAATGCATTCCCATATGAAAAGGTTTAAACATAACATAAACATTCGTATTAAAACTATCATACGAAATGTAAATAATTTCACCATAAACTATGAATGGTATAAAAATAGCACATCCACAGTCAAACAAATCAAAAAACCTTCAATACAATATAGAAGTTTTGTATCATAATAAATAAACCTCAAATAATCTTAAAATCAATCAAAGGATGTTGACATAGATGAAATCAATATTCTTTTTAAAGAAATATCTCCTTTTATTTTGAAATCATTTAATATCCATATAAAATAAAACATTTTCTTTGAAATATTCTTATAAGATTGTAAGGGAAGCTTTGATGATTTTATAACGGCGGAAAATAGCCGCACCCGCCGTATAAGTTAAAAAAAAAATTCTTACCTTAATTCTGTCGAAAAGGTTAAAAAGGACCTTGTTTTGAAAACGACCGAAAGATTCCATTATAAACCACTTATAAAAGTCAAAAAGGGTATAAATGAATTTAACTCATATTCTAGTAAATAGTAAAAATGTTTTGAAATACATTTTTAAGAAACATGGATGTGGATGATAAAGAGATCCCAGTAGATTATTACGTATAAACAACCTCGGATAATGAAGAGATTGTGAAATAACCCTTACCAATTTGGTAACTTATGAAACATACAACCCATGAAATAGGTATCATACAATGAATATGTTAATACACATAAATTAGAGTGTATTACACAAAGAATATAATTATGGGCAGTACATACACCACACAAAAGATAATGGTGGCAATATGGCATGAATCTCACGGGAATAAGGAGTGAGATGAAAACCCCTTACCTTGTACTTTTCCTTGGTTGGGGTAGGTTAACATCTTGTATAGTGGTGAAATAATTGTTATTAAATTATACAAGAATCATATATATTAATATGATATCATATATGATCTTTTAACATTGATTTGTTAATAATATCTTAGAATTATCGTCGTTTCGGGTGTTAACTTACTCATTTTCTTTTATATGTTTTGTTAAATAAGCCATTTTTGTTGTATCTTATTCATATCCAGAATGATATCAAGTCCTTAAACATCATTTTTAAAACATCAAATAATAATTATACTTGAATGGATATGATGGAGAATGAATCTCATCGCGTTCGTGGAGACGGTAGTCCGTACGTACGCACGAGCGACAATATCATTCTTTTGATATTAAAATAATATATAAATGTATGGTATATCATATATACAGAATCATTAACATGTTATATTTATTATTTAACTGAGTTAAACATCATTATTATACCCATCCAAATAATATTATATTGAATAACAATTACACCACGACGTGGAGACGGTAAGCCGTACGTACGCACATATGGTGACATGTTATTAAAAGGGTGGATAGAATAATGAATATGGTTGTACCATATTTATAATAACATCACATTATATGTGAGATACTGGAGTTATTATTTTAGAATGGTAAGAACAAAGAAAGAAGAAGTGGAAGAAGAAAGGAACTTGAAAAGGGGTGGTGAAAACATTACATCTTCTTCGGGTTCTTCCTTTTGATTTGATCAAAAGGGCTCCTTAGGTTGGCTTTCTGATCAAACTAAGGCCTCTAGGTTGTAGTTAGGGATGTTGGGAGAGTATTTGGGCAGAGTTTTTCCAAACCAAAAGGCTTTTAAGGTGTGAAGAAATGAGAAGGAGGAGTGCCCTTCTATAAGAGGGGTGAGGGGAACCTTTGGAAAAGTTAGAAATATTAATTTATAATAAATTCATTTTCGGTTTCTAATGGCTCCAAAGTTGATTATTCAAAGGTTAAGGTGGTTATAGGTCGAAAAACACTCAACCAATAGAATTTAGACAGGTTTGGGTACTTATATTAACCTTATCGTTAAGTATTAACTCTAAGTTAATTAGTTTCAGTTTTACAATGTCTCTTTGTATTTTTATATAATATGGTTAATAAACTTACTATATACATCCAAAAGACCCCCAAGTGGTCCATCAATGATGAAACTATCATGATATAAGTCTCTTGGCCGAACCTTAGATTTTTATGAATTTAATATCAATTAATAATATAATATTTGTTTCAAGAACTAGTTTATGTCAATTTTGACACTATTCAATAGTTGATTTTTGTGAAACTCATAACAGATTTATTACTTCGAAAAAAGTCAATTAAATAAATCCTAATATATCATATTATCCTATAAAATTATTTTAATTCATTAAAATTTTCATATTATATTTATTTGGGTATTTATAATATCAATTATTTTAATTTTTCACTATTATAGTAATTACTGCATCATCATTGTGTCATAACTAAAATAAATTATTTAATGTCTAAAAATTATAAATAAAATATAATTATGTAGGAAATCTTTTTATCTTTATAATTAATATTTATAATCTAAAATCCAACATATATAACCCTATGTTACAATTGTTTATCTAAAAGATATATGCTTGTGTCATTTTTGTATTCATTTTAACTTAATTAAAATAAAGTGTCATTATCACTTACAAGTGAATCCATGGGGTCCCAAAATCGACCCAAAGATGCCCATGGTCGACCATGTATCAACCAATAGGGTTAAGACACGTTTTAGGGTAATTTAGTATTATTATTATAATATTATTTTTTAACCCTTATTTACCGGATTTACCCTTAACCATAGTAAATAAAATATTTACCGCAGTAATTATTCAAAATGTCTAAAAATAAAAGTTACCTATTTACACAGTTTTAACATCATGATTCCAAATATGGAATCCATTTTCCTAAATTCAAAACACCGAAGTGGCAGAAATTAATTTAAAATTAATTCCCACTGTCAAAACAAAAAGCGTGTTTTTAAGAGATAATAACTATCAAAAGATTGACAGTTGTTTATGTTCGGTTTAATTGTAAAATTATGTCCAATGACCAACATTATATTAAATGGTAAAAATATATTCTAAATATAATTTAAAACTACTAAAATTCATAATTTATCACTATTAATTATTTTGATTAAAAAAGTTGTTTTTAATTAAAATTTAGTAATTTTCACTATTTATCAAAATATGAAAGTTATCCGAAAAGTACCAAAATTTCACCTTAGGCTAAATTAGATATTCTGAATCCAAAAATGAAGTCTATTATGAAATATAAAATATATATAATTTTAAAAAGTAGGTATTACTATTCATAACGGCTAGTTTGATTGGTTGTTAGAACTCGGTGTTGCGTACAACACATGCTATCACATTATTCAAAGAGAAGCGTACCGTAGAAGCTTGGGGTGTTACATTCTCCCCTCCTTCAAATAATTTCGTCCTCGAAATTTCTAGAATACTATCGCATGAAAAGACTCGGGTGGTTCTTCATCATAAGTTCCTCGGGTTCCCACGTTGCCTCTTCCATCTTATGGTTTCTCCACAAAACTTTTACCAGACGCGTCGTCCGGTTTCTCAGCACTTGTTCTCTCGTATCAAGAATCTTGACGGGCTCTTCGCAATAAGACAGATCGGGTTCCAGTTCTAATTCGTCATAGGTGAGTACATGCGTTGGGTCAGGCATGTATTTCCTCAACAGAGATACATGGAACACATCGTGAACTTTGGAGAGACTTGGCGGCATTGCCAATCGGTAAGCTACAACCCCAATTCGTTCTAGAATTTCGAAGGGTCCGATGTACCTGGGACTAAATTTACCTTTCTTACCAAAATGTATGACTCCCTTCCATGGAGATACCTTTAGGAAAACATGATCACCGACTTGAAATTCCAAATCCTTCCTTCGATTATCGGCATAGCTCTTCTGCGTACTTTGAGCTGCTCTGATGTGATTTTGGATTACCTTCACCTTTTCCATCGTTTCCTCCACCAGTTCTGGACCTACAAGTTTTCTTTCACCGACGTCATCCCAACAGGTTGGTGTACGACATCTCTTTCCGTATAACGCTTCATATGGTGCCATCTGAATACTCGAATGGAAGCTATTGTTATAGGAAAATTCTACCAGAGGTAAATATTGATCCCATATACCCTGAAAGTCAAGTGAGCAAGATATCAACATGTCTTCTAAGGTTTGAATAGTCCGTTCGGATTGTCCGTCTGTCTGAGGGTGGTAAGCAGTGCTCAAATGAAGTTCAGTATCCAGGGATTTCTGAAGACTTTTCCAAAATCTTGAAGTAAAACGGGGATCACGATCAGAAACAATTGATAAGGGTACTCCATGAAGTCTCACAACTTCATTAATATATAGTCTTTCTAAACGTTCCAGGGGTAGATCTTCTCTTATAGCAAGAAAATGTGCTGACGTGGTAAGACGATCAACAATAACCCATATTGGATCATTCCTTCTTGGAGTCTTTGGTAGCCCCATGACAAATTCCATCGTAATATTGTCCCATTACCACTCCGGTATGGGAAGAGGTTGTATGACTCCTCCAGGCTGTTGCCTTCCAGCTTTCACTTGTTGATAAACCATACATCTTGACACAAAATCAGCAATCTCCCTCTTCATGTTGTCCCACCAAAAATGTTCCTTCAAATCTCTATAAATTTTGGTGCTCCTAGGGTGTATAGAGAAATTGGATCTATGAGCATCATCTAGTAATTCCCTTTTTAGATCAGGTATATCGGGAACACAAAGTCTCTTACCAAACTTCAAAATTCCATCTTCATACACAAAGTCTCTCAATCTCCCATCATTCACAGCTTTAATCTTCTTTTGGAATTCTTCATCATCAGTCTGAGAACTCTTAATCCTTTCTAGTAAAGATGGTTTGGAAACCATTTGAAAAAGCATTGATGTTTCACCTTCCCTGGTTATTCCCATGTCCATCTTCACTAGATCCATGAAAATTGGATCCCATTCATTTCTCATATTGTTCAAAACTCCATGGTCTTTTCTACTCAAAGCATCTGCCACCTTGTTTGCTTTCCCCGGGTGGTAGTGTATCATGCAATCATAATCCTTGAGTAATTCAAGCCATCTCCTTTGCCTCATGTTGAGTTCTTTTTGTGAGAAAATATACTTCAAACTCTTGTGATCAGTATAAATTTCACATTTTTCACCATAGAGGTAGTGCCTCCATATCTTCAAAGAAAAGATCACAGCTGCTAACTCGAGATCATGAGTAGGATAGTTTTGTTCATGAATTTTCAACTGTCGTGATGCATAGGCAATAACTCTATCATTCTGCATAAGGACACAACCAAGTCCTTTCTTCGATGCATCACTATAAATAACGAACCCATCATTCCCCGATGGTAGAGTCAATATAGGAGCATTGACTAATCTTCTCTTCAGTTCTTCGAAACATTTTTCACACTCTTTTGTCCAAACAAATTTATCCCCTTTACGTGTGAGCATCGATAATGGGTTAGCCATTCGGGCAAAATTCTGGACGAAACGTCGATAATAACCTGCGAAACCAATAAAACTGCGTACCTCAGTTATACTCGTAGGTGCTGGACATTCTTGGATTGCCTTGTTCTTAGAAGGATCAACATAGATTCCATCTATAGAGACAATATGGCCAAGAAAAGAAATCTCATGAAGCCAAAATTCACACTTGCTAAACTTCCCATATAATTCATGCCTCCTCAGAGTCTTCAAGATAATGCGCAAGTGATTTTCATGATCTTCGTAGGTTTTGGAGTATACCAAGATATCATCAATAAATACCACCACAAATTCATCTAGATACTCCTTGAAAAATCTATTCATCAGATCCATGAATACAGAGGGTGCATTAGTCAATCCAAACGGCATTGCAGTAAACTCGTAAGGCCCGTACCTGGTTCGAAATGCTGTCTTCGGAATGACTTCTTTCTTCACACACAACTGATGGTATCCAGATCAAAGGTCAATCTTTGAAATGTATTGAGCTCCATGCAGTTGGTCAAATAAATCATCAATGCGAGGTAGGGGATACTTGTTCTTTATCGTTATAGCATTGATCTCCCTGTAGTCGATACATAATCTCATAGATCCATCTTTCTTTTTAACAAAAAGAACAGGGGATCCCCATGGAGAAACACTAGGGCGAATAAATCCTTTATTACTCAATTCCTCTAGTTGTTTCTTTAGTTCGACTAACTCTACAGTGGCCATTCTATAAGGGGTCTTCGATATAGGCCTTGATCGAGGAATCAAATCAATGGAAAACTCAACTTCTTGTTCTGGAGGATGTCCAGGTAAATCTTCCGGAAATACATCTAATTTTTTTTCACAACAGGTATATCCTCTATTTGAACATTCCTTTCCTCACTGACAGTTATTTCATTCTCTTCCTCCCCAATAATTGAATTAAGTTGAGCTACTGGGGGTGGATCTAAATAAGAATTAGGTGGTGATGATTCTGCTCTAAAGATAAGGTGTTCCTTATCATTATCATCAAGAATCGTAACCTCTTTCTTCTTACAATAAATCTTCGCATCATAGTCTGAAAGCCAGTCCATACCGAGGATTATATCAAACTCAATCATAGGTTTGACGATGAGATCAGGAGATAAAGAAAATTTATGTGCTATAATGGGGACTGATTCACAAAACTTTGTTGCAATGATACTTCCCTTAGGAGTTTTAACTAACAACTCCCTTATTAGATCAAATTGGAAATATCTAATTTTCTTAGCAAACTAGGAAGATATGAAACAATGCGATGATCCAGAATCAAATAATGCATTTGCTAAACTTGAGGAAACCATTAAATTACCTGCCACCACGTCTTTCGGAACTTCTACCTCAGTAGTAGTGATAGCATAAGCTTGGCCTTGATCCCTTGGCCTTTTCTGAGGTAAGTTCTCCTGACGCTTAGGACATTCATTCGCATAATGTCCCATCTCCCTACAATTGTAGCACTGAACGTTGGTGGCTTCCTTCTTCCCTTTGCAATCACGAGCTTGGTGGCCTTTTTCACCACACTTGTAACAGACTCCCATTCCCTTCAAGCAAGCACCGGGGTGTTTCTTCCCAAATTTACCACACGATGGATATTAAACCTTTCCTTTCTTCCCCTTATTTCCATTCCCAGATTGATCAGCATGCCTCCTCTTCTCTTGCTTTGCTTTAAAGTCATAAGACTTAGAGAATTCCTTTTCGGTCTTGATAGCACATGAGACAATGTCTTCGTACGATGAAAAGGATTGTGATACTAACGCTCGACGGAGAAATGGTTTTTACCCATCAAAGAAATGATCAATCTTACTTCTTGGGTTGCGAATATAATCTCTAGAATACCTCGCTAAACTTGTAAAGTTAGCCTCATACTTTGTGACATTCGCATCCTCCTTTTGTCTCAAACTCAGAAATTGCCTTTCCATATCTGCTCAATGGTCGCGAGGAAAGTATTTTTCTAAAAACAGATCTTTGAACTCCCTACATTCCATATTTGATACTTCATAATCTTCCTTCATGTTTTGAATCAATGACCACCACTGATCAGCATCTCCAGTGAGGCGGTAAACTGCCATAATAACTTTTTCCATTTCACTGCTCCCCAAAGCCTGAAATATTTTCTCTAGGGAATTTATCCACTGCTCGGCTACTAAGGGATTTGTACTCCCATTGAACGTTGGTGGTTTTTTCCTCATGAATCGATCTAACATTGATCCTCCATGCTGCGGATCAGGGTGCTCCATACGGGTAAGGTTAATATTCATAACCTGAGTAAGTTGTCCCAGTATGGTGATTAGCTGATCAGCACCAGTTGCATCACTAGCCCCACTATAATTATCTTGAGCAGGAGGGAAATCCCTACATGGAGTGTGTGCATTGATACGGTTTCCATTTCTTCCACTAGGCGACATATCTAAACAATGGAACAAACTAGATCAGTTTATGAATCAAAATACATAATCACGTACTTATAAAACACTTAACATAAATTGAACTATTTATGGATATAATCCATAATCATAAAAATGTTTTCTTTTAGGAAGTATATACTCATAATCCCTTCAAAATGATTTGTAAAGAAAATGAGAGTTATCCTAAGCATATCCCCCTGGAGTGTCGTAACCAAGAGTGCAGCAATGCCCGTTGTCGAGCACCAGTTCCCGTTCGAGTCTAGCTCAAAGCGGTGTTTTCGGGTTTTACCCCTAGGTACATCTGTGCCAGAGCCGCCTCTACCTTCTCGTATCCAGACAGGGATATATTTCTCGGAAAACTCACAAAATCTCTACAATACCAAAATTCTAGGAAGTTCTTCTATACTAATCCTCAAAGTTCATCTTAGGTCTACGTGCTCTAATCAGAGTTTATCTAAATCTAGTTTCCAAGGTTTGTACTAAACATCCTATGATACCAACTGTAACGCCCCGACCTCAGTTACCCAGAGTCGGTGCATTATTACATAACATTGGCATGATCACAAGAAAGATCAAATCTCGAAAGACCGATTGGTTTAGTAGCCTTGGAAACACTAGATATATTCATAAATTTACATTACATCATAAAAAGAAAAACTACTAGAACAACATATTGTCTCCATAATCCACACTCATATCCCCACATAATATCCCTGCAGGTCATTCATAACTTACATCTTCACTTCCTGGGAAAAATAAAACATAGAAAAGGGGTGAGCTCAAATGCCCAGTAAGGATAACAATATAGCGGAAACTTTCATAAATAAGAATAAACATTTAGGGCAATGTATAACTAAAACAAAAGCCCTTAAAACATGAAATTTCAACATGGTATGGCATAAATAAAATGAAATAATGCCATTTACTTATTCACATGGATATTCTACTAGTCGAATAATCACATGCAAAAATCAATAACCACTTTCATAATGTTGGAATGCATAATGCCAGACTGTCATAACCACATAGTCAAGGACTCGTGGCAAGACTACAAATAAGATTTTGTCAAGGCCTTGTTCCAGGACCCTAGTTTGTCTCATGAGACCTACCGATGCATCGAGGAGCTATAGCGGGCTCCACCCGTCACTTACTAAGTCCAATGCATTCCCATATGAAAAGGTTTAAACATAACATAAACATTCGTATTAAAACTAGCATACGAAATGTAAATAATTTCACCATAAACTATGAATGGTATAAAAATAGCACATCCACAGTCAAACATATCACAAAACCTTCAATAAAATATAGAAGTTTTGTATCATAATAAATCAACTTCAAATAATCTTAAAATCCATCAAAGGATGTTGACATAGATGAAATCAATATTCTTTTTAAAGAAATATCTCCTTTTATTTTGAAATCATTTAAGATCCATATAAAATAAAACATTTTCTTTGAAAATATTCTTATAATCTTGTAAGGTAATCTTTGAAGATTTTATAACGGCGTAAAATAGCCGCACCCGCCGTATAAGTTAAAAAAACATTCTTACCTTAATTCTGTCGAAAAGGTTAAAAAGGACCTTGTTTTGAAAACGACCGAAAGATTCCTTTATAAACCACTTATAAAAGTCAAAAAGGGTATAAATGACTTTAACTCATATTCTAGTAAATAGTAAAAATGTTTTGAAATACATTTTTAAGAAACATGGATGTGGTTGATAAAGAGATCCATGTAGATTATTACGTATAAACAACCTCGGATAATGAAGAGATTGTGAAATAACCCTTACCAATTTGGTAACTTATGAAACATACAACCCATGAAAGAGGTATCATACAATGAATATGTAAATACACATAAATTATAGTGTATTACACAAAGAATATAATTATGGGCAGTACATACACCACACAAAAGGTAATGGTGGCAATATGGCATGAATCTCACGGGAATAAGGAGTGAGATGAAAACCCCTTACCTTGTACTTTTCCTTGGTTGGGGTAGGTTAACCTCCTGTATAATGGTGAAATAATTGTTATTAAATTATACAATAATCCTATATATTAATATGATATCATATATGATCTTTTAACATTGATTTGTTAATAATATCTTAGAATTATCGTCGTTTCGGGTGTTAACTTAATCATTTTCTTTTATATGTTTTGTTACATAAGACATTTTTGTTGTATCTTATTATATCCATAATGATATCAAGTACTTAAACATCATTTTTAAATCATCAAATGATAATTATACTTGAATGGATACGATGGAGAATGAATCTCATCGATTTCGTGGAGACGGTAGTCCGTACGTACGCACGAGCGACAATATCATTCTTTTGATATTAAAATAATATATAAATGGATGGTATATCATATATACAGAATAATTAACATGTTATATTTATTATTTACCTGAGTTAAACATCATTATTATACCCATCCAAATAATATTATATTGAATAACAATTACACCACGACGTGGAGACGGTAAGCCGTACGTACGAACGTATGGTGACATGTTATTCAAAGGGTGGATATAATACTGAATATGGTTGTACCATATTTATAATAACATCACAGTATTTGTGAGATACTGGATTTATTATTTTAAAATGGTAAGAACAAAGAAAGAAGAAGTGGAAGAAGAAAGGAACTTGAAAAGGGGTGGTGAAAACATTACCTCTTCTTCGGGTTCTTCCTTTTGATTTGATCAAAAGGGCTCCTTAGGTTGGCTTTATGATCAAACTAAGGCATCTAGGTTGTAGTTAGGGATGTTGGGAGAGTATATGGGCAGAGGATTGAAGAACCAAAAGGCTTTGAAGGTGTGAATAAATGAGAAGGAGGAGTGCCCTTTTATAAGAGGGGTGAGGGGAACCTTTGGAAAAGCTAGAAATATTAATTTATAATAAATTCATATTCGGTTTCTAATGGCTCCAAAGTTGATTATTCAAAGGTTAAGGTGGGTATAGGTCGAAAACCACTCAACCAATAGAATTTAGACAGGTTTGGGTACTTATATAAACCTTATCTTTAAGTATTAACTCTAAGTTAATTAGTTTCACTTTTACAATGTCTCTTTGTATTTTTATATAATATGGTTAATAAACTTAATATATACATCCAAGAGACCCCAAAGTGGTCCACTAATGATGAACCTATAATTATATAAGTCACTTGGCCGAACCTTAGATTTTTAGGAATTTAATATCAATTAATAATATAATATTTGTTTTAAGAACTCTTTTATGTCAATTTTGACACTATTCAATAGTTGATTTTTGTGAAACTCATAACAGATTGATTACTTCGCAAAAAGTCAATTAAATAAATCCTATTATATCATATTATCCTAGAAAAGTAGTTTAATTCATTAAAAGTTTCATATTATATTTATTTGGGTATTTATAATATCAATTATTTTAATTTTTCACTATTATAGTAATTACTGCATCATCATTGTGGCATAAATAAAATAAATTATTTAATGTCTACAAATTATAAATAAAATATAATTATGTAGGAAATCTTTTTATCTTTTTAATGAATATTTATAATCTAAAATACAACATATATAACCCTATGTAACAATTTTTTTCTAAAAGATATATGCTTGTGTCATTTTTGTATTCATTTTAACTTAATTAAAATAAAGTGTCATTATCACTTACAAGTGGATCCATGGGGTCCCAAAATCGACCCAAAGATGCCCATGGTCGACCATGTATCAAAAAATAGTGTTAAAAAACGTTTTAGGGTAATTTAGTATTATTATAATATTATTCTTTAACCCTTATTTACCGGATATACCCTTAACCATGGTAAATAAAATATTTACCGCAGTAATTATTGAAAATGTATAAAAATAAAAGTTACCTATTTACACAATTTGAACATCCTGATTCCAAATATGAAATCCATTTTCCTAAATTAAAAACACATAAGTGTCAGAAATTAATTTAAAATTAATTCCCGCTGTCAAAACAAAAAGCGTGTTTTTAAGAGATAATAACTATCAAACGATTGACACTTGTTTATGTTCGGTTTAATTGTAATATTATGTCCAATGACCACCATTATATTAAATGGTAAAAATATATTCTAAATATACTTTAAAACTACTAAAATTAATAATTTATCACTATTAATTATTTTGATTAAAAAAGTTGTTTTTAATTAAAATTTAGTAATTTTCACTATTCATCAAAATATGAAAGTTATCCGAAAAGTACCAAAATTTCACCTTAGGCTAAATTAGATATTCCGAATCCAAAAATGAAGTATATTTTGAAATATAAAATATATATAATTTTAAAAAGTAGTTATTACTATTCATAACGGCTAGTTTGATTAGTTGTTAGAACTCGGTGTTGCGTACAACACACGCTATCGCATTATTCAAAGAGAAGCGTACCGTAGAAGCTTGGGGTGTTACATCTCCAAACTGAGTTATTTATAAGATAACTTAATAATTTTTATAAATAGTCAAAATAAATTATTTTTATATGTTTTTAGGTCACAATATTAACCTTACCTTTGGGATTTAATCCTTACTTAAACTCTTAACACTAACTATGACAACAAGGAGTTTTTAATCATCAGGGTTAGTATATTTACTATAGAATTCCAAAAGATCCCAAAATGGATCATTGATGAAAAATTTAACATTATTCTATTTAGTTTGATGAGTTTAATATTTTTTATTAAATATATATAATTTAATAGAATATTATTTATTTTAAAGTATCATTTATTTTAATTTTAATACTATTTAAAATATGCCTTTTCAAAAGTATCATAACAACATGATAACATCAAAAAAACACATATAATACATCTATAATATTTAAATGTCTTCTATAAATTGTTTTTATGTCATTGATTATGTTAAATAATATTTACATTAATATTTTTATAATCAAGTATTTGATATTTCCTTTAATTAAATAATTACCACATCATCATAATGTAAGAATTTAATTTAATTATTTATTATATAATGACTAAAAATAAATTTTCAAAGTGACTATAAATTTATTATCTTTCAAATGAATATTTATAGTCTAATTTATATTTTTTATAAAGCTATATTAATTTTTTTACTTATAAAAATATTATTTAACATTTTTAACATATCTTTAAATAAAATATAATAAATTTGATATTCATAACCAAGTGTACTAAAAGGTTATAATTTCATCATAAGGTTTTTTTTGGTAAAACAAATCATGTAATGAAATTAGGAAAAATCTTAGGGTAATTTTATAATTTTATACTAATATTTTTATCATTAATTGCCCAATTTACCCATAACCTAGGTAAATAAAATTTTATTAAAATTACAATTCATAATATCTAAAAATTAATTTGATCCTATTAGACACTAAATATCATATTTTTTAAACCCATTTATTTCCATTTTTTTGAATCAAAATCACATAAGTGACTTAATAATGTTTAACGCTAATCCTAGAGATATAGCGAGAAGGCTGGTAAAAAGAAACGTTCAAATGTTCAACAAGTTTTTATTTGTAATTTCAAGATAAAAATGATTACAATAAACTAAATTGAATTAATATATTTATTAATTATATCATTTGACTTTAAAAACAACTTAAAATATAATTATATAAATAAATTAGATGAAAAATGTAGTTTTAAATTAAAATTCAGAAATTTTCACTGTCCATTAAAAAATGATGTTTTCCTAAAAATATAAATAACTCATAGAGAGTAATTTTTTATATACAAATTTAAAATTATAATTTTATTTTATCTTATAAATATTATATAAGTGTTAAAAACTAGATTTAAAATTGCTTATCCATTAAAAGGCGATAAAATTACCCTTTTTAAAAATGTAAGGCTTTATATGTAAAATTGGATTTTTTATTATCTTATTCCAATAAAATATATTGAATAAAAATGATAAATATATATTACAATATATCAGATATACATTTGAATAATATCATTCAGTGATTATAATTAATTTAATTTATTAATACCAAAAGACATTGGGAGAAAAAAAAACTATTTCCTTTACAATCAAATGGTATATATTTTGGATTCTAATTAATTGGTAACCAATGAATATATTTTATAAACCTTATATTTTAATAAGTTATTCAATTCTATTTATAAAAAATAACTTAACAGAAAGGTTGAACATTATTATATTAAATAATAATATTTTAATAATATATTATTGTTAGGTAAAACTCGATATTGTGTGTAATTTTGGTCATCAGAAGAACTTGACATTGTTTATAAAAAGATCGAAGCATAGTATTGAGAATAATTCAATCAAATATATGTGATTCATATAGCACAATTTGAAAATGGTATTGTGTATAATGCAATACATACATAGTGTTTTTCAAATAAAAAATCTATATTTGATATTGCGTGAAATGAATAAGATGGAAAAGATGGAATTAATTCAAAAAATATATATTTCAAAAAATATTGCGGTATTACACTTATAAATTTGTATTTCAATAAATAACCCATTACTCATTAAATTATATATATATAATGATCATAGTGATATATGATTAATGGGGATATGTGATTCATCAAGTATATTATGCCAACGAAATGAATGAATCGAAAGGATGTGAAAGAATTGATATGGACTGGTTGTATATACATTTTTTATAATGAAACATGTTGTCCTAAAAGATAAAAATATGTAGTTTAATGTTAAATTTATGAAAAATACGTAATAAGAGATATTTATATGAAATTATACATAGGTTTAAGGATTAAAATTAATGATGATGAAATTCAAATGATTCCCTTCCAAATAAGTTAATATTGTGATAACAATTAGAAATAATGGATAAGATAAGTGTAATATTGGTATACATAATAATATAATGAGGTAACGATTCAGTAGAGATTTATTTGAACCAAAATTGGTTTCAAAACCCTATTCAAGTTTTCCAAATGGTATTATGCTAATTTTGGAAGTCAAAATTTGGCATTATACCTTTACATCGTAGTCACAATACCTAACGAATATAAGGGAAAACATGGAAATGAAATTTCAAAATTCATGGAGTAATAAATGTTCTTTATGAAATATACATATATTAAGAACTAGATTATTTGAAATATAATAATTTTTATTCAGGAAATTTTATTATAACAATAATTGAATTCTTTCTGCTGAAGAATAAAAATTTTATGTTTTAAGAACTGATTAAATAATAGGGACTTATTTGGGAGTACTTAAAGGGTGATTAACGTTATCCATATTTTTTGAAATCAAATGAATAGTGAAAGAAAATTTATAGTATATTTTATAATTAGTTTAGGATTCACTAGTGTAATGAATTGGTTAAACATGTTTTATCACTCTCACGTATAGTAATTTTTTCTTATATAATGAATGTCTTTAGTAAGTATGGTAGATATCACGTCAAATTAGATTTTGGAAAAACATAATTTTACAAGTTTTATAAGAATAAATAAGTGAGTCGGTGACATAAAAATCATTGAATTTATTGACACAGATTATTGATTCTAACAATTTATTATAACTCAGTGGGATTCAATGACTTTTAAGACTTATTTATAATTGGTTTATTAACTAACTAAAAAAAATATGATAAAAATACAGCTAGTAGTCATAATGTTGTTGAAAATTAATGTTTCTAATGAAGGACAGTATGAAGGTGAAAAAATATTCATTTGATATTAAAAAATAGGATGAATGTCATTTTTTTTCCTGAATGAGAAAGCATGTGGAAATATGATCATGAGTATCATTAATGATGAATCACATGATGTAATCAATTTAATTTAATGGGTAAGTGCAATCCTAATAAGTATAAAGGTTATGAAATAAATATCACTTCATAAAAATAAGAAAAATTGATAGAAAAATATTATTCAAAATGGGTAGTGATAAAAAGTACCTGATACCTCTCAATCTCCTTAATTATAGTGCACAACAAAATGTGGAATAAATCATTAAAACATTGTTCTTTCTTTACGACACATCCTAAAAGAAAATTCAATATAATTAATAAGTATTTACTTTTCAATATAAATGATGAGATTTTAATAATACCGTAAACTCATTACTCTTAAAATATATTATCATTTATTGGTATTGTGTTGTTGAAATGTCATTGAATATTGGTGCACCCTATAACTCAAAGAATACTCTACCCTTCCAACCAAAATATATCCCAATCTCATATGATTACCAAAATTTATCTAGTTTAATCAACCATGAGGCCTTCAAAATTTGAACCTTAGGAAAGTTATACTGATGATGCATTTAATGTTATTTAATATAAATAAAATAATAATAATTATATCAATTCAAAAAATTTCTTTACCCTTATCTCCTCCCATTATTTCTCCTTGATTTGATTACCAAAGTTCCACTGTGAAAATAGTTTCATTGGAATTATATCATTGTACTTGTATAATGATTCCATGAAACTTTTACATTATATGTTATTTTTACTCATCATTTGATTATCTTCAATTTAGTTTACCATTATTAACAATTGATGGTTCCAATATTCATTTATATGGGTTTACCCACATTTCCTGTTAGAAGATACAACTGAATATGATAAAATAAAAAAATTATATTTTTTTCATAGTACAAATGAAAAAAATTGATTTGTTATATTTTGGACACAATTATAAAACTCTGGATCCATGCTAATAATTAATCTTTAACAGATCCGTGGGTTTATCCCTATTAGTATCCTTTGAAAGACGTGTCCATTCCAATTCATGCACCGATTTATCTACATGTGGTGGCGTTGATGTTGAAGGATCATAATCATCAAATCTTGGATGAATATGAGTATGAAATGGAGGCAGCGTATACATGGAGGGATGAGGATATAAGGGAACGTGATACATCATAGGATAATAAAAGGTTATATATGAAGAAGAGCCTAAATAAGATGATTATGGAGTAATATGTGGTAATATCCCTGGATGATAATGTAGAGAAGGATAATATGTGGTAGATGATATGTTTACTGGTCGATCATGGTGTGAATGGATAAGATGAGTTCTCTGTCTAGCTTTAGTAGCACCCCCATAGATTATCCATGTTTCTGACCCCTACTAGTAATACGAATAGTGGTTATCTCTGTTTGAGATTAATGTCCAAAAAATAAATTTTATAGTGAATAATAACATAGCATTAAATGTAATTCAGACGAAAAATATTAAAATTATTAAACTAACTAAGGGAGACATATGATAGATCCTTAGCTTGCATAATCATTGATCGTTATCAAATAGCCTCTTCCTTCAAATTTCTGAAATATCTTTTATAATTTACCAAATTTATATAAATATAAATAATAAACATTTCGAAAAAACCTTAAAATAAAGAGTTATTTAACAAAAAATATATATCCAACAAGTGATAAAGGATATGGAAGCCCAAATTTGTATGATATATGGAATACAATTCAAATTTTGTAACAAAAATTTACCCACCACCATGTGAGAAGAATTAATGTATCATTTTATCCTTCCATAAGACTTAATAAAATCCAATGATTATCCAATAACTGAGACAATAACTTCCAACCATCAACATCAATTTTAATTGGGTCTACAAACAAATAGAGTGTTCATATATTGTGAAAAAGATTATATTTACTTGGATTACCCGAAATTATCAATTATTAATTATTATAATATAATACATGATATTATAGTTTAAAATTGAACAATTAAATTAATATTTTACTGCTTAACAAAAATTTATAAGAACAAATGAAGGGAATTTTAAGAATCATTTCAAATCCATTCAAGTTTTCAACGTAAAAAAACATTTTTGGAAATATATTTAATAATATTTAATGAAATATAAACATATCATAGATTATAATTTAATTTATGAGGATAAAATGTTCCTTTTAAAGAAAAATTGAATGAGGAATAATGAATATAAAGATACAAGGGTCAAATGTTCATTCATAAGGAATGAAATTTGTGAAAAATAGAAATAACAATTTGAAATAAAGAATGGATTTATATTTGATGAACATAATTTAAAAAAATAAAAATACAATTTAAAATCCATTTCAAATTTATAAATAGTGAAATAAAATATAGGGGGATTAATAATTTAAAACACCATTAAGATGAAAATATGTAACCAAAAATAATAATGAACAATAAAATTATGTGAGAATAATTAGAGGAAATGAAAAAATATTAAGATAATATCTCATAATAATGTTTCATAAAAACAATCATGTGTATGTACCAAAATTAATACGGTTGGAAAACATTATGAATCTTTTATTGTTTCATGTTATTGTGAGAACTATGTCTATAAAGTTTATTTTATGTTGGAGTTGAATATAGAGAGTATTTTCATGGGATAAAAAGGTTTATATGGTTCAATTTCAAAGAAAGAATCATATCCCTAAATTATTTAACCCATGAGAGTAAAATATCCTCGTAAAACTATATATAATAATTTAAGTCATATGAAATCTGATTCCACATAGATAACAAACAAGTTTCTATTGTAAGTTCCCACTATTGTACACATGTTCTCTCCCATTTATTATTTGTATATAACCACCAGTCATATAATAACCCCCAAATAAAATAAAAATAAATAAATTAATAGATTATTCAATTACATAATCAGTTAATATATAATACAAAAAAAAACATTATATTGGATTTTTTAAATTAGATAAAACGATTTTAAAAAACACATATATCAACTGAAATATCATTTATTAGGATATACATTAAAACAATAACCAAAAAAACTTTTTAAAAATAATCGATAATAATCGTGACCTAACATGATCTAAGTTATGTTTTAATACATTGATAAAAATAGAAAAAATTCTCGGTAAAAGTTATGATTGATTAAAAAACTTCTTATATGGATTATTAAAAGAACTAAATAAATAATACAAGAATAAAGTGAGATCACTGGAGGAGAAGAGAGGGGAGACTGCCACTCGGGCAAGGGTAGATTAGAGATCATGGGGTGGGATGGTTGGAGGGGAGACCAAGGGTGTTATTTTAATACAATATATAAATTCTTTTTAAAATAGAATTTGTATCGGTTGAACTATTTCAACGGTTTCTGAAAACTATTAGTATATTCTTATACATACCAACTGTTTTTAAAAACCATAGGAATATATTGTTGAAAGTAACAGTTTACCAACGGTTCAAGTAATATGTTGGTATAGATGCATGGGTATATACTCATTTCCAAGTAGTCACATATTTACCATATTCATTGGGGGGGTATACAATTATAGGCCCTCCCATTAGTTAAAAATAATCCATTATAATTTGTTCCAGAATATCATGAAATATTAACTATATAACAAAAATCAAAAAAATAAACAGATTTCACAAACATTTCCATAGTTCATTATATAATAACACGTGGAAAATAAATTGGTTTAATAAACATTTTAGTTTCATAATAATAATCAAACTGGACATATAATAAGTAAATTGTCCTTATATCATATCACAAGTAAATAACAAATAAAATCAAAGAATGTTATCATATAAAATAATTCCATTAAAATATCTCTTGAAATATTTCGCAAGGAAAATATCCTTTTCATTTTTGAATTGATTATTTAAAATATAAAAATTTCAAATAACATTAACCAAAAATTTTAATTTTTAAAAAACCAAGGAATCATGTAAATGAAACAACAAATCTTTGAGTGTTCATGATGGCATGTATTTTTTTCATTTCATATATAATAAAAAAAATTAATTTCCATTTATCATAAGAAGTTAAAAGTACATATTTTAGATAATAACATGAATAATTATTTTAAAAAAAATTAAAAGAAAAAATGGGTTAAAATATCTTTAAATAATAATAGTATAATATTGAAAAAATTCTTGAAAATATTTTAATAAAAAAGGATATTGAAGAAAAATACTTGTTGATAAAGATGAAATAAAGGCCTTCTTTCTTAAAAATACTATCTCAATAAATTTAAGAAACAATACGAAAAAATTGGTATTATTTAATTAATATTAAATGAATAAAACAATTGGAATAAAATCGATGACATTATTGATAGTTATGTCATGAAAGTTTATCATCATAAACACAATCGTAATGAATCTCGTTAAATAATGAGATTACAACATGAAACCCTTAAAAATTTTGTATATTTTGAATCATATTCCACAGGAAATGATAAATTAAAATTATTATTTAAATACGAATATCATAAGGATATTAATGACATAACAATTGAATGGTTATTTATGTAAACCTCATAAAATATGATATTTGAATAATAAAACATATGTCTAAAAGAAGATAATTTGTTAAAATATTCCTTAACAACTCTAGTAATCCTTGAATCAAAACCTCGTTAAAGATAAAACCTTATATAGATTTTAAAATTTCAGTCATTTTGATGAAAAAATAATAATATAATCACTTGGGAACAATTTACACCAAAACATATATGAAAGTGTTGAATATAGCCAATGTCACATAGAAATAAATGTTGGACGAGAAACCCCATATATCAAGTTCAACAAGATTTTAAAGATATATAGAATTATATATAATAAATATTATTTTATTATAATTATATAAAATAATCATTAAAATTATTATAATATCATATATAACCCAATTATACAATTTCAACACATATTTATGAATAATTCACTGTTAAAATGTCATTTCATGGTGTTATTTGTTGCGTTTCTCATTGAATTTGTCTTATGTATTTATGATCCATGTACTTTGAAATTTCTTCCATAATATCAATAATTTATTTATTTTATAAATACCATATAACCTCATTATATAAATATTTTTAATCACCTATAAAAGGTAGATAAACAAATATGATTCACACCATTCATAGATATGGTTAGCCAAACGTATGCATGAACAATATTTTTATTTTCTAAAAAAAGAAGGTATGAAACATAAATAATATTTTCTTATTATATAAACAAAATTATATTATAATTAATATTTTTATATATACATTAAAACTATCCTTATAACAATTCATGTAAAGTGGAAATGATAAACAAATCACATATCTTCATAGAGGTGGTAGTCCACCCATACACACGAGAGACACTATTATTTTCCAAAAATTTGAAATTTAAGAAGGTAGATAAGATATTATAAATAAAGAAAAAAAATTATTTCAGAAATATAATATAAAAATATTAAAAATTTTATAATAACCATCCATGGTACATAGGGATGGAAAATGAATTGTATTTCTAGAAGTAATAGGTAGTCCACATGCTTGGACAAGAGATACATTAACTTCCCATTTTATGGAATAGTGAGTTGATAATTGTGGATCCATATTAATAAATAAATTTATGTATATTTAGGATACTGAATTTATTATTTTATTGTGAATTAAATATATTTATAAGCAATTCAATAATAAAAAAAACGAAAGAGGTCGGGTAGGATTATTAACTATTCTTTGGTATAAATCCATTATATTATTTCTAAAGGACCCTTGGAATTGTTTTTAAGATTAAAAAACATATAATTTGTGTATAGTTAGATTCAGAAGTTAAATGGGACGAGTTTGGTTGAGTATGATAGCCCACAATGGGTTAGATAAGAGATAGAAGGGGTGTCGTTTTATAAGTGTTGGGATTGTCACATTGGGAAATTTATGGAATATTAAAATATAATATGTTTCAAAATATTATGAAATGGGTCCATTATTAAATTTAATCAATGAAAATGAGGATATGGTCTCAATATATCCACATAATCAAATTTACATAGGCATTAATATCATTTTAGACCTTATCTTACAGATTATCCCATTGGTTAATCAATTTTATCCTTAATTGTGGTACTGAATTTTTTAATATTAATGGGTTATAATTGTTCTTATAATGTTAAAATTTTATCAAAAATTGATATTCTATTAAATATTATACTATATATATTAGACCATGTCCTATTTAATATTTTATATGATTTTTAAATAATTTAATTAGATAATGTTTTTTATAGAATATTATTATTTATATTTTTGAAACTATAAATTTAATTTCATTTTAAAGTCATTAATATAGTAATGGACTTTGAATATAAACGTTTAAGTCATTAATAATACGTTATATTTTGTTAAAAAATCCTTTAACCTCAATTAATCATTCAAATTACATTAATGTTAATGTTTTTAATATCACTTACTTGACTTTAATACTTCTTACACAAGCATAGAGTTAACATTGTATAAGTGTAGAATGAAATTTTATAACCACTAAAATTATTAATAAATTACCATCATTAAAATAATTTTATTATTCTCAAAATAACCTAAAATATTCATTAAAAAATTATTTATATACGTATGATAACATATAACTTTAATTTAAAGTAAGTGAGTGTCATCTTGGAATATTCATTATATAAATTATTTTAAATATTATTATCAAGTGAAAATGGTTGAAAAATTTCATATATTATAATTTAAGATGGATATGGTAAAATTTATTAGATCTATAGAAATAAAGTCAATTTTTGGGTTGATTTTGAGGCATAAAATTATTCATTTTAACCATATTCTACCCATTTTAACCTTAACAAAGTTAAAAATATTCACTATATTTATTATAAAAAAAAATAGAAGGCAAAAATTTACTAAATTTAAAATTAATCATTAAAAAACAGAGTATCCATTATCCATTATTCAAATTATATAATTAGAAGAAGGCAATGTTAATAAAAATTTATAAAACATAATGAAAAACTATTTTTAGACAACAACATTTTAAATCATAAATAATTAGTTATATCGAGATCATGAAAATTATTGATTCAAATGGAATTGATTATGTAATTATAATATAAATATATTATTTCCAACTTTAATACAATGTTAATAATATAATGGGACTATTAAATTACTTTTTCTAATGAAAAGAATTGGATGCATTTTAAAAATGAGTATTTTTAACAATTCCCTGAAAAATCGATATTCTAAGAAAAGTACCACACTTTTACCCAAATTTATTCTTTATATTATGATTATAAAAATAATTTTCATTATATGAAATTCGATTTTTTCATTTATGGAAATTTATTAAATTTTCATGCAAAAAATTCAATAAAAATAAAATTTCAATATAATGTCTTTATGAATTAACAAAATTAATTCACTAATAAAAGTGTTATTATTTATTATGAATTAATAAATAATTTTTTAATAGGAAAATTATACATTTATTTCAAAATTTGTTTACTCATATTCAAATACGCCCTTTTAATGGCTTGGTTATTATAGTCACATTTAAATAATTATAATATTAGAATATATCTCATTTCACTTAAAGATTTGGCTAGTGTGTTCAGAAATATATTGTGTTTATTTTTTCATAAAAGTAAATTGTTGAATTGTTATAGGTTTAGTGTAGCTCTATAGGATAATTACATGTGTGATGATAAAATCTATTGAGTTTATGATAGATGATTTTTAAATTGAATCCATATAGTTGTAAAGTGCACAATTTGTTATTGGATAGTGTGATCATCATAAATTGTGGAATTTAGTAGATGGTGAGGATGATGTTTATAGTGAGTAGGTAATGATTTCTAATTCTTCCTTTTAGTGATCATGTATGATATTGATGATCTCATCCATTCATTATGTGTAGTAATTAAAGGATAATGGTCTATAGAGGAATGCCGACCATGTGGTTAGGGTTGTAGGAGTGTTGAGACTATTTCCTAGATGGTTAAGGTAACATTATAATATTTATGTGTATATTATTCCAATTTTATCTAGTTCTATAATGAGTACTAGAGTAGATTTTTAGATTTAGTGTTAGAAAGAATCTTGATATTATCATCATGTTCAAATTGGTTTGAATGTGATCTGAGTGTGAGTCACATTTGAGGTGCGTTAGTACTTTTGAGTGGAGTATGACAGTGCAATCAGTTTTCCATGGAAATATATCAAGATTCACATTTGAAATTTGGTATGGATTTTGGGATGACATCATGACACTTTTAAGAGTTAAGGAATCTTGATCAGGTAGTAATATAATGTTTATAGGTTTTGAAAATGCATTTTTAAGGATTTCCATCTAGGGATTGTTCGAATGAAGTTTTTTCCGGTATTTTGGTACTGTTAAATGGAATCCATACCTTGTTGGTTGTAGATCATTGGAGTTGAGATTTTATTATTTATTCTTATGTAGAATAGAAGAATTACTTATAATCACACCGGGAAAGAAAATTCTTATGGTAGAGAGCACATTAAGAAACAAGAGGAGCTAGTTGATGTCACTGTAGTATCTTAGGATATTTCGGTGGGGTAAGAAATATCTATGAATTTTTTATGGTGAAAGGTGGTGGATCTATTTTTCTGAATAGTGTTGAAAACTTTTTGAGTTTCATAGAAGAATATCATTCAGGGTCTGGGGATACAACGTAGTAAGTTGATTATGAATTTAATTCCATGATTGGTCACATTTCATAGGAAAATAATAATGAGGATTATTTGGGATTATTTGTGATCAGGTGGGCAGTTTTCAAAATACATGAACCCATGAATGATGGTATATTATTAACAAATTAATTTTTTTAATTCCGTTGAGGTCATCATTTTGAGAACCATTATTTGAAAGTATGAAATTTTGGGAATCAAAAATATTATTTTGGAGATTTCATGAGGAGGGAGAAGCATCATAGGTTATTTCGTAAATAATTGAGAGGAAAACCCGTCCTAGACCCCATATAAGGGGTCGTACCCTTAATTGGTGGAGTAACTTTTGTTTTTGAAAGGGTTTCTTCTTGTCATGTATCATGGTTGTCCATGGAGTATAATCTTACAACATTCCCCACCATTTCATTGAGTTTACATCACTTGATGAATATATTTATGATTTTTTATTTAATTTAATTAATAAGGGTAATTTATCGTGTCTCTATTATTATGTATTTTTTAATAAGATGATTGGGGTGTTCTATAGACCTTCTTGAGTTGTTGGTTGTTGTTTTTGTGTGGTGGGATGACTCATTGAGATTTTATAATATTATTATTATTTGTTTTAACTGAGATATTAATTATAAATTATATAATTAATAATAATTTTTTATAAATAATAAACATTTATATCATGGATTAGGTTATGTTGAAGGATTGTAGTAGACCAAACCTTGTTTCTCTAAGGCTAACTGAGACAATGTTGTTTGTTGATGTTTTAAGCATTATGATTATTTAAATTATACTGAAAAATGAAATATATAGTTTTATATTTTATTTATCTAATCATTTTTGTTCGAGTTAGGGCCTCATATATATGGATATTATTCAGTTGTAATTTGATGAATGTGGGAAAGTTTCCATGAATACTTTAAATTAAATGAAATACCCCTCAGAATTACAAATGAGTTAATGAATTTTTGTTACAAAATTTGATATGTTTTCTCACCACAATGGGAAATTATTTTTTATAATTTAAGTACCTTTTTATTAAATTAAGATGCATATGGATGATTTTTGGTTCATTGTTCTATTAAAGACCCTTGAGAACTATCTTTTTTCCCCAACTACTAATGATCTAACTATTTGTTATAAACATATTCCGTTAAAAGAATAATTAATTAAAATAAAATGCAAATGAAAGAACGAGAGATGTTCTAGGGGAGTAAATAGACACATGAAAATCAACTTAGTGTCTCAACCAATAATTGAAAACTCCTGGATTATAACAGTATTTTATAAGATATATGGTACCTTATGGATGGGTATTTAATAAACTAATTGATCACAAAATACCTTGATAGGTAACATAAGTCCCCTTGATCATGGATGAGTAACTAATTGAATTTATTAGCTAGAGTAGGCTGTGATGGGACCATGATACACCCTATATTCATTGAGAACAATGATTATTGAGTGGGATGATCATTCTACCCGCACTAGTGTGTGAGTATCTGAGTGGTTACACTAGGAAAATTGAGGATTTATTGGGTGAGTCGATCAACCTAAAATAAATTTATAAGGGTGATGGGATCTTAGTCAAATCTTTGTGTGATGATAGTATGGACATCCAATGAGTCTAGTGAATCCATAAGGTAATCCTAATGACATAATAGATTGTTATATTCTATGAGTGATGTGTTGGGACCGAGTGATGAGACTGAAATTAGGGAGCATGTGTAGGGTTTCTATGTTATGGTGAGACATAGTGGACCTCAGTGGGTTCCCAAATGAAATATTGACCATAATGAGGGTTAGTGTAAGAGAATATGTGTTTTTAACGTTGAGTGTCACCTTAAAAATAGAAGATCGATGGTTTGATCTTGAAATGGGTTAGTGATGATAGTTATATATGATATCATCAGAGGGACACACATCCATTGATTCTTCATGAACAAATTCCCTAGATACCACCTAGGATTCTACCTACAGGTCTATCTATAATGAATATGTCACATCACACAAGATTCAGGTTTTTCACTTTTTATTCATTGGGTTCTACGGATTCTTTCCAAGATCTAGTATTTATGCATTCTATCCATTAGATACCTTATATACATCATAGGATCTATATTTATGAATACTAGTTATTGGATTCCTTTTATAATTTATAGGATCCTACTTTAATCCCAATACTTATTGTATTTCTGAGATTCATCCTACAATCCAATGTTTAAACCTTCTACACGTTATGTTACCAGGATACTTTCTAGGATATGTATTTATGGATATTAATTATTGTATTCTTTGTATTATTCATTTGATCTAGTGTTTACTCATACTACTATATGGGATACCTAGGATATTTCCTAGGACACCGTGTATTACATGTTAAAATATGGTCTTTGAGCTTGGTATATATTTGAGATGATTATTCTGTATTGTCATAGAAACCATAAATCTATCCAATGAAGGTATGGTCAATCCTAGGTTCTCCTTATAACTTGATGATTGATGGTTTTTATCTACATACACTTCCATGACTACACTTATTAAATATTTTGAGCACGTCACATGTGTTTACACTTATTTAATATTTATATAATGGCCACAATTGTTTGTGGAAAAATAATTTACACCCACAACCTAATTGGTTGGCCTTGACACTTGGGAACATGAGAAGATCCTAAAAATCATAATATAATGTATGGTATAATTCAAGTGATTTATGATCGTGTGTAATATCTCTTAAAAGATTAGATATTTGGAATATGTGATGCTCAGAGATGGAAGTAGATCCTATTGTATATTTATTCCCTTTGGTTTATTAATTTATATGTGATTTTCCATGTGGGTAGTTGTTTAATGTGTGTTTTTATGACCGTGTGTCAGTATGAATGTATTCTTCGACAATCATTTATTATTGATGTTATATTTTATTGCTTCTATATACTATAATTATTTGTGAGTGATGTTGTTTGGATAATGTTTTAATTCTCATATGATGGTATAGTCTCAATAAATCAACACCCTAGACCATCACCACTAGTCTGAAACCTCTAGTATATAGGGATGTATTCCCGAGGTTATATAGTGGCCACCTTCTTAAGCACCATTGGGTGGTCTAATGTGAGGGTGTAACATATATTATGAATAGTTGTGTCATATAATATATTGTTAAAATGATTTCAATCATATGGTTTCTAAGAGATCGATATTAGATGGTTTTATCGTTAAAATAATAGTTTCAAGAGTTATAACACCTTATAAAATGACTCATGGATTAGATTCATGAGTTGGTTGAGGTATAATTTACTCAGAGATTGTAAAACCAGATAAAATAGAACTGCATAGAGGACTACCCCTAGGAGACCTATAAAAAATTCTACTATTTGATGGTTGTAAGGGTTGTATCCTGACTTGGACACTTAGAAGGATGATGCAATCTTCCTCATCCATATTTCACCTGAGGATCTAGCATGTTGTGAAAGAAGGGATAATTCCATTTGGGTGATGGATGATTTAACTTTTCTAGTTATTAAATTTAAATATCACAAGCCCTCATATGCCACTCTAGTTTTCTAAATGAATATTGGATGAAGGTGGTTCCAATCCTCTTTAGTGAATAGAACTCAAGATATTATGGTATTTTCTATTTCATTTAACACATGTATTTCATATGGATTTTTAAGGGTGACATTGGGATGGTTTTTAATAACATTCTATAATTAACTGAGTGTTTTTAATCCTGAATTAATCCTATCGGTACATACCTTACCCATCAAATGTACTAAACTATGTTGTGTGTAATGGGAACATTGTATTTATAATCATGAACTACTAAAAGAAATATTGGGTTACAGAGATAGAGTAATAAAAAAATAATTCTCAATTGGATAAAGTTTTCTATAGGAATCATATGTTTGAGGAAGCTTCAAGGGAACTCTAAGATATAATGAGGTGGAATTATGAATAATTATTTCAATAAATTCAATGAATGTTAAATGGAAAATTTCTTGGGATGGGGTAAAATATAACAAAAATATATTTTAGAATGTATTCCATTTTAAATAAGACAATGTATAGCTTATTATTTAACAAACAAAACAAAACTAAAATGCACCATTATATAATTTATTAAGATACAATTTAGAAATGAATGATAAACATTAATACATCATGATATTACCGTATGAAACATATTTAATAGAATCACAATTGTAATAAAATGACGGGTATATAAAAATACCACCAACATGAAAATATGATCCTTGAGATTTTATTTTTCGATCATTCCTCTGTTCATAACTATGAATATAATAAAAAAATATTAGAAATATAATATAAATTTTGAGAATTAATTAAATGAAAATAATCATTGATTTTTAGAAATGTATGTAACCCTATATATTTTAATATAATTTCACTATTATAGCTATGGTAATTAAACATATGGATATTATATATATAAAAATATGAAATTTTTATGTTATAAATATGGTTTTTGGACATATGGATATTTGAAATATGGTCGTTGGACATATGGTTATTGTATTAAATGATTTAAAATATTTATATTGAAGTTATATAAATGTTAATAAAAAATTGAAAGTAACATAGTTCAATAATAAAAAATAAAACTTGAATGAATTAAAAATAATAATTAAAATATTTTATTAATAATATATGTATCTATTTATTACGTATTATTATTATTATTATTTTTAATGAAATATTTAATGGTATGAAATAAAAATGGAAAATTATAATACTAAATGGTTTGGAAAATTTGGTTGGTTAGAAGATAAATAATTACTATGGGATGTGATTTAAGAAGTTTATAGATAAAAAGGGGATTTTTCGGTTAAATAATTTTTGTTTGTATGGTGACTAAAAATTTGAAAAAAATATTAATAGGGAAATATAAATACAATGGAAACAAAAACATACAGGGAAGGAGAGTTGAGGTAAAATATATTAATAAAGACAGAGGTAATCCCCTCACACAATGTTAGTAAAATTAGGTGGAAGAGATCCAATAGCCAAATAAATGATTGTCACCTCTTCTTGATCTCCTTTATAAGTGAGAATGTCGACCACTTTGTTCCCCTTTAGTCCAGAGTAGTGGATCAAAAAATGGTGGTTCAACATACAACTGTATTATCTGACTATATACATAAAAATATGGTTGTCATATGGAAATCCAGATTAGCATTTTACAATTGTGTATGATTCAGATTCAAATTTTACAATATTGATGTTATACACAATTCGTAATGCTAAAATAAAATCCACTACTAGATCCTCTACATCTACTAAATTCCACTCTTCTTGGCTGACTAAAAATGAAAGAATGGATGATCTATACTTATCATATATTATTTTACAACTTCCTATGAAAAAATGAATACAAAACTCATCTGTTTTAAAATTTGGTCTTTGAGAAGGGGGTATTCACTTCACCCAATACCTGTGGCTTTTACAATACAACAAATCCCAGTTGTAGAATTTTTAATCCATACGATAAAGAGATGCAGGAGAAAAACCAATTTTTAGGGGTAGTTTAGGTCGGAGACTAGTGATAGAATCTTACATTTCATATACACTTATATGAGTTTTGAAAACTAGTGGAGTGTTGTGTTTTGGCCCTCAAATAAGACCTATAATACAATTACAATAATTACAGTATGACCCTATGAATCAAACACCACACCTACATGAATAGAAAATAGCATAACCAACAGCCCAATATTTTATTTATTCATTCATGTTTCGATATTCTGGTGTCCTAGGTGTAGAGGAACCACACCAATCCATCCCGAACATGGTGGTTAAACTCTACTATAGTGGCGATACTGTAGGGGAAGTCCTGCGGAAAAATTGCTCGATGCCAGGATGTTCAAAAGCTTGACACCTCTCATTTTTATTATATATAATCAAAACAATTCCAACTATATAACTTAGGTAGGCTCAAATTTTTGTTCCACATTATGGTTACCCATACTCATTCGGTGAAAAATTATACCACCCATTCAATATTCCAATTAGTATAACACCATCATCTAGATGAAAAATGGATTCCTTAATTTTGAATAAGAACACTACATGATGTGTATAGTTACCATAATAAATTTTATTCAAATTTTTATATCATTATTTTAGTAAAATTTAAATTATAAATACATAAATATTTAAGATCATTTAATTAATAATTAATATAAAATAATATTAAGAACACTAAATAATTAAAAAATTAATTTTTTTTAAAATATTTTTCTCTAAATTTTATATTTTAATTTCAAAAATAAATCAATAAAATTTGGAAAATAAAATAAAATAAATAAAATATATTTTAAGTCATATTTTTAAATGATGTAATATGTTACGATTTATTTTTTTGTATAGAAATAAGTTATAGGGTTTTATAGTGAATGACATTGATAAACTGTAAAAATAAAAAAATATAGAATATATTTATAATTTTGTGCAAAACATATAAAAAAATTACAAGTGGATTATGAAGGTAAAATATATAATTCATTTTTATAACAAATTTGAGATAATTTCCTGTTAAAAGGATATCATTAACCATTATGTTTGGGAAATTGAAAATATGCTTCTCAAACTCACCTATAAAAGTAATTATTCCCCACATCATCCCAAACACTCATATTCTTCATTCATTTATTTAACCCCTACCCATTTATCCTCAATTAAAGAATTTATAGATTACTAGTTTCTTATGGTCCCAAGAAGGAGGAACAAATTCTTTATTTTGAAAGAACTTATTTTAAAGAGTGAATCCATAAAAGTAAGTATCAAAGTTTTTATCCTAAATAATCAATTAACTTATAATATATAGTCTTTAAAAATCCCATTATCTATTATAATGATGTTCAGTTATCTTAATTAGTATGATATGTAATTTTTAACAATTATATAACTGTAAACACATACCTATACATTATAATACAATGTTCTTGTTTGAATAGGCTCAACCACATAATTGAACAATTCTATAAAAATATCTTCATTATCATGTAGAATAAATAAAAATAAATTTATAATCATAATATTTGAAATTGAGGAGTGTTTTATATAATGAATATGGGTTTTTAAGTGTCACATAAAAATGAATACTCATTATAAAAAAACATTGTTTAATTAGTAAATTACTAGAAACTTGTTCATCATGGATTATACTATTTTAATCCACACCCTTACCCTCCATAAAATGAAAATGGGACCAAAAAAATCATTTAATAAAACGTATTCCACTACCTTGACTAATTTTTTAATGATGCACTTGTAATCATTGAACAAGGATCGATATAACTATTAGTAAACTTATATTAAACAATTGATATTAGTAACATTTTATGATGTAAAAAATAGATAACTAATATATACGTAATAAATAATTATAATTTAAGAGTTTAAAATGTATTAGGTATTTTTGTTTCTGAAATAACTAATAAATATGGTTATATTTATTATACTATAGGTTAAAGTTCCTTCATGAATTTTGGCAGTAAATTAAATATTTCTTTTCAAAACTAACACTTAAATGATGAATATTTATTTATAAATTACTATTACGGTAATTTCTTAGATATTTTACTAAATAACCCTATATATATTCTCCTCCATAAGTTATAGATAGGTTTTATATATTTTCTTACTATTTAACCTCTTTTTTTTAATAATTCAAAATAAAGAGGTCTTATAAGAAGAAACACACTTATCTAGTATTTTCGTTCAGTATATTATTTATATATTTTTTATAAATATAATTCTCAATAATTTTATTGTTTTGTATGGTAATTTTTTTATTAATTCATTTCAAACCCCATTAATGAAATATTTGTTATCATTTTCGTCATGGTTCATTTTTTATTTAATTTATGTTTCTTTAGAAAATGGTGAATGATGCCTATGTTTAATGTTTTACACACTATTTCAGTTTTCAACACCATATTTTGTATTCATTGGTGATTGTTTTTAAAAAATTGCATGGTTTTATAATTAAAATTATATTCTCAATATTTTTTTTAATAATTTCCATCCATGTAAATGTTGTTAAAAATGAATAGAGTATTTATTATTGATTTATAAAGTAATTATATAAAACAAATATTACGTATTTTTTTATATTATTTATTATCATATATCTATTCATATTCTTCAATGGTGATATTCACTAGTAATACCATCCACCTTTCTTCTAGGTATGGATTACAAATATGTTTTCTGAAAATATTCATGAAACCATTTTATTTCTTAGGGGATAATTATGTTCTAATGTAATTATGAGTGTTTTCATATACATATTGCACTACTATTTATTGTGTTTCGAATTATGATGTGTGGGCATAATGTTTTGTAATCCTAAAATTCATTGGGAAATTATTTATATCTCATGAGTTGATATTCAAGGGAATGGGAAGTGAACCCAATCCACTTTGGTACTATGTAAACCTTTTTTGAGGGAGTTGAGAGTGAACCTATTACACTATAAGACTTTTCCCGTCACTAATGATTATCTTAGTGGAAAATATTAGAATAAGAAATATTTTTCATACTTATGTATATTCCACATTAATCTTCCACATATATCTATTATGAAATATTGTTATATTATGTTTTACACAGTAAATGATTATTTACTCATATTTTCATACACTTTTGACTCGTGTATTATTCTATGATAATAAAATTATGTGACGAAATTTGATTTTTTTTCTAGGTTTTTATGGATTATTATTTTATTATTTTATGATCGTGAACCATGATTATGTTCACATAAAATCATGATTATCTTATTGTCAATTATGAAATTCGATTGTCATTTATTATGTTCACCCTCACCGAGTGTTTGAGATCCC
Organism: Viscum album; assembly: GCA_963277665.1. NCBI lineage: Eukaryota > Viridiplantae > Streptophyta > Magnoliopsida > Santalales > Viscaceae > Viscum > Viscum album. Next base: position 609,090,371 of record OY728129.1, on the reverse strand, counting down.
CTTATTTTATGTTTATATTCCCCAATTTATGATAAGTGTATGAAAAATAATATATTTAATAGTGTATCATGTGAAAAGAATATTTTTTTTGGAAATAAAAGATATTTTTTAAAATTAAGTTGGTTATGAATCAAATTCCAAAAGACACAAAACCTAAATGTTTTGGCCGTCTGATTTATTGTGAGATGTAATAAATATTCATGTAAAATGATGATATACTAATGAATGTTTTAAGTAGTTCATCTGATGTGATATCTCCATGGAAACTATTAATTATTCCACACTTATCAATAAAATGTTTAACATTTAGTCAATCATGCCAATATCATGTGTTCTATGTCTACTTTCCTCAAAAGATTTGGTATCCCATCTAGTAAAATATTTATACCTTTAATTAATTTTGAAATCTTTACCACCAATAAAATTCCTTATTTTTTAAACCATTTTATCCTTAAAATTTATTATTTAAGAAATTTGTAATTGTTCCTAAGGAAAAAACACCAAAACATCTTGATGTTTCATCATCGATTAAGTTACAATGAAAATTGGCCTCTTATGAGAATGAACCAGAACTATCCAATATTTAAATTCATTACTACCTCTTCCTCAAAAATAAGAATACGTAATAATACATCCTAATACCATAATACTTGAATGTTTTATAATTCCTATGTCTAATTTTAAATATGACTTTAGAAACTAAGGTTTTCACTACCTTCTCATCCATGTGATCGATACACCCATTAAACAGCTCGTCAGTTCCAAGTGTTTATCTGGGATGCATTTATAATAAATAATGTTGGTTGAAATGTTTTATATTTCACTTCACCAAATCCACAGTATCTTATTTTGTGTAAATTAGTGAACACCATCCAAAATATTCAGTACAAAAACCTACTTAATGTAGATATCCATTGTTTATGATCCACTCCCTACATCCCAATAATCTTCTATTATTCATCCAGACAGAAACACCACCTTTGTCACCGACTATGTTAAAAAACCAAATCAAAGATCATCGAAGTAAAAATCATGTCCATATTTAGATAATTATGCGAAGAAACCCCATACTCATATAACTCAATTGATCTTATGGAACATAGCTGGAAACCCGCAAATATCCTTAGTTTTGGGTTTTATAGAAATTCTAGGGAAATTTCTCAAAACAAAAAATTTCAATCTCATTGAGACCTATTTATCCTTCGCTAAAAAATTATATATAATTAAAAGGATCCATACAAATTTACATTGACACATTATTCTATTTCATTTAACGTATGTAATTCTCCCAATGTTAACATCTTCATTCTGTGTCGTATGTGATGTAATATTCCCAAATATTAAATGATACCTAAGCCCTATTTTTCTATTAAATTATTTTTATTTTTATTTCAAAAAATTAATTTATATATAATGAATATTTTAAATTATTTAAATAATTTATTTTATGTTAAAAAATATTCTTATATTTCTGAACATTAAATGAAATAATTTTTTATTTAGGAACATAATCTGAAAATGAATCAAGGGCTAGTATGACCATGAGACTGATAGAATAGAAATATTAAATATATTATATTAAATTTATGTAGTTTTTGTTTGAAATAATGGAATATATAAAAAAGGATTATTATATGGAAAATATTATACCACCATTAAATTCAGAATGTGATTTTTCCCTTAGGCATGATATCACTATTGTGCGAATCGAGTGTTTGGTGAAATTACAGTTAGTATAAATATATTATACTACATGCACATGTTTTTTATAAAATAATGTAATATATCCCAATTAATATATCATATCGGAAATTTGAGATGAACATTAAATCTAGAATGTGGGTTTTACCTAAGGTGGGATATAACCATTTTGCACATTGGGTGTTTGGTGAGAATTCATGTAAGGGTAAATATATTATAATACGAGCATAATATTTCCCTAAAATAACTTAATATCTTATAAATAGTTTAAAAATTGAAAAATAGAAGACTAACATTAGGTATGAAAAGTGGGTTTTGCCCTATGCATGACATAAACACTACGCACATCGCTTATTTGATCAAATCACATGTAAGGGTATTTTATTTATTTTTTCAATTATATTATTATTATTCAATTTATATTTTTTATTCATCTCCCCAACATGAATCCACCATTTTCACAGAAAAAAAGATGAAAAAATCGTTGAAAATCATTATTTTTGACCCATTAAATTTTGCAACATCTTAATGGGATGAATTAAAAAACACGACATTAAATTCCCAGAATAATCATCGATTAAGTTGGGTTATTAGGTTTTTGATATTGGGTTTAAAAAATAGAACATAAATGAATTGGGTTTTGAAATATACAAAAGAATTTTATTTCACCGTTGGTCAATCTAGTTGAGTCAGAGAGACCATAAAACACATTTGGGATCCATGTATCATGTCTTTTGTTGTCCCATTTTATGGTTCTAGATACCATGATGTTTATCATCTTCCTCTTCCAGGGGGCACTATATAGAAGTTGATAAAGTGTTTTTTTAAATTTTTTTACTTCATTATTTATTCTCCTTCTTCTCAAATTCTCAAAAAAATTGGTTGAATAGTAAAATGATAAAACACAAATTACTTAGTGTTAATTGAAAAAATTATACAATGACAAATATGAAAAATAAAATAAATCACTGTAAAAATTATTAGACATAAATGAGGATGTATAATCAAGGTGAAATTTATGAAAAATTACCAGTTTATAATTATAAAAGAGAAATTTAAGAGAAATTATCAAAAGATAATTATTAAAGGATAATTAATGAGAAATTATCCAAATATTATTATAAAATGATAATTTATGAGAACATATCAAAAGATAATTATAAAATAATAATTCATAAGGGATTATCAAAAGAAAATTATCAAAGGGAAATTTATTATAAATTACTAGAAGATAATTACAAAATGATAAATTATAAGAACATATTATAAGATAATCATTAAAATATAAATTTTTTTAAAAAATATCAAATGATAGTTAAATGTTTTTGTCAAATAATGACTATAAAGAAAAACCATCTGTGTTCATTGTTTAATTTTGAGAGAGGTATTTTTTAATGTAATCTGTTTTTATAGTTCTTATTAAGAGTAAATATTCCTGAGCATACATCAGTATAATATGATAATTTAGTAATGAAATGACAGTGAGAAATTCTCATCACATTCGATATTATATTTCGTTTTAAAATAAAATTATGGGTTATAGTTCTAGGTTCATTTGAAGATCCTTGCGTATGGAATTATCAAAAAATATAATAATATGTATTGTGAGGATGGTTTCATGAATGGTGGGGTTTTCACTCCATATGTTGAACCACACATCATTGTTTTTCCTTGTGGTTTACAAAGTTTACTTTTGAGGTTGGATGTTCCTTACCACTTTTGGATTTTGTTACACATATTGCATTAGTATAAGATACATGTCGAAAAATTGATAACTGTGTTTTATTATTATCAGATGTAGGTCTGTGTGTATCCCATAAGGACCTTATGCGGCACTTGTTTCTATTAGTACGTTCATATATTATTATTCCTATTCAAGGATGATCATATTGATTGTATACAATAATTTACTTATAATGTTTTTATATTCTTTGTTGTGTGTTCTACCATGTATTGAGTTCCTTTAGATTTTTTTATTAAATACAAATTTAGGTGGACTATCATGAATTTTTCAACCCATATATAGGTAGTGTTAATGAATTGTGATGATAGATATGGTGGACATAAGAAACTAGTCAGGGTATGACGATTCCTTATGATTCTCGTATTATACACTCAATTCCTAGAGGGTGATGATGTGTATGTTACTCACTTCCTAGTGAATTTTAAGTATCTCTCAATGCCTAGAGGATGTTGAGAACATGAATCAATTTATTCCTAGTGTATTTAAAATTCTAAAATCAAATCATGAAGAGTAACATGATCGTTATAATCCATGATAGTCCTTGATTTCTGCTGACACATTGTTTATCCTTCCAACATTGATCAAATGTATGTATGACTAAGAATTTTTGGCTTCTTGGATATCCCATGACTGATCAGTTTTGGATTTTATGTGATTATTCTCATTAAATGTTTATTTATTTTGTAATGAAATTGTTTACTTTATCAAAATAGGTTAAAGGCACATTGGTGGTGTCTAAGTGATTCTTGAATTCACAACCTACTCATGAATTTCGTTGTGATTATAAATTTCATGACTTGAGAAACAATAATGGGAAAGGGATCTAGAATTAATGGATGAGTAGAGATGGAGCTTCTTGAATATTATGATATAATCTTAAGACCACACTATTTATTTAGTTATTTAAATGAATTTACTCAATATGGTTTTCTAGGAAGCTAGGAGGGTGTTTTAAAAATTGTGTGGGATGAATTCCATTCATTTAGATCCTTATTAAATTTGATTATTTTTTATACATTTTATTGATGTTTTTTATGTTATTACATGATACTATGTTAATATTCCCTACACTAGTCTACTTATATTCTCACTTTTAGATAGTATACTTTTTTTTACGGAGAGGAACACAAGAATTCATGTGGCTCTCCATTTTGGACTTGGTGGTTCTAGGTGTGATGTTAAAAAATGTTATCATAGTACTATGGTCCACTAGACTATTTCAAACATTTTATTAAGTTTGGATAAAGTATATATGATATTGGATGGTTGTAAATTATTTATTGGAACTATGATAGTTTTTGTTTCCAACAGTGTATAATAGACCTATAGGCTTCCATAAAGTGGGTAAAATAATATTTTACTACAACCATTAGTTAAATTCACATTTGGTGATGAACATTATAATGCCCAACCTCAGTACCCATAGTCAATGCATTATTACATAACATTGGCACGATCAATAGGGTTCAATTCTCGAAAGACTGATCAGTTTAGTATTTTTGGATGTACTATATACATTCATAAGATTTAAAGTACTTTTTAAAATGAAAAACAACAATAAAATTGTATCCTTTGACCACATTCATATCCATTTGACTATCACTATAGGCCAGTCATAATATTCTTGTTCACATCTTGGAAAAAAAATAAAATATAAAAAGGTGTGAGCTCAGATGCTCAGTAAGGATAAAAATATAGCAGAAACTTTCATAAACAATCATAAACTTTTAAGGCAATGTATAAGACTGAAACACAATTCTTTTAAACATAAAATTAATCATAATATGGAAATTATAAATAAACTAATTCTATTTACTTATTAAAATGGATATTCTACTAGTTGGATTATCATAAGTAATATCAATACTTAGTTTCATAATGTTAGAATGCATAACGCCAGACATTATAACCACATAGTCAGGGCCTTGTGCCTAGATGAAAAATAAGATTTTGTAAAGGCCTTGTTCCTAGAAAGTAGTTTTTCAAATGAGACCTACTGATTCATTTAGGAGCTATACCGGGCTCCACCTATCACTTACTATGTCCAATGCATTCCTCATATGAAAAGGTTTAAACATTACATAAACATTCATATTAAAACTATCATACGATATGTAAATACATTATCCATAAACTATGAATGGTACAAAAATAACACATCCAATATTAAAAATTTCAAAAAACATTCACTAAAATATGGAGGATTTGTATCATAACAAATAAACTTCAAACAATTTTAAAAACCATCCAAGGATGTTGACATAGTTGAAATGAAAAATATTGGAAAGAAATACCTCTTTCTATTTTCAAACCATTTAAAAGTTTCCAAATTAAAAGAGAAAACATATATTTTGAATAAATTCTTATAAGCTTTTATGGGAATCTTCGATGATGTTATAATAGTAGAAAATATCAGCACCCTCCATATAAGTTAAAAAAAGAAATTCTTACCTTAATTTGGTCGAAAAGATCATAAATTGCCTTAATTGGAAAATGACAGAAAGATTCCTTTAAAAACATATATGGTCAAATAATAGTATAAATGAATTTAACCCATAGTCTAGTAAATAGTTAAAATTATTTAAATTACATTTTTAGGAAAACACATATTTGAATGATAAATATGTCCCAGTAGATACTTACGTATTAACAACCTTAGATAAGTAAAGAGATTGTAGAATTAACCCTTACCTTGTACTTTTCCTTGGATGAGGGTGCGTTAAACTTCTTTATAATAGATAAATCATGTTTATGAAATTATAAATGAACAATATACATAAATATGATATCACATATGATCCTCTAATATTTCTATGTTAATAATATTTTAGTTGTATCATTATTTCAGGTGTTAATAGGTTTGTTTTCTTTTATATTCTTGGTAACGTAAGACATATTTTATATGGATATGAAGTATTTTATTCATATAAATAACGATATTATGTTCATAAAAATTATTTTTAATCATAAAAAGAAATTTATTCTTGAATGTTTACGACGGGGAATGAATCTCATCGCGTTTGGGGAGACAGAAATCTGTACACACGAGCAGCAATATAATTATATTGATGGGGAAATCATATGTAATTTGATTTTATATCATATATAAAGAATAATTAACATGATATATTTATTATTTACTGTAGTTATACTCATTATTATACCCATACAAATAATAAAGTGTTTGAATTACAAACTACACCACAATGTGGAAACAGTAAGCTGTACGTACGCTCGTATGATGAATTTTTCATTTATAGGATGGATAGAATAAAAAATATGGTTGTACCATATTTATAATAATATCATAGTATGTAGGAGGTACGGGAGTTATTATTTTTTTATGGTAACAACAAAGAAATAATATGTGGAAGAAGAAAAGAACTTGAAAGATGGTGGTGAAATTATTACCTCTTCTTCGGGTGTTTCTTTTTGAGTTGATCAAAAGGGCTCCATAGGTTGGATTTCTGATCAATTTAATGACTCTAAATTGATTTTAGGGTAGTTGGGAGGATATTTTGGCATGGTGTGGCTGATATAAATGGCTTTGGAGGTGTGAAATTATGTGAAGGGTAAGTAACCTTTTATAAGAGGGGTGAGGGTCACTTTAGGAAAAGCTTGAAATTTTATTCTATAATAAAATAATTTTCTATCTAAAATGCCTCAAAAATGAATTATTTCAAGGATAAGGTTGGTATGGGTCAACAAAACCTCAAACAATAGGATTTATACACGTATAGGTTACCATATTAACCTTATATTTTAGATTGAACTCTTAGTTAAATAGTTTGACATTTACCATGTCTCTTTTTATTTTTATATTATATGGTTTATAAACATACTATAACAAGAAAAGAGAACCCCAAGTGGTTAATTATTAATATATATATCCCTATATAAGTCCTTTGGTATAACCTTATATTTTTATGTATATTATATCAATTAATAATATAATATTTTTTTTAAAAAAACTCAATTATGTCAATTTTTACACTATTTTGTAGTTGATTTTTTTGAAAGCCATAAAAAATTTATCACATTGGAATATAATTCATTAAATCAACCCTAAAATTTCATATTATCCTATAAAATTAGTGGAATTCATCATAAGTTTCAATTTACATTTATTTGGATATTTATAATAGCAATTATTTTAATATTTCATTAATAAGGTAATTATTGCATCCCTATTGAGTCCTAAATAAATCAAAATATTGAATGTATAAAAATTATAAATAAAATACAATTATTTAAGAAATATACTTAACTTTATAATGAATGTTTATAGTTTAATTGATGTTTTCTGTAACCCTATACTAAAAATGTTTCAGTTATTAATGTTTAAATTTAATACTTTTAACTCTACTTTAAATAAAATAATAATAAATGTTTTAATCTAATCCAGGTGGACCAAAATGATCATATTTTATATCTAAGGATTCTTTGTCAAATTAAAGTTATCCAATAGAATTAGGATATGTGTTATTGTAATTATAATATCATTTTTCCATTAATTACCCCATTTACTTTTAACTGTGGTAAATAAACGTCAAAAGATACAATTAAAAAAAATTATTTTCCTATTAATAAACCACATTTTACTTACTAATATTAACCGTGATTCTCGGATTTTTGAAAATCAACTCACCAAAGTGGTAAAAATAAGTTTTATGAAAATTTTCAAATGCTCTTAGAAGGTGTATAAAAGATGGTAAAAAGATCAATAAAATTTTATATATCTAAACTTATTATAAAACAACTCCAAGGAATTACATTGAAAATAAATTGGAATTATGTATCTATTTTGAACTAAAATAAATTAAAATAAAATAACTAATTACTTAAATTAAAAGTCAGTTTAAACAATAATGCAATGTTTTTCACTATTTATCAAAAATTAAATGTTTTCAAAAAAAATACCAATAATTCACCCAAATCTAATTTTGATAATCCAAATCCAAAAATGAAATCCATTTTGAAAAATAAAATTTATAAAATTTCAAAAAGTGGGTATTACTATACATAACTGTTAGTTTGATTGGTTGTGGTTTTTTAAAACTCCAAGTTGCGTACAACACAAGCTATAACATTATTCAAAGGGAATCGTACCGTGGATGTTTGGGGTGTAACATTCTCCCCTCCTTCGAATAATTTCATCTTAAAAATTTCTAGAATATTACCACATAAAAAGAATTGGGTGGTTCTTTGTCATAAATTCCTCAGGTGCCCATGTTTCCCCTTCCATCTTAAAGTTTCTCCATAGAACTTTCACCAGACGATTCATACGGTTTATCAACAATTGTTGTCTTATTTCAAGAATCTTTACAGGCTCTTAAGAATAAGATAGATTAGGTTCCAGTTCAATTTCGTCATAGGTGAGTACATGAATTGGGTCAAGAATGTATTTTCTCAACAGTGATACGTAGAACACATCATGAACATAGGAGAGACTTGTAGAAATTTCCAAATGATAAGCTACAAATCTAGTTCATTTAGAAATTTCGAAAGCTCTGATGAACCTGGGACTCAATTTACCCTTCTTACCGAAACGCATATCACCCTTACATGGATATACCTTTAAGAAAACAAGATCTCCTACTTGAAATTCCAAATCCTTCCTTTGGTTATCGTCATAGCTCTTTTTCCTTCATTGGGATGCTTTGATGTGGGTTTGGATAATCTTTACCTTTTCTATTGTTTCGTCAACAATTTCTGGGCCTACTAGTTTTCTTTCACCAAAATCATCCCAAAATTTTTGTGTGCGACATCTATATCCATATAACACTTCATATGGTGCCATATGAATACTTGGATAGAAGCTATTTTTATAAGAAAATTCTACTATAGGTAAATATTGATCCCACATATATTGAAAGTCATGTGAGAGAGATCTCAACATGTATTCTAAAGTTTGAATATTCCGTTCCAATTTTCCATCAGTTTGAGGGTGGTAGGCAGTGGTCAAACGATGTTCAGTATCCAGGGACTTCTAAAGACTTTTTTAGAATCATGATGTAAAATTGGGGATCATGATCTGAAACAATCGATAGGGGTATCCATGAAGTCTTACAACATCATTACTTCATATTCTTTCTAGACGTTCATGTGGTAAATCTTCTATTATAACATGAAAATATACTAACATGGTAAGATGATAAACAATGACCCATATTGAATCATTCCTTCTAGGATTTTTTGGTTGTCCCATGACAGAGTCCGTCATAATATAATCCAATTTTTACTTTGGTATGGGAAGAGGTTGCATGAATCTTCTAGAATGTTGTCTTCCCGCATTCACTTTTTGACAAACCATACATCTTGACACAAAATCAACAATCTCCCTCATCATGTTGTGCCAAAAAATAATCTTCCTTCAAATAACTTTACATACTGTTGCTCCCAGGGTTTATAGAGAAATTGGATCTATGGGAATCATCCCACAATTCCATTTTTAGATCAGGTACGTCAGGAAGACAAATTCTCTTCCAAAATTTCAAAATCCTATCTTCATATATGATGTCTATTAATCTCCCATCATTCACAACTTTAATTTTTTTTTGAAACTTCTCATCCTCAGTCTGAGGAATTTTTATCCTTTTTAGTAAAGATGGTTTGGAAACCATTGAGGGAGTATTGTTTTCTCACCATCTATGGTTATTCCCATGTTCATCTTTACTAGATCCATGAAAATAGGATCACTTTATACTCTCATCTTGTTCAGAACTCCATGATCCTTTCTACTCAATGTATTTGCCACCTTATTTTCCTTCCCCTAGTGGTATTTTATAGTGCAATCATAATCTTTGATTAGTTAAATTCATCATATTTTCCTCATGTTGAGTACTTTCTGTGAGAAAATATACATCAAACTCTTGTGATCTGTATAAATATAACATTTTTCACCATAGATATAGTGTCTCCATATTTTCCAAGAAAATATTACAACTTCTAACTCCGGATCATGAGTGAGATAGTTTTTCTCAAGTATTTTTGTAGTCCTAATGGACAGGAAATAAATCTATAATTTTACATAAAGACACAACCAAGTTATTTCTTTGATGCATCACTATAAATAACAAACTATTATTCCCTGATGGTAGAGTAAATATAATACCATTGACTAATATTATCTTTAGTTCATAAAAATATTCTTCACACTGTTTTTTCCAAAAAAATCAAAACCCTTTCATGTGTGAGCTTGGTTAATGGGTTAGCCAACTAGGAAAAATTCTAGACGAAACGTCGATAATAACCTGCTAAACCAAAAAAACAGTGTTCCTTAGTTATACTCATCGTTGTTGAACATTATTGGATTGCCATAGAAATTGAAGGATAAACATAGATTCTATCCATAGAGACAATATGTCCAAGAAAAGAAATATCTTGAATCAATAATTCACACTTGATAAACTTCCCAAATAATCTATTTTTTATGAGGGTTTTCAGAATAGTGTGTAAGTGATTTTCATGATCTTCATAGCATTTTGATTATACCATGATATTATCAATAAATACCACTACAAAGTCATAAATATATTATTTGAAAACAATATTAATTAGATCCATGAAAATAGAAGGGTGAATTATTCAATCCAAAAAGGCATTACTGTAAACTCGTATTTCACATTCCAGGTTTGAAATGTTGTTTTCAGAATGTATTCCTTTTTCACACACAAATGATGATTTCTACATCTAAGGTCAATCGTTGAAAAATATTGAGATCCATGAAGTTGGTCAAATAAATCATCAATTCGAGGTAGGGGTTACTGGTTCTTTTTTATTATAGTATTGATCTCTATGTATTCAATGCGCAAACTCAAAGACCAGTCTTTCTTCTTAACCAAAAGGATAGGGGCTCCCAATGGAGAAACAATAGGGTAAATAAATCCCTTATTAATCAATTCCTCTAGTAGTTTATTTAGTTCCTCTAATTCTTCTTTGTCCATTCTATAAGGGGTCTTCAATATGGGCCTTAAATTATGAATTAAGTCAATGGAAAACTCAATTTATCATTCTAGAGGATGTCAAGGTAAATGCTCTAGAAACACATCAACATATTATTGCACAATTGGTACATACTCTATTTGAAAATTACATTCCTCACACATAGTTACTTTATTATCTTCCTCCCCAATAATGGAATTTATTAGAGCTTCTATGGGTGGACCTAGATAAGAATCGGATGGTGACGTTTCTTCTCTAAAGATAAGGTACTCCTTATCATCATATAAAATTGTAACCTCCTTCTTCTTACAATAAAGTTTCACATCATGGTCTGAATTTCAATCCATAATAAGGATTATATCAAATTAAATCATGGGTATGGAAATGAAAAATGTTGATAAAGAACATTTATATACTCTAATGGGAACAAATTCAGAAAAAATCGTTGCAATGATAATTCTCTTAGGAGTTTTGAATGACAACTCATTTGTTAAATCAAATTGGAAATATCTAATTTACTTAGCGAACTGGGATGATATGAAACAATGAAATGATCCAAAATCAAATAAAGAATTGGATAAACATGAGGAAACCATTAAATTTCCTACCACCATGTCTTTCTGAGCTTCAACCTCAGCAGTAGTGATAGAATAAGATTGTCCTTTCTCCAATGGAATTTTGTGAGGTATGTTTCCTTGGCGCTTAGGAAATTCATGTGCATAATGTCCCATCTCCCTGCAATTGAAGCATTGAACATTGGTAGCTTCTTTCTTCCCCTTGCAATCATCATAAATATGGCCTTTTTGTCCACATTTGTCGTATACTACTTTTTTTAGACATGCACCATGGTACTTCCTTCAATAATTTTCACAGGGTGGAAATTCAACTCTTCCCATCTTCCCTATTTCATTATTTCCTTTCCCAGAGTGTTCAAACAATATCTTCTTCTCTTTCTTTCCATTAAAGTCAAAAGACTTAGATAATTCATTTTCTTCCTTGATAGCACATGAGAAAATATCTTCGTATGATGAGAATAATTTTGAAGCTAATGCTCAATGGAGAAATGGTTTTAACCCATAAAAGAATCGATCAATATTACTCCTGTGGTTACATATATAACCTACTGCATGACTTGATAAACTTGTAAATATAGCCTTAAACATTGTGACATTCTCATCCACCTTTTTCCTTAGACTCAGAAATTGACCTTCCATATCTATTCGATGGTCACAAGGAAAGTATTTTTCTAATAAAAGATCATTAAACTACCTCCATTACATTCTTGATACTTCATCATCCACTTCTATGTATTGGATTAATGACCACTATGGATCTGCATCTCTCGTGAGGTGATAAACTTTCATGCCATCATTTCTCCTTTCACTACTCCCCAAAGCATGAAATATTTTCTCTAAGGAACTTATCTATTTCTTAGTTACAAATGGATTTGTAGAACCATTTAATGTTGGTGGTTATTTCCCTATGAAGTGGTCTAACATTGATCCTCCACGTTGTAGATTAGGGTGCTTCATACGGGTAAGGTTATTATTCCTAACCAGAGTGAGCTTTCACAGTATGGTGACAAGCTGATCAGTACTAGTTGCATCACCATATCCACTATAATTATATTGAGTAGGAGGGAAATATCTACATGGATTATGTGCATTGATATGTTTCCCATTACTTCTACTAGGAACCATTTATATACAATGGCATATACTACATTAGTTAATGAATCGTAATAAAAAATTCTAAACTTGTTAAACACTTAACATAGATTGAACAATTTATAGATATAATCCAGAATCATAAAAATGTTTTCATTGAGGAGGTTTATACTCATAAATTATTAATAATGGTTTGTTAATAAAATGTGAATTATCCTAAGAATATCCCCCATTGGGGGTCGTAACCAACAGTGCATCAAGTCCCGTTGTCATGTACCAGGATACCCTGTGTCAAGCCTGAAACTTCTTTTCCGAGTTTTCACTCCTAGGTACATCTGTGCCAGAGATGCCTCTACCTACTCGTTTCTAGACTGGGATTTATTTTTGATATATACAAAAAATATCTACATTACCAAAATTCTAGGAAGTTCGTCTATACTAATCCTCAAAGTATATCTTAGGGTAATGTGCTATAATTACAGTTCATCTAAATCTAGCTTCCAATGTTTGTACTAAACTTCCTCTGATTCCAATTGTAACACCCCCACCCCAGTTACCCAGAGTCGGTGCATTATTACATAACATTGGCATGATCACAAGGGATCAAATCTTGAACGACCGATCAATTTAGTAGCCTTGGAAGTACTAGATACATTCATAAGTATTACATTACATTATAAAATGAAAAACAACAACAACATTTTATCCATTGTCCACATTCATATCCTTTAGACTATCACTGGAAGTCAGTCATAATATAATTCTTTCCATCTGGGGAAAAATAAACCATAGAAATTGGTGAGCTTATATTCTAAGTTAGGATAAAAATATAGTGGAAAAAATCATAAAAAATCATAAACATTTAAGGAAATCTATAAGACAAATCACAAGCCTTTTAAAAATAAACATCATTATAATATAGAAAGGATAAATCAAATAATTCCATTTACGTATTCACATGGATGTTATACTAGTTTAATAATCACATGTAATATCAATAGTTAATTTCATAATGATGGAATGCGTAATTCCACACTTCATAACCACATAGTCAAGGCCTTGTGCCAAGACTACAAATAATATTTTTTCAAGGCAATGTTCCAAGACACTAGTATGTCTCATGAGTCCTACCAATGCACATAAAAGTTATAGTGGGCTCCACCCATCACATACTAAGTCCAATACATTCCTAATAGAAAAAGGTTTAAACATAACATAAACATTTGTATTAAAAATAGCATATAAAATGTCAATACATTATCCATAATCCTTGAATGGTACAAAAACAACACATATAAAGTAAAAAATATCACAAAACCTTCAATACAATATGAAAGAATTGTATCATAATAATTCAACTTCAAAAAAGATTAAAATTCATCAAAGGATGTTGACATATTTCAAATGAAAAATATTTGAAAGAAATACCTCTTACTATTTTAAAACCATTTAAAAGTCACATAATTATAAAAGAAAACATTTATTTTAAAAATAATATTATAATATTTTATGGGAAGCTTCTACCATGTTATAATGGTGGAAAATATCCACACTCATTGTATAAGATAAAAAAGACATTCTTACATTAATTTTGTCGAAAAGTTCATAAAGTACCTTGTTTAGAAAATGATGGAAAGATTCATTTCAAAGAATATACAGTCAAACAAGTGTATAAAATAATTTAACCCATAGTCTTGTAAATAGTAAAAAAAATCAATTACGTTTTTGAGAAAACACGAATGTGGATGATAAAGAGGTCCCGATAGATACTAACTTATTAACAACCTTAGACAAGTAAAGACATTGTATAATTAAACCTTACCTTATACATTTCCTTGGTCGAAGGTATGTTGAGATACTATATAATAGTAAAATCATTGTTATTAAATTATACAGGAACTATATACATAAATATTATATCATATATGATCCTATAATATTTCATTGTAAATAATATTTTAGCAGTATCATTGTTTCGGGTGTTAACAGATTCTTTTTCTTTTATATGCTCAGTTATGTAAGACATGTTTGTTATGGATAGAATGTATTTTATTAATATAAAAAATGATATTATGTTGATAAACATTATTTTTGATCATAAAATAAAAATTATTCTTGAATGATGATGATGGGAAATGAATCTCATCATGTTCGTGGTGATGGTAATCTGTACGTACGCACGAGCGACAATATCATTATATTGATGGTGAAATAAAATGTAATTGTATTATATATCATATATAAAGAATCATTAAAAGGTCATATTTTTTATTTACATCAGTTATACTCATTATTATACCCATCCAATTAATGAAGTGTTTGAATAAAAAACTACATCACGATGTGATGATGGTAAGTCGTAAATACACATGTATGGTGGCTTTGACATTTATAGGATAGATAGAATAAATAATATGGTTGTACCATATTTTTAAAAACATTACAGTATGTAAGAGGTACTAGGGTTATTATTTTGGTGTGGGAACAACAATGAAAGAGGAATTGGAAGAAGAAAATAACTTCAATGTGGGTGGTGACATTATTACCTCTTCTTTAGGTGTTTTCATTTGAGATGATCAAAATGGCTCTTTAGGATGGATTTATGATCACATTAAGGACTAAAGGTTGATTTTAGGGAAGTTGGAAGGATATTTTTTTGGGGGTTGGCCGAACCAAATGGCTTTGGAGGTGTGAAATTTAGAGAAGGGTATGTAACCTTTTATAAGAGAGGTGAGGGTCACTTTAGGAAAATCTTGAAATATGATTTTATAATAAAAACGTTTTCTATTTATAATTGCTCCAAAATAATTTATTTCAAGGATAAGGTAGTAATTGGTCGAAAATCACTCACCCAATAGGTTTTAGGTAGTTCAAGATCATCATATTAACCTTATCATTTAAATTTATCTCTTAGTATAATAGTTTGAAATTTACCATATCTCATTGTATTTATATATTATATGGTTAATAAAATTTATATAACAAGCCAAGAGATACCAAAGAGGTTCATTAATAATTTATATAACCATATTCAAGTCCTTTTGATGAACCATGTATTTTTATAAATATTATATCAATTAATAATATTGTATTTGTTTTAAAAACTCAATTATGTCAATTTTTACACTATTTAGTATTTTATTTTTTTGAAATACATAAAAACATTATCACTTCAAATAAAATTTATTTAATCAACCCTAACATGTCATATTAAACTATGAATTAAGTGTAATTAATCATAAGTCTAAATTTACAATTATTAGGATATTTATAATATCAATTATTTTAATATTTCATTAATAAGGTAATTACTACATCATCATTATGTCATAAATAATTTATTTATATTATTTCTAAAAATTATAAATAAAATATAATTATTTAGTAAATATTCGTATCTTTCTAATTAATATTTATAGTCGATTTATTTTGGGATTAACCCTATATTATAAATTGTTTAGTTATTAAACATTAGAATTTAATACTTTTAACGGTTCTTTAAATAAAATATTAATAAATGTCACAATCTTATCCAAGTAGAACAAAAGGATAATATTTTTTACGAATGTTTTTTAGTCTAATAACACTTTTATAATAGAATTAGGAAAATTATAGGGAAATTATAATATCATTTTTACCTTTAATTAACCTATTTACTTTTCACCATGGTAAATAAAAGTAAAAAATTTTCTATTCACCAAAAATTAATTTCACCTTATTGACCCACATTTTACATAATGATATTAACCATGACTCTTGGATTTTGGAAATTCCACTCACATAAGTGGTAAAATTTTGTTTTAGGAAAATATTCAAATGCTCATAGAAGGTGGGTAAAAGACGGTAAAATGTTCAATTAAATTTTATATATCTAAACTTATTATAAAATGACTATAATGAATTACATTGAAAATATATAGGTATTATGTATCTATTTTGACCTAAAATAAATTAAAATAAAATAACCAATTACTTAAATAAAAAGTCGGTTTTAAACAATAACGAAATGCCTTTTACTATTCATAAAAAATTGAATGTTTTTATAAAAATACCAAAATTTACCCTAAGCTATTTTTGATATTCTAAATCCAAAAATGAAGCCCATTTTTAAAAATAATTAAAAAAATTCAGAAAATGGTTATAACTGTTCATAATGGCTAGTTTGATTGGTCGTGGAGCGTTAAAACTCTATGAGGCTTACAATGCAAGCTACTGCATTATTCAAAGGAAAACGTACCGTGGAAACTTAGGGTGTTCAAAAATTATGTCTTTATGTTATTTGTGATTTTTATGGTTCATTCATGCATCATGAATGGTCATATAGGTTTATATTTCATATATATACCCCTTGTTTTACAACATAATTGTTCTTTAAAAAAATTACTTAATTTTTTCATTCCATTTGGGATAGTTTATCCTTTTGTAATATATCTATGTTGACATGGTGTTTTGATATATCATCATATTATTTAATTAGTTGAACTGGGAATGATATTGTGTTAGTATATATATGATGGTAGTGACTAGCATGTATGGATGGACACCATGGTTAGTTCTAGGAGGGGTGCACCTTGGGATACAAGAAGATTCATAGGATAACCCTTTTTGATCCCATAGACTGATTCATGTTTATCCTAATGACTCTGTTTCTTTTTTCAAAGTGTTTTTTTTCATGTTATAAAAGAAATAAATTTGATTTTTTCCTATGTTAGAAGAATGTATGTTAGCTATAATTCGATCACTAGGGAGTATATTTTACCATTGCTATGAGATGTTTATGAGAATTTAGAAGGGAATGATTCGATGAATGCTCTTTGTTTTAGGAAACATGTCTACTTCAGTATGAAGTCTTTCATTTAGTTTTTTTGATAGGAATGTGAATTCAAACATATGGTCAAATATTCCTTAACATCTCTTTATTATTCTTCATCCATCCAAAACACTGAAGGTCATTATTATATGAAATAATGGGTTAATATATTTTTGGGAATAAATGGAATAATAGAGTCTATAAATGATTAGAAAGGTATGCTAAGTTAGATATCATGTATTATTTGAAAATCATTTCAATACCTCCATCGCATATTGAACCAACTGTGTTGAAGAAGGTCATGGTTCATCTAGGACACATGGAGTTAGAGGGATTTATTTGGCTCAATAATTCTCCTTGGGGTGTTCCTTTGTTGTTTTCCTAGAAGGTAGATGTTATTAGTTGACTCTACATAAATTACTAGATGATTAACTAGCCGATAATGAAGAATAGATATCCATTTAAAAGAATAAATGATCTTTTTGATCAATTATGTAGAGCCTGATGGATATACAAGAATGATATTTGATTTGGCCATCACCATATGATGAATATGATTCATAGTAGGTATGGGTGGTATGAGTACTTGAGGATACTATCTGTGAACATGAAAATGATGGTAGTGTTCATAGATGGCATGAAAAGATCATCAACCCACAAATGTAATTTTTCATCAATGTTTTCATCGAAAACATCATCATATACTACCATACACTAGAGTGTAATTCTTGGTATGTCAACATAGTCTTGAGTATATTTCAAGCACATCATATTGTTTCCATGATATTGAATTTTAACTTTTGGATATAGGAGGTCAGGTTCCTAGGACATGTGGTGTCTGAGATGGGTATATCCTTATACCCAGAGAAAGTAGAGGAAATAATGTCTAGAAAACAACCCTTGAATGTATTTATGATCATGATATTTCTAGGTTTAGTTGGATATTATTGATATTTTGTCCAGGAATTCTCACATCAATCAATACCAATGACTACAATAATGGTAAAATGATTAAGCTTTCATTAGATGGATTAGTGTGAATAATAATTTATTGAGTTATAGAAATGATTGACTAAAATCACATGTTAATACTACATAATCCAAGGATTATACACACCACAAAATTTGTTTCATCATGTGTTAGATTAGGAAAAATACTGATGAAATAGAAGCGGGAAGTAGCATATGGGTCACATAAACAATGAAACCATGGGAGAAACAAACCTACACATTAAATGTATCGAGTAGTTTTGTTCGACAATTTAAAGTGTTGGAGACATTATCTATTTAGTGAGTGTTTTTTATTACACAGACCACAAGAAAATAAAATATATCTTCACACAACAAGATCTAAATATGAGATAGAGTTACTTGGTTGAGTATCTATTATAATTTTTGTTTAATAAGAATAATGAACTAGGAGAATTAAACATCATTTAATTATCTCGTATCCATAAGATGTATGTAGAGAATGAGCTTGGTTAGAGGACTTTAGAGGATTGGTGGTGCTTGATTATAGTGTTGGATGACTGGAGGATGAATACTTATAAGGTTTAAAGACTAATGATATGTTACCATTTAGTTATCTCTTAGTCAATTGTAAACTAGGTGATCCTTGGAAATGAATCGAACATAGAGATTTCTATGACGTGGGAATATCTAGTTGGAGGAAGCTTGGTGCTGAGGTGGAATTTGGGAAATTAAAATATGATCATTATAAATGTGAGAGTGGTAGTACATAATTTTATGGGAGATAACCTAAGGAGATAATTCCATACCTAGAGATGGGTTTTATATCATAGTGTGATGAAGATATAGAACAATTTCATTTGATTGTTCTATAGTCTTAGAAGAAAGAGGTACATCACATGATTTGTGCCTAGATGCCTTAACTACAATAGGGTAAAGGACGATAACCAGTATCTTGATGGTCTTATCCAGATAATTCTAGTGCCACTGTGAATGTGGAGGGGAAGTAACAGTTGGATTTATGATGGGGTTACCTATAACCTTGAGGAGTCATGATGATTTATAAGTGATTTTGGATGGTCTTCTTAAGTCTTACAACTTCTTACTGAACATAGAGACTTACGTAGTCGATGAACAGTGAATTATCTACATCTTTGAGATCATATAAATACATAGATTCACCTTGAAAACTGTATCATATAGAGATATAATTTTTATATTTCACTTTTGTTAGGGATTTTATACAGTATAAGGGACCCTGTTGAGATTGAGCTCATCATACCACCCCAAACAGAAACACAGTTCGAGGTGGATGATAAACATATTGGAGGATACACTCCAAAAATTAATCCTAGACATTGGTAAAGAATTGTATGATCATATATCATTGGATAAATTTATTTATTATAATAGTTACTAGGCCTCAATTCATATGGAACCTTATGAGGATCTTAATAGGAAGCCATGTCGATCAATACTTTATTGGAAAGAGGATGGTGTGGCAGTGGTTATGGGACCCATTTTTGGTTAGGAGTGCTTTAAGTGATTGTATCCAATTCAAGAAATGTTTATCAATGATTTGGTAAGGATATGATCATATATAAACCATATGATGAGACCATTGGATTTACCTATGGGCCATCATGTTTCTTGAGTGTGAATCATCGGTTAGGCCACCAAAATATTAAGAATAATGTCAATCTATCCCTATATTTTGTGAGAGCATTCATGATTACAGAATGTATTAGGATATTGGAGTACCATTAGGACCTTTTTCTACATTGTTTCGGTATGAATGATGTGTTTCATGTGTCTTGAATCTTTAGGTACATACCTATACCAGAACATGTCGTCAACCATGGGGAAGTTGAGTTGTGGCCCAAAAAAACTTATGAGGATAATCCATTGTGGATTAAATACTGAAGAATGAAGTTCTTATAAGAGAATTTTGTATCAATACCATTCATTTTGTTGAAGCATGGACTGATTCTTGAGGATACATTGGTGTGCGATTCATATGTTCAAGATTAGTGTCCTAGGTTATTTGATAAACACCACTAGAGTTACGTCTCTTGGAAGATAATTCTATAGAGGAATAAAATTATAATATTTTCAATTTTTTTATGATAATAAATCCGATTTTTTTAAATTATATGTTTTTTATGTTAAAATTTTATTTTTCAATAATAATTATATTTATATGATTTAAATTATTTAATTAATTATAAAATCCATGTAAACACTTTGGATTATTCTATAAAATATTTTTAGAGTTAGGAATGAAGTCAGCACAAGATTTTAGGGATTGTAGATCCTCGATGTAGATAGAATAGAAAAACAAATACTATATCATGTGCACATAGTTTTTCAAAATAAACTAAATATCTCATGAATGGAAATTTTGATACCTCTATTAAATCTAAACTGTGGGTTTTACCGTAGGAGTGATATAACCATTATGCACATTGGATGTTTGATTAGATTTCCTGTATTGGTAAATATATTATATTATACACACACAATTTTTCTAAAATATGGAATATAACACAAATGGCAGGTCATATTAAAAATTTTAGTACACTAATCAATTTAGAATTCTGGGTTTTCTCTTGCTGTTATATAACCATCCTTCATGTGAGGAGTTTTTTTCGATCACATGTAAGGGTAAATAAATTATATAATGGATGAATTTTTCTGAAATAATGGAATATATACCGAAAAATGTTTCATATAGAAAATATGAGGCCACTTTTAGGTCTGGATTTCAACTTTTACCCAAGGTATGACATAAAATTTGTGCACTTCAAGTGTATGGTTAAATCATAGCTGAGGGGAATTTATTTGATTTTTTATAATATTCAAAATTATATTATTAAAATATATGTTTTATTTTAATCATATTATCCACACCGTATTACACCATTCTCAGAATAGTAAGATCAAAAAATGAAGTAAAATTTCTAGTTTTAATGCTTTAAAATTTTCAATGCCTTAAGGGCATGATTTAAAAAAATCACATTAATATTTTTGATGAATTAGAGATTAATTTAGAGTATTGAGTTTTTTGTTTTTTTGTTTCATGAATAGAATGTACGTGATTTGGTTTTTGAAATATCATAACAATTTGGCTTTCACCATTTAATCACATTGATTTCGAGTTACCCCAAAACCCCATTCGGTGCAATCATCCAATCCTCCATGATTCTACTTTTATGGTTCCATTTGTGGATGCACTGATTATTTTCATCTTTCCTATGGCACTAAAGACAATGTTCTAATAGGTTTTTTGAATTTTATTTAATTCCATCATTATTTTACAATTTCCCAAATTGTAGAAAAAAGCTGTTAAATAATAAATTGATAAAACATTAATTATCATGGAATAATTTATAAAATTGTCAGACTATAACTATGAAAGGTTAAAAATATAATTTTTAAAAATATAAAATGATAATTATAAGGAATTATCCAACGTTAAATTATGGTAATTTATCAAAATATATCTTTAATAGGGTTATTTATATGAAATTTTCAAAATAATAATTATAAAATGATATTTTTATAAATTATAAGAATATAATTATGAAAGTATAATTTATGTTAAATTATAAAAATATAAATGAAAGGAAATTTTTTATAGATTATCAAAACATAATTATTAAAGTTTAATTTATAAGAAAAAATAAAAATATAACTATTAAAGGATAATTTATAAGAAATTTTCATAAGATAATAATAAAAGGATAAATTAATAGAAATTAATTGTGGGTAATAATATGGGTTTATTAAAGAATATTATAAAGAAATATCACATGTGTTGTCAATTTAATATTAAGATAAGTATTTTTTATTGAATAATGTTGTATTGTAATTTATTGGGAGAGGACTGATCATACATAAATTAGCCAAATATGATAATTGAAGAAATATTTAGGGGATAGAATGTTTCATTACAAGGGATATTTTTTTATCTTCTTGAAATAAAATACATGGTCTTGGTACTAGGAAACATTGAATAACCTCAAACATTGATGCACTAACAACAACAATTAAAATACATACTAGGAGGTGTTCTTGAATTTTGAGGTCTACACTACTACTTTATAACCACACATTGTTGTTTTTCCTTGCCATTGATATCAAATAATTTTGAGTCATGATGTTACATTACTCTTGGGGATTTTGATACAAATTATTTTTTGTATAATCTATGGGTAAGAATAATTGATAATCATTCTTGATTATAACCACATGTGGGTGTGTGGGTAGTCCCTACGAACCTTATGTGTAATTTTTTCCATGATAACAATCATAGACAATTATTCATGTTAATTTATCCCATGGGTTGTATATTCTACATTAATTATGATGTTTCACTATACTTGCATGTGTATTCTACCATGTTATCAGTGACTCAGTAGTATTTCACTAAGAGACCAAGGTAGGTGGACTATGATGACATGTTTATCCCTTATAGGGGGATTGTGCATGACTAGTAATGATGGTGATGATGGACCTAAGTAAAATTTAGGGTTATAAAAATTCTTTGTTGATGTCTTGTTATATACTAAAGGCATAGAGGATTCTAAATAAAATGTTACTCACTTCCTAGGGAATGATGAGTAGTTCTATATTCCTAAAAAACAGTGATCACATAACACTCTTCATACATAGTTTATTTTGACTTGTATGATCACATGTTATATAGATGTATGATCATTAACCTCATGGTTAGTCTATTATTACTTATAAAACCTTTTTTATCTTTGATTCATGGTTCCAAAGAAGTTATGGCTATGGGTTTACTGTGTGTTGGTTAGTATAAAACATCTCAGTTTGGATTTTATGACATTATTATTATTAAAATTTTAGTATTATTATAGAATACACTTGTATACATGATAACTCCATGTTAATGATGAATTGGTGGTCTCCTACTGAGTCTAATACTCACATCATACATTATCATTTTGGGTCACTTATAGATTTTGAGACTAAAGATCCGGTAAAGGGAATGGTCCTTATGGTTAATGGTTGAGAATTTAAGTATGGAGCTAATAACAGACTAGAATGGTCTCTGGAGGACACCACAACTTATTTTTATTTATTTTTTGATACTTTTACTTTGGAGGGATTTTCACTTTGGGATCCATTTTAGTACTTGTGTGATATGTTTTCCATAATTTCTGATCCACATGTACATTGATTATTTATGATATTATTTGTTATAATTTCTTTTCATCCAATGAAATGATACTAAGGGAATTGTCTCCCAACTTATTGAAACAGACACTCTCAGCTAGTTGAAGCCTTAAAATATTGGGAGGCACACATGAGGGCCTGTCGGAATTTTGTTTGGAACCGATTGTTTCGGATGGGATGTGACATGTAACCTTCTTTGATAATTCCATCCATAAAATTCATGTTATTTCATATTGATTCATTCCATTCATCGAAAAAAAATTCTTCTACTAAGTCACATTAACCAATACCTTAATCTATTTCAATGTCATCCTAAAAAAATAATGATGTATCATTTTATCTGAAAGTCATAAACGGATTTTTTACGTTCTTATATAAGACTTCAATAGTATTCAACTATATTCCATACACTATTTAAATAATATAACACTCCAACTTATACTTTTATTTAGTTTGAATGTTCATTATAATGAAAAAACTCATTAAACCATTTCCATTTTAGATGTACCATTACTTTGAGACACAATAAGGCACCCAAAAAAAATGAACAATAGTATTTGACAAATATCAAAATAATTTGACTATAGATAATCCAATTCTAAGTAAACTACTCATTCCTTGTTATGTATTTTAAATTCATAATAATCCAACATTAGGACATTATATATTCATTTTTAACCTTAAATTTGAATCAAGGCTACCAAAAGGGAAATATTGCCCTGGATACCTCATAGATACATCATCCGAAAAAAGGATGACATGTCACCAAAATAACTACACTAACCATCCCATATTTAGTCCACGAATTATTTTCTCTAGATAAGATATTATTCTAAGAATATTTCTAGAAATTAATAATGAAAAGTAAAAATAAATTGAACAAGAAAAAAATATGATTTATTTATATTAGAACATAAAACAACTCCCAAGTTGAACAATACAACCTTAAATTCAAGTAAAAGGAAACAATATAAGACTTCAGTTACAAGGGAAAATCTTTCTAGAAACCCAACACATACCATCTATGTTACAAGGAAAAATTACAACTAAAACCATACCTAAGTTGAAAAGAATCTCAAATAATGATTCAATGAATCCTTCTAGCCCCATAAGGATCCATTGGGAAAGTACCCTTCAAATAGGACCAACAATAATAAATTATATATTCATCTATATACTCATTGATGTGACTTAAAATAACAATTTATATAGATACCATCCAATTCCTATAGTCATACCACCTTTTGATATTTTTGAATCTTACTCTTATTGATCAATTCTACTGCAAATTTCCCCCCTACCTGATTAACTCAACTTGTAATATTTGATGAAAAACGTATTATTGGGATCTATTATCCCAAATTTCACATATTATTAAAGTAGTCATGAACATGTCCCCAAACATCTGAACATATGAAAGTATCCTGATTCATCATCTGCATTATAACACTAATTATCAATGTTCATTTATTGATAAAAGTATTTAGTGAATTGAATCATGTTCCTTATGAATTCTATGTAACACCCTCACTCTAGTAACCTAATGTAAATTGGTATTTTTATAAGTTGGAAAAAAATACAATAGAATATATATGAAGGATCAAATAGTTTAATAGTAAGGGGAGACTAGATATATATAAAATCTTCACATTATATATGAATGTATGAAATAAAATTTAGAAACTCTTTTGATAACTTTACTATTTCTTCTATTAAATCCCAAAATACATTTATAAACACTTTCATGAAATCCTAGGGAAAGGAAAACAAAATAAAGGGTTTTATCAGATGCTCAGTGTCAGAAATCATAAAATAAAATATATTAATAAATAATTTTTTTTAAGGTTGGGTCCTAAGCCTCATATTATTATTACAAAAAATCAAAGACCCTTTTTAACTAGGTAGAGGGAGACCCCTTACATATCCCAAAGGCCCTGTGGGCATGTAGCCTATTACAAAGCCTGTAGGCCCAATTGATTGGCCCAAATCCCATTCTGTGAATAGTACTACTACAGTACCAGTCTGCTACAGTACCACCACTACTACAGTTCCCTGTCGCCACAACATTGTCTTGTGACCGCTATAGTGCCACCATTTCTATAGTATCTTCACAGCTACAGTATCACAACAGTACAACTACAGTATCAGCACCCAATGGGTTTTGAACGCCCATTTTTTATGTAGGATTATAGGGGTGCATACCACTAAACCAAACCCAAACTATTATATCATGAAATAATTAATTCATGAAAAATATTAAATATATTTACATATCAATAATAATTCAGGAAATTTTTACATGAAAAATAGATCAAATTACTTTATGGAGGTGGTAGTCCACATGTAGAGACATGGGATGTAATCATTTTTTAACTAGTGTAAGGGTAAGAAGGTAAATGATATATTATATTTACATGATCATAATTGTCACATCAATATCATATATCGTAATTAGTATTAAATTTATAACTATCTATGTAATGTGGCTATGGAAAATGATGTGCACCAATATATAGAGAAGATATTTCATATATAAACATATGTAATGTTTTCATTTTACATATGAATGAATGAGAAAAATAAGGGATATGCCACTACAAAAATATAATTTATGTATATGGAAGATACTGATGTTATTATATGAACATGGATATATAATATCTTAATTTGGTATATGAGGAAATAACATAAAAATACTCAGTGATGAACTATACAACTTCTTCAGAAACCCTCTCTAGTTTTATACTAAATTCCTTCTTAAGATAATATATTAATAATACTAGAACCTATAGGATGTGGGGAGTTATTTGAAGAGATTATTAGTGCAGTTATTGGTCATTGAAGGGTGAAGGAGTTGTGTGTTTTCATGGTAATTTAGATCAGGTATTTATTCATGAGGAGAGGGGTGTTTTAGTATTAAAATATTAATTATTGTATCATTTTGGAAAAATAATTGTGATTATTGCTGAATCCTAATAATTTTTATGTTTGTGATAAAATAAATTATATGCATTTAAGAATATCTTAATTAGAAAAAAATAATAATCATTGAACCAATTAATGAAGGTTAGCATATTAAAAATAATTTTTTTTATTTGAATAACGAATAATTTAGGCTTAAACATTTCAAATTTAGGTCTATAAATTAAACATCATATGTTTTATTAAATCATATTAATCCATAAATCTATTTTAGGTTAGGAAATGATTTTTATTTAATTTCTAAAATATCACCTCATGTGACGATGTGGGTAGTTCTTCATTATAACTTCCTCAGGTTCCCACATCACCTCTTCCATGTTATGATTTTTTTCTATGTACGTTTTCCATAGGAGTGGTCTGATTCCACAAAACAAGTTTTATAATGTGAAGAATATGGATAATATATTTAGAGTAAGATAGATTAGGATCTAATTATATTTAATAATAGTTTAGAACATGAAATGGGTATGGTATGTACTTCCTTAATAAATAGATATAGAACTCATCATCAACTTTTATAATGATATGGTTCATTTCCAAACATTTTTCCACAAATGTAATTTTATATAGAATTTACATATTCTCAACGTATATAAGACATATTTTCCCTTTATTTTATAATCTCATAAAACTTTTACATATATATAAATTCATAAAAAATTGATCAACAACTTGTACATCTAAATCTTGCCTTTGGTTATCCACATAACTTTTTTGTCTTATTTTAGATTGATTAATAAGATTTTAACATTTCTTTCATCCTTTAGATTTTATCATAAATTATATCAGGACCTATAAGATTCCACTCCCCAGATTCAAACCAATATGTTGATGTTTGAAACCTGATTCTGTAAAATACCTCATATGGGGGAATTTGAATTCATGAACGGTAGATATTATTTTATGAAAATTACACCAAAGGTAAATAATGATCCCATATAACATGAAATTCATTCAATAATTACCATAATAAATATTATAATATCAAAATAGTTCTTTTAGGTAACAATTTTATTATGTATGATGCATGGTGTTTAAATACAACATGACATTATGACATGTTAAAGACTCTTCCATAATTTCAATACAATCCACATATCATGATCAGATACAATCAAAAGTGGTGCACCATGAAGTCTCATAAAATTATAAACATAGAGTCGTGTGAGTAATTCAAGAGGTATATATTATATTATACTATGGAAATGTGTGGAATTGGTATGGTGGTTGACATCAACCCATGTGGAAACATTCTTTATATGACTCTTTCAAAATCCAGTTATTAGATTCTATAGTAATTCCATACCATTTCCAACTAGGAAAACGTTAATGCTTCATCACACCTTAGGATTTTTTGTTTTAGCCTTTAAATATTTATAGACCAATAATATTGATTCATAATATGAAATTTTATATTTTATATTATCCCAGTAAAAATATCCCATAAATCCAAATGCATTTTGGTGATACAAAAGTTTTTTGTGAAATTTGATCTATGATATTCATATAATTAATCAATTTTAAACTAATTAATTGATGTAAAACAAATCATATTTCCAAATTCAAAACTAACATCATCATAGTAGATGTCATCCAATTTCCAATAAATATTGGGTTTACTTTTCCAGGGAATATTCTAATCATCAAGCTGGAAGATTTTTATATACTCTAATAAGGATGGTTTTGAAACCATTTGGAATAAATGGGTTGTTTCCCCTTCTATAACAACTCCCATATCCAAATTTTCAAATCCATGAATATAATCTCTTTTTCAATCCACATTTTCAGATAAAACTCCAAGTAATTTTCTTATCAATGTAACATCCACCTTATTTTCCTTCCTAGAGTTGTATTTTATTAAGAAATTATAATTTTTAATAGTTAAAACTATATCCATTTCAAAAAAATGTTTTATTTCTACAAGAATATGAATTTTAAACTTCTTTAAATCATTATTATTTCACATATTTCATGGTATGGTTAATTCCTCCATATCTTGAATAAAAAAATTACAACATCCATCTTAGGTTGCTAGTTTGTATAAATTTGTTCATAAACTATCAAAATCCTTTTTGCGTGATAATAAAATATATCATTATGAATAAAGGCACATCATAGGCCCTTTTTGATGCATTAATTAATTTAGAAAATATATACCTCCAAAATGGGGATGTAAATATCAATGAGTTGGCCAATATCCCTTTTAATTGTTTAAAAATTTCTCTTATATTCTTCTTACCATATGAACTAAACCCATTTACATTTTATCTTGATTAATGGGTTAGCTAATAAAGAAATAGTGTGTAAAAATCATCAATAATAACATGATAATCCATGCAAATTACATAGCAGAGTAATTTTTTTTGAATTGGTCATTACATTATTCCATTTTTCATTGAATTATTAACATATATTTTATCATTAGAGAAAATATGTCCATGAAACGAACCTTACTTCATCAATAATTCATATTTTATAAATTTTCGATACCACTCATTTTATCTAAGTGCCTTAAGAATGATATGGATATGAATATTACTTTATTTAGATCATTTAAAATATATCAAGATATCATTAATAAATACAATAATTAAATTATTTATATAAAAGATGAATACTATATCCATTATATAAAAAAATATATTGATTTAACAATCTGAAGGGAATTAATGTAAATTTATAATTTCCATACTTTTTATGAAATGTAATGTTTGGAATATCCTTCTACTTCAATAACAGTTGATGACACCCTGAATGAAGATCAATATTTGGAAAATATTATTCTCCTTGAGGTTGGTCAAATAATTCATCATTGTAGGGTTTATGAAATTTGTTCTTTATAGTGATACCATTGATCTCATGATAATCAATACAAAACATGATAGACCCATCTTTATTGTCAATAAGATTAATAGGTTGTCCCCATGGTGAAACACTGGGCTATATAAATCCTTTACTACATAAATCATGTATTTCTTTTATTAGTTCCACTAATTACACTGTATCCAACCTCTATGGAGTCTTAGATGTTGTATTTGTATTCAACATGAGTTATATGGAAAATTAAAAAACATGTTAATGTTTGTGTCCAGGTATATCTTCATGAAACACATGAATGTATTACTGAACAATAAGAAAATCATATATTATATGGATAATAGTTTCATTCATAGGTTGTGACTTCTCTTATTCTATAATAATGCTATTATGGAGAGCTACTGGAGGTGGATTATGACATGATTAAGATCATGTAGTCTCCCATATAATGACAAGCTAATCCATATCTCCATTATAAATTAAAATATTATTCACTCAAAAATAAATTTTAACATTATAAATTGAAATACTATGCATACAATGTATTATATCAAATTTTACCATATGTTTAATATTGTTGTTTTCAAATAGGGTTATTATATGTGTCATAATGGGATATTACTGAATTATCTTTAATGTAGTAAGATTTACACTATGAGTCTTGATAGAAAAGTCCCTTATTATGGTGCTAGAGGAAATATATAATTTTATTGGAAAAAATGGAAGATATAAAAGTGTTTAAATTTCCAAAATAGAATAAATTGTTAGCTATGTTTATGTATATAATCAATGTACATATTACTATATCATTAGGTAGTTCAACCTAATCTATTGTTATCACTCAATCTTGGCTATTATACCTTGGGTATGTTTTAGGAAAATTCCTCTAACACTTGGGGTTTTCATTCTTATAGTTCCCCAAATCCTTATTGATGAAGCACTGAACATTGGAATATACTTAATTCCCCTTGAAATCATGAGCATGATGGAATTTCTCTAAAAACATAATGAAGAATTTCATTCCCATAAATATTGTTCCATGACATTTACTTCCATAATTTTTGTGAGTTGTATATTCAACCATTCCCATATTCCATTTTTTCATAATTCCTTTTCATGAGTGCTTAGACACCCACCACATTTCTTGTTTTCCTTGGAAATCATAATACAGAAAGAATTATTTATCAAACTTTATGGAACATAATACTAAATTGACATACATATAAAATATCATAGAGACTAATTCCATTTGATAGATATGATTTATCTCATTAATGAAATGATCAATATTACTCCTCAGATTATGTAAATTATCTGTGTCATTAGTGATATCCATGTAACATTATCTTCATATTCACCAATATTTTCTCCCAAATTTTTTCTTAGATTTAGAAATAAGATCTCCATATTAGATCACTACTCATAAAAAAATATTTTTTGAAGAATGTCTCCTTAAATGTCTTCCAAAAAATTCTAATAATTTCCTCTAATCCCTTTTTGTTCTATATCAAAAAACAAAATTGATCAGCATCTCCTTTAGGATGATAAATAACCTTTATAACATTCTTTCCTTCACTATATCCCAAATTGGGAAATATGTTCTATAAGGACTTGATCCATTGATTTTCTATTAATTCTCTAGTATTCACATTGAATGGTTGATTTTTATAATTCATCAAATAATATCACATTATTGAACTATGGTGGGGTTTATCAGGTTACTATATACCAACATGTTTATTAGTCATAACCCGAGTCAACAACCCAAGCATTGTTATCATTTGTTCATCCATATCTCCATATACATATATTGATTCATTATCTTTATACAAGGGTAATGACTATATATATTACACAAATTGATATTGTTTCTATTCCTTCAACTATTCAATTTTTTTAATAAAAGTATATATTGAATTAGAACACAAAATAATGAATTTTGAATCGCATTATAATATTCTAAATGAAGTGTAACACTTAAAAAAGTTTGAAAATTTATGCATATATAATTTCATAGACATAATATTAGTATCTTTATGATTATCATAAAACATATAAATATTCCCTAATATTTCATAATGGTGTGAAATGTTCATGGAAATCAACCAAAGAAAATCCCACAGATGTGTTCGTCCTGTTGTGTAGTATTAGTCCCACTTATAATGAATCAATTACAATTGAGTTAATACCAAATCTTCTCCTTTTAGATATGTTACCCCATGTTTAATTCATGACACACCCACATCCATATTACAATATCTAGGAAGGGGATTTTTCTAAGAAAACCAAATAATCACTACTTTACCAAAACTTTATGATAATATCCTATAATATTTATCCACATTGTATTTCATAAGGTTATTTTTTCTAATCTATGTATTCTGAAATATCTTTCCAAAGGTTTATACTCAACTTAATTTGATACAAACTATAACATATCACCACTAGTAACCCAGAACTTATCGTTGATTTACTACAATGGAAACAATTAATGGGATCATATTATAATCATAAAATAGTTTTCCAGTGTTAGGATAGATATATGATTATCACAATTCATATTAAGGAATTAAACACAACATAAAATTTCTTATTATAACATTATTAATTATTTTAGTTAATCCCTGAATTCATTCATAAATACTTACATGGAATCCTGGGGAAAAGAAAACATAATATATGGTGAGAATAAAATATTATATAATAAAATAATGAATAAAATAATAATATGGTAGAGATGAACATTAATAAAATATACCATATAAAAAAACCATAAATAGGAATAAATCCATGCGTGATCTGTCAACATAAATGATCACATGGATAACAATAACTAGTCTCATAATGATAAGATTCATATTTTATGACATCTTAATCATTCCATCAAGGACTTATGCCATAAAATTATACAAAAAGAGGTAATGTATATAATAAATAACCGAACTAGATTACCTCATAATACCTACTAATGAATATAGGTTATATAAAATGCCTCATCCATCAATTAATAAGTGAAATGAATTTATTATATAAATGGTATAAATAACAATTAAATACATGATCAAAAGAAACAATTTTTTTTGATAATCGAGCACAAAAAAATTAAATAATTTACCCAATAAATAAATTTATCAACATGATCAAAAGACATCCCGATAATTAATATGGATGGTAAAATTAGAGTATATTCCCATTAAAACATAATATTCACCACATTCTATTTATATAGATGAATATAATACAAAAATATAACCTAAAGTCTTCTTAGTTAAAATACCCTTTTAATTTTAAAATCATTTATATTAAAATCTAAATATCTATATAATACCAGGAAAATGATTCATTTAAAATAACCATGGAAACATGTAAAGGAAGAATAAATGAAAATATTAGTAATGATTGTGGGAAAATTCATCTTTATGTTGTATATTAAAACAATGATTTTGGGAACATCTTTGTTTAAAATTACACAATTTAGAGAATGAAAAAATGATATATTTTAAAATCAATGATAGAAATGAAATCACAGGAAAAAATTAGTTTAATAAATCATTAAATTATATTAAAAATCAATATTGATTTTTTTAAAAGAAAACATAGACATTGAAGAAAATGATTCCTGACTGCATAGAAAAAAAATTATTTTCATATAAAACACATACTGGTTCTTTTTGAGTTATAATGAAGGAAAAATGAAACAAATACTTGAAATCCCAAGAAATAACTAATATAAGGTGAAACTATATGGGTTTAATAAAAAAATATTACACAATTCCTCCAACAGAAAGATAAACAGAAACAAAATTAAATAATGATGATATTGCGAAATAAACCCTTACCTCTGGTCCAATTTACTCATTAGTAGATTTAACCTCTTATAAAATATATTTTATTTTATTATAAATCAAAAATAGAATCATATAAATAATTATAATAATCCTTTGGGATATACCAATAACATTTCAATAATCATTTATTAGTAATTATTTATTAAAAATGCAACCATCATGTGGTAACTATTTCATATTTTATGGATGTTTTGTTTCATTAGTTTTAATACATCAATTTTAATAATAATTGCATCATCTATAGAATTTTTATCATGATATAATTATCTTATATATTCACTATAAACATATTTATTAAATATTTATTAAATATTAACAAGAAAAATGAATCACATGATATTGTAGATTTAATGCCCCAGTTCTAGGAGCCGCCCAGAGGTGCCCCGTGCCCAGTTGGTCACATGGACTCAAACACATTTCCCTGAATTCTAGAGGCTTCCGACTAGAAGAGAGGACCTTGGGTGTGATAGTGGGGAAACTATGCCTTCAATATAAGAGTGACACAATATAAGTAAAATAGATAGTAGTATCAGAAGTAGTAAATCATGAAATTGGTAAACAACGGAAGTAAAAAACAACCGGAGCACACACATATATATGATGCATGATACATATGTTTTGAAAAGCAGAAAAAAGTCACAATTCTAGAATATAATACTAAACCCAAGTACAAAATAAAATAGATAAATTGCTCCACAACATTGCAAGCCACAACTTGGCCACATGCTCCCCAGCTCCACAATGATCATGTACCTGAAATAGAAGGGAACTTTCAATTATCTAGTACTGCAACAATATAATCTATTTTGGCCCAAAAGCATGACCCAAACTGGGTGTGAGACGAATCCCAGTATAAAACCCCCCAATTATATGTTCCTAACAGTTATTGAATATATATGGCATGAAATAACCAAAATGAATCAGTAATAGAGGATGTACACATATTAAGAACCCTATAAATTTAATTGCATTCATTTTCATATACCAAGTAAGAAGCTACTCAAAATTAGGTAACCCTATAATAAGTACTCACAACCTAACACCTCTGGTTCAAAAAAACAAACACATCAAACCCTCTAGTAAGTACACAAAATCTAACCCCTCTGGTTCAGCTTTAAAAAAGACAGTCGGAGGAAGAACTCACCATCACATACCCATGTGGTCTCGTATCAATAACTAATAGGTACTGTGATGAATCACTCCACATCCAATTTACCATGTGGCCTATATCGAGGAAACTACAAACACTATGAGGGAGCACAAATTCCACTCTCCTATGGTCTCATAACGTAATAGTAAAACATACCCTCCAGAGAAGCCCTCAACATCCATCCCCCTTATGGTCTGCTACTCCAGGTTCTCACGTCCCTATGATAGTCAGTAATGAAAAAATGATACATTTTAACCAAAGTAACACTCAAGAACTACTTGGGTAAACAATATATAGCATATCATAGCATGTCATATAATAATCACTCCATCCTAACAATACTAGGCATGTGAAAAAAAAGAAGCCTAATAGGAAAGCTGGACCAAATGGAAAAAACACGAAAACAAGGAAAAATCCTCCACATCATGGAAATAGTAACCCAATTTATAAATAAACAACCTCTAAACAAACAGAAAAGAATTGAAGTAAAGATAGAGTTAAAATCCTAATCACGCAAAACCCTGTTCTTGGGAATTGGACACTTTTTCACATAAAATTTAAATACTATCTACAGAAATGCACAAACCAGCTACCTTGGTGTTGTATGAACAATATACGTGGAATTCAAGTATTGAATTTCCCTAGAAAACCGTAGATCTACAAAAATGAATATGATGTTCAACCAAGGATATATCATGGAAGAGGAGAAATTAGGAGATAAAGACTAAGAAGAAGAAATAACTCACCGATGTGATTCCAACGCAATCAAAGATGGTCAATTTAGAGAAGGGAAAGTGAGTCGGGGGCTCAGAGAAGACCTACGGCCGTACAAATTCTCCTGAATGAGATAAGTCGAGAAGAAGTGTGGTTTATCCTTAAGACGTGATCTCAATCAATTTAATGAAAAAATGAACGTACATGAAATTTTATTTAAAATTACATGATGTGTAAGTGGTCTCCACTTTTGGTGGTCTCTAGGTCACCACACACGACCATGTACTCATCCATTACCTGTCCAGTACATAGTCACCCGCGACAACTGAGTACACGACGTGTACTACTAAAATTTGTAGAAACGCTTATTTTTCACAAAATCAACCAGAAAAGT
Source organism: Viscum album (assembly GCA_963277665.1). NCBI lineage: Eukaryota > Viridiplantae > Streptophyta > Magnoliopsida > Santalales > Viscaceae > Viscum > Viscum album. The sequence continues at coordinate 609,054,429 of OY728129.1, read as the reverse complement.
AAAACATACCTGAAAAAAAAAATCTGAGTTCTTACAAACTTCCCCCCGTAAAGAAAATCATCCCTAGATTTCCCTAGCAAGGTAGCGTAGATGAAGAATCCTCAAACAACTTTGGCCACTGCGATCGTAGATCAACCTCCCTCTCCCAAGTCCCATATTGTAATTGTCTGTGCTTCCACAACACTCGTACCAGAGGAACAGACTATCCATAGAGAACCCTTAAACTTCAATCAGCAATATATATTGAACACTCCTCGAATGATGTGTACACCTCTAACTCAGCCTCTTCTGGTTGGAAAACATGCGATGGGTCATAGAAGTAACGTCGCAGCTGGGAAACAAGGAAGTCATCATGCATATCATAGTACCTCTGAGGAAACTACAACTGAAAGGCCACTAACCCAACTATGTCCAACTCCTCTAATGGTACAACATACCTTAGTAAAATCATACCCAGTCTCATAATCCTCTTGTGTCCCAACCTTAGTGCAACACATAAAAAACCTGATCCCTGACCTCAAAAACTATTGTCCATCACTATAAATTTGAATAAGACTTCTGTCTTGACTATGTTGTAACCATCATCTTCTGAATCAACTCTATTTGCTCCATGATCTCTTGGACAAGACGAGGTCCCATCATAGGTGCATCTCTTGCCTCCAGCCAGCATAAGGGTGATCAACATAGCCTATCGTAAAAAGCCTCAAATGGTGCCATCTGAATAGTTTCATGAAAACAATTATTGTTGGAAAACAGCAAAAGAGGAATGTGCTTCTCCCACGAAACTCCAAAATCCAGGATGCATTCCCAATGTCTGTCCTCAATAACCATAATCATAAGCTCTGGCTAGCCATCTGTCTAGGGATGGTAAGCTGTACTCAGATGTACCTATGTACCCAAAGCCCTCTGAAGTCCTTGCCAGACCCGAGAAGTAAAATGGCCATCCCTTTCTAATACAATGGAGTAAGGTCCTCCAAGTAAATTTTCAATCTCTCAGATATACAACCTTCCCAACTCATCAACACTGAAGGTCTCCTTGATCGGTAAGATGTTAGAATCCTTCATGAGTTTATCAATGTAAATTTATACTACATCATTGAAACATTCCTATCATGTGGTGTTTAAATAAAAATTATTTACATAGATAAAATATAGTATAGTGGTTAACCTAGGTTGTCTCTATAGAGGAGCCCTGAACAATCACTTATGTCACCTTAAATTTGATAATGAAGTGGGGTTGTTTTTTAAATTTATGGTTAAGAAAACAAAGCAATGAAAATAAAGTAATAAATAAAGTAAAATATTTAAAAGAAATTGAAAAATAATGAAATTAAAAATAGTGATAATAATTGGGTGATCAGGTTGGGGTTGGTTTTTCAATTGTAATGTTATCATAGTTCCAATTTTATTCAATCCTCTCTTGCTAAGTCGGTTTTAGTGATATATCATGATCGCTTCCTATCACTCCCTTAGTTAATGGTGATGGTGAGAGTAAATCTTACCAATATCATAGCTTGGTATAATCTATTTCCTATGTGTTAAAAATATATAGAGAATATCCTTAATTGAGTTAGGAAATTCCCGACCAGGTCTTGTTTATCCCATAAAATTATGAATATTCAATACCCCTTCCACACGTACTGCGGATCGCCGAGTACTTCACCACTAAGCCTAGATCTATTAATTTATATATTGACCAAAAAACCATAGAGGGAGATTATTAAAATTTACAAAAGCAATAATAATAACATAATATTAAATAAAATACAATCGCATAAGATAACAAAACTATTTATTAGAATTTGAAACCAACAATGCAGAAGAGAAATAGTTTTTATTCAATCAAATGAAAGAACTTAAACCATAAAAACGATAAAACCTAACCATACCAAATAACTCAAAATATTTACCCCACAATGGAATGGGTAATTGAGAAGTAGGGGAATGAATAAGGAATTATAAAACATAGAGGAAAAAATGAAAGAAAAGGTTGATCATAAATTTTCTCCCCAAGAATCTGTCCAACTAAATGATAGCTTCTGTTCTCCCACCATACCATCGAATCTGGATGATGTTCTCTCTTATAAGTGGTGAGTAATGTAGTTGGAAATCTACCCACGATGTTTCATGGAATCATGAGCCATTTAGAATGAGTTATTTCCTAATTATTATAACTATTGTTTTCTAGCCACCAATCATTATTTCACTAACTATACTTTGAATGTTTGAAGGGAAGCATATATGAAATCCTTTCTCCATGAGATTTATGTGCATATTCCTCATAGAGTTGGATTTCTGACCTAGTTAGAATCACACCATTTGGTGTTCAGTATCCCGATATATGGATCATTGAATAAAGTAATGTTCATTCTGCCAGCCAGAATAAGTGTTCACATGGAGCGATTTGTTTTGTCTTATTGGATTTCAAATTGGATTTGGGTCCTGATGACTTATATGTAGAAAACGAATCATGTCATCCTAAAAAGAAATCTTGTGCATTAGATGAATATTCTGGGGGTTATTATCTAAATATAGAGGCAACATAAAGTAGTTAAATGTCCAGAATTAACAAAGATTCACACTTAAGCTCATAACACACCGAAAGTCATAAAATGATGCAAATAAGAACAAATTGATTAATGGAAAGGGATTAAATAACCTAAAAATATATTTAGAAATGTGGAAATATAAGATCTATTAATTCCCCCCACATATCACTTGGATCTTGGACAAGTAAACATTGATATCAAATCATATAAAATTTAAAACACATATCCATGAGATCTTACAATTTAACACCAAGAAGTAAAAGATATCAATCCTCATAAAAACAATTATTAAAATTTCTCAATTTATTTCATTAAATATATTTCTTCATTAATTATTCTCCCATGAATGCAAAATAATTAACTAACATGAATTTTCTCTCATCACAAAAATATCAATTTTCAACAATGCCTTTCTCATCCAATACACATGAAAGATTCACCATAGGTTTGATAAATTCCTACATCTACACTTAATGCGAGTCAAGGAAATATGATTATCATGAGGAATTTATAGGGTTATTCTATTGCTTTTTGTTGGTAGGATTTATAAGTGAAACATTCTTAGGCTGAATGAGGTGATTGTTGCACATTTGAAGTAAAATTGAATTATTCTAATTTTTACTCAAGTACGGTCTCCTCCTCACTCTCTATAGTAGTAAATCAGCTCCATCAATATGAAAAATCAGTGAAATTACAAAAAAATTATCATTTCAACAAAAAATGTATCATTCATCTCAAACATGATTTTTCTTGAAAGCTCCAGATTGGCACAACATAGTTTTTCATAGGAAGATCCAAAAATTCACCACTACTTTTACATGAAAGCTCTAGAGAAGGAAAAATATTCAACAAAATGAATATTTTCTAGAAAAAAGAACATATATTCAATGTTTTATTTTCCACCCTAAGTATCAAAAAATTAGGTAGCATAATACTAGACAACATCCCCTATAATTAAGGTCAACTAGATTATGAAATTTCACTTTAATTGCAGGTTGGAAAGGGAAAATTGGCTTATGATGTGGCTAACCTAATAGGTTTTTCATGGTTTCAATGAGCTATAAGGATTAAATATACAAGGTGGGCCATAATTAAAAGGATTTATATGAAATATGGGATTTAATACCATATAAACACCTCAATCATTTAAAACACATGTACCTAAATCCCTTTAGTTTTTATAGAAATAAATCAAATTATGGTTAAATAAAGAATGGTATGGATCTCTCAAGAAGTGAGGTTAATAAAAATAATATGACAAAAATGGTTCAGAAGCCTCACAAGAATGTGATTTCATATATAAATATAGTGATATGTGGCATGAGATTTAAAATTTAGAGTAATTTTCCTGAAATTCATAATGATTTGAACTTGAAAAAAGTCACTTTGAGTATTCATTTAAACTCAGTTTCATGGGATAAATTGTTTCACACATTGAAATGGGATTCAAAAAATGTGATGATAATCATTTTAGCTCAAAATTTTAAAAAACACACAAATATTTCAAACACACACAATTGAAAATACTAAACTATAAACGTTCCCTCACACACTATTAAATGATGCAGTGCATGCAATGTATTCAAATTGTTTTAACATGTAAGAATATTTTTAATTGAATCATAGCAATCAATAAAGTCTAAATAAACGGTACAACCTGAATTATTGGTAGGGAAATTATGAGTTAAGATCCTATGTGTTACGCATATAAAAACCTACAAACAAAGGTAGATAATAAAACATAATATTTTTTTTGTAATTAATGAAAATTGAAATAGAATGAGAATAATAGGACTGATATTGGTTTAATCCCCCAAGTGGGAACTGGGTTTTGACTACCTCCAAATGGGTTGTTTTAGTTGGTTATTCCCAATCCGATGGTGGGTGACATTTATTTAATATGAACCACCATAAATTCTTCCTTCCATCATGAACATCTTATTTTTTTTGAGGACTTCATGGATATAGTACAACAAATCCACCCCTATAAATATGATATTAAACTTGCATGGTGGGGGTAGGAAAAAGAGTGAGTCCTCTTATTTATTGGTTTTCAGTTTAACAACTTCTTCTTCATTATATAGTAGTTCCTCAAGGTAAGCTGTTTCAAAATAATAATCAATGGGAGAATCAGAAAGTATTTCAATTTGAATAAAATTAAATCATGAAGAATGAAAATAAAATAGCTCTATTTCAAAGGAAGCATATTTTGTATCTTTCACCTTAGAAAAGTCAACTTGGATCTCATCTTTAAAACCTTCCGAAAAATGATCAACATGATTGGGAAGCTATAGGTGTTTATCTTCAGGTATGTCTTCTTCTTTCTCTACATCCACCATGGTAATATATGTATTGGCCGAATCTGAAAATTTCATGAAAGGGGAGGTGAGACTAAATTCAGATTCTATATAATCATAATGAAATAGTTAAGAAAAATATTATCTTCCTTAAGGTTGTTGACTTCAATTTACTTTTCAGTATGAGGTTCTTCTTTTAGTTGAATTTCACAAGATATAGCTAAGTAGTTAGGCGTCTTCATCTTTTCTTCAAAATCCATGTCATTGGTGGTCTTATCCTTCAATGGTTCTAGATCTTATACTTTGTAAGGAATATGTTGTTCAAGTAGTTCATCCAACTCATTCCAAAATCTATATAGATCGTTTTGATTCCCCACATGTAGAATAGTAGGTAATTATTCCTTATAGTCCTCGTCAAGATTATTCATATGTTTTGGTTTTTTTCATCAATGCACGTACAAATTCAAATGCATGTTTTACTTTCTTATCTAGTTTTTCTATCTAATTTTAATGTTATTTCATTTGAACTATATCATTACCAGCCTCCTATAATTGTTTTAAAAGTGTGTTGTTGTTATATGAATTAAAGATATGATCATTTGAAAACATCATGGAAAATTAATTTTTTTTTTGATAAGTGTCAAATATTTATAATACGATTGCGACACTACCTACCCGACAACAACGCCATGCTTTGAAACGTTCCTACCATTTCAAGTGTAAAAACAACTCTTTAAAAAGTTAATATTTTGTATTGTGGTTAATCTATGATATCTCGAGAGAGGAGATCTCAACAATCACTTATGTCACTTTAAATTTGATAATGAAGTGGGGCTGTTTTTGAAAACATTGGTTATGAAAACAAAGCAATGAAACTAAAGAAATAAATAAAGTAAAATATCTATAAAAAATAAAAAATAATGAAATTCAATATAGTTATAATAATTGGGTGATCAGGTTGGGGTTGGTTTTTTAGTTGTAATGTTATCATTGTTTCAATTTTATTCAATCCTCTTCTACTAAGTCGGTTTAAGTGATATTTCACGATCACATCATATCAATACCTTAGTAAATGGTGATGGTGGGAGTAAACCTTACCAATATCTCAAATTGGTCTACTCACTTTCCTACATGTTAAATAGATGTATCGAATACCCCCAATTGAGTTAGGAAATTCCCGATAGGGTCTTGTTTATCCTAAAAAAATTAAGAATATCCAATACCCCTTCTACACATACTGACAATCAATTAGTACATAACCACTAAGACCTGATATATTCCATAGTATATAGACCAGAAACTCCTGGAGGGAGATTATGAACATTTATAAAATCAATAATAACAAGAGAATATTAAATCAAATACAATCACATAAGATAATAAAACTGTTTATTAGAATTTGAAACCAACACCATAGAAGAGAGACAGTTTTTATTCAATATAATTCAAGAACTAAAACATTACAGAAGATAAAACCTAACCTTCCCCAATCACTCAGAATATTTACCCCACAATGGAAAGGTTAATTGAGAAGAAGGGGGAATAATAAGGAATTATAAAACTAAGAATAACCAAAGAATGAAAAGAAAAAACATAACATTTCACCTCTAGAATCTGTCCACCAGAAAAATAGTTTCGGTTCTCCCACCATAAAATTTAATCAGGAAAAAGTAACTTCTTATATGAGTTGAGGAATTGATATTTCCATATACCCATGAAGTTTCAAGGAATTTTGATATGTGTTTAATGATTTATGACCGAATTAGTAGACTTGAATTTTTCTCGTCGCCGATCACTATTCCACCGACCATAATTTGAATAGTTGAAGGGTAGAATATATAAAATCATTTCTCCATAAAATTTAATGTGATTATTTCTCATCACGTTGGATGTCTTACCCACCTAGAAGCACCCAATTTTCTGGTTGGTATCCCAAGATATGGATCATTGAATGAAGTGATGTCCAATCTATTGGCCAGAGTAAGTGTTCACATTTACTAATTTGTTTCGGACTTTTGGATTTCGAAATCGAATTTGGTTCCTATATAATAATATGTATAAAAAGAAACATTTCATCCTAAAAAATGAATCATTCTCATTGGATGAATATTTTCGGGTTTATTCTCGAAATACAATGGCAACATAAAACTGTTAAATGTCCAGAATTAACCAATTTTCACACATAAGCTCAAAGCTCACCAAAAGTCTTAAATTAATGAAAATAAGAAAAATTTTATTAATGGTAAGTGATTAAATAATTTAAAAACATATGTATAAATATGAAAATATGATCTCTATTAATAATTCCCTTGAGGTGACCTTGGTAAACACGTCACGAAGTCCATCACGACATCGTTCCATTTCCACTAGGGAACGTGTAACTGCTGAAAAAGCCCTACTGGTCACTGATGCTTCGCCTTAACCTCCTGATTGGTGTAACATTTCATGAAAAAACCAAAAACATTTCTCTTAATACCTATCCTCCAATACTGACGGTGTAGATCATGATTCATCTTCGTGACACCGGGATGAACTGCCCAAACTGAGTAATGAAAGTCACGTATCAGCTATTCGTGTAACTCTGATGGAACCCACACGCACCCCTAAAAACACAAGATCTATTTCTCTCCTATTGTGTATCTAGTAATAGGGTCCTCCCATGAAACACTCTCCCAAAGGACTAGGCCTTCTGAATCTGATAACTGCGTCATTCATCCTCGATCAAGAAGAGTAGAGGTAACAACTATAGAAGAAAGAAATGTATACCCCTAACTATCGTGCACCTCCAAATGCATCTTAGGTAACAAAGCCATAAGCTACCACTCACTACTAGACTCCTGAAATTACAATATTTGAGTCATCCTGCTCAACACATCAGCCACTATGTTTCCCTTCCCAGGCGTGTAGGCATGCTCAATGTCAAAAGACCGAAGGTGCTCCACCCATATTGGCTGTCTCAAATTCATCTCATTCTGAGGGAAGTTACACTTGAGACTTTTTTGGTAAGTGAAAACTACAAATGATCCCCCAACATGTAATGTCTCAAATAGTGTAATGTATGAAAAACTATAGCCAACCTGAGATTGTGCGTTGGGTAATTCCTATCATGCGACCTCAACTACTGACACCTATACATAATGACACTTTGTTCGTGCATAAGCAATGATCCCAACCAGATACTTGATACCTCACAATAAATAGCATAGTTCTTTCCCATAACTAGAAATACTAGTATTAGTGCTGATGTCAACCTCCATTTAAGCTCCAAAAATGATGAATCGCAAGAATCTGTCCACATTTACTTCACACCATTCTTAGTCAAGCACGTAAATGGCACTACTAACTGTGAAAAGTCTTATATAAAATGCCTATAGTAACCAGACAGACGTAAAAAAAATTGTACCTCAAAGACATTCTTCAGCTTCACCCATGAAACTGCTTCTCTCAATTTTTGGATCTACTGATACTCTTGTCTATAAGATAACATGACCCAAGAAGTGAATTTAGTCAATACAAAAGTGGAATTGTGAGAGCTTAGCATATAACCGATGCCCTCTGAGTGTACTCAAAATGATCTGAAGATGTGTGGGATAGTCGTGTCGAGTGTAAGAGTACACAAAGATATCGTCAATGAAGACCTCCATGGATGAATCCATGTATGGATGGAATAATATGTTCACTAGTGCCCTGGAAACTATCGGTGCGTTCATGAGATCAAACGACATAAACACATACTCAGATAGACCATACCTAGCACGAAATGCCGTAATAGGTATATCATATGGATAACGCGCAACTGATGGTATCCAGACCTCAAGTAAATCTTCATGAACACTGGGGATCCTCGAAGCGGATCAAAGATATCACCAATACACGGCAAGGGATATCTGTTCTTGATCGTCAACTAGTTAAACATCCGATAATCCACACAATGTCTAAGGGTACCATCCACATTTTTCACAAATTGGATAGGCAAAACCCAAGGAGAAATATTTGGTCAGATAAAACCCTTTGCCTACAACTCCTCTGACTGCTTCTTGATCTCCTACAACTCTTGTGTAGCCATCCTATAAAGAGGAATAGTCACTGGTGCTGCTCCCGACAGACACTAAATAGAAAAGTCCACCTCTATCATCAGATGAAAACCTGAAATCATCTTTCATGAAATCTCTTAAACAATCCACCACTAGAGGAATGTCTATCTATGAAGTCCCTTGGTCATCTAGATATAGGCTAGAAATCTGGGTTGTAACTTCTCACATCCCATGATGCTTAGGTCCCGCTCTACACGCCTGGATATCCCATTCGACCTTATGAAGAAATGATCTTCCCTCTAGCAATGTGAAACTAACCCTACTCAGATAGAAATCGACAACATCCTGAAAGGGAACCAACTAGTACATTCCATGAATGACATCATAGACCATCATCTCCAAGACATCGAGGTCCTAGAAGATGTGACACTAACCAACCTCAAAAGGGAACTATAAGGCCACAACCTTAAACATATCTTAATATTGAATTAAATGAATAATTGACATTGATGATATTTTCAGGTTTAGAGTTTTAGTCAATTAGAACATAACTACTACATCTAAAAAGATTACAAAGTAGACACTTCTACTAAGTTTCAATAAAATAAAAAAAACTCTTAAAAAGAAAAATGTCTAGTTCCAAGTTATATATAGCATGAATTTCCCTTGATCCCATGCTTGACTCTATTCCACATTAGGTTTTGTGGAAAACATTTCAAAAAAAACTTGGGGTGAGCATAAAGAGCTCAGTAATGGATACACAAAAATGAAAATTGTGAGTTTATCAAAACAACAAGTATAGTAATACTTTTCATCTTTATGAAGTAGTAAAACTCTTCACTGAATAAAAGATAATTACTTACCCTTTTGTAACCAAAAGATTACCATAAAACCCATATAATGAAAACATAAAATATAAAGCTAACTTGGGACATAAACATACTTAAGTGGAATAACCATACGGTCGACTTCCACACATATCACTTAATGGAATAGCCATACAGCCAACTTCCATACATACTTAATGTAATATCCATACGGCCGACTTTCCATACCCAATGCATTGGAGGTTATAACGTAACCACCCATCCTGGTATTCATGGCACCACCCGCCATATGGTTTATCACGTAACCACCTGTCAAATGTCCAAGTACCATTATAAAATCATAAGACATAAAACAAAAATAATGGAAAGAAAACATGTCCACACTTTGATCACAATATATCACTCAAATATATTGAAATAAAAAATCCATTATAAAAGCCATTTCCAATACCAAAATACATTAATGAGTATATGGTATTTATTTCATTTTAAAAAACATCACGACTTGTTGAGGAAGCCAAAGACCAAATAATACTCGTAGCGGTGGAAAAGGTCGTTGTCACCGCGTGCGTTAAAATAAACATTCCTTTTTGTCATTTTGTAAAACGATTCGTAGGAAAATATTCCTTTTTTATAAAAGTAAAAGTCAATGGAGTTTATACACCGTATAAAAGAATGTTGTGTATAAAACTAAATATGCCTCAAAGAATGTTGATTGAGACGAAGCCCCTTATAAAGACGGTATCCTTGTATTAATGATAAATCAATTACATAATTATGTGTGACAAATGAATACACCATATATAAGTGGATTTTAAGTGTTTTTTCAATCATATGTTATTCACACATATTCATAGAATGACATATTCAAGGAGTACAAGCTTATCCCAAAGAATCAAAATTGGGTTAAGAAGTTCCTTTGCAAAAATTTGTCGGCCTAACGGCATCACTAAAAAATTCAGAAAATGAGTTGATGAGAGATAAAAAGGGTATCTCATCACATGGACATAAAATATAGATAAATAAGGATATATAAGAACATATCCCAACATAATATTATGTGAATTAATAGACATAACAAAAAAACTCTTTTACAAAAAGAGGAGGGTGAAAGGTTCCCTTACCGACATGGGTATCTTTCGAGACATGCACCCCGCGAAAGAAGAACAATACAACATTGATGTAAATACTCATAAATGAAAGTATATTACACAATGATAAAAATAACAGGAAGTACATACACCACTCAAAGAAAATTGTGGCAGATGTAGCATAAATCTCACTGGAATAAAAGTGAGATGAAAAATCCCTTACGAAAACTCGGCAGCCTAACGACACCACATAAACTTAAAAATGGATTGATGAGATCAAATAGGGTCTCTCATCATATTAACATAATTTTTACAGAAATTGTAATATAAAATAACATCCCCCAACATAACAAATAGTAGCTTAAAAGAAGTGACATAAAGGAGAGTACTTAAAAAGAAAGAGAGAGGTTAGATCTCTTACGAAAATTCTGCAGCCTAAGGACACCACTCAAAACTTCCAAAATGGATTGATGAGAGAGAATAGGGTCTATCATCATATGAACAGAAAAATTAAATTAAGAGTAATATAAAATAACAGCCCAATAAAAATAAAGATGAGCTTTAGAAGGAATGACATAAAAGAGTGTACTTAAAAAGAAAGAGAGGAGTAAGATCCCTTACCTCGGTTCCGACTTGACTTGATCGTTCTTTAACGTCCTGAATAATAAAATTGATTTAATTTATACTTGATTAAGAACTTTCTTTAAGTTAATTATTACTTTTATATCACTTATTATCATGTTATAAACATTATTTAATCTTTTACGTTAATAATGTTTGTTTTGTCGATATTTGGTTCTTAAGTCGAAAGTGGACTTCTTACAATTACATGTTTTTCGTGTGGTGAAAGGTTCGTTATATCCAGAATGATATTCATGATTTTGATATCATATATATCATATATATCCAGCATATACATGTATTTATAATATTACATAATCATTTAGAGGTATGAAATGAAATGTACCGTTCATGGAGACGGTAAGCCGTACGTACGCATGAACGATACATTAATTTCATTGTCATATTAATGGATTTAAAACTAAATGAGAGTTATGAATATTTTAATTCTAGAATTATATTCAACATTTATATGTAACATACATTATATATATCCATTATAAATATGTTCTTATAATAGTACATTACATTTGGGGATAAGAAATGAAATGCACCGTTCATGGAGACGGTAAGTCGTACGTACACATGAACACTACTTTCATTTCTATCTCATACTTTAATGGAAGAAATAATAATGATATATAGGTATATTATAATTCCAGTATAAAATCATATATAATAAATTTAAATCCATCCATTATATGTACAACATATGGCATTAACGAATCACATCACTTTGAGGGGGCGTTAGTCCATACTTCCTAAAATGAAATTATCGTGTTTACCCATAATGGAAACCATAAAGGTATGCCAAAAATGAAAAATACAGAAGATTAAGGAAAACATAAACATATTATATATCATATATAAATATAGTTTCATCTTAATGGCAACCTTTGAAGGTGTTAAAAGAATGTTGAACAGTCATCGTTTCGGGAGGCCGAAATTCGCCATCCACGGAAACAATATGTTCTTTTACCATTACATGTAGGTGTGTGTAACTGTTGCTTGAATATTTCTTATAACAAAATCATAGTATATTGATGATACTGTAGTTGTTACAAAATAAATTAATAAAAATAGTTTAAGGGGTTGGAGAAGCAAAATAAAACAAAAGGACTCAAGTGAAGACATTACCTTAAAATCGGGTAACTCCCTTTGGTTTGAGATAAAAGGCTTCCTTGGGAAGATTTCTGCCCAAAGTGAGGCTTCAAGTAGTAAGAGAGGGAAGTTTAGAGACAAAATGGGCAGGGTTTGGCCGAGCCAAATGCTTTGTAAGTGTGGGAAAGGTTGTAGAGGTGGGGGCCTTTTATAAGATGAGAGGAGGGGCACTCTTGGAAGGTAAAGAAAAGTCACTTTATTTTAAAATGGTATCCGGATTTTAGAGGTCCCACATTGATATAATTTCAGAATAAGGTGATAAGGGTTTTCAATTACCCATCCAATAGGTTTTGGAAATGTTTATGTCTTAGAGTTTACATTATCGTTCCATTTTATTTAAATCCATTATTAATGAGGTAATCACTGCATCATCATGATGTCATAAATAATTTAATATATTTATTTTCTAAAAATTATAAAACAAATATCATGATGTAGGAAATCTATATAGATTTCTAATTAATATTTATAGTCAAAAATCTGACTTGTATAACCCAATGTAAAAATTGTTTTAGTAAAACATTTCATGTTTGTGTCATTTTTACTTTAACATTAAATAAAAAGATATTAATGTCATTTTCCAACCAAAGTGGCTCCATGAGGTCCCCAAGTTTACCCATGGATTGTCTTGGTCGGCCATGACACATCCAATGAGGGTAGTACATGTTTCAATCTCATATCATATTATTCAAACATTATTTTTACCTTAAACTACACTAATTACCTCTAATCGCGATTAAAAACATAATAAGTTACTATTCACACTAAAAAAATTATTTTAATCCCATTGAACCAAATTTTACTTTTTAATGACAACCATGTAATTTGGATATTTGAAATTAAAAACACAAAAGTGGTAAAATTTCATTTAAACGAAAAATCAGTGTTTTAAGTACCACTTAGTGGTTTCACTATTCATAAAAAATTGATGTTTTTCAGAAAAATACCAAAACATCACCCTAAGCTATATTTGATATTCCGAATTAAAAAATTAAGTCCATTTTACAAAATTAAAAACATATAAGTTGAATTAATAAATTTAATAATTAATTCCCAATGTTAGAGCAAATAGCGTGTTGTTATGAAACAATAAGTATCAAAAGATTGACACTATTTTAAGTCCGATTTCAAAGTGAAATTAATTACAACAACAACTATTGGATTTAATGGTAAAAATTATTCTAATTTCACATTAAAACAAATTAAAAAGATAATCTAATCATATAAATAAATTAGATTAAAAATAGGTTTTGAATTAAAATACAACATTTTACACTATTCATTAAAAAATGAACTTTATCGGAAAAATACCAAAAAATTACACAAAGTAATATTTGATGTCCCGATTCTAAAAAAGAGTTTTATTTGGTCCAATAGAATGTATAAGAGTGATAAAAACTATATTTAATGACGGTTCGCCATCAAAATGTGATAAGTGAACCTTTAGTGAAAATTAGGGTATAAATGCCTAAAATTGAATTCTTTCCGTATTTTAAGCCTTTATCTTTTATTGGATAAATGTAAAAACATTTAAAAAACATATATAATCATATTTTATTTATTTCTATCCATTCCCGCCAGTACAACAGCTACATGTTAACTACCATTTAAAATAATATTAATATATTACTAGTGTGCAACGTATGTTTTCAAAGAAACTCCTTGTTGCATATCGAGTACGCTATCGAACAAAGCAACCCCTTTTAATTAAAATTTATATTTAATTAGAAAATATTAAAAAATATGAAATTATTAATTCTTTATTTACCTGGGATGTTACATCCTTCCCCTCTTTTGGGAATTGCATCCTCGCAATTTTATTCACTTATCAAAATAAGTGGGGGTATTTATCCCTCATTGCATTTTCAGATTCCCACGTTGCCTCTTCAACCATATGGTTTTTTCACAAAAACATTACCCGATAAATTACCTTATTTCGCAATACTTGCTCTCTTCGGTCAAGAATCTGGACTGGTTGTTCTTCATAAGAGAGATTGTCTTCCAACTGAACTACCTCTGAGCTCAAAACATGAGATGAATCTGGCATATACTTCCTCAACATCGAAACATGGAAAACATTGTGTACCTGAGATAAAATCGAAGGTAAAGCCACTCGGTAAGCAACTGATCCAACTCTCTCCAGAATTTCATATGGTCCAATGAACCTTGGACTCATCTTTCCTTTCATACCAAATCTCATCACACTTTTCCATGGAGAAACCTTGAGAAAAACATGATCACCTACCTCGAAAGATAGATCCTTCCTCCGGTTATCCGCATAACTCTTCTGCCAGTTCTGAGCTGTTCTCATGTGTTTCTGTATCAGCTGAACTTTTTCTGCCAACTCTTCTACCAATTCTAGTCCCATCAGCTTTCTTTCACCCACTTCATCCCAAAATGCTGGAGTTCGACACTGCTTCCCATATAATGCCTCAAATGGTGCCATCTTTATACTGGAATGAAAACTGTTATTATATAAAAATTCAACCAAAGAAAGATGTTGGTCCCAACTTCCCTAATAATCAATTGACCAAGAACGTAGCATATCCTCCAATTTCTGAATTTTTCGTTCTGACTTCCAATCTGATTGAAGATGAAATGCTATACTAAAATTTAATTCAGTACCCAATGACTTATGAAAGCCTTTCCAAAAGTTAGAAGTGAATCTGGGATCATGGTCAGATACAATGGAGAGAAGAACTCCATGTAACCTGACTATCTCTTTAAGATACAAACGGGAAAGTTGATCTAGGTAAAAAGTATCACGTATTGAAAGGAAATGAGTAGATTTAGTCAAGCGATCAATAATAACACAGATTGCATTATTACCTCGAGATGTCCTCGGTAATCCCACAACAATGTCAATGGATATGTTTTCCCATTACCACTCTGGCACTGGTAAAGGCTGAAGAATCCCTTTCGGTAATTACCGCTCTGCTTTAACCTGCTGACAAGTCAAACACTTCACAGTAAAATCCGAAATATCCCTTTTCATTCCATCCCACCCGTAATACTCCCGTAGATCTCTGTACATCTTAGTACTGCCAGGATGAACTGAAAATGTGGAACTATGCACCTCACATAACAACTCATTCTTCAACTGTGAATCACAAGGCACACATAAACTTTTCCAAAACCTCAAAACACAATCATTATCAACGTTGAATTCAGGCAACTTAACATTCTGAACCAGCTCTACCTTTTTCTGCAACTCACTGTCTTGCTTCTGTGCTTTCTTAATTCTGTCTAATAGGGATGATCTCACTGATACCTGAAACAAAACAGAAGAACTTTCTGCACCAACAAATTCTATGAAAAAGCTCATAAAATCCTTAACCAAGGGATTACGTTCCAAACGCAACACTGTTAATGAAGCATTAATTTTTCTAGTCAAAGCATCATCCACTTTATATTCTTTTCCCGGATGTTAATGAATTGTAAAATCATAATATTTGATTAATTCCAGCCATCTCCTATGTCTCATGTTCAATTCATTCTGATTGAATATATACTTTAAACTTTTGTGATCATTATATATTTCACACATTACTCCATACAAATGATGCCTCCAAATTTTTAGAGCAAAAACAACAGCAGCTAATTCAAAATCATGTGTAGGGTCATTTACCTCATGAGTTTTCAACTGATGTGAAGCATATGCAATTACCTGATCATTCTGCAAAAGGACACAACCAAGTCCTTTCAATGAAGCATCACTGTAGATAACAAACTCACCATTCCTGGAAGGAAGTGCCAAAACTGGAGCATTCACCAATCTTCTTTTCAACTCCTTCGGTAGTAACCTGAGTCAACTGATCCATCACTGCAACAAACTATTTAGTTCTTATTTTGACCATCTCAGGATACTGATTTGAAAGGTCATTTCCCTCTGTATGCCTTCCCAGAAAAGCTAATCTGTTTCCTCTATGAAAAAAACATTCTTAACACATAAATATCTTAGGCAAATCAACATGGTAATCTTTAAATGCTATATCATTTCAATCATACCGTAAATTAATTTATAATTTTACACTTTTCTAACTCCTAACGTTGTCTAAACTGACCATTGATACCAACTATATGGCCCCAGCCTTAAAAATATCTTAATATTGAATTAAATGAATAATTAACATTGACGATCTTTTCAGGTTTAGAGTTTTAGAGAATTAGAACATAACTTCTACATCTCAAAAGATTACAAAGTAGACACTTCTACTAAGTTTACATAGAATAAAAAAACTATTAAAAATAAACATGTCTAGTTTCAAGTTCTATATAGCAGGAATTTTCCTTGATCCCATGCTTGACCCTATTCCAAATTAGGTCCTCTGAAAAACATTTCAAAAAAAACCTGGGGTGAGCATAAAGAGCTTAGTAAGGGATACAAAAAGAATGAAAACTGTTAGTTTATCAAAACAACAAGTAAAGTAATACATTTCACCTTTATGAAGTAGTAAAACTCTTCACTGAATAGAAGATCACTACTTACCCTTTTGTAACAAAAAGATTACCATAAAACCCATATAAAGAACACATAACATATAAAGGTAACTTGGGACATAAACATACTTAAGTGGAATAACCATACGGTCGAATTCCACACATATCACTTAATGTAATAGCCATACGCCCGACTTCCATACATACTTAATGGAATATCCATATGGCCGACTTCCATACCCAATGAATTGGAGATTATAACGTAACCACCCGTCCAGGTATTCACGGAACCACCCGTCATATGGGTTATCACGTAACCACCCGTCAAATGTCCAAGTACCATTATAAAATCATAAGACATAAAACAAACATAATGAAAAGAAAACATTTCCACACTTTGATGACAATATATCACTCAAATATATTGACATAAAAAATCCAATATAAAAACCATTTTCAATACCAAAATACATAAAAGAGTATATGGTATTTATTTAATTTTAAAAATCTTCACGGCTTGTCGAGGAAGCCAAAGACCAAATAATACTCGCGGCGGCGGTAAAGGTCGTTGTCACCGCGTACGTTAAAAGAAACATTCCTTTTTTTCGTTTTGTAAAACGCTTCGCAGAAAATGATTCCTTTTTTATAAAAGTAAAAGTCAAAGGAGTTTATACACCGTATAAAAGAAAGTTGTGTATAAAACAGAATATGCCTCAATGAAAGGAGATTGAGATGAAGTCCCTTACTAAGACGGTATCCTTGGATTAAGGATAAATCAATTACATAATTATGTGTGACAATCGAATACAACAAATATATTTGGATATTAAGTGTAAAACAATCATATGTTATTCACACATATTCATTGAACGACATATTCAAGGAGTACATGATTATCCCAAAGAATCAAAATTGGGTTAAGAAGTTCCCTTGCAAACATTTTCCGGCCTAACGACATCACTGCAAAATTCAGAAAATGAGTTGATGAGAGATAAAAAGGGTATCTCATCACATGGACAAAAAAATTAGATCAATATGGATATAGAAGACCATATCCCAACATAATATTATGTAAATTAATAGACATAATAGAAGAACACTTTTACAAAAAGAGGAGGGTGAAAGGTTCCCTTACCGACATGGGTATCTTTCGAGACATGCAACCCACGAAAGAAGGACAATAAAACATTGATGTAAATACTAATAAATGAAAGTATATAACACAATTATAAAAAAACGGGCAGTACATACACCACTCAAAGGAAGTTGTGGCAGATGTAGCATAAATCTCATGAGAATAAAAATTGAGATGAAAAATCTCTTACGAAAACTTGGCAGCCTAACAGCGCCACATAAACTTAAAAAAATGGATTGATGAGATGAAATAGGGTCTCTCATCATATTAACATAATGTTTACATAATGAGGAATATAAAAGAACATCCCCCAACATAACAAATAGGAGCTTAGAAGAAGTGACATAAAGGAGAGTACTTAAAAAGAAAGAGAGAGGTTAGATCTCTTACGAAAATTCGGTAGCCTAATGGCGCCACTCAAAACATACAAAATAGATTGATGAGAGAGAATAGGGTCTCTCATCATATGAACATAAAAATTATAGTAAGAGTAATATAAATTAACATCCCAATAACAAGAAAGACGAGCTTTAGAAGGAATGACATAAAAGAGTGTACTTAAAAAGAAAGAGAGGAGTAAGATCCCTCACCTCGGGTCCGACTTGACTCGATCGTTCTTTAACGTCCTGGATAATAAACATGAGTAAATTTATACTTTATTAAGAACCTTCTTCAAGTTCATTATTACTTTTATATCACTTATTATCATTTTATTAACATTATGTAATCATTTAAGTTAATAATGTTTGTTTTGCCGATATTTGGTTCTTAAGTCGAAAGTGGACTTCTTACAATTACATGTTGTTCGTTTGGTCAAAGGTTCTTTATATCCAGAATGATATTCATGATTTGGATATCATATATATCATATATATCCAGTATATACATGTATTTATAATATTACATAATCATTTAGAGGTAAGAAATGAAATGCACCGTTCATGGAGACGGTAAGCCGTACGTACGCATGAACGCTACTTTCATTTCTTTGTCATATTAATGGAATTAAAACTAAATGTGAGATATGTATATTTTAATTCCAGAATTATATTCATCATTTATATGTAACATACATTATATATATCCATTATAAATATGTACTTATAATAGTACATTACATTTGGGGATAAGGAATGAAATGCACCGTTCATGGAGATGGTAAGCCGTACGTACGCATGAATGCTACTTTCGTTTCTATCTCATACTTTAATGGGAATAAATAATAATGATATAGAGGTATATTATAATTCCAGTATGACATCATATATAATAACTTTAAATCCATCCTTTATACATCCCACATATGGCATTAACGAATCACATCACTTTGAGGGGGCGGTAGTCCGCACTTCCTAAAATGAAATTATCGTGTTTACCCATAATGGAAACCATAAAGGTATGCCCAAAATTAAAAATACAGAAGCTTAAGGAAAACATAAAAATATTATATATCATATATAAATATATTGTCAACTTAATGGACACCTTTGAAGGTGTTAAAAGAAATTTGAACAATCATCATTTCGGGAGGCCGAAATTCGCCTTCCACGGAAATAGTATGTTCATTAACTATTAGATGTATGTGTGCATAAGTTTATCTCTAATACATCTTATAAAAACATCCTAGTATATTGATTATACTTTAGTTGTTACAAAATAAATGAATAAAAAGAGTTTAAGTGGTTGGAGAAGCAAAATAAAACAAAATGACTCAAGTAAAGACATTACCTTAAAATCGGGTAACTCCCTTTGGATTGAGATAAAAGGCTTCCTTGGGAAGACTTCTGCCCAATGTTAGGCTTCAAGGAGTAAGAGAGGGAAGTGGAGAGACAAAATGGGAAGGGTTTGTCCGAGCCAAAGGATTTGGAAGTGTGGTTAAGGTGGTAGAGGTGGGGGCATTTTATAAGAGGAGAGGAGGGTCACTCTTGGAAGGTAAAGAAAAGTCACTTTATTTTAAAATGGTATTCGGATTTAAGAGGTCCCACATTGATATAGTTCGAGAATAAGGTGGTAAGGGTTCCAAATACACCCATACAATAGGTTTTGGACATGATTTGGGCTTAGATTTTACATTATCTTTCCATTTTATTTAAATCCATTATTAATGAGGTAAACGCTGCATCATCATGATGTCATAAATAATTTAATATATTTAATTTCTAAAAACTATAAAAAAAATATCATGATGTAGGAAATATTTTTATATTTATAATGAATATTTATAGTCAAATATCTGACTTGTATAACCCCTTGTAAATATTTTTTTAGTAAAACATTTCATGTTTCTGTCATTTTTACTTTAACTTTAAAAAATATATTAATGTCATTTTCAAACCAAAGTGGCTCCATGTGGTCCCCAAGTTGACCCATGGATTTTATTCATAGGCCATGACACATACAAGGAGGGTAAGACATGTTTCAATCTCATCTCATATTATTCATACATTATTTTCACCATAAACTACACTGATTACCTCTAATCGCGATTAAAAACTTAATAAGTTACTATTCACCCAAAAAAAATTATTTTAATCCCATTGAACCAAATTTTACTTCTTAATGACAACCATGTATGTCGGATTTTTGAAATTCAAAACACATAAGTGGTAAAATTTCATTTAAACGCAAAATCATTTTTTTAAGTACCACATAGTGGTATCACTATTCATAAAAAATTGAAGTTTTTCAGAAAAATATCAAAACTTCACCCTAAGCTATATTTGATATTCCGAATTCAAAAATGAAGTCCATTTTAAAAAATTCAAAACATATAAGTTTCATTAATTAATTTAATAATTAATTCCCGCTGTCAGAGCAAATATCGTGTTGTTATGAAACAATAAGTATCAAAAGATTGACAGTAGTTTAAGTCTGATTTCAATGTGAAATTAATTCCAACGACCACTATTCGATTTAATGATAAAAATATATTATAATTTCACTTTAAAACCAATTAAAAATATAATATAATCATATAAATAAATTAGATTAAAAAGTGGTTTTGAATTAAAATACAACATTTTACACTATTCATTAAAAATGAACTTTATCAGAAAAATACCAAAAATTACAAAAAATAATATTTGATGTCCCGATTCTAAAGAAGAGTTTTATTTGTTCCAATAGAATATATAAGAGTGATCGAAACTATATTTAATGACGGTTCACCATCAAAAGGTGACAAGTGAACCTTTAGTGAAAATTAGGGTATAAATGCCTAAAATTGAATTCTTTCCGTATTTTAAACCTTTATCTTTTATTAGATAAATGAGAAAACATTTAAAATATATATATATAATCATATTTTAGTTATTTCTATCCATTCCCGCCAATACACCGGCTACATGTTAACTACCATTTAAAATAATATTATTATATTTCTAGTGTGCAACGTAAGTTTTCAAATAAACTCATCGTTGCGTATCAAGTACGCTATCGAACATAGAAACCCCTTTTAATTAAAATTAATATTTAATTTGAAAATATTAATAAATATGAAATTATTTATTCTTTATTTACTTGGGATGTTACAGGAACTCCTTATACTGACATATACTAGCCGTTATAGTTCCCAACAGAGTGTTTATCATCAGGATATTGAAATAATAAAGGATACAGAGCCCAAGGCTCTCCACAACAGTGACAGATTTGAAGCTATGGGAAGCCACTATATCGAAAAGAGAAGAAGCTAAAAATGATGAAATTAGGATCGTACATCGAACTGTAGAGGGTCTGAGATCTTACTCCAGCTGTGTCTGGTCCACTACAAAAGTCTTACCTACACCACGACCCTACGACCCTTCCAGACCACTCTGAGAAGATACAACTTATTTCCACTGAACGCCTTGTGACTGGATACCACAGCCACGACCTCCATCTCAGCCTGAATGGAAAGAAAAACTCCAGTTCCCTACCTGATGAGAAACTCATGGTGATGCCCCTGAATGTGGAGTCATAGAAGAACACCTGTCACTGAATGCTGGTGAGAAGAACTGATAGTAGTGCTGAAGATGTCCCATCTTACAACATGATCAGCACTCCACTAGGTCTCTCGGTTAATGTGGCCTCGTTTTCCCACTCTTCTCGCACTAGTAGCACACCACCTGGCTACCGGAAGATGTCTCTCGCCTACTAATATTTCTCTGTGTAGACTCCCATGTGGTGGTTTCTTCTGTCAATAGGAGTGATAACAACTCAAGATGTCAAAACGCCCTTGCTCAAAACTCCAGAATCCATCTGATTTAAATCCTTGATCAGCACCTGGTTGACTATTGATGTGATGGAAGTCAAACTGAAGATGTTCACCAGATATCTGATGTTGTGCCTAAGGACATCCTAAGACATCCTTTCCAGAAATAACTCATAACCTCAATGAATTGGTGTGAAGAGCTGCATCTCAGTGAAGTGAGAAGAATAATCCATGACTGAGAGAGTACCCTGCTCCAGACTCATGAACTCTTAGGCTCAATTTTCCTTCAAAGTATCCGAGAAGAAGTAATAGTATAACTTTCATTGAAACCCGTCCCACACCATAACCTACTAGCGTCCCACCTATGAGATCACCTCCCACCATCTTCTGGAGGAGTCCTGAATCATATAGGTAGGGAGCTTCTGCATCCTCTCTGGAGGAATCTCCAGATTCTCGAAGATAGAAAGCATGGATTCTAACCATGACTCTGTAGCCTGATGTCCTCTTTCCCCTGTGAATGTGGGAGGATGTTGTTGCTGGAAAACCCACGTCAACACTGACATAGAAGGGGTCAGATGAAGTAATCTTTGTAAGGTCTACATGAAACTCATAAATCCCTATCATAAATTTGCATTAACACTTGTGTCCAGAATGATGGCTGGTGCCAAGAATTACATAACTATAGGATCTGCTTCTAGTCCCTGATTAGCCATATCTGGTGTCTGACCACTACCATGTAACTTGTGGACTACCGGAGGGCATCGTGGTGGTATGAATCTACCAGGTCAAGTGCACACCATAGACGAACATTAATAGGGACTGATACTTAGAAGATTAAGATGGGAACAAGGGAAAGACTGATTTAAGGTTTTTCAATATATGGCTACACGGCGTGTATAATGCCTACATGACGTGTTCCCTTAAGACTTCACATGGGCGTGTAATTCTACCAACCCAAGTCATGCAACACCCCATACACATGGTGTTTTGTCTGAACACACGTTGTGTACTTGGATCCTATTCCCCTTCCAGAGTTCTACAAAGCTAAATCACACAATTATCCTAGAACTAGACTACACGACGTATTAGTTCAAGACATGATTAGTTCTAGACGGACTTCACCGACCCATGTTTTTAGTCACATGACCAGTTACAAGGATCAATCTACACAACATGTTCCATATCGACATAATTTGTACTAGAAGGATATAAAATACCAGTGTTGCTAGTCACACTGGTGAACAAACAACTGACTATACATGAAATGTTTATCCCAGACACGACGTGTACAGTAAATTTTCCTCCTTCCCTTGTTGTTCGTTACACGGTTAAGTGCATGGGTTACACTACACGACATGGTCAATATTGACACGACATGTATAACATAAGTTTTCATCCATCCATGTCTTTAGTCACATGGGTTGACACATGGTATTCACAACATGAAATTTACATTAGGAAAACGACATGTTCCACCAAATATTTCTCCACCTTGTGTCTCTGCCCACATAGCGAGTGATATAGTTAGGGACTACACGACATGTACATATAGTACACGGTGTGTACATATGAAAAATAGATCCTTCCCAAAAAGAAAGACACATGGCGTGTATTTATCATTACACACCATTTATTCTTGGTTCTTCCTGATAGTAAGCCTTAGAAACTACTCTAGAACCTAGAAATACACTTAAACGAATAATAAAGTTCCATATTCTGATCTGTATGGGACCCTAATCCCCACGAATCACATCTTGGAATCATATACATGTTATATTTAAACATAACAATGCCATTATCCACAAAATTCCTATCCTTGAGGGGCCATAACACCTGAAGAACCAAAGTTTGTAATCCATTTAAACAAAACCTTACACAAACCAATACCTTATCAAAAATCGGGTATTTTATCAAGGAATCCATCACAATAAGATGTAATCCCCACATCAACAGAATGCATATCTAGGACAACATCTATCACAACAACATGCAATCACTAATTCAAACTAAATGTTAGGGCAAGAATGCATGACATGTGATCTCTAGTAAGTGCCTATATGGTGCATGAGATGGAATACCCTCATCTCACTGGGTTACAATGGAAATATAACTTCAATAACATCAATGATAACAAAACAATACATGTGAATCACACAATGGTGAAATAAAATCAAATGTAAAATTGAAAAATTATAATTATCCCAACATACAAGGTAAATTTGATTTTCCCTATATATGAGTTAAACACTCCTGGGCACAAATTATTACCCAGTACCTATTATTTCTTATCCCTTGCTATAGGATCCAAATAGTAAGTCAATAAGAAATGAATTCATCTAATACCACTTTTTAACGTCCCAGTTCTGGGAGCTGCCCAAATGTGCCCCGTACTGGGTTGGTCAGATGGCCTCAAGATCATTTACCTGAATACCAGAGGCATCCGACTAGCAGAAAGGGCCTTGGGTGTGATAGTGGGGAAACTATTCCCTCATTGGTAGAGTAACACAATAGAAGTAAAACAAATAGCAGTAACAGATTTAGTAAAACATTTAATAGGTAAACATCAGATGTAATTAACTACTAGAGAACACACACATATATATATATGATGCATGATACATATGTCTAAGAAAGTATCCAAATGAGTCATAATGTTAGTATACAATACTAAACCCAAGTAAAAAATAAAATAGATAAACTGCTACACAACATCTCCAGCCTCAGCTTAGTCCCATGCTCCCCAACTCCAGAGCAATCAAGTACATGAAGTAGTGGGTAAATTTCCCTTATATAGTCCAGGAATAATATAATCTATTTGGGACCCAAAAGCATGTCCCAAGAAGGCTGTGAGATGAATCCCAGTAGGCAACCACCACATGATCTGTGACTAATAGTCAGTGAATATATACGGTAGGCAATAACCAAAATGAAGCAGTAAGCAAGAATGTACACATAGTAACAATACAATAAATATAATTGCATTCAATTTAATATACCAATTAAGTATCTAATCAAAATAAGGTAACCATATTAGGTGTAATCAAAACCTAGCTTCTTTGGTTCAACCAAACAAACAGAATAAAACCTGTGAGAAGTACAAACATTTTAACCCCTCTGGTTCATCATTTGAAATGACACTCTGAGGAAGCACTCAATGTCAATTCCCCATGTGGTCTGATATCGGTAACTAATAGGAACTATGAGGAAGCACTCAATGCCCAATTCCCATTGTGTCCCATATCGAAGAAACTATAGACACTCTAAGGGATAAAAAATTTCATCCACCCTATGGTCTCACAATGTAACAGTTAAACAGACACTCAGGAGAAGCTCTCAACGTCCATTCTCTCTATGGACTACTACACCAGGTTCTCATGGCCCGGTGTAAGTTAGTCTAGCAAAACCGATACATAACAGCCAAAGTAAACCTGATGAATTGCACAGATAAAAAATCTATAACATATCATAGCATGTCACATAATAATCACTCCATCTAAACTGTATTAGGCATGGGAAGAAAAGCAGCCTAACAGGCAAGCTCGACCAAATGGTCAAAACATGAAAACATGGGAAAAAACACCATATCATGGAAAAAGTAATTCTATTAAAAAACAAAAAACTTTTATCCAAAAAAACAAGGCATATAAGGAAAAACATGGCTAAAAACCATTAAAACACAATACCCCATTCTTGGGTATTGGGAAATTTTTCACATAAAATTCAAAGAATATCTATGGAAAGGGAAAAACCACCTACCTTGGAATTGTATGAATGATATACATGAACCTTAGGTCTTTAATTTAATTAAGACACCATAGAACTACAAAAAACACTTAAGAGGATCAACCGAGGATATCTCATGGAAGAGGTAAAATCAGAAGATGAAGTTCAAGAAGAAAGGATAAATCACCGACGCAATTCCAACGCAATCGAAGATGGTCGATTTGGAGAAAATACGGTGAGTCGGGGGATTAGAGGAGATCCATAGCCATACAGATGCTCTTGGATGAGATAAGTAGAGAATAATTGTGTTCTGTTCGTCAGACACAACCCTGGTCCTTTTAATGAAAAAATGAAAGTACATGGAATCTTATTTAAATGTACACGAAATTTAATTATCTTTTTTAACCTCTGATTTAGGTGGTCTCCAGGTCACCACACATGGCCATGTACTCGGCCATTACCTGGACACTACACAGTCACCCACGACAACCAAGTACACGACGTGTACTCAAGGTACACTTTGTGTAGTCCTAAAATTTCAAGAAACTCCACTTTTTCTAAATAAAAACTAGAAAAGTAAAATATACCTAAAAAGAAGATCTGAGTTCTTACAGTAGATATATTATTATACACATTTTTTTGAAAAGAAATGTTCATTAACATTGAAGATCAGTGAATGTATAATCGCAATTCCATGAAGGGAAATGGTCCAGCCAGAGCTGGTCAACATTAAAGGGTCCTGGGGCTGCCAACTGATGGGAATCATTGTTTCCTCCCCATTTATTAATGGAAAAAGTGCATATTGAGAATACTTGATGGAGAGAAAGATTCTCCTGATGAGGGATCTAAAAGACTGGAGGCCGCCGTCATTGAAATTGATAGAATTGATAACGGTGAGACAGTCTGATTCAAGGTTGATCTTATCCTATACACTATCCTTTGCAAACATCATGCCTACAAGGATGGAAGTAGCCTTAGCCACCACAGGTTTCCAAAAAGATAATTGAGATTCATGTTTGTCCACAACGATTTTTCCCTGATGATTCTGGCCTAGGATACCGAGGGCGACATGACCATCCTTGGGGAGACACGCATCCACATTAATCTTAAGAATCCACTCAGTTGGTGGACACCGGTGGGGGGGAAAAGAAAGGGTTCCAAAGGTCTTTTTTTGACCATTGTGTTCCTTCCATCCCTTAGTCCATGAAAAATCCCGTTCAATCCAGAATTCGGGGGTTCTGTGAACATGATAGAAAACTGCCTCGTTGCAACAGACCCAAATGATCCGGGAGAGGGTGCAAAGTGAACCTGCTTTAGCAGATGAGAAGGAGGAGCACCATCACATCAGGAAGTATGGGAGGTCAGAGGCCATGGCCAGTGAAGTTTCTGAAGTAGATCCCCATTTGTTCTAAATTTTCATAGCCCATGGGCACTATATGATGGCGTGCAAAAGAGATTATTGGACGTTCGGGAAGAAATGGTATGAATCATCACTAGAGATATGCTTGAAGGCGAGAAGGCTCATGGTAGGAAGGGTGACCATGCACACCTGTCAGCAAAGTGGCGGATTTTTGGGGGGATGTTGAGTTTCCAAATTGACATCTAGGTCCACCCATCCCAATCATCTAAATGGTTACCAATGGTGAGCCGGTATTCGAACATCACTGTGTAGTCCCCCAACAGGTCGTTGATCCAGAAGAGATGGTCAGTGCCTGCATCTGGGACCCAGGGGGTACTCAGGATAATTTTTTTGTCACTTTCATTGAACCATCCGTGAATCTTCTCCAAAAACCATCCTGGACCCTGATCGGAAAAGAGGCACCTGACAGTGGCATCTTCAACCACTGGTTGGGTAGGGGATGAGGCCCGTACACATTCCTAATCAATCATCCAAGGGTCGGTCCAAATGTTAACAGTTTGAATAATAATTATTCCATTAATTATATGTAAATATTCATCATTTTTATATTTATAACCCTTAAATTAATTATTTTTGATGAAAAAAGCATTACCCTGCTACATGGAAACAGTTGACCATATGTACTCACAAGTGAAGTTTTCATTTTCCATAGGAATGAATGGAGATGAATAAGGGTTGTCCTATCAGATTAAAAAAATTATAGTATTTGGAAAAAATTTGTTTTATTATTTGATTATTTTTTTATAATATTTAAATGTGGTATAATAGGAAATAAAATTAAAAAACTCTGTTATGAATTTTATCTCATCTTCAGAAAAGCACATCGTGTTTATACATAATTCCTTCAATAGATAATATTCTCATAAAACCATGACCAACATGATATGGGAATGGATTCTAGAAAACTATTTTGGATGTGATTGGGAAATTATTGGTAAAAAAGTAGTGGTTTTCTGATGTAAAAGAGAGATGAAACATGAAGAGTGGGGTGGTTTTCGTTTAAAATTGTGTTTATTTTATTATTAAGGACAATGAACTTTGAGAAGAGATGATTAAAAGAAATTTTTTATTATATTATAAAAAATATAATATTAAATTATAACAAAGAAAATATTTAAATTCGCCAAAAATAAACATAATTAAATAAATGAACGAAAAAATAGATTTTTATTTGAATAAAATATTTCTTAGGCTTTAAAATTAAAAATAGTGGTTTATAAATTCCGCTCAGTACTATTAATGGAATTATTTTACTCCAAAAAATATTATAGTTTTATAAATTGTTTTTATAAGATATTATATCTAAATTATATTATTATGATGTCCTAAAAGTTATGTTATAAGCAAAAACAATATGTTTTATACTATTCACTAAAAAATAAATGATTATTGAAAAAATCCAAAAAATCTCTCTAATATAATTTTAGGATGCATCAATAAAATGAAATATCATTTATATCAATTAAAATTTATTCAAATATATAATATTGGTTTTTACAAAAACTGTGAATAATTTTATGTGTGTTACATTATTTTTTCTTTAAAAAGAACAACATGCTTACAATAATTGAGTATTGAGTGTTATATTCAATAACGTTGTCAACACTATAACTACCTATAGTTATAAATTTTCAATGTTTTATGTGTGTTACCTGTATTAGGTTCTTATACTATTTATGAAAAAGTCTCATTCATGAAATTTGAAATCATAACAAAAAATAATTTCTTATAACCATAACCTAACTATAAAACAATAAGTTAATCATTAGGCATGTCATATGATTAAAAAATAACAATGAAATTATTAAGAAGATAATTTATGAATAATAAGGATTATACTAGAAAATGATTAATTTTTTAATGATTTTGGGAAAAAACATTATAAATTTAAATCTCAAAATGCCAGTTAGGTTCGCTAAGACCTATAAGATTACGAGGTTAACTATGTATGAGTAAAAGATGATAAAGGGGTACACCTATCAATTTATTTGGATACATTTATATGAAGAACAAATAGAGGAGGTATTCCGAAACTTAATATAATAGACCACCTTAATAGATGAGATCTAGGGTAAAGGTTTATGTGATTTTGCAATGAAAAATCATGGAAGTGAAAAACTCGGGCTACCTTAGAATCTCCTATGTAAATCCTCTACAACTACTAGCCTGAAAATAATCCATATATTCAAGAAGATGTTTTCAATCCTAGTGTGTGAGTGTGGAAATTTATACCTTATATCATCATTATAAGGAGAGTAAAGGAAAAATTAGTAATGTTTGGGCCTTACCTAACAAGAAGTGGACCTTTATGACTAATCAAAAAAACTATAATTGAGTATGAATAAGGATCTAATTTAAATTATTTATAGAGGTAAGAGAGCCTCACATAGAGTTAAACGAGGTTAAATGGGGAACAAATCATGAGCACTCAGTTATTTAGGTAATAAATCTGGGTATAAATAGAAAAACTCCCCATATTAAAGGGAAATAAACTCAAGAATTTACATAGTTTCCATTACTAAGAAACCATGAACATGGTTGTTTATGACCGAATCCCCTACACCCAGGGAGCCCAATCAAGTACCCAATATTAGGAAACTTGGTACCCAATGCTTGGGGCATCACATAATCACCCCCTTTCCCTAAAACTCCTCATATAAACATATTATTAGACCTTTGTCCCAGAATACACAAAAAATAAACTAAAATTTATAGAAAATAAGTAGATTTATGTATTCATATTCTTTTAGTATTTATAGTTCTTGTAGTTACGCTCTTCAGGTATAAATTAATAAATAATGTCATTAAGAATTATATTTTTCAAACGAACTATTATCTGATCAATATCTATATGAAAACATTATGATCAATGATTGGAAACAAACTCTTCCCCATGATATATCCAATTAATATAGATATTAAAAACCAATATAGAAATAATTATTTGGACATATTATATTGTTTTAATATATATTAATTTTCTCATTTAATACATGAAATTTTAATCAAAATTCCTTTAAATCCTTGGGTAAAATAAAATTTTTTGTATTCTTATAAAAACAATAAAAAAGAAGTTGATTTGGTAGATTAATCTTCTATCTATCCATATCTAAATCCAGATAATTCTAAATAATTGAAGTAGTGAAAAAATAATAATTAAATTGAAAATCCAATCAAATATTTTCATTGAAAAAACTGAAATTATATTTAATTATGTAAATTATTATTATAAATTTAGATAATCTCTATTCAATTAATATATTTTTAAATTTAAAAATAAATATTATTATATAATATATTTTAATAAAATATATAATTGAGATTAATTTTCCAATGTAGTCAAGTAGGGAAATAGAAAAAAATTTGAATCATATTCAGTTTGAAAAACTCATTTCAATCCAAATAGAGGATAATTATCATAATTATTACAAAATGAATTAATTAATACTAAAACATTTTTCAATTTAAAGCATATGAATATTGAAAAGATAATGAATTTATGAATAAAAATTTAACTAATATATTTAACATATGAATAATATTAATAAATTTTTATATTTATAATATACATTTGAATATAAAAATAGAAAAAAAGATTCTTAAATATGTTAATTACATGATATAATTTTTTTAAAACACATTATGTATTTCATGATCCAAAAAACGAGGATGAAATATCACACTTTCTGAAACCATTATTTTATTAAAAAATAAAATAACTAATAATAAAAAAACATAATAATATAGTTTATGAAATTTTTATTTGATTGAAAATATTTAATTAAAAATGAATTTGTAAAATTATTTAACAATTATAAACTATAAAATGTGAATTTAAATAAATAAAATGAAAAAAATAGTCTCATGTTAAAAATAAACATTCTTAATTTGAAATTAAAAATTACGTTAAAATAATTATCTAAATTTTTTTTATAAAAACCTTTTTATTTTTATAATCTCTGTATAAACTAATATTCCACTAAATTTACAAATAATATTTCTACAACTAAATAATTTTGTAAAAATAATTTCATATAAGATTCAATAACAATTTAATATATATCAAATAATAAAAAATATTTCTATAAATTCATTAATAATATATATATTTATATGTATATATCATTTATGGAATTCAAATTATATCTCAAATTATCTATAATAAACTTTAAAAAACAAATTAATGTACATATTTTTAAAAAAAATTCCTTCGAATCTTGTAAGGAGATTCACAGTGGGAATAATCAAATAATCTAACCCTAAATACCCATTTTTCATGAAAATAATGATTTAAAAAAATTAAAAATATTCAAAAGAAATAAATTATGATATAATTATATTTAAAACTATATTTTAATAAAATTATTTTCAACATCATTCATACTAAGGGTTATTGGTATGATAAATAATATGGGTGATTCTTCAATAAGGACGAGAGGCACTACAGGGCAGAAGGTGTAGGGGGTGTCATGTGCCGACTATAGAGGAGTTTCATGGAGGGAGGGGAATATTGGTAAAGAGGATTTTCCTAAGAGTATATTGTGTGATGAGTCAATATTAAGGGATTTGGGGTAGAATATTTTAGTACATTGTTTATCTATTTCACGACCACTATTTTGGATATCGTAATTGCTATCATTAGCAACAAATGAATGATGGTTACCTGATTTCACCGAAGGTAATTTCATTTTTTCTGGAAATGTTTTATTTTATTTTATATGAGTCGTGTGATGTAATAATCATATTAAATTATTTAGAAAGTTAATTAAAATTAATTGTATCAATATATTTAATATAAAAACCTAATAATGATGATTCATTTGTGACTCAACATGTCAGGCCTGAGCATGAGAGTGGATAGACCATCTTATAACCATGGGGCTAAATAACCAATCAAATCATGTAGATAGAATATATATAAATATATATATATATATTATTAATAAAATTGATAAAATGTTGGATATTAATATTTTGGAAACCAATGATCCCATTTTAGAAACATTCTTCCATATAAATATATTCAGTTGGTTCAGTATATGTTTATAGATTAATAGAAGTCCCATGTTTTTGGAGAATACCATCATTGGTGGGAGGATATGGTCAGTTTTTTCCAAAGAAAATGCCGCTATCAAAGAAATTATAAATTTGGAGTTGTGAGTGGTTTCCCAAGGAATTGAGAGGGAAGAACCAATCATCCTTTAAGAGAGAGGGGAGACATCAACAACTATTTAGGAAGTGATATCTTTTAAAAACATTGTGGGTATCTATTATGTTAATATTATGTTCCATGAGAGACCAATGTGGCATACTATAATGAATAAAATATCACAATTGATGAAGGTGAATGTGTTTGTAGTGAGAGAGTAGCTACATCTACTAAAATTAAAAACAATATTATATTTAATTAATGTGAGAGTATCCATTATTATGAATCCAACAAAAAACATCAACCATAGAAGTAAATTAATTAGAATCAACAATACAGAAAAATGATGTAAAAAAGATATAATAGTATGATTATGAAATAACTATAAAATATCACTAAGAAGAATCACTACAATGAGTTTAACATAATTAATAATACACTATTGAAACTAAAAAAAATTATTATAATGCATGAAGAAGAAATGTAGGAAAGTGAAATGAAAAATAAAATTTTTCATGTTTTACTATTTTATCATATATCCATGGGAGAAGCATCACTACATATCATTTTATTGGAAGTAAAAAAGATTTACAGTCATTTTCACTATATAGATACACAGATCATTAAATAAAATAATCTGACGACACATCACCATATAGACTTTCACACTAATTTGAAGTTGTTCCTAGCCAGTCAAATGGTTTCAATGACATCATATATTTATGTGGGGCCTTGAATTGTCAATAGTGACTTATAATACCCTATAGATTTCACTACCATGTTCACTAAAAATTGGAATCAATGTACCATAACCTCACTCCATTTTCATAAAATTATACTAGATGTGATTGAAATGTTAGATGTGCAATCTTTATGGAGATCTGACATTAGCACATCAAAAAATTCTGTGAACTATAAAACATATTCCTACATCTACTAAAAGATAGTATTTTCAAACCACATCAAATGTAGACCACTAAATCCCTGTTTTCACTACATTCAAAAGAGTTAAATGACTTATTGAGTTCCTTCATTTGATCCACTAAATTTGGATCATTAAAGACACTAAAAAATCCTAAAAATAATTCACATGAAGATTAATTCAAGGACTCCCATGAAATCCACTAACATATTGGAAAACCAAAGTCTTATATTTACACTGTATAAAAAACTCCTCTCTCTATTTTAATCGACTCATGTTTGAATGAGATTGAGTGTTATCTCAAAACTCCCATGGGAAAAGATCTTGATCAACACAGAAGCTTTATTTTTCTTCCATTAATATTCTACAACTCATGTCTAGATATTCTAAAATCTTCTAGATAATGTGGTAATTTATGTAAATGTGTTTAACCTCACATAAAAAAATGTAGTTTTATCTAAGTGGATTTCACTTTCACTATAATAGTAAATTATTATACTTTATTTTCTCTATACTAGCACCTCAATCTGGAGCCTCAACCATACCTATCATTTATTTATTTTGTTACTTCATTATATTAAAATTGTGTTTTATATATTTTAGTCATCATTTACAACCCTAACATCTAACTGATTAATGTTAAAGTGAATTTGAAAAAATGTCCATTTTCCCATTTCACCATTTTGAGTCACCCATAAATTCCACATCAACATACAACTAAAATAGATCATCTTCTTAAAAACAAAGTGATGTAACTTCCAATCCGTTGATATATAGAATAATCCACTATATAGCTTCTTAATGTTTTTTTCCAAATTAACCCTCTACAAATTGACCACTCCCACTATATGCACTATTTTAGGATGTGTTTACACTATTACATACATGAAAATTCCTATCACTGATGTATATGAAACATTCACCATATGCTTCACCTCTTCCTCTATATATGGTGATTATTCCATTAATAGTTTAATGTAAATGGAATGAACAGTTTTAGATAACTTACATCTGTTCATGTTGAACCTTTATAAAATATACCAGATATAATATTTATATGATAGAACCAAACCTACAGTCTTTTTATGTAATTCAATAAATATGACTATGATATTTTTTTCTCTTCCAATATATTTTATTCCAAAATTTCTAGAAAATACATTCTTCATAGGAAATATTTGTGGAATTTCCAAACAAAACAGTTTCATATAATTCACAAATAATAGAAAAGTAATGAAATCCTTTTTATATTACCCCTTTTGGTAGTATAAATTTTTGAGTTTCTTCTATTAAAATCATTATCATCAATAAATGAGTCAAAGTTATTATTTCACTTCCTTGACATTTGTTTCAAAACATAAAGGATTATCTTAATCTTGAACCCCAATCCCTAATTCCAACGATCCATAAAACCATCTAGTTTTTATATATAGATTTATTCTTCTATATGTCAATGAAGAAAATACCACTATACAACCATATTATGTACATGTAAACCAATATAAGAATCCAAACTTAGTATTGTTATAATATATCAATATTTTAGTATTAAGAAGAACATTTCAAAGAATTGTATTCTTTTTTTATACTAAAACCCCTTCAATACCATCTTTTCCTTGTACCATTTTCCCATAAAATTATTAATTTGACAAAAAAATCCACTTTATTATGTGATTTATATTAGGGTGTTAGATATATTATATCCTTTTTATTATTATCTTGATGTGAATCCAAAAAACCAATTATTTCAAACTCCCACTTAATATAATTAGAATGAATAGTGGCTTCCTTTGGGATATATAAATCGTCACCATTATTTAAAATCAATAATTGAAACATAGTTATATAACACTATATCAGTCATTTTAATTTATTTGACCTCCAAAAAACTACCTCAGGCTAAAATATTTCAATTACTAAAAAAATTAAATTTGTTTCCTCTAGAACACTATATAGATTCTCACCACTTCTAGAGATTCTAGGTATAAGTTTTCTTGTTTAAACCTATGATCCCTTTAAATTCTCCATTAAAAATTCCTATCAAATTTATATACTAATATATATATATATGTGGGTATTAATTCTCCAATACATGTAACCGCCTACAAACATAAACAAGATCAACTTGGATTGATGTTTTTTATTTTCATCCATCTTATTTCTCTACCATGTTTTGGTCCTTATATAGAACCTTATAATTAAAGTGAGAATTTATACTTTATATATATTTCTATTTATTATTATCACAAAGTTGAAATATGATATTATCATCTCCATTACCAATTTAAAAATATACCCAATATTTTTCTACATGCATATCATTTTCTTTGGAACCCACATGTACATAGGCTCTCCTTCTAAATACTTAAAGGTGATAAAATTATAGTATTTTACATGTCCAATTTACTCTATGTAGATTATATAAAACAATTCTATAATGGATCCTATAGATTATGTAATCCTTGTATTAATCTCTTTTGACCACAATTCCTTTACCACTCATTAATGTAGTGCAAGGATATATTCCCTTCCCACCAGTATCTGATTGACCCACTCAAATATTGAAAATTT
This sequence comes from Viscum album, assembly GCA_963277665.1. Lineage (NCBI taxonomy): Eukaryota > Viridiplantae > Streptophyta > Magnoliopsida > Santalales > Viscaceae > Viscum > Viscum album. Next base: position 609,018,300 of record OY728129.1, on the reverse strand, counting down.
TTCAATAATATTTGGTACAATTTTCTTCATTCAAGATACCCTATTACAAGAAGATGTTTCAGAAAGATCATCTTGTCTACTCACCTTCATTGTATAACCTCAAAATCCTTATCTTACTCCATGTTTCTCTCTCAATAATAGCATTATACTTAACACAAACTTTTGATTTTTTATGAAGTATAACCACATATTACAGATGGATTTGTTAATAAATTCCACTAATAACTATAAACCTATAGGATAAATTAATGGGGGGAAGTCCCCAAAAATCACAATGCACAAGTTCAAGGTTATAGAATTTTGGTGTTTTTTTACTGATGTTAAATTACACCTTCTATTTCTTATTAAGTTTGAAACTCTCCCAACGTATTATTTATGAATGTTGTAACATCATCATTCATTTTTGTCTAACTACTTCACACTATTCTAAATATTTTTTCGAAGGTGGTAGTTCCATAAGTTCAAGATTATATAATTTGAATCACTAGAATGATTTTTTCCATCTCCCCCTGTTGAGAATGTAAATTGTGATGTACATTACAACTATATCTATATTCAGGTACCAAAAGTGAATTTCCACACACTATTTACTTGATATTATCTGCAAACTAGTTCAACAAACATTCTAATTGATATTATATTCATCTATAGATCTTGAATATGATGAACATCCTTCAATATAAGGAAACATCCATTATTCATATGAACTCTAACATATTTCATCCCCATAAATTCAAGAGGTTCATCATCCACTAGATACACACATATAATGTTTCTAGAAACTTAAATCTACACACATCCATTATTTCTACTAGAGTGGAATGAAAAATTGGAATATATAATACAATATTCCAATTAAGTATATATAATCTAGTGTATTTTGATATGAACTTCTATATTTGAGTTCACAGAATATAATCCTCCAAATGAATTCCTATAGAATTTGTTTTACATTCTCAAAAATATTTATTGATATTGAAAATTTTAAAACAATTCCATCAGGAAATCCCAAATCATAATGATTTACCTCTACAACTTTAAACTAATTTCTATTTAGATAATCTTTGATTAATAGATTTAGATATGTTCCCTCGACCCTCTACATTAAATTCATGTTTGAAAGGTTCTTGAATCTACATCCTCTAAAGGTGTCAATTATTTATCAGGTTTTAATCATCCTTGAATATCAAGTTGTGTTTTATACTAGGGTAAATAAAAATTGTTACCATTGCATCCCATGATTCTGGATATGGTTGAAACAATTGTATGGACGAAACATCATCAATGAAAGTTACAGTCTGAGAGTAAATATGGATCTTGATCATGTTTAAATAATTTACATGATATATTATTGATTTTTATTCTATTAGAATGATGTAAAAAATTATCACATCAAATAAACTATTAATTTTATTAATATTCTCATACATATATTTCGTCATTGCAAAAAAAGATTTTGTATTATTCTTATGTTAGATGTTCGATGACACATTCTAGGATAATAAAATTGTAATTGGCATTCCTTCCTAATTAAACATTTTCAATTACTTCTATCTTAACTCCCTTCAATAGAACATTCAGGTCTTTCTAGATAAGAGTTTCCTCGAACTTCATCATCCATAAGACAAAATTTATTTAATGGGATTTTTCTATCTGGACATTTTTATCTTCTAACATCATTCTTTTGAATACAGTTTCACTTACCAAAATCCAAAATAAACATGTGAATAAGATATAATGTTACCCAAGCTATTGATGAGTAAAATATCAAACTTTTAATGAATAAACAATATCATTGACACCAATATTTTTGAATCCCCAACCAAAACTCCAAGCATAGAAAGTATGTAAACGAGAACACAAAACACGAAATAAAGAACCCCTAATGGAAGTGTAACAAAACTAAGAAGAATCAGCTAACCCTAATACCATATTGAGTTACAATTAATCTTGAACTCACAATCCAAAATTATATAAACATTATGGAAAGAACATGGAGAATAAATGAATAAATGAACAATGTAGAATACTATTTTTCTGTGGTTTGGACTTTTATCCAACATACCTAATAGGACACCAAAAAATATTCATTTCATAATAATTACAATGATCTAAAATCATTGTGACTAAGCATCCAAAGAGATCACTAAACTCATCAATCAACCAACCCATCCACATTTGGTCATAATCAACATTTTTTTCTATATATCATCTGGTCAACCAGTTTCAATAACATATATCATTTTTGGAGTTCCTTACATTATAAATATTTATGTATTATGTCCTATATCATTCCATTTAATAATCAGAAAACATGGGTAAATTAATAGTGAATAGTAGAACCAATGATTTTTGAGAACCATGCTGGACGTGATTGATAAAAGAGAATTATCCCCTTTCTAGTGATTTTAATTTAGCACATCACTTCATTTGATGGAATTATGATCATTTATATGAATACGCCAGAAGATATTATCTTCTGAAAACATCAATTTTCATGTGTTGAAGCTCTACTATGGCTACCATTACAAGATCCAATGTTATCTTAAAGTTACTTATTCCTATTAAATGAATCTAAAAACATTAAATAATATTTATAATCCCAATAAACATGATTTGGTGATGAGATAAACGAAAAATAAACAAAGGTAACTATCTACTGGTGGATCACAACTCTTTATGATTCCTATGTAGAATGCTTATGTTTTATGAAAACTTGAATAGATACTCAACATGTGAGGCTCCAAATAATATCATAGTTGACATAAGACAGTATATGGATATAAAATGAGCTGTTTAATCAATGTAACTGTTATCCTTATCGATTAATTAACTCATCTCCTTGAATATATGGATATTTGGGGATACACATGACCTGATGCATCCTATTAAAAAGGGGAGCCCCATGGTCATTCAATTTCTATTGTTGTAGTAGCTGAGTTAGAGTGTCACCACTATCAATTAGAAGTTGTGGTACATTAATATGGTTTGTAGATTTTCGCTAGCTCTAACATTATCTCCAGTGCCTATAAATATACTATGAAGAAGAAAAACCCTCTAGATAGACACCACGTCCAAATATGGTCCATTCTTATGGGATCTACAATCAATCATACAACAATATACAATATATAATTCATAATTCCATATTTATAGATAAGTATACATGGATTAAGATGTATTTTTAGTCGTGTGTAGATATTTTAATATATGTTATGACCAAAAATATATTTTATTATAAAAAATTAGAAAAGTCATAACAAAATTATTGATATTGAAATGACATAGATGCTAAAAATGTAGATATTATATAATTAATAAAATTTAAAAATATTTTAAATATAAAATAAAATTGGATGGATGTCACAAAAAATCAAGTGTTTTGATAGAGGTTGGGAAAAATCAAATATTATAATCTTAATATGTTTGGTGCTGAAGGATTAGGCAACACCATCTACAAAAAAACCCATTATTCTATTTATAAATTTTATTTTTATAATTCAATTTTTAGTGAGTTTTTATCCTTATAAATATGGTATATTGTATGTGTTATTAAATCATTTGAGTTAATGAAAAATAATCAATGCATTTCCACTACAATAATTTTTTCAATTAAAATCACATTTTGTTATCATCTATTATATGTGTGTTTTTGGAAATTCACCTTTATTTGAATCAATGTAATTTATGGGGTTTTTTTAGTATTATTTTTATTAAATAGGATCTGATTCCAATCGATTACACTGTTAGATGATGAAGAAGAGGAATTGTGAAGACAATTCCTATGGATCAAAAGTCATAGCTTTCGTATTTCTATCTCTTTTAAGTCCCACTTTTAATTTTTTTTCTTTTTAATATTTAAAAAATGTGTTATAAAAATGAAATTGAATTTTTATTTTACACCCACACATCACAAGGAAATATTATATAAAAATCGAGAAAATAAAAATAGAATTTTTTTTACAACATCTCCCAACCACCCCATCTGCAAATTTTCAATATTTTTCTGAAGGCTTAAATTCCTGTATAAATCATGAATATTACTTTTTTACCCATGTTGGTATCCCTTACATCATCCTACCATTCCCTATTCTATAAAACAACAAATCTATTTACAATATTTTTTTATTATTATTTGTTGATGGATAAATTGACCCAAAATCCAAAATAGTGAAGGTTGTTCTTCAAGATATTCAATAGGAAACAAATCAAGTGGAATAGAAAAAATACATCAAGGAAAAAAACAGCATCTAACAAGCCATGGATGAATCTATATTTGAGAGAATTATTTTTTCAATATCATTAAAGGATATATGTGGAAATATTCAAAATTCATTTAAAGGTTCTCACAATGAAAAGAATATCTGACTCGAATCTCTATGAGGTGAGCTCAAATCCACATTTTTAAAGTCTTATAAAACCATTTTTGTGTATCATACTCATTTAATAGTTTGCCTAAACCAATTTTAATGAAATGGAGAAAATCTTGACAAAATATAGGCATGTAATTTTTTTGCAATAGTAATATTCAAAATTTGATTATGTATCCACAACCATTGAGGAAACTAAGGGCCCAGATATTTTTTTTCAAATAACTTAGGGGATCTCTATAATCCCATGAAATGATGGTGATTCATCAAAGAGATACTAAAAGAATTCATAATTCCATGGATTCAATGTTGAATATAACTAACTGTGAAAAATAATAAGGGGAAATTTTAAATAAGACTAAGAATCTGATTTCATGTATAAGAATCTGATCCAATAAAAAGAGGATGTGATGGAAGAAGGCCAAATAAGGAATTCTATATATTTAAAAATTATACTCAAGAATAATGAGTAAAAGGTATTGGGGGGATTCAAATATTTCTAGCCAACAGACAAGAGAAACGTTCAATTACATTATTGTTATGAATATGAATATTATAGAAACCAATGGTAGAGTAAAAAAATAAATGGATTTTGACCAAGGGTTAAAAAATTTCAAATGTAAGAAATATTTTTTTGGTCCTCTTGTGTTGATGAAATGAAAATAAAAAAAATCACGGCATTTGATATCTTGCATCAGGAGACAGAAACCATTTCAATGTCCAATTTTTTTACAAACCTATAAGAGAGGGTGTGTGGTTAGATATTATTTAGTGATATATTATGAATATTTTTCCATGGAAGAGGATATATTGAGATCATGAAAAAAAGAATGAATATTTATTTCATCTCATATATTTACTATGAACCTGGCATAAAGACCCAAATATTGAGTCTATGAAATAAAAGAATTTTTTTTTCATATTTTCCTACAGAATAAACAAGATAACTATATATGGTAAAGGAAGGATGGCCTCAAAAGTTTCCACAATGAAGGACCACATGTTTCCTCCTATGTATAACGACCCACACTTTACATACATTGTTAATACTTCAAAATTGAAGCACACTTATTACAACATATGACAAAACCACAAAGGACCGTATAGGTATAGTGTCTTTAGAAACTGGGAAACATAAACAACTGGTTCATAAATCTTCTACAGTGTCTCCCATTTATTTCATCATATCTAGGGTCCCTTTTAGCATATTCTACTTAATATCCATCTTCCTGACCTGGGGAAAAGAAAACATAAAAGGGTGAGCTCAAATGCTCAGCAAGGGCAAATAAAGGAAATAAAAATCATATCATATCTTTATGAAAATCAAAACCTGCAAAAGAGATCATAATATCTTAACATGGAATAAATCATAGAAGTGAAAATGAGATCCCCAAAATCATAACATAAAACTTGAAACTTTGTGGCATGCACACATAATCATGGAGATCATTTCTTGTTAGTCATGACTCATTGCCAAGACTATCTTAGTGGACAAAGTCCCTTTCTGAACCGAGTTCACTCCTCGTTTCAGTCCTATATCACTGAATCGAAATAACCTTCCGTTCCAGCCATGTCTATCTCATGAGATATAAAATCTTTACCCAATGCATTGGAGGGAGATATAGGTCCCACCCATCTTATAATGAATCCTTTCTTATGTGTGCCACATAATCATACATCATCGCATAACACATGTAACAAAAATGGGATTCTTGAAACATCATGACATCATAAATCAATTCATATATGATAAAGGAATTCATAAACATAATTCCATCACAACATAGTCAAACCAATGTAAAAATATGGATAGAAACAGAACCCTTTATTATCTTATATGGAAAATAATTTTGATAAAACACTTGAATTGAATTCTTGAGGAAAATATCCTTTCTTCTTCAAAATCAATTTCTTTTCACAAAACATCATGCAATTTTAAAAGAAAGAGATTTTATTGAAAATATTCATGAAATCTTTTAGAGGAAGCTTCATGAAAATAAGGCTTTATAAAACAGTATAAATCCGTTCGTGCCGTATAAGTTAAAAAAAACATTCTTCGTACTTTTGTCGGAAAATTCAAAAAGTACCTCGTACGGAAAAACGACAAAAGATTCCTTTCATATTCTTTACTAAAGACTCACCTAAGGGTAAAATTAGATTTAAACTATTTCAAGTGGATGGAAACAATATTACATATTGAGGGAACATGGATGTGGATGATAAAATACACCCCAGTAAATACTTACGAATAAACAATCTCGGATAAAAATGAGATTGTGATATTTCCCTTACCTTAGGTCCGATTAGCTTTGTACGTGTCCGAAGCTCCTGTATAATGGTTTAAATAATGTTATTGACTTATTCCAGAATCATACATATTGATATGAGATCATATATGGTCATATTATTAGCTTCTTGTTAGTAATATTTCATTGTTACTTGTTACTCGGGTCTTTATAACTTTTTGTTCTTATGCGTGTTTTGTCGAATAAATTCTTATTCTTATATTTAGGTTATAGATAATTCATTTCCAGAATGGTATTAGTGTAGTATATACCATATTCATTCATTCAATTCATTTATACAATCATTATGAAATGAAGATCATGTAGAACGAGTCGCATCACATCGGGGAGACGCTATTCCGTACGTACGCACGAGTGATGATATCGTTCCTATGATCGTGGAATTGTATTGGAGTTTATATATATATTATTTCAGTATCAATATTACTTAATAATAATCATATATAGTTACTCATTACACCATTATACCCATCCTTGTAAGGTGATGGTGGAAAATAGATTACACCACGGCGTGGAGACGGTATTCCGTACGTACGCACGCGCGGTGATTTCATTTTTTCCGTAGGATGGATAGAAGGTGAATTAGGGTTGTTTCATATTTATAATAACATATCAGTATGTAAGTAATACTGATGTTATTACTTTATCATGAAACAACTAAAGAAGAAGAAGTTGAAGAAGAACGAAATTGAAAAATCGGTAATGGATATTACCTCTTCTTTGGAACGCCTTTTTGAATCCTCCACTTAAGGAACTAAGATTGGTCTTTGGAGAAGACCAGGACCTCTAGGATTATTCTAGGGAAGTGGAGAATGGAAAATGGCAGGGGTTGGCCGAGCATGAGTGCTCAAATTGGTGTGAGGAGGAGGGGGAGGAGGTGCCCTTTTATAATGGAGGAGAGGGGCACCTTAGGAATATCTCAAAATATTATTTTATATTAAAGTCAAAATCGGTTTATAATGGTTCCAAAGGGTCTTATTTCGAAGATAAAGTGGGGATGGGTCGAAATCCTATCAACCAATAGAATTTAGACAAGTTTAGGATATTATTTTAACCTTATCAATTAAATTTAACTCTAAGTTAAATAATTTAACTTTTACCATGTCTTTTTGTTTTCTTTCACTATATGGTTAATACACTTACTATAACATGCCAAACGAACCCCAAATTGTTTATTATTAATATATATGTCCTTATCTAAGTCATTTGGCCGAACCTTAGATTTTTAGGAATAAAATAACAATTAATAATATAATATTTGATTTAAAAACTATTTTGTGTCAATTTTGACACTATTTGATATATGATTTGTTTGAAAGTCATAACAGAATTATATGTTCGAACCAAGTTGATTAAATCAATACTAATATATCATAGTAACCTAGAAAATTAGTGGAATTCATAAAAAGTCTCAAATTATATTTATTTTGGTGTTTATAACATCAATTATGTCAATATTTCATTAATAAGATAATTACTGCATCATCATTATGTCATAAATAAATTAAATTATTTAATGTCTAAAAATTACAAATAAAATATCATCATGTAGGAAATCTTTTTAGCTTTCTAATGAATATTTACAATTGAATTTATCTTATGTATAACCCCATATTAAAAATGATTTACTTATTAAACTTTGATTTTAACTATTTTAACCCTTTTTTAAATACATTAATAATAAATGTCCTAATCTAATCCAAGTGGGCCTAAATGGTCATATTTTATTCCTAAGTTTGTTTTTGGTCGAATTACACTTGTCCAATAGAATTAGGACATGTGTTAGGGTAATATTAATATCATATTTACCCTTAGTTACCCTATTTACTATTAACCGCGGTAAAATAGTAAAAAGTTACTATTCACCAAAAAATTATTTTCATCTCATTGAACCACATTTTAGTCCTTGATATTAACTGTGTCTCTCGGATTTTTGAAATTCCATTCACAGAAGCGGTAAAATTAAGTTTTATGTAAAATTCAGTTTTTAACCTACCACTTAGTGGTTTCACTATTCATCAAAAATTGAAAGTTTTCAGAAAAATACCAAAATTTCACCCTAGGCTAATTTCGATATTCTGAGTCCGAAAATGAAGTCCATTTTGAAAAATAAAATTTATAAAATTTCAAAAAGTGGTTATTAATATTCATAACGACTAGTTTTAATAGCATATTGTTGTTTAGTGAAACTCGGTATTGCGTACGACGCAAGCTATCGAGGAAGGTTGCGATTGCGTGTAAAGCAAGCCAAGCAAGTGTTGTGTAGAAAAAGATTCCTTTGATGATTTATATAACATAAAAGTCTCGGGTGTTACATTCTACCCCCCTTAAAAAGAATTTTGCCCTCGACTTTCGTCACTTTGCAACAAACAAATGAGGATACTTCTCCCTCATCATATCCTCAAGCTCCCATGTAGCTTCTTCAAGTTGGTGGTTTCTCCATAAAACTTTCAGCAAGCGAGTGGTCTTGTTTCGTAGGACTTTTTCGCTACGATCCAGAATCTCTATCGGCTGTTCTTCATAAGAAAGTTCTTGCTCCAGCGGTACAACTTCTGAGCTGAGTACATGTGAAGGATCTGGTATGTACTTTCTCAGGAGAGATACATGGAACACATCGTGAACTTGAGAGAGATTCGGTGGAAGCGCCAATCGGTAAGCTACCTTCCCAACACGATCCAGTATTTCAAAAGGACCGATATATCTAGGGCTCAACTTCCCCTTCTTTCCAAATCTCATAACCCTCTTCCAGGGAGATATTCGTAAGAACACTTTATCACCCACTTCAAACTCTAGGTCTCTTCTTCGATTGTCGGCATAACTTTTCTGTCGACTCTGAGCTGCTCTTATGTGTTGTTGAATAGATCTGACCTTTTCTGCCATTTCATCAACGAGATCAGGTCCTAATAGCTTTCTTTCCCCAACTTCAACCCAGCAAGTTGGAGTCCTGCATTTCTTTCCATAGAGAGCTTCATAAGGAGCCATTTGAATACTGGAGTGAAAGCTATTATTATAAGAAAATTCCACCAAAGGTAGGTGTTGATCCCAACCTCCTTTGAAATCCATAGAGCAAGCTCTCAACATATCTTCTAGGGTTTGAATTGTTCTCTCAGACTGACCGTCTGTCTGGGGATGATAAGCAGTGCTGAAACTCAACTCTGTATCCAGAGTATGCTGAAGACTTCGCCAGAACTTCGAGGTAAATCTCGGATCCCGATCAGATATAATAGAAAGTGGTACTCCATGCAATCTTACCACTTCCTTTACATATATCCTGGCAAGCTGATCTAGAGAGAAATCCTCTCTAATAGCAATGAAGTGTGCAGACTTTGTAAGACGATCAACTATGACCCAGATAGCATTATTGCCTTTGGATGTTTTAGGAAGTCCTGTGACAAAGTCCATAGTGATGTTTTCCCATTTCCATTCGGGTATGGGTAATGGTTGTAACATTCCCTTAGACTTCTGTCTCTCAGCTTTAACTTGTTGACAAACCAAGCATCGAGAGACATATTCAGCAACATCTCTTTTCATGCCATCCCACCAGAAGTACTCTTTCAGGTCCCTATACATCTTCGTGCTTCCAGGATGAATAGAGAATGAAGAACTATGAGCCTCATCCAGCAGCTCTTTCTTTAATTCGGGGATGGGAGGAACACAAACCCGATTCCTGAACTTTATTATCCCATCACAATCAAGGTTGAATTCAGGAACATTTCTCACCTTCTTTTGTAACTCGACATCTTCTTTCTGTGCCTTTTTAATCTTCACATGTATAGATGGTTGAACATTCATTTGAGAAAGATAAGATTTTTCCCCTTCCATTATAATTCCAAGATCCATCCTTTGTAAATCCATAAATATTGGATCTTTTTTGATCCTCATCATGGATAAACTAGCATGGTCTTGTCGACTTAATGCATCTGCCACATTGTTTGCTTTCCCAGGGTGGTAATGGATTGAGCAGTCATAATCCTTAATCAGCTCCAACCATCTTCTTTGACGCATATTCAACTCCTTTTGTGTGAAAATATACTTTAAACTTTTATGATCAGTATAAATATCACACCTTTCACCATAAAGGTAATGCCTCCAAATCTTTAATGCAAAGATTACCGCAGCCAACTCCAAATCATGTGTTGGGTAATTTTGCTCATGGATTTTCAACTGTCGTGAGGCATAAGCTATCACCATATCATTTTGCATAAGAACACACCCCAATCCCTTCTTGGATGCATCACTGTAGATCACAAACCTTTCTCCACTACAAGGCAGTGTGAGCACAGGTGCACTGGATAACCTTCTTTTCAACTCCTTGAAATTCTCTTCACATTCCTCTGTCCAGACAAACTTAACTCCTTTCCGAGTCAACTTGGTGAGTGGATTAGATAATCGTGAAAAATCTTTTACAAAACGTCGATAATATCCAGCCAAACCAAGAAAACTTCGGATCTCAGTTACTGTGGTTGGTCTCGACCATCTTTCGATAACCTCTGTTTTTGCTGGATCCACAGATATCCCCTCTTTTGAGATTATATGACCCAAAAATGCAACTTTTTGAAGCCAAAATTCACACTTGGTAAATTTGGCATAAAGCTTCTCTTTTCTCAGGGTCTTCAATATAATTCTCAAGTGATCTTCATGCTCTTCCTTGCTCTTTGAATAGACAAGAATATCGTCTATAAAGACTACCACAAATTGATCAAGATAGTCTCTATAGACTCTATTCATTAGATCCATGAAGATAGCAGGGGCATTAGTAAGACCAAATGGCATCACTATAAATTCATAGTGTCCATACCTTGTACGGAAAGCCGTCTTTGGTATATCCTCCCTTTTGACCCTTAATTGATGATACCCTGAACGAAGATCAATCTTGGAAAAGTATTGAGCTCCGCGTAGTTGGTCAAATAAGTCATCAATGCGTGGGAGAGGATATTTGTTCTTGATAGTGATCTTGTTAAGTTCTCGATAATCAATGCAGAGTCTCATTGATCCATCTTTCTTCTTAACAAATAGAACAGGTGCTCCCCAAGGTGACGCACTAGGGCGTATGAATCCCTTATCAAGATTCTCTTGGAGTTGCTTCTTCAATTCCTGCAACTCAATTGGGGCCATTCTATAAGGTGTCTTTGAAATAGGCAAAGCACCCGGTACGAGTTCTATTGAAAACTCAACTTCACGATTTGGTGGAAGACCCGGCAATTCCTCCGGAAAGACATCATCAAACTCCCGTACAATGGGCATATTCTTAATCGTGAGTTTCTCACCAACCATTTGAGATAAATAACCTTCATTTAGTGGAATCAATACCCATAAGATGGAATAAATTTCCACTGGAAGGTTATGTTCATCCTTGCATTGATAGACGATCGTAGATTGATCTGGAATATGAAATGTGACTTCCCTTCTTTGGCAATCGATATGAGCTCCATGTAGAGAAAGCCAATCCATGCCAAGAATCACATCAAATTCCACTAAAGGAAGGATCACAAGATTTGCAGGAATCACTTTCCCACAAACTTCGATCGGAGAAGAATTATAAACTTTTGATGCGATTGATGTGCCATTAGGTGTTGTCAAAGCTAACTCAACATCTAATTGTTGAGGTAATACGGTGATACCCTTAGAAAATTTTTCAGAAATAAAAGAGTGGGTGGATCCAGAATCAAATAAAACATTTGCTACTTTAGAGTGGATGGTAAGTGTACCTTTCACCACATCGTTATCGTACTCCACATCGCTGATAGAAATTGCATGTGACTTTCCTTTGTCTTTAGCCTTAAGATTTTGTTGACGTCGACCATCATCATCAACCCTTGGATTTGGGCATTGATTGGCATAATGCCCCATCTCCTTGCACTTGAAACATTGAAGTGTAGTAGGTTCATTCTGTGTATCCCTTCCTTTGTTTGCATCATTAGACATCTTCTTCCCATTATCACGACATTCAAATGCCCGATGACCTTCCTTTCCACATTTAAAACATTTACTTGTCCCTTTAAGACAACTCCCTCCATGTTTCTTTCCACACTTTGAGCATAAGGGAAAGTTCATCTTCTTTTCCGTGTGCTCTTTAGATTTTTCTTTGAATTCCATCTTCCTCTTCTTATCAAACCCATGTGACTGATGGGTTACTCCAATCTCCATCTCGACTTTGAGAGCACATCGAACGATTTCCTCGTAGCTATTGAAGTCCCTTATGGCTAACGCCCTTCGAAGACTTGGTTTTAAGCCACTAAAGAATCGATCGATCTTACTCTCAGGTTGGATAATAATACCAGAAGCGTACCTTGCAAGTCTTGTAAAATTTGCTTCATAGGTACTAACAGATTCATCATCCCTTTGCTTCAGTTCAAGGAACTCTTTCTCCATCTTTGTTCAGAGAATACGAGGGAAGTACTTATTGAAAAATAAGTTCTTGAACTCGTCCCATTCCATAGACTCAATTTCATCCCTTTGCCTCGTATTCTTAACAAGATTCCACCATTGATCCGCATCTCCTTCCAAACGATACACTGCTAGGATGACTTTATCATGCTCAGAACATTGAAGAACTGAAAATATCTTTTCAGTAGTACTAATCCATTGTTCAGCAACTAATGGATCAGTAGACCCGCTGAAAGATGGTGGACGCTGCCTCATGAAGGATTCAACAGAATGTTGCTCCCTCCTTTGTTCGTTTGGAAATCCTGCATGATTCATAGCTTGAGAAAGTTGCGTGAGCATGGCTACAAGATTTTGCATTCCAGCTCCCATATCGTTTGGTTGCTCAGGGGGACAATCATTGCATTGCCCATCGCATTCCGCATTAACACGGTTCCTTCGGGTTCCAGCCATTGACTAAAACCAAGAAGAATAGTGTGAGCAACACTAATTATAATAGGAAACCACATAATTCAAGAATAAAATTTTCATGCTTAAGGTCTTATCCTAGGTTATTCAAGGCCATTTCTAAAACACTAAGATTGTGTTCTATGCTTAGACTTATCCTTAGGGTTCTTACTAAGGCTTTCACATCCTAGTTTCCAAAGGTTAACTATACCTTTCCTCTGATACCAACTATAACGACCCACACTTTACATACATTGTTAATACTTCAAAATTGAAGCACACTTATTACAACATATGACAAAACCACAAAGGACCGTATAGGTATAGTGTCTTTAGAAACTGGGAAACATAAACAACTGGTTCATAAATCTTCTACAGTGTCTCCCATTTATTTCATCATATCTAGGGTCCCTTTTAGCATATTATACTTAATATCCATCTTCCTGACCTGGGGAAAAGAAAACATAAAAGGGTGAGCTCAAATGCTCAGCAAGGGCAATTAAAGGAAATAAAAATCATATCATATCTTTATGAAAATCAAAACCTGCAAAAGAGATCATAATATCTTAACATGGAATAAATCATAGAAGTGAAAATGAGATCCCCAAAATCATAACATAAAACTTGAAACTTTGTGGCATGCACACATAATCATGGAGATCATTTCTTGTTAGTCATGACTCATTGCCAAGACTATCTTAGTGGACAAAGTCCCTTTCTGAACCGAGTTCACTCCTCGTTTCAGTCCTATATCACTGAATCGAAATAACCTTCCGTTCCAGCCATGTCTATCTCATGAGATATAAAATCTTTACCCAATGCATTGGAGGGAGATATAGGTCCCACCCATCTTATAATGAATCCTTTCTTATGTGTGCCACATAATCATACATCGTCGCATAACACATGTAACAAAAATGGGATTCTTGAAACATCATGACATCATAAATCAATTCATATATGATAAAGGAATTCATAAACATAATTCCATCACAAAATAGTCAAACCAATGTAAAAATATGGATAGAAACAAAACCCTGTTATTATCTTATATGGAAAATAATTTTGATAAAACACTTGAATTGAATTCTTGAGGAAAATATCCTTTCTTCTTCAAAATCAATTTCTTTTCACAAAACATCATGCAATTTTAAAAGAAAGAGATTTTATTGAAAATAGTCATGAAATCTTTTAGAGGAAGCTTCATGAAAATAAGGCTTTATAAAACAGTATAAATCCGTTCGTGCCGTATAAGTTAAAAAAAACATTCTTCGTACTTTTGTCGGAAAATTCAAAAAGTACCTCGTACGGAAAAACGACAAAAGATTCCTTTCATATTCTTTACTAAAGACTCACCTAAGGGTAAAATTCGATTTAAACTATTTCAAGTGGATGGAAACAATATTAAATATTGAGGGAACATGGATGTGGATGATAAAATACACCCCAGTAAATACTTACGAATAAACAATCTCGGATAAAAATGAGATTGTGATATTTCCCTTACCTTAGGTCCGATTAGCTTTGTACGTGTCCGAAGCTCCTGTATAATGGTTTAAATAATGTTATTGACTTATTCCAGAATTATACATATTGATATGAGATCATATATGGTCATATTATTAGCTTCTTGTTAGTAATATTTCATTGTTACTTGTTACTCGGGTCTTTATAACTTTTTGTTCTTATGCGTGTTTTGTCGAATAAATTCTTATTCTTATATTTAGGTTATAGATAATTCATTTCCATAATGGTATTAGTGTAGTATATACCATATTCATTCATTCAATTCATTTATACAATCATTATGAAATGAAGATCATGTAGAACGAGTCGCATCACATCGTGGAGACGGTATTCCGTACGTACGCACGAGTGATGATATCGTTCCTATGATCGTGGAATTGTATTGGAGTTTATATATATATTATTTCAGTATAAATATTACTTAATAATAATCATATATAGTTACTCATTACACCATTATACCCATCCTTGTAAGGTGATGGTGGAA
This sequence comes from Viscum album, assembly GCA_963277665.1. Classification (NCBI taxonomy): domain Eukaryota; kingdom Viridiplantae; phylum Streptophyta; class Magnoliopsida; order Santalales; family Viscaceae; genus Viscum; species Viscum album. The sequence goes on along the minus strand of OY728129.1, from coordinate 609,002,779 downwards.
AATAGATTACACCACGGCGTGGAGACGGTATTCCGTACGTACGCACGCGCGGTGATTTCATTTTTTTCCGTAGGATGGATAGAAGGTGAATTAGGGTTGTTTCATATTTATAATAACATATCAGTATGTAAGTAATACTGATGTTATTACTTTATCATGAAACAACTAAAGAAGAAGAAGTTGAAGAAGAAAGAAATTGAAAAGATCGGTAATGGATATTACCTCTTCTTTGGAACGCCTTTTTGAATCCTCCACTTAAGGAACTAAGATTTGTCTTTGGAGAAGACCAGGACCTCTAGGATTATTCTAGGGAAGTGGAGAATGGAAAATGGCAGGGGTTGGCCGAGCTTTAGTGCTCAAATTGGTGTGAGGAGGAGGGGGAGGAGGTGCCCTTTTATAAGGGAGGAGAGGGGCACCTTAGGAATATCTCAAAATATTATTTTATATTAAAGTCAAAATCGGTTTATAATGGTTCCAAAGGGTCTTATTTCGAAGCTAAAGTGGGGATGGGTCGAAATCCTATCAACCAATAGAATTTAGACAAGTTTAGGATATTATTTTAACCTTATCAATTAAATTTAACTCTAAGTTAAATAATTTAACTTTTACCATGTCTTTTTGTTTTCTTTCACTATATGGTTAATACACTTACTATAACATGCCAAACGAACCCCAAATTGTTTATTATTAATATATATATCCTTATCTAAGTCATTTGGCCAAACCTTATATTTTTAGGAATAAAATAACAATTAATAATATAATATTTGATTTAAAAACTATTTTGTGTCAATTTTGACACTATTTGATATATGATTTGTTTGAAAGTCATAACAGAATTATATGTTCGAACCAAGTTTATTAAATCAATACTAATATATCATAGTAACCTAGAAAATTAGTGGAATTCATAAAAAGTCTCAAATTATATTTATTTTGGTGTTTATAACATCAATTATGTCAATATTTCATTAATAAGATAATTACTGCATCATCATTATGTCATAAATAAATTAAATTATTTAATGTCTAAAAATTACAAATAAAATATCATCATGTAGGAAATCTTTTTATCTTTCTAATGAATATTTACAATTGAATTTATCTTATGTATAACCCCATATTAAAAATGATTTACTTATTAAACTTTGATTTTAACTATTTTAACCCTTCTTTAAATAAATTAATAATAAATGTCCTAATCTAATCCAAGTGGGCCTAAATGGTCATATTTTATTCCTAAGTTTGTTTTTGGTCGAATTACACTTGTCCAATAGAATTAGGACATGTGTTAGGGTAATATTAATATCATATTTACCCTTAGTTACCCTATTTACTATTAACCGCGGTAAAATAGTAAAAAGTTACTATTCACCAAAAAATTATTTTCATCTCATTGAACCACATTTTAGTCCTTGATATTAACCGTGTCTCTCGGATTTTTGAAATTCCATTCACAGAAGCGGTAAAATTAAGTTTTATGTAAAATTCAGTTTTTAACCTACCACTTAGTGGTTTCACTATTCATCAAAAATTGAAAGTTTTCAGAAAAATACCAAAATTTCACCCTAGGCTAATTTCGATATTCTGAGTCCGAAAATGAAGTCCATTTTGAAAAATAATATTTATAAAATTTCAAAAAGTGGTTATTAATATTCATAACGACTAGTTTTAATAGCATATTGTTGTTTAGTGAAACTCGGTATTGCGTACGACGCAAGCTATCGAGGAAGGTTGCGATTGCGTGTAAAGCAAGCCAAGCAAGTGTTGTGTAGAAAAAGATTCCTTTGATGATTTATATAACATAAAAGTCTCGGGTGTTACACTATGACCCACCACAACATAACCAGATTTTTTATAGTGGTACATGATAAATAAGTGTGGATATGACATGTCATTTTCAGAAATTTTATGTTTTAATGTTTAATATTAGTAAGATGAAAGAATATTGGGAATGAGATTCTTATCATTAATCAACTTAATCAAATATGTGAAATATTATTTCTAATAAAATAATATAGAAATTTTTTTCATAGAAGTCTAACTAGAAATTTATTGTTCCACTAGAGGTATCCTACACTGATGTGTGTGGTCTATTGAATCCAATGTATAGTGGAAATATTTGGAAATTACTAATATTTATTGATCACTAATGTAATAAAACATAGACATACTATCATATTATAAGGTCAAAATGTTTTTATGTCTTTGAATAATTCTAGCTTCTCATGGAAAATTAAAGCAACCCTCATATAAAAACATCGTGATATGGTTAAGGTGGGAATTATAACTCTAATTGTTTTTAGAGTACCTAAAGAAACTAGTAATAAATAGTAAATAATGACATCTTACACACCTAAATTCAATGGAGTAACCAAAATTAAAAATCAAACCAATATCAAAATAGAAATATACATGTTGAATGAAATAGGAGTGCCCATGATTTTTTTTGAAGAAGTGTCTTTTTGTGTTGTGTATCTATTCAATAAATTTCAAATAAAAAATATTAATGAAATGATATCAAATTGAACATGGAGTAATCACAATACATTATTAATCCAACATAGATTTTTTTGTTTCACCGCTTCTGTCAGGATCCAAGAGAAAAAACATGCAATGACTAATGGAAAAGGAGTATTGTTTGTACTTATGGGATACATATATTAAGAAATGGGGTATTTCATGTATAACCTCACAAATAAGAATATTATATTCATAATAAATACAATATTTGATGAAAAAAGTTATAGGAAATGAAATCACGATTATTATTTAGGAGTGGTGAAATTCTGTTTAGAAGAAGAATAAAATGTTTAATAAATACCAATAGAAGAATGAGGAGTGGAAAAACCAAGGGTGTCATCACTACATACTTATAAATAAAAATATATTTCATAATAAATATTAGATATATTATCCTAAAATCTCAAATATAATGAATAAATATTTGAGGGCATATAATCAAAATAAGATTATATAAATTTGTATTTCTTGTTGGTTCCTTCCAATTTCATTATCTTAAGGAAGCTAAAACTGATGAAATATAGATGAAATTTATAAATAATGAAATTTATTCCATCAATTCCCCAAAATGATACACTATAAAGGATGCAATTTAATATGGTGCAGTCTCTACACATATTGATTAGCCACCCAATTATGTGGTGAATGAAAATTCAATTTTTTAGGTGACAATTAAAGCATGTTTAGTGGGGGATGTTAAAAAATAACTATTTTTTCTATGAAAAAAAAACCATCAACAACTATGATGGAGTCCTAGAAACGTAAAATATGAGATGCTTAAAAATTTGGGAGTTAACAGAATATGAGGCACTTACGTCAACAAATCCTAGACTTTTATATAATATTGAATTTTTTATTACTCGGTTTTCATTGTATTTTCATCCCTATTGTTATGGTGTGCTATATGAATTATAAGATTACCCATGTTTAAGGAATGAAATATATCTATTTCTATAATAATATATTTTTCATTGAAATTTCCTGTCAAAATTTTCTTCTACATGCATTTTTATGAAGATCCACTTTCAAAAACCGAGACAGAAATAGTTATCATTTTATGTATTTTGAAACATACCATTTATGTTAGATCTATAGATCAATTATAGTGTATGAATAATATTTATATTTAATAAATTCCAAGACATTATGAATTGATTATGTTAAAAAATAATTAGTTAAAACATTTAGAATATATAAAAAATATATATTTAATAAATATTGAAAATTAATGATATAATTAAAATTATAAAATAACTTACAAGAAAACATATCCAAATAATTTATTATACTAATGTGAATATCACATAGATGTGAATATTCCTTCTAAAAGGGAATCTTCATTTAATGTTTTATGAGAAGGGTGATTTTCGGTTAGGCACTTCCTTTAAAAATTTCTAATAAGTCTACATTCCCAGCTAAGAGACTTATTCCATAAGGAGGGAATAAATATAATTTTTATATTTAATAAAATTGAAAACAATATATATCTATTTTTAAATTTGTAATATCTCCATTAATGTATGAAAATATTATTTAATAGATTACCAAAGTAACCTTTTCTTAGGGTGAGATCATTGATATCTTTTAAGGATTTTCAATATTACTTCTGAGTTTAACAATACCCAAAATTAAATAAAAATATATTATTAATAATAATACATTAATAATTTTAATAATGTAACTAAAAATAATAATAAAAAATTAACAACAAAAATATTACTAACAATAGATTAATTATGTAATAATTAATATAAAATTAATTAATATTAATGATGTCACTATTTCTTTCATAATAATGTTAATATTAATGATTTAAGTAATATTAATCATTAAAAATGAATTATATTAATAAAGTAATTATAAAAAAATTAAATTATGATGTAATAAAAAAATTAATTTTAATTTTTTATTAATATTTACAAAAATGAAATAAATATTAATAATAACGTACTAATGATGTTATTTTTAATAAAATAATTGATAATAAATAATTTAATTGATAAAAAATCATACTTTTTTTAATGTTAAATAATTAAATTAAGAAATAAAACTATATATACTAAATATTATTAATATTTTTATATCTAAAAATAATTAATAGTAAGAATATAATTAATAATACATAATAATGTAATTTCTAATGTAATTCATAATTGAGAAAGGATAGAGACATGAACTTGGGGAACCATATCCTTGGAAATGTAATTAGTAATCTACTAACAATGTAATAATTAATAATTAATAATGTAATTAATTAATATTAGCTATAAGGGATTAAAAACCGAAAACAATACACACACTTAAGGGTAAACGGTATAAATACAATATAACTCACACATACATGCACATAAGGAGGTCAACATCTGAGACATCCCAGCACATATACAAAGGCAGAACCACTAAACTACACCCCATAAGACAATAATACAATAAATAAATTCAATTTAATTTATAATAATTTACAAATGTTAATTTTAATAATGTAATTAATATCATATGAATTAATAATTAACAATTAAACTAATAAATATTGGAAAATATAATAAATAAATTTAGTACTAATGATCTAAATTATATAGGGGTATTATATACCAAAAATACACAAACACCCTTCAATTCTAGCGGGTCAAGTCTTATCTATACCCATCAGGATTTGAAAACACCCCAAGAACCTCTTCAATTAATATAAGTGTCTCAAAGGCACAACTTAGATATGGATCTAAGGCCTAACTAAATATAGATCAACAAAATCTATAAGAATTAAACCTAATTTCCATATAAAAATACTTTTTTCATGCAATGTCACAAGTATTGACACCACGCCTCCCCATAACTGTACAATCATGCCATGTTTCCCTCTATCACATCATGTAAGCTCACCCCTCCACAACACAATGGGAATTCATGTGGGTAGAGGGTCTCCTGATTGGTTTAATCTAACCAATTTAACTTTTGTTCCACCCAACCAGTGATTCCTATATGCCACTATGTTTATGTAATTCTCTAGACTTTCACTCGTAGATCTAGTGAAAAAAAATATTCGTTACACACTCAATTTGATTCCAACAGAAAATACCAAAACAAAATAATATATAATTATAATATGAAAAAATAGTCACATATATACAGAAGACCATTTTAGGTTTATAGTTTTATATAATTAAGAAAATCATTTTAGTAAAAAATCCCATTTCATTCATATTGAATGGGAATGTTTCTCACTAATTGAGAGATCCATTATTTTATAATATAACTTCAACATCTCCAAAAATATTCTATATAGATGAAACCATTTTAGACACATCATACTTAATAATCTTCATCATAACCCATGGAAACAGAAACATAATATGGGGAGAGGTTAAACTCTTGGGATAGGTAAATATAATAAATCAAAACCACAGATCATATTTACGGATAATATTAATATGTGGGTATAAGAAAAAAAACTTAAGGTGGAATTTCATAATGTAAAATAATAATTACCCATTAAACATTGGTCATAAGACACAGATAATGACATATGTATTTTGGCATAAACAAGTAGATATCATAGTATCATGACATCATAAGAATTTAGAAACAACATAAAACATGAAAGAATAAGAATATATAAGGGCTCACTATCAAGACCATCATCACATAGTTGACGTTGTCCATGAGTGGATTGAGATAACTCCCTAGTCACATACATATCATCTCATAACATAGAAAACATTAATCAATGAATTGGGGGACTATATAATATTGGTCCCACTAATAACATCATAATATGTAGATGAATATATATTACCCAAAAATAATACACACATATATCCATTATTAATATTAACAAGATAATCCTATGGAAATAAAAATTGTATCCAATGATATCAAGTAACTCTCGAAGTAATCTCCCATTAGTTAATATATTTATGTATAAGGTATTTACACCATATATGTAAAACAATATACTATTTAGTCCATAATTTCCCCAATAAATCAATGTATGTGTACTTTAGTGATCACCATTGAATAAAAATAATGAATTAAGGGTTATTTATAGAGTAAAGTAATTAGAAAAAAAGATATGTTTATGTGTTGTGGATGATTAGGAAGGAAAAACTACTGATGGATAATTTCTCTTATTTAGATTTAATTTCCATTACATTATTGTTGGAACCCCATTTATATGAAAATGGCTAGAGAAAATAATGCTAAAAATCCTAGGATTATCCCCCTTTATATTACATAACCCCCCTTGTTCTCCCATTCTTCATCACCTGACCCCCCTTAGTTTCCTATCTTGTAAATCCATGGGTTCCCCATGGTCACCATGGTTGTCTCACCCATGTAACATACATTCACTACCCCCTCTCCCATTCATTATTTGGGCATACCTATATTTTAGTCAAAAAATAGACCCCACAAACATTCAATAAATCATAATTTTTATCCTTTTGTATGGGGGAGAGAGATCCTCATGGAGATGCTTCTCTCATGTACCATCAGGCTTGTATATTTTGACTATAACACTCCAATATCTATGTAACATTATCTAAGTGACCTATCACTCATGCTCATCCATTTGTGTGACACACCTCTCATGTACATCTACAATATTTACCCACAAATCAATCAAATCCCCTTATGTAACCCATATACTAAGATTATCTACATGAGAGACCAATTTCCCAATGAAAGAAATTATAGATAAACATAAATTGGGCTCTATAATATTATGAACAAATCTTTTTATTCCCTCACTGGGGTGTGGTCTCTCCCAGGTCCCCTAATAGTGATTATTTCATTTCCAATCATTGCATTGGGACATCACGAATTCCCAATTCCATGGAACATAAAACCCCTTTATCTAATGCTCCCATCTAGATTTTCTATCTCTATGATTTCTTCTAGAGACACTAGATGAGTTTAACTAAGAAATTATTAATTTTTTAACCAATTTAAATCAAATATTAACATGATAAAATATTTCTCCCTTGTGTTCTCCAAAAAAAAGATTACCAATGTGGTTTTCAATCCTTCATCCCCTTGATAATTTGTGACATCCTGAGATTTATATTATAGGATCTGGTGAAGAAAATGTGTTATATATTCTTGTAAAATTTTCATATGGAAAATACATCCCGTTACACAACCAAAAATATTTCCAGTCAAGGTTATAGAGGATTAGAAAAAAATTTAAAACATTATACATTTATATAAAACATTTATAAACATTTATCTAGATTCACTCAAGATAAATATGTAATTAAATAAATATAATTTATAAAATATAATAATCCTAAGAAAATAATTTTGAAATTTTGGGTGAGAATAAGTTTTCCATGTAAATGGTTTTAAAACAAAAATAAAATACATTTTTTGATAAAAACATAAAACAATTTTGAAAAAACATCATTATTTATTGAATATAAAACATTTGATATAATAAAAATGTTACAAAATAAGAATAAAGTGTTTAAAAAAAAATTAAAAATACTGTTCAAAATAATTAAAAATCAATGTCAATTTGAATACGAATATTATTTCAAAATATAATAACGATTGAAATATGTTTAAAATTCTCATTGAAAATTGAAAATATCTAATTTGAAAATTATAATATATATATAATATAATATTCCATAGAAAACCATAATAAATATATGTGTTAACTGGAAGTATAACATACGAAAATATCCCCTGGAGTTTGTGGGTTCACTCCCTTTTCCACCGATCATCATCACAATCGATACCCAAGAGCTTAATTATTATAAAAAACATTTTTTCAAAGGCTTTTCATTCACATTTTAACCATTAAAACATCATTTAAAAAGATTAAATATTTGTAATTTACTTTTAAAATTTCAAATAAATAAATATCTATAAAACATTACCTCCTTTAAAGTAGAAAACCCATATTTCTATAATATATGAAATATTTAAACACTTTATAATTCATAGAAATAGAAAATAGAAAAGATTATAAACATTAATGTAATGTTATTGATATACAAAGTGAATTTTAATACTTATTATTATGTTCAAGATCCAAATATTTTAGAGAATATTTTTTTTTCATAAAATTATAAGATAAAAAATTTAATACCAACAAGTGAATTTATAAATAAAAATTCATGGAAATAAGGATTCCTAGAAAGATCTTCGAGAAAATAGAATAAAACATTTTCCATTTTCTTAGGGTCTTATAAAAAAAGTTTACTATGAACTAAATATACTTTGAAATATGGACTTGTAAATCTATTAAAATAAATTATTTTTCCTTAGAAAAAGATTTTAAAAAATTAGGTAAAAGGTATTTTTCAAAATAGAGCACACATACCTTGAATTTGGAAACCAAAATGATCTTTAGGTAGTCTCCTCAACTAGTTCATGAAATTATAGAATAAGTGAGGAGGGAGAGAGGGAGATATATGTAATGGGGTTTATTTTGTAATTCATTATATTTAAAATGGAAATATATATCTCCTATTTATAAATGTGTCATTGGTTTGATGAATTTGGTTATCTATTATTTTCATTTAACAATTTGATTCCCAAAAATATTATAAAATTTTTATTTTGTTTTAAAAATTGTGGCTTGAGTATCTATATGAGATTTAGATATATAAATCAATAGAATTTTGATAATAATAAGATGTAAACTCTTAATTATAAGTGATTTTTTTATCAATTTTATTTATTTATTTATGGAATATATATATATAGATATATTCATATATTCTGGTGGAAGCCATGGAGAAAACAATGGGAAATGGTCTGTTTCATGAATCAATGTTGAATCCAAAAATATTTAACTATTTTTAAATGAAATACATAGACATATCAACACAATATATATATATATATATATATTCATACAATAGGGATAAATCTATGAATAAAATGACGAAAAAAGTTTTATTATCTAGGTTGTAGATAATGTTTTGTGTTAAATGTATAATTTTATAATCTTTCATCGGAGACCTCTAAAGATCAACACTAAAAAACAAAAGTTTGATAAATTTTTTCCAACATGATTTAGATTATATATATATATTATAAACATTATAACTCTTTTAAATTGTATTTTATGATCATGAAGACCCTTGATGTTAAATTTCACATCTATTCGGGCCATAAGGCGGTTGATGATAAAAGATAAACCAGGCGGAGAAGGATAAAATAACGTTGGGTTTCTAGAGTGAATATATGATGTTGAAGAAAATATATTGAACATATTAAATGACTTTGGTACATATAATCTAATGATGAGGATGTAATAATAAGATTTCAATTTGTTGAATAGTACACACATTCCAGGATCCCACATTAACAATTCAATCGGATGAGAAATTTAATATATTTTAAACACTTACATAAATGGTTCCTTCCCATGAATTAGTGGATTAACACTCACAACACACCACCGACTAACTCAAAACATCTCATGCCACCACATTATGTTGTCCAGGGGCACCCTACGAGTGATATACATGCCAACCAGCCTTCCCATGCACAAGAACTCATATTCCCATACCGCTAAGAATCAATCCTGGTTGATCGTCTCCCATGTTGTTGAAGATATGTGTCACACATGTGAGTTTGATCGATACTTGGTTGTCTATGAGTTGGATAAATTTTTATTATATATACTAAGTAAAATTTTAAATTACATAGTTAAAAATGAAATAAATCTCTATTAATATAATATTTAATGTATATATAAATATGTATTTATGCCTTAAAATAATTTTGTTACTACTTATCATTTAAAAGATATGTTGTTTACTTATAGTTATACCAAAATCCATTAAAGTAAATTATATTATTGTTAATTCTTACCTTTATTGACATATTTCATATTGTTTTTTACAATTTTAATATCAAATTAATATTTTACTTCTCATTAATGTAAAACCTTATTACTAAAAATTCAACGAAGGATTATAAATATCTCAATTTATTCATATAATAAATCTTGAAAAATAATAAATTGTTCAAAATTTATAGTATTCAAAACCTATGATTTTGAAAACTATTAATTTTCATATAAAAAATTCATTTTATTTAGAATAATTATTAATAGCTTGTATTTTTTAATTCAAAGTTTTTAAATTTATTAAATAAGTTCAATAGGGATTATTATGTAAAACTAACATAATAAATATTATATTTTCTAAGTATTGAGTAAAATGATAATTTAGATTTGTGAAATTATAACATTTATTTGAAGGATATAAAAAATATATTTTTTCATTAAAGTAGAATTTATTTATTTTTAAATAGAAATATTATCCCATAAATAATAATATAAAATTAATTTGATATAATTTTAATATTTTGAATTAATTTATATCTATAATTTAATAAAATTATAGAAAAAATATAATTTCATGTTAAATCATTGTTTATTTTACTTTTATATTGAAAAAAATAATTTAATAAAAAAATCATTAAAATTAATTCATTCTCGAATTCGTGGGACGCTACAATCTACAACTGTAATGGATTTTGAACATATTATTTCTTTAATCATGATGAAGTAAAATCTAAATCTTAATTCTCAATGTTTAGGAAAGCAAGGATAAAATAAATTATATATTATTAAGAGTAACCATGATTTAAATTTTTTAGATCCTTAAATAAATATTCTAACAAAATAATTATCCTCAAATGAGAATATCCTAATCTCTAATGTTATCCAAATAATTTCCATTGATACCAATTGAGACATATCTATATCATCAGTCCGAGATCCAATGTTGAAACCATGATATATTTTTTTGTTAAAATTTGTATTTAAAAATAAAATACATTACATAGATATTGATCATTTTGATTAAGGTATTGGAGGATTAAAAAAACATACAACCTATTATTTTTTTTAAAAAAATTATAAATAACATTCTGGATTCACTCAATATATATTTTTAATCAATAAAATACCATCAAAACATTAAGTAATTAATTTAAAACCATTTTAAAACATTGGGTGAGAGTAAATTTTCCCAATGATGGGTTTTAAAACAACAATGAAAATCATTTTCTTATAAATTAAATAATTTTTTTTTGAAAAAAAAATCATTTTATTTAAAATACAAAATATTTTATATAATAAATAAATTTTTACTATATTAAGCTAGGTTTTTCAAAAATACCAATTGGAAATAATGATAAAAATATTAACAAATACATCACTTTGAAAACCCATATCATATCAAAATATACTAACATTTGAAATAAGATTTATATTACTAATGAAAACATTAAAAACATTCTATGGAAATAATAAATTTATATTGAAAATTATAATACATGGAATTCCATAAGAAAATCCTGAGTCCACTAGAAGTATAATTTTATGGAAACATTATCCATTATATCATGGGATAACATACCAATCCTCATCATAAAATTTGATATCCAAGTGCCTAATTTCTTTGTAAAACATTTTTTAAAAGGTTTTACATTTACATTTATAATCCATTAAAACATCTTTTCAATGACATTACATATTTTTAATTTAATTTCAAAAAATAAAATAAATACATATCTATTAAAATTTTCCACTTATAAAGAATAAAATCCACATTTCTGTAAAATTTGATACATTGAAATGCATTATAATTCATATAAATTGAAAATTGAAACTTTTCTAGAAAAGAACGTAATATTAATGGCATACATATTTAATGGCCAAACCTATTATAATGTTCTACATCCATAAAATTTATATAATATTTTATGTATAAAATGATAATATAAACAATTTAAGCCCATCCTATGAAATTAATAAAAAAATTGTTGAACATAATATTTTCAAGAATGAGGAATGAATTTTTTTGAATAAAATTTTTCTACTTTATTATGTTTATATTAAAAAAGATTTACATAAATTTAAATATACCACATATAATTTATTTTAAATATATATAAATAAATAATTTTTCCTTTTCAAAATGTTTTTGAAAAAAATATAAAAATTAGTTTTTAAAAAAGATCATCGTTTCCCTGGATATGTAAACGAAAATGGGATATAGGTAGTCTCCTATACCAGTTCTTAAAACTATAGAATATGTGAGGAGAGGGAGAGAGATTTGGGTGATGCAGTTTATTAAGATCACCTTTATATTGAAAAGGGAAGCAATGTCCTATTTATAAATTCTAGGCAGGTTTGACAAATTTATTTATCTATTAATTGATTTTGACATGTTTATTCATAAAATCATCTAATTTTTTTTTATTTTTTATCAAATGGTTTCTTGATTATTTACATGAGATTCAGATATATTCCAAAAATAGATTGATATAGATTGGATGAAAAAACTCAATCATCTGTGAAGATTTATATCCACTGTGTACATATATCAATGGTTATATATATATGTATGTGTGTATGTATGTATGTATGTATGTATTTATATATATATGTATTTATTTATGTATGTATGTATCTATATATTCCTTGATTCTGGTTCAAGATAAAGAGGAATATTAAATGTAATGTCTTATAGATCGAATAAATGTCAAATCCATAGATATTTGGGTGATTTGATATGAATTATATATTCATATTGATAGTGAATATATTTAAACATAAATATATTTCATATTTTAAATTGTATTAACTAGAGAAGAAAATTGAAATCCCGAGAATCATAACCAGACTATAGATATCATTTCATGTATAATTTATTATTTCTTACTCTTTTGATGATGACATTTCATTTTCAACACCAAAAATCAAATTGTCAAAGACATGTTTCGTAAGAAGTAAAGTTGATATTAATACATTATATATTTTATTTCTCATTTGAATCGTCTTTGAAGAACATTAAGAAACATGATATTAAATTTAACCATGAGGTAGGCCATAAGATATTTAATGACGAAGGAAGCATTCAGAGGAGAATGAGAATACAACTTCAGGTTTGTCCAGGTTAGGAACAAATTTTATTATGATCTATGAAATAGATTATACATCTCAAATACATCTGATCGAATGGTGGGGATATAACTAAAAGAATTTTGGTTGGGTGAATAATAAACATATGTTGTGACCCAACAATAAAAAATTTCAATCTTGAGAACATGTTAATATTTTAACTTCTTCAAATATTTTTTTGGTAAATGGAATTAGAGGATCAGTAGTCACAACACACCAAAAACTCATGCACCATGTGATGCACCACCCCATTACGTAGTCCATGGGAACCATGAAGGAACTATGCGTTCCCACCAGACTACCCCTATGAGGCATTGACATCTCTATTCCTGTTTACTAGCTCACTAGGTTTATCATCTCCCTCCTAGTTTACCCTAGATGTCTCATATGAATGTTTTGGGGGCCTTTGATTTATCTGTATTGGATAATTGTTTAATATTTATATAATAAGGAAATTTTTTAATTAGATAGTTAAAAAAATGAAATTGTACTAACATAAAATTTTTTGAGCATGTAAATATTTATTTCAACTTTATTATAATTAGGTCACTATATATGATTTGATATGTATATTTCATTTTTTTTGTTTTTTGAAAAACATATATTAACACCAATTGTATTGATATTAATACTTACATTTCATAAAATAGGTCATATTGTTTTTAAAAGATTAATATCAAATTAATTTTTTACTACTCATTAATCTAAAATATTAAAACAATAAATTTAACATGGTATTATAAATATCTTACTTTATTGATATAGTATTTCATGAAAAATAATAAACTGTTGAAAATTAATAGTATTGTAAATATATAATTTTAATATATATATAATTTTTATGAAAATAAAATTACTTTTAAATAACTTATAATCATAATTAATTTATTTAAAACATTCAATTTATGAGATATGTTCAAAAGGGTTTGTAATGTAATATTAACATCAGAAATTATATCTTTTCAAAATATTGAGTCAATGTATATTTCAGCTAATTTAATTAATGAAATTTATTTAAAGGATATAAGAATAATATATTTCCATTAAAATAATATTTATATTTTTCAGCAAAAATTTATGCCTTAAAATATATTAAAAAATAACATTATTATAATTTGAATCTTTTACTTAGTTTATATCCATAATTTATTTTTAATATAGAAAAGTGTCTATTTTCATATTAAATCATACATCAGTTTATTTTAATTATTAAAAATATAAAATATAAATAAATAATTAAAATTAAGTTATGCTTAAATTTTTATGATGTTACATAGTGAGGGACATGATATTCATAACATTATTCTAAATTCCCCTAGAGCTGACAATAAAACATTTGAATCATAGTTCCATGATCGATCGGTTGGGGCACATGATAGATTTATTAGATAAACCAGGGGGAAAGGCATTCAAAATAGGCATAAGATCTACATCTAAACTTCCAGATCTATGATTAGGTTTAAGCCTCATATATGCTTCATGATATGTGTGGAGTCTACGCATTCCTCTTTTGAATCACACGTGTACACAAAATGCATAGTCCCCATTAATGGATCCATCGATGAAATATTTCCTGTAACATTACCTCCTCCACTCTAAACATGGATATGGAAGCTTCATATATGTATTCCTACATAGTTCACTATTTTCATGTGTTTCACAACACATGCATCCATAATGAATGATTCTAAACTATATGGACACCAAATTATTCTTACAAAGATAAACTTCATGATAACTTCCATACAATGTTATATTAAAATTGTACGGTATAGTTCATTCACATGACCTTAAACTATATGTCTCCTACTTTTTGATATTTTATTCTTTCTTTAAATTCCTCTATTATGTTCAAACCCAAAATTATAAATAATCTATATCCATTATTATAATGATGTATTCCTGAAGAGATAACCAACATCATTCCCCCACTTGTACATATGAAAGTGAGTCTAGATGTCCCATTCACTAGGGGTGTATTCCCCATAAACTGTCATTTCATCAAGAAATATTCATGAAAATATTAAACCCCGTATTTGATGGACATATTCTATAAGTATGATATTGGTATCTTTCTTATTCATGATATTTTAATGATGAGTACAAATTTATCTTGGAAGGGTTATATTTCTTGTCAAATGAACTAATCATCATTAATTCATATTCTGTTGGGGGTTAACCAGAAATTGTATTGCATGTGCAAGACCCACACATACCATTTTTATACATATTTTATCTAGGGTTCCTTACTAAGTAAAAATAAACTACATGGATCAGTTATTTCACCCCAAAATGACACAGGGTTAAATGACCAAATGATACGACTCATGTCAACAAGATGTATCTTCCTTTTTGAGAGCATAGATGATTAGAAATCCACAATTGAGGATGATTGGAATAAAGTACTGATCTGGATGGCGATCCTTCTGGGATGTTTCCGAGGGTGTGTGTGACTGAGGATAAACACACACTAGAAAGGACCTGTGTTGGCCGATGGGGACTATCATTAGCCAGCTCACCCGTTCGGGCATATGGTTTGCCCCAAGGTGGGGACCATGTGTCTACGGGGAAACTGGTGGTACCTGGAGGACCAGGACCTGATGGCCATGTTAAAGCGGGGTTTCTATGAAGTCATCGGGTCCCAGTTGTTAAATTTGGTTTTAGAGCAGGAACGCAGCCTTAAGTACAGTGCATGGCATCAATTGAGATATTGGGCCCACAATGGGGATGTCATTATATGGGGGTGGGGGGTGAATGTAGTACCCCAGAATGATATAGAGTTAAATTACTAGATTATGTGACTCATGTCAACATGGTGGACCTTCATTTTTGGAAGTTTATCTAATTAGAACTCAATAGTTAAGCATACTTTTCCTGGAGTAGTAATCAAGATGGGTGACCTTCTAAGAAGTTTCCCAAGGTGTCTGTGAGTGAGGATAAAAGAACACTAGAAAGGACACGTGCTAGCCTATGGGGACTGTCATTAGTCATATGACCCATTCAGGCACATGGATGGGCCTCAGAATGGGGACCACGTGTCTGCAGGGAAACTAGTGGTACCTGAATTCCTAGGACTTGTCGGTCATGTTATGGAAGGGTGTATGTGTTGTAATCTGGGCCCTATTGTTAAATCGGCCCTTGTCATGTGACATTAAAAGGTCAAACATTCCCCATTAAGTGGAATTGAAATATGTGAGTTCTTATTCCTTTAGTAAGGATATGTAGTAATCCCCTTCATGGGTCAAATATCAACATCATAAACATTCATCACCTTTTGGGTGGTGATAAAATCTTGAGGAAAAAGTAGTTTGGTTTTAAAATATAGTGAACTATAGAACACAAAATTTATGAAAAAATAATATAAATATTGGAATCTATAATACCTACAAATAGATTCATTTATTGACAACCTATAATTCATATAGATATTCAAATAAATGAGATATGTCATATACATATAGAGATTCACATTGATATATTTTAATAAATGGTTATTACAACAAGGGGTAACCTGTACCATATAGGGACTTGAGAAATATTCATTAAAATGACTTAAATCTACAATAGATTCCCAGATTAGGTAATAATTCACCCTAATAGGGTGTGATGAACCTGAAATCCTATCCTATTAACCAATGTTTTCGCTTAAGAATCATTGGAGAGAAACAAAAATGATTTCCTATATTTTAAATCAGGTTCGTAATGAAATATTTTATCATAGATGTTGGAGGCAATTGGTGTTTTAGTACAATGAATATAACCCCTATAAATATTCATAAATAGTATTAGTTACCTGATGTGATGATTATGTAGCAACAATGGGCACCTCTCAATCAATAATTCTGTCACCCTGACATTGGTTAAAAAAATGATGAACTTGATGTGAATATTTCATTAAATAAAAATAAATTTTTTTATCAAATGTCAGGATAATTGGTTTCACATACCATATTTGAATTTTTTTATTAATAGAATAAAAAATTGGTTACCATAAATATTGGGAAAATATGATTCAAAAATTCTACACAAACAAAAAATGGTGAACTCAAGATGAATCATGTATTAAACCAAAATAAAATGGGATACCTCAAAATTCATTCCATTTTGTTTTATGTGTTCTGTGAAAATAATAATGGTGAACATGATGTGAATGTTTCATTAACTAAAACAAAAATGTAGAACAAAAAACACCATCACAATTTGTTTCACATATTATGTGAAAAAAATAACTGAATCCAATGTGAATCTTTTATATATATAAAAATAAAATGGGTTACCTACAAAATAATTCCATTTTTTATTGTGTTATATGATTTTTTTGAACTTTACGTAAATCATTAACCTTTGTTACTAATTAGTTGAATATTCTATAACATTCAATGATGAATTGATAGATATTATTATTCTATTTCAACTTTTAGGTACACTTATCTGGAATAATTTTCTATACAATGAAACAGAATCATTATCAAGTGAAAATTATGGTGTATTGGATTCCATGAGATCCATGACCCCTAGAAAAAGGAAAGAAATGTACGATTATCATCATATTTCACAATAGTTTGAAATGAGATGGAAAGGGAGTATTATTGGAATGATACTATCTTGACCCTAGAGTCCACACTCATAGAATTAGAAGTGTTGAATCCTATAAGACAATATTTTCTTTGAAAATACAAAATTAATAAAGCTACTCCTCCCACCCCCACTAAATGATTTAGGAACCTCACCTTGGATCATAAAAAGAAATTAATTCGTTATTTTTGAAGATGGATCAATAACCCTTCCAAGAAAATGATTTGGTTTAATGTTTTCCTAATAGAGATCGTAATATCCATGACAGTCAATGTCATGGAACCACTACCACTCAACCACTTATTGAGTGCATTTACAGAAAAATTGCAACCACAATCACACAAATCCACAAATATGAGATGCATCTACACACATAATGAATTGTGATCCATATGGATCTAGAACAAATTACTTTTCCTATTAAAGAAGTGCATTGACATAAAATGGTGACAATCATAGAGTTAGATTATATCATAACTCGCACATAGAAAGTACACCAATATATTCCAATAATGTGGTAGGTTTTTTTAAATATTATTTTCCCCAAACATGAAACCCATAGGTATATCCTAATGGAAAATTAGGGAATATAGTGGATGAATACTTCATCTCCAATTGAAGATGTTTTTATTATATCATGGCTACAGAAAGGTAGTAATATAATATTATAGTTCAAGAAATTCTAAACTACCAATATATTCTAGCAATGAATGAAGGAATTAAATGGAATATTCACAAAATCACAAAAGAACATGAAAATATCCCTACTATAATCCTTGAGTAATTTTGTCAATATGTTTAACAAGACAGAGAAAATTCTCTAGAGTAAGAACATATTTATTGTCCCACCAAGGAGAATTATTGGTGTATTTTGAAAAGGGAAAACTATGGGGTCAGGATCATACTTAATCATTGACTAGGATACATTGATATATTGTGAAACCCATATCATGGCATGTGTGTATTTCTAATGGAGATTGAATACACTAACAAAGGCTACTAAAATATTGAAACGCATTCCTATCATGATTGAATAGATGCACAACTTCTATTGTTACATAAGATTCATGATCATATTCTTTCCCTAATCAAAAGTCCATATCAATGAACTCCACTAAGGGTTTATGAGTCATATTATTAGAATAACATATGTAGTGATTTTCATTATTCATTAAAAAAGAATATTAAAAAATGATATCATTTTAAGGGAGGATAAAAACCCAAATGTAGGCCCATATTTATAGGATAATCATCCTTTATACTCTCAAGACTCTAAAAATCCAATCTATGGTGGAATGAGACTTTATGTACTCCTCATAATAACGTGAAATAATCCTTAACCGGGAAGTCCACTATATGATCATTTAACTAGTAGTTCTACAGGACCACCCTAAAACATTTGTCATGATGGTAATCCTCAAACCCACAAAATGACCAGTTATGATAACACTCCCCCAAAATAAATTTGTGATTGTACTCCTCATATAGAGAATATAATTTAGAAATAAAGACCTCCCATTACCCACACACTAACTCGTTACATCAAAGTTCATTCCTGTCAAAAAATTCCAACACAAAATGTATTTCATCTTCTCATTAAATATACCTTGAGAGGGCCCTAATAATGAAAAAATCTTGAAGTATTATGGTTGATCAAGTCCATAAACATAATGATAACTCATGGTATACCTTATTTACTAGACAAAGGGAACCTTACCGTTTTTGGTAAAGCATAGAGAAAAAAAATGTGATGGTTAGATCAGGTGGAATATGTTTCCCCTATATATTATTTATATAGAATGAATATGTTGAATTAATTGTATATGGATAGCCTCGATAATATAAATAGAACCATGGAGACATCATTCTATGAAAACCCAAAAGTGTTGAATGAACAATTCACTCTTTACATGTACCATAACTTGTTAGAAATCCTTCAATGACTAAACGATAATAACCATTATTATTTGAGATACAATGAACATAACTATATAGTAAATATTTTTTTATCTTATAGACCATGATAAATTCTTCATCAATCATAATCCAAGGATAGAAAATAAATTTTGATACTTTCAACATGATTGTATCCATAATGTAGTGAAACATTAGAAGAAAAACATTGACTCCCTATCCAGCATACATATCCAAGGAATTAAATAGTAAGAAGTACTGAAATTTATATTTTTCATGGGTTATTTAAGTACCCTAAATATGGAATTATTCCATTTCATCAATATAGGGCAGGTTCATGTTCCAAATAATGCGAATGAAAGGTTTTTAATCAAATAAAATACTCCAATATCTAAGGCCTAAAATTGGAATAATCAATGATATAAAACCATTAGTAACCTCACTGTTCATGAATCTTGAATTTGTATTAATTTATCCTAAATGAGAAAAACAAATCTCTAGTACATGGGTATATACCCTCTAGAAAATATTTCACACTATGATTCAGAACTACACCTGACTCATGATCGATGGAAAATGATCCTAGCCAAGAATATTACCTTTGAAAACTCTAGGGAATTTATTCTAGAGAAACCCATACCCACTGAACTAGGGGAATTTATACCACTACCTCCACCCCTAGGGTCATAAAAAACTCTACGGGTCTAAAAGATGTCATTGGTGGCTCCAATAAAACCCCATCTTGTAATGTTGGGGAAATGTTTACCACCACTACTACACTAGAGGTTACAAAATCCTAAGAAGGTTAGAGGAATAATTAGTGGTGGCCAAAAATTAGTCACATACATCAAGGATGAGGGTATTATTATCATCACCAATAAGAAAATTAGTCTTTTATAGACAATGTAGTGATTTCTAGTGTCCAATACCCCAGTCATTCCTACCACCATGTGAGATTTCCCATCATTCAGAGAGAGTTCAGTGTGGATATTTTGGGAGTCCATTAGGATCACTATAGAATGATAAAATCTACGGGATAATATAACATAGAAGATAAGACCACATATTTATTTCACAATAAAATGGACCACAGAGTGGGGGTAGGGGACCAGGGACCAATCTACGATGTACCCTTTGAAGAGGATGCCTGAAACAAAGAGTCGCTCAATTACTCAAATGATAATGATGTTATTCCCATTAACCAATATTACTCGATGAACATTTCCATTATCAATCTAGTATATAGAACAAATTGAGACATGAACATTGAGGTAGAAAATAGGGAAACAATTTCCTATGTACTTGGTTGAATTGAACGGAAAACTGAGGGCTCACATACCCAGAACTAGAAGAATACCAAAAACCAAGAACCTCAATGATTTTATATTCCATAACCTCAATGTAATTATTATAATGATAATGGTAATTTTATGGCTATATCCCACTCACTACAAGTAGAGAATGAGTTTATCTATATAAAATAGTTTATTGGGATAGAATGTGGACAAGATATTCAATATTAGATATCTCAATGAGTAATTACTCAAGGTAAATAATGCCACAAGGTATTTCTTTCAAGAATAAGTGTCTAATTGTTTACCCAATAATTAAGAGAGGATTAAACCACCCACATTAACATAATTATAGAATGAGGGTGGATTTGGATTCAAATAACCAATATATCTGAATTCAAGAATTATAGAGGATGAATATTTCTCTCACTTATGATAATGACATCCCTTGCATTGGTATATTAAACTTATCCAAGCATAAACTAGATGTAAGGATCCAATGGATGATAGGACATAATGTAAATATTCTCCCAATAATTTCATTCAGGGTATGACTCAGACAATGTTTCAACTATAAATAATTAATAGTGTTGAGTCTGTTTCCTATTAAATGGAGGTCATAGAATGTTTGGGTTCCCAAGTGTAACACTAATGGGAACACTATCACGGTTCGGATTATTCCACTCATCCTCATCCCATTGTTATGAATCATATTTTCATTTCTCTAATGGTATGAAGGATATAGAGTATCATTTATCACATTTCATATCTTGATGTGTCCCAACGATAAGACCACAAGACCAGTAAAGAGAAAAACACTAAGGTGATTTATTTATAATCTAGTCAATATTTCATTCTCCCGGTATGATAGCTTTCCATTAGGGTCTATCACAGGCTGGGAAGGTCTTCAGTATCATTTATTTTTCTAATTTAGAAACACATTATGGAAACCAATGATCATTAAACTAAAAATCTATAAATTGAATTTAAATGAAAAGATCCATTTATTTATAACTATATAGAATTTTATGATATATTAAAATAAAATTATTCTCCCATAAGATCAACAACTTGTAATTTGTAAAAAAACTATATTCATGAATGATAGACACCGCTAAACCTATAGATATATTGGGGTAGGTTCTTGGATAATTTAGATGTGATGAAATATATATATGAAATTAATCGTTAATCTAGGACTACAACTTTTCACACATCCTCATTACATGTGAAATTGTCTATTAAATACAAAATTCCATTATTACACTTAAACAATAAGAAGAAAATTATAATGAGAATAAGATAGAACTACATCACCTTAATCCTCCCACTAAATGAGAAAAATATTCATTTGTCTAGAGGAATAAAATGATTAAGGTTTCATATAATATAGGGATGGAAACGATTTACTTATTATATAAAGAGAAGGTTACTAGTTTCATCACCATAACCATGAAAAAAATACCTTCAATCATCATAATCTTATGAGACCTGATGAATCCAACCTCAGTGATCGTTTTGATGATTTCCATTCACATCAAATGTTAGGACACTCTATCAAGGACTACTATATATTCAATAAAATGCCCATTAAAATTAGAAAATCCATATATTTTGTGTTGGGGAAATCCTTAACCAAATAATATCATGCATTCACCATCCAATCGGAGGAAAAATAGAACTTAAATGTATACACGACTAGATGTAAGTGAAAGTGTGATGACTAAATGAACCGAAATATTGTTGAATGAGATATTTCCATCCTTATGGAACAACTTGATTAACTGATTTTGGTTCTATCTAATTTAACATTATTCAATGGTATAATATCAAAACTATCTTCTAGAGGTTGTTGTAATTAGCATAAGAATAAGAAGGAATAGGAAGAAGAGTCTCATCCAACAACCAATCACTCCATGACTTGTGCGTATTTTGTAACCTCATAATTTAGAAAATGGTTACCATCACAAAAATGGAATGCTCATCAGAAGAAGAGAAAATTTTTTTTTTGTTAATTTTATTCCCAAATAATAACCATCCTCTATAGAAGAATCAGCATATGTAACCATGTTCCTCATACATAACTACAAATATGGATTTAAATGCTGCAGTTTAAATGGGAATATGGGAGAGGGAATCATGATCAAACTTTTTATCTTGGCCAGATCTCAACATAATATAAATACATAGACAAACCCCCTATAAATAACATTATAAATCCCAAAAAAGACCACCAAGAAACACATGAATTCCAAAAGACTCATACAAACCCAATCAAATTATAATAAATATTTATGGATGTGGAAAAATCCAATAATCCAAAAAAATTAAGTAGACCATCTCATCTTAATGATTAATTTAAAAGTATTCATTATTCTTCTGTCCAATCAAAAGATATATCTGCATCAATAAATACATCCTATATGCCCCATTCAATGGAGAAACCCCACATTGGGATGTGAAAAAATCGGGTATATAAGTATGAAATCTCATAATATTGGGTGTATATATCAACCATGATCATAATTATATATTATTTTCTAATTCCATGGGATCTTAGTGTATTAATTTTTGAGGCCCTCTAGAGTCCCCATAAGTTGGAGATAGAAACCACTAGTGCCAGAATGTATCAATCAGAGACTAATTTAGTAGAATTCCATAATACTATTTCATTCATAGAGGAATATCAATATGAATCCCATTATAGAATATTAGACCCCTATACATTTTATGTATGATCAACAATATTGAAATTTTATGGGTTATTATTGAAAATGAATCTTGGATGAATTTTATCGCACTGACCACTGTAAAAAATTTGTGTTGCAATAAGGATGACTTCCACCTCAAACATGACCATTTAGGGGTATGATAAGGGAGAGAAAAATACCACTAAAAATATCATACTAAAAATCTAGTTTGTAGACCTTGTTTCTAAATTTTTTTATTTAGGGTTACCCCGTAGGGAACATCATATTCTATTTTTATCAGAAGATGTTGTCATCATAGCCATATGGAAATGTTGTAATCTGATAATAAATTACTAAATTACTATATAAATATAATGGTTGGAGTTATATATATCGTTTAATATTTTGAATACCATTACACTAAGGTGGGTTTCAATAAGAGATAAGGAAAGAAACATGAAATAGAGAGAAATACATGGTTTTATGCTCTTAATAGTTTGAATAGTGCCCCTAAAATCTATTTCACCATTCCTAATAGTGTTTTTTTGTTTCCTATGAACATTATAGTGTCAAAAATCAAACCCAAAGGATCCATCATAGTTTTAATGTCTCACTAATATATATATATATATATATATATATTGTGGAACTGAAATTAGATGAATAAGGCACAACAAGAGGTAGTTAGGTCACAACACGGATGATTAATAACATAGTCAGAAATTCAAATAATAAGAGTTCACATTTTCCATCATTGAAATATGATTAGACACCTTATCCACAATATGGATTAGATAACTCCCCACACAATAGATTAAAATTTAAAACCCCCTATGAAATCACTTAACTATCATTATGTCAATGATTCATCTACCGCCAATGATAGATAAGAAGGATGTGTGAATCTCTAGATTGATACCAAGTATGGTACCCATGTATTTGAACACCCACAACCAATAAATGTATCCCCATCATTCGTAATGGAATGATATATCCTTGTAATATATACCAATCCTAAGAACACTTCTGTAAATATTTCTATTGAAGAAGAGAAGGATTTCCTTAAGGATGCACCGTTAATATTTGAGGAATGTCTCTCTTTCAGCATCTTAGAGCTTACAAAAAATATTAGTAAAAAATTGGATGAATGACTCATATTTATTAGTGCCCCCGTCCCACTAGAAGATAAGGATATGTAAATCTATTTCTTGAAAAAACAATCTTATGTGTTTTCTTGAAATTACCTTGAAATGTTGGGGTAGGATTCCAATGCTATCACCCATCACCTGGACCATCCAAGAAGATCCTTGGGGTATCAAAAATGTGGAATAGAGAGTAAAACCCTCACATGATACCAAGGTAGATTCTGGAATTGTTAAGATTATAAATTCTTGTTTCTTTTATGAGGTAAAATTCCCAAAGTGGATCAATAAAGTCATCCCCATTAGAAAAATAAATGGGTTAATTAGACTCTATATTGATATTAGTGATCTCAATCAACATTTAGTGAAAGATGATTTCCATATTTCAATTATGGAACTCTTGATTTTCGTGACTATTGGATCCCAATACCTTTCCTTTATGTGTGGATATTTATGGTATAATAATATTATGATTACCCATAAATATGAGGAAGTCATTTCTTTTAGATCACCCCATGATATTTTTTCATTCCAAGTCACTCCCTTCAAATTGAATAATGTTAGAACCACCTACCAGTGAACCATTCATCACATAGCACTTTCCATAAATAATAAGAAAAATACTATGCTGATGATCTTGGGTTTAAGTCTCGAAAGAACAATGATCATGTCTCTAACCCCCAAAATATATTCACCAATTTTATATAGAAAAAATTAAATATTAACCCCTTGAGGTTTTTTTGGGTTATATTTTAGAAATTCTAGGTTTTTGTTGTACATTATCATGACATTGAGGTTGGTGATGACAAGACTATTGTAATCCATGTAATACAATGTCCTTGATACAATGGAGATTTTAGAGGACTACAAGGAATGTATCTGGTGTTTCATAGTTATTCTTGATAAAAATTGTCTCAACTTCATTGAGTTGATGAATATGCGATATTTTTATCTTTTGGATGAATATTACAAAGAGTACATAAAAATCACAATGATATAACTTCTATACCCACTGGCCCAACTTATACTCGTATAAGGGAAGCCACACATCTTGTGTGTTGCTATTATAAATAGATCACTTATCACCATTATTTAATCAAAAAATGATAAAAAAGAAGAAAATATTTACCACTATCTCATCAAATTAATGATATATAATGATACTTGATTTTTGATTTCAAGAATACTCTTTCAGTCATTTTCCTGGTGAAAAATCGAAGACACTACATGAGATACCAAAGGGTTCACCTTGTCTATCACATCAATCTGTTTAACTACATTAGCAACCTACCTATGGTGACTATGTTTTGGGTATTATGTTTGGATATCCTACCAAAATATCACATCCAAATCATATCATAGATGTAAATCAAAGGGAATAAATTAGATTTTTTTCTTATAGAACATCCTACCCTGGAGGGCATGTCAATAAATACCATGCTTCCGAAAAAAAGTTGTTTTCTGAGCCCATGAAACTTTCCAAATGTGGAAAATGTATTTTAATAGAGCCTCATTATGTCACAATGGGAAAACAATTGTAATCTGAAATCTCAACTAGGTTTTTCTGGGCTTTATCTTTGTCTCCCTTGCTAAGGCTATTCTACCTTATTTTTTCCTTCAATCCAAAGGTAGAACTAATAATGAGGTGGAATAATAATCACATATAATTATCCCAGAACTAGAAATATAGTTATAAATAACCCATTTTAATGTTAATGGTGATTCAAAAATAGTAATTAAGGGGATAAATAGAGAATAAAACATTAATATGGGAGATTTTGGCCTCCTCCTCAGTAATGTGAGGGGAATAAATTGTAGAGTTTTCTTTTTAGTTGATGTTAAATAACAAGTGTCACTAAAAAATATCCCATGTCAGTGTAATTTATTATAACTAAATATCACTATCTAAACCTAAATAGTATAATACAGTCTTCTAAAATGCATAGTATATAGTAGCCTCATATTTTATAATCTATAGAATGGTTGAAATAAATCATTTTTATGACACCTTGAGGTGCAATGAGACAACATCCTTATAAACTGATATCATTACTATATGGATGAGACCTATATGGGAATAAAAAAATTGGGGTCATCCCATTATACCAATCCATAAAGAAATTGATTTGATATTGGCTAGTAAAATTCACCCTTTGTGATAGGATAAATGGAAAACATGACCTCTAAAAATGAGATTTTATTGGATTCCTCCTAAGATGAATTGGAAAAGAAGATACCCTCATAAACATAAATTAAGTCCTTGTAATATCCCCCAACACTCTTAAGTTAAGAACCAGGCCCTCCCAATATATGAGGAATTGAGATTTCTAAAAAATATTGTTATATGACTATATGGAACTCAATAGAAAGTGTCATGCCTATCAAAAAAATTCTATTTTTATCCATTAACAACTAGATTTGTTTCACACTACCAAATACGCATCTATATTTTCTATATAGGGAATGTATTTCATGTGGTCTTATCCCCTAAACATATCTAGGGGCTTAAAGTATATCCTTACTAATAATGAATTATTTTTTGAATATCACAAGGATATAACACTAATGAAAGTTAGGTTGAATTATATCATTAAAACATTGAAATATAAAATAATCAACAAATTTGGTCTCTTCCATACATTAATTTATATTCTTCCAGGTTTAAAAGGCTATATCAAAAGTATAACATTGAGTCCACAAATGTTTTCCACTATATAGTAATGATGAATATTAAAATAGATGCTTTAAATGAGAATATGCCAAATAAAATCTAGAAGATGGTGGATAATGAAAAGAACTAATTTTTGAAGAAACTCTTTCCCACCTTGTTGACCTCTCATACCATAACCGGCCCTAACACACATGTTCCCCTATACTCACTTGTCTATAAAATAGTGGTATTGTTTCCCATCATAATTAAATTTCTATCATATTAAATCACCATATATGGTTATATATCAAAATATGAAAATTCAGAAAAGAAACTTGAGGAGTTATAATGGAACGATTATAAGAGGCTTCATACATTACAAAATCAGGAATTCTACTAAAATTAGTTGGCTCCAGACCTCAATAAGTATGTATACCTGCACTTGTTTCTTCGTGGAGATATTTTTTTTCTAAGAACCCCAATGATACCAGGGAAGAATCCTCCAACACTGGAATGAAAGCGGATATGAAATTACTTTCTAAAATAGGTCTATAATAAATGATCTTACTCCTTATCTATGATAGATGGAAAACATATCACATCCCCCAATAGAATTTTTTTAAAAAAGACATTTTTTAATTCTATCATTGGATCAATGTCCTGAAGGAATGACAATAAAATTTATAAAACCCATGTTCTAAACATATAATGAAAAAGCACATGGTTATTTTAATAATTTTGTAACTTAAAACTATAGAAGAACATACCAAGAACATGACATTATGGCGTGAGTTGTAGATCTATGTGACATGAACATAAAATGTATGACATAATAGTCCTCATCCCATGAATTTAAAAATAATTTACATACTTTTCCTGTCAATGGGACACTAAAAATAAATTACATAAATATCTATCTAGAATGACTCTAAACTAATCAGAGTGGTCCATTCCTGGTGGATTCTTTCTCTAATAAATGAGAGCTTAATCTTATTTATGAGCCTATACTAGGGGACTGTGCTACTATTGGTATACGATAGGTGGTTTATAATATTCCTTTAAGGTTTTTATTTTATATACCAAGTTATTATTGTGATCCACACTAGAAAACCTGACATTACTCCAAATATTAATTGAACATCATGAGTAAACATTTAGAACCTCATTATATTGGAAAATTATTATCATGTTATGGTTAGAGTTTTTTATCATCAATATGTACAACCTGTTAGATGTCTTATTGAATTGTCCCCTTGTTATGTAACCCCGATGGGTGTGCGAGAGTAAAATATTTATATGGGAGTCTTATTGAATAATGTGGGTGTTAAATGATTGAATAACAAAACTTTTATGTCTCCTTTTACATTTTATTACATGTTTTTAAATTGGTAAATGTAGAATAAATTGGTGAAACATGATAATATGGAAATTTTAATTTTTTGGATGAAATCATGGATTTTGACTTGATTATGAGATGATGAATTGGTTTTGGAAGTGGATTCCTTGAAAAAACATAATAATTGGTTCCTAATTACATTGGATTCCATGAAAATTTCTAGAACTAGGGTCCATTTTTCTTTCGAGACTTGGGAAATTTATACTATTGGGATCTATATTCCTTTTAACACATTTCACATTCTCTATGGACATTCTCCATGGGGTCCAACCAAGTCATTACTTAGTTTTATATAGATATTCCATAAAACATCAATATGGATTACATTGACATTTATTACCTCAGATCTAGACCATCAGTTTTGAAACTATATTACATAAATATTCTGATGTAGAAGTTTTATCATGATTTATAATTATCCATGATTAAGGTGGGTCGATTACAGTTGAACCTTGTTAGTGGGTTTGATTACTATTGATAGAATTGATAGTAACACTT
The DNA here is from genome assembly GCA_963277665.1 of Viscum album. Lineage (NCBI taxonomy): Eukaryota > Viridiplantae > Streptophyta > Magnoliopsida > Santalales > Viscaceae > Viscum > Viscum album. The sequence goes on along the minus strand of OY728129.1, from coordinate 608,973,169 downwards.
CTATTTTATCTTTCTAGTTTCTATTATATATATATATATATTGAAAAATACTTATAGCTTATATATAAATAATGGACATCTATTTTTGGTGTTCTTCAGAGTGTTATCTCACACCCTATACATGTCGTCGTTGGGTACCCGGAGAGGCTTCATGGATGTAGGTAGAGATCGGGGTTAGAGCACACTTTAAGATGATTCATTGGTTATACTGACGGGAAGGGGAACACAAGGTCAAACATGGATCATGATTATATATGGATATATTCATTTTTTGTCTTTTATAACATATGGTACATGTATTATATTGTATTCCTGATGCCATTAATTTCCTATCATTTTTATAGAGATATGAAAAGATCGTTGGATTGTATATAAATCTATTTTGGAACTAATAATTATTTCAATCATATGGATTCATATTATTCTTAGGTATTTTTAATATTATTCATTTTTTTATTATGATTACACCACTTCGATAAAATATGATTATGAGGGTATAGTATCTCCAATGTACCACCTTAGACCATCGATTCTAGTCGGAAACCTCTAGCATACGGGGAGGCATGCTTGAGTCCATGTGACCAACTGGACCAGGGAACCGTTTAGTGGATCCCATTTCCGTACATTACAATGTGGTATCATATGGGATTATTTCAATTATTTTTATATATTACTATTTGGGATTGTAGAAAAGAGAAATAGTAATGTTCTGGATGTTGGTAATTAGTTGTTCCTAGGAGTAGCTAACCCATGTACATGAAAAATAAAAATTTCATGGGATGGGATATTTTGTTCGATTTTATTCATGTTACAGATGATTTGATTTTACTTTTAGGTGATACAAACTTTATACGATGTTATTAATTGTATTATTGATGAATTTTATTTTTATTATTTTTTTATATGGAATGGAATTAAGAATCCTGGATCATTTTAGGCACCATATAGGATTCTCATGCCATGTATATTTTATTATATATATAATTTATTGCTTGAATGCATGAAATTTATTATCTATGCCTTATGTTATATAATTGTTATCATATAATGTTATTTTATGTGATTTTAAACACAGTCAGTACTTAGTGTTCCTGTCGTTACCTAAACATTACATTCCTATATGTTCTATGAATGACACCCTTAGAAACCAATTATGGAATTTTGAGTCATGTAATGTTTGATTCATGGACTGGAATGTGTAATAGTTGTGATTAAATGGATTTAATAATTTGATTTATAAGTAGTATGGTCCCTTATACATTGGTAGTGGTGATCTATTGGTTCAACCATTAAAATAAAATTGAAATTTAATGATGAATTTAATTGATGTTCGAATTATGAAATGAAATGGTCACCAATAAATAAATTTTTCAATTAAACTATATTAACCATATACCACCACCCATAATGTTAAATAGATAACTTATACTAGAATCTATTTTAGTGGGACATGTATGGAGTGTCTCTAGTGTTATTTAAGATCATTATTATTACCGAGTCTTGTATTTTAGAGTAGGAATAGGGGTGTGACTAATTTATAGGAATGATTGTTCCTTCCCAATGCTTATATATATATGATATGGTTGTTACCAAATAGTTTAAAAGTTTTTTTTCTTTGAATTTATATATATATTATACTACGATGGCCTCCAGTCATATTCCATGTGGGTGGTGACCACTATGCTTATGTGGTGGTGGGCTCTAAGCCACCAGTGGAACCACTAGTATTTTAACCTATGGTATCACATATTTGTTATGGTTATGGGTGTTCAATCCTAGTTTCAAATGGGTTTCCTATGATTGTTGAATACCATTTAGGGAGCCTTCAATCCTACCTCATTAACGGTAGAGTGGATGTGTGTATTCTAGTAATAACATCCACCCATGTTTTTTGGGGATGGTGGTCCATATACTATTGAGATGTGTCTTGAGACTACATTATAGATTATCAATTATCATGAGAGAAATATTAAGGGGAGAGTTAATATCTTGTGTATATTATTTTGGGATACGCTAAACATTGTTGTTATTTTCCATAAGCTAGGCTAAAGTGTTTTGAGATATGGTTTAGAGGGATTTACTATCCAGGATATACGATTAATTATTTCCTGAGACTCTAAGGGTTGTGAGGGTCTATGGGTTTATGTGTATAGAGTAGGGTCTGATGAGTATTATATATTATTGGGAATTATTTATAGATATTCATCCCATTTTTTCAATTTTTCATTCTTATGAGACATTTAGGGAGAGCCCCTTAGAGTAAGGTATCAAGAATAATGTTCAATCATAGGTCAACATGTTTTAGTAGACTATTATTAATGAGGTAGTAAATCATGAACCGATTATTTAACATACATATAGATAACCTAGATACATAAAAAGGTTAGTAATACTTCTCAACCTAGTGTTCTAGTCAATGGTTGATGTTAGCTCATTTTAGAGGCATCATGTGAGGGGAATAATTGGTATAGTGTGAGTGCTGGTGGTTTTGTCTTTGATCATCACTGTTGGAGGTGAGGAAATATGAGGAAATATGAGAAAACAATGAAATAAATATCCATTTGAGTGTAGATCTTGCGGAAGGATGGTTCAAATATAGTGTTTTTTTCAGGACCATCCCTAAAGTAACTAGTGAGAGGGGGTTGAAACAAACTCCATGTTCAAGATATAGATTTATAGCTCTGTGTTAGAATAGGATCTAGATTACTACATGTTGTTCATGTTGAGGAGGTGGTCTTGGTCAGAAGATCCAGAAACTAGCTTCACCTGAAAAGTTGTGTGGGCCTGATTGAGGTAGTTATACCATTTATATATACTATGATTGATGCCAGATATTTTTAGTATAACTGGTATCCAAGGATCATACTGATGATCCATCTATAGAGAGAGGTACAATATTTTTAGATTGTACTATATCATCTTCCGTTTTTGATGCAGTTACGTCACATTGTTAAATATATGTACCTCTTGAAGTGATCCTTGAGATCGTTTTTTAGATTTTGATTGAGATATGAAACATGACACTCCATTTTGAATCATATCAGAGAGTGTACACCAGTGTACGAAGTTTCCCCTTGAGGTATATGGGTGTATATTTGTTTGGAAACACTTTTTCATCAAAATAAATGTGTTTCTTACCATTACTATGATTGACTGTATGGTTCCCTTTCATGCGTTTTTGAATGATATCAATAGATGGAGACATTTACATCACCAGAGGGTGGATTTTTTATTCACCAGGGTGAATGGGATTTCGATGAAGGTAGATATTAACCAACATATCTTAGGATGGGAGTGAAGACATTCCATATTTCTAGTCGATATATGAACAATCAGGTGATGCATTAGTTGTTTTTACGTTTAGTAGAAAATCCTTTGAGGGAATTATTCATGGAAATCATTTCTGGTTTAACTCCTGAGCAAGTGGTGGGATTTCCATCGAGGTAGTTCCTAGAGATACAATGTTTTCCCTTCCTCCTTACAAGATGGGTGCAAAAGAGTTTCATGATCTCAATAAGTAGAATGTGGACGTGGAAGAAAATGGGTTTATATTGTCTAGTACTTCTCTGTGAGGTTTATTAGTAGCTTTTGTGTTAATGTGTCTAAAACCCTTATGCTATGTCTAGATTACCATATATAGAACCATTATAATGTTATGAATTTGTATTCCTTTTCTTGGATAGATGGTCTCTTTGACCATTCTAAGGAACTCAGGTATTTTTTTTGAATTATTTGTATTTATTCTATCATCATAAATCTGTATGACCTATAAGAATACATCATTTATATTTTTAGAGAAGGTATATTCTATATGAGTATCAATATATTCCATTTGGTCAGATGAATGCAGCAACATTTTTTCAAGCATCAATGAACTGAGTTTTCCATCCATATCATGATTCTTTTGTGGTTATATTTGAGAACAATATCATGGTGAATTAAAACAATTGAAAAAGATTCCAAACATATAAATATCATGTTGGATACACTAAGATAAAATTATTTATATGATAATCTCAAAATATACCAATTCTAGATGGATAATATTCGCTTCTTAGGTCGTATCATCATAGAGACAGGGGCTTCAGTTGACCAGGAGAAGTTGAGAGCTTTACATTCCTTGGTTAATTGTAGGAACTTCTTTTATATACGGTGTTTATTATGGATTTATGGTTTTTACATGAATTTCATATAGGACTTTTTAGACATAGTAGAACCTTTTACTAGCTTGACTATGAAGGGTGTGTAGTTTATATGGTCAGACACCTACGAGAAATTCAATCAGGAGATGAACATTAGATTTAATTCCATACTAATCATTATTTTGATAGATCTATGATGAATATACACTCTATGGTGGTATAAATTATGTATAACAAAAAAATATTTCATGATATGAATCTTCTAAATTTATTTATCCAATAGTATACATTGCAAAAAATGGGCTCTGATATAATATGAAAATATATATTGACTATTGGTATAGTAATTTGACCATCAAGAATAGTTAGCAAAACAATATAATAGTAACCTTATATATGAATGTTTAGATAATATTTATGTATCTTATGATTAAAAATAAGATATATTTATGTCATGTAATGAGTAATTAAACGAATTAAAAAAGATAAATTATTTTTTGGTAAATTTGTGAGATGTTTAAGTTTATTTAAAATTTTATATTTAATATAATATTTTTATAAAAATTTCATTTTCATAAGGTAAATTAATAAATTATGATTTTTTTGTCTTATAGTAATTTTATAAGGCCATAATTATTTTTTTAATGATTCATAAAATCACTTATAAATTTAAAATAGGTATATTTTGAAAAATGATGAATTTAATTAAAAAATTAAAATTTTAATGTTTACATAATTATTTTCCTTAAATGGAGTGCACTTTTTTGTTTTATAAGTCAAAAAATAGTTAGTGTTAATTTTTTGGGATTTTTCTTAAATTGTTGAATATGTTGTTGAATAGTGAAATACTGTAATTTATGGAATTGGAAAAATACAGGAATTTTTGTTCCATTAATAACGTATTGCTGATGAAAAAAATATTATGTCGAACAATACATATCATTTTACTATAATTAGAAATAAAAATTGAATGTATTCATTGTCTTGATCCAAAATAATAAACCAGTTAATAAAATAAAAAACACACCTCTTCTCCACTATATATATCACACATTCTCCTAACACATTCTCATTACTTATGTTTATCAAATTTATCTCTAATAAAATTACCAAATATCTTTCCCATGTAAATAATACATTTGTCTCACAAAAACTATAATTCCAAGTCCCTTAAAGAGGTTCTCAAGGAGAATAATTCCAAAGGTAAAAATCCCCTTTCATTCTCTTTTAATTTCTTTTATTTTCTATTATTTTCTTATCCTCTACTTGTATCCTAATTCCAAACTTTAATTATAACTATTATATCTTATATATAAATTATTTTCTTTATGGTAATGTAATATCCATCATAAAATCCCTTCTTATACCCTTTTTATTCTAAAAATTAAAACATCGTCTGTGCTGTCTCGATTTACCACCATCATGGAGGATGCATTTTCATTATTCATTACCCCATCAAAGATTTTCATAAAACCATTATCATGGTTAAATATTATTTTATTATAGATATTATTATTTTTATAATTATTTAGAACCATTATATAAATATAATATTAATTAATATAACAAAACTGGTTTGTAAAGATAAAAAAATGATAAAAATAATAAAAACAGTTATTATTTACATTTTATCTAATAAATCATTCGAATATCCAGAAAAAATGGAATATAAGAACATTTAATATTGTTTCAATTCATTAATAAGAAATTTATTTCATTATGGAAATCTATTTCCATTTTACATGACTATTCATACATGTATACAAGTGAACTAATCATGAAAACCAATGAAATGATCACTCCAGAACAAAAATATTGAATCTTATAAGTAGTCAAAAAGCCTATAAAAAATAAATAAAAGTAAAATAAATAAAACATTTGTTGAATTGGTTATGATTTAAATTTTTAATGAAACTAATTTCATTATCTTGGATATTTAGTGCAAGTGTAGTAACATAAGGTAATGGATTAGGTTGAAACCCCCATTTTCCTTCATGTTTCATTTTCATTGTCTTTTCCAAAATTGAATTCTTAATTACTATTAGTTACTACTACTAAATTATGTTTTTATGTTCTAGTCATATTTAACTATACCACTTATTCTTTCTTTGATGGTGAAATATTAGTTTTATATGTTTTTGTTTAAATTACTCATGATAAGGAAACCAGATTTAAGGGAACGTCCCAATTTCTTCCCCATTTTCTAGTACATTACATAATCTATTGAAATATACCAATATTATTCTAAAATAATTATCTTTATCATGATTTTTTTATTTTTGGTTTTATTTAAAAAAATATTCTTTTATTCATTATAAAGAATCCTTTATATTGTCTCTCAAACCACACTAAATTTGAACATTTCTAAAGTTTTGAAATTTTTTTTTCATGTTTTCACTTCATTTTGAGATCATTTATGATGATATACTCCTATTAATGTACATGTATGATTAAAATCCATTATTTTAGGGGTATCATTATTATAATCTATTTCATTATGCCTTATTGACCACTTAGTCAGTGTGTGTGGTGTATGTGTACATGCATTTTATTTTTTCTCGTCATTCATTAATGATTTCATTAAATATTTATATTTTATATAACATTAATCTGATTATTTTATTATCCACATAAAATTTTTTCGTGCAATGTTTTCTTTGGATGATGTTATTTAATTTAATCTATCTATAGAGAATGCTTTAGACTTGTACTGATGGGTGGATACTGATTATAGACAGCCCCTCGATGCATCTACATGTATAATGATACAAAACAGTTACTGAAAAATCCTTCTTCTTTGTTTTTAATATGAATCATTTGGTTTTATACCCATATACCAAAACTGTCATTAATGTATAATGGTTTATGTGCTAGATAGATGAAATCCAATATTTTTGTATTTTCACCATTCAGTATTAAGTAATTATTTTATATGATATTATCACAATGATAAAATCTTTGGATGCATTTTCATTATCAATTTTTTGATGGAATGAGTTTTTTAGACATTTAACATTCCATAAAGAATATTACTTAGTGACTTCACTTCACTTATTATTGATTCATGTAACCATTACTGATCATTTTATCTCACATTTTTATTTGTTTTCCTTGCACATGTTATAAATATGCAATCACTTAATAAGTGTAAGGAAAGTGGTTATTTCCATTTGTTATGTTATATATTTGATTAAAAATGTAGTAAGGGAACCATTTATATATATAGGTCTTCATGAAAACTAAACTGATTGATCCTCATTGACGTGATATCTTATATCTATGACATTGTAATAAAAATACTAACAAATATGGGATAACGGGATCGAGGTTGTTATAGTTTTTATAATAGAATGTTTCGTAGAAACATTGGGAAAATATGTTTAATAAACATGATAATTACAATAATTCATTATATTGAATGTCATATCAATAATCATGATCATTATGAGATATCTTAGGGTGTTCTATTATTTAGTGATGGTGCATAATGGAAGGAAATGGATCAATACCCACAAATATTATGAGGATTCCACAATTGAGAAAATGAACATAGTTTGTGTTGGAACTAAGAAAATCATGACCATATTAAGAAAACATGTTGTGGTTATGATGAATAACCGTACTAAAACTATGTTCGATCGTTTCATGTGGTATAATCCCCCATATTTTAGTGGGAATACTAATTTATTTGTTGCTGAGTAGGGGATAATGTCACATGAAATGATATATTTGAAATTAGTAAGCATTGAAAATGAAATGGCATTTCTATAATTATATTGTCTCAATGGCTGTTCTAACAGATGGTGTCTATTGATCCAGGATAGTAACGAAGAAGAAAAAATATAAGACATGGAATTGAGAAATTTTAATGATTTTTTTTTTCATTTTCCCTTCTTGAGAAATAAACTAAATTCAAGAGAAAATTTCTAAACATAAAGAAAATGGTAGAAAAGAGTACTACTGAATATGACGTTTCCTTTAAAATACTATATAGGTATTCAATATATTACATACGTGATTCAAAATATATGATTATTCATTTATGTGAACGTCTTAAGATAAGTCATTAAAGTTCACTAGTTCTCAAACATTTTCATCATATAATAAAATAGAATTAAGTGAATCAAAATAGAGAATAGATTTGATAGATCATATATGTTCAAGTTAAATATATAGAATAGTAGGCCTTATAATATCCATGAAAAATATGAATCGTTAAATAAGAATATGGGAAAAAATCTATTCTAATTATGCAAAAATTATTGAAACAATCATCCAGGTAAATATTTGAAAGGCATGGGAGATAATTATAGGTGCACATAATAGGTATATAGAGAAAATGAATGAAAAGGGAATAAAAAAAATAAATTATTTTCAATTAATAAACTTTAATCAAATGAGGAATTATTCATATAAATGTCCCATGAATTAAAATAATATACCACCATAGAGGTCAATGGAAGATGTCCAAAATTATGTAAGCACCAAAACTGAATTCTATGTACCCAATGATGTGGTGGTAATTTCAATATTCCTACCTTAAACATTTTCTAATTATTTATATGATTCTGGAATGTCTCACTCCATTATATTGAACTTAATTTCCAAGAAAATCAAACATTTCCCTTTTGATTTAGAAATGTTGTTTTTAGTATGAAACACTATAGGATGTATCATTACAAAAAATATGTGTTAGGAAGTTCCCATTATGCCATATAAAAATTATTTAATTACTGACCATATCATCAAAACTATTCTCTAAATTGAAATAGTCATTACTATGGACGTGCATTAAAAATATTTTAGGATAATTTTTTGATTGAAGTAGTAAATTAGGAATTGTAATGAATTTACAAAGTCCATTATCTTTAGAGAAGTAACCTCATCATATAATTTTTATCTAGATCTACCCAAGTAGCTCTACTAAATAAAATTCTTTGGGAGGAAGTGAAAATAACATCTTGGGATGATTAAATTCATCATTAAGTTTAGTATGTACCCATTATACTAGAATGCATTGATGTATTTTTTGAGGAATTGTATAGATACCACACAGAGCATGATGTTGAGTTTACTATTGATTTAATTCATGATTCAAGACCAATATCAAAGAATCCATAGATGGTGGACACTATGGAATTAGTGTAGCTTTACCAAAAAGGAGAGGAGTTTAGTAATAAGGTATTTATTCTCCCTAGTGTTTCTCCATGGGGATACCCTGTTGTCTTTATTAATGATAAAGAAGGATCATTGATTCTGTTCATTGAATATTGAGAAATAAAAGCTATTACAATAAATAATAAATATCCTCTTCTTCACATTGATGAATTATTTGACCAAATTCATAGTTTTCAGTATTTTTTGATTATTAATCATTGTTGTCTGTATAATAAATTACAAGTAAAGAAGAAAGATATTATAAATATAGATATTTGGATTTGGTATGGACATTATGGGTTTATGGTAATGCCATTTAAATGTAATAATGTACAATCTAATTTTATGGATATGATGAACATATTATTCAAATAATATCATGAATAATTTATTAAAGTAAACATTGAAGATGTTCTATTGCATTATAAAAACATTAAAGACAATGAGAATCTATTTCATATTATTCTTGAGACTCAAAGAAGGAAAAGTTATTAGGTAAATTTTGAAAGTGTGAATTATGGATTCAAGAAATTTCTTTTCATGACCATATTTTCTCTGAGGATGAAGTATCATTCAATTATATAAAGATAAACGAAATCCAATAATTGCATGTATCAATGAATAAAACTGATGTATATAGTTTAACTGGTATAGCAGGATACAATCGCTATATCATTCAGAATACATCATAATTAGAAAACATGTTATCCAAGTTAACGAATAAATGAGTTTATTTCAAATTAAAATGGGGATTTTCAAATTGTCTTGAGGAATTGAATTGAAAATTAATTAATAAACCAATTTTTACTCTACCATCCTTAAATGATGTGTTTGTGATGCAGTGATACATCAAAGAAAAGCCCTAGTTTTTTCCTCATGAAAAATGATAAAGATAATTCACATCCATCAAGGAAGTTCAAGACATAGGAAAAAGTATATAAATCTCATGGTCTTGAGTTAGCTTCCATAATGTTTTTTATATTGATATTATGGAAATATATATATTGTAAATGAAGTAAGATGTATATAGATAAAAAGAGTTTGAAATTAATTTTTACATAAAATGAACTAAACATAAGAAAAATATAACGATTCTAGTTAATCACAGATTTTTATTGATCAATACACTAATACCCAGGAAAATAAAACCAAAAAATACACACATTAATCATAAAATATCATGGACTTATAACCCTAATGAGGATTTAAAATGATCTTATATTCAATGATTTAGAAAATATGGATATGGGAATTGTTCATGATGCAGAAACATCACTCATTTATCAAATGATTGTTGAACCATCTTTATTGGAGTAAATAAAAAGTTTTCTATGTGATGATGATAATTTTCAAATGAAAATTAATACTGTTAATGAAGGATGATTTACAGATTATTTGTATGATGATGGAATTCTAAAAATTTGGAATGAGTTTATGTGTTCCATCAATACCTGATATGAAAAAGGGAATTGTTATATGATACTAATAGATCAAATTTATATATACACCTAGGTAGTACCAAGAAGTATAATTATATGAAAGAACATTTTTTGTGGGATAAAATGAATGTGGGAAATTTCTTACTATGTACAATGATACCAAGTCAGTCAACAAGTGATGGATAATAGATAGCAACCCAGATGAGTCATACAACCTATAGCTTTTACTATATGGATGTCGGATGACATTACTATGAACTTTTCCACTAGATTACCTAATCCCACTAGAATTATTTTTCTGATATGGGTTTTTTTAGGTCACCAAGAAAAATTAGCATATTTTATAGAAATAAGAGAAGACTTAACTATTGATTTACTAGAATGACACTATATTATAGATGTTATATGATTTTATATTACACCTCTACAGATTCTTCTTGATTGAGATCCACATTTTACATAAATATTCCATAAGATTCTTTAGAGGGACTTAGATACTGAGATTCATTTATGTAATTATTATAAACCTAAAATAGATGGATAGTCTTAAATTACTTCTCATATATTGGAAGACATGTTGAGATAATGATCACTTGATAGTCAAGTTATGTTGGAGTAGAATTTACCTTATGTGAAATTTTGAAATAATAATAGTTTCCATTATAGTATTCAAATGGTTCCATATGAATCATTATATGGAAAGATAAGTCTCACCCTATGTTTTTTGGATGTATTTGGTGAGTGGAAACATATTGGACCGCAACATTTTGAAGATAAAGAGAAAAATATGAAGACTATTAATATTCATATCAATGTTGTTAAAAGATGAAAAATGAGTTATGCTAACAATCAGAGTAAGAATTTGGAATTTCAAGTAGGATATCGGGTCATTATGAATGCGTCTCCATGAAATGGTGTAATAAGGTTTGGTATTAAAGAGAAAATGAGCCCCATGTACAACATACCATTTGAAAATTTGGAAATAAATAGAGTTGTAGCTTACTGAAAACCATTTCCACCATGTCTCTCTAATGTTAATTATTTATTCTAAATATAATTTTTTTAAAAGTACATGTGGGACCCTAATAATGTACTAACCAATTATGAAATATTAATGGAACATGATTTTTCCTAATCCGATTAGTCTATTGATATTTTTAACACAAGAGAAAAAGTATTGAGAAATTGGATGACTTGAATGATAAAAGTTTTTGGAGAATCCATAAAATTGAAGGAGAAACACAGGAACCTGAGGATGTTATGAATAAGAACTACCCATATCTATTTAGAACACAATATTAATGAAAAAAATTTCACAGAAAAAAATCAAAAAGTATGGAAGAATATGTCACCCCATGATTTTATGGTATGAATCTTCATAAATTTATTCCACTCATTGGATAGTTTACATTTCACAAATAAACCACAATATATAAATAAATATTAACCAATCCATTGTAATTTTATCCGAAAACTAATAATAATAATCTAACTAATAAAATAGTAACCTTACCTACTAAATTAAAAATAATAGTTTTGTATGTTATGAATGAAAATGTGATATTTTTATATCATGGAATAAATTAACAAATGAATTAAAAATGAAAAATTAAGTATTGATATTTTTGTGAATCATAAATGTTTATTTAAAATTTTAAAATTAATATAATAATATAAAATAAATTTTATTTTCATAATATATATTCATAAATTAATATTTTTTTTGTCTTATTCTAATTTTAGTAGACCTTAACTAATGTGTCAAAGTGTCATAAAAGCAGTTATAATTTAAAAATCCTAATTTTTTAAATAAATGATTATTTTAGTTAAAAATAAAATTCATCAAATATAGAAAATTATATTCCAGATAAGGAGTCCATTTTTTAATCCTACACATTGACAAATTTTTATAAATATTTCTTTTATTTTTATAAAATAGTCGAATTTTTGGTGAATAGTCAAATACTATAATTTATGGAATTAGTTAAATACATGAATTATTGAGTAAATGATTATATATAGATTATATAAGAACCATTATCTAAAAATACACTTCTCCCATTAATTTATTTAGTCGTAATAATCAAAATTATTCATAGTCTTGATCTTGAATAATAAACTAATTAATAAAATATAATAAAACACCCCTCTCCTCCACTATAAATTCAACCCCTTACCGCCCCTTCCCATCACACATTGATAGACATGATTCTTATCAAATTTATGTCCAATACAAATCAAAATTAACTACCCCATGCCTAGTATCCTTTATTCCTACTAAAAGATCTATCCTAGTCCCTTAAGGAGCTTCTCATTGAGAATAATTCAAGATGCAAAATTATGTTTCGTTTTTTTTTCATTTCTATTAATTTCTTATCATATTTTTATATACTATATAAAAACATTATTAATAACTATATTATCAAATATATAATGGAAAATTATTATGATAATGTAACATCCATCATCAAACCCCTTCCCCTATCAATTTTATTCTAAAAATTAAAACATCATCTCTGATGTGTCAATTTACCTCCGTCGTGGATGATGTGTTTTAATTTTTCATTATCGCCTTCATGGATGGTTGTAAAACCATTATTATGGATAAATATATTTTACTATAAATTATATAAATTATATAATTTAATATAAACAATATTATTATATATTATTATTATTTAAAAAAAAACTAATTTGTGATGATCAAAAAAATGAAAAAATTATCTAAACAAATATCATCAACATTTTATCTAATGAATTATCCTAATATATGAAAAAATGATATATATAAGAATATTTATGCATATTAAATTTCAATAATAACATATAATTTCATTTATGTATAACTATTCCCATTTTCCATGATCTTTCATACTTTTATACAAGGGAAACAATCATGACAACCAAGGAAACCAACACACCCGAATGATTAAATTGAATCTTATAAATCCTAAAAAATTACACAAATGAACTCATTAAAACATTTATAAATAAAATTAATGTTTAAGAGGTTATAAATTAAATTATTAATTTAAATTATTTCTTTATCCAAGACATTGATTGAATGTTCAGAACACTTTCAGACATAATTTAAATGATTCATTCTAAACCCTCATTTTTTCCATTGGGGTTCACTTTCTCTCTACATAACCAAGTGTAATTATAAATTATTCAAATGTAATTATGATAATTTCTATGTATAAATTTCCAAAAATATGTTCCCATGTCATTTATTCTATCTTTGATGGGTTAATACATGTTTTATAAGGTTTACGCTTCAATTCTCCCTGATAAGCAAGCCCAATTTACGAATACTACCAAATTTAGTTCCCATATTCAAGTACACATCATAATATCACTTAATCAACCAAAAGGTTTCTAAAATCAAAAATTTATCATTGATATTTTTATTTCATTTTTGGTTTTATAAGAACATTTATACTATTGTTCGTTCTGGGGAATCTTTAATACTTTCCCTTAAAAGGCACTAAAGTGGTACATTTCTAATGTATCTTAAAAACATTTTATTACATTTTTCACTATATTTGGAAATAATTTATCAAGATATATACTTTTTAATGTCCAATTATTATTTAAATTCATTCTTTCATGGACCCCATTATGATATTCCCTTTGGTTATGCCTGATTCACCACATATTCCATGTGTGTGTTGTATGCATACTTATATTTTTTTATAACCATATATCATTTAATATTTCATTAAATATAAATATTTCATGTACCATGGAAAATATTATTGTATTATATGTATAAAATTTTTAAATATGATGTTTTTTAATGATGTTGTTTAATTTAATCTATGTGTGAAGAATTCATTAGGCTTGCTATGACGAGGGAAACCAAGTTATAGATAACCAGTCGGTGTAGTTACATGCTTAATGTGACAAAATAGTTGTTAAAAACCCTTCATGTTTATTTCAAAGAGGAATCAGAATGTTTTTTTACTTATATACTTAAACCATCTTGATGGTACAATGGTTCATGTGTGAGAAACATGATGTCCAAAAGATAAAAATTGTCTCCTTTCATTCTTGTTACTTTACTTTCCATGAGATTTTAACTATATAAAATATATGGATGAATTTTAGTTCTCATTTTATCAATGGAATATGATTTACGGTTATTTATGTATCCATAATAACTATCCCTTAATACCATTTATTTAATTATTAATTATTCATCTATCCCTTACGTATTGTTTGAGATCAAATTTTTTTTGGGTACTCCGTCCCTAAGTTATGAAGATGTAATATTTGAATATGTATCAAGGAATAATTTTATTTTCTATTATATGTTTTATGTTTAATTACTTATGTAATAATTGAAACATGTATTTATCTCATTATTCAATACTACTAAAATGAATGACCCATCGTGAAATAATATATTGTGTCTATGTGATTTTAATAAAATGGACATCGAATCTGGGCTACAATGTCATGGTTGTTACATTATGTATTGGGATATGATAAATTATGATGTTGGAGGAGTGATTTATGTTGTAAAGGTCTCTTCAGTTGAGTCTAAACGAGGGGAACTACCCAAAATATGATCTCGAGTTAGATGTTGTGGTACATGCCTTGCATTGTTGGAGGCATTATTTACTTGGAGATCATTTTGTGGTGTAAGAAGACCTCAAAAGACCCATGTAAATATTTTCAAAATGTTACTAGAATCTTAGTAAAAAATATTTTTTTAATACCTATATTAATTTGACATCGATCTTTCATACAGACCTATAAAGGTAAATGAAGTTTTTGATTCCAAAAGGAGGAATACTCAAATATATGAAGTTCAGGAGTCCAGTAGTGAGTGTAATATTATTGTCTTATTTTGAGAGGTGTACTTGAAGGTCTAGGATAGTCTTGGGAAGAAATTTTTGTCATATATAGTATTGAGTTATACTTTTCATTATATAGTAAGGTTTAGGTAATTATTAGATTTTCAGGGCTTATTCCTATAAAAGAGTGTGACAGGTGAAGAACAGTCTTCTAATATGATAGTTGGGTAGGATAAAATTCAATTCACACATGGACACTATTGGGTCCCAACAGACATACATGAGGAGCTAATATGAGGGATTTGTACCTCATATTGAGAAGTATATATTGGTGTTACCATGATGTATCATAACATGCACCAGAAATACTAGTGGACGAGGATACATCATGAGGTGATTTGTTTTTTCACAATTTGTTCCACCTCTAAATAGGTGAAGGAAGAACACTGATGAACAGTTGGGAATTTATAACAGTTATCTATTTATGAGTTGAAATGAGATTATGTTGAGATGGATTTCAAGAATGGGATACTAAGGAATCTTCTAGGTAGTGATTCCACATGGGTTGTCATGGAAATGATCAGGAAGATCTCTTATTTTCTATCTATTAGGTATACTTATATGTAGATTAATTTGGGAGACTATATATCTAGGAGACTATGCACTTTCATGGTGTTCATCATTCTGTTGTTTCATATAGGGATTATCTATTTACATCTCGATTTTGGAAAGTCTTATATATACTATTGTGTACAAAATTTATTTGGATAATGACATACCTCCCTCATAACAATGTTCTATCAGATCACAGTATGCATGTTCTAGAGGATTGGCATGGAGAATGCATACTCAATTTTTTGGGCTCTGGGGATTGGCATATACCCCCATTTAAGATCTTCTAAAATAATATCAATTAGGAGAATAAATCAATTGAACATTATGAGGGTATTTATGGTAGGATAGGTTGACAACCTATATGATAGTTAGATATAGGGTAGGTAGTGCTTCTCAAACTGCATCTCATGCATGAGACTTTGATACAGGTAAACTTGATTACAAAGTGGATGGATACATCGCATTATAGATAGAAATTCTATTCTAATTTCCATCATTTATCTCTCATGTTTGAGGTCAAGGATTTTATCTTTTTCCATATTACTCTGAGGCTAGGGAACTAATGTATTAAGAGACAGGGTAGGATTTCACCATGATATGTTGGGAAATTTTATATTCTTGAGTGAGTGAGGATGATATCTTATCAATTGCAGTTACGTCAGAGTTATCAAGCATTGTAGAACATATTATTTGTATCATAAATCCACTATCATCACTCAAACCCATATCATTTCCTATATCCAGATGAGGTTGAGCTACATGTAGATGTGTCCTTCTCAGATCATCATATTCGTGTGGTTAACCAGAGAAAAAAGGATATTTGAGGTCAGTTTGTCCCTCTAGTATGAGTGTTATTGAAGCACTGTCATGTAATGGACAAGACATTTGAGCGAGAGGCTGATGTACATGCTCATTGGCTCGTTATATTCTCGAACAGAATTTTACCACCCTTGGAAGGGAAACATGAGAGAATTTTTTCTTAAGAATGGGGGATTATATGATATATGTTTTTATAATGTGGTAACTATTTTTTAAATTTCAGTTTTAATTATTATTTTTGACCTAGTATGAATGCCTAATGAGGCCACAATAGTTTTTTGGGTGTCAGAGGATTGTTAAGAACTAAAAAGGACCTTTTTTGGAAAAATAAGTTGTGTCACACAGCTATTATAAACCATATTGGTTAGGACACAAGGTCACTACTAACCATGTGGTGAATTTTTGAAGGATGCAGAGGGATCATGGTTCAACACATCCATGAACCCAAGGATGGACACTCATGTGTGATCACCTATAATTTTTAGAAGAGGAGAAAGAGATGGTTGGCCAAAGGTTTTTCCAACAACAAAGCATGACCTTGTGAGGGGAGTCTATGATATTGGAATGTGGCATGGTTTGCACATGGTTTTACAAACCATGTGTATCAAATGTGTAGGTTCCTTGTTAAGATAGTGAGGGGTGCATGGTTGGCACCTTATTTGTCCAATTATTTATCCAAATCATGCAACTAATTGTGTAATTTTTTCCATATGGCCGGATATCCTGAGTGGCCTAGCCAAAGAATTGCGGCTCGAAAAAACCTAGGTCATGAAAAGATGATCTCGAGCTGATGATTCATTGGGCCAGTCATGGTCCTATGAAAGTAGGTCGTTGGGCTAGTCCAGGAAGACCCATAAAATCATAGACTATTTTACCCACATGATGAATGAACCATAAAAGCCTATATACTCAAAAAAATATGGTAAACAACTGGTAGGGATACTTGAACCCCCTACTAGAAGCTTACAAGGCTGTTAATGAACTAGCCCGTCTAGGTTGTTCACGTGGCTAAAAATTAGAAGGCAAAACACACACACACACACATATAACCATTTATCAATTATTTAATATATATATATTATAACCCATTATATAATAAAAAAAAATAACACCCTCACCCAATTATATTAACACCTCCCCCAACCTCATTAATATTTAATGTATGTAACATCTTGCATATATTATATATACTATATATACCTATATAAATATTAATAGAAAAAAATTTACTCACCCATTACTGCACACCCCCAACTCCTCCTTAAATTTTTCTAACAAGATGAATATTATTATTATATATATATTCACATATATAAATATATTTATAAAAAAATTAACACACCCACCCACTGATGTGAACCCCAAACCACATAATAACATACTTTTTAAACATTGAACATATTATTTGGAATGATATTTATTAAAATGATTAAAAATTATTTAGATATGGCACCCACTACAAATTCATTTTGTTTAATGAACATTATTAAATAAATTATTTGACCTATAATTATTTTCCAAATTGATTAATATTTTATTTTTTTAAAATTAATGAAAATATTATAATTATAATAGGATTGTGACGTTGGAGTTGATGGTTGTGAAGCACATGATGTAAGAAATTTTGAACATGTCAAATGATTGAGAATTAAATAAAAAAAATCAAATGTGAAATAAAAATTTAACAAAAAAATAAAAAATATATATATTTTTAAAATAATGATAAACATTTAAAAAAGTCATTAAAACAGATTAAAAAAAAACAAAAAAAATTGTTTCAAAAAAGTATAATGAAATATTTTAAAAAAATATGTTAACATATATATATTACCATTAAAATAAAAAATGCTTTACTAACATGTTAAAAATCATTATAAAAGAATCCTTTATATTTTTTTTATTATTTTGAACATTTTAAAAACTAGTTAATTTTTTTAAAAGAAAAATTTGACGAAATTTTAAAAATTATAAAAAAAATATTTTAAAAAATACATAATAAAACATTTCCAACAAAAACTTGTCTAAATAAATGTTTTTAAAAAATGTTTACAAATATACAATTTGTTTTTTAAAAAATGTATAAAATGTAAAACCTTTAGTTTTTTTAAAAAATTTAATATAACATTTTAAATGAATCTGTTAAAAACATTTGTTTTTTTAAAAAAGATAATTTTTTAAAAAATTGACAAGATACAAAAATAAACAAGGAACATTTAAAAATAATTTTTAAAAAAATGAAAAAAACTAAAAAATTGTAAAATAAAACATTTTAAAAACTAGTTAAAAACATTTTAAAATAATATTTAATAATTTTATTAAAATTTTAAATTATTTTTTTTAAAATAAGTTTTTGAAACAACATTAAATCAAATTAACAATTGATTTGAATACATTATATATTTTATTTTAATAATAATAAAATCATACAAGGGCTAGCCCATGGCCCAGTCTAACATGATGTTTTGTGCTGGATGGAGGTCGATCTCAGCCCACCTCATGGGGTTTCTCAGGTCAGCTTGGATTAGACTAAAAATTGGTCTTTGACCCAGTTATATGGAAGGAAAGACTGTCCAAACCCAGTCCTAGCAGAGAATAACTGAAATTTCACCCTTACATAGACCTAAGATTTAAAGGGGACATGACATTTACCCCCATGTTCTATAAGTGTTTATCACCTCATCTTCTTTTCTACTATCTAGTGGATCCTCATCTCGTAGAGCCTTGTCTTCAATAGTAACCTTGTCTTTACACCTAATTCATCATTTGATGTCTGATTCAAGAAATGATAGAATAATTGGATATCCCCCTATAGGAACGTCAATTCTTAGTATTGTTTCATCAATATTATTTATATCAATGGTTCTATTTAGTGTGAGATAAATTTCCCTATTTCATTGTTCTTCATGAGATCTTCATTTTTCTTCCATTTGAGGACAAGTTAAGAGCTGATATTGGATGCGTTTTCTACCACAATAAAACAGTTGGTGGTTTATTCCGTTCCATTAGGGTTTGGTGTTTTATATACCTTGTTACAATTATTTTACACTCCCAACCTTCCATTGTTACTCTAATAATTAATTGAAAATATTGTATAAAATTATTAAACATTATTAGGTTTCCTACATTGTGTGATTTTAGGGTTGGAAGTTGTTATCCCCAAAAAAGTCCACCAATGAGGTGTATTATTGATTCTTCCCCTTATTATACCACCCCATTCGGTGTGTATGAAATTTTCATTTAAATAGGATATATATAAAATTAAGTGAGTATAAAATGATTAAATAATAAAAGTTTTATACCTTTTTCCCTATGAATAAATTTTGTTAAATGGTTAAATATAAATTTAATTAGTTTAAAGGGTTACATGAATAATTTTAAATATATCTCAGGAAATGAAAATTGAGACAAAGAACCCTTAAATTAGTCCTGGTTTTGTTTCATTATGTTTGTGAATCTTATATAATAAACATATCTTTAATAAACAAGAATAATAAAAATTGAATTATAGTATAATTTTATTCTATATTATTTATAAATTTTTTAATTTATATATAAATTTTTTGTTTTAAAAGATAATAGCTTGAAGAAAAGTTTTTTATTAAATTATCCCTTTTTTCAAATTAATGATTTTGATTATTTGTAATTTTATAATTTTGTAAAATTATTGATTAAATATTATAATATATGAAAACTAATTTAGATTAAATTAGTAACACTAGTCAACTATATATTTTAAAAAATAGAAAACAATCTCTCATCATGGTTCGTAAAGATCTCTTGAATCATCCAAAGCATGTCCCCTAGGAGTGTCAAACAATGTGTGCATTTAGATCCATTAGTTGTGAACCATGTGAAGGGTGATATAATATCTAAAATACATTTTTTCAGTGTTATAACACATAATTTTACATGATCCAGATCATAACATCTATTTATTTTAATTGAAATAGAGATAACAGTATTAGAAAACCACACACTCTTTATTTCTTCAAAATTTAAGATATTTTAAAGAGACATGAGGTTTTAGAATTATATAATATTATAAAGGAATTATATTCAGAGATAATGTCGATATATAATTGCAAATATTATAATGAATTTATAATTATGTAGTATAGTAACATTTCCCATTGAAAATACATTGAAATAGAAGGATAAAAAATAAATGCAGAGAAGTGGTTTGGAACACTTACTTAAAAATGGCTTCTTATAGCTAGAGAGAAAGAAATCAGAACATTAGAAATTCCTTGTAGAGACAAATTATTGGGTAACTGAGATGAAATTCATGATAAATGTCTTCATAGTGGAGATGAATGAGAGAATTGGTGTGAAATTATACAGAGGGAGAGGTATTTTTGGGTAAAAATGATGACTGTTTTGTTAATTTAGAAAAATACTTTTAGGTGGAATTAATTCCCATGAATTTAATTTTGTTATTATTAGAAAAGTGAGGGTTTTTGGAATTGTTAATCAATCCAAAACTAAATGGAACCTTCTAACCACTAAATTAATGGAAAATAACCTGAAATAGTTTTCTTAGGGTAAAATGTAATTTATATTTCAAAATGTAACACAATAGTTTCTAAATTAAACTATATATGTTCAAATTCATTATTTTAATCAATAAATATTAACTTTTTCATGAAAATTGTTTCATAAATTTTTGTTTTATTCTTATATAACAACAATTTCATAAAATAATTTGTATTAGTAAAAAATAATATTTTTTTAAAAAAATTAACCAATTTCCCAACTTATCTAGAAAAATCACAAAACATTACCGGAATATATTTTTGACAATATGAATTTTTTTAAAAAAAATAATTTTTTTATCGAATTGATATTTTAAAATTTTGGAATTTAACATTCCTATGAAACCATATAATAAATGGGAAAAAATTTAATTAGAGTAAAAACCATTTAATTTGTTTTGACTGAATTCATTTATATTTGTTATTAACTATTATTAATTATATAATTAATAATTAATTAGTTATAATTCTAAAAAATAAACATTATATGAAATTAATATTATTATTATGTGATTTATCATTAAAATAAATAACTAATAAAAAAGATTTATTATAACATATTTTGTATACAATGATCAAAATCACATATAAATGACCATTTTACTATTTCAATAACTATATTATACGAACTATTTAACCAGTTTAAAATAAAAATTCCCGCTAAAAATTATGAATAATGTTATCAAATATAAATAATAATTAATAAATATTGTTAATTTATTATAAAATATGATATTTTTCATTTTAAATGATATTTTTTTCTACTAAAATATATACATATATTTTAATACAAACCATTTAGAAATTAAATTTTGTATAATTTAACTAAAAATGAATGATAAGTTATTAATTTAGTATAAAAAATTTATTTAACTGTTAATCATATGTTTCACATAAAATTTTATATGTCAATACGTTCAAATTTTTCAATACTGTGATTTTGAAAACATGTTTCATAATATTTTAAAAATTAGAATATAATTATTTAATTATTGTGATTATAAAAAAATAAAAATATAAATCAATGTGGTTATAAAAAATATATGTAAAAGGATTCTGAATATATTATAATGTTTTTAATTATATATATCAGATGGAAAATGGAATTATGGCATCATGTAGGCTAGTGGAAGTCATTTCACCCATATCACCCTTCAGTCATGTGTTTGAGCCCTATGGCCTCACATAAGATGAATGTTGGTTTCTATGGACATGATTTTCCATTTTTTTAATAAAAATATAATTAAATTTAATTTAATTATATGTAAATGATATATAAGAAAATACCATAGGTGATAAATATTTTCATAAATGATTGGTCTACATTATTACAAAGAAATAATATTATTTATAAGACACAAATAAATTTTATAAAAAATATTAGAAAAATATTCATTGTGTATTATGATTTCATGTTCAACCACCATAAATAAATTACTTCCTTAAAAATTTTAATTTCACTCATCTATGAAAATATACTTGTTTATTCATATTTTGGTTATGAATTGTGATCTAACCATGAAATCAAATCCTTCATAATAGTTCCTTGACTATAAATTATATAAAAACTGAAGGAACCTGGATAGTTATCACATTTTCTTTCCAAAACTAAAAATAATATTCCAAAGACAGGTTAATAACTCATAAACTATCCTTAACCAATAACATCAGAATCATTAATATTATCTAAATACTACACTGAAAGAAACGGTGATCCCTATATATACACTATGAAATATCTTGTAAAAATAAAACACCTTAAAAATTGGATTTGATAGAGATTAAAAATACTCAAACATAACCATAAAAAATTACAATAATTGTTTTTTAGTAATATAAATACCCAATACAATTTTTGGTTTAAATATTTAGAGAATTTATAAACAAAATTAACTAAAAAATTCCACAAATTTCCCATCAAAATATTGATTTTTCACATTAAATCTAGAATTCATTAATTCACAATAATTATTCAACACGTCTAAAAAACAACTCCACACATTATACCCTTGTCAACCCATCATAGTTAATATAATTATATGTAACCCATAAAAAATAAAACATAACTATGGGTGAGATTAAATTCATGAGAAGGGTAAATGTAATCACTAATAATCAAATATCATAAATCAACATAGGATTAAAAGGTAGATATGAGAAAAAACATCAATGTGAAGTTGTAGAATGTAAAATAATCATATATAGAACAACATATATCATAATCCATGAATCATAACATCACGACTTAAGTATAAGTAATAATACATATAGGTCAAGAAATCATAATAATGTGGAAATAATATAAAACATAAATTCATAAGTATATGATAACACTCTATTTTTATACGATCACTAGAGAGCGGATGGAGTACCATAATTGATTGGCTCTCCTCCGTAGTCCCTTATATATCATATCATGAGATATAAAACACTATGATATGCATTGGAGGGATATATAATACTTATCCCACTGGTCACATCATAATATGTACATGAATATGAATTCCACATAATGAAGATATAAACAATTCCACAATGATCATAACATTATCATTCCATAGAAATATTTGGAGTATGTAATGAAATGAAGTATCTCTGATGTTAAATAACATTTAATTATGAAAATAATGTATAAGGTATTTATATAGTATTTATAAAAGGATATATGGTTTGTTAAATAATTTACTCAATCAATAAATGTATGGGTATCTAGGTGAACAACCTTTAATCCAGATAATACATAACTTGGCATTCATAGTGGAAAAGCATTGAAAAAAAATGTTATGTTTATAAATAGTTGATTATTAAGAAATAAAAAGGAATTTAAGGGTCATTTTTATTATAAATGTTTCATGCAATAATAATTCCCTTATGTGAGAACATTAATAAAAAATGAAATGTTTTTTTGATAGAGATGGAAAACACCTCTAAAAATTCATTAAAATGTATTTCAAAGTCATGATAGAATTCCCATTTTTTTGAAAGAATCTAAAAATAAGAAAATATAGAATAATGGTAATATAATTTAGTTTTTAAATTAATCAAAACCTGGAATGTAATGTTTATAATGATTGAAATAAATAAAATTGGAAAATTTTATTCATGTGGAAATGTTAAAAAAGAAAAACACTTTCACACATTTATAAATAAGTAAAAATTGACCCATGCGTAAATGTAATAAAATATTTTTATTAAAACATTCAAATGAAATAAAATGATAGTGTATAATATCCTTAAACAATCATTTAAAAGTATAGATTACTATTATGAAATTTTCATAAAGATAATTTATATAGATTATTGGTTTTCTTATCCATACAAATGATATACAGAACCAGTAAAAACAATGTAAGGTATGAACTATAAATAAAAATGGAAGGAATAGAGACTATAAAATTATTATAAATAAATTTTAAATAATAAATCACCCCATAATTAAAATTAATTTTAGTCATAGAAATGAAAATATATAATATATATATGACACTTGAAATTAGTGGAGACATAGAATAGAAAGTGTTACCAAAATCAAAATAAGTGATGCTGGAAAAAACCTATAATGTGATTTTGTGAATGAAATATATATCCAACTGTTAGAAGTTGAAATTAATAAATTAAAATATTTAAGACCATAATTCAAATAATTATATAATAACATAATAAATGGTGGAATAAAATGACATAGTGAATATAAATTGATGTATAAATCCCCTTACGGGTTTGTTAATGAATAAAAATAACTTGTAAAGAGAACATGAAGTATAATTTCAAATAAATTGATGAAAAGGATTTTTGATAATATGCATCAACAGTTAGTACTTACATAATTTCAAATATGAATATTTTCTTAATTATAAGTATGTCTCAAGATATTAAATTTGAGACAAAGTACTCTTTCCTTTAGGTATCATTTTATTTAATCATGTTTGTATCATCTACATACTAAACTTATTTTTATTAATAAATGAATGAAAAATTGATTTATTTTCCTTTTTTTCAATTTTGATAAGTTTTATTCATTTAAATTATTTATTACTTTGTTTTGGAGAGAGAATGGCATGTAAACTTGTTTAGTTTTAAATTATACCATTTTCATTCAATTTGATGATTTTGTTTATTTGTAAATTTATAATATGATGAAAATATTTATATATTCTTATTATATATAAAAATAGATTTATTTAAAATAATATACACTAACAATCCATGGAGGTGGTATCCGTAGAAAATAATCACCCAATATGGTTTGTAATGAGATCATGAATCATCCAAATCACATACTTAAAGAGCATCAAAAGAGGTCTGCAGTTAATACTATTATGACTTACTTGAGTTATGTTCTAGTTAATACCCAAAAAATCATTTTTATGGTTATTATTTCTAGTTTCATTGTATTTAGATCTTTTAACAATATATTTGTTTCCATACTAACATTTAATTTCAAGGAAACTACACACTCTTCACTTTAACAAAATTTATGATGTTTTATAATGATAAGATTGTTTATGAATTATTATGGATTGTGAAAGTAATATAATGGGATGTAAAGGTGATATATTAATGAAAATTAAATAAATAATCTATAAAAGCATATAATATTAAATTTTATAATTGATTTCCATAGAAGGAATCCACCAAATTTACTAGACTAATGATTACTAGATTAGATAGTATAGAGGGTTATCAAAAGTGTGGGTAAAATCTATAAGAAAAGGGGTTTATAAACCTAAATAACTTCGTGATAAGAACTAAAAAATAGGTAATATTCATCATGATAGAAGTTCATAATATTTTTAAAGAGGAATTTGTGTGACCCATTTCAATTCCATAGTCTAATAAGGTTTTAGAAAATGTATATTGAAGGTGTGAGGGAGACTTTGTGTTTAGTATAATCCTTCAGAGGCAACTACAGATCAAGGTCGTATGGGGATTGAAGCTATTGTAGATAAATAATGAAACAAAATAATTTTCCAAGAATCCTAAATTGTCCTGATTCTATATTATCGGGAAATGGTGGAAGATGAGTTTAATATTCGATATTTAAAAGAAGAAGTCGATATGAACAATGAAATACATCTCTAGGTGGATAGAAATGATTAACAATCATATTTTGTTCTATAACCAAAATTGAAATTTTCCCTATGTATTTAATAGATATAAAATCAATGAAGAGGAATATCTTAAAATATGGTGATATATTGATTTTTTCATTGAGGATCCGATTCCGAAAGAGCTAGATTATGATAACATTAACAATAGTTGGAATTTCAAAAGGGATATAGATATAATAATCTATAGATTATTTTGGATGGTGTGGAGTATCCCTTTTTTCTAATTTCATTGTATCCACATTAGTGTTAGATGGAATGAATTTTGAGATATATTTTTTTAATAATTAATAAAAAATTAACAATAATATACATAAATATTATATTATATTTATTATAAATAATATGTGTTGTTGAATCATACTATGTTATGTCCCAAATTTAATTATTATTATTTTACTATTTTTATCAAAATATTTTTATCATAAGTTATATTATGTATATAATTTTTATGTTTATATTTTCATTTATAATTCATTGATACTTTAATGTTTCTATGCATTTAAAGTATCATGATTCTATACATGAAATATTTTGTGTTGAAACACTTTTTTTATCAGTTCTGTTATTTCCTATTTATTATTTCTACAATTTTTTCCATTTAAATTATTTTATAACTGTTAGGTATCTTTTTTAAGATTCATTTAAATTATATCTATTGATTATATTTTTTATGATTTCATAGTTATCTGTTTAGAAAAAAATATTATAATATATTGTGACCATGTGAATTTAAATGAAAATAAAATTCTACTTAATGATATTTTATACCAATTAACATGATTAAATGTGTGTGTAAAACTCTATATATGCTATAATAGAATACAATATAAAATTAATTGAAATATTAAAATGTAATCATAAAATAATATTATATTTAATATATATCTGATTTTATTCTTACTTGATGACTCTAAATTCTTATAAATATTATCTAGAACTACTGTTAAAATTAAATTTTAAATATTTTCATAAGACATATAAAATTAAAAAATATAAAAAATTGAAGTAATATTTAACAAAAAATCATATAAATTTCACAAAACAAAGGTTATTTCAACACGTGTTTTTTATTCATCGGAAAAAAATTGACCAAAAAACATTTCCTCTTCTTAATCAAGATAATATGACTAAAATTAAAATTAATTGTATATTTACATTTTAAATAAAAAATAAATATAAGAATTAAAAAAAAACATAACCTGAATTTAAGTGATTTAGATTAAAGTAATATTAAAATATTTTTTAATTAGGTGAATAACAAGGAGAATATCAAAAACACATATTATTTTCAAATAAATATATGCTGAATTTAAGAAAACTGTTATTTAATAGTGGTTAGAACCCTTAAAAAATATGAAATTTTATTTTTAATAAACTGTTTTAAAATATTACTATAATTGTTTGAAAAAACGACGTTAAAATTAAAATACATAATAATTATTATTAATAACTTAAATTTTAATCGTTTTTAGTAGTTAATAATGATTAATTAGTAATAATTGTTTTAAATAATATTTCAACAATTAAGAATTATTAATTATTAGTTATCAATTATTAGTTATTAATTATTTATATATGTTTATGTATTTTTATATGTGTTTAAATATAAATATATATATTATTATTATTAAAATATAATTATATACAATTATATATATGTTATTTGTAATTACATATATTTTTGTAAATTTAAATAATGTTATATATATTTATAGATATTTATAGGAATTTATGTGTTGTTATGTATTTATATATATATTTATATAAGGTTATATATATTTATATATATTTATATATATTTATATATTCTAAATTATGTATAGGGGATTACAAATTTACAACACACACACACCGAGGAAATCTAGTGGGACAAGAATCATCCCTCTGTACAAGGAATTAGAAGCACCCATTAGACCTATTTTAGGGTAGAAAATTGTCTCAAGGCCCATGATCTAGATAGATCCAAGTCATAGAATAGTATATCCAAATGGTGAATTGATGGTGATGACATAAAGGTCTAAATTAGATGCTTACATTAGGTCATGTCACTAGTCTTACACATGCACCACCTCCCTACTTGTAGTCATCACATGCTGCCACCTATTTGAATTTTGTGGTACCCCTTTCAACATTAGAACCCCTCTATCCAACATTATAAATCCATTTGGGGGATGGTTATTTGATACATGTTAACACAACTATCTCTATTCTGATCCATCCACCCCGCGATGCTAGTGTGGTTCCCACTAGACCACATACTAAGTCGTTTCGTGAAGTCTAACTAGTCACACGTTACTAATTGTCATGTGACATGAAAAAAATTCTTTATTCCTCATAAATTCATATTCTAAGATAGAAGATATACATGATAAAATTCACCCATCACTATATCATTATCCCCATCTTGAAATGAATATATGCAATCGTGATTCCCTGCCTTCATTCCACACTACACCGCCTGCCTACGTACACTTTGTTATGCCCTACTACCTGCTTCTATGCAAGAACCTTTTCAAACACCACATTGTGAGATTTTTTTAATTCCATAAATTTCTAAATATTCCCCCATTATGAGGCTTTCATGAAAAAAACACTCGTCTGATGAAAAATTGCAGAGTGACTTTACCACTCAATTAAGTTTCAAACGACATATAGTTACATATATTATATGGGTGTGGGTTTATATATTTATCCATGTCATTATTATTGTATAATTATTATTATATATATATATATTTATAAAAATTTATTTATCATTTTACACACACAGATATATACATATATATATATATATATCTCTATTTATGTTGATAAATATTACTACATGTATATATATATATATATATATTAAATCTTCAAGGTTAATAAATTATTAAAACATAGACAGAAACCCATTGGGATAGCGTAGCTCAAACCTCATCCCCCTAAGGATAGACCCACAACTAAGCTAAAAAATTACAATTTGGTGGCTCAAAGTCCCTGTGGTTTGAAATATATTTTTTTGGCCGATAAGTTCACCGCCTATGTATTGAACTACACCAAAGAATACTTTGGATTTCACACATGTAAGCATAACCAACATATATTGTCGAAAATAAGTGGATCAGAAATTCCCCCAAGGGATGCTTCTAGTGTGTTATCTATGGTCATATATCGAATGAAAAGGTGAATTTACCACCCAAATAAGTCCCCAACCGCTACTGGTATTGAGTAATCAGATTGTAGATGCAATAGTTTTCTATAGAATCCTATTTAGAAGGTTGGATGTCCTAATATGATTTTCACACAATTAAATTGATGATATGGGATTGTAGATGTTTTTAGTGTTGTTCCAGGGTGTTATCCTTTTAAAATTGAAGTGTATTGTTGCATTGTGAATATACATAATGCAGACCTTATAGGGCACGTTCCACAAGACAGTGGGGTGAGGAAATTTGATGTTCATTAGAGCACTAATTATATTGAAGCGATTCAGAATGACTTTAGCTAGGAAGAAAATTATGGTAAATGGGGAAATATTTTATATGTTGAAATTGATAAGTAAAAGTGGATGTATCTGCTTGACGATACTCATCTATGATCTATGGTAATTGGTGATATGGTCTTTTTAAAGGGTGTTACTTTACAAGGAAAGAGAAAGATAGTCAACTGTGAAGGTTTTACATCACTTCCATGATAAATAAGGTCACATAGGGATTACTCTAGCATTACAAGGAATGTGGCTACCATGTCATCTTTCATTTCATTAATGATCCACCTCACTCTAGACCAATAATGGTCTAAGGAGAGGATCCTTCAGATCCTCAATCAAAGAAATTCATGGTCAGAGTGGAAAATGGACAATGTTAACGATGCATCATATTATGATTATAGTAATGATCATTCTTTTCTTGACCCATAGTTATTTTTATGGATAAGTCATATCTCTTTTTATAACCCTGTCCACCCTCTTACTTGCATGTTATTCATTTCTTCATCATTAATAAATGTTTAGGAGCATTTTCTTCTGAATGGAAGATTTTATTATATATATATATATCTATATTTTTTGTGTGTATATATATAATTATATATATATATATATATATATATATATATATGTCTTTTTATATATTTATGAAAAAATATATTTATGTATATGTGAATATATTTATATATATTAATATATATTTATATTTATTTATACATATTTATATTCATTTATAAGTATTTATATGTATTTTCATGTATTTGTATGTATTTATATGTATTAACATATATTATGTTGGTATATACAAGTAAACATTGATTTAAATATATATTTTTTTCATTTATTTATATATATATTTTTAAATTTATTTATATTTATATATATTAATTATTATTTATATCCTGTTGTGTATATTTATATATGTTTATACATATTATATATAAGTACTTATATTATTAATGTTTATTAATATGTAATGAAAAAATATAGGGGTCTTAGTAGATTATTGTAACTAGAGATCATGAAGATTAGGGATCCATGGAAATGGGTTTACATCATTTTCAGAGGAATTTTCTCTAAAGTGGTAGAAAAATCCCCCCTGAGGCTCAACATGTTGAGGGTTGAGGGAAGATGAACATGGGAAGATGCAAAATGGATCACCATAAAAAAAGTAGTCGGGAAGACATTTCTCATCTAAGACGGTTTCTTCCCATGAACTAATCATCGGAAAGGTTTTGATGTTTCATTTCAAATAAAATTAGGATGATATTATTTATCAACTTAAGGTCAATCTATATTCTGTCACATGGTGATTGATCATTCTTGTGGGTGAGAAGCTTTTAATGTTTGATGATTTGGTAAAGGAAATTTCAACAGCATGAGGTTTATTGAATTGGACCTTTATCCAAATTGGGAAAGTCTTTTTTCCATATTCTATTCACTTAGGAGGTTTTGAAGAGTCGTGATTAGGGTATCAAATCCATATCCTTGAAACGATGAATGTTTTCTATCCATGAATATGATTTATTATTTAATCAATTATCATTCAAAAATATCTGCACTCATGCATGGATGATAATTTTTGGATTTAATAGGATTTTGTGGTATCCACATATTCTATTTGATGTTGTATTTGTCATTGGAATCCCCAAAAAACATAGGGAGATTAATGTCATATGGTTTGGAAACATCAATCCAGTCCTAATTGAGGTAAACCACAACAACATCCTGAGTAGTCATGTTGTTCTTACAATATTAGATGATGATATCTACATATATATTAGATATGGAAAAGTTCATTCTCTTTAGTATATCAAATGATTTGGGACTCTAAGGAGACATGTTATTAGGACTTGGTATACAACCATTGCTCTAAAAAGGGACACCCTCAATATTCATATAGGAGAGAATATAATGGTGTCATAAAAGCTTAAATGTATAATTTTTATTCATAATTATTGTGATATGTGTATTGAGATGATGTTCATTCAATTACCCCTCTTGACCTTATCTATTCCAACAAGAGGCCATATGGCATGATGGATCTAAGGACCTCAAAATTACATTCCATTATTTTGATTGAAGTCCCTCAACATTTTCATCATCCAACCTAAATACTACATAATATTTGATTACAAAAAAGACTTGTGTCTTGAATTCACATTATTTAAGACCATAAGCTCACTACCCATGTCCTTCATAGTGCTAACATATAACTGGGACTTCACAGCAGCCTGTATCACCTACTTACATTATGAACTACATATGGTTCAACAATTCCCCTGAATGGAGGCTTCTAGTGTTCTAACCTTAGTCATATGTATAATTACATTGTGACTTTACCACTCAAAAAAAACACAAATCGCTATTTGTATTTAGGAATCAGATTTTAGATGAAATTATTTTTCATCAGAACCTTTTAAGCAGGTTGGCAGTTCAAATTTTATAATTAGGTAATTCACTGGTCAGGGTGGGATTGTTTAGGCTATTGGTGTTTTTCCACGTTGTTCTCAATTTATAATTGATGAGAAAGGTTTCATTGTACTACCGCTGGATATATACATTACAAGACATGTTCCATAGGATAATTATAAAAGGAAATATTATGTTTACAAGAGCATAAATTATCTTCAAGATATTCAGAATGTATTCACCTCTTCATGATTTTATGGTAAATGGAGAAATGTTTCAGATGATGGGGGTGATATGGAAAATAGGATAGTTCTACTTGAAACTACTCATATATAATCTTCACGTAGTGGTTATAATAACTCTTTTAAGGATATAATTTTACATGTAAAGAGAATTATGGTAAAAAATGAAGGTATTTCTCCAATTTCTCCAAAAATAAGGACACTGAGTGATTACTCTAGTATTCCCAATAACATGGTTACCAGGTAATCATTGAAGGAATTAAATATGCATCTCACCCATGAGTTGGAAAGGTCTATGGAGGGGATCCTTGAGATCATCAATCAAGAAAATTCTAAATTGGTATGGGAAATGTCTGATGGTTATGAATATTAAGATTATGATTACAGTAATGATTCTTCTTTAATGATATGTAGTTCAATTTCTAGATAGTGGCACGTCTAAATTTAGGACACTATCAATATTATTGTTTTCTGGTTATCTTTTTTCGTTATCTCTAATAAATGGTCCAGATATTTTGCTTCTAACTAGACCTTATATACATATATCTATATTTATCTATGTGTGTGAATGAGTATATAAATATAAATTTATAATTTTATTAAAATATATGTATATATGTATTCTTATATATATTTATGAATTTATATATATATATATATATGTATATATTTATATATATATTAATCTATTTATATGTATATATATGTATTTACATGTATTTATATGTATTTATATGTATTTATATTTATTAACATATATTATGTGGGTATATGTTTATACACAATTATATATAAATATAATTTTTTATTTCTATGTATTAATATATATTTTTTAAAATTAATTCAAATTTATAGATATTTATATATTTTTTTGTATATATCTATATTTTTATCTATTCATATATATTATTTATGTCTATTTATATTTATTAATGAAAATTAATATAAAAAGAAAAAAATACAGGGGACATAGTAAATTGTTGCAGCAAGTGATGTGAAGATTAGGGATATGTGGAAAAGAATTTACCTCATTTCTTATGAATTTTTTTCTTCTATAGTGGAAGAAAATCTGTTATGGCGTACAAAATGAAGGCTTAGAGAGAAACTGACAATAGGAAAAAGTGATATGGATGTCCATCTGTGAAGGTGCTAGGAAAAAATTTATATTCTAGGATGGATTCTTCCCCCGAACAAACCATTTGATCGGGTTTTATGTTTCATGTAAATTGAAATTAGGCTTAAATCATAGATAGACTTAAGATTAATTAATATTCAATCACTAAATGATTGATCATTCTTGCATGTTAGAAGTTGTTAATTAAAGGGTGACAATTTTGTGAGGAAACTTTTAGCGAAATCA
Source organism: Viscum album (assembly GCA_963277665.1). Classification (NCBI taxonomy): domain Eukaryota; kingdom Viridiplantae; phylum Streptophyta; class Magnoliopsida; order Santalales; family Viscaceae; genus Viscum; species Viscum album. The sequence continues at coordinate 608,939,069 of OY728129.1, read as the reverse complement.
TGTTTCTAGGATTATATCAACATCCCAATTAGAAATATATTTTTCCACATTATATTCACTTAAATGGAACTGAAGTTGAATTATTAGGGTCACAGATCCATATCCTTGAAAAGATGAATATTTTCTTTCTATGAATGGATTTTATGATGAATACCTTCTCTGTGAAAATCTCCCATTCTCATGCAAGGATGAAATTTTTAAAATTGAATTTAGTTTCATGGAATCTACATATTATCTTTGATGTTGTGTCTTTGGTTTTAATCCCTATAAAAATTGATAGGGAGATTGAAGTCATGGGATTTAGGAACATCAGTTAATTCATTGTTGAGGTAGATGTCCAGACCATCTGGATTGATCATTATATGATTTCAACATTAGATAAAGAGATATACATATAGATCAGATATGAGAAACTCTATTCTTGTTCTTCACTCTGTAAAATGATCATAATATCAAATTAGATGTTTTTTAAGAACTTGGTATGTAAACATTTATCTAAAAAGGGAAATCCTCATTATTCAGGTAGAACAGTAGTTAGTGGTTCTGTCAAACAATAGAGTTAAAAATTGACAATAAAATTCTTATTATAGGTGGATCGAGAAGATGTTCAGTTATACACCATTGTTTACCCTTTCCCTTCCAATCATATAGTCTAGGGGTATTGATTTTATTATTTTCAAAATTATTTACTAGACGTAGATCTCTCCCAGGATATTGACAAGAATTTAGAAATAATTGATAGATATTCAAGGGGATAGATCACAATTTAGTCATGAAAAATCATGGTACATGAGGATATTTACTTGAAGCATTTATTTATTAGTGTATGTAGTAATAGTGGAAACCATTCACAAATAAATAGAATGTAGGATACATATATATCATCAAAAAATAGGTCTTCATATAAAGACATCTCTTAGACTAGTTTGGTCACTGCTTAATCCAAGAGGATAATTGGTCATCTATAGTAGGAAGCAGATCATTTAATATAAAGAATATTTGTTTTGATGGTGAAGTATTTATATTCTTGAGTCTTATGATATCCCCATATGAATACTTCCATGGAAAATATTTGTTTCTATTTTCTTATTGGCCATAGTTTTCTGGAAAAGAACTAGATGGATTAGACACTCTATATAATGTTACAATTTTATAGGGGGCCCTCTGGAAATAAAACATTTGAATTATGGTGAAACAAAGAACCTGTTTTCTATTTTGAGGCTTGGAATATCATCCTAGGAGAAGCACCTTGTGACCTTAGTGGATAGGAATATGACAGATGGCGATGCATCATTCACTTGGAAGGGATTTGGTTTAGGAGAATAAATGATCACACCTCCAATATGTGACTACATCCATGGGTAGGCTATTCTACTTCCCAATTAGGATGATGCGTTTCCTTTGCTGGAAATTCTTTCATCAAGAATCCCACCTTACAAGATAATTTTTGATGTAATTGAAAATGTGGAATGGTCTTACCCATATCGATTTAAGGACCACATAAAAACTAATTATGACATTATTAAAATGCCCTCTGTCTAAGAATGTGAAACAATACGGTAAAAATTTCAAAATCTCATCTAGAGGTCTTTGAGGGAGAAAGGTACTCCCAGGGAATTAAGGAATAAATCAAAGACTGTATTTATTAAAATCTTTATGGTACTTTTTAAAAAATTTAAAAAGAAATATTTGGCAAGATGTACTTCCACATTGTCAATAAATTGTTTTTAAAAATATTTATGAAACCTACTGATCTAATATAGAGCATGATTTTCATGATATTAATGGGAAATACAAGAAATTTATTAATCTAATCGACTCCATAGAATCATAATTGGATGATTATCTTATGCTTCTTTAATGTAACAGATCATGGTGAAGAGTTCATCACCTAGATAGTAGAGGTTGGTATCCCAAAAATTTAGGTTCTAGAGGGAGCGACATGAATTGATATCTATCTTTTTTGTTATGTGAATTCCATGATTTGTTGGGTCCCAAATTCCATTGATTACCCTTTTTTGTTTCTTATTAATTAAATAATCTTTTGGGTAATGGATTGGGGGGAAAATCCATGGCTAAAACATCTTGATTATATTAATATTGAATTATATTTTCATATGTATTTATTTATAAATTATGAGTAAATATATTTAAACACAGACACACACATAAATATATATGTATATTAAAAACTTTTAGTCACAACATGATGATATTTATAGAGTGCTAATGGATTTTAAGAATAATAAGAGCTAAGGGGTTGAAATATCACTGTACACACATATATCCTTCATTTTATGGGGAATATATGTGTGGGTAAGAGAATGATAGGTTTAGGTTGGGGTGGGCCTGATATAATAAAAAATAAATTAAAAATTATAAATGATAAAGGATAAATGATAAATGGTAAATGATAAAAATGATAAATGAAAAATAATAAACAATTATATATAATAAAAATATGAATATTTATAAAAATATAAAACATATACTAAATAAAAAAATGAAACATAAAAATTATAAAAACATGAATATATGACGATTACTAAAAGAGACAGAATAATGTGATGGAGTGGTAGATAACAATTCAGTATAGGATGAGAGTGATAATATAATGTGTGGTGATCAGAGAGGGATGTAGGTGGTGGGATGATGTCTCAAATATTAGATAAATCCCTTGAGTTATTCATCATACACAACCACTCAATATTCCCAATGTGTTTTGATGAGTGTCCAAGTAGGAAACTATACCATGTGGATGTACTGAGTATTGTGGGGTTCTCTACAAGGAGATCCATGGCATATTAATGGTGTATTATGAGGCACTCTACAGGGGTCCTTTGTTATAGGAACAAGGAATGTTTCATAGATTGGGTTCCACATTAATCCCTTTGGGAATTAAAAGTTGATTCATAGGGAAACACAATGTTAACATGTGAATGGTGTATCCCCTTTGGATGTTCCATGGGGATTTCCTGGGTGCTGGACATAGAATCACAATGATCAACATTGTGATTCAGTGTATTATGATGAGACACCATGTCATGGAGGCTAATAACATGGAAATTAACCATGATGCCATTGGGCTGGCCATGATGCACGAGGGTACGTGATCAAGAAGGGAACATTATTCAATCAAACTATAAGGCATGCGGGGCATCAAATTTTTATGCCATTAAGTGCAATCAATATGTAATAACATTGGTTCTATGGGTTCCAATCAATCCGTATGTGGAGGGATGGGACTTGAAAAACTATGGTTCCAAAGTGTGTGCATGTATGGTTGTTAAAATCCCATCTACCTAATAAGGATTAATTTTTTTTAATAAATATAATTTTTATTTATAATTAATTTTTTAAATTTTAAATTTTTAATAAATATATACAATTACCATTAATTACTATATTTATAAAAAATTTAAATAGATTATTTATCATGATTGATTTGTTTGACTTCAAAAAATTAAATAATCATATGTTGTTTATTAAAATATCCATTATTTAAATAATTGTATTGTAATTTATGTTATGATGAATAATGGAATAAAATATAAATCAATACCCTTTTACTCGAAATATATGTTGGATATTCCTAAAATGTAATAGATTAAAATGAATGTGTAATAATTTAGAGCATATTAATATTTATTTTCCTTATCATATGATTAAATTATTGGGTTATTATTTAACAATACTAAAACTAACAATTTTTTGTTTTAGTCAGTGGATGTAATACATAGTTACATAGTAAAAATCAAATTAAATTTAAATTGGTATGATTCTCTTAATAGGAAATGAAATTATATAAGGTTCTTAGTAAAAAATATCATAGTGATACATCCTCAGATTTAAACAGATATGTATAATAACATGAACATTTTAGAACTCTGAAACATTCTATATATGGAAAAAAACAATGCATTACAAACAATATGTAGTGATACCCACCCTGCTTTAGGGGTTATTCTAATCTAATAATTTCAATGAAATAGATAAAATAGGGACAAAAGTAATTTATCATTCTGTTACGCCTGATGCATAGAAAATTTGTTTTAGTTGTGTATTTTTTTTGAAGGTGAAACTTTAGAAAATTAGAATGTCATTATGTATATTAGTAAATTGAATGAAATAATGTGTGGAATTTAAGGAGATATTTTTCAAGAAAATGTTTTAATTGAACTATTAATCCTAAAATTGGGAAATAATTCTTCATGGTGAAGAAAAATGGGGATTAATCCATTGGTATGTATGACGAAAAAGAACAAGACTTTCAATGTGTGATTATATTTTTATCATTTACCTTGAAAAAAATTTGATTACAAATTTATTTGCATAAAACAATTTCTCTTAAATGAACTATATATAAGTGACCTTGGTAGAAATGAAGAATTATATTTATGTTCTCTCAAGATGAAAATGAACATTTGAGACTCCCATTATTCTAATAATTTTGGGGAAAAGAAGAGAAAAATTAATTTTTATGGAAAATAAAATAATAAAACCCATAGATAAAAGAATATACATTTTCACATATATTGAATAATTGGAAATAATGAACGGTTAATTTATTTTATGTAATATTAAAATACATCAAGTTTTAAAGATAAGGAAATCAAACATAAGAATTTAAAATGGATATGAACAATGAATATAATGATAAACATAATACACACCCCACAATCTAATTATTTAATTGTAATTAGTAGTTACATTATGAAATCAATTTCAGTAGTCTAAAGACTAATGATGATAATCAATGTTAAAAAATTTCACATCCATGGGAGAAAGATATAGCATAGGAAATCACAACTACTAAAGATTATCAAAACCATGACGTGGTGAAAGGAACACTCATCATCCACTGAAGAACTAAAACTATTTAATTTTATTCTAGTTTACATATTCTATTATATCTGGGATGATTTAAATGAGAATAAGAAAATATACCAACAATCAAATATTTAATTATAGGTGAAAACTCTTAGTGTTGTGATGTTATGTACCATGTATATTAAACTTATCTGATAGAATTTTATAAGAATTTTATACTAGAAGATCAAATGATAATCCCTTTAGTCAAACATGATATTATTTTTGGAATTAATTTTCTATCTCTACAAGTATTCTATATTATTTTCCATTATAGGTAAGTCTCATTTCATATTATAAATCATCATATGATTTTATATTACTTCCAGGATGACTATAAACTCTATATAGAAATTACATTCATTATATGATTCTTCGTAATGAATCATGGGGGGATTGAACTCTAAAAATTAGGCAAAAACTCAATATGATATACATAATCATTGTGAATGAATATGATGAATTTTTTACCAATGAGTTTCATGGTCTTCCGTTAGATTGTGAGGTTTAGTTTTCCATAGAACACATACTGAGTGTCATGACTATTTAAATGGATCCTTATATAATCAAACTAATTTAATTAGAGAAACTTATTATAAAACTAGAATAAAAAATGATTAAGGAATTTATAAATGAATGTGTATCCCCATAGGTCGCACCAATTATCATTTTTGAGAATAAATATAGATCAGTTCATCTTTTTAATGATTATCATGGGCATAACAAGATGAGGATCGAGAACACGTATCATATACCATATATTGAGGAATTATTTGAGTAATTATGAGGGTATCAATACATATAAAATATTGAGAATTGATTTGGATATATTCAATTATTGGTTAAAAGAGTGGATCCACACAGGAGAACCATTTCCACAAGATATAGACATTATAAACTTATAATGATGCCACTCAAACTTACAAATTACCCTATTTGAATCTTGTATTTGATGTATATAGTATGTATGGACATCCTAAATCTATTTTGATAGTATTTATACATTATATTATCATATATTCCATGATAATGGACGAGCATTAAGATCATTATCTTATTGTGATGATGATATTGAGAAATGGGGAACCTTATAAAAAATTGACAAATGCTAAATTTTAGCTACAAAAATGGCATTCATGGGTTATACATCAATATGAGATGGTATATATATGGATACATAAAGCAATGTACTGATTTAATAATTACATTGAACAATCATTGTAATAGTGATCCATAGTTTTCTTGGATTAATTGGACACTATTGATTATTTGTGAGACAATTTTAATAACTATCAAATCCATTTACCAAGTTAAAATTCAAGGGATTCATGTTCCTATGTACAGAGTAATATGAATAACATTTCATGGATCTTAAGAAAGGATGGTCCACTACACCAATTCTAACACTACTACATAGTAGAGAGGGGTTTTTTTATATCTTGGTTCATTCATGAATTTATTTGGATGTGTCATCATGAAATATGTAATGATGGAATATTATACCTCACATTAATTATAGATTAATGAGTAAAATTATCATACACATGATTTGGATCTCGATAAAATTATATCATCCTTAAAGATAAAAATGCATTATCTCTATATTTAATAGTGTGGAATATATGTTGATCACAGCAACTAAATTTACCCAATAAAACAAAATAATTTCAACATCCACTAACTATGATGTTTGGTGTGTATTTGGGATTGTGATTACACAATACATTACAACAATTTAATGGTGCACAAGGTGGTTGATTCATTGATTAGGAAGGAACATTCCACCTTTTCTACGGTAAATATAGAAACAGACACAAAAATCATGTATTTGTAAAGGATGGAATTTGAAAAGATATGGTAAGGAGAGAAATATGAAAATTTTCAAATGAATTCATTACCATACATCCATGTATTGATAAAGGAGGTACAGAGGGACGATACATATCTATATAACAAGTTAAATAACATTCCAAATATTAGTGATGAAAATGTACGAATGATAATATTTTACGAAATTAGTATGAATTGTATCAATACCATAATTTAATGGATTACTGGATGATTAACATAGATCATCATTTTTTGTCCATCATATAATAACAAAGATGTATAGAGATATCAAGAATCATTTCTTGAAAGGAAGCATATAGTAGGATATTACATATATTATCTTAATTTATAGTCTATTAGAATATGAATATTTAACTCCAAAAGTCTAATGGGATGATGAAATTATTACCCATACCTATATGATAATGATATAACATCACTATGCATTTCATAGAAGGTATTACTAAGTCTTTGAAATTTTAAATAATATTATTTGGGTTATAAATTTTCCACATTTCATTTTTATTCGATATAATTTATTACATGATCAAATTTATAAGATATATATAAAAATTTGTATGATTTCATGTGGTACCATGGACAATCATATATAATCAAGATCCATGCCTTAACTCAATGTTGATGGGAATTTCTTAATGTTAATTTTATAAAGTTTGTACATTTAGTAAAACATAATATCATCTGAATAATTATCAAAATGAAATGTCCTTTTAAACTATGGATGATACACTGATATACTCTTTAATGGAATTAAAATTGGGTTGTGATCAAAACAATTTTTTGGTAGAGTTCTCATATAATAACAATTCCATTGCCAGTATTCATGTGGAACCCTATGAGGCTTTTAAAGGAAGAGTCTAATCCTTTAATATGTTGGGATTATGTTGGATATATACACTATTGGGAAAAGATATTTCTCATGAAATGATATAGAATATTCAAACAATTTACTGACACATTAAAATATTAAAATTTTAACAAAAGGGTTAAAATGATAATAATCAAAATAGATTTGGAGACTGATGTTGGTGAGATAAGGTATTCATTAAAATATCACCATAGTATAGGGAAATGAGATTAAATAAGATGGGAATGTTGAGACCATGATACATTGGCCTCTTATAAATCCTTGAATGTGTTGGCAAGATATGTTATCATATTGGACTTCAGTAGAACCTATGTTATTTGAATGATATGTTCCATATATCACATTTAAGGTTGTACACACATGATCCTTCACTTGTATTTAATTTAGATTTAGTATATCTAGAACATGATCTATCTTATGAGGAAAAATATATATAAATCTTGGATCATAAATATAAATCACTATAAAATAATACCTATCACCCTGTTAAATATCTCTACGGGAATCATTATATTGATGAAAATAATATGATAACCCAATGATGTAATGAGGAAAATGTACCCATATTTTCCTCCATAATGGTATTTAAATTTTTAGCTAAAAATTCATCCAAGGGAGTATAATATAACACCCAATTATTTTCACATGCATTAATGTTTAAATTATAACTTTTTAATAATTGTTTTACACATAACAGTACACTAATATAATGCATGGTATATTTTGTTGAGATAAAATATTGCAATTAATCATTAAATAAATTATACTATGATAAATAATTATGAATTATTATTTAGAAAACTACAATATGAATTAAAATAAAATTGAATAAAATAACCCACCATGAAATCCGAATCATTGTGGTTTTGTTTGAGGATAAAACCTAGAATTATAAATTTATAATGATTGAAACAAATTAAAAATATAATATAATTTTTTTGAATATTGAAAATAAATAGAAGTATTTTTTAATAAATTTTTGAACAATTATATATAGTAATTTAATATGAAAATTATACATATTTATTTATTCATATAGTAGTTAGATATTTTTTTTTTAAAATATAGTCAACGGACATATGGGCATTCTATAGTATTAATTTAAAATGTTATATTCAGGTTATTAAATATTTAATAACTACTTGGATTTTATATTGTTTACAAATAATAAATAAATGTATAATGAAATAAAAAATTGAAGTAAAATATTTTTTATAAAGATAAAATTAATGGAGTCTATTTAAGTTATTTTGAATTGTAGAATGAAATATTATTATATCTATGTTTATAATATTATTTTGTTAACCTGAAGGATAAATCATAGTGTATAGATATGATCACATGAAATTTGATGCATTTATTCACCATTTATCAAAATTGAGGAATATGTACAAGAAGGGTGAAACCATCATAGAGTATTTTCGTAAGGGGTTTGATAACTATGGTAGTTCTTGAAAAATACTCTCACAGGATTCATAGAGTCTCTATAAATGAGTATGGTATATTTCAAATGATAGTTATTTAGAACATGTTTAGGGAATATCATTATTTCTAAAAATTTACACTAATTAGGAATATGATCTTGGAAAAGGTTGATAATCCATTAAGTGTGGATAATTAGATTTATAATTTCTATTATATATTGTTTTTAAACTATAAATACCTAATTCATACCAATAAAGACATTGAAATATTTATACATATATTTTTGGAGTTAGAAGTTGATAAGGCATGAGACTATGATTCTCAGTGTGACATGAATGAATTTTTTAAAAATATTATATATATAAATCATATTATTCATGGATTATTTCTTATAGAAATTTGAATATTTATTAAAATGGATCTTAGTTAAAAATTTAGAGACCACGATTGAGTCTGGGAGGCGATGTTTACCCTAGGTCTGGCATAAAATATATTGGTTTGGGGCTTTCAGATATCCCAACCAATAGTGGAGTATTCATTTGGTAAATTAAATAATTAATTTAATAATTTACATTATTCTAGATTATAAATTTATAAATAAATATAGAATGATATAAAAAGTTATGAATATAACTGTGGGAGTATTTTGTAATGAATTGTTTCTCCTCTGATTTGAAAATTTTATTTCGGAGATAAAAAATTGTTGGATATAGGATGATTGATTCATAGAGAACACTATAACATATCTCAATCATTGGATACCACGTTATTTGATTATTAATGATCTAATACATATTTTGGACTCACCAATTCATGTATTATATTCATATTGATAATTTTTTTGAGAATGATCTTCCATTTCTTTGATATTAACTAATTATAAGCCATTGCATGAACCTATATATAAATTTAATTATTTATTCAATTATTTTCACATCCCAGATAATCCCAATTGTATCATTTTTCCATTAAAACAAAAAATTATTTTTTAACATTTTTTTTCTGAATTTGTTCCACGAATTCTGTTTTTAGTCTTGATTAGACCACAAGGTCATCATTCGACATTACCGGGATGGACTGAGCCCAATCAGAAGTGTAGATTCTTTATGATTTCATGTGGGATTAATGGAACAATGATAATATATGGAAGTTGATATTAATTATGGTATAATGGGTTTTGGTTTCATAGATCTAGGATCCTAGATTACTAAGGCACAACTGGAGGTTCACAATACAAATAATGAACCAACAAGATGAATCGATATCCGAATTCTTGACAAAGATTGACAAAATGGGAAGAAAATAGAATTTAACTTCAATTTAGGTAGGCATATAGGTGTGGATCACCATATATGAGGTGATTATTTATTCCTAAGAAAATATATGAGTTTATGATGAATACCTTACTATACACTGTGTCTTTTGAACACATGACGTGTAGGCCCCTAGCTGCAATGGCTAGGGTCTTCACTTGATATTAAATATGACATGTCGTGTGGCTATTCCACATTCCATGTATCTTCCAGAAGTAGTAAATTAATTTTGTGTAACACACGATAATGACCTTGTTATTGAATAAACATCCATGAACATGTCATGAGTCAACGTACATGGCTATGAGATAACCCACACAGACATAGACATGTAGCATGGGTAGGACCCTGAGTGGCTCAGACACACCATGTAGACGCTTTACATGTATTTCATGGATAAATGGGTAGTGATACAATATACTAGTAGTTAAAAGACTATTTAATGGAGTATGAACACGTGTTTTGTGGGCCCCCTCATATTCCATTCAACCTTCATTTCCTTTTGAAGAAACTCTAACCTCTTATATCTCTTTTGTTTTCACATGGATTTTGGACCTCGAGTAACCTATCATTATTTTTTTCTACATAGAATGCGATGGGCGAATCCATGTTAAAATTGGAGATATGATGAGATGTTTTTGGTATGAAGGTTTTTTAGGAGTCACTCGATGATGACCTTAATAAGGTAATATCATTGGATTTGAACCCCTAAATAGCTAGTATGTGTGTCCTTATACTACTTATGGTGCAGTACCCACTACTAGGTGGGGTGTGATTCCTCCTTACAAAACGTGGTACCCAGAATAGATCTAGGGTGAATGTACTCTATAAATTAAGTGGTACCCCCAACAAAAGTGTGTTTATGGTCTCCTATATACTGAGTGGTACCCCCTATGGAAGTAGGGAACAATCCCTTTATATTCTGAGTGGTACCCCCTATAGAACCAGGGAGCGAGTCCTCTGTCTATTTAGTGGTATCCCCTATGGAAATAGGGTGGGGGTACCATATATAATGAGTGGTACCCCCTATGAAATTAGGTCACACTTTCTCTGTCTACTTGTGGAGTAGTACCCCCTACTAGGTAGGGTGAGGGTCATCCTTACAATAAGTGTCACCCCTAGAAGATTGGGCCTGAGTCCTCCTCACATTGAATGTCACCCCATGATGGAATAGGGCATGAGTACCATTTTTTGATATTGTCCCCACTCGACTATGAGACATAGTGGGGAGGTGAGGTCACCCCACCTGATTACTCTTATGGATAGACACAACAGATGTTAGATATCGAGGAAATACTTTTGGAACAGATGGAATAATTACTTAGGTTGGGTTGAGAGATGAAGATCCCATTCACTCTCATTTGGGTTAGATTGGTTTGAGCACACACACAAACACACAAATATATATATATATATATATATATATATATTCTGTATCCATGTTAATTTATTTGTTTACTCTATTTTTTTGGTTGATTTTCCTACTATGTTTTTATTCACATCTGTCTCATACTGCCCCCATTCAGAATTCATGGTGTCTTACTGGGATTGTATACACCCCACCCCCGTACATGGGATTTTCTTGAATGTGATGTGTCTTATAATGATGATGTATAGGTCGATGGTTACTGTAGAGGAACATAGGGATAACTGGTGCATTGGAAAACCTATGGGTATTTCATCTTAGAGACTAGTAGAACAGATCTATCACCACTTTTTCTTCCAATTTATTTAGGATATGATCTATATCTCATTGTGTGTTTATTTTTATAATTAAATTAATTTTTACTTTTTGACTCATGTATACAATATATTTCTTCACATTCATGGTTATATTCTACATATTTCATCTTTTTATTGATATTCCTCACACTTCCTCACTGAGATGGTTGGGGGTTTGATTATATGTTATTAGGAAAAGGAATCTCAATTAGGTTATTCCATTCGATGATTGTTTCCACACTTGGCCTATATAGAAAGGATTAAGGTAGTTTTAGCTCAAACCCCATTTTGTCGGGTTGTAACATCAGCAACATGAAGATCATTTTGTATAAAGGGGCATTTCAACTTATTTTTCAATCTAAATTGAAATAGTATACTTAGTGGGTATTTAGTTACTATAATAATGATAAGGTATTTTTCAATATATCAACATGTGATTTTAAATTCAACCGTTATAATTACAAAAAACAAATTCTCAGATATGGAATTGAATCTATGGGCATTACTGGGTGTTTTTCACCCAAAAATTCTAAGGGGCATTTCATCCTATATAGGAGAATCTTTAAAACTGAAAAAATAAATTTGAGGGTAATATGAGTTATTATGGAATATTGACGGTTGATTCCTATCTATTGAAACTATTAACAATTTCCTCTAACTTACTGATGAATTAAAACGCGAATTTAACGGATTTGAGTATTAATTCACCCCTTTCCCAAAATACTCTATGCTCATTAGTTTTATATTTTCTTTATATGGATATGTTTACAATATTTATGTGAAGAAATTTAGTTATTTCAAAATAATGGAGGCTAGGGAAATATCAAAATATATTTTGGATGATGACTTGGCACTATTTGAGTCAATGAATCAACAAATAAATGTTGAATGTCCACTTCAATTGAGATCTCTTAAAATGGGAAGGCAATGGCGGTGGATAGATCAGAAATATTATCCATCAGGGGCAGGAGGTGGTTAAGAATGGCCATAACAAAATGGATGGGTCTATGAGTTAGGATAAATTAGTTGTAGGCTACAACTACCTTAATAAAACAAAAGGATTTTTAAGCTCAAAAATGGAAGAACTCATCAAGGATATTAATATTATCGTGAGGGATATTTCCATGGTTAAAAAAGAATAAAGAAAATTGTACAAGGGGGAGGAGATTGATACATCATTTTATGGAATTACTATATATATAAAATTGATGTACTAACCCGAATATGGATTGATCCAATATGATTAAGGGGATGATCATCCTGGGAAGAAGGATACTCTTTCTTATAATGATTATGGAAATAAGGGTGGAATTCATATGTTTCCCCTAAATAAGAATGTGTATGAAGTGGCTCTTAGGACTATTCCATTAAACACAATATTTTACAGAGATGATGTATTTATAAAGGTGTATGAAGACTCAATATAATATTAACCATATAAGGAGTACATGATAATGAAGGTTAAACCGAAGTGTCCTATTTTAAATTATCAAACTCTGAATTGAAATAAATCAAATTGTAAGAAGTGTAAACTATGGATTTCACTAACTAGAAATGTCAGGGGCTAGATAACCCACCTATAGATATCACTCTTAGGATATTTATTTTAAACATCCACCCATTGATATATTGTGAAATAAAACAAAGATTTATATGATTTAGTGAAATAGGGAGATTGATGGATTTTGATATTCCATAAAGTATTAATCTTTATTCATGTGATAAATATTGGATAACCATAAGATATGATCGAGTGATATCACAGAGAATGATTTTTAATGTTACTCTAATTCCATACTACGTGTATAATATTATTTATTGTGTTTTGTGTGGATATTTAAATGTTATTTGATGCTACTGCAAGTGTAGATCATATAGTATGATTGATAGGTAATTGAATGTAATATCATTATATGGTGTTACCTGGTTATGAATACACCCTCATAAAATTCTATTCCATGAATAATATATTATAATATATACAGAATGGTTATTATTTTGTGGAATTATAATGTTAAAAACATTATTTTTCAGATCACGATTCATCAAAATCTATCAGAATGGAACCATTACATGATATTTATCCTCTGGTAGTGTGTTTCAATCATGCATTAAATGTATGAACGGGGTAAGGAATTAACTAAATAATTGTAATGAATGAGTTAATGTGATAATCACATAGGGGAATTCTCATGATTGAAATAAATTATATTTCCATGTAATTTTAAGGGTGTGTAATGCCTCTATGGACATTTAGAAATTACATCCAAATTCTCAATAATGTAATATTACTTCAATATTGAGATATATTCACTATCATTCAATGAGGATGGATGAAACACATTTTCATAGATAAATAATCATTTTTCCCATGGAACATTTATAGTGATATAATTTCTTCTAGATACTATTTGTGACCATTATCAAACTATTTACTGGTTTGAAGATGTTATAGTATATCATTAGTGTTATGTACAAAATTTTATAATAGTTCATCCTTTATAGTATGAAATTTTATTGTTTCATTCCATGTGGGATATTTTATTGGGTTTCAATTAACTTTTAGAAAATTAACATATTTTTTATCCCCTAAGAGAATTATTAATATAGATAGATTATGTCTCACATATTGAAGATGTTTTGATATATTCAGTTGATAAGTATAAAAATTAAGTATAAGATTATGATAAAATATTGTGAGTTGTTTATTTCTATGAAAAAATAGAAGGTGGACTTGAAAATATATTATTATAGTTAAATAAAAGATAAAAATATGATGGTTTGGTAAAATATTCATAAATATATGTCAAAATATATAATTAATAGATTTCTCTTCTTAATGATTTTTTGTAAGAATGTTAGAAGAGTCACGTGAAATATAAATAAGATTTGAATAAAAAATTGAAAAATTGACCATGATCACTGGTGATCTTATTATATATGTTAAATAGATACTTAATAATATTGAAAAACTTTAAGAGGAAGAAATATCTATAGAAAATATCAAATCATATATTACAATATTTGGATTGATGAATAATATTATTTTAAGGAATTCACTAATTATCTTTTTTAAATAAAGGGTATATTTTTGACTAAACATAATTAAAGTAATGAGGAATCCTCAATGAACAACATGTATGGTTAAAAAATGGTATTAGTTATAATGGCGAAACATCAAATTCAATGTCTATACATATTAATAGAATGGGGAAATTTTTTTATAAGCCATCGAGACCTAATCAACTACTAAAAAATTATTCAAAATATTGAGATGTGATTATAAGTGAAAAAGCATGATATTTATATTGATGGAGTTTTTGTTATGCGGTTTTCTGAGACATAATATATCATGTTGTGGTGATGCTGGATGTTATCTAATAGGATAAGATATTATAGACTGATAAAAGAAATTTTAAGGTTATTCTTATTATAAACGCTAAAAAATTTCTATAGTTAGTATTTTAATTTGTAAAACTGTGAACATAATGTAGTGTATTATATAATGAAATGAGTTAGATATTTTTATTAGATTTAACAGAAAAGGTATTCAAGAAAAACCAATTTTGCTTCATAAATTTTTTTCCTCTTGAAGAATTATAATTTTATATGATTGATTATTTTAAAAGAATTAGAAGTGGTCAAAAAATGTCTTGATACATTTTGATATTTCTTAGAAGGAAGGTAATAAGACTCAGAAGGAAAATTTAAAAAAAATATTAAAATAATAAAATAATATTAGCACCTTTACAATGTAAAGTAGTTTTTCATGTAACATGGTATGTAATGTGAATATTTTGGATAATATGAATGGAATATTTGATATAATTAATTAATTTGGAAGTGGTCGAGATTTATAGATTAATGTTACTATAAAAACATATTTTGGCTAACGAAAATCGTGGAATATTGATAAAAATTATTTTTTAGCTTTTTCATAATCTATTGATAATTAGTATAATTTATTATTCAGGAATTAAATTCACATTATTTTAAATAGATACAAAAAAAATTTATGACTGAGAATTTACTTATTAGTGGATGAAGGAAAATGGAAATCTATATGAGGATGATATAAAATATAACATTTACTCTTCTAGTTAAAGAGTAAAATTGATTTTATTATTAGAGTAAAATCCATTTGAATAATATACATAAGGCTAACATGTCAAATTTAAGAGTTATAAATGATATTCTTATCTTGAATCATGGATAATAATTTTTTTTATGATTGTATGTGATGAAAATTAGTTAAAAATATATATTCCCAAAAGTATATGAGGGAATAACTTTTGATGAATTTTGATCACACTAATATGTGTGTCCAAATTGGGTAGGTTGGAACTAATAGTGAGTGGTTCATTATATTATTTAATAAAAATTATAGAAGGGCATGATTTTTCATAATCATGCAATCAATGTTGGATGTGATTTGTTTCATATAATTTTTTTAAATAATGGAATGAAATGAGACTGTAATAGATATGAATATACTAATACCAAATAATCGAATGGTGTTATAATTGTTTAATTTTGAAATTTTCTTTTCAAATTATGATATTAAAGAAGGGGTATCTCCTTTGAGATCTCTAAAATATAACAGCGATGTGTAATGAAGATATATCATAGTAATCAATATGAAAAGCATGCTATTGTTGACTGATTCATCTAAAATAAGTAATAGATAGAATGGAATCAAATGACTACCTATACTATATGTAGATTTTTACAGTTACATATAGTTGAGAAGATGAAATAGTAAATTTGGCATTTTATGAAACCCTATTTAAAGTGTATTTTTGTATTTGGAGAAAAAATTATTCATCCAAAATAAACATGGATATCTTTGAAATTATTATAATGAAGCTTATGATGGTATTTTCATTATTTTCTCATCAAAGATTAAGGATGGTAAGTTTTTCAATAAAATGATAAAGAAGATTATTAGGACCAGTGATGTAATAGTTATTGAGAATGAAGACAATGTAATTTTGGAATTTATATTTCTAAAAATTTATTTTCGGAAGATAAATAAATAAATACAGTTTAGGGAGAGTCATTAAATTTATTGAATGATTATGATTCTTATATTGAATATATAATGAATAATGTGAAGAATAAATTAAACATTGGAGTCAATTAATAAGGAGGAGAGAACATGGTTATCTCAACAATATTATTAGAGGCAAATCTTTTCTTACTCAATCATAAAATAAAACATGAAATGGAGCACATTTAACTATTATTTGTGATGAAACTATAATTATTGAATGAAAAAAATAAGTGATTAGTCATGGATAAAGGATATGAACAATGTTATTGATCAGTTTGAAAAAAAATACTTAGGAGAATGTAGATTGAACACAACATCAAAACATATTTTTTATAAAGTAAGACTTCCAGAAAACCAGGATAAAAATGGATGAATAGTTTAGATTAAATCAATGATTGGTTGTAAATGATATATTTATATTAAAATAAATTTATTATAATGCTATATTCACAGCAGTTTCATGAATGGTGTCTATCCAGATTTTCATAGAAGTGGATATTCAATAAAAGTTTAAAATATATATTGAATGGATGTGAAGAAAAACTTTCTAAATATGGTGAGTAATAATATCATTTATATGATATAACCAATAAGATTTTTTAATATAAATTATGAGTCTAATGTTTGTATGTTGAATATGGGACTGAATGGATTAAAAAAATCCTCTTCGCTCCTATGAATGATGCGTAATTTCTGGAGAAACATGGAAATAAATAGAGGATGGTTTCTTTAGAATCTCAATATAATGATTCAAGAACATAAATAGTTTACAATGATTATTTATATAGATGACATAATATTTAGTGGAAACAATTAGAAATAAATTTATATGTTTTCTCAATTAATGAATTTATAATTTTATATTTCATTTATTAGAGAGTTGAATTTTTTTAAGGGGATAATAATTCTATAAAAAGAATTAATTATATTCATATCATAGGAGAAATATTAAAAGGGAGTGTTGAGGAAATATAGAATGGATGAGTGAAAGATGGTTTCAACTCTAATAGAAGTAAAAAAAATCTTGGTATGCATGAGGAAATTGAAGGGGTATAATCTATATAATGAAACAGAATCATTGGTGTGTTAACTATATATTACTATAACCAGACTATATATATTTTAGGCTATATTCATGAAAAAATGTTTTAAATGTTTCCCAAATAAATTGAAATTATATGAAGTGATAATAATGAAGAAATAAATTTGAAAACCATAATTATAGTTTTGTGTTAATGGCCCTAAAATATTTTTAGTTATTAACATTTTCAGAAGAAAATAGTTAAAATGAAACTTTTTATCAGAGATCCAAAAATAATATAGAATATTACATTTGAAGCGATAATTTTTTGTAGTTATTAAGAAATAATATTTTTTATTTAATGTAGCTTTATCAAGGTATATTTCATTAATTAAAGAATATACCCAACCTATATAGATGGAGAGACACAAAAAATATATTAGTTAAGTGGTGGGAAAAGTAATAGTGATTCATTGAGATAATTGATGTGCTATAAAATTTAAAAATAATTCATAATAAAAATATTCCACAGAACACATTGAAATAAAATATCATTTCATAATGTAGAAGGTAAATAAAAACATTTTGAAATTGTAACTATCTAGAAACAAATATATGATGTAAATATCTTTACCAAACCCTAAAATGAGCATGTATTTCATATATACTTGTAAAATATAATATATTCCAAAATTTCCACAAACTAAAGATCCATGGAATGAATTACATCCCATTTAAATTAATTATATTAATTTCTAGTGTTTTTATATATTATAATTTATTAGATGAAATATGAAACAGGGAGACATTATGTTTGAATATTTATAAGATGTAATAGTTTGATAATATTTTTAATACTATATTATTGTCTTTGATTAAATCTATCTTATCTTACATAGTGTTTTAAATCATATAGGTTTAGAGATTAATTGAATTACCTTTTCTTAATATTTTAAAGGCTGTTAAGATAATTGTTTTTAGAATAATTTTTTAAACCGAGTTAATAAACCCCGTTTAATTTTATTCTAAAATGGGATGAATGGAGAGTGATGATATGAATAAAAAGCTAGTTTTAGGGTTTTTTAAATGTTGGGGTTATTTTGAGAGCAGTAGAACAAAAAGGTACTATAATGGGAACTTACATATCAATGTTTTTCACATATGGGGGTTAAATTTGAGATTGTGATGATAATGGAAAAAAATACAATGTGGATACTATTTTAAACATATGTTTTTGGATAATTTTTTCCATTAGAAGAATTATAGATCTGATGTGATGATTTTAGATGCATACATGAAGAAGAGAAGATTCATAAGCACATTACTCAACACAAGATTCAACAAATTATTGTATATCTAGATTTTCATGTGTGAATATTGAAATGAAAAGTGTGGATATATAGTAGGAATTTTAGATGTCATTTTAATTGGTAATTTCTCTTGTGGAAATTAGTATAGATTTTTTGTATCATGGTCTAGGAAATAGTGGATTTTTTTAATGTTATATGTGAAAAGAATTCTCAAAAAGAGGGTAATTTGAAAACCATCCAATGGAACATGGTTTTTTGGGATTAAAAAAAATCCCTATGATGAATGATGATTCTAATTATGTGTGTTTTGAATCTATATTCAAACTCATCTGTATGTAATTGATCTGTTATAAGGGATATAAATATTGGAAACTGAATTCTACTACACCATTGAGGTATATGTGTTTTAAAAAAAATACAATTTTATAATGGTGTATTATTCTATGATCATTTTGCTGGGAAAGAAAATACATGAATCATTAATTATTATTCCTAGAGATGGTAAAAAATTGGAAAGTGAGTGTGGTTGATTTGGTGTTTAATTTTTATTTTCCTTACATGATTTGTTTATAGTATATCATCTATGAAACTTAAAAAACTAGAGGTTATGATCTGTTTTAATAATTTGTAGCCTCTTTACCTATTTTTATGTTAATGTCTAGAATCTCAACAACTCAAATTTATCTCTATTTTAAAGATCATTTGAATGATAATCTAAGGGTTGAATTTATTGGCTAGAGATATTGTATTTTGATTTGAAATTATAATTTTATAATCAAGAATATTGAAATATATTTTTTATTGTGTCTTTGTAAAAATAGAAAAAATGTATTCCACACAAAATAATTGAAATAAGATGAATAAAGATATTAAATCATATGATATATTATGAAAAATATCTAATATCTAGAATATATTAGTGAATTATTTTAGTACAAATTAATTTAAATATTATTCATGTAAGAATATTCTACTACGGATATATTCAATGAAGTTAAAGTTAAATCAAAGAAACAATAAAAAACATGTATATATGTTATCGATTTCATTGTTTAAAATTCTGTTTGATCAACCCATGTGTTTTCATTATCATTTTATCCATCATAAAATTAGTGTATGAAAAAGTGAAATAGGTTTGGGACCATGGTTGAGAAATTATCACTTTCAAAAGCCTCAAATCAAAATCTTCTGATGCAGTTGTTAATTGTAGCACTAAAAAATAGGTGATCTATTGTATTAATATGTATCATTCTACTAGTAACCCATATAATAATACATTTTTACTTTTACATGACTATTTTATATATGATGGATATTGAAAAAAGTTTAAAGGTGTCTTTTCAAATGTGAACACAAGATCTGATTTATTCAAATGGAATAATAAATTTAAAGACATCCCAATTCACCCCATCTTATGGTGTCAAAAAGGTCCACTAGGGTACAAAATAAAATTTTACCAATTCAGAAGTATAACATGCACTTGTTTATGTTGGAAAAATATCCTATATTAATTATTCCATACAAAATCATAAATTTATTTTGAATAAGTAAAAATTCATTAATAATCCTAATATATTATATTAGGGGTTAATTTATGTTATTTATAAGGACCTAACATTAAATAATACACAAAATTGATTCTTTAGAAAATAATTAATTTTAACTATTATCTAATTATCTATTAAGTTTATAATTTTAAATACTTATTTCATTAACCTTACATAAAAAAATATAACATCGTAATATGTGAAAATGCACTAAGTTACCATTTTTTCATGAGTACCAAACTTTTAATATATAAATTTTTTTCCTCGTCACAAAAAACTTCATAAGTTTCATTTAGACCTCTACCATATCCTTAGTGTCCCTTAAAACCTATATGAAAAGACATATAAAATGTTTGGATGAGAAGAAACATATTAGTATGGGAAATATAAAAAAAATTAATCTTTTTAGTCCATGAATCCCCAAAAAACTTATGTTTTTAAAATACAATTTTAGGTCAAAATAAAACTTTTTAAAACAGATAAATCAAATTCTCTACCAAATGGTTTTCATAAAGCATCTCCTTATAAATCTAGAAGGAAAAAATAAAAGTGATAAATTATTATTTAAAATCTTGAAAAACATATAATTTTTTTCAAAATGTTATACTGTCGACCCTAAAATGACAGTAAAAACATCCCTTTAAACATATTCTCACTAGGTTACCTTTTAAAATCATAACATTTTCATAAATATCAATATCAATTATAGATAAATTTTATAAGTAAAATAGGAAATAATCTTCAAATAAATCTTATAATTTCTCATAAAAATGGAAATCCTACATGATATAGTATAATAATATCATCGGGTAAATAAAATTGGTAATGTCTCTCTCTTTAACAAATACATTAGCGAGATATATCTAGATAACTCATCATTATAAGCTATATCAAGATCAACCATCATCATAAGAATTATTTGGATAACCATTCATCCCAAAAAAAATTAGAAATATATATGACATAATCATCCCATATTGAATTCTTAATTTACATAATCAGACGTATAAAAATATTCCTTGCACCAACAAGAAAAATATTTTGTGATATTAAAATAACCATTCCATTTTTAAAACATTGTTAAATTACCAAAGGAAAAGGTATATGATTTTTTCATTAAATAAAATGTGAAATATTTTAATGGAATAAAATCATAAAATTATGGTTATAGTGGTGAGAAGAACCATTGATTACATATAAATTCAAATAGAACATTCATTTTATATTGAGTCTAAATGTCTTGTATAAAATACATTAAAATATTATCCATGACAAAAAAAAGAACGAAGATAAAAAGAAACATGACATGTTCTTTGTGATTAATTTATGTTCATATGAATACATTCATAATATAATGTTTTAATATGAACATAGAGGAAAAAATATCCAAATTAAATCTATAAACCATTTAAAAAATGTTTTTAAGGTAAAGTGTCCCTTATCTCAAGTCTGACTCATCACATAAATTATTTTTAATCTATAATAATATACATATATTACTCATTTATTTTCTAGAGAATCATTTTCATTTATATTATTCCATAATTTATTTATTTACATGTTATATATAATTTATTAATAAATTATGTTCACATCAGATGTTTTGACATAATTCATCTCATATATCCAAAATCACATTGGTATGTTTACTATTGTCATCATTTTTGGGACAAAGATTGTTGGAATATTAAAGATGCTTTTTTTCCTTTTTTTCAAGAAGGAATAAATAAAATTACTTTGTAAAAGATAAACAATCCAACTCAATATTGTAATAAAAAAATAAGACTAAAAAAAATTTATAATTTCCATCACCATATTAAGAATTTTCTCGAAGAAAGGGTTCATAAGAATCACTTATGGTTTGAAATGAAAGGAAGATTATAATGATAATCTATATCAAAGTCATATTATCTCTAATGAATGTATAATGATACTTTTATAGTTTTCAATTTAACAAATCAGAAATAATATGTGAAAAATGTGATGTATTACATTTGAAGGAAAGAAAGGGAACCGATGATGACAACAATATTGAGGTTTGGGAGAATTTTATAGAAGAATGAAATGTTAAAAAAAAATTCACTATTTGTTAGAATATGATCTTCCATTATTCAATTTCTTCAATTTCATGGGGAATTCAGGATATAAGATGATGTTTGAGGAAGAAGGAAGTTGGTGAAGTCAATGTTTTCCATTCTTAGTACATCGATTTATGATCATCAGAAGAATAATTGTTTGAAGGATATGAATTGTTGTTCAAAATGTGAAAATATGAAGATTTTAAATTTAAATGTGACACATAATCCAAAAGAAACAAATATTAAAAGAAATAAGATGATATGTATCGTAATCCGAAAAGGAAATAAGTTTTTGAAGTCAAATATGCTGACACTGGTTCATCAGAGATATGGTGCCATTGATTATTTGAGTTATACTGAAACTAATCATTTGATGTAGTGATTATTTTAAAAGGGAGTCATAAGAAAGAGTGTTTTTAATGAGAGATGTTGGGATTGGTGAATAATTTGATGTTTTTTATACCAATAAAAAACTAGATTATAGATCAATAAATGATTTAGTCATCCATTATCATTAGTTTGAATTACAGACTATATAATGTGGGTCAAGGGGAAGATTAATAATGTATTATTAACAAGTGGGACAAGGTAAGAGAAAACTATTATTGATTTTTAAATTTGGTAAAGTGTCATTTGAATAGAACTGACACTAATTATATGTGTCGGATAGTGACAGATTAATCATGACAAGTCTGATATAGAAAAAATTTATTGGGTTCCAGATCATCTGTCTAAGGAATTGAAAACAAAGAATATATTTGTTCAAGTATCGATATATGTGTTTTAAAAAGGAATCTTGATAAAATATTTGAACAGTACTAATGTATTTATTATCACTAGGGATTTTTTGAAAATGATGAAACATATGCTGACGTGCTAACAGGAGGAATATATATTTATAAATTTCAAATTCAATTTTGAAAAAAATAAATAGTGATTGAATTCTAAAAATTACCAATAATTTTAATGGAAAAATATGAACATTGATTTTTTCTTTATTAGTTAGTATGGAAAATAAGTATAAAAAAATTGTTTTTGGTATGTAGCATCCAAATTAGTGGTTTGTTTGTTTTGAGAATCATAAAGAGAAGACATATGGTTTTTTTAATTTATGTGGAGAAACATAATGAATAGTCTTTTGTCTTCATTATAAGGAGTAAATAAAAATGGAAATTTGAATCAAACTGATGTTTTTTAGGAAGGCCTAAAGAAAGATGAATTTGTGATAAGATTTAAGAAGTTTTGAACAGAAAAAATAAGTGTTTATAAGCACTAAAATATTCAAATATTCTCCAAAAATTTAGGGGAAAATAAAGATTCTTGATGTTTTTTTGAGTAGAAAATATTTTTAAAATCCCTACCTAGATATATTTGCCTCACCATTAAATATTTGATGTATAATGCACTTTTCAATGATCTACGTATAGTTCAGGGTTGATAAAGAGAGTGGGAGGGGACTTGAAACATTTTAGAATGAAGGATTTTACATATTGGGAATTCTGAAGGATGTTTTCTAAATGTAATAAGAAGAGAAAAAAATTATATTAGGTGTTTTCAGATCAGACCAAGATATTAGACAAGGATTTGTGGATTGGGTAAGAAGCAATTCAAAATTATTTCTGTGGTTTTTTGGTACAGTTATATTACCATACAGATAAATCAGAGATGAATATTGGACTATGAAATTAAACTGAGTATAATTACAAGTTTTAGGATGTTCTTACCAATTTTTGTATAGGAAAGTGAATATTTTTTTAATCATTACACTTGTGAATAGTTAGAAGGTAACCCAATAACCTGCTTTAAAACTTCTGGTGAAAGTATCCGAAATTATTATCCAAAATTTTACTAAATAATTTTGTGCTACTAGAAATACATACACTGTTGTATTGAACATTGTTATATATAAGTGTAGGTCTATATCCTACTAGTTTTATCCACAAAAGTGGATTATTTTTTTTTAGAATTACTATTATCCGATTTATTCCAAACAATACCAAAAATATATATACACATTTTCATTAGTGAACCTTGTAAATTTTCTTTCTCCTTTGGATGTGCGATTGTTTTTTTCCTGAGAAATTGACAAATTATTAACAAGTGGTGAATTTTATTTCATAAATAAAGAAACATTAATGAATAAGAAATAACTGATTCACCCTTCCCCTACATAGTGATACTTGATCATGGCTGGGAAATTTAAAGTGGTATCAGAGAAATTAGTTCCATTTGTTTACTATTTATTAATGTTTTGAAAGAGAATTTAGGATGAAGAATCTAAAATGTGGATCATTATAGTGATTCGGGTCATCAATGAAAACAATTATCATATAAGGAATGGTAGAATGTTTCATTATATTATGTCATTTTAAAATGATGTTCTTGAAGCTACAATTATGATTTTCCTCCTATTTTTAAAAAGGATCCACTCACATCTATTGACATGAATAATATTGTGAATTATGGAAGAGTGAAGAATTCATTACTCTAAATTGTTTTTCAATGTTATTTCAAAGAGTGAAAGGTGTTTCCATTTCCAATGGTATCTGGGATTTGCAGATGATCATTTATGAATGAAATAAGAAAATCAAGAAGGATATGTTAAAAATTTAGAGTATACAATTTTAAGATCTCAATATGGGTGATGTTGAATATGTTGCAGAATTATTAACCTAGGTAAATGATATTTTTATCACTATTAGATGTCTTGGTGAAATGATGGAATATTCTACTATTTTTTAAGTGATCATGGAAATTATTCCTGAAATGATTTATTCTAACATTTCTTCATTATGGGATAGAGATATAGAAATATTATCTTTATATTATATACAAGAAACTCTCATTACTTATGAAATGAGAAGGGAAAATTGGATTGGGAAATTTCTTCCAAATAATCAATGAAATAAAATCCAATGTTGATTATTGATTAATAAGAATATTGAGACTCTAATTCATAATATGAGGTATGTAAACATATTGATGTATTTTTATCCTTGTTTTCTGAAAATGATAAAATATGTATAAGTAAATATATAGTGAAAATCCCTTGAAGTATTTTGATGGTAGATTCACCGGGAAACTTTTTTCCAATTTCCATTTAATAAACAATGATGGGTATAGTTATTAATATGATATAGGGAAGATAATATTGTGGAAGATATTGGGTGGTAACGATAAATCTTATTTTAAAGGGAAATATAAGAAGTTCTCCAACTCCAATTTTTTTTTGTATAAATATGATGAATAAGGAAGTGAATATGAATATGAAATCTATAATAATAATTTTTTTGAAAATAATAATATTAAAATAGTTTACAATGAATTGTTTAGAATGAGAAACACTAAATTAGAAGAAACATAGTTAACATGTCATTTATAAGAATAATTGAAAAATATCTTGGAAATATAGTAAGACTTGAGAATGAAATAATGTGGTTGAAAATTGAAAATTATTCAATAAATATTGAATTATATATTAATGATGAGAAATTATAGCTATAATAATATATTTATGATTTTAAAAAATATCTTGGGAACAAAATAATATGACTGAACACTTAAAAGTTAAGATAAAAAAAGAAGTTGAATTGTAACATGTGAAAAAAACATTTAAAAGATGACTAGAGTCTTAAAATGTTTGAAGAACTCTATTTATGTAGTTGGTGAAATCTTGTAAAATTTAAAACTGAGAAGGATAAAAAAGATACCTTCAATGTTTGAAAAGAAAGATGAATCGTTTTTTTGAGATAAATGATGTTGTGTTAGGTATGTATGTGGCCAAGAAAAAACAATTTAAGAAATCATAAGTTTTAAAAAAAATTGAACACTTTTCTAATGATTATAGTACTATGAATACTTAAAATAAAACTATTTTGGAAAATTGGATTCTGATTGTTGACAAATATATTGATGGTCAAAAACTTCCAGATAAGAAATATACGAAAGTTAAATGGAAAATGATGATAATTTCAATCAGTATGGATGTTAGAGAGGAAAAAATTATTTCTATGGGTACTGCAAGTATTGTGGTAGATTTTAACTCATGTATAATATGAATTTGTTTTACAAAAAACATAATTTATATTCAATAAATTATAGAAGAAAAAGTTTTTGGGTGATTTGATTGTATCAAAGTTTGATTTCTGAGAAGGATAATTTCAATAGACATGAGAAGGTGGGGTAAAATTTTAAAATGGGTTCTAACATTATGAAACTATTTTTCAGCGATGTGATCTAAAAGTAAATTTTGAAAAATGGTGTTTTTTTTGTAATGAATAGAACAAAATGTTGTTAACAATTAGAAGAATCTAGATGTTATGAAAGATAATGTGAATGACAAGGTTCTTCTTGTTGAAACTGTTCTCAATGAAATAAAAGGATAATGAACATGGATCTTGTTTATTGCATGTTATTCTCACATGATATATGAATATAAACTATTTAATAATGTGGAAGACTTCAATAAAGGAACAATGACAATTGGAAATGTTGAATCTCTTTGAATAAAAGGTGTTGGATGATCCATTATTGAGGAAGAAAATAAGAAATCTAAGAAAGAATTTTTTGTTGATGGATAGAAACCCACCCTTCAAAGAGTTTAATTTATTTTTGATGAATGTAGAACATTCATTTTCAGAAAATATTGTTTTTTTAGTGAGGAAGATGAAAAAATTGTAAAAATAAGACAACAGATGAAAAGAACCACATTCCCAGTTGGTCAGCCACAAAATACATGTTACATAGGAATGGTGGAAGAGAACTAGGTATGGATTAAAAGGCTATAGAATTTTTTTAGATAATAATTAGGTTGTTATCAATGAATGGAAATGTATATTGTATTCCTCATATTTCATGTAGAAGAGATTGGTGTTTACAGATTTGACAGAAGAGAAAGATAAAAAAATTACAAAATAATGTAAAAATTTGTTTGAAATGACACATAGAACTTATTAATTTTAATAAATGTGGTACAATGTGAAAATATGAAAAACTTAGAGGTATGTACTTTATTACATTAATTTATGACTTTACTTGTACTACTAGTCATATATATATATATACATAAAACATAAGTTGATTACCAGAAAATGTATAAAAGTTTCAAGAGAAAATATTAGATGAAATCTGAGTATTTATTAAATAAGTTGTGCACATAAAATGTTTTTGAATATAAAAATGAATAATTTGAACGAAATCATGATAATCATGGTGTTTAACAAGAGTTCATCAGACCATAAACTCCTCAAAAAAATGGTTTTGCTAAATGGAAGAATATATGTTTGGGTAAAATTGGAAGAACTGTATTACTTTAACAATGTCTCTATCTATACATTTGGAGAAAATCCTTGAGCACTACAATTTATATTCAAAAATAATTTTTCTACAAGATATGTTTATATATGACTTAATTTGAGATTTTTATTCTGGAAACTCCTTGTTTGGAACTTATTAGAATTTTTGGGAGTCCTTGCATCATAAATAAAAATGTTGTAAACCGTGTGAAGTCTTAAATGACTGGTGAAGATGTATTTTTTCAAAGCAATGATATATTAGTATGAGGATATAGATGATTAAAAAAAGGATATGGAATATTACTATATTCTATTAATGTGAAATTTATAGAAATTACTGAGGAATATAAACAAACTCATGGAGATAAGAAAGATGAACATGATGAAATAATAATTGTTCAACATTCTGATAACGATAAGAAGAATTGTAGTCCACATAAAGAAGAATAATTAGACTCAATTACATCTATTCAGGAGGTAGAATCTTAAAAATCTAATTCTAGGATGGGGAATCAAGTGGAATCTCAACACATTATTGGTGATCAACATCCCAAGGTTCAAACAATAATAATATTTAAAGTTATCACACATACATCCTTGTATTAGAAATTTGAGCTCAAATATTTAAATGGATATTTAGAGCATCCGAAATGGGTATAGGATATGAGAGAAAAATTAAGGCAGATATTAAATATTGATATATGGGAACTCACATATAAACCAAATAATAAAATTTATTGATACAAATTTAGTTTCTTGGAACAAGATGAATGTATATGATTATCTGATAAGGAAACAATGAATAATAGTTTGGAAATAATACTCTTAAATTGAAGGAATTTATTTTTTTGGGATATTTTCTTGGGAACCAAGGTTAGAAATAATTATAATTTTTCTTACTATTCATGAACAATAAATTATTAATATTTTCAGATGGATGTAAAATCAAAAAATTTAAAATGGGATCTTGATGATGAATTTTATATTGAACATCCATATATATTAATAATTGTGAATGGGGAATGTTATGTTTGTAATATTAAGAAAGACTTGTATGGGATAAACCAATCATCAAGGGAATGATATTATAAATAAAATTCATGTTTATTAAAATAATTTTTTATGAATGGATTGGTTGATAGAAAACCATATGTTAAATGAAAGTCATGAGTTTTCCGACATTGTAATTTTTTATTGAAAACATTTCGTTTTCTAGGAATAATGAATGTACATGTGAAGTATTCTCGAAATAGATGTAAAAGATGATTGAAATGTTTGTTCTGGGAGAAATGAAATATATTATTTGGTTAAAATTTTCACAAAATAAGAAACACTTATTTTTTCATAATATAATTATTCTAGTGGAATCCTTAATAAGATTAACATGGAAAAATCAAAACCTATTTCCACACCAATTATAGTGGGAACATATTTGAAAAATTATGGAGATGGAAAGAAAGATGAATTAAAATTGATTCAAAAGCTGATTTTAAATTTTTTATATTTTAATGCCTCATAAGAAGAAATATTTTATGTTCTTATATTATGTGAAATATTTCTGAGAGCATAAAAATCAGGTATAAAATTTAATAATGTATTGAACTATTTGATTATTCAGTTGCTGGTTTCGATGGAAATATTATTGATAGAAGACTGACATTTGTTGTTGTTTCCTTTATGGGGAAATGTTTTATTAGTTGGAAAAAATAAACAAATTTATTTAACTATTATCATGGATGATATGATGTTTGTTAAGGCCACTCAATATGATACAAAAAATATGTGGATGGAGAGTCAATTAGAAGTCTTACATAATAAATAAAATTTACCGTCGATCATGGGTTGTGATAATCAAACTAAAATAAACCTTACCAAAAATATGGTAAAACATTATTTTCAAAGATTATTGAAAATAAATTTAACTTATTCAAAGATTATGTCAAGAATAAACAATTGAATCTATAGTATGTTCCTACATTAATATAAGTTGTGGATATTTCACAAAACATTTTCTGAGGGTATTTTTATAATCTACAGTTCAACATAGGAATCTGACATCTTTCTCATTAAGGACAAGTTATGTTTTTCTATCTTATCTCTCATCTAGATGATGTATACTGTCTTCAAGGGGTATAATTGGTTCATAAATCTAAGAATTGATATACGATAAAACATTAAAGATAGAGTTCATGCAGTGGAAGCTATGGGTATGTTGTGAATTCATCATGTAAATGAATTAACTTCTATAATAATATATTGGAGTTTATGTAGGAATAAAAATTATCAGAAATTTGATGATGTGTTGAAATATGTGAAGAAAATTTTTAGAGGTTTAATAAGTCACTAATTTTGGGAATATTGATTTTGTTTTTAATTATTCTTATTTCATTTAATAAATTAGCTCATGTATGATTTGAATAGTTGATAAGTAATCAATTGATTCAATTTAGAAATTTCGATGAATTATGAACCCTGGTTTACAATAAAATACAAAGGGTGAGATTGTTGGGACTATGTTTAATGGAAGATGGATGATGTTTGTGTTTTTTATTTTTGTCATGAAGAGAGATGTCAATTAACTTTTATAAATATAAAAATTTGAATCACTATACTAATCAAAAGAATTATAAAAAAAGAATAATAAATTCCATCATCTTGTGAAGAAGGTTTCTAAAAGAAAGGTTCATCAAACTCACTTATGGTTAGAAATGAAATGAAGATCATAACAAGAAGTTGTATCATACTCTACATGGCTCCAAAAGAATTATGAAAATGATTTAATGTTTAGTAATTTAGATAAATCATAAGTAATATATGAAACATCAGATGCAAGACTTATAATGAAAATTATGAGAACTGCTACTAACATTCATATTGAGGTTTGGGTTATGTTCTTGGAAGGACATGAAGTTAAAAAAATCCATTATATGTCAAGTGATATTATGCCGATCATAAATGCTATCAATGTCATTAGAAATTCATGATACAAAATAATGTAAAACGAAGAAGGATTTTTCGGAAGTAAAATATTTATAGTCTAAGTCCTTTAGTGTGAGATCACCAGGAACATAGTTGTTTGGAGACTATGATGTTTTTTTGGAACATAAATATAAAATAAATTTGGTTTTCATTTAATCCAATATGACTCAAGAAAAAAATATTTTGATAATTAAGCTGATGTGTATCATAATTATAAAAGGAAATAAATTTATGAAGTCAAATCTTTTTAAAATAATTCATATGTTATGGTGTTCCAACGATAATCAAAGTTATACTAAAAAAGATAATAAAATGATGTGATGGTTGGAGATGGGAATCAGAGATAGATATTTTTTTAGTGGGAGATGTTGGGACTGATGAGTAAGTTGAAGTTATTGGGGCCAATGAAAAATCATGTAATAGATCAATAAACAATATAGTCAACCATTTACATCAGGTTGAATTGTTTTTTTAACATTTGGGTTAAGAGGAAAAGAAGTCGCGTATCCTTAACAAGTGGGTAAAGAGAAAATAAAACATTCGTTTTATTGAATTGGGTTAAGATTCATCAGACTATCAGTAACACTGATTATCCATGTGAGGTAGAGATAAATTAATATACAATAGAATGAAAATGATAAAAGTTATTAGTTTTAGTAACACCATTGAAGTAAAATGAATAAAATAATATTTCTTTTATGCATCCAAAGAATTATTGTAAAGTGGGATCTTGAAGATTTGTTTTAATAGTCATTGCAAAAGAATTTTCAATGATATTTTTTTAATTGGTATGAGAATATTGATTTTGTGATATCTAGAATTAAAAATATATATATAATTTTACTTTATGTTTAAAGAAAAATAAATGGTGAATGAAGTCTAAAAAATTAGAAAAAATGATAATTAAATAATATTTTCAATGATTTTTTTCATAACATTCATTACAACGTATCAGCACAAGAATTTTTTTTCTTGTATAGAGCATCAAACTGTGAATTATTATTTTTTGATTCCAAGGATCTAAATGATAGAACATAAATTTTATTTTCATTTTATATAGATAAATATAATTAATATTATGTTTTCTTTATCATAATTAGTAAATCTGAATGAAAATATGTATGAAATAGATGTCTGAAAAGAAAGGCATCAGTAAGATTTTGTTTATAGAAGATTTGAGAAGGATTGATAGGAAATAAGAAGGGTTAAAAAGCACTGGAGAAGTCAATTATTCACCTTAAATTTAATGAAAATAATAGTTTTTAAATTTTTTGTAATGGATGTATGATTTTCAGAATCCCACATGAACTTTATTTGGATCACCTAAAATAATGTAATTAAATTTTACATTCAACAAGTTGACTTATTTTCCATGGGTAGAGAAGAGGGAAGTAATATCACTAAAATATTATAGATTTAATTAGTTTCTATATTGTGCTTTCTTGAGGACGTTTTTTCGGACAGAAGAAGAAAAGAAAAGATCGTAATACGAGTTTCTATATAAAACTATGAAACAAAACAGGGAATTCTAGACTAAGGTAAAAGAAGTTCCAAATTGTTTTAATGGTTTCTTGGAAGAGTTCTGTTATCCGACTCAGTAATTAGAGAATAATACTAGATTAGAAAATTAGATTGGATGTCATTACGAATCATAAGAAGTTCTTACCTACTATTGTGTAGGAAAGTGAATATTTTTCTTCTTATATTAAACATGTTGAAGATTACTAGGTAACATAGTAACATATTGGGAAGCATCTGGTGAAATTATATTAACTTGTTATACAAAATTCCTTTCCATCATTTCATGCTACTTGGAGAACATTGACTACTTTATTTTACATATTTTTACACTAGTGTAAGGGTATAACCTACTTGTTATATCCACACAAAATAAATTTTTTATAGTGGATTAGGTGGTATTAGATTGTTTCTAAACCATACTATGGATATAGATACTATTATTGAGTACTGGAACTAATATATTATTATGTTCA
Source organism: Viscum album (assembly GCA_963277665.1). NCBI lineage: Eukaryota > Viridiplantae > Streptophyta > Magnoliopsida > Santalales > Viscaceae > Viscum > Viscum album. Next base: position 608,905,745 of record OY728129.1, on the reverse strand, counting down.
TGTGGATGTGTTTTTTTCAGAGTTAAACGGATAACTCTTTAACAAGAAGAAATAGTTTTTTATAAAAAAGAAAACATAAAAGAAAAAGATATCAATAATTCACCCCCTCCTCGTAGTGATAATTTATCCCCATTGGGAAATTAAAAAAGTGGTTCTTATTCATTTATATATAGAATACGAATCATGAAATAAATATTATTTTTAGACATAAATTATAATTTCCAAACAAACCATGAAATATGATTATAAAAAATTAATTACATTACAATCACAGAGATGGTAGGTCGTACGTAAGCACGAGTATCATTTCTATTTTTTGAAAAACGTGATGAAAAATCTTATTATGATTTTAGATTTACATAATTTCAATCATATAATAAATATATTATTATTTATTTAAATATATTTATACATAGAATCTATTAATGTGGTCGTAAAAAACAAATCATATCACTTTGTGAATGTAGTATTCCACTCATACATGAAAACATGGTTATCATTTTTCTATGGATGAAATGGTATGGAATTTAAGTATATATTAATTTTATATAATGAAACATATTTTAAAAATATAATATATAGACATTAAATCCTTCAATATAACTATCCATGAGAGGTAGGGAGTGAAACATTACATTGGTTTGTGATGCGGTATTCCTCTGTACACACACATGATGATTTATTATCACATTTGATGCAAGAATGAAATGGGTATTGTTTATGAAATTACTAAAAAAATACATGAGCATATTATATATATATATATATAATTTTAAAATGTTTTAATAATATTTTAACATGGTATAAAAGGAATTAAAAAAATTGATCGGTGAAGAATAATAAATCTTTTTCAAACAACCAATTGTGGTTTACATCTAATGAAATAATAGGATGGTTTTATAATTGTAAAATGTTATAAAACATTATATAGACATAAGTATTATATTTTTAGTATGAATTGTCTGAGAAAACCTTTTTATGTAAATAGACGAGAGGACATGGGAGATCTTTTGATTAGTAGGGGAGTAGACACAATTGAACATTATAAAATGATTAAAATATATTAATGTCTTATAGAAGAATAATGGATAAAAAATGGAAAAATAATGAAGATGATATGATATAGGTTTGAAATATGGACGGAGAATATGATTTTGAATATATTTTATGCCATTTTAACTGTTATAACATCAGTTTGACCACCCTAAAAACCTATTTTAACCTTAACCTTGGTAATATATTCTTACTGTTTTACTGTTCATCAATACCGATAATTAATTTTAACAATTTACCGAATAATAATTAGGATGATTAAAAATTTTGAATCCATTATATCAAATTCAATTAACTGATGTAGTCGAATTTAATTAATATTTAATACGAAAAATGTAATGAAAATGGATTATAAAAAATCATTTTTAATAATTAATTTTTTTTATGAAAATCAAGAATGAAATTTATTTTGATGAAATTAGTTGGATTATAAAAATTATAAATGAAATATTTTTACTTTTAAGCTATTTTAAAACAAAATATAAAATTTTAAATTATTTAAATGATAAACCATTTTTCATTAAAAATATGGATTTTTCACAATCAATTGAAAACAAAATTAATATAAAATTATCAAAATATAATAATAATATAATTCTGAAATTATAATTTAAGAGTATATGTAAATTTTTTATGGATAAAATTATATAATTTTGAAATTATGATTTTAAATGAAACTATATAATGCATTAAAAAATAAATTTTAAAAAAATAATGTATTTTTATTTTGATTGTAAAAATAAAAAAAATTATTTGAATGGTAATTAATATACAAATTATTTTTAATTAATATTATTAAGGCATGAAAATGATTTATCTTAACATTACATGGGTTGTATAATTATTCCCCCTTTTATAAATTTCCCTCTCGCAATTTTATTCATTACATAAATAATTTGGGGTATTTTTCCATCAGAACATTTTCTAATTCCCATACTTCTCCTTCAATCCTGACATTTAAAAAAACATAACCTCATAAATTAATTTATCCCACAAAAATTTCAATGTATGTTTATGAATATATATTTTTTACTCCATATATGAATTGATTTCTTCTAACTGAAAAAATTTCGGTATCAAAACATGTGATGCATCTGACACATATTTTCATAACAAAGAAACATGAAATATTTTAAGAAAAATTAATTAAAAATGAATGTAAGTAAACTTAATAGAAAGTTGATATAAATTAAAATAGGATCTTATATGGTCCAATTAATAGAAAACCTAACTTTACACTTTCACCAAAATGAATAACACTTTTCTATGGAGAAGAACGATCAATACATTGTTTATCTATATAAAATATTTGTATTCCTTAATTCATGCATGTATATTTTAGAATCATCATCACCTTATAAACCACTTTATTTAAAAAATATTACCTAAATAACATTATTTCACCAAATTTGTACCAATAAGTTGCAATTTGGCACCAATTTCTATATACAACCTCAAATGGCTCTATTTTTATACTAAAATGAAAACTGTTATTATATAAAAATCTAACTAGTTTAATATATTGGTCCTACTTCCTGGGAAATCTATTGAACAATAGTGTAGAATATTTTACAAATTATGAATTTTTATTTAATTATGTCTATAATTTTGAGGATAAAACGATGTATTGATATTTAATTTAGTATACAACGACTTCTGATGACTTATAAAAAAAATTGAGGTATGCCTGTGATCACAATAAGATATAATGGACAGATCAAATTAATATAACATTAAAGCGTATATATGATATATTCAATAAATGTTATCTAATCTCATAGTATCACAAAGATTAATAAAATGCATAGATTTAATTTAATAAGTATAACTAAACTATATCATACTATTACCTGATTACATCCTTTGTAATCCAACCATAAAATGCATTCATATAATTTCCCATTTTTTGTGGAATTGGAATGGTTGAAGAATCCCCTTTGATAATTTTCATTCAATATTAAACTATTTACAACTCAAATATTTCATAGTAAAATTAGAAATATATTTCATCATTCCATCCAACCATAAATGTTAATAAAGGTCACCATAAATAGTTATGTGTCTATAATGAATCAAAAATAGAGAGCTATGAACCTCACTCAGTAATTATTTATTTAACCCTGTGTCACTTGAGATATATTTATTTGTTGAACCTCAAAAAAACTTATCTGTCGAAATTAAATTTAGGAAACTATACATTCCTAAAAAATTCTTCCTTTTTCAATAAAATTATTACTTACATCTATGTTTCATAAATATTTTATGACAAATTTTGTTATACTGACACCATAAATATAATAGTGGGAGTTCTTACAACCATAATTTCAAAGAAAATCTACTCTATCATAGGTTATTATGCTCCATAAAATGATATAGGGTGCTGTTTTAGGAATAGCATCACAATATATAAGTTCATATTTAATAAATGTGATTAAGATACCATTGGTATACCACCACCATTTATAGTATAGATAAACTAATCCATCAGAACAACAATCTACTTCGTTCCATTTACAACCATTCTATGTTACTGATTGGTATGGATATTATCTTCAACATGCCTTCCTATATCAACATCCAAATTTCCACTACAAAAAACCATTATGAAAAAATATAGTTAAAATAAAAAAATGATAATATTAACATGATATATATAAAAACCATAAATTATAATATCTTATAGTTACTTCCATTATCCAAAAATCTAAAATTATCCAAAACATTTCTCTGATGCCAACTATAAAGAGCCAACCTTATATAATCTGTAAAATAGATTATTTATAAAAGAATCCAATTTAATATATTCCTGAAGATATTTTATTCTTATATTTTAATACAATAAGGAAAACACCCTTATATAAATAATTATTACACACTAAATTACAAAATTCCATTTTTATCCATTTAACAGACAATTCAAATCTTCTAAGAAATAATATGTTTTTCCCATGACATATCTTCACAATTTTCATATCAATAATGTTATTTTCCATAATTATACATAAAACCCTATGAAATGAATTTGATAATAATTTATTATGTCAAAAATATATTATGAAACACATAAAAAAATAAATACTTTAGTATATGAATTATCATTAAAAAATTTACTTTTCAAAATAAACGTTGGGATAAAATAACAATTTTCTTACCCTGTAAATTAACTTCTATACCCAATGATTTTTACAAATACTTTTTTAAGAAATATTAATGGGAAATTAAAAAAAATATTTATTTTAAATAATATAAAACATTTTAAAACATTTTCACAAAGTTTTACATTCCAGTCTTATGAAGTACCATAATCGTCACCTTAAAATTAAGATCATTATCTATCCTTATGAAATCATAAGATTTCCCTAAAGTCACATATCAAGAATAGATAAATATTATAGGTAAATTATGAAATAGTTTTTATGTAACTCTTAGTAATGGAATAATATTCTTAGTATATTTTAATAATCTCTTAGGGGAAACACGACTGTTTAACTCTATCCCATTACTAAAGGCATTAGAGAGCTATATAAGGATCACCCATCACCATGAGAAAAATTTGGATCAAGAATCATTATGAGCTATATCATTCAAAAGTTTTACAATTAATAATTAAAAATAACTATATAAATAATCATAACTCATGAAATGATTTATCTACATCATAATAAAAATAAAATTATTCGATGTACCCATAATGAAAATATTTTTTGATATCAAAATATCAATTCTATTTAAAACCCTTTTGGAATGTCAAAAAAAAATAGAGGGAGGGGATTTTTTATGAAGTCTAAAAATAATATAAAGGAATGTAAAAATAAAATATTCGTTAAGTTGGAAGGAAAACCCATTTAAACCATATACACAAAATGTTTTCATTCCATTTACCTTCCATTAAAACAATCTGTATAAAATACATAAAAAGTTTTATATTTTTTTAATAAATATAAAATGGGTCATAAATTTTATTCATAAATTAAATATATATATATATTAATAAAATAATATAAGTAATATGGACATTGAAGAATAATATTTATAAAATATATCTTTTAAACATTTAAATCTAGGTTTTAATGGGACAGTGTCCTTTAACTAAAGCATGAATCGTCATGTGTGTTATTTATCGCCATGAATAATTAAATTATGTTAATTATTTAATTTATTATTACCTTTTATCATGTTTATTATTCTTTTTATTTTATTTATTTTTATATTATAGAGAATTATATTATCAATTAAGTTCAAGTAAAATGTTTCGATGATATTATGCTTAAATTTTCAAAATAAATTTACTTAATTGACTATGGTAAAAGAGGTAACGATTTAATAATATATAGAATAATAATACTTAAGTAATTATAATTTATATAAATCAATTATATTTTTAAATCCAACTTCAAAATAAGATTATGAAAATTGAATTACATTGAAATCATTGAGAAGATAATCCATGTCAACCCATTGGTAACGTTTTCATTTCACAAATGACCTGATGGAAAAAACTTATGTATTATGTTATATTTAAAGAATGATTAATATTTGATTAAAAAAATTATTTATATAAATAAAATTCTATATATCATCCCTTTGATGTGATCATGAAAATAGAATCAAATCTCTCCATGGAGGTGGTAATCCACATGTATGAATGCTAGATGTTATCATTATTAAATGGACGGAATGGTAAGAAATTTAATGATATTTTATCTTCAGATAATGATAATTATTTCATTCATATCCTATATTTAAATTATTTAAATTATTATAATCTGTTGTGAGTGTCACTTATGGAAATCATTTTACATTGGTTCTTGAGGTAGTAGTCTTCCGTACACATCAGCGATGGATTCATTTCCCATTTGATGGTATAAAAAATTAAATATAGGATATTACATGAACATAAAATAATAATTATTTTAGAGATATCAACATTATTATTTTATTATTGTTTAATATGATTTTATTGAAGGTAAATAAACAAATAAAACATAAATTCTTAGTTAAGATCAATACCTCTTCTACAGACAACCACTCCAAGTTTCTAACTAAAGCCTTCGTTGGTAGGTTTTATATTAAAAAATGGCCTTCTAGGATGTGTGGATGGGATTATGTATGTTTTTTTAATGTGTTTATATTCCAAAAGGCTCTTTATGTATTTAGATGATAAGATGGGTACTTTTTTAAGTGGGGGAGGGGACAAAATTTGAATTTTCAAAAAGATTAAATTATATTAAAGTCTTACTCCACACAATTGAACCAAATGGATAATTGATAACATATATGATATATGATTTATGTATTTCCATAATATAATATTTATACATTTTTCTGTCCATTTGATCTCATATCACTTTTTTTATGACCTCTCTATAATCCAGTTTTACCATTAACTGTGGGAACATATTTTAACAGTTTATATTTATAATTATGCGTAAAATTCAAGATCATCTAGTAAAATAATATGAATTATATAGAATTAAATTTGATTACTTAATTTTATCATATTAAACTCATTCTATTGGTATAATTTAATTTATAATTAAACCCATAAAAATGTAATGAAAAATAGGATTTTTAGAAAAAATCCTTTTATGTATAGAAATTTTTATACCAAAATCAAGAATGAAATATCATTCAATGAACATATTTAGATTTTTAATTATATAATTTATCTAATTTTACACTATATACAATTATAAAAAATATATTACATTGTAAATACTTGAAATAAAATGACATTTTTCAACAAAAATCATAATTTTTAATCAATCACTAAAAAATCAATCATTCTAGAAAAGTATCATAAATTAATCATAGGAAAATAAAAAAAATAAATTAAAATTTAACGTTAAATTTTTTTAAATTAATATTATTTAAATTTTTAATAAATATTTTAAATAAGACCATATTATAAAATAAAACCCAATTTTTTATGAAATATATCTTCTTCCCTTTTGTGTGAAAAATAACAAATATAATTATAATGAATATAACTATATAAAATATAAATAATTAATGTTAATAATAAATGAAAATGATCTACGTTAACATTACTTGAGATGGTTCATTATAAATATGGTTTTATAATGGTGACGTAAAAATTAATGGTCATTAAAATTAAAATTTCTATTAAAATATATTGCATATTTTTTTCTGATTATATTATCTTCAACTATAACCATAACATTCATAAAATGAACTCAAGACTAAATAATTCATCAATAAAAAATATCCCACTACCTAGAATAATCAAGGAATTTTTAAATCATTATCAATATGTTCATATCAATATCACCATTATAAAAATTTCCTAAATCGATCAAAATTAGTAACATTAGAAAATCAAAATTTTATTTAATTTTTAAAGAAAACTATATTATTTGGAATGTAAAATACTTAAAAAATTATAAATCACTATAATAAATAATAATACAAAAAACCAAAACATAACCATCAATCAATGCATATGCTACATAGCCAGGTCATCCCAGTACTTTAGTGATAAACCTCTAACATCATTTTATGGGTTTGAGTCGATGTATCGATCTAACATGATTGAATTAAATTTATTCAACCATATAAAAAAATCCATGTCAAATAGAGATAAATAATCTAGTAGAAAACATCGAGTTATGAGGCATACCATGAAATTTATTCTTGGATGATATTATTTATATATCATCGTTAATCCACACTTTTCCAATCCACCACAATAAATATATCATTTCCATTTATTTCCATATCTATTATTTCTTCTTTAGTATTTTGAAACATACGTAACAATGCTATCATCTTGGAATTGAAAAATAGTGTTCGTAGAGTTTTTTTCATTATATAGATTTCCTATTTTTTGTCACCCTTTGAGGGGATAGAGTCTAACAAAACCCTTGATGTCATGTATTCCATGGTTTTTTGGTCCATAACACCCCATGGGACACCAATATTCCTCACTTATCTAATAAATATAGTTTCTATATTGCAGGAGTAGTATTTTTGATTGTTTTTCTTCTTTTTGGAAGGGGCTAAAGGGTCCCATGAATCCCAAGAATATTAATTCCCTTTTTTATACCTAAAAGGAAAAAAACCATCCACATGTTCCTCCACTACAAATTATATTTTATAAGTATGTCTTAATTCACATCTATTGCATTAGTGAGATTAAATTATTGAAAAATCTATTTTCCTCCATCTTACCTACATAGTCAACTAATGCTTTATTTTTCCTATATCTAGAACATGCCGATTTCCAACATCCACCATCATCAGAGGTCAATATTAAAATCCTAGGGGAATAAATTTGATAGCCTATTTGACACTAGTGATTCCATTATATCATGAATTCACATTAGGAAATATATTTTATATTCCTCAATTTGATTTTTTTGTGTGACTAAAGATGAACCTTTAGATATAAGTTAATACATCATGACCCCTATACATCAATAAACATTCCAATGCATCATTGATCCAATGACCATTAATTCTCTTGTAACAATCATTCTTTCCAACTAAATATAATATAAGTATTTTAAATTTTCATTACATTCTACGACCGCCTTTCTTCAACTAAGAATAAATCATTCTTTTACTGATGGGGTCATCTTGTAGGCCTATACCATCCACATGGGAAAGTACCTTAACTACTAGGGAATAGATCATAGTATCATTAAACACCATCCCAACCAATTTGGTGAAACTAATAAACTATACTGGGTTGGAGGATACACATATCCCAAACTAGAACTCAGACTATAATTCAACCAGATTCTTGGAATTCTCTTGAGATACTCTAGAAACATTCATACCACTAACCTCACAAATAGTCCAACACCTATGCACTTGCTTGAACTAAGTCACATACTATTTCATCCTAAAATAAACACTACAAAATTCATCAGTGGTGTAAAAATTCCAACCACATCTTATATATAATGGACTTCATGCTTCATAAATCATCAACTTCTTGAATCAATACTCTCCTTCTATAATGATGAAAATATAATCATGGTTATATTTAGTTAAATAAACTTTTACATAATATAATTCATAAGTATGATTCTGAAATGATGTCAAAAATTGATTTGAGAACAAGAATCTACCATATGAATTTCAGACAACGCTCAAAATCATCATATTGAAAAATTTAAAGGGTAAACCTAGAAGGCAAACCCAGACCACAAAAAAGGTAGATCCGGGCTTATGTGATCGTCTATTGACCATATAATCCATTAAAATCTAAAATGACCCAAATATTGTATTTTTATGATTTTGTCCAAATAAAATCCTCCACATCTTGAAAGTGTGTAATGAAACTCCTTAAATCAAGTAGGTCGGATGAGAATTAGTAATTTAAACTCTATGATGACCGTACAATGAAATAAATCATCAAAATATGGATGTTTGTGACTGATGATTGAAATCAACACCGAGAAAAGCTGATCCTAGGTGAGATATAACTTCTAAGTGTAAATATACACCGTGGGAATACCCTATAAGAGAGACAGAACATTATGTCCTTGCTCAATGGTTTGAATCTCTATCAACTATGCTGAAGCAGGAAGAATATGATTTGGAGTAAGAGGGACCCCTCCACCATCCTTGGGGGAGGGTCAATCACATCATACATCGACCCAACAAGTCATCATTGATAGTGGGAAGCTGAATGATCCCATAATACTCATTATCCCCAAAATTACTCACATTCGAGGATGAAAATAAAAAATGACTATAACATATTTGTTAAATATATATTTTAATTCGATAGTAAATAAGTAAATACATATGAAAATGGTTTTGAAATAATTTATTTAGTTTTTTTACATTCATATATAGAATGCTACATCACCTTCAGGGAATTTTGTAGTAAAGGTAGGGGATTCTTTTCTACTATCACTTTCAAATTAAAATGTTTTATAACTAAATTTAAACTAAGTAGAAATAAAATTTCTTTATTAATAAAAATCCCTTAATTTTTTTCTCCTATGTTCATTTATGTGGTTTAAAAGTCTTTTAACTTTTTTCACTTCCATTATGATCACAATTCAATAGAATAGTTTCTTATATGTTGATCCTAACATATCGTTTTATTTTTGGTTGGTTTCTATCTAATCCATTTTTTTTATTATTTATATTGTTTTATAATTTTTTTTCTAAACATATATGACTTAATATGGTAGTTTTATAAAAACAATTATCTCTATATACATAATAATGAAAGGAATAATGTTTCTAAAATTTTCATTATGGGTCACTTTCTATATACATTAATTTTATTTAAAAAAGAGTAAAATAAATCTATTTTATAATATTGTTGACTGTATCACTTTTAAGTTCATATTCATTAGTATTATTTATTAAAATTACTCTCCAGTTTTAGATGCATTTCTATATAAATTCTATATAAATTCTATTATAAATTATTTCCCTTTTTTGAAATGTTATTAAAAAGGACATGTGTATTTATTAATATTTTTCTAAGTAATTTTATAATGATAAAATAATGTATTTTTCATCTATATCATCATCTTATAACATTTTTCATGACTCACTTTATATTCATATAATAATTCTATAACCCTTCATTCTCTCAATGATTTATGATAATTTTTTGTTGGAATATTCATTAAAACTATTAATTTCTCATGACTTAATTAAGATTTTGTTGAATCATGGATGTTTTCCTATTCATGTGGCACACATATTTATGGTATTTCATTATGAAACATGTAGGGAATTAATTATACAGTATTACAATACATTGGGTAAATATTTATATATCTTGATGCATGATTTATGGGAAAGAAGAGTGAACATAGTCCATTATTAGACTATATTCATATACATAATGGAATAGAGAGTGAACCCAGTCCAATATGGAACTCTTTTAACTATTTTATGATTCTATTGGTAGTAATACTTGACATTTGGTATTATTTTATATTCTTTTTTATATTCTACAATTTTATGCCACACCGATATGTTATGTAACACTCCTCTACAATGTTATTAATAGATCATGATTATTGAATAATGTTACCACACCCCTAGGATTCATTTATTATGTAATTTTAAAAACATTATGCAACGATCCATGGTTTATAATCTAATCTTTATTTGGTATGAATTTATTATGTAATGATCATGGAGCTCCATTACCTTCAAATACCCACATATTCATATTAGGATCACTTATGTTCTACGATTATTATCTATTATATTTACCAAGATTATTTGTTTTGGATCACCCTTTTCATATGTTTCTATTCCCTAATTTATGAAGTTGGCTATTACAAATGATATGTCTAAAATGGTATAATTTGTGAAAAATATCATTTTGAGGTGTAGCTGATTTTTTATAAAATAACATGGTTATGTATCTATTTTTAAGAAAGTAATTTTATATTTTTTTATGTGTTTTCTTTATTATAATATGTATTGGATTTTAATGCAAAATTATGCAAAATGTATTTATATTTCTGTTGGTTCATCATATAAGACATCTCAATGAACACTCTATTAGAGTTAGTTAATTAGAACAAAATTAAATGAATATTATGATTACATATATTCATTTTCATTAATATTAACAAAATTATTATAAAATTTAGATTATACATCTATGTGATTCTGAATGTGATAATTTCTGAAGTGTTATTTTTCTACTAAAATTTCATAGTATTTCTCTATTATGATGAGATCCTAGAATTACCCTAATAGGATTCTTAAATATATTTTTTATAAATGGATGATATCATTTCACTAGATGAACATGATATAGTCTATTTTTGTTTGAGAATGATAGTACCTTCAGACACTTTCTCATTGTGTACACCTTTGATAATAACAACTATAGAATACTATATGATCATAAACCATTAGTAAGAAAATAAAAGTCTATTGTATTATTGGATTTTCCTAGACAAGAACCTCTTCATTTTTATTATACATTAATATTATTATTAATGTATATATTGAGTCTGTACATTGATGTATTTATGAAAAATACGAATATATATGCTCAAAGTGAAGAATGATACCCCAGGTGCACCAAACATGATTTTGTGTTAATGAATAATGAATGAAATTATTTTTACCTTAAATTATTTAATAGAAGTTTGTATATCAGGTTCCTTGATCATAATTAAATTACCTAATTAAATAATTGGACATGGTTTTCTATGTTTTCGTTTAATTTTTGAAATTCTATGAAAGATATGTCAAGCCCATAAGTTGATGGAACCAATATATAACCACCTTGATTATAAATATAATGAAAAATACATTATATTAAAATATGAGCATTTATATGGAGATACGTGTAATAGAGTCATTTAATTTTTTTCTATATCACTATCTTGGTGGGTCTGTAGATGCAATCCTTGGAATTTATGTGGTTGCACTAACATTGTTTTAGAATGGTTCATGTAGGGTCACATACTATGTGTTTCTAGAACAATAGTAAAATTATATTTGGATTTAACATGGTAGAATAAATATTAATCCCAATATAATGCTCAATAATTATTTATGATTGGTTGATCACAAATATTTAATCATGCGTTATCCATAACAATAAATATAAGAATTGAAAATTAATAATCATTTATTTGTAAGATTTAATGAATCAAATATTAATTAAATTTTTATAAAAATAATGCTATGATATTCATTTCATAATTTTTTATGTTTTAGGGAATGATAAATAATGAGGAGGGTTATAGAACAATTTTAGTTGTTTGGTTTGAAATGATATATTTAATTTTATTTAAATAAATAATGAAAAATTTATTGAACAAATTATATTTATTTATCCATATCTTTAGTGAATGTTAATAAGTTATAATATATTTTAGTTTATTAATAGACATGGGGTTATAAATGTAATAATATATTAAAAAAGGGCATATTTTTAATTAACAAAACTAAAAACAATGTATAAATACCAATTTATGTTACATTCTCAGATTATACACTATCTTTATTAATCAAACCTAGAGTTATTTTTCTCAAGACCTAGAGAGAATCCCCTAATGAATGAACCCATTAAAAAGAGTTCCAACGATACTCCAATATATCAATCCTTCTGAGATATCCTTATCAATCCTTTATACAGGAAGAGATTCTTCCCATGATCTATGATGAACTAATAAAATTATCATAATCAACTATGCTAAATCCTAGAGAATCTATGACTATGTTCCAAGATATTGGATCATGTATGTATCACTGATTAAGGGATTCTTTCCATGGATCCCATGTCACAATTATTTTACAATGATAGATAATGACCAAATATTCAATGGATAATAAACTACAAGATAATGCAGTTCTAAATCATTATAAAAATTATTTATAAATTATATGGGGTGATCCTTCCTATTGATTTTGTTTTAACATGTTAATTAATAATTAATATATTTCTATTATTCATGACGTTTATTATCACTCACACCTTATATTATTCATCAAATATGGTAATGTAGTTATCTTTGTATGCGTAATAAAATTTTCTATTATTCTTATATCCTTTAAGTGGATTCATAATGGCCACATAATTAATTTATTATTATTTACAAACCATTTATCTATAATATATATTTAATTATAGTATTTCTTCATGATATTTATTTATTTTATTTGATTCATTCTGCTTATTTTTTCTCACACATATATCCAGGACGTGGTTAAATTAACATGAAAATTGACCATCACATCAAGAGGATATACTAAGGGTTTTGGACATATAACACAAGAGTATACGATATTTACCTTGAAGGTATACATTATGTACTACTATTTAATGAACAATGATGATAGTTTATGAAATCTTATCAAAATTTATTAACTATCAGAAGAATAAATTTAATCTAAACCACATGTTTACCATGATAGACTTGGAAGAAATATGATAGAACTACATGCTGTGAAAATTTTTTACAAACCATATATTCTATGAGTTTTCATTGTATTATAAATGGGACTAATTAATGTTTTTATTTAATACATTTTTTTGTACTCATAAACCATGAATATTTTATATCACATTACATGTAGCTAGCATACACAATTTGTACCTCATACATGAATGTGGTATATAGACACTCCAACTCCATAGAAATATTTTGTGAGAATGGCTAGAATAAGTTACAATGTGTGTAAATATAGTACATATTATGTATCATGATGCACCACATATAATTAATTGAATACAAGATAAGAATTAATGAAATAATTAAGCTAATTTTAATGAGGTTTGTGAGAAATTATTTTGAATATATATTATGTGGGACATGATTAATAATTATATATTAAATTAATTTCCAAGTTAAATTTTGGACTACAGGCTATGTATGGTCTAAAATTATAGTATACATCATCTGTGTTAGTATAAGCACATGATGAATAATTTAAATATTTTTATGTTTATTTTAATAAAAAAATAATACCATGTAACAACATACCTTGAAATTTAGGATATATTTCAAGTGAATATAGTGCACAAGGACTGTGTTGAGTAGTTTATACTAGTAAATGTCATTTCCTTTATGAAAATTAGTGATTTATTTAAAATTTAAATATAATTATTTTTTTAATTAATTTTTTTAATATTATAAATGATGGAAATTTTAGGATTTTTTGGATATAATTTATATAAATTAAATAAAGAAATTATTCTGATAATTAATTACATTAATTTTAGGTATTCATCTTACATTAATAGATAATTTATTTAATATATAGCTAGATTGAAAATGTATATTTGGTGCTTGTGTGTGGGTGATCATGATCTTTGACAAGACCTATGTATATTGTTGTTTATTGAAAGAAAATTAGAATTATATTTAATTTATTATATTCATGTCATCTAATCATCCCATTATGTGAGGGACCGAGTGCCCATATTTTCCTTTATTTAAACATAAAAAACAAATAATTTAGTTTCCTTATGCTCTTAGTGTGTATTTTTTATGTAATCAATAGATATATTTATTCAGTGGAGGAGAATAAAATTTAGACCTATAGAGAAACCAATCCCAATGGTTCATAGGATCACAGGTGGAATGAACCAACATCAACTAATGTAGGTTCAAGGAGTTATTCCCATAGGGATAGTGATGAATTATCATCTCCTAAATAAAACAAATTCAAGATAATATTCATGATAATACCATGAAAATTTTCATTTATTTTAGTTTCTCCATTTTAAATTTATTTTAATGGATGAAATTAACACTAAATAATTCGATTATGTATAATTTAATGAAGATATGGTTGAATAATTATGTAGAACCACATAATATTAACAAGCATGTAATAACGATAAAAAGATAAATTTATTATTAGGAAAATACCTCAAAAAATATATTATATTGTTATATCCATATACTAATTGATGAAAAATGAAACAAATAATTCAATGTTATCAATTGTTTAAATGTAGGGTTCTTTATATTATCAATGAATTTTAGATTGATATTGTGGTCGAGTTGACATTGATTACATCACGGGTGGACTAAACATGTAGGATATTTTTAAACTAATAGTAAAAGGTTTGGGAAATATTTATCGAGGATTTCATGATTGTGAATTCTTGAAAATAGATAAGTAATGTATTAGTTAATCCAATGGGTGAGTTACACCTAACAAAATCCCCTCAAATAAATTTCCAGGCCAAGGTTTGGGTTATGATATGAATAATATGGATATTTTATACTAGAATATCTATGAGATATGATATTATCATACCAATGGTGAGGGATAATGGTGTCTTTAAAAATTATGGGATATTAATATATTTAAAATTTATTTATCTGTATTTTATAAATAGATATTGTACAAAAATTACAATAATAATTATTGCATAATTGGAATGTCAAATGAATTTGACTATCTACCAAGAATAAATAAAATATATGGATAAAATAATCTCCAAAAAGAATTTTCTGGAATATTATATACACCTATGTATTATTATTTCACAAGGACAATCATTATATTTTCTAAAAACTATGCATATTGAGTCACTGGATAATGTGGAAAGAGTGAATGAAATATCTCTACCTGAAACATGTGGTTGATGAGATGGATTGAAGATGTTTCATAATATCCCCATGAACATTGATTTATTAAATTAACATGAGGATATATATTAATATAAAATCATGTATAAACATTAGGGTTTTTATTATGAGAAGGTAGGACTAGAGAGATGTGAAATATTAACTTCATTATTTACATGAATGATTGTAGAGTCGACACTGGATAGGACTCACATAGTCTTGATTAATGGATTGATATATTAGTTAGATATATTAGGCTTCAATATACCTGATTATTTATGAAAATATGTCATTATATCCACCGCTAGTCATGGATTTACTAGTTTTATAATCAAATATAATATGAGTAATAGAGGGAATCATCTTTCAAAAAAAATTACAGTAATTATCTTAGTTGATATGTACATGGGGAATGAAAAACCCACGGTCCATATGGTTAATAATAAAAGAATGAGATTGGAAAAGGGCCCCAAATTCATTCCATTTATTATATTGATAATAATTATCCTTGTATTAAAACTACAATTAATCAGTAATAAAAGGATCAAAACTATATATTTTTTCATGTAGAAAGCATGACCACTATAAGGAAAACATCTCTTAATTAAAAAAAACGGTAAGATGAATGGTAATTTTTTATTTTTAGATTTATTTCCAAACATATACATTTGGTATTAGATATAAATATTATGTCTCATATCTTTATCTAATATAGGATCCGATAAGATTTCCATAAGAGATGTGGCCCTTTGAGTAGCCATTGGAGCATGAATTACTACTTTCGATATAGGACATTACCACCTTTTATTTCTTGTTGTAATGATTTTGGTTTTAAAATATTGTTATTATTTACCAAGGGTTACTAAAAGCATATTTTTTATCCTATTTAGATAAAAATGGTTTTATTTCAATGTTTAGAAATTATAGTTGTTTCTTTTACAATGGAAGTATATGTTATGGTATGGTGTATTTATGTAATTTTTTAATGTATTAAATTATATACAAAATTTATTAGAAATTTATAATGAATCATAATCGCATGACCCATTTAACACTATGTTATGAAATCTCCAAATTGGTAATGTATACATGTATTGTCTAACAAAGCTCTATAAATATGGGATTTATAATCCTTTTAGATAATCAACCTAAAATATGTTATTCTTGTTTATAAGGGTAGATAAAAAAACCAATTTAGTTGGCATGATGAAAGAGCTATAAATATTATAGAATTGGCACACACTAATATTTTTGGATCTTTTCAAGTAATATAAAAGGTGTATTTTCATACATCATATATTTTTCAGATGACTTTAGTAGATATGGTTATAGTTCATTTATGTCATATAATATTATTCCCATTTATAAATACAAATAACTGGATAATAATGAATGTAATCAACATGGAATAAAGATAAATTATATTTGATCTGATCACGGATTGAAATATATTAACCAAGAGTTATATTGAAATTCTATTGTAAAATGAGATTCTTTCTCAACTCACATTATCTTATAAACCATTGTGGAATATTATTTTCGTAAAGGTGGAAACATACCTTACTTTACAAGGTGAGGTTGATGACGAGTCATGTAGAAATTACATTATCCTTTTCGGGATATTCCTTACATATTGAAACATAAATACATAGACATGTACCAAGAAGGTTTGTAAATAGAATTCAATTCATGTTATGTAATGAAAAGAAATTTATTTTCTGATATACATGTTTATATGGATTATAGGTATTTTTTAAATCCCACTAATAAACAAAATAGCATTCTGAGGCATGTAGATTGTCTTTTTAAGGTATTACAAGGAAACAAGGGGATACTCTCTATGAAACCCCTTATACAATAAGGTGACTATAATAATAAAATCAATTTTTTAGAGATAGCGTGAGAGTGAATTTCTGTAATATGGATAGTGGGAGAAATATTAACATCTATGAAGTCGGTAATAATGATAAAAAAGAGTTAGTACAATAAAAAATCCAATATATCCTCATAGATAATGTTGTTCATAAAATAGAAGAGCTTCATAGGAGTACTAGAGATATTATAGGAAACGTGAGATGTGGTTTTATCATCACCAATGATGGAGACTCATGTTTGATTAAGAATAATAATCATCATTCATATAAAGAGGATTTATAGATATTGAAGGATATAATATGGTAGTAGGACATGAATTTTGTGATAGATAACACGTATCTGAACCAATTTTGGTTCCTAGTAGATGCACACGTTGATGAAAATCATGCTGGGAATTCAAAAGTAAAATGAACATTTAAGTTAATTAAAATACATATAATGTGAGGTTGGTTGATATAAGGTTTAAATAATTTCAAGGAATTGACTATAACAAAACCATTTCTCCATAATCGTTTTTAACTCCATTAGAATTTTATTTTCTATAATTCATTTACATGACTATTAGTTTTGTCAAATTTATGTCAAAATTTCCTTCTTTAATTGGAAAAATAGTATGATTATTATGTTATAAAACTACAAGATTTTGTGAAACATGTGTTGACATAATAATTATTATATATATGGTTTTAAGTGCTTAAACAAGAGTTTAGATTTTATCCTAGAAACATGTGTTGACATAATATTACTTATTTTAAATGCCATACTAGACTTATAGTCAATAGAGTAAGATTGAACAAGTGCTTCCCAATAAAATACTCAAGGGAAATAACAAAAAACCTTGGCATGATTATCATTCATTACAGATCAAGTAGGCTTCTTGTACAATGACAAAATATATTCATCAACCGAATACTAAAGATATATTTATGGAATTATATATAATGGGATTAGTTTTAGTTCCATATGATATAAATCATTACAATTAAATTTTTTCCTAGACTAAACATGAAAGGGAGTGAATGAGTATGATCCTATATGATTCAATTATATGATCAATGTTTTATTCAGTATTTTTTACCTAGCTTTTTGTTTCCTATTACTTTTCCATAGTTGGAAGTTATTAAGAAAATCTAGGTGGAAAATATTAGTCTACTTTTATGGATATCTGTAAGGATATAAGGAAAACTATGGATGTGTTCATAGCATATAAGGGACTGATAAAGTAGTCATATAGGGATATCTAATACTATGAATTATATTTATTAGACCGATATAAAGATATTATCAAGATAAGTTTTCTATATCAATGGAAGAGTGGTGATATAGAAGAGATTAAAGACAACCATTTTTCACTAATTATAAGGTAGAATCAGATGTGTTTTTTATTTATGGCGTTAAAAAAATTATCAAAAGGGGATATGGTTAGAAATATTTTCAAAAATGGGTCTCTAGATGTGTGAACCCCATTCACGCATCGTTGGCATAGAGAGATGTGTGAATGTGGTTCACACATCCGGACGAGAAAATATATAAAAGGGGTCCCCCCCAAATTTATTCATCTCGACTATATTTTTCTAAGAAGATCATTGGAATTTTTTTCTCAACAAGTTTTTGATTCTTTTAAGAAGGTATAACTTATATTTAAATTTTCAATTGTTTAATTTTGTTTATTTATTTCATTTGTATGATTTATTAATTTGAGTTGTGATATGTAGAAATTATTTTTTGTGTGTATGGTTTATTTATTTCATATGTATTGATTTGTAAATTATTTTCTTTTTTATGAGTTAATTTATGAACGATGTGTTTGTTGTATGAACACATATTTATATTTTATGAAAATTAATTTTGTCATGTCTAAAATGTTGTATGAATTAATATTGAATGTTTATAAAAATTAAATATGTTATAAAAAAGGTTTATTTGAATGTAATAATAATTTAAATTATTTTTTTTATACACTAGTAATATAATTTCTGAATAATATATTACTTATATGTAACATATTTAAATTCATTAAAAAGTATATAAAAAACATTTTCTATTAATGGTATAAAAACAATTTTGTATAAATAATTTTTTTAAATTATATTAGTTATAATTAAACTTATTTAATATTAATGAGGTGTATATATTTTATATGTATTTCATATAGTAATTTATATAATAGCTATAACCAAAATCATGGTATGTTGTGTGATGACTGATCTTGAGATGATTGACCGATGCGTAATTTAAATTCCATGTCTTGTTTTGTGATTGTGGTTATAAAATTTATAATAAATTCATTAATTTTTTTGTATTGAAGAAATTTTAGTCATCTTTTACTATATTTGTAAGGACCTACGTTTCATTTTAAAAAATGTTATGTATTTCGTAACCCTAGACCCCCTCACATGCATGTGAGTAAATTTGTAATTAAAAGGCAATGAACAAGAGGTGCCCGCGAAGTGGATTCTTTGTAGAGGTGTCCTCGTAGAGGAATTCAAGAACACGTATTAAACATGAATAGTTTTAGTTTGAAAGGAGACTGACGATTGTTGAAATAATTTATAATAGAGACTCCATGAGTCTACCAATAGGTTTTGGTTAGTTTATCAAATAATGATAAACTAATCCTAAGTCTCAAGATCACGTCAAGATTAATTTTTCATAACTAATTAAAATATATACCATTATATTAAATAATGTAAAATATTGATGTAGTATATAATATTTTATTAATTAATTTTTATAGGAAATAATGTCTGTGTAAATCTATTACAACGGTGAGACAATTTATAGTATGCACGGATTTAGCTATAGTGTGCCCCCTATCATAGTGGTAAATATTTATGGTTGTATGAAATTGGATTCAATTCTCAATAAGATTTAATTTTTTTAAAAATTGATGGTTGATCAATCCATTTATTCAATCACATATTAACATCTACAAAATATTGAACATTTCTATCAGACAAAGCACCATTGGGTCAATGGTAATAATTGGATGAATGCATCTTCTTTATTTAGACAACAGTGTGTTAATGGTTTAATGAAGGTGTTTGTGGTGATTTCTGATGTAGATGTGGTGAAACTGAACATTATAGAACCATTTTTTTGAGTTCTATACATATTGGTCCTTCAAATCTGTCTTTTGCATTTCCTCTTTTTCATTTGACTCCAGTAATAGTTGAAAATTATGATGAAGATGATCAAAATTTTGAAAAAAAATTAGATGACACCCCATTGTGTGTTGATATAGTGATGATTGTTTTTTTTTTGAGGGAGAACAACCTAGGGAGCCATAATGAGATAATGTGGGTGAGGGTGAAGTGTGGAATGAACCTTCTATGGTTCCTTTGAGAGATGTGGGTGAGGGTGATGTAGGAAACAAACCTTCTGAAGTTCCTTTGAGAGAAATACATCCACGATATCCACCGGTTAGTGGTAATCATCCTTTAGTATTGAGTTCTTTAGATAAAGTATTGTCTCATGAAATTTTTTTGATTGGGATGTCATTACATCAACTTCTTAATTCCCTGGAATTATAGGGAATATGTCTACATCAAATGATAACACCATCTATATCTGGAAAGAGTTTGAAAGTAAATTGGTCTTGAAAAATGTGATAAATGAATAACACCTTGAGATACATTTCACATTTGTGGTTGATGAGTCAAAGAATAACTAATATATCATTCATTGTGAAAATGATAGGCCAGAATTTAGATTTCTATTAATTGTAATATTTGATAAATTATTTGCATGTTGGAGGAAAAAACATTAGAACGACCACACACTTGTGTGCATCCAATATTCTCGTAGGACCACTCGTCCCTTGATTCAAATATTATATTCAGTGTTGTTTTTTAGATGATAAGAACATGTTAAGATGTTCCAACTACCCTTGTTCAGAAAATAATTCAACAGTTGTATAACTAAAAGATATCATATACCAAAACATGAAATGAAAAATAGAAGGTAATTATAAAAGTGTATGGTGATTGTGATGAATCATATTCTATGTTACCATAACTTATGAAATTTTTATCTCTCAAAAATTAGAATTTTTATCATTTGGACACTATTGATTATGTATCCCCCAATCACCGAGTTGATCGATCAAAGGTGAGGTTCAGTAGGGTTTTTTGGGAATTTAGGCCATGCATTGTTTCAGTTCCCCATTGTAAACAATTTATTCAAGTTGATGGAACATTATTTTATGGAAGGTGTACTGGTGTTCTAATCATTTCTTCCACATAGGATGGTAATCGTGCTCCTCTTCGACTTTCTTTTGCTATTGTTGAAAAGGATAATTTTGAATGTTTGAGCTAGTTTTTGGCATGTGTATGTGTTCCTGTCACTCAAAACCATGCCATGTGTCTGATATATGATTTCCATCGAATTATTATAGAGGTTGTGTTTAGTTATGGGGATTCATGGACCGTGCTAAATTCATATCATCGTTATTTCATTAGACATATTGAATATAATGTGTATAAGCATTTGAGATATAATTCTATAAAGAATGCGATCCTCAAGTTGGGTATGTGTTTCTAAACATATTTTTTGAAACAAAATTTATTCTCAATTTTAATTCATTATTCTGTTATGGTTTCAGCATATGATCCCCAAAAATATAGGTTTGATCGACGCCTTGATGAGATATGAACTCCTAATGAAGTTGTGTATGAATATATGATGCCTATTTAGAAGAAAAAATTGTCATTTTCATAAGACGGTGGAAAAAGATATAATCATATGACCAATAATATATTGGAGTGAATAAATGAGGTCCTCAAAGGTGTGCACAAATTCCCAATCATAGGTTTAGTCTAAGATACATTTTATAGATGTGTTCACTACTTTGTTCACCAGTCCAAAAATTCCAATCAGAGGATAGAAAACGTAAAGTGTTTTATGCAGAATTCTCAAAGTGATATTGATATGATGAAGAATAAGGGATTAATATGGACCGTTCTATCCGTTTATAGGAAAATATGAGCTTTTAGGGATGACTGTGCTACGACCGGGCTACATGGACTTGTGGTAAACTGTTTGTAGTGATGTTAGATAACAGATACTGAGATTGTGACAACTTTCAGGCATTTAGATATCCATGTGAACATGTTATCTCATCTTG
Source organism: Viscum album (assembly GCA_963277665.1). Taxonomy (NCBI): domain Eukaryota; kingdom Viridiplantae; phylum Streptophyta; class Magnoliopsida; order Santalales; family Viscaceae; genus Viscum; species Viscum album. The sequence goes on along the minus strand of OY728129.1, from coordinate 608,882,636 downwards.
TGATTTAGATAATATATCATGGGAGCCATATGTTAACCCAATGTATCACATGAGCACTTTGGTTAACTATTATAGTGCAGATTGGATGCATGTTGGTGACTTTCATTCTATCTCGGTGCCTGCTGATTAACCGACCATCATCCCTGATATTTGTAGGTATCGTAATTTCATTCTATTTTCATTTATAATTTTTTCAATGTCAGTCATTTTTTAAATTATTGGCTTCATACTACTAGGCTATGGACTCGAGGTAGACAAAAATCAAGTCAAATCAGAAATGAAATGGTATGGCCACAACAACAAGGATGGAGAATACAATGCAGTATTTGTTATGTAGAAGGACATACTCATAAGATATGTCCCCAAGTGGAAGTCGATATCTCCATATCTCATCATCCATGATTGAGTTTGTGTATTGTATCAAGAATATGTATATTATTATTTTTATATGGAAGTTTCAGTATTTAATCCTTTTATTTCTAACTTGCTATATTTCTAACATTTTTCAATTTTGGTTTGTCTAATATTATGATTCTCTAAAAATTAATTATGTGATAATCAAACTATTCAAAAAAACAATATATAATGAAAATTAATATATCATGCTTCCATATTTAACAATGATATCAATCCACACACGACAAATAAAGTATAAATAGAAAATATTTTCACAATCATTTTTCATTTGATTATTCTAGATTTATTTAAATTATAGATGAATTTTTTTATTGATCCTCATATACAACATGCGCCAATGCATACTACCTTGAGATTATATGATAAAAATTACATATCACAGACACCATCCATATGATTATCATCCCTATACATTCATGTATCTTATGTTCCACATGAAAGAACTAGCTCATGGAATCCCACATACAATGCTTAGGACACTTCTATAGGTTTTAATTAATGCAGACCTCAAAAATATTCAATCTCAAAATTAGGTAATACGGTCCTTTATTTATTGAGGGGATTGGCCAAGTAATACAAACACTAATCCACACACAAAAAATCAAGTATAAATCAAAAATATTAACACAATATTTTTTAATTTCATTATTCTTGATTAATTTAAATAATAGTAGAAATATTTTATTGAATTCACTGTAATAATATTATGATGATATCATTTGTGGAATGATAGATTTTCCATTGCTCAAATCTCAGGAAACACATGTATCACAATTGCTTTTAGAGGGACGCCTAGTGCCTCCATTGAGTGTATGCTGATCTCACCATTTCCATCATACCACACCACCTCCCCATATCATCCTTCATCTTCGTTGTATTGGATTTTATAGTGTAGCGACGTGTGACTTCACCTTTCTCAGTCATCATATCATTGTTGCACTTATAGAAATATGAAGGCCAAAGTTGCATACATTCCATGTTAGAGAGGGAGAGATGATTATTACCCTATAGGATGTGGCCATTATGTTGGGCCTCCCCATCGATGGTGCAGCTCGGACTATCCATGTGTGGGAAGATTTCCTTGTGCATGTTCATAAACTACTAGGAATAGAGGTCTCTAATGATTTGGAGACCATTGTTGGTGGTATATTATGCAGTGATTGGTTATACCAGCACTTCACACCATTACCAAGGGAAGCTGATGAGATCACCATGCTGTGATTTTCACTTGCATATATTTTGAGGCTCATCGGTGGAATGCTTTTTTTATCACTCCACTACTTTTGTACATTTGAGGTATTTATCTTTTTTGGAGGATTTGGACGAGGCCGGAAGATATAGTTGGGAGTCCTCTTTTCTAGCATATACATATAATGAGTTATGTAGATCATGTCGCATTGATAAGATACTGATCACGGGAAGCATGGTTCTTATACAGATGTGGGTATGGGAGCACATCCCTCGTTTAGCTCCACGTGATCTTGTTCCATTATCAGCAAATATTGTAGCAGATTCTCCACGTAGACATTTGTATGTTATTCATTCTGTATACTATCTAACATAGTTTTATAAATTTCTATTATGAAACGTAAATATAATAATGTTATCTATTGGTGGATTAAGGAACATCGACATTCTGATTCCCCCATACAAGATGTCCACGACTATAGAATTATGTTGTATAGCATTTGACGACACGCTGTTAGTGATTATTATTAATATTGTTAAATATTTATTCTTTAATATACATGTATTCATTTGTTAATTTATTATTTATATTTTCGTTCAGATTTTACCGATGCCATATACAGATGCTATTATCCAGAGTCTTCTACCGTACTGTACAGCCATGCTTGCTAGCAACTCTTGTATAGTTCAATTGATTCATTTTCATATTGTTGAGTGGCATCAAACTGACATAGTTATGAGGCATTTTGGATTCTTTCAACCTGTTCCTGACCTGCCCTGTCAGTTAGATTCACTTCATTCCGTAAAGATGTCATGGAAGAGATATTTTGATAGGAGGAGATACCACGCCAGATATATTGATTTATGGGATAAACGATAGGACTTCTAGTTGCGAGGGGCAGGGACATTGTGTTTTAATTTGGTGGATCATATGGATGACACATTGTGGTAGTACAAGTCCCCAATCAGATTCCTAACATAACATAGATGAGGCTTTCAGCATCTTTTATTCATAGTTCCTTCCACAATTTAGTGGAAACTTTTTTCATATTACTTAACAACATAATTTTTTTCATAGGATGCTTGTATCTATTATCTAATACACATGTCTAATCAAGTATATCACATCGTATTTGACCCAGTAAAATTGCACATAATTGTATCAAAATTTATTCCTTCAATGGATGAGATTTGTCAGGACATTTTATTTGATCAACTACATACTATGGAGACTGTGGAGCCTACTGAGGCTCATATAGATCTACCAAGGGGTGACGACCGTGTTATGGATCTTGTAGTTACACATGAGGAGGATATTCAGCTTTACCAGATAGATTTTGGGATTCAACAAGAGGATGTTATTCATCATTATCAGTCATATGCTTCTCCAGCTTCTCCGGCTCAGCCACATGTAGATACAAACGCTGACTGGGTTGACCTATATTCTTTATTACAGACATCCAAATCACATCTACCATCTTTTTTACATGTTGGTGAGAATTCCAGCCATCCTCCACTATCATTAGATGTAGGACAGGGTACAAATAGAGAGATTGTACGTCCACCACCTGTCACATAGAAGGAAGTGGGGGTGGCTACTGAGGATGATGTGAAGCATCAGCAAGAGCACAAACATAGACAAGAATGATGTTGATGAATCTAAAATACACATGGATATGGGATAGAGGATCATCCACACTAGATGTGTAGATTATGTTGATTTTTGATTTAATGTACAATATGAATGTGAATTACTATTATTATTTATAGAGTTCTAATTTTGTTAATAAGTGTCTTAATATCATGAAATTATATTCCAAAATTAATAAATTCTATTTTTTATTCATTAATAAATATTAATACACTGGATGAAAATAACTTTGAACATCACGAAATCATGACAAATATTATTGATCTCAATGATTTGAATCCTAGAATGATAGAACATGATTATCTGTTTAAAAAAATTAAATTGCATGAAGAATAATTTCAATGAATAACAATTGTGGAGAGTAGAAGATTATGATTAATGATAAAAAACCACAATATGAGATGAATGTAATTAGATTTTTATTTGGCCAATTTTGAGAAAATATGTATTCAAAAATTATAAAATGACGCATGTTTTACTGGGACAAAATATTCGCTAGAGGATTTTACTGTTAAAATACCTCAATCATTTGATAAAATTATGGACATTATGAAAAATATTTATTTCATATTATTCTAAAAATAATAATCAATTCGTAATCATGTTAGGAATTTGATATCATATATCTGAATACGTTTTGAAGAAGATTGTCTTTGATTCTATTATATAAGATTTCAAATATGATGTATATGAGTGTTTCTCTTTAGGGAGAGGTAAATGAAGAAATATTAAATTAATGATAGAATTAATATATCAATTAGAATCAAATATAATTTCTGTAGAACAATTTGGAATATCATTTTATATAAATATAAATGTTTTTCCTAAATATATGTTCCTTTTTAAAAAAAATACTAATTTGAAAGTGGATGTAAGGGAGTTAATCAAATACATAAGAAATTTTTTCTTCTAAATAAATGATGAGTTTTTAAACCTTTCTATATGATGCCTGAATGGGGTTCACATATCCACTAAAAAATTCATAAAGGATGCGTGAACCCAGTTCACGTATCTACTATTTCTAGGATGTGTGAACGTGGGTCACTCATCATTCGAAGTTGGGATGAAGGTTTCATGAACCCCGTTTACACATCTATCAGTGTCAAAGATGCGTGAATGGGGTTCACGAATCTAGAGACCCATTTTTAAAAATATTTCAAACCCCATACCTTTTCCATAATATAATTTAAAACACAATGATAATAAACCCAGAGTCTGAGTATATAGAGACATATAATTCATCCAAATAATTTTTTTGGATATGTAACTTTTCCATGGAACTTTATGTTGTTACTCTATGTATAGAATCCACCATATTATTTTTTATAATACAATGATTACAGATCTCTTAAAGGATCATTGTTTATACTAAAATAAAAAATATAATATAGAAGTATAACTTCTTGATGGATTTTTCTCAGAGTGGTGATATTTCGGTGAGCAGAGTTTCCATAGAAGAGAACCATGTGAACAACATGAATATAAATTATATCAAAAGAAGCATGAGTATTATATGAGATCCAACAGATTGAAGGTTGTCAGTAGTTGAATCTACTATATGTTTGAGTCTTTTGGATTCAGTTCTTTATACCCATCTTCTATGTACATTATAATTACAAATATTAATTTTATTGAGTCTTAATAAACTTATTATCACATGATGAATCTTATTGTGTGTGAGATTGAATGTTATAATGTCATAATATTTACTATTATATAGGAATTTCATACATGTTCTTGAATATAATAATAAACTAAAAGTGCCACAATAATATTTTTAAATGTATTTTATATTGTGTGTAATATATTTTTATTTGATAAAATTGATAAAGGATATTAGGGGTGGAGAATCATTGGAATTTGAGAAACTTTTTCATGTTTTATTTCCATAATAATTTCTAACCTTTAAAATTATGATAATAAGACCCCCTAGTAGGAAATCCATAATTATGTTTTTCATGTGATGTTCTTATTTTTAGACATTTATATTATTCCATATTCACTATGAATATTATAAACTCATAGCATTACTCATGTGCACTGATGTGTTGAAAAAACATTTTATAATATATTCTCAAGGTGAGGTGGGATATAATAGTTGCACCGCATTTGATACTGTAACAATGAATATTGTGAGAAATGATTTTTCCCATACAATAATATATAGAAGTTAATATTATAGATCCTTTTATGGGAATTGGAGAACATTATTAATTCCAAGGATATGGTGTTCTATTGGAATGTTCAATATGAAAAAGTCAAGGATTGAGACATTAAGAACATATCTTGATGACAACAATAAGAAAACATCTTGATTTGAGATATCAAAATAAATGGATTAAATTATATAGTGAGTTTGCATATATGAATTCATGTTTTTCTAACAAAGGCTTATTTCATTATGGGTTTCTGGGTGTATTTCTAGATACTAAATCTTGAATTTATTTAGTCCCCCCAATTATACTAAGAAAGGTTCCATGAAGGATACCCAGTAAATGTTTCCCAAATATCTGGTATATTATTTTTTTAATTTATAAGTTAGGAAAAATGTTAATCCTCAGCTTTGGTTTTATAATTATTTTTGATTAGTTGATGGAAAAGTTTTATAAACTAGTTTTTTAGAAGAATGAATTTTTGAATTAAATAGTAATAAATATTTATTCTCAATATTTAATGAATATAATATTTATTATATTTTTCAAAAAATAAAGTGGTGATATTTATTGATTAAATAAAATTTCATTATTTAAGGCCTAAAAAATATTGTATATGGTTGCAAAATGTGTTTAATGGTCCACTAGAAATAATATATGATATATCATTTTAATAAATAATAATTTATTTATCTAATAAATGATATTTATTTGTCTTTATGTGTTGTACATGTCATGAAAATAATAATATTATTTATATTATTATAAGGGATTTTGTTTTCTAGGGAATAAGGGAATATATAGGTGGACTCTATGTAATTATTATAAGGCCCCAACCTTAAACATTACTTAATCTTGAGTTACTTCAAGAATTTACGTTGGGGATCTTTTCAGGTTTAGAGTTATGGAAAATTATATCATAAAACATGCATTACATTCCACATTTAAACAAAGTGGTTACATAAAATATTGTACTCATTTTTCCCATTAACGAAAATATATTTAAAATAAAACATGTATTCTTTCTTGACACTTCCTTGAAACTATCATCATATCATGTACCCTTCCCTTGACCTGTGAAAAACATTTCAAAAACTTGGGATGAGCATAAAAATCTCAGTAAGGGATATGAAAATATGGAAACGAAACATGAGTACATGTATACATAAGAATCAATGAAATAATACTTTACTCATAAAACATAATCACTTTAACATACATAATAAAATAATGAATAAATCATAAAAATCATAAGACATAAAGGTAACTTGATGCATTCATAACATTATTACGTAGGGAGTAACACTCTTGGTTACGTATGGAATACCCATCACAGTATATTCAGTAAATCTTATCGGATAAACCTTAACGTTTAACTCCTTCGTGTTACCCAATGCATTGGAGAGCTATATCGTGCTCACCCACCATTAGTTTATCATGGAACCACCCATCTTCATAACAATGACCAACAACCATAACATAATCGTATCACATAAAACATTTATAAAGGAAACATAAAATTTCGACATTTCAATAAAAAGATATAAATACAACACATTGATATAATAAAAAAATTATTAAAACCATTTTCAATACCAAAATAAAATAAATTTAAAACATGGTATTTCTTTTTTCATTGTTTTTAAATAGGTTATGGCTTATAGAAGAAGCCGAAGCTCAAATAATGGTCACAGTGGCAGAGAAGTCGTTGTCGCCGCATACGTATGACAAAACAAACATTCCCTTTTGTAGTTTAATAAAACACTTCATTTAAAAAATATTCCTTTTGGATAAACGTAAAAGTAAAAGGAGTTTATACACCGTATAAAAGATTGTTGTGTATAAAACAGAATATGCCTCAGGGAAAGGAGATTGAGACGAAGTCCTATACCTCGGGTCCGACTTGACTCGATTGTTCTTTAATCTCCTAAATAATAAGCTTGAGTTAATTTCTACTTGCTGAAGAACCTTTTTCAAATTCATTATTCCTTTTATATCATTTATTACCATGTCATGAACACTATGTAATTATTTAAGTTAATAACGACCATTTTAACGATCATTGCTACTTGAGTCAAAGATAAACTCTTTATAATTACAAGTTTGTTCAAGGGGTAAAATATCCATTATATAAAGAATTATATTCATTATGTTGATATAATATATATAATATATATCAATTATATACATGAATTTATAATATTACATAACATTTAGAGGTAAGAAATGAAATGCACCGTTCATGGAGACGGTAAGCCGTACGTACGCATGAACACTACATCCATTTCTATTTAATATTTAATGGAATTAAAACATAATGATACATAATAGGATTATAATTCCAGTATGGTATCATATATAATATCAATAAATCTATCCTTTATATGTACGACATATGGTATTAACGAATCAAATCACTTTGAGGGGGCGGTTGTCCGCACTTTCTAAAATGATGATATCTCATTTACCCATAATGGAATGCCATAAATGAAAAATACAGAAGCTTATGAAAAACATAAACAAACTATATATCATATATAAATATAGTGACATATTAATGGCCACATTTGAAGGTGTTATATGAGTGTTGAACAATCATCATTTCGTGAGGCAGAAATTCTCCATCCACAGAAACAATATGTTCTTTAACCATTATATGTAGGTGTGTGTAAGTGTAGCTAGAAAAATTATTATAAAAAAATCATAGTATATTGAATATACTTGAGTTGTTTCAAAATAAATGAATAAAAAGAGTTTATGTTGTTGGAGAAGCAAAATAAAACAAAAGAACACAAGTGAAGACATTACCTTAAAATCGGGTAACTCTTTTTTGATTTGAGATCAAAGGCTTCCTTGGGAAGACTTGGGGCCAAAGTGAGGCTTCTAGGAGTAAGAGATTGATTTTTAGAGACACAATGGGCAGGATTTGGCCAGGCCAAAGTCTTGAGAGGTGTGGGTAAGGAGGTAGAGGTGGGGGCCTTTTATAAAAAGATAGGAGGGGCACCCTTGGAAAGGTATAAAATGTAACTTTATTTTCAAATGAGTTGCGAATTTTAAATGTCCCACATTGATGTATTTAGAGGATAAGGCGATAATGGTTATAAATATACTCATCCAATAGGACTTTTACAAGTTTAGGTCCTAGAGTTTACAGTATATATTAATTTTCTTAAATCATTAAATAATGAGGTAATCGCTGCATCATCATGATGTCGTAAATAATTTAATTTATATAATGTCTAGAAATTATAAATAAAATACTATGATATAGGAGATATTTTTAGATTTCTAATTAATATTTATAGTCCAAGAGATCAGTTATGTAGACAAAATTAATTTTTTTTTACGTAGGTGATACATTCGTTGTTATATTTATCTTTAAAAATAAAAAGATAAAAAGTCATTATCACACAAAAGTGATTCCATGGGGTCCCCAAGTTTGGAACAAGGCATCCCATGGTCGTCCATGACACAACCACTAGTATTAGGACACATTTTGGGGTCATTTTTTATTATTATGATATTATTTTATTATCCTTAACTACCCGATTACTAATTAATCAAGATAATTAAAGATAATTACCGTCGTTACTATTCATAATATCCAAAAACAAAAGAGTCTAAATTAGATAATTTATAACTTATGATTAAAAATATGGAATCCATTTTACCAAATTCCAAACATAAAAAATTCAATAATTAATTTAAAAATAATTCTCGTTGTCAGAGCAAATAGCGTGTTTATTAAACAATATCTATGAAAAGTTTGACACTTGTTTATGACCAATTCCAAAGTGAAATTAATTATAATGACCACCATTGGATTAAATGGTAAAAATATATTATAATTACAATTTATGACCAATTAATAATATAATCTAACCATATAATTAAATTAGATGAAAAAGCAGTTTTGATGTAAAATGCAGTATTTTTTACTATTCATTAAAAAATGAACATGGTCAGAAAAATACCAAATATTTACCCAAGGTAAATATCAATGTCCCAATAGTAAAGAATAAGTTTATTTTGAAAAATATAGCTTATAAAATTGTCAAAAGTTAGATTTAAAAATCGTTCACAATCAAAAGGAGGTAAAACAATCTTTTAAAAATATTAGAGTCTTCCATGCATAAGATTGGATTTATTCTAATTTTAAGCCTCTAAGACACTATCTAATTCCTAAATAGACATATATAAGAATATATATTATTCATTACTTACATGGGATGTCACAATTATAATCTATATTATTCCTTTATAAATACTATCTTTTATAACTTTACATGGTTGGCCACTATTTATGCACAAAAATACATATAGAATTGCATTAAAATCTAAGAGAGAATGTTATCAATAATGTGATAAAGAAATTGAGTTATAATCATCCTAAACTAAGACATCATTTCAAGATTTCCTCCAAAAAAATAATCCATGATGTTATTCTTCCTATTATAAATGAAAAATGTTTCATGAAATCTGAATTGACCACACTAGATCCTGATGACTCTATGGAAACATTTGGTGATTTTGGAGGACATGTGGATCACCACTACAGGAATTTTACATTGCATATTATTACCTAATTAATATAAGATAAGATAAGTGAACAAAGTCATCAATTATGAAAGATTGCATTATAATGTAATTCTAAATGTATTTATAAATAAAATTTAAATTATATTTGATGATCGATACTTATTTTTTTGGAATAAAATTTTCATTTAATTATAAAATTAATTTCTTTATTCATGAAATTATACATCATATACATCTCATAATATTTATCAATTAAGAAAAGATGATTTTATTATTCACATTGGTGCTTTTGATATGCCATAAACCATCTCCCTCATCATGATTCGATCCTTGTCATTAAAATTTTAAATGTATAATCCATGATACAAATATTAGATGTTCAATAGAATGTACCCTCAAACCATATTTCATGCATTACAACAGAAAATATACATCTCACATTTCTTCAAAAATCATTTCCATGTAATAACATCGGGTTTTCATTCCACCACGGTTCTCTATATAATGAGTTATTGCAACATATTGGACCTATAATCTAAGAAAAAAATACCCAATTTTTTTGTGATTAATCATTGATGAAGGTAAAAAGAATAATGGAAAACTATGAAAATCAAGATGGCTATAAGGGATTTAGATTGACCAATTCCTCTCCATCTTCTATGATGAATTCCATAGACACAGTCCTTTCATTTTCATTATAATTATAATTTGAGTCCCAATAATCCTTCTATGACTAACGTTTTCTCCACCTTATCTAATAACTAGTTGAGATACCCATTCCATAACTAACTTATTCTAGTATTTTTTCAAAAAAACATTCCACATTAATTTTTTTTGATGAAATTTTATGTATTTTTCTCTTTTAAAACCTTATAAACATATTCTGTGTTAATACAAAAACACCATATTCAAACAATAATGTAAAAACCCACATCGTCCATATATATGTTCTATTTGTCATTTTTCATCCATCCAAACATGATTCTAATCATATAAGAGATAGAAAATCACTATTTTCAATATTAATGGGATCTCCCCAAATAAATTATTCCAGAAGAAAACACCATTATCCTCTTATCAAACAATAGGTGATGAAAACCTAGTGCAAAAATATAAAGAGGGATGGAAACACACTAATTTAAAATTAAAAATACTCATATATTTTGGATTTATAGATATTACATGAAAATTATTTTGAAATAGACCTTCGAATCTCCCCAATAATTAATCCTCATTTTCTCCTCAATTTATAATTTGAAAAATTTTAATGACCCAATCAATGATAAATAAAATTATATATTTTTTTTATTAAAATTATTTTTATATATTATAGTTATTGAAAAATCATGTACTTATTTGGGTTTATTATATAATTTTAGATTTAAAATACCATTAACAATAATAAATTTTGATAATATAGTCATTTAACATTAATCTTATTATTAGTATAAATTTAAGGTTTTAAAAAAATGAAATTTACATATATAATGGATGTGATGGACACATCAAGTAGGAATATACCCTATAAATCCCATTTATTGGTGATCCCAAGGGAGAAAAAGATACTAGGTTTTTATCTCAACCAATACCAATCTGAGATCCAACAACAAAATCACAAATAGATCCAATTATTGGATAAGTTCAAGATCATTCAGAGAAAATAAAAAACCTTGTGCATTAAACCACCCAACGAAAATATCACTGTTGTGTGCCTTTCCTGTATTGAATTTTCTGGTGTAATAAAGGGCTATGTAAGATGAATATAATAATATGTATATGTATATGGTATAAAATAATGAATATATATTTTTCATAATATTATTAATTTATAAATTATTTTGACTTTGCAATTATAAAAATTGTATATTTGGGTAATATGAAAATTATGACTGAAAATTGGTTTTTATTATTATGAAAACACTTTTAAAAAGAAAGTGAGAAACATACCATGACATCAACACATCTCAAATTCACCACTTCACCACTTCACCCCTTAAAATCATACAAGCACAATTTATGAAATCCATTGAATCCTTCAAACTAACAAGCAATCACAGCTGGTGCCAATGTTACCAAGAAATGGCCGGGGTACCACAAACATGGGGAAACAAACATCAAGAGAGCATGAGAATCCACAAAACCTGTCTTCTCAAAAGCCCACCGATGCGACCATCGACACCATCCCAAATCCACAAACCCGCCCGAAGACTCCAGTTGGATTCCGCCCAACCATCCAGAGAAGTGAGATGGGCCCTGAAAAGAGCACATCCACAAAGGGCGATGAACAAACCAAAGTGAGGATGACCAGGCCGTCTTAACGCTGAACCCTACTCCGTAGGCAACCGCAGGGCAACCTCGGACCAAACACCACTCCGCTAACATTTTCCAGCATCTCTCAAGATGCAAAAACCCAAAACCAAGAGATCGTGGTAGATCCAAATCATCATCATCGCAAACAAAACCGAAAAAACACCCCATTAAATCGATCACAACCCATTCTCACTGCCAAAGAAACATAACATGAAAATTTAACCCCACAATCATCACTGCAACACTAGTCTCCACCCATAAACCAACACAAATAGACCACATCAAGCCAACCAAGGTACCCCAGCTAGTACTCAAAGCATCTAGTGAAACAACGCCATCATCGCAGAACTGGATCACGACCCCTTCTTTGAAAAACGGATTGCTACTCAACAACATTGAAGCTGCCCCCACAGCTGTGGAAGAAGAAGGTTTGGATCGGGAGGCTGGAGCGCGACCCCGAAGCCTTAACAGATCGATTCCCCAACAGATCTACTGCATGACACACCTGAAGCGTGCCTCTTCGTATGCCAGAGGCTGTATCCTAGAAGTGAGGATATAAAGTGGAATGATGAGTATAATATACATCCATATTAGAGTGTGATTATAGAAGCAACTAACCAAACATCATACACATCAGAGAAAGAAGAAGAATAAATAAACTGAAACTAAAACATGTTGTAATAATATGAAATACAATAAAAGGAATGAACATCCATGCAATATATAAAAAATTAATCACATACTAGAATGATAAAATATATATATAATAAATAACTAAAAAATAAAAAAACATTATCTACTTCCAACTCAGGGCCACAACACATGCCCAGTCTCTAGTTCCTAGTTAAAATACTTCAGCCTGACCTGTCAACTCCCCAGGGGCATCCCTCTCATCCGTGATATCCTGGGCCTCCTCCCAATCCATTGGGAATTTGTTTTGAACCAAAATAAATATATATGTTCATCAAACACACTGATGTTGATGTATATAGGGTGATAAATAAATTTAAGTTGGTCACCCCAACAACGAACCTATAAAATCATACCAAAAGTTCATGCTCATGAAATATTCTTGGCATAGCCAAAATGTAAATAAATAATAAATAAAAATAAACCAATGTAAACCCATAGGTTTGAGGCATCGATCAAATATACCTGCTTCATAAAATTATATTTTTTCTCTAATAAATTCTTAATGACCATGAATCCAAAAACCCTTGGGCTCCACACCCATGGTAGCCTCAATAAAACCTATAAATTTTGGAGACCAAACCTATGATAGTTTTTCCATTCAAGACACTAAAACATGTCATCCAATACTATGTCATCAAGAACCAAAAACTATATCATACAAGGAACCTACATGCCTCTAACCCAATTATCATGCTAAGTGCACTACTAATCCCACACCATTAGTCTGACATAAATCTCATGTATCATAAAAATATTTCCTGGAGCCTCAGTCTAGAACATAGAAAATATCAAAACATTAATTCAAGGATCTTCATTACTTAATTTAATCACATTTGATATAAATCATCAATGTATCCTCATTTTGACATTTAATCAATGGTTTTAGATCTATTTTCCACCATCTATCCCTGATGGTATACCATCATCTCATAGAGGATTCATTTTCACGTAAATATAGAAGTTTAATATTTGTTTCCGGAGTTTCATTTTGACACTTAAACCATATAGTATACTATATATGTCCAAAACCTCATTTTAGTAACCATATATACATAAAACTTCAGAAGTTCCCAAATAATCTCAATTGGCCTTCCAATGAAGAATAATCATCAATCCAGCATCTAATTCCACATGGAATTCCATCATCTTCTAGAGCATCATCCAGGTACACTAACCATGAATTATACTATTAGTGTCTATAGACTCAATCTGACACCATATTTGAATTATACCTTATAATTTAGGACAATTACTCCTATACCAAACCACATATATATTGTGCCACAACCACAACACTCAACATTAAAAAAAAATAATGCATCAAATACCTCTATCCTACACTCAATCCATGACCATATTATCAGTACAAAAATACTACCTCAGTAAAACAATGTAAAACTCAGATAACCAAATCCATACTTGTGTATCATCTATCTAGATATCTCATCCATCATTTCCCCATAAAATCAAACATTAACCTAGATCCTAAGGTAACACCCAACCACAAAATCCTAGCTTCAAAATCATAAACCATATCTCTACATCTGGAATCCATAGAATGAATAACAAGGGATGGTTAAACACCCATTTCCATCACACGATCCTCAAATAAACCAGTGTCCACTACATGAACAGGAAAAACTATAAGGGTTTATCTATATCATACAATAAAATAGGGAAATACCATCATAAGAAACATCCTCAAGCGGCAATCTGTGGCCACTAACCAATCCTGGATAAACATCCTGATGACCTATAACACAAAATAAGGTGTATGCCTGATAATATTTCTCAATAGCCGACCATGAAATACACCAATCACATAAAAAGAAACCATCCCATTATATGAATCCTCACGAGTCCCTCAAACTCAAAATAACACCACATTGACACCCAACCATAACTACCATCCAATGATGTCATCCATTCCCAAATGTTCCATCAATCTTGAACCTCACACCTAGGATGAAATTCTTCACTTCTATAACCTTGAGATAATATTCCAGCTATACAGGGACAAACTATAGTACCCTAATGATATTAGTTGAATCCCACCTCCATGGATCCTTCCAAGTAACCTCAATAAAAATATCAACGGAACAATTAGGCCTTGCAAAACACTGATATCAGAAACCTCACAAGGAACTGTATCTCTTAAATAAAACCACTATATGATTCTGAATTCAAACCTAAAGGAAATCCTTCATTTAAACAACCATGGTATAAAATTTTTTCAGACAACCACTATATGTCAAAAGGATAGCCCAATCATGAAATATGTGAAACAACACTCAAAATGGACTAGTAATAAGTCTAATTATATTTATAAGGGTCAAAACACCCAAATCCCCTCAAAATGGAACAATTGAAACTCACATGGAATGTATGACCTATAACATGGTGTATTCTTCCATATCCCCCCATGGGGATGAACACCAGTCAAACATGGCATCTATAACCCATGTACATAGCTTTCTTTTCAACTATATGGTGTGTTCCCTCTTGGAGGCATATACCTGTGTAATTCACATGGCCCATACATGTTTACTCATCAGGATGTTTACTCACACATGATTTGTCACCGACACGTGGTATAGTAGATTACCATTCATTACAATATCCCCCCAACATGGGTCATCGACCATGTACTCTATCACACACTGAGTGATTTTACATGCCATTCCTCCAGATTACATACCATGTAGTGATATTATTCTCTTATTCCGTGAACAATATGAACTCATGGTGTGTGGTATAAAAACCATATGATGTATAACAAGGTTTCCAAAACCAGAAGCCCCTTCAAATATCTAAAAACCCCATTTTTTCCAAATAAGCATAGTTCAACCCTCATTGGTTCATTAGTAGTCATAATATGTAATTTAAAATTAATAATGAGTAATCTATAGTGATTATGGAATAAAAATACAATACTAGCCTACCTTATGGCATAAACAACGAATCATTGGGTCCAAATACTCTTCAGGGAGGTTTTTCACCATGACCTAATCCCAATATTCAACAAGGATGAATTCAAACAAAACCTCTTTCTCCTCCCCCTACTTGGGCGACCATCCAACACAAGGTAGGATCCATCTCCATACCTTCTATGTGCGACATACCGAAAACGGTGGTGGGGATATTCTTTTAATAAGCATAATTCAGTTAATCAATTAATTAGATAACCCTTTTTATATATAACCTTAGTCCTATGATATAATGTTAGTTTATACATCACCTAGAAAAGGACCCCCATCATTGACTCAATAGTGGTTTCTGAATCAAAATTTGAAAATCTATTCAAAATAGATCATCAGCTAAACCAACATGAATTATTTAATATTTAATTTTACTAAATATTATATATTATTTTTAAACCATAATTGCTCAAAAATCCACCAGCCTTTTATCCTATGGTAAACATCCTTTTTAGGTCCAAAGGCACGGTCCAAAAAATTTCTTGATATCAATAATGAGGGGAATATGGCCTTTTTACACCCCATGAGTATCCAAATAAAAATAAAATCAAATTTCTATTAAAATTTCAAAACCTATAAAAAATGGAGCGTCTAAAATCATGCACTATTATTGATCTCAACATTGAGAGTCCTCTGTGAAATTATGAACACACTAATCAGCCCACCTTGGTCATCATCCCATGATCAAATAGTTGTGTTCTACTTGAAGATGTCAATCGAGTTTTGTACATAACCTTGAAGATAAGGCATACAAACCATGATATACCATGCTACTTCTTGAAACCCTAAACAAACCACCAAGACAATGCCTACCTAGAACCATCCATCCAGATTCACAACATAATTTAAATTACCTTATCAAACT
Organism: Viscum album; assembly: GCA_963277665.1. Classification (NCBI taxonomy): domain Eukaryota; kingdom Viridiplantae; phylum Streptophyta; class Magnoliopsida; order Santalales; family Viscaceae; genus Viscum; species Viscum album. The sequence continues at coordinate 608,865,842 of OY728129.1, read as the reverse complement.
CGTGGTTCTCACCACCATATGATTACCCTTATATTTGTCTCACAATCATACACTGTTTCTACACCCCATTCCCCAATAACAAACCTAAACTAAATTTAGCCATATCTCTCACAATAAAGAGATAAAAGGAAACATCTAATATCACCTATTACCATTATACAAGATCCAAAACCCTAGTATTCATCTATATCTGACCCACCCTAAGGAAATCACCCATATAAATCCACTAGTGTACTCCCGACCATACTACTTTACACACACCGCTCTATGAGTTAAACCTAATGGAGGGCCTCAATCACCCTAAGGAAACATCATTTCAAAATGGTATATAGTGGATTCCCTCTTATAATACTCTAGATGTTGTCATGATATTGGGAATGATCCCCTCAAAACTGAGATCATATTATGATATCATCAAAAAATACCACCACAATCTCATACATTAAAGAAAATCATTGTTCTATTGAAGGGACTAATCTCACCATACCCACAAGTTTTTCATCACACCAAAAAAGGTACCAGCCAACTCATGTCTTCCTATAGAACTGAATCACATTAGACATACACTCTCACAATGACTGATCTATCAGAGAAATGTTACAATTCTCTTTCTTCCATGATTTAACTATCACATAACCATTACACATTATTGTATAACCCATTCATAACAATTTGTCAAAATTCATCAAGTCACATCTCATGATACTCAATATAAAATCCCTAACCATAAAGCATGATCACATCATGTATACTTGTTCCAAATCAAATCCACAAGGGTCAAATTACCCACACAACCATTACCTAGGCTAGACACCAAAATAAACTGGCCCCTCTAAAAAACACATTGAAGAAACATTGGAATATAATAAAATAATTTTTTAAAGTAAAATTCATATATCTATACATAAAATTCACAAATATAACTCACCAATATATTCTCCCATCTCACAGGTCGACATCAAAAATCAATCTACTTTAACTCTCTAATCTGGAGTCGTGTTAAAAGGCCACTAGGAACTCCCACCTAGCCATTCTGATCAAATATCACATTAAACCACTAGGTCCAACCACCTATGTATAATCTATCTCACAGAAATCTGAAACACACAATGAAACATCACGAACCCATCTTAAAAACACACAACATGAGAAAAAAAGCACCATACTCTAGTTTATCACACTATAATGGAATAATATAACACCCAAATTCCAATACCTAGGGTTTACATCCTCTCTTAACATCCTCACATCATACTGCACCATATAGGTCCATGATATAAAAAAAATGAAACAAAACCACCAAAAAGGGTTTAAATATCCTAGACCTACACAATACATACCGACCAGGGAAACTACACTAACAATTCATGAGAATCACACCAACCTGCTCATCATAGAACATCTCACCATAGATCCACAAAAACATCAATTAGAAGGAAATCCATAAAAGGACACATTATGAGGCATATAAATTATTGACCCTATATGCTAAACATGATTCCAGAGATTCCACTTGAATTTTCAGGCCAAGAGTCAAAATAAAATCATATTCCTCTTTTCAATGGGAAAATATTATAAATACATCAAAACCAATAACATCCAAAAAAAGAATTTTGTCGCTCGAAGTGAATATCATATACAAACATAACATAAAAAATCGACAACATCAACCTCATTCTATTGTAACCTAGAATTCTTATCTAATTAAAAGTTTGAGATGCAGTATCCTAGTATCCATCACATGTTACAAAAAAATCCATAAATATCAAGTCTAAAACAAAAAAAATAGTGAAATGATTGGAATCAAACTCCTCCGATACCACTTTGTAACATCCCATAGTAGATTCCACTAAAACTACTTCTACAAGATAGTTTTTCAAAAGATCTCAAAAACTCCTCCTCGTACGCTAGAGGTTATTGACTAATAGGGGGTCTAAAGTGGAAATGTGAGGTTGTAACCCCCTGCCAAGACATTAGAGTGTACATACAAATGTAAATACCCATAAATCATACACAACTAAGAATGTGTAAGAATAAATAATCTAAAACTATTTCGTCCTATTAGAAAAGAAAATTTAACAAATGGCCTGAAAATGAATGACATACAAAAAAACAACCTCCCAATAGGCTAATCATATATACAAAAAATATGTGAAAAATAAAAACAACATTCCCCATTTCCAAATCTTGGCCACAACAGATACTAGTCTCCAGTTCCCTGTCAAGGTGATCCAGCTCAACTAGTCGACTCTACATGATCATCCCACCAAACCATTAAATCCTGGGTCACAACCCAATTTTGCATCCATATGTTATCAACCATAAATCAGAAATAATGTCTTCATACAAACCAAGGATAACATAAATGGGGTGAGAAACAAATCTCAATATTCAGCCTCCAATAGTGAACCAATAAACTACTTCCATAAGTAAATAAACATGAAATATGATCATAAAAAATTTGACATGACTAAATGAAGAGTAAAAAATAAACAAATGTAAATACTTAGAATTAAGGATGAAATCAACCATACCCGCTTAGTTAATGATGGGGTATCTATAAGCATGTCCATAGGACTATGCATATCAAAACCCACAAGCACCACAACCATGCTGGCAACAACCAAACCTTAATCTTTAGAAGATACATATTATGATAATCTTATCATCTAAGATACCAATCACTGACCTCCCATAATATTCCCTCAAGAACCAAAAATTATATCATACTCCACAACTTGACACCTTTTTCCCAGTTATCACAAAAACATCAATACGAAGCCCATACCATCAGTCTAACATCTACCACATGTATCATGATAGTAGTTAATTGAGAATTATTCATGAACCTATACCATAAAAAAATATTCATTCCATGAGCATTAGTCTTACATCTATCCAAATTTAAAATCAATAATTCATGGCGCCTTAGTTTGGAATCTATATCATGGATGTAGAGCATCATCACACTATCCATCCCAACTGGTATAACATCATTCGCTTGAGAATCCATCTGGAACATGAACAAAAAAGTATACTATCATTATCAAAATCCATAGTCTAACGCCTAATCAATATTGTATAAATTCCATGCCTGATACCCTTGTCCAGAAACAATATATATATATATATATGAATTAAGTGGTTCATAGAGAATCAGTTTATCCCATACCAAAGAGAATAATCATTACTACAACAACCTATTCCTTATAGGAAGCCATCATCATAGAGATAGTCATTCTGGTACTCTAACTGTGAAGTCTACTGCTAGTGACTAGAGACTCAGTTGGAAACCATACCCATAATATTCCTTTTCTTCCCAGTGAATCTGTCTAGCCTCATACCACATATAGGTGAAAAGAATACTCATTAGAAAAAAAACATGCCCAAAACCTCATTCCATTAATTAAACCATGAACAGAATACTAGTACCAATACAAAGAATCATTGCAAAAATCTCAATCAAGGATATCAAAACCCAAACGTATGGATCATCTGTTCAACTCTCTCATCGGTCAGAACCCATCAACACATAAATCATTCCCAGTACCAATGTAACACCCAACCATAACACCATATAATCACATGAATAAAATAAATCTATACATTTCCAATACATAAAAACATAATGAGGGATAGTCATACACCCATTCCTTTCACAATGTCCTCAAATAAGAAAATTTCCATAACAAGTGTAGAAAACCATACAAGGGTTCCTCTATCTCAATCATGAACTCGGGCTAATCCCATAATAGGAAACAACCTCATGTAACCCTTAGTTGCCTCAAAAAGTTTCTTGATCAACAACATGATAAATTGACATCCAAAAGAGAACCAATGCCTTAATATCATTCTCAATAACCAACCATGGAATCCAACGACCATTAATACCAAAACAAACCACTATGGGTGTTTCCAAGAGCCCCTCAGACTCAAATAAACACAATATAAACACCGAACACAAATTCCATCCAATAATGTTAACCATGTACAATGGTATCTACCACCCCGATCCCCCCACATAAGATATAAACCAAAACTGCTCAAACCACAAGCAACTGCTCTCGATATATAGGGACTGCCAAGATCCCCAAAGATAAACTACTCAAATCCCACCTCCCTTGTTACTTCCATTGAACCACAATAAAAATGACATGGCATGCTTAGTAGAAGACAAACACTGAGTTCACAATCCTCACCTCACATTGTAGCTCACAACCCAAGACACTCGATGATTCTAAATCCAAACATCAAGATATTACTTATAGTACACCACTATTGTCCAAACATCATCATAGATGAAATATATTGGATTAAATGTTCAAACTATCATGATCTATGTTGTAAAACACTAAAAATGGACTAATCAAAGGTCAAATTCTATTTCCAAGGAAAAAACACTCAAAAACACCTTAAAGGGTAAAAAAGACTATCACAATTCAAGTATTCCTAAGACATGTCATGAGCTCCCAGAGTCCCACATTGGCATGTACTCTAGTAGAACATGGCCTGTATAACCCATGTAAACAACATTTAATTCAGCTACAACATTTTTAACATATATGGGTCAACTACACATGTACTTCACATTTCATTTTCTTTTTTCCCAATATTGATGTGTACTCACACACGGTATTTCACCCTATGGGGTATGGTCATGTACTATATAAGGATATTCTCACCATACATAGGTCATCTGGAAATTTACTCTATCACATTATTATTAATGCTACATAGACTGTCCTTTAGATTACAAACAGTTTAGTCTTATTTATTTTTATTCCCAAAATAAGAAGAAATAACATCATATGTTCTTGAAACCACATGAAATGTAGTCAGGTTTTCTGAACTAGAAACCCCTGTGAACCTCCCAAAACCCCCTACATTCCTCAAATAAGCATAGATCAACATCCATGGGGTCCTTATCGGTAATAATAAGGATTTAAATATAAATATAACTAATCTATACGGATTGGATAATAACTATAAAAATATTCTTATCTCATGGTCTAAACACCAAATAAACATGTCTAAATCCACTCAAACTAGATACGACACCATGATCCATTCCCGATCTATGACAATGAAAAATTATGGCTACATTTCCTTCTCCTCCCCCTCCATATCTGACTATCACATGCAACGGTGGAACCGTACACTCTCCAACCATGTATAAAAACTCCAAAATTGAGGGGTGGGGGGATACTCTTAATAAATTAAATTTAAATATTAAATTTATTAAATACCCCTTTTTATACCTAAACCATGTCCCATAACTCAATAAGATATTATGCCTCTCATAGTCAAAACACCAAATTCTAAACTCAAATGTGGAGTTTGGATCTCAATCTAACACTTTGTTCAAATTATTTCACCACCCATACCTACATGTATAATTTAATATTAAATTTACTAATTGTTAAATATTATTATAAAACTAAAAATAATCATAAATTCCCCAACCATCTATCCTAGGATAATCTCTCTATTCTGGGATTAATCTGGTGGTATTAAAAATTATCTGAGCTCTTCTTATAGGGGAAAATAAATTTTTTACCCCTCATGAATAAATGAAAAAAATTCAAAATTCTTCTAAAAATTCAAAACCCAAAAAGCATAGGTCACAAAAAAGAACATGGCTTGGCTTATGTAATTAATTACATTACTAAATATATTCCAAAATCAATGTTTGGAAGAATAAAAATAATGAACTATGCACACTTTCCATATATATACCCACCCAAGAACTTCTACTACTTTAGTCAAAAATTGTATATCAAGTCCTAACACTATCCTACCCTCTATAGAGTCATCCCAAGGTGACCCATTATCTTAATAATCCTCTCCCAAGCTTTTTAATAACCCTTTCTTAGTAAGGGAGTTTTTTTATCTCATATTTATTCAAGAAGCATCACTAGCATGTTTCATTTAAATCATATTACTAATGTTGAGATATGTTCCTATGAATCCCCATAAATTAACATGTGATTTATGAATGATGATATATCCATTTTACTCTTATTATGACCTCCCATGAACATTTATGATCCTCCAATATGTTACTTATGATTTATTGTGATTTTCTTTGCCAAAAATTTGTGTACTGAATACCCATACCCATTTACAATCAATGGTGTTCACCATTATGAACTTATACTTATTTTATTATAGACTTAAATGTATATAATACATAAGCCATCATAATAGGATTAAATTATTTTAAATATTTCATTATATATGTGATATTTTTGGTACATATATGCATGTACATGATATGATCTTGATGGGTGTAACCAGAGAGAACTCAAATGAATTGGGTAATGTTTTAGTGGAATGAGATGCCATATATGGTGAATGAGAGTTTATCCTAAGAACATAATTCCATTTTGTATTGGTATTTAACCTTTACATATTCCTATAATGTCATGATAAATGTTATAGAGACATTCCCATATTACGTTTATGTAATTAGACTATAAAATGCCTTATAATTGTTGTTTATGACTCTAACCCATTTTTAAGTCCCATTGATATTATTATTGACTAACATGTAATAAATTATCTGTGTTATTATTTTTTTTATTCCATTATGAGGATTTATAACTCTCACCATTTATATGTATCTCCCCAGGTTATCCTATATAGTATTTGTGATCTACTGACTTCTAAAAGAATGCAAAAGAAATATTGAATAATTTTATTGTATCCCATGCTCGAGATGTAATGTTATGAAATTAATTCTAAAATAAAAAAGTATTCACGATCCTATGGTTTTTATTATGTATATCCATATCTAAAATATCATAAATTTATTTATAATAAAGATAATTTTTATTGTAGTTTGTATTAAAAAAATTCAGTGATTTATCAGTGTATGATTAGAAAACTAAAAAAAAAATCCTTATTGATAAGACTTAACATAATAAAAAATCCCTAAATATTTGTAATGTATATAGTTAGTGGATTATAATAAAATAAATTCATATTTTGAAACTACATGTGGACCTATATTTGGAACAAATGTACTAAGTGGTAACACACATAAACAATGCTTTGAGCTTAACCCGGTCAGGTCCTTGTGTAAGTAAACATGCCTTGATAGAAAAACTGTTTACCAATAAGGGGGATTATTATTGGGTAAATTAAAAATCTCATTATGAAAAATTATTAAGATGAAAAATTACCATAAGGGTTTATGTTCAGAAATAGATTATTGATAAATTATACAGATGCATGGAAATTCATATGTTAGTGAATAAATGTCATTTATAAATTACCCCTTTAATGACATTGGATTCATGTTTATGTGTTTAATATTTTAATGATACTCATATTTAATTTTCCTTTTATTCTATCTGATGTCAAATTTTTTAGGGATTTAGTAAACAACCAATGTTATGTCACATTGGATAACATCCCAACTCCATGGGAGTTTTAATTGTGAAATTTGTGGCGATATTCTCTTAGTCAACTCAGGTTATGAATAGAAACACGAATAAGGTTGAATTCCCAAATCCCACTATTAAATAACATGTTGGAATTGGGACCACTATGAAACAATGTCCTCTGAATTCTAGTGGAGCATCAGATCTCTTGATCACAAAACAATAAATCAACTCCATCGACGAGATATTCTCCATTACTTAGTGTTATTATAAGGAGATGGTTATAATGGATATTAATCATATGGAGGGATATTGGGATCTGTGGTGGAAATTGTTCAATAATATGAACCCTATACATGTGATTGAAGTGATTTGGTGGAAGGAATCTTGGATTTTGTTTAATAATTTTTCCTATCACACTGTATGAATTAAAAGGAGCTATATTTCTATTCCCTCAATAAAATAATGTTAAATATATCATAGTGTTTGAGAAAAAATTCATAATACTATTATAATAATCCTAATTCATTTTTTTTTCACCAAATAAAACTTCTAACACTTCTTTGGTGAGATAAAATAGTATTTACAAAAATCATTGGTGATCCAAGACTTTGATTGCTTTGAGGAAATTGTCTGGTGTTCCGACATTGATAAGATGGATATTGAAAAATATGAATGGAATACTGGGATAATGAAGTGGAAAGTGCAGTTTAATTATGATAGGGTGATGGATAAAAATAATATTTTTAATAAATATCAATATCTAATTTTTTAAATGTGTGGAATGAAGAACCATGGAAATCACATATAGGGGACAAGAAAATACTTTAGGTTAAAAAGGAATGGAACCTAATATGTGTTTCCCAATGGGATAATCCATCAAATGAAATGGAAGAAAGGAATTATCCATCCTATCCTTATCATATTTTCCAATGATTCAACTTAATAGAAGATGAAAACTATATGAACCATTGCCCTTAACCAAGGGTCATCAGAGATAATATGCACCAACAAACTATAACGTATTAATGGATTTCATATTATATCAGAAACACTGATGTGGATCCTAAAAATGGAATAGTGTTTTGTATGATAGTTATTTACTCACAAATAGAAAATTTACAATTTGATTCAGGTTCTATACATTATGTTATATCATGATTTCATATTATAACTATACAATCACTAGCATAATGAATGGAAGTTGAAATATCGGTGAAAATAGAACGGGGTGGATAATTACATCATAGGAATATAAATAATCTCCTATAATTATTTGTAGGATGAACATTCTATAGAACCCTATAATAAACCATATAGTAGTAATTTTTGAAAATATTGGTATGGATTCGATTGACATATGAAGAAGTAAACTCAATTTCCATGAGAATGATATCAATATTTGTATCATGGACTATCCCCCAATTTTGTACAGTTGAATGGAAGTGGATGAATCGTCATTAGAAATAATATCTCAATAATGGATATTATTTAAATATGAGAAAGATTATAATTTATGAATGACTGAGTCTGAGGATAAGATCATCCTTGGAGACATGCCAATTATGATGGAATACACTAATGTGCCGATTGATTAAATGTCTTGTCATCTGTATAGTTGATAGGTTATGTTTTCAATTGTTTTTTTCGCATGGGGAACTTCCATAATCCCAGAATCCATCTAGAGTGGTTGTAGTGGAACCTAAAAAGATTAGGAAACAACTATAAAAACATATAGATGAATGATTCATTTTCTCTAGTGCTTCACCTGGGGTTGTACCAGTCCGCATCATGAAGAATAAGAATGGGTTAGTGCACCTTTTCATATATTATCATGATCTAAACACGATCATGATATATAAAATGCAGCCTCTTCAATGGATTGATATCTTTTTTGATCAACTATATGGCATCCAATTCTAATCCATGGTGAATCATTAGTCTGGGTATTATGAAGTTAGGTTGAAGAAGGAGGATACCCTGAAGCCTACATTTCATACAATGCATTGGTAGTATGAGTTCTTAGTAATTCCATTTTCACTCTCTAATACTCTATTATTATTAACGTGTATGATGAATAGTGTATTTATTTATAACCTTAAAAAATTTGTGGTATTATTTATATATGATATTTTAATATAATCCAAAAGCAAAGTGGATAATGAGGAGAATTTGAGCATTGTTCTTAAGACCATAAGAATGGATAAGATTTAGGAAAAGCAAAAAATTAGAGTTTTGGTTAGAGGAAGTCTAATAAATGGGGAATATTATAATAGTAATGGAATATATGTGGACCCATCAATGAAATAAGTAATTTAAGGGTGTTCAAGGACAAGATCTATGATAGAGATCCAGTATTTCAATGGTTTTTCTGGGTACTATCATTTATTTTTCAGAAATTTATCAAAATTTTCAAATCCTCTCACCAAGATAAAATAGAATGGTGTAATTTTTTATCAAAATAATGAATATGAAGAGAGATTAGGGGAAGTGAAAAATAGGTTGATCACTACACATGTACTTAACATAACCACAGGTGTGAAATATTTCATGGAATACAATGATGCTTAAAAGGATGGCGCGAGCTATGTGTTAAAGCGGAATAAAAAAGTGAAAACCAATGGTTTATAGTAATTGAATGTTCATGAATAGAACTATCAAACACTATATCTAGAGTTGGATAATGTGTTATTTTCATGTAAAATAACTCATCATTTTCCCTTTGTGGATATGTGTTAAATATATATGGATCATAAGTTCCTCATGTATATATTCACATATAAAGAGGTTATTATTCACCATAGAATAAATTTCTAGATGATTAATGTCTATGATTTTTCAATGCACTACCATCCTTGGAATTAAAATAAATTAGCATACACACTAGAAAAAAAGAACAGAATTTTTTTAATTGATGATAACTGAGGAGGATATGATTATCTGTGACATGAAAATAATAGAAATCTAAATCATAAAATAATGAACATAATCAACCCTTTCAAAAATGATCTCTAATACATAACTTCTGGATACAATAAATGATGGTCAAAGAGATTATGTAGAAATTAAGAAGATGGTGGATGCTACAAGGGATAAAAAATAATGAATGAGTTGAGATATTAAATTTATGATGATGTGTACCATAAAATATATTATTATAGAAATAATTTTTTGAGTATACACATAAATTTACATCTTCATCCATCTTAAGTGAACAAATATGTATCTAGAACTTCAACATAACTATTGGTGAGAAAATATGAAGAAGGAGAACACATAATATTTATCAAGGAATCCTGTATGCTAACATGTGAAGGGTGAAAGAAAAACAATACAAGGGGATGATGAAACCATTTCCCACAACCACATGGAAATATTAAAACACTACTCTGGGATTTTCTCATGTTACTATGATTAAATGAAGAAGAAATAATGATATAATCGATGCATTGGATCTTCTTCAAATTTTTTTCACTTCATTTAAATATGAGAGGACATCCCACATGATTAAATTGTAAGGATATACATTAGAGAAGCGGTGAGGATTCATGGAACACTACTTGAAATCATATCCATTCAAGATACAAGATTTACCTCCACATTATGTAAGCATCTCCCACATTTTCTAAATACTGATTTGATCATAGATACGAATTGTCACCCTCAAGCAGATAGAAATTTTGTGTGGATTATCCAGGAACTCGAGGAAATGCTGAGATCAGGCCCAATTGACTTCAAAGGAGGATGTGATCAAAATATTCCTTTGATCGAGTTATCATTCAATAATTATTTCATCTAAGGAATCTAGTTAGACCCTTATAAAGCATTATATGGTAAGAGGTAAAAAATACCTGCATGACGGGACAAAGTTGTTGAATAAAATTTGTTAGGTACTAAAATAGCTGAGAAATGGTCGAAAAGGTAATGACCATTTAGAAGAACATCAGAGACACTCGGATTTGACAGAGGAGATATAATGGATATCATCAATGGGATCTATAGATTGAGGTTATAGATAAGATATTCTGTGGTATATATCTATCAAATAAATCCATAATATTTTGGAAGAAGTAAATACTTAGTCCAAGATACATCGGTCCTTTTGGTATACTTGATCGCACAAGAGATGTTTCTTATCAACATTTACTCTCACTATACAGATCTCAAGTACATTATGTTTTCCTTTTAACCATATTGAAAATGTAAAAACTAGACCCCTAACATGTGATGAATCTATAGGTGGTATATTTGGAGAATGATCTGTTATATAAGAAGAAATTAGTGGATATCTTAGATTGTTGAGACAACTTTATTTGAAATATGAATATATATCTAGTCAAATTGCTACAGAGAAACCCCAAATTTGATGAAGCATTGTGGGAATACGAGGAGATAATAAAATATAGTTATCCACATCTATTTTATTGTTTTAAATGAAAATTTATAAGTACATATCTTTGAATATGGATGATTTTAATGACCTAATATTTTATAAATGAAATTAACTTTATGATTTAATTAAATTTTATACTATGTATTAATTTTATATAAAATACATGTACTTCTCCAGTTTTATAATATCTTATTAGATTTAAAATTCAATTAATAATTATAATTTTTTTAATATATCCATTGAACATGGAACATTTGATAATGATAAATATAGGGTATTGATGAGTCTAGTTGACACAAAAAAAGGAAGTGACCTACCAAACATGTAGAATCATATACTATGAATCCCATTTATCACGTCTTTTGAGGGAGATAACATCCTTGGAATATTTCCTTGACAAATACCAAGATGTGATCCTATAACTAAACCATGAGTGAATCCTTTTACTATATATTTTAAATCTTATCGAAATCATGAACCAAACCATACACACTGAATCACCCCATAAAAATCTCATAGTCTCACACCTAGCCCTTGATAAATCTTCCGTTGTAATGAGGGTTATGTATCAATACCATAATAATATTAATATATATATTGAATATATAGTGAATGTATTTCGATTTTATTATTTTTTACTTTATAAAAAATTTATATTTGATATGATGAAAAAAATATTATATTTTGGGTAATAGGAAAATTTAATTAAGAAATTAATTTAGATGAATTAATGGATTTTTGAAATAAATAATATGTTAATATTATATAATAATTAAATAATATATATTAAATTTAAATGATAATATGATTTTCATGATGTAAAATATACTTTTTATAATTCTTCGAAAACTATTATTGTTAATCATATCATTTCTTAATTAGTAGAGATTTTATTTTTAAATTGAAAACAACAAAAATAATAATTTTTTTTATAAAATGAATATTATTTTTTGAATCTTCACAATAAAAGTATCTATTGGTGAGTTTTTCATAATTTTCTAAGACAATATAATTTTGTGTAAAAAATTAAATGAAATAAAAGTATACATTGTGGGTTATTACATTATAATGACCCAAATGTGACAAAATAAATTCAATAAAAGGTATTAACAAAAAATATATGCTTCCATGTAAAATAATTTGTTTTTGAGGTTACTGGAGTAATTTTGTAAAGTCATTATTAATCATTCTAAAAATATTATATATTAATGTTTTAAAAATATTTCATTAATAACATGACTCAATTACCCATCACTAAGGGTAATATTTTATTAAGGGTGATAGTTTGACATATAAAATAATTAATACCTCTTATACATGGTAGATACCATAGAAATAATCATGTTAAGGATATTTTTTATTACTGTATTATATAAAGTCCAAAACATAAGTGTGGGAAAAAATGTTGGACTCTATATCCTTTCTTAAATAAACCCAACCTTGTTCTCATTACTCTTCACAAAAAAACTTGGATCAATTACTTACTCTACCCTACCGTTTCTATTTTACACCCAATGTGACTAAATACTCTTGAGAATACCCTCCAATGATTTTGGAATCACCCACTCAAGGTAACAAATCCTCTATATATCATCTTTATTCCAGCATCATTATTATATTATTTTCATAATATCCAATTAATAATGATTGTATTTGTTCTTATTATTCCCTTACATATATTTTTATGTATTAAAGAATGGATACTCCTATCATTCTGATTAAGACCTCCCATGAACATTTATGTTCCCCTACAATGCTTCTAAAATTTTAATGTAGTTTTTCATTCCAAACATTTGTGTTCTGAACAGAGATAACAATTTCCTATGAAGGGTAATCAAAATTATGTACATGTACTTATTTATTTGGGTATATTGATGTTTTGAATATAACCTCTATTATTATGGGATTAAATTTTATTTAATATTTTTTTATTTATATGATCTATGTTCACACTTACACATGTAAATGATATGATTATTATGGGTGTACCTAGATTGTGCTCTAATTCATTAGGTACTATTTTAGTATCATGATATGCCATGTATGGTTTGATGTAGTTTATCCTAAGCACAATATGTGGGGTTTTCTTAGTTTATAACTTTTAATTTTGCCTATTTTTTCTTATTTAATACTTTTTCCACATTCCCATGGTGAATTTTGGTTATCATTATATATTATTCCCTATTGTTCATGTTTATGAATACTATCCCTTCTATGTCCCCTTTAAATTACTATTATCTAACATGTAATTAATCATTCATGTTAATATTTTTATTACCTTACATGAATCCACATCTCACCACTTTCTTTTGTATATACCTTGATTGTCCCATAAAATATTAGGGAACCAGATATTTCTAAAATCCTATTAAGGTTGTTTTCAAAAATGTTGTTGTATCCCAACATCAAGATATAATGGTATTTACCAAATCTATAATGACACTATACATCATGATCATTTGGGTTTTATAATGGGTATATATACATAAAAAAATCATATATTTATGTAATATAATTCCAAGGGTTATCCTAAAAATGATTCATCCAAATTTACGTCCACTCATTTATATTTCACATTAAAATTATACAAGTTTCATAGGGTAAACATCATCCTTCTGGGTCATGTTCCACATTCTTGGATGACACATTATAAAAATTCTAGTTCATTCCTATTGATTAAGTCTATTCCTCCAATATAATTTCTTCTTAATAGATAAAAGCAATATGGATTTTACTATCTGAAACTCAATCCTCCAAAAATTATAAAATCTATCTAAATTTAAAAGGCATAGTAGGACCAAGATGGACTTATAGGTAGTCATCAACCATGATCCAATCAAAAAATTTAAAACATTTTAAATTCAATCTAACACCCTTAATAAAGAGATATATTGATTATATAAAAACAAAATCATTTAAACATCATTATTTTAGATGTTTTATTATTTTGAGATTAAGTAAGATAACCTCAAAAATAACTAATATTAATAAACCAATATCAACACCAATTGACCATATGTCCTCCAAAACTTAGTATAACATTGAAAATAATATAAAACAATGCTCTTTTAGAACTTTTCAGTGAATCCAACCCCTCTGTTCAGATCCACCATTGGTTTGGGATCTGAAAAATTGGAATGATCCATCCTTTTTTACACTAGATGTTCTATCAAAACCATAACCCAAAAATACACTCGACGAAAGGATTTAATAACCATGGCACCCCAATATACATATTATCCAAAATTATGAATATATATCACCCAAATATCCATATTAGTCCTCCATATATTTTTCCAATATTTTGGTGTTATTATAAGACATTATTCAATGTAAATATACATGAGTAAATAAAGAAGACGATAAAGACAAGTAATAATCACACAACGTAAAATAAAAGTGTTTGAATATAATCATAATATAGAAAATAAAAATGTTAAGTATATTCTATAGAATGATATAAGAGGGAAACTATGTTAAAAGGTCTCATCCATATAGAATCCAAAACCAATCCATATGTGTTATAAATTAAGCATGCTATTAGAAAATGTAATTTCCTATTCTAGTCCACTATCAAGATATTTTTATTTGGGGCCTAGCCCGCATGGTTTTTGTACCTTTGGCTCTGGACGCAATGAAAAACCTAAAAAAATTGCCCGATGATGGGAGACGTTTCCAAACCACATTATAATGGGGATATTCATGCTCCTACTTCTTTAATGAGGGATTTAACTATGGTCCCCCATGATTTGGTCAATAGGAACCCCATAATATTGAGAGGACATTGACTCTGATACCATTTGTAATAGCCCAGTACAACACACGTTCTTGATATTGTCTCCTTTGGTTATAGCTCACATGAATTTTTTATCCCTGGGATGTGGCCGTCAGGAATCCTGTATTAATTGAAAAACCATGTGATAAAGGACCAAAATGGAAAATACCATCATCATGTGTTTGATGGGGCAGTTAAAAATGTTATCAGAGCTAACATGCATTTGATGTTCTAGTGAGGATACTAGGCTTTTACAGGGGGGTAGGATTATGGAAATATCATATCAATAGAGGAAGTGTATGATGCACTCCTTTATAAGGTGATGTGGATACAAATCCCATTATTATGGAATTTCTTAGGGGATGGCTAAGGGAAATAATATAGGGAAACAAAAAATATGTTGGCTAGGATCAAATTAGACAATATAATGAGTGAGTCATCGATCGGGCCATTACAAATGGCATCATATCTATTGTCTATTAGATTCTCTAGTGAGGATTACGAGACCATATGGGTGGGATTATTTAATTACCACATTGATGGAGGAGGGTAATGAAGCACCACATTATGAGGTGGGGTGGATTTCTCTTCCATAATGAGGCATTTTCATGGGGGATGACAGAGGGCCAAGGCTTAGGGAATGGAAAACCGTGTGGGCTAGGCCCCAAGAAGACAATATCAATATCATCATACTGAAAAAGATATTATAAATGGAATCATAACTATTGTTCCTTCAATGTAATAGTGAGAGTGATGGGCCTATCTTGGGGGGATGATTATGGAAATCACCCATCAAAGGAATAGGATCATGAAGAAACCCTTTATAAGATGGTGTGGATACCTCTCCCATCATGAAACCTTTTCCTATGGGATGTATGAGTGCTAGAACCTATGTAAATAAAACATTATGGGCTAGGCCCAATGTAGACATTATCATGATTGTGATTTAGACTAGTCCGTTAAAATAGTCTTTCCCATGATCATGATATTTTCCTCTTTGGTCCTAGCCCCAATGTATTTGTTTTATTGGGGGATACCTATGTGCTAGAGCCCAGTGAATGAAAAACTATGTATACTAGGACAAAAGTAGAAAATATCATGATCATGGGATAAACTAGGAAATATCAAATGGTGTCATAGAAAGGTTCCATTTATTGTACCAGGGAGGATCTATGACCTTAAAGGGTAGGAATATGTAAATCCCACATCGAAGGTGGAATAGAACATAGCACCCCATTATAAGGTATTGTGGTAACCTCTCCCATCATGAAGATTATTCATAGGGGATGTCTATGTTCTAGATCCATGTTAATGAAAAACCATGCAGGATAAGAACAAAGTGGGAAATATCATGATCATGGGATAGAATGGGCCCTTACAAAACCAAACCTAAATAGGGAAGAATCATGAAAAATTAATGTGTGACTCCATTTTTACACAATTTATATCATTGGGGATGTCCCAACCAAAAGGAATAAAGGACATTAAATTATAATATCTTATACATATTGGAGGACTTTACATTACTTCCATAATTATAGTTGGACCCAACAAGTTCCTCCAATTAAACCTCCTTTTAAATCGTTTATAAATCCACCCACTCAATTAAGGATAATTCCAGCTTCCCCAGTAGTACACTTCCTTAATTTATAATATCCAATGAATAATTAATTCTTGGATTCATCCTCCAACATCTCCAACATTAGAATATTCTTTTGAAAAATGTACTCAAAATTTCTCACATGTGATATTGTATAGATTAATCCTTTGGATTATCATTATCGTCATCTGTAATAATTATTTTTTAAAAATTTAATGTTTGTAGAATAAATTTCATTCATGAGTGCAACAATTGTCACCACATTTACTACCAATATTTTAATATTTTTCTAGTGTAGGTGTGATGTCTCTATATAGCCCATGAAGTACCCTTTCTCATGTATACATTTATAAATTCTAAAATATGTCATGATTATTAGTGGATTTAGTTAGTGTGGGTAAAATAATCCCTTTTATTAGCACTAAATATTGTATAATCTATAGAACTTAAAAGAACCCTTAATCTATAAAAAGGCAATGTTGGGACTTTTTTTAGAATTAAAAAATAAATAATTATAGGAGTTCATTATTTATTTTTTTTTAATTTTAAGGAAACCTTTGGATAAATAATAATAATAATATTATTATTATTATTATATTTTTATAAAAATTAGTAGACCCATGGATTAATAAATCATCCCCATATGAAAATTAACTCTTCTAATCAATTCGAATTGGAATTTATTAAACCCTTAATAATAAATATTAATTTTTTAAAAAATAAATAATGTTTTATTAATAAATAGATACATATTATATTCACTAATAACATGAAAAATTATTTATTATAATATAAATATTACTAAATAAATATTTATTTTATTCTATTAAATAAACTTGTAAATAAATAAATATTTCATTTTTACCTTTATGAATATTAAATTAGATATTAAATTCATCTTACATAATTTATACTTAAATATATATTTTGATTGAATTTATACAATCAAAATGATATGAATAATTATTATTTTCAATGAAAATAATAATAGCAAGTCTTAATGTTATTTGGTTTAATCTTATAATTTTTTCAACTGTTTACTAGCTCCGAAAAAATTATTCGGCTAACTATCTAAAAGAGTGATAAAATGATAGGGTAATACAACTAATTTATTTATAGAATATATCATGAATTCCATAGGGAGGTGGAATACCACTAGTTAAACTGATGAACCACCTTAACATATGAGATCCATGGATTCATGTAGCTATGATTTAGAAAGAACAAATCTTGTATATGAAACCTCATGCAACCATTAGTTCTCTTATGAAAATCCTCAATAAATATAAGAACATAAAGAATATAAAGAGTCTATATTATTTTTCTATTAAATGATGGTGATATAGGATAATTAAATCTACTATCAACAAATGAATTAAATAATGTGAATATTGGAGATGTTCATGCTTATCTTGATAGAAGCGAACCTCCGTGTCCAATCAGCCCATAAATAACTAAGGGATAATAAGGTTCCAAATTAAGTTTTAAATATAGGATAAATAGAATTAAGTGGAGTGAAATGGGTGTATATAAAAATTAAATACTATGTTCCAGCTTATTTAAGGGTTAAATTAGGGGTTAAAGGAGTAAAACTTCTGTGTTTTTGAAGGTAAATATTACCCAGAATCACCAGGTACCCAATATAAAGACAAAACATACATGATGGTTTAGAACAGAACCACATATACCCTAGGTTCCTAGATGAGTATGCAGTACTAAGCTACTTGGTACCCAGTTCTTTCTGTACAACACTCACTTCCCATTATCCCATCAACCCCTCTTGAAATTAACAAACTAATCCTTTATCCTAGAATATAAAGAATTTGACTATAAATGATTGAAATTAAATATATTTACTATTCTAAATGGTTGAGGAATTTATTTTTCATTAAATTACAGTCTTTATGGAAAAAATGATGTATTATATCATTGATCATTATGCTCATCAAATCGACTGTCATCATACCTACATCCAGATGAACTAGTAATTTAATTTACAATTATGAATAATTTCTTTAATATAAATTAATATTTTTAATATAATTGTAATAAAAATTTTAAATTAATAATAATTTAATAAAAAATGATATATAATATAAATTTAATTCACAATAAATAATAATTTAATAAATTATAACAAGTCTTTAATAATTTAATTATTAATTTAATTAATAATAATTAATCTTAATTTATAATAGTGATGTATTTAAAAATACGTTCATAATGTAATAATTATTTAATATTAATATATTTATATAATAGTAAGAACGAAATTAATGATAAAATATAATAATTATATCATTATAAAATTAATTACCCATGATTAATAATATAATTAAATATATATTTGAGATAAACTGGATTATAACAACTAGATGTGCAGATACCCAGAGACCGAAATTACATTATTTTTGTTATTGGGGGATTACATAAGTGGAAATGTCATACTGTAAATCTATATCAAAGATGATTTGTGATGAATTTAGGAGAAATTTTAACACTAAAAAGCTGTGGTTACTATAAAAAATTATTATATTCATTGTATATGGTGTTTCACACATTGTTATTTTGATTTTTTGTTATCCAATATCAGGACTATCAACCTATGTACTAGAGAGATTTATTACTTATGGACTGTGAGATTGTGGGATGGTTTTCTCATTTGAATCATCTAGATGTGTGTAGGCCATTAAAGTGATGAAGATGCACTAGTTATAGTGGTCAACTATCAAATCTCTCATGTATTGTGGACACACACACATTTGTCTGGGGTAACAGTGACTAGTTGTATTCGGGTTTTTGGGGTGGTATGAAGACATGAAAAAATGGAAGAAAGACATCGGGATAATTAAAGATCTAACACCCGACCCCAAAAACCTAGAGTCGGTGCATTATTAACTAACATTGGCATGATCACAAAAGAACAAGTATCAAAAAACTGATTAGTTTAGTATCATTTTAAGTACATGATACATTAATAAGGTTTTTATTACATCATAAAATGGAAAACTACAATAATACTTTTTCCATGGAAAGCACTGAGATCCCATAGACTATCCCAACAGGTCAGTCAAAATATACTTCTTCACATCCTAGGAAAAATAAAACATTGAAAGGGGCGAGATCAAATGATCAGTAACGATAACAATATAGCTCAAACTTTCATAAATAAGCATAAAAATTTAAGGGGATGTATAAAACTAAAACAAAACCATTTTCAACAAAAAATTAATCATAATATGGAAAATATACATCAAGATAATTCCATATCCTTACTCAGATGGATATTCTAGTAGTCAAATAATCACATGCAAAATCAATAGCCACTTTGAAAATGATGGAATGCATAATGCCAGAATTTCATAACCACATAGTCAAGGACTAGTACAAAGATTACAAAGATTATTTTTTCAAGTCCTTGTGAAAAGACACTAGTTTGTCTCATGAGACATACCAATGCATCGAGGAGGTATAGTGCGATCAACCCTTCACCTATTATGTCCAATGTATTCCTCACATGAAATGGTTTAAACATAACTTAAACATTCGTATTAAAACTGGCATACAAAATGTTAATAATTTATTTAGAAACCATGAATGGTATAAAATAACACATCCACATTCAAGAGTATCACAAAGCCATAAATAAAATATGGATGTTTTTTACCATAATAAATCAACTTCAAAGAAACATAAAATCCATCATAGGATGTTGACATAGATGAATTGAAAACCTTTTTAGAGAAATTTATCCTTCTATTTTGAAATCATTAAAAAGTCACGTAATTATAAAAAAAATTATATTTGAAAATATTCTTAAATTCTTATAAGGGAAGAATCGTTGATGTTATAACAGTGGAAAATAGCCACACCCACCATATATGGTTTAGAAAAACATTCTTACCTTAATTTTGTCGAAAAGGTCATAAAGTACCTTATTTGGAAAACAACGTAATGATTCCTTTACAAACATCTTATAAAAGTAAAAAAAGGGTATAAATGACATTAACAGATAGTATATTATGTAGTACAAGTGTTTTGGAATACATTTTTGGGAAAACACGGATGTGGATGATAAATAGGTCCTAGTATGTAATTACATATAAATTACCATGAATAATAAAGTGGTTGTAGAATTAACCATTACCATGTACTTTTCCTTGGTTGAGGGTAGGTTAAACACATGTATAATGGTGAAATAATAGTTATTAAATTATACACGAATCATAGACATTAATTTGATATCAAATATGATCTTTAAACATTTCTTTGTTAATAATATCTTAGTATTATCGTCGTTTCAGGTTCTTACTGATTTGTTTTCCTTTATATGCATTGTTACGTAAGAAATATTTTTTATGGATAGGATGTATATCATTCATATTCATAATGATATTAAGTATTTAAACATTATTTTGAATCATCTAATGAATATTAATATCGAATGTATACGATGAGGAATGAATCTCATCACATTCGTGGAGACGGTAATCTGTAAGTACGCACGAGTGAAAATTTCATTCCTTTGTTATTAAAATAATATATAATTTGATGGTAAATTCTTTATTAAGAATAATTATCATGTTATATTTATTATTTAAATCAATTACACATTATTATTATCCCCATACAAATAATAATGTATTGAATAACAATTACACCACGACCTGGAGACGGTAAGCTGTACGTACGCACGGATGGTGACATGTCATTAAAAGGATGGATAATATAATGAATATGTTTGTTCCATATTTATAATAAAATCATAGTATATAGAAGATATTGGATTTATTATTTTAGAATGGAAACAACGAAGAATGACGAAGTGAAAGAAGAACAGAACTTGAATGAGGTGATGAAATATTTACCTATTCTTCGGGTTTATCCTTTTGATTTGATCAAAATTGCTCCATAAGTTGGATTTTTGACTAAAATAAGGCCTCTAGGATTAAGGGAGGATTGTTTATAGGGTATTTGGGTAGGTTTTGGCCGATCCAAATGGCATTGAAGGTGTGAATTTGAGAGAAGGGTGAGTGCCCTTTTATAAGAGGGGTGAGGGGAACCTTAGGAAAAGCTAGAAATATTTTTTTATAATAAAATAATTTTCCATTTATAATGGCGCCAAAATGAATTATTTAGTGGATATGGTGGATATGGGTAGAAAAACACTCAACAATTAGGTTTTAATCAGGTTTCTGTCACTATATTAACTTTATCTTTTAGATTTAACTCTTAGTAAAATATTTTGACATTTACCACGTCTCTTTGAATTTTTGTATTATATGCTTAATAAACATACAATAAATTACCATAAAAACTCAAAGTGGTTCATTAATGATACACCTATAATTATATAAAACTCTTGGCCGAATTTTAGATTTTTAGGAATATAATATCAATTAATAATATAATATTTGTTTAAAAAACTCTTTTATGTCAATTTTGAAAGTATTTGGTATTTTGTTTTTTTTAATTCATAACAACATTATTACTTAGAAAAAAATTCATCTAACCAACCCTAACATGTCATATTATACTAGAAAATTAGTGGAATTTACCATAACTCTCAAATTACATTTATATGGATATTAATAATATCAAGTATTTTAATATTTCATTAATTTGGTAATTACTACATCATCATTGTGTCATAAATAATTTTAATTATATAATATCTAAAAATTATAAATAAAATACCATTATGTAGGAAATAATTTCATATATATAATTAATATTTATTGTCAAACTTATATTATGTGTATTTTAATATTAAGAGTGGTTTATTTATTAAACATTGAATTTAACACTTTTAACTCTTCTTTGAATTAAATAATAATAAATGTCCTAATCTAATTCAAGTGGACCTAAAGGATCATATTTTATTCCTAAGGTTGTTTTGGTCTAATTACACTTATCCAATAGAATTAGGACAAGTGTTATGGTAATAATAATATTATTTTTAACCTTAATTACCCTATTTACTTTTAACCGTGGCAAATAAAAGTAAAAAGATACTATTCACCAAAAATTATTTTCATCTTACTGAACCACATTTTACATACTGATATCAACTATGTCTCTCGGATTTTTTAAATTCAACTAACAGAAGAGGTAAAATTATGTTTTATGTAAATTTTCAAATTCTCTTAGGAGGTGGGTAAAAGGTTGTAAGAGGTTTAATAAATATTTTATATATCTAAATTATTATAAACTGACTCTATTGAGTTACATTGAACTTATATTGGTATTGTATATCTATTTTGACCTATAATAAATTTATATAAAATAAATAATTATTTAAATAAAAATTCGGTTTTAATCTATAACTCAGTGTTTTTCAGTATTCAAAAAAAATTGAATTTTTTCAGAAAAAATAAAAAATTCACCGTAAGCTAATTTAGATATTCTGAATCCAAAAATGAACTCCATTTTGAATGATAAAATTTATAAAATTTCAAAATGTGGGTTCTACTATTCATAATTGATCGTTTGATTGGTTGAGGTGTGTTAGAAATTGAAGTTGTATACAACACCCGCTTTTATAATATTCAACGAGAAGCGTTCTGTGGAATCTTGGGTTGTTACATTCCCCCCACCTTTAAATAATTTCATCCTAAAAATATCTAGAATATTATTACATAAAAAGACTCTGGTGGATCTTCACCATAAGTTCCTTGGGTTCCCACATTGCCTCTTCCATCTTATGGTTTTTCTCCATAGAAGTTTTACCAGGCGAGTTGTCCAGTTTTGTAGCATTTTTTCTCTTGTATAAAGAACCTTGATAGGGTCTTCTCAATAAAACATATCGTGTTGTCATTATAATTACTCATAGTTGAGTACATGCGTTGGGTTAGGCATGTATTTTCTCAATAGTGATATGTGGAATACATCATGAACTTTGGAAACACTTGGCGGCATAGCCAAATGGTAAGCAACAACCCCAATTCGTTATATAATTTCAAAAGGTCTGATGTACCTGGGACATAATTTTCCCTTCTTATAGAATGATATAACACCCTTCCATGGAGAAACCGTCAAGAAAACATGATCTCATACCTAAAATTCCAAATCCTTTCTTCTCTTATCAGTATATCTCTTCTACCTACTTTGAGATGCTTTAATGTGGTTTTGTATTACCTTCATCTTTTACATCATTTCCTAAACAAGTTATGGGCCTACGGGTTTATTTCCCCAACATCATCCCAACAGGATGGTGTACGACATCTCCTTTCATAGAACTCTTCATATGGTTCCATCATAATACTTGAATGGAATCTATTGTTATAGGAAAATTATACCATAGGTTTATATTGACCTCACATACCATTAAATTTATGTGAGCATGATCTCCACATGTATTAAATGGTTTGAATAGTCTGTTATAATTTTCCATCAGATTGGGGGTGGTAGGTAGTGCTTAAACGATGTTCAGTATCCAGGGATTTTTTAGGACTTTTCCAGAATCTTGATGTAAAATTGTATCACAATTAGAATCAATCGATAATGGTACTCCATGAATTCTTACAACCTCATTAATATATAGTCTTGCAAAATGTTCAAGTGGTAAATAGTCTCTTATAGCATGAAAATTTGCTGAGTTGGTAAGGCAATCAACAATGACCCATATTGCATCATTCCTTCTAGGAGAATTTGGAAGTCCCATGACAAAGTCCATCATAATATCATCCCATTTCTAGTTAGGTATGGGAAGAGGTTCCACAACTCCTCTAGGTTGTTTCCTTCCAGCATTCACTTTTCGACAAACCATACATCTTGACACCAAATCAACAATCTCCCTCTTAATGTTGTCCCACTAAAAATGTTCCTTGAAATCTCTATACATCTTAGTTCTCCTAGGGTGTATATATAAATTAGACATATGATAATCATACATCTATTCCCTTTTTAGATTAGGTATATCAGGAACCCAAAGTCTCTTCTCAAATTTAAAAATTCCATCTTCCTACACAAATTCACTCAATATCCCATCATTCACATCATTATTATTCTTTTGAAACCCTTCATCATCATCAAATAACTCTTTATCATTTCTAGTAAAGTTGGTTTGGCAACCATTTGAAAACTTATTGATGTTTCTCCTACATGGGTTATTCCCATATCTATATTTACTATGTCAATGTATATAGTATTATTTTATAATATCATCTTGTTCAAAACTCCATGATCCTTTCTACTCAAAGCATCTGCCACCATATATACCTACCCCGGGTGGTAGAGTATAGTGCAATCATAATCCTTGAGTAGTTCAAGGCATCACCTCTGCCTCATCTTGAGTTATTTTTGTGAGAAAATATACTTCAAACTCTTATGATCAGTGTAAATCTCAAATTTTTCACCATAGAGATAATGACAAAATATCATCAAAGAAATCATTATAGTTGAAAACTAAAGATCATGAATAGTATAGTTTTTGTCTTGAATTTTTAGCTTTCATGATCCGTAGGCAATAACCCGATCATTTTTTATAAGGACACAACCAAGTCCTTTCATTAAAGCATCACTATAAATAACAAACCCATCATTCCCCGATGGTAGAGTCAATATATGAGCATTGACTAATATTATCTATAGTTATTAAAAATATTATTTACACACTTAAGTACAAAAAAAGTTAAACCATTTTCGTGTGAGTTTGTTAATGGATTATTCAATCGGGAAAATTCTAGATGATATGCCGATAATAACCTGCTAGACTAATAAAACTGCGTACCTCAGATATACTCATCGGTACTGGGAATTTTTGTATTGCTCTTGTCTTATAAGGATCAAGGGATTTTACATCCTTAGAGATGTTATGTCCCAAAAAAGAAATCTCTTGAATCCAGGATTCACACTTTCTAAACTTCCCATATAATTCATTTCTTCTAGGAGTCTTCATGATAATGCGCAACTGATTTTCATGATCTTCATATCATTTTGAGTATACCAAGATATCATCAATAAATAACACTAAAAAGTCATCAATATATTAAGTGAAAACTCTAATAATTAGATCCATGAAGATAGAGGGTGCATCAGTCCATCAAAAAGGCTTTAATGTAAACTCGTAATGCCAGTAGCTGGTTCGAAATGCTATTTTTAGAATGTCTTCCTTCTTCACACACAACTGATGATATTCAGATCAAAGTTCAATATTTGAAAAGTATTGAACTACATGAAGTCGGTCAAATAAATCATCAATGCAAGGTAGGGGATAATTTTTCTTTATTATTATAGAACTGATCTCCATGTAGTCAATTTAAAACCTCATAGATACATCTTTCTTCATAACAAAAAGGATAGGGGATCACCATGGAGAAACACTAGGGAGAATAAATCCCTTATTACTAAATTATTCTAGTTGATTCTTTAGTTCCACTAATTTCACAGTGGCCATTCTATAAGGGGTATTTGATATGGGCCTTGAACCAAAAATTAAATCAATGGAAAATTCAATTTATTGTTCTGGAGTATTTCCAGGTAAATCCTCTAGAAATACATCTAAATACTCTTGAAAAATAGGTACACCCTCTATTTGAACAGTATTTTCCTCACCCACAGTTATTTAATTATCTTCCTCTCCAATAATTGAATTTAGTTGAGCTATTGAGGGTGGATCTAGATAAGAATTAGGTGGTGATGATTCTGCTCTAAAGATATGGTGTTCATTATCATCATCATAAAAAATAGTAACATCCTTCTTGTGACAATAAATTTTTGCATCATTGTCCGAAAGCCATACTAAACCAAAGATTATATCAAACTAAATCATGGGTCTGACGATGAGATCTTCAAATAAAGAACATTTATATGCCCTAATGAGGACTGATTTACAAACAATTGTTGCAATGATACTTCCTTTAGGACTTTTTACTGAAAACTCCCTTGTTAAATCAAATTGGAAATATCTAATTTTCTTATAAAAATGGGAATATATGAAACACTTCGATGATCCATAATCAAATAAATCATTGGAAAAATTTGAGGAAACCATTGAATTACCAGCCACTATGTCTTTTGGAGCTTCAATCTCAGTAGTAGTGATTATATATTCTCGGCCTTGATCCATTGGTATTTTCTGAGGTAAGTTCCCCTGATTCTTAGGAAATTCATTCACATAATGACCCCTTTCTCTACTATTGTAGAATTTAACATCGAAAACCTCTTTCATCCCCTTGTAATCAACATCTTGGTGGCCCTATTCACCACACTTTTAACAAAATCCCATTCACTTCAGGGAAGTACCTGGGTGTTTCTTCCCACAGTTATTGTAAGATGGATATTCAACTTTTCCCTTCTTCCCCTTATTTCCATTTCTAGAGTGTTCAACTGATCTCTTATTCTCCTACTTTGCATAAAAGTGGTAAGACTTAGAGAATTAATTTTCTGTCTTGATAGCATATGAGACAATATGTTCGTACGATGAGAAGGATTATGAGACTAATGCTTGACGGAGAAATGCTTATAACCCATAAAATAAACTATCAATCTTACTTATTTAGTTACGTGTATAATCTGCAGCATTCCTCGCTATCCTTGTAAAGTTAGCTTCATACCTTGCAACATTTTAATATTCATATTTCCTCAAAATCTGAAATTTCCTTACCATATCTGCACTGTAGTCATGAGGAAATTATTATTCCATGAAAATTTATTTAAACTCCCTCCATATAATATTTTATACTTCATTATCTTCCTTTGTGTTTTGGATCAATGACCAACATTTATCAACATCTCCAGCAAGGTGGAAATCAACCATGAAAATTTTTTCCCTTTCACTACACTACAAGGCGTGTAATATTTTCATTAATGAATTTATACATTGCTCAGATACAAGTGGAATTTTACCCCCATTAAATGTTGGTGGTTGTTTCCTCATGAAGTGTTCTAACATTTATCCTCCATGCTGTGGATCATGGTGCTCCATATGGGTAAGGTTATTATTCATAACCTGAGTGAGTTGTTGCAATATGGTGATAAGATGATCAGAACTAGTTGTATCACCAGCTCCACAATAATTATCTTGAGTAGAAGGGAAATCCCTACATGGAGTATGTGCATTGATACAGTTTCCATTCCTTCCACTAGGATCTATTTATAAATAATTTTATAAACTTGATTAGTTTATGAATCGAAATAAATAATTACAAACTTGCAAAATACATTACATAAATTGAATAGTTTATGGATATAATCCATAATCATAAAAAAAATTATTTGAGGAAGTATAGACTCATAAACCCTTCACAGTGGGTTTTAAATAAAATGATTATTATCCTAAATATATCCCCCGAGAGTGTAATAACCATGAGGTCATCAAGGCCCATTGTCGTGCACCAGTTCTCGTTCGAGTCTAGCTCAAAGCGATGTTTTTAATTTTAACCCCTAGATACATCTGTGCTAGAGATGCCTCTACGTACTTGTATCCATACAGGGATGTATTGGTAGGATAACTCATAAAATATCTACAATACCAAAATTATAGGATGTTCTTCTATACTAATACTCAATGTATATCTTAGGGCTATGTGCTCTAATCAGAGTTTATCTAAATGTAGATTCCAAGGATTGTACAAAACTTCCTCTGATAAAAACCTTAACGCCCCAACCCTTGATGCCCAGAGTCAGTGCATTATTACATAACATTGGCATGATCACAAAATATCTTTTCTTTAATGAATGGTTAGTTTAGTATCCTTGGAAATACTGGATTAATTCATAAGGTTTACATTACATTTTAAAATGGACAACTACAACAACATTGTTTCCATGGAGAACAGTGAGATCCCATAGAATATCCCTATAGTTCAGTCATAATATGATTCTTCACATCATGAAAAATTAAAACATAGAAAGGGGTGATCTTAAATGCTCATTAAGTATAATAATATAGAAAAACATTCATAAATAACCATAAACATTTATGGAAATGTTTAAAACTAAAATAAAATCATTTTTAACAAAAATATCATTATAATATGTCATATATAAATCAAAATAATTCCATTTACATACATGGATATTCTACTAGTTGAATAATCATATGCAATATCAATAGAAACATTCATAATGATGGAATGCATAATGCTAGACTTTCATAACCACATAGTCAAGGCCTTGTGTCAAGACTACAAATAAGATTTTTTTCAAGGCCTTGTGGAAAGACAATAGTTTTTTTTAGGAGACACATTGATGCATCGAGGAGCTATAGTGAGCTCCACCCATCACTTACTAAGTCTAACTCTTTACCAATATGAAAAGGATTAAACATAACCAATACATTCTTATTAAAACTAGCATACGAAATTTAAACACTTTATCCATAAACCATGAATGGTATGAAATAACACATCCATAGTCAAACATATCATAAAACCATCAAAATAATATAAAAGGTTTTAATCATAATAAATCAACATCAAACAAACATAAAATCCATCAAAGGATGTTGACATAAATAAAATCAAAATATTTTTACAAAAATATCAATTTCTATTTTGAAATATTTTTAATGTCACAGAATTAAAAAATAATACATTTATATTTTAAAATATTCTTATAATATTTTAAGCGATGCTTAGATGATGTTATAATCGCAGAAAATAGTCGCACCCACCGTAACGTTTAAAAAACATTCTGAGCTTAATTTTGTCGAAAAGGTCATAAATTACCTTTTTTGAAAAACGACAAAATGATTCCTTTATAGAAATATTATAAAAGTAAAACAAGGATATAAATGACATTAAAATATAGTCTAGTAGGTATTGAAATTTTTTTTCAATACATTTCTAGGAAAACACGAATGTGGATGACAAAAGTTCCCAATAGATAATTACACATAAACAACCTTGAATAATTAAGAGGTTGTAGAATTAAACATTACCTTGTACTTTTACATGGAGAAGGGAAGGTTAGCCTCATATAAAATGGTTAAATAATTGTTAATAAAGTATACTAGAATAATATACATTAATATGATATCATATATGATATTTAAACATTGCTTTGTCAATAATATGTTAGTATTATCGTCGTTTCAGGTGTTAACTGATTCGTTTTCCTTTATATGATTTGTTACATAAGTAATGTTTGTTATTGATAGGATGTATCTTATTGATATTAATAATTATATTAAGTCAATAAAAATTATTTGTAATCATGTAATGAAAATTAGTCTTGAATTTATACGATGGGGAATGAATCTAATCGCATTCGTGGAGACAGTAATCCGTACGTATGTACGAGTGACAATATCATTCTTTTGATATTAAAATAATATATAATTGGACTGTATATCATTTATACTGAATCATTATCATTTTATATTTGTTATTTACATCAATTACACTTCATAATTATACCCATCCATATAATAATTTATTGAATAACAATTACACCACGACGTGGAGACAGTAAGTCGTACATAAACACGTATGGTGACATGTCATTTAAAGGATGGATAGAATAATTAATATGGTTGTACCATATTTAAAATAACATCACAATATATAGAATATAATGGAGTTATTATTTTATAATAGAAACCACCAACCATGTGGAAGTGTAAGAAGAGAGTAACATGAAAGAGGCGATGATATATTTATCTCTTATTCACGTTCTTCCCTTTGATTTGATCAAAATGGATTCATAGGTTGGATTTATGGCTAAAGTAAGGACTCTTGAATGAAGGGAGGACAATTGAAAGGGTATTTGGGAAAGGTTTGGCTGAACCAAATGGTTTTTATGGTGTGATTTATAGAGAAGGGGAGTGCCCTTTTATAAGAGGTGTGAGGGGAACCATAGGAAAAGCTTGAAATATAATTTTATAATAAAATACTTTTTGGTTTATAATGGCTCCATAAGGAATTATTTATAGTCTAAGGTGGGGATGGGTGAAAAACCACTCAACAAATAGTTTTTAGACAGGTTTGGGTCAATATATTAACTTTATCTTTTAGATTTAACTCTTAGTTAAATAGTTTGACATTTACCATGTCTCTTTGTGTTTTTATATTATATGGTTAATAAACATACTATAAATTTACATGCGAACACCAAGTGGTTCATTAATTATACACCTAAAATTATATAAGTTATTTGGCCAAATCGTAAATTTTTATGAATATAGATTCAATTAAAAATATAATATTTGTTTTAAAAACTCTATTATGTCAATTTTGACACCATTTGGTATTTTGTTTTTGCTAAATTCATAACAGCATTATTACCTTGATGAAAATTAATCTAACCAACCCTTTCATGATATATTATACTTGAAAATTATTGTAATTCATAAAAAGTCTCAAATTACATTTTTTTGGATATTTATAATAACAATTATTTTAATATTTTATTAATTAGGTAATTACATCATCATTATTGTGTCATAAAAAAATATAATTATTTAATGTCTACGAATTATAAATAAAATACCATTATGTTGGAAATATTTATAGATTTCTAATTAATATTTACTGTCTAACTTATCTTATGTGTAACCCTATATTAAAAATAGTTTAGTTATTAAATTTGAATTTCACACTTTTAACTCTTCTTTAAATTAAATAATAATAAATGTCATAATCTAATCCAAGTGGACCTGAAGGATCATATATTATTCATTAGGGTTTTTTGGTTGTATTACACTTATCCAATAGAATTAGGACATGTGTTAGGTTAATAATAATATCATTTTTACCTTTAATTACCCAATTTACTTTTAACTATTTTAAATAAAAGTAAAAAGGTATTATTCACCAAAAATTATTTTCATCTTATTGAATATCATTTTACTTACTAATATCTACTGTGTCTCTCAGATATTTGAAATTCCACTCAGAAAATCTGTAAAATTATGCTTTATGTATATTTTGAAATGCTCCTAGGAGGATGGTAAAAGACGGTAAAAAGTTCAATAAAATTTATATATATATAAAATTATTATAAAGTGACTCCAATGAATTACATTGAACACATATATGTATTTTTTTCAATTTTGACCAAAGATAAATTTAAATAAAATAATAATTTATTTAAATAAAAATTCGGTTTTAAACTATAACTCAGTGTTTTTAACTATTCATAAAAAATTGAATGTTTTCAGAAAAATAAAAAAAATTTACCCTAAGCTAATTTCGATATTCTGAATCCAAAAATGAAGTCGATCTTGAAAGATAAAATTTATAAAATTTAAAAAAGTGGGGTTTACTATTCATAACGGCTTGTTTGATTTGTTTTGGTGTGTTAGAACTCGATTTATGTGCAACAAACGCTGTTGTCTTATTCAAAGAGAAGCATACCGTGGAAGCTTGGGGTGTTAGAATAGATATGTATTTTTGACTAAATCTCACAGGCCACATGCCTCAAAGCCATTATTCCATGTATTATTGGTCATTCAGGCCATGTAATGGTTCACTCTCAACCAAATCAAAAATATTATTTTTGTAGAAAATAAAATATTAGGAAACATGATCAAGAATTTCATTTCCAATCTAATTAATATTAAATTCACTTAATTATAATGTAATTAAAAATATGTATTAATAATTAATAGTTAATAGTTAATTTAATAATATTAATTAAATTAATAATTATAATATATTCAAGGTAAGGGGTAATGATACAAATCAACTCATGCACATACATGCAAAGGGAGGCCCAAACCCTAGACCTACTAACACCACTACAAAGAAAATATCACTATTTTGTGCCTCATGGTGTATTAATTTTATTAATTTTTAATATTATTTAATTTATAATATAAAATAATCATAATTAATTTTAGCATCATTATTAAGAACAAATTAATTAATAATTATAATTCAACTAATTACCAAATTAATAATAGAACTAAAAAATATTTTTATAAATAATAATATATTTGTAAACAATAATATTTAGTGTAGTAATTTAATTAATATAGTTATTTTATATATATTATTGATTTAAAAAAAATTAAAATTAATGATATAACTGAAGATAAATTATAGATAATTAATAATTATAATATATATTAATTTTAATTTAGTTATTATAAATAATATGTGTTTTACAAATTTACAATGTTATGCCCTGTATCTTAAATATATTTTTTAAAAATTTTAACCTATTTTTTTATTATAATATATTATTTGTTTATTTTATATGGTTATATTTTCATTTAGAATCCCTTAATTCATTTAATTTAAAAATGAAAATATCATGACTGAATCTTGTGAATATGTTTTTGTTAAAATAAGAATGTTTTTTTCAATTAAATTTTGTTTTTCTATTTTTGTAGAATTTTTTTTGTTTTATTTATTTTATATGTGTTCTGAATATATTATAATATTTATTTAACTTATATTAATTAATTATAATTTATTGTGTATCATCTCTATCCATTTTTCGAAAAATATGTTATTGTAGTTTTTGAACATGTTCCTTTATAAGTTTATAAAAAAATAACATAAAGATATTTTTAAACAAACTAAGAATATAACTTGTTTGTATACACGATAATATATATCTTAGAGTAGTAAATAACATTTCATGATAAAGAATATTAAAATATAATAATCACAATACATTAATTTAAAAAATGATATCACACTATTTATTCTGACTCAGTAACATTAAATATAATTAAATATGAACTAAAAATACAATCAATAAGGAATTTAAAATAGATAAATAACACATATAATATTACTAATAAATAATAAAAAATAGTTAAATAAACATTGAATTAAATATCACCAAAATAATGGTTCTTATAAAACATGTTAATGATACATAAAAAATCAAATCTATAAAAAAAAATTACCCTTCTCAATCACACTAAATTGGACACATAAGAAATTTAATCCATATTAAATATCATATAAATATTAAAACATAAAAATTCTATATAAAAAATAGATTAAAAGAGTATAAAAACATATAAATCAGAAAAAAATGTAGAATTTTTAAATAAACATAAAACTATAAATGTTTTACTAGGGGGACTAAGTAGTGGTGATACTGTAGTGGTTGTAGGAACTGTAGTTGACAATGTATAATGTGTATGTACTATAGAAATAATATGCACCATAGGGGAATTTGGGCATAAATATTAGTCCTTAGGCTATGAAAATTGGCATTATAGCCACAAGACCATCATGATATCAAATCATTAGGTCCACAAACCATATATGTTTTAATGATTTAATGTCACTAGGTATCCAATAAATTTGATTTCTATCTCTATGGGTGGTGTAAGGTTTTTTTGTCATCTAAGTAAAAAATTGGATTATTTCCACAATAAAAAGGGACTTCCCCATCTTATTTAGAGTATTAATATTTATTAATAACTGTAATTAAAATCTACTATTATTTATTAAAAATAAATAATAATTATTATTTATAATTAATAATATTTATTAATTAATTGGCATATATTATTAGTATTTTTATATTTATAAACAATTAAGGGGGATCCCCCCATTTTTTTGAAACAAAGACCCCTCTTATTATTTTTAAAACAGTGTTCCCATTACATGACATTATAGTTCTTGAGGGAACTAAACCCTAAAACATGAGACCTCTAGGTCCAATCAGGATGCACCATCAATACTTTATCAATCAACACAATCCCTACATTCAATAATACAGTCTTCTTTCACTCATTTTTACCACCAACTCTTATTTCATCCTCTCAAGAAACCACCAACCCATTACCAATCAATTCCACCGTCATCTTATTGGTATTTCATCTCACAACATAGTCGCTATCATGACCCAATTTATGATAAATTTTTAATAAATAAAATAAATTGAATTTTTGAATACTATTAAATACATTATTAATTTTTAAAATATTTCTTCATCATTTTGGTTTTGATGAATATGGGGACAAAATAGAAATAAACCCATCATGAACTAAAAGTGATGAAGGATGAAACTAAACTTTAATTGTTTTAAATAATGGTGTTAGATTTTAAGACATCAAAATATTTACTTTCTTAAGCACATGATTTCTTAATTTTATTATTATTTAGTAAAAATCACACTAAATTGTTTTTTATTTAGTTTATGGAAGAGGGAATTTGACAATGCAATGATATCCTTGATGGTATATAAAGTAAATTAAGGTATGGTGCTCAAAATCTCATAGTTATGATCACTAAACATTATCAAAATGTTAAAGTTAAAACATACTATTTCAGACTCCAAAACATGTCAAGAATGGGAAAAATATGTAGTAAGACATTCATTCTACAACGTCTATCGTCATTTAGTGGAACATCGACTCAATTAATTTATGGGAAACGATTCGACACATTTAAAATGATATTTAATGTTATATAAATCTAGTATCTTGAGAAGGTTGTATTAACTGTGTATCATTTGGATTTAAAAAATAACAATTGTGGACTCTCATTAAGAATACAATGTAAGAGGATGAAATAAAAATTATAATATATGTTGAGTTTAAGTTAATATTTAAATGAAATATTTTTTCCAACCATTTCAAAATAAATTGGGGAAATTATTCTTGGAGATAAATCAAAACGAGGTTTAATCCATTGGTACCTATAAAAGAAAATTAAAAATGCATTCATGTGGTGATTTTGGTTCAATTATTAAACATATACTAAAAAATAAATCATTTATTTAGGGTACAAACATCATGTATTTTAAAGGAATTGTCCATATAGTATTGTCGTATTTATGAAGATATTTTTTGATGTTATCTCAAACTACAAATGGAAATTGTTGGCTCCAATTATTCTTGCGGTTTTGGGGAAAAGAAGTGGAAGATATTGTTTCATGGAAACTAGAAGGATAACCTCCGTGCAAGAATGAAGATTCATATTCCAGTATATTGATGATATGTGAATAAGAATGTCGGGAATTTCCTCAATGTAACATATATGTATAGAATAGATGTGAATTATATACATGAAGAAGAAAAATATATAAAGTGTGAAATGAAATATCATCCAAATTCACCTATAAGAATGAAATGATTGAATTGTATGATGTATGTACATTATTCAAACTAGTGCACGAATACAATGGTTAATGATGAAAATAAAAACTAAAAACCTTTAAAGGAATGGGTGAAATAGATAACATATGAAATAATAAATACTAAATTGGTCATATAAATGATGTAGTGAAGGGTAAAATCATTATACACATATGAAATGAAACTATTTAATTTGATTTTTGTTCAACCAACTCCATTATATCTAAAATGTTTTCTATGAGAATAAAATCACCACTAAAATGATTAAATATATAATATTTGGTGAAAACCCATATGGGTGTGTTGATTACGACACATGTAACAATTACTCTATAATTGATGTTTTTGGGAATATTATACCTAAAAATATTATTTATCTCTATTTATTTCAGTTTTATTTATTTCCTATAATGTATTATCCCACGATATAGAGAATATATTAAGTTTTAAAATAACAATTAATTAAATCATTACTGGGATGAATATTAATTATCTTGTGATCATCCACAATGTATAGGATTTATATAAACACCCTAGGTAAATTACTTATATTATAAGGCTAGAAATATCCAATAATTAATTTATTTATTCTAAAATGGTCGGGGAGAAAGTAAATCTCAATAAAAACCCAATTTTTCAATGAATACATAGTATTTTCTCTAATGATTTTCCAGGTTTTACATCTGATCATGAGGTTGATTTTCCATTTAAATCATAAAAAATTGTATTCCTATATCAATAGATCCTTATATAATTTTCCTTTTTGAATTGGTATAATTAATGAAGAAAGTATATGATAATATTGATACTGGATTATTATACCCATGTGCTTACCAATGTTGTCAAATATTAAATTTTTCATGAAAAAATATTGATAAATGTACCCGTGCACGAAAATTCAGGAACATAAAAATATCTTCATCAAGAAAAAGTATTATATAACCTATATTTGTTACATATTTGAGAAATTTTCATGGGATTAATATTTATCAATGATTTAACAATGAATCATATTTCGTCAAATATGTGATGATATAGGGGATATACAGAAGGTGTCCCTTCATACAAGATATGAACATATGAATTCATAGTTATTCTATTCATACATAGAAATTATAATGTAAATATCATGTACATGATGAATATATTCTAGATATATTACCTATATCAATATTTTTTCTATTTATTGAAAAACATTTCACATATTCCAAGAGTAAGGAAGATTATGAATAATATTGAAGGATTGTGTCGAATACCTAGTGAAGGGTGAAATCATATTCAAAATTTAAAAGTAAACAATTTTTAAATATAAAGTATCATTATTGTGTCATGTAATCATAATATAGGGTATATTTAAGGATCCCTTAATGATAGAGGTGATATATGAATGTAATACTATAATTTAGATACTTTTATTTCATGGATTGTTTTGGATTCAATCAATGATTTATAAGAAATTTGTTATGAGTTTTCAATCAACGAACCCAATAAACAGTGATTTGAATAATGTTCTTCTAGAGATATGGTTTTTTGGCATAATATAAATGAGTTTTGTTTTCTTTTTTAGGAATGTAAGGCCATCATAAGGAAGAAATATATAGGATAAATTATTTATTTTTGAAATGGGATTATATATGTTGAACTAATAGATATTTGGTTCACTAATTGTTATAGGAAGTTTATTGAAATGGGGTATAGAATATTAATTCACCATAAGATCATTACTTTGAGGATCACAAATAAGATATATATTTCAAAATAATTAATATAAAGAACTATAAACTAGATTATCTAGTCAAAGATATGTTCATATTTAACCAAACAAAGGATAATATGTGAATATTAGGTTAGGTGGATTTCATCCCAAGAATATAGAAAGGAGGTAGAATTCAAAAGAAAGAAATGGTATATTCTATGCTGATATAGTGTTATCACATTGTGGAATTTAAATAGAATTAAATTTATAATCATCTTCTTTTTCACCAAATAATGTATTGCAACATTCCTTTGTAAATTAAAAGACAAGTATTAACCCCATAATCTAATTTTTTTCTTTAAATATAATTTTCATTCTGATCGTTTCCTTCCAACAGTTCATGTATATGTATTTTGTATTTTTATGTTAAAGTGTAGAGACTTTGGTAAATATAATTCAATGTTTTGTCCATCATTTGAAGGTGGGTAATTTTCAAGCTTATAGTTCCTCCCATTGGTGATCTGTTCATGTGGTTTCCAGTAGTTATAGACTCCAAAAGTGGCATTAAAGATCATGTTTTATAATTCCATTTATTAAAATTGACCCCTAATTACTTGATTTAGGAAAATGGTTTCAAATTATTATATTTATGTTATCTCTTATGTTTATATTTATAGTGAATAAGAAATAAATTACACAAAATATGGATGATTATCACACAATGTCAATTTTTTATAAAAACCAGATTCTTATGTTTACACTATTGTTTCATTAATGGAAAAATTACTTCAATCAAGGATAATTTTCTTTCTTCAAATATGGACTTAATAATAGTTCAATCTCATAATTAGGCCCTGTGAAAAACCATTGAAAATATGTTATTAGTTATGAAAATATGATTAAGGGATATAAAATTAGAGGAATACCATCAATCGAGTGAAGATCATAAAACCCCTTGAAGGCATTTAACTTTTTAAAAATAAATCTTTTATCAAATAAAGATAATATTTATGCATGTCAAATTAATCATTTTCTAAAATAAAACAACAAAATTATATTATCAATCAAATGAGAAAACACAGAAGACTCTTTATTCACATTATAACACATAAAGACATTGATTTCAGAAAAATACCATTCCGCATTAAAAACTACTTAACTCATGAAATAAAAATATTTATATGAAAATTATTTTTTGGAAATCATAATATACAAAACATATAGAATAATATTCATAACCCATGTTCACATGTGTTTACACAATGCAAGAGTAATTAAATCCTAGTTAATTGTACATGAGTAACCATCCCTGTCAACTACCTCACTTCATCCATCAATGAATAAATCATACCCTAATGAATTGTTGAGCTATTGTAACACATGAGGAATTTATGAAATTATTTTTTAATTAAATTTAATTTGATGGATAGCTTGCATTCCACACAACACCATGTTTTACTAAACCACAATATAATAATAATATTATTATATAAACACGATCATTATATCCCTGTTACAAAAAAATGTGAATTATATCATAATTATTAAAACTTATTTAATTATAATTAATTTCATTTTGATCGTGTATATTAAAATATTTTATAGTTGTGAAAATTTCTCTTTGGAAAAACAATTTTTCATTACTTTTATGGATATATATTAAAGTTATATTCTTATAAATAAATGAATTGAATTAAAAAAATAAATTAAATATATATAATAAGAATAATTAATATTTTATTATAATATGAATATAATTTTTTTCATAATAAATAGAAAAAATAATAAGAAATTGATTATTTCAGTTGAGGATAATATGGCTTTATTGGGGTTTTATTTTAAAAATAAAAGGGTTAAAATGACATGAAAATTAATCATTTTAATTTTTATGGAAATATTTAGACATTTTATCTCATATAATTCAACATTGAGACATTGTTTAAATGTTTTTCTTGTTTAAAATGTGGTTATAAAATATTCATTTTAGAAATTCCATGTCTGTCCTCCCCCCACTTATAAAAGGGAACTACATATTCTCTCTTATCAACACATACAATTCCATTAGGATTAAAGGATTAAAATAAAAAAATTTCATCATATCCATATTCACTACTTAGAGAAATTATTT
Organism: Viscum album; assembly: GCA_963277665.1. NCBI lineage: Eukaryota > Viridiplantae > Streptophyta > Magnoliopsida > Santalales > Viscaceae > Viscum > Viscum album. The sequence continues at coordinate 608,825,874 of OY728129.1, read as the reverse complement.
TTATTTGTAATTACATAAGAATAAGTATTTTTGTACAAACCTGAGGAGGCTCTCTCTAGAAAAGGTATATCTTCGAACAATATGTTTTTATTTTATCTATTTTCTACAACCATTAAATAATATTATCATATTATTATATAATAAAATCCATATATCCCATATAATATGATATTATTATGTGAATTGAATAATTTAAATCTATCTATTCTTTAATCAAATGTGAAACAAAACTATCGGTCATGTGTACAGTGGACTACCATCTTATGTAAAGTTTTACATTATTGTCCATCACTGACGACCACAGATGGATAAAATTTTAGAATTAATATATATAAATATATTATTATTATTATGATAAATTATACATATAGAGTTATAATATAATATCTAAACTCTCACCTTCCAATCCAATGAAGAAAATATATCATCTCTCATATATGCATGTGGAATACCGTATCCATGAAATGATGTGACTCTTTTTCATTTTATTTTCACATTGATAGTTCTAAGGATAGAATTAATTAACATATATGATATATATAAAATAAAAATTATTATTTAAAGTTGATATACTTTTTATCATTCTTGCATTTCATCTACCGAGAAAATGGAAAATGCGTTCTTGCGTACATATAAAATATTGTCTCTATTTAAAATGATATTAATTTTCCAAGCTATAAATTTTATGGATAAATCATAAAATGTATATAATGATTATATATTTTATTCATATAATTTTTAAAATTTTGTATATAATTGATACAAAATCTAATTACGAATACAAAAAAATATCAAACAAAAACAAACTTGAAAAACCAACCAATTATTACCCAAAATAGTTATTTAAATAAAAAAATATTAAAGAACATGTGATAGAAAGGTATAAGTAAATCATATATGTTATGGTATATAGAGTAAGGTTAATATATATATATACACATAATAAAATTATATTTATTTAACATATGTTTAAAATACCGAACATGGTAGCCGAGATCTGATGATTACGCTATTTCATCGGATCTAGATATATGATATCACATCCAAAAGGATCATATAGTTTAATAGTATTTCTAAATTAGATACTTACCTAAAAATCAGATTAAAATTTTAAACGTAAATTTATAAATAATATTCCTTTATATAACTATTATCCACTTTAGCATATGCCTTCATATCAATCAAAAAACACTTCATGGAATCCATATGAAATTAAAAAATAAGAGAAGGGCTGATCTCAGATGCTCATTAAGGGTACATATATAGTGAAATATATCATGAATAAATAATAATAATCAATGTGACAATCAAAATAACAAAAATATGTTCCATTTAAATAATAAATTTATTGAAATATGGCAAGAATTAATAATGATTAAATAAAACCATTTAAATAATCAAGTAAGCTTTAAAATAATTCAGGGATGTTATAACTAATAGAATAATCACATAGACATCAATAAGTAATCTAAAAATTATGGAAGCAAAATTCATTACCTATTAATTATACATCCAATGTTTTCTTCCAAGGCATCTTACAAAACTAGTATGACCATTTCCATATAACTATGCATGTTTTTCTCATGAAACCTTCTAATGTATTAAGGGTATATAGTGGGAAACTCTCATCACATACTAAGTTTAATTTATTCCTAATATAAAAAGTGTGAAAAATAAAAATCATAAAAATTAATATTTAAAAACTAGAATATGAAATTTTAATAACTACTTCAATCGATAAAAATAACCATTAACCATATAGAGTAATATGAATGGTATGAAACTAGTACATCCTCAAAAAAAGTACTCATAAAACATTAATATAATTAATAAGGATGGTACCTTTAAAAAATATCCCTATAGGTTAATAATTATATTAATTTTTGTTGACAATGATAAATAGAAATTCAATAAAGATAATCATAAAAACATTATTGAGTAAAATAATAAATTTTAATTTAAAATCAATTTCAAAAATAAAAATTGAAAAATTATAGTAAAAATAATATTCATTGAAAATATACTTTAAATAATATAATTTATATATTAAAAACATTATTGTTCATGAATGAGATAAATTCCTTACTTTCCATATATGTTAATAAAGAACCCCAATTATATTTTTATATTAAAAGATAAAATGATCATTGTTTATATAATGACAGCAAGAATCCTTATAATTTTTTTGTTTGAAAATATAAATGTGGATAAAAATTTATTCTATAAACAATTTTGAATAATGATAAAAAATTTATTTTAAAATTTTAGAGAACATTCCTTTGGAAAAAAAGTGTTTCGACCGAAGATAGAAATGAAGGCATAATTTATTAAAAATTTTCTCTAATATATTATGTAAGAAAGATTGAAAATACTAATAATACATAAAATATTCATAAATAATATATTTATATTAATAATCACGATTTTTTGAGAGATAGAAAAAATATTGCATCACTATAAACATAATCATTAATAATGCTAATAAATAATGTGATTGTAACACAAATCCTTACCACTTTAGAAATTTCAGAACTAAAATTGTTGTGAAATAAATAAATTCCAATGAAACATTAAATTACATGTAGATAAATGAATTCATGATATCAGATATCAAAATGGGTTGTATAGACACCACACAAAATAAATTTTTGGTGAATATTGAATATCTCATACAGAGGTAAATGTCTGGTAAGAATCCCTTATAGTATGTCCGATTTTATTTTTTATATGTCCATAAAAATTGTATAATATATATAAAATAATTATAATAAAATTAAAAAAGTATAAGAATATATATCATACCATATATTATTTATTTACATTTTTTATCATTAATTTTATAACAATTATTTTCCAAAATTAATGTTTTGGTTGATAGTTAATTAATTTTTGATATATATTGTGGTTCAGTAATTTGGGTCATTTAACACTGATCATGGTTAAATCATATCTATAATATTAATAATGATAAAAATGTCATATTATTCATTTATTTATTTATTTATATTATGATATAAAAGATGGAGATATGAAATGAATTACACCATTCATAGATACTATATGACGTATGTACACATCAATTTTGTTTCCATTTTTTACAAATAACGGAATGCATAGAATGTAGAAATTTACAAAAATTTAAAAATTATATTTATTAATATATATAATTATTTTTAGTATAATAATTCAGTATTTCCATTAATGTAAAAAATTGAAAAACATTCAACATATCCACACGGAGATGATAGACTATACGTACTCATGAGCAAAGTTATTTTTTCCAAAGGATTGAAAGGTAAGAAATTGTATTAGATATTATAGTTCCATAATTATTATTACGAAGAAATATCATATTTAATAATTAATTCTATTCTTACTACCTTCTATTTAATGCTTATGAAAAAAATAAATCACATCGCTTCGCAAATCGGTAGTCCACCCTAGACCAGAGTGACACTATTGTATCCCCCAAAAAATAAAGATTAAGAACTTATATTTGGTAGAATAATTAAAAAAGTATAATAATTTCATAAATATCCTATAAAAATAAAAGATCTATTATTGTATTCATCCTTAAAAGGTGGGTATGAAAAATGAATTACACGAATTTGTGAGGTGGTTTTACATTGTACACATAATTGATGGTTTCATTGTGTATTTGATGGAAGTGGAGACATATATATGATAATAAATTAACATAATATAATCTTAGTTTATGGGAGAAACTTGTGTTATTATATTATAATATTAAAAAATATTTTGATGAGGGGTAAGATGAAATAAAAGAAAATTCACCTTAATGATTGTTACCTATTTTTCAGATGACTTCTTCAGGATTGTATAAAAAGCCATACTAGATTAGATTCTAGATAAAAATGGCAATTAGGATGGTTTTAGAGGATTACCTAAGGGTTTTTGGTTGTTATTAGATGAACCAAATAGTTTTTAAGTGTGAATAAGAGAGGATAGGTGGTGGCAATTTATATGTGATCGGAGGAAGACACAAATGGAATTTTTATAAATAATAATGTGTACTTCTGTTTTCAAGTGAAAAATGCTAAAAAATGGTTCATTCTAAAACATCAAAGGTTAATGGGTATATATATGGACATTAAATGGGTTTTGAACAAATTTTAGGCCATTTTTATTCCTTTTATTACTATTTTAACACCCAGTTAAACCCATTATCACATTAACGACGATAATCTATTTTTTCTATATTCACTATTCATTATTGCAAAACAATATATTGAATTTATTAGATGATATAAATTATTTTTTTTCAATATAAGGAACCAATTATTAAAAAATTAAATTTATATAAGTGGTCATATTCAATTTAAAATTACACCTATAGACACATTGAAAATGGGGTTTCCAATGAAAAAATTTTAAAAATCTAAAAAATATTTTATGTCAAAATAGAGTATGAAATTATTCTTAATGACCCAAATAAATTAGATTATAATATAATTGAAAAAATTATTTCTTTAAAACCAATTCAAATCATAATTTTACATTGTAAATAATTTAAAAAATGGTAGTTTTCTTTAAAAATCCTTGATGATTACTATTCATCATAAAAATTATTCTTTTCATTAAATCAGAATCAATTAACCAAAAATATAATTTAGAGAAGTTTATTTAAAAAATTTATTTTATTTTTTCAAATAAGTTTTTCTAAAGTGTTATGTATGTGTAAAGCGTGACTATACACCCTTTTTTAAAAATATTGGTTTTCAGAAAAACAATTTTCATTAAAATGGATAATATATTATTTATAATAAATAGATATAGAATTTAATTGAATTTATAAATTTTTAAAACATATAACATTCATAAGTAATTTAGTATTATATATTCCCTCTAGCATAAAAACTAGATTATAATTTTTATGTTTAAATAACATTAATATCATCGAGTATATCACATTGTTTAAAACTAGTGTTGTGTCAAAAAATAATTTTCTGTGATAATGAATTTCATTCAATGTAAAGAAATATTAATATATCATGCATGGTATATCCAATTATAATATTGTATTTTCATATCATATACGCTATTAATGAGGATTTTCCACTTTTAGAATCATAAAGAATTACATTCTACGACTATAAATCATATTCCATCCTCATAATTGAATCTTGAAATTGGTAATCAAGGGTTTGAAATTTGAGAATTAATTTCTTGGAAATACTAAATCATGTTAATCGATAAATTTTTTTCGCTTGATAAGAAAGAAAGGTAAGTTTTATAGTCATCCAGATTAATAGAAAAATAGATTTTACAATTAAGAGAACATGGGTGGGAAGTAAAGATATGTACACCGAAGAAGTGCATAATTCCCAAATTATGATGAAGGGTGATAGTGGTCATTGATGAAAAGAATGTGAATAATAATGATAATATTAATAATGAAAAATCCAAAAAACTATTATGATTTAAACAACCAGTGATTCATGTTAAATGAATGTAATAGTACATGATTTTGTTCCTCTTGATATTTTTACATGAGTTGAGGAATTAATTTGCATTTATAATAGTGAAGAACAAAAATATACTTACGATTTCTCCCTTTGGTTATTCTTTGATAAATTTATAATTCATTTCATACTCCATGAAATGAATATCCAAGATAAATTTTGTAATTTCTAAATAATTAATATTACCTTATAATATATCATAAGATATATATACTAATTAAACATCATTCACCCAGTGTGAAGATATATTCCAAGGCCAAAATAGTTATCATGAGTTATAAAACAATCCAATACATTGAAAAATCTTACCAATAAACCTAATTATTATCTTAATCTATTTCATAATTAATTAATATTTAGACCCATCATAAATATCTATTACAAAATTCAAATTAAATAACATTTGATACCCCAAATGAAAGAATATATCTCTTAATTTCACATACAAAATGTTTTAATACCCTACTCAAAATAATAACTTATGAAAACATTCATGCTTAGAAAAATTATTTTTCTACTTATTCATTAAATAAAACATGAAATTATCCAATTTATTCATAATTAAAAATATTTATCAATCTAAAAAAAGATAAAATGAATAATTAAATAAAGAAAAAAATACATTGTCACCAATACTATCCCAAATAAATTTATCTATAATCATTACCTCAACATAAAGTGTATATTTAGGGTTATCCACCCTCAATCATGTGTTTTTCAGAATGTACAACATGCCACTGTATCACTATTATTGTTCCCTAGTACAATTCAACAATGTATTAAAATTATTATATAATTTTATAGTACAATACTCATACTTTTTATGATTCTTATAATTAAAATATAATTAAAAAAATACATCCAAAAACAAAATATTGAATAAAAAATACACAATAACATTAACAATATCGCGTTATTCTTCAACCATTAAATATATTTAATCATCTTGTTCCATAGTACCTCCATATCTTAACACGTCATTTTTAGTCTCTTCTTCATTAATAATATAAATATTTCTCATAAAACCTTGCTGATTATCTTCACAATATTTACATCTTGTACATTGACCTTCACAATTATTATAATTTGTATCTTTAAGAAACTAAATTGACGATGATACCTTATGGAGACAATTATTATAATCCATTGATTAAAGAAAACTGTTCATTTTTCCTCATTAAATACTTTGTTATCCACATTTTACACATTCAAAACATTTTTTATCCCTATACGACATCCAAATTAGTTATTATTCGCATAGTATTGATATATAGAACACTCAATATTCCTTCACCATGGTTTCCTCCACCCGAAAACCCATGAAAATATATCATAAAACAATTTAGTGGGTTTGAGAGTTGGTTATGTAGTATGTTGTTAATCAAATATCACAAAAAATCATTTGGGATAATCAGAACATCATATATTCCAGAAATCTGACCATTCGGTTTCCCATTAACACAATTTAGGTTACACTCAACATAAACCGAGTTTTTTTGGGTATGCAACATTGAATAGTAGAAAAAAATCATATTATGATTAATACTAATAATAGTGGGGAACCACATAATCAAGAAAAATATATTATAGGATTCCTAAATCAAGACACCTTATTTTCAATATATGACACCTTGGGATTAAACTAAGAAATTACTTGCAATCAATTATTCATATACTTCAAGATGGTTTATAAATAAAATATAAATTAACCAAAGACTACCCATAGGAGTGCCAAACTAGTTTCAAAGTAAGGACTGTATTCATCTTCCAATTAGTGATCGTGTCATGACTAACAAACCTTTTCAAAGTTATTACCACCAAGGTAAATATATTCCAGAAATATGTCCACATTTTGTTTGTAAATATGAAAGTATGACAAGGGAAAAGATATAGTATCATTCTCATCAAAACATTAGGATGTTCATGTAAATTTATACTCATATTCAATAATAAGGTGTTTCCTAATATATTTTTTCATAGATTTAGTTCCCAAAGATTCTATTAGACTCAATATAATATCGACTATAAATACCCTGAACCTGGTAGCCCATAATTGGGGGTTAATTTATCATATTGGCTTTAGATACAAGTAATTTTATCTCAGACGACATAATAGTTTAGAATTTGTGATTTATTATATACATAATTGAAATTCATAATAAATTTTAAAAAATAGAATACATAAACAATTTTCTTCGAGAACACCAATATTAACTTTAGTGTATCCCTATATATCAATAAAAAACACTTCTTTGTATTATGGGGAATACTAAACTTAAGAACGGGATGAGTTCAGATGCTCAGTAAGGGTAATCATATAATAGAATATATCATTATCTAATTTGAATATTCAATGTGGAAATTTAAAAAACTGAAACAAATTCCATTAAACAACAACTTTTGAATAATATTATTAGAATATATTTTTATCAAATAAAGACATATAAATAACCACATGATCATTTAAATTATCTGTAAATATTATTAATAATAAAATAATCACACAGAAATCAATAAATAAAATAAGAATGTATTAATGAATAATTTAATTTAGAAAAACTCTTAAATAAAGGCCTTGTAGCAAGACATCTTACAGAAATGTTTTTGGTCTCAGAAAAATACACAAGCTAGTCTCTCTCTTGAGACATAGTGATGCATCGAGGACCTATAAAGGGACCCTCATTTCATTTACTATACCAAATTTTTCCCATTATGAATGGAGAGAAACATAAAAAAGATAAAAAATCATATTAAAAAACAATAATGTGAAATATTAACAATTACAGTAATCAATAAAAATAATTAAAAATCATCAAGAGCAGTATGAATGAAAACAAACTTGTGCATCACCAATGAAATTGATCAAAAAATATCAGGGTATGTAATATGGATGGTATCATTAAAACATATCCATATTTCATAATATGTATAATGACATATTTTTTAATAGATGAATCGAAATTCCATAAATATATCATTAAAAATATTATAGAGGAAAATAGAATTTACATTATAAAAATATATTTTAATAACTAATGTTACCAATTTTTTTGTAAAAATCCATCATGGAAAATATCTATTGAATCATATAACATAATATTTAAGACATTTAATGGTTAGTATTGTGATAAATTACATTCATTCCATATATTCTAAAAACATATTCTATTAACATTTTTTAAAAAAATTAATAAAAAATATTATTTGGAAAAAATAAGGAACATTCGTTTTTGTTTTTTTTCAAATGTAGAATCATGGGTAAAAATTAATTTAATACACCATTTGAATAATGTAATAAATATTGGAAAAGGTTTTTATAAGACATGGATTTTGATGAAATATTATTGATGATTAAAGAGATAAATAATGTCTAATTTTCATAAAAATATTTGATGAGTTATTTAGTGAACCAAAGTAATAAAAAATTGTAAAATTATGTTAATAGCTTATGAATAACTAAAATATAATAAAAATCATGTGTTATTAGTGTTACATTTTTATTTTTCATGACCTATAACTTAATCATAAATAACCCTGATAAACAATGAGATTGTAATAGAAATCAGCACCACTTCAAAAATTTATGGATTTTAATGCCCATGAAATAAATAACATCAAATGAAGCAATAAATAACATTAATATAAATTAATTATTGATATAAAATATGATAATGGGTAATATAGAAACCACACAAAATAAATAATTGGTGAATATAGTATGTGTCTCACAGACGTAATAGCGAGGATAGAAGGCCTTACAGTAGGTCCAATTTCATTCGTAAATGTATATTCACCCATATAATTAATATATATTTATTATAAATATATTGAATATAAACAATAAAAATATATTTAATTCAAAATATTTTTAAATTATAGTTTTTTATCACTTATTTATTAAATGTTATTTATTAAAATAATTGTTTAATGTGATAATTAAATCATTTTTCATGTATGTTTTGGTTTGGAAATTTCAGTCAATTTACATTGATCATGGAAAAATCATATATATAATGTTAAATATGACATAAATTTTTTATATATTAAATATATGTTAATTTATATTAACATATAAATTTTTAGATTGGAAATGTATTACACCATTCTTAGAGACGGTAAACCAAATGTATGCAAGAAAGTTGTTTTCATTTTATCACGATGGATGGAATGAAAGGAAAATAAATGATAATTCACCATTATAGAATAACTATCATGTAATTTATATAAGTCATATTAATAAGAGACATACTTATTACCATCCATATAAAAATAAAATTCATAACATTTTATATCACTTTGTGGAGACAGTAGCCCACATATAAACACGAGAAACATTATTATTTTACAAAATATTTTGAGGTAAGAATTTGTATGTAATATTATAATTCTATAATCATAGATAGTTCATAAATATAAAATATATTAATTAATTTTATCCTCAATACCATACATTTGTTGTGTATGTGAAAAATGAAGTATATCTCTTCATGGGGTGGTAATCCACCATACACAAGAGCGACAATATCGTATCCCCCATGTATTGTAAATTAATATAGATTATGTGATTTATCATATATTTAAATATAATAATTCCGTAAATATCAAATAAATAAGTTTAATTTGTGATTATATATACATATTAATTGTGGTGATAGAAAATTAATTTCAACAGTTCATGAGGCGGTTGCTCATTGTAAACACGATCAATAGTTTTGTATTCAACCTTAATAACGCAGTGATAAATATAGGTTATTAAATAAAAAAATATAATCTAATAAAAAAAGGAGATACTAGAGTAGTTATTTTATTATTATTGAATAATATTTTTGTGAGGTGGAGAAGAAATAAAAAAATTCTTCTTTAAAATCCTTACCTCTTATTTGGATGGCCTCTTTAGGATTTAATGATATCATTCATAGCTTAGATTTATAATCAAACAATTCCTCTAGGATTTTGGGTGAGGATTATTATAGGGATTTTCATAGTTATTTGATGAGAAAAAGTGTTTAGTAATTATAAATTGTAGAGGATAAGGGTGGCCTTTTATATGTGTTGGAGGGACACACATTAATTTTTTGAAAAGAAATAATTTTACCGATGATTTTCTTGGGAATAAAAATGTTAATTCAAAATCATTGATGTGTTAAGGTTTAAATATTATCACAAAACTTGTATTTTTATTAAAATTAGTTCATTTTAACTCATATAATCTTAGTATAGACAATCATAAACATTTTATCCTATTAACCAAGATAATTAATATTTGTTTCATTACTATTAGTGATGATAAAGATTTAATTTTACCATAATAGATAATATAAATTATTCTTATTTCAAATTTGGAATCCATTTTTTGAAATTTAATTCATATAATTTTCAAAATTTAATTTAATAGTAAGCCTGTAGATGTGATGAAATTTGTTTCCCCATAGAAAATAATTTAATTTTTTAAAATATTTATATCATTATTCCATCTAAAATTGATTAAAATGACATATATTTGTAGAATTATACTATAATTATACTAAATTATATTTATAAACAATTTAACAGGTCAATTGACATTGTTAAATATTAAAACAATATTCAGATATTAATAAAAATTAGGGTTTTCAAAATTCTACAAAAAAGTTAATCTTTCTGATGATTTATAAAAAATGTACCAAAAGATAATTCTCTCATGACTAATTTAAAAATGTATAATTATTAAAATATATTTTATAATACATATAATTATTAATTATTAATTATGTGTACAACACTTGACTGAACCACCTATCTAAAAAAGTACAGTTTTATGGAAAACAATTTATTTACTTTCAAATGGTTTATATTTTATTTATAATAAATATATGAGCATTTTATTTATTTCATACCACTTAAAAAATATAACTTTTATAATTTAGTTAATCTTATTTATACTCACCAACATAATGGATAGGTTATAATTGTCATGTTTAATTGACAATATGTTAATAGACTATCACATTTCATTTAAATATAGTGTTTTGTGCATCCTATGCTATCGAATATATTGAATTTATTTAAAATATATATATAACAAAGTCTCGTGGTGTTAATTTATCATGTAGTATTTTTTTCATTTAATATATTTTATTAAATATTATTTTCCCCTTTTAAAATCTTGGGTTGTAACAATGAGGTTTTTAACATGTATGATGAAAGTCAATACTGAAGTTATTCGACTTCCTATCTCTCCTTTATTTTTAGGAAACATATTCCATATCCTACTCTAATTTCTATTGTGTGTATTATATATTTTACCTTTAACAATTAAAAAAATGAATATCCTCTATTTCATGATATTTAATGTTTAAATTTTTGTTATTCATCAATAGGGATTGCTATTCAAATGATTCTAAAGTGGTAATGTATTTTTATCGGAATATTTTTTGTATGGATAACATGCCTCATAAACCACTTGTTTCATTATATGTTGCACATATATTCCACATGAATCTATTTTATGAATATTATTAACAAAATTAATGGATATAAAAATCCATATATGGTTTTTTGTTTTAGGGGACTTATGATTCAAAAGATACCAAATTTGTAATGGTTTTATGTTAAAATAATATTCTTTGTAGGTATTATTTATGATTATGTTTATGATGATGAAAGTTTATAATAAACTTCTCAAGGACCTGATGTACATTATTATCCTCAACTTTTATATAAGGAATAAATTTTTTACTCTCATTTTACTCTCTTTAAGTACTTATGATATTAAAAATATGAATCTAGTAAAAATCAACATTATTTATCACCTAAATCCAAAATCCTTCTTCATCAATGAACATGTCTTCAAAAAATATATTAGAGAATTTTTTTAAAATTATATAATTGTTTTGTAAATTATTTTTCATCCTTTTTCATATTTTTACTAAAAAACAATAATAGGAATAATATATTTATCTTCTAACCAAGGAACTTTTGACTTTTTATTGAAAATTTGGTAGGAATATTTTTTTTAGTGTAGACAACATGAATGTAATTTTAAGCCATCATGAACACTAAATTATTTTTATATTCAATTAATTGTTTTTAATATTTTTTCATAGAAAATGCTACCTTTAATACTTGGGAAATTTCCTAGATTTTAATGAGGTGACAAAAAAATGAAATGTGTATTTTCCAAATGACTATTTTAATGACCATCTTGTGGAATTTAGATTCATCAATAGAAACAACCATTGTTGTTAGTTATATTTTACAAGGGATATAATAAAAATATTTAATATTTATTCTATAAACGTTTGTATTGTATTTATGTTGATAATATGTTTATGAAACTCATTATTTTTCCATGGATTATTCTTTAATTCTATAATGAAATGTTTATGAACCTTGTTTCCTTTTATTAGGTAATGACATGATGAAATGTTTATGAAATATATTTGTATTCATTGAATTTAGAATGATGAATCTTTAATGATCTTGTGGCATGATTTTATTCTATTTTTTTATTATGTGATGGGTGAGATTTATATATCCCTTTATTTCATAGGTTAATGATTCACATATCACGAGATAAATATGACTGGAATGCTAAGTGAACCTAGTCCAATAAGGCTATTTTTAAATTATGATAGTATTGGGAAATAACCTTTAATTTTAGGATGTTTGGTGGGTAAACCTATTCCAATATGATTTTTTTATAATCCTTTATTACAAAGAAATGTTTTTATATTCTTGTATATATACAACATTTCTATGTCTAATTCCAATTTTAATCTCTTATAGATTACATTATTTTAATACTTTATGATTCATGACTTATGAAATACCATAACATATTACATGAATCATGATTATTATCTATGATATTCAGTGTATGATTTCCAAATATTATTCTTATGTTCACATACCCTTATTCTCTTGTTATGTTGATATATCCCATGTCATCCTTTACTGGGCATATGAGATCACCCTTTATTATTTTTATTCTCCCCATATTATGAAGAATGGGATTAAAAATTATATTCCAAATAATAGTGACAACTTTGAAGAACATAGTGGTAGAGTAAATTTTATACTTATGAATTTGTTATTTAGGTATCCATATTCCCAAATACATTAAACCTTTTTGATCCACATGCATGTTGATGTAAAATCGAATAAATATTCATATATTAATATTTAAAATCAATATATGAAATGTGTGGGTAATTATAGTTTGTATCATAGGATAGGTTTCCTTAAACATTGAAACTAAGATGAGAAAAGTTTGTGAGAACCTTAAGAAAAATTAAAAGTGTAGAAAAATATATAAAATTGAATGGTTACTAGGAAATTAAATCCATTTTAGTGATATATATATGGATGTAGATTTTGAATATATTTACATAGGGGGTAATAAATTCTAAAATCAAACACTGGAATTTTACTTGATCATCAAATAATGCCTGAAAACTATCCATGTTGCAAAATTGGTTTGACACTCTCTAGGGACATGTTTTTGAAATTAAAAACTCATTACAAAACCTACAAAAGTATTTTAATATTGGATAAAAATGATTTAGGGTAAGACTAATATGTTACATTAAGAAAGACTATTTTTATAACAGATGAATTATTTTACATGAATGATCAATTAAATGAACTGTGTTTGATTATCAAGCCAACTGTTGTGGTTTCATTAAGTTAGTGATGATAAAAAATGATTTTGTGGTGGTGAAAAGTACCCTAAAATATTGAATTATCTTATTTGGGATTAGTTATATGAATTATCCAATATCATGAGAATTATCTAAGATTTATAATTCATATAATGAATTATTAGATGTTTAATTAGTAGTGAAATTCCCTAATGGAAAATAGATTAAATATTACATCTATGATACTTCCTTAGTTCATGTTTATGGAATTGTGCTTCGTGAAAATCTTATTATCCTCCATCTATTATAATTTTATGACAACATAGACTTTTAATATCATTTTCTATATAATACCCCCAACAACTATGGAGTAAGGGAAGTTAATTTTTTTTGCTAAACCAATATATGATATTATATTAGATATTTGATAAATATGAACATCTAATGGAACTTCAACCCATTATACAGTTTTATTTCAATATAAAAGTGTTGTTTATCTCATACTATTGGGGAGGAACTCAACATCTAGGATATTCCTATTTTAAGGGAGTTCATAGATGAATTTTTGGAAGATATTCCTTGAATTCTAATAAATAACGAAGTGTATTTATCAATAGAAATCATACCTGGCGCTAAATGTATATCAAACGATCACTAAAGATTATACCTAATTGAGTTTCAAGAATTGATAAACCATTTCCCCGATAATTTTGAAAAGTTAATTAGTAAGAAAAGTGTGTCATGTTGGGGTGAAATTATTTTTATTAAAATAATAAAGATAAATGAGAATTCTAATTTATTATCTTGAGCTGAATAAGATTATAATCAAGAACCAATATCATATACCCTGTATTGTTGACTAGTTTGATAAACATATTAGTGATTAATACATTTAGATGATTGGAAATAATTATGTATATCATCAATTAAGGGTCAATAAGAAGTATATACCAAAGAAATCATTCCATAAAATATATGTAACCTTTGAATATATATTGATTCCATTTAGTCTTACAAATTCCCCCACTGTCGTTTTGGATTTGATGAATACAGTCTTTATAGATCATCATGATCATTTTTTGTAGTATTTAAAGATTATATTATTATAGATTCAATGTGAATATAAGTGAATTATGATAACTTCAGTTTTTTACTGAAGACCCTAATAAAGGATAATTAGGAAGAAAAATATACAATGTTTGAATCATGAATAAAAAATAACTCATTTGTGAGTCATATAATATAAGGTTAATGTATATAAATTGATCATTTAAAGATAGAGTCTGTATAAAATATGACTATAAGAACCAATGTGAATGATATATGATGTTTTCAGGGTTTTGATGGATAATATAAATGTTTTGTGAAGAATTTTCCGTGACTATCAATCCCAGTACCCAATGTTAATAAAAAAGGAGCCATCTTCCTTTGGATAGCTGAATGGGAAGAAAATTTCAATGAACTAAAGATAATGATTGACAACACATATATGCTTACATTAATCTATAGTGGATAATGGTTTATAATGTATAGTGATGCATCAATGAATGAACTAATATGAATTCTCAAGAATGATGACATTTTTATAGCTTTTGTATCATTTAAATTGATGTTTTACGAGAAAAATATTCCAACTAACTATTTATATTTGTCTATGGTAATTTTTTGTTAATGATATAGAGGAAAAACATTAATGTATAATGGTGTGATATATCAATTGGTAATAAATGATTAAATCCTAAATAGACCAAATGCATTCATTTTCTATTCATTTTTTATAGTAGCCTTGTTAAGGGTTGAAGGGGAACCATTACAAGGATTATAGGGTTTGTGAAATTACAGGACCCGTAGGTCGTAACAGAATTAATTAAAGACTATGAATACTTGAAAATTATCCTCCCTATAATTTTCATTGTGATCAGATCTCCCGCATTGAATGGATAATTGGATAGCTGTCATGTACAGAGATATATAGGCCTGGTGCCGATTACAAATGCCACACCGTATCATTCATCCAAATCCTTAACTCAAACATAGTGAATACACCTTTCTATGAATACCCATATAAAGATTGTTCTTTATAGAATATTTCTAGTATACAAAAACGATGGTAGGAAGTGGATAATGATTGTAACATTTGAAAATATTACTACAATGGGAAAGAGAAAAAGGTGGATGGCGCAATGAGTTGAAAGGATCATGAATATTTTTATATGATAAGGATAAAAAAATCCAATATTTCTATATTTTCCATATAGGGATCTTGAAATAATTAAGGTAGGAAATAAATCATATCTTTCTCATGTGATATTTCAACCTTATATCCATATTATTATTATAGTGGAACAAAATTATTATATAGATATATTAAATAATATTATAAATGTTCTGGTGTTTATAATTGATTTTGATGGAATTATAAGGATCAGGAGACCAGTATATTTTCCACCCACATCTGATTTAATGGTGTTATTAAGGGAAAATCATATTACTTTATTCTATTTTAATCCATGAAGTACGAGGATGTTTTGATATTGGATAGAGTATTATTAGTGGTGTGTCATGAAGTGAGGTATTGTAGAGTTTATATCTTAGTTCTTGGTCTGTAAAAATGTTTAATATAAGAGGAATCATTCTAAGTGGATGTTATAACCATTAAAAAACTAGAAAATAAATGTTACAACATCCCCATGTATTTTTTATAGAATCCCAAAAACATAAATGGGTATACTTCTATATGGGTTATAATCTATCTGCTTACAAATCAATCATATTTTATCGCTATAAGAGATTGTTTAAAATTTTATCATATTTAAAAAATATATATTAATGAATTGGTAATTTTTAATGGATTATTACATTATATTGTGTCTTAGTAGTATATGAGTTTTAATTCATTTTTTAGAGAAGTCATATACAATCTCTTGATATAGAAATGAGTTTCAGTACTGTGTATCATCCTCATACATATGGATAGTCTGATAGAACCATTAAAAACAATACATGATATTATTAGATCTGTTTTTATATATTTGAAAGGATGTTTTAATAAACACGTAACTATAGTCGATTTTTCATTCAATAATATACATCATTTGAGCATTCAGATAGCCCATTTTTGAATCCCTTTATGAAAACATGTGGAGAGATCCAACATGATTGAATGAATTTGGATAACTAAATGTATTGGGACTTGACCTAGAAACTGAAATGGAAACGAAATTATTATATATTCAATTGAAAATCAACATATCTTAGAGTCATCTATAATTTTAGGATGATGATTACTATTGTGATCTAAATATTAAAGTTGTTAATAAGATTTTAATAGAAATTTTTCAATGGAAAAAGGATCTGATATTAAAGAAGAATGAAAATATGAACCCTAGGTATTTTTTATCATATGTTGCTCTTTATCAAGAAGGGACAATGGCTCATTACTTGGATCTTACCCTAATCCTCTCTTAAGCCAATGATTTGTTGCATGAATTCCTCCATAGGATATAAAAACATGATCCTTTACAAGTAAGGAACAAAAAATCCATACCACTAGATGAAGTTATTCCCTATAAAGAACATCATATAGATATTATATATCATACATATACTTTTATTTGAAACAATACCACCTAGATGGTAAATGTTTTATGTTGAAACCACCGACTATAGGATGTTAAATGGGGACCTAAGGATATGATGTGGTAGATGTATCCTAAGTTGTTTTTCTCATAGTGAAATAATTTTGAAGGGAAAAATCATTTGGGGGGGTAGAATTTTATTGCATTCCATTCAATGAAATATAATTTCTAAATTAAATTTAATTTCTATTATATCCTATGTTATAGAAAACAATGATTTTTACAAAACCCCAATATACTATTAATATTATTATTTAGACATGATAGTTAGAACAATGAAAAACCTTCAATAGAATATACATAAATTCATGATTTATTAAATAAGTATAAAAATAATAAAAAATATATGAGAATGACTTCTAGTGTCTTTGAATTATATACATAACATTACATATTAAACATGAGATACAATAACTTAGATTAAATCTTCCATAACATGATTTTTGAAATCATCAATTTCGTAATACTGTATGGTATAAATATGGGATGTAAATAAGAAATGGATCATCTATATAAACAATTAAGGAAATAAAAAATAAAAATGTGATGAAAATAGTACATTATAGACCATAGGTCTTTCAAAGATACATAAAATGGAAGATAATCATAAACATGACCAATGAGGAATGATATAACCTGGTCACATAAAGACAACATGGGAGTGCATAAGAAACATTAAACATAAAATAAAAATAATAAGTCATATATAACCAATAGGAAAAAATAAAATATTAATATTATGATAACCTAACACAAACCACACATGGCATCACATGAGAGAATAACATTACCCAATGTTTTGGTTTGCTATCTGGGTGTACCCATCCTAATTATATCAGGTATGTACCTAAGTGAGCCACATTGATTATATAAATATGAAAAAATTTAATTAAATTTATTACGATTATAATATAGTTTTGATCAAATAAATGTATTTATACAATAAAATAAGTACAATTTCATAAAATGTGAACACCATTGATTAGAAATTAGTATGGATTTCACCACAGAATTGTTTTTCATGAAAAATCAAAGTGAATTTTTGGGAGGATAACATGGGAAAATAATATTTCTGGGAGGGTTTAATGAGAGTATAATGGTTCTATAAAAATTTATACATCATAAGGTTAGTATGGTGGATATGGAAGAAGATATCATAACATTAAGAATTCGAGATAAAATTAATAATATAATGAAGATGCATGAATTAATGGAGGAGAGAGAGGATAACTAACACTGAGTGGGTGATTCCAAAATGTAGACAGGGACTCTTGAGATCTTTCAAGACTTTAGGTGAAATATAAGGATGGTAGGGAAGAATAAGGGTGTAATACATGGTTTCTCAGTGAAGAATAATGGAATATTGGGTGGGTTTATATAGGAAAAGTGATGACAGTTCTTTATTATTCTCCAAACATAGTTTTCTGAAATCTACATGGTTTTTAAATTTTTTTATTCCAAATTCCTATGAATTTTTTAATTTTATATGTACAAGGGGTGAACATATCAAAATATTACCTTATTTATGTGGATCATAGTCCTGATCTAAATGAAATTATTAGAACACCATAAAATTTAATATAGGTTTTTGAGGATTTATAATGGCATTAATAATTTAGTAAAATTTATTAAAAAAACACATTAATATCATGCGAAATAACAAATTTGGTGTTCAGTACCTTTTATAATATATACTATATTACTTCTGGGTCATTATGATGTCATAATACACACCGTATATTTATAATATATTTAATATTTTACCCAAAAATTCAAATATCACTGAAAATTATGATAAATTTAACATTAGATAATTTCAATGTTCTAATTTCAAAAAAATTATTTATTTTATAAAAATATTTTTATCAATTTTTTAATTTACATATTTAAAATAAAATCAACGTTTATTGAGAAATGCTGGATATTATTGAGAATTTTTGTTTTTAAACCCTTATAAAAATTATCTTTCACTTCATAAAAATTATATTATCATTGAAATTTAATAATAATTATTTAGCAATGATATAATATAAAAATTTTATTTGTTTTAAAAATATATTAATTCATCAATATTAATGTATTAATTGATATTTCATTGGTCCCAATAATACATTTTTGAGTTTTATCTTATTAAAATAAAAATTATTTATAATGTAAAAACAATAAGAAAAAAATATATTCATTAATATATAAAATATATAAATTCATATTTTTTGGTTCTTGATACATATCCATTTATTATAGCATAAAATTTGCTATGTGTAAGGTGAAATTTTTTTAGATTTTCATGGGGTGATTTTACATACATGGTTTTGGTTAGGATCTTCATGATATTGGTCTTCTCCCATAAACATTTTCACTCATGATTTAGTTATTGGATTTCATCGTCAGATTTGTCATGAGAAAATTCACAAATATTCTGTCTCCCATAAAAGATCATATAAATGGGCTTTATAGGGTATGATAATATAGGTTGTGGCTATCACTTCCTTTGTCTATGGAAATTGAAATTTTCAATACCTTATATTTTACTTATCATGTGATCACTGTTCAATGATTATATTATTAATGGTAATGATGTTGTACAGTATTTAAAATTTTTTATGATATATTAAAACAAAAGAAGTAAAATTTTTTATAAAACAATAAAAAATAAAAGATATTTATTTACATAAAAAAACATATTTAAAAATGTTATGGAAGTTAGAATATTCACCCCTTCATAAAAACATCCATATAAATTTTCATTTCATACACTATGAAAGACAACGATAACTATGTTTTGTAATCTCTTCTAATTTTCACATAGCTTCTTGAATATTTTGGTTTTTCTATAACACTATGAACATCTGTATTATCATATTCCATTGAACATTATATCTACTAGATAAGATCTTTACTGAATACTCCTTATAATAGAGATCATTATATAGTGGAATAACCTATTTATTTAACACAAGTGAGGGGTTTGGTTTATACTTCCTCCAGATGGATATATGGAACACATAATGTACTTGAGATAGGTTAGGTGGGACTTCTAGTCTATAGGAGAGCACTTCAATGTGATCAAGTATCTTGAATGTACCAATGTATCATGGCATAATAATTCCCTTCTAACCAAATTTCCTAACATTATTACATGGATATATGAATAGGAATATCATATCTCAAAACTCAAATTATAGGTCTCCTCATCGATTGTCAACATACTTCATATATCAACTTTGAGTATTTCTAATGTTCTATTGAATGGTCTTCACCTTTTCTGCCTATGTCCTGAACCGTTTCTGGAACTATCCATTTGTATTCCCCAACATAATACTATAAATCAGATGTTCAATACCTCTCCCCATAAAGATATTTATAGGGACCCATTAGGATACTTGATTGGAAACTATTATTGAATGAAAACATGACCAAATTAATATGTTGATCTCATCCTCATTTAAAGTTAATTGAGATAGTTATCAACTTGTCCTAGTGTTTCTAGATATTCCACTCTGATTGGCCTTCAGTTTGAGGGTTATAAGTTATGCTAAAGTTCAAATATTCTTTTAGTGAAATTCGGACACTCTTATATAATGTGGAGGTAAATATTGGATCACTATTAGATATAATAGATAGTAGTGATCCATAAAAACTCACTGTCTCTATAATGTATATACTTTCAAGTTGATCAAGTGTGAATTCCTCTCATATTGTAGTAATCAGCATAGAATTTGTAAGGAAATCAACCTCCACCCATTTATCATTATTTCCAATTAAACTGTTCTGAAGATGAGTGGAAACATATATGATCACGATTTCCCATTTCAATATATGTATGGGTAATGGGTGCAATATTCCATTGTATTTTATCCTTTTACCCTTCACACACTAACTTATAAGACAACATGATTTATATTCCATGATCTCCTTCTTAATTTTGTCAAACAAATAGTTTTATAGGAGATCTCGATATGTGTATAGAGTACTTTAGTGGATGTATAATGTTTAAAAATGGACATATTCCAACAATTCCATCTTTTACTCAGAATTCAATGGTTCAAAATTTCATGACTGAAATATTACAACACATTCTTCATTAACATTGATCTTTGAGTATTTCCATTTTGTTATAGCACCCATCTTCTTCTTAATTTCCACATAATCTCTTTTAGGATCCATTATCTTCACATAATGGAATGGTTTGGAAATAATTTGTAAAATGGTTGATAGTTTTCTTTTATTTATGATTCCCATGTCAATCCCTTTCATGTCAAATAAAATCAAATCCTTATCAATCTTCTTCACTAATAAAATTATCAGTTCCCTTCTACTTATAGAATCATCCACATTAACTTCATCAATTGGATGGTTGTGGATTGGGAATTCATAGTCCTTAATCATATCTATACATATTTTATAGCACATATTATACTATTTCTGCGTGAATATGTACATATGTGTCTTATTATACATATATATTACAATTTATTTACCATTCATTGACAATATGTTGACTAAAGATCCAAATTATTTATGTATTGGGATCCACATATCTGATCAAGAAAGTCATTAATTCATGTTCAAGGATATTTTATCTTTATCGTGATATTTTTGAGTTCATAATAATGAATGAAAAGGTGAATTTAACCATTGTTTTTTCTATTCAAAGGGGATTGGTTCACCTCATAATAAATCACTTGGGATTATGAACCCTTTACCTAGATTCCCCAATATATTTTTATTTATCTCCCAATGTTCTTAATAAATTATTCCATATAGATTATTGTGTAATGAAATCCTCCCATGTATATGATCGATTAAAACATCAACCTATCATGTATGAGGAAGACTATAAAATTATTTGCGAAACACATCAACTAATTCCCTCAAATTGGACTTGTCATAATAAGATATTTAATTAAACCATACAGGTAATCTTATTTATAAAATATCATTTTTTTAAAACCATATCAATTATATAAGGAAGTATGAATTGGAATAAAAAAATTTCTAAAATTATGTATAAAGGTTTCCGATAATGAAAAAAATATATAAACAATTACATAAGTTTTGGTAATGTATTTATATGTTTTGTGAATACATTTTTCTATAAAAATGTTTTTTATTTTATTTATGAAAAAATAATAATATTAATCACATTAATTTAAGGAAAATGTATTTTTGAAAATTATCATTTCATTTAAAATTAGCATTTAAAAAAATCGTGCAGTTATTTTTTGTGAATTTTATGATAAGATTATTGTTTTCAATTAATAGTAAAAATAATTATATTTATGGAAAACAACCTTTTCATTTAATTAATTTATGAAGTTTATTTTTTTAAATATGTTCAATGTATAATTAATTAACTTATAGAATAATTAATTCAATTTAGGTCATTAAATTCAATTTCATATTGAATTCTTAAATTGAAATACCTAAAACTAATGAAAATTCTCTCATTGGAGGATAAATTTTTCGTCGCGTATATGGATTTAGTTTTTAAATAAATTACACCACATTAATGAATTAAAATGGAAACAATTTATTCCATATAATAAATTAGAATAATTAAATTAAACAATAATTTTATATTAACCTTTTATCATTGAATAGTAAAAATAATAAAACATTAATTACCGAGGTTAAAGTTAAAATGTGTTTACCAGGGTTTATATGAAAAATATAAGGATTCAAATAGAAATAAAATATTTATCAAATACAATGTTTTGGACATATTTTTACCTTATATCGTCTAAATTTCGTGAATGGTAAATTTCCCCCTTTAAGAATGAATAACATTTGCGTATAAAAATCCCTTTTAAAATCATTTTGATGTGTCATATCTCCCACATATAATTGTGAACCCCATCTCCACTCCTATTCCAACATCCATAATCATTTGGTTCAGTGTACACATATACATACACCTTAATTTTTTCACTCCCCACATCATAAACGTATTATTATTCTTAAGAATATAACATGTGAAGGATTTCAGTGATAACCTAAGTTGTCTCTTTGTAGAAGAGGTATAATTATTAACAAATTATTTTCATTTTATTTATTCTTATAACTCATTAAAAAAATTAATAAACTATTACTATATAATAAAATCAGTATCAACCATATACTGATATGTTCTTTTGTTACTATAACAATACATATATATCTATTCTTCCATTACAGAAGAAAAAAAACAATTGATCATGTGTAGGTTGGAATACCACCTCATAAAAAATTTAATTAATTTCAAATAACACCTCTCATTGATGTATATAGGTAATTACTTTTTCAAATTATAATCCGTTGAAAAAATATGACATCATCCATGCATACCTGTAAACAACTTCATCCAGACAAAAATGTCAAATTTTCTTCATTTTACAATGAAATGGATGGTAATGAAGATATATTTAATATCACACATATGATATAAAAATCATTATTATAATTTGATATATCTTTTACCTATCTTTACTTATATCCATAGAGGAAATTGAAAAAATGTTCACGCTTACGATCATCCTACCATCTGCATAAATACTGTAATTAATTTTCCTAAGTCTACCATTAATGGGTGATTATAAACATGTATATAATACGTATATAATATAATGATATCAATAATAAAAAATTTATATGATTTAATCATAATGAAAGTACCTTTACCAAAATTTTCAAATAAATATACATGAAAAAGAAAGCAGTTATTACCCCAAATAATAATTTTAACAAATAATTGTTAATGAATAGGTGATAAAAGGGTATATGGAAATAATATATGTTATGATATAAATTAATATAATTAATTAATAAATTAATTATAAATCTTTATTTATTATATATTATGTTAATATATTCTTGATAAAATTCAAAACATGAGGAACGAGATTTCTAGTTTCTCATTTATTTTAGGGAGACATATTCCATATTCACTACTCATTTTTTTTGGATTATATAATGAATCATTGAATTGTAATGTAATTTATATACATACATTAATGATTTATAATGTTTCATTTAAATTTTTATTTAATTTATATTATTATTTAAATGTTTATAAATTGATAACAGATTTTCATCTCACATTAGAATATGTGGGACACATGCCTTATGCACAATTGTTTTTTATATGTTGTGTATATAATCCTTATGATTTAATGTTATGAAAAATACCATGAACATTATGGGATATACATATCAATATTATTTAATTTGTTTCATTGTTTTTACAATTCTAATTTTACTCATGTAGTAAAGGTTTTATGTTACAATCCCATTAATAATTTTTAATGTTTTGATTATGTTTATGATGATGAACTACTATGATGAAATACTCGATAGACTAAATAATTTTATTATAGCCTAGATATTTATAAATAAAATATATTTCCCTTACATTTTACTCTCTTTAGGTACTCATGTGACCAAAAATAGTTTTTTAAGAAAAATCGACTTTATTTATCTTTTTGGTCAAATGCTATTTTTCTTCCATGTCATTGTTTTTCACAAAACATTAATGAATGTTTTCAGAATTATAAAATGATTTCCTAACTAAAATTTTACCCATTAAATATTTTTTAATAATTTCATAAAATGAATGTTCAATTCATTTTATAAACAAAGAAAATTTCAATTTTTTCAGGAAGTGAGAAAGGAATCTTTTTTTAATATATCGAGGACAAAACTGGAAAAATCATGAACACTAAATTATTTTAAGTTTAAATTAAAAGTATTAATGATTATTTGGAAATAAAATTATTTTTTTACTCAGTGTGATTTATTTATATTTTATGTAACTTATTGAAAATTTAATATCATCTTTTACTTGAAAGAAGTTTTATGTTCTTTTTATAGGACTTATGCTCATCAATGATAGAAACATTTCATATTCCTTATTCCTTAAATGGTATATTAACTAATGATACCATACTTGTTATTTATTTGGAATAGATATATTTATATTGAAAATATGTTGATGAAACCCATTCATTTTCCATGGTTTATTCTACAATGCTATGATATTTTTTTTGAATGCTGTTTCTTTTCAAACAGTTATACTATGATAAAATGTTTATAAAACCCTTTTATTTTCATGGGATTTTATATGATGAAGGATTATGAACAAATTTCAATGATATTTATGTTTTTATTATGTGATGGGTGGGTCCTATATATCCCTCCAATTATTTTGGTAAAAGTTTTTATCTAATAAGATAAGAAAGTCTAGAATTGAGTGTGAATCTAGTTTATCGTGGTGATTTTTCCAATTTGATAGTATTGGGCGTGAACATTCACTACTATGATGATTTTGGAAGTGAACCAATTCTTTTATAGATGTCTGGGAAATGTGATGTGACTACTTATCAAAATAATTTATATTCTTGTGTGTATTTTATAAATCAATGTATTATGAAAATATTATGATCTCATGGATTTTATTATTTGATAAATCTATTTTTGATGTCTTATGTCCTGGCAAGATTTATTTCTTGACTCAATTTCATTATATATGAAATTCATGGTGCAGTTTTGAGATTTTATTATCATGTTATAATATAATTATTCCCATATTTTTAAATATCTCTCTAGTTAACCCTTACTGAACATTTTATCTCATCATTAATTATGTATATATTCATTAGGTAATAAATATAATAATATGTATAATATATATAAGAAGGGTTATAGTATGAAGAACATAATAAGGATTATTTGGTTGAATTTTTAACCAGTTGTTTATTTGTCGAAGTTTCCAAATACATAAATCCTTTATGGACATCAAACATATTTGTGTAATAACAAATGAATATTCATCTTTTATGATATAATATGTATGTATGAAAAATGTGGATCATTATAGCTATATTGAGATCAACAATATTATGATGTTATATTAATCTATCCATCGTCAAAATGATTAAAAATTAACATAAAAAGGCAAGACCATTTATAATAATATAAATATATTCAAAAACTCATTTGAACCCATCAAAAAATCAAATTCTATTTTCACATACCTATATAGACAAATATCATTTTTCACTGAGAAAACATAAGAAAATTTCCCAGAATAGTGGTAATAAGATATTATATGTATAAAATTATAACTCATATATGAATATTTTTAATTAAATGAATATATTATGTTAGGAAAATTTGGTCGAGCTCCATAGGTTAAAAACGTTCTTTTAAGCTTTGGTAAAAATGTCAAAATGACCATCTTGGTAAATGATTAATAGGTTAGTTTTAATTTATTTTTAAATAAAACAAACTATTTGAAAATGGAAATAATTAATCAATGATGTATAAATTAGAACATAATTGGAACTATTTTGATTAAATTTATAAAGAGAAAAAAGTGTTTAAAACATTTAAAACAACATGTAATTGTAAAATCCTTCTTCTCAAGTCTTGAATAATCTCATTCATTAATTCTGCCCCTTATAATAAAATTATTTTAGTTTTATAATTATTTAAATAAAAATTTAATGTTAATTAAATTATTATTATTTACATTATTTCATTCATTACCATGTTTTATTATGTTTGTAAAAATATTACGTCTTGGTGGGGCGTTTTGAGGACATTTGAATTGAAACTTCCAAACATCATTTGAGAACTGAAAATAGTAAAAATTATATTACTATATTATATAAATAATATTTAATACTTTATAAATATTATATGTATAAATTATAGAATGTTTTAAAACAATCATGTATGATGTACAGATAAAATAAACCACATTGTTTCATAGAGATCATTGCCTATACGTTCTGAAGAAAGACAATTTAATTTTTTAAACATTTGGAAATTAGATAATGTAGAAAATATTTTAATTTGAATGAATCATAAATATGTTAAAAATAAATTTTTATTCACTATTTATTTCTTTATAACCATACATGTAAGGAGGTAATGTGAAATTAATCGCATTTCTTCATCGAGGCTGTATTGCACAGATTTTCACAAGTAACATTATCAACTTAAAAAGGAAATAATTTTAATATGGTATGTAATATGTTATGATTAAGAAATTATTATTATTTCATATATATCATATATATTCATTTTATTCATCATTTTATTCAACCATATAATCTGGTGATGAAAATCAAAACACGTCTTTTTTGGAGGTGGTAGTGCACAAAAACAGTCATGTTATGCCATCAATTACACTAGATAGAAGATTAGATATAAAGTATTATAAAATAATCATGTGAATTTTTCTTATAGAGGGAAGGTACTTAATTTATTATTTTATACAAGTTAATGAATATTTTAAACTGGTATGAAATGAAATTATCAATAAACACTCAGTGAAGAGTTTTATTATTCTTCTGAAAACAACCTTTTCCATACACCTTCTGTATTCTATGTTTAAGACTTTTTGAGACCAGAAACTTTATAATATGGGTTCGAGATATGGGAATGTGTTATGTAATGTCATTTTTGATCTACATTTCTATAATGGTGTGCTAAATTAAGAAGAGGGAATTCCCATTTATTATTGAGCGGAGAAGAACTCTGGGAATAATTCATTGTTTTAAACTAATATTAAGTCATATTAGTGGTCATGTTGAACAAAGTAACCCCATTTTCAAATACAATACAATATATGGTATAAATTATCTAAACAAATAACATTAATATATGTTGTGGATATATTTTATAATCTATCCCTTAATTTAGACCTCTTTAATCCATTTATTCCTTACTCGTGATAACATAACTTTTATCATGAAAACATAATTATATGACTATAATAATACTAATGATTATAATTTTAAAAGAAATTATGATTCCAAATTTGGAAATCATTTTAGCATATTAATATAATATTTGTTACATAAATAATATTTAATATACGCATAAAAATATATGAATTTTTTTAGAAAAAATATTATTTAAGAGCCCAATATTTAAGTTACATATCCTATTACATAAATTTAATTTACTCAATAGATTATGTTTGTTGCAAAAATATTCTTAAACAGACTGTGAAATACTATTAAATATTAACATGATTGTTGGAATATTAATTGACAATTAGGAATAATAATTTGACTAACAGAATAGTGACTTTTACAAAATAGTTATAAATAGAATTTATTATATTATTATTGAAAATACAATATAGTTATATCAGGAAATAAGTAAATAACATTATTAAAAATAATATATTAACTGTTGATATTTGTATGAAACATAAATTTTTATTTACAATTTAATAAATAATATAATATTGTTAAAGGAAGCTTATTTTCATAAAATAGATTAATAAATTAATATTTTTTTTGTTATTGTTATAAGATAATTTCATGAGAACTCAATTAATTTAATAAAGTGACAAAAAATCTATTATAATTCTAAAATCTGTTTTTTAAAGAAATGGTGAATTTTTTGAAAATTTAATTTAAATTATTTAGAAAATTAAATATATAAAATAGAATCTATTTATGAGTTTAACATGTCAAAAAATGGTTACGGTAATGTTTTGGTATTTTTATAAAACAGTAGAATATTTGGTGAATAGTGATATACGGTAATTAACGGTATTATATAAATACATGAATTATTGAGTCATTGAATATTTATAGATGATTTAAGAACCATTATATATATATATTTAATTGTCTTTTTTTCTTTATTTATTATTTTTAATCATCACTATCTATAGTATTGAGAATAAATAATAAACTAATAAAAAAACACCATGATCCACCACTATAAATACCACGCCTTATCCCAAAACAATTTAAGGCTTGAAATGTTTTCAATTTTTGAACAATAAACTTTTTAATTATAACACCCTGACTATGATCCATTTTTCCTCACCAAAATACCAATACTAATCCCTATAAAGAGGTTATCAAGGAGAAGATTTCAAGTGAAAAAATACTCTTTTGTTTTCTATAAATTTATTTTAATTTCATTTATTTTGTTATCAAATACATATACAGTCTGTCCAGACATTTATATTAACTCCAATATCATATATATAATAGAATAGATTTATTATAATATAATATCCTCCATCAAACCCCTCCTCCTATCATTGTTTTTCTTAAAATGAAAATATTGTCCACGAAGTGTCGATTTACAGCTATCATAGATGATGAATTTTCATTTTCTTTACCACCTTCAAGGATTGTAAAAACCCATTATTATATTCCAATAATGTTTATTTAAAAATATTAAAAGTTATATATTTTCATGGAAATTTTATATATACATAATATTAATTAATAAAAATACTAGTTCCTGATGATCGAAAAATTCCAAAATAATCTAAATTGGTATCATTAACATTTATTCAAATGAATCATCATTGTACACTAAAAGAAAACAATATATAATAACAATTAATATTATTAATGATTAATAATAACATATAATTTCAATGTAGAATAACTATTTTTATTTTATATCATCTTTCTAACATGTATAAATCTAAACCAATAATCAATACCAAGGAAACGGGCATTCCAGAATGATAATGTTAAATATTATGACACACCAAAAAGGTCATAAAATAAATTGATAAAATTATAATAAATAAAATACATGTTGAATAGGTTTTGAATTAAATTATTAATAAACATAATTTCATTATCTAGGATAGTATGTGTATGTATAGAACACATTCATACATAAGGTATGATATACTATCTAAAACCCCATTTTTTGTAGGGTTTTATTTTATCTCTATTTACCCCATTATAGTTTTTAATTACTCTCAATTTTTGCTCCAACATTATCTATGTATGTTTTAAAAATATATACCTAGAATAATTATTCTTTTTGTGTGGAAATAAATGCATTTAAGGATTCATTTTCAATTCATCATGATAAGAAGTCCCAAATTAAGGAAAATTTAGAATATATAACCCTTTTTTCAGGTACACTCCATAATTTATTTTAAGCCCCCAATTTTTTGAAAAAATTATTATTTTAAGGAAAAAATATATTTTTTCCGTATCTGTATTTATGCAACCAATTATTCCTTTTTCAACCAAAAAGACTCTTTAATATTTCCCTTAATCCGTCCTAAAGGGACACTTTTTTATATTTTCTTTAAGCATATCTTTATATTTTTTCAATTAAGTTGGGGATAATTCATCATCATCTATGCCTATATTCACTTATTAACTTTGAAAAATTATTTAAATCTATTCTTTTATGAATTACATTATGATATTACCTTTGGTTAATCCCTATTCCCCACTTATTACTTGTTTTTGGGGTTTATATACTTCATCTTTATTTATCATCACAATTCAATAATGATTTCATTAAATATCTATATTTCTGGTATAATAGATATGAATATTTTCATATACATATTCCATTTTTCTATATGGTGCATTCTTTGAATGTTGTTGTCTAATTTAATATATATTTGAAGAATTATTTGGACTTGTTGGGAGGGGTGAGGCCCGATTATAGAAAACCTCTTGATTTATCGAAGGGTGTTATGTTAAAAAATGGTCAGTGAAAAAACCTCCATGGTTATTCAATCATGAATCAAATATATTTCTACCCAAAAACATAAATAGTATTTATGTTATAATGTTTCAAGTGAAATGTAGACAATGTCTAAAAATAAGTATTTTTCTTCGTTCGGAATTCAGTTGTTATGTTCCATGATATTTTCACTATGAGAAAAACAAATATATGGATGAATTTTCATTCATAGTTTAATAAGTAAAGTTTTTTCTATTATTTTACCTTCCATAATACTTATTCCTTATTTAATTTTCCTCACTTATTATTCGCTCATGCAACCCTAACTGAGCATTTGATACCACACAATTATTTGTTTTCCTTCCTCAGATTATCAAGACTAAATCATATAATATTTTTCAAGAATGGATTTTATATTTATGTTGTTATGATCTAGGATTAATTAACTGTATAATGAGGGAACCATGTATGTATCTCTTTAATCAAGGATACTAAACTGATTGACACATGTTAAAGTGATATTTTTTGTCTATGAAATTATAACAAAATAACCACCAACTATGGAGTACCGGGGCTTGGGTTGTTAGAAAACTATATTATGAATAAAAATATTTTTACCTTGAGATCCAGTAAAAATATGATTCCCATGAAATAATTTTATAATTTAATAAAAAAACAAGGGGTTTTTACAATTGGATCAATACATCATAGAACGAAAACTTCAAACAATACAGCTAAATGGAACGATCCAAAAAATATTTTCTAGTTGAGAAAAAACAATATATTTTCACAAAATTAAATATTGTGTATCCAAGATCAGAATAAATTTTTATGATATAGTATTTAACTTCATCAAAATACATTTAGTAGAAAAAATGGTTTTTATAAATTTTCAATTCATTATTACATTATAATAATTTTATATAGAGGATTGTAATTTAATATGTTGTATTTTCACTATTCAATACAGAATTAATATTTTAGAAAAATATAAAAAAATTAACCCTAATATAAAATGGAAATGATGAATTGAAAAATAATGGTCATTTTGTCAAATTAAATTTATAAAATCAAGATATATAACTTTTCAATAAGAACATGTAATTCATATAAATAAAATTAGGTTTTTAAAATATATTCTTTTTTTGAATCAAAACATTTATCAAATTAGATATAAAACTATGAGGAATATAAGTCATCAAATCTAATTAGTGTGATATGTGTGGGGGATGGCTCTCCAAGAAGTTGAGATGAAGCCCTCCATGCATGGCGACTAGGTAGATCTATCCCACCCAAGAGGACTGAAGCTCTTCTCATATGATTCTTGGCATCTATATATTCCATGGATTAGGAAGGACACAAAATAAGGCTCTAGCACTCAATAAACCAATATGTGTTTTCCTCCTCCTGTGTTCTTACAGGTTCATTCTTATTCCCAAAAAATCACATTGCCTAACCTATTGTTAGAAAAGGTTCAATGACACAATTATCTGCTTCAGATGGTGCAATCATTAGAAGGTTATAACTTGGAAAAAACTACTTCATCTCTCTAATCATCCTATACATGGGTATAAAAGCATGTAAATTTTCTAACTGTGTTTCCTGTCTATATATGATACAGGGAATCAGTGATTTTAAATATATCTCTCTAGGGAGGGTATTGTTCCACATGATTTTCCATTAAACTGAATTGAAATGTCAAGCAAGGGGCTGTGGGTTGGCAAAGCTCAAACAAGGAACCCTTAGTATTTGTGAATGGAATCAAAACATTAGCATTTTTTATTTTAAAGACACATTTTATCATGTATTGATCAGGACTTATGGTTTAAATTGGGATCTATGGCACTATGAAAATCTATATGATGTTTCCTCGACAATAGGGATTCCAATTCGAATGAACCTAGCAACTGATAAAGCTATATTTGGCCATTTTTCAATAATTTAAGTTGATACTGATTTAGGATACACTTTGATTGATAAGATTATTCCATCCACTTCTCACGATGGAATCATCTTGAGAATTGTGTATGGAAAAATTCCTTTGTTTTGTGACATGTGCTATTTGTTAGGACTATCCAGGTCCAACTGTCATAAAAGAATTATTGTGCAAATGAAATATGAAAGGTATTGATGAGTCTCAATAATGAATAATTTAGAACTATAAACCCTCCTCAGGGAATGATGAAAATTTAAAACAACACACAGTTTAACCTCTATTCCCTTCTGACTGATTTTCTATTTTGGAAAGCACCATGCTTGGGTTAACTCTATTTGAGTTGTGGCCTCATTTTCAAACCTCAACTTCAATCTCACAACTAGATAGTGGAATCCCTTTCACCCCTCATCTGGATGGCCCAATCAATGTCAATTGGGTTGATTTTACTAAAGGTATTAATCAATCTGATAGAGGAGTTTCAGTTAAGGATTCATAGGTCAAGTGCATGAAATGTGAAAAAAAGACATGGACTTAGAGGATAGACAAGTAAATAAGGATCTCTTGGATTAAGAAATTGATGATGATAGAATAAGGCAAGAGATGAATGCTCTAAAATGGAGAAAGGGTAAGCATATCCTTGATGAATCAATCTCAAAGAAGGTTAAGTTCAATGATCACTAGAAGACTAAATCTAAGGTCCCTATTTTCTAAGTGCATGGACATGGTATTTATCATATTATTTTTACCTCAATAAATCATATTGAAAGAAGGGGATCAATTGATAAAAATATGCCTAAAAATTATGTTGAGATGAGTGTTACTAGGGAAGCCCCATCACTACGGGTTTCAGGTGTACACACTCATATGATCAACAACTTTGCAGTTGAATCCTTGATCATGAATGCCAATCCAGATCCTATATAGATTGAATATCTGTTTCGCATCCCCTCTAAGAGATTAGCTGGTGATTTTTTTTCAGTAGCTAGATAAATCCAAAAAAATGCAAAGCCTAACTCCAAGAAGACCTCCTCTATGAGAAATTCAGGTAACAATAAGGAATATGTGGTACAAAAAAATATGGAAGCCTTCCAGCAAATGTAATGACTGATAACTGTACAAAACATCTCATCTCTTCTTGAGAAGGTATATTGTAATGTTATCATTTCTACCCACTTTTATCTTCTCTGTACCAATAGTAAATAAGTTGGATCAAGGATTGATGATCCCTCTGTTTCCATCACTACCCCCATTCCTGTGGAAGGGTCCTCATATGATGAATGTTCTGTGTGGATGCAAATAGGGACAGGGATGATGGGTCGTCACCTTGTGGAAAAGGTGTGCACCTGCCTTACCACAACACGACTATCTCCTTTAGAACAAGGTAATATTTCTTGTTCTGTTTTATGATTTTTTTATTGGTTCTTATTTTTACTCTCCATCGAACACTTTATTTCGATTCAATACATAAGTCATTGTTCCTTAATCATTAAAAAAATCCCATATTTAATAAAAAAATTTAATAGATTTATTTATTTCCACGATTAATATTTTTTCACATTAGTACGCTTAACTGAATTTCACACATTAATTTTTTTCCACATAAAAAATTGGAATTAATTTTCCGTCATTAGTTTTTCTAATTCACAAGTTTCTTTAGAAATCATGTCTTTCCTTCATAAAACTTTTACGCAATGTATTCCATTATATCATAGTACTGAATATCTATGTTATAAAAAATGAACAACCTTTTCCACAGGTGGTATATTCTCTTAGAACTAAACCAAATCAGGTATCAAAACATGAGAGGTATCCAGGAAAAATTTCATATCCCTGAAAAATGGAACACATAATGAAAATGAGATAAACCAATAAGAAGATATAATATAAAATAATATTTTCCAATATTTTTTTATAATTTTATAAGGACCATTAAAAATAACATGATATCTTTCCTCAAAAAGATATATTTTTCTCATATGGTCTCCATAAATATTCTATATACTCTCTGATATCCTCATATACTATGGAATAATATTTCACTTCCATGACGCATTATCTATTTGTTAAACTCACAAAAACCTCACATAAATAAAAAATGACTATAGATAATGAATTTATTATTTTGTTATAGCTAGGAAAACTTTAGAGAATTTACCAATCATCATTTGACATTCTAAAATCATTAAAAATATTTATTGTCTATTTGAAATCCAATTCATCATTATTTAAATTATTTAGTAGGATATTTAATTGATAGAACATATTTATAATCAATATGTAATATCCTAACAATCCATGAAAGCATAGAATCAACTTGTCATTTATTATTTTGGTCCACTCTTCATCCTCTTTCCTTTTTTTAGGTTTAATTGTTTTTTCTATATTTTGAAATAATATTACCAAGACAAAAAAATAGTTTATTAAAATTTATAATTTATTTATATTTTCAATAGACCTTTATTTATTTTATACTCTTTAAAGTAATCCTTAATATTTTTTCATGTTACTAATAAATTTTATAATAATAAATAATGACATCACTGAAAAAACCATAAATTAAACAAATTAACCATATAGAACTCATTGTATTTGATACATAAATACAACATATGAGTTTGTTAAACCAATACAAATAACCAAATACTATAACGACCATACCAAGTCTAAAAATATGTCTTTAAAATGTGTTCCTCCTTCACCAAAAGTTGATGATAATCAAAATTTATTGTAACCTTCAAAAACTAATGATCTCCATTGAGATGACAAAATAAAAAATTATCATGATAAAATAGTTAATTGTTCTCAATAATAATATTTCCAAGTGATCAATAATCTATAATATATCTCAAATATCTGTCCTAAATTAAAAAAATAGGATCAACCCAAGGTTATGTTCCATGAAAAATGATACCCTTATCAAAAAACACGTGTAACTTATTTTATAATTCTAATAATTAAATGAATTGAATTTGTTAAGGAGGATTTGAAATTTTATTTTAATAATATACTAAATAAATAGTAAATTAAACATCATAATTATGAATAAAAATATATAAGGCATTAATAAATACATCCATATATACTTTTTCCACCTACAGATCTCTAATTTGAATAGCTTTATTCATATCAACAACACATTAAATATAACTTTCAATCCAATATTTTAACAACTTGTTAGCTTATTAATATTTTACCAAAGGCAGGAAATCAAAATTATATTGGAATTCTACTCACTAAGAAATTGTTAAATGAGATATTTATCCCATAATATTTCATAGCATGCTAAAATGATCACTAATCTATACCAAAAAATAAAATCAAACTATGTAATGAGAAAAATAATATTTTTTGTTAGAAAAACAATAAAAAAACACGCAGATTTATTTAATATTTCAATGTCTTATCACTAAAACTCTATTTTTTTAGAAAAAGTTCGATCATATTTTATCCAAATCATATTTCTATTTTATATGATAATTTAAAATAAATAATAAAATGTTAGGATCCGAAATAAAATAAGACATTGGAATAATATGAATAAATAGTTAATATACTTGAAAAAAAATTATTTTATGGTCTATCATCTACTATAATAGTTTAAAAATAAGTTTGATAACTTTTTACATTCATTATTGAATAATCCCACAAAGAGTAACTGAATTTAGACAGAAATTAACATAATGACCCAACACATTTCAAATAAAATTTCTCACCTCTTGATAAATTTATCCACCATTTTTATTCCAATCAAAACATTCACCCATCAATTATTGAAAGAAATTAATGATATTACAAAAATTGGTAACACGTTCCCAATCATACTAAATATTTATTAAAATGTATTTTACCTCATTTTGGTCATTAGGTGGAACTGCCATAGGATTTCATGGTTTATTTCTTCTCAATTGATATCCACTTTTACTGGGTTTTATATTTTTCATCATGAACTACATATATTTCATAAAATTATTTATCAACATTGAAATAAAAAAACATCCGATTTAAATTTAAATTTTTCAGAGGAAAAAACTATTCATAAACTCGATTTTCAACTTATGTGAAATCTATCATGTTTAAATTCAAGGTGTAGAATAAGATTTTATGTGTACCTTGCATGTCTTGTAAAATTTTCCTCATTAATGCAGACTGACCCTTATTACCTTTTCATCCACAACATAAATGTTCTTTCAATTGAATTATAAATATATTTTGAAAAATAATTTTCAAATTAATGATCTATAATTTTCATTATCTCTATTGTACCAATTACATGTTTTTAATTCATATTTTTAATCAAAGGCTACTGCAGATCACCTTCACCTTCAAAATAATAAATATAAAGAGTCTATATTCTTTTTACATACATCCCAAAAAATTAATATATTTTCTAAGGAATTTTTTCATCCTTTATATTCCCTCAGGTATGATGATCCATAAAATGCCATAGGTATTTGTTACTTGAAATTATGAAATATAGATATGTTCTTTTATAATGAATTGTTTTGAATAGAAATGGATTATATAAATCATTAATGAAATATTCAAAACTATCTCATGATAATATAAGTATAAATTTGTGTCATTTTAATGGTTAATTTAATAAAATCCTACCATTTAATAGTATCAAGTCCTGACCTCTAAAGGAATCTAATCAATTCCTTTTATGTCAAAAATAAAAACCTGTATAATAATTATTACACAGTTATATGATTTATTATAAGTGAATCCTATTGTAGAGATCCTATAATAATTTAGGATTATAGTGATAATGAATTGGAAAACAATGATAATATATAGGGAATACTAACACATATCGGTCATCTTATTCTTGAAATATATGTTCCTTATGTTTATAATCCTATTTAATACATGACATACATTCTTTATTCATATAAAATATAATTTATCAAATGTTAGTCTTCATAATTGTACCTAATCATATTGAGTACCCATAAAAAACATATAAAAATATGGGATGAGAAAAATAATTTAGTAAGGTATATACTAATAAAGCAATCATGTCCTTATATTGAAAAACATGAAAACCATTGATTAATTCTATAATTTTCATGATAAAAATTTGATCAAATAAATATAATATATCCACATGAGGAATGCAAATTTTTTTTTGAAGGATAATATTTCAAATCCAATTTCATGTATATGAAAAACTAGTAAGACGTCCTTCAGAACATGAGAACTCCTGAAAAAATTTCATTTAAAGAAAAACCTCTAACATAAAAACACTTTTTGTGTCATGAAATAAAAATATTTCCATTAAAATAATATTTTTAAAACAGTAATATTTGTAACCTAGAGAATCATATTCATAATCCAGTTATAATATTTTTTACTAATATCAGAATAACTGAATCTCAATTAATTCAATAAAATTTTCCATCCAAATTACCTCCTTCATTTTCACCTTGGATGATGACATCATTACCCAATGTGATGAAGAGAGATATCAGGATATCCCATTTTCAGAAGTTATACATGGATTAAACACAATAATCTATAATGATCAAGTACTATATCATATAAAAATGTTTATTATCATTCACTTTTCTTTTGGATCGAATATGTAGATGTATATGTATATTAGATGGAACAATACATGAGGGGGGTGAATTGTTGGTTTAAAAAATTTTGTATTTAAACACTTAAGAGATTAGTTTAAAAAGTCTTAAACTAATACAAATAAAAACACCCAAAATTGTATTGAATTTAAACGGTATGAAGTAATGTAATACTAATTAAAATTAAAAAAATTGTATTTGAGATGAACACAAGAATCAGAGTAATATAAAGATGACTGATTCTACCTTAAAGCGTATAGAATCAATCAATACAATATGTAATAGAATGATTGTAATTGAAACCAATACAATTGAATATGTAAAGAAAGAAAGGAAAAAAATACAATTTCCTTTCTAATACAAACAGCAGCGGAGAAGTAAAAGTATTAAAATTCTTTTAACCCAAAGAGAAGGGTTATCCTTTGACATCGGATAAATGGTCCATCTCATCAACACCTTGGTAAGCCCTCGAAACGATGATCAGAACGTCTGTCTTCCTATCCCTGGAAGCCCTCGATACGATGATCGGACCGTCCGTCTTCCTATCCCCGACAGCCCTCGATTTTGTAGGTAATCGGCACCTCTGTCTTTCAATTACTTGAAAGCAATCAATACGATGATCAGACGCACAAAGTAGATGAGAGAAGTCACAATGTCTATCTATAGAACTTGATAGAAGTAGAGTATCACAGTTGTTCTAAAAGTCTCTTTCTTTCATCTTCAAATGACCTCATATTTATAGGCCTCAAATTCCAACGGTCATGTTGCCTCCAACGATCATATTTCTCTGAAAAACTCAGAGGTACTTGGACACCTAGAATCATAACGGTCATATTGAAATAGAATGCACGTCATCGTTTTGATTACATTGTAACTATCTCAACAACATCTTATTGGTTAAAACACGATATATGAAGATGATAAACAATAGTATGATTAATATGAAACTAGTGTTTTTGACAAAGTACCAAAATAAGTAATGAATGTATGAATAGCAGAGTCAGTATGATACATTTGACTGAGTTAGTACGATACGATTGACAAGGTCAGTAGGATAAAATTGACAAGGTCTGTACGATACGATTGACAGAATCAGTATGATACGATTGACAGAGTCAGTACAATACGATTGACAGATTCATTAAGATACGATTGACAGAGTCAGTATGATATGATTGACAAGGTCAGTACGATATGATTGATAATGTCAGTACGATTAAAAAGACATTTGTGATTTTCAAAACAAGATATAGAAGTCAAAAGAGACATTTTGACTCAACAATATCCCCCTTTTTGGAAAGAAAAACACACTAAGTAAATATAACAAGAAATACTTATCTCCCCCTGAGTTATTGGAAACTCTTCTGAATATGAATTTGAATACAACTAACTCCTCCTTAGTTGTATACTTTCCTAAGGATTGTATTCATATATTTTCATTGGTTTCATAGTATTTTATTAAACCAATATCCCATTGTAAAAAATTATCCCCATTTTATAAAACATTCTCCCCCTTTGTAAAACATCCTCCCCCTTTATGGTTTACAAAAAGAATGGGGTCACTTTGAGTTTCCTAAAAGGATTAGAGAAAAGAATTGCAGGACAAAAGAAAAGATTGATAAAAGTTATTACAAAACAGGACAGGTTCCAAAAGAAAAGAAAAACAAAAAAACAACAGTCATTTGTTTTATCATTCCATTTCCTTCTTTATTAGCTCATTATGAACATCTTTCATCTTTTTTATTTTTTTCTTGTCTTCAGAAAATGAATCACCATGAGTTCTGAGGAGCTCTTGTTGATTCGCAAAAATCTGATCTTGATTTTTGATAGTCTCTTCCTGGTCTCTGATTACATCCTCAAGGGTATCAATTCTGTCTTGCAGATTCTTGTTATCTTTGGATAACACAGAATTTTGTTTCTTCAACAAAACCATTTCATCCTTGAATGATGAAACCTTTGAGAATTCAGATTGAAATGAAACCATTCTCTCTTGAAAAATTTTTACTGAAGGAACATCGGCTCGTTGGGAATACAAAATATTCAACCTCTCATCCATTTCTTTGCAAAGCTTATTGAAAGAAATTGCTATCTCATTTTACAACCTTCTTATATCTCTGATTGCTATCTCATGATCATTAACTGAGCTCTCTAATTTGTACAACCACATGTTCATCTTGTTTCAATCATTCTTTTGAGCAGCCAAGGTTTTAGAAAGAACTTTCAAATCGGCTTGAACTGAAAAAACGTTCATTCTCAGCTCTCTTACAAAACCAAACTTCTTTTTCTGATTATCAGAAATGAAATCAAACTTCACTTCTTTCCTGGGAAACAAATGAATTGTCTTTTCAACCCTTCGTAAAACATGAAAAATATAATCACTCTTCTTAAGAGAGATTGAATGTTCTGAATCAGTATCCTCATCATACAAAGGCAAATCATTTGATTGGCTTGATTCTACAACAAGCTGTTTTCCTTTTCCTTTTTCATTCTCTTTTATTTCTTCTTCTACTTTGTCATTGATGACAATAACTTTTTCAGTATGAGAAGATTGAGCACCTTTCTTTACTTGAGTTGGTGTTTTATCAGATGTTTCAGAAGATTCAAAAGCTGCTTGATCAGCATGAGGGGTTTGTTGAACACCTTCACTATGCTTTTGAACCAATTCCTCCCTACACTTCTTCGAACTCTGAAATAATTGTAAAATAAAATCTCTTTCCTCTTCTTCAACTTCTTCTATCTCTTCCATCATTTGTTTTCCTTTTTCATTCTCATGAAGGCTCTATACGATGGGCTCTTGATGCACTTCTGTGGTAAGTTGAGAACTAGCTTCCTCAATAGCTTTCAAGAGATTTCAAGCATCAAATTCATGTTCTTTTATTTTCAAAAGAACCTTCTTCTTCTTTTCAGCCTGAAGGGTATCCTCAACCCTTAAACTCTTAGTAAAGGCTTCGGCTGGATCAAGTCCAAACTTGGGATCACCTTCCTTTATCTGTTCCTTATCCTTTATCCATTTGGCTACAACTTCCTTACTGTAATTAGGCTTCTTCTTTGGCTTTGAGGTGGTTTGCGGATCAGACATCTGAGGAACAACAAAAGAAGGAATGTCTTTGGCTGGCATAGGTTCCCATTGATTTTGAGCCGATTCAGCTTCTATATCTCTTATAAAACGTTTTGAATTTGGATCATAACAAACAATCACCTTTTTCATCGTACTCTTACTAGTACACAATGGCTTCAGATATATCAAGTTTCCTTTCAAAGGAATGTTGCAAAACATCATGCTCTTAAGAAATAAAATTGTAAGGATGGATGGATACATAATCTTTTGGGACTTAATCCCTCTTGTCTTGACATTCTTAGTGTTTTCAAAATCATACCCCATGAGATTTACTTTTCTCATGTTTACAAGATAGTAATGCATAAAGATAACAGAAACTTTCATAGTTTCTCTATCCCATTTCCTTTGGATTAGAAAACCATGCATCCAAAAAAGTCACAAACAGATTTTCTGGAGAATGATGAGCCTCTTTTCTCTTCTCTTCATTTATAAAAAAAAATACTTCTCATCACTTTCGATATTAAACATACCAACTTCCTCTGGTAGTTTAGGAGATGGACCAAAATGTTCCCCTTCTATTGGGACATTCAGAAAATGAGCCGCTTGTTTAACAGACATAGACAACATTCTATCGTATATAGTAAAATTGATAGTCATGTCTTTGTCGAAAGATACGGTTTTATAGAACTGACAAACTTCATCAAAGATAACCGGATCTTGAGAAACAGGTCTTTCAACACATAAATTCTCCCATCCTTGAA
The DNA here is from genome assembly GCA_963277665.1 of Viscum album. Taxonomy (NCBI): domain Eukaryota; kingdom Viridiplantae; phylum Streptophyta; class Magnoliopsida; order Santalales; family Viscaceae; genus Viscum; species Viscum album. The sequence continues at coordinate 608,783,337 of OY728129.1, read as the reverse complement.
ACAGAATGATTCTTCTGATTGTAGAAGAATACGAATCAAAAAAGTCCCGAGAAACTAACCTTTCTCTGAAAAAGTCATTCTCTGTAAAAGTCTTTGAAGACATTTTGGCGGGAGTATTAGCAGAGGAATGAGACATATAGGTGCTGCCGAAGAAATATCGCATGATCACCTAAAACCAGTGGAGCAGAGCTTCACCTAAAAACCTGAAAAACCAATGTGGGTTTGGGGAGGGGCTATTTATAGGGGATATAGGGGTGACCGTTGATCTTCTAAGGTCAGGATTAGAGGAAAAAGATCAATGGTTCAGATTAAAACAGAAGAAAAAAATTTAAAAAAATGGAACGTACCTGCAGGATAACGTAAGGTTATTATTGGTTTTAGTAATGTACAAATGAAAACTCAAACGTACAAAGTAAAAAAAACTATCAATCGTCATACTGATGGAAAAAAAGTCGTTACCATTAACTGACAAGTCGATTTAATTCAATCTTGTTACCATTAACTGACAAGACGATGCGAAACAATCTTGTTACCATGAACCAACAAGATGATGGAAAACAATCTCGTTACCATGAACTGACAAGCCTATGGAAATCAATCTTGTTACCATGAACTGACAAGCCGATGGAAAACAATCTCGTTACCATGAACTAACAAGATGATGGAAAAAAATCTTGTTACAATGAACTGACAAGCCGATGGAAAACAATCTCGTTACCGTGAACTGACAAGCTGATGGAAAACAATCTTATTTCAATGAACTGACAAGCTGATGGAAAACAGTCTTGTTACCATGAACTAACAAGCCGATAGAAAACAAATCTCGTTACCCTGAACTGGAAAGCCGAAGGAAAACAATCCTGTTACCATGAACTGACAAGCCGATGGAAAAAAATCTTGTTACCATGAACTGACACGCCGATGGAAAACAATCTTGTTACTATGAACTGACAAGCAGATTGAAAACAATCTTGTTACCATGAACTGAAAAGATGATGGAAAACAATATCGTTACCATGAACTGACATTATGATGGAAAATAAATTCATTACCATGATAGGTCGATACGATGGAAAATAAATTCATTAACATGGTCGGTCGATACGATGGAAAATAAATTTATTACCATGATCGGTTGATACGATGGAAATGAAATTCATTTCCATGATCGGTCTATATGATGGAAAAAAAATTCATTACCATGATCGGTCGGTACGATGGAAAATAAATTCATTACCATGATCGGTCGAAATGATGGAAAAGAAATTCATTACCATGATCGGTAGATACGATGGAAAAGAAATTCATTACCATGATCGTTCAATACGATGGAAAGGAAATTCATTACCATGATCGGTTGATACGATGGAAAAGAAATTAATTACAATGATTGGATGATACAATGAAATAAATAATACAATAAAACTGTCAATATGATAAACAAAAAAAACAAAAACACATACCAGGAGAGTAAATAAATAAAGATCATAAAATAAAAATAAACATAGTAAGAAGAAGAAAGAAAAAAAACTACGAAATGTCCTCCCCCTTTCAACGGAAGTTGTTTGCTGTAAGGAGAAAAGTAAAATAGGAAGTGGATAAGAATGGTTATTTTAATGTAATCATTCCTAGCTTCTATTTTATAAACTCAAACCTATCGGAAGGTAATGGTTTTGTAAATATGTCAGCATGTTGTTCTTGCGTTCCGTTAAATTTTAGAACAATATCTCCTTTTTGTGTGTGATCCCTATGAAAGTGATGCCTAACATCTATGTGTTTTTCATGAGAGTGATGTGCTGGGTTCTTACTAAGAGCTATGGCACTGGTATTATCACATAGTTTTTGAGTTTTAGAGAAACTCAATCCATAGTCAGTGAGTGTGTGTTTCATCTATAACACATGAGCATAGCAACTTCCAGCTGCTACATATTCAGCTTCAGAAGTTGATAGTGCTACTGAGTGTTGTTTCTTACAGGACCAAGAAACCAGAGAACCTCCTATGAACTGAAATGTTCCAGATGTAATTTTTCTATCCATTCTAAAACCACCAAATTCAGAATCTAAAATACTTTTTAAAACAAAATCCTCTCCCGAAGAATAAAATAGACCTAAATCCATAGTGCCTTTTAAATACTGAAAGATTCTCTTTACGGCTTTTAAAAGAGACTCTTTTGGATTAGATTGGTATCTCGCACATAAGCATACATAAAACATTAATTCGGGTCGACTAGCTATCATGTATAGAAAACTTCCTATAATACCTCTAAAGATTGTTTGATCTACTGGTTTAACAGTTTCATCAAGATCAAGTGTATTTGAGGTACCAATTGGAGTGCTAAAACCCTTAGTTTTGTCATAACCATACTTTTTGAGTAAATATTTTATATAATTATGTTGAGATATATATGTTCCTTCTAGATTTTGAGAAATTTGAAAACCTTAAAAGAATACTAACTCACCCATCATACTCATTTCAAACTCAGACTGCATTAAATTTGCAAAATAATCAGTTAAATATTTCTGAGTTGATCCAGAAATGATGTCATCAACATAGATTTGAACAATCAAAACATTTTTGTTTTCAATTTTTATAAAAAGGGTTTGATCTATTGTACCTTTAATATAATTATGTTGTAAAAGAATCATGTAAGTCTATCCTACCATGCTATAGGGGCTTGTTTAAGACCATATAGAGCCTTGGTATGTTTGAAAACAGGATCAGGATGTTTTGGGTCTTGAAAACCAGGAGGTTGTTCAACAAAAACTTTTTCTTGAACAAAACCATTTAGAAAAGAACATTTTACATCCATTTTAAATAGTTTGAAATTAATGTATGCTGAATTGGCTAATAGAATATGAATAGATTCAAGTCAATCTACATGAGCATATGTTTCTTCATAGTCTATTCCCTCTTGTTGATTATATCCCTTAGCAACAAGTCTTGATTTATTTCTTACATATGATTCCATTTTCATCAATTTTTTTTCCTGAAAACTCATTATACACCAATTACAGTTGTTTATTTAGGTCTATCAACTAAAGTCCAGACTTGATTCCTTTCAAATTCATTTAGTTCATCTTGCATTGCTTTGATCCAATCTTCATCACCCAAGGCCTCACTTGGAATTTTAGGTTCAAATTGGGAAAGAAAAGCAAAAAGTTCTATTTCATTTCTTAAGGAATTTATGGTCCTTCCAGGTTGATTTACGTCACCAATGATGTTATCACTGGGATGATTCCTAAGAAACAATTGATTTGGGTTTTTCAAACCTGTTCATCAACATATGGTAGACAATCTTCTGTGGTAAATCTTTCAGAAGTATCTTCTTGAATATTTTCCTTATTAGAAGGATCTTCTATCAATGGTTGATAATCAGTTTTTGAAAACACATCTAAGGATATAGGTTGGGATTATTTGAAAACAAAAGGATCAGATTCATCAAATTTCACATCTACTGTTTCCTCAACAGTACAAGTATATTTATTGAAAACTCAATAAGACTTAGAAGTTGTGGAGTAACCTAGAAATATTCCTTCATCAGATTTTGGAGAAAATTTGTGTAGATTATCTTTTGTATTCAGAATGAATACTTTTCACCAAAAAACATTGAAGTATGAAACTTTAGGTTTTCGGCCAGTCCATAACTCATAAGGGGTTTTATTAAGAAATGGACTAGTTATAGCATGATTTATAGTATAACAAGCAGTACTAATAGCTTCAGCCCAAAAGTGCATAGCAATTTATTATTCACTCAACATAGTTCTAGTCATTTCCTGAAGAATAAGATTTCTTCTTTCAACAACACCATTTTGCTGAGGAGTTCATGGAGATGAGAAATTGTTATTAATACCTTTCTTACTACAGAAAGTTTCAAATTCTGAATTTTGAAATTCACCACCATGATCACTATGAATAGTAATCAATGGAAGGTTTTTCTCATTTTTAAAATGGGCTCTAAAGGTTTTGAAATATGAAAAGGCTTCATATTTCTTTGTAAGAAAATAGACCCATATAAATCTAGTTAAGTCATCAACTAAAACAAATACATAGTATTTTCCTCCAATGCTTCCAGTTTGCGTGGGACCAAAAAAGATCCATATGAACTAGCTGTAATGCATTAGATGATGAAACTTAATTAATTGATTTAAAGCTAGTTTTATGTTTCTTTCCAAATTGACAAGGATCACAGTCTTTTGACGAATAATATCTATGTTCCGGTAGTCCCGTCACAAATATTTTATTTGAAAGATTACTATGGTTTCTCAAATTATAATGTCCTAGTATTCTATTCCATATCCATGAATAGTTATCTATTTCACTTAATCAGGGTAAATTTTGCATCCTAAGGTCATCTAAGTTAATATTGTAAACATTCTATTGCCTATGGGCAGATAGAATGAAGTCATCCTTGGAATTGTGTACTAGACACTTATCATTCCTAAAATTTACAAGGTAACCTTCATCACATAATTGAATTATGCTGATGAGATTGTGCCTAAGACCTTTAACAAACACAACATATGATATAAGTACTTTTCCTAGAGAAATGATATTACCTATACGAACAATATTTCCTTGAGCATTATCTCTGAAGGTAACTTTTCCACCTTTTTTTGATAAAATTTTCAAAGAGATCATTTTTTCTGATCATTTTAAGAGAACAACCATTATCCATGTACCAAATATTTTTGTTGGTACCCTTATCATTTTTCTCAAAATGAAATAATTAGTTTTTCGGAATCCAAACTTGTTTGGATCAAGAATGGTTAGAAAACAAAATTTTGGGAATCCACATTTGTTTTACAAAATGAGCTTTATGAAATCCTAAATATTGAGTTTTATTGAGAGAAAACTCTCTTATCATGTGTCCACCACATTGGCACTTAATAAAAAGTGGTTTTTTGTGGACAAAAATAGTTATTACTAAAAACAGGTTTGGAATGAGTATAACCAAGACCAGAACAATTTCTCAAAGGTCTAATTTGAAAATATATCTTGTCAAAGATTTCCTTTCCATGAGTAAAGTTTGACAAACATTTCATTAAAGAGAAAATTTATGAATTTAATTTTGAAACCAAAATCTAATTTTACAAAAAATTTGAATTTGAGATAGATTTAGATTCTAAAACATTTTTCATTGAAATCACATTTTAAAGATCCTTTGAAAGTTTATCCCTATCAGATTTGACTTTCTCAAGGGTTTTTAAAATAATGTCAAAATCAGAAGTTTTCACATCAAGATTATTAGAAAGATTCGATATTTCTTTGGTTAAAACAAAAATTCTAGAATTTTCTTTCTCAAGATTATTCTTGAGTTTGGAATTTTCATTTTCGAGTAACATAGAAAATCTTGACACTTCTTCAAAAGAAGGCAACGTATCATCTTCTGATGATGAATATTCATCATTTTAAGATTCATTATATCCATTAACAGTATAATTTGAATTTAAAGAGGCATTTGTTATAGCTTCAGCATTATGTACCTTAGCCATGAGACAATGATTTTCAATTCGTAATCTGGCTATAAGTCCAATATTCCTTTTTCCTGAGGACTCATATTCCGAAGAATTGTCTGAAGAATCACTACCACTTGCACACCACAAATCATTTGACTTCAATTATTTCATTTCCTTATAAAACCTTTTCTTGTTTCTTTCAGAGTGTTTGTCCTTTCTGTCTTTTCTCTTTAGTAAAGTACAATCAGGCCTTATATGCCCTACTTTCTTACATTCATAACAAGTTACCTCTGAATCGTTTCTGTCCTTCCTTTCTTTCTTTTTTAATCTATATTGGAAGTCTTTTTTTACCAAAATCATGTTCATCCTCCGAACGAGATTGGTTAACTCATTATCCAAAATATCACAATCACTTAAATCAGATATAACAACTTTCTTGGCTTTGGATCTTGTTATCCTTTCAGGTGTTTTATATTTAGATGTAAAAGATACACTTCCATTTCCATTCTTCTTCTTGTTGAATTTAGCATCTCTTTTCATTCATGTATCGTTCTTTAAAAGAGTTCCAAAAAGTTCATCAAGAGTAACCTGGGAGACTTTTCTATTTTCATCAATAGCTGTCCTTTTTACTCCCTTTCATTCGAAATTATATCTATAATCTTATCTACTAGTGCTTTATCATCAAGGCCATTTTCTCCCATATATTGTAAGCTATTGAAAATATTCATAAACCTATATTTCACTTTACATAGTATCTCTCCATATGGATAAACAAATCCATGATACTCAGCTCGAAGCATTGCTCTTCTTGTTTCTATAACCTTGGATGTTCCAAAGTGAGTGACATCCAATTTCTTCCAAATACAGTTGGATGCTTCACATGAAGATATCTGGCAATATATATTTCTGGTCATAGAGCATAATAATGTATTGCGTACCTTGTAATTCAGTTGATATTCTTGCTTCTCATGGTTAGTGAAAGTACTGAATTCTTTGTCAGGAATTTTGTAACCTCCAGTAAGCATAATAAAATCTTCTACACCGGTATTTATAATGAACGTCTTCATACGATCTCTCCAGTACTCATAATCATTTCCACCAAATATTGGTGGTCTAGAAGGATTAAAATGGTCAATTGACCAAATATTCATTCCTTCCATCTAATGAAACAATATCTTTTCCACTCCAGACGTTAGTGTAGTATGTAAAAATAGAAAAAGTAATACAAATCAGTGGAAACCTCCTTTGATACAAATTGGTGGATCGAATATGTAGATGTATATGTATATTAGATGGAACAATACAAGAGGGGGGGGGGGGTAAATTGTAGGTTTAAAAACTTTTGTATTTAAACACATTAGAGATTAGTTTAAAAAGACTTAAACTAATACAAATAAAAACACCAACAATTGTATTTAATATAAAAGGTATGAAGTAATGTAATACTAATGAAAAGTTAAACAATTGTATTCGATATGAACACAATAATCAGAGTAATATAAAGATGAATTATTCTACCTTAAAGCATATAGAATCAATAAATACAATATGTAATAGAATGATTGTAATTTAATCAATTAAAATTGAATATGTAAAGGAAGAAAGGAAACAATAAAAATTCCTTTCTAATACAAGAAGCACTGGAAATGTTAAATTATTTCAATTATTTTAACCCAAAGAGTAGAGTTATCCTTTCACCTAGGATAAAGGGTCTGTCTCTCCAACACCTTAGTAAGCCCTCGATACGATGATCGGAACGTCTATCTGCCTATCCCTAGTAGCCCTTGATACGATGATCGGACAATCCGTCTGCCTATCCCCGGAAGCCCTTGATTTTGTAGGTAATCGACAACTCTATCTTTCAATTACTTGAAATCCCTCGATAAGACAATCGGACAGAAAAAGCAGATGAGATAAGTCATATTGTCTCTATCTAGAACTTGATAGATGTAGAGTATCGCAGTTGTTCCAAAAGTCTCTCTCTTTCAGCTTCAAATGACCTCCTATTTATATGCCTCGGGTTCCAACGGTCATGTTGCCTCCAACGTTCATATTTCTCCGAAAAAATATGATGGAATTGGACACATGGCATAATAACGGTCATATTGAAACAGAAAGCACGACATCGTTTTGATTAGTTTGTAACTAACTCAACAACATCGTATTGGTTAAAACAAGATATATGAATATGATAAACAATAATACGATGAATATGAAACAATTGTTTTTGACAATGTACCAAAACAAGTAATGAATGTATGAATAGCAGAGTCAGTAGGATACATTTGATAGAGTCAGTACGATACGATTGACAAGGTCAGTACGATACGATTGAAAGAATTAGTATGATACGTTTGACAGAGTCAGTACGATAAGATTGACAGAGTCAGTACGATATGATTGAAAGAGTCAGTACGATACGAGTGACAAGGTCAGTACGATATGATTGATAAAGTCAATATGATTAAAAAGACATTTTTGATTTTCAAAACAAGATGTAGATGTCAAAAGAGAACTTTTGACTCAACATTTTCAACATGAAATTCTTAAAAATCTCATCTAAACGCATAAGGAATATAAATTTTTTTCGCTTAACTATATTGATAAATATAATTTTTATTTGATAACTCATAAAAATTAAAAATTCCTAGAAGTGATGTTATATGATATCACTTGAGAAAACATTTTAACCTATATATTAATAAAAAATATATCATAAATGACATAAAAAGTGTATTTGATCCCTGTAAACAAAAAAAAAAAAAATTCACTTCGGTAAAAAAATAGAAAATTGATCTATATAGTAAATGTAAAAAGATTATTATTTATGAAACAGTAGATAAATTTAATACTAAATAACACATTAAATTTTAATATAACTTCTGTATATAAAATAACATAAATAGATCATTTTAATAAGCGTGCATATAGAGGAAAACTATTTTAAAAAATATAAAATAACATGTTAAAGGAAAATTTATTATCTAATGTCTTGACTCATTTCCATAGTATGTATGCCCTTCCCTGTAGCAAAATTATATTATTTTTCCAGATGATTAATAATTTTTTTAATTTTCATTAAATTATCAATATTCTCTTTATCACATTTGTTACATCCTTTTATTTAGCTACTAAAATGGTTGTGTCCATGATGGAATTTTTCAGGATGTCATATTCATAACTCAAATCGTCATCGTTGGGTTGAATATGTTTAAAGGGGTTATGGATACATTAACAAAATATTATTAATCATGACATAACAATCATATATTTATATGATATATACTTTTAAAATGAACCACATAAAGAATTCATGAAAAACTAAACATGTTGTTTCATGGAGATGGAGCTCACTACCTTCAAATGAATACCATTTTTATTTTTCATAACGGGTTGATAAGAAATATTGTATATAATATTTTAGTTTTAATGTATCATAAATATGTTATATAATTCATATTTATTCATTACATCCATCCTTCTGACAATAAATATGTGGTTGTAATGAAAAATGAAACATATCTCTCTATGAAGATTATTTTCAAAAGCAACAACAAGTGATGTTATAAATTTCAATTAGATGATAAGGGTAAGAAGGAATGAAATATATTATAATTATATAATTTTAAATATTTCATAAATATCAAATGTAATAATTTTATCACACATTTTAGCTTAACATAAAATCCACAGATGAAAAATGAAACACATTATTCCACAATGTAGGTAATCAACATGTATGCACATGAGATGTTTTAATTTTTATTGGATAGAGAATGAGATGAAAAATGGTATTCATATAATAATAATAAAATTTCACTATATATATGACACTAATATTATTATTTAATCATGATTAAATAATACATTATGGTGGTGGAAGGATAAATAAAATGAAAACAATAGATTATATGTTATACATCTTCTTGGGGGAACCCACCACTGAATTACACTTTATACCACCTAGGTTGGTATTTCAATGATATAATGGATTATATGAAGTGTATTATAGAGTTTAGAGTAAATTTTATTATGTATTTTATTTTACTATATTTTTAAGACCTGTTAATATATGTGAAGTGGAGGTTCCCTTTTATAACTATATGGATTCCCACTAATAGTATTATTCCAAATTTATTATTAATATGAAGTAATATTCTTGGTCAAGTGGAAGTAGGGAAATAATTTATCTAATATAATATTTAATTTTTTTAAATAATAATAACCAATCACTTTAGATATGTTTTAGATTTATTTTGACCATTATATCGTTGTTTAATCCCATTTGGTCTTTTTAACATCAATTATGATAACTTAACATTTTTACTGTGATATCATAATTATATGACCCGAAATAATAAGGAAATTATGAAAATATATTTATATAATAATGAAAAATATGGAATCAAAATTTTAGATTTCAAATTCAATAGTTAGAAAAAATTAATTTTAATATAATTATGAAAAATGCATGAAAATATATATTTTAAAAAATATCTAATTTAAGCATAAAAATAATTTTTACTAAAAATGAATTTTAATGTTTATTAAAATGAATTTATTTTAATATATAATTAACAATTAAGTGTTTTAAATTTATATGAAGATATAAAAATTGTAATCACCCATCCATAACATTAAATTCAACCATTAAAAATTGTTTTTAATTTGAATAGAACATTACTTATGTCTATAAAATCCAACTATGAGCATGGAAATTCTAAAAAATATTTTAAAGGTCATTATTTTACTCTTTAAATATACACTTTTTTGTGTAAATTATATTATTATTTACATAGTTTTTATGATAACATTATGATGTTTCAAAATTTAAAGTATTTCATAAGTAAATATTTTCTCTATTCACCGAAAAAATTTCTTTTTATTAAAATCTTGAAAAGTCAAAATAATTTTGATTTGGCATGATGAATCCAACAAATAATTATTTTTTATCATAATTTTTTATATAATCATGAAATTTATCTTTTTAAATTTTATAATTTAATTAATTGAAATACAATTTAGTTTAATAAAACTATTACTTCTATATTTTAATTTTAAAACTAATTATAAAACTATGATGATTATAAATCCATAAAACGATTTTGTATAAATCATATGATTAATTTATTTCCCTAATTAAATGGATTTTCAAATGTTTTAATTTATTTCGGATGATCAGACCTTGTACAAGTTGTTTTAGAGTATGGTTCTATAGCAATATATATAATAAATAATTAAGGTTTATCTAAATATTAATATCTTATAATATTGAATACACAGTCTAGTAAGTGAATATAAATTCAAAATAGGATGTACTCATTGGATTTTTTTATTAATATTGTATATGTTTACAACTATAAATGAGATTTATTTGGAAATGGTGTGAATGTTTTTTTGGAGGGATTAAAGAAGGGAATGTGTTAATTTTGAGGTTATTTTTGTTACTTTGGATCTGTAACATCCCAGGTAAATAAAGAAAAATAAATTTTCATATTTATTAATATTTGATAATTAAATATTAATTTTAAATTAAAGGGGTTTCTATGTTCGATAGCGTACCTGATAGAAACAATGAGTTTCATTGAAATCTTATGTTGTACACTAGTAATATAATAATATTATTTTAAATGGTAGTTATCACGTAGCCACTGTATTGGAAGGAATGAATAGAAATAATCAGAATATGATTATATATGTGTGTTAAATGTTTTATCATTTTTCCAATAAAAGATAAAGTCTTAAAATAAGAAAAGAATTCAATTTTAGGCATAGATACTCTAATATTCACTAAATGGTCGACTTATAGCCTTTTGATGGCGAACCCTCATTAAATATAGTTTTGGTCACTATTGTACATTCTATTGGAACAAATAAAATTCTTGTTTAGAATCCGGACATAAATGTTTAATTTGTGAAAAGTTTTGGTATTTTTTCGATAAAGTTCAATTTTTTAGTGAATAGTGAAACATGTTGTATTTTAATTCAAAAAATCTTTTTAATCTAATTTGTTTATATGATTAGATTATCTTTTGAATGGGTTTTAAAATGTAATTAGATTATATTTTTACCATTTAATCCAATAGTGGTCATTGGAATTAATTTCACTTTGAAATTGGACTTAAACTAGTGTCAATCTTTTGATATATATTATTTCATAAAAAAAGATATTTGTATTGACAACGATTATTAATTATTAAATTAATTAATGCAACATATATGTTTTTAATTTTGTAAAATAGTCATCATTATTGAATTTCGAATATCAAATATAGCTTAGGGTGAATTTTTGGTATGTTTCTGAAAAACATTAATTTTTAATAAATAGTGAAACCACTAAGTGGTAGTTAAAAAACATATTTTTTGTTTAAATGAAACATTACCACCTTTGTGAATTGAATTTGAAAAAATCCAATATAAATTGATATCACTAGTAAGTAAATTTTGGTTCAATGTGATGAAAATAATTATTTGGTGAATAGTAGATTTTATGTTTTATTAATCGTGATTAAAGGTAATTACTGTAATTTAAGGTAAAGATAATGTTATAATAATATTAAATGACAATGACACATGTCCTAACATTATTGGATGAGTCATGGCCGACCATGAAAATACATGGGTCAACTTGGGGACCCCATGGAGCCACTTGGGTAAGAAAATGACATTAATAACTATTAATTTAATGTTAAAATAAAAATTTCACAAACACGTATTGTTTTACTAAAAAAAATTTAAATGGGGTTAAAAAACTCATATTATTGACTATAAATATTAATTACAAATATAAAAATAGTTCCTACCTCAAGATAGTTTTGTATCATTTTTAGACATTAGGTAAATAAAATTATTTATGACACCATGATGATGTAGTGGTTACCTCATTAATTAATGTTTCAATAAAATGAAAAAATAATGTAAAATATAATACATGAACATGTCAAAAACCAATGTTATTAGAGGATTTCGAACTATTACCACCTTATCTTGAAAATATACCCTTTCTGGACCTTTTAAATCAGAAACTCACAATATAAGAAAGTAACATTTCTTGACTTTCCAAGAGTGCCCCTCCTCCCTCTTTAAAGGCCCCCACCTCTACCACCTTACCCACACCTCTCAAGCCATTGTCTCATCCATGATTTGCTCATTTTATCCTTCCACATCCATATTTTAATCCTAGAATCCTTACCTTAGGCAGAATTCTCTTCAAGAAACCCTTTTGGTTCAAACCATGAGGAGTTACCCGATTTAAAGGTAATGTCTTCACTTGTGTTCTTTTGTTTTATTTTGATTCTCCAACCCCCTAAAGTATTTTTGATACATAATTTTGTAACAAAACCAGTATATTAAATATACAATGATATTTTTATGAGAAAGATTTTATTTAAACTTACACACACCTCCTTCAAATGGTTAAAGAACATATTGTTTCTGTGGTTGGCGAATTTCTGCCCCATGAAATGATGATTGTTAAATATTATTTTAACACCTTTCATGGTGTCCATTAAGATGTAACTCTATTTATAAATGATATATATTATTTTTATTTTTACCTTATGCTTCTTCATTTTTTATTTATGGCATATCTTTATGGTTTCCATTATGGGTAAACACGATAATTTCATTTTAGGAAGCGCAGACTACCGCCCCCTCAAAGTGATTTGATTCGTTAATGCCATATGTGAGACCTATAAAGAATAGAGTTAATGATTTTATTCCGGAATTGTAAAATACCTATATATCATTATGATTTAACTTCATTAAATATGATATATAAATGAAATTAGCGTTCATGCGTACGTACGGCTTACCGTCTCCATGAACGGTGCATTTAATTTCATACATCTAAATGTTATATAGTATTATAAAAAAACATTTATATTATGTATATATATGATATATATGATATCCAAATCATGAATATCATTCTGGATGTAATGATCCTTTGACAACATGACCAACATGTAATTGTAAGAAGTCCATTTTTGACTTAAGTTCCAAATATCGACGAAATGTACATTATTAACATAAATGATTACATAATGATTACAACATGGAAATAAGTTATATAAAAGGAATAATAAACATTTAAAAGTTTCTTAAGAAAGTATATATATACTTTAGTTTATTATTTAGGTGATTAATGAGTAATCAATTGAAGTCAGACACAAGGTAAGGGACTTCGTCTCAATAAACATTCATTGGGGAATATTTTGTTCTAATACAAGACATTCTTTTATAGGTTATATAAAAGACCTTTGACTTTTCTTTCCATTCAATGGGAATATTTTTCTACGGATCATTTTACAAAACAACTAAAAGGAATTCTTATTTTAAAGTATGCAGTGACAATGACCTTTTCCTCCGCCGTGAGTATTATTTGGTCTTTGGCTTCCTCAACAAGTCGTAATGTTTTTAAAATGAAATAAATACCATATACTCTTTTATGTATTTTTGTAATGAAATTGGTTTTTATAAAGTATTTGTTATGTCAATATATTTATGTGATATATTTTGATCTAAATGTGGAAATATTTTCTTTCCATTATATTTTTTTTATGTCTTTTGATTTTATAATGGTACTTGGACATTTGACCGGTGGTTACGTGATAAACCATATGACGGGTGGTGCCGTGAATACCAGGATGGGTGGTTACGTTATAACCTCCAATTCATTGGGTATGGAAGTAGGTCGTATGACTATTCCATTTAGTGATATGTGTGGATGTCGACCATATGTTTATTCCATTTAATTATGTTTATATCACAAGTTACCTTTATACGGAAAAGTTAGGGTAGACCCTTTTTATTAAGAAGAAAAGAAAACAAAGAGAGGGTGAACAGGGTCATACAAGCAACATGACCTCATGCCAAACAAAAGAAAAAACATCAAAAATCATAGCCACATTAGGCAGCATCATAATCATCATCCCAATGAGACTCATAATCAAAAGGACCATGAGACTGGGTGACCATAGTTGGCTTCATATGTGAGAAGTCTTTCCTCGGTATTGCTTTCTTAGGAGGAACAGGTTGGTACCCTTCGTCAGTCACAACTGCTTTTCCTTTGGATAATGTCTGGCTATAAGTTAACTTTCTTGGGGAATCATCTTCAACATTATCCCACTTCCCATGGATTCCCTATGTCTCCCTTAATTTGGTAATTTCCTCTTGAATTTTTGAAACGTTACATGTATTTTGTTTCCCCTCGAGTGCTGGACAAAAGTCATGCTGCTCTATTACTGAGACGATGCTCCCTCAACACCCTATGTAGGAACCATCAGTAGGTCTAAACCTAGCTCAAATCTAGTCAAGTCATTCCTACCTTCCCCCTACATGCATATGCAAGCATGATTAGCATCCTGAACCACCTAAGACCCTTGTGCCAATTCACAAGGAGTATCTTCCACCGCTTGTGGAACACCAACATCAGTAAATCCTTTTTCGTGTCCAACACCACTGTTCTGCAATGTATTCTTCTTCAACTTCTTCATACAAGAGGCCTCATGGTGCCCTTCCCGTGAGAAAAGAGAGCATATAATGTTTATGCATCACTTATCTTTGACATGACCAATACCATTACATTCTGAGCAGATATCTGCTAATCTCTCATAATCAATTTTTAGGGAGATGTCATCATCCAATGCAGACAAAACAACATTATGAATCAGACAAGAACTTAGATCAACATCAACAAGGACCCTAGCATAATGACCAAACATCACATCTTCTGTGGTTTAATCCATTTTTATTGGAATTCCCACTATAGAGGCAATGTCAAAAGGAATATTAGGATGACACAAAATCCAATGAAGACCAAAAATCTTAATCTAATCTTGAGCCCTTGTGTTTTTTACTGAGAATGGATTGAAGCTAAAGTCCCATTCTTGAAGAAAAATCATACCTGGATTTAGCACAACTGATCCAATCCCCCAAGAACGTCGTTTCCGATCCTCTTATGGAAAAATAATATAAAATAATCCTCGACCCATTGATATGCATCACCAATCAGAAAAACCCCAAACAGAAGTCAACTTCGTGACCAAATCATCATTCATCCAATGCTTTCCTCCATAATGAGTAACAACTCTGGAAATGAGTGAATTCTCGCAATGTTTAAATCTATCCAGTATGATTTCTATATTTTCCACCACACGAGCTGTATCACCTTTTTTCACAATTTTTTCAATCGCACCATCACGCACAGTTTTGAAATGTCGTCTGGAAGAATCCCCTTCCATCCAAGCAGGATACCTTCTACGGTTTCATGTGCCTGTCGTGCCAGCCACAGTAGCATAAGACCTCGCAGCAACTATAGAGGATTTAGAACATATCGCTGCTTCACAAGACTCCTGTCGTGGCAATACAACCTCATCCCCCAACACCGCCACAGACATTGTCAGAGCCCTGCCATCATAAATATTTCCAGATCTATCCACAATCGGGATAGATCCCTCAACCAATTCACTCTCAAATATGGCGGCTTGCTCAGTAACACCACCCGCGACCAGCGCATCACTCCTTGCCACCGCCATGACCACAAAATCACTCACAGCTGCAGACATCGCTGAAGCTTTGCAGCCTTCAACCTTCTCATATCTCACCACAATCTGGCCATCTACCTCAGATCTGCATGATAAACCGTGCGTGGCTACCACAACCACTTCTTGGAACTCAACCTAAGCACCCAACACCGGATCACGACGATCCGCATCACCTGCAACCAGCACCTTCAGTCCGTCAGATCTGCAATCCTCCATCGCATCGTATATTGCCTTCACGGTATCCTTCCTGAAAAGGAAAACAAACACCTCGGCAATATTGAAGAAGCATCTTAGATCGGTCATCTTTCTCAAAGAAACAAGACGGCATGGCTGCCTAGAGAGAAACCCTCAAACCCTCACGCCTCCATCAACAAGATATCTCTTTTAAAAAATTCATACCTTTATATGTTATGTGTTCATTATATGGGTTTTATGGTAACCTTTTTTTTACAAAAGGGTATGTAATGATCTTTTATTCAGTTAAGAGTATTTACTACTTATTAAACGTGAAAATTTTTACTTTGATAATGCATTCATGGTTTACTTGATGTTTTGAAAAACTAATAGTTTTCCTTCTTTGTGTATCCCATACTGAGCTTTTTATTCTCACCCCATGTTTTTTTTGAAATGTTTTCCACAGGACATAATGTGCAATAGGGTCAAGGATGTGATCAAGGAAACGTCATGTTGTCTTAAACATGGAACTAGTCATGAATCTCATTTAAGATTTCATGTTTTGTAAAAATAATGAAACATTGTAGAAGTGTCAACTGTGTAATCTTTTGAGATGTAATAGTTATGATATAATTCAATAAAACTATATACCTAAAAATATCTTCAATGTGAATTATTAATTTAATTCAATATTATGTAATTTTTAAGGTCGGGGCCTTATAGTTGGTATCAGAGGTTGGTTTAGACAACTTTAGGAGCTAGAAAATTGTTAAATTAAAAATTAATTTTTGGTATGACTGAATTGATATATCATTTAAAGATTACCATGTTGATTATCCAAATAAATTTCAAAGTTCATAATGGTTTTCCGTAGAGGAAACAGGGAAGCAATGTTGGGACGACATCAAGAGGAAGGAAACCTTCCAAATTAGCAACTTGAGATGGTTGGAATCGGAACTGAATAGTTTGTTGAAGTGATGGCATAGTTGACTCAGGCTATAAAAGGGATGGTGGTATCCATGCACAGGATCAGCCAGATCAACCGCAGAGGAACATGTAAGTGGTGGAACATTTCATGAGGTTACATCACCCATCATTTAAAGGATCATCTACCCCTGTGCTAACAGAAGGGTGGATTAAATCACTGCAGAATATTTTTGATGTCATGGGGTGTTCAGAACATCAAAAGGTTAGCCTTGTTGTTTACCATATTGAAGGTGAATCAGATCAGTGGTGGACAATGATGAAAAATATTAGGGATAGTGATGAGATTGATGATCATCACTGGGAAAAATTCAAAGGTATGTTTCTTGAGAAATATTTTCATATGGTGGTTCATCTTAGGATAGAAAAATAATTCCTAGAATTGAGGAAGGAGGATGACTCAATGGCTGATTATGAAGAAAATTTCATTCGACTGGAAAAGTATGCTCAAATTTTCATTCTAGAACTTGATAGTAAAATCAACCGTTTTTACTCAGGGTTAAAGCCAAAGTATCAAAGGTATTTAGATTCTCGTGAGTTCCAAAGTTATGAAAACCTTATTCGATATGTGGAGACAGTGGAAATGGAGTTTGCCGATGATCGAGTGTTCTTTAAAAAACAACAGAATAAGAGGTCCAGTTGGCAGGAAAAGGGGAAGAATTCATCAAAAAAGGAAGGAGGTTAGAAAACCAAATCTCCATCCTCTGAGAAGTGTGGTAAAATGCATCCTAGAGAATGTTTATCCAAGTCCGGAAAGTGATTTTGGTGTGGTATGTCTGGTCATATTTCTTGTAACTGTAAGGAAGATGATCATGCATGCAATAACAAGCCAGTGGTAAGATGTTTTAAGTGTAATGAAATGGTTCATTATGATAATGAGTGTCTAACGAAGAACTCACCTTGGGGAAACCAGCCAGACTACAACCAGAAAGGGGGGAGGGGTGAAATCCTTTGCAACTACTTCAGTAGATGTTGGGCCATCTAAAGAAGTAGTATCAGGTACACTATTAGTTTTTTCAGATTATGCTAATGTGTTTTTTGATTCAGGGTCTACACATTCATTCATTTCCGAGAAGTTTTATTATAAATTGGGAATTCCATCTCAAAATATTAATCCTGAACATATGGTAAAAACACCCGAAGGGAACGTTGAGACAAGAAGATATTATAAGAACCTTCATATTCCTGTGTGCGGAAAGAATCTACCTGAAAACCTTATTATTTTGCCTCTAGTAGAGTTTGATGTTATTTTGGGCATGGATTGGATTTCTGTTTATCATGCTAAGATTGACTGCAGAGCAAAAGAGGATTCTTTTTAAAATGATTTTCTGTCTATGAACAAGAATGAACTCTTTATTTTGATAACATATCAAGAAGTTGAGAAACTAGTAAAAGATGGAAATGAATGTTACCTTGCACATATTGCTGAAAATAAAGGAACTGTTCAGATTAATGATGTGCCAGTGGTAAATGATTATGTTGATGTTTTTCCTGATGAGTTTTCTGATATTATTCATGATCAGAAGTTGAATATATTGTTGACTTAGTTCCTGATTCTAAGCCAATTTCCAAACCCCCTAATCTAATGCCTCAAGTTGAAATTTTATAGTTAAAGAAGAAACTTCAGGAGTTATTAGATAAAGGTTTCATTTGACCTATCACATCGCCATGGGGTGCTCCTGTCTTGTTTGTTAAAAAGATAGATGGTTCAACGAGACTTTGCATTGATTATTGAGCCTTGAATAACATCACTGTTATGAACAAGTATCCTTTGCATCATATCGATGACTTGTTTAATCAACTCTATAGAGATCAGTATATTTCGACGATTGAAATGAATTCGGGGTACCATCAGTTGAATGTAAAAGAAGCAGACGTTATGTAGACTACGTTTCTAAATAGATATGACCATTATGAATATGTAGATATGCCTTTTGGTTTAACAAATTCACCTATTGCATTCATGGACCTTATGAATAGAATTTTCAATGAGTTCTTGGATAAGTTTGTGGTTGTTTTCATTAATGATATTTTGGTGTTTTCTAAAAGTAAATAAGTGCATGAAAGTCATATAAGGGCTATCATGCAATCCTTAAAAGAAAAGAAAATGTATGGAAAATTTAGAATGTTTGAATTTTGGTTACAACAAATTTCTTTCCTTGGTCACATTGTTTCAAAAAATGGCATAACTGTTGATCAAGCTATAACAAAAGTTGTTGAAGAATGGACAAGACCCACAAATGTAACAGAGATCCGTAGTTTCCATGGGTTTTTAGGTTATTACCAGAGGTATGTTGAAAATTTTTCACGTTTATCTAGTCTAAGGACTAAGCTAAATCAGAAGGGTGTTATGTTTATCTGGACAAAACAATTTGATTATTGTTTTCAGGAATTGGAAAGAAGATTGGTGAATGCTCCAGTTTTGGTACATCCTTCCAGGAATGGTGAGTTTTTTATCTGCAGTGATGCTTTATTGAAGGGACTTGGTTGTGTAATTATGTATAATGATATGGTAATTTCTAATGCTTCACGTCAGTTGAAAACTCATGAGTTAAATTACCCTACACAAGATTTGGAATTAGCTGCTGTTATTATTGCTCTTAAAATTTAGAGGCATCATTTGTATAGACTAATATGTGAAATATATACCGATCAAAAAAGTTTAAAGTATATATTAACATAGAAAGAATTGAAAATGAGATAGAGGAGATGGCCAGAATTAATCAAGGATTATGATTGTACAATTCATTACCATCTGGGAAAATAAAATAAATTGGCTGATGCAATGATTCAAAAACGTAATACTTCATTAACCATGTTACGTTTGGAACATGATCCTTTTGTTAATGATTTAAAGAACTTTGGAATAAAATTTGTTGTTGTAGGAAGTTCTTCTATTTTGTTTTAGGTTTCAGTGAGATCATCTCTATCAGAGAGAATTAAGAAAGCGCAGAAGAAAGATAGTGGGTTGCAGAAAAAGGTAGAGATGGTTCAGAAGGGTAAGTTTCCTGAATTTAACATTGATAATGATTTTGTTTTGATGTTTGGGAATAGATTATGTGTGCCTGGTGATTCACAGTTGAAGAATGAGTTGTTATGTGAGTCTTATAGTTCCCTCTTTTCAGTTCATCAAGGTAGTACTAAGATGTACAGAGATCTATGGGAGTATTACTGGTGGGATGGAATGAAAAGAGATTTTGGTGATTTTATTGTGAAGTGTTTGACTTGTTAGCAGGTTAAAGAAGAGAAAAAGTTACCAAAATGGATACTTCAGTCATTACCAGTGCCAGAGTGGAAATGGGAAAATATATCTATGGACTTCAGTGTGGGATTACTATAGACATATCGAGGTAATAATGCAATATGGGTTATAGTTGACTGATTGACTAAATCATCTCATTTCCTTCATATTAGAGATACTTTGTCTCTAGATCAACATTCTCGATTGTATCTTAAATAGATAGTCAGGTTGCATGGTATTCCCCTCTCCATTGTATTTGATCGTGATCCCAGGTTTACTTCTAACTTTTGGAAAGGCCTTCATAAGTCATTGGGTACTGAATTAAATTTTTGTACATGTTTTCTTCCTCATTCAGATTGGCAGTCAGAACGAACAGTTTAGAATTTTTTGGATATTCTATGTGCTTATTGGATGTATTTTCGGGGAATTTTGGACCAACATCTTTCTTTGGTTGAGTTTTCTTATAACAGCAGCTTTCATTATAGTATACAGATTACACCATTTGAGGCATTATATGGGAAGCGGTGTAGAACTACAACTATTTGGGATGAAGTGGGTGAAAGGAAGTTGATGGGACCAGAATTTGTAGAAGAGATGGTAGAAAAAGATCAGTTGATTCAGAAATACATGAGAACAGCTCAGAGCAGGAAAAAATTTTATTCAGATAACCGGAGGAAGGATCTATCTTTCGAGGTTGGTGATAATGTTTTTCTGAAAGATTCACCATGGAAAAGTGTGATGTGATTTGGTAAAAAAGAAAAGATGAGTCGAAGGTTCATTGGACCATATGAAATTCTGGATAGAGTTGGATCTGTTGCTTACCGAGTGGCTTTACCTCAGAGTTTATCTCAGGTACACAATGTTTCGCATGTTTCGATGTTGAGAAAATATATGCCAGATCCATATCATGTTTTGAGCCCAGAGGTAGTTCAGTTGGAAGAAAATCTCTATTATGAAAAACAACCAGTCTAGATTCCTGACTGTAGAATGCAAGTGTTTCGGAATAAAGTAATTCACCAGGTAAAGGTATTGTAGAAAAACCATATGGTTGAAGAGACAACGTTGGAATCTGAAAAAGCTATGTGGGATAAATACCCCCGCTTATTTTGATAAGTGAATATAATTGTGAGGCCGCAATTCCCAAAAGGGGAAGGAGGTAATATCCAAGTTAAATAAAAAATAATACATTTTCATATTTATTAATATTTGCGAATTAAATATTAATTATACTTTAATGGGGTTTCTATGTTCGATTGCCCACCCGATACGCAACAACGAGTTTATTTGAAATCTTACATTGCACACTACTAATATAATATTATTATTTTAAATGGTATTTAGAACGTAGGCGTTGTATTGGAGGGAATGATTATAAATAACTAATATTTGATTATATATGTTTGTTAAATGTTTTTACATTTATCCAATAAAAGATAAAGGCTTATGATAAGAAAAGAATTCAATTTTAGGCATATGTACTCTAATATTCACTAAAAGGCAGACTTATCACCTTTTGATGGTGAACCCTCTTTAAATATAGATTTGGTCACTCTTATACATTCTATTGGACCAAATATAATACTTCTTTAGAATTGGGACATCAAAGTTCACATTGTGTAAATTTTTAGTATTTTTTCGATAAAGTTCATTTTTTAATAAATAGTTAAAAAGTTGTATTTTAATTCAAAATATCTTTTTAATATAATTTATTTGTATGATTATATTATATTTTGAAATGATTTTAAAGATAATTTAGAATATATTTTTACCATTTAATCCAATATTGGTCATTGGAATTAATTTTACTTTGAAATTGGACTTAAACTAGTGTCAATATTTTGATATATATTGTTTCATAAAAACATGCTATTTGTTTTGATAACGAGAATTAATTATTAAATTAATTAATGAAACTTATATGTTTTTAATTTTTTAAAATAGTTATCATTTTTGATTTCAGAATATCAAATATAGTTTAGGGTGAATTGTTGGTATTTTTCTGAAAAACTTCAATTTTTGACGAATAGTGAAACCAGTAAGTTGTAGTTAAAAAAACAAATTTTTTGTTTAAATGAAACATTACCACTTTTGTGAATTGAATTTCAAATAAATCCGACATACATGGTTGTCATTAGTAAGTAAAATGTGGTTCAATGGGAAGAAAATATTTTTTTGGTGAATAGAAACTTTTAAGTTTTATTAATCGCGATTAAAGGTAATTAGTGTAATTTAAGGTGAAGATAATGTTATAATAATTTTAAATGACTACGAAACATGTCCTAACCATATTGGATGAGTCATGGACGACTCAGGAAATCCATGGGTCAACTTGGGGACCCCATGTAGCCACTTGTGTAAGAAAATGACATTAATAACTTTTTATTTAATGTTAAAATAAAAATGTCACAAACATGTATTGTTTTACTAAAACTATTATTAAATGCGGTTATAAAAGTCCTATATCTTACTATAAATATTAATTAGAAAACTAAAACGTTTTCCTATATCATGATATTTGTTTTATAATTTTTAGACATTATATAAATTAAATTATTTTTGACACCATAATGATGGAGCGATTACCCCATTAATTAACGATTTAAATAAAATGAAATGATAATGTAAAATCTAAGACACACACTAGTCAATGAACTATTTAATGGGTGTATTTAAAAATATTATAACCTTTTCCTAGAAATCTATCCTTTTGGGATCTTTAAAATCATAAAGTCATTATATAATAAAGTAACATTTCTTGACTTTCCAAGAATGCCCTCCTCCCTCTTATAAAAGGCCCCCACCCCTACCACCTTACACAAACCTATCAAGCCATTGGCTCTGCCAACCACTGCTCATTTTATCTATATGTATTCCTCTATTTATCCTAGAAGCCTTACCTTAGGCAGAATTATTTTCAAGAAACCCTTTTGGTTCAAACAAAGAAAAGTTACCTGATTTAAAGGTAATGTCATCACTTGTGATCTTTTGTTTTATTTTGCTTCTCCAACCCCTTAAACACTTTTTATTCCATTATTTTTTAAAAACACTTGTATCTTAAATATACTAGGATGTTTTTATGGGATTTATTTTATTTACACTTACACACACATTCATCTAATGGTTAAAGAAAATATTGTTTCTGTGGTTGATGAATTTCTGCCTCACGAAACGATGGTTGTTCAATATTCTTTTAACACCTTTCATGGTGGCCATTAAGATGTCACTATATTTATATATGATATATATATTATGTTTATGTTTTCCTTATGCTATTTTATTTTTCATTTAAAGAATACTTTTATGGTTTCCATTATGGGTAAACACGATAATTTCATTTTAGGAAGTGCGGACTACCGCCCACTCAAAGTGATTTCATTCGTTAATGCCATATGTGGGTCATATAAAGAATGGAGTTAATGATATTATTATTTAATTATAATATACCTATATATCATTATGATTTTACTCCATTAAATACGAAATATAAATGAAATTAGTGTTCATGCATACGTAAAGCTTACCGTCTCCATGAACGGTGCATTTCATTTCATAACTCTAAATGTTATATACTATTATTAAATAAATGTGTATTCTGGATATATATGATATATATGATATCCAAATCATTAATATAATTCTGGATATAATGAACCTTTTACTACATGAACAACATGTAATTGTAACAAGACCATTTTTTACTTAAGTATCAAATATGAACAAAATGAACATTATTGCCTTAAATGATTAAATAATGTTTATAACATGGAAATAAGTTATATAAAAGGAATAATAAACATGAAAAAGGTTATTGAGTAATTAGAAAATAACATTAGTTAATTATTCAGAAGATTAAAGAGAAATTGAGTCAAGTCGGACACGAGGTAAGGGACTTCGTCTCAATCTCCATTAATTGAGGCATATTTTGTTCTAATACAAAACTTTCTTTTATATGCAGTATAAAACAGCTTTGAATTTTCTTTTCATTTGAAGGGAATATTTTTCTATGAAGAGTTTTACTAAACGAAAAAGTGGAATGTTTATTTTAATGCACGTGGTGAGAACGACCTTTTTGGCCGTCGCGAGTATTATTTGGTCTTTGGCTTCCTCAACAAGTTGTAATGTTTTTAAATTGAAATAAATACCATATAATATTTTATGGATTTTGGTTTTGAAAATGGTTTATATAATGGATTTGTTATGTCAATATATTTATGTGATATATTGTGATCTAAATATGGAAATGTTTTCTTTCCATTATATTTGTTTTATGTATTATGATTTTATAATGGTACATGGACATTTGAAGGGTGGTTACGTAACAAACCATATAATGGGTGGTTCAGTGAATATCAGAACGAGTGGTTACGCCATAAAATCCAATGCATTGTGTATGGTAGTCGGTCATATGGATATTCCATTTAGTGATATGTGTGTTAGTCGATCGTATGGTAATTCCTTTTAATTATGTTTATGTCCTAAGTTACCTTTATATGTTATGTTTTCTTTTTATGGGTTTTATGGTAATATTTTGGTTACAAAAGGGTATGTAATGAAATTTTATTAAGTGAACAGTATTTATTACCTCTTAAAGGGGAAAAGTGTTACTTTTTTAAAGTATTCATGGTTTACTTGATGTTTTGAAAAACTAACGGTTTCCTTCTTTGTGTATCCCTTACTAAGATTTTTAGGCTCACCCCATGTTTGTTTTGGAATTTTTTTCACAAAAAATTATGTGGAATATGGTCAAGGATGGGATTAAGAAAAATTCATGTTCTCTTAAACATGGAAGTAGACATGAGTCTTTTTTAAGAGTTCTGGTTTTGTCAAAAAAAAGAATCATTGTAGAAGTTTCTACAGTGTAATCTTTTGAGATGTAGAAGTTATGATCTATTTCTCTAAAAATCTAAACATTAAATGATACTCAATGTGAATTATTCATTTAATTCAATATTAATTAACTTTTAAAGCCGATGACTTATAGGATCAATTGTAATTTTTATTGTAAAAAAATAAAAATCATGAACTATATTGGCATCACAAGGTTTACACAAGAACATCCTAAGGTTCTCTTAAGAGTTCATATGGTTGGTAGAATTTGTAAGAATCATATATAACACTTTATAAGGTTTTTTATTTACATCAGAAGATTGATCGTACATTTTTTATGGTTTTTGGAACTTCATATTGTTAAAGATATTTATGGTTCTAAGACCATAAGATTGAGACAAGTCATATAAAGTCTGATACAATACATTATAAGGTTCATGATCATCAAAATGAAAAAACATGGTCAGGTTTCCAATCATTTTAGGGTACATTAACTCTTTTCATTGTATATGGGAATCATTATAATGTTTCTATGTCTTCAAAAAGTTATAGATATTAATAAGGTTCACCAGTAGAAACATCATAAGTATATTATATAATTTTTATGGATAATTTAATTTCAAAATATATTTAATCCATAGGATCAAAAAATGTATTTTTTTGAAGAATTCGGATTAAATCAGTTGATGCATAGGCAGTTCTTCATTAATTAAACATCAAATTTATTATGAAAAATTATTATTCATGATTAAAAATATGAGATGAATTATTGAAAAATAATATGAATATAATATAGATAAATGAATATAAATAAATGTCTTTGGGAGTTCAATAATTGAGAGTCTGATACCATAGTCCACTAAAACAATTATGCAACAATATTAAAGAAACTGAAGAATATTGTCCAAAAATACATCTATTATTAGTTAAATGAAATAATTTTGGATTGATTATAATATGTGATCATTCTGTATGTTTTTAATCAGATCACCATTTTATTGTATTCTCTCATACATAAGGAAATTATTCTAGAAACTGAAGAGGAAGAGTAACTTTTCTTGATGCATTAATATTTCTTATGAATCATAATGACCTTAAGAAGATGACATTATAATAGGTTCTAAATAATATTTATGTGCCCCAAAGATATTTTTTACCACTATGATCAAGGAAATATTCTTGGATACTGGTGGTACAAGTGTAAATAATTTCGTTGTTATCATTATTTAGGGGAAAATTCAATTATATATAAAAATATTATTTTGTATTGGCCTATGAAATTTTGATTGATTCATGGAAATAAATTACACTAATCTATTAAAAAAAATTTGTAGTGAAGAAATATTGGTCTCAAATATGTAAAAAAATATATAATAGAGAAGTATATCACCTTGAGATAGACTATTTTAAAATTATATATGTGTCATGAATTCCTTTACATTATTACATCACTAAAGGAGTGGGAGATTTCATGATGAGTAGATCATAATTTTATTAAATCAAAAATAATTAATTTTAAATAATTTTTTTAATACATATACTATTGATTTTATTCCAAAATAATTATAATTTTAATTGGTGTGATAAAATCAAGTGGTATCTGGGAAAACTATATTCTCTCAATGATCCTACCTTTATAAATAATAGAGAATATGAATTCAAAAAATTAAAGCTGAGATCATATTTTTTTGGAATGGAAATTCATTATTATTTGAAAATAATTATTTTATATCTACTATCATAATGTTTTAATGTTAATGATGTTATGTCCATGGGTTTTCCACCTATTATGAAAAATTATCCCATGACATTAAAAGAAACGAAAAATTGAAAGTTGATTGAAAATAATAAATTGTTATCCTATATTTATTATATAATAAATACTATTTAAATGTTGTGGGGATAAATATATATAAAGGATTTCTAAAAAATCCATAAAACATTTATGAAGGTAATTTCAAAATGTAGTAGAAAAAGTGAAAATTTGGAGGGCCAAATTTGAATATGTGATAATGCATAAGGATGAGACTGTTGATGACTATTTCACTATAGGGAATGAGATAGTTAGTTACATTTTTTATGAAATTATGTTTTAATGATATGCTATTGTAAAGTTTTTAATGAGAAACGTTCTAGATATATTGAATCCAAATATATCCACGATATAATAATGATAAGATGATTCCATAATTGATTTTTACAATACATTTATGAATATTGAGATAAGAAAAGACCCACGTTTTAATAAGAATGTCAAATCGTATATGGATTTTAAATCCCTGAAAAAGATAAAGTTACGGATGAGGATTTAGAATACAATTTTTATTGAGGTGAATATAATGAATGTGGTGATAATCAAAATGTATGTATTTATTTTACATGTAAAAATTATAAAAAAGTTAAACGAAAGTAATAGGAAAACTCTGATATAATTTTGTCAACTATGATGGTAGTTTTTTTTTTTTCTAGTTTTACATGAAATATGATGAGTTTTCATTATGAAAAATTGTATTATGGGTTGAATCCTCAGTGAAAAATAAAATTCAATATATCCAGATAAAATATGAGGATTGAAAAAAGAAAAAATAATTAAAATAAAAGAAATTTATAGTGTGTACATAAAGAGAATATATCAATATATTTTTTCATGATACTAGTAAATAGTATAATATCAAATATAGAAACATTAAATATCATATTGAAATAGAATATGAAATATCACGTAGTGATGGAGAAGGGGATGAAACCTATATCCAAAATTTTCAATGAACTAATCATGAAGTGTGTCTTGAAAGAAATAGTAAATAAAAAAATTACTAACATAATATGGAGTTAAAAAATATGAAGAAAAATTAATATGAGTTTTATAATATAGGTAGAGTGATCATATTGAGGAAATATAAATTCATAATGTCAATCTGAAGTAGAAGAAGACTATAAAATATTTTCAAAAGATACTTGTTACTAAAGAAGATGAACATAGAAAGTCTGATTAATGGTGTATTTAGGCTGAAAAGACACTAGAAAATATTCATAGTATTTAGGATAAAACATTATATGTAAATGATGATTCATCTAATATTTATGAGAATTAATATATTTTCATTGAGGTAAAATCTACAACCCAGAAACATTAAAAACTCAAAATCATATTTTTCTATTAATAAAATATCCAAAATACAACATGGTAAATATTGAGTCGAAAATACATATAATATAGAAATATAGAAATAAAATAAAATAGAATAAAATATTAAAAATTATATATCTTTTGATTCTATTTATGGAATGGAGTTATACCAAAACATAAACATTGAACTAGTAATGTGGGTCAAGAACATCATTGAAAAACTATATCAAAATATTAATATTTATTTCTGTTTTCTATAGATATAAATCAAAATATTTATGGAAAAATATATATCTACCAAGGTACTATAGAGGACTATAATCTAGTTTGATAAATTTCGCAAACAAAACTAGCACACCAATGAGAAGACATAGAATGAATTATAATTAAAATGTGATTCCTATAAAAATGTGTTTCGAGTGTCTCATTGAGATATGTGGAATACATGAATAAAGTAATACGTTGTGCAATTTATGAATTTTAATTCATTCTAAATTCATTAGGATAATGAATTAAGGAAGAATCTAAACAGATTGAACAAAGAGAAGTCATTTTTATTGGAGGTGGATCTAAAATCCTATAAGAAGAGAAATCCAATGATCTTTTATTTTGTCTAAATATCATATATTTAGTGGGATACCATGGTATTTGAAAATATTTAATAATATTATGGTGGTGATGGGACCTTTGGTTTCAATATTTACTTGTTAATTAAAGGGATTTAAATATCCAAGATAGATGACCAAAATTTCAAATCAAAAGATGTAATTTTTTATGGGATTAGATAAAGGATGTTTAGTTTGATTATCATTTTTAGAGTTTAAAATTAGTATATAATAAAAATGAACAAATTACTCATATAGAAGAAAGGATGGAAGAATTATAATTATAGATTTAATAGAAAGTTTTATACTTTTTAGAATGGGGACTTGAAAAATTAAGATTATTTGACTTCAATATATGAGAAACAATTATTGAATATAATATTATTCAATATGTTTAAGATATTTATAATAAATGATTTCATGGGAGATATGGTGAGAATCATACCTAATCTCAATATAAAAATATAATAAATTTATGAAACATTCAAAAATGGGAAATTACAGAAGGTTTTCACTGAAGGGTTGAGGTTTTAAGCCTTATAAGGTTAAATGCCCTTAGAGGGGGTGGGGGTGAATTTGTGAATAAAAATTTCAGAAACCTATCCCTTCATATATTATTTTCTCTTTATAAAAACACTATTCTCTCTCTCCCATAGAAATGTATGAGCTTAAATGAAATCATATATGAGACATACATTTTTTATATGCTTTAACCTCCCTAGGATACATCCAAGGAGTATAAAATGACAATGTGACGAATGTACATAATCAACTAATGGAAAATTACAAGAATTGTGGTTTTTGATAGATCTAATTTATACCCAGGCTCACTGCCTTTACGAGGTATATGGTCAGCACACTACTTTCTCAAGGGTCCCTCCCTATGTCTCTTTCCCTGTCTCACTACCGGTGGAATGAATCATCGTTATCCTCTTCCATTTCCCAGTTATATTTTATGGGATATAATCCTAGTTTATGGACATATACGTCCCTTCATTTTCATAAAATCACTCATTATCAACTCTAGGTAGATGCACTATTGATGTTGCTTTTTCACTTATAGATGAATCCCACATTTCTGTGCACTGTGAGTTTGTGGAAATTAATTTTTTGAACTATTCCATTATAATATCACTTGAGTCCTTTGTGAACTACCTTGAGTCCTCCATGAACTATGTTGCAGTTTTTATCTCAAGTGCTTCGCTGACCACACCCCCTCCATGTACTAACTCTACTAATGTGGATCATATCTCCATGGAAGACTACATTCTCTTCCACAGACTGACTTCCCTTCCATGGACTACCTCCACTTCCATAGAACATTTCTCCTTCTATGGATGAATAATTATCCAGAGACCCTTTTTCTTTCTAAGATACAAATCCTTAAAAAATCATTTAGTGGATTTTCCCCTCAAACCTATTCACCCTTTGTGGAATCTTCATTCACAATATCTTATCTTTTGTGAAATTCTACATCATTTACCACTTTTGGACATTTCCTAACTCTTCCTAGATTAAAGATTTTTTCTAATGAAAATACCTCTATGTGATAATAGGATTGACTCAATTTATACAGGTAAATATATCAGAAAATATCTCAAATCCATTTTACTAAAACATTCAATGTAATACAACATTCATCATGCACTTCTCCTTCTCTGAACCAATTTCCATACACAGTTCATGTACCTCTTCTATTACATTGCAGGGGTGGATATCTTCTTTAAATTAATGCCGTCATGGATCAAGAAATCAATACCTCCTTTTAATAAATGAAGAGCCACCCCTTGTACCTTAAGCCTTCCATGAACTACTAATTATCTAAAAAAACTTTTTCCCTACGCAGTCAGTGTACCATGCTTCACCGTCCGCAAAGTAATGCTATGTAGAAATCTACCATTATTGAAAGTCCTTCACTATTATATGTACTCACTTAGAAATACTCAAACTATTCAATGTGTTCTTTGTACATTATACTCCAATGCATAAAATCATTGTTTTCCAAAAATACTCTCCATTTTGAGTCCCAGATATTTAGATAACTCTTGGAAACTAATCTACCTCTAATACTTGCATCAGAAGACACCAACCACATTCTTTCATGGTCATCTGGTATTGTCAACAAACATAATCATACCCAAAAACTCCAAGAGGGCACATTTTTGGATTTTCACCAATAGAAATATAGCTTCCAAGCCCCTTTATATGACACAATAAAAACAATTTTGACCAATGTGACATAAGTAAACTCCATGATAACATTATTTCATCACATTTTCTAATATTTTACAAGAATGATCATTATGCCATTTACAAAAAATAAATTAGAGGCATTGAAAATGTTAACAAAATTTAGGGGAACAATTTCTAAAGAATTTGGGATATGCATCGAATAATTATGATATGATATTGAATAAAAGTTCAAAAGAAGGTGATTTGAATTATATTTTGAAAAATAATTTCTTAATTACTAGTATAGATATATTTCCACACCCTAAAATAATTGTGTACCAGAGAGAAACAATATTTGTTTGGTAGTAATTTGGTAAACCAAAATGAACAGATATAAAATTTCAATGTTTAACTAGAGAGAAGGTTTTAATATTTTTGTTCATTATTAAAATATTTTTTTTCTAAAACCAAAATATAATATAGCCTCTTTTTAAATATTTCATAACATGAAACCCATTTTCGACTAATTTAGAGTGTTTGGGAGTTCCTATATAATGAAGTCTATAAATATAATGTGTTGTAAATTTAATTTGAAGGATAAAAATGAGATCATTCTTGGGAAAAAATAATGAATAAAGGAAATGAAATTATAAAACAATATTCCTTTGACAAGATATGGTTGTTGTGAGGTGAAAATTATTTAAATAATATTAATATTTAAATTCATAATGAATCATATTTAGAGGATTTTATTTAATAAAAAAAGTATAATTTTGACAAAATAAGTTAGGATTTGTTTGAGGCCATGCCTCATGAAAAAAATATGAATCTATCTACACCAGTCATGATCATGACGTTTTTGAAAATGAAAAATACAAGTATCAAATGGTAAAGAACAAATAGAAGAAGAAAAAAACATTAAATGTGAAAGTTCACCTATTTTAATGAGATGAATACTGGGTGAGTGTGATTCAAAAAACATTAATTTCTCAAATTTAACTACATTAAATAGTTGAACATATGAATTAATAAGTGTGGTATAAATATATTATAGATGAATTAATCTAAATTGGGAATAATTTCAAATGAGATCTCATACAAAGAACTAATGAAGAGTGTAATACTAGGATCAGGTGATTGCTCATAAATATATAAAATAGACTTGAACAATTTACCATGAAAAATGATTCAATTATTCTAAATGGTCACCCAAATATTGATGGTGTTAATTTTTTATAGAAATTTTATCATTGTCAATTTTTATAGGCTATAATAATTTTCATAGTTGTTGAAGCTCATCGGGTGTAAAAACTCTATTAGATGGATGCTTATTTTTTTTAATTCCTAAATTATGATACTAAATAAGAAGTGTATATTTATCATTTATAATGTATTATTACTTGAAATAAATGTTCTATGGTAGTAAAATTGAATAATGATTTATATAGACTAATTTAAGATAATACTATTTTTTATTCAAATCTAGAATCTTCTCCAATAAAATGAAATTCATAAAATTTAAACTTGAAGACAAAGTATTCATAAAAACAAAAGAAGATAATAATATTATTATTTTATATGATGATGATATTAATTTTTATTTATCAGAAAAAATCTTATAATGTTCATTCAATTAATATAAATGAGTTTGTTTAGAAGTCCATACTGAGGGAGATGAGATACTTATAAGGATTGCAACTGATGAAATGTGAAAATATTATTTTTCAATCCCATGAAAAAATTAAAAATGTGATGATGTAGAGGTTTTATAAGTAATAATATAAGAATTTTTGTACACCTATAATATTTATGTAGAAACTATTCAATGATATTTAAGGTGAGAGTCTAAATAAAAATTAGTTTAGAAGATTTTTTACCTCACATTATTTAGGGTTGATATAATCTATGCTATGTGATTGTGTGATACTAATACTATCACCATCCATTATAAAAATTCAATAAAACGCTATTTTTATAAGAAAATTGATATTATATTTCATTTTATTAAATAGATAGTTTTCAATGGATGCATAAAGCATAAAATAAATCCTAACAAAGGTAAATTGGCAGATATTTTCCTTGAATCTACTACTAATGAAATTTTTCAGACTTTATGTTTAATTATAAATGATTAACTCATCCCTCTACATTTAGGGTCATTTTAAGGACCACATTATGTTTTGGATATGTTATCAAGGTTATAGAATAAACAGAACTCTGTATCATATCTTTCTTTAATCATGGTGTATGATTGCCATAAAAACAATGTGTAAAATAAAAGGTAGTGATTATATGGTTTCAAAGGGACAAAATTAAAATGACTTAGAAAAAGTATTACACGAACCAAATGGGTAAAATGATCCCAAAAACACTACTTTATCCTTTGGTGTGTTGTTAAGATACATTAGTCTTTAGGTATAATATAATTTTTTTCATGGATTAATTATTTAGATTTATGAAGAGTTGCGTATGGTATACATCATATATAAAGGGGGTGGTGAATGTAACAATTTAATTTATTAATATTCTTTTAAATATTGTGTGACACACTATACCCACACTCTTGGATCAGGGGCCATAAAAACATACATTACACTCTAGATTTGATACAAAATATAAATTACAAAACATAAAAATAACATAAATTTAGAAAAAAAATTAAATAATATGTTACATACATTCAAATTAACTTTTCATTTTATATATTCATATAATTAAGATAACAAGTAAAGTAAAAAACCATTTTCATTATCAACTAAACTGTTTTTCCAACAAGATAAGAAAGTACTTATTCCATAAAATTTCATCAACATCTCCCACAATATTCCCCACAAAGATATCTTATTAGGTTTATCATGTGTAAAAAGTTTCATCATAACCAATAGAAATAGAATCATATGAAAGGATGAGCATAAATTCTATGTAAGGGTAAACATACAAAAGAGTTCAGAATTGAATAAAAAATTCAGAAATAGTATAGAACGAATAAGTAAATAACATGAATCCATAATATAATGAAAAATATATCATGTTATATCCCTAAAATGTAACTAAAAAGGATTTTTACATAGATTCAAAAAAACATTGAAAAATAATGCATGAATAATACAATCCATGAAGGGATTGAAAACTAGAATTTTTATACCATGAGTTTAGTACTCCAAAAGAAAAATATATGTATTATATTATCAATTATGAAGCATACTCCCTATAAGGGTAAATAAATCTGTAAATGATAATTGTAATGGAATAGAAATATGAAAATTTATTTTATAAATAAATATTATAATTAATGTAACATATATATTTAAATGTACCTTTCCAAGGTAACTTTTAAAAATGTGAAAAGAAATATTATGAGAATTATTTAATGTAAAAATAATTTCTAATAATATATCCTTTAAAAGACATAAATATTATGTTGGTGAAAGGTGGAGCGGAAGAAAAAAATTATTTAAGGACAAAACCATTATTATTTTTTTTGAAAATGATCTTTTCTTAAAACACACATTTGATGAAGTAGTAGGAAAACTTTAATTTTTATTTAAATAATATTTCATAAATATGACTATAAACTATCTTATAATACAATTTTATAATAGGATAACTTAATCATGAAAAAATAGTTCATTAAGTAATAATATAACACAAGGTAAAGAGACTATAGTAATCAATATCCCTTTTGGGTAAAATACTCCAAGATGAATAAAAAATAAGAAAAAGGGTGTATGTTATAAAATTTAAAAAAATAATAGAATATGATATAATATAATAACAGGGTTGAATGTACCCAACATATGTGATATTGGATCATGTGAAAGATCACAACTCAAAGAACGAAAATTGAGTTTAAAAAAGCTTATATGATAAGGGTAATACTAGTGTAAAGAAAAATTTAAAGAACGGAACATGATTTTTATTATATTATACCATTAAATATAAAAAAATAATTAGAATATTAATATGTTAGTAAATCAATAGAACAATATAAAATGAAACTTTTGGGCATATCATGTAACATGTCTCAGATAATCTGAAATTAGACCAAGAAAACCTTTTCAACTTGAGTAACAATACAATCAAAACAGCTAAAAAATAGTGCTTCTTATTGAAAAAAAAATTACAATATTAAAAGATAAATCATGATATTATATATGATATTAGAAATATATAAACCACATAAATTAAATTAGGTTCCTAATGCCCAATATATCTAAAATGAAAACCCATAACTTGTTCATGATTCATTTAAATCATCTATAAAACATATTAAATAATCAAATTCAATCAATTAAATACATTATAAATAACTCTATTAATAAGTATAACCACTTACACTCCAGATTTAAAATCATTATCAACATATAAGTTAGTTTTTTATTTATATTCAACATCAGCTGTATGTAATATTTATCGCTTTGACGTATATTTGTAAAAGTGGTGTTTGTATTTGTTATTCTACAAAATTCCATAACAATTTGACTAACGAAGGAAGTGTAATATGTGTTTGATAATATTTTATAAATTTATAATTTTTTATGGTATTTTATTAGTTATGATCCATGATGATAAAATCAACGGTGGGAATGTTTTATTGTCTCTTAACGAAAAAGGGTTCTATCTTAATTAATTAGTAAAGTGTTTATATATCATTAACAGATCAGAAATTAAAACATTATTTACTAATATATATATATATTATATCATATAATATAGTTTCATATTCATCCATGATATATATGCATAATATTGTTCATATAGGTGATTAAACAGGACTAAACATGATCCTACCATGATAAATTAATGATTATGAGGTGGTAACATTATTTTATCTCTATAATAGAAGCATAACGATATTAATTGGTTATTATTATTTCTAGAAATCATAATTTCATATAAAAATAACTAAGGGGTATTTTATATATGTCCATTAATTAGAAAAGAATACATTACTTTCCCCTTAGTTTGGTAATTTTAAATGATTTAAGTAATGATTGTTATTTGTATACAATATCATCAATATATTTTATATTTTTTCATACCAAAAATTAATGGTATCATAAAAGTCATATATAAATATATTTTAATCCAATTTTTAGATCAATCAATGAAAGGTTGTTATGAATAAAATAATACACCATTCCATGGAGGCAATAATCTGTTTGTACGGATAGATGATGATTTAATTCTCATTGAACGAGGGGACGGAGTAGTCTATTTTCTGTATTATTAAACAAAATAATTATATAAATATAATAATTATTTACTAAATTCAATTTTATTTCATCATTGTAGTGTGGTGAAGGAAGAAAAATCATGTAACGATATAGTCTCAGAATTAATGCATGTTTACTTTACATAATAAATATTCAAAAGGCGATTAATAATTATTAACATATTATAAAAGCATTCATTATATAAAATTTAATGATATAATTAAAAATATGTATTTTAATTTTTTTATAAAAATATTGTTAGAAAATAAATAATTTATGTAATAATTATTACCCAATTTGATCACATTGAGATTTCCTTAAGTGATATAATAGAAATGGATTTAGTTGGAAAATCTATTGTGACCATAATATCATGACATCAAGATAGTATTCTATACGAAGTAAAATATTTAGTGT
Source organism: Viscum album (assembly GCA_963277665.1). Classification (NCBI taxonomy): domain Eukaryota; kingdom Viridiplantae; phylum Streptophyta; class Magnoliopsida; order Santalales; family Viscaceae; genus Viscum; species Viscum album. The sequence continues at coordinate 608,746,567 of OY728129.1, read as the reverse complement.
TTAAAAAAGGAAATAATATTTATGAGTTCAATCATGGAGAGGTCATAGGTCCCATTTATATGTGGTGGGAATTGATTTTTTTTGTAAATATTTTAAATGTATACAATGGTAAAACATGATAAACATGTAAATTAAATCCAAAAAAAATAAATAATTAGGTGGGTGATGATATAGGGAATATCTAAATCTCATACAAGATTATATAGATACTCTTTCACCATTATTCATGGCTTTTACCCCTTAGAATATTAATTTTACAATTCAAGATTATACAACGGTAAATATGTTTTACCTAACATAACATAAAATTTAATTTTGAAAATAAAGTGGTCCTTATTAGATAATTTATAACAAATAATCATAAATACTAAATCCATTTTATTTTATTCAATTTATAACAACAATAAATATAAATTTAAAATAAAAATTTATTATATATTGAAACCAATTTTTGATAAAATAATACTTATTCAAAAATATTATATATTGGTTTATAAATATATATTTTTAAAATTTTACTTTCACATATAAAGTAAATATATGGTTAAAAAACGTTTTATTTAATTTTAAATTCACTAAAAATACTAATAATTTCATAAAAACATGTTTTTTATAAAAATATTTGATTTCATTATTCACCTAAAAGCATTATTTTTAGAAGAATCTGATAAATTCACATTTACCACGTATTCTTATTATTTGTCTAAAAATTATTTTAATTTTTTCAAATTAATTATCAATAACTTAATAATTCATTATTTACATAAAATCCAAAAAATACAATGGGAAACTCTTTATATTGGAATATTGATGTTTAAAATGTTAACTATTCTTAAATATTATTTGAAATCAATTAATAATTTTTTATTTGGTAATATATTACTCATATTATCAATATATTTCATTTTTATCCAATCAAAATATACATTGTTTCTTAAAAAGAACACCAATTTTTGGAAAAAACATTTTTAAGCATAAAATGATTTTCATAGTTGTTTTAGATATAATAATTGATTTTAATTTCTTTTAAAAGTATAAATTATTTCACTTATATAAATTTATAATAAATAAGTATCACCTTTGTATTACTTTTAGTTCATCCAAATGATTTTATTGATTATTTGATCTATTTTAATTTAAAAAAATCATATTAAACCATGATTATAGTTCAGTGGTGTGCGTAAATAATGTTATCCAAAAATATTATATACTCGATAGTAGTTATATATAAACATTTTGGTGTTTTACATTAACCCACATAAATAAAATATTTCCTATGAATTTGTCTCATAATATTATAGTAATTTTTTGGGAATTTATAAATAACTATATACTAATACACAATCATGAGATTATTTTAAATATGAAATGATATTTATCTACATGAAAATTATTATAATAGAAATATAAAGAGTGTTGACTTGTTCTTTATTTCACATATAAATCAACTATTTTAATCCTACAACAAAGGGATTTTATTTGTAACTCAATATCATATTGTTTGTGACAACATACTTGACATAGGAAAATAAAAAATGTTTTTGACAAATCTCATTATCTTCTTCATTATTAGTAGTTTCAATGGATTTTCATTGGTTGCATGGTTTTCCAACGATATTTTCCTTATTTTCCCTTTGACTGAGACATTGAGTCACATAATTCCTAAATCTCATATTATTAAAGTAATATATTTTCATATCCATTCCATTTCACTTATACTCGTGAGTCTAATGAACTTCATATCTAGAATTACAAAATTTACCAACCCTTTATATAAAACTTCTGAAAACATATTCCCATATATTTAAAATGTAGAAAATTGAAATTTATTTCCTTTTTCAACTTAAACACATGATCTTCAATGAGGATCAGACTTTATCTACTTCATTTTATTTGGGAATTTGACTATGATAACATTTTTAATCATATACCATGAAGGGTGGTCTGGAATAGTCACATGATTTCCCACTCCAACCTTTATCCTAATTGTTTCTTCATTGATATGGTTTTTTATGTCCATGGAATCCATTATAATATTGTTTCATTCAGGATTAATACATTAGAAAAATTGAAAGTGTTAACATTAGTGATGATCATTATAATATAATTATTATAAAAGAGATATTAAAATATATCCACAAGATGGGTAAATTTATAAAATAGTCATTTTGTTCTATATTTCATACAACTCCACTTGTATCAGAATCGATGGACCTAATTTAATTCCCATTTTAACATATATCATCCTTGTTTTCTACTAAAATGATCTGTGTTTTATTCTATCATAATTGTTAACCCTTTCCAATATGCAAGTATCCCAAATTACTACGAACATTATAAAATGTTATAATCAAAAAATCACTTGAAATATATACACTTAATATCCAACATAACATGTATCACATGTATCATATATTAACTAATATGTACCATAACATAAAAATCTCAATGTATTAATCCATGTTATTTCTGGTCACTTTCTTATTTGGTTTCCTAAGATATACATATTCAAGTCTCTCGTAATGATTGAAAAATAGGTTATCACAACAAAATATTTCACATTTTCAAACTGGATCACATCTGTCGGTAAAAGTGAATTTTATGTTGGTAAAACTTTTTACCAACATATATGTCCCTGTCACTAAATTTTCGGTCAAATATTTATCGCTAAATTCTTTTGAGACAAGTAAAATCATTCTATTGAATTTATAATTATACCAACAGATAATATATATGTTGGTTATAATGTTTAGCAATATGTTATAATAACAATTTTTCTGTTGGTAATAATATTACCAACATATAATATATATGTTGGGTAAGTGTTTAACAACACGTATTGATGACAAATTTATCTTTTGTTAATAATATTACCAATATAGAATATAGATTTATTTATAAATTACATTTGAATAAAATTAATAAAATTTTATTACTCTTAAAATTAAATATCATATTTATTATTTTATCATATATATTACATCGATTTTATTTAATAAACCGAATATGATTTTAACACATGTTCATGCAAGTTTCATATTATAAATAATAATTATATTATCATATATAATACATCAACATTAATTACTAAACTAAAGAATATATTAAAAAATGTTCAACATTAGAAAAAAAGTAAATATATTAATAATGAAATTTAAGAGAAAAATATCCGTCACACCCCACCCACACATCATTGAGACCACCCCCGACCCATCCATGCCTCCACAAGATCATCCCATCCATGTGAGAAAAAATCCATGCCAGCGAACCAACTCCCACACTAGACACTAGCGAGTATCACCAACAAACCATCCATGGAATGCAAGTGAGAAATCAATGCCAACGAATCATATCCAGCACCAGTCAATCCATATCTCCAGAACTATCTCATCCATGATGGTGAGCACCAGAAACCCATCCATGTTGGAAAGTAAGAGCTCCAAAAGCAATCTACCCACAGAAGAGCCATGTAACGAGTTATAGAACAAAACCCATAAAATGGGAAGCCTCCATACATGTGTTAAGTATGAATAAAACATTGGTGAATATAAAAAAATGTATAAATCATTCCCTTTTAAATAAAAAAGGGTTATGTGATGACGAAATTTTCCTCAATCAAGATCTTTTTAAGACTGCCAAATGTAGGAGTAGAATGCCTAAACATCCAATTCTAAACATGCTATACTGCTAACATGAGAAGTATCATTTTCCAATTTTAAGAGATCTCCATGAACATATGAAAATCATATGATGTGAATACACTATAAAAAAATATATTTTTTAGAGAAAGTGGAAACATGAATTGGGTTCCCAATTCATGCCCCAAAGTAATTTATTAAAAGAAATGATAATAATATATATATGAGGTGAAAATTTCTTGCACTATATGGGGGATAAAATTATAAATCATATAGTCCACTCAAAACTGGAATACTGACTAAGAGAGGAAGCAGCATCACCTTCAATGTTGTTGAGCATTCCAGCCAATTCAAACCTTTAAATCTAGAACTAGAATCAGATGACATCCTAAGAGAGCTTGAGAAAATTAGAAAATACATGTATATCATATAGAGGAATCCTTATATATAGCTCATAACGGATAAAGAAAACCAAAATATCTTCAAAGAATTCCAACAAAGCAGTGATGTGAACAATGCATAGAATAATCAAATTACACAATCCATGTAATAGAGGCAGAACAAGATCAATGTCAGGATTAAAAATCAGCTCCAAACCAGTACTAAGTAGACGGTGTAGTAGAGTAGACATGCCAAAAGTAGAAATCAGAAAAGAACATCCCATATATAGTAGCAACTTCTGATGTAGACAGAAACTTAGCAATAAACAACCAACAACATAAGATATCCTATATTCCAGCATCAAAAAACCATTCATATCAGAAAAGACATGCAAAAAACAGTGGAAAAAATAATCTGAAACCAGCACTTCAGAAGATGCAACATCCTTGTAAAGAATAGCATCATATCATATAATATAGTTAAGAAGAAAATAAAACATAAAAAATGAGCAGCAAGTCACCAATAAATAACTATGGATTATGGAGTTTTTTAGAACTCTTTTTCATTATATGATTGAAAATGTCTGGTTTAAACGATATTAAAATGACACTCAATGCATTATCTAAAAGGCATTTTCCAGGGTTTGTTTTAACAATGCAGAAATATTTTTCCACAACTTATTTTAAATTAATCAAAACAAAAAATCTTAACTTGTGAGTATGTTGTTTTCTATAGTTCATTTTAGTATCCTCTACCTAAATAAATACCCAATGAATAAAAAATATGTCCACATGAAAATAAACAGGATTTAAATGATAACATGTGTGAATAATATAATTTCTCTCAAGAAAGGTCATGCACAAGTGTAGTGAATATAAAATTTATTGAAATTATTAAAAAAAACAAAATTAATAATAAATGAAGAAAGGGAGGTTGAGTCTAACATAAATAATATTCTAATCAAATGTCACCTCTATCCTAGATAGCTTCATTCAAATCCCAAAAAACATCTCTGGCATGTACCCTCCCATTCGAGGACATGGGTTCCAAAAAAAAACCTTACCAGTTCAATCAATTGCATAGCATCATATTCCATAACATGCAAATTCAAGAAAAATAATTAGACTATAGAATATCACATTTCATTTACCTTCATTTACTTTTACCCATCAATCCAATAATTTATAAAAAAATAATAGAGAATAACTGGAATTCAATGACACTACATGAGTTATCATATAGATCCATGTATACCATAGTAGTAAAGATAGAGTTATGGATTCCTCATAGAGACACATATTGTAACTGTGAGAGCATGGTAGATAAAATTCATTGGATTCATTACTTTCGAATAATTTGGGGGTGGACTTCATTGTGTCTTTCAAAAAAGGTATTACCTGCACAATAGGGGAATAAACATTCAATGTTAGCCTTTAATTTATAAAAAATTTGGACTTGGCATTAGGTTTGAAATATTAAATTGTATAAAGTACCCATTATATAAAATTATTATATTCAATGGGTTTATCAGTATCAATAACCTTCCTTCTATCAATCAACTCCATGAAAATTTAATCAAATATGTTCCATCTTACTTACTAGGAAACCACCCATCCCATGCATACTCAAGTGAAAAATATAGATAGGTCCCCATCACCATTGTAGAAATTTGGTTTTTATCCCAAGTTGGAAATATCTATAAAAGACTAAAATCAAAGATATTTGGATTGAATTCATCATCAACAAATATGTTCAATGCATTTAAATCAAGGTATATTACTAGTGAGTAAATCAATTCAAGTAAAATTGGAAGTTGAGTACTATGAAACCTGGTTGAGAGTAGAATTGTAGACTGGGATTTAACACACAGGCTGTACAGGACATGATTTAAAGGAATATGTTCAGAATTTTATAGAATTGTACATTCTATTCATTAAATCCATGAGTACTTGAACAGATGGCCTATACAGAATCAAACACATGGTCCTAAGTAATGTTAAATAATATACATGCCTGTAAGGAACCTATGACAGCCCATGTTGAATAGTTTTATACAGTCCATGTCTAAGTGAAAATCCATGCTTCACAAGTAATATACCACGATGTACGTACCTTTATAGGCCATGTATTCAATTAATGAATAATTTCACACATGGCTTGTACATATGAGGCGGTGGAAAGAGATCAAGGTCTATTGTTGACGATGGTTCATCTAAAAAGATACAATTGGGTGATCATAGAACCTAAATTATGCAAACAGGGTGTAGTGTAGAACATGTGATGGGTATAAAATGGTGGTAGAAATTTTCAGTCTCTTGAGAGAGGATCTATGTGTTCCCATGACTTTATTAAAAACTTATTTAGGGCATATGAATGATAAGGAATTGATTGAAGTTGGTGGTTAGGATCCTCAAAACACACTTCGGGGGTCCTCATATAGGGTAGACACAATCCGAGAGTGGTAATAACCCTACACTAGATTAACTAATAGTTGATGATGGAAGGCTCAAGTCTCTCATGACTACATCATATGATGTCGCAATACGTTTAGGGAATAATAACGGCAGTAGAGGTCAGAAAGCTGCATCTAATGCACCAAGGGTGGGTGAAACATCATACGGAAATGATTTGGATCATTTCATGGGTGATTACATGATTAGGATAAGAATAATATTATTGGTAGTAATTATTTATCTTGTTAATCAATTTTAGGTATTTTTTAATGATGATCTGTCTTGGAAGAATGAAGCAGCACGGATTGTGCCTTCCACAGATGAGTTGGGGGTCTTCATGAATGAGTTTAGTGAGGAGGATTCAGATCATTTTTCAAGTGATAATGAAGATGATTAACAAATTAAAATGATTATGAGTCCTATGAGGAGGAAAATAATATTGGAAAATATAAAACTGAGAAATGACTACTCATATTTTTCTATAATCATGGAAACCTGATCCACCATGAAATCAAAAGACACTATGTTGGACAATGATTCTAAGGCACCTAAAATTTCTATATTGGATGAGACTATGGATTATGGGGCTGTATTCCCCAAGGGTGCTTCATCTGGTCAGCAGTGGATGTCAGGTGGAGCACATGAAAAATATCTCGACTTCAATTTCACTTGGAAGAAGAAATGGTTGAAACTTTTATAGAGATTAGATATTCTAATAAATATGCCGAGAGGATTATGGGAATGTGGTTATGGGTAAATTACAATGACGAACAAAGAACATGGATAGAAAATAATGATATAATATTGACATGGAGACTCAATGATGGGATGATCATCCAAGATGATTACCTGAAGTCATTGTAAAAGACTAGGTATCCATTTTGAAGACTTTTTAACGGGTGGTCCGGAGACTCTGTTAAACACTCTCACTTCAAAACACAAAAAGGAGGATTGATACGTTTTGGTAACCCAAATAATACATCTAAAACAATATTAAATAAAAAAATATTCAATTAATACACATGGTTTAAAGAGGTTAAAAGAAATTATAATTGGAAATTGTTTCAAAAAGACCAAAAGCAGCAAAGGAAAATGAATCACCTCACCTCTAAAGAGATAAATCATATAGTATATAAGGATACATGCTTTGATAGTTTTGATATAATGTATCCTTTTAATGTAAAACCATATCCACATATAAACTAACTACTCAGATCAGAGGTTACCATCATATGAAGGAGTACACCGGAATATAATCACACTCTTGCATTCTTCATTATACCGCTATCCATGCAATATTGATATTCCATTTTAGAACTGGATACTTCCTTTGACACTATGTACTTCAACACAAGAAAAATAGATCTTGTATGATTTCATCCATACAAGAACATCAATATCAGAAGATACAAATTCAGCAGAGTCCTGAAATCTTAAAATGTTGATAAGGGAAGATGTATACAACAAAAATTGAATGTGAAATGTATCAATTCATCATCAAAGAAACAATCATTATACCTTTAGATATCCAAAATATGACTGTTAAAAAATATAAGATGCCATTTCCAATGGTATGTCCATTTGATAATGAAATTTGATGACCTAGGGAGATCATGACAATGATGACCCAGGTACAATGATATTTTAAACCTGTTTTCAACCTGCAAACCAAGTCGAGAAGAAATTGAAATTTCAAATCAAAATAGTCCCAATAATACTATTCTATCAAACCATCTTCAAACTGATTCATCATATACAAATTCAGTTAAAATTACATTGAATGTAGTGCAATTCCATTTTATTTATAGCACTAGTATATGAAGTAGGAAAATCAAACATGAAATACAAAAAAATAAGACCCCCAGAAAATGTGACATTTCTACCAATTAGTATGATTGAATACATGTTTATTTGTATAGAAAATGTGGGAATGGGGGATATGCTTTTATAAATAATTATAATAGAAAAGTGGAAAAATTATCAACTCAACATAAAACCAACTGTATATATTTGATAGAATTTACCTTGACTCCCAGCTTGAGTACACATGGAATTAATAAGTGCTGGCTTTTAGCTTCCATGGCTATCATATTTCCATCATCCTGTGAGACAATTTACCACCTCCACATACATCTAATTAGCTTCAACTTAGAAACCTCTTATTCACGTTTCTTTTCCACACACATCATTCGATTTCATATATAATTTTGTTAAGAAAAAAAAGGCAAAATTACCTCTTAATCAAAATCCCAATTAAACACAATACAAATATGGAATTAACAACATGAGAAACCTTATAAAATCTTTTAATAGTGATGACATTAACAACATGAGAAACTCTTTGATGGATTCATACTAGAAGTAATTTTAAAATCTTTTAACTGTGATCTATTACCATTAAACAGATATAGAACATACTTCTTCAACCGTGTCAAATAATTTCTTGATGTTATGGTTCAAAGAGTCTCCATTAAATCTCATAGTCAAAAAATATTATACTCTATGGAGAATGTGTCGGTGCACTTAGCATTCTATGTAAGACTATTGAAGTGGAAAATAGAGTTGAGATTCATCTTAAACTTTTCATGAGGCCCATTTACACATGCCCAACCATTCATGGAGCATCCATTGGATACTGCATAAGAAAAATAGGATGGACATCACTAGGATTACACAAACATATTTTTACACATTTTACAGACAGATTATGATTTCACAAACTGATTTTTACAAAATTTATATAATGAGATTAAAGATTAAGTATCTAGAGTTCCCGAATTTTTCATTGAGACATCATGACCACAACTATACATGATCTCCAGAAATATCATAGTGTCAAATGCATAGGACCTATCCTCCACCTATCCATGATCTCCAAGAATGTAGTGGTGATAATTTCACAGGTACTCCATTCCTGACTTGAAAGTCGTTAACAGTCAAGCATGCCCTTCATGCATGCCCTCAATGATAATAATGTTGTGTGTAACTAGAAATAAAAGTATGAATCAAAGAAGATAAAGAAAAAAATATGATCAACACCCAGAAAAAGATAAATAGAATCTGTTTAACTTCAGGAAAAGGTATCCAGTCCCATAATTTTGCAAGCATCTGATCCAGAATCCTGCACTTGAAATACGAAGGAATGTCTAAAACATTGGGAAAATGTGGATATAAATCATGAAAAAATCATAGGACATGATAAGAACTACAAGAAGCTTAGTCCCAATGTTTTATATTTGAAAACGTCAAAAAATACTCATGATCATGAGATCCAAACAGAAACATTTCATCTGCAAGGAGTTCCTAACACCTGACAATCAAAGAAGATCAAAAATTATAAAAACAAGTCCAAATATCAAAAAGTAGAGAGAACAAGAATAAAATGACCCAAACAATTCCTAAAAGCTAATAAAAATCCAAAATCCAGCCCAAGAACACCAACAATATGAGATGTAATGCTAGCAACCAATAGAATGCAGAAAATCACAGTAAATTAAAACGAGGTGGGGGAGGGACAACCATCAGAGCTATCAAAAAATTGTATGTAAATAAAAACTAAAGATACTATTCATTTTCATTTTCTATGTGACAACCATCAGAGCTATTAACATCACAATTATTTTCCTTATCACCATGTAAGAGTTGACTCGCAGATCCTTCCTATAAAAAAATACAATGTGAAAAATTAAATTCCTCTATAAGAATGTGATAACCATGTCTGGACAAGGCTGTGTAAAAACCACATGAATAGAAAAAAAAATGTAAAAAACAATATTATAAGAAAAAATAAATACACAAACACGAAAACCTAGTATTTTATAAGAACTTCTACTAAATCTGACAAATGTGATATTTTTCCAACAACTTCAGCATGTTCTTTCTCAATTTTCTCAACATTTTCCTCACTCTTAATCCTTCTAGTCTTCACTTCCTCTAATGGAAATATCTTAATAGGATGATGTGGATACACATCACCCAAACCAAAAGATTTTTAATAGCCATTTTTATCCTCTCCTACATTTTTTTTGAAAATGTCATTTTTTTCAATAGTAGAGGTGTTCTCTGAATTTGAATCTAATGCATTCTCAATTGATTGCTGTGAAAAAAAATTAATCCATGTAAAAAAATCCAATAATAAAAATACATAATATTTTTTAAGGTGGTAACAGATGCCAAAAATTACCTTAACTAAGGTAGAAGTGTCATCATGTTTTGAAACTTTTTTAGGTTCATGGGTTTTGATCCATATTTAAAGATTTTCTCCCTCATTACATTTTTTTCCTAAACAAAAAATATATGATAAAATAAAATAAAAAATATAATAAAAGGAAAAAATATCAATGAGTGGAGAAACAAGTAATACATTAATTTCAGCACATATACGGGCAACACTTTTTGTCCCTACATATTGTGGAATTTTCAAATGTGAACGATTTTATGCACCCCTCTTAGTTCTTGCCTACAAAAAATTAAATTATATTGGTATGAAACATATTTTATAATCTTAATTAATGATTAATAAATACCTGAAATATATATTAGTAATTGAAAATGGATTAAATAAATAAATTATGGAAAAAAAATATAAATTGTCCAGCAAATGATTCCCAAAACTCCACCAAATTCTTCTATGTGTATTCATGTTTCTGTTTTGGCCTTTTTTCATAACCTCGTTGTGCGTTCAACAATCAAAATATGTTATGTTCAACTGATATTTTTATGTTCTCCATGCAACACACATTTTTAATATTCCACAATGATATGGTTCATGTCCTTTGAGAAAGTAATATAATAACTAAAACATAAAAAAATGACATCATGTTTATAAAAAATATATTACTAAAATAAAAATAATAATGAATAAATATGTACCTTAATTTCATCCCAGATATTGTCCTTTTTTTAATATCTACTAATCTCCAATCACAAAAGACTAATGGTAATTTCCCAGGGTCAGGAGCCAAATAACCGATGAGTGAAGAAAATTTTAATGCTAAATTTATAACTGGTTGAAGCAAGCTATTGAAGTCTATAAAAACACACTCAGGCAAAATTTTCGTCTTGCTCAATCCATGACCCTTTTCATATCTCACATGACATGCCCGAGGTCTCCTTTTGATCACAATGGAATAATGAGGAAGGCTTGATTGTTTCATCAATTGAAATGTTATTTCATTAGAATTCAAAATTGATGACCGAATTTTGCCACCCATTTCATTATTTCCTACTTGATGAGATTGTAACCCTTCAAATGAAATGGAAATTTTAAAATATGTTAAAACACATTTAAACGGGTATAATAAAATCAATAATTTGAATAAATAATGGAAAACCACTTACCCACAATCTGAGTGTCTTCTCATCGATAGACCACTATATGAAGAAAAACATTGGTTGTATATTTAATGTAATAATAAAACAAATAAGGCCATAAAATTAATTAACTTACCTATTATTGTAAATAACACACACCACCTATTCAAGGATATATCTTCTTTTTTTTATGTTTTATCCTTTCATGCACTATTTAAAACAAATACGAGAAATAAAAAATTATAAATTATCTAAAGACAACCTAAAACAATATCATATAAAGCTTACTGGTAAATTAAATGAAACTTACCATCTGAATCATGCATTTTATCTTCAACTATCAATGACTTTAGAAGTTTTTTAGAGGCATTGGAAGGGTTTTCTGTTAAAAAATGAATAATTTTTCAATGGTTTATTTGATGTTTCTTTTCCCTTTTTGGTAACACGTGAGCCTAAAAATTTCTAGAAAGAAACAAGAAAATGTTTTCATTATAAAACAATAAAAAATGGAAGCAAATGAGAAGGTGTAAATTTAAATAAAATTCATAAATTAATATCATTAATTGATCTCTTGAAACCAAGTTTCACTTGATTGAGGTGTTCTTGACGGATGTCATCTCAAAGCTATAAATGAAATAAAATAACTAAAATACAAAATAATCATATACAAGTTCCAAATATTTACAAAATGTTTCTAACCAAAATAAAAAAATAATATTTAGATCCCAAAACTAAATATATTATTAAGTGTAAATATAAAATGTTATAATCAGAATCAGGAAACAGGTCATTATCATGATCATAGTCACAAAAATCAAGTTTCTAGAATTTCATTATCAATACACTCATGTCTTCATGTCATCCTTCAAGGAAATGATGTGAATGATCATCAATTAAAACTACTTCTTCATCCTAAATGTCATAATTTTCCACATCGACATCAGTTTAAAAGCTGGTTTGTAAGACATACACTTCAGGTATGAAATCTTCTTCCATTTCAAATAATTATCTTGGATTAGTGATGGTTGCAACATGACATATTTTCTCATCAGATTCTTCTATATAAAACATTTTTAAGTCTTGAGATGCAAGTACAAAGGGCTCACCAGTATTAATAATCCTCTCAAGGTTGACGAGTGTGAATCCAAAATTATCTTCTTTGAATCCTTTAATGGGATTTTTCCATTCACAGAAAAATAAAATAGCACTCCTTCCAACATGATAAGTCAACTCAATAATTTTTGTCAGCATTCCATAATATGATACATTGCCTGTATTTTTTGTTACACTAACAAGAACCCCACAATTTTTGGTTGTACTAATCTTATCAATAGATTTTACGCACCATCGATCACCATTGAAAGTGACTTTGGTCATAATTTTAATCCACGTGTTAGGATACTAACTTAATTGTGTCAAATCAGTTACTATACAAGTGCCATTGGGTAGAAAAGTCATAACCTATATAATTAATGAAAACTAAAAATGTTAGAAAGAAGAAGAAACATAAAATATTAAATTGCAAGTATGATATAAAACACATATTATCATCAAACCATTTATAAAACTCATTTTTATGGATGTCATCAATTATTTTTGGTATGTGTTGATGTTTTCAATGGAGAATTTTTTAGTGCTCCCTACAAATCAATAATAAGGTAATAATCTTAAAACAATAAAAATATAACAAAATTTATGGGTTTGTGTCATACCATACATATACTTGAACTTCGTCACAATTTTGCAAAACAAAATTATGTTCTTGCAATATCATTGAAATGTCAGGTATAATATCTTTCTTTTTAGGCATTTCATGACATTTTAAAGAGAATATTGATATCCCTTTATGTGTTTTATCACCTTCACCTACATTATTTCTTGTAGACCTATTTTCTCTAAGTTGAATGTCATGAAAATATATTGATCAAAATTTCATACACTATTCAACAATGTATCCTTCAACAATTGATCCTTCACGATGACTTTTATTACATTCATTCATTTTCAATCTTGACAAAAACCTTTAATCAACAAACATAATTAATTTAATTAAATGTATAAAAAAGTGAAAATATGAAAATGAATTTTGTGTACCTATCAATTGGAAACATCCAACGATAATAAATAGGTCTAGTAATCATGTCTTCATGTAGTAAATGAATTTCTAAGTGTACCATGATTTCAAAAAATGAAGGTTGGAAGATGCACTCTAGATGACAAAGCATGGAAGCAGCATGATGTTGTAACCACTGAAAATCTTCAGCTATTGCAACTTTTGAACATAAATCCATAATAAAGATACTTAGATAAATCAACACACCGCTTAAATTCTTATTTGTTATTTTCCATACAGCCAATGGAAACATATGTTGCATTAAAACATGGTGGTCATGACTTTTCAAACAAACAAATTTTCCTTCAATAATTTTCCTCATAATTTTCGATGAATACCCATCTGGAACATTGATAGAGGCAAGTAAACTTATCATTTCAACTTTTTCTTGATCCGTCAATGTAAAGCCTGATGTAAGTAGATATGCTCGACCATGATCCTCGTATGGGTGAAGATAATGTCTAACATTTAAATCTACCAAGTCAAGTCAAGATTGTAAAGTATCTTTAGTTTTCCCGTCAATGTCAAAAACTGTGCCAATCGAACATTCAGAGACATTTTTTTCTACATGCATAACATCAAAATTGTGGTATAGAATAACACTTTCCCAATATGGGAGTTGAAAGAAAATAGTATTCTTTTTCAAAGGTACATCAACAACTATATTCCATTTATTATGTCATTCAGTCTCCTAATTTTTTCAAAATAAGTCATCCAATCCTTTCATCTGATCTAACAATTCTAATCAATTATGAGATTTATGCAGTATCCATGTTTATATTTCCCCATTAAACACATTTTTATTTCGAATAAATTTTTGACTTCGATCCAAGAATCATCGATGGATCATATAATACATTTTATTACTTTTTCTTCAGTAAAATGAACATGTTTCTATATTGCAGCATGGACATGTATTTTTACCCTTGGTCTGCCAAATTTATAGATCACCATATGCAGGAACGTAATTAATTGTACATATTAATGATCCTTTTAATACAAATAACTCATACTTTTTTGCATCGAATGTTTCAATACTAAACTCCCATAACATGTTCAGCTCATCAATTAAAGGTTCTAAAATTACATCGATATCATTACCAGGTGAATTAGGGCCAGGTTTCAAAAATTAAATTGTAAAAAATGATGGAATCATATATAACCATGGAGGAAAATCATAAATAATCAAGACAACAAGCCATATGCTATATTTATTTGGCATCATTCCAAATGTATTATACCCATCACTTTCCATGCTTAGCCTAAAATTTCATGGATCACTTGAAAACTGTGGAAAATTATAATTAAAATATTTAGAAACAAATGAATCCACTGGGTGCCTTAGCTTGTCATCTATAAATCTCTCATTCTCATGCCATGTCATGAGAGGGGCCGTTTTAGATGACATGAATAGCCTTTTAAATCTAGGTATTAATGGGAAGTGAGGTAAAACCTTCATTGTTACATTTTTACTATTTTTAGATTTCATAATACTTCCATAATCATCAGTTTTCCACCTCAAAGCACCACAATTTGGTAAATTATAATGGAAAATTGTTTCATTATGAAACAACAGACAATCATTCGGACATGAATCAATCTTATTATAATCAAGACCAAGTTTCATGATAATCACATTCACCTTCATAAACGAGTCAGGTAATGATGAATCATTGGGATGATCTATCTGAAAATGTTTTATGAGAGAATAAATTTCCACATTAGTGATCCCATGTAAACATTTTAGATGATACATTTCAATTATAAAATATAATTTAGAAAATTCTTCACATCTGGGGTATAATGGTTTCCCAACATCTTCAACCAATTTAAAAAATACTTATTCCTTGTTAGAATGGCATGATGAGGTGTTTTCTAGTTTCTCAAATTCGAAGGCATCCCCCAGCATGCCTAGAATATAATCTTCAGAAGAAATATCATTTTCAAAAGTAAAAAAATTGTTATCACTGTTGAACGTTAGCTCCCCATGAAAATTCCAAATACATTTTTTATAACTGGCATCCATTTATTTGATAAGAAGATGAGATTTCACAACATATGGATGCAAATAATTTCTATTAGAATAAATTTGACATGGACACACAATCATGTTATCCCTTTCCGATGTTACTAAAGCAATATTAATGAATAAATCTACCCCATTTAAAAATTATTGATATGTTCTCCTAAATTTCACCCAACTCTTATCACCAAATATATTCATTATGAATGTTCCTGCATATTATTTGATTTTCAATCAATTAACCACAATAAACAAACAAATTTTTAGCTAAATTCTTTTAAAATTTAATATAGATTATAAAATTCATTAACATGATATCAAAAAACAATAAATCTTGAACCATAAAATAAATAAACTATAATTGAATACTAATTTTTCATTTGTTTCAATAGCATTTTTAGGGAAATAGAATAAAATATTATCTCAAATATAATTTATAAATGTTTTAGTAGAATATGGGACAAGAGGGGGGCAGTAGAGGAATACATTAACAACTGAAAAAGAGGCTATTAAAAAAATCAAAGACTCAATAAATCTTAGGCGATGTGAATCCCATACCTAGAAACAGAAATCAATGATTAAGGTATTTCATGGTACCTTATATGCTTCAAAATTGAATTCTGTGGTGGGAACGTTCGCCCTAAAGATTAGGGAAAGAGGCGAGCGCGGGGTGGATTTGGCGGTTGAAGATTTCCCGGGAAACATGAAGGTCCCGCACAGAAGAGTTAAGGGGAGATAACCACGGTGTGAGGGTGCGGCAGGTGCAGCGTATGCTAGTGCGAGGGCGGTGGGTGCGGCGTCTGCTGGGAGCTAGGGCGGCCAGTGCAGCAGCGAGGGCGGCGGCTGCGGCTGCGAGTGGTGGTGAGGGTGTGGGGGGGGGGGGGCTGGGGTTATAAGGGGGGTGACATAGGGTTATTTTTTCACATAAAATATATTTCTATATAAAAACTATTAATTTTGAAATATTAAATAAATATAATATATAATAATGTATTATATAAATAAATCAATCTCTAAATACCTATTACTTAATTACTTAATTTATTTTTATGTAATGAATATATAAAATAATAAATATTAATATTTTTTATTTATGATATAAAATATAAACATTACTTAATTACTGAATTTATTGTTATATAATGAAAAAAAATAATAATATTTAATATTTTTTCATTATGATATAAAAATTTTAATATTTGAATATCAATTATTAATTACATATATTTCAATTATGTTTATTATTTTTTTATCCATTAACGTGTTTTTATTACTTATGTTTATTAAATAAAAATTTTATAATGATTTAATTGTTTTATTAAAATCTCTCAAATGGTTATTATAATAAAAAACATTGGAAAATATAAGCAGTGTATATATTCATATATATGAGATGTATTTAATAAAACCCATAAAATTGAATATTGACTTTGGTCATAAAAATAATAATATATATGAAAATTGGTTTCTCTTGGTTATTATCAATGAATGGTTTATTGTAACATATTTTATTGATGATAAAGTATTTGTTGGTAATGAATATTATTAATAATAGATACAAGTGTTGGAAATTTTTTCATTGTATTACTATGATAAAGCAATATAGTTTATTATTAGAAAAAGACCTATTCGTGTTAAATGTTCAATACCAGCAGATATATGTTTTTGTAAAAATACGTGTTGGTACTTAAAATTAATAAAGATATAATTTTTTATCTAATGAAATTTCTCATTTTTACCAATAGACATATTTTTTTCAATAAAATTCTATTGCTATAAGTCATTTTTTAGTGTATGAATTTACCAGAGAATATATCCCAAGAGATTGAATCTTGGTGTGATTTTAGGCCTCATTATCACGCACTAGGTGATGATCCAGTTAACACATAATGCACACTTATCTAGGTTATTACACATAGGTAAATCTATAACTGATCATTTATCAACCTAGTATATCATGTTGTGGATTTATTTACAAAGAATATACAAAAATATCAAATTTTATAAAATATCAGGATGTTATACTATACATATAATTCTCAAAAAGAATTATCATAAGAGTTTTTATTAAACTCTTCAAATCTAAATCAAAAATTAAAATTTTTATTATTACAATAACATTAAATAATATAAAATCAACAAAAAATTATTTATAAATTTAAAATTTTGATCAACCTTTTCTTAAGAAAAATAAACATCATCCTAAACTCATCCTATCCTAATATTTTATTTATTCCTTTTTCTAATACCAACAATACCACCACATATATGCACTCCAAGATTTTTTTCAATAAATACATTTTTTTACTAAATTTTAGAGAATCTATAAATTCTATAAAATAAATATCATATCATTAAATGAAAAATGAAAATATTGTATAATAATTATTAATACCATTTAGGTTTATATATTTTAATTATTAAGAAAAACATAAAAAAAACCCCATGACTTTCTCAACTAATTTATATTTTTTCTCTTTTATAAGAAACTATATAGTCTATAATTTCTCTTCAACATATAACAGAAAAAATTTCCATAGATGTTATCCAGTTAAGAATGTTATTATTAATAGTCCTATTCAAAACATGGGGAAATGGAAACATAATATAGGGTAGAATAGAATTATTAGTAATAGAAAATAAACAACAACAATAATCATTGAATAAATTTTATTGTAGGAATAATTAAGAAACATGATTCTATAATATAATAAAATTGAGATAATTATATATCCAAAATGTAAAACGAAATCATATATATCAATGAAACCAATCTAATAATGATGTAGTGTTTAATATTATACATAAAAAACTTGTTATCAGGGCCTTCTTCAAAAACACTATCATCTTTTGGGAAGAGGTATAAACCATAACCCAACCAGTTTTTTCTCATGATACTTATTAATTCATCGATGAGAAATATAATTCTAGGGCACACGCATCACCTTATCATGTAAAATTCATCCACTATAATATTCAATAAGAACATTAATAATAATATATAAGGATCCAATGGATAAAAAACATGTATATCGATATAATAATTAATAAAAAAATATAAATACATGATCACAGTTCCTTATCAGTCATTTTTCACTAATAATTTAAATAAATATCTAAATTATTATTAAATGAATTACATGTTCATAAAACATCCTAATATATATAGTGGTTTTTAAAAAAACACAAACATAACATTCCAATAATATTTTATATTGGAATAACAATTTACAAGGAAAAAATAATTTTCCCTATATCAATAATAGAGATGTTTTTATCATAAGACATCTAAATAGAAATATATGTATAGTTGAAAATTATAATAATCCAAATGAAACAAATAAAAAATATAATAATGTTTAAAAAAATGAGAAACATCAATAGAAAATGATATATAAAGTATACCACCAGAGAACAGATCAAGAACTGTATTGTTTTGTTTTGTAAGTTAATTCCTTGAAAATATAAATATGGGTATTACATAATATATAGTTAAAAATAAACCTTATCTTGTACAATATATTTTAAATTAACAATTGAATTGTAAGAGAAAACATAAAATATCTTTTAGAAAATATTTTTAACATTGATGTAAAATAGAAATTTAACAACCGCTTAAAAAGGTGACATGAAATATTTTGAAAGAATTTACATAGAGAAATAATATCTAATAATATATCCATGGAAATTCAAAATTTTTATATTTGATATATATGGATATGGATAAAAAATATTAAGGGGAATGTAAAAACGTTTTTATTTTTTAAAAAACTACCTTTGCTCAAAACTCACATTGTAAGATATAGTAAGAAAATAATAATTTATTTTGAAACATAGATATAAAAAATATGAATATAAAATACCATTAAATAAATAAATAGGGTATTATAAATTGTGATTGGAAAGAAGATGTTCCAGAAGAAACAATATAAATCCATGAAAATATACTTGAGGTATCAATATCATTTATGGGAAACATACTATAGGAAGAATGAAACAATTGAAAATGGGATTATGTGGTAAAAATTTATATTATGATATAATAAAACATAATAATTTTAAATGGATGAATTTAAAAAACATTAATTAATTAATGTCAAATTAATTATCACTCCTCAATTGATGAAAACCGATTTTTTAATGACTTACAATAAGTATAACACTTCAGTCAAAAGAAATTTGTATAAAAGAAATTAATATGGATTAGTTAATATAATTAATAAAAATAATAAAATTAATATAATATTAATGGGATAGTAACTAAATATAACAACATAAAAATTATCAATGGTTTATAATATGTAATACATCTGAAGGAATAAATATTTATCATAATAAACACATTGTGGCTTGATTAACACACTAATCAAACCCCATTGAAAAAGGTGGATTTTAATTGAACATAAAACAAATTTATTAAAATATAATTCAAGATATGATATATCATATATATATATAGGTGGTATATACACCATATAAATGAAATTTGGTGTACAATACCAATCATGTCTCTAAGAGAGGAATTTCATACGAAAACCCTCACCTTGGTTTGGGAGTATTCTGAAGATTCGCCAAACATCCTGATTAATTAAATGAAGTTCATTAAATAAATAACCAAGAACCATACTAAAAACAATAGTCATATATATGATTCATTTATAATCATTATAGGCATATATATATATATATATTATTTTTAAACTTATTTTATACACAAGGAGTAAGTAATCATTATCTCTTTGAACACATTTCCTAAAAGTGGTCTTGGAATATATTGTGTCATAGAATTACATCACACATATATAATTTAAGGTACTGTAATAGAAATGTATTGATGTTGAATAATTATATAAATTTATTTAATTACATTTTTTATGATCCATGAGAATTAAAATGGAGACTGATATTTCACAGTGAAATTTAATGAAAATTGTGTGATTTCGTAATTAATGATTTAATGGTTGATATAAAATTACCAAAACAAAATAAAAGATTTGTTACATATTTATATCATATTATACCAATAAATAAGTTATCATAACTATAAATTATATAAACTAATAGTATTGTTTATGTTTGTGATTAAACTAATAGAAACATGAACCTACTGTGATTAATTGATGATTATGAGGCGGTTTAGTAGCAATATAATTAAACAAGAGTTATAATGAATTTTTTAGTGCATATTAACATGCTATATCATACTTTAAAAGTATTATAATATAAGGAACCAACCTAAAACAATCCATAAGAATGATTATTAAGATAATAATCCATTTTCCAGCATTCTTAGAGATCTTTTTGGTTTAATTTTTTCTAAAATTATCTCATAAAACATACATAAATAAATTTTAAATCACAAATTGGACAATTAAAATTATTATCCATTTTTTCCACAATGAAATAATTTTTATATATGTCAAATTTTTTCATGATATATATTCAAAATTTTCATCCAATCCTTATAACTGTCGATATACATCCTTAAATAACATTCAAAAATAATTTTAAATGTAGATTGAGAATAATAAATCTAGTTTGGGACATATAAAAAGTATTAAAGGATATCATTAGTCAAGGAATATTCATAAATGTTTTTTCAAAATAAACTTTGAACTCAAAAAAATACATACTTACCTATGAAATCAATTTCAGTAACAATAAGTTTTCATAAAATAATTCTCAAAAACTTTTAAAGGTAAAATAAAACTAATAATGGTTTGATCAAATAATGAAACATTCATGAAAATTTATATCTTTTACCCAAAATTTGTCGATTAAACATACCTGTAATATTAATCTCATTGTCTTACCTTGAGAAATACTAATATGTCTATAAAAATAAAAATTTAAATATAGAAATATCATTTATGTAATATGGTTAGCCACTTCCACATTAATAATATAAACAATATTATAAATTTAAGAAACTACTCAGTAAATTCCAATAATATATTACAAGAAACCAAACTGGTTAACTGTATCCTTTTACCAACCACCTCATAGTGCTATATAGACCACCCGGTCATTATAAAATATATCAAGATCACTCATTCCCATGAACTATAACAGGCTGTAAATGATTATGAATACTTTTCATAAAACATAATTGAATCATAATACATGCAATCTCTAATAATAATTATCATTTTAATAAAAATTATCCATTCACTAGTAGGAAAAATAATTTTGGATATTAAACATATATTCAATTTAAGAACCATTATGAAAATGCCTAGAAAAATAGTAAGGGGGTAATTCATTGAATAAAAGTATAAATATTTTAGATAAATCCCAATATAAAATAAAAATTAGGGCTGCTGGAAAATCCTTTTTCATTTTATATTAAAAAATATAACATTCATTTTTCTATTTTAAAAAAATGTTCCAAAAATATATATAAATAGAATCATTTTTAAAAGAATCGAGGGAAATTAAAAAATGTCGTAAATTATAATTTATTATTAACTTATTTAAATATAAATGAATTTGTAAAATATGTATTATAATATGTGTAAGGAAGAAAATAATATAAAAAATAAATATTTTAGTCATTTAAAATATGTTTTTTACGTTATGGTAAGATCACGTCATATATTTAAAATATATTCAATTTATATGTACAAAATGACATTGGAAGGATGATTATACTCAATGCGGTTGTTATTATATCAATAAAAGATTAAAAATACTAAAATCTTTATCATTTTTATATTGTAATTTCACATTAAAACCTTCCATGGAGGATGGTTATTATAAATTACTTATGTCATAATCATAGAGATGGTAGGCCATACATATGCTTGAGTAATGTTTTTATTTTTGAATAGGGAATATGGGAGATAATTGAGAATAATTTTATCTGAAAATATTGATTATTATATTATAAATATCACATTAATTATATTATAACACTTATATATACAATCCATTTGATGTACTAATGAAAAATGAATCAAATCACTTAACGAAGGTGATAATCCCCAGGCATACATGGAAAACATTTCCATTTTTAATAGATTAAATTTTAATAAAATAGAAAATATATTATAATAATAAAATTATAATAATTTCATTAATAACATATTTATATGTTAATCATATAAATAAATCTTGCGGTGATATGTGGATATAGAAAATGATTCATATCGGTTTGTGAGGTGGTAGTCCACTATAAAACGAAATGATAGTTTTATTTTTCATATGATGGAAGATTATATTGATACAAATTATTCAATTAGCATAAAAACATATCGAGATATGGAATATATGAATTTTATAATTTTATCATGGATTAATAATATTTGATGGTGGTATGAAGAAAAATATAACAGAAACACTCGGTTACAAACTAAACATCTTCATTGGAAAACATCATTAATATTATATATAAATCCTTAGTAGGGTGGTTTTACAATAAACATATGCTCTATAATACCTTGTTATAGAATTCAAGTATACATATGGGTATGTAATGTTAGAAACAAAATTCCAATAAAGGGTTGAGTGTAGAGGGGGGCGTTCCTTTTATAAGTGGGGGAGATGCCTCTTATGGATCTCATAAAAACATTAAAATATAATAAGGATTTAATCAAGAAAAATGAATTAAAAATGAATAATTTAATAATATAAGATGAGGTAGATTCTAAAAATTTCAATAAAATTGGATTAATACAGTTATTATGGAATTTTAACCCCTATAACATTAGTAGTACCCCTTGTAAAGCTATTTTAACCTGAAAAAAGGTAACAAAGTGTAACTATTTTTAAAAATAAATATGATAAAAATAATTTGAACATATTGCATTTTATTAATTTTTTTAATTTCAAATATATTATCCATTTTATTAAATTCAATTCTTATAAGTGGAAGAATTTAATTAACTATCTTAATAGTGAAATGGAATAAAAATTTATTTTTCAGAAAAATTATTTCTTATGAATATATTTTTTATAAAATATTTATTTTTATTATTGATTACAAAAATGTATATTGATTTAATTTCAATAAAAAGGTCATAATAAAATATTTAAATCCTATCCATATATAATGTAAATTTATAAATACTTAAAAAGAAAATATAATTTTTAGAAAAAAAAATTAGTTTTGAATATTCATTGAAAATTTATTATTTTTTAAATTTATATAAATTTATTCATAAAATAATGTGTCCATGATGAATAAATAAGTGAAGTTAATTTTGTAAAACAAAAATAATATAATTTGATAATAATTCATTCAAATAAAAATTCATTATAATTTAAAACCTAATTTGGTTTGTAATACCATCTTTTTCTTTTAACTGAAAAATTACATTTTAATATTTTAATGAATAAAAATCTATAAAATATAATTAATGAATATTATTTATACATGAACAATATTTAAATTAAAATGACCTAGATTTTTTACCTTTTTCATATTGTTTTAAATTCCATCCACACAATTAAAGTCAATACTAAAAAATGTGGAGGTATTTGTCAGTCAATGTAATTTTCGATTCATATGATTCTTATTTAGTCATATGTTTTTAAAAAAAATATTAAAATAATAAATTTTTTTATTCAACAAAATTTTTTCCCATCATTAAATAAATTTTACTAGTTTTTTCTCATAGGAAGTTTTTTTGAACTAAACAACTTCTGGTCACAAAACATGAGATTCATCTAACACATATTTTCGGGATAATGAAAAATTAAATACATCATGTACTATAGATAATATAATAATAAAGGCCACTTGGTATGAAAATGATCATATGTTATCTATAATTTCATATAGTTCAATGAGCAGTGATCACAATATTCAGTTTTTACCAAAGAAAATATCACTTTTACATAGTTAAATTTTAATTAAAACATGACCACCAACCTCAAATGAAATTTCAATCATCTAGTTATTTATATAAATTTTCTTCATTCTCTATGTTTTACTCATTCACCACTGAATCATAGTCACCTTATCAAAATGTTATTTTACGAATTATATTCCCAAAATCATTATATATGGAACGTCATCTCAACAATATAGATTCTAACACTACATTCCATATATTTTTTTAAAATTTTAAATCATTATATTAGAATGAAAATTATTTTTATAATAAAATTAATCCAATTTAATATCTTGACCCTAGCATACTGAATAATTTTCTGATCATGATAAAATCATACCTTCAAAATAATTTATTTTGAACTGAATATCCATTTGATTAATAATGATAGGCTATATTTAAAATAAACATATTTTAAAAATAATTCTAATGTACTTTCCATTAATTATCAGTGAATCAGGGATCATGATAAAATAAAATATAAATAGGGACTCATTATAATACAATTATCTCTTTAACATAATGTTTATAATTTTATCTTGAGACATATTATCGTGAATGGGAAGAAAATGAGTGTATCAAGTTATAAATCAACACTTACACATATAGCATTATTACCTCAATAGTTCCTTGGTATTCTCACTATGAAATCCATAGATAAACCCTACCATTTCTATTATTTACCATAAAAAGGATGAATAATCTTATTAGGTATTTTTTTTATTGAATTTAACATGTTGAAAATTAAAATATTTTAGTGTAAAATAAACAATATATTTATTCATTCCATCCAACCATAAATATTAATAATGGAACATATTGATTTTTGTGGTCACATGATAAATCATATACATAGTCATATAATCAACGCTCAATAGTTCATTATAGAACTATGTGAATCATGAACCACATAAACTTTTTCAGATTCTCAAATCACATTCTTTAGTAATATCATACACTGGAAACATAGACTTCTTTATGGATTCTACCTTTTACTATAAAACATGATCCAATTTCTGAGATTTATTAATTCATACTAGTAAATATGATTTTATTAATTGTTGTTACAAAATAGGTGTCGTTGCAACTTTTCAAGTATCTAATGAAATATTCATTAAATTGATTACGATTGGATTATTTTCTAGATTTATTATATTTAATGGCGCATTATATTTTCAACTAAAATAATATGTTACTTTTTTATCCTTTACAAGATAGAAATAAATTTCACATTATTAATATTTTTTCACTTACAAATATCTACACTATCTCATGTTTAAATATTCGTTAGTTAATATATACTTCAAAAATTTATGATCAACATATATTTTACCATTTATAGAATAGAAATTCAGGATCAAAAATTCTAAATAAAACAGTATTCTATCTAGTTCAAAGTCATGTGTTGCATGATTTTACTCATGGGGTTTTTTTGAATAGAAGGATAATAAATTACCCATCATTATATAATAAAACATAACATAATTAATTCAGTGAATCTTTCTAATAGAAAAATAATTCATTATTTCGAGATTCCGGTGAAAAACTATAGGATTCACTAATCTTTTATTCAATTCCAAAAAATATAAATTGCATTGGTTTTTATAGATAAACCTAAGTCTTTTTTATGATTTCATATTTAGTGGGCTAGATAACTGTGAAAGGTTTTAAAAATACATCACTAATAACCATACAATCGATGAAAAATAAAAATATGAATAAAATTTATATGTCTTGTCCATTTATCAAACAATTTAGTTTTAACATGATAAAAAATTATTCAATATTTATTTGTGATATGTTTTATAAATAAAAACTGATATTACCAAAAATAGAAACTCTTAATTTTCTATTTAACATTTTTCATTTCAAGGTTTTCATAATAATCTATATATGTTTTCTTGATCCTCATAAAATATATAATAAATTAAAATATTATATATAAAAAACCTATATAAATATTCATAGAAAGAATTATTCATGTGATTCAAGAATATTGACTGAGTGTTCATCAACCCAAAGGGTATAAAAAAAACTCATAATTTCCATAACTAGTATAAACATATTTTTTGGGATTCCATCCTCTTTAAACATAATTTTATAGTAAATAAACCTAATATCAACCTTATAAAAATAATAAACTCCCTAGATTTGATAAAATGTATCACCGATTTGAGGAAAATATTATTTATTCATTACAAATATTTTATTCAATTGTCTAAAATCAATTTAATGAATCGTGGAACTGTATTTATTTTTTATAGAAAAATAGGAGCCACCAAATTTCTAGTTATATGATGAATTACACCTTTACCATGAAATTATTGTGAAACTGGTTTTTATATTATTGAAGTTGTTCTTGATCCATTTGATAAGTGGTATTTTAAATTAGCATAACTTAGGGCACTAATAAAATTATAAATTATATTTCCCAATAATGTGTAATAACTAGAAAATCATCGTTAGAAAATAAAATTAATATTCTTCTATATTCACATCATTAATTTGAACTATTCATTTATTTTTAATGAAATAATGAAGAAAAATTTTATTTCCATGATTTAGGAAATTCTCATTTTCTTGATATTTTATCAAATTTATGAATAAATTTATACACAAAAAAATAAAATCATATTATAAATAACATCATTGGATCTAGAATATATCATAACATGACAAACTAATAAGAAATACTTGCCAAGAATAATAAGATATTATACCTTTGGTATGACAATAAGGTTTGTCTGAAAACCCTTCAATGTATGATAATATGAACATATTTCTAAATTATTCTTACCTTAATACAACTCGCAAGTGTTTTTACCAAAAGGAATGAATTAATTTATAGAGGTGAATTTTCAAATTTACCAAAAAAATTAAAATAATTTTTAGAATGTTCAGACCACAAATAAAATAAGACATTAGCATAATCCGAATAAAAATGTAATGTACCTATTACAACATCATTCAATGTTGAAAAATTTACTAATTTATTTTAAAATATTTTTACCACCCCTTCTAATTATACTCATGATGATTCCCATTATTATTTCTCTTCTATGGATATAAATATTCATAATGACCAATTTATTAGATTTAAACCACTACATTTCAGGCTTATAAAATTTATACTTACCAATAAAAATATTTTTTATTTATAATCATCATCCATATACCCATGTGTACAACATTAATAGAACATCTCCTATTTCATAAAGAATTCCCCATGTTTTTTGATCACACCTATCAAATACATAATACTCTATTTTCGTTGCCTTAAAATTAATTAAAGGCTTCTTACCCTTTTTAGCACCAATACCACTGTTTCTACATGTATTAAAAGAAAAAACAAAGAATCCTATAGCCCAATTTTTACATTATCGGCACAATTAAAATGACCCTACTAATTGTAACCTTGTCATGAGGATAAGGTTCTATATATATTATCCTTAATCCTGAATAAACAAGATTAATTTCTCAATAAATAACATTGATACAGTTATGGGCTTACCATTACCATAAGGATATTTTTTATTCATACCCAATGAGTAAATCATTATCCTTCAATAATTCTAGGAATTTATTATATGTCCTATATTGAAAAACCATAGGAAGACATTTACTAAGATAATGATTATTAAATGAATATCATCCCACACTATCAATCATTTACCATTATATTGTATTCATAACCATCGACCACCATTGATCATCTTTGTCTTTAATATAGTAAAATGAATGTGTAAAATTTTTAGGCTCTAAGAAAACCATGGTTTTAAATACTATTTCTAGGGCATTATTGAATCCCTCAAATACAACTTTGTCAAAAAAGCCTCTTAATTCTAGAGGTAACTATCTTATAAGATGATTTACTATCAACTTGTTCCTATATGGTAGATCATGTTACTCTATATAAATTGATACTATGACCATTTATAGACTACATCAACTAATCCATCCAAGAATCAAATTTCCCAGTTGAAATTTTAACCATTCTTGGTTACTGATTTAGAAGGATATTAACCTATTGGTGTCTTCCAACTTCAATATTTATATTTCTTGTACGGAAAAAATTTCTAATCACAATTAATTTATATAAATGAACATGGTTATCTTTAGACTCTATATCTTAATAAACATAAATTATAATCTTTTAATGGTATTTAAAAACATTGTCCTAATCCTTAATTTTATTCAAAACATTCCTCTGATATCAAATGTAAGGACCCATCTTTAAAAAATCTGTAAAATTTATTCTTTAGAGAATCAATCATTTTTAACTCTTTATAAAGATCATTTTTGTTTATAGTTTTAGATGATTAGTTCATAACAATTACATAAATTAATGTTAAATCCAAAACTAGACACCTCCACTCAGTATCCATTTTTCCAACAATAGAAAACTGTTAAAATATGACATGATTTCTTTTTCATAACACATATTCACAATTTTTGATCTAGAACATATCGTGGTCCCTACCTATCATTACAAATCAATAAAAACATATAATGGTATGGGATTATTACTAATATCTCATTAAGGGACATATAAAAAAGAATAATGGAACTCATTATTACAGGAATATTAATAAACATTAACCCATTTAAAAATAATATTGGGATTTAAATACACATTTTCAGACAGAATAAATCTAATTAACATTAAAAATAATTTAATAAGAACTATTAATTTTTACTTAATATCATAAAGGTGACTTTGAAATCATATAAAACCCAAAAAATGATAAATTTAATCATTAATAAAAATCCTAGACTTCCATTTAAACATATTATCATTATCTTACCTTTAAAATTCATATGATTTTCTATAAAAACATAGAATTAATAGATAAATAATGTATGTAAAATAGCTATTTATTCAAATATCACACTTAAAATCACGATTAAAAATCGAATAACATAAAATATAAATCCCAATAGTCACTTACGAGAAACCAAACTACATAACATTGTCAATATACCCAATACAGTATAAGGCTATAGCAGGCTCACCCATCATCATGATATATAATGGTATCGACCACCATAATGAGATATATTGGGAGTTCCCATCATCAAAAATATTTAACAAGAATTATAACATAATAATAATAAATGAAAACTTTTATTTTCAACATCATAATAATAAATAATTAACTTAATCCATATGAAAAACGTTTCTATATATTTAAATAATGATTCCATTTAAAACCCATTTTGAAAATACATTGATTACCTGGAATGTTGGTTTTAATTTGAATAAGACATAAAATCACGTAATGGAAATAAAATTTTTACCACATGAACAAATACCAATAATTCATTATGTGTTAATATAAAACATTCCTTTTTTCATTTTCATAAAATATCATTAAAATAAAATATTTAAAAATATGTATTTTTAATCCCCTTGAAATAAAGTAAAAAGTGAGATAAAATTACTTTTTTCATTATTTATATATAAATTGATATGAATTTTTTTTAGTAAAATTGACCCTCGATGAAATATTTATAAAATAAATATTTAATAAATTTAAAAAAATGTTCTTACTGTAATGTTTATCTTACTTGAGGTACAACTTGTATCATGCATTCATTATTCTCTAGAATAATATAATTATTTTATTTATTTACTTACTTAATTATCTTTTAATGTTTATTATTCCATTTATTTTATTGATTACCATATTATATTTAATTATATAATCAATTAATTTCATATTGGACATTTTTATGATATTCAACTAATAAGTCAAACATGAATTATGTAGGTTGAATATGGTCTAAGAGGTAATTATTAAATCACATCCGGAATAATAATCATGAGATAATTATATTTTTTTTTACATTTATTTTACATTAAAATTAATCATGAATGATGGTTATGAAAATTGAATTACATTACAATCATGATGATGATGGGTTGTACATATACATGTGTAACATTTTCATTTTTCAACGAATTTTAGTGAAAAAGTAAAATTAATTTTAAATATATAGAAACATAAGTATATTAGAAATATAATATTATGTCATTAAATATTATTAAATGCATGATAAATGTTATTTTTGGATGAAAATTGAATAACATCACTTCATATAGGTGGAAATAAACATATTCACATAAACAACATTATCCTTTTGAATAGATGGGAACGTAAAAATATATATGATATATTATCACTGTATAATGAAAATCATTTCATTAATATTATATTTATATATTAAATCCATAATTTTATAAAATCTTGAGAGGAAGTTATTAAATAATAATTACATTGGTTAATGGGGAGGTAGTCTGTTCTACACACGAATGATGGTTTCATTTTCATTTGATAAAATTGGATATATATATTATTGAGACTTAGTTATTTTTATTAAATACTTTGAAATAATTATAAATATATATCTTGGGTTAGGCATAGTGATGGAATGCGATTCTGAGGCCCGGTCTGATCCAAATTAATTTCATAAAAATAATAACTACATTTTATATTGTGTACACGAGCTTATTTAACGGAAATAGGATAAAACTTCAACAGTTTAATAGATCAGAAATCGAAGACAATGGTTAGGTCCAAAACAAGTCATTTACCCTATGTGTGACCTAAAATACACCATCACAAGACATTTGGAATCTAATATCTTGGTGGTATGCTAAAGAGAATTAATAAATAAATTAGTTTATTGATTAATTTTTTTCCACCTAATAAAAATATTATAAATATGTCAACAGGGAGAATTAGGCAAGGTTGGGTCATAATTATCCCATCCATCAGTGAGAGCTCCTCCCCTCCTCCATTGATAACTATTGAAAAATTCTTACATTGAGATGATTCGAAGCATAATGATAACATCATATTCTTCTGATCATTGCACAAGCATGTTATTCACCGATGATCGGTCCAAACTAAGGTTGGAATAATTATATGCTGTTTTGCACCATTATAATAAAAATATTGAGAATGATCAACCATCACTATTTGATTTTCATTAATTTGAGCATTTTTATGGGCCTAATAATCGAGCTGAATTATCCTTTCAAAAATATTTCATGTTATGCCATGTTTCTCACCAAGATTTCACCAATATGAAATCATTGGACAAGAACTATTGGACAATTATCCTCATCCCCTTTGTTATTGGTGTTTCTTTTTCTGTTATTTGAGTTATTTATTATTGTACCATGGGGTCATGATTCGACTTTGTCAAGGCACGTTTTAACACGATCGAACCACCTGATTCATTTTAGTGGCATGAACAACATGTGGATCAATGGTTTGTGGAAATATTTATAAACAATAGAGATTTTGTTTGGTGAATGGATTGGATCAACAATGTAGGTTCGTGATTTTGATCATAGGTGGTTTTGGATCGGGTTGCTAAACCCTAGGCTGGCACAAGCTAATGACGTGCGATGTGATGTGCTTAATTTCCATTAGAGATCGTTCATGACATCTCACGGTGAAGGATATTTTTCATGGACATAATGATGATTGAACAGTGATGTCGAAAGAGGTATTTATACGTAGTAAATGGGTAGAGTAATAATAATTATTTTTAATTTTAATAATAATAATAATATGTTTGAATAAAATGTGTAAGGTTAATTAAATAAAATAGTTTAATTTAAAAATGGAAAACCATTTTAAATTAAATGAATTTAATTTATTGTAGTATATTGTATTTTTTAAAGAAAATTAATGAGAAGATATTTATATTTAATTTTATTTAAGTAAATAAAATTGAATAAATTAAATATAATAGAGGTGCATTGGATATGTGGGATGTGGTTCCTTAGGTGTTACAACACGTAGGGGAGTTTATGATGATGAATTTTTCACTTATTTCATAAATAATATTATTATTATAATTTTGTAATAATTTAATATAGGTGGATTTGGTCATGCATACAGTGCATGTGGGAGGCCATTGGGTTGTTCCCTCTTCCTTGGGCATAAGTCATAATGAAATAAACAAATTAAATAATAATAATGTAATAATAATTTTTTTTCAACCATTGATTTGTCCGTAACACCTCTATGCGACTATGGATTGTTGAACCATTAGTGGTAGGGTGACTGTGGAATTAAGACAATCATTTCAATACTAAATATAAATTTCTTTTTCTAACACCTAGTTTAGTTCCATCAAACTTTAAATAACAGTAATATAATTATTATGATGGAATATAGTAGCCGAAAAATATTCCTCATACGACATCATAATGATGAACCATCTACGATACTATAAACCTAAAATTAAGGAAGGCGTTTAAAAACCAATTTATGGTATTTAATTATGACTTGTGGCTTGGATCCATGAGACTCTATTTGGGTGTGATGGGGTGAAATGTGACTTTTAAAAAGGGAGTCTAATTGAGTAAAGAGAGTATCCAATCTGAATCATTTTTCCATGAGGATAATAATGAGGTGATCCATTTGGCTATCTTGGGCTATTTGAAGTGGCATATTAGTGAATTCACATTATTCCCTTAGACCAGCAATGTGCCTCGTGTATTCGAAAGGATTATGGTCGAGACATTTCATGTAGTTCAATTTCATTTTATATTATTTTACATAGCCAAAAAAGCTATGTTCTGGTGAGGACACCACCAGATTGTAGATTAATATCACACACCATGTGTGTCCCGAAAAATTCATGTGCCACTTTTTGAGAAAACATTGAGGTCTCAAATCTCCATCATATGAACATAGATTTTGGTCCATAAAAAGACAATCAAGTATTTTTTCTCATATATTATAATGGTGACATTGGAAATTGATTTTGAGATACTATGTGAAATGTTAATGGTTTGGAACATGTTGAGTCAATACACGATGATGGAAGCAATCATAAATAACCAACAGAGCATTCTAGGCATAATCCTTCAGTTAGGGTGGGTAGTGGAGTTCCCAATCATAGTACTGGTATGACCCTCTATCATGGATGAGAAGTGGAATTCTAGGATGATATTTCTGAGTTAACCACCTGTCCGACTAAGCTGCAGAGTTCCTCGTTGTTCCAATCATACACTCCAGTTTAGTTGGGTGGTGGTGTTCTGTGATGGTAGTCCAAATCATAACCTCTAGTAGGGTTGGGGAGTGGCCTTACCTTATGAAATATTAAAGGCATAACCCTCTATCTAGGTTTGGAAGTCATGTTACTTGATGACTCACCGGCCATACCAACTAGTAACACCGATTAGTGGTGTTTTTAATGAAATTCTTGAGTATAACCTTCATTCTAGGATATACAGTTGAGTTCTACAGTGATTATCCATGTAAGAACCTCCTTTTATAATTGATAATTAGAACTTTACCTAGATTCTCTGTCCCCTCAATTGGGTGTCACAATT
The DNA here is from genome assembly GCA_963277665.1 of Viscum album. Classification (NCBI taxonomy): domain Eukaryota; kingdom Viridiplantae; phylum Streptophyta; class Magnoliopsida; order Santalales; family Viscaceae; genus Viscum; species Viscum album. The sequence continues at coordinate 608,712,454 of OY728129.1, read as the reverse complement.
ATGAGACATGGTTTTACATAGTAATGGACTCACAAGGAAGATGGTTGTTTTTCCCACTGATATATGTCCTTGGATGAGTCCTAAAACCATTCGGGAATGTAGTGCCACCAACAGTTGATAGTATCAAGGTGTGGTGATAGAGTCATTTCAAATTTGTATCTCATGGAATATGAGTGAGTAGTTGGCCACGATTGATCAAATTATTTTTGGAATTATTGGAAACTATTCTTTTTGGTTTGAATTGTGAGATGAATATCCCCTTAGTCTATCTTTTGAATTCTTTGACAGGGCATAAATATATATATATATATATAACCTACTTCAGTACCTGGTAATTGGGTATAGTTACTATCCATTCAAGTGTGGCGAAGATGTGTGGTGTGTGCCGTGTCCTTTCCATCCTTAGCTTCTCTGGGTTGGATGAGTCTGATTTCCAACTATAGGTTGCAATTACTTGATGAAAAGATCATATTCTCACTATGTAGAGCACCTTGTGATTAGAAGAGTTAAATTTAACATCCTTGATGGGTTGGAATATACTCTGATACTCAACCATGTTCTATGTACTCCTTTCCTATTATTCATTATCTCCTAACAATCCCCTTGACCCTTTTTGGGGTTTCTAGGGGGGTATGTATATAGTCACCACTACATGGGCTTAGCAAACATGGGACATGTATTTTCTTGACAATAGACATGTACACTATGAATTCATACAAGCTTGGTGATAATAGGTTTGTGGACTGCATATGGTGGTCGAAGATTGGGATTTAGGAGTTGGGAACTCTCAGCATATACATTTCCAGTTTTTTCATGTTGGGACAATTATCAGGTTGGGAATGTATTTCTCCCCTTTACATTTTTTTACACTACTGTACATTCGTACTATCGAGTGGTTCATGCATGCTTGAGTTACTTTATAAAATTATTTCATATTTTACTCTTTCCCACTTCACTTTTTCATTGAATTGGTTGTGTTTGTGTATATAGGTAATTTATAATAGGCATACCCATGTTAGTTTAGCATTCAAATCAAGTCACCAACCCCTAGCCTATAGGTGTGGAAGATGTATAGATACCTTGAATGGATGCTTTGGGGGTCCGAAATGAGAGTAATTGTATCTTATTTTTCCTCTCAGTGCCTCAACTATTAGTATGTGAATGCTGAGAACCATGTTCCTGTAGGTTTGTTGCAACCTATTAAGATCCTAGAGTGAAATTATATGTTATATCCATCGAATTATTCATATGGATTCCATGAAAATCAATGATCTATGACACCATTTGAGTGATTTTTTATATATTCATAGAGTCTCTTCACTTCCTTGAGATCAATGATTAATTTTAGTGGAGATTTTGGGGCTATTGTACATATGGGATATCATTCACATTCATGTAGTACCCTTGATGATTGTCTCTAATATTATTGTGTTGTTGACATCATGATTATGGAGAGGCATGAATAAGTAATTCATGACCCAAATGATAATCGGTGCATCCTTTCACCCCGAGACCGATGGAAAAACTGAGTGCACAATCTAGGTGTTGGAGAATATGCTAAGGGCCTACGTGTTGGACTTTGGATAGAGCTTGGAGAATCACCTACCCTTGGTAGTGTATGTGTGAAACAATAAGTATAACTATACCATTGGTATGCCACCTTTTTAGTTCACATATAGGAGACCCTAAAGGATAATATTATTTTGGATAGAAGTTGGTGAGTCTTATCTTCCCATCTGAGATTCATTGTTGGTGATAACGAAGAGAGTGTAGGTTATCCATGAGATGGTTATGACTGACTAGAGTAGATAGATATCCTATATAGGTCACAATCATCGAACCTTGTTATTCTAGTATTAAGAACACTTTTTCCTAATATTCTCCCCAATACATTGAATATGGAGGTTTAGACTGGGAGGAAATCTATCCATATGTTTAAACGGGAAATTCGATATCATTTAGTGGGTAGGCGAGGTTTCCTATCACCTCCACCAAGCCTCATAGCTAGAGTGTGTGCATGATGTCTTCCATGAATTGTAGATACAGGTATACTTGAATGAAATTACAAACATCATTGACTTGGGTTAGCTGGACATTGAAGATGGAGAGACCATCATAGACCACTTTGTGGCTATAAAGGACTGACAGAAGTGAACCATTAGTGGACAAACCATCACTTTGTTTTCCATTCTATTTCAGAACTGAAACATACAAGAGATTTCATAGTGGAAGATGATCTAGATTCATCTCAATATTCATTGTACATTACTTATTTTTCATTTTAAGGAGGAAAATATTGAAGGAGGGAATGATGTAAAAACTTTATTTTTATGTTGCAAAACATTTAAATATTAAGAAATCTATTTACAAAGCTATTATCAAAGAAAATATGTGATTCAAAGGCCCCGTGTTCTATGAATGAATTTAATAAAAATATCTTATATTACGCCAGCATGATTAATTAATGAAAACTAGGAAATTGTTAAACAGTTGACCTTATCATAAATCTTGGACCAGGGTTTGGTCTAAAACATACTTTTTAACCTAGGCGCATCAAAAAATACACTTGTGTGAGATGTTTGGATACCTTTCTCATTGGTAGTGCATTTTATTGAATTAATTATTCAATTTATTGATTAAATATAATAATGAAAATATAAAAACGTTATAAATAGGTCATTAGGGATAATTGGTGATGATTGGCTCATAATTCTCTAAAATGCTGGTGAGGGATTCCCATATCCCTCATTAATAATGAATGAAAATCCTATGGATAAAGATGGGTCAATGAAAAATGAACACATTATCATCGTTAAATCATTCAAAAGATTCATTCTTCAACAACGATCAATAAAAAAACTCGTAGGTCTTGTTATATTTGGTTCTAAACCCTTTTAATCAAAATAATGAGCATTATCAATTCTCTCCCTTTGATCTACGTTAATTTTAGCCTTTATATGAGCCCAAGTATTGAAATAAATTATCCATTACATTTATTTATTTTTATTCCATGTTTTTCAGCTAGATTTCCCCACAATGAAATCGTTGGCCAATAACTCTTGGCCAACAATTTTTATAATATTCTTTATCGGTTCTTTTCTCAAACCATTTTTCATATTATTCATCATTGCAATATATGGTCAGAATTTGACATTATCAAGGTTAGTTAAAATTTTGATGAACCACTTGATTCATTGTGGTCATTATAAAAACAATGAGATCAAATGCATTGTGGACATATTGATAAACGAGCAGGATGATTTCCAATAAATGGATCAGATGGTAACTACGAGTGCATGTCTGTGAGTTGAGCTGGTTATGGATTGGGTAAAAAACACCCACTTCTTAGTTGGCAGTATTTGAAGATGTGTCATCTGATGGGTCAGTTTCTAGTGGACTATATGCCCAAGATCATAGATTGGAGGATATTTGGCATGGACATAATGAAGACCGAACTCAGATTTCCAACAAGGTGTTCGGACATAGACAATGAATTGAGTGTTAATAATGATATTTGTTGATAATAACAATGATCACGATTTAATAAAATGTTTGAGGGTAATTAAATTAAATAGTTTTAAATTAATAATGAAACCCAATTTTAAATCAAATGGATTTAATTTAATAATGTATATTCAGTTTTTTAAAAAGAATTTAATAAATTTGACCTGGATTAGTGTTTATTTTGGTAAATACAATTGAATAAATTAATGTTTAAATAGGAGCCTTGGATAAGCGGGTTGGGGTTAATCAGCTGCACATGTAGGTGGGGGCGTTGAGGATGAGGAATTGTTCTCCTCATTTCCTAAATAATAATATTATTATATGTTATAGTAATATTATAATTGTGGATTTTGGAATGCGTATAATGTATGGGGAAGGGAATTGGTGCATTCACTCTTCCTTGGGAATATGTATTAATGGAAAAATCATATGAAAAAAATAATAATATAATAATTATATTATTATTTTGTTTCTCAAACCTTTATTTGGATGTAAAATCACAATGAGCCGTTAGATTGTTGAACCATCAGTTGCAGTATGACCCTATAATTAAGACTGTCATTACAAGACCAGTGATGAATAACTTTGTTGTCTCATATAGTAGGTCCTAAAATTTAAAAACATTAATAAAACATTTACTATTTAAGAATCAAATATAAGAAAATATTCCTCATATGGAATCCTAATGATGAACCATATATAAATAATTTACCCTGAAAATAAGGAGAATTCTTAAATATCAATTTCAGGTATTTAATTTGTACTTGTGGATTGGGTCCACAAGACACCATTTTGATCATGATTTAGTGAAATGTGAATTTTTCAATGGGTTTCCAATTGAGTAAAATGAAATGCCTATCTCGATTGTTTTCCATTAGGATGGAAATACTATGATCAGTTTGTCCATATTGGTCCATTTGATGAGAAATGTTACTAAAATTGAATTTTTCTACCTCAGACCAGGGATGAGCCTAAACTGTTCAGCAAGATTGGGTAATAGATAGTTCATGTATTAACTTTACACACTATGTTATTCTAAATGAACAAAAATCCATGACATGGTGAGGACATGGCTAGATAGTAGATCGAGACCACCCATCATGTGCATTCCCAAAATTTCATGTACCTATTTTTTAGTGAATTTTTTGGCCTCTTATCATACTTATTTGAACTCAAATTTTGGGAAAATAATATCACATCGTGGATGTTTTTTCATGTAGAATTAAATAGTTCCCTCAGAAGTACCTTTGGAGATATGATATGAAATGTTCTTAGTATGTTACATATTGATTTTTCACCTGTCGATGCATGTGATCATACCAAATAACTAGAAAATTCTAGTTGTAACCCTACAGTAGGGGTGGATAATGGAGTTCTCTGATGACAGTATTGGGCTTACCCATCAGCCGGGCTGGGGAGTGGGGAAACTTGACGATTATATCGAATTTCCCTCTATCCAGTTGGGTTAATGGAGTTTCTCGATGATCCGGGTGTACCCTTGATTGTAGATGGGCATCGACATTATTTGATGAATGTTCCTCGATTTCCCTCCAATAGGGCTCGATGGTAGAATTCCCCAATAAAATCATCCCGGTATAACCCACCATCCAGGCTGGGAAGTGGAGTTTCTTATTGAATCATTGGAATTATCGTCCAGTAGGACTATGGAGTTTCCTTCATTAAAGACATTAGTGAGGATCACCCTCCATCTAGGATGGGTTGTGGTGTTCCTCAGTGATTATCAAAGTAGGACCCTCCTTCTGTACATGCGTATGGGATTTTTACCTATAATATGTGGTCCCTTGACTATGTGACATAGTTATGAGACATGGTTTGACATAGTTTTGGAATATAATGTAAGAGGGATGCTTTACCCACAGAGACACATCCCTATGACGCGGCCTAATACTGTGTGGGGGAGTCAGTGATAACCAAATAAGATAGTATCATGGTGTGGTGATAGATTACATTTGACTTATGAGTTTAGGGAGGATTCTTTAGATGTTGGGAATCGTTGATGGACTTCATTAGGATGTATTGGCTTCTATTCCTCTTGGGCCGAGCTATGCAATGGAGATGCCCTCATACCATCATTTATGATTCATTTACTATGAATATATTTATATATATTCTATTTCACTACCCACTCCATAGGTATATTTACTATCATTATTGGAGAGGAAAAATTGAATAAGGTATTCCACATGCATTTTATATTTAGATTATTATTGTTGGATGAGCCCATTATCCTACAATAGGTAGAAAAGGGTCTATAGGAAGTTCATCTTCCCACCATGTTGAGCCCCTTGGGTTTGGCTATGTTCACATTCACTGACATGTTGATTTGATTTTTAATATATTATTATACCTTCTTCCATCTATAACTTTCATCCCTTATTTAATATTAAACTACTCACCTTTCACCTTTTTGGGTAATTATACATGGTATGTATATAAAAACCCCCATGTGGGATTCTACCACATGTGCAATATATTTTTTAAATTATAGATAGGTCGACCAACACATCAAAAGTGTTTAGTGATACTGTGTTCTTGTACTATATATGGTGGTCATAGCTTGGGATTAAAGAGCTGGTAAATATCATTAGTTAAATTTCATATTTTTTCTTTGATGGTAAACTCTTCTAATTGGTTGTTTATTTTCTAATTTCATATACATTATACACTACCATTTAATCTTATTGTGTATAAGATCATCCATTTTTTAGTTATTTTATTATAGTGTTGAATCATTAACTAATTTAATATGTACATTTGAATTGAGTTAGATGCATGAGTTTGTATAGGTACGCAGGAAGTGGCCTCCTTGAGTTAGTTATGACTTCAGGACTTGTCTCTAGCCCCTCACTTATAGAGGTGGTCTTGTGGTATTTGTGTCTTGATCCTTAAATTGGGTTATGTCATAAAAAATATAGATTATTCAATTATCATAATAACATATAATTAATTTTGATATAAATTTGTTATTATTTTTTCATAATTTATGATTATTTTATGGAGGTTGAGGAAGAAATACAATGAATACACTTGGTGAGGAACTATAGCTCTTCTTCTAACAACAACATAAGGTTTAAAACTAAATTTGTTAGTGGTTGTTTTTTTGATCAAACTAGAGTATATAAAAGTTTGGGATGGAGGTTAGAAATGGATTTGAAAAGGTATTTGCTAACGAATATTCTCTTTAAGAGTCTATAAAATTGGATATGGGGTATCCTTTTATAAATGGATGAGATGACACACTGGGAAATATTTAAAACTACTAAAATATATCTATTTATTAGTAAATATAAATGGATCCAAAAGAGACCATTTTTAAATATGAGATGATATAGGGTCTCAATATGAATTAAACATAACATAATAATTTTTTTGTCCCTTTTAGATATTATCTATTTAAATTAACCACTGATAAACCCATTCACACCTTAACTGTGGTAACAATTGTTTGTGTTTTTACTGTTATTTTTTTTATAACAACCTAATGTTTAACAAATATAATAATAGTAATTATTATTCATCAAAATATTTAATTAATTTTATAATAATAATATAATATAAGTGGAAAAATTTAAATTAAAATTAAACAATCAAAATACGAAAAAGAAAATTCTTTTAGAAAAATTTATTTTTATGGAGAGAAATATATGAATACAAAATTTATGTTGAATAATCATGATAATAATTTTTATTTGATAATTTTTAATAAAATGAAACTAATTAATTATTAAAACTAATCTAAAATAGAGAGATATCTTGTAAACTCAAGAATATAAAAGGTAGTTATTAATAAAAATAGATTTTCATGTTTTGATTAAAAAGTAAACTTTTAAATATGATCTATAAAATTTATCATAAGTTAATTTGAATTAATGAGTTAAAAAATTAAACTCATTTTTTTCAGATTAATGTTATATATTCACAAATAAAATATTATAAATTAAACCATATAACGTATGAATCCTTAATTTAGATAGGAAAAATGTTTTTTTCCTTTATAATTTAAAATTACCAAATAATCTAAAAATGAATATTAATATATCAAATATAATTAATGAAAAATAAAAATACATTAAAATTATTCATCCTAATAGTACTTGGGTTTTTAGCTATAAATATAACATAAATTAATTAAATCCATTACTTCGAAAGAATTTATCATTTTCCTCTTACTTCCCTCATTATAAATGATTGAATTAATGATAATTGATTTTTCATCATATAATTAATATGAATTCCAATTTTTAATATCATAAACATTATTACGTTATAATCATCATGCATATCCTTTAATATTATCCTAATATTCATCCATTAATGGAGGTAATGGATAATAAAATACACTGTTCTATAGAGGTAGACTTTATTGGTACGCATTGATAATGATTTTGTTTTCATAGAACACAAGAAAAGTCTAATATTATTTTATAGTGTCCTAAAATTTATATAAATATCATAATTATTTAATAGATTCACATTTTATAATACCATTATAATGTAGTTAATAAAAATGAAACATGTTGCATCATGGAGGCGGTAGTCCTCACAAAACCCAAATGGTTGTTTCCTTTTTATAATTGAAATGGGAAAAGGTGATTAATTTTTATTATTATTTAATAATGAAGATATGTATACAAAAAACTAATTTAACTACAGAGGTACACAAAAATTATAATTGTAAAATAATGGTAGAAAATAAAAAATATAATTAAAAATGATTTCTTGTATTGGGAACATTTAGATTTCCATTGAAGATGAATTTCAAATTAATGGAATTTTTGACTATATATTGTGAAAAAATACCAAGAGGGTAAATTATTTTTATATGTCTATTAAATAGGTATGGTTTCAACATGAATAATAATTTTTTGGTTCCCCATGAATGAGTGTTGAGAGGTCCATTTTATTAGTGGTGAGAATTGAATTTTGGTAAAAATTACAAATTAATATATTGGGAGAACATGTTTAATATGAAATGTGGATAAAAAATTGAGAAATAATTTATTGGGAAATATATAAGGTCAATAAAAACATCATGAAATCAATTATTCACATCATTTCTATTTAAAACATTTTACCTCTTGATTTATGATATTTACGATTTTAGATTTTCCCCTAGTAACTAGTTTCTACCAAAAGTAAATTATAATTTATGGATAAAAAAATTGTTCAACATTAGATAATTTTTACTAAATAATTATAAATTTAAAATAAATTTCATTACAAAATTTTTTAAAATAGAAAAAATAAATTTAAGTAAAATGCACAATGTACTAAAACAATTTATAGAATATTTTACTTATGTTCTGAAATATCAAATATATGTATGTAAATTATAAAATAATATTATTAAAATATTAAATTAATATATAAAATAAATAATTTTATTAGAAAAAGGTTTCATGAATTTCGATTTCAACCTTATATACTAATATTTTCATAAAATTTATGTTATTTATGGAAATGATATTTTAACTAATCAACTGAAAATCATTCTTATTAGAAAAATATAAATGATTCATATTTATATTATATTATTTATCATAATAAAAAATTATATTTATTTTAAAAATATATATATCTAAAATTTAACATTTTAATATTTAAATAAAATCCCAAAATATTGGGGAATACTATTTGTATAATAAAACAGCTTTTTAAAATTTTAACAATTGTTTATTCTTATTTCTTATTAATTATAAATTAAATTTTTTGTAATATATAATTTATATTTTAAATATATTTTATTATTATCTTATCGGAATATAATTATTTTATTTAAATCATAGACCAATTTTATAAAAAATATATTTTTTATCATAAAATTACATTCTTAGTTGTCTTAACAGTAATTATTGAACTACATTCAAATTAAAAGAATCGGTAACCTTATATAAATAATTTTTTAATTAATTTTTTTCCCATTCATTATAAATAATACAATCATTCATCTTTTATGTTTACAATTAATATTTAAATTTTTCTTAAAATATAACATGACGTCAATTTAGTTAGATATTTCATGTGTAACATGCTATCAAACACATTGACTTATATAAATGTAAAAATATATTAAAATTCAGGGGATTTACATGTCTTATAACATTAATGATAAAAATTTGTATATTTTGAGATCGATTTTTTGGGGTTGACATGTTTTTGAGTGTATTTTTGGATGATTTGATTTTGAGGTGGATCATTACTATAAAATTATTTTGGGTGATTTTATTTAAATATCCAAACCTTAAGTACATCATAAAGGAAAAACGAAAGGGTAAAAATATATATTATAGTCACACAAGAGTTATTGTAGTTAGAATAATTTTTACGGTTTATTTATTGTACTTTATATGTTTTTTTATGAACATCAAAAGGTTGATCACAAATCCTCCTTGGGATTATAGAACATCATATTATTCTTACATCATACGTTTCTAGGATAATAAGTTTTATAAAATTAATTAAAACTAGTTTAAGAGATGTAATAAGGCTTAAAAAACATTATATACTAAACTATGTGTGGTTCACAATCATTGTAAGGTAAATGAAATATTTTCATGGTACATATAAATCATCATAAGCTATGACCAACATCATAAAGTTTGTAGGAAAATCATATTGTTTAATAATATAAGCATCATATGGTTCATTAAAACTTCATTAGGTTCCTTATGTTGTGAAAAATTGTGAAGCTACAGAATAGAATGTCAATTATTCTTATGAAATATCAATAATTCATTGAATTCATATATTCTTATTTACTGAGTAAATATGACACTTATTCTGATTAACTATGATTCTTGATAATAAAAATTAGAATCATGACACCATGAATAGGGGTACCACATAATGATGAAAAAAATCAATGTGAGTGGGGACAGAATTAAAATTTCATCTCACTAATGGAAATACTGAAAAATGAAATAATCCCAATATTATGAAGATATAAAATTAAATATTTTGTCATATTAAATGATTAGGTTGGGAATATATTAATGGGAACTAAAAAACTAAATTATTATTCATGATTATTGATGCTATTCCACATGGATTCAATATGTAGTTGAAAAATATGGAATATTCAATAAATTATTATGGAAATATTATTCTAAAATAATTTTGAAAATAAAATTTTGAAATAACTATGAAAAAATGTGATTTTGAGAATAATAATTATAAATCTAATAAACTAATGCATTAAATAATTGTAATATAAATGTGTGAGAGGTTTAAGAATATCAAAATTCAATGAATCTATTATTTATGAATAGGTTCACGAAGGTATCTTTTATTGTTTTTCATCTGGGTGCTAGCTATATACAAGGAAGAATATCATTGTGTTCAAGAATTCTCTCATGGACTATGTGACTTTTTTTAATAACAGAGCAGGAATTTTGAAATGGTATTGTTTCCTTCATTTTTCTATAATGTCATAATAATTTTATCATGATCATATCACTGATAATGAATCCTCTTGCGGTGAACTAAATATGTTTTTTTAACTAAGTGTATGGGAATATTATTTGAGACTGGTGGTACCAATAAAAAACATCAATTAATGTTGTCTTTGTGGAAAATTTAGTGATGTATATTGCCATTATTTTTTATTTTCGAGGAAAAACATTAATGATTCGTGGAATAAAACTACCCATATTTTGAAAAAAAACTATGATATTTTATTTTCATATCTTAGTCTTCGATTTCAACCCAAATAAAGCATATATTTGGCTCTCACAATGAGGCCTAAAATTTTAAAAAACAATGTTTGATGAGCATTCAATTACATTAGTTTTTAAAATGTGGAAAGTAGTGATTATACTAAGAGTATCATAACCGTAATCAAATATAGTGGTATAATTAAAATTAATATTTACAAATATATACCTTGGATTCTTCCCTCCCAATAGTACTACAACCAGACCAAAGACGTTATAATTCATTAAGATAATTGTTTCTATATCTTAGTACCCCTCTAGGATGAATTAAGTATTATTTATAAGGAAATTATTAATGATGGTAATTCCAAATGGATTGTTTTATTCCCTTCGTATAAATGAAATTAATTGAATTAAAATTATATTAGACTCTATAATGGTATTATTAGGAGACATGGTTTTCCCTGTTTCTATTACAATCCATGCTCCTAGAATCTTGTTATGTCATTGTTATTATTTTGAGTAACTACAGATGATAGGTAGGTTGGAATTTCACACACATTCATGATCTGATATTGAATTTAGAGATTCATTTTAATGAGATCCAGTCATTGTTTGGGAATTCTTATGACACATATTCGAGAGGATGCATTTAGAGACCCTATATTTTTTTACTTTACTAATATATCATTTTAATGTTAAAAAATCTAATATTATTACAAAAGTAGGATTCAATGGTTTTGTGTCCTAGGAATATTATGACTAAGCATAAAATTTACATAATAAATCAAAAAAATTATTTAATTCATTCTTCTCTAGTTTCTTACTAGCCCTCATGTACTCCATAATATAAGCAGTCACCTGAGAATATACATTAAACAAATAGGTGAGCTAACATCCTAGTAAGTTGAGAGATAATAGCATGAATAAATATGGAACGGTTGAGAATAATTATCACCATCAAAAAATAATCATGGTATCATGATCATAATAATGATAGGAATCATTTTATCAGTGTATGGAATGTGTAAATGAACATAAATGAAATATCATGTATTAGTGGTGATCTACCACGCATAGTTTTGAACATTACTGACATCATGGTATTGTGTAGCATATGTGAATCATCATAAATCATCATTTTGAGCAAGGATTGAATCATTTTATTGCATATTTCACATTATATCAAGAGATATATCACATTAAGTAATACATTAGATCACTATATAATTATCTACATATCAATCAGATTATATCATTTAGATAATAATGCATGCCACATAGAACATATATCAATATTACACATAAAATAAACCATGTTAGGGAAATTATTTTCATGATAATTTTAAAAACCATTCTTTTATGGATGAAAAATGAGGTTCCAAAAATAAAAAGGGATTAAAATACTACGTATAAGAGTCTTAAATGATTAGTGAAGAATAAATAATCATAACATAAGTAAAAGATGTCTTTTAAAATGAAATAGTTTTGTTGAAAAAATATTTATATTTTAAATAAAATCAGATAGGAAACACATATATCATAAAAAAATTGAATAAAAATGAAATTATATATTTTTTCCTATTAAAATAACATCCACACTAATATTTGGCATGATATCGGAGTAACCCAATTAATAGAAACTGATTTTAAGAATCCCCTTACAATATGTCTGAATGACTTATTCACTTTAATATCATGGATAATAAAATTTGATTCATTAATAAATAATTAAATAACCTCATTTAATTTTTTTTGACTCATTATAGTTTTATAAATATTTTTATGGCATTATATTTATTTATAGTGTTTAATATCATTTCTCAACAGTGTTTATTTTCTTGCTTTTCATTATAAGTTCCCTTGTAGACCTGTATTAAAGATTGTGTAAAAAGGGGACAATTAACAATAATTGAAATTATATGTTATTAATTATTTTCTACTAGATTAAATGTTCCACTAATATTTTTCATTCTAGATATGAGGATTATTCATTAGATAAAATGTCAATGATAATTGTTTTGATTAATTTTGGCAGTTTTCAATCACAAAAAATTCGGGTTGTTTTATTATTTAATATTATGTATATATGTTTTGTATGAAATAAACATTCTTATTAAATATATTTTAAAATATATATCAACCATTATAATGTTTTTATGTCCATAAATTAAGGAGATAAATGAACATGAAAATGTATCTACCACGATGGAGTTAAATCGACACATAAGAACGGATTATTTCATTTACTAGAATTAAATATATATTAGAATAGGTTTAATGAAGTATCATTAAATTAGCATAAAATTTTATATTATATATAAGATAAATGATTTATCATGACACATATATAAGTTTATGTGAAAATATTTTAATGAAATTAAAGAAATTGAAAACAATGTAAATGAAATGAATGGCGATTTTACCTCTAGAATTATTCTCCCTGAGGACTTCCTTATAAAAATTTATTTTGGAAATTTTTTGAGACCAAAGGATTTTTACATGGAGGTAAGGATTGGGTAGTATATTGGGATAAAATTAAGAAAGACTCATGGAATTGGATTTGTGAGGAAAATAAGTCATGATGGGTGGTATTTATATTGAAGGATGTGGTGTTTTATTGATTATTTTATTCATTATTTTACTATATTGGATAATTAATATGAATAGTTTTAATTCAAATATCTATATATAGTGAAGAAATAATTCTTATTAATTATTTTCTTTCAGACATCATCCATACATCATACATGACTCATTAATTCTTGTATTTTTTAAATACCATAAATTACCATACTTCACAATTGATTAAAAAAATAATATTGAGAAATCCATAAAATTATCACTAACCATTTTATAATGTGTATAATTAGAAAATAAACCCCATTTTATGAAAATGATTTTCAAAATATTAGAACATTATTTTATAATTAAAATAATCATTTAGTTGGAAAATACATAATTTAAAATTATAAATGATTCCATTGAACCTTGAAAAATTAATTAAGCAATCATAAAATTAGATTCTAATCATAAGACTAAAAAAATTAATTTACAAATCTCTTTTATGAATAAAATTTTATATTAATTCATTATATTAATTTTAAAATTATAATAAAATATTTATGATTTATAAATATAATGACACATAATTAATAATATTTAAAAAAATTCATCAATTCTAATATGATATGATTATATCATATTATCATTTATATGATGTATAATTTTTTTATTAATTCATAGGTATGTTTACTATTCTATTGGCTGATATACTATTACTAATTTGTACAACAGTATTCCAAATGTCATGTTACTATCCCTCTGGTATAGTTTCTTTAATTTTTTGAAATATCATTTATTTAATATAATATTCATTTATAATGTTTGTTCTATGTTATATCAATTATTTTATGTGGTTGATAATATATAAAATATTTTTAAGAAGGGAATTTCTAGTAACAAAATGTTGGGCCGTTAAATTATTCACCTTTTTATTTTTTTTCTCGAAATTACATTTTTCATAAATATTTGAGGGTATTTATCATTCATTTCATCATCTGCTTCCCAAAATTCTTCTTCATACATATGGTACCACTATAGTACATTGACCCGGTGAGTAGTCTGATTATGTAGGACGTTATCTATATAGTCTATGATATTCACTAGATGATCCAAATAAGTGGGATCATTTTCCAATCATACCACATCTGGATTTAATATAGGTGAGGGATATGTTATGTACTTAATAATTAGGGTTACATTTAATACATCGTGTACTTGAGACAAGGTTGTTGGAATCACAATTCAACATGCCACATTTCTAAACTAGTCAATAATACCAAGGGGATGATGTACCAAGGAATTTTCATTCCCTTCATCCAAAATGTCATGAACCTCATCCATAGATATATATAGAAGAATAGAATTTATCTAACCTCAACATCTTGGTCTCGTCAGTAATTGTGCTTTATATATTCTATAATCATTGGGATTCCTTTATGTGATGAGAAGTTTTTTAACCATCTCCACCAATTCATCAAAAATTTCATGTCCTATAATATTATGATCAATGACCTTATACCATCATGCATGACTTATATATCTTTTCCCATTAATGGATTGATATGGATCCATTTTGACTCTTGAGTGGAAACTGTTATTGTAAGAGAATTTGGCCATAGGTAGACGTTGGTACCATCCTCATTTGAAGTACAAGAAAAATTCTCACAATAGGTATTCCATTGTCTTAGTTTTCTTCTTATACTGGACATCAGTTTGAGGATGATTATTCATACTAATGTTCAACTCAATGTTTTGATCATGTTAGAGACCACTCTAGAACAAAGAGGTGAATCTTGGATTTGATCTGATAAAATCAATATTTGTAATCTATTAGACCTTACTAATTCTCTAATGTATATCATTGTATGTTGATCAAGTGATATTTACTCCTTAATTGAGATAATGTTATCTATATTTTTAATAAAATACATAAGAAAACTTATAGATTTTTTTTTCTCTTGATATCTTTGGATGTATGGTGACAGAGTACATACTGATGTTTTTCCTTCTCTATTTTGGTATGGGTAATGGTTTCAACATCACCTTATATATTATCCTTTCATCCGTCACTTTTGAACATATCTGGCACTTTTAGGTATATTCAGTAACCTTCTTCATATTGTCTCACCTAGAGTTTTATCAATGATCACAATACATCATTGTGCTCCATAGGTGAATAGATTTGGTTGTGCTACGTGTGTCACAAAGAATAAATTTCTTTATTTCTATATTAGATGGTATATAAATTCGTGTACAACATCATATAACACCTAACTCATAAAATTTCAACTCTATTGATTGTAAATTTATCTTGGATACAACATTCTTTTGAATTTGAACATCTATTCTTTGAGAACCCTTTATTTTCATCATGAGGGATGGTTGAACGAACATTCATGAAATGATTTATGATGTTTATTTCTTAATTATTACAATTTAAATCCTTTAGGGATCCCATAATATTATATCCTTCTAAATTCTCATTATTTATAACATTCCAAGATCTATTATACTTAGTGAATCCACCTCTTTATTCGACATTCCATGATTGTAGTGGACTGGGTAGTCATAATCCATGAAGATAAATATCCATATTCAGTAGTTCATATTATTCTATTTTTATGTGAATATATATATGAGGCTTTTAGGATCAATATATACTTCACACTTATCTCGAAAGGTATAATGATCTCAGATTTTTAACATGAAGATCAAAACTGCCAAGTTCAGATCATGTGTGGGATAGTTCTGCTCAAGAATTTTCTACAACCATGATATTTTGGCAATAAATATATCATTTTATGCTTATAATAGTCTAAAAACTTCATTGATGAATCCCTGTATACCACAAAAAATTTCCCGACTTTTCAGAAGTGTGATTACTAGTATAGTGATAAAATATTTTAACCTATTTTAATTAGTCATAACATTCACTAGTATGGACAATACTTTCAACCATCTAATTAATATTGGTTATTAGGTTTTAAAATCATGATATGTTCTTCACAAATCACAGGAAGTGCCTAGCTAGATCACAGAAACTATGCATCTCTATTATAGATGGTGGCATGGACCACTCATCGATTTCATTTGTCTTATAAGGGATCATAAATAATTCATTTCTGGTGATAACATTCCCCATGAATGATACTTACTCCATCAAAAATAAACATTTACTATGAATTTTAATAATAATTCACCACTATCAAATACTTTATAAAAGTATTAAAATACTCCTCATATTTGTCCTTTCTCTTTGAGTATATCAAAATTTCATCAATAAAGACCACAAAATATTAGCCATGGTAATATCTAAAAAAATATAAATTTTTTCCATGAATAATAGATATGATTAGAAAGTCCAAAATGAATCACTATTTACACCTGGTTTCCATAACCCAATTAAATGTTTCTATAAACAATATATTCCTTCCGCACCTTTAATTGGTAATATCTTAGCTGGTGTCCCCTGTAGAGAAATACATGGACCTATAAATTTAATAAAAAATCCATATATCCATGGATGTGGATAAATATTCATTATCAACATTTTATCAAGAACCCAATAATCAATTTAGAGGCTCCTTGATCCATCCATGTTAATGAGAAAGAGAACCAGTGCACCCCATGGTGAAACATTCGGTCATATAAAATACTTATATATATTCTTTTATAAATTCTTCTTTAGTTCATCCAACACAATAACGACAATTATATAAGGCTTTATTGATATATTAAGGTATTATGGAATAAGTTAAATTGATAACTCAACCTACCAGTTAGGAGAAAGACATGGAAATTCTTCATGGAGCACATCGATGTGGTTCCTCGCATTGGGCAACTCATTGTTCCCAATTCTCTCTTTTGCCTCAATCATTGGAGATAGATTTTCTTTCTCATAAAGAAATAATATACACACATGAAATGGTGATCCTGAAATATATTAATCGACCACCATACACTTGTATATAATTTATATATGCCTTTGGATTTGAAAGTAATATCCCTTTCTAGAGAGTTGATTACGGCATTGTTAAAGAAATCTAAACCAAGAAAAAACAAATAGCATCAAAAAATAAAAAATGAAGAAAGACCAGAACTAATGGGATGTTGAGTCAGAAAACATTAATAAGGGAGGAGTTATATACTTTGGATTAAATCAATACACCATTTTTTTTACTCAGAGATAACTCAACCTCTATATTTTTAGGATCTGATTTTATAGTTCTAATGAACACACTTGATATGAAAGAATGATAGAACAAGAATAAAATAATATTTTTCAAATTCTAGAATGAATAACTAGTGCCACTATCACCACTTCATTTAACGGATCCATCATAGCAGTTGTAATGGAATAAGTTTCCCCTTTCACCTTTGGCTTTGATGGATGCTGACTCTAAATACCCTCAAGGTCTCGAGGTTCGGTGCACAAGCTTACATAGTGGCCTTGATCCATATAGTTGAAGCATTGGACCATGGGTTTTCCTCTCCATTAAAACACTAAATTTTCTAGATTCCTCATGAAACTTCTCTAATCATGATTTTAGTTTAATTCTCTCCCACAATTGAATCATTTCCCCATACAATTGAGTTAATTTCCATGATTCTTCTTTACAAATTTTAGACATGTAAATGGTTTAATTTTCTTTCCAAAATTTTCATTATATCCAATATCTTGAAGCTACATCTTTCATTTCATACCTCAATATCAATGGTTTTATTCTCCAAAATCCATCCTCACCTTGAGATAATATCAAACATCTTCTTCAGAACACCCAAAGTATTTAACTGCTAAAGCCTTTCGAAGGTGTGGTTTTAAACCACTAATGAATCTATATGTTTTCTATCATCATTGATAACAAAACCATAGGAATACCATTCAATCCATGTGATTATTGATTCATAATCCATGAAGGATTAATCTTACTTTTCCTCTATCCAAAAAGATTATCTCAACAAATTTTTATGAGGCATTAGAGGGAAATTATTTTTACGAAATATTTTCATAAAGCTTTCCAACTGCATATAATCATTTTTTCAACTGAATTGGAATTATTAATAAATTAACACCATTGATCAACCTATCATTCTAAATGATAAATATATAATGTCACCTTCTCTGTAATATAAAAGTGAATCACATAAACATTGTTTTTCAATGAGTTGACCCACTATTCCATGGCTAGTGGATCAGAAGATCCACTAAAAATTGTTGTTTGTTGTTATATAAATGACTTGATATCCATATTATCCATCTTCGGTGAAGGGTAATACTCTATAATATTAAGGTTATTGTTCATAGTCTGAGATAGCTGGGTAAGTATTGCCCTAAAATTTTTAACTCCACCTCCCATGAAATTGAGGATGTCATTTGGATAATTTCTATTGAGACCCTATATTTTTTCATATATTATTAATTCATTTAAATCATAATTAAACATTAAATTACAATCCAAGGATCATAAATTCGACTATTTCAGAGATTTGGTACATAATTAAAAATCATGGATCCAAAATAAAAACAAGTTTTATTTCATCTTCATAAAGTGATCGTAACATATTTTTATCCATTACGTCTTTAAAGGATATCCTAGGGGACACATGAATTATGAGATGATATAAAATACCCAATATGTAAATAAAAAATAAAATAATATTTATCTAATGGGTTAGATGGCATAAAATGATTACATAAAATGGCAGGGAACATGATTAAAAATATGGAATCATAACGTAAATAACATTATATCATATAGTGATGAAATAATATTAATGGTTAAGAAACATAAAAATGACATTAGAATGATTCGAGGATCCTTTCACATAGAGGATAATGAGTCAAGGGTATCCAAAAATACCACTGATCATGGAGCATGAGTCATGGATAACCACCAAGACTGTTTCACATGACATCTAATGAGACAAAAAATTATCGAATGATTTGGAGAACTATCTAAGAACACCCATAATAAAATATTCATACATATGTTTTCCACAAAATTATTCATTCATAATAAATCAAACAAAAATATAAGGGTCACCCATGGAACGAATTGGTTATCATAATCATGTTAATAGGAAGATCAAAAGGGAGTATAATAATCCTGGTAATGAAATGATGGTATAAATCATATATGAATCATAGTAAGGGAATGTAGTCATAGATCATGATAAATGAAGTCAAACTGAAGTTAAAAATGTGCAAATTTGTGTTTAATAATCATTATTAATAAAAACATTTATTATAGTTTATTGGAAAACATTCATGATTATTTAAAATTTAAAAGGAACAATTATCTATTTAAAACTAGAATTGAACCAAAATATTTCTCCATGATAAAATGTGTGATTTTATAAATATATTGGTGTATTAAAATAGATTATTTATTACATTAGGGTTTATAGAGTGAAAGAGCAACCTGAAGGAAAAATAAAGGCTCAGAAATGATCTCCTACCATATTTTCGAAAGTCCTCTACACATGATGTTATTGACATGATAAATCAAATTATGTTCATTAATTAATAATTAAAAAATATTAATTCATTTAATTGTTTTATTATAACATTATTATATAAATTTTTTGACATTTTGATGAGTTATATTGTTCAATTTCTGGGTTTTGGAGTGTTTGTTTTCTTTGTTTTCATGATTGGTATTCTTGTATATGTGTGTGGACGTTAATGTAGAATTGGTATAATTCTAGAAGATTAATATTATTTTTTATTTATGAACATATATTAGTGTAATTGGTCTTATATGTTTTTTGGTATTTAGTTGTGAGGAGGAATCCTTAGATAACATGTTAATGATATTCATTTACAAAACTTTTAGCAGTTTTACGATGATAATGAACAATTTTCATTTTATCATTTTGTATTTTGTATATATAATGGTTGAAAAAAATTATATAAGATATTATAAATATTATATAATTGAATTCAACCTGAAAATTTGTTTCGTAACTTTCATTGATGATGGTTTTATAAATTGAAAACTCGTCATCCCTGAATGTGATAAATGAACACATTGCTGAAGTTGTTTCCATTCATTGAACAAAAGTAGAGAGGAATGAATTGATAATGGATTATTCCATAAACATAAATACAATATATTATTATTAAGGTACAATATTTATCATTCCATTTCGATGAGGTGAGGTGAGTAGATATTATGAAAAAAATAACATGAAAATAATATTAAAGAAAAAGAAAGAAGAATTTACCTCTTTATATTAACCCTCTTAAAATAACTCTATATAGAAAATATGTTGGTCTTCTTATGAGACCTAGTGTACCTGAATATTGTAGAGGGGATTGGGAAGACTATTAGGTAAAGAAATTTCAAGGATCATTGACATTGTGGTTTGAGATGAAGAGGTGGTGAGGGTTAGTATTTATATTCTAGGGGAGGGGATTTTCTCATTGTTAAACTCAATATTTTATTATTTTTTCTCAAGATAATGAATATTTTGGGAATTATAAAAAAATATCAATATAATGAGTTATAGTTTCTGATATTTTACTTATATCATCCATAAATCTTCTATGACTCAATAAATTATATATTTACCTTATAATATAAGTTAATGTATATTATTATTCACAAAAATATCCAGTATGTTAGAAAAAAACAAAAAATTCACCCCAATTGTTTTATGAGTTGAAATAAATAATTAATTATATTTTAGAAAAATAATTTTATAAATAAGATAAAATTAATTTTACTTAACATAATTATTGACCCGTGAAATATTGATTTTGAAATTATACAGAATTTTACAACACTTTGAAAAAATCGATATGGTCTAAAGAATTATCATAAAATCGTAACATAACAAAATATTAATTTATGAATTCTTTTTATGATAATATAACATATTTTGAATAATTATATTAATAATAAAGTTGTTTTTAAATATTTATAATTAATAGAAATATGAACACTTAATTTATCATTTCTAAAACGTTTAGTTACTTATTATATGATATATATATATAAATATATCATGTTTTCATTTATATGATACCCAATTTTAATTTAGACATTCAAATATGAGGATACTATTCTATTGGTCAGTTCACTATTCATAAGGGTCTTATTAATATCCATAGGATCGTGTGACTATTTCATCAGTGTAGGTTCTATAAATTATATAAATATCTCTTATTTCCTTCATTTATCATTTATATTTTTTTATTATCCTCTTAATGGGTTTTTTGATGATTATACTATATGAGCGTATCATAGGAAATGGATTTAAATTGATAATATTTTGGGTTGTTAAATTCTTCCCCCTTGTGAAATTTATCCCTAGTTTTTTTTACATTCTATAGGGAAACATGTGAGGGTAATTCTCCTTCGTCACTTCATATGGTCCTTGTGTTGTCTCTTCATACTTATGGTTCCACCATAATAATTTGACCTGATGAGTAGTCTTGTTGTATAGAATGTTATCTCTATGGTCCAAGATCTTCACCTGATGTTCCTCATAGGATATATAATATTCTAAATTTACCACATTTGAATTCAGTACATGTGAGGGACTATTTATGTACTTTCTCGAGAAGGATACATGGAATACTTCATGTACTTGAGACATTGAAGTTGGAAGTTCTAGTCGATATGCCACAACTCCGACACGGTCAAGGAAATGAAAGGGGATGATGTACCTAGTAATTATCCTTCCTTTCATCATAATTATTGTGATCATATTATTGGATATATGTGGAGGAATAACAAGTCTCCAACCATAAACTCAAGGTCAAATTGGCGACTGTTTTCATATATCTTTCATCGAAATTGGGATACTTTTATGTCCATCTAAATTGTTTTCAAATTTTCCACAATTTATTCCACAATTTTAGGTCCAAGAAGATTATTTTCTCAAACATCATCCCAACATTCTAGTGTTCTGCATCTTTTCCATTAAAGGGTTTTATATGGTGCCATTTTAACGGTTGAGTGGAAACTGCTGTTTGTTAGAGATTTGACTGGTGTTAAATATGTGTACCATCCTACTTTGATGTCTATAAAAAACGATCTCAACATTTCTTTCAATTTTTTAATAGTCCAAATAGATTTTATATCATTTTGAGGATGGAATGCCCTACCAATGTTCATCTCAACTCCTAGATCATGTTTGATACTTTTCTATAACATGGTGTTAAATCTCGAATCATGATTTGATACAATGGTTAGTGGTACTCCATACAACCTTACCACTTATATGACGTATATCTGTGCATGTTTATCTAGTGATAATTCCTATAAAATTTAAATAATGTGATTTTTATTTGTTATATAATCCAAAAAAATAGAAATATATTTTTCCCATTAGATATCTTTAGAAGACCAGTGAAAATGGTCATCATAATATTCTCCCGCTTCCACATTGGTATGTGTAGTGGTTGTATCATACCCTTTTTTCTTTTTTCCTTCACTTGATTACATTCTAGGAATTTTGATTTATATTTCGTGGTACCCTACATTATATTGTCCCACAAATAGTTCTCTCTAAGATAACAATAAATCATTGTGCTCTCTAGGTGAATATATAAGGCCGATCTATGTGAAACTTTTCGAAGCACCTCCTTCTTTATCAATGGATTAATTATTACACATAGTCATTATCTAAATCTTACAACTCCTAACACATATATTTTAAACTACAAGGATTTCATCTTTCTTATATCCTCCACCCTCACCTATAATTCCACATCATTCCTTTGAGAATCAATTATTTTTCTCCAAAAGGGATGGTTGAGAAATCATTAGAGAAAGGATTGATGATGCATATTCCTTTATGATTCCAATGTCTATAGTTTTAAATTATATGAATATTGTATCCTTATCAGTTATGATAATTGATAAAGACGTTGAATCTTTTATAATTAGAGCATTTGATACCTTATATTCTTTACCAAAATGGTAGTAGTTTGAGAATTCATTATTCCTTATGTTCTATAACGATCTTCACTAGAGCCTATTAATATAATTCTATGTGAATATATATTTTATAGTATTAATATAGTATGTATCTCACTTTTATACCCATATATAGGGTGCATCCATATTATCACTACAAATATCGTAGGTGCTAAATCCATATCATGCCTGAGATTTGTTTTCTCATTGAATTTAAATTTCCTCTGGGAAAACACTACCACTCAATTGTTTTTCATTATTGAACAACCTAATTCCTTTATTAAATCATCGTTATGTACTACAAAGTGTTCCCCACTTTTCGGTAGTGTGAGAAATTGTGTATTAATAATCATCATTTTCATCTCTTTGAATAAATATTCACATTCAATGGTCCATTCATACATCAATACCTTCAATGTTAAAATGGATAGTGAGTTTTAAAATAATGATAATTTATTCTAAAATCATTTTTATAACCCTATAGACTAAGGAAACTACGAATTTCATTTACATATGTTGTCTTGGTCCACACTTGGATTGCCTTTGTCTTGGAAGGGTCCATAGATATTCCTTTACTAGTAATAACATTCCCCTGGAATGATACTTCCTTCTTATAGAAATCACATTTACTTTACATTGCATTAAATTTATCCCTTCACAATTTCCCCAACATAGTATCAATATTCTCCTCATGCCCCTACATTCTCAAAGAGTATATTATAATATCATTAATAAATACTACAACAAATTTTTAAAGTATTCTATAAAAACACTATGCATTAAATCCATGAAATTTATGGTAAAGTTACCAACACCAAAGGGTATCACTGTGAACTAATAGAAATTATACCTCATTCAAAAGTTATTCTTTGGAATATCTTCCATCCTCATCTTTAATTGGAGACATCCCAACTAAAGTTCCACCTTAGATAAATAAATGGACCCACATAGCTGATCGAACAAGTCATCTATCCATGGTAGAGGATAAATTTTATTTTTCATGATTTTATTATGACCATGATAATAAATGTTGAGGCACATTTATTTATTCTTCTTCTTGAATAAGCGGACTAGTTCACACCATGGTGAAGCACTCAGGTATATACAATTGTTGTCTAGATATTCCTCTATTAGATTATTCAATTATTTCAGATCAACATTGGATATTAAATAAGTTGTATTTTATATAGGTAGGTATCCAAGAAAAAATTATATTGATAACTCAACCTATCGTTCCAGTGGAAGATGATGAAGCTCTTTAGGAAACACATAAGTGCAGTCCCTCAAAACGGGCATGTCTTTGAACATGTTTCACAAGTTTTTGTCAATCATTTGACCTATATATTCTTTATCATAAGGAAATAATACCTAATATTTTGATTATGATTATAAAGGACTTTTATCCTCTTCCTCACACTTGTATAAAATTAAAGGATAATTTAGGATGTAAAAAAGTGATCTCCCTATTCCGTCTGTCAATGTTATACTTGTATAATGATATTCAATACATTCCAAAAATAGAATAAAACTCAACCAAAGAGACAATAATAAGATTTACTAGGTGTTTCAATCCTTAAAAAATCACCGAGGAGGAGTTATAAAAATTGGATGCAATCATTTCCCCATTTTCTATTCTCACAGACTACCCAACTACATATATTTGATGTAGTGTTTGAATGGATATACTAAACATTAAAGATACAATTGTATATTTAGAACCATCCAAAAATAGTATTTTCACTATTCTTTAATTGAAAATTAGAATACATATATCCACACTATATTCATGATCCCCATCAGTATAAGTGATATCATATTCCATTCCATGCTATCTTGAGGGTTGTTTTCGTTAATTTCCTCCAACAATCCTTGGCTCAGGTAAATGGTTCACATAATTCCCATTATGCATGTATTTGAAACACTAATCAACATGTGAGTGTCAATCTCAACCTTCTACTATTATTATTTATTAGTGGGAATCGATAAATCACTTTATTTGTTTTTATCCAAATTCCTAATTCTTCAACATTTGAATCATTTCGTGGTATTCATTAGATAGTTCCCAGGATTCTTCTTCCAATAATCATTACATGTGGGATTTTGGGATTCGTTTGAAACATGGTATTTAACATCTTATCCACTCCTAATACACTCCATTTTCTTATTTTTATCACTTGGCCTATCACTGAGAGTCTATAGTCTCCATTTCATCCTTAAGGGTACAATTGATAATCTCTTCAAAGCTATCAAAGTCTCAAATCAACAAATCTTTTTGTAGAAACTAATTTAATCTACTAAATAAGTGATCAACCTTGACATCAATTTTCATGAAAAATATGTATCCATATCTTGAAATTCTTTGTTCAAACACCCTGATAGACTTCTCTTCACTTTATTTTAGTCCTTGGAACTCCCTTCACATCCTGAGATGGAGGGTTAAGGGAAAATATATATTGACAATTTTTTCTTGAATTCCACCCAATCATAGAAATCAATTTCATCCTTGGATGTTGTGTTTTAGATCAGTTTCGACCACTGATCTATTTTCCCATCAAAGCGATAGAAATATAGTCTGACTTTCTTTTTCTCTGAACATTATAGGATAGAGAATATATATTTAATGGAGTCAATAAACTATTATTTGAGGAGGGGTAAAAATATGTGCTAAACATGAGAGGAAATTTCATGAATAATAGATTAAATTACAAATTTCTCTTTCTAAGGAGAGGTATCATGGTCCATGTGGTTGAAGGTATAATCCATGACATGAGCCAATTGATCAAGTACTATCATGAAGATTTGAGCACCCGTTCCAATCATACATGGAATATCATTAGGGAAATCATCACATTACCTATAACATTAATTATTGGAATGTATTGTTTTATTCAAATCCATTAACTAATAAAAATAATGTAAAATTACAGGGGCTTGAATACATAACAAATAAGCATAATAGAAAGAATCATTGAACATAAAATGATAAAACTGTAAAAGAAAATTTTATCTTTAATTGGGATTCCTTCAGTTTTAATATATATTATCCATGATCAGTTTCCTATTATATATTTTTATATTATGTTTATAACCTTAATGGTGATTTGCATTGAGCTTAGGAATTTAACAATGCATATCCATGAGGAGTGTCATATTAGGTCGGTAGTAAAGACTGTTATCATGCACCAGGTAACCCTGAGTCCAACCCAGAACACATTGTAATATTTATTACTCTTAGGTACTTCTGAGAGAGATCCATGTGAAGTTGTAGTATCTTAATGGGGATTTATTTTCATGATAAACCAATTATGCTATACTAACCAAATTTTTTCTTTCATTACTCATATACCGTCTTATCACTATGGTTTTTATTAAAGTTATCTATTCCCAATAAATAAAAATAATTTAAACTTCATCGAATACATCATATGGATACCCTATCCACTAACATATATTATGACACGGTTTAAAGCATAATTAATCATTAAATTACAAACCATGGATCCCAAATTATATTGTCTTAGAGATTTGGTACAATATTAAACATCATGAATACAAATGAAAACATATTTTATTCCATATTCATAAAGAGATCCTTACATACTTTGAGCCCTAACAACTACATAGGATACATGGGAGAATACATGGATAAAGGTATGAGGTAAAAATCCTAACATGGAAATAATAATTAATATAATGCTTAGAAAATGGGTTAGAAGGCATAACAAAATGATATAAAAATTAATGGAATGTGATTAAACATATGGAATTGTAACATATTGAACATGGGGTCATATAACCATTGAATCATAATAATGTGGTATAAACATAACACATGAATTTTTCAGGATTCAAGGGACATTTAACATGGGGAATCATGCATCAAGGCTGACCACAATGATTATTTCACATGGATCACTAGTCAAGGCTAACCACCAATTTCATTTAAAAGGACCTCTCACGAGACAAAAAAAATACCAAATGAATTTGATTTCCGTCTAGTCATACCTATGATAACATGTTAACGAATATGTTTTCCACATAATGAATCATATATACAAAATAAAAAATAAATATAAGGGTTACCCATTGAATGAATTAGGTATCATAATCAAGACAAAAGGAATATCAAAAGAAAATATCACAATGGTGTCCATGAATGGTCAGTTTTAAATCATAAGTGGTCATTCAAAAGCTAATATATGAATATATAATTGTAAGTTATATCAAACTAAAGTGAAATATTATAAAAATAATATTTAATAAAATTTATAAATAAATCATTTTATTACAGTTTAAGGAAAAACATTCAATATAATTTAAAATGTGAAAGGAATAATTGATTATTTAAAACAAAAAATGTTCAAATAAATTTATTCATGATTTAATAAGTGAAGTTAGAAAAATAATGTTTTCTTAAAAATATTTATGGATTTAACATGATAATGGGTATGAAATTAAGAATTTCTATTTAATAAGGCATTCTTATCACGAATAATTGCTAAGGGGACCTTTTTAGAACAAGTGTTCACATCAATGATGGATGATTCTATATAGATACAAATATTTAGAACATATAAAAATAATTTATAATAATTAACCAAAAATAAATTATTATAAAATTATGGAAATGATAGATAATGAATAACCCAATGGAAAAATACAGGTTCTGAAAGGATCCAATACATTATGTCTGAATATATTGTGAATTTAATATTATTGTTATGTATAATCAAAAAAAAATTACTAACTAAAAAGTAGATAACCTTTTCTATATAAAAAATATTTATTTTTATTTTATTAAGTTATTTTATAGCCTTTTTTATTAGTTATAGTATTCATTTTATCATTTTGGAGTGTTCATTTTCATAATTTTCATGATCGGTTTGCTTGGATATGAGTATGAAAGTATGTTTAGAATTTCAATAATTCTATTGAATGTATATTTTTTTATTAATGAATATACAGAAGTGTAATTATTCATATATTCTATGAAATAGATTGTTTACCATGGTAAACCAATAACCGAACTGGTCCTAACAAATCCCAAAGGTCATTCCCAACCCCCACTGGTCGGCAACAAATACCTGGCGTCATACAAAATTAAATTGGGATTGATTTTTCGACTAAAAATATTAAAGGAAAATAAATAAGAAAATATTCATAATAAATGAATCTTCTATCAGAGTAGTGTACCAGAATTCAACCATTATTTAAAGAATAATGTGCTACAACACAAATACCAAAATTGGGGGAAAACATCCCAAGTCCTTAAGTATAAAACTCACCAACTACAAGGATAAATAGTTAGACCCAAATCCAAGAGAGCCATTCCAATTTTTAAACATGTAATGAGATAATCTATAGACCCCCAAAGGCACGAGTAAGATTTCAGCTGAAATCATAGTAGGGTCTCTCCAAGGTTTCAATAACAGAAACTATTAATCGATTAACAAATGGAATTATTTAAATTTAAAATAAACACGTTTGGTATTTTAAATAATGTTTTAAAAAATATTTTTATATGGTTTAACTTATCTAAAATAATTTAAGAAATGTATTTTCAACTGATAGAACATATCATAAATAATGGATTAAAAAATTATATAAAATAGATTATATAAATTCAAAAGGAATGTAAATTGGTTTAACAACCTTGGTATATATTTAAATTTCTGACATAAAACAAGTGAGAAATATGATAATATACTAAATAGGTACGAAAGATCTAGGCAATAGGTCTATGCACACAATAAGAGATCATAATAATATGTGTACACACACATCCATTTGACACCGGTGAAATGTGAAACACCACCATCGGATTAGAGATGTGACAAACTGTATTTATGTTATTGAATGTCATATAATCATTGAGTGTGTCGATATTACTCACAAACTACATATGTATTGAATTTTATATTACATAATCAGTGATGGTAAATTTATTTCAAGACTTCTTAAAATACAATTAGATTCCATCCACCTATTTCAAAGGCCATTTTTCTATTTTAATCCAAAATAGTTTTTAATAAAAACATGAGTTCATAACTAGATAAAACCTCTGTGTTTAAAACAAAATATTTTAAGCCATTTTCACATTCTTGAAATCCATTAACAAAAAATTCCATCAATTTCACAATTCTTTTTCTGAACTAAGTTCAAAAATTTAATCAAATTAATTTCCATCTATTTGCAAATACATCGCAATTCACCGGATTGGGAGTTTTTCCAAATTTTCTTCCAAACACATTTTAATCCAAATAATTCACTAGGTTTGGGTTTTAATCAAAACCAATTGAAATAAATTAAAAAACAATTATTTTAAACAAATGACAAAAATAAATAAATAAATTCAAGGTTATTTAATTTGGACAAATAAAGTAGAATCACCTACCTTTTCCAAAACAGATCACTCATAAAAAACCGACCATCGATAATGGAGGTGCCAAAGACCTCGAAACATAACATAGTGATGATATCCCACATCATAGAAAATGGATACATAAATTTCAGGATGATATATTGAAATACCAAAGGAGGAGGATGAGAGAAATATGAATAGTATGTGAGAAAACATAATAGGGGAGAACAGTTACAATGAAATGACAATTGAGCAATGAACGAAACGATCAAGAAAGGTTGGAGATCTCTAAGATCACCTAAGGAAGGCTTTGGTTCGAGGGGAATTAATTTAGAGAATATAAAAAAGAGATATATCAGTAGTTCATCCTGTTTAAAAACAATAGTTGGGGTATTATATAATGTGTACTAATATTACAATTCTTGAAATAGTCATGTTTCATTACATCTGAAAAATGCATCGCATTAAGAAAAATAAAATTAATTAAATGACTCGTGATGTGTATAGTATCTTCACATCATATAACATTTCATTGTGAGGATATTATAATTACATATAGCTTTATATGGTATAAACCCAATGAACAATACATGTCATGTAATCTAGTTACATGGCATGTAACCCTCTGGAAGCCTTCACGAAATGCGGGACAAATATCAAAGTATAACAAATGTATGACATCTCTATTACATGTATCCTCACACTTTCTTATCAACCCTACCTAAATAATAAAAATGTAAAAAATGAGATTTTTAAGATGTACATGTCAGGTTGGTAATGATATGCGGAAACATCCAGACTATAAATAATTATTATCCCCAAAAATAAAATAAAGATGATTCCTTGAAAAAAAATATGTAGCCAATTATCTTTCATTTGTATCATTTGTTCCAATGCCTTATAATTTTCACAACCCTGATGTCATAGGACATATTCCAAAGTTATTTTCCTCCCACAAAGTACCTTCATCTCATAATCAACTATCTAAACTGGTTCTTTGTTAATGATAAATCATGCTAAATCTCTAGATTACTCCAGCTAAAAACCTATGATGGATCAGAGAGAAATTGTATCATTTTATGTATCAATGTAAGCCATGTTGGAAGCCATAATGGTATGAAACATTCCATATTAATCAAAAACCTCATATGGTCCCACAAATTATGGAGACAGTTTCCCTTTCCAACCAAGATGTTGATGGAAAAACTAGGGTGAAAGATTCAAGAATACCTAGTCATGAACAAAGAACTCCAATGGTCTATGGGGAAAATACACATAATTCATATATGATATCGTGCCTTCAACATTCTCATTCAAATTAATTGAATATCATCTATTAACTCTCACAAGAATCTTGGTCTATCCAATGAACTTTCACCATTCTCTGCCCAACACAATAGAGATTTACAAGGCCAACCAAAAAATACCTCAAAAGGTTATATTCTAATTAGTGACTGGTATCTCTTGTTATATTAAGACTCAACCAGCCACCAGTGATCAATCCCAACCCCATGAATGTTGAGAACACATGCTTAGAGAATATTCTCAAGAATCTATATACGTGTTTCTATCTTGAAATCTAAATATAGATGGTCGGTTATGCTAAAAATGACCTGATATACCAGTGAATCCTAAAGGAATGTAAAAAATTTAAAAGATAAATAATTATCTATATAAGAAAATATAGAATATAAAACTTATTTAATAGAGACAATCTCTTAAACATAAATATTTCTAAACTCTTTAACCTTCTTAATACCGTGAATGGGTATAAAGGGATCCGACATGTTCAGCCTGTCGATCACCACAAATATCAACTTATTCATTCTCTAGGTATGAGGAAACCCAACCATAATGTCCATATTTATTTTCTCATAGTTTTTTTGTATACTGGAAGTGGCTAACATGAAGGCGAATGTTTCTGGTGCATGAAATTCACTTTTTGGCATATATAACAATGAGAAATGAACTTGACAGTGCCTTGTCTCTTACCTATACAACAGAACGAATTCCACATTCTATTGAACATCTCAGTGGTTCCTAGGTGCATAGACCAATAGGAATTTTTATAGTCCACTAGCACATCTTTAATTGAATATAAATTAATAACATAGTGATATTGATAAGTTAGAAAACCCTTATAAGGTAAATACCACTATGCAACTATCTTCTCACTATAAAGACAGTATCTAATGAAACATAATTCATCATCTATCTATTGATCATGAGGAATCATATCCTGAAAAGAGGGATTAAACTGAATAATGTAAAAATAAACTAAAGCCTCTTTATCCTGAACTCTAACATACAACTGTGTAAAAATAATCATCAAATTCCACTCTTCCAATGATTCTTTCACTACAGGTGTTGGAAGTTTCCTTCTCAAAGATTATAAAATGAAATTCCCTTTCCCTAGGGTATATGTGATGTCAATGATGAATGATTTTAGGTATTACCCCAATTCTTGTGGTGGAGGTTGAAATCTTTATGAGATAATATATGACTCGATATTTTGTGGTTTGAAGAAATAATAAACCATTCGATGAAAAGGTACTGCCACTAACTTTTAGGAGAGTGAAACACTGTTTCAAGCCCCATGGAATTGGTAGGATTATTCATCTTATGTGGTCTATGTAGAAGAGATTAATTAGTTACTACATGATTAACCTTTAAAAAACGT
Organism: Viscum album; assembly: GCA_963277665.1. Lineage (NCBI taxonomy): Eukaryota > Viridiplantae > Streptophyta > Magnoliopsida > Santalales > Viscaceae > Viscum > Viscum album. Next base: position 608,679,742 of record OY728129.1, on the reverse strand, counting down.
ATCAAATCCTTACCTAATGCAACACAGAAAACCACATAGACCTACAAAACCTCGAGAAGAGTCAACACCAGTAAAGTTTTCAAAAGGCATTTCAGCTCCACAAAATAAATCTGACCACTATCAGTCAAAGAAAATATCACCCCTTTCGATTTAGAGATGTTATCAATGAATACATCGTTAATAAGCCCTTCAAAAACCACTGATAACATCATCTAATCCAAAGAATCTTTGATAGGCAGTATCCTAAATGTGATACCCTTTTATCCTCAACTTATGGTAACTATATTGATGGATGGTCATTGAAAAAAAAATTCTCCCCTTTCAAATAATCAAATCGATCATACATCAATGAAAACAAATACTTATTCGATACTATAACTTTATTGATCTTTTTTTACTCAACACATAAGCGAATATATCCATGATCCTTCGTAGAAAAGATAATTGGTGATGCCCAAGGTGAGACAGTCAAGAATATAACGAATTTATCATGATAATCATACAAATGGGGCATCATCTCTTTCATTTCTCCTAGATCCATAAGGAAAGTCTGAATATAAATTTTTTGAGTACCATGCATTAAGTCAATGGAAAACTCAATCTCTAATACTAGTGGAAGACCTATGAAATAAGAGGGAAACACATTGGGAAACTCAATGAACAATAGTGGGAGATCACATCAAAAGGATTCCATTTATATATCCAACGAAATCACTAATTTTACCTTCCATATCATTTGAAAATAATTCTTGGCCTGGAAGGCCTTGAACCCATTCTACGTGAAAGAAAAGTGACACACTACCAGGTGTAGTAAGTTAAAAATGTAAAAGAAAACAATCAACATAGGATTTATTAAAAATCAGTCAGCGAATTCTTAAAATGATACCAATAGTGTTTATATAGAGATCTAGAAAGCTCCATGAAAGCTCAAAATAAATTAGGAGAAAACAAATGGGGTGATATGGTGGCCCTACTCTCCCTTCATACCACTAGGTGTAGTAATATCCATTGTAGAAGATAATATCTCTATATAATTATTTAACAGATAACAATACTGGTTAAAAAAAATGAATGAGATGAACCAATATCAAATTGAGTAGTCAGTAATAATGAAACAATAGTAATGGTACCTCTTATAGCTCCTGGACTCATATCCAGTACCTTTTTATAATCTTTCACGATGTGATGAATCTTAATTCTAAATGCCTATGTATGGAACCCTTTTATATGTGAAGCATCTAATTTCCACATAGTTTCATGAAGAGTTTATGATCCAGTTCCAATAAACATAATAGAAAATATATTGATGAATCACTATAAGTATCTTTAACATCTATTGGATCAATAATTCTCATATTCTCAGTGAAACCCCTCTAATAATTTCACATCTTTACACACTAATAGAAATTAAATTTACTTCCTTTAGATGTTTTTGGAGGACTAGAATTTCCCAACCATCATGAAATTACTCGAGAATCACCGCATTTTATCTTTACCTTGATGGAAGTCACACTACTACTAGGAGAAAAAGGAACTCCCATTAACCCTGACCTTCCTGCCATGTACAACTAGATCATTATATCCATAGCTAGCACATCAGCATAAGTGGGAATCTTTAGCAAGAAAAAAGATATTGGATGTCTGATCAAATTCCCAGCTTGAACCATTGAGACGTTATTATCTCATTAGATATAATCAGTATAAAAAACTACTTCAGACTAGAAAAGATATTTGAATAGTTTTTCAGGATTCTATTGGCCCACTCAATCTTAAAAAACTACATATCCTTAGCCAACACCATTGAATTTTAATATAACAGGTCGGTGAATTGTACCTTAATGTCCTTCCAATCTAAGCCCTCATGTTTCTTCTTTATCACCATTATGTCCCAATAACATCTGCTGAGTCCCTCCATCATGATGGGGTCACACTTCACATTTTTCTCATATAGTGTCTCTAAGTTTTCAAATAGACACTAAATCCTACCCATCAATTCCTCATCATTTTTAGGGTCAATGGATCCATTGAAAATTGGTGGAATTTGAAGAATTAACTCTTGATTATGATTACAAAAAATTCCATGAGGTTCTACAGTTGGATATTAAATAGGAATTGGAGGTAGTTCCTATCCTAGAGCATGAACAATGCGCATAATCACCTCAACTGGATTTAGTTCCACTAACGGATTCACTCACTACAATTCAGAAGAATCCTTATCTTAGATCTGATTCTCACATATTATCAGAGGTGTGATCATACACAACATTAGCTTATATCATTAAAGATATTAGATAATGCTGAAATAGAGTAATGAGGGAAACAATGTCTTGACCTTTATAATATTGAATATTTGGATTTAACTATATCCAAATCAAAATATATAATATTCTAGAACTAATACATTTGTTTTCTTTCCTTAACCACCCCTGGTGACAGAAGGTTCTTTGTAGTGATATGTGGTCTGGAACTCAGTCACAACTACCTCCAATGCCCCAAATAGAATACTCATATCTTTACTAACATCATGGAAATATGTAAATACTACACTTATGATACCAATTTTTCACATACAATCCCGGTTACCTTGGTAGTCCAATAACTGAGCTGACATTGAAATAGCCTGAAGGGCATTCCCAATCCCCAAGGGTTGATGAACAGAACCTGGATCCATACAATCTAAAAGTGAGAATGAATTTTCCCCTAACAATATTGAATAAAAATTAACAAGACATAATGTGTAACAAAATAAACTCAACCTATAAGAAATATAACAATCTTAAAATAGGAATTAAAGCCAAAATTTATACAACCTATGTCCCAAAATAGCAAAAAAATCATAAGTACCTATGGACACAACTCACCAAGCCCAAGGCTCAACTGATAGATCCACCTCCAAAAGAACATTTCCACTTTCCTTATCATGGATGGAGATAATCAAAATAAACACACAGCAATATGTTGGGTGTGTGTTAAAATCCTAGTACAGTCTCACCAATGATTCCATAAAAGATTCCAATAATTGATTATCCAAATGAATGATTTATATTTTTAATAAACTTTTTGGGAAATTTACACTAGATTTAAATAAATCATGCTATAAATATAAAATGAGAGAAAATACATTACTCAAAGGCTTTATATGGGATGGAATGCTTCTAAAACAATGTCTTAAAAATTAAATATAAAATAGTTTATAATAATTCTCAAGGCATGTAATGAATTTTAAAAACATTGGGATATATTTATATCTCAAATATAAAAAAATCATGATACATGGTCATCTTCCAAATTGGTATGAAATTTCAAGGCTAAAAGAGTTCACACTATCTATGTGATCATGACAGTATGCGTATAGATAGGCCCCTCTAACACTAGAATAAGGCAACTCATCACCATCATATTGAGGATGTGACCTATTGTATTTAGGTTTATGAATGTATATAATTATAAAGTGTTTCTGAATAACTCAAAATGTACTTAAGGATTGCATGTAATATTTCAAAATAAATGATGGTATTTTTTAATACATATTAAAATAAAAATGAATCACATTCATCAGTTTGAAATTTTAATTTTAAAATAAAAAACAGAATAGTTTTTAATTAAAAAAACATTCCTTTTTATAATGATAAACCACTGGGTTTCTATCAAAACATTTTATGCTATTTTAACAATTATTTAATACATTAAAAACCAATTAAATCAATTTAACATTTAATTTCTGTAATTAGATTCAAAAAATTAATAAAACTATTTCCATTCATTTTGAAACACGTCCCAATTCAACAGAATTTGGGGATTTCCCCAATTTATATTAGAAACCATTTAGAATAACTCAATTAACATGAATTAGGTTTTAATCAAAAACAATTGAATGAAATTACCAAAAATAAAATTTTAATAAAATAAATAAATAAATATAGAAATTAAATGTTATTCAGTTTATCCAAGTCGAACAGAATCACCCATAATTTTCCCAAAATTCAACTCTCACAATTAAACCCACTAATAAGAACAAATTCATTGAAGGCCATGAAACTAAAGATAGAAATGAGATCTAACATCACAAAGTATAGATCCATCAATTTAGAAATTCTCTATTGAAATTCCAAAGGAGGATAAATATATAAATGCAATGAATGAGGGATAAATATTACTCAGGAATATCACTTCCAAAACAAAGATTATAGAACACCAAATGAAATGATATATAGGGTTGGTGAGCTCCACGGTCACATGGTGAAAGATTTAGGTTGAATGGAATAAATTTGGAGAGGATCCAAAAGAGATAGACCAATCATTCTTCCAATTTAAAAACAGAAACATGGGTATTACAAGGCATGTAATCCCATTACATGTTATGAAATAATATTTTTTTCATAACCACCAAAAAATGCATCGCTTTAAATGAAAATATGTTCATTTAATGACTCACGAAGTGTAATGAATCATCACACACTGTAACCATTAACATTGAAAATATTCTCAGGACATTCACTTTATCATTTAATTAACCCATAAAACATTACACATCATGTATCCTAGTTACAAGGAGTGGAACCCTCCAGTATCCTAAAAAAAGTTTTTGTTAAAGCTGAATGTCCAACAAATCCATGACATCACTATTACAACTGTCCTCAAAATTCTTTCTCAACCATACCAAGTCAATGAAAAGGGAAAAATGAAAAGTTTAATGATGTACCTATGAATTCTATAATTTTATGTTACAATATATATTATATTTTTTCTATTTTTGTGGATTGATTATTAGATAACATGTTAATGATAATTGTTTAAATTAATTTTAGCTTTTTTCGTATCTCAAAGAACTAGTTTTGTTTTATCATTTAGTAGTATGTATATATGATGGAATTATTACATTAAATAAGATATAATAGATATATTATATCACATATCAACCCTAAAAATGGTCTCATGACCAACATTGAAGATAGTAATAGAAATTGATAACCTGTTATCCTTGAATTTGATAAATTAACACATCAAAAACAATGTTTTTATTTATTGAAAAAAAGATTGTGGAAATAACTATAGATGGATTATTCCATAAACATAATAATATAATTGTATATTTAAGGAACTAGATTTATCATCCCATATGGATGAGGGAAGGTAATGATAGAATATGAAAATAAATAACTTTAAATGAAAATAAAAGAAAATGAAAGTTGAATTTACCTCATGATTTTTTTGATCTTGAAAAACCTACATAGGGAAGAGGTTTTGGTATTTAGAGTAGAAAATGATCTCCTAGATATTGGGTAGGTGTTTTGGAAGAGTATTTTTTAGAATTTGTACATGTCTCAAAACATGGAATTTGTTAGGAGAAGAGGTAGTGAGGGGTGTTTTGTCATTATTTTACTAATTTGCTTATTCTATTGACTAAAGTCTATGAATAATTTGATCATTGTCACCAAAAATAATTAAAAAATGAATTATTGTTTGATTTTTTTTTCTTATATTAGTAATAAACAATCTAGGACTCAAAAAACAATTATTTCATATATATTGTATTTTAATGTACTATTTTTATTAACCCAAAATTCATTTATTTTAAAAATATCAAAAACAATTTACCGTACTCTTTTTTCATTGTGTATAATTAAAAATTGAACTCTATTTTTTAAACTAATATTATAAATATGATTACATTAATTTTTAATTAAAATAAATATTCACTTCAAAAAATTGTGATTTTAAAATTATAACTAATTTTATAACCAATTGAAAAATGAAATTTTTTCTTATAAAATTATATTAAAATAATAATACAAATAAAATTAATTTATGACTAATTTTATGAAAATAATTTTCAATTTAAATAATTATTTTAAATACAAATTTATTATTAAATATATATATAATTTGCAAAAAAAACCACACTTAATTTATCATTTATGACATATTAATTTAATTATTATAATATATAGATATATCATATATTTACATATAATATTCCCAAATAAATTTTATACATTCTTAGGTGAGGTTACAAATCCAATGGATGATTTACTGTTCAAAAACATTATATTACAATTCATTTGTTCATGTTACTATTTCATTAGTATAAGTTATTTGTCTTCGATAAATACCCCATATTTCATTCATTTTTCAATTATATTGTTTTTCATGTTTCACTAATGTTATTTGTTTTTAATTTTACTATATAACCTAATTATTAGAAATTTATTTCAATTTATAAAGTTTTGGGTTGTTACAATCACAACATTATCCCTGATACACATTGTTTATATGGTTTCCCTTTTTTCCCACAATATTCTAAAATAGAAATGGTTTTTAAGAAAGATAAGTCAAGAAGACATGAATATGAAAATTATCCCATTCTGAAATTAAATTTAATGGAATATCTTATGGGATCCCGATGTTTAGTTAATTTCTAAAAGAAATATTCTTGGATTATTTAATATACTTAACCCCAAACTAAGAATTTTCACTAATAATATATAATACTAATTCCAAAATTATCTTATTCATGAAATAATACCAACTATAGTAACACTAACATTTCATATACTACTATTACAACATTTTAAAGATAAAAAATATAATAATTTCATTAAACTAGAATCCCTATTATTAGCGTCACGGGAAAATTATGATCAAACCTAACATTTAGATAATAAAACATAAAAATTATTTAACACATTCTTTACAATATTCTTAGTGGACCTCATGTACTAATTAGTATAAGTAGTCACCTGAGGATACACATCAAAGAGTGGGGTGGGCTAAAATCCTAGTAAGAGGATAGATAATAATGATAATCAATATATCATGGGTTAGCATAATGATCCTTATTATAAAGTGGGATAATCATAGTAATCCTTAGTAGAAGCATCAGATGGAGGCATGAAATGTGGAAATACATAAAAATAAAATATCATGACTTATTAGTGGGCTCACACACATCTTTATGAACAAGGATAGCATCATGTTCACGAATAACATATGTGTATAACCATAAAATCATCATTTTTATAAAATATAACATCATTTTCACATATATTAAACATTATCTCATGAAATATTTGAAATTACATAATGCATTAGAGTGATATAAAATTATGGGTGCACCAATGACATCATAAGATTAATATAAGAATGTATGACCCACAAAATGTATATCAATATTTGGGAAAAAATAACCCATGGAGAGAAAATTTGTTTCCTGAGATATTCATAAAGGACACATTCATGGATAAAATTAGGGGTTTCCAAAATATAATGTTAATAACATACATGATATGACAATCATCAGTCTTTGGTGAATTAGAAACAATCTTAATAGAATTAAAAGATCTATTTTTATAAGGAATAGTTATTTTGTAAAAATATATACATTTGACATGAAATAAAATTGGAAACATGTAAATCCATGAAAATAAAATGGAAGAAAAAAGAAATTATATATCATGAATATTATAATAAAAACCACACTGAAATTTGGAATCAGTGTGAAGTAACCCAAAAAAGTAAATTTAGTTTTAAAATCCCCTTATCTTATGTCCAAATGACTTATTCACATTAATATAAAAGATAAAAAATAATATTTATTAAAACATAAGTAAAAAAATCAACATTTATATTTAATTATTCATTATAATTTTATTATATTTCTTTATGGACAATTTGAAGAGTTATAGAGGTCAATTTCATCATTCAGGATTGTTTGTTTCATTGGAATTCATGATGGATTCACTTGTATATATGTATGGTAGATCATGTAAAAAGGGTATAATTATATAAAATTTCAATTAAATGTTATTAATGAAATTATAGGAGATTTAGTTATCTTATATATTATTTTATTTCTTGACATGATGATATACCCATAGATAAAATGTTAATGATTATAGATTTGATTAATTTGGGCAGTTTTCGATCATATCGAACTCATATTGTTTTATTATTTAATATTATGGATATATGTCAATTATACATCAAAAAATGTTAAAAATTTAAAATTTAAAATCTATCTCAACCATTATAATGGTTTTATTTCCATCCATGAAAGCGGTCAAATAAAATTAAAACAATTCATTTACAATGGTTGTAAAATGAAAAAACATGAATGAAGATTTCATTTTTTGAATGAAATGGAGAGTAGACGAGGTTTGATGATGAAATATTCCATTAAAAAATAAAATTGCATCATATATATAATAATTGATTTATCATGTCACTTGAATAATGGAATGTGTAAAGATAATTAGAAAAGAAAATAAATTGAAAATAAATTAAGAGAAAATGAAACATGATTTTTCCTCTTGAATTCTTATCCTTGTAGACCACATTAGGGAAATAAGTTTTTCTATTGTTTTTATCCAAATACTCATGTAAGTATGTGAAATTATTGGGAAGATCATTGGGGAGAAACTATACAATCATCCAAGGATTCTAGTATTAAGGAGAATAGGTGGTGAGGGGTTGTATTTATTGGGGAGGAGGGTTGTTTTTTATATATTAGTTCATTATTTTGAATTAGGAATATGAATAGTTTCAATTACCATGAATAAGTATAATAATGTGAGTTTGATATTCTGATATTACAGTTCCTACATTTCACACACATCATACATGATTACCAAATTCATATATTTGTTAAACACCATAAATTATCATATTTGAATATATAGTTAAAATTATACTATTTTAGAAAGATAAAAAAATTCTTCCTAGTATTTTTTCGTTGAATATAATTCATATATGAAGTCCATTTTATAAAAACAGTTTTCTAAATATTATTTATTAAATTTTTAATTAAAAATATCATTTTCTTGGAAATTTCTAATTTTAAAATTATAATTTATTTTATAACATAGTGAAAAATTAGTTAAGGTCTTATATAATTATATACTAATAATAATAAAAAAATATATTAATTTTTTAATATATTTTTAGAATATATTTGTTTTAATCATTTAATTAATGATATAATTTGGCATAAACATTTATGTTTTTAAAAAATACTGACACATAATTATTAATTATTAAAACATTTATTTTCTTATACTATGATATAAATATATCATATTGTAATTTATACGATGTATAAATTTAATTTATACTTTAATAGCTGAGTTTACTTTTATATTATCCAATTTAATATTTATAATTGTCAAAATACTATTGCAAATTTCAGGTTATTATTCCCTCGATATTGGTTCCATAATTTCAAGTAATACCTATTATTTCATTTATTCATATTATATAAATATTTATTGGGTTCTCAAACTAATTTTATGTGGTTTATACTATATAATATAATTATAATTATGGAATCTAGATGGATGAATTTTTGTGTTTTTACAAATCAGCATTAGTCAAATGAGTCACAAGAATTAGAAATGAATAAGGACAAGTAAAATGATTATATCGGTGAATGAGTCTCCAATGTGCTGTAATTAAAGGATAAATTTTCACAAAAAATAAATATTTTAGGGACTTTATGGAAAAATAATATTTAGTTCTTATAGTAGTCTATATTTGAATGAACTGTCAAATGATATGAGTAGCTTTCTATTATGTGTTTCTTGTGTATTCGTGCCTTCATTGATAGACTCTAGAGGTCCATTCAACAAAAAATTTAAGAAGGATAGTATAAAGAATTATACTATTGGAAGGTATAGAAATTTGTATATTCTTTATGATAAATCTCTAAAGATAGTGGGGACAGGTTATTTTTTATTCCAGTTAAAGAATTATAGGATTCTGGAGTTTCTGTATGTATGGAATATAATTGGATAAGAAAATTTTAATCTATATGGGAAAACATGATAACGGTGGTTTATGTAATGAATTCATACATGGTACATTGAATATTTCATGTGGTTCAATGGTAACCTAAATAAGAGTGATATATTGGACACATTACCTCAGGAATTTACAACAATGGAAAATATAAGAAAAATAATTAAATTTGATGAAGTTATGTATTACTAATCAATGTAATATTTATGTTAAATAGATAAAATTCCTTTATTATAAAGGATTAATTTTTTTTGAAATTTTCATATAAATTATGTGTGGGAATTTCATCCTTAGAATCTGGATGATGATTTCATTTAGGATAAATGTAAAACAACAAAAACTATGATGTTAGAGAATGTTAATATAGTTTTGGGTCTATTTATTATAAGATCCAAAAAATCTATCTTATGTGTTACATTCATCTAAGGTTACACACATAATGTATGAGAGAATAATTCTATTTCACTAGTGAATGGTGTTCAATAATTTCATTTAGTAGGGATCCACAGTGGATAAGGATTCTGGTTGTAATATTAAATTCATACCATTATATGATGTGGGTGGATATGAAAACATGGAGTTCTGAAGATTTTTCTTATTAAAGAGGATTTTATATACTAAGCTCATGTAATGACCCAAGAAAATAATAGTGCTCTCATATGGATGAAAAGAAAATTGTATAAAATTATAGATGTATATGAATACATATAGTGTTCCTAATGTTTTTTTGGAAGAGACTATGAATTGTGATATATAATTAATCAATCATAGTATATCATCATCAAATAAATAGAAACTTAGAGAAATCTATTGGTCTTAGAGGAATATAGTTTGAAACAATTGATAAGTCTTCAAATTATTATCCTATTCGAACATTTATTCCAAATAAATAAACAATTTCATATATATGTCTCAATCATGAAACTCTCTCTACTATAGAGGTTACACATTTTTTAACAATGGGATGATGAATCTCTTTTAATCATCATAATTTTAAAAGTAAAATTCAATTAAGTGATCAACCATATGAATATAAACCTAGATGAATTTTTCATGATAGAAAATTAGCATATGATGACAAGGTTATAATAGATGGATATTTTAGAGTTTTGGACGGTTTGAAAAAGATGTTGATCACATTAGTAGAAGAAAAACTAGATCTTTAAGTGGAATTACCAGAATAAAAACACGTTTTATGATGATTTTATCAATTCCACTGGTTCTAGAGTGCTTACGGACTATGATTGATCTACCATGAGATGTAACAACATCAGATGATGTTGTTACAAATTAAATTAATCCATTACGATAAATTCATATATCTACAAATGAGATATACCAAGTTAAATGGTATGGTTATATCATTCCCTACACAATACCAATGAATAGAGATGGCCCAAAAATTATAGAATATTTTTGGAGTTTTAATGTAATTAATTTGAACGTGGTTTTTATGCGGTATGAACTTGATTTCATCTATATAACTGGAACAAGTAAGATAATAGAAAAAACTCAGAACAATGTACTACATAAAATATTTATTATTAGTTGAAGGAAGTGGATTTATGTAGAAGGTGGTGCAACACTATACTAGTAATGACAAGTATTACAACAAATTATATGTTAATATTTCAAGGAGATATTTTAAATGGTAGTTAAGAACAAAAATATCCAAATGGTGTTGATTATGGTTTCCTTAAAATGACTTCATCTAGTGTAGTTTCATGTTTAGATATAATTCATTCCTATGAATTAGATGAATATAAATATATGGAGAAACTGATAGGTTATGACGTTCACTGGAACCTTGTAAATAACATCAAACTCTAATGCATCCTTTATATTTTGAAATGCATATAGAGGAATTGGAATAAAATTTTCACTAACATCATGATGGAGTGGACATTTGTTTGAATCAATGATGTCCATTTATATTACAATAAATAGTTTTTCAATATGTTATTTTTCACCATACTTCTCTATATTTATGAAATGATAATTTAAGGTCCAATATTGTTAATAATTGAAATGACAAATTCCATGTTATCTAGATGTTTTCAGATGATGGACCTCAGTTTGAAAAAATATATTTTTTGGGATGTAGATCATATTAAACCAATGATACAATGAATTTTAACTGACTCGGAGTGAATATAATTATAATATAGTGGAGTTATCTAGAATTAGTGTAAAAAATATAATATCCATATCCCTAGTTTGGCACTTTTATCTAGGAAAGTGGAAATAACCACTAAGGAAAAACATTGTTGACTATATAACCAAGGTTGTGTATGCATCAACTATTATACAATTCTATGAATGGAATTATTTGTAGTCATTCGATCAATTCATAAGTAGTTTGTGTTATTCGTAGGACTATGTAAAACCCAAAATATGATAATTAGGATGTTTTGAACTTTATTCTCTTGTTCTAAAATTATTCTCGAAAAATTTTACATATCATCGAAAAGATCATCCATTGTGATTATTTATATAACTATATTTAAATATAAATATAGATACACAAATATGGATATATTTTTATGTGTTTAATTTATTAATAAAGGTATTTATAGGATTTAGAAGTATAAATAAATAATTTCACTCTAGATAGTGAATGTAGCGTAAGTAACATTTACGATGTTTACCAAAATAATATGAAATTTTTTTTACGAAGAACATAGAAGAAAACTAGAATATGGAACATTTGTGTAACGCCCCGACCCCAGTTACCCAGAGTCGGTGCATCATTACACAACATTGGCATGATCACAATAAAGATCAAATCTCAAAAGACCGATTGGTTTAGTAGCCTTGGAAACATTAGATATATTCATAAGTCTTAAATTACATCATAAAAATAAAAAATACAACAACAATATTTTGTCTTCATAATCCACACTATTATCCCCTCATAATATCCCTAGAGGTCATTCATAATTTACTTCTTCACGTCCTGGGAAAAAAAACTTAGAAAAGGGGTGATCTCAAATGCCCAGTAAGGATAACAATATAGCGGAATCTTTCCTAAATAAGAATAAACATTTAAGGCACTATATAACTAAAACAAAAGACTTTTAAACTTGAACTTCAACATAGTACGGAAAAAATAAAATGAAATAATTCCATTTACTTATTCATATAGATATTCTACTAATCAAATAATCACATTAAATATCGATAACCACTTTCATAATAATGGAATACATAATGTCAGAATATCATAACCACATAGCCAAGGCCTCATGCCAAGACTACCAATAAGATTTTTCCATGGCCTTGTGCCAAGACACTAGTTTGTCTCATGAGACCTACCAATGCATCGAGGAGCTATAGCGGGCTCCACATGTCACATATTAAGTCCAATGCATTCCCATATGAAAATGTTTAAACATAACATAAACATTCATATTAAAACAAGCATATGAAATGTCAATACTTTCACCATAAACTATGAATGGTATAAAAATAGCACATCCATATTCAAACATATCACAAAACATTCAATAAAATATATATGTTTTGTATCATAACAAATCAACTTCAAATAAACGTAAAATCCATCAAATGATGTTGACATAGATGAAATCAAAACTCTTTTTAGAGAAATATATCAGTTTATTTTGAAATAATTTAAGAGTAATATATTTATTAAATAAAACATTTTCTTTGAAAATATTCTTATAAGGTTGTAAGGGAAGCTTCGACGATTTTATAATAGGAGAAAATAATCGCACCCGCCGTATAAGTTAAAAAAACATTCTTACCTTAATTCTGTCGGAAAGGTTAAAAAGAACCTTCTTTGGAAAAAAACAGAATGAATCCTTTATAAAACTCTTATAAAAAGTCAAACAAGGGTATAAATTAATTTAACCCATATTCTTTTAAATAGTAAAAATGTTTTGAAATACATTTTTTTAAACATGGACGTGGATGATAAAGAGGTCCCAGAAGATTATTACGTAAAAAACAATCTCGGATAATGAAGAGATTGTCAAATAACCCTTACCTTGTACTTTTCCTTGGTTGAGGTAGGTTAACCTCCTGTATAATGGTGAAATAATTGTTATTGAATTATACATGAATCATATTCATTAATATGATATCATATATGATCTTTTAACATTGATTTTTTAATAATATCTTAGTATTACCGTTGTTTCGGGTGTTAACTTACTCGTTTTCTTTTATATGATTTGTTATGTAAGCCATGTTTGTCATGGATAGGTTGTATCTTAATCATATCCAGAATTATATCAACTCCTTAGATACTATTATTAATCATCAAATGAGATTTATACTTCAATGGATATGATGGAAAATGATTCACATTGCGTTCATGGAGACGGTAGTTCGTACGTACGCACGAGCGACAATATCATTATTTTGATATTAAAAAATTATATAATTGGATGCTATATCATATATAAAGTATAATTATCAAGTTATATTTATTATTTACATGAGTTAAACATCATTATTATACCCATACAAATAATAATTTATTGAATAACAATTACACCACGACGTGGAGACGGTAAGTCGTACATACGCACGTATGGTGACATGTTATTCAAAAGATGGATAGAATAATGAATATGATTGTATCATATTTATAATAACATTACAGTATATATAATACACTGGAGTTATTATTTTATAATGGTAATAACAAAGAAGTAAGAAGTGGAAGAAGAAAGGAACTTGGAAAAAGGGTGGTGAAATCTTTACCTCTTCTTTGGGTTCTTCCTTTTGATTTGATCAAAAGGGATACTTGTGCTGTCTTTATGACTGAAGAAAGGCCTCCAAGATGAATTGAGGTATTTTTAGAGAGAATTTGGGAAGAGGTTGGCCGATCCAAAAGGCTTTTACGGTGTGAAGTAATGAGAAGGGTGAGATCCCTTTTATAAGAGGGGTGACAGGCACCTTTGGAAAAGCTAGAAATATTAATTTATAATAAATTCATATTCGGTTTCTAATGGCTCCAAAGTTGATTATTTAAAGGATAAGGTGGGGATGGGTCTAAAAACACTAATACAATATAATTTATACAGGTTTGGGTTATTATTTATTTTATCTTTAAGTATTAACTCTTAGTTAATTAGTTTCACTTTTACAATGTCTCTTTTTATTTTTATATTATATGGTTAATAATCTTACTATATACATCCAAGAGACCCCCAAGTGGTCCATTAATGATAAAAAAATCATGATATAGGCCTCTTTACTGAACCATATATTTTTAGTAATTTAATATCAATTAATAATATAATATTTGTTTTAAAAACACTTTTATGTCAATTTTAACACTATTCAATAGTTGATTATTTTAAAACTCATAACAGAATTATTACTTCGCAAAAAGTTATTTAAATCATTAATAACTTGTAATATTAACCTAGAAATTTTTTTTAATTCATTAAAAGTTTCAAATTATATTTATTTTGGTATTTATAATATCAATTATTTTAATTTTTCACTATTATTGTAATTACTACATCATCATTGTGTCAGAAATAAATTACATTATTTAATGTCTAAAAATTATAAATAAAATATAATTATGTAAGAAATCTATTTAGATTTTTAATTAATATTTACAATCGATAATACAACATATATAACCCTATGAAAAAATTGTTTTTATAAAATATATATGCTTGTGTCATTTTTGTATCCATTTTAACGTAATTAAAATAAAGTATCCCTATCACTTACAAGTGGCACCATGTGGTCCCAAAATTGACCCAAATATGCCCATGGTCGGAAATTTATCAACCAATAAGGTTAGGACACGTTTTAGGGTAATGTTTTATTATTATAATATTATTTTGTAACCCTTATTTACCGGATTTACCCTTTAACCATGGTAAATAAAATATTTACCAAAGTAATTATTCAAAATGTCTAAATATAAAAGTTACCTATTTACACAATTTGAACATCCTGATTCGAAATATGGAATCTATTTTTTCAAATTCAAAACACAGAAGTGGCATAAATTAATTTTAAATTAATTCCCGCTGTCAAAACAAAAAGCGCGTTTTTAAGATATAATAACTATCAAAAGATTGATACTTGTTTATGTTTGGTTTAATTGTGAAATTATGTCCAATGACCAAAATTGTATTAAATGGTAAAAATATATTCTAAATATACTTTAAAACCACTCAAATTAATAATTTATCAATATTAATTATTTAGATTAAAAAAGTGGGTTTTTATTAAAATTTAGTAATTTTCACTATTCATCAAAATATGAAAGTTATCCAAAAAGTACCAAGATTTCACCCTAGGCTAATTACAATATTCCGAATCCAAAAATGAAGTCCATTTTGAGAGATGTAATTTATAAAATTTCAAAAATTAGGTATTACTATTCATAACGGCTAGTTTGATTGGTTGTGGTGTGTTAGAACTCGATGTTGCATACAACTCACTCTACCGCATTATTCAAAAAGAAGTGTACCATAGAAGCTTGGGGTCTTACATTATCCCCTACTTCAAATAATTTTGTCCTCGAAATTTCTAGAATACTACCGCATGAAAAGACTCGGGTGGTTCATCATCATAAGTTCCCCGGGTTCCCACATTGCCTCTTCCATCTTATTGTTTTTTCACAAGACTTTTACCAGACGCGTCATCCAATTTCTTAGCACTTGTTCTCTCATATCGAGAATCTGGACGGGCTCATCAGAATAAGACAGATCAGGTTCCAGTTCTAATTCCTCATAAGTGAGTACATGTGTTGGTTCAGGCATGTATTTCCTCAATAGAGATACATGGAACACATCGTGAACTTTGGAGAGACATGGCGGCATTGCCAATCAGTAAGCTACAACCCCAATTCATTCTAAAATTTCGAAAGGTCTGATATACCTGTGACTCAATTTACCTTTTTAGCAAAATGTATGACTCCCTTCCATGGAGATACCTTTAGGAGAACATGATCACCGACTTGAAATTCAAAATCCTTCCTTCGATTATCAGAATAGCTGTTCTACCTACATTGAGCTACTTTGATGTGATTTTGGACTACCTTCACCTTTTCCATTGTTTCCTCTACCAGTTCTGGACCTACAAGTCTTCTTTCACAAACGTCATCCCAACAGGTTGGTGTGCGACATTTCTTTCCGTATAATGGTTCATATGGTGCCATCTGAATACACGAATGGAAGCTATTGTTATAGGAAAATTCTACCAGAGGTAAATATTGATTCCACATACCCTGAAAGTCATGTGAGCAGGATCTCAACATGTCTTCTAAGGTTTGAATAGTTCGTTCTGGCTGTCCATCTATTTGAGGGTGGTAGGCAGTGCTCAATCGATGTTTAGTATCCAAGGCTTTCTGAAGTATTTTCCAGAATCATGAAGTAAAATGGGGATCACGATCAGAAACAATCGATAGGGGTACTCCATGAAGTCTCAAAACATCATCAATATATAGTCTTGCTAGACGTTTCAGTGGTAGATCTTCTCTAATAGCTAGGAACTATGATGACTTGGTAAGATGATCAACAATAACCCGTATTGCATCATTCCTTCTAGGAGTCTTGGGTAGCCCCATGACAAAGTCCATCATAATATTGTCCCATTTCCACTCCGGAATGGGAAGAGGTTGCAATACTCCACCAGGATGTTGCCTTCCAGATTTCACTTGTTGACAAACCATACATCGTGACACAAAATCAGCAATCTCCCTCTTCATGTTGTCCCACAAAAAATGTTCCTTCAATTCCCTATACATTTTGGTGCTCCCAGGGTGTATATAGAAATTGGAACTGTGAGCATCATCTAGCAATTCCCTTTTTAGATCAGGTATATCGGGAACACAAAGTCTCTTCCCGAATTTCAAAGTTCCATCTTCATACACAAAGTCTCTCAATCTCCCATCATTCACTTCTTTAATCTTCTTTGGAAATTCATCATCATCAGTCTGAGAACTCTTAATTCATTATAGTATAGATGTTTTGGCAACCATTTGAAAAAGCATTGATGTTTCACCTTCCCTGGTTATTCCCATTTCCATCTTCACTAGATCCATGAAAATTGGATCCCTTTCAATTCTCATATTGTTCAAAACTCCATGGTCTTTTCTTCTCAAAGCATCTGCCACCATGTTTGCCTTCCCCAGGTGGTTGTGTATTGTGAAATCATAATCCATGAGTAATTCAAGCCATCTCCTTTGCCTTATGATGAGTTCTTTTCGTGAGAATATATACTTCAAACTCTTGTGATCAGTATAAACCCAACATTTTTCACCATAGAGGTAGTGCCTACAAACCCTCAAAGAAAATATCAAAGCTGCTAACTCAAGATCATGAGTAGGATAGTTCTGATCATTAATTTTCAATTGTTGTGATTCATAGGCATTAACCCTATCATTATACATAAGGACACAACCAAGTCCTTTCTTCGATGCATCACTATAGATAACGAACCCATCATTCCCTAATGGTAGAGTCAATATAGGAGCATTGACTAATCTTATCTTCATTTTTTCAAAACCTTCGTCAAACTCTTTTGTCCAAACAAATTTATCCCCTTTACGTGTGAGCTTCGTTAATGGGTTAGGCAATCGGGCAAATTTCTAGACGAAACATCGATAATAACCTGCCAAACCAATAAAACTGTGTACCTCAGTTATACTCGTAGGTGTTGGCCATTCATGGATTTCCTTGGTCATAGAAGGATCAACAGAGATTCCATCTTTAGAGACAATATGGCCATGAAAATAAATCTCATGAATCCAGAATTCACACTTGCTAAACTTCCCTTATAATTCATGTCTTCTCAGAGTCTTCAGGATAATGCGCAAGTGACTTTCGTGATCTTCGAAGCTTTTAGAGTATACCAAGATATCATCAATAAATACCACCATAAATTCATCAAGATACTCCTTGAAAACTCTATTCATCAGATCCATGAATACGTAGGGTGCATTAGTCAATCCAAAAGGCATTACAGTAAACTCGTAATGCCCGTACCGGGTTCGAAATGCTGTCTTTGGAATATGTTCCTTCTTCACACACAACTGATGGTATCCAGATCGATGGTAAATATTTGAAAAGTATTGAGCTCCATGTAGTTGGTCAAATAAATCATCAATGCGAGGTAGGGGATACTTGTTCTATATTGTTATGGCATTGATCTCCATATAGTCGATACATAACCTCATAGATCCATCTTTCTTTTTAACAAAAAGAACATGGGATCCCCATGGAGAAACACTAGGGTGAATAAATCCCTTATTACTCAATTCCTCTAGTTGTTTCATTAGATGAACTAATTCTACAGTGGCCATTCTATAAGGGGTCTTGGATATAGGTCTTGATCCGGGAATTAAATCAATGGAAAACTCAACTTATCATTCTGGATGATGTTCAGGTAAATCTTCTAGAGATACATCTACATATTCTTTCACAACAGGTACATTCTCTATTTAAACATTCCTCTCCTAACCCACAATCATTTCATTGTCTTCCTCCCCAATAATTGAATTTAGTTGAGCTACTGGGGGTGGATCTAAATAAGAATTAGGTGGTGATGATTCTGCTATAAAGATAAGGTGTTCCTTATCATCATCACCAAAAATTGTAACCTCCTTCTTCTTATAATAAATCTTCGCATCATAGTCCAAAAGCCAGTCCATACCGAGGATTATATCAAACTCAATCATAGGTATGACGATGAGATCAGCAAATAAAGAACATTTGTGTGCTCTAATGGGGACTGATTCACAAAACGTTGTTGCAATGATACTTCCCTTGGATGTTTTAACTGACAACTCCCTTGTTAAATCAAATTGGAAATATCTAATTTTCTTAGAAAACTAGGAAGATAAGAAGCAATGCGATGATCCGGAATCAAATAATGCATTTGCTAAACTTGAGGAAACCATTAAAATACCTGCCACCACGTCTTTTGGAGCTTCTACCTCAGAAGTAGTGAAAGCATAAGATTGGCCTTGATCCCTTGTCCTTTTCTGAGGTAAGTTCCCCTGACACTAAGGACATTAATTTTCATAATGTCCCATCTCCCTGCAATTGTAGCATTAAAAATTGGTAGCTTCCTTCTTCCCTTTGCAATCATGAGCTTGGTGGCCTTTTTTAGCACACTTGTAACAGACACCCATTCCCTTCAAGCAAGTACTTGGGTGTTTCTTCCTACATTTACCACATGATGGATATTCAACCTTTCCCTTCTTCCCCTTATTTCCATTCCCAGATTGATCAGCATGTCTCTTCTTCTCTTGCATTCCTTTAAAGTCATAAGACTTAGAGAATTACTTTTCGGTCTTGATAGCACATGAGACAATGTCTTCGTACGATGAGAAGGATTGTGAGACTAATGCTCGATGGAGAAATGATTTTAACCCATCAAAGAAACGATCAATATTACTTCTTGTGTTACGTATATATTCTCCAGCATACCTTTCTACCCTTGTAAAGTTAGCCTCATACATTGTGACATTCTTATCCTCCTTTTGTCTTAGAATCAGAAATTTCCTTTCCACATCTGCTCGATTGTCACGAGGAAAGTATTTTTCTAAAAACAGATTTTTGAACTCCCTCCATTCCATATTTTATACTTCATCATCTTCCTTTGTGTGTTGAATCAATGACCACCATTGATCAGCATCTCCAGTGAGGTGGTAAACTACCATGATAACTTTTTCCCTTTCACTACTCCCCAAAGCCTAAAATATTTTCTCTAGGGAATTTATCCATTGCTCGGCTACTAATGGATTTGTACTCCCATTGAACGTTGGTTGTTGTCGCCTCATTGATCTATCTAACATTGATCCTCCACGATGCGGATCAGGGTGCTCCATACGGGTAAGGTCATTATTCATAACTTGAGTGAGTTGTCACAGTATGGTGATTAGCTGATTGGCACCAGTTACATCACCAGCTCCACTATAATTATCTTGAGCGGGAGGGAAATCCCTACATGGAGTGCGTGCATTGATACTGTTTCCATTTCTCCCACTAGGTTCCATTTCTAAACAATGGAATAATCTAAATCAGTTTATGAATCAAAATACATAATTCCATAATTATAAAACACATAACATAAATTGAACTATTTATGGATATAATCCATAATCATAAAAATGGTTTCTTTGAGAAAGTATATACTAATAAACCCTTCATAGTGATTTGTAATGAAAATGAGAGTTATCCTAAGCATATCCCTCGGGAGTGTCGTAACCAAGAGTGCAGCAAGGCCCATTGCCGTGCACCAGTTCCCATAAGAGTCTAGCTCAAAGCGGTGTTTTCAGGTTTTAAACCTAGGTACATCTGTGCCAGAGCCGCCTCTACCTACTCGTATCCAGACAGGGATGTATTTCGAGGAAAACTCATAAAATATTCTACAATACCAAAATTCTAGGAAGTTCTTCTATACTAATCATAAAAGTTTATCTTTGGTCTATGTGCTCTAATCAGAGTTTATCTAAATCTATCTTCCAAATATTGTACTAAACTTCCTCTGATACCAACTATAGCACCCTGACACTAGTTACCCAGAGTCGGTGCATTATTACATAACATTGGCATGATCAAAATAATGATCTAATCTCGAAAGACCGATTGGATTAGTAGACTTGGAAACACTAGATATATTCATAAGTCTTAAATTAAATCATAAAAATAAAAACTACAACAACAACATATTGTCTCCATAATCTACACTATTATACCCTCATAATATCCATGCAGGTCATTCATAATTTACTTCTTCACATCCTAGGAAAAATAAACCATAGAAAAGGGGTGAGCTCAAATGCCCAGAAAGGATAACAATATAGCGGAAACTTTCATAAATAATAATAAACATTTAAGATAGTGTATAACTAAAACAAAAGCCTTTTAAACTTGAAATTCAACATAGTATGGCAAAAATAAAATGAAATAATTCCATTTACTTATTCAAATGTATATTCTACTAATCGAATAATCACATTAAATATCGATAACCACTTTCATAATGATGGAATGCATAATCTCATACTATCATTAACACATAGCCAAGGCCTCGTGCCAAGACTACAAATAATATTTTGCCATGTCCTTATGCGAGGACACTAGTTTGTCTCATGAGACCTACCGATGCATCAAGGAGCTATAGCGGGCTCCACCCGTCACAGATTAAGTCCAATGCATTCCCATATGAAAAGGATTAAACATAACATAAACATTTGTATTAAAACTAGCATACGAAATGTCAATACTTTCACCATAAACTATTAATGGTATAAAAATATCACATCCATAGTCAAATATATCACAAATCCTTCAATACGATATAAAAGTTTTGTATTATAATAAATCAACTTCATATAAGCAAAAAATCCATCAAAGGATGTTGACATAGATGAGATCAAAACTCTTTTTAGAGAAATATCTCTTTCTATTTTGAAATCATTTTAGAGTCATATATTTATAAAACAAAACATTTTCTTTGAAAATATTCTTATATGCTTGTAAGGGAATCTTCGATGATTTTATAACGGCGGAAAATAACTGCACCCGCCATATAAGTTAAGAAAACATTCTTACATTAATTCTGTCGAAAAGGTTAAAATGCATCTTGTTTGGAAAACGACAGAATGATTCCTTTGTAAAACTCTTATAAACAGTCAAAAAAGGGTATAAATGACTTTAACCCATATTCTATTACATATTAAAAATGTTTTTAAATACATTTTTTTAAAACATGGACGTGGATGATAAAGAGGTCCCATTAGATTATTATGTAAAAACAACCTCAGATAATGAAGAGATTGTAAAATAACCCTTACCTTGTACTTTTACTTGGTTGGGGTAGGTTAACCTCCTGTATAATGGTGAAATAATTGTTATTAAATTATACAAGAATCATATTCATTAATATGATATTATATATGATCTTTTAACATTTATTTGTTAATAATATCTTAGTATTATCGTTGTTTCGGGTGTTAACATACTCATTTTCTTTTATATTTATTTGTTACGTAAGACATGTTTGTCATGGGTAGGTTGTATCTTAATCATATACAGAATGATATCAAGTCCTTAGATACTATTATTAATCATCAAATGAGAAATATACTTGAATGAATATGATGTAAAATGATTCTCATTGCGTTTGTGCAGACGGTAGTCCGTACGTACGCACGAGCAACACTATCATTATTTTGATATTAAAATATTATATAATTGGATGGTATATCTTATATACAGAATAATTATCATGTTATATTTATTATTTACATGAGTTACACATCATTATTATACCCATCCAAAGAATAATTTATGGAATAACAATTACACCACGACCTGGAGACGGTAAGCCGTACGTACGCACGTATGGTGACATGTTATTCAATGGATGGATAGAATACTAAAAATGATTGTACCATATTTATAATAACAGCACTGTATATATAAGACACTGGAGTTATTATTTTAGAATTTAAACAACAATGAAAGAAGAAGTGGAAGAAGAAAGGAACTTGCAGAAAGGGTGGTGAAATCATTACCTCTTCTTTGGGTTCTTCCGTTTGATTTGATCAAAAGGGCTCCTTAAGTTAGCTTTCTGACCAAAAGAATGCCTCTAGGATGAAGCGAGGGAAGTTGAGAGAGTATTTGGGCAGAGTTTGGCTGAACCAAAAGGCTTTTAAGGTGTGAAGTAATGAGAAAGTGGAGTTCCCTTTTATAAAAGGGGTGAGGGTCACCTTTGGAAATGCTAGAAATATTAATTTATAATAAATTCATATTCGGTTTATAATGGATAAAAAGTTGATTATTTAAAATTTAAGCTGGTGATGGGTCTAAAAACACTCAACGAATAGAATTTAGATAGGTTTGGGTTACTATATTATCCTTATCATTAAGTATTAACTCTTAGTTAATTAGGTTCACTTTTACAATGTCTCTTTGAATTTTTATATTATATGGTTAATAAACATACTATATACATCCAAGCGACACCCACGGGGTCTATTAATGATACACATATCTTGATATAAGTCTCTTGGACAAACCTTATATTTTTTAGAATTTAATATCAATTACCTTATTTAATGTCTAAAAATTATAAATAAAATTTCATTATGTAGGAAATCTTTTTATGGATGAGATGAGATATACTATACAAGGGTATCCTGGGAGTGGGGTCAACCTATGATTATGAGTTACTTGATATGGGAACCATGTGTATATTTATAGGTATAAATTATTTATGCATAGGGGTTTAGTAAGATATCATTTATATTAATAGGGATTCCTTGATTTTTATGACATTAAGTAGTGGGAGTGATTTTGGTATCAAAGATTGGTTTTCAGTGTAGGATCAGTGGGATGAACAAGTCTATTTATTTTGGGTCTGGTTCATAATAGAATAATATATTCAGAACCTATATGGTCAAATATAGGATGGTTATATTGTAGATATATACTTAGACATTTGAAATGATGCTTGGTTGGTGGGTTATTATGTTATTAACCTCATCATCAGAGTGTCATATAATGCTTTAAAAAAATAACAATCTGGGTTACATTTGGATTGATGAAACTATGATGTAGAGAACATGGTATGTAGTATGGTCACATGATCCCATGATTTACGATGTATGAATTTTGCGATAGAGAGTTAGATTATATGATAACGAAGTGTGTGAGTGTAAACCCATTTGGTTTGGATGTGAAAAAGGTAGAAAACACAAATTTTTGGGACCCTTAGTAATAAATTTCAGAGGAACTGTGTTCAAGATGAGGATATATGGTTTTGAGAATCATTACCATAAGTAAAATATTTCCCTCTATGGGGATAATAACCATAAAAAATGGATAATGTGCATTCAAATACCAAATCCACGGATTGATTATAGGCTAGTGTTTCCTTGTATGGTTCAATATGTCTTAGTAGGAGAGACATAGATTTATAATGAATCATTTTGAGGTTTTTCATTAGGATTAGTATTGGGTAAGCCATATATTTAGTGACTTAACTATTGGTTGTTAGAGGGTGTGACCATCATTACATGTGGAATTCAATTTATTCCATGAATTAAGTTCCATGTTATCCAAGAATACGGGGTTACTCATTTTCCATGTTTCCACATCGGTATGGGGTCAACTATTATGTTTATTCATTACGTATGGTAATGGATTGTTGATGGATCATGAAAAAATGGCCCCATTGGGAATACAATCATGTGTGTGTTAATAATTTTTGTTAGATTATTGAGGTGGAATTGTAACCTTGATGTACTTATGAATCCTATTTTATCTTATTCTTTATTTAATACTGAGTTTGAGACTCATATTTTGTAATGTATAGAGTCCAGATACTATGATCACGATCAATATGGATGAAATGTGATTTGATTATGAGTAGGATTTTGGGCGTGTTAGTGTGCATGATTTGCGTATGATGGTGTATTTTATTAGATGAAGGTAAAACCATGTAAATATAGGGAGAGTAATATTAATGTACTGTTTAGACTTGTTTGATATTATGATGCCTTCAAAATTAAGGGAATTAGGACATGGTTATGTGATAACATGTTTATTTGTGTAGTTGAGAGTTTTTTAGAATAATAACCAAGGATATTCTGAATGATGCTTTTATTTGTTGGGGTATGTGGTAAGATGGAAACTACACTATGTGGGTGACGGAATACTGGAATTGTATCCTGGTATGAAATTACAAGGGTGGTACGAATAATGTCTTGAAATCATCCTTTGAAATAAGAGTTTCATGATTGGGGGCACCATAGGTTAAGGGATTTTATAGTTGATGAAACTATAGTGTATTATTATAAATTTCAATAAGTAAGCACAATCATACTGTTTTTTTGATGGCTATTTTTGGTTGATATGTATTAGTTGAATAGTGCACCTCAAATTTGGAGTTTTATACTAGAATATTCTATAGAATATATGGATAAATCAAAATGGGTTTATTTGGAATTTTTAACATGGATATATTGAAAATAATTTTTCATAAACACCATGGATTCATGTATATGAGAAGTGTTATAGTGGGGTGGTTATAAAGAATTACATCCATAGTGGTTAGTAAAATAAGAGGGAATTTTAATTTTTTATTTTGATGTGGTTATCATATTGTGAATCATGATTCAACAATTTACGAGTTAGGGAAGGCTTGGATGCTATTTTTAGATATAGATTGTGTTTTAGGAAGCATCTGGGTTCTTGATTAAACATATGGTAGAGTTTCATAACCTAAACCCCATGTAAGGGATCAATCCCTTTCATAGATGATCGCATACCTATAACTAGTCTAAGAACATTTAATGGTGGAGGATCACCCAAATAACGGGTCTGAAAACCATAATTCATTGTAGATCCCGCACATAATGGTTTGAAACGTTTATTTGGGAGAGGATCGTCTAAAAAATGGTAAAGTACCCTTTTATGTAGTGGATCTCCACTAAATAATATTAAACCCATACATGGGGGAGTTTCCAAGATAAAGGTTATGGACCCTTATATGGTTGGGATGAGTAGTACCCCAATTCTTAAGATTTATGTGTAACATCCAACACCTAAATCCCATGGTGTAATAACCCTCCCCTTTCCAGATATGTCACTCTTTTATTTTTCAATTATAACCATTAATTCTGAGTCTTGATTGGATATATAGATCCATTGTTATAGATAATGACCTAACATTTAGGTTTTAATTTTTATTATAATAAATGGGTTCCAGATATAAACATGTTAAATGGTATTACAAGGTTTTTTTATGTATTTGAAAGGTTCATTAGTTTTTTGGACTCTTATGGCTAAAATATTATGAAAATTGTACATTGGATGTTTACATTCCATGTAAATTCACCAAAATATTTAATGGGCCAGTGAAGGGTACTAAGTATTTAAATGAAATGTAAACTATTCAAAACATGAAATCATCGACCAAGGGTAATTTGTAAGCTTATATGATGTGTTTTTTAGAATAGACCATTAAAAAGAAATACATGACATGTAAATAGATTACACACCCTGAAATTATAATGAGATATATTTTTAAGAATTTTTTTATGAATATTTATAATTCCACCATTTTTTTGTTTCCCCTACTCTAGAACTCTTGGAGAATCCTAGAGTTTCATGGGTGATTTCATAACTATGTAATATCACAGTTTTGTAATTGATCATTGGAAGGATACCTTTATTTGTACTTCTTCATATTTCCTTATTCCTCTAGAGAATCCATGTTTTCTTTTGATATTAGTTGTGGAATCATGTTGATTAGGATTCTGTTTGATCATGGTTTCCTGTGATAATCACATGCACCTCTACTTCTCCTGTTGTTATCCATTTTTGGCATTGTTAAATCAACATTTAAAGGTAGATAGTCTGAACCAAACCCTATAGTTAGTTTAAATTTTGTTGGATATGGAATATTTTGATTGTAATGATGTAATGTGATCCATAAAAAAGTATTTATTGAATAATGGTAAATAATGAAAGGGAATATTTTTTTGATTCCATTAGATTCAATTGTTGATGTGACCTATCTTTGGGCTATCCATTGAGTTATTGAACCCTCGATTAATAATAATTAGATGATGAAATAATGTATGTTCTGCTTGAAATTAAATTAATTTTTTAATGATATTGAATGACCATTTAATTTAATTTTTTATTGATATGGATATCAATATATTAAAAGAAAGTGAATGTGCAATTTAAATCTAAATGGTAATTTTCATAATCAACCATCAATCTATATTATGTGATATTATGATATCCATTATGTTATGACCTGGTGACACATCATGAAATGCATTTATACTAGTCTATTCTCTGAAACATGTTAAAATTCATTTATCCAATTATATTCTATAAAATATTATGAATTTCTTAAATGTCAGCCTATGCGATGACACATTCTAAAATGATCATATTCTCGGCTATACCTTGACTCATGATGAATTGTTAATTTACTAGTCTATTCCATGTTACATATTGAAATTATTATATAGCAGTATATACCCTAACACATATTTTAATGCATAAAATTTGTGAAACATTCACATTACTATGTTTAGATGGCTATATTATATGATCAACTCAGTTTTGTGTGATTTGGTGTGCATATAAGGTTATGGTTAGAATGTTTTTATTATATGGTTAGATATGTTATTTCATGGTTATAAATTAGGAGGATTGTTACACTATATTATTTGATTAATAAAATCTCATGTTTTTTTATTATTTTATTCAATTAATATTAGGCTGGTTTTTTGGAAATAGTGTTTTTTACATTCTGCATTATACTCACTCCCTACAAGGGGACATAGGGTAACTAGTGGATTACATGGATATAGGTTTGGATAAGTGCAAGGGACCCAGTTCTTGATTCCTTTGCATGTTAGTTTTGATGGATTTTAGAGATGAGACAAACATAGGGTTCATTACTAGAGTATTTTTTTTTAATTTGTGTCATTTGATCATTTTATTTTAATTGTTTTTAGTTTGAAATTTATATACAACACTTATTTTAATTACAAAATTCACTACTATGGTTTATTTTTTCTTCCTTTTATTTACAATTTATGTGGGAAATTATTATTTTTTTCATTATTATTCTAATAATATTATTTATATTTTCTTATTTCCCATTATATTTACCTCCATACTGGGGGGTATAGTCTCTCCACTATATCGTCACATTCATGATATTAGTCGGAAGCTTCTAAGATATGGTGATAATCACATGAGTTCTCTCAACCAAACCATTTTTGGCAACATGAGAGCATTATAGATTGGGGTATATTGCAAAGTGGTATCAGAGGATAAGGTTCTTATATTATGTGGATGTACTTTTTAGGATGGTTATAAAGTAGTCAAGAATGTGTTAGGATATGGTAATGATTTTGTGAATGGGAGTATCTAATGCATATAAGAAAGAATTAGGAGCTCCTAGGGATGTGATTTTATTATTCTGCTTTATTGTAAAATATTATGTTATTTCACCCATGGTGATTCACATGTTGTGTGACATTAATATTTCTTAATATTTACACTCATGTTATAGTATTGCACTAAAATATCATGAATACATCATGATAGTCAAATAGAGATATATATATATTGACATAAATTTTTCTTGATAGGGAAATATTTATTGAATGTGAAATATATATTCTTATATGAATTGTGATGTAAAATAAATTTATATATGATAAATATAATGAAATAAAATATATTTCATTTTAAAAAACTTAAAATACATGTTTAGAGAGACATAGAGTTAGTGGTTCTATGTGGTTATCACCTTTTGAGGTTGAACTTGTTGTTATAGCTAGTATTATAAAGACCATGATTTTTAAGTATAGATAATGAATCCTCATCATCATCGAGTTGAGAATTAGGAGAGTGGAAATCAAAACACTTCTAATGTAATTCAACTAGATTTTCTAAGGCTTCATAGGATCATATGGATTATTTTTATTCCGGAAAGATTTATGGGGGTCATGCAATCCATGTAAACGAAGAATATTCACAAAATCCATTGGATGATTGAAATGAAGGGAGAGTTCCAACTGAAACATCCAACAATGTTCATTGGGGATGGAGTCCCCCAAACAGCTATGTTTAGGATTGAGTCAGTCCATTTGATCTTTGAACATCTTCTGACACCCACTAAAAAGAGTGTGAAACTTAATATGTATTTAATCCAAGAACCTTTCTAGCATTGGTGGGTTATTATAGAGAATCATGTGTAGTAAGAGGAGTTATCATGGATGGAATTCATGGTGAATTTCTTTATCCAATTTTATCTAGAATCATTGATTGATGATATTTCTCATGATTTGATGCATCTGATATAGGAGGACATGTTATTCATGGACTACACTGAATGTCTCACCAAACTATAAATAATACTTCCATAATTATCAATTGATGAAATATATAAGGTGATTAATTTTCTTGAGGAGGCTCATTATGTGATCAGGTTATCTAGGGAAATTTTTATTAATGTATCTTTTTGGATGTGATGAATTTTATATTGATCATAGAAGTGAATTTGTGATACCCCATGGTAGGGGCTTGGGTATTTCTAAAGGACGAACTCAGAGCTCTTCTTCTAGTGGCATGACGCACAGTTATAATTGTTTTTAATAAAGAAAAAATTGAAAAGAGAATTTAATGAAGTAGGAATAAATTTGAGGAAGATGATTCATTATAGTTATTTTACTATGGCCACATGGGGAACAAGTAGCCTGTGAGTTTATACCCCATTTAAGAGTTTAATTAATGAGGTAGGATGAGCAACCAAAAGTGGGTTTTTTGGGGAATGAAGAATTAGAGTAGTGGAAGGGGATTAGAAAAGATACGAGAGTCTTGGATGGACTTATATACTCGTCAATATGTAGGTATTTAGAGTTCCACTAGAATTTCAAGACAAATAAATTGGTGTGGTACCCCAATGAAGGAAAGGAGATTGTATTCATTTTTCCATGGCTATGTATGGGTTCCAACAAGATTTTATAAGGATTTTATGAGAGAGTATAAAGTTCCTAGATTGGTGGTATATCCTAGTTTGATAATGATATATCATGGTATCCATATATATTATAGTGGCCAAGAATAAAAATGGAGGTAGCAATCTTCGTGAAATGATATTTCACTTATTAGTAATTCAAAATCTAAAATCATAGTCTATATAGGATTTGGGGTAATTTCCCCATTGATATGTGTAAATGGAATGATTTATGTACTAAATTTCTGATAGGATTACATAACATAAAACATATGTATAATTCTTTATGGGTGGACATTGATTGAAAAATTAAGGCAACCCAATTATTTAATTTCATGGAAACCTTCCCTATTGATGATATGTATAGTCTCTACATGCATGAGTTAGAACAGTTAATTGATTTTCAAGGGATTCAATTTTTTGGAAAAGAACCTGATTTCACATCGTAGATATAGAAAGGTCCTTAAAAGGATTTATGATCATAGTTTATTATGATCACAACTAATATTCATTAGAATAATTGTCAATCTAATATGACTATTTAGGTTCTTGAGGATATTTTACGAGCCTATGTTTTATATTATGGTGGTTCATGGGAGTAAAATATAGAAATCATGGTGTTTTAAAATAATAATCATATCAGGGAATTGAATGAGATAGAAAAATTAGTGTCTTTGTATGGATGGTAATTCCATTTTACTCATTATTGGTTGGTGGTAGGAGAGTCACTTATTATTAGCCCAAGTCTCAGGAATAATATTTACACATTGGTTCGGTTGACCAGGAGGTGGTTGGCGAGCCTACAATGTAGGGGGAATTTGTATGATGACCATCATGGATGTCATCAAAAGATGGGTTTTGACATCATGTTTTCTTTTAGGTGTCAAATAATTTTGGGAAATTCTATATTAGTTAATAAGGAAAGTTATTTCCCAAATTTGTTGGTCCATTTTAAATAGTGGAAAGGTTTTTTCTAGTGGAATATATATTATCATTAAAAATACCTATACCTTCATGCATGAAATCATACATAGGATGGAGAATAATAAATACTATCCAAACTATTTTCATTTGGTGGATGTTGAAAACTAAAAGATCTATGATGGAACATCCTTTGAGGATCATCAGGTACATGTTGTGGATATTAGTGAGAAATATATTGTAGGGAGTGTTATTTATTTTATTCATGTTTAGTTGAATTATGGGCATATAGGGGGGGAAACATGGGAGAGGGAGTATGATATGTGAGAATAGTGTTCATATATGTTCTTTGAGACCTCACAATGATGCATAGAGTGCCTCATGGATGAGATTTTATAAGGTGAGGAGGTTATTAGATCCCATCATATTAAAGGTAAACATCATATTAAATTTTTCATTAGAGATATGGTGGTAAATAATTGTTTGGAGATAAAGACATGTTACTGTGTAAATGACTTAAGGATAAGGTATATATGCTTCTTTTAATTAATCGATCCATGATATAATAATTTTCATTGGGATTAGAGGAGTTTTCTTAGCATGGGAAGGTCGAAATGTGTTTTGTTCTCTAATACATAGGTATGTTTGATAATTAGCTAATTGACATTTACAGGTCATGAAAATTTAAAATTATTCTTTAATTAAATGGATGATGTAATAAACCAATTTAGTGAGTGAAGTGAGTAGATGTCTTGTGAATCATTCACACCATATAAAAGATAAGAATGATAAAAAATTTACCAGGGGTGATGTGATTTTAATTATATAAATTTAAAAATAAATACATGATGTTTAAATATATTCCATATAGTGTATGTATTGCGATAATTGGTTTTAAGTTTTTTCGTACTCTTATTTCTCATGAAACCATTTCATGTATCCCCTCATCTAAATCCCATGGTGACACCTAGTGATTCTGAGGGGATTATATCTCCTCTGGGCATCATAGTTTGGTCTTTGATCCCTTATAGGTCACCATTCATTGGTCTTCATTCATTATCCTTATTATTACATTGAAGTGGTGTTTTCCATTGATCTACATTGTGAAACCATGTTGATATTTTTCCATTTGTTCTAGGTTTCTTTTATTACACATCCATGCCTCTGTTTTTTTGTTGATACTGAATGTTGGGGTGGATAAATCACTAGTTAGAGGCATGGATTTTATTACTAATCAATGGTTTATTTAAATTTTTATCTATTTCAAATAATTTTATTTCACAGATGAAACATGTTCTATAATAAAGTTCTTCCATGATTAATGGTAATCATGGATATAATTTGGATTGATCACTTGGGATTTAGTTTTTGATATGATATAGATTTTGATTATTCATTGAGTTAGAGAACCCCAAAATAATATGAATTCTCCAATTTACTAATGTGTGTTTACCATGAAATGAGATTTATGTGCCATCTGGATACAAATTCATTATGGAAATGGTTATTTTTACAGATATGAACATTGCTAAACTTATATATTATGAATGTGAAATTGAATTCTAAAATTAATATATACAAATATATTCTCTGAAACATACTGAAATGTATATATATCAAGATATTTTTTGACACATGTTATAATTCTTATATACAAACCCTCAACCCAGCATTTCTAGTACATATTTGCACATTCCTCAAAACAAAATCTCTAAGATAAAAAAAGCATCACAATATTATATAAAGTCTCTCTAGTCCATATAACCAGTATAACCATGATGTTCAAACAAAACCTTAAGAATAATAAAAAATTAATTTTAAATAAATTATAATCAATTAGATAAATATAAGAAAACGCAACAAATAAGATAGAATAGTATGGATAACAAAATCTTTACTGGGGTTCAGGGTCTTGTTTCATCAATGAATTTCTCCTCAAACCATGATCACATGTTCATCAAGGATATATGGTTTTGATTTCAAAATAATAATTTCCAAATCAAATAAAATACCACATGTGCTAATATATATACCCCTGAAGATTCATTAAAAACCATTAATTTAATAGATATGAGTTTTTAATAAAATATCCCTCATATAATAATTAAAAAAACACAGGTGATGATTGAACCCCTCTCTAGAATAATATGAGATAAAGAAGAATAATTTCTATTATTCCTTTACAGAATTTTGGATTATTATAGTATCAAAAACATTATTCCATTTTTATCTATAAGGTTTCATATGGATTAAAAAACTAACCATTATAATAATTATTGTAAGAAAACCCATGTTTTAACTTTTTTACACATAATGCCTATAACATTGGATAAAGAGAGATAAAGAGTATTTTCTATGCCATGAAACATAACTAGAGAACTCATAATCATCGAAGGACCCCTCTTGCATCCTGAATTATGGACTTATGGACTACCATAATTGTCAGGATCTACAATATAGATAGTATAATTCTTTATATATCTTTATGATGTAAAACTAAGTACTATTTCATAGTAATGAAGCAAAAATACTAAATTAACCACTATTTCTTCCATTTACATGAATCATGAATATGGAGGATTGAAATATTAAAAAATATTTTATTCAAGCGATATAAAGAAAAAAAGTATTTCTTTACTATGATTTTACTAATTTTATATCCTAAAATTAGGTTGTAGGTGTGGAAGGGAAGAGATTAAGAAAGGAATTTGTAAAACACTATCCATCCTTGAGTGTAGGACTCTAAGAAAATAATGATTAATATACAATTATACAAAACTTAATAAGACTATTTACAATTACATGTTAGGTGAGACCTAAATAAAAGAAAGTATGTTTACATTTACTTAGTGAACATTTACCATTTCATTAGACGTGTATAACCTTACATGACAACATAAATCAAGGCTTCCTTTACAAAGTGCATGGTATTAACCTTATGTCGGTCCTTTACCATTACATAGAATAGAGGCTTATCATTATATAAGTACCTTAGCTTTATAAAAGATAGGGGTTACCCTTATTCATGTCCATTCAAATTACATATAATATGTTTTTCCCTTATACAAGTATGTTACCAATATGCAGGTGCTAATATAACATTACACAAAACTATAATTTCACTATACCAATATGTGAATCTTGGTGACCTTTACATAATGCATTAAAATATCCATTTACGAACATGTAATTATTGATTCTTCCATATACCCTTACAAACCATATACTAATCCATATTTACAATTATATTAATATTAGTTGTTTCATAATGTAAAAATGCACATTGAAAAATTCAAATTTTCATTCAAAAATATTTAGGAACAAATAACAGAAAAGGTTTATGAAAAAAAGGATGTTAAAATTATCACCGTAATGAATTATAATTCCCAAGAGTATCTTCAATGGTATTTCCCAACTCCTTTTTCATACCCATGATGTTGAGCTTGATAGAGTTCTCACCACAACATTCACGTTCTCATGGTTACATATGTTAAAAAAATTTCATCTATCATCCTAAAAAATTAACCAGCTTCAAAAAATAAAAAACCAAGAACTGCAACATGAAATTTAATTATATCATAAATTAATTGAATAAATTTTATAGATTCATAAAAAATCCATAAATTAATTCATAAATTTTTATCTCCATCTTAGCTCACGAATCATTTTCACTACACACAACCCTCTGATAAAGACACCTACACAGTAATGATCTTACTCATCCTCATATTTCAATGATTCATAACTCATATATAATATAGAGATATATTCTCCCTTCAGTGTTAAATATGAATAAAACATCATATATTCATCATTGATCTAGGTAATTTTGGTTATACTACACAATGGTCTCTAGAGTATTCATGGTTATTTAATGGTCACTATTACCTAGGCTATAAACCATCCAAAATAGAGGCTATTTCACACATTACAATGTTGATGATCCCTGTCATATGGGTGTATTTATTTTCAACCCCTCATGTTTAATGTTTCCTAAATCCATTTTCGATGTCATATTTCAACATTGAGATAACTCTATAAGAATAAACCATGTGTCTTTCATCCCTCTGAGATTCACACCAAACAAATTAGGTTCTAACAGCATGGGTGATCCTAATCCGAAAACATTTTCAATTTACTATAACAACTCCACTGAGATCATCCAAAAACCCTAATCATTCTCTATATTTGGTTCATGAACCCAATTTTTCAAACCCATGCTTAACCACCACATTTATTCTCTCACACCAAGGATTCCTAAAAATCATTGAAAACAACACTTTTTAACCCAAATGTGTGGGTTTTACCCTATTTTATAGACATCAAATCCAGAATCAAGTGTGATTAGTTTTATAGATGTTTCTCTTCCTCTAAAATAGATCACACATAGTTCCCCTATACAAAAGGAAAATCACATTGCTACCACGATTCATAGAGCACCACCAACATATGGGTTTTATTTTAGGTTGTTGAGTTTCTATCTATAATCATACACTTTTAGTCCTAACTTCATAGAACCATTACTCAACATCTGACCTGAGATAAAGTCGAATTTTTCTTTAAATTAAACCTTATAGAACCCTCAATTAAAAAACCATCCAATCTATCAAAAACTCAACTATGTATCATGGGTGGTAATACCTAATATTCCAACACTCTTGAGCTATAAGAAAACATCCAAGACCATCCATTTACCCATTCATACGATACTCAGAAGGATAACAAACATCATTATATATAAACCATATATATGTAATTAAACTTGAATTTTGATTCTGAAGGAATATTTTTACTATGAAAAGTTGTAAGATGCACAAGGAACAAAACTACGGGAAACTAGAGTCATATTTTTAAGGCCACAAGGTCTTCTTAAAATTTCATAATGTCTCACTAGGGGTTACAAAACTCAAAAATTCATCTTGGAATTTCTATACTTTCATTCCATAAAAGATTAATTATTTGACTAACCACATATAGAGTCCATATATATTTAATATGGTGATAAAAAATTCTATTATGAGTTATATAGAAAACTCCACAAAAAGTATAGTTTGAAAAATAATTAACCAAAACAATCAATTGGAAACTAAGACAAGGTTCTTACTCAATAATATAATGATTCAAAATGATAATACAAGGTATAATATATAACTCATGAACAAAATAAGAATTAATCCCTCCCACCATCACTTTAACCACCATCACTAGCACTTCTTGGGTTCACTATATTGTTAACTCATCTGAACTACTATCAAAAGTACACATGTATAGAGGTTGAACCAAAAAAATTAGTAATAACACATATATTTAATTAAAATACTTGCTTCTAAAACCAGGAATATTATTCATACACTATCAGTACAATCACAAACAAAAAAACAAACCTATTATGGGAAACCTAGATGCCAAATATAATGAAAGGGTCACCTCTTTCTGACAAGGTCAAGAGTCAACTCATACAAAATCAAAAGATCAAAATACATGTGCATCCTACGAGGATAAAACAGATGATAATAATGAAATCTAGGAACATCAATCCAAGGTCTTGGTATCCTTGACATCACTAAAAAAAGGTTTCAATGATGCACTATTCAGATTTCGATCATAAGATCTGAAACATTCTTATGTTTCTTGGCTACAAACTCCCTCAAAATATGAAACAAGAGATATTATTCATTGAAAGCATTTTTAAAATCCAAACCCAAACTATTGGGTATGATATGGAAAGCCACATAGCCTTTGGTCAACATACCTAAATGCTAGAGGTTTTGAACTAGCAATGAGGGTCTCTAGTGGAAACATTGGTAGGACATTCCCAGAATAAGAGTTCACAAAAACAATTAACAGTATAGAATTTATATGGTATACAATAAAATTAATCGAAATATATTAACATATGAACAATAGGAATTTTTATTGAAACAAATGACTCAAACTAGTGTACAATTCATTGATCTCCCAAATGGAGAATCACATATACAAATAAGAAATTGAAAAAGTATTGTATTATCTATACCCAGTCCGGTTCACATATCATTGCAGTATCTTTAATCCAATAGGATTATCACATAATGATATTGAAATATCCTTTTTCCCATCAAATACCTTCGATATGTGAGGGCATCTTTGGCACCCAAGTGCCTTTGCATCCCATGCAGGGTGTGAGTATAATAATGTCGGACAAAAAAAATATAGTCTAATACATAACCAGAAATATGTGGTTTATGCACATGTGATAAAATCACTATAATGTAATAAGAAAAAAAACTGTAACATAATCACCAAGCACAAATATGTAACAGAAATCATTTGTTGAGTTGTCATGAACTTACATGAACCTTGAATGTACCTCCTTCATCTCTATTCCAAAAGGATAATCATAATAGATATCTGAAGTATCAATTCTAAATAGTGAATCATTCCCTCATTATACTCATATAATTATGTGTACATTTTACAAAGAGATATGTTAGCCTAATGTACAACAAATCACTCAAAAATCACTATGAATCAAGTGTTACTTTACCATTAATAGTTATCGAGCAACCCGATACATGGAATCCAATAGGCATCAAGTGAATACTATACATGAAATCCATGGTATGATCATACATATACCCTTTTATTAATTACATATTCTACATTATCAAAATTCCCGCACGCAACACATATTCAGGAAAATTATGTGGAGATGGTACACTTATTATGATAACTAATAATGATACCTCCATTGGCAAGGTAGAGAATAAATGGAAATAATTAAATGAAATAAAATAATGATAAATAGTAAAAAATTATATATTCATGTGATCATCAAAAATAATGTAATAAAAATATAAAAATGAAAAATCATACCATTAAACATCATAAGGGCCTCACATGACAAATAAATATCCACATGTGATGAAAATAAAGCGTGGAAAAAATGTTATTCCACTACATCCATTCCATCATGGTAAAAGATTTCACATATAAACAGAGCATGTTATATTTACATATTTCATATTTTCTACCGATATAATCAATCTCCATCTATAGTTTCAAGGGATCTAATACATATATAGAACAAAAAACCCCTACGGTGTCTATGTAGTCTATAGAACATGTATTTGATCAATCCTCGACCATCAACAATTATTATCAAGCTAGTTCACAAGGGTCTAAAGTGGTACATGAAAACATTTCACATTTAATGAGGTACATTGTATGAATTATTTTGGACCTTTTTTCATTACTAAATAATATTTATCAGAAACCCATAATGAATTTATATTTTTCAACCATATTGTAGAACTTTATATCTAAAGTAAATGTACATGTAAAATACCACCTTTTAGAGTACATAGGAACACCATCCCAAAAGAAAGTGAAATACAATATACGAATATCCCAATGAATTTTCTAAATTTCTTATTTAAATTTTCTTGAAATCGATATCTATAAGATTCTAACCCAATACAATGAGCTATATATCATTAATATAAAAAAATTTCAACTAATTAAATGAATGTAAGAAAAACCCAAAACCGTGGATGAATAGATTACATGAAGAAAGTATTATCGAGGGTTGAAGTTTGGGTTCCTCAATGAATAACCTCTCATACAAAATCCACATGTTTTTCGAATGAAACAAGTCTTCAATGATACCTAGATCCAACTCCAATGAATTTATTTTTAAAATATACAAAATAACACATATTACAATAAATTTTACCAACATGAATATTTTCTAAATTATTAATCTAAGGCATTCCATTTGAATATAGAAGATTATTTAGAGATTACTTTCAAAACAAAATGTGATGATAATATCTCTCTCTTAAATAATATGTTAATGGATAGAATATTTTTTATTTTTCTATCACATAAATATATATTATTATAGTAAAAATATTTTTTTTACTATTTTTAGCTAGTAGGTTTGAAATTGAATAACACAAACTGGCTATTAAATTATTTACATAAATCAAAACTAGGTTTCAAAATTGGAAAACAAAGTTCCCAGAATAGAGGAGATATTGAGTCTTTTCCACACCAGGAATACTAGAAGTGGAACTGGAATTCATCAAAGAAACCTCACCCACATTGAATTATGGAATTATGTACATCCCAGAATCCAAAGGATATCCAATATTAATAATATAAAATTTTTTATATCTTTATGAGGGAAAAACACTTATGGGTTTCCAATAGTGAATAATATAAATTAAATCAACTATTTTATAATTCATCTATTAGAATATTGAATATGAATCATAGAATTCCACAGAAATATTTTATTTAAGGAAAAAATTGAAAAACTAAATTTAATTCACACTATTTTACTCATTTGAACCATAAATGTTTTTATATGTGTGAATAAGGATAGAACTAAAAAAAATAGGGTAAACAATACTGATACATGAGCACATGCTGATGTGTAATGGTAAATTAATTAACTATTAAGTAGTGCATTTAAACCAATTTTACCCTTATATTACAAGAGTGATATATGTAATGGTATCTATGATTAAATCTATGTATTTAAATTTTACCCTAACGCAAGCGAGGAATACTATTTAAGGACTCTAGAAATCAAATCTACCCATAAAAAGTGTAGGGGATGACACTAATGCAAGCCCAATACCCTTATGCAGTATATGGGAATACCCTTTTACCTGTTTTTAACATTATTTTGGGAATTTTAATCCCCTTATTAAAGTCACTTACTCTTACATAGCAGATCATACTACTATAACGTATGTCCCTTCACTATATACATGTGGTAACATACAAAATCATTACACCATAATTTCACTATACCATTACATAAAGCCAGAATACCTATGGAAACTACATCAAAATTTATTTTTTACACTCACGTAGTTCATTATCCTTAAACCTACCATTAATCACCATATTTAAATCATGAGTTTCTACTCTAAAACTCACAGATCATCTGTAAAGGTTTAAATTAATTATTTTTATTTTATGCTAATGGACTTAGAAAAA
Organism: Viscum album; assembly: GCA_963277665.1. Taxonomy (NCBI): domain Eukaryota; kingdom Viridiplantae; phylum Streptophyta; class Magnoliopsida; order Santalales; family Viscaceae; genus Viscum; species Viscum album. The sequence continues at coordinate 608,639,530 of OY728129.1, read as the reverse complement.
ATGATTCTAAAAACGAGGACTCTAAATTATTAAATGGTAATGAATAATTAAAAAATAAAAAAAAATGTAATATAAATAATAATGTAAAAGAATAAAGAATATGAAATATATAAATAAACTAAAAAAAATTAAAATAAAATAGTAATCGAAAGATGTTTTTATATCATTCAATGTGTGAATTCTTGGGGATTTTATTACTGGGGTCTTTATTCCTTTTAAAAGGGATAACTCATTTTTTCTCTCACAATAATCTTGTGACATTCATTTAGGGGTTTTTATTATGGTAAATCATTCTCTCAGAATAAACCCTTTCTTATTTTCTTCTCATTATTCATATTATTCTGTTCTGTAACCCCAAATATGGAATTGACGATGATTCCATATGAGCATGGTGTAATCATTTATTTTTATTTTTATTTTTATTAAATTTCATAAAATATAACCTTAGTGTATGATCAGAGAATACTTCAATGATGATAAATATCATTATGATTTTTTTAGAGTTCTTATTTAATAATATTAAACTGTCTACTAAATGTGCCACACATGTTAGGTATTTTTTATTAATAAGGTTATTGGTCTACTATATAGACCATCAATGTGTTTTTAGATGTGGTATCATCAAAATAAGTTTATTTAATGTGCTTTTTGGAAGTTTTCCCAATTTGTTTTAAAATTTGAAATTAATTTTAAATAATATAAATAGTTATAATGGGATATAATTAATTTACTTGGGTACTGTGGATTTGATCCTGGTGTATGTTAGAAGTAGTCAGTGCCTTTTAGGTTTCATGTTTCATTCTGTGAGTTTTTAGAATACTGATAATTTAAATTTAATTTTATAATTAATTATAGAGTACTGTATTAAATTTATTTATGTGATATGGCTAGATCTTGGGACTCATGTGCGTAGACGATGGTTTGGTGTACTTCAATGAACATGGCTGAGAGTTTATGGAAATACATTAAATGGAAAAATAAGAATTAATTAAGTGGTATCTAATAATTAATCTATGGTTTATGTGTTTGGTTATGGGATGTCATATGTGGTCTAACCACATTGGTTGATTGTTTTATTTAAATTATTTATTTATTTAATAAAATGCCTATTGATTGATATTGGAGTCAATAACCTCTACATACCCTTGAGAACTATCTTCATTCTTCATGTGCTAGTGGTTGAGGCCTTGGTTATAGATATTTATTGTGAAATTTATTTTTATGTAATCTGAAATGTATATTATTGAATGGAAGAAGTTACAAAGGATTCAATGGACCATAGGGAAACATCATAGTGCCTCAACTACATATGTTCATGGTATGGATCATGAAAGTGTATTGTGTGATTTAAATCCTTCATATGTTAGGATTTTATGAATTAAGTGATCATAGTAGACCAAGATAAGTTTCCATAGATCCCTTGAGTAGGGTGGAGTGGGGAGAAGGAATGAGTGACTTGAGTAAGTCATAATTATATCATGAGTAACCTAATAGCCATAAGTATGAGTTAATATAATGTGGGTTAAAAATTATTATTCCAATATAATGCGAACTACAAGGTTAATACCCATGGAAGAATTAATATTGTTTGGAATACTGGACCCACTAGGGATGACAGGGGAAGGAAGAATTAATCCTGGCCATGTGATTAGTGTAATGCTAGTATGGATTTCTAATGAGACCCATGAGATCATTAAGAAATCATAATGATATATAGGGATTTAATTTCATAAAAGTGAGTGGTGATTTTGAGATCTAAACATTCAATTGTGGATCCTATTTAGGATTTATGTGTTATGAGGAGACTTAGGGGATCTCTATGGGTTCTCCAATGGTACGATGACCATAGTGTGGGTTTGGGTTGGAGAGTACATGTCTTCAATTTCAGTTGTAACCATATAACCAAATGATTAACAATTTAATTCCAACAGGGATAATTGATTATGGTTATATTATATTCCATGGGAGGGATATAGTTTTTAAGAGAAATTTTGAATGAATGCCTATGATAATTCCTAGGATTTAGTCATTGGTGTACCATTGAATTCTTTGGTTTTATCATGTAAGAATATGTGTTTATGCCTCATACTCATTAGATTCCATGCATAATTCCTATGATACTACATTTATTACATTTAATAATTTGATTCATATAATACTTCCTAATATCCATTATTATGAATACTACTTATTCAATACCTAGGATACATTCTAGGGACTATCTTTATACCTGCTACTTCCTAGGATTTTTTATATGATCCAAGGTATATTACTAATTCTCAATGGATAACAATGATACTTACTCAAATCTATCATAATGACTTTTACATACCTGATTCTTAGGATCCTTTACAGTATTTAGTGTTTATACCTATAATTAAATGAGTCACTTGGAATATTTCATTGCATTTAGTTCTTTTACCCCTTACTATATGGTTATTGAGAAATTTATATTTTTTAGTAAATATTTTTAATAGTTAGAGACTCTTGAACACAATCCTAAGAAGGTATATTCCATACCGAGTGGAAATTTAATAATTGAGGTTTGATGATGGTATTATATTGAATCTTCTAGAATTGGGATTTTTAATTTTTTGAATATGACAAGTGCATACATTGCTTTACTGGTTTTTTATGGTACCCCATTATTGGTTCCTACCGAATTGTATTCACAACACACTCAAGAGTCCATTGAAAATGGGTTCTTAAGAAGATATCATTGATCATATAATTAGGTCGGGAATATTACTAATGTTTCGGGATTGATAGAGAAATATTGGATGAGATTGAAGATTTTGTTGAGGTCAGGGTTGGGGGTAGAAGTAGAGAATATTGTACACTCATTCCATTTATTTTATTTTGTATATGTGGTTACACTGATAGGTGGATTATTGATATATTCTATTTTTAACAGGATTCTATATGACTATATGGTTATAAAATCATATTATATTTCTCTATGTTTAATTGAATTTTCATACAATAATTATTTATGATTATTTTTTTTGGTTTTTTCGTGTTCTATTTAACTATGATATGGGGGCATAGATTCTCTATAGTAACACCCTAGTATTCCACATCTTTTCAATAGAAATTTGTGTTTTGAAAACCATGCCTACCATTACATAATTATTATCGATTTGAAAAACACTAAAAGGTCTCAGGTAGATGGAAATTATATATAGTATAATTGGATATGTTATTAATTGACTTTGACCTCAATTTCAATCATATAGGTGGTCATACAAGGATATTTCTCTTTTTTATAATTTAGAAGACCATTTTTGGGGTTGTAACACCTAGTATAGTTACTTGATCATGAGATGAATTAGTTGGATGATTTAAAATTTAAAAATGTCTTATAACACATAATTAAATGAAACCACCAGAAAAATATCCATTAGAGACCTATAAAAACTAATAACATTTTATGACCTCATTAGCTATAACTTTGTTGATATGCTCAGATTCTCGATGTAAGATTACTATTCCTTCTATGCCCAAAATAAAGTATTATTCTATAAAAGAAGGGATATTTCCATCTATGTTATGGATGATTAATGTTGTCTCATTGATACCTTAAGATGTGGTGGGCCTTCAACTTTCCCTCCGTGGATATCCTTCAATATTGGATGAAGGCGGTTTCAATTATCTATGGTTAATGGTACTCAATATATTAAAATATTCTATATTTTTTTATGAACATATTTAAAATTTCATGGAATGAGTGATCTTGAGAATGTTTATTATATAGTTTCCTAATTAAATTAGTGTTGTCTAATCACTCATGAAACCTATGTGTACAATCTTTACCCATAACATGTATCAAAATTATATGTGTTATAATTGGAATATGATCTCTCTTAAAATAAAAAAAAGTTTAAATAATTTAACATTGAGATAATGTACTATGAACGAAGAACACTCACCTAGATCAATTTCTATATAATGATAAAAAATTTCAGAAAGATACATGGTAACATAAGGATATAATGAGATAGAGTTAACCTCATTAATTCTATTATATTAGTGGAATTTTCTAGGGATAAATTTGTTTAATGGGTTAGAATTTTACACCATTAGATTTTATTATATATTATCCATTAAATAAATATTGTCTTAAAAATATTATTTCATAGAAAGAACTAAAATAAGATGAACCATGATAGATTTTATTAAGTTAAAATTTTGGAATTTTAGATAATAACTAATTCATTATGATAACATAATATAAAAAATAATTAAGAATTTTATTTTTTGGATTATACTAACATGTAAATAAAAACAACACAAACATGACATCCTTAAATTCATTCTATTATTTGAATATCATATATCCGATTAAGAAAATGAAATGAATAAAAACCATCAAAATTATAATTGAAACTTTTACAATAAAATAAATTAATTTAATAACAAGTTTTTAGAAATGTATCTATGTTTACATTGGATTTTAATATGAATGTTCGACAATTTTTTTGGATATATAGCGACTTGATATATATTTAATGAAAATATGTTGATTAGGAATGTGGTCATTAGGAATATTGATGTTTATAATATATATATGGTATATAATTTTAGCAAATAGCTCACTTATGATATATAAATTTTATTACAATATTTAATTGAATATAGTTTATAAATAACAAATAAAATAGTTATAAAAAATGTACTAAAATATTTTATAAAAAAATATCAATTTTTATATTATTATTATTATTATTATTATTATTATTGAATGATTTTATGTGTTTAAAATTAAAATAGATATTATGGTACTTAATGGGTTGATATAATTTAATAGTTTTAATAAAAATATTTTTAATGGGATGTGATTAAAATCCTATGATGATAACAAGAGGATATTTTAGTCAATGAATTTTTTCCATGTGTTGTGTATTTTTCTATAATAAATTATTTTAATCACTAATTTTTTTTGATTATAATAAAACTTAATGTTTCAATTTATAGTAAAATATATTAAATTAATTTAATCGATAAATTAAATCAAATAAGATTAATATCACTACATGATTAAGATATTCATTTTTCTATAAAATAGTTTTTTATCTATATATAAAATTTTCATTTAAAAGATAAATTATATATATATATATATATATATATTATAATAAATATTGATTAATTTTTTTACTAGATTATACATATTATATAGGATGTTATCATTCATTTTAGGCAAACAATTAGGTTTCCATGTTGAATAATGCATGACATTAATAAAGAGAAAAAAATAGAAAATATAGAAAATATTTTATACTAAATAAATATTATAATATTAAAATAGATGCATAAAACAGAAGTAATCATAATAATTCATTAGATATAACAATTATGGGTCATATTTAATTTAAAAATATTCTTCCCTAACAACTATATAGTTATGGATTGATGAAAGGCCACTTATACAGAAATATTAGAGGACTTTTCCACCACCCCATCCAAACCAATCATATCAAGGGGTTGTATCATAAATCCTAGAAAATTTTTATTCTCTCTAATTATTCTATCCTTCATGTTTTATTTTTTTCACATGAACGAGTCCTAAATATTCCACTCCAAAAGAACCCATTTTGAGGGAAAAGTTCATCAATGTTTTTATATATGTTATTTTTTAAATTATTCAATCACTTTATCTCCTAAAAAATTCGAAATAAACTTAACCATAGTAAGGATAAAAAATTAATTTAATTATAATTATGTGAAAATGAAATTTGAATTATAAAAGTATATACTATTTCACATTCATTACGTAAAAATGATCATGTTTTATAGGTCTAACCAGCTACATGAATGATATTTTAATGACAATATCATTTTCATGATGAATAATTAACATTAAATTGAAACTCTTGATACATGATATTAATGATTAATTTATTTTATGAATATGTTTCTTTAAGGGTGACAAAAAAAATTAAAAGTCACTATAATGTTTTTTTGTTATTTGTAATTTACTTGAAAATGATCATTGTGAATTCCATTATAAAAAAACATACACATTTCTTACCTCTAATAAAAATAGTAAAAATAAATCATCTAAAACAATGACTAAAATAGAATAACTAATATTATAATGATTAACCTTTTATCAATGTTTGAGGATCATCATCAATTATTATGAGACTTCTAAAAAATAATTTAAAATATAACCATTCAACGAAAAAATAAAAAATAAAAAAGTAGGAAAAGTGTAAGAAAATTATTTAATGAGTAAAAATAATTATAGAAATGAAAATATTTATAAAATAATATATTTAGATTTTTTTTATTATATAGGATGATTCAGTGCCTCTATTGTTGTTTGAAGTAATTCTAAGGGTTTCATTTCCATTCTCACATTGAAATAGAGATTCTATATGACTAAACTTACATTAGAAGATATAATATGTTAATAATAAATAAAAGAATTATATTTTATTATATATATGTTTTTATATATATTACATTAATTTTTACCATTTCACCACCTTTTAGTTCATAATTCAGTCGTATGGTTTTTTTTAAATGAAATCAATCTTATCTCATATTTTTAGTTTGTAACATTTCTCCAATATTTTCACATTATTTAACTTTATTTATAAATTTATTTATTTAAAATTATTATATTTTAAGGGTTTTTATCTTCTTGAATTGAAAATAATTAAAAAATAAATAATTTTATTTCTTTACTATGTCCCAAATCCATCTTTTTTCTATTTATGTTAGGAATATTATAAAATGTTTGAATGAAATATGTTTTTAAATATTTACTACATGGTCCCTTTTCCTATAACTATTATTAATTATTATTTATGAATAATTCTTCCTATATTTACTTGTTTTCTCAATTTATAATCTATTATCATTATTTTATATGATTTCTCCTATAAAATAAATGTTCTGAAATTTTTAAAAGTTTTTTTTATTAATTTTCAAAGTTATTGTGTAATTATATTATACAATATTATACATAATTCTCAATATCCTATAACATTTCTTATTCCTCTGTAGAAAAATTATTTAATAATATTATCCACCTTACTTATCTAGATATATTATAATTATGTTAGTTGGAAATATTATTGAATACAATTTATTTATCATATGTTAATTATTCAATAATGAAATTATGAATGTTTTCTTGTACACGTGGAACAAATTGGTATGGTTTTTCATTATTAGATAGTTCGTATCAAAATTTTATATCCCCTAATGTCATTTTTTGATGATTTATATCACATTGAATTATGTATAAGGGTTTGGGGGAGTGATACCAATCTTATGTGGGACTATGTCCACTATGATTAAGTGAATAAACAGTTATCCCAATACACTATGAGTCCCTATATACTATTTGATGATAGTCCAAAAATAAATCATTGAAAAAATAATTTTAAAATATTATTTTTTTCCACAATCCTTTGTTGTATAACTATGTTATGAATATTACAATATTATTTGCTTCATGGATCGTGATTATTGGATCATGTTTCCACGCTCTTATAACTCATTTCATATGTTATGATTATAACCTTACGATAGGAACCATGATTTATGATATATGCTTTAATGGGAATTATTTTCATATGTTATGATCATGAAACATAATAATGTTCCCATAAACACATATTCATGTTATGATTACTTATGATCTTATATTGTTGTATCTAAAGTTTACCCTAACATAGTGTTTGAGCTCAACTATTTATTATAATTACATTCGCATGGTTATGAGGAAGGGTATTATGTATGATATTTATAGAAGGGTATCATGGGGATATATATTGGTTGGAGATATATAATAGTGTTTGAATGTTATCATGTGCATGTATCCATTATCTAAATATAAAAAATTAATAGGTTCTAGGTGTGTTATTTATAATAATATTTCATAATATTAAAATGAAATTGAGGCCATGTGAATATATATTATGGGTTGGACATTTCATGATACATCTCTATAGACCCTCTTTATGCTTCTATAATTTCAATGAAAAGTTTTATCTTATACGCTATGATAACTAAATATTCTATTCAAGCTCTATTTTTCTTAAACTAAATGGTATATAGAACAGAAAAACTTCACAAACACTAATTCCTTTTAAACACATCACCACCAGTAAAAACATCCATTATTCTTTCCTCTATTTCCCTTTATTAGAATACAAATTATGAAAATTTAGTGTTTTTTTGTGTGGAAAGCCACATACATTAATATATGTTGTATCATCGATGAAGATAAAAATAAGAAATGAATACTCTTAAAATGAAACAGAACTATAAAATTAATCAATTAAGTAGTACATCCCATTTGATAAAAAGAAAAATATGTATTTATTTTTAATACCATAATAATTTATATATTAGACCCCCTATAATATATATTCCAATAATCCTTTTGGAACTAGAGTTTCCACCCATTTATAACCATGTTAATTAGACTCCCAGACAACATCATCCCACTTTGAAGTGTTTTTCTAGCATGAATTTCCCTTTAAACAGTTGGATGTAATGTTTCAATATTCCATTTACCAAAACCATGGAGTGAAAAAACAAAATCCACGTACATAAATATGGAATCCCACTTACTCTAGATATCTAGGGTAGAAACATAACTCCTTGTATCCTAGAAATCATATGTTCTTCATTAAGACAGAAACACCACCCATGTAAATAATAATGAGAACTCGCAAAATTAATGTTTTCAAAATAAAAAAACTGTGCTCCCCTGGTTGGTCATCTTGAAATGATGCCCTATACTGAGAGAACACAACAAGGCTATAAATGATCTATTTAAAATCCAAAACTACCATTTGTTTCATGTTTTATTGGACTTCTAGGTAACATAATTTGAAACATCCCTTTCTATCTTCTAAGTCTTTATTCCCCTTACCTGTGTAATTATAGATCTTTGAAATGAACCAATGAAATTTTAATTATCTAATTCTTTTTTTCTTTCATGATTGGTATGTCACGCAATGTTAAAATCCTTCATCCTAGTTATGGGACCCATTCCTTAATAACACCTTCCAAAAAAGACAAGTGACTACCCATCAAGACATTTTGTTCCTCCAAAATACTCATTTTTAACTGAATCATGTTAATCCACACCATAATATATTTCAATGTAATCTTACCCAAATAATTAAGTCTCATTGAATATAAAAGTAATAAAGTGACTAAGGAAGTCATTTATTAGTCAAAAATAGTTTTTAACAAACATATAAATAACAAAATAAAAAATGGAACACACTACATGAATCCATTAGTATAGAGGACTATTAAATATAATGAAAACACGTCTTGAAACATTTACTTTTTATAATCTATAATTATTTCAAGACTCTCTAGTTTTCTGACAAGAAATACACATCAGTATTTATCCAAACTCTACACCACATGATTATGATTACTATAAAACCTAGAAACAGTCCCACTAGAATTCATACAACATCTCTCACAAAACATTTTGTGGAATTATTACACCCTCTATATAAAATACCTCATTTGGTTTATAACCAACAATCATGAATGAAATATCCTTCAAACACTATAGCTTCCATCCAAAACATAAATCTTAAGAAAGGATACTAAAATGTATAAACATCCCTAGAACCGGCATAGACTATGTGTTTCTAAATCAAAAGGAATCTCAGAAAAATATCAAATTAGTCATCCCCTCTCATGTTGTAGTACATCGGTCTTTATACAAGATCTTCTATTTAACCCACAAACAAGAATGAATATTGTATATAAAAATGAAACAATAAAATAAAAATACTATAATTATATTTTTAAGAACATTATCCATGTAACATCCCAATTAAGTAATGAATAATAGTTATTTTTATCTATGTTTATTAATGATTAAGATAGTGTTATAGAGGCCTAAAATGAAAATAAATACAATCTTATGCATGGAATACACTAATATTCTTTAAAGATTGTTTTACTGCCTTTTGATGGAAAACCATTTTGAATCTATATTTTGACAATTTTATAAACTATGTTTGTCAAAATAAACTTATCCTTTATGATCGGGACATCAAAATTTACCTTGTGTGAATTTTTGGCATTTTTCTGACAATGTTCATTTTTTAATGAATAGTGAAAAAATACTGCATTTTACATCAAAACTGCTTTTTAATCTAATTTATTTATATGACTAGATTATTTTTTGAATTGGTTTTGAAGTTAAATTAGAATATATTTTTACCATTTTATCAAATGGTGGTCATTGGAATCAATTTCACTTTGAAATTAGACTTAAACTGGTGTCAATCTTCTGATACTTATTGTTTTGTAAAAACACGCTTTTTGCTCTGGCAGCGGGAATTAATTATTGAATTAATTAATGTGATTTATATGATTTGAATTTTGTAAAATAGAATTCATTTTTGAATTCGTAATATCAAATATAGCTTAGGGTGAATTTTTGGAAATTTTCTGAAAAACATCAATTTTTGATGAATAGTGAAACCACTAAGTGGTAATCAAGCAAACTGATTTTTCAGTTAAATGAAAGTTTACCACTAATGTGTATTGAATTTTGAAAATCCGACATACATGGTTGTCATTAATAAGTAAAATGTGTTCAATGAGATTATAATAATTTTTTGGTGAATAGTAACTTATTAAGTTCTTAATCGCGATTAGTGGTAATTAGGGTAGTTTAAGGAATAAATAATGCTTTAATAATAGGAAATGACCTAGACACATGTTCCAAACTTATTGGTTGTGTCATGGACGACCAAGTAAAGCCATGGGTCAACTTGGGGACCCCATGGAGACACTTTGGTTTGGAAATGACATAAATAACTTTTTATTAAATGTTAAAGTAAAAATGACACAAACAAGAGATGTTTTACAAAAACAATTTTTACATGGGGTTATAAAGATCATATTTTTGATTATAAATATTAATTGGAAAGATAAAAATATTTCCTACATCATAGTATTTTAATTATGATTTTTAGACATTAAATAAATTAAATTATTTATGACATAATAATGATGCAGCGATGACATCATTATTTGACGATTTAAATAAAATGGAAAGACAATGTAACATCTATGAACTACACATGGAAAAAACCAATTGGATGAGTTTATTTATAACCCTTATCACATTATCCACGAATTATATCAATGTGGGACCTTTTTAAACCGAAACACATTTTCAAATAAAGTAATATTTCTTTACGTTCCAAAAGTGCCCCTCCTCTCCTCTTATTAAAGGCCCCCACCTCTACCTCATTTTACACACACCTCAAGCCTTTGGCTCGGCCAACCCCTGCCCATTTACTCTCTACACATCCCTCTCCTCATCCTAGAGGATTCTCTTTGGGCAGAATCCTTTCAAAGGAAGCCTTTAGGCTCAAATCAAAAGGAGTTACACTTTTAAAGGCAATTCATTCTCTCATGTTCATTTGTTTTATTTTGCTTCTCCAACCCCCTAAACTCTTTTTATTTACTTCTTTTGTAACAACACCAGTATCTTCAATATACTAGTATGCTGTTATATGATTTATTTGAGCTACACTCTCACAGAACTACATCAAATGGTTAAAGAACATACGGTTTCCGTGGATGGAGAAATTCAGCCTCCCAAAACGATGATTGTTCAATACTCATTTTACACCATAAAAGGTGTCCATTATGATGTCAATATTTTTATATATGATATATAATATGTTTATTTTTTCCTTAAGCTTCTGTTTTTTTCATTTTGGGCATACCTTTATGGTTTCCATTATGGGTAAACACGATATCTTCATTTTAGGAAGTGCAGACTACCGCCCCCTCAAAGTGATTTGATTCGTTAAATACCATATGTGGGACATATAAATGATGGAACTATGATATTATACTGGAATTATAATATACCTTTATATCATTATGATTCCATTCTATAAAATACGAAATAGAAATGAAAGTAGCGTTCATGCGTACGTACGGCTTACCGTCTACATGAACGGGGCATTTCATTTCTTACCTCTAAATAATTATGTAATATTATAAATGCATGTAAGTACTGGATATATATGACATATATGATATCTACATCATGAATACCATTCTGCATATAATGAACCTTTGACAAAATTAACAACATGTAAGTGTAAGAAGTCTATTTTGGACTTAAGAACCAAATACCGACAAAATGAACATTATTAACTTAACTGATTACATGATGTTCATAACATGGTATAAAAGGAATAATTAACTTGAAAAAGATTCATAAGCAAGTAGAGATTAACTCAAGTTTATTATTCAGGAGAATAAAGAACTGTCAGGTCAAGTCGGATACGAGGTATGGGACTTCGTCTCAATCTCCTTTCATTGAGGCATATTTTATTTTATACACAACTTTCTTTTATACTGTGTATAAACCCCTTTGACTTTTACGTTTATTCAAAAGGAATCATTTTTATACAAAGCGTTTACTAAACGAAAAAAGGGAATGTTTTTGTCGTACGTATGCGGCGACAACGACTTCTCCGCCGTCGTGACCGTTATTTGAGTTTTGGCTTCCTCTATAAGCCATACCTTCTTTTAAAAAGAAAAATAAATACCATGTTTTACTTTTCTTTTATTAAAGTATTGAAAATGGTTTTCATAATTTTTTATATCAATGTGTTGTATTGATATCTCGTGATTGAAATGTGGAAATTTTATGTTACCTTTATGCATGTTTTATGTGATATGATTATGTTATGGTTCCTGGGCATTATTATGAAGACGGGTGGTTCCGTGATAAACTAAGGGCGGGTGAGCCCGTTATAGCTCTCCAATGAATTGGGTAACGCGAAGGAGTGAAACGTTATGGTTTCTCCGAAGAGATTTTAGGGAATATACTGTGATGGGTATTCCAAACGTAACCAAGAGGGTTACTCCCTACGTAAGAATGTTATGAATGCCTCAAGTTACCTTTATGTCTTATGATTTCTATGATTTATTCCTGATTTTATGAGGTATGTTAAAGTGCCTATGTTTTATGGGTAAAGTATGATTTCATTCTTATGTATATATGAACTCATTTTTCCTTTCCATGTTATTTTTATAACCCATACTAAGTTTTTATGTACATCCCAAGTTTTTGAAATGTTTATCACAGGTCAAGGGAAAGGTACTTGATAAGATGATAGAGTCAAGGAAGTGTCAATAAATAATCCAGGTTTTGTTTTAAATGTGTTTCCATTGATGGGAATGAAGAATACTATCTTTATGTAACCACATTGTTTATATGTGGAATGTAATGCATGTTTTATGATCTAATTCTATAAAACTCTAATCCCGAAAAGATCCTCAATGTGTAATCTTGTAATAACTCAAGATTAAGTAAGGTTTAAGGCTGGGGCCTTATAGTTGGTATCAAAGGTTTGTTTAGATAACCTTAGGAGTTAGAATTCTATTAAATGATTATCCAAAAATATTTTTTTTCGAAATGATATAGCATTTAAAGATTACCAAGTTGCTTCATCTAAGACATGTTTGTTCAGAATGGTTTTCCGCAGAGGAAACAGGGAAGCAGTGCTAGGAAGGCATACAGAAGGAAATAACCTTTCGAATCAGCATCCATAAATGGTCGGAATTGGAACTGAACAGTTTGATGCAGTAATGGCGCATTGGACTCAAGCGATAAATGGCGGTGGTATCCATGCACGAGATCTGCCAGAACAACCGCAGAGGAACATGTCAGTGGTGGAACATTTCATGAGGCAACATCCACCATCATTTAGAGGATCATCTGACCCTGTGCTAGCTGAAGGGTGGATTAAAGCACTGGAGAAGATTTTTTATGTCATGGGGTGTTCAGACAATCAAAAGGTTAGTCTTGCTATTTACCGTTTGGAGGGTGGATCAGATCCGTGGTGGTCTAGGGTTAAAAATATCAGGGATTCCGATGAGATTAATGCTCTCGACTGAGATGAATTCAAAGGTATGTTTCTTGAGAAGTATTTTCCTAAGGCTGTTCGACTTAGGATGGAAAAGCAATTTTTGGAATTGAGGCAAGAGGAATACTCAGTGGCTGCCTATGAAGATAGGTTCACTCGATTGGCAAGGTATGCTCCAAATTTTATCCGGGACATTGATAGTAAAATCAATTGTTTTTACTCAGGATTAAAGCCAAAGTATCGAAGGGCATTAGCTTCTCGTGAGTTTAAAAGTTATGAAAAGCTTGTTCAATGTGCTGAGAAAGTGGAAATGGAGTTTGCCGATGAACAAGTTTTCTATAACAACCAGCAGAAGAAGAGACCGAGGTGGCAGGAGAAAGGTAAGAATTCATCAAAAAAGTCTGATGGTAAGAAAACTAAGTTTCTAGTTTGTGATAAATGTGGAAAAAGGCATGCTGGGGAATGTCTTCTGAATTCTTGGAAGTGTTACCGATGTGGTAAGATGGGAAATAAGGCTCGTGATTGCACTGAAAAGGATAAAGGTGAAGGTAAGAACAAATTTGCTTTACAGTTAGTGAAATGTTATAAGTGCAATGAGATGGGTCACTATGAAAACGAGTGTCCGACAAGGAGCTTGAGTGATGGGAAGTAGTTAGACTACAAGCAGAAATGGGTGGTGAAATCCTTTGCAACTACTTCAGCAGATGTCGGGCCATCAAATGAAGTTGTATTAGGTACTTTGTTTGTTTTTTCAGATTATTCTAGTGTGTTGTTTGATTCAGGGTCTACATATTCTTTCATCTCTGAAACCTTTTCTAGTAAAATGGGAATACCATCTCAAGAAATGACTCCTAAACTTTTGGTAAAAACACCTGGGGGAAGTGTCGAGGCAAAAAGAATTTATAAGAATCTTCCTATCCTTATCTGTGGAAAGAACTTACTTGAAAACCTTATTGTTATACCTCTAGTAGAGTTTGATGTTATCCTGGGTATGGATTGGCTCTCTATTTACCATGCTAAGATTGACTGTAGAGCTAAATAAATTTCTTTTCAGAAAGAATTTCAGTTTGTTTACAAGAATGAACCCTTACTTTTGATAACATATCAAGAGGCCGAGAAACTTGTAAAATATGGAAATGAATGTTACCTTGCACACGTCATTGAAAATAAAGGAACTATTCAGATTAATGATGTGCCAGTGGTAAATGAGTATCCTGATGTTTTTCCTGATGAGTTGCCTGGAATAATACCAGATCGGGAAGTTGAGTTTACTGTTGACTTAGTTCCTGATGCTAAGACAATTTCAAAAACCCCTTATCTAATGGCACAAATTGAACTTTTAGAGTTGAAGGAGCAATTGCAAGATTTATTAGAGAAAGGTTTCATTAGACCTAGCACATCACCATGGGGTGCTCCTGTTTTATTTGTTAAAAATAAATATGGTTCTATGAGACTTTGCATTGATTATAGATCCTTGAATAATATCACTGTTAAGAACAAATATCCTTTGCCTCATATCGATGATTTGTTTGATCAGCTCCAGGGAGCTCAGTTTTTTTCAAAGATTGACTTGAGATCGGGGTACCATCAGCTGAAGGTTAAGGACACAGATATTCCGAAGACCGCGTTCCGTACGAGATATGGCCATTATGAATTTGTAGTAATGCCTTTTGGGCTAACCAATGCACCTGCTGTATTCAAGGACTTAATGAATAGAATTTTCCATGAGTTCCTGGATAAGATTGTGGTGGTTTTCATTGATGATATTTTGGTGTTTTCTAAAAGTAAAGAAGAGAATGAAAAACATTTAAGGGTTATCTTGCAAACCTTAAAAGAAAAGAAACTGTATGGGAAATTCAGCAAGTGTGAGTTTTGGTTGCAACAAATTTCTTTCCTTGGTCACATTGTTTCTAAAGATGGAATAACTGTTGATCCTGCAAAAACAAAAGTTGTGGAAGAATGTCCAAGACCCACAAATGTAACCGAGATTCGTAGCTTCCTTGGTTTGGCGGGCTATTACCGAAGGTTTGTTAGAAATTTTTCATGGTTATCTAGTCCAATGACTAAGCTAACTCGGAAGGGTGTTAAGTTTATCTGGACAAAAGAATGTGATGATTGTTTTCAGGAATTGAAAAGAAGATTGGTGAATGCTCCAGTTTTGGCACTACCTTCCAGGAATGGTGATTTTGTTATATACAGTGATGCTTCATTGAAAGTACTTGGTTGCGTCCTAATGCAGAATGATCAGGTAATTGCTTATGCTTCACGACAGTTGAAAACTCATGAGGTAAATTACCCTACACATGATTTGGAATTAGCTGCTGTTGTTTTTGCTTTAAAAATTTAGAGGCATCATTTTTATGGAGTAAAGTGTGAAATATATACTGATCAAAAAAGTTTAAAGTATATATTCACTCAGAAAGAGTTAAACATGAGACAAAGGAGATGGTTGGAATTAATCAAGGATTATGATTGTACAATTCGTTACTATCCGGGAAAAGCAAATAAAGTGGCTGATGCTTTGAGTCGAAAAAGTAATGCTTCATTAACAATGTTGTGTTTGGAACGTGGTCCTTTGGTTAAGGATTTGATGAACTTTGGCATAGATGTTGTTGGTGCAGGAAGTCCTTCTATTTTGTTTCAAGTATCAGTGAGATCTTCTCTATCAGATAGAATCAAGCAAGCACAGAAGCAAGACAGTGAGTTGCAGAAAAAGGTAGAGCTGGTTCAGAAAGGAATGTTGCCTGAATTCAACATTGATAATGATTGTGTTTTGAGATTTGGGAAGAGATTGTGTGTGCCTTGTGATTCACAGGTGAAGAGAGAGCTGTTATGTGAAGCTCATAGTTCTCCATTTTCAGTTCATCCGGGCAGTACTAAGATGTATAGAGATCTGCGGGAGTATTACTGGTGGGATGGAATGAAAAGAGTTGCTGATTTTACTGTGAAGTGTTTGACATGTCAACAGGTTAAAGCAGAGCGGCAGTAACCGAAAGGGATGCTTCAGCCATTACCAGTTCCAGAGTGGAAATGGGAGAATATATCCATGGACTTTGTTGTTGGATTACCGAAGACATCTCGAGGTAATAATGCAATCTGGGTTATTGTTGATCGCTTGACCAAATCTGCACATTTCCTTGCTATACGAGATACTTTCTCTCTTGATCAACTTTCCCGTTTGTATCTTAAAGAGATAGTCAGGTTACATGGAGTTCCTCTCTCCATTGTATCGGATCGTGATCCCAGGTTTACTTCTAACTTTTGGAAAGGCCTTCAGAAGTCATTGGATACTGAATTAAATTTTAGTACAGCTTTTCATCCTCAATCAGATGGGCAGTCAGAACGAACAATTCAGACATTGGAGGATATGCTACGATCTTGTTCTATGGATTATCAGGGAAGTTGGGACCAACATCTTTCTTTGGTTGAATTTTCATATAATAACAGTTTTCATTCCAGTATACAGATTGCACCATTTCAGGCATTATATGGGAAGCGGTGTCGAACTCCAGCTTTCTGGGATGAAGTGGGTGAAAGGAAGTTTATGGGACCAGAATTGGTAGAAGAGATGGCAGAAAAAGTTCAACTGATTCAGAAACACATGATAACAGCTCAGAGCAGGCAGAAGAGTTATGCAGATAACCGGAGGAAGGATCTATCTTTCGAGGTAGGTGATCATGTTTTTTCAAGGTTTCCCCTTGGAAAAGTGTGATGAGATTTGGTAAGAAAGGAAAATTGAGTCCAAGGTTCATTGGACCATACGAAATTCTGGAGAGAGTTGGATCAGTTGCATACCGAGTGGCTTTACCTCCGAGTTTATCTCAGGTACACAATGTTTTTCACGTTTCGATGTTGAGAAAGTATATGCCAGATCCATCTCATGTTTTGAGCCCAGAGGTAGTTCAGCTGGAAGAGAACCTATCTTATGAGGAACAACCAGTCCAGATTCTTGGCCACATGGAGCAAGTGTTATGGAATAAGGTGATTAATCAGGTAAAGGTTTTGTGGAAAAACCACATGATTGAAGAGGCAACATGGGAATCTGAAAATGCAATGAGGGATAAGTACCCCCATTTATTCGATAAGTAAATAAATTGCGGGGACACAATTTTCTAAAGGGGGGGAGGATGTAACATCCCAAGTAATTAATGAATAATATATATTTTTATCTATGTTTATTAATGATTAAGATAGTGTTATAGAGTCTTAAAATGAAAATAAATACAATCTTATGCATGGAATACACTAATATTCTTAAAAAATTGTTTTACTGCCTTTTGATGGAAAACCATTTTGAATCTATATTTTGAAAATTTTATAAACTATGTTTGTCAAAATAAACTTATCATTTATGATTGGGACATCAAAATTTACCTTGTGTGAATTTTTGGCATTTTTCTGACAATGTTCATTTTTTAATGAATAGTGAAAAAATACTGAATTTTACATCAAAACTGCTTTTTAATATAATTTATTTATATGATTAGATTATGTTTTGAATTGGTTTTGAAGTGATATTAGAATATGTTTTTACTATTTTATCAAATGGTGGTCATGGGAATCAATTTCACTTTGAAATTAGACTTAAACTGGTGTCAATATTTTGATACTCATTGTTTTGTAAAAACACGCATTTTGCTCTGGCAGCGGGAATTATTTATTGAATTAATTAATGTGATTTATATGATTTGAATTTTGTAAAATAGACTTCATTTTTGAATTCGGAATATCAAATATATCTTAGGGTGAATTTTTGGTAATTTTCTGAAAAACTTCAATTTTTGATGAATAGTGAAACCACTAAGTGGTAATCAAGCAAACTGATTTTTCAGTTAAATGAAAGTTTACCACTAATGTGTATTGAATTTTAAAAATCCGACATACATGGTTGTCATTAAGAAGTAAAATGTGGTTCAATGAGATTATAAAATTTTTTTGGTGAATAGTAACTTATTAAGTTCTTAATCGCGATTAGTGGTAATTAGGGTAGTTTAAGGTATAAATAATGCTTTAATAATAGGAAATGACCTAGACACATGTCCCAACCTTATTGGTTGTGTCATGGCCGACCAAGACAAGCCATGGGTCAACTTGGGGACCCCATGGAGACACTTTGGTTTGGAAATGACATAAATAACTTTTTATTAAATGTTAAAGTAAAAATGACACAAACATGAGATTTTTTACAAAAACAATTTTTACTTGGGGTTATAAAGATAATATTTTTGATTATAAATATTAATTGGAAAGATAAAAAAGATTTCCTACATCATAGTATTTTTCTTATGATTTTTAGACATTAAATAAATTAAATTATTTATGACATAATAATGATGCAGCGATGACATCTTTATTTGACGATTTAAATAAAATGGAAAGACAATGTAAAATCTATGAACTAAACATGGACAAAACAAATTGGATGAGTGTATTTAGAACCCTTATCACCTTACCCACGAATTATATCAATGTGGGACCTTTTTAAACCGAAAAACATTTTCAAATAAAGTAATATTTCTTTACTTTCCAAAAGTGCCCCTCCTCTCCTCTTATAAAAGGCCCCCACCTCTACCTCATTTCACACACACCTCAATCCTTTGGCTCGGCCAAACCCTACCCATTTATTCTCTCCACATCCCTCTCCTCATCCTAGAGGATTCCCTTTGGGCAGAATCCTTTCAAAGGAAGCCTTTAGGCTCAAATCAAAAGGAGTTACACTTTTAAAGGTAATTCATTCTCTCATGTTCATTTGTTTTATTTTGCTTCTCCAACCCCCTAAACTCTTTTTATTTACTTCTTTTGTAACAACACCAGTATCTTAAATATACTAGGATTTTGTTATAAGATTTATTTGAGCTACACTCTCACGCAACTACATCAAATGGTTAAAGAACATACGGTTTCCGTGGATGGCGAAATTCTGCCTCCCGAAACGATGATTGTTCAATACTCATTTAACACCTTCAAAGGTGGCCATTATGATGTCACTATTTTTATATATGATATATAATATGTTTATGGTTTCCTTAAGCTTCTTTTTTTTTAATTTTGGGCATACCTTTATGGTTTCCATTATGGTTAAACACGATATCTTCATTTTAGGAAGTGCGGACTACCGCCCCCTCAAAGTGATTTGATTCGTTAAATACCATACGTGGGACATATAAAGGATGGAACTATGATATTATATATGACATTATACTGGAATTATAATATATCTTTATATCATTATGATTCCATTCTATAAAATACGAAATAGAAATGAAAGTAGCGTTCATGCGTACGTACGGCTTACCGTCTCCATGAACGGTGCATTTCATTTCTTACCTCTAAATGATTATGTAATATTATTAATGCATGTAAGTACTGGATATATATGACATATATGATATCTAAATCATGAATACCATTCTGGATATAATGAACCTTTGACCAAATTAACAACATGTAAGTGTAAGAAGTCTATTTTTGACTTAAGAACCAAATACCGAAAAAATGAACATTATTAACTTAACTGATTACATGATGTTCATAACATGGTATAAAAGGAATAATGAACTTGAAAAAGATTCATAAGCAAGTAGAGATTAACTCAAGTTTATTATTCATGAGAATAAAGAACGGTCGGGTCAAGTCGGATAAGAGGTATGGGACTTCGTCTCAATCTCCTTTCATTGAGGCATATTTTATTTTATACACAACTTTCTTTTATACGGTGTATAAACCCCTTTGACTTTTAGGTTATTCAAAAGGAATATTTTTTATACGAAGCATTTACTAAACGACAAAAGGGAATGTTTTTTTCGTACGTATGCGGAAACAACGACTTCTCCGCCGTCGTGACCGTTATTTGAGTTTTGGATTCCTCTACAAGCCATACCTTCTTTTTAAAAGAAAAATAAATACCATGTTTTACTTTTCTTTTATTTTAGTATTGAAAATGGTTTTCATAATTTTTTATATCAATGTGTTGTATTGATATCTCGTGATTGAAATGTGGAAATTTTATGTTACCTTTATGCATGTTTTATGTGATATGATTATGTTATGGTTCTTGGGCATTATTATGAAGACGGGTGGTTCCGTGATAAACTAAGGGCGGGTGAGCCCGTTATAGCTCTCCAATGCATTGGGTAGCGCGAAGGAGTGAAACGTTAAGGTTTCTCCGAAGAGATTTTAGGGAATATACTGTGATGGGTATTCCAAACGTAACCAAGAGGGTTACTCCCTACGTAAGAATGTTATGAATGCCTCATGTTACCAAAATGTCTTATGATTTCTATGATTTATTCATGATTTTATGAGGTATGTTAAAGTGCCTATGTTTTATGGGTAAAGTATGATTTCATTCTTATGTATATATGAACTCATTTTTCCTTTCCATGTTTTTTTAACCCATTGAGAGTTTTTATGCTCATCCCAAGTTTTTGAAATGATTTTCACAGGTCAAGGGAAAGGTACTTGATAAGATGATAGAGTCAAGGAAGTGTCAAGAAATAATCCATGTTTTGTTTTAAATGTGTTTCCATTGATGGGAATGAAGAATACTATCTTTATGTAACCACTTTGTTTATATGTGGAATATAATGCAAGTTTTATGATCTAATTCTCTAAAACTCTAAACCCGAAAAGATCCTCAATGTGTAATTTTGTAATAACTCAAGATTAAGTAAGGTTTAAGGCTGGGGCCTTATAATCCAACTCTAAAAGGGAACATAACAACCATGAATTCGATGAAAAGTATAAATGATAGAATTAATGATTCAATGGACTATACTTACAAATACCATACAAATACTTTTTGAGTCATAAAATAGAATAAAAATTGGGACCCTACATAAATAGGTATGTGGCTCCAATAATGATTCAATAACTCCTTCTACAAGTATGTGATTATATTTTGGAAATACCCAACAACAAGAACATATTACACTACATTACATATCCTTGTACATATACAATAAGGTGAACCCAACTGATTATTTATAATTTTCCCTAGATAGTTCCTCTAGTCCCACCACCTTTCAATCTTCATGGGCAGTCCTCCAATCAATCATGGTTACCAATAGCTTAGCCACTATTTTATAGAATCAAATTATAATATTTGATCTATAGTGTATTATAAGTATTCATCATCCCTTATTTCTTATACTATTAAAATCTTATAAAACATTTCCTCAAAATTATAAACTTATTCCATAATATAGATCCATCCATAACATTAAAACTTCCATATTCTAGATTTAATACGTTATAAAATGGGAATGTGTCTCCAAGAACGTTCCTTAAAATGTCTATAACATATTCATCACTTCTTCTACCAAGAGTTTTCGATTTTAATGGGTATATATGACTTATCTATATTTGGTTACCCTAATAATCTTCCAAAAGGTCCATTTTGGTAATTTCAACACATATCCAAAGGAAACTTCTCACACCCAAAACCCAACAATAAAATATATAAGTAAATAATTTTTTAGGAAAATTGATTAAAACTGATATAAATGTGACATAAGATACATTTAATATATGTATAAACAAAATAATCCAACATTAATAAATTTGTTTATTAAAATTCATCAAAAAAATATTTATATATTTTAATATCAAAATTTATATATGTTCACTCCTCTATATGTCATTAATAGGTTAACTCTATATAGGTATATGAGGATTATGAGGTATGCATACTAATTTATATTAAAAAGGTTATGTGAATCCCAATGGGTTGAATTATACCATTACATACACCAAAAACCTACTTAATATATGAGAATGAGGTATTTAGGTTATTGTGATTAAGAAGAAAAATCTAGGAACCAAATTCAAATACAACATTGGATTCACATAAGACAATAGTATATAACTTTGATCTCAATAGGTATCCAAGGAGTGTATAATATTTATCATCAAATAACATTGAGAGTGGAGAACAACACCAACTGTAATATGAATAAGGTGCTGAAATTGTAGATCATTATGGTTTGGTCATTAAATTGTATGAAGAGAAACTTTGGGACCTTTATGAACAACTAAAACGAAAAGAGAAAAATATCAAATTATAAGGTCTTCATTGATGAGGGAGGGATATAGAGGGAGTGAAATGGTGGTATATGGGGCTAAAATCCGAATATCCTATTTATTAATGTAATACATTAGTTCTTAAATAGCACAAGTGGTCTTTTTACTCTGATATATTCTCCGGAAACCAACCCGACACTGTGTAATAAGATGCCTGGTTTAGGATGTATCATAACTAGACCACCTACATATTTATAGGCCCATCATGTACCATTAATTAATCTACAAGGTACCATGTTCTTGTGGTACAACATCATCTTCCCCTTCTCTATCCAACTCCTTCTAAAACTCTATTTTTCCACCTTCATCCCAGAATACACTAGAAATTTACAAAAAAAAATTATGGAATTATTTTGATTTACATATCTATAAGGATAATATATTTAATATTCTGGAGGTTACTCTCCATAAAAAGAAACAATAATATCATTTCATTGAGAATATTGATAATGAAACCACCTTTTATGATACAGTATCCATTTAACACATTCTGGTCGATGATAAGAATCATAATCATATATATATTGTCAGTAATTTATATGTTTTTTAAAATAAAATATTTATATTTTAATGTTACCTCTTACTATCATGTTTGAAGAGATATATATTTCCTTATGTCACACACAAACAACTAATAAAATCAGATTTAAATCCATTGGTGAATTCAATAAATTTTTAATCCCATAAAAAAATATAAGAAAAAATATACATGGAATGTTGATACATATGCTCTAAATATATATAATTATATAATAAATAATAATTGAACTATAGAAATAGTAATTATTTAATTAAAACATCAATAAAAATATTTCAATTTGTAAACTGAACATATATTTAATTATAATATTTTCAATATATATTCAAATAATATATATTTCATTAATATATTATTAATTTAAAAACATATTATTAAATCATATATGTATTACCTAAATATATAATCGAAGTGAATCTTCCAATGTACTGAAATATGGCATCAAGAAATTAAAATTAAAATCCAATTCAATGGGAAAATATTATTTCACTACAATTAATTTAAAATAATAAGAACATGAACAAAACCAATTAATTCAATAATAAAACATTTATAAATTTATAAAATAAATTTTTTTTGAAAAAAATTCGATTCATTTATTTGATTTGGTATGTGTGATTTAATTAAGAAACAAAATTTACAAAATGTATTTAATATCTTACTAACATTATTAAATCCCAACATATATATAATATAAATTTCAACAATGAAACAACCTATAACACAAATTAAATATATTAAAGACTAGATTAATAACTTCTAAAAAATATTATTATATTACATTATTCAAATATAAATAATAATGATAAAGAATCACACTTTTTTTATCAATTATTTTTTCCTAAATCATATAAGTAATATGTGAAAATAACATTATATAAATTATTTCACTTAAAATTATAAAAATAGAGTTAGATAAATATTTTATCATGTTATTTAATAATTTTTTTGTATACTATGTGAAATTTTAAACAATAAGACATTAAAAGAGACTCATTATAAAACTAAATAAACATTCCAAATAATAAAATAAAAATAGAGTGAAATTTATATATACAAAATATCATTATAAAAACATGTATAATTTTTTTTATCATTGTATACACATAAATTTCACTAAACATTGAAAAATAATTTATTCCACAATGAAAATCTTAATAATCCATTCAATTAGTATGAAAGAAAACTATAATATTTCTCAAATACTATAAAAAATTGTTTTAATATCATTAATATATATATGTGTGTGTTTGAGAACTATATTTAAAACATTAAATAATTTTCATAAATATTAAAATACAATTAATTTGAAAGTTTTACCAAATCAATTTTATAGAATTTTTATTTTGGGTTCATGATGGGAATAAGAAACTAATGAAACCCTAAATCCCGTTTTACAAATAAAAGTCTATTTTTTAAAAATAAAATATATTATAAAAATTATTCTAGATATGAAATTAATTTTATACCTATATTTCATGGAATATTAGATGAAAAATAATATTGGGATGATTTTTTGGAATGAAATATTAGTTGGGAGATGTAGTAATGACAATGTGAGGAACTTTTAGCTAGGTAAAAGGTAGGGGATCTTGGTAAAAATTAGAGAGGCTGGACATAGGATAGAAGGTTAAGTGGGTGTAAAATGATGGATATATGGGAGTTTCATGGAGTGAGGGAGATTGTTTTTGATGAGGGGTTTCACTAGGGGATTCGGTGGAGGAGTCTAGGATATGGGAACATGGTGTTGATTTAGGGGTTCTTGTTTACATGAATAAAAAACATAGTTTGATAGTTTCTAGTAGTATAAGTAGTGACTATTTAATGATGGTGGTTCGATTTAACATCTTGTGTTGCCATATTTTTTTGGAAAAGAACAATTTAATTTATATGATCTACTCAATGAAATAATCATATTAAAATACTATGAAGTTTCATCAAGTGTAATATTATCAATATATATCATAAAAAGAATTTTTAAAAAGGTTCTTGGGATACCAATCTAGCATGTAATGGACTAGTTTGGGTATTGGGTATTTGAAACCTGTGGATAAAATATAAAATAAAATGTAAATAGTAAATATATATATACACAACATAGATATATTGGGTGAAAATTTGTGGAAAATTATTGTGTCTGTATTTTGGAAACCAATAACCCCATTTTTTATAACATTTACACTTATAAACATATTTATTTCATTTGGAATTTGATTACTATCTCAAAGAGGTACCATATTTTGAGAAAATAACATAATGCGTGAGTGGAAAATGAGGTGATGTACTATTTTTGTAGCATCCAAATATTCTATTAGGGTCTTTAGTTACGTGGAGGTGAAAGAGACTATCAAATCAATAAATAGGGAATAATTGATCATTCACTAGGATAGATGGGATAAATCTTCTTGAAAAAAATAAGAAGATATTATTAACAAATGGCTGGAGTGACCATGATAATTCCATATTAGGCCATTAGATATGACAGATGTTTACTGTAATTTAGAAAAAATCACATTTGAAGAAGGTGCGAGTATACATGGTGAGACATTGGATGTCTATGGAACATTAATGAATAACTTTACTTTAGGTAAAGCTGATGTTTACATTTTTAGGATTCCTAATAAAAAACATCAACCACCATAAGTTTGTTACTTGATTCTAGACATGCAAAATCTATAACCATAATAAACAATCACAATACAAGTGTAATAGAAATAGTAATAATCATCTTACCATAATATGTTGTTTCAGTTTTATTTATTCGATAACGAACACTGAAATATCATATAAACATTAAATCCAAATCATTACGATTTAATGGAATGAAAAAATTCTGAAATTTAATTTTATATGGTTATTACATTCATCCATCCTCTATCGGAGAATAATAACAAAATTCAATTTTAACTAAATTAACAATATTTTACAATCACCATTACTAGGGATCCTAATATATTTACAAAATAAATGACCTCAATCAACATAAACATATGGTTTTCCCCCAATTTAAGTATTATCTCAAATAATTAACTAATTTCATACACCCCTTATATTTATGAGGGACCATCCAATCACAAAAATGACTACTGATGTTCTATATAATTCCCAATCAGGACAAACACAAACTGAATAATTTTACACCATCACCTCACTCCATTTTTTTTAAAACTGTGCTTGTAGTCATTCAATTTATAGAAGTATCCTCGTAATTATGCAAATAATTCATCACATCATAGAAACAGGAGGAATGGAAATTGTGGTCCTTCAATCATATAATATTAATATCTTATTACCATATCAATTCACAACTAATAAATCCATGATTTCACAAACTTCCAAATAATTAATGGTATTATGGAGTTCATCCATATAGTAGAATGAATATAAAACATTGATGATAATTCTTAATATAAAAAATATACAACATGATGACTTCTTTTAGGACTCATATGACATCTTCCAACACATAGGTTAAAAAATAACTATCCTATTTCACTATATTCAATGCTGCTCTATCTATATTCATTCACCAATATCCAGATGAGGTAGATATTTGACATTGAATCTCTTAGATTGAACTCTTGATGAATATATAAGCAATATTATTTCATAGAGGAATATTTTAAAACATTATATTCTCATATTTTAAATCATCTATATAAAGGTGTAAATTAGGTCAATATGTTTCATCATAACATATAAAATTTCAATTTATGCTCATTGTGACTCATAGTGACCATCACTATAACGAAGTCCATATTCCTAGAAAACTTTTAAATCTCCAACCAACCAATTTAACTATACTTTATTATTTTATTATTTCCATTTATTTATAATAATATAATTTTTTATTGGAAATTAAAAAAATCCATTGAAATAATAAATTAAAAATAATTATATTTTCACTGAATGTGAGAAAATATTTGGTTTTACTAATTCATTATTTTAGTTCACCACAACCATTTTCATAAATTTACCACCATAATGGGTCATCCTGTCTAAAACAAAGAGTAGTATATAATGACCTTTGGAGATACCCAAGGATTATTTATCAGATTTACCACATACTATCTAATGACTCCCACTTCATGATCTATCTCTTTATGAGTTTACATTGTGACATATAAGAGACATGCAACGATTTTTTCCAATTTAACTCTATCCATGTGCTTCAACTCTTCCTCCATCAATGATTTATAGTCATTTGATATTTAGAAGGGACCTATAAGAATATTTGATAATAACTTAAATATGTTCATAATCAATAATTCAAAAATAATCACGATACATACATTATATGATAGAATGAATTATTCAGTCATATTTAAATTTTCCACATGCATAAGATATTTTTTGGTTATATATGTTATTTTAAATAAAAACTATTATATAACACCATATTTCTCACTAGATAATAGATCCCCCAATAATATATAATATATATACAACAAAAAAATGATGATTTCCCCAAAAAGGGATAATTTTTAGTAATATAAATGCTATGAGTTTATTATCTTAAAACTATTCTCCTCCATAAACACTTCAAAATAATGGTTCAAATACAATATCACTTGTTTCAAATTTCAATAGATTATATTGATATTTCACACTGTTTCTACCTAAATTAGTCATATACATGTATGAAATGGTCTAATAGGTCCTAGGTAGTATATAATTTTTTTTTTATGTAGGAGGTTTTACATTTAAGTGGCACCTATAGCTGATTTAATGGGGTTATTTGTTTCATTGGTTAATCCACCTCATGTAAAATGTCTTTATATGGACCCACTCTATTTATTGATAGATCTAAAAATACCTAACACCTTTTCTCCATTATTCATGGACCTAATTTTTAATGGAAGATGGTTGTTGGATGACTTGGAGAACAACACATAAGGACTCACATTGGATAGGTGGATGGGAACTCAGACTCATCCTACACATTTGGGGGAAATTATTTCCTAATATGGGACTATCTTATTGATTTGATCATCTTTATATGATTTTTAATCCTTGGTTATTTATTAAAAATGATTCTACAGATTACTCCTAGGTTGCAAAATCAACAATAAATATTTAAGGGTCCCAAATCTCTTAAATGTATATGTTGTTCTTCCTTAACGATAACCTATTATTTCACATACTAGGAATTCATAAATTTTTCACACAGAAAATAGTAGTTTAAATCCTTAAGGGATGTAACTCTATAGTAAATCATCATCCGGGGTGGATATGAATCATTTTAATGGTGGGATCAAACCCGAAATATGGGCTTCCTATGTATCATCATGAGATGAATAAAAACTCACAAATTTCAGTTTCACTATATTAGAATTTTCACTATTTAAGGTTTTGTGACAAAGACCTGACTTTGTATTTATCTTCATGGGGAAAGGATATTATTTAACTGATGTGAATATGATGGTGTTGGGCACGATCCTTAGGGTGGTTTCTTATGTATCCTAGCTAATTGGTAATCAGTTCTTACATTATTTTAAAACTTGGGGAATACACATGGAAGCAGCCTATTAAAGGGGGATGATTTAGGGATTACATCTATAGAAAAGGCCCATTTGGGCTCGGACCGTAGATAGGTGTCTTACATATCCTAGATAGAGTAGGAAATAAAGTATTAAATTTTCAACTACAAGGTGGGTATTGTGGGTGCCATGATTTCCATTAATATTCAACCCCATGTGAATTATTCTAACTTTGAGAAACAAGAGGAAGTTGTAGACCTATGAAATCACACATGTTTCCCTCTCCGCTGGTGGAAATGGAGGAAGACGACGGTGGGAGAGGCAGAGGATATAGAACATCCCTGAAGAATGTCTAGAGGCTTCCCATAGATGGATTTCCATTTTGAATGGCATATGGGGTATAATCTAGTTTAATATCATATTTCTTGAATGGTGGAATTATATTTTAATGTTGTGTTTCTAGGACTAAGCCATACAGTTTGACAACATGTGGTGAGGTTGAGTTTCATAATGATTAAATTCATGTTGACATGATAATTTCTCATAGTTTAAGGTAATAATGTTTTGACCACTTGTTATATAAACCCTGATGAATTGTAGGATAATTAAGTTGGGGTATTATGAATTTCATCAAACATGAGAGGGGAGAAATGTGTAAACTACAATTTTTGGGATTCTCATATCATGAGAAATGACATGGGGAATTTTTGAAATTGGGGTGTATGGAGGTAAGAAAATCCACTACTAGGGATGAACTTTCTATTTCATAACATGAATGTTTTGTGGGGAAAATATATAGATCCACTAGGGAATTACGTAAATTGTAAAAAAATGTTTTCCTCATGATACATGAATTCAATTTTTGATGGTCTAGGAGGATTATGAATATTAAATATCACTAGGGATAAAGAGTTTCAGAATAGAAAGGATGTTTCTAGAAATGTATGAATCATTCAAGAAAGGATTTTCCATGGTGTTCTAGATAAACCTGGTATAGGTGAAAGGTGATGGAGTTTTAAGAGTGTAATGAGGAGTAGGTTGACTAATGTTATTGAAGATATATATGTTGGGGGAAGCATAATAGAAAAAAATGTCATTGTCCCGACCACTGAAGACTATGGTGTGACTCTCCATTTTTCATAGGGTTCAGTGACAATAGTGAAGAGGCCAGCCCAGAGGGATGAGACAGTATAATGGAAGTGATCTAGATCAAGGGTGTGGGGAGTATCCTCCTATAGTATAGACCGGCCTATACATAGTATTGGCCACAAAAAAGATAGAAAAATAGTAAAGGCTGCATAAAAGCGTCTGCATATAAGTGATCACGTAAGACCTTTGAAATAGGAGGTTCCATATAAGATCTTCTGCATAGGGGCATCTCTGAAATATTTTCTGAAAAGAGTCATCTTTGAACTGTTAGCCATGAATAGTTCATTGGTGAGGCATTTTTTCATTCGTGGGGTGAAAAAATGATGCTCGAATTCCACAAATGACACTTCATCTACATATTATCCTTTGTGGATGGTCTTCCACATTATGTTAATAAGATGGAGTTCCAAAAAGTTACACAATCATATTTTTCATGGGATATATTCTGCAAACTTATTCAGGTGTGGGGGTGATATCTCACACACAACATATATTTTTCTCCATGCATCATCCCTTTTCTCCCCTAGCCATCCTTATTCACTTATGCTCCCATATTATTTTTTTATAGCTAATAATAGTGGTACATAGAGAATCTTCTGTCGGAGCCCGTTATGGACATAGTGGGGTTTCCATTAAGGATTTGGGTGATGCCACCTCACCCTACAAAGTTCTTAGTCCATAGGGGATCTTCATTGGCAAGGGTGTGAATCACCACCCAGGTCTTGAGAATGAAATCATTTCACTTGTAAGGAACTATCTAATTCTATATGACTATGAACAAATTGATTCCATGGAAAATTTTGTTTACAATGTGAATTCCTCTACCTCTATCTCTAGAATGATAGTGTTCCCATGATCTATTTAGTTCATAGGTTTCCTCACAATGTGGATCACCAAGTGGAGGAGTGATCCATTAAGGATGTTTACCCTTCGTGGACAAATTTTACCTTGGATAAGTTCTCTTCATTAAATTTATTCTCAATAATTATTCATTATTATTTTATTTCTATCATTTTCCAAGTATTATTGAATTTTATTCATTATGAATGATTAATTTTCAGAACCTAAAACACACCATTAATAGATTTCACTGGTCGATGAAGCCAACATGTTTATTGATATAGATATTTTACTCTATTTTTCCACAAAGATAAAATGTCAATATTTCTATTTTCACTAGATTTAAAAATATAGAAGAAAATAAACTATGATGGTTTCTAATGATAGCACACTTTACTATTGAAGATAATTTTTCATAGGAAATTATTTCATCCTTATACTAAAAACATTTCTTCCGCATCATCACATTAAAAATTAGTCTTTAATAAAAACACCATTTTAACAAAAATTATCTCATGTTTCTAGGTTCCCTGTTTCCTAATGGTTGACTTGTAAGATTCATGGCATTATTAAAATGATGTAAATATGACTCATATATCATAGGGAACACCCACTTATTAAAATTATTGAGATTAACTGTATTTTGGGTTATGTGGTTCTACATCATATATTAAATGTATTATGCAAAGTGTAGATACACACCTTTATATTGTCTATTTAACACTTTTTTTACCACTATAACAGTGTATATAGATCAACCATCATAACAACTAAAACCTTCATAATTTCATCCTTCATAACCCAAAATAAATCCTCACCACTTATTGTGATTTTAGGTATATATTCTACTAGTTATAATCATAAACCATCTGTGTTGTCTACAAAACATCTGTCATGAGTTTTGAATCATTTAGTAGATTTAGAGAAATATAAATTTCCTAAAACATGTATACCTTTGGAACATTCAATCATATAAACTTATATTGAAGTTGTTATTTTTTACATCCAACATATGTATCTTCCATTTCATTTCCATTACACACAACCTACTCATTTTGGGTAACATTATGACATATGGTAAATGCCTTTTTTTAGAATCCCAATGCCAAAATCTAGTATTATATTCTTTATATCGCATATGAAAATCATGAATGTGATTTTTACTCAATCTTATAATTATCAATTTAATGGAGGACTACATTGGATAAATTTAAATGTATTTTATATTGTTAAAATTTTAATTTTTAACCTATACATATTACTTAATGCACCTCATATCCAATTGGTGTTGGTATAGTCATGTTGATTATGTACACTTTGTGTTCTTGTCTTCCCGCCAAAATTAACTTTCATAGTTGAATATAGAAAAAGGGTCTTTTGTCATTCCATAATATTCAGATTCATCCAATAGTGTATTATCTTTTATGGACCCCCTTGTATAGAATTTTTATACCTAATACACCAATGCTTTTATATTTTTTTAAAAATTTCATCTATTTACACACCTCTATTTTATATCCACAATCACCTCAAATTATTCTAATTGTCATTTCACTAGTATATTTGTATTAAAAAAATATTAATTTAATTTTTAATATGTATTAAAATAATTTTCTCTATGATTTTTCAATTAATTATATAATGTATTATGGCCCTCGACGAGAAATGCTTAGGTTTGGTCCAAAAATATCAATATTTAGGGGTACAAGCTTCCAAAAAGGTTTGTGTTCATTTGAATGAATTATAAAACAAATTTTTTTTCTTGTGTATTATATAAAACTCATTACATTCAATGACCAAAATTCATATATTGAACATAATTTATATGCTTACAATTGTATAATATTAAAAAAATGTTTCGTAATGTGGTAGTTCTATAATTTTCTACTTCCAAATGATGAATCAGTAAGAAGTGTTATCCCTATCTATCATTTTCTTCATGTAATATGTGTCATACATTATATGCATCATTATAAGTAAGGAACCAAATGTGATTTTCTACATCACATTTTTCCATTTAGTCACTTGAATGTGTTCATCTATCTATCCATTTGAGATCATATTCATCTGATGACTTTGTATACATTAAGAATCATTAAATATAATGAAAATTACATTGTTTAATTGAAATATAACTTCATTCATCCCCAAATTGTTATGAGATTCATCATCCTCTAGAGGTATTCTACTAGTGTTTCCAAACCTATAATTTATCATGCATCTATTTATATCAATGTTGGGGAAAGATGCCTGAAAATTTATAATACATGATTCTTTCCGAGAATGTATACTCCTTAATAGTTTAATAAAACCACCATCATTTGATTTTAGGGAGAATAATCCCCTAGATGATTACCTTTAATAATTTACTTTGAGTCCTCAAAAATATTTCTTGATATGGATTATTTACAATAGTTGGAACATATAGGCCTAGGATTGGTAGATTTAGCATTAATAATTTCAAATAATTTTTCTTTAAACTTCCTGAAAATTTTTTCATTAAGGTGCTGATACTCTTCAAAAAAAATAGTTGTAATTCCATAAAGTTCTTAAGTCTCCCACTTCTAGTGGTAATCAATAATAATCAAGATTTAAACATCCTGAACTATCATGCTGTTTTTTTCAATGAATTCAATCATTTTTGTTACAACTACATCCCATGATTCCCATAAAGATGAAAAATTAATATTTACAAAACATGAAATTATAATGTACCAATAAAAAACTAGTGATCAATTTTTATAATTTTGAAATCATTTACAAGATCACAGAAAATGTTGTTTTTGATTTCCTCATGTTGAGGAAACATCACTAATATTAAAATTTAAGGCATGTTGTAGGATTTTAGTAAATATATTTCATCAAATCCATAAAATCCACTATTTTATTATTATCGTTGATGATCATATCCACATTTTGGGATGCTATCAGCCTCACTAAACACAACTCCATTTTTTAAAACATTTTCTATTCTTATTTTCCAATTAATGTTGGCTTCAGTATATTTAAATCATCATTAACATCCATTTAGATAAGGTATTTGTCAATCCTAATAATACCATACTGAAAATATACTCCATTAAATTTTACTGTATAGATATTGATATATTATGAAAATATCCATCTGAATAAAATAATTCATAGTGAAATTAAAAAATTCTACTATAGAGAAAATGTTACATGATCTATTGATGTGTAAACTATTGAGAATACAATGAATTAACTATCTCTATGATTTTAATTTTTGTTAATACATCCCCAAAAATTCAATCACCATGACTATAGAAACATAATCTAGAAATGTTGAAGTATGATCTAAAAGAATCTCTCTAAGTGATTGTTCACTAGAAGGAGGAAGATTCACATCTCCCTATTCACTATACTGAGTTATACATACTCTAGAAAAAAAACACAAAAAAATATTTATTTTGAAACAAAAATATTAAACCAAAGTCAGTTAAATGAAAAATATTTTTTTTTGGTTTGTTATTTCATCATTTTTTCATATGAGAGTCATCAATGAAACTTATTTCATCATAAGTAGAAATGATTACAGTCACTATTACAAGGTATCTATACAGATCACTAAAATCAATGATCACTCAAAATATCATCATGTTGTCCCAAAAAAATATATATTGTGGGTACCAACTTGTCAATAAGAAGAATCAAATTCCTATATTAATTGGCAGGGGTTCAATTTTCAATAGTGTCCACCGATGGCTTTATTTCCAAAACCAGTACATAAATAGTTAACCAGTTCTTAAGTTTTTTATCGCAAATCCATCCTAGATGTGATTTCTGTAAAAACCCATATGATTTCATGATAAATAAATTCATTTAATTTTAAATATAATTAATTATATTTTTTGGATTTCTAATTATTATAATAATATGATGTGATTTTTCAGTCAAAATTTAAAAACCATTATTTACAAATAATTTTGATATTCTTGTAATAAACTATGTTAATTAAAATCATGATATTAAAAATATATAATTTTTATTTAGAAAATTTAATTTCATTTTTTCAACTCATAAGGTTGGAATTGTCTTCATATTAGTTTTTGAGGAACTTTTAAATGAATTTTCTTATTGAATAGTAAAAAATGCCATTTTTTATTGAAAACAATTGTAAAGACCAGGAAAATTCAAGGAAAATTATTTATTAATTTAGTTGGAATTTTACAAGTATTTGGCTTCTAACAGCACCTGATTCTAAGGCCCGGTGTGCTCGGAATCAATTTCTATTGTTTTAGCTCAGGTACGTTCAGTGAACGAATGATCAGGTTCTCCTATCTTTTGAACCAGTGCTCGGAATTGAATTCTGAGGGCACCGATGATCTCGCAGCATTAGTAGTTGCTTAAGGGGACCTTTACCGCAGTTATGTTTTTAGCGGGTTGAGTTTTAATATTTGGGGATTTAGTTTAATTTAATAAAATTTTGTGAACAATTTTATTTTATAACTTTGGAAATTATTCCCTTCTATGGGAAGTTGTTGGTGGGGCCCAAGACCATACAACTTCCCATGGGTGGATACTTGAAAGGTGGGGCCCACACGAGCCCCAGCCTTTCACCTTCCCTTAACATTCCCTTAACAATCTTTAAACCCCTTCATTAAATTGTGAACCCCCTTGTTTAATTATTCAACCCCCTTTTATGGAATCTATTCACCTTCTCCACTCCATTAATTATGCCAACACTCAAATTAATAATTTGAGTCCTCTTAAATTAATTAATGAGGTGATATGATTTTTGAATGCTTGGATCATTTATTAAATAAGGAACATCTTTATTGTAATTTTTGTTGGAAAATCATGTGATGGGGAAATCCTTAGAAGAGTTAGAAAGAGAGCTTTTCTCCTTCGGTGAAGAATGTTCTCTCGCGATGAAGAATGATCCTTCAAACGGAGGACGGACTTCGACAAATATGCGATGCTCAATCTAGGATATGAAGTGTGAGGCGGACGCAATGATCGACATCAAATCCATCCTCTTTCTGCGACATCGTCAACAAACATCTTAATTGAGGTAGGGGAATTTTTTTTATTTACAATTGAGTGGTTTTATCTCAAGAGTATGAGCGTTTAATAATATGATGTTAGTATAATTTTCACTTGAATTAATTATACCCTCACGAATGATTAAATGCTTCGGTTAAATTAATTGTCAATGGATAACACCTAACGCTAGGGGCATGGGCTGAACAAACACGGCCCGACAACCCTCTACATCTTGTTTATTGATGTGCAGATAGACGGGCGATGAAGGAACATACCACAATCATGATTTGAATTCTATGCACTATAATACGGGTCTTGTAGTGACTGTAGGCGCATACGGCAGGTGAAAAGGAACACCAGTGTGTGTCCGGTGGTTCGTGGAAAGCTGTAGCGGCACGCCACACCACCGCGTGGGCGCCGCCGACCGGCGGCAGCGGCGCACCGCCAGAGAAGACCGCAGCGGCTGAGCTGCGGCGGACCAGAATGGCAAAGTCGTTCCAGATTTTGGGGAGGTGCGACTTAAATGCCACGCGTGTTCAATCAGCCGGGGTGAACGGTGCCCCCCCCCCCCCCCCCCCGCTTCGCGAAAATGGATCAGCCTCAAAGGTCGAGCCGCGGCTGGCCGCGCCGGCCAGGCCGGGCCGCTTCTGCCGAGCCGGTCTGTGCCTTCAGGGCCGCGCCGCACCCTAGTGGACCGGACCCAGAACCGGGTCAGGTCTTCCGGTTCGGGCTGACCTCGGGGGTATCGAGCCGGGTCAGACCGGGCCCGAACCCCCTATTTTCGGGCAATTTCGTTCAAACACCCAGAACGTGGGCTACAAACCTCCGATCGATGCACCATCAATTGCGATGGGATCCTTGGATAGAGATGGTCATTTCGGTATATTACAATGAAGGGTTCATAGATCATTGGGTGCTTCCGGGTTTGTTCCAACATGATACCAACTGGGCCCTCGGAGCAGAAACACCTATAACTAGAGCTCTGGACGTCTGATTGATGTGCCATAGACGTTGATGGATTCCTCATAGTGAGATGGACCTTTTGGATAACTCTTATGGAGGTTTGTATGTTGTTGGAGTATGTCTGGGTTGTATTGAACCCGAAATCCAACCGGGCCCCTGGAACGGAAAAGCCGTTAACTTTCAGACTGGACGTCTATTTGACAAACCGTCAGCAACATTGGTGATCACGTTGAGAAATGGTCCCTATGAGTATACCCTATGTGATTTCAGGGTGTAGTTGAGATATGGTCGGTTTGGTTCGTACACAAAACCAACCGGGCCCATGGGACGCAAATGCTAATAACTATCAGACCGGGCGTTCGATTGACGCACAGTCTGTCTCGTTGTGTTCCAATCGACGATAAAGAACCTTGGGATACATCAACTCTGGTCTATGTGAGAGTTGATGTATCGAACTCTTGGATCGTGGAGCGGACCCTCCCGGAACGAGTGTGCTGTGTGCAGATACCCAAGAGCTGGCTGAGACTTGACGACTGGTGATTGATCAACTCAGAGTGTTTCGAATATCCCGGTGGGGAGTTCTTGGTTGTAGAGGTAGACCCACGGTGGAGGAGTTCTTGGTTGTAGTGGAAGAACCGTGGTACTCAACAGAAGGAGTACCTCTGTAGGATATGAGGTGGAATTCTTGGTTTTAGCGGCAGACCCATGGTGGAAAGGGGTTGGTTGTAGCAGCAGGCCCACAGTACTCGACAGGTGGAGTACTACAACTATCCAAGGATAGTGGGAAGCGCTTGGTTGTAGTGGCAGACCCACTGTACTCGATAGAGGAGGAGTTCCCTAGCAGCCATGTGTTCGACGGTGAACACTTTCGTACTGGAATCCACCGTGGGTTTGACGATGACAACAACCATACTGGAATCCTCCATGGGTTCGGAGGTGACGACTGCAGTACTGGTATCCTACGTGGGTCCCACCTAGATGAATTAGTAACTACATTTGATCATCTCCTTTTTCTTTAAAAATGATGTCTACCTGTGTGAGTTGAGTCTTGACTTTCAATCATTATCTTCAATATGATTGAATTGCTTTCCTATGTGGATTGGGTTGTGCGTTCCTGTGTGGATTAGGTTGTACTATCCTATGTGGACATGATCAAACATAGGATCGAATGATGGAGACGAACTGGAATTGATTACTTAGGTATATGTATGGGAATATACCTAAGTATTGTTGGATGTTACTTCGTGATTGTGTATTTTTCATTGTGGTGTATCCTTTTTGGATTCAGGGAGACATTGGGGGTCTCGGGGTCCCTACTGAGTATCGTATAATCACCCCTACATGGGCTTCGCCCGCACTATGTTGTGTTGGATGCTGACGGTTGACATCACTGATCGAGGATGAGGCTTGTAGAGCTATACCGTACCCGAAGGTGGACGTGACGACGAGACGGTTCCCCGAGGTGGACTTCACGATGAGACGATACCCAGAGGTGGAGGTTATGACGAGAGGGTACCCGGAGGTGGACTCCACAATGAGACGGTACCCGGAGCTGACAGACGGAAATAGAGATCTGAGGTGGCCATCTGTACCTACCCTTCAGGTAGGGACTCTGGAGGACGATCCAGGAGCATCTTGACACCTTCCTGCTATTTTGTCTTTTTCTTGTACTTTACTGTTGGGTTTCTATTTCCGGGCCCCTTTGTACTTTCAGCACAATTGTTATATTTCTTTACATAGTGTTTGCTTCCTCTTGTACGCTAGTTGTGTGTATGTTTACATTTAATAAAGGCAATTCCTTCCCAATTAAAGGGATTTATGCCTTTGGTGCTAGTTGCCAGCCCCCGGCCTATGGGAGACGGGCTTGGGGTAGTCACCGGATGGGTCCCGAGGATGGGTCATGACAAATTTGTATGAGATTGTTGAGTCAATAAGGTTTTCCTTATGACTTTTCCATTCCTTCTTGTTTTGAAAATCACAAACACCTTATCTTTAAGAAAATCACATTTATAAGAAAAAAATTTTTTATAAGGAAAATAACTTTTGTAATAAAAATTATCCTTATCATATTTTCATCCATATTTTTCTTAAGTAAAAAATTCGGATTCATTTCTATTTACTCGGAATTGTTTGAAACATTGATATGAAGAATACTGTTTTAGGATCCGAATTCTGGACAAGAACTGTAATAAAGTTTCACTCCGAAATCCAGATGAGAACTGTAATAAAGTTTCATTCTGAACTCCGGATATGAACTCTAATTATGTTCTACAACAGATTCAGGATACAAATCCTTATGAAGTTCGACAACGAATTCTCATTACGAATTATTGTGATGAGTTCTCATTACGAATTCTGATGATGAATTCTCATTACGAAACCAGATGATGAATTCTCATTACGAATTCTGATGACAACTTCTCATTCTGAATTCTCATTCCGAATTCACCTATTAAACAGAATCTGATCATCTTTGTTTATACACTCTGTATTTGTTTAGACTCCGAAAAAATATTTTTTACACTCCGAACATTCATTCCGAAATTTTGAGATAGATTTTAAACGGTGTCGTACATTCTGTTACACTTGTTTTGTTATAAAACGATGCTGTCTATTCTATTATAAAATTAACCGTTGGCTAAGTTACACGTGTACAGGTCCCTCCGA
This sequence comes from Viscum album, assembly GCA_963277665.1. NCBI lineage: Eukaryota > Viridiplantae > Streptophyta > Magnoliopsida > Santalales > Viscaceae > Viscum > Viscum album. The sequence continues at coordinate 608,599,907 of OY728129.1, read as the reverse complement.
TTTTTAAGGGAAATATGAACGTTGGGAAGGAGGCCGAACATACCTATAAATTGGAGCTCAGTTGAAAGTGCTCTAAAAAGACAATGAAATTGATCAGTCTAGAGGCCACATGCTACTAAGGTGATTTCTAGACAGAGAAATCTTTTCATGCCTGGTGCATACTGAACCGCTCGTTTAGCTTTTCCTTCGTGAGACTCTGAATATTGGTGTTTACATTCGAGGACTTCTGGGGATAGGAAGACAGAGGTGCCGAATACCTTAAAGTTCGAGGGCTTCCTTGCCGAGGAAGACAGAGGCTGCCAACTACCTTGAAGTTGAGGGCTTTCGAGGATAGCAGGACAGAGACTCTGATCTTCGTATCGAGGGCTTACCCTGGTGTGGGTAAGACAGACTAGCTTGAAAGTATAAATCAAGGGACCTTTATCCAAGGTTGTTGGATACCCTTCTCTTTAGGTTAAAAGACTTATATCTTGTTACTTGTAGTTTTACTACTTGTTTATTTCCACTGCATTTTGTATTATAAGGAAAGTATAACTTTCTTATACTTCCTTACTTGTACTCTTTTTCATTTAGATTTTATACGCTTTAAAATAGAATCTCATATTGCAATATTTTGTTAAGTTTCATTTTCCGGAACTATATTTCCGGAACCTACTTTCAGAATCTCTTTCCAGGTTTTCATTTGGTATTAGAGGTGTTGTGAATTTGGTTAGTTTAAACATTTTTAAACATAGCCCTTTCCTTTGCTTAAGGAAATCATAGTTATTCGTAACTAACTTTAATGGTTTCAAATGAATTTTTAAAGTATACAATTCACCCCCCTCTTGTACATTGAGCATATACATCATTATTTCGATCCTACAATTGGTATCAGAGGAGGTCTCTGGAATACTTGTACTCACGTATATGTTTTTTTCTTGCTCACTTTATCATTCCGAACTTTCTCATTCCGAACATTGTTATTAAGAATCTTTTTCTAATAAAAAGTTTGTGTGCCGAAGGTTTATAAGTATGGATGGAATTAATGTTGGTTCTATTAATAATCTAAATCCTACAAGACCACAAATATTTGATGGTAATGACTATGAGTACTGGATAGACTGAATGAAGACTTTTGTTATCAATACTGGAGTATACAATTTTGTTATGATTACTAGAGATTATAAAATTCATGATAAGAAAGTTAGAACTTTTACTAACCAGGAAAAGCAAGAGTATCAACTCAATTATGAGGTACGAAATACCTTACTTTGTTCAATGAACAGAAATATATATAGCCAAATTTCTTCTTGTGAAGAAGCTAATTGTATCTGGAAGAAGTTAGAGGTTACACACTTTGGAACTTCTAAAGTGATTGAAACTAGGAGAGCTATGCTTGGAGATGAATACCTTGGATTCAATTTTCCTTATGGTGAACCAATCTACGAAGTTCAACAGAGATTTATGACTATCGTCAACAGTCTACAGTCTATGGGAGAGAAAGGTTTAGATGATGAAGCTCATGTGGATAAGATAATTGATATCATGCCCAATGAGTGGGATTCAAAAAAACTGTTATAGATGAGAACATGAAAGTGACTCAAATTTCTCTTGATGAGTTATTTGGAACTCTTCTCCAACATGAAACCAGAATGAAGAGAGATGCTGACAACATCAAGGAGAAAAATGGAAATGGTATTGTTTCTTTTACAACAACATCAAGTCATACGAAAGTTAAGACTCCTGAGAGAGTAACCAAATCCAAGTCTAAGAAGATGGTAGTTCAGTCAGATTCTAGTGAGAGTGAAATATCAGAAAATGAATTAGAAAATCTTTCTCGAAGGATGAACATGATATCTGGCCAGTGAAATTTCCAATCCAAGTATAAGAAAAAAGACTGAAAATATAAGAAAGATGGGTAAGTTACTTTCTATGAATGCAAGAGAGCTGGACATATTAGACCAGATTGACCTTTGCTTAAAAAGAAAGAAAGGAAAGAAAGGAATTCAGACAGGAACAGAAATAAGTATTATAAATCCAAAGCTAAGAATGTTTTGAAAGCTAATGATACCTGGAGTGCCAGTGGTGGTGATTCTTCAGATGAATCTTTTTATTATGAATCTTCAGGACAAAAGAATCTTGGTCTTATATCCAGATTACCTACTGATAATCATTGTTTTATGTCTAAGGTACGAAATGCTGAATCATTGACCAATGTTTCTTTAAATTCTAATGATAGTAAGTATTATAACTATTTTGATGAAGAATCTTCTTCAGATGAAGAAAATACTTTACCTACTTATGAATAAGTCTCTAGGTTTGCTAAACTTCTTGAGATTGATAATTCCAAACTCAATAAAAAACATGATAAGGCAAACTCTATGAATTCTATTCTTACAAAAGAGATATCAGATCTTTCTAAAGATCTTGATAGGAAAAATTCTTATTTTGAATGTAATTCAAAAAATCTTGAGGACGTAAGTTCTGAAAAGAACAAACTTTCTAAAGAATTAGAAAAAGTAATTTCTACGAAAAATGTTTTCGAGCCTAGATCTAGTTCTAAAACTAATGATTTTGAGGATAAAAACTTGGTTATAAAACTCAAGTCCGAAATTTTTTCCTTAAAGAAGTGTTTATCAATATTTACCCACGATAAGGAAAATTTGGATAAAATGTATTCCCAAATACGACCTTTAAGAAATAAATCAGGATTTGGTTATACCCATGCAAAACCAATTTTCAGTAACAATTATTTTGTTCCTCAAAGTGCCCCATCTTGTACCAAGTGTCAATGTGGAGGTCACTGGGCAAAAAAAATTTCCTTAAACAAAACCCAATCCTTAGGATTTCACAAAGCTTACTTTTCTAATAAAATATGGGTACCTAAAATTTTATTATCTGGAAATTTCGGATCCAAGCATGTTTGGATACAGAAAGTCTAATTCCCTTCTTGATTTTAGGAAAATAAAGAGAGTACCAGCAACAATACATGGTACATGGATAGTGGATGTTCCCGGCACATGACTGGTAACAAAATCTATTTTGAGAAGATTATCAAAACGAAAGGAGGAAATGTATCTTTCAGTGATAATGCTAAGGGAGAGATTGTTGGTATTAGTAATATTTTTTTTCTTGGTAAAACCTTGATTTCAAATGTTCTTTCTGTTAAGGGTCTTAAGCACAACCTCATTAGCATAAGTCAGTTATGTGATGAAGGTTACCTTGTGAATTTTTGGAATTATATGTTCTTAGTTCACAATTCCAAGGAAGAATATATTTTCTCAGCCAATAGTCAAGAGAATGTTTACATCTTAAACTTAGAAGACCTTATAAGCCATGATTTACCTTGCCTAAGTGCAATGGATGATCATTCCTAGTTATGGCATATAAGACTAGGTCACTGTAACCTTAAGAACCTATGTAAACTCTATATGAAGAAACTAGTTAAGGATCTACCAGAGTTTAGATTAGATTATTCTAAAGTTTGTGATCCTTGTCAATATGGAAAGCCACATAAATCTAGTTTTAAATCAATCGGTGAAGTCTCAACAACCGATGCATTATAGTTAGTGCACATGGATCTTTTTGGTCCAAAACAAACTGGAAGTATTGGAGGCAAATACTATGTATTTGTTCTAGTTGATGATTACACTAGATTTACTTGGGTCTATTTTCTAGCAAAGAAGTCTGAAGCTTTTTCTTATTTCAAAAGTTTTAGAGATCAAGTTAAAAATGAGATAAACCTTCCTTTGAAAACTATTCATAGTGATCATGGAGGAGAATTTAAAAATTCTGATTTTGAAACTTTCTGTAGTAGAAAAAGTATTACTCACAATTTTCAGCACCTAAAACTCCTCAACAAAATGGTGTATTTGATAGAAGAAATAGAATTCTTCAAGAGATAACAAGAACTATGTTGAGTGAATATTCTATAGCTAGACATTTCTGGGCTGAAGCTGTAAGTACTGCTTGCTATACTATAAATCGAGTTTTTATTAGACCTTTTCTTAATAAAACTCCTTATGAGTTATGGAATGGTAGAAAACCAAGACTATCCTACTTCAATGTTTTTGGATGCCAAGTATTCATTTTGAATACTAATGATAACTTACATAAATTCGCACCAAAATCTGCTGAAGGAAGTTTCTTAGGATATTCCACAACTTCTAAGGCTTATAGAGTTTTTAATAAAAATACGTGTACTGTTGAAGAAACAGTACATGTAAAATTTGATGAGTCTGATCCTTTTGTTTTTAAACCATCCCAGCCTACATCCTCGTATGTGTTTTAAAAACTGATTATCACCCTTTGATAGAAGAATCTTCTGATAAGGATAATGTTCAAGAAGATATTCCTGAAACATTTACCCCATAAGAATTTCTACCATATGTTGATGAACAGGCTTTTCAAAACCCGAATCAGGTGCTTCTTAAGAATCATCCCAGTGATAGTATCATTGGTGATGTAAAAAAACCTGTAAGGACTAGAAGTTCCTTAATAAATGAAGTAGAACATCTTGCATTTCTTTCCCAATTAGAACCTAAAAGCACTGATGAATCTTTAGGTGATGATGATTGGATCAAAGCCATGCAAGATGAACTAAATGAATTCGAAAGGAATAAAGTCTGGACCTTGGTTGAAAGACCTAAGGAAACTTCTGTTATTGGAGTAAAATGGGTTTTCAGAAATAAATGTGATGAAAATGGAGTCATAGTAAGAAATAAAGCTAGACATGTTGCTAAAGGCAATAATCAGCAAGAGGGAATAGATTATGAAGAAACCTATGTTCCAGTAGCCAGACTTTAATCTATCCGTATTCTATATGCCTTTGCAGCATTATTTAATTTCAATCTTTTCCAAATGGATGTGAAATGTGCTTTTCATAACGGTTATGTTCAAGAGGAAGTTTTTGTTGAACAACCTCCTGGATTTGAAGATACAAAACATCATGGTTATGTTTTTAGACTTACCAAATCTCTATATGGCCTTAAACAAGCCCCACGAGCATGGTATGATAGACTCCGTGGATTTTTGCTTCAAAATAACTATGTTAAGGGAAATGCAGATCCAACTCTTTTCATAAATAAAGAAAATAAAAATGTTTTGATTGTTCAAATTTATGTTGATGACATCATATTTGGCTCATCTCAGCAATCTTTGACCGACTCTTTTGCAAGTGTAATGAAATCTGAGTTTAAAAGGAGTATGATGGGTGAGTTAACATTTTTCCTTGGTTTTCAAATTTCTCAAAAACCATAAGGAACTTACATATCTCAACATATGTATATTAAAGATCGTCTTAAAAATATGGTTATGACAACACTAAGAGTATAAGTACTCCTATTGGTACCTCAAAATCATTAGATCTTGATGAAGCTGGGAAACCAGTAGATCAAACATCTTTTAGAGGTATGATAGGGATCCTACTATACTTAACATCTAGTCGACCAGAATTAATGTTTTCAGTATGCTTATGTGCAAGATATCAATCCAATCCTATGGAATCTCACTTAAAGGCAGTAAATAGAATTTTTCGCTACCTTAAGGGAACCATGGATCTAGGATTATTTTATACTTATGGAAATGATTTTATCCTAAAAAGATTTTTTGATGCTGACTTTGGTGGATGTATAATGGATTGAAAAAGTACACCCGGAACTTGTCATTTCTTAGGAGATTCATTAGTTTCTTGGTCCTGCAAGAAGCAACATTCTGTATCACTCTCCACTACTAAAGCTAAATATGTAGCAGCTGGAAGTTGTTGTGCTCAAGTGTTGTGGATGCAACACACACTCACAGACTATGTATTGAGTTTTACTAAAACTCAAATTTTGTGTGATAACACAAGTTCCATTTCCCTTAGCAAGAACCCTGCACATCACTCCTGTGAAAAACACATAGATATTAGGCATCACTTTCTTAGGGATTACACACTTAAAGGAGATATTATTCTTTAGTTTATCGGAACAGAAGATCAACTTGCTGATATTTTCACAAAATCCTTGCTTTCTGATAGATTTGAATACATTATACATAAGTTAGGAATAATAACCGTAAGGTATTCCTTCTTAATTAAATTTCTATTGAAAAAGTCTCCTTACAACAATAAACTCATTTTTATAGTGGGAGTACATTTGATTGTTAGTGTTACTAAATTCTTCAAAGATAGTTTTTCAAACTTTCGGAACTAAAACTCCGGAATGGAAATTTACGGAACTTAAATTTTCCAGAATGGATATTTTCGTATAGAAAATTTCTAGAATGGAAATGTTCATATTGAAAACATCCATAATGGAAAATTTCGTACTGGTATTTTCATAACGGGATTTTCGTACCGAATCATTCATATTAAGTTTTTCGTTTTCAAATTTTGTAATAAAATTTTCGTACTGAGTTTTTCATTACTGAGTTTGTTTTTCGTAGTGAGTTTTCCAAATTTTGTCTTTTCTTAATAAATATTTTTTCGTAGTTTTCGTAAGAATGTTACCAATTACGAATAATCTTCCTAAGCCAATATGAAAGGTATGATTTCCTTACTCAAGTTTTTGTAATCTTACTTTACTTGCTGGCATTTTCTTATATTTTGTTTTCAGATTATAGTTTTCTTAATTCTTTGTTTTAATAAAAACCTCAAAAGATCGGATTCAAGAGAATTGGTTTTCGACCGTCAGATCTGATCTCAGCTTATCACAACCGTTCGATCAACCGTAGAAGTTGAATTGTTTTCTCATTGCATATATAAAGGGGACCCCAAATGGTTATCCCACATCTGTTTTCAAGCTCCAGCGTCTCGAAGCTCTGCCTCTCTGTTTTAAGACCGTTCTGAACTTCAGCTTTCTCCGTTCGAAACTTCTCAGAGGTCTTCAAATCCGAATGTCTGTGGAAGCGGCTTCTCAAGACATGTCTTCCTCTAAGCTGATTTTGAAGTGGTTAGTATATAGGTAGAGGCTGGTTCATCCGGATTTATTCAACAAGTATGAATCTTTTATTTCCATGAATATTAAGCTTAATGGTTGGGAAGATGTTACGGTGTCAAAACCCAAGAATCAAGATGATGTGTATTCATATTTTCATATAGAGTTCTATGAAACAGTCTCCTTTCATAAGGAAGATGGAAGGGAGAAGTTGTCTTTTAAGTCTTATGTTAAGACTTATAAGTTTTCATATGCCAAGGAAACCTGCTTGGTAGGGCTGAATAATAAAGGTGAAGCTGACTTCATATCTCATGTGTTGCTGGATTCAAAAGGTATCTCCGACAAGGAAAAATCTTTAGAAACTCTCGGACTAGAAGATGAAAAGTCTCCGAAGATTGCTTCTCTATCTAATTTTTTTTTGGATTATAGAGTTATGGGTACAAGGCCTTATCGTACCGTGGAAGGGTGACAAAGGTAACTTAAAGAAGAGTGAGATATACATCCTAGATTTTCTGATAAATCTGAGGATGTTTAATTTGATGAAGCACATTCTAATCACTCTTGAGAATGTGAAGAACGGAAATTTGAGAGCTTAGATTATAATGTATCCAATAATCCTCTCAAAGTTGAAAGTTCGGTGCCTTGAGTCTTTCAAGGAAGCATGAAAGTCTAAACCAAGAGTTTGCAAGATTATGCTGGTGAGTGATGGTACACTTAAAAGAATGGATGTTGCTTTTGACAAGAAGACTGGTCAGTTTGTTGATTCACCTGCTCAAGAAGAAACAGTTCTGAAAGTTGCTGATCCGGAATCCTCTAAGCCGGTAAGGAAGAGAAAGTTGAATGAAGTTCAAGTAGAAGCAGAGAATCCCAAGTCTATGGATGTTCATTCCGCACCTCCAAAACAAAATAATAAGAATGCTTCCCCATATGAGGTAGTTTCTAAATGGAGGGAGTTGAAAGAGAAGAGACTGCAAGGGGAGCCTCAGTTTGGCTTAGATCCTGTGTAGGCTAAGGCCTTGAAGGTAAGAACTGCGGATGAGCTCGAAAAACAAGCAAAAGAAAAGAACCTCTAGAAGAAGATGTATGAGGCTAAGTTAGATCAGGCTTGGTAATGTTTAATGAGATTGTTTCAGCAAACATTCCTGTTCCGAGATCTTTTTCGGTGGAATCTCTACCTGAGACTCTAGGAAGAGACTTTGTTGCTCTAGAAGAGGAAGTTGCTAAGCCTGTTGGGGAAATAGAGCAGATTGAGCAAGTAGAAGAATAAGATGATGTTGCTGAAGGAAGTGGTGAAACAGGAGATGTTTTAATACAAGTTGATGATTATAAGGGGACTCCTTCCGAACATTTGTCGCTCCGAACCTCAGAAGTTGTGTCTTCTAGGCTAGTCACTCCAGCAATGAATGAAGAGAAAGGGAAAGAAGAAGTAGCTTATCATGTAGAGGAAGAAAAAATTATACAAGATATTTCTCAAAAGGAGAATGTAGAGGTTGGTTCTCAGAATGCTCCTAATGAGGAAGACAATATTGTTCAAGTTTCTGATAGTGAAAAGAGAACTCCGAAACAGGATTCCATTCCAAAAATAGACAAGGGAAAGCAAATTGTTGCTGATACTCCGAGCTCAGTAGTGGTGAAAAGAAAATAAGTTGGTAGTTCTTTAAATAGAAAGCTTGATCAAGTTGAAGATGAATCTTCTCCAAGCAGAGTCTCGGATTCAGAGTCATCTTCATTGGGGCATGATTTTGTTGTTCAGTCTTTAAAGAAGCTGGTAGGTTCTATTATGACTTTCTCATGCATTGATTCAAGATGCCAAATGCTCCAACATGCTTTGAATCAGAAATAAGACTCTGTATCTATGGTTATGGAAAATTGTGTTAAAATAGAGGCTCAGTTCAAAACGTTCTTTGTCGGCTATTAATCCCACAAAAGATCTCGCAAGAGGATGACTAGCTGGTCGAGGAAGAGTGTGGAATAAATGAGGCTCTTTGATTAATCTCAAGATAATGTTAAGGATGCTTTTGATACTGAGGACAGGAAAATAAATGAGATGACTTCATCCTTTGACGAGAAGCTGACAGATGAAAAGAACATCCAGATTCAAGAAGTCAGAGAACTGAATGGGAAGCTGAATTATTTCTCTCAAAACTGGAAGTTTGAAAGGGATCATCAGATTGAGTTTGAAGAGAAATTGAAGGCTCATGAATAAAAGATTAAAGCTTAGGAAGAAAAAATTCAAGCCCAGGAATAAAAGATTGAATCAAAAAATGCAAGAATTGTTCTGTTAGAGAAGTAAGCTGAAGAAGATCATAAAGAAATAAGGAAGATAAAGACTATTCTTAAGGGTCTCATGGCAAAGGAAAAAGATCCAAAATAGAAAGATCTGATCTTTTGTTGTATCTAAATTTCTTTTTTCTTGAGCCTTTCAAATTTAATGAAAATTTTTGCTTGCCCGTTTCTTTTGTTTTTGCTACTAATTTTTCAGGTACTTTGTTATATTTTCCATTCCCTCGAATTCTTTTTGAAAGTCACAGAGGGGGATATGGGAAAGACCCTTAAAGAAAAAAGAACTCTTATAAGAGATTATCTAAGGGGGAGTTTTTCATTAATGAAGACATTCTTATTCGTAATGAAATGTCACTTTGGAAATCTAGAATAATGTCCTTAGAGTTTCAAAGCCTAAGGGGGTGTTAGTTATATTCATCAATATCCTTAAAGAAAAGGGAGATAAGCCTTAATGTTTTTATTTCTTCTTAGAATTTCTTTTTCAAGGATGTTTGTGCTTTCCAAAAAGGGGGAGATTGTTGAGTAAATAAGGTTTTACTTATGAATTTTCCATTCCTTCTTGTTTTGAAAATCACAAACACCTTATCTATAAGAAAATCTCTTTTATAAGAAAAATTGCTTTTATAAGGAAAATCACTTTTGTAAGAAAAATTATCCTTATCATATTTTCATCCATATTTTTCTTAATTATAAAATTCAGATTCATTTCTATTTTCTCAGAATTGTTTGAAACATTGATATGAAGAATTCTATTTTAGGATCCAAATTCTGGACAAGAACTGTAATAATGTTTCACTCCGAAATCCAGATGAGAACTGTAATAATGTTTCATTCCGAACTCCGGATACGAACCCTAATTAAGTTCTACATCAGATTCAGGATACGAATCCTTATGAAGTTCGACAACGAATTCTCATTACGAATTCTTGTGATGAGTTCTCATTACGAATTCTGATGATGAATTCTCATTATGAAACCTAATGATGAATTCTCATTACGAATTCTGATGATGAATTCTCATTCTGAATTCACATAATAAACAGAATCTGATCATCTTTGTGTTATACACTCCGTATTCGTTTAGACTATGAAAAAATAATTTTTACACTCCGAAAATTCATTCCGAACTTTTGAGTTAGATTTTAAAAGGTGTTGTACATTCTGTTACACTTGATTTGTTATAAAACGATGTCGTCTATTCTGTTATAAAACTAACCATTGGCTAAGTGACACGTGTACAGGTCCCTCCAATTTTTAAGGAAAATAAGACCGTTGGGAAGGAGGCCGACCTTACCTATAAATAAGATCTCATTTGAAAGAGCTCTAAAAAGACAATGAAATTGATCAATCTAGAGACCATACGCTGCAATGGTGATTTCTAGAGAGATAATTCTTTTTGTTCCTGGTGCGTATTGAACCGCTCGTTCAGCTTTTTCTTCGTGCGACTCCGAATGTTGGTGATTACATTCGAGGACATTCAGTGATAGGAAGACAGAGGTGCCGACTACCTTGAAGTTCAAGGGCTTCCTTGCTGAGGAAGACAGAGGTTGCCAACTACCATGAATTTGAGGGCTTGAGGGGAAAGCAAGACAGAGACTCCGATCTTCATATCGAGGGCTTACCCTAGTGTGGGTTATACATACTTTCTTGAAAGTATAAATCAAGGGACCTTTATCCAAGGTTGTTCGATACCCTTATCTTTGGTTTAAAAGACTTATATCTTGTTACATGTAGTTTTACTACATGTTTAATTCCACTGCATTCTGTATTATAAGGAAAGTGTAACATTCTTATACTTCCTTACTTGTACTCTGTTTCACTTATATTCTATATGCTTTAAGGTAGAATCTCATATTGTAATCTATTGTTAAGATTCATTTTCCGGAACTATATTTCTGGAACCTACTTTTGGAATCTCTTTCCAGGTTTTCATTTGGTATTAGATGTGTTGTGAATTTTCTTAGTTTAAACTTTGTTAAACTTATACATTTCCTTTCCTTAAGGAAATCATAGTTATTCGTAACTAACTTTAAAGATTTCAATGGAATTTTTAAAGTATACAATTCACCCCCCCTCTTGTATATTGAGCATCTACATCATTATTTCGATCTTACATAGAGGAGTTTGGTTCTACCATAGAACTCAGGACTCTGATCATTCATATATGTTAAGAAATAGTGTTATGGTTATTAAGGGTGGTTATCAGTCCAGGGAGTCCAGTGTTGATGGGGCGGCCGACGTATCCGTACACCAGGACCCTGACAACTTATTTCCGACTTTGTGCATGAAAACACTGATTTCGTGTGTGTTTCCAAAAGTTTTATAGTTATCACAAACCAGGTCGGCTCACTAGGTATAAAGCATTGACTGTGTTGCATCTTTTCAGGATGAGTTCACACAGATAGTCAGTTGGAGTTCTGAGATAGTACACGATGACGGCCCACCGAGCATTGAGGCTCTGGTGCGGGGCCTTTTTTCTCTATTGGGACCCTCGGGTGGTGTACCAGCAACACCACCACCGGTTGGGCAGCGGATTCCACTTTCCATACTAGTAGATGGTGTACGCCGACAGAGCACGATGCACGAGTTTCAGCAATAGAGGCCTCCAAGGTTACAAGGTGAGGCAGATTCCCACACAATAGAAGACTGGATAGAGGTGATTGCTAGAGTTTTCTGCCTAGATGAGACATCAGTAGAGGGGATGCTGGACTTGGATACTAGTTTTTTCCAGTGAGTGATCATGAGGATGGTCCACATTGTGATGAGGCTTTGGTATGTGGACTGATGCCTGAGATAGTGCCTTCAGGTACTGTGATAGCTATACATCACTACCTGTTGGTTAGTAGTTACAACCGGTAGTATAGGTTGGTGAAACATGTAGGCTTACTGCCTTACACGTGTTCCAACACCAGATATCGCTCATGTTCCGAGGCAAACACGACTGACAGGCTGCTGAGGACTAGCTTGAGGAGGTGGTAGAGAGTTTTATAGAGCTTATAAAGCTTTGGTAGGACGACATGTCAGTAGCTGAGAATTCATCAGGGCATACCAAACCATTCTTGGTAGTCGATGAATTTGATGTGATCACTTCTTCAGGGATCAGACATCCCATCAAGGTATATTTGAGGACATCCGAGCCAACTCCTTTTCTCTATGCATTAATACTTATTCTAGGGTACTAGAAAGAACCTTTGTGGTTGGTAATTATTTTACTAAATTAATGCAGTCAGTGAAGGTTGGAAAAGGGAAAGAAGGAAACTAGCGCCAGTCATAGAGACCTGGGCGTGTAAAATGTTTCAAGTAGTGGAAGTAAAAAGGACAGATGAATCTGCAAGAAGCAGATGTGAGATCAGAGCTAGGAGAGAAGCATGGGGTGGTGAACATTTTGACATGTTGCAACCACCAGCCTTTGTAATCTCTTCTAGGCTCAGGGACATGGAGTTCAGGGAAAAGAGTAGCTAGATGCCGTCATGAAGTGAGACCGAAAGACTCTAAGGATGTTTTGAAGTACAGACTGTGTCTTCTACTTGCTATTCTAACAACACGAGATTGATATGAATCATCCCATCCTTCCAAGAATCTTGTCACAGATCTAGAGTATCTGGTTAAGACATTTAATTGACCCTCATGTCTGGAGATACCTTTGGGAGGTGACTCGATAATCAAACATACGCCGATGGTGTGATCTGCCCCTTGAGGCGAGATTTTTGGTTGATCCTCTGGGTGGAAGCATCGAGGCCTTACAACGTTAGTTTGAGTATGGACTGAAAAATCACAGTTCATACACAAATTAATGGTATTAGGAAAAAAGGATGTGGTCTACCTACAATATCGGGATGGGTTTTCGTTTGTTCGGTGAAATGGAAACCCCATGCAGCACAAGATAAACTCATGCTTAGGAGGGTGTAGCTGATCACTCTCGGGTTGGCCAACCTTACCCTCGTGACTGTCAGAGTTTTGAGTTTCAGTTCTAATCACGAAATAGAGGCCTCTAGAGTTCGAGGATGGAAACAACATTCTTATATGGGTCTCACCTTGTCGAGGATTACATTGATGTGGATGAGGCGGTGAGTTATCTCCGAGGTTCAACGGACCATTCTAGGTCCTTAGAAGGTAAGGCGAGGCTATTTACCTCTTGACCATTCCACCTTAGTTGCACCAGGTGCACAATGTCATCCACATATCTCAGCTAAGGAAATACGTGCATGACCCTTAACGCATCATCGACCGCAGGGAGTTGGATGTCGATGACGAGGTGACATTCACATAGTTTCTAGTGGAGAACTAGGATCGACAGGAGAGGGCCCTATGTGGATGGTCGATTCCTCAGGCGCGTTTTCACTGGCAGCACGGGAACCTCCAGGAGAGCACATGGGAGTGGAAGGCTCAGTTGCGTGCTCAGTACCACTTTTGTTTCCCTAGTTTGTGTTATAGATTTACGGGGGCTTAAATCACTGAGGTGGGAGTAATATAAAAACCTGGAAATTTCAAGGAAATTTTTTTCATAATTTATTTGTAATTTTACGAGTCTGTGGCTTCTGATGGCACCTGATTCCGAGGCCCGGTGTGCCCAGAATCAATTTCTTATTTTTTCGCTCGGGTGTGTTCAGTGAACGAATGAGCGAGATCTTCTATCTTTTGAACCGGTGCTCGGAATTGAATTCTGAGGGCACCGATGAACTTGCAGCCTTGGTAATTGTGTAAGGGGACCTTTACCGCAGTTGCGTTTTAAACGGGTTGAGTTTTAATATTTAAGAATTTAGTTTAATTAAATAAAAATGTGTGAACAATTTTATTTTATAACTTTGTAAATTATTCTCTTCCATGGGTATTTGTTGGTGGGGCACACGACCAAACAACATCCCATGGGTGGATACTTGAATGGTGGGGCCCACACGAGCCCCATCATTTCACCTTCCCTTAACTTTCCTTTAACCCTCTTTAAACCCCCTTCATTAAATTGTGAACTTCATTGTTTAATTCTTCAACCCCCTTTTTTATAGAATCTCTTCACCTTCTCCTCTCCATTAATTATGCCAACACTCAAATTAATAAATTGAGTCCTCTTCAATTAATTAATGAGGTGATTTTATTTTTGAATGCTTGGAAAATTTATTAAATAAGGAAAATCCTTATTATAATTTTTGTTGGAAAATCTTGTGATGGGGAAATCCTTGAAGAGTTAGAAAGGGAGATTTTATCCTTCGGTGAAGAAAGTTCTCTCCTGAAGAAGAACAGTCCTTCAAACAGAGGATGGACTTCGACAAATCTTTGATTCTCAATCTAGGATATGAAGTGTGAGGCAGACACAATGATCGATGTCAACTCCGTCCTCTTTCCACGACATCGTCATCAAACGTCATAATTGAGGTAGGGGAATTTTTGTTTAATTTCCAATTGAGTGGTTTTATCTCAAGAGAATGAGTGTTTAATAAAATAATGTTAGTATAATTTTTACGTGAATAAATTATACCATCGTTAATGGTTAAGAGCATCTGTTAAAATGATTGTCAATGGATAACACCTAACGCCGAGGGAATGAGCCGAAAAAACATGGCCCAACAACCCTCTGGAACTTGTTTATAGTGGATCGGATTGACAGGAGAAGATGGAATGGGCCGCAACGGTGATTTGATGTCTCTGTTGTGTAATACGGGTCCCGTAGTGACTGTAGGCACAGAAAACAGGTGAAACGGACCACCACTACACGTTCGGTGGTCCGCGAAAAGTTGCAATAGCGCGCCGCCCCGGCGCGGCGGCGCCAGCGAACGGTGGCGGTGGCGCACCTCCAAAAAAATTGACGCGGCTGAGCCGCGTCGTACCGGAATGGAAAAGCTGTTCTTGATTTTGTGGAGGTGCGGGTTAAAAGTCGCACTAGTTCAATCACTCGGGGGGGAACGTCGCCCCCGCCCCCGCTCCACGAAAACGGCTTGGCTGGGCTGGGCCACGCTACCTGGTTCAGGCCGTGCCCTAGTGGGCCGGACCCAGACCCAGGTCAGATCGACCCGGTTTGGGCCAACGCAGGGGGTATCAGGTGGGGTCGGACCGGGCCCGAACTCCCTATTTTCGAGCAGTTTCGTTCAAACTCCCATAACATGGGATACGGACCACTGATCGATGCACCGTCAGTTGATATGGGATCCCGGGATCGATACAGTCATCTCGGTGTATTACACTCAAGGTTTCGGAGAACCATGGGTATTTCCGGGTTGGTTCGAACACGAGACCAACCGGGCCGTCAGAGCGGAAACATCTATAACTTGAGCTACGGACGTCTGATTGATGTGTTGTCGACATTGATGGATTACACATAGTGATACTGAACTTTTGGCTTAATTCGCTTGAGGTTTGGATGGAGATGGAGTATGGCCTGGTTGGATTGTACCGAAAATCCAACCGGGCCCCGGGAACGGAAAAGCCGTTAACTTTTAGACCGGACGTCCGTTAGACGAACTGTCAGCGGCATTTGTGATCACGTTGAGAAACGTTCCCTATGAGTATAACCAACGTGAAACAGGGGAACTGTTGAGATACGGTCGGTTTGGTTGGTACCCGAATCCAACCGGGCCCCTGGGACGAAAATGCTAATAACTCTCAGACCGGACGTTCGATTGATGCACCGTCTATCGCGTTGTGTTCCTATCGACGAGAAGGATCATTGGGATACATCAAATCTGGTATATGGGAATGTTGATGTATCGACCTCTTGGCTCATGGAGCGAACCCTCTCGGAATGAGCATTTTGTGTGCGGAAACCCTAGAGCTGGTTTAGACTTGACGACTGCTGATCGATCGACTCAGAGTTTTTCGGATAGCCCAGTGGGGGCGCTTGGTTGTAGCGAAAGACCAATGGTGGAAGAGTGCTTCGTTTTAGTAGTAGACTCGTGGTACTCAACAAAAGGATTGCCTCTGTAGGCTATGAGGTGGAACGCTTGGTTGTAGCGGAAGACTCATGGTGGGAAGCGCTTGGTTGTAGCAACAGGCCCACAATACTTCAAATGTGGAGTACTACAGAAGTTCAAGGTTAGTGGGAAGAACATGGTTGTAGCGGTAGGCCCACTGTACTCGATAGAGGAGCAGTTCCCCAGCAAAAATGGGTTCGACGGTGAAGACTTTCGTATTGGAATCCCCCGTGGGTTCGACGACGAAAACAACCGTACTGGAATCCTCTATGGGTTCGGCAGTGATGACTACAGTACTTGTATCCTACGTGGGTCCCAGCTAGATAAATCAGTAACTACGTCTGATCATCTTTTTTTTCTTTACAAATGATGTGTAGCTGTGTGAGCTGAGCCTTGACATTCAATCATTATCTTCGATATGATTGACTTTCTATCCTATGTGGATTGGGTTGTGCTTTCCTGTGTGGATTGGGTTGTACTATACTGTGTGAACATGATCGAACTTGGGCTCGAATGTTGGAGACGAACTAGAATTGATGACTTAGGTATATGTATGGGAATATACCCAAGTAGTGTTGGATGTTACTTCGTGATTGTATATTTTTCTTTGTGGTGTATCCTTTGTGGATTCAGGGAGACCTTCGGAGGTCTCGGGGTCCCTAATGAGTATGATATACTCACCCCTGCACAGGCTTCGTCTACACTATGTTTTTTTGGATGTAGACGATGGACATCACTGATCAAGGTTGATGCTTGTAGATCTAGACGGTACCTGAAGGTGGACATGAAGACGAGATGGTACTCGGAGGTGGACTTCACGACAAGACGGTACCCGGAGGTGGACGTGACGACGAGTGGGTACCCGGAGGTGGACTCCACGACGTGACGGTACCCGGAGGTGGACTCAACGACGTGACGATACCCGGAGCTGATAGATGGACGTAGAGATCTGAGGTGGAAATATGTACCTACCCTTCAGGTGGGGGCTCCAGAGGACGATCCAGGTGTAGTCTGACACCTTCCTACTGTTTTCTCTTTTTCTTGTACTTTACTGTTGGGATTGTATTTCTGTCCCCCTTTGTACTTTCAGTACTATTGTTATATTTCTTTACTTAGTGTTTTCTTCCTCTTGTACTCTGTTTGTGTGTGTTTTTACATTTCAAAAAGGCAATGCCTTCCCAGTTATAGGGATTTACACCTTTGGTGCTAGTCGCCAGCCCCTGGCCTATGGGAGGCGAGCTTGGGGTAGTCACAGCATGGGTCCCATGGACAGGTCGTGACAACAGTGTTTTCCCTTGAATCATTTTCAATTTTATAAATTATTTGGGATTTATTTTATAATGTTATAGTTTCCTTTTCATTGAACAGAATTTAATTATATTCTTGGTAAATCATATTATTATTCAAATCTGATATAAAAAATTTCTTATACATAAAAGGCCTTTTTTTGAAAAATTAATTTTCATCTGATTTGATAGGATAATTTTTCCATTAAATTATATCAGTTCAATTAATTTAGTAATGAAAAATTAAATATATATTTGGAGTTAGTTGGACCAATCATGGAATATTTTTTACATTTATTTTGTGCCAGTCAGAATAGTAACCTTTCAAAAAAATTGTCACCCTGTTATTTGTATATATGGCAATTAAGTTCAAAAATAATAAGATAATAACTAAAAATTAACACAAACACAAGTCATTATTTCAATGGATGAGTCTATTTTATCAAATATCATCAATTATTATATTATATACTCATTTTTTGGCATTTTCATTTGAATTATACATTTAAATAATTTAAGTAAAAGATAATGTAAAAAATTTCACTCTCGGTATTTTAGTACTTGTTATATTATTTGAAAAATATAAAAACATATTATGAATTATTATAAATGTTATTTTTAAATGCAATTATTTTTTTGAAGGAATATTATTTCTTATTTTTTAGTGATGAGATAATTACCATAAATTATTAAGAAACACCGACACAATATTTATTCTAGAAATAGAAAAAATAAAATATATGATAACATATTTTAAATTTAATATAATTTCATTTAATTATTGAATAAAATTAATTTTATAGATTAATATAACATGTAATTGATTTGTTTAATGTTGATATTTTACTTTAGTGGATGATATATTTTTTAATATCATATTAATCGAATTGTTCTAAAAATATAAATAATATTATTTTATAATAATTACTATTTTATTAAATGACTTGAAATACTAATGATGCTTATATTTATAATTTTTATCATAATATGGTTTATAATATCAACTATTTTTCAGTTATTTTAAAACTCTCATTTTCTAGCCTCAATATTAACCACTATATATTAATGATCTTTATTAACACGGTAATCATCAAAAGTGTTAACTATGGGATAAAACCAAAGGATAAGGGTTGAAAAAAACATAAACCTACATTATTATTATTTAATAATAGGATTTAGAATCATATTAATGTAATATTTATATTATATCAACTTTTATCATTTTTTTAACGACAAATAATTAATAATAAATTAATATTTAAAAAATAAAGAAATTTCCTTCTCAAGTATTATTATATTGCATAACTTCCTCAGTTTTCATTGTACATAAATGTACTCTTTCATACAAAGAATCATCCAAATTCATTATTATTATGTAAACTAATAGATTCCAATTTAATTTTTTTATCATAAAAAAATCCTATTTAATTTTTTGGTGTAATCCTTAAGAGGTTGTCTGATGAATATGTATGTTTCTTAACTAAGGGTTTTTATTATATTTAGTCATATTCCTATTTAAAATATTATTTCAAAATAATAAAAAATTAACACTATGACCTTCCATATATGAAAATTCTATTATATTAATTATACAAAAAATATATACCTCCTCTTCCATAAAATGGAAAACAAAATTATTTTTTATGTGTATGGAAGACAAAATTCTCATGAATAGATTTAATATGATTTCAGTAACCTCTTCCAATAGATGGTTATAAAGATGGATTTAATATATAGGTGTATATATATATATTAATGAAATATTTATCATTATGTAATGATAATATAACATATAATTTGATATATGTCCATCCGTTGAGAAATGATAATGTTATTCTTATATGTGTTTGGACTACAAGCATCATGAAGTGATGTGATTCATTTTTCATAAAAAACAAAACTGAAGGTACATATACTGTTAATTAAAAAAAATTGTATTTATGGTATAATTATTTGTATATAAGGTTAATATAACACTTATTATATTTCTATCATGAACATTGAAAAATGGAATCATTACTCATGTGTATTTATGACCTATCATCCATGGGATTCTAATGTAGTTTATTTTTCATAATCATCATTGATAGTTTGTATTAAAAGTGTAATTGATATATAAAAAATATAATTATTTAAAAATCATTATTATGGATATTGTAAAATTATGGACTTGTAGACCATATTCATTAAAATAAATTCAATTAGGATATAAGATTATAATATCATCAAAATGAATCACAAGATCTTAATTGACTACATAAATTCTTATAACATGATAAAATGAATATAAAATCGTAAATAGGATCTTGATATTGTAAATTAGTATCATAAAATTATTATATAGGATTATAAAAAACAGATCTAAATATGTATGCTTGAGTTATGGGACACATTACTTCGAAAAACATATTCTAATTGTTTCAAATAATTATTTTCCAAATCATTAACATCCATGTCAATAATTTTAAAATTACTTTATCGATGTATGAATGAATTATAAATTATTTATTCAATATATTTTTAATATCATTCAAATGTTTTAAAAAGGAACATTTTTCTTATTTTATATAGAACATATTGACTTTATTTACAAGGTTCATGCATAATGTACTATTTTAACAGACATGGAATCAATGAATTTAATCACTAAAATAACCATTATTATATTTTTGTTTCCATTTATAATCATCCCAATGTTCATTAATGAGAAACCCTTATTCCATTTTTACTAATATTTTTTTTAAATTTGGATTTAATGAAATGGGTTATATCCTTATTAGAAAATGTTTTCTTATGGGATAAAAGAATGTTTTTCTGAAGAAAGATTCCATATATTATGATTCTTTCTAGTTGTTGGGAATGATTTATGATTATTACTTTCTCTATTATAAACTAATTATTTGTTATAAAATTATAAACATAAGATGTGTGGTTCAATTATAAACTAATAATGGGTTAGCATATTTGAGCTCTCCAATGCCTTGGTTGATGAGATAGTGTTGACGAGTTTGATTTCTCAAAATAGATTATCAGAATTTACCTTTATGGTTATTCAAAATTTACCAATCATCTTAAATGATATATAAAAATAATGCAACCAGTTACATATATAATTCATCTATATTTTCTGTGGAATTTTATGGAAATATTTTGATTTCAGGAAGGTAATAAATAAGTATATTTTAATAAGGGAATAATATGATAAATATCTAAGTAGAAATTTATTTTATTTTTGAAAAAAGGTTCTCGGAGTCTTCATGATTTATATGAAAACTTTTTATCTTTTATTTTACTACTTTAATATTTAATCTTAAATGTTTTATGAAAATATTTGGGAAGAAAAATTGACTAATTTTTTAATAAAACTATTATTTTGGGGAAAATAATTATTTTTTAAAAATTATTTTTTTGGTATTCATGGACTAATGAATTTATTTCTTATCTTATGTCACCTAATAATATTTTTCATCTCATCCCACATTTTAAAATGGTTTTCACAAGGTTTTAAAGTTTCTTTTAGGGATTTATGAGGCCATGATAAAAATTGTGATGATATTTCATGAAATGAAAACATTTGAGGATATAAATGATGTCATTTAAAAAAATGGATAATATATGGTTATGTCCACATTGTGATATAATATTTATTTTTTTCTAGGTGATAAAAAATTTCTATAATACTCTAACACTAAAATATATTTAGGAATGAATGAAACTAAAAATAAATAATAGAAACTAGTATATGAATTTATATATGTTGGTTCATTATAGTTGGTATTTGAGGAATGGTTTAGACAATTTTCATGTATTTTATTATCTATGTGATTAATGTTAATAGTTTTTTATTTATAGTTTTCATGTTATAACATTTTATGATTACCATGTTTCTCTATCAAAAAAATATATATTCAGGATATTTATATAGAGAGGAAATATCGAATCAAAATTAATGTCCCCAAGAGGAAAAAATCCTTCAAAATTAATAACCTTAAAATGATGTAATTGGAATTGAGAGAATTATTGTAGAGAAATATCAATTTAAATATGTCATAAATGGTGGTAATCCATGATAGTAAGAGACTAGATCTACCATAGATGAACATTAATATAGTTGGAGAGTTTAATGAGACAAACCATCATATATTTAGTGGATACTCTAACATAGTTGTTTCTTCGGTGTGGAATAAAACCATAGAAATTATATGTGATGACATGGTTTTTACAGATAATTTAAAAGATTCTCTTAATATTATTCTTTTAGGAAATTAAAACTGATAAATGGTGATAAATGTTTAAGAATAACAAAGAAATAGATGATATTGATACCTCAGAACATATTAATTTTAGAAGATTCTATATGAGAAATATTTTTATATGTTTATAATACTTAAGATGGAAAAGATTATAGAATTTAGATAGAATAAGGAAGATCATGGTGCCAAATATAGGGAAAACATGACCATATTTGAAAAGTACAAACCAAATTTTAAATAGAATCTAGATATTACCTTTAATCTATTTTAGTATAGATTAAATTCAATAAACATAACAGAATTAAATTCATGAAAATTTTAAATTTATTAGAAACATGTTTCATGTGCTAATAAGGTGGGAAAATAGTTTTCTGATAATCATGTTTTATAATATAATAAGATGAAAACAAGATATATATGGAATGAAAATGGAAATATTACATCAATGAAATATGAAGTAAAGAAAAAACGTTTTCATTTCTAAGAAGTGTGGTACATGAACTCTTAGGAATGTCTTATGATATCTACAAAGTGATTGAGTTTTTATATGATTGGGTATATCGCTTATGATTTTAACGAAAGTGATCATTGTAGTGGAATGACCAATTTTGATAAACTGGTTGTAATGTTTTTTAAATGGAATTATATTTTTAATTATATATGTGTCTATCTGATGAAGAACAAGAATGACGACAATCAGTATGACTATAAGAAGAAGGGTGAAGTGAAATACTTTGAAACTACCACAATGGATGTTGCGACATCGAATAAAGTTCTAGAAAACACATCAATTATTTACTAAAATTATTTCAATAACTTGTTTGTATTATGTTATAGAAATTTATTCATATTTGATATGATTTTTCATAAATTTGAGAAATCACACCAAGAATTGATGTCAAATTTTTTTTAAAAAAACACATCAAGAAATAAATAATTTTAAAAAATAAATTACAATAATATTGTAGTTGTTCAATATATAAATAAATTACCATTAAATTTTTTTCATTTTCCCATAGCTTAATTTCATGTTATTATAGTTATGGATTGGATTTTTTTCATGATAATATATATTTTAATGATAAATAAATTCTTTTTCAGAATGTGTTTCTATTTTTATCCAAGGATAAATTCATACATTTTATAAAATATAAATAATCTCAAAAACAATTAAAATTTGCAAATGAATGTTATAGTTCACGTATTATTAAGAAAATTGATAATATATAAATAAATAATTTCATCATAATGAATGAATATGAAGATTTTTTTATGAGTTTCCATGTATTATACCTGAACGAGATTTTGAGATTACAATTGAATAACTTCCTGATCCTTATCACATTTCAATACACCATTATAAAACATCTCAAGTTAAATGTTTTCAATCCAGAAATTATTTACACCTGTTAAAATAAAACTATTTCATTCAAATTATCAGTTAACCATGGAGTTAAATTATTTTATTTATTAAAATTATTGATATTATGATGAGACTTTTCATTGATAAAAATCATTTAATAACATCTTTATTAATAACTGGTATCCTTTACCTTAGATTAATATTTTTTATTAGTTTTGGGAAGTAGAATATTTTACAGATAATGAAATTATATTGGGATTCCACTAGTTGAAGGTTAAGGAGGAAGATATTAAAATGATAGAATTTTTAAATAGATACAGACATTATGGGTTTGTAGATATGCACATTGGGTATAAAAATTATCAATCTATATTTATGGACTTTATGAATATCGTTTTCATTGAGTACATAGATATGTTTGTGGTTATTTTTATTATTTATATTTTAATATATTCTAAAATTCAAGAGGAATATGATATATACGTACGGATTATTTTTTTAAAAATCATAAAAGAAAATTATTTATATGTAAAATATACAAAGTGAATATTTTGGACAAAAAATATTCATATTAATTTGATATATTATATCTTAATATGGAATAACTATTTACCAAACTAAAGATAAAGTAGATCAAGGATATACATGGAAAATAATTGTCATTGATATATGTACTTCTCTTGGATTAACAATATACTGGTGTTGTTTTTCTGAAAACTGTACTCAGTTACCGAGCCCACATTCTATGTTAACTCAAAATGAAGTTAAATTAATCCAAATGAATGAGTGTGAAAGTTTTTCCATAAAAAAAAAATTGTGAATGACCTAGTTTTCTTCCTTATGTCTATAATTGGTAAAAAAAATATCAATTATCATGATTATTTTAATGGAAATGGTTCCATTTAGAAGAAGAATGATCAGTCAGTTTCTTATGCTTCACATGAAATAAAATCTCATGAGTGAAATTATTATACATTGTAAGTGGATTGAGATGTATTAATTATTTAAATGAAATTTTAGGTTTCATTTATAAGGTTTAATATATTAAATATATGTTTATTATGCAATTTTGAACAATATATTCACTAAGAAAGTGTATATCATAAGGAATAGGTGTTGGATAGAACTAATTATGGATTGTTATTTCAAAATTTATTACCATTTAATAAAATTAAACATAACAACTGATTCATTATGTCAAAATAATAATTCCATATTAACTATTTTGCATCTGGAACATAAATATTTGGTTAATTAATGGATTTTTATTGGTATGGATATTCTGTATGCAAGAACATCCTCCATTATTCATTAGGATTCTTTAAAATCATTTATTTAATAATGATTTTAGAATGCTCATAAGGGGGATAATTTTTAAATAAAAATGTAGAATCTGTTAAGAGTAGTGAGATTCCATTATTAATGTCAAAATATAAGGTGTTATTTGATATGGAAAAATTTTATGTCTGCCTTGTGATTCCATATTTATGATTAAATCTTTTAGTGATGATCACAATTATCCTTTTTCTTTTACTCATGGAATAACTATTATTTATAGAGACCAAAAAATGTATTATTTGTGGGTTCTAATGAAATGAATCATTGCTAGAATAACCATGAAAATTTATAATTTTTAACATATAAATGAATAAAAACAATTACTGATCGAGGTGTTTCAGCCTTTTCCAGTGAAAAAGTTAAAATGAGAAGATATATCCCTCACATTCATAGTGGGATTACTAAATAAATCACGAGGTAATATTGTGATTTGGTTTATTATTTATTGATTAAATAAATATATGTATTTCATTACAATTCAAGAAATTTTTCCATTAGATTAACTATCCCAGAAACCCCTTAAGTTGACAATAAGTTGACAAGGACTTCCTATCTCTATTATATCCAACCATGATTGAAGATTTACATTTACTATTTGGAAACAACATTAGAACTTTTTTGGTACCAAATTACGGTTCACTAAAATAATAACTCACTAATTAGATGGATACTCAGTAAGAATGATTTAGAAATTAGAATTCATGATTTGAGATATTTTAATTTATTTTCTTGGAATTTTGGATCACTGTATTTTATTATTATTTTTTTATATAATAACAGTTTTACTTTCAGTGTATAGATGGAATTATTCGGGGAATTAAATGGAAAGCGATATCAGACATCTAATTTTTGGGATGAAGTATGGGAATGAATGCTTATGCGACCAGAGTTATTAGTGGAAATGTTTGATAAGTTGAAAATTATTCAGAAACAAATGTTGAAGGGTTACAGTAGGCCAAAAAGATACGTATACAACTGAAGGAATAATATTTCATTCATGGTATGTGATCATATTTTTCTTAATTCATCTCCATGGATTTTTTTTATCCATTTCATAGAAATAGGGAAACTATATCCATAAATCATTAGACTATATAATCTTTTAATTAAATATCGATTAGTTTCATACCAACATGTATTTCCTTATATTTTATACCATTCTCATAATGAATTTTATGATTAAATTTTATCAAAATATATTTCATATTCATCTCACGTTATAAGTTCTAAATTAGATTATTTTCGACATGACGTTTCATTAGATGATTATCCTGTTCTGATTCTGAACCATATAATGAATGTTTTTATAAATATTCTAATTCGATAAGTTATGGTTTAAAAAACCAAAATCATAAAGAAGAATCATAGGAATCTAAAAATTCTATAATGAAATGATATCCCCGTTTATTTAATAAGTGATTATAAATTGTAAGGATATAATTTCCAAAAGAATGGATGAATGTATCAACCAAATTAAGGTAATGAGAAATAATTTTTTTGAAATAATAATATCAATTAATTAATTTTATTGTATTATAGTTATTATAAGAATATGATGTTGTTTTTCATTTAGAAAAACAAAAACATTATTTATATCCAAATTGGGATTTCATAAATTTTATGGATCTATTTAAAATCCTGATTGTCAAATTATAAAATTTTATATTTTAATTTTTTTTATTTTTCAATTAAAATTAAAATAATTACATTAGGATGATTTTTTGGGAATTTTTTTGAAATGACTAATTTTTCAATTAGTAGGGATAAATAAAAAAAAAATTTGAAAAATATATTTTATTTTCATGTTTTTACAAAGTCATATACTATTTTAGAGGAGTTTAAAATATTATTTTATTTTTTATTAATAAAAATATTTATATTTTAGACCATCAATTTAATTTTATACTTCAATTTTTTAAAAACTAAAGTTTTTTCGTAAAAATGTTTCTTTTGAATAAATTCTTTTTTCCTAGGTTTTGTATGATTGATATAAAATTAAATAATTCCACATTGCTGAATTGAATCTTAAAAAATGAATAAATTATTTTGATTCATGATTCATAATGTTTTCAAATAGATCCCTTTTTATATTTGGTCATTTTGAATAGTAACCTTAGTAAAATTTTATCAAAATTATTAAGGTAAATTAGGTAATTAATGGTAAAAAATGCAATAAGGTCAAAAAAATGATAAAAACATTGCATGATTTCATTTGATGATTATATTTTACCCATAATAATATGATATTCTAATATATTTCCTTTTGTTTCAATTTGGAAATGCATTTTACCTTTATAATATTTAAGTAATGGATAATGATGAAAACACCACTTTCATTATTTTATTATATATAATTACTTTCATCAAGAATAAAATTAAATATGTGATGTTATAAATATTAATTTGAAAGAGAAATAAATTTTTTATAATTTTAAATTATTTTTAATTTTTAGTGATGATATAATTACATTAAATGAATACACAACAGATAAAAAATCATTATTAAATTAAATGAAATTAAAATATTTAAAGTAATAAAATGTGAATGATTTATTGTGTTATAATAACTTTTAGATAAAGATAATATTTTTTATGTTTCCAAAGGTTTATATTATATTTCCATGGTTATCATGTTTTTTGTAGACATATTAAATAAATAGTTAAAAAAATGAAATTAATGATAATTTATAATAAATAATATTTTGTTAAATGATTTAAAATTCATATAAATCATATATTTTCCCCTGTGATTATGAAATGGGTTTTAACATCAAAAATTGTTTGTTTATATGTGATTGTTCATTTTATTGTATATATTGTAACCCCTAAATAGTTAAAATAACTTTTATCTTTGTGATATTCAAAATTTATAACCAAGAGTTAGAAAACAGAAATGAGGAAGAAACCATCAACTAAAGTTGTCTATTTTTTTATTTTATCACTAAAGTTATACTCCTTATATTATGATATATTTTTTTCAATTTTGAGACATTTCTCATGAGAAATAATTTATAATCATTTAATACATTTTGAAATTCAAAAAAAATACCCTAAAATTATTATAAAAGGGAACATATTTTTATATTTTCTAAAAATAGGAAAATACTTTTGAATTAAAACATCCCAATGAAAATAACTTCATTAAATACCTACCGACATCTTATAGGACTAGTTTTTTTTCACACAATCCAATCATAAGTAATCATTTGGTGAAATACATAAGAGGTCCACCGAAGAAAATATATAGTTTATAATCAAGTGCATTCATTTAATTTCATCTTTTACCTCCTTAAAATCCTATTAAAGCATACATAACAAAAAAATAAACTTCAATATAATGATACCGTATTATGGTATTGACAGAACATATATCCATATCCACATCAATTAAATGGGAAATAAAACCATCAACAAAGTGTATGGATGACTACCAACCTGTGGACCAATGTATTTATTTCTAACATGTCATCTCAAAAGATGGTTATAATGAAGGATTTATTGAATATATATTTTAATAAGAGAATATTTAACATTATGGGTAGATACAATATGATATAATTACCTAATGTTCCATCAATTAAAAAATGATAATTTCATTCTTATGTAGGTATTGACTACCACCTCTGTGAAGTGATATATTTCATTTTTCAAAACCACGTCACATGGATGTTATATATTAGTATATTTAATGATATAATATTTTATTTTTGAATTAATTATCAATATGTATGGGTAGATTAATACCCACACTCTTTTCATCTGGGATTTTAAAAATTCAAAACATTACTCATACATTGGTAAGACCTACAATCCTCAATATTGTAATGCAATTCATTTCTCATAACCCATAATCATAGTTAGTTTTAAAAGTATAATTGATTTATGAAATTTATATGAATTTTAACAATAATATTTATATATACATATATATGGTAATATTAAACTCTTCAACCATAGTCAACATATAGATGTCCATTTTGATAGATAAACCAAATATCATAAAAACATATTCCTTGAAAATAATTGATTACAAAATTGATTATTATATAGTAAAAGTAATAACCAAAATTAAAGTAGTTTTTAATAATGTAATAAATTAATATATATTTATTATTCATTATGATAAATAACAAATGTGTTGATTTAGAGTTGATGTAATACATTAGAAACATTATTTTAAATTTTTATATGATTTTTTTCTAAATACCTCACTTCAATTTTTATATTGTTAAAATTAATTTATGGATATATTTATGAATTATATAGTAAGTGGCTTATATATTATGAATTTCAATCAATGGAATTCAAGGAGAATATTTTTTATAAGTTTATCTGGAATGTTTTTTAATTCATTACAAAAGACAAAATGAATGGTCTATTTTAACGTTTATAGAATGAATGGATTTTTCTACCACCAAATACATTATTTAATTTTCATATTATATTATTATAAGATATCTTTTCTTAAATGAAAAAAATGTCCCCCTTTTATTTTGAAATTAGTTTTGAATATTGTATTTTAATGAAAAGGGTTATTTCTATATCTGAAAATGTTTTCATATGGGTGAAAATAATGCTTTTGTCGTTAAATCAATTACATATTATTATTTAATTATGTTTATTTGGTAGTTTTTATAATGAGGTGATGATATTTTATAAAACATGATGATTTTTTTTGTTATAAGTCATGTATGGGTGGTTTGGTAATAAACCAAAAAACGGTGATCCCATTATTCTTCATAGAATAATTAGGTAAATGGGTAGATTAAACAAATTACATTTCTCCTAAGAAGTTATTAGAATTTAACATGAATTATATTCCATTTTTAAAAGTGATTGTAATAATCATATTTAATGAAATCCACACGTTACCTATATGATTTATCTACTATTTCTATCGTTTCTTATAAATATCATATGATTTAAAAATGGTAATAAACAAAATTATTTTTAAAAGTAAATCATATCTTAAATAATAAGGGTTATTGTATTACATTTTTTTAAAAAATATTTCATTAGTTTTCATGATTTCAGAGAGACCATTATGATTTTTGTTTTTATATTCACTATTTCAAATGAAAAGTTGTATAAGAATATTTTGGATGATAATTTTTCTTATTGGGTAAGAAAATGTTTTCATTCATCTCAAATAATACTTTTCAAATGGAATTTATTTGTGAGTATTCATAGACTAGCATATTTCCATAATAATTTTTTTGTCCCTTATTGATTTTTTGTGACCATACTATGTTTTAAAAAACATATTTAAAATGGTTTTTAGGATGATTAGGGATAATAATTTGGTCAATCAAAAATTTTCAATATTCCCCATGAAAATAAAAATTTTATTTCAAAATTATTTGTTATTTGAGATAAATGGAATCTAGGTGTATGTGTCAACTTTGTGATGTAACACTCATTTCTGTAAGAGAAATGAACGAATTATAAAAATATTATAAACTGAAAAGATCACCAAGAATGAAAGAAAAATAATTCTTGACTAAAAAATCAATAATGTGTATTTTTTATGGTTAGGTAAATAAAATTTAAATGGAAAAAGAATACTCCATCCTAGGATGCGACAATAAAAGATAACATCATTTTGGGAATTGATAAGCATGTTCCTAATTCTTTTTAGAGAGAGATTATTCTAAACATATCAATTACTGACTACTGAATCCCTATTTATTATTACTTTATAAGATTAAAAATTATTCTATTGTTCACCCTTCGGATGTTATTAATCCTACACATAGATGTAAATCCAGAACCTCATCATCCATGTTGTCATTGTAAGATCATTCAAAAAGAACCGAGAGAACTATGCAATGATGTAATGAAAATTGTTGGAATTCACACAAAAAATTACGATTGTTGAATATGAGCATAAAAATACTCTAATATTAAGAATATATCCTACAAACACCACATAATTAGATAAAATAAACTATATATATAATAAATGAGGTTTATTATCAATGAAACTACTTATGATAGAGAAATTTACCACTAAAATTGACATGTCCCCCATAAAGGGGTGTAAATCATGACTGAAAAATATTATCCTCTCAGTAGACTTCTTGAAAGTTGGTGAGACGTATGACATGATTATTTTTTATGAGGAGGGGTGCCATTGACAATATAGTTTTACAATAGTAGTTATCGGTTCAGTGGGTCACCCTCATCAAGCTATAATAATGATACATAAGGAAAGAATCGTCAAATGAGATTATCAATCACTCCCAAATACTCATAGCTCTTAGAAATCAATCATGAATTATAATAACATACAATATTATGCTAAAATATAGATTAAATGCTTCTATTTATAATTTATTCTGATCTATGAAATCATTTCCATGGAGGAACACAACATTCCATCAGCATGGATATACTTGAATATATTTAGAATTATTTTTAATGTTGTTTCAATATTTTTCAATTACCAAATAAATACATTTTATTTTAATCAAAATAGAAATCATAGAAATTATATATATAAGATTTATGTTTAAATGAGACATCCCCCTAATATATAGTGATTTTGTAAAAGGTAAAACTGAAAAACGGAAAGCCAATGATTACAATTGTATATATTTTGACACAAACCCATTATGTTATATCCTGAGTTTGATTATAGTGTATGCATAATATAGATATTGAATAAACTCCACCCTTTAATTAGTTCTGTAAGTCAAAAAAATATTTAAACCATTTAAACAATATATAAAATACATATTTACAGAATACGAAAAAAGTCATGATATAATTAAAAAGAAATAAATAATGTAATAATTGATAAATAATACTGAAATTAAATAATATTAATTGTGTTAATAATTTTATCATTAATCAATATTTATTTAATAATTTAATTTATCTTATTAAAAATATTAAAATTAAAATTTTTTAATTCATTATAAAAGACTATTAATAAAATCAATTACTATTGTATGAAATAGTAATTAAAATATTAGCATTAATATTTTAATTAATTTGAATATCAACTGAATGATTCATAATAACATTTTAAGAAATAATATACATTTTACTAGAATAATTTATAATGATTATATTAAAAAACATAATGGAATTAATTATATTTTATAAACATTATGAATTAAATTGAAATTAATATAATATATGAATAATTGTAGAACTAAATAATTCTATAATAATTGTATAATTAATAATACCCAATACTAGAATTAATAATATTCAATTATTAATAATGAAATTAATCAATAAATTCATAATAAGGAAAGGCTAGATATATTATCATCGAAGGTCTATAGAATAATTCCACTCATTCTCTCGATGATGATTTGGTTGTTGTGCTCATGTTTTATTTGGATAGAGATATTTTTTTATAAATCCCCCCTTATCCAAGGTTTATTTAACTCCATAAGGATGTTGTGAAATGACCATAGGTTTTACCTCATTTTGGGCTTGGCTTAGGGAATCTAAAAGTTGGGAGGCTAAGATCAATGCATCTACTTCATTCCATTAGAGATTGAGATGTGCGATGCTAACATATATCCTTTTCTTTGGGAAATTCTGGGGTTTTAGAAATGTTAATGAATATGTGGTAATTTGGATCTCAATAATAGTAATCAAAATATGATTCTTGACATGTTCAAGATTTTTGTGTTTTTGTTCACTTCATGAATGGTTCAACCCTTGGTAAAAATACATGGAAAACTGAATATTTATCCTAAAGTCTATCCATTACATATGGATTTCAGGACTAAAAATGTATTCCATTTTCACGTAGCAACTTCTTTGTCATGTTCCCTTCTAAATAATTATATAGAAAGGATTTGGATATTTGTTCAATTTCACTCAAGTCATGTATGATTTGTATCGAGGATTGGAATCCTAGTTTATTCCATTTGTAATCTGGAACACTACAACCCATTTTTGGGTCTTGATCTATAGTTTAAAGAATATTTTGTTGAATTATAATATTTTATATGATATTACATCAACAATTGGAACTCTGATATAATTGAATTTTTCCACTAATGAAGCTTTCTTTTGTTATTTATCATGCTTCTTAATGGAGGTGGATCATAGTTCAACACCCATTAATAATTTTGTCCTATCCACTAGGTATCATAGATTCTAATTAACCATTATATATGTAATATTTTCACTATTTTTTTGTTTGAAAATACTTTTCACTTAAACAATGTAATTTCTATATGGATATTTTGCATTCTTATGATAATTTTATAGGGAATGAGATTTCTAAATATAGGTGGATGATATATGAAAAGGATGGTAAAATTGTGACCAGTGATTCTACTTCTAACTTCCATCTTATAATTTCTAAAATTTAATTGAATGATGAAATTGTTCTTAATTAGAAATCTGATGAGAAGGGAAAGGTAGTGACTATAGCCGATGAAGTTTTACCTCTTCATTTATGTCCCAATATTTAAGTGAATGGAAATACATGGGATGATATTACTTAAGATAATTCAGTTCTTCAAATCCATGTTATAATTCAAAAATATTCATCTAATAATAATTTTAATCAACACCTGTGTGAGATAGATATAATATATTATAAAAAATTATTTTGGAATCCCCTGGGTCCTCATTCAAAGGTCTGAATGGACCTCTAATGAAGCATTAAAAATCTATTTTAATTAATTATCATTTAATAAGGATAATCGATGAAACCAATAGTGAATTAGGATTAATATACATGGATATTAGATCATTTTCGATGAATGCTTATTACATTACAAAAATCCATTCTCGAGGACTTAATAGATTGGATTCATTTGAAATTAGAAAACAAAATATTTTATCATAGTGAAACATCATCAACATCCCCCGTAAATATCTCCACTTTTATTAATTATACCTAAAAAATATATTCAAAACTTTCGGAAAGGAAACAGAAGAAGGGGTGAGCTCGAATACTTAGTAATTGTAAATAAGGGAGATATATAAGAATAATTATGACCATAAGGGTATGAGAACATGATAATGAAAATAAAAGATCATACCATTTATATCAAAGATCATACACAAGAATTATGGACTTAAGATATGTAGTTCATAAGATTCAAATAATAAGGAAATAATGTACATAAACCATGAAAGAAGAACACTGGAATAAAACGTGGAATTGTGGAAGATATATAAGCACATAATATAATATCAATAGTATCAAATGAATCATTACTAATACCATCTTATTAGTATGGGTTCACTTCATATACTCTCTTAGTAGTATGAGTTCACTCCCCATACCATCATAGTAGCACAATTTCACGACTCATATCATCTTGGTAGTAATGGTTCACTCCCATGGAAATATTAGTAGCATGGTTTTATATATCATACCATCTTGGTAGTCATGGTTCACTCACATGTCCATATTAGTAATAAAGGGTTATTCACATGACTATCTTAGTTTATTTTATGATATATAAATCATTACCCAATGCATTGGGGGGAGATATTGGTCCCACCCATATCATAGAGAAATCATACATACATGTTCCATAAAAACATAAAAAATAATATTTTAACCCATAAAATAAAATGGGTATCATAAACATATGATCATATCACAACCTATGGAAAAAATTACACGTTTCATAATAATTTCATCAAAATAAAAACCCATGGAAGAGAATCATATTTCATAAACATATAATCCTTGTAAGAGAAATAGGTTTCATAATAACCATGAAATTAAGAATAACCAAATCATATAATGAATATGAATGTATTCTTTAGATCATTTACCATAAGGTAATGAGTAACCCCACAGATGCCCTCTTAGATGGATAATAAGTATTAAATATCATTCAAAAAATTTCTCATGGAAAATATAATTTATTGTTTGAAAAATAATTTTTATTACATGAAACCAATTAAAAGTAATTTTAAGATAATATAACATTAATTCTTATAAAAAATACCTGAAATCAATTTGAAAAAAAAATTCATTGATAATTTGTAAAATGACCTTCTAAATTCTTTAAAAACCTTTTTCATTCAAAACACATTGAAAACATATAATGAATGCTTGAAAATATTTTGAAAACCATTTTACATGAAAGCATATAAAAAAAGACCAAAACGGATTGGATTTTTTTAAAAAATACATTGAAAACTTATAAATAAGGATTTAAAACATTTCAAAAACTATTTTTCTTGATAACATTTAAAACATGCATCCAATGAATTTAATAACCTATTTATTGGACAATGATTTGAAAAATTATATATAATGACTAAAAATATTTCGATATCATTTTTACATGATAAAATTTAGAATAAATCATGAAAATGGTTGGAAATAATTTCATTGAAAGTACATTGAAGAAAAATAATTAAGTAATGAAAATAATTTTAAGAAAAATATTCAAGAAATTTATAAAAGAAGTATCAAAATATTTAAATTTTTTTGAATAAAAATTAAAAACATAGATTTTTTAAAATGTTTTGAATACAACATTTTGAGATAATTAAATTTAAAAAACGATCATAATGATTAAACTTTAATAAATATAATGGATCCTTCATGGAAATTATGGTGGGTAAATCCATAAATATTGTATGTGGTAAAAAGAACACTACTTATGCAAGGTAAAAAGACTAGAAAAATAAAACATTTTAAAAATGACAAAAATATTCCTTTCAATTCATTGGAAAAATAAAAATGGGTAAATATTTATTTTATTGATAATATGATATTATTATAATATACTAGGAAATCATTTTAGAGAATATCAATTTTTGACCGAAGAGAGGGTAATTTTGGGCTTTCTTAGAAACAATTTATTAACTATCTTATTCACCAAAGTGTATAAATACTGTACCAATAGATATTTATATCATGAATAACCATAGGGGAATAAAATTCATGATAATTTTGATAGATTTGTTTTAAGATTTCCTTAAATAAATCATAAACATAAACAATTGTGAAAATCGATGTGATTATCTCAATAAACTCTTATAACATGGTATCATGGGATCATATTGTTCATGTAAGAAAATCAAATTATATTAATCTTAAAATATGAGTTTAAAAAATAATTTAAGAATATCATAGGAAAAATGTATATTTATAAACCTAGAAAGATAATTTGGGTGCATAATAAAACCTGAGTCTCAAAGAATTAAAATGGAGACAAAACTATTTTACAAATTTAGTAATATTTGAAACATAAACTCCATGAAAGAAAGATCATAAAATGTATATGTGAATAACCATAAATTTAATAATAATATATATTGAATATAATCATTTTTAGTACATACAACACAAAAAATGAAAGAGTGGAAAACATATCATGTATGCCATGATAATAAAAAAAGTCATATAGATTCCCCTTACATTGTGTCTTGACTCTTGTCGAACTCATTCAAACCACCTATATAATAACTATATATAATTTTAGGGAAACATATTTTTTATCACATTACATATATATTTTGATAACTACAATATATCAATCTCTTTTGAACCATCCAATGATAAGCTTTCACATTAGTAATATTCATTTTTTTGTATGTGTACGACTTTATTATATTATTGGTCCTCATAGTTATATCATGATTAATTAATGTAATAAATGAGTTTAATATCATGTATATAAATTATATTTTTATTATAATAATCTACTTAATATATATGAATGAAAAAAATATACCATTCATAGTGATGATACGCCGTATGTACTCATGAATGCTATTTTTATTTAATTGCCATGTTGAGAGAATGAATGAAAAAGATATATATATATATATATAATTATTTATTAAGATTTATTATATCATATATATCATATATATTCACTAAATATATCCTTAATATATTTATTATAGTGTGTAAATGAATCATTTCACTTTGAGGGGTTGATAGTCTACACTTCCTCAAAGGAAAGTATCGTGTGAAACCCGAATGGAAAGTTAAATGAAATGTTTTTTTCAAGGAATAATGATAATTTGATAAAGAATAAAAGTAAAAATCAAATATATATTTAAACATATTTTCCATAATAATTCCAAATATGAGGGATGGTATGTAATGATGAACAATCATCATTTAGTGAGATAGTGGTTCGTTGGACACATAAACGGTATGTACATTATCCATTAAATGGAGGTGTGTGTAAGTGTAGGTTGACACCATAGATTAAATAAATAATCATATATTGAGTATAATTTGGTTTCTATAGAAGAATAAAAAAAATTAATGTGGTGGGGTGGTGAATGAAAATAATAAAAAGGACATGAGAGAAGATTTAACCACTTAATCAGGTAACTACTTCTTGTTTGTGCCAAAAGGCTTCCTCGGATTAAATTCATCCCAATATAAGTAGTATAAGAGGAATTTAGAATTAATGGTTAGTGGATTTGGAATATATTTTCCAAACCAAATAGTTATGAGAGGCATGAGTATGTGGGAGAGGTGGTGGCCTTTTACAGGGAAGGAAAAAGACTCACTTGGAATTTTTGGAAGCATGTTGGATGTATACATTTTCATACATAATTAAAGTCATAAAAACACAACATAAATCATGAAGGGATGGGTTTTCATGTATTTTTCTATAAAATGGGGTTTTTACAAACTTATTGGTCATTTGGGATCCTAACAGTGTGGTTAATTCCCCAATAATGATAAATTAGACATTAATCATTTTTATTCATTTTAATCACTTTTATTAATCATTATTTCCAAAAATCAACATGATATAATTATTGTAAAAATATTATTCTGATTAAAATAGATTATATCATTTCTTTTGAATTTCATTTCAAAAAATTGGATAAATTATTATTAATTCTAATCACGCAGACGAGACAAAATTACAGGGTTTTATTTTAGATAAATGTTCAAGACATTATTAAGGTTTTTAGTAAATTTAAAAGCGAAATTGATAATAATGAACTAAATTGTAATAACTAATCTATAATTTATCTTATTTTACTTTTAAATCCAAATTTTATTATATTATAACATTTCTAAATATTTAAATGAAAATGTAGTTTTCAACTAAAAGTAGTATTTTCCACTATTCATCAAAAATGGTATTTTTTCATTAAAATAGAAAATATTCACCTGAATATAATTTAGACATTATTACATTAAAAATATTTTTTATTTTATCTAATTAAATTTCTAAATATTTCTAAATATTTTTTATTATTAAAAGTGGTTCATTCGAGAAAACAATATTTTTTAATATTAAAGGACATTGTAAAAAATCATATCATTCATTACCAATTGTATTTTATCTATATAAAATAATTATAATTATTATTTCAAAATTACTTGTTACTATTAATAAAAATATATTAAATTTCTAGGTAATAATAATATTAATCAACTAATTACAATAATGAAATGATGTTCAAAGAAATATC
Organism: Viscum album; assembly: GCA_963277665.1. Taxonomy (NCBI): domain Eukaryota; kingdom Viridiplantae; phylum Streptophyta; class Magnoliopsida; order Santalales; family Viscaceae; genus Viscum; species Viscum album. The sequence continues at coordinate 608,562,188 of OY728129.1, read as the reverse complement.
TCTCTTGTGTGTATCGTACGCTATGTTTGTATTTCAGGTACTGGAAACAAGTAGGATTTTAATGTAGTGAACGAGAAGTTGGTATTTCATTTAATGAAAGCCAATTTTTCATTACATATATATTAATCTATGTTTGTATTGTGCGTAATGCAAGCCATGTCAATGTCATGTGAAAGGAATGATTGAATTAGTATTTTAATATACATATATATATATATATATATATCTGAAGAACTATTTAGAGTGTAATTTGAAATGAAAAATATCAAAGAAAATAAATTAATCTGAAAATAAAAATTATCCACAAAATCTGAGTGTATTGCATTCTATCACCGTTAAAATGAATTTAGCCCTAAAATTTCTTCTGGGTTGTTAATGTTTTCATACATGAATGTTTCATTCATAGATACCCACATCATAAAAATGAATACTAAAAAATTCCCTAAAAGAGCTTATTTAGACCATAATGGTTACTCAATGTATTATATAACATAGTTTTTACATAGTAGAACAATGGTTGGGAGTTAATATTGTACATGACAAAAAATCATAAATATTTATAGGGAATGATTGAGGATACCAATCAGTATCAAGTGAATGATCAATGAAATGTTGAGGGACTCAATGTTATAAATCTGTTACTATTTAAAAGATCATCAGTTCAAAAACATTATGGTATTAAGACAAAAAAATCCTTTTTATCATTAACCTAACATTGATTAATTATTTTAATGACCACGAATATAAGGAAATATATTCATCTGTTTTATTTATATAAAAATATTTCATTCATTATTTGAGCTTTTTTCAATTACTACTTAATCCTTTACTTCAATAAATGGACATCAAGAAATTTATTTTTAATCCTGATGTTATAAAATACATTTTTAATAGATCTTAAGGCCCATTAAACAATGAAATGTATAAATAAATTTCTATAATAATTATTAAAAATAAAATGTAACACTTCTATTTCATCATAAATAATTATTCATAAAAAAATAATTGTATAATTACCTATACATCGCATTGGATAGTTGTAGAAGTGAAACCCTTATCGTCATTCAATCATGGGTTCAAGAACCATGACCTTGAAAGATATGATTGGTTTTGAACCAAGATGCATGGTATCCATTTATATAAAAATACTAATCTAATTTGTAAAATATGATGGAAATCCTTGGAATAAGGTTAATCAATAAATATCCTTTTAGAAAATGATTTTAATACAATATTTGCACAGAAATACATTATTCTAATTTTAAATTCAAATTTCCATGAATATATAACCATATAACCCTTCTGAATGATGAAAATACAAATCCATAGAAATAAAGTCCCAAAAACCGATTAACAATGACCCCCATATGTAACACCCCAAGATTTTATAGTGTGTTATTTCTTCAAAATAATTAAATAACTTTCCCTACATGCAACACTAAGTTCAATCACACCATGAAATACAAAAAATAATCCATTCAAAAGAGGTTATGAATAGTATTATCTAAATTTTAAACTTTATATAATCCTTATAATTTTTGAATCCATATTATGAGTTTCTTAGACATAATACAAGAACAGATTCATTTTCAGTATTGCACTTTTATCAACTTTTAATAGTGAAACCTTTTTAAATACAATATTTTAAACTTTTTGACTAAATGGGGACATCAAAAAAAATTTAAAATGAAACATCCCAAGCTTCTACGATACGCTTTCTTTGAATAATACAGTAGCGTGTGTTGTACGCAACCTCGAGTTCTAACACACACCACAACTAATTAAACTAGCCGTTGTGAATAGTAATACCTACATTTTGAAATCATATATATTTTATATTTCAAAATGGACTTCATTTTTGGATTCGGAATATTGAAATTAGCCTAGGGTGAAATTTTGGTACTTTTCGGATAACTTTTATATTTTGATGAATAATGAAAATTACTATATTTTAATTAAAATCAACTTTTTAAATCAAAATAATTAATATTGATAAATTATGAATTTGAGTGGTTATAAAGTATATTTATAATATATTTTTACCATTTAATTTAATGTTTTTCATTGGACATAATTTCACAATTAAACCAAACATAAACAAGTGTCAATCTTTTGATAGTTATTATCTCTTAAAAACACGCTTTTTATTTTAACAACGAGAATTAATTTTAAATTAATTTCTTCCACTACTGTGTTTTGAATTTGGAAAAATGGATTACATATTTGTAATCAGGATGTCCAAATTATGTAAATAGGTAACTTTTATTTTTACACATTTTGAATAATTACTGCGGTAAATATTTTATTTACTATGGATAAAGGGTAAATCCGGTAAATAAGGGTTAAAAAATAATATTATAATAATACAAAATTACCCTAAAACGTGTCCTAACCTTATTGGTGGACACATACCCGACCATGGGCATCCTTGGGTCGATTTGGGGACCCCTTAGAGCCACTTGTATGTGGTAGGGACACATTATATTAATAAAGTTAAAATAAAAATAAAAATGGCATAAGCTTACTTCTTTTAGAAGAACAATTTTTACATAGGGTTATACATGTTGGATTTTCGATTATAAATATTCATTAGAAAGATAAATAGATTTTCTACATAATTATATTTTATTTATAATTTTTAGACATCAAATAATTTAAATTATTAATGACACAATAATGATGCAATGTTTACCTCATTAATAAATCATTTAAATAAATAAGATTATAATGATTAAAATATAATCTAAAACCGGTCCAATTATTATTGGTTGATGTTATTTAGAAAATGAGTCATCTTATCTTCGACCTCAATGATTTTTGGACCATTATAAACCGAATATAATTATATTATAAAGTAATACTTTCACTCTTTCCTAAAGAGCCCCTCCTCTCCCTTATAAAAGGAGACCACTTCTACTCATTCCTCACACCTCTCAAGCCACTTTGCTCGGCCAAACTCTGCCCAAATACTCTCCCAAATTCCCTCACTACAACCTAGAGGCCTTAGTGTGATCATAAAGCCAACCTAATGAGCCATTTTGATCAAATCAAAAGGAAGAACCCGAAGAAGAGGTAATGTTTTCACCACCCCTTTTCAAGTTCCTTTCTTCTTCCACTTCTTCTTTATTTGTTCTTACCATTCTAAAATAATAACTCCAGTATCTCACATATACTGTGATGTTATTATAAATATGGTACATCCATATTCAGTATTCTATCCACCCTTTGAATAACATGTCACCATACGTGTGTATGTACGACTTACCGTCTCCACGTCGTGGTGTAATTGTTATTCAATATATTATTATTTGGATGGATATAATAATGATGTGTAACTCATGTAAATAATAAATATAACATGTTAGTGATTCTTTATATATTATATACCATTCATTTATATATTATTTTAATATTAAAAGAATGATATTGTCGCTCGTGCGTACGTACGGACTACCGTCTCCACGAACGCGATGAGATTTATTTCCATCATATCCATTCAAGTATAATTATCATATTCTGATTAAAAAATGATGTTTAAGGACTTGATATCATTCTGGATATGAATAATATACAACCTATCCATTACAAACATGGCTTACGTAATAAAACATATAAAAGAAAACGAGTAAGTTAACACCCGAAACAACGATAATACTAAGACATTATTAACAAAGAAAAGTTAAAAGATCATATATGATATGATATTAATATATATGATTCTTTTATAATTTAATAACAATTATTTCAATATTATACAGGAGGTTAACCTACCCCAACCATGTAAAAGTACAAGGTAAGGGATTTTCTTATCTCACATTCAATTCCGTGAGATTTCCATTATTCACCACTAAATTATTGAAAGTGGTGTATTGTGTACTGGAATTTGATATATATTATCATGATTATATTTATATTCATGTTATTCTATAAATAGTTTGGTGGTTATTAACTTTTGGCCATACGACTCAGTTGATTAACGTGGTAAGGGGTTTTCATCTCACTCTTTATTTCCGTGAGATTCATGCCATATTTCCACTATTATCTTTTGTGTGGTGTATGTACTGCCCATAATTGTATTCTTTGTGTAATACACTTTACCTTATGTGTGTTTACATTTTCATTGTATGATACCTCTTTCATGGGTTGTATGTTTCATAAGTTACCAAATTGATAAGGGTTTACTTCACAATATCTTTAATATCCGAGGTTGTCTTTACGTTAGTATCTACAGGGACATATTTACTATGCATGTCCATATTTCATAAAAGAGTTTTAAAAGGGATTATTTCTAAGGGAACTTTTACTAAAACATCAATTTAAATGTTTTAAATATTTATTCTTCTAAATCAACCTCATTTATTTCCACGTTTTCAAAATGGTTTGTAAGGATTTATTTATATGAAAATGAATGTTTTAAAAGTGTTAATTCCATTCAAAAGTTTCAAAGTGGTATGGGACACATTGACTCAAAAATGTATTTAAATGCCTTACTTTCTAAATTTTGTAACATTAAAATGTTTTCATGAAAAAAGGGATATTTCTCTCAATAATTTTTAAAAAATATTTTATCTATGTCTACATCCTTTGATGGATTTTTAGATTATTTGAAGTTGATTTATTATGATTTAAAACTTCCATATTGTAATGAAGTTTTATGATATGTTTGACTGTAGATGTGTCATTTATATAGCATTCATGGTTTATGAGTAAAGTATTGACATTGCGTATGCTAGTTCCAATAAGAATGTTTATGTTATATTTCAACATTTACTTCATATGAATGTGTTGGACAAGTATGTTCCAGGTTGGGGACTGGTAAAAGTAAGCCCTCCAGGTTAGGGACTGGTAAAAGTAAGCCCTCCGGTTTGGTCTCCAGTTATTAGAGGCACTCCGGGTTGGTGTCCGGTTATTAGAGGCACTCCGGGTTGGTGTCCGGTTATTAGAGGCACTCCGGGTTGGGTTCCGGTTACAGTTAGCCCCAAGGTCTTGGGACGAGGCCTTGACAAAGAAATTAATGTTTAGAATTATTCATTCCATCATTATGAAAGTGGTTATTGATTTTTCATGTGATTATTCTATTAGTAGAATATCCATGTGAATAAGTAAATGGCATTATTTCATTTTACTTTTTCCATACTATGTTGAAGTTCAAGTTTAAAAGGAGTTTGTTTTAGTAATGCATTGCCTTAAATGTTTATGCTTATTTTGAATGTTTCGCTATATTGTTATCCTTACTGGGCATTTGAGCTCACCCCTTTTCTATGTTTTATTTTCCCCAGGATGTGAAGAAGTAAGTTATGAATGACCTGCAGGGATATTATGAGGGGATAATAGTGTGGACTGTGGAGACATTATGTTGTTGTTGTAGTTTTTCATTTTATGATGTAATGTAAAACTTATGAATATATCTAGTGTTTCCAAGGCTACTAAACCAATCGGTCTTTCGAGATTTGATCTTTCTTGTGATCATGCCAATGTTATGAATTAATGCACCGACTCTGGGTAGCTGGGTTCGGGGCGTTACAGTTGGTATCAGAGGAAGTTTAGTACAAACCTTGGAAGCTAGATTTAGATAAACTCTTATTAGAGCACGTAGACCTAAGATGAACTTTGAGGATTAGTATAGAAGAACATCCTATAATTTTGGTATTGTAGAGATTTTATGAGTTTTCCGAGAAATATATCCCTGTCTGGATACGAGCATGTAGAGGCAGCTCTGGCACAGATGTACCTAGGGGTAAAACCCGAAAACACCGCTTTGAGCTAGACTCGAAGGGGAACTGGTGCACGACAACGGGCCTTGCTGCACTCTTGGTTACGACACTCCCGGGGGATATGCTTAGGATAACTCTCATTTTCTTTACAAATCATTATGAAGGGTTTATGAGTATATACTTCCTCAAAGAATTTTTTTTATGATTATCGATTATATCCATAAATAGTTCAATTTATGTTATGTGATTTATAAGTATGGGATTATGTATTTTGATTCATAAACTAATATAGTGTATTCCATTGTTTAGAAATGGTGCCTAGTAGAAGGAATGAGAAATCCAGCAATGCACATGATACAAAGAGAAAGAAGGACCATATATTTCATGGTCTTAAGCCATAATTTATAAGAGAAATAGTCTCGCATGTATTATCATCATATGAAGAAATAATATCATGTGTTGATAAGATAAGTAAAGAGTTTACTAAGTTCTATGGATTTGAAGGGATGCAAGAGAAGAAAATGATGGAAGAAGGAAATATGGATAAAGGGAAGAGGGAAAAGAAGAATTTTCCCATATGTGGTAACTGTGGAAAGAAACACCCTGGAACTAGCCTGAAAGGAATGGGAGTTTGTTATAAGTGTGGAGGAAATGGGCATAAATTACGTGACTGCAAGGGTAAGAAAATGGTTTCAAATGTACAATGCTTCATTTTCAAGGAGTTTGGACACTACACGAACCTATGTCCCAGTCATCAGACTATGCCGAAAATGATGCTATTGGATAATAATCAAGTTATGATACTACCACAGATGAAGAGGAATGATTAGAGTTCTTATGTTGATTATGTCAATTGAGTGTTGTATCAACAATGTACTTGTTATAATGATTATGGAGTATATAAGGATTGTACTGCAGTACTATTTCATTAAGGACTTGAGATTGTGTGGAACAACGAAAAGTGACTCAATAGCAGGATAAATTTTTAGAAAATATATGGTTGAGAGAATGATAAACCATAATATAGTTTTGATACCGAGGTAGTAATTTTGGAATAATACATGATTGTTTTGGATAAATTATATTGGATATTCTTGGCTACCTTGGAACTGATTAATGATTTGTATATTCTATCATTGTTGGGGTTTAAAACATTTTTGGATTAATGAAGTATATCCAGCATTCTATATGGAATAAGGGAGCATGAATGTAATCAATAAGGAATATGGTAATTCAGGATGTTTTAGTGTATTAAAAGAATACACGATGAAGGTATTCATATGCTATTACGGGGTAAAAAGGATCTACATTATGTTTACCTTCCTTATAAATGTTGGACTGTGAGTTTGGACAGAAGTATTTTGGATAGTTCTAGTTTGAATTATGTTGGATTGCCATAAAAGGACAACTCGGAGGTCTGGCGGCAACCCGTCGCGTCCGGCAAGGCTGCGAGACTTGAACCCGCAACCGAAGGGCGACAAGGGTGTATCACCTACCACTGGCCCACGAGATTTCCTGGATTAAACAATGTAGTTTTTATTAAAAGATCTTGTAGATGAATTATAAATTCGTTTATTTTGGAACCCTATACGAATAGTGTAAATAGAATTTTTTTTACATTCTATTATCTTTTAGAGTGAAAGATGAGTTTGTGGTTGAAATTTATTAATGGAAAAACTATAATTATAAAGTAAGTATATATCCTTATTATCTTAGCCAATCTCATAAATAAATTCCTCAACATTAAGAAAAGCAACTTAGAACAAAAATGTTTTCCTAGATGGTACCTTAAATCATCACTAATTCATGGCTTTGGGATTGTTGGCCTTTTCATAGCCATGCTCTCTACCACTCTCCATCAGATAATTGATGGTTAGATTTCTCCTCCATATCTATATTTTCCTACATGGAACCCTAGTATGTGTTATTTTCGGTAATCTTCATACTTTCCACTCTTTATTTAAAATAGAGGCCTCATTAATTCATTTTTCGATGTGGGATTTCAACTAAGATATTTTGAAACGTCAAAAATGTGTTATCCCAATACCCTATGTTTTGTTGAACCGATGGTATTTCAAATCATCATAGATTGATGATTTTAAGGACCTCAATTATATACTTTTTTGTGATTGATGACCTCAATCACTACCTATAAATATTTACGTTTTTCCTCCAATTATATGTCTCTAATTTCCACCAATGTTCTCCTAATAGAGATCATAATTTGGTGGTGATCCTTTCATTTCTCTTTTCCTCATATTAAGACTAAATTTTAGTAACCCAATTTATGATGTGGGTTTTCCCACAAAGATATTTTCTATTTTCAACCTTTTATTTTCGAAGAAAAACTTCAAATTACGAGGACGCAATTTATTGAAGGAGGGGAGAATGTAACACCCCAAGATTTTATAGTGTGTTATTTCTTCAAAATAATTCAATAACTTTCACTAAACGGAACACCGAGTTCAATCACACCATGACTTACAAAAAAAATCCATTCAAAAGAGGTTATGAATAGTATTATCTAAATTTTAAACTTTATATAATCCTTATTATTTTAGAATCCATATTATGAGTTTCTTAGACATAATACAAGAACAGAATCATTTTCAGTATTGCACTTTTATCAACTTTTAATAGTGAAAACTTTTTAAATACAATATTTTAAACTTTTTGACTAAATGGGGACATCAAAAAAAATTTAAAATGAAACATCCCAAGCTTCTACGGTACGCTTTCTTTGAATAATACAGTAGCGTGTGTTGTACGCAACCTCATGTTCTAACACACACCACAACTAATTAAACTAGCCGTTGTGAATAGTAATACCTACATTTTGAAATAATATATATTTTATATTTCAAAATGGACTTCATTTTTGGATTCGGAATATTGAAATTAGCCTAGGGTGAAATTTTGGTACTTTTCGGATAACTTTTATATTTTGATGAATAGTGAAAATTACTAAATTTTAATTAAAATCATATTTTTTAATCTAAATAATTAATATTGATAAATTATGAATTTGAGTGGTTTTAAAGTATATTTAGAATATATTTTTACCATTTAATTTAATGTTTTTCATTGGACATAATTTCACAATTAAACCAGACATAAACAAGTGTCAATCTTTTGATAGTTATTATCTCTTAAAAACACGTTTTTTTATTTTAACAACGGAAATTAATTTTAAATTAATTTCTGCCAATTCTGTGTTTTGAATTTGGAAAAATGTATTACATATTTGTAATCATGATGTCCAAATTATTTAAATAGGTAACTTTTATTTTTACACAATTTGAATAATTACTGCGGTAAATATTTTAATTACCATGGTTAAAGGGTAAATCCGGTAAATAAGGGTTAAACAATAATATTATAATAATAAAAAATTGCCCTAAAACGTGTCCTAACCTTATTGGTGGACACATAACCGACCATGGACATCCTTGGGTCGATTTGGGGACCCCTTAGAGCCACTTGTATGTGGTAGGGACACATTATATTAATAAAGTTAAAATAAAAATAAAAATGGCATAAGCTTACATCTTTTAGAAGAACAATTTTTACATAGGGTTATACATGTTGGATTTTCGATTATAAATATTCATTAGAAATATAAAAAGATTTCTTACATAATGATATTTTATTTATAATTTTTAGACATCAAATAATTTAAATTATTAATGACACAATAATGATGCAATGTTTACCTCATTAATAAATCATTTAAATAAATAAGATTATAATGATTAAAATATTATCTAAAACCTGTCCAATTCTTATTGGTTGATGTTATTTAGAAAATGAGTCATCTTATCTTCGACCTCAATTATTTTTGGACCATTATAAACCGAATAAAATTATATTATAAAGTAATACTTTCACTCTTTTTTAAAGAGCCCCTCCTCTCTCTTATAAAAAGTGACCACTTCTACTCATTCCTCACACCTCTCAAGCCATTTGGCTAGCCCAAACTCTGCCCAAATACTCTCCCAACATCCCTCACTACAACCTAGAGGCTGTATTTTTGATCAGAAAGCCAACCTAAGTAGCCCTTTTGATCAAATCAAAAGGAAGAACCTGAAGAAGAGGTAATGATTTCACCACCCCTTTTCAAGTTCCTTTCTTCTTCCACTTCTTCTTTCTTTGTTCTTACCATTCTAAAATAATAACTCCAGTATCTCACATATACTGTGATGTTATTATAAATATGGTACAACCATATTCAGTATTCTATCCACCCTTTGAATAACATGTCACCATACGTGCGTACGTACGGCTTACCGTCTCCACGTCGTGGTGTAATTGTTATTCAATATATTATTATTTGGATGGGTATAATAATGATGTGTAACTCATGTAAATAATAAATATAACATGATAGTGATTCTGTATATATTATATACCATTAATTTATATTTTATTTTAATATCAAAAGAATGATATTGTCGCTCGTGCGTACGTACGGACTACCGTCTCCACGAACGCAATGAGATTCATTCTCCATCATATCCATTCAAGTATAATTATCATTTTCTGATTTAAAAATGATGTTTAAGGACTTGATATCATTCTGGATATGAATAATATACAACCTATCCATTACAAACATGATTTACGTAATAAAACATACAAAAGAAAACGAGTAAGTTAACACCTGAAACAACGATAATACTAAGACATTATTAACAAAGAAAAGTTAAAAGATCATATATGATATGATATGAATATATATGATTCTTGTATAATGTAACAACAATTATTTCAATATTATTCAGGAGCTTAACCTACCCCAACCAAGTAAAAGTACAAGGTAAGAGATTTTCTTATCTCACATTCAATTCCGTGAGATTTCCATTATTCGCCACTAAATTATTGAAAGTGGTGTATTGTGTACTGGAATTTGATATATATTATCATGATTATATTTATATTCATGTTATTCTATAAACAGTTTAGTGGTTATTAACTTTTGGCCATACGACTCAGTTGATTAACGTGGTAAGGGGTTTTCATCTCACTCTTTATTTCCGTGAGATTCATGCCATATTTCCACTATTATCTTTTGTGTGGTGTATGTACTGCCAATAATTGTATTATTTGTGTAATATACTTTACCTTATGTGTGTTTACATTTTCATTGTATGATACCTATTTCATGTCTTTTATGTTTCATAAGTTACCAAATTGATAAGGGTTTACTTCACAATCTCTTTAATATCCGAGGTTGTCATTACATAAGTATCTACAGGGACATATTTACTATCCATGTCCATATTTCAAAAAAGTGTTTTCAAAGGGATTATTTCTAAGGGAACTTTTACTAAAACATCATTTTAAATGTTTTAAATATTTATTCTTCTAAATCATCCTCATTTATGTCCACGTTTTCAAAATGGTTTGTAAGGATTTATTTATATGAAAATGAATGTTTTAAAATTGTTAATTCCATTCAAAAGTTTCAAAGTGGTATGGGACACTTTGATTCAAAAATGTATTTAAATGCCTTAATTTCTAAATTGTGTAACATTAAAATGTTTTCATGAAAAAGGGATATTTCTCTCAATAATTTTTAAAAAAACATTTTTATCTATGTCAACATGCTTTGATGGATTTTTAGATTATTTGAAGTTGATTTATTATGATTTAAAACTTCCATATTGTAATGAAGTTTTGTGATATGTTTGACTGTAGATGTGTCATTTATATAGCATTCATGGTTTATGAGTAAAGTATTGACATTTCGTATGATAGTTCCAATAAGAATGTTTATGTTATATTTCAACATTTACTTCATATGAATGTGTTGGACAAGTATGTTCCAGGTTGGGGACTGGTAAAAGTAAGCCCTCCAGGTTAGGGACTGGTAAAAGTAAGCCCTCCGGTTTGGTCTCCGGTTATTAGAGGCACTCCGGGTTGGTGTCCGGTTATTAGAGGCACTCCGGGTTGGTGTCCGGTTATTAGAGGCACTCCAGGTTGGGTTCTGGTTACAGTTAGCCCCAAGGTCTTGGGACGAGGCCTTGACAAAGAAATTAAAGTTTATCATTATGCATTCCATCATTATTAAAGTGGTTATTGATTTTTCATGTGATTATTCGATTAGTAGAATATCCATGTGAATAAGTAAATGGAATTATTTCATTTTACTTTTGCCATACTATGTTGAAGTTCAAGTTTAAAAGGATTTTGTTTTAGTAATGCATTTCCTTAAATGTTTATGCTTATTTTGAATGTTCCGCTATATTGTTATCCTTACTGGGCATTTGAGCTCACCCCTTTTCTATGTTTTATTTTCCCCAGGATGTGAAGAAGTAAGTTATGAATGACCTGCAGGGATATTATGAGGGGATAATAGTGTAGACTATGGAGACATTATGTTGTTGTAGTAGTTTTTCATTTTATGATGTAATGTAAAACTTATGAATATATCTAGTGGTTCCAAGGATACTAAACCAATCGGTATTTCGAGATTTGATCTTTCTTGTGATCATGCCAATGTTACGAAGTAATGCACCGACTCTAGGTAGTTGGGGTCGGGGCGTTACACCATATATGACAATGTAGCACTTGGTTGTCATATTATAAACATGTGCATACCCTCATGGTAAATTATATTAGGCCATGGTAAAGACTTGAATTAAATTAAATCTCTTTTAGAAATCATGTATGCTTCGTTATTCCATAGATTAATATATATATTCCATAAATCTAAAAATTTTAAAACATCATCCATTGTAACAAAAACTACTTTTCAACATGTCCATAAAAATATCTATGAAAATCAATACCTTTCAATTTAATTATTTATATCACACATATCATTATCCAAAAAATATTATCATAACAGAATTAACATATAATGTTTTTCATATCCTTAATCAAGTGTTTTTCTTGGAAATCACCCTGCTATTATATCACTATTATATTCTATCAAAAACCATTCACGATGTTCTTATAAATCCAAAGAGAAAAACATAAACTTAAGAATCCTTATGTATTTAACCATTCATACTTCTTAAAAAACATAGAAAAGTTTTATTTTCTTTCTTCATCCTTATGCCACTAACTAGGATACCTTATCCTACTATAAAATACCTCTTTCCTTTCACATTTCATCTATAGTCTCAATATAATCAATAATGTTACTATTACATGCACCACCATGTTGGTTCCCTTCATGAGTATTTATCATGGTACAATGAGTTACATAATGAATTTTTACAATTCACTTAAAACACTTAAACAATGATGATATCTTATGGAATCCCATATTCTTATCCTTTTGGTGAATATAACTCTTAATTTTTTCTTGAATCCTCATGATTTTTTTCTTTATTTTGCATAGTCAAATATATTTTCATTCCATTAAGACATTTAATTAGGTGATTATTTCTAAATTATTGTTATAGAGGAAACTGAATCATCTTTTCTACATGGTCTCCATCATATTCATCATTAATCAAGTTCCTTCCTTTTATCACCATTTACTATAACCATATTTATAGTGTGAGCATTTCATATAATAGAAGAAAACTATATAGTCATGAAAATAATTACTTATAACATGTATTAATCACAACATATTACTTAATGAATTACAACTATGTTTTATCCTAGATTATTAATAGAAATTTTTTTTTAAATCCTACCTATAAGTTCGTAAAGAGGTTTTATATCCCCAATGAATATCCTATGATAGTGCCAATGTATGTGTTCATTGAGACCCATTTTCTTATACCAGATTACAATGAGTTAGGCTCAGAATATATAGTCAATATTTTTACCAATAGATACATATGTTCCATTGAAAAATCCACATGAATTATGTAAACAATGATGTATTTTTTGAAAACCACTCACTCAATCCTCTTCCAAAATTTCATGACATTTTCCTAAATTTCCACTTGTCCTTATACTTATCCTTAGAGAAATCCCTAAAAATATCTTTAGAAATATAACTCAGAATATAAATAATGTTTTATTATCCTAGTTTCCAATGTTTGACTATACCTTTCATTTAATACCAACTATAGTGGCCTAGAAATTATATATATTGATATTATATCATTTTAGATGAATAATCATTATATTAAAAAAATAAATGCAAGAGGATAATAGTAGTTATGTGTCTTTGTAATCATAAAAAATAAATATTCTATCCTGGTGAAATATCTTCAATATACCTATTAAGTATCTACACCTTTAGTACTTCTACCTAATACCATACTCCTTAACATATGGAAAGGAAACATAAGAAATGGGTGACCTCAAAAGAACGGTAAATTAAAATAAAGGATATATGTAAGAATAATTATGAGAATAAGGGTAGGAGAAAATCATCATGAAAATAGAATATCATACCCTATATATCAGAAATCATATACATGACTCATTCCATAAATAATTTTTGTTAATAAGACATGAATGATATGAAAATAAATAACATAAGACATGACAGAATAATAAAAGAATAAAAAATTGAATTAGGGAAGACATAGGAAAATATAAAATGATTTATATAGTATCCAAGGAATCATTTCCATGACTATCACAGTAGTATGGGTTCATTTTCCATACCATCTTGGTATTCCGAGTTCACTCCAATGGCTATCATAGTAGAATTTTTTTTACTTCTCATACCATCTTTGAATTCTTGACTCACTCCCATGGCCATCTAAGTAGCATGAGTTCACTTAACATACCATTTTGGTATTCATGGATCACTCTCGTGGACAAATTAGTTCCATGGATAAACATATCATACCATATTTGTTGATAGGGTTCACTCTTATGGCTATCTTGGTAGTAATGTGTTACTCCCATTACCATCTTAGTCAATCTCAAGAGATTTAAATATTTTCCTAAAGTATTGGATATAGAAATATGTCCCTCTATTCTCCCTGACAAAACAAGTATACATGTACAAAAAATAAAAAAAAATCTTTCTAAAAACCATAAAATTAAAAGGTTATCATAAAAATATGAACATATCACCACCTATGAAAAAAGGATACAGTTTCATAATCATTTCTTAACAAAATCTAGTAAAAGAGAAACAAATTTTATAAACATATAACCTGTGAAAGGGTTATATCTTCCATAAATTCCATTACATTGAACACATCCTATTTATATGAAAATTATTAATGGACTCTTTAGATAATTTCCTAGAAGTATAGGAGTTACACCAATAGATTCCATATTAGAAGGAATATTTTTTAAACATCATTCAAAAACGATTCTTTATTAAAATATCCTTTCATCTCTGTTAAATGATTTTTAAACCATAAAACCGTTTGAAAAAAAATCTAATAAAATACCGTCAATAATTAAATATAACACATAAAATCATTTTAAAAACATATTTCCATGATAAAATATAAAATAAGATTTAAAATTTTTTAAAATTATTTTTCATTGAAAACACTTTGATAACATATAATGAAATCATAATGATATATTGAAAAAAAATTACTTGAAAAAATATGAATGAAGATTGAAAAATTATTAAAAACCATTTTACTGAAAATACATTCGGAACTTATAAATAAGACATGAAATCATTTTTAGATCAATTTTCCATGAATACATAGAGCAAAATATCATGATATTTTATAAACAATTTTCTTTGTGAAAAATTTGGAAACATATGAAGAAATCAAAAAAATATTTTGAAACCCATTTTATAAGAAAACATATGAATGAATATTTAAAATGATTTGTAAACCATTTATTTTATAAATAATTTGAAAATATATAATTAATTATTGAAACGATTTTGAATATAATTTTACATTATAATTTATAAAATAATCTTTAATATTTTTCAAAAAAAAATACTTCCTTTAGAAATCATTAAAAACATATAAATAAATATTGAAAAGAATTATGTCAAATTGTCATGATTATTAATTTTTTATAAATTCTCAAAAAGTTAAACATTTAAAAAAATTAAATTTAATTTTCAATAAAATGAAGACGGGAAATCCGTACATGTCACATGAGGTATAAATAACATTCCTTTTGCACGGTAAAAATGTTAGAAAAATGCCCCATATTGAGAGAGGAAAAAATGTTCCTTTGAAATAACTTCTATAATAAAAAGGAGTAAAAATATATTTCACAATCATAAGATATTAATAGAGTATACATAAAAACCCTTTTTAGAGAACATGGTTTTTGGACGAAAGTTAATGTAAAGTTAAAAATTATTAAAAAAAATTCCCTAACAAGGATTTATTTATACCATAGAAAAGGATATATAGGAGAAAGCGTTGATTTCTAGGATGTTTTTGTGTTTTATATTATCCAATATTAAGAGGATTGATAGGTGTTGGAGAGTGGCCGAGGTGGTGGGCTTTTATAGGGAATGAAAATGACTCACATTGAATTTTTGAAAACATGTTAGGTGTACACGCGTTCTTTCCTAAAAAAGTAATAAAAACAATAATAAATAAATAATATTTGTTTTATTTGTAAAATATGTCTATAAAATACTTTGTGGATTATATTATAAGTAATTTTGGCTCCAATGATTAATTTTTAATCTATAATTGAGATTAATTTTACATTAATCATGGTGATTAATTTGAATTACTAATAGTAATAATTATTTTTTATAAAAATGATCTAATGAGTCTCTAAATATTATACAGATTATACTGGATTATAATAGTTTTCTAAAATTCAATTCATAATAGTATAAATATTAGGATTAATTCTAATCATGCAGACCGTATGAAATTATGGGTTTTTAAAATAGAAAGAAGTACAAAATTTTATTACGTTTTTATATTCAATATCAAATTGAAATTTATTATAATGACATAGATTATTTTAATAACTTCATTATTGATCTAATTTGACCATATAACTACTTTTTAAATTAATTTATCAATAGTAACAGTTTTAATAAAAAAGGAAACTTTTTAAATAAAATGTAGTATTTTAACTATTCATAAAAAATAATGTTAATCAGAAAAATACAAACAGTTCAGCTTAAAATATTTTCATAAAAATAAATTGACAAATAATTATTATTTGTTCAAATTAAATTTATAAATTTTTCTAAATTTTATTTTATCATTAATTACTATTTATTTGATAAAATAATATTTTCTTACATCAAAGGACATTACTAAAAATCATCTATTTTATTCTGAAAAATTATTATCTATATTAAAAATTATAAATAATATTGGGAATTTTTTATTATTATTCATATAACAATGTTTACTAGTAGTGTTATAATTATCACATTAAAATAATTATAAAAATAAAACGATGTTTCATAGAATCTTCTTTGTTGAGTGTAACGTACACCATGGTGGAGTTTTAAGTAGCATAAGGTAAGTTAGTAATGTGTGTAGTAATGGAAAAGTAGGTAATTTGTGTAGTGAAATAAAATTCGATATTGTGTGTAGTGAAAGTCATTTCTGTATTTTGTGTAGTGCATTCCAAGTATATTCCCTATTAACGGAATGTTTTCCTTAGTGGTTTAATATACATATCTATACATATATTAATTGAATTATTTCAAGTGTCACATTAAATTATAAAAATAAAAAATATGAAATTTTTTTAAATAAATAATTCATTAATTATTTGGTTATTATATAATTGGTATAAACCCCTATCCTTGTTTGGGTACTGGAACTCATTCTGACACACAGCGAGAGACTACCCCACTATCTAATAATGTTGCAATAATTGTTTAAAATTGAAATGGAGTCACTGAAGTTCACTAAGTTGTAAATTATATACTTATGGAGACATCAATGGATGATCAATCCATTGATGAATCTATCACCCATGACATAGTCAAACAATAGATTATAGATGAGAAGATGATTTATTCTATGAATAGAAATGGAATAAAACACTGAATATCCTAGGATGATTAAAAATATAATGAATGAACATGTGTAGTAGTTGTAACATAGAAAAATGAATTTTCCAATCTCCCCTAAATTGGGTCATCATGTGGCTACTTTGGGAATTGTAATTTCCATCTATGGGATGTATCCTAGGCCACTGATGCATTTTTGAGTCTTTCGCACATAGTAATAAAGATTCAATTAATGATATTTCTAAAACACAAGTAACCACACATAAATCTATTTAATTACCTCAATATATTGATAATGTTATACATAGTTTATTTTAGGAAGATAATGTGCATAAATTAATAAAAAAGGATGGTGAGGTTTTTTTTCTGAAGATCCACCTATGATTGATATGGAATAATTAGATGTTCTGACATATAACTCGGAGAAGTGTAACATTTAAGGTAAATGGAATCATGTATGGTCTTGGAGGATATGTTTTCAACCTAATGGTCACGACCCTATGCATGATTGTTTTTATCGGAATGAGAATTGTAACGAATAATGTCAGCATGGTGTTACATTTTTTAAAATCCTAGGTCATTGATGTGTTATATTTATCCATGTCTGAACCCATCATCATATATTTGTTGTATTTTTTCATTAAATAAAAGGGCTTTATCCCTACTTTCAAATAAAAAGAGAGTGTATGGAGATTCAAATTTGGAGAACGAAATCCTTGTTGATGTAATTATAAATCCATTAATAATGTAATAAACAATATTTATTAACTTATTTAATTATATTAGTTATAAGGGATTACAATCCACAAACACCCCAAAACTCAGGTTATGGGGTACCACTATAAATGAACTCATAGAAAAACACACAGGGGGATGCATGAACTCGATTCCTCCCAACACCACAACCAAACCACAAAAACTAAACTATATCCAATGGGGTATTAATTAAAATAACCATAATAATAATGTATCTAATAAAAATGAACAATAGATAATTTTTTATATGTAATTAATAACATATTAAGTATAAATAAATAATGAAACAAAAATAATAATATTTTATCCAATTATATAATTATTAATAATATATATTAAATGTATTGGAGTCAAAACAATAAACTAAAAAGATGTATATCCATAAGATTTTATGATATATTTATTTTTAAAGAAATTCTATTTCTGGGATAACATACAATACACATAACACTATGTCCACATGAACTGTTATATATACTATTGAAATATTATTATTTCATTAGACAATTTCCTTATATTCATTGGATTAGAGAGTATAAATAGGAATAAATAAAATAGGAATGTTTTCATACATATAAAAAATGAATTTATTATATTTTTAAATTGATTATAAAATAAAATAAAAACCATTCATATGTGATAGAGTAATTTTTATGGAAAAGAATTTTTTTTTCATGCATTGTGTTTTTATCTTAATAAATGATATTAATTTTTTTGAATAATTATTTTAATGATATAAATATTGTATAAATTAAATATATTTTTTGAAATATTCAACTAATTTTTTATCTATTCATGAGATTAGAATAAATCAAATTTGATACTTAAAAATTTATATTATTAAAAAAATTTCTAATATTATATTTCGGAATTATTTTTAAATGAAATCCATAAATTTTTAGAAATTGAATCTATGAAAAATGATCCCATAAATGGAAATATGATATATAAATTTGTTTAATAGTTCCCATTTTTTATAATGAATTTAACCCAGGTATTTTTTTGTCACCTTGATTGGCGTAAAACTAGTAAAATAGTATTTAATATTTTTGATAAGTTATCAAAATTTATCAAAAATTCGGTTTTGTCCTACTGTAGGAATGTTGTTTTTAAATTTTTATCCATATACCAAATATATGCACACTTGTTTATATTTTTCATTGATAATGACTATTATATTAATTTAGGAAGAGAATAAATAAAAACCATCACAGTATTTAATATAATCTCAGTAATATTTTTATAGAAGGATAAAATGAATACAAGTTAAGTTATATAAGCTTATTTGAATGTTGAATTATTTCTTAAAAGGGTAATTTATTTACAATTTTTATTGATTGAATAATTCCATTAAAATCGTATTCAACCCCGACATAGTTTTTATTAAATAAATAGAAAATTTTAATAACTAATTTGAAAAAAGAATCATTAATAAATTTTGTGTGAAATAATATTTTACAAGTATTTTAATGATGTATAAAACATTCTAATGAATTCAGGATTTGTTATATTTCAATTTATTTCATTAGAAGTTTTTTTAAAGACATATTAAATGAATATTTCAAAAAACGTCATTAGAGATGTTTTATAATAACCAATATTTTTTAAAAGCATTTAAATGTATCAAATATGTAAAATTTTACATCTGAAATTGTTGTGATTTAAAATATAAATGATTTTCTATATATGGGTATCTTTTCATTTTATGATAACAATATTTAACCTTAATGTCTAAAAAACATTGATTTTGATGAGATTTACAAATTGGTTAATGTGATTAGGGGTTTAAAACATTTATAAAAAAGAGAGAGCATCACCAAATTTTGATACAGTTTTATAGTATGAGAGATTTAATAAAATATGATAAAAAGAGAGAGCATCAACATTTGACATATCTAATAGCTTCTTTTTCTTTCTTTATTATGTCTTTTAATGGGCTGTGTTGTAATCCAAAGAAGATATCTCAATGAATATGAATAACTCTTAATTGAGGGTTTTCAATTTTATTCCTTCTTCTACCACCATTAAATACATTTAATCCATTATAAAATAATTAATTAATTATATTAAATATAATAAATTTTTTATTATGATGGAACAACCATTATCCTCCTTTTTCCCATCTTTTTGAAAATAATAATGTCGCTCATACATATGTGTGGACTACCACATCATTGAAGAAATGTGATTTGTTTTTAATTTCTAATTTATATTGATAGTAATAAGATTATATTAAATAAATATAATATATATATATATATATGAACAAAAAATTACCCTATAAATGATAATTGTTATTTACCATTATTTCATTCCCTCCATCGAAAAGTAAAAGCAATGATCATGCATAGATGCAACCTACCATATATCTAAATGGCTTAATTTATTTTTATATTTATATATATAGCATTGATAAAATAAAATATATATATATATAATGAATATGTATTATATTTATATTATTATTAAAATTATCTATATGATGGAACCATGACCCAAGTACAAGGATATGAAATACCAAATAGAAATACTATTGAAAATAAAAAATAGAGAACTTTAGGAAATGGACATTTTAATAATTAATTATTAATAAATAGGTTTTAAGATGATATAAGTGGATTATCTATAATATTATTTGAATTTAAAATATTTCAACAAATATTTATAACAAATTTATATTGATTATGAATGTGTTTAATGAAATTTTGATGGAAGTCGAACTCGAGGTAAGCATTTCACATATCACTTTTATTTTCATGATAAATATATAATATTACCCTCTTTTAACATTATGTGTTATATATAATTACCCAAAATTAATTTTATAATTCTAACAGTGATAATTATTTGGATTTAAATTCCATCTAATTTTCCCTCTTTCTTGAGGTATGGATTCATATCTTACTAATGCAAAAAGGGTTCCTCATCTTGTTATTGTTTTGTCGAGACAAATTTGATGTCATGAACCTATTCATATTTATGAGGTTTATATAATAACCATTTTAAATTTAATATCATTACAATCCTTATGTTTATGATACATAAATATTTATTTTATGTTATTCATTCTTGTTTCTTACGATTAAGAGTTTAATAGAGTGGTAATGTTTTTATGTTATAATCTAATGATTTATTGGGATTTCTTATTCTCTTTTTTGATAATGTTAATTTATGATCTACCTATCAAAAAAAAAATTAAATTTGTTATCCTCTACATATTTACTAATATTAATATTTTTTCCTTTCATTTCCCTCTCATTGAGAACTCATGATATGAAAATAATACTTATAAAGAAAACCATATTTATTTTTCCTTTCTTCGAAAATCGTTCTTGTCCAATTTATTTTTTTCTAAAATTATTTTAATGAAATATTTTAGTACTATAATTTTATATTTTAAATTAAATATTAAAAATTATTTACTTTTTAAAAAAACAATTGATGTAATCTTCTTAACATTTTTATAATGAGGTAATTTTTAAATTTTTTTACAAAATTATGGATGTAATTTATTCATTTATCTTATATGGAATCAATAATATTTCCTAATATCCAGAAAAATAAATTATAATAATATTAAATTAATATTTTACATGGTTACTTTTGAAGTGATTTTTTCATTATTTTTTTGGAAATTATGTGATTTTAAAAAAGTTATTTCAATTTAAAAAGTCTACTTCCATAAATAAATGATCAAGGAGGTCACTTAAATGTATTTTTTATCTACGATGACATTGTTTAATGGTACTTAATCATTTATTGGGATATGATCCAATGATATTATCCTTATTCATTCATTGGTTGTTTTATGTTTATAACTAATATATGTTTATAAAATCTATTTATTTTCCATATGTTATGATATGATAAATTTTATGCAATGACTTTGAGACGCATTTCATATCTGTAGTTTATTCCATGATTGAATGATTATTAATCCAATTTTTTTCATGGGTTTTGATATAGATAATGTTTTATATTCTTGTGGAAGAAATATTTATTATATTTATTATTTTATGGGGTGATTCATAATTATATATCTCTCTACTAAATTGGATAAATATGTTTATCTCGTGAGATAAATATGTCTGGAATAGGGATTTAACCTAGTTCATTATGTAACATTGTCAGTTATGATAGTATTCAAAGTGAACTATGATAAATATGTTGGAATTTTGAGTGAACCAAATCAACTAGGACAATATCACCATTGATAATTTAATATTAATTAAATGATTTGATTTATATTGTGTATATGCCCCAAATATTTTTCTTATGAAAATTTTATGATCTCATAGAACATGGAATTAGATTCATTTATTTTTAATGTCTTCTAAACCTAAAATATTTTTTGTTTTCACTAATTATGATGATCTATGATATTAAAAGTATTATTTACAAATTTTAATATGATGTTTTTATTCCATTATACTCATTATAAGATTAAGTTCCCATTGATATCTCTCTTATTTACCCTTACTAAGAATATAATCTTGGTCATTTTTATGTTCCCCATCCCCAGGAAATAATGAAATTTTTTATGTATAATATGAATTAAATGACTCTATTCATAATGGAATTAACTGTGATACTATAGAAATATGATTTGGATAAGTTGGTTGTGTGTCCACATTTACAATGGATTTAGACCTGTATGATTATGTCATTGATCATTTTGTTATGTCATTAATATTTATATAATAAGGCAAAATATCTTTATATGAAATTTTTAAGCCACTATATTTGGTATAATAGAAAATTTTCTTTACCATTGAAAAGTTAAATTATAAAACACTTGTTATAACGCAAAGGATAATCCAATGTAAAATAGAACATCATATATTTTAGTAAAAATGAGTGTTTTTTTCCATGAAAACAATTTATGTCATGATATATTTATGGATGTGGATTTGGGATAGATTATACTAGTGTTAATGACCCTAATAAGAGTTGGTTTCTAATATCACATCAATCATTTTGTCAAATGGTGAGTGAACCCTAACTTTTTTAAAATTTTGAAACCCCTGAGGGATATGCCTAAGTTATTTTATAATTTATTTATTACCCATGATGAATAATTTGAGTAGATAATGACTGTGGATATCCTTTGGTATTACATTGTTAAAAGAGATTGAAAATATATTTATATTACCAAGATAACTAATGAATGATGTTTCATCTCTTATCACATTGAATAACAGTGATTGGTGGTTATTATAAAAAATTTTGTTTTAGATTGATATTGAAGATAGAACAGTATGGTTGTTTTTGTGAATGGTATGGACTAATATTGAAGTATATTTTGATTTTTAATATGAATCCTCTTATATCATGATAATTGAATATTGATTTAATTCATATCCTCAACGTTGAGATATTTCATTGTAAGTGAAGTCATCTAACAGTTTGACGATTTCACATCAAACATATCATTATTATACACTTTAATATTTTGAGAATGTTCTTCCTTTTAATTTATCTATTATCCCTATAGTTGAATTTTATGTTATCTAAGGAATATATTGTCTTTCATTTCCTAAATACTATATCAATTGATGATGAAGTGATGTAATGGGTGATATTTTGAACTAGAATATAATCATATAGAAATGTTGTGATATATGTGAATTTCTTATCAAAATCACATCTATAATGTGGTTCTGGATTCATATTCAAAAGGGTTTCTTATATTGGATGTTTGAATTAAATCTCTTTATCAAATTAATGACTATTGTGAAAGAGTTTCTCTGTGTCCTCGTAGAAATTTGTCCTAGGATCCCACTGATTTTTGAAGTTGATTTTTAAATAGTCCTCATACCTGGAGCTACACCTATTTCAGAAAAAACATATAGACTTCTCCATTTTTAATATTAGGAATAGTGGGAAAAAATATAGGAGAATCATTAAAATGGATTCATGCAACCAATTGAATCACTTTGTGATTCACATGTTATTTATATATGATTAAATGTTGATAATTGTGACATTTAAATGATTATCAGGAAGATAACAAGATAAATACCACGAACATGGATTAACTACCACTTTTTTATTACATGTATGATCAATTGTGTGAAGCATAATAATTTTTCCAATATTTACCTTCATCATGAATATCATCAATTCATGTTCAATAAGTATTATATACCCTTGATAAAATTCCATAATTGTTATGGAAAATATGTATTTTTTAGTGATATTGTTTGGTTATACTAATTCCCCCACTATCAATATTAATTTAATCAATTTAGTATTTATTTATTTCAGTGATCATTTTATTGTAGTATTTAGAGATTATATTATTATATATTTAAGTTGAAATGAAAAGCATGTAGATCACATGAAGAATCTACAAAAAACCCAATGGAGGAGTATTTATATTAATAAATACCCAATTATTAATTATATCTACATATTGTTTCATTTTTTTCAAATAATATAATGTGAGGGTATATCAGTAGATCCATCAAAGAAAGATGTTATTGAATATTGGTCTAGACTAACCATAGCGACTAAGAACAATCGTTTTCTCGATATAGATTTATATTATTGACACTTTTTTTAGAATTTATCATGGTTATCTAATCCACTAACCATGTTATCTCTGAATGGTTATACATTCATTATATGGACAAATGTGAAGAAAATATAAAGTAATTGATGTGAAGGTTAGTAAGAGCACCCAAGCATACATTACCATGCGTTGTAGAATGGTTTGTGTTCTATAATAAGGCCTTAAGAATGTGATTTGAATTCATGCTAATGTAGAATGAAATGGTGAACAATTATGCCTCATGAAAATTGATGGATAATTATAAAAATAAACTAGATCCTTATTTTTAGTTATATATATAAATTTCACCACTAAATATATGTTGAGATTATCATTATAAAGAAAGGTGGGATATATATATATAATTATTCCAAATGAATTAAGAAATTCACTAAATACTAAATGAATCTGCATAAGGGAAATTGGTTATAGTTAATTAAAGATTATAAATACTCAATGCATTACCTACCATGGAAATAGAAAACAATGGCTAAAACTTTTCGTAAAATGGATCATGCTAGAGTATCTATAATGAGGAAAATAACAGATACAATGTTTATTTATTTTTAAAGGATATATGTAGAAACATTGAAGGAAGGGGATAAATAATATCCTTCTCAAGGGAGTTTTCATCCACATATACTTGTGGGGACTAAATAGATTTATACGTAATGTGTATAAATACAAAAGGAGGAGTAAAATTTTCATATGTTCAACCATTATTTTGATGGAATGATATGGTCTAAGAGCCATGTATGATTCCCATCAATACTATACAAAATGAAGGAGATATCATATGATGTTTACAATTCATAAATAATTATTCATCCTGGAATATTGATGATATATAGGGAACTGAAATTTTATTTCTGGTGGGATAACATGAAAATAGATATTGGGGGGTATGTATATTCCGGGTTGGTGTGTCATAATGTTATTTATACGAGAAAAAATTCTATGGGGATGATACAACCATTACCTACAAAAAAATAAAAATGGGAAAGCATCGCTAAGGATTTGATCATTGGACTCCAAAAAAAATCTAATGACCGTAATGGTATATGTGTTGGAGAAAATTATCATATGATGTCTGAAAACAATATTACTATTAGAGAATATTTTTATTTTGATAATTTTCCCATTATATACATTATATAACTAGTATGGGTGTATTGATTATAAAATTATATTTTATTCATTTAGGATATGTTTCATACCTTGAATTTCAGTATAAGTCTACCGAATGTGCTAGATTCTATGTAGTGGTTTAGTACTACTTATCGTCCATAGATAGATTTTCAGTTTGAGATAACCACTAAAACCCTAACGGACATGGAATGTTCTTTTTATTTATATTTCAAATGTGTTTGGGATCAAAAAAATTATTTTACTATAGTTTTCATTCAATATTAGATTCCACTTGAATATTAAATTTTTAATTATTAATCCCCTATGGAAATAATTATTGAAATCTAATATTATAAGATGCGGTAAGAGAGAGAAATATTTGGGTCCTAACATAGGTATGGAAATTATATAGAATGTCTAATCCATTTTTATCACTTTGATGAATCCTAGGGTTTAAGAAAAATTATGTTGAAAATCGCTAGTCAAATATGATATTTTAAGTTGGTGAGAAGGAATTTATAAAAAAATATACTCAAAATATTGTTTTTGATTAAAAAACAATCCAAATATCAGCCCAATGTATATTTGAGACTTTGATATTTTTGATATAGCAAGGAAAATATATTATCTCTTACTTCAATTGAGAAACTCTTATCTTAAAGATGTGTTCCACAAATATCTATTGAGAATGTAAAGACATGATCCTTAACATGAATTTAATGTAGCAATTTTGACACTATAGAATGATATTTCCTACACACAAAAAATGGTTATAATTTTGGATTATAGAGATAATGTTTTATAGAACAATAAAACTCTACATGTTAATGTTAACAGGAGGAATCCTAAATTTAATTAAGCTAATTAAAAACCTGATGATTTAATAAAATAGAGATATTATCATTTTCTTTTATCAATGTGAGAGAATTTATGGGTTGATATTCATTTTATGGGGTGAATAATGTAACAACATGATATTTTAATATATTAATATTTTGGAATAAATATGATTTCTTTTTCTTATTGGGAAACATGAAACACAGATTTTATCATGCCATGATATATTATTGAAACAACAATATTTAATATGATAGTTTCTACTTTTTCATTTAATTTAAAATAAAATATGAATTATGTTTGGTTTATATAAGAATAAAATGAATTTATTCATTTCTAATTTGTTATAAGTTAAAATAATGAACATTTTATTATAATTGTTTTCCCTAAAACTGTTTTTTAATATGGGCTCGTTTTTCTAACATTATAAACAAAATTTATCACTTTTGGTGAATTGTTTTTAAAAATTTAAATATTTTAAATTCAATCAAATTATTTAAAATTCATCAATGTTTTATCTAGAGTTGTTGTTATAATGAATAAATCAATTTTCTTAAATATTAATTTGACTAAAAATAGAATTTTTTCACATTTTTTAAAATTAGTTGAAAATAAATTTCAAAAAAGTATAGAAATGTTACAAAAAATAGTTGAAAAACATGGAATTTTGTGATTCAAGTTTTTTAAAAAAGTCCTTCTTATTTTTTTCATCATGAATTTTATGATTGGTAATTTCTAAACTCACTATATGGGAAAATGTCCTTGATGAATATATCGACCCAAGGTGTTTCAAGGAGTTTAGAGGAGTATCTCAAACTACGGTAACCCACAGGTGGATGTTCGGTGTGCATAAGGATGTAAATTAAAATATAATTTACCTGAACTAAGATGTTCAATATGGGACTCTCAAATTTTCTTGGGGGTTAGTGACATTACTTTAGGTCCCAACACAAATGGCCAAAACCATAGGATGAAACAGATCATGAGTGGGGGTTGGTGAAGCCCATGTGGTAACAACCAGTGAACATGGGTATGTAGACTATTTCTCATAGGGTTGGGTTGCACGATAATAGTGCATGAAATATTGGGTTTTTGTTCATTCCAAAGGTTGTACACATGTGGAAGTCTTTTACATGGCTAACATTGGATGAATAGAGGTCGAGTAAAGATAAAACCATCATGGCCCCACCCAAAAGTGCACCCATAGAGGACCTATCACACATGATCCTTACATGAAGTGTTCCATTAATCCACACTATCACAGAATATTTTCCTTACACATAATATTGTAATGAATAATTTAACACCCCAAGCTTCTACGGTACGCTTCTCTTTGAATAATGCGATAGCGTGTGTTGTACGCAGCATCGAGTTCTAACACACCACAACCGATCAAACTAGCCGTTATGAATAGTAAAACCTACTTTTTGAAGTTTTATAAATTATATATCTCAAAATGGACTTCATTTTTTTATTCGGGATATTGAATTTAGCATACGGTTAAATTTTGGAACTTTTCGGATAACATTTATATTTTCATGAATAGTGAAAATCACTAAATTTTAATTAAACACAACTTTTTTAATCGAAATAATTTATATTGATAAATAATTAATTTGAGTGGTTTTAATGTATACATATAATATATTTGTACCATTTAAAACAATGTTTGTCATTGGACATAATTTCACAATTAAACCGAACAATAAACAAGTATCAATCTTTTGATAGTTATTATCTCTTAAAAACACGCTTTTTTGTTTTAACAACGGGAATTAATTTTAAATTAATTTCTGACACTCCTGTGTTTTGAATTTTGTAAAATGTAGTCCATATTTGGAATTTGGATGTTCAAATTGTGTAAATAGTTAACTATTATTTTTAGACATTTTGAATAATTACTTCGGTAAATATTTTATTTACCATGGTTAAAGGATAAATCCGGTAAATAGGGGTTAAACAATAATATTATAATAATACAAAATTACACTAAAACGTGTCCTAACCTTATTGGTGGATACATTTCCGACCATGGGAATCTTTGGGTTGATTTTGGTACCCCATGGTGCCAGTTGTAGGTGATAGAGAAACTTTATTTTAATTAAGTTAAGATAAGTACAAAAATGACATAAGCATATATCTTTTAGAAAATCAATTTTTACATAGGGTTATATATGTTAGAGATTAGATTGCAAATATTAATTAGAAATCTTCGAATATTTCCTACATAATGATATTTTATTTATAACTTTTAGATGTTAAATAATTTAATTTATTTATGACACAATGATGATGCAATAATCAACATAATAGTGAAAATTTAAAATAATTGATATTATAAATTCATAAATAAATATAATTTGAGATTTTTAATGAAGTAAACTAATTATATAGGTTACTATGACATGTTAGTAATGATTTAATTAACTTTTTTCGAAGTAATAATTATTTTATGAGTTTTAAAAAAATTAACTATTGAATAGTGTCAAAATTGACAAAAAAGAGTTTTTTAAAAAAATATTATATTATTAATTGATATTAAATTCCTAAAAATCTAAGGTTCTGCCAAGAAACTTATATCATGATATGTGTATCATTAATGGACCACTTGGGGTTCTCTTGTATTTATATAGTATGTTTATTAAATATATAATATAAAAATAAAAAGTGACATGGTAAATGTCAAACTAATTAACTAAAGATAAAACTAAATGATAAGGTTAATATAGTAACCCAAACCTGTATAAATTCTATTGGATGAGTTTTTTTAGACCCATCCCCACATTAAACTTTAAATTATCAACTTTTTATCCATTAGAGACCGAATATAAATTTATTATAAATTAATATTTCTAGCATTTCCAAAGGTGTCTCTCACCCCTCTTATAAAAGGGCACTCACCCTTCTCATTACTTCACACCTTCAAAGCCTTTTTGTTCGGCCAAAATCTGCCCAAATACTCTCTAAACTTCCCTTAATTCATCCTAGAGGCCTTACTTTAGTCAGAAAGCCAACTTACGGAGCCCTTTTGATCAAATCAAAAGGAAGATCCAAAAGAAGAGGTAATGATTTCGCTACCCTTTTTCAAGTTCCTTTCTTCTTCCACTTCCTCTTTATTTGTTGTTACCATTCTAAAATAATAACTCCAATATCATATATATAATTTGATTTTATTATAGATATGGTACAACCATATTCAGTATTCTATCCATCCTTTGAATAACATGTCACTATACGTGCGTACGTACGACTTACCGTCTCCACGTCGTGGTGTAATTGTTATTCAATAAATTATTATTTGGATGGGTATAATAATGATGTGTAATTAATGTAAATAATAAATTTAACATAATAATGATTATGTATATAGGATATACCATCCAATTATATAATATTTTAATATCAAAAGAATAATATTGTCGCTCGTGCGTACGTACGGACTACCATCTCCACAAACGGAATGATATTAATTCTCCATCGTATCCATTCAAGTATAATTCTAATTTGATTATTAATAATAGTATCTAAGGACTTGATATCATTTTGGATATGATTAAGATACAACCTATCCAAGACAAACACAGCTTACGTAACAAAACATATAAAATAAAACGAGTAAGTTAACTCTCGAAACAAAGATAATACTAAGATATTGTTAACAAATCAATGTTAAAAGATCATATATGATATCATATTAATGTATATGATTCTTGTATTATTTAATAACAAATATTTCACCATTATACAGGAGGTTAACCTACCCCAACTAAGGTAAAGTACAAGGTAAGGGTTATTTCACAATATCTTCATTATCCGAGGATGTTTTTACGTAATAATCTACTGGGATCTCTTTATCATCCACGTTCATGTTTTTTTAAAAAAATGTATGTCAAAACATTTTTTGTATTTAAAATAATATGGGTAAAAGTCATTTATACCATTGTATGAATTTTTATAAGAGTATTATAAAGGAATCATTCCATCGTTTTCCAAACAAGGTGCTTTTTATCCTTTTCGACAGAATTAAGGTAAGAATGTTTTTTTAACTTATATGGTGGGTGAAAATATTTTCCACCATTATTAAATCGTTGAAGCTTCCCTTACAAGAATATAAAAATATTTTCAAATAAAATGTTTTATTTTATAAATATATGACTCTTAAATGATTTCAAAATAGAAAGAGATATTTCTCTACCATTCTTAGTTTATGGTGAAAGTATTGACATTTTGTATGCTAGTTTTAATACGAATGTTTATGTTATGTTTAAACCTTTTCATATGGGAATGCATTGGACTTAATACATGACGGGTGGATCCTGCTATAGCTCCTCGATGCATCGGTAGGTCTCAAGAGACAAACTAGTGTCTTGGCACAAGGCCTTGACAAAATCTTATTAGTAGTCTTGGCACGAGGCCTTGGATATGTGGTTATGATAGTCTGGAATTATGCATTCCATCATTATGAAAGTGATTATTCATATTTCATGTGATTATTTGTTTAGTAGAATATCCATGTTAATAAGTAAATGGCATTATTTCATTTTATTTTTTCCATACTATGTTGATATTCAAGTTTAAAAGGCTTTTGTTTTAGTTATACACTGCCTTAAATGTTTATTATTATTTATGAATGTTTCCTCTATATTGTTATCCTTACTGGGCATTTGAGCTCACCCTTTTTCTATGTTCTATTTTTCCCAGGATGTGAAGAAGTTAATTATGAATGACCTACAGGGATATTATGAGGGGATAATAGTGTAGTCTATGGAGACAATATACTGTTGTAGTACTTTTTCACTTTATGATGTAATGTAAAACTTTATGAATATATCTAGTGTTTCCAAGGCTATTAAACCAATCGGTCTTTTGAGATTTGATCTTTCTTGTGATCATCCCAATGTTATGTAATAATGCACCGAATCTGGGTAACTAAGGTTGGGGCATTACAGTTGGTATCAGAGGAAGTTTAGTACAAACCTTGGAAGCTAGATTTAGATAAAATCTAATTAGAGCACATAGACCTATGATGAACATTGAGGATTAGTATAGAAGAACTTCCTAGAATTGTGGTATTGTAGAAGATTTTGTGAGTTTTTCGAGAAATACATCCCTGTCTAGATACGAGCAGGTAGTGGCGGCTCTGGCACCGATTTACCTAGGGGTAAAACCCAAAAACACCGCTTTGAGCTAGACTCCAACGGGTACTGGTGCACGACAACGGGCATTGCTGCACTTTTGGTTACGACACACCCGGGGGATGTGCTTAGGATAACTCTCATTTTCTTTACAAATCATTATAAAAGGTTTATGAGTATATATATCCTCAAAGAAAACATTTTTATGATTATGGATAATATCCATAAATAGTTCAACTTATGTTAAGTGTTTTATAAGTATTGAATTATGTATTTTGATTCATAAACTGATCTAGTTTATGCCATTGTATAGAAATGTAACCTAGTGGAAGAAATGGAAACCATATCAATGCACGCACTCATTGTAGGGATTTCCCTCCTGCTCAAGATAATTATAGTGGATCTAGTGATGCAACTAGTGCCGATATGCTAATCACCATACTGGGACAACTCACTCAGGTTATGAATAATAACCTTACCTGTATGGAGCACCCTGATCCATAGCATGGAGGATCAATGTTAGATCGATTCATGAGGAAAAAACCACCAACGTTCAATGGGAGTACAAATCCCTTAGTAGCTGAGCAATGGATAAATTACCTAGAGAAAATATTTTTGGCTTTGGGGAGTAGTGAAAGGGAAAAAGTTATCATGGCAGTTTACCGCCTCACTAGAGATGCTGATCAATGGTGGTCATTGATTCAAAAAATGAAGGAAGATGATTAGGTATCAAATATGGAATGGGGGGAGTTCAAAGATCTGTTTTTAGAAAAATACATTCCTCGTGACCATCGAACAGATATGTAAAGGCAATTTCTGAGTCTAAGACAAAAGGATGATGAGAATGTCACAATGTATGAGGCAAAATTACAAGGTTAGCAAGGTATGCTAGAGATTATATATGTAACCAATGAAATAAGATTGATCATTTCTTTGATGGGTTAAAACCATTTCTTCATCGAGAACTAGTCTCACAATCCTTCTCATCGTACAAAGACATTGTCTCATGTTCTATCAAGACAGAGAAAGAATTATCAAAGTCTTATGACTTTAAAGCAAAGCAAGAAAAGAAAAGATCTGCTGATCAATCTGGGAATGTAAATAAGGGGAAGAAGTTAAAGGTTGAATATCCATCCAGTGGTAAATGTGGGGAGAAACACCCTGGTACTTGATTGAAGGGAATGGGTGTCTGTTACAGGTGTGGTGAAAAAGGCCACCAATATTGTGAATGCAAAGGGAAGAAGGAAGATACCAATGTTCAATTCTACAATTGCAGAGAGATGGGAAATTATGAAAATTAATATCCTAATCGTTAGGGGATCTTACCTCAGAAAAGGACAAGGGATCAAGGCCAAGCTTATGCTATCACTACTACTGAGGTCGAAGCTCCAAACGATGTGGTGGCAGGTAATTTAATGGTTTCCTCAAGTTTAGAGAATGCATTATTTGATTTTGGATCATTGCATTAATTCATATATTCCCAGTTTTCTATGAAAATTAGATATTTCCAATTTGATTTAACAAGGGAGTTGTTGGTTAAAACTCCTAAGGGAGGTATCATTGCAACAAAGTTTTGTGAATCAGTCCCCATTAGAGCACATAAATGTTCTTTATCTTCTGATCTCATCGTCATACCTATGATTGAGTTTGATATAATCCTCGGTATGTATTTGATTTCAGACTATGATGCGAAGATTTATTGTAAGAAGAAGGAGGTTACATTTTTTTGATGATGATGATAAGGAACTCCTTATCTTTAAGGAAGAATCGTCACCACCTAATTCTTATCTAGATCCACCCCGAGTAGCTCAACTAAATTCAATTATTGGAGAGGAAGAGAATGAAATGACTATGGGTGTGGAGAGGAATGTTCAAATAGAGGATGTACCTATTGTGAACGAATATGTAGATGTATTTCCGGAAGATTTACTTGGACATCCTCCAGAACGAGATGTTGAGTTTTCCATTGATATAATTCTTGGATCAAGGCCTATATAAAAGACCCATTATATAATGTCCGCTGTAGAATTAGTTGAACTAATGAAACAACTAGAGGAATTGAGTAATAATGGATTTATTCCCCCTAGTGTTTCTCCACGGGGAGACCCTGTTCTTTTTGTTAAAAAGAAAGATGGATCTATGAGGTTATATATCGACTATATGGAGATCAATGCCATAACAATAAAGAAAAAGTATCCCCTACCTCGCATTGATGATTTATTTGACTAACTGCACGGAGGTCAATACTTTTCAAAGATTGACCTTCGATCTGGATACCATCAGTTGTGTGTAAATAAGGAAGACATTCTGAAGACAACATATTCAACCAGGTATAGGCATTACGAGTTTACTGTAATGACCTTTGGATTGCGTAATGCAACCTCTATATTCATGGATCTAATGAATAGAGTTTCCATGGAATATCTCGATGAATTTTTGGTGGTATTTATTGATAATATCTTGGTATACTCTAAAAGCTTCGAGGATCATGAATGTCACTTGCACATTATCCTGAAGACTCTGAGAAGACATGAATTATATGGAAAGTTTAGCAAGTTTGAATTCTAGCTTCATGAGATTTCATTTCTTGGACATATTGTCTCTAATGATGGATTATATGTTGATCCTTTTAAGACCAAGGTAATCCAAGAATGGCCAGCACCTACGAGTATGACTGAGGAATGCGTTTTATTGGTTTGGGAGGTTATTATCGACGTTTCGTCCAGAAATTTTCCCGATTGGCAAACCCATTAATGAAGCTCACATGTAAAGGGGTTAAATTTGTTTGGAGAAAAGTGTGTGAAGAATGTTTCAAAGAACTTAAGAGAATATTAGTCAATGCCCCTCTATTGAATCTACCATCGGGGAATGGTTGTTTCTTTATTTATAGTGGTGCATCGAAGAAAGGACTTGGTTGTGTCCTTATTCATAATGATAGGGTTATTGCCTATGCATCACGACAGATTAAAATTCTCAAAAAAACTATCCTACTCATGATCTCGAGTTAGCAGCTGTGATCTTTTCTTTGAAGATATGGATGCACTACCTCTATGGTGAAAAATGTGAGATTTATACTGATCACAAGAGTTTGAAGTATATTTTCTCACAAAAAGAACTCAACATGAGGCAAAGGATATGGCTTGAATTACTCAAGGACTATGATTGCACAATACACTACCACCCAGGGAAGGGAAACAAGGTGGAAGATGCTTTGAGTAGAAAAGATCATGGAGTTTAGACCAATATGAGAATTGAAAGGGATCCAATTTTCTTGGATCTAGTGAAGATGAACATGGGAATACCCAGGGAAGGTGAAACATCAATGCTTTTTCAAATGATTGTGAAACCATCTTTACTAGAAAGGATTATGAGTTCTCAGACCGATGATGAAGAATTTCAAAAGAACATTAAAGTTGTGAATGATGGAAGATTGAGCGACATTGTGTATAAAGATGGAATTTTGAAATTCAGGAAGAGACTTTGTGTTCCCGATATACATGATCTAAAAAGGGAATTGTTAGATGATGCTCATAGTTCCAATTTCTCTATTCACATTGGGAGCACCAAAATGTATATATATTTGAAGGAACATTTTTGGTGGGACAACATGAAGAGGGAGATTGCTGATTTTGTGTCACGATGCATTGTTTGTCAATAAGTGAAAGCTGGAAGGAAACCGCCTGGAAGAGTCATGAAACCTCATCCCATACTGGAGTGGAAATGGGACGATATTACGATGTACTTTGTCATGGGGCTACCAAAAACACCTAGAAGGAATGATGAAATATGGATCATTGTTTATCTTCTTACCAGTTCAGAACATTTTATTGCTATAATAGAATATCTACCACTGGAACGTCTAGAAAGAGTATATATTGATGAAGTTTTGAGACTTCATGGAGTACCCCTATCGATTGTTTCTGATCATGATCCTCGTTTTACTTCAAGATTCTGGAAAAGTATTCAGAAATACATGGATACTGAACATAATTTGAGCACTGCCTACCAACCTCAAACGAATGGAAAATCAGAACGAACTATTCAAACCATAGAATACATGTTGAGATCCTGATCACATGACTTTCAGGGTATGTGGGATCAATATTTACCTTTGGTAGAATTTTCCTATAACAATAGCTTCTATTTGAGTGTTCAGATGGCACCATATGAAGCGTTATATGGAAAGAGATTTCGCACACCAACCTGTTGGGATGACGTTGGTGAAATAAGACTTGTAGGTCCAGAACTGGTAGAGGAAACAATGAAAAGGTGAAGGTAATCCAAAATCACAACGAAGCAGCTCAAAGTAGACAGAATAGCAATGCTAATAATAGAAGGAAGGATTTGGAATTTCAAGTCACTGATCATGTTTTCCTAAAGGTATCTCCATGGAAGGGAGTCATACGTTTTGGTAAGAAAGGTAAAATGAGTCCCAGGTAAATCAGACCATTCGAAATTCTATAACGAATTGGGCTTGTAGCTTACCGATTGGCAATGCCGCCAAGTCTCTCCAATGTTCATGATGTGTTCCATGTATCTCTATTGAGGAAATACATGCCTGACCCAACGCATGTAATCACATACAAGATTTTAGAACTGGAACCCAATCTGTCT
The DNA here is from genome assembly GCA_963277665.1 of Viscum album. Taxonomy (NCBI): domain Eukaryota; kingdom Viridiplantae; phylum Streptophyta; class Magnoliopsida; order Santalales; family Viscaceae; genus Viscum; species Viscum album. Next base: position 608,525,600 of record OY728129.1, on the reverse strand, counting down.
TATTGCAAAGAGCCCGTCAAGATTCTTGATACGAGAGAACAAGTACTGAGAAACCGGAGGACGCGTCTGGTAAAAGTCTTGTGGAGAAACCATACGATGGAAGAGGCAACGTGGGAACCCAAGGAACTTATGATGAAGAACAACACGAGTCTTTTCATGCGGTAGTATTCTAAAAAATTTCAAGGATGAAATTATTTGAAGGAGGGGAGAATGTAATACCCCAAGCTTCTACGGTACGCTTCTCTTTGAATAATGCGATAGCGTGTGTTGTAAGCAACATCATGTTCTAACACACCACAACCGATCAAACTAGCCATTATGAATAGTAATACCTAAATTTAGAAATTTTATTAATTATATCTCTCAAAATGGACTTCATTTTTGGATTTGGAATAACGAATTTATCCTAGGGTGAAATTTTGGAACTTTTCGGATAACATTTATATTTTGATGAAGAGTGAAAATTAATAAATTTTAATTAAAAACAAATTTTTTAATCGAAATAATTTATATTGATAAATTATTAATTTTAGTGGTTTTAAAGTATATTTATAATATATTTTTATCATTTAATACAATGTTGGTCATTGGACATAATTTCACAGTTAAACCGAACATAAACAAGTATCGATCTTTTGATAGTTATTATCGCTTAAAAACATGTTTTTTGTTTTAACAATGAGAATTAATTTTAAATTAATTTCTGCCACTTATATGTTATGAATTTGGAAAAATGGATTCCATATTTGGAATTAGGATGATCAAATTGTGTAAATAGGTAACTCTTATTTTTATACATTTTGAATAATTACTTCGGTAAATATTTTATTTACCAAGGTTAAAGGGTAAATCCGGTAAATTAGGGATAAACAATAATATTATAATAATAACAAATTACCCTAAAACGTGTCCTAACCTTATTTTTGGATACATGTCCGACCATGGGCATCTTTGGGTCGATTTTGGGACCCCATGGTGCCACTTGTAGGTGATAGGGACACTTTATTTTAATTAAGTTAAAATAAGTACAAAAATGACATAAGCATATATATTTTAGAAAATCAATTTTTAAATAGGGTTATATAAGTTGGATTTTAGATTTTAAATATTAATTAAAAATCTAAAATGATTTCCTACATAATGATATTTTATTTATAATTATTATACATTAGGTAATTTTATTTATTTATGACAAAATGATGATGCAGTAATTAACATAATAGTGAAAAATTAAAATAATTCATATTATAAATACCAAAATAAATATAAATTGAGACTTTTAATGAATTATACTAATTTTATAGGTTACTATGACATGTTAGTAATGCTTTAAATAACCTTTTTTGAAGTAATAATTCTTTTATGAGTTTTACAAAAATCAACTATTGAATAGTGTCAAAATTGACATAAATGAGTTTTTAAAACAAATATTATATTATTAATTAATATTAAATTTATAAAATTCTTAGGTTCGGCCAAGAGATGTATATCATGATAGGTGTATCATTAATGGACCACTTGGGGGTATCTTGGATGTATATAGTATGTTTATTAACTATATAATATAAAAATAAAAAGTGACATGGTAAATGTCAAACTAATTAACTAAGAGTTAAAACTAAAAGATAAGGTTAATATAGTAACCCAAACCTATCTAAATTCTATTGGTTGAGTGTTATTCGACCCATACCCACCTTATCCTCTAAATAATAAACTTTGGAGCCATTATAAACATAATATGAATTTATTATAAATTAATATTTCTAGCTTTTCCAAAGGTTCCCCTCACCCCTCTTATAAAAGGGCACTCCCCCTTCTCATTACTTCACGCCTTCAAAGCCTTTTGGTTCGGCCACCCTCTGCCAAAATACTCTCGCAACTTCCCTTACTTCATCATAGAGGCCTTCCTTTAGTCAGAAACCCAACTTATGGAGCCATTTTGATCAAATCAAAAAGAAGAACCCAAAGAAGAGGTAATGATTTCACCACCCTTTTTCAAGTTCCTTTCTTCTTCCACTTCCTATTCCTTTATTGTTACCATTCTAAAATAATAACTCCAGTATCATATATATATACTGTTATTTTACTATAAATATGGTACACCCATATTCAGTATTCTATCCATCCTTTGAAAAACATGTCACCATACGTGCGTACGTACGGCTTACCGTCTCCACATCGTGGTGTAATTGTTATTCAATAAATTATTATTTGGATGGGTATAATAATGATGTGTAATTAATTTAAATAATAAATGTAACATGATAATTATTCATTATATATGATAGACCATCCAATTATATATTATTTTAATATCAAAAGAATGACATTGTCGCTCGTGCGTATGTACGGACTACCATCTCCACGAACGCGATGAGATTCATTCTCCATCGTATCCATTGAAGTATAATTCTAATTTTATGATTAATAATAGTATCTAAGGACATGATACAATGCTGGATATGATTAATATACAACCTATCCATGAAAAAAACATCTTACGTAACAAAACGTATAAAATAAAACGAGTAAGTTAACACCTGAAACAACGATAATACTATGATATTATTAGAAAATCAATGTTAAAAGATCATATATGATATCATATTAATGTATATGATTATTGTATAATTTAATAACAACTATTTCACCATTATATAGGAGGTTAACCTACCCAAACCAATGAAATGTACAAGGTAAGGGTTATTTCACAATTTCTTCATTATCTGAGGTTGTTTTTACGTAATAATCTAATGGGATCTCTTTATCATCCACATCCTTGTTTTAAAAAAATGTATTTCAAAACATTTTTACTATTTAAAAAAATATTGTTTAAAGTCATTTATACCTTTTTTTGACTTTTTATAAGAGTCTTATAAAGGAATATTTCCTTTGTTTTCCAAACAAGGTGTTTTTTAACCTTTTCGACAGAATTAAGGTATGAATGTTTTTTTAACTTATACGGCGGGTGCGGTTATTTTCCGCCGTTATAAAATCGTTGAAGCTTACCTTGAAGATATTATAAAAATATTTTCAAAGAAAATGTTTTATTTTATAAATATTTGACTCTTAAATGATTTCAAAATGGAAAGAGATATTTCTCTAAAAATAGTTTTGATTTCATCTATGTCAACATCCTTTGATGGATTTTACGCTTATATGAAGTTGATTTTTTTTGAAACAAAACTCTTATATTGTATTGAAGGTTTATTGATATGTTTGACTGTGGATGTGATATGTTAATACCATTCATAGTTTATGGTGAAGGTATTGACATTTCTTATGCTAGTTTTAATACGAATGTTTGTGTTATGTTTAAACTTTTTCATATGGGAATGCATTGGACTTAATATGTGATGGGTGGAGCCCGCTATAGCTCCTCGATGCATTGGTATCTCTCATGAGACAAACTAGTGACTTGTCACAAGGCCTTGACAAAATATTATTTTTAGTCTTGGCACGAGGCCTTGGATATGTGGTTATGATAGTCTGGCATTATGCATTCCATCATTATGAAATTGGTTATTCATATTTCATGTGAATATTCGATTAGTAGAATATCAATGTGAATAAGTAGATGGAATTCTTTCATTTTATTTTTTCCATACTATGTTGAATTTCAAGATTAAAAGGCTTTTGTTTTAGTTATACACTGCCTTAAATGTTTATTCTTAATTATGAAAGTTTCCACTATATTGTTATCTTTACTGGGCATTTGAGCTCACCCCTTTTCTATGTTCTATTTTTCCTAGAATGTGAAGAAGTAAATTTTGAATGACCTGCAGGGATATTATGAGGGGATAATAGTGTGGACTATGGAGACAATATATTTTTGTAGTAGTTTTTCACTTTATGATGTAATGTAAAACATTAGGAATATATCTAGTGTTTCCAAGGATACTAAACCAATCGGTCTTTTGAGATTTGATCTTTCTTGTGATCATGCCAATGTTATGTAATAATGCACCAACTCTGGGTAACCTGGGTCGGGGCATTACAAATAACCTTCAGAGGCTCACCGATGAAGGTGGGGTGAACTTCTATATATAAGAAACAATCTTGGGTGACCTCACATATGATTTGTTGCATAGAAGTGGTCATCTGTTCAATTGCATCTCAATCCATGGAAGGAGCATGCATAAGGGTCCATGTGACGTCACATTTAGTGTGTAAGGGACATTTATAGGGATTCCCATAATTCACACACAAATCAAAAATTTTGATCACATTTAATTACTCTATTCCTTTAACATTGTGGGAAATTCATAATTTATATATCATTAGGCACATAAGAGCCTTGCATGTGGATTTCAAAATTTCTTGCACATCTCCAAATTTGTGCGCAACTTACATATCTTTTTTAGGTGACTGGGGTAGAGTATTTCCTTTTAATGTCAAATTGGTAATACATAATGTTTGCCTGATGGGTTGGGAACAAGATTCCTTTCTTGCATGTAATGACTTAGAATCTTACATGAAAATCATTACTATGGCCCAAAATAACCTTAGTTGGACATTTTTAGAAGCCTCACATAAAAATATCATAAAATCAAACTCAAAACTCTATTCAAGCTCCATAGCTAGTCAAAAAAATCCCGAGAAATGGGATATAATGTTGCATTAAGAATGGAATCATTCAGTTCGTCTTGTGGATTAATATTCAAGTTCCAACAATGTGCATAAAAGGTGTCATCACAATTATATATAAACTTGAATTCATTTTCATTATAAACTAGTCATATTATTCATGATAAGGTACTTTAAATTTAGGATATTATTTAACATTTAAAATTCATAATATTTATATTGATATAAGGAATTCATCAATTAAAAGGAATAATTTTTTTTTCAATTACGTCATTTTCCTCTAAAAGTATTATAACATTAAATAAATTTCAAAAAAATTTAGGTTTCAATTGTATTTACTGGGCATGTAAAATTTTTAAATATTAATTAAAATTTTATGTGTTTTACCTTCATTTAGAATAATACATAATATTCAAATTCAATGGGATATTGAATGTTTTTATATGCTAAAATGTTTTTATTTTTATGACATATGTTAATATATAGTATGTATTATAATTCACTATTTTACAATTATATACAAATTTTTTACATTTACATTGTAATAATTCTCATAGTCACTAGTTAATGTCTACTTATTTTTTAAACATCCCAATTTCATATTATGTAATTTAGGAAGGGGTTTTCATTTATTTATTATAAGCTATTTTTTAAATAGAATCAGTTTATTCAGCATAATGATATATATATATATAGTGGCTTTTTTAAATATGTTTTTAATGATTTTTGTGTATACAATTATACTATATCTCTTATATTCATTTTGAAAATATTTTTATTCTATTTATTTTATTTTAATACTATGAAATCATATTTTACAATAAATATATTAGATCATATTTAAATAATGTTTAAAAGTATTGATAGAAAATTTTTGAATTCATTTTTTAAAATTTAAATTCTTATGAACTATTTAATTATCAGTTGGTTGTAATGATAAAATTTGTTAAACTGTTTAGTTTTTGATAATTTCAAAATGCAGAGTTGTTCAAAAATTATACTTGGATTAATAATTTTTTAGAAGTGGTGTAAAATTGAGTGTCTCCTTAAAACACTTCTTCTTTTTCTTATACAAAACGTTACATGGATTATTCCCTTTAACATAAGTCATAATACATTAATTTTTGTAATTATAATTTTTCATAGCTTAATAAAGTTTGATCATTATGTTTTTATCTAATATATTGATTAAAATAAAATTTACATTGACTTTTAGACTTACATTATTAATTTATCTTTAAATTTCATGGTTTGATTGGTATAAAATGTTCTATAAGTTTTATAAATACTCATTAGAAAAATTTGTCATTTTATACCTACAAATATCATTCATACACATTGTTTACCATCCCATATATCAAATATACAATTACCATGTATCTAAATTCGAAATATATATATTTTCAAATAAACATATTCAAACTATAAATATAAGGACTTTTCCTTGAAACATTACATAATATTGAATTAAATGAATAATTCACATTGAAGATCTTTATAGGTTTAGAGTTTTAGAGAATTAGGCCATAACTATTACATTTCATTTCAAATACAATGTAGACACTTCTACTCAGTTTCCATCTTTTTCACAAAACAAGAACTCTTGAAAAAATAGTCATGTCAAGTTCCATGTTTAAGACAACATTACTTTTACTTGATCCCAACCTTGACCCTATTGTACATTATGTCTTGTGAAAAAGATTTAAAAAATATGGGATGAGCATAAAAAGCTCAATAAGGGATACACAAAGAAGAAAAGTGTTAGTTTTTCAAAATAACAAGTAAACCATGAATACTTTAACAAAAGTAATACATTTTACCATTATGAAGTAGTAAATGATCCTCACTGAATAAAATATCACTGCATACCCTTTTGTATCCAAAGTATTACCCATATAAAGAACACATAACATATAAAGGTAACTTAGAAAATTAACATACTTAAATGGAAAAACTATATAGTCAACTTCCACACATATCACTAAATGGAATAGTCATATAGCTAACTTCTATACCAAATACATTTATGGTTATGACGTAACCACCCATCCTGGTTTATTACGACACCACTCGTCATTTGGTTTATCATAGAACCACCCGTAAAACGTCCATGTACCGTTATAAAATCATAACACATAAAGAAAATATAACAGAAAGAGAAAATTTCTACATTTCAATCACAATATATCAGTTAAATATATTGACATAACAAATCTATTATCAAAACCATTTTCTATACCAAAATACATAAAATAATATATGGTATTTATTTTCCTTAAAAAACATTACATCTAGTTAAGGAAGGCAAAGAACAAATAATACTCGAGGCTGCAGAAAGACCATTTTCACCGCTTACGTTAAAAGAAACATTCCGTTTAGTTATTTAGTAAAACGATTCATAGAGAAAAATTCCCTTTGAAAATTCAATCGTGTTTATACAACGTATAAAAGAAATTCGTGTATTAAAACAAAATATGCCTCAATGAAAGGATATTGAGACGAACTCTCTTACCTCGTGTCCGACTTGACCAGATCGTCCTTTTAAATCTTGAATAATAAACTAATTGTAATTTCTACATTCTTAAGATACTTTTTCACGTTTAGTAATCCTTTTATATCAGTCGTTTCCATATTATAAACATTATGTAATCATTCAAGTTAATAATGTTCATTTTGTCGATATCTAGTACTTGTGTCACAAATGAACACCATATAGTTACAAGTCATTTACATGGTCAAAATTTCATTATATACAGAATGATATTCATGATTTAGATATCATATATATCATATATATACAATATATACATGTATTAATAATAGTACATAACATTTGGATGTATACAGTGAAATTCACTGTTCACGGAGAAGGTAAGTCGTACGTACGCTTGAACACTACTTTCATTTCTATTTTTTACATTAATGTAATTAAAACATAATGATACATAGGTATATTATAATCCCAGTATAATATCATATATAATATCATTATCTCCATCCTTTATATGTCCCACATGTGGCATTAACTAGTCATATAACATTGAGGGGGAGTAGTCTGCACTTCCTCAAATAAAATTATCACATTTACTCATAATGGATTCCATAAAGGTATGATATAAATGGAAAGTACCGAATTATAAAGGAAAAATAATCATAATATATATCATATATAAATATAGTTCCATAATAATGTCCACCATGAGAGGCTTTAGGAGGTAATTGAACAATCATCATTTCATGAGGGGTTAGTTTTCCATCCACAAAAACATTATTTTCATCACCCGTTAGATGGAGGTGTGTATATGTGTAGTTCGAATAATTCACATAAAAAATTACTAGTATATTGAGGATACTGGTTTTTCTATAAAACAATTGAATAAAATGAGATTAGGGTTTGATATGTAAACTAAAAGAGTACAAGTTAAGAGAATCCATTACCATTAATTTGGGTAACTTTCTTTGGTTTGAACCAAAATGGATTGTTAGAAGTTCATTATAACTAGGGTAAGTCTTATAGGTGGAATAGAGTGATGTAGGGAGATTAATTGGGAAGAGGTTGGATAAGCCTAAAGGCTTGAGTGGTTTGAGGAATTTTTTAATTGTGGTATCCTTTTATAACAGAGAGGAGGGGCTCTTTAGGAAAATGTGAAAATATTATTTTATTATATAATGATATTAGGTTTCTAAAGGTCCAAAAATAATTAGAGTCAATGATATGATGACTCATGGACAAATTAAAATCATCCAATAAAAAATGGATAGGTTTTTGATAATATTTTAATCATTATAATCTTATTTATTTAAATCATTTAATAATGTGGTAAATACTGCATCATTATTGTATCATAAATAAATTAATTTATTCGATGTATAACAATTATATAAAAATATAATGATGTGGGAAATCTTTTTATATTTCCAATGAATATTTATCGTCAAAAATATTACTTTTATAACACCATATAAAAAATAATTTACAAAAGATTTTTGTTTTTGTCATTTTTGACTTTACTTTAAATTAATTAATCAAAAGTGTAATTATCATTCATAAGTGGCTCTATGGGGTCCCAAAATTTACCCACGGATTCCCATGGTCGGACATTACTAATCCAATATGGTTAAGAAATGAGTTAAGGTAATTTTAAATTATTATAATATTCATTTTTCATTAAATTACCCTATTTATCTTTAACTATGGTAAATAAAAGTCAAAAGTTATTACTCACCAAAAATTATTTTCATCTTATTTAACGATATTTTAATTAATAATAACAAAAATATATATTGTATTTTCTAAATTTCATTCACAGAAGTGGTAAAATTTCATTTAAATGAAAAATTCTGTTTTTTAACTACTACTAAGTGGTTTCACTATTCATCAAAAATTGATGTTTTTCAGAAAAATACCAAAAGTTCATCCAAAGATATATTTTATATTCCTAATTAAAAAATGATGTTTATTTTTCAAAACTCAAAATATTAAATTGGAATTAATTAATTTAAAATTAATTCTCGTTGTTAAAATAAATAGCGGGTATTTAGGAAATAATAACTATCAAAATATTGACACTTGTTTATGTGCACTTTCAAAGTAAAATTAATTCCAAAAACCAAAATTGGATTAAATGGTAAAAATATATTATAATTAAACATTGTAACCAATTAAAATTATAATATAACCATATATATAAATTAGATTAAAACACATATTTGAATTAAAAAACAATATTTTCACTATTCCATTAAAAATAAACATTATCGGAAAAAATCAAAACATTACACAAAGTAAATTTTTATGTCACCATTTTAACGATGGATATTATTTGGTCAAATATAATGTATTAAAGTGATAAAAAATATATTTAAATTGGGTTTTCTATTAAAATCAGGTAAATCAACATTTTAATGTAAATTATGCTAAAAATTAGATTCATTCACATTTTAAGCCTCTAACATTTATTGGAAAAATGTAATTACATTTGACAAACATGTATAATCATATTTTAGTTAGTTTTTTTCATTCCCGTAAATACAATGACTAGGAGTTAACTTCCATTTAAAATAATAATATTATATTTTTAGTGAGCAACATATGATTTCAAAGAAACCCATTGTTGCGTATCAGGCACACTATCGAACCTAGAAATCCTTTTAAAGTAAAATTAATATTTATTTCACAAATATTAATAAATATGAAAAAATATTATTCTTCATTTACCTAGGATTTTACATCTTTCCCCAATGTTGGAAGTTGTTTCCTCACAATTTTTATTCACATATCAATATAATTGGGGGTATTTATCCCTCATTATATTTTCGGATTCCCATGTTGTCTCTTCAACCATATATTGTTCCACAAAACTGTTACCTGATGAATTACCTTATTCCGCAACACTTTCTCTCTTCTGTCAAGAATATGGATAAGTTGTTCTTCATACGAGATATTCTCTTCTAACTCAACTACCACTAGATTCCAAACATGATATAGATCTTGTATATACTTTCTCATCTTAGAAACATGAAAAACATTGTGTACCTGGGATAAACATGGAGGTAAAGCCACTCTGTATGCAACTGATCCAACTTTCTCCAAGATTTCATATAGTGCATTGAACCTCAGACTCAAATTTCCCTTCAAACCAAAACGTGTCACACTTTTCCATGGATAAACTTTGAGATAGACAAGATCACCTACCTGAAATGAAATATCCTTCCGCTAGTTATCCGTATAACCTTTCTGTTTGCTATGAGCTATTCTCCTATGCTTCAGAATCAACTGAACTTTCTCTACTATTTTTTCTACCAATTCTGGTCCCATCAGCTTCCTTTCACATTCTTCATCCCATAAAGCTGGAGTTCGACAACACTTTTCATATAATGCCTCAAATGGAGCTATCTGTATACTAGAATAAAAACTATTATTATATGAAAATTCAACCAGTGAAATATGTTGGTCCCAAAATCCATTGTAATCTAGTGAACATGCATGTAGCATATCCTCCAAGGTCGGAATTATTCATTCGGACTGTCCGTCTAATTGAGGATGAATAGTTGTACAAAAATTTAATTCAGTACCCAACGACTTCTGAAGGACTTTACAAAAGTTATAAGTAAAACTGAGATCACGATGAGATACAATGGAGAGGGGAACACCATGCAACCAGACTATCTCTTTAACATACAACCGAGCACGTTTATCTAGAGACAAAGTATCTCTAATAGGAAATAAATGAAAAGATTTGTTCAATCAATCAAATATAACCCAGATTTCATTGTTACCTTGAGATGTCTTTAGTAATCCGACAACACAGCCCATGGATATATTTTCCCATTTCCACTCTGGAACCAGTAAAGGCAGAATATTCCCTTTCAAAAACTGTCACTCTACTTTAACCTACTAACAAGTAAAATAATTCATATTAAAATCAGAAATATCTCTTTCCATTCCATCCCACCAGTAATACTCCTTAATATCTCTATACATCTTAGTACTACCAGGATAAACTAAAAAACGGGGAACTGTGAGCTTCACATAACAACTCATTCTTCAACTATGAATTACAAAGCACAAATAATATCCTCCCAAACCTAAAAAAAATCATTATCAACATTAAAATCATGAAACATACCCTTCTGAACCAACTCTACCTTTTTCTGCAACTCACTATTTTCTTCCTGCGCTTTCCTTATTCTGTCTGATAGAGATGATTTCACTGACACCCGAAACCAAACCTAATAATTTCCCGCACCAACAACTTCAATGCCAATGTTCATCAAATCAAAACCCAAAGGATCACATTCCAAACATAGCATGGTTAATGAGACATTACTTTTTGGACTCAAATCATTGACCACTTTACTTTCTTTTCCCGGATAGTAATGCATCGTGATATCATGATCCTTAGTTAATTCTAGCCATCTCCTCTATATCATATTCAATTATTTCTGAGTTAATATATACTTAAACTTTTCTGGTCAGTATATATTTCACATTTTACTCCATAGAAATTATGTGTAATAATTTTTGAAGAAACAAAAACAACAACTAATTCCAAATCATGTGTAGGGTAATTTAACTCATGAGGTTTCAATTGACGTGAATCATTAGAAATTAAATAATCATTCTACATTAGGACCCATCCAATTCCTTTCAATGAATAATTATTATAAATAACAAACTCACCATTTCTATAGGGTAGTTCCAAAACTAAGGCATTCACCAATCTTATATTAAATTCGTGAAAACAATCATCACATTCATTTGTCTAGATGAGCATAACACATTTTCGAGTTAACATATTCATTAGACTAGATAACCATGAAAACGTATCAACAAACCTCTAGTAATAACCTGCCAAACCAAGAAAACTATGGATCTTGGATATATTTTTGGGTCTTTGTCATTCTTCCACAACTTCTGTTTTAGAAGGATCAATAGTTACACAATTTTTTTAATCAATGTGACCACGAAATAAATTTGTGTTAACAAAAAACCACACTTTCTAAATTTCCCAAATAATTTATTTTCTTTTATGGTTTTCAAGACAACACTTAAATGAATTTCATGCTCCTCTTTACTTTTAGAATAAACCAAAATATCATCAATGAAAAAAATCACAAAATTATCCAAGAACACACGGAATATATTATTCATAAGATCCATGAATATAGTAGGTGTATTGGTTAACCCAAAAGGAAAAACTACAAATTCATAACGGCCATATCTAGTACAAAATGCATTCTTTGGTATTTCCTCTTCTTTCACTATCAACTGATGGTACCCCGATATCAACTCAATCTTTGAATAATGCTGAGCTCTCTTGAGATGATTAGACAAATCATCGATATGATGAAAATGATACTTATTTTTAACAGTGAAGTTATTCAATGCTCTATAATCAATGCAAAGTCTCATTGAACCATGTTTTTTTACAAGAAAAGTAGGAGCACCCCATGGTGATGTGCTTGGTCGAATTAAACCTTTATCTAATAAGACCATTAATTTCATCTTTAACTCTAAATGTAAAATATGAGCCATTCGAAAAGGGGGTTTTGATATTGGCTTAGCATTAGGAAAAAAGTCAGCAGCAAATTCAACATCCCGGTCATGTATAATACCAGACAACTCATTACAAAAAACATCAAGGTAATCATTTACCACTAGAACATCATTAATCTGAACAGTTCCTCTATTTTAAAAAATATATGCAAGGTAAAATTAATTTCCATCCTTTACTAGTTTCCCATCTTCCTAACATGATATCAAAATCAAGGTTTCATTATTGTATACACACTATAAATCTTTCTAAAATAAAACCTATTTAACTCTGTAGTCAATCTTAGCATGATAAATAGACAACAAATCCATGCCCGAAATTACATCAAACTCTACCAGAGGAAAAACAATAACGTTTTTAGGTAGATTCTTCCCACACACAAGGACATGAATGTTCATATGTTTTCTTTTTGTCTCAATATTTCCTCCTGGTGTGTTTACCAAAAGTTTTGTATTCATAACTTGAGATGTAATTCCAAATTTATGAGAAATATTTTATGAAATTAAAGAGTGTACAATCCCGGAATTAAACAACACATTGTCATAATCTGAAAAACCAAATCGTGTACCAGATACTACTTCAATTGTTGGCCAAACATCTATTGAAGTAGTTTAAAAGGATTTCACCACCACATTCTTCTTGTATTCTTGATGCTTTCCATCAGTTGAGTTCTTTACAAGATAGTTATTTACATAATGTGCCATTTCATTACATTTAAAACAACTTATTGATGGCTTTTCGTTTCCTGGTTTATGATATTATTTACAATTACGAGCAATATGACCATACATATCACACAAGAAGAACTTTCCATACTATGATAAACATTCTCCAAGATGTTTTTTGCCACACTTCTCACAAGTAGGATATTTAATTTTCTTACCTATAGGATTATTTGATGAATTCGTTCCCTTTTCCACCCAATTGGACCTCTTATTCTGTTGTTTTTTAACCAACACATCATCATCGTCAAACTCCATTTCCACCATCTCCGCACATCGAATTTTTTTTCAAAACATTTGTACTCATGAGAGGCTAATTATCTTCAATTTCGTGCCTTCAGTCCTTTCCAGTCGAGTGAATTTGTTCTCATCCGAAGCCACTGAGTAATCCTCCTTCCTCAATTTTAGGAATTATATTTCCATTCTAAGACGAACCACCATAGGAAAATATTTCTCATGAAACATACCTTTTAATACATCCCAATTGAGTGAACAAATCTTGTCCCTATCCTTGATATTTTTCACCATCGACCACCACTGAGCAGATTCACATTAAAAACAGTAAATAGTAAGGCTATCCTTTTGATGTTGTGAACAACCCATGACATCAAAAATCATTTCAAGTGCTTTTATCCACCCTTCTGCTAGCACCGGGTCAGATGATCCTTTGAATTGTGGGGGATGTTGCCTCATGAAATGATCCACTACTGATATGTTCCTCTAAGGTTGATCTGGCTGATCTCAAACATGGATACCACCACCATTTATAGCTTGGGTCAACTAGGCCATCACTACAACAAATTGTTTAGTTCTGATTCTGACTATATCAGGTTGCTGATTTGGAAGGTTGCCTTCCCCCTGATGTTGTCCCAATATAGCTTCCCTGTTTCCTCTGCGGAAAACCATTCTAAACATAGAAATAACTTAGGCAAAGATACATGTTAATCTTTAAATTTTATATCATTTGAATATTACCATAAATAAATTTAGGTACATTAATTTAACAATACCCTAACTCCTAATTTTTTCTAAACCGACCACTGATACCAACTATAACGACCCTTCATTAAAACATTACAAAATATTTAATTACATGAATAATTCAAATTGGGGATCTTTTCAGGTTTATATTTTTATAGAATTAGGCCATAACTATTAAATTTCATTTCAAATAAAATGTTGACACTTATTCTCAGTTTCCATTTTTTCCCAAAACAAGAACTCTTGAAAAAAATTTATTCATGTCTAATTCCATGTTTAAGATATCAGGACTTTTCCTTGATCCAATCCTTGACCCTATTCCACATTATGCCTTGTGAAAAACATTTCTATAACATTGGATGAGTTTAAAAATCTCAGTAAAGGATACACAAAAAAGGAAAACTGTTAGTTTTTCAAACCAACAACTAAACCATGAATACATTAAAATAAGTAATATTGCTCACCTTTATGAAGTATTCAATACTCTTCACTAAATAAAAGATCACTACTTACCCTTTTTTAACCAAAAGATTACCCATATGAAGAAGGCATAACATATAAATTTATCATGGGACACAAACATACTTAAATGGAATAACCATACGGTCGACTTACCCAAATATCACTAAATGGAATAGCCATACGGCTGACTTCCATACCCAATGAAATATAGGTTATAACGTAACCACCCAACCTGGTTTTTCACAGCACCACCAATTATTTATTTTATCACGTAACCACCCGTCAAATGTCCAAGTACCATTATAAAATTGTAACACATAAAACAAGTATAAGGGAAAGAAAACATTTCAAAATTTCAATCAAAAATTTTCACATAAATATATTTACATAACAAATCCATTATCAAAACCAATTTCAATACCAAAATACATAAAATACTATATGGTATTTATTTTCCTTAAAAACCATTATGGCTTGTTAAGGAATCCAAATAAAAAAATAATACTCGAGGAGGCGAAAAGGTCGTTGTCATCGCTTACATTAAAAGAAACATTCCTTTTTGTCATTTAGTTAAACTATTCATTGAAAAAGATTCCCTTTTTAATTTAATGGGTGTTTATACATCACATAAATGAATGTCGTGTATTAAAACAAAATATGCCTCAATGAATGGAGATTGAGACGAAGTCCCTTACCTTGTGTCCGACATGACTTGATCATTCTTTAATATCATGAATAATAAACTAATGTTAATTTCTATGGGCATAAAACCTTTTTCAAGTTTCTTATTCCTTTAATATCACTTATTACCATGTTATAAACATTATTTAATCATTCAAGTTAATAATGTTTGTTTTGTCGATATTTGGTACTAGAGTCACAAATGAACACCATATAGTTACAAGTTGTTCACACGGTCAAAAGAACATCATCTCCAGAATGATACTCATGATTTAGATATTATATATATCATATATATACTGTATATACATGTATTTATAATATTACATAACATTTGGAGGTAAGAAATGAAACACACCGTTCAATGAGACGGTAAGCTGTACGTACGCATGGATGATACATTCATTTATATTTCATAGTATAATGGAATTAAAACATAATGATAAATAGGTATATTATATTTCCATTATAATAACATATATAATATCATTAACTCCATCCTTTATATGTCCCACATATGGCATTAATGATTCATATCACTTTTAGGAAGTAGTATTCCGCACTTCCTCAAATAAAATTATCGTGTTTTCCCATAATGGAAACCATAAAGGTATGATAAAAATGAAAAATAAAATGCATAAGGAAAAAATAAACATAATATATATCATATATAAATACAGTTCAATCATAATGGCCAGCATGAGAGGCGGTAGGTGGTAATTGAGGAATCATTGTTTCGTGAGGCACTAGTTTTCCATCTACTGAAACATTATGTTCTTCACCCATTAGATGGTGGTGTGTATAAGTGTAGCTATAATACTTCTCATTACATCATCCTAGTATATTGAAGTTATAGGTGATTCAATTAAGGAAATTAATAAAAAAAAATTATGGGTTGGATAAGTAAAATAAAAAAAATAAGTTAAGAGAAACCATTACCTTTAATTTGGGTAACTTCCATTGGTTTGAACCAAAATGGTTTAAACGAAGTTCATTCTATGTAAGTTTTGGCTTCTAGGTGGAAGATAGGGGTTTATAGATCTTAATTGGGCCTAGTTCCGGCAATCCAAAAGGATTTAGAGGTGTGAAGAATTTGTTAGAAGTGCTCTCCTTTTATAAGGGAGAGGAGGGGCTCTTTAGTAAAGTATAAAAATATTATTTTCTTATATAATAATAGTTGGCTTATAAAGGTCCAAAAATCATTTGAGTCGAATATATGATGACTCATGGTAAAAATAATATAATCCAATATGAATTGGATTGGTTTTGGATAATATTTTAATCCTTATAATTTTATTTATTTAAATCATTTTTTAACGAGGTAAATACTACATCATTATTGTGTCATAAATAATTTTATTTATTAAAAATATAAAAATTATTAAAAAACTAACATTATATAGGAAATACTTTTATATTTCCAATGAATATTTATAGTCAAAAAGTTTAATTATATAACACCAAATAAAAATTTATTTATTAAAAGATTTCTGTTTTTTTTATTTTGCCTTTAATTGAAAATAATTAATCTAAAGTGTCCTTATCATTAATAAGTGGCTCTATGGGGTCCTAATATTGACCCATGGATGCCCATGGTCGCCCATTACTCATCCAATAATGTTAGGTCATGTTTTAAGGTAATTTTTATTTATTATAATATTCTTTTTACCTTTAATTATCCTATTTACCATTAATCGTGATAAATAAAACTCAAAAGTTACTACTCACCAATTAATTATTTTCATATTATTGAACCACATTTTACTAACTAATAACAACCACATGTGTCTAATTTTCGAACTTCAAATCATAGAGGTGGTAAAATTTCATTTAAATGAAAATTTTAGTTTTTTTAATGAATAGTAAGTGGTTTCACTATTCATCGAAAATTGAAGTTTTTCAGAAATATACCAAAAATTCATCCTAAGATATATTTCATATTCTGAATTCAAAAATTATTTTTATTTTGAAAAGTAAAATCATAAATGTTTCATTGATTAATTTAAAATTAATTTTCAGAGTTAAAATAAATTGCGTGTTTTTAAGAAACAATAACTATCAAAAGATTGACACTTGTTTATGTCCACTTTCAAAGAGAAATTAATTTCAATGACCAAAATTTGACTAAATTGTAAAATTATATTCTAATTATACTTTAAGACCAATTAAAAAGATAATCTAACCATATAAATAAATTATATTAAAATGCAATTTTGAATTAAAATACAATATTTTCCATATTCATTAAAACATGAACGTTATATGAGAAACTCCAAATATTTACAAAAAGTAAATTTTGATGTCCCCATTATAAAGAAGGTTTTTATTTGGTCAGATATAATGTATTAAAGTGACCAAAACTAGATTCAAAGAGGGCTCTCCTTTAAAAGGTAGTAAATCGAACATTTAATGGAAATTATGCTAAAAATGAGATTCATTCACATATTAAGCCTCTAACTTTTATTGGATAAATGTAAATACATTTAACAAACATGTATAATAATATATTAGTTTGTTTTTTTCATTCTCTCCAATACAAAGTCTAGGAGTAAACTACCATTTAAAATAATAATAATATATTATTATTGTGAATCATAACATTTCAAAGAAACACGTTGTTGCATATAGGGTAATATATCTAACATAGAAACCCTTTTAAAATAAAATTAATATTTATTTCACAAATATTAATAAATACTAAATCTCTTAATCTTCATTTACGTGGGATGTTACAATAAATGACAAAGCTAAATCAATAGATTCAGTTGAATTTTGAATTTCAATCAAAAAATTGGATACACAAATCTAAATTGAGTGATTCTTGTTGGTTTGTATAAAAAATTTGTGTTTTTATAATATATCAAATTCCTAATTGTTCATTTTCATATCCAAAAGAATGTTAGAATTCAATCCATGTTTCCATTCTGGATTCTATTGTTTTTCTAAAAGACTTTTTGTTTACAATATTAACATTAGATAGAGATATTTATGTCATATTTTGGTTATTATCAATTCTATGGAATGATAATGAAATATTATAAATTTTAGTAAAGTTGATCACATTATAATTTAAATATTAATATATTTTTATTTTTTTCTGAAATTTGATATGTAAATATAATTACAGATTTTATAATTTTATAAATGTGAATATGGTTACATAAATTTTGGATACAAGAATTCAGATATGTCAAATATTTGATAACATAATATAGATATGTGGAATTTTTGATTTTTGATTTCTCTTATGTGAATATGATTACCCGAATCAGATACGTGAATCTCTTTATATGAATTCACTTTTTTGAATTAACAATGTGGGTTACCTTACATGAATTGAAATTGTTAATACACATATAAGAATTTGTCTACATCAGTTGTAATAAATGATTTTTATGTGAATTAATTAGTGTGGTTAAGTGATTTTCTATGTTTTTTTGTTATAAATATGTAAATATATTATATTTTTTATAATTATTATCATTTCTATTTTTAGACTTTTTTTATAATTTGTAATTAATTATTTCTCCAAAAATTAGTTATTAATTATTTAGTATCTATGTGAATATGTTTTGTATTTTTTATGATGAATTAGAAGATATTCACATATGATTATGTGTGTATGTATATTTACATTGAAATCTTGGAGGATGAGATATTAAAAAAATGGTTCTTCTATCAAGATTTAGACTCATATACTACCATAGAGTCTGTCAAGAATTTTAATATAGAATTTTAACTACAATGTTAATTGTTTAGATAATGATTCCCTACAAAACAATGATTCAATTTTTGTAGAATTTATATAGAGATATCAAGTGGATATTAACAAATTAATTTTTTTATAAAATAATTATGATACATTTATTTGAAAAATAATCTCAAGCATTATGAATGTATTTCATATTAAGAATATAATATTTAATTGATATAGAATTTGCAGAATTATTCTCGTATAAAATAAAAGAGTATTCCAAGGATATTATTATCATCTTTTAAGGATATAAGAGCCTTTAAATTAATTTTTTATATACTATAATATATTTTTAGATAAATGTTTTCATTTTATAATATATATAACTCGTTGTACATAATAATTCTAGGAGTGTCTCAGAACCCTGGTGATTCTCTTGGTCTAGTGGTGATTATGGCGGCGCTAGCGCCGACCTTCCCCCCATTGGGGGGGGGATCATCGGCTAGCGAGAGAACATGGTTTTTACATCATTTTTCAATGTCTGACTTCCTTACCCCTTTTCTGAAAATCTCGTTGAGTCCCAAAGCTCGAGATCTGCTCGAATGGTGCCCTAATATTCATATTTTGACATGGAAATTCATAGAATCTTCTGCGCTTCTGAATCTTACATTGATTGTGCAGTTTAGGCACATACACTCTTATGTGGATGCATTCGATAGGTTTATCATTGGTTCATGGGATCTTCAAAAAAGAGTGATTGTTGGTTTTCTTAGCAGGCTCCACATGATGAATCGGTTCGAGTCTGATGTATACCTCATTATAGCTTGGTCAAGGGCTCATCTTAGCTTCAATGGATGGTGATTATTACTATTACAGTGGTCCATTGATTTTCACATAAACCATGACACTCTGTCGGAATAATTATGGTTAAGCATCTCTAATATTCCACTACCTTTCCAGAATACTATTGTAATTCACGTGGAAGGAAATCTTGATGGAAGGTATTTGTGTTTTGATTCTCAAACGGATGTTGTGTGTCACCCGGTTAATCCCTAGGTTTGTGTGGAATTTGATGCATCCCAGATGCCTTTTGATATTTTGTGGATAACTATTGGAGAGGAGTACAAGTTCATACAGCAGGTGGTCTACGAGGACAATATGAATTATTTCTCTTCTTATCACCTCTTGGGTCATACAGTGGTGGTTTGCAATAGTTGAGGGAACATGAACGATTGTTTTTCACATGCCTAGGTGTCTACTCGAAGGGTGGGAGATTCTACATTAAGGGGTTTGGAGACTGGTGTGAGGGGAGGTCTAGGACAGAAGGAAATGGGACCTGATGGTGGAGATAAGGAACCTCACATTCTGGTTATG
The DNA here is from genome assembly GCA_963277665.1 of Viscum album. NCBI lineage: Eukaryota > Viridiplantae > Streptophyta > Magnoliopsida > Santalales > Viscaceae > Viscum > Viscum album. The sequence continues at coordinate 608,505,042 of OY728129.1, read as the reverse complement.
GAACAAAAACATGTTAAGGACTATAGAATGATGGTTTTTGATGGTCTTGGTTCTATACGAGGGGAAGGATATGTTCGTGGAATGGTGTTGGAGGATGGTGTGAGTGTGGATCCTATTCTAGAGGGGAAAAGACCAGAAGGAAGTGGTAGTGAGGTCCCGCCTTCAGGTGAGGCTGAAAAGATGGAGGATTTTATTAGAGAGTTGGTCGAGGGCGGTCAGGGAGCGGCAACTACTTTGGTTATGGTGAAATCATTGGAAGGGAATGTGTTGGATGTTTAAGTGGATCGAATTGATGAACAAATAGAGGGGGAGGTTCCCTCGGTACAATCATTGGGGTACGAGGGATCTAGTTCTTTTATGAAAGCTATCTTTACATGGGTGGGGGGCTAGAGGTATGTATATCACATCCATGCCTTTTATTTCATTATGAAATAGGTCTTAAAGCCTTTCCAATGTCATTTTTGAATCCTATTTATATGCTAATTCTAAATATGTGGATGTGGGTGATAGGGTCTCCATGAAGGAGAATATTGGTGGATTTCTGGGACAAGAAGAATTCACAAGGGCTATGGAAAATCATACTGATGGGGTTAAATGACTTTCTCAGATCGAAAGTAATACATTGAACCAAAGAAGGAGGAGTAATAGCGGGGGCAATGGTATTTCCTCCAAGTATTTCGTAGGTAAAGGGAAGGAGCCGGATGGGGGTGATAAAGAAAATATGAGTGGACCGAATTTCCGTTAGTTCAACGATATAGTACAAGGTGGGAATAAGAAGATGGATGAGTGTTAAGGAACCTCGTCTACAACTCCAAGAAGAAGAACTAGGAAAGACTACTCCTATCTCCTGTGCCCGGCAAGAACCCGATTTTCATTCAAGTGGGATTGTGGGATGATTTTTGCCTTTAAAAAAGATATCTTGGTCAAACATTCCTGTTAAGCCCAATCTCCTCTGGACCAGTCGAAGAGTTGGGAGTTTGGTGATATTGGGAGGTGGCATGGACTAAATTCTATTTTGGAATCAGCCATTGTAGAAGAAAAATCTTGAATGGGATGCAGAGACGATTACATGTACTATGATATGTAGTGTGGGGATGTTTATTTTGTTTGTGGTTGAATTACAGGTGTTGGTTTGTGGAGTTATAAGTCATTTGGTGTTGTTATGAATATTTCTTTGAACCTTGTTTTGGGTACTGGAAACCCATAATCCGGATCTTAAAATGGAAAAAAATGATTAGCAGCATATATAAAAATCCTCCTACATGTAAATATTTTGTTATAGGAATTTATAAAATATAATTATGTCCATTAATGTGTAAATATATCTTTCTATTTTTATATAAAACCGACAACGAATGAATTTATGTGATATAAAATTGACTCTAATTTACTCTTATGGGTTGTATAGTCTTTAACGTTGTCATAGAACATCATCAATCAACTAGATAATAATTTAAATTACAAGTTGACAGAGAATTATTATTTCTTCATTTGGATGGCCCTGAGGAAAACTTGATCCATAGAAATGTGTCTTTTGAAAATATTGTTCACTATTATATATTAACTTACAATTTATTTTTTGTAAGTGTATATGATGTATTTTTCACATCTAGTGTATATTGTATAGAGTTATAATATTCATATAGTAGGTCCATCTTGGTTTATTTTGTTTCCATATAAGACTTGTTCAAGTCTACGACCTTAGAAGACAATGTTACACTTCACCGAAAAATCAATTGATAATGGAAATACATCTATAAGTGTCAATGTTAGTTATATCCCCTTAGGATATTGGGTTCTTCTTGAATTATAACATATTAATAGTAATGACTTAGCCTATAAATGTTTATGTTGGATCTGAACCCATAAAATACTATGATATTTTTCCACTAATAAAAAACATAGATTTTTCTACACCCAAAAAAGGATAGTTTTAGGGTGTATCTTTTAAAAGTTTATGATGGGTCTTATCTTATAAAATGATATGTTTTTTTTGAACATGTATAATAAAATGAATTGGAGCAAACCTTAATGTGATAAAAATCCCGATTTAAAAATATTTGACTACCCTTAAAATGTGATATTATATATTCATTGATTTAGACACTAATAGAAAATTCATTAAACATGATGTGTTGTTTTGGGAAACCGATAATTGGAGTTCACTATATTTTTCCACTCACCCGACCTAAATCCCTCTCCATCACACTCCCAAAACCCAGCGACCCCCCTCTCCGTCAATCTCCCATGACCCCATGACCCACCACCATGCAGCCCTGTCCTCAATCCTGCTGCCTTCAAAACCTTTCGAACCTATCATGAACCGCCTCCATGCTCTCCCACCCCCATCAAACACTCTTTACACTATCAAGATATTTCTTCATGCTCTACCACCTCCATCGAGCCTCCCACTCCATCCCTTTAACGTTTGTCAGGATCTGTCGTTGGCCCCCTCGCCCCAATCGTTGAGCCCCACTATCAAGGCCACCTACCCACTTTCGAGCCCTTATTAAGGCCTCTCACCCCCTGTCAAGGCCTCCCGGTATCATGGAATCCCAATCATATCAACACCTTTACTCACAGCCCTTCCCTGTGTGTTTCGAATCATTTATCCAATTTAGTTAGTAGTTTTAGATTGGGGAATGAATATATTACATTATTTCCCCATATGAATAAATTTTTTTGGATCCCTGATTCTATCTAAAAATTATTACCATAAAAAATCATTTGAATTATGTCACCAAATTTTCTAATTATCTTTTTGTTATTATATCAGCAGTTGTTCACAACTGCATCAAGTATTTTTTTAGTATTAAATATTGACGTATCATCCCACACTATACTCTCAACATTATTAATATGAAAATAGATAGATTATTCAATCACTTTTCATCTATCACACTATTGTTTGCATCAAAACTACTTGTATGTGGTGAATTATCACCATGGACACAACATTCGTGTTGGGGAACTATTAGAGGAAAAATATAATACAAGTGAGGAACTACTACCTTCATCTATCTTTTTATCTTCCATTATTATATCACTCAAAATCCTCAACATATATTACTTTAATTTCGGGTTATATAAATTTCAATTCATCTAATGATTTTCATTTTTACATTCTTGCGATTCTTAGTTTTACAGTTTTCTTTCCATCACATACAAACCTTTGTTTTCTCATGCAGGTATTAAGTGGAATCTCATTACCACTTCAACTTCTTCCACTAATAAGATGTTCAATCAATAATATTTTTATATATACTACTTTTGATAAATAAAATAATCTTATTTTGATCTAAACCACTCACTTTAACTTCTCTTTCTTAATGACGGTCTCACAACACTTCTATATTCTGATGAACTTATTTAACATTTCATCTATATCAGATTATGATGGTAGAAAATGCGTCAACAATGATCTGATATCTGATGGTTTCACCAACCATGAGTATGAACTTATATAGGGTTTAAATTAAATAACTATTCTATATACATCCAATAAACTCATAGGAATAATTACACAATTTGACAAGAAAATGATTATATCGGCACAAAAATTAAACTCAAGAGAATACTAGTAGTATGAATAACACAAAAAACAAGGTTTTTCTCAATTATATTTTAATCCTCACCACCTATTATTCACATGTATGTGTATGAAACTCATCTTACAATAATAATCATCAATGATATACTATTCATATACAACACACACTTCAAATTCTATATTTTCAAAGACATCCAAAACTTTTATTATTCTCCCTAATATTTTACGTTTTCTCCCCTATATTTTATTCTTTAAATAAAATATTTATTCTATACACTACTGGAAAACTAACCTTTACCAATGGTTTGGAACCATTGGTATAGGCCTCCAAACCGTTGGTATATCCTATACCAACGGTTTGGAGAACTGTAACCATGTAAGCCGTTGGGATAGGTCTATACCAACGGTTTTGGAAACCATTGTTATATTTAATATGAAATCTATACCAATGGTAATGGAACCGTTGGTATATAAATTCCAAAAATAAAACATCCGCTGGGATTTGATCCTAGGACCCCTCGTTTATAATCGAACTACTTAACCACTAAGCTAATATCACTTTTGTAAACATAATTTCATAAATATATATATGTATTATCATAATTATTTAAAAGTTTGATTTATATAATGTTCTCTGTTAGTAGAACTGGAAAAAATTTAATGAAACTATCCCGATGGTTTTCAAAACCGTTGAGATATCCCTTTCCCAACGGTTTTCAAAACCATTGGGATAGGTTTGGGTGGGTTGAATTTATTTAGGCCGAAGGTTGAAATCCTAGGTGGTTTTTCCTAACGGTTTTGGTGAACCGTTGGGAAAGAGGCTCAAAACACACCCATTCCCAATGGTTTTCCAAACCGTTGGGAAAGGTGGGGAAATCTATGGCTTTCCCAACGGTTTTGGTGAACTGTTGGGAAATGGTAGCTATACCAACGGTTTTTACAAACCGTTGGTATAGAAGTGTTGGGAAAGATCATCTTTCCAGTAGTGATATCATCTAATTAATATGAACATACAAATTAAAATTTTATTTTCTAACCACAGTAAACATATAATACTTCAAATTCATCCTTTTTATCATCCCTGTTTATATATTTTCCACTTATATCCTTTGAGAATATTAGTGGTCTTATCGAGAAATAGTAAAACATCATACTAATTTAGTGTTAAAAATTCTATTTTTAATTTTAATTTCCTCACAAATAATGGTTTGGAAACCTTTACAATTATGTTATAGATTGGGTTTTATATCTGTTACATCAAGCTAATAGATACATTGTTGTGTGATTATATGTTTAATGGAATAATATTAATTTTTTCCCCAAACAATCAATATTCTAAATTTACACAACCTTTTCACTATAAAATTATTTCTCCAAGAATGAAACATATTATGACATGAAATTTAGTTTCACAATACAAGGTTCTATTATTTCAGATGTGACCTCACACATTAGTTTTATATTCTGATCATTAACACATGATATCTTCTATCACTTGAAAAAATCTTGGGAAAATGACTGAATCATTGATCTGAGTTTTGATGCATTTCCAATTCTAGGATTGATTTTTCTAATTTTATGTGTTTTGGAACAATATTCTAGTGATTTCAATTTTAGATAATTTATTCCTAACTGAATGAAATAATAACTAAATCAATCTTAAATTGATGTTATTTATATATATATATATATATATAATTCTGGGAGTTTCGATTGTATTTTTTGGTTCAACTCTGGTACAAAACAACACAAATTTATTTAATTTTTTATGATTTACCTAACATTATTATTTGAGTTAATTATTTATTAAATTTATATGTGTGTAGGTGCATGAACACATATGTATATATGTTAAAACTTATACCTGAAGTGACATCTAAACATCCTATTAATGGTACAGAAGTGGTGGTAAAGTTAAAAAAGAAAATAAAAATAACTCATATTTAATTTATTGATATTCTTAAGATACCTAATATTTATATATATATTTGGATATGGATATAGATGGTGGACATCGCAGTGATTTCATTGGTGATCTAGATGAGGATAAACCTCATACAACAGGTAATTTACACTACAATTTTATTATCACATATGAATTATGAATTCATATTTATTCCTGAACCATTAGTTTTATTTACTCCACTTTATGTCTTGTAAATTTATTTTTTGTCATTAATTTTATTATTTTATGTTATACAATATTGTTAATATTGATATATCACGTAACACTTCATTATATTAATATTTATCATCCTTGAGGTTTAATTTGGTGGTTTCTCTATTTTGGTCTCATTTGATTATATAGATATATCATTAGTAGATTATGTAATTATTATAGTTTATTCATATGGTATGTTATGTAATTATGGAAATTTAGTCATATAATATATCATGTAATAATGAAACTTTTTATGAGGTCAATTTAAAATATGCAAACACTCCTAGTTATTGCATGGAATGTTATCAGGTATGTCAACTAGATATAGTGGGCTTCCCATATCACATATTCAAATAGATTTTATAGGACCCATAATTAAATAAATAAATTTTTAATAAAGTGTTGAGATATATCATTCATGATCAATATATCCAATTTATAATTTCTATTTATCATGGAATTTTTATCCTCATTTAAACAATACAATTTTCCTCTACTTCTTTATTCTCATTTTTCTTGGATGAAATGAATTTATCATCAGATTAAATCACCCGAAATATCATCCTCTTCTTCATCAAATAGCTTCCAAAAAATCTATAGCATTCAATTTTTATTACTAGATAAAATATAAAAAACCTCAAATGTGGTGGAAAAATTATTTCATTTTTTATTGATCATTTCTCTTGAAAAAATATATAGCTTAAATTTAAATACATACACATTTGTAATAGATCATCCTTTCTCCAATATCACTCAAAAAAACTCTGGTCATTATGAGTAAAATCATGAGACTAACTATTGTGTTTGAATTTGTTTTCATTTTCATTATTCTTGAAATTTATATAATTCCATTTTCTAGATCAAATAATACATGCAGTGGTTCTCCTCTAGTCTTCCATAAAAAGGCTCAGAATGAGGGATTTCTAAGAATATTGATGTTTTGATCATGAAATCACATCATAATGATCATGTGATTTAGTTATCCCCTTAGAATAAAATATTATGGAATCTTGGTATATTTCATCCAGTGGGTATAATAATTCAATAATATAATTTTCAACATCGTAAATATATTATAGGTCACGTGATGGATTCCCTTAAAATGACTGAATTTTAATTATGATATTTGAATTTCCCAACCCGGGTAAGCTACACAACAATTTTCTATGACTCTTAATTTCGCTACATGAAACATCATTCTGGTATGTCATTGTTGAATTTAGTTACATAGTTGAATTTGGTGATGTAATTTTTTATGTGGGTCATTTGGTTGTGTCAACAAACTCATTTACGTAGATCTTTACGTTTGTAAACATTTAAATAAATTGTTATTTTAGCCACCTAGGGTCACCTATGTTGTTGGATTTGATATACATGTAACTTGCAAGTAGGTTCTTTTTCGGATTTTTTTATCATTTTGATCCAGGATCTTCCAAATTGTCATTATTTATTATCAATATATTCATAAACACTTCAAAACAACTTTTGAAATATATAAAACATTATCAAACACATCAAACTTATTAAAAAACAATCTACGACATGTAAAACACTCTTCTTAGATTTCTTTAATTGTCATGCACAGTAGTTAATCACTTCAACATCAGTTTGGTCTTCATTCAAATGTGTTACAACAATGAATGTAGCATCTATAATCATAAGTACATGGGGATGGACTCTCCCTATGCTACCATCTTCAATATGTTCTTGCTTATATATATGGTTATCTACCTATAGAATATAGTGAGGATTTTGTTAATGATTGATAATAAATGAATTCATGATGATATATTGTTACTAGTATTAATTAAAGTTGTTATCTTGGGAATATAATGATAGAATTAGATCATTTTTTCCATAATGTATGTTTATCATTTTGGAATTTGATTAAATAGAAGCTATCCACTACACCTATGGGATATATTCAAATAATAACATTGAATTTATTAATAATGGTGTTGCTCAAAAAGTGAGTCTGACTCTCTCATACAAGATCCTATGGTGATCGAAGATGAGTTGGATGGTATATAGTCTCCCCTAGGGAAATCTATATCTCTTCCACCTTATACTTCTTCTGTCTCTTTTCTTACTAATTAATTGAATGAGATAAAACTTCTTTAATGAATGCGATGATGTAAATCATCCTTGGATTTAGAAATTTGATTGAACTCACAAGAGAAGAAAAAATCTCAAGGATAGTGTCCCATGTAATTTCTCACCAACATCAAAGACTGTTTTTAAAGATAGATATGAAGAATAAAAAGATTTATCATTTATGATCTATAAATAGTGTAAAATGAAAATTTTATTTTATGTACTACTACATTAACCTCTTAACCTACTCCAAATCTGTAACAGCCCGAGATTTTATGAAAAATATTCTTTTTATTTTATTAATGTCTTGTGTTGTACGCTACACCAAAAGGAGCTTGCACAACACACATCCTTGACTTGCCTTGCATTACACGCAATCGCGACCTTCCTCGATAGCGTGTGTAATACGCAATACCGAGTTTCACTAAACAACGATATGCTATTAAAATGTTATTAAAACTAGCCGTTATGAATAGTAATAACCACTTTTTGAAATTTTGTAAATTTTATTTTTCAAAATGGATTTCATTTTTGGATTCGGAGTATCGAATTTAGCCTAAGGTGAAATTTTGGTACATTTCGGATAACTTTCATATTCTGATGAATAGTGAAAATTACTAAATTTTAATTAAAAACAACTTTTTTAATCGAAATTATTAATAGTGATAAATTATTAATTTGAGTGGTTTTAAAGTATATTTAGAATATATTTTTACAATTTAATACAATGTTGGTCATTGGTTGTAATTTCACATTTAAACCAGACATAATCAAGTGTCAATCTTTTGATAGATATTGTTTCTTAAAAACACGCTATTTGTTTTAACAGCGGGATTTAATTATAAAATTAATTAATGCAACTTTTGTGTTATGAATTTGGTAAAATAGACTTCATTTTTGAATTCGGAATATGAAATATAGCTTAGGATGAAATTTTGGCATTGTTCTGAAAAACATCAATTTTTGATGAATAGTGAAACTACTAAGTGGTAGGTTAAAAACTGAATTTTGCATAAAACATAATTTTACCGCTTCTGTGAATGGAATTTCGAAAATCCGAGAGACACGGTTAATATCAAGGACTAAAATGTGGTTCAATGAGATGAAAATAATTTTTTGGTGAATAGTAACTTTTTACTTTTTTACCGCGGTTAATAGTAAATAGGGTAACTAAGGGTAAATATGATATTAATATTACCCTAACACATGTCCTAATCCTATTGGACAAGTGTATTTCGACCAAAAACAAACTTAGGAATAAAATATGACCATTTAGGCCCACTTGGATTAGATTAGGACATTTATTATTAATTTATTTAAAGAAGGGTTAAAATAGTTAAAATCAAAGTTTAATAAGTAAACCATTTTTAATATGGGGTTATACATAAGATAAATTCGATTGTAAATATTTATTAGAAAGCTAAAAGGATTTCCTACATGATGGTATTTTATTTGTAATTTTTAGACATCAAATAATTTAATTTATTTATGACACAACGATGATGCAGTAATTATCTTTTTAATGAAATATTGACATAATTGATGTTATATGCACCAAAATAAATGTAATTTGAGATTTTTTATGAATTCCACTAATTTTCTAGGTTACTATGATATATTAATGTTGATTTAATCAACTTGGTTCGAACATTTAATCCTGTTATGACTTTCACAAAAATCATATATCAAATAGTGTCAAAATTGACACAAAATAGTTTTTAAATCAAATATTATATTACTAATTGTTATTTTATTCCTAAAAAACTAAGGTTCGGCCAAATGACTTAGATAAGGATATATATATTAATAATAAACAATTTGGGGTTCGTTTGGCATGTTATAGTAAGTGTATTAACCATATAGTGAAAGAAAACAAAAAGACACGGTAAAAGTTAAATTATTTAACTTAGAGTTAAATCAAATTGATAAGGTTTAAAATAATATCCAAACATGTCTAAATTTGATTGGTTGATGAGATTACAACCCTATCTCATCTAATCTTCGAATATGAGTCATTTTTTGAGGTTTTTAAGTGGGGTTAGATTTATTATAAATTAATATTTTTAAGAATTCCTAAGGTGCCCCTCTCCTCCCCTATAAAAGGACACCTCCTCCCCCTCCTCCTCACACCAATTTGAGCACTCAAGCTCGGCCAACCCCTGCCAAAATCTCTTCTCCACTTCCCTAGAAACATCCTAGAGGTTCTGGTCTTACTCAAAGACCAATTTTAGTTCCCTAAGAGGAGGTCTCCAAAAGGCGCTTCAAAGAAGAGGTAATTACCGTTACCAATTCTTTCATCTTTATTTCTTCTTCCACTTCTTCTTCTTAGGTTGTTTCATTATGAAGTAATAACATCAGTATCACTCATATACTGATATGTTATTATAAGTATGAAACAACCCTATTTTACCATCTATCCATCCTACAGAAAAAGAAATCACCGCGCGTGCGTACGTACGGAATACCGTCTCCACGCCGTGGTGTAATCTATTTTCCACCACCACCTTACATGGATGGGTATAATGGTGTAAAAAATAACTATACATAGTTATTACAACATCATATTGATTCTGATATATTGTATAATTCACTCCAATTCAATTCAATATTTATAGAAATGATATCATCGCTCGTGCGTACGTACGGACTACCGTCTCCACGACGCGATGAGATTCATTCTCCATGTTAACCATTTAAGAATGATTATAAAGTATATATAAGAAATAATAATGAAATATATTACATTATAAAGCTACTGGATTTATGTATATATATACATATGTATGTCATCTATTTACTTCCATTTCAAGACAATAAGGAAAGGAAAAGAGCGTTCATGCGTACGTACGGACTACCGTCTCCATGAACGGTGTTTTTCATTTTATTTATCTACCTATTATATATATATATACTGAATATATATGATATATAAATCATATTTTATATTCTGGAAGTAATTAAATCATGATATAAGTAATGATGATGTCAAGAACAACAAGTCAAAACACCTACGATAAATGAAGCGATTTTACCCAAAACGCTTCTTTAACATGGAATTTACAAAAGAACGGGTAATATAATGTCATAAGTGAACCATATATGATATCATAACAATGAATATGATTCTGTAATAAGTCAATAACATGATTTAAATCATTATACAGGAGGTTCGGACACTTACAAAGCAAGTCGGACCTAAGGTAAGGGAAATATCACAATCTCATTTTTATCCGAGATTGTTTATTCGTAAGTATTTACTGGGGTGTATTTTATCATCCACATCCATGTTCCCTCAATATGTAATATTGTTTCCATCCACTTACAATATTTTAAATCCAATTTTACCCTTAGGTGAGTTTTTAGTAAAGAATATGAAAGGAATCTTTTGTCGTTTTTTTTATATACGAGGTACTTTTTGACTTTTCCGACAAAAGTACGAAGAATGTTTTTTTTAACTTATACGGCACAAACGGATTTATACTGTTTTATAAAGCCTTATTTTCATGAAGCTTCCTCTAAAATATTTCATAAATATTTTCAATAAAATCTTTTTCTTTTAAAATTGCATGATGTTTTGTGAAAAGAAATTGATTTTGAAGAAAAAAGGAAATTTTCCTCAAGAATTCATTTCAAGTGTTTTATCAAAATTATTTTCCATCTAAGATAATAAAGGGTTCTATTTCTATACATATTGTTACACTTATTTGACTATGTTGTGATGGAATTATGTTTATGAATTCCTTTATCTTATATGAATGGTTTTATGATGTCATGTTGTTTAAGAATCCCATTTTTATTACATGGGTTATGCAATGATGTATGATTTATGATTTTGTGGCACACATAAGAAAGGATTCATTATAAGATGGGTGGGACCTATATCTCCCTCCAATGCATTGGGTAAAGATTTTATATCTCATGAGATAGACATGGCTGGAATGGTAGGTTATACCGGTTCAGTGAAACAGGACTGAAACGAGGATTACTCGATTCAGAAAGGGACTTTGTCCACTAAGATAGTCTTGGCAATTAGTCTTGACTAACAAGAAATGATTCTCTATGATTATGTGTGTATGACAAAAAGTTTCATGTTTTAAGTTATGATTATTGGGATTACATTTCACTTCTATGATTTAGCCCATGTTATGAAATTATGATCTCTTTTGCAGGTTAAGATTTCCAAAAGCTATGTTCTTATGTATATGATGTGATTGATATTTCTTTTTTTTACCCTTACTGAGCATTTGAGCTCACCCTTTTATGTTTTCTTTTCCCCAGGATATAAAGAAAGGTTTTAGGTAAAAAAAAGGGATGACCTTTATGGGAGATATTGAAGAACTTTCACCACGATTAGAAGATTACGTTCCGAGTTTCCAAAGACACTAAACTATTACGATCCTTTAGTGTGTGTTTTTGTTATATACTAAGTATTCCGCAAATGTAATGTAATGTCCATGTACGTCAAGCTTTGGGTCTCTACAGTTGGTATCAGAGGAAAGGTTTAGTCAACCTTTGGAAACTAGGATGCGAAAACGTTAGTGAGATCCCTAGAGATATTTCTAAGGTATGTTTAGGGATGTCCCTAAGGTTAAGTATACGTATAGGTTATAGTACTAGAACTACGCTAACGATCATAGAATTAAACCTAAGATGTTAGATGTTCAAGGTACTCCCCCTTTATTATGTTGTTTTCCCTAGCATGATTTTTGCCTCTCACACTATTCTTTTTGGGTTTTAGAAAATGGCTGGAAACAAGGTGATTCACGATAATGGAGGAAATGATGGACAATGGAATGATATTCTTTATGAGCAACCAAATGAAATGGGATTTGGAAGTCCAAACATCATTATTATGCCGAATCAGCAATCTCATAATATGATCAATAAAGTAAAATTTGGTAAGTTTCCTGACTCGGCTAATAAGAGAAAGATGGAGTTTCATGATGATCATAGAGGAAAGAAAGTTCAATTTCCCCTATGTAAATCATGTGGGAAGAGGCATCAAGGAGAATGTTTCAAAGGAACTGGAAGATGCTTTGGGTGTGGAAAAGAAGGACACAAAGCCAGTAAGTGCAAAGGAAAAGGTTCAGTTAATACTAGGGATGAGGATAATGGTATTGCTACGACATCAAAAATGGTTAAGTGTTTTAAATGTGGAATGTATGGGCATTATGCAAACAAATGCCCTAAGGGAAAGACTTATGAAGAGAATCAGTATGGTCATATGGGAAGTATTTATGTGGATGATGATGAAGAGACTACCAATGGTATGTGAGATGAAAGAATTGTTGAAGCTCGATCAATGGTTTAAGAATGTAGTGGAATGATTATATGTTTATCATGTGTAATGTTGTATAAGTAATCTCATGGTACTATGGAATAAAGAGACATGTAAGGATTGTAACATTGTTGTCTGATTAATGTTACCAGTATCCATGAAAGGTTATTCAGATATTTTTGGAATGAAGATGATATGCGCATAATGAAGGGATAAGGGGAAAATGAAATGTTTGACAGTATTCATGAGCTCATGATTGATATAAGGACTAAGTGATATCATGGTTTGAGTATATAGAATTTTGAGGATTTCGGTATGTGAAAAGTGTTAACTTTTAACTGCATTCAAGTTTTCACTAAGGTTCAATGGGTATTCAAGAGAGTACAAGATTAAGGCCTTTAAATGTTTGGAATGTGACCAACAAGATATATCTTATGATATATGGGGATCAACGATGGTATTAAATCTCTGGTAATCGTTTTCACTATATTATGAGAGTGGACTGCAGTATTATGTATAAGCCTAAAGATTAGACTGGATTATGTTGGACATAAGTTAGTATTGTTTAAGGATAGAAGATTTTCGATATTATTGATGGGATGTTATAGTAACGTAGTTTTAGAAAAAGGGACAACCTGCAGGACGGGCGACAACCCATCGCTTCGGACAAGGCTGTAGGAATCGAACCCACAACCGAAGTGCGACTGGCCTTTATCGCCTACCACCGACCTACAGGAAGTCCCTGTTTAGTAGAAACTAGTTTTATTATATTAAGCAGTATGATATATGAAGTATAAGTCCATTTTAGGAACTATATATGATTAATCTCACTATAGAATGACTTATGTATATTTAATAACTTTTCCTTACCTTTTGTTTGAGACAGATGGAATGACCCGTCATTCTATCACATGATCTGCTAACACTTCACGAATAACAAATCCAACTTCATTTATTTAAGAGATGAAGTGGAAATTGTTCAAGGCACGAACAACAGTGATATTGTATCAAAATAGAGTAAGTATTTATTCTAATTCAAATTTTAAACTTTAGGGAAATGATCTTGAAAACCAAAAATGTTGTCCTAGTGATCTTATACCTGATGAATCAGATGGTACCTTAGATCGTCACAAATTTATGGATTTGTGATTACTGGCTTTTCCATAGCCATGTTCTCTACCACTCTCCATCAGAACATGATGGTTAGATTTCTCTTCCATATCCATATTTTCACCTATGTGGAAACCCGGTGATTAGTTTATTTGGGTAATCGTTACATTTCATACTTTAGTTTTTAAATCCAAGTTTTGGTATTCCCTTTTACGATGTGGGTTTCTATTAAAGAAACTTTCGAATAGTAAACCATTTATAACCCCGACGAATTTCGAGGGCGAAATTCATTTTAAGGGGGGTAGAATGTAACAGCCCGAGATTTTATGAAAAATATTCTTTTTATTTTATTAATGTCTTGTGTTGTACGCTACACTAAAAGGAGCTTGCACAACACACATCCTTGACTTGCCTTGCATTACACGCAATCGCGACCTTCCTCGATAGCGTGTGTAATACGCAATACCGAGTTTCACTAAACAACGATATGCTATTAAAATGTTATTAAAACTAGCTGTTATGAATAGTAATAACCACTTTTTGAAATTTTGTAAATTTTATTTTTCAAAATGGATTTCATTTTTGGATTCGGAGTATCGAATTTAGCCTAAGGTGAAATTTTGGTACATTTCGGATAACTTTCATATTCTGATGAATAGTGAAAATTACTAAATTTTAATTAAAAACAACTTTTTTAATCGAAATTATTAATAGTGATAAATTATTAATTTGAGTGGTTTTAAAGTATATTTAGAATATATTTTTACAATTTAATACAATGTTGGTCATTGGTTGTAATTTCACATTTAAACCAGACATAATCAAGTGTCAATCTTTTGATAGATATTGTTTCTTAAAAACACGCTATTTGTTTTAACAGCGGGATTTAATTATAAAATTAATTAATGCAACTTTTGTGTTATGAATTTGGTAAAATAGACTTCATTTTTGAATTCGGAATATGAAATATAGCTTAGGATGAAATTTTGGCATTGTTCTGAAAAACATCAATTTTTGATGAATAGTGAAACTACTAAGTGGTAGGTTAAAAACTGAATTTTGCATAAAACATAATTTTACCGCTTCTGTGAATGGAATTTCGAAAATCCGAGAGACACGGTTAATATCAAGGACTAAAATGTGGTTCAATGAGATGAAATTAATTTTTTGGTGAATAGTAACTTTTTACTTTTTTACCACGGTTAATAGTAAATAGGGTAACTAAGGGTAAATATGATATTAATATTACCCTAACACATGTCCTAATCCTATTGGACAAGTGTATTTAGACCAAAAAAAAACTTAGGAATAAAATATGACCATTTAGGCCCACTTGGATTAGATTAGGACATTTATTATTAATTTATTTAAAGAAGGGTTAAAATAGTTAAAATCAAAGTTTAATAAGTAAACCATTTTTAATATGGGGTTATACATAAGATACATTCGATTGTAAATATTCATTAGAAAGCTAAAAGGATTTCCTACATGATGGTATTTTATTTGTAATTTTTAGACATCAAATAATTTAATTTATTTATGACACAACGATGATGCAGTAATTATCTTTTTAATGAAATATTGACATAATTGATGTTATAAGCACCAAAATAAATGTAATTTGAGATTTTTTATGAATTCCACTAATTTTCTAGGTTACTATGATATATTAATGTTGATTTAATCAACTTGGTTCGAACATTTAATCCTGTTATGACTTTCACAAAAATCATATATCAAATAGTGTCAAAATTGACACAAAATAGTTTTTAAATCAAATATTATATTACTAATTGTTATTTTATTCCTAAAAATCTAAGGTTCGGCCAAATGACTTAGATAAGGACATATATATTAATAATAAACAATTTGGGGTTCGTTTGACATGTTATAGTAAGTGTATTAACCATATAGTGAAAGAAAACAAAAAGACACGGTAAAAGTTAAATTATTTAACTTAGAGTTAAATCAAATTGATAAGGTTTAAAATAGTATCCAAACATGTCTAAATTTGATTGGTTGATGAGATTAAAACCCTATCTCATCTAATCTTAGAATATTAGTCATTTTTGGAGGTTTTTAAGTGGGGTTAGATTTATTATAAATTAATATTTTTAAGAATTCCTAAGGTGCCCCTCTCCTCCCCTATAAAAGGACACCTCCTCCCCCTCCTCCTCACACCAATTTGAGCCCTCAAGCTCGGCCAACCCCTGCCAAAATCTCTTCTCCACTTCCCTAGAAACATCCTAGAGGTTCTGGTCTTACTCAAAGACCAATTTTAGTTCCCTAAGAGGAGGTCTCCAAAAGGCGCTTCAAAGAAGAGGTAATTACCGTTACCAATTCTTTCATCTTTATTTCTTCTTCCACTTCTTCTTCTTAGGTTGTTTCATTATGAAGTAATAACATCAGTATCACTCATATACTGATATGTTATTATAAGTATGAAACAACCCTATTTCACCATCTATCCATCCTACAGAAAAAGAAATCACCGCGCGTGCGTACGTACGGAATACCGTCTCCACGCCGTGGTGTAATCTATTTTCCACCACCACCTTACATGGATGGGTATAATGGTGTAAAAAATAACTATACATAGTTATTACAACATCATATTGATTCTGATATATTGTATAATTCACTCCAATTCAATTCAATATTTATAGAAATGATATCATCGCTCGTGCGTACGTACGGACTACCGTCTCCACGACGCGATGAGATTCATTCTCCATGTTAACCATTTAAGAATGATTATAAAGTATATATAAGAAATAATAATGAAATATATTACATTATAAAGCTACTGGATTTATGTATATATATACATATGTATGTCATCTATTTACTTCCATTTCAAGACAATAAGGAAAGGAAAACAGCGTTCATGCGTACGTACGGACTACCGTCTCCATGAACGGTGTTTTTCATTTTATTTATCTACCTATTATATATATATATATACTGAATATATATGATATATAAATCATATTTTATATTCTGGAAGTAAGTAAATCATGATATAAGTAATGATGATGTCAAGAACAACAAGTCAAAACACCTACGATAAATGAAGCGATTTTACCCAAAACGCTTCTTTAACATGGAATTTACAAAAGAACGGGTAATATAATGTCATAAGTGAACCATATATGATATCATAACAATGAATATGATTCTGTAATAAGTCAATAACATGATTTAAATCATTATACAGGAGGTTCGGACACTTACAAAGCAAGTCGGACCTAAGGTAAGGGAAATATCACAATCTCATTTTTATCCGAGATTGTTTATTCGTAAGTATTTACTGGGGTGTATTTTATCATCCACATCCATGTTCCCTCAATATGTAATATTGTTTCCATCCACTTACAATATTTTAAATCCAATTTTACCCTTAGGTGAGTTTTTAGTAAAGAATATGAAAGGAATCTTTTGTCGTTTTTTTATATACGAGTTACTTTTTGACTTTTCCGACAAAAGTACGAAAAATGTTTTTTTTAACTTATACGGCACAAACGGATTTATACTGTTTTATAAAGCCTTATTTTCATGAAGCTTCCTCTAAAAGATTTCATAAATATTTTCAATAAAATCTTTTTCTTTTAAAATTGCATGATGTTTTGTGAAAAGAAATTGATTTTGAAGAAAAAAGGAAATTTTCCTCAAGAATTCATTTCAAGTGTTTTATCAAAATTATTTTCCATCTAAGATAATAAAGGGTTCTGTTTCTATACATATTGTTACACTTATTTGACTATGTTGTGATGGAATTATGTTTATGAATTCCTTTATCTTATATGAATGGTTTTATGATGTCATGTTGTTTAAGAATCCCATTTTTATTACATGGTTTATGCAATGATGTATGATTTATGATTTTGTGGCACACATAAGAAAGGATTCATTATAAGATGGGTGGGACCTATATCTTCCTCCAATGCATTGGGTAAAGATTTTATATCTCATGAGATAGACATGGCTGGAATGGTAGGTTATACCGGTTCAGTGAAACAGGACTGAAACGAGGATTACTCGATTCAGAAAGGGACTTTGTCCACTAAGATAGTCTTGGCAATGAGTCTTGACTAACAAGAAATGATTCTCTATGATTATGTGTGTATGCCACAAAGTTTCATGTTTTAAGTTATGATTATTGGGATTACATTTCACTTCTATGATTTAGCCCATGTTATGAAATTATGATCTCTTTTGCAGGTTAAGATTTCCAAAAGCTATGTTCTTATGTATATGATGTGATTGATATTTCTTTTTTTTACCCTTACTGAGCATTTGAGCTCACCCTTTTATGTTTTCTTTTCCCCAGGATATAAAGAAAGGTTTTAGGTAAAAAAAAGGGATGACCTTTATGGGAGATATTGAAGAACTTTCACCACGATTAGAAGATTACGTTCCGAGTTTCCAAAGACACTAAACTATTACGATCCTTTAGTGTGTGTTTTTGTTATGTACTAAGTATTCCGCAAATGTAATGTAATGTCCATGTACGTCAAGCTTCGGGTCTCTACAAAATCCATATACAAACAAATAAAAATATCACAGGGATCCACAAGTCATTCAATTTCATCATGTACTTTTTAAAGGATAACACGCTTTAAAAACTTATTTGGGGTAAAAACCAAGAGAAGAACCTTTGAATTTCATGACATTAGGAGAAAAAAAACTTGAAGTGAATTATGACATTTATGAGTATATGATGCTTGAATTAGACATTCGTAATGCTCGAAATGACCTATTATTTAGTTTTTCATGGGTAACACCCATTAAAAATGTGTTTTGGGGGTTCAAAACCAACCGAATGACATCCAAATGTCAAGAAAACATATGAAAAAATTAGGGTGAATTTTGAAATGTTCATGTAGAAGAAATTTCAATTAGAGGTGATATTTTCCCAGATGACTAAAAATGCCCTTTTAGTTCATAAAACACCATAACACATTTCAAATGGTTATATAGACAGCTTAATACATCAGAATGTCTTCAAATCAAATGAAAGTTATACTATTATTATTGATGACATGTAAGAGTAGATGACACATAAATTAAACATGAATTCTACCTGGAATGACCGAATATGTTGGTTTTAGTGGTTTGACACCCTTTTAAATTACGAAGGGGTATAAACTGACTGAATGTTATTCGATTGTGTTGAAATTATAATATAAAATCATAAATGTGAATTAATATATGGTCAAGTAGATGATACATCAATCAATAGTTTTTTCGGGGGGATGGAAAAAACAATTATAGTGTCATAAAACTTGAAAACATGCATTTATCTGTTAAAAATATAGAAAATGACCTCATATTTACCCCAAATCATTTAAAACCATCTTATTATTATTCATTATTTGTAAAAGCAGACGACACATCCCTAGGACATGTGTTATGCTCAGAACGACCGAATATGTGGGTTTTAAGGGATTTATGCCCTTTGAAAAGGTGCATCCATGGGTCAAAACCAACCAAATGACATCTTAATGTTATACAATCAAATAAAAGTGATCATAGTTTGGATTGTAATATGGATGAGGATATGAAACAAAAATATGATGTTCCGTTTTCCTAGGAAGATCGAAAATGTACTTTTAGTGTCATAGAACAACAAAACACATGTTTAACCATCATATCCATATCTATCATCCATGCAATGACATAAAACCATAGTAAAACTATCTAATTATTATTTATGATGTATAAGAGTAGTCAACATGTCATTTAGATGTTCAATATTCTTGGAACGAATGAATATGTGGTTTTTAATGGATTGATGCCCTTTAAAACATCATGGGGGTCAGAACCAACTGAACCGCCTCAAAATGAGGTTAAATCAGATGATAACAACCATAGAGTTAATTTTCAAATGGTAGAGTAAAAGATACATCAATCAGAGCTATCATTTGACCAGGATGACAGAAAACTCACATTTAATGTCACAAAACACCAAAACATGCATATAACGGTCAAATATATAGTAAACTACCTCAAAATGAATTAAAATCTCAATAAAATTTTATTATTATTATTATTATTATTCATGATGTGTATGAGTAGAAAGAACATCAATTGGATGTGTGGATTTCTTAAAACATCTGAATATGTGGTTTTTACTGGTTTGACTCCCATTAAAAAGGACTGGTTTGCGATCAAAACCACCTGAAAGACATTTTAGTGTTGTGAAATAAGATAAAACCATTTTTATAGTGATTTTTTATGTGTTTGAGTAGAAGGAACATCAATCAGATGTGTCGTTTACTAGAGATGACTGAAAACGCACTTTTAGTGGCATAAAACACCAATACGGTCATTTAACATCCAGATCCATAACTAACGACCACATAATGACTTGAAATTAAAGTTAATCTATCTTATTATTAATCATGACGTGTAATTGTAGGATACATGTCAATCATATTTCCATTCTACCCCAATTGACTGAATATGGTGGTGTTAAAATATTGACACATTATAAAATTACATAGGGGATAAAAAAAACCGAGCAAACTTTAAAAATGGTGAAATGATTCAAAAACAACCATTGATTGAATTGTGAAATGTTTGAGTAGAAGATATATCAATAAGAGGTTCTATATTTCAGAGGTGATGGAAAATGCACTTATAGTGTCAAAAAACTCCAAAACATGTTTTTAACTATCAGATATATATAAAATGACCTCACAATTAATTTAAATTATATGAAAACAATATCATTATTATTCATGAAGTTTATGAGACGATACCACATCAAATGGACCGTTTGTATGCCCGGAACAACTGAATATACAGTTATTAAATGTTTTACTCCGTTTAAAAAGTTGTTTCTGATGGTCAAAACCAACCAAATATCATATTAATTCTATGAATGAAAACAACGATAGTGTTAATTATGAAATGGTCAAGCAGGAAAAATGTCAATCAATGGAGTTGTTTGGTCTGGATGATCAAAAACACACACTTAGTTTCATAAAACATCAAAACACACATTTAATGGTCAGATCCAAAGAAAACAACCTCATAATGAATTGAATTCATAGGAAAACGAAATTATTATTATTAATGATGTGTGTAATGAGATAATAATTCAATTGGATGTGGGGTTCGCCCATAACAACTGAATTTTTAGTTTTTAGAGGTTTAATTCCATTTTAAAAGGTGGGTTCGGGGATAAAAACCCATTGAACATATGAATGCAGTGAAAATAGATGGAAACATTATATGGTAAATTGATAAATGGTTGAGATGGAAGAATATCAATCAAAGGCACTGATTTCCGGAGATGACTAAAAATGCAATTTTAGTGTCATAAAATATCAATGCGTGATAGTTACA
Organism: Viscum album; assembly: GCA_963277665.1. Classification (NCBI taxonomy): domain Eukaryota; kingdom Viridiplantae; phylum Streptophyta; class Magnoliopsida; order Santalales; family Viscaceae; genus Viscum; species Viscum album. The sequence continues at coordinate 608,483,496 of OY728129.1, read as the reverse complement.
TCCATACCTAACTACATCAGAATGACTTGAAATCATTTTACAACTATATTATTAATATTCATGATGTGTAATAGTATATGAAATGTCTATTAGAGGAGAATTATTTCAATGGTGACAAAAAATGAGCATTTAGTGTCACAGAACTCCAAAACATGCATTTAACTATCATATATAAATAAAAACACCTCATAATGACTTGAAATCACATGAAAATAATCTTATTATTATTCATGATGTGTATGAGTAGAGGACACTTCAATCGGAATAGTGGAATATACATAATGACTGAATATATAGTTTTTAAAAGATTAAACCCCTTCAAAAAGGTGTGCCTGAGGGTAAAAACAAACCAAACGACATCTAAATGCCTTGAAATCATAATAAAACAATTCTATAGTATATTTTGAAATGAAAATGTAGATAGAACATCAATCAGAGGTTCTGTTTTCCATTGATGTTTGAAAATGTACTTTTAGTGTCATAAAACACCAAAACTCGTGTTTAATGGACATATTCATAACAATGGACCCCATAATTACATGAAATCATAATCAAACTGTCTTATTATTATTCATGACATGTAATAGAAGATGCCAGATCAATCAGACATGAATTATTTCTAGAATGACAGGAATATGTGTTTTTTAGAGGATTAACACCCTTAAAAATATCATTGGGGGGGGGGGGTCAAATCCAACTGAATGTACTTAAATGACATAAAACCAGATGAAAAAAACCGTACAATGAATTATGAAATAGTTGACCAGACATTATATCAATCACCTGTTCCATTTGGTTGGTTTTGAATTATTTATTCACATTTTTACATCATATATAATAAAAATAAGACTTATACAAGGTAAATATATAATTGAATTATATTATTTATTTCATTCATCATAAATAATAATCACTAAAATGAATTTTTTACTAATTTTTTTGAATAAATAATTTCAATAAGGCATGTTTTATTTTATATTTTCATGTTTTGTTTTGATTTGTAGATCTTGATTTTTTATATGATTGTAGTATTATTTAAATAACTAGAATTAACTAATGTAAATTTATATTTCATAATATTCACTAACCATCCTTGATGTTTGTATATTAAAGAAATTATCCAATATTAGGGTTAATAAAGATCTAATAAATCATCCAACAAATATCCATTTAGATTGTCAAAAAAGGTGTACCATTATTATAATTTGTTGTTCTCTGATTAATGGTTATGTAAATACCCAACAATATTTTTTGGGGGATATTACCCTAAGGTAAATCTGTTTTGTAGCCTATATCAATTTTTTTTAAATATATATATCAATTTAATTACATGGAATGCACACACACTTTACCTGAGTAAAGAATAAGATGTATTATGGCTACATGAGTGTATGAGAATTATTAAAACACATCAAGTTTGTATAATAAAATGTAATGGTTTCCTCTCATTCAAAATATAATCATTAATTTATAATTTTTACAGACAGAAATATTTATCAATAAGAGAATGATAGTCAAAGGATCACAAAAATAAATGTAGAGAAGAGGTTATTTATTCTTACCTAGAAAAGAAGATTTTGAGAGCTTCAAGTGAATAGTTTAGAATCATATAAACTCCTTGGAGAGAATATTGAAAGCGGGAGTGGGATGTAATTCCAGATCAATGGTTTATTAGCATAGAGTAATGGGGGGATGAGTGGGTATTTCAACTCTATGAAGGGGATATTTTTTTGTTAAAATATTTGTTGTCTTTTTATTTATAAAAAATAATTTTGGGTTCAAATAATTACTAAGAAATTAGATATTTTATTCTCATATTTTGTTTTTTAAATTTAATTTAATACAATATTGAAAAACACAATCCAACTAGTTTATTAAATGAAATAAAAAACTCTATTTATTATAAAAAATTTAATTTAGGTTCCAAAACGTCAAATTATAGTTATAAAATTCACTTAAATATATTTAATGTAATATTTTTAATTCTTAAATACATTTTTGTTATGAAAAAATGTTTCATAAATTTTTATTTCATGAATACATCATGATGATTCTATAAAATAATGATTATTTTTTAAAAAAATATTTTGTAAAACTCAGAAAAATCAACCTACTAAATGGAAATCGCAACAATTAACCCTACAATAATTTTTACAATATGATTCAATAAATAATGTTATCTCATCAAATTAAATTTCCAAAATTTAGGAATTATACTTTTTAAGGAATCAATAAAATATATGGTAAAAACATTTTTTAGAATAAAAATATTAATTATTTTTGAGGGACAAAATTTATATTTAATTATTACCTACTTTTGAATTTATTATTTGAAGTTAATATTTTATGGTTATAAAAATATACATTTTATTCAATTAATATTCTAATTAAGTTGATTCTTTCTGTTAATTACATAATCAATAATACATTTTTAGTGGAACAAACTTTATACAATGTGATAAAAATTATATACCATTGACATGTTTAGTATTTTCAAAACAATATTATCAAAAATTAATAACCATTTTTTATAATAAGGCACTATATATTATAAGAAAAAAATTATCAAATTAAAATTAAAATTATTTTTAATTTATATTTATTATAAAATTTGATAATTAGAAATTTAAAATGATATTTGAAACTAATAAAATATGCATATATAATAAAATAAAATATATTTAGAAAATAAATGATATATATTGTATTTAAAAATATATTATAAAGTGTAATTTTATTTTATAAATGTTATTTATCCATCAAAAAATTGTTTAAAACTAAATTCTTATGGAATTGTATTCAATATCTAACAATTTTTAACTTTAAAACGTTTATAACACTATGAAAAAAACTAGATTTTAATGACATAATTACAATGATGATATGAAAATAATATTATCTAGTAGTTAAATTATAATACTGTATAGGTAAATAATATTGTTAAAATATTAATATCTATATCTATATATAAAGAGAATGGAAAATGGAAACAAAAAATCATGTAGAACTATGGTATGTGAATCTCCACTATCGCTATTCACTCTTTGGTTCGAGTCATAAAGACATTGCAAATATAATATGAGATTTTTGGGAAATAAAAATATCCATTTTCTAATAAAATATTTTATTTTATCAAATTCCTATATTTATATGAAGTTATATAAAAAATTTATCTAAATAAATTTTTTTATATATTTTTAGATTATATTTTTACGATTAATGAAATTAATTTCAGATTAAAATTTATATTTACAGAAAAAAGTTATGAATATATTAATTAGAAATTAGTTATGTTATATTTCCAATGCCTTCCATTCGTGCCAAGATATTCTACTACTGACATGAGCAGCCCGTGTCACTAGTCAGTACGCACCCTGCTAGTAGCCACCACACCATAATACCCCATTTCTCACAATGATATAAAACCCTTAAATCCAATATCAAAAATTTGAGTGGGTATAATTTTAGATGATAATTTACAACCGACACATTATTCTTCTGAGATGCAAACATTGCATCAGCCATATGTCTAAATTTTACATCACCCACCTAGTTACACTATTCAATTCATCTGGTCTCATTATGATACCTTACTTTTTACTATTATGATAACAAATAATGTTTTTAGTGGAATTTATCCTCAAACTATAAAATATTTCATGTTTATTGTTGCAGTATTATATAAATATCATGCACCACATGATATAACAAATCTTTCTACTATATTGACTTCAATACTATATTTAAATAGTATATATCACCATTATATGGGATAGTGTTAAACAGGTATAAAAAATTAAATTAAGATAACAATAATATTAATGTTTTGATCTACATGAGTACGAAAAATGATTACACTCATGAACAACAATATTGAAATAAAAAATAATATTACTAATGCAACATTCATTTAAAAATAAAAACATATATTCCCATGACATGATATAAAAGTGTTTAGGGAATTAATAAAAATCTGAGGTATTTTTCAATCCTGGAGAACCCATATGATTTATCAAATATAAACATTTGAATAGTAATCAGACTATAGGAAAATTAAAATAACTATTAAGAATACCCACCTCACCATTTCAATAGTAATATCAAATATGTAATTGTAGAATACTATTTACTTATCTTATGGAATAAAAAGATTTCAAATAATCATCATGATATAAATAATTAAATGTTTCTAAATGATTAAATAAGTGTTTTTAATTTTCTAAAATACATCTAGTTTATTTACAATTTTATGATAAATATAACTGACATTATACTTGTCATTAGAATGGTCATGTTTATATTTATGAAGACTCAAGATGTATCATAGTGGAAAGCCTTAGCGTAGCTTACAAGGGATCAGTTTCAAGAGTTTAATTGTTCTTTTTGAAAATCATATTTGTAGTTAGTTATACATTAAAAAAACAGTGATAAAGAAAAGTTGAAAATCATGGAAGGTGTGAAGAAATAATGATGAATTATACAACAAGTGTGGTAAAACATATGAAAAAAACAATAATATATGAAGAATAAAAAGTATGAATGAACTGGTAAAAATCCTTGTTAATCTACTCTTATCATTCCATTATAAATCTACTTAAGAGAAAAAAAACAACTCTCAACTCACATAATGTATGACTGATGAATTGGACCACACACCAATTTCACCCAAACTTTAACACATGAACACATAATTTCTTTAGTTATCGAGCATCCCTCTATAGTTCAATATGAATCCCCCAACCAACTCATCGTAGAAATAGATTCTCGTAAACTATAATGAACTAATTGAGTTCATCAGATCACACGAACCAAAACAATTTCACAGTTAGGGAAATTGATAGAGGAATAGGAGAAGAAAAAATGAATGAATTTAGTAGATAATTCATGTAAAAGAGTGTTCCAACACTCACCCCAAATCAAAAAAATTGTCTTTTATGATGAATAAGAAGGAGAAATTTGAATTAATGATCGAAAATTCAAGGCTGATTCAAGATTCAAATCCTGAATGAGGCCCTGTGGATTAGATCTCCCTCAATGGATGTTCGAGATCATAACAAAACATTTAAAAAAAATTATAGAACCTAAATCAAAATAATATTCCTCAAAATAGTGTAAATATTGTAATTATAAGGAAAAAATAGAAAATAATAACCAGAAGCCATCAAAATAGACGAAGAATATAGAGAAGGGTCCAATATCAAGGTGAAAATATGATACCCTAGTATAGGTCACATGGTGGTGTTGGTGAAGTTTCCACCCTCATTGAAATGAAGAAGAAATAATCAACTTATTTAGAGAATCATAATAGAAAAAATAAATAAATAATATGAAATCCCAACATGTATTAAACTCCATGGATCATTCCCTTCATGCATGCGTCTCCCGATTTTAGTGAACATCTGGTGAATGTAGTTAGAATCATAAAATGATCTTGCTTCACATATATAATTCACTAACCCCCTCCCCATAACCAGCATCCATCTCTAAAAAAAATATAAGAAAATTGGAATGAGGAAACAAAATGTGAATAATGTCAATTTTTGGGCCCAGACATAACTAGGTGGTTTCTGAGAATTTATAAACAATGATATAAAATTATATGTTTATAAGTATATATATATATTTTACATTTATTAATTATTTATAGAAGTATTAAATAAATGTACATAATATAAATAAATATAAATATATTTAATATAACACATCTATTAAAATTATAAAAATTATAATTATTATTAATATATACAAACTATTAATCATATTACTTATTATAAATTTTATAAATGATGAATATTATTATAAGATATTTTATATATTATAGATATTATATTATATAATATAATAAAATAAAATATGGAATGAAAGATAGGGGTGATGGGTTTCTTAGGCATGTAAGATGCATCTTGTAGTGGATGCTCACATTGAAGGGGGTACGCCAGTCTCATGCAGCGACATGGGTGGATCATCCAGAGTGTGGAAAGGGAGGCATGAGGTAGTAGCATTCTCAGATTTTCTAGAAAGGTGTCTGTCCACATGATCTCATTTAGGGGACGACGTTTGCAACATCACAGAAGAGTAGTGGGGATATAGAAAGTGGATGAGGGTGATTCAGATGGTGAAGGTCGTCGAACAAGGGAAAATGGGGTTTGTCTGGAAGGTGGGAATAGAGGAGCAGTGGTACTTTGTTATGATAAAGATATAGTAATTTTTCATCTGATTTAAAATCTTTTTTTGTGATTTCATTGAATTAGGTAATTTAGAGATGTTGAAACATTGTCTGTTGTGGGTCTTTTATTTTGGATTTCTATGGTTTATCAATTATTTGAATGGTGTTTGTTTGTTATGATTTTGATTTTGATTTTTTTATTTAATGGTGAAATTTTTTCATCAAGATTATGTTGTGACTCTATGGTGGATTTCAACGTAACAAAAGATGAATGGAGGTGGTGGGATGAGGTTCTAACATTGTATTAGAGATTCACCGCCAACTAGAAGATGATTGGTTGTATTAAAGGATGTTAGAACTAAGTAGTGTCAATAGAGTGTGATGGTGGTGTGTGGGAGAAACAATGTCAAGAGGAAGACACTAATAGTAGTGATGATTGGCAGTGTGTTTGGGAGGAACATCCTGAGGGATGAATGTTTGAGGGGTGTGATAGTGATAGAATAATATTGTTTCTTCAAAGGACACGACCCATGACAACTTAGGGTTGGTAGTGTGTGGACGAGAGAGTGACAATATTGGTCTGCTAGTGTGAAGGAAAAATAAGATTGTGATAGAGGGTGAAAATAGCATCACAACCTTCATACCTACAACAAAAAAAAGCAAATAATTAAATAAAAATAAAATTTAATAATTAATTACATATAAAGTCAATTGGGTAAATTAAAAAATAATCTTAATTTCTAATTCAATGATTAAATTTTACATTCAAAAAATTATTAATTTCCTATTATAGTTTAAACATATTAATTAAATTTTTAGTATTTTTTGTGAGTTGTTTAAATTTAGTTATTTATTAACTAATTTGAAAAGTTATAGAAATTATAGAATTAAATTAAAACTACGTAATAATATAATTAATGAATATAATCACATGGTAATAAATATTTTATTTATTCAAAGTATCAGAATGAAATGTGAAAATATATTAATTTATAGAAAAAATAATCAAATTAATGTATTAATAATTATTTTGAAAAACCCAAATTTATTAATGAATAACGTGTACATGTAATTAAAAATTATAATTTAAATAAACAAAAAAATATATTAAAAAACTGAATTTTAAAATACAATGAATAATTTTTATTTTAATATTATATAAAATGAAAAGGACTGTTATCAATATAGTAAATGTTTATACATAAATCTTCTTATTTTAACATTTATGTACAAAATTGATAAAAGTTATTAAATTTACACAAAAAACAACATTTTTTTAATAAAAAGAAGAAAAAGGTAAAAATTATGGGGTTAAAAATAAATGAACTACAACCATGTAATACCCCATCACACTAAAAAGTTTGTTTGTCCTAAAAAATGCTTGTATTTTTAATTTTTAATGATGGGGGTTTAATTATGACATTTAGTTCTAAATGTTCATGATTAACCTTTTTAAAATAGAGGCGTGAACCAGAAACAGGTTTTTAGAGGTGTGTTAAAAAATGTTCATGTCAAAATTCAAGTACCCACTTAAAATCAAAGGAAACAAAAAATAATTTAGTGTTATATATTTCTTGCATTTAAATGTAATCATTAACTGCCCAATATCAATTACAGTTCTAATTCTAATTAAAGGAGTGATGACATATAAAATTAGGTGGAATTAAAACCAAAACTAAAGGAACATTCTATTTTCACATTCTCCTAGGTTCATAAAATGTTTTTTATATTTTTTTAATCACTTAATTTATACATCCCAAATGATTTTAATTAGGTCAATTATTCCTTTATTTATTTTGGTTCAGAAATCCCCTCACCAAAATGAGATTATTTTTTACTGGGTACTTTGTTCTAATTTTACCAATAATTATTTCTATGTAATTTATTGTGCATTGAACATACTGAAATTAAAAATATATTTAATTTATTAACAAAAAAACACACAGTGAAACAATCTCAAAGCCCCACCATGGGATCCCATTTTAATATTTCACTCAAGTTATAAAAGATGTAAATAATTTTAATTTGAGTACACTCAATTATGTGGATGTTTGTTTAAATAAGAGTTCCTTAGATACAATTTTAAGAAGATTTTTTTACTAAATTCGTTATCGTAATTACACATAAGCTACCCCCTCATAATCCCATCAATAGTTCATAATAAAAAAATCCATAAAAAATAGCAATCACTCCACTCCGCAATCACTCATCCTGAACAATATCAAACTCAATATAACCCGAGACTACAAAATATAGTTATACTCTAGAAAAGAATAAATTTGAGACCATGGAAATTACAATTTAACCACTAGTTGTGAGTGGAAATTTTAAATTTCTTGATGGAATTTTGATAAATTTTAAAACAAATTGACCATTTTTTGACATAGAATTAGATGAATTTGAAGTGATAAAATAACCACTATCCCCCATACTTAATAAACAAAATTATCCCAAATTTTGACGCTCACGGATGTAGAAAAAATCAATATAATTGAGTAATTCATCACTAAAAAGAAAGAGGGGGTATGATTGAAGCGTAAAAAATGATTTCCACATCAATAATAAGAGATGAAAAAAGGGGAAAACCCAAAGAAACCACCACCGACCACCAACATAAGTAATGTTCAATTTTTTTGAAATTACCATTTGATGAATTTTTAGAAAAAATAAATTAGATTTTTCAAATAATTTTAAAAAGTAACCAGATAAGAAATAATGTGTAAAAAAATAGAATGATCAGAAACAAAGCGTGTAGTAGGTTTCAAAATTATACTCAATAATATTTTTCAACTCAATATAATCTATTAAGTTAACACCCTAGCAGTAAAAACACATTCACAATTTCCAAATAAAATAGGGGACTCCCCCACACTTAGAAACCTTCAGTAGGAAACAAAAAATGAGAAAAAAATAAAACTAGAAAAAGAAGAAAACACTTCCCTAAATTTGTAAGATCCTTGTTTTTTAATGCCACACTTTGTTAGATTTTTGCATGGAAAATGGATTCTAAATTCTATTACCTAAAAAATTTAAACAAATTGAAATTATTTATTATGAATTTATTTTTATGTAATAGAAAACCACAATATATGAGTTCAGTATTTTTATCTAATAAGTCCAGTGAGATGGTCCTCTTGGTCCTGAATTATTGCCTCTCAAAACTACTATATGTTTATTTACTACCAAGAAAAACAACAAAAATTAAAATAGATTTATAAAATAAATTAAAACAATATTTTAAATAGTATAATTCTATGATAACCCCCAAGGTTGTGTATTATTTTTTCTTTCCAAAACCAGACAGTTAGTGGATCCACCCCAGTCTGACGACAGATGAGGATTCTTGCTATGTAACCACTAAAGTCCGTTCATTATAGATTCATTTCTTTTCAACTTCTTTAGTATTCATTGTGTATATTCAAAATAAGTCCCACACCTTAGAAAAAAAGTACTAATATTTATGTGATGGAGGGGAAAATAAAACGCAGTGGTGCAATACCACTGCTACATCAAGTGGTTTTGAGTGCACAAGATGTGAGAATTCAGTACTAGGATTAGACATATAATTTTTTAATCCCAATAAATATTATCTCTTGGGAAATTGAAAATGTGACATCATCATCCTCTGTCCATATGCATTGATTTTGCAATTACTCTTTAACATTAGATCCAAAACTAAATTTTTTTTCTTAAACTATTAGTTTAGTTAATTCCTATCCATTTTTAACCACATATTTCTCTTAACTCTCCAAGAAATAAAAATGATAAACCAAAACATCAATACATGTAATGGGAGAAACAAAATATAATTCATCTTTAAAAAATTCAAATTCACAATATCCTAAAAAATGGTCAACTCGCTGATGTAGTGGAAATTTTTCGTCCAAGATGACAGGGGTTCATGGGAGAATGTTAGTGGAATGTGTTTGGTAGTGAACCTAATCCATATTTATCTAAAATACATCACCTTTGGGTTGGTTTCCTTCCATGAAATGGAGGTGATGTATGGTGATGGCTCAGTCTATTCATACTATGAAAAATCATCAGAAAATTAAGAACATAAAAATTCGTCAAATGAAGTAAATGAAGTCTATTGATCTCCTTGTTTTTTCCCAACATCATTAGTCTCTGCTTATTCTATATCATGTAAGCACTTAAAGACAGATTCTGGAAGTATCTCATGAATTTTTAGTAGTATATAAAATTCTGTTTTGAGCTCAAATATTTGAAGATACAATTTGATTTATATACTTCTCATTCATTTTTTAATTATTTTATGTTTTTTTCTTGAAGGTGTAGCATCAATGGGTTTTGGGGTTATTTAAAGGACTTTTTGTTAGAAAAATATTCACAATATACAAATTTTCTTTATTTAACAATATAAAAATATATTTCAAAATTAATTTTCTCATATATAAAAAAATATTTTACGAAATTATATTTTATTCTTACAGTATTGATTTCAAAAATTCTATAGGGTTAATTTTTTGATTTTTTATTGACTAATTTATTTGTTTTTTAATAGTGAAATACAAAAAAATTATGATATTTAACATTATATGTAAGATACATGAATTTGTGAGTAATTGATTTATAATATACTATTAGATATAACTAACAAGCATTAAATTCTATATTTAGTCACATTTATCATCACTATTTGTATTCTTTATATCGAATAAGAATCAAATTAATATTATATTGTAAAACACCCCTTTCCTCATCTTATAGATACCACCCCTCGCCACCCATTTCCCTTAGATATTATAAACCATGATTATTGAACATGCTCCATCCATTTATCTACCTAAAACTATTCACAAAATCATTGTACATTGCTTCTTACCAAAATACCATTTCTGTAACAGCCCGAGATTTTATGAAAAATATTCTTTTTAATTTCACTAATGTCTTGTGTTGTACGCTGCACCAAAAGGAGCTTGCACAACACGCATCCTTGACTTGCCTTGCATTACACGCAATCACAACCTTCCTCGATAGCATGTGTAGTACGCAATATTGAGTTTCACGAAACAACGATATGCTATTAAAATATTATTAAAACTGGCCGTTATGAATAGTAATAACCACTTTTTGAAATTTTGTAAATTTTATTTTTCAAAATGGAATTCATTTTTGGATTCGGAGTATCGAATTTAGCCTAAGGTGAAATTTTGGTACTTTTCGGATAACTTTCATATTCTGATGAATAGTGAAAATTACTAAATTATAATTAAAAACAACTTTTTTAATCGAAATAATTAATAGTGATAAATTATTAATTTGAGTGGTTTTAAAGTATATTTAGAATATATTTTTACAATTTAATACAATGTTGGTCATTGGTTGTAATTTCACATTTAAACCAGACATAATCAAGTGTCAATCTTTTGATAGATATTGTATCTTAAAAACACGCTATTTGTTTTAACAGCGGGATTTAATTATAAAATTAATTAATGCAACTTCTATGTTATGAATTTGGTAAAATATACTTCATTTTTGAATTCGGAATATGAAATATAGCTTAGGATGAAATTTTTGTATTTTTCTGAAAACTTTCAATTTTTGATGAATAGTGAAACCACTAAGTGGTAAGTTAAAAACTGAATTTTGCATAAAACATAATTTTACCGCTTCTGTGAATGGAATTTCGAAAATCCGACAGACACGGTTAATATCAAGGACTAAAATGTGGTTCAATGAGATGAAAATAATTTTTGGTGAATAGTATCTTTTTACTTTTTTTTACCACGGTTAATAGTAAATAGGGTAACTAAGGGTAAATATGATATTAATATTACCCTAACACATTCCCTAATTCTATTGGATAAGTGTAATTCGAACAAAAACAACCATATGAATATAATATGACCATTTAGGTCCACTTGGATTAGATTATGACATTAATTATTATTTAACTCAAAGAATAGTTAAAATAGTTAAAATCAAAGTTTAATAACTAAAACATTTTTAATATGGAGTTATACATAAGATAAATTCTACTATAAATATTAATTAGAAATCTAAAAAGATTTCCTACATAATGATATTTTATTTGTAATTTTTAGACTTTAAATAAATTAATTTATTTATGACACAACGATGATGCAGTAATTACCCTTTAAGGAAATATTGACATAATTGATGTTATAAATGCTCAAATGAATGTAATTTGAGACTTTTTATGAATTCCACCAATTTTATAGGTTACTATGATATATTAGTGTTGCTTTAATCAACTTGGTTCGAACATATAATTCTGTTATGACTTTCACAAAAATCATATATCAAATAGTGTCAAAATTGACACATAATAGTTTTTAAATCAAATATTATATTATTAATTGTTATTTTATTCCTAAAAATCCAAGGTTCGGACAAATGACTTAGATAAGGATATATGTATTAATAATAAACAATTTGTGGTTCTTTTGGCATTTTATAGTAAGTGTATTAACCATATAGTTAAAGAAAACAAAAAGACACGGTAAAAGTTAAATTATTTAACTTAGAGTTAAATCTAATTGATAAGGTTAAAACAATACCCTAAACTTGTATAAATCTTATTGGTTGATAGGATTGCGACCCATCTCCACTTTAGCATCGAAATAAGACCCTTTGGAACCATTATAAACCGATTTTTACATTAATATAAAATAATATTTTGAGGTATTCCTAAGGTGCCCCTCTCCTCCATTATAAAAGGAAACCTCCTCCCCCTCCTCCTCACACCAATTTGAGCACTCAAGCTCGTACAACCCCTGCCAAAATCTCTTCTCCACTTCCCTAGAATAATCCAAGAGGTCCTGGTCTTTTTCAAAGACCAATCTTAGTTCCCTAAGTGGAGGATTCAAAGAGGTTTTCTAAAGAAGAGGTAATATCCATTACCGATCTTTTCAATTTCTTTCTTCTTCAACTTCTTCTTTTTTAGTTGTAATGACATCAGTATTTCTTATATACTGATATGTTATTATAAATATGAAACAACTATAATTAACCTTCTATCCATCCTACGGTGAAAGGAAATCACCGCGCGTGCGTACGTACGGAATACCGTCTCCACGCCGTGGTGTAATCTATTTTCCGCCACCACCTTAATTGGATGGGTATAAAGGTGTAATTAGTAACTATATATGATTATTATAAAGTGATATTGATACTGAAATAGTATACATACACTTCAACACAATTCCACGACCATGGGAATGATATCATCGCTCGTGCGTACGTACGGACTACCATCTCCACGACGCGATGAGATTCATTCTCAATGATTAACCATTCATTAATGATTATAAAGTATATATAATAAGTACTAATGAAATATATGACCTGATAATGATACTGGAATTATTTATATGTATGTCATCTATTTAATTCCACTCAATTCAATAAGGAAACGAAAACAGCGTTCATGCGTACGTACGGACTACCATCTCCATGAACGGTGTATTTCTTTCCATTTACTGATTTATTATATATGTATATTCTGAATATATATTATATATAAATCATGTTTTATATTCTGGAATTAGGTAATTATAATCTAACCAATCATATGAATAATTACAAGTTAAAACACGAACGACAAATGAGACGATTTTACCCAAAATGCTACTTTAACATGAATTTACAAAAGAACAGGTAATATAAAGTCATAAGTGGACCATATATGATATAATAAAAATGAATATGATTCTGGAATAAGTCCATAACATTATTTAAATCATGATACAGGAGGTTCAGACACTTACAAAGCAAGTCGGACCTAAGGTAAGAGAAAATATCACAATCTCATTTTTATCCGAGATTGTTTATACTTTGAAATTTACTGGGGTGTATTTTATCATCCACATCCATGTTTCCTAAATATGTAATATTATTTCCATTCACTTACAATAGTTTAAATCCAATTTTACCCTTCGGTGAGTTTTTAGTAAAGAATACGAAAGGAATCTTTTGTCGTTTTTCGTACGAGGTACTTTTTGACTTTTCCGACAAAAGTACAAAGAATGTTTTTTTTAACTTATACGACATGAATGGATTTTTAAAACATTATTTCCAAGAAGCTTCCTTTACAAGTTTTCAAGTTTATTTTTAATCAAATTCTTTTAGTTTAAAGTTGTATGACATGTTAAGAAAGGAAAAATGTTTTTGAAGAAGAAAGTATATTTTCCTCAAGAATGGAGTTCAAGTGTTTTATCAAAATTATTTTCCATCTAAGATAATAAAGGGTTCTGTTTTTATCTCTATTATTACATTGATTTGATTATGTTGTGATGGAATTATTTTTATGAATTCCTTTATCTTAAATGAATTGTTTTATGATGTCATGATGTTTAAGATTCCCATTTGTATTACATGGGTTATGGAATGATGTATGATTTATGATATTGTGGCACACATAAGAATGGTATCATTATGAGATGGGTGGGACCTATATCTCCCTCCAATGCATTGGGTAAAGATTTTATATCTCATGAGATAGACATGGCTGGAACTGTAGGTTATACCGGTTCAGTGAAACAGGACTGAAACGAGGGTTACTCGATTCAGAAAGGGACTTTGTCCACTAAGATAGTCTTGGCAATGAGTCTTGACTAACAAGAAATGATTCTCTATGATTATGTGTGAATGCCACAAAGTTTCATGTTTTAAGATTATGATTATTGTGATTACATTTCACTGCCATGATTTATCCCATGTTATGAAATTATGATCTCTTTTGCAGGTTAAGATTTCCAAAAGTTTTGTGCCTGTGTATACGATGAGATTTATATTTCTTTTGTTTACCCTTACTGAGCATTTGACCTCACCCTTTTATGTTTTCTTTTCCCCAGGATATAAAGAAAAGTTTTAGGTAAAAAAAAAGGGAGATCTTTATGGGAGATATTGTAGTTCTTTCACCACGATTAGAAGATTACATTCCGAGTTTCCAAAGACACTAAAATATTACGATCCTTGTGTGTGTATTTTTTGTTATGTACTAAGTATTCCGCAAAAGTAATGTAATGTCTATGTACGTCAGGCTTCGGGTCTCTACAATTTCAATGAGAATTATGGGGTAGATTTATAGAAGACAATGAATTGAGAAGGTAATACTCTCACGTAATACTTTTAATCATTATTCCTCTTCATCATGAAAAAAAATCGATCAACCATAAAAATATTACTCTAGAACCCAAAATATAAAAATAATTTTTTGGGAATTGAATATCAATTATAAAATCATTTTTCAATTTATTCCAAAATAAAAATGACTATTTACAATGATTCATAATTAATAAATATACAATCTTATATTTTTTTCATTTATTTATTTTATTTAATTCCCATTGTTATTTTTTATAATACATTTATATAATTTGTTTATTAATATTACATAAGAAATTCATATATTACAAAGAAATTTTTTTTACCTAGAAACCATTTTATCAAAATAATAAAACATTTAAATTAAAATATGTAGTCTTTTCTGGAATAATATTCATGGATTTTTTACTTGACATCAACTTTTCTTTAACCCATTATTAAAAGATATTAAAAATATTTCAATATGTGTCATGAAAAATAAAATAAAATTAAGGGATAAAAAATATTAAAATAATAAATTATTCAACAAGTACATATACAATGTTTTATTTTTAAAAATATTTATTCAGTTTAAAAATAACATTTTATTACCCATTAAATCATCTTCATTGGTGAAAGGGTTTTAAAATCATTTTTTAGGAATTATTTATACAAAAAAATAAAAAAGTTTTATTTGAATTAATGATTATCATATAAAATAATTTTTAAAAATACAACTTTTCACCCTTATGTAGAATTACATATTTTCCCTTTTTTAGACATCTAAACTTACTAATTTCCATTTTTTTAATTCCAATTATTTCTATAGAAAACCATATAATGTAAATATAAATCACATAGGAAACAAGAAGAATCATTTTCATATCACCATTACATATGGAATAATCATCATATTTATAAATGGAATAACCTTTGTAGTTGACATAGTATAACCATGACAATTATACTTTGAGTAACCATCACAATTACAATTGAAATACTAATCATGATTATACTAGGAATAACCCTAATTTAAACGTCATATAATATTTCATAAAAAATTAAATGGAGGGATATCATAGATGCACCTATCCTTGGATTATAACAAGACCACATATCCTCAAAAAAAGTATTATGAACCCAAATATAATCATTACAAATATATGTTTATAGTTTTCATAATATTATTTTCACTATAAGAAAAAACCCTCAAATATTTAAATATCCATTCCATCCTAATGGTTTTAGGAAATAACTAGTAGATTTGAAATGAGGGGTTTAATTGATGAAAACAAAGAATCTTGTAATGTATGTGAAATATAAAATAATAATTATGGTAGAGAGAATTTGTTTCATCGTATATGTTAAAGTAGAACACTCATTATTAATTTTATAAATAATGTCAATCATAAAATAAAAAATATGTAAAAATATTCTTTTGATTACCTTTATAATAAATTAATAATAGACCTAAATTTTTTAATATAATTTATTAATGTCCATACATATGTAAAATAATTTCCAAAATACTGACATGAAAGAAAAATTATTTGAAGGGAAACATTAAAAGTGGATATTTTTTTAAATGTAATTACTTTGCCTAATGTCTAACACATTAGTTGCTTTATTTATATTCATTGATTACAATGATTTGTTAATTATTTAAATTATTAATGATCATTTTCGTATTAATTTTTCTTTTTATTTTACTTATTAACATATAATATATAATTAATTAGTATTTTATATTGACATATAATTTTTTTTCAATATTATGGTTTTATGTAAAAAATGACATTGTTAGGATAAATATGTTTATATAGTAAACTATTTAAACATCTACATAATAATGATTATGAAATAATTATCATTTTTATAGATTAATTAAATTTTCACAACCAATCATGAGATATTTTAATTAAAAACGAACAACATTACAATCATGAAGATGGTATGTAATATATACACTTGTATAACATTTACCGTTTTTAAAGATAATTATGGAAATAAGGTAAATATTATTTTTTATTTATGTAATGATTATTATATAATAAATATCATATTATTTATTTATTTTGGTTATATATATCATATCTGTCTTCTAGGGAAGAATAATTAATCTCATCGCATGGTCGAGGTGGTAGCCCACACAAACACACGAACAACATTACAAATTTTTAGTGAAACGAATTGAATGAAATTAAAAGATATATCATTTTTTATAAATTATTTTAATGTCATCAATATCTTATATATATATATATATTAAATATATCATTATAACCAGTTGTGCGAGGTGGTGATGGAAAATGAATGACAATGGTCTGTGAGGTTGTAGTCCTTCAAACACAAGAATGATAGAATAATTTCCTATTGGATTGAGGTTTGATATGATTATTTTTTATGAAATTAACAAAATCACCACTCACAATACTTAATATATTGATGTAGTAATATAGTGATGGATGAATAAAATTAAATATATTTACAAAAAATAAATAAAACAATACCATTTGGTTAAAATTTATTCATATTCATAGAATAACCACATTTTCCTTTCACCTTAAGCACTTTAATGTTGTAATTATTAACAAATTAAGTCCTTTAAAACAAATAGAGTGATTTAAAGTAGCGATATAAGCACGTATTGGCCAAAAAAGGGTTTTATGTGTGAGTATAAGAGGATGACATGGGACATTTTATATGTTATGGGAATTGAACATTTGGAGTTTCTAAATGTATTAAATTAATTTAAATTTATTAATTTTTTATAAAAAAACTACTTCACAGATTGAATGTTTCTAGGTCAAAATAAACTCATATAATAGATTTTTTAAAACATCAAGTGATGGTTTCATCCTTTTCTATTTGTTTTAACACCATATTGAACATTATGATAATTACCATGAAACACGATTTTCATAAACTATTTAGAGGTCAATATTGTTACTATAAAAGGGAACCCAACCAATAAAAAGTAAGCGGATGATACGATAAACTGTAACCCATTATCATTTTTGAATATATTATTTTCAATAATTTTAAATCATTTTAATAATAATTATTTATTTTTGAATATTATTAGTTTCATTTTATGGAACTATTTAATTAATTTGACTTTGAAAACAACTTTTCTTCAATTTTATTCAAATATAATATTTTAAAACAACCCAAAAATGTATTAATTTTCTAATAAAATCATAGGAAATTATAAGTCACTAAAAAAATATTATTTTTAGATTATTTAATGTTATTTTATAGATTTTTTGTTACTTGCTTAAGAACTATGTTAATGATTCATTAGCAATCAATGTAATTATTTCCTAACTAAATTTTATTAAAGAAATTTACATTTTAGAATTATTTTATAATTAAAATGAATATTTTTAAACAATAATATCCTCTTATTATACAAATTTCAAGAATATAGCATTAAAAAACAAAGTGATAATCATTTTTGAATATTATTGAGAAAAAATAATATAAAATTAAAAGTTATTCAAAAATAAAAATGGAAATATATTATATTTTTTAATGATTGGTGATGATATATACTCATTAATTTATATCATGTTAAGTGTAGGGGTAAACTTTGGTTCAAGATCATTTTATATGTAACCATAATTACCTGATTAACTATTTATTGTGAAAAAAGTACTAAAGTTACTATACATAAAATAAAAAAATATTTAAAAACATTTGGAATTAAAATTTATGATAAGGAATCTATTTTTTAATATTCAAAATTTATAGGGGGAAATTTAATCTTAAATTTATACACCCAAAACACGGTGAAAACATGGTTTCTAAGAATTTTTTTTTGTACAAAAATATATTCATAATAAATTAAAGTATACACTTAAATAAAAAAATTATAATTTCATTATTATTTATAAAATGTAACTAATTAAGGTTTAAATATATTTCAATATATAATTTTACTTCATAAAAAATTAAATGAAAATAATTTTTTCAATTAAATTCCTTATTTTTCACTTTTCAAAGATAAATCATCTATCCAAAAAATTCTAAACATTTCACTGGGAGATAATTTTGATATGTTGATTTATTAATTATTTTTTATATAATATTCATAATAATATTTAATTAAATAATTATAATAATTTAGTTAAAATACAAATACGAATTCTTTTTTAGATGAAACATGATTTTTGAGGCACATAATAAATTTTTTAAAAATTCAATTTATATTTCCAAATAATAGTTAAATAAACATGTATTAATGTGGATGTTTGTACATATTTTGTATTACTGTTAATTATATATAGAGCCCCAAAATCAAAGGATAGTTTATAATTGTCTTATTTAAATATTAATATGTCATGGTTCATCTAAAATCCCACATCATAAAACGGATTGAAACATCCTCCTGAAATAATGGAAAGGGAAATAATATGGTCATATGAAATAACCCAAAAATATGTTTCCAAATGGGGAAACTTTTGTTTTAATTGATAATTTGGACACAAAAGATTAATATAACTGCCAAGGACTAATATGGTGTGATATAAAACATTGTCATGTGAATGTTAATGAATATAAAATCATAATTCTGTGTTTGCTGGAGAGACTATCAAACCACCCAAATTTAATGTAATGGAATAAAATAATAGTTTGAAAATAACTTACCATATATTGAAATAATTAATTTACTATCTATAGTAAAATCATACTGAAATATATTTAGTTTCAAAGAATAAGTTAATCTTTTAATCAATTAACACCACAATATCATCTATTCTCCAAACTTTGAGTAATCAATATGAATTTTTTCATTCATGATGCCATAAAATTAACATCTAATGGATCATATATTTCAAAAAAATAAAAAAAATAGTTTCATTATATTATTATACATTATGAAAAATAATAATGGCTAGAAAAAGATAAGAAAATTCCCAAAATGAATAAACAATCATACAAAGAAATACAATATTAATCATTAAATCCATGAGAATTTAAAAAAAGTAAAAAATTGCTGAATAAAATATTAAATAAAAAATAATGTTCTTAAAAATATTAAAAAATAATATTGAATACGAATTATTAAATTGATTTTATCACATATAATTCAAAAATAAATATAACATTTAAAACTAAATAACATCAATCACCTATAACGACTCATATAGAAATATATCATCCCAAACTATATAATCTATTTGATATTTTAATAATTTCCATTAATAACATATGTATCTACAATAACATTAAAATCTTATATTCTTATAAAATATGATTCAATCATTATTCCTCAAATATAATACCAAAATTTTTTATTTACCTAATTTATATACGGTTCTAAAAAGAGTGAATGTATTCAAAAATAAAACTAATCTCTTAATCACCAAATAACGTATCAATTTCATCATAAATTAAATGATAAAAAATTCTATCCAAATAAACTAAAAATATATGTGAAATTTAATACATACTAGGGCTTCATTTAGACTAGTTGTAGGAGGTGCACTATTTTCACCCTTCAGTTGTGTTTTCTTGACCTACAGCCATGCTAAATGTAATAAGTTGTTGTTAGACCAATGGGTTTTCCTTTTACTGAAAAAATGTTAATAAAATTATTATTTCATTCATAGATACATGATTTATATCATTAATATAACATTATTCAGAAAATAAATTTTTATCTTCTGATATTTTATAAAGAAATCATTTTCCACAAAATAAAAAAAAATCTTAATAGTCTATCATAATACACGTATTAACTCAATAGTTTAATCATCCATTTAATCATTTTTTTTAAATGAGCATCACTATAAATTCAGATATTTTTCTCAAAAAATGTTCAATGTTATTGATTTAATTTTACATATAATTCTAAAATTTGAAAAAAATAAACATTAGAATAATATCATAATATTCATAATATTTATATTATATAAAAATATCATTTAAAAACAAATCCTTCATTCAAATTTTTTTAAAATTTAACCATGCCTTTTTTCCTATTTGATTATATGAAATTTTTATTTAATAATAATTATTAATAAAAAAAGATAATAAAATAATTTATACTTTAAATACATATATTATGGGCTTCCATTAAGATGATGATATCACCTTTATCAAACGTCGTGATGTTTATATGAGTAGAAAATAAATTGTAATGTTCTTAGTGGTAATTCCCATTTCAGATGGGATGTATGAGTTTGGATTATAAGTAAAATAAAATAATAAACATGATCCATATAAATTTTAATGAAATTATATGATTATAGATAGTTCATATTATTTCATACAAGTTTTTGGGATGTTCAAAAAAGAATTCAAAATATTTTGAGAAAAGTTTTTTCAAAATATTGAATTTTAATTAACTAGAAGGGATACATGGGTTGTGTGAGATCATATTACATATATATATTTACAAAAATTATTTAATTATTATTTAATAACACAATTAAAATATGAAAATAATTATTTCCAAATAAAATGAAAATAAACCATATAAAGAACATATAGAGAAATTCCATAATACATTAACATTCATATTTTAAAAAAGTACCTTAATAATTTCAAAATTAATTAATTTTTCAGTCAAAATGGTTCTATGATACCTTTCCACTTACATTGACAATAAATGTAACAAAATATTATGCAATAATATTTCATGTAAAATATAATGGATATATATACTCCAGAACAATAAAAATTCTCCAAAAATCACATTAATCACCTTAAAATACCATTAATTAAAACCTCAAAGTTTTTTTATAAGAATCCAATATAATGATAATATATAAACTCTTAAACCCATGATGGAATCCATGACTATTAAGATAATCTCTTTTTTAAATATAATAGTCTTATATGTTTTCTTAACACATCTGTGATACAATGTATCATGAATCGACCTTAAATATACATAATCGGTTGATATTAGTAATAGATTCATTTTTTAAAATTCCCAGATCCATTTTGGGTTCATATTTTTAAATAATTATGTAATAAATTTTATATAATAAAAAATATTTTATAATGTGGGAACGTTTACTAAGAATTATTTTTCCCATAGTATTGAAATTTTTAAAAGAAATATGAATTATTTTGAAGAAAAACTATCCCAACATTCAAATTGTATTTTTTTCTTTTCCTTTTACAATAAATAAATAGTGAAGTTTTTTGAGAACATGTGATGAGAAAATAAATCTCCCTTAGAATCATAAAAATAATTAAATAAACTATTAGTACATGAATAATTATAAATAGTTTCCTTTTTCGAAATAAACATTTGTTTAAAATTAACATTTTCTTATCTAGGAAATTAATTTTACTACCCAAATAATTCTCTATAAAATATAATATTAAATATTAAATGAAAAATATAAGTAATAATGTTTTTTTCAAATAATGTTAAGAAACGATTTGTTTTACAATGACATACCATTAACCATTAAGATGTATCATATAATTTCGATTTTTTTTAAAAGATAATCTCATGTCATTACTTATGAAATCCTAACTCATATACAAAAAATATAATAAGAATTGATAAATAATATAGGTAACATGAAGGATGACTTTTATATCACTGTTAAATGTGAAATAACCATCAAAATTATAAACTAAATTACCCTCAAATTTCACATGGAATAACTATCATTATTACACATGGAGTGGCCATCATAGTTACACTGGAAAAAACCATCCTAGTTATATTTTGAATAACCCTCAGTATCATCATCAAAATAAAAATATTTGCTAATATAATCGAGGAATATCATAGAAAAACTTGCTCATTATTCTTAACAGACCAATTCATCATCGAAAAAAAATCATAAGAATAATAACATTTTAATAACACAAAATAGATCTCATTCTTAAAAATAATCATTTCACCAATAAAAAACACTTCTAGATATCATAATATCGATACCATTTTTAAATAGTTTTTTAAAATAACCATAAAAAACTGGAATGAAATCATTTATTTGAATAAAATATAGAAAATATTAAATTTTTTAAAATATGAAATAGTTGTTATAGAAGTGATAAAATTCATTTCCTCAATAGTCGTTATAATAGAAAATTCAGTTTTTCATTTTTGTAGAATATAGAATATTCCACATAAAATATGTAAATAATATTATTTTTCAATAACATTGAAATAATGTTAAAATATATTTTAATTTTTGTTCATAAATCGTTTATGGTCGTACATCTATAAAATTATTAAAAATATGTTCATTGAATTAGAAAGAGTTTTTAGGGAATCTTTAAAATAGTATATTTAAAATGAATGTCTCACACCTCATGTCCAACTTGCCACATGCACATTTTACATTATGGAATAAAAAAATATGTTATTTAATTAATTTATTAAGATTAATTTTCAAGTTCATTAATTTTTATACTTTATTAAATACTATGTTATATACAATTACATAATTATATATGTTTATTTAATAATTTCTAATGATATTCATCATGTTTGACAGAAAGAAATTTGGTAGGTTGAATACTGTCAAAGAGGTAATTATTTTTTTATATTTGAAATAATATCACTACAAAACAATACAGTAATTAAATTTTTAAAAGAACAATGGAAAATGGTTATAAAAATATTAAGCACATTACAATCATGGAAACAGTAAGTCTTATATATGTATGTATAATGTTTTCATTTTTCAATGATCATAAAAAAAGAAGGAAATTGTTTTTTAAAATATAAAAAATGATAATTATAACATCAATACAATATTATTTTTTGAAATTTATGTATATATATCATCTATGAGATTTTTTGATGTAAAATGAATCTCATCGCTTCATGGTGATGATATCTACAAGGACCAAACCTTAAAACATTACATAATATTGAATTAAATGGATAATTCACATTGATGATATTTTCAGGTTTAGAGATTCAGAGAATTAGGACATAACTGTTACATATCCAAAGATGAAAAAGTAGACACTTCTACATAGTTTCCATTTTTTTCCACAATATATAAAGTCTTTGAAAAAATGAGTCACTTCGAGTTCCATGTTCTAGACCACATGAATTTTACATAACCCCATCCTTGAACCTATTCCAATTTATGTCATGTGAACAACATTTCAAAAAATTGGGATGAGCACAAAAATCCCTATAAGGGATACAAAAAATGGAAAACAGTTAGTTTTTTAAAACTACAAATAAACCATGAATACTTTATCAAAAGTAATACCTTTCACCTTTAAGAAGTAGTAAATACGCTTCAATGAATAAATGATCATTGATTATCCTTTTTTAACCAAAATATTACCATAAAACCCATATAAAGAACACATACCTTATAGAGTTAACTTTGGACATAAACATACATAAATTGAATTACCATACAATCAACATTCACACATATCACTAAATAGAAAAGCCATATGGCCGAATTACACACCCAATGAATTAGAGTATATTAAACAACCACCCATCCTTGTTTATCTCATCACCACCTGTCATTTGGTTTATCACGTAACCACCCATCAAATAAAATCATAACACATAATGTATTTCAAATACAAACATTTCACTATTAACATTTCATTCAGAATCACAAGAAATTATTTGAAGACATTGAAATAATAAATACATTTCAAAAACCATATTCAATACAGGAATATTTAAAAGAGCATATGTTCTTTATTTACCTTTTAAAAACATTACAACGTGTTAAGGAAGTGGAAAATCAAATAATACTCAGGGCGGTGGAAAGGTCATTATCATCGCGTACTTTAAAAAGAAACTTATTTTTTGTCATTTAGTAAAATGCTTCGTAGAGAAAATATTACTTTTAAATAAAAGTAAAAAGTGTTAATACACCATATAAAATAATTTCATGTATAAATTAATGAATTACATAAATAATGAAGATAAGATGAACCCGAAGAATGGGAATTGGTTTAAGAAGTTCCCTTACCCAATGTATGACTTGAACTATTTATTATTTAATTTACTGTATAGTAATGTAAATATAATTTCTAATTGCTTAAGAACCATTTTCAATTTAATTATTCCTTTTATATCACATATTACCATGTTATAAACATTATGTAATTATTTATGTTAATAATTTTCCTTCTGTCAACATTTGGTAGTTGGGTCAAAAATAGAATTCTTATAACTACATATTGTTCATGTGGTCAAAATTTCATTATATCCAGAATGATATTCATTATTAAAACATCATATATATCATATATTTCCATTATATACATTTATTTATAATATTATGTAACACTTGGAGGTAAGAAACGAAATGCACTATCCATAGAGACGGTAAGCTGTACGTACGCATTAACACTAATTTCATTTATGTTTCATATTTTAATGAAATAAAAATATAATGATACATAGTTATATTATAATTATAGTATATTATTATATATAATATCATTAAATCTATCATATATACATACCACTTATGGTAAGAATGAGCCATATAATTTTGAGGGGTTGGTTTTCCGCAGTTCCTCAAATGAAATTATCGCATTTACCCATAATGGAAACCATAAAGGTATGTTGTAAATGTAAAATAAAGAAGCATAAATGAAACCTAAAAATTATATATATCATATATAGAGACAGTTCCATCTTAATGGCCACCATGAGAGATTTTAAGAGATAATTGAACAATCATCGTTTCATGAGGCGTTAGTTTTCCATCCACAGAAACAGAATAATCTTTACCCCTTAGATTGAGGTGTGTGTAAGTGTAGTTCAAATCTTTCCCATAACAACATCCTTCTATATTTATTATACTGGTTTTTTTACAAAATAATGTAATAAAAAGAGATTATGGGGTTGCAGAAGTAAAATAAAACCAAAGAACTTAAGAGCAGACGTTACCTTTAAATTGAGTAACTCTTATTGGTTTGAACCAAATGGATTTCTTGAGGTAATTTCTGCATAAGTTAAGGATTCTAGGCTGAAGATAGGGATCTTGGGAGATTATTATATTATAGGTTGGATTATCCAAATGTTTTAGATGTTTTATGAATGAGTTATAAGTGAGGGATTTTTATAAGGGAGAGGAGGGGCTCATTAGGAATGTTTAAAATATTTATTTTATTATAAACACGTATTCGGTTTCTAAAGGTCAAATAATTGTTAAAAACGAGACTATGATGACTGATGCTCTAAATAAAATAATCCAATAATATTTGGAGATGTTTTCAATATTGTTTTAAAATTTTTAATGTTATTTATTTAAATCATTTATTAATGAGTTAAATATTTCATTATTATTGTGTCATAAATAATTTAATTTATTTGATATCCAAATATTATTAGAAAAACTACCATGATGTAGAAAATCATTTTATCATTCCAATGAATATTTATTGTCGACAATACAACAGATATAACCACATGTAAAAATTGATTCACTAAAAGATATTTTTTATGTCATTTTTCTATTTATTTTAAATTTATTAATAAAAAGTGTCATTATTACTCCCATCTGGCCACATGGTGTCCTTAATTCATCCCAAAGATTCCCATGGTCAGATATATATCATCCAATAAGACTAGGACACATGTTAGGGTAATTTAATAATATTATAATATTATATTTTACTATATTAACTCTTTTAATAATGGTAAAATAAAATATTTACTTAAGTAAATATTTAAAATGTGAAAAATAAAAGTAACATATTTATAGAATTTGGACCTAATGATTCATAATATGGAATCCATGTTTTAATATTCAAAACACAGAAGTGAATGAAATTAATTTAAAATAAATTCTCACTGTCAAAACAAAAATGTTGTTTTTAAGAAATAATAACTATCAAAAGATTAGCTGTTGTTTATGTCCAATTTAAAAAATTAAATTACTTCTAAAGACAAAAATTATATTAAATAGTAATAATATATTATAATTACACTTTAATCCCCATTAAAAAGATAATCTAACCATATATGTAAATTAGATAAAAAGTCAATTTTGAATTAATATAATGTATTTTCCATTATTCATAAAAAATGAATTTAATCATAAAAATACCAAAATTTTATCCAAAGTAAATTTTGTTGTCTTGATTCTAAAGAAGTATTTTATTTTTCCAAATAAAACATATAAGAGTGACAAAAACTATATTTAATGTTGGTTCTTCATTAAATGGTGGTTAATCGACCTTTTAATGAAAAGTATGCTTAAAATTAGATTCATTCACATTTTAAGCATCTAAAATTTATTGTATAAATGCAAAAACATTTAACAAAAAATTATAATTAAATTTTATTAAGTTATATTCATAACTGCCAATATAATGGCTAGGAATTAACTATAATTTAAAATAATAATATTATATTATTAGTGTGCAATGAATGATTTTAATGAAACACGTTGTTGCGTATTGGGTATGCTATCAAACATAGAATCCTATTTAATGTAAAATAAATATTTAATTTAAAATATTAATTAATATTAAAATGTATTATTCTTTATTTACTTCGGATGTTACATCCTTCCCCCTTTTTGGAATTTTGTCCTCACAATTTTTATTTTAATATAAAATAAGTGGGGGTATTTATACCACATATCATTTTCAGATTCTCATGTTGCCTCTTCAACTGTATGGTTTTTCCACAAAACCATTACTGGAAAAATTACCTTATTCCACATTAATTGCTCTCTACAGTCAATAATCTGTTCTGGTTATTCCTCATAAGTGAGACTCTCTTCCAACTAAACTACCTATGGGCTCAAATCTTGAGATGGACATGGAATATACATTCTCATCATTGAAACATGAAAAACATTGTGTACCTGAGATAATAATGGAGGTAAAGCCACTCTGTACACAACTTCTCCCACTTTCTCTTGGATTTTATAAGTTCCAATGAACCTCGGACTCAAATTTCCCTTCTTAGCAAAATGCATCACACTTTTCCATGGAGATACATTGAGAAAGACATGATCGCCTACCTCGAAAGATAGATCCTTCCTTCGGTTAACCACATAACTTTTCAGCCTACTCTAATCTGTTCTCATGTTCTTCTAAATCAACTGAACATTTTCTTCCATATCTTCTATCAATTCTGGTCCCATCAACATTCTTTCACCTACTTCATCCAAAAAAGCTGGATTTCAACAGCGCTTTCCTTATAATTCCTCAAATAGAGCCATCAGAATAGTAGAATGAAAAATGATATTATATAAAAATTCAAATTGAACAATATGTTGGTCCCAAATTTCCTGGTAATCCAATGAAAAATCTCATAGAATGTTCTCCAAGGTATGAATTGTTCATTCTGACTTCCCATATGATTGAGGATGAAAATATGTACTAAAATTTAATTATATACCCAATGACTTCTGAAGGACATTCCAAAAGTTTGAAGTAAACCTGGGATCACGATCAGATAAAATGGAGAGGGGAACACCATGAAACCAGACATTCTCATTAACATAAAACCGAGAAAGTTGATATAGTGACAAATTATCATGAATAGGAAGGAAACAAGAAGATTCAGTCAATATATCAACATTAACCTAGATTTCATTGTTATCTCTAGATGTATTTGGTAATCCCAAAATGATGTCCATGGATATATTTTCCAATTTCCACTCTGGAACTGGTAAAAACTGAAACATCCCTTTTGGTAAATATAGTTCTACTTTAACATGCTAAATATTCAAACATTTCACAGTAAAATCAACAATATCTCATTTCATTACATCCCACCAGTAAAACATCCGAATATCTCTATACATCATAGTACTGCCATGATAAACTGAAAATGTGGAAATATGAGATTTACATAACAAATCATTCTTCAAATGTGAATCACAAGGCACGAAAAATATTTTGTCAACCCAAAAACACAATAATTATCAATTTTAAATTCAGGATACTTACCCTTCTGGACCAACTCTTCCTTTTTCTGCAACTCTCAATCTTTCTTTTGTGCTTCCTTAATTATGTATGAGAGAGATGATTCCACTGACACCTGAAACAAAACAGAATAATTTATTTCCCATACAACTTCTATGCCAAATTTCATCAAATAAAAATCCAAATGTTCTCTTTCCAAACGTAGCATGGTTAATGAAGCATTAATTTTTTGACTCAAAGCATCAGACACTTTATTTGCTTTTCCTAGATGGAAATGAATAGTGCAATCATAATATTTGATTAATTCCATCCAACTCCTCTATGAATTGTTCAAATATTTTTGAGTGAATATATAATTTATACTTTTTTGATCAGTATATATTCCACACTTTACTCCATACAAATGATGCCTCAAAATTTTTAATGAAAAAACAAGAGCAGCTAATTCCAAATAATGTGTTGGGAAATTTAACTCATGAGGATTCAACTGTCATGAAGCATATGCAATTGCGTGATCATTCTAGATAAGGACATAACCAATTCCTTTCAATGACACATCACTATAGATAACAAACTCACAATTTATGGAAGGCAGTTCCTAAACTGGAGCATTCACCAATACCCTTTTCAATTCATGAAAACAATAATCACATTCTTTTTTTAGATGAACATAACACCATTCGAGTTAATTTAGTCATTGCACTAGATAACCATGGAAAATTCTTACTAGACCTCCGGTAATAACTTGCAAAACCAAGAAAACTATGGATGTCTGTTTTATTTCTGGCTCTTGGCCATTATTCAACAACATTTATTTTAGTAGGATCATGAGTTATTCCATTTTTTGAAACAATGTGACCCAGGAATGTAATTTGTTGTAACCATTACTAACACTTTCTAAATTTCCCATATAGTTTCTTTTCATTTAAGGTTTGCGAGACAACCCTTAAATGACTTTCATGATCCCCATTACATTTAGAAAAAACCATAATATCATTAATGAACACAACCACACACTTATCCAAGAACTCACAGAAACTTCTATTCATAAGATCCATGAATACAGCAGGTGCACTGGTTAACCCAAAATGCATAACTAAAAATTCATAATCGATATATCTAGTATGAAACGAGGTCTTCAAAATGACTACATTATTTACTTTAAACTGTTGGTACCCTGACCTCAAGTCAATCTTTGAAAAATACTGAGCTCCCTAGAGCTGATCAAACCAATCATTGATATGAGGAAAACGATATTTGTTCTTAACAATGATGATATTCAATGCTCTATAATCAAGTCAAATCTAATTGAACCATCTTTTTAAAAAAAATAAGATAGTAGCACCCCATGATGATATGATAGGTTGAATGAAACCTTAATCTAACAACTCATGCAATTTCTTCTTTAACTATAAATGATCAATTTTTTACATTTGATAAGGGGGTTTGGAAATTAATTTTCCATCAGGAACTAAGTCAATAGTAAATTCAACTACCTGATCAGGTATAATACCAAGAAACTCATCAGGAAGAGCATCAAGGGACTCATTTACCACTAGCACATCAATAATCTCAACAATTCATTTATTTTTAACAATATGTGAAAGGTAACATTCATTTACATCATTTACTGGTTTCCCAGCTTCCCGATATGTTTTCAAAAGTAAGGGTTCATTCTTGTATAAAAAATGAAAATATTTCTGATAAAAAAACATCGTTATCTCTAAAATCAATCCAATCGTGATAAACATACAGCCAATCCATTCCAAAAATAACATCAAAATATTCTAGAGAGAAAACAATATGGTTTATAGGTATATTATTTTATCACACAAGGACAAGAAGGTTTTTATAATTTCTTTTTTCTCAATGTTTCCCCCTGGTGTTCTATCCATAAGTTTGGGATTCATATCATGATATGGAATCATAAATTTACTAGAAAACTTCTCATAAATGAAAGAATGTGTAGACCTTAAATCAAACAATGCATTGACATAATCTGAACAAAAAAACAGTACACCTGATACTATATATTTAGATGGCCCAACAACTTATAAAGTAGTTGAAGGGATTACACCACCCATTCCTTATTTTATACCAGCATCTTCCCCTTAGTTGAGTTCTTCACTGGAAACTCATTTGCACAATGACCCATTACATTACACTTAAAAGATATTACTGATGGATTTTTATTCCCTTCTTGATCATCTTCTTTAGAGTTACAAGAAATATGTCTAGCCTTACTATACGAAAAGCACTCCCTAGACATTGATAAACATTCTCCAGGATGATTTATTAATTATTTCTCAAAATTTGGAGATCTAGTTTTCTTAACTCTAGGCATCTTTGATGTATTCTTTCCCTTTACCTACCGACTAGACCACTTATTCTATTGTTTTTTCAAAGAACACATGATCATCAACAAACTCGATTTCCACCTTCTTTCCACATCGAACAATTTTTCCATAATATTGGAACTCACGAAAGGCTAATTCTATTCGATATTGAGGCTTCAGTCCTGAGTAAAATGGATTAATGTTACTATCAACATTTTGAATAAAATTTGTTTCATACCTCTCCAATCGAGTGAACTTTGCTTCATAAATAGCCCCTGAGTCATCCTCCTACCTCAACTCTAGGAATAATTTTTCCATCCTAAGATGAACCACCATAGGAAAATATTTCTCAAGGAACAAACCTTTGAATTCCTCCCAATAATGAGCATCAATCACCTCACTATCCCTGATATTTTTCACCATCTATCAGCACTGATAAGCATCATCTTTAAAACAGTATACAACAAGACTAACCTTTTTTTGTGTTGAACACCCCATGAAATCAAAAATTTCCTCTAGTTCTTTAATCCTCCCTTCTTCTTGCACAGTGTCATATGATCCTTTGAATGATGGGGGATGTTTCCAAATGAAATATTATACTGGTGACATGTTATTCTGTGGTTGATCTAGCAGATATCATTCATAGACCCCAACACCATTTATAACCTGAGTCAATTGTGCCATGACTACAAAAAACTGTTCAGTTCCAATCCCGACAATCTCTGGTTGCTAATTTGAAAGGATTTCTTCTTCCTATTGTCATCCCAACATATCTACCTTGTTTCCTCTACGAAAAACCATTCCGAACACAAAAATATCATTGGAAAAGCAACATGGTAATCTGTAAATTCTATATAATTTTAATATTAACATAAATTTATTTATGGATTTTAATTTAACAGTACCGTAAATCCTAAAGTTATCTAAACTGACCTTTTATACCAATTATATGGAACCATCATTTAAACATTACATAATATTGAATTAAATGTGTAATTGACATTGAGGATCTTTTCAGGTTTAGATTTTTATAGATTTAGGACATAACTGTTACATCTCAAAAGATGAAAAATTAGACTCTTATACTCGGTTTCCATTTTTTTCCACAAAATATAAAATCTTTAAAAAAAAGAGTCAAGTTTAGTTCCATGTTTTAGACAACATGACTTTTTCATGATCCCATCCTTTACCTTATTCCTATTTATGTCATGTGAAGAACATTTCTAAAACATGGGATGAGCAAAAAAATATTATAAAGGGATACACAATGAAAGAAAACTGTTAGTTTTTCAAAAGAATAACTAAACCATGAATACTTTATCGTAAGTAATACTTTTCACATTTATGAAGTATTAAATAATCTTCAATGAATAAAAAAACATTTCTTACACTTATGTAACCAAATTATTACCATAAATCCTATACAATTAACAAATAACTTATAAAGGTAACCATACAGTTAACATCCACACATATCACTAAATAGAATAGCCATACAGCTGACTTCTGTACCCAATGCATTGGATTTTATAACGTAACCACTCATCATAGTTTATCACATCACCACCCGTCATATGGTTTATCACGTAACCACCTATCAAATAAAATCATAACACATATAGTATTGCAAATACAAATATTTAAATAATAACATTTCATTTCAATCACAAGAAATCATTTTAACACAATAAAATAATCAATCCATTTATAAAACAATTTTGAATACCAAAATATGAAATATATTATTTGGTATTTATTTATAATTTAAAAACATTACTACTTTTCAAATAATCAAAAGATCAAATAAAACTCGCGTCGTCAGAAAGGTCGTTGTCATCGTGTATGTCAAAAAGAAACATATTTTTTGTCATTTAGTAAAACGCTTCATTGAGAAAAGGATCATTTTGAATAAAAGTAAAAAGTTTTTAACAACCTTATAAAAGAATTTCATGTATAAATTAAAGAATTACATAAATACAAAATATAAGATCAAACCAATGAATGGAAATTGGGTTAAGAAGTGCCCTTACCATGTGTCTAACTGGACCCGTTCGTTATTTAATTTCCTGAATAGTAAAATAAGATTAATTTCTACTTGAATAAAAACCTTTTTTTAGTTAATTATTCCTTTTATATCACTTATTACCATGTTATAGACATTATTTAATCATTTAAGTTAATAATGATCATTCTGTCAATATTTGGTACTTGAGTCAAAAATAGACTACTTATAATTACATGTTGTTCAGGTGGTCAAAATTTCATTATATCCTGAAATATATTCATGATTAAGATATCATATATGTCAAATATATCTAGTATATACATGTATTTATAATAGTATGTTACATTTGGAGATAAGAAATGAAATGCTCTTTGTGGAGACAATAAGTCGTACGTACGCCTGAACGCTGCTTTCATTTCTATTTCATATTTAAATTTAATTAAAAGATAATGATACAATATTATACTATAATTCCATTATATTATCATATATAATATCATTAATTATTTCCTTTATATGTACCACATATGGTATGAATGAGTCATATCACTTTGAGGGGGCAGTAGTCCGAACATCCTCAAATGAAATTATAGCGTTTACACATAATGGAATTTATAATGGTATACTATAAATGGAAAATACAGAAGAATAAATAAACCCTAAATATAATATATATCATATATAAACACAATTCCATCTTAATGGACACCATGAGAGGTGGTAGGAGATAATTGAATATTCATCGTTTCGTGAGGCGTTAGTTTTCCATTCACAGAAACAGTATGTTTATTACCCATTAGATGAAGGATTGTGTAATTTTAGTTCTAATAATTCTCATAAAAACATCCTAGTATATTTAGGATAATGGTTTTGTAACAAAATAATGGAATAAAAAGTGTTTATTGGGTTAGAGAAGTAAAATAACACAAAAGAACTAAGGAGGAGATGTTACCTTTCAATTGAGTAACTCCCGTTGGTTTGAACCAAATGGGTTTTTTGAGGTGATTTATGCCTAAATAAAGACATCTAGGATGAATAGGGGGATTTGGGGAGC
Source organism: Viscum album (assembly GCA_963277665.1). Classification (NCBI taxonomy): domain Eukaryota; kingdom Viridiplantae; phylum Streptophyta; class Magnoliopsida; order Santalales; family Viscaceae; genus Viscum; species Viscum album. The sequence goes on along the minus strand of OY728129.1, from coordinate 608,449,000 downwards.
TTATTATAGTAGTGGTTGGATGAAAAAAAGGCTTTAGTAGTGTGAGTAATGTGTTATAAGTGGGGGATTTTTATAAGGGAGAGGATGGACTCTTTAGGAATGATGAAACAATTATTTTATTATAAACTCATCTCCAATTTTGAAAGGTCCACTAATAGTTAATAACAATGTTAAGATAAATAATGTTCAATGTAAAATAATCTAATAATAATTGGACAGGTTATGGATATTGTTTTAGTATTTATAATCTTATTTACTTAAATCATTTATTAATGAGGTAAATATTTCATTATTATTGTGTCATAAATAATTTAATTTTTTTGATGTCCAAAAATTATAAAAAACTACCACAATGTAGGAAATATTTTTATCTTTACAATGAATATTTATAGTCTAAATGTTAACTTATATAACCCCATGTAAAAATGGATTCACTAAAATATATTTGTTTATACCATTTTTGGCTTTACATTAAATTAATTAATATAATGTGTCATTTTTACTCCAATGTGGCCCCATGGGGACCCAAATTCCTCTAAAGGATACCAATGGTCGGATATGTATCTGGAAATTGGATTAGAACAAATTTTATTGTAATTTAATATAAGTATAATATTTTATTTTACTATATTTACCCTTTTAATCATGGTAAAATAAAATATTTACTGATGTAAATATTGAAAATATCTAAAAATTAAAGTGACCTATTTACACATTTTGGAGCTACTGATTACAGATAAGGAATCTGTTTTTCCAAATTCAAAAAACAGAAGTGACTTATATTAATTACAAATTAATTCCCACAGTCCAAAAAATATGTTTTTAATAAATAATAACTATCAAAAGATTGGCACTTGTTTTGTCCAATTTCAAAATGAAATTACTTCCATAGACCCAAATTAGATTAAATATTAAAAATATATTCTAATTATACTTCAAAAAAAAATAAAAATATCCTCTAACCATATAAATAAATTAGATAAAAAGGAATTTTTGAATTAAAAAAATAGTATTTTTCATTATTAATAAAAAATGAATTTTATTAGAAACATTCCAAAATATTATCCAAAGTAAATATTTATTTCTCAACTCCAAAGAATAATTTTTTTCTAATAAAACACATAAGAGTGAAAAATATAGATTTAAATAGGTTCCCCATTAAAAGGAGGTAAATCGACTTTTTAATGAAAATTATACTTAATATTAGAATCATTCACATATTAATCCTCAAACATTTATTGGATAAATGTAAAAAATTTAACAAACATGTATAATCATATTGTAATTAGTTATATTCATTCTTGTTGATATAATGGCTAGGAATTTACTAACATTTAAAATAATAATATTATATTATTAGTGTGCAACGTAATATTTCAACAAAACCCGCCATTGCGTATTTGGTGCACTATCGAACATAGTATCCTCTTCAAAGTAAAATAAATATTTAATTTAAAAATATAAATTAACATTAAAAAGTATTATTATTTATTCACTTGGGATGTTACAATATCCCCCATATACACATGAATAAGCTTATAATTTTTTAGTGAATAGAATGGTATGAAATTAAATAATGTATTATCCTTCAATAATAATAAATATTTCATGAATATAATATATATACATTAAATCCATAATTATAACCTTTCACGAATGGTTGTGATGTAAAAGGAATAACTTTCGTTTCTGAGGTGTTATTCTACAGTACAAACAAATTATGAATTCCATTGCAATTAGATAGAGGTTGGAGATGGATATTTGTTATTCCAATAATAAAAATGACATCATAGTGTATTTTATACATTTAACTTAATATATAAATATAGTTTATGGTTATTTAAATGAGGTATCATGTGAAATAAAACAACAACATTTAGTTTAATGCTATAACTCTTCTTTAGACAACCTCTTATTTTATTTACTTTATTCACCCTAAAGATAGAATTAATAAAAAAAAGATGATATCAATAACATGGGAATGGATGTTAGAAATAATTCGTTGAAATTATTGGATCAACCAAATTGTTTTAAGGTAAATATAAAAGGACAGTAGTTTCCCTTTTATAAGTGATGGGATGAGAACTTTTGGAATTTATTAATGTATTAAATTTATATAAAATACTTACCATTTTCAAATGGATAATTACATAATTTTTTAAAATCAATGATGAATATTGGAAAAATAACCCCTCAAATGTATTTATTATTGTAGGTGACTATTTAACCTTTATTATTTTGTATTAACCCCTTTTATCCCTTTTGACTATTAATGGGAAACATAGGCTTTTGACTCCTTAATGGTAAATGTAGATACTATAAAAAGAAAAATGTCCCATAAATAGACCATATATTATATAATAAAATATATACCATAAATTGGAAGAATATAAGATAATTATAAATTATAAATCATTTAATGAAACATTATTGAATATATAAAATCATTAATTTCAATTATAGAACAAAAAATTAAATTTTTCCATTAAAAACAAAATAAAAAATAATTATTTGAATAAAATCTTTTATAACAACCCAAAAAGTTAATAATTTTATAATAAATTATCTGGAAACAATAAAATATTGAAATGATATTATTTTAATAGCATTCAAAATCATTTAATTGATTTTTTATAGCTTGAATAAGCACTATTTTTGTGGTTCATAAGTATATATGATATTTATTATATCACTGATAAGTATAGTAAAATCACCATGATTAATAAATAACATTATTATTAAAAATGAATATTAAAAAAAACTACTTTAATTACCCCTATATAAAAATATTACAGAAAATAAAAAAATTAGAATTAATCTTGTGAATTTGAAATAAAAAAAAATATAATTTTAAAAATCATATCTAAATGATAAAAGGCCACAACTAACACAACGAGTTTCCGTGGTACACTTCTCTTTGAATAATACAATATCATTTGTTGTATGCAACATCGAGTTCTAACACACCATGACCAATCAATCAAATATTATTAATAGTAATACCAACTTTTGAAATTTTATAAATTTTATTTTTCAAATTGGACTTCATTTTTGAATTCAAAATAGAAAAATTAGCATAGGGTGAATTATTAGTATTTTTTCGAAAATATTCAATTTTTGATTAATTGTGAAAAACACTACGTTATTGTTTAAAACCTACTTTTTATTTAAATAATTATATATTTTATTTATATATATTTTAAGTCAATATATATACATAATACTTATTTAAGTTCAATTTAATTCATTAGAGTCATTTTATAATAATATTAAATGTATAAATTTTTTAATGAACTTTTTATCGTCTTTTTCCAACCTTCTAGGCACATTTTCAAATTTGCATAAAACATAATTTTACCATTTCTATGAATTGAATTAAAAAAATCATAGAGGCACGGTTGACACCAGAAAGAAAAATTTGGTTTAATAGGATGAAAATAATTTTTGGTTAATAGTTACTTTTTAATTTTATTTACCACAGTTAAAAGTAAATTGGGTAATTAATAGTTAAAATGATATTATAATTATCCTAACACATGTAATAATTAAATTGGATAAGTTTATTTTGAACAAAATAAATCTTATGAATAAAATATGATTCTTTTTTATCCACTTGTATTTGATTAGGAAATTTATTATTAAATTATTTATAGTATAGTTAAAACTGTTAAATTAAAATTTCAAAACCTAAAGAATTTTTAATATAGATTAATACAAAAGATAAATTTGACAATAAATATTCATTAGAAAGATAATAATATTTCCTACATAATTTTATTTTATTTATAATTTTTATACATTAAATAATTATATTTATTTATGACATAATGATGATGTCGTAATTATCTTATTAATGAATGATTTAAACAATTAATATTATAAATTTAAAAATAAATGTAAATTTAGACTTTTTATGCATTCCAAAAAATTTCTAGGGTAATATCACATGTTAGGTATATTAAATAATTTTTTTTCTATGTGATAAAGTTGTTATGACTTTCAAAAAAAATCAAATACTAAATAGTGTCAAAATTGACATAAATGAGTTTTTAAAACAAATACTATTTTATTAAATGATATAATATTCGTAGAAATATAAGTGTCAGAAAAATGAAAATATATAAGGACATATATGTATATAATTAACCACATGGGGTTCTATTGGTATTTTTGAGTTATTTTTTAACCATATAGTATAAAAATACAAGGAGACATGGTAAATGTAAAACTATTTAACTAAGAGTTAATATAAAAGATAAAATAAATATTGTGACCTAAACATCTTTAAAAACAATTGGTTGAGATGGTTTCAACATATCCCCACCTTATTCTCGAAATAAATCCTTTTTCAGCCATTAGAAACCGAATGTTATTGTATAATATATTAAAATATCAATATTTTCTTAAGGTAACCCCCACCTCTCTTATAAAAGTGTATTATCCCTTCTCTCAATATCACACCTCCATATCCATTTAAATCTTCCAAAAACTACTCAAATATCTTCCCAACCACACTCAACTCAACCTATAGGCCTTAATTAGATCATAAATCCTTCATAAAAATCCTTTTATATCAAATCAAATGGGAGCACCCGACGAAGAGGTAATAATTTTGTCACCTCTTTTAATGTTATCTTCTTCTTCCAAATCCTCTTTCTTTGTTGTTTCCATACCAATATATTAACTCCTATAACATTTACATATTTTTATTTTATTATAAATATGGTACTACAATATTCATTATTATATCCATCCTATAAATAACGAAGTCACCATACATGTGTACGTACGCCTTACCGTCTCCACATCACGGTGTAGTTTTTTATTCAACACATCATTATTTGAATGGGTATAATAAAAATTAAAATTGATTTAAATAAGAAATATAAAATGTAAATAATTCCTTATATATGATATTCTATCCAAGTACATATGATTTCACAATCAAAATAATGATATTTTCGCACATCCATACGTATGGATTACTGTCTCAGTGAACCTGATGAGATTTATTCCCTATCGTAACCATTCAAGAATTAGTTTTTTTTACTATTAAAAATAATGTTTATGAAATTAATATCATTCTATATTTGAATAATGTACATCTTATCCATATAAAACATTACTTATGTAAAAACATATAAAATAAAACGAATCAATTAACACCAAAAACAATGATATTAATGAAATATTATTAATAAAACAATATTAAAAGGTCATATATAATATCATATTTGTGTATATAGTTATTTTATAATTTAATTACAATTATTTAACTAATATACAAGAGGTTAATATACCCTTGACCCAGGAAAATTAAAATATAAGGGTTAATCTTACAATCTCTTTATTATACGAGGTTGTTTATATGTGAGTTTCTACTAGGACCACTTTATCATCCACATCCTTGTTTCATAAAAAAGTATTTCAAATTGTTTTAATATTTACTAGACTATGGGTTAAATTTATTTATAACCATGTATTAATTTTTATAATTTTGTTTGAAATGAATCTTATTGTGACTTTCCAAACAAGGTACATTATGACCATTTTGACAAATTTAGGAAATATATTGTTTTAACTTATATAGTAGGTGTAACTATTATATGATGTTATTAAACCTTTAAATCATCCTTACAAGATTATAAAAATATTTTCAAAATAAATATTTTATTTTAAATTACATTATTTTAAAATTATTTCAAAATAGAAACATACATTTCTCACAGACAGTTTTGATTTCATCAATGTGAACATCATTTGATGGATTTTACAGTTATTTTAAGTGGAATTATTTTGATATAATAATGCAAATTGTATTTAAGTTTTTGTTATATGTTTCACTTAGGATGTGTTATTTTTATACAAAACATGATTTATAATAAATGTATTAACATTTCTTAACATAGTTTTAATGCAAGGTTTTATGTTAAGTTTCAACCTCTTCATATGAGGAATGCATTAAACATAGTAAGTGTTGGGTAGGGCCCGCTATAGGACCTCAAAAAATCATTAGGTCTCATGAGAAAAAATAGTGTCTTGGCACAATATATAGTCAAAATATTATTTTTAGTCTTGGCATGAGGCCTAGAATATGTGGTTATGATGTCATGCATGATGCATTCCATCATTATGAAATTGGCTATTGATATTACGTGTGATTATTCGACTAGTAGAATATCCATGAAGAAAATTAAATGGAATTATTTGATATATATTTTCTATATTATTCTAAAGTTTATTTTTAAAATTCATGTGTTTTAATCATATACAATTCCTTAAATGTTATGCTTATTTATGAATGTTTCCACTGTATTGTTATCCTTACTGAGTTTCCGAGATCACCCATTTCTTATGTTTTATTTCTCCCAGGATGTATATAATTATATTATGACTGACCTGTAGAGATAGTATAAGGGAGATGAATGAATTCAAATGGGGCATAATTTTGTTGTTTTTTATTTCAACAATGTAATATAATACTTATTTTTGTATCTTGTAATTAAAATGATACTAAAATTATCGAACTTTTGGGATTTGATAATGTTTGATCAAGCCAATGTTTTGTAATAATGCACTGACACTAGGTAACGAGGTTCAGGGAAATATAGTTGGTATTAGAGGGTGATTAGAACAAACCATGGAAGTTATAATTATAAAAACTCTGATTAGAGCACATTACCCTAATACAGACATTGAGGATTAGTATAAAAGAACATTTTATAATTTTTCTAATGTATATATTTTGTGTATTTTCCAAGAAATACATCCATGTTTTGATATGTGAAGATAAATTCATCTCTGGAACAGATGTACCTAGTAGTGAAAAATCAAACAAGGAGTTTCGAGATTGACCCGGGGTTTCCTGGTACACAATAATGGGCCTTGCTACACTCTTGGTTATGAAAATACAAGGGTATATATTTAGGATAATTCACATTTTCATTGCAAACCATTTTGAATGATATATGAGTAAATACTTACTCAATGATTTTTTTTATTATTTGTTATTATAGGAATAAATTGTTCTATTTATGTAAAGGTATTTTACTAGATTTGAATTATGTATTGTGATTGATAAATATATCTACTGTAAGAAATTGTTTATAAATGGATCCTAGTGGAAGGACTAGAAACTGTATCCAAGAATGTAATCCATATATGGATTTCCCTCCTACTCAGGATAATTGTAGTGGAGTTGGTGATGAAACTGCACCTGATCAGCTTATAACCAAAATTGGACAACTCACTCAGGTTATGAGTAATAACCTTACCCATATAGAGCATGATAATCCACAACATGGAGGATCAATTTTAGACTGTTTCATAAGGTAATAACATCCAACATTCAATGGGACTACAAATCCATTTGTAGATGATATTTGGATATTTTCTTTAGAGAATATATGTGATGCATTGGGGAGTATCAAAAGGAAAAAGATTTTCATGGTAGTTTATCGCCTAAAAATAGATGAAAATCAATGGTGGTTATTAATTCAAAACACAAAGGAGGATAAAGAATATAAAATACGGAATGGAGGGAGTTTAAAGAGATTTTATTAGAAAAATACTTTACTCATGACCATCGAGCGAATATGGAAGGACAATTTATGACTCTGAGGAAAAAGGATGAAGTGAATGAAATTACTATGGGTGTGGAAAAGAATGTTAAAATAAAGTATTTACCTATTTGGAAGGAATATGTTTATGTATTTCCATTGGATTTAACTGTACATCTTCCAGAATGTGAAATTGGGATTTCCATTTATTTAATTTTTGGTTCAAGGAATATATCTAAGACCCCTTAAAAAAATGGCCATAGTGGAATTTTCTGAGCTAATGAAACAACTAGAGGATTTGAGTAATATAGGATTTATTTTCCCCAGTATATCTCCATTGTGATCCCCAAATTTTTTATAACAAAGAATTATGTATCTATGATAATGAGCATTGAAATTTGTGAGATCAATGTTATTACATTAAATAATATGTATCCCCTGCCTCACATTGAGGATTTATTCGATCAACATCATAGAGCTCAATATTTTTAAATGATTGACCTTGATCTCGATATCATAAATTTTTTGTGAATGAGGAAGACATTCCGAAGACATCATTTCATACCCGTTATGCGAATCATGAGTTTAAATTAATGCACTTTGGTATGACTAATGCACCATTAATCTTCATGGATCTAATGAATATAGTTTTCAACGAATATCTTGATGAATTTCTAGTTGTTTTTATTTATGATATCTTGGTTTACTCCATACGCTAGTAAGATCTGGAAAAGCATGTGTGCATTATTCTAAAGACTATTAAAAGTAATGAATTATTTTGGATGTTTGGAAAGTGTGAATTTTCGCATCAGGAGATTTCTATTCATGGCCATATTTCCTCTAAGGATGTAATATCTGTTGATCCATTTATGAAAATAACAATATAAGAATGGACAACACTTTTGAGTATAACTGAGGTATGCAGTTTTATTGGTTTTGTAGGTTATTAATAGTGTTTAGTCCAGAATTATTCCCGACTGGCTAAGCCATTAACCAAGGTCACATGTAAAGGGGTTAAATTTGTTTAAAAAAAGGGTGTGAAGAATATTTTGAAGAATTTCAGGTAATATTAGTCAATGATCCTATATTAACTCTACAATTTGAGAATGATGGGTTTTTTATTTATAGTGATGCTTCAAAGAAAGGACTTGGTTGTGTCCTTATGCAGAATGATAGGGTTATTACCTATGCATCACGACAACATAAAATTATTGAAGCAAAACTATCCTACTCAATATATTGAGTTAGGAGCTATAATCTTTTCTCTGAAGATATAGAGAGAGTATATCTCTAATGAATAAATTTGAGAAATATACTCATCATAAAAGTTTAAAGTATATTTTCTAACCTAAATGACACAACATGAGGCAAAGGTGTTGGCTTGAACTATTCAAGGATTATAATTGCACTATAAACTAACTCCTAGGGAAGGCTAATAATGTGGTGGATGCTTTGAGAAGAATGGATCATAGATTTCTGAACAATATGAGAGTTGAAATGGATCCAATGTTCATGGATCTAGTAAATATGGATGTAGGAATAATAATGGAAGGTGAAACATCAATAAATTTTCAAATGGAATACATACCATGTTTAATAGAAAGAATATAATGATCACATACTGATTATGAGGAGTTTGAAAAAAATTAATGTTGTGAATGATGGTAGATTGACTAACATCGAATATAAATATGGAATTTTGAAATTTGGGAAGATTATTTGTGTTCCAGACTTACCCGATCAAAAAAAGAATTTTTGGATGATTATCATAGCTGTAATTTCTCTATACAGCATGGTATCTCTAAGATGTATAGATACTTGATCTAACATTTTTTGTGGGACAACATGAAAATGGGGATTTCAGATTATGTGTCAAGATGTATGGTTTTTCAAAATGTGAAGGCTGGAAGACAACATCATATAGGAGTTATGTAACCTCTTCCCATACATGAGTGGAAATGTGATGATATTACAATGGTCTTTGTCATGGGGTAATCAATGACTCCTAGAAGAAATATACAATATAGTTTATTATTGATCATCTTACCATATCATCACATTTTCTTGAAATAAGTGAAGATTTAATACTTAAAAATTTATTAAGACTATATATTAATGTTGTTTTAAGACTTCATGATGTACCCCTATCGATTGTTTCTGATCATGATCCCCATTTTACATCATGTTCTTGGAAATTTATTCAAAAATCCCTAGATATTGAATTTCTTTTGAGCACTTCATTTCACCCTCAAACAGATAGACAATAAAAAATAGACTATTACAACATTAAAACACATTTTGTGATCTTACACACTAGAATTTATAGGAATGTTTTAACAATATTTACCTATGGTAGAAATTTTTTATAAATGTATCATCCATTCATGTATTCAGATGGCACCATATAATGTGTTATATGAAGAGAGAGCTCACAAACCAACGTGTTGGGATGATGTTGGTGAATGAAAACTCATAGGCCCATAACATGTTGTGGTTACAATGGAAAGGTGAAGGTTATGGAAACCCACATCAATGAATCTAAATGTAGGAAAAATTGTTATACTAATAACCGAATGAAACATTTGGACTTTCATGTAGTAGATCAAGTTTTCTTGAAGGTATCTCCATGGAAGGGTGTTATATGATTAGATAATAAGGGAAAATTAAGTCCATGATACATTGGACCTTTCAATATTCATGAAAAATTTTACCTGTAGCCTATCATTTGGAAACATGGTCAAGTATCTCCAAAGATCATGATGTGTTCCATGTATCACTATTGAGAAAATTCAAGCCTGACCCAATGAATATACTCACTTTTTATGAAATAGAACTAGAACCTCATCTATCTTATTAAGAATAACCTATCATCATTTTTGATAGTAGAGAACAAGTGTTGAGAAACAGGATGACTCTTCCTGAAAATTTTCTATGGAGAAACCATAAAATGGAAGAGGAAATGTTGGAACCTCAGAAACTTATAATGAAGAACCACCTGAATATATATATAGTTATATTCTTGTAATTTTGCGTATGAAATTATTTTAAGGATGGAAGAATGTAACACCCCAATCTTCCAAGGTGCACTTCTCTTTGAATAATACAATAGCTTGCACTGTACGCAAATTTGAGTTCTAACACACCACGACCAATCAAAATAGTATTTATGAATAGTAATACTGATATTTTAAAATATTTAAAATTTTATTGATCAAATTGGACTTCATTTTTGGATTCAAAATTTAAAAATTAGAGTCGGGTGAATTTTTTGTATTTTTCTGAAAACATTAAATTTTTGCTGAATAGTGAAAAACAATACGTTATTGTTTAAAACCAAATTTTAATTTAAATAATTATTTATTTTATTTAAATTTATTTTATGTCAAAACAGATATATAATACATATGTATGTTCAATCTAATTCAATGGAGTAATTTTATAATAATATTAGATGTATAAATGTTTATTGAAATTTTTACCCTCTTTTACGCACCTTCTACACACAATTTAAAATTTTCATAAAACATAATTTTATCATATATGTGAATTGAATTTAAAAAATCAGAGAGACATGGTTGACATCCGTATGTAAAATGTGGTTCAATAGGAGGAAAATAATTTTTGGTGAACAATATCTTTTGGATTTTATTTACCATGGATAAAAGTAAATAGAGTAATTAATGGTTAAAATGATTTTATAATTACCCTAAGACATGTCATAATTTTGTTGGATAAGTTTATTTAGACAAAAATCAACCTTATGAATTAAAATATGATCAGTTTTATCCACTTGGATTGGATGAGGACATTTATTATTATATTTATAGAAAATTTAAAAGTGCTAAATTCAAATTTAAATAACAAATCCATTTTTAATGTATAGTTATACAAAAGATAAATTCGACAATAAATATTAATTAAAAATAGAGAAATATTCCTACATAATGGTATTTTATTATTAATTTATCGACATTAAATAAATAAATTTATTTATGACATAATGATGATGCAATAATTACCGTATTATTGAATGATTAAAATAATTGATATTTTAAGTATTAAAATAATTTTAACTTGAGAGTTTTGAGGCATTACACAAATTTTATAGGTTAATATGACCTTTGAGGGTTGGTAAAATAAATTTATTTCAAAGATATAATGTTTTTTTGTCTTTCACAAAAAATCAAATACAAAATAGTGTCAAAATTGACATAAATGTGTTTTTAAAACATATACTATTTTATTAAATGATATAACATTCCTAAAAATATAAGGATTGGACAAAAAACAAAGTTACGGTTTGATATGTAAATAATGAACCACTTTAGTTTTTCTTGGTAGTTAATAGTATTTTTATCAAACATATAATATTATAATAAAAGGAGACATGGTAAATTTCAAACTATTCAACTAAGCGTTAAATCCTAAAGATAAGGTTAATATGGTGACCTAAACAAGTCTATGACCTATTGGTTGAGACTATTTCAACCCATCCAAACATTATTCTCTAAATATATCTTTTTTGAGCCATTATAACCCAATATGATTGTATAATAGATTAAAATTTAAATCTTTTGCTGAAGTGACCCTCACATCTCTTATAAAAGGGTACTCCCGCTTCACTCAAAATCATACCTCTAATGCTATATTACATAGCCAAAACCTACTATAATATATTCCAAATTGTTTCACTTCAAACTATATTCCTTACATTTATTATAAACCCAACATAATGATCCTTTTTGATCAAATCAAAATGAAGCACCTGAAGAAGAGGTAATAATTTCACCACCTCTTTCAATGTTATCTTCTTCTTCCACTTTTTATTTCATTGTTATTTCAATAAAAATAATCTAGTACCTTATAAACAATGTGACTTTATTATAGATTTGGTACAACTGTATTCATTATTCTATCCATAATATAAATAACAATGTCATCATATGTGTGTACGTATGGCTTACCATCTCTACGTTATGGTGTAGTTAGTTATTCGACACATCATTATTTAGATGGGTATAATAAAGAGTATAATCGATGAAAATAATAAATATAATATTTCAACTATTCTTTATATATGATATACTATCCAATTACATATGATTTCACCCATCAAAATAATGATATTTTCACTCATGCATACATACGAATTTCCATATCCACGAATGCGATGAGATTCAATCCCCATCATAACCATTCAAGAATAATTATAATTTGATTATTAAAAAAAATTAAGAACATAATATCATTCTAGATATGTATAAATTACATCATATCCATAATAATCGTTACTTATTTAACAAAATATATAACTGAAAATGAACCAGTTAACACCTGAAACAATGATACTACTAAAATATTATAAACAAAACAATATTATAAGATCATATATAATATCCTATTTATGTATATGGTTATTTTATAATTTAATAAAAATTATTTTACTATTATATAGGATGTTAATGTACCATTTAAAATGGAAAATTACAATGTAAGGGTTAATTTTACAATATATTTATTATCCACATCTGTGAGTATCTACTCTGACCTCTTTATCATAAAAATCCATGTTTTTTTAAACAATGTTTCAATTTTTTTTAATATTTAATATACTATGGGTTAAAGTAATTTATACCCTAGTTTAACTTTTTATAAATTGGTTTGAAAGGAATCATTCTGTCACTTTCCAAACAAGGTACATTTTGACCTTTTCGACAAATTACCGAAAGTAAGTTTTTTTTACTTATACAACAGGTGAAACAATTTAATGAGGTTATAACACCTTTGAATATTACCTTTAAATCTTATAATAATATTTGCAAAATAAGTTATTTTGTTTATAATTACATTCCTGAATTTTAACTGATTATAAATTAGAAAGGGATATATCTCTCAGACAATTCTGATTTAATCAATGTCAACATATTTTGATGGATTTTACACTTATTTGAAGTTGATTTATTATGATACAATCTTCTATATGTATTCATGGTTTTGTGATATGATTGACTATGGATGTGTTATTTTTATTCCATATATGTTTTATGGATAAAGTATTAACATTTTTTAATCTATTTTTAATATGAATGCTTATGTTATGTTCTAACATTTTCATATGAGGAATGCATTATACATATTATGTGATGGGTGGAGCCCACTATACATCCTTAATGAATCAAAAGAGTGTCTTGTCCCAAGGCCTTGAACTAATTGTATTTGAAGACATGGAATTATTCCTTCATTATGTGGTTATGATGTCCGGCACTATGCATTCCATCATTGCGAAATTTTCCATTGATATTACATGTGATTATTCGACTACTAGAATATCCTTGGGAATATGTAAATGGAATTGTTTGATTTATCTTTTCCATATTATGCTAATTTTTATGTTTAAAATTAATGGGATTTAGTCTTATTCATTTACATAAATGTTATTCTAATTTATGACATTTTCTATTATATTGTTATCCTTACTAAGCATCTGAGCTCACCCCTTTCTTATGTTTTATTTTTCCCACGATGTGAAGATGTGTATTATGACTGAATTTTAGGGATAGCCTATGGGAGATTGTTCTATTATAAGGATACATCATGTTGTTTATTTTCATTTCAATAATTTAATTTAAAACTAATATTTGTATCTAGTACTTCCAAAGCTACTAAAGTAATCGGTCTTTGGAGATTTGATCCCTTTTGATCATGCTAATGTTATGTAATAATAAACTGACTCTGGGTAATTTTAGTTGGGGATTTAAACCATATATTATACTTATTTCGGATTATGGATGTTATATATTCTTACTAGTAAATTAATTAAGGTTATAGAGTCCTTATATTATATTTATAACCATAATTACATGCTTATCCTTTTAAAGTGGAAAACAATTATTAAGATTACTATTCAAAAAGTCAAAAAATTAAAGGGTAAAAATATCTAAATTGGACTTACTTATTAAAAATTGAAAATCCATTTCAAAATAACCAAAAATAAAAAATTGAGTAATTCAATTTTAAATTAACCCCCAAAAAATTGTGAAAATTAGTGTTTAATAAAAAAAAATTTTATGTAAAATTTTTAATGATAAAATAAATTATAAAATTCATTAAAAGGCTATAATTTTTATTTTTTATCAAAAGAATCCAATTAAAATTTAATCCTAATATATTATTTATTTTTACTCTAAAAATAATTTAAAATAAAATATAGTTTTAAAAAAGAATAAATATTTTACAATATTCGTTGAAAAATATAACATTTTAGAAAATAATCAAAAGTTTATCTTATGATAATCATGATATGTTGAAAAAAATGTATTTTATTTTATCAAATAAATTCTCCAAAATTTATTGAAATTAATTATAATAATCTCTAATAAACACAAATAAAAATAAATTTTTGGAAAAAACAAAATTTTGAAACATGAAAATATTTTTCTAAAAATTGAGAATTATTTATGATGAATTAATCCAAAAAAATTTTTATTAGGAAATTTATATATATATTTCATAAGTCATTTATTCATATTCACACCATCTAATTAAATATATAATTTATAATAGATATATTTAGATAATAATATTTTATAGTTTTTTAAGCTCGTTGTTGCATGTCATATATGATATTGAAATTTTTTTCCTTTTTTAAATCATGGGGTATTACCTTGGTCATATTAAAATGGGTTTACAAAATACATGAACAAGGTACATAGTTTTGGTCCAACCCCTTATGTGATAGTTATAGAAATAATATTATAGTTAAATATGATAATAATAATTAGATAATAATTTATTTCATTTATTTATAATGTAGGAATAATCAATGAATCCATTAATGTGAATGTATTTTAAGATGGTCCAAAGATAAACATAAATGTATTAACTGTAAAACAATAGTTTTTATAATGAATGAATTATTCCTATATTATAAAGAAAATAGAAATTTGGAACCATTAGAAAATTTCGAAGGATATGAAGGACTTTTAAAATTAATTCTGTATTTGTAGTTCCATTTAACATGAATGTAAATATTTTTTCAAAATATAATGCTTATATAGAGAGATGAAAAAACACTGTCAAGAGTGTATGAATAAATATGATGTCTTAACAAAATTCTTTTAAAAAATATAAAATATTATTAATAAAAAATATAAAAGATAATTAATCTTAAAAAAAATTAAATAAACATGATTTGATAATTCATGATTTTAAGGGATCATACCAATCAGATTAAAACTCAAGGTAATTATGTTATTGAACCACCCTCTTTTATTTTGGTTCATTCATTTTTCATAAAAATATAACATCCTCACACTTTTATTCTCATGTATTTTTTTTAACATTACACATATATATATTACCCTAAATATATATATTTTTTATAATATTAATTATTTGGGGATATACAAATTTTTATGGTTTTTTATGAATATCATTCATTAGGAAATCCCAATTAATGTAATATTCTTACTTTTTTACTCCATTTATGTTCCAATTTATATAATGTATTAAAAAATACAAGGTTTCTAGAAGTTATTATTTTATTATGGAGTTTTGTTTATTATATTTCTGTTTTTAGGATAATTATAATTATATTTCTCATATTTAATGATTCTTTATACATTTCAAAAACAACTATGCTTAACAGGTACATTTCCTTATCTACTTGTCATCTTTTTTCAGTTTATAACTTCACATAGACCGCAATTTTTATGGACTATGGTTATTTTTCACTAATGTACATTCAAAAATTATTTAATCTGTTCATTCATGAAAACCATTATGATATTCAATCTGGTTATTCTATATTACATTCTTAAGTTTCCAATTTGTTTAGATGAATAATATTTTTTATTATGCATTATGTTTTATTTGTTTTTGTGGATCACATATGAATTTGAATGCTATGATGGGTGTTCTGAGATATTAATCCAATGTATTTTGTAATGTTTATATATCATGAGATGATATGTTCTAGTTTGGAGAGTAATCCTAATCTATAATGAGATGATGAACACTATAATATGTAGTCTTGGTATTGTGATATGATTTAATGTTTTTTAATATTTAATTTAGTTCCAATATTTTAATTATTCCATGTTTTTATAATTTCATAATATTAACTCCACATATCCGTGTGACCATTCATGTACCTTATCCATTTATATATTCTGTTATGTGATTTGACTCATTTGATATGCACCTTTAACATGATAATTTCATTGTTGGGATTTATAGGTCACCCATTTTATTAATATATTCCTGATGTTATCTAATATTGTTTTATAATATCAAGGTGATATAAGATCAATTAATGGATACTATAATAATTACTATTTGTTTTTTATCTCGATGTATTATACAACTGACATCCCAAATACACTAGGATCTCAATCATTAGGTAGTATTTATTGGATATTTATATTAAATGTTCTGTAATAAAAAGTGTACTAATATATTGTAGTTATACCTGATATGAGGGGTGAGGGGTAGTAAATTTTGGTGACTGGGAAAATAATATAATTATAAAAACCCTATCGGTATGTCTATGTATAAGAAAACTTCCAAAAAAAATTGTAAGGTTTAGAGATAATGGATTTCAAAAAATAAAATCCATGTATGGTTTTAATAAGTTGATGTGGAACTAGAATGAATGTACCAAGGGTAAATAACCCTAAAAGGGATCATTTGGTATTTACTCTACCTATAACTAGTGCACAAAAAAGACGTGTGGTTGCACACATGTTTTAATACTCCCAATAGATATTCTTTTATAATTAAGAAACACATTACAATGCATTATGGAGTACATCAATAAATTTGTTAGGGTAGAAAATATAATTACATAATTAATATAGATAATCTTTAGAAAAACCCAAATGAATCCAAATGGAGGATATAAATTTGTGTTTTAAGTTATTACTTCAGTGTTTATATTTTCCATTTTATATTCATATTATTTATAATATTCTCATCACTAATTTAAAATTATTTATGTTTATATTAGGGAATCTGAGGAATAATGCAAACAACCAATGCGGTAGGAAATATAATTATTTCCCAAATGAGAAGAGTAAAATGATTGGAGTGGGAGATGATAAATTTATGGAATTACATGTTCAACTGAATCACATTATGAACAATAACATGAATCATGTGGAACAACATTCTTATACTATGGAGGACAAAGGTAAAATCGATTTCTTTAGATGATTAATGACTATGACCCATAGCATATATTGATATCTCATTATTGAGGAGAAATTGATTTATTGTATTGAGAATACATTCCCTATTATACCATGTTTTAAAAAAGACAAAATAAAATATTTTTTTAATCACACGGAGACAAAATTTTATCCATTGGGGAAACTGATAACGAACACTAGGCATAAGTTAGAAATATGTTCCATTGAATGGTAAGGATTCAAGAAAATATTATTCAGTATATATTTTCGAATATCACTCCAAATTTAAATATAGTGGGTGTTCCTTATAATTAAACAAAATGAAGTTGATTCTATCAATTATTATAAAGAAAAATTCAACATAATTTCATAGTATGTATTACAAATTATTATCAACATCTAAAGTAAGTTAGAAAACAAATTAATTTCATTAATCTCATATCTATGAAAATATTGTTTGATTTATGTCATTGATTGTTATGATGATATTATCTATTGTTTTTTTATGATTGAGACAATGATCTGTGAGTCATAGTTGTGTCGAGGGGCTGGTGATAAATAGTGGGAAATTGTTTCTATTTTAAGAGTATCAGTAAATAAATATTATGGTGGAAGGAAAACCAATAAACCCTCATTTCGATACATTGGTATGTGGAATCCACGAATCTGTTGCATGGGAATAAGAACATCCTTCACTGTGGAAAAGATTGAAATCCAGATAATCAATTTATAATGGAGATAAAGAGAAACACTTGTGAAATAAATGAAAATAATATTTCGATCAACACTAAACATGTAGTCCATTATTTCAATTTCAAGGAGCGCACACATTAAGAATGATAATTACCTACGTTAAAAGATTACTAATATAATTAGTGACAAGACATTGGAATATATTATCTTATCCCTATTATTGAGAAAGACCATGACAATAAAGTTGTAAAAGAGATTTTATATTTTCATTTAAAAATAGAGAATTTATTATTTTATTATGCTTCTAAAAATTATATTTTTTCATTCATGTTTAAAATAACTATTAAAATATTTCCTTAAAATATGGAGGATATGTAATCCATGTGAAAAATAGTTAAATTAATACATTCCAAGTATATAACTTTTCCTCCATATATATTTATGTGTTAAACCTTCTAGAAAATATTATCATTGTTCCTTTAGTTTAATTTGATACAATATTAGGCATGTATTTGTTTTCCATATATAAATCCAACATCAAATACCGATAGAGGTAAATCAACATCAATATCTCGAATCATCCTCTTATTCAATATAAACTTAATGGAGTTGTTAAATCTCATTTGGAATATTCAACTATATAATTTATATTTTTTCCTCATTATAATGAATATCTACCTAATATTATTTACAAAAGTAATTGAATAATACATGAATAAATTGATATAATAAGAAATTACCTTTACGTATTCCCTAATGAATTATCCAATATTCCTTCAATCAATGAAGTTGAGTTATCAATTCAAATTATACAATTATATCAATCCATATTTAAGACTCCATTTAAAATGTCAACCATTGAGTTAGAATAATTAAAGCAGAAGTTAGAATACAATCCTGAAAAGTGTTTTATAAACTCTATTGCTTTACTATGGGGATCATTATTCCTATTCATAAAAAATAAGGAAGGTTAAATGTTCCCCTTCATAGATTATGATGAACTCAATAAGATCAAAATAAATAAAATGTATCCACTTCCATGGTTTGATGAATTTTTCTTTTATCTACATGGGTTTCATTAGTTAACTATGTTTAACCACTCGTTAAGATATCACCATTTAATGTTACAGAGGGAAGATATTCCCAAGACTGCATTTCAATAATTGTTTGAACACTATAAGACCATAACTATTACATTATGATTGAATAATAATACAGTAATATTCATGGAGTTAAATACTAATAATTTCATACAAAAATAAAAAAAATTTATAGTCTTTATATGTAAGGAACTAACCTTAGACATTACATATTATAGTGATTTTAAAAAGTAATTATATAAATTTCATTCAAAAAATTACTTGTATGGTTAGTGTTTTATGGAATTATGACAACTGTTATTAATTAAACACATAAATTACCTGAGTACTCTTATACTCATTATCTTCTTTTCCACCAAAGGAAACCCTTTTATAAAATAAAACATTCTTTCTCAACATGCAAAATCATCAAATTTTTAACATGTTCTCATCCTTATATATATAATACATTAAATATTATTATTACCATTTTGAAAAATGGTATCTCTAAAAATAGTATTAAGGTATATAATTGATGGGAATAAGTTAGTCCAATTAAAATCCTTAAAAAATTCATAAAAACATGCCATTTTGTGTTGAAAATGAATAATCTTCTAACTATGATAAATATCTCACCTTTTCAAAATTAATGAATTTTCAGGTATAATAATTAGAAGTAATATGAGATAAAATTATGAGAATGTGGACATTAGTTTATAAATAACTCTCACAAATAGAGTAAACAATATTTTCATCCTCTAACTCGGGTGTAACCAATGTAATTGAGGTTGTCACATAACCACTCATCCAATGTTCATCATAGAACCACCTATCGTTGGGTTATCTTGTAATCAAACTTCGTTGGTTTATCAGATAACCACAAAAAAAATAAAGTTATCACATGACCACCCTCAGTTATAAAAAAGTACCCAGGGAAAGATCATAAACATAAATCAGTAAATATTTCATTATAGAAACAATCATTGAAGAAAATGATATTTTCACTTTGCAAACACCCTTTTTCAAAAACTATGGATGTAGAATAGAAAATAATTTCATTTAATGTATCCTTATAAATATTATATTTAATATTAATATTATTAATGTGAATTTAATGAATAAATTCAATTAATGACATATATATATAAAAAATTCAAAGAAGAAATTTAAAAGTGTATTTTTTTTATAAATATTCCTTTAAAATATCATATATTTAATGTAAGCACAAATAAAAAAAATATATAAAATATATAATCTATAAATAATTAAAAAAAAGATTACATATTACAAAATTAAGATTTAAATTCATTTAAAACACAGTCATATAAAGTCACTATCAAAAAGGCAGATATTTAACCAAAGGAATGGAAATTGAGTTATGAATTCACTTACACCATTCTTATCTATAGTGGTTCATACATTAACCTCATGTATATTTTTTAAATAATGTTATAAAATCATTAAAGGAATATATTAATATTTATAATTACTAACATGTTGATTTTATATCATCTTACAACCCATTTATTATTAATATTTCATTAATTTGATAGTTTTAGGTACACTAGTTTCATGGTTTCATGATCAGTTAACTAGTGTATAAATATGGATTTTCTTGAAACAAAATTACAAATACATAAGTGTAATTAAATATTATTAATGAAATTTCATATTTATTTATGGTCCCATTTATCATTTTTATTTTTAACATGATGATAATTCATTAAATAAAACATAAATGATAAATGCTTAGTATATTTTAGCGTGTTTTCGTAACATCATGAACTAGTTTCATTTTATATTACATTATATGTATATAACAATTATGGAAAATAAAAATGTTATAATATATCAATTTAAATTTTATGTCACCTAAAAAAATCTTTTATGACCATCCATGGTTTCAGTAAAGGAAAATGAAAAATCAATATTCACAAAGAGGTTAACCGACATAATTTTGACAATTGTTTTGTTTCTTTTTGTAAGTCAATATAAATAATTAAATGTGTATTTATTTTTCTATAATAATAATATAAAAATATTATTCAAATTATCATTGAGTTATCATGCACTTGTTGATGAATGTGGTGTTGAGAAAGTAGAAAATGAAAACAAATTAAAGAGGTGCTTTGAGAAAATTACCTCTTGAAAATCAACTCCTTGAGGGACCATTGAGTACCTTGGAAGTGATATTTAGGTGAGACCAATGAAAATTTGACATCTTTAGTGTGATTAGTATTGTTTTGGGAAGATATTTCTGGAGATTAATGTTATGGGAGTCAAAATGGTGTGTTGAGGGGTAATATTTATACTTTAGGATAGGTGGGTCTGAGTGATTAATATAATGAATATTTTAGATTTAATGACTAAAATATTGAGGTGGAATTATATTCATAGTATTATTCAAGAAATTAAAATTTTATAGGCTGGTTATATTTTATCCAAAACTCAACAAACCATTAAATTTTGTAATTTTTTTATTTTCATACTTTCCCTTTTTAACTTTATCAGGACTCATTAGTTCTAATATCATGATAAATAATTTCTTACATGGTATCTTTTTTAGTCATAAAAATTGAATTGAATTAAAAAATTAATTTTTAACATATGATTTCAATAATTTAATCCATTTTTTCTAATTACAATTAAAGAACTCGAAAATTCAGATTAAAAAATAACCCCTCTGACATAATGAAAAAGTTGGGTTTTAATGTAAACTGTTCAAAAGCCTTAAATGTTTTCTTTTCCAATTTAAATTTGATATTTATTAAAATGAAATAATTGAAATTATTATTGTATCATTTAACTAATTATACTCTAAAACGTATTTATAATATTCTATAACTATATAAATAAATTAGATGAAAAAAACATTTCAATTATAATTCAATATTTTTCATTATTAATCAAAAAATAAAACTTCTCCAAAAAATATCAAAATTATAAGGTAATATAATATTCATATTTATGTTTAAAAAAATAATTTATTTTTTGAATATAAACTTATAAATGTTTCAATATTTATTTTTATAATAGGAATTCCATCAAAAGGTTAAAAAATATCATTTTAAAAAAATATAGCTATTTATACATAAAATAATATTTATTATTATGTTAATCATATAAAACATATTGGATTAATTAAAGAAAACTTTATTTAAAACCTACATATATATATATATCTAAAATATATTATACTTATAGAGATTAATTTGGCTCATTATGATAATATATCATTATAGGAAATATCGTATTTTTTTATAAAAATAATTTCATTATATTCTATTGTTTGTTCAGTTATAATTGATTGATAACCAAGGAATAAATATTATAAACATATTCCAAATATATTTTCATAATTAAATTAATCTCATTCATTCCTTCCATTCATACAATTAGGTGGCAACTATCACATTTAAATAATAATGTTTATTTATATATTTAAACAACAAGTGGCATAACATGTATGATATTCAGAATAATATTTCATTTTAAAATAACTGTTGGTACATTCTACCCCCTTTATGAAAATGATTTCCCAATTTGAAATCCGGATTTAAAAAACAGGGTTCAAACTTTTCAAAATACCTTTGTTTAAATCCCACATCGGAAAAATGATGAATAAAACATCAACATTAAAAAATGAAATGGAAGTACGATGGTCTCCATATATAACACATTCTAGGGTTTCTATATAGGAAATAATGGACATGTAGGATAATAATAACTATAATTTTTTGATGGGGAGTGATAGTAAAGATGGTTTTTAAAATGCTAAAAATACCAAAACCAAAACAATGTGATAGGTTAAAAGGCCTTTGATTTCATATTATGAAAATATATCAGATATAAATTTTTCTTTCAAGTTGTTTCCCACTGTTGAAGAATTTGTTTACTTAAAAAACTAAGAAAATAATAAAATATACTTACCTGAAATGTATATTTTAACTCTCTACTTTTCTATAAACTATGAGTTTTCAAGATGGATTTTCATATATGAGGCATCAGAATCAACTCATATAGATGGGAAAATCCATTGAAGTAAAATTATAAATTCCACATATCTATAGGTATTATCCATATCCTAAATGGTTAGTATAAGATAATTTTCCAAAAATAATATAACATTACATTACAAAATTGTAATTCAATTTAAAAAATTCAATAGTGACACCCACAGATCAACATATAAATATAAATATCCTTAAAATGTTTCAAAAAAGGAAAGGATATGATTGTAACACAAATTTATAAGTATTGTATCATATAGACTTTAAGGGTAAATTTAGATTCTATATCCCAATTTAACATCAATCACTCTTTATTTATCATTCTAAAAATATATATTTCTCAAACAACATATTCTCTAAGTTGGATACATATTTCATGAATCGTCCTAGTTACATGATAAAATTAAAACATTTTTCATAAAGTAGAATCTCATTGTAATTTTCTTCCTTGATCATATATGGTTCCCATAATAGATAATTTCATCCAAAATAACATGAACCAACTGATCACCACATCATTTTCTAATCACATGGAAAATAATTTGATAAAACATATGCTACCAATAATAAAAATTATTCTTTACCCATCAAAATCATTTAACTAAAAATTTAATTCTTACTAACCAAGACTTAACATAGGAAAATTGTAGGTGATGCACCATTTAATAACTTTGTTTGTGCATTTGAACCTTATGGCTTTTTGGATGTGATAGTTAGTCACCCATCGTTCATTTTTTATTTTTCTAAAACAATATTAATATGAACATAATATATTTAAACCTCTATTGGTATCTCGTAGCTTTGATTTCCCATCCCAAAAATTAAGAACCAATAATTACCTCGAATTCAAAGATCCCATAAACCAATATTATTTCCTATACCTTAAAACCTATTCCCACAAGAAAATTAAGACATTTATCCTCAAAAAACATTTTTAATATCATAATAATAAAGGTTACATGTTCATTAAAAATTATAACATTCTAACAACAATTCAAAGGTATCAATTCCTTATAATATATGTTTCTGAATTATTGAAAAACAAATACTATAGATATATATATATTAATTATAGGATTCCCGTAATATTTATAAATAACACTATCTCGTAAATTTAAAAACCCAATACGTAAAAACATCATTCATTCAACATCATTTTTATACCATTAAGTATGTTTTTCATTTTATTTTTTTATAAATTATTCCTAAAATAAATTATATGAATTATATCTTTATAATTTTTTTAAAATTAACAGGAATGTTTATATTTACCATTAAATCTATGTCTTCTAAATGATAATAAATTTTTTCCAAAAATAATATATTTCATACTATAAAACTAAGTGTCACATATAACTCACTCTCAATAAAATTATCCAATAGTATTACCATAATTGAAAAGATAATTAATAAATCTAACAATTTCATAATCCTTAAATCATCCACAATCCTTAATACATTATATGGAGAAATGTTAATTATTCATCATTATTTATAATCTATGAACCCTAATTTTCCATATTATTACATAATACATCATTCATGTGATCAAAAATATGAATCATGTACAAATATTAAAAAAATTCAAAACATGTCTCAAGAAACAATTCAAACTTTTCATTTTCATTTGAGGTTTCCTAATATTTAATTATAACTGATTTATGTAATACTAAATAGTTATATATAACATGATGATGAATCCATTTGTGAGTGTTATTCATTGGACTTTGATGATCATAATGAACATACAACCCATATTGAAGACATTCAATTGTTAGCACCATATTATCAAATTCCCCCTTTATGGAGTTAGCTAAACCTTTTATTTTATATCAAAATTGACTTATTTTAGACATCCATTACCATTTATAAACCATATTATTATCCTTTTAAGACATTTTAATATGAACTTCCTTCTGAATTCTTGACACACAATTCTTTGAATATATTCACAATTATATGAATTGTCACAAGAACATCCAAATTCTTTAATTTCTCTCATAATTAGTTAATTATGAAACTTACCATGGTCCAAGTGGTAAATCATTACTTCTGATTGCTTGTTTAGAATAACCACAAGTGTTGTCATAATAGCTCACTTTTCATTCAGTTTATTAATCAATCAGTAGTTGAATTTTTTATCACATCTATCATTATTTTGGTTCTTAATGAGTCCAAACATCTACCAAAAATAATAATTTTAGTGTAAGAATATCAATTAAATCATAATATAACATCATTGGAAGAATAAAATTTCTATGTAATCTTTTTTCATGTTATCTAAAAGTCATTAATTTTCTCCAAAATAAAAATGAATATCCGACCCTAGATATTTCATCATAATATATTTATTTTTTAATGTATTAGTTGAGTGGATTCTTGTGTTCAAATATGTTTCCCCAAGTTCAAGGGAAGGCGCAAGGGTGTTCGGTGTGTTCATGGCATGATAGGGGGAAGTAGTTTTCTTTTCCTGATGCACGATTTGTGCACAACTAGTGTTAATCATACGAATCATCCCAGATAACCATACAAAAGAAGTATTTTTGGACTATAACATCTGCGTGATTTGTGCACGGTTTGTCAAATTGTGCGGGTAAACCAGGTGGACAAGAGAGGTTGGAAAAATTACAAAATTTCCATTACGGGATTTTAAGGCTCACTTGGGATTTCCTCCTTTGATCATCCTTGGAACCCTAGTGACGTCCCAAAAACCTCAAGAGCTCACATGTATCAATCTCTATCATATATAGGCTTTTTGGATTGCCTTCACTTTTAGATCGATGCTCTGAGTAAGTCTCATGTTTCTTTTAATTCTCGTTTATAGATTTGGGTTTTTGGTTTCACCCATATCCATCCAATGTTCTACAACCCTCCTTTTCTGTGAGATTTAGGTTGATAATTCAAAGGGAGGTTGAATCCATATCTATGGATTCAATTAAGAGTGCATTCATCATGATATTCAATGTAGGTGGTCTAGAAGCATTATCCCATAGTTTTATTTTAGATTAGTGCATGCAATTATCTGTTATGGTTTTCTCCCATTTGTGTTCTAGATACCATTGGATTGTTTGATAAAATGAGGGGGTATATATACCCAATTTAACGCTTCAAAATCCCTATGGGATGCGTATAAGTTTAGTTGTAAATTTTAGGGCCCCCATGGGGTTTTGGAAATTATGAACATATAAAGGGGTAGGGTAAAGTGAAGGGTTTCCATGTAATAAGGTGGAATCCATGAATGCCATGTTTTAAAATTTGATTATGTTTAAATTGGAATGATAATAGTTGTGCCTTGCGTGTTACGGGAATAAGGGTTTGTTTGGAATAACATGAGAAAGGGTGAATTGGGTCGAATCAGATTATATTGATTCTTTAATGAACTTTAGTTATAAATTCATAATAGTATTAGTGCATATTTGATGCAGAACAAGTAATTGGTCAATGGAATGGAGAAAGATGAATGTGTTGATTGGGACAATTCATGTGAATTATGGGGTATTCTTAAGGGGATGAATGTAATAAAGTGGTTTTGCCTTATGAGACAAGAATTATACTTATAATGCGTAAGTGGGTAAATGCTTGTAAAATGATAAATGGACTAAAGGGGTTAAAATAGAGTAATTGTTGAATATTAGCTACGAAATACAGGTTGCTGAATTCATTTAAGGGGTTATGTCATGAGAATCGAAAAGTGTCTATAAGGCTATGAATATTAAATGGTAAATGTATTATTGGGATATATATTTGTATTAACCCTATAGTTTTTATTGTTTATTGTGATCATCAATGAGATTTTTTATGATTGTTTGAGTTATGGTATAGTTTTGGTGATTGGATAAATATGAATATGCACATGTATTAGTAGTGTAGATTATTTTCATGAGGTTCTATGCCCACATGTTGAGTTAGAATGGGGCTTCAAAATCCACCCCAAAAAATGCACAGGTTATGGAAGGGGATAGAGGCTCTATTCCCCTAATAGTTATATTCCACACAAAATGAGGCATCGAGGTGAGGGTAATGTGTTGATGTGATATTTATATACCTAGTGAGATTAGGACATGAATTATTTCTCCTATGCATTATGATAGATTACCTTAGACCCTTGTGTAGAAGATATATATGCCAAACCCAGAGAGCATCTGTTAATAATGGATTATGTAATAAAGATGAAATAATAAATGAAATTGAGATAATTACTAGGCATGAATTAAAGGATCCATGTTAACAAATGATACCCAAAATATTCATTTTTTACCTACCATTAAATTTTTACTTTTATGCATTATCTATTAGACAAGATATTTCGTAGACACCACTGGTGGTTGTCTACTGAGTATTGTACTCACAATTGACTCGGTCCACTATTGGGTACCTGAGCAGTTATCTTGGTTCCAGGCCTGGACAAGGTAAAAGGCTATCAAATAGTATGTTGTATTCAGATGAGGATATACGTAGAGAAGGATCTGGATTTAGATTCTGGACCTATTTGGGAATTTGGTTGTTTGTCTTAATTTTGGGTATCTTCACTCTACACTACTAGTATATAATGATATTTTTAAGGCTGAATTATAGTTTTCACATAATTGGGTGATGTTTGGTATGTATGTTTATTAGTATATTAATATGATTACGCTATTAATTTTATGGTCTATAGTGGCTTAATCTTTAATATGTGGAATATTCCCCCCACGTTACTCATTACACCCTCACCGCTAGTCGGGAACCTCTGAGGTATGGGGAGGCATGCTTGAGGTCATGTGATGACTCAGCTTGGGGCTCCGATTTAGTGGAACCCGGGTTATAGATATGTTACAATGGGGTATCAAAGGAGTTATTTTCACTTTCATAATATTTGGGGATATATATAAGAGGTTAGTATTCGAAAGGCCTTGGTATTGAGTTCAGTCTTTGGGGTATCTTACCCACTTATTAGGGAAATACCATGCCACCTTAGGCTGGAATTGTTGTTCATGATGTGTATTGTTATAGTTGAATTATTTTTCACTATTTGGTGATGTACATGTTGTGTGATTTTATTGATTTATTAAAATTTTATCATTGTTGGAATGGCATGTCGTTGTGCATTCATGATTCATTTAAGGCACCTAAGGATATAGTTGGAATGCATCATTATAGGAAAACACACGAGATGGGTGTGTGGGGAATATAGAGTAGAATTAAATTCACATGATAAATTTGATGAAAATGATTCCTAATAATGGTAAGGAAAGCTGTTGAATGAAAACAATGAAAATTAATAGTTAAAGAATATCGTTTATATACAAATGTTGTGACAGGGATACAATTTTAGGTATTGATGAATTATAAAATTTGATTAGGTGTCCAAAATATGAATGGATCATGTTGTAAAAGAGGATGTGGTGTAAATGGGTGTTGACAAAAGACTGGTGATTTAGTAAATTGGTTACCCCATGTTGAACATGACCCGTGGTATGTATGGTAGAATGTAGTGTTCTAAGTATGATGATGACCATTAAGATACATTATGAAGAATTGTTTTTTTAAGGATGATTGTGCGGGATCTTTTCCATATGTGATTTATTACTATGGCTAATTATCTGAAGAATTAGGGGAACAATAATTTTAAAATGAGAGTTATTGAGTTCAAAAGTGGGTATTCTTTGTCTTATCAGTTTGAACCATGTATGTGTGGATTTGGGCAGTGAGATTTACCTAGTTTGAGACTATGGATTAGGATTGTGACTCATTTATAGAAACAATATGTCCTAGGTGGTGTATTTAGAGAAACCTTGGTGGGGTTATGGCCTTCGGGTTGTAAGGCGTTGTATGGTAATGCAAGTGTAGAAACTATTGTGTTTTTTGACAATACATAGAACATGTTGGACCTTAAGGATGGTTCCTGGGTATTGGTGACCTTGTGAGTAGAGACCGTACAAGTTGTGTTTTGAATCCCACAGAGGATATAGGGATCATAGTGCCGATGAATGTGAAAACCATTGGTATGGAACTAAGAGTAAATGGTTGGTTGGTCTGGTAGGCATAGTATTCCTCGAGGCTAGGGTGAGAGTTCAATTGGTTAGCATTTCTTTGTTAATTTCATGATATTTGTGGTTTGGGGAGAGGACCAATGGGTTTTCCTGGAAGTGACTCTTGTCTAGGGAGTTCGTATCATTAAACCATCATGGTGACCTATGAGAGTGTTCAGGGAAGGTTTTTAGTGTTTTTGGGTGTGTGTCACACATATAGATTTTTTGGACATTGAAGGTGGATCTCAGACTGCTAATTAGTGCATGTTTGGTCTAGAGGTTTATGTCGGAAGTTTTATGGATATTAGTTCCACTCATGTAGTTGATACACGATGATTGTTTCCAAATATCATTGGTGAACTAATGGGAGGTTAGCCCAAGCGTTTAGGTACCTCTGAATATGAAGAATGAGATATGATTTAGAGTTGTTGTCAATGCATACTAATTTCCACTATGTTTTAGAAAATAGTATAGTTGTGCCTGATTCTATAACAAGTGAACCATAGAATTTGTGATAAGAGGTAAGGTTTGATTTGAATTGTTGTATCATATGGAGGTCTGACTCACCTGTTTGGATGATGAATAACAAACGTCTTGAAATTGATTTCAACAAAACGAGACAAGGGTGGTTGAACTATGGTTATTTGTTTCCACTTGTTGGTCAGACCTGAGGTTAGAGAGCTTATTTGGATGAAATTTTTTGTATGAATGGTTTGGTTTTTGGAGGATATGTAGAGTATGACTCAGTGTTGTTGTGGCTAAAAAACCAAGATGCATGGTTGGGTATGTAAGAGAGTGATGGGATATACATAGGTAAAAGTTGATTTGTGAGTGACTGTTGGTCTAAATGTTGTGGTAGACTATTGTGATTCAGTTTTTAGCTTTCTAGGACACATTAGAAGATGTACAATGGTGTGGTGGATGAAGTACTACCTAAAATGTTGGTTCGTGAATGCATGGAAATTTTGTCATAGAGGGATAGTGAGACTTAGTTGGAAATCACAAATGAGAAGTGGTAATTAAGTGTTTATTAAAAGAATTCATATGGGATGCCCTGAGGTCCTTAACAGGTCATGGTGTCCCATAGTTCTACATCAGAAATGTATAAGCTGGTGGTGGTGTTCTTAAACAACATCTTAGCACACCTAATCTAGTGAGGATCCTTCCCAATATATTAATATCGTATGAGGTACATTGAGAATCTCTAGAATTAAGCCTAGAGACTTGATGGTTTTTGGTTAGGTGAGGGACATAATGGAGTTTGTTCTCATGGAAATGATATATGTGGAACTGGACGATGGGATGTACACCATTGATGGATTAGGGTGAGGTCCTCCGGATAGACCTAATGTCAACAATGGTCATTGGTTTTGTTCAAAAAAAAGTCGAGAACGAGAACCGGGTAATGTTTGTTTTGATGTTTTCGGGTCTGACTAGAGATCATATGTAAAACACTGTGGTTGGATTCATTTATAGAGAGAAATGGAAATGGGACTCCTATGATAGGGAGTGATGAGTATTTTCTAGATGGAAAGTGGAGAACCTCAAGATGATAGAGTGGCACTGAGATGAAAATGAGGGACCTGTGAGGTGCATGTTATGTTCCTTAGAGAGAAAATATAGGGCATGTATGTGTTGACTGATGAGAAACGTGTTGGATATATGAACAGGGTGGTTCTATGGGAAGCTTTTTATGTCTACAATCATTTTCTATATGAGTCTGATATGATATGACAAACGTTTGAGGGAAGAGAGGTTTGGTTCTATAAGCCCAATGAAGATCGGAGTTAACCTCGAGTAATTTTTCCTGGGGTGAATTTAGAACATCTTGATTTTGAGGGAACACTTTTCATGTGATTTGGTGTCATGTCGAGGTTGAATCCCGACGACAGTCTTGAGAGCAGTAATGTCATGATACTCAAATTATATAGAAATACATGGAACAACCACATTGGGCACATGATATGATAAAGATAAACATCAAGCCAATAAGCACCTTCGAAAGGATAGAAAGGGGTAGTGAACAATAAGTGGAAGGTGGGTGTTTTGGGACAAGCTATTCGGGGCAGTGTAACCTTTGATGTTAAACATTAATCGGTGTGGTTAGAGTGACCCACCTCCAGGTTATTGTTGTTGCGATAAGATTCTTTATGAAACAAATTAATAACAGTGTGAGGTCAAGTTGATATTAGTCCTTGAATGGATAGTGTAGGAATGTCCTCTAGAATGGATTCGATGGGTGGTTGATTGCCAATGTACGGTAATTCCCTTATGGAGTTTCGGGGATGGTGAGTAAGAATATGGTAGGTGATGTGAATGTGTATTTTAGAATGAGGTTATATATCTTTGATAGTGGTTAATTGATGTATGTGGGGAAATTTGGATGAAAGGATTATGAGTTCTCATTTTATAGATATTGATTTTGATCACCATTAGAGTTGAAAAAAAAGAAGATGATGAAACTAGTTGATTTGCCTCATGAGTTGTGAAGAAGACTATACTGATGGGGTGCTAGTTGATACCTCTATTATGAGAAGATGTTTTGTACAAAGGTTCACCTTCTATGAATTTGGATCAATTGCCTCTGTTTTCTATAAGTGGTTAGATTTGTTTGGTATCGTTAAATTTTATGCACCCTAGTGGAATATATGATTCATGTAGCAGGTTGTAGAGATAATGACTTGATGTCTAAGAATGTATCTTGGTTCACTTTATTAGTAGCTTTGAAACATTAAATTATAAAATGAGGGATATGGGAATGGACATGTAGGCCTAGTGGCATGACCTACTATTGAGAAAGCCTAGTTATAGGTTGGAAGAGTGGATAGAGGATGAGCCTTTATAAGGTGGGGAGGTTGTATGATCCTGAATATTTTATCTTAAGCTATTTCTATGTTTATGTTTCATTTGAGTCCATTCTTGTGGGAAAAAATATTTCCTCATGTTCATGGGAAGGATTGGGGGTGTTTCGGGGGTTTGGGAATGAAAGAGGGAAAACATGTTTTCAATGATTTTTCATGGTTTGAACATGGATAATGCTAACTTTTTGGATTATCCTAGTAATCTTTTTAAAAGGGGATTTTCATAAAGTATAACCTGTACAGTTTTCACACCATTTGTAAAACCGTGCTGGTAAACCATACGTCCAAGAATAGATGGAAAATTTAAAAAATTCCAGTCACGGGGTTTTAAGGAACACTTGGGAATTCTTCCTTTCATACAACTTGGAACCCTAGTGATGTCAAAAAAACCTCATGTGATCGCATGGATCAATCTACATTATCTATATATCGTTCAGAGTGTAGTTAGTTGTAGATGAAAGCTTCAGTTACGTCTTATCGTCCTTTCGATTATATTTTCTAGATTCAGGTTTGAGGTTTCTCCTTTCACTAATGATAGCTAACAAACCCTCCCTTTTTTGTTCAGTTTAGGGTTGAGTCTTCAAAGGGTGGTAGAATCATAATTAATGGATTTGATTAAGAGTACATTCATCATCAGATTCACAGTAGGTGCTCAAAAATTATTATCCCATTATATTATTTTTTAGTTGTTTATGGAATTTTTTTCTTGTTTCCCCCTATTTTTATCTTTATCTTATTGTAGTGGTTGATAGAAAGGGGTGTCTATGTGACCAATTTAATCCTTCATGATTCCCATGGGATTTGTAGAGGATGACTTGACCTTTTTAGGGCCTCCAATTGTGCGTGTTGGCATTTACAGTCATCGAAAGGTGTAGGGTTTAGTGAATATATTCCAAATTATAATGTGGAACTCATGAAGGACATGTTTTAATGGTTGATTTTGTTTTAATTAGAATGATGATAGATGTGAATTTGGTGTTAAGGGAATAAGGGGTTGTTTGTAATAACCTTAAAATGGAATAATTGGGTCAAATGAGATTATGTTTATTGTTTAATGAACATTGTTCAGTAATTCCTAAGAGGATTAGTGCATATTAGATGATGAACATGTAATTGGTTAATAGAATAGAAGATGGATGAGTATGTTGATCGAGTTAATTCATAATAATTATGGGGTATTCATAGGGGATTTAATGTAATAATGTGGTTGTGCCTTTTTAGACAAGAATTGTACTCGTAGTGCATTAGTGGGTTTTTTCTTGTGAAATGATAACTCGACTAAATGGGTTAATATATGGTAATTGATTAATATTGGATAAGGAATAATGGTTGGTGAATACACTTAAGGGGTTAAGGCATGAGAATTAAAATTTGGGTAATTGGATATGAATTGTAAATGGTAAATGTGTTAATGGTTTATGGCATAGTAATAATTCTAATGTAGATTGTTATTGTAACACCACATGTTTTTCTAAAAGTAAATAAAAATGCACGGAACATTGATTTAAGTAGATATTTATAATTAGTTTTTAAAACATAACTTTTCTACTTCTATTTTTCGAATTTCAAGAAATTGTCATCTACAATTGTGTTCAGTATGTTATTTGGAGTCTATTGGAACCAAATTTATTTTTTGGTGTATATCAATATACCCTTATTAATAGTAATATGAATAGTGATATGACCCTAATGAAAATTAAATTTTATTATTATTTTATTTGATTAAGGATTTAATATAATATCATCTAGGTTAATTTTTCATTATGATATAGAAGTTGTTACAGAATTAAAATTTTAAATTTTTTAATTAAGTATGCTTTTATTTAAAAATAAAATTAATAATATTTAGAAAATTATTTTAAAAAAATGGACTTCATTTTTGAAATGTACACATCGATCAATGGTTAGGATGAATTTTGGGAATTTTTCTGAGATAGTTACTTTTTGGTAAATAGTAAATAATATAGGTTTTAGTTTCGGTGTATTAATAACATCATTAATGATATAATAATGATGTCCTAAATCTGGTCGACTTTTGTATCGTTAAAAATTATGTGATGATTCCCTTGATACTTATTAAAATAATCCCTCACTTTTTTTATAAATACCAACTCCTCCCTTCATTGAATTCATTCCCAATTATCCCTCATGAAATTTATTGCTTCCTAACCTTCATAGTAGTCCTCCAAAGTTTTTCTCAATCCCCCAAGGTCCCAACCATCTTGTTCTAAGGGTACCTCTACAATGTAAAAAAATTCACAATTTCATTCTTTTTTCCATTCAATTTCACTTTTATGTGGTATATCTTTCAAGTTTGTATACGATGTTCTTAATTCCTTCTTATTACTCTTCTATTCTGTATTATTATTCATTCTTGGATGGGTGACTCTTGTCCCCACTCTTCTTAATGTTTTCAAAAACCCTTTCACATAGCCGTTGGGCTTCCGATTTTTTTAATAGATTTCTCACTTATTCTTTTATTTTGAGTTCCTTCCTTATTATTTATTCATATCTCCTTACCCAAGAGGAATTAAATCTACAGAAATCATGTATATTATATATGTTGTCATGTTTGTGAAAAATTACTCATCATTATTATTCTCCTCTCCCACTTATTTAAAGAATAAAAACATTGTTCATTTGTGTCAAATTATCGACATCATGGACGATGTGATTTCAAATTCCATTAATTCATTAATGTCTGTTCATAAAACCATTTATATGGTTGAACCTAGTTATAATATATGTGTTATGAATCACTCATGGTTCTGGAATACTTTTATACCCATGGTTCTAATTTATAAGACAAAACGAGGTTGTTATTATCAAATAACACATAAAATGATCTAAATGAACATCATTAATGTTCTAACATATGAATCATCCTCATGTAAGAATTAAAAATGATGAATGGAATAATTTATGTTACTGGATATATGTAAACTCTACTCCATTCCAATAAGGTTGTTTCAATTCTAATGAACATGAATATCCATCATGAACCAATATTGGAAATCATGTAAATAATTCACCCAAAAACTGTGCAAGGGAAAAAATACTAACAATTAAATGGTGAAATGATGTTATGAAATTATCATATAAGAAGTTATAAACATGAAAATGTTTCTATAAAATAATAATAACACTCTTTTAACCATTATATAGGAGGTTTAAACAAGTTATAAGTAAGAGAATCCTGAGGTAAATGAACTCTTAACCAGATTTCCATTCTTTGGGTTAACCTTCTAATTAATTATTTATGTTCTATTTAAATTGTTTGTGTAATGGGTTCTGTTTATATTATGTTTCATTATGTATATATACATTATATATACATACTCCATCAATGCTAATAATTGTATCTTCAATTTTATGATATTTACAAGGGGTTTTCTTTAGAAATTCTCTTTTTAAATTGAGTTTTACAAATTTGAAAAGCAATGTTTTTCTGGAATTATTAATGATGTATGGTTATGTTTTGGTTCTTGGTAATTATTTAAGATGAAGGGTGGGACCTATATATCCCTCCATTTTATTGGGTATGATTATGTTGGAGGTCGGACGTATGTTTACTCCATTTGTAACTGTGATATTTACACAAAGTAAGGTAGTCGTGAGTGTTACAAATTATATAGAAGCCAAGAATGGTTACAAGATTATTTAAGTAATTCCCCAAGATACCTTTATGATTATATTTATGTTCTCATTTTTGTTTGGATATTATGTAAATCTCATGTTACATAAAGTATGTATATATGGGTTACAACAATGTCTTATGAAAATGCTTCTATACGTTATTAGTATTCATGGAATAATGTGATTTTTCCTTCTTTTCCATCCCTTGATGAGCTTTTTTTCTCATTCAATATTTTTAAATGATTTTTCATAGGTTAATGGATGTGTAATACCGGGATGGAAGACATGTTTAATGTTGAATAATTTTCATGGACTCTTGTTTCATGTTTAAATGTTTTATATTTTAAAAAATTGAAACTATTTTTATGGTATCTACTTTGTAATAATGTGTAATGTCATGAATTTATTGTCCTAATTATCAAATGAACTAAACATGAAAATATATTCAATTTAAAAGGAAGTGTTTTCATGACTAAATTCCAGATTATGTATGTAACAAGTTAGGGTACTTATAGTTGGTATTAGAGGATGGTTTAGATAACATTAGAGGTTAGGGTGACGTTAATAGAATACCATAAATGATTTTCACTCTATGTTTAATTTGAAATGTTATAAAATTTAATGATTAAAATGTTGATTTATCTAGGACATGTTTATTCAGAATGGTTATCCACAGAAAGAACAAGGATGCTGAAGAGGAGAGTCACCGGTAAAATGAAATCCTTCCGGAACTACAGTCCGGAATGGTAGGGATTGGAACTAAGCAATTTGTGATAGTAATGGCTCAGCTAACACAAGCAATAACTGGTTATGGAATCCATTCAAGGGATCCAATATGGGTAACATAACATAACATGACATAAGTGGAACATTTTATGATATAACATCCTCCTGCATTCAATTGATCATATGACCTAGTAGCAATTAAAGGATGGATCAAATCCCTTGAAAAGATATTCGATGTTATGGGATTTTCAAACAATATAAAGGTAAGTCTTTCCATTTATCATTTTGAAGGGGAAGATGATCAATGGTGGTCAATGGTAAGGAATATCAGGGGAGATAGGATTTTGATTCCTTCGAGTGGGGTGAATTTAAATATCTTTTCCTTGAAAAATATTTTCCTAAAGTGGCGCGACTAAGAATGGAGAAACAATTCCTTGAATTGAAACATAATGAGGATGATTCAGTGGCTGTGTATGAAGATAACTACACCTGACTGGTGAGGTATGCTCCAAATCATATTCTGGATCTTGATAGAAAAATCAATCGCTTCATTCAGGATTGAAGACAAGGTATCGAATGGCATTGGTCACTCGTGAATTCAAATGTTATGAGAAACTTTTCCAATGTGCTAAGATGGTAGAGATGGTGTTTTTTGATGATCACGTGCATTTTGGAAACAAAGAGAAGAATATGTTTAGTTGGAAAGAAATGGGTTATAATCAACCTATAAAATATGATTGTCAGAAAATCCAATTTCTAGTTTATGAGAAGTGTGGAAAGAATCACCCTAGGGAATGTCTTAGAAAAACTGGTAATTATATTAAATGTGGAATGTTTAGACATATGGCACGAGATTTTAATGAAAATGATCCTAATAATAATATTGATAAGTAAACTTTAATGTGTTTTAAATGTTGTGAGATGGTTCACTTTGCAAATGCCTTCCCAAAGAGAGATCACAATGACACAAAGAAGCCTGACTACAAGCAGAAATGAGTAGTAAGATTCTCTGTGATTATGACAGCAGATGATGGTCCATCCAATGAAGTTGTATCATGTACTTTTTTTTTTGTTCACACGGATTTTGCTAATGTTTTTTTTATACGGGGTGTACAAATTTTTTCATCTCTAATAATGTTTTTGGTAAATTAGAAACATCCCCCGAACAAATGAGACCGGAACATTTTGTTAAAACACCAGGGGGAAATGTTATTACATAGAGGAATAATAAGAAACTTTTTATTGTGGTTTCTGGAAAGTCTTTACCTACAAACCTTATTGTTTTAAACTTAGTCGAGTTTTATGATATTCTGGGGATGTACTGGCTTTCTGATTATCATGCTAAGATTGATTGTAGAGCTAAATAAGTTGTTTTTAAAAAAGAGATTCAGTTTTTATACAAGAATGAAACCATAAAGTTGATAACATATCAAGAAGCTGAGAAACTATTGATATATGGAAATGAAATTTATCTTTCTTATATTGTTGAAAATAAGGGAACTATTCAAATTAATTATGTGCCAGTGGTAAATGAATACCTTGATGTTTTTTCAGATTATTTACTTGGTGTCATACCTGATTGAAAAGTCGAATTCACAATTGAATTAGTACTTGATGCTAAGATAATTTCAAAACCCCCATATAGTATGGCTCCAATAGAACTTGAATTGCAAAATCAGTTGCAGGATGTGATTGAAAAAGGATTCATTCATCCTAGCCCTTCACCAATGGGTTCCCATGTTTTGTCTTCTAAAAATAAATATGGTTCCATGAAACATTGCATTGATTATAGAGAATTGAATAAAATAACTATTGAAAACAAGTATCATTTGCCTCATATTGATGACTTGGTTGATTTTCTCCAGGGAGCTCAACACTTTTCAAAAATTGACATGAGATCTAGATACCATCAGCTGAAGGTGAAGGGGGTTGCATGCCAGAAACATCCTTTCGTACTATATATGGCCATTATGAATTTGTTGTTATGCGTTTGGATTAACTAATGCACCTGTTGTATTCATAAATATTATGAATAGAGTATTTCATGAGTTCTTAGATACATTTTTGGTTGTATTTATTGATGACATTCTGGTAGTTTCTATAAATAAATTTGATCCTGAAAAACATCAAAGGGTTGTTTTACAAATTATAAAAGAAAAGAAACTATATGGAAAATTCAACAAGTGTGATTTTTTGTTGCAATATATTTCTATTCTTGGGCATATTGTAAATAAGGATGGGATAACAGTTGATCCTGCCAAAACAAAGGTAGTTGATGAATGGCCAAGACCCACAAATGTTACATTGATTCGTACTTTTCTAGGCTTAATAATTTATTATAGTCGGTTTGTTAATAACACATTCATGGTTATCTTTCCAGATAACTATGTTAACATGAAAAAGGGTTAAATCTAGTTGGGCAGAGGAATGTGATATTTGTTTTCAGGAAGTAAAGAAGGGATTGGTGAACGCTCTAGTTTTTTCAATACCATCCCGAAATGGGGAGTTTTTCATCTACATTGGTTCTTCTTTGATGGGACGTTGTTGTGTTTTCATGAAGAATGATCAGGTAATTACCTATGCTTTG
Source organism: Viscum album (assembly GCA_963277665.1). Taxonomy (NCBI): domain Eukaryota; kingdom Viridiplantae; phylum Streptophyta; class Magnoliopsida; order Santalales; family Viscaceae; genus Viscum; species Viscum album. The sequence continues at coordinate 608,409,651 of OY728129.1, read as the reverse complement.
AGACAACATAATTCTCATGAGCTAAATTATCCCACACATGATTTGGAATTGGCCGGTTTGGATTTTGGTTTGGAAATTTGGAGGCCTCATCTATACGGAACCAAATTCCAAATATATAATGACCATAAAAGTATAAATCTTATATTCGCATAGAAGGAATTAAACATGAAGTAGAGAAGATGGCAAGAACTGATAAAGGATTATGACTGCACGATGAATTACCATCCTATGAAAGAAAACATAGTGTTAGATGCCTAATGTCAGAAACAACATGAATCATTAATCATTCTATGTTTGGAACATGATCCCTTGATTAATGATATGATGAATTTTGGCTTTGAAGTGTGTGCCAGATTTATCACATGTCTTGAGCCCAGATGTAGTTCAGCTAGAAGAGAACCTTTCTTATGAAGAGAAAACAGTTCAGATACTTGATTGAAGGGAACAAGTATTGCAAAATAAGGTAATCCACTAGGAAATGATTTTTTGGAGAAACCACATGGTTGATGAAGAAACATGGGATTCTGAAATTACTATAAGGTTAAAGTACCCTCATTTGATTAATAAGTAAATACAATTGTGAGGATTCAATTTCAAGAAGGTGGAGATAATATGACACCTCATGTTTTTCTAAAAATAAATTGAAATGAAAGGAACTTTTTTTTAAGTAGATATTTTTAATTATCTTTGAAAACATAACTTTTCTAATTCTATGTTATGAATTTCAGGAAAATTTCATCTACAATTGTTTTCAGAATGTTATTTGGATTCTATTGGAATGAAATTGTTTTTCGGTGAATCATAACATATCCTAATAAATATTAATATTAATTGTGATATGACCCTACTGAATATTAAATTATAGTATTATTTTATTTTATTAAGGCATTAAGATAATAGCATCTTGGTTAACTTTTCATTGTGATTACGATGTAGTTAAAAAATTAGAATTGTTAGTTTTTTTATTATGTATGATTTAATTTAAAAATTAAATTAATCATATTTAGAAAATTATTTTCAAAAAAATTGACTTCAATTTTTAAATATTCACTTCGATAAATGGATAGGGTGAATTTTGGGAATTGTTCTGAAACATTTGATTTTTGGTGAATAGTAAATAATACAATTTTTAGTTTTGGTGTATTAATGACATCATTAATATTATAATAATGAGTTCATAAATCTGGAATACTTGTGTGTAGTTAAGAAATTTGTGAGGTGTCCCTTGAAAATTATTAAAATAATCTCTCACTTTTCCTATAAATACCAACTCTTCACTCCATTGAATTCATTCCCAATTCTCCCACAACAATGCTCTGGCCTCCATACCTCTATAGTAGTCCTCCCAATGTTTTCTGAAGCCCCCAATGTCCCAACCTTCATGTTCTAAGGGTTAATGTACAAGGTTAGAAAATAATCCATTTATTTTTTTCCATTGAAGTTAAATTTTATGTGGCATTTCTTTCAAGATTCCATACCATGTTCATATTTTCTTCTTATTCTTGATCTATTCTGTATTATGATTCATTTCTGGATGGGTGACCTTTTTCCTCTCTATTCTTAATGTTTTAAAAAACCCATTCATATAGCTGTTGGGATTCCGAATTTTTGTAAGATATTTCTCACTTATTATTTTATTTTGAGTTCCTTCATCATTATATCTTCATATCTCCTTACCCAAGAGGCATGAAATCTCCTGCAATCATGTATATTCTGGATTTTGTCATGTTTTTGAAAAATTACTCATCATTATTCTTCTACTCTCCCACTTATTTAAGTCATAAAAACATTGACCATTTGTGTCGAATTATCGACTTCGTGGATGATGTGATTTCAAATTCCATTAATTAATTCAAGTCTGGTCATGAAACCATTTATATGGTTGAACCAGGTTATAATATATTTTTTATGAATCACCCATGGTTCTGGAATTCTTTTGTACTCATGGTTCTAATTTATATGACAAAACGAGGTTGTTATTATCAAATAACCAATAAAATGATCTAAACGAACATCAATAATGTTCTAACTTATGAATCAATCCTCATGTATGAATTCAAAAGGATAAATGGAATAATTTATATTACTAGATATATGTAAATACTACTCTATTCCAATTCTGGATTTTCACTTCCAATCTATAAGAACATCCATCATGAACCACTCATGGAAATCATGTAAAGAATTCACACAAATACAGTGCAAGGGGAAAAGACTAACAATTAAAGGGTGAAATGATGTTATGAAATTATCATATAACATGTTATAAACCTGAAAATGTTTTTGTAAAATATTAATAAAATTATTTTAACCATTATACAGGAGGTTTAAACAGGTTTGAAGTAATACAACCACTAGGTAATGGTATTCTTAACCCGATTTCCATTCATTGGGTTAACCTTCTACTTCATTATTTATTTGCTATATAAATAGATTGTATAATTTGATCTGTTTATATTATGTTTCATTATGTGTTTTTAAAGTATATATACAAACTCCATCAACTCTAATAATTCTCTCTTCAATTTTATGATATTTATAAGGGGATTTTCTTTAAAAATCCTCGTTTTAAATTCGGTTTTATGAAATTCCAAAGCAATGTTTTTATCGAATTATTAATGATGTTTGATTATGTTTTTGTTTTTTGATATTATTTATGCTGAAGGGTGGGACCTATATCTCCCTCCAATGCATTGGATATGATTATGTTGGAGGTTGGTTGTATGGTTACTCCAAGTGTATTAGTGATGGTTACACAATGTAAGGTAGGTGTGTGGGATACAAATTATAAGGTACCCAAGAATGGTTACATGATTATGTAAGGAATTACCCAATATACCTATTTGATTATATTTATGTTCTCATGTTTTGTTTGGATATTTTATAAATCACATTTTACTCAGAGTAAGTATATATGGGTGATAAAAATGTCTTTTGAAAATGATTTCATACGTTATGAGTATTCATCGACTAATGTGATATTTCCTTCTTTTTCATCCCTTACTGAGCTTTTTTTCTCATCCCATGTTTTTAAATGATTTTTCAAAGGTTAGTGGACGTGTAATACAAATAAATAAGACAGGTTAAATATTGAATAATTTTCAAGGAGTCTTGTTGCATGTTTTAATGATATATATTTTTTGAAAAATAGAAAATGTTATTATGGTATCCACTCTATTATAATGTCTAATGTCATGAATTTACTGTCCTAAATCTCTAAATCCATTATCGTGAAAATATATACAATGTAAATGGAAGACTTTTCTTGACTAAATTCATGATTATATATGTAACAAGTCTAGGTCCTTATAGTTATGTTTTCTGATCTCCAATGGTGTTGTTTATGCTTGGTTGTGTTAAGGTATGGTAGTGGTGATTAGATAAAAAAGCATGTGCACATGGATTGGTAGAGTGGGGTATTGACATGAGGCCCTATTCCCATGGGTAGTGTTAGATCCGGGCTCTAAACTCCACCCCAAATGTTCATGGGTTTGGTTAGGGGTTAGATGATCTATTCCACAAATAGTTTCATTCTACCTGGATTGAGGCTTTGAGGTCTGGAGAATTTGTTTATGTGACATGTGTATCCCTAGTGAGATAGGGACTTGACATATTTCCCCGAAAAATTATGATTGACTTAATTCGGACCTTATGTAGATGATTGGTATGCCTATCTCAAATAGTATGTGATAAAAATGGTTTATGTAATAAACATGGTGTAGGAAATAAAATTAGTATAAATGCTAGGATTGAATTAAAGGAACCTTTTCAACAAATGGGACCTAAATTGTTCCTTGTTTACTCAAATTTTAATTTGTACATGCATGAAATATCTATTATTCTATATATTTCATAGACACCCTTGGTGTTGGCCTACTGAGTTTTGATCTCACACCCTACTCGGCCCGCCATTGGGTACCTGAGTAGGATTCTTGGTTACGCTTCAAGATTAGTGAAGGCCCTACAACATGATATTGATTCAGGATCAAAATGATCATGGAGAAGGATCCAGATTTAGATTCAGACCCCATTTTTGTATTTTTTTCATTTGTCTAATTTTGGGTTTTATTCACTTTGAAAAATTAGAAAATCATGACACTGTTAATGTTGAATTATTGTTTGCACCTAGTTGGGTGATGTTTGGCTTGTATGTTTTTTGGTTGTTGAATTTTGTTTATATATTAATTTTATGTTTCAAAATGTATTAAACTATTAATGTCTATATAGTTTCTCAATGAGAATCATTATATCCTCTCCTTAAGTCAAAATCTTATGGTGTATAGGGTGGTGTGCATGAGTTCATGTGATGGCTCAGATTATGGCACCATTTTAGTGGATCCCGAGTCAGGGAAGTTACAATTACTATTAAATCCATTATAAAAATTTTGGTTATATATTTCATGAAACCCATTATTAAATAAAATAATAATAGTTAAAGTTATCTTAACCCTGCTCTGATTCAAATTCTATAGACCTGGCCTTAAACACTAAACATTCTAGTGATTCTAAACTATAACTATATCTCTTTCATTCCAAAAGATATATTAGTTTTAGAGTTTTATAGAATTAGGAAAAATCCTAAAAAGTAAACTAAAAAATCAATAGTGTAATATTATACTCAATATCGACTTGTTTACCCAAATTAAATGCCTTTTTAAACAAAACATGTTTTCTCTTCATGTAAAATATTCATAGTTTTTTCCAATGTTCTAATCCATGTCACTATTTTACAATAAATATGTTGATTTTTAAACAATCGGAATGTTAAAAAATCTTATTAATGGACTTAATTGACTGGAAAATGTTATTCATGTAAAAATCCATAAGAATATTTTCATAGAAACATTCATTTTTTCATCAAAAAGAATAACATTCTTAATAAGATTGATATCATACCTTTTAAAAAATATATCAATTTTCATGAAATAATATTAGATGAAATAATAAATAAATATATGTAAAATGGGAAATCATTTTCTAAATGACACTTAAAAATGGAGTAACAAATATGGTCATTCTGTAACTCTAGAGTAACCAATGCATTGTAGGTTTTCACATACCATCAGCCCTTAGATTATCATGGAATCACCCATCATTGGTTTATCACAATACCATCCATACTCGGTTTATCATGTAACCTACCCCAATTGGTCATTCACATAAAAAACAATCATTATAAAAAATCCCTATGAACCATAATAGAAACATAAATCATGAAATATTTCATTATTACAAAAATCATTGAAGAAAATTATGTTTTACTCTTGAAATAATTTTTTTTCAAAATCTACACAGATAAAATATAAAATATATTCATTCAATGTAACATAAGTTAAATTAAAGATAATATAAAAAATATGAAATTAAAATGAAATGGAAAATTATCATGATGACATTTGTGAAATGAAAATATTTTTTTGAAAAAATACATTCAAAATAGATTCTTTAGAAAGTCCCTTAAAATTATTATATCATTGATGTGTGCATAAATAAAATGAATATATTATAAATATTCAATTCAAATAAACATAAAACATGTGTAAATAAAATATATAGAAAATAATAATGCATTCCACATATAATCTTTTAAAGACATTATCCAAAATGTTGAAGTTTAACCCAAGTAATTGAAATTGTGTTAATAATTCAATTACCTAACACTTCTCTTAAGTGATTCATACTTAATACTCATGTATACATGTTTAAATGTTGTCATATATTTACTAAAAAACTATATTTATATTTATAATACCATATTAAATGATTTTATAACATCTTATGACCCATATATGAAGAATATTTAATTATTTTCATGGTTTTGGTTATGTTTGTTTCAAGAATTCATGATCGATTCATTTATTTAAAATTGTTGATGATCATTAGAAATGGAATGAAAACACATTATTTATAATTAAATAGTATTAATTAATTTATATATATATTAATGGTCCATTATATAATTTTTATTTATAACATGAGGATGATTAATTACATAAAATGTCAAGGATAAATGCATAATATATTTTGGTGGGTTCTCCAAACACGACGAACTAGTTTTTTTTTATATAATATTATAAATATCTATATTAAAAACATGAAATATGTTATAATATAACTATTTAAATAATATTTAACTAGAATGAAACTATTATGACCTACCATGAAAGCAGTAATGGAAAACAAAAATCATTATTCATGAACTCGGTAAACAGAATTATTTTGGACAATCATTTCCATTTTTTAATAAAAGGTGGTATGAAATGAAATTCATTTGGGACCCAGAATTAGAATCATAAAATCCATTATATTATTGATTCTAGAGAAATCATGAATTTATGGATGAATGAGGTGATAAGAAATTATAAAAAGAATAAAAACCAAGAGATCTACTCTGAGAAAATTACCTCTTCAATATCACCTCCTTGATAGACCCTTAAAAACATTGGAAATGAAATTGTGTTGATAATATAAGAAATTGGTCATGGGTAGTGTGACCAGGATATTTATAGATAGATATTTCCGTTATTTCAAGGATTTATGATTCGAATTATGGTGCTAATGGTTGGTATTTATACATGAGGATATGTGGGTTTCAGTGATTAAAATAATGAATATTTTTTATTCAATGCCAACAAAATAGATGTGAAATTCCATTCCATAAATTCTGATAGAAGGTAATATTTTAGAGGTTGTTTAGGGTATATACATACCACTAAAAACCATTAACTATTCTAGTTTTTAGGTATTTTAATCCTTTATCATTATAAATTTTAAATGATTCATTTTTACATATACTATAGTGAAAAATTTCTTTCCCGTGGTATATTTTTTTATTCATAAAAATCATATTAACCATGAAACCTAATTTTGAACTATTGAATTGAAATATTTAATGAATTTTAAATAATCAAATAAAATTAATTGGAAATATAAAATATAAATTTAATCTGAACCACATAACTAAAAATATGTGTTTAAACGTAAAATTTCTAAAGTTTAAAATGCTTTTATATTACATTAAAATGTGAAATGCATTCCAATTTCCCTAAATTGGGTTGATTGATGTATAATATAAATAATTACACTTTAGACCCAATTTAAAATATAATATAACTATAAAAAAGAATTTGATAAAAAATTATATTTGAATTATAATTTAATAATTTTCAGTATTCATAAAAAATTGTAACTTATCTGAAAAATACAATAATCTCAACCTAAGCTAATTTTGATATTAGAATTTAAAAAATTTATCACCGCTAGTTTTTATGGAATCTAGTGAATGATATAATTTAATTGACTTATTTCATTTCAATAATAATAATAGTCCTTTCACAATGAACCAACTTGTCTGTGGCTACAAACAACATCACCATAGCGTGCATTACACGGAACACTGAGTTTATACAATACAACATTTTATTGATATATTTATTTTAAAGATATAATTATAAAGGATTAATTAAGAATAGTAATATTAATAGCAATAACAACATTTAAAATATTATTTATTTTTTTCATATAAATAAAAAATAAAAATAAATATATATAAATGTTTTGGAAAAGTTTTTATATGATTAAAAATAATATTTCTAGAATGAAACTATTTTTTATGTACTTTTGTGAAAAATAATAAAAATAATATTATAAATTCATATATAATGAATTTCACAAAATAGAGTTAATTTATTAATGTAGAATATTGAAATTTTCTTAGGGTGAATTTTGTGGATATTTCAGAGAACTTTTATTTTTTGTGGAATAGTAAATATTACTACAATTTAATAAAAAAGAAGATTTTCATTTATATAATTATTTTTGTGAAATTATATTTTAAAATTGATTTTAATGTCAAAATAGGTCAATTATAAATATATAAATCCAATATATGTAATATGAATAAATTTTATATTGATATTAGATATAAACACTTATTAATATATTGAATGTTTCTATATAAAAAACAATATTTCTTGCCTTACCATCAGGATTAGAGTTAAACATAATTTTCCCACTTCTGTGATTTGAATTTAAAAATATTGATATATAAGGGTGTATTGAGAATAATATTTTTAGTTTAATAATATTAAACTTACTTTTATCCTAATTAATTAGTGAAAGATATTGAAATTAATCCCACTGATTAAGGGTAGATGAAACAAAATTAAGAACTAAACATTAATCATAAAGACAAAAATTACTTGGAAATATATCCAAAATTCATTTCCTACTAATAATTAGAATATATCCCCTAATAGTTTAATTTTTATGTTTTATTGGTATACTATAAAATTGATGTTCTTATATAAAATGTTGAGTTAAGAAATGTAAAAAATGGTATATTCCTTTCATTTAACAATTATAAAATGTTCAGATATGTAAAAAAACCTATATATTTAGGTTATACATATAAATTTGAAATTTAAATTGATTATTATTATCATAATAAGTAATCAATAATTTTTAGAGATTTTTTACATACTTAAAACGAATACAAAATTCCAACAAAGTGATAATTTAGATAACAATTAATTAAAATAAATGAAATTATAAATGTTAAAAGTGATGTTAATTGATTTAATTATTCTCATTAATTATTTTTTAATATAAATATATAATTTTAAATCTATTTATAATTAATTTATTTGAATTAAAATTTTATATTTTGTATTTTTAAATTTAAAATAAACAGACAATGTCAGACTAGAAATTATTTTTAGTTAATAATAAATTATACTATATTAAATGATTTGAAATTAATAATAATACAAAATACAACCATGTGATTTATAAGAGTTAAAAAATATTAAATATGGTCTATTAATAGACCTTTTTATCTTTTATAATTATTATATTGAGACATATATTTTAAAAACATTGTTAATATGCTCTGAGTTTAATTGGTGTTTTGTGCATTACATGCTCTTGTTTTAAACATTATTTGCATAATAGATGATATTTTTTTTAAAACTTTCTATAATATTTATAATTCATAATATATATATTTTATAATAAATATCACTTTTATTTAGTTATAATGATAAAACTACTCATGTTAGAAAAATAAATGCTTTAGGAAAACCAAAATAATTAAATTCGACAAATTTATAAGTTATGAATTTTTTTTATTAAAATGAATTTATTTTTGTTTTTTGAAAAAGTGGTTTGGCTTTAAATATAAATTAATCCAGTATTTGTATATATTTGAGGAACATTAGGTAATGTATAAATACTATATTCAATACCATTTTGTATTTACAAGAGTGCCAATCCCTCTCCACTATGAAAAGACAGGGACTCTATCCCTTCATCACGCCTTTCATACCACTTTGGACCATCCAACCTCTCAAAAAATATCATACCAAAGACTATAATTTTGTCCATGAATACTATTTTTTGGAATAAATTCTCAAATGGAAGACTATATGTGAAAACTAATAGGATTTACTAGATTAAGAGGTAACACATTCCCTTAAGATCATTTCTTTTATTTTCATTCCCCACTCCAGGAAATAGTATTATTCAATGATTTTATAAAAAACACTAGTATCATCAATATACTATTATATTTTAATTATTGGGGTTTAAACTATACCATCACACACTTACATCTAATGGATAATGAACATTCTATTTACATGTACGACAAACACCCTCCTTGTGAAAGAATGATTTCTCATTATTCTATTAATGCCTCTCATGGTGAACATTATTAATGAAAACATATTTATATATTCAATATATTATATTTATTATGTCCCTAATATTCTTTAGACATTTATAATTACATATTGTTACTTTTGGTTTAAATATGATAACTTAGTTTGAGGACATGGGGCTACCGCCCCCTCAAAGCAATATGGTTCTTTCCCACCTTCATGGAATGTATTAAGTATGCGATTAGTGAAGTATATAATATATATTAAACAATAATTGTAATTTAATTTTAATATATTAATATATACCTATATTTCATTTAAATTATTTTTTAAATATGGTTTTAAAACGAAAGCAACATTCACTTATACGTACGACCTACTATCTCCATGAATGATGTATTCATTTTCATACTTATTTATTGTATGGGTTATTAAAATAAAAAAACTCAATAAAAAAGGTATTTATATAATATTTTACAATATTTCTATATTTATATATTTTTAAATACCAAATATATTAAAAATTAAGACACATGTAAAATACAATGCAAATATTACTTGAAGTGTAACCTCAACACGGGATTGTTAATAAGTGGGTAATATAAATCCATAATAAAACCATATATGGTATTACATATAATAATATGATTCTATGATATATTTATAATAAACTTAAATTTATTATAATGGAATTTTGAATGAGTATGATGAGATTCGGGACCTAAGGTTAGGGAATTTTATCACACTTTTAATTTCCTTGAGATGCGTGCTTTAGTCACCACCCATTCCATTTCTCTGGTTTGTATAATACCCATGGATGTATTATATTATTATTATAAGTAATATGTTGTGTATTTAAATATCAATTTTTTAATTTCAGTCATAATAATAATACTGTTTAAAATTTTACCCAAATGCTAAAATTTTTTTTCTCAATTTCCATTCATTGAGACACAGTCCTTGTTTTGAATATATACTTTTCTATGAGGTGTATATGATTAATTTGAAATGTAATATCATGAATCTCATTATCTTAATGATTTTTTAATATTAATTTAATTTCATTCTAATACATGGTGATTATGGTTCTATGTTACTATGTGGTAAGAATTTATTGAAATAATCTCATTGCATTTCAAGATTCTTTATGTTTATTATCCCTTTAATGAAATATTATAAATGTGGTCTTAAGAACATGAATTAATTTTATTCTCCCTTGCATATATATAATTTATTCATGTATGTGAAATATATTTTTACTCATTTGTATAAATGATATTTAATAATGTGTTTTTATGAAGTCCCAACATTACCCTCACTTCAGTCATAAATATGTGTTCTTTCAAAAACATGATTTCTAAAAAGGATTTTATATAATACTCTACTATTCTAATATAATCATTAAAATATTTATTTCTCTAATTTTATTTTACCAATTATTTCAATGGAATATTCTTCTCACATTCCCAAGAAGGAATTTTTATAACCTTTTACTAAGAAAAATGAATGTTCTTCTCACCTCATATGACATGTGTAAATTTACCCGCCATCATTTCTGTAAAGAATTCTTTTTCATGTTTAAAAGTGAATTTTTATGAATTTCTTTTAGAAATATTAGTTCTAAAAAAAATTTCCATTTTTTCTTATTTCTTTATAAATATTCAATTTATATTTCAAATATTGGTTTTTAAGGTCTTATAAAGATTATATTACATGTTTTCAAGGAAAATTTTTTTCAAAATGTTTTGATGTTTATTTTTTATTTATATATGAAAATATTTTTCAATTTATTTTAATGGCATATTTAGAATTATGAAAATTATTTTCAACTAAATGTTTTTCCAAATGATTTCAAGCTCCTTTTATAAGTTTTATAGTAAAATTGATTCCACTTTTTTTAAACTCTTCTTGTATGATTTCAAACAAAAGGGATTACATATGGTTTCTAAATATTTCATTATAATCATTCATATTTATTTGAAGTTAAATGGATTTAAATTTTTTTTATGTTTTATAAATCCTTTAATAAATAATGGATAATTTTCTAAAGAAATGTTTTCAAAATAAAATTCCATGTTCTTTTGTATATAAGACTAAGTCTGTTGATGTAAATCATTCCCTTACAATAAATGATTCAATGGATCCATTCATATTCTTTGTTGAATGGTTTATGTTTTTATTGAATGATTCTTATGACACCCATTTATCTTCCCTATGTTATATTTCATTAAACTGCTTCATTTCATGGGTAATTCTTTTGATGAAATGATTCTGAAACCTTTATCATTTCTACAAGTTATGATATATCACAAGATCATGATACCTATTTAATTTCATGGGGTATGATATGATTTTTCATGAATTTTTCACCCATATATATATGATTTCATTATCATATTGGAAGAACATATATATCTACAAAATTAATTGGTTAGAGATTAATATATCATTATATAAACATTTATGGAATGAGAAATGACCTCAATTCCTTATTATATGGATGAAATGAAGAGTTAACTATGTTCAGCAATATTGGGCTAGAATGGGTTCTGAACCCAATACATTAAAAGAAATTTTCAACAAATATTTTCATTATAGTGAAGCCTCGACTACTATGGGAAAAAGTATATATAATTATGTGTATTGCCCCATTTGTTATGTTATTATTATATTGTCATTTCATGGGTTATGTTATTTATTTCACTATTATTATAGTCTTATTAAATACCAAGATTAATTCTGTTATTTATTAATATATTATCATTGATAAGGAGGGTATGATATTCTGTTTTTTTATTATCATTTAATCACACCCTTATGATCATGTTTATTCTTATATATATCTCCATTATTTACCCTTATGGATCATATTTTCTCTCCCTTATTATGTTTCCATCCCTAGGTTATGAAGATATATTTCTTGTATGATATGTATATGAGGGGTTCTAGTCTTGTAGAACATTGGGGGGATAATGTTTCACTATCAGGTATCGGTTTTTACATTTCCTTATGTAAAAATTCACTAAACCAATACAGTATTTGGGTGCCTTTTTGTACATTGTTTTAGTTATTCTAAATATGTGATGTAATGTTTACCTATGGAAAATAGAGTTTCACTACATTTGGTATCATAGAAATAGTTTAGATAACCATTTGAAACTAGGATTTGAGATCTTTAGTGAAATCCCAATGTATATTTCTAAACATATGTCTAGGTATATCTCTAAGGACAAGTATGAAGATGAGTTAATGTATTAGAAAATGTAGCATAATATTTGTAAAGGATTGAGTGAGTGGTTTGATATCAATACATTCATGATGGGATACTACAGGTTGACGTTTCTCTAGCACATATGTACACAGGGGTAATAACTCTCAAAATATGTATCAGGCATGAATCATGGTAATTCGATACAAGAAAATAGGCCTTACTACACATTTTATTTAACACTACTAGGGAATATGATTTCAGAATTCCCAAAATCGTTATGACCCATGATGATGTATCTATTATATGTACTAATATAGGGTTATTCTAACCCTATGTGTCCCCTTAACTTTTTTCCACGTCCCCTACCCATCTAATTCCATCCAATTTCCAATCCTTCGTCCCATGACACACTCGGCGTCCCCCTTGGAATTGTCTCACATCATACCTCTGAAGTAGGGTTTTCTTTTTACAACATCCTTCGACATTCAAGCTTCCTTTGAAATTCCACCGTTCTACATTAACAGCTACGGTGACACCATCTGGTCCTCCTGCCCGCACAATCTGCCCCATTCCAATTTGATTTAGGGTTTCGAGCTACATACCTGATTTGAAAAAAATCTTCAGTTCAGTCTTCCGCTTTTCTGTCTCACATCTTGCGACGCCATTCGGTGCCTGGCGCGTTGTCTACACTTACCTCCATATAAGGTTTTTACAACTTGCTGACTTAAACGAACGTCAACCAAACAGTCCTCATCCTCTTCTCTAGGATGTCGATATTGCATTTTCCAGGTTTGGTTTCTCTCGATGCGAGCTCCCATCGTTGAATAGTCGTGCAGATTTCTCCATTATATGAAATGATGTTTGATTGAAATATTCTAGTACATTTTTTGCGTCTATTTTGTATCATTTCACACATCATCATGGTAGTTCAATCCATGTATGGGTACCTTTTACTGCATTATTTGAAATTCAAATTGAAGATTTCCTTGTATATTTTATGTCTAATTTATATATGTTTCATTGATGATTCTATAACTGTTGTTCATTTTAATCACAGTACAATTCTTCGTCGGGTTTATAGAATATTTATTCATGCTATTGCTTCTGTCAAATTTATATATGTTTCTTTGATGTTGCTATTTATTTGATGTTTTCATCACATTGGTATAAGTGTATTTTAGAGAAATAACTATACACTTCATAACTATGAGTACCTATTAATGCATTATGTGTCATTCAATTTGAAGATTTGAATTTATATTTTCTGTGAAATCTATATATATTTCATTGATGCTTGTATAACTGTGGATCATTGAAATCATAGTACTGTACATATTCAGGTTTATATAAAATTTATTCATGATTCCATCTTTCTTCACTGCATATATATTCATCAATATACATTGAAGGTATTCATTCAAACTGATTTGAAGATGTGTTCCCGTACTACATTGTATTTAATTGGATATTCTATTTTAAAATTATTCATTTCTCTATTATATATAAATTATTATTTCATGTTGGTATAACTGTGGTTTGGTATATTCACAATACACTACTTATCTATGGGTTCCATTTACTGAATTATGTGACATTCAATTCTTATATTTACCAATATATTTTCTGTGTAATGTATATATGTTTCCTCGATGATGGTATAACTGTGGTTCATTACAATCACAGTACAGTGCTTATTCAGTTTTACAGAATACTTACTCGCCATTCCATCCATCTTCACTATATAAATATTCATCAATATCCATCCAAGGTATTCATTCAAATTGTTTTTCATATGTGTTCATTTAATAATATCATTTTTATAGAATATGTTATTTTTAAATGTTTAATATCTATATAATATAAATATTCTTCTTTCATGTTGGGGAAAGTGTCGTTCAGTAAAATCACAGTACACTTCCTATTTAAGTTTACATGATACATCATATAGAATTAAAACATGCATTCTCCATCAATTATCCTATCAATATATTTTAATTTGAATATACATACCCATAAACATCTTTTGGTTGCATTTCAAACTTGACAATTCAACATAATGGAAACAAAAAAAAGATACAGACATTTTCAGCATCGAGAGATGAAAGGTTACAAAGGAGACTTGATATGAGAGAATGACAAATATGGACATTAGTTTTGTGTTTCCTTGAAAACATTCCATAATTTTACTTAACGAATTACAGGTTTATAACTTCACAGGAAAATCAACTATGGACTACCATCAACATTGTTCAAATCGAACATTTGATTTATTCCAACTGAATTCTGACTTGATAAGAGGAGCACACATGCCTCATTCACCTATACCTACAAATGGTAATTGATTTTTCATTTTACCATCATTTTCAGATTTAGTGAATATATTAATTATATATAATTTAATCTACTTTACTCATTCTACATTTTAGTTGACAATGGCTCTATATTTGGGATCTTCTTCTCTAATTAGTGGTAGAAAATGCATTAAAAAAGGTTGTTGTAACAATATTAATTTTACTTAATCTATGTATCTGAGCATTTCAATCTTAAATTACATCTAATTATTAGAGTTTTGTTCATGTAAAATCTATTCACCAAAAGAGGATCATGCATATCACTGTTGCATTTATCTTTGAATGGTGAGTTACATTACACTGTAAAATAATAGTGATTATATATATTTATATTAATATGATGTAACATTGTATAGTTTGTCAACAATTAAATTTCGTTGACAGATCATCATGGTTGTGGATCTTCATCAACAAGATTTGTTCCATGTAGCAAGAGAAAGCATATATCATCATCTAAGGAAGAAAATTATGACCCTTTTGGTAACTACTTAGTTATCGTATTTTTGTGAACAAAATAACATTTTTTCTCATATGTATTGAACATTTAAAATAAAGTTTCATTACTTTTTCTAGGTGTAACGACTATGGAAAATATTCCCACATACCCTTCGCGTGACTCATTATCAGATTAATCACAGATCAAGAATTAAAATTATTTTCAATTATCACATAGTGTAATTTGTTTCATTCTATGTTTAAAACAGAAATTGTTTTACTTCTTCAACTACAGGTAACAAATATTATTTTCCCAACATAGGTGTGATGTATATTCTAATAATTATGTATTTTGCTTTCGTATATATAGATATATATCTCCATTATTTTAGTATTTAAAATTAATTTGAATGCATAATTTACAATTGAAAAATATGTGTCATATAAATTGAATTAGGTCATTTTAGAAAGGGAAGTAACAACTAGTGAAATAGATGATGTAATTATTCATAGAAGAGACTATTCAGTTTTAACATACTATATAATCATTTGTTACTTTATATATATTTCATATGCATTTTATTATATACTAAATGAAAATATAGCTCCAGAATGAAGGTAACTACTTCACCTTGGGGAAATGTAGTTCACTATATTATTTTTACCCTTTACTAGAATGATATTAAAGTCATCACAATATTATGTAATTTATAATTCCATTATATTAACACCATTAATTTAACCATTATTCACCTATATAATATTTTAATAGTGTATATCCCTCTAATGTTTGCAAATAATGTGGTTCATTCTTTTTTTTATGAGAGAAATATAAAATATAACTCCAAAGAAAACCCACTATTTGGTATATGTTTCACACTTGAAAAATTCTCTTTGCAATTACTACCATCCTGTCCTCCATACCTTCGATCATTAGTCTTTAATAAAAAAATTGTGGAGGCAAGATAATTCCAGGTATATATGCATATTTAAAATTATATGTTTTCATTCACGTCAATGGGTGATAAGGATGACAGATCCTTCAATAATGGAAGAGATCTAATAATATTTATATTGAATGGAAAAAACTACCATTGCATAGGTAGTTTGTGTCCTCCTATGGGACAACCACCATGGTTTTCCCAGATATATTTTTATGATACATCGAACGAGTCTCAAAATAGGATTTTGAACGTCACGTAATATTTCACATGTAGGTTGAAACATTTACGTGACTGTCATATTGTCACTTCATTATTAATTTAATTCACTTTGCAGTAATGATGGAGAAAATTCAAACACTGTGGTAAAATATAATACTGTTTTCAACTTACAAAATATGCTTCATGAAACAAATGTTTTATCTCATCATTTTAGAAGTGAAAATGATGTTCTTGATCATCATGAAAATTCAATCTTAAAGTTTCACCTTCCTAAGAGAGGACAAATAGATTCATCTACATAAAACTTGCCTACTACTTCTGAGATTATGATTCTTATTATCGGTGACATTGAAGATCTCAACTATGAAAGAGATATTATCATTCAAAGTAGATGTGGTGAATTATAGCAGATTGATGAGCATCTTCCCTTGTACCCTCCACTGCAATATTCACTTATTTTAAAAAATTATCATGATGGATAGGTTGAAAACATTTTTCCTCGATCTACATCTATGAGTACATGTAGAAATGTTCAGAAAGTAACAATGTTTGAAGACTTCTCCTTTCCCTTGCGGTGTCATTTGTGTGATACGTCAATCTTACAACATTCAAGAAGACAATTTAAACAATTAATTGTTGATGCTTATACAATGATAGAGTCTCAGAGACTATCCTTAATTATCGTTAATGAAAAACACATGAGGGTTGAGTTGTACAATTGGTTGCAAGATTCTATTCTTCGAGGTGACTGTGATGGGTATTTATGCGAAAAGAAAATCATTTTACCATCTAAATTTATAGGTGGTCCCAGATATCTAATTCCAAATTACTATGATGGTATGTCAGTATGAAATTAGATAGAATATCATGATTTTTTTAGCGTTTACATGAAATCCACTATGTCCTGATATCACTAGATTTGTATCACATAACAATCTTCTCCCTTCTAACTATCCGCACATTGTTTCCAGAATTTTTAATATTACGGTTTACCAGTTAGTGAATGATTTATGAGGATGATATTTCTTTGGAATGTCACGAGCATGTACCTACATGAATAAAAATTATTTCATTAGACATACATTATCTTATTTAATGAATCTCTTGTTGAAATATGTCATTTATATCATTAAATTATATTCAGTTGTTCGTACAGTGGAATTTCAGAAACGTGGACTGCCTAATATACCCATTTTACTATTTTTATATAGAGAGAGAAAAATAGGTACTCCTTCATGCATTAACAAATGTATTTCTGCTGATGTTCCAAACAAGTCTGATTTCCCAAATCATCATGAGGTTGTTAAGATGTTTTTGATGAATGGACCTTGTGGTGATGCAAATCGTACGTCACATTGTATGAAAAAATGAAAATGTACTAAATTTTTTCCAGGATATTTTTTTTGGAAGTACAATAGTTGATGATGATGGGTATGTTCTATACTGTCTAAGAAATGATGGAAACATGATCGTGAAAAATGGTGTCCCATTGGATAATCGTTTTGTTTTACTGTATAATCATTTTTGCTAATGAAGTACCAAGATCATCTATATATTGAAGTTTTTAATCCATCTAATACCATAAAATATTTGTTTAAGTATATTTGAAAAGGTTATGATCATGTAACAATATATTTGTATGAAACCAACACGACATCACTGTCTTGCAATAATGTCGATGTGATTAAGATTTATTATGATTGCAGATACATCTCTAATTGTGAGGCCTCTTGGAAGATATTTTTCTATGATATCCACTATATATATCCTCTAGTTGAAATATTGCATTTTCATTTACCAGGCCAAAATAGTTTTATGTACACTAACATTGATCATATTGAGGATGTGTTGAGTAAGGGTAATATTTCAGAATCAATTCTTATGACATGGTTTCAAGCTAATGTTGCTTACCCGGAAGGAAGATGTCTCACATTCATAGAATTTCTAACATGATTTGTATTCCACCAACATGAAAAAATATTGTTTCCCAGAATGCTGGGGTTAAATATTGGTAGACTATATTATGTGCCAATGACAACTGGAGAGCTATATTACCTGTGATTAAAGCTCACAAAGAGCAGAGGTGCAACTTATTTTGACTGTATTAAAACTGTGAAAAAACATTATTCATGGTACTTTTTTGAATAATGTTATGTATTCGGACTTCTTGCTGATGATAGAGAATTTATTGAAGCAATAATGGAGGTGTCAACTTGGGATACAGGACAGTCTATGCACAGACGTTTTGCCATCATTTTGTTGTCAAGCAATATGTCTCGGCAAGAAATTGTGTGGCATGAATCATGGGAGCTCCTCAGTGAAGACATTCTCTATGGGCAACAAAATGGGCTACAAATGCCAAGTATATGTTGTCCAATTGCACAACCTAAATAATGTGAACTATGTAGTTGTTAATTTAGTAACTTTTACTACATCAATAAGACATTTTACTAATTAAATAACAATATTTCATGATAAAATTTAGATTTTACACTCATGGATCATAAAAATAGATGTATTATTTTTAGGAAATAGAGAACCTACTACAAATGAATGGTAGACCTCATCATTCTTTTCCACCAATGCCTGTTCCATATTCAAAAAGTGTCTCTCAATGAAATCAATTGGTAGCTGATGAACTAAATCATAACAGAGAGATTCCTCAGAATGAGTATCTAAATTTGAAATGTAAGCTTACTGATGAATAGAATAACGTGATGACTACCATTATTTCTTTGTTAACTTCATCCACTAGTGGTTTATTTTTCTTTCATGGTCATGGAGGCACAGGTAAAACATATATTTGTAAAGTATTGAAATCTTTACTACAGTCAGAATGTAATATTGTTCTGGCAGTTGCATCCACTGGAATTGCATCATTACAGCTACCTGGTGGGAGGATAACACATTCCAAATTTTTAATTCTGATGTCTATTTCTAAAAACTCTGTTTGCAATATTCAATAAGGCAGTGATTTCACAGATCTTCTACAGTTAACAAATCATATTATTTGGATTAAGGACCCAATGATTCATAATAATTTTTTTAAAGCTCTTGACTGTACTATAAAAGATATAATGTCGACAAAAAATTAAAATGCTTCCAACATGCCCTTCATTGGAATAAATGTTGTATTGGGTGGGGATTTCTGGAAAAAATTTCCTATCGTACTAGGTGTAAACAGAAATGAAATAGTTTCTGCAAGTATAAATTATTCATACTAGTGGAAACATTTTCATGGTATAACACTAACAAGGAACATGTGATTTCATTTCAATTATTCTACAATTTCGGATGAGGTTCTTGAATTTTACAAATTGTCATTAGATATTAGTGAAGGTATCATTGTAGAAACAAATGATGGTGAAGCTAGAATTATGATTCCATCTTCATATCTTTTTTCTTGGAATACAGATACTATTTTTAATGTTGTTGAACATACTTATACAAACTTCATGTGTAACCATGCTGATGTAATTTATCTTAAATAACGGTCCATCTTAGATCTAACTCAGGATATTGATGACAAAGTAAATGTGTACATGATACACATAATGTGTTCTCAATGCAAAGATTATTTTAGATCATATTTAGTTTGTGATGCTTGTTTTGATACAGATAGGCCAGATAACATTTTCACATCTGATAAGTTAACTGGGATTAATGTTTCTGGGATGGATGCCCATAAAATTACACTCAAAATATGGTTTCCTGTCATGTTGCTTTGAAATGTAGATCAGTTAGAGAGATTATGTAATGGGACTCGCTTGATTGTTACCCACTTGGGTGATCATGTCATCAGTGCAAGAATTCTATGTGGTTGTAATTCAGGATATCTTGCATTCATTACAAGATTAAATATGACACACTCCTACTGTCAATGGCCTTTCAAACTAAAAAGAAGACAATAACCTTTGATTGTTTCTTATGATATGAATATTTACAAAAGTCAAGGACAATCCCTATTTTTGGTTGGTTTGTATCTTTGAAAACCTATGTTTTTTAATGGTCAATTATATGTTGCTCTATCTAGTGTCACATCACCAATAGGTATGAAAAAATTAGTTGCTGATAATAATCCCAAAACTCATGAATCATCGCAAAATATTGTCTACAAATAAATATTTCCTAGATTGTGTTATGTATATGTAAAATTATATGCTAAATTGTCAATGTTTTGTTCTGCTCAGCTTATTTATGTCTGATTTTATGAATCTCAAGGTTTTTGATTATGATCTCTTTGTACAAAAATTAAAACATCACATTTTTACAAATATTTCATGATCAATTACCATTTTGAATGACATCTCACATGATACTTATGATACATTTAATATACAAGTTTGTATTTTGAATTTTCGGTACAACACATCATATAGGAACTCTAATGATGTTGTTGGGGTTGATAAGATTATTTGATATTTAAAGGTAAATTCAGAATAAAAATAGACTTCATATTATCTTTCTTTTATTTCATTTCTCTTCTCATTTCAAGTATACAACATATTTTTCAAGTTGATTTATATGTGTTTAAATTTTTTACATTCTTAGACATTTATTTTTGTAGAATGTGAAGATACACTATACTATTACTGGGCATCAAATTTTATCTATGTTCAAAAATATATTCCGTGAAGGGTTGTGCTATTTTATAAAAAACATGCAGATAACAACTAATAACAGTACCTACTTAGGAAGTAGACATGCATGTCAAGTACTATTCATATCAACAATGCATATATGTCCATGTGATGCACTACTACCACATTTCCGTTTTGATTTTACTTCCTTTGAAGACATAATTTAGAGAAGGTTTCTAGAGCAACATTTAATAGGTAAATTTTTATTGAGATTTATGTAACATTTTATGAATTTTTCTGAAGTTTCTCTATTGATCAATACAAAATTTAATGGCTTACTTTCAAATATTTTTTGCTTTCAGTAAAAAACCATTTATTCATAATTATCTATTTTAGAAATTATTGGATATTTATGTTGCTGACATCCTCATGAGGAATTTGGTAATTCCAATTTCAAGATGAAAATTGATTTACAGGATGAAAGGTTAGTCATTACAGCCTTTTAGTTTCTTTGACCCAATGTTTATATTTAACATTATACGGTAAATATTTTTTTGCAGTGGGTTACTAATTAAATGAAGTATATGGGGTGACTATGCTAACCAGATGTCATATTACATGGAAGAAAATATTGGTTAATCAACTGTTTTAATATTCTAACTTTTCAGAGTTAAGAAATTGAATAGTATTGTCTCTTGTAACATAATCCCTTGTTGACTTTTCATTTATTTAGTGCTTTTAAAAGTTTTAAACTAGTATTCCAACTAAATTCATTTTAAAACTACATTTTGACTCTCTTATACTTACAACTACCATTAATGCGATGAAAATCCTTTCCAATATTGATATTGAAGATGTTGAATCATTTAAAAAAAGGTGTTCTACATACTTGATTTAATTTTGAATTTTTTATATGATGATTAATGTTTACTATATGATAGATAGACATATTATGTTTTCCATTTGAGTTTCATTTTTCAACATTCAAATGTACATTTATAATGGCATTGGAAAATCGAAGTCCAGCACCAATATACACATATTCTTCCTCTACACCATTCATATATTAGGAAAATAAAAAAACCATTTCTAATGTCAAGAATTGCGATCATGTATGTAGTATACGGTTAATTTACAATTGAAATTATGCACATTAATAATGTGGATGTACCAGTATAGTACATTACAATTTCATTATATACAATATTTTCAATGTTGGATATCCTATAATGTGCATTATTTCCAACACCATTTAAAACATTAAAACAAATAACATTTTGTTCTATGATTCATATGATTATTTCATGAAATAAGTGCATAATGTTGATTGAAAACTTTGGCGCAATAACTATAAGATAATTTTAACTTGCACCATTTCCAGGTTCTTATTTTTTCTTCTTCTTAATAGTTTATTAGTTATTTTATATATCAATAGTAATTAATTTTACTTATCATAAATATCTTTGAAATCATATTTATAAATCAACAGATTTAGAGTGCACCTGCTTGTTATTGGTTCCACAGACTCCTTATAAGTTCTCCTATTAGATAAAAAATTAATGAAATTTGTGACCAAAATTGCTTTAGATCTGTGAGATTATTTGATTCAGGTACTACTAGATAGTAAACTACCATGATGAAAAAAATATGTTCGTGTCATTTAAAGTAACGTTTACTTATTTTCTTAAATAAGGATGATGATGAGTATGGTTTTCCTACTGAAATGACTGTTTTCAAATCAAAGAAGGTTCTCTTATAAATTGAAGTGTCAAATTATAATATTCAAAATCATCACTGTTCAGGAGAACAAAACTCATACAATGTAATATTTATTACCAAAAAACTACATCACCAATTTCAATGATAGCTTCATAGAATTTCAGGAAGATTCTACTATATATTCTTATTATCATTAATATAGATAGACTACAAATAGTTATTCGTGATATTATTTATATACATCATCATCGGAGAAATTTTTGTACAAATTTAAGTAGTTTTCATGAACATAGTCAGGTACAATATAATCCATTATCATCATTTTTTCTTCCCCACATGTAACGAACATGTAACAGTATTAATGATTTATTGTTCTATCATAAGATCATCAGAATATTGAATCATTTCGACATAGTTTAATGGATAAATCTATATTCAAAACATTGTTTGTGTTATCATCAGGGATTCAGGTATATATATATTTTCTCCCTTAGAATTTTCTTTTCAAGCCATTATTTTAATTCAACATTGTAATTTATCCTAGATCTGATTATTATTTTAACTATGTTCTATATGGAGAAAAACATAATGACTGAATTTCATAACGAATATGTTATTGAAAAATCTCAACCTATCCAAATGTGTCGATAGAACTTGTCAAGGAAAAATATGTCATTATGAATGAAGGATAAATTAAAATAATAAACAGAAAATAATGACTAATATTTTCTGTAGATATGAAAGGTAATATGATACCAGGTGATTCTATCTTATAATTTCATTTCTTTCATTGACTCAATTTATACTTCCTACATTACATATCAACTGTCACTTGATTTATTTTAGTGCTGATGGGAGAAGGGGTAGGGAATGGAGGGGGGCCAGGTGGTAGCTGGTGGGAAAGGGGATGGGCAGGGAGGAGGGTCCTGATCGGGTTGTTGTTGGGATGGAGGGATAACGAGTTGGAAGGTGGATGTGGTGGGATGGGGTGGCAGAAGAGGATTATAAGGGAGGAATTGAGGTTATGGGTTTGAGATTGGGGTGGAGTGGTGGTGAGGGGATTGGTATGGGTGGGGGTGGTGATGGGCAGGAGGGAGGAGGATTTGGAAAGGGGGATAGACCTGGTGGGGGTGGGGGTGGGAAGGGGGGATGAGTCGGTGTAATGTTTTTTAATCAAGTTTCCGGTAATTACCTTGGTGACTTAACTATATGGATGGTCAACAAGAATATGCATGTGGTGTTTCTTATATAAATTTTTTTTCATTGATAGTTAAAGATGTTCACTTATACATTAATTTTGGGATTCCCTAATTTTACCATATGTGTGCATGTTCAATAGCAACATGGGTTGGGGGTGTATTGCAAGGAACTCCATCCATATATTCAAAGTACATGGTTATGTAATGTAATGTTGTAGGTTTTTATTGGCTCCTTAGATTGTTAATATGAATTAAATTACCCAACACATGAAGATTGGATATCTTAGACTTGATTTTTGGACTATAAAAACCAATACTGTGAGGTTATTGGAGATATTATCTTATGAATATATCATATTTGAAAGAAGGTATTGTTGTGTGTTATTGTTATTAAAAGGTGAAAACTTATAAACTGTTTAGTAGTCTGTGATACATTACTAACTTCTATAGTTGTTTTAATTTATCATATAGATTAATAATTCCTAATAAATGGATTCCATTTTGTTTTACATAGAAATATATATGGGATAGATAGATTGACTCCATTAATTTCAGATGATTATCTATACGTTGTGGAGTATTAAACCAAAGTGGTGAGGTATTTTAGGTCCATGACGAAAGAGGTGGGAAGGGGGGATGGGAAGGGAGATCTGGGATGGGGTGAGGGGGCTGGTGTGGGAAGGGGTTGGGCAGGGGGAGGAGGTGGTGGGAGGTTGAGCTTCTAGGAAGGGATGTGATGACAACATGGTTAGAGGGGAGGGGAGAGGAAGAGCTGGGTAGGGGGAGTGGGATGGGGAAGGAAAGTGTTGGAGTAGAATCTGGTTAGAGGGTAGGGAAGGGGAGGGGAGGGGAGGGGAGTGGAATATGAGGGTAGGGGGGAGGGGGCTGGATGGGGAAGAGGTTGGGCAGGGGGAGTGGTGGGGGAAGTGGATGGGGAAGGGGGGGGGGCAGAGGTGTGAGGGAGAGGTGATGGGATGGGGTGGGAGACAAGCAGAAGAGGGGAGTGGGGAAGGGTAGAGCTGGGTAGGGGGTAGGAGGAGGTGTTGAGAAATTGGGGGGGGGGTGACAAGCTGGGCAGGGTAGGGGGAGATGAGGGGCTGAGAAGGGGAGGTAGGACATGTAAAGGTGTGGGGAGGGGAGGGGTAGAGTTCGGAATGGGGGTAAGAGGAGGTGCTCGGATAGAAGGATGTGACACGATGGAAAAGGGGATGGGAGGGGCTGTGTAGGAGGAGAGGGTAGGGGCTGGGTTGGGGGAGGATAGTAGAGGGTTTGGGCTGGGGGGGAGAGGAGTGGTGATGGTTAGGTGATGGCTACAATGCAGGGAGTGGATGGACAAGAGAGGGGTCTGGATGGGAGGGTGGAGTGCAGGGTAGGGGTAGGGTAGTAACAAGGGGCTATGTAGGATAGAGGTAATGCTCTAGGTAGCAGTGACTGATTTAAGTTTGTCTCCACTTAAACAGTTTTCAGTTTTTCAGATATTTCATATTTGTTCCCTAATAAAGAATACCAGGTTTCTATTTTCTATTATTTATTTCAATTATTGGTGATTTTTCATTTTCATATAAATAGTTCTTTTCATTGAATATTTATAAATATTTTTTTCATAGATGAATACAGTAAACAACTAATCCAATTGATTATGACATGTTTTTTTTCTTTTAACTAGATTATCCAGTTATTGTTTCATCATAAAATTTCTCATTTTCTCACATTGATGTGTAATTATATATTACATGGATCAATATAACCATCAACAAACATGAAAAACTACGACTCTACATCAATGATGTGTGGTAGTACTGGGAGGATGTAGACATCACATTCTGATGACATGAATTGTAATCTGATCTGCACACCTACTATTGTTGAAAATCACGGTTCATGTTAATGTTGAAAAACATATATCTTGTATTGAAAATATATTTATGATATCTTATCATTGTTAAATAACATTCCATAGTTCTATTTCCAATCTGACTTAAAAACGAAAACAAATTTATGTTTCAAATTTCAAGTAATCTTACCATGATTCTATTTCAGTGTTTACCTATTTAATGAATCTAGAAATTTTATTTTCATAATTTGTTTCTATGAATCGATTTATAATTTCAATATTTTATTTTTTAATTTTCATTGATCACTTATCATTTTCTAATGCATATTTTAGTTCAGATTTCATTTATGTTTTTATGCTTATGCATGGGCGATATACTAGTTTAAATAGATTATGGCTATGAATAACCTAGGATAAATCTAAGGTTTTATAGATTAAATAATTAGGATCCATGGTTTATATAGCCTATATGTAATTTTCATTTATTTATGATATGCCAATATGATAAAATATTCACAATCAATGATTTGAGGTTTTAGTAAATTGATAGAACTAGGAGTAACATGGTTACAATATAATGTTTAATATGTAAAAAGCATGGGAATTATGAGAATCCATTTCCCAGTGGGATTCTAAAAAAGATAATTATAAAGGTGGTTAATGTATTGTTTAAACATTGTAAGATAATGAAACCTAAAATTATGTTAAAATGGTATGTGATGTTCTTAAAGTATTATTTTCATTAAACATATGAATAATTATTAGATTGAGGTTGAGGAAACATAACACATGATTCATACTTAATATTCTAGGAAATAGGTATGATGGAAAAAGTTTATGAAACTTATGTAATGGTTTATGATTAATTTTTGATGAATGATGTATATTTGTTTTGGAATTCAAATATTATTTTATTGGAATTTTGAAATATGTATGTATTTTTTATATGAATTTTTATTAAGGATTGAAAATTACATATCGAATAGTGATGAAGACATGGAAATGTTATTTCATCAAAAGGTGATATTTTTTTATGTAATAGTTACCCTTAAATAATTCCTGACGATGAGATAATGATGTTTGGATAATGATATGATGGATATGAATATGTAAATTAGATGGTACAAATTTCCATAGAACATATTATTAAAAATGTGTTCTATGTCTACAAGGAAAAAGTTTACAATATATTTTATTTAAATAATATATCCTACAATCATTTAAAATTGTAATAATTCATGTTTTCTAAAAAAATTTATGGTAATTAAAAGAATTTATAGTGATGGTATTCAAATTTATGGAATGTTACAACCAAGAGGTACATTTTGATATATAGGGATCCATGTGATGTCTATTTCATGAATTTTTTTCTATATAGATGAATTTTCATATTTTGGATGGGTTATAATGTTAATCATTTATAGAAAGATTCAGTTATACATTCTATGAATTCAATAAAATTAAAGTGTTATCTATTCATATGAGTATTTATGATTATTTGATAACCTCTTTAAACTACATTATGTTGATGATAATTGAATGGATGAAATATCATGGGTAACATTATCTATTATTAATTATGGAAAGAAAAATTCACCTTCTTTTTTAGATAATTATGTGAAGTTGATCAATGAACAATAAAGTGTAACATTTTCCTGACATTATTCAAGCATATCTTTTCCTGAAAAAACTTCAAATTTATGAAAAACGATTTTCATGACAAATTCTTTAATCGTACTACATTCATTTATGATGAATCATATGGTCCCTTTGTTCATCGTAGAATTTTGTCTTTGTGATAGTTAGCATTATCCTTACCATGTTCTATACCACTAACCTCTAGAACATGCTATTTATATTTCTCTTACATGCATAAATTTTCCCATGCCATCTATATTATCCTACATGGAAACAGAGATATTTTTTACTTTACACAACCATTATGGTTCAATATTTATTTTTTTAAAGGAAGTTTATGTGTTCACTTTTATGATATGGGTTTCTTTTAATGTAATATAAAAGTATTAAACCTTTGATATCTCAGATAAATTTCTAGGGTGAAATTTAATTTAAGGGGGTAGATTTTAACGACCCATATTTATTAGAGATTATTTTACAAATTTAATAATAATATTTAATTCATTTTATTTCAATAATTCAATTATTCCTTTCACATAGAACATACTTAGCTTGCAATCCACATGATATTTACATGGTGTGTGTTACACACTACATTGAGATTCTACATAACATCATTTATTGATATAATTATTTAAATGTGACGTTTATAATCCATCCATTAAACATATTTATATAAATTTAAAACATAACATCCTAAAATTTTAAAAGGAAACACCATCTTCAATAAAAAACAAGATACACCACATCGAGCATAAGAAAACAAACAAATACTAATATTTAAATGTTACAATTATAATATATCTATTATATTTGAGGGAGTGAACAATATTAATTGAAATTTGAAAATAGGTTTACACATTAATATAAAATTAATTACATTATGATCAATTAATTTCATGTGAATGTATATCATTTTTATATTAAATGAATATGTTTTTCTAAAAAACAATTTAAATGTGCACAATTGTGTTTTATACTAATAATTTAACAATTAAAACCCATTTAATTATATTTATTAAATATATAATAATATTAAATATTATTTTTAAAAATAATGAAATTTATTTTGATTACATGATATAATAACAAATAAAATATTATGAATAAAATTAGTATTTTTAAAAAATAGAATTTTTGCTACATTTTGATGTCTAATCCATTTTAAATCTAATTTTTACACTTTTATATGTTCAATTTTACAAAATAAAATTTTTATTTGAATTATTTGTATTAAAATTTAATTTGGTTAAATTTTTGGGGTTCTTTTGAAATGTTAATATTTTTGTTGAATAGTGAAAAATACATATTTTTAGTTCAAAGCTACATTTTCGTCAAATTTAATTATATAATTAAAATATGTATTAATTTATTTAAAGTTTAATTAGATCATTTTTCCATCATTTACTATAATTTAGGTCTTTAGGATCAATTTCACCTTCAAATTAGATATTAAATAAATTATTAAACTTTTCATCATTTTTACTTTAACTCGTCTTCTTGCCACATCTGCATGATTAACATTATAATTAATTTTTATACTTATGTATATGAAAATTTAAAATATATAAATATATATTTTTTAATTATTATTAAATATTTTTTCAAATTAGATCAACATTAACTTTGATGAAGATTGACTATATTATATTATTAATCACGGTTAATGGTAAATTAGGTAAATAAGGGTAAAATAATATTATAAATAATTTAATATCACCATAATACTTATGTTAATTTAATTGGATGAGTTTTTTCTACCAAAATAAATTATATTGTATTAGTTATACCCTTTATAATCATATTGGGAGTGAGAAATACATTTATAATATTATAATCAAAGCGATGACAAATTTTCTAACACTGATTCTTTTAATATGTAATGTATTTTGAATACGGGGATATACATGGTATATATTAAACTATAAATATTATGTAAAATGAAAAAATAATTACCTTCACCATTTTAATTTTTTTATGATTTTTAGACCATAAATAATTCAATTAAAACGTGACAAAATGATAATAGAGTAATTTATTGATTAGTGGAAGAATAAAATAAATTATTTTTAAAAGGTTAAAATAAATATAATTTGATACAATTTATGCAATAAAATAATTTAGTGGATTATTTTAAAATTTTAGGGATATTCTAATGGTGTATTTTCAAAATTATAACGTTTTTTGGATATTTTAAAAATTCAATAAATAAAGAGTATGAAAATTGACACTAATGATATTTTAGAATATAAAATTATGAATTATATTATATAGAATTTTTTTAAAAAAATCATCATACAACTATTTGGGATATGTCTTATAATTTCCTATATTTATCATTTATTAGCCTTTTTTCATGATATAGTAATTATGTGGACACTCTATTTGTTAACTACAAGATATCACAATTAGAATTAATAAGGTTTAAAACCAAAATATAAGGAAAAAAATTATCAAAACCTGTATAATTTTCATTTAATTAATGGTATTTGACTCAAAATATCCCTATATCATAAATAAATCAATTTGGATTAATTTATAATAGAAAAGTAATTAAATATTTTCAATATTTCTTTGTGTTCCCCTCCCCTACCCTATTAAAGAGAACCCACTCTTCTCTATTATTTACACAAAAAAACATATTTTGTTCTGAAAAAATATTATAAAAAACCTACCTAGAAACCCCCACATTATTAATGTCTTATTTTATTCATAACACCCTCTTTATATGTTTTAATGTGTTAATAAAATATTATCATCCAAATGAAATGTACCACCTTTTATCAAGTATGTCAATTTTATTTCATCTTCCACTCCCTTTAAATATTATTAAACCATGACGATATAAAATATAGAGTATCCATATTATAATAGTACATTATTATTTTAATATATTCACCTAAATCCATATCCACTACCATAAAATGGGAAATTAGTTAATGATTCATGTGTATGTATGAATTATCACCTCCATGAACGAATGTAATTCATCCTACATTACTATATCTAAAGACTATTTATAATTTTGTAATTAATGTTTATATATGATATTGATGACATATATAAGATGACATAAAAATAATATATATAAATTATTTTCTTTGAATCCATGAAAATAATAATGATAACCTCATTTATGCGTACGTGTGATCTATCAGCTCCACCAAGCGATGTGATTCAAGTTTCTTCACCATATCACAAGTATTATATATATATATATATATATTAGTATATTTAAATTATTAATATGATATTTATGATATTATGTCAATTTTTTAATATAAAATAATTATTACCTTTATTCCATAATGATTAATGAAAATTTGGATTTTTACTCACGCGTACGTACGACCCATCATCTACATGATTATTTTATTGTTAAATTTTATTAACTATACATAAATGGTTTGATTTAAAAGTATAATTATTTTTTAAAATTGAATAATATTTCATGAATATTATTTTAGATATGATGGACAAATGACCAGTTTGACTTCTGAGATATTACCATATTCATTTTGGACGCAAGTATCACTTGTCCATAAAACGTCTGACATTAACATAATTAATTAGGTAATTTTCCCAAAAAGATAAAAAGTGATATAAAAGTAATAATAAACGTAAAAATTATTCTATATTATATACATAAATAACATATGGTTATTATTTAGGAATATAAATATTGTAATTAATGAGTAGAACTCCTTGTAAGTGACTCTTTAACTAAAGTATAATTTTAAATAATTTAAATATATATTATTTTAAATCAGTCTATTTTATACCCATGTTTTAAAAATGGATTTTATGAATGTAATTGAATATAAATTTATGTTTTAAAATATTAATTTTTTATGTTATTCGAAATTATTCAATGTGTTATGGGGAATATTTTATTTACCTATATTTTTAGTTGTTTTAAATTGGTTTTGAAAATGTTTTGGTTATTTAAATAACATGAAATGTTTTATAATTCATGTGAATAAAATTTTATGAGTGATATGTTGATGATAGATTGATTTTATGTGTTCTAATTATATAATCGTACATTAATATTTTATTAGTGGTCATACGATAAACCAAGGAGTAGTGGTTACGTTATATCCTCCGATTCATTATGTATGGAAGTCATCAATATGGATTTTTCATTTTTAAGAGTGACTTTTATGGAAGTACGTCAGATATATATTTCATTTGTAAGAGTGAAATATATGTATGTCGACCGTATGATTATTAAATTTTTGTATAATTATTTCCCATCTTACCTAGTTATATATTATATGTTTTGTTTTTATATTTGATGAAAATAAATGATTTATGAAAGGAAAGATAATGATATTTTTTGAAATTATGTTGTCCTATAAAATGGTAAAAAATTAATGTTTTAGTTAAATGAAATTTTCTATGGGTTTTCATGGGTATAATGTTTTTATTTATTTTTGTCACTTTCTGATCTTTTTTTGTTCATCCCAAGATTAAATTTTTTTCAAAGGTTTTAATATTTATAAGGGAAAAGAAGATGTGATGATGGATCAATTGAGTATTTTTCTGAAAAAGAATTCATTCTTCTTAAAGGATTTCCTTGGGAGGCGGGATATGATAATAGGTATAAGTGTTCACTTATAATTTAGGTTGAATGATTTTTTCTTAATTATTCAATACGCTAAATTGGAAATATCCTTGAATATGAATTCTAATTCAAAATCACTAGAAAATTTTAGTTTTGAGGCCTGGTCCATATAGTTGGTCTCATAGGATGGTTTAGACAACTTCTGATATTAGGATTTCTTCTTAAGAGTTAAGTATATCCTTATGGGTTGTCAATTTTCCATTTAATCAATTTTGTAGTGTCTTTAAATTTTTATTTAAGGCATTATGTTATGAAATTTTAAGGTGAATAATGATATTTTTGGACACATTCTTTTGTGATGTAATTATGGTATATTAATTTATATGAGGAATACTGAATTGTATGAGATAATGATTGAGGTTGAGACATGATATTGTTTTTTATGAATTTATCATATCTTTATATTTTTATAAGAATTATATAGTTTTAGAAAAAGTAAATATTGAAGGATGTGTGACCACTTATCATATATGGAATGACCTTGAGAATAGAATCCACAACCGAATGAAGACAAGAGTGCATAGCTTACCACTAGAAATCGTAAAGTCATGGGTTGATAAAAATATTTTTTTAGCTAACTGATTTGAAAGAATTTGAATATGTTCATTTGTGAATAATATTTTATTATATTGGATAATGATTTTATGATTAAGTGATTGCTGTTATTTTAGAAAATGTTTTCTATTTTTGGAATAACTTATTATTAAGAAAAACAAAACACTATGGGATCATATATTAGAACTAAATGATGAATTATATTTTGGATGAATCTATGATTTTATTTTGGACATATGGTGATTTCTCTTAATTATATAAGTAATTATCATATCTTGGAGAGTATTTGATTTATGAAATAACATTTTTGGTAGTATCCAATAAGAGTGATTAGTGTTACTTGGATTTAATTGTTAAAATATATCTGGTAAAAACTATTATCAAATTCTTTTTAATCTTGGGTATGAATATCAGTTTAGATTATCTTGATAAATTTTAAGTGAATTTATTTATTAAATGTCCTATATTGATCATTGGGAAACAATTTATAATTTTATATATTTAAGTAGTTTTTTATTAATTATGCTTTAATTTTTTTTGGGAAATTGCATTATATTGTAATAATAATTTTTATTTCCTTTGTTGATTAAATAATATAGAAATATATAGTTAATATTTTTTGGATTATATGATTCTCTAGAAGTTCATTTCAGTGCTTCAAGTTAGAAAAATTCATCTTATATAGTCATCATTTGAAGAAAATGATGAGTTTATGGTGAAATATGACTAACAGATAAAACTATACTCATTCACCTAAGTTCATGTTTTTATTTTCATTATCTAATAAGTAACTAAATTATTCAACTCCATGATAATTTTCATGAAACAAAAATGTTTTCTTTTTTTATCTATAGTATTTTAACCAATAAAATATGTATGGGTTTTTGATTGTTATCATTACCATGATCATGTTCTCCATCACTATCTATCAGTATTTGAGAGTTATAATTCTCTTCCACTTCCATTTTTACTAAATAGAATCCAGGTATGCATTATTTATGTTGACTTACATACTTTCCTGTTATTCTTTTAATGATAGAGTTTTATTAATCCCTGTTTTGATATGGGTTTTCAATTATGGTATTTGGAAAAGTCAAACACCTTGTTTTTTATACCAATTTAAAATTACGAGGACACAATTTTTTAAATTTGGGGAGAATGCAACACCTTGAGTTTTAAAAAGGAAGTAATATGTTCGATAGAATACATGATACACCACATCAAGCACAAGCGAACAACAAAATAATAATATTTAAATGTTACCATTAGAACGTATTCATTTGAATGGACATAGTGAACATTATTAATTGGAATATTAAAATATAGTTACAAATGAATATACAATTAATTACTTGGCAATTAATTAATTATAATTTACTATAAATCCTTTATATTATAACAATTTATTT
The DNA here is from genome assembly GCA_963277665.1 of Viscum album. Classification (NCBI taxonomy): domain Eukaryota; kingdom Viridiplantae; phylum Streptophyta; class Magnoliopsida; order Santalales; family Viscaceae; genus Viscum; species Viscum album. Next base: position 608,375,271 of record OY728129.1, on the reverse strand, counting down.
TTAATCCAATTTAAATTTTAATAAGTATGTTTTAAACCAATATGTTAATAAATTATTTTTATTAAAATATACTAATGGAATATAATTTTATAAAATATTCAATAACATTTTTAATATTAATCTTATGTATTTTCTGTAAATGATATTAGAACAAATCCAAATTTACAATAAAAGAATAATTATTTTAAAAAAAGAAGTTTGGATGACATTTAATGAAGAATCGTTTTCAAATCATGTTTTTGACAATTTTATACGATTTATTTGACAATATAAACTTATTATTTGAAATATGTGTATCAAATATTACTTTTGATGAATTTTTCTAATTTTAATGAGCTGTTACATTTCTTGATGAATAATGAAAAAACTGCCTTTTAGTTTAAAACTACATTTTCATCTAATTTATTTTTATAGTTAAATTATGTTTTCAATTGATTTTAAATTATTATGAGATAATTTTTTTATTCAATAGAATTTATTTCATTGTTATAAATTTCAAATTGAAATTGGGTATAAAAAACATATTGATGTTCTGAACATTTTTAGTTTAACTCATTTTCAATCCATGTTTGTGGGATTATCGTTACATAGAATTTTTTCAATTATGTCAATTGAATTTATAAAAATGGATATACAATGGTTTTAATTAGTGTGAAATTTATCTCTAATATGATCATATAAATATTTGGTTTATAATAAATTTATAATTTTATTTACAACGGTTACATATAAATAAGCTAAAAGATGGGAATAAATAATATTATAAATATTATAAAATCACCCTAAAACTTGTAATAATTTCATTGTATAGATGTTTTTATACCAAATTAATCCTTGGGTCTTATTGATACCATTTTTATACTTTTTTTGGTTTGATAAAGACATTTATAATCTTATATTCAAGGATTTGACAAATTTTGTCACACCCTTTCTTTTAAAAAGTAATGTTTTTTAATATATGGTTATACATGGGATATAATAAACTATAAATATTTTTTAGAAATATACAATTATTTTTTAAATCATGATATTTTTTTAAATTTTTTAGTGAATTAATAACTAAATTAAATGGTGACACAACTATGATGTAGTAATTTCTTCATTCATGGAAGAACCAAATAAATGATGTAAAAAAAGATAAAACAAATATATTTTTATATAATTGATGAAATCTAAGAATTTTATGGATGGATTTGAAATATTAAGGATATTATAAGGGAGTTTTTCTAGAATATATCAGGTTTTTATGATATTTCTAAATATTCAAGAAATGAATATTGTGAAAATTGACACTAATGATATGTTAAAAAATAAATTCATTAATTAAATGATGTTGAATTAAAAAAACACAAAGATATGGAAAACTACTTGGGGATATGTTTCATAATGTTAAAAATAATTCATTTATTGGACATTTGGAATGTTATAGAAAATACATTAACCCTGAAAGTGTAAAATAGATGTTATCAAAGTAAAAATAAATAAGGAATAAAAATATAATGATTAAAATATATTAAAAACGAGATTAATTTTTTTGGATGAAGGGTATTCTCCACATATAATACTATATTCTATATAAATCAATCTGGACCTATTTGGAATATAAAATGAATTAATATTAATTTATTAATTTAAGGATTCCCATGAGTTCCCCTGTCATCTACTATAAAAGGGTACCCATTCTTCTATATTATTTATAGCATAAAAAATATTTGGATCCACCTATATCTGACAAAATACCTTATTATATGGTGGAATATCCTTGGATGGAGATTTTTTTGCACCTATTATTTCAATGACTATACCCATGATTAATTAATTACCAATGTTTCACATGTTTTATGATAGCATTTTATATGAACATATTACTTATATAATATTACTGCTAAGTGTTTTTGAAGGAAACTGTTTGTCTGCGAGTCAACATTACCGCCTGGATAAGATACCAATATAGGTGAGTCACTATTACTACCAGGAAGAGCTACTGTTATGGGAGAGTCACTGTTAATACCAGGATGAGCTACCTCAGGGCTTATATCATCACTCCCTCTAAAATAGTTACTGTTTGTTGAGTCTCTCTGAGAGGCTCTGTCACTACAAGCACTCTTTTTACCATTGTTGTCCAAGATCTTTATTGTTAATGGTTGAATAGAAAAATATATTCCTAGATAGTTTGAAAAAGTCATTAAGACATATTAAAAGGAAATATGAGGAATGTGTATTCCCTTCCACAGGCACCTAAATATATTCATGTAAGATATATCTCTTGAATACATATAATTATATATTTATACAATAATTACTGAAGAACAAGAAATTTTTTTGGTCAATGTTGTTAATTATCTGAAACTTGTTAATTCACATTTTGTGATGATCAACAACACAGAATTACTGAACCCATTACTGAAATTGATTGAGACAATAGTTAGAGATCATTATATTAATTCCTGCAGATATCTATAATCCTCTATTATGCTTAAATTTTCCAGAACAAAGCACAAACACCTCATAATTTCTAATCTGATGATTAAAAATATAAAAATAAAATCATACTATGTTCTTTATTTTTGTTATGTTTGTTTTAATTTTGAGTAATTCATTGTTTTCTTGTTCTCCAACACACGATATCTCCTATATATTCTATGATAATACTTTTTATTCTCTCCATATTCATTCTATTTCTCATTTTGTTTGTGGAAGAGGTCCATGTGTGACCTGATATTTTTGTTCATAACATGTATAAATATGGATTTGGTTTAGTATCTATGATAGAATGTTGTTGTTGAATATATAACTAATAGAGGTTGTGGATTTGTTTTATTATATTTATAATCATTTTGGTAGTATGTGATTACCAAGTGGATGGGATTCAGTCTCACCTTGTGACTCAACCTATTGTTTATTCCTTTGTGTGATTGTGTTTTTTATCTTATTCAAGATCCCATTTCATTAACAAATAATACAATTTCATTTCTAATTAATCTTAAGTAGTTTTTAAATATGATTCTATCAAAATAATTTGATCTCATAATTTAAGGTATTTCTAAACAATATTATAATTGATACCTAATCACTCATTAATAAATATTTTAATTTGATACATCTTATATAGATATACTATTTTTATTAATTTCCTAGTTTATTTACAGAAAATATTATTTGGAACGAAATTCAACCACATATACTACTCTCTCTGACCGATATTTGGTATCAATGATTTGATTATGTTTACCTTTTTAACTGTGAATTTAATTTTATTATAAAGATCTCAAATTTTATTAATTTTTAAAATTTATTTCTTTATAGATTATAGAAAATAATATTATACTACAAAAAAACTCATCATATTGATGGCATGAACTATTCTCAATAGAAAATAAAAATGATAATTCATTTGGGATGTATAGGTTTTAATATATGTATAGTAATATAATTTCAACATGAAATACCTCAAACTCTTATATGTAATTAGAGTAATGCTTCAGAAAATACTTTCAAAAAAATATTAATGCAATGAATGATTTGTTATGTGACTTCAGAGATGATGAATTTAATAGAATATCTACTTGTAATTTTTCTTTTCCAATTTTGGATTCCTTATCTATCTCACATAAAGGAACATCAAATTTTTTAAAAATGAGACTGAATACATATGAAATAAAATATTCTATTTTTAAATTGAAATCTGATGAAACAATTTTTGATATGTATCTCATGCTCAATGAAATAGTTAATACTATGAAATTAATTTTATACAATGTGATATAAAATGATTAAGTGATGAGATTGCTTAGATTCTTTCCAGAAAGAATGAGAAGAAAATCTGTGTCAATCAGAGAGTCATGTGATTTATGTTAAATATCTATTAAGGAACTGATAGGAAAGATTATTATGTATAAATTAGAACCTAAAGTCAACAAAGATAATTATGAAGATAAAATAATAAGAAAACCATTATCCTTAAAATATACTACCTCTAAAAAATGAATATGTACAATCCAAAGATTCTAGTGAAGAAGGATTTTGTAATGATAGTGATGAAGAAATGGAACACATGGAAAACCAATTCAAGAGATTTCATAGGAAAATGATGTTCATAAAATTTTAATTTTTTTTCGGAGATTATGATAATAACGAAAAGTTGAAAAAGGATTGTAAAAGGTATGATACTCGAAATGATGTTTCCATTTCTAATTGTAATATAAAATTCAACATTAAATATGACTATGAAAAATTTTAAAATAAAAAAATTAGGATATGGGAAAGAGATACAAAATGGCAATGAAAGAAACATATTTTTCCTCTGAAGATAGTTCAATTTATTTAGACACTAATCAAAAAGATAATTATGACAGAGCAAACATTTACTTGAAAACAATAAAATTAGAGGTAGAAAATTATCTTATTCTGTCTTGTACTGATTCTTCATACATTTATTTAAATGAAGAAATTGCTGATAACAAATAAAACAAGAAAAAAATTTATGTATAGTTATTGTAACATTCTTAAAAACACTTTTTTTGAACTAAAAAATATGTATACGTCTCTCAAAAAATATCATTAGTTAACAATAATTGTTAAAAATAATCTCACTATTAAAGATTTGAAAAAGGATGAATTGTTGAAAGAAAATAATAAATTAAATTTTTTAACTGAATAATTTATGAAAAAATTAAAACAAATATACCAATGTAAAAATAAAATGAACTCAATTACTACGAAAACAAGTTGCTCCCATGATTAAAACTGACATAGGCTACCAGCCAGGGTAATGATAGATTAAAAAAATAGATTTACATCATGTTCCAGTGCTGAAAGATCAAATAATACAAACACCAACACAATTAGACCTAATAATGTTTTTATACATAGATGTATTCAATCTATTTATAAAAAACCTATTTGAAAAATATGGATACCAAAATATATTTTTATTAATATATTAGGACCCAATTTAATTTGTTAAACAAAGACATTTTTTTAATAAATAATGTTTTATAAGAATCTTATTTGAAATCCACTAAGAAAATCATATGGTATCTAGAATTTGGATGTTTCTAACAGATGACTAATGAGTATTTAAAAATCAATAATATGATTAATGTTGATGGTGGATGAATCACTATTGATCAAAATTAAAAAGGAAAAATCATCACCCTTGCCCAAATTTAAAATTAAAATACAGTATTAATTTTCAATGTTTTACATATAGAAGGATTACAATAAAACCTGCTTAGAAAATATGAATTTTTTGATGATGGGTTTTCTGTGAAATTTGAATACAATTCATGTCATGATTTTAGTGACAAATTGTTTTTAATTTGTACTACTTTGAGAAATTATAATATATATTCTATTGATTTAGATTAATTATATTCAAAAAGTATTTCTTTTTTAGGAGCCATTCATAAAGATTTATTTCATTGGTATATGAGACAAGACCATTGCAATATTGACTGATTTAGAAAGATAACTATGGATGGGTTAGTTAGATACATCCCAAAACAAGAATTATCAAATTATAGAGTTCGTAATCCCTAAAAAAAGGGATACATCATATCATTTAAATATAAGAAATAATTTTCAACCTCACAACCACTAGATTTAATTCATGTTGACCTTTTTGGACCTTCCAGAGTGTCCATTCAAAATGGGAAACACTATGTATTTGTCATTGTAGATAAATTATCCAGTAACACTTGGGTATTATTTCTCGCAAAAAAGTTATTGTTTTTCTTATTTTTTGAGTATTATTAATCTATAAATAAATCTTATTGGACATAATATTAAGACCTTAAGGAGTGATTATGGTCGTGAATTTGAAATTAAGTACCTTGTGTCATTATGTTCTTAAACTGGATATAATCAGAACATTTCTTATCCTATAACACAACAAAAAAATAGTGTGGTAAAAAGATGAAATATGACACTTAAAGTGATATACTAGAGCATATTAAATGAGTATGACCTACCTATCTACATTTGTGTGGTAGATATTAATACATTCTGTTATATTATTAACATAATATTTACTAGACCTATATTACATAAAAAACCTTATTAGTTATGGAATAATAAAATACCATAGGTTAATTAATAAATATTTTTTGGTTGAAAAGTATTTATTCTTATTTCAAATTACAATATTAACCCATTTTCTTCAAAGATCATCGAAACATTTTTCTTTGGAATTCAACTATAGCAATGTCTATAGACTGTTTAACAATAAGACCAAACAATTGAAGAATATTTTTATAAAAAGTTTGATGAAACCAATACCAATGAAGTTAAGAATATATTATAAGACATTAAAGATGATCTTTCATATATGAATCTCAATTGTAAACCATATGAAATATCTTTTAAGCAATTAGACTCTACAGAATGTGATCCACATTAACATAAATAGGAAGAAAATCATCAGTTTTCTAGCCCATATTCTTAGAGACCCACTATGAATCATAAACACCACCCTTTAGAACCAGAAAAAGGAAACATAGATATAGGTACATAGACCGTGGATTTCATGAGAAATAAAATTTAACATCGAGACCCCATGCAATAAATTCATCATAAGTACATCAATGATGCCATCAATGATGGATTCCTATATTATATATAAAATAATAACATAAATAGTTTGAAATAAAAAATGATAGGGAACTTTTTGATCGAACTAATGATACATTGAATATTAACACTAATTGGGTGTTTAGAGACATGATTGATGAATTTGGAACTATAGTAATAAATAATTAATGATTCGTTGAAAAATTTTATTATCAAAATGAAGGTATATATTATGAAGAATCTATTTCACTTGTAGTAATACTTGAATCCATTAGGATACTTCTTTATTATACAACACATTTGGACTTGAAACTATATCAAATGGTTGATAAAAGTTATTTATTAAATTTATTAATAATTGAGAATATTTTGGTTGAACAATGCCCAGGAATTGAAAACACTCATTTTCTAAATCATGGTTTTAAATTATAAATACCCATAATAGTCCAAGATAACTAAGAGTGGAGGGGGTGAATCAATGAGCCCCTTTTTTATTTTTCCTTATTTTGAATTTACTCATTTTTCAGTTCAACCGATATGGGGGTTTAAGTCTGTCATCTACTCTTCAAATGATGCTATAAAACAAAAACACAGAACACACCGATTTACAAGGTTTAGTAAATGACATACCTTTTTCTATGTTGCTTATTCTTCCCAACATGGATTCTTACCTATACCAGAAGATGAATACAAAACAGTAATTTGTTATACCCCCCAATATCAAGTTGGTTTAACCCCCATCATATATGAACCAAATTAATTATTATAGAAACATGTTACTCCCCCCCATTGAATCTTCTACCTTTGATTGGATTGACTGTATTCCTTCTGGTCAAGTAGATTCATAAAATTTTGATTGAATATGTTTTTATTTCTCAAATATTCTGATCACCAATAATGATCAGTTTACTCAGTTTAATAAATGATCAAGATGAAAAAACTTCCTTCTGATAGAAGTATTGGATTCACTTCTACATGTGCAAGCGGTTCACACATATTCATTAAAATAATGATTATGAAAGAATGGTCTTACAAAATTTTTCCTCTTTTGTTTCTTTATGTTTAATATCCCATTGCACTCACTATAATTTCTTGACATGTTTATGGGTATAAAAAAGTTCATATAATATATTTCTTCTGTATTATGATTCCCCAATACATTGTGGTGGGAATCCTTTCTTCATTATGTATTCACTATTTATTAAGGATTCTCAATGTCCACTTCTCATATATTATTTTTTCTTCATTCCATGAATATAAATGTAGCCAACCATAATTTATTATTATTTTTACACTCACTTTTCACAAACGATTCATTCTGTGTATACTAGATTCTTCTCAATGATCAAAGTATTTGTATAGAATCGTTATTTATTCCATGTCATTCGTCATCACAAACCAAACCCATTGGTGGATCTATAATCCATCACAAGAACACAAAAACAAACCCTATTGAATTTTTTATTTGGGTGCGCTAGTTTTTCTTATTAAGAGACATTATATATATAAACATTTATTAAAATATCCTCAAAAACACGAACAAATGAGGCTTTGTGGTTTTGGATGTGTTGCGCAAATGACATAGGTGCAAATCATTGTCCTTGTATAGATTCACTATCTAGTCACTCAAGAAGAAACTCAAGACTGCAAACCACATTTTTAGTGTTCATGGATAAATTCTCCCTAGCATAGGGTTATTAAGAGGATGTAAGTCATTCTTATACTCGAATGGTATGTAAGAAAGTCTCTCTATGTGGTGCTATCGTTTTCCAAAAACATGAGCTCTTTTAATATTTTCTATAATAGTTCCTCTTCAAAGGGATTTATTATTTATAAGGGAGGATGGATAATACTCTATGTTCAAATACCTAGTGAGATGTCCTGAGATTCAAAGCATTGAATAGAAAATATCATCAGGTTTGAATATTTCAATCACACGATAATATTTCCCGATTCTCCCGGTTTTTTTCTCTTTAATGCATGCTTTCAGATATCTTGTTGTAATATTCATGTGAATGTGTTTTTTAACACATGAAAATAATATTACCGAAGGCTTTTAGATCCATGATGTGACCTTACAAATTCAATTTATTCTACCGCATTTTAATTCTTTATATCGATGCATTATTGAAAACATAGTTTCTAGCATGGTATCGTGTAGCTCAGTTAATCATAATAAGAAACTTTATGAGTTAAAACGATGTTCTGGGTTCGATCAAGGAGGTGTGATGGCTACTCTTGTTCATTGGTTCATTTCAGGTGGCCACTGGTAGCCAGAGGTTGAAGAAAACCTCAGTGGATGAGATCAGACGTACATGGTTCAATCCTGAACCGCAGAGATCATATGGATGACCTAGAACTACACGTTCAATCTCAGAATTTATTTGATGATTGATTGCATATCTACGATTCCCCGGACAACTGATAACATGCCCTCATTTTTTAAAAAATATCCCACATCAAAATGTGCCATGGTTTGGAGCTTCATTAAATAACAGTCCATAGAACACTCAGCTCAAAAATCTCTCTCCCCCTCTCCCGGTTCCGACCACACATGTGTTCTACGAGCTAGCTTTTGCGCCCTCCTTTTCTCCTTTGAGAATGATTCAAGAAACAACTATTCACCCTTGGGAATTACTTTATCCCCGTGCATTCTCATACGTGATTATACATAGCCTACGCTCCTTCCTGTTGTGGGGATGGCCATGAGGGATTTCCTCAGTAATAGTTGACCCTCAGGCACATCATCTACTTGACGATAAGGACCTCGACTTGCCTCATTGGATGGAAATTTATTTATTAAATCCTCCATATAAAAATTCTTCTAAATATAAAATACCTTATTAATTCAAGCATATCATCTTTTATTCATATGAAACATCCTTTCATTCTCTATTCCTTTTCTTCATTTCCATTTTTGAATTAGAATTCCAAATAATTTTTCTCATATACCTTTATCCAACAATGAATACATCTATTCTTAAACAAGTCATGCATTTAAACACAATGTATGGAAGCAATGTAGTAAACAATGTTCTCTCCTTAACAAATTCTTCCCAATATTTTCATCCAATTAAAAACTAGTGGATGGATCTTCCAAACTCATCCTGAAATCTTATATTGCATGGCCTTCTTCAAATGGTGTTACAAGGTGTATTTCAGTGACACATGTCTAGGAACATAGGATCATATTTAAAATCATTTGACTATTGGATACTATAATCATCAATACGTCACCATTCACTCATTAGCAACATATTGACATGTTATTGACAAAAATGAAACCAATGGGATAAAAAATCCCCCCCTTTTGTATTTTGTTTTCAATATCTATGATTCAGACTCTAGTGGAGTAAATATGTGTTCTTTGGTGTATTTTAATTTTTATTAGAAAACAAATCCAAATTGATGAAATCTCATGGTTAACTTAGAAAACAGCGTGTAGTTAATAAACTCAAAGTCTATGTGGGTTAACATGGTATGGAAAAAAAGAGGGATATAACCAAGGTTTTCAATGTTATATATAGATACCATATATGTGAAATCATTATTAGAATGTAAAAACTCATATCAAAGGGGATTAAAATGGAAATATTCATCAACTAAACTACAATAATGTTACACAAACAACTACAAGCAATATGTTCCCTTAAGGGATGAAGTCATCTTGTTCAATTCTATAAAAATTAGTACAAAATCATGTATATAGAATGATGGACTAATTAGGTACATTTTCTTTTCCATCAAGTGAGAGGAGAAAGTTGAACATGATGTTTCAGACATAGCTCAAAAAACATCTCTACAGGCATTGATGTGGTGAAAATATCTACTACTTATTCTTTAGTTGTAATTTATTATTGTTTGATATCTCCACTAGCCACTTTTTTATTAATAAAATGATTTCTGATATCAATATTCATGGATCTTGAATTTTTTATAGGAATCAAATATAATCTAATGGAACGTTTGTTATCACATAGTATCTTTAATGGTCTCTCGGTTTCAACTCCAAAATATGCTAGCTGCACTTGAATCCAATTCGTTTGTGTACATGAATGTGAATCTTCCCTATAATATACCACACATATGGTCAATTTTAGAAAATTACACTTCTTACTGTAACATCTGATTATTCCTTATCATAGAAAGAATGATTGGCCAGATGCATATCTCATGTCGGTACAATCACCAGCCCAATCAACATCTGTAAATATCAACAACATCACATTTTTAATTTTTTATAAAACACCATAGTTCAGAGTTCCGTTCACATATCTAAAAATTTATTTTGCTTCTAATAAGTGAGACACTTTATGATCACTCTAAAATACGGCACATTGTGTCACTGTATGTGTTATGTCTGGCCTTGATGTTTTTAGATAATGTAAGATTCCAATGATTCCACTAAAATCATTATGATAAACACTATTTCCATATTCATCCTTTCACATCTAGTTCCAACTAAATGGGTGTTGAATCATCTTTGTCATTTTCCATTCTGAACTTTTTCACAAATTCCCTTCCGTACTTTTTGTGTGATAAAAATTGGAATTTTTTTTGTTCAACCTGATATCCCCAAAAATATCTCATTTGTCTAAGCATGGAAATTTCAGTGGTTCTCTTAATATTATTATCAAATTAATCACATTAGCTTTTTATATAGCCATAAAATATGGTTTCATACACATATATAATGACTAAGAGAGTACAAGTATAATTTTCTCTGACATAATGATTACTATCAACTCTACCCATGAATAAAATTTCATCCCTTAGAAAAATATCTAATTTGGAGTACCAAGCTCTAGGGAATATTTTAAACCGTACAAATATTTTCTCAACATGCATACCATCCTACCATATTTTTCCTACAAAAACTCATATGGATGTTCGATATATACATTTCATTAAGAACTACATTTAGAAATGTAAATTTGATATCTATTTGATAAACCATATAATGCTTGTGTGATGAAACTAGTAAGAACATTATTATGGTTTTTAGTCTTGTGACTGGTGAAAAAGATTCTTTATTGTAAACTCCTTCCATTTGAGGATATCCCTTGCATACCAGTCTAGCTTTGTTTCATGAAACATCCACCTTCACATTTAGATTATTTCTGAAACCCACATGGTCTTAATAACATTTGTATTCCTCGGTCATGACACAATATCCCAAGTGAAATTATTTTCAAACTGATCAAGCTCTTAATTAATATCTTGTATTCTTTCCTCATGCTTAGCTACCTTAGCCACTGTATGAGGTTCAACTTGAGAAATGAGTTCAATTTGATATTCAATTTTCAACCATATTACTATTTTCACTAGATATTTTAAATTTGCAATTATATTTTATATCTCAATATGATTCATTAATTTTTTGAACCTTTTTCATTTATTTTCGTCATCTTATTTTTTATCATTGCTATATTTAGAATTTATGTCATCATTCATTATTATTTTATTCCATATACATGTCATTGTTATCCAAATTATATGAATCGCCATTCTCAATATAATATTATTTGATATTTTTTTCAATAATTCTGTCATCACTATAATCTACCAACTTTTTTATTATTTTTTCCAACATCTGTATCCTTTACCATCAGTTAGGTAGCCCATGAAGATAAATTTTTATTCTTTTTCATAAAATATTACCAGATTAATGTTATTAATCATTATTATGTAGGGACTTCCAAAAACATTGAAGTATATAATAATTAGTTGTCTACTATACCACATTTCTTGAGCTATCATTTTTGTTTTTGTTCACAGAATTCATCTATTCGGTATATGTATGGCACTATATATAGCTTCTCACCATAAATACTTTGAGATTTTGTATTCAGCCAATATATTTCCACACATTTCAATAATTATTTTTTTATTTCTTTTAGCTACTCCATTTTTCTGTAGAGTATGTGGTGATTTTAATTGATTCCTGATTACATGCATGAAAAGATAAATTTCAAAATACTAACATGTATTCTCTTTACCATTGTTTTACCTCACTTTCTTGATACATATACCCTACTACTTCTTAGTTTTCCTTCCAAAATATTTGATCATTGTAGTTTCATATAAAATGGGTTTAATAACCATAAAATCAGTCATTATAGTTTAATCATCAATAAATTATATGGAATAAAGATCACCTCTTATATAATATTTTCTTATTGGCCCACATATGACTATATGAATAAGTTAAAGGGGCCTAGTGGATTAAATTTTTACTCCTTTAAGTGAAAATTGTGTCCATTTTCCTTTCTCTAATGTTTCAAAAAAATTATCCCTTTCTCTTTTCAATTGTATATGATCTCTCAAAATGTCATACATAAGGATTTTTTATTTACTCATTTGACTAAGATTCTCATTTCTTCTGTACCATAGGATATTTTCATCCTTATAACTCAAATAACATGAATTAATAGAATTTCAATTTTGATGTGGATTTAATGTGGTTCGTTTCCCATGAGTGATGATTCTTATATACTTAGAGCTTTTGATGTCACATTAATCAATTTTGAAAAAGAACTGATGTCTACTATCACATAGTTGGATCATAATATGAAAATTTTGGTTTAACCCTTCAATAAATAACACATAATTGGACATTATATTTTTGTCATCAATCGAATCTTTAACAACTACATTGATTTTCATAGTACAATAATTTCCAAAAATTTATAGATCCTTACTCATGCTTTTCTATTTTTTTTAATATTTTTGTATCACCAGTCATGTGTGAAGAACATTCACAATCATGAATCCATGACATGGTTTTACTACTGGCATTCAATGAAACATTATCAAAACCAGAGTTTTCCTCAATTATATTCTAAATGCCCATTCCATTCTTGATTTTGATTATTTGATCAGGAAGTGTAGTCCTTCATTTTTCAAAACTATGCCCTTTCTAATCATATATTTAAAAAACAACTATTAATTAGCAAAATTTATTCTGAGTTGGTAGAAAATATGAATTTTCAAGATAGATTTCTTACTTTGTATTTATATTCTATTATCTGAATATCTGCCCATATTTCATGCCTCATTTCTGGTAGGGACATGTTGTACAAAAAAAATGATATGTTCCCAAACACTCCTCAACACCAGTATTTTCCTTTAAACCATGACCTTCCCCTGTGATAAAGCACTTATCAAGATGATTTCTATTCCCTTATTTATAGACCTTAAGTTTGTATTTGTTCTAATGGAATAAATTTCCTGAAGATGTTCCCTAACTATTTTGATTAGAATAAGAATTTCTAGTAGCCTGTGTTATCCAAAAATGTCTCATATTTTTTTGGGCATACATTGTTTGAAATAATAGATGTATTTTGAGATTTGGTGAGTGATAAATTGATCTTCTTCTTTGATCCAATAATTTCACTTATGTGTGGAGATTCTGCCTTGACCTCAACAGCTTTGTTGAAATCTTCTCTAATCTTATTCAAGATATTTTTTCCTTTAATGAATTTAGACAGAATCAATGATTTTTCTTCTTCATGGAGGTGAAGATTTACCTCATGTTATTTTACCATCATTTCAGTTTTATATACCTTCAGTTTATGCCATTTAATTTCTTCAATTTAAAAGGTTTTTACTTTTTACATTATTTTTTCCTCTATTAGATTTTTTGTTTCTTTCAGTAATAACATTTTATATTTCATGAGATTTCTATTTTTATCAAGAAAAGATTCCAATATATTCTTCAACATGTGTACTATGAATTTCTATACACTTTAATTATCTTCACTACTATAAGTATCAAACCCATTTCTACAAGATAAATGAAAGTAGATTCATCTTCTATTTGGATTCTTGATGTATAATCTATATATTCTTCTTTCCTCACATATCAACCTCTTTCTCCTCATAAAAAATTTATCTTTCCTTCACCAAAGTTGGTTAAATCTTATCGGATTCTTTTCGATTTTTTATTTTGTGGGTTTTCTTCATCAGTATCAAGTCTAACCAACCATTTCCTGGGATAATATATAGTAATGTGTCTATTTTCATTGTAGCTGTGACACCATCATGGTGTTTTTTTCCTTTAAAATTAACGTTAGCTATCCTGAATCTCTTCAATACGACAAAAAATATTCTATTGTATTTATCATATTTTTCTTAATCATCAAATTCGATTGATTAAGAAACATCATCATCTTTAATTTTGATTTTTTTCATCACCTCAAAAGCCATCACATCATAGATATTCTTTTTAGAAACTGGGATCATTTCCTTTCTTATGCAATGATAAAGTTGTGTAATATATCATGATAAGGATCATCTATATCTTTCCAATCCAACACATTGGGATCAAACCTGTTAAGAAAATTTATCATCAGGATTTTGGAAATAGTTGAATCATCCAACTTTTCTCCCAAGACCCGAATGTTACTGACAATCTCATTGAATCTTGTGAAATAATCGTCCATTTTTCATTCTTCACCCATCTTTATATCTTTGAATTTTTTCCTCCAAATTTTCAATTTGGCTTCCTAGACATTCATGTTGCCATCATAGCTTCTTTCCAATTTGTCCCAAATTACATTTTCATTTTTGGGTCCCATAACCATTGTGTACACCTTTTCTTAATGTTTAATCAAAAGGGAAATTTGTGCTTTTCCATATACATCCATATGTTTTTCATAGTGAAATTGTTAATGACTTCGTCAATAATAGGAGGGTATCCAAATATATCTACATCTCTAACTTTACGGCCAAGAGATAGAGGATATAGTAAAATCTTATTCATCCAACGACGTTAATTCATTCCATAGAATGTAGGAATATGAAAAATATTGATATAATATAGATTTTCTATCATCTTGATATAGTAGATCCTTATAGAGGGAACCTGGGTTCTGATACAACTTGAAATACCTAGAATAGAGAAAGGTCTCTGATAGGGGAGGTGTTAATCAATGATACCCTTTTTTATTTTTCCATTTTAATAATTAACTCTTTTTAAAATTCAAACTCTATGGCTAGTTAATGCCTTGATTCACTATATCAATGATGTTGTAAAATTACGATTAAAACATAGCGAATTACGAGGTTCGACACAAAGACCTACTGCTTGCAATTTTTGTTAATCTCCCCAACATAGATTCTTCAATATATTAAATGATGATTATAAATATAAATTGGTTAGACATCCACAATTAAAAGTTGTTTAAACCTCTCCAACTTCTCTACACCTTCTTCTTTCTTCTAGATACTGGTTATTCCCCTCAGTTCCAACTTCTTCCTTTGAATGGATTGAATGTCTTCCTGATATTCAAGTAGATTTGACAGAAAATGATTGAATCTATTGTTCTTGTAAAAATTTTATTATCACTAATAATGATTATTTGCATCAATGAAATAAATGCATGGTCTTAAAAAAATTCTTCTGACAGAATTCATGGCCACACTATTACATGTGGAAGTAATGCCCACAAATTCTTCATAACAATTATTATTTAATAATTTTCATACATAATTTTACCACTTTTCTTTCCATGTGATCAAATTTATTTTCAAACAAAATTATTTCTCTAGTTGTTCATCTGTATACACTAGTTCATATATGATCTTGGTTATGTATTATGCAACCCGAATTCATAATGGTTGGCTTCCTTCCTTCTATAGTTATTCATTTTTTATTAAGGATTATCAATGTTCACTTATCACATGTTGTTCTTTCATCAAATAATTATTATATATGTATCCCACCTTTATTTATTCTTGTATTTACACTCACCTTTCACACACGATTCTCGGTGTGTATGTTGTATTATTGTCCAAGATCATAGTATTTATACACTACCCTAATTTATTCCTTGTCATTATTCTTCACAAAGAAAATTTGTAGTTGGTTCTATACTGCCTCTCATGCACACAAAAACATACCCCATTAGATATTTACATTGGGTGTTCTTTATTTTCATCACAATATAATGTGTATATATAAACATGACTTCGATAATCCTCAAAACACAAAAATGAAGTAGGCTTCATGGTTTTTTATTTGTCCTGAAAATGAAGGATGTATATAGAAATGACCTTGTATGGCTACATGATCCAATTCATCATAAAGAAACTCAAGAGTTGGAAGAACATGTTGAGTGTTCCTGGATGGATTCTTCTTCCTATAATGTTATCAAGAGGGGGTAAGCCTTTCATATGTACAAAGGGTTTGTATGAAATTCTCTATACATGCTGCTCTATTTTTGGGAAAATAGGATCTCTTCTCAATATTTTTAGAAATAGAGCCTTAGTCGAGGGATCTATTATTTATAAGAGAGGATGGACACTACTCCATGTTCAAATCCTTCGTGAGATTCCATGGGTTTCAAAGCATTGAATAGATGATATCATCGACCTTGAATATTTCAAATGCAGGATAATATCACTCGAATCTCTTGGTTTGTTTCTCTTCAATGTGGTATTCCAAATTTATCAGTGTAATCCTCACATGCATACGTTTTTAAAGCCATTCAAATCATATTCATGAAGGATTAAAGATCTTTTATGTGGCCTTACAACCCCATTTCATTTGACCAAATTCGAATTATTTATATTGATATATGCATGCAAACATAGTTTAAAAAATTTTATCATGTGGCTCAGTTAATCACAATGCACGATAGTACGAGCTTCAATGGTGTCCAGAGTTCTATAAAGTAGGTGTGGGGGCTTCATCGGTGCATTGTTTCACATCGGGTGGATGCGCGTGTCCAGAGGTTGACGACAACCTCGATGGATGAGATCGAATGGCCATAGATCAATCCTAAACCATGGAGATAAGATGGACAACCAGGATGCGAGTGATCGATCTTATGATTGATCAGACGGTGGATCACATGTCTGCGATGCATCAAATAGGTATGATTGCATTCAATATTTTTCAAAATCATCCCACAATGAAATGTACCATGTAATGAGGCTTTTATAAATAACATGCCACCACAAACACGGCTTAAGAAATCTCTTCACCCTTATCCTACTGTCTCCCCGCACCGGTGTTTTTTTGGTGAACTTCTAATACATTCCCCAAATTCCTTCTTCATATAAATCTTTCCTATAGGGCTTCCCTCATGCGTGGTTTACCATTGGGTCACACATGTGCTTAATGATGAGGTCCTTGGCTCGCTTCCTTAGTTGGCCTATTTTTTATTTTAAGCCATATATAAAAAAGTTTTTTAAGTATGAAATACCATCCTAATTCAAGAATAACATCCTCTCCTAATGTTTTATATCCATTCATTCTCTTTTCCTATTCTTGATATACTTTTTCAAATTATAATTCAAAATCATTTTACTTATCACCTTCATCCAACCATGGATGGAGATCTTTTTCAATACCTCTTGCATTGAAACACAATTCATGTTAAAATTGTTGTAAAAAATGTGATATCCCTAACACGTTCATATAAAACTCTTTATCAATTCATAAACTATTGGATGGATATTCCTAACTCATATAGCTCTCAATTATTTTATGGCCTTCTTAAAAAGTTGTAATGAGGTGCCTTTTAGTTACTCATCTCTTGGAACTTAGGATCAGCCCTACAATCGTCTGAATATAGGATACTCCATTAATAGTTACATCATCCATTCCTTCTTTAGGTACATATTTACATGTTTTTTGACAAAAAATTCAACCAATAGGCTAAACAATATTTACAAATGTTTTGTATGGTTTAAAATAGGCTTCATGAGCTTGGTATAATAGGATTTACTCAATCCATATTTTATAATGTTTTTCAGAAGAAATAGCTGATAAAAATATATTTATAAAAATAATTTCAAAAGTTATTTTGATAGTTTAAATTTATGTGGATGATATTTTTTTTTGGTTTAACTAATGATTAATAATGTTCTAGTTTTTCAAAATTAATGCAAAATTGAGTTAAGTTCCTCTAGATTGATTAATGTAATAAATATTTCATGTCGTTAACGTTTTGTTTAGTCACTAAATATTTTATATTTCTTCTTTAATGTAATGCATCGATTATGATATCTAATGATGTTTCCTATTGCAAATTGATTTAATAGAGGATTATTCCTCAAATAAATTAATGGGTCATGAGTAAAATTACAAAAAATGTATATCGAATTGTTAACATTTCCCCTAGTCATGTGTTGGTATTATCTTTATTATAAGAAGTGTGATAAATATATTTATTATAATAGATTTATGTTTGTATTTAAATATAGAGTATTGAACATGATCCAAAGAAGATGGATGGAGTTGATCAGGAACTACAACTACACAATAACATACAACAGTGGGATGGAGAAAAAGGTGGATGATGCTTTATACCTGAAATATCATGCTTCATTACCCATGAATATGATTTAAAGAGACACAATAATCCTGTATCTCAAATTTATGGACCTTGATATGATAATTATAGGAGAGAAATGATATAGTTACAAAATTACTAATCAACCAACTATCCATGTATTTTTTAAGGAGGTATAAAATGTTGATTTGGAGCTACATAGGAAGGTAAGAAGTATTAAAAATTTTAAATTTTTTAATTATAGATTTATAATATTTAGTAAATTAATATTTTTTTTATTAATAATAAAATATAATAAGGATTTTTTCAATAATAAAAATATATTATCATTCTCAATCCATCCTTAAAGCATAATGATTTTACGAGATAGTACTGAGAAAACATGAAGACATAGATTTCAATTTATATTCATTGATACATAAATCTCCAAAAGGATATGTTTGATCATCAAAATTATAAGAGGATTATGAAATCATCACTCATACCTATATGAAAATGTTGTAATTTATTTTCATTTATAATTAAATTTACATTCACTACTATAAAAAAATATATCTCACTTGATAATATTCCATGATTAAATAATTAAATTTGTTGTGTTTCCTTTATTACAATTTTCAATTTAAAATAATTAACATATGAATATTACTTTGATGTTCAGGAGTATTTTTCCACAATAGATGGATGAAATGTATAGCTTTATCACAATTTTTGACCGTGAGAATGATGTTAAATCTAAAAGGAAAACTCAAAGCTTAAAATATACACTAGGATTTAGATCAATCGATTTAAAATGTTGTGTCGATCATCACCCACCCCAAGTAGATTTATCATATTACATGGATTTTCTACCTATAATTCCATGATAACCATTTAAGAATTTTTAATGTGTTGATTTGAAAAAATAATAATGGTTAGGATAAAATTGGAGTGAGAATAAATTTAGGATAATATAATTCTCACAAAATGTTAGAAAAGTATCCAAATATTGAGAAACATGTTAATGTTTCAAAAAGTAAAATTTTTTATTTATGATGAGAATAATTAATGTGATTCAGTGTTTCATGTCAGAGAGGAAATATATTCTTTTGATATAACATTAGAATAGTTAAATGAAAATTTTTATTAAGGGAAAGAAACAACGTAGAAGTACATTCTTGAAAAATATCATTGAACGTGTAGAGGTAATAGCTTATCATTTTCATTTCCACCAATCCTCCCCCAATTGTATGATGTGTTTTATATATAAATACTAAGGATGAAAATACCTAACCCTTTACATTTATTGAAATCATGTTTAGTATAATTGGAGAACAATCTATCGCATGAGTAACTAAATCTACATGTAATTTAACACAAATATAATTTACCATTAATCTATAATGACATATGTTTTGAGACAAAGTTTAATTACAAGGGTACATGAATTTTTAAATTTACTAGATGGTTCGTTCTGAAAACAATTCCTAAAAATGAAATTACTAGAGTTGGAACACATCAATGTGTTGTTTTTTTAATTTTGTAAATGACTAAGGGTGTTCTCTAAGAGTCTCATTAAGGATCATTGGGCCCCAAAGATCGTTTGTTTGGTTGGACTGATAGTGGAACATAATTATTATAAACACAAGCAGCCCTCAAAAAAACTATGCTATTAATATCAGAGGAAAAGAAGTTCCCTAGATGGGTTGCGTATGGTTTTACCAAACCGTGTGACTATCCTATTCGATTAATTAGACTTATGCTGTATAATCACATAATTAATCTTATTATTGGGGCATATTTAGGGTAATCATGCAAGAAAAATGGTGTGGGGTGGTTTCTTAAGGAATGAGTTTCAAAATGTTGGCACATGATTTGGGAAAACTATGCAACTAATCTATGGAACACTATTTTGAGGGAGAATTTACTAAAATACCCATAATGAGATTTATTTTTTCATTTCATTATTTATTCTACTTCCTCCAACTGCATGAGGTTCTCCATTACTTCCTTATCTCCCTCATCATGCCAATTCTAGTCATTTTAATAACTCCCCCATCCATCATTCAATTCCACCATTGTTGGTCTCTATGGTTCCCAATTACTATGATATAAGTTACTTTTGAACATTTTTACCTTTATCCTTATCTTTATATAGTTATCATGGTGCAATCCCATTAGGAATATTTTTTAGGTGGATGTTTTTCATATATTTCAACCAAACTGGACCGAATATGAAAATTATATTGGATGATAGAAGCGTCATAAGATTGATTTAGGTGGACTATGACTTTTTTGTAAATTTCTATTGAAATATTAATATTTTATTTTTTCTACACACTATATTCTTCCAAGCATCTCCATTAAATTGGGAAATTCATATCAAAATCATGAACAGAAACTTATATACACTCATTGATTGGTGTTATATAAATTGGGGAATACATCATTGATATCTATCAAATATTTGGTGCACTAATTTATATTTCCCTTTATAATTTTTTATTTAAATTCTTATAACACCTTATAAGTGTTCAACTAGGATTTATTATGGGATTTCCACGTGTAGGTAAAGGGTCAATTTGTAGTGAAAACTCTAACATTTCATGTTGGGCAGTATAAATTATTTTCCATGTATTATAGCATTAAAATGAATTCATTTGATGAATGGATTAGTGATTCTTGAATATGATTGTTAATTCATTAAATTAGTTTTTTGACAATAAATGTCATTTGTTAATAAAACCCATCATATGAGGCGTTCAATCTTTCAAACTAAAAATTACTAATTATTTATTTACAATCATGTTGGGCCTAGTTTCTTGGTTATTTTCCCTATGCTTGATTGATTATGCTTGATCTATGGAATGACAGTAAATGGAATCTTAATGTTCTTAAATGTAATATCCCTCCTTTTTAAATTTTAAATGAACAAAATAACAATCTAATTTTTTTTCTTAGGTTGTAAATTGAATGGACTTTTTAAATGATTTGATTTACATAGTACTGAAATGCCCAATTGTTTATGTAACCTCCAAAGTGTCTCTATATTAAACATTACAAAAAAATCATAGTACTAGATTAGATTGAATGGAAAGTATTTTCATTAAATGATACCATCATAGAATGTTTAAAATGGTTCTAATGAAATTAATTTTTATGTTAAATAGTTTATGAGTAATGGATTGTTTATTATTGTTATCATATCTGAACATATTAAATGATTTTATTATAGCGGCATATAATGGGTGGAAACGCAACACCAATTGTTATTATTAATAAATGTAACTATTGAATTGAATTCCATTAATTATTTTTGGTCATAAAAAATTTATAGAATTAGAGGTAATACCTCAGGCATATAAAAATAAATAGAATTATTCATATATATAAGATGTTAAATGAGGTTACCGGTTCTGGTGATCAAGTAGTAAATCTTGATCCATTATATTTGGTGTTGAGTCATAACAACTCACAACATTGACATTATTGGAAAAATTGTTTTTTTTTCACCATTTCCCTTATTGTGTGTTGGCATGATGCCACACTCATGAAATTGAGTGTTGACAGGAAGGAACCTGGATGATCTCAAGTGACGAGCATGACGTCTCTCACTCATCATGAAAAATAGTTCATGTACCCATTTCATGAAACTATATGATATTTCATACTAGCTATGGATGACTGAGTTATGCCCCGGTTATGTGAACAACTTGTATTTCAGGTATATGGCCACATAGGTCCATACTTACATGATTCATATATATATATATATGGAAGCAATATATAATTAAACAATATATATAACTATGAATATATATATAGTTACTGGTTAGACATCTCTTTCATTCCACGATCCAATGCTGGTAGAGCAGGTAGGTGTCCTTTAGGAGCCTAAGCGGCCTATTTTTTATTCATTAATTATTTTATTTATTCAAAACATCCCTATAATGTTTTACTTGTGTAGTTGGATTATATTTAGTTTTAGACACCAAGGGTTTTAACCTAAATGGATTTATATCTCGCACCCTACCCAGGATACCATTTCATTGGGGTACTCGAGTAGACATTATTTCTGTAGGACCATGTATGATTACTCCACCATATTTTTTTTACATGGAATAAGAATCATTGGGCCGAAATGGGGATCAATATTATCATGGAGATTTCCCTTCGGTATTTTCATTCCTTTATTATTCCTATACATTCCTAATATACTATTTCCTTATTTATATCTATTATTTAATTAATGTATCATCATTAGGACATGCATGCATATGTTTTATATTGGCATGAGTCAACATTAATATTCATTTGATTATTATAATTCTATTTATCATTATTTATTTAATTATTTATTTTGTATTTATTTTGTTATATCACTATTCTACTATGATATTAGGTTATATTGTCCCAAATATCACATCATAGTACCCTCACTTCATGTTGGAAGCATATAGAATACATGGATGTTCACTTTAGGGAATACAACACACTATTATGACTATGGTATTTGTGTTCAATAATGTTGGGAAGTTACAATGTGTCATAAAAGCCTTTTCTTATCCATTATATTCCTACTTTGGGATGGTAGACAGTAGAATGGGAATGTGCAGTCTCTGGGTAAATAGTCATTCCTGGGAGTGATCAACCCATATATGGGAAAATGTTTATGTGGTTGTGGATGAGATTAATGTTCATACTATTCGCTATTATAATGGATTACGATTTCACCATGAGTTATTTGTTCACATTACATTACTTATTGGTCTATGAAATTGTGGTATTTTACCATTGTCCTGGTATGGATAGGATTAATTATTACATGCTACATTATAGGATAATATAAACTCAAATGTCATGTATATTCCATGACATATAGTTAGATGTATATCTTGCTTGCTGATTTCGAATGTGTGACTCGAGTGACATTCCATGATTAGTGAATACCTCTTTAGGTAATTTTTAGCACGATAATCGATTTCCATGATTAATTGATAATATTCTTGGAATCCTGTTTATCTAGAATATTTTATGTGTTTACTACTTGTAATAACATTAAATATTTTGTTTTTATAGAATGTAATTGGTTACTCTAGCTGAATTTACCAGTTGTGAATGGATATGAACTTGTTTTTAGTTCTAACGTGTATGAGAACCTTATAATTGGGTGTGGAAACTTATCTATTTGAGCCATACTTTTTATATTATATATATATATATCGAAATACAGTTGTTAATATGAAACGGTGCATGAGTTTAAATTTGAAATTAGAATGACTTAGGTCAGTGGGAGATAAATAAAAAGTAATAGTGTGTGTTGGTCGGAGTGGATTCTCAAGAGGGGGGTGGAATTGAGTTCCATTTAAAAATTCCTATTAAAATTATTTCCATTAAAATCCCCCAATTTAAATATTAATCTAAATTGTCGTGAATTTTTATAGCTTGAATGGTTTCAATTAGTTTCTCAATGATTTATTATTTCTCAGTTAACATAATCTGATGATTAAGTAAGATTTTGAAACTAACTTACTAACCTACAAAAGAAATAAACACTTGCTAGTTTAACTATTAGAGTTACTTTAAAATAGATTTGAATTTCAAAGTAATTAGTATCCTAATATTAAATATAGTTTAAAAATAAATAAATAAGCACAACAGTTTTAACCAAGAGGATTAGTCTCAAGTTGAGAATTAGAATTCTCAAACAGTTTATATAAACTTTGACCCACACCATGGATCGTGGAAAACAATAGTACTCATACTATCCAGGTCTTATGACATCTACCACGATTATTCATGGGAAAACAAACAAAGCACACAAGATATCCAGGTCACACTTGACCTCTACCACTATCCACAATGGGATACAAGGGAGTAAGGGAAAGATTGGGTGAGTATTTGTAAATCCTGCAGTTCAGCACATGATACAATGTGTGCCTAAGAAAATAGATCACACACAAAGATCAAAATGTAAATAAATTAAACACCATAGAAATAAAAAATGGGAATGGGTTTAGAATGCTCCATGTGTTGTGAGTGAAGAACTGGACTCCTTGGATTGATGTAGATGAGGATTTAAGTCCTTTTTTGGTTTTTGTCATGAAAAACGGAGTGTCATTTTTTTATATGACTTCCAGGTCTAGGTTGATCAGTTTGATCAGAATGATTTTAGGTGAAGTCGTTGATGATCTTTACTCCTTGAATGATCAGGTTATACAGATTCAGTATGTATTCTTCCTTCATTATCTATGAATGTAAGTCCTTGTGTATCTCCAGAAGAATATATGTATGTTCATGCAAAGAATGATCGACTCTCCAACGCGTCTTTAGTAGTTAGAGGTTCCCTTTTATAGCTCATGTGGTCCGACATAAATTATGACTACTTCTACTGGTACGAGGTAAGGTTTCCCAACATTCAGCAACAATAATTAATTAATAGAAGACGCATTAAAGACATCAATTATGACTGTTTCTAAATAAACAAATAGAAATAGGGTTTATATTTATAGTGACTCATTTCCATCATTAGCTCTTTGTATCAGTGTGCTTGTAGCGGTAGATGTATAATGGTAGGTCGTGCATCAGTAACTGTTAGTCTTTGTATCATTAGCTCGCTTGAATCTGTAGCTCCTTCTATCGGTAGCTTCTTCTATAAGTAGCTCATTCTTCTATCAGTGGATCTTCCATCAGTAACCCACCTATAATGGTAGCTACGTGTAGAGGTGGCTCTCTCTGTATATTATCAGACTTTATACCGGTAGTTTTTTGTTTGTATCGGTAGACATTGATATCGGTAGCTATCTGTCTGTCAGTTTGTATTAGTATCCTATATTGGTAACTATGTATATACTAGTTAACACACACTATCGGTATGTCTATATCAGTCGACTTGTGCATACTGATAGACTTATTCTATCGTTATCTCAGGTGCAACAATGACTAACTACATACTGGTGACCTTATCCATATCGGTATACTTTTGTACCAGTGTACATAGCCTTATCGGTAGCTGTTGTTCATACCAGTGGACTTACTCTATCAATAGTTGTTCTATGAAAAACACATCCATATTGAGTTAGAATTATTTCAAAACATGTATAAACATAGATATACATTTTTCAACATATTCCAATGATCATTTTCATATTTTATAAACTCAATAATATGATGGCATACATCAAATAAATTAATATATTGATAAAAATTATTTGGGATTTTCAAAACATAGTGAGACATAATTGAGATTATCAAAACATATTAAAGAATAATTGGGATTATCAAAACAAATTAAAGCATAATTGGGATTATCAAAATAGGTTAGGTCAACAGTCTCCCCCTTTTTGAAAATCTCAAATTATGATATTATAATCCAAAATAATAATAATGTATTAGAGGATATTGTATTAAATTAAATTGTATCAGAGGTAACAAATGTAGTAGAATTATAAAACAAATGTATGAGAGATAAAATATACTGGTTCATCATATCATAGTTGTCCCCCTGTATATTACTTCTCCTTCTTTATATTGTTTCTCCCCTTTATATTATTTTTAATTATTTCTCCACCATTATGATTAGAAAAATGTAGGATAGAAAAGATGAGAGAATTAACAAAATGTAAAAGATAATGAAATCATTTATATAATACTTGAGGAAAAAAACATATAAATAATAAATTGAACCAAAAATAATAAAAGCGATTCCTATCAAATTCCCTAGCCCCTAATCAATACACCTCTTGAATGTACACTTTGGATTTGGATTTGGATTTGGGTTCGGAGGTAGACTCAGGCTCGGTAGCATCAGTAGAAGGCTTGGTAATTCCAGAAAGCACTATTGGAGGTTGGGAAACATAGACTTCTCCTGGCCTGTAGTGGGTACTCCTCGGAGTAATCAATGGTGTCAAGCTTCAGATAGCTTGATCCGGTGTGATCTGAGGAAAAGAGGATGACTGAGCAGAGGCAGGCAGAGTTGGAGGTACAATTATAGGAGTATTGTCTACACAAAAAAACGACAGTAACAGATTCCTAAAGTCTGTAATTATTCCTCCTCCAATCTCCATAGCAGAGATAAATTCATCTTTTTTCTCCGTAACCCATTATAGAGCAGGATTCAACTCCCTGAGTTTGCTGAATTCTTCTCTGAAAGCTTGAGTGACTTGGTGTAGTTTTTTGTTTTCAAACTTAATATTGAAATTGTTGATAAATTTATGTTTAGTATAGACCCTTTTGAAGTAATAATCCACCTTTTCCTTTACTTCTTTCTGAGTTTCAGTGGCCACACTCATTAAATGCTGAAGCATTTTCATTATATCTCTAGTGGTAGTCACCACTAGGGTCATGGAAGCATAGACTACAAAGCCACTGGTATAAGACTATCCAAGCTCTTCTCTCATCATTGTTCGAATCTGATCAACATATACAGAAGCACTAGATGAAGAAAGAGGTTTAACCGTGAATTCTATAGTCTCCTTGAATGATTGGATCATGTTTCTTATCAGCTTCTGGATAACCAAATCCCGAGTGCTCACATGCTTTTTTGATAGAATTCTTAAAATATTCAAAAACATCCACAAATTTCCTTACTACACTTTTAATGTAATTGATATCAACATTCATTTGATCTTGAGAACTACTCAAGGTAGTTAAAAAAGCAAAGGACTGCTTCAAGGCAAAAACAGCTCTTATCCAGCTCCCAATATGAGTATGACATACTCTTATCTCATTCATCATCTCTGTCATAGTGTTTGACATCATACATACAAGAGGGATTTAAAATTATCATTCCATATTTCTCAGCTCTTCATAAAAATAGCTCTTTATGTTTGCCATAGATGCAGTCCATGTCTCCTTCAACACATCCTTTAAAGACTCATGATCAGCCTTAATAAACAGATTTTCAAGCACAACTATAGGTTCCCTTTTTGACTCAATAATAGACACAGATTCATTCCTAATAGATTAAATGGACGATATTAAAGAGGTTTCCGTTCTTCTTATCTCTTCCACAAATGAGGTCTTAAGATCAGGCTTCAACTGGTATAGATCATATCATCTTACATCATCCTTAGGTAAAAACTCAGAAAGGATATTATAGTTAACGTGTGTTCTGTTGATGGGTGTCTTATCTTCGTAATCAAGATAGTCCAACCCACACACTACAAAGCCTGGGTCTTCATCCCAGTCCTCAATCTCAACATCTTCTAAAACATTGTCATGTCTGGTTAGATGCTCCCCCTCAATTTGTGCATTCTACTGTACATGTATAGCAATTTCACCATCAGCAGCTTGTCCTTGCTCAGAAGAATTCTCCACAACCATTTCCAATTTAATAGCAACAGCCTCCTAAGGAATAGGTGCAAGGCTGTCTACCTAATCAAGAAAACCCTCTATAGGCACAACGGTACTTCTAATCAATGGACTTAAACTCAATGTGTCCTCATCTGAGCTATGAGAAACATGTTCTCCACATTCATGGACTTCTTATTTATTCTCTGAAATAGACTGGTCTTCCTCATCTATAGGGGATTCTTCATTGCTTACTCCCAACAATGTTTCCTTTCCATATGATACAACTTCAGTAAGAGTACTTAGAGGCAATTACAGATCCCTTCTATCAGTTATATAGGTATCCTCCTCATCAGTAACATCACTATTCTGGGGTTCCTCTTCATCAGGTCCTAGACCTGGATCCCTCACGGCCTTAGGCCTATAAGGATGACCCACAGGATAAAACATATTATATAGATTCCCTCCATCACCGACTCATTCTATTCTCTATGGATTCCAATTGGAATCCATTTATATAAAAACTATTCATGTGATGAAAAAATTGTTCCTTACCACCACTATCAAATCCTGAGACTCAACTACACCATTCACATTGATAATAACTGAAATTATCTAGGAAAATAGAATAGCATTAGTTTTTGACTTCGGCTTTGTCATATCTTCAATTTTAATCATCAGAAACCTACAAAAATTTACCTTGACACCATTCCTCAGAAAATGAAACAAATAAATATCTTGGTACTTAAAATTTTCAAAGTACCCTCATCTTGGACATAGCACATGTTGGATGAACTTGAACAATAACAGGTTCTCTCCATACATTTATGTAGCAACTGATTTTCATGGTGTTCCACCTCCTGTTAATTCTTCCAAGGAAGTTTCATATTAAAAGATGTTACTATTAAGAGGTACTAATTTTGAGAAATAACCAAACTCTCCTTAATGTGGAACTCTTAGGATCTCTACCCACTCAATAGAGGAAAAAGATATTATCCAACCATTTAATACTAATATCATTCTATTCTTAGCTTATGAATTATCAGAATGAAAAAACTCATAGAATTTTTTTACCATATTATTATAATAAAATCCATTGTATTTGAGAAGAAATATACCCATTTTTGATCTTCCAGTACTTCCAGAACTAATGACTTTCTGATCATAAACCATTCCATGGAATGTTCTTTCTAAATTACTATTTCCCTTAGATTGAGATGTGGATTTGTAGGTGTTCCACATCACTGCTACTACTAGAATCTCCTTTGATTCTCTTGGCATTTGGCTCATCATCCTTTTTGATTACTGATGGTATCTTCACTCTTTCCATTATGTGAATCGTGTGGAATAGGGTTTGAGAGAAATGAAGGTTTGGGAGCTATGGCATGAAGGTAAAAGGTTGAGGTGGATTGAGAGAGGTCAAGACTTATGTTTTCCCATTTAGGAATCATGGAATAAATAAATAAATAATAATAAGTATAGTACAGACGGTAGTTGTTTTGGAAGATAAAGATACAAGATTTTAAAAATAGCGCAATCCTAACGGTAATACATACCGGTGAGGATTCCCAACAGTGAGGTATTTTTATTGGTGAGGTCCACTAACAGTGTGGTATAACAGTGAGGTTATTACTAGTGAGGTATAACAGTGATGTTTATACCAGTGAGGTATAACAGTGAGGTTCATACCAGTGAGGTAAAATAGTGAGGTTTGGCTAACGATGAGATTTCTAAAGGTGACGTTTCTAATGATGATGTTTCTAACGGTGACATTTCTAACAATGAGATTTCTAACGGTGAGTTTTCTAACGGTGAGGTTTCTAACTGTGAGGTTTCTAACAGTGAGGTTTCTAATGGTGTTGTTTCTCACATATAAAGCCTATAATTCCTAATTCACGTCTAATTTAACTTAACCTATATGAACATAATGGTTTCATGAAAATGGTAGCTAATTGATATTCAGTACCTATAAATTCAAGAGTAATATCACCTTTTTGGTAATGATCTCTCAATAATTGGTGACTTACATCAATGTGTTTTGTCCTAGAGTGAGACACATGGTTCGTAGAGATGTTAATAGCACTAGTGTTATCACAGTTTATAGATACATGGCTAAATTGATATCCATAGTCCAATAATATATGTTTCATCCACATAATTTGTGCATAGAAACTACCAGCAACAATATATTCTTCTTCAGCAGTAGACAATGCAACAAATTTCTTCTTTTTACTACCCCAATATACTAGAGACTTACCTATAATGTGACATGTTCCATAAGTTCAATTTTTATCAAACATGCAACCATCATAATCAAAATCTAAATAACTTATTAAATCGAATGACTTCCCTTTGGGATAAAATATTCCTAAATTAGAAGTACGTTTAAGATATTTGAAAATTCATTTAACTGCAAGAAAGTGTGACACTTTTGGATTTTCTTGAAATCTTTCACACATACACACACTAAACATAATATTATGTCATCTAGAAGTATTTTAGATTAGACTCCCTATCATACATCTGTAGTTCGTTTGATCCACTGGTTTTCTAGATTCATCAGCATTAAACTTACAACTAGTACTCTTAGGTATATCACATTCTTTAATACTATCCAAACCAAAACATTTTAAAATATCCATTGTATATTTACTTTGATTTAGGATAATACCATTTTTATTTTGAAAAACATGGAATCCAAGAAAAATTTGAGCTCTCCCGATAAACTCATTTCAAATTCATTTTGCATACGCTTTGAAAAATCAATACACAAAGCATTTTTAGAAGATCCAAAAATAATATCATCAACATAGATTTGCACTATCAAAATATCTTTGGAAATTATTTTGATAATGAGAGTTGGATAATAAATAACTTTAGAAAAACCTTTTTAATTAATAAAATTACTAATTCTATCTTATAAAGCTCGTGGATCTTGTTTTAAACCATATAAAGCTTTAGAGAGTGTAAAAACACGATTTGGAAAATATGGATTTTTAAATCCAGGTGGTTGTTCATAAAAAACATCTTCAATTATTAGACCATTTAGGAAAGCACTTTTAACATCCATTTGATATAACTTTATTTTCAGATGAGTAGCATAGAAATGTAGAATCCTAATAGCTTCTAATCTAGGTACAGGTGATAAGGTTTCCTCATAGTTTATTCCGTCCTCTTGACTATATCCCTGTGCAACTAGCCTTGCTTTGTTTCTAATTGTATTTCTTATTTCATCAACATTATTCCTATGAACCCATTCAGTTTTTATAGAAAAAGTGTCCTTTAGTCTGTTAACTATTTCCAAGACATTGTTTCATTCAAATTTATTTAATTCTTCTTGCATAGACATTACCCAAAATTCACCATTGATTGCGTCATTGATATTATTAGGTTATAACTGTGAAAGAAAGGCATGATGTTCATCATGATTTCTTAGAGATGCTCTAGTATTTGTATCTCTATCAATATTACCTACAAAAACATCTAAATGACGATTCTTTAGAATCCTAATTGATTTATTAAATGTAGGACTAGAAATATTTGGTTCTTCTCTATGATTTGGTTCTCCAGAAATAGATTCTAGAATATTTCCAGAATTGGTTATCATTACAACAGGTTCACTATTTTTTCTATTATGGTCTAGAATAGATAGATCTTATTATTGATTTTCAAGAGAAGACATAGGTTTATGTGGATCAGTCTCATCAAATTTATATATATTGATTCCTCCACCCATTTTGTTCTTTTGTTAAAGACTCTATAAGACTTACTCATTATAGAGTAAAATAGAAAGATTCCCTCAGCACCTTTAGAAGAAAATTTTTCAAGATTATCCTTAGTGTTAAAAATAATGAAATTTCGTCATAAAACACTAAAGTAACTAACTTTAGGTTTCATACTATTCCATAGTTCATAAGGGTTCACCTTGAGAATAGGTCTAATCAAGTCTCTAATTATAATATAACAAGTTTATTTACAACTTCAACCCAGATGAAAATAGGTAGGTCATACTCATTAAGCATTGTTCTTGCAATTTCATGAAGGGTTCTATTCCTTATTTCTACTACAACATTCTGTTGAGGTGTCCTAGGAGAAAATAAATTATAATTGTAGCCAATATGTGTGAAATAGATTTCAAAATCATGATTTTGAATCTCACAGTCATGACCACATCTCACGATTTTAATCTTAAGTCCACTTAGGTTTTATTCTAACATGGTATATTTAATAATGTAAGAGAACATTTAACTATTGTGATCTACAAAATATAGCCAAATATATCTAGAAAAGTCATCTACCAATACATAATCATAGTGCATCCCATTAAAACTAGAAACACTAGAAGGTCCAAAAAAATCCATGTGAACCAACTAAATAGGTTACGAATTTGAAACTTCTTTCATTGATTGGAATGAAACATTATGTTTCTTTCCCTTTTGACAGGGAGCACAAACTTTGTCTGATGGGAATTATAGTTGAGGTAGGTATCTAACTAAATTTTATATTGTCCGTTTCTTATGTGACTGAGCGTTGCAGTGTCCTAATCTTTTGTTCCAAATACAAGACTCCTTATGAAAATCATTCAATCAAGTAACCTTTTGTTTGGCTAAAGAGTATAAATCTACATTATAAACATTTTCATTTCTCAAGGGAGTCAATACTAAAGCAATTATGGAATAAAAAACATTGCAAGCATAATTTTCAAATTTAACATTGAAACCATCATCAAACAACAGATAAATGCTTAATAGATTATATTTTAATCCATAAAAAATAACACTTTATAAAATAAAATTGAATCAGTGTAACCAATTTGGCCTAAGCCGATGATTTTTCCTTTTGAATTTTCACCAAAGGTGACATGAAATCCATCAACATTAATTATGCTCTTGAAGCATGAAAAATCTCATGTCATGTGTCTTGAAAATCCACATTCCAAGTACCACATCTTCTTATATGAACTCTTCAAGCAAGTCTCATAAAAAATAGTTTTAAAAAGAAAATGATTTTGGTACCCAGATATTCTGGGGTCCAAATAGTTTAGCAAGAAAAACTTTTGGTACCCAGATTTGTCTAATTTGTTTCATATAATCCATTGTTTCAAAAGATTTTGAAAGATAAACATTGTTTGATATATAACTATGTGAATATCTATTTGATTCATAGGAATTTCCAAAACTAGAACTAGCAGCAAACTGTCCAGATTTAGGAATATATTTATATTTAACAAGCTGCCTCTGTCCATGTTGATAGCCTAAACTAGTAGTATAACTTGTTACTGCTTTTCTTCCAAGAATTTGAGTTAGAGAATTCTTTCCATTTGTTAAATTCTCCAAATCTATTATATGTTCCTCATTATAAAATTTATGTTGGGTATTCTCCTTTAACATTTTCCCATTCTTTTCCTTTTCTACTTTTAATGCAGATTTGACAGTGCCAGTTAAAGCATACTATTTCTTTATGGATTTATACTTATCTTTAAGCTCAATGCAGGTTTCCTCTATCATGTTACAATATTAAAATAGTTCAGTTTTAGACATTTTATCATCACTATTTGAATCACTATCATTTCTATAATAGTAATCATTTGACATAGGGGAAACAGGTACCTTAGAAGTATTTTTCATGAAACGCATGGTCGCATGATTCATTTTAGAATCAGAAACTTCAAACCGACTTGTGCTATCTTCTAAAGCACACCATGTTGCCTTCATAGCTTTCTTATATTTATTTCCTTATAATTATGTTTCTTATTGAGATTCGGTTTTGGACAGTCAGCCTTAATGTGTCCTTTCCTTTTGCATTCATAACACACTATATCATTATCCATATCAACTTTCTTACAATCGTTCTACCAGTCACCTCATTTGTCATATATAACCTTATAACTTGGTTTTCTAAAAATTTTAATCTTCCTATATAATTTCATGAATATCATAGAGATTTGAGACATATCTTCATCACTGTCAGAATCTAGACCCCCACTTGTTGATATTTTAGTAATTATGTGAACTTTCTTCTTGTCCTTGCTCTCTGAGGTAGTAGACATAAATGCCACTGAATTCCTATTTTGTTCATCATAATCCTATTTTTTTATGTTTATCTATTCTTTATACATAATAAACATACAAATTCTCTCTTTAACAGGAAGTGAGATTATATCACATGACTCTCTTATTGAAACTGATCTACCTCTTAATCTCTCTGAAGACATCTTAGTATTCTCCTGATTTTATCTTTTACAGGAACAAATCATCCATGTGAGCTCATTGCATTTCCAATTTTATTGAACCTTAGATACATGTCATAAATGGGTTCATCATGCTTCATTTGAAAATTATCATACGTAATAGTGTAAGTGTTCAATCTCATTTCCAAAAAATTGGTTGTTCCATCAGGGGAAATACCCAATGTACCCCAAATTTCATAAACAGTTTTACAAGAAGATATTAGATTAAATTCTTCATCTCCTAAAGTAGAGTATAGGGAATTCATTGCTTTATAATTATTATTGTAATCTGTTTTAGTAGTTTCATCCCAATTAGGTTTTTTAGTTAATGGAATATAATATTGAGTTTCTATAGTATTCAAGATATCAAATCTCATACTTTCTAAATGAATTTTGATTATCAGTTTCCAATGGGCAAAATTAACAAGATAAAATAAAGGTGGCATGTTAGTAGCAGCACCTTCTAGTTTATTACACATAATTAGAGTTTGGAAAATATATTTATAGAGATAAAATTTAGTACTAACAAAAATTTTAGATCTTTAAGATACAACTAAAATCCATGTTAAAAAACAGAGTATTAGGAAATCCTATATAAATAACAAGAACCTCCCTCTGATACCAAATGTTTGTTGGAGTGGATACTAAAGAGGGGAGGGGTTGGAATTGAGTTCCAATTAAAAATTGGTATTAAAAATATTCTATTAAAATCCCACAAATTAAATAATAAGCTAAGTTGTAGTGAATTTATAAATCTGGAAAGGTTTTAATTAGTTTCTCAAGGATTGATTATTTTTTAGTTAACATAATCTGAGGATTTATTTTTCTTTTGAAACTAAATTACTGACTAAACGATTTGATTTGTGTGTTGATGTTGCATATATTAATTATTTTTTCAGATTTGTGGGACACCCTGATCATGATTATGACACATTAATTAATATTGATGTGGAAACCAAAAAAATGGAACAATCAACCGAAAAAACAAAATTAGTAGTAAATGGAAATTGAAACTTTCATGATATATTTATAGAATATTAATAAAATTTGTATACTAACTATTTTTAGTAGATCATATTTTTATGTTAAATTAAAAAAACTTATACCGATGATATTTTATTTTTTTGTAATGCATTTGCAGAAGATTATATCCCTACATCATTTTATGAGATGAATAATAGTATTAACAATCTTAGACTTCATTAAAATAATATTCAATCATGTACCAATAATTATATTATTTATTGTACAGAATTTTAGAGTAGAAAAAATTGAAAATGATGTTATACTTCTAGATGGATATAAGAAAATAATAGTTCCAGTTTGAATATGTGTAATACAAACAAGAAACAATAAAATAAAATAGATGAAATGTTTTTACGTTACATTCCATTGAAATAGATGCTATTATGATTTTTATGTAATCTAAAGGAGTTGAGCATATAGAGTGGAATGATTTTCATAATTATAATAATGAGTTCGAGGGAAATCCAAGCGATTAAAATGACTGTAATACCATTGATTCATTACATAAATATTTCTATTTTGGTCCTTGAATTTTATTTTTTAGATTGAAATAAAATGGATTCAATACTATTATAACTTTATATAGTAGTTACAAATTTGGGATGGATTTTTTGTCTCTTATTATCAACCTCCATATAAGTGTATACAATAAGATAAAATCAGATTATTGATGTTTATTCCTATGAAACAAATGCATGGATACGACATTGATGTATAACCTTGATCACTTATTCCCTAATTAAAGTTTTATGTAATGATTGTATATAAATATAACATGAATCTGTAAGGAAAATATTAAAAATGAATGTTTCCTACAAAATAGAAAGTGGTGTTTCATGTTTCATCATCACTATCATGATACATCTCGGTCTTTTTTGTTTAAAAAGTCATTTTTAATGGAAAAAATGATTTGTTTCTACATGTAATAATAATATCTGTATCGTAGATCATATAGAAACTGTGAAATTTTCCAATATAGATTTAAAAATATTTTATGATGTATAAATCTAATAATATATTTAGAACCCGTCAATGACTATTGGAGAAAAATAATAGAAGAAAAATTTCATATTTTTTGAACTTCCATATTATGAATTTAATTATTTAAATAATAATCAAGAAATGTTTCACATTCAATATAATCTCAATGATAATGATTTTTAAATATATTATTGATAAGATGAAACAAAAAAATTATATAAATCATCATATGTATATAAAAAGTGAATATCAAATGTGATATACACCAAATAAAAATGGTAAGTATCGAATTGTTATCTTTAAAATGATATCCCATTAAAAATATTATTCCATTTGATGAATAAAAAATTTCAATGTTACAAACTGATATTCTAGTAATATATTAATATATGTTTATTTGAATAATAAAAATTTATATGGATTGAAAATTCACATTTCATATATATTGATGGGGAAGATGTTTCCTTTAGAATTGAAAAATGAATTTTCCTAAAAAAATAGTCTTTATTATTATTTAATTATATAAATTCTTTAGAAAAAATATTGTGAATACATTATACTTTAATGAAACTGATAAAAAAAGAAATATTTAATGGACACTATGTCACTTTCAGACGTTCTTCCCCCATCATTTTTCAAATTGATTATTCATCTAATGCTGCAATTTTATGGTGAAGATAAAATTAGAGGATCCTTATAATATAGATTGTTGTATAGAAAATTGAGGTATTTAATTTTAATATATTTTTTATAAAAAATTAAAATTAACTTTCTTAATATTAAAAATATTGATTTATCATTTTTTACATTTTTTGATTAGGTTTCATGGTCATTTTATGTCATAGGTAAAAAAATAAAGCTCATATAGAAGGTTCTATTTTGGATCATTTCTTCGACTAAGTATATTTAAACATATTTTGAATGTACATGGATTTTATAGGGACAATATACAATTGATTATGACATATTGGTGATTATTTAGGTCAATTCTGGGATAGTAATGAGTCATCAGTATTTCTAACATTAGGTTGAGATGTTGGAAAATATCTTATTTTTCATTTAATGATATATATTTATGATGAGAACATAGATATAACCTACTCATTATTGATATTTTATAACCCTATTTTGAATAAATAAGGAGAAAATTGAAAAGACACCTTAAAATCAAATCATGTAATGAGATAGAGATAACAAAAGTCATTACCAAATAAATTGATAAACAGTTTCCATGTTTCATATGTTTTGAAAATATTTTTTATATTTAATATGAATAAATTTAGCTAATATTATGTTATAATTTGTTATATCATCATATATAGGCAATTAATTATGATAATCAATACGAACTATCTAAAAATTTGAAATTTTTAGCTTGAGGACTATTGAAGAATACGATGAAATTCAATGCAAACAATATAGGATGATTGAGGCATGGTATTGTGGATTTAGATTATTTTTTTAAAACAAAAAAATGGCATATTTATCAATATTTCAATGGTATGATGGAATGTTTGTTTATATTTTTGAGTTAATTTATCATTATAAAATTTCAATTGTGTAATTTAAATTTGACTAGTTAAATATTAATAGGGTTATAAAGAAAGATTCATTACAATTTATGTATTTAATTTTCTCTCAA
Organism: Viscum album; assembly: GCA_963277665.1. Classification (NCBI taxonomy): domain Eukaryota; kingdom Viridiplantae; phylum Streptophyta; class Magnoliopsida; order Santalales; family Viscaceae; genus Viscum; species Viscum album. The sequence continues at coordinate 608,337,251 of OY728129.1, read as the reverse complement.
TTGATTTATATTTGGAATTAGGAATAAAAGGATTCTTATATTATTGATTCTAATGATATAATAGTATATTATTTAGATAACATAGTTGATGAAATGTGGAATATTGTTTCTATATATAATCGAGAGACATGTATTGTATCAGGGATGAAGGGGCAGTAATATATGACAATGATCCCCATCAACAACAATATAATACATTAAAAATAATCGGTGATGTTAAGAAATTTATTCTTGAGAGAGAGGGTGTGTGTGTTATGAAGAAGAAAAATAATGAATAGAATGAGAAGACATGATGTTAATAATATATCTTCATAAAAATATAGACATCCATGAAATTATTTTTTAATTTATGTTATATTAATAAATGTAATTAATGTGCATATAATAATAATTAATTATAGGTCTCTTTTATTTTATATTATAAAATAAAAGAAATATTTGATTAGGTATGTCATTCTGAAAGAGTTTTTGTGTCTATAAAAATTCTATGTCACATATTTCTCATTATACTTTTATAAAATAAATTAATATTTATCCCATTCATTGATACATTTGATAATACCATTTCATCTTATCCTAAAATTCTTTTAGCAATAGGTATGACTTTTACTGATTATTTGGAGTAATTGATTGGACTCTGAATGATCAATATATTTCAAAATTTTACACTTTTTTGAAAATTTATTATTGATTTATCGAAATAAAAAATATTCCATTTCAAAATGAACTAAATAGTTCTTTGGTATATCAAATAAAAATAGGTAATTAATTATTTTATTAATTCACATTGATTTATTGTTATAATTCATTAAATTGTAGTTTAGGAATAAATCGAGTGACCAAAACAAGTGGTAGTTGAGTGAGTTGTTCAAAATAAAATAATTTATCTATATCACCATTTTTTATATGTGTGATGCATTTTGATAAGATTGAATCAATTTAATTTGTTTTTAAAAAAAATTGGCATTGTTTTTAGATTCGGTTAAATTTAAATAATTTCAGTAAATTCTTTATTGTTTTCAACACCACAACCTTATTGATGTTTATAAATTCAATCATGTATGAGAAAATTATTATAATATCTCTATAGGATAGGATTAGGTGTGTAATAACATGATATTTAATGAAATATTTCTCCATCCATAATTTAATTTCTTCAATAGCTTTTATTGAATGCAACTTACAGTTTAAAGGAACTACATACTATTATTTAAATTTCTCTATAATAACCCATCAATTTTAAATGATGTATGGACATGATTAAATGAATAATGAAAATATTGTTTTCACATGTACATATAATTATGTATATTCTAACCAACTAAATTTATAAATTCGTATAAAACCTATTAAAAAATATACGAATATATTTTTATGAAAAAACTATTCAAATTCCCACAATTGTGTTTTATACTAATAAATAAATCATGTTGGATTATATTAATCAATTTATAATATATTTAATAAAAGGTTAATAATTAATCAAATATTTTTTCATGTCACTAAATAAAAATAAACCAAATGATACACATAATTATGCTATATTTTTCAAAATATAGATTATCCAAATTTTCATGGTGAAATTGTTTTACAACTAAATTTTGACACTTCCAAAAAATTTAGTTGACATGAAAACTCTAATTTTGTAATTTAAATAAAATAATATATATATTTGGGTTATTTATTGGTACTTTTCAGAAAAGTATTATTTTATAATATTGAAAAATACTAATTTTTCTGTAAATTGTATTTTAATATTAATGTTTTTAAAATGTAAAATAATGTTTTTAATTAGTTTTATAATTTAATTATAATAATCATATTTAAAAAAATTTATTTTTTTAAATTGATTTAATTATTGAAAATTGTATAATTATATATATATTTTATAATGACTTATTTAAAAAAAAAGTTTTTCAATGCAGTTTGCCGATTTAAATTTACAATAAATTTAAAAAAAAATTGAGTATTGAAAAATAAATTACATATTTAAAATAATTATGTATATATTTATTGAATATACCCTTTATATTTTTGGTCAATATGTATTATGACCTTGGAAAATATTTTTTACCACGGTTATAGGTAAATTGGGTAATTAATGGTAACAATAATATGATAATGACATTAACATTAGCAAAAAAATGAATAAATATTATTTTATTATTTAAATAATACCTCTAACACCTAATATTTTAAATTTAATCATTTAATGGACACTCTTCTAGGAAAATGTCATAGATATTATTAAAATCAATGAAAGTGACAAAATGTCACAATTTAATTTATATTAAGTACAGTATTATTAATATTTGTTTAAAAAGAATATTTTCTTGATAAAAATACTATTTGTAAGTATAAATTATGTATCAACATCATTGTAATTTAATTATTATATTTTTGGGTGTAATAATTACCTTAAATAGTGAAACAATAGTAATGTAGTAGTTATTTTATTAATGGAAATATCAAGTAAATGATATTTAACACATTAAAATAAATATAATTTGAATTTATTAAGGTGTTACAAAAATTATACAGATTTATTTGAAATTGTAGAGGATTATTAATTTTTTTCATTCATCAAGTTATATTAATTTTTTTAGAATTCAATGTTGTCACGACCCACCTTCACCAGAAGGAGGGAAGGGCAGCATATTGTCAAGCCCTTCCTTATTTATGTTGAAGGAGAGATAATGACCCCCGAAACCCGCCTTCAATAGGTCCCAGAGTGGCGACTTGCACTAAGGGTATAGAAATTTCTCACAAATGGAAGGCATTACCCCTTTTATTTTATAGGATCGAGAGATAAGGAGAATAAAACCCTACAATAAAAAGGTAGAAAGAAAAGTAATGCCAAAAGTAAATCATTCCCACATGCATGTATCAAAACTAAATGCCACAAAGTGCAAAAGGTGACTACAAGGTAAGTTCCAAAGGGAAAAGAAAAAAACAAAAACTGCAACTACTCCAAAGGTCCGAGCTAGTAAGGTGCTGCGTGATCCCTGAAGTCCTCCTGAAAACCTGAAAGCAGTTTTATATACGTAAGGTGAGAATACAAGTACACTCAGTAGGGAAAAACAAAGACTCTTGTGCACAAATGGGGGAACATACTAAAGTCCCGTGAGAAAAAGAGTAAACCAAACACCTATCAAGGAAATCTATCCACCCCAGGCCTCACCATGGCACACTCCCCAAATAACAAAAGTCAATTAATATATATAATAAGATCACATCTATGTTTGGGTACCCCGCGCCACTTTCCCACTGGTTATTGAGACATCCTACGCATCAGACCAATCCCGCCATTCTCACCGCAGTCCCACTGCCGCACCCGCCCGCACACACCTAGGCCACATCCACACACAGTCCCACTAACGAAATCCCGCCCGCACACACCTGGGCCTCAACCGCATTTAGTCCCACTACTGAATCTTCCCGCACACACATGGGCCACAACTGTCACATGTAACCATGCCTGCAAACACCTAGGCCAGAACAACCACCACCATGCCCGAAGACACATGGGCCTTATCCCGAAGATGCTTGGGAGACCACCTACCTCACACACCTGGCCAACCACCACACTACCTTGCCCGAAGGTTCTTGGGCTAATAATGGACCTCAGGCCATCACAGCCTGCCCGAAGACACTTGGGCTATTTGGGAAAAGGAGTAGAAAAGGAGCTAATAACCAGCCACTATGAATAGTGTTGGGAAAAACACCCTCCCCCATGAAATGGGGATGTTCGGCACTATGTGCTCAACTTGGGTGGGGCGCGAATAACAAACACGTAGCTACAAGTATATATATATAGGTAACAAGTACTCACCAAAGTTAGGATTTTATTCAGACAGCCTATGGATCATAACATCACTCAAGTTTGAGTCATGACTCATGCTAACAACCCATATGTTCCCTTTCTCATTTCATTTTCAGTAATAATGTTTATGTTTAAGCATACTGGGAAACTAGTAGGCATATGAATAAGTCCAAGAAAGTAAACAGTCAAACATCAACAAAAACACTCACACCCGGTTCTAAACAACAGAGGATTCCACCCCAATTCGTGATATAAACAAGTAACCACCCGGATTTAAAACTCATAACCACCGAATCCATACCAACAGGAGATCCCATCCCCAATTTCACACGACCACTGAGGGTATAAGAGAACATGGGATCCCATCCCCTCCCACATTTCCAGCAATCGGCCCGAAAGGAAAACAACCAACTACCACCACCAACACAAGCATGTCCTTGCATGTATTTTAAGATTTAAATGACTTAACACACTCCATGAATCAAATTTCGTGTGTTCTAACCAGGAGTTATCACAGAAGGGTTGATCCTGGTGCTTTCAATTTATTCAGCCGGATATACGTGATTAACCAATTCACTTTTCATAGCAGGAGTTTACAACCACAAACAAGCCATTTAAAACATCATCATGGTTCATTAGTGCTCAAACAACGACCACCAATGACTTCGATTTTCAGGAGGCACAAGCCAGCACAACTCAGCAAGATGGTCATAGAAGAAACATCATCAAAACAGAAAACACCATCAACGATCACAACCCCCCCCCCCCCTCTTTCATTATAGAGTTCGTTCATTATATTATTTAGGTCAGGTTTACCCAATTCTATAGAATCAAAATCACGCCCACCCGACATGATACACAAATGAGATAGGCAAAGGAGAAATTCCCTACTTGTTGATAGATGATCGACATTTAGTACAAGGGTGCGGAACTTTATGGATAACGATGTGCCCAATGCACTGGAAGCTGCTTGTGAAAATCCACGATTGAGGAAGGGAGAAACCACGGCTAACCCTTAGTTTATAAGATTCGAGGACGGTTGAGGTGAAAACACGAGACCGCGTAAGGCGCAGGGGTCGTGGGTTGACCACACGGCTCCACTCATCATTAAAAAGGGGATCGGGTGGTTTAAGCCGACTCATGAATTGATTAAGTATTTAATTAAAGTTCTTATGCGCATTACGGGTCTTAAAAAGACGCTTAAACGAGTCAGAATAGGGTTTAAAACCCTATTGGCGCAGAGGAGCGCTACTGACGATGATCGGTCCCACCGATCGGTCTCACCGATCGGTCTCGCTGATTGGTCTCACCGAGATGCGACCCGGATTTTTTCAAAGGGAAGGACCAAGAGAGTCTAGGTCATCACATCAGATACCTCTCAAACTATTCTCGTCCCCGAGAATTTAAACAACCTAGAAGGAAAGGGTGGGCTTGAAAAACCACCCCAAAAGATACCTCTCAAGAGTGAACCTCATCGTTAACTAAGAACACCTTCCTGTCACGAACCAAGAAACATACCATGCCAAACCTCCCGGGCATGTGGGTTGGGGAGTCTCCTCCCCCATGTCAAGATATTATCCACTTTGGGCGGCACTGACTCGCCCGCACAGGTTTAATCACATCCACCTTAATGCGTCTTGATTAAGGGTCGGGTTCTCTCTTTCCACATAGTCGGGGATTTTCACACACAAGTAGAGGAAGAAAACCAGTAAATTTCATAGCCAAAAGACAAAATGTTCCATCACAACAGGTACAAAGTGGAATAATAACTAAAACAACTCTGGGTACCGGGTACACATCTGTGCTACCCTCTCCCACGTACTCTTCTCAAGCCCACCATGTCTCCACAACACACGAACCAAGGGAATGGTTCGTCGGCAAAGCACCTTTTCCTTGTGATCCTCGATCACCACTGGTCTCTCCACAAAGGTCATGTCGTCCTCGATGTCCAGATCACCCCAATCAAGGACGTGTGAATCATCGTGCATATACTGACGGAGCTGGGAAACATGAAAGACATCATGTATCCTTAGTAGCGGTGGTGGAAACGCTAGCTGGTAAGCCACTTCGTCGACCCGCCGCAACACTTGGAAGGGTCTGATGAATCTGGGAGAAAGCTTACTCCCTTTGCTGAACCTCCACTTCCCACGCCGAGGGGAGACCTTTAAGAACATGTGATCCCCAACCTCAAACTCCAAGGGCCTCCTCCTGGTATCAGCATACGACTTCTGTCGGTCCTAGGCCGCCTTCATCCTTTCCCGTATGAGCTGAACCTTCTCTGTCGTGTTCTGCACCACTTCCGGACCAAGGATGCCTGCCTCTCCTACTTCGGTACATCACACAGGAGAACGACATGGCCTCCCATACAAAACCTCAAACGGGGCCATGCCAATGGTAGAGTGATAGATATTGTTGTAGGAAAACTCTACCAGAAGCAAGTATTTCACCCACGATCCTCCTGAGTCCAGAACACATGCTCGCAGCATATCCTCCAAGGTCTGGATGGTGCCCTCTGTTTTTCCATCTGTCTGGGGATGGAAAGTAGTGCTAAGGCATAACTGGGTGCCAAAATCATTATGTAATCCTCTCCAGACTCGCGAGGTAAACCATGCATCCTTATCCGACACTATAGACCTCAGAACTCCATGCAACCGCACCACCTCATCCATGTACTTTCGTGCAAAGCATCCACACCACTCGACTCCCTGATCGCCAGAAGGTGAACCGATTTCGTCAACCTGTCCACTACCACCCCGATGGTGTCATACCCTCCTTGGTCCTTGGGTAGTACCGTGACGAAATCCATTGAGATGTCATCCCACTTCCACTCGGGGACATCTAGGGGCTGTAGTAGGCCGCCTGGAACTCGGTGTTCAGCCTTCACCTACTGACACACTAGGCACATGGCCACAAACTCTACCACCATTCGCTTAAATCCGGGCCACCAAAACTACCTCTTCAAACCCTGGTACATCTTGGAAACTCTTGGGTGTACCGCCAGGGGTGAGTTGTGGAACTCACTGAGAACCTTGTCGCGCATCGCCTCCGGGACAAATAGGATTTTCTGGAAAAGCATCCGGTTCTGACCATCCTCTGTCCATCTTTCTGGAGCATTGCCCTGGTCAACTTGGTCACACATCACTTCACACTCTAGGTCTCCCCACTGAGACTCCTCCACTTTCTGAAATAGGAATGTCTACACTGTCATCTGATATAGGCAGCCTCTGCCACTATCCATCTTCGTATCCAGGTTTAAGGCAGCCAACTCTTCATTTGCCTTCTAGGCATCTGCCGATTCTCAGACCGCATCCTTTCATGTCCTCCTACTCAGGGAATCGGCCACCACATTTCCCTTTCCCATAGTATAAGAGATCTCGAAGTCGTAATCCTGGAGGAACTCCACCCATCTCCGATGTCTCAAGTTTAAGTCCAGTTGGGAGAAGATATACCTCAAGATTTTGTGATCCTTGAAGACCACAAAGCATTCCCTGATGAGGTAGTGCTGCCATAAAATTAGTGCAAAAAATGACCGCTGCAAGCTCTAGGTTGTGGGTGGCGTAATTAAGCTCATTCGAACGCATCTTCCTGGACCCATAAGAGATCACCCCTTGTCGCTGCATCAACACGCATCCCAGGCCCTGTCCCGAAGCATCACAGAATACCTCATAGGACACCCCTTCTTCTGGTAATCACAGCACTGGGGCACTGACCAACTTCTCCTTCAGATAGCTGAAGATTGACTGGCACTTCTCACTCCATACGAAGGCCTGGTCCTTCTTGGTCAGATCCATCAAAGGGGCTGCTGCCCGGGAGAAGTTGGGCACGAATCTCCGGTAGTAACCCGCCAGCCCGAGGAAACTTTCGACTTCTGCCACATTCTTGGGTGATTCCCAAGAAACAACTGCCTCATCTTTTGATTGATCGACCGCTACCCCTGCTCAGACACTACATGCCCGGGGAAGTGCACTTCTCGTGTCCAGAACTTGCATTTTGACAACTTCCCATAGAGTTGGTGCTGTCAGAGGACCTCCAAAACTGTCCTCATGTGCTCTGCATGGTCCTCCTCTGATATAGAGTAGACCAGGATGTCGTTGATGAACACAACCACGAACCGATCTAGTTACTCTCGGAATATGGATTTCATAAGCCCCATGAACACAGCCGGGGAGTTCGTAACACCGAAGGGAATGTCTACGAAATCGAAGTGTCCATACCTGCACCTGAACGCTATCCTCGGGATGTCACTCTCTTTCACCCTCAACTGGAGGTACCCAGACCACAGGTCGATCTTTGAGAACCATCCTGCCCCTTTCAACTGGTCAAAAATATCATCTATCCTTGGTAGAGGGTAGCGATTCTTGATCGTCACCTAATTCAGCCTCATGTAGTCTATGCACAACCTAAGACCACCATCTTACTTCTTTGCAAACAAGACCGGAGCACCCCACGGTGATGCACTCGGACGAACATAACCCCTCTTCATCAGATCTTCAATCTGTATCCGCAACTCCCGTAGCTCCGAAGGTGCCATCCGATAAGGATCCATAGAGATTTGACGAGTGTCGTACTGTAGGTCTATCCGGAAATCGATATCACGTCGAGGGGGTAGAGTCGTCACCTCCTAATGAAAGATGTCCATAAACTCGCGGACAATCTCTGGAACATCCACCATTTCAGCATCTACTGATTCTACTGTCAGCTCGGTCAACAAGGAGAGGAGAGGTTTCTCTCTCCTGTTTCCCTTCGGACTGCTCCGCTCGCCGGTGAAGGTAACACGCCGGCTGTCCAGGTATGAGAACACCACCCTTCTTCAAAAACAGTCGATGAACGCACACATAGAAAATAGCCAGTCGATTCCTAGGATGACATCGTATGGCTGAATCTGTATCAGAAGAAGATCCCTAACCGACTGGTGTGGCCCTATCATCAGTCTACATCCCCGACAAACAAACAACAAGTCGGTCTTACCTCCGACTGGTGTGCTCAACACTAGGGGCACTGGAAGTCTCTCGGAATCTAGACCCAAGGCATGGGATAGACTGGGTGCAACAAAGGAGTGAGAATCTCCGGAATCGAATAAAGCATATGGAAGAGTGCTAAACAGACTAGTCGTACCTCGGACAACCTCTGCCCTGCTGGAACTGCTGCCACTGTAGCATGCAACTGTCCACGCCCAGCTCTCCTGCCCCTCGGCTATAGGCCACCTCCCCAACCACGCCCTGGTCGAGGTCCCTGTGGAGCGCCCTGAGGTCGTCCTCCTCCTCCTACGTCTTCCCTCGGAGGAGCGGGAACTCGCTGTCCCTGCTACTGCTGCTGGAATGATCTGGCTGGAAGCTGCTGCTGGGGCGGGTGCTGGGGCTGACTGCCACTACTGTACTGCACCCAAAACCTATAGGTTCCTGACGCTGGAGGCTTAATGCTGACAGACTTCCCCTTCGATTGTCCCATCTGGATCCCCTCTCGCGACACTCCCCCTAGAGCATGCATCCGCTCCACCACTTCGGCCTTCTTCTAGACCTCCAAGTACGTCGGAAGTGTAAAGGGGGTAACAACATACTGGAGGGAGGGTCGAAGTGCCTCTTCCAAACGTCTTGCCCGAGACTCCTCGTCGGGAAATAGGTCCAGAGGAAAACGTAGGAGGTCCTTGAACTTGATCCCTAGCTCCCTCACAGACATACTCCCCTACTGGAGGGAGAGTAGTTCCTGCCTCTTTTCTGCCTTCATCGTCGAGGAGAGGAATTCCGCCCGAAACTCCTTCTCGAAATCCACCCAAGCCACCTCAGACTCTCTCCTCTCCCCCAGGTAAAGCATCCAACACTAACGTGCCATTCCCCGCATCTGGCTAACGGCCCGAGGAACCCAGTACTCGATCGGGGCCCGGATTAGGCAGAAGGCTATAACAAGATCCTCTAGCCAGCCTTCTGTCTTCATATCGGAGGTGCTGCCCTCATTCTTCTCGAGGGCCTATCGCTGGAAGGCTCGAAGAGTATTCTGCCACTGGTCATCCTCTTCCTCTCGATCAGCTCTCTACCGATAGGCCAAAGTATTTTCCGGGGCCTCTATCGCCTGTACCACACGTGGTCGCCTTCCAGGTTCCATAGGTGCAAGGTAAACAAGGAATGCCTAAGCCCATGTAGTGCAGAATAACGTTCTTAAAACTTCTTAAAATTTAACTTATTCTTAATTCCCAAGACATCCCAGAAACACAAGAACACATGTCATTATGATGCATGTACCTTTCCTAGGGTCTCTACCCTGCAATCAGTGTGGCCTCACTTGGTCGTTCGGTAGGTCCAGAGTCCTTGCATCGGATCACGAGGGGCCCTAAAATCATGTGTCCTAGCTAGTCTTCCCTGGCCTAATTCACGCTCCAAGTTCACCCAACACCATTGCCTTACCATACCATGGAATCCTCACTGTGCCTAACTCCAGACTCCATCCTATCTCTCAACCAACATGCCTTTGATACCATTCTGTCACGACCCGCCTTCACCAAAAGAGGGAAGGGTCACCATATTGCCAAGCCCTTCCTTCTTTATGTTAAAGGAGAGATAATGACCCCCGAAACCTGCCTTCAACAGGTCCCGGAGTGGCAAATAGCACCAAGGGTATAGAAATATCTCACAAATTGAAGGCATTACCCTTTTTATTTTATAGGATCGAGAGATAAGGAGATGAAAACCCAACCACACCAAGGTAGAAAGAAAATTAATGCCAAAAGTAAACCATTCCCACATGCATGGTTCAAAAGTAAAAGCCACAAAGTGCACAATGTGACTACAAGGTAAGTACCAAAGGGAAAAGAAAAAAACAACAACTGTAACTGCTCGAAAGGTCCAAGCTAGTAAGGTCCTGCGTGATCCCTGAAGTCCTCCTGGAAACCTAAAAGCAGTTTTATATACGTAGGGTGAGAATAAAATTACACTCAGTAGGGAAAACCAAAGACTCTCGTGCACAAGTGGGGGAACATACTAATGTCCCTTGAGAAAAAGAGTAAACCAAACACCTATCAAAATAAACTATCCACACCAGACCTCACCATGGCACACTCCCCAAATAACACAAGTCAAGTAATATATATAATAAGAGCACATCGATGTTTGGGTACCCCACGCCACTTTCCCACTGTTTATTGAGACATCCTACGCATCGGACCAATCCTGCCATTCTCACCGCACTCCCACTGCCGCACCCGCCTGCACACACCTAGGCCACAACCACACGTAGTCCCACTACCGAAATCCCGCCCGCACACACCTGGGCCTCAACCGCACGTAGTCCCACTGCTGAATCCTGCCCGCACACACCTGAGCCACAACTATCACATGTAACCATGCCTGCAAACACCTAGTCCAGAACAACCACCACCACGCCCGAAGACACTTGGGCCTTATCCCAAAGACACTTGGGAAACCACCTGCCCCACACACCTGGCCAACAACCACACTAACCCGCCCGAAGGTTATTGGGCTAATAATGGACCTCAGGCCATCACAGCCTGCCCAAAGATACTTGGGCTATCTGGGAAAGGGAGCAGAAAAGGAGTTCATAACCAGCCACTATGAATAGTGTTGGGAAAAACACCCTCCCCCATGAAATGGGGATGTTCGGCACTAAGTGCTCAACTTGGGTGGGGATCCAATAAGAAACACAACGCTACAAGTATATATATATATATAGGTAACAAGCACTCACCCAAGCTAGGTTTTTCTTCAGACAGCCTACGGATCACAACAACACTCATGTCTGAGTTACGACTCACACTAACAACCCATTTTTCCCCTTTCTCATTTCACGTTCAGTAATAATGTTTATGTTTAAGCCATACTGGGAAACTATTAGGTATAAGAATAAGTCTAGGAATGTAAACAGTCAAACATCAACAGAAACGCTCACACCTGGTTCTCAACAACAGAGGATTCCACCCCAATTCGTGATATAAACAAGTAACCACCCAGATTTAAAACTCACAACTACCAAATCCATACCAACAAGAGATCCCATCCCCAATTTCACACGACCACCGAGGGTATAAGAGAACAGGGGATCCTATTGCCTCCCACATTTCCAGTAATCGGCCCGAAAGGAAAACAACCAACTACCACCACCAACACAAGATGGGCCTTGCAGGTATTTTTAGATTTAAACGACTTAACACACTCCATGATTCAAATTACTTGTGTTCTAACCGGGAGTTATCACAGAAGGGTTGATCTGGGTGCTTTCAATATATTCAGCCAGATATACGTGATTAACCAATTCACTTTTCATAGCATTAGTTTAAAACCACAAACAAGCCATTTAAAACATCAGCAGGGGTCATTAGTGTACAAACAACGAACACCAACGACCTCGATTTTCAAGAGGCACAAGCCAGCACAACTCAGCAAGATGGTCATAGAAGAAACAACATCTATACATAAAACACCATCAATGATCACAGCCCCCCGCTTTCTTTGTAGAGTTCGTTCATTATCTTATTTAGGTCTGGTTTACCCAATTCTACAGAATCAAAAGCATGACCACCCCACATGATACACACAAGAGAGAGGAAAAGGAGAAATTCCCTACTTGTTGATAGATGATCGACGTTTAGGCCGGGGGCGCATAACCTTACGGATAACGATGCCCCCGATGCACCAAAAGCTGTTTTTGAAAAGCCACGATCGAGGAAGGGAGAAACCACGACTAACCCATAGTTTATAAGAGCCGAGGACGGTTGAGGTGATAACGCGAAACCACGTATGGTGCGGGGGTCGTGGGTTGGCCACGCAGCTCCACTCGTCATTAAAAAGGGGGTCGGGTGGTTTAAGCCGACTCATGAATTGATTAAGTATATAATTAAAGCTCTTATGCGCTTTATGGGTCTTAAAAACACGCTTAAACGAGCTAGAATAGGGTTTAAAACCCAATTTGAACAAATGAGCGCTACTGACACCGATCGGTCCCACCGATCGGTCTCGCGCCGATCGGTCTCACTGATCGGTCTCACCGAGGCACGACCCGGATTTTGGAAAAGGGAAGGACCAAGAGAGTCTGGGTAATCACAAATGTAGTGAATAGTTTGAAACTAAACAATAATTATATTTTACTGGATTAATATTTTATTATATATTTTATAAAAAATTAATTTTTAAAAAATACAAAGAAATTATTTAATAAAAAATGAATTATTTTTTCATTTCTGTTCCAATGTAAAAATATAATTAAAAACTATAACATTTTAATATTAAATTGTTTTTACAATAATTAAAATTAAAATTTCTTAATTAAAGGGAAATCAAAATGATATGGTTTAAAATAAAAACAAAACATTTATAAAATTTATTGTTTTATGAGATAAAACCCCATATAATATTATATTATAATCCATGTAAATTTAGTGGTATTCACAGAGAAAATTAATTTATTTTAATTTAATATATTTAGAAATTAATCTATACACCCCTCTCCTCCCTTATTAATATAACCCCTTACAACCCCTTATCCTTTTATATTAGAATAATTTAAGATCTATAGATATATGAGAAAAAATATCCTATCACACTCCCATATAAAATAAATTTATGTTCTCTAATAACCAATTCCAATCTCTCTAAGTGATCATTCATTGAGGTGTCATTCAATAGGTAACTTTCTCCAACCATCTCTATTAATTTCTTTTCTTGTTCTACTGTATCTTGAAATCATTAGGACATTTGTGGTTAAAAACTCCAATATAATTTATATAATTAATTATTTTTTCATTGTAATATAATATTTCCACAACTTTTTCTAATACCGTATTATTCAATGAAAATAATTCATTGTCCAAATTATGGAAATTATCAGTCTTTGTGGAGAATGAGTATTCATTTTTCTTTACCACCATCATTGATGGTAATAAAACATTTATTATTGTTTAATATGATTGTAATATGTATTATATAACTTATTTTAATATTTTTAGATAATATATAAAAATATCAAGTATTGAAACAAAACTAGTTTGTGATGATGTAAAACGCCAAAATAAAGTGAACATTTATCAATAAAATTTTTTCAAATGAATCATCCCCATTTGAGAAACAAAAAATATATATTTAACCATTCAAAATTATTTAATCTCATTAAAACTATTTCATTTCACTTCATATGTTTTATTTCTTTTGTACAAAAATTTCTAAACATATACACAAGTTAGAAAATCATGAATCCATGAAACATACACTCCTAGAATAATGAAATTTATATTTATAACTCATCACATATGGTCATAAATATACATAATAGAATTAAATACATCTTTAAATTATTCAAAAATAGAAATTAATTATCTAAAATAATTATCCAAGCATATTGTACAAATGAAGAATGCTTTAAGACATAAGGTTAGAGATCTCTTCAAACATCTAAATTACCCTTGGATTATTCTCTATATACCTTTACCCGCTATATTTATTCATTATTATTATATAATTACCAATATATTTTTTATGTACTAAAATATGTACTTATTTCAGTTCACCTTTCATTTGTGAGGGATTACATGTTTTTAAAAGGCTCAAATCTCAATTCATCTCGATTAGAAATCCTAATTAACCAGATCTTCTCTGTTTCTTACATATATACTAGTAAACTCAAAAAAATATTTTTGTTAAATAACTCAATTTATCATAATGAGTACATATTTTTTTCATTTTCAAGTTATATGAAATAAATTATTCCTTTACCTCCTTTTAATACACATTATGTTAATCCCCTAATCTATACTAAAGTGGATCATTTATAATGACTCTTAAGCAAACATTTTAATGTATTCAAATATTTTATAAATAATTACTCTTCATATATAATTAATCTTATGTAGTTACTATCTATAAATTATTTAATCTCTTCATTCATAGATATCATGATGGAACACCCTTTTGTTATACCTTATTATATGATTAAAAAACCCATTTCAGTCCATGAAAAACCCAATATTTTTTATTCCTTATTTTTTATTAGTTATGTGGAACACATATCCATGATCATTTTATGATGTGTACACACATATAGTGATCTAATGCTTTGGGTAATGATTAGTATCATGAGACCTCATGTATGGGTTTATGTAGTAATTCAAATAATTTTTGGCACTTTGTCCACTATGTGATATAGTTCGGGTAGATATCCTAGATTCATGTTTATGTCATGGTGCATGTTACTTCCACATTCTATTATTCTGATGTTTTTATGATTCTATATTCGATATATTATTTCTATATTTATTTACTCATGATCTAAGAATTTTATATAATCATATTATACCTTTCTATCTCATGTATTATGATTCATTCCTACTATTATTCACATAATAGAATTTATATGTCATCCCAATTTATGTGAATTCCCCATGTTATCCTAGTAGATATATGAGATCAAATGATATT
Source organism: Viscum album (assembly GCA_963277665.1). Lineage (NCBI taxonomy): Eukaryota > Viridiplantae > Streptophyta > Magnoliopsida > Santalales > Viscaceae > Viscum > Viscum album. Next base: position 608,322,014 of record OY728129.1, on the reverse strand, counting down.
AGAAGAACATTATAAAAGAATAATGAAGAGATTTTTTATTATTTTTTATTGTTTTTTAATTTATTAATCTAATATTCCAAAGAAACTAGTCATTACTATCCTTGGTATGTGCTTAATGTATTATTATGCTTAAATTCATTTAATAATATATGTAAAAGAACTAGGTCTCAATAGTCACTATCATATTATTGTCGAGTCCTTTTTTAGGATTAATAATTGAATACATTTCTAATAACCTTATATATAATTATATCACTATCGATAACATATTTTTAATGTTACAAAACCAAATTCTAGAATATACATTTCATCTATAAGTCTAAAATTCAATTTCAATAGATTTATTTTTATATTCTTATTATCTATGTAATGAAACACCATAATTTTATTTTTCTTTTCTAGTTAATGTATGTAAATTAGGGAACACGTGAAAATATAAATGTGATAGTAAATGTGAATATTTCCCAAATGATATACTAAACCAAGAAGAAATGGGAGATCATAATATCAAGATATTTCTAGCTAAACTGACTAATGATATAAAAAATAACATGAATCATACTGAATTACCTCCAACTCCTATGAATGTTCAAGTGGTGGTCAAATCCTTTATACGAAAAATGCCTCATATCTTTAGTGGGTCTTCTGATGCCCTAACCATGGAATTTTATATTTAATCTATTGAGAAAATATTACCTCTCCTCCATACTCAGAATAAGATAAATTCCTGTCAGTGGGATTTAATTTTGTTGGGGAGGATGATCGATTATGGAAACTGATAAATAACAAGAAGACTATATATGAAATTTATTCCAGGGAGTGGGAAGAATTTGAGAAAATATTTTTCAACAAATATTTTCCCCAAACTCTATATCATAAAATGGAGATGGAATTATTTAGGTTTAAGGAATTAGAAGATGATTTTGTCAGTGCATATGAAAAAAAAATCAGAAGACATTCGTATTATTCTATTGAATTAATTATTATAACTAAAAAATGATGGATCAATTAATTTGTGAGTTAAAACCGATTCTATGTAAATAATTATGAATTCAAGACATTGATAGTAATGAAGAAAAATTCTTTTGTTTTATTAAAATTTGGATCTAAATTGGTGATTCTCAGTTTTCTTGTGTGGTTGGAGATAAGAAATTAAAGATAAAACCCTCTCAAAAGGACCAATAGGAAAACATCATGGAAGAATGAAAACCCAATATGATAGTTTTATAAATTTTAGGGATAATAATTATGGAATATTATTAAGGGGTAGTAGAATTTTCTTCATGTGTATTAAAGCATAATATCAAGCTATTAAATTCCACTATGAAATGAAGAAACCCAATATTGAGTAAGTGTAAAAGATATTTCAAATGAACACCATACTGGTTGTCCAGTGTTTTAACGTCATGGAACATAGACAATATTCAAGTAAATTTCCTAAGACATGGGTTTTTAGTGATAATTACTAAAAATAACCTTTACGGAAGAAAGTAAAAGAACATTCTTTAACTACAGCTGAAGTAGAGACCAATAGTGCAGTGGTTAATAGAATGCTGGTTATTCATTCATGAATTGGAAGTGAAATATTTGATTATGGTTTTATGCATGGTTTAATGTCATGAATGATTGGTAGTTATATTTATAAGCTACAAGAAAATATTAAGGATGAGTTATCTCTGATAATATTACTGGGTGAAATTATTGAATCAAAAGTACGTATGTCCACCTAGGAAAATGTTTATCGACTAAACCATCTTCCAAATATCTTATTAATTTCGTTATTAGAGATTGGTGATATATTCGGCGTATATTTGATATTGTTTGAAATAATCCAATATCAATTCATAGGAGAGGGATATCACTCTTCACATCCATATGAAACCACAAAATTAGTACAAATTAAAAGAAGGGGTGATTTTCTTTTAGAATCATCAACTTATTTGTGGATATTATTTTTTATGAGGAATCATATCTAGATCAAATTATTGAGGTTAAGGTAAATATAATTTTTGAATACATACAAATTTTGAAGTATTACACTGATGTTTTCCATGTGGATTTCTTGATTATCCACCTGAGTGAGTGGATGAGTTCTGAATTGAACATATATGTGGATATCTAACCATTTCAAAAACACCTTGTATAATTCCTACCATTGAGTTGGAATAATTTATAGAGAAGTTCCAAAAAAAATTGGTACAAGAGTTCCAAATTATTAACTACTTCACCAGGGTTGTGTGACTCATCATTATAATCAATAAGGATGGATCAATGAACCTGTGCAATGATTATCATGATCTAAATAGGTCATGATAAAGAATAGGTATCCCTTTTCTTGAATATAAGAATTGTTAGATCAACTGTATGGGCATAATTATTTCTCAAAGGTGGACTTTCTACCATGACGTCACAAATTAAAGGTGTAGAGGGAATATATTCTTATGATATCATTTCGTATAAGGTATGGACCCAATGAGTTCATATTAAGTACTCATAGACTAACTAATGAACCAATAATATTCATGGAATTAATGAATATGGACATTATGGTGTACCTTGATATAATTTTGGTATTATTTATAGATGATATTTTGATATAATCCAAAAAAAATTCTGGATCATGAGGAGAATTAAAATGCACAACTAAAAACCTTCAAAATTTTGAAAATATATTCAATGTGATGTAAATATTTGTTCTAGATGGATTATATATCATCCATTGAACATGTTATCACTAGAGAAGGCATATATGTGTACAATTCTATAATAACAGAAGTTAAGGAGTGCCTTAGACCATTATATGTAATGGATATCCCTAGATTCCGTGGTCATTCTATATATTACCAATGATTTATGAAGAAAACTGTATGATTTTAAGAACCATTGTCCATGGTGACAAGGAAGATGGTATTGTATTTCTAGACTAGTGAATGTGATGTATACCTTTAAGAGTTGAAAAAGTAGATTTTCAATATATCACTACATATTGTATAGGAAATTGTTGAACCCTTTGTTGTATATAATGATGCATTACAGAAGGGATTATACTATTTACAAATAAAAAATGATAATGTTCATTTTTTGTTCAACATATTACTTCTGAAAAATTACATAAGTGATCCCACAGTTTTATTGAATCTCGAGGTGATGAAATTGAATACTGATCAATCTTAGGAGGAGAAAATGATGAAGATATTGAACCATAAATACAAATTTATATATAATAAAAACACTCACCTCGTCATAATACTATTGAGGAACCACAAATATGATGATGTGGCATGGTAACTGAATGAATTAATAAATGAAAATCACCCTCACTTGTTTAACCATATTATATAAAATGACATTATCGGGGAGAAATTTCAAATGGGGGAACAATGTAACAACCTGATTTTATAAAATATTTTTCTTTACATAATTTAATTTTTTAGTATCTTATATGTCACTAAATAAAAATCTAAAACAAACAACTCAAAATTATTATTTAAACGGTACTATTATATCATATCATATAGAATGGTGAATATGAATATAATTAACTATATTATAATAACAAGGCTTAAAAATTTATATATAAAAAATTCTTTTATGGCCAATAAATTATACAATAAAATAAAATCCTTTTGAAAAATAATATAAATATTTGTATGAAAAACAATTTAAATGTGCACTAGTGTGTATTATACCAATAAAATAAAATTTTTCCCATTTAAAGTATTTTAAAATATATATATATATATATATTATTCAATATATTTTTAGCATTCATCCTATATGTTTTCTATACATTATATAAAAAGAAATACTATTTTTTCATAAATAGATGTATGTTTTGAATGGTACTTTTTCCGCCTTTTAGGGGATCACTTCTATTAAAGAATAAAATTGAATCATTTATAGGATTTAATTTAAAAAATAATAATTCTTTTCAAATGATAATTTTGGAAGTTATCCTATAGTCACTGTTTTATATTTTTTGTTATGTTACATTTTTTAGTAAGAAAAAAAAAATAAATTTATTGAAAACAATTATTATTATTTTTAGAAGGTAATAGTATATATTTATTTATTTTTAATTTTTAATTATTTAAAAATAAATTGAATTAAAATTTTTATTTTATTTAAATTAATATAATACTTTAATATTGTTTTAAAACATATTATATTTTAAGATTATTTTGTTTCATAAAACACTTTTCTATTGCAATTTACTGAATAAATTTCAATTTAAATTATGAAAGGTATGTCCTATAATTTTTTGTAAACGAATTCCTTATTTATAATAATTAGATACAAATTTAGAAAATAGACATTTTCTATTTATGGTCGATATGAATAATAATCATGGTAAATTCTGGTTACTAAAACTAAGGGTAAATTACATAATTACGGATAACAAATAATATGATAAGGACCATAAAATTAAGATAAAAATTTCCAAAATACTATATAATGAAATAAATTCAATCCTTAATACCATGGTATTGAAATTTAATCATTTAATGGAAACATTCTGATGAAAACAAACTAGAAATTAATAGAATCAAAGAATGTGACCAAATGAAACATTACTACTTTCAATGAGAATAATACATCAAATGCGTCGTAATACAAAAGGAATGATAGAATATAAATATTATTTTAAAATATAATGTATTTATTTACTTTATCAAAATTTATTTAAAAAATTTAGAGATCAAATAGTTAAATTAAATGATTACACGACACTGATGTGTTAATTATTTTATTAGTGGAAATATAAATTAATTTATATTAAAAATAATAATTATAAGTTGAATTAATTATGGTGATAAAATAATATTATAATTTAGATTGAAAATATAATAATATATTAAATGATTTTTTTGAAAGTCATTAGTTTTTCCTTATATTTTTAATAATCAATTTAGTGAATATTAGCTAAATTTATAACAACGATATTTTATGGGATTAATATATTAATATATTATTCAAGAACCATAGATACATTTATAAATTAAAAATTAATTATAAAATATTATCAATGTTCTGAAACTATAAATTCATGAAATAATTATATCATGAAAGTAAAAAATATAACCATTATTATAAAAAAAATTATTAATACAATTAAAATAAAAAATAGTTAATTAAGTGTTAATGAAATTGAAAAGGTTCATAATAAATCAAAAAAATGTCTAAATGTTATTATTTGATTATATTACAACCCGATCATATCTTATCTTCAAATTCAAACCCATTTTTTTATTTGTATAGAATATAAATTTATTGTTATTTAATATATTAAGAAGTTTCCAAACGATTCCTTATAATCCCATATAAATACCCCAACTCACAACTAATTATCCTTATACAATTGAAACCATGAATTATTCAAAATAATTAAAAACAATATCCTCTTAACATTCAACACATTATATGATTTTTTTTCTCTCCAAAATACTAATTGAAATCACCCTATGTGATCCTTTAATGATGTGATATTGAAGAGCTATCTTTTACAAAACATATATCTTAATTTAATTTATTATCCTTCTTTATCATAACCTCATTCAAACAAATGGGAATAATAGATATAGTGTCATGTATATACTATAATTTTATATTTCTGATGTAATATCTTCAATCCGTGACTTTTTTATCTCCCCTTATTCAATTAAAGGGAACTATTTTCAAAATTTTGGAAATTAGTTGTCCTTATGGATATTGCGATTTCAGTTATCGTTACCACCTTCATGGATGTACAAAAATATATTTTTATTGTTAAATATGATATAAATATGTATATATTAACTAGTTACATATTTTAAAACTAATATATATACATAATATTAAGTAATAAATTAAAACAAATTCATGATGATCAAATACAGCCAAAATAAAGTAATCAATTATCATAAATATTATATTAAAAAATAAAAATCACATGAGAAAATTAAATGCGATATATAAAAATCTAAATATTTGAAATATCATTAATACAGTTTCTTTTATCCTCTAGTGTTTTATTTCCATTATAAATGAATATGAATAATTATACAGAAATTAAAAAATCATAAAACCATGAAATAAACACTCTTGGAATGAAAAAATTGAAATTTATAACTCATGAAAATGGTAATAAATGAACTTAACAAAATAATAATATATGAAATTAATATATCATTATTTATTAATAAATTAAATGATTAATATGATTTGATATTCTAGGACATAAATTTCAGGTGTAGAATGCATTCAGACGAAAGGTAATGGATTTCTCTGAACCTCGAAATTACTTTTGGGTTTCTCGTTTTATCTCTTCACCCAATGTATTGTATGTTTATTCTTATATAATTACTAATTATTCTCTATTTATATACAAAAAATATGGTTTCTCATAGTTTATCTTAATTTTTTTGGGAATTTCATTTTTTTTAAAATGATCCCTTCTTAATTCCTCTAATTAAAAAAATATGAATAATGTAAACTTATTTGTTTTTTTACCAATTATCAATTATACACAAGAAAAAATTTAAATAATTTTTTTTAAAAAAATAATTAATTTAATCATAAAAATATATCCTTTTTTATTTATTTATTTAATAAAACTATTACACCTTTATCATATTTAATGACTCTTTATTACATTATCTTAAACCACACTAAAGTTACTCATTAATGAAGTTTCATAAAAACTCTTCTCCTTATATTCACATTAGTTGAAAATAATTATTCATGACCAATTATTATATATATTTTAATAATTCAATATGTGATTTAATCCATTATTTCATCTATATCACGATGATACACCATTGGTTTTGGAAAATTACATGATTATTAAACCAATTTCCTTCCATGGGTAACCCTTATGTTTATTACATTTTGATAATTTTTTATGTGTAACACATATGCATGAACATGTTATGATAAGTCCACTAAGATATTACTCCATTTAGTTAGATAATTTTTAGTCTCATCAAACATTATCTATGGGATTATGGAGTAGACCTAATTTATTATGGGACATTTTCATCCTTGTGATATAGTATTGGTAGTTAAACATGACACGTGTTTATGTATTCTGGTACAATGATGAACCATTCCAGTATTTATGAGATCTTATTATTCCATGTTCTATTATTTATTCTTCCATAGGTTTACTCTTTTCCCCTGTCTTTTATGTTATCATATTATTCCGTTCTTACTCATGTGATATGATCCATTCCCATTTTTATACTGTAACTGGAATTTTTTTCTTATCCCTTTTATCAGTGTATTCTATAGGTTTTCAAATAATGTTGTAGGAGTTCAAAAAAATTAGGATATCATTTTGAATTTTAATAAATAAATGTTTTATTTTAGTTTTATGTTATTAATTTTATATTCATAATATTCCAAAGATACTAGCCTTTACAATCCCTCGTTTATATTTAATGTATAATTAGGATTTAAATATTTTAAAAATATTTTTAAAAGGATTGGGTCACTATATGGAGTGTTTTGAGTTCACATATAATTTTATGGTGTGTGGGTGATTGAACATTTAAATAAACTAATATTAATCAAAGTCTTGTTTGAGTTTGTAAATATCATGTATCATCCCTGACTATAGTAAACCATAGCTCATGACTAAATTATTACATTGGAATAATATAAAAATAATATCATCCCAAAAGATAAAATAATTTAGTAATATTTGTAAACTAGATACACACTTTATTCCTATATAGAATATGAAAAAACAAACATCAACATTATTTTTTTCAAGAATATCAATATTCCATCTAGCATATCCATGAATATTAATCATTATATACAAACTGGATTTATAGTTAAAGATAATAAATAAGGTTGAGATAAATGATGGGAAGGGATATATATATTAGAATCTATCATGAATCAATGAAATTATAAATATAAAATGTTAAATAACTTAATACACATTACATTTAAATAATTTGACTATCATCATGGGATATGGAATAATCTATAAGGTAAGGTAAATAACTAAACAAACATTCCATTTAATCATTAACAATAATATCATGAATTGATAAGAAATAATTAGTATAGAAATATAGAAAAATTAACTCATATTACATTTAATAAATAACTTCACTATCATGAATAGATAAGGAATACCGTTTTTTGAAAGGTAAATAACTACACACACATTCAATTTATTAATTAAACTAATAATGAAATGAGTCTAGATATAATATCACTATGAAACTTTAAGGGATAATAACAATTTATTTCTTACTAAATTAAATTACAATTTATTAGCTTTCATTATCTTAGACATCATGTAACCTCTACTATTAATAACTTTTATTAGATATTTTTAAACTAATGGGTAGGTGTAAACTTGAAAAAAATTTATGTAAGGATATCCAACATATTCATCACCTGAGACTAATTATGTATTTATGGGATGTATAAAAATTGGATCCATCGATATTTTCATATAAAAATATTTCATCATAAATAGAATAATATATTTAATTCAAGAATAATGTCTTTCATCCAATATCCATATTTTATAATGATTATGGATTTATCAATATCTCCTAAGATACTAAAATAAAATTCAATATAGTGACTATGTGTATAAATAATATATAGTTTATGAAGTAAATATATCCTTTATTAACAATATGGATATTTAGGGGAGAAAAAAATTTCCAACTATCAAAGAAAAGTGAATATTTCAATGGTAAGATAGAGATAAAAATATGAATCATGAATGTAAATTTTAGTACATTCCATTGTAAAAAATGATCACAAAATATTTGTAAAAAGAATAAAATTGGTTTTAATATAACAATTACCCATTGAGTTATAAGTATAATACATGGGTTTTATTGTCAATTAATAGAAATACCATAAAAATATATTTAAAAACATTCTTCAAAAAATATATTTTTCTTACAATGAAAAAAATTATAAAACTAAAATTTCTCAACATATTGTAAAAATAATTTTTATTAAAAATAATATCGGCAAATTAGAATAATCTCTTAATGATTATGTGGTCTTGATGGAGGTAAATTACATACATGATATACACATTAAAAAACCTATTCCTTTCACATTTTCATTAAAAAATAGTATTTTTTGGGAAAAGGACATGATGATTACTAACAAAAAATTCAAAAAATTAAACCATGGATAATTTTTTTAATAAATAATTTGGTAATTTTTGAAATAAATTTAATATTATAGAAATGATATTTTTTTAGAAATATTATTTTCGATAGAATATAGAAATAAATATAGAATTTATTTACAAAATATAGTCAATAATTTCATGTCAAATGTGTCATGTATTGTATTACTACTACAGTACCTCTTTTATAACAATATAAGGATAAAATAAAATTTGTTTATTATACTTGGACCAAATAATTTTCTTCAACATAAATCCAAGAATAAAAATCCCTATTATAAAGAGATTGTGAAATATAACCTTCCAAAGAACCTAATACACATGTTATATTTATCTAATTAATATATTATGTGAATAAATTTTAAATCCGCATTATAGATGTTTAAATAAAATTTAATATTTTAAAAATTCATTAAACACATTATCTATGAATTTTGAAGGTAATTAAGTAATATTTCCAACAGATAAGAAATTGAGTTATGAAATTATTCACACATTGGTAACTTTTATGTCAAATATCATTTTCTAAAATATTTCAAATTTAACATTAAAACAACATGAATTATTATGGAATCATTATATTACATGTCAAGGGGAAGTATATAAAATATCTAATAGAAATTTGCTAAAAGACATTCTATATGCCTTAAGGAAGGGAAATTGAGACAATGTAAAATAACTTACACATCCTTTTGGATGAAAGTAATTTAATAACATTTATTATTTATTTAATAATATTATCAGTTTATAAACTAACCATATTAATATTTATAATATCATGTATTATCCTCTTATAATATTTTACCTCTCAATTATTAATAAATTTTCAATATTTTTTTTTGTTTTAGGTGTTAATTGACTTGTTTTATCAGAAGTGATTTGTCATGAAATATTTGTTTATATTATATCAAAATTAATAATAATATAAGATATTACATATTGACTCATTCTATACATTTTTGGAATCATTATATATTTTTTCATGTGGAAAATTAATTGCATCGCTTTATGTATATATTAGGTCGTACATACGCACAAGCGATGATATAATTCCATTAATGAGTGAAAGGATAAATAATTACAAAATATATAAATATTAAAGAACCCATATAATGTTATTTATATTTTATAATACCAATTAAATTTCATGGAATGTGTAACTGATAAAACAAATACCATCGCTTCATGAGGTGGTTTCCAGAGGTACATATAAGTGAAATTATCTTATTTCAATAAACATGAAATGTTATAATATATATGTGATATTATAATTTATTAAGTATATTAATATAATGAAATTCATATACATGTGTCAAATACATCATTATATATATCCTCTAATGGTGGTGCTGAAAAATGAATTACATAGATTCATGAGACGACAGTCTTCTGTACACATGATCGACAGTTTCCTTTCCCATTTGATGAATATGAGATGGATATAGGTTCTAAACCTAACATAATGAAATGTAATTATATTTATTTTATTTATATTATTATATAATAATTGTTTAACAATATTTTTAATTATCTTAAGAATATACAATAAAAAATGATCCTTTAAGAACGTAACCTCATCTTTGGGAAACTTCTTTTGTTTTACACCTAAATGCATGACGGTTTGTATTTATGGTCAAAAAAGTGAAAAATATTTTCGTATGTGATTAGGGAAGTTATTTTTTAATGTCTGGGATGATCCATATGGATTTGGATGCCGGAAGAGAGGAGTACAAGGGGTGACCCTTTATAAGTGGCGAGAGGACACACATTTAATATTTTTAAAAGAGTTAATTAATCCCACATTTTAATCATTCCAAAATAATTTAAAAGGGGTAATTATAGAACCTTAGAGGTTAGAAAATTATAATGGGGCCCTAAAATTGGGTTTTTAAAGGTTTTAGACCTTTTTAAACAATAATTTTTATGTTCAATCGCATGTAAACCCATTTCTACGTCAACTACAATAATTAATATTTTTTCATTTTAAATATTATTCTTGTTAAAAAAAGGACCTTATTATATAGTATAAATTATTATAAATCCAAATAAGGAATCTATTTTTGGAAATTTAATTACTAAATGTGACCGAATCTAATTTAACCTTATAATCGTAGACCCAATAGAAAATTTGGATTCCAAATAGAGCATTCTCATAATTATTGATGTTTTCTATTTCATAACATTATATTAAAATACTCGAAGGACATAATTAATTATATAATAGATTAATTGAACACATTTTACATTCATTCCTATTTAAAATATAATTTTACCTTATAAGATGATTATATAGAAAGGCGACATTCAATAAATATTAGTATTTTTCATTTTGCATCAAATATTGAATATTTTTAGAAAAAACCATAAAATTCACTATAAGATAGTTTTGATATAATTATTTTAAAAGTGAATGATATTATTGATAATATATATTACCAAAGCGATGGATTTTAATTTTAAATAATGTAGAAAAGGGGGGCTAAAACCTTTTTTAAAAATAATAATATTTTTTAAGAAAACATTTCATTTTCCATTTAAATGAATTTTTTTTAATATTTATTTTGTAGATCACCATAATTTGAAAATTGTAGTAATTATTATGTATACCAATAAAATTAGTGACGTTGATATAATGGTATACTATATAAATGTTCATTTCATATCAAGGTTACATGTTCTTCCAGTTATCAAAGAGACCAAATTTCATGAAATATATTTTAATGGATGTCTAATCATGGTGTCACATGCCACACATGAGATAAAATACAATTTAATTATTATATAATTTTAAGTTGTTACATTTCAATGATTTTGAATTGTTCATGATCAATAATTTAATAATCACTGGGGATATAATCATTGGTTGATATTGAAACCATAACTTATAACTAATGTGGAAATTTGACATAGTGGTTGAGGATATTCATTTCTTCTAACTCAAATAAGGGTATCATTATTTATGATAAGTCAAGATATGTTCATGGATAACTATTATTCATGTAATTGATAAACCATTAAAAGAAATGAATTGATATCAAATGATATGTTTTTAGAATTATATTTCAATAAATGTTCATTGAATAAAATCATTATTGATATATGGTTAACTTTTAAAAATATAGGGACCTGCAGTAGGATGTGGATTATGACGAAATGGTAATTGGAAAGACTGGGTAATGGAGTATGAGGTACTTTTTATAGTATTCTGGATGATAGTTTTTGTTACTAATTTGTGAAACATTAATTTTATAAACTTTAATTTAATTTATATTTTTTTAAAATTTAATGGAATGTTTATAGAGTAATGGATATCATTTTATTATTGTATTTTATTAATTAAATCTATTTTAATCAGTTTACTTTAATATTTTTTTAGTGGATTGAACAACATTTTGATTGACATGTTTTTTTTTAAATTTCATAACATGTATCAGTTTTAACTGCCTCTAATTTTTTTCGGTGGTTTTAAAAACCATATAAAATGTGGTGACACATTAAACAGCCACAAAAATGGTAAATTGCCATATTTAGTGGATAATTTTACTTCCCTTAAATAGACATTCTATGGAACGAGTAATAATAATTAATAAAACCATATCTAAATATTTTCCTAGATAAGAATATACTAATTTGTAAAAACTAACAGCAAAATATTACGATATCAACAGAAATGAAAGCATTGTAAATAAATAAAAATCCATTGATACATGTTTAATATCATTTTTTTCATGGATATTTAAGGAACCCCCAAAATAACAATTTTTTTAAGACTTCCTCAAAATCTAAAAAACTACCACTATATTAGATTGTTTCAGGATTATGTTGAAATTAAATGTGGATTATTTATAATGTTTTTAAATGAAATAAATGTTTTATGAATAATTATCTTATATTTTGTATATAAATTATCATACAATATATATATAATTTAAAAATATTACATAACATTTATTGGAAAATATAATTTTTACATTACATGAAAATTTAATATATTTATAAAAATATTCTTTTTAATGAATAATATTAATATTTCAAACGATGAATGTAAAGTATTTATATTCAAATATTTATGGAATATACATAATTATTTAGCTAATGTTATAATATATTTATGATTGCAAATTATTGTTTGAATCTATAATTAGTAATAATATAAGGTATAGGTACTTAAAATGTTCATTTATCTAAATGTTATTCATGTATTTAATTAATAATAAAATGCTTATATTTTTAAATCTTTTGAAATACTTATTTTATGAGATAAAATACATCATATAAAATTATAAATCACTTCATTAGATAATGTGTATGATTACAAAACATTTAGTTTTTTTCTACAATGACATTAGGGAAAAATTGAATTAACGATTTTAAAAATTATGGTAGAATACTGTTATCACATATTGGGTGTTAGATTTATTGTGTATCAAATTCCCTATTGATTAATGTCTCTCTATAGAGGGGGACGTGGGATGAGACTACCTTCTAGCTTGGAATCATATTCATTATTCTATAATGGTGTGTGTGGGGATGGAGGGGGGTTGGATAATTGTTTCTTTGAGCTTATTCATAGTGATATTTTAAATATAATATAATTCTAAAAAATAACATAATGATTTTATATATGTTACTCAAGGGATGAATTTGAATCCTTATTTATATTTTTGACTTCTATATTTGTGTAAACTAAATGGTGGTTAGTTTAAATGGTTACACTATAATTTGTATTGAACATATTGACTTGGTTGATGAAAAAATATTCTAAAACTAATTCCTTATAATCATGTTTGCATAATTAATATAACATGGGAGAAATCAACAGGTTAAATCACCTTTAAATACTATGTGTTATATTCCTTTTGTAGATGAAATTATTTATTCCTTGATAATCCATATGTGTAAATTCACACCAAATAATTGAACCATAGGATTATTTTGTGTAATAAAATAATGAAATATGTTACACTAAATCAAAATTTGGAAGGTCTTTATAATGTATAGTGCCCCCAGTTCATCTAATTTTAAGATGTTCATAAAATTTCTATTAGGTTACACTTATCTGGGGAACCCTAAAGATTTGGATACCTAAAGATTTTTTTTTGTTTATCTATATGATCCAATTAATAAAACCATTACCTAAAAAATAACATAGAACCATATATGATATTATTAGGATTCTTCCCTACCTATATAGATATTTTTTGAGTGGAATAATAAAGAGTAAAAATTTATTATTTAAATATAATTCATTTCTTATGAATGTATATGATGTATTTAACTGGGATTAAAATTTTAGTTGGATCATATTTAAGGAAATTCTTTAATAAATTATATGAAAACATGACACTCATGTGATGAGAGAATATATTATAATCAACTAATGTCATCATCATCAAAAATAAATTCTTAATTAATCCTAATAACATAGAATCATAATATAGAAAACTCCATAGAATATTAACATAATAATACTTCTTCTAAATGATAAATGAATAATGTGTTTGGGAAATAACTTCGTGGGTAACAAAGTGTTAAATTTTAACAATATATTAAGATAGATTATTATGATGAAAAACAATTATTCAATTTTTGTTTGAGAGAAATTATACGAAAAATGACCTAATGAATTTTATTATTTAATCATACACTCAAAATAATTAGGTTTGTCAATTATATTTAATATTATTGAGATTTAAAATGTCTTGGTGAGGCTAAATTCCTCTTAATGTATTCTTTAGAGTTAATGATTCATTTTACTATTAACAGAATAAATTATTCCAATAATATGTTATAGTTTAAGAATTGTTTCACAGTTTTTTATTATGATGATAATTGATTTATATTTAATGTGATACCTTGGTTCTAGTTCCTTCTAGATAGAACACAGGGTTAAAATTATAAACCATAAGAATATTTTTTGGATATTTTAATTATGTTTTTAAATTAACCAATAATTTCCATAGTGCATGAGTTTATTATTAATAAAAATTAGTGATTTCATATGATAGAATTTTTTTCATAATTAAAGATGTCCTGGGAAATCTACAAAATTTCCATATCACTTGATAGTGGTATAAAAATTTATAATTTAGTTTTTAACGTTATGTGACTAGAAATGTTTATTTTTCATGAATTTTAAATATATAGGAGTTGAAAATCATGATAATAAATGACTGGGTTTATGTTTTTCATTAAATTGTTGGAGAAAGAGATTCTGCAATAGGTATTTTAATGAAATATATTTTTTCAAGTATAATTAAATATAACTAGATTATGTGTTACATAATCTCATTACTCTTATAATATAATAGATGTTGATCATTAATAATGATTTATTATGAATATTATTTGGCAATAAATTATACAAATAGGGATTATGATTTATTGTATTCTATAAAATTTATTAATATTAAGATAAATATAAAATTATTTTATTGAAGGTAATTTTTTATCATACTATTTGTTAGAATATGATTTAAGATTCTTCCACTTCTTAAATGTGTAATATTTTGATAAATACTCATTTTTAGGATAAATATGATTTCAACACATATAAATCCATATGTGTCATGGGTTAATTAACTTATTTATTATCTATTCCTTTTATATTAGGAGAAGTATTATTTCCAAACACAAATAATTTGTGTATCTTATCATGATATTCTAAAAAAACTATGACTAAGAGGCTAGTGTGAGTATATCTCAACATTAAAATTTGAATAGTTGAAAATTAAAATTTCCACTATTCAAAAGCTATATTGGTTTCTCTTTATATCTAAATTTTTTTAAAATATTCTTGTATAGATAATTATAAAGAGTTAAATTTAGGTAATATTATATTTAAATACCTCTATATCCTAGAGGACAATACTGGTCCAAAAACAATGTGAAATGTCACATTATCCAAAAATGGTTTAGGATGTGTTTGTGAGTAATAATGTATGTAGTTATATTATTTTTCAAGGGAAATGTTTGATAGAAAAAGAATCTAGAATAATTATTTTAAACATATAAATATTTATAATTAGGAAATGGATTTTTAAATCATAACATTTGACATTGTAAATTCATTGGGTTTGAATATATATAAGTATTTTCTCATTAACAATTTGATTCCTAAATATAAAAATTATGAAATCCTAATTTATTTATATAAGAAACCAAATAAATATATTAGCAGTGTGGGGGTTATAAAATTTACACATAGAGGTGTACATAGTATTATATGTAGATAGAATTAAATAACATTACCATATAAAGTGATATAACCCTACGGATGATGTAGATATTTATTTTATATAGAATTAAAGATTATAATTTATGTGGGATTTATTATGAATTCATAATTTATATTTAGAAGTATAATAATATTTGATAACAATTATATCTATATTTTATCATTTTTTCACACACATATATATATATATATATATATCATGATGTAAAATGAAAATTGACTACTAAATATAATTTACTTAGTTATCCCTAACTCGTTTTCACAATGAATTATTATAGGTTATGATTAAATATTAATGTTAGAGTGAGTAGGATTCTCACATAGAGATATATATTACATCTATGAGGCACAAAAACAAAGGGAATGTTTCTCTGTGCACATTCTAAAACCCACTTCTTATACCCCATGGTGTTTTATAAACTATTTCATTAGTAAAATAGAGGTCAACTTATCATATTATGTCCATATTACCTATGTATGATAGGAAATATAACCTAAAAACATTCATACTGTGACACCCTTATTATGAATTATATTTCATCTTATCTAATTAGGGGTTGGTTGGGAATATTGTTATTTATATTATCTATTAGAGATAAAAAGTATTTGGATTTTCTTATTTATTGATTTCAAAAAAATGAATGACCTCAAATGAGACTGACTAGGGAGTGTGTAGCCACACCAAGATAATATATCTGAGGTTCTTACCTATTCATAATAGGGAAATATGATGTTCTCATTCAATTTTAGTAAATAAAATGAGTTTTCTACATCCACCTTCTCAAAATACAAAAAGATATTCGAGAATAAATGTGTTTTCTATATAGAATCAATATATACCATGTCACATGGTCTCTTGATGTCTAAAAAATTGAAAATATAAGAATGAAAGCTACGATGATATGTGAATGATTGAAATAGAGGTAGATATATATATTTTTATGGAGATCACATAAGAACCCTTTTAGCTGGAGTACTATAGACTCAGTACAAGGTTCCACTTATTCTTAATGATTATGTATGTGATGATTCATATTTTTTGTAAATGTAATAAATGTTTGTGTTGCCACATTTTTTAGTTAACTAAATTTTGATTGGGTATGGATTATAGAGCGATTCCAAATGTTTTTTAGATTTTCATTCCAAAAAGGGGTTTGGATGGGTATTCACAAGGTACTATATATAATTTGACATCATGTCATCTTCATGATATAATATAAAAGTATTATAGAATACATATTAATGATTTTTGGATATTATTTCAAGAGTTATTAGATATGATATGATATACCATGATATGAAAATAAATGTCATATAGGATTTAGTGTAACTTAGTGATTAATGTATAGGGATTTTCATTAAATACATAAAAAACTCATGTGATTCATTTAAGTGATTCATAGGCCTTAATGTAGTTGTATTGTATGGAGTAAGAACTCATGATACTCCAATTCCATTCCCAATCCATGATTAGAATTGGGCATGTCGTATAAGGAGCGTGAAATGTGGCTTCATGCTAGCAGAATTCTTATTGTAATATTTGACTGACTAGAAATTGTATAGAATATAAGTATTTTTTATTAACATATCCTATATTAATAAAATTAAAATTATTTTCGTTTAATTATACATTAAAATTCACCTGAAATGGGTTAAAATTTATTTTAATCAAATGTCAAACACATTAATGTTTTGATCAATATTATAACAAAGTTATCCTAATGGAACTATTAAAAATATGTAATACGAGTGAAGGATTTTTATTCATTAATGTGACAGATGAACTATATATGGTATTATCTTATGAATTACAATGCGTGAGTTTATATAGTAATAATAGAAGATAGTCCTTCATTTCAAGATAATCCCTATTAACATGTGATGGAAAGGTTGTGAAATTCATGTGTGGATGTCTGGATGTGACTCTTAGAATTCCAAAGGCCTTGTATACCTTATCTACTTAATTAGAGTCACCATATCACTATGAAGATGGATGGAACCAATTATTATAAATAATTATTAATGTTGGTCCATGAATATTTCCAAAAGAGAGGATGACTTTTGGGTACTTATTGTCATCATTGTCAAACAATTAGAATGATTAACATGGTTATAGAATATATTTTTTGAATGTTTCATGATTTTATAGAATTTTTTAAATTATTTTTTACATATTTTCTATTTCTATCCATGGGTTATATTTTCATGGGATTCTAATTCCTTCCATTAATTAAAAAATTCATTGTTGATCCCATATAAATTAAATTAATGGAGCCTGAGTTCATCTCAATACAGAAGATATGATGATGGCCTCAATAGAGAAGTAGACAACTAATGTAGTATAAGATTATGAATAATATAGAGTTATTTGTATTTAATTTTAATTCAATGGGGTTCTTAAGGATCCTTATATAAAAATATAGAAGAATATTAATAATTTTTTTGATATGAGTCATTCAGATATGTAAATAATACTGAAATGGAAGTTTATTTTCATGGATAAAATATAGAGGAATGTGATAAAAATCACCTTAAATAGGAATAAGATATGAATTATAGATTAAATATTAAATAATTGGACATGATTTTTTATGATCCAAATATATATTAAGTATAATTTTATGAAAATTGTGTCAGTTAAGGATGATTTTGTATCATTGGGATATAAGAATTAGTTATAGTCAAAACATCTATTTTTTGGAGAATAATAATTTTGGGTAATTATTATTTGAATTTATGAATGAAATTTTAGATTGAGAAAAAAATCATTAAACAAATGTCCATAACTAAAAAAACATTAAACAGATGTTCACTACTCAAAACCATGTTTCTCGGGTAAAACCAGTATTAAGAATGACAACTTAACATCAATGTCAATGAATATATATATGAAAATAATAAGGAATCATAAGAGAGAATAAATTCAAACCAATTATGAAATTATGAAAATTAAATTAATTATACAGAAGCAGGATATATATAGAGATATAACGAAAATCAGATATTTCCCTTAATGAAGTGCTAGTTTTTTTTGGTTTTATTAGATACACTATATCCTATTGTATTGAGATGGCATTTTATTGATATAGAAAATATATTTTTCAATATGTATATCAATGGTATCAATATCACATATTTACCAATTTGATATCATTTAATTTTTTTCAATTTTAGGGATGTTTTGAAATTAATTATTAAAACTCATCATTTAAATAATTTAAAGTACTTTAAATCACTTATATATTATTGTTGTAAAGCTTTCAATATTGATCCAAATTGAGTAATTAAATTTTCAGTCATCCTATGTTCATGGACTGAATCTTTTTCAAATGTGATAAGTGTCAATTCGAACATCTCGATTCCCAAATAAATATTTCAATGTGAAAAATTATTATTTTTTCTAATATAATTTACCCACCTCACTAAATGGGTTATAATTTAGGAATTTGGTGTACAAATTTAGTGATTCAATATGTAAAAAATGATAACACAGATATTTATCTCTATATTAAATTTCATTTTAAAACTCATTCATTAAGAAGGTCAATTGGTGTGTTAAAGTGAGTTGATTTAAAGATACACTTCCCCTAGAAAAAATTTAATTTCTTTTAACAAGTTATAAAATTTTCACCATATATCATGAAGGGATAATTTTTTCAGGTAGAAATACAATAAGAGTGGTAACAACATTTATGAAGGAATATTATGGATATTATGCTTGTAACTGAACAAAAATAAATTCAATATTCTAATAACATATTTTGGACATCTCCTTTTCGTAACCTTGCACATATATTTTCATCTCCATTTTATTTCCATGGATTGATGGAATGATTAAGGGGGTAATTATAATTAATATATTCCTGATAAAATACATTATATTGAATATAACCAAACCATTATGGGATAAAATCCATTTTGTGGGGGGAAAATGATCTAAGGACCCTTCCCTTTTGAGTTTGGTTTTTCATTTAATTTTTATTATATTTCTCCTGAAACTGTTTTCATGCTCAAAGGAGCTCTATTTTTTTTATTGAATTTTGATTCTTCTATATTTATCTATAATGATGTTAAATTTTTTTATGTAAATTTTTTATTCTAATTTATTAATATTATTTAGATGTGGTCTCCCCATTGAGAAACACGTGTTTAATTTGTTTTTATTTCTCAGAGGTCTTCAAGTAATTAGATCTCCTTGATAGGAGGATAAACACCCATATTTTAGGTATCTATATGGTTTCCAAGAAATTTAGTTTTTCATTTTTATGGATTTTATTGAGAAATGATAATTATGATTTGAAAATTTATTTAGAGAATGAAAAAGAGAGTATTTGAAGATCAATATTTTTCCACCACTTCTCTTTTGTGTATTTTTCATTAGTCCCTCTTACTTTTATTTTATATTCAATAATAGAAAATTTTATGATAATAAAAAAAATCATTTAACATATTTTATATTATTCAAATAACAATTTTTTATTTATTAGTTTACAAAAATTGACAATGTGATGGTTTGATAACATAACAATGAAACTCTTCATGAGCCTACCCTAGGATGACCAATGTAATTCATTTTTAAAGTGAAAAATATGGGTAGGGCATACATGAATGAAAACCTTCATCATCAATTTGGTTTCATTATTTTGGAGGATTCCTATGTTTATGTTATTTTTTTATGAATTTTATGGATATTTACTACTAATTTAGAGTCCTAAAAAAATTTAATGTGACTAAACATATGACTAAATTAATAAAATAAAATTTAGAAGTCTAGAAATGAAAAATTCTTAAAATCTAAATTTAAAGAAAACTATTTTCTGATCTAGGAATCTTATTTTCTAATCCAGCAGAATTATTTTTCACTATAGAATTGAGCTTCCATGATTCCTAAATTAACTGAAAATGTTGAAATTTATTCTACTTAATTAAATGAAATTAAATAATTGAATTCTCAGAAAGATATGAAATTAATAGAATATACTCTCCCACCAACCAACTATATTAACTTTTATTTTCTTGGTGGCTTGAAAAAATGTTTAGAATTTCAATTTATAAATTCAATGGAAGAAATCATCATTGATCCACCAATTGAAGTGTCTTTGAGGAATAAAATGTATTTGGGAAAATGATAGGCTACCATTGTTGAAAATAAAATTTCATGTTATGACCCACTTTTGGAAGATGAAAAATTAGGAAAAGTTTATAAAACATTTTCTAAAAAGGATTTAACAATTGAACAATTTATTTTTGATGAAAATATAAGGGAACCTGATGTAGTTAAAACTGAATTTTATGTGTGTGAAAAATCTTATTTTGGAAATACATACACAAATTTCAAAATAAATATTTAAAATGTAGAATATGATCTCATGAAAATTATTACAATGCTTGAAAATAAGGAAATATATTTCTATATATTGACATATCTAGGGAAAAAAATGACAAAGATCACATTCTAATCCACTATTCTAGTTTATTTATATAATAAAACGTTAACACTTACTCCCAATGAATATTTAATGCCTTTTTATATTGAGTAGACTAGTTTTTCATTTGTAGAGGATTCTAAGGATTGTATTGAAGAAATAAAGGTGTGACCAAATGATGAGTACATGGGTATAAACTAGGATAGTTGTACCAATTCACATTCTAAATCCTAAATCATTTTTGAAGCAAAAACGAATGATGAACCAGATCATAGAAGTAAATTTCAACTACAATTTAAGTATATTTGTAAGAATAGTGTCTTCTAAATATTCATTTAATATTTTTCCCTCTTATAATATATCACTAAAATCACAAATTCATGGAGTATAATCTAAAAATATTTTATTTTTGGAGATTCTACAACATTTGAAAACCTAAAAATATTGGATAAAATTCTTCTTTTTTGTTCATAAAGAAGAATCCAGACCCACCATTTGAATAGAGATCAAGCTAGAAAAAAAATTAATATAGATAATAAAATCCAACCACCCAATTGGGGATTAAAATTAATAATAATGATCTTTTTTATTGTTTCAATAAATTAAGAACTTTTGATTTTTTTGGACACAATGTTTCACCTTTTAAAAGGCTTTCTCAAGGCCTCGACTAATCAATAAAACTCATATTTGTCTTTACATTCAACCATTTTTTCACCTCCCATGTACTTGATTTTACCATCAAATTGTAAAATAGGAATAATATACAAATTATACAAAGTAATTGGGGGGTATAATCCTTAGTATTTTAGAATGTTTTATGTTTTCTTTTATAATTTATCTTATCGATTTTTTATTAAATTTTTTTTGATTTGCATAAACTTTTTGTTACATGTATAAATATTAATGTAATGATTTTATATTGAAACCATATTAAATGAAGTATTCCATATTTAGTCATGGAACAAAACATAAATGATTGCTAATATATATTATGATCTAGATTCAAATTTTTGAAATTCACGAAATGACAATTTATTTCTGAACTGCATTCCATGAATGCCATACTAGGATGAAAATAACATTCCAATGAGGACTCTAAACCATTTAATTAATCTTTTCCATATTACCTGACTTATTGAGAGAACTAAATTATTTTATTTTATACCAGAAATTCCAATGTTTATTTCAATGTTTATGATATTTTTTGAACATGTGTAAAAATGGTGGAGGATATTTTTTTCAGAGTGAGTGACCATTTTTTAAAAATTTACCCCTATTTATTTTTACCACCTAATTTATTTTATAATTTTGAACCCCATGTATCGATGTAATTCCTATTATTTAATCCACATTATAAGAAAATATTCTCCTTCCAACCTACCAAGGAATTGAAAATGCATGATCTGGTTGAACAGAAGTTGGGGGGTAAGATGACATATTGTGCCATACATCAGTCGGTGTTACATAGGGTGGAAAATAAAATTATTTGGATATTAATTAAATATTAAAAATGATATTCGTTTGAATGTAGTATCTTTCTGTAGATTTCTTTGAAAATGGAGCTTTTCCTTTCTGGAGATCCAAAAAAAGAACGATGATCCTTTTTGGAGGTTTAGAATGAAAATTGAAAATTTGAAAAACAATTACTATGAAATTACTATGGAATTTGAGATGTTCAGTAAAACCCTTGAATGAAATTTTTTAGTTTTTTTTATTCTATTTTATTTCATAATTTTTTTGAAAACATCATTAAGTAGAATCTAGAAGCGTGCATTTTGAATCAACAATGAGCCAAGGCATCTATTTCTACCTAATAATTTTTAACATTTAAAACCCAACAAGCCTTAAACCGTTGAAAAAATATTTATGTACTTGTGATGGATATTTTTCCATAACATTACTGGTTGGAGACATAAGTAATTCTAGGTTCAATAGGGACATTTTCATTTATTTGGATGAGAAAAACGTTTTCTAAAACCCAAATCATGTGTTAAGGGGTAAAATTAAGAAGCTAGTCATACTTGGGTATGATGAAGTGAATAAAATAATAATTAAATGAATTAATATAATGATTAATTCTTATTTGTATCTTATGAAGAGCCATGACTGGTTGGGTGACCTGATTATGTTCTTGTGAATTTTATTGGAATTTTTTTTTAATTGGGAATTTATTTTGATGCTCTATTATCCATGAGTCGATACGATAAGTGTGGGGGAATTGATGTAAATAATATTTAAACTATTTTTAATATGTATTTCAATTATTTAAACCTCTCTGTTTTACCAATTTGATATTAATTTAATATTTTTTGATTTCAAGGATATTTCTAGGATGGAAGTGAAATTTGATCAATTATAATATTTTCACTATTTCAACCACTTATGTATTTTTAGAATAAGTTTTTCAATATTGACCTAAATTTATTAATAAATTTCATAGACCTAATAATTGTATGAATAAAAATTTTATTTTTAAATTTTCCAAGTGTTTATTAGAATATAAAAAGTCCCAAAAAACTCATTTATTATAGAAAATTGTTTTGGAAAACATATTTAACCTTTATTAAATGTGTTATATCTATAGTTACAGGTGTCCAATTTGAGTTATTATACCTAGAAATAATAGACCACAAAAATAATCATATATTAAAAAAATAAAATAATTATACTCTATCACTAATATAGTCATGGTCCACTTGAATGTGGAAGGATTTGACAAGATACATGGGACAGAAGAAGTGAAGTTCATTAATCTGGTTATAATTTTTTACACTTTTCTATAGAAGATAAACTTTTATAGGTATAATGATATGATATATATGAAAATATATATATTATTAATCATTTTTTATATTTTTCCAAGAATTGGCTTTACATAGAGCTATCATTCTGAATAAAGATTCAAGATAATTTCTTTTCAACCCCTTTACCTATCTATTTTAATTCCAATGTAATTTCATTTTATGGTTGGATTGATGGAGGGTATTATGTTGGAGAAGATATATAATATAATATAAATTACATTGATTATAAATAATTCCTGAAGGGATTATATCCATGTGGTGGGGGGAATATAGGTCCCAAGTACTCATCCATTCCGAGTATGGTACATCATTTTTTTCTTATAATATGTTGATGAAACAATATTCATGATTGGTGAAGGTCTATTTTCATTCATTAATTTAGATTCATTTATTTTGATATATATTTTTATTCATATTATTTAATTTTTTTATATATTCTTATTGTTTAAATTTCCTTAGGAGAGGTCTCCCCTTTGAGAATAGTGGGTTTAATCTTTTTTGGAGTATATGTGGGCTTCGAGTAATCTAATCAAATTAATATGCTAATCAAAACCCATAATTTATTTCTCCAAATAGAGTATAAGAAATTTATTTATTAACATGATGTTATATTTTGTGATCATTTTATAATATAATTTTTTAATCTCATCATATATTTATAATCTGAGTGTCTTAATATCGATGTTTTTCCACCTCATCCATCTTTTTGTTTGTTTTTCCTTTGTCCATCATGCTAGTGTTTTCTAATCACTAACTGTAATATTTGTTGAAATATGATTTTTTTAATTTAACATAGGTTAACTCATATAAATAACAATTTTTAGATTTATATATATATTTAAATAATATTATCAAATTGAAAATTTAATGACTTATACAAAAACTACATTGCGAGACAACAAATTGGTCACCACTATATTACATATTTATTGGCGGAATTTTTGACTGGTGTAATGTGACTGAAAATATTTGTTTCATTTATATAAATGGATAATATATTGTATGCCAACAAATGAAATTTTGAATGTATTATTCATATAAAAATGCTAATCTACTAATTAGTTAAAATTATAATTTCAAAAACTGAAGGGATAATGTAGAAGATTTTATGAATAAAAAAGGAATATCATCTTATATGAAGTTCAAATAAATATGTTTTCTAGATAACATGGATAATTTCAATTGAAAATAATGTTTTATTCTCATGATAAAGTATATATTTTTTATGTATTACATTTAATAATAATAATGTACCTCAAAGCTTGTATAAAGTCATCTAAAAAATTCCGGATTGAATAGAATAAGACTAAGAAGGAAAATTAGGAAGTAGCATACATAAATGAATAAAATAATTATATCATTTGGATAATAGAAATTAGGGTAAAATCTCACATAATAATAAATATAAATATAAATAATAATAGAAAGAGTATATTTTATAGAATAGTTTGTTTTTGAATTTATAGAGCATTATAGATAGAAGGATGTGAAAAAAATGGTTGGATAATTATAAACACAATAAAAATATTATAATTTAATATTGTGATCACTTTCATTAAAATATTGAGTATTTTGCATATTTTTTGATTAGTAATTGAAGTAACATTGAGAAAAAAAATGTTACAAAATACATTTTAGGACTGATAATTCACATCTGAGAAGCTGGAGGACAGATGAAAATTTATATCTAGTTAATAGATATCATAATACATGCATTTTAATATTAGAAAAAAATATCATTTAATTATTATCTAAGACATGATAATAAATAAATTATGTATAAATTATCAAAATTTATATTTGTATTCGACATTCATAACATGAATCATGATTGTAAAAAGATTTTAAATTCCTATATAAAAATAGATGTGTTCCAAAATATATATCCCCTTAATAAGAAGGGATAATCAGGTTTATGAATTTTATCAAATGGATATGTATGGTCTAATTTGATTGGTTCGTATATTGGGTGAAAGATATTTCAACATATTTTTTATGTATTTTAGCAGGATGACGTGTACCATGTGAATATGATAAAATATGAAAGTGCTATATTTTTTAAAAAAAAATTGCGATGAAAACGAAAAGGTGAAACTAGATAAACTATTGAAATTATAAAATAAAAAAATTAACAGTGTTTTAATCCTATGTGTATTAAAATTATATTGAAAATAAGGGTTATAATACTGAGGTATCTTCTTTGATAAATAATATGTAGAATGGGTTTATGGAATGAATAAATCACATGTTCAATAACACAAGAATCATGTTGTTTATTAATTGAGAAATAACACATCACTATAAGAAAGTAGTGGTTCTTATATATATATATACACACTCAAAATTGATTATTTCATTGTTTGGGTGTTTAGAAGATTCCATATGAAATGTTACATAGAAGGAAACCCATGTTGGGGAAACATAGAGTATTTGGAGGAAAATTTATCACCTAAAATAAATAAGAGATTCATGTAAAATATAGTGATACAATATTTATAGGTATTTTAATATAATAGTAATCAAAAATTATGTTCTACATGGAGTTTAATAAAAGGATTAATATGATTTTTAGAGTAGTGATGAAAATGTAGTTGATAATGAATCCAGATATGATTTTTGAATTTCTATTTGTGAATAATTATTTAAATAAAATTATAAAGTAAATAATATTTTTGATATTTTATAAATATTCATAATATCATGATGCTATAATTGAATCAAAAAAGAAAAAGGTGAAGAGTATAGTCAAACCATTTACTAATTAAAAAGGTTTAACAAAAAAAAAATTCATGAGAAATATAATTTTAGGAAAATATACTATTAGTTATAAAGGATAATGTTAATGAGTGAATCTTCTCTCTTATTATTGATTAAGGCATCGTATTCTGAATAAATAAAAATGTATTTGTTAGGGATTAATTCTATGATGAAATGTTAATATCAGAATGATAAAAATCATATTTTAGATCTTATAGATAGATAAAATCATCATAATAATATTTGTAAAAATTGATTTTTCATGAATTATATGGTAAAAAATGGCGGAGTAATTTAAAATAAAAATGGATTTCTTATAAATTAAATACTCTGGTAGTAGTAATTTATGACTAAAAGGTATCACTCTAGTTTCAATAATAGACATTATCAAACATTTATTTGTTCCAATTGTTCAGAAAAAGTAAAAACATAACAAATGGATGTGAAGAAAAAGTTTTCAACTGGAGTCTTTAATAATATGTTTATATATAACAATCAAAAGCATTTGTTCAAAGAAATGATGATTTCAAAGTGCATATTTTGATAAAGGATTGGTATGGTATGAATCAAGTACATTATTCATGGTATTAATGTCGAGATACTTTATCGAGATATATATAATTCAATATTTTAGGGTTTTATTACAACCAATATTTATTTATATTATAAGTTAATTATTCTAAGAATATGGTGTAAATTGATGAAAATGTATTTTTAGAAAATATATATTGAGGGTTTTATTACAAAATATATTTATTGATATTATAGGATAATTAGTTTTTAAATATGTTGTAAATTGATAAAAACGTGTTTTTAGAATATATATATATATATATATATATATTCTTAATATATGATTTTATAATTTGGGATGAGATTAGTTAGGGAGTGAAATTTGTTTCAAGGGAATAAAATTCAAAAAAATTTATGATGTCTATTTATATAATGATTGAAATATGAAAAAGATTTTTTTAATGAAATTAATAATGTATGATTTAAATAAAATCTTAACTCTAATGGTTATGAAGAAGAAAACATGGTAGAATTGTGGATAGTGTGACGTTGGAATCTAATATTTATAGAATAGTCTTATGTATTTTTATTCTTTCATAATATACCAATGCCATATACTACATTGTAATGTTACCGGATGAATATTTCCTATTATTTTAAAGGAAATATATTCATTAATAAGTGTTGATAATAATGGGAGAAATACATTGAACAAT
The DNA here is from genome assembly GCA_963277665.1 of Viscum album. Lineage (NCBI taxonomy): Eukaryota > Viridiplantae > Streptophyta > Magnoliopsida > Santalales > Viscaceae > Viscum > Viscum album. The sequence continues at coordinate 608,293,404 of OY728129.1, read as the reverse complement.
TTATTACATTATTGTTTTATAAGATAATACATTTCTTGAATTATTATCCTATTATGATGGAAATTGGGCTCATGAAAATGTGGTTTAATATTAAAAGAATAGTGCATAATTATACATATGAATAAATCATATAGGATAAATATTGAATAAATGATATTTTTATATTGATCACTATATTGTAGAAGTATTTTTAGTGACTAATGTTTTTATGCTACTTTTATTAATGAAGAATAAATTAAATGTTATTGGTAATGTGGTAAGAAACCCAATACTAATTCAATGAAAATTCCAAAGTTAAATTGAGTTAACAAAGAATATTGTAATGTATTACTTGAAACATAACATTGAAATATACAATTTTTTTAAAAATTTGAAGGTCTAGAACATCATTGTGAAGTAGGAAATTATCATAACAACAAGTCAGGTGGAAGATATCTTAATAAATCCACTGAATGAAGATGTATTTGAGAAGCACTAGTTGATCATCATATTTCAACAAATTCCTTCAAACTGGAGAGGTGTGGAGTACCCAAATCCATATTTAACATAATTCTATATTTGGTTGGTGATAGTTATTTGTTGAAAATTATATTTTATTGGATGCATTCAAGAAGGGTGAGAAACTAACCATGAGGATTTCGAAGATGTAAATGTTTTATATGTTTTTTGGACCACATTGTTTAATTTCACTTCATATCTTTTTTCAAGCATTTATTTTTGGATCATAATTAAATATAGATTTCATGAATGCAAAATAATAATACATTGATTTGAGGAATTAATAGTAATTTGGTAATCTTAGTTTGAAAAAAAGTAGGAGAACTTGTTGTAGTTTATTCTGGAAGGGGTAGAATATAAAATTTTTAGAGAATGAAAAAGCTAGTAGAATTAATATCTAAAAAAAATAAGTTGTTAAATGAGAATGGAACCCTAATAGACTCTATTGGAATCCTATATATTAATGTTATTGATAAATATTGGTCACAGTTTAGATTGGAATAGTAATTTAAAAAAAATCCAACGGGATAAACTGTTTCACCTACTAGTAGTTTTGGTTTTTTATTTTTTATTATTTAAATGTAAAATTGTTATAATAATAAATGGTTTTAATCATATGTGAAGATGATATGGTTGGTAAGAACATTATTCACCGCATAATTCACTGTGTTTTTTTTTTGTCTGGATTTGTAGGAGTGATTATAAAAATGAATATAGTGGAGACGCACTAGGTGTTTATAGAGTGTTATAATTGATAATTGCACTTACATAAATTAGAGAGGTTGTTTTATGTTAAGGTTTAAGTCATAATTAACATTGGTAAAAATTTATTTAAAAATTTATTCTCAAACTTGGGTATTATTTTAATATCATTCCATTGTAAATAGAATGTTGGGATTATAAAATAATTGTACAACATTTAAAAGATCATTACAGACGTCGTTAAAGTTTTAATGAAACTCACATTGAAGTATGGAATCACTAATAAGAGAAATTAAAATTGGATACTAATATGTACAATTTTATTGCTGTAATAGTTTTATTTTAGATGATTACCCACGTAAAATGGTTTACATCTCTATTAGTGTTTTAGAGGTTGTGGAGGTTAATGGATCAAGAATAGAGATTATAAAATATGGTGAATCATGGGAATGTGAACAAAGTGGAATATTTATAGAAGGGTGTGTTTTCCAAACATGGTAATTTTGATAACTGAAAAGGTCATGAAATATTTAATTCCAGTGTTAATTATTAGGTTTACTTATTTTTTTCCTCTAATGTTTTTTATCATTGTAAATAAGAACTCACATTCTCAAATGGTTGTAAATTTTAGATATCCAATATATGATAATAAAAGGTTTGGATTTATAATGTTATATAGGTAACATTTTTTTGTTATAAATTTGAATCCTAAATTCAAAATTAATGGTGTATAATTTTTATAGTTTCATTATAAGAAAAATATTGGATCACACACTAAAAAGTGAGAAATTTTAATATTAATGATTTCAGATCATTGGATCTGTAATGAGTAATATAAAACATGTTGTATTGAGAATAGAAATGTGTTTTTAATGAATAAATTTTTAGATCAATTCATGATGAATATTCTATTGTGTATATCATATATGATATGGAAGTGAAATGTGAAACAATAATAAGAAAAACCTTTCTATTATATATTTAATTATTTGTTTAAAATCCTGTAAGATTATGCCATTTTTTGAAGTTGCAATGACATCCCTCTTGAATTTTGTTCATAGAAGAGAGTAAGAGGATTGGTACCCTGGATTTCTAGTATTCATTCTATAAATCATATAATAAAATACTAGTAATTCTATTGTTAATTGTAATATCAAAACATCATTCACATCAGCTCCATATATGTACAATTTTATCATTAAACACTATAATAAATAAGGGAGCATATTATTCAAATTTTTCAATCTGATCAGGACTATGAAACAAATTCAAGGTGACTTTTAATACACAATTTCAATACTTTATTTTTTATAAAAAATGAATAAATTTAAAAAAAATTATCCCTTCTCATAGGTTGTTCAACATTCACACTAATTAAAAACAAAAAATATTACTCATTAATTGGTATAACATGTTCTTGTTTGGGTTGGTTAAATGAATAACATCAACATTTATTTTAGAAATAATAATATTTACCTTGAATAATTAAAAATACATTAACAATCATAATATTGGATATTAAATAGTAATTTAATTTATGAATAGTTTTATAGAAGTGTAACTTATAAAAGAATAGTCATTAGAAATAAAATTTTTGTTATCATAAAATTGCACAATACATGTTCATCATAGATTCTATTATTATGAACTATCCCCATAACATCAATAAAATGAATACAAGATTGAATAAATAACTAAATAAATTTGATTTATGAACAATTAATAGTTTGGTAATGATGAAAATGTTTACAATGAATGATGATCGACATCACCATTTTGAAACATGTACCAAAAAATCAAGATTAAAAATATTCGATGATGATAATAAACAATAAACAACTAATATACATGTTATAGATCATTATAATTGAAGTGTATATAAGTTATTATTTATAAAAAATGTTATGAAATAAGTTATTAATATTGTCAATATTTTTACATAAGATGTTAGAGTGCCTTCGTTGAATTCAAATATATAGGTAACAGTTTATTTTATAATATCCATTTTATATCAAGATTATTTATCTCTAAATTTACATTATGTGAATTAATTTGTTATTTCTCTATAAAACCCCGTAACTTTTATTCTCTACTTGTTACTTTTGTGGTTTAAATTTATTCTTACAATTGCACTTCCCATATCTTCAAAGTTCAATAGAATGGTTACCAACTAGTGGAGATGATTGTATCTCATCATTTCAACCTGAGTTCATTATCTTCCATGTTCATATTAAATATTTTGTTTAATAAATGTATTTATCTATAGTTATATGATTTCTTTAGTGGATTAAATAATACTTGGATATTTTTCCAAAATAACATATGTAATCAATATTAACATTTTCTTCATGACTCAATTTCTAAATATTTTATTCTTTCTTACCAAAGTATGATAGAATTATTTAATTTTTTTAATGGTATCCTTTTCCTAAAATCCTCAATGTTTTTAGTTATTTAAATTCATTTCCATAGTTACGAGTATTTCTAAGATTAATTATATTGTCATTATTTTACAATTTATTTTATTTCATATAAATTCTATTAAATATGTAAATCATATTTTTTCTTGTTTTAGAATTATTTTTTAAATATCTTATGATGTTCTGTTAGACTATGAAAAAAATTGTAAAATGTATAATATAACTCAATATGGATATTATTTAATAATATTGTCTCCCTCTTTTCCTTGAGTGTGTTGTTATTTTTTGGAAATATTCATAAAACCCATTTATTTATAACGTGTTAATTAATATATGATGTAATTATGAAAATTTTCATTATCATGTGGTGAACATATATACGGTTTTCCATTATTTTAATAGTGGGACTAGAAATATAAATCCTTCCAATGTATTTAGTAAATATTTCAATATAATGATAATAATTTTAAGGTAGTGGGGAGTGAACTCAATCAATTAATGGAAAATATCCACTTTCTTTATGGGAATGGGGAGTGATCCCAGTCCACTATCATAAATTGTCTACTATGTGATGATGGTTTTAACACTGTGTCTTGAAAAAATAAATTATTTTCAATATTTATGCATTTGATACATTTTTATTCCATATCTCTATTTTATAAAACATTAATATGTAATGTTTTTCAAAGATAATGATTATTGACTCGTGTTTCAACATCCCTATGTCACAAGTCATATGTTATAATATAATAAATATTCTATGAACAACGATTTATTATCATTGTTTTATCAGGTATTATTTGTTTATCTTATGATCATGCACCTTGATTGTGTGATCATAATCACTTATGATATTTGATTGTCATCACTTATGTTTACCCTAAATGAGTGTTGAAACTCACCATTTTCACATGATTAAATTCCCTAGGTAATTAAGAAATTTATTACATATTATATATCTATAATGTTATCATCTGTGGAGAATATTTTTGGGATATATTGATATTTTTTTAAATTAAGTTGGTTATTTATATAATCTATAATTTTTCTTAGAATATTGATTTTCTGTGTACAGTTTATAACGATATTTAATGAATATTCATGTAATATTAGGTCATATGTATGAATTTTATTGGTTTTTCATCATAGAAGATTTCTACATGGACACTGTGGACCATCCATTCATCTTTCTTAGCTTTTTTTTGGAATGAAGTCCCCATAATGTATTGTGGAATAACACTCAAAAATGATTAAAATACATTATCGATGAAGGTAAATGTATAATGGCCTCTTCTCATAATGACCAAGAACAATCCATGATTAAAATTTATAAATGTATCTCCTGCAGATATTTTATTTTCTAGGACTATACTCCTCATTGGTTCTATACTCTTAACATTTTTTTTCTTATAAGCCTTTATAAACCATGTTTTCACCCCCTTATCAACTATTTAACCGAGACACCCATGCCACAACTCCCATATTCCTATAGTTTGTCTAGCATGCAATTATCATTCCAAAAACTGAATGAAATGTTTTAGATTTCTCATTTACCCAAATATGACACACCCTTATGTATAAAAAATAACTATCAGAACACATTGTTACTAAAACCAACATCATCCTTGTATATAAGCTGAAGTATGACCTTTTTAAGGATCATTATCACTTCCTAGATTAAATATTTTAGAATAAAACATAATGATCCAATTTTATGACATAAGATAAAGAAACACTTGAGTCGTAGAACCCATTTGGTATGGATACACACAATAAAAAATCAACAACTTCCCTTCTGATTGATATATTTAGATATTTGAAGAAAAATATTATAAAACAGACCATTCAATATAATGTATTATTATTCATCATTAGATTCATATTTTCATATGTGTAAAAGGATTTTAATGAATTCATATTGAATTTATATTTTATTTTCATAACCATAGGCAACTCACCCAGTGATGGAATCATACTTTTAAGCATTTCACCAGATTCTAGAATAATTGTTTTAAAAATTACCATGGTTTCCTATCAATTAATTTCTTTCTTCATAATAAACATACATCCTCCAAAATCATATAATTGTTTTACATATCATATTGAAATAATATCCTAAAAAATTAATCATGTACCATTGATTCTAAAATGAGTAATGTGACAATTATGGTATTTTAGGGAGTCTGATATTATATTCCAAAACCAACTTCATTAATAAAACACATCATATAATCAACTATATTTGGAGTTTTATTGGTTTTAAAGAAAAATAAATCATATGTTACTATATCAATTGATTAACTCATTTATAACATTTTATGAAACCTTCTATAAATACCCTAAATATTCATCTGTTATCAATACCATTTACTCATGGTCTTCCGAATCATAGTAAAATATTCACTAAATCATAAAATGAGGATTTAATACAATTATTTGTAGAATAATTCAACCTTATGTTTAGTTCTTTAATATGTCCAAAAACATAAAAATTATTATAAAACCTTTTAATACGAATTGTTCCATCATATCTGTAAATCTTGAAACTATTCCACAAATAATTCTATATCATAATCTAAATCCCATAGACTCAGCATAAAAAACTAGGAAGACATCCCACCTAAATCATCATATCAGTTTTTTCAAATCATTTTCAAGATTCAGATAATATATTCTTCTGATACAATAAATTTCAAAGAAGAAAATATCATGGAAATGAAATTGGACGTAAACAACACATGGATTACATGGTTTTGAACATAATCCTACCTCAATAGGGAAAAAACTACATTATGTTTAATAAAATGGATATAAGAGATAACATGGGATAAAAGGTACTATGATTCTATAAACACTACCCAAAAAATCTAATTTATAGAATAATATTACTAGCAGAACCAATCTAAATAGATATGAATATCCAAAAATGTATTGATGAATCCAAACAGACACAAGATAATCCATTGGGAAAATCTCAACCAAAATGTGATGACAATAATGAACTCTCAAATATTCTATAAATTCAATTAACTGGACCACCCATACTTTTTAGAGTTTTACCCAACCAATTTTACTAATCAAAACACCTACCTATTTTCAAAAAAGATCATCAACTTGATCAAGGTTATTGCAACAATACAAAAAATTCACTTACACAACATATAATATAAAATTAATAATTAATGCCTTAGATTCTGCCCCCACATTACTTACAATAGTAAAATATCCCAAAACATGTTCTCTAATTCATTCACCTATACTAGAATGTATATTAATCGCCCAAATTTTCATTCTCATCCCCTAGGATTGGTAGTTTCTATAATGGTAATGTGTTTTAAACCATGTTCTATCCAAATACTAGGATATAATCACTACATTTATTACCAAGAGTTCAAAAATATCACTGGAGTAGATATGCTTTCTCTATTTGGTCCAATATATTCTCTTTCCAATGTGCTCTGTTTTTAGGGATGATAATGGAAAATTTTGTAATCAAAATTTTTAGTGATGATAAATGTACACCCTTAATCAGTGATTTTTATCATTGATAATGGGTAAGACTGAATACTGAGAAATTTATAGAAGTTAAAAAAATCATAATCTAAAAAATTTATATAACTCGTACATTATTCCACAATTTAGATAATTAATAATTTCAGGGGGATCTTTTATCATATTTTTTACAATTATTAAACCCCATGTCAAATAATAATAATTAAATTGTTATCTTTTCATGAAATTTAAAAGACACTTTGATTAATAAATGAATTACATCTGAATCATAACTTGAATAATTATTCCCCAATGTAATTTATCAGACAGTAAATAAAAACAGTTTAATTAAATTAAGTTATATTATTAATTTAAAAAATATATAAATATTTTATTCTATTATATTGTGAACAATTTTTTCTTATAATATTTATGAAAATAAACAAATTTTTATACTAATATGTTCCCTAAATTAGTGAATAGATAATTTTTTTTTCATTATGAAGAATAAAGAAATATAAAAATAAATTAAATATTTTATACTAGAATATATATGGTGATTTAATTTTTATATTAATCGTAAAGAGAATAAATATTACTCCCCAATCCATGAATAATATTCATTTTCATTAATAAATTATGTATTCTTTAACAATAATATAGATACACTTATTTCGTGACTCGGTAGTCTTTTCTCTCAATGAAATTAGGTGAATTGAACTAAATTTGAAAACCAGGGTCCAACAACACATCAAGGAAAACCTAGAGAAAAAAAGTTAATTTTAAATGACAACAACCTTACAATGAATGATATTTGTAATATATTTCCTACTCCATGATATCTCATTTGGAATAATTTTATCTTATATCATCATTCATTAAAATGTTTTAAATTATTTATTGTACTCATTCACACATAATATCAAATAATAATATTTTTTCAAAAACCAATTTGTAGATAAATGTTCATTGAAATTATCTTTTTGGAAGATATATTTATTTTCTCATATCATATATAGAAAAGTATTCATATCATATTAAAATCAAATAGTTTAATCACTAAATATTTAATCCACACAAAAGTTTTAACAAAACATTATTGGGTGTAATAAATCACACCCTTTCCCATATTTATATCACTATAATAATGAATAATTAAAATCATGAAATAATATATATTAAATTATTTAATAGTGAAATTAAATGTAATAATATCAATAAATTCAATATAATATCCCAATCAAGGTGACACATAGGTTATTCTGGCCTTAACATGACTTGGAATCGGAAATATTAGACCCATGGATAAAAATAATTAATGATAAAAAATAAGGTAAAATAATAAATACATACATATATATATATATATATATATATTAGGGCACAATTCGGAAGTCAATTTGGTACCAAGATGGATGTTATGATTTTAGAAAACCTCAACCTCATTTTTCAAATAGTCATCCATATATATATATATTTAATTGGTTTAATAATATATTATAGAATCCAAGAGGACCCAATATTTGAATTAATAACATCATGGATGTCTTGAAAATTTTTAGGTGTTTGGTTTTTTAAATACCAAGCCTTTATTAGGGACTTTAGTGACGAGAAGGTGATAGTGCCTGTTGAATCCATGGAGTGGGAAGACCTCAAATTCTTCTAGGTGAGAGGGGATATGTCTATTGTAACTAAGAAAAATATATCATTCAAAATATTCAATAGTATATATTATGTAGAAAACAATCATTATAAGATACCATTAATATATAATGAAACTATGAAATGCTTCAAAGTTAATAGAGGTGTGACAATATGTAGTGAGATATGGGTTTAATCTACAACAATGAAGAAGAATATTACATGTTGATGAAAGATGTAGTTTCCATTATTCCCTATGAGATAAGTAAAAAAGATATAAGGGATCAGTATGTTGAGATAGGTAGTGAGAAAAAAATATCCAAATTACAATGAAGATAATTCTCAATAAAAAAATATCATTCACTAATAAAAATCATGGAAAAATTGAATCAAATAAAAATAGATGGGAATATTATTACAGATAATTTAATGGGGAAACAAATAATATTTAAATTTGAAAAAAAATAAAAACACCATTGGATAGTGTACATAATGTAGGTATAGTAAATAAATCTGTACAAAAAAGAGACTGCCAATCATTTAAAATGATTTAAAAATTATAAATCTTAAATAAAAGAGAATAATATGAGCATAAAATGAATCATAAATAAGATAACATAAAATAATTTCATCAATTAATGTAGATAAAATAAAAATTACAGCTATAAATATTTTATGAGCACTAAATAAATAAATGATTTCTCAAAAATCACTAATTTTAGAAAAATCATTCAAAAACCGTAAACAATAACAATTTGATAATACTTCATCTGTTGTACCCCTAAAAAAATATCCAAAACATCACAGGAAAAGAATGTTTCACCTCTAAAGTTTCCCCTTCATATTCCTAGAATGTAACAATTATGTCAATTTTCATTTTTATCTATTTCATATAAAGCATGTTGTGTGTCAACAAAAAGATGAACCTTAAAAATCTCATCCCTATTAGTTATGTTAAAGTCATCACCAACCCCAATGTTAGTAAACAAGTCTCCAATTCCCCTTTAGATAAAATATTTTTCAATATATCATACCCATTTTCATGTGTCTAAATCATATCAATATCAAACTACTCAAAATCATGGATGTATCAAATCAAAAATTACTAATCATTAATATTAATCGAACGACCATGTAGATATATATTCATCCCAAAAAATAGTGATATGGATGTCACAAAATAAAACTGACATTTCATGATTAAAGTTGAGAGAATTAATAAAATTCTTCATCCAAACAAATTTCTTACATTCCATGGATGATAAAGAAATAAATTTCTATAATATAGAATACACAGATACCACTCCTCCTATAAATTTGATGTAATAAAAAAAAGTTAACAACCTTGAATCCATATCTCCTATAACATTTTAATCAGTAATGACAAAAAGATGCAATCCCACTTCTAATACACAATATCAGACGTGATGTGCCATGAAGTTAACATAAAATATAGTTCACTTCACTTTATTTTAGTATAATAGAATTAAAGAGAACATGAATGACCACACCAACTACTTGATATCTATCAGGAATGGTATATACTATTTCATACAACATACAACTAACATTATATGATTAAGTATTTTTGTAAAATATCCTCACTCTCTATCCCCATAACAAATAAATGACCAGTTGGAACAAATATTGAAATGTAGATAATGATTATTACTAACCACATCATCTCTATTAATAAAAAATATCTAAAATATCAACACAATTTATTTCACTTTTTTGATGTAAATATATATATTTTTTATTTTACATTACCAATTTATTGTTTAGTGGGAAAACAGAATTTGAAAAACTGATTCAAGACATCAAAAAAGTAACTTCATGTAATTTATCAATGTTCACATTAAAACTATTGGGAAATATACAATTTCAAAAATAAAGCAATAGGTGTCACTCCCCCACCTCAGAACGAAAAACACAAGAAGATGTCTCAATTTAAAAACCCGAACACTCCCAATCAACCATCATCATCCACAACACCATAAATAATCACGCGCTAGAGACATTCCCATCATCATTTCAAGATGTTCTACATTCATGAACAAAATGGACTCCATAAACAACTTCAACCATCACCAAAAAATTGGGAAAACCATCATCCCTTCACACTTTCATAACCATTGACATCAAAGATGTTACCGCACTAGAAATGAAAATCAGCGAACTATGTACACAAATAGAAAACATCACTGAGCAAGAATAAAGTAGATAATGCAATCACAATATAAAAAAAGACACCATAATTGATAGATTAGAATAAGAAATGCCATGATGATATGAGAAGACAAGAAACCATATTCACAAGAGAAAACAGACACCAGTCACACCTAGACCCACGATGGCTACAACTACAGACATCCCAAAACCTCATAGAGACCACCACACTAGATCCAACTGGGAGAGGGACTATGTAGTCAGAGCATGGATTTGAGTATTTTAGATCTCCTACCAACACCATCATCAAAGAATCATAAAGCTGTAGATATACTAAAAAAATGATTTGACTAGCACATAGAAACGAGTCATCCTCCTTACCACTAATCCCAGATCCTCTTGGTTACCACCAAACCACCTCCATCCTAGAGAGGTACAGAGGAACCTAAGCCCACATCATGATTAGGGAGACTGAGGATGTTCAAAGTACACAAGCATTGATAACAATATAGTATGTTACAATGTAGAAAACTCGAATCCATGGGAATGATATGGGAGATAAATAAATCTCATGGTGGAAGAATTTTAAATAATGAGTACACAATCAATAGAATGAAAATATATAATTAACTATTCATTATACATTATCTGAACATAGTCACAATGAAATGAATGGTTATTCCTGAAAATATATAAAAATTATAGATTGGTATTATTTATACCACTCCATCAAATATTTCATTAGACAATATAAAATATTCTTCAACTGACAAATACAATATTAATGAAAATTCACTAAAAATACCTCATGTTTTTACATATAACTATTTTCAATAATGTAACCATAGAAGAATTTTTTCTTCCCATCCATATGATATATGTGAATTTTAAAACTATAGGAGAAAATAAGAAAAAAAATTAAATAAAATCATATTAACAAATGAAAATATCATCAAAATAAATAAATTTATTGTGATTGAATTCATTTTCAACTAATTATTCCCTATAGAATGGAATAGAATACAAATCATCAATTTTTATCTACAAAATCCATATATTTTGAAAACATATCTTACCCATTTGAATATTAAACAACTTAAATGTATGGTTGTCATGAAAAGATCTCAACCATTATCTAATTATTCAACCCATTAATTTTTTTTGTCAAAATCCGTCACCTCATTAAATTTTTTTGGATCTCCCTCATCAATATAAAACACATAATCATCCGGTTAATTCTATAATGAAGTGGTAAAATACTGAGTTGATCACCAGAGTAGAACCATGGATTAAATAATAAAACAGAAGTGTCTCATTACAAAAACAATGTTGCATCAGAAATATCCACAACAAACCATTCACACTAAACATCATTATTCACATCATAATTATCATCATAATTATCATCCTGAAGAAAATATGAATCCAAAATTTGACCATGACTTAATAAACCCTCAAAATATAGATAATTGGTCATTTCTCACATAAAAATATCAATAATAGTTTGATCATATATAAATTTTCTTCATGTATTTTGAACAGATGTTTTAAAATAGTATCATAAAATTGGGACCCAGACTCATATTTTTTATAGCTAATAAAAATGGATTTCCATGTTTTAATATCAATTAGTTACCTATCATATCATGTAATAGGAACAAAATCCATTCATCCAAGGGAAATATATTGTCCATACATGATATAATTTACCTTATAAATACATTACTAAATGGTTACCTAAAAACAACTATATATGAAAAAATGATTGTATATGAATCAGTAAATACACCCATACCAAAAATTTATCAGGAATCCTTTTTTTAGAAAGTAAAAAGAAAAAATATTCTATCAAAGTACTATTAAGACATTTAATTAGACAATTTTGTTGATGTGGATTCAGATATTTATTTTGATTTCACATAACTTCCTTATTATAATACAGATAAAAAGGACCGACATACTTACCAACGTTTTATGTGAAACCTTATTTAATGTTATTATATGTTACTCTACCAATATAATTAAATAAATTATTATAATTACTAAGGACTAGATTTTTTTTGTATAAAACATAACGATAATATTACGATAATAGTCAACAACAAAAATACCAAAATAATTTCCACTAAAAAATTCATATACATTAATGGAAAAGAAATTATGAAAATACTGACTCAAGTAACAATGACATTCTATAAATAGTATGACTATTTAATCTCACTATGATCTATTTTTAGAATATACAATAATCACATGGACTGAATTTAACACACACCTTCCATAGACTAAAATTTCTCTTGGATAAATAACTAGGTCACTTCTCATTTGTTTGACTAAACCACATATTCCACAATTTAATATAATAATATAACTCAATAAAATAATTTGTTTTATAAGAAATAAAAGATACAATATTTTAAATACCTAAAAAATTATTTCCTTTACCCAAACTAAAAAGCACCATTTAAATATTCTTTTTCTATATCTTAATGTAATGGTAATACAATATTTTGGAGAAAAATTCCACATAAGAAAAGAAAGGTCATTTTTTTAAATGGAAGGAACTATTTGATTCAAGGAAACAAACTAAAAATCTCTTGGCATGTATGAGCAAGAACTAAATTGTTCACATAAGATCAAAATTTGTGTGCAAGGATGTTCTACGCCCAATGCGACGTTTGATTCTCCTTTTCATTGGAGGCCTATAGAATCATCGAAGTAATGTATGAAAAAGATTTGACCATAATTATAATTCCATTACACACATTGTGATTTTAAATGGGCCTTTACATACTCTCCAAATCCCACCCATGTATAACACATATTTCGTGCTGAGAACATTCCACGCTTCCACTAATGAATTTCTATAGAAATTAATGGGAATCCCAAAATTTATAAGGTACTCAAGAATTTGAAGAAATGAACTATTGTGCATTACACGACACTTCCATGAATGTTTCTTTACATAGAACCCCTTAAGGCACTAAATGTTTCACAATTGTTATCTTATTGGTCTTCCTTCATGTGGGCCCGCAATGGCTAGACCCTTTACCTTTTATTTTGATTCAATGTCATGTTAACAAAAAATTCACCACTTGCACACAACCTCCGGCCTTTGGATCACACTGTTCTTGAGCTCAACACTGCCTCTTACACACAAGCCTAAAATATTTCTTACACCCCTTCCTTTAGGCTCCAGGTGCAGCCTTAACTCTAATAAACCATAATTGAGACCCTCTTGCATAAAACTCCCACTTCAATCACAAAAATATTCCACATAGCCTTCTAGAAATTAATTGAGTGATTTATTGTCCCCAATTAAGGTTCCCCTTATTGTGGTTCCCTAAATCACACCTTTCTGCATTTGTACGCAAATCACCATTGTTTTTTGGAATAAGGAAACTAACATGGACCCCATTATTAACCACTCCTCCACAAAATTATACACTGGATGTTTTGGTACCATCCCTCCAATAAGGGTTTATGGGAACAAAATTATGTATTTATAGGGGTGAGGAGTGAATTCCCCCCTATCCCAGCTGCATGACGTAAAACTACTAGGAACCATCATCCTTACCACATGATGTAAAATTGTAACATCACCCCGTGAAATCCACATGGGATGCCTTAACATGGGCATTTTACATGCCCACTCATCTCCATTTGAGTGAGATCATCCTCACATGGAATTTTATCCTCTACACATGGAATAAGATCCTCTTTGGGAAGATTCTATAATTAATCCCCACACAACCTATCGCAAAAGCATGATTTACAATGTGATGTCCTGGTATACTTCTACCAATTTTTTCTCACATTAAGCTTGATTCACATGGTCATAGAGGTTAGTAATAACTGTGACACCTATATTTATCCCCAAAATGGATCCCTCCAATAGTAATCCCATGTTTCAACCTTCATAGGAAACTTCTACATGTAATCCCTAATCTATTCCAAACTACATGGACTAGGATTCCCAACCGAATGGAATATGTAAGAAGCCCCCCGAAGATCAAGACCCTCATTTATATCCATCCTAAAATCCTATGGTTCATATCTCTAGTGGGACCATTCCCCTTCTGTGGGAGACCTTATCTCCTCGAGGATCATGAAACAAATTTGATGCACAAACCCCACAACACATGCTCTATGGGATTACTCATCTAGTATTAGCCCCAATTAACCTATTAAGAACTGTGTGGAATTTGATTCCTAGCCTACTAGATATCTTTGAAACCACCTTGAGATTCAATACCAACACCCATAACAATCCATCCACTCCATACATTCCACCTCAAAAATACCTCTATATGCATCCTAATTTTACCATAACAGCCAAGTCCTAGTAAAATCATTCCATCCATGTAGTCTGTTTCTAGACATAATCCCCACATCTCCATCATCAAGCCATGATAAATATTATAACAAAGTTATGTTAAAGATATGTTTTCCAACATTATACCCTCTCTAATTTGTTTGGTTTTGATCACTCTCTTCAAAACAAGGTACATAGGATGCCTCCCTAAGGATCAATACTGGACAATAGCAAACCTTCGCATTCCCCTCATAGTGGTGCACCTCATCGATCTAACTATAGCGGTGTATAGATCAACCTCCATGGTGTGAAACATTATCTTTATGAGACCCACCATCAATAGGTTATAATATATAGTTGTTCTGTCCCATTAACCTAGTTAAACATCCACATATTCCCTTCATGCGATGTATCATCTAGGTCCGCCTTCAGGAGGAATTATATTCATTTCTACTCTATCTTTCCAAGATGATAAACTCACAACATACACCATTTTAATGATTGGTTGCTTAAAGAAAATTGACTCTGGTATAGGATACATCATGATAGATGTGATGTGCCTTGGTTTCTACATCATTGAGAATCCATCTTATAACGAAGAATACAGGTGGCCCATGCTCCAGCATCCAAATATGCTAATGATGGCCAATGCGACTACTCCCCTGACTAAAAGATGCATCCCTTTTAAGAACCCCTAGAATGTTTATATAGAAGAGGTGTAATTAACCAGCTTCTATAAAGAGATTGAACTGGAAATGGGATTCCCAAACACATCTTAATCTATGAGGGATACCCATAAAAGGATAAGAGCTTCAATGAGGAATCATAGAGAGAGGAACTGACATGCCATCATCCCATTTGGATCAGGGAGATGAAATCTATGATAATGTAATTAATGTGGTGTTGCATTGGAATGAAATATTCTAAAGAAACAATACAACATCAAAAAAGAATAAAAAGTAAGTCATATGCGCCCCGTTGGAAGATTGAGAAACATAAATGGGAAACTATTGGGAACTCTTATTTTCAACATGTGGATTATTAGAATTTTAAAAATCCATAAATAATAATTTCACTAGATTTAGATATCCAGTGTCTGGACTCCCTAAAAAATCGGGGGACTAGGGTGGATTTTTCCAGAATGTAGGGAAGTTATTCATTGTGCATTTTGGTTTGTGGAATCGTCACCTTGTATCTCTTTCCCCATACAAGGAAGAATGGACGATGCTAGTTTCTCTGGAGTTTCATTACACATATCCATACTAATGTTTGAATACTCATGCATTATAGGACTTATGTTATATGAAATCTATCGCTCCAAACGTATAGATTCCAGGAAAGGAGGAGTAATAATCTTTAAATCCCACACTTCTCCACAAGTTCCACAACTTCATCCATGACAATAGATACCGAGAACCCACACCCCATCTATCTCATAAATTTTTTTCAATGGAGTGTGGTAGAAACCATTGTATTCATGTTTTAGTAGGGGTTATTCCCATAAGGAACATGGCCCACCAGGATATGGAGCCTTATGAGCCTCACCATCATCTCCGCCCCCAAGGTCTGTTTACGGATCAACTTCACCCCAATATGATGTCCAACTACAATGGGAGCCTATGCCTATAGTGTAATTATGAATCTAACCCATATGTTGAGAAGGTAGGGTATTTATAGGTCATAATTTAAATGACCACTACCTAGAAGTTTCCTAGGAGGGCTCCCACCAGTCCTCATCAGTGTCACTAAAGACATACCCCTCAAGCCAATGAACATATGGTCTAAAGCACTTCTTATTTGGGCACTATCTGGATGACTCATAACAAAAGTTAGGACCTCGATAAGAAGGATTCCCTATTAGTTGGAATCAACTTCTACATTTATCTTGACCGATTCCACCACCAGTGCTTCCCACTAAATACCTAACACCACAGAGTATGAACAAATAATTACTCATTCGTAATCGAGACCTCATCCACCTTATAGGTCGACCGGGTTGACTCTTTCAATCGCTAAAACCATCAACATCCATCACAGGATGACCTATGATGATGAGGTCTTATATAGAGGCTCTTCCCATATAATCTCTAGCTAGATTGGAGGCCCTCCCCACTATCACAACCAACATGGAGGACCACCCCATGATCCCAACATCAACCAAAGTAGAGATCATACCCACATAGTGAAAAACCATCATATAGTTCCTTCCCATGCCTATAGTTCCACATATAGAGGCCCTCCCCATTTCACATAATATCAATGTGAAGGACTACCTCACGCTATTTCCAACACAAGAAGAGCTCCCCCCCACCTCAGCCTCACTGACCATATAGAAGGCCCTACTCACATCATCATCGACCAGTATAGAGGACATCCATGTACAAAAAAACTAGTGCTCTAGTACTCTCCCCTTCCAAAATGATCTAAATGGAGGCCATCCCCATGTCACCATGATTTCAGGAACAAATTCTCACAACTCTAGTTATGATAAGAGAAGAGTCTATCCTCGCTTCCTCCATGAGCAGTACAAAGTTCCCCCTAATGCTACCAATTCGAAACTACATGGAGGTCCTCCCAATGACATAGGAAGAAAACATGGGGGTCATCCCCATTTTCTATCACCTCATTTAGAGGTGAACCACACTCCAATAATCACCACCACGGAGGTCCTCCCTGTCCATCTACCAACTAGTATGGAGGACCTTACTGTGCTCATGCATCCACACATGGAGCTCCCCCATGTGTCCCATTTGATATATTTTTGGGTCCTCCTCACCCCTGAAATCAACCTTGTATAGGGCCTCCCTACTCCCACTACCACCATGATGGTCCTCCCCATGTTCTCAATGTCTCATGGAGAGGTCCTCCATGCCACATCAATAGTCATTCTTGAGAAGGTCATCCTCGTACTACCCATATCCAGAGTGGAGGTCATCAACACTCATTCACCAACTACCATATATTTCACCCTCCTGCCGAGGTAATTACCTTCCCTGATGAATCATCTCATGTTAGATGGGAGAACCATCTCTATCAAACGAATTAATTTGATAAGCTATAGTTCATTTTCAACTCCATTATATTCAATTATTTTCATGTTTATTTGGACTCGATGATGGAGCCTTACTCATTTTCATCCCCATAAGTGTATGATGAAAGATACAAGAAGGTGAAATTGTTTATCTTAGGAAGTTATTTTCAAATGATCCATGAATGTATTAACATGTATATGCAGGATAAAGAAGAATTGGCTTCCTTATCAGGTGTTGTGATGAATTCATCTCTATGTTCAGTATCTTTATTCTCAACCTCTACATGAGACTGTAGGGAATATTTATATGATATAATATACCTTGATAATATTGAGTATCTATAGATGAAAAACGCGTCACACAGAGATTATGTAGTGGTTGTCAAACCATCCTATAGAGATGTGATATTTCTCTCGACACTGCCTAAAAGTGATGAACAAATGTACAATGACAAGTTAGTGCATGAAGTAGTCTCTCCACCCTCTAATATACCCCCACAAATGTTCCACATTCACACTATTTCCAGTTTCTAACCTTGAAACGATAGGAACCTGGTCAGCCAAAAGCATGGTCTATATTTTGAGAATGGAATATTGTGTAACACCCTCATTTTATGTATATTGAATGAGATATTCTAACCAATTATACTCTCCGAAATCCACCTTATAGAGGTCGTCTCACTAGATGAGGATATGTTCTTTCATCAAACCATAAGGGTGATTTGATTCCTACTCTATGATTTCCTAGAGGTATAACTAAACTGATGAGAGCATTTCAATGGCATTGGCCATCGATGATACATGATTGAGTTTGCACAACGATACCTCAAGACCCATCAACAATGATGTTTTTAGAGCATCATGGTTCACTACAGAACTATGGAAGAAGCAACCCCACATGAGAATATCTGGGGCTGGGGCAGTACACGACCCTCCACTTTAGTCATATCCTACGACAACATTATATTTTTAGTAGTATCAAGGATTTTTATTTTGGTAATCATCATAGTTAATGTTGTTTTACCTAATATAAATAATGGTGGAGACACTAGATTGGGATTTAATGAAGAGAACCCACTCCTTGGGGTAGTGAATCAACATGTGGGCCATGTAGGTGTCATTAATCTCATGATAGAGAAAGACATTGACCATGGAAAACACTCCACATAATTTCTCACCAATAATAAACCAAAAAGAATAAAATACATGTCATAACCTTTAAACCACTTGACTCATCATATATCATTCAAGATATATAGGATGATTTATCCACAGCCGCATGGTGTGGACAATTACATATCAATTAAGTCTGATTAATGACCTCCTTACTGAGTGTCTGGCCTAGAAGATCCCAGATTGTGGTGATCCCTTGAAAAATCTGTCTCCTCCTTTTATTGGGAAGTAGGGTCAACCATAGGTCCATTTTAACCAATTTTCTCTTGTCAGTCACGAATTTCTCATATATCCCGGCCTAGTGGAGATTTCATTCTATGGAGAATGATCATGGAATGTGTCTCTAAATCTTCCTGAGTTCTTTGACAACTGTCATCTAGATTTGTATCGAGCTATTCCACAAGCTTCTACACCAATTGATCTACTGGTCACACTACTGGCAACTTCACCAATCACTCCACGAGCCACTATGTTTTTGTATCATGTTTAATAGACTATCCAAACACTAATACTAAGGAATCCATGCCATGATTGGAATGTACACCAATAATATTTGGTAGATGATCTCACTAGCCACCTCAAATACCTAGAGTGAAGTCATGGGGAAATCCCACATAATGGGAAGGTGTATACAACATGGGTAGATGATATGTGAGAACACCTACACATCAGGAATCCTTCATTCATATTCTTCAACGGGATGTGTGACCAGATACAACAACTGTCCCACCTCAACTCAATGTGTGGACTCATGTTGGAAACTCCATAACACCAAGTGGAAACTAAGCTATGATGTTTTTACAGACATTGGTTGGGAAATCATTCATCTAGTAAAACTAGCTACCAATAATGTAGATTGCTGGCTAGGAATATATCCATAGGAATTTTCTCAAGAAATTATAATACACCACGCACAAGACGAGTAACTCGGTCCTTTTCAAGTGCATGAAAGGAGTAGATAAATGATTCATTAACTTTTTCACCAAGTCTAAGGGCCACACATATTCACCCAATATGATGGTGAGTTAAGAGAAGCTACTAACAATGTTTGTGGGGAACATCGAGATTAAATTGGTTCCATCCCACATCAATTGTAAAATCTAATGGGGTTTCTAGGATTTACGTAATAAGTTCCAATGTAACGACCCGAGAATTCTTGTTTTGCGTAATGATATGTTTCCCTTTAATTGGACCATCTTTCTATAAAAAGAAAATGAAAATAAAAGAAAACTCGTAGCAATAAGCATGGATGAAATACTCCTTTATTAAGAAACACCTTGACGATTACAACTCCCCATGATCAAAACATCACTAACCAAAGATCCCAACCAAGAACCCAATTAAAACGATGGGAAGACTGCTTAGAACTACTAGGAGCCCGAGAATGTGGTAGGGATTTCGAGCATCCATCATAAGGAACATAAGGATTTCTGAAGCCACCGCGACCGTGCTCAGAACCAAGGGGATCACAAGAACCATCTTCCTTTATTTTCTCCGGTTACTTGGAATAAGGGACACCCGAGACCACACCCTTTTATAAGCACCAAAGATGACCGTTGGACCTCAAACGGCCACAAATCTGACCGTTGGACCTCAAACGGCCATAAATCCGACCGTTGGTTCCCAAAGAATCCAATGTTCATTTTGACTGTTGGAAATAAAATGATCCGAATGATAAATGTGTAGTTTTGATTTAATATTTTAAAATGACCTCAATGTTAATTATCTCTTGTTTTTAAAAATAAGAATTTTATTTTATGTTTCAAATGGAGAAACATTAATATTATTGTCTTCTTCCACTATACATTTTGATCTGAACAATTAAACTTCTGTTTTTTTTTCTTCTAATTATATCAAACCTGATGGATTTCTTTTATGAGTTATATATTTATATTGCATCAAATTAGATACATTATTTCTTGTATAATTTAACCTTTATTAACTACTTTGGAAACTATGTCAAATTATGGTTTCTTTCACTTGTGTGTTTTGTGGTGATAATATTTTCATCAACACACTTTTATGTGTGATAAAATATACTTTCATTAAATGATATAAATTAATTAAGAAAATTAGGGTAGTTAACTAGCAAAGGAAATTAAAATATATATACTTGTGTTATGTTTTTATTACTCAATGTTCTTAATATTTGATTTTCATAACGAAATATTATGTAGTTAATAATTAAGGATTAATAATAATGACAATATAATATTAATTAGTGATGTTTTAAATATATACATAAATATATATGTATATACATATAATAAAACGTTTTGATTAAATCAATATATAATTTTTTTTATTAACCAATGATATATTTTAAATAAAAGTGGTTTAATAATAATAATATAAATTAGTTTTGATTAAATCAATTGACAAATGACTTTTATTAAAATAATAAATGTTAATTTAATAATTGAGTTTAATAATGATGTATTAAATTAATAATAATATTATTAATAAAGCGATTTTATTTTTTTTATTTTTTTTAAAGAAAAACCTGTAGAAAAACCGTGTTTTAAACCGCAGTGGAATTCCAGCCGTCCGATCCGCTCCTCCTCTAATCTTGGCCGTCATTTCTTTTTAATGCCGCTTCAACTGCAGCCGCCCGATCATGCCTCGTCTAATCGCGGCCGTTGATTTTTTTTCCACGTCGTGTTTTCTTCTACCTCGCGCCGCAGCTTCTTCATCCACCGACGCAGCCCTCCTTCTTCCTCGCGTCGCCATCCCAGTAGACTAGGGTGTTTTTTTTCCTCTCTAGGCCAGTGAAGAAGACCGGGCTGCCTCCTCCTTTCCACAGGTCGACACCGACCCCGGATGCCTCGGCCGAAGATTCCTCCCGAAGTCCTCCTCTTCTCCTTCTTCGTTTTTTTAAGCTCCTTGTTGCACCGAAGGCCGAAGGACCGCCTCCCTTGATCTCCTCGGCTTCTGGATCTAGTTTGCTGTCTTCCTTCCCCTCCTCTTCGTCGAGTTCAGGTAAGGGTCGTTTGTTTTTTTCCAGTTTGTGTAAATACCGGACATTGCATATAGTTATATACACGTTTATACTTGTTATATATATATTCTATATACCTTTGGCTTCTGGATTCCTCAGTTGCACCCTACTCCTCCTCCTTCTCTTCGAGCAGGTAAGGGACAAACCAGCTCTAAAGTTGTGGTTTTATGGTTTGGTCTTAGTACAAATATAATCTTACCTGGGTAGTGTATATATATATATATATATGGGTG
The DNA here is from genome assembly GCA_963277665.1 of Viscum album. Classification (NCBI taxonomy): domain Eukaryota; kingdom Viridiplantae; phylum Streptophyta; class Magnoliopsida; order Santalales; family Viscaceae; genus Viscum; species Viscum album. The sequence continues at coordinate 608,270,732 of OY728129.1, read as the reverse complement.
AAAACCTCAATGTTTATTCCCTCGTACTACGTTTCTTTTTTTTATCTCCTATCCAAGCCAAGGTAAGGATCGGTTCTTTATTTTTGTGTTTATGAAAGCTTCGGTTTTCATTTAAACATATGTATACGTTATATATATATATATATGTGTATACTATCTATATCATTTTGCCTTCGGTTTCTTTTACCTTGACTGCATTCCCTCTCCAAGAAAGGAAAGAATTCAGTTATAATTTTGGTTGGGTTTCTCTTTTACAAGAATCGGTTTTTATATAAATATGTATATATTTATATATACTTGATATATAAATATATACTTTCAATAAAACATTTTATCGGATGATAAGCAGTATTTTCTCAATGTTTATACCCCATGATTTTTTCTTTCCTACTATAAAATGGATATTTTAAGTAAATGGGTGAATATGTAAAATTGTGCAAGTGAATGATGCATATTATTGTGGTATATACATACCCGTATGTGTATATACCTCAATATGAATTTAGAGACCATGTTTACAATTGTTATAAATCATTACAAGGTTTATGGGTTGGTTGGATTTCAAAATCGTTCTCGAAACTGAGAATTTTCATTTATCACTGCTTCGGATAATCGGGATTTTTCTTAAAATGGATAGTATGGATTTCTTGAGCTTTCATAAATGCATTCATGCATTAGTAGGTGTGTTATCATGTGATAATGGAAGAGTTTACACAAATATACATGATGAACTTGATTATGCACCTTATAACATCAGCTGCCTGTATTAAACGCCTAGGATATCCATTTATCATCACATGTGTAATTAATGAGTGACCATGTTTTAATAGGAAATTTTTGATGTATGGAATGTTAAGTGTTATGTTTACTTTCTTAAAACCCATGTTTTCGAATGTTAACTTTTTATGTGCACAAAGCATGAGCATGCATGTCTTAAGGTTTTTAATGAATGAACTGTTTTTATGTAATGTATGTGAAAATGGGTTTGAAGTAAGAATGCATGGAACCCCATTAACGAGTGACCATGTCAAGATATGTGAGGGATGTATAGGACTTACATGTGACGGGTGCGCCCGTAATTATATAGCCCAACAAGAATGATGTGACGGGTGCGCCCAGAATTATACAGCGCTCCAATGCATTGGGTAAAGCAAGAGTCTCATGAGACGAACATGTGCGATGGTCTTGGCAGTTAGCCTTGACTTGTGATAAAGAAATAGGGCGGGGGTGAGCCTTGACCTGTTAAGTATGTTATACGGTCATGATGAAAAGTCATGACAAAGTCCAGGATTATACATACCCTCTGCATGTAATGATAAAGGTTAACCAGGGGTTAGTTCAACTAACAAGACAACCCCTAGTTGAAAGCTCCTAAGATTATGAAAATGCACTTTATGTGACAAGAAATCTTTTTCATATGGTAAACTGTTAGATGATCCGCTTTCTACTCATGAACCATGATATGCATGTATTTCCCCTGTTTAGCCATAGAATTCTTTTAGAATTGAAGTAACTTTGTTTTATCTTTATGCTTTGCTTATATTGCGCACTTTGATCATGTTTACATTAGAGCTCATTTCAAGTACGTGCTTCTTTGTGAAAGTGGTTTTCAAAGAAGGATGGATTTCATGTATTTAGGAAATGATAATGTTTAGGCAAAGTATTTTTATTCTTTTCAAAAGGACTTCTTTAAGAAATGATTTTATTAAAAATGTTTTTAAAACCCCTTACTGGGCATTTTTTTTGCTCACCATACATTTTTGTTAAAAATTTTCAGGCACGGTTGATACCAATGAAGTTAATCAGATGCGGCTGGTTTCCCAGAATCCTGAGCCTCGCGATCTTATGTTTTGATGAGACATGATATTTAATTTGAAATGATGTAACGTAAAGTATATCATGTCTCATTAAGCACCCCGGTTTTGGGGGTCGCTACAGTTGGTATCAGAGGATGGGTTCAGGAAACTCTGGAAAACCAGGTGATATAAATATATTGCTTAGACTAACTAAGTAAAAATAATTTTCAGATGGCTGATGTACCTACCGACCTTTTGTCCCTTCCCATCGAGGCTCTAGAGAACATTATATCTCTAGTCAGCCATGAAAACTTCTTGAACTATTCTCACATTCGCATGACGTGTAAGCACTTGTACGATATGTCAAACTCATATAGGGTGCTCAGTCTCCACCGGGGAATGGGGATGGACTATCTCATATTGATGATGACTCAGTATCCCTCGTATGCACGTCGGGGAAGGTATCACGAAGGACTCTTCCGAGTGTTTACAGCTGGCGAGGAATTTGGCACAATGCTAGATAACCCTTTCCAAGAAGCTGCTACTGCCGGAGATCTTCGAGCAGCTTATCTGTGGCAGGTCCTGCACTACGGCTTCTGGGGCCAGTTAATGGACTTCGGAGCATTGGAAAATGAGTCCACTCGTGTGTCTCTTAGGCAAGAAGTGTACACCAATGTTTCCCAACTCCACACCCCTCACGCGAAACTCAAGAGGCGATATAAATGTTCCCACGAGTTTAGTCCTGTATGTTCATCTTGTGTATGGTTTGTGGAGTTATAGAGTCTCGCCTCTCTTTGTGGTGTCTGTCTGGAAAACTCAGACATTAATGTGTAAACCTTATTAATTAAAAATTTTATGATCTCTTCCTTCTCAGTGTTGTTAAGTGACCTCTCTTGTTTACCTTTTCTTCCAGATGGCAGGTCAGATGAACCTCTCGTCTCTACCTGTCGAGTTGGTAGAGGTTATCTTGATCAGAACTAGTATGGTGGACTTTCCCTCTTTTCTCCACCGACGAGGGTCCTATCAACGTCTTCTGGACATAGCGAACAGTCCAGAAATTCTCCGCGCATGTCAGGAGAATGAAAATGTGATCCACCTCCTTGCCACCACCCAGCTCCCCTACTATAGGCGAAGGGGGAGATACCATGAAGGGCTTTTTCAGTGTTTCTCTATGTCACGGAACTTCTCCGCCAGAGCTTGCTTTCTCATAGCAGCTCAGGATGGCAACCTCAGAGCCGCCTACATGTTCCAGATCCTGAACGTCAGCCTTCTCAATCACGTTGTCCCCCTCGACTACCTCGAACGTGATGAAGTTCGAAGGGTTACTCGGGGATTAGTCCGCTCGGACATCTAAGAGCTGTTTATTGCACGGGCCTCCCTGTGGAAGCCTGTGTGTAGTGCCCATGAGCAGGAGTACAAGTCTTATTGCTCAATGTGTATCTGGGTCAGGGAAACATTGGAGTTGTGTACCAGTTTAGGGGTTCCGTTAACCGAGCCAGGCCTTCAGTTTTGATAATGTTGTGCGACCGAGGCCTTTTTCTTGTATTTTTACGAATATAATTGCGAGGACGCAATTATTTTAAGGGGGAGATGATGTAACGACACGAGAATTCTTGTTTTGCGTAATGATATGTTTCCCATTAATTGGACCATATTTCTATAAAAAGAAAATGAAAATAAATGAAAACCCGTAGCAACAAGCATGAATGAAATACTCTTTTATTAAGAAACACCTTGACGATTACAACTCCCCACGATCAAAACATCACTAACCAAAGAACCCAACCAAGAACCCAATTACAATGATGGGAAGACTTCTTAGAACTACTAGGAGCCCGAGAATGCGGTAGGGATTTCGATCATCCATCATAAGGAACATAAGGATTGCTGAAGCCACCGCGACCGTGCTCAGAACCAAGGGGATCACAAGAACCATCTTCTTTTATTTTCTCCGGTTACTTGGAGTAAGGGACACCTGAGACCACACCCTTTTATAAGCACCAAAGATGACCGTTGGACCTCAAACAGCCACAAATCTGACCGTTGGACCACAAACGGCCATAAATCTGACCGTTGGTTCCCAAAGAATCCAATGTTCATTTTGACCGTTGGAAATAAAATGATCCGAATGATAAATGTGTAGTTTTGATTTAATATTTTAAAATGACCTCAATGTTAATTATCTCTTGTTTTCCAAAATAATAATTTTATTTTATGTTTCAAATGGAGAAAAATTAATATTATTGTCTTCTTCCACTATACATTTTGATCTGAACAATTAAACTTCTATTTTTTTTCTTCTAATTATATCAAACCTGATGGATTTCTTTTATGAGTTATATATTTATATTGCATCAAATTAGATACATTATTTCTCGTATAATTTTTCCTTTATTAACTACTTTGGAAACTATGTCAAATTATGGTTTCTTTCACTTGTGTGTTTTGTGGTGATAATATTTTCATCAACACACTTTTATGTGTGATAAAATATAGTTGCATTTAATGATATCAATTAATTAAGAAAATTAGGGTAGTTAACTAGGAAAGGAAATTAAAATATATATACTTGTGTTATGTTTTTATTACTCAATGTTCTTAATATTTGATTTTCATAAGGAAATATTATGTAGTTAATAATTAAGGATTAATAATAATGACAATATAATATTAATTAGTGATGTTTTAAATATATACATATATATATATGTATATACATATAATAAAACGTTTTGATTAAATCAATATATAATTTTTTTTATTAACCAATGATATATTTTAAATAAAAGTGGTTTAATAATAATAATATAAATTAGTTTTGATTAAATCAATTGACAAATGACTTTTATTAAAATAATGAATGTTAATTTAATAATTGAGTTTAATAATGTTGTATTAAATTAATAATAATATTATTAATAAAGCGATTTTATTTTTTTAATTTTTTTTAATGAAAAACCTGTAGAAAAACCGTGTTTTAAACCGCGGTGGAATTCCAGCCGTCCGATCTGCTCCTCCTCTAATCTTGGACGTCATTTCTTTTTAATACCGGTTCAACTACAGCCGCCCGATCATGCCTCGTCTAATCACTGCCGTTGATTTTTTTTCCACGTCGCGTTTTCTTCTACCTCGTGCCGCAGCTTCTTCATCCACCGACACAGCCCTCCTTCTTCCTCGCGTCGCCATCCCAGAAGACTAGGGTGTTGTTTTTTCTCTCTAGGCCAGCGAAGAAGACCGGGCTGCCTCCTCCTTTCCACAGGTCGACACTGACCCCGGATGCCTCGGCCGAAGATTCCTCCCGAAGTCCTCCTCTTCTCCTTCTTCGTTTTTTAATCTCCCTGTTGCACCAAAGGCCGAAGGACCGTATCCCTCGATCTCCTCGGCTTCTGGATCTAGTTTTCTACCTTCCTTCCCCTCCTCTTCGTCGAGTTCAGGTAAGGCTCGTTTGTTTTTTTTTCAGTTTGTGTAAATACCGGACTTTTCATATAGTTATATACATGTTTATACTTGTTATATATATATATTCTATATACCTTCAGCTTCTGGATTCCTCAGTTGCACCCTACTCCTCCTCCTTCTCGTCGAGCAGCTAAGGGACAAACCAGCTCTAAAGTTGTGGTTTTAAGCTTTGGTCATAGTACAAATATAATCTTACCCGGGTAGTGTATATATATATATATATATGGGTGAAAACCTCCATGTTTATTCCCTCGTACTACGTTTCTTTTTTTATCTCCTATCCAAGCCAAGGTAAGGATCGGTTCTTTATTTTTGTGTTTATGAAAGCATCGGTTTTCATTTAAACATATGTATACATTATATATATATGTGTGTGTGTGTGTGTGTGTGTGTATACCATCTATAACATTTTTCCTTCGGTTTCTTTTACCTTGACTGCATTCCCTCTTCAAGCAAGGAAAGAATTCGGTTATAATTTTGGTTGGGTTTCTCTTTTACAAGAATCGGTTTTTATATAAATATGTATATATTTATATATACTTGATATATAAATATATACTTTGAAACACACATATTATAGGATGATAAGCAGTATTTTCTCAATGTTTATACCACATTATTTTTTCTTTCCTACTATAAAATGGATATTTTAAGTAAATGGGTGAATAGGTAAAATTGTGCAAGTGAATGATGCATATTATTGTGGTATATACATACCCGTATGTGTATATACCTCAATATGAATTTAGAGACCATGTTTACAATTGTTATAAAGCATTACAAGGTTTATGGGTTGGTTGGATTTCAAAATCATTCTCGAATCTGAGAATTTTCATTTATCACTGCTTCGGATAATCGGGATTTTTCTTAAAATGGATAGTATGGATTTCTTGAGCTTTCATAAATGCATTCATGCATTAGTAGGTGTGTTCTCATGTGATAATGGAAGAGTTTACACAAATATACATGATGAACTTGATTATGCACCTTGTAACCTCAGCTGCCAGTATTAAACGCCTAGGATATCCATTTATCATCACATGTGTAATTAATGAGTGACCATTCTTTAATTGGAAATTTTTGATGTATGGAATGTTAAGTGTTATGTTTACTTTCTTAAATCCCATGTTTTCGAATGTTATCTTTTTATGTGCACAAAGCAGGAGCATGCATGTCTTAGGGTTTTTAATGAATGAACTGTTTTTATGTAATGTATGTGAAAATGGGTTTGAAGTAAGAATGCATGGAACCCCATTAAAGAATGACCATGTCAAGATATGTGAGGGATGTTAGGACTTACATGTGACAGGTGCGCCCGGAATTATATAGCGCAACAAGAATGATGTGACGGGTGCGCCCGGAATTATACAGCGCTCCAATGCATTGGGTAAAGCAAGAGTCTCATGAGACGAACATGTGCGACGATCTTGGCAGTTAGCCTTGACTTGTGCTAAAGAAACAGGGCAGGGGGTGAGCCTCGACCTGTAAAGTATGTTTTATGGTCATGATGAAAAGTCATGACAAAGTCTAGGATTATACATACCCTCTGCATGTAATGATAAAAGTTAACCAGGGGTTAGTTCAACTAACAGGACAACCCCTAGTTGAAAGCTCCTAAGATTATGAAAATTCACTTTATGTGACAAGAACTGTTTTTCATATGGTAAACTGTTAGATGATCCACTTTCTACGCATGAACCATGATATGCATGTCTTTCCCCTGTTTAGCCATAGAATTATTTTAGAATTGAAGTAACCTTGTTTTAACTTTATGCTTTTCTTATATTGCGCACTCTGATCATGTTTACATTAGATCTCATTTCAAGTATGTGCTTCTTTATGCAAGTGGTTTTCAAAGAAGGATGGATTTCATGTTTTTAGGAAATGATAATGTTTAAGAAAAGTATTTTTATTCTTTTCAAAAGGACTTCTTTAAGAAAGGATTTTCTTAAAAATGTTTTTAAAACCCCTTACTGGGCTTTTTTTTTCTCACCCTACGTTTTTGTTAAAAAATTTCAGGCATGGTTGATACCAATGAAGTTAATCAGATGTGGCTAGTTTCCCAGAATCCTAAGCCTCGCGATCTTCTGTTGTGATAAGACATGATATTTAATTTGAAATGATGTAACGTAAAGTATATCATGTTTCATTAAGCACCCCGTTTTTGGGGGTCGCTACATCCAACACCCACAAGAAGCCTTGCAGTAGGCCATGTAGTCATGCCTATTTCTCACTCAGGGTCCTGTAAGATGAGATTTGAAGGAAAAGATTAAATTTTTCAGATAGATAGAGTCTGTAAGGCTTTTGATGTTGTTACCGATAGAGCCTCATCTATATCCTCCCAGAGGAAAAAAAGCCTCAGTCCCAGCCTCATGCTCTTTAAGACCCCCCATATATTTGGTTGGTGACACCCCATAATTCACCAACACACTATAGGTAACAAAATCATATAAGTAATATTATCATGACCCATGCCCTCATTAGGCTCCAACAACTCATCTGGAATAGGCTCCCATAGATACCTTACCGAAAAAAGAGAAATCAAAACTACTCATCTAATGATTCTCAGGATCTAGGATATTTATAATATTCCCTAATGAAAATATTTCTAATGTTTCAATAATGCATAAAACCCCGGGAGGTTGATATCACTAATCATTCTGACTACATACCTTATCACAGAAACCGTGGGCATACCATCTAGAGATGCTATGTGTTGATGCAATGGCTTCGGGACCATGTAGATAAAAATGTGTAGGATTGATCCCAACCCGTGTGTATCTAGAATGTATATCTTTAAATCATAACAATGAAATGGAAGGTGAGTTGATGTAGGGTTCAAATCATGGTACATAGAAATATGATGACAGGATGCCTCATAGAGTAGTATCTCACACCCATGGGGTTATCAGTTCCTATTTGAAATGGCAGGAGCCTCCTAATGTCAATACGCCTCCTCATACAAGCACCTATAAATCTCTGGAATCTATGTCGTGGCCTTCCATCAATCATAGTAGGAGGTACACCCAAAAAAAGGAATGAAAATTACTTCATCCACACTGATGTCATCCCACACACTCAGGGATTCGATTCCTACAAAGATGGAAATTTTCCCTATAGTCAGCCAAGTATTGGATTATTCCTCAAATGAGTGCCCTAATTATGTATGTGATAGTACAGTCAGGCTGGTGGATCCATATATCTTCCCCAATGAAAAATAGTGTACAGATATAACTTCAAACGCCCCTAGATATTTCCATCCTCGAAGGAGATGAAAATGTGGTAAGTGGTCAGGATTCTCAAAACAATGTTTCAAATGATTCCACGAATGATACTAAGACAATGTAGTAGGTTCTACATAAGACTTAGCAAGTACAATACTCATAGCCTATCCTTTCAGACATACTTCCATTATAGGTCATGTAACCCAACTAGGAAGAATAGTCACGCCTACATTACAATCATTCACATTGAGTTGTTGAAAATCATTATCCATATTATACTAATGTAGTCGTGACTCTGAATGAAATTTCTAATGAAAATCATGACATTTACAGTACCATTCAGAATGCACCACTTTGACCTCAAGTTTTAGTTGTGCCTCCTACCTCAGATATATCCCACAGTGGCATGAATGTTCACCTAGAATGTATCTATGATGTGATGATGCACCTCACTAGTATTTATAAAATGTTCTTGGGGTTTTACACCATCTATTTGTCATAATATATTCAAGAGGCCTCAAAAAAATCATTGAAAATCCAAAACTAGTTTGAGATAAATGTATTGGGTGTGAAGACATTCTTTGTTGAGGATGTTGAGCAAGCATAATTCCAAGACATCATCTCATTCTTTAAAGAATGTGAAGGATCTCTCATATTGGGATATATCTTCCGAATGAATATCACCAACCATTCAAATGACATAAAAATATTCCTTTGGATAGTTGACATAGGTTCTGAGATCAATTTTTTCAAAACCCGGATTATATGAATCTTAGGACTCAAAAAATATGATCTAATCCCCCTATACATAAATATATAAATTTATGACTATACAAAGAATATTTAATGTGTAATAAAATCTTTGAAGAACCTATTTAGTAGCCTAATTGAAAACACTAAATTTATGTTTGTCTTCTAGGATACCCCCAATAATGCATCTATGTATAGACTATGGCTTCAAAGGCATTTAGAAGTTCCCTCCTAGTATAAAAAATGCCACATGTACTACCTCAATGATATTGTTGGAATGATACATGTTGTTGCATCTCTAATTACCTCTTGTGAGTCCCTCTATTTTGATGCTGGATATTATATGATATTGAGAAAAAATGATCATACCAATGAAGTTGACCAAACTACCACTGGGTTTGACTCTTTGGAGGAATTTGATGATTCATTCATCATACTGATTCATCATTTTGAGGAAAAAACACTAAAAACGAGAAACTTCTTTGTCGTTTCCAAGTAAAAGGGGAGAAGTGTTCTTAGGTAAAATTAATGTCATAAAATTACCTCATACTCCAACACATGAAGGGCTTGAGTGATATTAGAATTCCCACTCGTGTGAGGTATCAAGATGATTACCCATTGGATACAATTATATGCCATACATTGTTGTTTCACTAAGGTAGGTTGAGCCGACACAAGCTAGCCTATCACATTTATTTGGACACCATGCATGGAACCCTTGTTTGGAGGTTTGATGGAATCATGTTGAAAACAACCATCATCATGGTTTCAGAAGAGCAGTAGTTCCCCAGTGATGACTCTGTATTAACCCAAGAAGGCACCAAAGTTCCGTTGAAATCATTTGGATTTGGTGAATTATCTCCTCCCACCAGTTCCCCTCCCTCATATAATGAATAAGATTTAGAGGATTCTCCTATTATATTTAATGAAGGTATCTCCACCTACATTGATGAGTTGTCTCAGGTGAAACTTAGAATCGAGTTTGATATTTGGCCAACACTGATTAGTGTAGCAATACCTTCAGAGGAATAGTATTTGTACATGGATTTTATGAGGTGACATCATGATATGTATTCTCATATATAATATGAGATGCTAGGACCGCACCCTCATGTTACTGTCCACCATCATGGTCAACTTTTATTCCCTTGTGGTTTTATGTATCCTCATTGGAAAATTCACCCCTCTTCTGGTGTCGTGGTTGAGGCCAATGTTGATATGCTTATCAATGTTAATATTATCATGATATTTCAGTACCCTAGATGGATGGACAACACCATTCACATTAGGAATACGAATAGATAGATAAAAATCTTCATCCACTTCTGGAACCTCGGCCTAAATTTCATAAAGGATGATTTTACACTTTTGATATAATCGTTTTCGATTAATTCCACATTCATGTTCCAAGAAATTTTTTCATGGATGGGTAATCTGTATACAATCTGGTCTGGATGGCCCCTAAAGTTGAGGATTCCATGAACAACAGAGCACAACATGGTACCTTATGCTATTATGTAATTAGTTTTGGTTTGTATAATATAAGTGCTACATATCTTTGAGAAATACACCACATCTTCCAAATGATCCACATGACATTATTGGAATTCTACATAGACAATTTTATGTTCAAATCACACTTATTTCATGATCATCTTGGAGATCTAAAGAAGGAATTTGGATTCCAATGTTCAGGGTATCTGAAGATGAACCCCATGAAATGTGCTCTCAGGGTTACCTACGGAAGGTTTCTCTGTATCGTTTTCTAATACATATAAATTATGATTGACTATGATAATACCAATGCTATTGGCTATATGCCTCCTCTATGAAACATCTAGTAGCTCTGAGGCCTTAAAAGAAACATAACGTACATATGTCTATTCATTATGAATCTAGATGGAAATTGTATTATCTTATCCAGACTCATGAAGAAGGGACCCATCTACCAGTTGGAAGAAGAGTGTAATATTTACTTTAAGGAGATAAATAAATATATTCTATAACCTTTTGTTTTGATTCGACCTATCTCTAAGAAGAAGATAGTCCCCTATGTTACCTCCCAATAATAATCTGTCGATTCCCATCATTATCGAAAGAAAAAAGGGGCAGTGAATAGTTTATACTATCTCAGTATCATTCTCCTCGATATGGATTCTAGATACTCTCCAACTAGAAGAGTTGAATAATACTAGATTTTATAGGGATGATGTTTTGACACTATCTACAACACCATGATAAACAGCTGGTGTCCCATTTGGATTGACTAAATTATATACTAAATTTAATTTTATTGACATGTCTTCTGATGAGATGGGTTGTGATTAATCAGAAGTTTGAAATTAGATTTTTTCTACATAAGGCCTTCAAGGGACAAAAACTAGCATACTTTATGGATTCCCATATGGCCCCCACAGATCAGTCCCTCGATCTTGATTTATAATAATAAAATATCCAATTAGTATATTAGGATATTTTATGTTGGTATAAACATTTATTATATTTCCTGCTAGATCCCAATAGGTAGGAGGTTCAACGATCCCAAGAATAATAGATTATTGCTGGGGTTTCTCTTCATCGCGACGTTGCAGGTTATCCTACCATATTTCTTCATTATATCAAAAGGCTACCACAAAAATGAGTCGGAGTATCAATATCTCATTGTTGGACACTATTTGACGCATTAGATTGATTTTTCCCACATCCACATCAAAGGATAATTTTAATTATTCCCCGAGCATAACAATGATGACAATATTAATAGGAAGCGCTAATGTATTCCCTTTTTTGAACAAACTCTCTAGTTGATGGCCCCGTTACCTTCTCATTCAGAGGTTACACAAGTTCCCTAGATATAGAATGATTGAGATAATGCCCTAGCTCATCAATTCACTACTCCTATAGAGCATATCCTGGATGAACTTATTATCTTTATGGAATTGTTATTGAAGATTTATGTCAGGGAACACATCATTGGCAGTGACATACAGATTGATTCGCCAATTCTAATTTCCAATGTTAGGAAAAACCCATCACTTCATCAGAAATGTTTTCTCCTCTATCAAAACTAGTTGATTTTATATCATTTCATCCTTTTGAGGATTCCATTTCGAATCTTGTCACATAATACAGATCTCTCTTATAAATTTAGATTTTGTTCATGAATCACATTCCTAGATCCATGTCATTGTGGATGAATTTTAATTATGTAACTTTTATCTATAAATTATATGATATCCTGAAATGGAAGAAACCTTTTTTCAGAGTAGTTGATAACATCAGGTATGATACGGTATCTCTGGATGTGTGAACATTTTTCAATGGTATTCTTCCTCATCATTGGTATTCACTATGTTGAGGAAAATCGAGGCTTCCCACAACAATCACATGACATCTTAATATAGAGGTATGTCAGAGATGTTTTCCAGGGCTTACCATGTTCAACATGAAGTGTGTTTTAAATTTGATGTCTATCAGAGGAGGATCGTACTGATTATAACACTGATAATTATGGACCATATGAGTACATCCCTATAAAGGACCACTTATAGGGTTTACCCGATGGATGGATCAAAATGACCAATGAGGATAGACTGTAGGTGGTGTGTCCCAAAGAGAAAATATTTTACAATGTGAAGGATGAAAGGGATTCCACTAAGGAAAGATTAGGGAGGTGGGCCCCATTGAGGGGGAAACCATGGTTTTCCATTGGCTGAGATTAAACCTTATAGAGGTTTCCTATGTACCCAATGTGAGTTAATAAAAACCCATGTTGTTCGAATGAATGAATTGGGGATTGCGCCCTGAGACTGCTCAGTTGCCACTATGAGAGTATATCCAAATAATACTTGAGGACTATTCACTAAGGTGGACTAATTGAAACATTGATGAGAAATTTTATTGATTAATGGGGACTTTTCACAGATACATCCAAGGTGCTGTAGTGACTAGAAATCATAAGGGTTAATAGGGCTTACACAAGCATCAATCGTAAGGATGAATATGACTTATTCACATAGACATCCTGGGTTCTAATAGAAGAAGAAATCAGATGGATGAATAGGGTTATGAAAAGAGATGGAACATGTGCTGATGGAAGAAGAAATCATATGGATGTATGTGGTATATGCAGTAAGATGGTATAGGTTCTTATACAAGATGAAATCATATAGATGAATGGGGATTATGCACTGAGATGGACCCAGTGATGCTAAAAGCTACCATAATATGGATGATTTTGGATTACGCACTAAGAGGCTCATGTGGATGATGTGAGCCAAATATACTAAGTGTTGGGAGATGGAGTAGATGGTTGGGGATGATGCATGGTTAGCTGCATGTACGAATGGTGTGATCCAACAGGGATCTGGGGGCCTAGGTGTGAATCAGGAAGAATGATGGATTATTTAATGTAGTGAATGAGATGAATGAGATGGAACCGATGTGAATATAGTGGTGTTGTTGGGATTTATCTTCATAGAGGCTTCCTACGTATCTCTGTGGCTGGGAATCACACTCTGCATAGTTCATTGGGGTGATTAGACACCTAAGGAGGTGGCTCTTGAGAATTGATTCATGGATTGGACCCGAAGAAAATGAAACCTTAGGTTAAGGCATGGTTATCCTTAAACACAATGGATCAAGGTAGATATTTGGATGAGATATGAATGATGGGATGGAATCAGAGAAAGGCTTCTAGCATATCATAGTCATAGGGAATCAATGTCCACATAGCATAGGATGGGGTATATAATTAGGGTGTACACAGAGGACAACAATGTGGAGATATTCTTGGTCTTATGTATAGTTACCATCCCTTTATAAGTGGAATTATCATGGTTAGTGGAGTTTATATTTAATGAAGGGCTTATTTATGTCAAGATAACTTAGTGGATCAGAACACCTAATAGAGGTAGATCTATAAGAGATGTTCCAAAAAGAGAAGATGTCACGTTATGAGGGTACCTCACTAGGAAGGTGTATGAATGATTACCATTGAATAGGGTTGAACCTAAATGAGGTTTCATATATAACCTTCCTATAAGGTAGGGATAAAAACCCATGTAGTTTGAGGAGAAAAAGAGGCTCATGGTTTATTATCATGATAGACGAGGGTGAACTGGCATGAAGTGTTTGGGACTGATGGATGATGGGATTGAACCAATGGGAGGATTCCAATGCATCCATGTGGTAAGGAATCAAAGTCCATGTTGTTAAGTATGGTTATGGTGTTTTGGATACTACTATCTTATAAGATTGTGTGAGTCATGATCTGTTTGAGAAACAATAAGAAGAAAAAAACCATATAGCCGTATCACAAAAGGTATGCGCACGTTAGATTATTTGGGGCTTATGCGGTGAGGCAGCACGACTGCTACTAAGGAGTTGCAATGGGTTATGGTGCAGACGTGTGGATGATACCTAGGTGTAGCTAAATAATGGCAATGGTGGATGGGGGTTTCATGAGGAAGATTCCATGGCACCGCTATGGAGTAGAAATGGTGGGTGTGTATAATGAATGGATGCTTATTGGGTGCCTCAAATGAGTGCTAATGATGGATGTGGCTTATGCATGGATGGTATTTGGGTATAGATAATGAGTGATAATGTTTGATGAGGCTTATAAATGGAATCATCCTAGATACATATAAATAGAAACAACAATGGGTGATGCTTATGCATGGAATCATTCTAGATGTCTCTATGGACAGACAGTTTTGGATGGGGCATACTCATGGCAGCCTCCTTGATGTCTCTATAGAGCAAAAATGTTGTATGGGGCTTATGCATGGAAGTGTCCCATGATACCCTCCCAATTTTAGGTCATGATTTCATCCCATGATCACTAAAAGGGGTACAAATTTAGTTTATTGTCATGTGAATAGACAAGTTGTGTGAGGATTGTGAAATAAACTGCATGTTCTATCTTCCTCATGTCATGAAATGTGGTAATATTGACAAGATTCTTTTTAGGGAAATATTTTGGAGATTTCACCATAATTGTAAGACCATCTGTGTTGTTTTTTATCAAACTCATTATGAGGAATCTTATGTGTGAGGCATAAGGCATCTAATTCTTGGAATCAAATTATTGTTGCACATGTCATATCTCATTAGAACAAGAGGAATCATTGGAATGGAATATATGGTGTACTATAGTTAATAGTCATTTTTAAAGGATGGAAAGTCAGAATAGGCCTAACAATTGCTTGGGTTGAACATAAACAAGAGAGGCCCTTGATGGATTGATCTGGAACATGATGCAAGTTATGTGGTTTGAGGATTTTCATAAGGAATGATTCAACTAAAGGTACTCGTAGAATTTTAGATGATAATGTCAACACATAAAATTGTAAAGGGACTAAGAGTAATAGGTTGACTCAACGTGTTTCCTACAATTTCGAGTAGTATCTCAAATCATGTTTTTCTATAGGGGGTGGTGGGTGGGCAGAAAGGGGAAATGAAAAATGTCATCGACCTGACCAAAAATGTATGCAGCGTGAATCATAATTTCTCGTCTGGGTTAGAGAATGTAGTGATTGGACTAGCCTAGGTGGCTGAGACTATAGATCAACCCTAATCTCGAGCTGGGGTGTGGGGGTGAAGATACCAAAGTATGTACCGATAGGCACAAATGTAGAAGATTTTTGAAGGATATGGATTCAAAAAGTATCATTATAAAGATTAGGGACATGTAAAAGAAATGGATTCATAGTGATTAGGGTCTCTCAAAGCAAGGGGATTCATGGAGCTCAGGGTCTCATGAATGATGCCCTGATTCGTAGGGGGACTGCTCCATGAAGACTAGATTCTTTGTGAAACATCAAGTGCCTCAGATGGTCTTCTTCCATCGTGAGGGCCATAGGGATTAATAAAGGGAATATTCAATGGGGATGGAGGCTCTCCCAAACACAATAAAGGGTGTTTTTTGTTCTTGGGAGATCCATGAAATGTGATTTTTTGGGGCACATGATATCAGCAATATAAGAACACCATGGTGAATCCTGACGATGTTTCCACCGTCGAATGAAGGAATGAGGGGGTATATATATGAAAAATGGGATATTGAGATTCTTAGTGGTGTTCTAGGAAGGAAACCCCACTTCACAAACTGTGGAAGATCAACCAAACACATGGTGGCTTCTGTCACAACTTCACGGCTGTCACGAAGCTTGTTAGACGCTAAAAGGATTCTGTCACAACCATTTGATGGAAAAAGGGAGCTCCATGAATTCAAATAGAAAATTAGTTTTATAAAGTAACAATTACTGGCCTTAAATTCCAATTTATACCTTCTTTGTTCTCTACCACAATTCAAATCAATGCATGCGAACATGTTATGGTCTTATATCATGTATGGAAGCATTGTGTTCATCTTGTGGATGTGTTTTTCGGTGCTAATAGGAACATCAAAATTTCATTTCTCCTATTACTTCAGATGATGATGGAAACCATTAGGTAAATACCCTAACTACAATTGAAATCATCTTCAAGACATCTAGATCAACCCACATCTAGAAAAAGGTCTAATTGGAAAACCCCATTCATTGAGTATATCCAAAAAATAAATCTCCCTTTAATTGGATCAGAACACATGTGAATATATCTTCATGAAACACATTTCATCATCTAGAGCAGTACGAACCTTTAGAAGTATATCTAAAAACATGGGTTCAATGTAATTATATTATACGACATTCAAGGAAATTATATTTTATTGGTTAATAATAAAGTTCTTGTCAATTATTTTGGAGCTCAATAGGCATTGGCAATGAATTTCCCCCAAATTAAAATCTTGGGTTATTTCAAACCCACCATGGTCCATTACTGTATCAAGTTCCCCAGAAGGATGCACATGTGTCAGATCTATGCCAATTTTTAGAATAGACTGTGAGAGCCTCTTAATACTACGATGTACACAAGGCCATTTTTGGTCTGGGGACTCAATGTCAAGGGACCATATCCACTGGAAACAACACACTAGTACATGTTCATTCTAAATGAAGTGAATTTATTTTCCTTTTAGTGAGAGTCAATTCTACCCAGGGAAGATAATGCCTAGTCTATTTTAGTGTTTCTAAACTCTAACATCACCTATTGTTTTTGAGTCCCTCACTCTGTTTTCGTATACAAAAACACCATCTTCTCAGAACATGATCTGAATACATTGTATTCCAATTATTGGATCTTGTCTAACCACACTTCTCACTACCATGGGTAGGAAGATAGAAAATCAAGGCACTAAAAAATCCCCAATCTAATATTATACCAAAAATGGATGGTCATAATTAGAAAATTTTTCCAGACAATCTCTCTAATTCACTTTGGTCTGATTAGATAAAAACCTCAAATTCCACCTAGGTGACACTATATTACCTAGTGTACAATAAAAACAATGTCTTTACCATCTAGATATATATTCATTCTCTCAAAATAGCTGACAATGATTAAAAGACATTACACATCATATATATGTCTATCTAGGTGATCTGGAATCAATCAACGAGAACAGCCTATGGGATATTCATAAATAACAGAGGTACCATAACAAGATAACCAGAGAACTCAACATAAAATTTAATCTATAATCCCTTCTTCTTGGTGACACAGTACTGTATCTAAGGATGCTGATGATACCTAGAAGTATTCCACCAGTGTTGGGGCTTAAATGGGAAGTGCCTTACACATTTCACAAGGTTGATCCCAATAGTTCATAATATTTGGTCACTGTGGATGAAGAACACTAACTCCTCTGATAAATTCCAGGTTGCTAAAAAATCTGTTCATGTGAAGGTTCAATATCCTTTTACATACCTACAACATGACATAAAACTATGATTCCTTGTTCTAGTTACATAAAGCTAAGTTGCATAAATATTCTATGTTATAGGATCTGAAGTCAAAGTGAGAACCCAAGTCCAAACCTCATGAATTATAACTGTATATTGGTTCTCCCTGGATATTTAGGTATATAGTGGACCCCTCATATCCTAATTCACATAGTTTTATATCTACCACATAATGTAAATTCCTCATGGAACACCTTTCCTCCATACATACCTACAACGTGATATTAATCTTGGACAGATTATTTAGGTTGCATGATAATAAACTTCATATCATGACATCCCTGCAACATGACATTGGACTACATAGAACCATCCTTTGTACATGATGTTAAACAAGGCACATATGATAAAAAATATACAACCATAAACTAAGAGACATTGGTCAATTAAATATTATCATTTAAATATTTGTGATTTTAAGATCATTTACCCAAATTACATTTGGGTCCTACCATGGGCATGCTATGATTTTCTAGGGTGAGAAACCTAAAGAGTCATGTTCCATTCTAACATTTCTCCAAACCATCTCCATACCTCAAATACATCTAGGTTCATATTTATAGTATCATACTTATCTAGATGGACCCCCTAATAGTGATTGTATCATTCTATCATTGGCTCACCTCTCGTCCTAGGACAACTACTGAACCGATATCTAAAAATTAGAGGATCATATGTTCCAAATGTGGTCATAAGATGATTGTTTTCATGAACCATCATTCTGTGATGATGTTTTAGATCATACAATTTGAACATGGTTAATAGTAGTCCTAACCATCAATTACCCATTCTAAATTTCAGATATTGGCTGTTCTGATTTACAAAATTCCGACCTCCCTATGTTAGTTTAGGTCTCCAACAATGTGGGTGTCTCCCCTTTGTTCATCTTCCCATGTTGTGTCAGAATTTTAGTGTCTTTGGGACATTCATGACCCGCATTCCATCACCTTTATTGTACTCTTCTTTGTATGAAAGGGGTAGCCTCACACAACTCCTTAATTCACATACTGATCTTCAGTAAAGTGGGATTAGATGCATTTGTAGTGCTCATACTCACCTAGGGGAGATGTACTATCATGAACCATCCCCCGGGGCCCGCATCGTGACTACCCCAAGACCGCCATCCATAGTCCAGGGGCTGGCGACGAGCACCAAAGGATTAATTCCCTATAACTGGGAAGGAATTGCCTTTATAAATTGTAAACACACACAACTAGAGTACAAGTGGAAGAACACAATAAGATAAAGATTTATGAAAAGTGTACTAAATGTTAAGGGGGCTAGAATACAAGCACAACTGTAAAGTAAAAATACAACTGAAAGAAAGTTCAACTAAAATGGGACAAATAGGTGAAATGTGAAAGAAGCTCCTAGATCGTCCTCTGAGGTTCCTACCTGAAGGGTAGGTACAGATGGTGTCCTCAGCACTCCAAGTTTGTTAGACTCCACCGTGTACCGATACGTCTTAAGGAACTCATCTGAGTACCATCCAGTCCTGGCGCTCTCGACCTCCGTCATCGTTGTCCGTCATCTGCATCAATCACAACGAGGTGCGGGTATAGCTCGTGTAGGGGAGAGTATAAAAATACTCAGTAGGGACCCTGAGACCCTAAAGGAATCAAAAAATCTAACAATGATAAACCACATTGTATGATTTCAATGGATAACCATTACTTATGTATATGCCCATAAATATTCCTATGTTATCATGTAACCAATCTCAATCAAGAGGAAAACACGAAGGTCATTGACTTAGAACAAACTAGGATTTCGTTGAAGTATATAAGTACAGATGATTAGTCGCAAAGCTAGATCATCATATTTTGTCAAGAGGCACTACTTCTGACCATACGGAGTCTGACCCACATATGATCAACAGGTACTAGCTCCCCACAATGAACAACACTGGATCTGACCAACACAGGATCGATATGCCCTGACCCACATAAGATCGATGGGCACTGACTCAAACAAGATCTGAACCACACAGGATTGCTAAGTGTTGACCTCCATATGATCTGCCTTCAACCTTAGCCTATCTATCAGCCACTGGATTTTCTCTCACCTGGTGCACTCGAGTTCCGTAGAAACTACCCTCGAGCTCGATCTCCACTAAACTCCACAAACGAGTAACCCAAAGGACATTCATGTCGTAAGTGTTCCAACGTGACTGATGGTGCGTCAATTAGACGCCTGGTCTGTGCGTTATTAGAATTTTAGTCCTGGGGGACCGGTTAGATTCGTGTACGAACCAACCTGACAGTGACACAAAATTACCCCAAACACTAGTGGGGTATACTCAAAGGTACATATATGCTTCAAGAATACCAGCGCCGCTGACGGTTCGTCAAACAAACGTTCGGTGCGAAAGATATGGCCCAAGAAGGTAAATGGTCAGTAATGGGCCTGGGTCCGGTCCGACCTGGTCTGGGTCAACCCAGTCAAACTCACTGGGTCTGACCCTACCCATTGGGCGGGTCAACCCACTATGTTTTGAACCGATCCACTAGGCCCATCCCGGTAGACCAAGAGGACAGTTTGGCCCGGTAGTCGCCACGTTGGTGGCTCGGTAACTCGGCCCGACAGATCGGGCCGGTTCGGCCAGCGACACCGCGAGGGACACCGTGGGTCGGCATGGGAGTTTGGGGGCTGGGAGGCCAGCGGGCATGCTGGCAGGACACCGTGCAGGGCGCGGTAGTCCCTGCGACAGGCCGGGGGGACCTCGGGCAAGCTGAGGTAGGGCGCAGGGGTGCTGGGCTGGCCACGGCAGGGCGTGAGGGCACTGGGTACCGCACTGAGGGTGCGTGCAGCGGGCCGTCATTGCCGGGAAAGGCACCGTGGGTATGGGAAGCATGCCAGTGGGGCTGGGCAGCACGCTAGGGGCGTGGTGGGTAGGCGGGTTGGGCCCCGCTTGGCCGGTGATGTTTATCCAGGAGCACCAGTGTGTCGTGGGGTGGCGCGGTTCACGGAGGCCACTAGTACTGTGGCCTCGTCGTTGCCACCTTCGTCACCTTGGTGTAGAAATAATCATGAGAGAAGAAATGACTGAAGATATTGGGCCATGTTAGGTCATCCCGAATCCACCGCGTTTAAGGTGATAATAGACAGATCACTAGTATGAAGCACAACTACCACCGTTCTTTATTTTTTAGTGAAAGGGAGAACCTGGGAAAAAGTTCATACTTTAAATAAAATCAAACCCCTACTTCGCTTGTCATTCGTCATTGATGAAGTCACGGAAAGCGGGCGTCATTCCGTTGGCGTCGAAAAAGAAGAAGTTGGGGATGACGTCGGCATTCTATGTGGATGACTATTCCCATCCCTTATTCTGGTAGAAAAAGGAAGAAGACGTCCGCGGATTAAGTCAAAGAAAAAATCTGGCGTTCTTCACGTTCTTCATTGGATGAATTTTAATCCTCCCAAGCTCTCAAGCTCCACCAAATGATAATGACAAAAAAATAATAATAATAGGATGTCTTATTATTTTATTATTGGAATGAAAATTCAAAAAAATAGAATGAAACTATCCTTAATAAATTCACATGTGTCGGCGAAATTAATTGGTACGTGCATGGGCACAGTTAATTAGAACGTGTGTTGGAACAATTAATTGGCACGCACATTGGCACAATTAATTGGCACGCGCGGTGGCACAATTAATTGTCCCACGCGCTGGAAAAATTAATTATCACACTCGTTGGAACAATTAATTGGCACTTGCGTTGGCACAATTTATTGGCACACGCGTTGGCACAATTAATTGTAAGGATGAGGTCAAGGGATCTCCCTCATTAATAAGGGAGAGTGGAGAGGTTTCATCCTCCACCATTAATAGGGGTCTGGTGGTCCCCACCCCTATCATTTAATTGGGAGGTTATGCTCGGGTGGTCCCCAGGTCATAACCTCTCGTGGGAGGTTAGTGTGTGGTCGTCTTACCCCCAACTTACAACCTCAACAAGGAGTGGTTATAACAGATAAAATAATATAAAACATCTCTTTATTTTATTTTATTATTTCCACCAAAAATCCAAAAATAACTTTCACCCTCGTCCATCTAGCGTTGAGGTGAATGTCTAATTATGCGAATACTGGTGCTATGAGTTCAACGGTGTCCTCAGATTCCAATTCCGAGCACCGGTTAAAAAGTTACAAAATTATTCTCGTGCCTTTACTGAACATACCCGAAAAAGTATGGAAAATTATTATCTGTCACCCTCGACTCACTGACGTCATGGTTAGGCTCTAACTAGGTGAAACACGCCCCAATGAACCAAACGGTACTCTCAGATGTTCAATCTGAGTTTCCATTTAGAGGTTATTAATTTTACAATAAAACAATAGTCACTTAATTATTTTATTTGCGGCCAAAAACTAACATTTCTGGTGGCCCGCGTCGGCCAAAGCTAGTATCTGCATAAATAAAGCATGCCCTCATGAGTTCAGCGGTGTTCTCGGATTTTCAATCCGATCTACCGTTTCTGAGTTATAAGAATTTGAAAAATAAACTAATTATTTTAATTATATTATTTACTATTATGCCATTTTTGGGATTTCACAGTGGAGCCCCGTGCCAACTAAACATAAGTTTCACCTAGGGTAAAATCTCCATACTAAGTGCAACGGTGCCCTCAGATTTTTGATCCGAGTTACCATTTATGATTTATTATACTTTTTAAGGAAAACTGCTTACGCGCGTAAACTTATGCTTGACAAAAACTTCAGAAATTGATTCCGGGAACACCCTGCCTCAGAATCATGTGTCGTCAGAAAATGTGGAATCGTAAAATTCCCGTATATTTAAGAAATAAAATTTTCCCTGGAATTTATGTGTCATTACATTCTCCCCACCACAGGAATTTACGTCCCTATAATCTACTACTCAAAAAAATGGAGCAAATGGGGGTACAATGAATGCTTTTGGGCCTTCCGCTCCCATATGCTCTCTTAGAGGTTCTCGTGATGCCAACAAAAATGAACCATAGGTATCAACCATCCAAGAAGGACTTGCTCCTGCCGATCCACAATCTCCACTGGGACCTCCATGAATTTCAGGCCATCATCGATGTCCAGCTCCCCATAGTCGATTATGTGGGATGGGTCATGCACGTATCTCCTCAGCTGAGATACATGGAAGTCATCGCACACCAGATTCAAATGAAGTGGAAGAGCATAGCAGCATTCCACCTCACAAACTCTGTTGGGGAACTGAAAAGGTCCACTGAATCACAATGATATCTTGCCTCCTCGGCCAAATCTCCTTAGACCTCGTCGAGGTGAGACCCATAGAAAGATGTGGTCACCATCCTCAAATTCCAGAGGTATTTGTCTGCTATCGGCGTACGATTTCTGTCTGCTCTGTACAGTCTTTATCCACTCCTGGATGACCTGCACCTTCCCCATGGAAGATCATACCATATCTGGTCAGAAGTAAGTGGGCTGACTTGATGATTTTTTCAACGATCACCCAAATAGGTTCATGTCCCTTAGGCATACGTGGATGACCCATCACGAAGTCCATGGATATCTCATCCCTCTTCAACTTTGGGACCTCTAATGGATGAACCAAGCATGTTGATTCCTGATTCTCTCCCTTTACTTGCTGATAAGTGAGGTATCGTGAGAAAAACTCAACTACTACCATCTTCATACCAAGCCACCAATGCGGTCGTCTAAGGTCCTAATACATCTTCATCACTCTTGGACGTACCGCTAGAGGGGAAGTGTGGAACTCCCTCAACACTTCCTCTTGAAGTGAAACTGGTATCATGGTATTTCCTCTGAAAAGGATGTTGTGCTCCCCACCTTCAGAAAATCAATCAGGTGCCTTCCCTGTAGATATCTAAGCGCGTCGTGTTTCACAGTCAGCATCTTCACGTTGTGCCTCCCAGACTCACTGAAGAAGGGGAGGAATGACTGTAAGATACAACATAAAGGATTATCCATCCCTATCCATGAAGGATATTTGTAAGGCAGCCTACTACTATTTCTCCTCTCCTAGTAGTTAAATGCCTCATCTCTTGCTAAGAACATATACTACAACGTTCCCCTTCCCAAGAGTATGGACTATCTAGAAGTCATAGTCCCAGAGGAACACATGCCATCACCACTATCTCATGTTCAGGTCCTTCTGAGAGAAGAAATAAATGAGACACTTATGATCAGAGTACATGGTAAAACATTCACCCATAAGGTAGAGCCACCACAATATCAAGGCGATGTCCACTGTTGCTAATTCCATTTCATGGGTAGCATAGTTCTTCTCGTTTTTTCTCAACTACCAAGAACAATACATGATTAATTCTCTCTCTTACATCAGTACAAATCCGATTCTGGTCCCTGATGTGTCGCCAAAAACTACATACACTATGCCTTCCATTGGAAGCCTCCAAATGGGGGAACTATTTAGCCTCTACCTTAGCTCCTGAAAGCTCTGCTGGAATCTCTCTGACCAGACGAACGGTTTCCCTTTCATTGTCAAGGCGGATAGTGGTGCTGCAACTCTAGAGAAGTCTGGCACAAAGGTAAGTCTGGCTGACTCAAGAGTGATCGACTGCACCCTCCTTTGCAAGAGTCCATCTTGTGCTTCGTGGGTTTTCCTTTTCATTGACCATGGAAAACCCCATCCCAATGTTGTAGATGAACCACAATCATTTTTCCTAATACAGTCAATCTGTGTATGAATTATGGCCTCCCAGTCCATACCCAATCTAACGTCGTAAGTCCCCGATGCTTCCACCAAGAGGTTCCAACCAAAACTCTCGACTCATGGGTCAGATCACACCGTCGAAGTAATTGGGATTATCGAGTCTCCTCCCAAAGGTATCTACATACGTGAGGTCAAGTCAAAGGTTTAGCCATAAACTCTAGGTCTGATACAAGAATCATGGAAGGAAGGAATTATTGTACCTATATCTATTGATATGGTAGCTAGTAGTAGACACAGTCTATACCTAGAATCATTCCTAGTGCCCATGAGTCTCACTCCTTGACCAGATGAAATTACTCTCTTTCCCCCTCCCTCCATCTCCCTGAGCCCGGTGTAATCCAAAAAAAGGGGCGGTTGTAACATGTCGAAATATACACAACCTCATGCTTGTCTCTTGGATCTTCTACCACGTCTGCTGCTCTGCAGATTCATCTATACTTAATACTTCCTCTTTCCAAAACATTTTACACTCCCAAGTCTCTTAGACTGACACTAGTTTTATGCATTCCCACTACTAACATTCACTGGCTGTTTCCGAAAAAATGATCATATCTTATTCATCAAGTACAAGGAATGATCGGTACGCCTCGATGAATATTTGTCTACAAACATGTCATCCTGCCGAAACAATACAAACTAAAGGGAAATATCAAAAACCTCTTCAAGCTAGTCATTAGGTGTCTGTGAGTCAGGCTCGCCTCGAAACATGAGGGGTATTTGATGATGAGTCACATTTAAGGAAATAAGCCTTCAAGTGTCCTCTACCGGAACCACCGGTATTTTTAGCTGACCAACGGGAAGTGATATAGTTGGCACACTACATGAAGGTAACATCTCGGAAAAAGTTCAAAGTACCAAAACCTCATCACAATTTGGATCTTCCACATGGACACTCACTGAAAAATACTAGTAGCTAAGATCAACATATACCATACTACTGTTTCAACTATATAGATAACTCCAGTAAACACCACCATCCAGTCCTCTACTGCCTGGGAATCTGTCTCGCCTCATAACCTCGAAGGTCTCTGCCACTGGAACCCGTGCAACGCGCTCAGTCGGCCTAGACTGTACGATAGTGTGGCCGGTGGTATCTGCTGCCCAATGGGTGGTGGTGCTGTTTCTAGACTACCTAAATGTGCCAACGTAGTATGAGGTCCCTACACCAGAGCCTCGTTGCTCGGTGGGTTGTCTTCATGTACTCTCTCGAAACTCTAACTTTTTGTCTGGGTGTAGGCATCCTAAACTGTTGTGACATTGTTAAAAGACTATAACTAGTGATCTGACCTCGTTTGAGCTGACATAATGAAAACATTGGAAAACACACATGCAATCAGGTTTTTCGTGTACTAGGTCATAAATCAGTAGTCATGGACCTAATGTATGGATATGTCAGCCATTACACTAACACTAGACTCCCTGAACTGAAAAACACAGTACGTACACATGACACTATTGCTTCACAGAAAGAAAATACCAGATTCTTATGTTTTGCGGTAGAACTGACTCCTCTAATACCAATTTGTCACGACCCGTCCCCCAGGGCCCACATTGTGACTACCCCAAGCCCGCCTCCAATATGCTAGGAGATGGAAACTAACACCAATGATGTAATACCCTAAAACTGGGAAGACATTGCATTTATATATCATAAACACCCATAACTAGTGTACAAGCGGAAGCAAACACTATGTAAATCCTGTATAACAAGTGTACTAAAAGTAAAGGGGGTCAGAATAAATGAAAAAATGTAAAGTTAAAATAAAACTGAAATCATGTACAACTAAAAGGGGAAAAACAACTGAAAAGTGAAAGCATATCCTGGATCATCCTCCAGGGTTCCTAGATGAAGGGTAGGTACAGATGGTATCCTCAACACTCCACGTCCATCAGACTCCACCATGTACCGATACGTTGTAAGGTACTCAATCGGGAACCATCCTATCCTGGAACTCTCAGCCTTTGTTAGTGCTGTTCGTCATCTTCATCCAAAACAACGAGGTGAGGTCATAATCCATGTAGGGGTGCATATAATGATACTCAGTAGGGACCCCGAGACCCTTAAACTCTCACAATATCCAACAAGAATAAACCATAAAGTATAATTTCAACGAATAACCATTACTTAGGAATATTCCCATACATATACCTAAGTTTTCAAATAACCCATCTCAATCATGAGGAAACCAAAAAGGTCATTGACTCAGATCAAACTAGGATTTCGGTGAAGTATAGAAGGATAATTGATTAGTCGCGAAGCTAGATCATCTTATTCTCTCAAGAGGCTCTGCTTTTGACCATACGGAGTCTGACCCACACAAGATCGACAAGTACTAACCCCCCACAATGACCCACATAGGATCTAACCCACATAAGAATGGTATGCACTGACCCACATAGGATCGCTGAGTGCAGACCTCCGTATGATCTGTCTTCAACCTCTGTATCACTATCAGCCATTGTATTTCCTCGCACTCGGTGCGCTTAAGTTCTGTAGAAACTTCTATCATGATATCTGTCATACCTCAACCACTACTAAACTCCACAAAGGAGTAACACAAAGGACTTTCATGTCATAAGGGATCCAACGTGATAAACAGTTAATCAATCAGACACCTAGTCTTTGAGTTATTGGCATTTTAGTCTCGGGGGCCCAGTAAGATTCGTGTACGAACCAAACTGACCATGACTCAACTATACCCCGAACTCCAGTGGGGTATAATCAATTAGATGGATACACTCCATGAATATTGGAACCGTAGACAGTTCGCCAAACGGACATCCGGTGCGAAAGATATGGCCCCAGAAGTTAAATGGTCAGTTATTGGCCCGAATCCGGTCCGACCCGGTCTCGGTCAACCTGGTTACACTCACTGGGTCTGACCTGACCCATTGGGCGGGTCTGACTGCTATGTTTTTACCCGGTCTGCTGGGCCCGGTCTGGTGGACCTCAAGGGCGGTTCGTCCAGGTAGATGCCCCATAGGCGGCTCGGTGACATGGCCCAAGAGATTGGGCCGCTTCGGCCAGCGACCCCTCAGGGGACGCCGCGAGATGGCTCAGGAGGCCGGCGGGCAGGCCGTGCGTGGCGCGGGCAGGCCATTAGGTCACCGGGCAGGGCACAGCAGGCCGTGGGGTAGGTAAAGGCAGGGTGCGGGGGTGCCGTGTAGTGCGCTGAGGGTAAGGGCAGTGTGTCGGTGGGGCCGGGCAGTGCACCAGGGGTGTGGGAAACGTGTCGGTGGGGCCCAAAAACGTGATGGAGGGGCCAGGAAGTGCACCAGGGGCGTGGATGGTAGGCGGATCAGGAGCCTCTTGGACGATGATGATTGACCGGGAGCACCGGTGCACCGCGAAGGCGGCACGGTTCGCGGAGGCCGCTGGTAGCGCAGCATCATCGTTGCCGCCTTCGTCGCCTTGCAGTAGAATGCTACAAGAGAGAATAATCGATAGAGGATGTTAGGCCATGTTAGGTTGGTCCAAATCCACCACGTTTAAGGCGATAACAATAATCTCGCTAGTATGAATCACAACTACCACTGTTCTTCATTTTTGAGAGAAACGGAGAACATGGGAAAAAGTTAATACTTTAAATAAAATAAAACCCCTACCTCGCTTATCGTTCTTCAGTGAAGAAGTCACAGAATGTGGGCGTCGTTCCATTGGCATTGGAATATAAGAAGCCGATGATGTTGTTAGCATTTTTCATGGATGACGCTCCCCTTTCCTTGTTTTGATAGAAGAAGGAAGAAGACGTCTGAGGAACAAGTCGAAGAAGAAATCATGCGTTCTTCGCGTTCTTAATTGGGATAATTTTAATCCTCCTTTGCTCTCAAGCTCCACTAAAAGAGAATGCCTACAAAATAATTATAATAGAAATTATTATTATTTTATTGTTGGAAACAATATTCAAAAAGAAGAAATAAACACTCCATAATAATTTAACATGCGTCAGAAAAATTAATTGGTACGCGGGGGGGAACAATTAATTAGCACATGCGTTAGCACAATTAATTGGCACACACATTAATACAATTAATTGGAATGCGTGTTGGCACGATTAATTGTCACACGTGTTTGCAAAATTAACTGGCACATGCATTGGAACAATTAATTGGCACATGCATTGGCATAATTAATTATGCGAAGGAGGTCACGGGCTCTCACACATTAATGATGGAGAGTGGAAAGGTTTCATCCTGCACTATTAAGAGTGGTCGGGTGGTCCCCACCCCTATCAATTAATTAAGAGGTTATGGTTGGGTGGTCCCCATGTCGTAACATCTCACTGGAGGTTAGGGTGTGGTAGTCCCACCCCTAATTTCCATCCTATACAAGGAGTGGTGATAACAGATAAAATAAAATAAAACATCTGTTTATTTTTTTTTCATGAAAAACCCAAAAACTAACATTCATCCTCGACCAACAGCCATCAAGGTGAATGTCTTTTCAATCGAATACTAGTGCTGCGAGTTCAACAGTGTCCTCAGATTCCAATTCCGAGTAGTGATACAAAAGTTACAAAATGCCGCTCGTGCGTTTACTGAACGTACCTGAAAAAAAGTTCCGAAAATTATTATTAGTCACCCTCTACTCACTATGGTCAAGGTTTGGCTCTTCCTAGGTGAAACACGCCCCAATAAACCAAATGGTACTCTTTTATTTTCAATCCAAGTTACCATTTAGAAGTAATAAATTTTACAATAAAATAATTGTCACTTAATTATTTTATTTGTGGCAAAATACTAAATTTGTCTTGTGGACCGCGCCTTCCAAATTTAGTATCTTCATAAATAAAGAATTCCCTCACGAGTTCAGCAGTGGCCTCAGATTTTTAATCTAAACTACCGTTTGTGAGTTATAAGAATTTAAAAAATAAAATAATTTATTTAATTATTTTATTTACGGTTAGGCCAATTTTGGGATTTCAAACAGGAGGCCTATGCCAACTAATCTTAAGTCGTGCCTACAGATAAATCGCCCTCCTAAGCACAACAGTGCCCTCAAATTTCTTATCCGAGTTACCATATATGATTTATTGCACTTTTTTAGGAAAACTGCTTTCACGCGTTAACTTGACCTTAACAAAAACTTCAGAAATTGAATTCGGGCACACCGGGACTCTGAATCATGTGCCGTAAGAAATTTCAGACTCGTAAAATTCTCGTTTAATGAAGAAAAAAAATTCCACAGAATTTCTGTGTCTTTACATGTACAATTACACATTTCTAATTATATGAATCTAAAATAAGAACCATACATCCATGAAATATGACTTTAATGTATGAAATACAACTGTGATGTCCTTGTCTATAAGTACATCCCTTCCAACACGAGTCTTCTACCCTATAGGTGTCAAGACCTATAAGTGGATTTATTTCCATCCTTAAGGGATATGTAGGAATGAACAACACCTAATATTTGGGCTAAACCGTAATTTCTACATTTCTACATTTTTTAAGAGTTTCTCTCTCATGTATGTGGTGTTGTATGGGGCCTCCCTTGTCCTTAATCACATTGGGATATAATGATTTTTCTATATACCTACCATGGGAAAACTCTTCTCCCCATCATCCTTCTTGCACTATAATAAACCATATATAATTATCGATTCCAGGAACAATATGTTAAAATAATTATTTGAGTCCAATCATTAAGTCAATAAACTGTATAATGTAATCTATATTTACTATGTCATGTGGTGTGATGCGATCCTTCATTGGAAATAGATTTTTTATTCCATGACATTATGCATATTCCTCATGGAATACAAACCTATTAGTTCATAATATATGACAGCAATCTTAGAGTTAACATCCTCATCGGTCAACATTGAACTATCATCCTACCCTAAAAAAGTTGGGGATACCCCCTAATAATTATGTGATATCTCAACTTCCACTCCATAGGGTAATTCCCCCACTAGTTTTGGCCTCCCACCACCCACTATTTTATGAACTATTTAAGGTTTGGATCCCTTTATTATATTATATGTAAAACATGCATACATTTTTTTATAATCCCTAGCTATATTATCATAAATCTTTTTTTTGCACCCATTCACTTGAGTTACGATCCATGCCTTGAAATATTAATCATTATTCCATTCTACATAAGTTTTTTATGAAACACATGATCCTCCATGGCCTAATTCACCATAGTATTTACCTCATATGTGTTGTGTTCATACCCCAACACTGAACTATTTCTTTTGTTCCATGTAATACACTTTATTCTATTTCAAAACAAAGTCTAAATCCCACACACTAATATGTTCAATCAACCCATTGAGTCTTCTTCAATTTGGGTTTTCCAACAGACTTTAAATATAACTGGACCCCCTAATGGTGATGGTCTAAGGCCACATTGTCACACTTCCCATATTATTCCAACTCCCTAATGGATCCTCAGTTGAAAATGATAATTCTAGGGTATCATACATGGTAATAGTTTATTTTTCATTTTTTCACCCCATCCTCAGCTGGTACAGTTCATATCATTGTGTTTCATACATGGTCTAAGGATGATCTATTCTTACCAGTAGTCCAATAATCCATGCCTTATAATTCATGAATTCCCTCCTTTTTTATATCCTTTTATCATGGTGGTATTTTACCATTAGTATGACCCCTAGTGTGAACTCCCACATGTGAGATAGACCACATTACCATTCCTTGTATCCCACCTGATGCATTTCTCTCATGGTCATTGGTGTTTTCATAAGGTTTGTATTGACATGTTCAAGTTGTATATGAGATCATATTTCCATACTCTATGACATTAAACAATGTTCCCTATAGGGAATGTGTGGTGTGTCAAGTCTATCAGTCTACCAAACAATAGATACCCAATTTTTGGAAGCCTTCTTCCAGTATGTTCATTATTTTTGTGTGGTATGTGGGCCTCTTTAGGCTCATTCATGTAAGGATTCTTCCCTCCACACAATAGAAGATAGTTTAAGACATTTCTTAGTCCATGTAACATGACTATAAATAGTTTTACAGGGTCCATGCAGTATGGCCATAAAAATTGTGCATCATCCGAATTACATGACGGTGATCAATGGGACGCATCCTGATCAAATGGTGGTAAAATGTACCATGAGTCTTCCTCATCATACAATGTTTACCAATTTTTTCATCATCTTCAATCGTATGAAATAAAAATGAAAATCATCTCAAGCCTCTCTCATGAGGTATCCTCTGTCGATGATTATAATATACCACATTGTTGGAATATGTAGTTGTCTTTACGAATCTGAGAAGTCTCTCCCCTAGAAGATAGTTGGATATTTGTTTAGACCAATACTCTCACACACGTGTTGTGAAATCCATGGTGTCATAATTTAATATGTGTTGGAAGCCATTATAACACTCTATCACTATATTTCCAAGCATCCCATGCCCCTTAATTTGATCCACATTCTCATACATGTCTAAAGTAAACCCCTTACACAATTTTTTCTAGCAAAGGTTCACCTACAATCCTAAGACAATGTTTTCGATGACTATTGAAGACAATTCAAGATAGGTTCCACATTTGAATATGGTTAGCTATTGACCCTTGTTTTTTTGTAACCATTACAGGTTAAGAGACATGGATACTATATTTCGAACAAGGATAAAAATTGTTTTATATTGTGATTTCATTCTCACTGTGCTTAGGATTTTTGGTATCATCATTCACACATCTCATTCATGATCATTTAGATAAATTCCAATTCACATGGTGTAATACCATTCATGCACTAGAGCACATTGGCAAATTATAGTTGGATTCATACATAGCCTTGTTATTTAGCCACAACCTCTATCATCCCGAATTCCTTGTCCATTCAATAATAAAATCAGTCCTTACCTGTTTGAGGATCATTTGAAACTCTCACACAAAGATGACAATTACACAGCCTTCCCTTTTTTCTCACACCATTAACAACCCATGTTATTATAGGGATTGATAATTTGTTGTCACATCAATATTATTCTAATAAAATAATTTAATCATGAAAGAATGTGTCCATTATAAAATTTAAATAATGATAACATGAAAGTATGTTTTATGTGTTTGGAATGAACAAACCATATTGATATACCACTTTAATAGGGAAAATCGGCTTCCCCGCCTTCTAGAAACTGGCCTCCAAGGTCTGTCTCTTCCATATAAGATAATTTTACTCATTAATAGACACATTGAAAATATCACTCACCATAATATAAACCTTTTAATTTTTATCATGTAGTTCAACCACTTTATGACTCGCCTGTTTTTGCTACTCTTGGGCCTCAACTAGATCAACAATTAATCATATGAGATGTTCTGATTGACTATGGTTGATAGAAGAATGGTCATTAATCTATTATTATAGTTGATGGTTCTATTTTTTAGCCTATTAAGTCTTCTGGAATATATAGAATATTTCATGCATCCATTAAGAATTTATGTATTACCGGTCTCTTGGATCTACTCAACAAGATAGTCAGAGACATGTGCGTGCAGATCATGAGTGTCTACCATCTAGAAAAAAGATAATGTAGCCAATGGGGAAGTGACCCTGTATAGATCACCCATTGAGATTATGTACTATTTTTAATGAAACACATCATTCACTACCATGACCATAGCCATATTATGTGATTTTCATTGTCCACCTTCGGATCAGAGTTGTCCACCACCTTGGGATCCATAGGCTCATATTTTAGGAAAGTATCCAGATGTCTAGAAATAGAGTATTCATCTAGAATCATATTCATGGAAATATTCTCTTTGACATGGAAATGAACATATTCACATATTTTCCCTTATAAGACTCACCTATTCATGCTTTCATCCGTACCCTATCATTTGAACCCTCCGTAGCTGCATCCTCCCACTCAATTATTTCCAAGGTGTAACGACCCGGAGCCGAATAGCTCCCCAAATAGTGCTATGTGGTTCAGGTGATACTACCTTAAGCACACCTCCCCAAATGCCAAAGGATGCACACTAGCAGTGAGGGTCTGATTAGTATAGTGGGGAGGCTATACCCTCTATGAGGATAATAATAACGGTACTGGTCTGAGTATAACAGTAAAGATGCAGCGAAATAAAAGACTCAGCAAACTCGAACCAGACCAGCAAAAAAGAATCATAATCAATATAGATAAATAGTGGAAGCAATATGTATAAACAATAGTAGTGGAAATTAAACACAACAGCATGAAAATAACTGGTAACAACTAAAAAACCAAACATGCATCCATTTCAAGTCACTAAATAAAAGGGGCTCCAATGTCTAACCAATAGTAGCTACAACAATTATGCATGATAATACAGGAAAGGAAAAAAACAAGATAAAATCCTGTTAGGTAAGACCTCAAGGTCCAAACCATCTCAATGCAACAACCAACACAACCCATCTCCTGAAGCTGGTCTGTTTCCCGCACGTAAATCCATAAAGTCTGCACGCATCCCGAAGGGCCCATGCAGGGTGTGAGAAATATCTCATTAGGATACCACCCAATGGTGCATAACTAATATATGTGTTTAAGAAGGCATTTATGTATGAGGAAAATAGTAAGCAGTATGATTTAAAAATAGCACAAACTCCACTAGTGCTCAATGACCACCATGGACTGTCACATTATTTGGACAACACTGGAATCTCTGACGTGTAACCTAGAACCTTGTGCCCCCTGACACCACGTGTCACAAGTACCGACATCTCGAAGGCATGCCCAAGAATAGTAACCCGACACCTTATGCCTCGTGACACCTCGTGCGTCAAGTACCAACATCCCGAAGGCATTCCCAAGAAGTTACCTGGCGGAACAATGATGTATTTCAAAAAATAAATAACCTGAGGGACAGTGATACCTGCCCTAAAATCAAGTAACAAGAGGGACGACAATATCCGCCCTCAAATAAGTAATTGGAGGGACAACGATACTTGCCCTCAAATTACGATGAGCATCATCCCCCAACCCAATAGCCTCAAAGCTATCCCCTGGAGGCTCCTCACCTCCCAAGTGGATTCCTACAGCAAGCACTCCCAACCAAAGTACCTAAACTACATCTATGGGTTCCCTGTCCCACACGAGTGGTCAAAGAGTATCTATATATGCACACTACTCAATGTTTGGGGTGAGCGGTAATCACCAAAATAGTACCCAAGCCACAACTCCTATGACACCTCGTGTCCCTAGGACCATGCCACACGTTTCTGATGGCCTTTCCGTCAATGTAACACGGGCAATGCCCAACCTGACAGTCATACTACCTCAAGCTGATGTCCATGATGCCCAATCTTGTGGTCAAAACCACCCACGTAACTCGGGCGTAGCCCAACCTGTGATCAACATCACTCAACAATATCTGGGCCATGCCCAACACCACCCAAGGGGTCCAACAGATGCAACTCAATAATTAAAAGTACAACACCTTTAAATAGAACACATAACAGGAAAAACCATCTAAATAGATGAAATTCACTACGAAAGTGTTGTCCCATACGAGCACTGAAATTTCTATGGTATCCAACAATTCATATCCAGGTTTAAATAACTGTAACTAACATTTTAAACCAACACAATTCAAGTGTTATCATTTTGGCAACCCTGACCAAAATGACCAATGCGAGCAACATAATCTTTCTCATCCCTACTCAATCAAGAATGGAAAAAGGGCATAACCAAGGTATCCCATAGGTCTAATAAGCAATTTAAAATAAAATATAATATAATTTAGGGTCTCTTTAAAAATACCCAAATACGCATCATAGGTAATGCCACCCAAATGACCACGAAAACAGAAAAGAAGATATGCATCACATACCTCGTACTCGTATAATATTACTCCACCGATTGCAACCTCCAAATAGGTCGAAAACATGGTAGATATACAAAATAATCAAAACCAATCAAACCCCAATAACTCCATCTCGGGAAAAAATCATTAAAAACAACTCAAGGAGAATGAAGACCTTACTGAGGGAGTTCCAATGCATCAAACGGTGTTTGGATCGGAGTTCAGAAGAAGATCCGGGAGGGATTTGAAGGTCCCGCCGGCTCTCCCTGTGTAATTCATGAGTAGAGGATGAAAAGCGAGAAGAATGAGGAATTCCCGGTTGGACCAAACCTTATAAAACATAATTTTAAGTGGCTGCATGGTTAACCATTATGGTTTAGCAAATTGTGAACCAACCATGTTGTTTCCACTGCCTCACCTATGATCTTCACGTGGCTAACCCACACGGTTTGGAAAACTGTGTGCTGCCCATGTGGAGCCCACTATCTCACCTAGAGACATCGCATGGTTTGTCCGCATGGTTTTTTTAAACCGTGCGCCAACCATGTGCACCTGAACGACCTCCCCAACTTCAAATTCTTAACACAGGAAAGTACAGTTTCTGTGGTTCTTCTCAGAAGTGAGTCAAAATTCAAACATGGTTGGGATTTTTACCCGTTCCAAAAACCCGAGTTCGTACAATCTCTCTACCTTAACATAGCTCATCCCCAAGCTATCAAATGAAACCCTGAGATGGAACTGAAAATACCTCCCCATCAAAGTAACCCGGAATTCCCTGGTCACATGGTTCTGGATAAATTCCTCATGGGGCTCCCCACCTTAGGAATCGCCTAACTCGGTTCCAACTCGACAAACTCACAACAAGCAGTAGTTCATAAACCATTTTTCCAGATGCACGGTCCTCCCAGGACGCATCGTCACCCCTACCCCTCATTTTTGCACTTGTGTCGTTTCTGATACCCATATGTATCCCTCACCGTATCGGTGTCCTCCTCGACGTGGTCTTTCATCCCATGGATGCTCAAAATGAACCTGGTGACTAGCACCTCACATAACCCACATCCTCGATGCCCCCTATGCCCATGGCTCCTCAGGGAACCCACATCCTTGATGCCTGATGACCATGGCACCAAACAAAACCCGCATTCGAGATGCCCCAATTCCAATGGCACCTCATGTAACCCGCATCCTCTATGCCCCTATGCCCATGGAACCTCATACCTAAACATATATACAAAAATATCATGCACCTGATATGGAGCCATTCCCACTGACCAACATCTAGTCAATCCACATAGGTCATGTGCATCACGTGCACCAAAAACAGACATACCTCTATATTCCATGCCAAAAGAGAACAAGGGAATTATGGCCACACCCATGGTGTACCTCTAACTGTCATTAGACAACCGGCCTACTCAGCCTATGGCAGCTCCACAGTGTGCACCTGGCCTGATTTACGACTGCCTGATGCCTAACCTCCCTACGGTGCAACACCAGCCACCAGACATTGACCCATAGCTAGATCCTCCTGTCTCTATCACGTACATCATGTGTAGTTGAACCTCGGCTACCCTATCATGGTAACGAACCTGGACCAACTCCGGATGCCACTCTATGTCATGGTCCCTACCTACCAGTTGTCTTGAAGGGCTTCCTGCAAAACCTCTCCAGATGAACGACCTCTCCACATGCCTGGAACTCCATTAAAGGACTATCACACTGAGTCCAAACATATCCTGGTTGTCCAAACTGAAATCAAATAACTAAAGAACTACTAAGAGGTGGTCTAGCTGAGTCCTTGGCCGGACTACCCTGCTAGAACTTATCCTATCCTCGCTTACTACTATCTGAACCGTCACCTGAAGCTGTCATCCAACCAACCTGGGTCATATCCCTCTAGTTTCCCCTAAAATTACATCTAAATCCATGCATGCATTAGCACACCAATAGAATGATTTTTTCTTTCATGAAAATGATGTTATTATTGAGCACATATCTGATATAGTAAGACCAGGTATGGATATAGTGGCCCTTTTAGATGTTCTTCCACTTTTGGATAGATTTATAATTATAACATAGTATGTAAGAGATAATAGAATTCTCTTATAATGATCACTTCTAAAAAACTTTGTGATTTTATGAATTTTTCTTTATTAAAATGAGTTTCATCTTTTTGATATTTCTCACTACACCCAACAACATATATATTTTCTTTTATAAAAATACTAATTGTATCTGGTGTTATATGAAACTAAAATTCAATATTACTCCCAAAAAAAATAAATTATAGGTCGGTACACAACACTATTTTTTGTATTATATTACACAAAATACCTTATTAGTTATATTTATTTCATTACAAGAAGGTACATCTTTTAATGAATAAAAAATTTATATTATTATTATTATTAAAATATTTTTATAGCCACCATATAGATGGTGGATAAGATTTTACAAACAAGATTAACAAAAATATTAAGTTATGGTTTACACATGCATATAAAATTAATCCATTATTTATCAGTTATTATAAATTAATGTGCGGAATGTTTGTAAATAAACTGTTTATTTTTCAATAAAAACGAGTTTCTTACAAACAAAAACAATTTGAACAAAATAAACTAAACAAACCAATTTTGATTAATGATTTCAAAATAATTATATATTATATATTAAATATATATTTTTAATATTAATTTAATATATTTTATAGGTTTATGATAATATGAAATCCAATTTTATGAATAAATATGTAATTTTCTAAAATATAATTTTATAACCTTTTAATGATTATCTAATTTTAAATTTATAACTGGAAACATTAAAAAAATTGAAAAAATACAATTCATTTCTAAAATCATAATATTTAAATTGAAATTTACTTAACATTTGGTATTTTTTTGAAGAGCTTCTTGTTCTGGCGAATAGTGAAAACACAAAATTTTAATTTAGAACTGCTTTTTTTAAAAGACATAAAAAATTTTATTTTTTTGTTTCAAATGTAAATTTTCTAAATTATATATTAATTAATCAAATTCAGTTCAATGTAATAAATTTTACGTTTACAACATAGAAAAATAGAAGGATAATTCTATTTGACAAAAAAATTATTTTTAAAAATACACTACAAAAATTAACATTAAATAAAATGATTTAAAATAAAATAGAATATATATATATATAATTAAATTGTGGATAGTAAATAATAAATATCTAGATATACACATGTTTGGAACTGAATCACAAGATAAACTGCTGTGATGAAGACACTATATCATTTTTTAGTAGTATGTTGGTACTATAGTAGTTTTCGGTGATGTAGCAGAACAATCCATAATAGTGTGACTTTCAATAGAAGATGATTATATTGGATAATAAAAAGTGATTTCATGTCATATGAACCCCCTTCCATAATTTTTTTTTGTCTAAGGGTCATCTAATTTTCACTATAATTATTCCTCTAGGCCATTAGGAAATGGAAATGAAAACCACCGTGAATTTGAAGTTATGTAATAAATTATATATGTAATATATTGGTTAAACTTATATAGCTTTTTGGCTGTGATGGATTCTTACTCCGTGCATGAGGTGGATTTTGGAAATTTTTAGATTACCATGGGAAGGTCAATGTGATGCTAGAATTTTTGTTTTAACTAGAGTCTTCTTATGTGAAATATAGAGGCACACATGCCCAATGTGTTGGTGTGGTTATAGAAAATAAGTACTAAGAGCATCCGTCTAGACAATGGCTAGAATGACATCATCATTCTAATATAAATGGTGTGGTAGGATAAAAAAATTCATTACTCATACATCATAGGGGATCTCTAGGGTGGATATCTTAATAAATCATCGATAAAAGAAACATCAACAATGGTGGGAATAACCAAGAGATGGTTACAAAGATTCAGTTTTCTAGATGTACTAATTAGCCAACAAATATGAAGGAATTTGAAAATTTCTAAAACAAATCATACCAACATTAATTAGTGGAGTTATGAATATTTTTTTACATTATATATAACTTCATAAACCTTGTAGTTTCTATTCTCATGAGGGATAATGATCTAGATAAATATAAGGTAAATTTGTAAGATTATTTTATATCATCCCACGGGAAAGATAACAATAGATTTTGGAAAGGAATCCTAGTTGATCTATCTTCATATGAATGAATGTTTTTAGTATCCATTCCAAAAATAATATGGAAGATTAATATGTAGAATATCTTATTGGGGATCATTGGTGATTACTATTGGTTTAGTTAAGAATGTTTGAAATTGATATTGGCACACCTGAGTAAGTAATTAATTTTTAGTAAGGGCTTTTTATAATGTTTATCGGAATCAATTGCATGTATTTGTGTGATTGTGTTTATAAGTGAACCTTTTGTGTTATAGCATGTTTTGTTTCATAAATTATGAGGAATTTGAGACATATAAATCATATTCTATGATTGTGTACATATATGCTATGAAAGTTTATGTTTGAATGCCCTGATAGTGGTGGTGTGTAATTAGTATCATAATGATAGGTGGGATCATAATGTCATGGTTATCAACTAGATAAATATTTTTTTAATGAGATATTAGATTATAATAATGATGAAACCATTGTTTAAGGTAATGGTGTGGTGGGATTGAGGATTAAATTGAGATATGTTATGGAGTTAAATTACTTATTGGACCAACCTAGTATAGTATAGGGAATTATTTTCATGCTTAAATATCAAATATTGAGAAAATGGTGAGATGGATTTCTATATCGACCTTGTAGAGGTATGGGTTTGAGGGACATGTAGCCTTACTCAATGTCATTTTTCAGTTCTGATGGGCTTGTGGCTTTACTCGAGGATTCTTTCTTCATGGGTTTTGATTTGAAAAAACCTTTTTAATTGTGTATTAATAATATGTGGGATGATGTAATATATATGTCCTATGTAATGAAGAAAAAGTTGGCATGGTTTGGGATTATATATCATGAGTTATTGAACGATCACCTGATATATGATTGGTTATCTGTTTTGAAATTCCTCCATCGTCGAATAAAAAATTACGTTTCTGTGATTTTTTTGACATGTGAATTATTGGGGTATTAATATGTTTATTGTCACCTATTTCATGGTAATCCCAATGTGTAGGAAAATTTCATATTTAGTGATCCGTAAAAAGGAAATGTCCCATTTTTATGGAGCTATGAAGGTGAATCTCAGAGGTTGAACATGATTAAATGATATAATATTGAATATTTATTATTTTTCGTTTATTTTTATTATTTATAATAATTTGTTTCATGTATAATTAATTGTTTTTATGGTTTTATTTTATGTTAAATTTATTAAATTTATTATAGTATTATGATTTTATTTTTTCACCATAAAATATTTCTAGGATGTTTAT
Source organism: Viscum album (assembly GCA_963277665.1). Taxonomy (NCBI): domain Eukaryota; kingdom Viridiplantae; phylum Streptophyta; class Magnoliopsida; order Santalales; family Viscaceae; genus Viscum; species Viscum album. The sequence continues at coordinate 608,229,769 of OY728129.1, read as the reverse complement.
TTATAATAATTGTAATATTGGTGAGAGGATATTATTAATGTAGTTATAGGATATACAAAACAATTTCCATACCCTCAATTTGTTTCGGTATCCTATTCATACTAGGATTCGTGGATGGGGATATAATGAACTCTATACATGACTGAATGATTTATTTTTTGGCATTACAATGTGGTATCAAAAACTGAATTTCTTATTTTTTTTCCTTTTATATGTTTAGGTAAAGGTACAAAAGTTATAGAAAAAGTTGAACTTCTATAGGGAAGTCAAGTAAGTTTCTGGATATCTAATATGTAATAGGAATTTAATTTTAGAATGATTGGACATATTTTACTAGTCCGACCATTTAAATGTTTTATTAATCTTGAGTACTATGGTGTTGTTATTCTATATGTCATTTTTTGTTATTATGTATCATAAATAGGAATGTACGTTTATATGTCATACATTTGACTATTTTTCATATATAATTATTCAATTAATTAAATTTCATTATTTATTTATGATTTATGATCCCAGATATATTTGTAAAAAAATTTATATTTAATAAATACATGATGTTGTGGTCTTTTATATGTATATGATTATCAATAACATATAGGTATTGGATTCTTCAGTTATGGATTATGATGTTTTAAGCTAATTCTGAATCGTGGATGTGGGGACCCTACTAGGTTAGGTCTTTATGTATAAATACATTTCATTCTCCTATAAACCCCTTCAATTTCTGTGAGATCTTATAATAGTTTCTAAATTTTCATTTGGAATTCAAATAATTTGACATAGGGTATAAATAATGGAAAACTATTGATGCATGTCAGAACCCTCCATGTACATGGATGAACTTAAGTTACTACAACTAGATGTTCCAATGTAAACCCATTATAATTTTTATGAACCAGATCCAAAAGATCAGGCAGTAGAAACCGTTCATCATATAGTCTATTAGATAATGCATGTTTATAGTGGGGAATCTCTAAGAGGATGACTATTTTTTGGCCTTTATAAATATATAAATCCACATCAATCTAGGTAATTAGAGGATCTAAGGATTGTAAATATTCTATTAGTATCATAGAGGTAATATTTTATATAGTGGAGAAATTGGAGGATATATGAGTCATGATTACAATATGATGATTCAAAAACACACTAGTACAAAATAGGGCGTCCGAAATTAGGTGATGAGATATGATATTCTATGACTGGAGAAAATGAATGTTCCCATATTTGGAGATTTTCTATTAGATAGAAAAAATAATGTATTGATATTTGGGGTTTATAGATCTTCCATAGTGTAAAATTCTAGTATATTTCTATTTATATTGTTTTAGGGAGTTACTTCATTTTAATCCACTTTGGAATAGGGATGAGGTATGAACGAAATGAATGATCATGATTTTACCTATGAAAATATATGAGGAAATAAAACATGATATTAGATATAATTACATATACAGAGGTACAATATAAGGCCCTAGTTATTGAGAAGGATTGGTATGAGGGTAGGGAATCATGACTTATATGAGCCATTGGTGCGCTTTTGAGTGGGACTTTTAATAATGTAATGTAAAACTTTTTTTTGTAGGGATATGATGGTTGAGGATGTGTGTCTAGGTGGAAGAAGTTATTATAAGGAATGTAGGTTTTCTTTTGTACCCATTGGGAAAAGAGGTGTCTCTATGTGCATCAATTAAGGATAGAGCAGACATTATCCCATGTTTTTTTACAATATTTCACAATATGTGATATTAATGTCGATACATGGGGGGGTATTTGGAATTTTTACAAGGGAAAATGGTTGTGTTTTTGTGGAGGATATAGTAATATATAGTCATTAAATCATGGTTCTGGGAGGGGATCATAGTATTAATCCCATGTTCTACATGGGTTAGTGAAATAGTAGATGCAGGGGTCTTGATGATAGTGCCACGGGACTAAAATTGTTAGAGACTCTTTCAAGGAACATGCTCTAGCTAGTATTATAGAGGGACATTCTATAGTTTGAGGTATGGTTTTGATTAACATTATAATTTTGAATCATTAGTTAGATATAATGGATTCTAATACTTTATTATATTCTCATGTGATTTATCTATTACACTCCTTAGTCACTTTTTCTTCTGATTTTTTCACTTCGGATACACCCATTTTGGATGAATGTAGACCATATTTTTTGGATTCCTATAGTGTGAGGTATTATTTAGTTATAATAGATATCCATTGTATTCTATAATATTATAGATGCCTATTTGGGTATGGTTTGTGTTTATTTATTGGTTTCCTAGTTATCGGGATCACATTAAATATTATTGAAGATGAGTATCATATAATATACCTATGGAGGATAATATTGGATTGACTAGTGAATAAGATTTTGGAGTAGGCAGGATGGGGACAAACCTTAGTTGTATTGGAGATATTATAACCCTACTATTAGTTATGGATCTTATTGTGATTTAGGCAGTATATCCCTTATATTTTCATATAGTGGTGAAATGTTAATAAGATGTATTTATAGATGATTTATTATTAATACCTATATATATATAAATTTTATTGAGATATAACTCATTCACAGAACTCAAACTATGTCGATTTATATAGAGAGTTTGGAATGAGGGGAGTTAAAGGATCTTTGGAGTTGCTTCAGTATATAGAGGTGATGGGATTTATGAGATATGTCATTTCACCTTGGGTAGCTGATTCATTGTTTGTTAAGATGGTAGATGGAATTCTTATTCTATGTGTATACTATATGAAGCTGAATCATATTGTAGTGAATAAAATGATCACATTACTGAGGGATGGTGATATTTATGATTAGTTAAAGGTAGAATGGTGGTTCACTATGATCCACATAGGATCAAGTTTCCACCCTCATTGAGTTGTGGAAGTGGGTATAACTAAGAGAATGTTTAATAGAAGATACACAATATATGAGTTTCTATTTATGAATTTCAGTTTGAAGTATGATCTAATAGGGTTCATCGATCAAACATAGGATCTTTCATCCATAACAAGAAACATCGTCACTCTTTTTTTTTAAATTCATCTAGTTATACTCACAAATCCCTGAGACACAGGCTATATAACATGAGAATGTGATGAGTACAATTTCATCACATCAGATTTATACTAATCATTAAATGTATAAATTTTTGATCTAATATGTGCATTTCTATTAACATGTATCATGGTTAATTTGTAGAACATAGATGTGGTGATATCTTCTATATGACTTAGTAAAAAGTCTAGTATTAGTAGTTTTCTAGGTTTTTCTATGCACCACTGATGATCCTTTCACATGTTCTCCAATTATAAATCACCTCATATTAACCAAACGTGGGTGAAGTTTTGGTGGATATATCAATGTGAAGAGGCCATTATAGTGTAGAATTGGATATTGAAATTATATATTATTTTTCTTTTACATGTGCTTGGGATTGGATATGTTGTTTACTATGATCCCTCAGTTATTTGGTTGGATATTGTTTTCATGTAAAGATGCATGGTAGTTACTTATGGATGTCTATGTATATGATGTTAGTATAGAAATACCATATTAATGAATTTGAGTTAGTAGCTATGTACCATGCTCAAAATTTATAGATCCATTGTGTAATTGATTAGTGGGTTTAAATATACATGAAACAAATGATCATGTGGTATATCTTATCCTGTTGGGACTCATGTCTTTGATAGATTCATTGGGTTATGTAGATACATATGTTTGACTATGAGATGTAATATCCACCTATGAGAGGTAATGTTGTTACAAATTCAATCACTAGGAAGATACAGGGAATCTGAGGCTCAATGGGTTATGACATGTTTCCCCTTAAATATCATTTCTACCATGATCAACCTGATGAAAAATTTCAATGTGATGGATTTACGGTGATTAATGATATAGGAATGGTTGTGGGTGAATGATAGGGTTCCAAATAGTTTATATATAGACATTATGAATCATGGGAATGATTTGGATCATTTTTGATGAAGGAAGGTCTTATGGGGTACTCTCGTTCACAATAGTGTTTAGTGAAACATAGTAGATGAAAATGATTCATGATATCATTCAATTTTTTGTAGTTCTGTAAGAAATCTGGAATTACAGTTTTTATATAGTTTTATTACGTTCTATATTGTTATGTTGGAGCACTATTGACCATGTTTTATGTTTAATTAAAATTCTATGTATGCGCTGAGTTGAGATGGAGTGATGATGGAATTTTTATAGGGTTTCCCATGACCTGAAGAGGTTATGATTTCGTGTGGTTTGTGATTGATCGTATAATGAAGGTATCATGATTCTTACTGGTCGAAGAGACTCCTATAGAATTTATGGGAATAATCTATACATGGGAGATAATACAACAATATAGTGATCCTATGATCACGATATATAACAATGATTGTCTTTTCATCCCATGGTATTGTAAAGGATTTTAGAAGGCACTGTGGAATAAGTTGAAACCAAGAAAAGAATATCATCTACAAACTAATTGGATGCTAGAGTGGAGTATCCAAATTTTAGAGGATTTTATTTAGGAATGTGTAATGGATTTTTGTGGAGCCTGGAACATCATATGGATTTTTTAGGTTTATATTTATTAAAATTATATAGTATTCTATTTGAAGGGACTATTTGAGGCTCTTTATCATTTTTCAGGTTTTTCACTAATATTTTTCTATGAGTTTACAAAGTCATTGATTTTTAGGTGTATAGTTATGCAGACCTCTGATTGGGTGAATTTAATTTTGAATCATTTAGTTTCCAGTCAGATAAAAAATGCTCATATAATGATAGAAGGTGATGAACCATAGAGTTCATTATCAGTGATTGGGATTTCATATACAAATCACCCCAATGAGGGAACAAATGTTTATGTAATCATTGTATGTTTGTGATATGGTTTGTGGGATCATTTGGGATCATCAAGAAAATAAAAATAGATTACCATTGACTTGACCTCTGACAATTGTAGTATGTTATGCATAAGATTTTCCATGTGTCTTAGCTTTATATGTATGAGCCCAATCAGGTACATGTCATTGATATGTTCAACGGTGATTTGAATCTTAATGCCGAGATTTTGGAGAGACCAGTATATATTATAGATCATAGAGATGAAGAGTTTATGTTGAATATGATACTACATGTTTCAGTTTTGTGGTTTCATAGAAGAATCCATATGGAGACATGGGAGTGGGATTATTATATTTGATTACTAGAGAATGAGATACTTGAGAATACCTCTAATGACACTTATTTAGCATGATTTGTTGTCAATAGTGTATATTTTTAATTCTTTTAAATTTCATGAAACATCACACATTATTTTAAATATTTTATTTTGAAATTGATCATCATTTTGGAATCATTATACTATTACTTGGTGGATGAGGTAGTGTTTGGGTGTATCTTGGTACTATATAGGTTTGAACACACTACTGTGGTAGCCATGTTGATATTGTCATTGTCTTATTCGACATGCGGTGATCAATCTACCCAATGAATGGGTGTGTTCTAAGATATGTTGCACTTGGAGCCTCCTTTTAGATAACACCAAAAATATCCTCCCTCCACCATGGAACAATGAGTGGAAGGGAAAAAAATTGAAAATAGAATTAGTACTAAATATTAGTGGTTCACCATGGGGATATTCTATGAAACACTTTATGATTTTATGAAATATGTTATTGAAATAAATTTAATTTCATATATATCTTTTGATACATGAATCCAAGAAATTAAATGATCTATATTATATTATAATGTTATAACATTGAAAAAAAATGGGCAGTACGAATAATAATAACTACATTATGATTTCTATTGAATATATAAATGTGTATAATAAATACAATTATTTTTAATTTATCAGAAATCAAAATATAAAAAAAATTCAATTAAAACAAATAATTTTCCGAAAAACTAATTTTTATACATGAAATTTGTTATTATCATAAAAAATGAAAACAATAACATTTAGGGAATTGTTTTTATGAAATTTATTTTTTATAAATATATTTTTTAAATTTTTATTATTCATATAATATCTTTATTTATTACTAGAGATAAGAATATATATGTTTTTTCTTTATGAAATGTATTTTTTCTAAAATCCATTCCATTTTGTTTTGCACATTTATTTGAAAATAACTTTTTCACACATATCAAAAATTTATTTGAATAAATTAACTACATTTATTTAAAAAAATCTTGTAATATTCATATTAGAGTGGTTTTTTTAAAATTTTCTTAAATGATATATATTTTGGATGAATAGAATGAAATTTTTTATTGATAGATTCATTTTATTTTATAACATTTTAATGGTACAAATTTATTTTAAAAAATAGTAAAAATCGTTTTAGTAAAATTATGTTATTATTGATATAATTTATTTCATTTGATATATTTTATATTGTATTTTGTTATACAAATTTTTTTTAATGAAGAAAAATATTACATTGAAAACAACATTTTAGACATGCATGAATTTTTGAATAAAAAAAAATTATAATACATATATTAATTTATTTTATATAAAATGATTCCATATATTGAATCAAAATATTTAATTTTTTATAATACATAAAACATAATGTTTTGTAATAATGAATTGTAAAATTAGTAAGAATTAATTTCACATGCTAATGTTAAAACGTTTTTACTGAAGGGTGGGTTTTAAACCAAAATATAAGAGTCTGTTTTCCTATTAATCCTATTTAAATGATATTTATTGAATTATTTTGACCTTATCAAATACAAACATTGATATTATATCTTTTTGGTTGCATTATTATTCTAAATTACATTATCATTTTATATTATTTGATAAAATTTCAAAAGGGATCCTCTCCCCTGTTATAAATAGACACCCATTCTCTCATCCTCTCAATACCACACAAGCCTTTTGAATCATAAATTTATTGAAAAAATAACTTCCATAAATACTATCACATGATCTAGATTCTCTTATAATACCATCCTAGGATTTTATAAGGCATAAACCTAAAGATCTACTCTGAAGAAGAGGTAAAGTTGTCATCAATGATTTTTCTTTTTATTTTCTATTGAAACCCATAAAATATTCTCCAACTATAATAAAATAACAAAAAAACATATAACATATAATGAGGTTTTATTATCATAATGGATTTTCCTATGTTATATAGACCATGTCTTGATTATCCTAGAGTCTTGGTTATTTCAATACAATTACATAGATATAAGATACCACATCATGAAGGATTGATCAGTTTATTAGTCATCAATAAATAATGAAATATATGGTTTCATTTTTAAATTTAAAATTAAACATATAACAAAACAAAGGAAAAAATACTAACATCACACATACTAAATGATTTAATCATCATAACCATGAGAAGGAATGGAAATAAATGGGTGAGATCAAATTCCGAGTAATAGTTACATATAATATGAACATTAATAAATAATAAATTAAGAATAATAAATAATGCATAATCAGTATTTAATGATAAAGAACTAAAAACAATCAATTTAATCAATATACTAATAGTAAAATTTCTTCCATAGATTTTATCATATTGAAAGTTTCATGTATAGTAATAAATGAATACATAATGATAAAATTATTATTTATTTGATGTCATCTATTTGAAACACAAACCAATAAATTTATGTTTTTTCACAAGACAATTTATGTTGATTTTTAGAAACCCATATGATTCTTTATAGAAGCAAATATGATGGGCTTGTCACCAAATATTTTGTCTAGTGAGACCCATCAATTCAACAAATGGATTTCAGTAACCAAGTCCCACCCAAATATTAATGTGTAAAAAATATATAATATATCAAAGATAATATATTAATCAATATGTCATTTAAACAAATTTAATTATCGTATAAAACATATATATTTATCATTACTTCCCAAGATAGTCAAAAAACATTCTAAGTAAACACAATATAATAAATTGGTACCAAACATACAAAAAAATAATATCCATGAAATAAAAAAAATATTGATGTTTAATGAAATAATAAATTATTAATGATTATAAAAAATGGGTAGTTGGAAAAGGTAATAGGTGGTGAATATGGAATATATCCCACATAAATTAATGTGATACAAAAAAATCCATATCACTTGTAACCAATCAAATCGTATTACTCATAAAATTATTAATCCTCAAATGTATCAGTTAATTCCACGAAGAAAAAATTAGTCATGATATTTTATATCAAAAGAAAAATATACATCCAGCAATAAAAATAAATAAGTGGTGATTAAGGCATATCTCACAGAAATAATAGTGATATGAGAATCCCCTTACCTTATGTCTGAAATATTTATACACATGTTCTTAATGTATTAGAGAAAAAAATTTATTCATTAATTACTTAAATCCACACAATTCAATATATATTTGACATAATATTGTTTCATTAAATTCAATTCTGAAAATTTCGATGAGTTATGATGTTTAATTTCATTTGTCCGAGTGTGTCTGTTTCATGGTTTTATGGTCAGTTCCCTTGAGTATAGATATGGATGTTCATGTCAATTTGGGGCAACTTATCCAATAAGTGAAATTATATAGAATTAATGAAATGAAATAATTTTAAAGGATCTAATATATTATTTGGTTATATGTAATGAAGATTATTCGTTAGATAAAATTATGTTGAAAATATATTAATTTATTTTGGTGGTTTTAAGACCATATGAACATGGGTCATTTTAATTATCCATTTGTGTAAATATTGGTTCTATAAGCTGATATTAATTATATAATGTATATTAATGTCTTATTTGACCATATTAATGGTTTTATGACAATAACTGAAGGAGAAATAAAAAATTAAAGCTCATTATCCACGAAGGCGATGAATCGATACATCAAGGGTAATGTTTTCATTTTTAAATTTAAAGCAGATAAGAAATAGTATGTTGACTAATATTCCATTATAACAATAAAATTAAATTATATATATGATAATATAGTTACTATACCCTTATGGATTGAGGATATTAAATGAAAAAAAATTGAATGATAAGAAGGAGAATTTTACCTACTGAATATTCTCTCCTTGAAAACCTCCTTAGGAAAATTGGAAATGGACTTTTGGTAAAATAATAAGGTCATGGTTGTGTTGGAGAGTTTTCATAAAATAATTTTGATGAATTTCTAATTGCTCCAATTTTTATATGGTTTGATGAGAATGGTTAGTATTTATAGGAGGATGAGAGGTGTGTTTTTTATTATCTTATTCATTTGCTTATTATTTTGGCTCATGAAAATTATGTGTGTAGATTATTGTGATTATGAATAATATCATATTCATAGGAGTTTTAAATAATGTCTTCATACATCATCAATGACTTAGAAATTCATTTATTCAACTTATAATGATTAATACAAAAAAATTGTTATATTTTACTATTCACCAAAAATTCAACTATTATAGAAAAAATCAAATCAACTTTACATTTTTTGGATATGTAGATAAAAAATATGGCCTCCAATTTTTTCAATTAATTTTCAAAATATATGGAATTATATTTCTATTAAAATCATTATTTATATTTGAAATACATATTTTAGTATTATAACCGATGTTGCGACACTTTGAAAAAGTAATTCTGGTGTCATAAAATTATTTTATAATGATAATTAAAAAAATATTAATTTATGAATCTATTATATAAAAATTAATTTTATTTTATTCATTAGATTAATTATAAAAATTAAATTAAAAACTTATGTTCCACATAATTAACAAAACTTAATTTATCATTCTAAAAATATTTATTAACTTATTCCATGATATAAATATATAATATTTTAATTTATGTGACACCAATATTTCCATTATACTCCCATAAATGAAGTTATTGTTATAATTTTTTGAATAATATTTCAAACATTCATAATAATATTCCAATTAGGCTCATTATATTTACTTTTCTATCATAGTTCACCAATTCTTGATGTTGTGTGCAATATAAGATAACAAATTAATTGCATTTATTTAATAACATAGTCAACTTCATATCATGGGGTGTTATATTCTATCATAATTAAAAAAATTCTTCCTATATATTTTAATTAATTTTTCCTTCTAAACTAACTATGGTGGTTCTTCTTTATATGATCCTTAACTTCCTACCTTTCTTCTTTTATTTTACAGTTTCGCCAATGAATGTTTACTAGTAATGTTGTTTAATTTCCAAATACATTCTCTCATGTGTCATGTATCTCAATAGGATATTCATAGTAAGTAAAATCATTATCTAGTTCAATTTCATTTTCTATTAATACCAGTGTTGGTTCTAGAATGTACTAATTTTAACAATAATATGTGGAATACATCAAGAAATTATGTTAGACTTTTTCTAATATATAATCTGTAAGCTTCAACTCTAATTCTTTTCCGAATTTGAAATATTATGGTTTTTTAGGGGTTAACATCCCTTTCTTATTGAACCATGTGACACCCTTCAATGAAGATACAATTGAAAATATTGGTTCTCTTACCTGAAATTTAAAATCCTTTCTCTTGTTGTCTTGATAACACTTATACCAAATTTTAGATGCATTAATATGAGCCTGAATAGTAGGTATCTTCTCCATTTTCTCTACAATAATTTTATTCTCTATAATTATCCTCTCAAAAATTCAATATCAACAAGTTAGAGTATGTCATCTCTTTCCAAATAAAACTTTATATGGATACATTTGAATATTACAACATAAACTATTATTGTATGAAAACTATACAAAAGATAAATAATTATACAACATACCATGAATGACGTTTGATAATAATATCAAAATGTATTCCAATATTTGAATATTCCTAAAAAATTTCCATCTGTTTGAGGTTGAAAATAATTACTCAATTTAACCTCATTATTCAATGGATTCTGAATACTCTTCTATAATTTTGATGTAAAATAAAATCCCAATTTGTCCCAATTGATAGACATTCATTATAAAGTATTACTAATTAATTAATATAGGGATCTTATAGTCTATAAAATGTTAAATATTATTTTATAGAAATAAAATGTGATGATTTAGTAAGGTAGTCAACAATAACCAATATAATATCAATATTTTTTGGGGGTTTGTAAATCCATTGATGAATCCCATAATAGTGTAACACCCCGATCTTTCACGATACGCCTCTCTTTCAATAATGAAATAGCTTGCATTTTACGCAAGTTCGCATTCTAACACACTGCGACTAATCAAAGTAGTCATTGTGAATAGTAATACCCACTTTTAAAAATTATAAAAAAATTATATTGGAATTCATTTTTGTATTCCTAATATTGAAATTAGCCTATGTTGAATTTTTTGTAATTTTCTCAGAACTTCCAAAATTTCATGAATAGTGAAAAATACTTAAAACAAATTTTTTAATCAAAATAATTTATAGTGATAAGTTATACTATTTAGTGGTTTTAAAGTATAATTAGAATATATTTTAACCATTTTATCCAATGGTGTTCATTAGAATTAATTTCACTTTGAAATTGGACATAAACAATTGTCATTCTTTTGATATATATTGTTTCTTAAAAACACGTTATTTGTTGTGACAGCGGGAATTAATTATAAAATTAATTAATGCAACATATATGTTTCGAATTTTGGTAAAATAGACAACATTTTTAAATTCGGAATATCAATTATAGCTTAGGGTGAAATTTTGGCATTGTTCTGAAAAACTTCAATTTTTTATGAATAGTGAAACCACTAAGTGGTAGTTAAATAACTGATTTTTCTTTTAAATGAAATATTACCACTTCTGTGATTTTATTTTCAAAAATATGACTTACATGGTTTTCATTAGGATGTAAAATGTGGTTCAATGGGATTAAAATAATTGTTTTGGTGAATAGTAACTTTTAAGTTCTTAATCGCGATTAGAGGTAATTGGTGTAGTTTAAGGTAAAAATAATGTTTTAATAATATGAGTGAGCTTTACACAAGTACTACCCTCATTGTATGTGCCATGGCCGACCAAGACAATCCATGGGTCAACTTGGGGACCCCATGGAGCAACTTTAGTTTGAAAATGACATAAATGCCTTTTATTTAATGTTCAAGTAAAAAATTACACAAACATGAAATGTTTTACTAAAACAATTTTTACATGGGGTTATACAAGTCATATATTTGAATATAAATAGTCATTGGAAATCTAGAAAGATTTCATACCTCATAGTATTTTTTTTATAATTTTTAGACATTAAATAAATTAAATTATTTATGACATCATGATGATGCAGCGATGACCTCATTATTTAACGATTTAAATAAAATAAAAAGATAATGTAAAATCAAAGGCTTACACTTGTCAAAACCCTATTGGATGAGTAGATTTGGAACCCTTATCACCTTATCCTAAAATTATATAAGTGTGGGACCTCTAAAATCCGAAAATCATTTTATAATAAAGTGAGTTTTCTTTACTTTCAAAGAGTGCCCCTCCTCTCCACTTATAAAAGGCCCCCACCTCTACCACCTTACTCACACTTTCAAAGCCTTTTGGATAGGCCAACCTCTGCCCAAATACTCTCCCAACATCCCTCCCTTACTCCTAGAAGCATTACTTTGGGCAGAACTCTTCCCAAGGAAGCCTTTGGCTCAAATCAAAAAGAGTTACCCGATTTTAAGGTAATGTCTTCTTTAATGTTGTTTTCTTTTATTTTTCTTCTCCAACCCCATAAACACTTTTTATTCATTTCTTTTGTAAAAACACAAGTATCCTCAATATAATAGGACGTTTTTATAAGAAGGATTCGAGCTACACTTACACACACCTACATCTAATGGTTAAAGAACATACTGTTTCTGTGGATGGCGAATATTTGCCTCACGAAACGATGATTGTTCAACACTCATATAACACCTCTAATGGTGGCCATTATGATGACACTATTTTTATATATGATATATATTATGCTTTTGTTTTCCTTATGATTTTTGTATTTTTCATTTATGGTATACCTTTATGGTTTCCATTATGGGTAAACGCGATATTTTCATTTTAGGAAGTGCGGACTACCGCCCCCTCAAAGTGATTTGAATCGTTAATAACATATGTGGGATGTATAAAGAATGGAGTAAATGGTATTATATGCTATATTATACTGTAAATATATTATACATTTATATAATTATGATTTCATTCCATTAAATATGAAATAGAAATGAAAGTAGCGTTAATGCGTACGTATGGCTTACCGTCTCCATGAACGGTGCATTTCATTTCATACCTCTAAATGTTACGTAATATTATGAATGAATGTATATACTGGATATATATTATATATATGATATCTACATTATGAATATAATTATGGATATAATGTATATCTCACCACATGAACAACTTGTAATTATAAGAAGTTTATTGTTGACTCAAGTCCCAAAGATCGACAAAACTACCGTTATTAACTTAAATAATTACATAATGTTAATAAAACTGTAATAAGTGATATAAAAAGGATAATGAAATTGAAAATGGTTCTTAATAAGGTAGATATTAACTCTAGTTTATTATTCAGGAGGTTAAAAAACGGTTGAGTCAAGTCGGACACGAGGTAAGGGAACTTCTTAACCCAATTTCTATTCTTTGGGTTAATCTCCTACATTCAAATTATGTCATGATATTATTATTTCCTATCTTGTATTATTACATTATTTATGTGTACTTATAGTGAATACACATAAAAGACCTACTTTATAAAAAAATGATCTTTTTAAGGACTTCGTCTCAATCCTCTTTCATTGAGGCATATTTGGTTTTATACACAACTTTCTTTTATACGGTGTATAAACCCCTTAGACTTTTACATTTATTCAAAAGGAATCTTTTTTATACGAATCATTTGGCTAAACGAAAAAAGGGAATGCTTTTATTTCCGTACTTATGCGGCGACAACGACTTCTCCGCCGCCGTGACCATTATTTGAGTTTCGGCTTCCTCTACAAGCCATCATTTTTTTAATGAAAAATAAATACAAAGTTTTAACTTTATTTTATTTTGGTATTGAAAATGGTTTTGAAAGAGTTTTTATTATATCAATGTGTTGTATTGATATCTTGTGATTGAAATGTGGAAATGTTATGTTTTCTTTATGCATGTTTTATGTGATACGATTATGTTATGGTTTATAATATGTTCTATTCATATGAGGAATGTATTGGACTTAATAAGTGACGGGTGGAGCCCGCTATAGCTCCTCGATGCATCGGTAGGTCTCATGAGACAACTAGACGTGGAATTGGCTGAGTCACTTTCCCAATTTTATTTATGGTTTTGGCCAAGGCCTTAATCATTTTAGACGTCTTGGCCGAGGCCTTGACAAAATGTTTCAGAATGTCTGGCATTATACATTCCCTCATTATGAAAGTGGTTACTGATATTGCATGTGATTATTCGACAAGTAGAATATCCATGTGAAGAAGTGAATGGAATTATCTCATTTTACTTTTTCCATATTATGTTGATGTTCAAGTTTAAAGGGATTTTGTTTTAGTTATACATTGCCTTAAATTTTTATGTTTATTTATGAAACCTTCCACAATATTGTATCCTTACTGAGAATTTGAGCTCACCCCTTTCAATGTTTTAATATTTTCCAGGATGTGAAGAAGTATTTTATTAATGACCTGCAGAGATAGTCAGAATAGGATATGAGTGTGGACTATGGAGACTTTTTTATTGTAGATTTTCACTTTATGATGTAATGTAACATTTATTAATGTTTCTAGTGTTTCCAAGGCTACTAAACTAATCGGTCTTTCAAGACTAGATCTTTTGTGATCATGCCAATGTTACGAAGTAATGAACTGACTCTGGGTAGTTGGGGTCGGGGTGTTACAGTTGGTATCAAAGGCAGTTTAGTACTAACCTTGGAAGCTAGATTTAGATAAACTCTGATTATAGCACATAGCCCGAAGATAGACTTTAAGTATTAGAATAGAAGAACTTCCTAGAATTTTGGTATTATAGATATTTTGTGAGTTTTCCGAACAATACATCCCTGTCTGGATACGAACAGATAGAGGCGGCTCTGGTACAGATGTACCTAGGGGTAAAACCCGAAAACACCGCTTTGAGCTAGACTCGAACAGGAACTGGTGCATGACAACGGGACTTGCTGCACTCTTGGTTACAACACTCCCGGGGGATATGCTTAGGATAATTCTCATTTTCTTTACAAACCACTATGAAGGGTTATGATTATATACTTCCTCAAAGAAAACATTCCTTTTTATGATTATGGATTATATCCATAAATAGTTCAATTTATGTAAAGTGTTTTACAAATATGGAATTATGTATTTTAATTCATAAACTAATCTAGTTTATGCCATTTTTTAGAAATGGCGCCTAGTGGAAGGAATGTAAGCCGTATCAATGCACGCACTCCAGGTAGGGATTCCCTCCTACTCAAGATAATTATTGTGGATCTGGAGATACAACTGGTTATGATCAACTTATTACCATACTGGAACAACTCACTCAGGTTATGAATAATAACCTTACTCGTATGGAGCACCCTGATCCGAAACATGGAGGATCAATGTTAGACCGCTTCATGAGGAAAAACCCGCCAACATTTAATGGGTGTACAAATCCGTTAGTAGCTGAGCAATGGATAAACTCCTTAGAGAAAATATTCCACGCCTTGGGGAGTTGCGAAAGGGAGAAGGTTATCATGGCAGTTTACCACCTCACTGGAGATGCCGATCAATGATGGTCATTGATTCAAAATACAAAGGAAGATGAAGAAGTATCAAGTATGGAATGGAGAGAGTTCAAAGATCATTTCTTAGAAAAATACTTTCCACATGACCATCGAGCAGATATGGAAAGACAATTTCTGAGTCTGAGAGAAAAGTAGGATGAGAATGTCGCAAAGTATGAGGCTAACTTTACAAGGTTAGCAAGGCATGCAACAGATTATATACATAACCCAAGAAGTAATATTGATCGTTTCTTTGATGGGTTGAAACCATTTATCTATCGATCTTTAGTATCACAATATTTCTCAACATACGAGGATATAGTCACGTGTTCTATCAAGACATAAAAAGAATTCTCTAAGACTTATGACAACAAAGTAAAGCAAGAGAAGAAGAGAACGGTGGAACAAGAGACAGATAAAGGGAAAAAGGGAATGAAGGATTTTCCATTATGCGATAGTTGTGGGAAGAATCACCCTGGTACTTGCCTGAAAGGAATGGGAGTTTGTTACAAATGTGGAGAAAAAGGTCACCAGGCACGTGATTGCAAGGGAATGAAAGAGGCTATCAATGTTGAATGCTACAATTGTAGGGAAATGGGGCATTATGCAAATGAATGTCCTAAGCGTCAGGGAAACTTACCTCAGAAAATGACAAGGGATCAAGGACAATATTATGCAGTTACTACAGTTGAAGCGGAATAATTAATATATTGGTGCTTTTGGACTCATGGATGATATTCTGGTTATTAGAATAATGTGATATATACATAAGGATTGTACTGCAGTACATGTTGATTTTAGTAAGGTTTTAATATGAATAAGTTAATAATATTTTTAGTATGTGACAATAAGAGAAATTTTCTTTTTTTGGGGAATCTAATGTTACAATTGATTTTGGAATTTAGAGACCTTTTAGAGAAATTATGGAAAAAGGTATTTTGGATAACTATTAAGGTTGGAATGGATTAAGTTGAACCATGGTTAGTATTATTTAAATGTTAAAACATTTCTAAAGATTATTTTTGGAATATTATAATACTATAGTTTTTGGAAAAGTACAACCTGTAGGTTGGGGCATAACCCGTCGCTTCGGACAAAGCTGCAGGAATCGAACCCACAACCATAGTGCGACATGCCTTTATTTCCTACCACTAGCCTACAAGAATTCCCTGGTTATTACAAAATAGTTTTTGTAATCTAAATGGTATGTTCTAATATTTTTAACCTTGTACGGTTAGGATAAATATATTATTTTTGAGTTCTATTATCTTTTTGTGTGAATGATGAGTTTGTGGTAGAAATTAGTTGAAAGTTGAAACTCTACTTGTCAAGCATAAATATATATATATACCTATATCTTATTATATGAATAAATAAATTCTTAAACTTTAGTAAAGGGATATTAAAACAGAAAATGTGTTATCCTAATACCTTATGTCTTGTTGAACTATAATATTTTAAATCAACATAGATTGAAGGCTTTGAGACCCTCAATTTTACACTTGTTTTTGATTGATGACCTCAATCACTCCCTACAAATATTTACGTTTTTCCTCCAATTATATGTCTCTAATTACCACCAATGTTCTCCTAATCGAGATCATAATTGGGTGGTTACTTTTTCATTTCCCTTTCCCTCTTATTAAGGCTAAATTTTATTAATCTTATTTCCGATATGGGTTTTCCACAAAGGTATTTTCTATTCTTAACCTTTTATTTTCAAAGAAAAATTTCAAATTGCGAGGATGCAATTTATTTAAGGAGGGGAGAATGTAACACCCCGAGCTTTCACGATACACCACTCTTTCAATAATGCAATAGCTTGCATTTTATGCAAGTTTCTGTTCTAACACACCGCGACTAATCAATGTAGTCATTATGAATAGTAATACCCACTTTTTAAAATTATAGAAATTTTATATTGGAATTCATTTTTGTATTCCTAATATTGAAATTAGCCTATGTTGAATTTTTTGTAATTTTCTGAGAACTTCCAAAATTTTATGAATAGTGAAAAATAAATAAAACAACTTTTTTAATCAAAATAATTTATATTGATAAGTTATACTATTTAGTGGTTTTAAAGTATAATTAGAATATATTTTTACCATTTTATTCAATGGTGTTCATTAGAATTAATTTCACTTTGAAATTGGACATAAACAATTGTCAGTCTTTTGATATATATTGTTTCTTAAAAACACGCTATTTGTTGTGACAGGGAGAATTAATTATAAAATTAATTAATGCAACATATATGTTTGGAATTTTTTAAAATAGACATCATTTTTGAATTTGGAATATCAATTATAGCTTAGGGTGAAATTTTGGCATTGTTCTGAAAAACTTCAATTTTTTTATGAATAGTGAAACCACTAAGTGGTAGTTAAATAACTGATTTTTCGTTTAAATTAAATATTACCGTTCTGTGATTTGATTTTAAAAAATCCGACATACATTTTTTTCATTAGGAAGTAAAATGTGGTTCAATGGGATTAAAATAATTTTTTTTGGTGAATTGTAACTTTTAAGTTCATAATCGCGATTAGAGGTAATTAGTGTAGTTTAAGGTAAAAATAATGTTTTAATAATATGAGATGTCCTTTACACATGTCCTACCCTCATTGGATGTTCCATGTCCAACCAAGAAAATCCATGGGTCAACTTGGGGACCCCATGGAGCCACTTTATTTGGAAAATGACATAAATACCTTTTATTTAATGTTAAAGTAAAAAATGACACAAACATTAAATGTTTTACTAAAACAATTTTTACATGGGGTTATACAAGTAAAATTTTTGAATATAAATAGTCATTGGAAATATAAAATGATTTCCTACCTCATAGTAGTTTTTTTATAATTTTTAGACATTAAATAAATTAAATTATTTATGACATCATGATGATGTCGCGATGACCTCATTATTTAACGATTTAAATAAAATAAAAAGATAATGTAAAATCCATGGATTACACTTGTCAAAACCCTATTGGATGAGTATATTTCGAACCCTTATCACCTTATCCTCGAATTATATAAGTGTGGTACCTCTAAAATCCTAAACTCATTTTATAATAAAGTGAATTTTCTTTACTTTCCAAAAGTGCCCCTCCTCTCCACTTATAAAAGGCCCCCACCTCTACCACCTTACTCACACTTTCAAAGCCTTTTGGCTCGTCCATCTTCTGCCCAAATACTCTCCCAACTTCCCTCCCTTAATCCTAGAAGCCTCACTTTGGGCAGATCTCTTCCCAAGGAAGCCTTTGGTTCAAATGAAAAAGAGTTACCCGATTTTAAGGTAATGTCTTCTGTAATGTTGTTTTGTTTTATTTTTCTTCTCCAACCCCATAAACACTTTTTATTCATTTCTTTTGTAACAACACCAGTATCCTCAATATACTAGGATGTTTTTATAAGAAGGATTCGAGCTACACTTACACACACCTACATCTAATGGTTAAAGAACATACTGTTTCTGTGGATGGTGAATTTTTGCCTCACAAAACGATGATTGTTCAACACTCATATAACACCTCTAATGGTGGCCATTATGATGACACTATTTTTATATATGATATATATTATTATTTTGTTTTCCTTATGATTTTTTATTTTTCATTTATGAAATACCTTTATGGTTTCCATTATGGGTAAACGCGATATTTTCATTTTAGGAAGTGCGGACTACCGCCCCATCAAAGTGATTTGATTCGTTAATACCATATGTGGGATCTATAAAGGATGGAGTAAATGCTATTATATTCTATATTATTCTGTAATTATAATATACATTTATATCATTATGATTTCATTCCATTAAATATGAAATAGAAATGAAAGTAGCGTTCATGCGTACGTACGGCTTACCATCTCCATGAACGGTGCATTTAATTTCTTACCTCTAAATGTTACGTAATATTATGAATGAATGTATATACTGGATATATATGATATTGATGATATCTACATCATGAATATAATTCTGGATATAATGGATATTTCACCACATCAACAAGTTGTAATTATAAGAAGTTTATTGTTGACTCAAGTCCCAAAGATCGACAAAACTACCGTTATTAACTTTAATAATTACATAATGTTCATAACATTGTAATAAGTGATATAAAAAGGATAATGAAATTGAAAATGGTTCTTAATATGGTAGATATTAACTCTATTTTATTATTTATGAGGTTAAAGAACGGTTGAGTCAAGTCGGACACGAGGTAAGGGAACTTCTTAACCCAATTTCTATTCATTGGGTTAATCTCCTACTTTCAAATTATGTCATGATATTATTATGTCCTATCTTGTATTTTTACATTATTTATGTGTACTTATAGTGAATACACATAATAGACCTACTTTATAAAAAAATTATCTTTTTAAGGACTTCGTCTCAATCCCCTTTCATTGAGGCATATTTGGTTTTATACACAACATTCTTTTATACGGTTTATAAACTCCTTTGACTTTTACGTTTATTCAAAAGGAATATTTTTTATACGAAGAATTTTGCAAAACGAAAAAAGGGAATGTTTTTCTTTCCGTACTTATGCGGTGAAAACGACTTCTCCGCCGCCATGACCGTTATTTGAGTTTCGGCTTCCTCTACAAGCCATCATTTTTTTTAATGAAAAATAAATACAAAGTTTTAACTTTCTTTTATTTTGGTATTGAAAATGGTTTTGAAAGAAATTTTATTATATCAATGTGTTGTATTGATATCTTTTGATTGAAATGTGGAAATGTTATGTTTCTTTTATGCATGTTTTATGTGATATGATTATGTTGTGGTTTATGATATGTTTAAACCTATTCATATAAGGAATGTATTGGACTTAATATGTGACGGGTGGAGCCCGATATAGCTCCTCGATGCATCGGTAGGTCTCATGAGACAACTAGACGTGGAATTGGCCGAGGCACTTTACCAATTTGATTTATGGTTTTGGCCGAGGCCTTAATCATTTTAGACGTCTTGGCCGAGGCCTTGACAAAATGTTTTAGAATGTCTGGCATTATACATTCCCTCATTATGAAAGTGGTTATTGATATTGCATGTGATTATTCGACCAGTAGAATATCCATGTGAAGAAGTGAATGACATTATCTCATTTTACTTTTTCCATATTATGTTGATGTTCAAGTTTAAAAGGATTTTGTTTTAGATATACATTGCCTTAAATTTTTATGTTTATTTATGAATACTTCCGCAATATTGTTATCCTTACTGAGCATCTGAGCTCACCCCTTCCAATGTTTTAATATTTTCCAGGATGTGAAGAAGTATTTTATGAATGACCTGCAAGGATAGTCAGAAGAGGATATGAGTGTGGACTATGGAGACTTTTTTATTGTAGATTTTCACTTTATGATGTAATGTATGATTTATGAATGTATCTAGTGTTTCCAAGGCTACTAAACTAATCGGTCTTTCGAGACTTGATCTTTTGTGATCATGCCAATGTTACGAAGTAATGCACCGACTCTGGGTAGCTGGGGTCGGGGCG
Organism: Viscum album; assembly: GCA_963277665.1. NCBI lineage: Eukaryota > Viridiplantae > Streptophyta > Magnoliopsida > Santalales > Viscaceae > Viscum > Viscum album. Next base: position 608,208,478 of record OY728129.1, on the reverse strand, counting down.
TTACAATAGCGTCTGTCCACTTCCACACAGGAAGTGGAAGAGGTAACATGAATATTCATAGGTTGTTGTCTCTAAACCTAAATTTTCAAAAAAAACATCCTGAAATATATTCACATATTTTTCACTTCATAATAACATACAGAAAAAAAATTCACTCTTATCTCTATACTTATGATTACTACTAGGATGTATAGAAAAATTTTATATATGAGCATCATCCAATTGTTCCCTTATTAGTCAAGGTATTGATGGAACACATTACATATTAGAAAATATGAAAATTCCATTCCTTCAATGTAATTTATTCTAATTTTCCATCATTCACAGCTGTAAATTTATTTTGAAAATTCTCATCATCATATTAAAAGATTCTTATCTTTTCAAGGATGATTGTTTTTTATTCATTTGAAGAAGGTGATATGTTTCCTTGAATATAACAATTATCATATCAATATTTACTAAATATATGATCAATGGATTTTTCTCAATCATAATTTGGGATATATATATCCATGATATTTCTTAATTAATGCATATTATACCTTATCGTCTTTTCCTAGGAGGAATTATGTTGTGAAATCAAAACTATTAAGTAACTCTAGCCATAATCTTTTCTCATGTTGAGTTATTTCATTATGAATATGTATTTCAAACTCTTGTGATATGTATATGACACAAATATTCCCCCATAGATATATTATCTTCATATCATTTAAAAAAATGTTATGAATGATAAATAAGGATAATCCGTTTTATTAATTTGTTCATGAATCAAAAAATACCTTGTTTTATATGTTTTTACACTTTCAGTTTTCATAAGGACACAATCTAATTATTTTTGTTGATTCATCTGATTATATCAAAAAACCAATAATTTCATGATGGTGGAGTCAATAATGGATAGTTGACAAATATTATCTTAAATTCATAAAAACAATGTACACATTATGTGTTCCATATGATCTTAACCACTTTAGATGGGAGCATGGTTAATGGGGTAGCCAATCATGAATAATTTTTAGTGAAATCCTGATAGTAACCTACTGAACATATGAATCTACTTACCTCCGTTATGCTTGTTATAATTCGGAATTCATAGATTTACTTTGTGTTTCAAGGATGGATTGATATTCCATCATTATAGACTATATGGACAAAAAAATAATTTTATTGTATCCATTATTCACACATTAAAATTTACCATATATGTTATTCCTTCTGAGAGTCTCAAGAATGATATGTCATTGATTCTCAAGGTATTTGTAGATTTTATAGTACAACTTATTATCATTAATGAATAATAATAAAAAATCTCCCAAATATTCCTTGAATACTTAGTTTTCATTATCCCAAAAAATAGTAGGAACATTAGTAAATCAAAAGGTCATTACGGTAAAATTTTAATATCCATTCCACATCTGAAAAGCTATCATTAGAATGTATTCATTATTTACTCGCAATTGAAGATACCCATAATGAAGGTCAACTATAAAAATTTATTTAGCTACATGGGGATGTTAATATAAATCATAAATGTGTGAGGAGTATACTTGTTATTTATTATAATGACATTGATTTCTAAATAATCAATGAATATCCTCATTGACCCATTGTTCTACATAATAAAGAGTACATATTCTACACATGTAGAATGCCTAATATGAATAAATAATTATTACTCCACTCTTATAGTTGTTTATTAATCTCCAATAATTCTATAGTTTCCACTCAAAAACGATTCTTTAACACTATTCGTACATCAGGGATTAAATTAAACATAATCACATCTTCACTATCCATGGGGTTCCTATGTAAATCGTAAAAAAAAAAACAATGTTTTCATATACAACCATTAAACCCTCAATTTAAATATTTCATTAGTTTACACTAAATTCTGTTTTCACATCCTAAAAAAATACCATTTAGTAGATCTATAGGGATGGATATTGATATTAATCAGAATATGAAGTAACTTCTCAAAGGATAAAGATTTATAAATATTCCACACAAATCGAAATTTTATTCTTTTTACAATATGTTCTCAAATATTATTTTTAAATACAGTCCATAGCAATGATTATATAAAATTAAACCATAGGTATGATGATATAGTGAAAAAATAAAGCATGACTATGTTTCATAATGGGGACTACCTGACACAATTTTGATGTAATGAGACTTCTCTGAAGAGTATCAAATGAAAATCACGTTATCAAATAAATAGGTAAATATATGATTCCTATGGAAAATTGGTTAGATATAATATACAATTATGATGTAGAATAAAAAAATCTTGGTATAAATTTTAACATAAGATTAATTTTCCTTAAAACACATCAATGGATACTCTACATTAGATATAATGATCACATAATATTGGGAATATATCCTTGGAGTCTTTTATTATAGATTACCCTAATTTTTATAATATAGATTGGATTAATTCCAATTTTATCAACATTTCAGGTAGTGAAAATCATCTATTTTTTTATCTCCTTGCATTCTTTATCTTTATTAACCTTTTATCCAATCTTATTAAAAAAACTCACACTCCCATTTATCATTTCCCAAGATGATACATTATATAATTTTTGTATAATGGGAATTTCATTATTCCGCTATTCTTTATTGAATCATTACATTTTTCATGGTCATTAGAAGTCGTTTTGTTCGCATGATTTAAATTGATTAGATTATGTCTTGTAAAATAATTATATATTTTAGTGGAACTTAATACAATTTAATATTCCTCCCTCGAATTCTGGATAAAAACCCCCATTATTCAACATTTCCCTTGTGGAAATATACCAATAGTACTACCTTTTACATTTTATCACATTCTATTTACATAAATAACTTTTCAAGGGACATTATCCATTTTTATGATAACATTGGATTAGTTTTCCCACTAAAATATGGGGTATTCTATCATATGAAGCAACCCAACATAGTTTTAGTGTGTTTTCACAATAAACTTAGTATGCTTTCTTAATTTTTCCATGATCATCATGAATGTAATGCCAACTATGTTGACTTGATCAATGGTGATATCCCTACACAGTTATGGGTATTGATTCCAATTCATCAACTAGGTTATTTTTCAAAAAATTGTACACACTAATTTAGATCGTAATCATCATGAATATTAAGAAAAAAAATCAACACAAGGAATTATTATAAATACCATGTTTATTTAACAACTGGTTACCAAATTTTCTATTAAATCTAATTTAATAACAATTATAACAACCCCTAAAACATTGACAAAAAGTTAGTGGTTATTTTATTATAACTTTTATAATAAAATAGATAACATCATAAATGATCAATAAAATTCGTAGTCTTTAGGAACTAGATAGAAAAATAGTTCCCTTATGAGATATAAAATTAATCATATAATATAATTATATACAATAAACTTATTCCTTGACACTTATTCAATGATATCATATTCATATCCTCAGGATTGAAAAAAATAAAAGGCTGATCTAAAATTCATATTAAGGGATATAAACAATATAAATATAAATTAGTAATCAAAAAATCATAATCAATAAAGAAAGTTATATAGATGAAATATATAAGCGGTTTAATATAAAATTGGAATTAAATTGAAAAAATATATTTTTTCATAGAAAAAAATATCATGGATAATAATAAATTATCACTAAATGTTGGAAATTATTAATTATTGGGAATCATGTATCTAGATAATGAACCATTACTATCATAAATATATAAAAGATGAATTAATTCTGTTGTTAGATACACATTTGATACTTCCTGGAATCAAACGTGATGGGATTTTTGCCAACTATTTCATCTCATTATATCAGTCAATGGATAAATGGGATATCTATAACATGGACCCAAATGTGTATTCATGTTCAAAGAATTACTCATATATCAAAATGGATAGATTTAATTCATGATTTAAGATAACGTGTCAACAAATATCCATCTTGGGTAAATGAAATTAATTTATCATTATCTGGAATGTTAAAAAAATTACATTCTATGTAAACATCGTATTAATAATTGGTATACGACATTGGAAACAATCATACACATTATTCAATAAATATGGAAATTTTTTGAAATCATCAATGATTTATTATTTTTGGTCAGAGTGGATACTCACGAGGGCGGTGAATTGAGTTCTAATTAAAATTTCTCTTAAAAAATATTTATCTTAAAATCCCCCAATTGAAAAAAACAAAGTTAAACTATAGTGAATCTATACAGTGTGTACAGTTTCAATTAGTTTCACAATGATTGATTATGTCTTAGTTAACTTAATTTGAAGATTAAATTAACTTTTGAAACTAACTTACTGGTTTACAATAATTATAAACACTTGCGAATTTAACCATCAAAGTAGCTTTAAAATAGTTTTTTATTTCAAAGTAATAGGCAGTGGAATATGTAAAATATATATGTAATACTTAGACTTAAAATAAAATCACATCAAAGAAAACTAAGAGGTTCAGTCTCAAGCGGAGACATAGTCCTCTCAACAATATATATAAATTGATCCACACCCTGGATTAGGGGTAAACAATAGTACACTACTATCTAGCACAAATACATCTACCACAGTTCTTCTTGGGAAAACAAACAAAAGATCACTGGCTGTTCAGGTCTTACTCAACCTCTACCACTATCCATCGTTGGAATCAAAAAGTTATGGAGTTTGATTGAGGATTTATGAATCCTACAGTTTAGCCCAGGAGACAGTGTGTGTAAAATAAATAGGATACATGCACTGCTCAAAATGTAAAGAAAGAATCACTAAAGAGAAGTATGATTGAGTTTAGAAATGATTTAGTGATTAGCTGTGTAGCTCTGGACTCATATAGTTTATCAAAAAAGCTTTTGAGTCCTTTGGGTTTTCTCAGAATACAGAGTGTCATTTTCTTCTTTTATTCTTGGTCCAGCTTAGCAGCCTGAGTGCATGAAGTGTTTGTTGTCATTCTTCACTCAAGATGCAGCTAGTTTTTTCCTCTAGAATATGTTTCTTCATGTATCTCTAGGATTCTCGTAGTATGATTGTAGTATAGAGAAAACAAAATGCTCCACATTTGAATGCTTGTTCAGTTCTTTATCTTTCACTCTTCGTGTATCTTCTTTTTTCTTTCAAGGAGTGTCATTTGAATATATATTTTTGTCTATATATTCCAGTGTTCTCCCTCCATCCCTTTATAGATTTTTTGCTTCGGTAGAAAAAGAATAATCACTTTTTGGATGGGTACTAGGTACGGTTCCCTGACATGAAACAGAAATCATTAAATATCACTAACTGCATTAAAATTATTGAATGTACACATTAGATAAATAAATAAATAGTATGATGAGTAAGGGTTTGAATGGTTGGTCAATATTAGTAGAATTCTATTGGTAGACATGCACGATGGACTTTGTATCGTCGAACCTTCCATCGGTATCTCTTTTGAACTTGCATCGGTAGCTCTGTTGAACTTGCATCAGTAGCTCATATACTGGTGACTTTAGTTCTATTGGTAGATCTTGTTATCGGTAGCTGTCTCTCCCTCAGTAGCTCGCTGCATCAGTAGATGATTGCACATATCAGTAGACTTACACTATCAGCAGACTTCTATCGGTAGCTCGATATATCAGTGACTATTATCAGTAACTATCTGTGAATTGGCTCTATCGGTAGACTTCAGTCTATCGGTAGCTCTGTCCTATTCTTTACCGGTAGACATTGTTTCTGCTTACCAGTAACTTGGGTGTATCGGTGACTATCTATCTATCGGTAGACTATTTATCGGTAGACTGAGTATCAATAGCTCTAGCTAAAATGCATACCAGTGACTTATTACTTATCTGTTTCATACACAACATATCCGAATGGGTTAGAATAACATCAGAACATATATAAACAAGGAAAAACAATGATTAAACTATCTCAGGGATTATTTTAATATTATTATCATCTTGAGCACAGATTGAAAGAATTACTATATAGAAAAATATTAGATTGAGATTATCAAAGTATATGAAAGCATAATTGGGATTATCAAAACAGGTGAGGTCAACAATCTCCCCCTTTTTGATAATCACAACTTATGATAAGATCATTTTATAAAAAAATTGTATCAGAGGATATATAATTAAGCTCAATTTTCATAGAGAAACAGTATGGTATAAAACACAATTTATCAGAGATAGAATAAAATGTATTAGAGATAAAAGAAAGAACCATGATATCAAAGATAAAATTTAGTGTAATCAGAGAACATCACAGAACTAAATGAAATGATATCAGAGGATGAGAGAAAAGATACTGGTTTTAGAAGATGAGATTCAGGGGTATCGAAAGAGAAATGCATGATAGATCTTAGATAAACTTGCTCCCACATTCATTAATAGTTCTCCCTCTAGGTGAATACTTAGAGAATATTTATCACCCTTTGTGATAATAAAAAAGTGGGAAATAATAAACGGAAGTGGAACAAATAGAAGACAATCACTTGTATTATATGTGACAAAAAATTACAAAGATAGAAAACAAAATACATAGGATTCCTATCAAATGGTCCAGCTACTGGATCAATCCACATCCTCAATGTGAGATTTTCCCTTGGGGTCAGAATCAGATTCAAGTGGAGAGGATTCTGGTGAAGGTTTAGGAATTCCTAAAAATACCATAGGAGGCTGGGCAACTGACACTATTACTATCCTGTATTGAGGAGTCCTTTGTGTGATCATAGGTGTGAGGCTTCGAATGGCTTGAACATGAGTCATTGGAGTTGGAGAAGCAGTAGAGGCAGAGGCAGGCAAAGCAGGAGGGACAATTACTAGCCTGGCATCAACATGCAGAAAAGGAAGCAACAGATTTCTGAAATCCATAATGATTCCACTACCTCTCTCCATAGCAGATATGAAGTCATCCTTGTTCTCCATAAACATGTCCAAATCTGGAGTCAGTTCTCTGAGCTTGCTAACTTTCTCTCTAAAGGCTTGATCGATAGGAGGCAGTTTCATATTCTCAATCAGATGCTTGAAATGAATGGTCATTTGGTTCTTTGTGTAAATTTTGGAGAAATAGGAGTCCAACTTTTCTTTAAATACTTTTTGAGAGGCAGAGGCTTCTCTCATGTAGACTTGTACTATCTTGATAATTTCTCTGGCTGAATATCTGGTAGGGAGAACAACTCTACTCAATTCAGATGAGTCCACAGAGCCACTCGTTGAGGTAGAACCAAGCACCTCTTTCATCATAGCTTGAATTTGACTCAAATACATCGAAGGTTTAGATTCATGAGAACAAACCGAGAAATATATAGTCTCATTGAAGCTTTTGGTGAAACCACTGATAAGATTTTGAACATCAGATTCCTGGGTTGTAATATGATCTTTAATTTATGTTTTGAAATCTTCAAATACTGAATCCATCTGGCTCACAACACTCTTCACATAAGCTAAGTCCTTATCAGCTGGGGATTTTGAGCTCATGTAAGAGTCTAATGAAATAAAAGATTCCTTTAGAGCTTCAAGATTTGATTCAAGTGTAGAAACCTGAGCTTATAATTCTTTAAAATTTTTCATCTATTCCACCCATAAAAGTTGATAAATTGCAGGTAAGAGATAGTTCAAAAGTTCTTTCCAGCATAAGCATTTCTTCAGAAAAACATTTCTTCATCTCTGCAACTGAGGCATGGAAAGATTCTTTCAGCTCATCCCTTATGATTTCCATATCAGCCTTGGTAACCAAATCAGCAGGTGCAACTTCTGCAGATGATATTTTAGAGGCTAAAATGACCACAACATCAGTCATAACTAATTTAATTGAAGATACCATAGAAACATCCATTTTCTGTACCTCTTCCACAAGACATTCCTTAATATTTTTTTCAGCTTATCCAGGTCATGCACTCTGACCACAACTTCAGGAAATAACTCAAAATAGACATCATAAGTAATCTTAAGTCTATTATGAGATTCCTCATTATTTGAATCTGAATAGTCTAAACCATAGACTATAAAACCAGGGTCTTCTGACCAATCATTAAAACCAACATCCACTATAACACTTCCAAACATAGATCGATGCCCACCCTCAATGGGAGCATCCTCAATTTGGATAACAGCATTCTCAACATCATTCACAACAGCATTCTCAACATGTATTTCATCCTTAGGAGAATCTTCCACTATCAATTCCATTACTGTAGTAGCAGGAGGGTCATCTGGATTAGGTAAGGGTATGTCATCTTCATTTGCTTCCTCCGTAGGTACTAAATATTGTCCAATCACTGGACTCAGAATCAAATCAGCTGACATCGATGATTCCCTCTCATGAACATCTTCTTCATTTTCTACAGTAGCCACCTCAACAACCTCAAAGCAGGTTCATCATTATCTGATATATGTTGATCTAGAATTTCAAGAGCTGGGCTAGGAGGTTAATCAGGGTATCCTCCTTCATCATGAGAGGAATCTTACTATTCTGAATCATCATGGTATTCTGGCTCATCTTCATCAGGTCCCAGACCTAGATCCCTCACATTCTATGGTCTTGAATAATGAGTCACAGGATTAAACTTTTCATACACCCTCTGGTCATCATTGACCCATTCTCCTCTCCAAGGGTTCCAATTTATTTCCATGTACTTACAAACTGTAGTTGTGATACAGAAGTTATTCTTCACTACCACTGTCTTATCTTGAGACACAGTATCCCCTTTTACCTTGATCATCACAGAGATTAGCTTAGCAAAGAATATGGCATTTTTCTTTGATTTCGGCCATGTCATATCTTCCATATGGAGAATCAACAATCTACATAATTTAACCTTTACATAATGTCTTAATAGGTGCATGAGATAGAAATCCTGATATCTGAAATTGGAAAAGTCTCCTCTCCTCGGTATCAAGACATGTTGATCAAATTTGAACATCAATCTGTTCTCTCCATCCTTTTCTGCAGCAACTAGTTGTCTTTGATTCCATCACCACTCAGTTCTTCCAAAGCAGTCTCATATTCGAAAATGTCACTAGTCGGTGGCATGGTTATCGTGACATATCCAGATACTCGTTCATGTGAAACTTTCAAGCACTCATCCCATTCAACATATGAGAACGGTATTTCCTTTCCATTCACAAAAGAAGTTTCTCGATTTTCATTCTCCGATTCTTCAAAGGTTAAAAAATCGTAAAACAATTTCACTAATTTTTGAATGTAAGGACCATTGTTGTTCAAAAAACACTCTACTCGTTTTTGATCTTCAAGAACTTAGAGCACTAAGGAAATTCTAGGAAATATCCATTCTACACATAGTTCCTTTTAAATTACAATGACTTGATTTTGTAGATGAGGATTCACCGATCGTCTCCCCGACCTAGTTCTAGAAACACTTCCACTACCACTTGATTCATTCTATTTCATTTTCTTCTTTGTTTTCGGCACAAAAGAGTCATCTCTGACGGTAGGAAGTTTGGTTTTTCCGATCGCTGTTTCAAAGGATTTAGGTTTCCTTAAGGATTCGGGGGTTAAGGTTCTAGAGTTAAGGTTTGAGGCTCGGTGGATTTTGAAATAGCTTGGACTTCAGTTTTATAATTTAGGAATCATAAAACAGATAAAAAATGATAAAAATAATAACGATTCAGATTCTGGTGGCAAACAGATGTTTTAAAACGGTGAACATCGGTAAGAATTTTACATCGGTGAGAATATCACATCGGTGAGAATTTTACATCGGTAAGAATATCACATCGGTGATAATTTTACATCAGTGAGAATATCACATCGGGGAGAATTTTACATCTGTGATAATTTGACATCGGTGAGAATATCACATCAGTTAGTAATCAAAAAATCATAATCAATAAAGAAAGTTATATAGATGAAATATATAAGCGGTTTAATATAAAATTGGAATTAAATTGAAAAAATATATTTTTTCATAGAAAAAAATATCATGGATAATAATAAATTATCACTAAATGTTGGAAATTATTAATTATTGGGAATCATGTATCTAGATAATGAACCATTACTATCATAAATATATAAAAGATGAATTAATTCTGTTGTTAGATACACATTTGATACTTCCTGGAATCAAACGTGATGGGATTTTTGCCAACTATTTCATCTCATTATATCAGTCAATGGATAAATGGGATATCTATAACATGGACCCAAATGTGTATTCATGTTCAAAGAATTACTCATATATCAAAATGGATAGATTTAATTCATGATTTAAGATAACGTGTCAACAAATATCCATCTTGGGTAAATGAAATTAATTTATCATTATCTGGAATGTTAAAAAAATTACATTCTATGTAAACATCGTATTAATAATTGGTATACGACATTGGAAACAATCATACACATTATTCAATAAATATGGAAATTTTTTGAAATCATCAATGATTTATTATTTTTGGTCAGAGTGGATACTCACGAGGGCGGTGAATTGAGTTCTAATTAAAATTTCTCTTAAAAAATATTTATCTTAAAATCCCCCAATTGAAAAAAACAAAGTTAAACTATAGTGAATCTATACAGTGTGTACAGTTTCAATTAGTTTCACAATGATTGATTATGTCTTAGTTAACTTAATTTGAAGATTAAATTAACTTTTGAAACTAACTTACTGGTTTACAATAATTATAAACACTTGCGAATTTAACCATCAAAGTAGCTTTAAAATAGTTTTTTATTTCAAAGTAATAGGCAGTGGAATATGTAAAATATATATGTAATACTTAGACTTAAAATAAAATCACATCAAAGAAAACTAAGAGGTTCAGTCTCAAGCGGAGACATAGTCCTCTCAACAATATATATAAATTGATCCACACCCTGGATTAGGGGTAAACAATAGTACACTACTATCTAGCACAAATACATCTACCACAGTTCTTCTTGGGAAAACAAACAAAAGATCACTGGCTGTTCAGGTCTTACTCAACCTCTACCACTATCCATCGTTGGAATCAAAAAGTTATGGAGTTTGATTGAGGATTTATGAATCCTACAGTTTAGCCCAGGAGACAGTGTGTGTAAAATAAATAGGATACATGCACTGCTCAAAATGTAAAGAAAGAATCACTAAAGAGAAGTATGATTGAGTTTAGAAATGATTTAGTGATTAGCTGTGTAGCTCTGGACTCATATAGTTTATCAAAAAAGCTTTTGAGTCCTTTGGGTTTTCTCAGAATACAGAGTGTCATTTTCTTCTTTTATTCTTGGTCCAGCTTAGCAGCCTGAGTGCATGAAGTGTTTGTTGTCATTCTTCACTCAAGATGCAGCTAGTTTTTTCCTCTAGAATATGTTTCTTCATGTATCTCTAGGATTCTCGTAGTATGATTGTAGTATAGAGAAAACAAAATGCTCCACATTTGAATGCTTGTTCAGTTCTTTATCTTTCACTCTTCGTGTATCTTCTTTTTTCTTTCAAGGAGTGTCATTTGAATATATATTTTTGTCTATATATTCCAGTGTTCTCCCTCCATCCCTTTATAGATTTTTTGCTTCGGTAGAAAAAGAATAATCACTTTTTGGATGGGTACTAGGTACGGTTCCCTGACATGGAACAGAAATCATTAAATATCACTAACTGCATTAAAATTATTGAATGTACACATTAGATAAATAAATAAATAGTATGATGAGTAAGGGTTTGAATGGTTGGTCAATATTAGTAGAATTCTATTGGTAGACATGCACGATGGACTTTGTATCGTCGAACCTTCCATCGGTATCTCTTTTGAACTTGCATCGGTAGCTCTGTTGAACTTGCATCAGTAGCTCATATACTGGTGACTTTAGTTCTATTGGTAGATCTTGTTATCGGTAGCTGTCTCTCCCTCAGTAGCTCGCTGCATCAGTAGATGATTGCACATATCAGTAGACTTACACTATCAGCAGACTTCTATCGGTAGCTCGATATATCAGTGACTATTATCAGTAACTATCTGTGAATTGGCTCTATCGGTAGACTTCAGTCTATCGGTAGCTCTGTCCTATTCTTTACCGGTAGACATTGTTTCTGCTTACCAGTAACTTGGGTGTATCGGTGACTATCTATCTATCGGTAGACTATTTATCGGTAGACTGAGTATCAATAGCTCTAGCTAAAATGCATACCAGTGACTTATTACTTATCTGTTTCATACACAACATATCCGAATGGGTTAGAATAACATCAGAACATATATAAACAAGGAAAAACAATGATTAAACTATCTCAGGGATTATTTTAATATTATTATCATCTTGAGCACAGATTGAAAGAATTACTATATAGAAAAATATTAGATTGAGATTATCAAAGTATATGAAAGCATAATTGGGATTATCAAAACAGGTGAGGTCAACAATCTCCCCCTTTTTGATAATCACAACTTATGATAAGATCATTTTATAAAAAAATTGTATCAGAGGATATATAATTAAGCTCAATTTTCATAGAGAAACAGTATGGTATAAAACACAATTTATCAGAGATAGAATAAAATGTATTAGAGATAAAAGAAAGAACCATGATATCAAAGATAAAATTTAGTGTCATCAGAGAACATCACAGAACTAAATGAAATGATATCAGAGGATGAGAGAAAAGATACTGGTTTTAGAAGATGAGATTCAGGGGTATCGAAAGAGAAATGCATGATAGATCTTAGATAAACTTGCTCCCACATTCATTAATAGTTCTCCCTCTAGGTGAATACTTAGAGAATATTTATCACCCTTTGTGATAATAAAAAAGTGGGAAATAATAAACGGAAGTGGAACAAATAGAAGACAATCACTTGTATTAAATGTGACAAAAAATTACAAAGATAGAAAACAAAATACATAGGATTCCTATCAAATGGTCCAGCTACTGGATCAATCCACATCCTCAATGTGAGATTTTCCCTTGGGGTCAGAATCAGATTCAAGTGGAGAGGATTCTGGTGAAGGTTTAGGAATTCCTAAAAATACCATAGGAGGCTGGGCAACTGACACTATTACTATCCTGTATTGAGGAGTCCTTTGTGTGATCATAGGTGTGAGGCTTCGAATGTCTTGAACATGAGTCATTGGAGTTGGAGAAGCAGTAGAGGCAGAGGCAGGCAAAGCAGGAGGGACAATTACTAGCCTGGCATCAACATGCAGAAAAGGAAGCAACAGATTTCTGAAATCCATAATGATTCCACTACCTCTCTCCATAGCAGATATGAAGTCATCCTTGTTCTCCATAAACATGTCCAAATCTGGAGTCAGTTCTCTGAGCTTGCTAACTTTCTCTCTAAAGGCTTGATCGATAGGAGGCAGTTTCATATTCTCAATCAGATGCTTGAAATGAATGGTCATTTGGTTCTTTGTGTAAATTTTGGAGAAATAGGAGTCCAACTTTTATTTAAATACTTTTTGAGAGGCAGAGGCTTCTCTCATGTAGACTTGTACTATCTTGATAATTTCTCTGGCTGAATATCTGGTAGGGAGAACAACTCTACTCAATTCAGATGAGTCCACAGAGCCACTCGTTGAGGTAGAACCAAGCACCTCTTTCATCATAGCTTGAATTTGACTCAAATACATCGAAGGTTTAGATTCATGAGAACAAACCGAGAAATATATAGTCTCATTGAAGCTTTTGGTGAAACCACTGATAAGATTTTGAACATCAGATTCCTGGGTTGTAATATGATCTTTAATTTATGTTTTGAAATCTTCAAATACTGAATCCATCTGGCTCACAACACTCTTCACATAAGCTAAGTCCTTATCAGCTGGGGATTTTGAGCTCATGTAAGAGTCTAATGAAATAAAAGATTCCTTTAGAGCTTCAAGATTTGATTCAAGTGTAGAAACCTGAGCTTATAATTCTTTAAAATTTTTCATCTATTCCACCCATAAAAGTTGATAAATTGCAGGTAAGAGATAGTTCAAAAGTTCTTTCCAGCATAAGCATTTCTTCAGAAAAACATTTCTTCATCTCTGCAACTGAGGCATGGAAAGATTCTTTCAGCTCATCCCTTATGATTTCCATATCAGCCTTGGTAACCAAATCAGTAGGTGCAACTTCTGCAGATGATATTTTAGAGGCTAAAATGACCACAACATCAGTCATAACTAATTTAATTGAAGATACCATAGAAACATCCATTTTCTGTACCTCTTCCACAAGACATTCCTTAATATTTTTTTCAGCTTATCCAGGTCATGCACTCTGACCACAACTTCAGGAAATAACTCAAAATAGACATCATAAGTAATCTTAAGTCTATTATGAGATTCCTCATTATTTGAATCTGAATAGTCTAAACCATAGACTATAAAACCAGGGTCTTCTGACCAATCATTAAAACCAACAACCACTATAACACTTCCAAACATAGATCGATGCCCACCCTCAATGGGAGCATCCTCAATTTGGATAACAGCATTCTCAACATCATTCACAACAGCATTCTCAACATGTATTTCATCCTTAGGAGAATCTTCCACTATCAATTCCATTACTGTAGTAGCAGGAGGGTCATCTGGATTAGGTAAGGGTATGTCATCTTCATTTGCTTCCTCCGTAGGTACTAAATATTGTCCAATCACTGGACTCAGAATCAAATCAGCTGACATCGATGATTCCCTCTCATGAACATCTTCTTCATTTTCTACAGTAGCCACCTCAACAACCTCAAAGCAGGTTCATCATTATCTGATATATGTTGATCTAGAATTTCAAGAGCTGGGCTAGGAGGTTAATCAGGGTATCCTCCTTCATCATGAGAGGAATCTTCCTATTCTGAATCATCATGGTATTCTGGCTCATCTTCATCAGGTCCCAGACCTAGATCCCTCACATTCTATGGTCTTGAATAATGAGTCACAGGATTAAACTTTTCATACACCCTCTGGTCATCATTGACCCATTCTCCTCTCCAAGGGTTCCAATTTATTTCCATGTACTTACAAACTGTAGTTGTGATACAGAAGTTATTCTTCACTACCACTGTCTTATCTTGAGACACAGTATCCCCTTTTACCTTGATCATCAAAGAGATTAGCTTAGCAAAGAATATGGCATTTTTCTTTGATTTCGGCCATGTCATATCTTCCATATGGAGAATCAACAATCTACATAATTTAACCTTTACATAATGTCTTAATAGGTGCATGAGATAGAAATCCTGATATCTGAAATTGGAAAAGTCTCCTCTCCTCGGTATCAAGACATGTTGATCAAATTTGAACATCAATCTGTTCTCTCCATCCTTTTCTGCAGCAACTAGTTGTCTTTGATTCCATCACCACTCAGTTCTTCCAAAGCAGTCTCATATTCGAAAATGTCACTAGTCGGTGGCATGGTTATCGTGACATATCCAGATACTCGTTCATGTGAAACTTTCAAGCACTCATCCCATTCAACATATGAGAACGGTATTTCCTTTCCATTCACAAAAGAAGTTTCTCGATTTTCATTCTCCGATTCTTCAAAGGTTAAAAAATCGTAAAACAATTTCACTAATTTTTGAATGTAAGGACCATTGTTGTTCAAAAAACACTCTACTCGTTTTTGATCTTCAAGAACTTAGAGCACTAAGGAAATTCTAGGAAATATCCATTCTACACATAGTTCCTTTTAAATTACAATGACTTGATTTTGTAGATGAGGATTCACCGATCGTCTCCCCGACCTAGTTCTAGAAACACTTCCACTACCACTTGATTCATTCTATTTCATTTTCTTCTTTGTTTTCGGCACAAAAGAGTCATCTCTGACGGTAGGAAGTTTGGTTTTTCCGATCGCTGTTTCAAAGGATTTAGGTTTCCTTAAGGATTCGGGGGTTAAGGTTCTAGAGTTAAGGTTTGAGGCTCGGTGGATTTTGAAATAGCTTGGACTTCAGTTTTATAATTTAGGAATCATAAAACAGATAAAAAATGATAAAAATAATAACGATTCAGATTCTGGTGGCAAACAGATGTTTTAAAACGGTGAACATCGGTAAGAATTTTACATCGGTGAGAATATCACATCGGTGAGAATTTTACATCGGTAAGAATATCACATCGGTGATAATTTTACATCAGTGAGAATATCACATCGGGGAGAATTTTACATCTGTGATAATTTGACATCGGTGAGAATATCACATCAGTTAGAATTTTGCATTGGTGAGAATATCACATCGGTGAGAATTTTACAATGTCGAGGATAACTACCGATTGAGGTTAAACATTCCAAACTTGTGTCTAATGTAACTTAGCCTATCCAAACTCAATGGTTTAGTGAAAATGTCACCTAGTTGATGTTCAGCGCCTATAAACTCAAGAGTAATATCACCCGTTTGGTAATGATCTCTAAAGAAATGGTTCCTGACATCAATGTGTTTGGTCCTAGAGTGAGACACAGAGTTCTTCGAGATATTTATTGCACTAGTATTGTCACAGTTGATTGACACGTGCCAAAAATCATATCCATAGTCCAAAAGAGTGTGTTTCATCCATAGAATGTGTGCACAGAAACTGCCAGCAGCTCTTTACTCTTCTTCGGCAATAGATAATGCTACAAAATTATTCTTATTACTACACTAAGATACTAAATATGTTATAAATAAATGACATGTTCCTGATGTGTTTTTCTATCCAACTTGCAACCAGCAAAATCAGAATCTGAATAACTCATTAACTCAAAGGGTTTTCCTTTTGTGTAAAACAAACCAATGTTTACAGTATGTTTAAGATATTTTAAACTTCTTTTAATGGCAAGTAAATGCTATTCTTTTGGATTAGCATGAAATATTTTTCACATACACACACTAAACACAATATCTGGTCGACTAGCAGTAAGGTAAATTAAGCTTCCAATCATACCTCAGTAATTGGTTTGATCCACTGGTTTCCCAGTTTCATCTACATCCAATTTACAAACAGTACTAATAGGATTTTCCCTTTCCTTAATACTAGCCAAACCTAAACGTTTTAAAATATCCTTTGTATATTTACTTTGATTACAAGTAATACCATTTTCATTTTGAAACACTTGAAATCCAAGTAAATATTTAAGTTCTCCCATTAAACACATTTCAAATTCATTTTTCATATTCTTTGAAAAATCAGTACATAAAGAATCTTTAGAAGAACCAAAATTAATATCATCAACAAAGATTTGAACTACTAACACATCTTTAGAAATTAGTTTAATAAAAAGATTTGGATCAACAATCCCTTTAGTTTTTCTTTTTGAAATAATAAAATTACAACGTCTATCATACCAAGCTCTTGGATCTTGTTTTAAACCATATAAATCATTAGAAAGTACAAAAACATTATTTGGAAAATGAGTATTAGTAAATCCAGGTGGTTTTTCAACAAAAACATCTTCAACAACAAAACCATTTAGAAAAGAACTTTTGACATCCATTTGATATAACTTGAAATTCATATGAGCAACATATTCAAGTAAGATCTTAATAGATTCTAATCTGGCTAAAGGTGAAAAATTTTCCTTATAGTCTCTTCCTTCTTCTTGACTATATCCTTGTGCAACTAGTCTAGCTTTGTTTCTAACTATATTTCCAGAGTCATCAGCATTGTTTCTAAAACCCCATTTGTGCCTATTGTTAAAGTGTCCTTAGGTCTGTCAACTAATTCCTAGACTTTGTTTCTTTCAAATTTATTTAACTATTCTTGCATAGCCATTACCAAAAATTCATCATTAATAGCATCATTGATATTTTTAGGTTCTATATTTGAATGAAAGGCTTGATGTTCAACCTGATTTCTTAGAGAAGCTCTAGTCCGTGTTCCCCTATCAAGATTACCAATAACAGCATCCAAAGGATGAATCTTTAGAATCCTTGTTGATCTAGTAAAGGTAGGACTAGAAATTTCAGGTTCATCTATAGGTTCGGGTTCCATAGCAGCAGATTCTAGAATATGACCAAAACTGGATATTTTTATAGCAGGTTCTTTAGATTTATCATTAAGGTCTAGAATACTCAAATATTCCTCATGATTTTCAAGAGAGGTTTTAGGCTCATGTGGATCAGTTTCATCAAACTTGATGTGAACATATTCTTCCACACATTTGGATATTTTATTAAAGACTCTATAGGCTTTTCTAGTTAAATAATAACAAATAAAAATTCCTTCATCACTCTTAGAAGAAATTTTTTCATATTATCCATTGTATTGAGAATAAAAACTTTTATGCCATAGACTATAATGTGACTAACTTTAGGTTTTCTATTATTACACAACTCATAAGGGGTCTTCTAAAGAACTGGTCTAATTAAGACTCTATTAATAATATAACAAGTTGTATTCATAGCATCAGCCCAAAAGTAATTAGGCATGTCATATTCATTAAGCATGGTTCTAGATATTTCTTGAAGGGTTCTATTCCTTCTTTCTACTACACCATTTTGCTGAGGTGTTCTTGGTGCAGAAAAGTTGTGACTAAAGCCATTGTGTGAGCAATAAGATTCAAATTCATGATTTTCAAACTCACTACCATGATCACTTTTTAGGGTTTTAATCTTAAGTCCACTAATATTTTCTATAGATTTGGAGTATTTAACAAAGTAAGAACAAGCTTCACTTTTGCAATGTTTAAACATATTTCATTGATTTAAAAGAAATTTTATGGTGCTTTCCTTTTTGACAGGGATTACAAACATTTTCATTTGGGAATTTATGTTTTCGTGGATCTCTAAATAAGTTCTTCCAAGTTAGTTTTCTAAGTGAATAGATGTTGTAGTGTCCTAATCTTCTATGCCAAATCCAAGAATCTTTATGAAAAGAATTTAGGAAAGTAACATTTTTCTTAGCTAAAGAATTTAAATCAACTGCATAAACATTTTCATTTCATAAAGCAAAAAGTACAAAAACATTTTTAGAATTTAAAACATTTCAAGATTAATATTCAAACTTAACACTAAATCCATCATCACATTTTTGAGAAATACTTAACAGGTTATATTTATGTCCATCAACAAATAAAAGTTTAGAAATTAAAACCGAATCAGAGTTACCAATCTGGCCTAGGTCGATGATCATTCCTTTAGAATTATCACCAAAGGTGACATGGCCTCCATCAACCGTTATTAAACTTTTGAAGAATAAATAATCTCTAGACATATGTCTTGAACATACACTATCCATGAACCATACCTTCTTGTGAGAACTCTTTAAGAATGTTTCCTACAAAACAGATTTAGATAGAAAATGATTTTGGAACCTAGATCTTCTTGGGACCAGAATGGTTAGTAATCATTGCGTTAGGTACCCATATATGTCATATGGGTCACATATGATTTATAGAATCAATATATTTTGAAAGATAAAATTCATTTGATCTATAACCGTATGAATAACTGGTTGAAGCATAGGGATTTCCAGAACTAGAATAAGCTGAATTTTATCGAGACATAGAATAAATCGATTATTAACAAGATATCTCTATCCAGGTTGGTATCCAAAACCAGTAGTGTATTTAGGTGCAACATGTTTACCTAACATTTTAGTAAGTGTGTCTTTTCCATTTTTAAGCTTCACTATGTCTTTTATAAGTTGCTTATTTGACATTTTCGGTTCTTTATTTTCCTTTAACAGTAGATCATTTGCCGCTTTTTCAGTAGTAAGTTCAGTTTTAACAGTAGTAGTGAGAGCATGTTGTTTCTTTAATTATTTGTATTTATCCTTATGTTCATTGCCTCTATCCACCAGCATATTGCAGTATCCAAATAATTCCTCACTAGTCAGGTTTTCAGAATCAGAATCAGAGTCTGCATCATCTATTAAATAATAGGAATTTAAAACTAGAGTATCTAAGGTTACCTCAGATGTGTTGGTCATGAAACACATGTTGGCATGATTCTTTATAGATTCAGAAACATTATATTCACTTGGTTTTTCTTCAGATGCAATCCATGTAGCCCTCATATCTTTCTTATACTTCTTGTCCTCATAATCATATTTATTTTTGACTTTTAACATTGGACAATCAGACTTGATGTGACATTTCCTTTTACACTCATAGTAGACTATTTCAATATCCTTGTCATCTTTCTTCCAATCCTTCCTTCAGTGTCCCTTGATGTCATACTTTCTTTTTCAGTTAGATTTCATGAATAATTTCTTCTTCCTATAATACTTCATGAATCTCCTAGCTATTTGAGCCATCTCAAAATCACTATTTGAATCAGAATCATCACTGGTTGAACTCTTAGTAGGTAATTTCATTTTCTCCTTGTCTATAATTTTAGAGGTAGAAGACTTGAATGCTATGGATTTTCAATTAGGTTCATCATCTTCCTCCTTATTCACTTTTATTTCTTCCTCATACGTCATTAATTTACCAATAAGCTCTGTTACTGTTAGTGCTCCAATGTCACATGACTCTTTTATTGAAACAGAAGTGACTCTCCATCATTATGGCAGACATCTCAGTATCTTCATAATTTGTTTCTTTCCTAGAACAACTTTACCAAGTGAACTCATTGTATTGACTCTCTCAATAAACCTGAGATTCATATCAGAAATAGGTTCATCCATTTTCATTTTTAAATTTTCATATTTAATATTATAAGTATTAAATCTACTTTCTTTAACATTGGTTGTTCCTTCATGAAAATCACTCACGGTATCCCATATTTCAAATGCAGTTTTACAAGCAGAAATCTTATTAAACTCTTCATCTCCAAAAGCACAGTACAAAGCATTCATAGCTTTACAATTATTATTATAAGCAGTCTTTGTAGGTTCATCCCAAGTTGTTCTTTCAGTTTCTAGAATTCTATATTGAGGCTCTATAGCAGTACAAATATCAAAACCCATACTTTCTAAATGAATTTTCTTTTTCAGTTTCCACTGGGCATAGTTTGTAACATTGAAGAAAGGTGGCCGGTTAGTAGCAGCACCCTCTAGAATATTATCCGTAACTAGATTTTAGAAAAAAGTTTTTAAGAAATAAAAATTTATAATTAATAGAAATTTAAGATCTTTAAATATGAAACTAAAATCACAGTTGAAAAACAGAGTATTTAAAAAATCCTTGAATAAAAACAAACCTCTGATACCAAATGTTGGTCGGAGTGGATACTCAAGAGGGGGGTGAATTGAGTTCCAATTAAAATATCTATTAAAAAATATTTCTCTTAAAACCCCCCCAATTAAAAAAAAACAAAGTTAAACTGTAGTGAATCTATACCGAGTGTAAAGGTTCAATTAGTTTTTCAAAGATTGATTAGGTATCCGTTAACTTAATTTGAAGATTAAATTATCTTTAGAAACTAACTTACTAGATTACAATAAGTATAAACACTTGAAAATGTAACTATCAAAGTATCTTTAGAATAGTTTTGTATTTCAAAGTAATAGGCAGCGGAATATATAAAATATATATGTAATACCTAGAGTTAAAATAAAAGCACAACAAAGATAACCAAGAGGTTCAGTCTAAGGCTGAGACTTCGTCCTCTCAACAATTTATATAAATTGATCCACACCCTGAATTAGGGGTAAACAACAGTACACTACTGTCCAGGCACAAAGACCTCTACCATAATTCTTTGTTGGAAAACAAACAACAGTTCACAGGTTGTTCAGGTCTTACTCAACCTCTACCCCTATCCACAGTGGGAAACAAAAAGTTATGGAGTTTAAGTGAGGATTTAAGAATCCTCTATTTTATCACAAGAGATAGTGTGTGTGTAAAATAAACAGGACAGACACACTTCTCAAAATTTAAAGAATGAATCACTAAGTAGAAGTATGATTGAGTTTAGAAATGATTTAGTGATTAGAAGTGCATCTCTGGACTCTTTCGGTTTATCAGAAAAGCTTCTGAGTCCTTCTATGGTTTTTCTCAGAAAACAGAGTATCGTTTTCTTCTTTGATTCTTGGTCCAGCTTAGTAGCCTGAGTGCATGAAGTGTTTGTTGTAGTTCATCACTCAAGATGCAACTAGGGTTTTCCCCCTAGAATATGTTTCTTCGTGTATGTCCAAGATTATTGGAGTATGGATATAGACTATAGAAAACAAAATGATCCACATTTGAATGCTTGTTCATCTCTTTCTCTTTCACCCTTCGTGTATCTTCTTTTTTCTTTCATGGAGTGTCATATGAATCTATATATTTTTGCCTATATATTCCACTGTTCACTTTCCATCCCTTTATAGATTTTTTCTTTGGTAGAATAGAATAATATCCTTTTTCAGGGGTACTAGGTACAGTTCCCTTACATGCAACAGAAATCATTAAATATCAATAACTGCATTAAAATCATCAAATGTAACCATTAGATAAATAAATAAATAGTATGAAGAGTATAAGGATTGACTGGTTGGTAATTATTAGTATCATTCTATTGGTAGACATGCACGGTGGACTTTGTATCACAGAACCTTCCATCGGTAGCTCTTTTGAACTTGCATCGATAGCTCTGTTAAACTTTCATCGATAGCTCATATACCGGTGACATTAGTTCCATCGGTAGCTCTTGTTATCAGTAGTTGTCTCTCCATCAATAGCTCGTTGCATCAGTAGCTGTTTGAACGTAGCGGTAGACTTACACTATCAGCAGACTTCTATCGGTAGCTCGATATATCGGTTACTAGTATCAGTAACTATCTGTGAACTGGCTCTATCGGTAGAATTATGTCTATCGGTAGCTCTGGTCTGTTCTGTATCAGTATACATTGTTTTTGCTTACCTTTAACTCTGGTGTGTCAGTGACTATCTGTCTATCGGTAGACTGTCTATCGATAGACTAAGTATCGGTAGATCTAGCTAAAACCCAGACCATTAACTTAATACTTATATGTTTCATACACAATATAATTGATTGTGTTACAATTACTTCAGAACATATATAGACATGGATAAACAAAGATTAAATTATCTCAGGGATTATTTTAATACTATTATCATCTTGAGCACAGATTGAAAGAATTACTATATTGAAAAATATTAGATTGAGATTATCAATGTATATGAATGCATAATTGGGATTATCAAATCTGGTGAGGTCAACAATTATCAAAAATGAATGTGGTAGTACAAAAAGGTAATGAGTATTGAATAAGGAATATGTTTCGCAGATTACCACTTGTAATAAATTGAATGGTGTACCCCTAAAATAAATAATCATCAAATGAAAATTTGAATTCCATTAATATAAAGATATTAATGATATTATATATCAATAGGTATATATATATAATCCATTAAAATCAAATATGTTTTGTGTTTATAATATCTCACATAAATAAATGATAGGTGATAAACCCCTTACCATATGATATAAGGAATTGTGCACTTGTATGTAATGTCAATGATAATTAATTTACATTCATTAATTACTTAATTAAGAATGTATTAAACATATATTTTATTTATTGTAATTTTATTATGTTTATTTATGTCTATTATGTTGACTTATAATGTTTAATTTTTTTTGTTTATGGATCCTTCGTTTCAATATTTTATGGTCAGTTTACTTGAGGATATATTTGGATGTTTGTGTAAAATGGGAATAAATACCAAATTTGTGAAATTATCTCGTATTAAGGATTCTAAATATGTTCAACTTATGTTTTATTTTATTTTGTAATGTGGTATTAGGATTATTGGTTAGATAAACCATTGATGAACATGTAACAATTATTTTTTGGTGGTTTTTTGGACCATCACAATGTTGTTTAATTTAATGTAGTATTGTGTTTATATATCGGTTTGAGAATGTGATATAACATACATAATGTATTTTAAAATCATATTTAACCATAATAGATTGTTTATTACGATCCTTGAAGGTGGTAATGAAAAATGGAAACTCTTCATCCATGATGGTGGTGAATTAACATGTTATGGATGTGTTTCCTTTAAAAAAAAGATTGAAGAGAAGATATTTGAGGATGATTCTTATAATAGAAAAATATAATTATAGATTCTATCTGATACGAGATATACCATGACACTTTTTATAGGGTATTTTAGGAGAGGATAAGAAAAGAAATTAATGTTAATGAAAAAGGATTTTTCTTCTTGAATACCGTGTCCTTGAGAACCTCTCCATAAAACATGAATTTATTCATTTAGTAAGACCATATGGTCATGGATGTCGGTAGAGATTTTATGATAGTAGTCGGAAATAATTTATACTATCTAAAAGTCTTATAACGTTCCATGATATGCAGTATTATTTATAGGGGGAGGAGAGGAATGTTCTTGAATATTTTATTAAATTTTTTATTATTTTGGACGAATATTATCATTGTGTTGATTCTTGTGAATATGTATAGTAAATATTTCACTATAATTCAAACTAAATTGTTCTTATATAAACAATAATTCTAATATTCATGTATTTAAGTTAAAATGTGTAATAAAAAAATTTAATACAATTTATAATTCACAAAAATTTCATATATTTTTTAAAAATCGCAAAAATTCAACCTAACCATTTTAAAAATTTAGATTTTAAATCATGTATAAATTTTTTAAAAATATATTTTTAAATACGATATATTTAATTTCTAATTGAACTCATCTTTTATTCAAAAAAAATACAAATTTTAATATTTAATCTCATTTTACAACATATTAAAAACATAATTATAGTCTCTTAAAATAATATAATAATAAAAAAATATGAATTTATGATTCTATTTTATGAAAATAAATTTAATTTAAATAATTTTATTCTATATAAAACATTAAATAATCAGTTACATTCCAAAAAAAATTGAAAAAAAATATTTCACTTTTAAAAATATATTTAAGATTCCCATGATATAAATATATCATATTTTCATTTAGGTGATATATAAATTTTATTTATTCTTTCACAGGTGAGATTTTTATTCTAATAGCTATATTAGTAATCCAAACAATCGCATTACTATTATAATGATCTTATAATATATAATAGTATATCATGGTTCATTTAAGTTTGGTGTCATGTCCAATGTAATATATAAAATATAGTAACACTATTTAATAAGAAAACTAATGTAAAATCTTTTTATCTTATATATATATATATATATTCATCACCTATTCTGTCAAATTTGAAATTAAAATATAAATTATGTGTGCAGTGGACTACCACCTCGCAAAAAATTGTTATTCATTTTATATCATTTTCTCCCATATATAAATTTAAATGTGAATTTATTGTATATATGTTATAATTATTAAATAATTATACATTATGAATTATTAAATCAAATATACCCTATTTCCTCCTAAACTATTGGAAAATGATTGTTTTTCTCATGCATACGTGTAAACTATCACCTCTACGAAGAGTTGTGATACATTTCACGTTTTATTTTTATATGGATGGTAGAAATATATATTTAAACATTATATAATATTGTTATTATATAGTAATAAATCAATAAAGGTGAATTATTTGTTACATTTAATTATTTTAATTTGTTAAATAATGGAATCATGGTTTATTCATATGTACAACAAACCATCTCTATTAATGGTGTAATTAATTTCTTCATCTCTAAAAAGTATGAATGACTATAAATACATATATTATAAAAGGAAGGGTGGAGGAACCCACTGCAGGAGGTGGGGACCTAACCCTCTCCAAAAAGTGGGACACTCAGGATGAAGCCAAGGAACGAAATATGTAAGCGAATAAGGTATCATACAGTGATATTGTACGAGGAGAGAAGAAAAGAGGTTCTGACAGTGAAGTTGTCAGATCTTCCCCTGTTTCAATGAATCCAAGGAAGGACTACTCTACAGTTCCGAGGACCGTGACTACTAGGTCATCATCCAAGAAGGAGTTTGAGAAGCTATCGAAGGAGCAACTGGAAAAAGGAAGTTTCATATGAAGTTTATCAAACAGTACGAGACTCAATCAGAATGGGAATCGGTTGATGGTGATGACATGACTGGGTATGGGGGTGATGACTTTGAATATTATGACATATAATCTCTCTCTCTTTCTTTATGTTGTTTCTACACATTTATTATATTAATAAATTTTGTTGTCCAAGATTTATTAGATCAGACCTTTTGGGAATATTTTTATTAACTTCCTAAAATTAATGGAATCATGAACAATAAATGAGGAACAAAACTACGAAACTAAAACTTAAAAGAAAAATTTTTAGGTTATTTTATGAAATATTTATTTTTAACTAATAATTGATAATGAAATTGGTGATAAAAGATTAAAAATAAATAATACAAGGTTTGATTTATATTATTATTATTCTATTATAATTTTACAACAAATATAAACTTATTATACTGGAGCCTCAGGCAAATTGAATGGATGTTTAACCTATTTTAAGGGATTATTTCTCAATGTCATCATTATTCAAAATTATTTCAGATAAAGTATCTACTTGGGGAATTATGTATTTATTATATTTTATTCCCAATATATTTTCCCCAGTTTATTTTTTAAATTTATTATTTTAAATATTTTTTACCTTATTCTAGTAGTTAATATATATATATCATTTTCCAAATAAAATTTTTCATTATTTAGATACTCAGTAAGGAATATTTATATTTAACATACATATCCTCATGATTTTTTTTTCAAATATATTATTTATTACTCAATGATTTATTAATGAAATTTATACAGATGTTTTAAAAAAAGCGTTAAAAGGAATCTTCATTTGATTTTTTTATAATTGTGTTTTTTTAGATTTTACCAAAAATGAGAAAGGAATATTTGTTTTAACATACACGTCTTGAATAGAATTTAACTCATTTATGACCTCTCAATACATTTAAAATTACATTACCTGATTCATTGTGATTTTTCTAGAAACATTTTTTCCCAATGTTATTTAAATTTCTAGTTTCTAAAATTTATTTTCAATGTCAAAAGGGTATTTTAATGATGAATTTTTAATGAATATTTCTGCTATTTATATACACAAACAAGACCAAACCATATTTTACATATGATATAATGTGGATATGTTGTAATTATACCATAATTATTATTTATCCTAATGGTTTATGATGATTTTCACTAGGGATATACTATTTTTATACCAGTCTGCCTTTTAATCTGAATGGGTTTGGATTATGTTCATTTAGTGGGGGAATTATTAACATTTTGTATTCTAATTTTTCTTATTAATGTTTACATTGATTATGATTCACATCATTCATATAAGAAATGTATTAGTCTATGTATGTGTTTTTTTGGGCCCACTATAGCACCTCGATGGATCGGTTGGTCAATAGAGACAAAATAACATGTATATATGGGTGATCCCTTTCCTAGTATTCTAAAATTTAATGTAATGGGGACATGAAAGTATTATTACGATGTTAAAAATTAATTATTCCATTATTATGTGATTTTTAATTGAATTACATGTTATTATTTCATTAGTTATGATTTCCATGGATCTTTTTTAGGACTATATAAATTTTTATGTTGCATTATTTTATCATCATTACTTTTTTCATATTATTCTTACTTTAAAAGTAATTGAGTAAATGTAATTTTTTTTCATATATATATGCTAACATATTTATTATTCCTTATTTATTAATGAATGATTTCCATGTATGAATATATTTAATAAGCCAATAAGACCACACCTTTCTAAATATTACATTTCCTAAAATGATAGGATGTGTATTAAGACTAATATAAAGTGATATTCATAAAGGAATAATCATATTCTCAAATAAAATACTATGATATATTTTAATTTTTCTAATGTAATGTGATATTCCAGTATGTGTCTTGTTTTCTATGTATACTAAAATATTAAATCATTTGGTATATATAAATTTTATAAAGGGCAAATGAAATAATATAACCTATGAATCTGGGCTAGTATGGTGTGGGTATTCAAATATTAAATGAGAGAGGGTTTTGAAGATGAATTTGGAACTAGATCGAAGAAAACATAAATTACTGAGTATAACCTTATTATTGAATTTTAGGATAGGTATATGTATATGATAATATCCTAAATATTAGGTATGGTATTTATTCATTGCTTTCTCATTATATACACAATTTTATGGATACTACAGGTGGATGTGGTTATAACATAGAAGCATGTTAGTGTAATAACAATGAAAATAGATTCTTTGAGAATATCTCAACTATAACTCCAATGTTGTGTGAGTGATTGGATAATTTTCTATATGATTGATAGTACTGATTGTTAGTAATGGGTATATTACAATTTTATTTACTCTCCATTATTAATGATTAGAAAATATTTTTATGATATTAAGATATTCATAAAGAAAACATGTTTACGATTTCGAGATTATATGTGCATAAATTTTAAAATTGATGTTATGTTTCTCTCCAGAATTTAATATATACACTATTAAATAATGGTATGATCTAAGAGTCTCTATAAAATTATTTCAAAATAGTATACAGTTGACTAAATGGAAACCATACAAATTAATATAATTCTTATAGGGTTTTTTCTTTAAGGAAATATAATGATGATGGATATGGGGAAAAATTATTGCTATATTGGGGTAGTTGTCTAGGTTGGTGGAAAATATCGTTCCTCATAAATAACTTCGTGATGATCCAAAATGAATTCTTATAATGTTTTACAACTTGATGAATTATAATATTCCATAATTTAATGGGACTAAAAATACATCAATAACGTGAAATTGACATTTTATGTAGAGAATGTATTTCTCAGTCTATGAAGTGACGAAAGGGAGAATATTTTCATGATAGTTTTAAATGTCTTGGGAAATTATAAAAAATGGAAGAAATTTATTGAAAATACTAACGTTGACGAGGAAATGAAAATAATGTCATGAAATTGTTTTAAGGCACTCTTCCCTTAAAAATATTTTCCTTATGAGAAATGAGCACATACAGAGTGATAATTCATAATTCTAATGAAAAAAAGATGAAAATATTGGTATGGATGAAGTGAACATGGAATTGTTATAAATTCATAAAATTGAAAAGATATATAATCCAAATAAAAGATGAATCATTTCATTAATGGGGTTAATTTATTACATTTATATGAACTACTATTTTAAATATTATTATCTTATGATGATAATGTATCATGTCCTATACTAAAAAATAACGAATTATCCACGTCTTATGAAATTTAATGAAATTATGATAATAAGAGTTGGTATGATAAATCTATAAATAGAGATGTGAAAAAATGGAAGAAGTGAATTCTATAATTTAAAAATTGTAATAAATGTGGAAGGAAACAGTCGGGATCAAGATTTTTGAGAATAAGAGTTTAATGAACGTGTGAATTTTAAGGCCACTGGTCTCATGATTATAAGTTCAAAAAAAATATTACAATTTGAAATGATTCAAAATTTACGAGATTTCAACACAAGGTAATTATTATACTATGAATCAATCATATTTTAACCCAAAACACCAATAAGAACATCTAAAAGATTTAGAAATCATAATTTCTGAGGTTTTAGTTATTCAATATGTGGTGGTAGAACTTTACTAATATACAAAGATTTTGCTAAGGGTTTAATAAATTATCGATCATTAAACTCCTTTATATCGTCAATGTTTTTCATGAAAATTACATATTTTCCTAGAACCCTATGATGGGAGTTAACAATTAAGATTCATAGTAGAAATCTCAATACAACAAGGATGTGTTAGTTAGTTCCCAGTATGAAAAAAATAAGACCTTTTGGTGATCGTATTATTATTGAAATGGTTTATATTGATCTAATCCATTGTATGGAATATATTTAAAAATATGATGATATTTTATACTGAAATGATATAGAAAATATTATTCAAGATGATTGTTTATAGTTCATTATGTTTATAGGGGAGACCACATCATTTGATCAATTTTTAGATCCACCAACAGTAGATCTTCATAATGTGATACATGATGAAGAATAGAAGATACAATCAATGGAGGGATATATTTATATTCATATTTAGGATTTACCTATTGTAAAATAAAATATTTATGTATTCTTTGAGGAATGAACTGGATACCCACTAAATCATTATTATTGAGTTTTATATTGATTTAATCCCAGATGTAGGAAATATATCAAAGTGACACAATAGAATGGCATCCATGGAATTAGTGGAATTAATAACACCACTAGTTAAATTATGTAATAATGGAATTATACAAACTAGTGTTTCATTATGGTGAAACCCAATTATTTTATTTAAAAAAGAATCTTTACTTATAGGGATTATCATTTATTTTTGGGAAATAAGTTATATTATAATTATAAAAAAGAATCATCTCCCTCACATTAGATAATTATCCCATAAGCCTCATAAAGATCAATATTTTTGAAATATTGAAATTTATTTTTGGAATCATAAATTTCAATTAAATAAAGAAGGTGTTACAATGAAATCCTTTTAATGGGGTGCAGACATAATGAGTTTACAATAATGACATTTGTATCGACTAATTTACAATCTATTTTTACAGATATAATGAACATATTATTCACAGAATATCATGATGATTTTTTGGTGGTATTTATTGAGAATATCTTGATATATTGTAATATATATTAGGACAATGATAATAATTTGTAGATAATTCTGAATACACTTTGAATGAATCATTTATTTGGGAAATATATACACTATGAATTCTATAATTAGAAATATTCTTTTCATGTCTATAATGTCATAATCATTGGAATGTCACTATATTAGGAAATGTAATAGGTAGTCAAAGAATAAACTACATAAAAAACATAAATTTGGTATATAGTTTTATTTTTTGGTTGGTTACTCTCTGTAATATAATCAATATTTTGGCTAATTGGATAACTCATGAACAATGCTTACTCCTAAAAGGGTAATTTTATATGGACAAATTAATGTGAAGAATATATGGATGTGTTGAAGAGGAGATTAGTGAATAATTATTTTTTGACTCTACCAATTGCAAATGATAAATTTGTGACATTTATTGATGCATAGAATATGAGACTTGTTTGTATAATATGATGAATGATTTAATTATTACATATGCATCAAGGTAGTGAAATGTTCATTTACAATACAATCCAATACATGATATTGAGTTTGTGACCATAATATTTTCATTGATAATTTGAAGACACTATATTTATTGTAAAATATGTGAGATTTATCTGTGTTATAGGATTCATAAATAGATTATATCAAATAAATATCTCAATATGAGGTGAAGTATATTGATCAATCTATTCAAAGATTATGTTTTCTCAATACATTACCACCCTGGTAAGGGAAACAATGTAACATATTAATTGATCATGAATGATCATAGATTTATGACTAAAATAATGTTAAAATGTTAAACTATGATCATTTATCAACTAAATATAGTCATGGAAAATATTAATGAATGGGAGATATCACATATTTTTCAAATGGGTCCATTATATCAATGTTGTAAATGATAGAAATGTATCAAGATGATGATGAAAATTTTATACACAACATTTTAATCATCAATGATGAAAATTTTAAATAATAATATTTGAATATGAAATTATGAAATTTAAAATAGGACTAGTTTTTCTAACTATATCTGATTTGAAGGTGGGGTGGGGTTTTATTATAAATCTCCTTGCATGAATTTTTCTATACAGTCTTATAGCACCATGATGTATAGATATTTGAAGTAATTTTTTTGTGGGATAATGTGGGGACAGAAATTTATACTAATATGTCAAGATGTTTCTTTTTAAAATAGGTTAAGGCTGAGAGACAACATCACAGAGGATTCATGCAACCATTGAATATTCATATATGGAAATGTGATGACTTACTATAGACATTCTCACTGGATTAGCAATGTATACTAGAAATAGAGATTAAAAACATGTTATTGATGATATAGTCACCAAATATACCCATTTAATCATTATAATAGATCATTTATTTATTTATTCCTTATATGGATAAATATTAATTATGTTTTAAGAGTTTGTGGTATACCTCATAAAATTATTGTTGATCATAATCAACGATTTAACTCAAAATTATAGTAAACTATTCGCATAGTATTTGATAATGGGGTTCATACAAGTGCCTCATATTAACATCAAATAGAATTAATAGTAAAACAGGTCTAATAAAATAAGAGGTGAAATGTTGAGTTCATTCTCTATTGTCATTCAATATTGAAAAAATGGGTTTTCATATTAGGTTTTATGGTTTTTAAAGTTGGTTACCTAATGATTTTATCATAGGCAATGTTGTAAATATGTTCTTCACACAAATTAAAAAAAAAAATAAAGTTATAAATGTTACATATAAAGACGTTTTTTCTTTTTTGTTTTTAAAAATAATGTTTTGAAAAATCATTTATAATGGAAGTATTTTAGAAAAAATAAAATGTAAAAATATATCATCACATTGGTTTTCATAAAAATATTCTGATAAATACTCTTAACATCATCCTGGAAAACAGAATAAAATAAAATATTTTGAGGGGAATCATGACCATTTCCTAAAAAATTACATGAAAAAGCTTATTTAATGTAATTTGTTTCCTAAAAATGATTGTTAGAATTGTTATATCATGTCAGTTTTTAAACAACATAGTAGAAAAATCATCTTTATAAAATTTTCATGTCAACTATCTATTAACCAAGATGAGAGATATTTGTTTTAAAAATTAAATTTCATATTTTCTACCATCCCATCAGTTAATGAGATATAGAAAAACAAAAAATGAGAAACAACACAACCAGAAAAAATATTACCCACTAAATGCATATTAATATTTTAATATATATTACAAATAAACCAAAAAATAATCCGAACTACGAAATAATCCTCAATGTCTATTTGAATTTGTCTTATATCATCTCTTGTATAAGGATAAATGAGATCAAGAATAAACAACGTAAATTAAATATTTTATAATGAAATCTAAATAATAAAAATGTAAAATTAATGTAATAGTTTATAACAAATTCAATAAATAAAAAAAATTTATGTCTCATAGTTGTAATTATTTCAAACATAAATCTTATAACAATGTATAAACACTAATTTAATCCTTGAATATGAACCATCTTTTTAAAAAAAAAATTGAATTCAAAATATAATTTTAATTACTTATGCCTAATATATATTAATTATATACGAGTGTTCACAGTTTTTTAAGTATTTTATTATTTCTTTGTACATTCATATTGACTTCTAAAGTAATTACATGTAGTGTTTGAATGTAATATTTATA
The DNA here is from genome assembly GCA_963277665.1 of Viscum album. Lineage (NCBI taxonomy): Eukaryota > Viridiplantae > Streptophyta > Magnoliopsida > Santalales > Viscaceae > Viscum > Viscum album. The sequence goes on along the minus strand of OY728129.1, from coordinate 608,175,291 downwards.
AAATAAATTTAAATTTTATTATAATATATATTTATTCAAATATTTGAACTTTTTTGTTCAATACATTCATTAAATAATATCTCATGTCACCATGGATAGAGCATATCTTGTAATGTTAATCTTGTCATATATAAAATAAAAAAACATCCAATGGCCACTGATATAAAAAAACAAAATTTCATTGGTTATTAAGTAAAGAGATATAAAAATTTATGAAATATATGATCCTTACATTTTTAGATAAGGAAGAATCCAACACTGAATTTCATTATATAGATATATTTCAATAATCTAAACTGTTATTTTGAGTCAGTAAGTGTCCCCTCTATCGTTTTAATAAATTATGGGTTCATAAGTCCATATACTGATGTACTATAATGCTAAAGAGAAAATTTATTAAATATATGTAATAACAAATTAAAAAATTATTCAATTTAAATACAAAAAAATAGATAAAATATATATTTTAAATGACATATATTGAAAAAAAATAATCATTTTGATTCAAAAATTAACTGTTGTTATAATATCGAAGATCTGATTCTTTAAAAACATCATAGTCATTACATTCCCACAAATTCTAATATAAAATGAAAGTTTACAAACATCAAATAAAATTTTTGAAGATGGTTATAATCTATGAAGTCCCTAAGCTGTCTTATATAAAGTCAGGGATTATGATAATTATATTCATATATAATAGATGTAATTACCTTTAAATAATTCCTATAAATATTAGATATATATATATATATATATGATGTTTTCATAACAAATTTAAATGACACAATCTACAAATAACACAATAGTATTTTTTCCAACATGTCTTGATGGCCAAAAAGTGGACATTACAATTCTATATATAGTGAACAAATCATTAGGAAATGGTGTTCTTTATGATAAATATATAATATATATTATAGTGAAATGATGATTCTCTACCACTATATATTGATGATGAACAATATCCCAAATATATTGTATAACCCCATTTGTAACAATATGATGTTGTGTATCCTCAACATTTGACCCATCAAAATGTGATGTTATAGATATAAGTTGTAGTATTTTGATATATTAGAAGAGGTAGAGGAGCGAGATAATAACATGAAGGTATAAGAGTAGGATCAGAAGCCAAAAACTATATTTTACAATATAAATACATCGATTATAACAAATCAATGATAATTTCCTCTACCGTCACACCAAAATCCTAAACATTATCTTCCAAATATTAAATTTTTATTATATTGACATCGATAATTGTATAATATTTATAACATCCAATAAAATTTATTATAGATTCAAAAACTGAGTATCCTAATATAGAACATATGATTTAGGAATTCCTAATAAAAAATCTGAAATATCATTCTTAACCACAGTTTTGAAGGTCCCATATGTTCACTACTTCGCAAGATATTTTTATAATGAATATTTTAAAAAATAGGTAGTGAATCACAATATATAAATAATTAATTTAATTAAAATATGATAAATTACATCTTATAACACTATCAATTTAAACCTTAAACTCTTTGATATGATATAAATCTATTTTATAATCTGATTCCTGTTTCATCTCCCATGTCTAGATGGGGGAGGTTGGTCAAGCTCTGTGAATCCATAAGACTTAGCTCCCAAATTTTGAAAAATAATTATCTATAATTTTTCTTACAATAACTCATAACATCAAGGGTATAAAATATTATGTTATATATATATTTATTAGACCCATAGTTGAGATGTCCTCATTTTTGATGAATTTTGAATAAAAGTTACATTAATATTTTAATTAATATTAAACACACTTATAAAATTTAAAATTTCACATACCAAAGTGGATCTGTTCCATCTAAACTCAATAAACAAATTCCATGTATATTTATCAATATACATATAGACATCACATTGATTTGGATTTTTTCTAGAATAAAAATGAAATCGTATGTGGGAGTTGCTATAAAATTCATCTATATCCTAGAATCCAATACTAAAAATTTCTTCTAGAATTTTATGGTATTAGGTATATCATATTTCATATCTTAATTAGTGGATACACTATACTACTAAAAACACTTCATGATTAGGAAAATAAAAACAAATGAACTTACCAAAATTGTGTCCCACAATTGAGATACTATCACATTGTCTACTCTTCCCCAATCAGAATAAAATTCAAACTTTTCCATTATCCTTCACTACTATAAAATTATTAAATTATTTTGAATTTGGATCCCTAGAAAGATCATTATCATTATTTTATATTGGTATATCCTCTAACTGGATATAGGAAACTATACATTTTGGTAATCATGTGCTTCCATTAATACTATAAGGACCCAATCTTTTATAAATAAAATTCTATTATTATGTATTTAAAAATATTATTTTGTAATATGGTTAATGAATGCTTATAAAAATATTTGGTTTTATTATATAATAATTAAAATACCATTAATAATCTTCAACATTTATAAAATACCCTTCAAACAGGGATCACATGATTTTTATAAATATATGGGTTTAAATAATACAATTGACAAAGAACGAGGATATGATGTACTCAACTTGTCAGATCGTACCATACAAATCCCATCTATTAGAACTTACAAGGGATTTGACATTACTAGTCTTTTACCTTAACTGATACCCTATTTATATCTGACAATATAATCTTCAGTGAAACATTTTACAGGATAAGATGAAGCTCATTGAGATTATAAGACCAACCATGTACGCTTAACCACTCCATAAATGTTTCAATGTCACACACATTACACTTTGGGTTTTTTATGGTGTAATAAATGGATATGTATCAAGAATGTATAACTATATGTTTTTACATTATTTTAATTCAATAATGAATATATTTTATCCCTGTTATTGTTACTTTACAAATGAAATTTATTTTGATATAATAAAACCCAAATAGTATTTTTTTTGTAATATTCAATCACTATTATGTAATTTATTTTTATTCATTAATGTATTTTTGAAAGAAATATCATTTTAGAAAAATATTATTATTATTTATTATTTATTTAATATAAATTATTATATAATTTTCTATGAAGTCAAATGTAAATTTCATAAGTGTTTAAAAACATTAACTGTAAAAAAACAATATTTCTCAGTAAATGATGATTAATACTGGAAAACTAAAAATTAATATATTTATAGAATTATTAAGATTAAATGAATATTATTTTATATATTATAATGCAAAAATTATCCAATAGTGAATTTTTCATAATTTTTTTTCTTAGTCAAATTTTCAGGTAAAAAAATAAATACCGTAAAAATATACATTGTTTTATGACATCATAATGACCCAAAAGTGAAGAATTAAACAAAATAATGTTTATCCAAGACCAAATATTATTTTTACCTATAATATAATATTAATTTTTTAATTATTTTTTTATTTTATAAATCCCTTATAAATAATCAAAAACCATTAATATATTTTAATGGTATAAATCCATTTCTTTAAGAGTATAAATCTACTCCAAAAAGAAGGGGTATTATTTTATTATGATCAAAACATATCCTTATCAAATTATCAGAACCAAAAAATATTATCTAAACCATGTAAATAAACCTTGGGATGGTTTATCATTCTGGTTTTTTTATTATGTAAATTCCAAAACGTAAATAATAATGAAATCCAAACATTTCGTATATAAAACAACAATAGGTCCCATTTCTCTTCAATAAAACACCATGGAGAAAAAATATACTCTTCCTAACAATATATATTGACCACCCAAGTCTTATTGTTATTTAAATAAGCCACTCCCATTCATTTTTATTTACATATTCATGTTATGGATTTCTCTCTCCTCATTTCCATTCAAGCGCTTATTTTATGTTATGTCTCTTAAATAACATATGATTATGTTGGGATTTTTTATTCAAAAATTCCTTTAAATTAAATTTAATTTATAATGGATTAGATACCCTTTTCAATCTCATTAATCCTCCCATGATCCCTTTTGTAAACCCCTTACTATGATGAAATATAATTAGGATTATTTCAATTATTCATCATTCTGGAATACCTTATTCCTTCAATTTAATAATTTCTAATGTTGGGATATGTTATTTTCATGTACCTATTAATGACCATTTATTTTATATGTTTTTATATAACCCCTTAAATCTCATAATCCAATTTTAATGAATCTTTGTGTGAGGTCGTTATCCTGCCAAAATTTTAACGCGATTTCCATAGAAAAACTGATTTTACAATAAATTCCAAACCCATTTCACCTCAAGGGTTTTCATAATTAGGTACATATAAATTTTTATTGGTATATTACATGTATATATTCAACAATCCTTAATCATGGAATGAATTTTTATAATTGTTGAAGCCATGTTGTATGATCTATGTGGAACAATTAAGCATGAGAATGAAATGAATGTCATAGGTGCACCAGAAATAATATAGTGATCCAAGAATTGGGAATTGTATAGTATAATGATATTTCATTTTGGGACACAGTGTGAATATTATTACATTATGATAATTTTACCACCATGATTTATTACTGTTTTAGCCTTGTCCTATGTATATGATGCAATGTTTTATTTTTTTGGTTCATTTCCCATGTTATGATTATCACGTTATACCATGTCCCAATAATCATGTTTATGATTTAAATTATTCTTATCACCCATTAGTATTCTTAGATAATTACATTTATCACTAAATTACAAATATATTCATTTATTGGGAATTATATATCACACATTTCTTATGTTTTTTCTAGGATATCCCATTTCGTTTTAAATCCTAAGGAATTTTTGAAGCATGTTGCTGAGGTTTTCAATAATTTTGTTTTATCCCAAATTCATGGTGTTTTGTTAAGTAAATAATTACAATTAAAACTATAGTTATATATATTTTGGGTCTCATTTTTTGTAATTCTATTTAATATATCATGAAATAATGTTTAATAAATAATTGGGTTGTTATAGTTGGTATCATAAGAAGTTATTGGTTATTTTTGTGATTACAATTATGAAAACGATAGAGAAAGCATTGGGGATAAGACTTAGTATAAGAAAACAAAACAAAATTTTTGTACATATAGATTATATGGTTTAAAAATAAAATACATGCATGTATGTATACTACTACTGTGAGTATTTCTGCTAGAGATTCATCTACAGCTATCAACTCCAACAATATGTGTTAAGATGGACTTAATGTAACAACATACACAAAAACTACTTGTACTATATACCTGGTATTCCACTCCTCATGGATATTATTTGGTTAATTCATAATCTCATTATAGACCATTATTAATGTAATAATCATATAATTACCACAATAATACATGTATGAAAATTGCACATTAATAACATAGATTAAAGACTAGAAATTTATATGTTATTAAATAAATGTAATTTATAATTTATACCTTTAATGACATTGGAAGCCCTATATTGTATTTAATATTTTGAAATAATCATCCTTTAGATTCCTTTTAATAATGATAATGTCTATAAATATTATGAATCTGATAAACAATCAATACAATGTAAATTGTGATGTTTCCCAAACAATATTACAAAACCAATGGGATCATGAATCACAATATTGGTCATGATACTCTCTAAACTGAATCATGTTATTAATAGAAAACATGATTAGTAATAGAATCCAATTACCTATAAGTGAAAACATGTTGTGATTGAGAGCTTCATATGACAAAATATCTGACTATGAATGGATCATCTGATCCATGAACATTGAATAAATAGATCAACACCATTGAGAAGATCTTCTACATCAATCAATGTTCTAAACAAGAGATGGTTCTACTAGATTTTTATCAGATGCAGGGAGAAACTGACTAATTGTAGATATTTATCAAGAATACAATGCCTACGGTTGATATTTATGTAATTAAGTGGAAGGAATTCTAAAAATAATAATAATTATTTCTTCTCACTATACATCTGAAAATGGAATAAAATTTACTTTCCATCAATAATATAAATTATGAATCTAACATGGAGTATAAGGAAAAAATCAACAGTCATTCATGATATTCCTATGATACTGATGTTTCCTCCTAATTCCTGGTTGACCACAACTTTGGTGGGGTAAAACCAAGTCTTCCAAAATCACTACTGATTTGTGACTTTGATTGTTATGACTAAATTGAACAATGTTCAATCAATATCAATGTTGATATTATTGAATCTCAATGGTATCATGGGTATAAGAATTGGAATGTACAGTTTAATTCTGGTAGTCTGATGAAGAAATTGAATGGAGCCATTAAATTTTGACCTCCAAATTATCAAATGTGATGAATGAAGCTCCCTAGAAATTGAATAAGGGGAATAAAGAAAATTATTTTGGTTTGGGAGTGAAGGACGCATAACTAATTAATATAGATAAAATAAACTCAATAATGTATCAGAGGAATGGAATTCCATAGTAAACCCACAAAGAATTATCCCTTACATTTACTAAAAGGAACTAGTTCACTTTTCATACAAATTAACTAAACCAAGGGTTTTTGGAGACAAACCCCAATCATTAAGGCATCATCAGAGGAATTTTACAATCACATCCATCACAGTGGATCCCAACAATGAAATTGTTAAAGGCATGTAGGATATTTATTCAAGAATGACGAAGTTAATTTTCTATTCTGGTATTATGAATTCCATCATATCATGAAATTTTAATAGACCTATTCAGACACCACCACAAAAGCATGGAAGTGTATTTATCGGTGGGAAGGAAAATTTGGTCAAAGTCTTCTTGTAGAATATGTATTCCTCCCTCTCCACAATTTGAAGGAAGAAATTCACATTGAACCATTTCATACTTCCCTTGGTATAATTTGATTCAATTTTGGGTATGGACTAGATTTTCATATATAGAACAACCATAAATTCCAAAGATAAGAAAATCACTATCCATATTGATAATTTACCCTTGATTCTATACATGTTTATAATGGAGGATGAATCTTATTTAGCACCAACATATTAAACATGGATATTATTTCCCTACAAGTACGAGTATCTTGCATCAATGACATATTATAATTAATGATCTAACCTCAATGAAATGAATATTATGACATAATATATTGATATGTCTCCAACGGAATTTTATGGTAATTCTCTTAATTTATATGTTTAATTATCAATTGATTTTATACATGGGGAGTAACAAATATTCATGACCCTATATAGAATGGCTATTGTGGAACATGAGGAGCTGAAGACACAACTAGAAGAGAACACTGATAAAGGATTCATATGAACATATGCTTTACTAAGGGGTGAACCATTCTTATTTGTCAAGATGAATGATGCTTTAATTCACATTTGTATTTATTGTCACTAAATTAACAAGATCATGATAAATAATATGTATCCTATATGAAAAATTGATATCTTTTTCTCTTAGTAACATGGAGCACAATTCATATCCAAGGTGGATATGCCGTCATGATATTACCAAATTATAGTGAAGAAGGAGGATATCCCAAGGACTATTTCTCATTCTAGGTATGAGAACTATGATTTCATGGTAATTCCATTCAGATGCACAAATTCTTCTGAAATATACTTGGACATGAAGAATAGAGTCTTTAATATTACATAGAAAAATTTGTGGTTGTATTTATAGATGATATTATAATATACTAAAAATACATGACGGAGTTGGAGGAGAATATGAGTACCATGATAAAGACCTTCTGATAGGGTAAGCATTATGAAATTTATATTGAATGTGATTTATGGTTGAAGGTATTCTTATTTTTGAGACATATTGTCCAATTAAATGAAATATCAATGGAACATTAAAAAATAGAAGAAATTGAAGGGTGGACAGGGGAAATATTAGTGATATATATTCATAGTTTCCTTTGATTAGATAGTTAATATGACCAATTTGTGATAAATATATCATTATTGTCATACCCTAATATATGATAACTTAGAATGGAGATAGTTTTTCATGGAATAAAGAGTTTGAAGAGATGTTGAATGTTCTAAAAAGAGGATTGTCACTAAACTTGTGCTCCCAATACCCATAAGTGGAGAACATTTTGTGGTATTCAGTCTTGCTTAGAAGAAGGGAATGTGATTTGTGTTAACACATAATGAGAAAGTCGTAGACTATTCTTCATGGTAGTTGAATGTTCATGAAATGAACTATCTAATGCATGATTTGATGTGGTTTATAGTGATATTTTCTTGAAAAAGGTTATGAGAATATATATTTGGGGAGAAATATTAAATGTATAATGATCAATAAAGAATCTAGTATATATTTACATGGAAAGAGATAAATATGTGCCAACGAAGATGGTTAAACCTGATCAAGGACCATGACTAATCTATCCACCACCATCCTGGAAATTTGAATAAAGTGTCATATACTCTAATTTTAATGGATTAAAAAAATATATCATTGACGAGAGTTGAGATAGATCCAATATTCATGGAATTCGAAAGTATGGTCATGGGAATCATAAAGGAGGAAACATATTCATTCATTTGAGAAATAGTTTATCATGTGCCCCTTCTAGAATGGATATAGGATACTAAAAAATAGGATGTAGGAATTCAGATGATGGAAGAAACTATAAAGAAAATGAAATCCAAATAGTTCAATGTACATGAAGAACGAGTTGTAATATTTGGTCCATGAATATATATTCCATAAAATACCATGTTAAAGAAGGAAATTTTTGATGACGCACATTGATCGACTCTCTCTATTAACCCAAGAAGAAAAAATATGTGTCATGAAATCTATTAGTACTATTGGTGGGAAAATATGGATTAGAGTATTATTGAATATACATCAAAGATCCTGATATTTTAGAAATATTAGGATAAAAGGATGAAGGATAAGGGAATGATTCAACCATTACCCATACAAATATATAAAATGGGAAATATCATCTGGGACTTTGTCACAAGAAATTTCAAGACATCACGAAGAAGAAGATATATATGGATTTTTGTGGATCTTTTTACAAATACAACTCACTTTATTTAAGTTCGAGAGGACTTATCACTAGATCCACATTCATGAATATACATTAGAGATGTGGTACTGCTACATGGTGTACCAATATCTATTTTATCCGATTGACATTCGTGTTTCACATCCATGTTCTCAAAATTTTTCCAAAATGCTCTTAAATCGAAGCTAACAATTAGTATGGCCTTTCTTCCTCAAACAAAGAGACAATTTGATTGGGCTCTTCTAGAACTGGAAGAAATGATGCGATATTGTTTTTATAGACATCAAATGGGGATGGTACAAATATATTCCTTTTTTCGAGTTCCCTAACAACAACTGCTTCCATTTAAGCGTCCAAATGTCTCCCTTTGAAAACCATTAAGGTATGAGTTACACAACACCTAGATACTAGGGTGATGTTGGGGAATGAAAAATGGTCGGTCCAAAAATGGTCCAAAATGGTGAAAAGGGATAATACCACTCAATATCACATCAATGCTGTTCAAATTCGACAAAAATGTTATATTTAAAATAATCAACAAGACCTAGAGTTTGATGTTGGAGACATGGTATTCATCAAAATATATCAATGGAAAAATGTGAAGTGATATTGGATAAATGGAAGAAGTAGTCCAAGATACATTGGATCCTTTGAGTTCATTAGTCACATTACAGTGATGGAAAATAGACTTGAACTCCCACCTATCATATGTAAAGAAAAAGATATATTCCATGTATCCCCCTTTTGAAATTATTACCACTAGAAAATGATCTCCAATTTTTGTACATATTAGTGAATATAGTAGATCATAGAGATTGTGTTCTGGGAAATAAGATAATGATCCTTTACAATGTCTTGTGTAAAAAAAATATTTATTAAGTAACATTGGAATTATAGGTGGTGATGAAATAGAGTTTGCCTCATATTTTTTATTGTGGAAAAAAATATTATGAGAAAAGTTTCTCAAGGGGGAATATTGTAATGAACCGAACTATTATTAATAAAATTCCCCTTTTTATTTATTTACATGACATATTATGTAATATGGTTATTGAAAATATATGAAATTATTTTGTAATACCATATTTAAAATATCGTTATGAGTTATCAATGTTTATAATATAGTTGCTGAATAGTTATCACACGATTAGTATAAATATATCAGTTTTACAAATCCAATTGACACAATCAAAAAATATGATGGCTTCAACTAGTTGGAATGATACCCTAAAAATACAATATATTGCATCCTATAATGTAGATAGCGTCGCCATTATTTTCCATCGACCAATCCCATGCACAGATCTAACAACTTAACCATGTGAGAAACTATTTATAGGAGAATTTCAAGCTCATCAAGATCCTGTCCCAAACCACGTATGTCAAACCCCCATGAATGTCTCACCATCACACACCTTACTCTTAGGGAATTGGCTTGTGTATTAAAGAGATATGTATCAATACCCTAGAATTATGAGTTTATACATTACATTTTATTCAATAATTAATATATTTTTATCCTATTATGTTTACTTTATAGATGATATTTATTTTTATATAACAAAAAAAATAGTATTTTTGGTTAATATAAAAACATAATTAAATAAAATGATTTTTCAAATTAATATATTTTTTTAATAAAAACATTATAATAAAATATTGTTAGTGAATAATTATTATAAATATAAATTATCATTTAAAATGTTATTATGTTAAATGTATTTTTTAAAAGGGTTCAAAAACTGTTATTTTTATAAAACCTAGAATTATCCAATAATTAGGAACTACTATTTTAAAAGATAAAATGATCATATATAGAAAATTATTTATATAAAATGTATTTTATTTTTTGGATTAAAACATTGATATTAACCAATGGTGATTTTTTCAAAATTTCTAAGAGTGTGGAATTCTTGTGTTAAAAATTGAGAATAATGCAAATATACTTTGTGTATTATGGCAAAAATATGACCTAAAAGTGTTTTCATAAATAATATAAAGGGTATCCATGACCTAAAAAATGTTTTAACTTTAATAAAAATGTGATTTTATGTTTATTTAATTATTTATATATATATGATATGAATTATCCGAAAAAAATAATATATTTTAATGTATTTAAACCATTTATTTACGTGTATTACTCACCTCAACAAAAGTAACAACATTATTTTATTATTTTTTGAACATTTAAATATATAAGAATTAGGAAAATGTTTATTGGGATGAAACCATGGGATATTATTTTATTGATTGTGGTTTTAGTAATTTAGTTATATGGAGTTCAAAACCAAAATAATAATAAAATCCCCCTCATTTCCGAAAATAACCCACCATAGATACCATTTATCATAGCTAAAAATCTTTGGATCATTTTCATACTCGTCCCTATACTCTCTAGAGACTTCCCAAGGATCACCAAGCTTTCATGAATCCCCACCCAAGCATTTGGATTCCCAAATTCATTTAAGGGATATCTCACTTCTCATTTCATTTCATGCACTTATTTTCTGTTATGTCAGTTAAAATTAATTTTTTAATGCTAGGATAGGTTATTACATATTCACCATAGTGTACGTTAAATATATAAATTATGATATCCTCTTCTCACTCTCATTAATCCTCCCATGATATTTTATGTACACACATTATCATGCCCATATATAGGTATGATTATTTTCATTATTCGTGTTTATTCATTACCTAATGCCTTCTATTTCCAAATTTCTAATGTTCAGATATGTTCTTGATGTGTTCATATTACTTCCCATTTGATGTATATTTCATTAGAGACCCCCTTATATATCATCACCCATATTTTATGAAACATTATGTTATGATATTATTCTGTCAAATTTTCATAACAGTTTTCCTTTCCAAAATAATTTTGTTGTGAATGTCATACTCATTTCCTATCAAGGGTGTTCACCATTATGAACATATAATATTTTATTGGGAACTTAAAAATATTTATTGAAAAAAAATTTATTGTGGAATAAATTATGATGAGGAATGAACCCATGTTGTATGATCTATGTGACACACTTAAAAATGAGAATGAAATAAATGTGAAGGGTACGCTATGAATTATATAGCGCTCAAATTAATTATGTAATGTATAATCTCATGATATTTTATGTGTAGATGGGGAGTGAACCAGATTCATTTATGATAATTTTCTACCATTATTCATTGACATTTTATCCTTGAACTATGTTTATGATGTAGTGTTTTATGTTTTTTCCACATTTCCAATGTAATGATTGTCTTGATAAACCAAGTCTCATTGTTCATGTTTGTTATTCCTAGTCTAATTATCCCATATTAATATTATAATTGTCTAATATGAATCAAAATTTTCCATGTTTATTCATTAATTTGGATTTATATCTATCCTTTTTATAATATTTATCCTTATGTTATCTATTAAGGTTTTAAAAGTCATTGATTTATAGAATCATGTAATGAAATATTTAAATAATGTTTTTATCCCATGTTGAATATGTTATTATATATAAAAAATTCTAAAATACAATAGAATTATAGATCTTTCATGTTGCATAATTATAAATTTTATGTATTTAATCATTCATTAATGTGTAATAAATAACAGAGTTGTTATAAATATCAACCCTCAAAATCATCTGTCTCCCTTAGGAAGTGGATAAATCTGATACAGAATGATGATGCGGCACTCTAATAAGAGTATGTGAATGTTACCCCATGGATTTATATATGAAGACCCCTCTATATTATCATAGTGAATTGTATGTTTCAACCACCATTATCCCAAAAAAGTAAATATTTGTTACAAAAGTATATAAATCCAACCATTGAATATAAAATAATGAAAAATAGAAAAACACTATCAAAAAAATCTAAATTAATGAAATGATTTTTTATAATTTATTAAATATATTAACTATAATTTTAATAACATTACTAATAGATTATATAAACTAAAAATAATTCAAAACACATCCAATAATTATAAAAAAATTAAATAATATTTTTAGAATGATAAAAAAACAATACTTAACAATCCATTAATTATCATATTATATATTAAATGTCCAATGTGATAAAAAATTATGGTGTTGAATTAATCAAAATATAGTTTCTGAATAGTAAAAATTCACTAATGTTTTTCATTATTTTTTAAAACAAAGACAATATTATGTTAATATACTATTTTATAAAAAACTATCTATAAAATACTAAAAACCTTACTATTTTCTAGGAAAATAAATAAACATAAAACATATTTAAGTGTAAATAAATTTTAATTAAGGGAGAATAGAACAAATGTAATGTAATTAATTATAGGAATTAACATATTATTTATAATATTTTTTTTATGAAAAAATAAAACTATTTTATAAAACATTATATGAAAATTTCAAAAGTATACAAGAAATAAATATGTGTTACCTATAATATTAGAAATTCATTAGATAATTAATTTCCTATATTCAATTGTCATGATTATTCCATAAGAACAATCCATGTCAAAATTATTTTTCTTAATGTTATCTATTTACCTTTCCATTGATGTATGGATCCTACATAAATCTGTATCATCATAATTTTTTTATCCGCAAGACACTAGTTCAGTCTTTTTATATATATAGATTAATGTATATTGGTTGGATCAACAAAAAATAAAATTTATTTGTCAGGCATTTATATGATAAAATTGTCATATCTATATTTATATATATTTAAATTAAATTTTGTCATAGAGAATTAATTATATATGACACTGTTTTATACAATAATCGTTTTTTAGTAAAAAATACAACTCAAAATTTAATTTTATCAAACTCTAATATCACTTCAATAAATATGTAATATTCACATGAGATATATATTGGTTCTAATCAGTTGTATATAAAAATTTCTTTCTGATATGAACACAAATACACTACTATTCTTGACCATCACTTCTTTCATCCTGAACCTTCATAAGAAATGTATATCCATTATATCATACCTAGAACATGATATAAAATTTATACTACGACCAATCACTAACCATCTCAATTTTTCTATGGTATATGATCTACAATGAAAAATATCTTTAAACCATGTAAATATTCTTCTTTATTTCTCATTAAATATCTATATATAAATCTTGCTTTGATAAAAAAAATTTGACAAATTAATATTAAATATTATATATTTCTCATCATTAACTATGATATTAAATAAGAATAAATTTCTTTTATTATTCTATTAACCTTTCAATGAGTTTTCAATAACTCAATGAATCCCCTTTCATGAATAATTGACTCATTGATGGAGATATATAGATGAACCAATGTTCTCCACTTTAGACATGTATCATTAAAAATCATCAAACCTATCTAAAAATATTCTTTTCAACTATGGAGGATTCATGTTGATAGTGGTTATTAACATATACCATCAATTTAATTAAAAACCTTTCAAAATCATTCATTCAACATACATATCTAGTTCTATAAATATTTATTTGTGACACCAAATGAAAAATTAAATTCACAATTATATAAAAAAATATGGAGTAAAATATATTTCGAGTATAAAAAAGATAGAAACAATATCATTCTATTTTTTTTCAATGATAACAAATCACTCACCTTGATTTAAATTAAATTGAAAATATATCACAACATCATGATAGCCATCCAGACAAGGAATTGAAATATTCCATGAAATACAATATTTAGGTGTTATTCTATCATAACATTAAAACCATGAGACTCCATACCTATCAAATTCTAATATTATAATGAATTTTTTTTCATTTGAAGAATAAATGTGAAACCCATTGTTACTATGATGAAAATAAAAAAATATAAATCACTCCTAATTTGATAATGTTTGAAAATATTTTTGTAGGTATGTTCTTCAACCATTAAACGATATATATAACCAGGGACATATTACCATTGAGAGTATGAACAATCAGGAATTTAACAAATATTTAGTAAGTTATTTAAAATCATTCACTGTTCCAATAAAGCTATCACAAAAAAATTTCACTAGAGACATGAATTAATTTTATTTTTGATCTCAAGATTGATTTTATATGGAATTTCAATAAAATTAACCATTTCATCTAAACATTTATATCGTTATCCAGTTGTTTAGTCTTTATGATGATAACATCAATGTTTTCAAACCTCAATCAATATAGATGAGAAGATTGGATTTAAAGAATTGTCAGTCATTTTTTATCAATTGATTGTATTTTTTTATATTGGATAATGGTTTTCCATATAAAAATACATTTATTTCACATTTATTTTGGTTTCTCTGATATATTATTTGATAATACAAATTCTGTTTTTTAAAAATTGGACATTCATTAGTTCCCTGAAATTATATGCCAATAAATCTACATATTCTATGATATTTTTTCTATAAACATAATAATTTCATTTGGTTGAAAAGATTCCATTTTATGGGAATAATTCACTATAATACATTCCTCTCATAAAAGTATCACATAATTAATTAATGGTAATAATAAAATTTTAATATCATTTTCATGCTATTTTTTGTTCGTAAATCATTAAACCCATCATGATATATTTCCAATTAATCAGATAATAATTATATATGTTTTAAATTACAAAAAATGGGACAAAAATATATTTTTCACTAAGGATTTTAGATGGATTCTTTTCATCAGTTCACAATCCATGTATTTTATTTCAATATTTATTTCAAAATATAGAAAACTATTTATCAAATTTTTTAAAATATAATGAATTATATAGATGATGAAAATTACCGTTATATATCTTATCATATACATTCAATCATTATTTTTTTTATAAACATAATTTTCAAATAAATATTTCAAACAAGTAATTATATGATGATAATAGTTATTTATTATAGTATAATATATATCTACAATATTAGACAATGATATTTCATTCAAATTATTCCATGATGTCAATAATTTATGACACATCAATATAATTTTATAATTCTTCTTATATATCATATATTCACTCAATAGTTCATGTGTTTAATTATACGCCAAACCCATCAGGAATAACATTTTATTCTAATTATAGTGTGAATCAAAAAGATCATTATATTTTAGAAGTATATATTTCATTAACTATTACAACTCGGTAATACTCTTGTCACTACTTTTATTTTTTTCATTATAGTTAGTAAATATAAACACCATTGATAAAACTATAAATTCCATACAAAAAATTTAAAATGATGATTAATTATCAATATATATATATATATATATATATATATATGCTCAATTATTAGTTCGTTCATAATTTCTTCATTCAAAATATCACAATTCATTTCCTAAATTTGATCTAATCTAACATCAAAAAAATAATCATCTCTAATAGCAATAGAATTCTTCTCAGTTTTTCTGCGATAAATTCATGCTCAGTAACATATATTAAAATGATGACACATTAAATTTTTCATTTATTTTTTTGCTTTAAAAAATACTTATATTTATATATTTCAATCATGGATATCAAGTCAATTTTTATATTGGAACACTGGCTTAAGAAAACATTTAAAAATCACTAACACCTTCATCATATTCATCACATATTAATATATTTTTAATATTACTATGAATCATTATTATTATATCAAATTTCATAATATGAATGTAATTATTCATCATTTTTTATTTAATTTCATATATAATATTATAAATAATAATAAAAAATAGTCATTAAATTATACACAAACAAAATAAATAAAAAATAAATATCATAATTAAGTATTATTAATTATCCAAATATTTTTATATTTAATAAATCTATATGTCGGATACTTTGACATAAAAAAATTATCTATAATATGCATTAAAATTTTAAACTTATGACCATACCATCCTATCAACCTACATTTACTGAACATTTAAGTTCTACTGATCAGGAAAAAACATAAAATACACCATTCAGGTAATTTGGACTTGAATATCTATTAAAATTTTACATTTTAATGTTTTTTTCTATATAAATATAACCCTTTAAAATGAGTACTAGTTGTGAAACACATATATCAGAAATAATATAACAAAAATGTACTAAAAGAATGTAAATTAAAAAAGGGGATAAATCTAGAAAACATTATACAAATTAGAAACAAAAATAGTATAAATAAAATTATTTAGGTGACATTACAAAGGTTTCTCATTCAAAAAATGCCCACAAATGAAGCATATTCTACTTAAAATAAGAAAAATCCTATAAAAAATGGAATACAGACAACAAAAACAAGATTAGTGTAATAAAAATGACCTTGAAAATGATATGAATTCTAACCATACAATATACAACTAAAGAAATATAATTTTACATCAAATATATGTATACATGTATAATCCAAGCTTAATGAAATAAAAAATGAATTATCCTTGTACTCAATATTATTATGATCTTAAATAAAAATACAATATTTTAAACTCATATTCCCCTTCACATGATGTACATAAAATAATAAAAAATGAATAAGCTAACAAAAACAATGAATTTAAAATATAAAAAAGTATAAATTTGTTGGTTAATGTTATTATGATTTCATGTGGAAGTCAACAATTAAATTTTATTAATAGAAAAATCTAATGGGTCGTTTTATATTTCTTAAAAAGTTTATTTATATTTAGAATTTTTTATAATGATTTTATAAAATGATTTTATAAAATGAAAAAGAGTGTTTTTGGAAATTGATATTATGTATAGAAAACAAATTTTATTTTCCTATATTGTTAATTATATATAATATAAAATTTATTCATAATATAATAAGGAATCTAAATTTTATTAGTTTAATTGGTTATAAATCAATTAAAAAAACCAAAGATGTATAAATAATTGAAAAAGAAAAAAATTGTTAGTTTAGGAAAAAATATTAGTAGTGGCACATATAATTCAAATAGAAAATCCCAAAAGAAAATTTAACAATTAAAAATTATATTTATTCATGGAAATTCCAAACAATAAACAAACAATTAATTTATATACTGGATTGGGGATTAATATGATTTATTGACAATAGAAATCTGATGTAGTGTGATAAAGTGTAAAAGATGATAATAACTAAGGTTTAATGATTTTTGGTAATGAGAAATGTGTGATATTATCATTCATGGATTGAAGATGGAATGGGTTAGGGTTTACCAATATAGTGAAGATTGATCAATTTTATGAGAAATAATGACCTCAAAATAAGTTCCCTCTACATTTAATAAAATTTTAAAAGTATTACCATGCCATTTCATCAATAAATGACATGAAAATTTAATTTATCACATCCATTTTCATTTAACCGATGGGATAAACGAAATTAGCAAAATCAGTTTTCAGAAAAGTTATGATTAAAATAAACAAAACAACTATTCCTCTTAGGAAATTTTATATCCAATGTTAAATAATGTTTCTCAAATTTGTTATAACTACCTAAAATGAAGAATATAACATGATAAATTTAACTTGTACTATGGTTTCCCCTTATATGGGATTAGTATTTACCTTTGGTAGAGCTCAATAATACCAATAGATTACATTCAATATTATTCATGTTTTGATCCATGAAGTATTCTATGGAAATAGATGTCATAAAAAATATTTTGGGGTTGTAGTTGGTGAAATGTGTCCATTAGGACCATATCATTTGGAGGAAGAAATGTAAAGCTAAAGAATATGGAAAACAATATTAAACCATCTCAGTGTTTACAAAATAAATGTTTTAGAACATTATAAATGTTTTTTAATTTCAAAGGGGAGACAATGTTCTCTTAAATGTATCATTGGAAAAGGGTTTTATAAGGATTTTCATGAATCTTAAATTAATCCCGTGGTCAATATAATATTTTGAAACTATGGTAATAAATGTAGTTGTGTCTTATAATTTGGAAATTCTACCTAGTCTCTCAAAATTACCAGATGTGTTCCATATATCATTATTATGAATGTACATTATAGATCCAACACATGCAATCACTGATGAATAAATAAAATTGGAATGAAATTTATCATTCTATGAAGATCCTATATATATTATAGACACTAGAGAACAATTTTTGAGGTATCAGATTACTCCTCTTGTAATGGTGCATTGTAAAAATAATAATAATGTTTTGGTGATGTGAGAACAATGAGAAATAACGTTGAAGTTCTATCCAAATATATTTGTTTTCGAAGCTTTTACGCCACAAAGCGTGTTCATCCGTCACGCGGGGAGAGGACGCGTGGCTTGTTTCCCCACATTCCCGCATTCCAAAGGCGAGTGACATGCATTCCTTGTTCAGTGACATCTAATCCTTGATTGAAATTCAGATGATGGGATGTTGGTTCTTCCTTCTATGGATTCCTCATCGGAGCTCGTCGCCTAGTCCGGGTCTCCCTCATAGATTTAATAAATATTTGTGAACCTCATTCATGGTGCCATATGTTCATGGACACCCGTTAATTACACTTTTAACTCCAAGACACTACAAGGGGTCTTGTCGGGGCAGCATCCTTCGGTGAGGAGAATGGTCTCGCTGGGGTGTCGTTGGTGTGCCTTGACGGTATGGAATTTCCATGTCTGTCTTATGTCCCTTATTATAGGGCTTCTCAAGGGTGTGAAAGCATGAGTCATCCCACATCGAACGCAGGGAATTGGAATTCCATAGGAATGTATCTGAGGTTTTCCTCAGCTTCCCATGTTTAACACGGGGTATTCCACGAGTTTAACATCTTGCGGAGACGGATCATACTGATCGGAACACTGAGAGTGGATCAGGTTGAAGGACCCCCTAGGGGGAACACCAATATTGGAGCAATCACGTGGGAAGCTTCTCTGATACTGTGGAATGGAATGAGGTGGCATGATCCCACCAGGATGTGGCGACCTGGGTAGGGATCAGGATGGGTGATGGAGTGAAGAGGGGCGTGAACCTCATGGAGGATTCCTACGTATCCCCGTGACATGGAATCAAAGTCTGCATAGTTCGGTGATATGGTGGGACACCTGAAGAGGTGACCCGTGAGAATGAACGCATGGAATGGTGCCTGGAGGAAATAAGACCATCGGGCTAGGGCATGAGCTTCCCGAGGCGCATGGGCTCGAGGTTGAGGTCGGGATGAGACGTGGGTTTGGGATATGGGGCTTACACTCAGAGGCAGCCCATAATTATGGTTATGGGACTTATGATCTGAGGAGGCCCCCAATGGTGTTGCTAAACCGACGTAGAGGTGATGGAACAACGGGGTGATGGGGTGAAGTGGGGCTTGATCCTCATGGAGGATTCATATGTACTATGCGTTATCATGGATCAAAGTCCATGTAGTTTGGGGATACAGTTTAATTTCATGCTGGATGAGGGAATACAATTTAACGTCATGTGGGAAAAGATACTGTTTAACGTCATTAGAGAAGGGATGCAGTTTAACGTCATGTGGGACGTGATCCAGTTTAACCTCAAGCGGGACACGATATAGTTTAACGTCATGCGAGACGAGATACAGATTAATGTCATGCGGGACGAGATGTTATTTAACGTCATGCGGGATAGTTTACAGTTTAATTTCATGCAAGAAGAGATACAGTGTAACGTCATGCGGGATGGGGGCTTGGGGATTACACTCTGAGGTGGCCCATGGGATTGTCGAACTGACACGAAAGGGGGGTCGGAGCGACAGGGTGGTGGGCTTGAACCTCATAGAGGCTTCCTATGTACCATGCGTTAGCACAGATCAATGTCCTCGTAGATCTCTTGGATGGGGATTATGCTATGAGGTGGCCCATGGGAGGATATCATGGTCGATGCACACTCTAAGCCCACATGAGTCATGTTCGGTGTGAGAAACAAGAGGCAGCAGGGACCAGATGATCAGGTCGTGAAGGGTGCATCCTGGAGAAGTGGAGAGAGTCTTACGCGTTGAGCAGCCCAAAGAGGAAACATGGGCTTGCTCGTGGTTAGCAGACCTCAGTGCAGGGGCTTACTCCAATATAGAGGCCCGTTGTTCAACAAGGCACAGTGGGCGAGGGACTCCACTGGCCTTGGAAGTGGGGAAGTACGGAGGTGCATGGGTGAAAACATCCACAAGAGAGGCTAGGGGCTTATTCTCTGAGGCAACCATTCCCCCGTGGACAAACGCCACTCCAAGAGGAGGATATCATTCCATGTGAGGAATATTCCATTCATGTGTAGATGAGAGGCGTAATGAATATATGAGCCAGGGGACCCTATGTGTGAGTCATGAGGTCGGTTAACAGTTTAACGTCAGGTGTTGAGGATGAGATTCTTGTCAGTTTAACATCCTGCAGCTCAGACGAGGTGGGTTCACTCCACACCCCTAGTTTTTAAATGCCCAACACCCCTTACCCCTTATGGGAGGGAAGGCATCGGCAAGGCCGTGGTAAAGGTGGGTCGTAGGGCGAACGACCGAGGGGTCCACATTAGCATGGCTATGCGAAGAAGCAATGCCCATTAGCATTCCGTTACAAAGAAGCATGTGGAAAAGCAACGCAAAGGGAAACACCGCCCAAGGGACCTTGATGTTACTTCGTACGAGCCGGGATGGCCGTACGAGAAAACAACGCATGGTGTGCATGCTCGGTATGGAATACATCAGGTGCCGACGTAGAAAGGCACCCCTGGGGGGAGTCAAGGTGAGGATTCCTGGGTTTGCACGCAAAGAGGTGTTTTGTGTGCTAAAAACCGGGATGGCATGCAACCGGGGTTGATGGATTTCATGCGGCTAGGGGGATTGAGCGCAAAGGTCTTGGATTGTGTTCGGTGGAAATTGTCGATCCCTATGTCATAGCGAAACCTAATAGAGGGATTGCACACAGTTTGGAAATGATTGGTGCAAAGGTATTGGATTGCGCAGAAAGGTGAAACCATGGGGAGTTGGCGGATTTACTTAAGCCGGTGGGATTGCGCACAATGGAGACCCTCGGGGCAAGGTAGCGCGAAGAGGAAGATTACCTGGAAGCCATATTGCGCGCGTGGGAGTCCGGTTTGCGCGCACAGGAGCCAGTCCGAATTCATCAACCCCGAAATGGTTGGGGTCACCTTCTATTTATAAGAACCTGCCATCGTGGAATCTGGGCGGCACATGAAATCTTTCGCGTCGGGGCATGTCGGCGTGACATGAATCTTCGCACAGAATCAGGCGCGCAAAATTTCGCGCAATACCAGTTCGATTTCGCGAATCTCAGAGATCCTTCGTGTTCACATCATTCTTTCGTGCAAGTCCTCCTTAATTTAACGCACCACTTCTGGGCCCTCCGGACCGGGCCTCCTTGTCCGAATATGACTTCTCTTTGTTAGTCCAAACCTTCCTCTAAGTGTTATAGACTTTTTTGGAGTCTACAAATGCCCCACCCCCTTGAAATGGGATCGGCGAGAGGTCGCAATGATCAGATTCTGAGGGAAATGCTGAAACGCCGAAGTGGTGGATCACATGAGCACTTTTCTTAAAAAAAATCCAACGGGGCGCACAAAATTGTAGATCCGCACAGAATTCGCTTTCTGCATGGCGCAGAACCCTGGCCTCACTCTATAAAAAGGGGCGCGGGTGCCAAGTTCCATACTCAAGATTTTCCATGCAATACGCTCAATGCTCTTTTGTGGGAAATTGCTTCCGCAGATGTGCGTAAAAACGCTTCGGCAGTGTGAAAATCCTTCCGAATTTTGGCCGTATTTACGCGCCTACTAGGGATATTCCACGCCTAGTGTGCTGCTTGCACACCCAAACACTGGATTTCGCGCTGCAGCTTTAGATTTCGCGTAACTCTCTCTGATTCTGTTCACTTCATCTTGATTTTGTGAAAGTCCCGAAATTTTCGAGATGGCTACAAACCAAGTTTATGAGGGGGAATTCGTTGCTCGTAGAGCCGAATGGGGGTCAAGGACTTCCTGAAGGGTAGTGCATACAGGGGCCGGTTCAGCCAGTTCCTAGAGAAGGACCTGACAATCATGATGTCAGGATGAGGTAAACGGTGCCCAACTGTGGATTAGAGAAGTAAGGACATGTCATATTGGAGGACCCTGGAGGTGGGGAAATACCAATTATGGGGCTACCACATCATTGAGTCCCGGTACCCGAACATATGGTACGCCGTGTTCATCGCCACCTTCATGAGCGGGTGCCTCCTGCCGGTGCGGGACGCGGGGATGGGCGTCCATCCAGCAACACTAGTGATGGTGGGCACCATGGCTGCCAACAAAAGATTCAATTTGGGAGTCCCTATATTGGCTAGGTTTTATTCCATTCTGGGATTCATCTATAGACAGGGGTCGCCTCGGAGGGTATGTGGACCCTTCTAGATCTTTCACGGCTGGGTGGCGGCTCATCTCGGTGGGTATACCTTTCTGAACTCCATCTGTCCTCCGGGAAACGGCCTGTGACCATCTATGATGAACATTGCTGGGGTGGTGCCAATGATACTCAATGAGGAGGGTGTATGGATCTGAATCGGTAATCACACCAATTTCAACTTCAGACTGTAACCCACCCCGGTCGGCCAGATGGTGGAAAATGGGAGTGTCTCACTGGAGCAGCAAGAGTACTTCTAGAGCATCCGGGGCAGGGTGCCCATGGATCATATTGACGGGAAGGTGATCTGAGAGCCTTATGTGCCATCCTGATTCTCCAGGCAATTCAGGTGACTCCAACTAATGCCGAAGAGGTATTCACGATTGTCTAGGAGGAGAATAATCCATGCGTCATGTGCCAGATGTGGTTGATGTTTACCACTTTTGGCTCCGGGGACAACATTACCCTTCCACCCATTGGGGTCGATGCCAGATTATCAACCTATTATGTCGAACACTATACTATTGTGTACCCTGAGGGGCTTTTACACAAGCGAGTCTGGCAACTCAAGACTACCCGCGTGGAAACCGGGCGATGGGGGAGGCAAGGTGATGCTAGAAGGGGGGAACCAGGGGCGCGCTAGGCACCAAGCCCTGTGCAGGCCGAGACCTCAGCATCAGGGACAACACGCGACACTACTGCGACCTCGTTGCCCGAAGGGGGGTCACACGAGGCGGCCAGGGAACTGCCCGGGAAGCATATAAGGTACCTGCTCGAACCATCCCACGATGAAATTTTCCTGGCACTGTGGTCAGCCTGGATGACCCTGCAGAAATCAATGAGCGTCGAAGCCATCTGGCATAAGATAATGAAGGACGGGATCCATCTTCCAGAGTTCGGGCTCATTCGAGTTACCAATTGAGTAAACATCCATCGGCGGCATACTTATCTGATGGCCATGGACTCATACGCGCGATAAAGGGGTCGGCGTACGGAGCCACCTTTCCTGGTGAAAGTGAAGCTCGTCCAAGTACACGATCTGGAAATGATGCCACCAGGAGAAGGCAATAGTGATGATTAGTCGGAGGGAGAAGAGGAAACCGGAGAAGATTAAGGATAAGAATAAGTTTAAGGAGGAGAAGGAGAACCCAGAGGTGAGGGGTTGCAGGGGGCGACCTACCAAGGGAGTCTTTGGTAGAGCGGTGAGATTGTCAGCTCTGATCTCGACATAACTGAGATAATTGAGGTATGTCTCTATCTTCATTAATTTTCCTTCATCATCCATTCTCCTCTATAGATTCTAAATCATCTCTCTATCTCACTCAAGAGCACCTAGGTGCTAATCAAGAATCCCCAACAGAGGAAGGGGGAGAGGAACTGGTGGGACATGATGGGGCTCCGACGCCCAATATTTAAATAACATGTACTAGGGGGTCATCTATTACGACAGCTCTTGTAGTGACCAGAGCCCTAGTGGCTGATGCTCTGGGTTCCTATAAGTCCCATGCATAACTATTGTAACTTTCTATCAAAGATCCCAAATAATCAGGGTGCGCCTCGAGCAGTAATCTCAACATTGGAGGCTCGTCGGGCTACTGAGCCCAGGCCGTCCATGAAAAAACCAGCTGCGTGCATAGCACCTCATCCAGATCATACCTCCTGCACTGATTCAGCCCCGACAAATGGTGAGCAGGGGGCACCGAATGTCAGCGACACTGTCATTGGGGTGAGGTCGGAAGCTGACGGAGGCACCGTCGCTATCGTGGAAAGAGAGGAAGATCACTCAGACCTCAAGGATCTTATTCCTCATGAATACATCTCTGAGGAAGATCCAGCTACCGACCTGTTGGATGCCTTTCTAGCATATCGGCCTCCTGATCCCGAGGAGATAGAAGACTCAGACTCAGAAGTGGCCGACGAGAGCTGGATGACACGGCGCAAAGGGTGGAAGTTTATCAAGCGCTTTTTTTCGGCAGCCCCAGTCAGATTGGATGAGGCAGATGGGATCACACCAGACCTGGATACGCTTCATGTGCACCAGAGGGGCTGACGCTCAACGCCTTCATCTGACGGTCCATGACTACATGGCCAAGAGGATACGCGAGAGCAGCTGGCACAACGACATTGCCCAGTGTCGGGAAAGATAGGTGAGCACCCGAGCGTTTCTGAGGGAAGAGCAAGAAGTACGGCACCTCGAAGGGCATGCAGAATATATATAGGACTTCATTGCAATGTGCACTAAGCTCGTGGAACAACTAACGGCCCAGCTGGCTTACGGCCAAGAGCAATTGATGGAGGTGAGTCACCAAATGACCGTACTTCAAACCGAGCGGGCATGGGCACAAGTTAGGATTTACGAGCTACGCTCTATAGCTGCTGATGAAGAGAAAGTCTTCAAGGAGTGAGTAGCAGTCCTAGAGGCTACTAGCCAAAGGGTAGAAGCACTGGAAAGATCGATCTAGCACGCTGATCCTTAAGGGATCTGTTTTCGCCATCTCATGAACTTTTTTTCTTTCACTGCTTAAAATTTTGACCCAATGTATGGTCCAAAATATTTTTCTGTACCATTGGTTTACCATGCTCAACCATGATCTATCACTTCATGGGAGAATAAACCATGATTCAGGCATCCGAAATTGGGCCTAAATTTCTGAGGAGAAGACCTCAGACCGATTGATATATCACCTTCTCAATGTGCTCTAACACACGAGCGGGGCAATGCTGGGGGAATTGAAATCCTTCCAAACATAGGGAGAAGGAAAAGGAGAATCACGTTACCTGAATTAAAAAAACTATAGGGGCACAATGATGGAGGATAACTGTTAATCGTGGCATAAACACAGCATCCATATCACATTGGCCTGAAATGGGGACAAAAAATGAGGGCTGACCGCTGACCATGTTCGCCACACAGGGACTAACTCAAATATTGTCGATCAGTCCTCCAAAACGATGGCCTAGGAAACCAGGCGGACCAAGGTGTATCATCCATACTTTTACAATAGGTAGACCAAAGGTCTATCATCCATATCGTCATAGCAGGAGGACCAAGGCCCATCATCCATACAATTAGGGGGTCCCATCAAACATGACCAATCTTCCAGAACATTGGCACAGGACAGCAGGCGAACCATAGGTCAATTATTCATATTGTAAGGGGGTCCCTTAAGACATGAAAAAGGTTGAGGATCTGAATAAAGGGGCACACAAAGCATGGAAAGTAGAGTGGCAGTTAGTTCGAATAGAGTCCAACACTTCCAAAATTGTGCCACTGTGGTGGAGGCGCATTAAGCAGACGTACTAATCTGGTCATGGATCATTGCAATTCTCATATAAGACCTCTCTAGCGATAGAACTGTTGCTTTCCACTATAACTATGGAAAATCCTGAACTTATTTGGGGTATTTTTTGCGATTACACCACTCCCCAAGAGGTCTGGCTGAGGGGATGAAAGTAAGGAGGGACAAGATTTGGTAATCCCTAGGGCTGGACCCCAGACGAAATGTCCAGGAATTCCTACGTATCTCATAAAGATGAGAATCAAGCCGTATGTATTTCTTTATGGATCTTATTCTAAGGTATAAAACTTGGACCAAAGAGTAAGGGCAGTAGGAGACACACGATAAAGCAGTTGTAAAACCCGACATGAATGAGGACAATGTCCTGCCTACCATGTGCTCGATGGGGACGTGTTTGGGCAGAGGGGCCGAACATGAAAGTTAGGCTGGGCCTTTGGGGATGTACCCAGGCACTCATACGCATCTCATAAGGATGATAATCAAGCCATACGTAGTAATTGATGGCGCCTTTTAATGTCATGGGGCACATGAAATATGAATTCTATTCCTTAGAATGGGGTGTGAATGGTGCAGCAATCGCAAACCCGACGTGAATGAGGACATAATCCCGCACTACACCAAACAGTCCCGAGGTTGGGGTCCCGGAGGCGGGACCAAAGAGATAAACTAGCTGAGCTCGAGCTGGACCTAGAGATAGGAGGTCTGGGAATTCATACGTACCCCATGAGAATGGGGATCAAGATGGACGATGTTCTTATGGGAACCTTTCAACGTCACATAGTCGGGACGATATCATCACACTTTGTGGTCATGTGGTAGGACCAAGCAGCGTAGCTTAAGGTCTTATGGCTTAGACCTGGGAGAACATGCCCGATGTGATAAGGCACACCCGGGGTGGATGGGGACATATCCCCATACCATCATCACGTGCGGTTCCGGGAGATGGGCCACGGGCCAAGGGGCCTATGAGGGTCCAACAATCAAGGGGCAGGAGAGGCTAGCATCCAGCTAATCTGGGCCCGAAACACAATGTCTGAGCAACTCCTCATTTCCCATAGGTGTGAGGGTCAAGTTCTGCATGGTCCTTAGAGAAAACCCAAGCATATACTCTTTGGCGCTCAGATTGTGGGAGCCTTGAATGATGTCGTTATACAGCTTTGTACCACTAACATGTGGAGGTGCACTGAGGGCTAGTGCAAGGAGTGTCAAAATTTTACCTTGACATGATGGGGTGGAACACAATTTGAATCATGCAACCAACATTCAGGGCCCGAAGGAGCTGACGTGGTGACCTAGGATTACTGCTGACCATGTTCACAACACAAAATCCTGTCATGTTAGCCTAAAATGGGGACAAACAAATGAGCATCGACCACTGACCATCTTCTCAACGAGGTATTTTTATCAATTTGTTATCTGAAACCCTCATGGGTGTTGGCCCGTGACGTTATGAGAGCCTTTAGGCATTGTATCCAATCCGTTCATGGGGGTCCCTATGGGTGTGAAAGATAATGGGGGCCCAAATGAAAGGGAGTAAAAATATTGACAAGTGGACGAAAACATGCCTATGTCAAATGTGACACTCTAGGTCCTAGACCAGAGTAATCTGATCACATCAGTGGACAAATGTAAAGGGTATAAGGACTTAGTTTGAGAGCTTCTAAAATATGGCGGATTCCCAGGAGAAGGGGGCATGGAGCCAAAAATCCTATACCACACCTATATATCCCCCTGCGGGGAGGGATAGGCCAAGAGGATGAGGTGACCGGGAGATCGTGGTATCTCTGAATAGATGGGGCTGGACCTGAAGTCGAGGTGTTAGGCGATCCTGCGTATCCCATTTAGGATGGGAATCAAGCCGCACATAGTTTTAGATGCATAGTTTAACGTCATGTAGGACAATAAGGGACATTTCTTCCAGGAACATACATAACGTGGCGGGTATTCCATGGTGGATGAGGACATAGTACTAAACTACACCGCACACTACGGTTAAGGACTGAGCTATGGGGCCCGAGAAGGATAAGGGGCCCGAGGCTAGGACTCGGTCAGGGAGACTTGACAAGCTTGCGGTTTAACGTCTTACAGTAAGGATGAACAATCAGTTTATGGTCATGCTAGACCATAAGGGTCTTAGATTAAGGTCTTAGAAGTCAGACCAGAGGGGCCAGATGTGGGGCCATGTGTAGTTTATGGTCGTGCAAGACAGGTTGCAGTTTAGGGTCATGTAGGACCCATGGGCCTCAAGAAAAGTACTTTTTGAGGAACTTGGCGTTGGTGGGAGGAGTTACGCTCTCTTCATCCATAGTAACCCGGGAATATGCACCATTGGGATAGACCTTATGTATGATGAAAGGCCCATCCCCTTTGGGCTCCAACATGGGTGGTTTCCGGCCGAGAATCATTGGCGCCCTGAGTTCTAGTAGTAGATCGCCTTACAGGAAAGAGCAGAGGCGAACCTTCTTGTTGAAAGCTTTAGCCATCCTGTTCTAATGCATTTCCAGGTTATGTAAAGCGCAAATATTTTTCTCGTCCAACGCTTCTAATTTAGATAAATGGATTTAAGCAACTCTATCAGGTGCTCGCTTGTCGTAGACTGCCATGCACAATAATGGAAACTGAATCTCGATGGGCCGGATGGCCTCTGCTCCATACACCAGGGAATACGGGGTCACCTGGGTGGAATTGCGAGTCATCATCCGATAATCCCAGAGTGCATTGGGGAGCTTGTCTGGCCAATTTTTCTTGTTCTAACCAACCCTTTTTTGCATAATTTTATAAAGGGTATTGTTAGATGCCTCGATCTGTCCATTCGCCTGCGCGTGATAGCGGGAGGTATGGTTAGAGCGAATTTTGTACTTGGCATATAGTTTCGTCATCTCGGCTTCTCAGAAGACTGTTCCGTTATCCGTGAGGATATCGTGAGGTACTCCCAATAGATAGATCATATTGGATCTCATGAAGTCAGTGATAGAATAGGCTTTGACTTCCTTGAGTGGAATTTCCTCTGCCCAATTGTAAAAGAAATCTATAGCGGTCTGGATAAACTGGCATTGCATATCCGTCACCGGTGGGAAAGGTCCTATGATATCCAACCCACAGACTGTAAAGGGCCAAGAATACATGGTAGTGTGGAGAGACTCTTGTTGCTGATGCACAAAGTTAGCGTGAACATGGCACGAGTGACGCCTTTTGGAAAACCCGGTGCAGTCATGGATCATGGAGGGCCAAAACTACCCCAGCCTCCGAATCTGGTGGGACATCTTCAACCCGACATGGAGGGAACCATAGGAACCAACATGAACCTCTTTAATTACATGTGGGATCTCGACTCCATGAAGGCAACAGAGGAGAACACCATCAAATCCAAGTCTGTAATGGAGCTGCTCAAGGCTGGGACCCATCTGAAGGGTAAACTGCTGTGCGCACGCTTGGCTCGGTCTGATGGAAGATTATTGTGTTGGAGATATTCAACCAAGGTCACCCTCCAGTCAGGAACTATTTCAATTACCACATCAGAAGTCCCCAGGGATCCTGATGTAGGGGCACCAGTGGTAATATGGTTCACCCATAGGCCACAATCATCTTCTGGGAGAACGGGAGAAAAGACCCTCTGGTATGCCACGTGGATAATCAGGTGTTCCTGTTCAAGCTCCGCAAGCAACACGGCCAGATAGGCCAAAGCATCCGGTCAACTGTTCTGCAACTGGGGAATATGAACAACCTCTAGACGATAAGGGAACATATCCATTAGAAGGAGTTTTCACTACAGCAATGGCACAAGTTCTAGATTTCTGACAGCATAGTCCCCATTGACCTGGTTTATGAGTAGCATGAGGTCCCCTTTCACATGCAGATGGGGCAAGTTAATCTAGTGAGCCAACATGTGGCCAATGATGATGGCATGAAATTCTGCCTCATTGTTGGTGAAGCCTTCTGACAACAGGAATGAATACGGCAGAACGAATTGCTCTAAGGTGATGAAGAAGAATCCCATTCCCACTCTGTTGAGCATAGGATCGTTGAGCCTTCTATCGGTGGGGCTCCGGGAGGCACCATCAAAATGCATCAGACATCATGGGATGGCATGATCAACTAAGAGGATTACTTCATTTGGAAAACCAAGATACAGTGGCCGATCCGCCGAGGTTGGATGGGCAACTAATAAGTCTTCCAACGCCTATCCTTTGATAGCCTTCTAAGGTACGAACCTGATGTCGAACTGCTGGAGGATCACCATCCAGCGCGCTAGTCGGCCAGTCAAAATATGTCGATTTAGGATGTATTTCAATGGGTCTACCTGAGAGACCAGATGTACCTTGTGGTGTTGAATGTAGTGCTGTAATTTCTGCAAGTCAAATACGAGCACCAAGAAGTTCTTCTCGATGGGAGAATATCTAAATTATGTATCGAGGAATATCTGGATGAGGTAATAGAGGTTTTTCCCTATTCCCTCATTGTTCTACAGGGTGAGAAGTGTGTTGACGGATCGTTCCAGGGAGTTCATGCCAAGGACCAGCGGCTTTCCGAAAATGGGTGGCATCAAGACTGGAGGTCGGAGTAGATACTACTTGATTTCCTCAAAGGCGATCCGACACCCTTCGTCCCATTCATAAGTGTCTCCTTTCTTCATGAGCCTGGAAAAGGGATTACACTTTCCCACATGATTCGAAATGAATCGGCGTATGAAGACTAAGTGGCCTTGAAGACCTCTGAGATCCCGAATATTACTCGGGGGAGGCATCTGGATGATGGCCATGATCTTATCTGGGTCGATCTCGATGCCTAGGTATCTGACAATAAATTCAAGAAATTTTCTGGAGGTGACCCTGAAGGCACACTTCAATGGGATCATCTTTATGTGGCGGGATCGGAGGAAGCTGAACTCTTTCTCAAGGTATTTAAGATGGCCCTAACGCTGGCGAGATTTGACCACCAGGTCGTCCATGTTGCATTTCACCAGTGTCCCGAGAATCGGCTTGAATATGCAATGCATGGCTCGTTGATAGGTGGAACTCGCATTCTTCAGGCCGAAGGGCATATCTTGTTAGCATAATGTACCTTGGGGGCCCTGAAGGCTATGAAATCTTCATCCTCAGGGGCCATCCGGATCTGGTTGTACCTGGAATAACCATCCATGAAAGAGAGGGCTTGGAACCCAGACATGGCATCAATCAACAACTCTGTCACTGGAAGGGGAAAACCATTCTTTGGATAGTGGTGATTGAGATTGCGGAAGTCGATACAGACCTTGATCTTTCCGTTCTTCTTCCTGACTGGAACAATGTTGGCTAGCCACTTGGGGTATTGATCTTCATTGACAAAGTTGGCCTTGATGATCTTATCGACTTCGGCCTCAACCATGGCACCGTGAGAGGGGTGTATCTTTCTGGGAGGCTGCTTGATCCCGTGATGGATTTCTGTAAGTCCAAGGCAGTGGAAAGCTACCTGAGGATGTAATCCTGGCATCTCATCATAACTCCAAGAGAACACATCACAATACTATCTATGAAATTCTACATAATGTTTTCGCTCCACGAGGGGGCATATCGGCGCTGACCAATGTGGTTATTGGGACTACCTCCCTATCGAGGTTCACCTCCACTAAATCGTCGACCTTGGTGGAGATGCCATCCTCAAAGGCAGGGGGTGCATCTTACATTTCCTCCTCCCCACTTGTGGAGGGATCATCCATGGGGGGAGATGCTTTGGGGATACTGGACCCTGATGGGAAGCCGGTGCCGGCAAGGGCGGCAGTGGTCGTCACGTCAGGAGACTCAAGCAGTATGGAGACCATGGCGACGAAGATGGTTGATCCAATCCCATATGGCCTTTGGACCAAGGGGCCACACTTTATGATATCAAAGTAGTAGTGGAGAGTTGGCCTGAGATGGTTAATTACAGCCCAACGAAACAGACTCATAGGACATACCGTTGTTTCCATGATCCTGACGCCCCGATACCGTACAAGGGTAGGAGGCTCTAGGATCATCTAAGCCTGGTTGGTGTAGGAGTATGAGGTGTTTTCCCACCACCACATGGTCCTAGAAATATGACTTACTATGGTACATGAAACCAAAAAACATTGCCTCATGTCCGGTGTTGTTCCCTCCAACCGATGGATTGGGAAGACGTAGGCATCATCCAAACCTGCCCAGGGATCACTAGTGACATTGGCGAGGTCAACCATACCTGCCAAAACATGCTTATCCTTTCTCTTCTAATATTCAGCATCCAGATAACGGGCTTCGCAAGAGGAAAATGGATACGCATCTCCTTGTATCACGCCTACTCGATCATTAAGGGAGTATTTGAGGCATTGGTGATACGATGAGGGGATCGCCGTGTGCAGGTGGATCCACGACCTACCCATCAATGTGTTGTAGGCGGTGTCCTGAGAGACAACCATGAATTTGGTGCTAGAAATAAGGCCACCAAAATTGGTATTCAAGCGAATCTTTCCAAGTGGAGTTTTCTCGGTCCTGTCATACAGCTCGATCCTGAGGTCAGAGGCAGTTAAATCATCCTCAGACAGACCCAGCTTTCACAGTGTCCGAGTTGGGATTAGGTTAATCCCAGAACCTATGTCAACAAGACAGTGGTGGAATTCCATGCCTTTGAACTAGAGAGTGACGTACAGTAGGCGAATCTGCCCCTGTATGGGAGGCTCTTCGTCTTCACCATAGAATGAGATAAACTCCTGACATTCGGCGTTGTTAATTACCTCAGCGTGGAATTCTTCTGCAGCCACTACCTCTGTCTCAAACTAGAGGGGGCTCAGTAGGGCCTCGGCGAGCACCTCACACATTTATAATTACATGAGAAGATCCTAAAGGATATAGAGCCTTGATAGAATGCTGGCCAGGTTCTTTAAAACATCATACTTTTAGGCCAAATGTGACCTTTTTCTTACAAGAGTCTGCTCTGCCATTGGAGGCATAATGGTCCCTGCCGGTGGGACCGGTGGCTGACTGTTACTAGGCATGTCTGGCAGTTCACGAGTCAAATCCTGGAGAGTGGCTGCCAAATTAGGCCCGGAAATCTGGGGTTGGCTGGTAGAAGGGTAGATCTGGTCGCAGCACAACCGGGGTGGTTCTTCCTGATCCAGCAACATGAACGGTGGTAGAGGCAAACCTGTCGACACCGAATGAAGGGTTTGAGTGTGTTGAGCTCTGTATCGGGCTTGCTTCTTGGACTCAGAGGCATGCATAGACTAGATGGAGGTTCCAACTGTCGTGCCTCCGGGAATCATGCGGCCGTGGGTCCACCGACATTGGCGATGGCTGGGGACATTGGGAAGGTCCACCTGGTGTTCCTCATCATCGGGAGTCAAAAAGGCATTTACCAACTCTACGGTGATAACCGAAGTGTACCCCAGTCTTTTGCTCGAGGAGTCATCCCGTACCGGACGGTGTCTCAGAAGATCTCCATTTCTTGGGCATAAAATCGCCAAGAGTGCGGGATAACTACGGAATTGGAAGGGCACGTTTTTTCTTCTTGCACTGCCACTTGCTCTTACGGGAAGAGGTAGGCTGGGACGATGATGTCGAGGTAGCGCTCATAGATTCTAAGGGCTCTAGCTGATTCAGGCAGGCACGGATGATGCCTTGGGTGTGGGTGACCATCTTGCGGGCCATCCAATCACTATACTTGTGGGACCCACCGTCAGAAACCTGCTTCCACTCATCCTTGTCACCTCTAAGGCCCTCTGGTCTCACAAAGACACCTGCTACTTATACCAGGGCTGGGCCCAATCTGACTATATTGTTCTCAATATGGTCTTGGAGACAGTCCTTGAACTCATGGCATCGCTAGATGGTGTACCCCCGGGTCCGGTGATA
This sequence comes from Viscum album, assembly GCA_963277665.1. Lineage (NCBI taxonomy): Eukaryota > Viridiplantae > Streptophyta > Magnoliopsida > Santalales > Viscaceae > Viscum > Viscum album. The sequence goes on along the minus strand of OY728129.1, from coordinate 608,140,831 downwards.
ATGGAAGTAGTTAGGGTGATCTGTGAGAAGTGCCTCTTCTGGATTCCGGCACTCAGGAATCGACACTATTCTCCGCTCTAGAGAACTACCAAAATAACCAGGAACCTGAGCCTCATCAAATGATTATGCCCAATTCCTTCTGTCTGGAAATGGGGCTCTCGGAGGCTAGCCCAGAATTGGGGATGGGGATCATTCCCATGAGGCAGAACCTGATTATCTCGCCTAGGTGGTGGAGGTGCGTTACATGAAGGCACCTCCTGATTTTGAGGTGGTCGCAGCTGGGCCGGAGGCTATGCTCGTGGAGGTGCAACCCTATGGGGCTGCAGAGCTGGCCTTACTGGTAGAAACTATAGCTTCATGGGGGCCATTATCTGGGCCACAATAGCGGGCTTGTCTCTGGCGGCTCTCCGTTCAGGGATTACAAGAGGCAGCGGGCGAGCCATAATGTCCTGTTACAGGGATTTTTTGAGGTGCTGAGCCTTTTCTAAGAAGTCCTGGAACCCCATGGGGTAATTCTGAGTGATCAGAGAAGAAACCATATCTACCTTGACATTCCCTACGCACAATGTCAGTAATTTTTCTTGAGTTAGTGACATATCAAGGGAGTACGTGAGACCCTTCTATCAGGTGACGAAGTCCGCGAATCGCTCATCGGGCTTTTGTTTGCACCTGAAAAGGTCTTTGATGTTCTTCTTCTAGGTTGTGGAAGTAAAATGGAAGAGGAATTTTCTATGAAGGTCCTCCCAGCTAGTCACAGATCTGACAGGGAGCTAGCTGTACCCGATGAATGCTAGTACTTCCATTGTCTGAACGAAGCAACTGAGCTTGTCGGCCTCTTACTGTGTCAGAGCCCTAACATAGGCCCGCAACTCTAGTTGATGTGGGATTTGTGATGTGTCGGCTCTCCATTCCCACTAAAGGGGGTTAATGTGGGGTTCCCAAAACCCAGTGGGGCCGACATGTCCTCCACCCATGCTAGGTATGGCTTGTCGTCCGGTGGGATTGCAACCTGATCAGTTTCCAAAGCATCTAAGCGAGCGATGAGGGCCTCCATCGGATCGTCTGGACGTGGGTTCCTGCCCTGACGGGGGTCTCTAACCACAAAGGCATTGCCAGGGTCTTCGATCTGGTAGTCAAGCTAAGCGGCTTGTGGGGCGGCTGGCGGAGCGACTCTGAGGGCAGTGGTAGGGAACCAAGCGGGGTCCCTCGGGTGATCATGCCGCTCAGGGGGGGGGGGGGTCGGCGAAATGTATCGCGCCCTATTTCCATGATCCCCGACCTCTCCTCTATCGGCGTACATATTACGATCGCATTTTCCCAGGAGAATCTCATCGAAGGGTAGTTGTTCATGCCCCTATTATCCTGGCCTAGGATCACCGTAGTCAAGTCGCCGCTCTGCAATGCATTCGGCCAGAAGCTCATCCACCAGCCTCTTCTGCTCAGCAAGCTGTTGGCGCAGCGTGGCCTTCTCATGATCTTCCTCAACCTTTCGTACCGAGGCTGATGGGTCTGCAAGCATGACAGCGCTGATGTTATCTTTACCCTTGCTGATGTTTCGGCTCCGTGTTAATGCCTCAGTGGTTGTGGGGAGGCCTAAGAGGTCCCTCTGTTGGCGATTCATCCTCCCATATGGGTCCAGTAGTAGCCTGTCCTCAGGGGGTGAGTCCCCATAGAGGTGTTCCACACCATTTCACTCTCCCGAAAGGTTGGCCATGTTGACCGCCACTGCCCTTGGCGGCATTCCTCTAGAGCCGCCCAGTGAGTCGGACTGTCGGTGAATCGCAGTGAAAAGAAGGGCAGCATACTGCCCCCATCCACGGGCATGCACGTGCGGGTGGCCTCCCTGATAACATTTTGGAGAACTTGAAAACTCTGGACGCATTGTTGATAGAGGGCCCTGTGGTGGCCAAGTGACTCAGGGTGCCGAACCGCGGAGAGCGCGGCCAGGTCGACCCGACGACATTGCTCACTGATATCCTCAACATGTTCTTGACCCCCGGGATAAGGATCCCACTGATTGTGACGACGGGAGTGAGTCAACTAGAGAGTCTGGCAGACACATTCAAACTCCCCCGGGGTGAGCGATTCTGGTATATCAAAATCTGATCCTACGACAGGCCAAAACATCTCGGGGAAGTGTCCTGTTGTGAGGACGGTCTAGAAGTTCCACAAATCTAGTTCAGGATCCGACCCTTACTGCCCCAGATCACTAACTGAGAATGGCCGAAGAACTGGAAGCGTTGTCGTGGCAGGCCGCGGGGCCGGTGGGCTAGCCGGCGGAGAATACAGCGACCAGGCTGTTTGTCCCCCAATCCTTATGTCTCCTTCCAAGGGCTGGAGTGTCCTGGCTGCCACATCCTGATAGGATGGGCTGGAAAACAAGCCTCCTGTCACAGTGTCGGTGCTTGTCAGGGGTGTGTTATGTCGCGGCTCTTCCGTCGGTCCCTAGAAAAGTACTCCACCTTCTCTGACTGAGGTGAAAGGTGCTTCCGAATAGGCCAACAGTAACTACAGGTTTGATCCCTGGGGTTACGCCAAGTCCTCAACCTCCTGGATATACCTTCGGTGGGAGGCGGGGATCATATGGATATAGCATTCGGGGAGTACGAGGCTAATGCGCCGCGTCCCCATCCCTGAACTTGGATCATAGGACCAGGGGGGAGGGCTCCATCGCCGAGTCATACTCCGGATCAGATTCCGAGAAACGGACCAGTGTGATTTCCACCAAGACATCCCTAACATTCCTCTTGCGGTGATGACGTCCCACTTTCCTACCCCTGGGTGCCTCCTCGGGGAAAGGCTTATTTTCTTTCATGGAGTCATATAGTCGCAATAGTGCTGGGGAAGAGAGGACTGAAGGCTGGGGTGTGAGGAGAATCAGGACAGATGTCGAAAGGGACATGGGTAGGACATCCATGTGGGCGAGTGACCAGATATGCAACGACCCCATACTCGTGGCCAACGGTAGGGGAAGTGACCTCGTGCCCAGTGTAGTGGGCACTAGAAAGATCCATACCCAGAGTGTAGCTGTCACGAGGAAGCCTTCTGCTTTCCAGATCAGTGGCACAGAGTAGGCCTTCACATTGGGTGGCACTACAACGACTTGGTCCGCGGTGGCCGTTGCCCGTGCCCGTGATCGGGAGAGTCGACATAACCTACCTGCGGGGTGGTCGGGGCCTCGATCCGGGTCAATCATGTAACTGCCCCTACTCATCATGTGAGGGGGTCTGATAACTGGGGTCAGAAGCAACCCGGGCCATAGTGGTTGCTGACTTTGATGCCCCACGACAGGCATTCTTTTCCGCTCATGCCCGAAGTTGGTGTCGGGTCAGATGGGATGGATCCGGCGGTGCAGGCAGATGGGTTGCCTACTCCTTAGAATAGGGAGTCAGATGGTGGTGTTGACGCAGCCTGGTAGGGTCCCTCATTGTGGACCCTTTAAGCGGGTCTCCGATTGGGAGAACCCAGACATACCCTACCTCACCGGCGTAGGTAAGGGAGGTGTCAATGTGTTTCGGGGATAGGCTCCCAAAACAGTTGAACGTCACATTGGGGAGTGGCGGCCCCCTGCACAACCCCCAGAGGTGGCGATGGTGGTGAGGCGCAACTGCCTCTCGATCCAAATGGGCCATGACCCTGGTGGGGATGACCCCTTCGTACTCATAGCTATGAACAAGGTCATTGATCACCCTTCATTGGATGATTTTCGACGGGGAGAGGGGGCATGAGCGCCCGGCAGTCACGACAGTTGGATCAATTCTGGAAAATGCGAGACCACGTGGGGTGCCCATGTCGGTACTTCCCCTGCCCCTGCGCTGATGGGCAGGTGGAGATTGATCTCCGGATGCAGCGATCTGATTCCTAGAAGCAGGGAGATGAACCCATTAATACTAACAGGAAAAGAAATCGACAACCAATAGCCCAGCGTCATTCTGTCTTATGTGGTTGGGGAGAGGGATCCACGATGACGACATTGCAGAACGAAGTGCTCAACATCATGACTACCTCAACCCCAAGTGGGTATCATGTCATGTTGCTAGGTGCCCGGACCAGGTGACATGCTAATCTTTCGACAGTCCGAACGCTACCAGTCTCCGTATTGAGGAGAATATATTTAGGTCGGGTTTACCATTTTCTGTTTCCAACGCTTTTACTCCAGGGTGCATGCGCGCATCCTTCATGAGGGGGGAGGACGCATGGCTTGTTTCCCCATATTCCCGCATTCCAATTGTGAGTGACATCTGTTCCTTGTTCAGTGATGTCTCCTCCTTGATCAAAACCGGGATGATGGGATGTTGGTTCTTCCTTCCGTGGATTCCTCCTCGGAGCTCATCACCTAGTTTGGGTATCCCTCACAGATTTAAGACGTATTCGTGAACCTCGTTATCGGTGCCATATGTTCATGGACACCAGTTAATTACACTGCTCCCGTAGATATGCTTCAAGGGGTTTTGTCGGGGAAGCAACCGTCAGTGAAGAGAATGGTCACGCTGGGGTGTCGTTGGCGCGCCTTGATGCTGGGGAATTGGCATGTCTATCATTTGTTCCTTATTATTGGGCTTCTTGAGGGTATGTAAGACTGAGGCATCCCACATAAAAAACGGGGAATTGGCATTCCAGAGGCATGTTTCTTAGGTTTTCCTCAGCTTCCCACGTTTAACACGTGGTATGTCATGAGTTTAACATCTGGCGGAGACAGATCAGACTGACCAGAACACTGAGAGTGGATCAGGTTGAAGGACCCTTCAGGGGTAACACTGATATTCGGTCCAATATGTGAGCAACATACCAAATACTGTGGAGTGTAATGAGGTGGCATGATCCCACCGGGATGTGGCGGCCCGGGTAGGGATCAGGATGGGTGATGGAGTGAAGAGGGGCGTGAACCTCAGTGAGGATTTATACGTATCCCCATGACAGGGAATCAAAGTTCCCCTACTTCGGTGATACGGTGGGACACCTGAAGAGGTTACCCGTGAGAATAAACACAGGGATTGGATCCCTGATGAAATAAGACCTCCGGACTAGGGCATGAGATTCCTGAGGCGCATGTGCTCAAGGGAGAGTTCAGGATGAGACGTGGGTGTGGGGTATGGGGATTATGCTCTGAGGCGGCCCACAATGATGGATATGGGGCTTACGCTCTGAGGCGGCCACAATGGTGCTGGTGAACTGACGCAGAGGGATCGAAACAACGGGGTGATAGGGTGAAGATGGGCTTGAAACTCATGGAGGCTTCCTACTTACCATGCGTTAGCATGGATCAACGTCCATGTAGTTCAGGGATACAGTTTCACGTCATGTGGGACGAGGGCATATAGTTTAACGTCATGCGGGGTGAGATATAGTTTAACTTCATGTGTGATGGGATACAATTTAACGTCTTGCGGGACAAGATACTGTTTAACATCATGAGGGACGAGATACAGTTTAATGTCATGTGGGACGATATACAATTTAACATCATGTGGGATGCGATATAGTTTAATTTCATGCGGGACGGGATATAGATTAACATCATGGAGGACAAGATACAGTTTAACGCCATGTGGGATGGGGGATGGGGATTACACTTTGAGGTGGCCCATGGGATTGTCAAACCGACATGAAAGGGGGGTCAGAACGACCGGGTGGTGGGCATGAACCTCATGGTGGATTCCTATGCAAAATGCGTTATCACAGATAAATGTCCCCGTAGTTCGCTGGGATGGGGCTTACGCTCTGAGGCGGACCATGGGAGGATGTCATGGTCGATGCTCACTCTACGCCCATGTGACTCATGCTCGGTGTGAGAAACAAGAGGCCGCAAGGATCAGACGATCACGTCGTGAAGGGTGCATTCGTGAGAAGCGGAGATGGGATTACGCGTTGAGAATCCAAAATAGGAAACAAGGGCATACGTGCGGTTAACAACCCTTATTGCCAGGGCTGAATATAGGATGGAGGCCTGTTGTGCGACAAGGCACAGTGGGAGAGGGACTCCACTGGCCATGGCTATGGGAAAGTACAGAGGTGCAGGGGTGCAACGTTCCACAAGAGAGGCAAGGGGCTTACACTCTAAGGTAGCCCTTCCCCCAAGGACAAACACCACTCCAAGAGGAGGATCACATTCCATGTGAGGAATATTCCATTCCCATGGAGACGAGGGGTGTGAAGAATGACCGAGCTGGGGGACACTGTTTGCAAGGCACGTGGTCAGATAACATTTTAACGTCATGTGTTGAGGATGCGATTCTTGGCAGTTTAACGTCCTGCAGCTCGAACGAGGTGGGTTCGCTCCAAACCCCTAGGGATTACATGCCCGACACCCTTTACCCCATGTGGGAGGGAAGGAATTGGCAAGGCTGTAGTGAAGGGGGGCCACAAGGTGAACCACCGAGAGGTCCTGGTTAGTGTAGCTATGCGAAGAATCAATACCTGTTAGTGTGCCTATGTGAAGAAGCATGAGGCAAAGACACGCAATGGAAAACAACTCCCAAGGGACCTTAAGGTTACTTTGTACAAGACTGGAAGGTCGTAGGGGACAACAACGCATTGCGTGCATGACCGGTATGGAAGACATCGGGTGCCGACGCAAACAGGAACCCCCCGGGGGGGGGGGGGTCAAGGTGAGAAGTCCTAGGTTTGCGCGCAAAGAGGAGGTTTGCGTGAAAAACTTCAGCATGGTGCACAAGCGGGGTAGAGGGATTACACACGGCTAGAGGGATTGCGCCCAAAGGGCTTGTATTGCACGTAGGGGCAATGCCTAATCCCTATGTCATGGAGAAACCTAACAGAGGTATTGCGCGCAATTTTGAAATGATTGCGCGCAAAGAGAAGGGATTGTGTGCAAAGACGAAACCCTAGGGAGTTGGCTGATTTACTTAAGCTAGTGGTATTGAGCGCAAAGGAGAACCCTGGGGCATGGTTTTGCGAAGAGGGTGATTACCTTGAAGTCATATTGCGCACGCGGGAGTCCGGTTTGCGCGCACAGGAGCTGGTCCGAATTCCTCAACCCCAAAATGGTGGGGGTCTCTTTCTATTTATAGGGACCTTCCATCACAGAATCCGGGCGGCACGCGAAATCTTCCACGCTAGGGCATGTTGGTGCGGCATGACTCTTTGCACGGAATCGGGAATGCAACACCAGTTCGATTTCGCGAGTGATGGGGATCCTTCGCGCGGTCACCATTCTTTCGTGCATGTCCTCCTTAATTTCGTGCATCACTTTCGGGCCCTCTTGAATGTGCCTCTGAGTCCGAATATGACTTTTCTTTGTTAGTCCGAAACATCCTCTATGAGTTACAACCTTTCTCAGCGTCTACAATATTCTTGAGGTGAAATTAATGAAATATTTAAAATTATTTTTTATTGAAGTAATAATGAAACACCATTATATTTTATGGTATATATTTTGAATTAAATACAAGGTCTTATATAGCATTTCATACAAGAAACCCCAAGTCCAAATGAACCATATTATAGTATTCCATAATAGGATATTTGTAAAATTAGTGGGTATGAAATATATCATCTAAAATATAAATTTATATAGTATACAATTTTATAAAACAAATTCATTGGTTATAAATTGATTATAAATAAATATAAAAATCATTTAATGTTAAAGAAATATTTAACTGAAAATTATTTTAATGAGCACAATGCATTTCGATATGAATAAATTAAATTAATAATAATTTTTGAAATATTTTAATGATATTTATATATTATATATTAAAAAAATTAATCTTTTATATAAATGTTTTTATATGCATGAGATAAAAATAAATATGTTTTTGTGGTTAAAAATTGTATTTCTCTAAAAAGATGTTCCATCTCATTTTTCAAAATTATTTAAAATTTAATTTTTTATATCTTGGAAACATTATTTGAATTATTGAAAATAATTTTTATAATAATCGGGTTAAAAATATATTAAACTGATAGTTTTAATATTTTTCGAAATTACATACTTATTCCGATGAATAGTTTAAAAATTTGACATTTATTAAAAAAGGAATTTTCAGTTAGATCATTTATAATACTAAATTTAATTTAAAAATATTATCATAGTAAAATATGATGAATTAAATTATTATTAATCCAATTTATGTAATTTGAATTATACTTGTGTTAAATTTTGATATAAAAACATTTTCTACTAATGAAAATGTTTCTTTTGAAAACAAAATTTTCGTCACACATGTAAATATAATTTTAAAGCAAATTCAGTATCTTAAATTTATTTTTTCACTAAAATAGATTATATAATATTAATAAGAAAAATTTATATTATTTGATAAGGTCTATAATATTATAGATTATAATTAATATTAAAAATAGATGAAATAAATTTCATTGTTTATGGTTAAAACAGGTTTTCCTAGGGTAAACCGAATGATAAGTGTATTTTTACAAATTAAATTATCCAAAATTCAATTAGATGACCATATTTAAACAATATTAAATACCCTTATGAATATATTTCCATTTTAATGAATTTTATTTTTTGAATGAAATTATCATTTTGTATTCTGTGAGAAAATCTCCAAGGGTGTCTGCTCCTCCACATATAAAACAACACATGCTCCCCTCTCCCATCTATTATTAAAAATATTTTTTGTTCATCCATAACATTCCAAATTTCATTAATTAAATCCATAACTCTGACCTATAGTCCAAATTTTGATAATTATATGATCTGAGGATGGATTTAGGTATAAACCTAAATAGGTTCTCGGAAGAAGATGTATAATTCTCAACCATTCCTTTTATTTTTTATTTCATCCTCTAACACATTTGAATCATCTCCAAATAATATAAAATAAAAAAACAGGTATCCTAAAATTATTTATATATTGTTATTTTAATTTAATAACGTATATTATTCCCCTCTTTCATCATATGGTAATGTAGAATTTTGATTGTATATACGACATACTTACACCTCACGAACTGTTGTACATCATTTTTCATCATTGCCTCTCACCAATGGACATAATGATGGAATTTCTGTTTATACATTATATTTCAGAAATAGTAATACTTTTGGAATTATAATATGAGTTTTATCATATTACCTCCCAATCCATTGGAGAACAATAATATTGCATGTGCATACGTGTCCACTACTGCCTCCATGAAACAAAATGATATTTTTTTCATTTAATTTTTATATGGAAGGAATTATGGTGATATTTAATGAATATATGTAATATATGAATTAAAAAATAATGATTAATTACAAGGTAAATATAATTTTTCTTTTTATTCTTTCCTACCTTCAAAATAATGTAATCAATGTTCATGTTTTCATATGACCTACCATCTCCATGAACAATGTAATTAATTTCTTTATCTATAAATTTTATGGATGAATATAAATAAATAATGAAAATATGTTAAATTTATATATTTATTAGGATAATATAGATTATGGAATCATGATAAAATTAAAAATACCAAATCAACTAAACCAAAATATAGATGAAAACTGATGTAGTTATTAATTAGAGTATAGCTTTTTAACAATGACTTGTAAATAAACCAATGATATAATATTTTAAGTAAATTATATAAGTTATCATATATAAGTTTATTATTATATGATACTTGTAAAATAAATAAATATTCATCATACATGAGGATCAAACACATTTGAAAGAATTCAATTTTTTGGAATGAGTTTATTTCACAATATCATCAATATTTTAGATTATCACGGTTAAGGCCTCCATTAATCGAATTATTTTATTTTTTATGGTTAAAAAATATATTTTCATTTAATATATTTATTTATTCCAATTAATAAATTTATTCATTTTCACCATTTTTGTATTGTAGATATTAAAATTATATTTAATGAAAAACATGTTTCATTTTTCTATTCTATTCGGTATATATGTCTTTCATACCCTTATTTTAATATTAATGTTTTTATATTATTCTACATATTCTATAATAATTTATTAAATTTATTTCAATTAATTTATTATAAAATGTTTAAAAATTATTCTTCTATTAATTTTCCAAATGAGGTAAAATTTTTATTATTACTGAAAATGGTTAAGGAATCATTATCTTAATGTACATGGCATGAATGCAATTTTCGTCCCTTATGTCTGATCATTTAATTTAGTAAACATTTAATTTTTTATAAGATTTTTTAAAATAAAATTATTATATTAATATTATAAGAATAGTTTTTTGAAAATGTATTTTCAATGTTAAATGTTTATTTTCCACAATTATGTTTTTAATGATATTTTTACGATTCTTATATTCATCAATAACAAAAACCCTTATTTTTCTTATGCTTAAACATGGAAATATAGCAACTATACAATACCTATTATTTCTTCAAAAGTTGATTATCAGTTAGACTGGAGATTTACTAGTTGGAAACCATAATCTATATTACTCATAATGTTTTATGAGTATGTTCATTGATTAGGGAAACTATTAACATTTCACATGGACGATATTCAATATGAATGTTTAAATGGATTACGCTTAACCCCATTCACATGTGAAATACATTGGACTCATTTTTTGATAGTAAGGGACTTCTATAACACCTCAATGAAATTTTAGGTCTCATAAGAAAATGGATTGGTTAATTAGTTGTGGCTCAACCCATTTTTGTAAGATGCCATTAAATAAGGTCTTATTAGAATGCATATTATTTCTAGAATTGTTCATTTCTCCATTATGAGATTATTTTTAATTTTCATGATAATATTTTATTAGTTTTTATATCAATATATAAGTTTCAAAAACATTTCAATAATTAGATTGAATTTTTATTCATTATTTACTCCTTCTATATTACTATTCACGATCATGTTATTGATTATATAGAATATGTTTTCTAGTAATAACACTCCCCCTTATAACTATGAATTATTTCATTATGATAACTTTTCTTGTCCACATACCCTTTATGAGAATATACTATGAATCATTTTTTATGTTTACTTTTCTCCTCGATTCTAGGAAATGTATTATGTCTGACGTGTAAGGATATGCTTTGAAGAATAAGGGTGTTGTTAATAAAAATAATATTTTGAATTTTATGTTTTAAAATTTAATTTTATCATCAATTGTGTATCTAGTTTTCCATGACTACTAAACTATTAGACCCTCTGGGATGTGAATGGTTATATCTAGTACCAATGTAAAATTTTATCACTAACTCTAGCAATATATGGTTAAGGTTTTTACATCAATGTCTTTATATGATCAAATCCACCACACCTTTTTGGGAATCACAATTCATTGGTGATAGTTCTTTTTTATTTTTTAAATATTACATAATCCACCACTGAAATCTAGTATAATTTTGGTCTACCAAGTGAAAATCATAGAAAATTAATTGGGGGAGTTATTAATGCATCATTGACTTGATAACTCTCATAATAACCATTATTATTCCTCTTCAACGTAGCTCTAATGATATAGATTAATCCAAGGTGAGGTTTTGGGGAGATATTTTCATATATCATGGCCATACAAATTAGACTTTTTTCTAAATGAAAAATATGTATAAATTATTCAATATAATGGTTGTTAGAATAATACTTTACCAGAAAAAATATATATCAACAATTTTTGGAATATTTCATTGGGTATCGTTGGTGCACATTCTTGTTTTGGAGATAGCTTAAGGAAATTGAAATCATCAGACATGAGGTAGGATGTCCTTATTATATAGTGCCTATTTATAAATTTTATTTTCATGATATCCCTGTGTGAGGATGTCTATGTATATTTATGAACCTTTCTGTGACAGAGTTTTTTTGTAACTTTTTTGGTGTGCATGTATATCCCTTGAGAGATATTCAATGTATGCTATGATTTAATCATACTAGTCTCTAACATGTTGTATGTTAATAGAAAGATTGTACAGGTTTGTAAAATGTATAAATGTGAAATTTTAGATCATCATGGTTTGGTTATCACATATAATGGGAGAAAGCTCTAGTGAAATGTGGAACGATGATGATGATAAAACCTAGATTCATGGAATGGGTGTTAGGAACATTTGGATTGACCTAAGGAAGAGAATAACATATAGTGGACTTATCAAATATCTCAATATAGGGTTTTGAATGACAATCATATAACCTAATATGATACTAATATAGGGGAGTGACAACCTTAAATCCTGACCTAGTAGAGGAGGGTCATGATATCAATCTTTTATAACTCGTGGTTGATCCGTAGGTGAATCGGTCCTATGTCCTAAACCGAAACTTAAATATCTATTAAAATAGATATAAGACATGTGCATTAAAAGTATATTGGCCCAATTTTTGATAATGTATGACACAATCCTTCCTATATGGAGCTGGAAAATATATGTATGAGGCTAGTGGAGGCTTTGTAAGCACAAGATCTATTAGAATATGATTTTTTTCATACCGTAATTTTTTTTCTATCATAGAATAAATATTTATATACATATTCAATATAAATTTATTATGCATTTGTGGGGAACTATTAATTTTTTTCTAAAAACCATCTCTATGAAATCAAAGCATGGGATGATTTATGGTCCATTGATCCAATAATGGGAAAGGGAATTTCATTATAGCGATGTAAATGTGGATCTTTAAGGATGAAGGAGATACTAGGATGAAATAGATAATATTTTTGAATTTTATTTATTTTCTTTATTTATGTTGTAGTGGTTTCCTTACCATTTTGGGAGTGTTTTAGTTTTTCATTGAATGAATTATATTCCATTTATTATCGCATAATTATGTTCTTTATTTTTTTGATGTTCTATTCTCTGATGATTATATATACGTATTGTGATTTTGGTGTATGGTTATTGTTACCTATGGTATAGTCTCCCAATGAAATCGTTCATATAATCAACATAATTTAGTATAATCTTATATATGTTGAAGAGTTCATAAGATTATATTCCACTCACACCCATTCAATGTGATTTAGGATGATGAATTATACAATGTATGGGCATATGGGTCATTTAAGGGTTTCCTTCAACCTAGTTAAGAATCTGATTATTTTCATAACAATAGTGGGTTCACCATACATTGTTTCAATTATTAATTTACACTAATTAATATAAATATTTATTATTATTTATTGTTAATTAGTATCATTACATAATAATTATTAATAAAAAATTATTTTATTTTTTTCATTATAAAATTTATTATTATGATTAAATATTATTAATTTATATAAATTAGATAATTAATTATTGTCAATATCATTATTAATTCACAAAATAATTTATTGTAATTTTTGTAATGATTTATAATGGGATACAATATAAATAATCACATTTGGATTTAATTTTATATAGGTTGAACCCAAAATTTTATAGGTAAAATTTGGTTTATAGTATTTTAAAACATATTTGGATTGATTGTCCATATAAAATGATGTCCTAGCCAGAATTAGGTTTGTTATTAATAATTGTATCCTTTTGGGATTGAATCAATGCTTTTAATGAGGCGAATCCATGAAAAAAACCATGGATATTGGACAATGTAAGGACTTTAACAATTAGAAATGAAATTATATAGGGAATGGAGTACAAAATCTCCGGGTGATGCTCAACCAAAATTGAAATCATTGAATAATAACATGAAACATGTAGAAATCCCAGTAATTCCATTTAAGGAAGAAACATACAATGTGACTTTCATGAGGCAAAATCCATCCATATTTAGTGGGTCTCCCAATCCATTAATTTTTATAAATGTATGAACACATTATAAATGGTATCTTTTATACTGTGTTGCCTGATGCATAAAAATATTGTTTTAAATTCATATCATTTAGAATTTGAATATTAACAGTGGTATACTCTCATAATGATTATAGGCAGGATAATGAGATTAATACTATGATGTTAGCAGAGTTGAAGAAAATATTTTTTAGTATATATTTCTATTAAATGATTTTTTTAAAAAATATCTATAAAATTCATTGAGATGGAGAAAAAATATGAGTAATGAACTCGAATTAATGAATAAAACATTATAAGAATTTCATATATCTCTTTTAGATTAATAATTAACTCAATCGGAAAAAACCAATTGTTTATATAGTGGTATAAAACTAATTCTAGGAGTTAAAGTTCTGTTAATGGAATTTGGTAGATTTGAAGAACATTTTTTTGTTCTATAAAGGTGGAAATAGAAATTGGTTACTATAATTATTATCATTATTTTAAGGATAAAAGGAGGAAAAATAGTTTTATCAAGACTTAAATGATAACCCCATTAAGGAATGATGATTCATCTTCCTACATTTTAAGGATATGAGAAGAATAATGAGAACGGATTTCATCAATTAAATAGGTAATGATTTATTTTTAGAATATAAGCCCATCAAAGACATTAATAATGTAGGTATATAAATAATTTAATTAATGATCATCACAATACACCCCAAAAAATATATATTTTGAATTTTATGAAGTATGGACCTTACACCATCTAGTGCCACAATCCAAGGGTAAACAATAAAATCTCATAAAAACCAAATTTAAGTGAGTAAAGGAAATCCTATCGAGTTAAAAATTAAAAAATGGTCACAAAAAAAGTTATTTATATTTTCTTACATAATCTAACATATAATTTAAAATGTATTATTTTCTAATGGATCTACCCACTCCTATTTATCTATAATTATTTCTATGAGCCTCAAAGTACCTCCCAAATTATAAGATATTTAATTACCATATAAACAACTTAGTGGTTTTATGATTCAAACCCAATATTATAACTCTAAAATCATATAACATTGTGGGATTATTATTTCTATAAATATTATTTTTCATTATTTAGTTTATTGTGATGTGATTGTTAGAATGGGTTGGCTATGTTGACCTCGAAAAATTGTTATTTTTTGAGATTGGATCGTTTTCTTTAATCATCCAAATTGTCATATGATTGTATATCAATAAAAATATATTTATTAGATCCATATGTAAATTACTTATTTAATATAATACTTAATTAAAAATAAAAGGGGGTATATAGCTCAAATGGTTTTGTTGAATGTCAATATTGAGTAATTAGTGATTTGGAATGAATTAATTGATTTTTTTAATGAAAATATTCACTGTCATCCCTTAGATCTACAGGTTGAATTTTCCATTGAACTTATAACGTATGTTATCATAATATAAATTTAACATTATAATAGAATTTATATTTAAAATAATGAATAAAATAATAATCTTAATGAGAAGCTATTTAATGGATTTATACACACAATTTATTCCCCACATGGTACACCCATATAATATTTTAAGAAGAAAGATGGATCAGTTCCTCTATACATTGATTTTCATGAACATATCTAGATCCTAATGAAAAACATTAATCCTCTTGACTATTTTGATGAATTTAATAATCAATTTTAGGTTTAAGAAAACTAAAAAATACATAACATAGATCTAGATATCATCAATTAATGGTGAGAATATAATATATATATATATATGATATATTTCACCTAAGATATGCACACTATGAATACATAGTAATTCATTCATATTTAAAAATTTCTGCTTATCATACTATATTGGATAAATATAATCACTAGATATACCCCAATCAATTTACAGTAGATTTTATAGATTATAATATCATATATTCCAATATATAGTTAGTGAATTATTATAATTTGATGTATTTTTAAGGACATGATAACGGAGAAAATGTATACCGAATTAACCAAGGGTGTTTTATTGATAAAAAAATTGTCATTATTGGGTAATATAAATACAAGAGGGTGAATATTAAAAGATCATTAAAATAAATAGGTTATTAAATAATTTCTCCAACTAAATATTATAATATATAAATGATGGTTTCTTTGATTGTATGGATACTATTGATTCTTTGTGAGAAATTTCTCATGAATATATATACACTAATAATGTTCGCATATAACGAAGTGATGTTCCTCTTGATAGTTAAATTAATGGGTTCAATTCGTGTAACATCCCAGGTAAATAAAGAATATGAAATTTTTATATTTTTTAATATTTTTAATTTTATTATTAATTTTATATTAAAGGGGGTGTTATGTTTGATTGCATACTCAATAACCAACAACGTGTTTCTATAAAATCATACATTGCACACAATGTTGAGTTTTACTAAAAATAATATAATATTATTATTATTTTTAATGGTAGTTACCACCTAGATATTGTAATGGAAGGAATAAATAGAAATAACTACAAAATGATTATACATGATTGTTAAATATTTTTACATTTATCCAATAACAGTTAGATGCTTAAAATTTGAATGACTCTAATTTAAATTAAAATCTTGATTTATGGACATTTAATGGCGACCCTCCTTAAATATATTTTTATTCACTTTTATAAGTTATTATTAACAAAATAAATTTCATATTTAGAATTTGGACTTCAAAATTATCTTTGGGTAAATGTTTGGTATTTTTCGGATAAAATAAATTTTTTTTTATGAATAGTAAAAAATGATGTATTTTAATTCCAAACTGTTGTTTAATCTAGTTTATTTATATGGTTAGATTATTAATTTTTAAATGGTTTTAAAGTGTAATTAGATAATAGGTTTACCATTTAATCCAATTTCTCTCATTGAAATTAATTTCAGATTGAAACTAGGCATAAACCAGTGTCATTCATCGAATAGTTAATAATTATAAAAAATGGGTTGTTCGTTTTG
Organism: Viscum album; assembly: GCA_963277665.1. NCBI lineage: Eukaryota > Viridiplantae > Streptophyta > Magnoliopsida > Santalales > Viscaceae > Viscum > Viscum album. The sequence goes on along the minus strand of OY728129.1, from coordinate 608,124,134 downwards.
ATAGTGGTAATTAATTTACAATTCATTTCTTCATCTTCTGTGTTTTGAATTTAGAAAAATGGATTTCATATTTATAATCAGTAGGTCTAATGTTTTTATACAGGTAAATTGTATTTTTAGTCATTATGAATAATTACTTCAGTAAAAAGTTTATTTACCACGGCTAAAAGGTAAATCTGGTAAATAAGGGTAATCAAATATATTTTTAATAATATAAAATTACTCTAACATGTGTCCAAATCCTATTTATTGATACATATCTTAACGTGGTCATATTTGAGTCGATTTTGGCACCCCATTAGGCCACATGGGAGTGATAATGACACTTTATTTTTATTAACATAAAGTAAAGTAAAAATTGACATAAATAAATATCTTTTAGTAAATTAATTAATACATTAGAATTTATAAGTTAGAATTTTAACTATAAATATTATTTGAAACAATAAAAATATTTAATAAATAATGGTAACTAAATTATAATTATTAGGAATCAAATAAATTAAATTATTTATGACACAATAATGATACAATGTTTATCTCTTTAACAAAAGACTTAAAATAATACGATTATAATGATTAAAATAATGTCCAAAACCATTCATATTTTTATTGGAGGATATTAATTCAACGATTGGTCATCTAATATTCTACATAAATAAGTTATCTACCTTTATATGCCTATAATCATTATATAATAAAATAATTGTTTCACACTTTAATAAAGAGCCCCTCCTCCCACTTATAAAAATCCCTCACATCTAACCCATCAATCACAGCTCTAAATACCCTTGTATAAAACAAAACCTACCCAAATAAGCTATCATTATTCATGTATTCTATCTATAATACTTAACTTAGGCTGAATGAACATCAAGAAACCCTTTTGGTTCAAACCAAAGGGAGTTACCCGATTTAAAGGTAACGTCTTCTCTTATGTTATTTTGTTTTATATTACATATCCAATGGAAAAAATATTTTTATTCATTTATTTTGTACCAAAAAAAGTATCCTAAATATACTAGGATGTTTTTATGAAATTTATTATAACTACAATTTCACACACCTCCATCGAATGGGTAAAGAACATACCTTTCTGTGGATGGTAAACTAACGCCTCACGAAATGATGATTGTTCAATTATCTCCTACCGCCTCTTATGGTGGCCAATATGATGTCATTGTATTTATATATGATATATGATATAATTATTTTTTCTATATGATTCTATATTTTTCATTTATATCATACCTTTAGGGATTCCATTATTGGTAAAGGCGCAAATTTCATTTAGGACGTGCGGATTTTCGCCCCCTCAATGTTATAAGACTCGTTAATTCTGTATGTTGGAAGTATTCGAGATGGAGTTAATAATATTATATATGATATTATATTGGAATTAATTATAATAATGTATCATTACATTTTAATTCCATTAAATATGTAAAATAAATGAAATTAGCATTCACGTGTACGTATGGCTTACTGTCTCCATGAACTATGCATTTCATTTTTACCTTCACATATTATGTACTATTATAAATACTTACATACATATATACACATATATATATATAATAGATATATATGATATATATGATATCTATATAATTAAAATAATTTTGGAGACAATAGAATTTTAACCGCATAGACCACTTGTAAATATATGATGTTCATTTTTTACTCAAGTATCAAATATCGAAAAAAAGACAGTTATTAACTTAAATGACTACATAATGTCTATAACATGGTAATATTTGATATAAAAGGAATAAAAAAAATTAAAAATTTTCGTAATATAGTGGTAACTAACATATGTTTATTATTCTGGAAGAACAAGAAACAAATGAGTCAAGTTAGGCACGGGGTAAGGGGTTTCTTATCCCACATTTAATTCCGTGAGATTTCCATTATTCGTCACTAATTTATTGAATTTGGTGTGTTTTTACATCCATTTGATATATATTATCATGATTATATTTATATTATTGTAATTATGTAATTCAATTGGTGGTTATTTACTTTGGTTCAAATGACTCGATTGATTACAATGTGGTGAGGGGTTTTTATCTTGCTTTTTATTCCCGCAAGATTCAAGATATATTGCCACTATTTATTTTTCTGTGGTTTATGTACTACCCATTATTGGATTAATTGTGTAATATAAATAAATTTATGGGTATTTACATCATAAGTTTAAGATTCGTCTTTGATGGGGTGTATGTTTCGTATGTTACCAAATCGGTAGGGTAACCTTTCACCCTCTTTTTTTAAAAGAATTATTTTCATTATGTCTTTTAATTTAAAAAATATTATGTTGGGATATATTATTCTATAGCCTTATTACTATAATTGTTATGTCCTTCTGATGATATATCCTTTTCTCTCTCATCAATTCATTTTCTGAGATTTAATGTGATTCCCCTTGGCTGTCAAGTATATGTAAGTGAAATTATTCAACCAATTTCAATTCTTTTTTTTAAACTTCTTCTTCTTGATTATATCATCCTATGAATATATGTGAATAACCTATGTTTTTTTATACTTAATATCAACTTATATCGAGTGTATTATTATTTTTCACACTTTTTTATGTAATTAATTTATCCTTAATCTAAAGACACATTTTTTATAAGGGATTTCGTCTCAATTTATATTCCATTGAGACTTTATTATTGTTATGCACAAATTAACTTCTATTTAGTGTATATACTATCCTTTGTCAGATTATATCATGAATATTTTTATTCTCATGATATTATAATGTTCTGATTAAATGTTATTTTTCAATTATTTGTACTCAAGAGTCCCTCATTTGGTTAAATACTCTTTAACTAATATATCCTATTAAATTATTAAATGATTTATTCTTATAAATATTTTTCATTATTGTCCATGTTTTCAAAATGGGTTTTTGGATTTATTTATATTTAAATCAATGTTTTCAAATGATAATTCATTTAAAGGAATCAAAGTGGTATGGGGCACTATGATTCAAAAATTTCATTATTAAATGTTTTAAATGGTTTTGAAAATGATTTGATAAAAAAAATTATTTCAATATCATGATTTGATATATTATGATTGGAATGTGGAAATGGTTTATTTCCATTATTCTTGTGTTATGTGTTATAAAAATCTAATGGTTATTTGGAATGGTTTATGTATATGGCCGGTTCCATGATAAACCTAGGCCTGGTGATCCCGAGATAGCTCTCCAATGCATTGGATAACTTGACAAATGTAAACATAAATTTTATCCTATGTGATTTAGTGAGTTGATTTAGGTAATATACTATGATTTTTGTTATAAATTTTACTCCTTATTTAGTTGTGATAGCTACAATGTAATTATGATATGGATGCCACAAGTTACCTTTGTGATTTATGATTTCTATGTGTTATTCATAAATCTTATGATTTCATATGGTATGTTATGATTGAAAAGAATGGTAGAATTTATATGTATTTATTAATGGTATAATGTTTTAATTATTTATTTTATAACCATTACTGAGCTTATTTATGCTCATACCATGTTTTTTAAATTTTTTCCACATGAATTAAAGATGAATAAGGGTCAATGATGGAATTATGGAAAAATCATTCGATCTAAAACATGGAACTATGAATGTTTATTTTTAAGAGTATTTATTTAAAAAAAATTGATACTGATTTGTATTGAATAAATGTAACATTCAGGTTGATATGAAATATTTATGGCCTAATTCTATAAAACATTATACCTGAAAAGATCCTCAATGTGAATCATTCATTTAATTCAAGATTATGTATTATTTATGGACGATTCCTTATCATTGGTATAAAGAATCAGTTTATATTACATTAGAGGATAGGGTATTCTTTATGAATAAGTGGCATTACTGTAACACCCCAAGCTTCTACGGTACACTTCTCTTTGAATAATGCGATAGCGTGTGTTGTACGCAACATCGAGTTCTAACACACCACAACCAATATAACTAGCCGTAATGAATAGTAATACCTACTTTTTGAAATTTTATAAATTTTATCTCTCCAAATGGACTTCATTTTTCGATTTGGAATATCGAATTTAGCCTAGGGTGATATTTTTGAACTTTTCGGATAACATTTATATTTTAATGAATAGTGAAAATTACTAAATTTTAATTGAAAACAATTTTTTTCAATCGAAATAATTTATATTGATAAATTATGAATTTTATTTTATTTAAAGTATATTTAGAATATATTTTTACCTTTTAATACAATTTTGGTCATTTTACATAATTTTACAATTAAACCGGACATAAACAAGTGTCAATCTTTTGACAGTTATTATCTCTTAAAAACACGATTTTTGTTTTAACAACGGGAATTAATTTTAAATTAATTTACACCACTTATGTGATTTTAATTTGGAAAAATCGATTCCATATTTTGAATCAGGATGTTCATATTGTGTAAATATGTAGTTTTTATTTTTAGACATTTTGAATAATTATTTCGGTAAATATTTTATTTACCATGGTAAAAGGTAAATCCGTAAACAAGGGTAAAAAAATTATACTATAATAATACTAAATTACCCTAAAACGTGTCATAACCTTATTTGTGGATAGATGTCCGACAATGCTATCTTTGGGTCTATTTTGGGACCCCATGGAGCCAATTGTAGGTGACAGGGACACTTTATTTTAATTAAGTTAAAATAAATACAAAAATGACAAAAGCATATATCGTTAAGAAAAACAATTTTTACATTGGGTTATATATGTTGGATTTTCGACTATAAATATTCATTAGAAATCTAAAAGGATTTCCTACATAATTATAATTTATTTATAATTTTTCGACATAATATAATTTAATTTATTTATCACACAATGGTGATGCAGTAATTACTAAATTAATAAAAAATTAAAATAATTGATATTAAAAACACCCAAATAAATATAATTTCAGACTTTTTATAAATTAAACTAATTTTAAAGGATAATAAGACATGTTAGGATTTATTAAACTAACTTTATTCGAAGTAATAATTTTGTTATGAGTTTTTCAAAAATCAATTATTGAATAGTTTCAAAATTGACATAAAAGAGTTTTTAAAACAAATATTATATTATTAATTGATATTAAATTACTAAAAATATACGTTTCGGCCAGTAAAATCATATCATGATAGGTGTATCATTAATGTACCACTTGAGGTTCTCTTGGAAGTATATAGTAAATTTATTAACCATATAATATAAAAATGCAAAGAGACATTGTAAAAGTGAAACTAATTAATGAAGAGTTAATAATTAAAGATAAGGTTAATATAATGACCAAACCTATCTATATTATATTGGCTGGGTGGTGTTCGACCCATACCCACCTTAACATTTCAATAATCCACTTTGGAGACATTAGAAACAGAATATGAATTTATTATAAAATAATATTTCTAGCTTTTCCAAAGTTGCCCCTCACCCCTCTAATAAAAGGGAACTGCTCCTTCTCATTAATTAACACCTTAAAATCCTTTTGGTTCTGCCAAACTCTGCCCAAATACTCTCTCAACTTCCCTCACTTCATCTAATAGGGCTTCCTTTTTCCAGAAATCCATCTTGGGGAGCCATTTTAATTAAATCAATAGGAAAACCCCGAAGAAGAGGTAATGATTTCACCACCCTTTTACAAGTTCATTTCTTCTTCCAAATCATCTTTCTTTGTTATTAAAATTATAAAAAAATAACTCCAGTATATTATATATACATTTATGTTATTATAAACATTTTACATCAATATTTATTTATTCTATCCATCCATTGAGTAACATGTCACCACACGTGCGTATGTACGACTTACAGTCTCCACGTCATGGTGTAATTGTTATTCAATAAATTATTATTTGGATGTGTATAATAATGATATGTAATTCATGTAAATAATAAATATAACATGATAATGATTCTGTATATATGATATACCATACAATTATATATTATTTTAATATTAAAATAATGATATTGTCGCTCGTGCGTACGTACGGACTACCGTCTCCACGAATGTGATGAGATTCATTCTCCATCATATCCATCCAAGTATAAATATAATTTGATGATTAATAATAGTATATAAGGACTTGATATCATTCTGGATATGAATATGATACAACCTATCCATGACAAGCACATCTTACGTAACAAAACATATAACAGAAAACGAGTAAGTTAACACCCGAAACAATGAGAATACTAAGATATTATTAACAAATCAATGTTAAAAGATCATATATGATATCATATTGATGTATATGATTCGTGTATAATTTAATAACAATTATTTAACCATTATACCATATGTTAACCTACCTCAAACCAAGCAAAAGTACACGTTAAGGGTTTATTTCGCAATCTTTTCATTATCAGAGGTTGTATATACGTAATAATCTACTGGGATTTCATTATCATCCACATCCATGTTTCTTAAAAATGTATTTCAAAACATTTTTTACTATTTACTAGAATATGGGTTAAATTCATTTATCCCTTGTTGACTTTTATAAGTGGTTTATAAAGGAATCATTCCGCCTTTTTCCAAACAAGGTCATTTTTAACCTTTTCGACAGAATTAAGGTAAGAATGTTTTTTTAACTTATACAGCGGGTGCGGCTATTTTCTGCCGTTATAAAATCATCGAAGCTTCCATTACAAGTTTATATAAATATTTTCAAAGAAAATGTTTTATTTTATAAATATATGACTTTTAAATGATTTCAAAATAGAAAGAGATATTTCTTTAAAAAGAGTTTTGATTTCACCTATGTCATCATCCTTTGATGGATTTTACGCTTATTTGAAGTTGATTTATTATGATACAAAACTTTTATATTTTATTGAAATTTTTTTGATATGTTTGACTGTGGATGTGTTATTTTTATACCATTCATGGTTTATGAATGCAGTGTTTACATTTCGTATGCTTGATTTAATACGAATGTTTATGTTATGTTTAAACCTTTTCATATGGGAATGCATTGGACTTAATATGTGACAGGTGGAGCCCACTATAGCTCCTCAATGCATCGGTTGGTCTCTTGAGACAAACTAGTGTCTTGGAACAAGGCCTTGAAAAAATCTTATTGGTAGTCTTGGCACGAGGCCTTGGCTATGTGGTTATAATAGTCTGGCATTATGCATTACATCATTATGAAAGTGGTTATTGATATTGCATGTGATTATTCGATTAGTAGAATATCCATGTGAATAAGTAAATGGAATTATTTCATTTCATTTTTTCCATACTATGTTGAATTTCAAGTTTAAAAGGCTTTTGTTTTAGTTATACATTGCATTACATGTTTATTCTTATTTATAAAAGTTTCCACTATATTGTTATCCTTACTGGGCATTTGAGCTCACCCCTTTCAATGTTTTATTTTTCCCATCATGTGAAGAAGTAATTAATGAATGACCTACAGGGATAATATGTGGGGATATGTATGTGGACTACGAAGAAAATATTTTGTATAGTTCTCATTTTTATGAAGTAATGTAAGACTTATGAATATATCTAGTGTTTCCAAGGCTACTAAACTAATTGGTCTTTCGAGACTTGATATGTTTTGTGATAATGGAAATGTTATGTAATAATGCACCAACTCTGGTAACTGGGGTCAGGGCAATACAGTTGGTATCAGAGGAAGTTTAGTACAAACCTTGGAAGCTAGATTTAGATAAACTCTGATTAGAGCACATATATTTAAGATGGAAATTGAGGATTAGTATAGAAGAACATCCTAGAAATTTGGTATTGTAGAGATTTTGTGAGTTTTTCGAGCAATACATCCCTGTCTAGATTCGAGCAGGTAGAGGAGGCTCTGGCACAGATGTACCTAGGGGTAAAACCCAAAAACACTTCTTTGAGCTAGACTCGAACGAGAACTGGTGCACGATAATGGGCTTTGCTGCACTCTTGGTTACGAAAATCCTAGGGGATATGCTTAGGATAACTCTCATTTTCTTTACAAATAATTATGAAGGGTTTATGAGTATATACTTCCTCAAAGAAAATATTTTTATGATTATGGATTATATCCATAAATAGTTCAATTTATGTTAAGTGTTTTATAAGTATGGGATTATGTATATTGATTCATAAACTGATCTAGTTTATGCCATTGTTTAGAAATGGTGCCTAGTGGAAGAAATGGAAACTCTATCAATGCACACAATCCATGTAGGGATTTCCCTCCTGCTCAAGATAATTATAGTGGAGATGGTGATGCAACTGGTGCCGATTAGCTAATCACCATACCAGGACTACTTACTCAGGTTATGAATAATAACCATACCCGTATGGAGGACCATGATCCACAGTGTGGATGATCAATGTCAGATCGATTCATGAGGCAACAACCACCAACATTCAATGGGTGTAAAAATCCCTTAGTTGTTGAGCAATGGATAAATTCACTAGAGAAAATATTTCAGGCTTTGGGAAATAGGGAAAGGGAAAAATTTATCATGGAAGTTTACCACCTCACTGGAGACGCTGATCAATGGTGGTCATTGATTCAAAACACGAAGTATGATGATGAAGTATTAAATATGGAATGGAGGGAGTTCAAAGATATGTTTTTAGAAAATTACTTTCCTCGTGACCATCAAGCATATTTGGAAATGCAATTTCATAGTCTGAGACAAAATGAGGATGATAATGCTGTAAAGTATGAGGATAAATTTACAAGGTTAGCAATGTATTCTGGAGATTATATACGTGACCCCAAAAGTAAGATTGATTTATTCTTTGATTGGTTAAAACCATTTCTCCGTTGAGCATTAGTCTCACTATCCTTTTCATCATACGAAGACTTTGTCTCATGTGCTATCAAGACTAAAAAATAATTCTCAATGTCTTATGACTTTAAAGCAAAGAAAGAGATGAAGAGATCTGCTGGTCTATCTGGGAATGGAAATAAGGGGAATAAGGGAATGGTTGAATATCCATCCTATAGTAAATGTGGGAAGAAACACCCCAACACTTACTTAAAGGGAATGGGTGTCTGTTACAAGTGTGGTGAAAAAGGACACCAAGTTCGTGATTGCAAAGGGAAGAAGGAAGCTACCAATGTTCAGTGCTACAATTGTAGGGATATGAGACATTATGAAAATGAATGTCATAAGCGTCAAGGGAACTTACCTCTGAAAAGGAAAAGGGATCAAGGCCATGATTATGCTATCACTTCTGCTGAAGTAGAAGCTCTGAAAGACGTGGTGGCAGGTAATTTAATGGTTTCCTCAAGTTTATAAAATGCATTATTTGATTCTGGATAATCGCATTGTTTCATATCTTCCCAGTTTTCTAAGAAAAATATATATTTCCAATTTTATTTTACAAGGGAGTTGTTAGTTAAAACTCCTAATGAAAGTAACATTGTAACAAAGTTTTGTGAATCAATCCCCATTAGAGCACATAAATGTTCTTTATCTGCTGATCTCATTTTCATACCTATGATTGTGTTTGATATAATCCCCGGTATGGACTAGATTTTGGACTATGATGGGAAGATTTATTGTAAGAAGAATGAGGTTACGATTCTTGATGATGATGATAAGGAACACCTTCTCCTTAGAGCAGAATAGTCACCACCTAATTCTTATCTAGATCCACCCCCAGTAGCTCAACTAAATTCAATTATTGTGGAGGAAGATAATGAAATGACTATTGTTAAGGAAAGTAAAGTTCAAATAGAGGGTGTAACTGTTGTGAAAGAATATGTAGATGTGTTTCCGGACAATTTCCCTGGACATCCTCTAGAACAAGAAGTTGAGTTTTCCATTGATTTAATTTCTGGATCAAGGCCTATATCGAAGACCCCTTATAGAATGGCCACTATAGAATTAGTTGAACTAAAGAAACTACTATAGGAATTGAGTAATAAGATATTTATTCTCCCTAGTGTTTCTCCATGGGGAGCCCCTGTTATTTATGTTAAAAAGAAAGATGGATCTATGAGGTTATGTATCGACTATAGGGAGATCAATGCAATAACAATAAAGAAAAAGTGTCTCATACCTCACATTGATGATTTATTTGACCAACTTCATGGAGCTCAATACTTTTCAAAAATTGAACTTCGATCTGGATACCATCAGTTGTGTGTAAAGAAGTTAGACATTCCGAATGTAGCATTTCAAACTAGGTACGGGCATTACGAGTTTACAGTAATGACATTTGGATTGACTAATGCACCATCTGTATTCATGGATATGATGAATAGAGTTTTCAAGTAATATCTAGATGAATTTGTGGTGGAATTTATTGATGATATCTTGGTATACTCCAAAAGTTACGAAGATCTAGAAAATCACATACGCATTATCCTGAAGACTCTGAGATGACATGAGTTATATGGGAAGTTTAGAAAGGTTGAATTCTGGCTTTAGGATATTTCTTTTCTTGGCCATATTGTCTATAAAGATTGAATATCTGTTGATCCTTCTATTACCAAGGAAATCCAAGAATGGCCATCACCTATGAGTATAACTGAGGTACGCAGTTTTATTGGTTTGGCAGGTTATTATCGATGTTTCGTCCAGAATTTTTCCCGGTTGGATAACCCATTAACAAAGCTCACACATAAAAGGGTTAAATTTGTTTGGACAAAATAGTGTAATGAATGTTTCGAATAACTGAATATAAGATTAGTCAATTCTCTTATATTGACTCTACCATCGGGGAATGATGGTTTCGTTATTTATAGTGATGCATCGAAGAAAGGACTTGGTTGTGTCCTTATGCAGAATGATAGGGTTATTGGATATGCATCACGGCAGTTGAAAATCCATGAACAAAACTATCCTAATCATGATCTCGAGTTAGCATATTTGATCTTTTCTTTGAATATATGGAGGAACTACCTCTATGGTGAAAAATGTGGGATTTATACTGATCATAAGATTTTGAGGTTTATTTTCTCACAAAAATAACTCAACATGCGGTAAAAAAGATGGCTTGAATTACTCAAGGATTATGATTGTACAATATACTACCACCCGGGAAAAGAAATCAAGATGGCAAATGCTTTGAGCAGAAAAGATCATGGAGTTTTGAACAATATGAGAATTGAAAGTGATCCAATTTTCATGGATCTAGTGAATATGGACATGGGAATAACCATAGAAGGCGAAACATCAAATGTTTTTCAAATGGTTGCCAAACCATCTTTACTAAAAAGGATTAAGAGTTCTCAGACCGATGATGAAGATTCTCAAAATAAGATTAAAGCTATGAATGATGGGAGATTGAGAGACTTTGTGTATGAAGATGGAATTTTGAAATTTGGGAAGAGGCTTTGTGTTCTCTATATACCTGATCTAAAAAGGGAATTGTTGGATGATGCTCATAGTTCCAATTTCTCTGTAAACTCTGGGAGCACCAAAATGTATAGATATTTGAAGGAACATTTTTGGTGGGACAACATGAAGAGGGAGATTGCTGATTTTGTGTCAAGATGTATGGTTTGTCAACAAGGGAAAGCTGGAAGGCAACAACCTAGATGAGTCATGCAACCTCTTCCCATACCTGAGTGGAAAAGGGACACCATTAAGATGGACTTTGTCATGGGACTACCAAAGATTCCTAGAAGGAACAATGAAATATGGGTTATTGTTGATCATCTTACCAAGTCAACACATTTTATTTCTATAAGAGAAGATCTACAACTGGAACGTCTAGCAAGACTATATATTAATGAAGTTTTTAACTTCATGGAGTACCCCTATCGATTGTTTCTGATTGTGATCCCCATTTTACTTCATGATTTTGGAAGAGTCTTCAGAAATCCCGGGATACTGAACATCATTTGAGCACTGCCTACAACCCTCAAATAGATGAACAATTAGAACAAACTATTCAAACCTTAGAAGACATGTTTAGTTCTTGCTAACTTGACTTTCAGGGAATGTGGGATCAATATTTACCTCTGGTAGAATTTTCCTATAACAATAGCATCCATTCGAGTATTCAGATGGCACCATATGAAGCGTTATATAGAAAGAGATGTCACATAACAACCTGTTGGGATGATGTTGGTGAAATAAAACTTGTAGGTCCAGAACTGGTGGAGGAAACGATAGAAAAGGTGAAGGTAATCCAAAATCACATCAAAGAAACTCAAAGTAGAAAGATGAGCTATACTGATAATCGAATGATGGATTTTGAATTTCAAGTCGGTGATAATTTTTTCCTGAAGGTATCTCCATGGAAGGGAGTCATACATTTTAGTAAGAAAGGTAAATTGAGTCCTAGGTACATCGGACCATTCGAAATTCTAGAACAAATTGGGGTTGTAGCTTACCAATTGGCAATGCCTCCAAGTCTCTCCAAAGTTCACGATGTGTTCCATGTATATCTGTTGGGGAAATAAATTTATGAACCAACGCATGTACTCACCTATGAGGAATTAGAACTGGAACCCGATCTTTCTTATTGCGAAGAGCCCATCAGGATTCTTGATACGAGAGAACAAGTACTGAGAAACCGGACGACGCGTCTGGTAAATGTTTTGTATAGAAATCATAAGATGGAAGAGGCAACTTGGGAACCCAAGGAACATATGATGAAGAACCACCCGAGACATTTCATGCGGAAGTATTCTATAAATTTCAAGGACGAAATTATATGAAGGAGGAGAGAACGTAACACCCTAAGATTCTACGGTACTCTTCTCTTTGAATAATGCGATAGTGTGTGTTTTACGCAACATCGATTTCTAACACACCACAACAAATCAAACTAGCCGTTATGAATAGTAATACCTACTTTTTTAAATATTATAAATTTTATCTCTCAAAATGGACTTCATTTTTGTATTTGGAATATCGAATTTATCCTAGGGTGAAATTTTGAAACTTTTCGGATAACATTTATATTTTGATAAATAGTGAAAATTAGTAAATTTTAATTAAAAACAACTTTATCAATCGAAATAATTTATATTGATAAATTATGAATTTGATTGGTTTTAAAGTATATTTAAAATATATTTTTACCATTTAATACATTGTTTTTCATTTTACATAATTTTACAATTAAACCGGACATAAACAAGTGTCAATCTTTTGATAGTTATTATCTCTTAAAAACACGCTTTTTGTTTTAACGGGAATTAATTTTAAATTAATTTATGCCACTTCTGTGTTTTGAATTTGGAAAAATGGATTCCATATTTGGAATCAGGATGTTCATATTTTGTAAATAGGTATATTTTATTTTTAGAAATTTTGAATAATTATTTCTGTAATAATTTTTTTTACCATGGTTAAGGGTAAATCCGCTAAATAAGGGTTAAAACTATAATATTATAATAATACTAAATTACCCTAAAACGTGTCCTCACCTTATTGGTGGATACATGTCCTACCATAGTCATCTTTGGGTCGATTTTGTGACCCCATGGAGCCACATGTAGGTGATAGGGATACTTTATTTTAATTAAGTTAAAATAAATACAAAAATGACATAAGCATATATCATTTAGAAAAAAAATTTACATAGGGTTATATATGTTTTATTTTCGACTATAAATATTAATTAGAAATATAAAATTGTTTCCTACATAATTCTATTTTATTTATAATTTTTTGAGATTATATAATTTAATTTATTTATGACACAATGGTGATGAAATAATTACAAAATTAATAAAAAATTAAAATAATTGATATTATAAACACCCAAATAAATATAATTTCATACTTTTAATGAATTAAACTAATTTTATAGGATAATATGACATGTTAGGATTGATTAAATTACCTTTTTTTGATGTAATCATTCTTTTATGATTTTTAAAAAAATCAATTATTGAATAGTGTCAAAATTGACATAAAGGAGTTTTTAAAACAAATATTATATTATTAATTGATATTAAATTACTAAAAATCTAAGGTTCGGCCAAGAGACTTATGTAATTATAGGTGTATCATTAATGAACCTTTTGGGAGTCTTTTGGATGTATATAGTATTTTTATTAACCATATAATATAAAAATACAATGAGACATTGTAAAAGTGAATCTAATTAACGAAGAGTTAATACTTAATGATAAGGTTAATATAATGACCCAAACCTGTCTAAATTCTATTGGTAGAGTGGTTTTGGACCCATCCCCACCTTAACCTCTTTATAATACACTTTTGAGCCATTATAAACAGAATATGAATTTATTATAAAATAATATTTCTAGCTTTTCCAAAGGTGCCCCTCACCCCTCTTATAAAAGGGCACTCCTCCTTCTCATTAATTCACACCTTCAAAGCCTTTTTGTTCATCCAACCTCTGCCAAAATACTCTCTAAACTTATCTCACTTAATCCTAGAGGACTTCCTTTAGTCACAAAGCCATCTTAAGGAGCCCTTTTGATCAAATAAAAAGGAATAACCTGAAGAAGAGGTAATGATTTCACCACCCTTTTTCCTGTTCCATTCATCTTCCACTTCTTTTTCATTGTTATTACCATTATAAAATAATAAATCCAGTATATTATATATACTTTGATGTTATTATAAACATTTTACAACCATATTTCAGTATTCTATCCATCTTTTGAATAACATGTCACCATACGTGCGTACGTACGGCTTACCGTCTCCACGTCGTGGTGTAATTGTTATTCAATAAATTATTATTTTGATGGATATTATAATGATGTGTAATTCTTGTAAATAATAAAAATAACATGATAATTATTATGTATATATGATATAACATCTAGTTATATATTATTTTAATATCAAAAGAATGATAGTGTCGCTCGTGCGTACGTACAGACTACCATCTCCACGAACGCGATGACATTCATTCTCCATCATATCCATTCAAGTCTAAATCTCTTTTTATGATTAATAATAGTATATAAGGACTCAATATCATTCTGGATATGAATAAGATACAACCTATCCATGAAAAACACATCTTACGTAACAAAACATATAAAAGAAAATGAGTAAGTTAACACCCGGAACAATGATAATACTATGATATTATTAACAAATAAATATTAAAAGATCATATATGATATCATATTGATGTATATGATTATTTTATAATTTAATAACAATTATTTCACCATTATAAAGTTTTTTAACCTACCCCCAACCATGGAAAATTACAAGGTAAGGATTCATTTCACAATCTCTTCATTATTCGAGGTTGTTTATACGTAATAATATACTGGCATTTCTTTATCATCCACATCCATGTTTCTTAAAAATGAATTTCAAAACATTTTTTTACTATTAACTAGAATATGGGTTAATGTCATTTATACCCTTGTCGACTTTTATAAGTGTTTTATAAAGGAATCATTCCATTGTTTTCCAAACAAGGACCTTTTTATCCTTTTCGACAGAATTAAGGTAAGAATGTTTTTTTAACTTATACGGAGGGTGCGGCTATTTTCTGCCGTTATAGGATCGTCAAAGCTTCTCTTACAAGATTATAAAAATATTTTCAATGAAAATGTTTTATTTTATAAATATATGACTCTTAAATGATTTCAAAATAGAAAGAGATATTTCTCTAAAAAGAGTTTGGATTTCATCTATGTCATCATCCTTTGATGGATTTTATGCTTATTAGAAGTTGATTTATTATGATACAAAACATCTATATTGTATTGATGTTTTTGTGATATGTTTGACCGCGGATGTGTTATTTTTATACCATTCATGGTTTATGGATGATGTATTTACATTTCTTATACTAGTTTTAATACGAATGTTTATGTTATGTTTAAACCTTTTTATATGGTAATTCATTGGACTTAATATGTGACGGGTGGATCCCACTATAGCTCCTTGATTCATCGGTAGGTCTCTTGAGACAAACTAGTGTCTTGGCACAAGGCCTTGGCAAAATCTTTTTTGTAGTCTTGGCATGAGGCCTTGGCTATGTGGTTATGATATTCTGGAATTATGAATTCCATCATTATGAAAGTGTTTATTGATATTGCATGTGATTATTCGATTAGTAGAATATCCATGTGAATAAGTAAATGGCATTATTTCATTTTATTTTTTCCATACTATGTTGAATTTCAAGTTTAAAAGTCTTTTGTTTTAGTTATACATTGCCTTACATGTTTATTCTTATTTATGAATGTTTCCGCTATATTTTTATCCTTACTGGGCATTTGAGCTCACCCCTTTCAATGTTTTATCTTTCTGAGGTTTTGAAGAAGTAATTTATGAATGACCTGCAGGGATAATATGTGGGGATATGAGTGTGGACTATGAAGAAAATATGTTGTTGTCGTTTTCATTTTTATGATGTACTGTAAGACTAATGAATATATCTAGTGTTTCCAAGGCAACTAAACTAATCGGTCTTTCGAGACTTTATCTTTCTTGTGATCATGCCAATGTTATGTAATAATGCACCGACTCTCGGTAACTGGGGTTGGGGCGTTACAATTACCATAATGGTTAGGATTTTATAAAGAGTCATGGTAATTTTAGATAATGTGAATGATTTTAATATAACCTGAATATGCATATCTTAGTATTTTCGCTCCTCGTATGAAATTATATGATGATTTTGCTGATATACTCACACTTACCTTTTAGGTTTCACTAAATGGTAGGATCAAGTAGGTACCAAAGTAACATTGGATGTGAAGAAAACTGGGATGGTTTTCTGAATGAGAAACTGAATAAAATGGGAGGTGTAATTAGACCTCTTGTGGTTATTCTAAACCAACTATATGGAGTCATGACTGACCACCCGAAACATGGTGATTTTTATTGGGAATCGTATATGCGAGAAACAAATCCCCATATGAGATCATGTAATAATTGTAAAGGTAATTATATTAAATAACATATGTGTCAAGGATGTGGAAATAATATCATTTTAAAATGTTTCACGGGTAAGAGAAGATGTTATAGATGTGTAAGTGTAGGTCATAATACAGGAGCCTTCCATTTTAAAATAAAGCATCTAGTTAACTCAATGAAAGGGAATGTAGTTCTTTATGAGGGATCAATTGGATATTTTAAATGTTGGGTGGATGGTCATTATACAAATAGATGTCCTACAATGATGGTTTGTAAATGGGATAACTAGAATCATAAAAATATATGTTTACCAATATGTAATTCTATTTCTATGGATGGAAAACTTACGCATCCTAAAACGATGATTGTTCAATTTAATCCGATCACCTATCATGGTGGAAATTATGATGACATTTTATTAATATATGAAATATAATATTTTTATGTTTTAATTATTATTCTGTAATTTTTATTTATAGCATAACTTTATGGTTTCCATTATGGGTAAACGTGATAAATTCATTTTAGGGCGTGCGGACTACCTCCCCCTCAAAGTGATATGACTCGTTAATTCCATATGTGGGAAATATAAAGGATGGATTTAATGATATTATATATGATATTATACTGGAATTATTTTATACATATGTATCATTATGGTTTAACTCCATTAAATACGAAATAGAAATGAAATTTGCGTTCATGCGTACGAACAACTTACCGTCTCCATGAACGGTGTATTTCATTTCTTAACTCAAAATGTAATTTACTGGGATAAATACATATATATAATGGATATGTAATATATATATATGATATCTATATCAATAATATTATTTTTTATACAATATACTATTGGCTACAAAGACAACTTGTAATACAAGAAGTACATTTTTTACTCAAGTTACAAATATCAAAAAAACGACCCTTATAAAGTTAAATGATTACATAATGTATATAACATGGAAATATGTGATATAAAAAGAATAATAAACATGAATAATTTTCTTAATCAATTATAAATTAGCTTATTTTTATTATTCAGGAAGATCAAAGAACAAATGAGTCAAGTCAGACACAAGGTAAGAGGTTTCTTATCTCACTTTTAATTCCATGAGACTTCCATTGTTTGCCAATAATTTCTTTCTTGTTGTGTATTGTGTAAAACCATTTGATATATATTATAATTATTCAATTTATATTTATTTTATTTTGTGATATATTTAGTGGTTATTAACTTTTTTTCATAGGACTTTATTTATTTCAACGTGGTAAGGGGTTTTTCTATCACATTTTATTCTCATGAAATTCTGGATATATTGCCCCTATTTCGTTTTATTTGGTTTATGTACTGCACATGATTGCATTAATTTTGTAATATACGTAAATTTATGGTTATTTACAACTTCATTGTATGATATGTCTTTCATGGGGTGTATGTTTCGTAAGTTACCAAATCGGTAAGGGAACCATTCACCCTACTCTTTTTAAAAGAATTATTTTTGTTATGTCTTTTAATTTTCATATTCTTATGTTCGAATATATTATTATATATCCTAATTAACGTAAATTTTATTTCAATGTGATGAGATAACATTTTATCTATAATCAATTAATTTTATGAATTTTAAAGTGACGTCGTTAGGCAATCATGTTTCTATAAGGGGACTTCTTCTCCCAATTTCAATTATTTAGGTTAAACTAATAATTGTTGATTATATCATGATATGAATATGTTTGGAAAAACTCTGATTGTTTCACACATAATATCCCTTTATATTGAGTGTATTAGTTTTTTTTCACACATTATTATGTAATTGATTTATCCTTAATATAAGGATACAGTTTTTATATGAGATTTCATCTCAATTTATATTCCATTGAGGCTTCATTGTTGTTATGCACCGATTCTCTCATATGTGGTGTATATACTGTCCTTTTCCATATTTTATCAGGAATACCTTAATCTCATGATATAATAATGTTCCAATTAATTTTTATTCATCAATTATTTGTATTGAAGCATCTCTTATTTTGTTAAGAACTATTTAACTAAAATGTCATTTTAAATTTTTAAAAGATTTATTACAGTAAATATTTCTAATTAATGTGTATATATTCAAAATGGTTTTGATGATTTATTAATATCGATATTATTGTGTTCAAATGATAATTCATTTAAAAGTTTCAATGTGTTATAAGACACTTTGATTAAAAAATCTCCTTATTAGATGATTTAAATGGGTTTGAAAATGATTTGATATAGCATTTTTTATTTCAATATCAACATTTGATATATTATGATTGGAATGTGGAAATGTTTTATTTTTATTATGCTTGTGTTATGTGTAATGAATATGATATGGTTATTGGACATTGTTTATGTATACATGTAGTTCCATGACAATCCTATTGTGGGTGAGCCCGAGATTACTCTTCAATGCATTGGGTAACGTGACAAAGGTAAACATGAAAGTTTATCATAAGAGATATAGGGAATATAATGTAATGGGAATTGAAAATTTAACTCTATACATAGCTGTGATAGCTACAATGTATTTATTATAAGGATGCCTCAAGTTACCTTTATGATTTATTAGTTCTTTGTGTTATTAATAAATCTTATGATTTCATAAGGAATGTGATGATTGAAAAGTATGGTTTAATTGATATGTATTTGATGATTTGTAATCCTTTCATTCCATACGATATAACCCATACTGATCTTTTTATTCTCATCCTTTTTTTTTAAATTTTTTCCACAAAACCTATAGTTGAATAAGGATCAAGGATGGGATCAAAAAAATTCAAGCTGTTTAAAACATGGATCTAGACATGTTTATTTTTAACAATTTTTATTTTATAATTAAATGGATACTAAGTAGTAGTGTCTACAGGTAATATTCATGTTTATATGAAATATTTATGGCCCAATTTTATAGAACTATAATCATGAAAAGATCCTCAATGTGGATTATTCATTTAATTCAGGACTTTTTAATGTTTAATGTCGGGTCCCTATAATGAATATAGGTTTAATTTTTTATCTGAAGAAGTAATGAATATCATAAGATGAAAATATAAAGTTTTAATTAATTAAAATTTTTAATGGAATTTTTGTATTGGAAGAGGATGATGTTTTCCTCAATATTTAAAAATGGATGAAAGTTAGATTGTGTGTAAAAAAATTTCACTAAAAGATTAGTATTGGGATAATAATATACAAGGGTTGGGATAAAAAATCAGTGCATGTAATAATTTATCACTATATATTCCTTTTAAGCTAATGATAGTTTCTTAAAAAGATATATAATCATCCCTACATACCTATTATAGAGATTTCTATAAGTGAGGATTAATAGGTTGTGGAATCCATCATTTTATTGGAAATAATATATTAGTATGATGTTATTAGATTATGATAGTGTTACTGAATTCATTTTCAATAATATTTATTTAATCTAAATAATGTAATGTATAATTACTATATATATTTGAATTCATGCCTTAATAAAGTATTCTCTTTTTCTCTTTTCCATAATGTTTTTGATTTATTTATATTTATAAAATAGTTTTTTCACATTTATTTATGATTTATTATTTCGGCTCAGTGAATGGGGTGTAGTTTATTATACGTTACTAAAATCATAGTTTATGGAATATTTTAGATATTCATCTTTTGATGAAAAAATTTAAAGTGGTCTATATTCTTCTTGTTTATCCAAAAATAATTCATGGAATCCAGAAGGCATTTTTGAGTTTATGGATGTAGTGTATCCATATGATTAGAACCTCTAAAAAGTGTTTCATGTATTTTTGTGAAGTGATATTCTACCCTTATCCTTGTTGGAGAATATTGGTAATGATTTTCCAATATCATTATTTATAATTTTTTGGAATTAGTGTGAGTTCACAATTCAATATTGAATAAAATTAAACGAAAATATGTTCTTATTGGAGAACATTTGTTGAAATAATTTATCATTTTAGAAGATGGAGATAATAGATTTACGACAATAAAAGGACCATTATTTTTAGTTAATGGGTGAAAATCTAACTATGTTGAAAGAAAAATAATGGGAGTGGTTTCATAATAAATGTATCTAGTTGATTTAAAAGTGACATTCATAGAACTTGTCATACAATATCTCAGATATGAATACAACCTCAGAGCATGAATTTACCATTGGATTTGATGAAGAATTATATATATATATATATATATATATATTAACTACAAATGATATGTATTATAATGTTTTGAGACTCTTCATGAAGTGATTGAATAGTTTCTATGTTATTTTTATGATGATTCAAATTGGAGAGTATTGGTTCTATTAAATTAATTTTGTGTAAAATGTTTTAAAATATATATCGTAGTGTACTTTGTAAAGTTCACACAAGAACTCTGTATGGTTAAACTAGGATTTTTTATAGTTGGAGGAATTTGTGAGGATCATATTCAATATCTTATTCTGATATTTGTTAAGATCTAAGAAGTAATATTCATCTTCATATTTGTTTGGAACTTTATAGTATTTATAATTTAGAAGGATCAACAATATTATGGTAGATAAAAATTCTTATAATGTTGTTACAACACCTTGTAAGGTTCAAAAACATAATAAGGTTAAATAATTTTGTGTTTTCAATCACTGTATTGTATATTCATACTTCATAAGGTACATGAGAATAATTTTAATGGTTATGTGGATTTTTTAGGTTGTAATAAATGATAATTTACAAATATATATATATATATATCATATGGTTTCAAAAAATATTTTATGGTTTCTTTATTTTCAAAAATGGTGAATCAAGTGAATTGAGAATAAATTATTTTAAATATTAACTATTGAATATATTGATTATTAAACTATTAATTTTATATATTAAATATTAAATTTATTATGTTAAATTTGGATCAATAATAAGAAATATTATGGTATTAATCAATGACTATGGTGAATATACTAGGAATAAATGACGAGGAAGAAATGTATCTGTGAGATTGAGAATTAAGAATCTGATACACTACTCTATTGAAGAACTGATGTATCCAAGTGAGGGAAACCATATATCATCGAACATATCAGAATCTATGAATAGTCCAAGGTAAGAATATTATATTTATAAACAATTGAGCACTTTATGAAAAGAATAATGATGATCTCCATGTGAATTTATTCTCTCATGCATAGGTATATTATAATCAATAACCGAGGATGTTGGTAGATGTATTGTTTCCATATAAAGATTATATAAGAATTCATTGTCCACTTATTTGAAGAAATTATTACTTATGATGAATAATCTATTGGTTCACTGAATATATTTTTAACCACAATGTTAGAGGAAAAAATAATCGAGATTGGAGGAATTTGTATAAAAAATCGTTCATTTTTTTCCAAATTATTTTCCAAATTCAATATCATATACTTCTAATATTTTATTGTTTCCAATATAAAATTAAATGTTTTAGATAATTACATTACCATTCACTTATAAACAATATGATATTATTATAATAAATCTAGTACTTATATCTTGTCCTGGACTAAGAGAAGAGAATACTCGTACATTGAGGCCAAATAATGTTATTTTTATTAATTTTCATTATAATACATTTCTACGACACTCATGGTGATGGAAAATATATATTGAGTGGATTATAAAATTAATATCACATATAGAGTAAATTCAAAATAATTTTTAGAAATATAATACATCAATTCACCCCCACTCATTGATATTTCAAATCTCAAGGACATGTCATGTTTTTTAAATGAAATGTAGGTTCCCTACAAAATCCTACCATTTTAAAGAATAATTAATATGAATTTAATAATTACTATGTGAGTAGATATTTTTAATGAAATCAACATTAATTATTATAATAAAAAATTATTCTCTATCAAATATCATAATTAATATTGGTTAGGGATGTTTTGACAATTTTTTCATACATCTTATAAATGATTCACCATTTAAATTTATTGAAAAACATATTTTGAAGTAAATTTGAAAAATAAAAATGTTATTCTATATATTCCTTATCATGTAATGATTAATGTATTGTTATGGGTATTAGTTCGAATATATGGATTAGGGGAAACAAAGGATCTTTAATGAATCATATTTCAATATCACAGAAGACAAACTATAAATTTATATGGGTAATTTTATGTTGTGATATTAGGCATGGATGAGATTATTGAGGAATATTAATATAGGGTGAATGGGATTTTCTATCACATGATATGATTTTATAATAATCTAGTAGATTATTCTATTTTTTAAAAAATATATGTGGATCTTTTTAGAGATATTTGATCTAAATATTTCTGCTACACAAGACATGTAAGATCATCCCATTAATGAGTTTCACAATAATGTTCATAATTATGAAGGTAGAATTCCATGTAAAAAAAATATTTCTATATAGTAGATATGTTTAAATTCAATGATTCATTTTGAGATCTAGGTGGATAAATTTTATTCCATAAGTATGTTTAGTGTATATTATTAAGGAAGTGAAAATCAAAATAGATTTATTGACTTTATCTCTAAAAATATTAATAAGTTAAATGAAAATAAAAATCACAAAAATTAATAATGTTATTAAAATGTATTGGAGTTTGACATTTTATTTGGTAGTTTACCTAAAGTAAGAAGATTGTGGATTATAATAAAGAATAGTTTGAATATAATTCTTAAATACAACCTATGTCCAATGTTTCCAAATAATTCATGATTATTGATAATGAAAATGGAAGAATTCAAAGATGAACTACTATATGTGTGTTGAGGAAAGAAAAAAACTAATTATAATGATTATAATGTGGTGAATCTAAAAATAAATTTATAATAAAGTATAAAAAATTCATGAAATATTATTGAATAAAAGAAGAAACATTAATTATTGAAGAAGAATAATTAACATATATTGAACACATGTAGATAACTGAGTACTAATTGATTATTAAAATAGAATCTAATCATAAAAATAAAATTCTACCACTTAGGATAGAGGAAAATATATGATGAATGATTAAAATAAAATTTATAAAATAAATAAATCTCATTTAGGTAACTAATATTCATAATGATTAAAGGGGTTGAACATGGGATGATTATTAAAAATTTTGAAATGAATGTTTTTCTAACAAAAAATAAAATTTTATGGCAGTATAAAAGTGATATTATGAAAAATATAAACTCTATATTATAATAAATTATTAACAAAAGTCTATAAAAGTTAATGTGTATTCATAATAAAATTATGAGAAATTTTCTACTCAATTTCAAGTAAAATACATATTTTTTAATCGTGAAAATTATGAATGTATATTTTCTAATTGAATTGGTTCGAAAAAAAAATATTTATACATTAACATGATGAAAATAATCCTAACATGGAGATAAATAATCCATGACTGTAAAAATAATACAAAAAAATAATCTTTTTTTAGAACAGATAAAATATAAGGATAGAGTTATATCAAATTTGAGATTTGGAAGTGGAAGAGATGCTCAAAACCTTTAATGAAACGATATATTTAATGAATATTTTTTATCACATGGTGTATATGGATAAAAATAATATGTTTTCATGTGAAATATGATCCTCCCCATGATAAATTTAGTAACATAATTTATGGGATCTATTAGGAAAATAAATGTAATATACCTATCAAAGATGTTGAGTTAATTAAAATTCACATGAGATGACTTCCAGAAATAGTTTTCAGTGTCATGTGGAGATATATAGATGATATGAGATGGAAGGACATTGTTAAAATTATTATATGACTCTTAATTCTACTAATATTCATTAATAAGGAACATAGAATAAGAATATGAATATAAAGGTGAAATAGAATACATTCATCATTGATGATGCACTCAAATATAATATGTTGTGAAATATATGGAACCTTAGCATTAGTATCTCATCACATATGAATGGTAATATCGTGTTACTGAGAAATATTGAATAATTTTATATTGGTTTTGTTGTATTTGATAATGATACCTCACAAAAAATAAATGTATTGAAATATTCACGATATAACCCTATAAAAAAAGTGAAAAGATGTATTTTTTTTAATGGGATTAAAAAAACATGTTGACTATGGGTCACCTTTTTGATGATGTAAATTATATTATATTTATAAGGAAGACATGATTCATTAAGGGGATAAAGGGTTGATTAATTATTAAAAAGGTTAATTATCCTGCGGTTAACTTTTTTGATTTGGTATTTGAATACATTTCATTATTTGAGTTCAAATGATCTTAAATTTTGTTTCGAATTGAAGGTTATACCTCTTTATTAAAATAAATATAAGGAATTTTTTCATTGGATATGTGTAAAGGATATTACAATAACTCAATAGTGAATAAGAATAATTACATGATACATTCTAAAAAAGGAATATTATAAAATAGCTTACATTTTTTTAAATATAGTCTACTAAGAATCAAAAGAAGAAAAATTCGAAACTATATTGACTATTAAAACACAAGTCCACTAGTGGTGGTATTTATTTAACCATTTTAATAATTATGTTACTATAATGGAAATTTCATTTTGATAAATTTTAAATTCTAGGTAGTGAAAAAGTTCAAAAAATTTAGGATAATCATTGATAAAGAATTGGGGATGTGCATCATGAAATATAGATATGATAATCTGAAAAATTCTCAAGTATGAAACAAAATTTTTATTAAGAAATATAATATTATCAACCAGTATAGTATTCCTTAAACACCCCTAATTATGTGGATTATAGTAGTTAAAATTTTGAATTTTGCTGAGGTGGTGAAATCATTTAGTAGAACAGAGAATCTCAATATTCTATTTGTGATATGAATTTTGTATATTTGTTTATGTTATAAATAATTTAGAATAAAATAATATTTCCTCTTATGAAATGTTATAAAAAAATTATCCCAATATAGAATACATTAATTATTTTGGGATTCCATTTCTAATTATTATTACAAACAATAAGTTGTTAAATTTTGATGGAATTGTCTACTAATATATATTTGTGGTGTACCAATCTAGTGAAGAGGATACAACCATTGGAATAAGAAACGTTAAAAAATAGTTTATTATTATAAGGAATTTTTTTGAAAATAATACCAATATCAATATTTCATATTAATAAAGTCACATGGATTATATTAAATAAAAAAAAATTAATTTTGAAAAAACAAGTGCAGACTAGCTACAGTAGGGTCTCGTCAATTAGATTATGAATCCAAATAGACTAGCAATCAGTATGTGGATACTAAAAATGGAAAAAATTAGTATCAAAAGATAAATTAGATATTTTGAATAAAATCATTTTAAATTAGGGTGAACCTTCCCAACAAAGTATAATAGTAGGGTTTGACAATCAAACTTCCAAAATTTATGAAATAAAAAAATATTATATGGATAAAGATATTCAGCATAAATCGAAGGCTGATGCAATAGATGAGAAATAAAAAAAATTCAGAAAAATAACCTGTTGGATAATATAAAAAACTAAATAATAAAAAATCTACTGGTACAAAGTTTGAGATCCAAAATAAATTAAATTACATAGTAAATGATTTTTATTACAAAGCAAGACATGATTTTAAAAGTTGATAGAAAGGTGAGTAACATTCTCTAGAAGATACCTTTATACCTATTTATATATTGATGTTTATAAAAATGGTCTATTTAGTTATATGTAATTTTAAGGGTATAATATATCAAAAATATGTCATGTACTCCCAAATAAATGGGGAGATCAAACAATAAGAATACTTTTATAATTTTAATGGTTTTATTCTTAATAATGAAGGTATTATGACATTAATATCTAATAAAATTTTTTATCTCTTAATTAATTATCCCATGGAATTTTATTCTTATTAGGACAAAAATTAAGAATGAAATTAGAAAAAAAAATATAGAATCTAATCTATTAAAAAATTAATGTTGGTAATCTCGTAAAGATTTCATAAAGTGGTGTAATTATTTTTTCAAGAGATAAAGACATTTCTTTAAAATAGATTTCATGTAATGTAAATATTTTTTTGATATTCCCATACATAAGGAGAATATGTACTTCTTGATATTACAAGGGTTTGTGGGAGAAAATTATTTTTTCATGTCCCGAGGAAATTATTTGTTAATGAATATTATGATTGAAAAAATCTAAAAATATTTCTACACATATACATGATATGATAAAACTATATAAGGATATATATGTTGATAATGTAAATTAAAATTATTTGAAAATATTTATTTATAGATTTATTTACAATACATCATTTTGGATGGATATTTTTTATGTTTTTATTGTGTGAACAATATATTAGAGTGATCCTATATAATCTTATATTTTCGATGAGAAAATGGTACTGAAATGTTTTAATTGGAAATTTAGATAAAACCTTATATACTAGAAATAAATTAACATGATTTAGTAGTATTGTATGAATACAGTTTTTGAAGAATATTATGTTGATAAAAAATCCACTCTAGGTAGTTGTTTTTTATTTTGGAAATGTTTTTTATCCAGTAGTATAAACAAATACAAGTTACATTGACATGTAAAAAATAGGAATATGTGAATTCTATATGTCATAACACCCATATGATGTAGATAAAGGAATAAGTTTATGACTATGGGTGAATATTGAAAATCCTCTTAAGATTCTAAACAATAATAAATTTTTTTTAACCATTCTAAAAATCTATTACAATAGACTTTTTTAAACA
The DNA here is from genome assembly GCA_963277665.1 of Viscum album. Lineage (NCBI taxonomy): Eukaryota > Viridiplantae > Streptophyta > Magnoliopsida > Santalales > Viscaceae > Viscum > Viscum album. The sequence continues at coordinate 608,096,552 of OY728129.1, read as the reverse complement.
AATAATGATATGAGATTTCATTTTATTAAAGGGAGTGTTGAAAATGGAGACATTAAGATAAAATTAATTCCTCACCATGACTAGATTGCATATATTTTCACAAAATATATTCCTAAAAATATTATTGTTACTACACTATTATAGAAGAATATAAATCCATTCTATATACCTTGGGGGAATATTGGGGACCCCACATGATATTTATATGTTCTTTCAAATGAGGGTAAGAGAGCCCATTTTTTAAATTTTTCAATCTTTATGAAATATTATCAGAAATAGGGGGAGCTAAATAACAACTACTGATTGTATGGGTTTTTTGGGAAGGAATTCAATTTAATTATCTATTGAATTTATTTCCACTATGTCACTTTTTTGTCACAATTTCATGTTATGTAGAGTCTAATTTTATACTGTGAGTGAATTATTGGAAATTTTGTGCCTAAAAATCAAAACTATGTGTTTTTTGGAAGACAGAGCAAGGAACATAATTAGCGCATAAATTTTCCAAACAAAAAAAATTGGGTGAGTGGTTTTGTTGTAATGAATTTGTATTTTATAATGGGTTGAGATTGGTTTTTAAAACTGGGTAATAAGAGATAAAACAGTGTGTCTTATTTTTGAAAGATAGTGGAACCATCAAGGATGGCTCATTTCTTGCGTAACCATGAGGAAAAAACATGAGACACTATCCAACTCATTAGAAATATTGAATTTATAATTTCATTCTATATATTTATTAATGTTTAGGAGTTTTTTTATTCTCTTAATCATGTAGTTCCTCTCCCATGATTGAGGAGCTCCCTCTCCTTCGTTTGTAGTTTTATCTTTTGATTCTTGGTGAAGTTTTCAGGATGTTAGTTTATTTCACATTGATTTATTCTACCATTTCCATCCCCATGAAATTTTCCTCTATTTTTTGGATCTGTGGAACCCTGATGGATGTTTTCGATCAATTTTAGGGTTTTAGAGAGTTTTATTTTTCATATATTGTGATTTTGGTGTTGGAGGACTTGTTTTACCTCATATGATTGGTTTCTCTTTAAGCTGTAGTTATTCAGACCGAATAAAATGTAGGTGTCTCCATTTAAGATATATTTCCATGGAATATAATTATATTTATAAAATAATTTTTGTTTCATAATTTATATATAAATTAAATTAATATATTCTTGGTGTGACCTCCATGTTTTATGTGTTTTATGGATTGGTTCGCACTTGAGAATTTAATGCATGGTTTTCTAAATATGTATGGATTTTATGAGCTCATAGTTTTTTAAAAATTATATTGAATATTATTATTGAAATTAAAATGAATCATAAATTTGTTTTATATTTTTTTACCAATGAACGTGGGTTTTGGATAAATTAGAAATTTTTATTCTGAAATGGCTTGTGTATCGCATGATTGATGTGGGAACTAATATGGGGATATTTTTGAATTGAGTGGCACATGGGTAAACTAGAGTGTGAGAGAGGGGTTTGTCTATGTGACCATGTGAACCATAATGGGAGACTAGGAAGTCATCCATTTTTTTCATTGGGATATAGAGTACATTTGGGTATGAAGATCATGTGATCTTGTATGTTGGTTTCCATGAGACAATGTCATTACTCATAGTTAGGCCTATGAAAGACCATTTGACATTCCATTTCATTTTTTTCTATAATAAATATTTAATAACTCATGTTTTACTTAATGGTTAGATAACCTGGGTGCACGTTACTCATGCCATTTTATTTTTTATTCTTTATGAATTTGATCACTCACATTGGGATGTGATGAGACGTGTTAATATAATTTCATAATTTCCATTTATATTGTTATATGATTTTGATTATTTTATCCCGGTGATTATCTCTTTTGGTTTTTTTTAAAAATGTAAAGACTAGGTTCGTGGATTATTTACTTGATGCATGGTTGTAAATTATTTTGGAAACCATGTTTTTTAATAGAGACCCAATGGATGATTGAAGGTTTATTTGGAAATTTTTTATTTTCAATGTGTTATTTTTAGTTTTAATAATATTTTCAAACACATTAATTGGTTTTGTGGGTAAAATTTATAAATATATTCATAGTGGTATCCTAAAAAAAAATTCCCTCACACAATTCTTGTACACTTTAAGGGATTTCCATATTTTATTTGAACGGATACATGTAATAGAAATTGCACAATCATTATGGGAGGATATTCTTGATTTCCATAATCAAAGTTTTTTTTCGACAGAGACACGTTCTTATAGAAATTGACTCATGTAGAGTCATTTTACTATGTTTCAATTAATGTGATGTACTTGGGCCTCGTTTGACTTTCCACCATGAGTTTTGAGTTTGGGTTATGTATTTTCTGACACCATGTATGTGTCCGATTATAATATTCTTTTTTCATGGTGTATGATATTATTTATGGTATATTCTTATATTCTAAAAGTGACACTAATTATTTTAGTCGAATATCTCATTTTATGGATGGGTCATGTTGTCCACATATTACTAAATCATTCCCAACCGATAGTTGGTTATGCCCGGTGTAATGCCCTGAGTTTTTATGAATTAATTTGTTTATTGAATAAATTAACTTCAATTGATTTAATTTGTTACAAATAAAATTAACTCATTATTGTCTTTCACAAAACCATGGGTTATCTTTTACAATACTCAACACTCAATCATCTATCATGACACATGACATTGGTTTTTAACAAAATCATAACAATATATTAATATATTCATTTAAACTCAACAATTATTACCATGAAATTAGTGATTGAAAAATATATTGAAATATATACCTCCAAATTATTATTTATAATGGTTTTAAATAAATTAATCATATATAAAATAAAATAATTTTTTATTAGTAATATCCCTATATGTTTGAAAACAATATTTTATAAAATAAATGTTTTATATACATTTTGGTGCAAATAGAAAAATTAAATTTAAGATACCTTTTAGATATTAATTTCATAAAATATAATTTATTTTTTATATTATAATTTGTATGTTTTAGTTGTGGTAATTTATTGAATATATTTCTGAAATGTTTCATTTTTGATGAATACTGAAAAATAATGAATTTTAACTGAAAAATACATTTTTATCTAATGTATTTATATGGTTAATATATATTTTAAATTGATTATAAATTTTAATTAGTTAAAATAAATATATTGTCTTCCAATTTATGTAATTAGAATATATTTTTTATTGAAATTGAATATAAAAGTTTTAAAAACATTTCGACATTTTCACAATAAAGACCCCCTTATCTCATCAAACATACATTATGGATTTTAAATTAAAATATGCAACTTAAAAGGATGGAATTTAGAAAAATGAGATCCATATTTGGAATCAATGTAATTTATAATTTCTAATATGTAAATTATTACATTTCTCAAAAATTTCTATTAAAGAAAATTATAATTTATCATGGTGATTAAGAGAAAAAAGAGTTCACCATGGGGCTAAACATTATGATTAAAGGGAAAATTTATCAATAGAATTATAAAAACCCCATTAGAGGGCTATATTTGTACCACATAACTTCAAGGATAGTGTCTTTTTAATTATTGTAGCCACTTTATATGGAATGTTTTTTGTTGGAACTATATATTTTCAAACAATTACAAGAGTACCACTCACATCACTTATAAAAGGCCACCCACTCTCACACTCTATTGACACCTTCAAAACCAAATTGTACGACATATTTTTACCTTGTGAAGTGATTTTATTCAATAATGATATAAATATAATTCATTATGTATGGTTTTAATAAACATATGTGATATGTATTACATGAAATATATTCTATATTGACAATATATCATATAATTGTTTTTCATTAATCTGAAAAGAAAATGGAAATCATTTTCCTCCTTATTCATGAATAGTTAATTTCATTCCTTATTTATATATTTTATATATTACTATAAATATATATATAATGAATATATATTTTATTAATATCATATATATAATTCCATAGAATATGAAATCATGAGTAATATAAGAGAAATTAAAATATAAGGAATCAAACTGTTTACAAAAAGAAAATATGTTTTTTCATGAAACATAACATTAAAATTAAATCTATAAAAACTAGGTAATAAAAGGTCATAAGAAAAAATATGGTATAATATATATGGATAAAATTTATTAATATATTTATAGAAATGTATATATATTATACATGTTTTTTAAATGAGTACAAATAAAATGAAGACATATATTAATGGATTTTTGTCTCACTTTTTCTTTTTATGGGACAAATTACACATTCATCCCAAGTTTTTTTATATGTCATATAAACTAACCATGAATGTATTTTATGATTGTAATAGTAAAATATTTGATATGTAAATACTAATTTGGGGATGTCAGTTTAACGGGGCATATAGTTCAAAACATACCAAATCAGTAAAGGATTTGACCAATATTTTTCTTCATTATATGTATGTTATGATAAACAAGTGTATTATTTATTGAGGTACATATAAAACTCTATTGACGTGTAATATCATTAATATCTAAATCCTAAGGATTATATATATTCAATTTTATTTCATTGCTTCCTAGGGATTATGATTCTTATTTACTAAAGAGGTATTGATTGTATGTTATGATCTGATCAGTTATCAGGATTGTTTGAAATTTTTCTTCAAATGATGACATGTCATGGTATAACTCTCAATAATTATAACAAAATTTTTAATATGTATATTAATGATACATTCATTTAATGGTACTGTTTTTTCAATTTTTTGGTATATAATATTTGTTAAGAGTACAAATCTATTAAAATATTTTATTTTCTATCTTTTTGTTTAAAATATTTTTCTTTCAAAAATATGTTTTCTAAAAATGTTTTAAATTTTTTATTACTATTTTTTGATGTTTAAGTGGGAATTTTAACCATTTATTTCTCTCTATATATTTTTTGGGACGGTCTATACATGAAATTTTAAAAACTAGTTAGTGTATTTTTCCTAAAATATGAAAAGACTCCTTATAATTAACATGGATGACAAGAACTATATTTCCAACTATTATAAATAGTCACTGATTTTAGTCTTCCCGTATAAATTTTCAAAGTATCTTTAATGTGATATAATGTTTAAATAATTAAGTTTGATAAATTATTTTACCCATTTGAAATAATATTTTCAACCATAAGAGTTTTAAATTATTTTAAATTAGTTTATAATTTGAATTTAATGTATTTTTAATGAAAATGATTTTAATTTTTTAATATGTTTTATTCAATGAATATAAATTTAATTATGAAATTATATAATTGAACATATATAATCCTTATACATATAATATAAAATTTTATGATATAGTTAATTCTTTACTTGTGATATGTCCCAAGGTTACCATTTTTATTCATTTTTTTAATTCTTAATTTTTGAGATGATTTTTTTATTTTAGAATTGTCATATACATCAGATATTCTATAATAGAATTAATGTAATACCCACTTATTTTAATGGGTTATAAAATGATAACATGATTATGAATCGTGTCTCTTTTTTCATGAGTTAATATATGATGAAATGTTTATGATACCCATTTCATTTCATGGTTTTTGACAATATGAATATTTATGATATTTTATAACATGTAGGTTTGATTTCAATATGTGATGTTTGGGAATTATATCATCCCCCCAAATAAATGGTTAAATATTTATGTATATCATAATAAGGTGATGTCTATAATAGAGAGTGAATCTAATATAGTATGACAGGGCTACCACTATGGATGGAAGTCTCTCCCACCCCGGTGGTGTATCCACCTATTAATGAACCTATTTTCAAATTTACAATGTTATGTATTTATTATATTGTATGTCCATAATTTTATAAATGGTCCTGATTACATGTTCCTGATGTGACGATCAGACCTAGTTTCCTATCCAAATGTAGATGCAAGTACCATATTCATGTAATAGACATATTGAGTGAACCTTTGTTTTTTTACACATGTTCAAAATGGAATAAGATGATATGTATTCAACATTAACATTTCTCATATGAATTTCATTCACTCATGACTCCTATTTTTTTGTTTACTTATGATCCATGTATTATCAACTTCCAATATTCATGCCACGATTCATGTTTATGATCCTTCATATGCATGGTATGGAATTACAATGTTATCGTCATGTTTTTTATACCCTTATTATTATATATTTCTTACATGTCTTCCATGAATACCCTTATAGAGAATCATAGGTCAAAGTTTATTATTATTTCCTTTCGCATGTTATGCTAACAAAACTAATTAGGGTATTATTGTGAATTATACTATAGGGGAATATCATTATGGGGGATATTAATGGCCTTTCACTATGTTATAAGATTATTTTTCCTTTTTTAAAAAAGAAAAAACTATTTATATTATCATATATTAGATTATATAATGATATTAATATTAATCTAAAAATAGGTAATATCTGTGTATGAGAATCCTGGGACTCATTGATGCTAATAATGTATTTTTTAGTTAAACATCAAAAACTAGGATGTGAAGTCATTAGTGTGATCCCAAGGTATATTTTTAAGGATATTTCAATATATGTCTCTGTGGATAATTATAACGAAATTGAAAAGTTAAAAATATGTCCTCGAGTTTTGGTATAATATCAGTTGTGTGGTTTCCATGAAATTAAAACCCTGTCAAGATAATAAAAATTGATGATTTATTAAAAATTATGTATATAGTGATAAAAAAACTAAAAACACATTTTTGAGATTGAGTCAATCCGGGACTCGTGAATAGAAAAAGGTTCTTTATGTACACCAATTTTCACACTTGTAGGGGATATGTAATGGGAAAAAAGTATTTATGATCCCTCATGATGGATTTAGATAAATCGTGTCAAAGAATTCCATATGATACACCTATGTTTTCATATATTAAAAATATGTTGTATTAAGGTTTTACATCCTACATGATTTTTAAGACAATATGAATTTCCATTATGATTAGAATTTCTCACAGTATTATTTGTGGACATAGTATATAGATAAATATTAGATTAACCATTTTAATAAATCATAAAATGGTAAATGAAATGATTTTACTCCTGAGAAACCTAATGTTATCTAATATGTAATGAAAAACACATTCCAATTCTCACAAAGATTTCTCAAGAAATGAATCATTTATAACAACTAAATGATGATCGGTTAGAACAGAATTCTATTGATTCCATCATGAGGAAATATCTATCTTATTTCAATGGTTCTATTAATATACACGTTAATTTTCAGTGGATCACTACCAATGAATATATATTTTCCATTACACAATGTTTAGAATATGAAAACATTACTCCCATTGTCTAATTGTTGGAATTTCAGGCTGATAAATAGCTGAATCTTATTAAGAATATGAATAAATGAGAAGAATATGACACCATGAAGTGAGAGGTGTTTAAAATATTATTTTCAATATTTAAATTCCTCATATTGTTCATGAAAAAATTTCGATATAATTTTTAGAGTTTAAGGAGAAGGATGGTAATTATCTTGGGGCCTATGATGAAACGTTTTAAAGATTTACGAGGTATACTTATTGTATTATAATTCTACCTAAATGTATGGTTGACCTATTATTTAGTACCTTAAATACACATCTTAAAATGGAGTTACCCAAATGGGAAATATGATGCGATGAAGAAATTGTTGTATATACACTAAATGTTGAACTAGAAGCAAAAAACCATCTTAGTTATAGTGATAATAATATTAATTTCTTGATGTATAGAAAATCCAATGATATTTCAAATGGAGGGAATATATTTTTTTAGACAACTAATTAAACAAAATTTGGGAATGATAAATTATTTGTGTTCCTAAAATAATCAAGAATGTGTTTCTTGTGTGGAATGACGAGCCATAAAGAAAAATAATGTAGAAGTAATGTGAAGATGAAAATCAATGAAATGATTTTATACAGAGATCAACAGAATGATTCAACCGCACTCTAGTTTTTTAAGTCAAATAAATACCTCAATAAAAGGGTTAATATGGATGATAATCTAAATCAATGTGAAAATATAGATGAAAATGGTATGATTATGATATCACAATGAATAAGTTGAATCATGATAGTTAGGTACACATATCATCCCCTCATTAGATTAGAATCTCATGTTGGATTTTTTTTGAATAAGACCTATGAAAATATTGTTTTCCATCACATAGTTAAATTACCTGTGATTATATCCCTCCATATGGATTCTAGATTAATGAAATTATATTTGATATTCAATCAGTACAAGGATGAGGTGATGTATCCAATGATGTTTTTTACAAGATGAGAGAATATATAAGGAAAAATGGTGATTTAATTTATAAAATAGTTTAAAAATCGTTGTAGGATAAAATTAATTATTAGTGATACAAAAAATGTTTTCGGATTTTAAGGTTGATCATAAGTTTAGTGTCATTGACTTCAATTTTTTATGATTTATGTGATGAGATTTTATCAAAATTTATGATATTTTGAAATACATTTATGGTAATACAACCATATGGTTTTTTCTATTATTTAGTGAGAATTTTATTTAAGGTAGAGTTACTATAAACATTATGTACATAATATTAATGGTAATAGAAAATATTAGACTTTTAAATATATTTTATGATGAGGTAATTATGAGTTTTGGTCGATCCCCATAAAAATTCATCACACATCATCTCTATCAGAGAATATTTTTCATTATATATTATTATAGAAGTATATAGTATTTGTGTTTAATGGTTTTATGGAGTACCATAGTAAATTGTTTCTAATTGAGACACTTTTACATTAATGTTTTAACAATATATTTAGTAATACCATGATATAATGTTGAGTTTCATTATTTTAAGAAAACATTTAACCCCAATGTAAATGATAATATATAGTTCAATTTATTTAAAAGGTGGTTTTCATGAAACCCTTCCTCAATTTTAGTTTTATTGCAATTTCAAATTTCACATGAGCATTCAAATGCCTAATTAAGATAACCATTATGGAAGTAAGTATAGAACTAAAATGTACTACAATGACGTTATAGAAAGAAATATTTTAGTAATTGAGAATGATAATGAAATTGTATATAAGGACCATTATTTCATGGATATGTAATTATGATAACCATTAACATGATCTATAACATAGAATTGATCAGAAGGTATATATATATATATATTTATTTATGTGAATGAAAAAACGGAAAACTAAGTCCTAGGTATACCATTCCAATAAAAATACTAGATTATATTGGTATATTTATTTATAATATAGATATTTTTGTCAACCAATATCATGTTCCCAATGTGTTTCATGAATAAAAAATTGGGATGAAAATATCTGATTCAATGCATGTATTGAACTCACAGGTCACATTACTAGAGAAACCAATTGCAAAGGAAGAAAACCCAATGGATTTTATTGATCATATAGAAAATTCTCTAAAATCAAGAAAACTCCCATGGTCAATATTTTATTTCAAAACCACTAGTTTTAAGTAGCTATATTGGATCATGGAGATATGATGTTGTGTATGTAACTTCATTTTAATTCATTGGACTTATGAATTTCAAGCGTGAAACTAATTTTAAGGTGGTGGAATCCCACACCACTAGATTTTATGAATTCATGTTTTTTAATAATTAAATGTATTTGATGGATTTTTATACGAAAAATCAGAATTCAATCTTTATATATATATATATATATATTCAACCATGGGTAATCATACATTACATGCAACACATGGTTAGTTTGCATTACATATGAAACCAGGTTTTAACAAATCCTCTACATATTTTTAGTTTAATAATTGGTGCTCAAATGATATAACCTACCGATTAAGAAAACTATAATGGACAATAATAAATTATTTGTAAATATTAATTACTATTTTTTTACATAATGGAATCATATTAATAATAAAATACCTATTTTTATTAATGTATTTATATGTATAAAATTACAATTTTATCAATGAAATTATTTTTATTTATTTTATGAAAAATAATAAAATTAACTTAATATACAAACAGAATATAAATTTTATAAAATCAAATTTTTTTTTAAATTTTCAAAATTGTACCTGGGAAATTTTTTTTGATTATTTTTAAAATATTTTTATTTTTATTAACATTTGAAAAATTCAGAATTTTAATAAAAAATATCATTTTAATAATTTTTTATATTTAACTTATGTTATAAATTTTATCAAATATAATTAGTACAAATATACATATATAATCCCAACTATTTTAGTTTTAATTAATTTCATATTGAAATTTGATTTAAAAATTATGTAATCTTTTTATCATTTTGACATTAAAAACCCATTTTTCTTGTCGCATATGTGGAATCATTTTAAATTAAATTAATAAAATTATTTATATGGAATTTGTAAAAATGGAATCAATATTCTTAATCATATTAATTTATAATTTATAATTTATAATCTATAAAACATATTTTCTGACCCAGATGATTGATGAAAACTATTTAATATACTCTTGGTGGTAATGTGAAAAATGAGACTACCGATGGACTGAACATTGATCATAATGGTAAAATGACCTAAAAATTGTATAGCACCCATTTTATGGCCTTATGTGGACCTTATACCATAAATTATGGATATTTTTCCATTATCAGAGACAATTTTTATTGAGATAATGTGCATGGAATTCTCCATTTTCATACATTTATAAGAGTACCACTCAACTCCTTTACAAAATTCCACCCACTATCCCCTTTTATTTACAAATTAAAATCCAATTTTTTGAGCCAATAGCCTCCGAAATATCTTCTCCACATCTACTCAATCATCATATATGAAATAATTTTACAATAAATCTTACCATGGAAGACAATTTGTGCAATGGGATACTAGAAAGAGTCGCAATGTTCATTATCAAATGTTTGTTATTTTAATTCTTCCAAAATCTACATCAATTATATTCATTTTATAATTACATAATAAAATATATTTATCATAAATATAATGATATTAATTAAATTATGGTTATAAACAAAGATGATATAAACATCCATTAAATGGTTGGCAATGTTATAGTTTGTTTATACGATGGACAACCGCCTCATGAATGGATACCATTATCTTCTCTATTACAACCTTCCAAAGATAGGAATAATGTGTTGAATAATTAATATTTTTTATCTTTTTTATTATATTATGAATATAATTTATAATTAATATCACTCTAACTATCATGATTTCAATTTGAGCATGAAGCCTATAAAGTATGTTGTTGGGGAATCATTTGTCGAGTTGGTTAGAATGATATTGTTTTTTTATTTGAGACTCTATATGCAGGTGGAGGGAGGGAAATTGTTCATGTTCTGTGTGAAGATCACACCATCTTTCATTGATATAGTTTGGACTTATAATGTACCTGACCCTGAGTGACATTAGATTAGCAATTATTAAAATGGTGGGGAGACCTTAGGTGATTCGTCTTAGACTCTCGATGGATCACTTAAATTCCAATATTATTTTTTCCACATTATACGATGAAGGAGGTGATGCATGAATAAAATCATTCTATTTGTTTCATTTAACCTAGGGTGACCAAGATGTCTTATACAATATGATGTAGGTACTAGATTTCCAGAAAGATAAATGTCATGGACGAATTTATTTCATGATGCTTACCATAGAGAGGATCAAGACATTGAATCAGATACTAGCCAGGTTGTTTCAACTAATTCTTATTATAGGGTGGGATTGGAATATGATCTATATTTATTTCATGACTACGATACCACATAATATATGAGGGAAAATTACATTTTGGTAATTTTTTATTGTCTAATGAAATAATCCCATTTTCTAGCCATTTGCGAGTTGTTGAAAGTAGAGGAACATGGATGCTTGTATGTTAGATATGATTTTTTGTTTCATGGAGTGACAATGATGATAAATTCAACCCTAGATACATGTTTTAAATATCACTTTTGGAAGGTACTTAAGAAGGACTGGGAAACATATTTGTGGTTGAGCAATGTATATCACCTACAGAAAGATAACAATTCTATGAAATCTATTCATTCATTCAAGGAAATGTTGTGGGAATGTGAAAATGATTTTAATTGTTTATTTGAAAAGAAGATGATATTGGATTTTCTTTATTTAATAATAGTTACAATTCCTCTATCAGGATGTCCCTATTTGAATAATTTTATGGGTGTCCATTAGAATATATATTATTCTGAGCCGATAGGGATGAGAATTCATCGGTTGGACCAATACACATCCTGGAGATGACCGAGATAGTTTGGATAATTTTAAAATGGTATTTGTAACATAGATCTAGATAAAGATATATGTTGATCATTATAAATATCTTTTGGATTTTCAGGTTGGTAATCATATTTTATCTTGGAACAAGTTCTTTTGGTTCATCGTCGCTTATGAAATCAAGGGATTTTGGCCCCACATTATGTAAGGTAATAACATTTGTATATAGTATTTGGAAGGCAGATGGCTGGTAGTGATTCTACCATATCTAAACATGATTCATAATTTCTTCTATGTCTCCTATCTAAATTTAATCTATTTCGAACCATATTACTTATTAGAGTGAGAATATTTGGAGTTACGGTCTCATTCCACAAAGCTAGAGAATCTTGTTCATAAAAAAGATATTCAGAAAAAGGATATATATCTAAATTTGATTTTTTTGTTCATTCTCCCTTGAATCAAGGATGTTCTATATATGTGAGATGGAAGTGGGAAGGTTGGGTGAGGGGTAAGTAACCTCAGATGTTATCTTCTAGAAAACACTATGTATTTATGGGGAAATAAAGTGGCATTATGTAGAGTTTGGTACCCTGATTGGATCATTGAATCATGTTTTATTGTTATTATTATTTCCATCGAGTGTGTTCTTTGAGTTCTCAGGTGTATGGGGTTTACACAAGGATTCTTTTCAAGAAGAAAAGGGGTGCAAAATTACAGTATGGTTTGTCTACACCATAAGGAATCATGTGTGGGGTGATGCATCTTTGACTGTGTGGATTCACATATTTTGAGAATATTTTTTCTAATAGTGTGACACCCATGATAAAAAATGTTAACCTAGTTTTGTGTGGACTATGAACCCCTTATGGTTAGTGCATGATTTTCCTAACCATAGAGCAATACCATTTAACCCAGTTATACAAATTAAAATATTTGAATTTAAACATTTAACATATCAATTTTTATGGTTTTTTATTATTGTTTCATCCTCCACACATTCATATCATCTCCCTTGGACATGAATCTATCTCCCTCCATCCATGGTTGCTTTATATTTTGTTTCATGGTTTGTTTTACTATTCTAAATTTATTTCTCTTTGTTTTTTTTCATATAACCACATCAGACCTTGTTTTTATAGTTTTAAGTAGTAACCAAACCCAAGGGGTCGTGTTGGATTTATTTGGGGTTTTTTATATATGTATTCATTTAATTTCTTATGGATTTGGATTCTAAGGCCTCATTCTACATCATATCTATTGTTATAATGGGATGAGATAATGTTTAGACAAATTTGAGGTATATGCCTTTATTTAAAGGAATTTTCTAGGAAATACATATAAATTCCCAATTTTATTGGTTTATGTTCTATAAATTAAAATTTAAATGATATATTATTTTGGTGTAATCAATGTATTATGTGTTATAGTGATTGGTTTATAAATTTAGTATTTAAAGTAGGATTTCCCAAATGGTATGCCTTATATACCCACCAAGAGTTTGATAAAGTATATCAAAGAGTTTTTGTGAATTTAAATGGATTTCTAAATTAATTTTAGTAATGGGATTTCATTGTAAAGGGATTATTTGTATACATTTGTCATGTTTTCTTATTAAATTTCTTGTGTTATAGATTGATTGATATGGAAAATTGTTTGTGGATATAGTGGCATGTAGTATCACATTGGTTACAATGGTTTGAGAACATTGTTTATCTGAGTGACTAGGATGATAATTACCTTAACCTAGAAGCAACTAAACTGATGCTCTGAGCCAGGATGTCACATGACTCAAGAGGGCCTCGTCATACTCCAAATGATTCTAGCTAACAGTGAGTGTCCAATAATTCTTGTAGGGATGATATACCCTCATTTCCAGGGTAAGACACAACATAACATAATATAATTACTGGAATGAATATGAACGACCAATAATCATGAATAACCAAATGTTTCCCAAATTGGATGCAAGCACCAATCCAATACATATATTTCATGCCATACTAGTAGTACAAAGTGAATAAATCCCCCCAAAAAAGGCAAAAACTCAAAATGGGTCTCTACACTATGTCTGGATCCATATCCATGTACATCCTAAGCCTAGCCAAATACCCTAGTGTAGGGCCATTGTTCTCATCCAGATCGACAACCATGAGATATGATCGTGTACTCAAAAATGACCTGAGTAATTTGTGCAGACAAAACTCAATATGAAACCACTAACAGTGTCTAAATTATATCCATTCTAGTAGATTGTGCATGAATGTACAAAATAAAATTTAAGGAATCAAGGGACAGTTTAAGTGCCATTAGTTAACAATGATCATTTAATTGATGACCTGTATTTATCCCTACTCAATATCTTATACCATATTCACAATATAGCCCATTAATTTAACATGTTCATTTTGATTTGGAATAAATATCATTATAACAAGGGATTAAGGAAATAAATCACAATCCATAAGGGAAATAGATCAAGTCCGTATCTCTCTAGGCATACACATATCACATCAATAAATTATCCTTAAGTCAATGTCAATGTCTTGGTGGAATGTGACCATTAGGGGAATATATATTTCACCCCCTTCCGTAACCCATGCATTTTGGGGTGGAGTTTAGTGCCTTAGTCTGCCCCGACTTATGGGCCTAGAATCCCAAGTCAATACCTTAGTCTACCAAACCATGTGCACACGCTTATATATAAAACCACCAAATTCATTCCAAAAAAAACATAACATTGCAAATACCATTTTAAATCACAATGCATAACATGAAACATGGAAATTAATATTGTGCCATAATCCATTTATAAATTTACTATTTACAATTCATATCAATTTAGAAAATTTTCAACTTCATCCCTTAACCCTTAATGTGTAATAAAAAACACTTATGCCTTAGTAGAATTCATCAATGACCATTGATTTACCAATTTAACCAATTTATCATTTCACAAGCTTTCACCCACATATTCATTTCAAGAACATTTCTCATTTCTTATAAGCCAACCACTTATTACATTAGACAGGTAGGTGTTCAACAATTCCCATGTATTAACCCATTCATCATAGCAATCCATTTCATTTATAATAACCATTAACATACTCCCCTTTACCATTCAATCATCAAATTATGATTTCACTATTTAATATTCCTTAATACTCTTAGTGAATTCTATCCAAATTCTATCAAATAATAGACATAATCTTATTCAACCCATTTTTTCATTTCCATGTCATTTCATGAAACCCATTAGTCTTTGTCACCTTAGTTATCTCTATTATCATTCCATTTTCATCATAATAACCCAATAAAAAAAATTCTTCAAGGGATCCACATTGTTAATTGGGATCCCTTCACATATCGCTACCAAAGTCTAGGTTCGAGTTTAAAAGAACACCCCATCGATGGCCCTAAAATGGTCAAGTCCTCATTTATGAATCCCATAGGGATAGATAGTGTTTCAATTGGTCACATAGACACTCCGTTTTCTCAAAAACTCTAATGTAATAAATATTAAATTTAGTGAAAAATAATAACACATGCATCCATGAACAAGTCAGATATAAAAAATTGGGATAATACATGTACACCACCAAAATCAAATCCATTGATGACCACACTCTCAATAATGGCATTATATCAAGATTCAAGCACCCTATGAAGCTGAAACATAAATTCAACCATAAAAAGAGTTTTTTGGCATGTCAGAAAATAATAGAAGAATCTCCAATCCCGAATCCATAAAAGAGAAGTAAGGGGAGTGCTTGACTTACCCGGGTATTTGTTCCGCAAAAAACGATGTTCCAAATTAATAATAAACAATAGAAAACCACCTATTAAATGATTTGGTTATATATGTTCATCACTAGTGTATCTGTGGTAAAATTGTGGTGATATACGATTTGGAGTTTAAAATCGTGGAGTGGAACTTTTGTAATTTTTCCATCTTTTCCTGGCCGCATAGTTTACCCGCACAGATTTCGAAATCGTGTGCAAACCGTGTGAATGCTACTACTCAAAAATCACCCCTTCACACGTTTTAATAATAATTCCCCATGGTTTTGTTAACTGCAAGCAAACCATGTGTATTTATACTGCATCCATGGTCACCGATTACATGATTTTTCAAACCGTGTAAAAACTGTGCATAATGTCCAAAGAGAACCTTTTTCCACTTTTTTCATGTCCCGACCCCTAGAACACCGTCGAACATAATGAAAGACGTGGGAAAACACTTAATAAAACACAAATGAGGACTTAAACGAAAACATAATAAATAACATACCTTATAGAAAAATCCTAAATTTTATAACCTCCCAACCATATAACGGCTTGTCCTCAAGACTCTCTTCCATGAATCACTTTTCTTCCATAAATAAAGGCCATTACACTAGGCATAATTATCCATTTACACATTCCTTGTTTCTGATTGCACATCATAAATCCCATCGATCTCCAAATAAGGGAACATACTTCGCCCACAAGCCTTCCTCACTACAGCCACCACAAAAGATGAAAACTCCTATATGATGCATCCAATTCAACCATTCCCACCACAAGAACTCTGTGGTGAAACCAATGTGACGACATCTAACTTACAACAAATTGAAACATAACACACAACATGACATCATCATAGAAGAAACGATCATCACCTCCTTCACCCAATCATCTATACGACTCATGACCCAAATCACTAGGCATAATTTTCCCTATTTTTCAAACTCTAACAGTGAACCAAACTAGATATCACCTGAAGGAAAAAATCAAATCCTTCTAACTAGGTTTTCGATGATTTCACTCTGAAAATATACATCCATGAAAAACTCCAAACTCTCAGCTACTCGAACATTTATACTATGAAAAAGCTCTCTACTAGGGTTAAATCGCCCGAATGGGGACTACTTAAGTCCTTTCAACTTGAAACTCTGATCACTTCATCAACCATCCATTTCTCTTGTATGGTTATCTTCACTATCACTAGTTACTTTTCACCTTCTACACTGAAGAATGGCCACTAGAACTCAACCCAACATTCCCATCACCTAAAATGATCCAACACACCGCACCCATGCATACATAGTGTGTTTTCCTACATTGGAGTAAAAATGAACCATACAAACCATTCAAGAAGACATTCATACACTATATATACAAGAACCAATATCTACTTTACCTCAATCAGGTAAATCTTCTTTTAAAACAAAGTTCCTTCAGCTACACCAATGAACTCGTAGGTGGTTTACCCACACCACACCCATCTAGGTTAACCATCTCTGGAAAGACCACCACTGACTGACTTATCCATAGACACACATCTTCCCATGATTGTATTCTACCCATTTCTCACCCTCACAAGGTGCTTATAGAAATGATGCATATCATTATTATCCCACACCCCCCTGTGGTCATTTCATGAATTTCGACATAATTCTGTCATAATGGAATTACCTCCCTCTTGACCGTCATCAAGATTCACCCTTGGCACCACCCCACAACACATGGCCTAGTATCACTCAACTTCATGATGATCCAAAACCACACAGGGTAATATTACACAAGTCTAACCCCAATATTCATTGGAGTTAGAGGACCCCATATTCTCTTTCCACAACCTATTGTGATATCCATCCACACCTTTCTACAACATCAAAACCGACAGCACTAGCTTCACGTGGAACCACCTTGAGCTCAATCCAACCCTTCCTCATTTGTCACCACCCCAAAGTCCACCATAACCCCTCTATGGAACCAATTAAGCACCTTACATGTTCCTTATTAGAATCTAAGTTCCACTACATCAAGTCGTTGTCCACATATCCACATTTAGGACTGACTTATCACTCTGCTCATTAAGAGTGTTGTTCCCACTGTTCTCAAGAGGGATTACAACCATTTGATTTTATACCTGATCAAAAAATGAACCACAAAATTATACATGGATATCCAAATAATTCCAAAAATGGTAATGTTAATATCACCCAGTGCCCGTTCCAGGCTCCCATGAACGAAACCCATGACATTTATTGACATCTGGTCCATCCTGAAGAACTCACCGAAATCCATTAAGGGGGTACATCACATTATCAATCTCTACACATTCCATTTCCGTAAATGTAAACATCATAATGTTCCTCATAATACTAAACACATTCATGTCTCTTGGCATGAGCCGGAGATTCTAAACGAACCTAGGACGATGTCAAGATGTTGTGAATCCCGGTAACTAAATAACATACACTAATATGTTTTCAATCAATACCACCACCAACTAATCATTTTCTAATGTCGAACTATGGGACACCATGACCTACAATGGATTTTAGGCCTCATTGTCAGAAGCATTTTATCAAAACATAACCAACACCTATAAGGTGTTATTTCCAAAATTTTATAACCATCACACCATAAAGAAATCACCATGAAATCTTAATCCAAGGTACTATGTGGAACTAATCCCACCACACATCTTGATTTATTCCATTGTGTGACTGTCAGATAACAACTGTCGCAATAATGTCTACCACAATAATCACCCAATGATCTCCCACAAAACAACCACATCATGAATATAGGCCATCACCCGCTTAATTATCTAACCATGTATCTTTTTTAGTAATCCTCATCAGCCCTATGGTGACCTCTACATCTCACCCAACAACCAAGAAATTCATACTAACTAGTTCAGCCAGGTGACCACCCTCACCATGGTGTCACCACTGAGAGAATGTATAAAACGACACATCATCCACCCTTGTAATTTTTTATCAAACCTTATTCTTGGCCTCCATTAATCCTCCCTCAAAAGGCCAGTTAAGTAATTATATGATAAAACCCTTCAATACATTTCTTACATGATTTCACAAACAATATGGTGAAATTATGAAAGAGCCAGTGCAAACTATACCATTAACTAACTCAGTGGTTGTAGAGACCCAAAGCTTGACGTAAATGGATATTACATTACATTAGCGGAATACTTAATACATAACAAAAACAGACACACAAGGACCGTAATAGTTTAGTGACATTGGAAACTTGGAACGTAATCTTCTAATCGTGGTGAAGGATCTTCAACATATCATATAAAGATCTTCACCCTTTATTTCTTACCTAAACCCATTCTTTATATATTGGGAAAAATAAAAAATAAAAAGGGTGAGATCAAATGCTCAGTAAGGTTAATAATGGATAAAATAAAACATAACATATAAATTTGAACTTAGAAACATGAACATAATGTTTAAACATCAAAAGCTTGAGCAATGACATAAAACATGGAAGTACATAAGGCATAGATCATAAAGAAACATTAAGAATGATAAAATACCATGGGAATAAAACATGTAATTGTGGAAACCATTAAGCACATGATATGATTTTCATATTAGCCAAGGCATTGCTGCCAAGACAATCTTAGTGGACAAAGTCCATTTCTGAATCGAGTTCACTCCTCATTCCAGTCATTATTACTGAACCTGTTTAACTTTCCATACCAGCCATGTCTATCTCATTAGATATAAATATTTACCCAATGCATTGGAGGGAGATATAGGTCCCACCCATCTCATAATGAAATCATTCTTACTTGTGCCACAGAATAAACATAAAGCATTAATCATAACCCAAAAAATAAAATGGGTTTCATAAACATCATCCCATCATCACATAATCCATATAAAACAAATGTATATTTCATAATAAGAAATGTGAAACCATGTAAATCATAGTTAAATTTTACTTGAAACATACACATATGAAATAATGTCATCTTAGATGGAAAATAGTTTTGACAAAACACTTGAAATGAATTCTTGAGGAATATATCCTTTTTTCATTAAAATCATTTTCTTTTCACAAAATTCCATGAAATTTAAAAAGATAAGGGTTTTGTTGAAAATAATAATGCAATATTTTAGAGGAAGATTCATGAAATTGAGGCGTTATGAAACTTTAAAAATCCATTCACTCTGTATAAGTTAAAAATAACATTTTCCTCGTACATTTGTCGGAAAAGTAAAAAATTACCTTATATGGTAACCAATGGAATGATTTCATTAATACAATGTGGTAAAAAGTAAATAAAGGGTAAAAATTACTTTAAAATTTCATGGAAGAATGGAAATCATTTTATGAAAACATTTTTAGAAAACATGGTCATGGATGATAAACGTAACCCCAGTAAATACTTACGTATAAGCAATCTCGGATAAAAATGAGATTGCATATTTATCCCTTACCTTAAGTCGGATATGCATCGTACATATCCAAAACACCTGTATAATGATTTAAATAATGTCATTGACTTATTAATGAATCATATTAATTGTTATTATATCATATATGTTTAACTTATTACTTTATATTACCAGTTTTTTTGTAAATTCCATGTTAAAGAGTGTTTTGGGTAAAATCGTTTCATTTGTCGTCCGTGTTTTGACTTGTAATTATTCATATGTTTACATAGATCATGATTAATTAATTCCAGAAAATAAAATATGATTTATATATAATATATATTCATAATGTACATATATATAATAGATCGATAAATGAAAAGAAATACACCGTTCATGGAGACAGTAGGTCGTACGTACGCATGAACGATATCTTCGTTTCCATATTGAATTGAATGGAATTAAGTAGATGACATAAATATATATATATAAATAAATACAGTAGCATTATTATCTCATATATTTTTTTATTACTTATTATATATACTTTATAATCATTATTGAATGGTTATTATGGAGAGTGAATCTCATCGCGTCGTGGAGACGGTAGTCCGTACGTACGCATGAGCGATGATATCATTCCCATAATTATTGAATTGAATTGGATAGGATGATACAATATATAATAATCAGTATGATTCTATAATAACTATGTATAGTTATTCTTTACACCATTATACCCATCCATGTAAGGTGGTGTTGGAAAAACAGATTACACCACGGCGTGGAGAAGGTATTCTGTACGTACGCACGCGCGGTGATTTCGTTTTCCGTAGGATGGATAGATAGTGAAATAGGGTTGTTTTATACTTATAGTAACATATAGGTATATGAGTGATACTGATGTTATTACTTCATAATGAAACAACTAAAGAAGAAGAAGTAGAAGAAGAAATAATGTTGAAATAATCGGTAACGGACATTACCTCTTCTTTGAAGCGCCTCTTTGAGACATCCACATAGGGCACTAATATTGGCCTTTAAAGAAGACCTAGACCTCTAGGATGTTTCTAGGGAATTGGAGAAGAGAATTTGTTAGGTTTTGTCTGAGCGTGATGGCTAAAATTGGTGTGAGGAAGGGAGGGAGGAGGTTCCCTTTTATAAGGTAGGAGAGGGGCACCTTTGGAAATCTTAAAAATATTAATTTATAATAAATCTAAACCTACATAAAAACCTCCAAAAATGACTCATATTCAAATATTAGATGATATAGGGTTCTAATCGCATCACACAACATAATTTAGACATGTTAGGAATTTATTTTAAACATTATCAACTTGATTTATCCTTACGTAATCAATTTAATTTTATTTGTGGTAATAAAATTCTAAATTTTAAATTATAACAAATAATTACTTATTTGATGTGAGTTGTCCATAATTGGATAATTTATAACATTTTAGACAATATAAATATAAATTTATAATTTTTAAATATTTTTGTGATTTTAAACAATTTTATAATATGTTATTTTTATAAAATAACAATAGTGTCAATTTTGACACTATTCATTTATTTGAATTTAAATAAAATATATACAGAAGATATGTTCAAACTAAAAGATTTAATAGGTTCCTAAAATGTCATATGTATCTAGAAAATTATTTTAGCACATTAAATAGTTCATATAAATTTTATTTGATTTTTTTTAAAACCATTTATTTGGATTATCTCTTAATAAAATAATTACTACAACATTTTTGTATAATTATTTAATATACATATAAGTTTCATAAAAATTAAAAATAAAATCTTATGATGAAGATAAATCTATTAAATTTCATAATAATATTTTTACTAGAATTTATCATCTTAAAATCACAATATTTAGATTGTTATATTTACTAAATTATGAAGGTGACAACTTTGGGATCATTTAAAATAAAATAATATAAGTGTCATAATTACCTTTATAAGACACCAAACGATTATATATTAGGTAATTAGATGATTATGGTATATATATACCCGGAAAATATGTTTTGGTCAGGTTTGTGGGACTTTTAATGGGTATTATTATTTCAAGAAAAACTATATTACTGATTTTTCACTTAATAAATAATTTCTATATCATTAATGTATCACCATTAATCATAATTATTTAATCCCTAAAAAATCTAAATAAATTATCCTGATCTATATAATTTTATTAGCTTTCTGGAGACTCTTCATATTTGATGTTTTATGATTTTTATCACTAAATTAATATTATTATACATATAATATTTAAGAGAGTGACATGTTGTCACTTTCTTTGATTTTTAATAATAATTAAATTAGTTTCATGGTCAAAAGTCTATAAAATGAATCTAATCCGACCCTTAGGTGATATGGGTCAACTTTGAGTCATCCAATATAATTTTGGCATTTGTTAGGGTGATTTTATAATATTATATTCACCGTAAATTACCCGATTTACCTTTTAAATATGGTAAATAAAATTTTCCGTAGTTACTATTCATAAGTCCCAAAAATAAAAAGTAGCCTATTAACATAATTTGGACTCACTGATTCCAAATATGGAATCCATTTTTTCAAATTCAATACAAATAAGTTTCAGAAATTAAATTAAAATTAATCTCCTTGTCGAATGAATACGAGTTTTTGTTTAAAACATTGCAAAAGATTGAATTGATTTAACCTACGAATTCAATGTAAAATCAATGATAATGAAATAAATTAAATTAAATGGTAAAAATATATTCTATTTATACTTTAAAACCATTCATTATTATAATTTTACCACAGATTTTATTACGATGAAAAAAGTTGTTTTTAATTAAAATATAGCGTGTTTTTTACTATTCATTAAAATATGAAAGTTATCAGAATAATATGAAGAATTTATCCAAGGTAAAATTTTATAACCTGATTCCAAAAAATAATTTTAATTTGTAAAATTGAACTTATAAACATGTCAAAAACTAGATTTAAAGTGGGTGTTCCATCACAAGGCGACAAAACTGCATTTTTTTTAAAATACTTATTTTACCCGAAAAACTTATTTTGTTCTCATACCATGTAATAGAAAATGTGTAAGATGAATAATAATGTTATAAAATTAAAAATTTAATTAATACTATTCATAAAGTCTAGTTCATAATATTATTATAATAATATATCGTTGTTTAGTAAAACCTAGTATTGCGTACAACACACGCTATCGAGGAAGGTCGCGATTGCTTGTAATGCAAGCCAAGTCAGGGTTGTGTGTTGTGCAATAATCATTCATTGTTTCGTATAACAGAATCCAACCATATTTCATTTAAACAATGAATATATATATATACTCAATGTTTTGTAGAATAACTATTATCAAAATTGTGTGTAACACGATCCAAGAATAGTGTTGTGTATACTTTAAGCTAATACAGTGTTGCTTATAGCACAAGGTAATCTTGGTGTAGAATAAAACACAAGATATTAATGAAATTAGCAGAATATTTTTCATAATCTCTCAGGGTGATACATTCTACCCCCCTTAAAATGAATTTCACCCTCGAAATTCGTCGGGGTTATAGATGGTTTACTACTCGAAATTTTGTTTAATAGAAACCCACCTCGTAAAAAGGAATACCAAAACTTATCATTATAAACTAAAGTATGAAACATAACAGTTACACAAATAAACTAATCACTGGGTTTCCACATAGGATAACATAGGTGAAAATATGGATATGGAAGAGAAATCTAACCATCATGTTTTGATAGAGAGTGGTAGAGAACATGGCTATGAAAAATCCAACAATCAAAAAGCAATAGATTTGGGATGATATAAGGTACCATCCGATTCATCGTATATAAGGTCACTAAGAATTTTTTTTTGATTTTCAATATCATTTCCCTAAATTTGATGATTTAAAATAAATACTTAAATGATTTTGGTACAATCTCATTGTTGTTCGTGAATTGAACAATTTACACTTAATCCCTTAATGAAATGAAGTTGAATTTGTTATTCGTGATGTGTTAGAAGATCATGTGATATAATGATGGGTCATTCCATCTATTTCAAACAAAAGGTTATCAAAAGTTATAAGCCCATCATATGGTTAGATTAATCGTATATGGTTCCAAAAATGAAATTATACTTCATATATCATACCGCTTAATAAAATAAAACTTGTTTCTACTAACCAGAGACTTCTTGTAGGCTAGTGGTAGGCGATAAAGGCCAGTTGCACTTCAGTTGTGGGTTCGATTCCCACAGCCTTGTCCGACGCGATGGGTTGTCGCTCATCCTGCAGGTTATCCTTTTTCTAAAACTATATTACTATAACATGCAGTCAATAATATCGAAAAAAGTTCTATCCTTAATCAATAATAACTTATGTCCAACATAATCCATTCCAATATTTTGTCTTATCTAAAATACTTCGGTCCAAGCTCATAGTATAATGAAAACGATTACTTGAAATGTCATCAACCATGCATGTGATTACCATCATTTATCCCCCATATATCTTGTTGGTCACATTCCAATCATGTGAATACCTTAATCATGTATTCTCTTGAAAAATGAATTCCCATTAAACCTTAGTGAAAACATGAATGCTGACAAAAGTTAACTCTTTCCTCATACCAAAATACAAAAATTCTATATACTCAAACCGTGATATAACCTTCTCCTTATACCAGTCATGAGCTCATGGATACTATCAAACATTTAATTTTCCCCTTATCCCTTCATTATGAGCATATCATCTACATTCCAAATATATCTGAATATCCTTTCATGGATACTGGTACCATTAATCATACAATTTCAAAACTCAAGGAAAGACAACAGTGTAACAATCCTTAGATGTCTCTTTATTCCATAGTACCATGAGATTTCTTATACAACATTACACTTGATAAACATGTAATCATTCCTCTACCTTTGTTAAACAATTGACCGAGCTTCAACAATTCTTTCATTTCGCATATCATTTGTAGTCTCTTCATCATCATCAACATAAATACTACCCATACGACCGTAATGATTCTCTTCATGAGACTTTACCTTAGGGAATTGGTTTCCATAATGCCCGTACAATCCACATTTAAAACATTTAACCATTGTTGATGTCGTAGCAATACCATTATCATCATCCCTGGTGTTAATTGAACCTTTTCCTTTTCATTTACTGGCTTTGTGTCATTCTTTTCCACACCCAAAGCATCTTCCAGTTCCTTTGAAACAATCTCCCCGATACCTCTTCCCACATGATTTACATGATGGAAATTGAATTTTCTTTCCTCTATGATCACCATGAAACTTCATCTTTCTCTTATTATCTCATTCGGGAAACTTACCAAAGTTGAGATTATTAATCATATTATGAGATTGCTGATTAGGCATAATAATGATGTTTGGACTTCCAAATCCCGTTCAACTTGGTTTCTTATGAAGAATATCATTCCATTGTCCGTCATATCCTCCATTATCATGAATCTTCCTGTTTCCAGAAATTTTCTAAAACCCAAATAGAATAGTGTGAGAGGCAAAAATCATGCTAGGGAAAACAACATAGAAAGGGTAAGTACCCTCAATATCTATCATCTTATATTAAATTCAAGGATCATTACCGTAGTTCTAGGAATATATCCTATACGTATACTTATCCTTTGGTATATCCCTATACATACCTTAGAAATATCTCTAGGGATCTCACTAATGTTTTCGCATCCTAGTTTACAAAGGTTGACTAAACCTTTCCTCTGATACCAATTGTAGAGACCCAAAGCATGACGTACATTGACATTACATTACTTTAGCGGAATAATTAATACATAAAAAAACAGACACACAAGAACCGTAATAGTTTAGTGTCATTGGAAACTTGGAACGTAATATTCTAATCGTGGTGAAAGATCTTTAACATCTCCCATAAAGATCTTCCCCCTTGTTTTCTTACCTAAAACCTTTTTTTATATCCTGGGGAATAGAAAACATTAAAAGGGTGAGGTCAAATGCTCAGTAAGGGTATGCATGGATAAAATAAAACATACCATATACATTTGAACTTAAAAACAGTAACATAATGTTTAAACATAAAAGCTTGATCAATGACATAAAACATGGAAGTACGTAAGGCATAGATCATAAAGAATCATTAAGAATGATAAAATAGCATCGGAATAAAACATGTAATTGTGGAAACCATTAATCACATGATATGATTTCCATATTAACCAATGCATTGCTGCCAAGACCATCTTAGTGGACAAATTTCCTTTCTGAATCGAGTTCACTCCTCATTCCAGTCCTGTATTACTGAACCCGTTTAACTTGCCGTTCCAGCCATGTCTATCTCATGAGATATAAATCTTTATCCAATGAATTGGAGGGAGATATAGGTCCCACCCATCTCATAATTAAATCATTCTTACTTGTGCCACAGAATAAACATAAAACATTCATCATAACCCAAAGAATAAAATGGGTTTCATAAATATCATCCCATCATCACATAATCCATATAAAACTAATGGATATTTCATCATAAGAAAAGTGAAACCATGTAAATCATAGTGACATTATACTTGAAACATAAACATATGAAATAATGTCATCTTAGATGGAAAATAGTTTTGACAAAACACTTGAAATGAATTCTTGAAGAAAATATACTTTCTTATTTAAAATCATTTTCTTTTCACAAAATTCCATGCAATTTTAAAAGATAAGGGTTTTGTTGAAAATAATCATGCAATCTTGTAGAGGAAGCTTCTTGAAATTGAGAAAACTATAAAAATACGTTCACGCCATATAAGTTAAAAATAACATTCTCCTCATACTTTTGTCAGAAAAGTCAAAAAGTACATTATATGGTTACCAAAGGTAACATTCCATTCATACAATGTGGTAAAAAGTAAATAAAGGGTAAAAATGAATTTAAAATTTCATGGAAGAATGGTAAACATTGTATTAAAACATTTTTAGAAAAAATGGTGATGGATGATAAATGTAACCCCAGTAAATACTTACGTATAAGCAATCTTGGATAAAAATGAGATTGAATATTTATCCCTTACCTTAGGTCCGATATGCTTCGTACGTATCCGAACCTCCTGTATAATGATTTAAATAATTTCATTGAATTTTTACCGAATCATATTCATTGTTATTATATCATATATGGTTCACTTATGACTTTATATTACCCGTTCTTTTGTAAATTTCATGTCAAAGAGTGTTTTGGGTAAAATCGTTTCATTTGTCGTCCGTGTTTTGACT
The DNA here is from genome assembly GCA_963277665.1 of Viscum album. Lineage (NCBI taxonomy): Eukaryota > Viridiplantae > Streptophyta > Magnoliopsida > Santalales > Viscaceae > Viscum > Viscum album. Next base: position 608,068,794 of record OY728129.1, on the reverse strand, counting down.
TGTAATTATTCATATCATTACTTAGATCATGATTACATAATTCTAGAATATAAAAAATTATTTATATATAATATATATTCACAATATACATATATATAATAGATCGATAAATGGAAAGAAATACACCATTCATGGAGATGGTAGGCCGTACGTACGCATGAACGATGTTTTCGTTTCCTTATTGAATTGGATGGAATTAAGTAGATGACATAAATATATATATAAATAAATCCAGTAGAATTATTATGTCATATATTTTATTATTACTTATTATATATACTTTATAATCATTATTGAATGGTTATCATGGAGAGTGAATCTCATCGCGTCGTGGAGACGGTAGTCCGTACGTACGCACAAACGATGATATCATTCCCATAATTATTCATTTTAATTGGATAGGATTATACAATATATCATAATCATTATGATGCTATAATAACTATGTATAGTTATTAAATACACCATTATACCCATCCAAGTAAGGTGGTGTTGGAAAAACCGATTACACCACGGCGTAGAGACGGTATTCCGTATGTACGCACGCGCGGTGATTTCGTTTTCTGTGGGATGGATAGATGGTGAAATAGGGTTGTTTTATACTTATAATGACATATAATTATATTAGTGATTCTGATATTATTACTTCATAATGTAAAAAACTAAATAAGAATAAGTATAAGAAGAAATAAAGTTGAAATAATCGGTAACAGACATTACCACTTCTTTGAAGTGCCTCTTTGAGACCTCCACTTAGGGCACTAAAATTTGTCTTTGAAGAAGTCCAGGACCTCTACGATGCATCTATGGAATTGGAGAATATAATTTGGTAGGGGTTTTCCAAGCGGGAGGGCTCAAATTGTGTGAGGAAGGGAGGGAGGAGGTGCCCTTTTATAAGGGAGGAGAGGGGCACCTTTGGAAATCTTAAAAATGTTAATTTATAATAAATATAACCCCACATTAAAACCTCCAAAAATGACTCATATTCAATTATTAGATGATATAGGGTTGTAATCTCATCAACCAATAAAATTTATACATGTTAGGAATTTATTTTAAACATTATCAACTTGATTTATCATTACTTATTCAATTTAATTTTATTTCTGGTAATAACAATCTAAATTTTAAATTATAACAAATAATTACTTATTTGTTGTGAATTGTCCATAATTGTATACTTTATAAAATTTGAGACCATATAAATTTATATTTATAATTTGTAATTATTTTTTAGATTTTTAAACAATTTTATAATATGTTATTTTTATAAAATATCAATAGTGTCAATTTTGACACTATTCATTTATTTGAATTTAAATAAAATATATACAAAAGATATATTCAAACTAAAAGATTTAATAGGTTCATAAAAGGTCCTATGTATCTAGAAAATTATTTTAGCACATTAAATAGTTCATATAATATTTATTTTATTATTTTTAAACACATTTATTTGGTTTATCTCTTAATAAAATAATTACTACAACATTTTTTTATAATTATTTAATATACATATTTGTTTTATAAAAATTAAAAATAAAATCCTATGATGCAGATAAATATAATAACTTTCACAATAATAATTTTACACGAATTTACCATCTTCAAATAACAATATTTATATTTTTATATTTATTAAATTATGAAGGTGACAACTTTGACATCATTTAAAAGAAAATAATAAAAGTGTCATAATCACTTTTATAAGACTCCAAACGGTTATATATTAGTTCTTTAGATGCTAATGGTATAGATATACACTTAAAATATGTTTTGGTCTGGTTTTTGGGACCTTTAATGGGTATTATTATTTCAATAAAAACTATATTACTGATTGTTCACTTAATAAAAAATTTCTCCATCATTAATGTATCACCAATAATGATAATTATTTAATCCCAAAAAAAATATTAATAAATTATCATGATGTAGATAATTTTATTAGCTATCTGGATACTATTCATGATCGATGTTGTAATATGTTTATCACTAAATTAAAATTATTATACTTATAATATTTAAGAGAGTGACATGTTGTCACTTTCTTTCGTTTTAATAATAATTAAATTATTTTCATGGCCAGAAGTCCATAAAATGAATCTAATCCGACCCTTAGGTGATATGGGTCTACTTTGAGTCATCTAATAGAATATCGGCATGTGTTATGGTAATTTTATAGTATTATATTCACCCTTAATTACCCGATTAACCTTTTAGCTATGGTAAATAAAATTTTCGATAGTTACTATTCATAATTCCCAAAAATAGAAAGTAGCCTATTAACATAATTTGGACCCACTTATTTAAAATATGGAATCCATTTTTTCATTTTCAATGCAAATAAGTTGCAGAAATTAAATTAAAATTAATCTCATTGTCGAATGAAAACGGGTTTTTGTTTAAAACATTGCAAAAGATTGAATTGATTTAACCTACGAATTCAATGTAAAATCAATGCTAATGACATAAATTATATTAAATGGTAAAAATATATTCTAAATATACATTAAAACCATTCAATATTATAATTTAACCACATAATTTATTACGATGAAAAAAGTTGTTTTTAATTAAAATATAGCGTGTTTTTTACTATTCATTAAAATATGAAAGTTATCAGAATAATATGAAAAATTTATCCAAGGTAAAATTTTATATCGAAATTACAAATAATAATTATATTTTGTAAAATTGAACTTATAAACATGTCAAAAACAATATTTAATGTCGGTGCTCCATCACAAGGCGACAAAACTGCATTTTTTTAAAATACTTATTTTACCCGAATAATTTATTTTTTTGTTATAACATCTATTAGAAAATGTGTAAGATAAATAATAATGTTATAAAATTAAAAATTTAGTTAATACTATTAATAATGGCTAGTTCATAATAATATTATAATAATATATCGTTGTTTAGTAAAACATGGTATTGCGTACAACACACGCTATCGAGGAAGGTCGAGATTGCGTGTAATGCAAGTCAAGTCAGGGTTGGGTGTTGTACAAGATTACTTCATTGTTTTGTATAACAGAATCCAACCATATTTCATTTATACATTGAATATATATATATATATATACTCAATGTTGTGTAGAATAACTATTATCAAAATTGTGTGGAACACGATCCAAGAATAGTGTTGCGTATACAGCAAGCTAATACGGTGATGCGTATAGCGCAAGGTAATCTTGGTGTAGCATACAACACAAGACATTAATGAAATTAAAAGAATATTTTTCATAAAATCTCAGGGTGTTACAGTGGAAATCAGTATGCATTGACAACGCCTCTAAAGCATCTCCCATTTATTATATTCCAAGGTACCTACATTAGTGGGCTAACCAATCATGAGGATACCAATCAAAAAACCTTTACACTTAGCCCTCAAGGAATAAAGTACACCATTGGATGCTCTGAGTCCCACTACAAATGTCTATAACAACTTCATGCGCAACACAGACCTAAAAGCACTAGAAGACATGGTCAACATCTCTCATAGGTCACCTTGAAGATTTATTGACACTAGATCCCTAGATTGGATTCACTACTAGAAGAATCCATTTGTCCTCTATCTGAATCATACTTTTCATGACACGAACAATTAGATTCTCGTGAATAGAACTCTCACGCCCATTCTGATGCACACTATGCCTAGCGCACAAAAAAACCATCTACTCTAGATTCCACACCAAATGTGTACACATTCATTTTTACTATGAGAAAAAAATAATCTCTGGGATTCAAGATAAAACTCCTGAGGTCTCTACTCATATTGTCATCATGACCTAGGAACCATCTTCAGGGACCAATATTCTCTATGTACAGTCATGAACCATAAGTGTTTACACACATGCATTATTGAAAAACGCCTTGAAACCCAACATCTGCAACCCCACCATGGTTTTCCTAACCACACCATCAAAGCTATATTATTACCAGAAAGGCATTATAATCCTACTACAATGTCTCAAGCTAGGGAAATTTCACTACCCCGACCCACACATACAATGGTCAAACATGAAACATAAAGGATACCCACAGTTGAACTGAATCATTCTAATTTTTAAACATATCATTAAATCGATGATATGTAGAATGACCAACATGATTTATCCATAGATGGAAAATATCTCATGCTATCATACATAGAAAACCCATTCTCTATAATATATTACAACAATAATCATCAATCTTAGAACATTACCATCTACCATTCCTATTATGGGTCATGGTCAACATAGTGAACCAATTTACTTAATCACAATTCTTCTATCAACACCTATTCAAACAAATTCTTCTTTTACAACATGATCCATTCCACTTAGGCACATTTCCCATTTCACAACATGTTCTAATAATCATTTTAACTCATTTAAACCATTCATTAGAAACATTAATTAACAATTTTACCATTACTATGAAAACATTTTTCCTTTAGACACCGAATCAAACATTACTATTTAGGAAATCAAAAAATTTATACTCACTCATAACATTTTTCCATACACGATATTACTTAAACATTCATTTTAATTATTTTTATTCATCCACATACATTTCAATTATTTAAAATAAATTTATTTTGATTAATGATGGATGTAAAACACATTCTCAACTCTTTTCCCCACACACCCATCCCATGTGTCTTACTATAATGACGCATGCCACATACTTCCATAAGTGCCTAAATTGGTGCATGGATACACAACCTCATACCTTTCAAACCATGATAAAAATACCCTAAATCTGTAAAATCACACAACATGTGCATTAACCAACGGTAAAATATCATTCAATTGTAACAACACATATCAAGAACAACAATTCCCACCTAGGGTGACATGGATTTTCCCTCATACATGGGTTTGATACTCCCAATAATGATATCATTACCAAGTCCCAACAAAACCTAATATCTTTCTTCCATCTAAAAATAGTAAGAAAGATAAAGGAACTCATCTGATACCACTTTGTAACATTCCTAGCCTAGAAGCCACTAAACCAGTGCTCTGAGTCGGGTCGTCACATGGTCTCAAGAAAACCTCCTCATACACCAGAGGTCGCTGACTAGCGATGGGGGTATAACGAGTAACATGGGGAGACTAAACCATATTTACCAGAGTGAGACACAATATAGCATAATATACATAGAAAAATAATATGAACAACCAATAAATATGCATAACCAAATGTTTCCAAAACAGGCTACAAACACCAATCAAATAAAACTATGCCATGCCATACTAATAGTACAAAGTGAATAAATCCCATAATAAAACCAATATGAAAAACTACAAACAACTATGGAATCTATGTCTAGATTCTTATCCATGTACATCTGAAGCCCAACTCAACACCCTAGAGTAGGGCCCTTACAGCCGTCCTAACCTGAATCATAGAGATCTACTTGGGTTCCGAATGGTGGCCCAAGTAGGTTGTGGGTACAAAAATCAATTGGGAACGACCAATAGTGTCTATAAAATAAGAAATATAGTAGGTCATGCATGTATGTACAAAATAAATGGAAAGTAAATAAGGGACAGTTTGGATGAATTTAATTAACAAATTCATTTAATTAATGATTAGTATTTATCTCTACTCTATTTCGTATACAATTTTTACTATATAGCCCATTTTTCACATGTTATTTTGGGTTTTTCATAAATATAATATACAATAGGGATTAAGGTAATAAATCCTAATAAATTGAAGATATTGATCAAGTCCATATCTCAATAGGGATACACATATCACATCAAAACATTATCCTCATTCAAAAACCTCAGTCCAGGTGTAATGAAACTATTAGGGGAATATATCCTCTGTCCCCTTACACAACCTGTACATTTTGGGGTGGAGATTAGATCCTATGTCTTACATGACCCGTGGGCATAAATCCTCATGTCAATACCCCACTCTACCAGGCCTTCTACACGTGATTATTTATTAAATATCCCAAATCATACCACAACACAACATAACATAACCAATGCCATTGTAAATAACAATGCATAACAAACATAAGGGAAATTAAAATTGTTCCATAAACCATTAATACATTCACTGATTAAAATTCATATCCATTTTTCTAATTTCACGTTCTCCTGCCTTAACCCTTTTTGTGTAATCAACAACCTATATTTCTTTTCAAAATTCAAAAATGACCATTGATTTACCCATTTAACCAATTTACATTTTCATAAGCATTCACCCACTTATTCATTTCGTATATATTTATCATATCTCATAACCCAACCCGTTATTATATTCTACCATTAGGTGTGACACAATCCCCATGTATTAACCCATTCAACATGTTCATCCATTTCCTTTCTACAACCCATTCACCCACTCCCCCTTAACCATTCCATCATAAAATTATGATTTCTTCATTTAATATAAACTAATCCTACAAGAAAATTCTAACCAAATTCCATCAAATAAATGACTTAATCCCCATAGACCCATTTCCCATTTCCATGTCATTTAAAACAATCCTTTATGCCTTTTCACTATAGGAATATCTATTATCATTGTATTTATAACTTAATCAACCATTATAACATATTATACATTTGTTCCACATAATTAATTGGCAACCCTTCACATAACCCTACCACACTCTAGGTCCGGGTTGGTCAGTGCACCTCATGGGTGGCCCTAAAATAGTCAATTCCTCCTCTACGCATCCCATGGGGATAGTAATAGTTTCAACTATTCACATAGACACCCCTTTTTATCAAACACCCTGATGGAACAAAGAAAAAATTCAGGGGAAAATAGGAAAACACAATTCGATGAACAAAATATTAAATAAAACTATAAAATAATACTTGTAGACCACCTACCTCGAATTAATCCATGAACACAATCTCAATAATGGCCTTATATCTGGATTCAAGAACCCCCTGAAATCCCAAACCTAGGTTCAATGGGAAAAGTAATTTTTAGGGTTTCATAATAAGTTAATATTAATAATAAAACCTAATCCAAAAAAGTTAATCAAGATGAGAATTAGAATTACTAGTGGAGTCGATCAGTAACCAACGGTGCTCCATATGGCCAATAATAAATGGATAACCACCTATTGGATGTTTCAGTCTTCCATGTTCGTCACTAGGGGTGTAGGGGGTGAAATGGGGGAGAAACTTGAGTTTGGTTTTAAAATAATGGAGTGGAAATTTTGTAAATCTTCCAACTTTTCATTGAAACATTGGTTACCAACAAAGTTTTCCAAACCATGCGCAAACTGTGTGAACGAAACTAATAGAAATTCGCCCCCTTCGCACGATCTCTTGGAAATTATGCCTGATTTTCTTAAACATTCTTAAATTGTGCATATTTCAACATCCTGCATGGTCTCCCCTTGCACAGTTTTTCAATCTATGCACAATCCATGTGGGTTTCCTAGAATCCCATCTCCCCCCATTATGTCCCGACACCCAGAACACCCTTACCATTTCAAGGACTTCATAAAACACTTAATTAAAAAAAACATGGAATTACACTAAAACATAAACAAGAACATATCTTATGGACAAATTTAGGATCAAAAAAATATTGTTTGAGCCCACTTTTATTTTATTGGAGATAGATTGGGGATTTTGGTTGGAAGATCATGGTTCCTTCCATAATATTTTTTAAGAGAATATGTGTGATCATTGAGTTGGTGTTAAGGAATATCATGATTTATTTATGTAATTATATATTTATATATAATACATATTTAATCACTAAAATTAGAACGTATGTTTAGATCCCAATGCTGTGAATTTTTCATTCTAGTTTATTTTAAATTCATTATTCATTTTATAAGTATCATATTTATGTGATGATATGTGTTACGACCATTTGTTCATTTACAATTTAAATGATTATGTAATGGTAATACTATATTCAATTTTATTTTTCCTATTGTATTGTTTTTGAGCAAGATATTCCTTATTGAACTGATTACTTACTTGTGTAATGTTAGGAAAATACTTTTGTAAACCAAGATTTATTTTGAGAATTGAAAGAAAAGTTATTTTTTAGTTTTTTATTTTGAAGTTGTTTAATTTCAAAATTGCTATATGGTTTTGAAATGTTATCAAAAAATTTTAAATGATTAATGGTTAGAATGGTTAAATATATTCATGGTAGTATCCTAATGGGATTTTGAACTCATAAATATCATAGAACATTTGTGGAATTTCTATATTTCATTTTGCAGGACATAAGTAATGGAAAGGGAACAACATAATAAGGTGGATCCTCTTAATTACAATATTCCATATTTTTGTGGACATAATTGGTATCATAGAGATTTAATTTTTTGGAGTTGTTTTAGTGTTTTCTACCTATAATGTTTTAATTTGGCCTTGTTCAAATTTCTTACCATTCTTTTCAGTTTTGGAATTTTAATTTTGAGATACCATGACTATTTTATATTAGGTAATTATGTTTCATAAATGTATGATATTTTTAATATTATCTAGTTATGTTAATCTATTGAATTTTAAGATGTTGTTTGGTCATTATAATTTATGGGTGATTCCTACAATATACCTATGGTGAAATAAATCCCATGTGATAGTTTTTTTACCCAGTTTTAATCTACATCCCATAGTGATTTGGAAGACACTTCGGTACGGGAGGTGGGACAACGCGTGTGATGGTGTAGGATGACCCATGATGGTTCATTACAGTCCCTATGGGATAAATTATCTAGAAAGAACTATTTTATATGCAATTATGAAATGAAATATTTATGTGATTTTTGATATAATATTGTTATTGTTGAAATTGTTACATACCGTTGATAACATATCAATAGAGGGAATATAAGATAACATTAGATGGTTTGAATAATGATTTATATTTTTCCGATGAAAAATAATAAGTATTTGGAAGTGCTCAGAATATTTTGAAGAAATTTCTAAGGATATATAATAATTTATGCGTCATTCTATTTAAGTTGGTTCTTATCTAAAAAATGTACTTTTGTGATATTTTTCAAAATCCAGAACCGTATAAAACTTGTATGTTAAGATAATAAGGTTATCACAAAAAATTATTAGATTTACCAATTAATTATTATGTTTGAAATACTTTATAATGATAAAATACATTACATAATTATATTATTTTTACTTTATACGTTTAATCATGAATATTCCAATGATTCATGGAACATAAAAATCTTCAAATATCGTAATGTTTACAAAATGTTAATAAGGAAATTGTTGGAATTCATAGGGTTCAAAATATGTAAGGATCCCAATTATCATAAAGTATATGGAGACATTATAATATATATGGGATTCATTATTTGGGGTTTTAAACTTCATAAGGTCTACAAGAATCATAATCATAAACTTTAGAAACATCATATGCTTGGTTATAACATAAATGGGTTATATACATTTGAAAAATATTGAATCCCAATAAACCAAAATGAATTATTCTGAATAATGATGATTAAATATGTAAATATCAATGTTTTAATTAATGTATTAATAAAATATTTATTATGATAATTTTTTCACTTGTGAATTATTAGAATCACCACGTCATGAACAAGGTTTCTCAGTCATGCTGAAAATATAATGGTAAAGTGGATAAAATTCAAATTGGCTCACAATTTTTAGAAAAATATTAGAAATAAAAAATATTTAGATTCATGGATATTTAAAATGAAATATTTAAATGATTAAATGAAAATATTATGTATATATTAATATGAATTTTAAATTAAACAATTATAAAAAATTCTTTTATGATTAATTCTTTAATACATTATGGAAATAAAATTAGACTAAAAAAATTTGATGATTCCAAAAAAATTTATTGAAATATTATCCCATGAATATGGTGAATATAAGGTGTAGAAATGTCAAAATAAAGTTGCATTAAATTTTATTAGAAATGATAATCCATTACTCAACTCCATTAACTAATTATTGTACCCATTTGAGAGAAATTGAAGGACCCTAACCTATAATACATCTCTGATATATAAATAAATTGATCTAAGAATATTTGATTTTTTTGATCTTATGAGTGATTTATGAGGATAATTAATAAGATCATTTTGTGAATGAATTCTCTCAAAAAGAAGAATATTCTTCTGATGAATCATCGAGGAATGTAGAAGTGGTATTAATGTTATGATATTTATTAAGAAGATGAATACATTTTATAATAATAACATATCAGTAATTTTGAATATTATAGGGGTATATTGAATATATTTTTCAAAACTATGATAAAAGTAGTAATATAGTGGATTAGTGGTATAAATTTATAATACATCTCCATTAATGTTATTAATATGAAAAATCTAGGGATATATCGTTCCATTAATCTGTAATATCATAGGAAAACATGAATCTTTCAAGGAATAAACTTACCTGAATCCTATAATCACTTTTATATTATAGTTATAAATCTATGTAATAGGTCCTAACCCAAACCTAGAATATAGTAGGATCTCAAATTGATGGTGATATATGTAAAATAATTTGGTCTTTCATATATCATTTCATTATTACTTCTCTTGAGGTGAGTGGGAGAATATTTTTATTCATTCATTTACTAATGTTGGGATATATGTTCAATAAAAAATGATTTTGTAAAAAATATTCCATTGATTGATACCCCCACCCATAGGGGTAGTCCAACCTATCATGAAACTCTAAAACTCATGATGATTGTTACTGAGCTGTATGAGAAGAACACTATGATGTATAATCTATTATATATAAGGAATAAATTAGAAATAGAAATTTTAAAACTATATTAATATTAAAAAAATATACATGAATCTAGGTCAATATAATTCTTTTAAAATTTTTAAGGGAACCCATCAAAGATCTTCTTTGGGCACAATTGTTACTCCCTTTTCTCTCAGAATCATCGGATGCAATGGTTATTGCAGTGTGTAATTATAAAATAATTTTTTATTTAAAGGAAAATGTTTTTTTCAAACAATATAATGAATAGGGATATTTATTATAAATTTATGAAATAATATTCTTCTAACACATAAAAAAAAATAATGTAATAAGATGTTTTTTTATGGAGGTGTCATAAGAAAGGGAACGGAAGAAGGGTAAACAGTAAGGGTAGAATAATGTAATGTTCATAACTATGTTGTAATTACCAGATAAAATGACATATAATAACATTTTTATAATATCATGTAATAAATAATTAAGGTATGCCTCATTGAGTTTGTTTTTAAATAATATATTAGAAGATATGAGTTGTTTTATTCATTTTGGCACTAATTGATAAGGGTCAGTGGTGATAGACTTCTGGGAATCATTCAACTAAACATCTAAAAAATAGAGTATAATGTATTATACATTAGGTAGGTATTTACAAGTGAATTTTACTATTGAAAACCCACGTAGGATAGTGGGTAATGAATATTTTCAAGTCAATACATAGAATATATGGATGTAAGTGTTTAAGTCCATATAACATATATCCTAGTTAAGAAAAACCCAGATTTTTGTTTGGATACAATATGATGTAGGTTTATGAAAAATATTTATGGATTTTTTAAGTAATATATCATAAGGATACATGGTTATGATAATATATGTGGTAAATGATATGTTTTAACATATAGGTTTAACAAAAGGAGTGATGATTCCTATGGAGTTAACATCTGTGATGTTATTTATTGATTGAATTGTTAATATCAATCCTAAAATGATGATGAACATAGATATTAATTGATTTACCGATATCAATGGTATGGATAATTTCATTGGTGATAATTTTGATGTCAAAAATTAGTAGATGGTGTTCTTCATGACATAGGGTAAAACACAAAAGCACCCTGAAGCTAGATTTTATACATTGAGATTTTTGAGGGAAAAAACTATTTCATTTTCATGTATGATGACCATTATATTTTACTTTTATCAATGATTCAACATAAAAATAATTTTTCTACTATTTATGTCACAAGTCAGAGATGGTTGTAGATTTATCCCATAAATGTACATGATAGATAAATAGTCTAACTATATGATTAAATTAATACTATAAACAAATGTTGAAGTGTAAGGATGTTGGGATTTATGTATAATTTTATTATGAGAGGGAGTTTTTATTTTGAAAAAATTATTCTAGGAATGATTTCTAATAAAGATGGTATTGACGGTATAAAATAAACATTACTATAAAAGGTCATAAATATGTCACTTAATTTGGGGTTATCTAATTTATTTTTCATAGAATCTATGAAATATGAAATTTACATAACCCATACGATTATATCATCTTATATTTTATAATAATCATAGAGATATATTGGTCATCAATGATTGTAGTTTAAACCGTATAAATGTATTTACATAACTCAATATAATCCATATTTATCAAAAAGAATGAGAGATAACTGAGCCTTGAGCATATTACAATATTGAATATAGAGATGCTAATTTGAGATTTCGACTCTGAGACAATGTATCGTTAAAATCATTTGAAATATAATTTTCATTTTCGAATAAGTGTTCGTATATAAGGATCAGAAATTAGAATAATTTCTTTATGAGTGAAACATTTCATAGGTAGTTAAGGGATATATGGATGGGAATCTAGAATTTAAGGATATTCTAAAAAATATAGTTGGAACATCATTTCATGAAACACAATACCCTATGATAGAGATAGATGAATAAAAATTCCATGTTCTAATTATATTTTCCATCCTAGTCCTACTATTGAGTTCATGGAATTTCGGTGCTATAGAAATGAAGGTTTTAACTCTATTTTTTGTAACACCACAAGGAACTCATCCATAAGAACAACTTGATAAACATAGTAAAGTGATTTGTGTATTGAAATGGTAAAATGACATATCACATTAATTTCATCGAGTTGAAACAATAAAAGACATCATATATTGGAATAATAATAGTCACTAAAAGACATAAAATTGATATAGTTTTCCATGAGGTCTAAACATAATTCCAACCATTTCTCTATGAAATTAGTTCTATCTAAAAAGGTTTTATATGAAGAAAAGTTTAAAAAACAAAAGTTGTTATTATAAAAAGTAAGTGGATGTTTGTAATAGGATGTAATAAGAACGTTTATTCCTAAATGTTTTTTAAAAACATATTGCTGTACATTTCTCAGATATATTTTCATCGATCTCAAATCTTATGAATTTCAAAATGATTTTTAGTATTGTTGTATCACAAGAACATCATATAGACTGGTTGAATATTAATACATAATTCCATGAAAATGAGTTCGATGAAAAATTTACATGGATTATTTTGTAGGTTTCTATGTTCATTGGATACAATGATTTGCGTACGTGCTACATTGTTTCTATTATGGTTTCAAATATGAAATGGTGAATTAGAACATGGAGTTTATTAATGTTATCAGGGAGTCGATGTTTTTATGGAGCAATGATAACCTTTTTTATTTCTGGGTGGGGTATTTTTATTGCTGTACTTCATCCTAATTTTTAAATTGATGATATGATGGTATACGTTTAAGGAAAATAAAGGATTTAAATGATAAAACATGAGTTCTATTGATGTTTTTAGATTATGAAACTTAGTTAGGTGACGAAAATTTTAAGGATTAAGATCATAAGAGTTATATTTTCTAGTATAATATACATGAATGAGGGTGAATATATATAGAATATAGTAGAGTTATTATGAATGACATCCAAATAATAATATCAAAATCCCTGGTAAGTATCTTTATAATTATAACTAGGAAGCCACTATAAATTGACATTTTTTCTAGTTTAATAACGGTGGTTTTATATTATTCCACTATCATATGATTGATGTATTAAATGGTTTCTAAACATCCAATAATTGTGGATATAGTGGGATTATACATAAATTTTATGTCCAAACAAAAAATAAGGACTTGTTAGACTATAAAAAAGGTTCTATCATACTGAAAGGGTTCTAAAATTATTACACATTTCATTAGAAAAATGATTCATTATTATGTTTTCTATACATATATTTTTGTGGATATTCAGATAAATATAAGAGAACTTCTATTTATCTATATAATTTAGTGAAATGATTGTTAGAATAATATTGAAAATTAAATTAGAAGAATAATTAATTATAATTAATTTAGGGTATATCATATAGTTTAAATTGATCAAGGAGTTGGTTTGGATGAAATGTTTGTAGTATTATATTGAAAGAAGTTTATGTATTAGAAAAAAAATCATTGATTTATTAAGCATGATCCAAATAAAAGAACATAATATGTTTCAATCATGATGAAATAAAATATAGATGAAGTAAAACATTATCTGGATATTTTTGGGGGGTGATGTGTTCGACTTATATAAGATAGATGGATTGAAAAAGGTTTTTTCGAAAGAATTACTAGTGTGGTTTGACAACGTAGACTCACTTGTATGACTAGATATCATTTTTGGTGAACTATGTATGTTACACCCCAAGATCTTTTTAGAGATATTCCTTTTAATATCTTTTATATATTCTATTGTACACTACACCAATATTAGCTTGTACTATATACAACACTGTATTAGCTTATAGTATACGCAACACTATTCTTGGCTCGTGTTACACACAATTTCAAATTAATTTTTTGGAAATTATTATACCGAAAATTAAGTATAGATTTTGTTTAATGTATAAATGAAATAAGTTTTGCTTATGTTTTACGCAACACTATAAGGATATTTCACTACACGGAGCCCTGACTTGTCTAGCATTAAAGGCAATCACGACCTTCCTCGATATTATGTGTAGAACACAATATCAGGTTTCACTAAACAACGATATGTTATTAAAATATTATGTATACTAGACATTATGAATAGTAATACACACTTTTTAAAATTTTATAAATTTTATCTTTCAAAATGGAATTTCTTTTTGGATTTGGAATCACAAATTTTTCATAGGGTGAAATTTTGGAATTTTTCTGAAAACTTTCAATTTTTCATAAATAGTGAAAACACTGAGTTATTGGTTAAAACCGACTTTTTATTTAAATATTAATATGTTTTATTTAAAATTATTTTATGTCAAATTATACACATAATACTTATATAAGTTCAATTTAATTCCTTGGAGTCATTTTATAATAATTTTAGATATATAAAAAATTTATTGATCTTTTTACCCTCTTTTACCCACCTCCTAAGAGAATTTGTAAATTTACATAAAAATTAATTTTACCTCTTATTTGAGTTAAATTTTAAAGATGCGAGTGAAATGGTTGATATCAGTAAGTAAAATGTGGTTCAATGAGATGAAAATAATTTTTGGTGAATAGTAACTTTTAACTTCTATCTACCATGTTTAAAAGAAAATATGGTAATTAAGGGTAAAAATGATATTATTATTACTATAACACATGTCCTAATTATATTTAATAAGTGTAATTTGACCAAAAACAACCTTAGGAATATAATATTACACTTAGTTCAACATGTATTAGATTAGGACATTTTTTTATTATTTAATTTGAAAAAGAGTAAAAAGAGTTAAAAACAACATTTAATAACTAAAACACTTTTAATATAGGGTTAAACACAATATAAATTAGACAATAAATATTCATTATAAATATAAAATGATTTAATACATAATGGTATTTTATTTATGATGTTTAGACAATAAATAAGTTAATTTGTTTATGACACAATGATGATGCAGTAATTACCTTACTAATTAAATATTAACATAATTGATATTATAAATACCCAAATAAATGTAATTTGAGAAATTTTATGAATTAAAATAATTTTAAAAGTTAATATAACGTATTATTGTTTTGTTAGATGATTTTGTTGATGTAATAATGACTTTATGAATTTACAAAAAAACAAAATACCAAATTGTGTCAA
The DNA here is from genome assembly GCA_963277665.1 of Viscum album. Taxonomy (NCBI): domain Eukaryota; kingdom Viridiplantae; phylum Streptophyta; class Magnoliopsida; order Santalales; family Viscaceae; genus Viscum; species Viscum album. The sequence goes on along the minus strand of OY728129.1, from coordinate 608,052,914 downwards.
AATTGACATAAAAGAGTTTTTAAATCAAATATTATATTCTTAATTAATATAATGGTCCTAAAAATATAATGTTCGTAAAAAATACTTATATACTATTATATATGACATTAATGAACCAATCAGGGTTTCATTGGTAGTTTATAGTATGTTTATTAAGCATATATTGTAAGAATACAACAGACATGGCAACGATAAATTATTTAACATAGAGTTAAATCTAAATAATAAGGTTACATTGGTAACCTAAACTTGTCTAAAACCTATTGGTTGATAGGATGTCGACCCATCCACACCCTATCCTAGAAATAAGAGTCTTTGGAGCCATTATAAACCTAATATGAATTTATTATAAAATAATATTTTATGTTTTTATTAAGGTACCACTTACCCCTCTTATAAAAGGGAAATCCCCCTTCTCTCTATTTTACACTTCCAAAGCAATTTGGCTTGGCCGACCCCTGCCCAAATACCCTATTAAATATCCTACCTTAGTCCTATAGGCTTTTCTTTGGTCATAAATCCATACTAAAGATCCCTTTTGATAAAATCAAAAGGAAGAACTCGAAGAAGAGGTAAATATCTCACAACATATGCAAGTGTCTTTCTTATTCCACTTCCTCCTTCTTTGTTATTTCATTATAAAATAATAACTCAAGTATATTCTATATATTTTTATTTTATTATAATAATTTTACAACCCTATTAGTTATTTTATCCATCCTATGAATGAAAAAGTCAGCACACATGCGTATGTACAGCTTACCGTCTCCACATCATGGTGTAGTTTATTATTCAAACATTTCATCATTTGGATGGGTATAACAATTAGAATAAATGTTATAAATATTAAATATAAAATTATTTTGATTCTCTATATATGATTTAAAATCCAATTATATACAATTTTAATATCAAAATAATGATATTGTCGCTCATGCATAAGTACGGACTGTCGTCTCCACAAACATGATGAGATTAATTTTCGATGATTAATCATTCAAATAAAATTATAAAGTATAATAATATATAATAATGAAAGATATTAATGAATAATGATACTGATATTATGTACATATATTTTTAAATCACTTAATTCCATTCAATTCAATAAGGAAATGAAAACAGAGTTCATGCGTACGTATAGCCTACCATCTCAATAAAAGGTGTATTTCATTTCATTTATCGATCTATCATATATATTTATATTATTAATATATATTGTATATAAATCAAGTTTTACATTATATAATTAAGTAAATCATGATGTATGTAATAATATCAGGAACAACAAGTTGAAACCCGTACAATAAATGAAACGATTTTACCCAAAATGCTGCTTTAACATGGAATTTATAAAAGAACAGGTAATATAAAGACATAATTGAATCATATATGATATCATAAATATTATTATAGTTATGTTAAAAGTTAATAATATGTTTAAACCCACTATACATGATTCTCAGACACATACGGATGAAATTGGACATAAGGTAAGGGATAATGATTCTAATCTCGTTCTTATCCGATATTGTTTATTCATAAGTATTTACTAGGGTTATTGTTATCATCCATGTACATGTTTTGTAAAAATGTTTTCATGTATGTATAATGTATTTTTTACCCATTTTTACTTTTAACACATTTTATGGAAGTAATCTTTCTTTTGTTTACCATACAAGGAACTTTTCGAATTTTCTGACAAATGTATAAGGAGAATGTTTTATTTAACTTTTACGGAATAAACAGATTATTAAGGATTAATAAAGCCTTATTTTCATGAATCTTACTATACAATATTTCATGATTAATTTCAAAAAAATACTTTTCCTTTAAAATTTTATGGTGTTTTTTGAAAAGAACATTATTTTGATGAAGAAAGGTTATTTTCCTCCAGAATTACTTTTAAGTGTTTTATCAAAACTATTTTCCATCTAAGATGACATTATTTACTATGTTTATGGTTCAAGTACAATCTCTCTATTATTTACAAGGTTTGATTTTTATTATGATGAAATGAGATATATTTGTATTATATGGATAATGTTATGATTGAATGATATTTATAAAACCCATTTTATTCTTTGGGTTAGGAAGAATGATTTATGATTGTTTTGTTATACACGTAAGAATGATTTAAATAAGAGATGGGTGGGAGCTATATCTCCCTCCAATGAATTGGGTAAAGATTTATATCTCATGACATAGACATGTCTGGAATGACAAGTAAAATCCAGCTCAGTAATACATCAATTGAATGGCATGTAAACTCTGTTCAGTAATGGACTATGTCCACTATGATGGTCTTGGTAGCCATGCCTTGGCTACTATGGAAATCATAATATGTGCTTTATGGTTTTCCAAAATTTCATGTTTTCTTCCCATGATATTTTATCATGATTAATGTTCCTTTATTATCTACTCCTTTTGTACTACCAAGATTTATGTCATTTCATATGTTCATGATTTTACATTCAAATGTTTATGGATTGTTTTTACGTTCTCCATGTTTACCCTTACTGAGAATTTGAACTCACTGTTTTTATGTATTCTTTTCCCTAGGATATAAAGAATGGTTTTAGGAAAGAAAACCAAAGGGATGATCTTTATGGGAGATGTTGAAGATATTTCACCATGATTATAAGATTATGTTCCATGTTTTCAAAGATACTAAAATAATACGGTCTTTGAGTGTCTGTTTTGGTAATGTATCAAGTATTCTGAAAAAGTAATGAAATCTCTCTGTACATCAATTATGGGTCTCTATTGTTGGTATTAGAGTAACGGTTTAGATAAACTTTGGAAACTAGGATCTTAAAACTTTAGTGAGATCCCTTGATATATTTCTATGTTATGTCTAGGAATGTCCCTAAGGATAAGTATAAGAATAGGTTATGGTCTTAAAATTATGATAACGATCATGAATAACATAAGATTAAACCTATGATGTTAGAGATTTAAACTACTCACCATTATTATGTTATTTTTATAGCATGATTTTTTCCTCAAACTATTATTTTTGAGTTTTAGAAAATGGTTTTCAAACCAGAAGATTCATGTTAGAAGAGAATATGTTGGAGAATGGAATGATATTATTCATGATCAAGAAAATAAAATTGGGATTTGGAAGGTGAAACATCATTATTAAGACTAATCTGAAATCATATAATATGATCAATAATCTAAACATTGGTATGTTTCATGACTCGGTTAATAATATAAAGAAAGAGATTCATGATGATAATAGAGGAAATAATGTTCAATTTTCCTCATGTAAATCATGTGGGAAGAGACATCAAGGATAATTTTTCAAAGGAACTGGATGATGCTTTGGGTTTGGAAAATAAGGACACAAATCCAGTAATTGCAAAGAAAAAGGTTCAATTAACACTATAGACAAGGATAATGGTATTTCTAAGACATCAACAGTAGTTAAATTTTTAAATGTGGAATATACAAGAATTATGAAAACCAATTCCCTACGGGAAAGCCTCATTAAGAGAATAAACATGGTCGTATGGGTAGTATTTATGTTGATGATGAGGAGGAGACTACAAATGATATATGATATGAAGGAAGTGTTGAGGAATAAAATGATGAATCTCGGTAGATGGTTTAAGAAGTTAGTGGATTGATTTTATGTTTATCAAGAGTAATGTTTTATAGGTAATTTAATGGTACTATGTAATAATGAAACATCGAAGGATTGTTACACTATTTTTTCCCTAAGTATTTAAAAGTATATGTTTAATGGTACCGGTATCCATGAATGGTTTTTCAAATATGTTTGGAAAGTAGATGATATAAATACAATGAAGGCATAATAATAAAATAATATGTTAGATAGTATTCATGAGCTCATGACTGAGATAAGGACAAAGTGATATCATGGTTTGAGTATAGAGAATTTTTGGGATTTTCGTATGTGGAAAGAGATAACTTTTTATTGTATATATGTTTTCACTATGGTTCTATGGTAATACATGTTACAATATAATCATGATTAAGGTAATCACTTGTTTTGAATGTTACCAACAAGATATATCTTATGATATATGAGGGATAAACGATGGTATTCAACTACTTATTATATAACCTTTTTATTAATCATTCTCTTTACACTACAAGTTTGGAAAGAAGTATTTTCGATAAGTTTTAAGGTTTGAATGGATTATGTTGAAAATCAGATATTATTATTTAAAGGTAGAACTTTTTTTTGATTTTATTTCTGGAATGTTATAATAGTAAAATTTATGAAAAGAAACAATATGTAGAACAGGCGGAAATCCATCGCATCAGACAAGGATGCGAGAATCAAACCCAAAACCAAAGTGCGACAGACCATTATCACCTTCCACATTCCAACAAGAAGTCCCTGGATAGAAGAATTTAGTTTTATTTATTATGTTATATTATAGTTGGAGTCTATGTCCATTTTTGGAATCATATACAATTAATGCCACCATATTTGGACTTATGTATATTTAATAACATTTTGAAACCTTTTGTTTGAGGAAATGACCTATCATTATATTTAATGATAAGATAACATTACATGAAGGAAAAAATTCAACTTCATTTATTTAAATAATAGATAAAGTGGAAATTGTTCATGGAATGACCAACGTGATATTACACTAAAATAAAGTAAGTATTTATCCTTATGAAAAAATTTGTCAACATTACAGAAATGATCTTGAAAACCAAAAATTTTATCCAAATACCCCCATATCTGATGAGTCAGATGGTACCTTAGATCATAAAAAATTTGTGGCTTTGTGATTTTTGGCTCTTTCATTGCGATGACCTCTACCACTCTCCATCAGAACATGATGGTAAGATTTCACTTCCATATCCATATTTTCACCAATATTCTCCGATGTGTAACCCTAGTGATGAGTTAATTTGGGTAACCATTACATTTCATACATTAGTTTTTAAATTTTTTTCTTTGTATTATTTTTTACGATGTGGGTTTCTATGAATGAAACTTACAGGTAGTAAATGATTTATGACCTCGACGAATTTCGAGTGCGAAATTCATTTTATGGGAGGTAGAATGTATCACTGAGAAATTTTATGAGATATATTCTTTTTAATTTCTTTGATTTATTTTATTTTACACTACACAATGATTATATTGTACTATACGCAACACCGTATTTGATTGCAGTATACACAACACTATTCTTAGCTCTTGTTGCACAGAATTTCATGTTCATTTTGTGGAAATTATTCTACACAACATTAGGTATAGATTTTTTTTAATTTATAAATGAAATAAGTTTTGATTATGTTATAAACACCACCAAAGGGAGATTTCACTACATGCATCCCTTACATGGCTTAGATTACATGCAATCACGACCTTTCTCGATAGCGTTTGTAGAACAAAATACCGGGTTTTACTAAACAACGATATGTTATTAAAATATTTTATAAACTAGAAGTTATGATTAGTAATACCAACTTTTTCATATTTTATAAATTTTATCTTTCAAAATGGACATCATTTTTGGATTCGGAATATCAAAAATACCCAAGGGTGAATTTTTGGAATTTTTTTGAAAACCTTCAATTTTTGTTGAATAGTGAAAACACTCAGTTATTGGTTAAAAACGGAATTTTATTTAAATAATCATTAATTTTATTTAAATTTATTTTAGGTTAAAATAGATACATAATACCAATATAAGTTCAATGTAATTAGTTGGGGACATTTTATAATAATTTTAGGTATATAAAAATTTTATTGAACTTTTCACCATCTTTTACCCACCTCCTATGAGAATTTAGAAATTTACATAAAATTTAATTTTACCGCTTATGTGAGTTGAATTTGAAAAATCCAAGAGACATTGTTGATATCATTAAGTAAAATTTCATTCAATGAGATGATAATAATTTTCGGTGAATCGTAACATTTTACTTTTATTTACCATAGTTAAAAGTAAATAGAGTAATTAAGGATAAATATGATATTATTTTTACCCAAAAACATGTTCTAATTCTATTATATAAGTGTAATTCGACCAAAAAAAGCCTAGGAATAATATATTACACTTAAGGTTCACATGGATTAAATTAGGAAATTTATTATTATTTAATTTACAGAATAGTTAAAATAGTTAAAATCAATGTTGAATAACTAAAACACTTTAAATATAGGGTTAAAAACAATATAAATACGACTAGAAATATTCATTGTAAATATAAGAATATTTCCTACATAATGGTATTTTTTTAAGTCATTAAATAATTTAATTTATTTATGACACAATGATGATGCATTAATTACCTTATTAATGAAATATTATCATAATTGATATTATAAATACACAAAAAAATGTAATTTTAGACTTTTTATTAATTAAAAAAATTATATAGGTTTTTATATAATATCAGGGTTACTTAGATGAATTTATTTCGAAGTAATAATGCGTTTATGAATTTATGAAAAAACAAAATACCAAATAGTGTCAAAATTGACAAAAAAGAGTTTTTAAAACAAATATTATATAATTAACTGATATAATGGTCTTAAAAATATATGGTTTGGAAAAAAGGCTTGTATAAGAATATAAATCAAATTAACGAACCAATTGGGGTTTTATTGGAAGTTTATAGTATGTTTATTAACCATATAGTGTAAGAATACAAGAAGACATGGTAGAAGTTAAATTATTTAACTTATAGGTAAATCTAAATGATAAGGACAAAATGGTAACCTAATCTTGTCTAAAACCTATTGGTTGAGAGTATTTCGAGCCAAACACACCCTATCTTAGATATAATTTACTATGGAGCCATTATAACCCGAATATGAATTTATTATAAAATAATATTTTAAGTTTTTTCTCAGGTGCCCCTCACCTCTCTTATAAAACAACACTCCCCCTTCTCTCTAATTCACACTTCCAAATCCATTTGTCTCATAAAAACCCTTCCCAAATACACTCTATGCTATCCTACCTTCGTTCTAGAGTCTTTTAGTTCGTCATAAATCCAATCTATGGAGCCCTTTGGATCAAATCAAAAGGAAAACCCCGGAAAAGGTAAATATCTCACCAACTATTTCATGTTCCTTTCTTCTTACACTTCCTTCTTATTTGTTTTTTCAATTCTAAAATAATAACCCTAGTAACTTATGTATACTGTGATTTTATTATAATAAGTTTACAACCATATTATTTATTTTATCCATCCAATGAATGAAAAATCACCACACATGCCCACGTAAGGCTTACCGTCTCCACGACATGGTGTAGTTTGTTATTAAAACATTTCATCATTTAGATGGGTATAATATTGTGTATAAATGATATAAATAATAAAAATAACATTATAATGATTCTGTATATATAATATACCATCCAATTATATATGATTTTAATATAAAAAAAATGATATTGTCGCTCGTGCGAACATACAGACTACCGTCTCCACGAACGTGATGAGATTCATTTTCAATGATTAATAATTCAAGTATAATTATAATGTATATATAATAAATAATCATGAAATATATTACATAATAATGATACTTGATTTATTTACATATTTTTTTCATTTACTTAATTTCATTCAATTCAATAAGGAAACGAAAACAGCGTTCCGACATACGTACGACCTACTGTCTCCATGAACAGTGTATTTCATTACATTTATCGATCAATCATATATACTTATATTCTTAATATATATTATATATAAATAATGTTTTACCTTCTGGAATTATGTAAATCATGATATAAGTAATAAAATCATGAACAACAAGTCGAAACATGTACGGCAAATGAAACGATTTTACCCAAAACGTTGATTTAACATGGAATTTGCAAAAGAACAGGTAATATAAAGTCATAGGTGAACCATATAAGATATTATTAACATTATTATGGTTATGTTAAAAATTAATAATATGTTTAAAAACAATATACAAGAGTCTTGGACATGTACGAATGAAATTGGACATAAATAAGGGTTAATTATTCCAATCTTGTTCTTATCTGAGATTGTTTATTCATATGTATTTAATGGGGTTATTATTATCATCCATTCCCATGTTTAAAAGAAATACTTTCATGTATTTTTAAAGTCTTTTTTACCCATTTATTACTTTTACCACATGTTATGGAAGGAATCTTTCTTTTGTTTACAATATGAGGAACTTTTTGACTTTTCTGACAAAAGTATGAGGAGAATGCTTTTTTTACTTATACGGCATGAATAGATTTTAATGGTTTCATAAATCCTACTTTTAATGAAGATTAATCTACAATATATCTTGGTTATTTTCAATAAATAAAATTTCTTTTAATATTTCATGGTAGTTTTTGAACAGAAAATGATTTTGAAGAAGAAATGATATTTTCCACAAGATTTAATTTCAGGTATTTTATTGAAACTATTTCCTTCTAAGATGACATTATATTGTACCTTTATATTTCAAGTTTAATGTATCTATTATTTACATGGTTTTTTTATTATGATCAAATTATATACATTGGTTTTTTATTGATTATGTTATGATGGAATGATATTTATGAAATACATTTTATTCATTGGGTTATGATGAATGATTTATGATGGTTTTGTGGCACATGTAAGAATTATTTCAATAAGAGATGAGTGGGACCTATATATCCCTTCAATGCATTTGGTAAAGATTTATATCTAATGAGATACACATGGCTAAAATGGAATGTAAAAGCTGGTTCAGTAATACAGGGCTGGAACGGCTAGTAAACCCGGTTTAGTAATGGACGTTGTCCACTATGATGGTCTTGGATGTAATTACTTGGGTACTATAGAAATCATAACATGTTCTTAAAGGATTCCCATAATTACATGTTTTATTCCCATGATATTTTATCATGATTAATGTTTTTTGATGATCTATGACTTATGTACTGCCAAGATTTATGTCATTTCTTATGATCATGTTTTTACATTCAAATGTTTATGGATAGTTTTTATGTTCTCCATGTTTACCCTTACTGAGAATTTTAGCTCACCCTTTTTATGTTTTCATTTCCCCAGGATATATAGAACGGTTTTAGATAATAAAACAAAATGGGAAGATCTTTATGGGACATGTTGAAGATCTTTCACCACGATCAGAAGATTGTGTTCTGAGTTTCCAAAGACACTAAACTAATATGGTCTTTGGGAGTCTGTTTTCGAAATGTATCAAGTATTCCTCATAAGTAATTTAATGTCTATGTACTTCATGTATGGTTCTCTACAATGTAACTACATAAATTAAACTAAAATAGATAAAAAGAAGGACATTTATGGAATCTGATAGAGTATGTATACAAGTCATTGTAAAATAATATCATATGAGAGAATGCTGGGGTCAAGATATGTGAGTTACATATTGTATTTGATGAATCTAATACCACGGGAAGAAATAAGTAATTAGGCCTAAAATATTAATTTTGGGATGGTTTTATGGAATTATTAATGATTTATTTCAATATTCATGGTTCTTATAATTTTAAGAAATACCTAGGTTGTATTAGTTCACATTATTGGAATATCATATAATGATCAGGAATATTGGAATGATAATTGGATAAATCATAAAATTTAAGAAAAGTTCATTGGATTATCCAGTTATTAAGGTGACAGTATTTGAAAAATAGGAGGATCATTGAGGAAGATGAGCCTTCTTGGATAGGAACTGATGGAGATATAAAGGTGGTGGTGACTAGATTAACATCTTTAGAACTGCTTTGTTACTATAATGTTACCATATTGTTATTATTCTAATGAACTCATTAGTAATAATCCAATTTTACATTGAATAGTATATATAATCATTGACCTATATATTATGAAACAATTATATTCAATGTAATCTATTATATTGTTATTTTCTGTTGATTTTAATTTTGAGAATTTTCTTCCTCTAGTTCTTGTATGTGTCCTCCAGAGGCTTACATTGTTTGATGGTGACATTGGTGTAGTTTAATCCATGTTTTGATAGTCATATCTTGGGGTTTATTATTCATATTAAACTTCTACCTCGATTTTATGATTATTCCATTGTAAATACAAATAAATCAATCAAACTCATAATACAAGTAACATAAAAACATGATCTTAATTAATGATACTTTTTATGTGTTAGTGTAACAACTTCATATGTAACCAAATTTTTTTGTTTATAAATGGGTTAATAAATTTCATTATGAATCTTTTATTTATTATCCAAGGTTTTAGAGGCATTAGATACCAAATTGTCTGTGGTTTTTTAGTTTCTAATTATATTCTCACTATGATTGAATATTATAATGGATTCCCGAGACTAATGGATTCTTTAAGGGTCGTACTAGATTATGAATTCATATTATATTAATATAATGAAATCAATTTAAAATATGAATGAATTTAAATAATTTTACATTATTTTCAAAAAAAAATATTAAATAGATTAAATTTGAGTGTGGGATCTCTGTTATGTCATCGTATTGATAATATAAGTGGATACAATTTAATAATGAAGGAATTAATGTTTTTTGGATATTAGAATAATTTATTAATTATTTATTCAAGGTCATTAAAACATAACTGTGAATATATAAATGGGAAATTATTCAACAATATGGAATTTTTCAGGATTCATGAAATGGGTTATTGAAACCCCATGAAATATATAATTCATTTTTCAGTTTTAACAAAATTTAGTTTCTTAATTATTATGTGGTATAAATTATTTATTTCAAAAGTGTTAAAAATAAACAGGAGTTCCAAATCAATTGTATAATCAAAATAGAATGTCTATGTTATTCAATTGATGATGAAAAAGATTCCACAACAATGATTTGAATGTAAAGGTGTTTATCAATATGATAATAATCAGAAAAAATAAATGTATCTTCATCTCGATTATCTAATACAAAAATAAAATTGGTTTCCTAAAAAAATTTCTGTGAGAAAGATAACACTATAGATTTTATACACATGGTTTAAGAATCATCAGATTGAAAATCATGTTATAAAATGGAGATAAAGATAAATAAAATTTATCAATGATAATTTTTTTTGGTTTATTTTTTTATATATAAGAGATTATGATCCGAAAAAAATTAGGTGAATATATTTATAATGATTTCTTTTCAATGTAAATTTCATGAAAAAAATAAAATATCATATATGATCTAGAAATATTTGTTTATTTTTTAAATATATATATTATCCATTTTTTTCAGGGAACCTCAAATTTATTATGTTTGTAATGTTTATTTTTAGTATTGGGTAGACCGTAGGTTATCTCTCATGTATTGTTCTATGGTTAATGTATGTTTTTTCAATAAAATTTATATGATACAGTGGATTGGGAAATAGTTTTCAAAATAAATTTACTTAAATATATGGTTTAATAGTTGATAATGAATGGTGTTTTTTAGAATTATTAGAGAATAAGGTCATCTCATATTCACAAAACATTAGGGTTAGTTCATATTAAAAAAACACATGTTTTGGGGGAATCATTTTGTTGATGTTTTAAGGATATCGATTCTCCTACTTCCTCATAAATTGATGTGTATAAAATATGACCATGATAGAAAATCATATTTCCAAGGTGTATTTACCAACTATATAGATTGTGATACAAATGAATACTGATATCTCATATATACGGGAGAGAAATTGGTTTTTTTCTTGACTATTTAGAACAAAACATGTTTCCCACATAAAATATCTACCCTATAAATGATGAGATAAAAAGTGTTTCACTTGTTTAAACAGAAACAATGCATTCAGATAGGTATCGTGTTAATATAAAAAAAATAATTTTTTCCCAAATAAATTACCCTAAACTATCATAAGAACAAGTTTAGGGACTCCCTCCCCTTGTTTGTGTATCTCCATAAGGTCTCCATAAATAGAAGGAGTAGGCTTTGGAGGATATTAAAAATCATCATTGATCCCCTATGAGGATTGAGGCCTCCTAAACATCTAAGATCCAGATACTAGTTCACCATTTTTATCTTTTTCGTCTCTTGAGAATCCTTAGTGAGTCTTACCGTTCCACATATCTTCTTAACAAAAAGAACACGTGAAACCCTTGTTGACACAAATAGATAATTGAATAACATTTTAATATTTTTCAATATTTTATTATCTAATTACTATAACTAAATAATGTATACATAATTATGATTAATTATAGTAGGTTTATCATTATATATGAGCTATATTAACTAATCAACTTCATAGTTTGGTGGGTGAGTAAGAAAATGAACTAAAATAACATCAATAAAGTTCTGCATAGAAGGAATATCACCGATTTATAGTTTCTCCCAAACCATCAATGATAAATTCCTCTTCCAAATATAAATCAATATCCTTATGATAGATTTTATTTTTCTAGAAAGTAAAAATTTATCACTAAACTGATATGTGGTCTTTTTTTCAGAATATCAAATGTGGATTCTGTCTCTCTACAATTTGTTTGGTATTTATATTGATAAATCCAGTCCATGCCTAATATAACATTCAATTCCACTGGAGGGAGAATAAAAAGGTATACAAGAAGCATATCCCCCAATACATCAACTGAATTAAGATCACACACATGTGAAGAGATCATCAATGGATTCTTATTTTTACTACTAATTCTAGTGTAAATTTTAGACACATTGAAAATTATACCTATATAAAAGAGAAGTTAGATCCATAATCAAAGAAGAAAATATCAGTGAAAGAGTGGATGGTAAGTATAACTTTAATATAATCATTATCATACATCTCATTAGAAACAATTATCTTATGAGTTTTACCTTCTTATACATATGATTATCTGAAGGGTTCTCACTAAATATTTACCATCAATGTTTACAATGGTCAACTAAAATAATCACATGATAACCATTATAGTGACCCATACATTTCAATCATAGATATTAAATTTTAGTAGATGAATATACATTTCAATATTATATATGACACTCGAGGACTGCATAGGATGATTATATTTGAGAAAATGATATAAAAATTTCTAATTCCAAAATGAACTATATTATCTCCCACTCTAGTATATTTAATTAGAATATTTTTTCATCATATCATGAATAATACATGTCATCATAAAATGTGGAAAACAAAAAAACAAGAATTTTTGAGATACAATTATCAAAAAGGATAAACAAGGAATATATCAATGACCATGTTATCATAACATGAGAATAAGGGTATTAGAACATGAGGATAACATTTGGAAACCAGAATATTCATATCATTGACTAAAATATTACATCATGAAATATACTGTGGTATTTCATAAAACATGAATCATAAATAATAATAGAAAAAAATACATGATATAATATTATTATAATATGAATTAATTTTATGGCATACATATAAGCACATAAATATTTTTTCATAGTATTCAAGGATCTTAGCCAAAACTATCATAGTGGAATGGGTTATCTCATGAAACCATAATAGTAATCAGGTTTCACACAAAATTTATTCATAGGTGTGAAAAAAATTTAGTTAATTGGGTTTACAACCAATTATAGAAATCCAGGATAAAATCCAAATTGAGACATATATTTGGTATACTATAGCATGCACTGTAGCATATAGTGTAAAAGGTACTATATGGTAGTATAACAGTAGACTCTATTCAAATGTTTTTCCCATCGGTCAACTATTTTCATCCTCGGGTACTTCATGGCCTTCAGGCCACCCAAGCCCCTTGGGATTGTAAGGATTACATGCCACATCAAGTCCTTTGAGGGACCTCAGGGTCTTTATACCACTACAAGGCCATCAGTTCACTTGGAATTCGGATAGAACAAGATTAATTTACAAGGAACAATGCTCCAGATGTATATAAGTGAAGTTTTATTGACTAGAGAAGAGCTAACCAGACATGGAATAATGAGAGGGTATTTCCATGACATCTATACTAGGCTTCTACATCTCTACACAGGATAGCTAGTAGACAATCAATGCAAAGGTGGACTACGAACATCACAAAATATTATGGGGAGGGGATGTTCCATGTTGTCTTTTTGGTATCATTTCTTCTATGATCTTCTGGTTGTTTAGTTTTCACTAAGACAACAAGCCATGTATGGGTTCCCCATCAATCCTAAAAATAATGATTATCATAATTAACTGAAACATTAAAGGCCTTTGTTCCATTCATGCATTTCTATTCCCACATGAAAAATAATGAAAACCATAGAGATATATTCCAATGAAACATAAACCGCCATCATATCACAACCGTTGAGAAGAAATAGGTTTCATAATAACATTATCATGGCATAACTTTTGAAAAAACACAAGAATTATAAACATTTCATTAATTAATCATATCATAACTCAAATAAATGGAATTATTTTCATCAAAGTATTTTAATCATAAACATAATATATTTAGAGATATAATTACTATTTAGTAATTGTATAAAAAGAAGAGTAAATTATATATACCATCAATGGATTTTGTGATTGATAAAAAACTACATAAAAAGGTCACTCAGAAAATATCCAGATGAAAATAACTTTTTATCTTTTAATTAACTAGCATAAAATATAAACATTTCCTAAATTAGTATGGGAAAATATTTATTTTAAAATATCCTTAAAAAAACATATGAATCATAAAATCATTATAGGTTCATTACAAAAGGATAAATTATTATGTCATGAACGTCAAAATAATGATATCATTCAAATTTTTTATAAACTGTTAAAAAGTAAAACCTTACCAAAAAATTAACAAGGCTCCTCATAAAATCATATTATTAAAAAAACATGGTTAGTAATGACATTTAAATATAATAGATGTGTATTATAAACAATATTAAAATTTTTTTCTAGAATGATTGAATATGTTTTAGAAAGGATTTATGATCAAATACTTAAATTAGGTCAATATTAATTAAAAAACTCTTCTAGAATATTGATCACATAAAGAGAGGAAAATAAATTAAAAAAAATAATATCCATAAATAACATGACGATAATATTAATATTTAGTTTCATGATAGATTGTTCATTATATTTCATCTATGGAAACATTACCAAATACAATCTTTAAAAATGGTGATATCGTCATCATCAAAATTAAATATTATTCAAATAAAAATTATAATGAAATAAGGGAAAAAGTGAAATAATGGGAAATGAAATTCCTAAAACTAAGGAGGCCTGAAGTAGTGGAAACCAATGCAATCACCAACTATCAAACTAACTCCTTCAAGTTTAAGGGAAGTAAAGTTTCCAAAGAAGATTACATTTTTCCCATGTTCTTCCACATATGTATGATTAGACACTACATTATTCCCCTTATTCCATGTGTGGGTGACATAGATATCCTTTCTGAGAAGGGTATTATATTTCCTAACAATGTATGAAACTATCCATGGGATGGATCCTATTCCGTGAATGGAGTCGTGTATAATCATAGGATATGTATCCACTAGAGTAAGTACCATATTATAATGGTTCCAAAGGTTTATCCCAGTATGAAATGCATTATCCTCCGCCTAACGTGAGGTTCCACTAATATAGTGTGCCATGAATTCTATGGGAACACTCCCAATGTATCATGTGTTGGGACCATGTTGTATGGGGAATGAAGTAAGAAGAGTAGTTCTTTTGCAGAGTTTTTTTTATTTGTTAAAGAGGATAAATCAACTCACATTATAAAAGGCCCCAAAATCTAGATGATTTTTTTGCTAATTTATATTTCCCAAATATCATAAGTTTTGAGAACTTTTTATGAAATCCTCATGATGGAAATAGAGAGACATGTTGATTCCAATCATATTTAGTATTAATTGGAATGAATGATGTTTCTAAAAGACAGGGATGTTGTAGTAATTTCAATTAAAAATCTGACGATGCTAAATGTATTCAATCAATGTCTACATATCACAATTGACATGGTCTATGATTAAATCAGTATTTGATAAATAATATAGAATACATTTAAGCATCATTGGTGTTTTTTCCGAAAATGATTTTATAGGGGGGAAATTTTATAGTGTTTGTAAAAATTTTGTGGATGAAAATCGTGAGATGGAGAAATGTTATTTTATAAAAGTATGTTGTGAGCATTATTGAAGATGGATTGGTATGTTGTGAAAAAGATGATTTCCATGATATGAACATCAAAATATGGAAATTTTAAGACTTGTGCGAAAGATTTGTTTTGTTCCCAATGTTGATGGGATTTTGGAATGTTGTGTGCAATGCATAATTAAAGGTCACAAAAGAAAAAAATGTAAAAGGTATGAAGTGAATGAAATATTAATGACGTGAAAAAAATATGACGTTGGAATAAAGATACATATGTTACCAAAGAAGTGTCAAATGAGGTTTTTCATGATGTTATAGAATTTTGTGGGATGTGCCTGGGTTTTTTCACGTAGGGTTCTTCATTGACTATAAATGAGAGGTTAACCCCTCTCATTTGATACGATCAACACTTATTGAAATCCTGATCTCTGAATCATGGAATAATTTTATTTAATTGGATCTGGTAAAAATAAATAGATTTTCATGTATGAAAGAGAATATTTGTATAAGAAGAAAGTTGGGAGAAAGATTGATATTGCGCGCAAGAGGTGTTTTGCAACAGAAGAAAAATATTGAGCTTATGGAATCAATGTTGCACATTAGACACCTAAAATGGTGCATTAATGATTTGATTTTATCTTAAGTAGTATGTTTTGTGAAAGGTATTTCATACTATATTTTGACTAGGAAAGAGATGAATTTTTTGGAAAGATCAAACTATAAAAGATAATTATGAAGTATTGAATTGTTCTTTTCCCTATTTGTGTAAAGAGGTTTCACATATGATTGAGTATTTATTTACACGTTCTCAACGAGTATAAGTGTATATTCTACTCATTGTATTCCATATCAATGGATTGTTTTCTAGTAGATTGTGTGGTACTCGATTGTATTCATACACTAACAAGGATGTTACTACAGTTTTTGAGTATTGAACCTTGTAAATATTGAGTTCATATAGATGTGTGTTTTGATTTTGTGTAGTAGGGAAAGAATACAATAATAGGAGGTGAATTTTGTTTCAGAAAGAAGGAAATATAAAAGAAAAAGATATCACTGATTCCCCCTCCCCCTATAAATGATACATAAATCATGATTGAGAAACAACATCATGTACTACCACTACACCACACATTTCAACCGATATATAGAATAAATCTATATTATTCTTAAGGCAAGATGCCATAGGGATCCATCATATCCAATGTCCCCATGGCCTGCGGGTGGATGGAAGGGCTGAAGACGAAATTGATTGAAGAAGATGTAGAGAAGGGGCCTCCCTCCAGTTCCTAATAAGTGTGACCTTGTCATTCAGTTGGCTCTTGAATTATCTAATAATAGACCTACTGTGTAGAGGGAACTCTCATATATATCCTGGTTTCAATATTTCCTTAAACAACAACAACATGAACTCGAAAACACCAGTCACACCATTCGTTCCTGGACTAAATCGAACGCCCCCTAAAACCATTTCTCGAAGTATAGGGAATCACATTGCACATTGGATGAGGGAGAGGTGAAGAAACAAAAGATCCTCCACATGTCATGGGACTATTTTCCTTCACAAAAGAGGTGCTTCATTCATTCTTACTTCCTGTTATTACATCATTGAAATCATGATGGTAAAAAAATTCCCATTTTTAATATCATAATTTGATGGTATTACATGGTTCCATATAATCCATATAGCAATGTTTTATTTATTTGGAATATTGTAGCACCACACTATCCTCTTACATCTATCACGAGGTTCCAAAGGTGTATATAATCATTGAATTTTCATAATATTAATGTTCCCTATGGTATATTGGTCTAACACACATCATTCTAGATCCGAGAAAATGGAAATAGATTCAAATATTCCTTGTTTTCTCTGGTCCAGCATTTCCCGGAAAAAAGGGAGCTGAATGATCACCTCCATGAAAAATATTGTGGGGGTAGGGCATCTTAAAAATGTTATCATAGATCCTACCCAGTTTTGATGACTGAAAATAATTGTACCTTCTCCCATGATCCAACATGCTTGATGTTGAATGGTTGGAAGAAAGAGAGAAATAATGCATGATAAGGGGGATCCATTTGTGCTAACATCTTGGATGTTTTTTTGCTATGTGACATAATCCTCCCATAGATTGTGTGTTTTGGAATCACTTCCCAATCATGTTTCACACACACACATTGAATAGTTGTCTAAAAATTCTTATATTGATCCCACAAGAATGAAATGGATGGTCCCATCCTATCCCATGATATCCAGTACCTCTTGACTTATGAATTAACATCCCATATGAATCCTTCAAAAAAATTAATATAATTGAAAAAAAATATTTGTAACGAAGTTGAAGACAATGCATGCACTATTATAGAAGATATGATGATGTTCACTAGAGAAATTCATCTCCCAAATGGAGGAGAACGTTTTTTATGTTATGAAATTGACCTATTAAATTATTTAACACATGATCAAAATCCCAAATGTTCATTATTCCTAAAGATATAGGAGTGAAAATTTAATCCATTGGAAGTTACCTCGGTGCAAATCCAATCTTATGTACAGATTCCTTGACTAGTTTTAATCACACAGAATTGATATATAAAGGTATCATCTGGAATTTTTGATCACATATCTACTCTCAATGCAGTACTCCTCCAGAGTCCTTTTTCCTCCAAGAACATACCTATTATCATAGTTTTAGAAGATAATTATTTCTTCTACGAACATCATGTATTAGATGGAAGGGATGCTTAGTTTCATTGGATATGTCATTATTCTCGCACTAGAAATCCCTCTATTAATTAGGATGTTGAGAATATCTTATATTATTATGAATATACTTGTGGAGATGACATCTCCTTGCCATATACCACATATTTCCTTGAAGAATTCTTATGTTCTCTACATGAAGGTGAGATCCATATACAAAGTGATAAAACACCAAAATATTAGACCAGAGGCCCTGGAAGGCACGTTTGTGCTTGTCTGAACCCTGATGAGGAATCCCAATTCAATACTATTGTATGCCTTCTCCATGTCTATATTGATTTCCATGCTACTATTAGGATTATTGATATTTATGTATCTCAGCAATTCCTGTACCAGGGCGTTGACTTCGTGGAAAAAATAACAACTCAAAAAACCGTGTTATTTAATGGATATCTAGTGGGGGTAAGATCATGAAAAATATCATGTTGATGGTGCTTGTTAGGCTCTTTTATGGGATTTTTAACATACTAAATGTTTTATAGAGAAATAGTAAGGATGGGTAATTTATATTCGTTATAAGTATGAGGATTATGGCACTCGTAGCACGTGGAAGTTATCCTCTTCAAAATATGTCTTGGATAGTTGAAATAATGTATCTCTTAACTACCTCCCATGACCCTCTATAAAATGATCCAAGAAAGAATTCAATCCCATGTGTACACTTTAGATTGAGGTTTAACATGGCCATGTGGATCTCATCCTATCATGGAATCACCTATAGAAGATTGTAATCCTAGGGTGACACATAGTTGAGAATGACTTCACAATTATATTATCTCCCTCTCAGGCAACCATTGGGAATCCTCACAGTTGGTCCTGGAAGTAGATCATTGATGAAATAATGTGCCATACTGCCAACTTCAACTCTTTTTTTAGTATAGGATCTATTTTCACAAATGATATTTCGTTTTATTGGAAGTCTCTTATCTATGATGCATGCATGCATGTATGTTGTGTTATTTTTGCACTCATGAATTCATTTGATAATTGAGCTTTCTTCTGTCCTCTGTTACTATCCAAGAATCATATCCTCCACTCTTTTCTTCTAGTTAGCTAGGTCATTGAACATCATAACCTTCATAAGGTCCTCCAAACTATCTTCCCACCCATGGACTGGTTCACTCAATAAATAGATAACTCGTATGATATAATTTGTGTTGTTATCCAATGGTAAAGGAAAATTTTTTTTTTGGAGGTTCCTGTCTAAGAGATACAGAAACCATCACTGGGGAATGGTAAAAAATTCCATAGATTAGATTATTTACCTATTCATTAGGGAGAATGGTGATGGCGTGCATGTTGGAGAGGCATCAGACTAGACAGCTCCATAATCACCTATTCTGTATTTGGTTATTGTAAAACATAATGTAGTCCATAGTATATAACAAATACAATAAGCCTTTGGTTTAAATAAACTAAAAGAAATATTACTATCCGTCCATGGGAACACGCATCTTCCTTGGTTATATCTAGGATCAAAAACTATGTTAATGTCCACGCCAATAATCCAGTGCGCCTCTCCTCGGTTTACCACACTTAGTTCCTCACACAGTGTTTCCCTTCATTAGATATTTTAGTTTCCAAAGAAAAAGGTCACATATTCGGAACTCATACCCATATTTACCTATAATTACTTATAACATTTAATCACCCATTTATTAACAATTAATTATTAAAAATCTCTATTTTGAGTGTTAATGGATTCATTTCTAATGTATGTTTTAGTTCAATAGTTTGGATCCTTACATAGTGATCATATTTCGAAAATCACAAGAATGATTATAAATAGATAAATTATATATAAATTATATATATATAATCATTCATAAATGTTAGAGATGAATAAATGAATTTTATCCTTCATAGAGATGATTGGTCATACATACACATTAATGTTAGTTCCATTTTATTAACAAATTGGTCCAAATAATGGATAATTTTTTTCCAAAATATAGAATAATTTTTCTTTTATATAGAACACAAATTTTAATTAAATTTACCCTTATTTAAAACCTTTTGAAACATAAATGAAAAATGAACCACATCACTTTATAGAGGCAGTAGTCAACAAATATGCATAAGTGATGCTTTCATTTTCCAAAATATTGGAAAATAATAGGATATTTGTAATATTATAATTGAATTATTTTTAGTGTGTCATAAATATCATATAAAACATTAAAAACATCATTATTTATAGTGTTAATATGTGGTGATATAAAACAAATTAAATCATTTCGCCAGGTCATAGTCTTTCATAAACACAAACAATAGTTTTGTTTCACACGTTGTAGAAGAGGAGATGGATAAAGATTATTAAAAAAACATAATAAAATTTTCATATATGAATTTTATTAAGGTTACCATTTCATAACATTTTAATATAATTTTAATTATCTAGAGAAAGAAGTAAAACAAAAAACACGTGGATAAAAACCATACCACTTATTTGGAAAACCTCTTTAAGATTTTACCGATCTCTCTCCTAAGATGGTTTTATAATAAGACAATGTACTCTAGGTTATGGGGAGGGATGTGAAAATGTTTCATCATGATAATAAGGTATAACTAAAATAATTTTTAAATTAGGATGGCATATAAGAGAATGTGACCTTTTATATGTTGGGGAGGGGTCCTACTTGTAATTTTTTATAGGAGTATAATATTATAACGTTATTCTATCAAAAACTGCTTCAAATTTTTTAAAATTTGATGCTAGGATATGATAAGGATGAAATATTGATTGGAAATAATATCCAGACATGTATTATTGGATGACATTCCCATATCATCAGTTTAGACCCCATAGTATGCTCATTTTAACCTTAACCATGGTAACATACTTTTATATATATTATAATTATTAAAGAACAAAATTTATGTGGAAATTATTAACTAAAATAAAATTTTCTAATTAAATATATGAAATTACAATCTCTAAATTCATTTTATATAAGAGTTATAATGTTATTTGAAATTTAACCCGCAACAGTGACAAAATACAGTTTTTAAAAGACATGTTTTAATTTAGTAAAAACAGATCTTATAATATGATTCATCATAAAATTTATTAAAATGGAATAAATTAAATTATAAATAATATTATTAAACTAATTTTAAATTAAAAATAATTTTAAATAATTTTTTTTGGTAAATGATTTAAATAAAAAGGGAGTTATCAATAAAATTCAGAATTTTAACTATTTATCAACAAATAACATTTAAAAAAAATAAAAGAGACTATAATATAATTTTGAGATTATAATTGTGTTTTTTTAAATACATTTTTAAAATTGATAAAAATAAAAAATAAATATGTAGAAAGAACTGAAAAAATTATTAGAAAAAGAAAAAAAATTTGCATGAAAGTGGATTTGTTATTATCCCATGCATTGAATGAAATATTAGAGAAACGATAAGACATTTCATTTAATATTATTCATAATTAAATGAAGAAATATTTATAAATTAAATGTATTTAGATAAAAAAAATTGTGTGAGAAAAATCAGAAAAATATTTCTTTTATTTTCAAATGTTTTTACTCTTATTTCTATTAAATAGATAATCACTATTTTTACATTATAAAAGTGTAATCCATATAATTTTTATAATTTTGTTAGTACCATTCATGCCACTAAAATTTATTGTCTGGGGCATAATGATATACTATATTTTGGTTCATTTTTTCTAGGGAATCATGTATCACGAAATATCAATGAAAATAAATTCCATTGAAATGTAAATTTTTTTCATAAAATATTGTTCTGTTATAAGTAAAAAAACTCTACTATATATACTCCCTATTTCATACGTATTCAATAATAAAATTTTTTCCATTGAATAAAATCACATATCATAAACATTTTGTAATTTTTATAAATTTTATGTGTCTGGGACAATCTTCCTTTTCCATTATACCATGTAGCCAAAATTATTTTTTCCACGAGCTTTAGAATTTCAATAGTTTATGTGGGTTTTCTATCATGTTACCCTAATGAACATAAAAAATACTTAATATATAAATTTCAATACAAATCGAAATAACTTTTTCACACCGAAAACCTAATAATTAAAAAAACGAAAACCCATTAGGCATATGAGATATGTAATCCCAAATAAATGTAACATATAATTTATAAATTATAAAAATAATATAGGGTATCCTAGAATAACAAATAAAATTTATCTAAAAACCATTTAAATGGTTTAGAAAATTGATTCCTATAATTATAGTTAGGTTAACTCACCCATATACCAATACTAGTTTATTAATTATGGGTAAAACAGATAGATGCATACAACAGCCATATTATTTATAGGACATACAGAATTTTATGGATGGAGGTATAAAACATGATACACCAACATACCACTTCGAAATATAGTATCTATGTATTTAGGTTGTTGTGATATTGGATGAATAAATCTATGAATTAAACCCTTATGTCCCCCAATATTATCCAATGAAAAGACTATGTAGCTAATATCCTTGAAAGAATCACTTTATTTTAAACTATGTTTATACTCGATAATGTGAAATAGAAAAATAACACCATCAATAATGTGAAGAAATATATATGAAATAATATAGAAAATAGTGAATTTCCAAACAAGATGTGAACCTTCATAAATTATTAATCCATGTAGATCTAAGGTAAATGGAGGTTCCCAATTTGGATCCTAAGAAAGGTGGGGATTTAGAGTAAAATATATGGAAGTATATGAGGATTAAATCTTTTTCAACCCATTAATTAATTATTCAATTAGGGTTAAAAATTATAAAATTCCATTTTAAAAGGTAAATATTCCCAAGAAGATAACCAGTGTGCAATACTATGCCACCATGTATATGTAGTTCATGAAAAAAAAATTAAATACCATTACCCCCATAAGGTACCCGATACTAATAGACTAGGTAACAGCTGCTTGCGACACCGCCAAATGATGGGATTCCTAGAGGGATGGCCGACTATTGGTAGGGAATATTCTCTTTCCTCGGGTTATTTCTGGGGGTTGGAGTTTTCGTTTATGTGATTGACAACTGACATTTGATGATTGAAATTGGTTACATTAGTAACAAATAAATTATAGTGTTTCAATATAATCCCTTGCTATGGAAGATTTTATAGAAACTATAATTTTATATTCTATGAGTTATGGGATGTAATAAACTTATTAAATGAATAATAAGTGTAATTAAATATACTAATATGAATATATTTAATTATATAATGATCAAGTTGATACACGGGTGATCAATATTTCAAAGCCTTAACATGGTCGATGATGGGAAATTTTAGAGTCATCGGTCCTAAAAAGAAATTATAATAGGTACGTAATATATATATATATATATATATATATATATATATTGAAGGACAAATTGGGAAAATGTTTGTTGATATCATTTCTGAATCATTTAGTCGTATAAATATATATAATAGTTTCAATATTTTCATATAGATTCATAGAGGTCCAATGTTATTGGATAAGAACGCCAAGGATGGGTGGAAATGTGGCATGGTTGGTTATTCCTCTGTTGAAGAAATTTTGGGTTAATTTATTGAATATAAGTTGTAAACATCAATCCATGAAATAGAGAGGGAAAACAAATTATCATCCAAGTGAGAGGGGGATGTATACTATAACTAAAAAATTGCAACCTTTTAAAAAGGCTATAGTATATATTTTTCATCCATCATGTTACATGATAGATTCAAAGTGATTTATTCTACTAATAAAAAGATCACATTTGAGGATGGTGTAAATATATATGGTGAGAGAGTTGTTGTGACTATTATAATGAAAAATACGATTACATTTGATGATGGAATGAGATTCTATTTTTGAAACCCCACACAAAAACATCATCAATATGATGTAGGGTGATGGAAAATAATGATATGGACATATGATTTATACGTAACCTTACAATTATCAGTTTTCCGTATATTAGAAAAATTATCTCACCCAAATCAATACACTAAATTACCCTAACTAATTCATGCGCACTCCAAAATAAAATAATCATTTAACGTAAAGCATTAATAATAAATTAATATATTTAAAAATACAGGTTTTTATGTTGTTTAAAGGTTAATATTACATCAATGGGAAATCAATTTCTACATTTCAAAACATATTATGTATAAAGGATTACAATCCCAATATATATGAAGAAACTTTGATCGTTAAACTCAATAAATGCTAAATACATGAACATATGGTTATGACCACTTACATTTAGTTGAACCTTTATAGTTAACCAGTCAAATGGCCAACAATATTTTTATAGGGACATCTATCCAGAATAGTGACCACATAAGCCTCTTTTTCATTGCCTGTTATTATCTTGAAACACTAGCAGTAGTGGACTAACACAACAATATTTTGTTGAAAATCCATTATTAAAGTTAAGAAAATTAAAAATGTATACTTCTTATGGAGATCACACATAATCCAATCATATCATCCTAAAAATAAATTTCAATGAATTTATATCTACAAATGATTATAACTACTAAAAACATTAATGATTTATAAAAAACCCATATTTTGGATACCATAATAATAGTGAACGAAATTATAGAGGTCCTTATATCGGTTGACTGAATCAAGAACAATGAATATTCCTCACAATCCTAAATATCCCCCAAATAAAGACAACTCAAAGTACACCTATGAAATCCTCCAACACATTAGAAAAAACATTTTGTATTCAATTACATAGAGTCACATTGATATATTTTCATTCATCCAAGACCGACTGAGGTAGAGTGCTTCCATATGTTATCTTGGATTAAGATCCCTGTGGACATATAGTCTATACATTGTATTGATTTTATATTTTAATACTCTAGATATCTATCTAATAGAATCATCAGGATCAATTAGTATATTATGTCAATGTGGTTTCCCTCATTTGGAAAAATTATTTTTTGTTTATGTGGATTTCTCTTTTATTGTCATAGTAATATTGTTTACTTACCTAGAACCATCCAATATCATGAATAAGTTTCCTAAAATATAAAATTTTATCGATTATTTCCTTTAACGAAACATAATTTTCTTAATTTTTTGGGAGTGAAATCATCATTCAAAACCATGAAATTCAACTGATCACTATTACAATAAATGATAAAATATATTTAGTTTTAATATATCATTATTTTGAATCCACACCAATGATTTAAACAATGTACAACCTCTATAGATAATCCCCACCAAAATAAATAACAGTACCTTTTAAACCATTGAGATACCAAATAATCCATATCATCATTTTTGAATGAACTTTTCATGGATTCTCCATCTACCAACTTACCACTACACTACATGTGATATGTATAGAAAACATTACACCATGTTATACATGATACTTCAAACTACTAATTCATTTTTCACTCACACAATGTTCTTTTTCTCTCCATCAATATATGATATTTATTCCTATGATAATTTTAACCAACTAGAAGGATGATTCAATACTAATTTACATATATTCATGTCAATTTGTTCAACAGTCATTCCAATGTAGAATTTCTAAATTAAAACCAAACATTTTTTCTATCTATCTTGTTGAATCCACATGCCTATTATCTTCTTTACTTCACCAAGATATTTCATTTCAAAAATAATATAAAATTCATTATTTAACACCTAAAACCATTGCATTTACTGACAAAACAACAACTTATATTCCATGTATAATCTAAAAATAGAAATTTCCCAATTAGTAAACTCATTTCAGTAATATAATTAATCTATAATTCATCTATTTAATCATTTTATCCTCAATAAAGGACAATAACATTCAGTTCTACTAACTTGGTTCTAGTTTTAAACTATAAATGATTTTATTGAGATTTCCAACCAATCCATAATTATTTTGATCCATGAAACCAACATATCTCATCACATATATTTCATCTTCTTGATCCCTTTGATGAAAAGGTCGGTTAATATCATTTTTTTTAAATGTTAACAATTGTAACAATCTAATCAGTGCACAATATATACTGTAATATTATTTACTACCGAACATAATATTTTAGAGAATTTTTTTCCATCTATTTATTTCAACAATTTTAGTTCAAGACATATATCAAAAATCCATGTTTCCAAAAAAAAAACTACCTTTTAACATAATTTTTTTTCAAGTTCCTTCTTTTGGATATGTTGATATGTTATCTCTTAAAGGTTTTTCACATGAAGTGAATCGAAATATAATTTATATCCAACACTAAATTGTCTAAATAAATATGAAAATTAATTTCTTCTAGGAAGTATGCTTCTCTAAAATCTATTATTGTAATGAAGTGAATGTTATTTACATACATATATAAAAATAATTAAACACATTATATCATATAAACAATTCATGGGGATGTTCTGACTCTGAAAATAGAATCACAAATATTTAATCTTTGAAATAATAAACCTTTCCTTATAAAATATTGATCAATTAGTAATATATTTTAATATATCAATTTTTAAATTTTTTTCTACTCTAAATCGTCCTTTCAAATTTTTAAAAATATCAAAGATTCATATATATCCAAATTATATAAGTCATGTTCCATGATAGAACCTCCACTCATATCATCTTTAATTGATTTTGACTATTTTCTTCCAAAATTCTTATATTCAATGTGATGTAAATTACATATAAATATATAAATAATATTAATATATGTATGTATGATAAATTTACTTTTTTTTTCATTCCCTAAGATAAAATCCATGATTCATATATCCATATCCCAGGGAGAAATAGGAACATTAATTTCTCAAATTTATATCAATACCATTAGAATATACATGTACATGCGAGGATTTTTTACTTTTTATATTGAGAAAATTAATGTTTTTTACTATCCACAATGCTTCATGAAGCTCATATCTCATTACTACATAAATGATATATTTTATTAAGTGTACTATACTTTCGCCACATACTATAGATATTTATTAGCCTTCAATATTACAATGAAATGCCCCTTGATCATTAAATAAATGTTTTTTCATCCTCTTATTTATAAAATTTTCAACAAACATCCTTTGTATATTATTTTGAGACCTGATACACAAATTATTGCAGCAGATTAGATAACTGATTATAGGGTAATTATCTCCATTTTCATACATCATACTCTTCATCATTCTGGTCATTTTTCTTCCATAAAAATAATGAAGCTAAAAAACACATTTTAATTATATTTCATGTCACAAACTGATATGTTAGTATAGATTTTTAGTGAGTTTAATAAATTATTGTATCAATAAATGATACAGGACTAGTGTAGGTTCCTAGACATAGAAATGCACAATTTTAATCTTAAATCATTTCAATTTTTTTCTTATCAAATTTAATATCTCATTATATTTCATAATTTATATGAAACAATAGTGAAATTTATATATGAAATTAATTTCTTAAACATTTACTAATTTATTAATAACTTCATAATTTTATAATAATGGTTCCCAAGGTAGTAATTCCATGATTATATCCATCATGAAGTAGAATTTAAAACAATAATATTGTCTATATTTCCTTCATGATAGACAAAGTGTTCCATACTTTCCACCTCATTGTATCACTAGCGAACTAGATATCATTTTCCACACTCCATTAGAAAATATCATTATATATACCATTTCATGCAACTATTCAAATAATATAACAATTATCTAATGTCTAGGAATATAATGAACATCATCCCAGATAAGTAAACTTATATTCATCAAATATACTTGAATATCCCCCTTTACCAATAATGTTAAGAGATTCATTATTCCCTAGATGAAATATTCCTATATATATATAAAAAAATAATTTTACATGCATCCATTTTCACTGATGGTGTTCAAGGATTATCTATAATATATAATATATGATTTTTTGGATTGTGGATAACAAAATATATATTAGAAATAACCATACTTTTTTGTTTTGGTAATATAATAGTTTTGAGGCTATATTTCTAGAATATATTTTATATTTTTAAAAATAATTCATTAGATAACCCCTTTTACAATAGCACTGCCATATATGTCCATGTAACAAAGATATATTAACACTACTATGTACTTATTTATATCATAATATTCTTAAAATTACTTAATGAGGAATGTACTACCATCATTTCATATTTAATTCATTTTCAGAACGTTCAATAATCTCAATCCCCCATTGATTTTCATTATGAATCTTGTTTCCTAAATCCTCAAATATCAGGTCTGTATATCTTTCAATGTTACTAAATGTTGTTACAATTACACCTCATGATTCTATAAATGATGAGAATAAAATCATGTCCAAAAAATAATCCATGAATGATTCCTTTGTAGTCTCTATATTTCTCAACATCATGTTGAAAACATTTTTATGATCTATTGTAAAACATGATCCACCTAGAATTATATTGAAAAACTACCTCAAAAAATAAAATTTATTCGGTCTAATAGCATTCACATATATTTTTTTCCTTAATGTGATAAACTCTTTTGTATTCAGGTTCTCATTGGAATTAATAGCCAGATTTTTTGTTAATGACATTCTCACCCAAATCAATGTATTATTTTCAAGCCTCTCTTTTTCACTTTTTTTCCTATTTATTCTCAATTGTCATTCATAAATTGATCATCCTTGTTCATATTAATGAGATATTACTCTATAAACATCTACCTAAAGACAAAAATAATTCAATAAATATTTTTTATTTTGGTATTTAAATAAATTTAATACTTTTGGAATTAATAAAAACTGCTAAAATTGAAAAATAACAGAGTAAGTGGAATGTTACCTAGGATGTTGACATGTAAACTCTGGAGGGTTTGAAAAAAAGATCATTTTAATTGGTAAAAATTTTATAGAATCCTTAAACACAACATCATGCTCTGAAATTATGTTCACTAATATTTTTAATTAGAATATATTATTTATAATAACTCTCCCAAGCAAAGAAAACAAGATATTGTAATAATGAACTCATCCAAATCATCATATTGAAATTTAATTACACTAGAACAAAAAATTCAATATCAAACCAATCCTCCCTGAAATAAATGACTAATAAATGATTGTATTTAAAAATGAATAATATGATTTTATTAAGCATATAATTGATTCATATTATTACTAGTTAAGAATCAAAATATTTCATTTCATTAAAATCAAAATAGAAGAAAACAACTTTGACAAATAATACACACAGATTAGTAAATTTAATTATCAACTAACACATAATCAGGTGGTCCCACCAAACTATTAATAATTTGTCCAATAACCATAAATAGTTTCCCAAATATAAGAATTTTTTCGGATGATTTCAGTTTGAAATAGTGACCAATTATGAAATGTATAATTCCTTGAAATAAAAAATGATCATTGATTGATAAATAGTGCAACATCACATCCCTAATTTTTGAAAGAAATACATTTTATCTGATTTAAAGGACTAAAAATTTTCTTCTTAGTTTAGGTTAATGGTCCAAAGGGACTAGAGCACCTCATGGTGGATTAAGCATGTTAGAATAGTGATTAGGTGGAATATCTAAATTTTAAATCAGATTTATTTAAAAAAATTGACTAATTTGAATTTATTGGACAATAATACCCTTTAATCATTCTCTAATTCAATTGAAAAAACTCAAACCCCTAAATATTAAACCAAAAAATATAATAATAATTCATTAATAGTAAATATAATAAGAAATATCAAACAATAATATATATTTAATAATAGTATGTGAAAATAAATGTATAAAAATAATTAATAATTTGTTATATGTTTATAAATATATAATTGGAAATATAAAAAAATAATATATAATAATAGTAAATATAACAAAAATTAAACCAATAATAATAAATAAAGCTAAAATTATAAAAATAATTAAAAATACATGATATTTTACTAATAATATCATAGGAAATATAAAACAGTAATAAATATATACTATTATTAAACATAACTAAATGTTTAACAACAACTTATTTGTGTATTAATGTTTTTTAACTGGTAATTTAATTTGAAATTTGAAATGAAAATTTTTGATGATGTGTTTTATCCAATGATCAATGAAAGTGAAATAAAATTTGAATAAATGTAAAATATATCATCAATAGAATAATAATACAAGTAATATCTTACATAGAAAATAGATCATACTAGGAATAAATTTCCCACAACAAACATAGATTCCACTAATAGCTTTTAACATTCACCGAGATTCTTTATTAGTAATTTTCAATGGGATGGTATGATATTCATGTGTAAATGTATAATTAAAGGTATATTTTAGGTTTACATTTCAATATATACATAAATATGTATTTATATATACATGTAATTAAATATTTTAGTGTTTACTGGGAGAAAAAATTAATATTGATAGTTATTTCTGGGGATTATCTATGTAAATATAAAACAAAAAATTCAATGAAAATTTATATTGATGTTTATATATATGTACTAAAAATTTCAATAACAAATTTTCAAATTATATTTATAATTCAATATTACCATGTTAATTTTTATTTTTTTGTTCTACATTGTAATTTATTTTTGTTTTCAATGAATATTTCCATCAAACATTCAAATTTTATTAAACAATTTCAATGAAAACATTCAAGATGAATTTTAAATGAAATGGTAGTGTAAAGTATAAATTTAAAATTTCTGCTTTAAATTAGAATGTGAATTAGAAATAACTCATTATAGTGGAAATTACCACAAATGGTTTCCTGTGGAAATTTTCACTAACATTTTCCAATGTAAATTTTTATTATGGTTCTCAGTGTAAATTTTCATTCATAATTCCCAATGAAAAGTTAAAAAATATTATGTGTCAATATACATTCAATGTAATTTAACATTTAATGTTGATCTTCTAGTTGAGTTTGGAACATTATTTTCCAGTGGATGTTTTTACATGAAATTTTCTGAGGATGTTTTCTCTAGAAATACATAGAGAATGTTTTCAAAGGAAATTTCCCTATGAAATGTCTCGTTTAATTATTTTTGAAAAATTACATAGTTTTTTAAGTGGTAATATTTTTTTAACTATAAACTTACATATTAATTTAATTTATAATTTTTATATTGAAATGTTTAGTTAACCAAAATAAAATTTTTGTTTATGTTTTCACTCAAAATTTTGTATCCTATATTAATTTAACCCAAAGAATGAATATTTTGACAGTAACTTCTCACATGAAATAAATAATTTAATATTACCATAAATATACGTATTTCTATAGGTCATTGCATTTTTATTTCGAAATAAAATATTTATACAAAAAGAATGATAATTTGAAATTTACAGTGCAATCATTTACTATGAATTTTAAATGGAAATGTATGGTGAACAATATATTTTAAAAATTTCCATTTTAAATTTTAATAAAATTTTACAATAATCGTTTCAATTAGAAATTTACTCTAATTTATATTAATCTGATATGTATTAACATGTAAACTACACTTCCTTTTTAGATTGTATACATGAGGATCATGAGAAGAGATTGATTTACATATAAAAAAATTATAATGTGTTTATATATAGTAAGTAATCCTCACAATTAAAAATAGATGTTTTCAATAAAATTTTTTAATTGAAACTGCCAATAAAAGTTTAATTTTTATTATATATGTTAAAATATGTTTATGTAATTTGATGTGAAAATTTAAAACGTGAATTTCCAGTGAAAAGTTTCAAAGGAAATATCCATTGGTTTTTTTCACTATAAATTTACAGTAAAACATTTCACTAGAAATTCCCATTTGGGATTTGTATAATTATTAATATTTTTCTTATTAAAAGTATAAATAATTAATATTATATATAATTAATATGATAATTAATTTTATATATACATGTGTGTAATATAAAATATACATATTTCTATATAAATATTCAATAAAAATAATAATCAATATACAATAATTTTATTATAATAAAATTTAAGATATAGACAATACATTAAATATTTATATTTATATTATTATATATATTTATATTAATAATAAATAATAGATAATAAATCTATATAATAAATATCATTTTAAATGGATTTTTATATATATTAAATATATATCATAAATATGAGATTATATTTATAAACAATAAGGTGTAGTGTCACCGTAAAAAAAGAATGAATGCATATTAGGGGTACTTGAGTAAAAAAAACCCAATTTGAGGGTCAGGTTTTGGTGCTTGACTTATGAATATATATACATAGTTTTCTTCCTTTTATTGACATAACATCAATATGTCCCATCATTTGCCTACATTATCCAGAAGATCATCTTTTCCAACCACATAAATCATCAGCCCTCGAATCCCTCACACTACTTACTTTATAAAACCAAAAAATACAATAGAGTACCTGAATCAGGATGAATAAATCTTGCACATTAAATAGTCAGCATGACCCCAACATCATTGATTTCATGATGAGATCAATCAAAAAGATGTAGGTAGAATGCTATTTTTTATGATTCTTAAAAAATTATATAAATCCACCAAGGATTGTTTTTTTAATGTAATTAAAAAAGAAAATATCTACCCATATATCACAGGTTTTATTCAAAAGTTAGCAAGGTCTATGCCACCATTTCCCATTTTATGAAAATGTAAAATCAAAAAATATATATGTTTTTATATTTAATATATATATATAATTATTTTTTTCTATTTTGATAAATTAATATGTAAATAATTACTTAATAAAAGAAATATTATTGGTAATTATATTTTTTAAGCTACTAATATAAATATGATTTAAAAAAAAATATATATATTCCTATTTAATTGTTTAGTTGCGTTAAAAAATATATTATGTACATCATTATTATGATTTATTACTTTAATTTTTGTATATATTTTATTATATAATAAATATATATTAATAATTTACATACTAAAATTTAATTATAATAACATAAATAATAACACTTCATATTAATGTAATTAATAATATCAAAATTAACAAGAAATATGTCTATTAATATTTGAACATGAAAATGGTATGTTTTTAGTAACAAAATTTTGTGACATGTAAACTATATTTTTTTGTTATAATTTTGATATTTTTATCTTATGTTTTTTATAATTTGAGTGATTTTGTAAGATTTTATGTATATTTTATTTATATTTAATAAATTATATTCATTAAAAGTAACCTATATAATATATAATAATTTTTTGAAGTTGGTGGATTTGAATGTCTATAAATAATAAATCATATTCAAAACGTAAATTAAAATTGGAAAAATAACAAAACATATAAAAAATAATTTAAAATTAAAAGAACATAAAAAAATATAAATAATTTTTTTAGTGGCACAATATTTTTTTAAAAATTAATTTTTTAGTTATAAACATTGTTTTACTTTCCTTCCATTTTTAATTTTTCTAAATGTTTCATAAATGTCCTAATTATCACTTATTTGTTAATTACACTATAACTTATGTCAATTTATTTTTTAATGTGTAAATATTTTTTTTAATCAATAATAATATTTCATGTAAATTAATATTGAATAATTAACATGATGGAAGAAAATTTATAGTCAAAATTTTTATAAGGTTTTGTTATGTTTTATGTTTTAAATTATTTTGTTAATAACATTAATTTTAAAATAATTTAAACTCACCAATATGAAATATAATATTATTTCTATTTTTTAATGTAGTTGACTTTGAAATAAAATAAATTTTGAATAATAAGTATAATATAAATGAATTTTAAAAAATTATTCAGACAAATAAAAATTGGGTGACAGTAAAAATAATTTCACCAATTTAATATAAATAAATAATATAGAGGGTAAAATATATTGGTATTTAAATTATTTAAATTCAAGATAAATCATATAAATGAATTATTACAATCACCATCTATGATGAGTTCACATCCCATTTGATGGTGTCAGAATGAGATACACATATCGAGATCATCAAACTCTATGTCTGGGAGGAGTATGATGACCTAGAGAGGGATCTTCCTTGGGTAATGTGACCTTGAATATATGATGGTATTCGTGTGTCTCATTTGGAGGAGGAGGCATCCTGATGTCAATTTTTCCACCTATTCCTTCTATAATTTTGTAAGTGGAAGGACAATGCATCATTTGATGAGGGAACCATATATCTTGTGAATTCATGGGAATGAATAGTGGAGGCATGCGAATAGGGACCTGATAATAACTCATACTAGTTGTACCCAATAAAAACTATGGATATCCTAACAAAAAAAAGGAGCAATGAATCTTGTTGAAAATCTAAAATTTTATAATCCTTTAATACTATTTTTTATACTTCTTCCAGTGGAATAGTTGAGGCCTCATGTGTAGTATGATGTGCTCTACATCATCACCGTAATGGCTACACAACATCAGTAGCTACAAGAGTAGTTTTCTGTGTTGGATCCTCCACTTCATGGGTAAGAAAAACAACTCACTATAGAGGAAAGTCAAATATATTATTCTGCAGAACTTGATATGTTTTCATTAACACCTATGTTCTAGCTTTTTATTTTTTCAAGATAAAAAAACTCTCGCTCCTATAGTTCATACATGTGGATAAAATGTTGCAGTTTAGTATGTTATAATGATATTGAAAATGAATTAAAAATTTTTTACAACCAAAATTATAAATGAAATTTATTAATTTAATAGATCATAAACCCTTATTCCATGTGATACATGATATGCAATAAAATTCATTCTATTCCATGAATCATACTCAAGCCGATCTACCATAGGAACTCAAATTGAATATATACCATTGATATAAAATGACACTAACTTATCCTATAGTTCTATATAATATATATGTCAGCATATATAGCTGATATATTATCATCCTATTATATTTATAGAATGAATAGATATTTATATCTATTTTAAAATATAATAGAGTGAAAATAGAAATATGTTCCTAACATAATGAGGTCTGTTCCACTCAACAATTTGGATTTGTACAAGAGGAAATATTACCCTATAATTTTGAATCCCATAATTGTAGTAGGTTGAATAATGGTCTAATTTATCCTAGTATGACATATATTTTATATGAAATGACACATGACAATTCATAAAACAATTACTAAAAAATATAATATTTAAAATCTATTACTCATGGAAGGAATGTACATACTTACATCGGTGTATACTAGACTATCTGATATTAGATAATATTCACCCATTATGTGAAAAAATGGTTTTTATAATAACCCAACTCTAGTTACCTAGACCCAGTGATTTATTTTAAAATATTGGCATTATTACAATGAATCATTCCATGAAGGAACGATCAGTATAGCAGTCTCGAAAAACAGATTACATACATGAATATTACATTACATAATAAAATGATAACAACATCAACAACAATGACTCTATTGACGACATTAATATCATTTAGACTCTCCCTGTAGGTCAGTAATAATATTATTTTTTGCATCTGGGAAAAAATAAAACATAGAAAGGGGTTATCTCAGAAGCTCAGTAAGAATAACAATATAGTAGAAACTTTCATAAATTTAAAAAAATTTATGAAAATGTATATGACTAAACAATAATCCTTTTAAAAAATAATACTCCACATAATATGGCCAATATAAATCAAATAATTCCATTTACTTATCCACATGAATATTCTACTTATCAAATAATCACAAGAAATATCTAATAGCCAATTTTAAAATGATAGAATTCATGATGCCAGACTTCATAACCACATAGTCAAGGAATTATGCTAAGACTACAAGTAAGATTTTGTCAAGGCTTTATTCCAAGACACTAGTTTGTCTCATTAGACCTAACGATGCATCAAGTAGCTATAGCGGGAACCACCCATCACTTACTAAGTCCAATGCATTCCTCATTTGAAAAGGATTAAACATAACATAAACATTAGAATTAAAACTAGCATATGAAATGTCAATGATTTATCCAAAAACCATGAATGTTGAAAAAAAATAACACATCCATATTCAAACATATAACCAAACCTTCAACATAATATGGACATTTTGTAACATAATAAATCATCTTCAAAAAATTTTAAAATCCATCTTGGGCTATAGGCATAGATTTAATTGATTTGTAAAACTCTTCGAGAGAAATATCACTTTTTAATGAAACCTTTTAAAAGTCACAACATTTAGAAATGAATACATTTAAATAATTTTTTGCATCAAAGTGTCTCAAAGAACATTGTAACTTTTGAATGGAATTAACATTTTATAAACATTCTCGTCCATATAAATAAATCCTTAAAAACTATTTTTAAAACATGGACATTAATGAGAATTATTTAGAAGAATAAATATTTAATCCATTTAAAATGATGATATAGATTAAGAGAACCTTCCATAAAATCTTAAAATATTTCTTCTGAAATTATTTTTATGAAACACAGATGTAGAAGATAACGATGTCCCAGTAGATACTAACCTAAAAACAACCTTGGATAATGAAGAGACTTTAGAATTAACCCTTACCTTGCACATACCATTAGTAGAGGGTAATGAAACCTCTAATATAATGACCATATTATTTTATTATGTTATACCATAACCAAAATAATATTTATTATAACATTCAAGATTAATTTATTACTTTATACTACCTATTTAATAATGATTTCCATGTTAAAATAACATTTCGTGTAATAATCCATTTCTTTATCATATATATTTTAACTTGTTATTCTTGATCGTATCATTTTTATCATGATTAAAATACTTCAATAATATAACTAGTAATTTATATATAATTTATATTTAGAATATAAGTATTTATTATAGATATATATATGAAATGGAAAACACCATTTATGTAAACTGTTGGTCGTACCTATGCATAAACGTTGTTTCTATTTTCATATATTATTGAATGGAAGTAAGTGAATAATATATATATAAGTACAGTCATACACACACACACACATATATATATCTATTAAGTATAATTATTTTTTCATTTATTAAATACTTTTTAATAATATTTATTTTTATAATCATCGTTGAATGTGAATGTGGAAATGAATCTCAACACGTCAGGGAGATGGTAATCCGCACGTACGCATGAGCGAAAATATCATTATATTGATGGAGGAATCATATATAATTGTATGGTATGTTGTATATACATAATCATTATCATGTTTTACTTATTATTTACATCAGTTATACTCATTATTATATACATTCAATTGAATAACTAATAACTGCATGACATGGATACAGTAAGCCGTACGTACGCACGTATGGTGAAATTGTCATCTATATGATGGAGAGAATAAAAAATATGGTTGTAACATATTTATAATAAAATCAAAGTATGTAGGAGGTACTGGAGTTATTATTTTTGTATGGAAACAACAAATAAAGAGGAAGTGGAAATGAATTAAACTTGAAATAGGTTGGTGAAATTATTACCACTTCCTTAAGAGTATCCTTTAGATTTGATCAAAAGGGCCCCATAGGATGGATTTTGGATAAATTTTTGGACTTTAGGATGATTTGAGGGAAGTTGGGAGGATATTCGGATAGGGTTTTTCCGAGCCGAAAAGCATTGGAGGTGTGAGTCTGAGAAAAGGTGATGTGCCATTTTATAATAGGGCTGAGGGTCATTTTAGGAAATGATTAAAATATTATTTTATTATACAATAATATTCGGTTTAAAATTGCTCCAAATGAATTTATTTCTCCATTTAGGTGGTTATGGTTCGAAATACTCTCATATAATAGGTTTTAGAAAGGTTTAGGTTACCATTTTAACCGTATCATTGGCATTTAACACGTAGTTAAATAGTTTAACTTTTACTGTGTCTTCTTGTATTCTTATACTATATGGTTAATAAACACCTTATAAACATTCAATATAATCTCACATGGTTAATAAATGATATATTTTTTTTAATTTAAGCCCTTTGGTCGATACTTATATTTTTGGTAATATTATATCCACCAATAATATGGTATTTATATTAAAATTTTATTTCTGTCAATTTTGACACTATTATGTACTTTTTTGTGAAAGTCATAGAAACCTTATCACTTCGAAAAAAATTTATCTAATCAATCCTATCATTTAATATTAAAAAAAAAACAAATCATGGATGGCATCAAAACTTTTATATTAGTTTTATTATAATATTTATAATATAAACTATTTTAATATTTTTTTAGATGGTAATTACTACAACATGATTGTGTCATAAATAAATTTAATTATTTAATCTCTAAAAACTATAAATAAAATATTATTATGTAGAAAATATTTTTTTCTTTCTAATTAACATTTAATGTCGAATTTATCTTACTATAACCCTATATTAAAAATGGATTAGTTTATAAACATTGAATTTAAAACTTTTATATATTCTTTAAATAAAATAATAATAAATGTCCTAATATAATCCAAATGGACCTAAAGGATCATCATTTATTCCTAAAGTTGTTTTTGGTCGAATTACACTTATCCAATAGAATTAATACATGTTCTATGATAATTATAATATCATTTTTACCTTTAATTACATAATTTAATTTTAATTGAGGAAAATAAAAGTCAAAACTTACTATTCACCACAAAAATATTTTCCACTTATTGAATCAAATTTTACATAATGATGTCATCCATGTCTCTCAGGTTTTTGAAATTCAACTCACAGATGTGGTAAAATTACGTTTTATGCAAATTTTCTAACGTTCCTAGAAGATGGGTAAAAGAGGATAAAAAGATCAATAAAATTTTATATATCTAATTTATCTTTTAAATTACTCCAATTAATTAAATTTAATTTATATAGGTACTATATATCTATTTTGAATTAAAATAATTTTAAATAAAATAATAATTATTAAATAAAAAGCCAGTTTTAGTCAATAGCAGGGTGTTTTTCACTATTCATAGAAAATTGGATGTTTATAGAAAAATACCAAAAAATCACCCTAAGCTAATATTGATATTCTGAATTCCAAAATAAATTCCATTTATTCCAAATTCATATCATATTAGTTGCAGTAATTAATTTAAAATTAATTCGAGTTTTTAGAACCAAAGAAGGTTTTAAAAAAAGAAAAAACTATCAAAAGATTGACATGTTTTTATGTCAAATTTAAATATGAAATTTCTTTTAATGAACTACATTTTATTAAAAGATACAAAATATAATCTCATTATACTTACAAAGAATTAAAATTCAAAATCTTCCACTATAAATTATTTCTATTAAAAATGTTGTTTTCAAATATTTTTTAATTTTTCACTATTCATGAAAATATGAAAGTTATTAGAAAAGTACTGAAAATTTATCAAAATTAAATTTGTATTTACCAATTACAAAAAAGAATTTAATTTCATAATGTTTAATATATAAAAGTATAAAATATTTAAAAAAAAGGATTCTCATTTAAATAGGTGGTATAGTTGCATTTTTTTTTGAAAAATACTACTTTTATATACAAATTCAATTTTTTCTCATATTATGTTTAATAAACCCAAAATATGATTTCTTGAATTATATAGAGTGTATAAAATTCATAATTCAGTTAATATTATTCCTAACTTCTTTTTGAACGATCAGTTTGATTAGTCGTCGTGGTCTCTTACTCGGTGTTGCGTATAACGCAAGTTATTGAAATTAATTAAAGAGACATTGTAGGACTAAATATTGGTGTGTTACATTCTCCCCTCCTTCAATAAATTGCATCATAATAGTTTGAAATTTTTCTTTGACAATAAATGGTAAAAAATAGAAAAATTCCTTTCAGGAAACCCCACATCAGAAATTGGGTTAATAAAATTTACTCTTAATAAGGGGAAAAGGGAAATGAAAAATTCACCACCAAATTATGTTCTCGATTATGAGTAAATTGGCAGATATTAGAGACACATAATTGGAGGAAAAACGTAAATATTTATATGGAGTTATTGAGGACATCAATCACAAACAAGTGTAAAATTGAGGGCCCCAAAGGCATCAATCTATGATGATTTAAAACATCATCGGTTCCACAGAACATAAGGTATTAGTATAACAAATTTTTGGTTTTAATATCCCTTATATAGAGTTTAATAATTAATTTTTCATATAATCATGGGAAAAAATATACTTGACAAGTAGTGTTGCATCCATCAACTAATTCCTACCACTAACTCATCTTTCACTCCAAAAGAAAAAAGAATTCCAAAATATTTTATTTATCCTAATCATATTGGGTTCCTTAAATAATTAATTTATTATTCATTAGTCATAAGTTTTTAAAAGAAACTATATAATACAAACCTAGACATCACGTATTCTAGGGGTAAATGATCTACCCTTTTCTCCCTTCGGTTGCAGGTTCAATTCTCGTGGCCTTGCCAGACATGATGGGTTGTCACCCGATATAGGGGTTGTCCTTTTTATGAAAATCCAAAAATAATATAAAGAAATCATTTATCCTTAATAATAGTATACAATTTCAAAATGAATCGATTCAAACTATTATACTTATCCAAAATATTTTTGTCCAAACTCATTGTCCAAAATTTATAATGAAGTCAAAAAATATGAAGATAGCTTTTCCCATGTAATAACAAGTGAATACCTTCATCATGTATTCATTTAAATAACTATAAAAACATGAACTACCATAAAACCTTATTGATTACATTCAAGATTCATTATTCCTTATAGAATACAAAATATACTCTTTCTATCACAAAATTATGTATACTCCAAATATTATTTAATATACAAATCATTAATCAGTTTCAAGTTATTAAATAATATCTAATATATTTTATCCAAATAAATCTTATATTATTCCAAAATTACTACCTCAGTATCAAAACCATATTATGGTTTTCTTTCTCTGAACCATATATTTTCCAAAATATTTAACCCGCTATTGAATCACTTTTCTTGGTTCCACACAATATCAAGGACTTAATTAAATTGTAATGTAGTATAATTATTATATATTTCAAAAATTCATATAACCATTACATCATTGATTCAATACTCAAATGAAATAATTCTTTAATAAAAACATTAGAACACTAGTCATTCCTCTCAATCTGTGGTAGTATCAAAACTTGATTATTATCTAATGGCATCATTTGTGGTATACTCTGATGATTTGGACATTGATTTCCAAAGTGTCCCAACTCCTTGAATATGAAGAATTGTACATTTGATATATTTTACATACCCTTCGAATCTCATACTTGATGTCTATTTTTCTCCAAACTTATAACATACTCCCATTCTAATCAAAAATTTACCAAGGTGATTCATTCCACATTTATAACATATGGGAAAATCCTTCTTTCACCTCTTCCCTTTATCCATATTTCTCTCTACCATACATTTCTTCTCATTCTTCCCTTCAAAGCCATAGGACTTAGAGAATTCATTACTTATCTTATTAACACATGATATTATTTATTCATTGGACGAGAATTTATGGGAGATTATTTCCCTTTTAATTTTTGGCATAATACCAAGAAAGATATGATCCTTATTAATATTTTGATCATTTGTATTTATGGAATTCGCATCCCTTATACTAGGATCCATTTCTAAAAAAATGCATAAAATAGGTTAGTTTATGAATCAGAATGCATAATTCCAAACTTGTAAAATACCTAACGTAAATTGAAAAGACTAAATATATAATCTATAAAAATAATTTTATTCCATTGAGGAATTATTTACTCTTAAATGATTCATAATGGCTTTTAATAAAAATATGAATTATCCTATTCATATCCCCTATGAGTGTCGTAGCCAAAAGTGATGCGAGGCCCATTGTCGTGTAGCAGGATAACCCAGGTCAAGCCTGAAACTACTTGTCGGAGTTTTCACTCCTAGGTACATCAGTGCCAGAGCCACCACTACCTTCTCGTCTCTGAACAGGGATGTATTGCTTGAAAAATACACAAAATCTCTACATTACAAAAATTCGTGTATGTTTTTCTATATTAATACTCAAATTTTATCGTTTGGTAATGTTCCCTAATCAGAGTTTATCTAAATCTATTTCCAAGGTTGTTTCTAAACTTTAAATGATACCAACTATAACAACCTGACCCCAGTTACCATGATCCAGTGCATTATTTTAATACATTGGAATGATTACAAGGATTCATGTCCCGAAGGACCTATTAGATTAGATGTATTGGAAATAAGATTATATACATGAACGTTACATTTCATAATAAAATGGAAAAAGAACCAACAAAATTGTCTCAATTGAACCCATTAATATTCCTCAGACAATCCATGTTGTTCAGTTATAATATACTTTTTTGCATCCTAGGAAGAATAAAACATAGAAATGGGTGATCTCAAATTCATAGTAAGGATAACAATATAGCATAAATTTTTATAAATAAGCATAAACATTTAAGGAAAATGTATAACAATAAAACATAATACTTTAAAGAAAATTCTACATAATATGGCCAATATAAATTAAATAATTCCATTTACTTATCCACATTGATATTATACTAGTCTAATAATAATATCCAATACCAAATATCCAATTTCATAATGATTGAATATATAATCCCAGACATCATAACCACATAGTCAAGGCCTTGTACTAAGACTACAAATAAGATTTTGTGGAGGTCTTTTTCGAAATCAAAAGTTTGTATCATGACACCTAACAGTGCATTGAGGATCCTTAGCGGGCTCTACCCATCACATAATAATTCCTATTCATTCTTCATATGAAGAGGATTAAACATAACACAAACCTTCGGATTAAAACTAGCATATTAAATGTCAATACATTATCTAGAAACCATGAATGGTATAATAATAACACATCCAATGTCAAACATATCACAAAAACTTCAATACAATGTGGATTATTTATATCATAATGAATCATCTTCAAACATGTTTAAAATCCATCAAGGGATGTTGACATAGATGAAATTGATTTGTAAAACTCTTTCAGTGAAATATCACTATACACGAAATTTTTAAAAGTCACACAATTAAAAAAGGAAACCATGTAAAGAATTTTTTTAATAAAAGTGTCATAGACCACATCGAAACATTTGAAAGGAATTAAAATTTTAAAAAACATTCATGTCCATATAAATAAATTCAGAAAAACTATTTTGAAATCATGGACATTAATGTGAAAGATTTTGAAGAATAAATATTTAAACCATTTAAAATGATGATCAAGTTAAAGTGTTCCTTCAATAAAATCATAAAACATTCCATTTGAAAATATTTTTATGTAACATGGATGCAGATGAGAAATAGGTCTCAGTAGATAGGTAAAAAACCTCGGATAATGAAGAGATTATAGAATTAACCCTTACCATGCACTTTTATTTTGTCGAGGGTACATTTAACCTTCTGTAAAATTACTATAGTATGTAATTAAATTATAAAAGAACTCAATTCATATTTATT
Source organism: Viscum album (assembly GCA_963277665.1). Classification (NCBI taxonomy): domain Eukaryota; kingdom Viridiplantae; phylum Streptophyta; class Magnoliopsida; order Santalales; family Viscaceae; genus Viscum; species Viscum album. The sequence goes on along the minus strand of OY728129.1, from coordinate 608,008,641 downwards.
ATATCATAAATTATTCATTTATGACTTTATATAACCCATTTAGTAATTATTTCCATGTTAAATTAACATTTCGGGTAATAATCGATTTCTTTATCGTACTTTTTTTACATGGTATTCTTGATAATATCATTTAGATCATGGTTTAAATGCATACAGAATATAAAACATGATTTATATATGATATATATTTAGAATCTAAATATTTTAATAGATATATATTGGAAATGTAAATCATCGTTTATGGACACGATTGGATGTACGTACGCATAAACATTGTTTCTATTTTCATATCGTATTGAATGAAAGTTAGTGAATAATATATATGTAATGAAATACATACATACACATACACAAAGATAATTATATATATATATATTAAGTATAACTATTATATCATATATTACATATTTATCAATAATACATATTTTTATAATCATTGTTGAATGGTGAATGTGGAAATAAATCCCATCGCGTCATGGAGACGGTAATCCGTACAAACGTATGAGCAAAAATATCATTATATTGATGGTGAAATCATATGTAAATGGATGTTCTATCATATATACAGAATCATTAAGATGTTATATTTATTATTTACATCAGTTATACTCATTATTTTAACCATCCAAATAATGATGTGTTTGGATGACAAACTACACCATGATGTGGAGACGGTAAGTCGTACGTCTTCACGGATGGTGAATTTACAATTTATAAGATGGATAGTGTTGGAAAGAATGGATACTCAAGAGGGGGTGAATTGAGTTCCAATTATAATTTTTTTGAAAATATTCTTAATAAAATCCCCCAAATTAAATAATAAACTAAACTATAGTAAATTTTTAATAAATTGATGGGTCGGTTAGATTATCAAGAGATTGATTAGTTCTTAGTTAATACAATATTAAGATTAATTAAACTTTAAAGATAAACTAATTCTTTACAATAGAAACAAACACATAATATTTTAACAATCAGAGTTACTATAAAATAAATTTGAGTTTAAACTATTTAGCAGTAGCATATTTATTATTTTAGAACAAAATAAATAAGTCTAACAGTTCTATCCAAGAGGTTCAGTCTCAAGATGATACATAGTCCTCTCAAAAGTATTTATATAATTTTTTATCTACACCCTGGATCGGGGTAAACTATGGTGCATATATTGTCCAGGTACTAAGAACTCTATCATAGTTTTTCGTGGGAACAAGAACAATAGCACATAGGCTATCCAAGTCACACATGACCTCTACCACTATCCATAGTGGGATACAAAATATTTATAGATGTTTTTTATGATGATTTAGAAATCCTCCAGTTTAGCACAGGAGACAGTGTGTGTATAGAATATACATAGTACACACACTGCTCAAAATGTGAATGAATGAAACACAACAGAGCTAAACAAATAAATATGAGTTTAAAATACTCTATGTGTAGTAGGTGATTCTATAGAATCCTTGGTTTGAAGAAATTGATGCTTTGATTCCTTCTCTAGTTTTTGTCAAGAATAACAGAGTTTCATAGTTATGTTACTTCACTTTCATCGTAGGTGTTCAACAAGAATAGGGGAGTATACTTTGTAGCACTTAAACATTTTATCTAAACTTGTGTTCTTGATGGGCATGAGAGTTCCTGTAGTTCTCCGTGTGTTCTCCTTTTCATGTACGTGGTTTCATGTTTTTTGTTCTTCATCTTCTCCAGTAGCATGATATCCCAATTTATTCCTTGAGGTCAGACAATGGGATTGATTACCTTTGTTATTATAATGTTAAGAATCAAAAAATCATTAATTAATTCGAGGTCAATAGTTACTTCATCAAATGTAAATATTTATTGCAAATATAATAATTAATTATTTATATATTAATTATTCTTTAATTTTTCATTAATTAATCATTAATAGCTAGTAATAAATTAATTAATAATTTATTAACTAATGGATATTATGTATTATTTTAATTTTAATTAATATTTTTCCATTAACCAATTATTATTTAATAATTAAATCATCATTAAATATTGATAGGGTAGTAATACCTTCATTATTAAATAAAAATTCATTAACCAATGATTACTAATAAGATAATCATTAGTTAACCCTTCTTTAATCATTCATTAATCCTTAGTAAATCATTAACTAATCATAAAAAAATCATTCATAATTTTTTATTAATCCTATGTTAAATTCCATTTAATAGATTTTAAAACACATATAAAAATTTACTTAAATTATAGTTAGTAATTAGTTAGTTTAATGTTAATTAACAAATAATTACTATTAAATCATTATTTTAGTATTTTTCTTATTTTAAATTTACTATAAATCATTCTTTAATTTATTTGTAATCATTACTTCATCATTAATTAATCCAATGGAAATCATTACATAACCATTGATTAATCCTTCATTGATCACTCATTAATCATTATTTATCATTCACAATCATTAAATAATCCTTTTTAACTAGTATATAGTCATTTGTTAAATAATATTTAATCATAAATCAATTTTTCATTAATAATTCATTAATCACATGTTATTCATTAATTAATGTATTGATATTATATAGGTTTTTATTGTTAATTAATACTTAATAAATATGTAATTATTGGAAAATCATTCTTTAATCATTAGTTAATCATTTTTTAATCATTAGTAACTCATTTGTTATACATTAGTTAATCATTAGTTAATCCAAACTCAATTATCCCTTACTTGTTCACTAATATTTGTGATCCACTATATTATTAACAGGTATGCACATTATAGTTATTTATTTATTAATTACTTCAAATCATTTTTTAATTATTATATATTTATTATGTAATAATTATTTATCATTTTGTAAGCCACGATTAGTAATAATTTAATCTTAGGTTATTCATTATCTATTTATTCTTAATTTCAATGTTATTCTTTATTTAATAAATACCTAACCATTAGTTTTGAACTAGTAAAACATTAGTTATTTAATAGTTAATAATATTTAACTCATTATTTCAGTAATATTTATTCATCATCTAATTAATATTAATTTCTATTTTTCATTATTATTTAAATACTACTATATAATTGAATATAGTAATAGTATTATAATAATCAATAAATTACGAAGACTAATTATAGATTCATTACACAAAATTTAGAAATAAATAATAATAATTATTAACTAATATTAACTATTACATATAAAATATATCTAACTAACGAAATAAATAAGTATAATCATAAAAAAACTACAAAATTGAAACAAGTAAATAAACAAATAATATTAAATTAAATAATAAAAATATATCCCTAATTGATGATTTTAAATATTGAATACTCATTTTGGGTCATCAAAAATTCCACACACAAGGGATCAAATATTTGAAAACATTTAGATACTGTGGAATTATAATTAGAGATAGGGAGTTGAATTGAGTGAGAATAAGGGGAGATGTGGGTGCCTATTTATATACAGTTTTGGAGAAGGTGTCATTTTTGAGATTCTTTCTGTTTAATTTAAAAAAATGGTGGCATCAATGTCAGAGATGAATCATATTCCATATTATTAATCGATTCAATTAGTGGAAAATGAATTTTATCCCTTACTCCAATTCAATTAAATTGAAATTCACCAAACGACTTACCTCATTTGTGTATTGGTTTCAAAAAAATAACCAAGGCGTACTTTAATTCATAAAGCAATTAATAAAAAACTCATGGAGAACAATCAGGTGATGGATAAATACTCTATTGTAAACCATCATATAATGATTAATCTTGATTAATTATATCTTATAAATACTCCAAAACTATAAAAAATCTCTCTCACCACCACCATGGTGGGTAGATATGATTATATACATAGGATCCCTATTTTCCATTAAAGGTATTTATATTGATGGGTAATAATTTCATAAAATGAAACCTAGAACTCTACTAAGAGGTGAAAATCCTGGATGGGGGCTCATATATTCTCTCTATACATTTAGAATGTTGAGAAGAATCAGGAAATAATGTTACATGATGAAAAGGTTATCCACAATGACATCCGGGTGTTGATTTTGTAGTTGTTGTGTTAGTGGGTCAACACTATAAGGGAAAATAATTGCAACATAATGAAAAGGTAATTGATAGATGTGTCTAGGAGCTCAAGGATATTTCATGGAGCCATAAACTATATTTTAATTAATAATAGCCTCAAACTTTCCCACCACATCGGGATCATGTCCTTCTATCTGGGATATACAATAAACCCTATAATCATATGATTGAAATAATGCACCATTCCATTTTTGAAGAAATGAATCCATGGATTTAAAATAATATTTAGGGGTGTTTCACTATTTTTAGATATATTATCACCATTAATATATTTAATTTTAATGAAAATAAAAATCATAAAAATAGTCAAAATATTTATGTTGAAATTAGATTTATATAAAATATATTGACCAATTATAATTGGAAATGTTAAATCCTAGAATCTAGACTCTGTCATATTACTATTGAATATACTCTTCCACTTTAGGAATTAATAATGTTGAAAAACTTTATTTACAAAATTTAAATCATATCACAAATAATAATTAAATTAATATTACAATCTTCATTATTTAATTAAATTAACAAAATAGTTTAAAAAATGAAATGAGAAGAGACATGGTATTTCTAAAACTAAGGAGATTATCCCATTAAAAGGAATATGTCTAAAATTAAAGAATAATCATTTAATGATTTATGAAAATGGATCATTTTAGGAAGGCCCTTTCTGTTAGTGTTTCGAATAAATACTTCTTTCTAGTCAAGATCATTCTTTTATAAAATTTTATTAAATAAATATTTTATATATATTAACATTTTAAATAATGTTCATAAATTTTATTATACATCATTAATGTAGTTTTATTTTTCAAAAAGAATATCACACAAGAATACCTTTTAAAAGGGACTACTGGTTGACATCTTATAATTCCATACAAAGTTGGATTTAGGCTCTATGCATACAATAATTAAATAAAAATATATTATTAATAATGATATAATATTAATAATAACAATACTAAAAGAATTTTAATAATAATATAATGAATAAATAATTCATATTAAATTAATATATAATTATTTACTCAATTAAATTATAATAATAATATAATTAATTTGTTTTAATAATAATGATATAATTGAAAACGTAATGAATAAAAATTAATAATATAAGTATTTATAATGATTAAATACATAAACAATGTAATTGTTAATAAATTTAATTAATATTATAAGTATAATCATTAAAAAAATTATTAATATTAATATTAATGTATTCAATATTAATGATAATGTAGTTAATAAAATTATTTTATAATAACTTGGTTAATCTATACAAAATTAATTTCGTTAATAGTGTTTGTAAAACATTATTAATTAAATTTTAAGCAATAATTATTAAATAATGATGGAGGAATGGGAGAGGGGGCACTTCTTACCTCATAACAACGATGATTACCTAATCTATACACTATGCCTAAACCTACACTCTTTCACTTTGAATCATCATGCTAACCACTGAACACGAACACTTATGAAATAATCAATTGTGATAGGGATAATTTGGTGTCTATTTTCTCGTTTTCTGGATTTTATGGGAGTTTATTTGTGCCACTTGCAAATCGACTGACACAATATATTATCAAAAAGGGTTCCACAACACTTGTTACTACAACTAACGATCCCCTCATGACTCCGAGTGATATTTTAAAATACCCAATAATCACTAAAATATATTTGATTGAAGGTACAAATCCTTAAAAAATTTAAGATTTTGTCTCTCCTTTGGTTGATATCTGGGGTTTTAAGGAATTCAAATGCATCTCCCTTGGATGGGGATTCTTCCACATTCTAATCCATTCTCTGGAGAATAAATGTCATGCATAGATCATTTTCTCTATCAACCATAGACCTGGTAAACTCCAGATTCATGATTGGAAAATTATTTTCAACTTTTATGACATCAATGACACATGTGAATAAGTATGGATAAAAATTAAGGGTCTTAATTGGGTGTTATAGAAGGCTGATATTCTATATGACATAACTTTTATAATTGGAATATTAATAAGAATGGATTATTCTATAGATTCAATTAAATGTGATCATTGTGAGAGTATCATAATTTAAATAGACTATAGTTATATAAAAATAGAAAATGTGGTTCTATCCACACAACATGATGTAATCATCCAGAGAAATGTGTACAAGAAAATGCCCACATTTTTCGTACATTGTCAATTTTTTGGATATTCATTCGATACTAGTCTAAGAGACATTTTTTATGATAAGTGTCATATCAAAGAGAAATATATGATGTATTCGAAGAGGATTTCAAACTCATTGAATCCTACCAATACCAATGAAGATGATCCTAGAATAGTTTAATCTTTGGTTGGTCAGGGCCATAAAAAATAAATGAATCATGATGAGGGTTCTATAAATACAGATGTTGATTTCCCTTCCCCCAAAGGCAGGTTCCATGTCACATAATTCTACTAAATAAATCCCGCATATTATTATGATTATTAAGAACTAATTAAATTGAGATGATCTTGCGGAAGATAAATAAATGGCCCACACTAGAAACACATGTAATGACATTATAAATAGATTTTCATTTAATGAAATTTTATCTAGGGGCATATTAGATGAAGAATAAGTGTAAATCATGGATAGTAAAGAGGTTGAGGAAATGTATGCTCAACTATATGTTGACCTGAATTTGTGGAAGTAAAAAAAATCTAGTAAATAGTAAATTTAGTAAGGGAAAAGAAAATTGATATGTGGTGATATAAATGAAAATTAATCCTACAAGTGTTGTTTATCATTCTGGCATATCTGAACCATTATTTTCAAATAATAATGATAGTGGTACTTTGGGTATGGTGAAAAAAATATAGTTTGTTGCCTCCCCAACACCCCACATGGTGGATTACTTAGCAATAAATATCTAAATTTAATCTACAGATAGTATGCAACATACGATTTCTGAATGGAAGACTAATTTTGAATCTAAAAAGGGGAAATTCCCTACTAGAGTGAAGAAATGTCTCTTTCTACAACAATATTGAGTATAAGTCCTTCTAAATCCTATGAGAAACCTCATAGTGGGTAGGTAAAACATACACATCGTGATAAAAAAAATGCAAGGTAGTAAAGGGGTTCCTAACCCAATCACGAAAGATATAAAAGGATCACAAACTCTTATCAGTGAACATACATTAAAGAAAATGTTTTCTGATCAACTTACTACTATCGTGGTGAAGTAATAGAATGAAAAGAATAGGGCTCTTGTTCCTCCAAAAATAAACACCCAGTCTCAGTATATGAATAATAAAGTAAATAAATGTGTTTGTCCTCATAATTATTTTGATATTCTTGCATTGGATAATAGTGATTATGAGGGGAATGATGACATTGGAATGGCTGAAGATGAAAACACAAAAATATATGTTCCTATTTAAAACCTTAATGATGATGATTATGGTGATTATGGGGATGATGGTGATTTTCCATGGATGCAGGTCATGTCATAGAGGCGGGATAAAACCCCCAAGTCAAGGGTTGAAGACTCCCTCATCATAGTATGAGTACGTACTCCAAAAAGTGTTGATGTATCTTATCTTCTTGTGTGAATGAATTTTATATGATACCTTTTTCCACACATTTATATTATTTAATAATAAATAGTCTATAGATCCTAAAACAATATAAAATTTTTATTAAATTAATATTATGTAGAGGGGATTACAAACTGAAAACAAAACAGAATCACCAAGAGGTATGCTGTATAAATACAACTCCATTCAAACACACATTCACCAAGGGAGGTCTATATATGAGACTTACAAAAATCACCATTGAGGCACAAAGAGTAATCTCAATCCCATCTTAAAATAATTCAAATAATAGTATTTAAAATTTTTCTATTTTTAAAATTTTAATTAATAACATATTAAAAAAATTCAATAACGAAACTATGTACCAATTTATAATAAAAACAATATTTTCTTTAATAATAATATATATTAGGTAGATTTAATTTCAAACAAAAAATTAAAAAAAACCCAGGTATTCCATTCGGTAAATCCATATCACCCCTTATTTGGATTTGAAAACACCCACAAGTATAATTTTAGTACATATAATTTTCCTTGAGTACCATGTTCTGGATGGCCAAAAGTCCTAACTTAATGTGGCCTAAAATAAAATTAAGGAAATTACATGAAGACATAGATGAACTAAATTCTTTCTCACTATGACATCATTTAATATACCACACCTTCCCTACAATTTTTGGCATGCTATACTTTTATCTGTCGTACTATGGAAGGTCACCGAATTATCCAAAATCCGAAACTCATGTGCATAAAGAGAATGATATTAGGTTCTAGGGGACCCATTATCCTTTTGTGAGGCTCAGAATGAAATGCATCCATGAAACCATGTTTTCTTATTCTATATATAACTATTCTATGATCTTGTGGTAAACCCATAATTCATTCACATCAGATTGGATACTGACAGATGATACCCCAACTTAACAATCATTAAATAAAATATGAAATTTTTAGTCATATACACATGAAATACCATTTTATGTTTTTACATTCATATAATATTGACAATTAATTAACTAATGAATCCATATATTTATCATACTATAATACGTTTCCTATGAATCCAATGAATCATTATTTTATAACATTTATTATATATCTCCCACAAAATTATCTATATATGAATCCCTTATACACACATCAATCATAATAATCATTTTCATAACATAGGGAGAATGATTAATATGAATAAGGGTGATGAAATTCTCATTAATGGAAAATTTAATTGATAAAAATGGAAGATCAAAAGTGAGAAGAAGATAAATATGTTTTTATAGAAAGAAAATGAAGCTGTAATGACATGTAAAAAATTAATCATACGCATTAGAACATAGATCATAAGTTGTGAATCATATATTTAGGCCTCTGATTAACAAATATAATATCATTGGATCATTGAATGATATTAATGTAGATATAATATAATACAATACAATATAAGAAATGTTATGGATCATTGTTATTACCATTATCACGTAGTTGAGAGGGTCCCATGGGGGGTTGCGATTACATTCATGTCACTTCTATATCCATTCATTACATATATAAAATTACCCACAAAATTTTAGGAATATGTAATTATGTTCATGAAATATCAATCATAATATATACATTTAAATTGTTTCCAAAACAAGAATACCCAGATAAATTTATCAATAATCATAACATGATAAACCTGTTGAAATTAAATGCGTATTTAATGATATTAATAGACTCTCTATTTAAAACCCATCTAGTTATGTTAATGGAGTATATGGTATTGAAATAAAATAATTAAATGTAATATGTTTTAGTCAATAATTTCCCCATTCAATCGATATATGGGTGTCTATATGAACACCCTTTAATCGAATGAATGAAATAAAAGGTATTCACATAGGAAAGACATTATAATTTATGTTTTGTTTTCAAACAATGTATAATTGAGACATAAAAATTAATCGAAATATTATTTATCTTATGAATATTTAATTTCAATCAAAAAACAAATATGATAAGGCGAGAAAAATGAATCAATGGGTTATTTCGAAATTGAGGAAAAATAAGTTTAGATGTACATTTGAAAATCACTTTGTAAATCTAGAAAAAAATGACTAATATTTTTAATATTGTTCAAAAAAATGCAATATAATTTACTTTATTAAAAAATTATAACTTGTAATGTGATACAACTAATGAAGAAAATACATAATAGTAGGAAAATGAATTCATATGGAAAATGTAACAAATATTATTTTTTTACAATTTAATAAAGAATATAAAAAAATTAATGTATTGAAAATGTTAAAAATACATTATTTTATAATATTGTTAATAATGTTTATGATAATGTAAGAGGACCTTAAATAAATAATTGATGTTTATAGAAGAACATTCATAAAGTATAACATCGAATGTAAAAAATTCTGAGATGGATCATCAGCAATAATGAATCGATAAAGAAAAATTATAAATAATGTAATTTAATATTTATAAATATATAAGTATGGAAAATAAAGTATAAATTAATGTGAAATTAATGTAAAAAATAAGTTAAACATTGCAGACATGAATTTTATTCATATAATGTAAAATATATAATTTATTCCCAACACCTAAAATGGGCGAGGACATAGAAAGAAATTCTTTATTAATAGCATTACAATTCAAAAAAGAATATATAAAGAATGAGATTACATTATAGAAATGAATGTCCATATAAAATATTAGAAGTTCAACATAAAATAATATAGGGTCACATTTGAAAAAATAATTGAGTAACATAAAAAATAAAGAATGAAAATAAATTAATGGAAAACAATTGTGGTAATAATCTCTTTATAGGTTTGGTAGTAAAGCAAAATCATATAGAATTAGAAAATTAATTGAACATTTAAATAACATGAAAAATGGTATTTATGATAAAATAATCCAACTGAGAGTGAATGTATCATTCCAAATAAACATAGGAGGTAATTAGAAATATGTCTCAAGTAATAGAATTTGTGACAAAAAATCCTTTCATTGTGTGCCATTTTTTATCCTCAAATTTTCACCGCATGTATAATAAAATCATTCTTAATAAAAACATTATAGAATTCATTTATTTTATGTTTTTTACATTCATGATTATAAAAATATCATTTAAATGTATTTATTACTATTTTATTAATGGAATAGTTTTATGCTGATAAGATATAAATTAAATGATCCCATTTTGTTTTGAAGTAATTATTTTGATTTTTTATAATTTTAACATTATGTAAAATAATTTATATAATTGTTTAATTCAATAAATTAATATAATATTTCATAATATACACTACCCACATATATAGGAAATATCATTTTGGAATAATCATTCATCGGGGTTTGTAAAGACTATTTGAATAATCTAAAAAATCTCCTTACGGAGTGTTAAACATTGTGTGAAGTTAACACCAATAATTGTGCACAGTGTGAAGGATGATCAAATACCCTAACAACATCTTTTTTGGTTTATTACACCAAGTGAATATGTTCCCATGAGTGTATCCTTTTTTGGTATCCAAATATGTATTTTAGTTTTAAAAAACCACATACTCTTCACAACACTAGAACTTATCAATCTTTATACTGCAAGAGTGTTTAAGGATTATAACTTATTATAAAGGTAAAATAATTATATTTAATGTTGAAATTTCAGTAAAAATATATTTTTAATTTTATAATAATAAATCGCTGAAAAATTTCTCCTTGAAAAGCATATGGATAAGAATGATTTTATAAATAATGTCATACAAGAGAATGGAAACACAGAAATTGAAAAAATAGATTCTAAGAGCTTTTAATAAAACCATAGAACCTTAAAATATATTTTAACATACTTTTAATATGGTAAATGATATTGAATTTATATTGAATATATTTTTATGGTAGTGTAATTAGAGAATATATTGGTATTTAGACACAACGTGGGGTTGTTTTTTGGTAACATATAGATTGTTTTTTTCAAGGAAAGTAATTTTAGGTGTAATATATTCCAATGAAATTATCAGGATAATTACAAAAAACTATTTATTTTTTATCATTTATGTCAATAAAAAACAAAATATAACTATAAAACTACTCTATTAAACACAGAGAAAAAAATATTTTTTAAAATGTATTTTAGGTTAAAACATGTCAACTAATAGTTTATAATATATTGACAATATTTTTAAAATAGTGATTTTAATCCATAGAATAATTTCTTTCAGAAAAAGTATACATATATTTTTAATTCATTATTACATTATGATGTTTTCAAATATGTTTGGTATTTATAAAAACTATATTTTTCTTATTCTCAAATAAAACCACTTCATTAGGAAAAACAAAAAATTATGTTAATCAAATTTAGACATACATTTTACAAAAATGATATTCTTTTTACAAAATTTAAATTATAGTATTTAGGAATTTAATTTTTATAAAAAAACATATGTTACTTTTAAAACAATTTAATACAAAAAAATTATTCCATTTTTATTAATGGATGGATTTATAATTAATTTTAGTTAAGAAATATTATGTGACTGGAAATTAATTATTTATATCTATAAAATATATAAATTTAAGGAAATTATAATTAAATTATTTTAATATAATTTTAAATACATAATCGAGAAAATGTTTTTATTTTAACAAATTTTATAAACTCTTATAAATAAAATATATCAATTACAATATAAAAACATTAAAAACTACAATATCAAAGCTACATGATTATATTATGATACTATGACCATAAAAATAATATGAATCACATTCAAAAACAAAAAAATAAATTATTCATAATTTTAATTTATTATTAAATGTTATTTATTAAATTCTTCAAAGGAAACATATACTAGTAAGATTGGTACATTGAACACGATTAATATTATTCTTAAATTAAATAAGATATTATTTAAGTAAAAATACATTGACATTTTTTATTTTAGATCAAATATTTGATTTTATCATTCATCATAATTAGGGAATAAAATTTTATATAGTATTTCAATAAATTTCATACAATATTGTGTATTTGAAAATATGAATCAGAAAAAGTTAACTATTAGACTAAAATTACTTATATTTTATGATGGCATGGAAATAATAATATAGTGGAATTTAGTTATAAAATTTTCTATAAAAATGTAATTTCAATTATTTTAGGATAGATACATGAATATATAGAGAGAACATTAAATAAAAGTAAAACCACATTTATGCTAGGGATATGCATTATCTTATTGCCGACATTCCGTCTGGAGTTTCAACACCACATCATTGTCAGATATGACTTGTTTTTACCCATCATATGGGGATCCCATGTGATAATACAAAATTTAATTATGTATAATTTCAATATACATGAATGATATATATGTAATGAACATTGTTAAAAATATATGCTAAAATGTATTCTTTATATTTTTATAAAAAATAAATTCATATAGTATTTAAATTTTAAATTTTATAAATTAATTTTATTAAATAATCATTATAAATAAGGAATCTAAATTTTTTCTTACCGTTTAATATTTCCAATACTTCCTCATGGTCACATGAGTATACAATGTTAGCAGTCAACATGTTGTTCCCCTTATTATAGTCATCACACTGTGATGCCCTCCATCGCATTGTGGTATAACACATATCCCTCCCATAATGAAAATAAGAGTGGTTTGAGGAGTAGTTGATATGATCTAGTTCAACTATTTCTGTTTTGATCTAAAAATACATCATCACCTCTATATCATGATTCCAAAATATTTTCCTATTTTTTATGCCATTGGAGTTGTTTAATTATATAACCTATCTATTTTCTATAATGCATCCAACTTGTTTAAATCCATAGTGTAAGAAACATACATTAATTATTAAATAATGAAATAGTTATTATTAATTATATTGTTTTTTATATGTTGGGGGAGTGGATATCAATGGATTTCACTTTTCTGCCATTAACATCCAACATTACCATGATGTTATAGGGCGTTGATTGCAAGTTATGTATCCCCTCCACTTCTGAGGGGAGGAGGGGGGAATCACTTCTCATCCTCTATTGTATAGTGATGATCCTACCCATTTATTTTCACCTTCATGAGTCGGGCCTCTCATCCTCTCATTAATTTTATCTTATTATTCATAAAAGTCATTTTCTTATTCAATAATGTTCTTTCACATCAATACCTCTATTAGTGTTCTTAGATGATTCCTCATAGCTTTCGCATTAATTGATCTCATTGTTTAGCTGACATCATTATTCCCTCAATAAATTTTTAAATATATTCCATGGTACATGGGACATATTTTTGTGAATGAAAAAGAATGACATAATAATATAGAATATAGAAAACTACATATGAAATGCAATCATCATCATGTTGATTCTTGTACAATCATGAAAATTACATTTTATTGAAAATGAGCTGAGCCTAACTCTTCTCCCTATATGTGGTTGCAAGTCTTGACCCCAACCTCACACATACTTCCACCGAAGCATATTTTATTGAAATTAGAGGCAACACCATCATTGGATAAAACATGTTTCCAAAATATATTGTATATGTAGATTTTAATGAAATCTAAGTAACATTTCAAACCATCATTTTAATTCCACAAACACAATGCTCGTGTCTCAACAAGTCCAGTCAAGGGTCTTCACCATATGAATATATCAGACAGAATCACCTTCCTCAATACATCTATCTGCTTTTTTACAAGGAAATTTCAACATATCCACACATACTTCATCTAAAATATCATAGAAAAATTTATAATTTACACTAATGTGGGGTTTTTCTGTATTGGTAAGATGGATTAGTTGTAATGTTCAAGACACATTGATTATTTCAGAATAGTGGAATCTCACCATATCATTGTTAATGGTAATCAAATCACATTATCATAAATATATAATCATTTTAAGAATAACTACCTTTCATGTACATTACCTCCACCATTGGTAAATCTAAAATTCGTAGTAATAATGAATTCTTGATGACTACTCCTCCAGATATAGTAAACACATAACCAATAGTGTTTTTATTCTAACATCATACAAAAACTAAATAAATAGAGAATATGATAGTAATATTTTTTACTCAATAAAATAATGTATCATCTGTGATATTTTGATATACCATAGGATTCTCTTAACTATTCTCCAATTATCAAGCCCATTATATTCTCTTGTCGACTAAAATATCCCAATGCAAGTGAAATTTATGGTGTAGAAAAAACCATAGTGAACCTTAAACTTCCTAATACTGATTCATATGGTACTCAAGTTATATCCATCCTCCATTATTTACATCATAGACTCATTAACATAGATAAATTGAAATAATTAGGTTGCATGGAAGATATTTTCTTACATTCATTCATATTGAAGCATTAAAATAAATTCAACAAGATATTATTATATAATTGAAAAATAATCACATTATTCCAGTAATTATAAATCTAAATCCTAATAATATTTTTTAATGGTTCCAATCCATTAATATCAACCAACCTATCCAACTATGTTTTCATCTCCTAGATTAGACCATTATTTGGTCTTGAAAGCAACATGTCAACCACATACAATAGAATATCGATGACATAATTACCATTTAAACCCATAAAATATGCACAAGAGTGTGAATAAATTCTCATCTATTGATGACACTTGATATATGAGTAAATTACATTTTACAAACACCTAAAAGCCTTCTTGACAACATATAGTGATTTTCTCAATGAACATAATTTATTCTAATTACATTTTTTTGAATAACCATCATTCTATATCATAATGATTTATTTATTATCTTAACCATAGAGAAAGGGATTTTTCACACTAATATGCACTCGATGTAAATTTAATGTTTGAAACAAAAACAAAACTGTCCATACAGTCATCAGTCTAACAAAAGAGAACAATATTCCTTTAAATCAATACCTTCTTATAGTGAATAAATATTAAACCCCAATCATGCATGATATAATTTTATCTAATCTATTACAACATGATTAATCATAATATCCTTTTCTATTAATATAAATCCCATTATGAGGAAATATAAAAATAAAATTGGGGTAGGTTTTAGGGTAGTTTAATATTATTATAATATTTTTATCCTTTAATTAGTAGATTTACCTTTAACCATGGTAAATAAAATACTAAACTTAATATTCACCAACAATTATTTTGATCCTATTTGATCAATTTTTTCCTAGTTAGTTAAACCATGTATTCCAATTTTTGAAATTAAATTCAAAAACAAATCTAAAATTATTTTATTGTTGATCACATTGAGTGATTAAGGAGATGATTTTTTACAAGAAAAAACCTCCAAAAGACTGATATGTATTTGTATCAAATTTAAATATTAAATTAAATCCAATGGGAAAATTAGATTAAATTATAAAAAATTAATCTAATTTTACCTTAAAACAATGAAAAAAGGATAATGTAACAATATAAATAAAATAGAAGAAAATGCATTTTTGAATTAAAATGTAATATTTTATAAGTATTCAATAAAAATGATTTTATCATAAAAATAGAAAACATTCAACAGAAGTGAATTTTCTCCCCTATTTTAAATAAAATGTTTATTTTATTAAATAGATCATATATATGTGATAAAGAATAGTTTGAAAAATATTTTCTATAAATGGGGGGAAAATATTAGAGTATTTTATGCCTAAAATTGGATTTATTATCATTTACACCAATAAAATTTATTAAAAGAAAGTAAAAACATTTAATAAACTTTTGTTATCATGATATAGGTTGTTCTGTTCGTCCTTTCCAATACAATGTTTAGGATTTAACTACCATCTAAAAAAATAATATAAATAATGTATTATTTTTTGGTATATCTCTATCTTATGTGAAAAATAATATTTTGTAGAAGCCCACTATTGCGGGTTAGGTAAGAAATGTGACAATGAATTCAATTTAATATAAAAAAATAATATCTATATCATAAATATTAAAATATATTAAAATTTCTTATTTTATAATTACATGGGATGTCACAAGGGGGATAAAGTATACAATCGCATAGTGATTCTTACTCAACATTTTCATGATTTGAATAATAAAACAAATCAATCTGAGCACCAAATCATGCCTTCTAGGGAATAACTCTTCATTGAGACCTTCATGAATCAATTCCCACCCTCCTTTAGTCATTTTTCATATCCACTAATTTCCATGAAATCCATCAAAACAAATTTCAAATGATAATTTATAATTTTTTATGTATATATATATTTTTATTGTAATTTAATCCTAAATTTGATATTATAATTAATGTTTGAACATTAAATTTCCAATGGATATTTGTACTGGAAATTATCCGAGGAAGCCTTAACTGGAAATAATTAGAGAATTTTTGCAATGGAAATTTCACTAGGAAAAATCCTATTTAATGGTTCTTGGAAAAATACATTTATTTTTTATGTGTTAATATATTTTAAAATTAAAAATTAAATATGAATTTAATTTATAATTTTTATATTCAAACTTTTAGTTAACATAAATAAACTTTATGTTGAAATTTTCACCCAAAATTAAATATCCTATACAAATTGAAACCAATGATTGAAAATTTTGACTATAACATATCACATGTAATTTATAATTACATATTACCATATATTTTATTATTTTTATTAGTCATTGTGTTTTTTTTTTGCTTTAAAATTTTCTATCATAAAATTAATGATTATTTTTAATTTATAGTGAACACATTTACTATAAATTTTAAATGGAAATGTATGGTGAAAAATATATATTTATAATTTTTATCAAAATTTGAATCAAATTTTAAAATAATTATATCATATTGAATGTTACTCTAAATTCTATTAATGTTATAGTTATAAACTTGTATACTACACTTCCATTTTATATTTTATAAATGAGTATATTCGGAAGTGATTATTTTACATACAGAATATTTATAAAGTGTTGATAGACACTATGTCATCCTTACAGTGCACACAAGATGTTTATAATAAATTTATTTATCAAAATTTCCATTATAAAATTAATTTTTTATCGTATATTAAAATTATTTTATAGTAACATGAAGTAATAATTATAAATTTGTATTTCTACTAAACATTTTCACGGGAAATATCCATTGGTTTTTCTCACTAGAAATGTATAGTTTAACTATTCAGTGGAAATATTTATATGGGATTTGTATTTTACTTAATAAATTCCATATTAAAAGATAAAATATAAAATTATATAAAATAAATATCATAATTAACATTATATATACATGTGTGTAATAAAAAATATACATATATTTATATAAGTATTATCAATAAATAATCACCAATATATAATAATTTCATTATAATAAAATTTAAGATACAAACAATACATTCAATATTTTTAATTATATTATTACAAATAATAATATTACTATTAAATAATATAAAATAAATCTATATAATAAATATAATATTTAATATTTTTATATATAATAAATATATATAATAAGTGTTATATTATATATATGATGAATAAAGAGGAGGGACACCTTAAAAAATAAAAAATGCATAGTAGGGGAACTTGAGTAAAAAAACTATTTGAGGGTTAGGTACTGGTGCCTAAAATATTAATATTTAGAAATATTTTTCATCCTTGTATTGATATAACTTCAACATATCCCATCATTAAATAACTGGTTTCATTCACCTACATATTCTAGATGATTATCTTTATCAACCACGTCAATCATTAGACCGTGAATCCCTCATACCACTTCCATTATAAAACCAAAAAATATAATAGAGTACCTCATTTATGATGAATATACCTAGCACATTTAATAGGCTAAAAGACCCCAACATCCTTGATTTCATGATGAGATCAACCAAAAAGATGCATGGGGAAGACTGTTTTTTTATTAAAATATATATATATATATCAACCAAGGATTAAATGTTTCTAATGTAATACAGAAAGGAATAATCAGCCCTTCCATTATGGGATTTATTCAAAAGTTAACAAGGTAAATGCCACTATTGCCGAAATTTTAAAAAAAATTAAAAGCAAAAAATATATATGTTTGTATAATTAAAATAAATATATATTTAATTTATGTTGTTTCGATAAATTTACATATAAATATTTACATAATAAATCCATTATTATTAGAAAATAATTTTTTTATTACGAATAAAATTATGATTTATTTAAAAAATAAATTTTTTATTAATTTGTACTTACATTAATAAATAAATTATGTATATCATTATTATGATTATTCATTTTCAATAATGTAAATATTTAATTATATAATATATATTTAGTAATAATCAAACTACAAAAATGTATTTATAATAAGATATTTAATAATACTTCATATTAATGTCATTAATAATATCATAATTAACGAGAAATATGTTGATTAATATTTAATCCTGAAAATGTCAAGTTTTTATGAATGAAATTATGTGACATGTACACTTAATTATCTTGTTACAATTTTAATATTTTTATTTCATGTTGTTTTATATTTTTATTGATTTTATATAATATTATTTATATTTTATTTAAATATATAAATTATATTTATTCAATGTAAGCTACATGAAACATATTTTTTTTCAATTTGTTGGATTTGAATGTCTAAAAATAATAAATTTAAAATAGAACCTAAATGAAAATTTGAGGAATAACAAAACATATAAAAATAATTTAAAATTAATATAAAAAAAAAATTATACAAATAAAAACTATTTTTAGTCGCATAGTATTATTTTTTTAAAATAATTACACTTATTTTTACAAACTGTTATTTTTCAATTTTTTGGACTTTAATTTTTTTATATGTTTCAGAAATGATACAAATATAATTTATATATTAATTACAATATATTATATGTCTATTTATTTTTTAATTTGTAAATATTTTTATAATCATTAATATTTTTTCATTTAAATTAATATTGAATAATTATAATGATTATTAAAAATTTATGACCAATTTTTTAGAAGGTTATGTTATGTTTTCGGTTTTAAATTATTGATTTAATATATTTAATTTTATGATAATTTAAATTCACAAATATGAAATTTAATATATTTTTGTTTTTTCATGTAGTCAACTTTGAAATAAAATAAGTGTTGAACTATAAGGAAAATATTAATGATAATTAAAAATTATTCAAACAAGTAAAAAGTGGTTGACAGTAACAATAATCTCAATAATTTTACAGAAATAAAATAATACATAGGATAAAATATATTTTTATTTAAAATACTTAAATTCAGGATATACCATATAAATGAATGATTAAAATCATTATCTATGATTAGGTCATATATCGGATTATGGTGTTATAATTAGATGCATGTATCGAGCTTGTCGAACTCTATTCTGGGGTGGAGTATGATGAACTAGTGAGAGTTCTTCCTCGGGTAATGTGACCTTGAATATGTGATGGTAATTGTGTGGATCATTTGGAGGAGGAGGCATCCTGATGTCATTATTTTCACATATTCCTTCTCCCATTATGTAAGTGGAAGGACCATCCATTTTCTGATGGGGGAACTATGAGGGTTGTGAAGTCATTGTAAAGAAAAGTGGAGGAAAGATAATAGACACCCAATTCAAACTTGTATCAGTTGTACACAATGAAAACTATGGATATCTAAACAAAAAATTGACACATGCATCTTGATGAAAATCTCCAATTTTCTATGTCTTGACTACTATATGTTCGACTTCTTCGGGTGGAATAGGTGAGGCCTCATCTGCAGAACGATGCGGTATATACCATCACCATAATGACTCCACAACGTCAGTAGCTACTAGGGAAGGTTCCTATGTTGGAACCTCCATTACTTGGGTAGAAAAAACATCTCCCTATAGGGGATAATCAAATATAGTATCCTGTAGAACATGAAATTTCATCATTATCCCATATGTTGCAACATGTATATTTCCCAGATAAAAACTCCACATCTTCTAGATCATTCATGTTTTTAATATGATGTAGTTTATTATTAAATAATTATATTAAAAAAGAATTAAAAATTAAGTACAACAAAAATATAATATAAATTTTTTAACATACATGATCATAATGCCCTATTCTATGTGGAGTATGATGTAGAATATAATATTCTATACCATGGATCATACTCAGGCCGATCTACTATAGGGAATAAAATTGTATATATTCCATTAATATGAAATGAAACTCATCTATCCTATAGTTTTAGATACACTGTATTTCATCATCTTTAGTTGATATATTTAATTTCTCTCATCTATATAGAATAAAGAGACACAAACTATCTAGGGTGAAATAAAATAGAGTGAAAAATATAAATAGGTTCCTGACTTAATAAGGTTTGTTCTACTCAAAAATATGAATTTATTTGAGAGGAAATATTATCCTGGAATCAAGAATACCCTAATTTTAGTATGTTGAATTATTGTCTCATACATCAAATTACAATATTTATTGCTTCAGAAAGGAAATATGACATTTCATAAAATAATTACTAAAAAATATAATCATTTAAAACTATTCATCAAGGAATGAATGTTTATACATAAATTGGTGGGTAATAGACTATCCATTATTAGATATTATCCACCCATGTTTTCAAAGAAATAGTTTTCTTAATAAATCATATTTGTTATGACATGGAATCTGATAAATATTAATAAATTAAATTTGATTACTCACAGTATATTTAGAAAACAATAATGATTTTTGAAAATAATAATATCCACATCGAACATCAAGAATAACTTCTATATGATGCTCGTGGATAGAAACATAATGGAAGGTGGGCAGGATGTTCTCCAATGACCACATGTTAATAAGGATAACACACCCCCCTGATTAGTGAAATCTTATAGTAATGTCATGCATAATGCTATATAAGTATATTAAAACCACACAAATCACTAGATATGTCTCTTAGTTTAATCAAAATCCCCATGTATCCCTAAATATATCGTGGGGATATGAATGCGAGAGTGATCAATGAATAATGTCTCTCTAATAAGCCACATGATATATATATGAGTATTATGAATGATTGTCATATTGTTTGCATCATTAGTTATATGTGAAACGTTTAACTCAAGCCAACATATTGATTTTTAAAAACTATTTACAGAACCATCATAACCCAAATTTTTAATTCCTATAATTTTTTATTAATCCTCTAGATAGTCTCCATAAAATTTTCCTATATTTACATCTCCCTAGATTTAAAGACTGATAATAACTACCATATCCTCTTGGTTGTTGGTTATATCTCCATCAAGAATTTGGAATGTATGTGTATTTGGACTCCATCTATCTATGAGGGAATCAAGCATGTTATGATAAAATATTGAATAAAAATAAATAGTAATTCAATAAAATCCAACATGGTGTAGATATTGTATAATGGTAACTAAAGGTACAATGTGAGGCTTATTTTTCTATTTATACACCATGAACCGTCAAACCTAAAAACAGTCTAGAACTTGTTGTGAAACATCACTACACTACATAATGTGAATCATTGTATCTAACATATATATATATATATAAATTAATTATATCATAAGTGTAAAATGTGATTATAACATTATGGTCAGCAGAATTTTGTGAGTGGCAGTATGTAAGACATAACATTTCTATTCCCATTATTTAATTAATTTTTCATAATCGAGAAGAGTGGATTTATTGATGTTTCTAAAATAACATTTCTAATTATTTTTGATATTAAATTTCATCTATTATGACATCCTTAGATGATTTTAAGATTTTAATCTATGTATTTAAAGTATATTTTTACAGGAATGGTATGAAATTGTGGAATTTTTAGATCATCTACGATTTCTGTTTGTTTTATAATTTATAAACTATATAACAATTTTTATAAAAATAATTTTTAAATTTCCCAAAATTATAAAGAATAAATTATTTTAAAAGAACACAACATAATTGATAATTTGGAAAGATCGCATTAGAAGAATAACATTATTATGACTGATAGTATGAACTCTATTTAGTAATTTTAGGGAAACATATACTTTTCTAACCATCATGACGACATATACTACATCTCAATGTTTTCCATGTTCTTGAGGCTCATCCCTGTCAATTAGCATCCTACATATCATTGATCTCCATTTTTGTTTCTACCTATTGATGTTAGGATTAAATATCATTTATTCTTCAAGAATTTGGGAATAATGAAAATCCCCAATAGATGACCATGGTGTAGAATAAGTGATTTAAATGGTTTCCTTCTAGTACACCATATCAATATATGCTTCCAATGATATGTTTATATAGGAACTTCCTAAAATGTCATTTTCACATTGAAACAACAATGCATGGAAGGTTTTCATGTTTGAATTGTCTAATATAATGAAATACCACTAGGACTTGAATAATGATTCTAATGATGGGATTTTGACACTCATTAAATTAAAATTTAGGTTCTTATCATCAGAATAAGACCAATCCATTTCAATAAGGTTCTTTAATGTTTCTTTTCAATCTCTCATTTAAAGATTCAAGTGTTCCTTATCCCCTAATGAATCCCATTCATAGATTTTTTTTATCTATAAAAAATCTACCTGAAAAAAAATAAAACTTCTCATAATATAATCCAATTTTAGTTTACCAAATTATACCTTTAAAGATTAAATTAATGAATTATAAAATTTTTGGTCATGTTTTTGTACCTCTTCCCCTTATCATATGTCAATGTCTATTTTTATTTTGAAATATACATAATATAATAATACAATACCTAATTATACATATGTATTCTTTATAATGAATTTTATACATTCATTTATGTTTCTTATATTCTACACAAAATTGATCATATTTCAAATAAAATATTTTTATCACTATGATGAAATAGTATACAATAAGAAAGATACTGTATACAATTCCTCTTGATTAAATTTTTTACAAGTTCATCATGGAATATTTTGCGCATGTTTATAGAATTTTATATTATATAGTATCAATGATTTGAATTTGGTGGTCTCTATATATTTATAATTTTATTGATTTCCTCTTTGACACCATAGTGATGATTTGATTTAAAATAAAAACCAAAAATTTTGGTGAAACGATTGTTGATACATGCTAAAACTCAACTCTATCACTCATAATTTTCCTTCCCTATACTGAAAAATGATTATGGAATATGTGTGACATTTCCATCTTTTTTTATTATTATCAACAATAAACTAATGTATCATCCTTATAAAAACATCCTATCCTTTTTTATGAACTGTGTTCCATAACGAAACACATTAATATCTAATAGTAATACCCATCACAACAAATGAAATTATTAATAAGATAGATCAAGTTGATTATCTTGAGGCACATAATCTGTCATATCAGGATGGATGAAAACATTTTAATTATTTCGCAATATGGATTGAAATTATCAATAAACCAGATACAAGTCATCACATTTACCATATTCTATGAAAAACCCCTTATGTCTTTCTATATGCGTTGTATTACTTTAATTCATATAACTGAAATATTATTTTATCTTCTTGAGAAAAAGTTCAATACCAAATTATTGTAAAAATTAGATCTTCTCAATGGGATTAGATTGCACAAATTCAAGACCGAATTAAGTATGACCATGTGTCAGTTTTGGATGAATTCAAGTATAAGGTTCCTCAATCATAGAAATTATTATAACTCAAAATGAAATGTTATGAATAATCATTAGGTAGAATCTAGAGTAATCCTCGTTTTTTCACACTGTATTATGTATTTTTTATGGATTTATTTGTAAAATTAATATCTATAGTTTATCTTAATATTAAATATGCTTGGTATGATATTCATTGAATCTTTATTTAGAAAACCTCTTCCAACATATAATGTTTTTCCATATCATTAAATATATCCTCTATATGTCATGGAAACTAATTTTTTTTTGTGAAAAAATTCACATATAATTTATATAAATATACAATTTAGTTCCACCAAAATTTTAAATGTGGTTGATGATTCATTGGGTGTCAATGATTCTATAAAACTAATTCTTTTTAGGGACTTCAACATCGAAATATAAAGTTTTATCCTCATCATCACTCTTTCATCCATATTTTCCATCATTAAAAACAAACATATCATAAAAATGATATCGCTACATATCCAAGAGATCAATTTATTTTTCATTTACTTCATTGTATGTAATAGGCTCATTTTTACGGGATAGACCATATTGAACTACTTACATGCCTATTTCACTATAAAGTGGGATGATATAACAATATACTAGAAAAATAACCATATAAATCCTTCAAATAACTATTTAACTGGTGGGAAAATAGAGTTGTCTCTTGGAAAAAATTCTCATCAATTATATATAGACTTTATTATTTCTATAAAATAATTGGGAATCGATGATTAATATATATATAATACTAGATATCTTAATCAGTTCCATGATTTAGATATCCCTGATTTTTTTTCTAATGTTGTCTTATTGTTACACAATAGGATATACTAACCATTGTTTCTATTTTATACTGTAGGAATCTAATTGATCGGTTTGGGTAACCTCCCCATAGTAGTATAAATAATAAAACAATATTTTCTGTGTAAAATATTTTATTGATAAAGATTCTGATTCTATAAATAATACTGATAAGAATGAGTAATCACTTATCACGGTCCACATAGTCTTACACTAATGATGTTATAGAAAGGATTCCAATATCCAAAAAGAAGATTATAATATTTTGTAGTATAATATTTAATATTCATAAAGGTATAATAAGTAGTTTATAATGATAATGTGAATAATAAAAATGATATACCTAAAGAATTTCATTATAGGTGAACAATGAGTAATTCTCTATCACACCATGTGATTTCCATGTGTAGCCTAATAATTCACATTAGAGTTGTTACTCGTAGGATAATGTATTCTAGGGATATATGATATTGTAGTATCTAGACATGGATTTAAATTCATAAATGACCATAATGTATTTACATTGCTGAAATTTTTTAACATCTTCAAATATCATAAAAGGAAACCCTATTATTTAATTTCAGTCTTCATAAAGGTATGTTTTGTTGATTATAATTATAATTTGAACCATATAAATTATATACCATTATTGTATCAAACAATGTCTGTATAAATCCCCATTATAGTGCACCTGGTGATGATTGAGTCCAGATCAATCAACGCTTTTGGGGTTGTTACCCTTAGCTACCTCTATTCTAGAACCATAGATAGTTGTTGTCTCTAGAAATGGATTTCATTTCATACATATTCATATTATCATTAATTTACCTAAATTCTAGAAAATATTCTTATTTCATAAAACAGGACAATATTTTTTCATAATGAAATTGTTAATATTTTTAAAAGTATGATAAAGGGTGTATAATGAGAACGTGAATCATCTTTAACATATCCATCAAGAGTATAAAACCAAGTGTATATAACAGTATCAATTATCTAAATCACTAGATTAAAAAATCAAGGGTGTATTTAAGTATCTTTTTTCATTCAGTTATCCATCTTTGATAGCCCTCTTTTATCATATGTTATGTCTTTTTTAATACAATAGTAATTAATAACTATTCACTATTTAATAATATGTTATTCCATAGTTTATTATTACTATGTTCGTAATTTTTTATTCATTAATTAATTGTTCTTCTGTTGTTATTTTAAAGTAAAAAAAATAAATAATCATTATTTTAATCAAGGTCAATAGTTACTTAATCCAATGTAAATCCATATTAAAACATTAATAATTAATTATTCATAGAATATTTATTCCTTATTTCTCCCTTAATTAATAATTAATAATTTGTTATAATTTCAATAATAATTTATTAGGTAAATTTCAATGTGTATTATTTTAATTTTATTTAATATTTAAGCATTAACTAATTATTATTTATTAATTACATAATAATTAAATATTGATAGGTTAGTAATTACTTCATTCTTGAATAACCATTCCTTAATCAGTGCATAATAATAAGTTAATCATTTGTTAATACTTCTTTAATCATTCCTTAATCCATGTTTAATCATTAACACATCATTACAGAATCATTCATTATGAATTTGTTAATCCTAAGTTCACTACCCTTTAATAAATTGTCAATCACCAGTTAATCATTACTTAAATTATAGTTATTAATTAGTTAGATTAATGTTTATTAATAAATAATTACTATTAAATCATTATTTATATAGGTATCTTATTAACAATTTACAATTGATCATTACTGTAATGATTTTTAATCATTACTTCATCATTAATTAATCCAATGGAAATCATTCCATAATCATTGATTACTCCTTCTTGAATCACTAATTAATCAATATTTTATCATTTAAAATTATTAAATAATCCATGTTAACAAGTACATAGTAATTTGGTAAATATTAGTTAATCTTATATTAGTTATTCCTTAATAATTAATTAATAACTCATTAATCATTAATTAATATATATATATATATATTATGTAGTTTTTATAGTTAATTAATAGTTAATAAATATGTAATTATTGGATAATAATTATTTAATCATTTTTTAATCATTTTTTATTCATTAATAACTCATTAGTTATACAATACTTATTAATAGGTAATCCTAACTCAATTATCCCTTACATTTTAATTAATATTTGTTAATCGCTACATTATTAATTGTAATGTACATTATATTTATTTATTTATATATTACTTTTCATCATTATTTAATTATAAGTTAATTATTATATAATTATTATTTAATCATTACATAATCATAGATTAGTCCAAATTTAATCATGTGTTTTTTATTATCTAATTATTCTCAAACCCAATGATATTATTTATTTATTCAATACTTAATAATTAGTTTTTAACCAGTAAAACAGTAGTTATTTTATAGTTTATAATATATATATAATTATTTCAAAAATATTTATTCATCATTTAATTAATAACAATTCCTATTTTTTTAGTAATATATAAAATTTACTATGTAATATGAAATAGTAATATTTTTATAACAATCAATACATTAATATAACTAATTATAGATTCTTTTATCAAAATTCAAAAATAAATAATAATATTTATTTTAAAATATTAACTATTATTTTCAAACTATATCTAACTAACTATAAAAATAATGAAAAACATATTAAAATCTAATTAAATGAAACAATTAAATAATAAAAAATATTCCAAATTTATGAATCATAATATTCAATACCTCTTTTAGGATATCAAAAATGCCACACACAAGGGATCAGATATAAGGAAACATTTAGATATAAGATAAGTGTAATTATACAGAGGGAGTTGAGTTGAGTATGAAAAAGGGGAGTTGTGGGTGCCTTTTTATATGCAGTTTTGGGGAAAGCGCCATTTTTGAGACACTTTCTCCTTAATTTTAGAGAAAGGTGGCATCAATGTCAGAGATGCCTCATTTTCAATGTTAGTAATCGATTAAATGAGTTAAAAAGGAAGTCTAGTCCTTAATTCCATTAAATTAATCTGAAATTCTCCAAAGGCCTTACCTCCATTCTATATTGGATTCAAAAAATTATCTAAATGGTATTATAATTTATTTGAATTAATGAATAATGAACTTGTGGGGAACTATCAGCTAGTGGATCAAAACACTATAGATAACCTTTATAAGAATATTACACTTGAATAATGATAGTATTAAAGACTCAAAAACTATATCAAATCTCTTTGACCACTATCCTGGTGGGAAGATAAGATTATATTATTAGGAAACAAGGATTTTCATTTTTAATGGCATCAATATTGATGGGGAAAGTTAGCTCAAAATCAAACATAAACCCTAGAAAGAGGAAATAACCATGGATGATGAATCATCTATTTTCTATATACCTTTGTAATGTTGGGATGAATCATGACCTGATGCTACGTGATGAAAATTTTATCCCCACATACATCAAGGTGTTGATGTTGTAATTGCAGTGTTAGTGGGTCAACACTACTAAGAAAAAGCCTTGTGACATAATGAAACAGTAATTGATAGATGTGTCAAGAAGATCATGGATATTTTATGATTCCACAAAATATATTTTAAAGAATAATAGCATCTAATATACCCACAAAATCGATATCATATCATTCCATATTAGATCTACACTAAACCATATAATCATATTATAGAACTAATGCATCCTTCCATTTCCAAAGATATGAATCCATAGATAAAAAATAAAATTTAGTGGTGTTTGTCAATATTTATTTATATTATCACCATTAATATATTTCATTATAATGAAAATAAAAATCTATAAGATGGTTAAATTATTTATGTTGAAAATAGATGTATATAAATCATATTGATCAATTTTTTTTGGGAAAAGTGAAAACCTAGAATCTAGAGTCTGTCATTTTACTATTGAATAAACTCCCCCACATGTGGAATTAAGGATGTCAAAAAATTTATTTACAACATTTAATACATATCAGAAGAAATAATTAATTTCAAATTTCAAATTTCATTATTTAATTTTAATAATAAAATAGTTTACAATATTAAATGTGAAGAGACATGATATTTCTAAAACTAAGGAAGTCATCCCATCTAAATGAATATTCATAGCATAAAAACCCATCATTTATGTAAATAATATATATTTAAAAAAATTATAAATATAGTTTATAAATGATATAATACTTCATAAATGTAGCATTATTTTTTAAAAAAATATCACTCAAACATTCCTTCTAAAACAGACTACCAGTTGACATCTTTTAAGTCTTTTCAAAGTAGGATTCATGCTCCATGAATAAAATAACTAAACATGGATATATTTTTAATAATTATATAATAATATTAATAATAATTCTACAAATAGAAATTAAATAATAATAATAATGTAATTAATAATGAATTTATTGTACAATAATTAATAATTAATAACCCAATTATTTAATAACAATAATGAAATTATTTTTTGTTGATTATATTGATATAATTAGTAATGTAATG
This sequence comes from Viscum album, assembly GCA_963277665.1. Taxonomy (NCBI): domain Eukaryota; kingdom Viridiplantae; phylum Streptophyta; class Magnoliopsida; order Santalales; family Viscaceae; genus Viscum; species Viscum album. The sequence goes on along the minus strand of OY728129.1, from coordinate 607,978,966 downwards.
AATATTAATTAATAATATAAAAATTTATAATGTTTAAATACATAAATAAATTAATTTTTAATAAAATTTATTAATAATATAAGTTTAATAAAGAATTTTTTTTAAAACAAGATATTAATTTTAATATTAATTCAGTCAATATTGATTATAATGTAATTAATAAAATAATGATCCAATTATTAATTTAATTGATAAAAAATAATTTTGTTAATACTAATTATAAAAATTTATTAATAAAATCTTAATCCATAATTGTTAAATAATGATGGAGGAATAAGAGAGGTGGCACTTTCCGCCTTCTGACAATGAAGATTCACTAATCCATCCACTAAACCTAAACCCGCACTCTTTCTCATCAAATCATCACTCTAATCGTTGAACATGAAAACTTTGGAAAGAATTAATTGAGACAAGGATGATTTGGTGCATAATTCTTTATTATTTGGATTGTTTGGGGGTTCAATCGTACTTCTCAAAATTCAAGTGCCTCAACCGATTTTAAAAAGGGGTTTACAACACATGTAACTACCAATAACGATCCCATGACATCTTGAATTGATCTATGAAAATACCCAATAATATCCCAAATATCTTTGATGAATGGTATAAATCCTTGGAAAGTTTTAAATTTTGTCTCTCGGTTGATTGATATCAGGGGTTTTATGAAATTAAAATGAATATCACTTGGATGGGGATTCTTCCGTATTTTTTTCCATTCTACGGAGTTTAAATGTCAGGAATGGAGAATTGGATCTATCATCCTCAGACCAATAACACTCATGAATCAAAATTGGAAACATATTTTTAACTTTCATGACTTCAAGGAAACATGTGCACATGAATGGATCAAAATTCATGGTCTTAATTTGGTGTTATAGCGGGCTATGATACTATATGACATAGCTTATATAATTGGAATCCCTATAAGAACGTATTATTCTACAGAGTCAGTTACATGTGGTCATTAATTGAGTGTCATAATTGAAATATACTATAGTTATACAAAAATAGATCATTTGGTTCTATCCACACCAAATGATGTAATATTCTATAGAATTGAGTATAAGTCCCCCACCCCATTTTTCATGCATTTCCAAATTGTGGGAAATTCAATACATACCTATATAAGATAATTTATTTGTGCTATGTTTCAGATTAAAGGGAATTATATAATGTTTTACAAGAGGATTTATAATTAAATTATTCCTATTGATACCATTGAAGATGATCGTAGAATAGTTCAATAATCGGTTATTCAGGGCCATGAAAAAGAAATGAATCATCTGAGGGTTATAGAAAAACAGATTCCAATGTCCCTTCCCCACAAAAGACGGTTCCATCACACATTAATCTATTACAAAAATCCCCCATATTAATATGATTTATTATTACCCAATACAAATTGGATGATCATTCTGATGATAAAGAAATTGTCCATACTAGAAACACCTATAATGACGTTATAAATTGATTTTTATTAAAAGGGATGTTATCTAGGTGTATCTTAGATGAAGAAGAAGTGGAATATATGGATATTTAGGATGATGAAGAACATACTTCTCAACTAGAAGATGACCTAAATTTGTTGATGGAAGAACTTCTGGAAAACACTAAATGTATGAAGGTAAAAGAAAATCATGATGTGGTGATAACAATGAAAAATAAACCCAGAAGGTCTGTTCTATATACTGGTATATCTGAACTGATATTATCGAATGATATTGACATTGGGACTGTGGGCATGGTGAAAACATCAGAGGTTGTAGCCTCCCCATAAACCCAAATGGAGGATGACTTAACTATAAAAGTCTTGATATTATCTATAGATACTATGCAACATATGATTGAAAAAATGAAGATTAATTTTGAATCTAAAAAGGGACCAATCCCTTACAGATTGATGACTAGGTCCCATGGTCAAACTTGCTTGGTTATATTTACATATAAATCCATTGAGAATCCTTATAGTGTGATGGTAACACATACACTTATTGAGGGAATAATGAAAGGAAATAAGGTGTTTCCTGATCCCATCAAGCAAGTTATAAAAGGGGCACAAAATATTATTAGTGAAGATTCATTGGGAAATCAGATTTATGATCAACTGACTCATAGGCGGTGATGTTAGAGAAAGAAAAGAAAAGGTATCATGTTCCACCAACAAGAAGCACCCAGTCTCAATCTTTGATGAACCATGTCAATAAATGTTTCATTACTCATAATTAATTTGATATCTTTAATTCGATTATAGTGATGATTAGCGAAAGAAAGGCATTGGAGTGACTAAAGATGAAAACAAAAAACATATGTTCCTATTGAAGACCATGATTATGATGATTATGATGATGGTGATGGAGATTGTCCATGGATGCAGGCCATGTCTAGGGGTAGGGGATGACAACACCCAGGAATAGATGGAATAATCCCTCTTCATAGTATGAGTACCTCTATAAAAAGGACTGATGTCTGTCTTTTCATTCTGTGAATGTTTTTTATATGATACGTTTTCACCACACCTTTATTTTATATAATAATAAATTTTCTTTAGAGCCTCGTATTATATAAAAATAGTTAATAAATAAATATTATGTAGAGGTGATTAAAAATTGAAAACAAGACATAAACACCCAGATGTATGTGGTAAAAATACAATGCCATTCACACATACAAGCACTGAGGGAGGCCTAAATATGAGACATAAAAAAGTCACCATTTAGGAATAACCAATAATCTACATCCCATGGATTAATATTATAAATAATAATACTTAAAAAGTATCTATTTTTGAATAATGTAATTGATAATATATTAATAGAAAATCAATAACAAAACTATGAAACATTTTATAATCAAACCAATATTTTTATTATTGATAATATATATAAGGTATATGTAATTTCAAACAGCAAATACAAAAGTACCCTAGAATTCCACTGAAAAAATCATCATCACTCTCTATATGGATTTGAAAACACCCACACCCACTATTCTATTACATATTATTTTCCTAGAGGCCCATGTTCTTGATGGCCATAAGTCCTACCTAAATGTCACCTAAAATAAAATTATGTAAATAACATATACTTGTAGATGAACTAACTTGTTTCATACTATGTCACCATCCATTACACCACACCTCCCCTACAATAGCGGTCATGCTCTGTATTTATCTTTGGTACCATGTAAGGTAACTCGTTTATCAAAAATCAGGAACTCATGTGCATAATGGGAATGTTATTAGGTTCCAGGGAACCCATCACCCTTTTGTGAAGATCAGAATGAAATTCATCCATGTAACCATGTTATTTTTGATATTATATATCATTATCCTATGATCTATTAGTAAAATGGGATTTGGAATGAGAACATTAATTGGAAATTTAAATCACATGAAAAATGGGATTTAGGATAAAATAATAAAATTGAGAGTAAATATATTATTCAAAATGAAAATATTTTGTAATTAGAAATATGACACGTGTAATAGAATTTGTGTTCCATTTTTTATCCCCATATTTTCACTCCATGTATAATAAAATCATTCTTAATAAAAATTATTACAGAATTAATTTATTTTAGTTTTTTTCATTCATAATTAATTATAATCATTGTGATTTATTTATTACCATTTTATTAATTGAATATTGGCTCGTTAATTATATTAAAATAAAATGTTCCCATTTTGTTTTGAATTAGTTATTTTTATTATTAATAAAATTATCATCTTGTAAAATTATTTATATAAGTATTTAATTCGATAATGTAATATTACATCCCATAATCTACACTACCCACATATATAGCCATTATCATTTTGATATAATCATTTATCTTGGTTTGTAAAGACCTTTTGAATCATCTAAATAATATCACTAGGGAATGTTAAACATAGTGTGAGGTTATTACCATTAATTATGCATAGAGTGATGGTTGATAAAATACCCTACCATGTTTTTTAGGTTTATTACACTTGGTGAATCTATGCCCATGATTTTATCATATTTTTTATTAAAATATTTATTTTAGTTATAGAAACCCACAAACTCTTCACAACACCAAAACATATCAATCCTTATTCCAAATAAATTTTTGAGTATTATAACTTATTATATAGGTATAATATTTATATTTAATGGTGAAATGTCACTAAAAATATATTAATCATTTTATAACAACTAATCATCAAAATATTTCTCATTTAAAATTATAGGGACTAGAAAGATTGAATGAATAATGACAGAGAAGAGAATAAAAAAACATAAATAGAAAAATATCAGCTTATAGAATTATAAGAACAACATATAACCATAAAATATATTTTAATATAATTTTATTATGGTAAATGATATTGAATTAAAATTAAATGGATTTATATGGTAGAGTAATCTGTGAATAGATTGGTATTTAGAATCAATGTGGGTGTATTTTTCTATTAACATATTGATTGTTTTTTGTTAAGACAACTAGTTCTGGGTGTAATGTATTCCAATGATATTTTTTGAATAATTAATAAAAAAATATATAATTTTTTAAGATTTATGTCATTCCAAAATAAAATATTACCATTCAAAAACTCTGTTAAAAACAAAAAAAAAATATTTAAAAAAAATATATTTAGGATAAAAAATGTCAACTAATAGTTTATATGATAAACACAATATTATTAATTTATTTATTTTAATCCATTTATACATTTTTTTTCTGAAAAACTATTCATAAATTTTTAATATAATCTTACATTATGATGTTTTCAAATATATTTGGTATTCATAAATACTATATTTGTTCATATTCCAAAAAAAATCTTTAAAAACACATAAAATTAGCATAATCTAATTTATAGAAACAGTCTCCAAAAATGACCTTCTTTTTATAAGATTTAAATTATAGTATTTAGGAATTTATTATTTTAATAAAATCATATAAAACAATGAATTTTTTTTAAATAAATATTTACTTTTTTCTTATTGATACGATTTACAATTAATATTTGTTTATAATTATGATGTTACAATAAAATAATTATTTACAGATAAAAACATATAAATTGAGGGAAATTATTATTCTATTTTTTTTATATTTCATTTAATTACATAATCAATAAAATGTTTTTATTTAAATTTTTTATATAATTTCTGAAAAAAAATATCAATGACAATATAAGTTTTTTAAAAACTAAATTATCAAAGAAACGTGACTATATTGTGATACTATGACACAAAAAATAATTGGATTCACCTTCAAAGAATAATAATAAATATTTCCTAATGTTATCTTGTTAATAAATTTTCTGTTATAATTAATCAATTGAAATAGTTACTACTAAAATTGGTACATATAATATGATTAAAAATATTCCAAAATTAAATGAGATATTATTTATGAAAAAATATATTGAAAATTTTAAATTTTAATCAAAAAATTGATTTTATCATTCCTCATAAATCAGGAATAGAATTTTATATTGGATAACAAAAAATTCCATAGAATATTTTTGATTTGAAATGATGAATCATAATATGTTAACAATTAAATTAATACTACTTATATACTCTGAAGATATGGAAGAAATAATATAGTGGCATGTAGTTATAAAAATATTTATATAAAATTAATTGGGATTATTTTATGATAGATACATGTACCTAGTAAACTATTTTACTATTGGGTTGCAATTCTATCGTCATCTGTATATCACCATTCCACAATATTTTCCTTGTTCTCCAAACCATTGCATTTGTTTAAGTATACCAACCAACTATTTTCTATAATTAATCCAACTTGTTTAAGTCCCTAGCATATGAAACATATTTTATTAATTTAATAATGATATATTTATTATTAATTATATAGTTATTTATTAGTTGGGGGAGGGGATATCAAGGGATGTCAATTTTATACCATTAACATCCCACTCTACCATGATGTATAATGATTTTTATAGAAACATGTGTAACCCCTCCACATTTGAGGGGTTGGGGGAGAGTATCACTTTTCATCCTCTATTGTATAGTGAGGCTCCTCCCCATATATTTTCACCTTCAGGAGAATGGAATTTCATCTCCTTATTCATTATATATTTTTTTTCAAAAATTTCATTGTCTTATTCAATAATGTTCCTTGACTTCATTACCTCATTTAGTGTTCTTAGATGATTCATCACAACTTTCACACCTATTGATCTCATAGTTCAGTTGAAATTATTCTTTCCTCAATAAATTCCAAAACACATACCAAGGAACATGGGACTTAGTTTATTGAATGAAAATGAAAGACCCACTCGTATAGTAATTAATATGTGATAAAATAATATGAGAAAATGTAGAAATATATGACACCAAATATAACATAAAAACTCCCAAAATGAATGTTTGGGAAGCCATGACAATTTAGAGGGATCACACTATATGAAATAGTCAGTACACAGTCCCTCAAAATGACATGGTGAATATCCATCACAATTATCTCCTTTGATTATACATTTAGTCTAGAATAAAAATACAACCTAGTAAAAGCAATTGGCATCGAGTTGATTCTCATACAATTGGTAAAATTAACTTTTATGGAAAATTAGCCCGACCTAACACTTCTCCCAATTAGAGATTGTAAATGTAGACCCCAACCACACACTTACCTCCAATTACCCTTATTTTATAAAAGTTATAGGCAACAATATCGCTAGATATAATATGATTACCTAATATATTATACCTTAAAATATTAATAAAATTCAAAAAACATCTCCAATGAACATTTTTATTCCACAAACACAATGTTCATGTCTCTACAAGTCCAATTAAGGGTCTTCACTATCTAAATATATCAGACAAAATCAAATTCATCAATAAATCTACCTAATTTTATTTACAAGGAAATTTCAACATATCCACACATCCTTCATCTATGATATATTACAAAAAATTATATTTTACCCTAAATTTTAATTTTTTGTATTTAGAATATGGGTTATTTGTAATGTTCATGACACTTTTACTGTTTCAAAGTACTGGTATCTCCCCATATCAGTGTTAATGTTCATCCAAAAACCTTATCATAAATGTATAATCATTTGAATAATATTTAAATTCCATGTATATTACGCCCACCATTGATAAATCTAGAATTCACTGTAATAATTAATTCTTGAGGAATTATCCTTCTGAAAGAGTTAATACGTAATTTTTTTTTGTTAAAATCACATAAAAACTACATAAATAGTGAATATGATACTAAAATTTTGTCCTCTCTAATATAATATATCATCTGAGATATCTTTGATGTTTCTCATGCATATCTTTTCTGTTCTCCAATTATCATATTAATTATCTCCTTTTATCGACTAAATTCTCCCACTACATGTGGAATGTATGGTGTAGAACCAACCATAGTGAACAATAGACTTCCCACTGTTGATTCAATTTGTACTCCACATATATTTTTCTTATGTTATTTACATAATAGACTCCTTTTCCTATATAACATGTAATAAGTATGTTTCATGGAAGATATTGTGTTATATTATTTCATACTGAAGAATTACAATACATTTAACAAGTAATTCTTATATAATAGACAAATAATTACATTATTCCATTCAAAATAAATTTCAATCCCCATAATCATGTTTACTAGTTCGAATCAATTAATGTCAAACAACCTAACCAACTATGCATTCATCTACTGGATTTGATCATTATTAGGGCTTGAAACCAACATGTTATCCATATATAATAGAATATGGATGGAACTACTACCATTTAAACACAAAAAATATGCACAAGGGTTTGAATTATATCTATGGTATCCATGAAACAAGATATTGTAAGAAATTACCTTTTAACAACTCCTAGATGCCTTCTTGACAACATATTGTTATTTTTTCAACCTACATAATTAGTTCTCATTACCATCTTTTGAAAAGCCTTCATTCTATATCATGATGATTTATTTATCAGCATGACCATGGAGAAAAGTATTTCTCACATAAAGATGCCCTCGATGTATATTTAATGTATGACACATCACTAAAATTATCCATCCAGTCATCAGTCTAACAAAAGGGGTAAATATTCATTGAAATCAATACCTTTTTATATAGAATATATATAAAACCACAATATTACATGATATCATTCAACTTTATCAATTTTGTCCTAGTTAATAATAATGTCCTTTTTTATTGATATTCATCTTTATATGAGGCAACATAACAATAATATTAGGACATTTTTTAGGGTAGTTTTAAAAAATTTTGATATTATTTACCATTAATTACATGATTTAAATTTAGTTGTGGTACATAAAATACTAATGTTATTATTCACAGAAAAAATATTTGGATCTTATTAGATCAATTTTTTCATAGGTATTACAACCATGTATTCAAATTTTATAAAATTCAATTTTAAAATGATTCTAAAATTATGTTAATGTTATTCTCGTTGATGGATTGAGAAAATGATTTTTTAAAGTACAAACCATCAAAAGATTGACATTTATTTATATCCAATTTAAATGTGAAATTACATCTAATGGAAAAATTAGATCTAATGATAAAACATTAATCAAATTTTTACATAAAATAAAGAACAAGGATAATGTAACTCTATAAATAAATTATAAGAAAATGAATTTCTGAATTAAAATGTAGAATTTTTTCACTATTCATTAAAAAAGATTTATTTTTATAAAAATACAAAAAATTCTATAGAAGTGAATTTTTGTGTCCCCATTTTAGAAAAGATTATAAATTTTTTCAATTAGAACATTTAAATGTGATAAAACTAGATTTAAAATGCCTTTCCATCATAGGAAGGTAAAAATATTAGAGTATTTTGCGCTTAAAATTGGATTTATTCTCATTTCATGACTAAAATTTTATTAAAAGAAATTAAAAACATATAATAAAAAATTTTAGACATGATATATGTACTTTTCTTTATCCCTTATAATAATATTTTTATGATTTAAAAACCATATAAAATAATAATATTAATAATGTATTATTATTTGGTATATCTCTGTATTATGTGCCAAATACGATTTCAGAGAACCCCATTGTTATGTTTCAGGTACTCTATCTCACAACGAATCCCTTTTAATATAGAAAATTTAATATCTATTTTATAAATATTAATATATATGAAATGTTATCATTCTATAATTCCATGGGATGTTACACATGGGATGATGTATAAAATCTCATGGAGATGCTCAATCAACTTTGTCAGGATTTGAATAATAAACCAAAACAATCTGAGCTCTAAAACATGTCTACTAGAGAACAACGCTTTAATAAGACATTAATGATTCAATTCCTACCCTACCATAAGTCATTTTCCAATCCAATAATTTCCATGATATACATCGATAAAATAGAAAATAACATTTTTGTTATCCAGTGGTAAAGTCGTCAAATTTTTCAATCTTAAATCATTTAGAAGGAAAATTTGACCATTGATATAATATAATTAAGAATATGATGATTGATGAATAAAATAACTCTTTAGATTGAGTGCAGTTTTTGAAGAATGTTTTCAATAAATGATTTCACTAAACCAATCTCTCTAAAATGGAGAAATAATTATTAGAGTTTAAGTATAAGGAGGATGAATAAATAATAACCACTAAATAAAACATAACAATACAATAATGAAGAAATTATACATATATCATTTACCATAAATGTAAAATAAAAGGCTTCATCAGTATCATAACCCCATGTCTACGAATGAAATTTGGCATAATTTATCTTGGTATATAAAAAAATCATTATAATTTCTTGGTACAAATGAAAATTTCATAAACATTTTATTCTCACAGTTATGCGGAAAAGAAGAGGAAAATAAATATTTTTTTAAATTTAAATGATATAATCCAAAGAGGGATAATGTTTCATCATCCTAATTTCTAAATATGTGGGAATATGAATTGTGGACTTTCATCATTGTAATAGTTGAATTCATCAATTTTAAAGGGGAATGGAATCATGAACATGAATATCAAAGGGATATCACTAATAAATATAAGGGTAAACCTAACACACCACTAATAATAGAATTTTATAAATTGGAAGGTGATTGGACATTATCCCATCAGGTAAAATAATCCATGAGTTAATGATGTAAATTGATGTAAATAACGTCCCTGTGAAAGAAAGAAAGGGATAGCATATCCAATCGAAACTAATGAAGATGAACTTTTAAACAATGTGGCGACTGTTATATGCATTATGAAACCATGAACAAATTTTGTTTATTAGATTATAGTTCTATCCATTGCATCATGCCTATGAAGTTATATGGGAGAATAAAAACACCATCTTAATGAAATTTTTAAAGGTGTTCAATGGTAAATGTGTCCATGTATTATTAACTAATATAAATGAATTACATAAGAATGAAAGATATGATTTTACAATAATAACATACAAAGATAGAGTAATATTATGAAAGATGATCATCCAAACAAGAATGATTCGATCCAATTAATTTGTTAGATACCCTATCAACCTAAAAATTCTCCTCATGATGGAAATTTGTGAGGATAAAAATGAAGCTTCTGATATATTTAGTTATTGGTAAAAACCCTTGTTGGAACAAAGTTCTTTACTAGGTTTATAAGTGTTATCCAATAGATAATTGTGGGAATATTCTTCCTGAAGATTTTATTATTCCCTATTTAGTCAAATTTCATGTTATTTCGTGAATGTGTCTTAAATCAATTAAATGGTGACTACAAACTAATAATTGAAATTACATTTATTACAGTGTTCAAAATACACAATAATTAAGGGTATTTATCTAAATTGTTATTGGAGAAACCCTATATAGAGTACATACCAATTGTGAATGGATACATTGATTTTTTACAAATTGTTTCATTGTCATCCCCAAGATCATTGGTTTGATTTTTTTCATTGAAGTCAATTATGGTGATATGCTTATATCATTGGATCCTTATGGAATATCCTTGACTGAATAATGTAAATAAAAATTCAAACTCCTTGAGAACCAAGATAATGGTTTTATATACACATTTTATTCCACATGGGGTGAACCATTTCACATTGTTGGGATAAAATAAAGGTAAATTCTTATCTTCATTGATTATAATGAACATAACAAGATCATTATCAAGAAATTGTAACATATACCTTATATTAAAAAATAAGTAAATTAATTATGAGGGTCCTAATACATCTTAGTGACTAAAAATAATTAAATATACCATAAATCATGGGTGAAAAGAGAGGATCTACCCACGATAAAATCTCACACAATATGTTCACACTATTAATGTGTAATAATATCCTTGATATATAAAACTTTTTAGATCTTATATTTCTAAAATAAATTTATAATAAATTAATATTTAAAGCCATTCCAAAAGTGCCTTCCCCCCCCCTTAAAAAGGGACACCACACATACCCACTTTCTCACAACTCTCAACCCCCATGTCACAAAAATAATAATACTAAAATAAGATCCAAAAATACTTCAATTCCACCAAGAATACTAACCTTGGTTCGAAGGAAATTCAATAAACTTTTTTGACTTAAATCAAAAGGAGTTACCTGATTTGGAGGATACCTTTCTCAAAAGATCTTTTCATTTATTTTCCTTCTCTAACCACCAAAAATTTTTTTATTCCATTATTATATAACAATAGTAGTATAATAAATATTATTGGATGTTTTATTCTATGTTTTTTACCTAAAATTACACACATATCTATGTAATTGAAATAGAAAATAATGTTTCTGTGTAGGGAGAACTACTGTCTCACAAAATGATTATTGTTTATTTTTCTCCTGCCTCATTGCACAGTGGACATTAAGATGGAAATATATTTATATATTAAATATAATATATTTATATAGTCTCAATACTTCTTTAAATTTTATTTACAACTTACCTTTATGCTATCAAAAATCTGTAAATACAATAATTTCATTTGAGAAAGTGTGGACTACCACCGCCTCATTGTGAAATGACTCATTCATCCATCAATAGAACATAGAAAATATAGAATTATTGAACTTATTTCACATTTATGACATAGATATTATTCAATAATTATAATAAACATATGTATTATTTATTTTTCATTCCTTTAATATGACAAAGAAATTAAAGTATATTTCATGCGTACGTACGACCTACCGTCTCCATGAATGGTTCATTTCTATTCTTATATCAAAATGTTATAGATAATTAGAAATTAATATATTTATGATATATATTTTATTTAGATCATGAAATGTATTCTATAGATTATATGTGAATACTTTACCTCAAACCAAAATCATTTGTGACTCATGTACCGAATGTCAATAAAATGTCTGATATGGACTCAAATCATTAAATAATTTCTATAACATGTTAATAAGTAATATAAAAGAATAATAATATATAATTTTTTTTGAATGAAATTATAAATTAACATAAGTTTTTTTATAATGAATAACGATTGTACGGGACGATTCTGACTCTAGGTAACTGAAATCTTAACTCAAACACCATTCATTGAGTTAAATATCTGTGCCATCGATTTTGTTTTTCCATGAATATCTGTGAATGTCCAGTAATTTTTTTACACTTAATATACAATAATATTTGGTTTATTTATAATTTTGACAAATATTTATTTCCATGATGTATCCTCAATGTAATGATACGATCATTGTAAGTGACATTGTCTCATTATTATTTCATTTAGGTATATTTTGTTTTAAACATGACTTCATTTTATACGGTATATAATCAACCACTTTTAAATTTTATGAAATTAAATGGTTTATAAAAGGATTGTTTTTCCAAAGGAAAAAATAAATGTTTAATTTTAATGTACACAATGAAAACAACCTTTATGCCACAACGAGCATTATTTGAAATATGGATTCCTCTACAAGCTATAATGTTTTTACAAGAATTATAAATAACATCTACCCCTTATATGTATTTTTGTCTTGAAAATGGTTTTGATAATTAATTGATTATTTCAATATCATAAAATGATCTACTGTGATTGCAATGAGGAAATGTTATTTTTAGGTTTTTCTTTTTTTGTTATGATAATGTTGTGGTTCTTGGAAATTTTTTACATATAAGGTTGGTTCCATGATAAACTGGGGATGTTTTTCTTTTGATAGCTATCCAATTTATTGTGTAACATGACAGAGGTAAACAATATCATTTCCCCAATGTGATTTATAGAATTTACTGTGATGGGTATTCCAAACATAAACAATAATGTTACTCCATATATAGTTGGTAATGTTACAATGTAAGTATAATATGGATGCAATAAGTTACATTTATGTTTTATGAATTCATTGATGAATTGTAGAATTCATATGATTTCATGATGTAAGAAAATTAGTTTTTGTTTTATGGGTGAAAGTTATGATTTTGTGAAAATGTTTTCATGATTTTTAAATTTTCATGGACTAATGATTTAATCCCTTATTTTATATCAATGTCAATGATTTTTTTTTACTCATTCCATGTTTCTAAAATTATTTCCATGGTTTATAAGGATGATTTAGAGGATGGAAGAAAATAATATTCCTGTTATGAAGATTTTTTCAATAAAAATAATTCAAGTTATATCATAAAATGTTTTGAGTATGAATAGAATGGATAGAGAGTAGTAGTGTCTACTTTGTATTATTTGAGATGTTATTCAATAGTTTTGGAATACTTCTCTAAAGCTCATGTCCTAAAAAGATCCTCAATGCAAGGTAATGTAACTTCATTATTAAAATGCATGATTATTAAATGTTTAAGGTCGTGGCCTTATAGTGTTGACTCCATGTTACATGGTGACCATTTAGGTTGGTCCTGTATTGAATACACAACCCATCACAGACTCATAGAAAATGCATACCGTGTACATGGGATACACTTCAAGTACTCTATGTGACGATGTTCTATTCTGTCCCGATCAACACATGGTTCAATAACTAACTACAATGTGTCTCATCAATGAACAAAGTTTATGTAATTGACTAATTAAATCCTTGTGCTTTAACATGAGTACACAATATGTAATTATGGTTACATGGAATGTAATATGGTTTTATATAACTATAATACATGGTACCTTTAAATGAATTCCAGAATATTAATATAATTTTATAATTAAACTACTCGATTTGATCTATAAGAAATGAAGGATGAAGAAAAAAATCTCACAATTCAGATTAAAAGGACTGTTAACCTTGAATTGGTGAACTAAATTATAAATGCATAAATCCCTAACATTTTTTAAATAATTGTAAATAATTATGTGCCTAATATGATACCACTTTTATTTTATGGGAACAATGGAAGCCTATGATGGGTGGTGCAAAACATTTATTTTTCCATAATCGATGATAAATCTGAGATCAATATGATAGTGAATGTATTGATCCAAGGAGTTGAGTGAACAAAATTGACAATAATGAACTGTTCTAGAATAGAGAGAGAGGAGATAAAAACATATTTTTTATAATTAGTTTAATTTTATAATTAATTACTTTAAAAGAATTATTTTTTCATTTATTATTTTGATGATAGTTATGCGGTACATCATTATTGCATTGTTGAAACCAAGTGTATATTTCATGTTGTAGTGATGCACACATGAACCAAGAATCTCTTGACATCACTGATGTTTTCTCTGAGATATATCATGGAATATCCTTTCACTTATAGAATCCTCCTTGATCATCTCAATAATCACATCCATATCATTCTCCCTAATCTGGTGGAGGAGGATTACTCACCATTCATAGGAGAATTCATAGAGAAAGGGTGCTCTCTAGGCATGATAGGATTATCCCTGCTTTTCGGGCACAAACAAATAGGATATTGAAGAAAATTGACATAGTTAGGTATTTATATTAGTAGGGTTAAAATAATATAATTTAATAGGTTCACTTCTTATTTATTTATTCTTAGAAAAAACCATTTTCATGTAGTAATAGTAATATAATTATTTCTTGATATGTAAAAAACTTGAGAATTATAATTAAATATTATATAATAAAATATTATTATAAATTATCATTCCACAATAGATAATTACACTGGGTATTCCATTCCTCTAAAATATTTATTAATCCTTGAATATTATCTACTAAATCAATAAATAAATATCACCACATTATTTTACAAAATAATAAAAAAAATTCAAATTTACTAAATAGAATATATATATTTATAAATGACAATTCAAACATAAACAATTATTAATCCACATTTGGTAATAATATTTAGTCATCCAATTAAATATTAAATAATAATATATATAATTTAACTAAAACTTTTGATAAATTGTAGGACCACGGGACACCCTGAGAGGGAAGAGGTGAATCATGGTTAAAACTTTTTATTTTAATGAGATGGTTATTGTTCCCACCTTGGTAGGAAATTTTCATATAACGACCCAAAGATTCATTAATGGAAATTACTCTTGATCTAATTAAATGACTCTTTATGTTTATATAAAATGTCAAATTCTTTGGTTTTATGTTATGAATTTTGACCGTTGCTAATATAGTGGTTGAATAGTGATCAAATGATTAGTATAAATATAGGACTTTAACAAATCCAATTTACTCAGACAAAGGAAGCAATAGCCTCATCCAGTAGAATGTCCCCATACAAAGCCAATTTTTCCGAGCTCGGAAAAGAGGTGGCATCTTTCGGCTTTCCCCTTGACCAAGTCCAAGATGAGAATTATCATGTCAAGCTCGAACGTGACCGTCTATGGGAAAAGTGGAAGTTAATTAGAATTACCACTCGAACAATGTTATCCGAGCCACCCCAAGAGTCTTTCACCATCGCACACCTTACCCTTAGTTCATATGCAGCTATTTTAAGCTGTTATGTAACAAATAAGTAGTACTATGTTCATGTACATTATTTTTGTATATATTAATGAAAGTAATTTCTACTCATTTTTTATACATTATAAATAGTTTTTAAAAGTACAAATGGTTTTTTAGTTATTATTTAATTAATAAATATATTTTATATAATTAATGGAATTCTGAATTAAATAAATTTTTAATAAAATATTATTATAATTAAATTTATTTTTATTAAATATAAAGGATCATATAATTTTATGAATGCAATTAAAATTTTTCTTAAGGTTTGAAAGCCATTTCTGTCAAAACCCATGAATTTTTTATAAATGTCGGTTTTTATATTAAATGTGAAAATTAAAATATTTAGATAATTATTTAGATAAAATAAATGTTATTTTTGGAATCATGACGTAGAAATTATCCAACTCTGAATTTTTCATAATTTTATGAGACACTCAAATTTTTTGGTAAAAATTAAATACTGTTTAAATATATAATGTGTTTTATGACATCATAATGACCCAATAGTGATGTAATAAAATAAAATAATCTTTATATTCGGCCAGTATATGTTTTAACATTAAAATAATATTATTTTGGGTTTGTTTGACTTACTTTTCAAATCATTAATGGACCCCTCAAAACTTATTCAACACTTTGCCTTTTTAAATTAATTTCCATGGGAGTGTGACTCATCTCCACATAAACAACCTTATTATTTTAAGAATTTAGGACATTGTCCTTATAAAATATTTTTTCCTCTTTCCTTTGCCAAAAACCATGGGAAAAACTATGGGATGGTTTGTGGTTTGGATTAATTTAATATAAGGGGTCCCAAACCTAAATAATAAAGAATTCCCTCACCCTTCCTTAATAAACCCACCCAAGATCCCACTTACTCCTCACTAAAATCCCTTGGAGTTCGTCCAAACTCTTCCCTACTCTCTATAGAATCCTCCCAAGGTTCCCCATGATCCCAAGAAGCTTCTCACAAGCCTCTCTCAAGCCTTTGGAAGCACACTTCCAAGTAAGGGTTTTTTCTTCCGTTCTCATTTTTGTCCAATTTTCATTAATTTATTTTGCCCTTTTAATTTCAATTATGAATATTGGGGTATGGTTTCACACCTCCCTCATACTTCACCCTTTATGTTTGAATGATGGCAGACCCCTTTCTCTGTCATTAAATTCCTCCCATGTGCACCCATTACTATGCTGAAATTCCGAAAAGAAACATCTCTCTCCTCTTTTACTTTCAAGCAATATTTTTGTATCATTAATCTAATTTCCATTAAAATTGTTGGGACATGTTTCTATATGTCCTAATTACTTTCCTTTACATGTAAATATGATGAGGAACCCCTTTATCTCCTATCACCCTTTTTTATGAATTCTTATGTCATGCTGTTACGATGTCTAAATCACACCGATTTTCTAAGGCAATGTCATTGTGTAGTGAATACCATGCCCATTTCTCCATCAAGGGTATTCAACATTATAAACATTTACATATTTATTGTAATGTTTCATGTATGAATTACAAATTATTTTATCATGGAATAAATGATTATGTTTTATTAATCCTTGTTTTATGATCCATGTGCCACACTTATGCATGAAATGAAATGTTTAAGAAGGGTGCACCCTTATAGCGCTCCAATGCATTGGGTAAAGTATAGTATCATGATAAATCATGTGCAATAAGTGTTTAATCATGCTAATTCAAGTGCAATGAGTGTCTAATAATGCTTTATGTGCAATGATTATTTACTCATTCTCCATGTGCAATTGGCCTTGGCTCATGCTAATTCCATGTTAAGTGTTGTTGCCACATTTCCATGTTATGATTATCATGTTATATCACGACTTTATTTTCATGTTTCTTTTATGATATATTGATATTCCTATTGTCTAACATGTATTTTACTCCTCAGGTTATTCCATGTGTACTCCCTTACTGGGATTTATAGCTCACCCTTTTCTTATGCATGTCCTCAGGTTATCCCATGAAATGTTATGTATGAGGTAATGTAGTGGTCATATAAAGGAAGTTTTCAATAATCATGTTTCATTTCATGTTTAATGTTTTTATGTAATGATCCTAATCCCCAGAGACACTAAACCTCTTGATCTTCTTTTTTTTATCATGTGATGTTTTATGTTATAAATCCTGTTTAAGTTTGTAATAAAAGCAGGGTTGTCATAGTTTGTATCAGAGGATAGGTTTAGTTATTTGTGGGAATAGGAAACCCTAGTAAATCCTTATAGACAAGAATAAGTATAATAAAAATATCCCTAACTTTTGGTAAGTACTAAGTAAGTGGTTTATCAGAAAAATACATCCATGTCTAGATATGAGCAGGTAGAGGCGGCTCTAACACAGATGTATCTTAGGGGTAAAACACGAAAACACCGCTTTGAGATAGACTCGAACGGGAACTGGTGTACGACAACGGACCTTTCTGCACTCTTGGTTACAACACTCCTGGGGGATATGTTTCGATAAATTCACAAGCTTAGTATGACCCTTTATTAAGGGAATTAAAAAAATTCCCCTAAGAATATATGTTAGAAAGTAGATCATGAAAATTCTAGATTTAAGCCTATAGACTCATGAGTTATGGAATTAATGGTTTATTTATGAGTCATCAACTTTTTTCATTTGATTAAACTTTATGTGTTACCCCTAACGTTCCTTTTATTCGAGCCAATGGCCGGTAATAAGGGGACTCGGGCTAACAACCATTGTGAAGATCAGTGTGATGAATGTACTATTGAGATTCTAAATCCAATGGGAGCGGGAATTGTGAACTTTCTCACGCTTCTCTCAAAGATAACTCATGTTTTGAATAGAAACACGGGTCAAGTGGAATGTTCAACCCCCAATAAGAAAGAACATGTTGCTATCGAGAGCTTCATGAGACAAAGGTCTCCTACTTTTAGTGGATCATATGATCCCACGATCGCTGAACAATGGATCAACTCCATTGAAAAGATATTATCCATCCTCCAATGTTCTGAACAAGAGAAGGTTCTCCTAGTGTCTTATCGTATGGAGGGTGAAGCTAATAATGTTGGACGTTGATCAAAAATACGAAGCCTGAGGAGGAGATCGAGGCATTGGAATGAAAGGCTTTCTCTAAGATGTTTTTTGATAAATATTTTCCATGCACCCTCCAGTTTAAGATGGAAAGGGACATCCTTTCCCTCATGAAAAAAGATGAAGAATCTGTTGGTGTGTACGAGGAAAACTTCACAAGGCTTGCACGATACGCTTCCGGCTCTGTCGTTACCCCCGAATGCAAGGTTTACTGCTTCTTTGGTGGGATGAAGCCTAGCTTACGGAATGCATTAGTGATACGTGACTTCGACATCTATGAGGAAATTTCCCGATGTTCCCTCAAGGTAGAAATGGAGATCATGGAATCACATGGATATCATGGGGACAAGAAGTGTATGGTGGACTTCAATGCTGGTGGTCCGATGGATAAATCCAACGGTGCTAAGAAGATCCAGCACCCCACTTGCCAAAAGTGTGTAAAGAAGCACCCTAGAAATTGCCTAAAGGGGATGAGAAAATGCTTCAGGTGTGGAAGAGAAGGGCACCTAGCTGTAAACTGTCGAAAAGAAGGACCCACGGCTGCGACAGAGGATAGAAACACTCTGTTCGAACCTCAACGCGTTGTTCAATTCAACAAATGAAAAGAACACAGTCATTTTTCAAAGCAGTGCCCTAATCCAAGGGTTTTCGGAGGCAACCAACAACCTCTAAGACAATAAGGAAGAGTTGTTTCCATCACTTCTGCCGAAGTGAACCCTGAAAACGAAGTGGTGACAGGTATGCTAGTTATTCATTCAGGAATAGTGATTGTTCTTTTTGATTCATGTTCTACGCATTCTTTTATATCTCGAAAGATTAGTAGAACAATACCAGTACCACCAGAAATCATGGAAATAAAGATGTCGGTGAGTATATAAAATGGGGAAATCATCGCATCCCATGAATATAAGTCCTCCCCTCTTATAATTTGTGGATTGAATTTCCCAGAGAACCTCGTCACACTCCATATGGAGAATCGACCCCCGATTCTTTACAAGTGTCAGGAGGAAGATGAATCCTTTTTAGCTCCATCATCTCAAGAATAGATATTACTTCCCTATGAGCACATGTATCTCTCTTAGATGATTGATTCCAAAGAAAAAACCATCCTTGAAGAAATGCCTATTGTGAGGGAATTTGTGGAAGTGTTTCCCGAGGAACTTCCTAGTCTTCCTCCTAGAAGAGATGTTGAGTTATCAATTGAACTTATACCTGGGGAGCTACCAATATCCACGACTCATTATAGAATGGCTGTTGTAGAGAATGAAGAGATGAAGAAACAACTACACCAGAATCCGGATAAAGGGTTAATACGCCCAAGTGCTTCACCATGGGGTGCTCCGGTCCTCTTCGTCATGAAGGATGGGTCAATGCGGCTTTGCATCGATTATCGTGAAGTTAAAAAAATCATGATAAAGATCAAGTATCCTCTCCCAAGAATCGATGAATTTTTTGATCAGCTGTGTGGAGCACAATACTTCTCCAAGGTGGATTTTCGGTCGGGATATTATCAAGTAAGGGTGAAGAAGGACGATGTCCCCAAGACTGCTTTTCGTACAAGCTACAGGCACTATAAATTCATAGTAATGCCTTTTGGACTCACCAATGCTCTAGAAATTCTCATGGAAATGATGAATAGATTCTTTAGAGATTACCCAGACAAATTTGTGGTAGTCTTTATAGATTATATTCTAATATAGTTCAAAACCAAGGAGGAGCATGAGGAGCATTTAAAAACTATACTAGAGACTTTTCGCAAGGAGAAGCCCCATGAAAAGTAAAGAAAGTGTGATTTCCGGTTGAATAAGGTCCCATTCTTGGGCCATATCATCACAAGCAATGGGTTATTTGTGGCACCCTCCAAAATAGATGCAATTGAGGTATAGCTGAGGCTAACATCGGTAATAGAAATCCTTAGCTTCATGGGGTTAGCTGGATATTATCGACGATTTGTGAGAAATTTATCATGATTGTCCAACCCTATTATGAAGCTAAATCTAAAGGGAGTAAAGTTTTCTTGGAGTGATGAATACGAAGAAAGCTTTAAGGAGTTGAAAAGTAGGCTTATCACTCCGCCCTTGCTCACTTTACCCACATGTGGGGAACTTTTTATTGATTTCATTGATGCTTCGAAGAAGGGATTAGGACGTGTGTTGATGCAGAATGATAAAGTGATATCCTATTTCTCAAGGCACTTGAAAATCCATCAGCGAAACTATCCAACGCATGATCTGGAGTTGGCGGCGGTGATCTTTGCCTGGAAAATCTAGCAGAATTATCTATATGGAGAGAAATGTGAGATATATACTGACCACAAGAGTCTTAAATATATATTCACACAGAAATAGCATAATATGCGCCCGAGAAGATGTATAGAGATTATCAAGGATTATGATTGTTCAATCAATTAACACCCTGGGAAAGCGAACAAGGTGGTTGATGCCCTAAGTAGAAAGGACCCAACAATTCTATCAATGATGGGAATTGAGAAGGATCCATTCTTCTTAGAATTGATGAAGATGGACGTGGGAATCATAAAGAAGAAAAAATAATCAATCCTTTCACAAATTATTTCTCAAAAATCTCTTTTGGAATGTTTAAAGGATGCTCAAAAGGATGATGTGGGAATTCAAGAAAAATTGGGAGCTATCGAAAAAGGGAAATCCTTAGAGTCTAATGTTAATGAAGAATGAATTATGAGGTTTGGGAAAATACTATGTGTTACATCAAGCCTGGATTTGAAGAAGTAACTTTTGGATGATGCACTTTGTAACACCCCAAGCATCTACAGTACGCTTATCATTGAATAATGCGATAGAGTGCGTTGTACGCAACAACGAGTTCTAACACACCACAACCAATCAAACTAGCCGTTATGAATAGTAATACCAATCTTTTGAAATTTTATAAATTTTAACTCTCCAAATGGACTTCTTTTTTGGATTCAGAATATCGAATTTAGCCTAGGGTGAAATTTTGGATCTTTTCGAATAACATTTATATTTTGATGAATAGTGAAAATTACTAAATTTTAATTAAAAACAACTTTTTCAATCGAAATAATTTATATTGATAAATTATGAAGTTGATTGGTTTTAAAGTATATTTAGATTATATTTTTACCATTTAATATAATTTTGGTCATTGTACATAATTTTACAATTAAACCGGACATAAACAATTGTCAATCTTTTGATAGTTATTATCTCTTAAAAACAAGCTTTTTGTTTTAACAACATGAATTAATTTTAATTTAAATTCTGCCACTTCTGTGTTTTGAATTTGGAGAAATGGATTCCATATTTGGAATCATGATG
Source organism: Viscum album (assembly GCA_963277665.1). NCBI lineage: Eukaryota > Viridiplantae > Streptophyta > Magnoliopsida > Santalales > Viscaceae > Viscum > Viscum album. The sequence goes on along the minus strand of OY728129.1, from coordinate 607,956,690 downwards.
TTAATATTGTGTAAATAGGTAAATTTTATTTTTAGACATATTGAATAATTACTTCGGTAAATATTTTATTTACCACGGTTAAGGGTAAATCCGGTAAATAAGGGTTAAAAAATAATATCATAATAATAATAAATTACCCTAAAACGGGTCCTAACCATATTGGAGGATACATGTCAGACCATGGGCATCATTGGGTTGATTTTGGGACCCCATGGAGCCACTTGTAGGTGATAGGGACACTTTATTTTAATTAAGTTAAAATAAAAACAAAAAAGACAAAAGCATATATCTTTTAGAAAAACTATTTTTACATAGGGTTATATATATTTTGTATTTTCAACAATAAATATTCATTATAAAGCTAAGAATATTTCCTACATAATTATATTTTATTTATAATTTGTAGACATTATATAATTTAATTTATTTATGACACAATGGTGATGCAGTAATTACTAAATTAATAAAAACTTAAAATAATTGCTATTATAAACACACTAATAAATATAATTTCAGACTTTTATGAATTAAACTAATTTTCTAGGATAATATGACATGTTATTATTGATTTAATTATCTTTTTTCAAAGTAAAAATTCTGTAACGCCCCGACCCCAGTTATCCAGAGTCGGTGCATTATTACATAACATTGGCATGATCACAAGAAAGATCAAATCTCGAAAGACCGATTGGTTTAGTAGCCTTGGAAACACTAGATATATTAATAAGTTTTACATTACATCATAAAATGAAAAACTACTACAACAACATAATGTTTCCACAGTCCACACTATAATCCCCTCATAATATCCCTGAAGGTCATTCATAACATACATCTTCACATCCTGGGAAAAATAAAACATAGAAAAGGGGTGAGCTCAAATGCCCAGTAAGGATAACAATATAGCGGAACATTCAAAAATAAGCATTAACATTTAAGGCAATGAATTACTAAAACAAAATCCTATTAAACTTGAACTTCAACATAGTATGGCAAAAGTAAAATGAAATAATGCCATTTACTTATTAATATCGATATTCTACTAATCGAATAATCAAATGCAAAAATCAATAACCACTTTCATAATGTTGGAATGCATAATGCCAGACTATCATAACCACATAGTCAAGGCCTCGTGCCAAGACTACAAATAAGATTTTGCCAAGGCCTTGTGCCAAGACACTAGTTTGTCTAATGAGACCTACCGATGCATCGAGGAGCTATAGCGGGCTCCACCCGTCACATATTAAGTCCAATGCATTCCCATATGAAAAGGTTTAAACATAACATAAACATTCATATTAAAACTAGCATAAAAAATGTCAATACTTTCACCATAAACTATGAATGGTATAAAAATAGCACATCCACAGTCAAACATATCACAAAACCTTCAATACAATATAGAAGTTTTGTATCATAATAAATCAACTTCAAATAATCTTAAAATCCATCAAAGGATGTTGACATAGATGAAATAAAAATTCTTTTTAAAGAAATATCTCCTTTTATTTTGAAATCATTTAAGATCCATATAAAATAAAACATTTTCTTTGAAAATATTCTTATAATCTTGTAAGGAAAGCTTTGAATATTTTATAACGACGGAAAATAACTGCACCCGCTGTATAAGTTAAAAAAACATTCTTACCTTAATTCTGTCGAAAAGGTTAAAAAGGACCTTGTTTTAAAAACGACAGAAAGATTCCTCTTATAAAAAGTAAAACAAGGGTATAAATGACTTTAACCCATATTCTTGTAAAAATGTTTTGAAATACATTTTGAAGAAACATGGATGTGGATGATAACGAGATCCCAACAGATTATTACGTATAAACAACCTCGGATAATGAAGAGATTGTGAAATAAACCTTACCTTGTACTTTTCCTTGGATGGGGTAGGTTAACCTCCTGTATAATGGAGAAATAATTGTTATTAAATTATAAAATAGTAATATACATTAATATGATATCATATATGATCTTTTAATATTGATTTGATAATAATATCTTAGTATTATCGTTGTTTCGGGTGTTAACTTACTTGTTTTCTTTTATATGTTTTGTTAAGTAAGACATGTTTGTAAAGGATAGGTTTTATATTCTTCATATACAGAATGATATCAAGTCCTTAACATCATTTTTAAATCATCAAATGATAATTATACTTGAATGGATACGATGGAGAATGAATCTCATCGCGTTCGTGGAGACGGTAGTCCGTACGTACGCACGAGCGACAATATCATTCTTTTGATATTAAAATAATATATAAATGGTTGTTATATCATATATACCGAATAATTATCATGTTTTATTTATTATTTACATGAGTTACATATCATTATTATACCCATCAAAATAATAATATATTGAATAACAATTACACCACGACGTGGAGACGGTAAGCCGTACGTACGCACGTATGGTAACATGTTATTCAAAGGGTGTATAGAATACTTAATATGGTTGTACCATATTTATAATAAGATCACAATATATATATATGATACTGAAGTTATTATTTTAGAATGGTAACAACAAAGGAAGAAAAAGTGGAAGAAGAAATGAACTTGGAAAAGGGTGGTGAAATCATTACCTCTTCTTCGGGTTCTTCCATTTGATTTGATCAAAAGGGCTCCTTAGGTTGGCTTTCTGATCAAACAAAGGCCTCTAGGTTGTAGTGAGGGATGTTGGGAGAGTATGTGGGCAGAGTTTTGCCGAACCAAAAGGCTTTGAAGGTGTGAAGAAATGAGAAGGAGGAGTTCCCTTTTATAAGAGGGGTGAGGGGAACCTTTGGAAAAGCTAGAAATATTAATTTATAATAAATTAATATTCGGTTTCTAATGGATCCAAAGTTGACTATTCAAAGGTTAAGGTGGGGAGGGGTCTAAAACAACTCATCCAATAGAATTTAGACAGGTTTGGGTACATATATTAACCTTATCTTTAAGTATTAACTCTAAGTTAATTAGTTTCACTTTTACAGTGTCTCTTTGTATTTTTATATAATATGGTTAATAAACTTACTATATACATCCAAGCGACCCCCAAGTGGTCCATTAATGATGAACATATCATGATATAAGTCTCTTGTCCGAACCTTAGATTTTTAGGAATTTAATATCAATTAATAATATAATATTTGTTTTAAGAACTCTTTTATGTCAATTTGACACTATTCAATAGTTTATTTTTGTGAAACTCATAACAGATTGATTACTTCGAAAAAAGTCAATTAAATCAATCCTAATATATCATATTATCCTAGAAAATTAGTTTAATTCATTAAAAGATTCATATTACATTTATTTGGGAATTTATAATATCAATTAGTTTAATTGTTTACTATTATATTAATTACTGCATCATCATTGTGTCATAAATAAAATAAATTATATAATGTCTAAAAATTATAAATAAACTATCATTATGTAGGAAATATTTTTATATTTCTAATGAATATTTATAATATAAAATCCAACATATATAACCCTATGTAACAATTGTTTTTCTAAATGATATATGCTTGTGTCATTTTTGTATTCATTTTAACTTAATTAAAATAAAGTGTCATTATCACTTACAAGTGGATCCATGGGGTCCCAAAATTGACCCAAAGATGCCCATGGTCGACCATGTATCAACCAATAGTGTTAGGACACGTTTTAGGATAATTTAGTATTATTATATTATTATTTGTTTAACCCTTATTTACCAGATTTACCCTTAACCATGGTAAATAAAATATTTACCGCAGTAATTATTCAAAATGTCTAAAAATAAAAGTTACCTATTTACACAATTTGAACATCCTGATTCTAAATATGGAATCCATTTTCCTAAATTCAAAACACAGAAGTGGCAGAAATTAATTTAAAAATAATTCCCGCTGTCAAAACAAAAAGCGTGTTTTTAAGAGATAATAACTATCAAAAGATTGACACTTGTTTATGTTCGGTTTAATTGTAAAATTATGTCCAATGACCAACATTATATTAAATGGTAAAAATATATTCTAAATATACTTTAAAACTACTAAAATTCATAATTTATCACTATTAATTATTTTGATTAAAAAAGTTGTTTTTATTTAAATTTTAGTAATTTTCACTATTCATCAAAATATGAAAGTTATCCGAAAAGTACCAAAATTTCACCTTAGGCTAATTTCAATATTCCTAATCCAAAAATGAAGTCCATTTTGAAATATAAAATATATATGATTTCAAAAAGTAGGTATTACTATTCACAACGGCTAGTTTAATTAGTTGTGGTGTGTGTTAGAACTCGAGGTTGCGTACAACACATGCTACTGTATTATTCAAAGAAACCGTACCGTGGAAGCTTGGGATGTTTCATTTTAAATTTTTGATGTCCCCATTTAGTCAAAAAGTTTAAAATATTGTATTTAAAAAGGGTTCACTATTAAAAGTTGATAAAAGTGCAAAACTGAAAATGAATTTGTTCTTGCATTATATCTAAGAAACTCATAATATGGATTCTAAAATTATAAGGATTATATAATGTTTAAAATTTTGATAATACTATTCATAACCTCTTTTGAATGGATTTTTTTTTGTAAGTCATGGTGTGATTGAACTCGGTATTGCGTGTAGTGCAAGTTATTGAATTATTTTGAAGAAATAACACATTATGAAATCTTGGGGTGTTACATTCTCCCCTCCTTCAATAAATTGCGTCCTCGCAATTTGAAATTGTTCTTCGAAAATAAAAGGTTGAAAATAGAAAATATATTTGTGGGAAAACCCACATCTGAAATTGGGTTACTAAAATTTAGTCTTAATATGAGGAAAAGAGAAATGAAAGGGTCACCACCAAATTATGATCTCGATTAGGAGAACATTGTTGGAAATTAGAGACATATAATTGGAGGAAAAACGTAAATATTTATAGGTAGTGATTGAGGTCATCAATCACAAACAAGTATAAAATTTAGGTCCTTAAATTCATCAATCTATGATGATTTGAAATAGCATCGGTTCAACAAAACATAGGGTATTAGGATAACACATTTTTGACGTTTCAAAATATCTTAGTTGAAATCCCACATCGAAAAATGAATTAACGAGGCCTCTATTTAAAATAAAGAGTCGAAAATATGAAGTTTACCGAAAATAACACATACTAGGGTTCTATGTAGGAAAATATGGATATGGAAGAAAAATATAACCATCAATTATCTGATGGAGAGTGGTAGAGGACATGGCTATGAAAAGGCCAACAATCCCAAAGCCATAAATTAGTGATGATTTAAGGTACCATCTAGGAAAACATTTTTGTTCTAAGTTTATTTTCTTAATATTGAGGAATTTATTTATGAGATTGGATAAGATCATAAGGAGATATACTTACTTTATAATTAGAGTTTTATCCATTAATAAATTTCTACCACAAACTCATCTTTCACTCTAAAAGATAATAGAATGTAAAAAAATTCTATTTACACTATTCGTATAGGGTTCCAAAATAAATGAATTTATAATTCATCTACAAGATCTTTTAATAAAAACTACATTATTTAATCTAGGACATCTCGTGGGCCAGTGGTAGGTGATACACCCTTGTCACCCTTCGGTTGCAGGTTCAAGTCTCGCGGCCTTGCCGGTCGCGACGGGTTGCCGCCCGACCTCCGGGTTGTCCTTTTATGGCAATCCAAAATAATCCAAACTAGAACTACCCAAAATACTTCTGTACAAACTCACATTCCAACATTTATAAGGAAGGTAAACATAATTTAGATCCTTTTTACCCCGTAATAGCATATGAATACCTTCATCATGTATTCTTTTAATACACTGAAACATCCTGAATTACCATATTCTTTATTGATTACATTCATGCTCCCTTATTCCATATAGAATGATGGATATACTTCATCAGTCCAAAAATGTTTTAAACCCCAACAATGATGGAATATACAAATCATTAATCATTTCCAAGGTAGTCAAGAATATCCAATATAATTTTTCCAAAAGAATCATGTATTATTCGAAAATCACTACCTCGGTATCAGAACTATATTATAGTTTATCATTCTCTCAACCATATATTTTCCAAAAATTTATCCTGCTATTGAGTCACTTTTCTTTGTTCCACACAATCTCAAGTCCTTAAAGAAATAGTACTGCAGTACAATCCTTATATACTCCATAATTATTATAACAAGTACATTGTTGATACAACACTCAATTGACATAATCAACATAAGAACTCTAATCATTCCTCTTCCTCTGTGGTAGTATCATAACTCGATTATTATCCAATAACATCATTTGCGGCATAGTCTGATGACTGGGACATAGGTTCGCGTAGTGTCCAAACTCCTTGCAAACGAAGCATTGTACATTTAAAACCATTTTCTTACCCTTGCAGTCACGTACTTTTTGCCCTTTTCCGCCACACATACAACAAACTCCCATTCCTTTCAGGCAACTCCCAGGGTGTTTCTTTCCACAGTTACCACATATGGGAAAATTCTTCTTTTCCCTCTTCCCATTATCCATCTTTCTCTCTTCCATCCTTTTCTTCTCTTGCTTCCCTTCAAAGCCATAGGACTCAATAAACTCTTTACATATCTTATCAACACATGATATTATTTCTTCATATGATGATAATACATGGGAGACTATTTCTCTTATAAATTCTAGCTTAAGACCATGAAAGATATGATCCTTCCTTCTCTTTGGATCATGTGCATTTCTTGGAGTTCTCATTCCTTCTACTGGGCTCCATCTCTAAACAATGGCATACACTAGATCTGTTTATGAATCAAAATACATAATCCCATACTTATAAAACACTTAACATAAATTGAACTATTTATGGATATAATCCATAATCATAAATTTTTTTTTTGAGGAAGTATATACTCATAAACCCTTCATAATGATTTGTAAAGAAAATGAGAGTTATCCTAAGCATATCCCCCTGGAGTGTCGTAACCAAGAGTGCAGCAAGGCCCGTTGTCGTGCACCAATTCCCATTCGAGTCTAGCTCAAAGCGGTGTTTTCGGGTTTTACCCCTAGGTACATCTGTGCCAGAGCCGCCTCTACCTGCTCGTATCCAGACAGGGATGTATTGCTCGGAAAACTCACAAAATCTCTACAATACCAGAATTCTAGGAAGTTCTTCTATTCTAATCCTCAAAGTTCATCTTAGGTCTACGTGCTCTAATCAGAGTTTATCTAAATCTAGCTTCCAAGGTTTGTACTAAACTTCCTCTGATACCAACTGTAACATCCCGACCCCAGTTACCTAGAGTCGGTTCATTATTACATAACATTGGCATGATCACAAGAAAGATCAAATCTCGAAAGACCGATTGGTTTAGTAGCCTTGGAAACACTAGATATATTCATAAGTTTTACATTACATCATAAAATGAAAAACTACTACAACAACATAATGTTTCCACAGTCCACACTATAATCCCCTCATAATATCCCTAAAGTTCATTCATAACTTACATCTTCACATCCTGGGAAAAATAAAACATAGAAAAGGGGTGAGCTCAAATGCCCAGTAAGGATAACAATATAGCGGAACATTCAAAAATAAGCATAAACATTTAAGGCAATGAATTACTAAAACAAAAGCCTTTTAAACACGAACTTCAACATAGTATGGAAAAAGTAAAATGAAATAATTCCATTTACTTATTTACATGGATATTCTACTAATCGAATAATCACATGAAAAAATCAATAACCACTTTCATAATGTTGGAATGCATAATGCCAGACTATCATAACCACATAGTCAAGGCCTCGTGCCAAGACTAAAAATAAGATTTTTCCAAGGCCTTGTGCCAAGACACTAGTTTGTCTCATGAGACCTACCGATGCATCGAGAAGCTATAGCGGGCTCCACCCATCACATATTAAGTCCAATGCATTCCCATATGAAAAGGTTTAAACATAACATAAACATTCGTATTAAAACTAGCATACGAAATGTCAATACTTTCACCATAAACTATGAATGGTATAAAAATAGCACATCCACAGTCAAACATATCACACAACCTTCATTACAATATAGAAGTTTTGTATCATAATAAATCAACTTCAAATAATCTTAAAAATCCATCAAAGGATGTTGGCATAGAAGAAATCAAAATTCTTTTTAAAGAAATATCTCCTTTTATTTTGAAATCATTTAAGATCCATATAAAATAAAACATTTTCTTTGAAAATATTCTTATAAGCTTGTAAGTAAATCTTTGAATATTTTATAACGGCGGAAAATAACCGCACCCGCCGTATAAGTTAAAAAAACATTCTTACCTTAATTCTGTCGAAAAGGTTAAAAAGGACCTTGTTTTGAAAACGACAGAAAGATTCCTCTTATAAAAAGTAAAACAAGGGTATAAATGAATTTAACCCATATTCTTGTAAAAATGTTTTGAAATACATTTTGAAGAAACATGGATGTGGGTGATAACGAGATCCCAGCAGATTATTACGTATAAACAACCTCGGATAATGAAGATATTGTGAAATAAACCTTACCTTGTACTTTTCCTTGGTTGGGGTAGGTTAACCTCCTGTATAATGGTGAAATAATTGTTATTAAATTATAAAATAATCATATACATTAATATGATAACATATATGATCTTTTAATATTGATTTGATAATAATATCTTAGTATTATCGTTGTTTCAGGTGTTAACTTACTTGTTTTCTTTTATATGTTTTGTTACGTAAGACATGTTTGTAAAGGATAGGTTTTATATTCTTCATATCCATAATGATATCAAGTCCTTAACACCATTTTTAAATCATCAAATGATAATTATACTTGAATGGATACGATGGAGAATGAATCTCATCACGTTCGTGGAGACGGTAGTCCGTACGTACGCACGAGCGACAATATCAATCTTTTGATATTAAAATAATATATAAATGGTTGTTATATCATATATACATAATCATTATCATGTTTTATTTATTATTTACATGAGTTACATAACATTATTATACCCATCCAAATAATAATATATTGAATAACAATTACACCACGACGTGGAGACGGTAAGCCGTACGTACGCACGTATGGTGACATGTTATTCAAAGGGTGGATAGAATACTTAATATGGTTGTAACATATTTATAATAACATCACAGTATATATATGATACTTAAGTTATTATTTTAGAATGGTAACAACAAAGGAAGAAGAAGTGGAAGAAGAAATGAACTTGGAAAAGGGTGGTGAAATCATTACCTCTTCTTCGGGTTCTTCCTTTTGATTTGATCAAAAGGGCTCCTTAGGTTGGCTTTCTGATCAAACTAAGGCCTCTAGGTTGTAGTGAGGGATGTTAGGAGAGTATTTGGTCGGAGTTTGGCCGACCAAAAAGTGTTTGAAGGTGTGAAGAAATGAGAAGGAGGAGTGCCCTTTTATAAGAGGGGTGAGCGGCACCTTTGGAAAAGCTAGAAATATTAATTTATAATAAATTCATATTCGGTTTCTAATGGCTCCAAAGTTGACTATTCATATTTTAAGGTGGGGATGGGTCGAAAAAACTCAACCAATATAATTTAGACAGGTTTGGGTACTTATATTAACCTTATCTTTAAGTATTAACTCTATGTTATTTAGTTTCACTTTTACAATGTCTCTTTGTATTTTTATATAATATGGTTAATAAACTTACTATATACAACCAAGAGACCCCCAACTGGTCCATTAATGATGAACCTATCATGATATAAGTCTCTTGTCCGAACCTTAGATTTTTAAGAATTTAATATCAATTAATAATATAATATTTGTTTTAAGAACACTTTTATGTCAATTTTGACACTATTCAATAGTTTATTTTTTTGAAACTCCTTACAGATTGATTACTTCGTACAAAGTCAATTAAATGAATCCTAATATATAATATTATCCTAGAAAATTAGTTTAATTCATTAAAAGTTTCATATTATATTTATTTGGGTATTTATAATATCAATTAGTTTAATTTTTTACTATTATAGTAATTACTGCATCATCATTGTGTCATAAATAAAATAAATTATTTAATGTCTAAAAATTATAAATAAAATATCATTATGTAGGAAATCTCTTTATCTTTCTAATAAATATTTATAATCTAAAATCCAACATATATAACCCTATGTAACAATTGTTTTACTAAAAGATATATGCTTGTGTCATTTTTGTATTCATTTTAACTTAATTAAAATAAAGTGTCATTATCACTTACAAGTGGATCCATGGAATCCCAAAATTGACCCAAAGATGCCCATGGTCGACCATGTATCAACCAATAGGGTTAATACACGTTTTAGGGTAATTTAGTATTATTATAATTTTATTTTTTTAACCCTTATTTACCGAATTTACCCTTAACCATGGTAAATAAAATATTTACCGCAGTAATTATTCAAAACGTCTAAAAATAAAAGTTTCCTATTTACACAATTTGAACATCCTGATTCAAAATATGGAATCCATTTTCCTAAATTCAAAACACAGAAGTGGTAGAAATTAATTTAAAATTAATTCCCGCTGTCAAAACAAAAAGCGTGTTTTTAAGAGATAATAACTATCAAAAGATTGACACTTATTTATGTTTCGTTTAATTGTAAAATTATGTCTAATGACCAACACTATATTAAATGTTAAAAATATATTATAAATATACTTTAAAACTACTAAAATTCATAATTTATCACTATTAATTATTTTGATTAAAAAAGTTGTTTTTAATTAAATTTTAGTAATTTTCACTATTCATCAAAATATGAAAGTTATCAGAAAAGTACCAAAATTTCACCTTAGGCTAATTTCAATATTCCGAATCCAAAAATGAAGTACATTTTGAAATTTAAAATATATATGATTTCAAAAAGTAGGTATTACTATTCACAACGGCTAGTTTAATTAGTTGTGGTGTGTGTTAGAACTCGAGGTTGCGTACAAAACACGCTAATTTATTATTCAAAGAAAGCGTACCGTGGAAGCTTGGGATGTTTCATTTTAAATTTTTGATGTCCCCATTTAGTCAAAAAGTTTAAAATATTGTATTCACTATTAAAAGTTGATAAAAGTGCAAAACTGAAAATGAATTTGTTCTTGCATTATATCTAAGAAACTCATAATATGGATTCTAAAATTATAAAGATTATATAAAGTTTAAAATTTAGATAATACTATTCATAACCTCTTTTGAATGGCTTTTTTTTGTAAGTCATGGTGTGATTGAACTCGGTATTGTGTGTAGTGCAAGTTGTTGAATTATTTTGAAGAAATAACACACTATGAAATCATGGGGTGTTACAAATTCTGTTATGATTTTAAAACAAAATCAATTATTGAATTGTGTCAAAATTGACATAAAAGTGTTTTTAAAACAAATATTATATTATTAATTGATATTAATTTTCTATAAATCTAAGTTTCATCCCAGAGACTTATATCATGATAGGTTCATCTTTAAAGGGCCACTTGGGGGTCTCTTTGATGTATATAGTATGTTTATTAACCATATAATATAAAAATACAAAGAAACATTGTAAAAGTGAATCTAATTAACGATGAGTTAATACTTAATGATACAGTTAATATAATGACCCAAACCAGTCTAAATTCTATTTGTTGAGTGGTTTTCGACCCATACCTACCTTAACCATTAAATAATCCACTTTGGAGCCATTAGAAACTGAATATGAATTTATTATAAAATAATATTTCTTGCTTTTCCAAAGGTTCCCCTCACCCCTCTTATAAAAGGGCACTCCTCCTTTTCATTAATTCACACCTTCAAAGCCTTCTGGTTTAGAAAAACACTACAAATATACTCTATCAGCTTCCATAACTTAATCCTAGAGGCATTTCTTTAGTCATAAAGCCAACCTAAGGAGCCCTTTTGATCAAATTAAAAGAAAGAACCCAAAGAAGAGGTAATGATTTCACCACCCTTTTTAAGTTCTTTTCTTCTTACACATCTTTTTCATTATTATTACCATTATAAAATAATAACTCCAGTATATTATATATACTATGATGTTATTATAAATATTTTACAACCATATTTCAGTATTCTATCAATCCATTGAATATCATGTCACCATACGTGCGTACATACGGTTTACCGTCTCCATGTCGTGGTGTAATTGTTATTCAATAAATTATTATTTGGATGGGTATAATAATGATGTGTAATTCATGTAAATAATAAATATAACATGATAATGAATCTATATATATTATTCACCATCCAATTATATTTTATTTTATTATCAAAAGAATGATATTGTCGCTCGTGCGTACGTACGAACTACCGTCTCTACGAATGCGATGAGATTCATTATCCATCGTATCCATTCAAATCTAAATCTCATTTGATGATTAATAACAGTATCTAAGGACTTGATATCATTCTGGATATGAATAAGATAAAACCTATCCCTGAAAAACACGTCTTACGTAACAAAACATATAAAATAAAACAAGTAAGTTAGCACCCAAAACAATGATAATACGAAGATATTTTTATCAAATCAATTTTAAAAGATCATTTATGATATCATATTGATGTATATGATTAATGTATAATTTAACAACAATTATTTCACCATTATACATGAGTTTAACCTATACCCAACCAAGGAAAAGTACAAGGTAAGGGTTTATTTCGCAATCTCTTCATTATCCGAGGTTGTTTATACATAATAATCTACTAGGATTTCTTTATCATCCACATCCATGTTTCTTAAAAATTTATTTCAAAACATTTTTTACTATTTATGAGAATATGGTTTAATGTCATATATACCCTTGTTGACTTTTATATGTGGTTTATAAAGGAATCCTTCCGTCGTTTTTCAAACAAGGTCTTTTTTAGGATTTTTGACAAAATTAAGGTAAGAATGTTTTTTAACTTATACGGGGGGTGTGGCTATTTTCCGCCGATATAAAATCATCAAATCTTACCTTACAAGATTATAAGAATATTTTTAAAGAAAATGTTTTTTTTATAAATATATGACTCTTAAATGATTTCAAAATAGAAAGAGTTATTTCTCTAAAATGATTTTTGATTTAATCTATGTCAACATCCTTTGATGGATTTTACGCTTATTTGAAGTTGATTTATTATGATAAAAAACTTCTATATTGTATTGAAGGTTTTCTGATATGTTTGATAGTGGATGCGTTATTTTTTACCATTCATGGTTTATGGATGATGTATTTACATTTCATATGCTAGTTTTAAAACGAATGTTTATGTTATGTTTAAACCTTTTCATATGGGAATGCATTGGACTTAATATGTGATGGGTGGAGCCCGCTATAACTCCTCAATGCATCGGTAGGTCTCTTGACACAATCTAGTGTCTTGGAAAAAGGCCTTGACAAAATATTATTTGTAGTATTCGCACGAGGCCTTGGTTATGTGGTTATGATAGTCTGGCAATATGCAATCCCTGATTATGAAAGTGGTTATTGATATTGCATGTGATTATCCGATTATTATAATATCCATGTGAATAAGTAAATGACATTATTTCATTTTAATTTTTCCATACAATGTTGAAGTTCACGTTTAAAAGGCTTTTGTTTTAGTCATACATTTCCTTAAATGTTTTTTCTTATTTATGAATGTTTCGCTATATTGTTATCCTTAATGGGCATTTGAGCTCAGTCCTTTCAATGTTTTATTTTTCCCATTATGTGAAGAAGTAATTTATTAATGACCTGCTAGGATATTATGTGGGGATATGAGTGTGGAATATGAAGAAAATATTTTGATGTAGTTTTCATATTCATGATGTAATGTAAGACTTATGAAAATATATAGTGTTTCCAAGGCTACTAAAATAATCGGTCTTTCGAGACTTGATCTTTCTTGTGATCATTCCAATGTTATGTAATAATACACCGACTCTAGGTAACTGGGTTTGGGGCATTACAGTTGGTATCAGAGGAAGTTTATTACAAACCTTGGATGCTAGATTTAGAAAAACTCTGATTAGAGCACATATATTTAAGAAGGACTATGAGGGTTTGTATAGATGAAATTCCTAGAATTTTGGTATTGTAGATATTTTGTGTGTTTTCCGAGAAATGCATCCCAGTCTCGATACGAGATGGTTTAGGCGGCTCTAGAACAAATGTACCTAGGGGTAAATCCCGAAAACACCGCTTTGAGCTAGACTCGAACGAGAACTGGTGCATGACAATAGGCTTTGCTGCACTCATGGTTACGACACTCTTGGGGGATATGCTTAAGATAACTCTCATTTTCTATACAAATCATTATGAAGGGTTTATGAGTATATACATCCTCAATGAAAACATTTTTATGATTATGGATTATATCCATAAATAGTTCAATTTATGTTATGTGTTTTATAAGTATAGGAATATGTATTTTGATTCATAAATTGATCTAGATTATGACATTTTTTAGAAATGGCGCCTAGTGGAATAAATGGATATCATATAAACACACAAAATACATGTATGGATTTCCCTCCTTCTCATGATAATTATAGTGGAGATGGTGATGCAACTGGTGTCGATCAGCCAATCACCATACTAGGACAACTCACTCAGGTTGTGAATAATAACTTTACCCGTATGGAGCACCCTGATCAACAGCGTGGAGGATCAATGTTAGATCGATTCATGAGGCAACAACCACAAACATTCAATGGGAGTACTAATACCTTAGTAGCTGAGAAATGGATAAATTCCCTAGAGAAAATATTTTAGGCTTTGGGGAATAGTGAAAGGGAAAAAGTTATCATGGCAGTTTACCGCCTCACTGGAGGCGCTGATCAATGGTGGTCATTTATTCAAAACACGAAGGAAGATGATAAAGTATCAAATATGGAATGGAGGGAGTTCAAAGATCTATTTTTAGAAAAATACATTCCTCGTGACCATCGAGCAGATATGGAAAGGAAATTTCTGAGTCTGAGACAAAAGGAGGATGAGAATGTCACAAAGTATGAGGCTAACTTTAAAAGGATAGAAAGGTATGATGGAGATTATATGTAACCCCAGAAGTAAGATTGATGGTTTCATTGATGGGTTAAAACAATTTCTCCATTGACAATTAGTCTCACAATCATTTTCATCGTACGAAGACATTGTCTCATGTGATATCAAGACTGAAAAGGAATTCCCTAAGTCTTATAAATTTATAGAAAAGAAAGACTAGAAGAGATCTGCTGATCAATCTGGGAATGGAAATAAGGGGAAGAAGGGAAAGGTTGATTATCCATCATGTGGTAAATGTGTGAAGAAACACCCTGGTACTTGTATAAAGGGAATGTGTGTCTGTTACAAGTGTAGTGAAAAAGGCCACCAAGATCGTGATTGCAAAGGGATGAAGGAAGTGACCAATGTTCAGTGCTACAATTGTAGGGAGATGGGACATTATGAAAATGAATTTCCTAAGAGTCAGGGGAACATACCTCAGAAAAGGCCAAGGGATCAAGGCCAAGCTTATGATATCACTACTACTGTGGTAGAAGCTCTTAATGATATGGTGGCTGGTAATTTAATGGTTTCCTCAAGTTTAGCAAATGCATTATTTGATTCTGGATCATCTCCTTGTTTCATATATTCCCAGTTTTCTATGAAAATTAGATATTTCCAATTTGATTTAACAAGGGAGTTGTTAGTTAAAACTCCTAAGGGAAGTATCATTGGAACAATGTTTTGTGAATCGGTCCCCATTAGAGCACAAAAATGTTATTTATCTGCTGATCTCATTGTCATACCTATGATTGAGTTTGATATAATCCCCGGTAGGGAGTGGATTTCGGACTATGATGCGAAGATTTATTTTAAGAAGAAAGAGGTTAGGATTCATGATGATGGTGATAAGGAACACCTCATCTTTAGAGAAGAATTGTCACCGCCTAATTCTTATCTAGATCCACCCCTAGTAGCTCAACTAAATTCAATTATTGGGGACGAAGATAATTAAATGACTATGGTTGAGGAAAGAAATGTTCAAATAGAGGTTGTACCTATTGTGAAAGAATATGTATATGTGTTTCCAGACGATTTACCTGGACATCCTCCAGAACGAGAAGTTGAGTTTTCCATTGATTTAATTCTTGGATCAAGGCCTATATCAATGACCCCTTATAGAAATGACACTATTGAATTAGTTGAACTAAAGAAACAACTAGAGGAATTGAGTAATAAGGGATTTATTCTCCCTAGTGTTTTTCCATGGGCAGCCGCTGTTCTTTTTGTTAAAAATAAATATGGATCTATGAGGTTATGCATCGACTACATGGAGATCAATGCTATAAAAATAATTAACAAGTATCCCCTACCCCGAATTGATGATTTATTTGACCAACTGCATGGAGCTAAATACTTTGCAAAGATTAACCATTGAACTGGATACCATAAGTTGTGTGCAAAGAAGGAAGACATTCCAAAGACATCATTTCAAACCTGGTACGAGCATTATGAGTTTACAATAATGCCTTTTTGATTGACTAATGAACCCTCTGTATTCATGGATCTGATGAATAATGTTTTCAAGGAATATCTCGATGAATTTGTGGTGGTGTTTATTGATGATATCTTGGTATACTCTAAAATATAAGAAGATCATGAAAATCACTTGAACATTATCCTGAAGACTATGAGAATACATGAATTATATGGGATGTTTAGAAAATGTGAATTCTAGCTTCCAGAGATTTCTTTTCTTGGCCATATTGTCTCTAAAGATGGAATCTCTGTTGATCATTCTATGAACAAGGAAATCCATGAATGGCTAGCACCGAGTAGTATAACTGAGGGATGCCATTTTATTTGTTTGGTAGGTTATTATCGACGTTTCATCCAGAATTTTGCCTGGTTGGTTAACCCATTAACAAAGCTCACACGTAAAGGGGTTAATTTTTTTTGGACAAAATAGTTTGAATAATGTTTCGAAGAACTGAAGAGAATATTAGGCAATTCTCCTATATTGACTATACCATCGGGGAATGATGGGTTCGTTATTTATAGTGATGCATTGAAGAAAGGACATGGTTGTGTCCTTATGCAGAAGGATAGGGTTATTTCCTATGCATCATGGCATTTGAAAATTCATGAACAAAACTATCCTACTCATGATTTCGAGTTAGCAGTTGTGATGTTTTCTTTGATGATATAAAGGCACTACCTCTATGGTGAAAAATGTGAGATTTATACTGATCACAGGAGTGTGAAGTATATTTTCTCACAAAAAGAACTCAACAAGAGGCAAATTTGATGGCTTGAATTACTCATGGATTATGATTGTACGATACACTACCACCCTGGGAAAGAAAAAAAGGTGGAAGAAGCTTTGAGCAGAAAATATCATGGAGTTTTGAACAATATTAGAATTGATAGGGATCCAATTTTCATAGATCTAGTGAAGATGGACATGGGAATAACAATGGAAGGTGAAAATTCAATTCTTTTTCAAATGGTTGCCAAACCATCTTTACTATAAAGGATTAAGAGTTCTCCGACCGATGATGAAGAATTTCAAAATAAGATTAAAGCTGTGAATGATGGGAGATCGAGAGACTTTGTGTTTGAAGATGGAATTTTGAAATTTGGGAAGAGACTTTGTGTTCCCGATATACCTGATCTAAAAAGGGAATAGCTGGATGATGCTCATAGTTCCAATTTCTATATAAACACTGGGAGCACCAAAATGTATTGAGATTTGAAGGAACATTTTTGGTGGGACAACTTGAAGAGGGATATTTCTGATTTTGTGTCAACATGTATGGTTTGTCAACAAGTGAAAGCTGGAAGGCAACAAATTGGAGGAGTCATGCAACCTCTTCCCATACCTCAGTGGAAATGGGACAATATTACGATTGACTTTGTCATGGGACTACCAAAGACTCCTAGAAGGAACAATGCTATATGGGTTATTGCTGATCATCTTACCAAGTCAGCACATTTTCATGCTATATGAAAAGATCTACCATTGGAGCGTCTAGCAAGACTATATAATAATGAAGTTGTGAGACTTCATGGAGTACCCCAATAGATTGTTTCTGATCGTGATCCCCGTTTTACTTCAAGATTTGGGAAGAGTCATCAGAAATCCCTGGATACTGAACTTCATATGGGCACTGCCTACCACCCTCAAACAGATGCACAATCAGAACGATCTATTCAAACCTTAGAATACATGTTGAGATCTTACTCACGTGACATTCAGGGTATGTGGGATCAATATTTACCTCTGGTCGAATTTTCCTATAACAATAGATTCCATTCGAGTAATCAGATTGCACCATATGAAGCGTTATACGGAAAGAGATGTCTCACACCAACTTGTTGGGATGACATTGGTGAATGAAAACTTGTAGGTCCAGAACTGGTGGTGGAAATGATGGAAAAGGTGAAGGTAATCCAAAATCACATCAAAGCTGCTAAAAGTAGGCAGAAGAGCTATGCCGATAATCGAAGTAAGTATTTGGAATTTCAAGTCGGTGATCATGTTTTCTTGAAGGTATCTCCATGGAAGGGAGTCATACGTTTTGGTAGGAAAGTTAAATTGTGTCCCAGGTACATCGGACCTTTCAAAATTCAAGAACGAATTGGGGTTGTAGCTTACCGATTGGCAATGCCGCCAAGTCTTTCCAAAGTTCATGATGTGTTCCACGTATCTTTGTTAAGGAAATACATGCATGAACCAATGCATGTACTCACCTATAAGGAATTAGAACTGGAACCCGATCCGTCTTATTGCAAAGAGCACGTAAGGATTCTTGATACGAGAGAACAAGTTCTGAGAAATCAGAAGACGCGTCTGGTAAAAGTTTTGTGGAGAAACTATAAGATGGAAGAGGCAATATGGGATACCGAGGAACATATGATGAAGAACCACCCGAGTCTTTTCATGCGGTAGTATTCTATAAATTTCGAGGATGAAATTATTTGAAGGAGGGTATAATGTAACACCCCAAGCTTATACATTATGCTTCTCTTTGAATAATGCGATAGCGTGTGTTGTACGCAACATCGAGTTCTAACACACCACAACCAATCAAACTAGCCGTTATGAATAGTAATACCTAACTTTTTATATTTTATAAATTTTATCTCTCAAAATGGACTTCTTTTTTGGATTCGGAATATCGAATTTTTCCTAGGGTGATATTTTGGAACTTTTCAGATAAAATTTATATTTTGATGAATAGTGAAAATTACTAAATTTTAATTTAAAAAAACTTTTTCAACGGAAATAATTTATATTGATAAATTATGAATTTGATTGGTTTTAAAGTATATTTTGAATATTTTTTTTTTCATTTAATAAAATCTTGTTCATTGTACATAATTTTTCAATTAAACTGGGCCTAAACAAGTGTCAATCTTTTGATAGTTATTATCTCTTTAAAACACGCTTTTTATTTTAACAACGGGAATTAATTTTAAATTAATTTCATCCACTTCTGTGTTTTGAATTTGGAAAAATGGATTCCATATTTGGAATCAGGATGTTCATATTTTGTAAATAGGAAACTTTTATTTTTAGAAATTTTGAATAATTACTTCGTATTTTATTTACCATGGTTAAGGGTAAATCCGGTAAATAAGGGTTAAAAAATAATATTATAATAATACTAAATCACCATAAAACGTTTCCTAATATTATTGGTGGATACATGGCCGACCATGGGAATCTTTGTGTCGATTTTGGGACCACATGGAGCCACTTGTAGGTGATAGGGACACTTTATTTTAATTAATTTAAAATAAATACAAAAATGACATATGCATATATATTCTAGAAAAAAAAATTACATAAGGTTATATATGGTGGATTTTCATATATAAATATTCATTAGAAAGATAAAACGATTTAATACATAATTATATTTTATTTATAATTTTTAGACATTATATAATTTATTTTATTTATGACAAAATGGTGATGCAGTAATTACTAAATTAATAAAAAATTAAGATAATTGGTATTATAAACACCCAAATAAATATAATTTCAGAATTTTTAGGAATTACACTAATTTTCTAGGATAATATGACATGTTATTATTGATTTAATTAACCTTTTTCTATGTAATCATTCTTTTTTTATTTTTACAAAAATCAATTATTGAATATTGTCAAAATTGACATAAAAGAGTTTTTAAAACAAATATTATATTATTAATTGATATTAAATTCTTAAAAATCTACGTATCGGCCAAGAGACTTATATCATGATAAGTGAATCATTAATGGACCACTTGGGGGTATCTTGAATTTATATAGTAAGTTTATTAACCATATAATATAAAAATACAATGATACATTGTAAAATTGAAACAAATTAACGAAGAGTTAATACATAAATATAAGGTTAATATAATGACCCCAACCTTTATAAATTCTATTGGTTGAGTGTTTTTAACCCATACCCACCTTAAACTTCAAATAATCTACTTTTGATCCATTTTAAACCTAATATGAATTTATTTTAAATTAATATTTCTAGATTTTCTAAAGGTGCCCTTCACCCCTTGTATAAAAGGGCACTCCTCCTTCACATTAATTCACACCATAAAAGCCTTTTGGTTAGGCCAAAATCTGCCAAAATACTCTCTAATAATACTTCACTTCATCCTTGGGGCCATACTTTAGTCAGAAAGCCATCTTAAGGATCCCATTTGATCAAATCAAAAGGAAGAACCTAAAGAAGAGGTAATGATTTACCACCCTTTTTCAAGTTCTGTTCTTCTTCCACTTCTTCTTTCTCTTTTATTACCATTATAAAATAATAACTCTAGTATATTATATATACATTGATGTTATTATAATCATTTTACAACCATATTTCAGTATTATTTCCATCCATTGAAAAACATGTCACTATATGTGTCTACGTACGGCTTACCGTATCCACGTCGTGGTGTAATTGTTATTCAATAAATTATTATTTGGATGGGTATAATAATGATGTTTAATTCATGTAAATAATAAATATAACATGATAATTATTCTGTATATATGATATACCATCCAATTATATATTATTTTAATATCAAAAGAATGATATTGTCGCTCGTGCGTACGTACGGACTACCGTCTCCACGAACGCGATGATATTCATTCTCCATCGTATCCATTCAAGTATAAATCTCATTTTATGAATAATAATAGTATCTAAGGACTTTATATAATTCTGGATATGAATAATATACTACTTATCCATGACAAACACGTCTTATGTAACAAAACATATAAAATAAAACCAGTAAGTTAATACCCGAAACAATGATAATACTAAGATATTATTAACAAATAAATGTTAAAAGATCATATATGATATCATATTGATGTATATGATTCTTGTAAAATTTAATAACAATTGTTTCACCATTATAAATGAGGTTAATCTACCCCCAACCAAGGAAAAGTAAAAGGTAAGGGTTTATTTCGCAATCTCTTCATTATCCGAGGTTGTTTATACGTAATAATCTACTGGGATTTCTTTATCATCCACATCCATGTTTCTTAAAAATGTATTTAAAAACATTTTTTTACTATTTATTAGAATATGGTTTAAAGTCATTTATACCCTTTTTGACTTTTATAAGTGGTTTATAATGGAATCTTTCCATCGTTTTCCAAACAAGGTCCTTTTTATCCGTTTTGACAAAATTAAGTTAAGAATGTTTTTTTAACTTATATGGCGTGTGTGGCTATTTTCTGCCGTTATAAATTCATCAAAGCTTACCATACAATATTATAAGAATATTTTCAAAGAAAATGTTTTATTTTATAAATATATGACTCTTAAATGATTTCAAAATAGAATGAGATATTTCTCTAAAAAGAGTTTTGATTTCATCTATGTCAACATCCTTTGATGGATTTTACACTTATTTGAAGTTGATTTATTATGATACAAAACTTATATATTGTATTGAAGGATTTGTGATATGTTTGACTTTGGATTTGTTATTTTTATACCATTCATGGTTTATGGATGAAGTATTTACATTTTGTATGCTAGTTTTAATACGAATGTTTATGTTATGTATAATCCTTTTCATATGGGAATTCATTGGACTTAATATGTGACAGGTGGTGCCTTCTATTCCTCCTCGTTGCATCTGTAGGTCTTTTGAGACAAACTAGTTTCTTGGCACAAGGCCTTGAAAAAAATTTATTTGTAGTCTTGGCACGAGGCCTTGGTTATGTGGTTATGATAGTCTAGCATTATGCATTCCATAATTATGAAAGTGGTTATTGATATTGAATGTGATTAATCGATTAATAGAATATCCATGTGAATAAGTAAATGGCATTATTTCATTTTATTTTTTTCATACTATGTGGAAGTTCATGTTTAAAAGGATTTTGTTTTAGTTAAACATTGCCTTAAATGTGTATTTTTATTTATGAAAGTTTCCTCTATATTGTTATCCTTACTTGGCATTTGAGCTCACCCCTTTCAATGTTTTATTTTTCCCAGGATGTGAAGAACTAATTTATGAATGACCTTCCGGGATAGTTTGTGGGAATATGAGTGTGGACTATCATGAAAATATGTTGTTGTAGTTTTCATTTTTATGATGTAATGTAATTCTTATTAATATATCTAGTGTTTCCAAGGCTACTAAACTAATCTGTCTTTCAAGACTTGATATTTCTTGTGATCATGCCAATATTATGTAATAATGCACTGACTCTGGGTAACTGGGGTTGGGGCGTTACGGTTGGTATCAGAGGAAGTTTAGTACAAACATTGGAAACTAGATTTATATAAACTCTGATTATAGCGCATAAATTTAAGATGGACATTGAGGATTAGTATAGAAGATCTTCCTAGAATTTTGGTATTAGAGAGATTTTTTGAGTTTTCTGAGAAATACAGCCATGTATGGATATGAGAAGGTAGAGGCAGCTCTGGCACAGATGTACCTAGGTGTAAAACTCAAAAACACCGCTTTGAGCTAGACTCGAATGGGAACTGGTGCATGACAACCAGCTTTGCTGCACTCATGGTTACGACACTCCCTGCGAATATGCTTAGGATAACTCTCATTTTCTTTACAAATCATTAGGAAGGGTTTATGAGTATATACTTCCTCAAAGAAAACATTTTTATGATAATGGATTATATCCATAAATAGTTCAATTTATGATAAGTGTTTTATAAGAATGAGATTATGTATTTTGATTCATAAACTGATCTAGTTTATGCCATTATTTAGAAATGGTGCCTAGTGAAAGAAATGTAAATCGTATCAATGCACGCACTCCATGTAGGGATTTCCATCCTGCTCACGATAATTGTAGTGGAGCTGGTGATGCAACTGGTGCCGATCAGCTAATCAACATACTAGGACAACTCACCCAGGTTATGAATAAAAACTTACCCCAATGGAGCACTCGGATCCACAGCATGGAGGATCAATTTTAGATAGATTCATGAGGCAACAACCACCAACGTTAAATGGGAGTAAAAATCCCTTAGTAGTTGATAAATGGATAAATTATCTAGAGAAAATATTTTAGGCTTTGGGGAATAGTGAAAGGAAAAAATTTATCATGGCAGTTTACCACCTCACTGGAGATGTTGATCAATGGTGGTCATTGATTAAAAACACGAAGGATGATGGTGAATTATCAAATATGGAATGGAAGGAGTTCAAAGATCTATCTTTTGAAAAATACTTTCCTCGTGACCATCGAGCAGATATGGAAAAGCAATTTCTGAGTCTGAGACAAAAAGAGGATGAGAATGTCGCAAAGTCTGAGGCTAACTTTACAAGGTCAGAAAAGTATGTTAGAGATTATATAAGTAACCCCAGAAGTGATATTGATCATTTATTTGATGGGTTAAAACCATTTCTCCATTGATAATTAGTCTCGTTATCCTTTTCATCATACGAAGACATTGTCTCGTGTGCTACAAGACTAAAAAGGAATTCTCTAAGTCTTATGACTTTATAAGTAATCAAGAGAAGAAGAGATCTGATGATAAATCTGGGAATGGAAATAAGGGGAAGAAGGGAAAGGTTGAATATCCAGCCTGTGGTAAATGTGGGAAGAAACACCCTGGTACATGCTTAAAGGGAATGGGTGTCTGTTACAAGTGTGGCGAAAAAGGCCACCATGCTCGTGATTGCAATGGGAAGAAGGTAGCTACCAATATTCAGTGCTACAATTGCAGGGAGATGGGAAATTATGAAAATGAATGTCCTATGTGTCCAGGGAACTTACCTCAGAAAAGTCCATGGGATCAAGGCTATGCTTATGATATCACTACAGTAGAGGTAGAAGCACCAAAAGACGTGGTGGCAGGTAATTTAATGGTTTCCTCAAGTTTAGAAAATGCATTATCTGATTCTGGATCATCACATTGTTTCACATCTTCCCAGTTTTCTATGAAAATTATATATTTCCAATTTGATTTAACAAGGGTGTTGTCAGTTAAAACTTTAAAGGGAAGTATCATTGTAACAATGTTTAGTGAATCAGTCCCCAATAGAGCACAAAAATGTCCTTTATCTGCCGATCTCATCATCATACCTATGATTGAGTTTGATATAATCCTCGGTATGGACTGGCATTCGGACTATGATGTGAAGATTTATTGTATGAAAAATTAGGTTATGATTCTTGATGATGATGATAAGGAACACCTTATCTTTAGAGAAGAATTGTCACCACCTAATTCTTATCTAGATCCACCCACAGTAGCTCAAATAAATTCAATTATTGGGAGGAATATAATGAAATGACAATGGTTGTGGAAAGGAATGTTCAAATAGAAGATGTACCTATTGTGGAAGAATATGTAGATGTGTTTCCGAACGATTTACATGGACATCCTCCAGAACGTGAAGTTAAGTTTTCCATTGATTTAATTCTTGGATCAAGGCCTATATTGAAGACCCCTCATAGAATGGGCACTATAGAATTAGTTGAACTAAAAAAAAAACTAGAGGAATTGAGTAATAAGGTATTTATTCTCCCTAGTGTTTCTCCATGGGGAGCCCCTGTTCTTTTTGTTAAAAAGAAAGATGGATCTATGATGTTATGTATCGACTACAGGGAGATCAATGGTATAACAATAAAGAACAAGTATCCCCTACCTCTCATTGATGATTTATTTGACCAACTACATGAATCTCAATACTTTTCAAATATTGACCTTCGATCTGGATACCATAAGTTGTGTGTAAAGAAGAAAGACATTCTAAAGACAACATTTCAAACCAGGTACCGCATTACGAGTTTACAATAATGCATTTTGGATTGACTAATGCACCCTCTGTATTCATCTATCTGATGAATAGAGTTTTCAAGTAATATCTCGATGAATTTGTGGTGTTATTTATTGACGATATCTTGGTATACTCCAAAAGCTACTAAGATCATGAAAATCACTTGCGCATTATCCTGAAGACTCTGAGAAGACATGAATTATATGGGATGTAAGGAAAATGTGAATTCTAGCTTCAGGTGATTTATTTTCATGGCCATACTATCTCTAGAGATGGAATCCATGTTGATCCTTTAATGACCAAGGCAATCAAAGAATGGCCAGCACCTAGGAGTATAATTGAGGTATGCAGTTTTATTGGTTTGGCAGGTTATTTTCGACGTTTTGTCTAGAATTTTGCCCAACTGGCTAACCCATTAACAAAGCTCACACGTAAAGGGGTTAAATTTGTTTGCACAAAAGAGTGTGAAGAATGTTTCGATGAACTGAAAAGAACATTAGTTAATTCTCCTATATTGACTCTACCATCAGGGAATGATGGGTTCGTTATTTATAGCGATGCATCGAAGAAAGGACTTGGTTGTGTCTTTATGCAGAATGATAGGGTTATTGCTAATGAATCACGGCAGTTGAAAATTCATGAACAAATCTATCCTACTCATGATCTCGAGTTAGCAGTTGTGACCATTTCATTGAAAAGATGGAGGTACTGCCTCTATGGTAAAAAATGTGAGATTTATACTGACCACAAGAGTTTGAAGTATATATTCTCACAAAAAGAACTCAACATGAGGCAAAGGAGATGTTTTGAATTACTCATGGATTATGATTGTATGATACACTACCACCCAGGGAAAGCAAACAAGGTGGCAGATGCATTGAGAAGAAAAGATCATGGAGTTTTGAACAATATGAGAATTGAAAGGGATCCAATTTTCATGGATCTAGTGATGATAGACATGGGAATAACCAAGGAAGGTGAAACATCAATTATTTTTCAAATGGTTTCCAAACCATCTTTACTAGAAAGGATTAAGAGTTCTCATACTGATGAGGAAGAATTTCAAAATAAGATTACAGCTATGAATGATGGGAGATTGAGAGACTTTGTGTCTGAAGATGGAATTTTGAAATTTGGGAAGATGCTTTGTGTTACCGATATACCTGATCTAAAAAGGCAATTTCTGGATGATTCTCATAGTTCCAATTTCTCTGTACACCCTGGGAGCACCAAAATTTATAGAGATTTGAAGGAAGATTTTTGGTGGGACAACATGAAGAGGGAGATTTCTGATATTGCGTCAAGATGTATGGTTTCTCAACAACTCAAAGTTGGAAGGCAACAACCTGGAGGAGTCATGCAACCTCTTCCCATACCTATGTGGAAATGGGACAATATTACTATGGACTTTGTCATGGGACTACCAAAGAATCCTAGAAGGAACAATGAAAAAAAGGTTATTGTTGATCGTCGTACCAAGTCAACACATTTTCTTGCTATAATAGAAGATCTACCACTGGAACGTCTAGCAAGACTATATATTAATGAAGTTTTGAGACTTCATAGAGTACCCCAATCGATTGTTTCTATTCGTGATCACCATTTTACTTTATATTTTGGAAGAGTCATCAGAAATCCCTTGATACTGAACTTCATTTGAGCATTGCCTACCACCCTTAAACAGATGTACAATCAGAATGAACTATTCAATCCTTAGAAGACATGTTGAGATCTTGATCACTTGACTTTCAGAGTATGTGGGATCAATATTTACCTTTAGTAGAATTTTCATATAATAATAGCTTCCATTCGAGTATTCAAATGGCACCATATGAAGCGTTATATTGAAAGAGATGTCACACACCAAACTGTTGGGATGAAGTTGGTGAACAAAAACTTGTAGGTCCAGAACTGGTGGAGGCAACAATGGAAAACGTGAAGGTAATCCAAAATCACATCAAAGCAGGTCAATGTAGGTAGAAGAGCTATGCCGATAATCGAAGGAAGGATTTGGAATTTCAAGTTGGTGATCATGTTTTCCTAAAGGTATCCCCTTGGATGGGAGTCATATGTTTTGGTAAGAAAGGTAAATTGAGTCTTATGTACATCATACCTTTTGAAATTCTAGAATGAATTGGGGTTGTAGCTTACCGATTGGCAATGCCGCCAAGTCTCTTCAAAGTTCACAGTGTGTTCCATGTATCTCTTTTGAGGAAATACATGCGTGACCCAATGCATGTACTTGCCAATGAGAAATTAGAACTGGAACCTGATCTTTCTTATTGCGAAGAGCACGTCAGGATTCTTGATACGAGAGAATAAGTAATGAGAAATCGGATGACGCGTCTGGTAAAAGATTTGTGGAGAAACCATCTGATGGAAGAGGTAACGTGGGAACCCAAGGTACTTATGATGAAGAACCCCCTGAGTCTTTTCCTGTGGTAGTATTATATAAATTTCGAGGATGATATTTTTTGAAAGAGGGGAGAATGTAACACCCCAAGCTTCTATGGTATGCTTCCCTTTGAATAATTTGATAGCGTGTGTTGTATGCAACATCAAGTTCTAACAGACCACAACCAATCAAAACAGCTGTTATGAATAGTAATACATACCATTATATATTTTATAAATTTTACCTCTCAAAATGGACTTCATTTTTGGATTCTGAATATCGAATTTAGCATAGGGTGAAATTTTGGATCTTTTCGGATAACATTTATATCTTGATTAATAGTGAAAATTAATAAATTTTAATTAAAAACAACTTTTTCAATTGAAAAAATTTATTTTGATAAATTATGAATTTTATTGGTTTTAAAGTATATTTAGAAAATATTTTTACCATTTAATACAATGTTGGTCATTGTACATAATTTTACAATTAAACTAGAAATAAACAACTGTCAATCTTTTGATTGTTATTATCTCTTAAAAACACGCTTTATGTTTTAACAACGGGAATTAATTTTAAATTAATTACTTCCACTTCTATGTTTTGAATTTGGAAAAAATGGATTCCATATTTGGAATCAGGATGTTCATAATGTGTAAATAGGTAACTATTATTTTTAGACATTTTGAATAATTATTTCGGTAAATATTTTATTTACCATGGTTAAGGGTAAATCCTGTAAATAAGGGTTAAAAAATAATATTATAATAATAATGAATTACTCTAAAATGTGTCCTAACATTATTTGGGGATACCTGTCCGACCATGGGAAACTTTGGGTCGATTTTGGGATCCCATGGAGCCAGTTGTAGGTGATAGGGACACTTTATTTTAATTATGTTAAAATAAATACAAAAATGACAAAAGCATATATCTTTTAGAAAAACAATTTTTACATATGGTTATCTATTTTCGATTTTCGACTATAAATATTCATTAGAAATCTAAAAATATTTCCGACATTATTATATTTTATTTTTAATTTTTCGACATTATATAATTTAATTTCATAATGACACAATGATGATGCAGTAATTACTAAATTAATAAAATAATAATATAATTGATATTATAAACACCCAAATAAATATAATTTCAGACTTTTTATGAATTTCACTAATTTCATAGGATAATATGACATGATAGGATTTATTTAAATAATTTTTTTTAAGTAATCATTCTTTTATTATTTTTACAAAAATCAATTATTGAATAGTGTCAAAATTGACATAAAAATGTTTTTAAAACAAATATTATATTATTAATTAATATTAAATTCATAAAATTATAAGGATAGAAAAAGAGACTTATATAATGATATGTGTATCATTAATGGACCACTTGGACGTCTCTTGGATGTATATAGTATGTTTCTTAACCATATAATATAAAAATACAAAGAGAAATTTTAAAAGTGGAAGGAATTAACGAAGAGTTAATACTTAATGATAAGGTTAATATAATGACCCAAAACTGTCTAAATTCGATTGGTTGAGTATTTTTAGACCACACCCACCATTACCTTTAAATAATCTACTTTTTAGCAATTAGAAACCGAATATGATTTTTTTATAAAATAATATTTCTAGGTTTTCAAAAGGTACCCCTCACCCCTCTTATAAAAGGGCACTCCTCCTTCTCATTAATTCATACAATCAAAGTCTTTTGGTTCGGCCAACCTCTGCCCAAATAATTCTACACTTCCCTCAATTTATTCTAGAGGCCTTCCTTTAGTCATAAAGCCATCTTATGGAGCCCTTTTGATCAAATCAAAAGGAAGAACCCGAAGAAGAGGTAATGATTTCACCACCATTTTTCAAGATCCTTCTCTCTTCCACTTCTTCTTTCATTGTTATTACCATTATAAAATAATAACTCTAGTATATTATATATAATTTTATGTTATTATAAACATTTTACTACCATATTTCTGTATTCTATCCATCCTTTGAATAACA
Organism: Viscum album; assembly: GCA_963277665.1. NCBI lineage: Eukaryota > Viridiplantae > Streptophyta > Magnoliopsida > Santalales > Viscaceae > Viscum > Viscum album. The sequence goes on along the minus strand of OY728129.1, from coordinate 607,927,018 downwards.
TGTGACCATACGTGCGTACGTATGGCTTACCGTCTCCATGTCGTGGTGTAATTGTTATTCAATAAATTATTTTTTGGATTGGTATAATAATGATGTGAAATTCATGTAAATAATAAATATAACATGATAATGATTTCGTATATATGATATACCATCCAATTATATTTTATTTTAATATCAAAAGAATGATATTTTCGCTCGCGCGTACGTACGGACTACCTTCTCCACGAACGCGATGAGATTTATTCTCCATCATATCCACTCATGTATAAATATCATTTGATGATTAATAATAGTATATAAGGACTTTATATAATTATGGATATGAATAAGATAAAACCTATCCATGGAAAAAACGTCTTACTTAACAAAACATATAATAGAAAATGAGTAAGTTAACACCCGAAACAATGATAATACTAAGATATTATTAAAAAATCAATGCTAAAAGATCATATATGATATCATATTGATGTATATGATTCTTCTATCATTTAATAAAAATTATTTCACCATTATACTGGAGTTTAGACTACCCCCAACCAAGGAAAAGTACAAGGTAAGGGTTTATTTTTCAATCTCTTCATTATTCGAAGTTGTTTATACGTAATAATCTACTGGGATTTCTTTATCATCCACATCCATGATTCTTAGAAATGTATTTCAAAATTTGTTTTTACTATTTACTAGAATATGGGTTAAAGTTATTTATACCCTTGTTGTCTTTTATAAGTGGTTGATAAAGGAATCTTTCTGTCGTTTTACCAACTATGTCATTTTTAACCTTTCCGACAGAATTAAGGTAACAATGTTTTTTTAACTTATACGGCGGGTGTGGCTATTTTCTGCGATTATAAAATCATCGAAGCTTCCCTTAAAAGCTTATAATAATATTTTCAATGAAAATGTTTTATTTTATAAATATATGACTCTTAAGTGATTTCAAAATAGAATGAGATATTTCTCTAAAAAGTGTTTTGATTACATCTATGTCAACATCCTTTGATGGATTTTACGCTTATTTGACGTCGATTTATTATGATACAAAACTTCTCTATGGTATTGAGGGTTTTGTGTTATGTTTGACCGTGGATGTGTTATTTTTATACCATTAATTATTTATGGATGAAGTATATACATTTTGTATACTAGTTTTAATACGAATGTTTATGTTATCTTTAAAACATTTCATATGGGAATGCATTGGACTTAATATGTGACGGGTGGAGCTCGCTATAGCTCCTCGATGCATTGGTAGGTCTCTTGAGACAAAATAGTTTATTGGCACAAGGCCTTCACAAAATATTATTTTTAGTCTTGGCACGAGGCCTTGGCTATGTGGTTATGATAGTCTGGCATTATGCATTCCATCATTATGAAAGTGGTTATTGATATTGCATGTGATTATTCGATTAGTAGAATATCGTTGTGAATAAGTAAATTTCATTATTTCATTTTATTTTTTCCATACTATGTTGAAGTTAAAGTTTAAAAGTATTTTGTTTTAGTTATACATTTCTTTAAATGTTTATTGTTATTTATGAAAGTTTCTGCAATATTGTTATCCTTACTGGGAATTTGAGCTCACCCCTTTCAATGTATTGATATTCCCAGGATGTGAAGAAGTAATTTATGAATGAACTGCAGAGTCAGTATGTGGGGATATGAGTGTGGACTATGAAGAAAATATTTTGATGTAGTTTTCATTTTTATTATGTAATGTAAGACTTATGAATATATCTAGTTCTTCCAAAGTGACTAAACTAATTGGCCTTTCGAGACTTGATCATTATTTTGATCATGCCAATTTTATGTAATAATGCACTAACTCTGGGTAACTGGGGTCGGCGCGTTATACACATAGATCAAATTTCTCTATTCACCCAGAGAGTACAAAGATGTATCGAGATATCCGAGAAAACTTTTGGTGGGATAATATGAATAAGGAGATCGCTGAATATACATCAAAATGCATGGTTTGTCAACAAGTGAAGGCAGAGAGGCAGAAGTCGAAGGGGATGATGCAACCATTTCCCATACCAAAATGGAAATGGGAGAACATAACCATGGACTCTATCACCAGACTTCCAAGGACATCCAAAGGCAAAAATGCAATCTGGGTTGTTGTGGATCATCTTACAAAGACTGCACACCTCATTGCTATTCAAGAGGATTTCTCTTTGGATCAACTGGCACGGATATATATCAGGGATGTGGTACGGTTTCATGGAGTACCACGATCTATTGTGTCTGATCGAGATCCATGATTCACCTCTATGTTTTGGATGAGTCCTCAACATGCTCTGAATACTGAACTGAACTTCAGTACGGCCTATCATCCTCAAACTGATGGCCAATCCAAGCGGACTATCCAATAACATGAGTACATGTTGCGAGCATGATAAATGGACATCAAAGGATGATGGGATCAACATCTTCCTCTGGTTGAGTTATCTTATAACAATAGTTTCCACTCAAGAATCTGAATAGAACCATATGAAGCCCTGTATGGGAAAAGGTGCAGAACAATGGCATGTTGGGATGAGGTCGGTGAACATAAGCTTCTTGGACCAGAAATGGTCGAAGAAATGGTGGAGAAGGTGAAAACCATTCAGCATCATATCAAGGTAGCCCTGAGCCGACATATGAGTTATGTAGATAATCTTCGACGAGACATTGTGTTTAAAGTTGGAGACAAGGTGTTTCTACACATATCTCTTTGGAAGAAGGTCGTGAGGTTTGGAAGGGAAGGGAAGTTAAGTCCAAGGTACATCGGCCCCTTCGAGATTCTTGATCGTGTCGGGGTTGTGGCCTATCGACTATCACTTCCACATGACATGGCCAAAGTACATGATGTCTTTAATGTATCCCTCTTAAGGAAGTACATACTAGACCTTTCACATGTACTCTCATCTGAGGTGGTACAATTGGAAGATGATCTTTCTTATGAGGAGCAACCAGTGAAAATATTTGATCATAGAGAAAAAGTTCTATGAAATAAGACAATGCCCCTCGTCATGGGGTTGTGGAGAAACCACAAGTTTGAAGAAGAGACTTGGTAATTGGAGGAAGTGATGAAGTTGTGTTACCCACATCTGTTTTAGTGTGGGAAAAGGAAAATTTCGAGGGAGAAATTTCTTAAGGGGGGAATATTGTAACGACCCAAAGTTTCATTAATGGAAATTCCTCTTGATCTAATTAAATTTCTCTTTCATTTTATATAAAATTACAACTTCTTTAGTTTTATGTTATGAATTTTGACCGTTTCTAATATAGTCGTTGAATAGTGATACCATGATTAGTATAAATATAGGACTTTAACAAATCCAATTTACTCAGACAAAGGAAGTGATGGCCTCATCCAGTAGAATTTCCCCATACGAAGCCCATTTTTCGGAGCTCAGAAAAGAGGTGGTGTCTTTGGGATTCGCCCTTGACCAAGCCCAAGCTGAGCTTCATCATGTCAAGCTCGAACGTGACCGTCTAGAAGAAAAGTGGAAGTTGATTGAAATTACCACTCGAGCAATGTTATCCGAGCCACCCCAAGATTCTGTCACCATCACACACCTTACCCTTTGGTCTTATTCAGCTATTTTATGGGGTTATGTAACAAATAAGTAGTACTATGTTCATGAACATAATTTTTGTATATATTAATGAATATAAATTCTAGTCATTTTTGATACATTGTAAATCGTTTTTAAAAGTACAAATGTTGTTTTTAGTAATTATTTAATTAAGAAATATATTTTATTAAATTAAGATATTTTCGAATTAAATAATTTTTTAATAAAATATTATTATTATTAAATTTATTTTTATTAAATATAAATTATCTTATAATTTTATGAATGCAATTAAAATTTTTATTAAGGTTTGAATATAATTTTTTTCAAAAACCGTGAATTTTTGATAAATGTCAGTTTTTATTTTAAAATTGAAAATTCAAATATTTAGATAATTATTTAGATAAAATAAATTTCATTTTTGGAATTAGGATGTCGAAATTATCCAACGGTGAATTTCTAATAATTTTCCGAGACAGTCACATTTTTGGGTAAATATTAAATACCGTTTAAATATATAATGTGTTTTATGACATAATAAAGACACAATAGTGAAGTAATAAAATACTATAATCTTTATGTTCGGCCAATATATGTTTTAAAATTAAAATAATGTAATTTTGGGTTTGTTTGACTTACTTTTCAAAGCATTAATGGACCCCTCAAGACTTATTCAACACTTTTCTTTTTTAAATTAATTTCCATGGGAGTGTGACTCACCTCCACATAAGAAAAATTATTATTTTAAGAAGTTCAGACTTTGTCCTTATAAAATATTTTTTTCCTCTTCCCTTTTCCAAAAACCATGGGAAAAAGCAATGGGATGGTTTGTGGTTTGGATTAATTTAATATAAGGGGTCCCAAACCTAAATAATAAGGAATTCCATCACCTTTCCTATATAAACCCACCCAAGCTCCCACTTCCTCCTCACTCAAAGCCCTTTTAGTTCGTACAACCTCTTACCTACTCTCTCTAGAATCCTCACAAGGTGACCCAAGCTCCCAAGAAGCCTCTCACAAGCCTCTCTCTAGCCTTTGGAAGCACACTTCCAAGTAAGGGTTTTTTCTTCCTTTCTCATTTTTGTCCAATTTTATTTAAGTTGTTTTTCACATTTAATTTCTATTATGAATGTTGGGGTATGGTTTCTATCCTCCCTCATACTTCGTCCTTTATTTTTGAATGATGGGAGACCCCTTTCTCTCTCATTAAATTCCTCCCATGTACACCCGTTACTATGCTGAAATTCTGAAAGGAACTTCTCTGCCCTCTTTTACATTCAAGCAATATTTTCGAATCATGAATCTAATTTCCATTAAAAATTTTGGGACATGTATCTATATGTCCTCCTTACTGTCCATTACATTTAAATAATATGAGGAACCCATTTCTCTCTCGTCAACCTTTTTTATGAATTCTTATGTCACGCCGTTACGCCGCCGAAATCGCACCGATTTTCTAAGACAATGCCATTGTGTAGTGAATACCATGCCCATTTACCCATAAAGGGTATTCAACTTTATGAACATTTACATATTTATTGTAAAATTTCATGTATGAATTCCACATTCCATTATCATGGAATAAATGATTATGCTTTATGAATCCATGTTTTATGATCCATGTGGCACACTTATGCATGAAATGAAATGTTTAAGAAGGGTGCACCCTTATAGAGCTCCAATGCATTGGGTAAAGTATATTGTCATCATACGTCATGTGCAATGAGTGTTTACTCATGATAATTCAAGTGCAACGAGGTTTACTCATGCTTTATGGTCAATGAGGATTTACTCATGCTCCATGTGCAATGGGCCTTGGCTCATGCTAATTCCATGTTAAGTGTTGTTGAAACATTTCCATGTTATCATTATCATGATTTATCATGCCTTTATGTTCATGTTTCTTTTATGATCTATTGATATGCATATTTTCTAACATGTATTGTACACCTAATGTTATTCCATGTGTACTCCCTTACTATGCTTTATAGCTCACCCTTTTCTTATGCATGTCCTCAAGTTATCCCATGCAATGCTATGTACGAGGCAATGTAGTGGTCATGTATTGGATGTTTTCAATAATGATGTTATATTTCATGTGATATGTTTTTATGTAATGATCTTAATCCCCAAATAAACTAAACCTCCTGATCTTCTTTGTTGTATCAAGTGAATTGTTATCTAATAAATCATGTGTAAGTTTGTAATAAAATCAGGGTTGTCATATGTCAAACCTGTATGATGAAAAAGATCAGAAAACAAAAATTCACATACAGAGAGATAACACAACACTTTTTACTTGGTTCACCACTAAGGGCTACGTCTAAGGAGCATACACCGAAAAGTTATCAGTGCTACCAAATTCCACTAATCTTCACTAGTTGTGCATGACAATGGTTTAGGAACCGTCACTATGTCCCAGGATCATAGCCATTACAAAAGTTCAGGGATAGCTCATTGCGTCCCTCGGGTCACTCCCGTTGACTCCCCCTAGCTCACTGCCCTTGGTGAAGACCCACTCAGTTTATAGACGTGAATGTCACTTCATCATTACAAAAGAATACATCCTCTATTGAATGTAGATGCTCCGTTGAAGTCCATCTTTCACTCATATACTAATCTCAGTTTGCAACGAAGATATCGGGGAATCTTCCAGTTTTCATGCAGCTCCAAAAAGGCCGGCAAACAACAACCTCACCTGGCACGCTTCACCAAGACCGGCATGAAAGTTTCAAGAGCAGCTCTCAAGTCAGTTGCTCGAAAAAAAATTGGTGCGCTGGTGACACAAACCCACATGCGTGACACTACCTCCTTCAACTCGAAACTTGCGCGACTCTGCACATTTAACTCCCAAACTACCTTGGTCGCACAACCAACCACCAGCGCGCAGCCTCTACTTGCGCGACCCAACTACCAATTTCACGACTAAACCACTTGCATTAAGAGAGCTTAAAAAATATAAAATTATTGATCTTCGTTACAAATGTGGTGGGTGGTCCTCTATTTATAGGCAAATTGGACCCCCTGTGCGATGGCGCGCAAGTGTCCTCATGGAACTCAAGTCCCTGCGCACACCTCCAACCGCCCTAGCCTCTATCGTGCAACTCACTTGTGAAACCCAACCAATACTTGAACGACCTACTTTCATTTACCATATTTTGATGTTATGATCATGAAGAACAACCAGAACGCAAGATTCCAAACCACCTACGCATCTGCGCGCAAGTCATTTCTCGGCGCACAGGTCACTTGTGCGACCAACCCAAAACATGCGTGGCCCTTATCCCTTTTTCATTTCTCAATGTTGTAATCTTGAAAAACATATGGAACACATGTTTCCTCACCTTCAAGTACATGGAGTGCAATTCTCTTTGCCAAAAACAATTTTCTCCATTTGTCAATTTTGCTGGCCAAAAATTTGGAAAACACTGGGAAATGGTGCCACCACCAATAATGTTGTCTGGTTGAACTGTTTGATCACATTGCTGGTACACATTCGGAAAATCCACTGAGGATTGAAAAAAAACACAAACCGTACTAAAATTTATGCATATAAGTCCATGGTTCCAACAATCTCCCCCATTGGGTTTGTTGGAAATCAAAAAAAAATTCAACAGATCCCCATCCATGTGCAATCCAAAAACACAAGATTCAACTTAGCCAACACTCTAAGTCTGCGTGAGCAATGATCGGTGTAGAAAACAAGAGAGGAACCATGAATTGGGTTCCAGTGTGTTGGAATTCTCAATGATTCCAAAGAATCATTACATGACCGATGTATTCCTTCTCATCCTTCGCATCCTATTACTGACACTGAATTTGCATCATGTCATAAGAGAATTACATGCCTGAACATGCCTGAATTTATTCCTTTTTCCCCCATTGACAATAAACCCAAAGACCGTTAATTTTTTCAATTTACAACTCAAACCATACTCCCCTCGGATAGTATCTCCCCCAGAAACCTACATCGCATCCATAAACATAAAAACAGTTATCACAATTGGGGAGAGGGGTTTTTCATAACCTCCTTATGAACTAGGAGGTGGATGAACATCGAGGTTCAACCAATACTTCTCAAAAATTTCTGCTAGCAATGGCTTAGTCAGGATAGCAGCCACATTCTCATCAGTTCCAACATGGTCCATTCTAATCACTCCTTGCTCAACTTTTTCTTTGATAAAGTGATACCTGATTTCAATATGTTTTGTATGATAATGATGAACATGATTCTTCATAAGATCAATTGTTCTCTTGTTATCAGAGTAAATACCCATTGGTTACATCACCTCATCACCAATATCTATTAGTTGATGCTTCATCAATATCAGTTGAGTGCATGCCATTGTGGCGGAGATATACTCAGCTTCAACAGTACTAAGATAAGTACTTTATTGTTTCTTGCTCAACCAGCCAACACATTTATTTCCAATATAGAATGCTCCACCACTAGTGGACATTGTGTGAATTACATATCCAACCCAGTAAGAATCAGAAAATGATGATAACTCACTATCTCTTCCTACAACAATGTATTAGCCACAATTGTGAGTACCTTGAATATACCTCATGATTATTTTTACCGTTGTCATATGTTCCTCTTTTAGATTACTCTAAAAGTGGTTTGTAAGACATGTGGAAAAGACAATATCTGGTCGTGTCGCTGTCAGGTATAGTAGGCTCCCCATGATCCTATTGTACATGGTGGGATCTAGAGAGGTCCCATATTCATGTTTTCCATGTTTAGTTCCAATTGCAATTGGAGTTGATAGTGGTTTGGAGTCTTGAATATTAAACATCTTTAGAAGCTCTATTGCATACTTTTCCTAAGAAATGAAAGTGTATTTCTTCTTTTGAACCACCTGCATCCCCAAGAAATATGTGAGCTCTGCAATCATATACATTTTGAATTATGATTTCATGTGATTTGAAAATTCATCCACTGATTTCTGCCTGCTGCCACCAAATATGATATCATCAACGTAGACCAGAACCTTAAATTTATCTTCTAGAGAATTATTCACATAGTGATTGTGATCTACTCCTCCACTATTGAATTCCAACTTCTTGAGATAAGAATGCATCCATGAGAACCACGCCCTTGGTTCCTGCTTTAAACCATATAGAGCTTTCTCCAGTTTACAGACCTTTGTTTCATCAGTACCTAGAACAAAACCCACTGGTTATTCAATGTAGACTTCTTCTTCTAGAAAACCATTCAAGAATGTTGTCTTGACGTCCATTTGATATACATTATATCCTCTTTGAAGTGCCATGGCATGGAAAATCCTGATTGATTCCAATCTAGCCATTGGAGCAATGGTCTCTTCAACATCAATGCCTTAAATCTGTGATTATCCTTTACATACATGTGGTTCCTTGTTTCTGATGACACTTCCATGCTCATCAAACTTATTTTTGAAGATCCATTTGGTACAAATCGCATTGTGACCTTTGGGTCTCTGGATAAGATCCCATGTCTGATTCTTGTCAATCCGATCTAATTCATCATTCATGGATTTCAACCAAGATTCATCCTCTGTAGCTTCATTGAATGAAGGTTCCACAACTAACAGAAATGCAGATTGCGAGTAATTCCTCGTCCTTCTTCTTTGAGTGGGTGAACTCTTGTCCCGAATTATGTTGGATGGATCAATCTCAGCTCTTCGATTTCTCCTGTGAGGTTTAGTTGCATTTTCTTCAGCCATAGTTTCTTCTTCTGAGTCAACATCATGATGTGACTGCTTTGTTTTTTGTTCACATTCCTCTATTTCTTTATTTGTATTTACTCTATGTTCACATTCCTCATTAACTTCTTTATCATCAGCATATGTATTATTGGAAGCATTTTTGGTTTTCAATTTAATTATCATAACATAATTGCTTTACACAATCCTCCCCAAGCATTTATTGAAACACTTGTAGGATTTTCTGTTCATTGGATACCCATGAAAAATTCTTTCATAATAATTGTCTCCAAAATTACATTGATTTCTTTCTTTATTCCAGATGAAATAGTTGATTCTGAAAACACGGAAGTATTTCAACAAAGGCTTCCTTCCATGACACAATTCGTATGGTGTCATCGTTTCTCCCATATAAAGCCCTGTTCGATTATGAATGTGCACTGCAGCTTCAATAGCCTCCTTCCAATAATGGAAAGTGATACCAATCTCAGTCAGCATAGTCGTGGCCATATTGTTGACCTATCGATTCCGATGCTCAACAACTCCATTTTGTTATGGAGTTCTCACAACAACTACCTCATGATGTATTCCATGTATTTCTAGTTAATTTTCAACCTCAATGGACGTGTATTCCCCTCCATTTTCAGATTGAGGGACTTTTTTGGTCGTCCAATATCATTCTCGGAAATCCGGTGATAAGTTTTCATGCAATCAATTACTTGTCGCTTCCTGTGAATCACCATTACAAAAGACATTCTCCTATAACCATCAATGAAAAAGACTATGTACCTATCTCCATGGGTTCCGGCAACATTTATTGGACCACATACATCTGTATTAATGAGATCAAGAAGGTGTGATGCCCTTTTTTACTTCGGCCAATAAGAACTACAGACCAGATTCCCACGAATGCAAGAATCACATGAATTTTCCCGTTAACATTTCAAAATGGGGATATCCATGACTATATTTAGCATAGATATCGTATCCATGACATTTTGGTTAATGTGACCTAGCCTTTGATGCCACAAATTATTTTCTTCTTCAACATAAAAATAGCAGGTGTTTACATTGCTATCAACCTGATATAAGTTTCCATAAGATCTGCAGCCTTCCATAAGAGAATTCCCTGTATTTCCCTTTATAGTAAATACATTTTTATTGAAGGTTACTATGAGCCCAAAGTCATAGATTTGAATTACACTGAGGATATTGTGGCGAAGACCGTCCCCATAAAAAACATTATTCTTCTTCAGCACTTTGTTGGCGAGAGCAATATTCCCACTGCCTATAATATTAAAAGCACCATCATTACCAAATTGTACCACTCCATCAACCTTCTTTTAAATGTTATTCAAAAGTTCAGGATTTCCTGTCATATGGGATGAGCATCCACTATTAAGGATCCAGGTGCTACTGCTCTTTGTAGCTTTAAGGGATACTTCAGCAAGATTGGATTTCTCGATCTTCTTCTTTTCTTTCCGTGAAATATTGGATTGAGCATAAAATATTGATGGCTTTTTAATACTTTCTTCAACATAATCTGATTATTCATACCCATAATCTTCTTCCAGAGCAGAAAAACTATTTGTGGGAGCAACACCATCAGGAGGGTGAAAATTGGATCATCTTTGAGGGTTGTACGAATTTCTCCTATCGTACCTCTTCCAGTTATACATATATTTGTGGAAAAAGTTAGAACAATGAAAACAGTAACCATAGAATAAATTTATTCTATAAGATGAATGATATGAAATCAGTCTACTTTGTTGACTTCCTAGATCTTCCCCATTCATGTATCTCCTTGCATCTTCGCATTAATACATGGTATGGCCTAGATAACCACATAACTAACGCTTAATGAGAGGAAATGTATTCTCACTTGAATTTCTCCCCATAACTTATTCCTTGGGAGAATCGTTGAACTGCCATTCATTTCTGAATGTTTGGGGGTAATTTTCAGGTCTTCTTTTAGTTTGGATTGAGGGTTTCTTTTTCAGCATTTTAGGTAATGTATCAGCATGTCCAACTTTCATCTTGTCTTTATTTTGGCTCTCTTTTGCTACAGTAGTTGATCTCTCAGCTTCACAGCCAATTCCACTCTTTCCCATGCAAGCCGGTTGTCGATCACTTAAAATTTTTCTGACCCCATCTGAACCACACATGGCTCTTGCTAGTAATTCTTCATCTGAAAATATTACAAAATAAAATTTCTTCATTCCTTCATTGGTGGTTGATTGACATTAAATTTTAATTCTAAGAGTAACAACTTCTTCCTCATGTCCCTCAACCTTCATGGACTTCTCTTCCAATCTGGATGAATGGCCATTTATGACGTTTTCTTGTTCTTCAATTTTATACTTTAGTACCACAACATGTTCTCTGCTTTCAAGGAATTAAGACTGAACACTCACTCGTTCTCTAGACTTTGAATCTCAACTTCATCCTCATCAACATATTCTGATGATTATTCCACCATTTCCATCCAATTATTGCATCTCTAACATTTATTCTCAAGCTTGGAAAAAGCATCCTTAATTTGATTCTTTGAATCACCATTAGAAGTAATCTGATTATCTCTACCTTTATTGATCGAGGGTTCTGAATTTTCAACGGTAGCCATAATGGAAGCATGATTTCCTATTTTAAATTTGGATTCATTTTCTTCACAAAATTTAGTATCCCCATATTCCTCTTCACAGAAAAACCAATTCCTCTTTATTTTCATTCCAGATTTGAAGTCTCTATTTTTTTAAAAAAAATTGAGGCTTATCGATGTTCAAATCTTCACTATCTTCATAATTTATCTTTCTTAAACACTGAGAAGAAATGTTCCCAACTTTTCCACAGTGAAAACATGCGAGAGGTAACTTCCCTTTGAATTTCCATTTTCCCTTCTCGAACTTCTTTCCAATGAGAGAAATAATTTATTTTTCTTCTTCATCTTCACCGCTAATATCTTTTTAGATTTTCATTTTATCCATGGCCTTGAATTCCATTTTCTTGCTCACACAATTTGTAGCATCTTCTGGTTTTACTCTCATTTCATATGCTACCAAGCTACTAAGTATATCATCCAAAGAATGTTTGGAAATATCGTTTTCCTCCAGTGCAGACTCCTTTACATTGTACAGGGGTGTAAGTGTTGTTAATATTTTCTTTACAATATCAATGTCTTTGATTTCCTCGCCTAGACCCCGAATTGGTCCAACCACATTAGTAATTCGATTGAAGAATGGGTCTGCATTCTCGTCTGGATGCATATTTAGATCATCACACCGATTTTCCATGACTTTTAATTTTCCCTCTTTCACTTTGCTATATCCTTCCTAAATTTTTTCGAGTTTATCGCACATTGATTTTTTTGAGGTGTAACTCATTACCTTTAGATAGATCTGATCAGAAAGGGTTGCGGTGATGATATTATGTGCTTTAGAATCCTCATCAAGAATTTGAATGTCTGCATTAGTCATAGCCAGGACTATTGGATCAGTGACATTTATACCGTGAACAGTGTAAAACATAACATCCAATCTAAGGGATCTTAGATGAGGTCTTCTTATGATCTTCCAAATCTGAAAACTAATTCCATCAAAGAGAAGGGATCCCCTGACATTGACTATATTCTCCATGAAAACATTGGAAAGATTCAACACCAGTAACCTCCCTCTGATACCACCTGTAGGACCCCGGGACACCCTGAGAGGGGACGGGTGAATCAGGGTGACAACTTTTTCTATTAATTAGACGGATCATGTTCCCACCTTGGTAGGATCTTGTTAAACCTGTATGATTTAAAAAGATCAGAAAACAAACATTCAGATACAAAGAGATGACACATCACATTTTACATGGTTCACCACTAAGGGCTACGTCCAACGAGCATACGCCGAAAAGTTGTCATTCGTACCAAATTACACTAATCTTCACTAGTTGTGGATTACAATGGTTCGGGAATAGTCACTCTATCCGAGGCTCACTACCTTTAAAAAAGTTCAGGGATAACTCACTGCGTCCCTCGGGTCACTCCTGTTGACTCCCCCTACCTCACTGCCCTTGGTGAAGTCACTCTCAGCTTATCGATGTGAATGTCTCTTCATCATTTCAAAAGAATACATCCTCTGATGAATGTAGATGCTCTGTTGAAATCCAATTTTCACTCGTATACTAATCTCAGTTTTCAACAATGATATAAAGCAATCTTCCAGTTTTCGTGCAGCTCCAAAAAGGCTGGCGAACAACAACCTCAACTGGTGTGCTTCTCCAAGACCGGCGCGCATGTTTCAAGAGAAGCGCACAAGTCACTTGTGCTGAACAAAACCAGTGCGTAGGTGACACCAACCCACTTGTGCTACACTTCCTCCATCAACTCCAAACTTGAGCGACTATGCACCTTTAACCCCCAAACCGCCTAGGTCGCACAACCAACATCCGACACACAACCTCTACTTGTGTGACCCAACTACCACTTGTGCGACTAAACCACTTGCACCACGAAAGATCGAAATATCTCTAATTCTTGAACTTCGTTACAAATGAGGTGGGTGGTCCTCTTTTTATATGCAAAGTGGACCCCCTGCACGGTGGTGTGCAAGTGTCCTCACGACACGCAAGTCCTGGAGAGCAGCTCCAACTGCCCTAGCCTCTGCCGCGCAACTCACTTGCACGACCCAACCAATACTTACGTGAAATACATTCCTTTTCCATGTTTTGATGTTCTGATCATTAAGAACAATCGGAAAGCAAGTTTCCAAACCCCCTACGCATCTGCGTTGACTTCCTTTCTCGGCGTGCATGTCACTTTTGCAACCATCCCAAAACCTATGTGGCCCTTATCCCTTTTCCATTTTCCATGTTCTGATATTGAAAAACATATGGCACTCATGTTTCCTCTCCTTCAAGTACACGACACACAATTATCTTTTCCAAAAACACTTTTATCAATTTGTTGATTTTCCGGCCCAAAATTTTTGCAAACACTGCGAAATGGAGCCACCTTGAATACTGTTATATGCTTGAACTATTTGATTACATTGTTGGTACACATTCTGAACATCCACTAAGGATTGAAAAAAAACACAAACCATCATAAAATTCATGCATAGAAGACTATGGTTCCATCAATCTCCCCCTTTGGGTTTGTTGGAAATAAAAAAATAAATTCTATAGATCCCCATTCATGTGAGAACTAAAAACACAAGAATCAACTCAGCCAACTCTCTAAGTCTACGTGAGCAATGCTCGATGTATAAAACAAGAGAGGAAGCATGAACTGGGTTCCAGTGTGTTGGAATTCTCAATGACTCCCAAGAATCTTTACATGACCAATGTATTCCTTCACATCCTTATTGTCATATCACTAACACCGAATTCGCATCATCTCATATGAGAATTACATTCATGAACATGCCTGAATTTATTCCTTTCTCCCCCAATGACAATAAACCCAAATAGCAGCAATTTGATCAATGTACAGCTCAAACCATACTCCCATGGATAGTATCTCCCCCAAAAACCAGCATCACTTCCATAAACATATAAAAAAGTTATCATAATCGGGGAGATGGGTTTTTCGTAAACTCTTTATGCACTGGGAGGTGGCCGAACACTGAGGTTCAACCGATGCTTCTCAAACATTTCCGTTGGCAGTGGCTTGGTCAGGATATCATCCACTTGTTCACTAGTTCCCACATGGTCCATTCTAATCACTCCTTGCTCAACATTTTCTTTGATAAATTGATACCTGATTTCAATATATTTTTTACGATAATGCTGAACATGATTCTTTGTATGATCAATTGTTCCCTTATTATAAGAGTAATTTACCATTGGTTGCTTCACCTAATCACCAATATCTGTTTTTGTTGCTTCATCCATAGCAGTTGAGTGCATGCCTTTGTGGCGGAGATATACTCAGCTTCAGCAGTACTAAGAGAAGTACATTCTTGTTTCTTTATCAACTAGCCAACACATTTATTTCCAATATAGAATACCCCACCACTGGTGGACTTTCTGTCAATTACATTTCCATCCCATTAAGCATCAGAAAATGATGATAACTCGTTGTCTCTTTCTTCATCAAAGTATAATCCACAATTGTGAGTACCTTGAATATACCTCATGATTCTTTTTACCGCTGTCATATGTTCCTCCTTTAGATTACTCTGAATGTGGGCTGCAAGAAATGTGGCAAAGAAAATATATGTTTGTGTTGCTGTCAGGTACAGTAGGCTCCCAATGATATTCTTGTACATGGTGGGATCTATATAGGTCCCATTTTCATGCTTTCCAAGTTTCGTTCCAACTGCAATTGGAGTTAACATTGGTTTGGAGTCTTGAATATTAAACTTCTCCAGCATCTCTCTTACATAAATTTCCTAATAAATGAAAGTGTATTCCTTCTTTTGAATCACCTGCAGCCCCAAGAAATATGTGATCTCCCCAATCATAGACATTTCAAATTTTGATTTCATGTGATTTGCAAATTCTCCCACTCATTTCTGCCTGGTGCCACCAAATATGATATCATCAACGTAGACTAGAACAATGAAATGATATTTTAGAGAATTATTCACATAAAGATTTTGATATAATCCTCCTCTTTTGAATTCCAGCTTCATGAGATATGAATCCAGCCACGAGTACCACGCCCATTGTGCCTGCTTCAAACCATATTGAGATTTATTCATTTTGCAGACCATTGTTTCATCAGTACCTAGAACAAAACCCACTTGTTTTTCAATGTAGACTACTTATTCTAGAACACCATTCAAGAATTTTGTTTTGACATCCATTTGATATACTTTATATCCTCTTTGGAGTGCCATGGAAAGGAAAATCCTGAATGATTCTAGTATAGCCATTGGAGCAATGGTATCTTCAACATCAATGCCTTAAATCTGTGAGTATCCTTTACATAGCAGACATTCCTTTTTTCTGAGGCACATTCATGCTCATCAAACTTATTTTTGTAGATCCATTTGGTACCAATCACATTGTGACCTTCGGGTCTCTGGAAAAGATCCCAGTTCTGATTTCGATCAATCTGATCTATTTCTTCATTCATGGACTTCACCCAAGATTCATCCTTGGTAGCTTCTTCGAATAAGGATTGCTCCACAACTGAAACATATACATATTGCGTGTTATTCCCCATCCTTCTTATTTGAGTGGGTGAAATCTTGTGCCAAATTATGTTGGATGGATTAATCTCAGCTCTTCGAATTCTCCAGTGAGGTTTAGTTGCATTCTCTTCAGCCACAATTTATTGTTTAGATTCTTCTTTTGAGTCAACATCATGATGTGACTACTGAGTGTTTTGTTCACCTTGCCCTATTTCTGTATTGGTATTTACTCCATGTTAATATTCAACTTCATCTTCTATCTCATCAGCATAGGTATTAATGGAATCATTTTGGGTTTCCCCTTCAATGATCATAAAATCATTGCTATGCTCAATCCTCCCCAAGCATTTATTGAGGCACTTGTAGGCTTTGCTATTCATTGGATACCCATGAAAAATTCCTTCATCAGCATTGTCTCCAAAATTCCCTTAATTTCCTTCTTTATTCCAGATGAAAGATTTTCTTCCAAAAACACGGAAGCATTTCAATGAAGGCTTCTATCCATGCCACAGTTCGGATGGTGTTTTCGTTTCTACCATATAAAGCCCTATTCGATTTTGAATGTGCACTACAGCTTCAACATCCTCCTTCTAGTAATGGCGAGAGATACCACTCTCAATCATCATAGTCCTGGCCATATTGTTGACCTATCGATTCTGAGGCTCAACAACTCCATTTTGTTGTGCAGTTCTCACAACAGCTACCTCATGCTGTATTCCTTGTTTTTATAGGTAATTTTCAAACTCAATTGATGTGTATTCCCCTCCATTGTCGGATTGTGGTAATTTTATTTTCCATACAGTATCATTCTCGGAAATCCGGAGATAAGATTTCATGCATTCAAGTACTTGTCGCTTCCTTTGAATCACCATTACACAAGCCATTCTTCTATAATCATCAATTAAAAGGACTAATTACCTTTCTCCATGGGTTCCTGAAACATTTCTTGGTCCACATACGTCCGTATGAATGAGATCAAGAAGATGTGATGCCCTTTTATTCTTTGGCCGATATAACTACAGACCAACATCCCATGAATCAATGAATCAGAAGACTTTTCCAGTTCACGTTTCAAAATGGGGATATCCATGACTATCTTCAGCTTAGATATCTTTTCCATGTCATGTCGTTTAATGTTCCCCAGAATTCGATGCCACAAATTGTTTTCTTCTTCAAGACACAAATATTAGGAGTTTACTTTGATTTCAACCTGCTATAAGTTTCCATCTATTCTACATCCTTTCATAAGAGAATTCCCTGTTTATCCATTTATAGTGAAACCTTTTTGATTGAAGGTTAATATGAGCCGTGAGTCATAGAGTTTACTTACACTGAGGAGATTGTGGCGAAGACCATCCACATAAATAACTTCAGTCTTCTTCATATCTCTGTTGGTGAGAGAAGTATTCCCACTGACTTTAATCATCAAAGAACCATCATTACCAAACCGTATTGTTCCATCAACCTTATTTTCAATGTTCTTTAAAAGTCCAACATTTCCGGTAATATGGAAAGATCACCCACAATCAAGGATTCAGGTGATACGGATCTTTGTAGCCTTGAGGGCTACTTCTATAATATGGGATTTCTAAATCTTCTTCTTTTATTTCAATGAGATATTGTATTGAGCATAGGATACAGATTGCATGTTAATAAATTAGTCCACATAATCTAATTCATCATACCCATAATCTTCTTCAAGAGTAGATAAACTGTTTGTCAGAGAAACACCATTAGGAGGGTGAAAACTGGCACATCATTGACAGTTGTACAAATTTCTCCTATCGTACCTCTGCCTACAATACATAGATTTATAGAAAATGTTAGAACAATGAAAATAGTAACCATAGAATATATTTCTTCTATATGATGGAGGATAATAATTCGGTCTATTTGTTGACTTCCCCAATCTTCCCCATTCAAGTAGTTCCCTACCTTTTTGCAGTATGACATGGTATGGCCCAGATAACCACAGAACTGACACTTCATGACATGAAATTTCTTTTCACATAAATTTGTCATCATGATTTCTTCCTTGGGATAATAGTTGAACTGCCTTTCATTTCTGAATGTTTGGGGGTAATTTTCAGTTCTTCATTTAGTTTGGATTGATGGTTTCTTTTTCATCATTTTAGGTAATGTATCAGCATGTCCAACTTTCATCTTGTCTTTCTTTTGCCTCGCTTTACCTCCAGTACTTGATGTCTCAGCTTCACAGTCCATTCCACTCTTTCCCATGCAATTGGGTCGTTGATCACATAAGAATTGTACAGCCCCATCTGAACCACACATGGCTCTCGCTAGTAATTTTTCATCATAGAATCTTCCAAAATAGATTTTCTTCTTTCCTTCATTGGTTGTTCATTGAAATTCAATTTTACTTCTAAGACATACAACTTCTTACTCATGTCCCTCAACATTCTTGTACTTCTCTTCCAGTCTAGATGAAAGGTCATTTATGACCTATTAATGTTCTTAAATTTTATGATTTAGTTCCAAAAAATCATCCGTGCTTTCAAGGAATGAAGACTAAACTCCCACTAGTTCTTCTAGTATTTGAATCTTTGCTTCAAGATCATCAACATATTTTGATGATTCTTCCACCATTTCCTTCCACTTATTTCATCTCTAACATTTATTCTCAAGCATGGAAAAATAATCCTTAATATGAGTCTTGGAATCACCATTATAAGTAATATGATTATCCTTACCTTTATTGATCGACGGTTATAACTTTTCAATGGTATACATCATGGAAGCATGCTTTCATAATTTAAATTCAGGTTCTTCTTCTTCACAAAATTCAGTATCCTCATCTTATTATTCACAGAAAAAACTCTTCCTCTGTTTTGTTTTTCAGATTGGAAGTATCTCTTTTTGAAAAATATTTTTCCAGGCTTCTCGATGTTCTAATCTTCACTATCGTCATCATTGATCTATTTTAATCACTGAGAAGAAATGTGCCCAACTTTTCCACAATGAAAACCTTTGAGAGGTAAATTCCCTTTGAATTTCCCTGTTCTCTTCTGGAACTTCTTTGCAATGAGAGAATGAATTTCGTTTTCATCTTCATTTTCACCGCTAATATATTTTGAGATTTTCAGTTTATCCATGAAAATGAACTCCATTTACTTGCTCACACAAGTTGTAGCATCTCGTGGTTTTACTCTCATTTCATATGCTACCAGGCTGCTGAGTTTATCATCCAGATAAAGTTTGGAAAGATCTCGTTCCTCAAGGGATGACACCTTTGCATTTTACATGGGTGGAAGTCTTATTAATATTTTCTTTAAAATATCAATGTCTTTGATTTCCTAACCTAGACCCTGAATTCCTTCAACCGCTTTAGTAATTCTATTGAAGAATGAGTATACATTCCCGTTTGGATGCATCTACAGATCATCAAATCGATTGTGCATGACTTGTAATTGTTCCTCCTTCACTTTTCTATCTCCTTTATAAAAATTTTCGAGTTTACCCCACACGGATATGGATGAGGTGAAACTCATCAACATTAGATCGATCTGATTAGAAAGGGCTTCAGTGAGTGCATTTTATGCTTTAGCATCTGCATCAAGAATTTTCATGTCTGCATCATTCCTAGTCAGGCCTCTTGGATCAGTGACATTTATACCTTGCACTGTGGAAAACAGATCTTCCATTCCATGGGATCTTAGATGAGATCTCATTCTGTTCATCGGAATCTGAAAATTACATCCATCGAAGAGAGGGGCTCCCCTGACATTGACTGCATTCTCTATGAGAACAAAGGACAGATTGAACACCACTAACCTCCCAATGATACCACCTGTAGGACCCCGGGACACCCTGAGAGGGGAGGGGTGAATCGGGGTGACAACCTTTTCTTTTAATGAGATGGATCTTGTTCCCACTTTGGTAGAAACTAGTTAAACATGTATGGTGAAAAATATCAGAATACAAACATTCACATACTGAGAGATGACACAACACTTTTTACTTGGATTACAACTAAGGGCTACGTCCAAGGAGCATACACCGACAAGTTCTCAGTCATATCAAAATCCACTAATATTCACTAGTTTTGGATAACAATGGTTGGGGAATATTTACTCTTTCCCTGGCTCACTGCCTTTACAAAATTTTAAGGATAGCTCACTGCGTCTCTCTGGTCACTCCCGTTAACTCCCCCTGGCTCACTGCACTTGGTGAAGTCATGCTCAGTTGATAGACATGAAGGTCTCATCATAATTGCAAAATAATGCACCCTATGTTGAATGTAGATGCTCTGTTGAAGTCCAACATTCACTTGTATACTAATCTCAGTTTTCACTGATGATATCGGGCAATCTTCCAGTTTTCATGAAGCCCCAAAATGGCTGTAGGAAAAAAACCTCACCTGGCGCGCTTCTCCAAGAACGATGTGCATGTTTCAAGAGCGACGCATAAGTCACATGCACGGAACAAAATCGGCACATAGGTGACACAAACCCACTTGCAAAACACTTCCTCCTTCAACACCAAACTTGCGCGACTCTGCACCTTTAACTCCCTAACCGCCTTGGTCACGCAGCCAACAACCAGTGCATAACCTCTACTTGTGTGACCCAACTACCACTTGTGTGACTAAACCACTTGCATTAATAGAGCTCAAAAAATCTCAAATTCTTGAACTTTACTAAAAATGAGGTGGGTTGTCCTTTATTTATAGGAAAATTGGACTCCCTGTGCGGTGGAGTGCAAGTGTCCTCACGGTACGCAAGTCCCGACGCACAGCTCCAACCGCCCCAGCCACTGTCGCGCAACTCCCTTGCACGACCCAACCAATACTTCCAGGACCTAAATTCCTATTACATATTTTGAAGTTCTGATATTGATGAAAAACTGTCGTGCAAGTTTCCAAACCTCCTAGGCATCTGTGTGCAAGTCCTCTCTCAGCGAGTAGGTCACTTGCACGACTATCCCAAAACCTCCACGACCCTTATCCCATTGCCATTTTTACATGTTCTGATCATGAACAACATATGGTTTGAATGTTTTCTCTCCTTCAAGTACATGGATCACATGTCTCTTTTCCAAAAACACTTTTCTCCATATGTCGATTCTCAGGCCCAAAAATTTGGCAAACACTGGAAAACGGCGCCACCTTCAATATTGTTGTTTATTTGAACTGTATGATCACATTGCTGGTACATATTCTGAACATCTACTGAGGATTAAAAAAACACAGAACATACTTCAATTCAAGAATAGATGACCATGGTTCCAACATAAATTGAGTGTGTGACACTCTAGGCCTATTTCACAGTTGAATTTAAGATGAACCCTAATGTCCACGGTTATCTTCTATCAACATGGAATGGTACCCATAGTAAAATATATTAATGGGGAAATGAAATATCACCTCATACAAATTATTACATTGTAATATAATCTCTTTATCACAATATCTTAAATCATTAAGTTTCCAATCTGGTGCCATCAATCTATATGCCTGATATCTCAATCTTTGAATTTTCGGAAATAGAGAATTCTTATTGATCACCGTGTACATGGATTTATATACATTATATAATTTCCATCAATGAGCATGAGATATTGAATTCCAATAAATAATTGTTCCGTAGTTCCTTGAAACGTGTATTCTGGTATTAAGAATCACAACTTCTAGGTGGTTTCCATTGGATTAAATTATTGATCCAGAGTCATCCAGCAGTTATTTATCCAAAAGGGACCGACTTTCCAAATGCAGTGTTTGTTATGTTTGAACTCCATGACACTTAAGAATGGGTATTGGTTGAGTTTATGGGAGCTCAGAATCATCACACCCTTTGGGGTGGGGGGATTATTGTCTACACTCGGACGCTCTTTTTTAATTTAATTTTTTTTCAATAATCCTTATTAATTCACCATGTATATCGTAAGTATCCCAGTGAATTTTAAATCACTAAATAACTTGGGTAATTTTTAGAATCCTCGATAAGAATTCACGGTTATTCATTAATGGAGATATCAATTTGTATTTGAGGTTCTCCATAAATAGTATCCTCTAATATACTATTTCATGATTTATTAAATCATAATTATGATGATATATACTTTTAATCCCCTTAGTGGTGCACTAGGGAATTTATCGTCATCCATGGTGGCGAAGGTTTGGTTTGATCTTGTGATTGTGCCCATAAAATGGGCTACCTAAAAATCCGTGTAAAAGGAATCAGAGCCCTCGTAGTCTAGTGCCACGGAAAATGACACATCACAACTTTTATGGTCATGTGATAAGGACCTAGCCATACAATTGAATTTCATTCTGTATGAAAATATAAGAAGAAGGTTCTTAGTTAAAACATAGTGTGGTACTTATGCTGAAGCAGCCCAAGAACATTAAAGGATATGTGTTTCTATGTAGGATCTGACCCTGTTGGGAATATGGAACAAGGAGAACAAGGATGATTTAATGTATTGGGTTTGAACCTGAAGGAGTCATCCTACATATCCACTATAAATGAGAGTCAAATCCTACATAGTTCGATTAGTCTCATAGGAGATTATATTTCTTTTAGAGAAATGTTATTGGGATTACTTCTGATTAGTCACTAAAAGTGGCTAATATTTATTGTTAATATCTTTAAATTCATTGTTCCAAAGTCCATAAACATTGTTTTTAGTGCATTAAATAAATAGAACTTCATTTCTCATCAAAAATGAAATTCATGTTTAAAATGAAAATTTGGGCCCAATTATTCATTTGTTTGTTGACAATATTATATTCATTTTCTGAATTTGAAATTTCGGGATATGATTTATCACTTTGTTTAGAAAATTTTATCTTTTAGGTCCGATGGATTAATCCCAAAGAAATATGGATAATTTTACGCCTGAAGCCAGAAACTTGCTGGAAAAAGCATAATGGGCCTAAGGCCCATCAAACAAATGTGGGGCCCAGAAATCAAGCCCAATGAATCTCAAATTTATACAGTAGAAAGATAAAAATATTAGGATCATTTTATTCAACTGTGGATGGAGCTAATTCTGATGTTATCATGATGATAAAGGGATCTGAAGTTGAGATTTAAATGGTGGACATGACATTAATGCTCAAACATCTGTCCCACCATTTCGACTATAACATCCAAACGATTGAGCGAAATTTCCTGACATTTTTAAAACTCATAGAAGACAGATGGATGAAGCTATTTCTCTTCTACAGCCCCTCTGGATTCGGCTTTATTCAATTTAGAATTCACACGTCAATGTGGAGGAAGAATCTGGAGAGTTTTCCGGGTCAAATTCGAAAAATCAATTTCCTTTTGATTATTAACCCTCCATTTGACTGAATTAATTGTTTGGGGGTGAATTAATTGATGGGGGATGTACCTAAGGCTCCTAATATGCCTATATAAGGAGCTAGTGGTGAAGGTAATGGGGTGGAATATTTTTCTTATCATCTTGGATGCTTTGTTTCATTGTAATGTTTTGCTTCCAAATTTCCTTTGTAATGTTTTCCATTTCCATGTAAGTTTATTTTTTTTATCTTTATGTTCTTAATAAACTTCTTTCTCATATATATTTTCCATTTCATTTATTAAAACTTTATAATCACAAATCACAGTGATATCTATGTGTTGTTGTGAATTAGTTCACACATAGGTGTGAATTTCATTCACACACACGGAGGAGTGCTCGTTATTTCCACGGTTTTAATTTCTTCAATCCAATTCTTGTTTGCCATCTTCTGCCCACCATTGAGAGTATACCATCAATGGAGGGCTAAAATCTTAAACGGTTGATCTTAGGAGGATGCAAAGGCTGGATTGAATGTTATTTTATGAACGAATTGTTGTTAATTGGATAATTAATTTAAGACATCCATTCTTCATTTATTTCTACTCTTCATCTTTACTGTGTTTGAGGAAAATAAATTCAATTACTAAATGACCATATACCTCGGAGAGATCATGAATTTGGTTCTCTAAGTGTATAGGGGATTAGTAATTGTGTTTATTAAGCACCAAACCAGAAAATGATGAAGGTAGTGTTATTTTTGAAGAATGGATTCATCAAGAATTAATAAAACCAAAATTGTTTAAAGAAGTAAAATTCATTCAATCCACCCCGAGCATAATCCTAGATCAACCCATTTTCATTAAATTGAATTCATGTAGGTTTCTTAGTGTTATTTAAACTATCCAAAATCGATCCCAATGTTGGCTACTTCAAAGCCCATCCCGCACCAAATCATAGCGTCTCAAGGTTACTTCTTCGGTCCCTGTGGATTCGATCCCTACTTGTACTTCAACGACCGCTTTTACCAGTAGGGTAAATTTGGGCGCAACCAAATTTTGGCGCCGTTTCCGGGGACCCAAGTAAGTACCTTAGACACTCATCTTCTTTTCTCACCCCAAATTCTCTATTCTCTCCCATATTTCTCTTATCTTTTCCCCTTTCTATTTTCGTGTGCCCAAAAAAAATCCAAATCCAAATTTCATTCAAATCCAATGGAGTATCATCAACAATATCCCTTCACAAACTCAAGATTTAATCAGTTTGAAAATCAAAAATGGGAATCCCCTCAGATAGAAAAATACTTTGATAAACACTTGAATGATTACCCCACACCGGATAACATGAACAATCAATGGGATGCTGAATGTTTAAAAGATCAATTTCCATACCTATCAAGAATGATTAAAAATATGAATAATGAGGAAGTCCATGATGTCAAAACATCTATCAATCCTAATCCTGAAACAATTCTTCAAAAATTGTGTGAACAAATGGAAAAAATGAATTCAGAGGTATCAAGTTTTAGACAATAACTTCAAATCATTAAAACTTTTGTGGACCCCATTCCCACTCAAACCATCCCTTACTCAATATTGATAGAAGAATCTTGTAACACACAAACCCATCATGCCTTTATTGAAGAACCAACCATTAGATTTGGGATAGTTGAAGATAATAAAGGAATAGTTGATGGGTTCTTAAATCAAGAGGAAATTAATTTTATGGATTCACAAGGGGAAAATTTGTCTTCATGGATTGAGTGTTCGAAATATTACTCCAATAACAATTTTTTAGAATCACCGATCATTGAACCATTGGGAGATATAACGAATATTTTGTCTATACCCACTCATGAAATTAAAATGTAAATTTTTGGTGATGAATCATCTTTTCAAAAGGAACCAATTCTTTCAAATGTTTTTAAAGAAGACACCATTTTTTATTCAAATTATCATTCTTCTTTAGGAAAATTCAATGAAACTGAACTCAAAATTATAATCCTTCCTTCCCCACTCAAGAATCCCTCTATTTATGAAAACCTAGACCATTCAATTATCATCCATTTTCATCAAGAATCTCACAAAGTAGGAATGAACCTTGAAATATTAGGAAATACTCAAAATGAAACTCAATCAACCATTACCGAAATTCCTTGGACTTTCACACTCATTGTTAAGCATGGGATTTCACATGAAAAAAATTCTAAAAAAAAGAATAATCTGAATCTTGTTGAGTTGGATAAAAATGGGGTCCTAAAAATGTTGAAAGTTGGAATTGGATAAGTTGGGGGGTTCAAGTCGAGCTAACGACGTTAAACAAAAGCGCTGCATGGGAGGCAACCCATGTTTTTCATGTTTTCTAATAATTTTGAATCATTTTCTTTTTCATATAATAAATTAACATAAGCTGTTGACATATTCTTCTTTTATGAGTAAGGATGGGTATGAAAGGGGAGCGCCATATTCATCCGTGTCACGTGGTGTGATCTTTGAGTAATACCTTACCCAGAAAATATAAAGAAGACAATATATCATCAGTTTATTTTGTTTTGTTTTATTTGTATGTTTTTATAGGTTAAAAAAATAAAAGGACATGTCATAAGCCATAAGGAAAATCCATTCACCACCATCCAAGACACTGAGACTCAAATCCAGGATTGAAGGGAGACTATGGCATGTGCTATCATCATCAACCACCAGGTGACTTCATTCCATGATTTTCATTTTAAATTTCTTATTTGAACTCCTCTCCTACCCCGTTCTAACTTTTCTTTTCTTTAAACACTGGGGACAATGTAATTCTAAGTTGGGGGGAGATAAAAAATGATTTTTTTTAATAAGAACAAGCATTAAATGAAAAATTCCATTAACCTTGAACATGATAACACACATTGAAAACTCTAAAATTGGATATCAAATAATTTTGTATGCCTTGATTCTGATTTTAATGAAAGTTTAAGTTCATGAGAATAGATTTTGGAAAGTGCGGTTTTCCGATGTAATTTTTCAAAGTTTACATTTTCATCCTCTTAATAAAAATGCCACAATGCACGTCTACTGGATAGTGGGTGTAAATTTGAGTTCTTGGGTCTCTTTCATTATAGAATAGGGTTCTGGGGTCACTTTTAGTTTAATTTGAGTATCCAAAACAAAAAAAAACAAAAAAACAAAAAAAAACAAAAATAAATGACCACATAGAGCAATGTTTTGTCCAAATGCGTGGCGTCCGGCACTTGGGGATCGTGACTCCATAGTTTTCTTGCCCAGAGTTAGGCTTTATATCTCTATTGTTGAGCATGAAATTGACAAAATGTGTGGCGTCCGGCACTTGAGGATCGTGACTCCATAGTTGTCTTGCCCAGAGTTAGTTTTTTCATATCTATTGTGGTTAAAAAAATAAAATAAAAAAAATAAAAAAGGGATACTCATCTTAAGGTTTAATTTGATTCCCACCTAGCGCTTCCATTTTTTCCCCTTGAACAATAAAATGGGCCCCATATCTTTTATGATGAACAACACTTTATCATGCTTAATTGGAATTGGATGAAATGTGGCAATGAATTTGAACAAAGGAATGGGCTTGAGCTTGGGATATGCTTATGGAACTAGCTTGTTTTAAATGATTTTGATGAGTTCCATAATTTTTTTTGGGTATGAGGTCTTTTGGGTGAGCAATTTGTATTAAAATGTTTTTGGAAAAGGAGATTTCAATTTCATATTTGTAATTTATTTTGCTCGGGACTAGCAAAACTCATGTTGGGGGGTGTGATTAGTCACTGAAAGTGGCTAATATTAATTTTTAATATCTTTAAATTCATTGTTCCAAAGTCCATAAACATTGTTTTTGGTGCATTAAATAAATAGAACTTCATTTCTCATCAAAAATTCAATCCATGTTTTAAATGAAAATTTGGGCCCAATTATTCATTTGTTTGTTGACAATATTATATTCATTTTATGAATTTGAAATTTCTGGATATGATTGATCACTTTGTTTATAAAATTTTATCTTTTAGGTCCGATAGATGAATCCCAAAGGAATATGGAGAATTTTACGCCTGAAGCCAGAAACGTGCTGGAAAAAGCATAATGGGCGTAAGGCACATCAAACAAATGTGGGGCCCAGAAATCAAGCCCAATGAATCTCAAATTTATACAGTAGAACGACAAAAATATGAGGATCATTTTATTCAACTGTGGCCGGAGCTAATTCTGATGTTATCATGATGATAAATGGATCTAAAGTTGATATTTAAATGGTGGACATGACATTAATGCTCAAAAATCCGTTCCACCATTTCGACTATAACATCCAAACGGCTGAGAGAAATTTCCTGATATATTTACAACTCATAGAGGACAAATGGATGAAGATATTTCTCTTCTACATCCCCTCCGGATTCGGCTTTATTCAATTTAGAATTCACATGTCAATGTGGTGGACGAATCTGGACAGTTTTCCGGGTCAAATTCGAAACATCAATTTCCTTTTGATTATTCACCCTCCATTTGACTGAATTAATTGTTGGGGGGTGAATTAATTGTTGGGGGATGTACCTAAGGCTCATAATATGCCTATATAAGGAGCTAGTGATGAAGGGAATGGGGTGGAAAATTTTTGTTATCATCTTGGATGCTTTGTTTCATTGTAATGTTTTGCTTCCAAATTTCCTTTGTAATGTTTTCCATTTCCATGTAAGTTTCTTTTTTTGTATCTTTATGTTCTTAATAAACTTCATTCTCTTATATATTTTCCATTTCATTTATTAAAACTTTATAATCACAAAGCACAGTGATATCTCTGTGTTGTTGTAAATTAGTTCACACATACGGAGGAGTGCTCGTTATTTCCGCGGTTTTAATTTCTTCAATCCAATTCTTGTTTGCCATCTTCCGCCCACCATTGAGAGTATACCATAAATGGAGGGCTAAAATCTTAATGGGTTGATCTTAGGAGGATTCAAAGGCTGGATTGAATGTTATTTTATGAACGAATTATTGTTAATTGGATAATGAATTTAAGACATCCATTCTTCAGTTATTTCTACTCTTCATCTTTACTGTGTTTGAGCAAAATAAATTCAATTACTAAATGACCATATACCTCGGAGAGATCATGAATTTGGTTCTCTAAGTGTATAGGGGATTAGTAATTGTGTTTATTAAGCACCAAACCAGAAAATGATGAAGGTAGTGTTATTTTTGAAGAATGGATTAATCAAGAATTAATAAAACCAAAATTGTTTAAAGAAGTAAAATTCATTCAATCCACCCCGAGCATAATCCTAGATCAACCCATTTTCATTAAATTGAATTCACGTAGGTTTCTTAGTGTTATTTAAACTATCCAAAATCGAACCCAAAGTTGGCTACATCAAAGCCCATCCCACACCAAATCATAGCTTCTCAAGGTTACTTCTTCGGTCCCTGTGGATTCGATCCCTACTTGTACTTCAACGACCGCTTTTACCAGTAGGGTAAATTTGGGCGCAACCAAATTTTAGCGCCGTTTCCGGGGACCCAAGAAAGTACCTTAGACACTCATATTCTTTTCTCACCCCAAATTCTCTATTCTCACCCATATTTCTCTTATCTTTTCCCCTTTCTATTTTCGTGTGCCCAAAAAAAATCCAAATCCAAATTACATTCAAATCCAATGGAGTATCAACAATAATATCCCTTCACAAACTCAATATTTAATCAGTTTGAAAATCAACAATGGGAATCCCCTCAGATAGAAAATTACTTTGATCAACACTTGAATGATTACCCCACACCCGATAACATGAACAATAAATGAGATGCTGAATGTTTAAAAGATCAATTTCCATACCTATCAAGAATGATTAAAAAGATGAATAATGAGGAAGTCCATGATGTCAAAACATCTATCAATCCTAATCCTGAAACAATTCTTCAAAAATTGTGTGAACAAATGGAAAAAATTAATTCAGAGGTATCAAGTTTTAGACAAGAACTTCAAATCATTAAAACTTTTGTGGACCCCATTCCCACTCAAACCATCCCTTACTCAATATTGATAGAATAATCTTGTAACACACAAACCCCTCATGCTTTTATTGAAGAACCAACCATTGGATTTGGGATATTTGATGATAATAAAGGAATAGTTGATGGGTGCTTAAATCAAGAGGAAATTAATTTTTATGGATTCACAAGGGGAAAATTTTTCTTCATGGATTGAGTGTTCGGAATATTACTCCAATAACAATTTTTTAGAATCACTGATCATTGAACCATTGGGAGATATAATGAATATTTTGTCTATACCCACTCATGAAATTAAAATGGAAAATTTTGGGGATGAATCATCCTTTCAAAAGGATCCAATTCTTTCAAATGTTTTTAAAGAAGATACCATTTTTTATTCAAATTATCATTCTTCTTTAGGAAAATTCAATGAAACTGAACTCAACATTATAATCCTTCCTTCCCCACTCAAGAATCCCTCTATTTATGAAAACCTAGACCATTCAATTATCATCCATTTTGATCAAGAATCTCACAAAGTAGGAATGAACCTTGAAATATTAGGAAATACTCAAAATGAAACTCAATCAACAATTACCGAAATTCCTTGGACATTCACACTCATTGTTAAGCATGGGATTTCACATGAAAAAAATTCTAAAAAAAAGAATAATTTGAATCTTGTTGAGTTGGATAAAAATGGGGTCCTAAAAATGTTGAAAGTTGGAATTGGATAAGTTGGGGGGTTCAAGTCGAGCTAACGACGTTAAAAAAAAGCGCTTCATGGGAGGCAACCCATGGTTTTCATGTTTTCTAATCATTTTGAATCATTTTCTTTTTCATATAACAAATTAACATAAGCTGTTGACCTATTCTTCTTTTATGAGTAAGGATGGGTATGAAAGGGGAGCGCCATATTCATCCGTGTCACGTGGTGTGATCTCTGAGTAATACCTTACCCAGAAAATATAAAGAAGACAATGTATCATCGGTTTATTTTGTTTTGTTTTATTTTTCTGTTTTTATAGGTTAAAAAAAATAAAAGGACATGTCATAAGCCATAAGGAAAATCCATTCACCACCATCCAAGCCACTGAGACTCAAATCCAGGATTGAAGGGAGACTATGGCATGTGCTATCATCATCAACCACCAGGTGACTTCATTCCATGATTTTCATTTTAAATTTCTTCTTTGAACTCCTCTCCTACCCCGTTCTAACTTTTCTTTTCTTTAAACACTGGGGACAGTGTCATTCTATGTTGGGGGGAGATAAAAAATGATTTTTTTTGAATAAGAACATGCATGAAATGAAAAATTCCATTAACCTTGAACATGATAACACACATTGCAAACTCTAAAATTGGATATCAAATAATTTTTTATGCCTTGATTCTGATTTTAATGCAAGTTTATGTTCATGAGCATAGATTTTGGAAAGTGCGGTTGTCCGATGTGATTTTTCAAAGTTTACATTTTCATCCTCTTAATAAAAATGCCACAATGCACGTCTATTGGATAGTGGGTGTAAATTTGAGTTCTTGGGTGCCTTTCATTATAGCATAGGGTTCTGGGGTCATTTTTAGTTTAATTTGAGTATCCAAAACAAAAAAAAACAACAAAAAATGACCACATAGAGCAATGTTTTGTCTAAATGCGTGGCGTCCGGCACTTGGGGATTGTGACTCCATAGTTGTCTTGCCCAGAGATAGGCTTTATATCTCTATTGTAGAGCATGAAATTGACAAAATGCGTGGCATCCGGCACTTGGGGATCGCGACTCCATAGTTGTCTTGCCCAGAGTTAGTATTTTCATATCTATTGTGGTTAAAAAAATAAAATAAAATAAATAAAAAAAGGGATACACATCTTAAGGTTTAATGTGATTCCCACCTAGCACTTCCATTTTTTCCCCTTGAACAATAAAATGGGCCCCATATCTTTTATGATGCACAACACTTTATCATGCTTAATTGGAATTGGATGAAATGTGGCAATGAATTTGAACTAAGGAATGGGCTTGGGATTGGGATATGCTTATGGACCTATCTTGTTTTAAATGATTTTGATGAGTTCCGTAATTTTTTTTGGTATGAGGTCTTCTGGGTGAGCAATGCGTATTAAAATGTTTTTGAAAAAGGAGATTTCAATTTCATATTTGTAATTTATTTTGTTCGGGACTAACAAAACTCATGTTGGGGGGTGTGATTAGTCACTTAAAGTGGATAATATTAATTGTTAATATCTTTAAATTCATTGTTCCAAAGTCCATAAATGTTGTTTTTAGTGCATTATATAAATAGAACTTCATTTCTCATCAAAAATGCAATTCATGTTTAAAATGAAAATTTGGGCCCAATTATTCATTTGTTTTTTGACAATATTATATTCATTTTCGGAATTTGAAATTTCGGGATATGATTGATCACTTTGTTTAGAAAATTTTATCTTTTAGGTCCGATGGATGAATCCCAAAGGAATATGGCGCATTTTACGTCTGAAGCCAGAAACATGCTGGAAAAAGCATAATGGGCCTAAGGCACATCAAACAAATGTGGGGACCAGAAATCAAGCCCAATGAATCTAAAATTTATACAGTAGAAAGATAAAAATATGAGGATCATTTTATTCAACTGTTGCCGGAGCTAATTCTGATGTTATCATGATGATAAAGGGATCTGAAGTTGAGATTTAAATGGTGGACATGCCATTAATGCTCAAAAATCCGTTCCACCATTTCGACTATAACATCCAAACGGCTGAGCGAAATTTCCTGAACTATTTACAGCTCATATAGGACAGATGGATGAAGATATTTCTCTTCTACAGCCCCTCTGGATTCGGCTTTATTCAATTTAGAATTCACATGTCAATGTGGTGGACGAATCTGGACAGTTTTCCGGGTCAAATTCGAAACATCAATTTCCTTTTGATTATTCACCCTCCATTTGACTGAATTAATTGTTGGGGGGTGAATTAATTGTTGGGGGATGTACCTAAGGCTCCTAATATGCCTATATAAGGAGCTAGTGGTGAAGGGAATGGGGTGGAAAATTTTTCTTATCATCTTGGATGCTTTGTTTCATTGTAATGTTTTGCTTCCAAATTTCCTTTGTAATGTTTTCCATTTCCATGTAAGTTTCTTTTTTTGTATCTTTATGTTCTTAATAAACTTCTTTCTCTTATATATTTTCCATTTCATTTATTAAAACTTTATAATCACAAAGCATAGTGATATCTCTGTGTTGTTGTGAATTAGTTCACACATAGGTGTGAATTTCATTCACACATACAGAGGAGTGCTCGTTATTTCCGCGGTTTTAATTTTTTCAATCCAATTCTTGTTTGCCATCTTCTGCCCACCATTGAGAGTATACCATCAATGGAGGGATAAACTCTTAATGGGTTGATCTTAGGAGGATGCAAAGGCTGGATTTATTGTTATTTTATGAACGAATTGTTGTTAATTGGATAATTAATTTAAGACATCCATTCTTCAGTTATTTCTACTCTTCATCTTTACTGTGTTTGAGCAAAATAAATTCAATTACTAAATGACCATATACCTCGGAGAGATAATGAATTTGCTTCTATAAGTGTATAGGGGATTAGTAATTGTGTTTATTAAGCACCAAATCAGAAAATGATGAAGGTAGTGTTATTTTTGAAAAATGGATTCATCAAGAATTAATAAAACCAAAATTGATTAAAGAAGTAAAATTCATTCAATCCACCCCGAGCATAATCCTAGATCAACCCATTTTCATTAAATTGAATTCACGTAGGTTTCTTAGTGAGATTTAAATTATCCAAAATCGAACCCAAAGTTGTCTACTTCAAAGCCCATCCCGCACCAAATCATAGCGTCTCAAGGTTACTTCTTCGGTCCCTGTGGATTCGATCCCTACTTGTACTTCAACGACCGCTTTTACCAGTATGGTAAATTTGGGCGCAACCAACTTCCTTAAAAGGATGCCTTAGTGATTTTTAGGGTTTAATTTGGGGCTTATTCCAAAGGTGAATGCCCAGATTAAGGGGAATATTTTTGGATTCTTGAAAATAATATCCAGTGAGATCAGGCCCTAAATGGGATTCCTTAATATCTTGGATTGAATAGGAATAGGAATTATTGTAGTTCCTTCAGTTTTCCAAAATTTGTGACTGTGAAAAATCTATAAGCCTATGTGAGTCATGATCATTGTGGGAAACATTAGGATGTCAAATATTGAACAATGGAACTTTAAAATTTTTCGTCTTTCGCTTTTGAAAGAGGGTGCAACTATGGAAGCGAGGGTTGATGAGGTCGATGCAACCCATGAAAAGGGTGAGGCAATGAGCCTTACCTATGTTCACATTACATTAGACTAGGGTCCAATGATTGGAAGAATAGATGAAGGTTAGGGGCTTAAACCAGGATGGCTGCCCATGGGAACAAATAGCAATGGGAGAGGGAAAGGGTAACAAGAGTCCATGTTCCCATCTCCCCTCTGTTATTTGGCACTAAAGAACAAAGGAGGAGTAGTGATGCTACCTCCTGCAAGAAAAGCTTGGGGATTATGATAGGATGGTATCACTTTTGAGATTGGTTTTGGATTAATCCTATCGAGGATTCCAAAATTAAAGGAAATTGTTGGGGATTAATCCTATTGAAGATTCCCATTTGGGAATTTGTTGGGGATTACTTATAATTAGGATTCCCATTTTAGAATTAACGTTGCATAGATGTCAGGTGAAGAGGATTGAAGAGTTTCTTTTAGAGTGTATCGACTCAAGGTACTCAAGGAATCCATATGGAGAGTCCAAAATCATTACATCTGAAAAAACCAAGAAGAGTAAGTTAACTAAAGACATTTCATTGAGTGAGAGGGAGAATCTAAAAGCATGGTATAATGAGGATGGATGTTGGGACCCATAAAGGATTGAATGGGAAATGTCATCGACCAGACCTGAAATGTTCGTGGTGCAACTATATATTTTTCATGGGGGTGTGTTTTTGATGTGGAGGGACCTGTCAGAAAATGCAGGGGCACAATGTGGTAGTGATCTCAAGTAGGTGATGGGGAACAGTACCCATGGTATAGACCAGTGGGGTCGCACATGTGTTCTCCCAAGGTTCCTCTCAAAGGTTCCACGTGTAGGTCCTCTGCGTAGGTACTCTATGGAAGTGCAACGCGCAGGTGCTCTGTCTAGGTGTGGAGAACATGTGCTCTACGTATATCCATTTTTTCTAGACCTTGATGGGACATTTAACCACTTTTTCCATTTAATTCCCTCTTCTCCCATGTTTCATAGAGATACCTGAGAACAATTCGGGGATCTTGGAAAAAGAGCTATGCAATGGTAGCTTTGGGATGTCTTCCAACATTTTTCGTTATTGAAATGGGGATCCCAAGGGTCTAATTAATAAAAATGGAGGGGACCTAGTCAAATGGATTTTGCCTGCATAGGTCCTTTCATAGGTCCTCCGAATAGGTATTCCACATAGAGGTGTAAAAAGTCATTTTACATATAGGTCCTCCACATAGGTCCCTTTGTGAAAATTATCAATCTTTCAAGTGTCGTAACTTTTGATCCATAAGTCTACTTGGGATCCACAACCTATCAAATAGAAGGTTGTGAAGTGATCTACATTTCTTGAGATGGTAAATACACCATGTCTTCATTGATGAAACATGGAAATTGAATTTCATGAGTCAATGAATTTTCATAATCGATCATTGGGAATCCACTACTTTCTCTTGGATGGGGGAATCATTCCACTTATCCATCGATATGTAGTATTATTTTGGAACATAGAAATCCATATTGCATCTAATTCCTTCATGGTGAAAACAAATTTACTCATACTTGAAATTTGTTATCTATTAGTTAATCATGTCTTTACACTATAGAAAAGTGCATGAAAACACATTTCATGTTTTCTTCAAAATCCTCCACTTAGAATTTAATTTGTTCGAAATGAAAATAATCTTGTTTTTAGTTGAAACTAGTGAAGATTTATTTATTCTAACATCATTTGGTAAGACTTTGAGTTACATCATCATTTGAAGGATGCTGGAATTTTTTCCTAAGCAATAGGTATTAGCGAGCATAGTTTGACTTTTTGTTGGGTCACATGGACAATACAACAAAAATTGAATCTTTTGAATTTTTATTTCTCAATATTAACTAAATCATACAAAATGTATGTTTAGTGATCTAAGACTCGATTTATGTTTAGATTTCCCTTTGTAGGTTCTCCAACCAATGACTACCATGACTTTTATTATTGGAATTTTAGACTCATTCATTTGGACTATAAAAGGATAATATTTTGGTTTGAATGGATTTGACCCTAAATTTTGAAATTATATCCCAAAAAAGAATCAATGGATAATAATTTTTCTATTATTATTTAAATATTTCCAAGGGGAATCTTAAGTCATGATTTTAATGGTCTCCAAATATTAATCATATATAAATATAAGATATGTCTCATCCAAGAACAATGTTAACATTATTTGGAAATCCCGTTATGGGGGATATGTTATGCAGGTCCATATAAGGAATATTCTAGCAAGACAAACAGTGGGATCGTTTGGAAGTCAAGCATGTTATATAGGCAACTTTTGCAAGGCTACCTATGGGCACGTACTGCATAGTCAAGAAAATAATTTCTTAGGAATTTATCATTTTACTACTGGTTGAAAGGAGAAAATAATATTTGGGTGTCTCAAGACCTCAATGGGTGTTAATGCTAAGGAAATGAATTTTAAGAATGAAATGACTACATTATGCCGACATATGTTAGGAATAGGAAAATATATTCTATACAATTTTGGATTGTGAGTAATGGTTAAAATTTATCAGAAATGGGAATTTATAATATCATATTGTGTTGTTTTAAGCCATGCAGTGAGGACATGGGTACTGTACAGTTTTAAGTCATGCAGGGAGGAAATGGGTACAGTGCAGTTTTAAATCATGTTGTGAGGATATTGGGTAGATTTAATTTTAATGTCATTAGATTGGAACAAAGTTATGAGACTCTCCCAATTTCTTGATAATTTTTTTTGAAATATTGTACCACATAATGTTATGATATGGAAAATTGTAAAATGTAATTTATAATTTATGAATCCAAATGATGATATGGGAAATGTTGGGTAAACTATTAGAAGAAGTCTTTTCCAAAAACAATGTTACAGTTATTTGACAAACCTGTTATGGGGGATGTGTTGTGCAGGGAGAATAGGGACATATAATAGGTATCCAAATAGTTGCATCTTTTAAAAAACATGCCTATTATGTAGGAAACATATTCCAAGCCACTAAAGGGAATGTGCGGCATTGTCAAGAAAAAAGACTTATTCAATGATTGGAATTGTATTGCTAAAATATGATGAATGATTATATAGATTCAAATTTTCCAAAACACGGAGTTTGGTTTATGGGGAAAGGTACCTAAATATAGAGAGGGTATTTCCAACAAATATTTCCATTGAATCTGGGGAATATTACTCCTACGAATGTTTGACCCAAACATAGGAGTTATGTTGTCTTATAGTTTTAGGTCATAAAACTAGGACCAGAAATGGAAAGAGTATATGATATGTGTCCAAGGGATTACAAGGTTTTTTCATATTATATTGGAAACATGGTATGATAAATGTGTAAACTATGTTTTTGAAGACTTTCAGATTAGGTGAATGATATTGGAACAAGTATAATTGAATGACCGATTTAAAATACAAATTCTTGTTTATAGTCATTAAGGAATGAAAGGGTCAGAGATACTATATCCATGAACGAAGTAACCATTATTTGACAAACCCGTTATGGGGGGTACGTTATGCATGTCTAAAGGGGGAATATTCTGCATATCCAAATTGGGGCATCTTTTTGTTGATAAGCCTGTAATGTATGAAACTTATGCAAGGACACCTAAGGGAACATGATGCCTAGTTAGGAAAAAAAGTTATGAGTTATTAGAAACATTTTCACCAGAATCCATAAGAAAGGATATGATGATCTGATAATATTCAAGATTAAGTGTGTGAAATATGGAATGGGGTTATTCCCATTTCATACTGAAATTTTTTGATCCAATATTGGACATTAGTTTGACGTTGTTCACATAGATCTGACTCATATGTAAAATGGAGACATTCTTTGTTTCCCCTGAATTAATATTATGATGTACAGTTTTATGTCATGAAATGAGAACATTGTACTATGCTATTTTATGTTAGGCAGTGAGGACATTGTAAATCCCACAATAAATTGAGACACATTATTTATATAAAGAATCCTTTTACCAAATTCCTAAGACCACGTGAGATATGTTCATCGTGATAAACAAAGAGCTGTGACGGATACTTTTATAACAAAAAGGTGACATAGTTGAAGAATATTGGTGTTATATTACCATACAGATTAACGTCATGGGGTATAGAAAAAGATGAAACAACGTGAAAAATAAAGGCATGTTATAACTGGACTAAGGGATATAAACCATGTGTCACTATCTATCTTGTTAAGGGTATGAATCAAGCCATATTTAGTTCTTATATCATTACCGATATAGGTTTGATTCTTATACAAAGAATAATGGTTTTTTATTGCGGCTGGGCCCGATATTGGAAATCTATGCATCTCTATATATCTAAAATAGATGAGAATCACACCGTAAGAAGTTATTTAAATAATTATTCCTCATGCCAATCAATTTTGACATGAAGAATGGGGTATTTGGACATATTTAAAGATAATGTTAAATCATTAGACATAAAATGGTACAAGGACCAAATCATGTAGCTTAGAAAAACACTATGTATAGATCTAATTCATATACAGGAGGCAAAAATAAAATGATAAGATTGTGTGATTGTGGATGTTTACAAAATTGATGATTTAGGTCTCTCTATGTATCTCATTGTAAATGAGAAGAAATCCATACATAGATCATAAAATATGGTTACTATACAGATTTGAATCCTACATAGGAAAGAGATGGACTCTTATAATAATAATGAGTAGCGATGATGTCAATGGTGATTGCTTATGGAAGCTTCTAACATCAAATAGAGAGAACATTAGCTGTACAGTTTAATGTCATGTAATGAAAACAAATAATGTAATGCAATTTAATGTCACGCTACAAGGATGAATCTTCTACGCATTTTAATGTCATGCATCATGGACTCTTATGGTTGTAATAATGTTTAATTTCGTAAAACTAGGATGTTGTACTGTGAAGTTTCCAGTATTATAGTGAGGATGATGTACAACTACACAAATTATTTCTTCAAAAATATCACATAGGTTGGAGTTGTAATAAGCACTTTAGACATTTATATTAAGTAATAATCTCTATTTGAATTGACCTTATGTATGGATTAAGGTCCTTCTCAATTTGGAAGATGTTTTGGAGGATTCTTCCATACTATTATTGGATTCCTAAAGACTAATACCAATTATACTTGATGAAATGAATGGAGATGAACATTTTTGTTAAATGATTGTGCTATTCTTTTTAGATAGACATCTAGATAATGAAAATTATACAATCTTTTCTCATCTAATCAATCTAGCTCATTGAACAGTTTATGAGGACCTCTCATCTGTAGAAAATAGATCAAAGATTAAAACTATGAGGGAAGGGATTTTCATTTCAATCAGCAAAACATGTTTTTTTATATATACCAATGAATAAGGAGTTTCTTGGGTGGTATTACAAGTAGTGGTCTGATAAGCCCATAAAGATTTCAGATGTTCATCACTCTAAGATTTCATATATTTATCCACCATTTTCTGGAGAATATTTTATAGGGTCTTCTTGAAAGCCTCTACATTCCCATTGGAAACCACATGATAGAGAAATGAATGGTCGGATTTGATATTATGTTAATGATATAATTAATATACCTGAGAAGAACAAAAATTGGTGCCATTATCCATTAAAATAGTATGATGGACACTGAATATAGTATTGATGTTAGTTTTGACAAAAATAATAATATTTTTGGAACCTAAATCTTTTAGAGTTATTTCATCGACCTATTTAGAAATGAAGTCAGTAGAAGTACGGATATACATGAACTACTTAGTTGTGGCTGGAGGATAAGGCCTTACTACATCAATTCCCCATGTGGAAAATGACTGAGAGTATTTAGCTATATGTAGAAGCTCTATGGTTTGAATAATTAAGATGAAATTAACTTGGTAGGGATAAAATTTCCCATTGATTTTTATGCAATCCTATGTCATTGAAGGCCAAAATTATGCAAGCCTTCGGATCTCATCAGAGAGTGGGTGCCCAAACTGGTGAGCACCACAAGTTATTGAATGTACTTATTTCATGATATCTATTGTCTCTTATCCATCCATACTTTTGAAGTGGATTCCATAAAATCCTCGCTTTTAGAGGATCTTTTAGTGGTATAGACTATCATAAAGTGTAAAATTGTTTGCTATTCATTGGATCTGTTCTTTTTCATACCATATAAGGTAAAAGTACTCCATTTTGATGATATTACATAATCGATGATCTCTATCATGTGGTATGGCAATATGGTTCAGAAATAGGTCTAATTTCATTAATTTCCTCCAATATGTTTGAAAAAAAGGATAGACCACATGACGATGGGCTATGTTGAAGACCATCTCACCCCAATTTTTATCTTCAAAGGTTGTAGTTTTATTATCCAATGGATCAACATTGAAATTTTGTGATCGAAAGAAATACGATAGTGTCAACTATGAATGAAATTCAGCCATTATCCTCCTGACTTATTCACACAATGTGATTAATTCTATTTTTTGATTGAATATTCTCAGATGATTTGCCTGATGAATAATTCTGAATCACCTATCACTTTTTTGTGATTCACTTGCACCTAAAGGGGATATCACAAACCTGCAATGAGAGCTTGATACTCCACCTCATTGTCAGTTACACCTTCGTATAATAGGAAGGAATAAGGAAATAATGCATTTTCAAGGGAAATGAGGAAAATTCCTATCATATATTTCTTGAGTTTAGGGTTTTCCATTCTCTTCCATGTTGGAAATCTAGAAGCACCATCAAAATACATTTCCCATGTTTGGGAAATGAATAAAATA
Organism: Viscum album; assembly: GCA_963277665.1. Classification (NCBI taxonomy): domain Eukaryota; kingdom Viridiplantae; phylum Streptophyta; class Magnoliopsida; order Santalales; family Viscaceae; genus Viscum; species Viscum album. The sequence goes on along the minus strand of OY728129.1, from coordinate 607,886,283 downwards.
ATTCCTTTTCTAGATGCTCATCAAGGATTTCAACTAGATCTTGGCCTTTTATTACCTTTTGAGATAGAAACTGGAAACTAAAATATTGCAAAATAACTGCCCATTGTTCCAAACACCGTGTAATCATAGAACGACAAAGGATAATTTGAGCTAGTTATTTCTAGGTAAAAATTAGACATCATGATGTTTCAGACAATGTATCAATTTCTGAACTTCAAATATTAATCCAAGGAATAACTTTCCAATAATTGATTACCGAGTTTCCGGATCAATATTAGGTCTACTGAGATAAAAAAGGTTGTCTTCATTCACTACATCGTTCTTTTTGGAAAGGAGGGTACCTTGTAATCACTCTAAAGCTTTCACATAGAGGATAAGTGGCCTTCCTTCAATAACTGGCATCAATAACAGTGGACTCAAGAGATATTTCATGAGGTAATCAAATTCTCATTTCCAGTCTTCACTCCATTGATTGGTGACTCCCATCTTCATTAATTTATAGAAGGGAAAACACATGCCTACCAAATTGGTGATAAATTGGCAAATATAGGCCATGTGTCCTTGGATTCCTCTTAATTCGTTAAAATTTCTAGGAGGTGACTTACCAAGGATTGATTTTGTTTCATCATTGTCAACATTGATACCAACATGGCGTACAATGAATCCAAGGAACATTCCTAAGGATATGCAGAAAGACAACTTTAAGGGGTTCATCTTTAAACTATAATGCCTATATTTATGAAATATGGTCTCCAAATCAGCCATGTGATTGGATTATTGTCTTGTTTTTACCACCAAATAATCAACATAACATTCAACAAAATTCCATAAGAAGGGTTTAATGATATGGTGCATGGTAATGTGTTATGTTTCACTTGCATTCTTTAATCCAAAGGGCATTACATGAAAGAAAAACACACCTTTAGGGGCTCTGAATGTTGTAGATTCTTCATCCCTTGGGGACATAAAAATTTGATTATATCTAGAGTAGCCATCCAAGATGTAAAGTTTTTCATATACATCTGTTGCATTAATTAAAATATCTGTAATTTGAAGAGGAAAACCATATTTAGGACAATGTTGATTAAGATCTCTAAAATCAATGAAAAATATATTTATCAAATCCTTCATTTTCACCGTGACAATGTTGGCTATCCATTTGGGATATTGAATATCCTTGACAAAATTATACTTTATAATCTTATCAAATTCAGATTCAATTTTAGATGCCTGAGTTCAGTGGGTTCTTCATGCTGATTGCTTGAATCGATAATGTTTTTCAAGAAATCCTAAATAATGGGTGGATACATTAGGATTATATCCTAGAATTATTTTATTATTCCAAGAAAATATGTCTCGTTTTTTCTTTAAAAATGAAGTATAACCCTCTTCCTCTTTGGAGGTTATGGACTCACTAATTAGAGTGGTGTGTGGATCTTCTTTTGTACCCAGATTTATTTCCATAAGCTCATCCAATGTGGTAGATACACCTTCCACAAATTCTGAAGGAGTATCCACATGTGTTACATCTTCTATGTCTACTTGCATAGAATGTGACGATACAGAACTCCCATTGTTAGAAGGGGATTCTGTATTTTATCATCCTGATGAAAAGGCCATCATATCAGACCATACTAATGAAGAAGGGTCTTCCAATGGTAATATAGAGGATATAATGGATTGAGTATCATCATATTTTACTTCCTCTAGCTTTCCTACAAGTTCTCTTACTCATATTGATCAAGTAGAAGCTTGTTGTAGATCAGTAGATGAAATGAAAACTCCTCAATTTAGACTTCCATCACATCTTGGTTGATCAAAAGTTTCAGCCATTTGGTTAGGCTCAATTTTCTCAATTGAAATTATGGAAGTCATTGGACTAGTGCTTGGATTTGGGTTTACCATTTCCTTTTTATAAACATTTAACACATAATCTGTACAAAAATGTATGAATGGATTTTTTGGGATCTTTTCCAATCCATTCAGAGTATTAAATCTGGTTATATCCTTTGTTATGGACTTTGTTCCTTTTATATAATAAAACTCTATCTCAATTTATTGAGATTCATATGTTTTAAATGGAGTGTTGTCACTATACAATATCCCAATTTGACTATTTAAATAGTATTTAAGACAGTGATGTTATGCCGAAGGTATGGCTGCATGTTGATGTAGCCAAGGCCTTCTAAATAGAATATTGAAGGTTGTGTCATTACGAACAAACATGTCATCTGAATTAGACACATGATCTATGAACTAAGTCCTGAGTGTAAATTTACCCATATGTTCTTTCTCATTCTTATTATAATCTAGAAACATTAAAGTGTAAGGAGATAAATCAAATTCATTTTGGCCCAATCGATGAATTGTACGAACTGGAATGAGGATGACTCTAGAGCCATTATCAATTAAGACTTGTCAGAGGTCTATGTCATTGAATTTCCAGATAAATACATGGGTATAATTTTTTCGTATACAACATCTTCTTCATCTTAGTCTATAAAAGATATGACTTAATGGCATTATTTAGGGTCATTATGTATATGATAGTCCTCAAAAGAAACAAAATTTGTTTCAAACTATTGAGGACATGACGAAGCCTCAATAATTACATCTCCAAAGTATTTTGATAAATTCAGTGAATCCCAAATTGATAACGTGGCATGTCTGTGGGAAAATTTCTTCAAGAAATAATACTTTTGGTCTAATGGAATGCATTATCCTCCATGAATATGTGGGTTTCAGGTGTTTTTAATGTTGATGATTCTAATGTTGATGTACAATGTGTCAGTGTAGAAGCTAGAAATACTCTTGAATTGGGTAAATTAGGATAAATTAGTCTATTCACATTATGAGTGGTAGATGGTGTGACTTCTAACCAGTCCCCCAGAATAATTATGTCAGAACCAAATTTTTCATTCATGTAAGAAACTCCAGGTTCCTATTGAGGCCGCTGAAGGGATCTTCCACAAGTTTATACTATAAATATGATTCAACTAGTGGTAGAGTTAAAATGGTGCTTTCTAGATTTCCAACGTGTTCCCCTGTATCATTGACCCTAGCCTCTTCCTATAGTTCCCCAATTAGGTATAAGGAATTCTGGATCATTAATATAATAATCAACATTCTTATAAGGATTCTTTAAATGGATAACATTGATAGAACCAAAGATCTATTCTTAATCTGCTGAAGACTATTCCTGCAAGGTAAATTCTGGTTGTTCAGTTTTGTAGGGTGGTGTTCATGCTTTTGATACAGATGGCCTGAAACCTATAGGGGTCAATGATAAATTTTTCCTTAACGTGTTCTCATATTATTATAAAATCTCTTTCTCATAATGATCACTTCACTTTCTTGAGGAACGAATTTTTGAAGAAGGTGTATTTGTTGTGGCAGGAGTGGCAGAATACACAATTGGTTGTTTAAACAACGTTCATATAATTGAAAGAGTTCATTTAATCATTTTAATGATCATTAAATCATCATATTTCTGAACAATTATTCTTCTAACTACTTTAAACTCACCTTCTTTCTTTAGATCAATAGTAGTAACATATACTACATGACCTGACAAACATTCCAGTTTCACTTGCGCAGAGTATACCATCTTTTGCTGGAGGTCGATGTAGACAAAAAAAATCATGGATGAGATTTCCTAGTATCATGTGATAAGGAAAATAATTTGGAAGATCTTCGTATTTTTCTTTATTTGTGTTCTTCGGCCTTGGTAACTGAAACAATTTATTTTTCAGAGATGGGATAAAGAAACCAAGAACTTGTGCCTTCTAGAAAGACTAAACATTATTCTTTAATTCCTCAAATTTGTTATGCCTTTGATCTCTTTGATCATCTTGAAGAGGCAGTTGTTGCTATTGATGCTCAGGAGGAGGAGACCTTCAGTATAATGAAGGACTTGAAGTAAAAGCTGTCACATGTGTCAGCTTGAGTGTAAATATAGCAGCTTATGCCTTTCCTATCCTCATCCCCGGAGCTCATGGAATTAAACGAGTTTTATCCTTAGTTTCTATAATAGAATCTGCATTTTGTTGAGCGATTTAAGTATGGTCTCAATACCCACCTATGTATTTCACGAGGATATATGGTTTGTGTAACTCCTCTGGTAGATTTTCCACAAAAATTTGAAGAAATGTTTCTTGAGGGAGTGCTATACTTAAGGAATATGTTAATCCTTTCCATCATTAAATGAAATATGAAACTCTTTCATTCTCCCTTTGTTTAAAATTGGTAAGATAAAAATTTGTCATCATTTGTAGCATTGAGATAAATTTAAGAATTAATTTCTAAGGGAGATCATCCCATCCAGAAATGGATCGAAATTGTAAACTTGTATACCAGACAAATGTTGGTCCCTTTAAGGACTATACAAAACACCAAATCTCTATAGATTCTTGTTGTTGAGGAGTTCCCATCATGGGATCAAAATGAGAAAATAAATTTTTGTATGTGTTTCTTTGGTTCTCCCGAATCATTAATGATTGGGAATGTGGTATTCACAAAAATTTGTGGGTGACAAATTACATCCACCCATTCATGGTAAGCTATCTTTTCCGGCTTAATTGGTTAATGTCATTACTCCCTAGATTCAAATCAAGTCATTAATTCCTTAATTGGGTTTATAAGATTTTGGGGAACATATGGATGAGCAGAACCTATGTTGGTATAGCAACTAAATCCTTAGCTGGTGCAATGATCGGAAAAGCCACTGATTGTAGTGCTGATGTAACACCCCAAGCATCTATGGTACGTTTCCCTTTGAATAATGTAATAACTTGCATTGTATGCAACATTGAAATTCTAACACACTACAACCAATCAAATTATCCATTATGAATATTAATAATCAATTTTTGAAATTTTATAAATTTTATCTTTCAAAATGGACTTCATTTTTGAATATGGAATATCTATTTAGCTTATGGTGGGTTTTGGGTATTTTTCTAAAAACATTGAATTTTTGATGAATTGTGAAAAACACTGAGATATAGATTAAACAAGATTGTTATTTAAATAATTAATTATTTTATTTAAATTTATATTAGGAAAAAATAGATACATAATACCTATATATGTCATTTTGTAATAATATAATATATATACAATTTTATTGATCTTTTCACCGCCTTTTACCCACCTCATTGGAGCATCTGAAAATTTACATAAAACATAATTTTACCAGTTTTGTGAGTTTAATTTTTAAAATCCAAGAGACACGGTTAATATGAAGTAGTGGAATGTGGTTTAATAAGATAAAAATAATTGCTGGTAAATAGTAACTTTAAACTTTTATTTACCACATTTAAAAGTAAATAGGGTAATTAATGGTAAAAATTGTATTATTATTACCCGAACACACGTCCTAATTAAATTGGATAAGTATAATTTGACAAAAATTCAACCTTAGGAATAAAATATGAACCACATTGGTCCAATTAGATTATATTAGGACATTTATTATTATTTAATTCAAAGAAGATATAAAAGAGTTAAAATCAATGTTTAATAGCTAAGATATTTTTAATATAGAGTTACACAGAAGATAAATTCGACTATAAATATTAATTAGAAATATAAAAATATTTCTTATGTTATTTTATTTTATTTATATTATTTAGTCTTTAAATAATTTAATTTATTTATGACTCAATGATGATGTAGTAATTACCTAATTAATGAAATATTTAAATAATTTATATTATAAATATCCAAATAAATGTAATTTGAGACTTTTTATGAATGAAAATAATTTTATAGGTTACAATGACATATTATGGTTTGTTATATGAATTTTTTATATGTAATAATGATGTCATAAATTTATCAAAAAAAAATACCATATAGTGTCCAAATTGACAAAAAAGTGTTTTTAAAACAAATATTATATTAATAATTGATATTATATTCTTAAATATGTAAGGATCGGCCAAAAGTCTTATATTATGATATTTGTATCATTAATTAAGCACTAGGGGTTATCTTGGAAGTATATATTATGTTTACTAAACATATAATATAAAAATACAAAGATACATGGTAAATGTCATACTATTTAACTAAGTGTTAAATCTAAATGATGAGGTTAATATATTGACCAAAACCTATCTAAATCCTATTGGTTGTGTGGTTTTATACCTATCACGACCTCTTAATTTAAATAATCAACTTTGGAGCCATTAGATACCGAAAATTATTTTATTATAAAATAATATTTCTAGCTTTTCTTAAGGTGACTCTCACCCCTCTTATAAAAGGGAACTCCCCTTTCCCTCAAATTCACAGCTTCAAAGTCATTTGACATGGCCAAACTCTACCCAAATACCCTCTAAACTATCCTACCATCATCATAGAGGCATTCCTTTAGTCATAGAGCCAACCTATTGAGCCTTTTTGATCAAATCAAAAGGAAGAATCCGAAGAAGAGGTAAATATTTCATAACCTCTTTCCAGTTATTTTCTTTTTCCACATCCAATTTCTTTGTTGTTTCCAAACTAAAATAATAAATCCAATATCTTATGTACACTATGATGTTATTATAATTATGTTACAACCATATACAATATTCCATCCATCCTTTTAATGACATGTCACCATATGTGGGTACGTACGACTTACCGTCTCCACGTCGTGGTGTAATTGTTATTCAATACATTATTATTTTTATATGAATAATAATGTTGTGTAATTGATGTAAATAATAAATATAACATGATAATTATTCGGTATATATGATATACCATCCAATTATATATTATTTTAATATCAAAATAATGATATTGTCGCCCGTGCGTACGTACGGATTACCGTCTCCACGAACATGATGAGATTCATTCCACATCATAATCAATTCAAGACTTATATTCATGTGAAGATTAAAAATATTCTTTAATGACTTAATATCACTATGATTATTAATATGGTAAATCCTATTCATAATAAACACTTATTAAGAAACAAATAATATAAAGGAAAATGATTCAGTTAACACCTGAAATGATGATAATACTATAATATTACTAAAAAATAATTATTAAAAGATCATATATGATATAATATTAATTTATATGATTCTTGACTAATTTTAAAACTATTATTTCAACATTTTTACTTGATTTTAAACTACAATCTACAAAGAAATAGTAAAAATTAAGGTGTTTCTTATCTCACATTTAATTCCATGAGATTTCTGTTGTTCGAAACTTATTTATTCAATGTGGTGTATTGTGTACTGTCATTTGATATATATATATATATATTATCATGATTCTATTTATATAATTGGTATTCTGTGATTCATTTGGTTGTTATTAACTTTTGGTTATACGAATCGATTGATTATAATGATGTAAGTGTTTTCATCTCACATCTTATTTATTTGAGATTCATGTCGTACTACCACAGTATCATTTTGTGTAGTGTATACACTGACCAATTATTGTATTATTTTGGTAATGTTCTATAATTAATGAGTAATTACATCATCATTTTATGATCTATATTTCATGGGATATATGTTTCTTATGTTAACAAATTGGTAAGGGAATTTCAAATTTCAATTTCCACTCAGTTAGGTTTACGCGTACTTCATTGATCATTTTACTCCATAATTATGTGTGGAATCACTATTAGTTATTTGTGTAGTAATTTCCACTCCCATTTCAGTGGATATAATTTTTATTCACATAATCCGTCCTTTTACAAATTCTCAAGTCACCGATATGAACTTGATAAGAGTACTTTTTACTCAATCTAAATTTATTGAGTTAAATATCCAATTAATTTGTGTTGTCATTAAATGAATATGTGTGAATGTCCTCTAATTTATTTACACAAATTATCCAATAATACTGAGTTTATTTATATTTTTCACTCATTATTATGCCTTTGATTTATCCTTAACCTAAGGATATGGTCATTATAAGAGATTTCATCTTAATTTACATTTCATTAAGACTTCATTGTTGTTATATGCCAATTCACTTTTTTATGGTGTATATAGTGTACATTGACATATTATTTCATGAATCCCTTTATTCCTATGATATTATAATGTTTTTATTACCTCAATTATTTGTATTCAAGTGTCTCTCTTTTGGTTAGGAACTCTAACTAAAATATCATTTTAAAATGTTTTAAAGATATATTATTCTAAATATTTCTCATTAATGTCCATGTTTATAAAATGGTTTTAAGGATTTGTTTATATGGAAATTAATTTTATAAAATTAAAATTCCTTTTAAAAGGTTCAAACTGGCATGATACCCTTTGATTCAAAAATCTATTTTAAATGTCTTCTTCAAAAATAGTGATACTTTTAAAAGTTTCCAAGATAAAGGTGGATATTTCTCTCAAATAGTTTTGATGATTATTTTCATCTATGTAATTATCATTAATTATTATATATTGAGGTTGATATATTAAAATAAAATCTTCCATATTGCATTGAATGATATATGTTTGAGTGTAGATGCGCTATTTTTATATCATTCATGGTTTGTGGTTAAAATATTGACATTTCATATGCTACATTTAATATGAATTCTCAGTTTATGTTTCAACCATTTCATATGAGAATGCATTGGACTTATTAAGTGACTGGTGAATCCCACTATAGCTCCTAGATGCATTGGTATGTCTCATGAGACAAACTAGTGTCATGGCACAAGGCCTTGACAAAATAGCATTTGTAGTCTTGGCACAAGGCTTTGACTATGTGGTTATGAACATCTGGAATTATACATTCCATAATAATGAATGTGGCTATTGATATTAATTCAATATTATAATGTGATTATTCGACTAGTAGAATATCCATTAATGTATGTAAATTGCATTATTTTGATTTATATTTTCCATATTATGATAATGTTAATGTTGAAAAGGATTTTGTTTTAGTTCTATAAATTTCCGTAAATGTTTATATTTATTTATGAATGTTTCTTCTATATTGTTATACTTACTGAGAATTTGAGCTCACCCCTTTCTATGTTTTATTTTTCCTAGGATGCGACGAAGTATATTATGACTGACCTACATGGATAGCCATTGGGATCTCAGTATTGTTTATGGAAACAATGTTCTTGAAGTTATCCATTTTATGATGTAATGTTAATATAATTAATGTATCTAGTACTACCAATTCTACTAAACTAATAAGTTTTTCCCAACATGACCTTTTGTGATCCTGCTAATGATACATAATAAAACATCGACTCTAGGCTTCTGGGTTCAGAGCGTTACAGTTGGTATCAGAGGAAATTTATTACAATCCATGGAAAAACGATTTAGATAAAATATGATTAGAGTAAATAGCCCTAAGATAGAACATGAGGATTAGTATAGAACAACTTCCTAAAATTTTGGTATTGTGTAGATTTTGTGAGTTTTTCAAGAAACGCATTCCTGTCTGGATACAAGTATATAGAGGCAGAACAGACACAAATGTACCTAAGGGTAAAACCCAAAAACACCACATGAGCTAAACTCAAACTGGAACTGGTGAATGAAAATGTTCATTGCTGCACTCTTGGTTACTACACACCTAGGGGATAGGCTTACGATAATTTACATTTTCATTACAAACATGTTTGAAGGATTTTAATATAAGATGAGAATAAATGACCTTAGTTAATCCTATAGTGTTTCAAATGGAAAATATGGTGTCATGATATTCTCTAAATGATTTTATGACTACTATTACTGACACAATGATTTTTATACTTAGTCAATGGATTGATTCCAAGGAAGTCATAATAAGTTTGATCATGATGTACAAGGATGGAACGGTGGTGTAAATGAGCATGAAAATGGAATTTTCATGGGTGTAAAAGATATTGTGTTCATTTCAAATCATTTTTCAAAAAATATGACCAACAACATATATATTAACCACCTCCCAGACTCAACTGAGAAGGGAACAGTGATGAATGAAAAGAGCTCCAGTAGTGGAGACCATGGAGTAAAGAATCCTTAATTTCCATCATGTAGGAAACGTTGAAGGAGACACCCATGAAAGTGTCTCAATTGAATAAAGAAATTCATTATGTCTGGGAAATAAGGACATAAAGTAAAGAATTACAGAGGAAAAATGAAGAGTACAATGGAAGAAAATAAAAATGGTCCCAAGAATCCACATACAGTCATTTCCATAAATGTAGGGGACATGTCCATTACCTGAGTGAATTCCCTATTCTATTGGATATTTTCTTTGTCAAAGAAAAAGCTATGTGGAAATAAATGTTTGGAGAAATGTTTAAAATTATTTGTTCTTCTTTTTGATGGGATTACTTTGGAATAATTTTCTCTTGTATTTTTAACTATATAGTTTTTCATGTGAAAATAATATTTGAGGCGGAATTATCTTTCATCTTGTAGATATAGTTATAAATAACCATTTGGTTTTATATGATCATTGGGTTTGAGACAATTACAAGTTATAATATTTTGGGATAAAAATGAAATGTATGAGATAAAATTTTTGGTTAAATTATGTTATGGTTATTTAGATGAATTTATCTCATTTATGCAATGTTATATAATATATATTTTGAAAAATGAAAACACGCAGACCGTGTGACAACCCGTCACATCATAAAAATCTATGGGAATCAAACCCACCACCATAGTTCGATTGGAATTTATCACCTACCACTGTACTAAGTGAAGTCCCTGGTTAGTGTGACATGTTATTTTTAGTTAAATGATTTTATGGATCAATAAAAAGTTGATTTGGGATCTTATGTCTAATGAAATGAATACCCTTACTATAGGAAAATTATTTGGTGATTAAGTGATTAATGTTATTTTGGAAGATGTTCGCTCTGTTGGAAACTCTGTATGCCTATGGAAAATAGAATAGTATGGTATTTCATTTTAGGAATAATGCCCAATTTTTATCTATGTTTTTATTGTGGATTTATAGTGATTTGTGTTATTTATGAAAATTATTAACCTATAATAGAGAATATGTGATTGGGTTAATTACTTTTAAGTATGTGACTTTAAGATTAGTCTATGTCATTTGGATATACAATTTAACATGGAAGACTACATAACCAAATTCTTATATGATTTGCGTTTCAATATTATTTTAGATTATATTGAAGTATTTTAAGGATAATTTTTTATTGAATGGTATTTATTTCTCTTTGGGGTATTTTTATTTTAATTTTAGAAAATAAGATTAATGCTTCATTCTCTAAACAAATATCATTTTGGGGGATCATCTTATCTTCTACTAACCGTTTTGGTTTTGATTAATCTCTGAATACAAAGTAAATATATAGTTTATCTATTGTGGATCATGTGAATCTCTAGAAGTTGATTCTAGCTCTTCCGGTGTGACCCAGTCATCTTGAGTACTCATTTTTTGAAAAAAAATGAGTTAGTGGAAGAATTTTATTAAAGAATGAAACATTACTTAAAAAATTAATTATATCTCTTTATGTTTTTAATCAATCCCACAAATAAATTCCATATATTTATGAAATGTAACTTAAAACAAAAAAACATTGTCCATTTACTATTCATACTAGGAAACTAATGACGTTTGTCTGATCACATGTTTGTGGTTTCATTATTGTTAACATTCTCTTGATCATGTTTGAATCATTCTCCATCAGAACATGACACATAGTTTATCTTCTATATCAATGTTTTCCTACATGGAAACCTAGTACGGGTTATCTCGGGTGAATTTTGTACTTCTCTTTCTTTCACTTAAATTGATAGTTTATTGTCTTTTTTTTCTGATGTGGGACATTCAATTATGGTCCCATTCCGAATTCTAAAAATATCAAGGATTCAATTTCTAAATTGGTGAAAGAATTTAAATCACCAATCGTCCATGGTATGTTTCTCTTTGAATAATGTAATAGCATGAATTGTACGCAACTTCGAGATTCTGATACACCACGACCAATCAAACTAGCCATTTTGAAAATTAATACCCACTTTTTGAAATTTTATAAATTTTAACATTCAAAATTCACTTCAATTTTGGATTCATAATATCGAAATTAGATTACGGTGTGTTTTTTATATTTTTTTTAAAACATTCAATTTATGATGAAACGTGAGAAACAATGAGTTATAGTTTAAAACCGAATTTTTAGTTAAATAATTAATTATTTTATTTAAATATATTTTAGGTCAATATAGATACATAATACCTATATATTTTTAATGTAATTAATTTAGTCATTTTGTAATAATATTATATATATATAATTGTATTGAACTTTTCACTGTCTTTTACCCACATCCTAGGAGAATTTAAAAATTTAGATAAAACATAATTTTACTCCTTATGTGAGTTGAATTTAGAAAATATGAGAGACATGGTTAATATAAAGGAGTAAAATTTGGTTAATTAATAAATTAAAAATAATTTTTTATCAATAGAAACTTTTAACAATTATTTACTATCGTTAAAAGTAAATAGGATAAATTAAAGGTAAAAATAATATTATTATTACCCAAACACATGTTTCAATTCTATTGGATAAGTATAATTCGACCAAAAAAAACCATAGGAATAAAATATGAACCCTTTTTGTCCACTAGGATTAGATTAGGACATTTATTATTATTTTATTCAAAGAAGAGTTAAAAGAGGTCAAATCAATATTTAATAACTAAAACAACATTAATATAGGGTTACAAATAAGAGAAATTGAACTATAAATATTTATTATAAATATAAAAGGATTTCTTACATAATGGTATTTTAATTTTATTTTTTATAAATTAAATAATTTAATGTATTTCTGACACAATGATGATGCAGTAATTACCTAATTAATGAAATATTAAAATAATTGAAATTATAAATATCCATATAAATGTAATTTGAGACTTTTTATGAATTCCACTAATTTTAAAGGTTAATATAACATATTTGGGTAGGTGAGATGAATTTTTTTAGAAGTAATAATGATGTTATGAATTTAGAAAAAACAAAATACCAAATAGTATCAAAATTAACAAAAATGCATTTTTAAAAAAATATTATATTATTAATTGGTATTCTATTCCTAACAATATAAGTTTAGGCCAAACGACATATATAATGATATTTGTATCATTAATGATCCAATTGGGTATCGCTTGTAAGTCTATAGTATGCGTATTAACCAAATAATATTAATGTACAAAGAGACATGGTAAATGCCAAACTATTTAACTATGAGTTAAGTATAAATGATAAGGTTAATATAGTGACCCAAAACTGTATAAATCCTATTGGTTGAGTGTTTATAGACCCATCCCCCACCTTATCCTTTAAATAATCCACTTTTTATCCATTATAAACCAAATATTATTTTATTATAAAATAATATTTCCAGCTTTTCCTAAGGTGACCCTCAGCCCTCTTATAAAATGTCACCCACCCTTTCCCAAAAATTCACACCTTGAAAGCCTTATTTCACATAATAACTCTGACCAAATACACTCTCAACTATCCTATTTTCATCTTAGAGGCCTTCCTTTATTAATAAACCCATCCTAAATAGGCATTTTTATTAAATCAAAAGGAAGAACCCAAAGAAGAGGTAAATATTTAATCACCTCTTTCAAGTTCTTTTCTTCTTCCACTTCATCATTCATTGATGTTTCCATTAGAAAATAATAACTCCAGTTTCTTCTATAAAATTTTATGTTATTATAATTATGGCTCAACCATAATCATTACTCTATCCATCATTTGAATGACATGTCATCATATGTGTTTATGTACGACTTACCATCACCATGTCGTGGTCTAATTGTTATTCAATACATTATTATTTGGATGGGTATAATAAAGATGTGTAATTGATGTAAATAATAAATATAACATGATAAAGATGTTTTATATATTATATAACATCCAATTATATATTACTTTAATATCAAAAGACTGATATTGTCGCTTGTACTTATGTACAGATTACCGTCTCCACGAACGCGATGAGATTCAATCTCCATCATAATCTATTCAAGACTACTTTTCATTAGATGATTAAAAATAATGTTTAAAAACTTAATATAATTATTAATATGAATATGATACATCTATTCATAACAAAAACTACTTACGAAACAAATCATATAATGGAAAACGAATCAGTTAACACGTGAAATGATGATAATACTATTATATTATTAACAATCCAATATTAAACGATAAAATATGGTATCATATTAATGTATATAATTATTTTCTAATTTAACAAACATCATTTCACCAGCATTCAGGAGGTTAACCTACCATCTACCAAGGAAAAGTACAATGGAAGGGGTTTCTTATCTCACTTTTAATTTTGTGAGATTTCCATTGTCTGCCACTTATTTATTAAATGTGGTGTATTGTGTACTGTCATTTGATATATATATATATATATATATATATTCATTATTATCTTTATATTCATGGTATTATATGATTCAATTTTTCATTAACTTTTTACCATACGACTCGATTGATTACAACGATGTAAGGTTTTTCATATCACTTCTTATTTCCATTAGATTTGTGCCACACTGCCACTATTTCGTTTTGTGTGGTGTATGTACTTCCCAATGATTGTATTCTTTGTGTAATGTACATTAATTTATGGGTAATTACATATTTATTTTATGAACCATCTTTCATTGGATTTATGTTTCGTATGTTACCAAATTAGTAAGTGAATTTTAAATTTCAATTTCCACTCATTCAGCTTTACGCATACTTCATTGATTAGTTTACTCCATAATTACGTGTGGAATCACTATTTATTATTTTTGTAGTAATTTAAACTCCCCTTTCTGTGGATATAATTTTGAAACACATAATCACTCCTTTGATAAATTCTCAAGTCATTGATATGAACTTGATAAGAGTAGTTTTATCTCAATGTCCATGTATTGAGTTAAACATTCAATTCATTGGTGTTGTTTTTAAAAGAATATGTGTGAATGTCCTATGATTGATTTAAATTTAATAACCAAAAATATTGAGTGTATTTATATTTTTCACATATTATTATGTTGTTTAATTATCATTAACCTAAGGATACAGTCTTTATAAGAGATTTCATCTCAATTTACATTCCATTGAGATTTCATTGTGGTTATACACCAATTCACTTTTATATGGTGTATATAATGTACTTTGACATAGTATATCATGATTCCATTTACTCCCATGTTATTATAAAGTTTTTATTAACTCTATTATTTGTATTCAAGTGTCTCTCTTTTGGTTAGGAACTCTAACTAAAATATAATTTTAAAACGTTTTAATGATTTATTATTCTAAATCATTCTCACTAATGTCCATGTTTTAAAAATGGTTTTAAGGAATAATTAATATGGACATTAAAGTTTTAAAATAAAAATTCCTTTTTCAATGTTGCAATGTGGTATGGGACACATTGATTAAAAATCTATATTAAATGGCTTCTTTATAAATAGTGACACTTTAAAATGTATTCCAGAAAAAGGGGGATATTTCCCTCAAATAACATTGATGATTAGTTTCATCTATGTAAATATCATTCCTTATTCCTTATTGAGGTTGATATAATATAATAAAATCTTCCATATTGTATTCAATGAGATATGATTGACTATAGATGTGCTATTTTTATACCATTCATTGTTTTTGGATAAAATATTGTCATTTTGTATGTCAGTTTTAATAAGAATGTTCAGATTATGTTTTACCATTTTCATATGATCAATTAATTGGACATAGTAAGTGACGGGTGGAGCCCTCTATAGCTCCTCGATGCATTGGTACGTCTCATGAGACAAACTAGTGTCTTGGAACAAGTCCTTGAAAAAATATTATTTGTAGTGTTTTCACAAAGCCTTGACTATGTGGTTATGAATGTATGAAATTATGCATTACATCATTATCAAAGTGGATATTGGTAATGCTTGTTAATTTTTGACTAGTAGAATATCCAAGTAAGTATGTTAATGGAATTATTTTGATTTATATTTTCCATATTATGATGAATTTTATGTTGAAATGGCTTTTGTTTTAGTTATATACATTGCCTTAAGTGTTAATGAATATTTATGAAGGTTTCAACTATATTGTTATCCTTACGGAGAATCTGAGCTCACCCCTTTCTATGTTTTATTTTTCCCATGATGAAAAAATTATATTATGACTGACCTATAGGAATAGACTATAGGATCTTAGTGTTGTTTATGGAATCAATTTTGTTGTAGTTTTTCATTTTATAATGTAATATACACCTTATGAATGTATCTAGTACATTCAACGCTACAAAACTATTTGGTCTTACGAGAATTTATCTTTTATGATCATGCCAATGATACGTAATAATGCACCGACTCTAGGATTCTAGGGTCGAGGCATTGCAGCTAATATTTTCCTTGGATAAACCATGGGAACAATCCTATCAGGATGTGTTTGATAATACCATGATTGTGTACCCAGTGGAGGGAATTCATTATCTACAACTATAGTTACTACAAATTCTCATTTATGATGAGGTCCTACATGATTTTCAAGTGGAGGACCTTTATATGGAGTATGTCTAGTAGAAATTCTGCGTTGAAGATACTATGTATTGATTCTTTTCAACACATTCATTTCCACTTCTAAGCTTGAAAATATTTATTCATGTGAAAAATATTGACCTTATCTAGTGGAAAATTGAGATTCAATCTGACTTTTTTCCTTTCCCCTTTTTAGATGCCTTTTATAGGGGTGGTGGATGGTTATTTTAAGGCATACATAGATTTTGGTTAAGCCTCTAATTTCATGTACACACACATTCTTTATTTGCCTTCGTGTGTACAATATTATGGAAATTAAATTCATCTTATGATTCCCCTGTAGGGGAATCATATTCTTGAGGATCTTATGCAGCGGTGTTAATGGAATTCCATGATGCATAATGCATCGATGTCATTCTATCAGTATTTTTGTAAGATCTTCTCCCACAGTATATTCTATGAGACTATGTTCTCTTATATTACTAATTCCTGAGAATGTTTTGGCAGACAATTTCTTAATGGATTCCTTAGATTGTTACTTTTTACGCTTTTTTTGACGTTTCTTCTGAAATTGGCAGAAAAATGACTTTTGTTAATGAAGGGATTGCATATGGGAAAAATCAACCATCCCTATATGTTGGGGAAAATACGGTTTCTCTTATTCAAATCATTGAAATTTATTTAATTAATTTGATGTTTGAATTAAATGACCCACCGACCTTACAAGATGGGGTGACTCTTGAACTACTATGGCTAAAATTCGTGCAAACTCTCTTCTGATTTTTCTAATTTTGGTTTGGGCATTATCTATGTGCATTGTCCTACAACAACCTTAATTTCTTGTTTTAGAAGATAAAATTTCTAGTTCAAAGCTTTTCATTCTCTGATGCCTGACATCCTCTAAGCGGGATGCCTACTCATGATTCTCAGATGCCTGATGTAAAAGTAACTTAATGACTTCTTTTCTTTGGTCTTGACTCTAATGATATCTGGTTGAGGCCTATTCATGATCATACATTATATTATGTAAAATATCTATGGATTTTGGAAGATCGAGGAAATAAATTTCCATGAGACAAATTTTGGATGACATCACGGATTTTGGAGCACAGTGACATGCAATACTCCAAGTGCAGCCAATTCATTGATATTATCACTAAATGTGGAATTAGAAATTAACTAGCGTAGCAACTTTAGTGAATTGAATCATGCACGCTGAATGATTATCAAATGTTTTTTAACCTCTTAATGTTGGGAATATGAGAGAGACACTAACTCAATTTGGCATTACAACCATTTTATTTCGGTTACATGATTTTAATATTCATCATATATTAATACTTTTATTTTCAAATTTCACTGTGTTTTCGATAAATTGAGTTGGGTATCATGAAAAAAATATTTTATTATCAATTCTGGAATGTTATACTGAGAATTTTCCAAAGTCTAGAACCTGAATGGTAATTCTTCCATAGTAAATTGATTCCTCATGTTTAACACATCTTCATAATCTTTCACTAGAGGTATATTCACATGATCTGACCATATTTGATTATCTATATTAGAAGACAAATGACCCAAGGGAGGTTCGTATAATGACTATTCACTTGAGTTCTCTTATGGTTTTGAAAATGTTTCACCTTTTAATGAAAAGGAATCAGACATGACAAGCCTTGTGTTTACAAGGGCCACAAGATAGGGGGTTTTCTCATCACTACATCGTCAGTGATAAAATTTTCATAACATTACCAAATAATATTGTGGACATGACTTTAGCAGTGAATGACATCATATGAAGGATCGTCATGGTGGATTACAAAAAGGGATCAATCACCATTCTCCTTGGTCTTCTGGAGAGAGAAAGGGTTTTCAGAGATATCATCAATAGATAGACACTCTAGATTAACTGAATTTTCGTGAAGAAATCCTTCATGATGAAGTGTCTGATGATGAACATCATTATTACTACTACCCCTCCCATAATTTGGTATTGAGATTAT
This sequence comes from Viscum album, assembly GCA_963277665.1. Taxonomy (NCBI): domain Eukaryota; kingdom Viridiplantae; phylum Streptophyta; class Magnoliopsida; order Santalales; family Viscaceae; genus Viscum; species Viscum album. The sequence goes on along the minus strand of OY728129.1, from coordinate 607,867,766 downwards.
ATGATCCTGAAGCTGCAACAGATAAATGTCCGACAAAATCACGAACTGCATCACTAAGGGGAGCCAAATCGCAGCATGACTCTTGATTTTCTAAATGTTATTGGATAGACTAATTCATTGATGTTCTCTTATAGTTATTTGGTGATACTTGTTGCGAATAGTGCTTATCATTGGCATGTGTATGTGCCATCCATTGAGTGGTTACCAGAATCTGATTACATCCAATTATAAATGGTGTGTGTTCCCAATCTTATTGTCCATATGATATTGGGGAGTATGACCCATGAACCTCATGGACTGGAACAATGGTTTGAATCTATTTCGGGATTGCATTCCAATGTGTCATCCCATGTATGGGGAGAGATTTATGTGTCAGTTTCCCTGGTACTGCTGAAGTTCTTGTCATAATATCTTGGCATGCTTCAAAAATATGTGCAGAGATTTCTGTTTTTTCCATTCAACATTGAAAAGATATGGTTGGTGACTTCAGTGACTAGCATATGTATATACATTAATTAAGTATCTGGATTAGGTGTATCTTCCTTCTCCAGTCCTTGTTTTATTATCAATTGGTATTGATAGTACTCATGTATGGGGGTAGAGAGTTGAGTATTCCTAAGATTCGTCATCAGAGATTTCCGAGTGACTTTTCCAGGTTCTACCAAAAGAGATGATTTGCAGACATGATGAACATTGGTAGGTGTAAGTTCCTGCTAGATTTTTTCCACAAAGTATGTTTGATAGACATCATTCAATAATGGAAGACAAGACTGATGACTTAATTGGTGATTGTAAATATGTGTATGTTTCTGTTTAGTAGTTTCAACCTAATTATAATGATGGAATTCATTAAATGTAATCAGATGAGCTGACAAACTGGTTGATAACTTGTAAGCTAGGGTATGTGCCTCTTCCTATTACTCCACTGGATTTATCTAGTTGGAATGGTGGGTTAATATGAAGTGTGTCTGTTGATCTTCAAAATTATGATAGAAGGGTGTATGTGCTCATTTTTTACATCAAGATAGGTTGAAGAGATTCTCTGGAAGAGGCAGTGGTTAGAAAGTACTCTTTGTTGAGTAGATGTTGTCCCTAGAGGATCTTCTTGTGTGCCTGAGTTTGGGAAACCTAGGATGAATTTTCGGAGGCAACACCCCCATCTTGTTGGGGGTTCACTACCACACGATCTCGCTGGGGGGGATTGTGGGTTTGATTCATCAAGAGGGACTTTTGGATTATTTAATTGAGGCCTTGAGTAGCCTCTTGATCCACTACCCTATAGTATGGTAGGGATTTATTGATGGGTTCTGAAAATATAGACCAGAAATAGTTGAAGGTGTTGGTGGGCATTGTCTGCTTCTTGATTATTGGTCATCGTTTATCGGATGATCGAGGATTGTTATTGACCTGGAAGGCCTACCAAGCATCTTACAAGTCAGGATCATACTGTGCTGAGGATATTCAATTATCATCACACTATATACCTAACGTTGTATATGGTAGGTTGGTGATGGCGTCCTTCTCATGGATGGGGATCCATCTTGAGCAGTGGTCAGAAATTTCACAGATTTTGTCTTGAATAAATCCATTTTAGAGTGAAGGGAATTTTGAGAAAAACATGAAAAAAACAACAAACTCCATTAAAAAACATCATTTAAGATGGATACATTCGTTATTTATTCCTTTGTTTGGCTTTAATTTAGAAATTTATAGGTGCGTAATAGGTGGGTAACATTATTAACATTGTTAAGGATTCATGTCAGGTTCACCATTTTTGTTTCGTAGTTCTTTGAAACGTGTATTTGAGTATTAAAAATCACTACACTTGGGTGGTTTCCATTGGATTTATTTGTGGAACTAGAAACATCCAACAGTTCTTTATCCAATGAGGACATGTATTCCAAAGGAAGGCATTCGTTATGTTTGAACATCAAGATACTTAAGAATGTTCATTGATTGAGAGGATGGGAGGTCGGACACATCACTCCATTTTGAGGGGAATTATTATATACACTATGATTCACATTATAATATAATATATTTTTGTTAATATTTATTAATTCACCTAGTATATCATAATTATCCCTTGGAATTTTCAATCACTTTTTAACATGTGTAATGTTTAGAATCATCAGTATAAATTCAATGTTCTTCATTAATAAGGATATTCATATGTATTTGAGGTTCTCCATCAATGGAATCCTCTAATATAATATTTCAAGATTATTTTAATCATCATTATGATGATACTGGGTTTTTATATACTCAGTGGAGAAATATAGAAATTATTATCATCTAAGGAGATGAAGGTTTTGTTTGATCATTGGATCATGCCCATAAAATGTGCTACCTACATATCTGTGTAATAGGAATCAATATCGTTGTTGTTTGGTGCCACTGAATGGGCCACATCAAAAATTTTCCATCCATTTGATAAGGACCCATCCATATAGTTTAATGTCAGGTGGTATGGACATATAAGGGGAAGGTGATAATTCAAAACATAGTGTGGAAATTATGCAAGAAGCAGGCCATGGAACATGGAATGAAATGTTTTTCAAAGTAGGATCACACCCTTTTGGGAATATGGCCTATGGAGAATTGTGTTGATTTAAGGTATTGGGTTCGATCCTCAACAAGGTATCTTACATAACCCATATATATATGGGAATAAAATCCCACGTAGTTTTATTAGAATCATATGATAGTATATTCATTTGAGGGAAATGAATTTGCAATTACATTCTGAAAAGAATTCCTTAGTGATTCTGGGCGATTAATTTAGTGACTATTCATAAGGCAGATTCCCAGATTAATAGGATTAGGGTTGGATTCCAGAAAAGGATATCCAGTGAGATCGGGCCCTAAAAGGGCATTCAACATATCCTAGATAGAAAAAAACTAGAGTTCTCGTAGTTCCTCCAGTTGTGAAAATGTTTTGAACATGAAAAATATCTAATCCTAGATGACTCATTTTTAGTGTGAGAAACATGAGAATGTAAAATATTTATCAAAGGCTCATTCAAAACATTCCTCCTTTGCTGGTGGAATTGGGCGCACCTATGACAGCGGGGGTGGATGGGGTTGACACGACTCGGGAAGAGGGAAATTAAATGAGCCTTCCCCCAATTCATATTACATTGGACAAGGGTCCAATGAATGGAGTAATGGATGAAGGTTTGGGGCTTAAACGAGGATGGATTCCCATGGTGAAAAATCCCAATGGGAGAGGGAAAGGGTAACAAGAGTCCCTATTCCCATCTCCCTTGTAGAATTTGTCACCGAAGAAGAAAGGAGGAGTAGTGATGCTACCTCTTGAAAAAAACCTAGGGATTATGCCATGATGGTTGCCCTTTTGAGATTGGTTGGGGAATACTCTTAAAGAGGATTCCCAATTTTAAGGAATTGATTGGGGCTTAATCTTATGAAGGATTCCCATTTGGGAATTTGTTGGGGCTTACTCCAATGGGGAATGCCCATTTGAGAATTTACCTGATATAGATGCAAGGGGAAGAGGTTTGAAGAGTTTCATGAAGAATGTATCAACTCAATGTATTCTCAGAATCCATAAAGAGTTTCCAAACTCAAAACATGTGAATTTAACCAAGAGGACTATGTTGACATAAGTAACTTCATTGAGTGAGATGGAGTTTCTCAGTGCATGGTATTCTAAGGCTAGAAGTTGGTATGCATAAAAGATTCCAAAGAAAGTGTCATCGACTTTAATAATAATGATTGTGTTGCGACTCTACATTTTTCATGGCGGGTGAGTGATGGAAGCGAAGGGACTAACCAGAAGAGAGAGGAAAGCAGCTCGGCAGTGGTCCTTAGAAGGGGTGATGGGGCGAAGCCCCCATGGTATGGACTTGTAGTGTAACACATGTGCCCGTCCATAGTGCCTAGAAGTGGTTCTAGGTATAGCGCCCCCACGTACGTACTCCATGCACGTGCGGTGCATAGGGGTTCCCTGCAGGCATGAGGCGTAGGTGCTCCAACGAAGCGTGGTGCACAGGGGCTCTGCCCAGGCTCAGTGCGCAGGTAATCCTCCCATGTGTGGTCCATTGGTGCTCCATGTAACTCAATATTTTCTAGACCCTGATTGGACTTTGTACCACTTCTTTACTTTAATTCTCACTTATCTCATGTTTCATAGAACTATCTGAGAAAAGTTGTGGGATCCTGGTGAAAGAGCTGCACAATGGGTGCTTTGGGATGTCTTCCCACTTTTTTCATCAATGAAATTTGGAACCCAATGGTCCTATTTATAGGTATGGGGGGGACTTGGTCGAAGGTAAGTTGTCCAAGTAGGTCCTCTGCATAGGTCTTCCACATAGGTCTTCTACGTAGGGGTGTAACCATTAATTTTAAGTATAGGTCCTCCACGTATATCTACCGTGTAGTTCCCTTTGTGAAACTTTTCCATCATCCAAGTGCCATAACATTTGATCTGTAAGTCTGTTTGGGCTTAAAGAATAGTTAAGTAGATGGTCTTGAATATATATACACTTCTTTAGATGGAAAATACACCAAGAATTCTTGAAAAAAACTCGGAAATTGAATTTAATGTATCGACGCCTTTTCATCATCGATCTGTGGGAATCCACTACTTAATCTTGAATGAGGGAATAATTCCACATATCAACCGGTATAGAGTAGTATTTTGGCACATAGAAATCAATCCTGTATATTTTTCTTTCTTGGTGAAAATATATTTACTCATACATAAAATTTGTTATCGATTTGAGAATCATATCATCAGTCTATGGAATGGTTCATGAAAACACATTTAATGGTCTCTTCAAAATCCCCCCCCCCCCGTTGGAAATTGATTCATTAATAATGAAATTAATATTGTTATAAGGTGAATGTAGGGATCTTTTATGAATTCCAACATCATTTGGTATGATTTTGAGTTACATAATGTTTGGAAGGATGCTCAAATTTTTACTGAGCCATAGGTCTTAGTGAGCATAGTTTGGCTGTTGATAGGGCCATATAAACAACTCGATATAAATTGTGTCATTTGAATTTTTATTGCTCAATATTTAATAAATAATACAATATGTATTTTTAGTGAGATGAGACTGAAAATTTGTTTAGAGTTCCCTTTGAGGGTTTTCAATCTAATGAGTACACTGTCTTTTGTTGTTGGTAGTTTAGAATCATTATTGTTGGACAATAAAATGATCATATTTAGGGTCGAATAGATTTGACCACAAATTTTGAAATTAGATCCCAAACAAGACTCAGTGGCTATCAATTTCTCTAATATTATTTAAATATTCCCAAGTGGAATATTGAGTCATGATTTTAATGGTCACCAAATTTAAAACCTATATCAATATAAGATATGTCACTTCCATGGACGAAGATACCATAAGTTAAAAAACCCATTATAGCGGATGTATTCTCTAGGGCCATCTTGGGAATATGATGTATAGAAAAATAGTGAAATATTTTGGACAACAATCGTGTTATGTAAGAAACTTATGCAAGTATAACTAAGGGGACATACTAAATAGTCAAGAAAAATAGATCTTAAGAATTTAACATTTTACTAGTGGTAGATAGGGGAAAATAATAGTTCAGTGACTCAAGAACCCAGTTGGTGGTTTTGAAAAGTAAATGAATGATACGAATGAAAGTGATAATTTATGCAGACATTTTTCAGGAATAGGAAAATCTTTTCTAGACAACTTTTGTGTATGAGTAATGGTTTAAATTTATCAGAATGGGGAATTTCTAATATCATATTGTTCAATTTTAAGTCAGGAAATGAGGACATGGGTACTATGCAGTTTTATGTCACACAGTGAGGACATGGTTTCTATACATATTTATGTCATGTAGTGAGGAAATTTGGTGGATTTCATTTTAAGGTCTTTATATTTGACCAAAGGTATGAGACTCTCCAAATTCATTGATAATTTGTTTAGATATATACTACCTTATCCAGGTAGGAAATGCGAAAATCAAAATTGTAATTTAGGAATTTCTAAATCTATCAGATGACATGTGAAAAGGGGGTATAATAATTATAATAATTCTTTTCTAAGAATGTTGTTACAATTATTTGGCACACCGATTATAAGGGTTGTGTTCGGTTGGGTCAATTGGGGCATAAACTGTATAGACAAATAGTCGAATCTTTTTACTGATAGGCCCATTATGTAGGCAACTTATTCGAGGCCACCTAACAACACGTGCTACATAGTCCGGCAGAAGAGTTCATTGATGTTTGACATTCTATTTCTAAAAGATGAATAATGCTTATGGAGATTCAAAATTTACTAAACACCGAGTTTTGATTATGGGTAAATGGACCTAAATATTGATAGGGTATTTGCATCCAATATTTCCAATGAATCAGAGGAATAAGACTCCTACGAAGGTCTAACCCGAATGTGGGAGTTATGATGTCTTGTAGTTGTAGGTCATACAACTAGCACTAGATATAGAAACTGTATATGATATGTGGTCAAGTGATTCCAATGTTATTTTATTTTTTATTTAAATCATGGTTAGGGAAATTCTTAATCTATGGTCTAGAAGAAATTTATATTGGGTGATAGATAATGGGACAAGTATACATAAATGAATTTTTTTAAATACAAATTCTAATATATTGTCATCAATGTTTAAATGGGAAAAAGATACTATAACCAAGAAAAATGTTACCATTATTTGAAAAACCCTTTAAGGGGGATGTGTTATCTCAGTCCAAATGGGGAATATTCTACATAGCCAAAGAGTGGAATCTTTTGGTTGATAGGCCCGTTATACAGGAAACATATGCAAGGACACCTATGGGAACATGATGCATTGTCAGGAAAAAGAGTTCTCAGGTATTAGAATCATAGACACCAAAAACCGTAAGAAAGACAATGAAGATCTGAAAACATTAAAGATTATGAGTGTGAAATATTGAAGGGGTTTATGCCCAATGCATATGAAGAAATATTTTATCCTATATTGGCCATCAGTATGACGTCCTTTAAATATATTTGACTCATATATGTAAAATAGAGACATTCTTTTTTTTGTCTTAATTCATATTATGATGTGCATTTTTATGTCATGCAATGAAGACATTGAATTGTGCTGTTTTTAAGCCATGAGGTGAGGAGATTGTTAATACAACAATAATTTGAGACACCATATTTATACAATGAATACTTTTACCAAATTAAAAATCCCACGTGAGATATTCATAGTGTGAGAATCAAGGTGCAGTAAGGGCTTCCTTTATATCACAGATGTGACACATGTGGATAGAATGGGTATTACATTTTCATTCATTTTAACGTCATGAGGTATGGACATAGATGAACCGATGTGAAAAGAAAGGCTTGTTGTAACTAGACTACGGGATAAAAACCATATGTGACTACATGTCTTGCTGAGGGAACAAATCAAGACAAATGTAGTTCTGACGACATTACCTATGTAGGTTTGATTCTTATAAAAAAAGAAAGGGTTTTTCTCAGATTTTCACAATTTTGGAGATCCATGCATTTCTACACATCTGAAATAGATGATAATCATGTTGTACATAGTTACTTAAACAATCATTCCACATGCCAATCATGTTTGACATGAATAATGGTATATTATGACTTGTTATGAGATAATGATAAATATTAAGGAAAAAAATGGTATAAGGACCAGATTATATATCATAAATAAACACTCTATACAGGCCTGATTCATATAAAAAAGAAGAAGAAAAAAATAACCTGATTATGTAATTTTGGCTGGGCTCAATATTGGAGTTTTTTGTGTCTCTACGTATCTTATTTAAAATGGGAATCAATCTATACATAGTTCTTTAAATAAGGTTTCTATGTAGATTTGACTCATACATTGAAAAAAGGGGGACTCATGTGATACTAATGAGTAGTGATGATGTCAGTGATGTTAGATTATGGAATCTTCTAACGTCAAATATAGAAAAATTTAGTCATGTAGTTAATGTCATGCAATAAGGAAAAGTGATATCTAAATGATTAACTTCATGCGACAAGGACGAATATACAATGAATTTTAACAGCATGCGGTATGGATGCTTATGGTGGTCATGCAGTTTAATGTATTGCAACTAGGACATTGTACTGTGAAGATTTCAGTCTTTCAGGGAGGACTACATACAACTATATAGTATTTCTTTAATATTATTGCATTTTTTAGAGTTATAATATTCTCTCCATCCATTGAGATTAATGAATAAGCGCTATTTTAATAGAAATTATGTGTGGATTACGATTCTGGCCAATTTGGCTCATGTTTTGGTGGTTTCTTCCCTACTATAATTAGAGTCCTATGTAATAATACCAAGTCTTCTTGAAGAAATGAATATAGGTGAACATTCATGTTAAAATCGTAAGCTATTCATTTGTGATATAATTTTAAATGAGTAAAAGTATGTAATCTTTTATCTTCTAATCATTCCAACTCATTGAATCATTTTTGAGGCATCTCATCAGTATATAACTGATCATAGATCCCAACTCTAAGTGAAGGAAATTGAATTTAAATTGGAAAAAAAAACTTCTATTCAATATACCAATAAATTAGGAGTTCATTGGGTGTGTAGTATGGGTAGTGGTATGATAATCCCACAAAGTGTTCATAGAATTTTCAGGACATGATTTATTATATTTATCAACTAGTTTGACGTGTATATTTGATAGGGTCTGGTTCAATGCATATATATGTCCATTGGCAACCTCATGATAGTGAAATTAGTGGTTGGATTTGATATTAGGTTCATGATATTACTTTTTTACCTCAGCAGAACACAAATTATTTCCATTATCCGTCAAAATTGTATAAGTGGCACCAAATCTAGTGATGATGTTAGTTTTGAAAAAACTAACCATGATTTTGGCTCTGACATCATTGAGAAGTATTACCTCATCTGATTTAGAATAGAAGTTAGTAGTAGTAAGGATATAATTGAACTAGTTTTTTGTGTATGGAGGATAATACCCTACTACATCCACTCCCCATGTGGAAAATGGTGAGGAGTATTTAGTTATATGTAGAAACATTAGTGGTTGATTAATGATGTTGGCATTTACTTGTCAGGGATGTCATTTCGTAGTGAATCCTGTGCAATCCTGCGTCATTGATGTCTAAAAGTATCTAAGCCTTCGGATCTGATCAGAGATTATGTTCATAGACTAGTGGGCACCACAACTCCAAAATGTACTTATTTTTTGAAAACAACATTTTATTCTCCATCTATACATTTGAAGGGTATTCCATCAATTTCTCGCTTGTATATGATCTTTTGGTTGTATGGACTATTATAAAAAGTTAAATTGGTTACTCATTGTTGGATCTATTATTTTTCATCCCTATTCGGTTGAAGTAAACCATTTTGAATATATTCCACGATGGATGTTCTCCATCCCATGTTATGACCACATGGCTCAGAAAAAGGGACAATTTCATTAATTTCCTCAATTCTGGTTTTATCAAATGGTAATACCACATGACGATGGGCTATGCTGATGATTGTCTCATCCCGATATGGATTTACTAATGTTGTTTTTGTATTAGCCAACACATTATCATGGGCATTTTGTGATCGTAGGACATAAGACAGTTTTTTAAATGATGTAAATTAGGTCATTAAATGAACAGTGTAATCACACAAAGGGATTAATTTTTCTTTTCTAATAGAATATTCTTCGTTGATTTTTTTGATTACAAATTATGAATCACCTTTCACTTTCATGTGATTCACTTTCACATGATGTGCCTATTCCGAATCTCCAATTAGAGCATGATAGATTGGATCATTATTGGTTCCTCCTTCCGATTATAGGAAGGAATAAGGAAATACATCCTTTTATAGGGAAATAATAAAATTTCGAACCCATGTTTTTTGAGTTTAGGGTTTTCCATTATCTTTTCTATTAGACTCTTGGAAGCACCATCAAAATATACTTCCCATTTTTTGGAATTAGCCTGAATAGAAAATACTACTCCATTAAAATGATCTGTATTTAATGATGTTTCTTCAGCATATGGATGTTCCACATAGTAGTCGGACAAAGCATGACATTTAATTGCCTTTTGATACAAAAACTGGATATCAAACTGTTGAAAAAAACATCCCACCATGACAAATGCCATATAAGCATATGATGTCTAAGGATAAATTTTAGCGGTTTTTTGCAAGATAACAATTGCACCTCATGAAGTCATAGATAATGTCTCAATTTATGAAATACAAAGATTAATGCCAAGCAGCACTTTTAAATACTTGAATACAATTTTTCTGTATCAAGAATATATCCCATGAGATATTAATGGTTGTTTTCATTCCCATCATTATTCTTTTGAGCAAGGAAGGCACTTAGTGATCTCTCTAATGTTGTCACTTAGAGGATGAGTTGTCTTTCATCAACAGGTGGCATTAATTATGATGGACTCAAGAGATATTTTTTGATGGTATCAAATTCATCTTGGTCGTCTTCAGTCCATTGATAGGTCACTACCTTCATCTTTAGTCTGGGTAAGGGAAAACACTTTCATACCAAATTGGCAATAAATCACAGAATATAGGACAAGAATCACTGGAGTCCTCTTAATTCATTCAAATTTCAAGGAGATGACATACAAATGATTGATTTTGTTTTCTCAAGATCATCTTCGATACCATGATGTCATAAAATGCAGCCACATAACCTTTTTGAGGTTACCCTGAAAGCACATTTCAAGGGGTTCATCTTCAAACTGTGTTACCAATGTTTATGTAATATGGTCACCCAATCTGCCAATTTATTGGAACAATGTCAGTATTTGACCACAAAATCAACAACATAACATTATATAAACATCCTTAAGAAGGGTTTGATGATATGGTGCATGGAACGTTGTTATGTTGCGTCTGCATTCATTAATAAAAAGGGAATTATCTGATAGCAAAACACGCCTTGAGGGGATCTGAAGGCTATAATTATTCATACTCTAGGGACATAAGAATTTTATTATAACTAGAGTATCCATCCATGACAGAAATATCTTCATATATAGTGGTTTCATCAATTTAAATCTCTATAATTGGAATAGGAACATAATCTTTATGACAATGCTGGTTAAGATCTCTGAAATCAATGCAAATGCTATTTTTCCCATTATTCTTTCATCACCAGATCAATGTTGGCTATCCCTTTTGGATATTGAATATCCATAACCAAATAAGACATTATAATACTATCAACTTCAATATCAATTTTATAGTCATGAGTAGGGTGTGTTCTTTTATATAATTTCTATAATACATGATGTTCTTCTGGGAAACAAAAATGATATGTGGCTACATCAAGACTGAGTCCAAGAATTTCTGTATAATTCCAAGAAAATATTCCCTGGTTTTACTTTATAAATAAAGAATACACCTATTTCTCTTCATAGGTCATGACTGCACTAATTAGAGTGGGGCATGGATCTTATTCTATACCCTAATGTATTTCTCTGAGCTCATCCACAGTGGTAGTGACGCCTTCCAAAAATGATGGAGGAGTATCCCTACGATCATTATCTTCTCCTTCGTTATGTGATTCCTTTTCTGTTTCTACATTCATAGTTTATGATGATGAAGAACTCTGAGATTTAGAAGGGGAGTTAGTATTTGAACATCCTGAAGAAGAGGCCACCATATATGACCCTACAGATGAAGAAGGGTCTACCAATGTTAATGAAGAGAATATAAAGGATTAAGAATCAACATATTTTTCCTCCTCTAGTGTTGATAAAATTTCATCTACTCTGATTGATGATGTATAGGCTTGATGTATTTCACAAGATAAAAAGAAAAAATCCCCATTTATGCTTCCATCAATACTTGGTGGATTAATATTGTCTTCTATGTTGGTAGACTCAATTGCATCAATTGACATTATAGGTGTTATTGGATGAGTGCTTGGATTTGTATTTACCTTTCCAATTTGATTAATAGGTAACACATAATCTATACCCCAATGTATGAATGGATTTTCTGGGATCCTTTCCAATCCATTAAGAGTATTAACACTGGATATCTCCTTTTTCATGGACTTCGTTCCTTTTGTGTGAAAAAAATATACCTCAATGTATTGAGTTTTAAAAGGTTTAAATGGATCCATATCACCATACAATGTCCCGCATTTCCCATTGAAACAGTTAATAAAACATTTTATGGTATGAAGAATGTATGGCTGCATGCTGATGTAGACAAGGGCTTCCAAGAATAATATTGAAGGTTATGTCCTGATGAACAACCATGAAATCTGATTTAGACACAACATCTCCAAACTGAGTTTTGAGTGTTATTTTTCCTAGAGGTTCTTGATAATTCTTATCATAAGCTTGCAACATTAATGTGGAATGAGATAAATAAGATTCATTTATGCCCAATCAATGAAGTGTACGAACATGAATGAGGTTGACTCCAAAGCCATTATCAATGAAGGCTCGTCAGATGCCTATGTTATTGGCATTTCAAGATAAATACAGGTGTCTAATATGTCCATGTAAAAAATCATCTTCATCTTCATCAATAAATGAGATAACTACATGACATTATACAAGATCACTCTCTATACAGTAAACCTTTGCATCAACAACTTCAGTTTCAAACTCTTGAGGACTTGCTAAAGAATAAATAAGTGCCTCTCGAAGGACTTTTGAAAGATTAAATGAGTCTAGAATTGATAACATGTCTGATACATGTTACATTTTCTTTAATACATCATACATTTGGCCCAAAGGTCCAAAATTTTCTGCATGAAGATGTGGTTTTGTAGGTGTTTTGGAAGTTAATGTTTCTGATATAGACGTACCCTGTGTCAGAGCAGAAATTTGGAAATACACCTGGATTTGGTTAATTAGAATAACATGGAATGTTTATATGCTATGAGAATGATGGTGTGACTTCTATATGGTCCTCCATAATAATTGTGTCATAATTGAAGCTATCTTTCATTGAAAAACACTTTGTTCTTGTTGATCCCGCTGAAGGTCTCTTACAAGAGTTTTTTCTTCATATATGGTTCGAGTAGGGGTAAAGTTAAAATGGTGGTTTCTATAATTCCTAGTCTTCCCCTGTATCCTTTACCCTGGGATCTTCCACTGGTTACCCAATTATGTATAAGGAATTATATCTCTTTATAATAAGAATCAACATTGGGATAAGGATTCGATAAATGGATAATGTTGACAGAGCCAAAGAACAATTCTTCATCTGATAAAGATTCTGCCTGATATGTTAATTTTGGTTGTGCCGTTTGGCAGGGCGGTTCGCATTCTATTGAGACAGATTTCATGAAATCTACTGGGGTCAAGGAAAAATTTGTCGTTAATATGGTATCATATTATTCTAACTACTCTTTGTCATTATGATGACATAATTTTTTAAGGAACATCCTTTTGATAAAGGTGGTTTTTCTGTGGAAGGATTGGAAGAAGACACAATTGGTTGTTTGAACTGTATTTATAAAATGGAATGTGTGCATTTAATTGTTATCCTGATCATACAATCATCATATATTTGGACATTTTAACTTCTAACTTCTTTCCATTAACCTTCTTCCTCTCTATTAGTAGATGTAACAAATGCTACTTGAGATGACGAACTTTTCACTTTCACTTGTCAAGTGTTTAAATTTTTTGTAAGAGGTAATTGAGAACAAAGTACTCCTAGTTGAGATTTCATAATATTTGGTGAAAGGGACAATAATTTGGAAGAACTTCATCTCATTATTTATTTGGCTTCTTCGACCTTGGCTACTAGACCATATTATTTTCTGGAGCTGGGATAAAGTAACTAGGAAATTTTTTATTCCAAACAGAATAAAATTTATTCATTAATTCCTAAAACATTTACCGCCTTTCGTATCTTTGATTATTTGGAAGTGGCAGACATTTATTCTCATTCTTAGGATGTGGAGCCCTTCAGTATGATGAATGTCTTGATGTAGAAGCAAATACATGTGCCTGCTTGGGCATAATTGTAATAGCTTCTGCCTATCCTATCCTCCTCCACAAATGTGATTTAATTACAAGACTTTTAGAATTAGTTTCTAATATAGAGGCCTATATTTATTGAAGTATTTATGTAATGTCTCAAAGCCCTCCTATGTATTTCACGGGTATCATTAGTTTGTGAAACTCATCATGATGATTTTTCACAAAAATTGGAAGCAATTGTTCATGAGGGACTGCTGGACATAAGGAATTTGTTAATCCTTTACATCATTCAATAAAAAATAAAACTGATTTATTCTACCATTTTTTACAATTGGTATGACAAAAAAATGTCATCATTGGTAGTGTTGTGATAAATTGAAGAAGGAATTTCTGACAAAGATCTTTTCATATTGTAATAGATCGAGATTGAAATCATGTATACCATACAAAAGCTGGTCCCTATAATGACTGCCCAAAAGACATAAGATTTACTTCTTGTTATTGTTGAGGAGTTCCCATCACAAGATCAAAATAAGAAATAAAATGTGTTAAGTGTTGCTTTAGATCTTCTGAACCATTAAATATTGGGAATGGGGTATTCATAAAATTTGGTGGGGGAAGATTTGCATCCACCCAATTTAGGTAAGATCGTTTTTCTTGTTGAACTGGTGAACGTCGTTCTTCCCTAGTTTCCAATCGATTCTTTAATGCCTCAAATTTTTTCATAAGAATTTGGGGAACATCTCTATGAGCTTGAAGCTATGATTGTATACAAAATGGAGACTTAGTTTGAGTAATGACCGACAAAACAACTGAGGGTGGTACTTATATTTGCATTGGATAACCAATGGGAACAAGCATATCAGGATGTGTCTAATCCTACCTTGATTGTGTACCCTGTTGAGTGAATTCATTATATGCAAATGTAGTTACAACATATTGACATTGTTGAGGAGATCTTACTGGGTTGTCATGTTGTGGACCTGCATGGGTAGTATTTCAAGAAGAAATGCCTCTTCAATGTAACTTTGTATTGAGGTTTTCAACTCTTTTATTTCTTCATCATTCCATGAAAATCATTCTTCTAGAAAAAATTATTTATCATATCCAAGGGAAAAGACATTTTCTTTTGTCTTTTATATATTCCTTATGGATGGGTGGGATTGGGTTATTTTAATCCATACCTAGATTCTAGGTCATCCATTGATTTTAGGTGTGCACACATTCTTCATTTTCCTCAGTGTGTACCGTATTATGGACATGAAAGTCAACTTTGGATTCCCCCGAACTGGACTCATATTATGGAGGATCTTCAGCAGTGGGGTTAATGAAATTAACTGATGCATAATGAATCAATGGAGTTATATCAGTGTTTTTGTAGGATCATCTCCGTCTATATATTATATGAGACTCTATTTTCCTATATGATTAATTCCCAGGAACTGTTTTGTGGAAGGTAACCAAAAGGGAATCCTTTTATAGTTTATTTGCATGATTTCCTTGTGAATTCTCCATTATCAAGGAGAAAACTGAATTCCATTGGGGAGGGGATTGTAAATATGAAAATCCCACAAACCTGCATGCTGGGGCCATTTTTATTCTTCTTAATTAATGCATTGAACTTTGTTTAATTAATTTTACAGTTGAATTAAATGCACCCTCATCCTTGCAAGAGAGGGTGATTCTGAAATTCTTTTCCTGAAATTTGTGATACTGCTCATTTGATTTTTTGAATTTTGGTGGAGACAATATCTGTGTGCATTATCAGAAAACCCCTCAAAATTGTTTTGGGTAATCACTTTTCTATTTCAGATACATTCATTCTACGACACCTAGAATCCTCTAAGTAGGATGCCTGCTCAAGATTCTCAAATTATTGATGTAATAGTAACTCAATAACTTCTTTTATTCGGTACTGAATCGGATGAGAGCAATTTGAGGTAGGTTCTTGAGAATACATTCGATTACATACAATATATAATGATTGTGGTCTTCCTTGGGAAATAACATTGAGTGAGACCACTTTTGGAGGACAATGCCGATTTTGGAGCACTGTGAAATGAAATGGTCCTTATACACATATCATGTGATATGGACACTAGATGGGGAATACTAAATTAATTGGCGTAGCCCCTTAAGAGTATTGAAGCATTCAGGTTGAAGGGTTATCTTCTGTTTTCATCCATTGGATGTTTTGGAAACTGGGAGAGAAACCAATTCAATTTGGCATTGCAACCCTTCTATTACATTTAAAAGAATTTTATATTAATTATATTTTAAAACTTTGGTTTTTAAATGATGATGTGTCATCCATAAATTAAGGTTGATATAATGAATAAAATCTTCTGTCATCAATTCTATAATGTTATACTGAGAATATTCCAAAGGCCTAAATATGGATTGTTGTCCTCCCATAGTCAATTATTTCCCCATGTCTAACTCATCTTCATGATCTTTATCATCTTTCACTAGAGGTTTTCCACTTTCTCATCATTACATTGTCAATTATAGAATTTTTTTTTGACATTTTGAAATATTACTCCATAGATTACTTTCACATTAATTCCATTATGGGGAGGATCATCATGGTGGATAAGAACGATGGATTAATATTCTTAACTGGTGTTCTTATGGCCACTCGGAGGGTTTCCGTGGATCTCAACCAAAGATAGACACTCTATATTGAACAGATTTTTATGAATAAACGCATCATGATGAAGTGTCTGATGAGGAACATCATAATTACTAGAACCAATCCCATAATGTTTTAATGAGAGTATATGATTGGAGCTGCAATAGATAAATGTCTAAGGTCTTCAAGAACTCTAGCAATAAGAGGAGCCAAATCACATCTTGACACGTGATTTTCCAACAGTTCTTGGGGAGACCTATTTGTGGATGTTCTCTAATACATAGTTGGGGAAAAATCTGGGAAAAGGGGTTATCATGGGCCAGTATATGTGCCTGCCTTCGATTTGTTACCAGAATTGACAGATTAACTTCAATTATAAAGGGTGTATGTTCATGATATTCTTTTCCATATGATATGGTAGAGTATGCCCCAAGACCCTCCTGGACTGGAACATCGGTGTGAATTTTCTCCGGGATTTCATGTCGATGTATTATCCCAGGTGTGGGGAAAAATTTATGTGTCAGTTTCCCTCGTACCAATGATGTGGTTGTCATAATATCATGACATGCTTCTAGAATATGGGCTGTTATTTGGGTTTTCCCTTTAACCATTTATATGATTTGTTTGGTGTCATCACCGATGGTAATGGGAGTCTAAATCCATTCCGAATTAGGAGTTGGGGTATGTGCCTACATGTATCCTCATTTTTTGGTCAATTGATGTTGAAATCAATCATGTATGGGGGTAGAGAGTTATGTCTATCATAGATTTTATCATCGATGATTTCTGAATAACCTCCCTGGGTGCTACCAAACAATACTGTTGGAATAAATGATGAACATTGGAAGGGGTATGTTCCATCTTGATGTTTCCCATAATGTATTGTTGATGGAATAACCTTCAATATTGGCAGACGAGACTGCTGACAGAATTGGTGATTGTAAATGGTTGTATGTTACTGTTTACCAGTTGCCACTGCGTTTGATTGGTGGGATTCTGTAAATGCTGTCAGACGAGCCTATTGACTGGTTGATAACATGAAAATAGATTTAGAATCCAATTCATGGTACTCGATCTAATTTATCATGCAGGATCGGTGGGTTTCTACCAGATAAGTTATTTTGTTAGAAAAATTAGGGTGGACGGGTGTATGTGCCCATTTTTTATGACCATCAAGTTAGGTTGACAAGCTTCTTCAGATGAGGTAGAGGTTAGAATTATCTCCCTATTGACTAGATGATGCCTTTGGTAGTTCTACATCCATGCCCAGGTCTTAGAAACCTAGGTCGAACGTATATAGGCAGCATCCCCATCTGGCTGGGGGTTCACTACCATGATATTCTACTGTCGGTGATTACTAGTGGGAGTCCTCATGAAGGACTCCTTTATTATCGTTTTGAGTCCATGAGTGGCCTCTTAATTCACCTTCATATAGTATGGAAATGATTTATTATTGCGATCTAGGGATAATGAACTGAAAGGGTCAAAGATTGTGGTCGAAACTGTCTTCTTCTTGATAATTAGTCATCATTTTCCAGATAATGGAGGATTGTTATTGACATAGAGGGTCTGCCGAGCATCCTCCATTGTCAGGATTGTACCATGCCTGTGATAGTCCTTTACTAGAACATTAGGGACCCAGTATTGAAGACACTGGGATGGTGATGGAATCCTTCCTGTGGATGGGGATTCAGCTTGGGTAGCTGTCAAGAAGTTTATAGATACTATCTCGAAGAAATCCTTTTTGGAGTGAAGAGAATTCTGAGAAAAACATGAAAACCCACAAAAAACTCAATTAAAGAAACATCTTTTTTATGGATACATGATAGATTAATTCCATTGTCTAGACTTCCTTTATCAATTGATAGGGCCCTAATAGGTGGGTACCATTTTTAACTTGGTAATGGATTCGTGTCATGTTCACCAATTTTGTTTCATAGTTCGTTGAAATGTTTATTCTTGTTTTAAGAATCAGTTCTTCTAAGTTGTTTCCGTTAGAATTTTTATGAAAAAAATAAAATAATTCTTTATCCCAAGGGGAACATCATTCCAAAGGCAGAAATTCATTACGTTTATACATCATGATACCTAATAACTTTAATTGGTTGAGATGATGGGAGGTCAGACTCATCACATCCTTTTAGGGATAATTATTGTCTACTCCTAGAATCTCATTAAAATTTCAAATATATTCATGAATCTTTATTAATTCACCAAATATATCATCTGTATCCCATGGAATTTCCAACCACTTATTAATAGGCGTAATGTTTAGATTCATCACTATGCATTAAGGTTCTTCATTAATGGAGATATCCATATGTATTTGAGGTTCTCTATGAATAGTATCCTCTAATATAATATATCAGGAATCATATAACCATAATTATGATGATAACAGTTTTTAAGTCACTCAGTGGAGAAATCTAGAATTTATAGTCATCATGGAAGATGGATGTTTGGTTTGATCATGGGATTCTGCCATAAAATGGGAAACCTACGTGTCCTTGTTAAAGGAATATGAACCCTTGTTGTTTGTTTCCACTGAATAGGACACTTCATACCTTTTAAGGTCATATGATAAGGACCTAGACATACAGTTTAATGCCATTTGGTATATAAATCTATAAGGAAGGTTCTTAGTCAAAACATAGTGTGGGACTTATGCTGAAGTAGCCCCAGGAACTTGAAAAGCATATGTGTTTCCAAGTAGGATCAGACCGCATTGGGAATATGGCCCTAGGAGAACAGTGTTGATGTTATTGGGTTTTATCCTCAGGGAGGCTTTATACGTATCCCATATAGATGGGAATGAAATCCCGCATAGTTAGATTAGTCTCATAAGAGAGTATAGTATTTTGATAGAAAAGGGTTGGGCTTACTTTTTGAAAACAACGCCTTAGTGATTTTTTGTGTTTAATTTGGGTCTTATAACTAAAGTGGATTCCCAAATTAAGGTCTTTAAGGTGGTATTAAGAAAGAAGAAATCTAGTGATCTCTTGCCCTAAATGGGCATCCTACGTATCCTGGTTTGATCAAGAATCATAGTTCTCATTTTTCCTTTAGTTTTGAAAATATGGTGACCATGAAAAATCATTAATGTCACGTTATTCATGATAGATGTGATAAACAAGAGGATTTCAAAGATTCACTAATGGCACTTTAAAATTTTTTTCTCGTCTACTGGTATAAGAGGGTGCACTATGGCGACGAGGGTGAACGAGGTCAAGGTGACCTGGGAAGTGGGAGAGGAAATGAGTTGTCCCTCTATTCACTTTACATCAGACAAGGGTCCAATGAAAGGAAAAAAGTGATGATGGTTTGGGGATTAAAATAGTATGGCTTCCGATGTTGTTAATTCCCAACTAGAGAGGGAAAGGGTAACAATATTCGTTGTGCTCATCTCCCCTTTGTTCATTGCCACCGAAGAATAATGAAGGAGCGGTGGTGCTACATCCTGCAAGAAAACGTAAGGGCTTATTCCAAGATGTTTTCTTTTTTGATAATGGTTGGGACTTAACCCTAATAAGGATTCCCAAATTAAAGGATTTGGTTTGGGATTAACTCTATGGAAGATGCCCATTTAGGAATTGGTTGGCGATTACTATTAAAGAGGATTACCATTTGAGAATTAACCTAGCATAGAAGTCAGGTGAAGAGTTTCAAGGGGTTTCTTTAGGAGTGTAATGACTACAGGTACTCGAGGAATCCATAAAGAGAGTTAAAGATTGGAACATGTGTAAGAAACTAAGAGGAGCCAGTTTACAGAAGGAAATTCATTGATTGAGATGGAGTGTCGTAATGAATGGTATTCTGAGGATGGTAGTTGGGACCCAATAAGTCTATAATGGAAAATGTCGTCGACCAGACCTAAAACGTTCATAGTGATAATCACTATTTTCATGTGGAGAGTGATGGAATCGAAGGTACCTTCTTAAAGGGCCGAGAGAAAAACTTGTCATTGATTTCGAAAAGGGGGTTGGGGGCACTCCCCCACAGGAATGGACCAGAGTGGTCTCATAGGTGTTCTGCTAAGGGGTATCGTAGGGGTGCTACATGTAGCACCCCTTTGTAGGTACTACGCGCAAGTGTAGTGCATAGGTGATCCATGTAGATCCATATTTTCTAGAACCTGATGGAACATTGAACCACTTTTTTCCCTTTAATTCTCTCTTATATCATGTTTTATAGAGATACTTGAGATCAATTGGAGGATCATGCCAAAAGAGTTATGCAATTGGATTATTGGTGAGTCTTAAAAGTTTTTTCATCTTTGAAATGGGGACCCAAAGGGTATTATTTAAAAACAAGGAGGGGACCTGGTCTAAGGGAATTTGTCAATGTGGGTCCTTCACATTGGTCCTCTGCATAGGTCTTCCGTGAAGGGGTGTAAAAAATAATTTTCCGCGTAGGTCCTCCCCGTAGTTCCACTGCCTAGGTCTTTTACGTAGGTCCTCCCCATAGGTCCCTTTGTGAAATTTTTCCATCATCCAGGTGACATAACTTTTGATGAGTAAGTCTACTTGGGCTCTAGGACCTTTCAAATAGAATTTCATGAAGTTATAGACACATTTCAAGATAGTAAATACACAATGTCTTCTCAGAAGAAACTCTAAAATTGAATTGAGTGTATCGATACCTTTTCATCATAGATCTTTGGTAATCCACGACTTACTCTTGGATGGGGAATAATTCAACTTATCCATTAGTATAGAGTTGTATTTTGGTAAAATGAAATCAATCCTTCATCTTCTTCCGTTATGGTGAAAACATATTTACTCATACCTGAAAATGGTTATCTATTTTATGGTCATATCTTCAATCAACAGAAAAGTGCATGAAAACAAATTTCATGGGTTCTAAATGAACAGAAGGGTTATATCATTTTTTACATTATAAATTAATTTAATATTACTAATGATGCACCCAACGTTTCCTACCATTATGTGAACATTTTTCATCATCACGTCTAAGTGTGAATCTCATAATATTAATTAATAATAATATTAATGTATAAGGAACAATATACCTATATGCATATAAAAACAACTAATGATGAATATAAATGTGGATATCTTATTGGCATGTTTTGTTCTCATAATATCTTATATGATAATTACAATGAAACACACCATTAGATGGTGTCTCAATATCAAATGAATCTCCACTCCGGATGGAATGTATCATTTGGGTTCCTCAAATTATATTATCTAGATAAAAAACATATATTCAACAATGGTTTCATAGCACATTGGGGTTTTCATCATAGTGGGGAAATAATCTAAACATTTAGTTTAACAACTACTATTTAGACATTATTCCATACTCTGTCATGTAGAAAAACAATCATGATGAGATAAGTAGTTTATTAAAATTTAAAACTGAATAGATATTTATCATATAATACAATGAATTTGGTTATTGGGAAGCTACTTCAACATATGATATATGGCATATTTGTTTATTTGGATCCATCATTACGACCATCCAGAGTGGTTGGTTTTGGAAACTGAAAACACATAGTCTCATGATATAGTAGTTTCCATGTATAAAAGAATGAAGTTTTTATTTATTTTTAGATGGAAATGGTGATGAAAACTGATATGATATAATTATAATAATATTTAATTATATGGTAGAAACTATTATAATTATATAATAATGTATATTATATGTTTGTAGGATATAAAAGGAGAGATAAAAAAATTAAAACACTATATAAAATATATAAACCTATTACAGATATAATCTATAGGTTTTTCCCAAAAAAAATTACTAAGGTGGTATTATGATCAAACTGGGACATCTTATATGTGTTTAAATATTTTAGGAATGGAAATTTCTTAGTTTTGGAATAGGTATGTGGCTCTTGAAGTGTAGGAAATAGATGAGAGGTGGTTATCATTTATAAGTGATAGAGAAGACACATTTGGAATTTATAAAAAATTGTATAATATTTTAAGATCCAAATAAATCCATATATAACTGATATAAATCATTTTAAAATAATTTATAATATATAGATAAAATATTTCCATAAAATTTGACTTATAAAATCTTGTAGGTCCTTTTAACCAATGTCATTTATGTATTAACCCTTTAATCATGTTTTAGAAATTACCACGTTAACTGAAATCTTTACAAAAGGTAGTATTCATAATGACAAAAACATTTACTAGAATCATTAACATATTAGGAAAGGATGAATCAAAATATGGATCTGATATTTGAAAATTATGTTTCTTGTATTTGTAAAAATGTACTTATTAATTAAACCAATGACATGTAAAAAAATAGTTTTGCATAAAAATTCAATTTTAATTAAAAAAAGGTTTTAATAATAAATTTAATTATAATTTAGAAAATAATGAAACATATTGGATTATATTTAACCAAATAAGATAATAATATTTTAAAAAAATAGAAAACAAATTGATACTATGAAAATATATAAAACAAAAAGAATGTTTTCTTAAAAAAATGTTATCTTCATATATTTTCCCTAAAATAACATTTTTAGAAAATTCACAAATTTATAATCTAATAAAATATTTAATTGTTGATATAAAAAATGATATCCATTTTTTATAATTAAAATAATAAAATGATTAAATTAATTATATATATAAAACCATATACAAAATATAAAAAAATTAAAAACTGCAAAAAAACGTTTCTTTTCGATTTCGAAATCACTTGATATTTTTATAATTATTATAATTCTATAAAATGTAATTACATAATATTTTTATGTTATTAAATTGATATACTATTATCATTACATGTTTTGTTTCATTCATCCAACTTTTTAAAATTACATCATTGAAATTTTACTCACTACTTAAATTTGTTAGTGTATTTTTTCATGATATCAAATATTGATTCCATTGTTGATTTTTAAATAATATGGGGTTTCCCTAAAATTATGCCATCATGAGTCATCATATTCCCATAAAAATACTACTTTAAATCATTAATCTAAAATTTATATTCCTTATATGAATTATTATTTTCAAACCATATTATGTTAGGTCCTAGAAAATGAGTTGATTCTAGTATATATTTTCATTACAATTAAAAATGAAACTCATTATGTACCCATAATAAAATAAAATGAATTTGCAGTTAATGGGAAAAAATAAAAATAACTCCAAAATATCATATATTTCAACAATCCACTGACTTTGAGTTTCCTTTTCACAAAAATGCGTAATAGTTTTCTCTAGATATTATTTAATAAATACATGTCCTCCAACCTAAAATAAAATTTATTTTCACTATTAGTGTATATAACTATTCCTACACCTATGATCAAACCTCATATGTTTGATAATTTACTTTACATTTTCAACAGTTTAATCTATAAATTCTAGTCCCACCTACATTCATTCACCTATATTTTTTATAACAAGATGATATTTTATGATGTTATTCTCATTATGAAAGTTTAATTTATTTGATATATTTTAATAAACAAAACCCTGATTCTAAATTAACTACAATGAAGACCATCGTTATCACATAGACATTGGATTGAGGGGTATTAATAAGACTAAATATAATATTAAATATTTTCAGTATAAAAATATATTAAATGAATATATTTGTAATCAATTTATGTTGAATTAAATTGAAAATAATTTGATGGTGAAGATATTTTATGTGGGAAAATATGCCTATGCCCGTAGTGAATTATTGTCATAACAAATTAAATTGATCAGTATTTATGTATGATTATGGTTATATATATATATGTGTGTGTTTATATATATATATATATATTTTTTGTAATTCCATGTAATATTGTTTCATTGAATGAGATAAGAATATATATATTTAGTTTTATAAATAAAAATTCATTTTTCTAATAAATGAATTTCAATGCATTTTCCACAACTGATCAAAAATTATTTTCAACGTGTTATAGAAATGGAACCATGAAAACCGTATACAATATTTGGAATCATTGTGATAGAAATTTCTTATAAAAGGTTCTTATAATCTTTATCAATATTTACAATAACCACAATAAATTTTGGTTAACCAGAAAGGCTAAAATTGTTAAAATAGGGAAAAATCATGTGGATAATACTTTAAAAAATTTCTAAATCATGACTTTGTCATTTTGAATGAGTGAGTTTTGGATATTTCATTCCATGTAACTAATATATGGCTATTTTGTGACATATTTGGTTGATTATGATAATTATGTTAACACATGAATAGAATAAAAATAAAAAAACAATCTATTTTCATTAATATCTGTAATAAATATCTATATGGCTAAACGAGATTATGTTTCATTATAAATTTTTATTTATATTAAAAATTATTGTATTTATTATAGATATTATTAATATTTATTATTGAATAATTAAACTAAATTGTTACGCAACACCAACACTGTATTTGTTCATCTAATAGATAAAATAAAAACTTTTTGTAATGATAAAAGTAATAAAATGTTAATAAATTATTTATTCAAAATAATACCTAGATAAATATGATTTATTAAGGATGTTTGAAAGAATTGTATTCTAAATAATGTTTTTCTTATTTCCATCAACATTAATTTACATTAATATTGTCATAATGATATTATTGATATTTAATGATAAAAATATTTTATTATGTTATTTAAATAATAAAAAACCTTAAAGTGGAAAATTATGATGAGAATGAAAAAATGTCATCCATAGACAATTTATGATCCAATTTTTTCCATATTGGTAATTTGATAAACCAATTGGTTTGAATAGAGGTGTTACTTTGGTAAATATAAAAATAAGCTAACAAAGGTGATAAACCAAATGATAATGTTTAAAAGACCACATAAACCCATCCAAATTTAATTAGTTTATTTTATATTTTCCTAATGCTACTATAGATTTAAATAATTATCTATTTAAAAAAATTATATAATGAATTAATTATATTTAATCATTTAAAAAATTCCAAGAGTGACCCGCTACATATTTATAAAAGTGACCCCCTCATTTCATTCAGTACACGAATTTGAACTATATATATCACCCAAAACCTACCCAACTGTATTCCTAACATACAATGAAATGCATTATAGGTGATGTAACAGTTAAAATACTATTCCAAGGGTCCATTAGAAGGGATACATATGATTTTTACCAAATAAGAGTAGTTATGAATAAGTAGGGAGAAATAAGATACATTTGTTATGGGGTTTATGTTTCAATCCCATTTTAATCTGGATTGATTATGAATGGAATTTAATTTATGAAATTATATTATTCTTACATTATAAATAATATATACATTTTTATCATCTAATTATTCATCTTTAACAAATATTTTCCATTAATTTTCTTTACATTACGTGCATTAGAGATTTCTTTTTTATGTATAATTTAATATTATATACTATGAACTCAATAATTAATTTTCTTATATAATGATTTTTTATCGAAAAAAAATTCTACTATCCAATTATTATTTAAATTCATTTAATATCTTGTTTTCCATTATATAAAATAATATCAAAGGTGTATTCCTATAATTTGATGAATGTGGTAATTTTTTAACTTTTACAAATTTAAGAACAATATTTTGTCTTTTAAATTATAAAATTTGAATGTAATTTCTCACCTAAATGAATTTATAATGATTTGCTGTTTCCCTATAATATTTACACCGATCTTTTCAAAAGGTGATCAATAGTCTTGTAAACACAATATATATATATAAGTCACCAACTAATTTACCACCCATACTATATTACCTCAAATATAAGGATTATAGACACTATGAAAAAAATCACTGAATCTAGAATATTATAATGATGATAGGTATCAAAAACATTTCAATCAAAAATACAATGGGAAATATCATTAGAACACGACTAACGATGTAGGTTACCAAAATTATGTGATTAAAGGTACACTTATCTACCAGTATTAATTAAGTAATGTATTATTTCTATATAGATATAAACGCTCTATTATGTACATAGTATATAGAAAATTAATTTAATTACTAACATAATTAATTTATATTGTGATTTTGTTTAATCCCTCTCACGGTATGATGATACAATCTCAAGTCTGCAGTACTCCTCAGACTATTTTTTTGGGAATGCTATTACCAAAAATTATGTGATTCTCATATTACATGAAATATATATGGTTATAGTTATGGATTGGATTTATTTATAGGTATACCATATCATGTTTTTATTATGGTATGTAATATTTTATAATCAAAATGATCCTATGATCATTTATGAGTGTGAGTAAGAATATGATCATCCAATGAAAATTAATTGAATTTAGTGGTCTTGGATTACAATCCACGATGGTTTTCAACAATATATGGGTGAGGAGAAGCATAAAATTGAATATATTCATAAATGTTTTGGATTTTATTGATGTATTTCAAGATAAATTCACTAGTAATACATTCAATTATAATTTTGAGTCACAAATAGAACTCATAACTTGTTCTAAATCTATTTTAATTTCTCTTTATTTATTGATATATGTTATGATTCATGAATTATTGAAGATACTAAAAAATAATCTTTAGAAGTGTTTCATAAACCCGATTACATCCTCATGTGTTTAACATGTTATTTTTGTTAATGTGAATGATGGTTCAATGCTTCTTTTCAATGATTAAATGAATCCTAAGAAGATAACAATCTAGAAAAACTATACTCTACCACATGAATACGGTTTATTTGGTCAATTAAAAGGATATAAATTATTTTCCATCATTTTCCACCATTTTGGATATAATCAAATGAGGGATAACAAGGTTGATAAAAATAATATAACCTTATATACAATTTTTGTGCATTAGGAATTTATTAAGGTAATATTTGTACTTAATAATCCTATACTACCTCCATAGATTTGATGAATATAATATTTAGATATTAAATTTATCAGTTCATGGAATTTATTAATTTTAATATTCTTATATATTCAATGTATGTAGAATAACATGAAAATCATTATATAATTGTGATGAATAGCTTGAGGAAGAATAGGTTTTATGAATAATATAAAATGTATGATTGTTTTCTTCTTTAGAAAGATTCATTCATGGATCATAAAATATCATGAGATGGTTTTTCAATTTATACTTCAATAATTGATTTAATTGATACATCCCCTATAATAAGCATGGTAATTAGAATGTTTTACTATGTTTCATGGATAAAATGGAATTTAGTTAAAAAAATATCATCAATAACGTATCCACTAACCAAGATGACATAAAAGGGGTATAACTTATTCTGGAAAAATTAATGAGAATAGAATTTCATGTAATTAAAGAAAAAGTCATTCAAAACCCCTATGCATTCACTACAATTATATGGAGATTTGTTTGTGATCTATAGAAATTAATCAAATAATGGAAAAAGATTCATCATATTTTATAATTATATGGTAATATAATATTACTTTTTCAAGTAGAAAATACAGTCGAAAAATTTCCCGAATCTTGATTTTGATCTAGAAGATATAATTTTTTCATTAATAATATGGACATGATAAATTAATAGTGAATGGTGTAACATACATTGTATTCATAAATTTTGGAAGAATATATTCACAAAAAATGGGTTTAATATGTTCTGGAGAAGATTATTGGATCTAATTAATGATTATGGATGATAAATACATTACCAATGAAAGAATGAAAGCTTGGTGGGTAGTGTAATGATTTAAAATGAACATTTTATTCTGTATATGAAGTAGATTAAAAGAGATACACTAAATAAGTATTTTTAGATCATGAAACCTATAATATTTTCAAATGGGGATATATAATTTTATTTTCAGATAAATGTTCAACCACATATCAATTTGACTATTAAATACGTTCAGAAGGAAGATTTATATATATTGATGAAATATAAAAATGTTCCTTAGTAAAACAATTATATTCATCAAATGATATGGTCTAATAATAGAGTATTTGTACCATAAATAATATATTTTAAGAAGTATCTATTGGATGAATCTCATGGTTCATCACTATCGTCTCATCATGGATGTACATTGATGTATAGATGGCTAAATATATATTATCTTAGGAATACATGATTTTGGATACTCTATAGTATGTCTCTTGATGCTTGTTATGTACGTAAGATGTATTTTATGGAGAGATGTCTATTGGGATGTCACAAAAATAACCTATACCACAATGGAAATGGGAAAAAATACCATGTATTTGATCACTAGGATCCAAAAATCGTCTAAAGGGAACAATGATATTTTGGTTGTAGTCGATATTCATATGATGAAATTAAATTCATTTCCCCAAGAAAAGTTTTATCTCCTGATCTTCTTCTTATGATATACATTTAGGTAGTGGTGATATCTCATTGATTACAACATTCTACTTTATCGTATTGAGATTAGTGTAAAAACATAATGTTCTATTGAATTCATCATCAATATCTAAATATATGGTTGTGTTTCATCATATTGTATCATCTTAAAAAATAAATACTTATTGATATAACCATTGAAACACAAAAAGATATTTTGATATTTTTTATTTATATTTGAAATTATTTTGGGACCAATTAATTCATTTTGTATAATTTTGATAAAATAATAACTTTTATTAAAGAAATCAAATGGATCCTTATGAAGCCCTCTATAGTAGTAAGTGTGAAACTCAATATTACATGTATATCTTTTGAGATTAAATTTTTTTGGACCTTAGATAGATCTGGAAATGGTGTATATGGTCCCATATATTAAATGGAACATAAATTATTCTCAATGGATGAAAAAAATTTAAGCTATAAAGAATCTCTTTGATTTGGAGTTTACCATTATTTGAATGGTATTAATATGAATATCTCTTTGAAAGAAGGTTATGAGATTCGAAATGAGTAGAAATTTTTTCCATAGATATATATATCATTTCGATATTCATGATAGGATTAGGATGGTAGGTAATCAATTTTCACTTCCACCGAATTTCTCTCAAGTTCAGTATGTGTTGCATGTATTGGTCTGAAAGAATTACACTCCTAATCCCTCACATATATTAAACAAAAATATAATACCAATATAGGAAGATATATCTTATTAGGAACAACTAGTGGAGATTCAAAATTCTAGAGAAAAAGTTTTTCAGAGAAATACCACTCACATGATCAATGATTTTTAGTGAAACCATAAATAAGAGAATGTTTCATATAATCCCTAATATGTGATTTAAATTGACATATCAACAAATTTTTGCATCACAGTAATTTAATTTTGTGTACTAAATATAATTTTTGGAAAATAATGTATCATCCCAATATGTTATGATATAATAATATTTTAATACAATTAATTTCATAGATTACTATTCATACACACAATATATTGTATAAACGTAATGTAATGATGTGTACAATTACCACATAGATTTTTATAGGTATGTATGAATTATGATAATTAAATTATGAAATATTTATGATTTGAATATGCATAAAATTAAATCATTGGTTCTCTCTTGATTTGAAATTATAAATGTAATTGTTTTGAAATTAAAAAAGATATATTATTGAAAAACTATTTCCAATATTGCAATTCAATTTTATCATTATAAATTTAACACTATTGGTGAATCATTTTAATGAAATTTATAAATAAAATATACATTTATTAATATAGTATTTTTGATTCATGGTATACAAATATATATCAAATTATATATATATATATATATATATATATATTATTTTTAAAACAATCTGTCTTATTTTGTGAACATATTTTACATTGAATTAATTACACTTTTACTAATTGAATCATGAAAAGTGGAATCCATATATGGAATCAATTTTCTAAAATATAGTATATAGGGAACCTTTTTTATAGTCATTAATTGTTACCATAGTTTTTTTTCACCACTGAAATAGTGAAAGGGGTAATATACGGTTAATACTATGGTTTATGGATTTAAAATTTCTCTAACACATCCCTTTGTGCCATAGGATGGGTTTACTTATTTAATTTACATATATTTCTCTACTATATGTTAACTTGGTATCATGTTTACTTGATTATGAAATTTATAATATTGTATGAAAAAATAATTACAAATACTCAATCTCTTAAATTCAATAACACTAAAATATTACCATTAAGTTAAATATATGTTCAGTTAGGTTATGTAGGATTTTATTAATATAAAATTTTTATTTTTATCATATTAATATAGTTATATTTTGTAGTTGTTGAATAATTACAAAAAAATATTACATAATGATGAAACAATGAATATTCAATTTAATGGATGATAATATAAATGTTTTTTAAATATTTTTAATGTAAGATAATTTGGATAATTTGTTGATATTGTTTATTTTTTTTACAAATATGAATTTATAGGGATACGATAAATGATTATATTTGAATTAAATTTTGTGATGGTGTATTTAATTTCAAATTAAATTAACAAAGTCAAAATTGAATTTAATGAATCTTTATCACAAATAATATAATATTAAAATAATTAATATTAATAAAAATAATGAATAAGGAAAAAAAGATGATATATGGTCTAATATTTCTACCCTATCATTTAAAGGTCCAATTAATAATGTATAAGTAAAATTATAATCTCTTAAGAGGAGAAGGTTGTAATTGAGATTATGGTAAAAATAGGTTAACCTGGAAGTAATACAAAATGATATGTATTAATCCACCACATGAACAAATCCAAATATTAGAAGTTGATGGTATTTTTTACCTCACCCTACATTATATTTTAAAATAATTACATTTTGATAATTTTTTATCCCTATTGAATTTATTATGTTTTAATATTTTAATAAATTCCAATTGTTTCCCCACTCATAAATTATAAAAGGGAACATCTATTTCTCTTCATTACACAACATTGAGCCTACTATTTTAAATAAAACTTATCATAATATATAATAAAACTACATAGATATTATGTATAAATTATAGTATTTATAAAATACCATTACATGTGTCCTTTCTAAGGTTCTTGAAGGAGGCATAATGAAGAACTAGATGTTTGGATGAGTATGTAGAAGTAAGATACTTTTGGTTTATGCTTGAATTTATTTTGAGGGAATTATATTATCGTCATATAATAAATCTATTTCATCATCTTCTAATATTTCTTGTCAATACATGTATTTATTTTATTTTCTTCACTTTAATCACTCAAGATATCATAAGAATGGTTTTTTGAAAATATAAAAATTTGTTACTATTAATTAGTAAATAATTTTTACATGTTCATGTTTTTTATAAAAAAATAGTGTCTTAATTTTCTCATATTACTATTTAAATACATTTTATTCAGTTTTCACTTTCTAAAAAAATGTTTCAATGGAATACTCTGGTATATTTCCAAAAAATGTATTCAATGAGTATTTATAGAAGTGTGAATGGAATGTTTTTTCATAACTTATATGAAATGAATTGAATTTCCCTCTATCATGACCACTAAATAATTTTAATCTTCCTATATATGTTTCAATGGTTCTTTTTAATGAAATTTTTTTACTTAATAATATAAAAAAAAAATATTTTAAATAAGTTATTTGAAATTGATAAGGGTATCTTCCTCAAGAAATATTTCGGTGATTATTTAAATGGAATTTTCATATATGACTTCACACTTTGATGTTAATTTTGTTTTAGTTGGTATATGATCCAATGATTATATCATTTTTATTTATCTAAATGGTTTATGACTATGATGATTTTATTTTTTCTAAACATATTTATTATCCATGGTATTTTCTACAAAATGTTATGAATCCCATTTTCTTTGAATGTGTAATGATATGATGAATGTTTTATTGTATTATATAACATGTATGTATGTTATTAATTATGATAATTGTGAGCCTAAAATTATATAAATCACTAATTTATTGGGTAGAGTTTTATATATCATGTGGTAATTATTAATTATTATATGATGTGACCAATCCACAATAAGAAAAATTTGATATACATTATCCTCTATTGGTAACAAGTACATGTGACTAATACAATATGGTAAAATAGTCTATGTGATTGATAAAATATGGGAAACATGTAGTTCTTTTTGATACAACATAAGAATTGGTTGGTGATGAATGATACATAATGATTTGATGGTTTCAAAAGCTAACATTTGCATATGAATTGGTATTGAAACCTATAATGGTGCAATATTATTATGAAATAATGATATAGTTTAGGATTTATTTACGATGATTTATCTATTAAATTATTTATTTCTTTTGAAATGATATTTTTTTATGACCTTTATTATTTTTATGATCCATTATTGATTGGGTATGAAAATTATACATTATATACATGATCTCACACCCTTATAATTTTATTACTATTTCACACAATCTTTAATTGATATATCACATTTTAAAACATATAGAGTATTTGATCTCCCCATGCCTTATATTTTCGTTCATGAAGTATTGATGAATTATTTTCTTTGGTAATGTCTATAAAGAGTACTTTTGGGAATACCATTATAGGATATGTTGAATATATTTCATGAAATAAGAATATTTGTGATTAAATAATCCAAATATATGAATCCTTTATTAAAATAAGGATTATATTAATGATTTTTAATGAATCTTCTTCTAAAATAATGTAATATTTACTTTAGAAAAGTATGGGCCACTATATCATACCATCAACATGAATCCTAACACTAATTTCTAAAAAATGGATCATAATATTACATCTATATTCTATAATAGAAGATGTTATTATAATAAAATGGAATTAATGAATGATGGTGGTCCCAAATTCAATGTTAATCCAGTAGAATAGATCCTGTAATGTCGTATAATGACTATATTTTTTCTATAAAATTCTATTATATTGTGGATGAAAATATTTTCAAATTTATAATTCATCACCCAATTTCATTTTAATCCTTTTTAATGAAATTTAAGGAAACATGTGATCATGATAATATAAAATAGAACGACAGAACGAACACAACCTTGTTATTTTGTTACCTGATTTCTTGAAATTTGAGACAAGTATATATTATCTTGAATTAGATGAAAATTAATAGATTTAGTGAAACAATTCAAAATAATACATATCACATTATTATTATGATATTTATATGTCAGTCCAATTATAAAATCCATTGATATATTCTCTTATTTTCATTCCATAATTGGAAAAGGTTAAACAATCCTATTTGGTAAATTTCATTATATATTGACCAATTGACATATCAATAATTTCATGGTAAATTTTCAAATATCTATTTTAATTCCATCTACGATTATTTATTTATATAGGTATTTATACATCTTAGTAATTCCAGGATAAACAGAAAATAAAGAATTATGAGCTTCACACAATAACAATTTATTTTAGAAGGAAGTAACGGGGATATAGAACTTTTTTCAGAATCTCAAAAAACCTTTTTATCAACATCAAAATAGTGAAAAGTTAAATTCTTGACTAATTGTATTATATTTACCACTAAAAGCACCATACACCATATTTACATATCCAGGATAGAATTGAGTAATGCAGTCATATTCATTAATCAGTTTTGACCATACTATCTATCTCATGTCCAACATTTTCTGAGTGAAAATATACTTCATATGTTTGTGATCATTAATTATTTTACCTTTTAATACATATAAATGTTTCCTAAATATTTTTTTAAATATTTGTATCCAAAACACTGTCATTTTGAGAATATTTTTTCTCACGAGGGTTCAATTGATATGAATAAAATTAAATTACCTTATATTAATTACTAAAACACAACCATGTCACATCAATGAATCATCGCTATATATTACAATGAAACCATTTATAGATGTTAGGTCCAAAATTTGATTATTCCATAATATTCTTTTTAATTCACGAATAACTCTTCGCAATATTTAATCTAGAAAAATCTAATAACATTTCATGTTATATTAGATTGAAAGATTGATACCCGAGAATTGTTTTCAATAATCCATCAATTGTATCCCAAAAATCCATGATAATTATAAATCATTTTCAAATTTATAGGTCATGATTAATCTTCAACCACCTTTTTTTAATAGGATAAAAATGTATTTAATTTTTATTAATAATATTTCCAAGGAATGAAACTTTTCACAACAAAAATTCATATTTACTAAATTAATCATTTAAATTATTTTTTTTCATCAGTTCTATAATAAAAATAATGTCATTTTTATAGTCAAAATAATTGTAACAATATATGTACTTCATCAATAAAAAAACAATAATTTATTCGCGAAAATATGAAAAGCAATATTCATAAGGTCAAAAACTCGACTGGATATTTTATTATGAAAATAAGTATGACAAAAAAACAAAAAATTACAACATCTTGTCTTAATATTAAACATAAAAATATCATTCCTCACAACCTTCAATAGACTGTATTCAGAACTATGATATACCAATAGATAGTATGAAACTTATTTCCGGTGATTGGACATGCCATTTATACAATACAATGCATAATTATTCTAAATAGGGATGTCATTAAAAAATATGAAATTAATGAAAAGCATGATGGAATCATATTTTATTCTACCAAAAATATTGGATCAACCAATGATGAAGTTTATGGATGAATTAATCCTTTATCATTAATGTAATTTAATCAGGGAATAGTTGAAGATATTCATTTACTATAAGAAGACTAGTATTTATAATAATATAGATCCTGTCAAAAATATGTGAAAAATAACATTTATTTCCATCATTATGCACTTTCTTAGTTTCCTAACATGTTATAAAATGTATGAATTCCTTCATGAATAGAAAAACTCATTATGAAAACATATTTTTTAGATCTATAATATGTAATAGAATTTTAAATAGAAACCCAATAAATAAGCAGAATAATTTCAACCTCTATAATGGGATATAAAATAATTTCCATAGGTAAAAACAGACACATATGAAAATATTAAATGTTATATAATTTCATTATCCCTTAATAATACCCAAAAAAAATTACTTAAATTTATATCCATAATTATTGTCTTGAAATATATAATTTGTATAATATATACATATAAATAAAATAATTTATATAAAAAAAGAAAAAAACATTGGGATAATCTAAACGAACATATTATATATATAACAACACATTATTGTATGGTCCAATGTCAAATAATATAATAGGAAATAATATTTCAACATCATTAATATTATGATGTTGATTAATTATATCCTTTAAGCCTATATTCAGTCAAGTACTCACATAATGAAAAATTTTATTACAATTAATGTATCCAACCCCAACCATTAATTACATTACATAACATTATTCTGATCCTTTTCTTTTAATTCATGTTCCAAATGTCCAAAAAAACAATATATGTAACAATTTACATATTCTATAATTAATTATACAGGTGGATAATTTTCACAGTTTTTGATATATGGAAATTTATTTTGTTAAATATGTTTTTCTTTTATGTAATATTCCCCATTTCATTCCACAAAGACATATTTTCATGCTTCTTATTGTAGAACACCCGATCATTAGAATACACCATTCCTGCATTCATATCT
The DNA here is from genome assembly GCA_963277665.1 of Viscum album. NCBI lineage: Eukaryota > Viridiplantae > Streptophyta > Magnoliopsida > Santalales > Viscaceae > Viscum > Viscum album. The sequence goes on along the minus strand of OY728129.1, from coordinate 607,831,598 downwards.
CATCTAAAAAATTTATTGTAATATTTAATTTCATGAGATCAAAATTACCTTAATTATCATAGATTCAATCCAAATTAAAACCAAATAATTTCACTATCAAAATATTGAATACAATTTTCTATGTACCATTCCAATCATTTGATGTTTTTATATAGAAGACCATTGAATATTCCTCTATATTCATTCAAGAAAAAATATAGGGAATATAGGGTGTTGGGGATATGAAATTGAAAAATGGTTTTTGGGAACTATAGTAGTCGATGAGATAATATAATATGGGAATTTGTTTTGAAATAACATAACAGATACCCATATTCAACTGGAGATCAATATATTAAATCGTCATAATGACATAGATTTGAGGTTGGAGATGAGGAATACTTTGGCATATCTTTATAGAAGAGAGTAATGATATTTGTGAGGAATGGAACTCTATGTACTAGGTACATCTACCCCTTTTAGATTCTTTCACATGTCAGGGTCATGTCATATCGACTATCACATCAAACAACCATGTCTCGAGTATATGATGTCTTCTATGTATCATTCCTGAGAAATTACATACTAGATATCTCAGATGTAAAAAATCTAGAGATGGTATTTATAAGGAATGATATATATTAAAAGGATCAGCAGTTGAGTAGCTTAGATAATATATATAAAATTCTATGCTATGAGACCACTCACCTAGTTAAAATAAGATATATAAACCACACATATGAAGTGGTGACATATGAACCAAAGGAAGTGATGAAATAGAAGTTCCCTCACATTTTTTCTAAAAATTATGAAAAATGAAATTATGAAATAGAAATTTCATATATGGAGAATAATGTAACACACTGATATTTTAATGTAACATATCTATTCAAATAATTTAATTTCATCAGTGTATTTCATTTCACAAAACATCAAGTTTAAACGACCTATGAAATAATATTAAATTATTAACATAACCATTATATACGATACATTAACATCAATAGCATGAATAAGAATAAAAATATTATGAAATATATTAAGGATTTAGAAATAAATACCTAAATTTTATTAAATTCAATTTTATTCTTAAAAAACATGTTTCTTAAAAAAATAATTTGTTGCTTTATTAGTTAAAATAAATATAATAAATTTTCAAATTTTAATATTTTTTTTCAAAAAATAAATTTCATTTTTTGAATTACAAATTTCCAAATAACCTTAGGACTATTTTTTAATATTTTATAAAATTATTGGTATATTAATTTATAGTGAAATAATACACATTTATATTGAAAAAATATATTTTCATTTAATCAATTAACAAAGTCAGATTCTAACTTTCATTTTTTTTAAATCATTAATATTTATATTTTATTATAAGTAATCTGATTTTATTCATTGAATATTTTGTTTACATGAATTTAGAATAAAATTACTTTATATATATAAATGGAATTTTTTGAAAATTTTTTTTCCCCTATAATATATCCAGTTAAAGTTTAAATTAAAATTTTCTCATCTATGAACTAATAAATTAAAAACTAAATTCATTATTTGAAATCAAAAAGTTAAAATTTATTAAATAGACCCCTATAATTTTGGTCAATATAAATAGTATCGTTGAAATTTTTTTTACCATGGTTAAGGGTAAATCGGGTAATTAAAGGTAAAAATAAAATGAAAATGGTTATAAATAGAAACTATTTTTTTCCAATTCTATTTATTGATTAATTCTCAACCAGAATAATCCATGGGTAAAATATAGGAAATTTTTAGGCCACTATGTTCACATTAAGGCCATTATAGTATATTATTAAAGTTAAAGTATAACATGCCAAACTATATTTTTTAATAAGATTAACATTTTAATATTTGGTTTTCAAGAAGAGTTGTTTGACGAAAAATAGTCTTTTGAAATAAAAAATATTTATCTTATTTAGGGAAATATATTTTCAATTTTAATGGAAGAAATAATTTCCCAAAATTATTACCCAATGATGATACTATAATTTTTAATTTTTTTAACAATAAATAAATTATATTAAAAATATGAAAATAAATATATATTATAAAACTCATGATGATAATATAATATTGAGAGGAATATGACATGTCAAGGACATAATAAAATAATTGGTTTTAATTCAAATCATTATTTATGTTTTATAGAGTCATAGTAATGAATACTATCAAATTAAACAATACTAATATTTTTTGAAAATTATAATTTATTACTTTTTCTAAAAAAATTATAAAAATATTAAAAAATTAAAAATAAAATATATTATGGTAAAAAATATAAACCCATATACCTTTATATGACATTTGGAATATGTTTTTATCCGTAATAGTTATAGATATAATATTTTCATCATTCTTATATGTTTTCAATTATTTATTCCCTACCATTTTATCATTTTTAGATTATTTGCATTAATATTTCATTTCTTGTGAGTTTTGGGATAAAATGGGGAATTTTCATTATTTGATAAGATTTACAATTTTTAATAACATGGGTATTTAAATCATAACTTTTAAAATATCGATCCAATTCATGTGATTAATTTTTTAAGATTTTTGTGTTTGTGTGCCTCGTCTTTTTTATCTAGTCCTAGTATTTATTTGAAAATATAAGCACCCAAAAAAACAATTAATGTAAAAAATTCATCTTTTTGATATAGTATACCCTTCATCATTATATAAGGTACAAATTAGTTTATAAAACTATAATTAAGTAACAACTAACTATTTTTGAAATATGACTCATAGATGAATTTTTTAGATTAAATTTCATGGATTTATTCACTCATTATGGTGGAAATTTAATGCTCATAATTGAAGGAATACTTGTTGAATCATATTTTGGAGAATGTGTCAAATTAATTATTTAATATGATCTATTAATAATTCAAATTACTTTTATATTTATAGCTTCAGTATAAATATTAATTTTTAACAACTTATTAGAAGAAATAATGGTCAAACTGGGCCATATGAAAGTTGTAAATGGATAAAACCTTTAGGGAAGAAAAAATGGAGGATAAATATTTCATTTTTAATTTAGTTCATTTATTCTCCATTGTTTGTCTGTAAATTATTTTTTCACAATATTATCAATTACCATTAACATCATGGGGAAAATTATGGGTTATTTTGGATGGGAATGACTTCTATTTTATAATTATTGAGTTATTGTATTATGTTGAATAGAAAATAATTATCGCTTCTATGTTATTTTTTTTCAATATCATATAATGGGTTTTTATCATGTATGAATGTAATTGGTTTTTCATTATGTTATATATATTTTCATTGGACAGTGATCATTATCTTCCATTACTAGTTTTTAAATTATATATAATGGAATAAACTAGGTATTACTGGTGAACTACATGATGATCCTCATTGTGTGTGGGAGTGGTATTCCATATTCATGATTGGTAGGGAGAAAAAATCACTTATTGGTTATTGAATATAAAAATTGTGGAAATTCACAAAAACTATCTCACACATGGAAGGATAGTTCACCAAAACAAATATCATGATAAAATTAGTAGAAGTTGATTTAATTCATTGGAACTATGATAGAATTGAAATTTGATAAATAAAATCAAAATGACTACCGTTATCATATAATATATTTTAATAATATTGAATTCCAATGTATGTTTAATATTTTTATAAATTATTTCTTTCAAATGATTCCTTCGTTTTTTTTCAAAACCAACAAACTTCAACAACACCATAATTTATCTATAATTAAAATTGATAAATTATTTTGTTTGTATTATTTTTTAGGATTCATCCAAGGGTTAATCAATAATTCTATAATTGGGTAATATAAATGTTTTTACTACACTCAATGAATTGAATGCATCAAACATAACACTGTTTCTAGGGAGATAATAATCATAACGACATAAAAATATTTAAAAATATGAATAGAAACATAAAAAAAGATTATTGAAATTGAACCTGAAATTTAAATAAAATTAACCATAATAATGAAAATAAACCTAATAGGAAATATTATGTTTACAATTTACATTTATTTACATGAAACTCTTATTGTTCACTCTGAATAATAAATCATAGCCAACAATCTCATCCAAAGTCTTTGTGATCTGTGTGGTCCTCAATTTTAAATTATAAATAAGCAACATATCACACATAGTTCCCAAAATTATTTTGAATTATATGCTAATATGATAACTATTATTATAATGTTTCATTGTGTTTTTTGAGAATATCAAAATAAGAATATCCAAGAATTGATGTTCATCTACTCAAGCTTCAGGCCAAGATGGGAACCTGGATACCAATTCCAGTTAATAAAATTCCCATTATCACTCAATGGAAATGATAAATAATGGTTTCAAAATATAAGACTAGGGGAGATTAGTTGTTGGGATAATCTCAAAAGATGCTTTGTGTATATATTATTTCCCACATCTAGGGGAAATTCCATAAAAAATAAACATAAATAATATAAAATTTTACTTGATATACCCTTTATGTGTATTGGGGAGCTTCATGAAGATATGAACTGTCTTCCCACACCATGAAATAGTGGAAGAAAAATTTATTATTTTCATATACCATGGACTTCAAGAAAATGATCAATATATTCTAGACACCTCATCTAGAGGTGCTATGATTTAAAAGTAACCTGAATTTCTCAAAAATCTCATTGAGAATATTGCATATGTCACAAAAAAATGAATTTGATGTATAATAACTAGGGGGTGAATAATGTTTTATCATCAGATTCAACTGTGTTGATTAAAACAATATACGATCACATCACAAGGTTAATATGTCAAATAGTTGTAACTCCAAAAAAAGGGACAACATGATTCATCTCAAGTGTTTGTTGTATGTTCTTCTCCCACTAATTTACCTAACCAGTTTCCTGAGATACATGGAATTGAATTATTCACTATAGCATTTCTGCTCTGGTAGTTTCAATGGAATAAAACGAGTGAACCCCAAGCCCAAAAATGATATGGAATCTAAAAAAACCAATTGAGATCATTCAATACAATCAGGAATCACGATCAACCTCTATAACAATTGTAACAATGTCATACCCCCACCATTTATCCATCTCCACAATCATCCTTACCAATAAAAAACATTATACAACCCATATTATACAGATCCTGTGAATAACCATCCCCCTTTACACAACCACTAATTCAAAGCCCACAACAACAATCTGAAATTGAGGGGATCAAATACACTGCAAATTTTTTTAAAAAAAATTTCGATATTTTCATACAATTCTAAAAAAATGATTGATAAAATCCATTAATCATCAATTTCAAATACAACTGAGAATGTCAGTAAGATAACAATAAGAAGACGAAACTAGATCCCACTACTAGCAATCCCCAAACACGATACATGACTGCATCCATTGATGGTGAATGAATATGGGAATTGTGAACAATTTATGAAAATACACTAGGAAGATGAAAAGAATGAGGAGGAGGAGAAGGAAAGAACAATGATCAAGAGAAAATGAACTATATTTCCCTGAATAGTAGGTGAGAAAAAGGCTTATCCCCACCATTTTCATCAAGGATGATATAATCAAATAGATTATAATGAGAAGTGTATAAAAATAAATTTTGTAAACCTTCCATATACGTGTATAAAAATATACCCATTCTTGAATTATAAAAAAAATTAAAAGGTATCAACAATTTTGGAAGGATCACTACACCAAGAAAATAATAATTCAGTGTAATAAGAAAATAATCTTGGGGAGAAGTGTCCCTATATTTATCCAAAAATAATTTGTAACCAAATACCCTCATATTGAGATGCTTCCATTAGATCAAACATTTGATAATTTAATTTGACTACAACATAATGAGATCTACGTGCATCAATTAATTTGTTTTCTCACTCAGTGTACACATATTTGTATATTGGATACTTTCATCCCATAAGAGTGGTGGTCTATCTTTAAAATTGATCCACAGTTTTCCATATAGGTGATTTGGAAGATTTCCTAATGTAATTAAATTATTTTTTAGTCCCAGTATAGTTTTATTTTATGAATATGAATGAAGATAGGATACGATCACACTCGCTAATAATTTTGGGTGACAATTCATAAATGTATAAAAAACGATCAGCTATTTCCCATAAAATGAAACCCATAATGGTGTTTGTATATATCAATCTCCATATAATTTTTTTTGAATCCATGAAGAACTAATCAAATGATCACTCTCTCTATTCACTATCCCATTATGATAGTATTGAAAGAATTTAAGAATCATGAATGTACCATTAATAATAGGATTATGATATAATTTTTCAATTGAAAATATCATTGATCACATGAATGCTGAAAACAATAGTGATTCTAATTTAATGTGGAAATAATTGGTACAATAAATAATTCCTTAATGATTACTAAATAATGAAATAATTTATGTTTTTCGGTGTGTGCGGAAGGTCCATCCATTAAAAAAGGGGAAACATAATTTAATTTCACTCCTTAATAATCCCCCTCGTATGGATTTAAATCCACACCCAAATAATTAAAAATATATAAAACTCATGGATGGAGGTAAAATTTTATTGATAATTACTAAAAATATATCTCAACCCCAAGAGGAATATTTTAATTATATTTTTGTATTCAAATTTTATGAAATATGATGGATATGAGCTGATATCATTTGATTAATCCCAAAAAATATGATCACATCGAATTTATCTTCATGGAGATTATAATTATATCAGGCATAACCAAAGGATGTTAAATAGCACCTTCATGTAGAATTTGGAGAATTATATTGATAATATCATAATGTATGTGATCATTTATCCCATTTGAAATTCATAGTGTGTTATCACCATTCATGAAGAACCACAAAAAATCTAACCTAACCACATGATGAATGAAAATAGGTGATTATTCCAAATGATAATTCAAAATATTTGGAGAGTGTCTATAGATTTTAGGAAGTTGAATCAGGTCCCTTAGAAAGATCATTTTCCATTCCTATTCGATGAAAAAATGTTAGAGATATTTGAAGGGATAACTCATAAACACATTTATAGATGTATTTTCTTGTTATTCTCATGTTCCCATTCCTCTCGATTATCAAGAGAAGAAAAAAATTTAGTTGACCCATTAGCACATTTTAATATAATTGGTTGACATTTGGATTATTAAGTTATCATTTCGTTATACAGGTTCATGGAAGTTATATTTTCTCATCACTATAAAGATTTATTTGATGTTTTAATAGATGATTTCAAAGGACTGGGGGATTTTATTGACCATTGTTCGTTGAAACTAGGAAAATTTATGAAAACATTAATTGAAAATAATTATGTACTAAATAATAAAAAATTCCCTTTCATTATTGTGAGACGAATTATCCACGAGTATGTCATTCCAAAAAAAAATAAGTGGAAAAATAAAAAATTGACATGAAAAATTCATTTCCTTGAAAAAGTAGTGTGAAATGGGTTACATCGTTTTTAGGAAACAGAAGATTTTATATAATGTTCATCAAAGATCCCACCTCTCTACATTATTTTATAATGATATTAGTTTTTATTTCAATGGTTCATGTGCATAATATGTTGATGAGTTGAATAATATATTGATTACACCACCAGTGATACAATAGCCACATTAAGAAACACCATTCATGCCAGTTTGTAATGATTCTATCCAAACAGTCACATATTTCCTTACTCATCAAATTCACAGAATAAATAATTTTATATTCATCAAAAACCTTATATGTGGGTTAATTAATGTAATTAATCAATGAATAATAGAATTTTTTATAAAGGTATTTTCTAAGAAATATTTATATCATATGTGAATGGACCCAATGATTGTATTAGGTACATGATGAAGAATTATAATGATAAACTAAGGCTAGTGAGATGGATGATACCACTACAATAGTTTAACATCTAAATCATAGATAAAATGGAAGATAAGAACAAAGTGTATGGTCACTTTATAAGGCTACTGGACACATGTCATGATGAAACTATAGACAATGACACATTGAATGATTACATAATAGGAGAGTAGTTAAACTTTATTGAAGGGGAAGTTCATTGGTATTAATAAATGGTCAATTATACAGTAACAACTCATGTCCCATAACATTTAAATTCCAAAAAAATTAAAAAAAATAGTATCTGAATATAGATATTACATTTTAGAAGATCCATTTCATTTTTATATTGGAAGTGATCATGTGATAAGTAAATATTTCCCTAAATGTGAAATTGAATATTTCATTGATTTTTTTCAAAAATTGTATTGTATAGTCTACATTGGACATGAATGGATAGAAATGAAGGTTTTAGAATGCATAATTTATTTTAACAACATTGTTTTTAATATTCTCATAAATTTTTGAATATGTTTTAAAAATGTATGTTTTTACAAATATTTCAAAGAGATAAGAAATATCAAAAAACCATTAAATTTTTGTGGGATTTTTATGTGAGGGAAATTATTTTATAATACCCTTACTAATGTCATTTTTGAATTCTTATATTCTTCTTATATGTGATTATAATTCAAAATTGTGGTAGAAAAAGTCACTGTGACATAAGATGATACATTTTGATCTAATTGTCTCAAGGGTAAAATATTTTGTATTATTGGAGTGCCCAATTCCAACATCAGTGGTGAAGGTTGTCAATTTTAATAAATGATAATAGAGTCTTTTTTGATGATGTATGGGGTGCATCGTAAAACATCAACTCCATATCACCCATAAACTAATGGTTAAGAAAAGGTTTTTAATAGGGGGATAACTAGAATTTTGGAAAACATTGTTAATGTAATAAATAAAGAAAACAGAAAAAGAATATAAGAAACATTATAGTAATACATAAAATCCAATAAAATCCCACCATGAATGAGTCTATATAGGGTGATATTTGAAAAAATCATTCACATTTATATAGAATTTTAGCATAAGGAATATTGGGATATAAGAATGATGAATTTGGATAATTATAATTCAAGATATGTGAAAAGATTGTAATTTTAATAGATTATGGAAGTTATAATAAAATATTTAGAAATTTATTGGATTTTATAAGAGAAAAAAATAGTGTCTCGTGACAATAAGATATACCTGAAATAATTCAACCCAAGAGACACAATAATATTATTCAAATGAAGACTCAATCTTAGGCCAAATTAACATTGTTCTAGATGTAAAGGTACATTAGTTTTTACTCATGTATTTAATTTTATTCCTATGAATTATATGATCGTTTTATAGTATGATACAATCTTTTTTAATGGAAATATGATGATGAAATTACAAGGTAACTTCTCCTCAGAGCTGGTGGATGATATTACACTCCTCCAACTAGTTTCTCAATAATGTCGTTCAGGTCACACCACTCCATAATACATTCAATATTATTTTAAATAAATTAAAAATATTTTCCCATGTTAAATTCTATGTGAATTATTTATGTAACATGATTAATTTAAATTTGGGGGAGGAAACCTTTTTATTTTTTAATTTTTAATTTTTTTTTATATTTAAATAAAAAATAAATTGTTTTTTCTTTTAGATTGTTAGGTTTTATGTTTCAATATTTTTGTCTTTTTAAAAATTCATAATTGAAATGAATATATTTTCCATATTTTTCTTATTTTAATGAGTGAATTTTTTTTCCAAATAATCTGAGAATAAATTAATGTTGAAAATTACATTTTTTTCAATTTAAAAACTTATAGAATTTATTGAAATGTTATTTTAATGTTAATCCAATTTTATTTATAATAGTAATTATGATTGATATAACATTACAATGAGTCTTTAATAACTTTTTTTGACATTTTATTTACATTCAACTAATTTATTGTGAGAATGAACATTTCTATCATTAACCAGATGGTATATAATAGCTATCAAAACCTATGGTTTTGAGGTACATATTTTTTAAATGATTTAGGAATTTATTTTCTTTCAAAAAACCTTCGTCAAGAAAATATTTTTATATATTCTCTTCATTTTACATTTAATCCTTATAGCACGTAGAATCCATGAACATCCTACTACGATAACCAATTTAAAAGATAATTTTCACTATCCATCCAACTATTGAACAGAAATTGAATGATATAGTTGAACTAATGTGTGCAGGGAGAAATCATGTGTTGTGATACATTATTTTGTAGATGCATTGGTTGAAAAAACAATGTCTAAAGAGATGTTTTAACTTCTAAAGCATTCATTCTATTATAAGTTGTACCTTTATTGATATTTCAAGAAACATTAGTGGCACTTATTTAGATCTTCCATGGGTGGAAGAAATATGTTCCTATCTAGATCATAAAAAAATGGAGATGATATTCGGTAAGGATGATCCTTTAATATTCCATTCTAAAGTGAAAATTTTAATTAAGATATTATAATTCAAAAATTTCCATGACATCATAATTGGGCCTTAAAGTGTTTCAGATCTAAATTATATCACCCGAAATAAATATAAAATCCTAAATAATTGCTCTTGATATGCAATGTTCATGAAAAACATTGGGTGTGGATGTTGGAATTTGTCAAACCTAAGGTGTCTCTAACACGACTTTGGATGAGAGAATCCCTATTCAGAATTTATATTTGTGAGATTAGTAATAAAATCATGTGAGATTGGTGTTTTCTGTGCATGGAAGGAGAAATTGACTCGAAATGCATTTAATTATATGAATGGAGAACATGAAATAATATTTTTTGATAATTAATTATACTTTTTATTTCATATTGAAATTTTGTTTGTTCAAATGGGTATGTGTTTTGAATTTTCTATGATTTGATTAAGATTCATAATTTTATAAGAGTCCATGTACTATGTATGAGGGTAATTGATAAGGATAATAATTTCATCCATTTTTTATATTTTTTTAATTCTTTTATCACTATAAATTTATCAATATGAATTTAGTTACATAAATTTTGGGTTTTTCATGTTTTTTGTAATAAAATATGAAAACAATTTATTTCTAGAATTTTAAAATATTGTAAGGACATTGGGATTTAAAGTATAACATTTACAATATGGATCAAAATGATGTGATTATATTTTATAAAATTCATATGTTCAAGTGATTTAACATTTTCTTATTTATCTAGATCAAATTACAACATATTGTGGCCCAATAATATGAATCAAGGTTAAAAGACTATCTCCATAAAAAAGTGGACACCACCTCTATAAATGGGAAATAAATCAGGATTACAGACACTAAAATTGAGTTGATTTTAATTTTATATGAATGACGATATCTATACTCATCTAAATATTAAATTACATGTATTTATTAACTCATTTATGTAACCATTTAATGCTAAACATTGAATGATTATTTTTGGAATATTCTGCCATAAAAAGTGTAAATAGACAATTATAACATAACATATATTATATGAATCCATTTATCTTCAAATTTAGAGCATCAATATTAGAAATAATTTTGAAAAACTTCTATGGAACCATTGCATGATTCATCTATGTGTTCAATGTAATATGAGCATAAATTTGGAAAATATATTCTTTAGTAGAAACATTCACCATTTCTTTTTATCTATTTTAATATTATTTGTTATTTAATATCATCTTCTTACCAATTAATATTGTAAAACCTTACCATTGTGGATTGAACTTATTTGTTATTGGGGAATGGGAGGTTTTCTAATTTGAAATTCATAATTTCATTCACTTTATTGAATAATATTTCATTATCTCTTCTAATGAGTTTCTTTCAATTTCATATACTGGGTTTTTCATGTATGATCACATTTGGATTTGGATTTTTTGATTATTTGATTTTTTAATTAGTTGATGATTATTATATAACATTAATAGGATTTATTTTATATATGATGTAATAATATTGGGATTAGTGTTGAATTTCACAAGGATCCTCAGTAGGTGTGGGATGGTTATTAAATATTTTTGATTGGTTGGAAAAAAAATACCTAGTCAAGTATTTCTTTTTTCATTTAATAATATTTTCTACACCTCTTTCTCACATGGAAATAAATTATACCATACTATGATATTGTGTTTTTTTCTCTAATTATCACCATTTTACCATGTGAGTGAGAGGAAGAGATCGTGGAATATAACTTTAATCTACTTTGTTGAAGAGGAATAGAAAAAACGGAAATATGACAACATTGAAATTATAAAATTGACATAGACTTCATCATCCTACAAATATAACATATTAAATCACTTTATATTCCAATTTTTGTTCAATATTTTTTTTAATTTCATTATTTTTGTTCCATTCATTTGTCTGTTTTATGATCCAAACAATTTAAAAAACACTGTATTTTTTCACTAATTAAAAGTGAAAAACTATTTTGTATACACTGAATGTTGGGTTAATTCCTAAAATTAATTACTGAAATAAAATTATCTAATATTGAAAATGGTTTTACTATTCTCCACAATATGCATGAATCATATAGTCTTATTATAATTAAATATTTTGGGAATTCCAAACACACCCCTCTCCTAAATTATAAAAGGAACCCCATTATATTGCATCATTTCAACCTCAAGAACATTGTATGTCAAAAATTATCTACCAAATTAAATTTTACTCATCCTTATAGAAATTATTGAGGTTTTGGTCTAACAAAAATTTCAATTCCATGTTCCATAAGTGATCATTCAAGGAGGGTATATTAAAGAGGTATGTTTATTAAATCACCACCCTAAATTTCATTTCTTCAACTACCTACCCCTAACCTTATTAATTCATCACAGAATAGAAACTCCAAATACATGTATATACAGAAATATTATTATTATAATGAATAACATGCAATACCACACTTTTTCCATATCATCATATTTAATGAAATGAAATCATTGTCCAAATTATAGAGATTAACTGGCTCTATGGATAATGAGTTCTCATTTTTTTATTACTACAATCATCAATGATCATAAAACTATTATTATCATAGAATAATATTGTATTAATTGTTTTGTAACTTATTTCATATTCTAAAACTAATATATAGACATAATAGTAATTTAATAAACAACTTAATGATCGATATAAAACCAACAAAAATAAATTAATAATTTTTCATTAATAGGTTTTCAAATTGACTATCATGGTTTCCAAATAATATATATATATGACCATTTAAATTTATTGAATATCGTAAATACCTTCTCAATTTTATTTTCTTATAAATTATGTACATGTGAAAAACTTTTTTGCATATAGGCTAAGGGATCTCTTCAATCCTCCATATAACCTTTAGGATAGTCTTTTATCTCTTTTCCTCATAATAAATCTTCATTATTACTCTAAACATATCATATTTTATTTATATATATATCACTAAATTATATTTAGCTCAATTAATCTTTTTATGATGGGTAATTAAATGCTTTATGTGGTTACCTTCTCAATTCCTCTGGATAACAGAAACATTTTAAGGGAATTTAAATTTTTCAGACACATTTTCCCATAAAATCTATAGAACATTTTTGAGTCTACAGTTTTTTTATTAAATAACACAATTTATCTGGAAAAACCTTTTTCTTTCATTGTTAGTTTTGTGTAAACAACTAATCATGTATCATCTTTTAAGAAACTATTACTTACCCCAAAATTTCACATAATATCCACATTAATAACATTAACTAATCAATAATATTCATGATTTCAATTTATTTTTAAATATATAGTAATCATATATTGTTATTTTCTCTTTTATTAATGTACAAAAATTATTTGGACCCCCTATTTCCTAGATTCCATTATTATATTCCCTTTTGATTATGCCTTGTGACATGACAACAATTCCAATTTAATTCACACATCATTCCTTATGTTAATTTCTTATCTTTAATTGTTTATGTGGAACATATATTCATGATAATTATGTAATGGGTATTACTAGAATGTGATTTAATGCTTTGTGTAATTTTTTAGTCCCATGATACATTAATAATTTGATTAAAGTGTAAACCTAACCAATTTTGGGATTTTTATTTCATTTAATATAGACTTTGAAGTTAGTATCGACACATGTTTATGTAAATTTATATGTTTCTTCCAAATTATAATGCATCCATGATCACATGATCCCTTGTTTTTTATTTTTTTCTTCCATATGTTTACTCACGAGCCATTCCATTTATGTTATCATGTTATGTCTTATAATACGTGTTCTAATCTTCATAAAATGTTTATTCTCTTACTAGGATTCATAGAACACCCTTTTGTATAGGTATTATATTTTATATCATATGAAAATGTAACAACTAAAAGAAGTATGATCTTAATTTTAGAAATAATAAAAATATGTTTTATCCTTATTACATGTTTTCAAGTTATGATGAAACTCTTCAATATACACTTCTTATTTCTATCCTTGGTTTCTATTTCAAGGATAAATATTCATAAAATCATTTAATAATATGTGTAAAAGGAATGGGCCTCTATAAAATTCACTACCCATTCCCGTTGTATCTTAATGTACTCGGTTCACTCCATTTTCCAATGAAATATGGCTCATGATATATAAATCTTTAACCAATGTATTGGAGGGGGATATAGGTAAAACACATCATTGTTTAAAATTTAACCCCCATCCTTAATTATAATGTATCCTTCATCACATAATGAAAATCATATAAATGGGTTCTACAAGATCATAAAATAATCATCATATCACAACCTATGAAATTAATTATCTTTCATAAAATTTTTAATCATACCATACCACATGGAAAAAAATGAAAATTCATAATCAATTCTTTATTTACTAAATTTTTATTCCATGGAAATATATGTGGGTTTATTAATAATTTTATCATGGTATAACAAGTGGAAGGGAAACGGGTTTCAGAAACCTCTTTCTTTAATAAATTTTATGCATTTTGATAAGTAATATGGATGGTATCCTAGTATTATAACCATAGTAATAGTTATGGAACCTAATGTAATTTCATCATTTATAGATGATAATATATAAAGATTATATTGTAAATTTACTAATAAAATCTCATTTCCTCATTAAAAGACTCATTTTAAAACATTAAAATATGTAAAAAACTTTTTAACATTTAAAAATTATATTTAATGTCATTATGTTTCCAAATATCAATAAAATAAGTTTCATGGAAATGAAATTTGAAAATAATTAATAGATGTTTTAATTCATCGATATGATAAGAAAGCTGCAAATATTGTTCATTTCATTCATGTTAAAATAATAATTCATTAAAAAATTTATGTAAAGGTTATAGAATCATTGTTGAAAAATGACTTGATGATTCCTATTAAATTTATTAAAAAAAACTCAAACATGGATAAAAGTTAATTTTTTAAAAAACATATATTGAGTATTAAATCATTTTTTAGAACATTTTTAGAAATTAAGGGTTGGTAATTAAATAGATTCGTGATCGATGTGAGAAATAATTTCATATTTGATTAAAAATGTTTTCTTAATTAGTATAAGTGACAAATAATGGAAAATGGTACTATTAAATTATGATATTATGAAAGACCATAGGTAAATAAAATTAATGAGGGTTATTGTGAGGCTTATTATGTGGTTACAATGATTGATACATAATTATGAATAATAACGATAAATGATAATTTTGTAACATATATTTATTATCTCTTTGGTAAAAATGAATGACAATACCCTTGAAAGAATAATTTAAAAAAAATTAAATAATCATAGTTATGGATAAATTATTGATATTAATTGAAATAGGGGTAATATAAAACTAATGAAATAATATAAAATCCTAACATAACGTACATCTTAGAGAAGAAAAATTGAGGAAAAATTTATCCTACTATTGTTTTAATATTTAACCCTTATGCAACATGAATGATAGATCCAAAATTGGATATATAAATCCAAAAAAATTTCAAAATATTTATAATCAAATATAATCATAGGAATTATATTGATAACCTACATAAAATAAAGGGTCAATATTTCATGGGTCTCAACAATGTAAAAAGTGAGATGTAGACTCCATACCATAAGTCTTTAATTAGTTGTAATCATTAAAAAATCATTTTTAATTAATAAATTATTATTATATATCATTTTAAGATCCATATTAATATATTTTTGGCAAAATATATGATCTTATTGTTACCTTTTATTACCCAATTATTAAAAATTCCTTTTTGATGTGACATTTTGGGTAATAAACACATTGTTTTTCAAATATATTTGGATTAGACAAATTCTTTGTCCTTTTAATTTTATCATGATTCTATAATATCCCGAATTTATTCTGGGATATACACATCATATTTAGTTAGTATTTTTTTATGGTAATCCATTAAATTAGGATATAGGAAATGAAATACATCATTTATGAAGATAATAGGCCACACGTACGGATGAACACTATTTTGTCATCTTCATATTAGGATTAAATATATAAAATTAAATGACATATAATATCATTAATCTTTTTCATATATATCAAGTATGATTATTAAACCAAACGTTAAAACAATCCATGTAAATTGTGAATGAATCACATGTGTTTGTGAGGCTTAATTATGTCGTACACACGAGAGTCATTATCATTTTCCCAAAAAATGAGATAATTGATTGTCTTTGTGATATAAAGACATAAATAAATCGTAATAATTTCATAAATATAATATATTTAAAATTAATCCATCATTAAGTTCAATTTTGGGAGGTTGTAATTGAAAAAATAATGACACCAGTTCGCAAGGTGATAGTCCGCTGTACACAGAAACAATAATATTGTAACCCATTTGATGAAAGTTGATATTTTTATATTTCTATAATTTAACAAAAAAAATATCAATATATTGAATAGAATTTGGTTATTATAAAATCTTGTTATAATAATAATTTAACAAGGTGGAGGAGAAAAATTATCATTGAAGAACATTACATCTTCAACATTTATCCTCACTAAGTTTGCACAAGATCATTCTTAGGATAGATTTATTACCCAAATAAGGATTCTAGAATAAATACATTGAATTTATGAAGTGATTCATTAATTTATTTGGAAAAATAAAATTTTATTGATAGTGTGATAATGGTATGAAAAGGTGTGGCCCTTTATATGTGGGTGAGAAGACACACATGGTATTTTTAAAAATAATTGAGTGATCCCACGTATTTCACATGTCATAATACTAGAAATTAGAAAATTATATACCATTATATGTTTCACGGAAGAAATATGTCCATAAAATAGTTTTAATAAAAGTTTTTTGATATGTTTCCCTTTTATTTTTAATCTGACCCCAGGTAAAACCAATTTTACATTAACCACGATAATTATTTCTTATAGAAATTTCTATTAATTTGAATAAAAAATTTGATAGTATTTTATGATATAATTTATTATGATTAAAAATATTAAATCAATTTATCCAAATTAAAATAATGGAAAAGAAAAATTATACATTTAATTTAATTCCGTATAAGTGATAGGAAAGGTAGTTTTTAAAGTGAACTTGTTCAAAAAAATAAACACATTTAAATCAAAATTGATTATAAAATTGATTATAATAAAATAAATTGTATTAATTGATTTATTATTGAACTAATTTAACATTAAATATATTAAAAAAATAAACTATAATTATTTATTAATTAAATTAATTGTATATTTTAAGCTAAAATTTAATATTTTATCACTGTTCATTAAATAATGAATCCTTTCAGAAAAATCCAAAAAATCACTATAATATAAATTTAATATTAAATTCATTTAAAATATTTTTATTTAATGAAATACATTTTCAAAAGGTGGAAATATTATTTTAAATTTAATTTCACTAAAAAAATATGAAATGAAATATTTTGTTGAAAAATAATGGTTTTGGATGTAAAATTTGATATTTATTATATATTATCTAGACAACAAATAAGATGAATGTTAAATAATTTATTGAATATATACAATATATAATTTGCATTAAGATTAATTTCCAAGATTATTATTGTTAATTTTATTTAGGAAGAACATATTTTCTTCATAAAAATAATTATTTAAAAAAATATTTTCTTTCATTTTCAAATATTGTTTTATTTTAATTATTCATTAATTGTTTTCTAAGGTATTAATTATATATACGTTTTGAACCATATTATTAAAATTAAGTTAACCATATTCATATACATTATCCCAATGTCTAGATGATAATTATCGTATTAAATAATAAAGTTTTAATTTTATGATTGGACTCATTTAAACTCAACAATGCACGTAATGTAAGCAATATTATGAATTGTGTGTAACCAAATCTAAACATAATGTTTCATGTAACATAAAAGAAAAATATTTATACTTCCAAATAAAAAAAATTAATATTAAATGTGAAAAAATAATAAAAAAGGTATTATATATTTGAAAAAACAATTAATAAATTTTTTGGATATTTTATTCTACCACACAAAATATTAATTTTCCCACAAAATTAATCACAATCAAAAATGAATTAAGATTTGAAAATTCATTCATCAAAACACACCTCATAAATATAAATAACAAGTTTCCTTTAATATAGAATTTCTAAGGATAACATTTATTTAAATTAACTTAGAACCAGGTTTCCACCTAAGATAACATAGATGGAATGTGAAACTATAGAAATATAAGATAAAATTAACATCAAGACAATGATAGAGATTCATAGTGATAATTAATAAAAAAAATGCAGGTTAACCATAAGAGGTTAATGACCATAAATCAAAAAATCAATGTGTCATGAAAAATCATATTGATATCCTAAAAAATAGTGACAACAAGACACTATTTTTTCCAATTTTCATTTCCTCATTTTGATGAATTTTCAAGAGATGATACACATACATGATTTAATTCCATTTAATAAACAGAATCTCATTATTTGGTTGTTCCATGATCAATTTACCCATTATCTCATACGTCGTGAAATTAAGGAGAAGTAATTTTCCCTAAATTACTACTAGATCATAATATTAAAAGATATAACGATATGTTATTGGTTATATCATTAGCTATCATAAAAACAAAATGGTTATCACATTTTATCCAATATTCATAAATCTATTTATGTTTAAATAAAAAATTATTTTCTAAAACGTAATTTAATGTATAATATAAACCATTGCAGAAATGGTTATCCTTAGGACCCTTCAAAAGGATTAAAATCCAAAATAAATATATATATGGTAACTACATTTAAAAAATATGAACATATTATTAAGCCTACAAATAAAAAGATATAGTTACTAATTGACATATTATAAACAATGTGAATACCATAATCATGAGTTCTATTTAGACCACAATTAATATATAACATCAATAGAACATGAATTATTTTTCATTCATTCAATGAAAAAACTATTATTAGATATATTCCATTGATCCAAAAATGTTTTAAACTCCATTAATGATAACATAAACCAATTTGAAAACAAATCAATTTTTTTGTTTTATGAGTTAAAATGCCACCCAATTTACATTAGCCATATCAATCATCTATTTATACAATCAAGATAACATTTTCCCAATATAATTAATATATTAATAGTAACCATATAATAATAAAAATATCATCTTTTAATTAGATCAGACATCTAGTCATCTAGAAGAATTTAATATGTTTCTATAAATCCTTAAAAAAACATATAATGCTTGATAATTATATATTTAATTATTGATAATAATTGAATTACAATACATAAATAATTTACTAATCCTATATCCATAAAAAACAAATAACTAGGAATCATTGTCTTATTTTATAACCCTTCTTTTATTTCATATGTCATCTGTATTTTCATCATCATTGGAAATATTACAATTACTCGTACAATGATTCATATTCCATTAACTATCATCATTAAAGGACATAACATTTTATTATTTCCCATTCATTCCACATTTAAAGAAATAATCATATGATAAATCCTTATATAGACTAATATTTTAATCAATTACACTAACTGATATATTCATTTTTCATTAGAAACAACTTACTCTCTTCATATCTTCTTCACATATATAACATCTTCTAAAGTCTATAAAAAAATTTCTTTTGTATTTACATTAACATTAATGTTATATTAGAAACATAATATTCATTATTCCATTTGCTTTACTACATGAACAATCATTGAAGTTGATCCATCCATTCTTTGGATAGTCAAATATTTTATTAAGGTGGAAATTATTAATCGTATTTTTGGAAAACAAAATTATGAATAATCAAAATTTTATTCAATACTATAATAACCCCATTTACCTTCTTATATAAATTTTTTTTTATCACATTCATTGTTATCCTTGTTGATTATTATTTTTTCCATTCACTAAAACCAAGAAGAAGAATGTGAGTAATACATATCAGATAAAAAAACATAATCATGAAAATCCCTTATAGTATATGTAAATCATGACTGCATATTTAAAACCTATGACATATTATTCCATTACAAGTTCATACATTATCATCATATATTTAAATAATCAATTTTTTTTCATAATGATGATTTGAATTTTCAAAATAATATCACATGGGTTTGTAAAATACGGTGTGAAGTAAGGACCATTGTCATAAAACAATTCCCGAT
The DNA here is from genome assembly GCA_963277665.1 of Viscum album. NCBI lineage: Eukaryota > Viridiplantae > Streptophyta > Magnoliopsida > Santalales > Viscaceae > Viscum > Viscum album. The sequence continues at coordinate 607,810,968 of OY728129.1, read as the reverse complement.
CAAGATGAACCCGAAAAGGGGTTTTCAAGGATGTTAACCATATGTTTATCTATTCCAAATCCATATCGATGTGTATTATCTGAACATTGAGAAAACTTATAGGAATAAAAATTCCCTATAATTTACCAAAATTCAATGTAATTTTCTTATACATTGAATCATCCTTAGATATATCAATAGATGAATCCATAGACATATACGTAGAAATATCATAAGGGAACTCAAAAATTATTTGTAATAATAATTCCCAATGGTTTAGAATTAATTTCCTCTAATAATAAAAATGTGATCCAGACTTCCCACACAAGGATATTACATCATTATAGATGAATATTCAATACATTTCACTAACACATGCATATGCAACATAACTATTTAATTCCACAGGATAAATAAGACACCATTTTCTAATATTGTGATTAGTCTTCATCATTTACCACAAATATCTACCAATTTAGTACCCTTCATAGGCATACCCTACATTAAATATTTATGTGCAACCTATGGAAAGGAAACATAACAATGTATTTTCTTAAATTCTTAATAACGGAAAGCATAAGTGATATTAATATATGATCATATAAATGAACAAGATAACTATAAAAGGATGTCATAATGAAAAAAATATAGTAATTTCAAACCTAGCATAACATATACCATAAATATGATTCTTGGTATAAATATTAGTAGTTTATAAGACATCAATTATAAGGGAATTAAAGAACATGATACAATATAGGATATGATTAAAATAAATCATATATTTTTGGCATAACCATCGACTAATAATGATTTGAACATGTATAAAGAGAAAAAGAACACTCGTTTTTTAGGAAATGAAATTGGACCCTATCATAAAATCATGGACTTGAAACTAGGTCTACACATAACATTAGGAATATAGAATACATATCCAAGAATGAAATTTTGAACCTTTAATTAGGTTTGTGGATAACATTATTAACATGAAATCAGGTTCAAAAGTTAAATTATTAAAAATAAAAGAACTCTATAAATAATATTAATGTATTACAAAATTACTCCCTAAACTGACATAGAAGACCAAGTACCTTACTAATTATATTTTAATATCATTCAAATCCTATCATACTAAATTGGGACCACACCCCATTCCATCCATGTTGTACTAAACAATGTTCACTTCATGTTCGATCCTTATCTTACTGAACCATCTTGAATCCCTATTCATGTAATGCTTATATCGTGAGATATAAATATTTACCCCATGAATTTTAGTGAGATATAATTCCTACCCTTTATTGGTTATAATATAACCACCATCCTTGTTTATTATGTGACTGACCCCACATATTGAAAATCATACATATGTGTGCCACATGATCATAAGAAAGTAATCATATAAGAATCAATGAAATGAATTTTCCTTCATAAATAATTAATTATATCATAACCTATGGTAAATAAAAAGGATTCAAAAATTATTTCATCATTTCACCCATTTATAAACCCCAGAAAATGAAGCACGTTTCGAATGAATTTTATCATCATATATCCCGTGGATGAGATACTGGTTTCCCAAACACCTTGTCATCATAATTAAAAATCATTTAAAGAAAGAATAAAAATAATATCTTCTGATCATATATCAAACAATTTTAATTTTCCTCATTGAATTTCATCTTATATGTATGATAAATTTTAAATATCATATGGGATATTTAAAAAATAAATAATCATTCCCCTCTTAAAAATTTGATTTAAAACCTAAAACAATTTCTAAATAATTATCACATATAAAATAGTTTTTTATGCTGTAAATCTTTAAAAACATTATCTAGGAAAAAAACATTGAGAATAAAATATAAAACATATTATAGAATCATGAAATATAAACCATTTATGCCATCGAGATATATTTTTCATGCGGTTCTTATCAAAATCAAATAATTTTTATTCAAATTTTTAGTAAAAGTAAAATTTGAATTGTTTCGAAATTAACATGAATGTTTTTTTTGGAAAAAATGTGTAAAATTAAATAATATGTAAAAGTTTAAACATCTAATACTGATAATAATAAACATCTAACTAATAAGTATAGTATAATTAATTATAATATTTTTGTAAAAATTATAATATATATGAAACATTATCAAAAATAATTTATTAGGTTAGTTATATTTATTATATATGAGGTTAATGTGCCTTAGTGGATATTGGGATTTAATGTAAGGATTTTTCATCGAAATGAGAATTTAAAAATGAATTTGTATTATGTATAAAAATATATAAAAATTGGTTTATTTATTATGATTTTAGTGATACATATTTAAATTTTCGTTAAATACAATAAATTAAATGTACAATTCTCATCCAAGGGGCTTCCAAAGGACACCAGTTTGACCCGATGATGATTTAGGTAGAAACAATCTCATTCAATTATATTATTACAATTTTTCGGTTAATTTTATAATAGTATTCTATCCATTAATTACTTTATTTACCCTTTAATTATAATAATAAAAAATAACGAAGATACTATTCATTTTGGGAAAAAATAAAACAATTCTATTTATATAATTCATATATGCTAACTCTAAATATAAAATCAATGTTTCAAAATTTAAAACATAGAAGTTGATGTATTTTAAAATAATTAATATCATTGTATTAAAGAGTGAACATGTATTAAAATTTAGAACATTACAAATGATTGAAATGTTTTTACATATCAATTAAATTTGAAATTAATCCTAATGGAATTATTATATTTAATGATTAAAATATATTCAATTTATAAATTAATACCCTAAAATATTATAATTTAAAAAAAAATTATTTCAATGGAAATAATTTTTCTTAAGATATATCTTTCTCTATATGTATGACATATGAGTATAGAGAATGTGAAAGATCATGTATGTATTTTCTCAGGAGAGATACATGGAACACATCATCAACATGATATTGATTCGGTGGAATTTTCCTTCAGTACACTACCTTGAAAACATAATCAATAATTTTATAAGGATTGATATAAATAGGGCACATCGTTCCATTATTTTCAAATATAATTCCTCTCATCCAGGGAGACATTAAACGATACCCCTTATCACCAACATAAAACTGTAGGTCTTTTCTTCACATGTTAGTATAACATTTTAGTTGAATTTTATCTTCTTTTATGTGTTATTTAATAGCTCTAACCATTTCCATAATTTCATCAACATTATAATGTCTGAATAGATTTCTTTCCCCAACATCATCCCAAAAAATTGGGGTTCAACATTTCATTCTATGTAGGACCTCATAACGATCCATATGAAAGATGGGTTAAAATTATTACTGTAAGAAAATTACAATAATGGTAGTTGTTGCTCCCAACCAACTATGAAATCCATATATCAGACTCTTAACATGTCTTATATTGTTTTAATTGTTCTCTTAGACTAACCGTCTACCTGAGGAAGATAAGAAGTGATCAAACATAGCTCTATATCCAGATCCTGAAGAAGAATTTTCCATAACATCATGGATAACCATTGATCCTAATTAGTTATAATAGAAACTGGTAATCCATTCAATCAATCCAGTTAGTTTTCATATATCTTGGAAGTCCTGTAAAAATGGAAATCCTTTGTAATAGTAATAGAGATTGCCAAGTACATAACAAGATCAAATATAACCCATATAGCTTTATGGCCTTTAGATATTTTAGGATGTTCGTTGATAAAGACCATAGTGATGTTTTCAAATTTCCATTCTAGTAATGTTAATGGTTTTAACATACACATAGACTTTTTTATATCATCCTTAACTTTCTGAAAAACCATGAATCCAGACACTTATTTGGAAAAATCTCTTTTAATTCAATCTCACCAGAAATACTCTTTCAGGTCCCTGTACATCGTTTTTCTTCTATGGTGAATAGATAATGATGAACTATGAGGCTCATCCATTATATTCTTATTCAATTCTGGTATGCAAGGAATTAAAAACTGATTCTTGAATGATATTATTGCTTCTAAAAAATGTTAAATTCAATAACATTTGTCACCTTACCTTGTATCTATACATATTCATTCTACTCATCCATGATCTTCACATGTATTGAAATTTGAAAATTCAATTGAGAAATATATTATTTCTCCTCATCCATTAATATATCTTGATAAATCCATTGAAAATCCATTAATATTGGATATTTTTTTATCCCCCTAACAGCTTGACTTGGATGGTCCTTTTGACACAAAGCATCTACTACCTTTTTTTCTTTCCCCTGGTTATAATATATTGAACAGTGATAATATTCAATCAAATACCACCTTTTTTGTGATTCATATTCATCTATTTTTGTTTAAAATTATACTTTAAACGTCTATGATCAGAATAAATTTCACACCATTCACATTAATGATAATATATCCATATCTTTAATGAAAATATTAATGTAGATAACTCCAACTCATAAGTTGGGTAAATTTTCTCGTGGATTTTCAACTACCATGAGGAATAAGTTATCACAATATAATCTTTTCCTGGGGACACAAACCATCCCCCCTTTTATGCATAAATATAGATTATAAACCTTTCTATACTATAAGGTAGTGTGAGCACATGTTCTCTTGAAAACATTATTTTGAGATCCTTAAATTCACTTCAATTTCCTTTTTCCCCATGAACATTACACTTTTCTAAGTCAACATTGTATTTGGATTAGATAATAATGAATTTTTTCATAAAATGTCTAAAATATCCATCCAATCAATAAAAAAAACAGATCATAGTAACTGTTTTGGAGTCGTCCAAAATTCTATAACTTCTCTCTTTACTAGATCCATATATATCCCCTCTTTTGAGATTATGTGACTGTAAATTGAATATTTATAAAGCCAAAATTCCCAATTGGAAAATTTTTCATAAGTCTTCTACTTTCCTAGGGACTTTAGAACAATTGTCAATTAATCTTCATGTTATCCCTTGCTCTTTTAAAAACAATAACATCATCTATAAAGACTACTAAAAGATGATCAAGATAGTATCTAAAGACTTTATTCATTAGATACACAAATATATTGTGGGGACGAGTAAGATGAAAATGTATCCCTATAAATTCATAGTTTCCATACCTTATACAGAATTTTGTTATTGGTATATCCTCATTCATGTCTCTTAATTGATGATATCTGGATCAAAGAACAATCATTGAAAAGTATTGAGCTCCACAAAGTTTTTTGAATAATTCATCAATGCGCGAAAAATGATATGTTTTCTTCATTGTGATCTTGTTAAGTCTTTTATAATCAATGTAGAGTCTGATTGATCCATCATTCTACTTAACAAACAGATCATGTTATCCCAAAGGTGACGCACTGGGGAGTATGGATCCCTTTTCAATATTATCTTAGAGTTGTTTCTTCAACACATGCAACTCAATTGGGTCCATTCAATATGGTGTCGTTGAAATTAGAAAAACACATAGTATGAGATATATTGAAAACTCAACCACAAGATTCTATGGAAGACCTATAAATTATTTCGTAAAGACAACATAACTCTACCATACAATTAGGGTATTCTCAATTGTGAGATTCTCCCTAACCATTTGTGATACATAACAAACATTTATAGTAATAAACACCCATTATATGGATGAAAATATACTAGAAGGTTATATTCATCCTTACACTGAATGATGATAATAGATTTATCCAAAAAAAAATTAATGTGACATCCCTTCATTAAAAATTGATATGAACTCTATATAGAGAATGACAATCAAAACTATGAATCGAATCATATTCCACTATAGGAAGGATCACATGGTTTACATGAATCACAATTTGGCATATTTCAACATGATAAGAATTATTAAAATTTGAGGAATCTTTGGTTTCATTATGAGTGTCATATCTAACTCAACATATAATTTTTGAGGTAATATGGTGATACCCATAGAAAATTACTCATAAAAAAGTGTGTATGGATCTATAATAAAATAAATCCTTTTTAAAAGTAGTGTTGATGGTATGTGTATCTTTCACTACTTCATTGTCATACTCCACATCACTAATAGTGATCACATGGTTGTTGTCATTGTAATTGGCCTTATGATATTTTTGACATTGATCATCATTAATAACTTTTTTAATATGGAATTTATTGTTATAATTCCCCATTTACATTCACTAGTAACATTGAAGTTTTGTAGTTTCATTCTGTGTTTCCTTTTCTCTATTCACACCATTATACATATTTTTCACATCACTTTAACATTCAACTTACATAGGAAATTATTTTCCACAATTAAAACATTTACTAGTCCCTATAAGACAAGTACCTCCATGTTTCATTCCACACATTGAGCATAAGGGAAAAAATCCTCTTCTTTTCAGTGTGGTCATTAGAAATTCTCTTCAATTCCAATTTTATATTCTTATTAAACTCATACGACAGATGTGTTGCTCTAATCTTCATACAAACCATGAGGTTTAATCAAGCGATTTCTTTATAGATATTGATGTCCTTTTTGGAAAATGCCCTTAAAATACCTGATTTTAAGCCACTAATGAATTGATTAGTTTTCATATCAGGTTTCATAAAAATTATAAATTATTACCTTGAAAGTCTTGAAACATTTTATCCTTATGTACCAACCAATTTTTCATCATTTTTATTATATTTAAGGAACTACTTCTCCCACTATGTTTGAATAATATGAGGAATTTACATATTGAAAAACAATTTCATTAAATCATCTCATTCCATGTATTCAATTTAATCTATTCACCTCATATTCGTGATAAGGTTACACCATTGATTAGCATCCTGATAAAACACTATTTTGTAGAATATTTTATTGATAATAAATGATATAATTTCCTCACATTTTGTTAAATATGTTCAATTAGAATATATTTGGGACTAGATCGTTCATTTGACTATTTTATGAAAATTATTGTTTTACACTTTCAAAATCACTGTAGTATTTCAATCATAAATATTATTATTTGAATTATTTTTACATATTATTTTGTAATTGTTTTCATTACCTCATTGGATACAACTTTTATTCAGGACACTAGAGATAATAAGTGAATTTTAATTGAGTAAATGACTCATTAAGTCAATGGTGGGCTGGACTCGGCAGAATGGAAATGGGTTCTGTATTTGGGCCATAACATCTTCATACGGGATTATATTGGCCCCAAATATTGAAGGAATCTCTAGGACATGATTATGCACAACTCATCTTTCTAGAAGACCAGCCAATTCATTCATTTTAGAGGTCAACTATGCGGTGAAATTGGGATTAAAATATTTTTCCGAGTTTTCATTTCACAGGTAAAAAAGTTAAGTAACCCTAGCCCTCACAAACTCTATTTAAAGGGCTTTTTCACTATTTGGGAAGGCTGGTCGAGGATTTTGAACGGTTTGTCCTAAAGGGTGTCTCTTGAAGCCCCAAAAAACTCTTGGTAGATGTAAGGATTTGTGCAAACCTGTCTTCCAAAACGGCTCTCCTCTCACACCTCCTCTTGGTATTTATTTTCTTTCATGTTTGTATCTTGATTTTTATTCAAATAATATTATGTGTTCTTATATTTTATTATTATATTAATCTTCTTAATTAGGATGGAATCAATAGTGTATTCACGATTGTGTTCTACCCTTTCAATCCTTTTCTAATGCAAAAATGTCTCCATGATGACCACACCACCCATGAAAGAGTAGTTTTTTAGTGATTGATCTATCTTCCATTCTCGTCATTTAAATATTTTGAATAATTTAGCTACATTAATTCACTTAATATGATACATGATTTGTGTTTTTAAATTAAAAGAAACTATGAAAGAAATATAATAATTAATACAAATACACGCGAGGTCGAAATTTTGTGTAAATTGTAAGAGCGCGATCTTATTCGGTAATACAAAACCACATGAGATAAATTTGAAGAGTTTAAATAAAATCCCTAAACACAATTCATCCTCATTTCTAGAATGGATATGTGATCTAATTAACCACTGACCATAAGCAATCCTTAGTGAAAAAATTAAATCAGGGTGCTACGATTGCGTTTTCCAAAGCTAGCCTAGGGTTTAAGTAATTTCAACTTTGTGGTTAAGTTAACAATTGTAGGGTTCAGGGGTTAACAAATTAGAGGAACATAATTAAGTGGATATTGATTTAAATTATAATTATTAATAATTAAATAAATAGGTAGAGTTATATCGATTACGTCATTTTAAATATTTTTTTTAAAAAACATATTATTATTGTGTCTTTTTAATAAAACTTCATTTCAATACTAATAACAAAAAAAAACATACAATCTTCGTTGAGAAACTTCTTCTAGATTTATAAACTATATCCAACCCCCATCCTTTCAATTATCATTTTCATTCTCTTTTATTTTATTTTTATAATACCTCTAAAAATTTATTTTAATTAATTTCCTCCTTTGTGAGACGACCTTGGTCAGCCAGTTTGCTGCACCTAAGTACCATAAAATCATACTAATCATTTGAGGGCACCCACAATAGTGCTCTATCAAATTGGAACCATTTCCGGGGAGGCATGTAATTATATCAACCAATTAGAGGTATTTATTTTATTTTATATTTTATTCACTTCCTCCATTCTTTCTTCCTTCTTTACCCAATCTGATTTTTTTTCTTCTTATTTTTTTTTCTTCTACAACTTTTTTGAACGTCAACTCAAACATATTATTTTTATTTTACTATGTTCTAATTTATTTCATATATATTTTACATGATTCGTGACACCAACTAATCCATAATATCTCTTAGATCTTGACCCTGATATTGAACGTAGCCTTAGGGATCTAATCAAACATTCTCAGTCTATGAGAAGATTCAATATTCAACCTGTTGGATAATTCCTCCACTTTCACAACATTGAAAATGGAAGCAATTCTAATTCCACCATAAAACAAGTCCCAATAGCTTGAAATAATAACAATGAGCTAAATAGAACCATTATAGAATTGGATACTCCTGATATTAATTATCATCCAAATTTTATTGCATACCCAAATCTCGAATCAGAATTTGAACTAAAATCTTGGTTAATTCAATTAGTTCCAAAATTTCACACCTCTCAACTATGGATCCCAATAAACACCTTAAATAATTTAATGTGGTTTTCAAATCCTTAAAACCATGAAATGTATCTGAAGACCAAATACAATTCAGAGCATTCCCATTCTCACTTGATGGAGCTGCGAAAGACTGGATGTGTTATTTACAACCCAATGATGTAACTTGTTGGAACGATTTGAAATCTATTTTCTTGCAGATAATGTTTCTAGCATCAAGGACCACTTCCATTCATAAAGAGATCTCTAGGATCATGCATGCACAAGGGAAGTCAATCTATGAGTATTGGGAGTGATTCACGAAGATGTGTGCAAGATGCCCACATCACCAAATCAGTGAGCAACCACTCATTTAGTACTTCTATGAAGGACTCACACCTATAAGGAGGAGCATGGTGGATGCCGCAGTAAGAAGGGAATTGGTGGACAAGACACCAGTATCTACACGTGAATTGATTGACAAGATGGCCCAAAACACCCAACAATTAGTTGATAAAGATACACAACATGTCAGGTGAGTAAATCAGGAAAGTCGTTCTTCTCTTGAAAGTCATTTGATTGATACCATTTTGGAAGCATTGACCATTATGGTGAGTCATATTTCCTTGGCTCAAATAACATCCCAACCCCCTCCTTCAAAGCCTTGTGGCAATTGGACTGAGAGAAGCCACCCAACTGACTGTTGCTCACAACTATATAAAATAGAGGATTGTGTAGTAGTATTCTCAGGGAGACCTTATCAGCATCAACATCCATATCCCCAAAAGAAGCATGATTCCTTTGCACCAACATACAACCAAGGGTGGAAGATCAATCAGACATGAGTTATGGCTCTAGAAAACAACAAAGGCCTCCCTTTCAACATAACATCCAACAGCCTCCGCCTTACTAGTAGGGATTCCAACAACCCCAAAGGAGTTTGGAAAGCCAAGCATCAACAAGTCAACAACAAGTGAATTCTCAACCAAAGGTAGATTCTAACACTGATGATATTTCGATGCAATTTTTTCATAATCAACATGATTATTTCAAGAGTCATGGAATAGAGCTGAGGGAGTTGGAGATTCAAATGAGCCAAATTTCCACCACCCTATATGAACCTTTAAGTAAAAATTCTGGAAATATACCTTCCCAATGCACTCTAAACCCAAATGGGATTGTCAGTTCCATCACATTGAGAACTGGGAAGCAAACAAGTGATGCTTCTCCACCTACCATTCCACCGGGATTCACCTAAACTATAAAAAATCCCAATTCCACATCAACTGATGAGAAACCCAAGGAGAAAGATAAAGGTAAGAAAAAGATTAATGATGTTCCTCCTAAACACCCTCTTTTTCCAAATAAGGTTTCTTAAACCAAGAAGATGTCTGAAGAAGTAATGAAAAATAAGGTTTTGGACACACTAAAGCGTGTGGAGATCAACATTACTGTACTTTAATCCATTAAGAAAATCCCAAGGTATGAAAAATTCTTAAAGGAACACTGTACCAATTGAAGAGGGCTCAAGGGAAATGAGAGGATCAACATTGGAAGGAATTTCTCATCAGTAATTACACCAACTCTAGCAATGCCAACAAAGTGCAAGGATCCTGGGACATTCACCATCCCATGAACCATAGGGGAGTTTCACTTTTCGGATGCAATTTGTGATTTAAGAGATTCAATAAATGTTATGCCTCACTCTGTATTCTCATATTTAGAGTTTCGTGAGCTTAGACCGACAAGAGTAGTGGTGCAGTTGGCGAATAGAACTACGGAATATACCGCGGGAGTCCTTGTGGATGTACTTTTCTGGGTAAGAGACGTGATATTTCCTGTATATTTCTACGTTCTATACATGGAGGATGATCTGGTAAGTTCTCATTCCCCCATTATCATAGTTAGACCCTTCCTCAAAACTAAAAAAACTATCATAAATGTCAATGAGGGTACACTTTCCATGGAATTTGGGGATGAAGTTGTGATATTTAATGTTATGGATTCCATGAAGTACCCCTAATAGGATCATTCTACATTTGTTATCTCACACTTTTAACCACCAAGTAAAAACCCCATGTAATTTGATAGTCATATTCATATTGAGATTATGAGTATTAATTCATGTTTTATGTCTAAGAGTACATCCACACCTGTTTTTGATGGACAAACCTCTCTTGTATCTTATTTTTATGTGGATTCAAATTCTGTTCATATAAACTCTAATTATGGAATGGCTATTGAGTATGTTTATGGATTTGATGCATTATTTTCTAATTTTGGTGATTATTCTGTTACTGATGTTCATTGTGAAAATATGTCTGTTGAATCAATTTATACATCCATATATTACCCCCTACATTAGAACTAAATCCATTTCCCCCAAATATTAAATATTCATACTTGGTGAGTGGTGATAGATTACCTGTTATCATTGCTAATAATATCTCTTTTGAACCTGATGAAACACTTTTGAATCATTTGAGAGATAAAATTAGGGCAATTAGGTGGATCTTGGCTGACATATCAGGTATTAGACCCTCTATTTGGATGAATAGGATTATATTGGGGGATGAGGAAAACCGGTGAGGCAACTATAAAAGAGACTCAATCCAACCCTTCTGGATGTTGTTAAAAAATGGGTTGAAAAATTGCTTGAGGTAGGTATAGTCTATCAAATTTCATATTCTCGGTGGGTAAGTCCTATTCAGTTTGGGCTTAAGAAAAGTGGTGTTACTATTGTTAAAAATGAGAATGATGAGTTAGTTCTAACGAGAGTACAAAAGAGTTGTCTTGTATATTGATTATAGGAAACTAAATCATTCCACACGCAAAAGACAATTTCCCCCTCCCATTTATTGATCAGATGCTTGAGAGTCTAGCTAGGAGGACAAACTATTGTTTCTTGGAGGGATTTTTTATATATTTTTAGGTTACAATAGATCTGGAGGATCAGGAGAAGACTACAATCACTTGTCCCTTTAGCACGTTTACCTAACGAAGGATGCCATTTGGGATTTGCAATGCCCCGGGTACCTTACAGAGATTCATGGTGATTATTTTTTCTAATTTTATTGAGTCCTTCATGGAGGTATTTATGATTTTTTATAGTTTATGGATCCTCATTTGAGGAATGTCTCTCTAGTGTGGGTGATGTGTAGCATCGTTGTATTGAGAAAAATATGGTCTTGAATTTTGAAAAATGTAATTTCATGGTCGAAAAGGGAATTGTCATAGGTCATATAGTCTCACAACATGGAATTGATGTTGATAAATCTAAGGTAGACCTCATTTCATCCCTACCATATCCTACATGTGTGTGTGTTGTTTGATCATTCCTTGGACATGTTGGATTTTATCGACGCTTCATCAGAGATTTTAGTAAGATCACTCTACCCTAATCTCGATTGCTTCAAAATGATATTGACATCAATTTTGATGATTCGTGAATGGTATCATTTGATTTGGTATTGAAGTGTCTAACCATTCTACTGATCATACAACCCCTGTGGTGGGACCTTCCATTTAAGCTTATGTGTGGTGCGTTTCAACTTCGCTGTTTGAGCTGTCTTATCTCATAGGGTGGAGAGACGTTCACATATGATCTCTTATGCATAAAGGATAATAGATTAAGCCCAATAAAATTACACAACCATAGAAAAGGTGTTTCTTGTTGTTATATTTTCGTTATATAAATTATGTTCATATTTATTGGGCTCTAAAGTGGTTGTTTTTTCTAACCATGCAGCTCTGAGGTACCTCTTGAAGAAGCCAGATGCTAAGCTTAGGCTATTCTGATGGATGCTTCTTCTTCAAGAATTTGACATTGAGATAAAGGAAAAAAAGGGGTTGGAAAAACTAGTGGCAGACCACATGAGTAGGCTTACTCACACACTATAGGATGACACCATGGACCACGTACCACTTCGGGACACATTCCCTAATGAGCATCTTTATTCCATCTCAGGTACGCATCCTTGGTATGCAGATTTAGTTGACTACCCTGTTGCCTCTGAAATCTCGAAAAATTTAAAGAAACATCATGTCCCAATGTTAAAGTGTGAGTCTATATATTATGTGTGGGATGATCCATACATATGGAACATGTGTAGTGATCAAGTTATTATGAAGAGTGTTCCTACTCATGAGTTGGAGTGTGTTTTTCATTTTTGTCATACACTTGATTGTGGTGGAGACTTTGGACCCCAACAGATAGCTATGAATGTTTTGGTCTCTGTATTATATTGGCCTTGATTATTCCATGATGCTCATGTGTTTTGAAAGTCATGCTTTTGTTGCCAACACACTAGAAACATTTCTAGGAGACACGAGATGCCCCAACAAACCATTTTACACTATAAGATTCTTGATGTTTGGGGAATTGATTTTATGGGATATTTTCCTAGTTAATTTGGTTTCTTGTATATCCTTGTTGTTGTCAATTATGTGAGTAAATGGGTGGAGTCCAAGGCCACCAGGACTCACAATTATCATGTTGTAGTGGATTTTGTCAATCCTCAAATTTTATCCAGGATTAGAGTACCAAAGGCCATCATCAGTGATCAAGGGACAAACTTTTGAAATAGGAATGTTTCTTCCCTCCTTTGAATGTATGGTGTGACACAAAAAACATCAACACCAAACCACCCCCAAAAAATTGTCCAGGATGAGGTTTCAAATCATGAGTTGAATCAAATTTTAGAGAAAACTGTGCATCAAAATAGGAAGGATTGGAGAAAGGCTTGGATGGTGCATTGAGGGCTTATAGGACAACAAACAAGACACCCATCGGTATGTCCCCATTTCGTATTGTATTTGGGAAAGTGTGTCATCTCCGCATAGAAGTTGAACATCAGCCTTATTGGGCTATAACGAAATGCAACATGGATTTGGACCATGATGGATTCCAAAGGAATCTGCAAATTCAAGATCTTTAAGAGATTTGATTGTCTTCATATGAGAACTCAAAACTCTATAAAAGAAATAAAAAGAATCTCATGATTGAATGATTCAACAAAAATAGTTTCATGTTGTAGAGAAAGTCCTTCTATACAGTTCACGACTGAAGATGATGCCTGGTAAGTTGTGTTCCAAATGGTTAGTTCCTTATATTGTGACTAATGTTATTCCTTATGGTGAAGTGGAGATCACACAAGAGGACACAGGAAGGAGATTTACAGTCAATGGTAAACGTTTGAAGAGATACATTGAGGGACTTCTTACTGATGCAGTTGATTTCATCAAACTGCATGACCACATCACCACTTGAGAATATCAGGCTATTCCTAACCCATTCAATTTTATATTACTTGTCATAAATAAAATTATGTATTTCATGTGCAGAGATCATCTCATGGGTCCACATTTAGGACAATTAAATTTTTTAAGTGTGGGGGAGGGAACCATTTAGTTTAGTAATTTCAATTGTTTACTTGTTTAAAAAACAAAAAATATTGTGTGTTTTTCAAATTTTGTGTGTTTATTTTTCAATTTTTTTTTGTGTTTTTTAATCATTTGATCTAAAATGATTCTCATCACTATTTTAAAAATCAATATAAATATGTGAAAACAATTTATCCCTTGAAACCATTCTTAAATAAATGCTATAATGACTTTGTTTCAAGTTAAAATATTTAGTAATTTCATGAAAAGTACAATGAATTTTTGAATCCCATGCCACATCTCGCTATCTTTATATTTGAAACCACATTTCTATGAGGCTTGTAAACCTTTATTTTCATATTCCTTTCATTCACCTCACTTCTTGAAAGAACCAAACCATGCATGATATAACTAGAATTTGATTTATTCCTCTTAAAACTTGAGGGTTTCAGGTACTTATGTTTAAATGATCAAGATATTTGTTCGGTATTAAATCCTCTATTTCAAAGAATCCATTTTTATAATTACCTAACTTGAACTATTATTCCTTTTATCCCATAGTATCCATGAAAAAATTGTTATCTTTGCCACATTAAAGCCAATTTTCCCTATCCAACCAACTGTTGAAGTGAAATTACAAAATCTAGTTGATCTTAAGTGTGGGGGAAACTGTCTTGTGTTATGCTACCACAATTTGTGATACTTCGGGTGAAAAATTAAATTATGAAGAGATGTGTTTTATACTAAATAAAAACATTATATTGATAGTTGTTCCTTTCTGGGGCTTTCATCATAATAGAATTTGTGCATTTATGCAGCTTCTAATAGAGGGGAAAAAGTTGTGCCATTTTGGAGCTTTTAAAAAAATCACGTTCGAGAAGATTGTCATTTTTTCTTCTGAAATACTGAAGGGTGTGAACAATCATATTGTTTTCATTAGGATGAAAATGAATCAATGATATTTCGATTTTGGAGGAGACCGTATTTAAGTAAAAATTAGATTAATGCAATTTTTTTCAAAAAGAGTCAAGCCCTCCTTATTCAGCCTCATAGATTTTCACATCTAAATCATACCAACTGAAAGACATAGAAAAACCCTGAAAATTCATCATGATAAACATATTTACTTGACTCAAATTGGGTAGTGATTTAGGTATTTATCAATCCTATGGTGACCCTTTTATGAGTTTTTGATGAGAAAGACATTGCTAAAAAAATTTACATTTGTGTGATAAGAGAAAATTCAAGCGAGGTAATTGTTTTGTGCATGGGAGGATAAATGAAGTGGAATTGTGTTGAATTATATAATTAGATAACTTGAAACAATTGTTTTTTATGAGGCATGATATCTTTTATTTCTTAGTTTGTAATTGTTTGATCTCATGGATTTGTGTTTTAAAATTGGTTTTGATTTGATATTGATTTTTACTTGATATGAGGTTTTTCCCAGGAGTGCAAAAGGGTAAGTGTGGTGGATTTGATAAAACATTATTTAGTTGAATATTTTATTCATAATAAATTATATAATTTTCTCACATTGTGTTAAATATGTTCAATTAGAAAGTATTTGGGATTAGATCATTCATTTGAATATATGAGGAAAATTCCAGTTTTACTGATTCAAAATCAATGTAGTATTTCGATCAAAAATATTTTTATTTTAATTAAGTGAAATTAATATTTTGAAATTGTTTTCCTTACTTCATGGGCTAAAACGTTTATTCATGAAACTATATCTAAAATGTGCATTTGGATGGAGTAAATGGACCATTAAATCAATGGTGGTCTGGACGTAGCAGAATGGAAATGAGTTCTGTATTTGGGACATAACATCATCGTACGGGGTTGGATTGGGCCCGAATTTTGAGGGAAGATCAGGGAAATTATTATGAAAAACTAATCCATCTAGAAGACTATGCAATTCACATCTTTTATAGTTCAACTATGAGGTGCAAGTGGGATTAAAATATTTGGCTGAGTTTTCATTTCACACTTAAAAAGGTATGTAACCCTAGCCCTATCAAAATCTATTTAAAGGGATTTTTCACTATTTGGGAAGGCTGGTAGATATTGTGGTAAGGTGTGGAAGAAATATTGTCTCTTGGGAGCCCCCCCACAGCTCTTAGGATATGTAAGGCTTTGTGCAAACCTGTCTTCCAAAAAGGATCTTCTCTCACACCTCCTCTTTGTATTTCTTTTCTTTCATGTTTCTTTCTTTAATTGTACTTCAAATAATCTTATGTGTTCTTCCCTTTTTTTATTATCTTAATATTCCTAATTGGGTTGGAATCATGAGTGGAGACATGATTGGGTTCTACGCTTTCAATCCTTTTCTCATGCAAAATGTCTCCATGATGACCACACCTATCATGGAAGAGTAGTTTTTTAGTGATTGATATATCTTATACCATTTTAATTTAATTATTTTGAATCATTGAGATACTGTAATTCACTAATATGATCAATGAATTGTGTTTTAAAATTACGAGAAACTAAGAAATCAATTGAACAATTAATATAAAAACACGTGAGGTCAAGAATTTGTGTAAATTGTGAGAGTGCGATCTTATTCAGTAATACAAGACCACACGATATAAATTTGTAAAGTTCAAATATAATCCCTAAACACAATTCATCCTAATTTACAGAATGGATATATGCTCTAATTAACCACTGACCATATCTAGCCTTAGAGAAAAAATTAAATCATGGAGCTGCAATTGCGAGTTCCAAAGCTAGCCTAGGGTTTCAGTAATTTCATCTTCGAGGTTAAGTTAACTCTCATTGGGTTTGGGGGTTAAAAAATTAGAGGACCATAATTAAGTGGATATTGATTTAAATGATACTGATTAATAATTAAATGAAGAGGTAGAGTTAGATCTATTATGCCTTTTAAAATATATTTAAAAACATCTTCTTGTTGTGTCTTTTTAATCAAACGTCATTTCAAAACTAAAAACAAAAAAAATTACAATCATATTCTAGAAAACTTCTTCTAGATTTATAAACTATAACAATCCCCCATCCTTTCATGTAGAGTTTTCATTCACTTTTATTTTATTTTTAGAATACCTCTAAAATGTTGTTTTAATTCACATCCTCCTTTGAGAGACGACCTTGGTCAACCTCTCTGCTACACCTAAGTACCCCAAAATCAGAATAATCATTTGAGGGTGCCCACGACAGGACTCTCTCACTTCCCCTTCCAAATGATTGACTGCTAGGATGACTTCATCATGATAAAAACATAAAATAACTAAAAATATCATTTCAGTGGTACTGATCTATTATTCATCCACTAATGTATAATAATACCCACTGAGAGAAGGTGAAAAACATCATAAAGGGAAAATGGAATCTTGTGTTCACTACACATCCTCGGGGCCCGTGTATTGACTACCCCAAGTCCGTCTTCCATAAGTGAGGGGATGACGAATAACACCAATGAAGAATCCTTGATAAAAAGGGAAGGTATTTCCTATTAACTAGTAACTCAAACAGTCTGAACAAAAGCAGTAGAAGTAAGAAGTACTAAAATAGAAAAAGAAAAGTGTGCTGAAAGTAAGTGGGCCAGTATACAAACCAAACTGAACAACAAGTACAATTACAAGTAAAAAAGGAAACAACAGCTCCTGGATCGTCCACTGGTGAATCCTACCCAAATTGTAGTTATAGAACTCAAACACTCGTCCCTGAGGTACATCCCCTATGGTCCAACTCCGAGCAGCCTCCCGTCCATCACCCTCAGCCTCGATCACTGCTGATAGTCATCTGCACTGAACTCAACAAGGTGCGGGCAATGCTCGTGCATGGGTGAGTATAAAAATACTCAGTAGGAACCTCGAGTCCCAAGAAGGTCTCCCAGAATACACTAGTGATAAACCACTGAATAAATATACAACCACGGAGTATCAACCAACCCTACTTAGGTATAGGCCCATACATATACCTATGTTACCAATCATAGTCCAGCTCAATCTCTTGAGCCCAAGGACAACCCATTCCACAAAGGAAGTAAATTCAATCATCTCAACGATATCGACTAAATGTTAAGACTCATCTCACATAGTTATACTACTCATGTAGAGGGGTAGAGATGATTAGTTGTAGCCATTGAATCATCTCCTCTGTCGAACCCGCGTAGGATCTTGGAACAATATCAGCGCTGTCGAACCCACGTAGGATCTTGGTACAGATTCCATCATTGTCAAACCCACAAAGGATCCCGGTAGATTAGTCAGCGCTATTGAACCCATGGAGGATCCTTGTATATTAGTCACCGCTGTCGAACCCATGGAGGTTCCTGGTACAGAGTTCATCGTTGTCAAATCCACGGAGGATCCTATCATCTCAGTCGTAGCCAACCGTAGGGTTTCCACACACAGAACGCGCATTTCTGGGAGGGTCCTCTCCTCGAGCCAGGTTTTGATACATAAACTACCACTATACCTCGATTCGATGTATCACATAGTTCCATCTCATTATAAGGAATCAAAATTTAACGATGTCGCGTCAATCGGATGCACGATCTGTGAGTTATTGGAATTTTCGTTCCAGGGGCCCAGTTGGTTTTTATGTTCAAACCTACCCAACCAAACCCCAATGGTATCCATACCCCAAGCAGGGTATGCTAAAAGAATTCCCTTGCTCCACGAATTCTATCGCCACAGGTGACTCGTCAATTGGATACATGTGGCACAAGATACTGTAAAAAAGGGTAAATGGCCATAGAGGGTCTGGGTCCGGTCCGAACCAGTCGGACCGACCCGACCAGACCTGTTCCAAACCGGGGTATGACTTGATCCACAGGTGCGGCCTGACCCGAGTGGTCTTCCCAGTCCAAAGGTGCGGCCTGGCCCGAAGGCGTGGCCCGACCCATGGCACCCCGTCCGAGGGGTGGCCCAGCCACGGTCGCACGGCCCGTGGTGGCCGTGCCGAGGGGGGCCCTGCCGTGGAAGCCCGACCAGTGGAGTCCTGGCCAAGGGGCGGCCCGAAATATGGCGGCCCGACAAAGGGGTGGTCCGGCCATGGTGGCCTGGACAATGGCGTCTCGACCGTGGGATGGCCCAAACGTGGCATCCTGGCTGAGGGGCGGCCCAGCTGTGGGTCTTCCAAGGTGCAGCGCAACTGCGTCGCACCGTCTTCAATAGTTTTGTCCAGCATGGATGTGGCCCCCTTCCTCCAGCGTGGTGCGATAACGCCATTCCACTTCCGTTCACCGCAACCAGCAGGGCTGCGGCCCCTTCCTCCGGCGCGGTGAGACGACATCGTGCCCTTCCGGCTATGCCGCTGTATTCAACCAAACAAGAACCAAAGGAGGGTTGTTGGGCTATGTTTGTTCATCATGTTCCCTCTGCATTAGGTGATAACAAATTTCCATCATCAAACCAAAATAGACAATGAGGAACGAGGGTATAATTCATATATTAAAATAATCAAATCCCCCTACCTCGTATTTGGTGTTCGCTCGGTGGAGTCGGTGGAAGGCGGTGTCGCTCCTTTGACATCGGGAGGAGATGACGTTGTCATTGGTGGCGTTATTCGCGGGTATCAACTTCCCTATATTACCCTAGATGTAAAGTGAGAATACAACATCATCATTCCTTGTTGGAGACGGGCATTCCTCATTAAGAGGATATCATTCTTCGTTGGAGAGAATGTCATTCTTCGTTGAAGAGGAAAGGCACCGCCATGTCACCAACCAAAAATAATAGAGGAAGAGTCTATTATTTTTTGGCACCATAAAACACAAGAGTTGTGTTTAATTAAATTAATCTCTTCATTAAATGAAATAGGGTCGAAGGATTCAAATGTTTTCAAAAGATAATTAATTGAGACATTAATTATCTTTTAGGTGTGTTGGCACCATTATGGGGGTAGTTGGAGAGTTTTCCCCCATTAATGGGGAACTCAAAGGGTTAAAGGGGGTTTGAGCTTATGTGGGCCCCACCACATAATATCATCCCATAAGAGGTTATGCGAGGGTGGGCCCCACCACCTACCTCCCCATAGCGGATTAAACCACCTCTCAAATAAAAATATGCTAGACACATTTTTATTTAATTTTTTTAGAAACCCCAAAAAATTCCACTCTCGATAAAACGCAACAGCGGTGAAGGTCTCCTTAAGTGAATAACAGCGCTGCAAGTTCAAATGTGCCCTCAGATTTAAATTCCGAGCATCTGTTCAGAAGATA
Source organism: Viscum album (assembly GCA_963277665.1). Lineage (NCBI taxonomy): Eukaryota > Viridiplantae > Streptophyta > Magnoliopsida > Santalales > Viscaceae > Viscum > Viscum album. The sequence continues at coordinate 607,790,314 of OY728129.1, read as the reverse complement.
AAAAATCTCGTACATATGTTTAATGACCGTACCCGAACAAAACATCATAAATTAATTTTGGGCACACCGGGTCTCAGAATCTGGAACCGTCAGAAACTGCAGCCTCAAAAAACTCCAATATATATAAAAAAATCCTCGGAAAATCGAGGTCATTACATTCCCCCCAACTCAGGTCTTTACGTCCCCGTAAGCTATAACTCACACTAAAGAAACAAATGGGTGGTACTGATCATGAATCTGAGCATCCCGCTCCCATGTGCTCACCTAGAGGTTTTCGTGCTGCCGTGAACATGCACAAGAGGAATCGACCATCCACGAAGAAACTGCTCCTATTGATACTCAATATCCACTAGAAAATCCATGAATGTTTCCATGTCATCGTTGTCCAGCTCCCCAAGGTCGATGATATGAGACAGGTCATGCACTTATATCCTCAGCTGAGATATGTGGAAGACATCGTGCTCCTGGTGCAACTGAGGTGGAGGAGCCAGGAAGTAATCCACCTTGCCCACTCTTATGAGGACCTGGAAAGATCTTATGAATCGTGGAAATAACATTCCACCTCGGTCAAATATCCATATATCTCGTCAAGGCGAGACCCGTAGAATGACGTGGTCACCATCCTCAAATGCCAGTGGTGTCCGTCTCCTATCAGCATAGAACTTATGCATACTCTGTGAAATCTTCATCCGCTCAGAGATGATCTACACCTTCTTCATTGTAACTTGTACCATCTCTGATCCCATAAGTGTTGACTCCCCTGCGTCATTCCTGCACATAGGCAATCTGTACGGTCGGTCGTACAATGCCTCGTAAGGTGTCATCCCGATCGTGGAGTGGTAGTTGTTATACACAAACTCCACCAAGGGTTAGTGATCCTCCCACCTAAGACTGAAGTCGAGGACACATGCACGGAGCATGTCCTTAAGAGTCTGAATCATTATCTCAGACTGACCATCCGTCTGAGGATGGAAGACGGTGCTCAAGCGAAGCTGCATCCCTAAAGCCTCTTGCAACCCCTTCCATTCCCGAGAAGTGAAATGAGCATATTGTATGGGGAAAATCGTTGATGGAACACTATGAAGTTGTATGATCTCTTGTATGTAGAGGCATCCCATGCTCTCTACTGATCCCTGCACTCTGATCGGTAGGTTGTGGGACGACATGGTGAGTCGGTCGACAATCACCCAAAAAGAGTCATATCCTTTAGATATACATGGAATTCCTATCACGAAATCCATGGATCTGTTGTCCCACTTCCATGCTTGGACCCCTATTGGATGAACCAAGCCTGTTAGAACCCGGTGCTCTGTCTTCACTTCAGACAAGTGAGGAATTAAGAGACAAACTCTGCTACTACCTGTTTCATACGTAGACACCAGTGCTATCGTCGGAGGTCATGATACATCTTCATAATTCCTAGATTTACCTATAAAAGAGATGAGTGGAACTCCCTAAAAATTCCTCCTAAAATGAAACTGGTACTATGGTACGTCCTCTGAGGAGAATGATGTGCTCCCCAACAACATAAAATCCATCAGGTGCCTGCCTATGGATATCTGAGCACGTCGTGTCTCCCAGTCAACTTCACCACGTTTTTCCTTCCTGACATGCTAAAGAATTGGAGGAGTGAATTTGAGAGACTGCAGAAATGGGGCTCCATCTCTATCCACAAAGGATATCTACAATGCGGCCAGCTGCTTTATCGACTCTCCTAGGAGCTGAACATCTGATCTCTGGCTGAGAGCATCTGCAAAAACGTTACCCTTCCCAGGAGTATAGAGTATCTCGATGTCATAGTCCTGGAGGAACTCAATCCATCACAATTGTATTAGGTTCAGGTCCTTCTGAGAGAAGATATACATGACACTCTGGTGTTCAGAATAGACTGTAAAGTGTTCTCCCATCAGATTGTGCTTCCACATCTTCAAAGAGAAGATCACTGAGGCTAACTCCAAGTCATGGGTAGCATAGTTCTTCTCGTGATGTCCCGAATAATGAGAACTATAATTGATCACTGCTCACCCCTACATTAGAACAGACCCGAGTCTGGTCCCTACTGCATCGTGGTAAACTATGTACCCAATGCCCTACTCTACTAGCCTCATGAGGGCTGCACTAGTCATAATCTATCTCAGATCCTGAAATCTCTGCTGGCATCTATCTGACCACACGAAGAGTTTCCCCTTCCATGTCAATGCTGAATACAGTGCTGTAACACTGGAGAAATCTGGCACAAATCTCTAATATTACCCATCCAGTCCCAGAAAACTCCATACTTTTGTCACACTCTTGGGTGGCTCCAAAGAAAGTAAAACCTCAGTCTTCGCTGGATCCACTACAACTCCAGCCTCTGAGATGACATTTTACCAGTAGTGAACGTATCAAATCCGAAACTGGAACTTTGAGATCTTACCATAAACATGGCGCTCTCGGAGTGTGTCCAGTACTACTAGCAAATGGTTGGGATGCTCCTCCTCAATAGTCGAGTAGATCAATATATCATCGATGAAGACTACGACAAAGCGGTCGAGGTAAGGCCGGAAGATCCTGTTCACAAGACTCATGAACACTACTGGATTGTTGGTTATGAAAAATGGCATATCCAAGAAATCATAGTGGCCATACCATAACCTGAAGTTCATCTTCTGCACATCCACATCTCGAACTCTGAGCTGGCGATAGCCTAGCCTAAATTCTATCATCAACAACCACCGTGCTCGCTTCAGCTGATTAAATTGGTCATCAATCCTCTAGAGTGGGTAATTTTTCTTCACGTTCACCTGGTTCAGGTGACGGTAGTCAACACATAGTCGCAAGCTCACGTCCACCTTCTTGGCGAAAAAAATTGGAGATGCCGAGGGTGAAACACTAGGTCAGATAAATCCCTTCCCCTGCTAATCCTCCAACTGTACCCGTAGCTCACGATGATCGGTGGGAGACATCTAATATGATGGAGTAGATATCAGTGTCTTCCCTGGGTACAAGTCAATTTATAAGTCTACCAATCTATGAGGAGGTAGTCCTGGTACATCCTTAGGGAAAACATTCTCTTACTGATCCACCACCACAGGAAAACACGAACACCACACATCAGCCGCTCCAATGATGAGAATAGCCATATGATGTGTGATAGGCTTCCCCCTCCTCTGTATAAGTCCATCCTGAGCTGAAAAGGCTCCCTTCTCACCGGTGAAGGTGAAGCTGGTCCAATCCATGCGGACACACCACACTTTGTGCCTAATACATATAATCATAGCATAAACTGTAGATAAATATTCTATACCCATGATGATGTCATAAGGCCTCGAAGCCGCTACAATTAAATCCCCGTCAAAGCTCTCTCCCCAACATTAATCTCACACTGCTATCACCGGTGCGTAATTGTCGAGTCTACTCTCGTAGGAGTCTCTATCCGTAAGGATCGATCCAATGACTCCGTCGGAATCTCCATGATCCGAATGAGGGCAGTGGCAATAAAACAATGAACCGCACCTGTGTATATAAGTACTGCAACAAGGGTGGATTATACATAGTTAGTACCTCAAATCATCTCATGTTCACCATGGTAATAGTCCTATAATACTTGGAGCTGAGCCCGCCTCTGTCTGCCATCTCCATGTGGTTGCGGTGTACCTCCCGGTGGTGGTGGTGGTAGTGCCTCAAAACATCGTCCACCACCCGCTGCTCCACTATCTCATCTACCACATACGCCTAATCTCGAAAGACCACCATGGTGGAACCTCTACCACTACATAGGAGGTCCCTCTATTGTCTGCTTCTCATCTACATGGCAGGTCGGGTAGTCACAAGCCATGTGACCCGGCCCGCCGCATGCATATCACTACATGTTCCTTGTATGACGTGTTTTGACTCATGTGCCCCTCACAATGGAACATGTGTCCTGGGATCACCCACCTAATGTCCTGGTCCTCTTAGACCTCTATTAAAACAGTTTACTGCCAGTTGCAGATGACTCCTCTATGTGTCGCCCTGTGGTGGGTCTCGCTGCTGGTGTCTGCTCAGCAAGAAAACTCTCCACAAGAAGGGCTCTCTCCTACACCCCCGCCTGCACTGGCATGTTGATGGAGATCATTTATGTCTTCCTCTCATGCCTGAGTCCCTACTCGAAGGTCTGGGCACTGAAGAATGTGTCCATCACCATATATGTGGAGTAGTGCGAGAGGTCGATGAACCTCACTGAGTACTGAGCTACTGTCATGTCGCCCTGCTGTAGATGAAGTAACTATTAAATCCACACCACACAAAGGGTGGTTGGAACAATCTCTGACCGAGAGAGACTCTCAATGTCTTCCCAGAGTAATGGTGCCTCGTCATGCACCTAGAGAATCAGGCTCAACCATCTTTATGAAACTACATGTAAGAGACTAGTGGCAAGGATTACCATGAGGTCGGATGGTGTCCCTATTAATATAAAAATACTCACGACTGCCTCTAGCCAATCCTCACCTTCCTGTAGGTCCATCTCTCCCCAGAACCTGGGCTGCCTCTGGTACTGGAACTCATGCAACGGAATCAAATGGCATGCACTCTCTACTGCTGGAGCTGGTGGTATCGGTGGCCTAGCGGGTATTGGTACAGCTGGTACCTCCACTGTGATGGGGCCCTACACCGAGGCCTCGTCGCTCGGTGTGCTACCATCTAGTATGATACTCATAAACCTAGACGGTAGATTTCGTGGGGACATACTAAAAAGAAACATGTCCTCCATGGTTAAAACAATATACCTGGTGAGCTGGCACAATGTATTCATGAATAAATCTTTTCAATGGAAACACACACACAATCAATGTTTTTGTGAACTGAGTCAGAAATCAGAAGTCAGAGTCCTAGTGTATGGATACTTTGGCCACCACACCAACATCGGTTTCCCTAAACTCATAACCACACAAAAAACAATTAACAATATTGTTGTTAAATGAATCAGAGGTCAAGTTCTATGGTAGAACTGACTCCTCTGGTTCTAATTTGTCACAACCTGTCCTCAGGTCCCGTGTCGTGACTACCCCAAGCCCTCCTTATATATTCCATGGGCTGGAAACTAGCACCAAAGGATAATCCCTGATAAAAAGGGAAGGCATTGAATTTTACCCTATTAATGACGCAGTATGAACACAACAAGTAGAAGTAACAAGTACTAAAATAGAAAAATAAAATTGTGCTAAATGTAAGTGGGCCAATGAACAAACATAACTGCACAACAAGTACAAGTACAATTAAATAACAAAAAAAACAGTTCCTGGATCATCCACCAGTGAATACTACCTGAAGGGTAGGTACAAAACTCGAACACTCAACCCTGAGGTACATCCCATCTAGTCCAACATCATGCTGCCTCCCGTCTGACACCCTCGGCCTCATTCACAGCTGATCATCGTCTGCCCAGAACACAATAAGGTGTGGGAGAAGCCAGTGTAGGTGTGAGTATAAAAATACTCAGTATGGGACTCTGATACCCCTGAAGGTCTCCCAGAATCGACTAAGGATAACCCGCATACGAATGATAAAATCAAAAAGTATCAACCAACCCTACATAGGTATATGACCATACATATACCTAAGTTACCAATCACAGTGCGACTCTAACTCTCGATCCTAAGTACAACCCATTCCACAAAGGAAGTAAAGACAATAATTTAGAAGATATCGATTGAATGTAAAGACTCAGATCACAATAGATACTACTCGTGTAGTGGGGTAGAGATGATTAGTTGTATCCACTGAATCGTCTCCTCTGTCGAACCCACATAGGATCCCGGAACAGTATCAGCACTATTGAACCCACATAGGATCCTGGTAAAGAACTCATTACAGTCGATCCCATGGAGGATCCCAGTACAGTAGTCAACAATCTCAAACACACAAAGGATCCCAATACAGTAGTCTCCATTGTCAAACCCACGAAGGATCCCGGTATGGAAGTCATCATTGTTGATCCCATAGAGGAACATGTCATCTCAGTCGTAGCCAGTCCTATGGTTTCCATACACAACACACTCGATTCCGTGAGGGTCCTCTCCTCGTGCCAAGCTTCGATACATCAACTACCATGAAGTCTCGAGTTGATGTATCTCATAGTTCCGTATAATCATAAATAATTCACCATGACAGACATCGCATCAATCAGACACCTGGTCTGTGAGTTATTGGCACTTTCGTTTGAGGGTCCCGGTTGGATATTAGGATCAAACCAACCAGAACGTACCTTAACTACGTCCAAACCTCAAGTGGGGTATTCAAAATGAATCTCCTTGCTCCAAGAAATCAATCTCTGTAGGAGGAGCGTCAATCAGATACTCGTAGCCCATGATATAGTCAAAAAGGGTAAATAACCATAGTTGGTCTGTGTCCGGTCCGACCTAGTAGGACTGCCCAGGCCCAACCCAGTCCAAACCGGGTTCTGACCCGGTCTGCGGTTGCGGCCTGACCCATGTGGTCAACCCTTCCCAAAGGTGTGGAATGACCCAAAGGCGTTGCCCGGCCCGTGGCAGCCCAGCCGAGGGGCGGCCCAACCGAAGGGCTGCCCAACAGAGGGTCGGCCCGACACTAGGGTGCACGGGCCGTGGCAGGCTAGCCGAGGGGTAGCCCTGACGTGGGTCTTACATGGCACGCCATGATGGTGTCACGCCGTCTTCATCCGCAACAACCTGCATGGCTGCGGCCCCCTTCCTCCGGCACAGCATGATGACACTCTGCCTCTTCCGTCCACCGCTGCCAGCATGGCCACGACCACTTCCTCCGGCGCGGTGCGACAACACTACGCCCTTCTGGATCTGCCTCCATCTTCAACCAAACAAGAACCAATGGAGCATTGTGAGGCCATGTTTGTTCGAGTTGCGCCCTCTATATTAGGGGATAAAAAATGTCCAAAATCACATTAAAACATTTCAGCCTCAAACACTCATTTTTCCATAATTTAATACAAATAAAATTGATTCATAATTGGAATATTCAAATTTTATTATAGTATTAATCTTACTCTTATTGATATTATTTAACATATCATTCTCTTAAATTTCCTTGTGAAATTATTATTTTATCATTGAATGTTTTTATTTATTTAAAAACGATGTTTGTTATTTTTTCTAACAAGAGCGATGATAATGTTTCACTATTGAAAAATTCAATCAAGTGTTTTCTCTGTAATAGTTACTTCTATCATTATCTGTGTTTTATATCATTTAGAGGCTCATCCAAAACTATAAATATGTTAAAACATTTATTTTTTTTAAAATAGTGGAAAACTTCATAGTAAATATTAGTAACTCATTAAATTTTTTATATTGATCACAAAAAGAAATAGATTCTTACTGAATTGAATTTTCAACTTATATAATTAAAATATTATAAATTGATTAAATTCAACTAGTGGTGAATAATAATTCTAATTATTCTCCATAGAGGTCATCGTTAATTTCATTTCTTACTAATTCACCTCATTTCTTAATTTTCGTCTAGAAGCCAGAATATTGATACAGATAGAATACCAATACTCTCATAGATGAATTAAAATAAAATAATAAAATATTCACATTGGATATAATTGAATATAATTTTGAATACGATTCAAAATGTGGTTTATGATTTTCTTAAAATAGTACAATATGTTCTATATAATCTATTGAACTCACAATAAGAGGGGTGGTTGGTGGATAAATGTAGACTTCTTTTTATTTTTATTCATCACATTAACATGTTACTAACCCATAAAAAAATTATAAATAGTTGATATAATATTATCCAATGAAAAAATTATAACCAATAGGAAAAGAAATGTTAAAAATAACACCACAAATGATATTTTAATATTCGTTCCTCCTAATTGGGGAGACTATATTGTGGTTTTTTATTTTGAATTTGAGAAATATGATTTTAATGTAATTTGAAGAAGTGATTAAAATAGTGTGAAAGGTAAATTACGTAACAAAAATCAAACATAATTTTTGAAGGTATAATAAATGGTATAGGGAAAATGAAAGAATAATCCTTAATTTTGAAAATTGTTTCCTAATTGTTAACCATCTTGTAACATTTTCATTATTTTGAATACTATCACATTTAAATATTCCACTAAAAATATTGTTTTTTAAGTTAATATTCATTCTCCATGGATGAAATTATATCAATAATAAGATATACATTATCAAATTTAAATATTTTGAATAAAAAATTAATGAAAAACTAAAATTACCTAGGCATTATCCTTGTTCTATTAAAATTTATAATAAAAATTTAATAATCTTAATGTTTTACAAGATTTTTTCATAATAAAAATAAGAAATATTCGAAAAAAGATGTATATAAATTTCTGAATAACTCAATATAAAATTATTAAGTCATCTCACCTTATGAGTCATACCTTATCTCTGAATCCAATGAATACAACATTTTTATTACAGTAAATTCATTTGTTATATTTCAGATACAAAATCTCTAAATATAATGAAAAAAATTTATTACATGGAATTACCTTTTTATAATTATTTCATATAATATAAAAAAACTAAAATAAATTTTATTACATAATATAAAATATATAATTGACAATGGAATAAAATATGAGCTATTTTTATTAATTAAAAACCTGACAAAAAGAATAGTAAACTAACATTTAGAATAATAATGTGATAATTAGAAAGACTAAATTGGCCTATATAATAGTAACCTCATATATGAATGTATAAATAAAATATCTTCATCATCTAAAGGATAATATAATATTATTATTTCGGAATATAAAAAAATAAATATTTTCAAAATTATTTATAAATTGTTGGAAATTTTATATTATATTTATTCTTAATTATATTTTTTAAAAAATATAAATATATTAATGTAAGTTTTTTTCATAAAATATATTTATATATAAATATATTTTTTATATTATTATATGATAATTTTATGATACCATAATTAATATTTCAAATTGTTGTAAATTTAGTTTTAATACTAAAGTCAATATTTTAGATGTAAGGGATGATTATAATTAAAAACTATATTTCCCATATTTGGAAAATATTTTCATTTAATGGATTTCATTTTTCAAATTTAATAATTTGAAGAATGTATATATTGATTATATTACTTTTCTAAAATACATGAATTGTTTGATTATAACAAAATATGACAATTATCTAAAAAAGCCACATACATGAATTATTGTGTCCTAGATGTTTTATTACTGATTTATTCCAAAAATATCGAACTCTCCATAATGTATTTAATATATTTTCCGATATGTTTCAAACTATTCATAGTCATCAGAAAAAATAATAGAGTAATGTATATAATAATGAGAAAACACCCATCTCTTCCCTTCTAAATTTTACCCCTTACCACCTCCTCTCCTCACACCATGAAATGATGATGCATGTCTAGATTTTTCTCAATCCACTACCCAACACTCTCCCCCACATCTAGGATATTTTTGTCTCCTAAAATGTTCAATACTTTTTTCAATAAAAAGGATCTCAAGGAGGATAAATTTTAGATGTAAAATCATCATAGTTTTTCATTAAAAATCATGATAGTTTCATATATTTTCTCATATGATTCTTATATAATCATATTCAAGTGGCTTAATAACTGTTTAATATTTTATATAAATCAAATTTAGATTTTTAATGTAATTATTCATCTTTTAATCTCATCTATTTTCCTTTTATTCTAAAAATTATTATATCGTCTATAATGGGTCCATTTACGACCACCATGGATAATAAATTTTCATTTTCACTATCACTGTCAAGGATGGCCATAAAACAATCATTATTGTTAAATAATATATCATTGTACAAATTATATTTTATATATTGTTCAGTAATATATATATATATATAATATGAAATAAAATTATTTGATTTCATGATACTCCTAAAATACACCAACTAAATTAAATCGATTTCATAAACTATTTAACAAATGATACATCCTCATACCCTAAATCCAAATGATATACAAGACCAATTATTATTATATAAGATAACTAATAATATATGATATATATTATGGATAGCTATTAAAAGTTTACATGAACATCCATTCCCATATAAAATGAAACCAATCATGAAATCCATTAAAATGAAAACTCAATAAAGATAAAATTGAACACACTAACAAATTATTATGGTGAAAATGGAATTAATAAAATTATAATAAATCAAATACATGTATAATATAGTTGTTCATTTAATTATTAATTAATAAAATTTTATTTTCCATGATATTAACAGGAACAAAGCACCCATACATATGATATGGGGATTCTGAATATCGACTCCATTTCCTTGGGCATTCCCTCTTTGACACCAATTTCAGTCTGTATATTCATTTAATGTCCTTAAATATATTTTTTCACCATTTTTTCTATGATATAAATGTTTTATACATGATTATATGGAAATGTAAATGATTTCCAAAAGAAATATTCTTTATAAAAACTAAAATATTACATTTTCTTGTATTTTTTCTTCTTAACTCTTGATTTATGACTCCTGTAATAAGTATGTTATTCAATAATTATTTTTAGAACCCCAATGATTATTCATGATTTTTTTCAGGAAATAAAACAAATTCCATTCCATGGTCTATATTAAGTCCAATATTCAATTAAATTTATTTGGAATGAAAGATTATGAAAATTCTATGATGTGATGGGTGCACCCAAAATTATATTGTAAATGTAATTATTATGATCTGACTGGTGCTCCCATGATTATATTGATATCCAATTAATTTAGTAATGTAATTTTTCTCAAGAGATAATGTGAAATATAAAAGAGTATGATGTTATAATTCTTCACAAATATGTGTGGTGGTAAGTTAATAATACATTATGTTTCAATTTTATGAATTGCCACATTCCATGACATTATCAATTTCATCTTCTGTTGTTTTTTATTATAATATATTTCTAATTTATTGATGATGATGATTATTCTCACCCATGTATTATATATCATATTATATCATTCTTTCTATTCTTTTAGAATACCCATTATTTTGATTTATATCCTTGTTCGTATATTTTTACTAAGGAGAATCACAAGGGTCAATAAGAACCTATAAAAGAATGAATTAAATAAATTTTTAAGAATTATTATGTAAGAAATACACATTCAACTAATTTTACAAATAAAATAACTCTTTTTCTACTGGGTTTTTATCACTCTTTTGATGTTTATTTTTTATGTGACGTAATATTTATGCTAGAAAAATATTGGTCTCTACAGTTTGGATCATAGAATGGTTTTGATTATTTGGGAATTACGAATAGATAAAATTAATGAAAATCCATTAGTTTGAGTCTAATTATAATAAATCACCGAATATTCTTATTTTTTAAAATATATAAACAGAGGGGTTGAATAATATATTTATTTAGAGTTATTTACAAAATAGAATAAATTATTTACTCATGATTTTTTTATTGATCTTTTGATCAAAACATTTTAATTTTAGAAAATTATGGGAACTAGAAGGATCTAGTATAATTACCTATGTGAGGGAGAATATAGTGATTTTCATAATTTCATCCTCAATTCAATGGGTGGTGGAGTAAAACAATTTACATAGAATCTTATCAAAGTTTCATAGGATATGAAAAATAACAAGAATAATGTGAAATTTCCTCTTTCACATAAGAGGGAACAGAAATCTATCATGTATTTTATGTGGATTTTAACATCAAAATTTAGTGGATCTTAAGATATAATAGTTATTTTGTAGAGGGTTAACTCGATGAAGAAGATATATTATATACTACATTTTTCTGAGAAAAAGAATGTGAATTTGACCATTTATCAACTAGATGAAGATGACGCTCAATGGAATGAATCGATTAAAAACATAAATGAAAAGAAGATAACTAATGACATGTAGTGGGAAGACTCAAGTTGATATTTCGTAACATGTATTTACCAATTACTCATAAAAAAATATGGATATATAATGCATAGATAATAACCCAAATTATAATGATTCTATCACGTTGTACGATATAAATATCAGAAGGAGTTATAGGAATTCATCTGGTATTATTATCAATAATGGTAGAAATGTAGATAAATTGATTACTTGTTTAAAACCCCAAATTCTAAATGAAATAAATATTTAATTATTTTGGTGATATAAAGAACACGTTTAATGTGATCAGCTTGTAGATATGATGTTTGGAGAATGGACCCATGTCTTTAGAGATAAGAAATGAAACATGGAGTTTCATGTAGGGGGATCTAATGAGAATGGTGGAATGAAATATCAACCACACACATGTCAAAAATGTTGGATTAAGAATCATGGTAACTACCTCAATGGGATGTAGATATTATAAATGTTTTGGATATAATACCACTAATCACATAAATTTCATATAGACATAAATAATCTTGTAGATATAATGGATGAAAGGAGAGAACCACACATTGTTACATCCCATGAAATTAAATAATATTATATTTTCATATTTATTAATATTATCAAATTAAATATTAATTTTACATTAAAGAGGATTCCAGTTTCGATGGCATACCTGATATGTAAAAATGGGTTTCATTGAAATCTTATGTTGCAGAAATTGTTGAGCCATACTTAAAAATAATAATATAATATTATTATTTTAAATGGTTTTAAACTCCTATCCATTGTAATGGTGGGAATTAATATAACTAACAACAATAATACTATAAATGTTTTTTTAAATGTTTTTATATTTATCCAATAAATTTTAGAGGCTTGAAATAAGAATGAATCTGATTTTAAGCATAAATACTCTAATATTCATTAAAAGGTCGATTTTATGATATTTTATAGTGAATGGTTTTTAAATATATTTTTTATCCTAAATATATTCTATTTGACAAAATAATATTCTTTTTTAATATAGGGAAATCATAATTTACTTTGGATGAATTTTTTAATTTTTCAGATAATGTTAATTTTTTAATTAATAATTAAAATACTATATTTTAATTCAAAAATTCATTTTAATCTAATATATTTATAAGGGTATATTTTCCATTTAATTGGTTTTAAAGTGTAATTATATTATTTTTTACCATTTAATCAAATTTTGGTCATTGGAAGTAATTTCACAGCGAAATTTGACATAAACAATTGTCAATAATTTGATAATTATTATTTATTAAGAACACACTATTTTAAATTTACAGTGGGAATTAAATTTAAATTAATTTCTGCCACTTTTGGGTTTTGAATTTGGAAAAATGGATTCCAAATTTGGAATCAAGAGATACAAATTTTGTAAATAGTTAACTTTTAGTTTTAGACATTATGAATATTACTTTAGTAAAAAATTTACTTGCCATGTTTAAAGGGTAAATATGGTAAATAAGGGTAAATAAAATAACATTATAATTATATTAAATTACTATAACATGTGTCCTAATCCTATTAGATGATATATTTCAGACAATGGGAATCTTTGGATTGATTTTCGGACCCAATGGAGCCACATAATAGAGATAATGAAACATTATATTAATTAATTTAAAGTAATGAAAAACTGACACAAACATATATCTTTAAGTAAATAAAATATTTAATGGGGATATATTTTTTATTTAGTTGAATAAAAATATTTCCTAGATCATGGTGTTTTTTTATAATTGTTTTAAATAAAATAAATAAATTTATTTATGATACAGTAATGATGTAGTGTTTACCTCATTAATAAATGATTTAAATAAATAAGATTATAAAAATTTAAAACAATATCAAAAACTTGTCCAATTTTTATTTGATGATTTTATTTCAAACATGAGTAATCTAATCATAGTCTTAAATGAGTTTTGAACCTCTATAAACTAACAATCATTATAAAATAAAATAATATTTTCAAACTATCCTAAAGAGCCTATATTCCCCCTTATAAACAACCTTCACATCTAAACCATTACTCACACCTCTCACGCCCCTTGGCTCGTCCAACATGAAAAATATTATTCTTCTTACATCTCTATCATCCTTCTAGAAGCCTAAAATTTTATATAAGACACTTCAATAAATCATTTTGGTTCAAACCAAAGGGTGTTACCTGATTTGAAGTTAATATCTTATCTTATGTTTTTTCATTTATTTTACTTCTCCAAACACCTAACATGACTTTAATAATTTATTTTATAACAAAAAAAAGTATCCAAAATATAATAGAATTATTTAATTAGAGTTATTAAAATATAAATTACACACACCTCCATCTAATTGGTAAAGAAGATATGGTTTCTGTAGACGACAAACTAATCCCTCACGAAATGATGATTTCTCAAACTTCTCCAAAATCCTATTATGGTGCCCATTAAGATGGAACTGTATTTATATGTGATATTTCTTACATTTATATTGCCTTTATTCTTCTTTATTTTTCATTTATATAATATTTTTGGGGTTTCTATAATGGGTAAATAGGATAATATCATTTGAGAAAGTGCGGAATACTGCCCCCTCAAAGTGATATGACTCGTTCATGCTATATGTCGGACATATAAATGATGGTGTAAATGAAATTATATATGATATTATAATTTAATAATATTATACATTTCTATCATTATGATTTTATTCCATTAACATAATAAAGAGAAATGAATGTAGTGTTCATGCATATGTACGGATTACCGTCTCCATGAATGGTGCATTTCATTTCTTATCAACAAATGTTATATACTATTACAAATACATATATATACTTGATATATATGATATATATGTTATCAAAATCATTAATATAATTCTGGATATAATGGACCATTGACCACATTGACAACATGTAATTATAAGATGTTCATTTTTGACTCAAGTACTAAATATCGACAAAATGGCCATTATTAACATAAATGACTACATATTGTTTATAACATGGTAATAAGTGATATAAAAGTAATAATAAACATGTAAAATGTTCTTATAAATGTATAAATTAATATAAATTTATTATTTAGGATATTAAAGAATAAATGGGGCAATCCAGACATGAGGTATCAGACTTCATCTCAATCACCTTTCATTGAGGCATATTTTTTTTATACCTGAATATCATTTATATGGTGTATAAAAACCTTTGAATATTTGTTTCATTCAATGGAAATATTTTTTTCTGAGGAACTTTTTCTAATGACAAAAAATAATTCTTCTTTTTAAAGTAAGCAGTGATGACAACGTGTTAAAAATTAAACTCTTGGTCAAACTTGTTTATGTATCCCATATATTTTTTATTGAATCAAATCATAATACTAATGATGTTTACTACATTAAGAATATATCCTAAGTTTTAAATTTTTATCTAGAAATATTGAAATGGAAACTCTAGAACATTAGGTTATCATTTAATCAATTTGGTAATACAGATAAAATTTGATTAAATATTTGAAAATTATCATGAATAGGATAAAAGATCATATGGAGTCAAACTAGCATGAAATTAATTTCTTATGGTTCTAGTCATATTCTATAGAAATATTTTTTTCTAACATTAGAATATAATATCAAGAGACACTTAAAATAAAAAATTACTTATATATTTTGATTTATTTAGATTCAATATACATACATTCATACATGGATATATTATATTCCTGAAACCACATACGGGATAAATCATGATTTATCCCTATTTACAATATATATTCTTCATCGATTCTTTAAGAACATTCAGTCTTCATCAAATATGTTCTCAGTACGTACACATTAGATTCCTTTATTTGTATTCCACATAAATAATTCCATGAACTTATTATTCTTATTAATTATTCTTCTTCCAAACCATTTATTTGTTTATTATTTTATCAAGATAATATTCTATATTCATTGATATAAATTGACACATTTTCAATTTTAATCATACGTAGAACATCAAAAATTTAATATAAATGAGAACATGATTAATATTATTTTTCATGTCAAATTAATGTATTAAAAATTATTAGTCCTCAAACATCTCCAAGCTCAACTTAGTTATTATCCTTAATTGTTATGACATGTTATCATCTAGAAAAATTATTTTCAACGTCTAAATTATGAATTCTTATACAACATTAATAATTATATATGTCTCATCATGTCATCTGAATAATTTAATGTTCACCGATTATTCAAAAATATCATATATACTGAATAAATATTTGTATTCCTTATATACATTTGTTTTCACCTTCTACCAAATTATTATGGTGTATAATCATTATATATTCATCAAATATTACTTCGATTTTTTAAGAGTATTTTAAATGATTCCTATTTTGGACATAATTCTTCAAGATATGTATACAAATGAAAAACGAGACAACATATATAATACTTTATTAATAAATGTATCTTCTCTAAAAATCATCATGAATTAATTTTACTCTAGATTAATTTATTCAAAATAATAAATGTTTATTACTATATAAATTGTGTATTTGGTACTTGATATTCACGATGATAGATTATCATAATATTTTTCATTAACACATATCTAAAATTGATTTAATCATCCATAAAAAATGTTAATAATTCTCATATATTTGTACAATATAAGCTGATTAAAAATAATACATGTATTTGTACAATAACACACAATTTAAACACCACCATTATACCAAGGGTTTATACAACAACATCATTTTTGGGAACAATACTTATATACGTACCACTTTCTTCTGCAAATGGGGATGACCTTGTTTGTTTAAGGTTCAAACATTTCCAATCGAATTCTAACGGGTTCATTAGTAGAACTAGAAACACCCAATGATTCTATATCCATTTTGACCTACATTCCAAAGTTAGGTGCGTTAATTTTTAAGTTGTATCTGTGAGAGACATGAATAATCCATCTCTGTTTACTTTCTTCGTTATGTTGGATTGTCATTTTATAAAATGAATTTAATATTATTTTTAATAATATTTTTTGTTAAATATCTTTTGGATAATCGTCTTTTCTTAAATTTCCTTAAAAAATTATATAAGGCTTATGATGATTATTTTATTGTTAAAATGTTTATATGAATAGTGGTTTCTAATGTATTGGGGAAGGTGAACATAGAATACATGTGTTTACATGTGTTCAAGATTTAATTATAAGGGTCAATATTTTATTTAGAATTTTCCTCTTATTCTTACTAGGGAAGATGAGTTTATGACCATGTGTCGACATAGCAAAAAAAGAAAATTTACCACTTATGAGTATTTGGAATGTCATATTGGATACATTCATGTGTGTTTTATAATGCATAATCAGAATTATAAGAAGAAACAATATAGAGTATTCATATAAAAACAATTATTTCATGAATCATATTAATAATTTAATGATTGATAAATTATTTTATTAATATATGTTTTTATATGCCACATTCAACCATTTATGTGAAACAATCTTGATAACCTTTTTTTTCTCTGGGTTGTCTTATATAAGTTATGTTATCTTTTAATTTGAGAATTAGTAACTTATTTAAGAATATTCTACCAGATTTCATACCATAATGTGAACTCACAACCTATATATAAATCCTGATGTGGGTGATGAAATGTTTATCATGGAATTTATTAAATGAATACTTAATATCTCTATAATGTAGAATTAAAATTTTACAATCTTGGAGATAGTAGTCGATTATATATATCATTAGGTTGGTAGTCTGTATTGATTCTATATTGGGTCATTGTTTCATGATGATTTTTTGTAATTGTTGTATTTTTTCATACATTCTTCTAAAAATCAGATTTATCATTGTATAATAACTTTTGAGTTGTCTTATTTACTAGAGTCAATAATATACATTCATTTTATTCGACACTAATGTGTCTTCCAAAATATTTATACTCATAGAAAGTTTATCCCCCAATGAGATTGTGTTATCATGGTATATATTTTAATAATTTTTTTCCATGATATGTCCACTATGTTTAATATAACCACTAAATCATTCTAGAAAAATGGGTTATGTGTGTGTTGTTACAAATGGTATCTATTTAGTCAAATACACAAGTCAAAACAGTTTTTTTGAGATATGTAATTTTTAAAAAATAAATATATTGCATAAAAATTCATAGGTAACCTCTTTATAAAGATATTCAAGTTACCAAAGTGGTTTGGGTATTAATGGTGTTGATAAAAACATCTATGATTGTTAGCATCTATTTATCATGATTTTAATCTATAAGAGCTATGTTTCATTCATTAGTAAATATAAATCCTAGTTGGATGTAACCATAATGGGGTTTTTTTGTTATTAATTCACAAATGGAAACATGATCACTTCATTTTTAATGGGTGACTGTGATTGTAGATGAATGTAATGTTTTTTTTTCAATTTCATTTTAATAAGGGAAAATTATGTTTTTATTTTTGTTATTTATAGATTCTTACTAGTTTTTATTTTTTTATTAATTCATTTACTATGTTAATTATATGTTTCACTTGTATTATTTTTATTAATGGAAATTTAAATTTGAGATAATAAAGTTAATAAACTATTAATTTTTATAATAAAATGAAATTTATTGACTACTTAAGAAAACCCATTCTATTTTAGGATAATGTTAAAATTATTATTATGGGTACTCAGTTGAATAATTGTACATTAATTTTTTACAAACAAGATGAATTTTCCAATGTAAATTTAGTATACAACATTTACATGTGTTTGATTTTGATTGTTTATCCAATCATTATATGATATTAATGAGATACCATGTATTGATATACATTCAATGATTTAAATTTTTTGGTCATATCCTATATGATTTGATAAATATACTTCAATAACATCTTGTTATGATTTACATATATTAGTTCATAATAATTAATAATAATGGCATGTTGGATTCCATGTTATTTAAATTGTTAGTAAAGAATGGTTAAGAAAATGAGTAAAATATCATGTAATAATCTGAATATGTTAAAAATGGATAACCTGTTATATTTTTTTATTTTCATTTTGATAAATATTTCTGTTTGGTTATTTGTTATTTACGAGAGGTGACATTTTCAATATAACAATTACAGTTTTTTCATTTTTTCATTAATTTATCAATCCAAATTTTTTAAAAAATACACTATATATATAGAAACAATACATATAATGTTTTGTAATATAGTTATAGAATTTTTTTAGAATTGGATTCTTTGGTTCTTGGTCTGATGTAATTTTAATTGTTTATGTTTTTTTACAATTGAAGTAAACACTCATTCTCGTAAACTAGATTTCTAATCATGTACTAACAAGAAATATATAATCCTATATATATATATATGAAATGATGAGATTATATTGTAAATTTATATATTTCTAGTAGTCACATTATTTGATTTCTAGTTTCTATGTGATCTGATTTGATCATCCATGTTCTAATGACATAAAACCAAAATATTTATTTAATGAAATTTGAATGTTTAATTTGGAGAATGATTAATATATTTAATATTTCATTAGAAAAAGGATTTATAATGATTTTTAAATTATCATCAATTATTTTCAAATAACTAATATAATTAGATAATTTTATTTAAAACCACTTCTGTTAATTAACCATATGGGAAAATGATTTCTCAAAGGAACCCATTCATTATTTGTAAATTTACAATTATCATGCCTTTTGAATGTTATGTTATTAAAATATGACATGGTTACAAACAATATTTTTTATGTAAATAAAAAAATTTATTTTCATAATTATTATTTTTTGGTTTCCAAATTATACAATTTTTAAGTTAAATGTGTCATAATAAAAAGATGTTTTAAACAAAAATAAAACTTTTTGAGGGAATGAATTGTTTAGATTTGTTTTTTGGTAGTATATTAAATTGATGAATATATAAATTGTATCCTCAGAGATGATTGGGACTAGGGTACTCTTGATTCTCCTTTTCGTCATAATGTCCAAAAAATTACAAAGAAGAATACCTTAAGCCCAATGCGGGTCACCCATTAAAGAACACCAAAAATTGTCAAAGGGATGAATCATGAACTCATTTGGAGGGAGTCACACACTTATCCTCTACGCCCCAAAAGTACTTGTGCACTACATATGGGTCACTCAAGTCACTTGCGCTCCCTATTCATTTTTTCACCCAAGGTGCCTAGTGGCCTAAAAATAGCCCATGTGGGCCCCCCATTAAAGGGACGAATTTTGTAAAACTCAGATTCAACATCTGTTCGCCCAAGTCTCTGTCTGAAGTCTTCCAAACACTTCTAAGGTAATTTTTTACCTATAAGGGAAGATCTAAAGAAGAATAATAAGGCTCTATGTATTAGAACTCATTAATACTTCCATTCCTATGTGTCCATCCATTAAGGGAGATGAAGACACGTGCACGCTGCGCTTCCCTCTTAATGGATCTTGGGTGCCACCCTTTTGGAATCTTCTATGGATGATACTAAGGGCATGAGATAAATGTTTCCCCAATATTACCCTACATATTATTCTTTTCCCAAGGTGACTCATGTCATGAAAGTATACTTGTGTGACCAAAACATGCGCACCCAAACAAGTCTTGGGCACATCCTTCCTAGTCACCTCCTTTCCTCAAATCCACCTCCTCTTTAAGATTTAGTCTTCAAAAACCACTTCAAATACGTTAATGTCATGGTTCCATTGTTGGTTTCCTTATCTGATAGGATTTCTGTGAGAACCCCTCGCAAACCATTGTGACTTACATGCTTTATGTCACCATGGTTAGGGGTTTACTATATAACCTCATCCTTTGAGATTAGAAGATCTCTTGAATTGGGCCTCCTTCTCAAGAGTAAGCCCCTAGTTACAAGTCTCCTTAACCTAGGCCTCCTTATCAAAATTATGCCCCAATCATAATTTCTTTTATATTGGGGCCTCCTTCTCAGGAGTAAACACCAATAATAATTTCTTTTGATTTGGGCTGCCTTCTCCGGAATAAAACCCAATCATAAATTCCTATTAATTTTGGTTTCCTTTTGAGGAGTTAGTCTCAGGTAAAAATTCCAAATCACCATAAAGTACAAATACCTCTATGGACCCTACTCTTGGGCTTCATTCTTAAGTCCTAGTCTTCATTTACTTGGGTCATCATACATACATTTTCCCTACATCATTTCTTATGAATGCATATTTCATATATACATTATCAAGTTTACGGATACCTCTTATTCCTCACACCGATCATGACTCACGTGGGTTAGAGTGTAAATGTAATCAAGATATCTCTTTTGGGGACATTTATCTATACAGAAACCCCATATTTCATTCCCTGAACTACGTGGAATTTGATATATACCTTAAAAGTTTAGTACATAGGAATCCTTTATAAGGTTCAATCCCATCTTTAATTAATTATTTTACATCCAATATGACTTTAAAATAAATCATTTTGTCAAACTACGTGGGTTCTGATTCCTTTTTACAAGGATACATATGCAGCCCATCTGTGGGTATGATCCTAACTCTGAAATAATCCATGTCTTTATGAATGAAAACAAACATCAAGTTCCACACATAGTGTCTTTAAAACCAGTATGGTCATCATAATGATCAGTATATATTTATATAATATATTTATAGATACCATTGAATAAGAATATCCAATACATAAAAATTATTCTATATATATGAATAACCTCAAATAAAAATAAAAGATTCTATAAATTCTATACATATCAATCATTGATTTCCAAATCTAATGGAATACTCATTTTTATTCATGGTGAATTAATAATTATTCATGAACATAACATAAATCTATAAGAGAGTCCTAGAGTAGGAAATAATTCCCCCCCAAAAAATTTGTGATGAGGTTAACCTTCCATCCTCTCAAACAATGAAAATTATCAAGCCTAATTAGTCCACAAAAAATGAGCACCTAACATTGGAATGTAGGTCCAAATGGAACCAGAATCATTGGGTGTTTCTGGTTCTACGAATAAACCCGTTAGAAATCAACAAGGAAAGTTAGAACCATAAACAAACAAGGTCATCCCCATTTCTAGAAGAAAAAAATCGTTAACCTGACGTGAATCCTTATCCAAGTTAAAATTATGTTTTACATATTATTTAGGACCCTATTATATCAATATAATGTCTAGAAATTAAATAAAACACATGTGTGTTCATCCATAGGATGTAGTCTATCCATGATTATATTGATTATGTCTATTATATTAAAGAAGAACTCTTTTCCAAGATATCTCTGCAATACAGAAATGGTTTCATTACAGTTCATACATGTGAATGCCCCAGCTGCTACTCCTCCTAGATCATCATACACTTTGAGGATGACATTACCTACTCAGTGTCTTAAATTTTGGGTCTCGAATGAATTGGTAAGGGAATACCATCAACACAGTACCATCTTGACTCTGTAGGCCACTTGAAAAGACCACCATGTTAAAAACTCATCGTGGTTGTCTGAACAACGACGAACAGTGGTAAAAAATTAGAAGGTGGAAACCACAATTTCCAACAGTTTTGGTTATTTATCCCTAGAATGCAACAACCAGCCCCTCACATATTATAGGTAGGTGAATTAAGAGTTCACACAGGGCCTCAGTTCAAGAAGACATGAGCCCTTCCTGAGGACTCCCACCAACAATCGCCGCTAGACTCGGGCGGTAGTGCACCGTCAAAAAGATGAGGGTATCACCTCTAGGTGATCGGATTAGGTACCTCAGACCTGAGCACACAAGGAAAACCATCAGAGGTGAAACTCGAACAATAGGGAGCAGGTTATTACCTTTTCCCCCTATAGAGAAGATCATCAACCTAGCTTGATGGAAAGCAACAAGTGGGCATATACACCGATCAGTACAGATTTTACTGCCCAACAGACTCGTCTGGAAGTAACACATCAATCCTGAAAGGCAATTCCGGTAGAGTACTATAAGAAGGAACATACACCTATTTATAAATCATCATCCATTCAGCAGGCTCTTCTGAATGCAACCAAAGTATCTTTCCAATCAAATGTGGTGACCACCGGTAAAAAAGCACATACTACTGCTTACACTCATCAATTATGCCAGCTATCTCGTCGTCCAGTCTTGAAAGAAGTTATCAATCATATTTGGTGGAGAACAATCAGTAGGCACATACACATGTAATTCATCATGCTATCCAACAATCCTATTTGGTTGCACCCGGATATGTCAATTAGAAGGCTTCAATGACAAGTAAGAGGTAGACACAACATTCTTCCCCCACCCATGAGTACTGTCAGAAGTCACTGACAGGAAAATGAGTATAGGGGAAGGAATACATAGCTACTCCAAGAACATAATGGATGTATATTCCCATTATGGTAGCTGATGTCACCAAGAATATTCTGATAATCATGAAAGAGCAGAAGAAAATACCTGCCCATATTTTAGATACCTGTCAAAATATTATAAAAACATTAGTTAAATCTCATGGAATGAATCATATATCTATCCCGATCAGTGTATTGACTCATCAACATGTCACTTCGGAGTAGATACACACCACTATTCTAGTCTAGGAGCTTCATGGGGCATACTCCCCCATGTCATACAGACAATCATGTCGAGCACATACAACCGATTTAAATGGAAATAATAAGCCTAACTTGACCATTTATCCTAAGCATGCATATACACCTGCCCATTATAAACAATTTCATCAACAAGTTGTTTCTAAAGTGAGTAAGAATGTGTCCAAGGAAAAGATCCATCCAACACAGTTGAAAGATCAGGATCTAATCTACAATAAAGCCTTGCTCAATGCTGGAATTATTGAAGCCATCAGACAAATGCATGTTGCAACTCAAGATTCTTCTCCCTTATTTCTTGATTCCAGATGTTACCACAATAATTCATAAGGTCTTCATCAGACTCTTCCTCATAATGTATTGATTCATGAAAATTCCATTAATCTCAATGTATTATCTTCGTATTAAAGCCACGATAACCCTCTGCATGACCAGTCAACCAAGGAACAAGAGGTTTCATCCTTTCATGTATCCCATCGTGGTGGTCCTCCCCTTGATGATGATGAATTTAGTTGTGAAATTCCTCTCCGCAGTTGAAATTTGCATTGCCTGGAAAATTCTTCAATGGAAAATATAGTAATGAGAAAGCCATGTTATCTTGAGGCACTTGAAAATGTGAATACATTCATGTATGATACCATACTGCTAGTAGGTGAAATAATTTCTCTATCAGAAGATTGTATGGGGTGATTGTAATTTTCCAAAGCACCCCTAGGAAATTCATCTCAAATGATTTCTCTACCAATCTTGTTGAATCTGATGAAGCAATAAAGAGCACCAGCATTGGTCCAATCATATATACTAATATTCATCAAATGACAAAGTGGAAGTATTGAATATAAGAAAACAGCTGGCGAAAAATGAAATACCAGTCATGTTTTGGCTTTTGGATAACTCTCATTATGATATTCCAGAAATGTTGACAAAATATTGTATTCACAATATTCATCTAAACATATGGAAATCTATTTTTCACATAAAAGAGATAATATTATCTTATGATTAATATAAAAATAATTTTAATATAATATAAGGATTGCAACATCAAATTGAATTGGAATCTCTCTCAATTTCATCACATCAAAAGGCTGAAAAGCAACAGAGTGCCCTTATGCATTCATGCCTTGGCGCGTTGAAATGGTTTTTCCAGTTAATTACCAATGCCCCATCATGTATTCATATCAGGGGATGGGGTGTTCATGGAGAATTTCATATCAATGTGCTCTCTAGTCAAGAAAGCCTACCAAAAGTGGTCTCATGCAATGTTATTGCCCATGGATGGCCATATCTAACTGGTTTTGTGTGTAATCAAAGGCTTGCTCAAGAACTGGCCTCAACTAGTTCTTCTGAAAGTCAGGAAGATATAGAAAAAGTTTTCATATTAATATTGCATCAAGAAATTGAGAATATAGAACAAGCATATTGTTTAGAGCATGAACACCATCAGATGATAGAGGTGTCAGAAATAATCCATCAGTCATCTGAACTAGGTGAGTTGAGTGGATGTAGGTTGATGCATCAATATAATTTCCGGACTAAAGTCTGAAAAATCATGAGAGATTTTAAGAAACTTTTAGATGTAGAAGTCTAAGACCCACATATGCTTTCTTTGTTGGGGACTCTTTTAATCAAACCCTAGGAATCAACAGATAACATTTGAGGAGTTGAGTAGGAAAAACAGGAAAAACCCCAATCCACCGGACTGGGGACTTTTTCAAATTCTAAATCTCTCCCTTAAAGGAATTCATTCCTCTATCGAATAGGGGAGAAGTCTCAATAGGAACACAGAGTATAATTTTCAGGAGATTCCCTCCAAAATACGATTCATTACAAAATTCTTGACGGATCGACCAAACAAGAGGCAATGTATCATAAATAACATAAAAGAAGATAGTAATGAAGAAGCGCCGAAAAAAGGGATGAAATGTGTTATGCATTGATAAATGACATCAATTTTGTTTTCATTAATCCCCCAAATCATGAGGCTCTCTCAGAGGGATCAGATGACTAAGTTCATGTTCAAGAAGTAGTACACACAGAAACAAATGATGGAGGTCTGCGTACTAGAAGATAGAGGGTTTCCTAGGGTCAAGACATTTCTTTGGGTAATGCCATTCCATACACCAGAAAGGCTTATTCCAAGTAAAATGGTAAAATTCAGATTACATTCCACCCTACCTCTGGAGAGGGCCAATCACACTCACTAGAGGAAAGGATTGCTGAGTAAGAAATAGAAATGGAAGAATTTAGGAGGTTAAACACAGAACTACTTCAAGATAGTCTTCCTTCTAAGCATGATGATGTTACTAAATAAATGGAATTTTTTGTAGCTACTGGGATGGATCATGAATATCCCCCTTTACAAGTACACCCTCACACGGTTGATATTATGGGTCATATGTGACAGAAATTAGAAATACTACCATCAGTGACAGTACCGATCACCATAACCATCCAAACTCTAGTTATTGTAGCACTCAGTTCCAAGATCAACCAGATGTTTCTAAAAAATTAATTACTACCATTGAGTCATTAAATGCTCGGTTGGAAGCTATGAAATGAAAGTGTGCACTTGTTCAACAAGGAATGAGGGCTTACCCTGAATGGGTAGATGAATCCCCCCCCCATCTAATTTTCAAAATACCACATTCCCAATTATTAATAGTTCACAAGATCCAGAACAACACTTAACACATTTTGTTTCTCATTGAGATCCTGTTATTGGAACTCCCAACAACAAGAAGCAGTTATGCTCCGGTGTTTTGTGGAGTCATTACAAGGACCTACTTTTATCTAGTATACATGTTTGCAATCTCGGTCAATTACTAGGTTGGAAGAACACCATCAAATATTTATACTTCAATTTAACTCAACGTTTCCAAAGAGGATATTTTCTTATCTTACAAATTGTACGAAAATGGAAAATGAAAGAGTTTCATATTTCATTGCTCTATGGAAGGGATTAACATATTCCTCAAATTTAGAACTCCCTCAGGAAGAATTGTTTCCAATCAGTGTGGAAACTCTGCTTGATTAATTACACACATCGTTGATCCCTGTGAAATAAACATGGGGGTTTCGAGACATTACATCAATCACTCAGTAGATCAAAGACTATCTTACATGGAATAAGGCTAAAACTTGTGTAATTACACTAGTTCCAGGAAAGAGAGTATGGAAAGGAGATATTGCTACAGTTACACTTAAACAAGTACCTATACCTTCTTTCACTTCAAAACATCATAATATTGAAGGGATCTACCCCCTAAGTGTAAACAAAAACGGTCACCTCATCAAAATGATAAAAGAGGTCAAAGGATAAAACAATTTGATAAATTCAAGAAAAAAGGTTATTCTTTCTAGAATGAACATGTTCCTGGCTACTTTATCTTGTCTCTGGAAAAAAATTTGGTTTAGTTGTCATGGCCCAATATTATGAATAAGGAAGAAGATTAAGACCACCCCAACTATTGAACATTTCATCAGATGTGAGGGCTTCCCATTGAAGAGTGTTTTTTCATTAAAGACCTCCTACAAAAGATGTTGGACTCAGGGTAGGTAAAACTGAATGGTTCTTTAGCCCATGTAGAATTTATTACTGCTAATGATCTAGAGGAAGAAGGCCAGTGGCATGAATTAAAAAATAAAAATGCACAGAAATATGATGATTGGATGGTTAGGAAAATTATCAACCAAACTAATGTCATTTGACAAACTCAATTGAATAAACCAATTGTGTCTTATGTTATGAATTCCACAGCAAAAACACCTTTATCAGAAGGAAAATCTCAAAGCAGCAGCTTAATTTGAAGAAAGAATAGCAGTCAGAATGAGACGAGCTCGTGTAAAATCCTAAATTGTATTTAACTCTGGCAGATTTTATGCCATCTCCATCAAAAGAACGGGAACCGCCCCACCAAACAGCATAGCATGAATTGGCTAATCAAGAAGAATCATCATAAGATGAAAAAATGATATTTGGTTCTGTCAACATGATTCATTTAACAGATCCTTATGCCAATGACAGTTTCATTTATGATGACCCTAATTTCCCTATATCTAACAGAGGAAAAAGAGGAAGAGACAGAGGTTTAGGATATAGGAGAAGGCATGGATATTCTAGAATCCATTATTTCAATCCTACCCCCGCCAGAACAGTATATGCGGCAGAAACTCATGGAAAAGCCCTTCAGCAGGATTAAAAAAACCGGAATGTTCTTCTACACATGATAGATTTGGTACTGACATGGTTATTTTGGAAGATATGTGATAGGTCACACCTTCTCCCTCTCATCAAATAGGTAGACCTAGTCACTCTAATTTGTAGAAGCTATGAGTGTTTCTAACTCCTACCCCTATACGAGATGCATCTACTGCCAAAGCATCAACTTCAAGGCACCTACCAAACTACATTTTCATGATGGGAAACACAGAACTTTGGACCAATAGTATGATGTCTTGAAACATTTGTCCCAAGTACCGCCAAAGTAATCAATTCTGGATTCCCTGAATCTATCAAAAGATCTTCGGGAGGTGCTTATTGAGGCTTTGTCAATTCTTCAAGAATTCGAAACTAAAATTGTTGCAGTTGAGGATTACCTTATAGAGAATGATCCTGCAGAATTCCCTGCAGTGATATCTTTTACAGATGAAGATGATGATGATGTTTTACAACGACATATTAGACCTTTGTGTCTATCAAGAAAACCCAATTATATGGACATATAATAAGATTTTATTGATAATGAATCAAGAGTAAATCTCATTCCTATTCGTACACTTCATCGATTGGGCCTCACCGAATCTTATTTATCACCTTCTAATTTGATGATGCAAGGATACAATAATAATGAACAAGAACCATTGTGTGAGATTACACTCAGAATTTATTTTGGAGACATTTAATCTAATTCATATTTAATTGTTGTTCGTCAGGACATACCCTTCAACATTTTTTGTAGACGACATTGGTTACATAATCATGTGTTTGTACCTTCATCATACCATCAATGTCTCAAATATTGTTTCAATGTTCAAACTGGGACATTTTATGGGGAAAAATCCCCAATAAAAACATGTGAATCTCAATACATTGAGGTAAAATTTTATCACATGGATGGAAAGAAAAAATCCATGGAAAATAAGGTCACCAAAACAAATCCTCCATATGGATTGAAAATATTCAAGTAAACCCATTAATACATGTGATTATGGATTATCTATTTCCTATCAGTCAAATTGATGGGATAACCCCAAATCCAAACATTGTTATGGAAAAATCCATAATTTCAATTAGGTAAATCGAGACAGATAGCATGGGAAATTTTTTTTATTATCCAATCAAATATGAATGCTTAAATGGAGATTTCTTCCTTTCATCCGTTTAAATTCAGAAATTATATACTTGAACAACCATATCAGAAAAAGTTAAAGCAAAATCAGAGGAAAATAATGATGTTGATTCTCAATCCATCATCTACTCTCTATCATCTCAGAAAGACCCTTCATCATTAATAGGGATAGAAATGGAAGCCCCTTCTTCAAGATGTTCAAGTTTTAACTTCTCCCCTGACCATAGAAGTTATGCTTCATCAAATACAATGAAAGTAGAAATAGAGGAAGTGACACATATTGAAGAAGAAGAGGATGATCTCAGACATGCTACTCTAGCATTTGAATATGGTATCTCTACCAACGTGGATGAACTCAATGAAATAAATCTAGGTAAAAAATAAGAATCACACACCATTTTAATTAGTGCAACCATGACTCTTTAATAGGAAGAAATGCATACTTCATTTTTAAAGAAAAATAGAGATTTATTTTCTTGGAATTATACAGAAATGCCAGGTCTTGATCTCAATGTTTCCACTCATCATTTGAGTTTTCTAGAAGAACATCGAGGATTCAAGCAAGCCGCAAGAATAACACAACCATCTTATGCCTCCAAAATTGAAGATGAAGCTGATAAGCTTATCAAATCTAACTTCGTCAGAGAAGTTCAGTATCCCAAATGGCTGGAAAATATTGTCCCTATGAAAAATAAGAATGTACAAATTAGATTTTTCATTGACATTATATATCTTAATCGGCATTGTCCCAAGGATGATTTTCAAATTCCGATCACATAACTCATAATTGATCAACAGAAGGATATAGATCTCTTTCCTTCATGGATGGTTATTCTAGGTATAATCAAATATGAATGACCCTAGAGAATGAAGATTCTATAGCTTTCAGATCTCCTTAAGGTGTGTTTTGCTATTGGGTAATTCCCTTTGGCCTGAAATATGCTGGTCTAAACTATCAATGTCCCATGCACCAAATATTAAAACCCTTTTTAGGGTTATTTGTTGAATTTTATGTGGATTATTTGGTGGTTAAATACAAACAATGTTCTAATCACTTGGTCGAACTAGAAAGCCTACTCAAGACACATTGATAAAACAATTTGAGGATGAACCCCTTGAATTGTGCTTTCGGGGTAACCTCAGGAAAATTTCTTAGCTTTGGTTTATGCCATAGTGGAATCTAAGATGATCATGAGAAGAAAAAATCAATCCTCGGTATGTCACCTCCTAGAAATTTTAATTAATTAAGTGGAATTCAAGGAAACTTGGCCAATATTAATCATTTTAAAGCCAATTTGTCAGGAATGTGTTTATCCTTCACCAAATTAATGATGAATGGAGTTACCTACTAGTGGACTGAAGATTCTCAAGAAGAATTTCATACCAGTAGGAAATAACTCTTGAGTCCACGAGGTATTAATTCCACCTGTTGAAGGAAAACCACTTATTCACTATGTGATAGCTTTTCAACGATCATTGGGTGCCTTCCTTGCCCAAAAGAATGATGATGGGAATGAAACATTATTTATTATCTCAGTCGGACTATGATTGAGGCAGAAACACGATATTCAAGTATTGAAAAAGTGTTTCATAGCATTAATCTTTGTAGTTCAAAAATTGAGACACTTCCTGCAACATCATGAGGTCCAATTGGTATCTTGCAATAATCCACTCAAATTTATCCTTAGTCATCCAATGCTTACAGGATGTCTGGATAGGTGGGAAGTTATTTAGCAGCAGTTTTATATTCAGTATGTGTCTCAAAAGGCAATAAAGGGCCCTAATCTGGCCGATTTCCTTGTTAAACACACATCAAAAGAAGATACATCTATAAATATTGAACATCCTAATAAGGAAGACTTCTCTATTTGAAATAATCCTGAAACATAAGAAATGATCTTCTATGGTTCCTCCAAAAGTCCAACAGTAATGAAAATGGATGATCCAAAATTCAACAAATTTTGGGTAGTAATCATTATTTTTTTCCCACAAAAGTAAGTGCTACCCTATTCCTTCTTATTATTGTAATGTGGTACAAATAATGAAGCAGAATATAAAGCTCTAATCACAGGATTGGAATTGGAGCTTCAGGCATAGGTGAATCACTTGAGGGTAAAATGTGATTTGGATTTGGTAATCAATCAAATAAATGGGGACTATGCCATCATAAAAGAAGAGTTAATCCCTTAGTTTGATTACATAAAATTGGTAATAGAGGAATTTCCCTCAAAACCGAAATTTTCTTATGACCCACGATCATAAAATTCAAATGCTGATATGATGGCTATTATAGCCACAAACCTGAATGATCCAAACTGGGATAAAACAATCTTCATTATTTCCCACCGTTGTGTAGTTTCACCTATTGTTCAAATCAAAATAAAGGAAATCAATGGAATTAGTCTCATTTCGAAACAATTGGGTCATACTATAGGATGGATGAAACCTATCAAGGAATACCTTCAAAATGGAACACTCCCAGTTGATAGAGCCGAGAAAGAACAAGTTTGATGAAGTGTGTTCAATTTTACTCTTTATGATAGCCCAAATCACCAAAAAATTCTCTACAAGCAATGTTTCGATGGAATTCTCTTCAGATGTATTGATGGTGAAGAGACAATGTCTTTGTCATGCTTTATGGGCTTATCGGACACCACCTACACTATTACGTGGTCAACTCCATATTCATTGGTATGTGGAACATATGTTCTCTTTCCCATTGAGGTTATATTAACTTCACTCAGAGTAGGAATTTGTGATCAGTCATCCACAGATGAACAATCTCAAAAGCAATATGATGAATTGGAACAATTAGATGAAAAAATATTTTGCTCCCTGCACAATATAAAAGTCTATCAGAATTGAATAGTGTGAGCTTTCAATAAAAAAGTTCACCTTCATTCATTAATTCAAGAAGAATTGGTATTGGTCCTCAGACCTCCAATGATACAAGTAATGAAACATCCAAAACATGAACCAAAGTGGGAAGGACCTTATTCAATACATAATGTATACTCAAATAGATATTATTATTTAATCTCAATGGATGGAGAAAACATTACAACTCAAACCAATACAAGATTCATGAAGAAGTATTTTTTGTAACACAAATACACCCTTTAGTCCTCACTTCATGACATTAAACTACATGGACCCTTTTGTCCTTGCTGCATGACATTAAAATACATATCCCCTTTTTCATCTAACATGACATTAAACTGTGTCCCCATTGTCATCCAAGATGACGTTAAACTATTCATCCAAGCTGCAAGACGTTAAACTGCCATGTACCCCATGTCTGTGGAACATGACATTTAAACATTCAAACAGTCCCTTATATGTCCTACATGACGTTAAATTGTTCCTAGTTATGGTTGTCGTTACCTCTTCTTTCTCACACCGATTATAACTCATGTGAGATTACATTAAGCTACAACCATATCACCCACTCTGGATCGCTAATCACACGTAATTCCAAAAAATGTCTTCAGGTTGTCCTCATGTACTACTTGATCAACAATTCATTCACAATCGAACTATGAGGAAATTTATACTTTCGTTATAGGATAGGTACGTGGGAAACCTCCCGAGTTTCAAGACCAAAACCAAAATCTTTACATCAGTTCACCTCCATCTTATACGTTGTTGATCCATGAAGCCCCCACCCCCCGAAACAAATATATTCACATTGGTTCATCATCATCCTTTCTATATGATGTTAAATTTTACAGTAACACATTTTCCTCAATACAATAAATTATAATTCATAGCAATACATCCTAGCTACATGACGCTATACTATGCAGCACCAATCCATGAATATGACCTTAAACTATTCGCATTTTTTTATGACATGATAATAAACTACAACAGTCTCTATCACCCTCACCTGAGATGAAATAATTATTTACATTGATATCCAATCATGTCATATTCCATGGACAACATGCATTCATGGTGATGGTCGAACCATTAATCTTTGATCCAACTATCATTGCACTAATGTCCCCTTTCACCATTCACATGTACGAAACAAATCATTACACATGGTATTTCAAGAACTATGTATGGATTGATTACCATCCTTATAGAATACATAAGATTGTTCGATCATCCCTCAAACCCAGCCCAAAGTCATTGGGCCTAACCACGAACTCCACTGTCAGTCCCTTGGTTGAAAATTCTGCCTGTGAGCACATGAATGTTGTATGAAAACCCTGGGAATTATTCATATCAGGTTTATAATAAACACACAATGTATCTTCCTCATTATGGTCTGAACTCTATGAACCTAAACATTGATATCCAACAGTCTCATCCCACATGACTTAAACTGTATTTCACGATCTAAATATGTCTCGATTCTCATCATAATGAGATATGTAGTGAAGTCCATCATCTCAATTTAGGACCCATCCACAACATGATAATGGTTAGCATTGATCTATGTATCCCCTTCATGAATTGGAAAATACCAATTTTAATGTGACATGCTCCTAACCTTAAATACTTCTAGATCTCTATAACTCGTTTCCTGACATATTGTAACAAAATGTATGATAGCCATGAATTCTTTTTCCTCACCATGTAGCACGTACCCTTAGGTGTCAATGCATAAGTAGTATACATAATAGACCTATCAGCCAAAAGATGTTATTTTTTTGACTGTGCAGTGAATGCCCTTAAGTGGACCTGTATAATTCCAACCACCTAACCAGTTTTTCAAATAGTGGTAACTTCATTCTTTGGGGGAAACAACTTTTTTCCTTATTTGTCTTAACGATGATATGTCGGGATCCACAAAAATAGACATCTTTAACATATATGTCCCATACTCTTTTTCATGATCTGAAAGTATTAAAGTCTATGGTTTAAATTTCCCTTCCCTATGTTTGGGTCAGACCATCGTAGGAGTGACATTCATCCAATTTTTTTTGACAATATTGAGTTGGAATATCCTCTCCATATTCAAGTACCTCCCTCCATACAGTAGACTCTGTTCTTTGGAAATTTTGAATCTCCATAATCATCAAGAATCTTTTATCAATAGAAAAGAAATATTTCTGAGAGTTCTTTGGCATGATTATAAAACACATGCCACTAGGTGGACTTTAATAAGTAGTATACATAATGGACATATCATCCAAATGATGGTATTATTCGACTATGAAGCCAATTCCCTTATGTGGCCTAGCATAATTCATCCCCCAAACGGGTTTTCCAAATATTGGTTTCTTCACTGTTAGGAAATACATCCTCTAATTCCTTTTATCCCTTTTTTCATATCATCCCTCATATTTAAAATTTCTTATGTCATAGTTGACATGTTTTCCCCCATAATTGAATGTGGCAATATGTTTTCAAACAAATTACAAAGGAATTCGGTCAATTTTAATCCATTCAGTCAAAGCTATTCGACCATAAACATTAGACTATTTATGTCTAACATTCATGACTTGAAACTAATAACAAATGATAGGGTATTCATTAAATTATGAACTTTTAAAAGGAACTCTAAACAAATTTTGAGTCCCAGCTCGCTATACATACATATTGTATGATTTAGGAAATATTGAGCAACAAAAGAAGAAATGTTTTTGGGGTTGTTTGTATAATCCTATAAATAATCAAACGATGATTACTAGGACCATTGTATTAGGTTAAAAATATAATATAGAAGTAATTAGTAAGAGAATAAAGGTACAAATGATTGAAGATGAAATGCAGTTTTCATTTATGTATAAGATTAGAATTACATCCACATATTACAATATCTTCTCTTTTTCATGAATTACAAGAGGCTTTCAAAAAAACTTTTCATTTGATTTACTTCATCCTGAGCTTCATTAAAAGCCACTTGAAGTTCATTCACTCGACCAACTTCACTCTTTTCTACTTGATGGAGTGCGTTCTTGGCATATACGATGGCTTTCATTCCATTCATTTGGACTCCTTCCAATGAATTGTTAATATGGTCAAGTTCTGTAGTAACGACATCCAACTATTGATGAAGAAGAATCTGATGGAAAAATTGCTCCTTAATTTTATGCTTCAGCTCTTACATCTTTTCAGCATGATCAGCCTTAGCTCGGGAAACTACAGCCTCGAATTTTCCAATATTGTCATGCAGCCTCGCTATGGTCAGATCTTGCCAACACTTTCTCTCCTTCTCCCTCCACAAGAAGATGTGTTTCACCGTAGCATAGATCTCTTGATTACCAAAACCACCAATTCACAGTTTGACGAACAAGGATGACAATCATAGGATCTTCGAAGATAACTCTTCAAGAGGCACTTCAGATATGATCTTCCATATATTCTTCCATGCCTTCTGACATGAGAATTGGAGAACCTTTTGCCCCTCTTGGTCTGATTTCCCATCACTATCAGAAGGGGAATATAGTCTGGGATTAATGCACTTAAGTATGTTCCCTATTGTGCTCCTCCCCCCTGACCATTGGTACATCACTTTCTACTCCCATTGGGGATGAGGCTGAGGCTTCACATCCGGATCTAGAAACTGAAATTGACGGCACTATATAGTCAATTGAAAGATCCAGTTAGTTCTAAAGGATAATAAAATTTGATTAGCAGTCTTGTAAATTAAATACAGCCTTAAATATTATCATCTTTTACAAAAGGTAGATTTGTAGCATGAGAAGTCTTCTCCCTGTCAATCCTAGATGCAATAGGATTTTAAAGATGGGTTTTAGGAAGCTCTTCTAGGTTATACTCCACTTGAGATAGTGTCTTTGAAATGATAGGGTTGTCTCTACCCCCTTCAGGAAACAACAGATTAACATCTTTCTTAGACGGAACATCATATTTTAATAGGACGAAGGACAACACTCGCGTCTAAAATCATATAAATCACATGGTAATTTAATATGATCTAAAATTTCTTCAACATACATTCCATGTTTCATCCTTTCATTCAGAGGTATCTCATATTCCTGGGTAGACTCAACAGTGGGAGCATTTGACATGTCATTCTGGTGACCCTCCTCCGGCGCCCTTCGACCTTGAACTGCTTCCTCAGAGAAAATTGCGGAGTCAGTTACAGTGGTCACCAATTGTTCTGGTGTAAGTGTTGAACCTAAAGTTTCATATAGTGGAAGTCAGTTGATGCATTCATTCAAATTTCTATGAAGTAATGATAATTTATTAGAAGAAGGCTCTTCTCTCCTTGCAATAGCAATAGGAGTAGTACTGGGAACATAAGCTGGCTCATCCTCTCTCCCCGTTTCTGCAGGAGCAGCCAGGTCAACATGAATTTGAAACTATTCACCAGCACCCTCATTCGTCCTCAGAGGAGGGTCAGTCCTCTCTCTCAGAGGGGAAATCGACGAATCCCCCTTCAATCCCAAGAAGTATGAGAAATCTTTTCATGAGTTCAGATTCATGAATATCCGAAGGACTTTACAACTATTGATGAATTCTCTAGTTGTGGAATTCTTCCTTCTATGCCTTTGTATCTTTGACATTTTGGGTGTGTTGACATCGTCACCTCCAAATACAGGTTTTGGGGAGTGAAAAGATTTTTCTAACTCCTCATCCATGGATTTCTATCCTGGAGATCCCCCGCCCAAATTGTGAGGGGATTCAGCATCTCCAATAGTGGTGCCACCATGGCTATACTGCGGTGAAGGGACCTCAGTAGTTCCCTTCTTAACAAGCTATATGATGAAGAATGTAATTTCCTTGAGTTACAATGTTTTGACTGAAATTATTTTTCAATGCAAATAATGAAATAAACTTGCATCTTCAGTATCCACGTAATCATGTCACACTTCATCCACTAAAGCACCCATCCCCTCCTTTGGGACACAATTCATCATTTCCATTACCCGCTTGGTAATAGGAATGGAATCATCAGTAGAATATATGTGAATTTCCAGAACTCTCATATAAGCCCCCACTTCATCAGGGTTATCCTTGAAGCAGAAATCAGCAGAATCCTAGAGATTCCCCACTCTAGGGATATGTAGCTCATTGTATAATTCCATCTAGGAAGTTTCAGCATCACAATATAATATCTTCCATGTTTGGACAGTGTTTGGTGATAAATATTCCGCATGTGCACCAGAATGCTACTGTGAGGGTCCTAAAATCTGGGAATTCAACTTGTTCCGAGCTCCTACAATCATTGATAAAGGATAAGAAAATTAAACTTGTTGCTCTATAAAATAATGGTGACTAAATTGCATCATTGATATAACTCACCAGGAGTCGATGGAGTAGGTATATTGACTCTGGTAGGAGGATTATATCTGGAATGAGGCCGATTTGATGTATGTCGTGCCTCATCATCCCCATTCGGGGAATATGATTAATCAGCCCTGGGTGAGGAACCCGGTGAATCAGCTTCGGGTGGGGATGAATAACCTTTTAGATGAAGGGTTTCTTTTTTGACAGTTCTATTTTTTGTCCCCACTAGAGGGACTGAATGATTTAGTACCCCTTAGGGGTATGATTCTACCCAGTTCTCGTCATACCATGTTGTGAATTGACTCGCCACTCCAGCAACTGGTAGATCAAACACTACACTATTTTTCTTCATAGCTTTCAGCAACCATAGTTGTCTGGAAACAATTGGATGATGCTCTAACCCGAAGTTCATGGGAGGGGATACAACAATCTTCTGCAGACAATTGAAATGGTGTGCAAAGATACATTGAGCCTAGGCCTCACACATAATTTCTCCATCAATTCTGGTGGCCAATACACCGTCTCTACAAGCCATCATATATGACCTCAATTCCAGGCTAGCTATTCCATCATCATCAAACCGCCCTGTTGGAGGGTTTCCATGAGGAATGAAATGAAATTCCTTGAACATGTTGAGCCTCACCTTCAGATCATAGGAATTGAGGGACAACATAGAAATTCCAGAAAATTCATGCACCAATGGTATAAAAAACATCCAAGAACCTATACACCGCTCTGTAGAGTGTATGTCTTGAAGTGAGTGCTGATCCATCCCCACAAAACTTCGAATGGTCCCACTATTCTCAAATAATACATACTCATATAGACAAGGAGTAAGATCCTCTGAATCTTTGGAATAATTGGGGTGGATAACCCAATCATTTTTCTCTCATCCAACTTGGCTGCAACAACGAAGGTCCCTAGCCTGACACCACCCTTAGAATCCCTAACTTTTAGAAGATAAAAAACGAGCCACAAAGCTAAAAATCCTTCCAAATGGGTATTTTCGAGGATTCATTGGTCCACATCATACCCCCACTTTTCAGACTCTCCCACTTCCAGAGTGGGCCAGAATGTGCCCAGATCACCCCTCTTCTCTGATCCGGGGTTGCTGATAGGATTAGTACAGGTGGTTCCCTTCTCCTTTTTCTTGATGAGATACATATACATCCACTCCTCTAGATGAATATCCTTTATAGAATGTGTTTTGGGGGATGTTGAATTCTTGAGCATGTGGAAAATTTTCAATAACTCTCAAATCAAAGCCAGAGTCTTCTCTGAATCAT
Source organism: Viscum album (assembly GCA_963277665.1). Lineage (NCBI taxonomy): Eukaryota > Viridiplantae > Streptophyta > Magnoliopsida > Santalales > Viscaceae > Viscum > Viscum album. The sequence continues at coordinate 607,751,978 of OY728129.1, read as the reverse complement.
TCCAGGGCACCCTAGGGGGGATTAATTCATCATAAATATCTCCCAAAATTGGATCCCCCAAGATCTTGTAGACATCCCAAAAGATGATTCCTACTTATCCAAGAGTTATATGGAATGAATTGGTTTCTGGGCTCCAGCGATTGATTAACTCCTACAAAAAATTATCATTCTTGTAGACATATGTCTGCCCAGCCCAGATGGCTTCATATATTGCTGATCCCTTCAGATCCTCGACAAACTCTACAAAGTTTTGTCTCACCCAATATGCCCACATCCATGTCGGCCTCACACCTCCTACGGGACAGAAATCCCAACTCCTTTTCCATCTCATGGATTGATCCATCTGAGAATTTTGGAAAATAGAGGGAGAGAAATTCGACTACAGCTCAAGCTAGGGAGGCTTCAAATTTGGAGAAAATAGGTTGTGATACATTATGAATTCCTTTTCCACTATTTGAGAATTGACAAATGATCCTACAACTAAGACATTTTCTGAAGCAAAATTGGTGTATGTCTGAAACCAAGAATGAGGAATATGATTCATTACCTCTAGAACATTGACTTGTTGCAGATGAGAATGGCCATATAAAGGCATTTAGTTGCAATGTGGGAAGTTGACATGATATTTCTTCATGTACATAGCCAAATCTGGGAGAGGGATATCAAATATATCATAACAGTCATGGCCAACGATGTTCATCATATCATCTATTCTCTTAGTATCCAACTCATTAGCCGATCCAATTATTTTTGGGATCCATTGCATCTGCACAAAGATCTAACAGTTAACATTTAAGTAAGTCTATTATTATCAAATACTTGTGAAGAAAAAAATGGCTAAGGCATTATGTGGTGCAGGTTTTGTAGTTCAAGTTTGGTCACACGTGTATTGACTCATATGTAATGTCACACAAGTTAAAATATTTACTGGAGAAGCGTGACACAAAAAAGAGGAATCAAAATAGGACATAAAGACACTTTCATGATGAGAGATCAATATATTTTAAGGGAGGATGGATTGTGCGGAGTGAGAACCAAATATATAGGTGATCCTGCAACCCTACGTGAAGGAACCTGCACGTCTAAACCTGCGCGACAAAACCTGCGCACCGCCGAACTCTAATTTATTGTTTCTCTCATTGTCAAATCCTCTTTCCTTTTTCAGATCCAACTCTGAGGGGGGGATTTTGTTGATTGTCCTTTCTGTCATAGTGACCAATGAATGGAAAAGGTGAATACTATATGAACAATGAGGTTCAACCTTTGAAGAATATTAAAAATTGACAAAGGGATAAACCAGGAAGTCATTTGGAGGGCATCACGCAAGTATCCTGCACGCCGTGAATGTCACTTTCACGCCACATATGGGTCACGCAAATCACTTGTGTTCCCTATTTATTTTTTCATCCAAGGTGCCCAGTGGCCTATAAACAGCCCCTGTGGGCCCCATTCAAGTGACGAATTTTCAAAAACTCAGATTCAAGCTCTGATCACCCATGTCTCAGTCTAATGTCTTTCGAACACTTCTAAATAATTTTTTTACCTAGAAGGGAAGCTCTAATGTGTAAGAATAAGGCTCTAAGTATTAGAACTCTTTAAGTCATGGGCGCCTAAGTGTCCAACCCTTAAGGGAAATGAATACACTTCTGCGCCGCCCTTCCCTCCCAAGGGAACTTGCGCACCACCCTTTTGAAAGCTTCTAAGGATGATACAAAGGGATCGAGTTCAATGTCACCCAAGTATTACCTTATATATTATTAGTCACCCAAGGAGAATCATGTCGCACAAGTATACTTGCGTGTAAAAAACTTGTGCGCCAGAAAAATACTTTCTTGGATCCTTCTTAGTCACCTCATTTCCTCAAATCCACCTCTCCTCTTCAACATATATCCCTCAAGACCCTTTTCAGGTCCATTTATGGCATTATTCTTTTATTGGTTTCCTTATTTGAAAGGAATTCTGTGAGAAAATCTCCCAAAAACATGTGAATTACATGATTTATGTCACCATAGTTAGTGGTTTTCTATATAACCTCATCCTTTGAGATGACATGATATCCTAGTTTGGGCCTCCTTCTCAGAAGTAAGACCCATGTCACAAGTCTCCTTAACATGGGCCTCCTTCTCAAGAGTAATCCAGAGTCTTAATTTCATCTAACCTGGGGCCTCCTTCTCAAGAGTAAACCCCAATATTAATTTCATTTGATTTGGGTTCTTTCTCAGGAATAAAACCCAATAAAAAATTCCTCTTAATTTGGGATTCCTTTTCAGGAGTATGTCCTGGGTTATAATTCCAAATCTCCAAAAAGTAAAAATACCATTATGGACCCCACTCTTGGGATTCTATCCTAAGTCAAGTATTTATTTACATGAGCCTTCATACATACGTAATCCCCACATCATTTCTTATGACTGCATCATTCGTGGAACAATTTTAATGTTTACTGATACCTCTTTTTTCTCACATCGAGCATGACTCATGTGGGATTAGAGTGTAAAAGTAATCAAGAAATCTCTTTTTGGGCCATTTAACTATGGATAAACATCATATTTCTATCCCCAAACTACATGGAATTTGATCTCTGCGTTAAAATTAGAGTATGTATGATGCCTTTATAGGGTTGAAGACCATCATTCATTAATTCATTTTTGTCCCATATGAAGTTAAACAATATCATTTTTATCGAACTACGTGGGTTCTGATTCCTTTTTATGAAAGATAAGTTTGTGGCCCATATATAGGTACTATCCCAACTCTGAAATATTTCATGCCTTTTTGAATGAAAATAAACTTCAAGTGCCCCACTGAGTGGCTTTAAACCCAGTATGGTCATCATAATGATCAGGAGATTTTTATATAACGAATTGATGGATACCATTGATTAAGAATCTCCAATACATATGGATGATTCTCAATCGATGAAGAACCAAAAATACATATAAAATATTCTCTAAATCTGATTCATATCAATCATTGATTCCCAAATTTAATGGAAAACACATTTTCATGATTGGTGAATTAATAAGGATTCATGAACATAACATAAATCTATAATAAAGTCCCGAAGTATGCAATAATTCCCCCACCAATAGTTTTGATAAACCTGACCCCCCAACCTATCAAGAAATTAAAATTCTCATTCCTCATTGGACCACAACTAATGAGCACCTAACTTTGGAAAGTAGGTCAAAATGGATATAGAATCATTGGGTGTTTCTGGTTCTACTAATGAACCCATTAGAATTCGATTGGAAATGTTTGAACCTTAAACAAACAAGGTCATCCCCATTTGCAGAAGAAAGAGGAACGTATATAAGTATTGTTCTAAAAAATGATGTTGTGGTATAAACCCTTGGTATAATGGTGGTGTTTAAATTGTGTGTTATTGTACAAATACATGTATTATTTTTAATCAACTTATAATTTTTTTATTACCTTATCCATGTTGGAATTATTATTTAAATATTTCATAGGATATTGTGTTATTATAATTTTAATTTTAATTTGGAATGGAATATTATTATATGTGTAATAATAATATACGAGATGAGTATCAATATACCTAATGGGTATCATGATAACTTTGGGAAATATATGGTTCTATACACATAAATGACATGTTGGTTTTTATTAATAGATATCTATTGTTTATTCTTCTAATTGGGTTTTATGTCTTTTCTTGGGGATGGGATATGAATCAAGCATGATAAATGTTAATTTTCAAGGAATTTGTGTTTTAATTTTTTTAGTCAACAATTAATATATGTAAACTATGGATTAAATTATATAAATTTTCAAATAATATTTATCTTCAATTCCTAGAACATTATGGGGAATATTTTACCTGATAGTTGTGGTTTATCATTAAAAAAATCTGGATGGGTAACCTCAGTTGATATGTTATCTACTATTGGTGAGTAAATATTATTCTATATGGATTTAGTGAGGAAAGAGATAACATACTATATTATTTGGGAAGTCTTACCATATATTATAATTGGGTTTTTTCAGTTCATTTATCATCACATCACATGTCTAGTCAAACCGAGGACTTCTCTAGGTGTTAGGTTAGAAAAATAATATATTAGGAATGATTAATTAAATATATTATTTTTATTTATATGAGTCATACAAAATGGGATGTTGTATTTATTTTCTAATGTGTGGTCCTCATTCAATGTTATGTTAACTAATTCATAGGAACATTTGTGCAAAAATATCATTATTACCATTAAATTAAACGTTAGTTATAGGGAGATAAAATGGAGTTGATAAATTCTTAAATAATATACTATATATTATGATAAAATTTATAATATTAATTTTTAGGATAGTTTGTATTGTATTTGTCCAATATTTAAAGGAAATTAAAACGTAGAAGTGAACGTTGAAAAATAAAAAGTGGGCATGTTACAATGATTAACAATAACATTAATATAAGTGTAGGATATTTTCATCGGGTTTAACACTAAATTATTTTAATTGCTTAAGAAGTAGAAGTATTCAAGATTTATATTGATAAAATTATCATGTTTTAGATTTTTATTCATGTTTAGTGGATAGTTTATTTAATGGTATTGATGTGGAGTATATCTAAGAGAAATTATTCTTGCATTATATTTTAATTATAATAATTTTGAACCATGAATTAGTTTCCATTATATGATATTAGTCAATTAATTTACCTTTTGAATTGGTTATATATAGATGGAATATACCACCATTGATCCATATTGGAATCCAAAATAATCATTACACTAAATGGAATGGTGTGATGCACTTTTTTTGTTAATGGAATCCTTTATTTACATTGTATAGAATTATTAAACTTTGATATTTCCATAGATTCTTTTTGTGGCCCAAATTACATCATAATAACTTCAGTTTCTATTTCTAATTTTTGGTTTTGGTGTGTAATTATTATTCACTATCATTACATAACGATTAGGTGTTCATTTTTAATGCATTGAGATTAATGAGGTATTTATTGTGTATGATATGAAACATCATATGTCAATTGTAAGGACCACTTGAGTTTCATGATTGTATCCATGGAATTATTTTTGGGTAAAATATAAATTATATTTTCATTTTGTTTATTTCATTAACATATATATTTTTAGTTATGAGAGTGATTCTGGTTTCAGTTATGTCTTCTTTGTTTGCATTCCACAATTGGGACACTGTTATGATATATATTTAATAACATTGATATATATGGACATGCATAATTAAATGTCACGAATTATACATTATCTTTTTCTATGTATATTGTATAATCATCATTGGTTCAATAATGTGTTTCAGAAACCATAAAAATGGTATAGTAGACTAGAATACTAAGTTGTATTAAAAAACCACCAGTATCATTCTTTTTATGATGAATATCCTAATTTGGGAGATATTTTAACACCCCTGGATAGGTGATCGTACTACAATATTATATGTTTTCCATATATGGTTTGTTATAAAAGGTTTTTTTTGATTTTCATGGATATTTAATCAGTATTTCATGTATATTAAATGTAATATGTTTTGGAGAAACATTGTTAGTTCTATGGGTAACCTTGATTTGGGTTGTGGATGTTTATGATAATGTGAATAGTTGGAACATGATTAAGGACAAATGTGTGAGTTTCTGAAGTAACATTGTGATATGTAAACCATGCGTTACACATTTATGAAATAGGTTTTTACAAACCATTATGAATATCTTTGACAATATGGAGTTTATTTTAGTGGAACCCAAAATGATTTCACATGACATCAAAATATATGTTCCCTAACTATGTAATAGATGTAGATGAATAAAAAATATAGTTTTTATAAGGTAGATAAAACGTTTTGATGATATTTTTTAGGCATTTTTTAATGGAAGGAAGAATAATATTTTGATTAAACAATATAATAATGAAATTATTTATAAATAGAATCTATTGCAAGTTTGAGGACTCCATTTATATCTCCAAATCCTTGAGAACACAATGTATTGAATTTCAAATGTTATTATCTTCTTTTTTCATGGAATACATTGTCACATTCATGTAAGAGAATCGAATTTTTAATATCTTTTAATTAATAATGTTTAGACGAATTTGACCATGTTTTTGATAAGTTTTCATAAACATTTGTTTCAAATAGAAAGTGTAAATGAAAAAATGGTTAAATTTGTTTTTGTGTATTCATGTTTTCATTATGATGGGATTTTTTGATTTAGACATGGCTATATATACCAATTGGTCCACACATTTTGTAAATTAAGTGATGATATGGAATGAATGATTTGTTACCATTTATGAGTATTAAGAGTATTCTCATGGATACATGAATGTTTGTGTGAGTATGTGGAATGGTTATTAAAAGAGTTAGGGATAAATACATGTTTTATAAATTTCATTCCTCATAGTATGGATTTTTTTTAAATAAATTAATTATAAATTTATATCCTGATACAAACAACGTTCATATACCTCTTTCCATCAATTATATGAAACAGTATTGAAATATTTTTTTCATCATCCTACTAGTATAAATTAAATTGTGCTATCTTCTGTCGGTTGTAGGCATGTCAATGGGATGATTCTGATGGATTTATTATATGGTTGTATACTCACCCCATGCTATGAGTTCTGATGTGTATATAAATGTTTTCTTCATGACACAATAAATGGGATGAATTCACAATTAAATAGTAGAGTATCATGATGATAAGATTATGGTGACAGTTTGTGGGGAATAGATATGTTCAACATATATATTTAGATTCAATCCAATTTTGACTCAGTTAATTATGATACCATGATGGGATTCTGATATTACTGATCATACTATTTGATACAACACAAATTTATTTAATTTCCATAGATTTTTAGATTTTTGGTTTTCAAATATTTATCATATAATTAAATGGATTTTTTTTAATGTTTGAGCTTATATATTGGGGATGTTTATGGGTCAATCATACCCCAATGATCTTTTATTCACATTACATTTTTGCCCAACCTTTTTTATGGGTGATATAAACTATGGTAATAAACATCATTTCCTCCTTTTGAGAAATTTTTTTGGGGTTTGATTTTAAAAAAAGAATTCATGGATTTCTATTATAAAATATTTAATAGGGAAAAATGTATTTTTTGTAGAATATATTTCGGTCGGGTGGTGCACAACATGAATATTGGAATTTTAGCTAATGATGAATCACCTAATCAAGTAGTGGAAACTTATTATTTTGGATGTTATGGGATGTTACCCATAAATAACGATCCTTAATAAAAATAATATAATTTAATATTGATGAAGAACAATAATGTTTCTTGAAAACATAAAGGAACATTTAAGGGAGTTAAATTTCACTAGAACTAGTTGCATTGTCATTAAGATTAATATAACAAAGACGGTTATAGGAATTAATATACTAATTTAAAACTAACTGATTTTTGTTACAATTATATATTAATATATAATAGAAATATAAATTTAATCAATTATTAATGAATTTCATTTTATTAATCATTCACTAAATTTTATCTTCATATAAAAAGATCATACATGGAATCAATGTTAGCATACAAAAAATGTAAACAATTTTTAAAAAATATAAATATAAAAAATCACAACAATATATTGAAAATGTTACATAGAAAATATAAATAATTCAATGATAGTACAATATATAAATTAAAATGGGGAAAGCCATGAAATATAATAAAAAATATTAATATTACCTTTTATAGAATGATTCACATTTTAATCAATGTAAGGAAGCATATTTCGAATATGTGAAAGAATATAGAGATAATTTGAATAAAAAGTTGAATGTTGAATTATCTAATAATGAGATGAGAATAAGGGAATGGTATTATTAATTGGATATGATTAAAAATGATGAAATTATTTAATATAATATAAGGCAATTTATCAATCCCTTGAATGAGTTAGAATGTTTTCCTCAATAGAAACAAGAATTTCAAGTATATTATTCATACAATCCAAATATTAAATATTATTTTCAATTTTTATAGGTATTTTTTAAGATTTCATCCTAAAAAACCTATTTAAAAATATCTTCACAAAAAATACACATAGATTCATTTAAAAATTTTACTCTCGTACCTATCATATATGAATTATATTTAAATATCCAAAAAAAATCCATTAAATACCAAATATATTTTTATATTCATTATTCCCAATAAATTATATGAAAAAGGTAACATGCACCTTCCTAGTAAAATTTTACTCTGAATTCAATTTTATTTATCTTTTAGTTCATAATTACCCTATAAATATTGTTTATTTTGTCCACAAAAGATGAATTCTAACTTTTTGGTAGAGCACACAGATAACCAACTAGATTTATTAGTGATAAAAATGTGTTAATTAAGAATTAGATTCATCCTTTATGATTATTTGTTTTAGTTATTGAATTTGAGAAGAAATATCATGTTAAAATAGGAAATAAATTTTAGTTTACTATTAGTGTCGTGAATGATTTTACTAACAGTAAACATGCCATTAAGATGATTGATGACAAAAGGATTCTCAATTCATTCCACACTATGAAGAATAAATATAATTTATAAGATATTTTTCTCTATGAAATTAATTACTAGTGAGGTTAATGTGTATTGAATAATTGCATATCCTAACAAATTGGATATGTTAGATGAACTAATTAGAAACAAGGCATACACTTCAATGGATTTTAATTAAGTATCATTTTAATAAATAATTTTCTTAAAAAAGTAAAATGATCCAAATTTATCATTGGGGTAGTGAATAAATATGATAAATATGATGAGATATTGATAGAGGTTCATAAGACACGTCTAAAAATATCTTCATAAACTATATAATTTAGTCATGGAATAAATTAAATCATTTATATATATAAACAATTAATGAAAAATGATGACGATCCAAATATTGAGAGATAAATTAGACTCAATACTAGCATTAATGATATGTTTATTGTTGGGATAAATAAATTTATTCATAGTTGTAAAAATTATCCAATTTCTATTTATTTTGGATAATTATATTATTAGTTGTTCTAAAGGAATTATAGAATGCCAGTTATTAAAAATGAGGGAAATGAATGGATTTAAATAAAAACTATGAAAATTTAGATATTTTATATAGATTATCTAATATAATGAAATGATATAAGTAGCAATATTTACCATTTCTATTAATTTTTACAATTAATGAAATTCATATATTATACTATTAATTTTTATTATATAAATTTATTTTTAGGTTACAGTAAATTTTATTTTTGACCCTGGTAAGAGAACATTCATATGTGCTTATATAACATTATAATAAACTATAATTATATTTTGTTTCTATGGAGGGACTTCTTTATTTCATTTTTATAGGATTTTTATTTCAACATACATGGTAGAGAAATAACACTGAAATATTAAAGGGATATTTTTTATCATTAGTATGAAAACTTGGGATATTTTGAAAAATATATCTAAAATAATTTCAAGATGAGGAGAAAAATATATGATAATTAGTTTGAGGAAATTAAAATTAATTTTGAGATATTACGTTATTCATTGACATTGAATTTTAATTGATAACATAGAATTACATGGGTCCAAAATTTATTTTATATCATCACACCCTACACTATCTTCAGTAAATGTAGTGAACATTTTATACACTCATATAATGATTTACAAAATAAATTATAAAGGTTTTATAAAATATTATAAGATTGTTATTCTATATTTTGGAATGACGTACAAGTTCATGTGAGATGAAATATTAGTTAAATGCATTATATGATTAGGTAAAGTGTAAATTTCATCAAATTCCCTAACATCACAGGATTGAAAGAAATACCATGATATAATATATTAGTAAATTGATATTAAATTGGGAGATGTTATTGGGAGAAAGGGGCATAAGAAGAATCCTTCCATTTATGTAGAAAAAATATTTTCATAGAGAATAAATGAATTATGTGATAATAGATAATAAAAATTTAACAATGATCTATTTTATATAAAAATTCAAGAAATATTTCCATGGTAGTAAGGTAAATATCAATACAAACCCTTACCCCTATAATTATTTGTGATTTAAAAGTATTCCAACATAAGGGATATCTGTTTTTTATAAATTTAAAATAATTATATATTGTCATTATGGAAAATGGCCTTCAATAAATCATGTTGTTGATCTCCTTTACATACCTAAAGAATGAAGGGACTATCCCACAATTCCTATCATGGAATAATATCTATATAAATAAATTGATATTGTGTCAATATTTTAAATTACACAGTTTTGAAAAATTATTAATTACACATATAATTGAATAACAAAACAATGGATGAAATTTAATTAATAGAATTGCTTTTATGATGATTCATGGTATTATCTTTGGGAAGATTCACATCATAAAATATATGGGAATATTTAATTCAAAAGTTGAACTTTCTACATGTAGAGGCAAATTGAATATACACTTTATTATGAACACTATCAAAATATAAATATTCTATCAAATATTACTAGATTTTGATTTTATTTTCGAACTCATTAAAAATAAAACTGAGTATACAAATAAATTATACTAATCAATTGATATGAATAGTAGTAAGAAGGAATGAAATGTTCTAAACTGGTATCCACGAAATGAGAATTTTTAATATCGAGGTTTTACAGTTCATTGACTATACACATAATTTCATGAGATTTATTTTATTTTGGTGGAAGTAGAATATGTATAAACTTGGTTGATGAAATTGATTTACTATAAAAATTTAGTGTCCATTGGAATAATGATTTTAAGGTAAATGGTATTTTATTAATTTTTGTTTTAAAAGTAATAATAAATAACAGTGTCAAAATGTAGTAGATTAATCAATTTTTAATTATAATAGAGAATTACTAATGAAATAGAAAAATAATAACATTTAATTCAGTAAAGAAAATTGAATAGTTAAAAACTGACCTGAAAGAAAATACAGATATAAAAATGAATTTCTAATGAAAATGTTATACTTATAAACTAGTTGATTCTATTAAGGCATAAAAAATATTCTGAAAATCCTGTTGGATTATTTATATACAATCTTATTTTTTTAAAAACGTTTCACCTACTACAAGGGATCAAACATAAGGATTTATAGTCTATAATGTTTGTATACATGAATTATATGAGTTTTAAATAGATTAATTTTTTATTTTAATGAATTGGTTGAATTTAAAACAGAATCATCTGATAAATAAAATTTTATAAAAAAGAAAACAATTCTAAATGATAGTACGATTCAAAGGGTAAACATAAAATATGTGAAAAAAATTAAAAATGATTTTCTTTTCATCATTTTAGAAGTCTAGATGGTCTAGAACATTAAATATTAAATAATTTAATCAAAATAGAGTTATGAATCTTATTATAGAATAAAGAGAGCTATTAACTATGAAATGATAAAAACTATTACTATTTTTTGATTAATGAAATGTCAATACATCCACCGCTTTTATTAATGATCAACGATTATCTAAAGAGTCAAATTGTTTAATTCTAACTGAATATGGGTTGGATAAATCCTATGTTCATTAGTTATTTTTCAATTTTAAATATGTATAACTCCACCAATTGGGTGTTTTTCATATATTTATTTGGAGTGAAGGGATTAAATATTTTTTTGAATAATGAAGGATGAAACAGTGTAAAATTGTATCATACAATATCCAGATGTATTTGAGTTACCATAAATTTTCATTTCGTCAGATAATTATATCAAAAATGAAATATCATGGATATCATCAACTGATGTTCTAAATAAATATCATGTTTGTGGAAGCTTATAATTGCAATGATCATGGATGACAGATGACATTTTTACCATTAGTTATCCTCGATATCAACCACACTGAAATTTTTTAGTCTTATATATTAAAATTGTATTGTGAATTTAAATAGTAAGGGCTATAAGTGATCATGACCTGACATGACCATAATATAATGAAAACCTGAATTTGGTTGGATATCTACTGTATGGGAATATAAATATTTTGTGTAAATAGAATGAAAATCATATTATTACTTTTTATATATAATAAAAATGGTAATTTTTATCCCATGTGGAATTTATATGATCATTATTCACTAGGAATGATTGTAATAAATAAATGAAATGATATTCAGTGAAATGGATCTTAGAGAATCAACTACCCCTATCATACATCCATTAAATATTAATTTAAATTTTTCCAAATATATTTTTACAATAATATAAAGTTGTGTTTCAATATTAATCATATATAATCAATAATTATGATGCACATTGTCTTGATCAAAAATAACAATCATTATAGAATGTTGCTATTGATCAAAAGGATTAAACATTGAGCTTAATGATGAACAAAACATATCACGAAAATCAACATATACTATTTTCATTTATGCTGTATTGAAGAATTGAAAACACCATTAATGGATTAAACTACAAAATTAAAATATTTTTTGAATATATTTCATGGTAAATATATTATGAAACTAAATTCTTTATATATAAAAATTAATGACCCTAATATATAGAGTGAGATTATTTGTGTTATGATTGAAACTTTTTTGAAAAATACAATGAGGAAACATTATCAATAATGTGTGGTAGAATGTGTATAACACTTTAATTGACAGTTTTTTAATTTTTTCACTTATATATTTTGAGTATTCTATAATTTTTCAATGTTAAATGATTTATTTACAAAATTTTATTTGATGGAATATTATAATAATTTTTGGTATTTATGCATTCATCAACACATCATAATGTTGTTATGTGAATTTTAATGAATTTAATGCGATTAATTATATATTTGATGATTTTAAATTTTAAAATAAGAGATTCAAAATATAATATTAAAGTATTGATACCCTATCTAAGAATACCCTTGTGTCATTTAGACTATGATTGGGGGAAAATATAATATATTATATGATACTCATGATACAACCAATTTCCAATGTACACATAGATACTATATTGGAATGTTTTTAATTAAGAAATTTATATAAATAGAGAACAATAATCATATTATAATTCAAATTTACTTTAGAATAAAAATGTTTTGGTACGTTGGTCATCCAACGTAGTTATAAAATCATCAAAGTGTGGCTACATGTTCTCACTAAAGGATAATACCTCTATATAATGGGACTATTCCAGATACAACATAATTTGTGGGAAAAAATGATTATTCATATCCTCCAATGATATGTTAGTGAAGCAACAATAGATTTATTTGGTGATAAACCACTACTTGTATGGCCATAATGATGAAAATAACTCTTGGAATAATAATCAGTATGATGATGCTCAGTTTTGGGGAATTAAAAAACATATGGGGTAATATTTATTTTTGTGGTTATCGTGAGTATATCATATGGGGTTGAATATACATTGCAATAATTTTTTTTCAAAAAAATTATATATAAATAAATTCCAAATTTAGTAAAAATACCTTGTAAAAATAGTATAAATATTAAATCAATATCTTTCAAATAATTTCTCAAATATAGAATAAAGGATTATATAAAATGTCTTATAAGTAATTTAAAATCTAAAACTATGCTAATTTATCAATAACATTATATAAAAAAAAATTAACTACCAAATTTATGTTTTTTAAATGTTCTAAAAGAAAATTGATTTTTATTTTAAAGAAAAAAACATAGAAAATACACAATATAATTAAAAATCACATCGATATTAAGATGGGAGTTAATCACCTCTAATTGGTAATCACAAAATTAAAATCATATTATTATAAAAATAAATAAATCCACAATGCAGATCAGGTTTTATGGTCAACAATGCCGATGGATGTCTATGAATAAAGTCTGTACCAAAATTAAATGAGGGATACAAAATTCCAATTCATTCAAGACCACATAATCAATTATTTTAGAGAATAAAATAAAACAGTTTCTAGAGAGTGTGTTAGGAACACTCAAGTTTAATCACAATATAAAATATTTATAGACAAAATTAGTACATCAACACACTGCACATAATTAAAGAATAAGTATGAAGAGAAATAATTACGAAATTAATAAATTTTGTGATGTTAAATAAGTGATTCTTCTATTTTTTTGATTCCATCAGTTATTATTTGAAAGGGGATAAAACAAGTATTATAGTGTGGCCATAAAAAATATAGTTCCCTAGTAAGATGATATATAAAAGACCGTATTTAATTCTATATGTTTTGTTAAACAAATCTCATAGTCTATCATTCTTCCTCTACCTGATCGAATAATATTCATTTAAGGGATATTCATCAGATGTATACATTGTATAATGACATTTCATCATTAAATATAATATCACATAATTTAATGATTCCAATCTAGAAATAGTAGATATAAAAGAGTCTATTGGTGAGTATGATATGCTAGGTGTTATTCACGTAATGTATAGTTAAGTGACCCCCTAGATAGAAGACAAAATCAGCTGATGTGGTAAAGTTATACTCTCAGTTCATCATTTCATGCGGTTAACTCATTTTCACATGTGGTATGTTGATGACTTTTTGTTGAAACTATATTCCAAAAAATATTTTACATATATTATATTATAAAAATTTACACATTACATAGAAGGGTAACATTAATTATTCATGAATTAAGTTGTTTCATTCATATGGTAATGGGTTTACTTCATTTGTTAAGGTGATTTCCTTCATTTTTTATTGTTTTTTCCATCATGATGTAAGGTTGTTATATTATTACAATATTATGAAACATAACATATAGTAAGGTGGTATAGTCACTTGATCATTACATGCTAATGTGGCATGTAATCCTCTATACTTATTCATACATTAAATTTGATCAAATAAACTGTGTCTTAAAAGAAAATGATAACTACTAATTACAAGGTAAAAATTATTTGGATTTTTAAAATATGGTGGTTCAATTCAAATCCAATAATCTCAACCTATTTTATTGTCAAATATCATGAGATATAAATCTAAATTAACACAATTTATTACATGTTTATTTGTAAATTACTGAAATAATTGTTGAAGAAGATTCTCAAAACAAGTAATATGTATCCTCTAATATAATTAATTTTAATTTATCACATTACTCTCATACTTTTGAGATTTAAAAGAAAATATATTTTATGAAATAATATAAATATAGAGAAAATTTAATTAATAATATAGATTAAAAAATTAACAAAATAGTAAATCCCTTTCCGAAATCCTTTGTTAATATGACTAAGGTTTATATAAGATTTCTATTTTATGATTAATAACATTTCTTATATATATATATAGGAGTTGAATTAGTCACATGAGATGATGATGATATAGGATTTCTAATAAATTTACACTTGAAAATATGGTTAAGCTATTGAAAGGTTTAGGTATGGGTTATACTGAATTGATGGATTATAGTGGAGGTAGTAGGATGTGATAAATGAATGGATGAGGAAGCTATGATATAAATCTGATAGGTATAGAGTAAGGATACCTTAACAAGATAAATTCATTGGAATCCCTAGAACCATGCTCCATGTCAAGAATGACACCATATTGTTTCTCAATAAAAGATCTCAAAATAGGATTTGTTGATAAAAGATTCTTAAAATGAAACATAAAAGCATGATTGAGATGGGTAATATTAAAATTAAAATCATGTGATCTATTCATATCTAATAAATTTTAATTTTTCATGCTCCCTATTAAATAATTATCAATATCTCTTTTTATTTTATCAATCTCTTGACTAGATAGTTTGTATTTCTCATGAAGTAATGTTAAGGTTTTAAAAACATGGGTCAGATTCCCATTAAATAAAACATCAATAGACTTGTTGAATTCTTAAAAAACATAAATATTATCCCAAATTATCTAATTGACCACACATTCTATAACTGGAGGAGTAGTAGACATTATATTGGAAAAAATATGTAGAATCTATGATTATATACTGTTACAGAATCATTAAACCTAATAGAAAAAATAGATTATCACTAATATATATTCTCATATACACAATATCATTTCACATTAAATTTTTCTTAATTTTATTTGTGATATATAAGATTGATAACCTTGATAATAGCTTCAGAAATATCATATTATCTTATATTGTATGAATATATTTTTTACAGTTATTAGATGAATGTTTGATTATCAAAAAAATATCTGATTGAATAATTAACAAGAAATAAGTTTTTATGTAGGTGGGTGTTGTAATTAAAGGTGTAGAAAGAGATGTAGAGGTATTACTAGCCATATCTTTACCTTATACCATTGGTATATTATCCATTGTATTTTATATCATAGTGTGACTCTCATATTTTGTAAAAACATAATCATTTCCATTATCAGAATCTGCAACATTGTATTCATAATAAAAAAATTGGACATTTCAATTATATCATTAATATTATCCTCATAAATCAGACATTCTTCCATATTTCTATAAACAAAAAGTATGAAAATTCTACCATGTCAAAGTGGATTACCTCTATGATCCTCACTATCTAAAATAGGATTTTCTAATCCGAATTCAAAAGATCCAAGATATGTCCCACCTATAAATTTTTTCCATGTGTATGATATATAGGGTACTTCAATACTATGAGATCCATATGAGATATCCCAATCCCCACTATATCAAAATGATTTTTTCCATTTTGTCTCATCTAAATAAGGTTACTAATATTATTCTATGAAATATATAATCATTTTTTATTCATATTATTTTTCTGAATGTTATCCTATAACTACTTCTTCTTTGAAAACTTTTTACTTACCTACAATATCATCTTCTTCAATAGGTGAAAAAGCATCTACAAAACTACCCCACACCCTATCCTGCACCTTCCCCCACCCCTAGCCTACACCAGCCCCCCATCTGATCACCAACACACCATCCCCCTAACCCCTACCCTTACACCACCCCCACCCCTTCCCCAATACTTTCCTCCCCCCAAAACAAGTACCCTCACGCTTCACCACCCCCAGCTCCCTAGACTACAGCTGCCCCCAACCCTTCCAAGAATGCACCACCCCCTCGACACCACCCCTTCCCTTATACCATCCACCCCCCAAAACATCCCCCCCCAAACAAATCCCCTCCCCAAAATCCTTCCCCAACCCCCTAACACCCCCATCCACTAGCCAACACCAGCCCCCTAACCTCCCAGCACCCCCCTGCAGCAGTCCCCTAGCCTCCACCAGACCACCCTAATTAAAAGGATTTATAATATTCATCTCTTATTATCTTTATTTATTAATTACTGCGTCAATAATTTATCCTCAACCTCCCAATTCCTAAATGGTCTATAACTGATTACGTTACCATTTTATAAAATTTAAACAATAACTAATGGTTATGTGTGTCCTTAAATTTTCTTATAAAATTTTCAAAACAGCAGTTCAACACATGTATTATTCTGTAAATAAATGATAGAATCATCAACACTTGATTAATACCAAACCTGAATTTTTTTTCTATAAAATTAAAGAGTCTATAAACATGAATTATAATAAAACATCATATAATGAGGACAAGAGTCACAATATGAGAAAAAAACCTAGAAAAAATCCAAATAAAAAATTATGCTGCAACATCCACTTTTTCCGCACTTTCATAATTAGAACTGTATCACTTCATCAACAAAAAGTCTTCAAATTCTTCTTGGACCAACCTGATAATCAAGTAAATTAGCCCTGTTCATTCATCAGTCTATGTTAATCAAATCCGGATTCAACTAAGCATGATTATATGAAACTAAAATTTAAATCATTCTGCCATATATGCATTAATAGATACTCATCAATAAGAATGTCCTTAAACAAAATCATGATTCTAAAAGGATAATAAACAAGCAGCATGAAAAAACCAGTGATTTCTAATTCAATAGGTAATTTATATTAAGAGCTCAAAACATGATTTCCACTAATTTGCAACACCAATATAGAAATGTACTAAATAGAAAATTAAGGATACTACATTTTATGGTGAAAAGAGACAAGGAAACAGAAGTTCATGGAAGAATGTAATCATTCATTCTTATGACACATACACTATTATAACAGTATTAACAATGAAATATTGAAATAATGAAGGTGTAGAACCACAAGTCCATGAATGAAATAAAATAAAAGTGAAAAATGATGAATATAATGATGGGTTCCCTTATATAATTCTCTCTTTAATAATATAATAGTCTCTTAAAAAATAAATTCACCAACCTAAATAATAACTTATAATGACCCAAGATCTCAATTCATTCACTCTCCCTTTAGTGTGTTATGTTAGGTAGTGAAAAAATGATTTTGGATACAGTACTTTCACCTACCCATGGTAATTGGGAATGCATAATCACTCCTTTATCACCCCTCGCTCACCTGCATCATATTAGAAACGAATTAAAACTGTGGTAGTGTTAATTATAAACCAAATTAATAGAGAAAATCATGATAAAATTTAAGGGTTCATGGATATTAATTTAATACTCATATGGAAAAAATTTTATTTCTTGAAAATAACACATGAGAAATGAAAATATCAATTCATTTAAATCAATGGATTTTTATGGGTGAATTTCTCCATTAAAATTAAATAATTTTAAAAGTCATTATTCGAAAAGATTAAAACTAATGAATCCAATGGGTGTCATAACAAATCCCATGTAATGGAAGACTGATATTTCTATGAATGAACCAACCAATGAGTGCATAAGAGGAACAAGTCAACAAGAACATGTCCAAAAATTTATTATTTATTTATTTTATCCATAAAAGAATTAATTAGTTGTATATGTGTTTATCACTCACAAACAATAACTATTTTTCTTATATATTTCTTATTACTTCTTACATTTTTACTTGACACAAATATAAACACTATTAATCAACTATTTAAACTAGAAAACATGAATATGGAATTTAATTGGCCATTAATATAGATATATCCCATTTAAAATATTATTTAATGTACTAATTGAAAATATTCAAATGCAATTAGGTAATTTGGAATCAATATAATGTTATAATTCAAGTAAATATATCCTTATGGTTGTAAAATATTCAGGATATCATCTAGCAATGGCTAGTGGGATATTTTTCTAACATGCATTGGTGTTATCATGATTTATGAATGTATTACTTATCAATTTTGGTTTATATATTTGAGAGATATTTATGAAATTATATTTGTTATATATTAATATTATTTGATAAATTTTTTCTTGTTGTCTATGAGTGGAATCATATTTCTTCATACTATAGGATGTGATACCACTTAGGGATAGTGAAAGATTGAGTGGGAGGGGTTTTTTGTGTCATTTTTTGATGAGGGAGGATTTTTCATGTTTTATTTTACACTATATTACTATTCATATATTTCATTTACATTCATACATATAATGATTAATAAATTAAGGTAATTTTTAGATTTGATAAATTACTATTATTGTATATATTATTAATAGTAAGGGGATCAATTTTTTTACTATTAATGTAACTATATTTTTTTATCATCCTACTCCAATAAATTTTTAATATATACATAAATTTGTAATACTTTATGGTTTATATTGAATATTACTTGAGAACTAAACTTCTTTACTGAAACCCTTTGTGCATTTCATGGAGAAGATACCCATTTATTCAATGGAAATCTATTAGAATGCACGATTACTATGATGTTGTGTCTTATCACACCAATCCACATGAATGATAAAAACAAAAACATTTTGTTTGATATCATTTATGATATGTGTGACACTATTTATTGAGCAATATTATGAAATATATCTATCAAAAACCCATTATTCATTTCAAATTTTAGAACTTATTTAAATGAGGCACAAGTAAATTACAAATCAACTAAAATATAAGTACATTTATTTGTATTTTTCTTAAAAATCTAAATTAATTATCTTAGGATTCAATATAACTATTTTCCATAACATTCAAAAATTTATTTCTCATGAAAAAAGTATTATTGTTATAAATTAATTAAGTTGTTCCTCATCTTTAAGGAATTTTATATAAAAAATAAAATAAAATTGTGTATTGTAAATGTGATAGTGTTACACATTTATAAGATGTAATTTAATTGTAATTAATGCTATTTTTTATTAAAAATTAATTTAATAATTATCATATCAATTTTTTTTGTGTTTTATATATTGATACCAAAAAATACATATTAATAAAAATCATTCCAAATCTATTTTGATATCAATAAATTAATACATTCATTTAATAAGTTAAACACTCTATTGTTAGTTTCTTATAGCACGATATCTTTTTATCTAATAAGTTAATAAGGATATATTTTTATGAGGCCGAACATGAGGATTTTCTAAAATTGTATAATGGAGATTATTATAGGGGAAACATTGACAGACGTAAAATATAAATAATGACCCAGAAAAGTGTGTTTTTGTACTATCTTTTGGTATTTAAATGAACTAAATTAAATATATCATCAATGTTGTACACTAGGAAATATATCTAAACGAATCTAAATTCAACTTACCACCATTCTCATTGTAGATATATATTATTTTTATTGAATTTAATTTATGATACCCCAAAAAATCATTGATAAATATCGAAGCTATTATCTATTTATTACTTATCAAAATGTGATGATGTATTTAAAAATACAACTAAGGGTCACCAGCGACAGATTCTCATTATCTAAAACAATATATTTTATATATTAGTATTTTCCAGTCAAGTCATTACTAACTAAGGAAAACAATTCATTAATTTCTCTTTCTTGGATGTAATGGCCAAATGTTATATTTTTTAGAACGTATCCATGTCCAAAAATTCTAAATCTCAGAAACATGATAAGTTGGATATTAATGTAATATAATGAATTCATGAAAAAACATAATCCCATTAGTGAAACATTAGAAAATGAATATCTTGGGTTCTCATTATTAATATTTATCCACATTAGAAAGAATACAATACATCTCCCTATATCAATTGGTTTACAGTAATCATTAAATTTTGAAGATGTAATTGTTCTCAAAGATATGAGGTTGATAAAATATATATTCTTTGACCTTCCATTAGTATGAAAAATAGATAATTTTTCCTTAGTGAACATGAGGAAATCGGGAACGAGGATTATGAAATTTTATGGACTATAATATATTTATTTAAATTTTACTAGTCTAAAAATGTTTTCTTCTTAAAAAATTACATATTAAAATTTATTCCCATTTACTATTTTAAAAGATATTTTCAAATATTAATGTTGAGATTGACATTGTCATGAAGATATATTAGGTATCTTTTAAATAATGATGGTGTAATTGATAATCAAATACCATCCCATGTCCACTGTTAACCCAATAACAGATCTGACACTTACCTAGAACATAGGGCATTCCCAATCCCCATGAGTTTTTGACTGTCACCTGGCATCATATTAAATGAAGTTGGAACGAGTTTTCTCCAAACACTGTGTATGTATTTTAATGAGTTAGTAAGATGTAAAATGATAATATATAGATAGAAATATACCATAATTAAAACACCTATACATAATAAAATTATCTACATCAATGTACCATAAAAGTATGATAGATAACCTATGTCCCATATTATGCAACACTATATGTCCACAAATCAACATCAAGAACCTCCTTTAAGTGGTGATTTTCCCTAAATGAACCAAAAAGTAGATAAACTAAAAACACTTAAAGGCACATATGGGTTATGGAATAAAATCCCAACAGGGTCTCCAAAAGGATTCTCTAAAAGATCTCCGCAATTAATTAACCAAAAAATATTTCATCATTAAATAAATATATTGGGACTTTCAAAATGATATTTAAAATATTATTGATTTACATAAAAAAATATTGTAAATACATTAAACAAGTGTATTAAATTAAAATTATATATTATAAAGTTTATATAAATAAAAATGAATGTAAAACAATTTACAATAATGGAATATATTCATTTCAAATACAGAAATGAAATAAACATGGTCATATGAATAATGTTATCACAGTTTCATGCTATGAAAATCCACACATTCAAAGTCACATTAAAATATGTGTATTCAGACATCCCTTTTGTATGGCCATATGTGACTACATCACCATTCAAATAGGTTTTTGATGTGCTTAATTTTTATTTAGAACATTTAAAATCATATAGTTCTTTCCAATAACTAACTAACTACATGTGGAATGTATATTATCTATTAAAAAAATGATGATAAATTTATTGTAAGACTTCTTAAATAAAATTTAGAACATTCATCTTTTAAAATAAAAACATTATCCATTATAAAACAAAATGTGGGTTTTAATCAAAACATTTCATCTTCCAAGAATAAATACAGAAGATTATTTCAAAAACATTTCAATATATTTTTCACAAATTGAAATTTGAACTCAAAATCACCATATAAATTTCAAAATTCATATTCCAAAATAGAATTAAAAAAATAATTTTTTTAAAAATATCCATCAATTTAACAAATTTTAATTCAATAATTTAAATTTGAAGAAATTCCAACAATTTCACAATTACAAACCATTTCAAAAAAAATTGGGTTTTCCCAATTTCGTGCCAAAATAAAATTTCCAAAACCAAATCACATAAATCAATGGAATTGGGTTTTCAATAAGTTAATTTAATAACAATCCAATCTCACATATTAAAATAAAATAAATTTAATAAAATCATAAAATTTTGGGTTATTAAAATTGGAAAATCAAAATGGAACCACATACTTCGGTATCACTATAAAATCAATCCCTACGTCTTAACTGGGATTCACTGACAAATAATTATGGAAATAAAAATCAAAAAATTAATCATATGTTAGTGATCCAACACAAAGCAAATTGTATCTCTCCAAGACATAGAAATCTGCAAAACCCTAAGGAAGATAAGAGAAAGAGAGAGCGTGTGGACAATAGATAATTAGAATAGGAGACATACTAATAGAAGATCCAAAACCATTCTAAAAGCTTCAATTTTCTACTTTAGGGGTGCTGAGGAGCCCAAAATATCACATGGGAGATCATGAGGAAGAAAAAGTTCCATATGTGTTATAGTGGTCCACCGAATTCAAAATGCGTGTTTTATAAGATATTAAATAAAAATCTAGATTAAAAATCACATATGCATGGTTAGGTGGGGTGATCTACATAGTTTGGGAGAATAGGGCACCCTTGTCGTTCTCCTTTTATTTCAAGGTGCATGATTACTTCTGAGTGGGTTAATAGTTTTTCAAAAAGGGAAGCCACCATGCAAAATCCCTCTACCCTGGGTTTCACAGTTTTCCCTAGAATGGTACATTGTTTGGGAATACTGTAATCCATCTATAGTAAAACCCAAGATAGTAATTATTAACCATGTTTTCACCAAATAAAACCCAACAAACCCTTACCAAATTATGATAAAATGTGTGGTTTAGGAAAATTTGAAAATAGTAATAATATTTTACATCCTCCACAACATAGGGACATTCTATCCCATGAAATACTATGAATAAGATTACATTAGAAAAATATGAGGCCACTGGTCTATCAGAGAGCCTCCCTCCCCCATGTCTAATCTGTAACACCCTGAGATTTTATGAAAAATATTATTTTAATTTCATTAATGTCTTGTGTTGTATTCTACACCAAGATTACCTTGCACTATACGCAACACCGTATTAGCTTGCATTATATGCAACACTATTCTTGGATCGTGTTACACACAATTTTGATAATAGTTATACTACGTAACATTGAGTATATATATATATATATTCAATATATAAATGAAATATGGTTGGATTCTGTTATATGAAACAATGAAGGATTCTTTCACAACACGCAACCCTGACTTGGCTTGTATTACACGCAATCACGACCTTCCTTAATAGCGTGTGTTGTACGCAATACCGACTTTTAATAAACAACGATATATTATTATAATATTGTCATGAACAAGCCGTTATGAATAGTATTAACTAAATTTTGAGTTTTATAAGTATAATAAATTTAATTTAGTGATAAAATTCATGAAACATTGAACATGAATAGTCTCAAGAAAGATAATACAATTATCTACATCATAGGAATTTATTTAGAATTTTTAGGGATTAAATAATTATCATTTATTATGACACAAAGATGATGTAGTAATTGTATTATTAATGAAATATTGACATAATTGATGTTATAAATGACCAAATAAATGTAATTTGAGACTTTTTATGACTTACATTAATATTATAGGTTAATATGACATGTTATTGTTGATATAAGAAACTTGGTTCGAACTTATCATTCTGTTATGAATTTCATAAAAATCATGTACCAAAAAATGTCAAAATTGACATAAATTAGTTTTAAAAAAAAAATATTATATTATTAATTGTTATTTAATTCGTAAAAATCAAAGTTTTGGCCAAATGACTTATATAAGGATAGATATATTAATAATAACCAGCTTGGGGTTCGTTTGGCTTGTTATGGTACGTTTATTAACCATATAGTGTAAGAAAACAAAAAGACACGGTAAAAGTTAAATTATTTAACTTACAGTTAAATCTAATTGATATGGTTAAAATAATAACCTAAACTTGTCTAAATCCTATTGGATGAGAGGCTTTCGACCCATCCCCACATTAGCTTCGAAATAATACCCTTTGGAACCATTATAAACCGAATTTTACATTAATATAAAATAATATTTTGAGATTTTCCTAAGGTGCCCCTCTCCTCCCTTATAAAAGGGCACCTCCTCCCTCTCCTCCTCACACCACTTTGAGCATTCAAGCTCGGCCAAACCCTGCCAAAATCCCTTATCCACTTCCCTAGTATCATCCTAGAGGTCCTGGTATTCTTCGAAGACCATCCTTAGTTCTTTATGTGGAGGTTAATTGAAGGCGCGTCAAAAAGAGGTAATATCCATTACCAATCTTTTTCAATTTCTTTCTTCTTCAACATCTTCTTCATTAGTTGTTTCATGATAAAGTAATAACATAAGTATTTCTCATATACTGACATGTTATTATAAATATGAAACAACTCTAATTAACTTTCTATCCATCCTACAGAGAAAGGAAATCACCGCGTGTGCGTACGTACGGAATACCGTCTCTACGCCGTGGTGTAATCTATTTTCCGCCACCACCTTAATTGGAAGGGTATAATTATGTAATGAGTTACTATATATGATTATTATAAAGTTATATTTATACTGAAATAGTATACATACACTTCAACACAAGTTCACGATAATGAGAACGATATCATCGCTCGTGCGTACGTATGGACTACCGTCTCCACGATGCGATGAGATCGATTCTCCACATTAAACATTCATGAATGATTATAAAGAATATATAATGAATAATAATGAAATATAGGACATTTTAAATATACTGGATTTAAGTATATATATATATATGTATGTCATCTACTTACTTCCATTCAAGACAATAAGGAAAGGAAAACAACATTAATGTGTATGTACGGACTACCGTCTCCATGAACGGTGTGTTTCATTTCATTTATCTATCTATTATATATATATATATATACTGAATATATATGATATATAAATAATATTTTATATTCTGGATGTACGTAAATCATGATATAAGTAATAATAATGTCAAGAACAACAAGTCCAAACACCTACGATAAATGAAACGATTTTACCCAAAACGCTTCTTTAACAAGGAATTTACAAAAGAACGGGTAATATAAAGTCATAAGTGAACCATATATGATAACATAACAATGAATATGATTTTTTAATAAGATAATTACACTATTTAAATCATTATACAGGAGGTTCGGATACATACTAAGAATATCGGACATAAGGTAAGGGAAATATCACAATCTCATTTTTATCCGACATTGTTTATACTTTAGTATTTACTGGGGTGTATTTTATCATCCACATCCATGTTTCCTCAATATGTAATATTATTTCCATCCACCTACAATTTTTTAAATCCAATTTTACCCTTCGGTGAGTTTTTAGTAAAAGATAAGAAAGGAATCTTTTGTCGTTTTTCATACGATGTACTTTTTGAATTTTCCGACAATAGTACGAGAAGAATGTTTTTTTAAATTTTATGGCATGAATGGATTTTTAAAGAATTATTTCCAAGAATCTTCCTTTACAAGTTTTCATGTTTATTTTTAATCAACTTTTTTTGGATTAAAATTTTATGACATGTTAAGAAAGGAAAAATGTTTTTGAAGTAGAAAGTACATTTTCCTCAAGAATGGAGTTCACGTGTTTTATCAAAATTATTTTCCATCTAAGATAATATAGGTTTCTGTTTATATCACTATTATTACATTGATTTGATTATGTTGTGATGGAATTATTTTTATGATTTCCTTTATCTTATATGAATTGTTTTATGATGTCATGTTGTTTAAGAATCCCATTTTTATTACATGGGTTATGCAAGGATGTATGATTTATGAATTTTGTGGCACACATAAGAATGGTATCATTATGAGATGGGTGGGACCTATATCTCCCTCCAATGCATTGGGTAAATATTTTATATCTCATGAGATAGACATGGCTGGAATGGTAGGTTATACCGGTTCTGTGAAACAGGACTGAAACGAGGGTGACTCGGTTCAGAAAGGGACTTTGTCCACTAAGATAGTCTTGGCAATGAGTCTTGACTAAAAAGAAATGATTCTCTATGATTATGTGTGTATGCCACAAAGATTAATGTTTTATGTTATGATTATTGGGATTACATTTCACAACTATGATTTATCCCATGTTATGAAATTATGATCTCTTTTGCAGGTTAAGATTTCCAAAAGATATGTTCTTATGAATATGATGTGATTGATATTTCTTTTATTTACCCTTACTGAGCATTTGAGCCCACCCTTTTATGTTTTCTTTTCCCCAGGATATAAAGAAAGGATTTAGGTTTAAAAAAAGAAGATCTTTATGGGAGATGTTGAAGATCTTTCACCACAATTAGAAGATTTTATTCCGAGTTTCCAAAGACACTAAACTATTACGATCCTTGTGTGTGTGTTTTTGTTATGTACTAAGTATTCCGCAAAAGTAATGTAATATCCATGTACGTTAAGCTTCGGGTATCTATAGTTGGTATCAAAGGAAAGGTTTAGTCAACCTTTGGAAACTATGATGCGAAAACAATAGTGAGATCCCCAGAGATATTTCTAAGGTATGTCTAGGGATGTCCCTAAGGATAAGTATATGTATAGGATATAGTCCTAGAACTACGGTAACGATCTCAAAATTTAACCTAAGATGTTAGATATTGATTGTACTCCCCCTTTACTATGTTGTTTTCTCTAGCATGATTTTTTCCTCTCACAAGATTCTTTTTGTGTTTTAGTTAATGGAGGGAACCAGAAGGAATTCGGTTAACATTGGATCCAATGGACAAATTGGTGACTATGAGCAAAACAATTATGTAATTCTACGAGACAAAGATATTATGATTATGCCGAATTAGTCATCGCAATATATGATTAACAAGGTGAAATTTAGTGGTATGCCTAATTCATCAAAGAAGTGGAAGATAAACTATTATTCATGTTCGCATGTTGAGGAGAATAAAGAAAGGAAGATTGATATTTCTAATGAAGGGAAGAAGAACCTTGAGGAATACCTCAAATGGAGGGACTGATGTTATCTATGTGGAGAAAAGGGTCATAGTGTGACAGACTATTATGGAGTTCAATGTCTTATTTGTGGAGAATATGGGCATTACCCAACTCAATGACCTGACCTAAAAAGTTACTTCTAAATCAAGGAAGGACATATTCTAGGACAATCATGGAAGTGGATGGACTGAAGTGTTTATGTATTGGTATTCATGAATAATGTTTTTGAGGTACTTTTATAGTGTATTGAAATATTTATGTATTGGTCTATTGTGGTTTTCAATAATTTTAAGGTACCGGTAACCATGAAAAGTGATTCAAACATTTTGGAAAGTGGATGATATGCGCATAATGAAGGGATAAGGAGAAAATGAAATGTTTGACAGTATTCATGAGATCATGATTGATATAAGTACTAAGTGATATCATGGTTTAAGTATATAGAATTTTGAGGATTTTGGTATGAGAAAGTGTTAACTTTTAACTACAATCATGTTTTCACTAAGGTTCAATGGGTATTCAAGAGAACACATGATTATGGCCTTTGAATGTTTGGAATGTGACCAACAAGTCATATCTTATGATATATGGGGATCAACGATGGTATTAAATATCTGGTAATCATTTTCACTATATTATGAGAGTGGACTGTAGTTTTATGGATAAGCCTAAAGATTAGAATGGATTATTTTGGACATAAGGTAGTATTGTTTAAGGATAAAAGTTTTTTTGATATTATTAATGGGATGTTATAGTAATATAGTTTTAGAAAAAAGACAACCTGCAGGATGGGCAATAGCCCATCGCGTCGGAAAAGGCCATGGGAATCGAACCCACAACCGAAGTGCGACTGACCTTTATCGCCTACCACTGGCCTAGAAGATGTCTCTGGTTAGTATAAACTAGTTTTATTTTATAAAGGGGTATGATATATGAAATATATGTTCATTTTTGGAACCATATACGATTAATCTAACCATAATATGGACTTATAACTTTTGCTAACCTTTTGTTTGAAAGAGATGGAATGACCCATCATTCTATCACATGTTCTTCTAACACATCACGAATAAAAAATTCAACTTCATTTCTTTAAGGGATGAAGTGGAAATTGTTCAATTCACTAACAACGGTGAGATTGTACCAAAATCATGCAAGTATTTCTTTTAATTCATCAACTTTAGGGAAATGATCTTGAAAACAAAAAATGTTGTCCTAGTTCCCTTATATCCAATGAATCAGATGGTACCTTAGATCATCACAAATCAATAGCTTTGTGATTGTTGGCTTTTTCATAGCCATGCTCTCTGCCACTCTCCATCAGAACTTGATGGTTATATTTTTCTCCCATATCCATATTTTAACCTATGTTATCCTATGTGGAAACCCCGTGATGAGTTAATTTGGGTAACCATTACATTTCATAATTTAGTTTTTAAAAGACATGTTTTTGTATTCCTTTTTACGATCTGGGTTTCTATTAAACAATCTTTCGAGTAGTAAACCATTTATAGCCCTGATGAATTTCGAGGGCGAAATTCATTTTAAGGGGGGTAGAATGTAACAC
Source organism: Viscum album (assembly GCA_963277665.1). NCBI lineage: Eukaryota > Viridiplantae > Streptophyta > Magnoliopsida > Santalales > Viscaceae > Viscum > Viscum album. The sequence goes on along the minus strand of OY728129.1, from coordinate 607,722,737 downwards.
CCCGAGATTTTATGAAAAATATTCTTTTAATTTCATTAATTTCTTGTGTTGTAGTCTACACCAAGATTACCTTGCGCTATACGCAACACCGTATTAGCTTGAAGTATACGAAACCCTATTCTTGGATCGTGTTACACACAATTTTGATAATAGTTATTCTACACAACATTGAGTATATATATATATATTAATGTATAAATGAAATATGGTTTGATTCTGTTATATGAAACAACGAAGGATTATTTCACAACACGCAACCCTGACATGGCTTTCATTACACGCAATCGCGACCTTCCTCAATAGCGTGTGATGTACACAATACCGGGTTTTAATAAACAACTATATATTATTATAATATTGTCGTGAACTAGCCGTTATGAATAGTATTAACTAACTTATGAATTTTATAAGTATAATAATTTTAATTTAGTGATAAACTTCATGAAACATCAAACATGAATAGTCTCCATAAAGCTAATACAATTATCTAAATCATAGGAATTTATTTAGAATTTTTAGGTATTAAATAATTATCATTTATTATGACACATAAATGATGTAGTAATTGTCTTATTAATGAAATTTTGACATAATTGATGTTATAAATGCCCAAATAAATGTAATTTGAGACTTTTCATGACTTAAATTAATTTTCTACGTTAATATGAAATGTTATTGTTGATATAAGTAACTTGGTTCGAAATTATCATTCTGTTATGAATTTCATAAAAATCTTGTACCAAATAGTGTCAAAATTGATCTAAATTAGTTTTTAAAACAAATATTATATTATTAACAGTTATTTAATTCCTAAAAATCTAAGTTTCCTCAAAATGACTTAGATAAGGATTGATATATTAATAATATACACCTTGGGGTTCTTTTGTCTTGTTATGGTACGCTTATTAACCATATAGTGTAAGAAAACAAAAAGACACGGTAAAAGTTAAATTATTTAACTTAGAGGTAAATCTAATTGATAAGGTTAAAATAATAACCTAAACATGTTTAAATACAATTGGATGAGAGTATTCCGACCCATCACCACTTTAGCTTCGAAATAAGACCCTTTGAAACCATTATAAACCGAATTTGACCTTAATATAAAATAATATTTTGAGATTTTCCTAAGGTTCCCCTCTCCTCCCTTATAAAAGGGCACCTCCTCCCTCTCCTCCTCACACCACTTTGAGCATTCAAGCTCGGCCAAACCCTGCCATAATCCCTTCTCCACTTCCCTAGTATCATCCTAGAGGTCCTGGTATTCTTCAAATACCATCCTTAGTTCTTTATGTGGAGGTTAATTGAAGGCGCGTCAAAAAGAGGTAATATCCATTACCAATCTTTTTCAATTTCTTTCTTCTTCAACATCTTCTTCATTAGTTGTTTCATGATAAATTAATAACATAAGTATTTCTCATATACTGACATGTTATTATAAATATGAAACAACTCTAATTAACCTTCTATCCTTCCTACAGAGAAAGGAAATCACCGCGTGTGCGTACGTACAGAATACCGTCTCTACGCCGTGGTGTAATCTATTTTCCGCCACCACCTTAATTGGAAGGGTATAATGATGTAATGAGTTACTATATATGATTATTATAAAGATATATTTATACTGAAATAGTATACATACACTTCAACACAAGTTCACGATAATGAGAAAGATATCATCGCTCGTGCGTACGTATGGACTACCGTCTCCACGATGTGATGAGTTCGATTCTCCACATTAAACATTCATAAATGATTATAAAGAATATATAATGAATAATAATCAAATATAGGACATTTTAAATATACTGGATTTAAATATATATATATATGTATGTCATCTACTTACTTCCATTCAAGACAATAAGGAAAGGAAAACAACATTAATGCGTATGTACGGACTACCGTCTCCATGAACGGTGTGTTTCATTTCATTTATCTATCTATTATATATATATATACTGAATATATATGATATATAAATAATATTTTATATTCTGGAAGTACGTAAATCATGATATAAGTAATAATAATGTCAAGAACAACAAGTCCAAACACCTACGAAAAATGAAACGATTTTACCCAAAACGCTTCTTTAACAAGGAATTTACAAAAGAACGGGTAATATAAAGTCATAAGTGAACCATATATGATAACATAACAATGAATATGATTTTTTAATAAGATAATTACACTATTTAAATCATTATACAGGAGGTTTGGATACATACTAAGAATATCGGACATAAGGTAAGGGAAATATCACAATCTCATTTTTATCCGAGATTGTTTATACTTTAGTATTTACTGGGGTGTATTTTATCATCCACATCCATGTTTCCTCAATATGTAATATTATTTCCATCCACCTACAATTTTTTAAATCCAATTTTACCCTTCGGTGAGTTTTTAGTAAAAGATTAGAAAGGAATCTTTTGTCGTTTTTCATACGATGTACTTTTTGAATTTTCCGACAATAGTACGAGAAGAATGTTTTTTTTAACTTTTACGGCATGAATGGATTTTTAAAGAATTATTTTCAAGAATCTTCCTTTACATGTTTTCATGTTTATTTTTAATCAACTTATTTTAGATTAAAATTTTATGACATGTTAAGAAAGGAAAAATGTTTTTGAAGTAGAAAGGACATTTTCCTCAAGAATGGAGTTCACGTGTTTTATCAAAATTATTTTCCATCTAAGATAATATAGGTTTCTGTTTCTATAACTATTATTACATTGATTTTATTATGTTGTGATGGAATTATTTTTATGAATTCCTTTATCTTATATGAATTGTTTTATGATGTCATGTTGTTTAAGAATCCCATTTTTATTACATGGGTTATGCAAGGATGTATGATTTATGAATTTTGTGGCACACATAAGAATGGTATCATTATGAGATGGGTGGGACCTATATCTCCCTCCAATGCATTGGGGAATGATTTTATATCTCATTAGATAGACATGGCTGGAATGGTAGGTTATATGGGTTTAGTGAAACAGGACTGAAACGAGGGTGACTCGGTTCAGAAAGGGACTTTGTCCACTAAGATAGTCTTGGCAATGAGTCTTGACTAAAAAGAAATGATTCCCTATGATTATGTGTGTATGCCACAAAGATTAATGTTTTATTTTATGATTATTGGGATTATATTTCACAACTATGATTTATCCCATGTTATGAAATTATGATCTCTTTTGCAGGTTAAGATTTCCAAAAGATATGTTCTTATGAATATGACGTGATTGATATTTCTTTTGTTTACACTTACTGAGCATTTGAGCCCACCCTTTTATGTTTTCTTTTCCCCAGGATATAAAGAAAGGATTTAGGTTTAAAAAAAGAAGATCTTTATGGGAGATGTTGAAAATCTTTCACCACGATTAGAAGATTTTATTCCGAGTTTCCAAAGACACTAAACTATTACGATCCTTGTGTGTGTGTTTTTGTTATGTACTAAGTATTCCGCAAAAGTAATGTAATATCCATGTACGTTAAGCTTCAGGTGTCTATAGTTGGTATCAAAGGAAAGGTTTAGTCAACCTTTGGAAACTAAGATGCGAAAACATTAGTGAGATCCCCAGAGATATTTCTAAGGTATGTCTAGGGATGTCCCTAAGGATAAGTATATGTATAGGATATAGTCCTAGAACTACGGTAACGATCTCAGAATTTAACCTAAGATGTTAGATATGGATTGTACTCCCCCTTTACTATGTTGTTTTCTCTAGCATGATTTTTTCCTCTCAAAAGATTATTTTTTTGTTTTAGTTAATGGAGGGAACCAGAAGGAATTCGGTTAACATTGGATCCAATGGACAAATTGGTGACTATGAGCAAAACAATTGTGTAATTCCACGAGATAAAGATATTATGATTATGCCGAATCATTCATCGCAATATATGATTAACAAGGTGAAATTTAGTGGTATGCCTAATTCATCAAAGAAGTGGAAGATAAACTATTTTTCATGTTCGCATGTTGAGGAGAATAAAGAAAGGAAGATTGATATTTCTAAAGAAGGGAAAAAGAACCTTGAGGAATACCTCAAATGGAGGGACTGATGTTATCTGTGTGGAGAAAGGGGTCATAGTGTGACAGACTATTATGGAGTTCAATGTCTTATTTGTGGAGAACATGGGCATTACCCAACTCAATGACCTGACCTAAAAAGTTACTTCTAAATCAAGGAAGGACATATTCTAGGACAATCATTGAAGTGGTTGGACTAAAGTTTTTATGTATTGGTATTCATGAATAATGTTGTTGAGGTACTTTTATAGTGTATTGAAATATTTATGTATTGGTCTATTGTGGTTTTCAATAATTTTAAGGTACCGGTAACCATGAAAAGTGATTCAAATATTTTTTTAAAGTGGATGATATGCGCATAATGAAGGGATAAGGAGAAAATGAAATGTTTGATAGTATTCATGAGATCATGATTGATATAAGGACTAAGTGATATCATGGTTTGAGTATATAGAATTTTGAGAATTTTGGTATGTAGAATGTGTTAACTTTTAACTACAATCATGTATTCACTAAGGTTCAATGGGTATTCAAGAGAACACATGATTATGGCCTTTGAATGTTTGGTATGTGACCAACAAGTCATATCTTATGATATATGGGGATCAACGATGGTATTAAATCTCTGGTAATCGTTTTCACTATATTATGAGAGTGGACTGCAGTTTTATGGATAAGCCTAAAGATTGGAATGGATTATTTTGGACATAAGTTAGTATTGTTTAAGGATAGGAGTTTTTTTTGATATTATTAATGGGATGTTATAGTAATATAGTTTTAGAAAAAGGACAACCTGCAGGATGGGCGACAACCCATTGCGTCGGACAAGGCCATGGGAATCGAACCCACAACCGAAGTGCGACTGACCTTTATCGCCTACCACTGGCCTACAAGATGTCTCTGGTTAGTATAAACTAGTTTTATTTTATAAAGCGGTATGATATATGAAGTATAAGTTCATTTTTGGAACCATATACGATTAATCTAACCATAAGATGGACTTATAACTTTTGCTAACCTTTTGTTTGAAAGAGATGGAATGACCCATCATTATATCACATGATCTGCTAACACATCACGAATAACAAATTCAACTTCATTTATTTAAGGGATGAAGTGGAAATTTTTCAATTCACTAACAACGGTGAGATTGTACCAAAATCATGCAAGTATTTCTTTTAATTCATCAACTTTAGGGAAATGATCTTGAAAACCAAAAATGTTTTCCTAGTTCCCTTATATCCAATGAATCAGATGGTACCTTAGATCATCACAAATCAACAGCTTTGTGATTTTTGTCTTTTTCATAGCCATGCTCTCTACCACTCTCCATCAGAACTTGATGGTTATATTTTTCTCCCATATCCATATTTTAACCTATGTTATCCTATGTCGAAACCCCGTGATGAGTTAATTTGGGTAACCATTACATTTCATAATTTAGTTTTTAAAAGACATGTTTTGGTATTCCTTTTTACCATCTGGGTTTCTATTAAACAATCTTTCGAGTAGTAAACCATTTATATCCCTGAAGAATTTCGAGGGCGAAATTCATTTTAAGGGGGGTAGAATGTAACACCCCGAGATTTTATGAAAAATTTTCTTTTAATTTCATTAATTTCTTGTGTTGTATTCTACACCAAGATTACATTGCGCTATACGCAACACCGTATTAGCTTGCAGTATACGAAACACTATTCTTGGATCGTGTTACACACAATTTTGATAATAGTTATTCTACGCAACATTGAGTATATATATATATATATATATTAATGTATAAATGAAATATGGTTGGATTCTGTTATATGAAACAACGAAGGATTATTTCACAACACGCAACCCTGACATGGCATTCATTACACGCAATCGCGACCTTCCTCAATAGCGTGTGATGTACACAATACCGGGTTTTAATAAACAACTATATATTATTATAATATTGTCGTGAACTAGCCGTTATGAATAGTATTAACTAACTTTTGAATTTTATAAGTATAATAATTTTAATTTAGTGATAAACTTCATGAAACATCAAACATTAATAGTCTCCAGAAAGCTAATACAATTATCTAAATCATAGTAATTTATTTAGAATTTTTAGGGATTAAATAATTATCATTTATTATGACACATAAATGATGTAGTAATTGTCTTATTAATGAAATATTGACATAATTGTTGTTATAAATGACCAAATAAATATAATTTGAGACTTTTCATGACTTAAATTAATTTTCTAGGTTAATATGAAATGTTATTGTTGATATAAGTAACTTGGTTCGAAATTATCATTCTGTTATGAATTTCATAAAAATCATGTACCAAATAGTGTCAAAATTGACATAAATTAGTTTTTAAAACAAATATTATATTATTAATAGTTATTTATTTCCTAAAAATCTAAGTTTCTGCAAAATTACTTAGATAAGGATTGATATATTAATAATATACACATTGGGGTTCTTTTGTCTTGCTATGGTACGTTTACTAACCATATAGTGTAAGAAAACAAAAAGACACGGTAAAAGTTAAATTATTTAACTTAGAGTTAAATCTAATTGATAAGGTTAAAATAATAACCTAAACTAGTTTAAATACAATTGAATGAGAGTATTCCAACCCATCACCACTTTATATTCGAAATAAGACCCGTTGAAACCATTTAAAACCGAATTTGACCTTAATATAAAATAATATTTTGAGATTTTCCTAAGGTTCCCCTCTCCTCCCTTATAAATGGGCACCTCCTCCCTCTCCTCCTCACACCAATTTGAGAATTCAATCTCGGCCAACCCATGAAAAAATCTCTTCTCCACTTCCATAGTATCATCCTAGAGGTCCTGGTCTTCTTCAAAGACCAACCTTTGTTCTTTAAGTGGAGGTTAAGTGAAGGCGCGTCAAAAAGAGGTAATATCCATTATAGATCTTTTTCAATTTCTTTCTACTACAACTTATTCTTTTTTAGTTGTTTCATGATAAATTAATAACATAAGTATTTCTCATATACTGATATGTTATTATAAACATGAAACAACTCTAATTAACCATATATCCATCCTACGGAAAAAGGAAATCACCACACGTGCGTACGTACGGAATACCGTCTCCATGCCGTGGAGTAATCTATTTTCCACCACCACCTTAATTGGATGGGTATAATGGTGTTACGAGTAACTATATATGATTATTATAAATTGATATTGATACTGAAATAGTATACATACACTTCAACAGAAGTTCACGATCATGAGAACGATATCATCGCTCGTGCGTACGTACGGACTACCGTCTCCACAACGCGATGAGATTCATTCTCCACATTAACCATTCATGAATGATTATAAAGTATATATAATGAATAATAATGAAATATATGACATGTTAAATCTACTGTATTTATGCATATATATATATATGTCATCTACTTACTTCCATTCAAGACAATAAGGAAAGGAAAACAACGTTCATGCGTACGTACGGACTACCGTCTCCATGAACGGTGTGTTTCATTTCATTTATCTATATATTATATATATATACTGAATATATATGATATATAAATCATATTTTATATTCTGGGAGTAAGTAAATCATGATATAAGTAAAAATAATGTCAAGAACAACAAGTCCAAACACCTACGATAAATGAAAGGATTTTACCCAAAACGCTTCTTTAACATGGAATTTACAAAAGAATGGGTAATATAAAGTCATAATTGAACCATATATGATATCATAAAAATGAATATGATTCTTTAATAAGTTAATGACACTATTTAAATCATTATACAGGAGGTTCGGATACGTACAAATCATATCGGACATAAGGTAAGGGAAATATCACAATCTCATTCTTATCCGAGATTGTTTATACTTTAGTGTTTACTGGGGTGTATTTTATCATCCAAATCCATGTTTCCTCAATGTGTAATATTATTTCAATCCACCTACAATTGTTTAAATCCAATTTTACCCTTCGTTGAGTTTTTAGTAAAATATATTTAAGAATATTTTTTTGTTTTTCATACGAGGTACTTTTTGAATTTTCTGAAAAAAGTACGAGAAGAATGTTTTTTTAACTTATATGCCATGAATGGATTTTTAAAATTTTTTTTCCAAGAATCTTACTTTACAAGTTTTCATGTTTATTTTTAATCAACCTTTTTTAGATTAAAATTGAATGACATGTTAAGAAAGGAAAAATATTTTTGAAGTAGAAAGGATATTTTCCTCAAGAATGGAGTTCAAGTGTTTTATCAAAATTATTTTCCATCTAAGATAATATAGGGTTATGTTTCTATCCATATTATTAAATTGATTTGATTATGTTGTGATGGAATTATTTTTATGAATTCCTTTATCTTATATGAATTATTTTATGATGTCATGTTGTTTAAGAATCCCATTTTTATTACATGGGTTATGCAATGATGTATGATTTATTAATTTTGTGGCACACATAAGAATGGTATCATTATGAGATGGGTGGGACCTATATCTCCCTCCAATGCATTGGGTAAAGATTTTATATCTCATAAGATAGACATGGTTGGAATAGTAGGTTATACCGGTTCAGTGAAACAGGACTGAAACGATTGTGACTCGGTTCAGAAAAGGACTTTGTCCACTAAGATAGTATTGGCAATGAGTCTTGACTAATAAGAAATGATTCTCTATGATTATGTGTGTATGCCACAAAGTTTCATGTTTTATGTTATGATTATTGGGATTACATTTCACTACTATGATTTATCCCATGTTATGAAATTATGATCTATTTTGCAGGTTATGATTTCCAAAAGATATATTCTTATGAATATGATGTGATTGATATATCTTTTGTTTACACTTACTGAGCATTTGAGCTCAACCTTTTATGTTTACTATTCCCCAGGATATAAAGAAAGGATTTAGGTTTAAAAAAAGAAAATCTTTATGGGATATGTTGAAGATCTTTCACCACGATTAGAAGATTTTATTCCGAGTTTCCAAAGACACTAAACTATTACGATCCTTGTGTGTGTGTTTTTGTTATGTACTAAGTATTCTGCAAAAGTAATGTAATATCCATGTACGTTAAGCTTCAGGTATCTACATAATCTAAATAAGAAACGTTCTACCATAGCAGTCAAGATAATGATATCATCATCCCATGAATTTACTTGGTTTATGAATCAAAAATCCTGAGTAGATGTTTAGTCATAGATAAATCTAGTTTAACCTCAAGATCACTTGGGCTCAGAACATGAGTTGGATTAGATAATCACTTTCGTACCTAAGTTATAAAAAATGAATTATATATCAAAATGAGTTATGATGGAACTTCTATTGGAGAAGTCAAATTTCCCACATTTTCAAAAACCATTAAATGTCCTACAAAACATAGACCAATATTACCTTACCACACAGTCCATTGAAATACCAATTGTGGTGAAACATTCAAGAACTACTGGTCACCAACTAAGAACTCACACCATCTATAACGATGTTCATCATAATATATATAACTGATTTGTCTGTTAATGTTCTTTAAATAATAATATAAATCATTATTGTCATTTCCTAAACCATGCTTGGTCCAAACAACAAAATTTCACCAATATTCAACCTACACAAATGAGAATTACAATTCCAACAGAAAAATACCCTAAATGGGGCTATTAAAATCATGTATTGCTAACTGTTATTTATGAAAACCCAACCAGACCCAAAAAGTCATCCTAATATTCACCAAAGTCATGAACATACAAATATATCAAATCACAAAAAATTCATTATAACACACTATGCCTAGACATTTGACAGAGGAAGGCATGTAGTGATCAAAGGGACCTAAGATCCTAGTTCTGCCTGAATGCATTTATAAAATGATATATTGAATGAGGATCCCTATTAGAGACTATAACAGATGGTACTACATGAAAATGGACTATCTCTTTGACATATATATTTCATAACTCCAAACCCATGGTTGTATCACGAGTCAGTGTAATGTGTGCCGACATATTCAACAGTTCTTTCATATACCATATCACATTATAAATATTTTTTATGAGCAATTCCATCATCAAATTCCAGAGAGGAATAAACCCACTTCTAACAAGGAATTAAAAATGGACGATGTAAGCTAAACCATTTTTGGTTCTCATGCTTGAACTATTACCCACATATTACAATAACAAAGAGATTCATGAATGTCCCAAAAGAACATATCGAATAGTATTGTCTCTTCATGTCATAGATAATCTATGTGGTTCCTTGGTGAACAACCCACTGGGATTTATTGAAACCCCACATATGAACTATTGTTTCCACTAAATAAATAATAAATAAATTCTCAAAGCATATAATTTCCATTGGGGATAAATATCAATCTAGTATGAACCCCCCAATATAAATAGAATCTCTAATTATATGTATCCCATCATTAAGATTCTGATCGTGAATAATCATTTTTAGAAGAATAGTTGTCAAATGGAAACTGGATAAGGAATACTTCACCAATGAATCGTAGTATACAATATGAAAATTTTCAAATATATTTATATTTTTCGACTGTTATGATTATTCATTCACTTCCAAGGTATGAATTTTGTTTCTCAATGAATATTCAATGACACTCACATTCCCCAGGGTGGAGGTGATATAGAAAATGAAAGACAACATCAATTCCACAAAATTCCTCTAGGGTAGATTTAAATCTTTTTTAGATAATTAATAACTCAACCATTTGTTGTATGAAAACACTATAAACCCTTCTATGTAAATCAAATTCATAAAAATATTAATTATATTTATCATGGCATCATGTTCAACTTCATGGGTCAGATAATTATTCTGATATGGATGAATTTAATGAGACCTATAAGAAATTACCAGATCACTTTTCATAAGAAAAAAATCCCAACACTATCCCAATTAAAAATATATGACCACATATCCTTTTTATGGCCGTAGGAAGATTCAACACTATATAATTTTTCAAAATAAAATTTAGATCAATAAAAGATATCTGTCGATTTTCATTCCAAGAAAAATTTCTTCCCTTTTGAGTTAGAGGATTCATCAAAGAAGATAACATTTAGATGTCCTTTACACACAGTCTATATTATCCAGCTAATCTTCTGAAGCTCTAAATCATGAAATCATTTCTTGGTTGTTCCCATGTCATAATAGAATTTACCATTTTTGGATCTTCTGAAACACTATGATCCAAAATCATGTATCCAAAAAACATCACATCCTGAATCTATAAATCACAATTCCAAATCATATCATATAGTCCTTGATTTCTCAAAAATTCTATAACTAGTCTCAGATAACACACATTATCTTCAATACAAATAGAATAAATATTGATTTCATCCAGAAAAATACCATTTATATATCTAGATACTCATGGAAAATAATTTTCCTTAAATCAATAAACACTATAGCAGCATTGGTTTGACTAAAGGACATAACAAGGTACTCCTAATGGATGTTCCAACTAACAAATGAGGTTTTTTGGTCACGATATTATTTAATCCTAATTTTATGATTACTATATTAAGCTTCAATATTTGAGAAAAAAATTTCCCATTACATTAGATCAAATATATCAACATTCTATGGCAAAAAATACATGTTCTCTGTCGTAAAATGGTTGATTTTTCTAAAATACACATAAATGTATTGTGAATCATAATCCTTCATATGATAATTAACTAGAGACACAAAAGGTGAAAAACATATGTTTATAAATTATTTCTCTTTAAGGTTATCAAACCGAGTTTGAAATCCTTCATTTCATGTGGTTCCATATTATAAGGGGGAATAGAAATTGGTTGAGTACTAAGCACTGATTCTATAGAAAACATTAACTCTCTTACCATTAGAAAACTAGAGAAGTCAGAAGTGAACATGTTAGGAAACTTATAAAAAACTGGTGGAAGATCAATGCTCATGGATTCTATCACCTTATCCAATAAAAAAATAGATATCGCATACCCGAATTCTAGTTAATAATTTATAACTCTAGTCATCCCCTGGTCTATTTCTCATTTAATGAATTGGAAAACCCCATATGATCCAATGATGGAGACCCATAAAAGATAATAGTAAATCATTTATTTATTAGTAGTGATCCAATCCATCTCAAATACAATTTCATATAGTATAATTCTGAGAAACAGAAGAGTACAATCATTATCAACATCTGATAGAGAGAAAATACAAGAGGGTCTATAAAGACCCTACACAATCATTATAACAAGGTCTGTAATAATATACATTACACGTGAAGAAAGTTCCATAGTATGATATAAAGCATTAATAATATATGTTGAAATAAATTAATGAGATGAAACATAATCAAATAATAAAGTCGTAAATTATGAGGCTCTAGTAATGTTTTCACTAACAGTAACTGAACTCATATATGATTCCTTTAGAGAATATTCCACGTCATAAAGATAATTTATTTCATATTTCTATGTATAAAACCCCCTTTTCATTGAAAATTATGATTTTAACACAATCATAGAAGGTGATGATGATCTTGTTACACTATGGGGAGTGAAATAAAGATGGATGATGATTGAAAGGTGGCCCAAGAGTATTCAGGATCCACATATCATTGGTGACTATGTGAAATCCCTATTTTATTTCCCTAACATTCCACACATGTAACAAATTCATGAAAGTATTCCATGAACATCATTAGGTTTCAAAGTCCCAATATATCATGAACCACGTCTGAAATCATTATTCATTCACTTTCCATTAATTTATGTTTCACTGCCACTAGGAGAGAAACAAACTACATTCAATAAAAAATGTTCATCAACATCCATTTCGACCATCAATGATGTTTTAAACATATCATGATAAGAAGGAAAAATTAGAAATAAAACATAATAGAAAATATTTGGTCGATGTTCCATCTTAAAACATCGAGCCTTAACCATCTCATTCGATACAATATCTGGTGCGAACATCCCAAGGTCAGTAATTCTATTTTCATACACTATTATTTTTGTGTCTGCCTGATCAATTTTGAAAAGCTCTATAGACATGGAAAAAATTATCAATGGCAGAAAGAATTGGTTTGGGAAAATAACATTGATTTCATTCCACTCAAACCCTTCATTAATATTTACAATCACAATCACATACCACCATCTCCTCTTAGATAATTCAATATTGAAGATTATATATATCACCATAATTTACTCAATACAATCCATGAAATTGAACTAAATCACTGTACTTTTCACTTATTCCTCAGCATTAGGAGGATCAATGAATCCTATGTAATCTAAAAGATTTCGGTGGAGGAATTTCTGAAGGATATTCTATAGTTAAACCTTTTGATGTTCCAAAGATGGATCCTGAACGAGAGCTAGGTGTGATAGTTGTCCTTGATTATAAACAATATGCACAATCACCTCAACCGTGATCGGGTCCACTAAAGGATTTGCTAACTGAGGTTCATAAATAAATCTCTCTTGAATCCAATTCAGATATCTTATTGGAGGTACGATTATACACAACTTCAGCAGATAAAAAATTAGACAATAGATTAACACTCAAAATTTTAAAAGGGATAAATTAATTGCAATATATTGACACAATATTTGGATTTCAATATATCAAAATAATGTTTTTGTAAAAGAGTAGAAATATTACTCATTGTGTCTTTCCCAAACCACTCCTAGTGACTTATGGTTAATATCGGCGAGACCTGTTCAGGAACATAATCATAACTACTTAATATATCCCGTAAGGAATAAAGAAATGCATACACACATCAATGGAATATTAAAAACCTACTCATCTGATAGAAATTTTTCACAAACCATCATGATTACCTTGGTAACCTAATAACCAATCCAGAACTTACATAGCCAGAAGGGAATTCTCAATCACCATTGTTTGGTGACTATAATGTCACATTATACAAAATAGATGTGTGAAATAATATTCGACAAACTTTGTTGATGAACATAAAAATGTGTATATTCATTCAAAAGAAACTCAATAGGGAGAAATGAACTAGAAATTGAGTAGGCATAAAATGTAAATTTACAAAACCAATGTTGTAGAAATATAGGATTGATAACCCTAGTCATACTAGATTCAACACTACTTTTCTTTAGATCAATAGTTATACCCACTTCAAAGTTGTGGTTTTCCCCTACACAAACCTCAAAAGAGATAATGGAAAAACACGTGAAGGCATAGGAAGTGTGTGAGCTAAAATCCTAGTATTGTGTCACAAAAAAATCAATAAAATATACAAACATTTAATTAATCAAATAATGATATTTATTTTCTAAATAAATAGGATTGGCATTTCAAAAACAAATTTTAAAAAATGATTTTTTAATTTTAAAATTATGGAAATACTTGAAAAAAATTTCATAATATAACATTTTATATAAATGACATTATATAAATCATAATTCCCATATAATAGTTTACAATAAGGAAATATTTTAATTTAAAATACAAAAAATAAATCAATATGGTCATATGACTAATTGTGGGATATTTTATGGATAATGGACAACATATACATAGTGTTAAATGAAAATATGTGTATAACCGTGCCGATTAATTAAAACCTAACGATACTTTCTCCCCACCCCCTTTGGGGATGTGACATGATATATTTATGTTATGGAGAGTTGTAAGACATAATTTTTTTCTAATAACTCATTAATTATATAAGTATTTCATATGATCTAATAACATATCAATGTTGTTCAATTTACATTATGACTTCTCAAAATAGAATTCAACCCATTCTCTAGTTCAAATTTGAAATCTATTTATTTAAAAGAAAAAATGGGTTTTTAATCAAAATAGGATATTTTCCAAGATAAAACCAAAGCATTATATTAAAACCATTTGAAGCTATTTTTCACAAATATAATCTTGAAATTAATTTACAAAAGTCAAATTCATAATAAAAATTCCTCATGTAAATTAATAAATTTAATATTTAATAAATTTCTATAAATATAAAAAACTAAATATGAACAATATAAATTCTTCTAAATTGCATAAATTTAAAAAAATTACCCCATTTCAATGGAATTGAGTGCTTTCTCAAATGTTATTCAATAATAATATTTCACAAACCATTTCCCACAATTCAATGGAACTTCTTTTCTAATAATACAATTTCATAAGAATAAAATCCCAAAAAATCAAATAAATGAAATTTATTCAAATCAAAATAAATATAGTTAATTGAATTTGTCAATACAGTCAAAACCACATCCCTCACAATAACTAGACCACAAATAAAAAATATCTATCATTGATTCACCAATAAAGGAAGAAAAAAATAAGTATCCTAGGATTATTCCAATGTTTAAGATATAAAACATTAGTTATTATATATTACCACCATGTAGAGGACCAAAAAATATTTTGAAGGAGAAGAGTGATAGAGAGATAAAGATAGATAATAGGAAGAGTATATGTGTCATAAGAATATAAAATTTCATTACTCAAACTTCTATTTTATTCAATTGGGGTTATGAGTGGCCAAAAATATTTATTTGGAGCTTCTAAGAAAGATGAAATCACATATGGGTCATAGAGGTCTGTTAGGGGGTATAAAGAGATGGTTTTGAGATTTTTTATAAATTAAAATTGATTTAAAAAATAGCATAAAAACACTAAGATGTATAGATATAAATGGTTTGAAAAAATTTTATACCCTAGTCAGGTGATCATTCTTTCTTTAGGGATGGTTACAACTTAGTAGGGGAATAGTTTTTCAAACCATGAAAAAAACATGAAGAGACCCTAAACATTAAAAATTGAGTATATTTTCATATGATGAAATTACTATCAAAGCCCAACCAAATATTGATAGAAAATTGGTGTTTAAGAATACATAAAACTAGTATTATGATGTTAAATAAACATTAATAATCCCAATTATTTGTAAATAATTGACGTAAACATTCATATGATAAATTCATTAATTAAAACATACAATATACATGAATTGGAATAGGTTTTAAAAGATTCAATATAATAAAAAGAAAAATTATGATATTTTGGGTCCTCTATATGATTCTAATGAATATAAACTAAGTGTTTTTTGATAGAAAAACACACATATTTTTAGATCGCGTATTCTTTTTTATTTTTATGATGATAATTTTGTGTATCATCGTTAACTAATAAAAAATATAATCATTAATTATGTTTTTAATTAATTTTAGTAAACGAGACCCATTGGTGTTATCATTATGATCAATTTGTTTTAAGATAAATTAAGGATCATTAAATGTTTTTTGATTTATAACAGAGCCACATACAATATACATCTCAAACTAAATATCCATTAATCCATGAAGAGATTCCATGTGAAATGAAAATCAAATTATCAATTTCATACATCATGTTCATTATATTATAATAGTCAGATATTTCCCAGGATTCAAATTCAAAATTTATTCTTATCTTATAATCCTAACATAGTTCTCCTATATAATTTCTTCATCATAAATTAAAACCATGGGTACTATGATTCTATATTGGGAGGATGGGGGAATATAATAACATGTTAAAATAAATTTTATTCATGTGTAAATTCGATTTCCAAATTATTTTATGTTATCAAAAAAATTTTGAATATTAATGCCAATATCAATTTTCATAAAATTATTATGATCATAGATCATTTAATGGTTCATGAGCATAAATTTGTTTAAGAATGGTTCTTTAATGTGATTTAAATAATCTTTATTTTAATATATTTAATAAAATACTCAAAATATGCGTCATTTATATTTTTTGGTCTATGGTTGTTTTATTATGGTGCATTCATTAATAGAATATGTTTTATGTTATATTTATATATAATTTTTCTTCACAAAATATTGGAAAAAAATTCAACAAGTAGTTGTTGGATAGTTAACATGTGGTGTAGTTACTGTATTGTTTTTTTACTATTTATTATGACTCAATTATCATGTATAGGTTATTGTATGGAATAAATTTATAGTGACCGAATCATAGGAATAACTATTCAATAATTTCCATTCATATATATATTTATTTATTCTATATTATTGAAAAAAATTATATAATTATCATCAAATAAAAATTTTATCCCAATATCATTTATTTCATCGAAAAAGATATTTATCCTTTTTTTGATATAGATAAATGGTGGATTGGATTTTGATCAATGTCATAGGATTTTTCTTATTATATTGTTGATTACATTGATTATTTTAATTTTTTATGATCTTTGTTATTATTTTGTATTTATTCTATATTGGTAAACAATTTATGATGATACTTTTCTCAAGTGTGGTATTGAATTTTCTATTTTTGGGATTTTGAACATTTTTATGTAAAATGAAAAATCATGTTGGGGTGTTATATACATTGAAATATGATAATTTATTTAAATTTCATTTTAATTTTTATATTATTAATTGAAGATAAATTCCATGTTTAATAAATTAGGTAAAATAATCATTATTTACTATTATAATGGTGATGATGTTTTAATTTCATTAATTTATATAATAATTTGGAGAACATTTTAAATAAACATATTGGAATGATAAGAATTTTAAATTTCTAAATAGTATACTAAATTTTCTAGAATTATTTTTTGATTATTTAAACATTGATGAATCAAAAAAGGGGAATAAAGTTTTTCTGATGTTTCTATATTATATTTGAATCTAAATTTTGACATTCCACCATAAAATTTTATGTGTCCCAACATTAGTGTCCAAATATACATAAATTTAATATTTTATTAGAGGAAAAAATAAGAAAATTACATTCACTTATACCCAAATGTAATCATCAAATTATTAGGGTGATGTAGTCTTCAAAATTTAATGATTAGTTTTTCGTAAACAAAAATTCTACAATATTTATATTCAAATTTTTCTATCAGAACATATTATTAAAAACCAAATATTTTAATATACTATGTTTCCCTTTAATGAAAACAACACTCATAAGATTTTTCACATGGAATAATGTACTAAAAAATTCTATCAAATATTATATAGGGAAATTATATCATTAAAAATAATAGATTATATAAACATTTTTCATCAATTACACATGCTTAAAAAATAAGGTTATTAATTCTTAATGTTTAATAAAAATTTAAAAATTAAATATTATTCTATATATATCATATTTTATATTAAATTATATACTTAAATATTATATTATTATAAATAAGTAATATGAATGTAATTTATGAGTTTATATGGTAAATTATCATATGATGAATTTTTATTTTTTTCGTAAAATATATATTTTTATGTATATATTAAAAAATAAAACATTTAAAATAATAGTAATTTTTATTACATCATTGATATATGAGAAACAATTATATGTTTAAAAAACATTTAATTTATTGAATAATTATTTATTGATTAAAATTAGGTATTTTAAACTATCATAATGATCGTAGAAAACCTATGTTCATTGTTTTATAACCCACAACACAATTTCATCTAATTTTTGGTTTTTCTATTAGGTAAACATTTTATTGTTAATAATAAGATTTAGATAATTTTAAAATCCATATAACTCTTATTTTTATAATAATAAAAAATTTATACCAAGAATGAATATTACATTGATAAATGATTAATAAATATAAAACATAATAAAAAACTTTTTCAAAAAGGAGGTTTTGCATTATGTCTAGTATTATTAAAACCATTTTTTCTAATAAATATTAATATTATTTGATAAAATTATTTTCATATTATAGATAAAAATTTTATATTATTTTAAACTTTTAAAATTATTTTTTGGGAATATATTTATAAAATATTTTATTCAAGTTAATAATCATTTTAATTATATAAAAGTTTATTTAAATGAATAATTTTATTAATATTATTTCAATTTAATCAAATATAATTAATTACTACATTTCAAAAATTAGTTTAATATAAATTTTAATCCCATATTTTAATTTATTATCACCATTTCAAATTGTAATCAATAATAGTAAATAATTTGAACACTTTATGCTAAAACCAATTTTTCCAAAAAATAAGTTTTATTATATATAATATTTTTTCATTAAAAATATTTGTTATATTATTTAGATATTTAATTAAATTAAATATATATTAAAATTATGTTCATAAAACCAAATTTTTTTTAATATGGGTTTTTTATATATTTACTAAAACAAAACATACATGTGTAAAAATGAGTTTCCCAGAAAATATGTAAAATTAACAATAAATGGTAAATTTCTTCCAACATATATAAAAGTACATATTTAAGGATTTATCAACCAAAGATCCTTAAAAAATATTTTTTTTG
Organism: Viscum album; assembly: GCA_963277665.1. Lineage (NCBI taxonomy): Eukaryota > Viridiplantae > Streptophyta > Magnoliopsida > Santalales > Viscaceae > Viscum > Viscum album. The sequence continues at coordinate 607,703,362 of OY728129.1, read as the reverse complement.
GATATTATTTATTCATTAATCCAGAAATTTTTTAATTATATCATTGAAAAGTAATAGGTATTAAAACTAATGTTCATTTTTCTTCGCGTATAAATGGGGACACATTCATCACATCACTTCACACACATTCCTTAAAAACTATTATGTTGATTCATACCATTCAGACATAGACGCTACATATTTATAAATCGAAATTTAATACATAACAAAATGTTTTAGGTTAGATACATATTTTTCATGTATATTTTAAATCATGGACCTATAAATAGATGGTTCATGAGATCCCCCCATTAGGTTCTTCATTACCAATTCCTTTCTTAGAGATATTATTCCTAGAACCATTCATCAGAAAATATGGAATGAAAAAAAAATAAGGGGATCAATTTTTTTTTGTGTAACATTAAACAAGGTAGATATAAATGACTATATAATCATAACATGATATTAAAGGTATAAGAACATAATCTTATCAGCTGAAAATGATGCTCTTCATATCAATGATCATAATCCTATGTTATGGTATAAATAATGAGTTTTCATAACTAATGAATAATGAACGAATCAAAGTATATGATCTATGATATCATAAAATTTTCATAATACTTGATTTTGTGTCATAAAAATAATCTTATAACATTTTGTTTACGTTAAAATAGAAAGAGGTTATCTAATTATGTTAAGAAAATAATATTAACCCCAAAAATAATTTTTTGAAAATGAAATCATGCCAATGAATAATGTTATATACAAAAACCATCATTCCACACATAAGTATTTGGACATAAAATACAGATCTATTAAAAAACAATTGAAAACGAAAACAAAGTCCACTCATAAATTTTTGAATGTGAAATCAAGTATAATAATAAGATATTTACCTAAAAAGTCATCCATATTATGGTAATGCATTCTGATGATATAGTGATGAACTATCACATAATTAAATTCTTTAATATGTCTCCCACAAGATCTTAAATCCATGAAAATAACATAACACATTAAATGAAATGGTTATTATAAAAATTTCATCAAAACAGAACATGTAGAAAAGGAATTGATTTCATAAACATTGTTCCATCAAAAAAATAAACCAACTATTGAATGATTAAGGATATTATCTTTATATTATATCTTCATAAAATTATATGTGAAATGAATGGTCTATGTCATTGATTGTTGAAAATAAAATTGAAATATCACAAAGTGTTACTTGAGGAAACTAATGTATCAACATTGAATAACTTATTTAAAAAAGGTGATCAATTATAAAGGGGAAAATTTGTTTTTAAAAAACCTGTGTAATATAGTAATTGAAATATTAAAATTAAATAACAATCATGTTTGAAATTAAATTTTTTTCATGTCGTATAATTTTAAAAACATTCATTATATATTTTATTGGAATAGAAACAAAATACCTCATTTGGAGAATGAAAATAAAAGTTCATTCAAACCATATTGTAAAAAGTAAAACATGTGTAAAATTTCATTAGGAATAATAAAATAATAGAAAAAATTTCATTTAATATATTTTCAAAAATATTGGAATGAAATAAAAAAAATTACACATAAGATAAATAAATATAATGTATCAATATATTGGGAGATTACAAAATAAATCCCTTAAAAATTTGGTAAATATTGAATCGAAAGACCCATGAATGAACGAAACAATGATGGATATTTATATACACGAATTTTCATGATACGAATAATAAAATACATTATAGGGACGCATATAAACAATATAAAATAAATATTTTTGGAATAATATATGTCCCCAATGGAAAACAAATTGAGATAAAAATGCCATACAATATTTATAAAGTTGATCATATAAATTGTAATCTCATATAATATATATATATATATATATTACTGAAAAAATTCATATATATCATAAAATAAATTATTTATTTATCCTTTTATCATAATTTTTAACACCTTTTTATTAATATCACTATTTTAGTTGAAATCCACATCGTTTTTCATTTGTATACTGGTTTAGTATTTTAAGTCCATGTATTTTGATCATTGTTTCATCATCCCTAGAGTTATAGTAATTATATAATCATTATATAAATGTTATTATAATAATAGTAATAATATTTACAAAAATATATATATAGAAACATGAATGAATCTATTCATGGAGACAGTGTGGCGTTTGTACGCATTAACACTATTTTCATTTTTTGATGGATGGATGTATGGAAATGTATATAATAATTGAAAAATAAAATATTTTTATTATATAATATATATATATATATAATATAGACCCACTAAATCTATAATTTGTACCATATACGAATAATTGGAATTATAAATGAATCACATCACTTCATGTTTTTGGTACTCTACACATACTCACAAATGATGTTATTGTTTTACAATTATTTGGAAGTTAATAAGAATGATATAATATTATTATAAAAAAAGTTTATTTATGTCATAAAAATAATATATAAACACTAATCACATTATTCTAACTAACCATAAAATACAGTGATTAGAAATGGTGCGTATTTTTATGTAGAGAATTTAAGTCATACATACATAAGAGTGATACATTTAGTAATTACATTATTGAGAAATACTTTTATAATTCTGTAATAATAGTAATAATAATTTTTAACTTAAGGATAATTATGTTATTATATTAGGAAAAAATATAGTATATTTTCAGGTGATAAGGAAGCATAGAAATTAAAATAATCAGTTAAAGTGATTGCATCTTCATTGAAATGACTACTTAAGATATTTTCAAATGGACTCTATAGATGGAAATTTTGAAATTCTATAACCTCTAAAATATTTATAAGTATTTAATAAGTTTTATATTTATTTTTATTTTTTATAATGAACAAATTTGTTTAAATTAGTTTAGTATGATGTTCCCTTTTATAATTGAGATGATATTCCCATATATAATTTCTCACAGGAATGAATTATACTAAATTCATTATCATTAAAAATGCATCAACGAAGATGGAACATTTAAGATATTATACGATAGGGTTGTAATAGAATAAAAAATATACAATAATAAATGGTTTTGGTACACTATAAACAATATCATTTATATTACCACATAGTAAATCAATTTTAATTTTAACGATTGTAAAAAAATTAATATTATATGGATGTAAATAGTTTCATATAATGTAACAATTGGAAAATAACTGGATCATTTATTATTTTATAGACCATATCATTCCAATATATTCCTATTTCAGGATTTATATTAATTATACATAATTTAATTCAATATTATTTTTAGAAAATATAAATAATAAATTTTTACACTTTTTATTTAATTTGACATAAAATAACTGAATAGAAAGATGGTTTTTAATAAAAATATTTCATAATATGAATAATATGGCATATTTACTAATCAAATTCAATGTACAACAAAACATACCCAGTATATATCACTTTTAATTTTTATAAAATCATTTATTTTATCTTATCATTAATTTAAAAAATAATGTCTTCACATTGTGTTTGCATAAAAGATAATTATATATTTTAAAATGATAATTAAATTCCCATCATTAAATTAATTTCATTACGAAAAAATAATTATTATAATTTTTTTCTTATATTTTTCCCCATTAGAATGAAATGACTTCACAAGAAATTGAGTAATTATTTTTTAAAATAATCAATACATTTATATTAAGTTCATATATATATATATATATCATTAATTAGTTAATACTATTCACATAGAATGAATTAATTGATAATTTATAAATAATAAAATTAAAATTATTCTAATAAAAAATCAAGATTCATTGAATATTGAGGTTTTGTATGAGATATGTTATCAAAGAAAATAAATATATTAATATTATTATTTTATAAAAACTATTGGTTTAAAATTACTTCATTAAACACTAAAATATCAATTATCTTATAAATCTACCACATGTTGATAGTCCTACAGTCCCAATTATTTATCCTATGTTCTTTATTTCTATTGAATCATTAAGAGAATTATTTATTTACCATAGTTAGTATTACATAATTCTTATCCATTTATTCATAATAATTCTCTCAAAACCTAACCTGAAAAAAGAAATATAATTTACATGGTATCATTACTATAATTGTTTTTGTTATATTAGTCAAATATAAATTATTTCTTCCTTCCCGAACACATATGAATAAAATAATCGGTAACTCTGCGTTGTGTGGAGTACTGCCTCTACGAATTATCATTTTTCATTTGGAATAATTATTTTTTTATAAAAAAATAAATAAAATTATTCTCTAATATGAACAGTATAATAAATATCATTTTTATTCTATTATTATTATATTATACACATCCTTAACCATTCTCACAAAATGAAAAATTACATAATCATGTTTGGGGTTAGTTTGACCTCAAACATGGAATGTTTTTTAAATCACTATTGTGGATGACTATGGGAAATCATATAAAAAATTCAATAAACATTTACAAAAAATAGGGTTTCAATGATATGTAAATTTTAAAATATATATGATTCTTTTTATAAAAATACTATATTTGATCTATAAAAGTAGTTGATAAAGTATATAATCATTTAATTATATCCAAAAAATAAGAAAAATTAATATAATAAAAAACAATACATTATTATAAATTGCCTATATTATATGAAATATATATGAATAGGTTTCCTAATATGGTATCTAATAAAAACAAGTTGAATTCACAAGAAGATAAGTTCATGTGTAGTTAGAATCCTAAAAAAATTAAGGGATTCTTATCTTAAATTACCACCCCATGATAATTCTTTCCTATTTTACACCATCTTGTATATATAATTTGGATTTAATACAAAATTAATATTTCATATCATGGTTCTATAATCATTCATAAGTTTGAATTTTGTATTTTAAAACACATCTCTCAATGTGTTTCCACTATAATGTTTCTATGGTTTTATGGTATGGCTTACATGAAACAGAATTTCATGTGTCATGTTTGCTATTGTGAACCATTATTTCTTATATATTTTGTGTATTAAGTTCCCTAATAAATTAATTTATGATATATATTCCATTATATGATAATTTGATTTATATTTCATGAAATTCTTATTAATATTCATTGATTCGTACAATACCAACACCATTATGGTTCATATCTAGTCTAATTTTAGAAAGAAAATTACATTTAAATGTTACTAAATCTAGGTAATTTTTATTATTTTATCTTTAAAAACACATTGATTTCATGGTAGTATTGTAATTATTTTTTATTTAACTGTTTTCACCCTATTTCATTTTTACATAGGCTCAATTTAAAGCAATTTTAATTAAATTGACCCTACATTTCAAATCGATCGACAATCTCATTTTTCCATGTACATATGCATTGGATGATTTTAAAAATATTATTATTTATGAATAATTAAGAAATTATCATTAATTTAAACTAAATTACATTAAATAGTATTTTTTTAATAAAATTTAAAATATTATAAATATGTTTTGATTCCATAAAAGTGTGAAAATAATTTATTTTTAAAACATTATATAAAATTACATCATTGTTTTACCATTATTAATTTATTACAATTTTTAATTATTTTTTCTATTTATTAATAAAAAATTATTTTCTACTACTTTTTTAAGGCATTTAATTAAAATGATTTCAAAAAAATTTGAATGTGACTCATTTTTGATGTAATTTGTTAAAAAAACGAAAAAATCATTTTTCTTCTCCGTAATTATTAATTAACTTGTATTGTCACAAACATAACTTATTTTAAAGGTATTTTTAATTTATTTTCCATTCATACTTTTTGGGGGTTTTCCCAAGGTTTTATGGTTGAATGGGTGAGTTTTCATGAATTGGGCCAAACCATGTGTCCAATTCTAGATTTAAATCAAATATTATTTCTTTTGTGACACATTAATTTTTCAAAATTTGTCATCAATTCAAATTACTACATGTCCTCCACTCACCTATTAATATCAACATTTAAATTTGGATCCATTATAAATACATAATCATGGGGGATTTTGGTTTTTATTTAAGTGGTTGGGCAATCCCAAAAGATCATTTCCAGATTTAAAAAACGTTTTTTTATTTAATAACATATTCAATTGTTACAATTTTTTTGTGATTCCATATCTACCCTGATCCCACTGAACATATCCACGCCCCAAATCTCTTATCTCCCTCTTTGGATCTCGTTTTCTTCACCTAACAATGCGATACTTCTAAGGCTTCTTAAATTCAAGCATATTTATAAAGGAAATATGATTCATTCATAACTCTATAATTTCTCACACTTTTTACACCAATAAAATTCCTACATGGTCTTCCTATTCTATTTCAAAACTACCCTGAAAATATGGGTGTTCACGAATTCATCTACTGGAATATATGTGGCAATTTATACAAGATCCCTCAAGTAAGATGGTCTTCTTCATTATTCGTTAAATTTTATTAGGGTTACATTCAATGTGATTAGGTTTTCATCCCTTATTCATAATGTTCCTAATGTACCAAAGTTATGGTTCGATCCTAGGGTTTCCATTCTTGTCTTTTGGGTGAAATATTGTGGTTTTAGCTTGGATTTCACATCCTTGAGGTGCGGTGGTGGTGTCGTTTATGTTTCACACCATGTTTTGAGGGTTTTGACATAAAAGGTAGGTGGTTCCATGTGTAAACCTTTATTTATGAGTTATCATAGTGTATTTAATTATTTTTCATATCACTCATACGTTAGGTGGGGTGAGAAAACTGTTTATGATTGATTTGGTTAGGTTTTTAATTTTATAGTTTAAATTTAACTTGAAATTGGGTGTTTTCATGTGTAACTCATGGGGTATTCCTTTGGTGTATTTTATAACTTTTATAATTGATTTAATAAATATTTTTTAGCCTTAAATTTGGATTTGGTAGTGTATTAGTGTCTTGTGGGCCTAAATAAACGGTTTTTAATAGCATTGATGTGTAAAGCACTGTTATACTTCGTGAGAGGAATTTATGAAAATGTGTTTTCATTTGTATATTTTGTGGTATTATTGAAGGTGACTTTATAAAACTTGGACGTTTTTTTATAAATGACTATAGAGTTTCCAATTATATTTTGGATAATAATTTTTATGGTTTTGGTCATAAATGGTTGTTTTGAAATGGGTTTTTTTGAAAGACATATTTACACCAGTTGGGTTCTTTTTATGAAAAATTATAAATGTTTTAGTTGGTTTAACAAAGTGGGAAAAGGTTTCATATGTACTTTATGGTGTTTTTATTCACCTATCATGGGTTTTTGAAAGGTTAATTGATGTTTTATGTTGTCAAACATTTTTATAATGTTTTGTAAATTTGTTAAATGTTTTATTAAATTGTGAAGTTCGAGAGAAATTTTTTTGTGAGATGTTTCGTGTATGTTTGATGATAAAATGATTTTGAAGGTAAAAATTGTATTATGTGGCATGTCTATGTGTGATATTATTTGATTTTTATCACCTTGTAAATGCTTTATAAAATTTTTAAAGGTCGTTTTGGAGTAATGAAGTGATGTTAAAATTTTTGTGGGCTATTTTGGTGTGTAAATTATTTCAAAATGCATTTGACTAAAAAAGAAGATTTTGTGACTTCTGTAATGTACATATGTTATTTTTGGTTAATATGTGATGTGGAAATGATATTTTCATGTCAAAAATATATTTCTTTATTTGTTGAACTTGTTTGAGCACAAAGGGGAAACGTGAGTATCTAGGGGGGTGGACGTGTACAAGTATGCTACTGGATCTGTAGGGTTTGGCCTGTGTTTAACTTAGCAAGATTGAAACATAAAACTCTAACTAAACTATGATGTTGATTATTAGGGACCACATGTTTATGTGTATGTTCCCTACTACTGGCTCGTGCACAAGAACAGATATTTGTGATGGTTACTCTCACTAAGATATGAGGTACATGGGACCCCCAATGAGCTAGTGCCTAGGGTTTATTTTACTATTATTTGTGCTCATTAAATCCATTATAATTACTGACAGAATATAGTATATCTGTCTAGAAAATTCAGTATCATATTCATTTATTTTAAACTTGGTGATTCTTTAAATTATCAAACTTGAAAAAGGTTTTTTTATGTTGCTTATTTTTGAAATTGTAACTAGAAATTACATGTTTTTGAAAACATGAATGCTTTTAATCTTTGAATGTTTATCACAAGGAATATCTTAGTGGTGGTATCCTACAGGGAATTTCATCACACCCTACTTACAAACATGGGTGTAAGTAGACATGGTTATTTTTGTTCTCATGGTTTGGGTACAGTTTTTAGTTCCAGTGGTTCGGGTTTCTAGCAGGACCTTGGTTGTAAATTCTTGTGGATATGTCTTGAGGACGATGCTCCATGCCATGAGGGTTCTTCTATATCCATTTTATTTTTTTACCTCTTTAATGGCCTTTTTACATTGTATCAAATCATGTAAATCAGTACTGAAATTTTGTAAAAGTTGGTTTTAGTGGAAAATCTTGATTTGTTTTATTGAGTTCATTTGTTGTTTAGTGTTTATAAAATCGAGTAAATCATTCCCAGAAATTATTTTATGAGGAACAATAATATCTTTAAAAAACATTTAAATGAATAAATAATTATTTATTGAATATATTTATGCATTTTAAAATATCATAATCATCGTAGAAAACCTATGTTTAATGTTTTATAACCAATAACACAATTTAATATATAATTTTTTTTCATTTAGATAAACATTTTATTGTTAATAATAAGTTTTAGCTAATTTTATAACCCATATAACCCTTATTTTTATAATAATAAACAAATTTATACCAATAATTACTATTACATTGATAAATGATTAATAAATATAAAACATAATAAAAATCATTTTCAAAAATGAGGTTTTGCGTTATGTTTGATATTATTAAAACTATTTTTTAAAAAAAATTATTAATATTATTTGATGAAATTATTTTCATATTAGTGAAAAAATATATATTATTTAAAACTTTTAAATTTATTTATTTTGAATATATTTATAAATAATTTTATTCATTTTAATAATAATTTTAATGGTATAATAGTTTCTTTCAATGAATAATTTTATTAATATTAATTCAATTTAATCCTATATAATTAATTACTAAATTCTCAAAAATTAATTTAATATAAATTTTAAACCCATATTTTTATATATTATCCCCAATTGAAATGGTAATCAATAATATTAAATAATTTCAACACATTATGCAAAAACAAATTTTTCTAACAAATAAGTTTTATTATATATTATATTTTTTTCATTTAAAACTAATTGTTATATTATTTATAAGTTTAATGAAATTAAATATAGATTAAATTTATGTTCATAAAACCAATATTTTATAATATGGTTTTTTTATATATTTACAAAAACAAAACATACAAGGGTAAACATGAGTTACCCAACAAATATCTAAAATTAAAAAAATGGTATATTTCTTTCAACTTTTATAAAAGTACCTATTTAAGGATTTATCGACCAAAGTCCCCAAAATATACATTTTTTGGATATTTTTTATTCATTCAACCATGAATAGTTTAATTATATCATTGAAAAGTAATGGGTATTAAAAAAATGTTCATTTTTCTTCTCGTATAAATGGGGACACTTTCATCACTTCACGTCACACACATTACTTAAACAATATTATGATGATTTCTACCATTTAGACATAGATACTACATATTAAAAAATTAAAATTTAATACATAACAAAATGTTATAGGTCAGAAACATATTTTTTAGGTATATTTGTAATCATGGACCTATAAACAGCTGGTTCTTAAGAGCCCACATTAGGTTCTTCATTACTAATGCCTTTCATAGAGATATTATTCCTAGAACTATTCATCACAAAACATGGAATGTAAACAAAATAAGGGGATTTTTTTATTTGTGTAACATTAATGAAGGCACATATCAATGACTATATAATAATAACAAGATATTAAAGGTATAAGAACATAATCTTAACAACTGAAAACATTACCCTTCATATCAATGATCCTAATCTTGTGTTATGGTATAAATAATGATTTTTCATAACTAATGAATAATGAAATAATCAAAGTACATGATCTATTTGATCATAACATTTACATAACACATGATGCTGTGTCATAAACGTAATCATATAACATTGTGTCCATGTTAAAATAGAAACTGGTTATCTAATTAATTTAAGGAAATGAAATTAGCCCCAAAAATAATCATTTGAAAATGAAATCATGTCATTGAATAACCTTATACACACAAAACATCATTACACACATAAATATTTGGACATAAAATACCGATCCATTCAAAAACATTTGAAAAGGAAAAAAAATTCCACTCATAAAATTTTGAACATGAAATCAAGTCTAATAAATAAATATTTATCTAAACAGTCATCCATATTAAGGTAATGTATTTAAGTGATATAGTGATGAAATATCACATAATTAAATTCATTGATATGTCTCCCACAAGATCATAAATCCTTTAAAATAATATAACACATTAAATCAAATGGTTATTATAACAATTTCATCAAAACATAACTTGTTGAAAAGGAATTCATTTCATAAACATTGTTCCATCAAATAAATAAAACAACTGTAGAATGAATAAGGATAGTATCGTTATATTATATAAACATAAAATTATATGTGAAAGGAATGTTATATTTCATTTATTATTGAAAATAAAATTAAAATATCACTATGTGTTACTTGAGAAATGTAACCTTTCAACATTGAATAAATTATTTAAAAAAGGTGATCAATTATAAAGGGAAACAATCATTTTTAAATAACCTATGTAATATAATAATTTAAATATAAAAATTAAATATCATTCATGATTGAAATTAAATTTTTTCATGTCATATATTTTTTAAAAACATTCATTATATTTTTTATTCGAATAAAAACAAAATACCTTGTTTGGAGAATGAAAATAAGAGTCCATTCAAACCATATTGTAAAAATTAAAACATGTGTAAAATGTTCTTTAAGAATAATATAATAATAGAAAAAATTTCATTTATTACATTTTAAAAAATAATTAAATGCAATAAAAACTTTTATCCACATGATAAATAAATATAAAGAATCAAAATATTGAGAGATTACGAAATAAATCCCCTAAGATTTTGGTCGATTTTTAATCGTAAGACCCATTAATGAGTGAAAAATTTATGGATATTTATATACTCTAAAATTCATGAAACTAATAAGAAAATACATTACATGTACTCATATACAAAATAAAAAATAAATATTTTGGGAATAATATATGTATCCAAATTAAATAAAATTGAGATAAAAATGCCTTAAAATATTTATAAAGTTCATCATATAAATTGTAACCACCTATAATATATATATATATATATTACAGACAAAATTCATATGTTTCATAATATAAATTATTTATTTATCCTTTTATCATAATTTTTTAAACCTTTTTATTAATAAAACTATTTCAGTTGTAATCCACTTTGTTTTTTATTTGTATACTCGTTTAGTATTTTTTTGTCCATGTTTTTTGATCATTGTTTCATCATCCCTATAATGTTAGTAATTATATAATCATCATATATATGTTATTATATTATTAGTAATAATATTTCAAAAAAATTATAAATAGAAACATGAATGAATATATTCATGGATACGGGGTGTCGTATGTACACATTAACACTATTTTCATTTTTTAAGGATGGAAGTATGGAAATGTATATAATAAATCGAAATTAAAAGGCTGTTATTATATAATATAAATATATATATAATATAGACCCATTAAATCCATAATTTTACCATATGTGAATAATGGAAATGGGACATGAATCGCATCACTTCATGGTGGTGGTACTCTACACATACTAACAAATGATGTTATTGTTTTATAATTGTTTGGATGTTAATAAGAATGATATAATATTATTATAAAAAAATTATAATTATTTCATAATAATCATATATAAACATTAATCCTATCATAATAACTATCCATAAAATAAAGTGATTAGAAATGACGTGTATTGTTTTGTCGAGATATTAAGTCATACATACATACAAGTTATACATTTAGTAATTACATTAATGAGAAATATTTATTATAATTATATAATAACAATAATAATAATTTTTAACATAAGGATACTTATGTTGTTATATTATGACAAAATAAAATATATTTTTCACGTGATAAGGAAGCGTAGAATAGAAATTGGTCAGTTAAAGTGACAATATGTTCATTGAAATGACTCCTTAAGATATCTTCAAATGGACTCTACGGGTGGAAATTTAGAAATTCTAGAACCTCTAAAATAATTATGAGAATTTATTAAGTTTTATATTTATAATTTTTTAGTTATAATGATCAAATTTGTTTAAATTATTTTGGGATGGGGTTCCCTTTTATAATTGAGATGCGATTCACATTTTTAATTTCTCATAGGAATAAATTATACAAAATTTATTATCATTCCAAATTCATCAAAGGAGATATAACATTTAAGATATTATAGGATAGGGTTTTAATTGAATCAAAAAATATACAATAATAAATGTTTTTCGTATACTATAAACAATATCATTTAGATTACCACATAATAAATCAATTTTAATGTTAACGACAGTAAAAAACTTAATACTACATGGATGTAAATTTTTTATTATAATGCAACATTTGGCCCATAGCTGGTTCATTTATTATTTTATAGACTATATCATTACAAAATATTCCCATTTCTGAATTTATATTAATTTTACATAATTTAAATGAATATTTTTTTATAAAATATAAATAATAAATGTTTACACTGTTCATTTAATTTGACATAAAATAACTGAATAGAAAGTTTATTTTTTGATAAAAATATTTCGTAATATTAATTATATGGCATATTCACCAATAAAATTTAATTTACAACATAACATACACAATATATATCACTTTTAATTTTTATAAAATAATTTCTTTTATTTTATCATTAATTTAATAAATAACATATTGGAATTGTGTAAGCTTATATGATAATTATATATTTTAAAAAGATAATTAAATTACCAACATTAAATTAAATTCATTATGAAAAAATAAATATTATAATTTTTTTCACATATTTTTTCCCTATCTGAACACAAAATGTATATTTAAATCTAAGAGACTGACATTTTGTAACTTTCATTGCGTTAAAAATAAAATGGATAAATTTACAAACTAGATTAACATAATTCATCCTCTACTAAGGAAATATATTTTACCACGGTTTCTATTCATATTGAATAAAATAAAATGGATAATTTTACAAACTTAAACCTCATGATTGTTAATATATAATAAAATTTATATAATTAAATAAAAATAAATATCATTTTATAATATTTATATAAATGCGCAAAATGAGAAAAAAATGACATTTTAAAAAAGAACCGTTTCAATAATAAAACCAGATGTCTGATTATCCCATTCCATTAAATATAATAAATATTGTAAAAACATATATATTGAGAATATTATTTAGAAATTTCCTTATAATATTTCACCAATATTTATCCATTTATGTTATTAAAATAAAAACAATTTGTGGAAAAAACTATTTTATAAGAAAATAAATTTTGACTTATAGAAATGAGTTTACACTAAATTAAAACACACCATTTATTATAATGGAATTAATTTTGTTATTATATATATAATTATTCTTTAAAACAATTTTAGAACAAAATTTATCTTTTTATATACTATTTTCAGTCATATTATTATTTTTTCTATTAAATGGAAACTCAACCCTTTTAGAAATATGTAAAAAACTCCTCCTATGAAAATTTTAATATAAAATTTTCAAAATTATATCCAATTTATAAAGTTCTAATTTCATTCTATTAATATCCTTCCTTTCTTGTGGACATCATATTAATGATGAATGAAATAACTTTACATGAAATTGAGTAATTATTTCCTATGAATGTTTCAATACATTAATATTATGTAGGATATATATATATATATATATCATTAATTATTTAGTAAAATTCACACAGAACAATTTAATGGATAATTTATAAATAATAAAATTAAAATTATTCTATTAAAAAATCAGGTTTCATTGAATCTTGAGGTTTTGAATGAGATATGTTATCAATGAAAATAAATATATTAATAAATATATTTTATAAACACTATTGGTATAATATTACTTCATTAAACACTACAATATCAATTACCTTATAAATCTACCTCATGTTAATAGTCATACAATGCCAATTAGTTATCCTATGTTCTTTATTTACATTGAATCTTTAAGAGAAATTTTAATTTACCACAGTTAGTATTACATAATTCAAATCCATTTATTCTTAATAATTCCCTCAAAACCTAACCTGAAAAAAGAAATATCAATCCTTTCTTGTGGACATCATATTATTGATGAATGAAATGACTTTACAAGAAATTGAATAATTATTTTCTAAGAATATATCAATAAATTTATATTAAGTAGGATATATAAATATATATATCATTAATTAGTTAATACTATTCTCAGAGAACAATTTAATGGATACTTTATCAATAATAGAATAAAAATTATTCTAATTAAAAATCATGATTCATTGACTCTTGAGGTTTTTTTTGAGATATGTTATCAAAGAAAATAAATATATTAATAAATATATTTTATAAAAATTGTTGGTGTAATATTACATCATTAAACACTACGATATCAATTACCATATAAATATACCTCATGTAAATAGTCATACAGTCCCAATTAATATCCTATGTTCTTTATTTCCATTAAAGATTTAAGAGAAATTTTATTTTACCGTAGTTAGTATTACATAATTCTTATCCATTTATTCTTATTAATTCTCTCCAAATATAACATGAAAAACGAAATTTAATTTACATGGTATCATTACTATAAAATTTATTATTATATTAGTCAACTATAAATTATTTCTTCATTCCCAAACATATAGGAAATCAATAATCACTAACTCTGCGTTCTATGGAGTACTACATCAATGAATTATCATTTTTAATTTTTCATCATTATTTTTTTATAAAAATATAAAATAGGTTTTCACTAAAAAAACTGTATAAAAAATATTATTTTTGTTCTATTATTATTATATTATACACTTCCTTAACCATTCTCTAAAATTAAAAAATTACGTGATCGTGTTTGTGGTTTGTTTGACCTCCAACATGGAAAGTTATTTAAATCACTATCGTGGATGACTATGGGAAATTATATAATAAATTCAGTATACATTTACAAAAAATAAGTTTTCAATGATATGAAAATTTTAAAATATATATGATCTTATTATAAAAATACTATATTTGATCTATAAAATTAGTTGATAATATAGAGAATCATAAAATTATATCCAAAAAATAAGAGAAATTAATACAATAAAAACAATACATTATTATAAATTACCTATATTATATGAAATATATATGAATAGGTTTCCATATATGGTATCAAATAAAAATAAATATAATTAATAGGAAGATAAGTTCATGTGCAGTTATAATCCTAAACAAATTAAGGTATTATTATCTTAAATTACTAACCGTTGATAAATATTTCCTATTTTACAACACGTTGTATATGTAATTTGAATTTAAAAAAAATATTTCATACCATGGTTCTATAATTATTCATCGGTGTGAATTTTTTATTTTAAAACACATCTTTATATGTTACAATAATTATTTTTCTACTAATTTTATTAGTAATTTAATTAAAATGATTTCAAAACAATATGAATGTTAGTCAATTTTTATGTTGTTATTTAAAAAAATGAAAAAATATTTTTCATCTTAATAATTATTAATTAACTTGTATTGTCACAATCATAACATATTTTAACAGTATTTTTAATTTATTTTCAATTCATGCTTTCTTTGGGGGGTTTCCCAAGATTTTATGGTGGAATGGGTGAGTTTTCATGAATTGGGCCAAACCGTGAGTTGAATTCCAGATTTAAAACATATATTGTTTCTTTTATAACACATTAACTTATCAAAAAATTTCATCCATTAAAATTACTACTTGTTCTCCCCAGACCTATTAACACAAACATTTAAATTTGGAGCCTTTATAAATCCATAATCTTGGGGGATTTGGGGTTTTTTTATGTAGTTGGGCCACCCCAAAAGCTCTTTTCTAGTTTTAAAAAAACATTTTGTTCATTTAATAACATATTCAATTTTTACTATTTTTTGTGATTCCACCTCAACCCCGATCCCACTGAACAAATCCATGTCCCCAATCTCTTATCTCCCTCTTTGGAGCTCTTTTTCTTCACCTAACAAGTCGAAACATCTTAGGATTCCTAAATTCAAGATGATTTATAAAGGCGATTTGTTTCCTTCCCAACTCTTTCATTTCTCACTCTTTTTACCCCAATAAAATTCAAACATGGTCTTATTATTCTTTTTCAAAACTCCCTTGAAAATATTGTTGTTCTAAAATTCATCTATTGGAGTATTTAGGGAAATTTCTATAATATCCATCAAGTAAGATGGTCTTCTTCATTATTCTTCTAATTTTTCTAGGGTTACATTCAATGTGATTTGGGTTTCATCCATTATCGTTGAGGTTCCTGATGTATAGAAGTTAGAGCTAGATCCTAGGGTTTGATTTCTTGTCTTTTGGTTGAAATATTGTGGTTTTATCTTGGATTTCACATCCTTGAGGTGCGGTGGTGGTGCTGTTTATGTTTTTCACCATGTTTTGAGGGTTTCGACATAAAAGGTAGGTGGTTCCATGTGTAAACAAATATTGATCAGTTACCTTGTTGTATTCACTCATTTTTCATATCAGTCATCTGTTGAGTGTGGTGAGAAAACTATTTATGACTGATTTGGTTTGGTTGTTAATTGTATAGAAAATTATAACTTGAAATTGTGTCTTTTCATGTGTAACTCATGTGGTATTATTTTTGTGTATTTTATAACTTTTGGAAGTGGTTTCATAAATATTTTATGGGATGTTTTTTTGGTAGTGTATTAATGTCTTGTGGGCCTAAAAAGATATTTTTTCAATAGGTTTTATGTGTAAAACACAGTTATAATTCTTGAGATCATTTTATGAAAATGTGTTTTCATTTTTATATTTTGTGGTATTATTGAAGGTGATTTTATAAAACATGAATGTTTTTTATAAATGTATATAGGTCTACCAATTATATTTTGGATATTAATTTGTATGGTTTAGGTCTTAAATGGCTATTTTTAAAAGGGTTTTGTGTTAAAGACATATTTACACCACTTGGGTTCTTTTTATGAAAACTTATTAATGTTTTAGTAGGTTTAACAAAGTGGGAAAAGGTTGAATATGTAGTTTTTGGTCCGTGGTTTCACCTATCATGGGTTTTTGAAATCTTAAGTGATGTTTTATGTTGTAAAACATTTTTATAATGTTTTGTAATTTTTTTAAATGTTTTATTAAATTGTGATGTTGGAGCGAAACTTTTTTCTGGGATGATTTTTGTAATTTTGATGATAAAATTATTTTGAAGGTAAAAAGTGCATTATGTGGCATGTGTGTGTGCACTGTTATGTGATGTTTATCACCTTGTAAATGATTTATAAACATGTTTAATGGATTTTTTGATGTGATGAAGTGATGTGAAAAGTGTTGTGGGATATTTTTTATGTAAATGATTTCAAAATGCATTTTACTAAAAAAGTGGATTTTGTGACTAATGTGATGTACATTTGTTATGTTTGGTGGAAATGTGATGTGGAAATGATATTTTCATGTGAAACATATATATTTTTATTGGTTGAACTTGTTTGAGCTCAATGGGAAAACACGGTTGTCTAGGTGGATGGACATGTACTTATATGCTAGTGAATCTGTGGGGGTTGGCCTCAGTTTTACTTAGCAAGATTGACAAATATAACTCTAACTAAAATGTGATGATAATGATTGGGGACCACTAGGATATGGGTATATTCCCTACTATTGGCTCGTGCGCGATAATGAATATTTGTGATGGTTAATCTCACTGAGATACGAGGTACATGGGACCCACAACGAGCTAGTGCATATGGTTTATTTTCCTAATACTTGTGCTCATTAAATCCATTATAATTACCATAGGAATACAATATATCTATCTAGAAAATTCAGTTGCTTTAAAATTTATTTTAAAAATATTGATTCTTTAAATTATCCCACTTCAAAATTTCTTTTTTTATGTTGCATATTTTAGAAATTGTAACTAGAAAATAAATGTTTTTAAAAACATGAATGCTTTTCGACTTTTAATGTTTATCACATGGAATATCATAGTGGTGGTATCCTACTAGTAATTTCCTCACACCCAACGTACTACCGTGGGTGTAAGTAGACTTGGTTATTTTTGTTGTCACAGGTTGGGTACAGTTTTTAGTTCCAGTGGTTCGGGTTTCTAGCAGGTCCGAAGAGATAAAGTCTTGTGGAGATGGTTTAAGGGCGGTGCTCCATGCCATGAGGGTTCTTCTATATCCATTATTGTTTTTGTACATTTTTAATGTCCTTTTTACATTGTTTCAAATCTTGTTACTCATTTCTGAAATTTTTTAATGGTTGGTTTTAGTGGAAAATCCACATTTGTTTTATTGATTTCATTTGTTGTTTAGTGTTTTTAAAATAGGGTAAATCATTCCCAAGCATTATTCAATGATTCACAGTCAGCTTTTCCAGCCCATGGGGATCAAAAACTCCCTTCGTTTCATGTCAAGGGTCGGGTTTGGTGTTGGGCTCATTGGTGACATGATACGGTTCGTGTCAAAATGGTATCAGAGGAAAGTTTTGGTTAACTCTTTGGGTCACGTTATTTAGGCAATAGTCAGGATAGTCTATATTTTGGATTTTGGGGACTTGGTATTTTTTTATTGGTAGTGTTCCTGATCACCACACCTCATGATTGGATTTAAGTCTCAAGGGGATGTCGGTATTTATATGAGTTCTTTGGATTCCTTGGATTGATGATGTTTAGGAAAAATGAAATGGGAGTTTGGTTAATGGTCTCAGTGAGCTCATAGGGGCTGCAAAGCCACATGGAGCCAGGTATATTCCCTACAACACTCTCGATGATGGTGAAGTGATTTTAATATGGCCGCCATATATATGTCCAAGTCACCCACTGAAATTAGTTTCCTCTCACGTGGTATTGTGTTCTTTAGTTTTGACATCATGGAACATTGGTTTAAATCAAATTTGTTTTTAAGAAGTGTAATGTTTTTGTGAACTGATTATCTAATAAAGAGGGAACGGTTTGATTTTTTAAAATGGAGAGATAAATTTTTAGAATTGTATTGGAATTGAAAATGTTGTGTTTTCACCTCTTTTAAAAGCACGAACAATGTCGAAGTTGGTTTTGAAAAAGTGTTTCCAATAGAGTTTTCTAAACTATTAAAAGGTGATTTAATAGGATGAGATGTTTTCAAATTTATGTGAAAATATAGAAAGTGAGTGTTCATTAGAATGATTATGCCTTTATGAGACGTTTTTTATGCTGTAATTTGGGTTCGATTTTGTGGTTAGTGGTCTTCGGAAAAAAGAAGTATTGGTTGATTGTTTTGGTTTTGAAAAGTGGAATGAGTTTTTGAATTAACCTTTGGTATTTTATTGACCAACCACATGATTGTGGTTATATGAGATAATGGATTGTTAATGGAATGACTAGATGAGATTAGGGATTTATATGAGGAGGGTTCCCTCTATGGCATGGAAACATGCATGAGTGGGGCCCATGGGGTACCATTTGGGGTTACACAAACTGATGAACCATTTGTTTTAAAAGATATGTTTTAAAAAAACAAGATGGATTTTTTAGTGGTTTGGGAAGGTGTGTATTATTTGTTTTTTGAAATGTTGATGTTGTGGAATGTTTTGAGTCCATGAACACTTCTTGTATGAACGGTATTTTGGTTTTGTGTTTGGTCGTGAAGTTTGGTTGACAAATAATTAGTGGTCTCCTCTAAGAATATTTTGGGAAGAAGTTATGTTGTTTCCGCTCATCTTTTTGGATCTGGTTGAGGTATGTCTGGACCAATGGACCAGGTTGGGTGGGTCCTTGGGTTCTCTAATTGTATTAGGTACGCCCCATTAAGGGTTAGTTCACAACTGATGTGAAACCCATATTGTTTTTCCATTGGATGATCCTCCAGTTTATCAATGTAACTAATCTATTTATTGAGATTTTTAGATTGAGTCTAAATCATTTCCTTTCATGGTTTTCTTGAATCCACTTGTAGTAGGTGAGTGATTATGTAAGGTAGAATGAGACCTTAGCTTATTATGTTTACTAATTTTCTGAAAGTGGATGTGTTCTGGGGTTGTTAGCATGGATGAGTATCTGGATGGTTAATAAGAGGTCCTCTCAGTCCTTCGTAGTATTTTGGAAGAATGAGTTCATGTTAAAATACAACTTTGGGAAATCTAGTCACGAGAGGATATTGTGGCCACTTTCAAGAATTGTGTGCTTTTTTGGGATGTTGTATAAGGTCCCTCTCCATGTATTATTTATATTAGTCTCCATGGTCCTCTTTAGTGATGTTGTGTGATTTCATGTGCTCGATTGACCGTAATAGTGAAAGTCATGAAATCCTATGAGAGTCCCTTTTATGTTGGGATAATTTATCTCTTTTAAAAACTTCGATATCTTCAATTTTAGAGGATGGTGAGTGTAGGTGTTCTTTACTTCTATTGTTTCTCACCTGACGAAAGATGGTGTGATGTCTGTGAATCTTCTAAGGCCTTGTTTTAGAGAAATATCAGGAAAGGGAAAACTGTGTTTGGAATGTGTAATGTCTAGAAAAATTATCTGGGATTGCGGTGTAGTTCTTGGTGGCACCGAAAGAATAATTCTCATTCATTGGTTTTCCAAATACTAACTATGAGGCCGAATATTCTTTAATCATTTGATCTCCAGCCATAGGTCTTGTAGAGAAGCTGGCTAGTATTCTGGGGAAATGCTAGGGTCATTTAAACCCTTGTACAAATTAATATCCTAAATATGAATGACAGGATGAGTTTAAACATATGGAATCATCTTCTTTCTTTTTTTGTTCATGTATGATGGAAATAGGTGGAGGGTCTTGTACCCATGTCATCACCTAATGTAATTCCCTCTCCCTTTGGTTTCCATTTAGTATTTGGAGAATGGTTTGGAATTTGGCTAGACAGGCTGAGCACACAGTTTAAGAACAATTAAGAGTGATTGTGTTCCAGGAAGCCATGCGGGAAGATTGATCAGCATTGTTATTTCACAGTTTCACAAACTGTGCGGGCTAACCGTGCGTCCTTCCCAAATCTTGAAATTTGTGGGTGATTCCTTGTCGGCCCATTCTGTTTGGTTAGGATGGTTTGTTCTTATGGTGGGGACATCCACTATGATTATCATGTATTTTCATTTGGAAACATTTAATGGAATTCTACCCTATGTACCAGGGAGTCCGTTCAGGCCTCCCCCTATTAGTGTCCTGATTCTGTATCAGAAAAAATATTGGTTCTCACTTATGTTGGGGAGCATATTTGTGTCTCCCCATACTATTAACATATATTTATCCATGGTCTTGACTTGGCATAGATAGTCTCATTCAGAGGAATCTAGATACCAACACCTTCATTTAGTAAACATTGGGATTGGTGAGAGCCCAATGGTTTAGTTAAAGTAAGGTATGTGTAACCTTGTTCAAAGTTGTTTTTCGTTTAGGTTAATTGATTGAGTCCTATTCGGATAGTGTTCGAGGAGTTTTCTATTGGGATAAAGCATAAATGTGATTTTTAATTTTAGGAAAGTGGTATACATTTTTGTTTTCAGTGTAATCCCTCCTCAATTGATCACTAGAGGTGTTTTGGCCATTGGGGGAAAAACATGACAAGGGAGTACCTATTGGTTTCTCAGTTGGGATTGGTTGTTACTTTGACATTACCGTGATTTTCTGGGGTAGAATGTTTTCAATGTGGGGATAATTTTCACATACATAACTTATTTTAAAGGTATTTTTAATATATTTTCCATTCATGCTTTGTTTTGGGGGTTTCCTAAGCTTTTATGGAGGAATGGGTCAGTTTTCATGAAATGGGCCAAACTGTAATCCCAATTCCATATTTAAACTAATTTGTTTTCAATTATAACCCATTAATTTTCAACATTTCTCATCCATTAAAATTTATACCTAGAATCCTCTGAACTATTACCCCTAAAATTTAAATTTGGATCCTTTATAAATCCATAATCATGGGGGATTTGGGTTTTTATTGAAGAAGTTGGGCCACCCCGAAATATCATTTCTAGTTTGAAAAAAATTGTTTATTTAATAACATATTCAATTTTAACTATTTTATGGTGATTCCACCTCTAACCCAAGCCCACTTAACCAAGGCTCGACCCCAATCTATTTTCTCCCTTATTGAAGCTCATTTGCTTCGCAGAACTAGTCAAAACTTCTTTGGATTCCTCAATTCAAGAAGATTTGTAAAGGAAAATTGTTTCCTTCATAACACCTTCATTTCTCAATCTTTTTAACCCATCAAAATTATTTCATGGTCTTTTATCCATTTTTGAAACTAAAAAAAAATGGATATTTTGAAAATCATCTACTGGTGTATTTAGGGCGATTTATATAAGTTCTCTATAGTAAGTTGGTCTTCATCATTATTCTTTCCATATGCTTAGTGTTACATTCAATGTGATTAGGGTTTCGTCCATTATCCTTGAGATTAGTAATGTCCAGAAGATATTTATCAAACCTAGGCTTTGATTTCTTGTCTTTTGGGTGAAATATTGTGGTTTTAGGTTGGATTTCACTTCCTTGAGGTGCGATGGTGGTGCAGTTTATGCCTAGCACCATGTTTTGAGGGTTTTGACATAAAAGGTAGGTGCTTTCATGTGTAAAAAATTATTGATGAGTTTGATTTCTGCATTTACTAATTTTTCATATTCCACACATGTTTGTTGTGGTGAGAAAACTATTTATGATTTATTTGGTTATGTGTTTACTTTTATAGTTTAATTTTACCTGGAAATTGAGTTTTTTCATGTGTAACTCATGGGGTATTATTTTGGTGTATTTTATAACTTATGGAATTGGTTTAATAAATCTTTTTCGGCCTGCCAATTCTGTCTTGGTATTGTATTACTGTAATATGGGCCTAACAAGAGGGTTTTCTAATAGGTTTGATGTGTAAAAGACTGTTATACTTCTTGAGAGAATTTTATGAAAATGTGTTTTCATTTTTATATTTAGTGGTATTATTCAAGATGATTTTATAACAATTAATGGTTGTTTTATAAATTTATCTAGGGATTCTGATTCTTTTTTGGATAGGAATTGGTATGGTTTTAGTCTTAAATGGTTGTTTTGAAATGGGTTTTGTGTGAAATTCATATTTACACCACTTGGGTTCTTTTTATGAAAAATTATAAATGATTTAGTGGGTTTAAAAAAGTGGGAAAGTGGTGCATATGAACTTTTTGGTGTGTGTGTTCACCTATCATGGGTTTTTTAAAGGTTCAATGATGTTTTTTGTTGTCAAACAATTTTATATTGTTTTGTAAATTTTTGAAATGTTTTATTAAATGGTAATGATGGAGCGAAACTTGTTTATCGGCTGTTTGGTGTATGTTTATTGATTAAATTATCTTTAAGGTAAAAATTGTATTATTTCGCATGTGTGTATGGGATTTTATGCGATGTTTATCACCTTGTAAATGTTTTAAAAAAATCAATGGATGTTTTGAAGTGTTGAAGTTATGTGAAATGTGTTGTGGGCTATTTTGGTATGTATGTGATTTCAATATGCATTTTAATGAAAAAAGTGGTTTTTGTGACTTGTGTGATGTAGATATGTTCTTCTTGATGAATATGTGATGCGCAAAATGATATTTTCATAGAAAAATTATATTTATTTATTTTTTTAACTTGTTTGAGCACAAAGGGAAAATGTTGGTATCTAGGTGGGTGGACATCTACTTGTATGCTACTGAATCCTTAATTTTTGGCCTCAGTTTCACTTAGCATGATTGACTCGTACAACTCTAACTAAACTATGATGATGATGATTGGGGACCACTGGGTTGTGAGTATGTTCCCTACTAGTGGCTCGTGCATGAGAACATATATTTTTGATGGTTAGTCTCATCAATATACGAGGTACCTGAGACCCACCACGAGCTAGAGCCTAGGGGTTATTTTATTATTGCCTGTGCTCATTAAATCCATTATAATTACCACTGGAAAATAGTATATTTCCCTGAAAAATTTAGCATCTTTGGAATTTATTTTAAAAGTGTTGATTCTTTAAATTAGCTCATTTGAAAACAACTTTTTTTAAGTTGCAACATTTATAAATTGTAACTAGAAATTACATGTTTTTGAAAACTTGAATTCTTTTCATCTTTGAATGTTTATCGCATTGAATCTCTTGGTGGTTGTATCCTACTAGTAATTTCCTCACACATTACTTACACCCTTGGCTATACATTGACTTTTTTATTTTTGTTGTCGTAGGTTGGGTACAGTTTTTAGTTCCAGTGGTTCGGGTTTCATGAGAGTCCTTGGTGGTGAAGTCTTGTGGAGATGGCTTGACGGAAATTCCCCTTTCCATGAGGGTTCTTGGATACCCATTTTTAGTATTTTATATTTTTAATTGACATTTTACATTGTTTCAAATTATGTAATTCAGTTCTAAAATTTTGTGAAAGATGGTATTCGTGGAAAAATCCAGATCTGTTTTATTGAGTTCATTTGTTGTTTAGTGTATATAAAATTAGGTAAATCATTCCCATGTTTTATTTTATGATACCCGAGCACTTGTTCCAGCCCATGGGGATCTAGAAATCCATTCAGGTCTTGTCATGGGTCTGGTTTTGTGTTGGTTTTGGTGGCGAATAGATTCGGATCGTGACCTGAATTATACCTGATCAAGGGTAGTCCTGTAATGTTTATTTACAATTTTTTTTCTTAAGATTTATTATGTTATATATTTAAATTATTTGAATAGACAATAAAATAATTTATCATTTCGATCAATCATAATTGTATAAATTTAATTCTTATTATAATTCCATTCCTCTATGAATACCATATTTTTTTATTACCTTAAGAGACAGGTTTTCACTAACATAACATACATCATTTTATTTGATAAAATAATTCCTTAAGTATATACCATTTACCTATAATGTATAATTAAAAAAAATAGTTTTTATATTTATTAGTGGTTATTTAAATAAAATGTTATTCAATATATTTGGATATAAAATTATTATTAATTGGTTTATATTATCGAAATTACTGGTCATTTAATTATTTGATTTATTTTTAATTTTATATGAAATTATTTTTTATCCAATGTGTTCATTATGAGATAAAAATGGATTAATTGTCATTCTAATGTTTTAGGATTTTTTTTAATTTACCTTAGTTTTTGTATACTATAAAATAATTGAATGGTTTTATTGTGGAACTCATAAGTATGGATGATGATAAGTGGGTTCTATATTTATAAAACCCCTAGATATTGTGGTTTTTTTGAATTATTTAATTTCTGTAATATTTATCATTACATGAAACACTGAATATATATTTTTTATTAAAAAAATATTATTCATGGGTTATATGAAACACCATGTTAAACTCATGCTAAATTAAACAAATATTTTATATTTCTATATAAAAACAATATTTTTGGCTTTTGTGACGTGCAATACTGGTTCTATTAGATTTCATGTGTTACAAGAAATACCTTGTCTTATCGAATATAAAAATACTATCAATATTGTTATAATAAATATTAATATATATACAACCTATCCATTGGAAGGGATGTTTTGAATAAGATAAAATATTGTGTGAAAATATGATCTACACACAAAAATATATATAATTAATTTTTTTGGTTATAAATTTGTCAGAAAATAATGTAATAACTATTTTAAATTAATGATATTCTATTTCTAAGAAAACTATTATATATCATCAAACATAATTTTTTCTTATTAAATTAACAAAACCACTTTTTGGATATTTATATAATATATATATATATATATATATATTATTATTTAATAAAAATATTTTACACTCAACAAATAAATTTTATTTCTATAAGATAAGATTAAATCCAATTTTATAAGTCGAAAAATGTATTTTATTAAAGGTAATTTTACCAAATTTTAACTGAGATCTAATTCTAAACATTTTATTAATAATTTTATATTTTTTATTTCAAAAAAAATATTCTTTTTTGGAAGTATAATTTTAAAATTAAATATATTTTAATTAATGGATTTTTCTAAATAGTTACATTTTTTGATGAATAATGAAAAAAGAAATATTTAATTGAAAATTTATTTTTTATCAAACTTATATATATATTTATATACATTTTAACATGATTTAAAAAAATAATTACTAATATTATATGAAAATAATTCAAATTTAGTTATTTCAATAAATAAAAAATTGAAATTGGATATAAGAAATTTTCAATTTTTGACTTTGTTACATTAAAACCATTCATTCTCATAATATCCATAGGATTTTTTTTAGAATTAATTTAAAAATATTATGTTATTATCATTATGAAAAATGGATTCCATAATTTTAATCAATATTTTTAACAATTACTAAAGTGGTCAACATCGTTTTTTTCCTAAATTATTATTGATTGTAATTATAATTAATATCAATGATTATAGTAAAAACATGATTACATAGTGGCCACTCATTAAATTTATTATCTAAAAATTCCCATACATGTTTCCAATGCAAAATTACTAAAATATTTCAGCCTTAACCCCTCATGCATCTAATTTTATATGTCATGTAATCCTCTTGGTATGTAAAAATGTGTGGAGCACAAAATTCTATCCAAAAATGCCAAGTGAGTCATCTCAAAAACACATAAAAGGACACTCAACCACTCACTTATTAATAGCTCTACAGAATTTGGGATCCTCCAAAACCTATCGAAGTAATCTCTCTGAATCCCTCATATAATCCTAAAAATGTATGTAATGGAATAAAGAAATACAAGGAATTCGTTTTTCCTAATAAAAATATAGTTTCCTAATGAAATGGTAACATTCATCAACAAAAACTCTTGTTTTATTTATTTATCAACGAATTAAATTATTCTCATTTATTGTAAGTAAAATAAATATATTATCCCAAATATTCTGAGATATTTTTGATTTATGGGAGTGACATACACACTTCTATCTAATGGGATACAAAATCATCATTTCTGTGTGTAGACAACCTCCTCACAAACAAATGTAGTTTATTCATCCATTTTCACTTACAATGGATGATAATGATAATAGAATTAGTATTTTTATATAATAATTATGATATTAATTATATTATTTAATTTATAAATATATTTTATTACACATACCTTCATTATTTCCATTTTGTGGGAATATGATATCATAGTTTATGGATGTGCGGACAAATTCCTCTTCTATGTGATTTGATTCATTCACACTTTTCATTGAATGAATTACAGATTTTTTAGTAAAGTTATATGATATATATTACATAATAATTGTTCTTTCATGAAAAAATATATGTAAAAATATATTTCATTTAATTCATTTCTTTTATTATGATAAGAAAAGGGAAACACCATTCATCTGTACATAAGACCTACAATTTCCATGAATGTTGTATTTAATTACATATTTAAAAATATTATTGGTTGTTATAAATAATAATATAATATTTATATATAATATTTATATCATGATTAAAATTTATGAAATATATAAATAACTATTGATTAAATAATATCAACAATAATAATTCAAGACATATCTGAAAAAAAATGTATATATTACACAAATCATAAAATTAAAATGGAATTATTAATAAAAATGTAATATAATTTCATAATATGTCACGAAATGTCCCCCAAAACTGTTTTCGTGACTACCCGAAGCCCCCGCCTTCTATAGGCTAGGGGCTGGTGACTAGCACCAAAGATATAAATCCCTAAAACTTGGAAGGCATTGCCATTTTAAACTGAAAACACAAAAACCCGAGTATGATATTGAAGTAAAACAATAAGCAAAACTATTTAAAAAGGAGTGCGGAAAAGTATATGGGGTCAAAAATACAAGCCCAAATGTAATGTAGAAGTACAACTAGAAAACAATACAACTAAACAAAAGTAAAGCAGCTACTGGGTCGTCCTCCAGGGTTCCTACCCGATGGGTAGGTACAAATAGCCTCCACATCCCTCCACATTTATCAGTCTGTTCATTGCACCGACTCATTATAAGGTCCACCTCCGGGTACCATACAGTCCTGATACTCAGGTCCTCAGTCAGCGTTGTCTGTTGTCTTCATCGAACACAACGAGGTGTGGGTATAGCCTGTGTAGGGGTGAGTATAACGATACTCTGTAGGGACCCTGAGACCCTCAAGGTATCTCAAATAAAACAAAGATAAATCACAATTTATGAAATAAATAGATAACCTCACATAGGTATATTCCCAAACATATACCTAAGTTACCAAGTAATCCATATCAATCATGAAGATAACACAAATTTAGTGAATTAACTCAACTATGATTTTATTCTAGGGGACGTATCAAGTTACATCCCGAGTAACATTGTCCGGACATTGGCTAATGGAGTACTCCTCCACTATCAAGTATAGTGGGCATGCCGTGTCACAAATTGGAACTTCCCACTATCCTTGTACTGTTGAGGTAGTTCTCCTATTGAGTAACCTGGGTCTGCCGCATCACACAGAGGCGCTCCCCCACCGTGGGTCTGCTGCGTCACACAGATGTGCTCCCCCTCATAGCCTGCTTAGGTACACCATGTGTTGATTACTGTGGGCCATCCGCGCTCGCATAGAGGAGCTCCACAGCATGGGTCTACTGCAACAATGAGGGTCTCCCCACTGGGCTAGTCGAATCACTTCATGTCAAATCGGTCAGCAGTTGTCAGGTCTTAGCTATCTACTAGGTATCTGCACTATGCAGACTCAACTTTAGGAGGATCTTCTCCACGATCTTCAGCTCAATACTGCAACTTCCACGAAGTCCCACGTAAAATTATCTCAAAATTACTCCTCATCATAGGGGTCTCAACGCAACAGATGAAAAGTCAATCAAACGCCCAGTCTGTGAGTTATTAGATTTTTAGTCCCGCGGGCCCAATTGGATTCGTGTATGATCCAACCTGACTATATCTCAACATTAAACCAAACTCCAATGGGGTATACTCTAGGGACTATCATGCTCCATGATTATCAGCGTCGCTGAATGTTCGTCATACGGACGTCCGATGCCAAAGATATGGACAAAGGATGTAAATGGTCAGTAATGGGCCTGGGCCCCATCAGACCTGGTCGGACCGACACGACCCAACCGAGACTGGGTAGACACAGTCACACCCGCTCTGTCTGACTGGACCTGTTGTATGTGTTAGCCCGCTAGGTTTTTCCAGGTCCACTGGGCCCGACCTAGTGAACTGTTTGGGCGGTTTGGCATGAAGGTCGCTGCGTATACTGTAACAACCTGTGATTTTATGAGATATATTCTTTTTAATTTCATTGATTTCTTCTATTATACACTTCAATAAGATTATCTTGTACTATACGCAACACCTTATTATCTTTTAGTATATGCAACACTATTCTTGGCTCATGTTACAAAGAATTTCAAGTTCTTTTTGTAGAAGTTATTCTACACAACCTTAAGTATAGATTTTGTTTAATGAAAAAATGAAATAAATTTTGATTATGTTATAAGAAACCACAATGGGAGCTTTCAATACATGCAGCCCTAACTTCTCTTGAATTACATTAAATCACGATCGTCTTCGATAGCATATGTAGTATGCAATACCTGGTTTAACTAAATAATGATATGTTATTAAAATATTATATAAACTAGCTGCTATGAATACTAATTCCCAGTTGCTGAAATTTTTTAAATATTATATTTCAAAATGGACTTCATTTTAGGATTCAAAATATCGAAATTATCGTAGGGTGAATTGCTGGTATTTTTCTGAAACATTCAATTTTTCAGGAATTGTGAAAAAACACTATGTTATAGTTTAAAACCGAATTATTATTTAAATAATCATTTATTTTATTTAAATTAATTTATGACAAAATAGATACATAATACTTATATAAGTTCAATGTAATTAATTGGAGTCATTTTATAATAATTTGAGATATATAAAAATTTTATTGATCTTTTCACCGTCTTTTACCCACCTCCTAAGAGAATTTGCAAATTTACATAAAACATAATTTGACCACTTCTGTTAGTTGAATTTCAAAAATCCAAGAGATAAATTTGATATCCGTAATTAAAATGTGGTTCAATGAGATGAAAATAATTTTTTGTGAATAGTAACTTTTAACCTGTATTTACCGAGGTCAAAAGTAAATAGTGTAATTAATGGTAAAAATGATATTATCATTACCCTAACACATGTACTCGTTCTATTGGATAAATGTAATTCGACCAAAAACTACTTTAGGAAAAAAAATGACCCTTTAGGTCCACCTGGATTATATTAGGAAATTTATTATTATTGTATTTAAAAAAGAGTTAAAATAGATAAAATCAACGATTAATAACTAAAACATTTTTAATATATGGTTATACATAAGATAAAATAGACTATAAATATTCAGTATAAAGGTAAAATTATTTCCTACATAATTTTATTTTATTTATGTATTTTGAAAATTACATATTTTAATTTATTTATAACATAATGATGATGCAGTAATTACCTTATTAATGAAATATTAAGATAATTGATATTATAAATACCCAAATAAATGTAATTTGAACTTTTTTATAAATTAAACTAATTTGATAGGTTAATATAACATATTAGGGTAGGTTAGATAAATTGTTTTCGAAATAATAATGCTTTTATGAATTTATAAAAAACAAAATACCAAATAGTTTCAAAATTGACAAAACAGAGTTTTAAAAAACAATATTATATTATTAATTGATATAATGGTCCTAAAAATCTAATATTCAGCCAAAATACTTATATAATAATTAATGAACCAATTGGGGTTCTATTGAAAGTTTATAGTAATATTATTAACACTATAGTGTAAGAATAGATGAAGGCACAGTAAAAGATAAATTATTTAACTTAGTGTTAAATATAAATTATAAGGTTAAAATGGTAACCATAACTTGTCTAAAACCTCTTGGATGAGAGGATTTCGAACCATACCCACACTATCAATGATATAAGTCACATTTGAGTCATTATAAACTGTATATGAATTTATTATAAAATAATATCTTATGTTTTTTCTATGGTGCCCCTCGCCCCTCTTATAAAAGGGTACCGCCTCCCTCTCCTCTTCACACAAGTAAGAGCCTCCAAGATCAGTAAACCCCATCCCTATTAACTTCTACACTTCCATAGAATCCTAATAGAGGTTCTGGTATTCTTCAAAGACCATATTTAGTTCCCTAAGAGGAGGATACGAAGAGTTGCGTCAAAAAATAGGTAATATCTTCTACTGATTCTTTCAAGGTTCATTATTCTTCTACTTTCTATTATTTAGTTGTTTAATTATAAACTAAAAACACCAGTATAAATAATTTAATTATATGTTGGTATAAATATGAAATGACCTCATTTAACCTTCTATCCATCCTATTGAAAACAAAATCACCGTGCGTGTATACGTACGGAATACCATCTCCATGTCGTGGCGTAATCTGTTTTCCCACCACCACCTTACTTGGATGGGTATAATGGTGTAAAGAATAATTATATGGTTATTATAACATGATAATAATTCTGAGATATTATATCATCCACTCCAATTCAATTCAATAATAATGGGAATGATATCATCGCTCGTGCGTACTAACGGATTACCATCTCCACGATGCGATGAGATTCATTCTCCATGTTAACCATTCAAGAATGATTATAAAGTATATATAATGAATAATAAGGATATATATGATATAATAATGCAACTGTATATATATATATATATGTCATCTATAGACTTCCATTCAAGTCAATAAGGAAAGGAAAATAGCATTCATGCGTACGTACGACCTACCGTCTCCATGAACGGTGTGTTTCATTTCATTTATCTATATATTATATATATATATATATACGAAATATATATGATATATAACAAATGTTTTAAATTATAGAAGTAACTAAATCATGATATAAGTAATAATAATATCATGAATAATAATTCTAAACACGTACGTTAAATGAAACTATTTTAACCAAAATGTTGCTTTAACATGGAATTGAGAAAATAACGGGTAATATAAAGTCATAAGTGTATAATATATGATATCATAAATATTATTATGTTTATGTTAAAAGTTAATAATATGTTTAAACCCACTATACATGAGTCTCAGACACTTACATAATAAATTGAACCTAAGGTAAGAGATAATTTTGCAATCTCATTTTTATCTGATATTTCTTATAAGTTATTATTTACTGGGGTTATATTTTTCATCAATGTCTATAAAAATATTTTTTCATAATGTTTTTAATATTCATCCATGTATGTTTAAATTCAGGTTTAACCGTATTTGATTTTTACTTTGTGTTATGGAAGAAATATTTCTTTTGTTTACTATATAATGTAGTTTTTGATTTTTCTGGAAAAATTACAAGAATGATGTTTTTTTAACATATACGGCATGGATGGATTTTTACAGTTTTATAACGACTTATTTCAATGAACATTCCTATACAAAATTTCATTATTATTTTCAACAAAATCATTTTCTTTTAAAATTTCATGGAATTCTGAAAAAATTGATTTTGAAGAAGAATAGATATTTTCATCAAGAATTTATTTCATGTGTTTTATCAAAACTATTCTCCATATAATATGACATTATGTTTCATGTATAATTTCTCTATTATTTAAATGGTTTTATTTTTCTTATGATGAAATTATATTTATTTCTTTTATAGGGATTATGCTATGATGGGATGATTTTTATGAAACCAATTTTATTCGTTAGGTTATTATGAATGATCTATGTTTATTTTGTGGCACACGAAAGAATGATTTCATTCTGAGATGGTTGGGACCTATATCTATGACTAATGCATTAGTTAAATATTTATATCACATGAGATAAACATGGATGGAATGGCATGTTAATCTGGTTCACTGATATAGGACTGGAATGAGGAGTGAACTTTATTCAGTAAGAGAATTTATCCACTATGATTGTCTTGGCAGCAATTCCTTGGCTACTATGGAAATAATAACATGTGCTTAATGGTTTCACACAATTAAATTTTTTATTACCATGCTATTTTATCATTATTAATGTTCCTTTATGATCAATGACTTATTTACTTCCGTGATTTATGACATTGCTCAAGATTTTGATGTTTTATGTTCACGTTTTTACCTTCAAATGTTTATGGATTGTATTTAAGTTATCATTGTTTACCCTTATTGAGAATTTCAGTTCACCCTTTTTATGTTTTCTTTTCCCCAATATATAATGAAAGGTTTTAGGTATAAAATCCAAAGGGGAAGATCTTTCTGGGAGATGTTGAAGATCTTTCACCATGATTAGAATTTTATGTTCCAAGTTTCCAAAGACACTAAACTAATACGGTCTTTAGGAATATGTTTTTTTCATGTATTAATTATTTCAAAAAAGTAATGTAATATCTATGTACATCAAGTACGGGTCTCTATAGTTGGTATAAGTGAAAAGGTTTTGTTAGCCTTTAGAAACAAGGATTCAAATTCTTTAGTGAGATCCCTAGAGATATTTCTAATGTATGTCAAGGGATGTCCCTAAGGTTAAGTATAAATATAGGTTATAGTCATATAATTATAGTAATGATCATAGAATTAAACCTATGATTCTATATATTTAAGGTACACCCCCTTTATCATGTTGTTTTCCTAGCATGATTTTTTCCTGTCACACTATTCTTTTGGGTTTTAGACGGTGTCTAGAACCCGAAGGAACCGTGTTGATCAATGTAATGGACAATGCAATGATTTTCCTCACGAACAAACCATTGTTATGGGATATGGAGTGAAAAATCTTATAGTTATAATGACCCAAGCTATTAATCATTCTGGACATCCAAATGAGCAGAGAAAGGAACAACATTCTATTGATTCCTTCATGAGGCAATGTCCACCTTCTTTCAGTGGGTCTTCTGATCCTCATGTTGCTGAACAATGGATCTATACCATTGAAAAGATATGTTCCATAATTTTTTGTAAAGAGCATGAAAAAGTTATTTTGGCTACTTACCAGTTAGAAGTTGAAGTGGACCAGTGGTGAACTGTAATTAAGAATACAAGGACCCATGGTGAAATTTATTCCATGGAATGAGGTGAGTTCAAGAACATGTTTTTAAATAAGTACATCCCTCGTATTCTTCGAAAAATGATGGAAAATGAGTTGCTTAATATTATGCAAAAGTATGATGAATCTGTTGGTATATACGAAGTGAATTTTACAAGGATTGCATAGTATGGATTTTGATTTATCATCAAACCTGAAAGTAAATTTGATTGATTCTTCAGTGGGTTAAAACCAAATCTTCGAAGGGAATTAGATATAAGAGACTGAAGTACCTATAAAGAAATTGTGCATTGTTTTATCATGGTAGAACTGGAAGTTGGAGTTACATATCCATCTCATGGTTTTGAAAAGAATCAAAATATGGAGTTCATGGATAAATCTCAGAACAATGGTGAAAAGAAGGTGACTGTTTCTTTATGCTCAATGTGTGTAAATAAGCATGGTGGTGAATGTCTAAAAGGTACAACAAAATGTTTCAAGTGTGGAAAAGAAGGTTATCAAGCATTTGAGTGCCGAAGTAATGGGAAAAAGGTAACTAATGATGTGAATAGGGAACATACTACAAATAATGCTCCACCAACACTTCAATGCTTCATGTTCATGGAAATGGGACATTATGATAACCAATGCCCTAATCCAATGATTAATCATGATTGACATCAAAAACCTCTCAAGGAAACGGAAAAATGAAAGTCTCATGCGATCACCATTGTAGATGTTGAATATGACAATGATATGGTCGAATGATTATGTTTTTATGTAACCGGATTCCAAAATAGTAGTGTGGAATGTCATTTTAGTATCGTGGAATATTGGACTATCTATGTATTGGTTTATTGTGGTTTTCAAAAATTGTATGGTACCTATAACCATGAAAAGTGACAGAAATAATTTTGGAAAAAAGATGATATAATAATAATGAAGGGATAAGAAAAAAATAATATGATTGATAGTATTCATGAGCTCTTGACTGATAAAAGGACAAAGTGACATCATGGTTTGAGTATATAGAAATTTTGGGATCATTGTATGTTGGAAGATTTATTATTTGATAGAATTCATGTTT
The DNA here is from genome assembly GCA_963277665.1 of Viscum album. Classification (NCBI taxonomy): domain Eukaryota; kingdom Viridiplantae; phylum Streptophyta; class Magnoliopsida; order Santalales; family Viscaceae; genus Viscum; species Viscum album. The sequence continues at coordinate 607,667,892 of OY728129.1, read as the reverse complement.
TTCACTAAGGATCATTGGGTATTCATTTTTGTCAAGATACTACGTGATTAAGATATTCAAATGTTTGGAAAGTGACAAACAATAAGATATATCTTATGATAAATGGGGGATAAATGATGGTAATCACATTATTAGTAGATGATCTCTCTAGTAATATTTTTCTTTATACTATGAGATTGAACTGATGTATTTTGGATATTCCTAAAGGTTGGAAAGGATTATGTTAGACATCAGATAACATTGTTTACATATAGATAATATTTCGATATTATTTCTGTAATGTTATAATAGTGTGGTTTTAGAAAAAGGAAAACCTGTTGGATGGATGACAACACGTCACGTAGGACAAGGTTGTGGGAATCAAACCCACAACCAATGTGTGACAGGCCCTTATCACCTACAAATGGCCTACATGAAGTCCCTGGTTAGTACAAACTATTCTGATTTTATTAAGATGTATGATAGATGAAGTATAAGTCCATTTTCGGAACCATATACGATTAATCTCACCATAAGATGAACTTATGTATATTTAATAACTTTTTATAACTTTTTGGGATAGACGAAATAACTTATCGCATGATCTACTAACACTTCAATAATGACAAATTCAACTTCATTTCTTAAATAAGGGATGAAGTGGAAATTGTTCATGTAATGACCAACAATGATATTACACTGAAATCATGTATGTATTTCTCCTAATGAATTTTTTTTCAACATTAGGGAAAAGATCTTTAAAACCAAAAATGTATCCTAATACCCTCATATCTGATGAGTTAGATGGTACCTTAGATCGTCAGAAATTTATGGCTTTGTGATTGTTAGCATTTTCATAGCCATATCCTCTACCACTCTCCATCAGAACATGATGGTTATATTTCTATTCCATATCCATATTTTCATCTATGTTATCCTATTTGTAAACCTAGTGATTGGTTAATTTTGAAAAATATTACATTTCATAATACTGATTTTCAAGTTAAGTTTTGGTATTCTTTTTACGATGTGTGTTTTTATGAATTAAACTATCAGGTAGTAAATGGTTTATAACCCTGATGAATTTTGAGGGTGAAATTCATTTTAAGGGGGATATAATGTAACACCTTGATAATTTATGATATATATTGTTTTTAATTTCATTTATGCCTTATATTATATACTACACCAGATTAGATTGTACTATAAACAACACCATATTAGCTTGAAGTATATGAAACACTATTCATGGTTCATGTTATACACAATTTCAAGTTCATTTTGTAGAAATTATTCTACACAATATTAAGTATAGATTTTGTTTAATGAAAAAATAAAATAAGTTTTGATAATGCTATAAGAAACACCGAAGAGAGATTACACTACATGCAGCCCTGACTTTGCTTAAATTACACGCAATCACGACCTTCCTCGATAGCGTGTGTAGTACGCAATACTGAGTTTCACTAAACAATGATATGTTTTTGAAATATTATATAAACTAGTTGTTATGATTAGTAATACCCACTTTTTTAAATTTTTTAAATTTTATCTTTCAAAATGGACATCATTTATGGATTCAGAATATCAAAATTAGACTACGGTGGATTTTTGGTATGTTTCTGAAAACTTTCCCTTTTTGATGAATAGTGAAAAAACACCGAGTGGTAGTTTAAAAACGAATTTTTATTTAAGTAACCATTTATTTTATTTAAATATATTTTAGGTGAAAATAGATACATAATACCTAGATATGTTCATGGTAATTCATTGGAGTCATTTTATATTAATTTTAGATATATAATAACGTTGTTGATCATTTCACCGTCTTTTACCCACCTCCTACGAGAATTTGAAAATTTACTTAAATCATAATTTTACCTCTTCTTTGAGTTTAATTTCAAAAATCTGAGAGACACGGTTGATATCGGTAGGAAAAATTTTGTTCAATGAGATGAAAATAATTTTTGGTGAATAGAATCATTTAACTTTTATTTACCACAGTTAAAAGTAAATAGGGAAATTAAGGGAAAATGATATTATTATTACACTCAGAAATGTCCTAATTCTATTCGATATGTTTAATTCGACCAAAAACAAACTTATGAATAAAATATGACCATTTATGTTCACTTGCATTAGATTAGTACATTTATTATTATTTTATTTACAGAAGAGTTAAAATAGATAAAATCAATGTTTAATAACTAAAACATTTTTAATATAGGGATATAAATAAGATAAATTCAACTATAAATATTCACTATAAAGATAAAAATATTTATTATATAATGGTATTTTATTTATATTTTTTAGAAATTATATAATTTAATTTATTTTTGACGCAATAATTACCTTATTAATGAAATATTAACATAATTGATATTATAAATACCCAAATAAATTTAATTTTAGACTTTTAAATAATTATACTAATTTTATAGGTTAATATAACTTATTTTTTTGGTTTAAGTGATTTTTTTTCTAAGTAATAATTCTTTTATGAATTTAGAAAAAACAAAATACAATATAGTGTCAAAATTGACATAAGAGAGATTTGAAAAAAAAATACTATATTATTAATTGATATAATGGTCTTAAAAATATAAGACACATCCAGAATAATTATATTATAATTAATGAACCAACTGGGGTTATATTGAATGTTTATAGTATTTTTATTAACCATATAGTGTAAGAATAGAAGAATAAATGGTAAAAGTTAAATTATTTAACTTGGAGTTAAATCTCAATGATATGGTTAAAATGGTAAACTAAACATGTCCAAAACCTATTGGTTGAGAGTATTTAGAACCATACCCACCCTAGTTTAGAAATATGTCACCTTGGAGCCATTATAAACTGAAAATGAATTTATTATAAAATAATATTTTAAGTTTTTTCTAAGGTTCCTCTCACCACCCTTACAAAAGGGCACCACCTCCCTCTCTTCTTCACACAAATTTGAGACTTCATGCCCAGCCAACCCCTGCCCATTTCACTTGTACACATTTATAGAAACCTACTAGTGGTTGTGTAATTCTTCAATGTCCAGCTTTAGTGCCCTAAGAAGAGGTTAAGAGGATATGTGTAAAAGAAGAGGTAATCACTTCTACTGATTCTTTCATGTTTCATTATTCTTCCATTTAGGCTTCGTTAGATGTTTCATTATTATGTAATAACATAAGTGTAACTAATATACTGATATGTTATTATAATTATTAAAAAACCCCATTTCACCATCAATCCATCCTACGGAAAACTAAATCACTACGTGAGCTTACATACGGTATACCTTCTCCACGCCGTGGTGTAATCTGTTTTCCTACCACCACCTTACTTGGATGGGTATAATGGTGTAAAAAATAACTATATATGATTATAATAACATGACACTAATTATGAGATATTATATCATCTACTCTAACTCTATACAATAATAACGGGAATGATATCATCGCTCGTGTGTACGTGTAGATTACCGTCTCCACGACGCGATGAGATTCATTCTCCATGTTAACCATTCAGGAATGATTATAAAGTATATATAATGAATAATAATGATATATAAGACCTAATACATCTAATGTATATATATATATATGTTTCATCTACATACTTCCATTCAAGTCAATTAGGAAAGGAAAACAACATTTATGCATACGTACGACCTACTGTCTCCATGAACAGCGTGTTTCATTTCATTTATCTATCTGTTATATATAGATATACTGAATATATATGATATATAAATCATGTTTTACATTCTGGAAGTAATTAAATCATGATATAAGTAATAAAAATATCAAGAACAAAAATTCCAACCACGTACGATGAATGAAATGATTTTACCCAAAACGCTGCCTTAAAATGGAATTGACAAAATTAACAGGTAATATAATGTCATAAGTGAATCATATTTGATATCATAAATATTATTATGATTCTATTACAAGTTAATAATATGTTTAAACTAACTATAAAAGAGTATCATACACATATGGAAAAGTTGGACATAATGTAATTGATAATTTTGCAATCTCATTTTTATCCGAGATTGCTTATAAGTAATTATTTATTGGGGTAATATTTTTCATCCATGTCCATAAAAATGTATTTTCATAAAGTGTTTTATATTCTTCAATGTATTTTTATGGTCATTTTTACCCCTCTTATACTTTAACTTTTTGTTATGAATGGAATCTTTCTTTTGTTTACCATATAAGGTACTTTTTTATTTTTTCTGGCAAAAGTAGGAGAATTTTGTTTTTTTAACTTATACGGCATGAATGAATTTTTACAATTTCATAATGACTTATTTCAATGAAATTTATAAGACAAAATTTCATGATTATTTTCAACAAAATCCTTTTCTTTTATAATTTCATGGCATTTTGAGAAAAGAATGTGATTTTGAAGAAGAAAGTATATTTTCATCAAGAATTCATTTCAAGTGTTATATCAAAACAATTAACCATCTAAGATGACCTTACATTTCAAGTATAATCTAACTATTATTTACATGGTTTTATTTTTTTTATGATGAAATGATATCCATTTATTTTATATGTATTATTCTATGATTGTATTATCTTTATGATACCCATTTTATTCGTTTGGTTATTATGAATGATGTATCTTTATTTTTTGGCACACGAATGAGTGATTTCATTATGAGAATGGTGGGACCTATATCTCCCTCAAATTCACTGGGTAAAGATTTTTATCTCATGAGGTAGACATGGCTGGAATGGAATGTTTATCCTGTTCAGTGATATAGGACTAGAATGAGGAGTAATCTCGAATCAGTAAGGGACTTTGTCCGCAATGATTGTCTGGGCATTAATGAATTGGATACTATGGAAATCATAACATGTTCATAATGGTTTGACACAATTACATGTTTTATTCCCATGAAATTTTACCATGATTAATGGTCCTTTACGATCTATTACTTCTGTACAGCCATGATTTATGCCACCGCTCAAGATTTTGATGTTTTATGTTCGTTTTTTATGTTCAAATGTTTATGGATTGTTTTTATGTTCACCTGGTTTACCTTTAGTGAGAATTTAATATCACCCATTTATGTTTTATTTTTCCTAGGAGAGAAATAATTGTTTTAGGTAAGAAAAAAAGGGGAAGATCTTTATGGGATATGTTGAAGATCTTTCATAATGATTAGAAGATTATGTTCTGAGTTTACAAAAAAACTAAACTAATACGTTCTTTGGGAATATGTTTTTTTCATGTATTAAGTATTCTGAAAAATTAATTTAATGTCTATGTACGTCAAGTATAGGTATCTACATAGAAGGCTTAGCCCTGGAGGTCAGTAGGGGGCCGGTAGGCCGCGTGGGGCGCCGACAAGCCGCGCAGGCACGATCAGGCCGCTCTAGGTGTGGGGCAGGCTGGAAGGGGGTCGGGCAGGCCAACAGATTGTCGGGCAACACGCCGAGAGGTCAGCAGGGTGCGGGTAAGCATGTTGGGTGCCATGAAGCGCGCGAGGAGGCAGCAGGCAGGGGGGTCGGGGGCCGGCGGTGGTAGGGCAGGGTGGTTAAGTGTGGCTTGGGCCGACGCGGGCCAGCGGTGTTCAGCTGGGAACTCCGATGCGCCATGGGGAAGGCGCAGTTCATAGAGGTTGGCGGTAGTGTGGCTTTTTCGTTGGCACCTTCATCGCCTCATTGCCACTTCTCCGCCATACTGAATGAATCTTCATAAAGAGATCGGTGGAGGAAGTGGAGCCATGTTATTTTGGCCTCCACCCTCTTTGTTTAGGGACGATAACAATTGATTCAACAAAGATGAAGAAAATTGAACAACAATCATTTACAATACATCATATTGATTCCTTTTAAACGATGATGAGAAAAAGTAAAGGAATAATGCTAAATGTAAACCCCCTACCGTTTTTTTGTTTCTCGATGATGAAGTCACGTGAAGAAGATGATGTTGTTGTCATTCGTCGTATCTGCCATGCACTTTTAATCAATGCTCATTTGTTGGTTCATTGGATGCGATGAAGAGGGATGATCGGTCGAAGACATCCCTCGTCAAAGGGGGTTTCTAGGAAGAATGTCGAGGAATATCATTCTTCATTGGAAGTGTTCTTCATTGGGAGAGTTCTCCCAATATTTCTCCCACGTTTCTCCTTTCTTTCTACTGCACACAAAATGAAATCCTAGCTGAATAATAGATTAGGATCTATTATGTTCATTGGAATAAATTCAAATTGTGTGACTTAATTAAATGAAATGAAACATTTAATTAATGTAGTGGAGTTGGCATAAAAATTCAATTTTTAGAATTACATTATGTGGCTCCAACTAATTAATGCCTGAGAGGTGGCATAAATTAAATTAATGGGGAGTTTTTTACATTATGGTGGAGAAGGTCTAGGGCTTTCTCTAAAATTAATAGATAGTTGATGCTGTTTTACCATCCTCCATTAATAGGGTTTAATCCTCGTGGGGTCCCCATGTCATAACTACTCACAAGAGGTTATGCTCGGGTGGGCCCCACCACCATATCCTCCCATGGGAGGTAGAGGTGTGGTGGTCCCACCTCTAACTCCCATTAAGAGGATTTAACCACCAATCCTCCACATGTGGGTTATAAATAAAATAAATTGAGATTAAATTATTTTAATACTTCAAACGAAAATACTAAAACTATCTTTTATCCTTGACCCACTACCGTCGAAGTGAATGTCTTCTCAAGTGAATACTGGCGTTGCGAGTTCAACGGTGCTCTAAGTTTTCAATTCAGAGCACCGGTTTAAAATTTATAAACAGAAGATCAGACATTTACTAAACGTACCCAAACAAAAACTTTAGAAATTGTTTCCAGGAACACTGGGCCTCAGAATCAAGCGCCGTCAATTTTTGTGGACCTGTAAAATTCCCATGTATTAAAAAAAATTCAACTTAATATCCAGGTCACTACATTCTCCCACTACTGGAAAATGGACCTATCCCCATGGTTTTCCCCAAAACCGTGGGGATATACCCCCCCCCCCATACCCACCGTTTTGAAATACCATGGGTATATGTGACTTTTCATGACCTATACCCAAGCTTTTCCAATACCGTGGGTATAGGGGGGGTCTATCCCCAGAGATTTCCAAATCCGTGGGGATAGGTCCTAAAAAGTGACCTATACCCACGGTTTTCCAAAACCATGGGAATAGGGGTACTTATCCCCACAGTTTTCTTGAAAACCGTGGGGATACGTCTGGGATAAAATACATATACCCCCGGTTATGAAAAACCGTGGGTATAGGTCACTTTTGTGTGCGCGGGAATTTTTTTTCCGCGGGAAGGAAATTTTTTTTGTGGGAACCCTATACCCATGTTTCTTCCCTATATACCCATGGTTATTATAACTATATTTAACTAAATATATATATATAGGTGATGTTAGGGTAGTGGTTAGACGCGGTGTTTACAACGAAGAGGTTGTGAGATCGAAAATCGGCAACTGCATTATTTTAGGACCTATACCCACGGTTTTTAAACCGTGGGTAATAGCCATTGACACTGTGGAAATTAGCTATGTTTCGGTGACACGGTGGAAGGAAACATATACCAATGGTTTTGGAAAACCGTGGGTATAGGCTGGGGACCTATACCGACGCCGTTCCAGACCACAGTTCCCAAAACCGTGGGTATAGGCTATACCCACAGTTTTGGGGGCTATACCCACGATTTTGAACCGTGGGTATAGGCCGTTTTTTCAGTAGTGTACCCACCTCAGGGATTTACATCTGTTTATGTGAAAACTCAAACTATTGGAACAAATGGAGGTACTAAGCACGCATCTAAGCCTCTCACTTACATGTGCTCTTTTAGAGGTTCAATTGCTGCCAGTGAACGCGCATGAAAGGCATCGATTTTCCACGTAGGACCCACTCCTATCAATCCTAAATCTCCATAAAAACCTCTTTGATATTCTCCCCATCATCGACGTCCATCACTCCATGTATGATGATATGAGATGGTTCATGGACGTATCACCTCAATTGAGATACATCGAAGACGTCGTGCACCTGGTGCAACTATGGTGGAAGAGCCAAGCTGTATGCCACCTCTCCAACCCTATTGAGGTCCTGGAAAGGTTTGATGAATCTCAGAGATAACTTTCAGCCTCATGAAAAAAATCGTAGACCTCGTTGAGGAGATACCCATAGAAAGAAGTGGTCTCCAACCATGAACACCAGAGGTCTCCGTCCCTTAACGACATAACACTTTTTCATGCTATGTGTAGTCCTCATCCACTCTGGGATGATCTGAACCTTCTATGTGGTAGCTCGTACCTTCTCTGGTCCCACCAGTGCTAACTCTGCAAGGTCTGTCCAGCACAAGGGTGATCTACATGGTCATCCATACAGGGCCTCAAAGGTTCCATCCCGATGTAGGATTGATAGCTGTTGTTGTTGGAAAACTTTACCAAAGGTAAGTGATCCTCCCAACTGCGACTGAGGTCGAGGACACAAGCACGAAGAATGTTCTCGAGGGTCTGAATGGGATACTCATTCTGACCATTTGTCTGATGATGGAAGGCAGTGTTTAGGCGAAGCTATACCCCAAAATCCTCATGCAACCCATTACATAGTCGGGAAGTAATTCATGTGTTACGATTAGAGACAATCATCAATGATATACCATGAAAATGCACAATCTCTTGCACATAGAGGCATCAGAAGCTCTCTACTAAACCCTTCACTCTGATCGGTATGAAGTGGGCCGACATGGTGAGTTGTTCGATGGTCACCCAAATAAATTCGTGACCGCTAGATGTACGTGGAAGACCCATAACTAATTCCATGGATATCCCATCCTACTTACACTCTGGGACCTCTAAATTCTGGTCCATTCCTGCTGTACCTGGTGGTCCTCATTAACTTTCGGACAAGTGAGGCCTCGAGAGACAAAATATGCAACCACTTTCTTCATTGATAGCCACTAGTGTTATCTTCGAATGTCCTGGTCCATCTTCCCCACTCCTGTAATTACCGCTAGATGGGATGTGTGGAACTCCCTCAACACTTCCTCTTGAAATGCCATTGGTGCCTTAGTTCGTCCTCTGAAGGTGATGACGTGATCCCCACCATCAAAATTTCCATCAGGTGCCTTCCCTGTGGATATCTGAGCATGTTGTGTCTCCCAGTCAGTGTCCCCATGTTTTTCCTCCTTGAATCGCTGAAGAAATGGTGGAGTGACTCTAGGAGACTTAATGAAGGATGCTCTATCTCTATCCATAAAAGATATCTGTAAAGTAGCCAGCTGGTCTGTCGCCTGTCCTAGTAGTTGTATACTAGATCCAAAGCTGAGCGCATCCGCAACAACGTTCCCCTTCCCATGAGTATAGACTATCTCAAAGTAATAATCCTAGATGAACTCAAGCAAACATCGTTGTCTCAGATTCTGGTCCTTCTGAGAGAATATATTCATGAGAATCTTATGATCGGAGTACACGATAAAACGTTCTCCCATCAGATAGTTTGACCACATCATCAAGGTGAAGACCACGACTTCTAACTCTAGGTCATGGGTATTGTAGATCATCTCATGTTGTCTCAAATGTAGAGAACCATACGTGATCAATGCTCGCTCCTGCATCAGGACACACTCGAGTCTGGTCCCTAACCCGTCGTAGTAAACTACGTACTCTATGCCTTCCTATGGAACCCTAAAGGTGGTGGCACTATTAAGAATATGCCTCAGCTACTGAAAGCTCTATTAGAACCTCTACAATGATAATTAGGGTTTCCCCTTCTTCTTCATGGATGATAGTGGTGTGGCAACACTGGGGAAGTCTGGTACGACCCTCTGGTTGTAACCAGCCAAACCCATGAAACTCTTTTCCTGAATCACACTCCTAGGTGGCTCACAAGAAATTACCACCTCAATAATAACTAGATCCACGTCAACTCTATCCTATGAGATGACATGAACCAGAATGTGAACCTCTCAGATCTAGAATAGTCACTTTGAGAGCATACCATAGAGTTGGTTCTCTCAGAGATTGTCCAGTACTACCCATGAATGGTATGTATGCTCCCTCTTAGTATTTTAGTAGATTAGAATGTCATCGATATGTACTACATCAAAGAGATTGAGGTACAACTGGAAGATCCTATTCATGGGTCCGATGAACACTGCTGGAGTGTCTTTTACCCCAATAGGCATAACCAAGAAATCGTAGCGGTCATACCATCCTTTGAAGGCAGTCTTCTGCATATCCTCATCTCAAACTCTGAGCTGTTGATATCCTGATCTGCGGTCTCTCTTCGAGAACCACTATTCCCTCTTCAGGTGATCAAAGTGGTCTTCAATCCATAGGAGTGGGTATTGTTTCTTCATGGTCACCTGGTTCAGGCGATGGTAGTAAACACAATGCTGCATGCTCCCATCTGCCTTCCTAGAAAACAGAATTGGGGATGCCCAGGAAGAAACACTGGGTCAGATGAATCCATTCCCCTGCATGTCCTCCAGCTATACCTGTAGCTCACGAAGCCCAGAGGGAGACATCTGATATTCTAGAGTAGATATCGGTGTTGTCCTGGGGTAAATGTCAATGTAGAAGTCCACCTCTCTGTGAGGAGGTAGTCCTGGAACATCATCAGAGAAACCATCCACATACTGGTCCACCACTATAGGATAGCTCAGACTCTCCACATCAACTACTCTGAGGGTAAGACAGGCCAACATATGAGTGATCGACTACACCCTCCTCTGAGAATGTTTGTTGTGCTGCAAAGGATCACATCTCAGTAGTGATGGTGAACCTGGTCCCATCTCTATGGACACACCGCACTTTACTCCTAATACAATCGATACGAGCATGGATTGTAGATAACCAGTCCATACCCAAGATGACATCATAAGGCCTCGACGACGATACGAGAAGATCTGATCTGATGCTCTCACGTCATAGTGCAAGCTCACCCTGTTGGCACCAATTCATAATCATAGCATATTCTTCCGTAGGAGTCTCTTGCCATAAGAATCGAGCCAACGACTCAGTTGGAATCTCTGAGCATCAAACGAGGGAAGTGGAATTGAAAGAGTGACTAGAAACTGTGTCTATAAGAACTGCAGCTATGGTTTAGTAGACACAGATCGTACCATGTATCATCTCCTTAGTACCACGGTCATAAGCTTCAGTTGCCTGATGCTGATCTCTCGCATGTCCACCTGCTCCCTACGGTCGGGGTGGACATCCTGGTGGTGGTGGTAGTAACACCTCTAAACATCATCCACAGTCAGATGCATGAAAATCACCTCAACCATGTCCTCCTGCTCCCTACAGACCACCTCGATCTAATCTCTGCCTCTTCCTAGGTGGTCCCTCACCTATCTACTGATCATATGAACGGCGGGTCAGACAGTCACAAGCCATGTGACCCTGCCCCCCGCAGATGTAACACTGTCTTCTCCTCGTATGAATTTCTCTACCTCCACTCCAGGTGCCCCTCACAACCAATTCTGAGTCATGAGGTTGTCCACCCATGGGTCTAGTCCTCTTGGACATCTGCGTCATCTATCTACTTCCAGCTTTAGAAGACTGTGTTTCATGTCGAATAGTGGTGCGTCTTGATTCCAAAGACTACTCTTCATGGAAACTCTCCATCAGGAGGACTCTCTCTAGCACCCCCGCCTACGTCGGGATGCTGATGGAGATTATCAATGCCATGATCTATCACTTTAGTCCCTACTCGAAGGTTCAGGTCCTGATGAATGGGTCCCGTAACATATCACTAGACTAGCGTGAGGGGTTAGCGAACCTCACTGAGTACTGAGATACCATCTTGCTACCATGCTGTAGATGCAGTAGCTCTTGTATCTGAACCACACGAAGGGTGGCCGGGACAAACTCCGCCCAACACTAGCTCTCGATGTCTGTCCATAGTAGTGTAAACATATCATGCACTTGGAGCATTAGGCCATACCATCTTCCTGATGCTTCTCCAAGGAGACTCATAGCTAGGATCACCACATGGTCTGTCAGTTTCCTTACCAGTCCGAAGACACACACCATATCCTCCAGCCAATCCTCAACCACACGGGGGTCCATCTCTCCCCCTGAACATGGGTGGACTCTGGCACTAGAACTCATGTTACACACTCAAGAACCATCCAATGTTTTCATCTGGGACTGGTGGCATCGGTGGCAGAACAAGTAGTGGTAGCGAAGGTTCCTCTACTGTAAATGGTCCATGCACTGTGTCATAGTCACTCGGTGGGATATCTATGCGAATAGCTCTCAGGAATCTATCTAGTCATACGTGGGGAGGTATCCTGAAAAAATAGATGCGACACAGTCAAAATATTATACCTGGTGAGCTGACATGGTTGAGCTGACATAAAGAAAAACTTTTGAAAACACACACGCAACCAGGGTTTTAGTGCACTGAGTCAGAAACCAGAAGTCAACGTCCAGGTGTTTGGATACATCGGCCTATGCACCAACAATGGACTCCCTGAACTGAAAACCACACTTAATACTCTTAACATTATTAATTCATTGAAAAGAAAGATCATAGTCTTAATTTCAGTGGTATAACTGACTCCTTTGTTACAAATTTGTCACAACTCGTCCCCCCGGGGCCCGTGTTGTGATAACCCGAAGCCCGCCTTCCATATGCTAGGGGCTGACGACTAGCACCAAATACGTAAATACCTAAAACTGTGTAGGCATTTCTTTTATAAACTGAAAACAGAAACATTAATGTATGAGTTGGAAGTAAAACAATATGAAACACTATATACAAAGCAGTGTTGAAAAGTAAACTGTGCCAGAAATAAAATCCCAACACTAAAGTACACGTACAACTAAAAAAAGTACCACATAAGAAAAGTATATAAGCTACTGGGTGGTCCTCTAGGGTTCCTACCTGAAGTGTAGGCAAATATGGCCTCCGCAGCACTCCAAATCCATTAGTCTCCTCCATATACCTACTCACTGTTAGGTCCACCTTCGGGTATCATCTAGTCCTGTAAATCTGATCCCCAGTCAGCGATGTCCATTTTTTGTAACCAACACAACGAGGTGCGGACATAGACCATGTAGGGTTGAGTATAACGATACTCAATAGGGACCCCGAGACCCTCATGGTCTCTAAAATCCAAAAAGGATAAATCAAAATATATGAAATCAACAGATTACCTCACTTTGGTATATTCCCATACATATACCTAAGGTACCATGTAATCCATCACAATCATGAGGATAACACAAAGTTACTGACTCAGGTCAACCAAAATTTTATTCTCGGGGATGTATAAAGTAACATCCCAAGTTACATTTTAGGAACCTCGTCTTATGGAGTACACCTCCCCTATCTACTACAGTGGTCCTGCCGTGTCACACAGATGTGCTTCCCACTATCTTTGGACTGCTGAGGTACTCCTCTTATTGAGTACCATGGGTTTTCTGTGTCACATAGAGGCACTCCATCTTGTAGCCTACTGAGGTACTCTATGTGTCGAGTACCATTGGTCTTCTATACTCATACAAAGGCATTACCCACCATGGGTAGGCCATGAAACCAAGGCGCTCCCCACTGGGCTAGTCGAATCACTCTGAGTCGAATCGGTCTACAGTCTTCCAGTCTCAGGATGATCATAGGTCTCGACGCTATGCTCGCTCGTATCCGGGAGGATATGATGCAAGATCTATAGGTTGATACTCTAATTGTCATGATTTACCACGTAGAAGTATATCAATGGTCTGCCTCATCATAGGGGTTTCAATGAAACAGATAGTGCATCAATCAGATGCCCGATCTGTGAGTTATTAGATTTTTAGTCTCGGGGTCCCAGTTGTATTCGTGTACGATCCAACATGACAAAATCTCATATTTACCCCGAACTCCAATGGGGTACACTCAAGGGAGGGTCATGATCCATGATTACCAGCGTCAGCTATGATTCGTCAAATAGACTTTTGGTGCCAAAGATATGGCCAATGGATGTAAAGGGTCTGTAATGGGCCGAGGCCCGGTCCCTCCCGGTCTGACCGACTCATCCCAACCTAGACTGGGATGACACGTTCATACCCATTGGGTCTAACCCGTCACATTTTTCGGGTTATCCTGCTCGGTTTGGCCCAACCTGCTGGGCTCTACCCATCAGAATGTGGGGGTGGTTTGGCTGGGAGGTCGCCACATAGGTGGCCCAGCTCGGGAGGTCAGCAGGGCACCGGGAGGCCGCGCAAGATGCCGGGTAGGCCGGAGGGGGCTGGGTAGGCAAGTAGGGCACCGGGTAGAGTGCGGGCAGGCCGAAAAGGTGTCGAGAAGTTCACAGGGAGGCCGTCAAGGCATGGGCAGCGCGCGGCCAGGCCGGCAGGGCTTCAGGAAGTGCACAGCGAGGCGGCGGGCTAGCGAGGCCGGCGGCCGGTGGCGGCCGGGTGGGATGTTTCGGCGCAGATCGAGTCGACGGTGGGCTTCCAGGAGCACTGGTGTGCCATGAGTGCAACACGGTTCACAGAGGCCATGGTTAGCATGGCCTTTGTCGTCGGCACCTTCATCGCCTCGTTGCCGCTTCATCACCAGGCTGAAAAATACGTCACAATGTGATCGGAAGAGGAAGTCGGTCCATTTTAGTTTGGATCGCCCCATCCACCATTAAGGATGATAACAATTGGTTCAAAAAAGAGGTTAAAAGTTAAACAACAATATTTTATAATACATCGAATCGATTCCTTTTAAAGGAAGATGAGAAAATGGAATGGAGTAATACGTGAAGTAAACCCCATACCTTTTTTCATTGATCGACAATGAAGTTGTAGGAAAAATAATATGTTGTCGTCGTTCGTCGCGTCCGCCACACACTTCCAATAGAAGCTCGTGCATCGGTTTATTGACGACGATGAGGAGGGATGGTCAGTCGAAGATGTCCCGCAATGAAAGCTGTTTTGAGGAAGAATGTTGGGGAAGATCATTCTTCGTTGGAAGTATTCTTTGTTGCGAGCCATCTCCCAATATTTCTCCCACGTTCTTCATTTCTTTCTACTGCACCCAAAATTAAATCCTAGCCAAATAATAGATTAGGATCTATTATCTTCGTTGGCGTAAATTCAAATTGAGTGATTTAATTAAATGAGATGGAACCTTTAATTAATGGAGTAGAGGTTTCATAACAATTCAATTTTGGGATTTATATTAACAGGATCCACCTTTTTAAAGATTGAGAGGTGGCACAAATTAAATTAAAGGCGAGTTGGCTCCCTTAAGGTGGAGAAGGTCACAGGGGTTCTCCCCATTTAATGGGGAGTTGAGGAGGTTTTACCCTCCTCCATTTATAGGGGTTAAGACTCATGTGGTCCCCATATCATAACCTTTCACAGGAGGTTATTCTCAGGTGGGCCCCACCACCATAACCTCCCAAGAGAGGTTAAGGTGTGGTGGTCCCACTTCCAGCTCCCATGAGGAGGTTTTAACCGCGAAAACTTCACATGGAAGTTAAAAATAAAATAAATTGAGCTTACTTTATTTTATTACTTCAGAAAAATACCCAAAACTTACTTTTATCCTCGACTCACTGACGTTGAAGTGAAATTCTTCATAAGTGAATACGGGCACTGTGAGTTCAACGGTGATTTCAAATTTCAATTCTGTGCACTGGTTCAAAAGTTATAAAAAACCCACTTGTATGTTTATAGAACGTACCCAAACAAATCTTCAGAAATTGATTCCGGGCACAATGGGTCTCATAATCAAGCGATGTAAGATTTTGCAGACTCATATAAAATCCATGTATTAAAAAAATTCCATGGGATTTCCGGTTCCTTACATAATAAAATCATATATGGTATGAGATATAATAATATCATTCTATGTTATATTTATAATAAAAATATTTATATTATACAATAGTTTTTAATATGTACGTAGAAATTCAATAATTAAGGGAAGGGGTTTCTCATATCACTTATTATATCTATGATATACATGTCATATTCACAATGTGATTATTTTATTGGTTGTACATAAATACCAAAGTAATTTTATGTCACTAATTTCCTTCATTTTATGTTAATAAATTTTTTAATTGAATTTATTATTTCATAGGGGTCTTTATTTTAATGTTACTCAAGTAGTAAGGGGATTTATACTCTCACTTTTAATTTGGCATGGTTTTTTCCATATTCACTACATATTTGTTTATTATACTGTATATACTAATCATTAATTTATTATTTATAATTGTAATTATTTTTATGGATATATAAATATTTATTTTATCATAGATTTTTCATGGTGTTTATGATTACAAATTTACCAAATTAGTAATGTAATTTAATATCAATTTTTGTTCATAAGGTCACATGTTTTTTATGTAAATTATTTATCGATAGTATGTAATGTCCTTTGAATTTTAATATCATGAAACTATTTTCTATGAAATTTCAAGAATAATATAAATTTTTTCATTGAGAAATTGATTTAATGTCATTAATGTAGAAACTTTTTATGGCTAAAATCTAATTGTTTATATGGGTTGTTCATGATTACGCTTATTTGAATTAAATATTATGAAAAATATATCAATAATTATAATGATTATTTTATACTATCATTGATAATGATATCATAATGTATAGATACCATATTTTCAAACATTATATTATATAGTGAAAAATAATATGTTTTTAAAAAAGATGAATGTATGTATGTTTAGTCAGATTTATATTTTACTCAAAAAATATTTTTTCATAAAATATTTTTAAATAATATTTTAATATGATTTAAAAAAATTTCAATTATTCCAATTATATATTTATAACTCTTTTATTTTTTAGGGAATTTTTTTTTCAAAATGTGCATAGTCATTGTGATCTTTGATATGATAATTATGGTCTTCTAATTATAAGATCACACATCATACACTTATGCTCATGTTATGATTATGTATGTAATGCCACAAACCTATTTACCTAGATTCAGTGCATTATTACGTAACATTGGCATGATAAAAAATGATCAAGTCTCTAATGACCGGTTATTTTAGTATCCTTATAAGTACTAGATACATTCTTATGGTTTACATTACATAATAAAATGAAAAACTACAACAACATTGTTTCCATAAAAAACAATCATATCCCCTTAGACTAACCCTATATGTGAGTAATAGAATACTTCTTCACATCCTTGAAAAAATAAAACAAAGAAAGGGGTGAGCACAGATGCTCAATAAGGATAACAATATAGAGTACACATTCATAAATAAGCATAAAAATTTATGGAAATGTATAAGACTAAAACAAAAGCCTTTTTAAATTGAACATCCGCATAATATGGAAAAGATAAAAACAAATAATTCCATTTACTTACTCACATGGAAACTTTAATAGTCAAGTAATCACATACAATATCAATATCCACTTTCATAATGATGGAATGCATAATTCCAGACATTCATAACCACATAGTCAAGGCCTTGTGCCAAGACTACAAATAAGATTTTGTCAAGGCCTTGTTCCAAGACACTGATTTGTCTCATGATACCTACTGATGCATCGTGGAGATATATAAGTCTCCACCCATCACCCACTAAGTCCAATGCATTCATCACGTGAAATGGATTAAACATAGCATAAAAATTTGTATTAAAACTAGTATAAAAATGACAATATGTTATCCATAAACCATGAATGGTATAAAAATAACACTTCCATAGTAAAAAATATTACAAAACCTTAAATACAATATGGATGTTTTGTATCATAATAAATCAACTTCAAATAAAATTAAAATCCATCAAAGGATGTTGAAATAGATGAAATCAAAACCATTTTTAGAATAATATCTCTTTAGATTTTGAAATCATTTAAAATTCTTATAATTATAAAATAAAACATTTATTTTTGAAATATTCTGATAATATAGTATGTGAATCTTTGATGATGTGATAACAGAGGAAAATAGCCACACCCACCATATAAGTTAAAATGACATTCTTACCTTATTTTTATCGACAGGATATAAAGGACCTTTTTTGGAAAATGAAGGAAATGTTCCTTTATAAAAATCTTATAAAAAGTAAAACAAGGGTATTAATGACTTTAACCCATAGTATATAAAATAGTAAGAATGTTTTAAAATAAATTTTCAAGAAACATGGATGTGGATGATAAATTGGTTCCAGTAAATACTTAAATAAAATAACCTCGGATAATAAAGAGATTGTGAAATTAAACCTTAACTTGTAATTTTCCACAGACGAGGGCAGATTAAACTCAAGTATAATGTTGAAATAATTGTTATTAAATTATAGATGAATTATATAAATTAATATGATATCATATATGAATTTTTAATATTTCATTGTTAATAATATCTTAGTATTATCATCTTTTTGAGTGTCCAGTGATTCATTTTCATTTGTATGGTTTGTTACTTAGTAATGTTTATTATGGATAGGATGTATATTATTCATATTCAAAATGATATTAAGACTTTAAACATTATTTATAATCATAAAATGAAAACTAGTCTTGAATATATACGATGGGGAATGAATCTCATCGCGTTCATGGAGACGGTAATCTGTACGTACACACGGGCAACAATATCATTATTTTGATATTAAAATAATATATAATTGGAGAGTATATCATATATAAAGAATCATTATCATGTTCTATTTATTATTTTCATCATTTACATGTCATTATTATACCCTTCCAAATAATAATGAATTGAATAACAATTAGACCATGTTGTGGAGAAGGTAAGTCGTACGTACACACGTATGGTGACATATCAATCAAAGGATGGATAGAATAATGAAAATGGTTGTACCATATTTATAATAACATCAAAGTATATATATTATATATTTGATTTATTATTTTATAATGGAAATAACAATTAATGAGGAAGTGGAAGAAGAAAAGAACCTGAATGCGGTGATTAAATATTTACCTCTTCTTGGGGTTCTTCGTTTTGATTTGATCAAAAGGGAACCATTAGTTAGATTTTGACTAAATTAATGCCTCTAAGATGTAGGTGGGATAGTTTATAGGGTATTAGGGCAGGGGTTGGACGAGGCAAATTTCTTTGAAAGTGTGAATTAGATATATGGTGAAGTGACCATTTATAAGAGGTTTGAGGGGGAACTTAGTAAAATCTAGAAATATTATTTTATAATAAAATCACTTTCGGTTTATAATGGATCAAAAGTGGTTTATTTATAGGATTTGGTGGGGATGGGTCTATAACCACTCAACCAATATGTTTTAGACAGGTTTGGGTCACTATATTAACATTTTATGTTAGATTTAACTCTTACTTAAATAGTTTGACATTTACCATGTCTCCTTGTATTTTTATATTATATGGTAAATAAACATACTATATACTTTCAAACTAACCCCAACTGTCTCAATACTGATACACATATCATTATATAAGACTTTTTTTCTGATCCTTATATTTTTACTGATCGAATATCAATTACTATTATAATATTTGTTCGAAAAACTCTTTTAAGTCAATTTTGACACTATTTAATAAATTATTTTTTTAGAGTCTTAAAAATTTATTTATTTAGAAATAAACTAATTTAATCAATAATAACAGGTCATATTATCCAATAATATTCATTTATGGCATCAAATCTTTGAAATTATATTTATTTTCACATTTATAATATCATTTTTTTTGATTTATTTATTAATATGTAAATACTGCATCATCATTATGTCATAAATAAATTTTATAATTCAATGTATAAAAATTATAAATGAAATACCACTATTTTGGAAATCATATAATATTTCTAACCAATATTCATAGTCGAAGAGACAAAAATATAACTCTATGTAATTGTTTTTACTAAAAGATATATACTTATGTAATTTTTGTATTTAATTTATGTTATTTAATATAAAGTGTAATTGTCAATTACAAGTGGCTCCATGGGGTCCCATAATCAGCCCAAATATTCCCATGGTTGTACATGTATCATATAGTAGGGTTAGTACAAGTGTTAGTGTAATTTATTAATATTATAATATTAATTTTACCCTTATTTATGGGATTTACCCTTTAACCATGGTAAATAAAATATTTACCAAAGTCATTATTCAAAATGTCTAAAAATAAAAGTTACCTATTTACAGAATTTGGACCTCATGATTCCAAATGTGAAATAAATTTTTTTAAATTCAATACATATAATTTGAAGAAAATAATTAAAAAATAATTCCCACTGTCAAAACAAAAGGGGTGTTCTTAAAAAATAATAACTATCAAAAGAATGACACTTTCTTATTTCCAGTTTAAATGTGAAATTACATCCAATGAACAACATTGGATTAAATGGTAAAAATATAATCT
Source organism: Viscum album (assembly GCA_963277665.1). NCBI lineage: Eukaryota > Viridiplantae > Streptophyta > Magnoliopsida > Santalales > Viscaceae > Viscum > Viscum album. The sequence goes on along the minus strand of OY728129.1, from coordinate 607,647,563 downwards.
AATTATACTTAAAAACCACGTAATAGTATAATTTATCACTATAAGTTATTTTGATTAAAAAATACAAATTTAATTATAATTTATTATTTTTCACTATTCATTAAAAATTGAATGTTTTAAAAAAAATACCAAATATTCACTGTAAGATATTTTAAATATTAATAATTCAAAAATGAAGTCCCTTTTTAATGATAAATGTTATAAAATTTTCATAAAGTGTGTATTACTCTTCATAACGGCTAGTTTGATTGGTTGTGGGGCGTCAAAACTCGAAGTTGTGTACACCACACACTACGGTATTATTCAAAGTGAAGCATACCGTGGAAACTTGGGGTGATACATTCTCCCCTCCTTCAAATAATTTCATCCTAGTAATTTCTATAGTATTTATACTTAAAAATACTCGGGTGGATCTTCATCATAAGTTCCTTCGGTTCCCACGTTACCTCTTCCATATAATGGTTTCTCTATAGAACCATTACCTGACGAGTCGTTCGGTTTCTCAACACTTGTTCTTTTGTATCAAAGACCTTGACAAGATCTTTGCAATAAAATAGATCGGGTTCTAGTTCTAATTCACCATAGGTGAGTACATGTGTTTGGTCAGACATGTATTTTCTCAACAGTGATACCTAGAATACATTGTGAACTTTGGAGAGACTTGGCAGCATTGCCAATCGGTATGCTATAACACCAATTCATTCTAGAATTTCTAAAGGTCTGATGTAACTGGTACTAAATATACCCTTTTTACCGAAACATATAACACCCTTCCAAGGAGATACCCTCAAGAAAACATGATTTCTTACCTAAAATTCCAAATCCTTATTTTGGTTATCGGCATAGCTCTTCTGCCTCCTTTGAGCAGCTTTTCTGTGGGTTTGGATTACCATTACCATTTCCTTCGTTTCCTCCACAAGTTCTGTTCCAATGAGTTTTCTTTCACCAACATCATCCCAACAGGTTGGTGTACGACATCGCTTTCCATATAATGATTCATATGGTCCCATCAGAATACATGAATGGAAGTTATTGTTTTTGGAAATTTCTACAAGAGTTAAATATTTATCACACATTACTTTAAAGTCAAGTGAGCATGATCTCAACATGTCTTATATGTTTTTAATAATCAGTTATGATTTTCCATCAGTTTGGGGGTGGTAGGCAGTGCTCAAATTATGTTCAGTATCCCAGGCTTTCAAAAGAATTTTCTAGAATCTTGATGTAAAATGTAGATCACCATAAGATACATTTGATAGTGGTACTCCATGAAGTCTTACAAAGTCATTAATATATTGTCTTACTAAACGATCAACTTGTAAATATTCTCGTATAGAACGAAAATGTGCTCACTTGATAAGACGATCAATAGTGACCCATATTGCATCATTATTTCTATGAATCATTGGTAGTCCCATGACAATGTCCATTGTAATATTATCCCATTTCCACTCTGGTATAGGAAGAGGTTGCATTACTCCTCCAAGATGTTGCCTTCCAGCTTTCACTTATTGACAAACCATACATATTGACACACAATCAGCAATCTCCCACTTCATGTTATCCCACCAGAAATGTTCTTTCAAATCTTTATACCTATTTCTGATATTAGGATGTATAGAAAAATTAGAACTATGAGCATCATCCAACAATTATCTTTTTAGTTTCGGTATATCTGGAACACAAAGTCTCTTAACAAATTTGAAACTTCCATCATTATACAAAAATTCACTCAATTTCCCATCATTAACATCATTAATCTTCTTTTGTAATTCTTCATCATCAGTCTGAGAACTCTTTATCCTTTATAGTAATGATGGTTTTGAAACCATTTGAACAAGTATTGATGTTTCACTTTCTATGGTGATTCCCATATCCATATTTACTAGATCCAAGTATATAGGATCTTTTTCAATTCTCATCTTGTTCAAGACTCCATGATCCTTTTTACTCAATGAATCTTCCACCTTATTTGCATTCCCCATGTGGCAGTGTATAGTGTAATAATAATCATTGAGTAGTTCAAGCCATTTACCTTGCCTCATGTTGAGTTCATTTTGTGAGAAAATATAATCCCAAATCATGTGATTGGTATATATCTCATATTTTCACCATTGAGATATTGACTCAAAATGATTAATGCAATGATTATAGATTCTAACTCAATCTCATGAGTATGATAGTTTTCCTCATTAATTTTTCATCATCGTGATGCATAGGCAATAACCCCATCATTCTGCATAAGTACACAACCATGTCCTTTCTTTGAAACATCAATATAAATAACAAACCCATTATTCCCTAATGGTAGAGTAAATATAAGATCATTGAATAATCATATCTGCAGTTCATCAAAATATTTGTTACACACTTTTGTCCAAACAAATTTAACCCCTTTTCATGTGTGCTTTGTTAATGGGTTATCCAACTAAGGAAAATTATGGACAAAATGTCGATAATAACCTGCTAATTCAACAAAAACGATTACCTTAGTTATACTAATTGGTGTTGGCCATTCTTGGTTTTCCTTGGCCTTTGAAGGATCAACAAATATTCCATCTTTAGAGAGAATATGGCCAAGAAAACAAATCTCTTGAATCCAGAATTCACACATGCTAAACTTCGCATATAATTCATGCATTCTATGAGTCGTCAGGATAATCCGCATGTGATTTTCATGATATTTGTAGATATTGAAGTATACCAGGATATCATTAAAAATACCTATAAAAAATCAACAAGATATTCATTGAAAACTCTATTATTTAGATCCAGGAAGACAGAGGGTGCATTATTCAATCCAAAATAAAATACTTTAAACTCATAATGCCCGTACCTAGTTCCATATGTTGTCTTTGGAATGTATTCCATCATCATGCACAAGTGATGGTATACAGATCGAATGTCAATCATTGAAAAGTATTGAGCTCCATGAAGTTGGTAGAATAAATCATCAATGTGAGTTAGGGAATACATGCTCTTTATTATTTTAGCATTGATCTCCTTGTAGTCAATGCACAACCTCATAGATCCATCTTTCATCTTAACAAAAATGACAGGGGCTCCCCATGGGGAAAATCTATGGAGAATAAATCAATTATTAATCAATTACTCTAGTTGATTATTTATTCCCACTAATTCCACAGTGGAAATTCTATAATAGGTCTTCGATATAGGGCTTGAAATAGGAATTAAATCATTGGATCACTCAATTTCACATTCTAGAGGATGTCTAGTTATATCCTCTAGAAATACATCAACATACTCTTTGATAATAGGTACATACTCTATTTGAACATTCTTTTCCTCACCCATAGTTGTTTCATTATGTTCTTCCACAATAATTGAATTTAGTTGATCTTTTTGTGGATGATCTTGATAAGAATTAGGTGGTGAAGATTCTCCACTAATGATAATGGGTCATATATCATCATTATCAAAAAATTTAACTTCCTTATTCTTAGAATAAATCATTGCATCATGGTCTGAAATCCAATCCATTATGAGGATTATATCAAATTCAATCATTTTTATGATGATGAGATCAGCAGATAAAGAACATTTATATACTTTAATGGGAACTGATTCAGAAAACATTAGTGTGATGATACTTCAATTAGGAGTTTTGACTAACAACTCCCTTGTTAAATAAAATAGGAAATATCTAATTTTCATAGAAAAATGGGATGACTTGAAACAATGCGATGATCCTGAATCAAATAATGCATTGGCTAAACCTGAGTAAACCATTAAATTACCCATCACTATGTCTTTCGGAGCTTCAACCTCAGCTGTAGTGATAGAATAAGCTTGGACTTTATCACATGGACTCTTCTGAGGAATGTTCCCCTGACACTTTGGTCATTAATTTTAATAATTCACCCATTCTCTATAATTATAGCATTCAACATCGATAGCCTCTTTCATCCCCTTGAAATCACGAGCATGGTGGCCTTTTTCACCACACTTGTAACAGACTTCAATTCCCTTCAGGCAAGTACTAGTGTGTTTCTTCCCACATTTACTACAGGATAGATATTCAACTTTTCCCTTCTTCCCCTTATTTCCATTTATATAAGGTTCAAAAGATCTCTTATTCTCTTGCTTTTCATTAAATTTATAAGACATAGACAATTCTTTTTCTCTCTATATAGCACATGAGACAATATCATCATACGACGTGAAGGATTTTGATACTAATTCTCAATAGATAAGTAGTTTTAACCCATCGAAGAGATGATCAATCTTACTTATTGGGTTACATATATAATTTTCATCATGTCGCGCTGACCTTGTAAAGTTAGATTCATACTTTGAGAATTTCCCATAATACTTTTTCCTTAGGCTCAGAAATTTCCTTTCCATATCTGCTCGATGGTCATGAGGAAAGTATTTTTCTAAGAAAATTTCTTTATACTCCATCCATTCCATATTTGATACTTCATAATCTTCCTTTGTGTTTTGAATCAATGACCACCATTGATCTGTATCTCTAGTGTGGTGGTAAACTACCATGACAACCTTTTCCATCTCACTACTCCCCAAGGAATGGAATATTTATCTAAATAATTCATCCATTTCTCAGATACTAATAGATTTGTACTCCCATTTAATATTGGTTGTTGTTTACTCATGAACCAATCTGACAATGATCATCGACGTTGTGGAATATGGTGCTTCATACGGGTAAGAATATTACTCATAACATGAGTGAGTTGTCATTGTATGGTGATATGCTGATCAGAACTAGTTATATCACCAACTCCACAATAATTATCTTGGGCGGGAGGGAAATCCCTACATAAAGTGTGTGCATTGATATGGTTTCTTTTCCTTCCAATAGGAGCCTTTTCTAACCAATGGAATACACTAGATTAGTTTATAAATCATGATACATAAATCCAAACTTATAAAACACTTAACATAAATTGAACATTTTATGGATATAATCCATAATCATAAAAATGTTTTCTTTAGGGAAGTAAAAACTCACAAACCATTAATAATGGTTTGTAAATTAAATGAGAATAATCCTTAGCATATCCCCCGGGACTGTCGTAACAAAGAGTGATTCATGGCTCATTGTCCTGCACCAGTTCCCATTGGAGACTGGCTCAATGCAGTGTTTTTCGGTTTTACACCTACTTACAACTGAGCTAGAGCCGACTCCACCTTCTCATATCCAGTCAGGGATTTATTGCTTGGAAAACACACAAAATCTCTATGATACCCAAATTTTATGAAATTATTCTATACTAATCCTCAATGTCTATCTTAGGTCTATGTGCTCTAATCAATGTTTATAAAAATCTTGATCCCAAGGTTTTTACTAAACTATCATTGATACAAACTATAATGCCCCGACCCTAGTTACCCAGATTCCGTGCATTATTACATAACATTGGTATGATAAAAAAAATCAAGTCTCAAAAGACTGATTAGTTTAGTACCCTTGGAAGTTCTAGATACATTCATAAGGTTTACATTACATCATAAAATGAAAAAATACAACAACATGGTTTCAATAGACCACACTGATATCCCCTCATACAATCTCTACAGGTTAGTCACAAAATAATTCATTGTATACTGGGAAAAATAAAACATAACATGTGGTGAGGTAAGATGCTCAGTAAGGATAACAATATAACGATAACATTCATAAATAAGCATAAACATTTAAGGCAATGTATAAGAAAACAAAATCCTTTTGAACTTGAACGTCAGCATAATATAGAAAAAATAAAATCAAATAATTCCATTTACAATGAATGTATTTTATTAATTATTAATCCATATAACATTATAATTTAGTCACTCCTATTAGTACAATCCATTTTAAAATCTACCTTATTCTGGTATACTATATCATAGTTCATTTAGACTTGAGGATGCATATATCACTAGCTAATGAAGAGAAAGCTATAAAATAAAGATATTTTAAGGGATGTTTAATCTTAGTTTTTAGTCTTATATTTTCTCTTGAACACATCTTTATTATTTTAAAACCATTGGTTGTTTCATTCTAGACCATTTACATATATTCACTAATGGGAAATCAATTTTTTTCATCGTGGGTATATCATTTAATGAAATCCACATTGTATAAAGGGTTAATAAATAATCCAATTAATAAGATAAAAATAGTTGTATGATGGTATTATGGTATAAAAAATAACTACAATTCCATGTATTATAAAATTAATGGGAAGTTAAAATATCAAAAAAAAATATGAATGGTGTAAATAATTATGGAGATTGATAAAGATCGTTGATATTATCAAAGTGAATGATTGACAACGAAAATAAAAAACAATGATGTTAGTGAAGGTAATAGGTTAAAATTTTCATTTCAAGATCCCATTAATAGAGTTAACTATTTCTTTACTACAATTCGGTTGAATATATTTACAACGTATCTTCTTATTTCAAAATAATAATTTTATCCTTTTTTGTACTTTAATCAAAATCCAATTAGTATATCACTTTTTGAAATAAATATCCAATGGATATTTTTATTCAATAAATCATTATAATTAACATTTAATATATCATAATATATATAAAATAGTTTTCTGTCTTTCAATATGTCCCTAATAATATGTTATAATAAAAAAATTTACCACAAGTTATCCAAAATAATTCATTAATCTCTAAACATCAAAAGTAACACCTAGAATTGAACATAACCCATTCCATAAGAATATATCAATCGAATAATTTATAAAATAGAAATTTTATAATTAACAGTACATCATTTAGGCTTTTGGTTGGTGTTTATCCCATATCACCAATCGTTTGTGGGTACAAATCCCATATCTCATCCGGTTGTTATGGAATTTCACCCATAATTAGGTATTTCAATTTTCTAAAATCAAATAAAAATAATTCATAAAATGTAAACAAAAATATTATTTGTGTTATACAAAATAACATGGTTCTTCAAATAACTTTCTTATAACAATAGGTTCATGCATAACATAATTGTTTATTGAAATATAATATTCATAAGTTACTATTATTAACATAATATTAATGATCATATTGACCCTAATGGTTACAATTTCCATTAATCATATTCCCACAAAATCATAAAGAATTATTCATTAATTAAAATAGACATTATTACATATTCTAATATAATGTATTTTATTTCCATAAATGTCTCCTAATATATCCATTATATTTATATATTTGATCACATAAAACCACAACAAGTGGCATTGAAGTTATTTTATATATAATAAGTCTTAAACTCATAAAACCATGATGGTATCCGAAATAGTTATGTAAATTATACATGAATATATATTTTCTCCCAAAATTAACAAACTACACGAAATTTTCAAAATTCTTATAAAAAAAATAACATTTGAAAAATAATTCTATAATATAATTCATAAAACAAAATCCAAATACCCTTTAATCATTCAACATTATATATAGTAATACCATAATAATGAATTGGAACCCATTTCATCCCCCAATGATTATTCTCTTAACATATTGGGATTAATTTCCATAGTTCCCTATCTATATAAATTTCAAACAATGAACATTAAATGCTTATTTATTAACATTTTATTAATATTCATTATAGAATTTTTTTCTACAGAGTGTGTAAACTCTAATTACCATTAATCATATACCAATGTGTTTTCCACTATTATAAAATTCCAAGAAGTGATACATTCTATTATTCACCTTATATATTCCATCTAAACAATTATCTTATTTCATTTGATACATTTGAAGGTAGAGGTCTTGAAAATTATTTCATTTTATAAATATCACAATATATTATGTCCTCATATTATGTAAATGTTATAGAGACTAGTATCCTTCAAAGGACTGGTTTATTCCCACTTTTCAAACAAAAAACCATTCCCTTGATATTAGGTATATATACTTATACATTCCATTAGAAGCAAGAAATATTTATTTTATACATAGTGACAATATCATTATTTATTCTTAGAATTAATAATTTTATCTCTATATATTCTAATTTATTTAAAGGAAAATATTTTCCAAAATATATTAAATTGAAATCAATATACTCTATGATCATTATTACTTCCTCATATATAGATTTTTGAATCATGGAATACCTCTGATCATCATCCTATGAGTTATGATAAACTACTATGAAAAACTTGTACATTTAATCACTCTTCTGATTGAAAAATATATTTTTGATGTTACTAATCTATTATAAACATTCAAATAGATTTATTATCTAGTACAATAATGTATGGTGATGTTGCATAACATGGTATATTAATGTTTCAATGTGGATTGGATTAGTAGGATCCTCCATACATGGAATTTTTTACTCATAAAATTAGTTTTTCTACTGTAATATAGTTATTATTTGACTTTTTCCAACTTTAACATTAGATATTGTTTCATTATCAATCCTTGGATGGAAATCCCTATATGAAGTGTACGTATTGACACAATTTCTATTTTTAGGTCTATATGCTATTTATAAACTATTTCTAACACTATATTAGATCATAACACAAAAAAAATGAATAATCCAAAAACATGTGACAGAGATAACATAAATTGAATTATTTCTACACATATAAAATCATATTAATAAACTTCATTTCATTGAAATGTTTTCCAGAATAATTATTTTTAAAATAAATGAATTTTTTTGTAAATAAAATTTTATTTATCCCAATCATATCCCATGGTATAGTAATTTTTTTTCAATAACGCTACCTTCAACCACCGTGAGATTATCATGTCAAAAGCCAATTCACTCACTTTAGAGTTATTACCCCATGATACAAATGTTTCATAACAAAACACACTTATAATATCTAAAGAGTGATGTATTGTAAAAAAACACACAATATCTCAGATAACAAAATTATTGGGTTTTTTATTATACTTTTCCATAAATAATCTCATAGGGTTATGTTACCTAATAATTGTTTATTAAATCTTTTACCCATGGTTTATAATAAATATTTCATGAATGACACTGTTATAAACCTAACCCTAGTTTATTAGTGTTAGTGATTACGTTATTACATTTTTACTATATACATGGTATAAAATCTTGAGAACCGAATAGTTTAGTATTTATTTCAAACCAGATAAATAATTTAATCCTAAATTTTGGTTGAAATACAAAAAATAAATATATTATTTTCTATGAGAACATCCTTATTTCATTTATTAAATCCATTAATATCAATCACAATACACATCATGGAATAACGGGAAATGTAAAAATAAGAAAGGGTGATCTCTAATTTTCAGAATGAGTGTGATTATAGTTGATGTGAAATGTATAAATGAAGCATAGTCAGTATAAAAAGGTAAATAATTTTTTCACATTCTGATATATAAATATAGTGTGAACAAGAAGAAGACTTTGGTACGAATAAATGGTATACAAATAATGAATTAAAAATAATTAAATGATCTTGAAAGTTATCCATGAATATAATAACTAATATAATAATCATATGGAACAATAAAAAATAATTTCATAACTTGTTAATGAATATTTTAAAATATCAAAACATATAAACCAGGTCATCATTCAAAGACATCTTATAGAAATGGGTATATATATAACAAAATAAAAAATATACTTTTTGTAATTAGACGCACCAATGTATTAAGGGGTTGTAGTAGGCCCATAAAATCAAATACTATGTCAAATAATTATCATGTGAAATGGGTGAAACATAATGATCATATTAATTGCTAATTAATATCAAAAAAAATTTATACTTTCTTCAGTCAATGACCATAATCATAAACCATTTAGAATAATATAGTGAATGGTATGAAAATAGTACATCCCAACTCAAACTGAACATAAGACATCTAGATAAATAATAAGGTTGGTATCATTAACACATATTCTTATTAGAGAATATATAAAATATGTTTCTTTCCTAATACATAGTTATATCACAAAAAATATATTAAAAAATTTGAGATTTAAACATTTAAATTTACTATCAAAAAATAAAAATTTACAAAATATTACGAAAATAGTATTATATCAAAATATAATTTTAAACGTATAAAATAATATTCAATGTAATGTAAGGTTGTTATAGAGGATAATTACATACATTTATATTATTAAAATAACATTCTTTTGACATGGTTGTAAAATTATGAAAAGTTCCTAATTCCGAAAATGATAGGAAGATTAATTAAGAAAATATTTTTTAATGTCAAAAATGAGTAAGAATGTATCGAATAAATTTTTAATATAATTTTACAACTCTTTTTTAAAATATTTTTTGAAAACATGGATATAGATGAAAAATTATTTTTTTCCGAAGAGAGAAATAAATTGGTAATTTATTAAATACATTTTCTAAATAATTTTAGGTACTAAAGAAAGGAAAAAATTTACAATTACATGATAATATCTTGAATAAATATATAATGTGAAAAATTATTTTTTTATGATAATAAAATCATGAAATTATTTTTTGGGAGACATAAACATAAATATTCTTGGATAATGATGGGATTGTGAAATGAATAATTACATGTTTAGTAATTTTTTATTCATAGTACAAATGAATGAAATAATATAAATTAAAATCTAAATAAAAATAATATAATTATATTAATGATATAACATATCAATGGTGTAGTATATACACAACATAAAAGAAATAAGTGGTTAATATATAATATATCTCATGAGTGTATATGTGATATGAGAAACATATACCTTAAGTTCAATTTATTTTGTTTGTGAATATACTCCATTTATAATAAAAATAGATTTTTAAACATATATTTAAAAAAATTCACATATATTTCATGTCATATATTATTTACATATAGTCTTCTATACCATTTTTATTAATAATTATTTATTTAAATTACTATTTTAGGTAATAAGTTATCTATTTTCCTTATATGTTTTGGGTTCATAGTTCAATTCCATTTAAATTGAAGAAGCTTTTATCATCAAAAAAGTTTGAACGAAGACATGAATTTAATAGTTATTCATTAAATAAGTATTTATATTATCCCATAGAAGATATTTTTTAAAAAATGAGTTACATTTTTCATGGAAATGGTAGGTCATACATATACACGAACGATGGTTAAATTTTATATCTGATTGTAAAATAAAAAACAAAAAAGAAACTAAAATTAAAGCACACATTACATTATTATATATATCCTATGTATTACATAAATATATCCTTATTAGCATCCATGTTAAAAAACAAAAGACGCGTCACATTACATTGTAGTGGTGACAATCTAGATGTATGATCGAGCGATGTTATGATTTTCCTACTGATGTTTTGTTAAAAAGAGTATGTAATATTATAATTAGGAAAACATATTAATTTCCAAGCATCATAAAAATATATTAAATAAATTCGTATATCTATCTATGAGAGGAGATGATGGAAGAAATTACATCGGTTCTATAGGTGGTAGGGGGAGTACATAAGATCAATGGATTAATTTCCCATTTGATAGAAGGGGATATGTATATAGGTTAATACATTATCATAATCAAATAAAATCATATTGGAGATAAATCTGTTATTATTTTTAAATTTGTTTAGTTAATTTTTGTATAATATAAGAAGATGGAATCAAAAACCACATGGTTGGGAACTATACATCTTCTTCAAAAAACCTATTTTTGATTATAAAAATGTCATATATTTGAATTTTTATCACACCAATTACTAGGAGATGTTGGTAGAGATATTTGTCGGGTTTTTGGGTAGGTGTTGGCCAATAAAAATGTATTAGGATGTGTTATGTGGAGTTGAGAGGGGGAGGACTTTTATATGTGGTTGAGAGGTCACACATGGAGTTTTTTAAATGAAAATTTGATAGCCACATTTTTCATGTACTAAATTGATCCAAAAATGTATTATTATAAAACCTTAGATTACATAAGGTTTTTATATGGAGCCTTTAAATTGTTCAAATGAAGAGATAATTCTCAATAAAACAAACTATTTTTCATAATTCATTGAAAACATAATCTTTTCAGAGAATTATCATAAAATCACTCTAAGATAATTATAACATATATATTTCTAAAATGAATATAATTTTTATATTATATTTTAAAATTTTCAAAGAAAATTGTTTTAAATTCACTTTATAAAACGTGATTGTACTAAAATTTTTCCAAATAATGTTTAATAGAAAACATTTCGATATTTTTCAAATGATTCGTATTTCTTTTTAATATATAGATAAAAATAATATTTAATTTTTACATGGATAAACCAAATATATTTTATAAAATAGTTATTCAAATTCATTAATTATGATTTTATGGCTATCATATAATTGCATACTATATTATAGTTCTTTTAGATAAGATTATTTGGAATCCCAACCTATAAAATATATTAAATTTAATAATATATTTTTTTCTTGTTGTGTATGATTGGGGTTTCTTATAAAATATGATATAAAAAATAATGTTCTTATTTTAAAATATGGAGGTGTTATAGTACATTATTAATTTTAGTATATGAATTTTGTATTAGAATAGATTAGTTAATTATCATGTTTCCATTATGTTGAGTTTATCTCAAATACATTACATATTTCATTTGTCAATGTTATGAAAATATGTTCTTGATGTGTCACATGTTTTATCTAAAATATAGTTTACTAGAAGAAAATGGTTCACATGTGGAATAACTAGCATTGATTCATTTCCATAATGATATATGTTTAGGGAATATCATTAATTACTAGATTAATATTTTGTTACAAAAAACTCATATATTTTAAAAACCCACATGGGAATCAATAATTATATGAGAGAAATATATCACTACCTATAAAAAATAATGAATAAAATAATTGAGGATATAATTTTCAAATGGATGGAAGAATTAATTAAACCATTTAAAGTGAAAATTAATCAGTTTTATGTCTTACTAATAATCATTAATTATATTTTTTAGAGATATAAAAATATTATTTAAATTTTTAGTCAAAATGGAAAAAGCATTATTTTAAGCCAAACTGGAATTTTTTATATAATATTTTATTTTTTAAAATATTATCATCCAAATTATTTAATTATAAATTGAAAAAAATAACATTATTTTATAATATATAATTTATAAATGATCATAGGATTAATTTTTTTTATAATTTTTTTAAAAATTAGTTTTTTAGAATGAATAGTGAAAATTATGTTTTTAGCTTGTTATTTTTTATTTTATTTACCTACTAAAATTATAATTTGGATTTTTTTAAAAATATTCATAACTTTTTATTATACATATTCTATTACATTTATTTGGAATCAATTATATAATTTATATTTTTATAAAAATATTTTTTTATATAAAAATGCTTTTTTCTAAAAAAACCTTTAAATATTGTTTTTCAAGTTAAATTTGAATTTAATTATATCTAATTTTCAATATAATTTCATATTTCAGATTGTGTATTTTTTTATTTATTAATTAATATTTTGTAATTGCACTGAAAATAATTTCTTCTATATAATTATTATTTTAAATTGTTAAACAAATATTACCATGATTATTGTTTAATCTAGTTTACCGAGAGTTTTAATTATGTATATGTGTTATAAAGGTCCACACAAATTTCTGTTGATACTATTATTTCTTGTTTTTAAACCCTATATCATCCAATATATTGAAATGGTTGATTTTTTATCCAATTGGGATGATTATGTAATTAATACACTTTAATATTTTAAAATTTCTAAATTTATCCCCCCATATAATTGGATTTCACTTAACCCCTCAACTAGTCCCTTCATGAACCATTATTTCATTCAATTAACTTATCTAATATGTACATTACACCCCACTTTATGTCATTGATTCATGGTTTTGGATTATATAACCATTATTGGAAGCTTATATGTTTTAAACATATACCATTTCTTAAGAAAAGATGAATACATATATTATAAAAATTGGATTTTATTTTTCCCATAAATTTAAATTATTTGATTAATTCATAAGAAAATCCATTAATTTTTTAAGAAAATATTTTAATGATTAAAAGACATGTTTTTTAAAAAATTACTAATTTTCATAAGTGTAGTAATTTTTTATGATAATATACAATTAACAATTAGATTTTTCTTAGTTATTTTATTTTGAATAAGTTAATATTATTCCATTAATTATATATTTAAAAATAAGGAATGATGATAAAAATTAAAATTAAATAGTTATTTTCCTAAAAAATAATGTTGAAATCCTTTTTTATTGGAGTAAACAAAAATAATAAAATATACAAATAAATTAAATTAAATTTTTATATTGTATATTACGAAACATAAACATACATGTATTTGTTTTTATAAGTCAATTAAAGTGTGTAAATTGGTTTTGATGTAAAAAATGCATTAAAATATTTATTCGTTGATTATTTTGTGGTAGTATTAGTAATATTTTCATTCACTTGTTATAAATTAATTTGGAAAAAATGATAAAATATTTTAAATCATCATTATTATATTTGTGAAATATCTAGCTTTCAATAATGGACATAAAAATATTAACAAATTTATATCTATATTTTAATCACCATGGTTATGTTTACAATGGGTTATCTGGTGGTGAGTTAAACTAAGAGATAAGGGTAAAAAATATAATGAAACATTACATATTAAAATTAGATGAATATATTATTACCCTATAGATGTAATGAATCAGTAGGTCCAGAAACATTACATGAGATACCAATGAAATGGTTATATCCCTCAAGAATCCCAAACCAAGCATAGAATAAAATCGGTCTAAACAAACACCCCACAAGTTACATCTCAAGGTTCTCATCATGCATCAAAATCTACCACCAGACAAACACACTAACCCAAATGACCACATAACTCAATGTACAACCATATCACCAAAACCACAAGCCACCGCCTCTCAAAAACCCATTACACCACAGAACCATTTCACAAAAATCTCAACCTATATGTACCCAAAACCATTAACCAATAAAACCAAAAAACTATATCATATTTAATACACAAATCAGGGAATTCGGGTTTCTATGTCAAGATAACATCCACTCTCCAATGAACTAACTAATCTGAATGGTTTATATCACAATGAAATTAATTCATCCTGACTACAAACCATGTGTTGGCCTTTAAATATGTTGGGTCATTATCAGAGATGACATCACACACAATATAAACCAATGTTAAAAGTTCATCTCATAAAAAATGATCAAAACATCAATTCATAAATAACAACAGATAAAAGAAAATCTGTAAACAATTTTGGGTACTGAGTACACATAATTATCTCTCTCCGATCTAATCTCCGCTAGGAAAATAAAACTCCAAAAAACATGAACTAATGAAATGTTTCAACCATGTATAGCCTTGTATTATTGATCCGGGATCTCAATGGGTCTTTAAAATAATTTGGTGTCATTAATGATAACCAACTCTTCCAAATATATTAAAGGGTATTGACAATGATGATACTGAAGAAGCTAAGATATATGGAAGATGATGTGGATCATATCAAATAGTAGTGTCAACAGTAACTGATATTCCATTGCACCAATTGACCCCAACACATCGAAGGGACCAACAATCCTAGGGGAATTCTTACTCCCTCTAGGAAATATTTTCTTCCCACAAAGAGGGATTACCATATGAATAAATTCCCATACATTAAACTACATGGGCCTCCTTATTTCATCAGCATAATACTTATGGTGGTATTTCATTGCGTTCATCCATACATGAACAATATGTACATTATCTATCATTATCTACAACACAAAGGGAACTAGAATGACTCTATCCTCAACCTCTATCTTGAAAAATAGGAAATGATACAATCTACCATCCAAATCCTCAAATGGTGAAATTATAATGGATTATCTAAAGATATTATTATACGAAACACCAACAAAGAAAGGGGTCATCCACATGTTTCACCAAATTCCATGATGAATTCGTAAAAAATATCCTCCAATGTATGTAGAGTCTGTTCTATTTACTATCATTATGAGGGTGGAAAGTATTATTGTGGAGTATATCAGTGCCAAAAACACTCTTCCACCCGATGGATGGACTACATTCTCTCTCTTCTGGACATTAATTACATCACAAATCATATATATAGTGAAGATATCATGGTTTATGATGTACATTAAAACAAATGATTCAATTAGGATAATACACGTCTTAATGGTCTTTCTACAGACGTACTCCCCATTCATAATAAGGATTTTAATATATTCCCATCTGTTAGACTCCAATAATCTCTTTCTTTTATAATAATTGAGCCTTAGTTTTCTAGACATGGAACCATAATATTCAAAAAAGAAAATTGTGTGTCCCACTACAAGATAATGGTCCTTTAAACTCTATGAAAATAAAAAACCTTATCCACATAACTCATATGCAATATATCAACTACCACAGACCCCTTGATTTCTATAATGTGGGTCGATTTTTTAATCAGATCCATGACCATATGATAGTATCACAACATCCCTATATTTTGGGAAACCCTATGATGAAATCCATTATGATTTAATCCCACTTCCACATAGGAATATTCATGGGCTACAACTAATCATTAGGAACATAATTCACATACATAAATTGTTTGATACCTAATCACTTTTAAATAAACATTGTAATTGCATTTATCGTCTTGTATTATAAAAACAACATCATTAACCCATTGAACATCATAGAAACTTTTGGACGTATGACTAATAGTGAGCTATGATACTCATGAAGGAATCAATCATGAAGTAATACAAAAAGAAACAACCTCAGAAAAATATATAGTTCCATCCATCCTTTGACAATCCCTGTATAAAATTGGTGTAGATAGAAAGATCTCACACCACCTCTTCCTATGAGTCACTCCATTGAGACACCTTAACCTGATTCCACAAAAAAGAATACAATGTAATTTTAAACAAATATCTGCTAACACCATCCATTATTTCATCCAAGTGCAAGGATAATAACTCCTCTATTTCAAACCACATATCCCCAAACTCTCTAAAAAACCCCTTTAACAACATTATTTACAATGTATCGACCATTATATTCCTATTTCATGATTTGTATGAGATCTAATAATAATAATCCAAAAGAAACTCCATCCATATCCACTATAAAAAATTCCAATCATGTTGGGAAATGATATAACAAAATCTCTATGATATATAAAGACCACAATGTTCTCCCTAATGTGGTAATTGTGCCACATCTATTGAAAAAAATCATCCAATACTAGCTCCATATCATGGGTCGTGTAGTTACTCTCAAGGGGACATACTTTCCTAGACCCATAATAGATCACTAATCATTGTAGAATTATAATTAATCCCAATCCAATAAGTGAAAAAACACAAACACCTGATGCCCCTACTGATGAACAAACATGGGTTGGCATTTTCTACCTATATCTCCCCTTGGAGTATTAAAGTCCTGATGCTCCTACTGATGAAATGGTCCCATAGGATACTACTTCTGAGGATTCTCAAAACCTATCCACCTGCACCAAACAGAACTCCTGGAGGCCATGGGCACTGGTTCATTTGATAGCCATGAACAAAAAAACTAACAAAAACAACTAAAAGAATCCCATGAAAAAAAATAAATGACTATCCCCGAAATACTGGAATGGAAGCTACTGTGTTCGACTCCCTACCAATCGAAAACTCTATGGTCCTGGTTTTTGAGACTTTTGACTAACACTATTTCTCCTTGAAGAACCTTACTAGTTTCCTGCCCG
Organism: Viscum album; assembly: GCA_963277665.1. Classification (NCBI taxonomy): domain Eukaryota; kingdom Viridiplantae; phylum Streptophyta; class Magnoliopsida; order Santalales; family Viscaceae; genus Viscum; species Viscum album. Next base: position 607,629,792 of record OY728129.1, on the reverse strand, counting down.
AAGAAATCCTTCTTCCATGTGAACCCACTCAATCAACACTACATAATAATAAACCTCTAAATAAATTTACTACCTATAAAGTTGTAACTACATACTGGATACATGGATGGAGTTCATCCTCATGATTTCTCAACCAAGACTCCCCATCTAAAAATTGATAATGGGAAAATTTTAGAAGGTCCTTAATCATGAATCCCAACTACTGCATTGACATGATCACATCATAAGAGAATGAAGATACCACATCATCATTGAATTCATGGTCAATAAAAGGAACTATGCTAGAAAACCCTTTTATATGTTGACACACAAAACATCTCCCTCCTTACACTATCCTAGACATATCATCCACCACTAATGCAGACCTCCCTGTATAAAGATGACTTCAAAAGGAACCATGAACTCGATTACGGAATGGATTAAAATGAAAGGGATCTCGAGATCCTCCATACATATTTCTATCTCCATATCTAAGTCACTTTCCTCAAAATTATCCAATTCTTGCTGTGAGAAATCACTCATCTTCCTTTTCCACTGATCATCCAGCTCAATCAGATCAACTATAGAGTGATCAAATGGATTTTCCTACTGATCATTAACTACCTGAGCCACATGAAAATGAGAATACATTGGAAATAACATAAAGGAATTCAAATAACATTATATTCGTGAGATTGTAAAAGTTTATTAAGATTCATTTTCACTCATTTAATTCAATTTTAATCCATTTCAATATTTCTATATGTACGGAATTAAATAAATAGAACAAGTCATCATAAATCTTGTACTTCTACTAGGTCTCTACTATGAAAATTGGTCTACCTAACTTGTTAATCCAATAAGCTCAGATTCTATGCATGAGATCATTGGTGGCCTAGAATCCCAGGTCCAATGTGGTCTTTAGGACCTATGTCATGAACTAAGGTCAATTGAAACTGTTTCTGTTCAACACCATGAAATACACACTATGACTAAATAAAAAAATCTACCATATCTCTCAGTTACTCCATTGATAACACTCTTTCATTACCCCTTGAACCCAAAGACAACACAATTTCGGGTGAAAGATAATGACCTCCAAGTCCAACCTAATGTTGGCCCTTGGTGGAAAACTAGACTCAAGGGTATTAAAATATATTTATAACATCGGAATTACCCAATATAACAATATAAAATCTAGAGATAAATGGGTAATCCAAAATAACGTAACGAAATAAAATAAAATAAATCCTAAACCACCCCTAATTCCTATATAAATCTAATTATTGGATATAAATGTCTCCAATATAAATACTCAAAAGTAATGATAATATAGTGAACAAAACTATCAAGGATTATATATAGTAATGTCATTTATGGTCCATGTAGTCCTCCTGAAAACCTAAAAACCATTTGATACACATAGGGTGAGAATACAAGTATACTTAGTAGGAAAACAATAATATCTCAAGAATATATGATATAAGAATAATAATTAATGTGTGAGAAAAGAGCAGAACCAAATCACACATATCAAAGTATACTATCCATCCCATAATCACCAAGTCTCGATCACCAGATAACACAATCCATGTAATATATTATAATTAGAATCAACTTGATAAGGGTATATTTCAATACATTTCAACAATTATTCCACTCTTACTCCCAAAGTATTATATATTTGTTCTACCATGTCCTCTATATACTGCACAGTCGCAAAATAATATTCACAACACACCATTCCCAACAGCACCCATTATCACCACCCAACACACATGACCACATCACACCTCTCCAGAAGACAAAATGGATTCCATCCCAAAAAGTATGATCACGTATTTTTTTTAAAAGACATTTTTCATCACACCTCACCCATAAACACTTGTGATGTCAATACCAGTATCTAAATTACTAACAATTCTACAGACATCACAACATGTGAAATACCTACCTCTCCTGGAAAATAATGTGGGAATGCTTGAGTAACCATCCTTCACTACTTCTACCAAGTGACAGGAAAAAGACCCCCTCCCCCCACATGAATATGTGGGGTTCAACCCTGAGTGTTTGATGTAGGTGGGGTGTATATCGAAATAAACAAAATATTAATATATATATAAATAAATTTTTTATCAAATAATAAAGATCAATATATCGGTAGAAAAATTAACTAACCATCTCACAAAACCATCTTATTCGATGCCACCTCTAAATACATAACACCCCACAAAAATCCCCAACCCCATTCCACACTTCCTACCAATACAGTTTAATCATTCAATTCTATCCATCTTTGGAATAAATTACATTTAAGCATACAAAAAATTGTTTAATTTTTCATTTTCAATTTCCATAACATTAACTAAACAAATAAAAACCATTTCAATCATTATAATCTATTAATTTATATATCTCGCACTACCCAAGAATATAGAACAAACCAACCACCCCATCTGGACAAAAAATCAAGGTGAAACAATATACCTCACCAACCCAAAAAACTATCAAACATACCACATCACAACAACAAAAGCATAAAAAACCACATATACCCCCCAAAAATAGCCAAACAATCAGTTTCACCACCATAAAATCACAACACATGATCCATTAGCCCACTTAAACCAACCATACATCTCCATCCCAAATGCGTGACCAAAAATCACAAAAAATGAAGATAATTATACATATTTACAATGGAGATTTTATTGAATTTATCATTTTTAGGGATTCTACCAATGAATTTATTATCCCAATAAATTATTAGAAAATTTCTTTTTGAAGTTGCAAATATCACAACCAAATCCAAAATTTCAATACAGATATCTATCAATAACAAACCCCCAGAAGACTATAAGTATTAGTGGGGAACCAAGCCTTTATAGTTCACAAATTAAAAAATGACAATAAAGTAGTAAAAAAATTCGAGAGAAACCCATAATTACACTTCTATTTAAATTTAACAAATTCATTATATTTCATTAATCCAGCAAAACAAAAAAACATATGTAAAAAAATGAACACCCCCCTCTTGATACATAATAATGGGAAATTATGGATTCTATACATCAAGGATTCTTTTTTTGATTCGTTTGGAACCACAGGGAGAAGGAAAATGCACTCAGACCATAACCAATAAATGATAAAAGATGAATAAACCTATAATATAACTAAATAAAAGAACATAAAAATAAATCACCAAACATTAAAAAATCATGCTAGTGAATCTTTGAGAGAATACTGGAAGAAAACACATAAAAAGAATCAAGTCTTTACCACGGATTGAAAATAAGCAACCACCGATACCAACAGATCATTTATAGAGGATGAATGCCTAAGGAACTCCTTGTGTCTTCTATGTTTCCCAAAAAAATGATATGTAGATGATTCCATTTCTTAATGAATGTAAATTAGTCCATAAAAAGATTTTAAAACATTTAATCCATTGTGGATTCACATTACATGAAATCCTCTTTCACGTCATTTAATCTGCAGGGTTCAATTTCAATAAATGAAATGGATAAATTTTGGTATTAAACCATTAATATCACTAATTTGTAAAATTTCCTCACATAATATATGAAAAACTATAGAACATCATGTAATACCCATAGATAGAGTTTATTTCTTGTATTAGTTCTACTACACCTCCAAAGTCCACTAAAAAAATCCTAAACCTACACAAAACACCTCCATAAATGAATATAAGAATATTAATTGAGTATAAGGGAATGAAACATTATTTGGTACCATTACAATCAATAATTTTCCTATAAGGATAAATAAATATTGGTTAAAACACCACTATTTTGTAAAACTAATTCATCTCAAGGGAGTATAGATGCATCATGGTGTATAATTTTAGTAGTCCGCAAATTTTTCATTAAATATCGAATAAATAATTTTATATCAAATAAAATTTTTAATTAATAAACAAATTTCCTTATCAATTATATTTATTTTGATAATGAAATAAATTTATCAATATTTTCCCATTTAATCAAATAACATTCAATGTAAAACAATATATAAAATTCGTGCCATTTTGGAAATTACCATATCCAATGCAAAATATTAATTAATTGTAATTTCCAATGAAAAATTATTAGTATATTTGATTCATAATGAGGTTACTATATAATTATTATATAATAATAATTAAATTATATAGAGAATGAAATAGTATGTAAAATCATGTACAAAAATATATCATCTTTATCATGTAACATCATTATGTTTTCACTAATTCCTTTTTTCAGTTTATTTCAAATGACAATGATTCTATAAATATGTTAGGTGATTTTTGGATTGAATTTGGAAGAGGATGGATAAGAAAAATGGCTTTTATAGTGTAAATATGTGGGGAGACTGAGTATACATTAATTGTAGAAGAAGAGTGGTATTATAGTAAATATTGAATTATAAAAACTATTAGGTGGTATAAAAAAATTGTGTTCCTCCAATAATGATCAATTTTAAATTAAATTTGTTATATAGTCGAATTATTTCATGAAAATGGGCTTTGGAAATCTTTTGTGTCATTTATAACCATTCATTTCAAGTTTAACGACTACGTAAACTCATTTTTTACTTAATCACTATAAATAATATGATCTACTTTCACTGGTCACATGGGTCAAAATTTATCTTCAAACCATTAATCAATATAAATTATTATTATTCCAAAAATGGGACAATAATTTCTATTTCAAATTTTATAAGCTGGAGAAATTAAATTTTATTTTTCCTCATGATAGAAAGAGAAATCAGAGATTTAAAAAGTTTCTGTTCAAAAGTGTAAAATGTTTTTATATCTATGTTTAATATAAAAATGATTAAATTTAAATGAAATGGATTAATAGGCATACAATTGACTTATTTTTAGTTTAAAACCAATTCAAAAGTAAAGATTGCCAATATATAGCTGAAATTAAAACTTCTAAAAAAATAATAAATAATTAACTTAATAAATTTTTTACATTATGATTTAAATAATAATGTTTATTTTTTCATAAAAAATTATATAAGTGTCAAATTTCAATATTATAGCGAGTTCTCCCATAAACGGTGGAAAAAAGCCTTTAGAAAAATACAGTTTTTACATGTGAAATTCGATTTTTCTTATATTTTCAATATAAAATATATTGGTTGATTTTAAAAAAATGAATTAATATATAAATTACATTAATATAATTCACTATTATTAATTAATTTAATTTATAAAGATAAAATTCTATTACTGAATAAAAATATTTTTTTTAGAAAAAAAATTCCATTATATTAAATTGGGTTTTATCTTCATTTGTAATTAATTGATAATGAATGAATTCATCATATAATTATGGAAAAAAATATTTTCACAAGTAATTTAATCATATTAATGTCTTAAAATTTAATGGATAAGCGATTATTTTCAATATATTATTAATTATTTTCTGTAAAACACAATATTCTGTAAGTATATTGGAACATCATTTTGACATGAATTTCATTATAAAATATAGATTGAATTTATATAAGATTTAGATGTATAATAAGGCCTTATGATGTCATATTCCCTTCCAAAACATTTTTTTGTTTTTAATACATTCTACTGAATAAAATATTATTTATTTATAATTTAGGTGCATTAAAATTGGACTAAAGTCCCTAAGGAATGAGTAGATGAATGGAATATTTACCAAGTGTGAATTTTTGATACCAAAAATTCCATTTCATGGGTACTATAGTATCAATAAACATATTATATTTTTATCAATCAAAAATTGATGTAATTAGATATTGTTATCAAATAACCACTAAAAATAGATCCATAGTACTTCTGGATTGGATGGATATTATCATTTTTTGTGAATAATTTTTATGACTATATCATTTATTCATTAATGTATCTATTACTGCAGAATGTTGTTTTGGATTTATAAATATGTACAATTTTTTCTAGATCATAAAATAATATTGGTATGTTTAACAATGCCCAGATTACCATATTTTGGAAAATGTTGTGTGATTTATATTGAAAAATAATAGAAGGGTTTGTGATGTATACTTATAGACAATCACAGGGTGATGGATTACACTTATCCTTAATTAAAATTTTATGAGATAATTTACCCAACCCATAAATAAGATTTTTTCAGTATTAATTATTTAATAAAATATATTATGGAATTATATTTATATAGAAAGGTGTGAACTATATCAAAGATTGTTAAGGTATATCTTCATCAAAAAGAGTTTAATATAGACAGAATTAGATGGTTTGAGTTGATTAGGAATTTTGGATACTTAAAACATTACATCCCAAAGGAATATATGGATAATGACTTGCGTTGAATTTAACATGACACCCTATCTACAATGATGATAAAAAAATAAAATACTTTGTGGTTTTCAATGTATGTTTCTTAAAATCCTGAATAATGGGGATTATTATTATATTTCCCAAATTTTATTATACCATCTATCCAATTGATAATTACTGAGGAATATGAGGAATATGTAGAGATATAAAATTAAGTGATGTATTTTATTGAGTTCAATATTGATTTTGATGGACTGATAATGTTATGAAAGATATTTTGATTCCCATAAATAGTTATCTTAATGAATAATCCATTTTATGAAACTCGTACCTTGTTATTTTAAATTTATGCATTATGTGGGAAGATGCATAGATATTAAAAATAATATTTTATATGGTTTAATATAGAGAGAGATATTGAAGATTATGTATCATGATTCAAGGAATTTATGAATCTTCTAGATGAGAGAATGAAGTATAAGGGGATGTCACAACCATTACAAACACACGAATAGAAATGAAAAAATGAATCATTATTTCCATTTTTTATATCCTAAAAAATCTAATGCCCTTAATATTATTTGGGTTATAGTTAATCCCCTTCAAAAGATAGTTTATTACATTGTTATCATATAAGTATTAATTTTAGAATTAAGAATGGTACTTATGTTGATATTTATTGAAGGTTGTTCTGTATGAAATCATAAAATGATGCAATTAGGTATCCAAATATATTTGGGAAAATAATCCAACGGAAATTGAAAATAATATCTAGATCCATTTAGCAGCACATCAAGGAAACTAAGAGTTTTTATATGATTTATGAAAAAATGTGATATTGAATTTGTTATTGGTGAGATGATATTCTAATAAATATCTCTATTGAATATATATTTATTATTTATAAATAAATGAATTTTGATTCTTTGGTAATTCTTACATTTTGAAATTCAATATCGAATCTAGAAGGTTTTATATCACATAGAACATACAATTAAGCCTCTCTCCCGATCATGATGTGTTTCATGTAAAACATTTATGAATGTTAATATGTGATGATTCATATGTAAAAAATAAAATATTGAACCAATGCAACATGATCATTATTATGATGAACCAGATGTGGAAATAATAGATCATATACATAATATTCTATGGAATAAGACAAATCACCTTGTCAATATTCTTAGCTAGAATAAAAAAATTTAGGATTCCAATTACAACTAAATTATGTGATTATGAAGAGTTATATGAAATTTTATGCATCAAAGTTATATTATATTAAAGTATAATTTCATTTTAAGGGTTTTGTAATGTAGCATCCATGTTTTTTATGTATTTCATTCAAAATTATCATGCCAAATTCAGTGACCTGTTTTGCAAACAACCATGATTGTAACTTATCTGTGATATAATATAACATTATATCCTTATAATTATATTTTTTTTTAGGCATTAGAAAAACAATATTAAAAAAATTAATTTTTTTTCACATAAATTTAAATTATTTTATTGATTTATATGAAACCCGATTAAATTTTTAACAAAATATTTTAATGATTAAAAGACACATTTTATCAAAAATTAGTAATTTTACTTAGTGTTATAAAATTTTTATGAAAATAAAAATGTAACTATTAAAATTTTATTTTGAATAAATTTATATTCATCCATAAATTATATATTAAAAAATTAGTAATGATGAAAAAAAACATAAAATTAAAATAGTAATTTTTCTAAAAAAAATCTGTTTAAATATTTTTTTATTTGAGTAAACAAAAACAATAATTTTTTTTACTAAATTTATTTAAATTTATATATTATATATTAGAAAAATTTAACATTCATTGATAAATTTTTATTTGTCAATGAAATAGTATAAATTTGTTTTGATGTAAAAAATGCATTAAAAAGGTCTTCATTGATTATTTTTTGTAAATATTAGTATTATTATCTTTCACTTGTCATTATTTAAATTAGAAAAAATGAATAAATATTTTAAATCATCATGATTATTTTTGTGAAATATTTAGCTTTTAATAATGGTCATAAATTTTTTTAAAAATTATATATATATTAATCAACATGATAATGTACATAAGGGGTTATTAGGGGTGAGTTAAACTAAGAGATAAGGGTAAAAAATATAATGAAACATTACATATTAAAATTATATTAATATATTAATACCATATAGGATATTTTATTTTACAATACTAAATTTTTTCCACAATCACATGAAAATATCTTCATATTATTTTACTCAATTATGCAATCCAATGTGTTCCTTATACCTCCTATATAAAATTGAATATCTTCTCCTACGATTATTGAAAGTTTTGAGTCTTACCAGACTCAAAATATATTCCCCCAAAACATAATGAAATCATTACCTTGATTCTAGATAACATTTTAATCTCATAATGAAATTATTTCAAGGCATAAATTGTAATCCATATGAGGTCTCTTAAAGAAGATGTATTAATATTTACCAATATCTGTCAATTTTATTTATTCATCAAACTCATTTAAAACTAATATATCCATAAAATCATTATTAATACATTATAATAAATATAATGAAATATTATTATTATCTAGTATCCATTTCCCCCCGATTTTACATCAAATTAGAAATGAATATATTGATCATCTGTACGTATGTACTACCACTTACAAGAAGTCTTGTGATTTATTTTCCATCACAACATCGCATGAAAATTTGAAAATATTGTTTTAATTAATATATATTTCATATATGATATAATTACATTTATTTAATTTTTAAATATTATTTATCACCCTAACCTACGTTTCAATAGAAAATGAATATTGCGTTCATGTGTACATATAAACTACTCTCTTCATGGATAATGTCATTCAATATTATATATATATATATATATATATTATGGATGGGAATAAATATGTAAAAAATTACTTTATATGATATACATGAAGATATAATAATTTTTATGGTGATTATACCATGATCAAATATCATGGACTTGAGTTACCGAAATGAAAAAAACTATGGAAAAATAGTTATAACCCATACTGGTGATTCTAATATAATTTTTCTAATAAACTATTAATAATATCATATATGTAAAACAACTATGATTTAATAAGTCTAAATATTGTTCTTATATAATAATAATAAATATTAATTTATTATATTGTCAATTAGATCCCAATATAAGAAATTTGAACATCATATAAGTGTCTTATGTTACATTTTTTCGCATTAATTTTTATAATTACATTTAATATGATGATATTAAATGATATATATAGAAAGAACTAATTAATTTTATTATATTTTATTTATTTATGGTTATTAAATTATTTTCCTTAATATTAATATCATTTTTTAAACAAATTTAAAAATTGTTTCAATGAAAAGTAACATTGTTTTTCAATTTAGTCTGATAATGTTTTATTCTACGTCTATTTATAATTTAAAATATTTCATTTAATTTTTTACCATTGCATAATTATATTTAATCTCGCATTATCCATTATGTACATTTATATATAAAATTACGAGTAATAGTTATTTATTCCCAAAATTTTCATTTATATCATTCATAGAAACTATGAAAGGAGTATTAGATTGATAATGATTTGATTTTCATAGAATCCAGAATACTCAATGTTTATATGATTTCATTATATATTTATAAAGTTCATTTCAAAGATAATTATCTATATAATATTTCAGGTATGTATATTTTTTAATAAACGCTTTTAATATTTAATTCATATTTTCCACATGAAATATCATTGTAAAATTTTAAAGGGATTTTTCATATTGGATATCATACACTAATTATACATAAGAATCATTAGGGATATGATCTTATGATACAAAAAACAATAATTGTTGGATGGTTTACGATTATTATTTTAAAATATTATTGAATCATGGTTTATTATCACCATAAAATGCTATGATGAAATGATAAATGTTTTCTTGATCACGTGGCATACATTATAATTAATAATGATTTTGTGAAAAGAGTGTTAGTTATGTAACTACTATGAAATGTATTTAAATTATCATATTATGAAATCAATGATTACATGGGTAGTTATCCTAGTCGCATAAACGGTACATGTGAGGTTATCATATTCCCAAATAAAGTATATTGATGGTTAGCTGAGTCATACCATGTAAAAAATGTCTTAGAGGGTGGCCTTCACATGATATTTTTTTTTATTTTTTTACTACATATATTATGATGATAATTTTTAGTATAATATTTTGATAATATTATGATTTCATGAATCATTTTCTTTGAAATCATTATAGATTCATGTCTAATAAACTACCCTGATTTATTTCATAAAGAATTATTATGATTTAATAATTGATTTTTATGATTTTAAAATGAGAATAACATGTCCTCATAACCATATTCTCTTGTTATTTTTAAAACATTCTTTCATTTATATCTCTATTCATTACCATTATATATAATATAGGCTCAAAAATCATGATGTTTCATTTTCTTGGGATATAAAGAATTGTTTTATGTATGATATGTCTAAGAAGGGTTCTAGTTTTCAATAACCTCATGGGAGATAATATTTATACGTTATGCACTCATTATTTATGCAATGATTTTTCCAACGTCACAATACCTATTTTTCAATAATGTATCACAATGATACGTTATTAATATTGATACAAATTGAGGGATTATTTATATATGAAAGCTTGTGTTTCTTAATTTATTAGGAACCATTATTTATATAATTTTTATTTATTCAGTTTACTATTGAATCCATGAATGAATAAATTCCATTACATTTATTATTTTAAAATCCATTTCACAATCATCCTCTCCGAATCCTTAGATTATTACATTGCTAATATTATTAGGGTAACAATATCCCAGCTAATATTAAATTAATGAATTATTTTTAAAGACACTAAAACATTGGAGAATTCTATATTTCTCTTTCTAAATCCACTAAAATTTTATTATCAACTCATTATTATTAGGGGTATAATTATTTCCCCCGAAATAAATTTCACTAGTGCTACATTGTTTACTAGTAGTAACAAAACCTATGATATGCTTCATTTCATACCAGAACCTCCCTTTTCTAATTTGGTATTTATTGGATTGTTTTTAAAATTTTCTTATATTTGTGTGAAAAAACGTTTAAGGCAATTTTATTCTTCATAAAAATAATTATAATGTTTAATATAAATTTATTATGTTTTTATTGGTTGTTTTTTCGTAAATGTGGGGAAATAAATTCATTTAAATATTTTCTATTTAAAATCATATTTTAGACCCCATTATAAATTTTTTTTAAAACATTTTACTATATTTTTATTTATTCTAAAAAAAATTATACCCTCTTTAATCATCGAAACACTTAAAAATAGAAAATTCACCTTTTTTATATGGAAATTTTTTATTATAATATTATCTTTTTAAAGAATAGTATATCAATAATTTTTTCTTCCCTAATAATTTTTAAATTATATTGAAAATATTTATTCCAATGTAATTCTTATATATGAAGAATATTAATGATTCCTTTAATATAAGGGTGATCGCATGGACTCATAACATCAATTTATCATGAAAATTATGGATATAACCATATAATCAGTACATGTTTAGAGGAAATAATATATTCTATACTATGTTGATTGAAGTGTGCATACATATAATGTTTTTGAGTATAGTTGGATATTATTTTTTCAAAGTATTATATTGATTGATTTTTTAAATATTTCTTTATATTATTTTATTTGAAATGGATATGAAACCCATTTTTAACCCAGGTGTACTCTTTATTGAAAAAAGTGAAAGTTTTCATTTGAATGTTTTATGAAACAAAATTTATTTTATATTTTTTTATTCTATAAAATAAGTTGATAAATTTTCATATGAACTCAAAAGTATAGATAATTATATGTGGATTTAATAACTATCACAAATAAATATGTTGAAGGTTTTTATATCATGAGATATATACATTCCAGAACAATTAATTTTTTTTCCTATTTGTGTGACTGTTTGTGACTCGTGATGGTGATGTATATAAATTTATAAATATTGGTGAGTTGGATTACTAAAGATGATATAGATTTAGAATATGCATAAAATGTTGGAAACTATTTGAATTTGATTCTATACTAGAATTCCATTGCACGGTGGACTCCTTTATCTAATTTGACGAATTTGATAGCCACAAGGGAGACTATAGAATCTAAAAAATGTATTTATTTATTATTAGAGATTAGAAATAATAGTCTATTCCATTATTTTATTTTATTGATCTCATTCAGTTTTTTTCTTGAGTCTCCTCTATTTTGTATGTTATCCAAATAATATATTGTTTTTTAACACAATTATATCATTTTTCATAATTATTAAACTCTTTTATGGTTGGGATGGGGATAATTTTTTATTGAATGAAATGAATTATTTTTTGGGTAGATGAGTTCTATTTTATATACCATATGCCTATTGGGAATTAATGCCCATTACATGGCCCCAAAGGTCGATATTTTTTCTCAATTTTCCTTTAGTGAATAGTAATCCAACAGTACCTATGCTTTTATAGTATATGTTATAGGGTTTCTGCTAATATTTTTACTCTATAGTTCCGACCACCGCTACAATGTCATTGGTGGTACAGTTTCATCATCACTATAGTTCTTCTAGATTACTTCTATAGTTGTATAAATGTACCCTATGACCACTGGGTTTTGATCCCCTAAAATTGATATATGGTTATGTTGTGAATAATTCAAAACCATAACATAACTGCATTCTTATTAGTAATATTATGTTATTGTGGATTTTTTTCATTCCTGAAACTCCTCACTAAGTGTTTGATTTCACATTATTTTTGTTTTTTCTATTATTTAGCCCTTCGTATCTGACTAAAATTCCTTATTCAATTGAATTTATTAAAAAATGTAGGGATAACCCACTTTTGGGATTCATTTATGGTGTTTTTAAAGATTATAGAACATCCTTTAATATGACCAATCTAAATTTCTAGTTATTAGATTTGATATATTTGTTTAATGACTCTGTTACATCACAACCCAGAATACTATGTTCACACCGAGAGACCAGAAGACCTCAATCATCTAAGTACTCAAGAGGCTTCTAAAAAGTGAAAAAATTCTAAATCGTACAGTGGGGAATCTATACCCTCAATATCATGTCTTCGAGCCGGACAATAAATAATAATATTAGAATAATCAATAAATAATCAGAGTAAGTGTGTAAATAAAAAATGTCATACATGGTATTTAAATAACAACTCCCAATGTGAAAATCAATCTAGGTTAATGAATATATACAACAAGTAATAGAACTATAGAGTTATTTGGTGGCTACCCTGGTCGACTCCTCCTCCATGCTCCACCTCCTCAACCATCCAGCATGGGGTCCTTTCCCTTCCCTGGGTTTCCCATCGAATCTACAAATGCATCGAAATTACAATGGATGGTGTGAGTACATGTCTTATTAGGACACTACTAATACAAAATATATATGGTGTTCTCTAATATCAAATTGAATTCCATAATGATAATCAATTCATACCAATAAATTAATCATAAAAATAAAAATGAGAAGTGGTGTACTACCAAAGCCACCACAAAACACACGACTGTACCTACATTAGATCAATGCTAAAAATATAATCATGGAATATATCAAGGATCATGGAACAGTTCACGGTTCTTAGAATCTATATCTCAAAAAAGTCGGTAGAAACACATATTTCCCCATAACTACTGTATTTTTTTCTAGTCAACATAATGGACTCTTATATACATGAATGTTGGTTCACCCTGGTCCTCATGTATAAAATGTTTTCTGGCATAATGGAATTAACGTTTCCACTCAAATAATAAAATAGAAATTGAGGATACTAATCGCAGATCAACCCGAAATTGAGTGCACTACCCGTACAACATCTACACACAAAGAAACACAATACTTGGCTTCTAGTTATCTAAGTGAATCCATAACATGTATCCATAATATCATTATATATGTTGAATTGAGAAAATAATTCATCTCTAAAATCCTAAAATAATAGATTATTCAACTCAAAATGAACTGGGAGTCACGAACGAGGCACTCAATTTAACTGCGTATCAAGTGTATCCCTTGAAAATCAAATAGGATACATATAGACTAATAATTTTATATTAGTTACATCATAAACATGATATTCTATTATTTCTTCATACTGCTCTCATGTAAATTTTCACACAAAAATGAATGTTAACTATATCCCCACTATATGTGATAATCATGTGATGGAATTCAATATATTACTTTCACTGAAAACAATACCTTTAAAGAAACACCACATACATATAAGGAATATTATACAGTGAAATGAATACAATAAAATATCAACATTAAAAATAAATCAGAAAATATAACATCATGAGATAACAATCAAACATGGGAATGTAATTACTAATATAACTCATGGAATCAAAATGGGTCTCATGGGTCACACACACACTAATACGTGATCAAATGTACACATAGTATTAAAAATCCATAACTTAAATAAAATATGACAATTTCGGTAAATGAGAATGGTAAGGGACTTCCTACCTCACAGTTGTCAAACTTTAAATTGAGGTTTAGAAGGGTATTCATCTTAAAAACATTTCTCACACCTATCTAAAGATGATTTCATTCCAAATAACCATTTTACCATCCCCATTTTGACATTTATCAAAATTTTGACAATCAATTATAATTAAAAATATGTATTTATATATAAAAAATTCCCTCACCGCTATAAGAAAATCATAAGAATAAATTACATCAAACTATGATGAATCCAATTTAATAGCATCCATGTCAATTCAATCATTAACGATATAGATATTAAGGAGATAATTTTCGAAGAATATAATAAAATAAATGATAGAGAGAGAGAGTAATACAGAGGGGAGAGGTGTGATAAATAATGGGCTTACTACCCATTCCATTTCCAACACCCAAAATTCTAATTTGTATTCATTTTGATCAATTAATTTTATAAAATTTCCTATTTTCATCACATATATATTCATATTTCCTACTAATTCCATGAGAAACATGATCATCATTTTGGGGGATTTGTTGGACTATACCGCAAGCATAAACTAAATATAGAATGATTTTCTTGAAATGGGCATATCAATTCCTAGGTCACACTACCAATGATCATTCATCAATCCAATAGATTAAAAACAAGTAAAATCTAAAAAAATGATTTCAAAACATAAATAATAATAATATATTCTTATTATTTTTTGAAATATTATTTTACCTTTCTTGATGAACCTCCCCCACCTCACGAACATCAATTGATATTTTAATAATTCATTCAAAATTTAAATATTAAAATATCATTATTTAAAATAATATGATATTAAAAATTATTAAAAAAATTAAAATCTGTGGAGGCCTACAGGTGCTCCTTTCATCATGCTAAAGCTTCATGCACCACCCTTATTTAATTTCATTAATTTAAAAATTTATCTTATATATAGATAAATATTTATAATTAATGAATTCTTTTAATTACGTTTTTTATCTCTCTCCTATCAAACCATATATACACATTATTATATAAACTCTAACATGTATATATATATATACCTAATATATATAATTTAATTTTAATACACAGAAATGTTATTTCATCAAAATTTGTAATAAAAATATAACTAAAAAATATTATTTTTATTATATATCTCAAATTATATCCATATTTATCATTTTAAATATAACATTAAACTGAATTGTTAATAATTATGTCATTACCTATAAAATTTAATTTTTTATCGTTAGAAAAAAATACTCTGTATTATCATTCATCAATAATAAATATAAACTAATTATGATATGTTTTTAATCAATTAATCAAATTCAATTATAAATTTAATTTTCTATTTCAATTTATGGAATACCAATAATATTATATTATAGGCTTATTATTATTATTAATTTCTAAATTCCCAAAATATATTTAGAACCGAAATAAATTATTATCATATGCAATTTAACCAAATATTCTGTGATCATTAAATTTATAGGCCACATAGGGTAAACCCCTCATCCTAGACATAAAATTGGTCTCATACATCACATAAGATTAAACTTTTGTAAATATTAATTATTTATTATTTAAAAGATGGAAATATAAATTAAATATATATAAAAAGGGCATTATCCCATGCAATGTTTTGAATCACCTAACATGCATAAAATTTATTCCCCTCCTTAGGTAAACCCAACATTATGGAACAAACCGAAGTCTCATAATTTTCATATGATGAACTATTTAGGAGATATTCAATAACTTTTGATATATAATTTTTTAAAAATATTTAATAAATTATATTCTCTAGAATCGTGTCTAAATGATAAATGTTCCCAAATGTTTTACCCTGCCTAGCCTAAACTCGATGTCCAAAACCTAATTATTGACAAAAATTTATCAAAAAACATTTTTTAAGAGATAATTAATTGTTAAGAATAAATCATGTTCCCATAATTTTTTATATTTAATAATTTTATTTATTCTTCATTGATCCGCTATGAGCCTCTAAATCATTCATGAACGCATCACATAACATTGAAATTATTTTATAGAATAATTCTATATGATAACTAGGATTTTACACTTAAATAATGTATTTAAAACATTTATTAAGGGATTTTAATTGAAACAATACATTTTCCCATAAAATCACATAATTATTATCTTCAAGACAGTTTTGATTCTATTAATAAAAATATTATATTACAATTCTCCCCCTCTATGGATGGGTTGTTCTTATGAAGTATCTCTAGTGGTCTTTTGTGAATAACTCATTCCACTATGAGCAAACAAAATATGGTCCCTTGTCACAATATACGAGTTCCCAATCCACAAAATATACATGACCTATATATGCACTACACCCGTTTTCTTGAGATGCATGACCATTCTGAGCCATTTTCTAGTTCTACTATTGTGGTCCCTGACCAGAACCCTTGTTTAATATTCAACATGGTCCTGACCCCTTTTGAAACATTTTTCACATTGATCAAGTGAAAAACTACTAGAGAAGTTCAATATTGCCACATTTTTGGAACTAGATCATGGGTATAGTTTAGTTCATGTAGTGTTGTCTAAAAATTCTACAATTGAAGCATTGTTGACCACCGTAGAAAGGAGTGGAAGGAACCAAATTATTCTCAAAAAAGGTTCCACTACACTTATATTCATCTATGTTATTCAACTTCATATTGAATTATTAAACTACCATATTAGTGGGGGAAAATTGTTTAAAAGCCCATAATGGGTTAGGAGTAGGATGATTATCCTATAATCCTTTTGTCCAATATCAAATTTCAGGCCCTAGTAGAGAAACACTATGTATGTCATCAGGTAAAATCCCCTAACATGATGTATGATCATTGATCATAGGCTTACTTCAATCATTGGAGGGTTATATGCCCCATTCTGAGCTTATAAAGGAGAATGATGTTGTAACTATCTACAATAGGAAGAATGTGTAGGTACATTAATATAACCATATTTTAGACCTATGAAATCCTATGAATTGTTGAATATTATTATTCTTGGAAAATATTATTCAATAAATAGGCCTTTGAAGGTGTCTAATGTAATACATTATTATCATATATTCTGATCAATTTATTCCACCATTTTTTATAAATTCATAGAAGATGATGGATTTTAGAGCCACATTTCATTCCTCAGGATTATGAACAAACAATAAAATTCTCTCATGGAGTCTCATGTCAGGGAATCGGTGTCGAACCCTAGCTCGGACGATCCTGATTCGAGAATGAAAAAGGATGTTGATTCCTTGCCTGGTAATTTTTCATCGATTGATAAGAAATTCTACTATGTTAGTCATTAGGAGATGTTTCAATGTGTGCCTTAAAATCAACCCAAGGAGGGCCTGAGGAAATTTGCAGATGTTCTGAAATTGGTTGGTACGTTCTTAGAGTTTGATTGTCCTTCTCTTGGAAGGATCATAAAAAATGGGTGTGTTCCTCATTTTGATGTTGATCAAATTGTTGTTGAGGAGCGAGTCTATCTCTGTCGCTTCTCAATCATTTCATGGGTTCTTCTTCAAAAGGGAGGTTATCTTTGGAAATTTAATTATCTTTTTCAACATATCTCACAAATTTAGGGGTTTGATGATTTCTGGATGCTCTCTATGGGTTGTGTTTGTTACCATATTCTTTTTCCATCTGAGGAATCAAAGCGTAGAGCATGGAGCTTTGGGTCTATTTCATTGAGGCCTAGTGTTTTTCGAATTCAAGAGTGGGAGATGAATATTGACCTTGAGAATGTCAAGGATACACATGCGTAATTACGGATTTGAATTCGCAAATTAAACCTGCTTAACTGGAATCCTAGAATTATATTGCATATTTCTCCATTGGTTTTCAATCCCATTAAAATGGACAAGCACATAAAGGATCCCAAATTCTATCATTTTGTGAGGGTTCTAGGGGAAGATGACATGGCCTCAATACTAGTAGAGTAGGTTGTGCTTAAAACCTTGGATGATCATTTCAATTTGTAGATTCAGTATGAGAGGCGGCCAAGGTTCTGTCTCACTTGTCACTTCTTTGGTCACATGGACATTGAGTGAAATTGGAATAAGGTTTGTGGTATGTTCAAGTTGTAGGGTAATTCTGATGCCTTCTACATGAAGGGTAAGGGAAAGGTTAATTCCTCTGATGGTTCTGGGTCAAGTGAACCCATTTCTGAGCCGGTTTCTAGTGAGGTTTCTATTCCCAGTATTATGTCTGTTCTTCGGGACTGGGTGCAGGAGTCTATTGTGAATTCTCTCCTTCTTGTTGAGCCTACTTCTAAGGGCTCTGTAGAAGTTTCTATGAATCAGAATAATTCTGATACTCGAAATGTTGTTCATGTTACAGTACATAATCTCTCTGTGCCCTATCATTCCATTAATTTTCATACCTACCAGGTTATTGCATAGGTAAATGATTCTGAAGTTGCTACTCAGGTTATAGTGAAGGTTCAGGCAGCACCCTCTTATCTAGGAAATATTGATGCTTCTTAGGTTGTTGCACAGGTAAGTGATGTTGAATTTGTTTCTCAGGTTGTATTACTGGTCTATCCAGTTGTCACTCATGTAGTTTCTTTGGATTCCCCTTGAGAAAATGTACATGGTATTTGTTCTGATCCTAATTAGTCTTCCTTTCAGGTGTAGAATGATCATTATGTTGATACTGTACTGCATGATTCAGTATAGGTTATAGTTGAATCTACTGCAACACATGCTTTGGCTATGTTAAAGAATCGGGTTATGGTGTCTAGTGGTAAATCTAGACAGAATACTAAGGTTTTTCTTCCTACTGGATCCATTTTACATGAGAAGGTTCTGCTTTTGTCTGAGTCTGATGGGTTAGAATTTACAAAGGACATGGTTCCTCAGTTCATTGAGTGTGATAGGAGTAGTGATAAAAATGATGTTGGATCCTTCTCTTAGGTCCTATCGTCTAAGTCTATGAGAAAGTCACAGTTACAGACAAATCAGAAGCCGGTTAGTTCCTTGAATAAGTTTACCCCTTTGGGTGGTGTTTTTTGGTCTAACGATAAGAAGGACACTTCCAGTGATATGCAGTCTCAGCAAATGGAAGGCTCGGACCCCATTACTGGATCATATTTAGTTGTAGTTGTTTCTTAATATGAATTTAGTAAGGGTATGATGAAAAAGACTAAGAATCAGGATATGTCTATGCAATTGAATTGGGATGGAGGGACTAATACCAGTTCCAAATCATGTTTCTCATTATTATTTACTTTTTGAATTGTGAAGGGATTTAGAATTCTCCCAAAGTCACAACCCTTAGGCATTTTATTGTGGCCAATAATCTTATCCTCATTGGAATTTTTGGGCCTCATATGTCCTTCTGTAAATGGAATGCCTTTATGTGGTCAAAACATTGGTACTATTTGGTTTCCAATAATGATTGTTAGAATTCTTTAGAGTCTTTTTGGGTTTTGAAACATGATAATGTCTCTTTGATATCTTCATTTAATGATCGACAATCTACTACTCTCTCTGTTGAAATAAGTGGTTATGGTATTTCCTGTAATTTTAAGTATTCTTTAAATCATTATACTTAGAGACGTGCTATTTGGTCATCCATGGAGAGAATATCTCTTGAAATGATTAAAATATGGTTTATTATTTGGGATTTTAATTTGGTGCTTCTACATGAGGATAAGAAAGGCACTTGCTTCAATAGGTTGACTGCTAGAGAGTTTCCTAACTGCATTTATGCTTGTAATCTAATTGAGGATACAATCATGGGGGCTGATTTTACCTGGCGACGATACACATTAAATTGCTTACAAGACTGCAAGATTGATATATACTTTTGTCATATGGATGGGGAACTCAAGAATTTTATTTACCTTTTATAACTCTTCCAAGGGAAAATTATGATCACAATCCTTTTCTAATGGTCTTCATCCTCCATCACATGAGATATTCTCCTTTACCTTTCAGGTTTAACAATGAATGGTTATCTATTCATGGTTGTAGAAAGAATATCTTTGAGGTTTGTGAAACCATTTTTTTGGAATTCCCTTTCACATAGTGGTTATGATGTTAACGTCTGTGAAGGAAATTCTCAAATAGTTTAGTAAAAATTCATTTTCATGTCTTGACCAGGATATCCAGAGTGCTGAGGATAATCTAATATAATGTCAAAATCTTAATGTGGGTCAGGATATGCTATCTAGGGAATAATTCCTAGCTCTTTATAAGTTTAATGAGATCTTGGATTTAAAGGAAACTATTTCCCAGGATCAATATAATGTCAGATGGTTGAATGATGGGGATTGAAATACAAGAATCTTTCATTTCTTACATAGGGTGAATAAGTTGAAACGTCGCATGAATTCCCTCATGGTTGACGGAGTTCCATTCAACCCTGAAAATAATATTTCTGATGCTGCTTGTAGTTATTTTGAAAAGCAATAAACTGAATCTAGGCATGATAATACTCATAAAATGTTCATGAATATTTCTCCATGGGTTCAGGTTTCCTAGAATTATATATTTACTAGTATACTCTCAATGGAGGAAGTCATGAAGGAAGGTGTTTCTATAAATGAGTATAGTGTCGCAGGGTAAAATGGTTTTTCCTATAGGTTCTTTATTTCATTTTGGGATATTATTCCCACATAGTTTGTTAATGCAATTAGATATTTATTATATCAATATTATATTCATTTTGGTGCTAATTATAGGTTTATTTATTTGATTCCCAAGAACGAAAAATGCCTTTGATATTTGATATTTTAGGCACTTGGCTATAGAGAATACTATTCCAAAAGTTATCAGCAATGTCCTATAGAATATATTGGGATGTATTGCTAATATGTTTATTTCTACAAATGAATTTTTTTTGTGCCTAGAAGGGAAAATCAAAATTGATGGTATACGTCGTCTAAATGTGTTAATGTTATGAATAAAAATGTGAAGTACGGGAATATGGCTCTGAACGTTTACATTTCAAAGGCTTTTGATATGATGAAATGAAGTTTCATTTTTGCAGTGTTACGATTGAATGGCATTTCCAATGGTGCCACTTCTTTGATTAGCTACATTCTTACAAGTTATTTTCTATTTGTTCTTGTTAATGGCTCTCCTAAAGGTTTCTTTAAATGTTCAGGGGATTGATGCAAGGAGATTCTTTATCTGTCCATCTTTTTTCTATTGCTGAGAATTATTTGAGTATTTGTCTTTCAGTTCTTGTGCAGGTTGGTTTGTATCAGCAAAAGACTATTGGTAGAGGTATCTTTGCTCCTTCACATCTCTTTTATGCAGATGATATTCTGTTGTTTGGGAAGGATGATATAATCACTATCTGATATATTAAAGAATATTTTGAGCATTATGAGGACGTTTCTAGTCATGTTATCAGTTGGGAGAATCCATTGTGTTTTTTGGGAAGGGTTTATTGTTTAAAATCAAAATAGAGTTTACCATAAGCTTTTGGTCAAAAGAGGGTCTCTACCGTTTATTTATCTTGGGGTTCCCTTTTTCTGGGGTGCTATTAAACAGTGTCATTTGGAAAATATCTTTCTCAAGATGCTCAATCAAATGGCTACCTGGAGGGTAAATCTATGTCTCAGGCAGGGTGTGCTTGTCTTGTTAATTCTGTGATCACATCCATGTGTGTCTACATATTTTACTTATACAGAAGGCCTAGAACGCTTCTTATGGATTTAAAAACGCAGATGTTGAATTTTATTTGGACTTTTTCGATTCATGAATGAAAACTTGTTATAGATTCCTTGAGTGATTGCATACGGCCGGTTGACACGAGTGGCATTGGGATTAAAGATCTTAAGATCTTTAATGAACCTCTCATTAAAATGTTTACATGGTCACTTTTTAACTTCTGGTGATTTTTCTCTAGAGTTATTATGTAATAGAGTTGGATGCAATATGTTAAATGGTAATTCTATTTATGTCCCTTTCCTCGATATGGCCCTCAATTAAGAATGCGTATTTTAGCCTCTCACAATCCTCCAAATGGGTGGTTTGTCAAAATTCCTCTTTGAATTGCTGGAAGACTATTTGGTTATCATGTGCCATTACAGATGATAGTAAGATTCCTTCAGCTTTAAAGGATCTATCTACTGCTGACATTCACAACAATATCATGGCTCATGGGTTTCTTTCTGATACATTGAAAATGGTGTTGGTACATTATCATTATTTTTCAATGGATACTTTTATTTGGTTGCCCTGTCTTACATAAACATTCAGCACGAAGGAGGATTATAGATAGATGTGTGATGCGTACATGGTTGTTCCTTCTTAGATGTTTATGTTTCATTCTATTTTTATTCTACTAGTTCATTATTTTCTTATGTGGAGGATTTTGAAGTGTCTACATCCTTTTTTGTGGATGATACATCATTCCGGATTTTCTCTTGCACCTATATGCCATCGTTCTTGTTGTAGATGAGATTGTTGACTGTTTATTTATATCTACTTTCTATTCATCTAGTTTATGGGATTATTTTTAGGATATCATTGGATTACATCTAAATCTGGAGAGTTTTGTACATCTTATGAATTTTATTTACCATGATGATTGTAGCTCTCAGGTTAAACTGATGTTACTCCTGCAGTCTCTACGTTGGTTTCCTTTATCTAGAGAGCCCATAATTCTCTTGTCTTATAGAAACGAATCTCACTAATTTCTGTTGGTATTATGGAGCTTCATATTTTTGTTCTTGCTACTGCACGAGATCTAATTGAATTCATGCAGAATGATGTCTCAGATTTGGTTATTTTGGGATCTTTTTGTGTTTCTAGTAGATATAAGAAACAGATTATGATGAAACTTATCTGGTGGATCCCTCTAATCTCTCGGGGTTTGAATGTTAATGTGGATGGATTGGCTTCAGGTTCACCAGGTCCTTCAAGATATGGTGGTGTTTTTCACACTTATATGGGCATTGGTAAAGGTCATTTCTTCCACTTTTTAGGGAATTTCTTGGTGGTTGAGGCAAAATTATGGGCTATGATTAAGGCAATCTGGTATGCCACTTTTAATGGTTGGATAAACATATGGATGGAGTATTATTCAATTTTGGAAATTTATATTCTTATAAATAAATCCCGGAATGTCCCTTTGAGAATGATTTTGGCTTGGGATTATTGTCTTCAACTTGTGGGGGTTATTTGTTTGGTTTCCACTCATGATTATAGAGAGGAAAATCATTTTGTTGATGATTTTTTCAAGCGTGCTTCTGAGGAGGCTAGATTTTTATAGTTTTTTTGTTACATCAACTATCTGTTGTGGTTTGGCTGATGCTAATGCACATGGTGAAGTGTACATAAGTCTTTTTCGATCCCATGTTTCTTCTCTTTTGATGTCTTTACTTTTTTATTAATAATATTTTTGGGGTAGGCTTGCCTACTCTTATGTCTTCTTCTAAAAAAATGTTATCTATAAATTCAACCATATCCTATGAATATTTAAGACCACTAGTACCATAAAATTCAAGTCTATACTAGTGCTAAAAATATATATATTGATCATACATATTCTTATAAATTCATTCTCCATGGATGGGTACTATCCAATTGTGTCATAGATGAATGGGATCAACATACTGGATCAATTGTGTTGTCACATGATACTGTGGGGTTGGATTCCCATACACTATTGTGTTTTTATAGGGTCATCTAGAGATTTCGTAGCTAGTGGTCCCGTTAAACATCTCTATGGTTAAATCTTAGTAATTTAGTTCATATTTGGTACATAAATAGATCCATATATATCAATGGGGTCACAGAAGGTTCTCCTTTGTCTCTACCCTCAAACCAATGTATAACCCTCGAAACAATAACCATGTTTTCCCTACAGCCACATGAGTCACAATAATCATTTATATATATAGTTATTTATATATACTAACACAATTGAATAACTATTTCAACCTATTAATTCAAAAAAATATATCCCACATCATGGATACACATATATATCAAACCATAGAAACTATCCTGAATAGATAGCTCCAAATCAAGTCATTAGATTAATGAAAAAAAATGTATAAAAAACTAGTATATATATGGAATGTGAAACTGTGTTCCTAGTGATGATGCATGAACACACCCACGATATTATAAATTACATATTAACATCATGTGAATCACCTAAGTTGACTTTATTCAATAGTAAAAAAACCTAAATTTTTGTTTTTTGGTAACATAGAGGTCCACTATACAATGCTAGATCGGCACTATGATAGTTCCCTGACATTATTCCCAACCATTATAACTCATGTCTATCATTTTCCAAACCAAATAAATATAATAAAAATTTATTTATACCATATTCACGGATACAATTTTTTAACAACCTAACCTAACCACTAGGTCTAATTTAGAAGGGGACATGACCTCATGTGCACCTCTCCATTTGAAATAAGCTTCTAACTAGTAGTGATTTTTTACATCCGATATTGTGGAGACTACACAATCTATATAATGTCATCGAGAAGAATAATAAATAATATTAATTGGGCATTGCATAATTAATCTGAGTATATGTTGAAAATAAGATGGCATACATGGTATATAATTAACAACTCCCAATGTGTATACTAGTTTAGAGTAATGAATGTAGATAATAAGTAAAACAACTTCATGTTCCACTCTTTTCTCTCCCAATATGTACCAACTCTGCACTCCACCTACACATCCATCCACCATAGGTTCATTTACCTTAGAATATTTTCTCATGGAATCAACAAGGGAATCAAATATTTTGAGTAGGTTGTGTGTATACGACTTAAGAAGACAACAAAAATATATAATTAACTACTATGATCATGTGTAAAATTATATTCCATAATAATAATCAATGTATAAATAAATTTAATGAAATAAATCAATGCCAACATGTGGTTTACTGACCAAGTTCCCACCAAACACCCGACCATAACTTCTTCAGCTCCATGACAAAAAAGGTAGTGAATTAATATATCAAGGATCATGAAAAAATCAAAACTACTTAGAATCCTTATCTTGGAAAATTCAGCAGTTACCATACTGGCCTCCAGGCTGGTGAAATTTTTCTTGAAAATATCATGGAAACATGTGTAAATGTATCACAGTTCTCTTTATTCCATATATACGACTTGTGTATTGGTATGTAGGATTCGATGGTTCGACTCGGTAATAAACTAGGCATCAATCATGCTACTCATAGATCAATTGGGAATCGAGTTCACTAAACCCAAATCATTTGGGCATTTAGGAACCTAATACATTTCTTCATGTACCATAAGTGCATCTACAACATGGCTTAATGGCATTAATATATCTCTATCATAATGTAAAAAATAATTCCCACAAATCAATAGGTATCAAGTTCACCCCACATAAATCAATTGTGTATGAATTATGAAGCTAAACAATAAACCATACATTGAGTGTAGTCCTCACAACTCAACTAGGAATCAGGAATCATGATTCATAGGAATTTTGTACTGCTTCAAAATTACATTCCATTGTATTTTTTCCCATTCCATATGTCTATCATTGAAAATCTAAGAAATTCAAGTGTCCCCCCTATAAGGAGTAGTCAGTTCACGATGATCCACATGTTCTGAGCACCAACAATGATGCCACTAAAGGAAGGGAACATACATACAAAGTATAAAATACAATTGAAATCATACTCTACAATATCATCATAAGTATAAATATCTAAACATAAAATCATGTGGAAAAATAAAACATGGAAAATGATACAATAATATCACTCATGGAATCTTAACGGGTCTAATGGGAAACAAAATCACACACATATGACCACAATTAATAATTTTATCAAATGTAAAACAGATAAAAAATATGGAAACATGTGTAGATGATATCCCAATATGAAATTAACTTTCACCTAATGATTTTCCATGTTGACCACGGGATTTAAAAGGGATGTTATCAACCGAAACTGATTCCACCTTACAAGATGATGATAACATGACCACAAATCTTTGAAACATCCTGGTTTTGAATATATTTTATGTTATCATTATATTTGATAATTAAAAATATTTTATTTAATATGAACAAATTCCCTCACCTCTGTCCAAAAAAAGATAAATAATAAAATTAAAATTTTCATGAATATTCTAACAGAAAAGATACCCCATCTATCTGATGAATATCGATGGAGATAATAAGGAATGAATTTTAAGAGAATAAATTAAATTAAATTAATAGAGAGTTTGATAAAGGTGATTTTCCTGAGAAATAGTTGGTTTACCTCCCAATCCATGTGAACCACCCCAAATATTATTTATATGACATTTTACTCAATTAATTTAATATAATTTATTATTTTCGTAAATTATATATCAATCTATCTAATTAATTGCATGCACCATCCCAGTCATCATATTGAGTTCTTTATAGACATGTACCAAGTGCCTAAATTAGGTATCCAGCATTGTTCTTGAAATGACCAACTCAACTCCATATTCTCGCTGACGTTGAGGTTTCATCAATTTGATAGTAGAAATAGATGTTTTAACTGAATGTTTTTCCATAAATAATGATAATAATAATAACTTATCATTATTATTTTTTGAAATATTATTTCACTATGTTGGAGGATCATTTTCCCCCATGAGACACCAAATCATTGTTTTTCCCTACATTCATTATTTAATATTAAAAAATCATTATTACTATTAATATTGATACCATCAAAGATTAAAAAATTATCCCCACATGTTACTCTATAGGTGATCCTCGTTTCATGATGAAGCATCATGTGCCACCCTGTATCAGTTTTTCTAATTTTTTCATTTATTTAATATCTCATTATTCCATCATACATAATTAATTAAGTTAACAATTATTTAATTCTATATACTCTCATCCCATATATACACACTATATAATGCCCCGACCCTAGATACCCAGAGTCGGTGCATTATTACATAACATTGGGATGTTCACAAAGGATCAAGTCTTGATAGACTGGTTAGTTTAGTAGTCATGGAAACACTAGATATATTCAGAAGTCTTATATTACATCATAAGGTAAAAAAACTACAACAACATCTTGTCTTCATATCCCCCCATACTATCCCTATAGGTCATTCATAAATTAATTCTTCACATCCTGGGAAAAATAAAACATTGAAAGGGGTGAGTTCAGATGCTCAGTAACGATAACAATATAGATGAAGCTTTCATAGATAATCATAAACACTTAAAGCAATTTATAACTCAAACGAAAGCCTTTTAAACTTGAGCTTCAGCATAATATAGAAAAGATAAAATGAAATAATTCCATTTACTTATTCACATGGATATTCTACTAGTCAAACAATCACATGAAATATCAATAACCACATTCATAATGATGGAATAGATAATCCCATACTCTCATAACCGCATAGCCAAGGCCTCGTGCCAAGACTACAAATATGATTTTCCAAGGCCTTGTGCCAAGACACTTGTTTGTATCATGAGACATACCGATGCATCGAGGAGCTATAGCGGGCTCCACCCATCACTTACTAAGTCCAATACATTCCTCATATGAAGAGGATTCAAGATAACATAAAAATTCGTATTAAAACTAGCATACAAAATGTCAATACTTTAAGAACAAACCATTAATGGTATAAAAATAGCACATTCGTAGTCGAACATAACTCATTTGATACAATATGAAAGATTGTATTGTATCAGATTAACCTCAATCGAGAGTAATGAAGGATATTTTTATAGATTAAAATAATCATCAAAACTATTTGAGAGAAATATCCCCATTTTTCTTGAAATCATTTAAAAGTAACACTATTTGTCAAGAAGCCGTTTAAAAGTATATTTTTGAATCAAAGTGTCCCATACCCGTTGAATCTTTTAAAAGGATTTTTAATTTTAAAACATTAATGTCCATATAAATAAATCCTTAAAACCATTTTTAAAACATGGGCATTAATGAGCATGATTTAGATGAATAAGTCTTTAAAACATTTAAAAATAGTATTTTAGTTAGAGTTTCTAACCAAAAGAGAGACACTTGAATAGAAAAAATTGAGGTAATGAAAACATTGTAATATCATGAGAATAAATAGATTCATGATATATTATGTCAAAGTACATTATATACACCACATAAAAGTGATTTTATGTATAACAACAAAGAAGTCTCACTAGACTGTAAATTGAGATGAAATCTCTCATAAAGGTTGTATCCATAGGTTAAGGATAAATCAACGACATAATTATGTGTCAAAAATATTAATACACTAAATATGATTGGTTATTCAGTGTAAAACAATCAAAGGACATTCACACATAATCTTGTAAAAACAACACCAATGAATTGGTTGTTTAACTCAACAAATGGAGAATGAGTTAAAATTACTCTTTAAAATTCATATCAATGACTTGAGAAATTATCAATGGATTGATTATGTGTATAAAAAGTATATCCACAGAAAAGGGGAGTGTAAATTATGACATAATCAAATTAATAGTTCTTCCACACATAATCTCAGAGTAAAATCATCAATGAAGTTCGCGTGAAGCCCAATAAATGGAAATTGAAATTTCAAATTCAGTTATCGATTAGGTAACTTATGAAGAATACACCCATGAAATAAGGATCATAAAATGATGATGTAAATACCCATAATTTGAAGTTTATTACCCAATGAATAAAATCATGGGAAATACACATACACCACATGCAATAAATAAGTGGTGAACAATGGAATTCTCACGAAATTAAGAGTGAGATAAGAAACCCCTTACTTTGTACTTTTTCCTTGGTCGAAGATAGGTTAAACTCTTGTATAATGGTGAAATAATTGTTATAGAATTATACAGGAATAATTTACATTAATATGATATCATATATGATCTTTTAACATTTATTTGTTAATAATATCTTAGTATTATCGTCATTTCGTGTGTTAACATACTCGTTTTAAATTATATTCTTTGTTACGTAAGCCATGTTTGTTATGGATAGGTTGTATCTTATTCATATCTAGAATTATATCAAGTCCTTAAAAATTATTTTTAAATTATAAAATGATAATTATACTTGAATGGATACGATGGAGAATGAATCTCATCACTTTTGTGGAGACGGTAGTCCGTAAGTACGCACGAGCGCCAATATAATTCTTTTGATGATAAAATAATATATAATGGGATGGTATATCATATATAAAGAATAATTATCATGTTATATTTATTATTTACATGAATTACATATCATTATTATACCCATCCAAATAATAATTTATTGAATGACAATTACACCACGACGTGGAGACAGTAAGTCGTACGTACGCATGTATGGTGACATGTCATTCAAATGATGGATAGAATACTGAATATGGCATTACAATACATATAATTATATTATAGTATATATTAGATAATTGATTAATTATTTTATAATTTAAATAACAAAGAAAGAAGAAATTGAAGAAGAAAAGAATTTGAAAAAGGGTGGTAAAAACAATACCTCTTCTTCATGTTCTTCCTTTTGATTTGATCAAAAAGGATCCGTAAGTTGGCTTTCTGATCCAAATAAGGCCACTAGGTTGTATTTACGGAAGTTGATGGAGTATTTGGGCTGGGTTTGGCCGAACCAAAAGGCTATTATGGTTTGAAGTAATGAGAAGGAGGAGTGCCCTTTTATAAGAGGGGTGAGGGGAACCATTGGAAAAGCTAGAAATATTATTTTATAATAAATTCATATTCGGTTTATAATGGATCCAAAGTAGATTATTTAACTTTTAAGGTTGGTATGGGTCTAAAAACACTCATACAAAATAATTTAGACAAGTTTGGGTCATTATATTAACCTTATCTTTAAGTATTAACCCTTCGTTAATTAGTTTCACTTTTACAATGTCTTTTTCTATTTTTATATTATATGGTTAATAAAAAACTATATACATCCAAGAGACCCCCATGTGATCCATTAATGATACAACTATCATGATATAAGTATCTTTTCTGAACCTTATATTTTTAGTAATTTAATATCAATTAATAATATAATATTTGTTTTAAAAACATTTTTATGTCAATTTTGAAACTATTCAATAATTGATTTTTCTAAAACATATAACAGAATGATTACTTAGAAAAACGTTAATCAAATCAATACTAAAATGTCATATTATCCTATAAAATTAGTTTATTTCATAAAAAGTCTGAAATTATATTTATTTGGGTGATTATAATATCAATTATTTTAATTTTGTATTAATTTAGTAATTACAGTATCACCATTGTGTCATAAATAAATTAAATTATATAATGTCAAAAAATTATAAATAAACTATAATTATGTAGGAAATCATTTTATCTTTCTAATTAATATTTATAGTCAAAAATCCAACATATATAACACTATGTAAAAATTGTTTTTCTAAATGATATTTTCTTATGTAATATTTGTATTTATTTTAACTTACTTAAAATAAAGTGTCACTATCACCTACAAGTTGCTCCATGGTTCCCCAAAATCAACCCAATGACACCCATGGTCGGACATGTATCCACCAATAAGGTTAGTACACGTTTTAGGGAAATTTATATAATTATAATTTTTTTTACCCTTATTTATCGGATTTACCCTTAACCATGGTAAACAAAATATTTACCGATGTAATTATTCAAAATGTCTAAAAATAAAGGTAACATATTTACACAATATGAACATCATGATTCCAATTATGGAATCCATTTTTACATATTGAAAACATAGAAGTGGCAGAAATTAATTTAAAATTTATTCCCATTGTTAAAACAAAAAGTGTGTTTTTAAGAGATAACAACTATAAAAAAATTGACACTTGATTATGTCCGGTTTAATTGTAAAATTATTTACAATGACCAAAATTGTATTAAATAGTAAAAATATATTCTAAATATACTTTAAAAATAATCAAATTCATAATTTATCAATATAAATTATTTCTATTGAAATGTTGTTTTTAATTAAAATTTTGTAATTTTCACTATTCATCAAAATATAAATGTTATCGGAAAAGTTCCAAAATTTCTCCCTAGGATAAATTCTATATTCCGAATCCAAAAATGAAGTCCATTTTGAGAGATAAAATTTATAAAATTTCATAAAGTAGGTATCACTATTCATAACGGCTAGTTTGATTGGATGTGGTGTGTTAGAACTCGATGTTGCGTACAACACACGCTATCACATTATTCAAAGAGAAAAAGTACCATAGAAGCTTGGGGTGTTAAATTCTCCCCTCCATCAAATAATTTCGTCTTCGAAATTTTAGAATACTACTACATGAAAATACTCGGGTGGTTCTTCATCATAAGTTCTTCGGGTTCCCATGTTGCCTCTTCCATCTTATGGTTTCTCCACAAAACTTTTACCAGACGCGTCGTCTGGTTTCTCAGTACTTGTTCTCTCGTATAAAGAATACTGACGGGATCTTCGAAATAAGACAGATAAGGTTCAAGTTCTAATTTCTCATTGTTGAGTACATGCGTTGGGTCAGGCATGTATTTCCTCAACAGAGTTACGTGGAACACATCGTGAACATTGGAGAGACTTGGAGGCATTGGCAATTGGTATTCTACAACCCCAATTCGTTCTAGAATTTTGAAATGTCCGATGTACATGGGACTCAATTTACCTTTCTTACCAAAATATATAACTCTCTTCCATAAACATTCATTCAGGAAAACATGATCACCGACTTGAAATTACAAATCCTTCCTTCGATTATCAGCATAGATCTTCTACCTACTTTGAGATGCTTTGATATGATTTTGGATTACCTTCACCTTTTCCATCGTTTCCTCCACCAGTTCTGGACCTACAAGTTTTCATTCACCAAATTCATCCCAACAGGTTGGTGTGTGACATCTCTTTCCATATAATGCTTTATATGGTGCCATCTGAATACATGATTGGAAGCTATTGTTGTAGGAAAATTCTACCAGAGGTAAATATTAATCCCACATACCCTGAAAGTCATGTTAGAAAGATCTAAATAGGTCTTCTTTGGTTTTAATAGTTAGTTATTATTGTCCATCTGTTTGAGGGTGGTAGGCAGTGCTCAAATGAAGTTCAGTATCCAAGAATTTCTGAAGACTCTTCCAAAATATTGAAGTAAAATGGGGATCACGATCAGAAACAATCAATAGGGGTACTCCATGAAGTCTCACAACTTCATTAATATATAGTCTTGATAGACGTTCCAGTGGTAGAACATCTCTTATAGCAAGAAAATGTGGAGACGTGGTAAGACGTTCAACAATAACCCATATTGAAACATTCCCTCTAGGAGTCTTTGGTAGTCCCATGACAAAGTCCATCGTAATATTGTCCCATTTACAATTAGGTATGGGAAGAGGTTGCATGACTCCTCCAGGTTGTTGCCTTCTAGATTTCACTTGTTGACAAACAATACATCATGACACAAAATCAGAAATATCTCTCTTCATGTTGTCCCACCAAAAATGTTTCTTCAACTCTCTATACATTTTGGTGCTCCCATGGTGTATAGAGAAATTGGATCTATGAGCATCATACAAAAATCCCTTTTTACATCAGGTATATCAGGAACACAGAGCCTCTTCCCAAATTAAAAATTCCATCTTAATACACAACATCTCTCAATCTCCCATCATTCACATCTTTATTCTTATTTTGAAATTCTTCATCATCGGTCTGAAAACTCTTAATCCTTTATAGTAAAGATGGTTTGGAAACCAATTGAAAAAGAATTGATGTTTCACCTTCTATGGTTATTCCCATGTCCATCTTCACTAGATCCATGAAAATTGGATCCCGTTCAATTCTCATATTTTTCAAAACACCATGATTTTTCTGCTCAAAGCATCTACCACCTTGTTTGCTTTCCCCGGGTGGTAGTGTATCGTACCATCATAATCCTTGAGAAATTAAATCCATCTCCTTTTCCCCATGTTGAGTTCTTTTTGTGAGAAAATATACATCAAAATCTTGTGATCAGTATAAATCTCAAATTTTCACCATAGAGGTAGTGCCTCTATATCTTCAAAGAAAAGATCACAACTGCTAACTTGATATCATGAGTAGGATAGTTTTGTTCATTAACTTTCAACTACCATGATGAATAGGAAATGACCCTATCATTCTACATAATTACACAACCAAGTCCTTTATTCGATGAATCACTATAAATAACGAACCCATAATTCCTTGATGGTAGATACAATACAGGAGCATTGACTAATCTTCTCTTCATTTCTTTGAAACATTTGTAACACTCTTTTGTCCAAACAATTTTGACCCCTTTACGTGTGAGATTTATTAATGGGTTAGCCAACCGGGAAAAATTCAGGATGAAACGTCGATAATAACCTGCAAAACCAATAAAACTGCATACCACTGTTATACTCGTAGGTTCTCGCCATTCATGGATTGCCTTGGACGTAGAAGGATCAACATAGATTCCATATTTAGAGACAATATGTCCAAGAAATGAAATCTCCTGAAGCCATATTTCACACTTTCTAAACTTCCCATATAATTCATGTCTTCTCAGAGTTTTCAGGATAATGTGCAAGTGATTTTCATGATCATCTTAGCTTTTTGAGTATTCCAAGATATCATCAATAAATACCACCGTAAATTTATCGAGATATTTTTGAAAACTCTATTCATCAGATCCATGAATACAAGAAGGTGCATTAGTCAATCGAAAAGGCATTAATGTAAACTCATAATTCCCATACCTGGTTCAAAATGCTGTCTTCAGAATGTCTTCTTTCTTTACACACAACTGATGGTATCCAGATCAAAGGTCAATCTTTGAAAAGTGTTGAGATCCATGAATTTGGTCAAATAAATCACCAATGCGTGGTAGGGGATACTTGTTCTTTATTGTTATAGAATTGATCTCCTTGTAGTCGATACATAACCTCATAGATCCATATTTCTTTTTTACCAAAAAGAACAGGGGCTCCACATGGAGAAACACTATGCAGAATAAAAACCATATTACTCAATTCCTCTAGTTGTTTCTTTAGTTCAACTAATTCTATAGTGTCCATTCTATAAGGGGTCTTCGATATAGGCCTTGATCCATGAATTAAATCAATGGAAAACTCAACTACTCGTTCTGGAGGATGTCCAGGTAAATCATCTGGAAACACATCTACATATTATTTCACAACAGGTACATCCTCTATTTGAACATTCCTTTCCTCAGCCATTGTAATTTTATTATCTTCCTCCTCAATAATTGAATTTAGTTGAGCTACTGGGGGGTAGATCTATATAATAATTAGGTGGTGGTGATTCGGCTCTAAAGATAAGGTGTTCCTTATCATCATCATCAATAATCGTAACCTCTTTCTTCTTACAATAAATCATCACATCATATTCTGAAAGCCAGTCCATACTAAGGATTATATCAAACTCAATCATAGGTATGACAATGCGATCAGTAGATAAAGAACATTTATGTGCTCTAATGGGGAGTGATTCAAAAAACATTGTTGCAATGATACTTTCCTTAAGAGTTTTAACTGAAAACTCCCTTGTTAAATGAAATTGGAAATATCTCATTTTATTAGAAAACTGGGAAGATATGAAACAATGTGATGATCCAAAATCAAATAATGCATTTGATAAACTTGAGGAAACCATTAAATTACGTGCCACCATGTCTTTCAGAGATTCTACCTCAGTAGTAGTGATAGAATAATCTTGGCCTTGATCCCTTGGCCTTTTCTGAGGTAAGTTCCCTTGACACTTAAGACATTCATTTTCATAATGTCCCATCTCCCTCCAATTGTAGCACTGAACATTGGTAGATTCCTTTTTCCCTTTTCAATCACGAGCTTGGTGGCCTTTTTCACCATACTTGTAACAGACACCCATTCCCTATAAGCAAGTACTAGGGTGTTTTTTCCTACATTTACGATAGAATGGATATTCAACCTTTCCATTCTTCCACTTATTTACATTCCCAGGTTGTTCAGCAGATCTCGTGTTCTCTTGCTTTGCATTAAAGTCATAAGACTTAGAGAATTCCTTCTCAGTCTTGATAGCACATGAGACAATGTCTTCTTACGCTGAAAAGGATTGTGAGACTAATGCTCAAGGGAGAAATAGTTTTAACCCATCACAAAAATGATCAATATTAATTTTGTGGTTACGTATATAATCTCTAGCATACCTTTATAACCTTGTAAATTTAGCCTCATACATTGTGACATTCTCATCCGCCTTTGTCTCAGACTCAGAAATTGCCTTTCCATATCTGGTTGATGGTCACGAGGAAAGTATTTTTCTAAAAACAGATCTTCGAACTCCCTCCATTATATATTTGACACTTCATCATATTCCTTCGTGTTTTGAATCAGTGACCACTATTGATCAACGTCTCCAGTGAGGCGATAAACTGCCATGATACCTTTTTCCTTTTCACTATTCCCCGAAGCCGGAAATATTTTCTCTAGGGAATTTATCCATTCCTCAGCTACTAAGGTATTTTTACACACATTGAATGTTGGTGGTTGTTGCCTCATGAATCTATCTAACATTGATCCTCCATGATGTGGATCAGGGTGCTCCATACAGGTAAGGTTATTATTCATAACCTGAGTGAGTTGTCCTAGTATGGTGATTAGTTTATCGGCACCAATTGCATCACCAGCTCCACTATAATTATCTGGAGCAGGAGGGAAATCACTACATGGAGTGTGTGCTTTGATACGTTTTCCATTTCATCCACTAGGAGCCATTTCTAAACAATGGCATAAAATAGATCAGTTTATGAATCAAAATACATAATCCCATACTTATAAAAAACGTAACTTAAATTGAACTATTTATGGATATAATACATAATCATAAAAATGTTTTCTATGAAGAAGTATATACTCATAAATCCTTCATAATGATTTTTAAAGAAAATGAGAGTTATCCTAATCATATCCTCCGGGAGTATCGTAACCAAGAGTGCAGTAAGGCCCGTTGTCGTGCACCAGTTCCCGTTCAAGTCTAGCTCAAAGCGGTGTTTCAGGTTTTACCCTTAGGTACATCTGTGCCAGAGCCGCCTCTACCTGCTCGTATCCATACATGGATTTATTGCTTGAAAAACTCACAAAATATGTACAATACCAAAATTCTAGGAAGTTCATCTATACTAATCCTCAATGTCCATCTTAAATCTATGTGCTCTAATCAGAGTTTATCTAAATCTAGCTTTCAAGGTTTGTACTAGACTTCCTTTGATAACAACTGTAACGCCCCGACCTGAACACCCAGAGTCGGTGAATTATTACAGAACATTGGTATGATCACAAAGGATCAAGTCTCGAAAGACCTAATAGTATAGTAGTCTTGGAAACACTATATAAATTCATAAGTCTTACATTACATAATAAGGTAAAAAAACTACAACAACATCTTGTCTTCATATCGCCTAATACTATCCCTACATGAAACTCATAAATTACCTCTTCATATCCTGGGAAAAATAAAACATTGAAATGGGTGAGCTCAGATGCTTAGTAAGGATACCAATATAGCAGAAGCTTTCATAGATAAGCATAAACACATAAAGCAATTTATAACTAAAACAAAAGCATTTTAAACTTGAGCTTCAACATAATATGGAAAAGAAAAAATGAAATAATTCCATTTACATATTCACATGGATATTGTACCAGTAGAAAAATCACATGCAATATCAATAACTACTTTCATAATGATGGAATGCATAATGCCAGGCTATCATAACCACATAGCCAAGGCCTCGTGCCAAGACTAGAAATAAGATTTTGTCAAGGCCTTGTGCCAAGACATTAGTTTGTCTCATGAGACCTACCGATGCAACGACGAGTGATAGCGAGCTCCACCTGTCACTTACTAAGTCCAATGCATTCCTCATATGAATAGGTTTCAACATAACATAAAAATTTGTATTAAAACTAGCATACGAAATGTCAATACTTTAACCACAAACCATGAATGGTATAAAAATAACACATCCATAGTCAAACATAATTCATTTGATACAATATGGAAGATTGTATTGTATCAGATTAACCTCAATCATGAATAATGAATGATATTGACATAGAAGTGGATAATCTGCAAAACTATTTGAGAGAAATATCCCCCTTTTTCTTGAAATCATTTAAAAGTCACACTATTTGGCAAGAAGCCATTTAAAAATAGATTTTTTAATAAATGTGTACCATATCACTTTGAAACATTTAAAAGGAGTTTTAATTTTAAAACTTTAATTTACATTTAAATAAATCCTTAAAACCATTTTTAAAACATGGGCATTAATGAGAAAGAATTAGATGAATAAGTCTTTAAAACATTTAAAAATGGTATTTTTGTTAGAGTTTCTAACCAAAATAGAGACACTTGAATACAAATAATTGAGGTAATGAAAACATTGTAATATCATTAGAATAAATGGATTCATGATATACTATGTCAAAGTACATTATATACAACACATAAAATTGATTTGGTGTATAACAACAAAGAAGTCTCAATGTAATGTAAATTGAGATGAAATATCTCATAAAGGTCGTATCCTTAGGTTAAGGATAAATCAAAGGCATAAATATGTGTGAAAAATATAAATACACTAAATATGATTGGATATTCAATGTAAAACAATCAAAGGACATTCACACATAATCTTGTAAAAACAACACCAATGAATTGGATGTTTAACTCAACAAATTGGGAATGAGGTAAAATTACTTTTATCAAATTCATATAGATGACTTGAAAAATTATCAATGGAGTGATTATGTGTATCAAAAGTATATCCATATAAATGTGGAGTGGAAATTATGACATAAGAAAATTAATAGTGATTCCACACATAATCTCAGAGTAAAATAATCAATGAAGTTTGCGTGTAGTCGAATAAATGGAAATTGAAATTTCAAATTCCCTTATCGATTAGGTATCCTTTGAAACATACACCCATGAAAGAAGGGTCATAAAATGATGATGTAAATACCTATAATTTAAAGTGTATTACACAATGAATACAATCATGTGCAGTAAACATACACCACAAGCAATAAATAAGTGGTGAACAATGGAATTCTCCCGAAATAAAAGTGAGATAAGAAACCCCTTACTTTGTAATTTTCCCTTGGTCGAAGGTAGGTTAAACTCATGTATAATGGTGAAATAAATGTTATTGAATTATACAACAATTATTTACATTAATATTATATCATATATGATCTTTTAATATTTATTTTTTTAATAATATCTTAGTATTATCGTCATTTCGGGTGTTAACTTACTCGTTTTCATTTATATTCTTTGTTACATAATCCTTGTTTGTTATGGATAGGTTGTATCTTATTCATATCCAGAATTATATCAAGTCCTAAAACATTATTTTTAAATCATCAAATGATAATTATACTTTAATGGATACGATGGAGAATGAATCTCATTGCTTTCGTGGAGACGGTAGTCCGTAAGTACGCACGAGCGACAATATCATTCTTTTGATGTTAAAATAATATATAATTGGAAGCTATATCATATAGACAGAATAATTATCATGTTTTATTTATTATTTACATTAATAACATATCATTATTATACCCATCCAAATAATAATTTAATGAATGAAAATTACACCACGATGTGGAGACGGTAAGCCGTACATACGCACGTATGGTGACATGTCATTCAAAGGATGGATAGAATAATGAATATGGTTGTACCATATTTATAATAATATTATATTAAATAGTATATACTGTATTAATTATTTTATAATGGGAATAACAAAGAATGAATAAGTTGAAGAAGAAAAGAATTTGAAAAAGGATGGTAAAAACATTACCTCTTCTTCGGGTTCTTCCTTCTGATTTGATCGTAAGGGCTCTATAGGTTGGCTTTCTGATCAAACTAAGGAATCTAGGTTGTATTGAAAGAAGTTTATGGAGTGTTTGTGTAGGGTTTGGCTGAACCAAAAGGCTTTTAAGGTGTGATGTAAAGATAAGGAGGAGTGCGCTTTTATAAGAGGGGTGAGGGGAAGCTTTGGAAAAGCTAGAAATATTAGTTTATAATAAATTTATATTCGGTTTCTAATGGCTCAAATGTGTATTATTTAAAGGTAAAGGTTAGGATGGGTCTCAAGCCACTAAACCAATATAATTTAGACTAGTTTGGGTAATTACAATAACCTTATCTTTAAGTATTAACTCTTCGTTAATTAGTTTCACTTTTACAATGTCTCTTTGTATTTTTATATTATATGGTTAATAAACATACTATATACATCCAAGAGACCCCCAAATGTTCCATTAATGATACACCTATCAGGATATAAGTCTCCTGGACGAAACTTATAATTTTATGAATTTAATATCAATTAATAATATAATATTTGTTTTAAAAACACTTTTTTGTCAATTTTGACACTATTCAATAATTAATTTTTGTAAAAAACATTACAGAATGACTACTTCTAAAAAAGTTAATTAAATCAATTTAAACATGTCATATTATCCTAGAAAATTAGTTTAATTCATAAAAAATCTGAAAATATATTTATTTGGGTGTTTATAATATCAATTATTTTAATTTTTTATTAATTTAGTAATTACTGCATCACCATTGTGTCATAAATTAATTAAATTATATAATGTCTAAAAATTATAAAGAAACTATAATTATTTAGGAAATATTTTTACCTTTCTAATGAATATTTATAGTCTAAAATCCAACATATATTACCCTATGTAAATTTTTTTTCTTCTAAAAGATATATGCTTATGTCATTTTTGTATTTATTTTAACTTAATTAAAATATAGTGTCCCTATCACCTACAAGTGGCTCCATGGGGTCCCAAAATCGACCTAAAGATGCCCATGGTCGGAACTAAATCCACCAATAAGGTTAGGACACGTTTTAGGTTAATTTAGTATTATTATAATATTATTTTTTTAACCCTTATTTACTGGATTTACCTTTAACCATGGTAAATAAATTATTTACCGAAATAATTAGTCAAAATGTCTAAAAATAAAAGTTACCTATTTACACAATATTCCCATCCTGATTCCAAATATGGAATCCATTTTTCCAAATTTAAAATACAGAAGTGGCAGAAATTAATTTAAAAATAATTCCCATTGTTAAAACAAAAAACGTATTTTTACGAGATAATAACTATCAAAAGATTAACACAAGTTTATGTCCGGTTTAATTGTTAAATTATTTAAAATGACCAAAATTTTATTAAATGGTAAAAATATATTATAAATATACTTTAAAATAATTAAAATTCATAATTTATCAATATAAATTATTTCGATTGAAAAAGCTGTTTTTAAATAAAATTTAATAATTTTCACTATTCATCAAAATATAAATGTTATCCAAAAAGTTCCAAAAATTCAACCTAGGATAAATTTGATATTTCGAATCCGAAAATGAAGACCATTTTGAGAGATAAAATTTATAAAATTTCCAAAAGTAGGTATTACTATTCATAATGGCTAGTTTGATTGGTTGTGGCGTGTTAGAACTCGATGTTGCGTACAACACACGCTATCACATTATTCAAAGAGAAGCGTACCATAGAAGCTTGGGGTGTTACATTCACCACTCCTTCAAATAATTTCTTCCTCAAAATTTATAGAATACTACCGCATGAAAAGACTCGGGTGGTTCTTCATCATAAGTTCATCAGGTTCCCACGTTGCCTCTTCCATCTTATGGTTTCTCCAAAAAAAACTTTTACCAGACGTGTCGTCTGGTTTCTCAGTACTTGTTCTCTCGTATCTAGAATACTGATGGGCTCTTTGAAATAAGATAGATCGTGTCCCTATTCTAATTCCTCATAGGTGAGTACATGCATTGGTTACGGCATGTATTTCCTCAACAGAGATACATGGAACACATCGTCAAAATTAGAGAGACTTGGCAGCATTGCCAATCGGTAAGATACATCCCCAATTCATTCTAGAATTTTGAAAGGTCTGATGTACCTGGGACTCAATTTACCTTTCCTACCAAAACGTATAACTCCCTTCCATAGAGATACCTTCAGGAAAACATGATCACCGACTTGAAATTCCAAATCCTTGCTTCGATTATCGGCATAGCTCTTCTACCTACATTGAGCTGCATTGATGTGATTTTGGATTACCTTCACCTTTTCCTTCATTTCCTCCACTAGTTCTGAACCTAAAGGTTTTCATTCACCAACGTCATCCCGACAGGTTGGTGTGCGACATCTCTTTCTGTATAACACTTCATATGGTGGCATCTGAATACTCGAATGGAAGCTATTGTTATAGGAAAATTCTACCAGAGGTAAATATTGATCACACATACCATGAAAGTCAAGTGAGCAAGATCTCAACATGTCTTTTAAGGTTTGAATAGTTCATTCTGATTGTCCATCTGTTTGAGGGTGGTAGGCAGTGCCCAAATGATGTTCAGTATCCAGGGATTTTTGAATACACTTCCAAAATCTTGAAGTAAAATGGGGATCACAGTCGGAAACAATCTATAGGGGTACCCCATGAAGTCTCACAACTTCATTAATATATAGTCTTGCTAGACGTTCCAGTGGTAGATCTTCTCTTATAGTAAGAAAATGTGGAGACTTGGTAAGACGATCAACAATAACCCATGTTACATTATTCCTTCTAGGAGTCTTTGGTAGTCCCATGAAAAAGTCCATCGTAATATTGTCCAATTTCTACTCATGTATGGGAAGAGGTTGCATGACTCCTCCAGGTTGTTGCCTACCAGCTTTCACTTGTTTACCAAAAATACATCATGACACAAAATCAGCGATCTCCCTCTTCATGGTGTCCAACCAAAAATGTTCCTTCAAATATCTATACATTTTGGTGCTCTGAAGGTGTATAGAGAAATTGGAACTATGAGCATCATCAAGAAATTCCCTTTTTAGATCAGGTATATCGGGAACACAAAGCAACTTCCCAAATTTCAAAATTCCATCTTCATACACAAAGTCTCTCA
Source organism: Viscum album (assembly GCA_963277665.1). NCBI lineage: Eukaryota > Viridiplantae > Streptophyta > Magnoliopsida > Santalales > Viscaceae > Viscum > Viscum album. Next base: position 607,586,879 of record OY728129.1, on the reverse strand, counting down.
ATCTCCCATCATTCATAGCTTTAATCTTATTTTGAAATTATTCATCATCGGTATGAGAACTCTTAATACATTATAGTAAAGATGGTTTGGAAACCATTTGAATAATAATTGATGTTTCACCTTCCATGGTTATTCCCATGTCCATCTTCACTAGATCCATGAAAATTGGATCCCTTTCAATTCTCATATTTTTCAAAACTCCATGATCGTTTCGGCACAAAGCATCTGCCACCTTGTTTTCTTTCCCCGGGTGGTAGTGTATCATACAATCATAATCCTTGAGTAATTCAAGCCATATCCTTTTCCCTATGTTGAGTTCATTTTTTGAGAAAATATACTTCAAACTCTTGTGATCAGTATAAATATCACATTATTAACCATAGAGGTAGTGCCTTCATATTTTCAATGAAATGGTCATTACTGCTTACATGAGATCATGAGTATGATATTTCTATTCATGAATTTCCCACTATCGTGATACATAGGCAATAACCCTATCATTTTTCATAAGGACACAACCAACTCCTTTCTTCGATGCATCACTAAAATTAACGAACCCATCATTCCCCTATGGTAGAGTCAATATAGGAGCATTGGCTAATCTTCTCTTCAGTTATTCAAAACATTCATCACACTCTTTTGTCCAAACAAATTTAATCCCTTTACGTGTGAGCTTTGTTAATGGGTTTTCCAACCGGTCAAAATTCTGGACGAAACGTCGATAATAACCTTCCAAACCAATAAAACTGCGTACATCAGTTATACTCGTAGGTGCTAGCCATTCTTGGATTGCCTTGGTCTTAGAAGGATCAACAGAGATTCCATCTTTAGAGACAATATGGCCAAGAAAAGAAATCTCCTGAAGCCATAATTCACACTTGCTAAACATCCCATATAATTAATGTCTTCCCAGAGTCTTCAGGATAATGCGCAAGTGATTTTTATGATCTTCATAGATTTTGGATTATACCAAGATATCATCAATAAATACCACCACAAATTCATCAAGATATTTCTTGAAAACTCTATTCATCAGATCCATGAATATAGAGGGTGCATTAGTCAATCCAAAAGGCATTACTGTAAACTCGTAATGCCCGTACCTGGTTCGAAATGCTGTCTTCGAAATGTCATCCTTCTTTACACACAACTGATGGTATCCATATCAAAGTTCAATCTTTGAAAAGTATTTAGCTCCATGAAGTTGATAAAATTAATCATCAATGCGATGTAGGGGATACTTTTTCTTTATTGTTATAGCATTGATCTCCATGTAGTCTATACATAACCTCGTAGATCCAACTTTATTTTTACCAAAAAGAACAGGGACTCCCAATGGAGAAACACTAGGGAGAATAAATACCTTATTACTCAATTAATCTAGTTGGTTCTTTAGTTCAACTAATTATATAGTGTCCATTCTATAAGGGGTCTTCGATATAGGCCTTGATACAGGAATTAAATCAATGGAAAACTGAACTTCTCGTTCTGGAGGATGTCCAGGGAAATCATCCGGAAACACATCTACATATTATTTCACAACAGGTACATCCTCTATTTGAACATTCCTTACCTCAACCATAGTCATTTCATTATCTTCCTCCCCAATAATTGAATTGAGTTGAGCTACTAGGGGTGGATCTAGATAATAATTAGGTGGTGAAGATTCAGCTCTAAAGATAAGGTGTTACTTATCATCATCATCAAGAATCGTAACCTCTTTCTTCTTACAATAAATCTCCGCATCATAGTCTCAAAGAGAGTCAATACCGAGGATTATATCAAACTCAATCATAGGTATGACGATGAGATAAGCAGATAAATAAAATTTATGTGCTCTAATGGGGACTGATTCACAAAACATTGTTGCGATGATACTTCCCTTAAGAGTTTTAACTGACAACTCCCTTGTTAAATCAAATTGGAAATATCTAATTTTATTATCAAACTGGGAAGATATGAAACAATACGATGATCCAAAATCAAATAATGCATTTTTTAAACTTGAGGAAACCATTAAATTACCTGCCACCACGTCTTTAAGAGTTTCAACCTCAGCAGTAGTGATAGCATAATCTTGGCATTGATCCCTTGGATTTTTCTGAGGTAATTTCCCATTAACGCATAGAAAATTCATTTTCATAATGTCCCATATCCCTGTAATTGTAGCACTGAACATTGGTAGCTTCCTTCTTCCTTATGCAATCACGAGCTTGGTGGCCTTTTTCACCACATTTGAAACAGACACACATTCCCTTTAAGAAAGAACTGGGTTGTTTCATCGCACATTTACCACATGATGGATATTCAACTTATCCCTTCATCCCCTTATTTCCATTCTCAGATTGATAAGAAGATCTCTTATTCTCTTTCTTTGCTTTAAAGTCATAATACTTAGAGAATTCATTTTCATTCTTGATAGCACATGAGACAATGTCTTCTTACGATGAAAAGGATTCTGAGACTAACTCTCTATGGAGAAATGGTTTTAACCCAGCAAAGAAAGGATCAATATTACTTCTGAGGTTACGTATATAATCTCTAGCATACCTTTAAAACCTTGTAAATTTAGCCTCATACTTTCCGACATTCTGATCCTCCTTTTGTCTCAGACTCAAAAATTGCCTTTTCATATCTGCTCGATAGTCACGAGGAATGTATTTTTCTAAAAATAGATCTTTGAACTCCCTCCATTCCATATTTGATACTTCATCATCTTCCTTCGTGTTTTTAATCAATGAACACCATTGATCAGCGTCTCCAGTGAGGCGTTAAAATACCATGATTACATTTTCCCTTTCACTATTCCCCAAAGCCTGAAATATTTTCTCTAGGGAATTTATCCATTGCTCAGCTACTAAGGGATTTGTACTCCCATTGAACGTTGGTGGTTTTTGACTCATGAATCGACCTAACATTGATCCTCCCCACTGTGGATCAGGGTGATCCATAAGGGTAAGGTTATTATTCATAACTAGAGTGAGTTGTCCCAGTATGGTGATTAGATGATCGACACCAGTTGCATCACCAGCTCCACTGTAATTTTCTTGAGAAGGAGGGAAATCCCTACATGGAGTGAGTGCATTGATACAGTTTCCATTTCATCCACTAGGCGCCATTTCAAAACAATGGAATAAACTAGATCAGTTTATGAATCAAAATACAAAATCCTATACTTATAAAACACTTAACATAAATTGAACTATTTATAGACATAATCCATAATCATAAAAATGTTTTCTTTGAGTATGTATATACTCATAAACCCTTCATAATTATTTGTAAAGAAAATGAGAGTTATCCTAAGCATATCCCCCGGGAGTGTCGTAACCAAGAGTATAGCCAGGCCCGTTGTTGTGCACCAGTTCCCGTTCGAGTCTAGCTCAAAGTGGTGTTTTCGGGTTTTAACCCTATGTACATCTGTGCCAGAGCCGCCTCTACCTGCTCGTATCCAGACAGGGATGTATTTCTCAGAAAACTCCAAAATTTCTACAATAACAAAATTCTATTAAGTTATTCTATACTAACCCTCAAATTCTATCTTAGATCGATGTGCTCTAATCAGAGTTTATCTAAATCTATCTTCCAAGGTTGGTACTAATCATCCTCAGATATCATCTGTAATGCCCCGACCCTAGATACCCAGAGTCAGTGCATTATTACATAACATTGGCAGGATCACAAAGGATCAAGTCTCGAAAGAACGATTAGTTTAGTATTCTTGGAAACACTAGATATATTCATAAGTCTTACATTATATCATAATGTAAAAAAACTACAAAAACATCTTGTCTTCATATCCCCTCATACTATCCTTTCAGGTGATTCATAAATTACTTCTTCACATCCTGGAAAACATAAAACATTGAAAGGGGTGATCTCATATGCTCAGTAAGGATAACAACATAGCAAAAGCTTTCATAGATAATCATAAACACTTAATGAAATTTATAACTAAAACAAAAGTATTTTAAACTTGAGCATCAACATAATATGGCAATGATAAAATTAAATAATTCCGTTTACTTTTTTAAATTGATATTATACTAGTTGAACAATCACATGAAATATCAATAACCACTTTCATAATGATGGAATGCATAATTCCAGACTATCATAACCACATAGCCAAGGCCTCGTGTCAAGACTACAAATAAGATTTTTCCAAGGCCGTGTGTCAAGACACTAGTTTGTCTCATGGTACCTACTGATGCATCGAAGAGCTATAGCGGGCTCCACCCGTCACTTACTAAGTCCAATGCATTCCTCATATGAACAAGATTCAAAATAACATAGAAATTCGTATTAAAACTAGCATACAAAATGTCAATACTTTAACCACAAACCATTAATGGTATAAAAATAGCACATCCATAGTCAAACATAACACATTTGATACAATATGGAAGAGTGTATTGTATCTGATTAACCTCAATCGAGAATAATTAATGATATTGACATAGATGAAAATAACCATCAAAACTATTTGAGAGAAATATCCCCCTTTTCCTTGAAATCATTTAAAAGTCACACTATATGTCAACAAGCCATTTAAAAATAGATTTTTTAATCAAAGTGTCCCATACCAAAATGAAACTTTTAAAAGGAGTTTTAATTTTAAAACTTTCATGTCCATATAAATAAATCCTTAAAAACATTTTTAAAACAAGGACATTAATGATCAAGATTTGTATGAATAAGTCTTTAAAACATTTAAAAATGGTATTTTAGTTAGAGTTTCTAACCAAAAGAGAGAAACTGAAATACAAATAATTGAGGTAATGAAAACTCTATAATATCATGAGAATAAAGGGATTCATGATATAATATGTCATAGTACATTATATACCTCACATAAAATTGATTTGGTGTATAACAACAAAGAAGTCTCAATGGAATGTAAATTGAGATAAAATATCTCATAAAAGTCGAATCCTTAGGTTAATGATAAATAAACGACATAATAATGTGTGACAAATATAAATACACTAAATATGATTTGATATTCAGTGTAAAACAATCAAAGTACATTCACACATAATCTTGTAAAAACAACAACAATGAATTGGATGTTTAACTCAACCAATGGAGAATGAGTAAAAATTACTCTAATCAAATTCATATCAATGACTTGAGAAATTATAAATGGAGTGATTATGTGTATCAAAAGTATATCCACAGAAAAGGGGAGTGGAAATTATGACATAATCAAATGAATAGTGATTCCACATATAATCTCAGAGTAAAATAATCAATGATGTTTTCATGAAGCCGAATAAATGGAAATTGAAATTTCAAATTCCCTTATCGATTAGGTAACATATGAAACATACACCCATGAAAGAAGGATCATACAATGATGACGTAAATACCCATAATTTAAAGTGTATTACACACTGAATACAATCATGGGTGGTACACATACACCATATTCAATAAATAAGTGGGGAACAATGGAATTCTCACCAAATTAATAGTGAGATAAGAAACCCCTTACTTTATACTTTTTCCTTGGCCTACGGTTGGTTAAAATCCTGTATAATGGTGAAATAAATGTTATTTAATTATACAAGAATCATATACATTAATATGATATCATATATGATATTTTATCATTGATTTGCTAATAATATATTAGTATTATCATCATTTCGGGTGTTAACTTACTCGTTTTCATTTATATTCTTTGTTACGTAAGTCGTGTTTGTTATCGATAGGTTTTATCTTATTCATATCCAGAATTATATCAAGTCCTTATAAATTATTTTTAAATCATAAAATAATTATTATAATTCAATGGATATGATGGAGAAATAATCTCATCGCTTTCGTGGATACGGTAGTCCGTAAATACGCACCGGCGACAATATCATTATTTTGATGTTAAAATAAAATATAATTGGATGGTATATCATATAGACAGAAAAATTATCATGTTATATTTATTCTTTACATGATTTTCATTACATTATTATACCTATCCAAATAATAATTTATTTAATGACACTTACACCATGACATGGAGACGGTAGGGCGTACGTGCGCACGTATGGTGACATGCAATTCAAAGGACGGATAGAATACTGAATATGGTTGTACCATATTTATAATAATATTATACTATATAGGAGATACTGGATTAATTATTTTAGAATGGGAATTACAATTAAAGAATAAGTTGAAGAAGAAATGAATTTGAAAATGGGTGGTAAAAACATTACCTCTTCTTCGGGTTCTTCCTTTTGATTGGATCAAAAGGGATCCATAGGTTGGATTTATGATCAAACTAAGGACTCTTGGTTGTATTTAGGGATGTTTAGGGAGAATTAGGAAGGGTTTGTCCAAACAAAAAGTCTTTTAATGTGTGATGTAATGATAAGGAGGAGTTCCCTTTTATAAGAGGGGTGAAGGGCACCTTTGGAAAAGCTAGAAATATTATTTTATAATAAATTCATATTTGGTTTCTAATGGCTCCAAATAGGATTATTTATAGGTTAAGGGGTTATGGGTCTAAAACCACTCAACTAATATAATTTAGACAAGTTTGGGTCATTATATAAACCTTATATATAAGTATTAACTCCTCGTTAATTAGTTTCACTTTTACAATGTCCCTTTGTATTTTTATATTATATGGCTAATAAACATACTTTATACATCCAAGAGATCCCAAAGTGTTTGATTAATGATAAAACTATCATGATATAAGTCTCCTGGCCGAACCTTATATTTTTAGGAATTTAATATCAATTAATAATATAATATTTGTTTTAAAAACTCTTTTATGTCAATTTTGACACTATTCAATAATGTATTATTGTAAAAATCATAACAGAATGATTACTTCGAAAAAAGTTAATTAAATAAATCCTAAAATGTAATATTATCCTAGAAAATTAGTTTAATTCATAAAAAGTCTGAAATTATATTTATTTGGAAGTTTATAATATCAATTATTTTAATTTTTTATTAATTTAGTAATTACTGCATCACCGTTGAGTCATAAATAATTTAAATTATATAATGTCTAAAAATTATAAATAAAATATAATTATGTATTAAATTATGTTATATATCCAATGAATATTTATAATCAAAAATACAACATATATAACCCTATGTAAAAACTATTTTTCTAAAAGATATATGCTTATGTCATTTTTCTCTTTATTTTATCTTAATTAAAATAAAGTGACCCTATCACCTACAAGTGGCTCCATGGGGTCCCAAAATCGTCCCAAAGATTCCCATGATCGGACATGTATTCACCAATAATGTTAGGAGACGTTTTAGGGTAATTTAGTATTATTATAATATTAATTTTTTAACCCTTATTTACCGGATTTACCTTTAACCATGGTAAATAAAATATTTACCGAATGATTATTCAAAATGTCTAAAAATAAAATTTACCTATTTACACAATATGAACAACCTGAATCCAAATATGGAATCCATTTTTCAAAATTCAAAACATATAAGTGGCAGAAATTAATTTAAAATTAATTCCCGTTGTTAAAACAAAAAGCTTGTTTTTAAGAGATAATAACTATCGAAAGATTGATACTTGTTTATGTCCGGTTTAATTGTAAAATTATGTACAATGACCAAAATTGTATTGAATGGTAAAAATATATTCTAAATATACTTTAAAACGAATCAAATTAATAATTTATCAATATAAATTATTTCGATTGAAAAGGTTGTTTTTAATTAAAATTTAGTAATTTTCACTATTCATCAAAATATTAATGTTATCCGAAAAGTTCCACAATTTCACCCTAAGATAAGTATGATATTCCGAATCAATAAATGAAGTCCATTTTGAGAGATAAAATTTATAAAATTTCTAAAAGTAGGTATTACTATTCATAACGTCTTGTTTGATTGGTTGTGATGTGTTAGAACTCGATGTTGCGTAGAACACACGCTATCACATTATTCAAAGAGAATCGTACCGTAGAAGCTTGGGGTGATAAAATATATATATATAATCCATATATACACCCACACATGTATATATACAGATATATAAATATATATATCCAATATTTATAATTTAATTACTCAAACACAAAAAAAGTAATCTTTTCAAATTTAATAATATAATTATTTTCAACAAAAATTATTATTATTATTAAATATTTAAAATTATATATATAATAATTAATATAAAATCAATTAAAAAATAGTATGTAATAAATGTTTTTATTAATAACATAATCTAATTTATTTATAATAAGTAAAAATTCCGCCATTTTAACGTTAGTCGTTAATTATTTTACATCTATTATGAAATTTTGTTAATCCGTCAAAAGAATTAAATTACCCATATAATTTTACATTTTAATTTATTGAACACAAGTGATAATAATTATATATTTAAATTATTATTATTATTGTTATTATTTTAAATTCCCAACATATATTTAAAAACCAAAGAAATTATCCACATGTATGATCTGAGAAAATGACTGATGATCACAATAGTTATACCCTGCTAAGGTAAACCCCTCATCCTAGACAAAAATTCTGTCTCAGATCTCTAATAAGGTGTACTATTTGAGATATATTAATTATTTATTATTTATAAAATAGAATAATTAATTATATATAAAAAGGTAATATCATTTGTGATGATTCCAAACACCTGATAAACAAAAAAGTGTTATGATTCTTAGGGTAAACCAAGATTTCTAGATAAAAGAGTTTTTTTATATTTCCCAAATGAGGCACCATTTGAGAGATATTCAATTATTTTTTGAATAATAATTTTTAAAATATTAAAATAAATTTTGTCTGTGATGAAAAAAATATACAATCATATGCGGCTCACAATAGTTACACCCCTCTTGTGTAAACCCCACTTCCCAGATCTCACATTGGTCTCATATTTATTTTATGACAACGAATTGCGAAATATTTTATAAATATAATAAATAATTACCACAAAATTTATTATATTTTATATTTTTTTCGTCTTTACTGAGCCAGTACGAGCATCATGAAATTACAAAAACTCAGTGGTTTACTACAAAATTATTCTATAGAATATACCTCATAGTGGTCAATAAAGAGATTTTTTAATGAGATATAATATTCTAAAAAGTATATATCATATGAATTTCCTATTGTCACCATGGATCAACCCATTAATATTAATTATATTAATACAAATCATAGTGAGTCTGATATACTCTTATAAAAAAGATGAAATGTTGACCACATTTTAGATAAATACCATATGAAATTATTGGGTCTTAGTAAAGATCATAATTCATTATTGGAATAAAAAACCTAGTTATTATTAATTTTATACCTTTAATCCATGTGATAAATTTCTTTAAACCTATGAATTAACCAATGGATCTCAAATATGATCAGTATTTTATCATGATAACAATATGAAGGACTTAGTGTTGACATAAATATTAATTATTAATACAAGTGGCATCTAAAATAGAATCCATTTCCATTACTATAATTTAAAAATTATTTAGACTTAAGATGTTTTTTTATTTCTTCTTGGAGTTTATAGTTTATATAATTCCTCTATTGTATCATGACTAATTACTCATTATATAAAAAAATTTCTCTTTATCATCATTCTTTATTTGTTTCTCTTCCATTAAATAATACTAGATATGATGAAATGGATTAGATGTTATTATTTTTAGTAAATTTCAGAATGGTTGATTATTGTGTATTCTTTTTTGGGTTCTGATACATTCTTAGTGGGGTTTAATAATTGCATCTTCCCATTTTCATAGTAAAATTATTATTTCCATGATTGAGATAACGAATTTTGAATTCCCTTTATTTATTTTAATTTGTAAATATATAATTATCATGATTTATCATTCTTTTGGAAATAAGGTTATATCAATATTTTGATGATAATATTGTTGATTTACATATCAGGGGAATTATGTAAAATTAATGATTTAATCAATTTACATTATATATCCATGATATTTAACGAGTATTATTAATATTTTGGAAGAGATCTTACTATTGTAATTTTTTTTAATTTTCTCATTGAATACTATATAAAATGGAATAAAGATATAAATATATTTATGTAAAGTAAGAATTGTAGTATCAAATTATTTATTTTTTATTATATTCTCCAGTTAATAATAATGAATAATATATGATAAGGAATATAGATTTATGTATTAAATGATTATTATTGTATTGATTCCTTGATATTTTTCTTTTTAGTGTATTTATATTGTTAAGAATAATTTTTTTGGATGCGGTAGTGGACTTGGTAGAATTTTGTGGTTTCGTTGTTGTGGGAGAGATGACTATGTGGATATATTACTATATATGGTTTGTATGTAATTTCATGTTAATTTCATAGGGAATATAAATTTGATAAAAAATAAATAAAATTCTTAATAGTATTTTGATGATATGAACTAAATTAATGGTTTGTTATATATAAAATTTTTGTGAATAATGGTAATTTAGTAAATGAAATTATTAATGAGGAATTAAATGTAGTTGAAACTATCATGGTGGATTGTGTGGGACTATAGGTGTTTTGTAGGAAACAAATGAAGGCTAGTACTTTGTTTATTTATTATATTAATTGTTGTTAGAATTATTTCATTTTCACTACCATCTGAGTCAGTTTAAAAAATTGATTCAGAAATATGGTTTTTTGTTCGAAGCATTTATACATCACTAGTATAGAGGTAATGTGGATCAGTGAGAACTACAACATCTGTTATCTCTTAAAATGGAATGGTGTATATTTTAATGGAAGGAGGTTATGTTATGTTTTTATATGATTATAAAGATGCATTAAAATGGTTTTGTAGTATTTATTATTATATTTTGTTTTGTTTTAATGATATATAGTATGTGGTTATGAGGTGGTATTTTTTAACCTCGATATAGAACTGATGAGATCATAATGACGTTTTATATTGTGTAATGAGGGTGAATAGTTATATACAGATTTTTATAAAAGGTTCATTCCAAGAGATAAATTATTTTTATTATATTAAAACAATACCAAAATGGGGATTTTTAATGTATTATATGGTGATGATGGCCACTAGTTTGCCAATTATTTTTGAAATGCTAGTGTTTTAGTTTGTTCATTAATGTTATAGTATTACTCCCTGAAATATTAAAAAAGGTATTTTTAATGTTAATAGTTATTATAAATTTCATAAAAATATATATCATTTATTTAATTTTTTAAATAGGTTTAATTGATATATTTGGTGATAAATATAGGAATTACCATCTTATGATGCAGAGTTGAGTAGTGCCAACATTTCTGTGGTCATAAGACTAAGTCTTTTTGAGAAAAAATGTAGAAAATTATGATTATTAGTTACATTACAGTCATCTTGGGATTGGTACTGTTTCATATAATAATGATATGAATGGTGGATTCATTTATTTCTCCTAGGATTATAAGTGAAATACAATACATTTTTTCATTTTATATCTTCAATGAGAGTCTCAAACATGTGGCCTATCAACAGTTGGATTCATGGGGAAAAATAAACATCAATATGTAACCCTGATGTGTTCAAGTGTTGGAGAGACCTAAAAATGTTGTATTAGATCTACTAACGAGTTTAGGATAATTTTATTGAATTTAACTATGGAGGGAAACATATTTTATAGTAAAAGAGTACAAATAAATAATTTTTTTATGTTAAAGTGATGGGATAATAGCTTATAAACTAACATTATTTTCCATTGTGATCAAGGTTATTGAACATAGATTTAGTATTAAACATAATGTGTGATGTTAATTGTTAAAGGGTAGAGACCATGGTGAGGTACAAGCCTTTTGATTTAATAAATTTTTATTTGAGGTTGGGTAATACAAGGGAAGAATAAATAATTTTATTATTTTTTATTGATTTTTTTAATATCATGGTATATATATTTTTTAATTTGTAGATATGGAATGTATATGGTCTATTCATGTGGTTAATTTTACTTTTTTAGTTGAATGTTGAAAATAAATTTATGATCATAGATTTAAAATATCACGATTCAACCAAAAAATGATTATGTCTATTTTAGTGTTAAATCCTATCATTGTATTTGGGGTGTCAATCTATTTAGAAGAAATACTAGTGGATTATCAATATTATGTTACATTGATATTTACTCCATGCAGAGTGATATTAATGTACCAATTAATTTTTCATGTTGGTATTCTTTAGCAGTGGATTTAATTTATCAGCATGTCATGTTGAGTCGATGATATCAGTGTATAATTCTCGTAGTCATTTTCATGTGGAAATTTCCCCATTTGATAAGAAGTCCTTGATTTAAACATCTATTAATCTATAATTTTATATCATGATCATGTGAATGATTAAAAATAAATTTGATGATATTTTTTATATTCTCTCTATTTTTCATGGTTAAATAGCATGGGGTTGCATTTTTAGGAGGTTTTATATTCAATGGTCCTTCATTGTGTCATTCGATTAAAATTAGATTTCTATTTAATGGGGTTTTAAATAGTTTATGTGATTAAAATGTTTTTAGTGATGATAAATTCATAATTAAAGGATATGCATTAGATAATTTCTATGAACATATTTTTATAATTATATCCCTACTTTAATAGTCATTTGAGTTTTTAGATTGTAATAATTTAATCTCACCTATCATATTGTAACATCTCTCGATTAGAAAATTATAGGCCTCTCATTGGTGATTTGTAATTATTATCTTTCCTTGCATAGTTATGTTATATTAATACTTATTGTAATCAACCAACCATGATAGTTAGGGAGAGAAGGGTTTCCACTTGTAGATTGAGCTTGTTGTGATCCTGATCCAATTAACCTAGAGCCAGTATCTTATTTATTACATTAGAATAATATTAATGGAATAAAATCATGAACCACTGAATAGTTTAGTAGTATAGGTAAAATATATACATACATGACTCATATATTACATTGTAACCCCAAAATTATAATAAAATTTTTCATAATATATCATTATTTTCTATATTATTTTATTTCAACTAATTTTTATTCCCCATTCATGGATTCCTATGAATGATAAAAATTAGGGTGAGCTCAAATGCTTAGTAACAATTATGTACAATATTCTATATCATGAATCCATATGCATCATAAATATGGTAATGTAAATAATTGAATAGTCATGACATTTAAATAACATGATAAAAAATAATCAATATGGAACCGTAGATAAAAATCACACATGAAATTTAAATAACATGAGATGGGAAAATAAATATTTCAAGGTAAAAAATAGATCAAATAAGACATTAAAAAAATTGTATATGGAATATTAAAATTTTAAAAGTAAATATATGAAAATAAATTCCAATAAATCGTTAAATTGAGTATGAAATTAATTGAAAGGTAATATCACAGTGAAAATATCATGGATAACAATAACTGAATCCCTAATGAAAGAAATACAGAATTATATGATTTTTTAATCTTAGGAATATTGATACCTATATTGTTAGTGATATTTAAAAGATAGATTAATAGTACTTGGTACGGACCCTTTGGAATTATCCGACTAATTTCATGTTATCTTAATTATTCGCCTAATGTAATATCAATACATCGAGGTGATATATATATAAATGAGATCCATCTGTGTCATGCATGTCGAAAAATTCATTATATATGGAATATTTGATTTAATTAATGAATACTGTTCCTGATCATAAATATCTATATAGCATAACATATCCACATTTAATCCATTACATTTCAAGTAAAAACACCATGTGTATAAATTAGTTATGGTTTAAGTAATTTTAATATCCATGTTAATGATATATATATTTACGGAAATTTTATTCCTAATGATCACATGAAAGTGAATATGTTAAGATAAAGCAATTTATTATAAAATGAAAAAATAAAGTGAATTGAATAATATCATTGGGAAAAAATAATCGGAAACCATATAGAGGGAGGATAAGGAAGGTAAAAAACTTATCTCTAGTTTTGTATATGTAAAATGAAGGTTTTTTCCATTGATTAATAGAAATAAAATAAAATATATTTAATTTTTTATAAATAAAATACACTTTTCTTTTTGAAAATCATATTTTAAAACTAGAAATTTAGAAAATATTTTAAAAATTATTTTTGAAACATATTAATGAATCATTAAAACATTTGAGTATTTATTGTGGTTGGAAATTCAATTAATGACATAATCTTTAAAATAAAGACTCTTATCTCTTTTTACAAAAATAGAAACCTATATTATTTTAAAAATGACATGATGATTTGTTTAATAATAATTTCTAATAAGTAAAATGTTTAATTTTTTATTAATTATTTTCTAAATGGTTTAAATAATTTTATATGTTTATTTAAATCTTGGGTTTTTATTAAAAGTATTTCTGATCTAAGATAGATATAAAGTACATCCTTATTTAAAACATTTCTCAATAACATAATGTACCAATGATTGTGAAAATGGTAATATTGCATTAAAATATCATAAATAGTACGAGGAGGTGAAAATTAATTTTTTTTATAATAAATGGTCAAATTATTTCTTTTAAATAATATTTTAGAATAAAAAATGCAGATTATAATGATATATTGAAATAAACCATATCAAGGAGTATAAATTCAGTTATGAAATACATTAACAGATTGTAACTATTAATTAAAATCCCAATTGATGAATTAAATAAAATTGGATCATAAAGTCGCATAATTATAGAATTATTTATGTTATTAAATGTCAAATGTGTAGTAAATAATCTATATAAATTATATTAGTTGCATAACATTTTAATATGATTTAATGAAAAGAAATTGAGATGAAATCACTTACCTCACTCATCCTTTTGGAAAAACATGTCTTTATAGTATATATAGTAGTTTAAATAATTTATTATATTATATATGAATCCTACTAATGTTTATAATATCATATAAATTCTTTTTATAATATCTTATAACAAGTTTATTAACAATCATTCATTAATTTAATGATTTCTGGTGTTAATTACCTTGTTTTATCATGCATGTTTTGTCTTGTATGATATATTTCCTATAAATATTATTTAGATACATAATATATAGTATAATAATAAGTAAATATTTTAAAATTTATAGAAAAATTAGTATTTCACAACAAATCATGATTTTTGTTTTTTAGTTTTCAATTATATTTCGATCATGGAGACAGTATATCGTACATATACATTTTTAATATTTAAACAATTAAAATATAATAATGGAAAGGTGAAAAGTAATATTTTACCTTTATAAATAGATTATAATATAATAAATAATTATACATATATTTCATATGGTGTTCTTATTAATAGACAGTTTCCTCATATTGTGATGCAGGTAGTCCACACATACACAATCACTAATATAATTGTTTTTGTGTAGTAAAAAAATGAGATAATATATTTTTAAAATTATATACATGAAATAAATATCATAATTATTTTTTCTCATATTCAAATTTACTTTCATTTTTATATAAGCCATAATAAACTTATCAATGTAAATATATATAAATAAAATGTCATTTAATTAATAACATGAGGATAAAATGCATCCTAGGGAAGATCAACTTAATAAAATCCTGAAATTTTTTAAATGAATCCAAAATATAGAAATTTTTAATATTTGACGTCAAAACCTCATAAATCATCATATTTAGAATGTAAATACAATGCACCATATTATTTAAAACTATGTGTAAAACTACATTTAATATCACCAACTAGTTTGTCTCATGAGAGCAACAAATGCATCGGGGGGATATTTGATTCCTAGATATAGACATAAAGACATGTACAAATAAATACCAATATATATATTAATTAAAATAATTAACTAAAATTTTTTATAATTAAAAAATATCCATATTTATTAAATAATTATAAATTTTCAATATTTTACACAATAATTAAATAATGTTAAAAGATAAAACCAGATGTAAAAATTAAATATTCCTTAGGATATAATAATATCAATGATATAAATAATAACGATATTGAAGAGATTTTTAATTTCCAATGTAAAATTAAAATAATTTATTTATATTATCGGGTGAATTTTTTCAATCACAAAATTATTCAATAAATTAGTGGTGGATATCATTTTATTAATAATATTTTTTTAATAAATTAATACCCTTTCAAAAAATTATAATAATGTAAGTGAAATATTAAAATAATATTTAATTAAAAAAATTTATTTTTGTAACCATTGAAAATATTTATATAAAACCACATTCTGAAAAATGGTTATGGTTCTTGGAATGTTTATTTTTCCCTTATACAATAAAAAAATTCATTATGAATATTTGTTGAAATGGATCCTCTCAAAAGACAATAGAAATTTTATTTTAAATAAATTATGATATTCATTTATAACATAAAATTTCATTCAAAACATTCAATTATTCAAAATAATTATTGTAAAATAAATTTCGATAAACATGGAAATTGAAGAAAAATATATCATAAATAACTTGAAATAAAATATGTTCTCCATTAAGACAGTTATTTTAATGATTTATATACCAAGGAGAATAAAATTATGCTGTAAATATGAGAAATACTAAAATTTATTGAGCATAGTAGAATAATTTGATCATATTAAAGAAAATTTGAATATTCATTAAATTAAAATAAAATAAATCCAAAAAGTAATATAAACAAAAAATAATTCTTACATGATTGGTAACATTTCAACTTAACTTCTTGAAATATTAAAATTGAATTTAAATATTAACCATCAGGAATAAATTTTTTCATGTTAAATACAATAAAAGGTATGTATAAACACCCCATAATTTTAAATAGGTGGATATGATCAAATATGTCTCATTAAAAGTGAAATTGATATGAAATCACATACCTAAAAATAAACCATTATTTGATCATTATTATGATATTGTATAATGTCACCAAACATGTTATTAATTTATTCTAGAAACATTCTCATATTTATAATAACATATATAATCCTCATATAAAATGTTGCATCATATTCCTTATTAATATTTAATTATTATAATTATTATGGGTGTTAATTGCCTTGGTTTTCTGAAGTGTGTTTTGTCATGAATTCATCTGTTAGTGTATAGTGGATTTATTTTCAAAATATCAATAATTTAATTATTGTAATAAATATAATAATTAATGAATATATATATATTTTAGAGCTATTAAGGAATTTAGGACATGAAAGTTGAATCTCATCACTTCATGGAGACTATAGGTCATACATACCAATGATAGACGATATCATTCCATTAATTTTTGAATGTGTACATAAGTAGGTGATATATTATTATTAATGAATTATTATCATGTCATACTTATCATATATTATTTTTATTTTATTATTTTTTATATCAATGTTATTCAGTGATGGGAAACATAATACTATTTTTTGAGGAGGTAGTCTATTGTACACATAGGTGAAACTCTTTTTCCGATTTGATAAAGATAGACATTAAAAATAAATTATTTCATTTACATAATAAAATTTTAATATATTTTAGATAACAGTGCTCTAATAATCAATCTACTAAGTCATAGACAATTATTTAAAATGAATAAATTACTAGAATCAGATTTGTTGAGATGACTATATCCTCTTACAAAGGCTTCCTTGTAATAACTTATTAGAGGACCCTATGGTCGAAATTTTGGGATGAGAAATTGCTCAATAATATTTCTATAGATTATGGAGATATATTTTTGTAGGGGTTGATTGATCAAAATGGATTTAGATTTGTTAATAAGTGAGGTGATGGAGGAGTTATTTATAATTACAGGGATTGGAATATTTGTAAATACATGATACAATTCAATAATAAAAAGTCACATTCACCCCTGGTGCCTCGAATATTTAAAAATAATATATTTTATAGATAGTTAGCTTTTTCCACACCTCCACCTCTTAATGATAATCATTTTCAAAATGCATTATTCTATTATCCAATATTTTTCGTACTTTATCCATTTCTGTTTTTCCCAATAGTAACTAGTTTATATCATTGTCAAATAATCCTTAGAAAAAATAAAATGATCCTAAATTAATTTTTTTTGGAAAAAATTATTAAAATTATGAAACCCAAAATATCAAATAATAATTCTATGTTTTTTGGGAAATAAATTTATACGTGGACATATAACATGAAAAAACACATTCAATACATAATAATATAAATTATGTTTTTAAATTTTTTTCCAATCAAAATATACAATATTTAATTTTATATTGATAAAAAATATTAGTTATATTAACTAAATAAATTGAGTTAATATTAATAAATTAAATTTACATACATTTCAGAATTTAGAAAACAAAAACAAGACCAAAATTCATTTCAAACAATGTGTTTTATAGAAATTCATTTTTAAGTACAAGAAGATCTTATATTAACTAAATGAAAATTAATCATCGTTATATAGATTTAAATTATTATGGGTAGATATATTATGTATACAATTAATTTATGTTATTCATCATTAAAATTTATTTTATCTAAATAAAATTTTTATTCATTATTCGTTTTAAATACAAAATGATTTTCTAAAAAATTGTTGTTACAAAATAGCCTAGATACATGGTATGAAAAAAATAGAGCCAACCCTGATGTTTCCTGATAGGAATTCCTGATCCCCATGACTTGGATACTAGAACCTGTCATCATAAAACATGAAAGTGTGAACAAATATTCCAACAGAATATAGCAGATGATAAAGAAACGGTACAACATACAGAACAATGGAAAATCAACAAGGAATTATGTACGAGAATATATAAATGTTTAAAAGCCTAAATTACTACAACCTAATATCAAAAAAAGAGTTAAAACACCCATAAATCTCAATGAAAATAACTAACCAAGTCCAAATTTTAATATTTGGAACCACCTTTATGTTATCCTTTACCTTTGTTGGAATATGGAAGAAGAGAATATACAAAAATAAAAAAACATTTAGGGTGTGAGATAAACAATAATGAAGGGTATCACCCATGATTAAATAACTATAACCAATTATATATTATCCAAAATAAATTTTTAAATTTAAAAGTAAATTAGTATAAAATTTTATATCATATTTAAAACAACCACCCCATATAGTTATAAAAGATATAATTCACAATATGAAAATGATTTACAAATGATTGAAAATTTTATAAAAATAGATTAACCAAAACATCTATATAGAACAATTAATATAAATCTAGAATGAAATTAATCCATTTTTTACATATTGGAATAAATTTACATCTCAAATATAAAAAAAAGTGAGCAACATGTCATCTTTAAAAAGGTATAATAATATTCATGGCTATATGAGTCCACACTCTCTAACTGATCTTAGAAATATTAATATACACTATTCCCTCTAACACAAGCCAGAGGTGACTCATCACTCTACCATTGTGTATATGACCCACCGTATGTATGTATTATAATGATGTAATAGATTATAATTTATAGAAAAAACTCACAAACTACTTGAGGTTTCCATGTGCTCCTACATAATCAATGACGAGAAATTTATTTTAAGAAGGATTAAAATCAAATTAAATACCATTATCCAATTTTAAAATTAAAATATTTTATTTGAAAAAAATGGTTTTAAAATAAAAATATGCCACTTTTGAATATAAAACCAATGGGTTTCAATCCAAACATTTTTAAGCCATTTACACATGTTTGCAATCCTTTCAAAAAAAATCAATCAATTTTCACAAATCTGTTTGACAAAAAATTTCAAAAATTTAATTGAAATAATTTATATAAAATCCAATATTTAAATTATCCAATTTCTATAAACACACCCCAATTCAATGGAATTAGGATATTCTTAAATTTACATGTCAATGCTATTTAAAAACTCCCAAATTTTTGGAAATGTGTTTTATCAAATTAATTGAAATAAAATTTGAGTCGTATAATGTAAATCATCAGTTTAAATGAATCATGTAATGTACGGTTAATCAATTTAGATAATCAAGATAGAACCACCTACCCCTTCCAGAAACTCAACACTCAAAATGGCACCCATTAATGATAATGATGGTGGGGATGACCTTAAAAACCATCCTTGAATAAATATACAACACCACTGGAAATTGTTCCACATATTCTAATGTGATCAATTGAAAAAAATAAGATTTGGGAAAGAGAGAATCTCAAATAACGAGGGAATAATCTTAGACAATAATTACACTGAAAGTGTAGTGATGACTAAATGCCAAACGAATGGAACCTAAAGGGGTATAAGAAAAACATATTGACTAGGTAATGCCTTAAGTCGATAGAGAAGTAACTAGAGTGTAAAAATGTAACTGCAATACCAGTTTGTGAAACACATTTTGGATTTTTCAAGACATGATTTCCCAATACACGGCGTAAAATCATACGTTTTTTAACTGTTAATATGAATTCCATTTTTTCAATTAAAACCAATTCCTTATGCTACCAAAATTCCATTTATTCATTCACGACATGTAATGAAATTTGATAAATTATAACCATCATAGTGTGAAGTTATTCATATGTTGTTTTTCAAAAAATTTCCATGTTTTTTAACACTATTACACAATGTTAAATATTTAGGCATCCATCATGAAAAAGATGTTTAGTGGAGAGAATCCTACAAACCAATAAATTCCCCATTATAGGTATCCTCCAAATAAAATATCACCCCTTTGACAAACAATCAACAAGGAAAACCATGATGAGGTTTATTACATACTAGTATGACCATTAAAATAATATTACAACCACCCCACCATAAAAACTCGTTATCCCCAAAAATACTATAATGAATCTTCAATATGAAAGAGATGAGGCAAATGATATCTCATCAATGCCTCTTGTTCCAATTTCTCATTCTTATTAAAAATATTTGAAAATTAAATAACAACTACTGTTATCATTTTCCCATGAAGTACCTTGGTCTATGAGTCAACTATATTGATTAGTCACTCAGTCAAAGATAAATCTGGTTTAAACTCCAGATCATTATAGCTCAAAACATAAGATGGATCTGAGAAATACTTTCTCATGCCTAATACATGGTAAAATTTATATTTCAATGTTATTTGTGGTTGATGTTCTAGATGGCATGAATATTTCCAATCATATTTAATAACCTCGAAAGTTCCAAAAAAATGAGGATCACGATTACATTTCCTCCCATGTCACTGATAAAACAACCAGGGTGAAACCTTCAAGAATGTCTTGTCTCTAACTAGAAAGTCATATTGTATATAGAGATGATGAGAATAAGATTTATATCGTCTCTTTTCTATTAATATTCTATGAAGAATCAACTGAATATTTCCCACCTTATCTATGGAAAAAATTGGCCCTTCTAAGGAACACTCATCAACCTACAACCAGAATTGTGGAGATTTACAAGGTAGGAAATATAAGACCACAAAAGGTTTCATTCTAATTGAAGAATTGTCAATATTGTTATAAGATAACATAACCAACCCCATGTGATCTTCCCAAGCCCCACCAAAATCAGTAATAATAACACAAATCATATCCTATTGTATAATTATGTACCTCTCTATCTATCCATACAACTATGGATGGTCTGCCATTATCCAATGGACCTGAGATCCCAGTGCCTCATGAATGACTCTCCAAAAGAAATAAGTGTACTCGGGATCACAATTAGAAACAATTTATGAGGTATCTCTATGAAAATGTACAATCTATTTCACTTTGAGATTATCAAACTCTTTAATATTGGTCATATCTAGAATGCGTATGATGTGAGCCGACATGGCCAGCCTTTAGTTCACCACCCATATCACATACTACATTTTCCAAGTATGACTCCACAAAACAAAAATATTCATAAGGATTTCATCCCATTTACATGAAGAGACTGGAAGTGGATGATGAAAACATAATCATATTTTTATTATTTTCCTTTACCCGTTATCATATATAATAGCAGGAAAAAAACTCAGCAATGATTTTTCACGTACATGTACACCAGAACTGCTACCACATATCATAAACCATCATAGTGGTTCATGGGTTCACAAACCGCATATAATTAGGAGAATCCCCCATCATAGCATCAATTTCCTCTAAAGGCACAACGAAGCGATCCCAACAGAATAGAAATCCTACCTATTATAATTTCTTCCAAATTGTTTTTGGAAGTTACGTTCCATAAAATGATTGTGATTTTTTTCATAATATTCAATGTTTCCCATGTTTTTTACTCCATTTTATAAATCTCTAAAGTAACATTTAATATTGAGTCATCTTAATTGACTATAATTGGATTATATTATCATGAATCTGGATAGGTTCTCTATGTAAGACATATCAGTCTGGAATTACATTTATTTAGTGGTAAACACATGCATTGTGAATAGGATATACTTCCATTAAAATTATATATCGAACAAAAAATGTACATTATAGAGTATTTATGTCACTTAATAAAATTATTTCAAAAACTTAAATCCATTAAACAAATTTAAAGGGTCCTTTGTGGATGGGGATTAGTTTTCCCTTCTAACCGAAAAGTTTGACATCCATTATTAGACATACAGTCAAGAAAATTTTATCCTCAAATTGAGATTCAAAATCATTCCTCAAAATCATAATAAAACACATTTTTATTGTTTAGGTTATATTAATATAAACCTAAAAGTCTATTTTTTTGTCTCTTAGAGTTTTTTGCGGCCAATAATTATCATTTCAATAACATTTTCCTAGCATTTTGTAGTACAATATCACATTTCATATGATTCTTCATATTATTTCATTTTAATAAATTATTGGGAACAATTGTTACACAAAAAATCCACCAATAGTATATATTTATCTCACAACCCATGAATGTAAAGGTATCATTACCTAAAAACGAATTCCATTGTTTAAATAGTCATTCTGGATTATCCCTTAGTTTGAGGATGATAGGAGGTGATCAAATAATGTTATTCATCAAGATCATTTTGAATTCAATTCTACAATTTTGATGTAGAAAAGGGACAACAATAAGACACATTTAATATTAGTGAACCATGATGTCTTACTAATTTTATAATATATATTTCTTTAAGGATCTTAATAGGATAATTTTATCTCATAATAAGGAAATGTTAAAAAAAATTAATTAGATAAAAAATAATACATATTGATTCATTCCTGGAAGTATTATTTGGTAGTACAATGAAAAATACCATAGTAATATCATATAATTTCCACATAGTATTGTTAAAGGTGTTTCATGAATCCGCTTGGTTGTTCTCTATTTTGATTCACTTGTTTAAAAAATAATAATTTAGATATGTAATTAGTAACATCCCACATCCTGGTATCCAAAAACAATTTCCCTCGAATACCTATATATTTTCAATATAAAAGGATGTATAGATAAATTTGATATATGAGAATCACCCATAAACTACATTTTTTAAATTAGTTATAGATTAAACCAATTGTCTCTATTCATATATAATTATGTCCTATTTATGTAAGATTTAACCCTACTCAAATTTGTCATTTGGTTTGGTTTATTCTGAAAATTCTCTTGATTCTATTTTGAAATTTTCATTTTTTCCAATATATGTTAATCAATGTGATTTGAAAAAAATGTTAATGTTACAAAATTATTAACAATTCCAATATCCCTATATGATATATTCAAGCACATTGGGTCAACCTAAATCTTCATTTTGGTCATTCAATATTGATAACTCATATTTAATACATCCGCTAACTTATTTCCATTCACTATTTTTCTTTAACAACCCTAGAATTTATGAAAAATATTCTTTCAATATCATTGATGTCTTCTGTTGTATGCTACACCAATATTATCTTACTCTACACGCAACACTGTATTACCTTTCAGTATACACAACAATAATCATGGATCATGTTACACACAACTTCATGTTTGTTTCATAGTATTTGTTCTATGCAACATTGAGTGTATATATATATATATTCAATGTATAAATGAAATATGGTTTTATTTTGTTATAAGAAACAACAAAAGAGTCATTCATTACACTCAACCCTGACGTGTGTTGCATTACACGCAATCACGACCTTCCTCGATAGCGTGTGTTGCATGCAATACCGGGTTTTACTAAACAACGATATATTATTATAATCTTATTATAAACTATCCCTTATAAATAGTATTAACATAATTATTAATTTTATAATATTATTATTCATCTTACACATTTTCTATAACATGGTATAATAACAAAATAAATTTGTCGGGTAAAATAAGTATTTTTCAAAAAATGTAGGTCTCCGGCCTTTTGACGGCGCACCCACATTAAATATTGTTTTTGAAATGTTTATAAGTTCAATTTTACCAAATAAAATTCTTCCTTGCAATCAGGATATAAATATTTAATTTGGATACATTTTTCATTTTATTCTGATAACTTTCTTATTTTATTGAATCGTAAAAACATGCTATATTTTAATTAAAAAACAACTTTATTCATCACAATAATTTATATGGATAGATTATATTTTTAATTGGTTGTAATTTGTAATTAGAATATATTTTTACCATTTCATCCAATTTTGGTCATTGTAATTATTTTTGACTTTGAAATTGGACATAAATAAGTGCTGATCTTTTGATAGTTATTGTTTCTAAAAAACATGTTATTTGTTTTGATAACGAGAATTAATTTTAAAAATAATTAACTCCAATTATATGTTTTGAATTTGGAATAATGGAAATCATTTTTGAATTCGTGATATCAAATATAGCTTAGGATGAATTTATGGTATTTGTCTGAAAACTTCAGTTTTTGATGAATAGTGAAAACACTGATTTTTTGGTTAAAACGGAGTTTTTATTTAAATAATCATTAATTTGATTGAATTTTTTTAGGTCAAAATTGGTACATAATACTTATATATGTTCAATGAAATTCATTGGAGTCATTTTATAATAATTTTAGATTTTTAAAAATTGTATTGAATTTTCACCATCTTTTACCCACCTCTTAGGATCTTTTGCAATTGTTCATAAAACATAATTTTACATCTTCTATGAGTTTAATTTAGATAATCCTCCATACACGGTTAATATCATGTAATAAAATTTGGTTCAATTAAATAAAAGTATTTTTTGATGAATAGTAACTTTTTACTTTTATTTACCACAGTTAAAAGTAAATTGGCTAATTCAAGGTTGAAAGAATATTATACTAATTTAAAATCACCTTAAAACATGTACAAAAATTATTGGATGTGTAATTACCAACCATGGTCATCATTGTGTCGATTTTGGGACCCCATGGAGCCACTTATGAAAGACAATGACACATTAGATTAATTAATTTACTGTAAAGACAAAATTGGCATTAACAAAAATCATTTAGTAATTAATTTTTATAAGGGGATATATAAATTATCTTTTAGATTATAAATATTTATTAGAAATATAAAATTATTTCTTAAATTTGTTATTTTTTATTATAATTTTTAGAAATCATATAAATTAAATTATTTATCACAGAATAATGATGCAGTATTTACCTCATTAATAAATGATTTAAATAAATATGATTATAATGATTAAAATTTATCCAAAACATGTTCAATTCCTATTGGATGATTTTATTTCGAATATGAGTCATCGTATCTTTGACATTAATGTGTTTGTGACCTCTTGAAACCGAAGATAAGTTTACAATAAAATAATGTTTTCACACTTTCTTAAAGAGCACCTCCTCCCCCTTATAAAAGGAGACCACTTCTATGCAATTACTCACACCTCTCAATCATTATGGCTAGTCCAAACTCTTCCCAACTAAGCTCTCAAGATCTCTATCCTCCCCTTAGAAGCCATACATTAGGAACAAGGCACTTCAAAAAGTCCTTTTGGTTCAAACCAAAGGAAGTTAGATAAATTAAAGGTAATAGTTTCTCTTAAGTTGTTTTCTTTTATTCTACTTCTCCAACCCCTAAACTCTTTTTAATCATTTATTTTGTAAAAACACCAGTATAATCAAAATACTATGGTGTTGTTATGAGATTTATTAGAACTAAACTTACACATACCTCCATCTAATGGATGAAGAACATAATGTTTCTGTGATGGGAAACTAACGCCTCACGAAATGATGATTGTTCGATTTTCTCCTGCCGCCTCTCATGGTGGCCATTATGATGGCACTGTATTTATATAAGATATATATTATGTTAATGATTTCCTTATTCTTCTTTAATTTTCAATTATCTCAAGACTTTATGATTTCCATAGTGGGTAAATACGATGATCTCATTTCAGGAAGTGCGGACAACCGCCCCCTTAAAGTGATGTGATTCGTGAATGCCTTATGTGGGATGTATAAGGATGGAGTTAATGATATTATATATGATATTATACTGGAATTATAATATACCTATTACATTAAAATAATAAACATAAATTAATGTAGCATTCATGCATAAGTACGACTTACCGTCTCCATTTACGGTGCATTTCATTTCTTACCTCCATATGTTATGTACTATTATAAATACATGTAAATACTTGATATATAATTAATACATATGATATATAAATCATTATTTACAATTTTTAAGTAAGTAAATCATGATATAAGTAATAATAACATCAATAATAGAAAATCCAAACACGTACGATAAATAAGATGATTTTACCCAAAATGTTTCTTTAACATGGGATTTAGAAAAGAAAGGGAAATATAAAGTCATATGTGAACAATATATGATACAATAACAATGAATATTATTCACTAATAAGTCAATGAAATTATTAAAATCATTATACAGGAGGTTCGTATACGTATGAAGCATATCAGACATAAGGTAAGGGATAACCTTTCCAATCTCGTTTTAATCCGAAATTGTTTATTCGTATGTATTTGCTGGGGTTATTGTTATCATCCAAGTCCATGTTTTCTAAAAGTGTATTTATTTAAGTTTAATGACCTTTGTACCCATTTTTGACTTTTAATACATGGTATGTAAGGAATCATTTTTTTGTTTACATTACGAGGTACTTTTTTGACTTTTCCGGGAAAAGTACTAGAAGCATGTTTTTTTAACTTATACGTCATGGAAGGATTTGTACGGTTTTATAATGACTTATTTTCATAAAGCTTCCTCCAAAGGATTTCATGACTATTTTAAAAAAAACATTTTCTTTTAAAATTGCACGATGTTTTGTGAAAAGAAATTGATTTTGAAGAAGAAATGTTATTTTCCTCAAGAATTATTTTCAAGTATTTTATCAAAACCATTTTACATCTAAGATGACATTATTTCAAATGTGTATGTTTCACGTATAATATCTCTATGATTTACATGGATTCTCTTTTCTTATGATGAAATTATATTCATTTGTTTTATATGGAGTATGATATGATGGGGTGATGTTTATGAAACCCATTTTATTCTTTGGGTTATGATGAATGATTTATATTTTTGTTGTGACACACGAAAGAATGATTTCATTATCAGATGGTTAGGAACTATATATCCCTACAATGCATTGGGTAAAGGTTTATATATCATGAGATATACATGGATGGAACGACAAGTATATCTAGTTCAGTAATATATGGCTGGAATGACAAGTAAACCTGATTCAGTAAGGGATTTGTCCACTAAGATGGTCTTGGTAGCAATGTATTGGTTACTATGGAAATCATATCATGTGCTCAATGTTTTTACACAATTACATTTTTTTATTAGCATGCTATTTTTTCATGATTGATGTTCCATTATGATCTATGCCTTATGTACTTCCATGATTAATGTCATTTATCAAGATTTTGACGTTTAAAGTTTATGTTCATGTTTATAAGTTCAAATGTATATAGTTTGTTTTATTTTCTCCATGCATACCCTTACTGAGCATTTGAGATATCCCTTTATATGTTTTCTTTTCCCCAGGATACAAAGAAAGGTTTTATA
This sequence comes from Viscum album, assembly GCA_963277665.1. Lineage (NCBI taxonomy): Eukaryota > Viridiplantae > Streptophyta > Magnoliopsida > Santalales > Viscaceae > Viscum > Viscum album. The sequence goes on along the minus strand of OY728129.1, from coordinate 607,558,913 downwards.
TAAGAAAAAAATGGGAAGATCTTTATGGGATATGTTGAAGATCTTTCAAAAGGATTAGAAGATTATATTCAATGTTTCCAAATACCCTAAACTATTACCGTCCTTTAGTGTCTGTTTTTTGTTATGTATTAAGTATTCTAAAAAAGTAATGTAATTTCCATTTACGTCAAACTTTGGGTCTCTATAGTTGGTATCAGAGGAAAGGATTAGTTAACCTTTGGAAATTAGGATGCGAAAACTTTAGTGGGATCCCTAGAAATATTTCTATGGTACGTCTAGGGATGTCCCTATGGCTAGGTATAAGTATAGGTTATAGTCCTGTAATTATGGTAACTATATTATAATTAAACCTAAGATGTTAGATATTGAAGTTAATCCCCCTTTATTATGTTGTTTACCTATCATGATTTTGGCCTCTCACAGAATTCTTTTTTTTAGTCAATAGAGGGAACCAGAAGGAATTCGGTTAACATTGAATCGAATGGACAAATTGGTGACTATAAGCAAAAAAATTTCATAATGCATAGAGAAAATGATATTGTGCTTATGTTTAATCAGGCATCGCGATATATGATTAACAAGGTGAAATTTAGTGGTATTCCTAATTCATCAAATAAGAGGGAGATAGGATTTTATTCATGTTCGCATGTTGAGGAGCATAAAGAAAAGAAGATTGAGGTTTCTAAAGAATGGAAGAAGAACCTTGAGGAATAACTCAAATGGAGGGGAAGATTTTATCTGTGCAGAGAGAAGGGTCATAGAGTGAGAGACTGTTATGGAGTTCAATGTCTTATCTGTGGAGAACATGGGCATTACCCAACTCAATTCCATTACCTAAAAGGTTACATCTAAATAAAGGAAAAAAATTCCATGACAATCATTGAAGATGATGGTTTGAAGTGTTTATGTATTAGTATTAAATAATAATGTTGTTGAGGTACTTTTATGGTATATTGGAATATCTATTTATTGGTCCATTGTGGTTTTCCATAAGAATATGGCATCACTAACCATGGAAAGTGATAGAAATATTTTTAGAAAGTAGATGATATGCGTAAAATGAAGGGATAAAGAGAAACTAATATGTTCGATAGTATTCATGAGCTCATGATTAATATAAGGAAAAAGTTATATCATGGTTTGAGTATATAGAATTTTTATTATTTTGGTATGTGGAAAGTGTTAACTTTTAACTACATTCATGTTTTCACTAAGGTTCAATGGGTACTCATTTTTCAAGAGATTACATGATTAAGGCCTTCGAATGTTTGGAATGTGACCAAAAAGACATATTTTTTGATATATGGGGATAAATTTTGGAATTCACATGCTTGTTATATGACCTCTCTCTAATATGTTTCCCTATAATATGTGATTAGACAGATGTATTTTGAATAAGTCTGAAGATGAGAATGGATTATAAGATATTATTATTTACGGATAGAACTTGTTTTTTATATTACTTCTAGAATGTTTTAATAGTATAGTATTACAAAATGGACAACCCATAGGATGAGCGACAACCCATTGCGTCAGACAAAGATGTGGGAATCTAACCCACAACTGAAGTGTGACAGGCCTTTATCGCCTACCAAGGGCCTACAAGAAGTCCCTGGTAAGTAGAAACTAGTTTTATTTTATTATGCGCTATTATAGCTTAAGTATAATCCATTTTATCATCCATATATGATTAATCTCACCGTAGATGGACTTATGTATATAACTTTTGCTAAACGTATGTTTGAGACATATGGAAGGTCCTATCATTCTATCTCATGATCCGCTAACACTTCATGGAAAACAAACTCAACTTCATTTCTTTAAGAGATGAAGTTGAAATAGTTCATGGCATGAACAACGGTGAGATTGTACCAAAATAAAGTAAGTATTTCGTTTGATTTGAAAATTCTTCAACTTTAGGGAAATGATCTTCAAAACAAAAAAATGTTGTCCTAGTATCCCTATATCTGATGAATCAGATGGTACCTTAGGTCATCACAAATTTATGGCTTTTTGATTGTTGGTTTTTTCATAGCCATGTCCTCTACCACTCATCATCAAAACATGATGGTTCGATTTTTCTTCCATATAAAAATTTTCACCTATGTTCTCCTATGTGGAAACACAGTGATGAGTTGCTTTGGGTAATTATTATGTTTCATACTTTAGTTTTTAAAATTAAGTTTTAGTATTCCTTTTTAAGATGTGGGTAAACAATTTATAACCCCGATGAATTTCAAGGGAAAAATTAATTTTATGGGGGGTAGAATGTAACAACCTGAGATTTTATGAAAAATACTCTTTCAATTTCATTGATGTCTTTTGTTTTACACTACACCAAGATTATCTTGTGCTATACATAACATCGTATTATCATGCAGTATACACAACACTAATCTTGTATCATGTTACACACAATTTAATGTTTGTTTGATAGTAGTTATTATACGCAGCATTGATTGTATAAATATATATATTCAATGTATAAATGAAATATGGTTTGATTTTGTTATATGCAACAATAAAGGATTCATTCACTACACGCAACCAAGACTTGACTTTCATTACATGCAATCGAGACCTTCCTCGATAGCCTGTGTTGTACAAAATACTAGGTTTTACTAAACAACGATATATTATTATAATATTTTTATGAACAAGCTGTTATTCATAGTATTAACTTACTTTTGAATTTTATAACATTATTATTCATCTTAAACATTGTCTAGAACATGGTATAAGAACAAAATAAATTTTCCGGGTAAAATAAGTATTTTTTAAAAAATACAGGTCTTCCACCTTTTGATGGCACACCCAATTTAAATTTTGTTTTTGACATGTTTATCAGTTCAATTTGATAAAATAAAATTATTCATTGGAATCAGGATATAAATATTTAATTTGGATAAAATTTTCATATTATTCTGATAACATTCAAATTTTGATGAGTAGTAAAAACACGCTATATTTTAATTAAAAACAACTTTTGTCATTGCAATAATTTATATGGTAAGATTATCTTTTTAATTGGTTTTAAAATTTAATGAGAATATATTTTTACCATTTAATCTAATGTTGTTTATTGGAATGAATTTCACTTTGAAATTGGATATAAACAATTGTTGGTCTTTTCATAGTTATTATTTCTTAAAAACATGTTATTTATTTTGATAAAAGGAATTAATATTAAAAATAATTAATGAAACTTCTATGTTTTTAATTTTATAAAATGGAAATCATTTTTGAATTCGAAATATCTAATATAGATTAGGATGAAATTTGTTTTTTATGAAAAACTTTAATTTTTGATGAATAGTGAAAACACTGAGTTTTTGGTTAAAAATGAATTTTTATTTGAATAATCATTTACTTGATTTGAATTTATTTTAGTTAAAAATAGGTACATAATACTTATATAAGTTCAATGAAATTCATTAGAGTTATTTTATAATAATTTTAGATTTATAAAAATTGTATTGAACATTCCACCTTCTTTTACCCACCTCCTATGAGCATTTGCAATTGTTCATAAAACATAATTTTTCCGCTTCTGTGAGTTAAAGTTGGAAAATCCGAGAGACACGGTTAATATCAAGTAGTAAAATGTGGTTAAATTAGATAAAAATAATTTTTGTGAATAGTAACGTTTTAATTTTATTTACCACAGTTAAAAGTAAATAGGGTAATTCAAGGTTAAAAGAATATTATAATAATTCAAAATTACCATAACACTTGTCCAAACATTATTATATGAGTAATGGCCGACCATGGTCATCCTTGGGTCTATTTTGGGACACCATGGAGCCACTTATGAAAGACAATGACACATTAGATTAATTAATTTAATGTAAAGACAAAATTGGCAGTAACAAATATCCTTTAGTAATTAAAATTTATTAAGGGATATATAAATTATCTTTTCGACTATAAATATTCATTAGAAATATATAATGATTTCTTAAATGTTTTTATTTATTTTATAATTTTTAGAAATCATATAAATTAATTTATTAATGACACAATAATGATGCAGTATTTACGTCATTAATAAATGATTTAAATAAGTAAGATTATAATGATTAAAATATTATCCAAAACCTGTCCAATTCCTATTGGATGATTCTATTTCTAATATGAGTCATCTTATCTTCGAAATTAATTTATTTTGGACCTCGTGAAAGCGATGATAAGTTTATAATAAAATTATGTTTTCACACATTCCTAAAGAGCCCCTCCTCTCCCTTATAAAAGGAGACCATTTATATGAAATTCCTCACACCTATCAAGACTTTTGGCTCCTCCAAAATCTACCCAAATAAGCTCCCAACATCCTTCTCCTCCCCATAGAAACCATACATTAGGCAGAAGGAACTTCAAGATGTTCTTTTGGTTCAAACCAAAGGAAGTTACCCAAATTAAAGGTAATAGTTTCTCTTAAGTTGTTTTCATTTATTCTAGTTCTCCAACCCCTAAAATCTGTTTAATAATTTATATTGTAACAACACCAGTATCATAAAAATACTAGGATGTTTTTATGATAATTAATAGAAATACAATTACACACACATCCATCTAATGTATGAAGAACATAATGTTTCTATGATGGAAAACAAACGCCTCACGAAACGATGATTGTTCGATTTTCTCATACCGCCTGTCATGGTGGCCATTATGATGGAAATGTATTTATATATGATATATATTATGTTTATGATTTCCTTATTCTTCTTTAATTACCAATTATATCAATCCTTTATGGTTTCTATAGTGGGTAAATACGATGATCTCATTTGAGGAAGTGCGGACTACCACCCCCTTAAAGTGATGTTATTCGTTAATGCCTTATGTGAGATGTATAAAGGATTGAGTTCATTATATTATATTTGATATTATACTATAATTATAATATACATATTCCATTAAAATAATAAATATAAATGAATGTAGCGTTCATGCGTACGTAGGGCTTACCGTCTCCATTAACGATGCATTTCATTTCTAACCTTCATATGTTATGTACTATTATAAATACATGTATATACTGGATATATAATGAATATATATGATATATAAATCAGTATTTATATTTTAAAAGTAAGTAAATCATGATATATGTAATAATAGCATCAATAACAATAATTCTAAACACGTACAACAAATAAGATGAATTTTCCCAAAACGTTTCTTTAACATGGGATTTACAAAAGAACGGGTAATATAAAGTCATAATTGAACCATATATGATATCAAAACAATGGATATTATTCTTTAATAAGTCAATGAGATTATTTAAATCATTATACAGTAGGTTCGGATACGTACGAAGCATATCAGACCTAAGGTAAGGGATAACCATTCCAATCTCGTTCTTATCCGAGATTGTTTATTCGTAAGTATTTGTTGGGGTTAATGGTAACATCCAAGTCCATGTTTTATAAAAGTTTTTTTATGTATGTTTAATATCCTTTTTACCCATTTATGAATTTTAATACGTTGTATGTAAGGAATAATTCTTTTTATTACGTTATGAGGTACTTTTTTGACTTTTCCGGAAAAAGAATAAGAAGAATTATTTTTTAACTTATACGGAATGAATTTTTTTTTCTGTTCTATAAAGCCTTATTTTCATAAAGATTCCTCTATAGGATTTCATGGCTATTTAAGAAAATATATTTTTCTTTTAAAATTGCATGATGTTTTGTGAAAATAAATTTATTTTGAAGAAGAAAGGATATTTTCCAAAAGAATTCTTTTCATGTATTTTATCAAAAACATTTTCTATCTAAGATGAAATTATTTCAAATGATTATGTTTTGAGGATAATATATCTATGATTTACATGTTTAACATTTTCTTCTGGTGAAATTATATCAATTTATATTATATGGATTATGTTATGATGGGATGATGTTTATGAAACCAATGTTATTCTTTAGGTTATGATGAATGATTTATGTTTATGTTGTGGCACATGAAATAATGATTTCATTATGATATGGGTGGGACCTATATCACCCTCCAATGCATTGGGTAATGATTTATATCTCATGAGACAGACATAGCTGGAACAAAAAGTTAATCTTATTCAGTAATACAGGCATGGAACAACAAGTAAACCTAGTTCAGTAAGGGACTTTGTCCACTAAGATGGTCTTGGCAGCAATGCCTTGGCTACTATAGAAATCATATAATGTTCTTAATGTTTTTCCACAATCACATGTTTTATTCCAATGATATTTTATCATGATTGAAATTCCATTATAATCTATTCCTTAGTACATCCATGTTTTATTTCATTGCTCAAGATTTTGATGTTTAAACTTTATGTTCATGTTTTTATGTTCAAATTTATATAGTTTGTTTTATTTTCTCCATTCATACCCTTACTGAGAATTTGAGCTCACCATTTTATTTTTTTCTTTTCCCCAGGATATAAAAGAAGGGTTTTATGTAAGAAAACAAAAAGGAAAGATCTTTATGGGAGATGTTGATGATCTTTCACAATGATTAGAAGATTATATTCCATGTTTCCAAAGACACTAAACTATTACAGTCCTTGTGTGTCTTTTTTTATTCTATAATAAGTATTCCGAAAAAGTAATTTAATGTCCATGTACGTCATGCTTTGGGTCTCTACATTTCCAGTGTATAAATTAATCTTTATCCTTGAAGAGATTGAGCCATCTCATTGTCCTCATGTATATTTTTTTGATGTTATCCACCTATGAATATTTTGTTATGTATATATTTAAAAATTTCACCATACTGATAACTTCTCTCTATATTAAAAGAAAAGTTTACATCTGCAATCTCAAGATCAGGGGTTGGATAATTCTATTCCAGCTTCTATAAATACCTTAATGCATTTGAAGAAAATAATTTTTATAAAGAAATAAATATGGACCTTCTTTGTTGCATCCCTATATATAACAATCCCATCATTTAATAATGGTTGAGTAAAAATTGGAGAAATGAAAAATATAATCTGAAATTATACATAATATTCCAAAAATATTTTTATACATATGAAATTATACACTTTACATGTAATCATGGTTAAAGAGTTATCCATTTGGATTAAATAGAAATGAATCACTTTCTAAACAAATGAACGTAAATGAATGTGTTTTGTACATTCGGTTTGGATACTCTATAACTATCATTATCATTATATTTTAAACTAGGACTCTATACATGTAGGCAATATGGCCAAGAAAGTAAAATTATTATAGTCGGGAATCAGACTAACTAAATTTCAAATAAAATAATCTTCTTCTAATATTTATAGTAAAAAATTTAGTGTAATTATCATGGTAATTATATCTCATAAAATATTATATGATACAGTCAATGGATACCACAATAATTTCATCAATATATTAAAATATTTCATTGTTCATAAGGTCCATAAAAATATTTTTATATTATTTAATACAAATGAAATTACTATAAACCCATAATTTTATACCTCATGAAAAATTAATCCTTTGGAATATACTCTATCTTTTACTTAGAACATATAATACATAGAATTATGGTTGACCCTTGAAAATTTTTTAGAACCATAATGTTGATAAAATATTTCATATAATTGGGAAACTATAGTTTTTTCTTATGATAATAACATTTATTACACAATAATCTATATATTACCTCATGGATCGATAATTATTGTTAATGATAAAAACAAGGGAAACACCTACTGAATCATTATGGTTAATAAATATGTTTCCACAAAACTCTTATAGATGTTTCATCATCTCTGATAATTATAAATAGGATATTATATAATGATTATATGATATAATTCTCTAATTGTGGATTATATCATTGGAAGAGTTAAATTCATTCTTTGGTGGACATACATGTAATTCCACCAAAACCATAGAAATAATTTTCAATTAAATAGTTATACACAAAATTTCAAGGCTACCTTTACCATCCATAGAATTTTTTTTCTCTTCTTCCCCAATAACATTAGTCAAATTTTCTACTGGGGGTGGATGAATACATGACTCGTACAATTGAGACTCCCATGAAAATTCTAAAAAGTAAATGATTTCAACATCTTCACAATGAATGATAATTTCTTTATCCATTAAATACATTTCGAAATCCTATTTCAAAATACAATCCATACTATGTATTACATCGATGTAATACATTTGTGTGATAATAATGTCATCAAATAGAACATTCATATGTGACATTATGGGGAATTCCAAAAAAATCCTTATTATTGTGAGGCTTCTACAAGGAGTTATGACTAACAAGTCCATTTTTAATGTTCTATAGTAGAAAATATTTTATGTAGAAAACATCAATGTTATAAAAGAGTGCAAAAATGTAGTATGAAATAAATAATTGTCTACATTATAGTCCATGATTAATATAACATACAACACATCATTACCTACATAAACCTTAGATGTTTGGATAACATATGTTTGTTCTTCTTTAATTATATTCATCTATGGTATATTACACAAATTAATGGGATATAGGGTTGAATAATTCCACTTTTCATTATAGTTTACGAAATAAATAACAATTGTCTATTTCATTCAAAAATATTCTTGATCAAAATTTTCAATTTCACCACACTTATGAGAATCTATAATGACCTTTATGAATTTTCTAGGATGCTTGTTTCTATAATTTCCAAAACATGGAAATTGATTCATACTATTTATTCCTTTTAAAATGTATTCTATTTATAATGGTGTTAATATACCATCTTCTTACATTTATCCTAGTAGAATTTATAATATATATATAATCCATTCTATTTATGATGGAGCATAATAATATTTAATAATATAATGAATATTTTTGAATGAATAGTAGCTTTTATATACATGGATTAATCTAATCAATGAAGTGGTTGACCTCGCATTACGTGTTGCATATATAATCCTTATCATAAATCATTAACCCTGTATCGGTATCCTCCCAATATTCAACACATTATTCATTATTTCCTTAATATATAGAACTTTTTCTTCACTTCATTTTGTTTTCCCTTGGTAAAATGTTAATTAAGTAATGTTCCATTAAATTATATATATTCCAAGTGTTATATTTTAACATTATCCAATGAATTCTGGATCAATTTCCACTATTGATCAAAATTTATCGTATGAAAATTTATTAATATTTTTTCTTTTTTCCTTCTCATCACATCCCAAGGACAAAAATATCCATTAAAGGGACTCAAAACAATGTTAAAATTAAACTACATTGGTAATAAAACTAAATTATTGTTGATTTTGTCTCATGAAGTTATCCAACATACGGGAACAACATTATTTAACAAAATTATTCTCCATTTATTATAGGTTATTGACCATAACTATAGTAAGCTACTCTAATGTATCCATGATCTCGTAATATCAATATTAGTTGTATTGTCATATTAAATAGTGAATGTTCTACATTGACCATAAATGTTGATACATTTATTTCTTCCCTGATCTATTCCTATTAAATGGAATATACTAGATTAACTCATAAAATTATTAATTTAAAATAATATATTATAATTCAAAATCTTATGTAAAACATAAAATAAATTAGAATTTTATGAATTGATAAAATCAAAATCAAAATCATGGTTTCCTTGGGGATAAATTTATTTTTAAATCCATAATATTGTTTTTCCACAAGAATGTAAATTATCCATAGAATATCCCAATGGAGTATCCAACAAGGATCAAAATAATATCAATTTTTATACACCATGTGTCATTGGACTCGATTCCCAATTCACTATTTTATCAGTTATTAAACCAACGTACAACTATTCCAATTATATGTCCACATTTAGTATCCAAACAAAGCATATTTTTAGGAATAACCACAAAATATATTCCTAACCAAATATTTTGAATGACTATTTATAATTGTCTTTAAAAACAAGAGTTATGTTCTATAATAAATGTTTTCTATAATATAGTTTTGAAAGATTCTATTTAACCATCTCGAAGGTGAAAACTTCAAACCCTATATCCAAGAACCTTGGGATGATGTCCACTTTTTTAACATTATAATATATACATGCGGTTGAAAAAAGATTGAGTGATCAACATGGTATTGTTGGAGTTCTAGATATATAAATCATGCCCATTTTAAAATTTTTATTAAATATAAAAATTGTAATAGAATATAGTTAGTATCTATGAAGTTATTCAAATAATTCATAATATCTTGGTGAATGGAACCGTATTAAGGTTGAGCATAAAGGCTCAATAAGGGAAATATATTAAAGAACATATCATAAAAACATAGAATTATAAATATTTAATGGTAAATAATTGAACACATGTTCCGTTTAATCAAAAACCTGACTAAAATTATTAAATAATTCATAATAATTTTGTTAATGTAAATATGCGAATACACAACCATTTAATCAATAAAATACAATCCAAATGGATCTATGGAATGTTTTAATAAAATAATCTAATGGATAATAAAAATTTATTTCGCAATAATGTAAATTATTAATATTGGAAATCATGGGTTTAAAACCATCACATTATGGAGTTAATATGGTTTATTTCTATTGGTAAAACCCCATTTAATTTGGGAAAATATTTTATTTCATGTGATATACCAATTCATAATGGTCTACAAAATTTATTTCCCTTCAAAAAACTACAGGTCCAAAGCATTCTTAATATATAAAATTTTAATTTTAATTCTTCAAAAATAAATGTTCTAAATAAATATATATATATATATATATATATATATATTAATGGATATATATTTTCTAATATTTCCCCGATAATAAAATTAAAATCAATGTAAACACCATATGTAAAACTGGTTTACAATTTATTAAATAAACATGTATATGATAAAAAGAAAATAGATATTTAATAGAAATATAATTTCACTTGAAAATTGTCACAATAATTTTATTCACCCATGATAAAGACAATAATCATATAGTTAACAGCGAAATTAGAGGTGATCATCAGTTCATCAATAATATGGGGGTTTTTAACTAGAATCATAAACATTTAATAAAAATTTGCAATAGAATAGATATATTAAAATAAGCATTGATACAAATTTTTTATTTGTATAATAATTTAAAAATTAAACATTAATCTATATTTTGTAAAAGGCTATGGTTGTGGGGAACTCCATTATCACTATATATATATTAAAAAAATCATTTTGATTAATTTTCCATAAATAATTCCTTTTCAAAAATTAGTATAATGATACAATTTAAACCCATATTAAACCTCTATTATAACATAAAAATTACATATAAAAAAATTCTATTAATTTAAAGGATATATTTAAAATTATTTTCAAAATCATGTTCATTGAAGAAAATATATTTGATTTAACGAGGGATTCAATCATCTTTTATTAAGACCATTTATTGATTAACATTACGTCGAGAGGAATAGTTATAATCAAAATTGGGAAATACAAAAATATTTATATTATAAGAAAATTATTAGACCATATAAAGTTTAAATTATATTATTCCTCCATTAAAATTAAAAGTAATCAGAAAGAAATTGATGTTTTAAAATAATTAATACCAAAATAATAAAATTTTAATTATATCTAGTTGAAATAATAAGAATGAATTGAATCATTTACAGTACTTAATAAATAGTTTTTAATGTTAAATACCTCATGTGGTTAGTATATAAACATCATAAAAGGGAATATGAGTATATTAACAAACATGTATCAATGAAACATGAATTGTGACGAAATCCTATACATAACAATTATCACTTTTTGAACTGATTTAACTTCCTATATATTTTTAAAACTATTAATTACTTTATTCCCACAATATATTAACTTTTATAATATCATATATTATCCTATTATTAAATATTTCTACCTGTATGATAACAATATATTATTCTTATTGATGTTTCTTTGGTTAATTGGTTGTTTTTCTTAGGATTTTACTATAATAAATACTCATTTTTTCATCTATATAATAGTGTTAAACCCTATAATAAATTATAATAGTGTTAAAAATATGATATTAATCATGAAATATTTTTTATCATTATTTATGAAAATTTAACATTGAAAATGAATCATTTAATTTTGTGGAGATCGATGGTTATAAATATACATGAGAGATGAAAACATTATCTTCATGGATGAAATGATAAGGAAAATTATGATTTATTATTATTGGGGAACTAATATCATTTCAAATTTTTATTACACATTCATTATTTCCAATACTATGACTATCAATGTGATTACATGATGGAATCAAATTACAGATGTTCATGAGGTGGTATTCTGTCATACACGAGAGTGATGGATTTGTATTTTATTTGATGATGAAGGAGATGGGAAAATATCATTCCATGAACATAATTAACTAATTGAATATGTAATATACTACTATAATTATATTTTATTTTTAACTCATAATTTATAAATTTAAATGAATAATGAAAATGATAGGGATTCATTAGTAAGAATAGCTTTTCCTAGGGAAACCTCTTTTGGATACATTATTATAGATCATAGCTTAATTATTTTGGGAATGACATAGTATATATGGTCTATTATGATATTTTCAGATTTTTTTTTGTATTTTTTCGTGGAGAATGATTTTATAGGTTTGAGGAAGTGGGGGAAGGAATCTCCTTTAAGAATAGAGGAGGAGTGATTTTTTTTAACTTGACAAAATATTAAATAATATGATAAAATATCATTTGATGTGCCGAGAAAATTGAAATAAAATGGGATTTATGTATTTTAAGAAAAGTTAAATAATTTACCTCGTATGAAGAAATATGTTTTAGATTTGTCATTCAACAATTCTATATGTTTACATACCTTTAGCATTTCAATTTTTACCACGATAACATATTTTGTTATCTTGGAAATTAATAAATTGATCCTAAAATATAGTGGGAAATAGTATATTAGTTTGACCTACATATTCAAAAATATTAAATCCAATTTATCTAATAAAAATGTTTATGGGTGTTACAAATTAGTTTTAATGCATGCACATTTAATGTTAACAACATTGTATTAACATTAACAGTGATAATATATCTTATCAATTTGAGCAATCATTATAAAAAACAATTTAGATGAAATTATTGTATTATATTAATTATTATGATGAAAAATATTGAATGTATTTTATGAAAATCAATTCCAATAATCTTATAAATTTGTTTCAAAATAAAACTACAAATCATGTCAAAACGAGTTATCAAGAAATAAATTTTTCTTATATAAGATGATATTATATTAAATATTTGAATAATAATATAAATTATATTGTTATGAAATAGTGTACCAATATATATAATCTATAAAATTTAATATTAATGATTTTTCATTAAAAATATTTAAAATTAATGATATGTATAGACATTAATCCTTTAAAAACTATTTCAATTATCTAATGAAAAGAAGATTTATAAAAAATGCATGTTTTTTCTTCAAAATGATCTTAAATGTATATTTATTAGAAATATATTATATAAATTAATAAATATTTATATTATTAAATAATATTATAAATAATATCATAATTTTTTAAAAGTTCATCTTTTTTCTTTGGGAAATTTTCAACAATTCATTTTATACTTATCATAACCAAGTATGTTCATAGTCGTTATTCATCCTATAAAATTCTAGATTTATAAGATGATATTTTATTTTTTTAATTGTATTATTTTTTAATTAAAATATAACTTTCTCTTATTATAATTTCTTCTCCGGTGTTACAGAAAACGCCTTCTAGATAGATATAATTTCAAACAAGAATTTCAATTTTCATTCTCTCTATACCTACTAGATATGGAAATATACTTTATTATTCTGTTAGAAGTTCCTTTACATTCACAGTATTGAATACATGAATATTTAATCCTCTACGACTCATTTAATCTTTAAATTCCAAAATATATCAATATTTTTCACATATCTTATCTCTATAAATTTTTCAATAATTTTTATATGTCTAAATGAAACCAAACCCTTGATATACATGTTGGAATATATCCATCTTCTCCTGAAAATCATCAATAATTATCTATTTAAATATAACTATAAAGATGTAATAAATTTTATTTGTAAACAGAGTTAAATCCTAAAATATTATACTCATATACATTTATTTAAATTAGGACTAAAATATTCCAACAATCTTATAAAAACCCATTCCCAATGTTGCTAAATTCCATAAAGAGTGGAAGTCATAAAGAAATTCTTATTTGGGTGTGGGAATATTCAATATAGTATGGTTTAAGTCATTAACAATATCAATTTTAATTGGATAACTATCATCATTTTAATTCAAAAATATCGTTGCATGATTCTATAAAACATCTCATCATTTGACATTTTTGGGAATTGTATATTTTTCGTTGAATGAACTACTGATGCAATGAAATATTACCAGGGGATAAACTTTTTTTATAATATCACAATTTTTTGTTTATCATAATCATGATAGGATTTTGTGTAGCGAAATAGTAGAGCCCAATATCATTAAAATAACTAGAACAATATTAAATCATATGTACTTCCTTCAATATTATTTATTAATTATTCAACATTATTGATTACTCCAAATAATTAATAAGGATATATCATTACGTAAAATGCAGATAAAAAATATATATATTATTTAAAAAATTCATTAAATTTTATTATATTATGATACACATAAAAACAGTATATATCCTCTCAAACGAATTAACATATTCTGGTAAACCCTACCAAGTTGTCATATTACCCTATTACATAAAACCTATTATAAAACTACTAACTTATATCACACATAACAAGGTATCTCTTAGACATGTTCATTTTCACAATTTATGTAATATATTATATATATTCTCAATTATGAAACATATATAGGGAACTTCATATACATTTATAATTATGTATATTAAAATTATACAACCAATTATCCTGAAGACATTACACTATATCTGAATATCATATATATGGGTGTCCCTTGAAATTATTCACTCTCATGAACAGAAATATATATTAATATATAGAATATTTCATATTAATTCGTTTACTTATCCAGAATAGTCCATTAATTTTTGTGGATAATATATTTCCCTTTCACATAATGGTATATCCATTGACATAACAATATTATATTGAACACTGATAATAGTGTATTAATTTTCCATACATCATTGTTTTTTTCTATAACATCTATAACATATCTAACTCTCGAATTCTAATCCCAAATATTCATTTTTTGAAAAAAAATATTATCAAAATTGTTGACCAATGTATACAAATATATTGTGGTATCTAATTAAATTTCCCTTTTAGTGCTTCCATGTGTACCTCACATCACCAATTTTGCAATTTCTTACCATACATTAGACATAAATTCTAATTCCGGGATAAAATTTAGTGATAAAAAACCGTAATATTAGGACCTAGATCTTAATATACTATATAGTGTGGTTACATTTTTACATTGGTCTTCTATAAAATCCATCTCAACAAAATGATATTGTTGTTTAGTATAATTGTAAAATAAGATACCTACATGAGAATCAATTTAAATTTAAGTACATAAAAAATAAACCAAATTGTAATTATAAACCACCAATATTAAATTTATAATATCCCTTCATAAAAACCATACTACACATTCGAGCATTATGGGGAAAGGAAACATATGAAAGGGGTGAGCTCTATTTCTCAGTAATGGAAAATATAAAATCTAATATATAATGAAATAATATGGAATAATAAATATTCGATGGTAAATATCTATAAAAAATTACATTATCTTAATAAAATTAAAAGAAAAAATAATATGATAGGAAGAAATGATGATAAAAATAATTCCATATAAATTATCAGAGAAGATTGAAACATATCCATGGATACTATAACTAATCAAATTATCACATGGAATAAAATAATTATTATCATAATTATGGAAATAAAAATTTCATACATAATCAACATTTCATCAATGCCTAGTGCCAAGACATCATACATAAATGGGTAATTCCTATGAAAAATACCCAACACAGATTGTATCATGAGACCAACAGATGCATCATGGGGCTAGAGCAGGCCCTGCCTGTCTAATTCATTATCCAAGGAATTCCTCATGTGAATGTGGAGTGGTATAATCAATTTAATGATTTATGTAAAAAACTATTACACTAATTGAAAATACATTCCCCAGTCACAAAATAATTAATAACTATCCAATTTACTGTTGTGAGTCTTATAAAAATTTTATGTCTCGTTAAAACTTATCATAAACCATCAGGATAAATAATATGGATTTCATATTTATATTATATTTCCAAAGGATAATTGGTTCAAATGTGGTATTGATCAGTTTAGAATAGTAATACCATATTAATTCAATTAATAAAATTCATTAAGAATATATCATTTTCAAAAAAAATCACATTAAAAACATAAAAATGATAGAATACTATTTAAAAAATTTGTTTAATATATCATAGTGATATTATGTTGTAATGTTCAATACATATAGTGTTCATGATTTTGGGTAAATTATTACATGATGAATATGTTAAAAAACATTATTTTAACACTATTGTGAAAAGGTTAAAATTAAAATCAGTTATAAAATTACAAGAATATTATGTTCAATTTTTTTTTGAAATATAATAATGGGTAAATTTTACAAAATAATTCATTTCAAGAATTTAAAAATAATTTTTAATACATTCTATGAAAACATGTTTGGGGAAGAAAATTGATTTTTGAGAGAATATAGAAACAAAGTAGTCTATTCATAAAAAAAATATTCTTAAACATTTTATATAAATAATATTAGAAAATGATAATGTGAAATTTAAATAAAATTAATATCCATATTATAATAAAATATATTTATTTCTTAATAGAATAAATCAAATTATTCCCTTATGAGAGACTTTAACATAAACTGTCTAGAAAAATGATATGATTATGAAATAAAACATATAAAATTATGAAACATTTGAATCAAATTCACCATGAAATAAATAAATTGAAAATAAAAAATAAATAAAATAAATATAAATATATTAGTTATTTAACATACAGAATGGGTCTTTTATAAACCCCACAAAATATATAAGTTGTGAACATGGAATATTTCTCAATGAATTATATTTTATATGATAAAATGTTACCATACGTCTTATTTTCATCATTAATTTTTTATCGTCTTTTATAACAAAAATAGGTTTATTAAAATTATATAAAATAACTATTTTAAACTATATGTCAAATTATATGTTGGAATAATACTCATTTATAACTTTTTTTTAAGTAACTAGTTTTTATAATCACTATTTTGAGTAATAGAAACTTCATTAATTACCTATAGTTTGGTTATGTATTTTCAATCATTGTAATTTTGTCATGGTTACAAAAATAAATTATACCCATGAAATAAATATCATATATATTCATTATATATTTATTCATAATATATCATAAAATAATGTGGTAAAAAAATTGGTTGCACCCTTAATTGATATGGTAGGCTACACATACAGTTGAATGTTTTTTTTTAATTTTTATTTGATGGATGTAATGAATAGAAGGATTGTAATATTTTATCATTGTAGAAAAATTATAATATATATATGTATATCATAAATATCCATTTAATCTATAATTATTACATTCAATTTTAAAATGTAATTAATATTTTTTACGTCTATTTGTGGAGGCAATAGTCCTCAAGTACATAATAGTGATATTATCATTTTCAAACGGATTAGAAGGAAACAATGTATATTTTATAATTAAATTATATCAGTTTAATTATGAAATAAATATAATTTATCTTCATTAAATACAATCAGATATCTATCCATGAGATGTGGTTATGGAAAATGAATTACATCACCTCATAAGATGATTATCGACTATAAACTCGATTGACTATTTCATATATCATTTGATAAAAGTGAAGATGAATATAGGTAATTAAATTAACATAATCCCCAATAATTATTTTTTTCAAAAATGTTTTATTATTCTATAATATTATTTTGAGATTTGAATGAGTATTAGGTATTAATAAAATGAATAATCATGGTTACAAACTATAAAACTTATTTTAAAATTATCTCTATTTTTATACTTAAATCATCTTTATAATGATTTTATAATGAAAGAAAGGCTGTTAAATGGAATTTTATTAAATAGAAAAGAAACAAATACAGGAAACAATACAAACAAGAATCATCAAACAACCATAAATTATGGTTATGGTGAAAGAGAACAAAAACCAAAGCAACAAGAAACACCCATTGAAATTTGGTGAGCTCTGGATGTCAAATAGAAAATCATCTTATCTATACAAATCAAAAGGAATGAACCAATCACTCCAATCCTAAAACAACAACAATGTTGTCTACTCCAGGACGACATTCTATAAACTACAAAGAAGGAGGATTCTTGATGATTTAAAAACCAGAAATGATCCAGCTACAAAAAGAAGACATCATTAGCAACCCCTTGTGAGGGGAATCATCAAGTACATGTTCTTACATATGCCCCAAACAAATCTTCCTAGAGATCCCATGTAATCAAAACTAGCCACGAAATGAAATCAAATAGATACACATTGAAAATCACAGCATAAATTAACTGAGAACTGTAGACCCCCCACTTCATTCCTATAGAATAACAATGAAAAAAACCTCTACAAAGAAGAAAAAATTATTAAACTAAACAAATAGACCCCAATGTTGTAAAACAGAACTAAAATATGTAAAATAACCTTAAAAATAGAATCAAACAGAGATAAGAGACAACATAAACAAGTCTAAAATTGGGAGACTTATCACAGTCCCTTTTATGAAATGAATGAAGATCATCAGGAACTTGACCATACCAATCAAAATCAACTTCGGTAACACATTTATTTTCAAGGCCATCAACAACAGATTTGGATTCCCTATAAACATGAGTGATAAAATTATTCATATAAAATATAGTATCAAACTATTAATCCAATGATTATTTAGCTTCTAGGACAAATGAAATAGTCCTATCATTATGGCCTAAAAAACAACAATATTATCACTCTTGATCGATAAATTATCCCAAACATTCTTCACCACTTGATCCACATAAATGATAATTCAAGTCATTTTAGCCTCAAGTGAAGAGGAAATTCCACAAGTATGATGAAAACATCCATGGACACACCCTTTATGATTTCTGAAAACAACACCATATCCAGGAAGCCCCGGATTACCTATACAAGAACCGTCAGAATTAACTTTTATCTAACCAAAATTAGGTTCCATAAAAAGAAAATCAAAAGTACCATGTAGAGGCTTGAAGTTTCCCTTAACACCTACCTCGTTCAGAACAGTCAAATCATGAACTGAGTTGAAGAAAAAATGATTTCTTGGATTATCAACATTACAAATAGTATCAGGAATAGCTGATAAAACCCCACTGACCGAGATGGAAAATATATCATGAATCACTTTATTCTAAGACAACCAAATAAATTGAATGAGTGTATTAGAAGTGGCCCTAATAATATCCGTCAATTTAGGAGAAAGAGAAATATAATTTCATCCTTGGAGGAAGTGATGGATTGAAAAAATTATAGGCATAATGATTTCAAAAATATCATAAATATCCTTCCACATTTATGAAGAATTATCACAACTAAGAAACAAATGATCAATATATTCCTAATGATTATTGAAAACCACACAAGATTAATAGAGACAAATGACACATTTTTTTAAAGAAATAATAAGTAGGAAGCTTCCCATTAGCTAGTCTCTAGGAAAATAATGTCTGAGAAGGCCTAATAAAGCTCATATAATGATCCCTCATCCACTTATAACCTATATTTCAAGATATATAATGTATATAATTTTTTTTATAGGAAACAATTCCATTTATAGTAGGTTCTCATGCCAAAAAATCATCTCTATTGGAGAAGCAATAATTGTTGATAATATTGAATATATGATTATAGAGGCCCCCATATTTTCAATCTGATCTTTAATCATAGTATCCATATCACAATTAAAATCATCATTTATCAAGTAATCTACTAGGGAACATCCAATCCAGTTGTCCTTCCAAAACGATTAATATGAGTTCCTTAAAACAAGCCATTTGGAATGAGGGTCAATAGAAGGAAAAAATGATTTAAAAGGAGGATAAACAGAAGAATCCTAATGATTAAAAACCACATTCCTAAGACTATCCCAAAATTTAATATGGAGAACATCCAGACACTCATAATTACTATTGAAAAGCATCCAAATGAAAAATTCCTATAATGAATCATTAAACAACTCAATATTTTTAATACCAAGATCCCCTACATCATGGGGTTTACCAAAATTATTCCAATTGACCGTAGAAAATTTATTCTCCAAATATTACCACTAAAAATGAATTTAGTAGTAGAAACATTGAAGATCATGATGAGAGATATTGACCACTTATAGACCATGATAGAATAAACAATCATAGAAATAATCACAGCCTTAACCAAATAAACACGACCCGCCAGGGAGAGGGACATACTCCTCTATGTAGCAAGATTCCTTTTGATTTTACAAAGAATATCAGAAAAATAACATGCTTTAGGCCTCAACCAAAACATAAGAACACCCTAATATGTAAAGGGATGAGCTCCATCACAAATACTTAAATCACATATAATGTCAGACTTTCCTAGATATAGGAAACTTCCTAACCAAATAAAAAAATGACTTATTCCAACTAATCTATTGCCCAGATACTTTTTCATAATTAAAAGAGAATGCTTAATATTATTAATATTTCTATTATACCCATTATTGAATATAATAATATCATTAGCATACAACAATAGGGTAGGATAAAAAAACTCCACCAGCAAAAATAGAAATCATTTTCCCATTGTCATCCATAATAGAAAGTAAATTACTAAGACAATCGTATATAATGGAAAAACTAATCGCTGAAAGAGGATTAACATGTATGACACCTCTAGAAAAATAAAAATAGACCTCAGGGGAACCTCTAACAATGATTGAGATACGAGATAACTCAAAAATAATTTTTACCAATTAATGAAAACATCATCAAAACAAAAAAAATGAAGAAAATTTTAAATGGAATTCCAATTTATATTATCAGAAGCCTTCCTGACATCAAACTTTATGGCAATATAACCATACCTTGTGGATTTATTATGAAGGATAACAAATTCTGAGGTAGTATAAGTCAATATTTATTAGACCTACCATTAATAAATCCAAACTGAATAGGAGAACCAATCTTACCGGCAATGGAAGAAAACCTTGTGGCCATGATTTTTACAAATAATTAATAAATCTATTGATGATGGAAAATGGTATGAAAAAATGAATCTTGTTATCATTCTTCGTCTTTGGAATGAGGCAATGGAATTGAGAAATCAAACCCTGAGTAAGAGATTCTCTTTAAAAAAGAGTAACCAACCTGAAAACATCATAATCAATGATGTCTCAATAGGTCTGAAAAAAAATTCATAACCATCTGGACCATAGGACCTATCAGACATTAGACTAAAGGTCATATCCTTGATTTCAAAGTCAAAAGGGATAAATGTAATGTTGGAATTATCTTTTTGAATATCATGAATCGTAATAATACTCTCAACTGGATTAGGAAGAGAGACATGACAAGTAAAGAGATCCTTAAATTAAGTAACAAATTGCTCAAGAAATATCATTTTTTTCAATAACATTATTCCACTTTCTATCCAAATAAATAGGAATTAAGACGCACCTAATTATCTACAACGAGTTGAAAATTTTATAATTTCTATCCCCATATCATATCCAATTATCCTTTAAATTGTCTCTTTCCAAATCATGTTTTAAATTCAACCAATTATTAATCATGGAAACCAATTGAGTCTCACCAAAAACATCATTAGTGATGTCATTTGAAGAATTCTTCTTTTTCATTTTTTGATGAGATTCCACAATAGATGAAATTTTAGAACCATGAGATCTGACATGAAATTTACACCTGAATTTCAAATATCATTTAATGATTTTTAGCGTGATGACACTAGAAAAATCATTGACCCTACCATTCCATGAACTCTATGTTTTTTCAACAATTTTTCGACAGTTAGGATGATAAAACAAGATTTATTAAATATAAAAGGCATATAAGGTTTGGGATCCTAACTCACATGGTCACCCAAAATAGGATGATGATCTGAGTTAATTTCAGATAGAGTCTTACAGTAAATAGAACCCCAGAAATCAAGACAAGCCTGAATGACAAAATCCCTGTAATGTATGCTAATAAAAAATCTATCCAAAACTTTCATGTACCAGGTATACTTAGCCCCTACAAGATTAACTTCAATCAACACATTGTGATCAATACAAGCTATGAAATCTCTTGAATAAATGACATTAGTCAGGACTTCAATCATCTCATTAAAATTTATGATGGCATTAAAATCACTAAGGATAGACCAAAAACTAGAGATGGAAGTGTTGAGAGATCAAATATCCATCCATAAATTCAAAAGACCCTGAAAATAGTTATGGGAATAAATAAAAGATCAGAAATGTTGGAGCACTAGAAAATTGAAGGAGCATGTGACATGCTGATATTTATTAGATATTAGGGAAACATTAGCTTATGAAAAATAATCCAAGACCCATAATTGTTTAATATCTGATGATGACATGTTATATTTCACCAAATGAAAACCATGAATATAAAAATTGGAAATATTCAGATAAAAAACACTTTTGGGTTCGAAAAAACCAATAAGAAGGGGACTATATTTTAGAATGAAGAGCCTAAGGGTCCTTATGGTATCATTATTGGATAGAACCTAACAATTATAGAAGAGAATATTCAGTTAAATGTTTTTCTTGGATGATTTCCCCATCTTTGACACCAACAATTATATGTTTTCCAGACATAGGAGGCCTTTCAGCCATTCTCTTAGGACTTGATGCCCCTTGTAAAATATCACTTGTATCCAAA
Source organism: Viscum album (assembly GCA_963277665.1). Lineage (NCBI taxonomy): Eukaryota > Viridiplantae > Streptophyta > Magnoliopsida > Santalales > Viscaceae > Viscum > Viscum album. The sequence continues at coordinate 607,535,891 of OY728129.1, read as the reverse complement.
TTATAAGTGGTTCCTTTTCCATTTTTAACACCAACAATGAGAATTTCAACTGGTCCTCTAGATGAATCAGGGAAACCCATTTCCTACAATTTCACCTCCCCACTACATGAACCATGAGAATCGATTTCCACAACTACTGCAACAATACCACCATTTGAGAAAGTGACCCCAATCACCCCTTCCATAGAAGTAGAATGTAGCTTGAAAGAAGTAGGTTCCACTATGATTATAGCAGAATCATCATTAAGAGAAGCAGTAAAATCTATTAAGCTATCCAAATCCACTATATCATTCCTAGAAATAACTCCAGCCACCAGAACTGTGGATGTTACGGGTGCAATAGAGGACATAAAATTATCAATAAGGTAATGGAAAATCCTAGTACTCCCACTATCCTCAAAAGAGACCACAAGGGCACAAATATTATCCTCTAAATCCTACCTCATCAAACAATCATCAATCTCTTTTTCTGAAAAAAAAACATGTCATAAATCTCAGAAAAGGTATTCTGATCATAAATGTGATCATCTATGCATGTGTATCCCCCATATATACCCATATCCTGACCAATCATAACAAGAGGAAAAGGTAGATCAGGAATCCGACCTTGTTCAACATCTTCAAGGATATCTTAACATGATTTATTAGAAGTAACATTAACTCTATAAGGACCAGTTTTATCCTATGAGGGACCCTCATTTTCTATAAATAACTTATTATTTTATTATTCTAATTAAACTCCTACCAATCCTTCTCCTTGGGAACCTCATTAAATTTCTTTTAAAGCAAACTACAATTCACCACAGAATGACCCACAATCTTGTAATCCTCACAGAAATAGAGAACACATTTATATTCTACTTTAACATAAATATTATTACCATTATCAATCAAAGTGAGATTATTTGGACTTTTATATTCCAAATTATCAACAATCATGATTCTAGAAAAATATTGAAGATCCCCCTCAATTTTTTTCTGATACATTCTAATAGGAGTGAAAATACATGAGGAAATGTCATTAAGAATCATAGGATGTCAATTCATCCAATTAATCCCATGATGTCAGATCCAAATCTGAGCATTGGGTTTCTTAAGGTTAAAGGGATTAAAATTAACATCCTATTAGGATAATGTCAAAGCACCAGGTTTGAGATGTAGGTTTCCAAAATACCATACTCTATTAAAATCATCCCCTGATAGAATAAATTAAAATATTTTAGTAGAATAAATTGTTCCCACGTTTTTCACACACATCAAGGTAAAAATATTTTTCTTTAACAATAAATATATTATATAATTTCATGATAATCATATATAGTATGAATTTGAAATGTTTTTGGGTCATTTTTACACTTTTATTCTTAGATTATATTTTTTAAACCATTTATCTTTTGTGAGATTAAATAATTATTATAAATTGTTTATATAAATAATGATAATAAATGATTTTAGTATTTTTTTTTAACGGTAATTAAGACGACCACAAATATTTAAACAATTTTAATGAATATTATTTGAAATATAAAATGAATTATACTTAACATTAATCCCCTAGACCTGATAAAAAATCATCTTCCAAATGAAATGTCTTATATAATAATAAAATAATCATTCTATAATTAAGAATATATTCGATTAAAATCAATTAGAATAGAATAATTATTATATAATTAAATTAAATTTTTCATTCAATGTAATTTTAAAAAAATGAAAGTGTTTAATTTTCTTGTAATAAAATTCTCTTATAAAAAATAATAATTTTTTACTATTCATTGAGAATTTATTATATTCCTATATTTTTTTGAAATTTTAACACAATGAATATTTATCATTATTAATTTCATAAATGAATCAAATTTGTACTAATTCATGTAACAGGACTATAAAAAATTAATTTTATCAAAATGTTTCCAATCATGATTATACAAATTTTATAAAAATTTTGTTTTTCAATTAGATATTTATTCATCATTAAAATGATTCTTAATTTTATTTCTACTTAATTGATATATGCTATATTTATTTGTAAACTCATAATCAATGTAATTTTTATAATATATTAAATCATAATAATACTTTCCAATATAAATTTTAGGCTAGAGCAGTATAATATATTTCATTTCTTTTAGACTCGAGGTTTCATGTATAACAAGCTATCGTAAGGATAAAAATTAATTTAAATGTAATATTTATTGTAATGTATCATGGTCTGAAATTATTCCATATTAAAAATATTTTAATCATCGATATTTCTAAAATGTCACCTCATGGAAATATTTGGGTAGCGCTTCTTCACAACTTCCTTAGGTTCCCACATCGGCTCTTTTCCTATATGATTTCTTTAAAGTATATTCTCTTTCAATGTCAATATATTCCTCAAAATAATCTGTATATATCCCAATATCTATATAGTTTCTTCATAAAATGGAATATTAGGGTCCAATTATATTTCATTAGTGGTAGTACGTGCATTAGGTCAGACATGTAATTTTTAAAAATAATACTTGAATCATTTCTTTTACTTTGGAGAACATTGTGGCATTTTCACACTAGTATCACACTCCCATTCCAGACAAACATGTTCCATGTTTTTTCTTGTGGAATTTATTACAAGATGGAAATTCAACCATTACTGTCTTACAATTTTATATATTTCTTCTTCTAAAGAGTGCAATATTTATTTTATTATCTAGATTCTGTTTGATGTCATATGTCTTTGGTATTTATTTATCTATCATTTCATCTCATTATACAATGTCATTAAATGATTATAATATTTGGGTGAATATTTCTTATTAACGTATTATCATAATGAAATTAGTAAAATGTACAATGTTTCACATTGGATTATGTATGTAGTCCACCACATGCCTTTATATCCTTGTAATGTTATCATTAACCATAGAATAATATTCCACATCCATATGTCTCATAAAAAATAATTGTCTCTCTATTTATTCTACTTTCTCAGGGAGAAAAATATTTTTTCTAAGATGAGTCATATAAATTCCTTTCACTCCATTTTAACTATTTATTCCTCATAAAAAACTATTTACATCAATAACCAATAATGATCTGCATCCCCTAATAGGTGATAATATTTAATAATAACCTTTACCATTTCATTCTTCCCAATGTGGGATGTATATACTCTAAATAATTTATCTGTCGCCTAGCTACAAACGGGTATGTATTCCCACTAAAATTTGAGTATATTGATGCATACTGAAATTTAATATTATTACACTACATTGGGGATCCGTAGGATGGTCCATATTGGAATAGGTTTAAGAAATTTCAAAAGTCAGAGACCAATATAAATTAATAATTTCATTACATCACCTTGAATCTCTAACAAAAAATTATTATATTGACCAAGGTGGAATCAATAAATTGAATATTACAAAAATTACTATTTATATTCCATTAACATTGAATTATTTATAAATAGTATAGTATAATATATTATATCATTATATTATGAATCATGATGTATAATTTTAAAAAATAGTTACAAACATAAAATAAATTTAATATTTTAGTCATATGTAGTCTAATCATCATAAACTAGGATTTTTAGATTTTTTTGAAACTATATAAATATTTTCAAATACTTCATAATTATTTATAATGAATGTTTTAATGAAGCACCGATTATTCATTGAGAGTTTCAATTGTGGTGTACAGGAAAATCTATTTTCATGCACTTGGTGACGATGAAGTAAAATACGAATTGACCATTTTTGGTGAAATTACCCCTATGTGAATTTTTTAAGGGTTATATCCACATATAGTATCCAAATAGAGACATATTTTTGGAAATTCATCACAATCTATACATTATAAAATCATTATAATGTTATCCTCTACAATTAATTTACCAGGAAGTCTGTCATTAGGTTATGTTATTTAATCTGTTTTTTCGTAAATATAGAACCAATTTCTTCTACTAATCATTCTCTAATACTATCTCTAATTACAACAAACATATAATCCCATAGTTATTGGTTTCTTTATTAAATTGGTTCTAGATATTATTTATCAACACCTAGATAATACAATACTTTATTATTTTTGGAAAACAACATACCTATATGAAATGGGAATTATACTTTAAAACAAGGAATACAACATGGATTTTTCATTCATGGAACTATTATAACCATTACTGTAACCCAACATATCAATCATAATACATATCCAAAGATCATGGGAATAAGAAATATAAAAAAGGGATGATATGTATTACTCAACTAGGGTATGTGTATAGTTTAATATATTATGAAAAAAATAGTGAATATTCAATATAGAAATTTATATATATATAATACAATCCATTTAATCAATAACATGAAAATATTTAATAATATTATATAAATAAATTATGATCATAAATAATCAATATAAATAATTTCCTCATTTTGAATATTATCCATGGATGTTTTAATGAATTAGATAATATCATGGAAATCACTAAATAATTTTAAAATGAGGGAATGAACAATGTCAGACATCATAATCACACCATTAGGGACCTATTCTATGACATCTATTATAATTTTGTAAGGATATAAAAAAAATACCAAAGAAAAATTATATCGTGATACATAACGATGCATCCAAGTGCTATAAAGGGATCCATGTGTAACTTATATTTTCAAATGTATTACTCATAAAATAGGATAGATACATAATAAATGTTAAAAATTTATATTTAAAAACTACTTTCAAAAGAACTAATAATTTCACGAATAAAAATTCATTTTCCAAACCAATAAGAGTACAATGAATAATTGTATTATAATATTACATCCCATTAAAATTTATCATAAGTAATATATAAAAATAATTAATATGTTGTCATTACAACATATTCCCTATAGTGAATAAGTTAAAATGGGGGTTATTGTTGTTGATGAATTGAAATATCAAAAAAGAAAATTTGAAAAATTATAAAGAAAAAACCATTATAGACATTGAAAATAAAATTCACAAAATATAAATTTCTAGAATATTTTGAAAAATATTTTATTTAAAAATAATCATGTAATATTATAAAGGAAGATAAAACATTGTGAGAATCCATAGATGGGAAATTTTATATATCTGTTATAATTTTAAAAGAACATTTACTTCACACTATTTAATAATGGTTAAAAAATATATCATTCATAAAATTACAAGATGATTCTATTCAAGACATTTTTAATAAAATAAAAACATGGGAAAAATTTACATAATCAATTAATTTGAAAATGTTACAAATATTTGTTTATATATTTTTAGTGATAATTGATATAGAAGAAAAGATATTGTCTATCAATGATATAAATACTAATAGTTATAATAAAAACATTTTATCCATTTGAATAATAAATGATTGGAAAATTGTAGTATTAAATGAAAGGTACATGAATAACCAAAGTGGAAGAAGAAATGGTATTATGATAAGAATATTCAGGTAATTCCAGTACCCATGTTATTAACAATATCAATTCTAAAAAATGATGAGATTGTGAAATAAATCATTTCCACATTCATAATAGCAAGATTATAAGACCCATGAGAATATGAAACTATAAATATAATTAATATAATGTTGTTCATAATATAAAATATTAAATGGGTGGTATATACACTAAAAGTAAAGAAATTTTGATTCTGACATCAGTATCATGGAAGAATGTGTGGAACGAGAAATAGTTACCTCATGTCTAATTTCCATCATATGTAACTGACCGACCTAGATAATAAATATAAACATTATATACAACTATAATATAACCATACTCATATATATAAATATTTATCACATTGTTAATAGTTTACTTATTGAAGTTTTTCAACCAATTTTCAACAAATATATGTTATAATAACTATTTTCATAAAATATCATAATATCTAGGAAGTTAAGCATGATGAAAATAAAATATAAATTTATTATATAATTATTCATAATAGTCTATAAATTTTATAGGTATAAAAACTAATTACATCATTTTTGGAGATGTAAGACCATCAGTATGCATGAATGTTGTTTTAATTCAATTGAGGAATGGATCGAAAAAAGGTAAATAATATTTCATATTTAAATAAAATTTATCATATTTTATATATCAAATTTTTATAATTAAATTTATAATTATTACCATTAATTTGAAATAATTTTAAAAAACATTTTGCACTGATTTGTAGAGGTGGTCATCCCCACGTATACACAAGCAGCGTTATCATATTACAAAATTTTATATTTTAAGAAGGTAGTTGATATATTAAAAATAAATAAATATTATTATTACATAAATATAGTATATTTACATTAAATTAATTTTTTTATCCATCCATGAGCACTGGGTATATAAAATCATTACATCGGCTCGCAAGTGGTAGTTCTTTATATAGACAATCGATAGTTTTATTTCCAATTTGATTGAAGAGATAGATATAGGTAATTACATTATAATCTTAAAATATAACTATAAAAAATCTATTTTTTAATATATTATAATATTTTATGGTGATTATAAGGAGTTAAAATATGAAATAAACAAATATGGTTAAGAACTATATTGTGTTTTTAGAGAATACCATTATGTTTATTACTAAATACTTCTACGATTTTTTATTATAAAAGAGGAACATCAATAATAATTGAAATGTAATTAAGTTATCATTTTAGTATTGTCTAATACTAAGGGATTTTTATATATGAAGTGTATACGAGAGTTGATTCCCTTTTATATGTTGGTGTAGGACAAAAAATGTATTTTATAAATGAATAAACTATATGTATTTTTTTTTGAAAAAAGGTTATAAATTACTAGAAAACATAATTAAAAAATATGTACATGAATTAGGAATTGTATAATTTTTTATATCATTTTGACTCTTATCCCTATAGTTTAACCCCCCTAGAAACCTGTTATGACCTTAAATGTTGTAATTAATTTATATAGTTTTTACTATTAATTATAGACAGAAATTAATTTTCAATTATTATATATTATTTATTATTATTATATATATGGAAAAAAAATTTCACAATTAAATCAGTATATTTTTAAGTATTCAATTTAAATTTTTAACTCTAAAACTAATAAAACTGTTTTCCAAGGGAATATTTTTCATACGTATTAAAATAATTATTCTATATGTTAATATTTAAATGATTATAATGACATAAATTGGTATAACTAGGATAAAATTTTACGAATTTTACATTTAAATGAATCATAAAAAATATATAACTTTTCTATATTTTAATCAAAAGGATGTTTTTATTATAGATCATAATTGTTACACTATTCATGAAAAAATTATCCATTTTAAAAATTTATTAAAAATCACTCTATGATAATTATTTAATTATAATTTAAAAAATAAATTTTATTTTTTAAATATGTTATCTAAAATCGATAGTTATTTTTTTAATGTTCATAGAATATGATGATATAATTTTTATAAAAGTAATGTTTATCCGTAATGTATTTCATTTTTTTTCGAATGAGTCTTAATTTAATATCTATTAAATTTATAGTATAGAATTTTATTTATACATGTTTCAAACACCGAATATTTTATACTTATCTACTATTTTTCATACCCACTTATATTACTTCTGGGTAATAAAAATACATTTTTTTATTGTTTTTTATACTCAATGTTGTGTGTATCACATAATATTAATAAGATTGAATTTATTAAAAGGTTATATATATCATATTGTCTTAAGTAGTTACATAAAAAATTAACTATTTTTTAAAATATTCATTGACTATATTTCTATAGTATTATAAAATATCAATTCTCTTAATAATACAAGATATTTTATAAATATATATCGGATAACATTATATTTTAAAAAAATTATTTTATATAGTATACGACACACAACAATGACTGTAAATAATAAATAATATATTATTATTAAAAATATAATGTTATAACATTTTTATTAAATCATTGTGTATGAAAATGATTAGACACATATTTAAATATATAAATTTCCTACCAAATTGAAATTAATTTATTAAAGTATTTGAATAAAGAACACTTTGTTCAATAAATACTTTTAATGTTTTATTATTATTATTTTGTAAAGAAAATATATTTTTGTAATTTTTATAACAAATTTATGCAATATATATAAATATTATTTAGTAAAATTATATAATTTTTTAATTCATATTGTCAACATTATCTTACTATATGATTAAAATAACTTTTGGAAATGGTTGTTATTTATCGAAAAGTAAAAAATAATAGTTTTTTATTGAAACCATATTTTTTAAATATATAAAAAGAAGCATTATATTTTATATTAGTAATAAAATAATTTATTATATTTTTTTAAAAAATATTTTATAAATTTTATTAGAATTAACATAACACTTGATTTTGGTATAGAATAATTTTTATAATTACAATTATATTTTTGAAGAAATTTTATTTACCACACATTTATTATATTGAATGAGGAATAACGTATGTAGATATTATATCATATTAGATGTATATTAAAAAATTACTTAAAAAATGTATGGGGAATTTAATAGCTTAATGCCTTTTTAAATCGGAATAAAATCTACTAACTTTGTGAAAATTATTTAATATTTAACACAAAGATCATCCCTTTTAGTACATCTATATAATAATTTATTAATAAAACGTGGAAATGAAACATAAGAAATGGTGAGGATAGATTAATAATATGGGTAAATAAAGGATATAAGTAATAATAAGTTGATAATAATGGTATGAGAAAATGAAACAAGAATTTGAAGATCATACACTAAAAATAAAACATCATATAAACAAATAATTTCATAAATATTGGTAGTTCAAAAGACACGAACCATAAGGGAATCAATAAAATAGAAATGAAAGCAAAGTATAAGGTTATGTTAGGAAATATTTGTAGAAAAATAAATATATAAATTTATATCTATAGTAGTCATGGAATTATTACTTTTCTATATTATTGGAATGGTTTTACTTCTGAAAAATATCTTGGTATCCTTGGTTCACTTCCATGACCAAATTACTAGAAAATATTCACTCCAAATAATAACTTAACTGAAAAATTCCTTTACTAAATTTATTTCACTCCCCATTCTATCAACATCTATCTCATGAGAAATAAATATTATTACTAATAAATTATAGGGAGATATATGACCCTTCCATCTCAGAGTGTAATCAAACATTTACGTTCTAAAATATCATAAAAATCATCATATCATAACCCATCAAACGAAATGTGTCTCATAAAAATATCATCATACCATTACCTGGGAAACAATAACATGTATCATAATCAATTTATGTAATCACAAGTCTAGAAAAGAAGAGGGGCTCATAAGAATATATCTAATGAATGTCAAATTTTCTCCATAACAATATAACTTTTGAGTGAGAATCTAGTAAAATAAACATATAACTAATGAAAATGAAATTGGTTCTTTAAATCATATAACAATAAGAAGAAATTTAGTTTTTATAATCAAGATGAAATCAAATAATTAACCATTTAGAGAAATATTATGAGTGGTACACCTGCATCATATCAGTATAAAAACATAAGTAACACCAATGGGCGTCGTCTTTTGTGGAAAATAATTTTGAAAGAAAATATAAATCATTATTGAGGAATATAACATTGGGATTTAAAAAAATGTAATGAATAATTTTTTTTCATAAAAATTTATTTTACTACTTGTTTGAAATCATAGAAATAAATCCCTGAAAATCATTGAAATTATATTTCCATATTAATAAGTTTAAAATATAATTTATAAAAAAATTATACCATATTTTGAAAAAATAGATTTGGAAGAAAATAAATTCCTATATAAAGAGTGAAATGAATTCATATTTTCCTTAAAAAGTTTTCTTAATAAAATTAGTTATAAAATAGTGAAAAATCGATACAATTACATGAATATAATTATAAATAGTTTTATAATATAAAATTTAATGAGATTTATTATTATTTAGATTATATGACTTCATGATATGTATTTTTTTCAGTTTACACCTATCCTTTAAATTTATTTTCGGAAAATGAAAAATTATTGATTTGTAGGATCAAAACTCTTCATCAATGGATACATAATAACAAAAAATATCGATAAATTGTTATATTTTAGAAAAATATTAATACCACATTAGTATCTTTTAATCAAAATAAAAACTAAATAAAAGTAATACATTAATCTTAAAATATCAATAATAGATTTATATTCATGATATAATATGTGAAATAATAATATATTCAACTAATAAGAGGATATAGGTGCAATAAAATATGGGTCTCAAAGAAGGGAAATTGGAACAACATTACATTACCAATTATTTATAATTTGAATATTAAAACCCCCAAAATTGGAGATAATAATATAGAAATTTCATTACCCATAAAATTATAGGTATGGATCATATAATTCATTCATGGGAAGTATATACACATAAAAAATGAAACAAGTTGTTAATAAATCATAAGTCTCACATAGAAAAAATTAAGACTAGAAAACCAATTTCTACAAGTGTGACATATAAATGATGATCCCTATGAAATAATAACATCAATTAAATATTTTAATATCATAAATTATAGGAAAATAATTATTTTTAATTATATAGGTAAACTTATTCCCCATAAAACATAAATAAGTAGCGCATATAGCATATATCACAAAAAAATAAAGTGAGATGAGAAAACCCTTACTATAAGAGTAACATTAGAAAGATGATCCCATTGAAAAATATAACATAAATAATTTAATATAATTTAATAATTGAAATAAATGTTTTAAAATTTAATATAGCTGTATATAAATGACATAAATGAAGTGATTGTTGAATATGTATTTTATCTCCCAAATATAAAAAAGGGAGATGAATTTCACTTACTGTAACAATTTTTATACACCGTACACATTATAATGTCATATTTAAATAATATATGATTATAATAAATCTACTAAATAACCTTATTCATATATATCATACAATATATTTTATAATTATGATTTTATATTATTGGTTTATTATAAATTCTATGATAATGTTCTGTTTCAAGTAAAAACACTTTGTTTTTCTTATATGTTTTTATTTGAAATTCATGATCCTATAATATTTCCCAGGGATTACATCATTAATGAATGTAAATATGTTATGAGTATCATTTATATTCATTAAAAAATTATTTATAATAATTTATAAAATAAAAAATTATTAATCTCAACACACTATTCGTGGAGATAGTAGGTCGTGTGTATTCATCAATGATTCTTCTCTTCTCGTATTGTACAAAAATAAAGTAATATTAGTTTATTTCTATAAATATATATATATATTATCATTATAGTGGAATTTATATTTCATATATATAATATAAATTTAATAGAAAATTCTTAATACATTCCATATATAGTATGAAAAAATCATGTCTCTTTGAGGATGTGATAATCACTAAAAAAGAAGATATGCTATGGTATTCTAATATGGGGTTTTTCATGAACACCAATAAATTAAATTTATATGGTGTGATACACATACCTAACTAATTGTCAAATTTTCATATCGGTCACAACCTTTTTAATTTTTTTAGCACTTCTCATTTGTAATATTTCGATGGATTTTAGAGGAAGTTGTGTCAAAACAACAACAAATTTAATTATTAGTGGGACCTATATGTACAGATGGATTTTAGAGGTCCTATATATAAAAATAATATTCGTATGGATATATATTACAGACCATATATATAAATGTGAAAAATATTTTATGTAAATGTATGAGATTCACAACCCCCTATAATCTCCTAAATTAAAGAGGATTAACATACTGTCATTAATCCCTTATATTAGAGGGTTGGGGGGTATTCCCTTCAAATTTATATATTATATGGTGTTTTGAACCACTTATAATTTAATAAATTATTGGGGTTATGAAACACTTATAATTTAGGATATTAAAGGAGTTGTGAACCCCCTCTAATTTATGATAAAAAAGGTGGTTTTAAACCAAAACTAATTCGTGAAATAATATGGGTTCATGAACCGCTGCTAATCCCATTGATTAGAGATGTTTTCAGTGCCATCTAAATATTTATCTATCCCTTAAAATAACTATCACATATATTAAAATTTTATAATATATATTTGTGGGTTCACATGTCTGTGTTCACACACACAGATATATATATATATGTATATATATATTTCATAAAAGCACTAAAAAAATTATTTAAATGCATTATAAACATATATATATATATAATGAAATTATATAAATACTTATACATATCAAAAATATGTTTATAAATTTAAATATTGGCATACATAATATGTATGCAATTATAAATATATTTATTCAAATATATAAAATTTATATATTGTTTGATAAATAATAAGGATTTATTTTATGATTTATATTTGACATATATTTTATTAAATACACAATTATGTGATATTTTTGTATAAATAAATTTATATTATTCTATATATACAAATAAAAATATTATATATATATATTTTAGTATAACATATAAATTATAAAATGTTTCAGTAAATATATATATATATATATATATATATACATCCAATTATATGATTATATTTAGTTGTATTTATCTGTATGCATAAAAATAATTGTATAATATTTTTTTCATGTATATTTATTTAATTGTATAAATTTTTTTCATATAATATTAGTTACATATAACTGAAAAGAATAAAAGTATAATATACATATATACAGAAATATAATTATATAAAAATTAAAACATAAAAAATATATTTTTTTTATTTTTATCATTTATATTACAATAATAATAAATATATTTTTAAATAATAAATATTATATTATATATTTAACATAATTAATATTATAGGATATACAATTGGTTTAAAAAATATATTATTGTATGCAACATTATTCAAATTTATTTAACAAAATACTTATATATTAATGTACATAATATTGTACAATTATATTTATTGAAATACATATATATTAATTTGCATAATAATAAATATATGTATTGTTATACTAAATATAAATTTGTTCATAAATTTTTATTCATATAATTTTAATTATATATTGTATAAAATATATTTCAAATAAAATTATATAAATTATTGTATAAATTTTATTTCCTAGAAAATATTTGTCTAAATTTTATTCACGTAATATTAATTTTATATAATATAATATAATTAATAAATAAATAAATATATTTATTTATATAATAACAAATATATGTATTGAAATACATTACATAAATATATTTTATACACATTATACAAATATATTAATTAAATACTTATATATATATATTATATAAATAAACACGTACATAATATAAAAATATATATTTAAATATATAAATAATTTTTATAAATATAGTTATAAATATTAAATTATATGGGTATAAACATAACATAAATATAATTTTAAAATATATACTCAAATGTAATTGAATACGCATATACAATATATAGTTTATATAAATATATAAATTTTATATAACGTAATTGTATTATAATATAAATTCATATATGAATAATATAAAAATTTATAAGTTAATTTAAATAATTATATAAGTATTTAAATATTTATTGAAATATTATTTGTTTAAATTAGTTTCAAAATATATATAAATACAATATTGTGTAAATATAGTTACATAATCCATATGCCATAGTGGTATAGTAGAAGCTTTGAATTTAATAGGTCTTGTCATTAATTTCAACTGCCTTAATGTTTTACACACTTACAATATTTCTTGGATTATGGGTGCATGGGACAATGGAGGGGGCTTCCTGGTTGAATGGGAAGAGTGAGATGGGGTCACAAGAGAACTAGATGAGGTGTGTGAATTGCATGAAATAACGGTCATGGGAATGAGAGGCAGGTGGGGGCACTAGCCAAAGTGAATATGGAGGTGATGCATAAGTCCTGGGAACTGGATGGGTCTACATGTAAACTGTGTGAATGAGAGGTTATGGGTTCAATTTTGGGAAATATAGGTAACAAGATTTAAAAAAACAAACAAATTATATAGAGATGGCTCATAAAACTACCTCTAATATAATTAAATTATATGGGGTTTTAACCCCATCTAATTGAGTATTAAATATATCAGGTTATGCGAGACACCTATAATATGGATTTTGGTGCTCTATTAGAGGTGTTTGGATACCACTTCTATAATTATAAGTTTTTATAAGGGTTAAAACGCCCTCCAAACAGAGATTCTATGGTGAAATTATAGGGGTTTGTATCAATCTCTAATTAAACCTTTGTTAAATAATACATCATTATACCATCAACTCCACAAAACATACTGTAACAATAATAGTCTGGATTGTTACTGGTGGTTCCTAATAATCACTACTAACGTGTTTATAATGGGTTATAACCCATTCTATACTAATAAATACCACCTTCAAATCGGAAAATTTCATTGTAGTGAGTCAACATGTGCACAAACGATGTTATCATATTCCCACAAAATGGAATGAATGATGATATGTGTAATATAATAAATAAAGAGGCATAAATATGTAATTAATATAATATATTTTAATAAACAAAATTTCAATAATTTTTACCAACTATTAATGTTTATAATGGACGAAAAACTTTAATCAGTTTGTTATGAGGTTTTTTTCAATAGACGTGAACGCTCATTGCATATCTCAAGTGATTGAAGTGTGTAGATGTAGTTTAAGCCTTTACAAAAAAATCTCAAAATATTTACAACAAATATAACATTATATAATCATGTAATGAGAATAATTTATGTGGATGACAGATAAATAAAACAAATGTGCTTATTGAAGGATGATACATCTTCTTTTAGTAATTCCTTTTGGATTTCCCCAATGGATAAAATTGTTTTGTTTTTGGACAAAGTGAGGATTCTAGGATGATTTAATGGAATTTGAGAGATTATTTCATTAATTTTTTTATGAGAAAAATATCTTTAGAGGTGTAAAGAAGTGAGGTTGGTGTGGGGGGTCTCGTATATTGTAGATAATTCATAGAATTATTATATATATTAAAATATAAATACTATTATGATATATAAATTCCATCATGTGCCTCCAAAAATGGGTAATTTCAAAAAACTAGGGATTATATGGTCAAAATATGCCCATCCAATGGATTTTAGCATGTTCATAGTTTATTTTTTCCCATATCTTATGATAAACAACCATGTAAACTCATTTTTACCTTAATTGATGTAATTAATTTTAAATACAGTTATTAATATTTTTGTTAAAGAAATATGTTGACATTCCATAAATTTATAAAATGCATTGTTATGAAGTATTAAATCCATTTTTCTTAATTATAAATATTAATTGGGAAGAATTTAATTTAATATTAATCCCACTAATGGGATGACACAATATTTATTTAATGTTAAAATGATTATAATTATGAAAAATATTAATATCTATTTTAAATGTTAAATTTTCCCCAGTAACCTAAATTGAATTTATAGTTGTATATGTCATTTAGATATACTATAAAAAAATTAAAATATAAATTAACTAAATAAGTAAATCATATGAAAATTCATTTTAAAATTAAATTCAATGTATTCCATCTTTCATCAAAAAAACAAAAATACTATGAAAAATCCAAAATTTTCACGTAATGTAAGTTTTTATGTTAATAGTTCCAATATTGTCGTTTATTTTTTCAATTGAAATTATAATTTTCTAAAAATTAGATTTAAAATAGTTTATCTATTAAAAGGTGTTAAACTAACATTTATAAAAATACATATTTTTATTCAAAATGTTATATTTATTCATCTCCTATAGATATTAAATATCTTGGATGATAGTTAAAAATTATGATAGAATAAAAAATATAATGATTTTATTGAATCTTTTATCAAATTTTTTTAAAAATTTATTGATATAAAACTATGTTTGTACATAGAAAAATATATTTCATGAAATGTATATTATTTATTTTCAAATAATTATTTAATTTTATTTATGAATAATTGATTACTAACTGATTCATTATATAAACATATATAAACCATGTTTTCATTATTTAGTTAATCCCATTTATATTTTCTATTTTATCTACTATATGATAACTATAATTGTTTTTCAATAATAATATTAATATCATATTTTATATCATTAAATCATGACCCTATATGTAATAAATGATATTGTAAGAATAAGAAACTGTGTTTTACTGAAGCCAAAAATAGTCTTCCATAAATAAAAATATAATTAATGTGTTTCAGGTATTGTTGGATTAAAATGGTATTATGGGAAACTCAAGCGAAACTTATAGTAACATCCCAGATCCTGGGGCCACCCAATGTTTCCCTGTACATTTTTGGTCAAATGGCCTCAAGTCTATTCTACCAAACGCCAGAGGCTTCCGACTTGCAGTGAGGGCCTTTGGTGTGATAGTTGGGAAATTATTCCCTCATTAGCATAGTGAAAAATTTATGAAAACAGAACATAGTAGTCGAAGAAGTAATACCATACAACAAAAGTAAAGTGAATAAGACAAGTATTAAAAAACAAATACAACATATATAAATAAATGATACATGTAACATGTAACTAGGAATGTATAAAAACATTTCACAATGATGTAAATACAATACTAAAACCAACGTAAAAAAATAGTGAACACCACAAAAATCACAACACTTAGTGTGCTCCCATGCTTTCCAGGTACAAAAATAATCAAGTACCAGATGAAGAAGGGAACATTCTCTTATCTATACCATCTAACATGTAATCTTCTTGGGGTGAAAATCATGACCCAAAAATTGTGTGAGATGAATCCTAGTAGGCAACCACTAAAATGACTCTACCATTGTTTAGTACAATATATATATATATTAGGAAATAAGAAAATATTAAGCATCAAACAAGGAAGTAATCAAAATTAAACAATCCAATAGTTTCCAATTACATTCATTTACATTTATTATTTATTCAAACCATTGAATAATGAAATACAAGGATGTAGACTAATATTAGAATCCCATGTGTAGTAGAAAAATATATGTCTTAGAAGACCATATAATAATAAAGTAAGATTGATTCCAATTTGGTGCCTTGTCTTGGAAGAGTCTTCACAATCAACATTCAAAATAACACATTTACCCTCTCGGTGGATTACACAGTCTAAAACCTATTATAAAATGTTATAAAAAACAAATAATCACTGATGAATCACTCACCATCAATTCCCCCTATGAGCTTTTAATGAATAACTACATAATATTCGAGGAAGTACCCACCTTTCATTCCCCATAGGGTCTCGTAAGAGTATTCTATAGAAAATCCTAGGGAGAATTCGATGTCAATCCCCACTATTTTCTTTTAAGGTGAAAATAACAAAAACGTTGGAGAAGCCTTCAATGATAAATCCCCCTATAGTCTAACTACACTAGTTTCTTACAACCATGTATTATTCAATCATGCAAAAACGATATTCAATAGTCCACATAATCTCAACTACTACAAGGCTAAGTTGCAACAATGCATAATTGAAGCATTTAAGAAGTAACAATTAAGAAATAATTCCAACCTAAGAGGATAGAAAAGGAAAATATGTCTCCCTCATCGTCAACCTGAACCAAACGATCATAAAAATTAAAATAAGGAAACACACACATGGGGTGTCCCCTAAATATGCAATATAGAATAAAATATTAATGAACACCCTTAATGTATCATTAAATCTATGGAATATGATAACAATGTTAAATTATTTAACACAAAATAACGAATCATGAGTAATTAGCAGTTAGGAATATATAACTCAATGAAAAAATCCGAAAGGCAACAAAACACCTACCCCAATGTTGTACAATTGATATATTTGATCCTCATCAATTTTATTGGTATATAATGTTGTAGATGTACGAAAAGGACAAAATAGTTCAACCACATATATATTATGAGAGATGATAAATACATAAGAGAGGCTCTTGGGAAATAGATAACTCACTGATGGGAATCCAACAAACTCAACAGAGCCTCAATCAGATGTCAGACAGTGGAGTGGGAGGCAGTTGAAGATAATCGGTCATATGTTTCTCTCTTTTGTGAGACATGGGAAGAAGAAATGGTTTCAAGAGATGAGACATGACCAATGTCCGATTAATAAAATATTTATAAAAGTATAGGACATATTTAATTAATGCACATTCCATGTAATAGACTCAACTGGCCTCCTCTTTAGGCTGTCCACATGGATATATACTCTGTCGTTACATGACCAATAAACCACAACACACGGAAATCGGGAACACGGTGTGTACACATGAGTACAAGGGGTCTACTTAGAAAAATTCCAATTTCACCCATTTTCCTAAAAAAATCCAAAATCATGATCTATACTTTAAATGAAGATCATGGTTCATTAAAACACCCCCTTAAAAAAATTCATCCTCAAATATCCCTTACATGGGTGGTGAAGAAGAAAATTCAAACAACATTTTCCACTGTGATTTAACGTCGATATCCCTCTCACAAGTCTCATTCTGTATCTGCACTTGGATCCAATGGAACTGTACCAATGGAACATACCAGCCACCAAGAACCTTCGTATTCTAATCCACTATCCTAAAAGGTTCTTCTCGATGGATGAATCCACCACCAACTCAAACTCCTTCGATTGAAAAACGTGAGACAGGTCCAAAAAATAATGTCATAACTATGAAATGTGGAATCAGTCAACTATAGCCTGATACATCTGAGGTAACTGCAAAAAATATGCAACCATCCCAACTCTCTCCAAAATTTCAAATGGCATGACGTATCTTGGTGAATGCTTTCCATGACTCATATTCCTCATGTGTCCCAACCTCAGTGTGACATGCATGAAATCCTAATCTCCAACCTCAAAACCCATGGGTCATCTCCATCGACAAACATAAGATTTCTGGAACGAATTTGTAGAATAAATTCTCTTCCGAATCCACTCCACCTGCTCTATGGTCTACTGGACAATACAAGGTCCCAACATAGCTCCCTCTCCTATCTCCAGCCAACATAGGGGTGATCAGCATGGCATACCTTAGAAATCCTAGTAAGGTACCATATGAATCGGGTCATGAAAATTGATATTTTAGAAATACTAAACTATTGGTATATGTCTCTCTTAAGAACCCCCTAAATCTATGACGCATGCTCCAGGCATGTCCTCCAAAACCTGAATTTGTGCTCGACTAGCTATATATCTTGGGATGGTAGGATATACTCAGAAGTACCTATGTACCCCACCCCCATGTAGTCCCTGCCAAACATGAGAAGTAAAACCAGAATCCCTATCCAAAACAATTGAGTGTGGAACCCTAGGAAAAAGCACAATCTCTCGGATATAAAGCCTTCCAAGATCATCAACACTAAAGGTTTCCTTGATCAGAATGAAATATGCATCCATCATGATTCTTTCAACAAAATCCCATACAACATCATTCTCTCACATTGACCTATGTTACCCGATCATGAAATCAATAGTGAGATTATTCAACCTAGACTTGGGAATGGGTAAATGTTGTAATATCCCTTCAAGTCAATAATGCTCCAGTTTCACCAGTTTATTGGTGGAACTTATCATCACAAAACCAGCAACAACACTCTTTATACCTAGCCTACAATACTAATGGTGTAGATCTTGGTAAAACATGTTGACACCAGGATGAATTTTCCAAACTGAGGAACGAAAATATCACATCAATTACTATCATATTTCTTTTGACACCCATACGCACATGATATAAAAGGGTAGATGTAAGAACAATGAAATTTCATTATTCAATCCACATTCACACATGATCAATAAAATTAGAGGTCATAACTAAAGATTAAATAAATGTCAACCCATGTACAAAGTGTACCTCCAAATGCATCTCTGTGAATAGAGACATAGGATTCCACTCACTTTTGGCTTCCTGAACAACTTGTATCTGAGTCCTCCTTCTCAACGCATCAACCTCCATGTTTCCATTCCTAGGCTTTTAGGAAATCTCAATGTCAAAATACTAAAGGTACTAAACCCACCTTAGATGTCTCAATTTCATATCATGACGAGTAAAGATATACCTGAGGCTATTGTGGTTAGTGAATACCACAAAATGATCCCCCAAAAGATAATGTCTCCTATGGAACAGAGCATTCACAACTTTAGCTAACTCAATATCATGCCTCAGGTAATTCCTCACAATTAGACTCAACTGTTGATACCCGTACGAAAAAAATCATTCCCCCTCCATGAAAAGTTTTATCACATTTGTCAAACCAAAAAACATAACCAAAAAAATTATATAGACCATTCCTTCTACATAAGGTTGTATCAGTTATTCCTGATGTTCTAACTCTCTACTGATGATAACTAGATCAAAATTCAAGATTCAAGAACACCTGACCTCCTCAACGATAATTAAAAAGATCATCAATCATTTTCATGTGAAATAAGTTTTCAACCATCAACTATTTTGGCTCCCTATAATCCAAAAAAAGTCCACGGGTACAATCCTCCTTCTTGAAAAGGACAAGCGAACTGCATTTGGAAGTATTGGGTTGGATGAAGCCCTTTTCCAGTAAGTCCTGCAACTACTTCTTGAGCTTCATTAAATCTCGTGTACCCATCCTATAAGGAGGAATGGAAACATGAGTTGCTCATGGAACTTGCTCAAAAGGGAAATATACCTATCTCTATAGAGGTAAACCCTAAGATTCATATGGAATGACATCTCTAAAATAAATTTTCTTGGGAATGTCCCTCTATGAAGTCTCCTCGTCATAAAAATATATACTAGAAATATGGGTTGTAATTCCTCCCAACCCAAGATGACTGAGTCCCTCTATACTAACCTGGACATCCCATTATCCCTTGTGTAGAAAAAATCCACCCTATGGTGATGTGAAGCTCACACTACGGTGATAATAGCCAACAATGTTCTTGAAAGATACTAACAAGTCCATTTTAATAATGAAATCTGTGCCCAACATCTATAAGAAATAGAGGCCCCACATTATGTGAAGACGAAAAACATCCAAAGGGCTCTCCTTTCATAGACGTACACTAGCCATCCTAACCCCCAACGTAGATTCTATCTTCATTATATCCACATAAGTAAAGATAGAAGTTCCAAGACTTCCCAAAATAGCAATATATGTATAACTATGAGAAGCCCCTTTATCGAGAAGTGTGGAAGCTATAACTGAGGCAACTAGAATTATACCTCTAACTGTAGATGTTCCAGGATCATGCTCATACTAGGTCTACTCTACAACAATCTCTGACCAGTATTGTGGCCATGTGATGCTACCGAACTACCCAGAGGTAATCCATCCTTATGTCGCTATAATCAAATGCTCTATATACCATTTCCATGTCCTCTTCCTCTACCTGTATGGCTAGATGATCTCTTGTTCCCTAACTAATGAGAAACTACATTTCCTTCTCATGAATGCGGAGTCATAATAGAATCCTAATCACCAACATCTACAGAGAAAAACCAGAAATAATGCTAATGATTGTGCATCTTATTTCAAGATCGGAACTCAACTCGGTATCTCTGGAGATAAGGACTCATGTGGCCACTCATATCACATGGTAATCATATGACTTGGCTACCTCAAGGTGAGTATCATCTACTCATAACCCCACATGTAGACTCACTATGGTGCATCCTACTATTTTTCATAGGACTACCAATAATGGATGTCGAACCGCCCGAGCTCATAACTCCTGTCTCTATATGTTTACACTCGGTGATTGGATCCTGGTTGACTATATATGATATAGTAGTCATCCTGAAGGTGTTCACCTGGGATCAGATGTCTTGTTTGTGACCATCCTCAAAAATTATGGCCAGAAATTACTCGCCACCCCCATGAAGTGGTGAGAAGCACTACAACTCTATGAAGTGAGAAGAATACTCCAAAAATAAATGTGTACCATGTTCCAAACCCATGAACACTCGAGCTCAGTCCACCCTCAAGGTGTCCATGTATAAATAGCCTTCTATGGTCCACTAGAACTCATCCCAAGATAGAACTCATTGGTTCCATGCCTATGATATCACATCCCATCATCTCTTAGAGGAATCTCAAATCATGTAGGTTTTGAGATTCACCCTCCACTCAAGAGGTGTCTAGAGATGATCAATTATTGACATCATGGCTTTTAACCATGATTCTACTGCATGTGTTCCTCCATCCCCTGAGAATGTGGGAGGATTCTGCTGCAGAAAAACCCACATCAACTCTTCCATAGATGGGGAAGCACGTGGTCTTATCTAGTAGGTCTACGTGAATCTCATGAATCATTATTTGAAATATGTATCACCACCTATATTAGGTATAATAGTAGGTTCCGTGACATGAACAATGGGAGGATCTGTTGGTAGTCTCTGATCTATCCCTTCAAGCGTTTTCTCATCGCCATGCACATGGCAATCAACTGAAGGATTTCTCAGTGCCATGACTCTACAAAGTCAAGAACACAAATCAGATTAAGATTATAAAGTACTAAACAATAGAAGTGAAAAAAAGGAACATGATATGAAACTATTCTTTTTATTCAGAATATGGTTACACATCGTGTATACCCTATACATAATGTGTTCCATTAGGTTTCAACAAGGTCATGTTTCTCTACTAAACATAGTCATGTAACACCCCATATACACAGAATGTTCCACTCATGACACATCTTGTACTTGAATTTTCCCTCCTCCGCGATTTCTTCTACATAGATAAACGACACAGTTCTCCCTGGGTAACACTACATGGCACGTTCATCATATAAATGGTGTGTACCACATATGGTCAAACCACCCATTTCATAACTCACATATTCCGAGACACAATCAACTCTAGACGACATGATAGAATGGAACACAGAGTGTACAACGTAATTTTCACCCATTCGTGACATTAGTCACATGGTTAGATATCTAGTTCTTTACAACATGGCATGTACGTCCACACACAACATGTTTTTTCAATGATTTCCCAACTCTGTTCCTCTACACACATAGTAAGTAACATGGTCAAGCACTACATGGCGTGTACACCTCGTACATGGCATATACTAATGACATTTTGTTTCTTCTAGAATAGAGGAGCACATGTCGTGTGATCATAATTCCACTAAACGTGTTGTGTATATTTCTAAATAGCAGGCCTCTAAAACATATCCAAAACCCTTAAAAACATAATATTATCTCCACAACATAAAAAATTACAATTTGTGACATCCAATACACCAATGAATGAATGTTTGCAGCCTTATTCGCATAAAAATAGATATAATTCAACTAAATCTCAACATTATCAACAAAATTCTGATACAAGAAGGTCCATAACACCTTAGGGACCAATTTTTGGCACCCATATAAATGGAACTTTATATATCAACAATACTCGTTCACATATTAGTTACGATTTCCTGAAATACATAACAACAACATGCCTATCTAGCACAACATCTATAACAATAGCATACAGTCAGTAATGGACCCTAAATTTCATAAAAAAAAATGCAGGAAATGTGATATTTATCAAGTGCCTATATGATGCAAGAGATGGAATACCATCATATCATTAGGTTTCAATATAAATATAAAAACAATGATACAAATAATTACAACCAAAAAATTTGTGTCACCAAATAGTGAAATCAATTCAACTGTAACAATTGCAAAATGAGAAAAATTTGAATATTTGATGCAACGTGGGTTTTACCTCTATGCAGGTTAGCTACTCTGGGACACAACATATTACCAAATACTTTTTCTTTAATATCCCTACTTATAGGCTCAAAAAAGTAAGTCAAACATGAAAAGAATTCCTCTGATACCACTTAGTACAGTCCTAGATCTAGGTACCACCCAGAGGTGCCCCTTACCTAGTCGGTCACAGGGCCTCAAGAACATTTCCCCATATTACAGTGGTTATAGACTAGAAGCGAGGGCCCTGGGTGATATAGTGGGGAGATTTTGTCCACATTGGTATTGTAACACAATTGAAATAGACAATAAATAGTTGTGGAAGCATTAATACCATTAAACAGAAGTAAAAAATGAAAGGATGAGAGTATAAATAACTATTTCATATATAAATAAATGATTCTTGTCACATGTAACTAGGAAATCATCCAAATAATTTATAATTCTTGATATAAAATAATGAATCCAAAGTACAGAAAACAGTGGACTCCAACAACATCTTAGGCCTTTGTTTAGTTCTATGCTCTGAATCTCCAACAACAATCTTGTACGTGATGAAGAAAGGATCTTTACCTTATATACATATGCAACCATATGATATATTGGGGCCCAAAATCATTAGACAAATAGGGTGTGTGAGGAATCTCAGTAGGAAACCCCCAACAGCATTATGCCTAACTGTTGGAGTATATATATATATAGTAGAGAATATGCAGAATGAAGAAATAATCATGGTAATACTCAAAAGTAAACAATCCTACAATTTAAATTTACATTCATTTAAATTTATTAATTATTAATACAATTTAATAATAAAATTATGGGTTCTAGTATAATCTATATATCTTTTATATAATAGAAAAATAGATGTCTCCAAAAAAAATCTAACAGTCTAGTAAGACTGAGTCCATGCTTGTGCCTTGGCTTGGTAGGCTCATCACAATCATCATTAAAAATATGACATTGATCATCTAGGTGGATCACATGGTCTATCCCAAATGATCAAGTGTTTGAAAAAAAAGACTCTCTGAGAAAGCACTCACCATCAATTCCCCATGTGGTCTCCTAATGAAAAATTATTGACTCTTAGAGGAAGCATTCAACATCCATTCACCATGTAGTCTTGTAATGGTATACTATAGACACTCGGAGGGATCACTCACCATCAATCCCCCCTATGTTCTCGTAATATTAAAATTGTATTAACTATAGGTATTCCCTCAATGTCAATTCCGCCTATGGTCTAACTACACCAGGTTATCATTGGCATGTGTAATATAATCATGAAAAAATGAAATCCACCAGCCCATGTAATCTAAAATTCAATAAGGATAAGAAACTATAATTAATATCAAAAAAATATAACAAGAAGTAATTAATTAATAATTCTTACCTGATAAGAAAGGAAAGGAAACAATGTCTGCCTTATAGGAAACCAAGAAAAAATGGTTATAAACATTAAAATAAGGAAGCACTCCCATAGGGTGTCACCTAATCATATTATTTAGCATAATATATTAAAAATAACCATTAATATATCAATAAATCTAAAGAAGTTGATAAAAGTGTTAAATTACTTTACAATAAATACCAGAATAATTGTTAATCAGTGCTTAGAAAAATATAACTCATATACAATCTCTGAGTGGAATCAAATAGACACCCACCTAAATTTAGTATGATATATGTAGTTGAATTTCAGCCTTTTAATCAGTCTAGAACATCAAAGATCTACAAAAAGGTCAAAAATGTTAAAATATGGATAACTCGATAGAGGGGATAAAGCAGGCATCATGGCATTACTGAAAAAACAGAACACTTCGGTGGGAAAAAAATTTCCTCAGAGGTTACTCAATCTGAGAATAGATGGAGGAACATGAGGTGCTTGAATATATTCATTCGTACATCACTCTTCTATCAGAGACATGGGAAGAAAAAAGTAGTTCATGAGATGAGACACAACCCTGATCTGATTAATAAAATAAAAATAAAATTACAAAGCCTATTCATTTAACGTACACTCCATGTACTAGCCTTAACCGACCCCCTAATTAGGTGGTCAAAATAACTATTTAATCTGTTGATACCTAGCTAGTACACAGATACCCGTGGCACCTGGGTACATTGTATGTACTCAAGAGTACATGGGGTTTACTCCTTAAAAGTTTCAAAATATTTCATTCTTCAAAAACAACACAAAATCAAGATCCTAACCAGAAATGAAGATCTTGGTTGTTATACTTAAGTCATTCATAAATGATTAGATATATTTTTTTTGTGAAATATTGTATATTGAAGAGAATAAATTAAATCTATAAAAATAGTTCCCAAAATCTAAGGGTGTTTTATTTGTACTCATTAAATTTAATTTTACATTAAAAAATTTTGTAGTTCATCAATGGTTTAATATTTGATAGTAACTTTATTATAAACCATCTTCGTAAATATTATTACTAAAAGATCCTAAAAAATTAAATATTTGGAAGAATAAATTTTAACAAATTAATATATTACGAATGTTTCTATATAGAAAGAAATACATGGAATGTGAAAACATATACATTGAAGAGAAATTCAACTATCATGTCATTATATTGATATATAGAGAACATGACCAAGATAAAGTTAACAATAATAAATCCATTATCCAAAGATTCTTGAAAAGTTCACTGATATTATAAAAAATGATGATATTGAGACACTATTTTTTCAATACCATTTACCAAAAGATGATGAATTTTTTAAAAGAGATATATATATTTTATTTTCATCCAATTTCATATGCCCAATCTCACCCTTTGGGCGAGTACGTACCAATTTACTCTATATTAAAGTCTCCTAAAATTATGATGAATTTGATAGGTTTGAATCACTAATGGATCATAAGATCTATATGTTGAACAATAATTCAATCCATTATTCTTTATTTACCATCAGAATAATATGGTTAGAATATGTAATCCAATATACAAAAATAATAATATATATATATAATGCATTCATATCTAAAACCATAGTATATGTTTAATAAAAACTATTTAATAAATGGTCAACCAAGTAGCACTGATAAAAGATGAAAAATATAAACATCATAAGCAAGGTTAATAGATTTATTAAAATCATCATAACATTGATCCACCATCTTTAAAAATTTATATGTATGTTTTGACATACCAACCATGTGAATAACAGTCTCATGTAATTCTTTCAGAACATGATATTTACATGAATTACAATAATTACTTATTGAAAACAAGAATGGGTTCCTTTTAAAAAATCAGTGGATATTTTATTTAAATTGAAACATTTCATAAATTCCATCCCTCGTAGCATCAAATACTTTGTAAACAAACACATTATTTGTTCTTAGTTCCTAAATACTATCCATATTATCATATTCAAATTACTATATCAAATTTTCATTATCCAATTTACTTAATCCACATCATTATCCCTATATCATTAAAAATATCATTTTCTAATCCATATAAACATTTTTAGGGTAAAATTTCGTGAATGTAACATTATAATTAAATCAGTTTTCATGTTTATTATTAACATTTAATACATTATTAATCATCCATAATTAAAAATGACTATAAATAATCCATTTTTTACTTCATAATTCATGTATTATTAATATTTGAATTTACATACATGTATACATCAATCGTCCAAATATATTCTTAAACCATTACTCAGGATTCGTCATCTCATTCTGTATTTCAATTTTCTATAATATGAAATACAAATCACATATTTGGGTTCCTCATCATCATTAAAATTATGCTTCTTACATTTAATGTAAAAAATTCACTAAGAAATTTCCATAACATCCACATGATAGTTACCGTGACATTATCACCCAAAGTATAACCAATAATTGTACCACCATCCTAATTCGATACATGATATTACTACTTAAGAAATTTATTTCAATAATTCAAATAAAATCTACAAGTGAAACCATAAATTTTTACATCGTTAATTTTTGATCCCTCTATTTTTAATGACAAAAAATTATATTGTGAGCAGAATTTATCAATATAGAGAACCATATAATCATGGAAAATTATTTATATGTTTCCTAAATAACTAACCCTTCATTTGAATATATGACAGCATGGGTTTATCTTTAATGTCATAAATATACATATCCATTAAAATATCCATACGTATATAAATATCTTTCTCTCATCATAGATTCCAATGGTTCAATGAACCTTTCATTTGATGATATCTATATCAACCCATACATAACATAAATAAATATTAAATAATTTTAGATAAATATTCATAACATTAAAAAATTACTTGTTTCGGGATCATAATAGTTTAGTTTCTTTGGAAACAGGGAATACAATCTCTTTTCATGGTGATAGATCTTAAAAGTTTACCAAAAATATCTTCTATTTTTTGTACATAAATAGAAAAATAATTTCTTCATACCCCATGAATGGAAAAAAAATATGGGGAGATTAGATGCTTATTAATGGTAAATGATTTACATATGTGAGAAAAAAAAGATCATAACTCTATGATAACATGTGTAAAACATTTAAATATCATTAAAAAGATATAAACCATCATATAAATGAGTCATGGAAGAAATATTGGAATTTCATAAGACATAAATCATAAGGGAATGAGGATTATAGTCCACGAGAGAGTAACATTGGAATAAGACATAGAATTGTCTGAGATACATAATCATATAAAATGATTTCCATTTTAATAGATGAATAATTCCAATGAAAACGTAAAGGATTTTTTCACTATACAAACCATCATGGATGAAATTATTCACTGAAATGACTATCTTAGTAGTCAATGGGCACTTACAAGACCTTATTAGTGGACAAATTACTGTACTAAACTGAGTTCACTCCCCATCCCATCCATTCCAATCCTATGGGACATAAATATTTACCAAATAAATAGGGGGGAGACGTGGGTCCCACTCATATAATAATAAAATAATAAAATCATATTTCCAAAGATCATATACCATCACTATATCACAACCTATTAAATGAAATTCATATCATAAACACATCATCATATAATTAAAGATGGAAAAAGTATTAGGTTTATAAACCATTTCAAAAAGGAATAACCCTTGAAAATAATATTTTATCATAGTCATATAAATGTTTAAATAGAAACATGATACATAATCATATTACACATGAATGATAAAAGGTTTCCATACAAATATAAACCAGGAAAGTGAAATGTGTTCTTTAAGAAGATATCATAGAGAAGATAAACCTGAATTATACAAATTATGTCATAAAAAGATAAAACATTCATAGAAATAAATTGATTGTTTTCCTTAGATCAAATCCACAAAATTTAATGAGTCACTCCAACTGATATCATCTTGGATGGAAATTTTTTTTTGAATGATTTTATATAAAATTTATTGAGGAAAATTTCTTTTTATCATTGAATAAAAATTAATATAGAAAACATTTTAAATTTTTTTTTTTTTTGAAATTATATTTCAAAAAAGATAAAGTTATCTTTTAAAAAAATGTAATTCTTTTTTACTTTAATATATTTATAAAATATCATTTAAATTATTTTGAACAAATTTTTCAAAAACATAATTTGGGAATAAAACAGTTTTCTGACCAAAGTGTGAAATGTATTCTAGTTTTCTTAAAAACGGTTTTATAATATTATGAAGTAAAAAATAGTTGAAATATTGTGCAATTAAATGAGAATATATTTACTAAAAAAATATTATTATAATTCATGTTATTTATTGATATTTGTATCATAGTATTTCATCAATGAAAAATAAAAAATACGATCCAAAAAAAGATGATATTGTACAAATAATGACTTTCCAATTTTTTATCTTTATTAAAAACGTACCCCTTATATAATAAAACATCACGCAGAATAAAATTAGATTAAAAGAAATAAATTAATTTTATAAAATGTCAAATTACATTTAATACACCTTGTAATAGATTATAAGCTCTTAACAAAACACATATTCCAAAGAAAGAAAATTGAGAAAAATTAAATTACTAGTTTAGTAACGTTTAAACTGTAATACATCAATGAAATAGTGATAATAAAATTGATATTTATAAACAAATAAATTAAATTATCAGGATCTTATATTTCCTTTGTTGGATCTATATACAAGACTCAAAATAAATTAATGTGGAATGATGCATAATTGTCACATAAATAATTGTGAAACTATAAATTCTCATACATCATTGGAAACTTTTAAATCTGGATACCCATAAAATAATAAAATCAATTGAGAAATATAATATTATTAATCATAGTAAATTAATTAGATTAAAATTAATTTTAATGTATATACACCAAATAGCAATTATATGTTGCAAATATTTCAAAAATTTCATAAAAATAAATGTGAGAAAAGAACACCCTTACTACATGATAAAATTATATATCATGATCCATATAAAATAATAACATCAAATAATGTATTTAATATCATTAAAAAATGTAATCATTCTTATAATATTTTTTAGTGTATTATATACACCACATAAAATAATTTACTGGTGATTATGGAATGTACCCCAACAAAAAAAGTGAGATGAAATAACCATACCTTATGTCTGAATTTCGTCAAATACACTCAATCCTCTTATATAATAAATATAAAATTACTAAAAAGATACCAAATAACCATATTCCAAAATACTATAACATATATGATTGGATTATGAATTTATAATCCTTTTTAAATAAAATTTCCATTACTAATGTTATAATTCAGGTAATTACATCTTTGTTTCTCAAATATATTCGGATTTGTTTTTCATGATACTAATACATAGACTATGATTTAAATATTTCCAAAAATTAAATAAAGGTAAAATAATAATATATATATATTATATTAATATTTATAATAATATATGAAAGATATAAATATGAAATGGAATATGTCTTTCAAGGTGACGGTAGGTCGTGCATACCCTTGAACGCTACATCCATTTCCATTTTGTACTCAATGAATGATATTAAATAACAAATATGTACATATATATAAATATTATAATTACATAATAATTATTATATTATATATATCATATAAGTTTTTTAAACCCATACTTAATAAATTCCATGTAGAGTGTGAACGATTCACATCAAATTAATGGGATAGTAGTCGAAATGTTAACAAATGAGGTAATCGTATTCCAAAAAAATTGAAAAGCATGAAGGAATGTGTTATATAATAATTCCATAAGAATAAATAAATAAAAAATATCAAAAATATCATATATTTTTTTTTCAACTTTACTCTCATCCATGAATTTTGGTTACGGAAGAACATAAAACATCAATTCGCATGATGGTAGCCTACAATACACATGATGCACACATGAGCTTTAGTTTTCACTTCATTTCATTTCATGGTCAGTTCCTTGGGACACATGTGTGAAATGGTTGAAAATTTATGGAATTATTTTATTCACTCCCTTGAAATTATTTCCTGTCCAGGTTCCCATTAAATCCCCCCTATGTTCCCCTTGAATTCCCCCCTTAGTTTCCCTTGAATTTGGGGGAAACGAATTGTTTTTTTGTGGATAGAATAGGATGCACGGTTTGGCTAAACGATTTACTAAAACATGTACCCAAACAGTGAATAGAATCCATGACGTTAATTTTCATTATGTAATACTAATTTTATCATTTTGAGATTTACCATGATGTTCCCCTTTATTCACCCATTCGTCCATTACAGACATGGAAGGATTCCAATGTCCCCAAAGCTTATATAGAACCCAACATTGATGAGGTTTTGGTGGTGGAATATCAATATTTCATTGAGTAAGTGAATTCCTTATTGGTTTCTTCAATTTTCATTGGGTTTCAACCATTATTAATGAAGTTCTATATGTCCAAAAACTAGGGATACATTTATATGGTTTATTTCTGAGTTTCATTGTTTAAATTTATTGTTTATGGTTCGTTTTCTTTCTCATATGGTGTGGCGGTGGTGTTATTAAATCTTTGAATAATGATTTGTGATTTTATCATCCATGGTAGATGATTACATGTGTATGAATTTTCTTTTCGAGTTATAATTTCCTCATTTACTTGTATATGATGTTCCTCATCTGTTTTGTGTAGTGTTAAAACCATTTTGGATGGATTTGGTTAAGCACTTAATTTTAAAGTTTCAATTAGTTTCTTGATAATTAGTGTTTTTCATTTGTAACTCTTGTGGTATCATTTGAGGACATTTTATAAAATATTTTTCTTGTTTATTAATTATTAATACGACTACCAAATCTATTTTGGATTGTTATTTTATTTCATTTTTCCTTGAAAGATGGTTTTAAAATGGAGTTTGTGCGAATAACATTGTTATACCGCTAAGACATGTTTTATAGAAAACTCAAATGTTTTATTGAGATACATAAAGTGTAATAAAATCTATTTATGTACTGTTTCAGTGAGTGTATGTTAATAAAATGGGGTATTGAAAGAAAAAGTATTTATTTGTAATGTCAAATATTTTGGAAATGTTTTATAAATGGTTGGAGTGATTTATTATATTATGTGAATGTTGCGGGACATTTTGGAAGGATGTTTTGGTGTGATTATGATGTTAAAATTTATTATAAGTTGAAAGGGGAATTATGTGATATGTTTGTGGGCTATTTGGTGTGTGTATAATATTGAAATAGAACTTTTATGGGAAATTGGTATATTATAACACATGGAACTTCATTGAGTACAATGAATAAAACTAGGTTATTTATGTAGGATTATTAAGAAACGTTTGATAATGATATGGAAGTGGTTTCATCAATGTTTTAGTTAGAAAGTTTGACTGTGATAGAATTATGTAAAATATGATGATTTTTTGGACTATTAGGACATTGAGTGTTCTTCTCCTTATGGATCATGCATGAAAATGTTATTAGTTATGCATAAATTTACAAGGAGGTATAAGGTCACTAGAGCCACACAACTAGCTAGATCATTGGGTTGTTCTCGTGACTAGTAATCATAGGATATATTGTACATTATGTCAGTATATGGTGGGTTTTGTTGGTAAATTTTCCATCAAGTTTTTTTAATTTATAATTGTTCATTATTTAATATTTAACTCTTGGAAATTGTTTTTATTTAATAATATATCATTTCAAAAATATTAACTAGGATTTATTACATATAAAAACATTCATGCATTTTTTTTAAATCTTATCACATGTAATCAGTTTTGTGTCATCCTATTGGGCTTTGGCTCAACTCGTGCATTAACCCTTGTGTGTATGTATACTTAGTAATGTTGGTCAAATGTATGGGTAATGATTTTAGAATTAATGGTCTGTGTTAAAAGTGGCACATCATGGTGTGGTGTTGTGTTGATGTCTTGAGGGTGATTTTCCATTCCATGAGAAATTTCATGGGTGGATATTTAGCCTTTATACCATTGTGGTAGTCATTGGGGTTTTTTAAACCATGTAATTTAATTCTGAAAATTGTATAAGAATAGTTTTATTAAAATTATAATGTTCAGATTATTAATTATTGTTGGTTGTTTTATCTTTCTAAACGTGGGTAAATCATTACCCACAACTTTTTAATGATACATGCCAACCTTTTCCATCCCATGGGGATCAGTAACCCCCCATGGGCCTTCTAATAAACCTTGTCGAGTGCCAATCTTGATGGCGACCAAAAATGAATCATGACAAAATGATATCGAAGGGTGGTTCTCTCTTTTAGGTCATGATCTTTAGGAAATATTATGGGTATACTAGATCTAGGATTTTCATAAAAGAATCTTTCGGATACATGTCTGGTGCCTTTCCATCGCACCTCATCGAGGGAATTGATTTACTTGGGGAAGTTTGGTTCCAACAATGTCTTCTATCCAATGTGGTTTCTCGTTCTTTGGGAAATGAAATGGGGGTTGGGTCAATAGTCCCAGTGAGCTCATAGGGCCAAGAAATCCATGTGGAGTTGGGGATATTTTATAAGAACACTCTTTGTGATGATGGAGTGATTTGGTTATGGCTTCCAATATTATTTTTTTGTCACCCCCTGGTAATAGTTTCCCCCTTTTATTATGGGTCACGAGTCTCTTTGAGTTTTGAAATTATTTTTGAAAGGTATCTACATCAGAATCAAGGAGACATTGTATTAATGTAAAATGACTTGGTTTTAATAAATGTTATTTTTTGTGAAATTATTTCCATGTGAAGAAGAAATTTTTGTATTTCTTAAAGGAAGGAAATACATATTAAGATTTTTTTGAAGAAAATGATTTAAAACATGGATTTCATGGAAGCGGGTTTTTGGTAATATTTTGCTGGATTTTCATACTCTAAATAAATTTTCTTATTATAATAAATGTTTAGAAATAATAATTTATAATATAGTGGGGTTGATTTTTTTTCAATTATATAAATCTAAACTATTAAAATATTTTTAAAGTGGGATAGAGTGTTTTATAAGTTATGTGGGGAGTTTGTTTTGAAATTAAAAGTTCTTTGAAATCGGTTGAAATGTATTCAAATAAATTTTTAATATATAAAAGTGAGATTTTTTATGGTTGTTGGTATTATGAAAATGATTTTGGATTTTGGATTGGATTTGGAATTTGTGGTTAGCCGTTTTGAGAAAGAGGAAGTGTGTGTAGAATTATTTTATTTTGAAAAACATAAAGCGTTGGTTTCGGTCATTGGTATCCTCTAGGGTGACCACATGACTGGGTTTCATGGAATGATGGGTGTTTGATGGAATAAATAAATGAGAATCAAGTTTGATTTTATTTGGGTGCCTGATGTGCCATGGAATTATTAATGTTTGAGGGTGAAGAGATACCATTGGTGAATGTGCGAACCATCAAACCTGTTTAATTTAAAAGAAACGTTTTTTATGAAAATTTGAGGTTTCCATAACTAGTTCTTTGATGGTGTGTTTTATGTGTTTTTTTAAATTCTATTGTTGTATATTTGAGTTTGAGAATCCACCTTGATTGAATGATGTTTTGGGTGTTTTCTTCGTCGGTAAGATGGGTTGAAGTGTTGGTTAGTAGTCTTCTATGAAAATTTTTTTGAGAAGAATTTTATGTAGATCCCCTAACCAATTGGGTTCTATTTAGTTATAGATTTTAACTAAAGGACCATCATTCATGGGTCCTTTATATTTTCATTCTCTCTAGAGTAAATACCCATAATGATTTAATTCTTGAATGATGTGTGGAAAAGGGTGACTTGCCATTGGTATATCATCAACATGATCAACATAAAGATATTATTCTTGATCCTTGGATATTGATTCATCCTATCGTCTTTTTTGGTTAAGTGTATCCTATAGTAGTAGGATAATGGTTGTCGAATGTTGAAATAGTCCTTCATCTCATATGTGGTCTATGTTTATAAATGTAAATTTGGACACCGTTGTGTTTTTAGGCTCAATATAGAGGCGTTGAAGGGGAATTCCTATAATGAATGGTAAGAGAGTCCAATGCTGATGACTGTGGAAGTAGCCATTAAGGGACTTTGGGTATTTTTTCAATTTCATTAAATAAATGAATTTATGTAAGTCCACTTGTGTTGAAAATATTATGGTTTGAGGCTATATGGTTTCGTGAAGTAATCTCATGATTCTTGGGAATAATGTTCTATGTTCCACTCCATATAATGTCTATATCTATTGCAAGGGTCATGTTCAGTGGTGTATTTTTGTGTTTTGATTAGTTTTAATAAAAATGGTGAATGTTATAGAATCTTTCTCAGGATTATAAATAAATATAATTGTGTTTCTTTTCAAGGAATTATTGAATTCATTGTACTATGTGAATGCGTCTTCTATGTCTTTTTTCTTCTACTATTTTTTATTAATGGTGAATGAGGATATGCATGTGATTCATCTATGTCGATGTCTAGGTATATGTTTCATGAATATGTGATCATTTTTCGGGAAATGCTATTACTTATTGATGTTTTTAGATAAACACATATTTTTTTGTGGAAAAAGAGGATGAATATCCGTTCAGGGGGGTTATATACCTGACTTTGAGGTAGGAGATGATTGAATCATCTAAGATATAGTAGTAGGTCCCATGGTGAAGTTGACACATATTCTAGAAAAATAGTGGTGTATGAGATCATGGTTTAACTTATATATATATTTTGTAATATAGATACAGATATATTTTTCTATGTGGTGATTTCATTCCATGTTTTCTGTTGTGGTTGAAGGGGACATGTAGGCCTTGTACCTTATGGTTGTAATCAATTTCAGGGGAATTATACCTCCTTGGATGTTGGGAGACCTGGAGGATTCGTTTTATCAAAACCATTCCTTGAACCCTTGTGGTAGGATATTTTTTATATCAGTTTTGGTTGGACTCATCTGATGATGGTAGTGTTCATGGTAGTGTTGTAAGATATAGTGTCTTGGTTGGTTTGTATTTTCTTAAAACACCACCTCTTACAGTGGAGATTAGATCATTTCTATGTCAACACATTCTAGATGGTTAAGGAAGATGGTTCTTATGGTTCTATGCCCACCATATATCTCATGTATGTCCTATTGTATTATGACTAATGTGCATCAATCTATTATGATATAAATTATATTTGGAATCCCTTGTTGGTGTCCACATTCTGTCATCGGGAATTATGTTTTCTCTTACGCTGAGGAGTCCATCCGGACATCCAAGTGTCGGTGTTCTGGTCAGTCTCGGGTGTTAGTGTTTTCTTTGTTGGGAGCCACTCAGGTCTCCCTATTTCAGAAATCCGGTTCTTCTTTGTGTTGGAATTGTAGTAGGTAGTCTCTTTAAGAGAAATATATCCAATAACATCCTTCTTGGGTAAATGCTGGTAAACGAGTGTGTCCAATGTTTTTGGTGAAGAGAGGATCCCATAGCCTCATTTGTATATGATTTTCATTTTAGGAAAATTTATTGATCTTCATCTAGTTGTGTTTACATTTTCTATCTATTATGGTGTCTGATTATGTTTTCCCACTTTTAGAAAGTGGTGTGAATGTTTCAATGAGAGTATATTATCATATAATTTGATCAAATGGAGTTTTTTGGCCTATTGGTGTGGGCTACCCTCAGTGTTGGAGTCCATATTAGCCTCTCGAGTTAGCTCAGGGTCCTCTTTTCCTAATTATATTTTCCATGATTTCATTTCTTTGGGAAACCCCTTTTGAACATGGAAATAATATTGTTTTGTTTCATATGACATTTTTGTGGATTTCTATGGTCAGAATGCTTTAAGGTTGGGAGAATTGTCAAACCTAGTATATATTTTTCACTTCATTTTGGTTCTTGGACATTTCATTGGGAGATGAATGTGATAGGGTTGAACCATTATGACATTATTTTCTCCATTACTTGGCATATATTTACCTATTGGGTTCATCTTGAATCCCCCATTAGTTCCCCTTGAATTCTACCATGCAACCCTTTGAATTTGGGTGAAAATGGAATGTTTTCTGGTGGACAGTATAGGCCGAATGGTTTTTCATCATGGTTTACAATATATTGCATCCAACCGTGCACATTTTCATCATAATAAAAAAATAACGTAATTATATTTTCCATTCCACGTTTAACACTAGTTCATCCGATTCATTCACCATTCAACCATTATGATCATTGAAGGCTCTCGAGCTCCCTCAAGCTCATTTGGAACCCAATTATGATGGGGTTTTATGGAGGGTCATCATGATTTCATCAAGTAAGTTACTTCCTTCTTTGTTTCTTCCATTTCCATTGGGTTCTTCCATCCCTTGTGATATTACAAATTTCCATCCACTGGTACTTTATACCAAGGATTTATATATGAGTTTCTTGGTTCAATATTCCTTATTAGGTTTTTTTCCTTCCCTTGTGGTGCGACCATGGTGGATTTGATGTTTCAAATAGAAATTTGGGATTTTGGAAACCATGGTAGGTTATTCCATGTGTATGGTTTATTTTTTTGAGTTATAATTGATTTATTTATTTTTTTAGAACGTTCCTTTTGTGTGGTTTGTGTTATGAAAACCATTTTTGTTGGAATTAGTTAAGAGGTCAATTTTAATTTTTATTCCTCAAAAAAGAATAATTTACATGTGAAACTAATGTGGTATTATTTTGGGTAATTCTATAACATATGAAGGAAGGTTTTTAATTTTTCTAGGATTGTAAATTAAATTTTGGTTTGGTATTGTTGTAAATTTGGCCTCAAAAGAGGGTTTTGGATTGTATTTTGTGTAAAATAACCTTATTATAGTCCTTGGAGTTAATTTATAAATATTTGAAATGGTTTATTAATTTAGAGAAAGTGTAAAAAAGAGGTTCAGCTACCATTATGCTAGGTGGATGTTCTTAAATTGGGTTTTGAATGATAAAGTGATGCTTTTTCATGTCAAATGTTTTGAGAATATTTTTTAAAAGTTTGGATCAATTAATTTAATTATGAGGGAGGTGGGGGAAATGTTTTTAGGGTTTTATGGTGAGAGTATGATGTAAACATTAATTTTATGGTGAATAAGAAAATATGTGACATGTTTATTGGCCGTTTGGTCTGTTTAAATTTTGGAAATGGAATTTTTATGTGCAATTGGTATTTTATAATACATGGAAATTAATTGATGATCAAGAGGGAAACTCGTGTATCGAGGTGCACAGACTGTTAGGCTAGATTGACTATGACAATAACACAACAGGGGGAGGGTTGAATTGTGTCTTTTAAAATTAATCTTCAATTCTGTCTTAACAAAACTATAGACACAACTTCCTATGTTTTTGGAACAGATAATATGCAGCAGATAGAAATGAAAATAGAACAATTCAATTTATAGTGGTTTGGGGAACGAATTTCCCCTAGTCCACTCCACCAATATCCCTCTCTGTGGGCTTGGTGAATTTCACTAGTAAGGTCCTCTTATAATAAAAAAATTCCAAAATGGAGTAGAGACAGTTTTCACCCTTACAACAAAGGATTTATAAAACAGAGCCTTTGGGTTCATTACAACAGACATCTGAAATTCGTAGCTCAGTGCGGGAAGCTCATACTCCACCACGACTGAATATGAGCAGCTGATAATCACGATTAAAGATGTTTGTTTATAGAAAAACAAATTCAGCTCACAGTTTTAGTAGCACGCAAATGATAAAAGATGAATCTTTGTCTTCAAAAATGAATAAACCTTGAAGGATGTCTGAAAAGATCTGGTTGCACAGATGATCACTGAATTTTTAAGAACAGCAAAAAAAACAAAGCATCATATTCACATAAAAAAATATACCTTTTTTATAGAGTTCACGTTCCTATTATACTTGATCACTGTAGAATTGAAAAATAATATTCATAGATGATTGATTGATTTCATAAATAATAGAGTCATCTATCTTTCTAGATGAAAAATCAGAAGAACTTATATAGAGAAGAAACTTATTCATGGTTTTATAGATCTGAAAAAGATGCCTAATAGAAGGAATAGAGATGTTTTAACATCCATTACGAATAGGGAATAAAATCTCCACTACAACTAGTTCTTTGAATCCACCATAAAGTCACGCTGAAACAGTCAGTAACGGGCTTTAAATCGTCCTGTTATTGCATAGAAACCATTTCATGAATCTCTGATAAAGACGTAAATTTCAAATTATCGTCATTGAAAAGTCATACGTAATGTTCCTTCCCTAGAAGACAAAATTGAAAATGTACGGTATATTATGAATGTACGGTTGATGATCCATACGTGTTTCTTTTAAAATGTAAGATTGATCATCCATAAGTTTCTATCAAAACATAGGGTTCAATACAAAATTAAGGTTCATGATCCATACGTTTTGTGATACAAACGTAATGTTCATTATGAACGTAAGGTTCCTCATCCATAATTTTTTGATTTTGTCACATGAAGGGTTCCATCCAAACATATGATACATTAACCATAGTTTTCGGATAATGTACGGTTTGTTCCATACATTACTTTTGTTGATGAATAATGTGAACAATATTTTCAACCAAACGACAAACGATGAACAATATTTCCAGAGTACAATTAAGAGCATTATACACACTTTAACAAATTACTTGCGAATAAATATAAATTATAAATAATATAAATTCCCTGATATATACTAAAACTAAAATCATTGTAATATCAAATAATGGTATTTGTGAACATAAAAATCATCATAAAATACAGTGTATTGTTGAGACAACATATTCCCAACAATCTCCCCCTTTTTGATTATCAAAAAACCCATAAACTAAAACTATAATCATAGCTAAATAATTGAGAAATTTTGTAAAAATAGATAGGTGTAAATGTAGTGTATAAATTTACCACCATTTTTTTATATCAAAAATAGAGTATAGAGATAAATTAGAACACATATAATATTTGAACAGATTAGATGTGAATGTTACATTTAACTGTATTAAAATAAACAGAATTTGATTTTGAACTATAGAAAAACCTTCAAACACATATAAAATAGATATAAACTGAGAAATATCATTGAAAATGAATTTTTTCATAAAACATTACTGGATCAAGATACAAGAACGGTCATTGTCCGAATGATTAAAAGATTGAAGGGATTAAGGATTGGCTGTATTGAATTTCTGTATGACTTCAAACATAGCTTTTAGCTCTGCCAACTGTAATCTCAACTTCTATATTAGACTTTCTCTATGTTGAATGATCAATATTCTGGAGTCATTGTTAACATGTAGATTCTTTACAATATTCACTTTCAAAAACTCTATAAGACTGGTCTCTTGCTTCATGAACTGCTCTAGCTTCTCAAAAAAGGTGTTCAACAAGGATCAAATAACATGCTCTGATTGAGTTACCTGGTCAACCAAATACTTTTGATTCATTAAAAGAACTGACAGAGGCACACTGTTGCAATGCATATCTTCAAGTCTGGTATTTATATTTTCCAGTACTGCCTGATTAGATTGAAATCTGGGAATGAGATCTGGAAATGTAGGTGATTTTGATGTAGATGCCGCATGCTGACTGACACTACTTGTCATTGAGGAGAATTGGATTCCCAAATACCATTTGAGATCATCAAGGTCTATTATAGACACAGATTCAAACATGATCATTCCAATTTCTTCAATGATTTACCTCTTAAATGCATCAAATTATTTCTTGGCGACCGAATTCTCCTCAAGATCTTATAATCTCTCCCTTGCTACTTATAGATCTTCTTTCATTGATTCATTATATTTTTGAATTTAATTATAATTCATCACTACTTCCTCCACATGTTGTGATAGAGAGTCAGATATATCCTCATCTAAATTCCTAGGCTAATTAACAAAAATGAATACCATAGCTTTATCCATTGCTTTTTCAGATAAACATTGATTTGAAAAATACTGGTTCTCTAGAACATCATTTTGTACTCTCGAAGGTTGATCTGACTATCCCATAGTCTGATCTACTATCATTGTTTGACTCTCATTCACTAACTATTGAACAATCTGTTCTGCTTACTCTACTCTATCTTCAATAGTTTGCACTCTAACTTCTTTTTTGTGATCAATTATTGTTGGATCTTCTGTTCCATGAACATTTTCAACATGAGTGATTTAATGTGATCCATCACCAATCACAGAAACAATTTCCAGCTCTCTGGATTAAAATTCCACTTTATTCTCCTCATCCATTAGGGATTCATCAAGATGAACCAAGCATGTTGCTTCTTTCGAAACCAAATCTTTCTCTGTAGCTCGCGGTTGGGTCCACATCCTGGGCTTCTGAAAAAGTCCTTGAGCTTGTTCTTATTATTATCATTCTTCTTCTTGGGTAGAAAACCTAAGTCTTCTCCTTGATGGTTAAGAAACCCCATCAGTACTGGACTCAGCTATCCCTTCTTTACTAGTAGCAATTCACTCCCCCTAAGGTCCTGATCTCTGGTCTTTCTCAACTTCTACAGGTTGAATTTTTTCCTTTGATGGTGCTCCGGAAAAATTACATGTTTTAAAAGGGATCATGCATTCATCACATTGTTGTGATGACACTTGAATCTTTCCTCTACTAAAGTAATCATCCCTTTTTTGAATAGGATCCTTGAAATTATCCATCCAAATGGATAAAACATCATCCTCACATCAGGTTGATAGCAGTAGTAAAAATTTATAAATAAGTACCATGGGAAATTTAGCTTAATATCACTCAGAAACAAAAAAGGTTGTACATGTGTTGGTAGAGTATCTTCTCCATCTTCACATCTCCTATAGAAATTTCTATTTGGATGAATTTTACAAGGATCTTGTTGTTATCTTTGAGAACTTTTACGAACATTTTCATAATGTTCGTTGACTTGAACATAAAATACATAATATCTTTTTAGTTGTGGGTCTGATCTCCAATCGATATATGGTCATAATGAAATACACATTCATATGAACAACTTAAAATATTTTACACTTCAGTTTATGAGATTGATAAGTCCTTATTCTCAATATTAGCCTACATCATCTCTTCCTCTTCTCCTAAAATAAAGTGCATGCTACCAGAAAAATACCTCAACTCAGCCTCATACAAGAATTCTGAAATTGCATTGTCACTAAAGAAGGTTTCGTGTTCTTGAAATGATAGGGCTTGTTTGGGAAGTAGGTTTTTCTGAACCAGCCACTCAAAATCAATACCATTACCCTGGAGGATTTTTATTAGCTTAAATTTCATTCCCTTCAAATATCTTAGTTCTCCTTCTTCAACACACTTACTCTTCTTCATTACCGAAGGTTCAATATTCTGAAGGTCCGAATGTATGTGGATTTCTGTGTTTAGGGTTTGGAATGGTAGACAAAGGTCTCAGGTTAGTCGAACGGTTTTGGGAAAATAGCAGGTAAGGTAGACGAAAGGGTTTTCTAACAGATGACGTGTTCTCGTTTCTTGTGTCATTGCATAATAATTACAAAAAATATTTAAATGAATATGTGGTTTGAAGCATACATTTAACCTCTAAAATTTATTAAAATATAGTATGATGAGAAAAAAATTGAAGAATAAAATAAATTAAACTTAAAATCACAATAAAATTGAATCATATTTATTTTAGAAATTAAATAAACCTAACTCCCCCTTTATAAAATCAAAACATGTAGTGGGTAGTGGTTTAGTGAAATAATCATCTAATTGATTTTTAGTGCTATAAATTATAATGATATATCCTTTTTAAGAACATTAACTCTTAGGAAATGATGTATAATATCAATATGCTTGGTTCATGAATGACTTATTAGATTTTTAGAAATATTTATTGCACTAGTCTTATCACATTAAATAGGTATATTAAAAATATTATATCCAATTTCCATCAGTGTGTTTTTCATCCACAACGCTTATGCACAACAACTGCCTACAGATACATATTCTGCCTCGGCTGTTGAGAGTGCAACTGAGTGTTGATTTTACTTGACCATCACACAAATGATTTTCCTAATAAGTGAAAGGTTCTTGAAGTACTATTTCTATCTATTCTATATCCTCCAAATTCCTTATCAGAGTATGATGTTAAATTAAAATCAAATGTTTTTGGGTAGAGAAAGGATTGAAAAAAAGTTCTATTGAAATATCTAAAATTTCTTTTGAATGCAATAAGATGAGATTCTTTAGGATTTTATTCAAATCTTATAGATAAACTTATAGAGAATAAAATATCAGGTCTTCTTCTAGTAAGATATAGTAAGCTACCAATCATACCTTTATATAACATGTTACCCATGAGTTTTTTAGATTCATCCAAATCATGCTTAATATTTGTACACATGGGAGATGAATTTGTCTTGATGTTTTTAAGACCAAACTTTTCCATTAAATAAATAATATATTTACTTTGATATAAAACAATTCCATAATTATTTTGATAAATATAAAGTACTGAAAAGAAATTTAATTCTCCCATCATGCTCATTTCAATTTTTTTGCATAAGTTCTGAAAAATCATTACAAAACTTTTAGTTTGTTGATCCAAAATTGACATCATCAACATATATGTGTACTAACAAAAAATTGAAACAAAATATTTTCTTAAAAAGATTTGGGTTTTCCAGACCAATAGTAAAAACATTTTTGAAATGAAAAGAATTTAATCTTTCATACCAGTCTTTTAGGTGCTTGTTTAAGGCCGTAGAGAGCTTTAGTAAGTTTAAAAACTGAATCTGGTTTTTGTGGATTTTCAAAACGAGGAGGTTTCTCTACAGAAACTTCCACCTTTAAATAACCATTGAAAAAGGAATATTTAATATCCATCTGATATAATGTTAAATTCATACGAGATGTATGAGATAATAGAATCCTAAAGGCTTCTAGTCTTGCTATGGGATAAAAGGTATTATCATAATGTATACCATCTTCTTCACTATAACCATTTTCTACTACTCTAGCTTTGATTTTAATTATGATAACATGATCATCTTGATTATTCATAAAGACTCATTTACTTCCTATTATGGGAAAACATGATGTTTTTTCCAATTATTTCTGAACTTTTTTCTTTAAAAATGTCTTTTCTCACATTTCATAGCTAACATCAAAAATTCATCTTATAAAGATTCATAAAAGGTATTAGGCTCTAATAAAGATAAAAAACAACGAATTATACTAAGTTTCCTAAATTTCCTCTAGGTTTAATCCATGAATATAGGTTCTGTATAAAATTTTCTAATGGATGATCCTTTAATGTTCTAGGCTTTCTAGGCAGAACACTCTTAGGATCATCAGTGTCATGTTCTTATGAACGGGACTGAATTTCATTCATATTTTTTTAGAGATAATTTTTCAGATTTTCAAGTATCATGTTGTTAGTAGGATCAGTAAACTCATCAGCTAGATCATTCTCTTTATTAAAAGGGTAATTTTTTTAAGACATCCAATTAACTGATTATTCAACAATCTGTGACCT
The DNA here is from genome assembly GCA_963277665.1 of Viscum album. Lineage (NCBI taxonomy): Eukaryota > Viridiplantae > Streptophyta > Magnoliopsida > Santalales > Viscaceae > Viscum > Viscum album. Next base: position 607,491,234 of record OY728129.1, on the reverse strand, counting down.
TTTATTGAAAATCCTATAATCTATTTATGTAGAAGAATATCCTAAAAATTTTCCTTCATCAACTTTTGGATGAAACGTACCATTATTATCCTTGGTGTTCAGGATATACACTCTGCATCCATAAAAAATAAGGTACATTACTTTAGGTTTTTTGAAATTCCAAAGTTCATAAGAAGACTTTTAAAAAATAGGCTGAATTAGAAATCCTTTCATTATATAGTATGTTGTACATACATCTTCTGCCCATAAATAGGTAGGTAGGAAATATTAATTTAGCAAGGTCCCAACCATTTCTTGTAATGATCTGTTTCTTCTTTCAACACTTCTATTTTGCTGAGGTGTTCTTGGTGCCGAGAAGGTGTGTTTAATACCCATGTTTGAGAAAAAAGAGTTAATGTCTTGATTCTCAAATTCTCCACCCTGATCACTTCATAATAAAACTATCTTAAAACCCTTTTTATTTTCAACAATCTTAAAAAACATCCAAAAACAGAAAAATATTCATTCTTATGTTTTAAAAAATTCACCCATGTAAATCTTGAGTAACCATCAACTAAAACATATACATATAGTTTACCAACCAAACTTTCTACTCTCAAAGGTCCAAACTAATCCATATGTATGAGTTCTAATGGATTTGATGTAGCAATTTTGTTAACATATTTGAAGGAAGATTTTTGTTGCTTACCAATTTGGTATGATTCACAGAATCTGTTAACATAAAATTTATGTCAAGGTAAATATGAAACTAATTGTTTTTTGGACAATATATTTAATGAATTTTTATTAAAATGTCTATGTATTCTATGCCAAATCCACGACTCATTTATTTTAGAAGTTAAATAGTTCTCTTTTTGTTACCACAGGAAGGTTAAATCCATAGTGTAGACATTATCTATTCTAGGGGATTTGAATTTTAAGTATATTATCCTTAAATGCAGAGAATGAGTTATTTGAGAAATCATCATAGTATCCATCATCACATAGTTGAGAGATACTTATCAAATTGTGCTTTAATCCTTGTACATATAGTATTATATTAATTGAGACATAATCTATACTTCCAACTGTCCCAATTCTAATAATTTTTTCTTCTAGCATTGTCACCAAAGTTGACTATGCCTCCATCTATTTTTGTCAGGGTGTGGAAATTTGATGATCATTCAATCATATGTCTTGAACAACCACTTTCCATATACCATTTGTCTTTTCCACTTTTGTGACCTGTTACCTACAAGGATAGATTAAACAAGAGTGTGTTTTGGTACCCATATTTGTTTTGGTCAAAAACTGTTATCTTTCAAAGGCATTGGAATCCAAACATATTTGATTTTCTCAAAATTATTATAATTAAATCTAGATAAAGTCTTTCACTAATGAACATGCTTGATTCCACATAATTGAGGCTTTCTGAAATAACAGTCATTAGAATAAAGTATCTTAATACCAAAATAGAAATATTTAACATTAGATATACTTTATTTTGGTTCGAGGAACTATGTAATTCTTGTATAGTTTGGGTTTTTCTCCCTTTCTTCAAATGCCAAATCGTTCCATTTTAATAACATTTTTTCCAAGTATTTCATTTAGAAAATCTTCTCTTTTTGTAAACATAAGAGAAATAGATTTATAAGTTTCTTCTTCTTTTTGTAGAATTAATATTATTTTCATGAATAGCATAGTTTGTTGTTGTTGAGTTGAATTTTTAAACATGTTATTGATGATGTTTAACTAATGTATCTCTTTCATTTATAATAGTGTCATGAATATGATTTAAGGATTTTTTCTTCTTTAAAAGGGAATCATATTTCTCATCATGCATTTTTCAGTAGGAAATAATTTTATTATTTGAGTAACTAGAGTCAGAATCTGATGATTAATATGGTTGTACCTCATCTTCCTTAGCTATAAAGCACATATCAGACTTCGAATTTGGATTATTTCTTGTATTATAATTAGATGGACTATTTGAGTATTCTGAGACACTCCATGTAGCCTCTGTTTCTCTCTTATATCAATTCTCATAGTTAGAATTCCTCTGATATCTATTTTATACATTTTTCTTATCTTCTTTTAATTGAGGACAATCAGGTCTTATATGAACCATTTTTTAACATTTATATCATCTTACATCCATTTCATCTTTATCATCCTTTTTGAACGTTTTTCTGAATCCTTTCTTCTTTCTGTAGATCATGATGATTTTTTTTGGCTATTTGAGCCAGTTTTATTTCAGAGTCAGATGAATCTATATTTCTTTTGATTTTTCACTTCTTGTTTCCTTTTCCTGATCTGCTTCTGTGATGTTACCTTTAAAGCACTGTTTTCTTCTAGAACCTTGTTATCTTCATCTTCATCATGCATTTCAACATCATACATCATTAATGTCTAGATCAGTTCTCTCATGGTCAGATCCTTCATAGGTGCTGATTGTTGAATTTCTTCTGATATTCCATTCCATTTTGTAGGTATAACTCATAGATCTTTTAAGGCATGATTATATTTATTGATAGGATCACCTCAGGATGTCACATTTTTGAAAAGTACAGTAAATATTCTATTTATCTGAGTGATTCCCTCTATATCAAACATTCTGAATGTATCAATAATTAATTTCATTGTTTCATATCTCATTTTACTATAATTGTAAGTACCTTCATAGGCTACTACAATTGTCTGGCACATTTCATATGCTGTTGGGAACTGTGATACACGATTGAATTCATCTGGTCCAAGACTGCAAATGATAGCATTCATTGCCTTTGAGTGTTCTATCATATTCAGCTTCTATAGTAGTATCACATGTTTTTGGTTTCTCAAGAATCGTATAGAGAGATAAATTTTTGAGTACACATTGTATCCATGATTTTTCAAATATATAATCATCCTTGATTTACAGTAACCATAATTATCTCCATTAATGTATGGAGGTTGAACTATTGACAAACCTTCCCTTAGGTCAGTCATTTCCATCTTACTGTAGATTTTATTCTTTTAGCCTGTTAAGGCTCTGATGAAAAGCTCATCCTCTGTTACCATATGTTAGGTTGGATTGACTATGAAAATAATACAAGAGGGGGGTTAATTGTGTCTTTTAAAATTATTCCTCGATTCTTCCTTAAAATAGTAGACACAGCTTGAGATTTTTCTTGGAATAGATAATATGCAGTAGATAAAAAAATAGAACAATGTAATTTATAATGGTTCAAGGAACGAATATCCCCTAGTCCACTCTACCAATCCCCATCTCTACTGGAATAGTGAATATAACTAGTAAGGTCATCTTATCATAAGAACATTCCAAAACTATGTAAAGTCAGTTGTCACCATTACAATAAAGGATTTATAGAACAGAGCATTCTAGTTCTTTACAACAGAGAACCGAAATCCACAGCTTAGTGCGAGAAGCTGATACTCTACCACGACTAAATACGAGCATCCGGTACTCATGATAAAAGATGTTTGTTTATATAAAAACAAATTCAGCTCACAGTTTCACCAACACACAACTAGTAATAGATGAATATTTGTCTTTTGAAAAGAAAAAACCTTGGAGGATGTCTGAAGAGATCTGGTTGCACAGAAGATCATTGAATCTTTAAGAACAACAACAAAAACATAGCATTGTATTCATATAATTAAAAGATATCTTCTAGATAAAGTTCACGTTACTGTGATTCATGATCGCTGGAGAATTGAAAAATAATTTTCACAAATGATTGATTGATTTCATAAACCAAAAAGTCATCTGTCTTTCTAGATGAAAACACAAAAGAACATCTAACATGCTGAAACTTCAGCATGATTTTTTATATCTGTAATAGAGGCCTACGAAAAATAAAAGAGACGTCATAACTCCCCTTAAGAATAGGAAAAAAAATCTCCAATGTAATTGGTTCTTTTAATAGATTACAATTTCATGCTAAATCAGTCTGTAACATGCTTTAAATGATGCTGATATTCTGTAGAGACCGTTTCATGAATCTCCGATAAAGACATAAATTTCAAATTCTCGACGTTGAAAAGTAAAATGTAGTGTTCCTTCAGTAGAGTACAAAACAAAAAACATATTATAGATTATGAACATATGTTTGATGATCCAAATGTGTTTATTTTCAAATGTATTATTGATCATCCATACATTTCTATCAAAATGTAGGGTTTAATAAAAAAGTAAGGATCCTGATCCATACGTTTTTTGATACAAACATAAGGTTCATTGTGAACGTAAGGTTCCTCAACCATACTTTTCTGATATTGTTGCCTGAAGTGTTCCATTCAAATGTAAGGTACATTAACCATAATATTCTAATAATGTGTGGTTTGTTCCATACGTTTCTCTTGCTGATGAATAAAATGAACAGTATTTTCCACAAAACGACAATCGTTGAATAGTGTTTCTATAATACATTTAAGAGCGTTCTGCACACTTTATCAAATTACTTGTGAATAAATATGAATTATAAATAATATTAATACCCTGAAATATAATCAAAATAAAATCATTATAATAAAAAACAAGGTTATTTGTGAAAATGAAAATCATCATAAAATAAAGAGTATTTTGGAGACAACATATGCCCAACACAGACTTGGATGAGTATATTAGTGATCTGGTAGTGGTATCATTCTTATTTTGAACACCATGTTTGACGATGAAAAAATAAACTAAACTATGATGTTTTTTAGGGATAACTTGGCCATTATGTTTCTCCTCCTTATGGAACCTTCAAGATAAATTTAAGGATTATAATTACATTTACCCCAAGATACATTGTTCATAGAGAAACATAATTATCTAATTACTAATGTTGTTACCGTGTCTAGGTCGTATTGGATATATAGTACGTACCATCGGCATACAGTGGGTTTTTTTGGTAAATTTATCATCATGTGTTTATGATTTAAAATTTCCATTATTTAATGTTTCCTTCTAGAAAACAATTTTCCAATAAAGATGTATCATTTAGAAATAGTTATTAGAGTTTCATTCTTATAAATACTTTAAATATTTTTGTATTAAATTTTATATGAAATGGAATATTTTGGGAGGAATTGTATTGGGTATAGTCTCACACCCAACTTACCCACATATGTGAAAGTAGAATTGATAATTTTTTCATAGGTTTTTATAAAACATGTATAGCTAGTAATTTGGGTTCTTAGTGGCCCTTATTGGTGAGATGCTGTGGAGATGGATTAAGGGTGATTACCCTTTACATGAGGTGGTTATTGGGATATTCGTTTGGATTTATTCCCTTTTGTTAGCCATTAGACTTTTGTTTATACGTTGTACTAAAATTCACAAATAGTTTAAGAAATATGGTGTTCAAATTTTCTAATTTAGTTTATTTGTTATTTTTGGTTTTTTTTATGTTTCTAAGCTCAGGTAAATAGTTCCCAATCCCTTATGTATGACAACTAATCACCTGTTAAAATACATAGGTATTGGTAATTCCTCTTAGGCCTTGTCATGGTTAGGGTCATGTGCCATTTTGGATAGTAACTAGATCTAGTTCTAAAAATCATGTATCAAATGGGGGTTCGATATATTTGGTCCATGGTATTTTGGAATGAGATGGGTAGACCAGAGCAAGGATTGTCTAAAATATATGTTCTAGTTATGAGTATCCTATGTGGCCTGCACACCTCATCTATGCATTTTAGTCATTGAAGTTTCTCGTTTTTTGGGAACCAAAATGAGAGTTGGGTCAATAGTCCCAATGATATCGCATGGCCTGGAATTCCATGAAGTGCTAGAGATATGGTCCTATAACACTCATTGTGATAGAGGCAGGATTGGCATATGACCACCAACCTTATTTTCACATCACCCACTAGTACTAGTTTACCTCTTATGAGAAGCGTCTGTTGTTTGTTTGGGTTTTGGAAATCATTTTTAAAAAAAAATTGGAATCATGTTGACATTGTTTTAATGTAAAATAGACTTGGTTTTATAAAAAGTGATTTTTTTCACATAAATTTCTATTAAAGAAGAAATGAATTAATTTATTAAATGGTGTAAATTAATTTTAGGAATTTATTTAAAGAAAAGTCATATAAAAATCCATTTCACGGAGGTGGGAATTGTATACAATCTTATTGGATATTCATAAAATAGATATCTGGTTTAAGTATATTAATATTATTTGAACGAATGAATTATGTTATAGTGGGTTTTTATAATTTGTTTTAAATATTTTTTTCATATAAAAATTGAATGATGTTTTGAATGTGATGGAGTGTTTTGGGAGATCTGTGTGGAGTATTTTATGAGATCAGAATTGTTTTGAAATGGGTTAATTTTTTTGGATTTAATAATTAAGACATAAAAGTGTGTTTTTATTTGATATTTCTTACTTTTATAAAATGGCTTGTGATATTTTGATATTTTTTAGATGTTTGGGTTATTGGTTTTTAGAAAGAGAATGTGTGGGTAGAATTTTATTATTTTGAAAAGGGGAAATGTTCATTTTTGGTCTTTGGTATCCTTATGGGTGGCCAAATGCATGCGTTTAAAAATAAATATAGATGGTTAATGGTACGACTGTATGTGTGTTGGGTGGATATAATGAGGGTGACTTGGGAAGAATAGAATCATGCATGTGCGATTCACATATGATACCATTGGTAAATGTGCTAACCACCAATCTCGTTTACATTCAATGAATTGATTTTTTAAGTAAAAATGATGTTTTGATAACCAGTTCATGAGGGATTTGTATTTTTTTCTTTTTTGGGTATGTTGTGGGATATTTTAATTTGATAACCCCTCTTTTTTGAATGATGTTTTTTTATTTTTCCCAGGTAAGTTGGGGTGAAGTTTTGGTTAGTTGTATTTTATGAGAATTGTTTCGTGATGCCTTTGTAGTAGTTTCCCTGTGTGTTCGGATCAGGTTTCTGATACATTTTTACCAAAATTCCATCTTGATTGTTTCCATTGATTATTCTTGTTATCTAGGGGATTCCCCCCTAAAGAGTTACTTCATGATTGAATTGCGTCCAATGGTGATTTTCCACTCGTTGATCCTATAGTTGATCAAAATAAGTAATTTCATTATTAGAATTTGAGATTGAGTCTACCTGTCATTTTTTAGTAATGTGTATGCTCTTGTATCATGAGATAGGTTATGGAAGGATGAAATATTACTTTTCTCTTATGTTGTCTGAGTTGTTAAATGTTATTTTTTACATCGTTGTGTCTGTAGGCTATATCTGGAAGTAGTAAAGGGGAATTCCGGTCAGGAATGGTAAATAAGTCCATAGATGACTATTTTTACTATACTCTTTACTATCCTTTGGGTAATTACTCATATTCCCAAACAAAAAAAATTTCATCTTAGGCCACTATTGTGGAATATATGGTCATTTGAGGATGTAGAGTTGATTTCGGTAATCTCAAACATCATGGTATTCAGATCAATGTACCACTCCATTTAATGTCTATATTTGATGTAAGGGTCATTTTTATGGTGTCTAGTTGTGTTTTATTTACATTTTGGGTTACAGTTTCATGCTACAGATCATTTCAAGGGATTCTACCTAAATGTATTCTGGTTTATATTCTGATATTTTCTGAATTTCTTATTCTGAGTGAATGTGAATTATATGTGTTCATTCTTATATTATATCATATTCGGTATTAATGAGGTGTTTAATGTGCATATTAAAAGATCATACCTTCATTAGGATCCATGAAAATGTGAGCAGTTTGCAGGATGCGTTCTTTATTAATGATATTATTGGATCGTGTAGAGGTTTTTTGGGGTGTGAGAAGAAGATGTTCCATTAAGGTGGTTTTTGTGCCTAACAATGAGGCAGGAGAAGCTTCAATCATCTATGAACTATATTTGGTTCCTAGAGTAATGTTGGAATTTAGTCAAGTAATCTATTTGTGTAAGGGATCTTGGATTAACTTCTACTTATAGTGTCGGATGTAGAGACAGTTTGAGTTTTAGATGTTGTAGTTTCATTCCATGTCAACCGAAGTGGTGGAAGTGGACATGTGGACTCTGTTCCATAGGGTTTCAATATGTGTTGGTGTAAAAGCCTCTACATGGTTATATGGAGGCCATGTGGTTGGGTTTTCTCAAAACAATTCCCCGAAACCTTTTGGGTGTAACACTTTGAATAGGTTTTCATATATGAATAACCTGGTAGCCTCTTATTGATCTCGGACTTGGTGGGACACCTATGAGGATGGTAGTGTTCATGAGAGTGATATACAGCTTAGTGTATCTATTAGTTTGGAGTTTTGCTGACTGATCCCCCCTTATATTGGGTATTGGGTACTATGGGGTCTTTTTCATGTCGGCTCATGCTAGTTTATTAAGACAGTTGGTTCTTGTTGTGGGGATACCCACAATGTGTCTCATGTATGTTCTCATTGAATAATTAAAATATTAATCTATCCCTTATGGTGGGATTTTTAGTTGGGCCTCCTAGTGTTATTGTCCCAGTTATGTCGTGGGAAATTATGTTTTCCCATATAGTGGGGAGTCTATCTGGACTTCCCAGTGTTGGTGTATTGGTTTAATATCGAGTGTTAGTTCATTTCTATGGTGGGAGTTGCTTAGGTCTCCATGTATTAGTAATTGGGATATAATAATAATTTTCATGGTTGTATTTAATCTCATTTGGAGCTATCTAACAACCATCTTTCTTTAATGGTAGACATTGAGATTAGATTGCTTCCAATTTTTTTCAGGATGAAATGATGTGGTAGCATCATTTTAAATCATTTTTATTTTTAGTAATATTTCTTGAGGTTCATATGGTAGTGTTTAGGAGGTTTTTTCATTTATTTGGATTGATAAATTTTCATATTTCATGATTGATTATTGAATTTTTGGTTGGTGATATTATCGTTTCCAATGTTTGATCAACAAAAGGTGTTTTGGCCTTTAGCGGTTGGTGACCCTTAGTATGGGATTCCGACATGACATATAGAGTTATCTCTTGGTACTCCATTCTTACTGATAGTTTTCTTAGTGTCCTTCAATTAGGAACCCCCTATTGAGCATGGAAATAATATTTTCTTTTCTTTTTTCGTATAACCATGTTATGGCTTTACTGGGGAGGAATGATTTATTGTGGATGGAATTGTCACACTATGGATTTAGTTTTCACTTTATTCTTGTCCTCAGTCATTTTCATGGTAGCCAGGTGTGTCATGGTCAGAATATTGTGGCAGTATTTTCACTTTTAAAAGATAAATATGTCCCTTCAAGGTTCCCCATAAATCCCCCTAAATTACCCTTGAATTCCCACTTGGCTCCCCTTGAATTTGGAGGAAAATGGAATGTTTTGGGTGGAAATAACTGGTTTCATAGAGTGGTAGTAAGATTTACTAAATCGTGCAACCAAACCCTCCAAGATGTCCACAAAAATAATACTTTTTTATTTAATTCCTATTTTTACATCCTGGTATAACCCTAGTTCTCCCCTTTATTCCCCCATTCGACAATTATAGCCATGGAAGTATCCCAGACTCCCCAAGCTCCTTTGGAACCTAATTTTGAAGCGATTTTGGGTGTGGAAGATCAATATTTCATCAAGTGAGTGAATTAATTATTTGTTTCATCCATTTACATACCGTCTCTTCCATTATTATTGAAGTTCTAAATTTCAATAAAATAGTGAATTATGCCTTGGGTTTCTTTTTGAGTTTCATGGTTCAATATTCATTGTTAGGGTTCATTTTCTATCCATTGATTTGGACCGGTATTGCTATTTAAGTTATCCTAAAAAATTTAGGTTTTTATCATCCAACATAGTTTATTTGATGTGTATAAATTCTTTGATGAGTAGTCGTTGATGGATTTATTTTTTTATAATGTTTATCATTTGTTTTGTGTGGTGAAAAAAATTAATTTAATTGGTTAAGCGTTTAATTTAAATGTAGTTTTTTTTAAATGTGTTTTTTTTCATGTGTAACTCATGTGGTGACATTTGAGGTCATTAAATAACACATGAAAGTAATTTAATAATTTAATCTGGGACTGAAATGTATGTTTTGGTTTGGTATTAGTGTTCTTTTTTTCCTTGAAAGAGGGTTTTCAAATGGATTATGCGTCCAAACCATTGTTATACACCTCATAGTTGTTTTATAAAAATATCAAATGATTTATTGAGATACATAAAGTATGAAAAATATGGTGAGGTACTATTTTGGTGGCTTTCTATTATTAAAATGGGGGTTTGAAAGGGAAATTCATGATTTGTGATGTCATATGTTTTGTTAATTCTTTAAAAATTATTGGAATGATTGATTAAATTGAGATAAAGGTGGGAGACATGTTTGTGGGATGTTTTGGTGAGAGTATGATGTTAAAATGAATTTTAAGGTGAAGATATATTTTTTGACATGTTTGTGGAATTTTTAGTTTGTGTATAAATTTTCAATGGTATTTATAAGTGCAATTTGAATTTTATAACATTTGAAACATGACTTAGCACAAAGAGAGAAACCCAGGTATCTAGGCGGGAGAACATGGACATCAATGCTAGTGATCAAGTAGTGGTAACATCAATGTTTAATATATAATGTTTGATGATGACAATACTAACTAATATATGATGATGTTTGATGACAAATTTTCCATTCGGGGTTCACTGCGAAGTGGATCGTGCAAGAGATGGATATTGTTTTGAGAAAATATTACCTCGAGATATGATGTTCATAGATCCCCAAAACCATCTAGATCCTAAGGGTGTTTCATTGACTTATTCCCAATAGATATATTGTAATTACCATCGGTATATGGTGGTTATAGTTGGTAAATTTGGCCTTGTGTATTTTTTATTTAGAAGTTTTCATTTGTTGATGTTTTCCTCTTCAAAATTTCTTTCATTTAAAGAGATATCATTTAAAAAAATTTACATGCATTGTTTTCATATAAAAAATTACACGTTTTATTATTAAAATTATTATCACATGGAATATTATTGGAGGAATCCTTTTGGGATTAGGCACACACCTTACGTGATCACTTGTGTGTAAGTAGACTGGTAAATGTTTTTCCCATATTTGGTTATTGATTTTTAGAGCTAGTGGTTCATGTTTCTAGTGGCCCATCTTGGAGTAGTGTTGTTGAGATAAATTAAGGGAGATTTACCATTATAAGAGGTGGTTGTGGGGCTATTATTTTGGATATCTCTATTTTGTTGGTCTTTAGGATTTTTTTAAACAATGTAATTCAATTCTGAAAACAATTTAAGAAATGTTTTGTTCAAATTTTTAGATCATTTTTATTTATTATTGCTGGTTGTTTTATGATTCATAACTCGGGAAAATCATTCACAAACCCTTATGTATGATACTCGGGCACATGTTTCAACCCATGGGGATCTTGAAAGACCATATGGACATATCATGGACTAGCCCAGGTGTCATTTTCGACGGAGAATAGATCTAGTTCGTGAATAACGAAACATGAGCGGGTATCCAATTTGATTGATTTGTGTTTAGTTATAGTTTATATCCCATATAAAATCTCAGAATATAGATTATACTGTGGTTATTTTATATTCATGTATTAAAATTATTTTATGGGGTGGAGTAAGAAATAAATCTGATTTTCTTGTAAAAGATAATGCCTCTTCTTTGGGAAATTCAATTAGGTTTCCACTAAAGGACTAATTTTGTTTTCATTATACCCAAAATGAGTATTATTGGATGAAATAATTTAATTATAGATAATATTTGTTCATTCATTCTAATATGAAAATGTATTGAGAGGTTTGAATGAGTGAGGGGTGTCATCTCCGTATTATAGTGGAAGAGTGGAATACATATAAATTTTAAAAGGTAAACACTATCTAGAGGTATCAATAACATCGTGTGCCTACAAAAAAGGATAATTTATGATAAAATAGATGATAGGTGTATAATTCCTATTAAATTGATTTTGAATGTGTTTCTAGGTTATTTACCATGGTGAGTTAAATTTTAATCACTTTCTGATATCATTTTCATCTTAATAATTGCAATTAATTTGCATCATTTTACTTAAAAAGTTTTCTCTAAAACTAAGTTCAAAAGTCCCAGAAATAATTTAATATTATTATTTTAAATGTGTTATACATTTTTAAAATTTTAAAAACACATGTAGCCCAAAATAATTTCACACTATTCCTACAAATGGGACATGACAACATGTTTTTAATGTGAAAATGATCAAACATTTCCAATGTTTTTATAAAACATTTCAATTGAAAATTAATGAGAATTACTAAAATAGTATTAATAATCCTATAATATAAATATATATGCTATAGAAAAATTAAAATATATTTTATCTATATAAAGAAATTATATGAAAATTTTGGTTTTAATTAAATTTTAATGTTATTCACTATTCAAAAAAAATTAAACATATTCGAAAAATACCAAATATTTACCCAAGTTATATATATATATTAATAATTAAAAAAATAATTCCAATTATTCATATTATAATCATTAATGATGAAAAATTTATATTTAATTTTGTTGCAACATTAATAGGTTGTAAAACTACCATTTAAAAAAATACATCTTTTTATTCGTAAAATTGGATATATTTTCATCTAAAACATATCTAAAATATTACATGAGTATTAAAAAATATAATGGAATATATATTATATATTATTCAAAAACAATTTAAAATATTTTTAATTCATTAATTGATATCATTATTTTTTAAAAAAAGTAAACATTTTCATTGAAAAGAAATTTCTTAATTTTCAAATAGTTCTTAAATTAATTTCTAACAAATTGCCAACAAAATTATTAATTCTAAAAACATGCTTCAATTTTTTAAAACATTTTGGTAATATCATCCGCATAAAAAATTATAATATTAAGGGTATAGTAATAATAATGTTATTATAAAATATTAATAGTTTATTATAGTTTGGTAAAACATTTCCATCCTTATAATGTAAGATATCGAAGGAATATTACATTGTTTGTAACAAAAGATAAACATGGTATTTATATAGTTGATTCTAATATAAATGGATCTTTTAGTGAAATATTATCGTTGTGTTGTCTGAAAGCAAATACACACATAGTTATTTAATGTAATATTATCAATATTTAGTGTTACGTGAAATAAAGAATATCTAAAAAATAAATTATTTTTAAAACAAACTAACAAAATATTGGGGTGCTACTTTTTAATTGTTTAATTTTAAATTAAATTCAACTAATTCAATGAGTTTAATTTTATAAAATTGATTCTAATTTTTAATTAATATATTTATTAATAGCTAATAAATTCAACTAATGGATTTTTCATGATTAAGAGTTATTGTAGTAACTTTATGTCACCAATATAAATGTAAAATTGATTAATTATACTTAATACTAATGGTTTAAGGCTTGAAATTCGTTCTAACACATGAATTTATTTCATTTAATGAGAATAATTCATCAAAATATATCCAAAAAATATGAAAAATTTTCATTTATTATTGATTTGGACAATTAAAATACTTTATGAAAAGAAAAATATAAAATGACACATTCATGTTTTTACACTCTTATTATATATAAAAATATGGATAGAAATATGTTACTAAAATAATATAAAATGTTATATTGAAAATGATAAAAAACAATTTTTGATGGAAATTTATTTATAAATATTATTGTTGATATAATTACATTAAATTCACACTCTATAATGACACAATTATTTTTTCAGCAGTTGAAACAGTATGTAGATTCTTTTAGAAATACTAAATGTATATTTTTTTTGTTTATTTATAGTGGAATTTTAATTTTATACATTAATATAACATGTTCGATAAGTTTAAATCATTTACATTCAAATCCCATGACATCCATGATTAGTGTATGTTCAAATTAAATGAATTGTGTAAAAAAATTACACTACATCTATTTTGATGATAAATAATATTTTATTAAATAATTTAATAATTATTTAAATATATAAATATGATAGATAAAATTATAATTTTATACAATTTACCACTATTTCCATTTATTATATAATTTTCAACTTGTTTATGTAATTATTAAAATTTAATTGTGAGAATTAGTTTAGAATGTTTAATGTAAAATATAGTTAATAGACAGGTTAATAAAAAATAAGGTTTTATGTAATATATGAACAAATATAAATATTAAGGGATTATTATATACCCAATATATCCTAAATATATTTTTATTCATGTTAGTTTGGATATATATTAGATGATTCACAAACATGTTATATCATAATAATTCTTTGTATTTTTTAAAAATGAAATTATTGTTTTTTTGAATGAAAAAATGTTAAAAGATTTAAATTCATAATAATCATATTCTTGTAATATTGAATGATAAATGTTTATAAATATCTAAAATGATAAATTTAGGGGGGGAAATCTATTTTATTGAAACATTTTTGTCTATGAGAATGTAAAAAACACTGATATCATAGTAATTGACAAAAGGGATAATATATGGTTAAAAAAATAGATAACAGTGATAAAATTATATATAATAGATGAACATTTATATTATGAAAGTATATATAATCCTATAAAAACTAAATTATAATTACATGTAATTTTTTTCAATTTTAAATGGAAAAATAATATATATTAATTTAATACTTTATGAAATTCGTTGAATTCCCCTCCCCTCACTTATAGAAAATTCACTCTCTCTCTCATATCCTATCAATGAATCATGTTCTAATTGGTTGGGAAAAACAATAGCCAATACCCTCCCTAAAAACACTGACCATGTTATCGTGGTTTTATTTTGGGAATAATACCATCAAAAATATAATACGGTGTAATGAAAAAGCAGTTTGTCAAATAAAAGCTATAGGTTCTAAAAGAATATTTTTGTTTTATTTATTTTTATAACTCCTTAAAAATATTTCATATATTATTAGATAATAAAACTAATATCATACCAATAAATAATTAATGTTATATTATTTTAGATACCTTATAACCGTGCCCTTATTTTGTTAAATTCGAAATGAATATATTTTTCATTTTTTCAATGGACCACAACCTCTCAAACGGATGCATTTCATTTAATACTGCATCGTATCATGTTTAAATATATATATTATATTAACTAAATAATAAAAATATTATAAATATAATTTATCATATATTTTCTTACCCACAATCTATTGAAATATTATAATTCTGTTCGTGCGTACATTTGGATTACCACCTCGATAAAGCGATGTGATTTTATTTCATCACATCATCACATTGATGATAATTATAATATTATTAATGTTACAATATTATATTTATAATATATAAATAAATATTTAAGGTTCATAAAGTACTTAATTTCTTTTAATTTTATTTTAATAAAAGTATCATTACTTATTTCTACATACAATCAATCATTAAGATAGTAAAAAAAATTTCTAAAAAAATTATTCCATGGATGGTTTAAATATAAAAAATTTTGTATTAAAATTATAATTACTTTATTTTTATTATTCTCGATATTATGAAACTATTAAACTACTAACCATGGTCTACACAGAGATTCTATTTTAAAATTATGAACAAAAACCCCCCAAAACTCTTAACATAGATTATAATTAATAAATAATTAAATATTTTATTAAATTCAATGAAATAAATGGTTTTATGATATGGTATTAATACAACTATAATTATTAAATAAATATAATAATTCTTATAATATTATTATATAGGTGTTAAAGGAATGACATAACACGTAAAAACTAGATAAAAGGGATTTCATCTCAATTTCACTTCATTTATGTATATTTTAATTCTTTACTGCTAATTTTTTTTCTAAACTGCAAATAAATACCAATTACATGTTACAATATTAATAAATCATAAATCATTGTGTTATATATTCCAATTTATTATTCTTAAAATAACATTACTTAACTTTAATAATTATTAATGTATTTCATAACTATTTTCCATTCCTTTGGTTATACTACTTCATTGACATTGTTATTTTATGATTATTTAGGAATTGATATCAAAATTATTTATATTATATTAAATATTTTTTTGAGTGTGATTTTATTAAAAATAATCTCATAATTAATTAATTCTCAACTCAATGATATATCTTTTCTAGGGGTTATTCATATTAAACCATCTTTATATAGGACATGTGTAACGCCGTGACCCCTGAAGCCCAATGTCGGTGAATTATTTTAATACATTGGCATGATTACAAGGAGTCAAGTACCAAAGTACCGATCCGTGTAGCAGTCTTGGAAAATAGATTACAAACCTTAATGTTACCTAACAATTTATAACATACGAGACAACATAAATAATCCATTATGAAATCCATTATTCTCCTAGTTTAACCTCACATCTCAATCACAATATACTTTTTGGAATCCAGAGAAAAATAAAACATAGAAAGGGGTGATCTCATATTCTCAATAAGGATAAAAATATAGTAGAATTTTTCATAAATAAATAGAAACATTTATGGAAATGTAAAATAATAAATCAAATGACTTTTAAAATTAAAAATTAGCATAATATGGAACATTTAAATCAAATAATTCCATTTTCATTTTTACATGGAAATTCTAATAGACGAATAATCACATGAAATATCAATAGCCACTTTCATAATGATGGAATGCATAATTCTATACATCATAACCACATAGTCAATGTCGTGATCCAATACTACAAATATTATTTTTTACAAGGCCTTGTGTGAGGAAACATGATTGTCTCATGAGACCTACGGATGCATGAAAGAGATATAGCAGGATCCACTAGTCACTTACTAAGTCCAATGCATTCTTCATGTGAAAATGTTTAAAAATAACATAAGAAATCATATCAAAACAAGCATAAAAAATGTAAATACATTATCCATAATCCATGAATGGTATAAAAATAACACATTCATAGTCAAAAATATCACAAAACCTTCAATACAATATGGAAGATTTGTATGATAATAAATCAACTTCAAACATATTTAAAATCCATCATAGGAGGTTTATATATATATAAATGATTTATAAAACTTTTTGTGGGAAATATGCCTTTTTCATAAAAACATTTAAATGTCACAAAATTTAGAAAGGGAGACATTAAAATATATTTTTGAATCAAAGTGTCCCACACAACTTTGAAAATATTGAATGCAATTAACATTTAAAAAACATTCATGTCCATATAAATAATTCGATAAAAACAATTTTCAAAACATGGACATTAATAATACTGATTTAAGAGAACAAATAATTAAAAAATTTAAAATGATTTATTAGTAAAAATTTCCATTAATATTAATCTATTTGAAAAGTCCCTTACGAACCATGGAAATGGATAATAAATATGTTCTAGTATATACTTATGTAAAAACAACATCAGAAAATAATGAAATTGTGAAATTAACCCTTACCTTGTACATTCCTTTAGTTGATGGTATGTTTAAACTAATGTATAAAGGCCATAGTATGTTATCAAATTGTACCAGAACCATATTAATATTTGTGAAATCATACATGATTCATTAATCACTTTATACTACCTATTTAAAAATAATTTCCATTAACATTTCAGGTAATAATCACATTCCTTATCGTAAGTATTTTAACTTATTATTCATGATCGCATAATTTAGATCATAATTTGAATACTACTAGAATATAAACCTTGATTTATATATAATATATAATTATAATATAATTATTTATAATAGATAGATATATGAAATGTAAAACATCGTTTATGGGGACAGTAGACTATATATACTCATAAACGTTGTTTCTGTTTTCATATCGTATTGAACAGAAGTAAGTCAATAAGATATATGTAAGTAAATAAATAAAAACATATATATATATATATATATCTAATAGCATTATTATTTCAAATATTACATACTTATTAATAATATATTTTTTTTATAATCGTCGATGAATGATGAATATGGAAATGAATCTCATCACGTCGTGGAGACTATAATCCATACGTATGAATGAGTGACAATATAATTTCCTTAATGATGTAGGATTGGATGGTATAATTACCTTATAGAGACATTATCATGTTATTTTTATTATTATATACACATTACACATCATTATATCCGTCCACATAACATAGTGTGGAATAGAAAATTACACAACGGTGTGGAGAAGGTAAATCTTATGTACGCACTCATCATGACATTATCCTTCATAGGATGAATAAAATAATGAATATGGTTGTGTCATATATATAATAACATCACAGTAAATATAAGGTATTGTAATTATTATTTTGGTATGGTAATAACCAAGAATGATTAAGTGGAAGAAGAATGGAACTTGAAAGATGGTGGTTAAATCATTGCAACTTCTTCAGGTTTATTCATTTAATTTGATAAAAATGGCTCCATAGGATGGCTTTATTACCAAATAAATACCTCTAGAATGATGTTAGGATAATAGGAAGTATATTTTTGTAGGATTTGGATGAGCCAAATGACTTTAGTTGTGTGAATATGAGACAAGGTGAAGTGCCTTTTTTTAAGATGGGTGAGGGGGGCTATAGGAAAAGAATGAAATATTATTTTATAATAAATTTATTTTCAGATAATAATTTGTCAAAATGAATAATTTAAACTATAATATATAGATGGGTCATATATCACTTAAAAAATTGGTTTTATATAGGTTTGTGTCACTATATTAACCTTATATTTTATATTTAACACTTATTTAAATAGTTTGACATTTATCGTGTATCTTTGTATTTTAATATTATATGGTTAATAATATTACTATAATCATCCAATATAACCCAAGTAGGTCAATAATGAAATATATAATGATATTTAATCCATTTTTCCTATAATTATATTTTTATGAATTAAATACCAATTAATAATATAATATTTGTTTTAAAAACACTTTTATGTCAATTATGACATTATTTGATAATGGTTTTTTTAAAGTCCTAAAAACTTTATTACCAAGAAATAAATAAATTTAATCAACCATAACATGTTATAGTAAACTATAAATTTTTATGATGACATCAAAACTTTTAAATAATATTTATTTTATTTTTTATAATATCATTTATATGATTGTTTAATTAATAAAGATAATACTGCTTCATTATTGTGTCATATATAAATATAATTATTTTATGTCTAAAAATTTAAAATAAAATATCATGAGGTAGGAAATATTTTTATATTTCTAATGAATATCTATAGTCGAATAGATCTATTATATAACCTCATATAAGGATTGATTTACTAAAAGATATTTGCTTTTGTTATTTTTTTCATTACATTAGATTATTTCATACAAAATGCCATTATCACTCCCATGTGGCTCAATGGGGTCCCAAAACTGACCCAAGGATTCCCATGGTCAGATAGTTATCATCTAATATGGATAAGACATGTGTTAGGTTAATTCGGTATTATTATAATATTTTTTTGACCTTATTTAATGGATTTACCCATTTAACCACAGTAAATTAAATATTTACTGATGTTAAAATTTATAATTCCTAAAAATAAAATTTACATTTTTAAACTATTTGTACCTCCTAATATAAAATATTTAGTCCATTTTTCCAAATTCAAAACAAATAAGTTGCAGCGAATAATAAAAAATTAACTCCTGTTGTCAAAATAAAAAGCGTGTTTTTATGAAATAATAACTATCAAAGGATTGATTCTTGTTTTTGTCAAATTTAAATATAAAATTAATTATATTGACATAAATTGTATTAAGTTATAAAAATTTAATCTAATTATACTTATAGAACATTAAAATGCATAATTTATCAGTATTAATTATTTCTATTAAAAAAGATGTTTTTAATTAAATTTACTAATTTTCTCTTTTCATCAAAATATATAAGTTATCAGAAATGTATTAAATATTTATCCAAATTTAATTTATATGTCTCAATTTTAATAATAATATTGTAAAATTGAATATATAAAAGTTTCAAATATCAGATTTAAAAAGGGTTCTCTATTTAAAAGATGTAAAATTGTTTTTTTAAATCATTTTGATATTACATTATGACTAAGAAACTCATAATATTGATTCTAAAATTATAAGAATTATATAAAGTTCAAAATTCAGATTATAATATTCATAACCACTTTTGAACGGCTAGTTTGGTATGGTAATTTGTTCTTGAACTTAGTGTTGTGTGTAGTGCAAATTATTCAATTACATTGAAGAAATAACTTACTATAAAATCATTGGGTGTAACATTTTCCCATACTTCAATAAATTTCATCCTAAGAATTTGAAATTTTTCTTCAAAAATAAAAGGTTAAAAATAGAATATACCATTGTGGAAAAACCGACCTAAAAAATTGGCTAAATAAAATTTAGTCTTAATAAGAGGAAAAGGGAAATGAAAGGGTCACCACCAAATTATGATCTCGATTAAGAGAACATTGGTGGAAATTGGAGACACATAATTGGAGGAGGAACCTAAATATTTATAGGGTGTGATTGATTTCATCAATAAAAAAAAGTGTAAAATTTAGGGCCTCAAATCCATCTATCAATGATGATTTAAAATACCATCGGTTCAACACAACATAAGGTATTAGGATAACACATTTTTTGTTTTAAGATCCCTTCCCCATAGTTAAAAAACTAACTTACCCGTATAATAAAAGCGAAGAATTATATGTATATATACATGACTAGTAGAGTTTAATCCTTCAACTATTCCCAACCAAAAATGTCACGACCCATCCCCCGGGGCATGTGTCATGACTACTCCAATCCCGCCATCCAGAGGCCTAGGGTTGGCGACTATCAAAAAAGGCATATTTCCCGAAAACGTGGAAATCATTTCCTTTATAACCTGAAACTCACAAAATATATCACATAAATAGATACAAAATACTTATTAAACTGTATAACTAATGTGTGTTGAAAAGTAAAAGGGGTCGGAAATACAATCCCAACTGTAAAGTAAAAGGAAATGGAAATTCAAGTACCATAGAAGAAAAGAAAAACAGATTTCGGGTCATCTTAAGGGATTCCTACCTGAAGGGTATGTACAAGGAGCCTCCATATCACTCCACGTTTTTTAGTATCCTTCATGTACCGACTCATCTTAAGGTCCACCTCTGGGTACCATCCAGTCCTGGTATATTCAGCCTCAATCAGCATTGTCTATCGTCTGCAACCAACATAACAAGTTGAGGGCATAGCCCATTCGTGGGTGAGTATAATGATACTCAGTAGGGACCCCAAGACCCTCAAGGTCTCACAAAATAGAACAATTATAAAACACAAGGTATGAAATCAATAGATAAACCCACTTAGATATATGACCATACATATACATAAGTTATCATGAAATCTGTCTCAATCATGAGGTAAACACAAAAGTTTCTGACCCAACTCAAACGATGATTTAAATCAAGGGGTAGTATCAAATAACATCCCCAGTCACATTGTCGAAACCTCGAAAACTCGAGAACCCCTCCTCTATCAAGTACAACGGGCCTACTGTGACACCAAGGTGCTTCCCACTAGGTCAGTAGAATCACTCTGAGTCGAATCAGTCAATAGCCCTCATGTGTCAGCCAGCTACAAGGTCTCCACATTTCAAATATATCTTTTCAATGAACCGTAAAACCAAGGGTCCTGCTCCAATAATCATGGAGAAGAGTCACTTACTATCCTCATAGAAAGGGATGAGTTTGATAGAAGTCGTCATGTAACCCACTGCCCATCCCAGCTGGAGGGTAAACCCTAAGAGTGTAATTTTTCTAAAAAATTAATTTTCATCATGTATTGTGTGTTATATTATAAATTTAATTCCACCAAATGATTACATTGAAATAAATAAAATGTATTTTAAAATTTTAATCATGTTAATTAATATTAATTAAGATAATCAGTCATTATATTATTTAATATATATTGTAACCATAATATATTTTGGATAGTATGATAAAGGTAAAATTTATTAATTATGGACAATACTAATCAGATAAAGAATCTAATTTGTTGAAAAACCTGATATTTTACCATTTAAATGAATTATTTGATCCATAATCAACAATATTTTTAAAAATGTACCTTTTTACATTTATAATTTATCTGTAAATTTATAATAATTTATGTAATGAAAAATTAGAAATTACATCTTCTAACTTCTAAATTTCAAAAATATTTTCACATAGGGATAAATTTATATATTTTTTTAATAATAATGTTTATATAGAGTATAATTAATTTATTTCTATGATGAAAATTAATATAAATTTTTTTAGAAAAAAAATCAATTACCAGAAATGTTTATGAAACTTTGGCACAAAGATGTTATAGAAGAAAAAAAATAAATTAAATAATATTAAAACTCATAAAAAATATTACATTGTATATTTATTGTCTATCAAGAATTTAATTGGACAATATAATATATTATTAATTTTTGAACGGTTTATTTTTATAATTTAATTATATCATTATGTTAATGATATTTATATAAAACATTTTTTTTATAAAATTATCATATAATCATAAAAATATATAAATTGAAAATTAGGATGATTAATGATTATGAAATTTATTCTTATTACAATTACAATCTAATTTTCAACATATATGTTAAATTAAACCATATTATCAATTAAAATGGTGTTACTATAGTAATAGTCAAAATGGTGAATAGATAGGTTAATACAAAAGATATGGTTAAAAATTATATTTAAACGAATATAGATTTTATTGTATGATTATATTATATCCATAACCTACTTATATTGATCGAAAAATATTATTATAAAAAAATGATAGGATTTACAGCTGTTTTAATATATAATAATTCTGTATTTCGGTAAAATGACATTAGTGATATTTTCAAATAATAAATATTTTATTAAAAGATTTAAAATTCATAAAAAACTATTAATTCAATTTAATTATTTACAATTTAAAATAAAAATAATTTTCTGATTTGGGTTGCATTCCATTTTATTTTACCTTTCTCGACCCCTATCCCAATAAAAATATTGATATCATTGTAATGTAGACAAGTATAACAAGGGTGGTTAATATAAATAAATAAGTGTAAAAAATAAAAAAAAAATTATAAATTTTATAATAATAGATAAATTAGATAAATATTAATTCTATATTTTAATTATATTAATTTGTAACTATTTTAGAATGAAAATTGTTTTATATAAATTTTATTTGATAAGAAATTCAAGGAATTCCCCACCAATAAATTATAAAAGGAAACCCATATTCTTCTTATCAACAAATAAAAAACCATTTGGATTGGAAAATAAATAAAAAAATACAGTTATGAAATTCATTAACACAATATTTATTTCCTATTTTTTTCATAATAATATCATTATGGGGCTACATCTTCAAGGACAAAGTGTTTTTCCAAAGATGTTGTATAACATTTAAGAGAATGATTAATTATTTATTTTTAATTCAACATCACACAACGATTTATTAAATAATTATGATAAATTGAAACAAGAATTCAAAATATATTGAAATATTCTTATTTAAATGTAATGACCATTATCTATCATCATCATTCATCAAGTGGGAAATAAACCCGTGGTTCATAGGTATGGCTGACTACTATCTCGTGAAACGATATAATTCATTTTTCATCACTGCCTCCCATAGAAGATTATAAGGATAAATTAAATGTATATATATACTATATCAATCACGTAATTATACAAAAAATTATAATCTATCAATTTTTTAATCTTTTCATCCATTTAAAAATGATAACATTATTCTTATGTAGGTGTAGAGAATCACCTTCATGAAGCATTTCGATTCATTTTCCATCATCGAATAAAATAATTATTATAAATATATAATTATTTTAAGAGTTAAAGTGATATTTATTTATTAATGATTAATATATAATTATATAATAATACATATCATTTTTCATAATTTTTAACTGAATAATTTAAATGTTACTTATATGTACATATGGTCTACATTCTACATGACTGTATTGTAGATTATTTTCCATTTACATATATAATAGTTCTTTTTAAGCCTATAATTTATACATAAAAATAATAATTACTTTATGATTATTGTTTTAGAGTCTGTTTAATAAACATAATTTATCATATATCAACATGTAGTTACAATTTTCATATTACAAACCAAATATCCACAACACACCCGAAATTCATTTAACTGAATATATTTTAAAGATATTATTAAATAAAATGAATTAATTTTTTAATGGATAATATATTCATCCTATAAAATGATCATATTAAATAATTTAATTAATATATTCATGTTATAATAATGTCAACAGAACTATATATCATCTTTGGACTTGAGGTAAGGAATTTGGTCTCAATTCCCCTTCCTTGATAAATATTTCTCTATTATAAACCTATTTTGCAGTATATAGTTACTACAATACAATTTTAAATATTATATAATTAATATTAATAATTTGGTTCCCTTAATTTTAAATTAAAATCATTTCATCCATGGGTATTTTTTTATTATATTACTATGTTGTATGGGGTTTCATAACTCAATTTTTATTTATTGGGTTATAATAACCCTTCACATAAATAGTTATTAAAATAATTCATGAAAATAAATATATAAATTATTTTATTTATAATTTATAATTTTTTCTTTAAATTATCTTTGGATAGAAATATTTTCTCCATTGATTAATTATCAACTCAATGATATAATCTTTTAAGGGTTATTTATCTCAAATTATATTTCCATATAAAATTAATTAATTTTATGAATATAACATATTTAATTAAATGTGTAGACTACAAATTTAAGATGTTAAATTATTAATATATTAATTTTTATGATAATAATTTTATAATTTTTTGTTTTTCTTTCATGGGGATAATCATTAAAATATCTCCACTATGGTAAGAGGTTTATGTATCAATACCATTTTAAATAGTATTATGTGTACATGAACATACATAAATGAAATTATATGATATTTATTAGATTAAATAATTACATTTTATTGTAAATTTTATATTTTATAATTATATTTTTTTATTAAAAAAATTCCCTCAATGGTACAAAAAATCGTACATAAAATGTTTTTTAGAAATTTTACTCTTATTTCAACTCTTTTTGTTGGTGTTATTTTTTATTCTATAGAAATGATTTTTGAAAATTATTCACTTATGTTGTTCACATTTAATCAATTTTTGTTTAAATTTTTTTTACCCATATTGAAATTTTCCCTTAAATATTTATGATTAATATTCATGTAGTTTTTTAAAAATATTCTTTCTATAAAATGTTTGAACCAGTTATTTTATTTTAAAATTAGGGAAGAACAAAATTTCATGTCATCATTACCGATCAATTACTCAATTATTCCTTTTTTTAACCATTTTTTGTTAATTACAATTGGAATTAATCCCATAATATTAGGGAAGATTTTATTATTTCTAAATTCGTATTTCCAAGGGAAAAGTTATTTTCCACAAGACATTTTTTACTGAAAAATAAATGTTATTTCTATTAATCTACAACATAATCACTTGATATTAATTATTGTATACTTTAAATATTTATTAATAACACAAGAACCAGTCTTTATTAAGAGAGGTTACAATTTTCTCAGTGATATATTCATGATAGCATTTTGTTTTCCATTAGTAGATCACGCTATGAAGGATTAATGGTTATTTTTATATTGAAAATTACAAGATTTTCCTTGTATTTCACATTTTTTGGGACTTGTTCGTGTGTGTGGATTTATGATGGTTTGTTTTATTATTATCCAAGTATAGGTGGTCCCATTATCTACTAAGGACGACTGTTTACATTAAAATCCATGGATCAATTGTTCTTTTATAATCCTAGGTTGGTGGTTATGTTTTCAAAGTAATGGTAGGTCTGTTATAGCCCACTAAAGATTTAGGTAATAATAATTTTCTATTTAGATATAAATTAATCAAAAATGATGATAGAGTTAACCCATTTTAGGTCACTGTTTATATATTATTTTGTTTACCAGTGAGGGGCACATTTTAAATTTTTGGAATGAAAAAGCTATACTCATATTTTTCTCATGCCAAAATAGTCCAAAAATGGACTATGATCAAGAATTTGAAAATAAATGGTCTAAAAATATAATGAAAAAAAATTATTTTTTAAAAAATTTATTTCATTTTACCCATATCATATTATTTTAACTCACTAATGAATAAAATTTTACTTTAATTGATATATTTAATTTATTATAGTTTTCAAACATCATTTTGTTTCAAAAATAAATTGACCATGTTAGATAATATGAATTATTAATATAAAAAATATGGCATACATTTTGACTAATTACCTTCGCATATGTTGAGAAATGTATATATAATTAAATCTTGTATAGGAGAGGGCAGAGCAGGTTTTCAAAGAGAAATGTTCAAAAGAACACAATATTTTTAAATGAGAGTTCATCATGAATGTAATTCCCCATAAATGGCATAATGGTCTATTTTTTGTTCATTTTTGATAATCCCCATTTTAATGGTTTGTGGGGAACACCTACATGGCTCATATGTATTGTGACATTACATGACCTGAATGTATTAGAGAAATACATCCATATTATAACTACCTGGAACTACCCACCATAGTTATTAAAATCTAGAAATGATAAAAATTAAATAAATTAAATTAATTGATATATAATTTAACTAATTAAATATATAAATATATCATAAAAATAATTTTACATTATAAATAATATAAATGAAAATTATAGGTTCCATGAAAATTTAATATTTTTCATTATTCCTAAAAAATAAATATATAATAAAAATAAAAAATAAATAACCCTAAGATAGTATTTTATATTATGCCTTAAAAATTTAAGTTTAATTTATCCAATTGTATTTAAAAAAGTGGGGAAATTATTTTTAAATTACATACAGATTGAGCGACTAAACAGTCTTTTAGATAAAATAATGTTTTATATAAAACATATCTTTTTTTAAATGATTCATATATTATTTTTAATGAGTAGATGACCATAATTTTAAGTGTTTAGTTATTTATATTCATACCCACCAAATATATAGTAAATTTATAATTTTATATTATATAACAGTTGATTAGGAGTTGGGTTTTCATATTCAATTTGAAATTGATGAACTTCAATTTAATCAAATATATTCCATGGGTTGTTTATGCTAAGTGATTCATGACATATTATATGTTGAACAAATATATGTTATTTTATAATTTTGAGGTGTTATATTCTCCCCACAATATATAATTTTCATTATATCAATTTTACATTGATCATATTAATCAAGTGGTTGATATTTTAAAATTATTTTATTAGAAACCCACTTAATAATATGGTCTAATAAAACATCCAATAAATAAGTGATAAAGTTATGTAGGAAGGACATATTGACTGAAAAATAAATGGATTATAACAAAGATAAATTGGTAGAATATGATGATATTCCCATATAAGAAAAGAGTAAATAATTTTAGAGTTTAGTTGAGGCCAAAGACCATAAGCAAGTAAATATTCAATATAATATTAAGGTATCTAAAATCAAAAAACATTGTTCATTTAAAATACCATTTGATTCAATGTATATTTGTAAAAATTTTAAAATTTGTTATTTCAATATACTTTTCATAACTTTGATGAATTCATTTAATTTATAAGAATATATGAAAGTATTCATACTTGATACACTAATATTTCATAATAATAAATTAATCCTTTGTTTTTTCGTTGTTCAATTTCCTCTCCATCACTTACATGACAAAATGAATATCCAAGAACATATTTTTTATACCAGGATCACTAAAAATAACTTTTTATCAATCATTACATTCATAAAATATTGATAGGCATTTCAATCTATTACAAAATAATTTACAAAACCCATATTATTATTACATGTTGTCCAATTTAATAAATCAATATATTTACATAAAATATAACTCCACTGGTTCATCATTAATATTTCTATTCTTAATTGATTAACAAAAAACATTAACATAGTAACAAAGAAATCATGTGGGATACCAGTATGTGCTCAAACCTTATCCTCATTTGGATATCAGATTAAGTCCCACATCATTGTCAGATGTGATGAAATGTCACTGTACATGTATTTATTCCTTTTAAATTAATTCATATAATATTCCCAAAAATGATATTGTGTACTTCCATGAAATAAATCTAATCATTTAAGAAACCTATTACTAATGTTATCTATAAAACATATTTATTTTCAACAATGTATAACATTATTATTACTATATCAACCATAAATGTTATTGATATATAAAATAATAATTTCAAAAAATTTAACAGTATGATTACCCAAATTACATTTCAGATAATAATTACATGGTTTTTTTTCCAATAATAATTTTTAAAATGAAATCTAATTTTTTCAAATGGGGAATTTATGGATTGTATCTTATGATCTACCTTACACACGTAAAATCATGATGGCATTCATAACTCTTATGTTATAGTAGACATATATTATTGAATATTTTAGAAAAATCATTAGCTATTATCATGATCTGAAAACCAAAATAACATTGGCCAAATACATCAATGATCCAAATTTATTCATAAACCACTACTCATGCCTCATATTCTTATTCTTTAATAAAAATTTATAAAAATTAAATATGAATAAAATCTTAAAATTCATCAACCTATGTATAATCATGATTCTTTTGATTAATGTAAATAATCATGCTATAACATCTCATACCATAGACATGTCAATTTAATTCTATTTATATTAAAAAATATTGTAACATCCCATGAAAATAATGAATATTACTTTTTCATATTTATTAATATTTTTGAATAAAATATTAATATTACTTAATAGGTAATGCTATGATCGATGGCGTACCCAATACGCAACAACGAGTTTCTTTGAAATCATACAATGCACTTTAGTATAAAATAATATTATTTTAAATGGTAGTTAACACATAGACATTGTAATGGCAGGAATGAATAGAACAAACAGAAAATGTTTATATATGTTTGTCAAATATTTTTACTTTTTTAGAATAACTATTAGAGATTTAAAATGCGAATGAATCCAATTTTAAGCGTAAATATTCTAATATTATTTACAATGTCACTTAAACACCTTTTGATGGAGAACCCCTTTTAAATCCTCTTTCTAGCAGTTTTATATGTTATATTGGACCAAATAAAATTCTTCTTTAGAATATGGACATCAAAATTTACTTTGTGTTTGTTTTTGTTATTTTTTTCAATAATGTTCATTTTTAATGAATAAGTGAAAAATGTTGTATTTTAATTCAAATAATCTTTTTAATATAATTTATTTATATGATTATATCATCTTTTGAATTGGATTTAATGTTCAAATAGAATATATTTTTCCCATTTAATTCAATGTTGGTTATTGAAACTAATTTAACTTTGAAATTGGACTTAAACTAGTGTCAATCTTTTGATATATTTTGTTTCTTAAAAACACGCTATTTGTTTTGACAATGAAAACTAATTATTAAATTGATTAATGAAAATTATATGTTTTTAATTTTGTAAAATATACATCATTTTTGAATTTGGAATATCATATATATCATAGGGTGATTTTTTGTTATTTTTCTGAAAAAACATCAATTTTTGACGAATAGTGAAACCACTAAGTGGTAGTTAAAAAACTGATTTTTCATTTAAATGAAATTTTACCATCTATGTGATTTTAATATAAAAAATATGACATACATGGTTGTAATTAGGATGTAAAATGTGGTTCAATGGGATGAAAATATTTTTTTGGTGAATAATATCTTTTATGTTTTATTAATCGCGATTAAAGGTAATGAGTGTAATTTAATGTAAAGATAATGTTATAATAATATGAAATTACTTTGACACATTTTCTACCCATATTTGATGAGTCATGGACGACCAATACAATCCATGGGTAGACATGGGGACCCCATGGAGCCACTTAGGTAAGAAAATGTCATTAATAACTTTTTATTTATTGTTTAAATAAAAATTTCACAAACATGTATTATTTTACTAAAAAAATATACATGGGGTTATTCAAGCCATATATTTGACTATAAATATTAATTGTTAAGATAAAAATATATCCCACATCATAGTATTTTCTTTTAATTTTTAAACATTAAATAAATTAATTTATTTATGACACCATGATGATGCAGCAATTACCTCATTAATGAACAATTTAAATAAAATGAAAAGATATTGTAAAATATAAGACATAAACTTGTCAACAACATATTTTATTGGTGTATTTCAAACCCTTATCACATTATCCTATAAATATATAATTTTGGGACCTTCAATATCCGAAAATCATTGTATAATAAAGTACCTTTTCATGACATTCCAAGAGTGTGCCTCCTGCGTCTTATAAAATGCCCACACCTCTACCCCCTTACCCACACCTCACAAGCATTTGTAATGACCAAAATCATCTCTTTTTATCTCTCCACATCCCAGTATTCATCCAAGAAGTATTACCATTGGCAGGAATCTCTTCATGAATCCCTTTTGGTTCAAACCAAGAAGAGTTACCCGATTTAATGGTAATGTTTTCTCTTATGTTCTTTTGCTTTATTTTTCTCCTCCAACCCCTAAAATGTTTTTATATCATTATTTTGTAACAAAACCAGAATATTCAATATACTAGGATGATTTTATGAGATGTATTTGAGCTACACTATCATACCCTTCAGTCTAATGGTTAAAGAACATACTATTTATGTGGAAGGCGAATTACTGCCTCACGAAACGATTATTGTTCTATCTTCTCCTACCAGCTCTCATGGTGGAAATTATGATGGAAATATATTTGTTTATGATATAGATTATATTTATTTCCACTATATGCTTTTTTATTTTATATTTAATATATACCATTATACTTTTCATGTTGTGAAAATGCGATAATTTCATTTTAGGAAGTGTGGACTACCACCCCCTCAAGTTATGTGACTCGTTCATGCAATACATGGAATGTATAAAAACTGAAATTGATGAACTTATGTGACATATATAACTGATATATTATACTATAATTATAATATATATATATATATATATATATATCTCATCTTGTTTTAATTCCACTAATGTGCCAAAGAAATGAAAGTAGCATTCATGCGTACGTACGGCCTACCGTCTCCATGAATGGTGCATTTCTTTTATTTTTATCTCAAATGTTATGGAATTGTATAAAATTAATATATAATGGATATACATGATAGTTAAATCATTAATACTATTCTGTATATGATGTACTTATAACTACAAGAATCTTCTTTTCCAACAAGTTCGATTTTTACTCTTGTACTGAACATCGAAAAAAATGTCTGATATGAACTCACATTATTAACCAATTATTATAACATTATAATATGTGATATGTACTGAATAATATTATTTAATGGAGTTACTTAAGGAATTTTAAATTTACCAATGTTTATTATTCAGGAATATAAAGAAACAAACAAGACAAGTTGGACTTGAGGTAAGGGATCATACCTCTCTCATTCTTTTTATGTAATCTCTTTTATGATATTTTTTAAGCTCATATTTCTTATTTTTGGGCATGTAATTTTATATTTCTCATTATGTACTATTTATGTTCATATTATTAGAGACACTATTTTATCTCATAAATCCACTTTTTGGATGTTTTATGTGGCGTTGTTAGGCTGCTGAGTTTTCGTAAGGGGTTTTTCATCTCACTTTTATTCCCGTGAGATTTATGCAACATTTGCCATCATTTCCTTTGAGTGGTGTCTGTACTGCCCATTATTCTACTCTTTTTGTAATGTAATTTCATTTATGAGTATTTACATCAATGTTGTATTGTCCATCTTTCATGGGGTGTACGTTTCGATAGTTACCCAAATCGGTAAGGGAACCTTTCACCCTCCTCTTTTTTAAAGGACATCTTTCTGTTATATATTTTAATTTACATATTTTTATGATGGGATATGTTCTTATATATCCTTATTGTTTTAAATTATTTTTTCAAGTGATGAGATACCCTTTTTATCACTCATCGTCTCATTTTATGAACATTAAAATGGCATTTTTAGGCTGTCAAATTTCTGTAAGGGAATTTCTTAACCCAATTTCAATTCTTTGGGTAAAACCTCTACTTATTGATTATTTCATATTAATGAATATATGTGGATGACCTATTATTGTTTCGCAATTAATATCCTCTTATATTGGGTGTATTTATAATTGTCACACATAATTATGTAATCGATTTATCTTTATTCTAAGGATACCAACATTGTATGGGACTTCCTCTTAATCTCCTTTCATTGAGGAATATTTTGTTCTAATAGAAGACATTATTTTATACACTGCATAAACCCCTTTGACTACTACATTTAATCAAAAGTAATTTTTTCTATACGAAGCGTTTTACTAAACTACAAAAAGATTGCTTCTTTTTAACGTACGCGGTGATAATGACCTTTCCGCCGCCAGGGGTATTATTTGATCTTTGGATTATTCAACATGCCGTAATGTTTTTAAAAGTAAATAAATAACATATACTCGTTTACGTATTGAAAATGGTTTTGATAATGGATTTTTTATGTCAATATATTTAAGTGATATATTTTGATTGAAATGTGGAAATGTTTTCTTTCCATTATATTTGTTCTATGTATTATGATTTTGTAATTGTACTTGGACATTTGATGGGTGGTTACGTGATAAACCATATGACGGGTGGTGCTTTGAAAACCAGGACGAGTGGTTACATAATAACCTCTATTGCATTGTGTATGTAAGTCGGCCTTATGCCTATTCCATGTAGTGATATGTGTGGAAATCGACCGTATGGTTATTCTATTTAAGTATGATTATGTCCCATGTTACCTTTATATGTTATGTGTTCCTTATATGTGTTTACGGTAATATTTTGGTTATAAAGTATAAGTTGTTATAATTTATTTAGTGAAGAGTATTTACTACTTTGTAAAGGAGAAAAGTATTCCATTGAAAAAGTATTCATGGTTTACTTGTTGGATTGAAAAAATAATAGTTTTCCTTCATTGTGTATCCATTAGTGGGCTTTTTATGTTCATCCCATGTTTTTGAAATGTTTACCACTGGACTCAATGATGAACAGGGTCAAGGACGGGATCAAGGAAAGACATGCTATCTAAAACATGGAACTAGACACATTTCTTTTTAAGAGTTTTTATTTTATGGAATCTTTTTTAAAGTTTCTACTTTGTAATCTTTTGAGATGTAATAGTTATGTCCTAATTCTCTAAAACTCTAAACCTGAAATGATCCTCAATGTGAATTATTCATTTAAATCAATATTAAGTGTGGTTTAAGGTCAGATACTTATAGTTGGTATCAGAGGTCGGTTTAGATAACTTTAGATGTTAGGGTGTTCTCTAAGAATAAGTGAAATTACCATAATGGTAAGGATTTCAGAAAGTGTAATAGTTTTAGATAATGTGAATGAGTAAGTATATCTTACTGTTTATCTTCCTCATTAGTACATTATAAGTTTTTTGATATACTCACACTGACATTTTTGGTTTTAGTAAATGGATTGATCTAGTAGATACCAATGTGAAAATGGGTTTGAAGGAAACTGTGGTGGTTCTCTCATTAAGAGACTGGATGAAATAGTGGATTCAATAAATAATCTCATGGTTATTCTAAACCAACTATCAAGAAGTCATGATTAACCACATGAACCTTGGTTAGTTCTCTGATTCATCATGTATGAGATAACCAACTCAATGTAGAAGTAAAGGTTGTAATTATATTGGTTACCATTAGGTTTTATAATATCCTTATTGTTGGTCGGAGTGGATACTCAAGAGGGGGATGAATTGAGTTCCAATTAAAATTTCGGTTTAAAAACATTGTCTTAAAAACCCCCAAATAAAATACTGAATTAAACTGTAGTGAATTTATATCAAAGTAAGGGTTCAGTTAGGTTCTCAAGGGATTGATTATTTCCAAGTTAATAAAAACAAAAAGGTTGATTAACTATTGAAACCAAATTACTGATTTACAACTAATATAAACACTTGCGAATTTAATTATCAAAGTGAATTTAAAACCGTTTTGGTTTTAAAGAAATCAGCATCGGAATAAAAGAATATATTTGAAAGATATAGAACATCAGATATAAACAAGAGGTTCAGTCTCAATCTGAGACTTAGTCCTCTCAACAATTTTATAAATTTGATCCACACCCTGAATCGGGGTTCACAACACTTTACAACTATCCAGGTCCAAGATCCCTACCACTATTGTTCATGGGAAACAGAACACCAGCAACCAGCTGTCCAGGTCACACACGACCTCTACCACTATCTCAGTGTGAAAAATAGAATATGTAAGTTTTTGAGTGAGGATTTATTGATCCTCCAGTTAGAGTACAGGAGACAGTGTGTGTGTGTAAAATATAGCATATAATACACACTACACAATATGTAAAATGATAAATCACAGAGAAAATAATTAGTGTTTAGAAATGGATCTAGTGATTCTCGTGTCGTTCTGGACTCCTTTGATTGATCAGAATTCTCTCTGAGTCCTCTTCTGATTGTTGTCTAGAAAACAGAGTATTTTCTTGTTTCCTTGACTTCCAGGTGTAGAGACAGTCGATTAAGCTCTTGTGTTATGTTCTTGCTCTCAGCTCTTCACTGGTATGTAGTGATGAATGATTTCTTCGTGTAAGTTCAGTCGTCTCTTTTCATTCAAGCTTATTTGTTCTTCCATCACACCTCGTGGAATATCTATCTCCCTGTATTTGTTTATTCATCTTTTTTTTTGTTGTTGCACATACTTACTTTATTTAAAGCACGACCTCCGACAAAAGATGATTTACTTTTTGCAGGTACGAGGTATGGTTCCCTGACATTCAACAACCTTCATTAAATAAATGACAGAGCATTAATATATTCCTAATATGACCATTGGTTATATTAAATAAAGATAAAGAAATTAAAACAGTTGTTTATGACTACTAGTGAGTCAAGTGATCAGTAGTTCATATGCATCAGTATCGATGAGACATCTTCGGTGACTCATTTGATCAAAATCGATGAGACATCTTCGGTGACTCATTTGATCAGCATCGGTGAGACATCTTCGGTGACTCATTAGATCTGGATGGTGTGTCATCCTTAGTGACTCATTTGATCTGCATCGGTGAGACATCTTCAGTGACTCAGATGGTCAGCATCGGTGAGACACCTTCGGTGACTCATATGGTCAGCATTGGTGAGACATCTTCGATATAGATCGGTGCGACCGTTGTCCTTTGATATAGATTGGTGCGACCGTTGTCCTTTGATATGGATCGATGCGACCGTTGTCCTCTGATATCGATCGGTGCGACCGTTATTCTTTGATATGGATCGGTGTGACCGTTGTCCTTTGATATGGATCGGTGCGCCCGTTTTCATTTGATATTGATCGGTGTGACCGTTGTCCTTTGATATGGATCGGTGCGACCGTTTTCCTTTGATATGGATCGGTGCGACCATTGTACTTTGATATGGATTGGTGGGACTATTGTGCTATGATATGGATCGGTGCGACCGTTGTCCTTTGATATGGATCGGTGCGACCGTTGTCCTTTGATATAGATTGGTGCAACCGTTGTCCGTTTCATCCAAGGGACTTCCAGAAAACATGTAAATCAATAACAAAGAGATAAAAACATGATCC
The DNA here is from genome assembly GCA_963277665.1 of Viscum album. NCBI lineage: Eukaryota > Viridiplantae > Streptophyta > Magnoliopsida > Santalales > Viscaceae > Viscum > Viscum album. The sequence continues at coordinate 607,455,498 of OY728129.1, read as the reverse complement.
AGCCAATATACACAGATTCACTAAGATATTGTGATTATGTATATGAGAAATCCAACTGGATTATGTAATCGATGATTTGTGATTATTAAAACAGCAATCATAGGAAGAATTCAACAATATTTCAGATGGCTCAACATTCTCCCCCTTTTTGATAATCACAAGTATTAGCTAACCACAATTCTTAGCAATAAATAAATATAATATACCATCAATAATAAGGCATAATAAGAATAAAAACATAATGAGATATAAATCTCCCCCTGAATTTAAGCCTTTAAATAATTATGCAAGCATTGCCATTAAAAGATATAAATCTCCCCCTTTAGAGATGCATATCCCCCATATCCCCCATAGATCCATAGATATACAGTTTTATCCCCCTTTGGGATAATAAAAAAGGAGGGAAAACAGATAAAGAAGAGATTAAAAGAGGGAATCAGTGAGAATAAAAAGAAAAGAGAATAAAGTTTAGAAGACATCACAGTACAATCAGAATAGGGTTCACCCGATCATCAACAAGGCACATCTATTTCTGGGGATGTAACGGGGCATTGCCTTTGTCAGAAGGATCAATGGTTGGTATGTTGGAATGCTTGGAGGTAGGTAGAAGTGGGTGAATTTGAAAAGGTGGTAATATGACTCTGGAGGGTGGAGGAGAGGATGCCACTGGGATTTGCTATGGAGCTGTAGGAGCTGGTTGAGAAGATTTCTGAGGAACTGGTCGGAGTTTAGATAGAGCTTGATCAACGAAGATCTGATTTGGAGAAACATCAGAGTCACTAAGAGGGTCAGCAGAAGGAATCACAATGGCGGTGGCTTGTAAATTCAGATAAGGCTTCAAAAGAATTATGAAATTCTGAATAACTTCAGCACCATACTGCATAGCCTTCTAAAAATCATCCTTATTCTCCATGAACCATTCCAAGGTTGGAGTAAAATCTTGAAACTATCTAACTTGAGTCTTGAAAGCTTGTGTGACTAGAGGTAGTCTCAGATTTCCAGCTAACACTTTGAAATTCGCGGTCATCTCATGCTTGGTATAGATTTTTGAAAAGTAGTGATCAACATTTTCCTTGATCTCTCTTTGAGCTTTAGTGGCATCTGCTGAATATACTGTTACCATCTTATGATTGTGATCACTGTTCTCCTTCTTCTTCATCAACGAATCCAAATCAAGAACATGCCTAATGGAAGCCAATTCATCATGCACAATCTACCTTAGAGCCTCTAGCTAACGAGTAGTGATCTTGGTTACTTTGGATGTACTTGCTTGAGCAACTATCTGAGTTATCACAGCTTTCAACATTCTCAAATCAGACTTCTTATGATGTTCAATCATATTTCTCAACACATCCATCATACCAGAGATAGTGGATCTAATCTCATTGGATAAAGAAACAATTCCAGATTGTAGATCCTTCAGAATCTGATTTAGAGAGTCTATGTGCCTGCCAATAAACTCACCAGTATTGGCCAGGTGTGGTTTAATAGCATTTGAAATCTCTTCTCTAACTGTATCTCTCACAGCAGTAAGCAACTCCCTTTTGAACTTATCAAAATCAGACTGAGAGATAGTAGAACTAGGTAGATGAGCATCTACAACATCAATGGCATGAGAAGACCTTGCCTCAACTGGTTGTCTTTTCATCATAACCGCAGTAGATTCTGATTCTTCTTCTTCTTCATCAGAATATTCTAAACCCAAAACAGCAAAACCAGGGTAATCATCCCAGACAGTAGCACACAGAGTATATTTCAGATTATCCTAACTTTCTTTTCCACTGATTTCAATAGAATCTCTCTTTCCATTTTCATTTGTTTCTGGTACAATATGATGTGTTTTTGTTGTAGGTACATTAAGACCATCCACTGGTCGGTTATCAACATCATCATCATCATCATCATCATCATCATCTCCATTCCCATTTCTATTCTTCACAGAAGCATCATTGTCAGATACTTCAGTGTCACTAGCTTCTTCATCACCAATAAATAGTTCTGATTCAGGTAAGGGTAAAGGTGGACTGGTAGACCCAAAGACTATTCTTCTCTTAGGACTCACAGTATCAGGATCAATCCTATCATCAGGAGGTGACATACTTCCTTCTTCTGTTTCATCTTCTTCCATCCCTTGTTTACCAGACTCTTCAGTGTCTTTATTCCTTTCAACATCTACTTCTTCCTCATCATCAGAATAAATTGGTTCCTCATCTGATTTCAAACCATGGTCTCTCAAACCCTTTGGCCTCTTTCCATGATTAGTGGGATTGTATGATTCATAAAACTTGTCCTCATCAGCAACCCAACATTTCTTCCATGGGTTCCAGTTTATTTTAATCCGTTTAAAAATTTCTTTGTTAACAAAATAAGCGCTATAAGATTCGGCTATCTCATCAGCTTCATCAACACATTCCAGATTCTTTAACATATTAGAGATCATTTTGGAATAGAACAGGGCAGTGTATTTCTTATAAGGTTTCACCATTCCAGCTATGTGCACCATTAGATATCTACACAAATTGATCTTCTCATAGTTCTTTAGTAAAAACAATAGAAAAACATCCTGGTATCTTACAGCAGCAAAATATCCTTTCCTGTGGCCAATTTGGTGCTGAATAAACTTAAAGAGAAGTCTACATTCACCATCCAGCTCCGAGGCTATGATTCTCCTTGACTCTCTGTTTCTAGTCAAATGCTCTAAATCTAACTCATAAGAGAAGTATTCAGTGGTTGGATGAATGTTTCCAGCAGAATCCTCATACCGACCCTCATGGGGTACATACAAACATTCAGCCCATTGTTTAGACAAAAAAGATATTTTCTTTCCTATCACTACAGAAGACATTCTCGCAGCCTCGACACCATCTAAAGTAAGTTGAAGATTTATATAAAACTCATGCACTAGCATTGGGTAGTATACACGAGTGTTATTTGAGAACTGGGATTTCCATACTTGAGAATCTAAAACTTGTAACAACAGCGACTTACTTGTAAAAAGCATGGAGGAAGTGACTTCCCTTTCTACAGCAACAATCTGAGTTTCCAGGTTTGAATTTACTGATCTTTGAGAGGTACTACTCGACTCGCCTTGAGCACGCTTTGAAGGTACATGACTTTCTGATCAATTGCCCGGACTCTTCTGATTAGCCATTTGACTATTCTTTGGAATGTAGGAGTTCAAAGGTTCGAAGTAGAGGAGATGAGAGGAAATAAGGTTTGGTGGGAAAGAAATTAAAGGTTGACAATTTGGGGAATAGAAATAGGCGTGTATCATTTATTTCATCATTTAGGGTTCCCATAATAAAGATATAAGTAGTTAATTAATCACAACAAAATAAAAATTAATATAAAGAAAGATCTGTTTCACATATTGATTTCACAGATCAGTTTTACAGATTAGTTTCACAGATCAGTTTCAGAGATCAGTTTCACAGATCAGATTCACAGATCAGTTTCAGAGATCAGTTTCATAGATCAGTTTCAGAGATCAGTTTCAGAGATCAGTTTCACAGATCAGTTTCACAGATCAGTTTCACATATGAGTTTCAGAGTTCAGTTTCACAGATCAGTTTCATGTATTAGTTTTAGAGATCAGTTTCATAGATCAGTTTCACAGATCAGTTTCACAGATCAGTTTCATAGTTCAGTTTCATAGATCAGTTTCCAAGATCAGTTTCATATATCAGTTTCATTGATCAGTTTCACAGATCAGTTTCATAGATCAATGTCATAGATCAGTTTCATAGATCTCTCATACACAATTCTTGTTTAATAAAATTCATTCTTTCAGAACATAAAGGCTTTGTAAAAATATCTTCTAATTGATGTTCGGAAATAATAAATTCTAGAGAAATATCACCTTTCTGAGAATGATCTCTTAGAAAGTGATGTCTGATATCAATGTTCATAGTCCTAGATTGAGACACAAGGTTCTTAGATATATTTATCGCACTATTATTTTCATAGTCAATTGAAACCTGTTTATAATCAAATCCATAGTCTAATAAAGTGTGTTTCATCCACAAAATCTGTGCACAGCAACTACCAGCAGCAATATATTCTGCTTCAGCAGTAGACAATGCAACTGAGTTCTGTTTCTTAATACACCATGATACAAGGGACTTTCCAAGTAAATGACATGTTCTAGATGTGCTTTTCCTATCTAACTTTCTTCCAGCAAAGTCAGCATCTGAATAACTAGTTAGGTCAAATGATTGTACTTTTTGATAAATCAAACTTAAATTCACAGTATACTTAAGATATTTAAAAATCATTTTAACATCCAGTAAGTGTGATTATTTAGGATTGGCTGGAAATCTAGCACACAAACACACACTAAACATAATATCTGATCGACTACTAGTAAGATAAAGTAAACTCCCAATCATGCCTCTCTAATAGGTTTGATCAACTAGTTTCCCAATTTCATCAACATCCAATTTACAGGTAGTACTCATAGGTATATCACTTTCCTTAATACTCTCTAAACCAAAACGTTTTAATAAATCCTTAGTATATTTACATTTATTTAGAATAATACCTTATTTAGTTTGAATGATTTGAAAACTAATAAAATACTGATGCTGCCCATTGAGCTCATTTCAAACTCAATTTGCATAACCTTTGAAAATTCAGTACATAAAGAATTTTTAGAAGATCGAAAAATAATATCCTCAACATAGATTTGTACTATTAACACATCTTTTGAAATACTTTTTAAAAAAAGAGTGGGATCAGCTATTCCTTTTGTAAATCCTTTTGAAATAAGATAGTTTGAAAGTCATTCATACCACACTCTTGGAGCTTGTTTTAAACTATATAATGCTTTAGAAAGTTTAAAAACATGATTTTGAAAATATGGATTTGTGAAACCAGGTGGTTGTTATACAAAAACATTTTCAACAATAAAACCATTTAAAAAAGCACTTTTCACATCCATTTGATATAACTTGAAATTCAGATGTGATGCATAGGAAAGTACGATCCTAATAGCCTCTAATCTAGCTACAGGTGAAAAGGTTTACTCATAGTCAATTCCTTCTTCTTGATTGTATCCTTGTGCAACTAGCCTAGATTTGTTTCTAATGATGTTTCCAGGTTCATCAACTTTGTTTCTAAACACCCATTTTGTGCCTATGGTTATAATGTCCTTAGGTCTTTCTACTAATTTCCAGATTTTGTTTCTTTCAAACTGATTTAGTTCCTCTTGCATAGCCATTACCCAAAATTCATCATTGATAGCATCATTGATATTTTTATGTTATAATTGTGAAAGAAAAGCATGATGTTAAACCTGATTTCTTAGAGAATCTCTAGTCTATGTTTCTATATATAAATTACCTAAAACATCATCTAACAGATGGTACTTTAGAATCCTAGTTGGTCTAGAAAAGGTAGGACTTGAGATTTCAGGTTCATTTATAGGTTGATGTTCAATAGAAGCAGGTTCTGGAAAATTTCCAGAACTGGAGGTTTTAACTACAGGTCCACTGTCTTTATCATTAAGGTTCAAACCAGAGAGACCATCTTCAAGATTTTCAAGAGAGGTCTTAGGTTCATGTCGATCAGTTTCATCAAATTTGATGTGAATAGATTCTTCCACACATTTGGTTATTTAATTGAATACTCTATAGGATTTACTATAAGTAGAGTAACCTAGGAAAATTCCTTCATCAGTCATGGATGCAAATTTGTCGAGATTGTCTTTAGTATTAAGAATAAAGACTTTGCAGCCAAAAACTTTGAAGTAGATAACCTTAGGTTTCCTATGGTTCCACAACTCATAAGGGGTCCTCTTAAGAACATGTCTGATCAAGGCTCTATTGATAACATAACAGGATATATTTACAGCTTCAGCCCAAAAATAAACAAGTTGGTCATACTCATTAAGCATAGTCCTAGCAATTTCTTGCAGGGTTCTATTCCTCCTTTATACTGCACCATTCTGTTGAGGTGTCCTAGGGGCAGTGAAATTGTGACTATAGCCATTGTTTGAGCAGTAAGATTCAAACTCATGATTTTCAAACTCACGGCCATGATCACTTCTTAGAGTTTTAATCTTAAGTCCACTAAGGTTTTCTACAGACTTGGAGTGTTTTACAAAGTATGAACAAGCATCACTTTTTTGAGCTAGAAAATATAACCAAGTATATCGAGAAAATTCATCTACAAGAACATAGACATAATGCTTCCCATTTAAGCTCGAAACTCTAGAAGTTCCAAATAAATCCATGTGAACCAACTTGAGAGGTTTAGAAGTTGAAACTTATTTGTCTGATTTAAAAGAAACTTTATGTTGCTTTCCATTTTGACAGGGATTACAAACTTTGTCTGCTGGAAATTCAAGTTTGGGTAGGTCTCTAACTAAGTTCTTCCTTGAATGTTTTCTAAGTGAATTCACATTGCAGTGTCCTAATCATCGGTTCCAAAGCCAATACTCTTTATGAAAAACATTAAAACAAGTAATATTTTTCTTAGCTAAAGAATTTAAATCAATAGCATAAACATTTTCATTTACAGGGAAGAAAAAACTAAATCATTTTTATAATTAAAAAAATTAAACGAATCATTTTCAAATTTAACATAAAAACCATCATCACATAATTGAGAAATACTTAACAGATTATATTTAAGTCCATCGAAAAATAAAACATTAGAAATTAATATTGAGTCAGTGTTACCAATCTAGCCTAAGCCGATGATTTTCCCTTTAGAATTATCACCAAAGGTGAAAAAACCTCCATCAACTCTGACGAAGCTTTAAAAGCATGAGAAGTCTCCAGACATATGTCTTGAACTTCCACTGTCAAAATACCAAGGCTTTCTACAGGATCTATTTAAGCAGGTTCCCTACAAAACAGATTTAGATAGGAAATGATTTTGGTACCCAGATCTTCTTGGGTCCAGACAGGTTAGCAATTAAAGCATTTGGTACCCATATTTTCCTTATGGGTCTAATGAAAGTTGTAGAATCAACAGGGTTTGAGAGATAACCTTTATTAGATCCATAACTATGAATATAACTAGTTAAATTATATGAGGTTTCAGAACTTTTTACATTCTATCCGGATTTAGGAATGAATTTTGTTTTGGTAATTTTCCTTTTTCCATGTTGGTATTCTATATCAGTTGTGTATCTTGGTGCTATTTACTTACCTAGCATCTGAGTAAGGGTATCTTTACCATTTGTAAATTTCTCTATGTCTTTCCTAAGTTGTTCATTAGATAATTTCAGTTCATTTTTTTCTTTAATCAACTAAGCATTCTTTTCCATTTCAATATCAAGATCATATATATGTTTAAAAGTTAAAACAAACTGTTTCTTTAAACCTTTGTATTTGTCTTTTAGCTCATTACAGGTTTCTTCTAACATATCACAGTATTCAAATAGTTCATATTTTGACATATTTTTTGAGTCAGAATCATCTTCATAATAATATGAATTTAAAGCAGGAGTTTCAGATGTTACCTTAGAGGTATTTGTCATAAAACACATGTTTGCCTCATTTCTGTGTTCAGTTTTAGAAACTTCAGATTCAGTGGAGCTATCCTCAGAAACTCTCCAAGTAGACTTAATAGCCTTTTTTTACTTACTTTCCTTGTAATCATACCTCTTCTTGTATTTCAACATTGGACAGTCTTCTTTTATGTGTCCCTTTCTTTTTCACTCATAGAAGACAACTTCATCTGATTTGTCAGATTTCTTCCAATTATTTTTCCAATGTCCCTTGCCATCATACTTATCTTTATAATGTGATATTCTGAAAAACGTCTTCTTCCTATAAAACTTTTTAAACCTTCTGGTAATGTTAGCCATCTCAGCATTACAATCAGAAGAACTTTCACTGTCTTCACAGCTTGAACTCTCATTTATAGCTTGAAGCTTCTCCTTATCCTTGTTCATTGAAGTTGAAGTCTTAAACGAAATTGACTTCCTTCTAGGTTCATCTTCTTCTTCTTTGTTAACCTTTAGTTCCTCTTCATACATCATCAACTTTCCAATTAGTTCCATGACTGGTAGTTCACGAATATCACATGATTCTCTAATTGAGACAGAAGATCCCCTCTATCATTCAGGTAGACATCTCTGAATTCACATAATTTGTTCCTTTGATGGAACATCCTTTCCCAGAGAATTCATTGTGTTGAAAATTTCATTAAACCTGAGAAACATTTCAGAAATGGGTTCATCAGGATTCATCTTAAAATTATCAAACTTAATAGTATAAGTGTTCAATATCATTTCCATAACTTTAGTTGATCCTTCATGAGAAACATCTAAGGTATCCCAAATTTCATAAGAAGTTTTACAAGAAGATATTCTATTAAATTCATCATCTCCTAAAGCACAGTCAAGGCATTCATATCTTTGCAATTATTATTGTAGGCAGCCTTAGTAGCTTCATTCCAAGTAGTTCTAACAGTAGTTGGAATTTTATTTTCTGATTCTATAGCAGTACAAATATCAAAACCAATGCTTTCTAAATGAAGTTTCATCTTGATATTCCACTGATCATAGTTAGTGCCATTGAAAAATGGTGTTCTTTTGGTAGCAACACCTTCAAGTCTGTTATCCATGATAGCGTACTTAAAGCAAAGATTTTAAAGAGATTAAAATTTATATATAAAAGAAATTTTAAGAACTTTAAAATACAACTAAAATCACTATTTAATAATAGAGTAATTTAGAAAATATTTAAACACCCTTTGATACCAAATGTTGGTCCGAGTGGATAATCAAGAGGGGGGTGAATTGAGTTCCAATTAAAATTTCTGTTTAAAAAAATTGTCTTAAAAACCCCGAAATAAAATACTGAATTAAACTGTAGTGAATTTATATCAAAGTATGGGTTCGGTTGGGTTCTCAAGGGATTGATTATTTCACAGTTAATCAAAATAGAATGGTTGATTAACTTTAGAAAACAACTTAATGATTTACAACTAATATAAACACTTGCGAATTTAATTATCAAAGTGACTTTAAAACATTTTTGGTTTTAATGAAATTAGCAGCGGAATAAAAGAATAACTTTGAAAGATATATCACAATAGATATAAACAAAAGGTTCAGTCTCAAGCTGAGTCTTAGTACTCTCAACAATTTGTATAAATTTGATCCTCACCCTGGATCGGGGTTCACAACAGCTTACAATTGTCTAGGTCCAAGTCCTCTGCCACTGTTGTTCGTGGGAAACAGAATAACAGCAAACAGTTGTCCAGGTCACACACGACCTCTACCACTATCTCAGTGGAAAAAATAGAAGATGTAAGAGTTTGAGTGAGTATTTATAGATCCTCCAGTTAGAGTACAGGAGACAGTGTGTGTGTAAAATACAACATATAATACACACTTCTTAATATGTAAAAAGATAAATCACAAAGCAAATATTTAGAGTTTATAAATGGCTCTGGTGATTGTCGTGCAGTTCTGGACTCCTTTGATTGATTAGAATTCGCTCTGAGTCCTCTTCTGGTTTTTGTCTGGAAAACAGAGTATTGTATGTTTCCTTGACTTCCAGGTGTAGAGATAGTCGATGAAGCTCTTTTGTTATGTTCTCGTTCTCAGCTCTTCACTGGTATGCAGCAATGAATGAGTTCTTCGTGTATGTTTAGTTGTCTCTTTGCATTCAAGCTTACTTGTTCTTCCAGCACACCTCGTGGAATATTTGTCTCTCTGTATTCATCTATTCATCTCTTTTTTGTAGTAGCACATCCTTCCTTATTTAAAGCAAGAGCTCCAGAAAAAGATGATTTACTTTTTGCAGGTACGAGGTACGGTTCCCTGACATCCAACAACAATCATTAAATAAATTATAGAGAATTAATATATTCCCAATATGAGCGTTGGTTAGATTAAATAATGATAAAAAAATTCAAACTGCTGTTTATGACTATCGGTGAGTCAAGTGATCGGTAGGTCATCAACATTAGCATCGGTGAGACATCCTCAACGACTCATTTGATTAGCATCGATGAGACATCTTCGGTGACTCATTTGATCAGCATCAGTGAGACATATCCGGTGACTCATTAGATCTAGATCGGTGTTTCATCTTCAGTGACCCATTTGATCTGCATTGGTGAGACATCTTCGGTGACTCAGATGGTCAGCATCAGTAAGACATCTTCGGTGACTCATATGGTCAACATCGGTGAGACATCTTTGATATTGATCAGTGCGACCATTTCCCTTTGATATAGATCAGTGCGATCGTTCTCCTTTGATATGGATCGGTGCGACCGTTGTCCTCTGATTTGGATCGGTGCGATCATTGTCCTTTGATATGGATCGGTACGACCCTTGTCCTTTGATATGGATCGGTGTGACCGTTGTCCTTTGATATGGATCAGTGTGACAGTTGTCCTTTGATATCGATCAGTGCGACCGTTGTCCTTTGTTATGGATCGGTGCGACCGTTGTCCTTTGATAGGGATCGGTGCGACTGTTGTCCTTTGATATGGATCTGTGCGACTGTTGTCCTTTGATATCGATCGGTACGACCGTTGTCCTTTGATATAGATTGGTGCGACCATTGTCCTTGGATATGGATTGGTGCGACCGTTGTCCTTTGATATAGACCGGTGCAACCGTTGTCCGTTTGATCCAGAGGAATTCCAGAAAACTTGTAAATCAACAACAAAGAGATAAAAACATGATCTAACCATATACATAGATTCACTAAGAGATTGTGATTATGTATATGAGAAATCCAACCGGATTTAAATCGATGATTTTTTTATTAAAACAACAATCATAGGAAGAATTCAACAATCTTCCAGAGGGCTCAACAATCACCCCCTTTTTGGGATTCCCAAATCATATCCAATAACAATTCATAGCCATAAATAAATATAATATACCATCAATAATAAGGCATAATAATAATAAAAACATAATGAGATATAAATATCCCCCTGAATTTATGCCTTTAAATATTTATGCAAGAATTGCCAAAAAAAGATATAAATCTCCCCCTTTAGAGATGAATCTCCCCCATATCCCCCATAGATCCCTAGATATACAGATTTCTCCCCCTTTGGGATAATCAAAATAGAGGGAAAACAGATAAAGAAGATATTAAAAGAGGGCATCAGTGAGAATAAAAAGAAAAGAGAATAAAGTTTATAAGACATCATAGAATAATCATAATAGGGTTCACCCTATCATCAACAACGCAAAACTATTTCTAGGGATGTAATGTGTATTTGCCTTTGTCAGAAGGATCAATGGTTGGTATTTTGGAAGTCTTGGAGGCAGGTTGAACTGGGCGAATTTGAAAAGGTGGTAAGATGACTCTGGAGGGTGGAGGAGAGGATGCCACTGGGATTTTCTGTGGAGCTGTAGGAGTTGGTTGAGAAGATTGCTGAGGAACTGGTCAGAGTTGATAAAGAGCTTGAGCAATGAAGATCTGATTTGGAGCAACATCAGAGGCACTGAGAGGGTCAACAGCAAGAAGCACAATGGCGGTGGCTTGTGCATTCAGATAAGGCTTCAAAAGAGTTATGAAATTCTGAATAACTTCTGCACCATACTGCATAGCCTTCTCAAAATCATCCTTATTCTCCATGAACCGTTCCAAGGTTGGATTAAAATCTTGAAAATGTAGAACTTGAGTCTTGAAAGCTTAAGTGACCAGAGGTAGTCTCAGATTGTCAGCTAACACTTTGAAATTTGCGGCCATCTCATGCTTGGAATAGATTTTTGAAAAGTAGTGATCAACCTTTTCCTTGATCTCTCTTTGAGCTTTAGTGGCATATGATGAATATAATGTTACCATCTTATGAATGTGATCACTGTGCTCCTTCATCTTCCTCAACGAGTCCAGATCAAGAACATGCTTAATGGCATCCAATTCATTATGCAAAATCTATCTTAGAGCCTCTAGCTCACGAGTAGTGATCTTGGTTACTTTGGATATACTGGCTTGAGAAACTATCTGAGTTATCTCAGCTTTCAACATTCTCAGATCAGACTTCTTAATATGTTCAATCATATTTCTCAACACTTCCATCATACCAAAGATGGTGGATCTAAATTTTTTGGATAAAGAAACAAAGCCAGATTGTAGATCCTTTAGAATCTGATTTAGAGAGGCAATATGCCTTCCAATAAACTCACCAGTATTGGTCAGGTCTATTTTAATAGCATTTGAAATCACTTCTCTAACTGTATATCTCACAGTAGTAAGAAAATCCCTTTTGAAATTATCAAAATCAGACTGAGAGACAGTATAACTAGGTAGATGAGCATCTATAGCATCAATGGCATGAGCAGACCTTGCCTCAACTGGTTGGCTTTCCATCATAATCGCAGTACATTCTGATTATTCTTCTTCTTCATCAGAATATTCTATACCCAAAACAGAAAAACCAGGGTAATCAACCCACACAGCAGCACACAGAGTATATTTTGTTTTATCATAACATTCTTTTCCACTGATTTCAAGAGAATCTCTCTTTCCATTTTCATTTGTTTCTAGTACAGTTTGATGTGTTTCTGTTGTAGGTACATTAAGGCCATCCACTGGTCGGTTATCACCATCATCATCATTATCATCATCATCATCATCTCCATTCTCATTTCCATTCTTCACAGAAACTTCACTATCAGATACTTCAGTGTCACTAGCTTCTTCATCACCAAGAACTAGTTCTGATTCAGGTAAGGGTAGAGGTTTACTGGCAGACCCAAAGTCTATTCTTCTCTTAGGAATCACAGTATAAAGATCACTCCTATGATCAGGAGGTGACATACTTCCTTCCTCTGTTTCAGCTTCTTCCATCCTTTGTTTACCATACTCTTCAGTGTCTTTATTCCTTTAAACATCTACTTCTTCCTCATCATTAGAATAAATTGGCTCCTCATCTGATTTCAAACCAGGGTCTCTCAAACCCTTCGGCCTCTTTCCATGATTAGTGGGATAGTAAGATTCATACAACTTGTACTCATCAGCAACCCAACATTTCTTCCATGGGTTCCAGTTTATTTTCATCCATTTACAAATTACGTTGTTAACACAATAAGCACTATTAGATTCGGCTATCTCATCAGCTTCATCAACACATTACATATTTTTTAACATAGCAGAGATCATTTTGGAATAGAACAGGGTAGTGGCTTTCTTAGAAGGCTTCACCATTCCAGCTATGTGCGCCATTAGATATCTACACAAAATGATCTTCTCATGGGTCTTTAGTAAAAACAATAGAAAAACCTCCTGGTATCTTACAGCAGAAAAATCTCCTTTCCTGGGGAAAATTTGGTGTTGAATAAACATAAAGAGAAGTCTATATTCACCATCCAGCTCTGAGTCTATGATTCTCCGTGACTCTCTGTTTCCAGTAAAAAGCTCTAAAGCTAACTCATAAGAGAATTATTCAGTGGTTGGAGGAATGTTTCCAGCATAATCCTCATACCGACCCTCATGGGGTACATTCAAACATTCAGCCCATTGTTTAGATGAAAAAGATATTTTCTTTCCTTTCACTACAGAAGACATTCTGTCAGCCTCGACACCATCTAAATTAACTTGCATATTTATATAAAAATCATGCACTAGCTTTGGGTAGTATACATGAGTGTTATATGAGAACTAGGATTTCCATCCTTGCGAATCTAAAACTTGAAACAACAGCGACTTACTTGTCAAAAGCCAGGCGGAACTGACTTCCTTTTCTACTGCAACAATCCGAGTTTCCAGGTTTGGATTTACTGATCTTTGAGAGGTACTACTCGACTCGCCTCGAGCACGCTTTGAAGGTACATGACTTTTGGATCATTGGATCGGTCTCTTCTACTTAGCCATTTGAAGATTCTGGGGAAAGCAGGAGTTCGAAGGTTCGAAGTTGAGGAGAAGAGAGGAAATAAGGTTTGGTGGGAAATAAATGAAAGGTCGACGGTTTGGGGAATAGAAATAGACGTGTATAATTTGTTTCATCATTTAGGGTTCCCATAATAATGATAAAAGTAGTTAATTAATCACAACAAAATAAAAAGTAATATAAATAAAGATCGGTTACACATATCGATTTCACAGATCAGTTTCACAGATCAGTCTCACAGATCAGTTTCAGAGATCAGTTTCACAGATCAGTTTCACAGATCAGTTTCACAGGTCAGTTTCACAAATAAGTTTCACAGATCAGTTTCACAGATCAGTTTCACAGATCAGTATCATAGATCAGTTTCACAGATCAGTTTCATAGATCAGTTTCACAGATCAGTTTCATAGATCTATCATACACAATTCTTGTTTAATAAAATTTATTCTTTCAGAACATAAATACTTTGTAAAAATATCAGCTAATTGATGTTCAGAACTAATAAATTCTAGAGAAATGTCACCTTTCTGATAATGATCTCTTAGAAAGTGATGTCTGAAATCAATGTGCTTAGTCCTAGAGTGAGACACATGGTTCTTAGAAATATTGATCGCACTAGTATTGTCACAGTTAATTGAAACCTATTTAAAATCAAATCCATAGTCCAATAAAGTGTGTTTCATCCACAGAATCTGTGCACAGCAACTACCAGCAATAATATATTCTGCTTCAGCAGTAGACAATGCAACTGAGTTCTATTTCTTACTACACCATGATACTAGGGACTTTCCAAGTAAATGACATGTTCCAGATGTGCTTTTCCTACCTAACTTACATCCATCAAAGTCAGTATCTTAATAACTAGTTTTGTCAACTGATTGTCCTTTTGGATAAAACAAAGTTAATTTCACATTATACTTAAGATATTAAAAATCCTTTTCACAGCCAGTAAGTGTGATTCTTTAGGATTGGCTTGAAATCTAGCACACATACACACACTAAACATAATATCCAGTCGACTAGTAGTAAGATAAAGTAAACTACCAATAATTCCTCTGTAATAGGTTTGATCAACTGGTTTCCCAGTTTCAGCAGCATCCAATGTACAGGTAGTACTCATAGGTATATCAGTTTCCTTAATACCATCTAAACCAAAACGTTTTAATAAATCATTAGTATATTTACTTTTATTTAGAATAATACCATATGTAGTTTGAATGATTTGAAAACCAAGAAAATACTTAAGCTCTCCAACTGAGGTCATTTCAAACTCAATTTGCATAACCTTTGAAAATTCGGTACATAAAGAATTTTTAAAAGATCCAAAAATAATATCATCAACATATATTTGTACTATTAACACATCTTTTGAAATCTTTTTTATTAAAAGAGTGGGATCAGCTATTCCTTTTGTAAATCCTTTTGAAAAAAGAATGTTTGAATGTTTTTCATACCAAGCTCATGGAGCTTGTTTTAAACCATATAAAGGTTTAGAAAGTTAAAAAACATGATTTTGAAAATGACGATTTGTGAAACTTGGTGGTTGTTCTACAAAATCATCTTCAAAAATAAAACCATTTAAAAAAGAACTTTTCACATCCATTTGATAAAACATGAAATTCAGATGTGATGCATTGGAAAGTAATATCCTAATAGCCTCTAATATACATACATGTGCAAAGGATTCCTCAAAGTGAATTCCTTCTTCCTGATTGTAACCTTGTGCAACTAGCATAGATTTGTTTCTAATGATGTTTCCAGATTCATCAACTTTGTTTCTAAACACCAATTTTGTGGCTATGGTTATACTGTCCATAAGTCTTTCTACTAATTTCCAGACTTTGTTTCTTTCAAATTGATTTAGTTCCTCTTGCATATCCATTATCCAAAATTCATCATTGTAGCATCATTGATATTTTTAGGTTCTAACTGTGAAAGAAAAGCTTGATGTTCAACCTGATTTCTTAGAGAAACTCTAGTCTGGGTTCCTCTATCTTAATTACCTACAACAGCATCTAACAGATAGATCTTTAGAATAAAAGTTGGTCTAGAAAAGGTAGGACTCGAGATTTCAGGTTCATCAACAGGTTGAGGTTCAACAAAAGCAGGTTCTGGAAAATTTCCAGAACTGGATGTTTTAACTATAGGTCCACTGTCTTTATCATTAAGGTTCAAATCAGAGAGACCATCTTCAAGATTTTCAAGAGAGGTCTTAGGTTCATGTGGATCAGTTTCATCAAATTTGATGTGAACAGATTCTTCCACACATTTGGTTCTTTTATTGAAAAATATATAGGCTTTAATAGATGTAGAGTAACCTAGAAAAATTCCTTCATCAATCTTGGATGGAAATTTGTCGATATTGTCTTTAGTATTAATAATAAATACTTTGCAGCTAAAAACTTTGAAGTAGTTAACCTTATGTTTCCCATGGTTCCACAACTCATAAGGGGTACTCTTAAGAATAGGTCTGATCAGGACTCTATTGATAACATAACAGGCTGTATTTACACCTTCAACCCAAAAATAAACAGGTAGGTCATACTCATTAAGCATAGTCCTAGCAATTTCTTGCATGGTTCTATTCCTCCTTTCTACTACACCATTCTGTTGAGGTGTCTTAGGGGCAGAGAAATTGTGACTATAGCCATTGTGTGAGCCAGGAGATTCAAACTCATGATTTTCAAACTCATGACCATGATCACTTCTTAGTGTTTTAATCTTAAGTCCGCAAAGGTTTTCTAAAGACTCAGAGTATTTTAGAAAACAAGAACATGCTTCACTATTGTGAGCTAGAAAATATACCCATGTATATCTAGAAAACTCATCTATAAGAACATAGACATAATGCTTCCCATTTAAGGTAGAAACTCTAGAAGGTCCAAATAAATCCATGTGAACCAACTCGAGAGGTTGAGAAGTTGAAACTTATTTATTTGATTTAAAAGAATCTTTATGTTTCTTTCCCTTTTGACAGGGATTACAAACATTGTCTGCAGGAAATTCAAGTTTGGGTAGGTCTCTAACTAAGTTCTTCCTAACATGTTTTCTAAGTGAATGCACATTGCAGTGTCTTAATCTTCTGTGGCAAAGCCAAGACTCTTACATTGCACTCTAATAATAAAATATTATTATTACTTTAAAGGGAAAGCTATTAATATTTGTTAATAACATATTACATTTTCATTTTTATTAATATTTTTAATAAAATATTAATATTACATTAAAGGGAATGCTATGCTTGATGGCGTACCCAATACACAACAACGAGTTTCATTGAAATCTTATATTGCACTCTAATAATAAAATATTATTATTTTAATTGGTAATTAACTTATAACCATTGTAATGGAGGGAATGAATATAAATAACTACAAAATGATTATATATTTTTGTAAAATATTTTTACTTTTTTACAATAATTGTTAGAGTATTAAAATGCAAATGAATCCAATTTTAAGCGTAATTATTCTAATACTGTTTAAAAGGTCGATTAACCGCATTTTGATGGAGAACCATTTCTAAATCCACATTCTAACAATTTTATATGTTATATTAGACCTAATGAAATTATTATTCAGAATCGGGACATCAATATTTAATCTGTATATGTTTTTGTTATTTTTTTCCGAAAAAAGTTCATTTTTAATGAATAAATGAATTTTTGGTATTTTTCTGAAAAACATCAATTTTTTATGAACAGTGAAACCACTAAGTGGTAGTTAAAAAATTGATTTTCAGTTTAAATGAAATTTTACCACCTCTGTGATTTTAATTTTAAAAATCTGACATACATGGTTGTCATTAGGATGTAAAATGTGGTTCAATGGGATGAATTTTTTTTAGTAAATAGTACCTTTAACTTTTTATTAATCGTGATTAAAGGTAATTAATGTAATTTAAGCTAAATATAATGTTATAATAAAATGAAATTACCTTGACACATGTCCCACCCTTATTGGATGAGTCATGGTCGACCAATCCAACCAATGGGTCAAATAGGGGACCTCATGGAGCCACTTGGGTATGAAAATGACATTAATAACTTTTTATTTGAAGTTAAAATAAAAATGTAACCAACATGTCTTATTTTACTAAAACAATTTATACATGGGGTTATACAAGTCATATAATTTACTATAAATCATAATTGGAAATCAATAAATATTTCCTACATCATAGTAATTTTTTTATAATTTTTAGACATTATTTAAATTAATTTTTTATGACACCATGATGATGCATCGATTACCTCATTAATGAACGATTTAAATAAAAAGAAAAGATAATGTTAAATCTAAGACTTAATCTTGTTAAAAACCTATTGGATGGGTGGATTTTAAACCCTTATTACCTCATCCTCGAAATATATAATTGTGGGACCTTTAATATGCGAAAATCATTTTATAATAAAGTAACTTTTCATGAATTTCCAAGAGTGCCCCTCCACTCTCTTATAAAAGGCCCCCAACTCTACCCCATTACCCACACCTCTCAAGCCTTTTAATCGACCAAACTCTGCTCATTTTATCTCTCCACATCCCTCTCTTTATCCTAGAAGCCTTACCTTAGGCAGTAATCTCTTCAAGAATCCCTTTTCGTTCAAACCAAGAGGAGTTACCCGATTTAAAGGTAATGTTTTCTCTTATGTTCTTTTATTTTATTTTTCTTCTCCAACCCCTTAAAATCTTTTTATTCCTTTATTTTGAAACAAAAAAAGAATCTTCAATATACAAGGATGTTGTTTTGAGAAGGATTCAAGCTACACTAACACACACCTCAATCTAATGATTAAAGAACATATTGTTTCAGTGGATGGAAAATTAATGCCTCACGAAACGACGATTGTTCTATCTTCTCCTACCACCTCTCATGGTGGACATTATGAGGGAACTATATTTATTTATGATATATTTTATATTTAATTCCTATTTATACATATGTATTTTATATTTAATACATACCTTTATTCGTTGCATGTTGTGAAATTGTGATAATTTCATTTGAAGAAATGTGGACTACCGCCCCCTCAAGTGATGTGACTCATTCATGAAATACATATAATATATAAAGATTGAAATTTGATGAAAAAATGTGACCTATATAACATATATATTATACTGTAATTATAATATATATATATATATATATCTCATCTATTTTTAATTACATTAATGTGCCAACGAAATGAAAGTAGCGTTCATGTGTACGTACAGCCTACCGTCTCTATGAATGGTGAATTTCATTTGTTTTAATCTAAAAATGCTGTGTAATAGTATAATATTAATATATACATGATATATATGATATTTAAATCATTAATTATACTATTTAGATGATTTAATTTTAACTACATGGAAAATTCTTTTCCAACAAGTTCAATTTTTACTCATGTACCGGACATCGACAATAATGTATGATATGAACTCACATTATTAACCAATTATTATAACATTATAATATATGATATGAACTGAATAATAATATTTAAAGGAGGTCCTTTAGCAATTATAAATTTACAAATGATTATTATTCAAGAATATAAACAAACGAACATGATAATCAGACTTGAGGTAAGGGATCCTACCACTCTCATTCATTTTATGTACTCTCCTTTATGTCATTTCTTTTAAGATCATATTTATTATGTTTGGGGATGTTATTTTTTATTCCTAATTATGTGGTTTTTATTTTCATATTATGATAGACCCTATTTGTTCTCATAAATCCATTTTTTGGAAGTTTTATGTGGCGCTGTTAGGCTGCTGAGTTTTCGTAAGGGATTTTTCATCTCGCTTTTATTCCCGTGAGATTTATGCTACATTTTCCAACATTTCATTTTAGTATTGTATGTAATTACCATTATTCTAATCTTTGTGTAATATAATTTCATTTATGAGTATTTACATCATTTTTTATATCCCTTTTTTCATGGGGTGTATGTCTTGATAGTTACCCATATCGGTAAGAGAACATTTCACCCTCCTTTTTTTAAGGGAATTCTTTTTGTTAGGTCTTTTGATTTACATCCTATTATGTTTGGATATGTTCTTATTTGTCCTTATTGCTGTAAATTATTTGTCCAAGTGATAAGATACCCTTTTTATCTCTCATCTTCTCATTTTCTAAACATTAAAATGACGTCGTTAAGCTATCAAATTTCTGTAATGGAACTTCTTAAACCAATTTCAATTCATTGGGGTAAACCTATACTTATTTATTATTTCATACTATGAATATGTGTGGATGTACTCTGATTATTTTACATTTAATATCCTCTCATATTGGGTGTATTTATATTTTTAACACATAATTATGTAATATATTTATCCTTAATCTAAGGATACCGACTTTGTATGGGACATCATCTCAATCTTCTTTCATTGTGGAATATTTGGTTCTAATACAAGCCATTATTTTATACGTTGTATAACCCCTTTTTACATCTACTTTTATTCAAAAAGAATCTTTTCTATATGAATAATTTTACTAAATGAAAAAAATTATGTTTCTTTTTAACGTACGTGGTGACAATGACCTTTCCGCCGTTGAGAGTATTATTTGATCACTGGCTTCCTCAACAAGCCGTAATAGTTTTATAATGTAAATAAATACCATATAATCTTTTATTTTTTGAAAATGGTTTTGATAATTGATTGTTTATGTCAATATATTTGAGTGATATATTGTGATTGAAATGTGTAAATGTTTTCTTTCCATTATATTTGTTTTATGTATTATGATTTTGTAATGGTACTCGGACATTTCACGGGTGGTTATGTGATAAACCATATGACAGGTGGTGTTGTGAATACCAGGATGGGTGGTCACGTTATAACCTTCAATGCACTGGGTATAGAAGTCGGTCGTATGGCTATTTCATGTAGTGATATGTGTTGAAGTAGACCATATGGTTATTCCATTTAAGTATGATTATGTCCTAAAAATATTACATTTTCATATTTATTAATATTTGTTAATAAAATATTAATATTACTTTAAAGGTAATGCTATGCTTGATGGCGTACCCAATACGCAACAACAAGTTTCATTGAAATCTTACATTGCACTCTAATATTAAAATATCATTATTTTAATTGGTAGTTAACGCCTAGCTATTGTAATGGCGGGAATGAATAGAAATAACTATAAAATGATTATATATGTTTGTAAAATATTTTTACTTTTTTAAAAAAATTGTTAGAGTATTAAAATGAGAATGAATCCAATTTTAAGCGTAATTATTCTAATACTCTTTAAAAGGACGATTAACCACCTTTTGAAGGAGAACCATTTTTAAATCCACTTTTTGACAATTTTATATGTTATATTAGACCTAATGAAATTATTATTCAGAATCGGGACATCAAAATTTAATCTGTACATGTTTTTGTTACTTTTTTCGATAAAGTTCATTTTTAATGAATAAGTGAAAAATGTTGTATTTTAACTCAAAACCACTTTTTAATCTAATTTATTTATATGAATATATAATCTTTTGATATCATATTTAAAGTGAAATTAGAATATATTTTTACCATTTAATCCAATGGTGGTCATTGGGATTAATTTCACTTTGAAATTGGACTCAAACTAGTGTCAATCTTTTGATATATTTTGTTTCTTAAAAACACGTTATTTGTTTTCACAACGAGAATTGATTATTAAATTGATTAATGAATCTTATAAGTTTTAAATTTTTTAAAATAGAAATCATTTTTGAATTCTGAATATCAAATATAGATTAGGGTGAATTTTTGGTATTTTTCTGAAAAACATCAATTTTTGATGAACAGTGAAACCACTATGAGGTAGTTTAAAAATTGATTTTTAGTTTAAATGAAATTTTACCACCTCTGTGATTTTAATTTTAAAAATCTGACATAAATGTTTTTCATTATGATGTAAAATGTGGTTCAATGGGATGGAAATATTTTTTAGTAAATAGTACCTTTTAAGTTTTATTAATCGTGATTAAAGGTAATTAATGTAATTTAAGGTAAAGATAATGTTATAATAAAATGATATTACCTTGAAACATGTCCTACCCTTATTGGATGAGTCATGGACGACCAATCCAATCCATGGGTCAACTAGGGGACCTCATGGAACCACTTGGGTATGAAAATGACATTAATTACTTTTTATTTAATGTTAAAATAAAAATGTCACCAAATGTCTTGTTTTACTAAAACAATTTATACATGGGGTTATATAAGTCATATATTTGACTATAAATCATAATTGTAAATCTAAAAATATTTCCTAAATCATAGTAATTTTTTTATAATTTTAAGACATTATTTAAATTAATTTATTTATGACACCATGATGATGCATCGAATACCTCATTAATGAACGATTTAAGTAAAATAGAAAGATAATGTAAAATCTAAGACTTAATCTTGTCAAAAACCTAATGGATGGGTGGATTTTAAACAATTATTACCTCATCCTCTAAATACATAATTGTGGGACATTTAATATGTGAAAATCATTTTATAATTAAGTAACTTTTCATGACTTTCCAAGAGTGCCCCCACTCTCTCTTATAAAAGGCCCCCAACTCTACCCCATTACCCACACCTCTCAAGCCTTTGAATCGACCAACCTCTGCTCATTTTATCTTTCTTCATCCCTCTCTTAATCCTAGTGGCCTTACCTTAGGCAGTAAGCTCTTCATGAAACCCTTTTCGTTCAATCCAAGAGGAGTTACCTGATTTAAAGGTAATGTTTTCTCTTATGTTCTTTTGTTTTATTTTTCTTCTCCAACCCCATAAACTCTTTTTATTCCTTTATTTTGTAAATAAAAAATTATCTTCAATATACAAGGATGGTGTTTTGAGAAGTATTATAGCTACACTTACACACACCTCCATCTAATGGTTAAAGAACACATTGATTCAGTGGATGGCGAATTACTGCCTCACGAAACGACGATTGTTCTATCTTCTCCTACCACCTCTCATGGTGGCCATTATGAAGGAACAATATTTATTTATGATATGTTTTATATTTACTTCTTATTTATAAATATGTATTTTATATTTAATACATACCTTTATTCTTTGCATGTTGTGAAAAAGCGATAATTTCATTTGAGGAAGTGTGGACTACCGCCCCATCAAGTGATGTGACTCATTCATGCAATAAATAGAATGTATAAAGAATGCAATTGATGAAAAAATTTGACCTATATAACATATATATTATACTATAACTATAATATATATATATCTCATCTAGTTTTAATTACATTAATGTGCTAACGAAATGAATGCAACGTTCATGCGTACGTACAGCCTACCGTCTCCATAAATGGTGCATTTCATTTGTTTTTATCTCCAAATGTAATGTAATAGTATAATATTAATATATAATTGATATATATGATATTTAAATCATTAATAATACTCTTTAGATGATTTACTTTTAACTACATGGAAAATTCTTTTCCAACAAGTTCAATTTTTACTCATGTACCGGACAACGACAACAATGTATGATATGAACTCACATTATTAACCAATTATTATAAAATTATAATATATGATATCAACTGAATAATAATATTTAAAGGATTTCATTTAGCAATTATAAATTGACAAATGTTTATTATTCAGGAATATAATGAAACGAACATGACAATCAGACTTGAGGTAAGGGATCCTACCTCTCCCTTTTTTTTAAGTACACTCTTTTATGTCATTTCTTTTAAGATCATATTTATTATGTTTGGGGATGTAATTTTTTATTCCTAATTCTGTGGTTTTTATGTTCATATTATGATATACCGTATTTGTTCTCATAAATCCATTTTTGGATGTTTTATGTGGCGCTGTTAGGCTGTTGAGTTTTCATAAGGGATTTTTCAACTCACTTTTATTCCTAGGAGATTTATGCTTCATTTTCCATCATTTCCTTTTAGTATTGTAAGTAATGCCCATTATTCTACTCTTTGTGTAATATACATTCATTTATGAGTATTTGCATCAATTTTTTTATAGTCCTTCTTTCATGGGGTGTACGTTTCGATAGTTACCCATATCTGTAAGAGAACATTTCACCCTCCTCTTTTTTAAAGGACTTCTTTTTGTTATGTCTTTTGATTTACATCCTCTTATGTTGGGATATGTTCATATTTTTCCTTATTGCTGTATATTATTTGTCCAAGTGATAAGATAACCTTTTTATCTCTCATCTTCTCATTTTCTAAATTTTAAAATGACGTCGTTAAGCTGTCAAATTTCATTAAGGGAACTTCTTAACCCAATTTCAATTCATTGGGTTAAACCTCTACTTATTTATTATTTCATACTATGAATATGTGTGGATGTCCTCTGATTATTTTTCATTTAATATCCTCTTATATTGGGTGTATTTATATTTTTCACACATAATTATGTAATATATTTTTCCTTAATCTAAGGATACAGACTTTGTATGGGACTTCATCTCAATCTTCTTTCATTGAGGCATGTTTTTTTCTAATACAAGCCATTATTTTATACGCTGTATAACCCCTTTTGACTTCTACTTTTATTCAAAAGGAATATTTTCTATATGAAGCATTTGACTAAATGAAAAAATTATGTTTCTTTTTAACGTACGCGGTGACAACGACCTTTCCGCCGTTGAGAGTATTATTTGATCACTGGCTTCCTCAACAAGCCGTAATAGTTTTAGAATGTAAATAAATACCATATACTCTTTAATGTATTGAAAATGGTTTTTATAATTGATTATTTATGTCAATGTATTTAAGTGATATATTGTGATTGAAATGTGGAAATTTTTTCTTTCCATTATATTTGTTTTATGTATTATGATTTTGTAATGGTACTAAGACATTTGACGGGTGGTTATGTGATAAACCATATGACGGGTGGTTTCGTGAATACCAGTATGGGTGGTTACGTTATAACCTTCAATGCATTGGGTATAGAAGTCGGTCGTAAGGCTATTTCATGTAGTGATATGTGTGGAAGTCGACCATATGGTTCTTCCATTTAAGTATGATTATGTCCTAAGTTACCTTTATATGTTATGTGTTCTTTATATGGGTTTATGGTAATATTTTGGTTACCATGTATAAGTAGTGATCTTTTATTCATTGAAGAGTATTTAGTAATTCTTAAAGGTGAAACGTATTACTTTGATAATGTATTCATGGTTTACTTATTTTTTGGAAAAAATAATAGTTTTCCTTCTCTGTGTATCTTTTACGGGGCTTTTTATGCTCATCCCAAGATTGTTAAATGTTTTCCACATGACTTAAAGATGAATAGGGTCAAGGATGGGATCAAGGAATGACATTATATCCAAAACATGGAACTAGACATGTTTCTTTTAAATGGTTTTTATTTTATGGAAACTTAATAGAAGTGTATACATTGTAATCTTCTGAGATGTAATAGGTATGTCTTAATTCTCTAAAACTATAAACCTGAAACAATCCTAAATGTGAATTTTTCATTTAATTCAATATTAAATGAGGTTTAAGGCCGAGTCCT
The DNA here is from genome assembly GCA_963277665.1 of Viscum album. Taxonomy (NCBI): domain Eukaryota; kingdom Viridiplantae; phylum Streptophyta; class Magnoliopsida; order Santalales; family Viscaceae; genus Viscum; species Viscum album. The sequence continues at coordinate 607,430,164 of OY728129.1, read as the reverse complement.
TATAAATATTACAAAAAACCATAAATCCTTACTATTTCTCATAAATTGATTCCTGCAAAAGATATTTATTTGTAATATTCCCATATATTCTACATATGAATCATTAAACATTACCCTAGATCCTTCTAGTTCCTTCCATTGACAATGGAAAGAAAACATAGTTTGAGAATTAATTATCAAATTAGATAACCACATAATCATGAATAATTCATATAGGATTCATAAATCCTGGATGGAAATTATAAATCTATGACACCATATGCATATCCTCAGACACAAACCTAGAAAAATAAATACAAGTATCCCTATGGGATGTCACTTTTGTTTTCTGATAAATGTTCTTGAATGTTGATTATACCATTCCATTAATAAAAACTATTGTAAAACATGCATAAAATACATATATATCACATAATTTTAGATAAATATTGATCACATAAAAAATTTACATTCCTATGGACCAAAATTGTTTAGTGTATTTGGAAAAATGAAGAATATTCATCTATCATAGTGATTAATGTTAAATGTATCGCGCAAATATTATCCCCTTGAATACTTATACATTAAACCTTTAAATATAAACAGAGTAAAATAAATATATGAATGGGTGATTGTAGATACTCATTATGGGTTAAAAAAGGTGGTACTTAAGAATGAATGAATTATAAGTGTATGAGAACTTACGAAATTTTTTTTTATGATAAATCATTTCATATATATGATTATATCAATGAGTTGTGGAAAAAATATTTTTTGTTCATAATAGAGGAATCATACGATAATCAAGATAATTATACGTGAGATAATAACATTGAAATAATACATGGAACTATGGTAGATATAAAATGATATAAAATGATTCCATAGTAGTAAATTCATAATTCCAATTCTATATTAGTGTAATGGTTTCACTCCCCAAACCATCGTGGAATTCATGGTTAACCCCCATGACAATATTAGCAGTCAATGATCACTCCCAAAACCATATTAAATGAAAAATTCCTTTATTGGACTACGTTCACTCCCCATTCTAGACATTTCTATATCATTGGATAAATATCATTACTCAATGTATTTAAAGAAGATATAGGTAACACATGTCACATAATGAAGTCATAAATAAATTTTCCACAGGATCATAAAATATATTTTATTCATAATATAATTGTCAAATCATAACGAGTAAATAGAAGAGATTTTAATAAATATATAACAAATTTATGGTAAATGATCTACATAATCATATGACCCATGAATAATAAATTATTTCCTTAAAAATATAACCCATGAATGAGAAATGGGTTCCATAATCCATATATCTCATGGAAGAGAAACATGTTTCAAAAACATTTTTACATCAAAAAAGAGAATATTTTTAGAGTTATTATGAGTGTTATTCGTGGATTATATACCAATTATGTAATAAGTTACACCAAAAAATTATTCCATAGATGGAAAATAATTTTTAATGACCATTTATATCATTTTTGGAAGAAAATATCCATTCGACATTATATTTTTTCCAGCGCATAAAAGATTAAGAAAACATTTTATGTCAAAATATATTTGAAAAAACAAAATGTGTATTTTAAAATAATTTTAATCCATTTCCAAAGAAAATAATTTTAAAATATCCAAAAAAAAATTATTTTATTATGAAAACATTTCTTTTGAAGATAACAATGTTCTGCTTAAGAGACAAATGAAATATGGTTTTCATCGAAAATGATATCTTAATAATAATAGGTACCAATTGGTAAAAAAATATTACCACTACATGATTACATCATCAATAATAAGATAAAAATAAATTTCATGAGATTTCATGTGAGATGGATAATAAAATTTCAACAATGAGAGATTACTTATAAATAATTCCAATAACAGATAAGATGATAACAGTAAAGTGATTACACATAGATATAATTTAATCAAAATAACCATGAAATATTAGCATTAATTAAATATTAAAATGAAATTAATTGAAATAAATTACCAATATTACTTTTTAAATTATAGTATATAGACATTATAAAATGATATACCTGCATAATGAAAGGTATGTCTCAAAAAATAAAAATTGAGACAAAATTATCATACCAATTTATTATATTTTGAAGCGTAAAAACTATTAAATGAAAATCATGAAATGGATATGAAAATAACCATAAATTTAATTATAAGGATAATAATATAAATTCACATATAATATAAAAACCATATGAAATAAATGAGTGACGGAAATTCCATAAGTCTCACATGAATAAAAGTTAGACTACAAATCCCATTAACACATTAGTAAATTTTCAATTGGGATCCCCATGAAATAATAACATAAATAAATAATATAAAATTAATTAAATAATTTAAATTAGTTATATAATATGTCTTCAGGTATTATATATATTTTATGGAAATAATAACTAACGAATATAACATATATCTCACAAAAAAGAATGTCTGATGAGAAAAACCATAAAATATTAGTAACTTTGGAATAATAATGCAATTAAATAATGAATTAAATTATATATTTTAATATCATTAAAAAAATTATGTTAATTGTATAAATTTATATTGGTTATTATATACACAACACAAAATGAGGCTAGTGAATATTGAATGTATCTCACAGACATAAAAAAGTGAGATGAAATTCCCTAACATTATGTTTTGAATTTCATCATATACATTCAAACCTCGAATATAATATATATAATATTATAATGAATCTACTACATAACCATATTCATAAAAATCATTCCACATATGATTATTTTTTGACATCATATTACTCATTTGTTATAAATTTCATGTTATACTTATTGTTCAGATCATAACTGCTTTGTTTTTCATATATGTATTGAATTATTATTCATGATATTATAATTATTATCATGATTCACTTATTTTAATAATGTATATAATAATAAAAATATCCTATATATTTATTATATAAGTATTTAAAATAATATATAATATATATATATAATACATTGTTCATAAAGATGGTAGGCAAAACATAAGAATGAAGGTTTTTTATGTCTCCTTGACATATTTAATGATGGATATTCAATATCGTGGATGTATATATATACACGATTATAGTATAATTATTTTTTCATTCATATCTATAATTTTACTGAAATAATCATTGTTACACCCATGTAGAGTGTGAATGAATCACATAACTTTAAGGAGGCATTATTGCTGACATCCACATACAATGTTATCATTTAACCAAAAAAGGAAATCGTGATTTTATATATTATATAATAATTAATGAATAATAATGACATCATAAATATCACAAATATAATTTTTAAAAATTTATTCATACATTATTACGAAACATGAATGTTTGTAATGTATGAACGAATGACATTTTTTCGCGAGGAGGTAGTCCACTGTACACATGCGCAATGATATTGTATCCCATTTGATGAAAGTGTGTGTTTTTGAAGGTCAAAAACATAATATAATAAGTCATATAATATTTAAAATACAGTGGTTTTTATATTACAATGGTATATGATGAATTATTCTAGAGGAGAATGAAATAAGGACAAATCCCTTAATGATGGATTTTTAAATTTTATTTAGGTAATTAATTTTGTATTGAACCAAAGTAATAATATAGTTTTATTTATTCCCAAATTGATGATTCTTCTATGAGATAATATATTTTGGAAGATTATTATATATGGTTACGTATGATCTAAGTGTTTTGAGTGATGTAAATAAGTGAGGGGGTGAGTGCCCATTTATAGTAGAGTGGAATTCTTATAAATATGAAAAGGAAAACACTATTGAGAGGACTCACTTACATAATATGCTTCCAAAAATAGGTATTTTTTTTAAAAAAGATTATAGGATGAAGTATTAAAATTTAATGTAATTTTTAAAGTCTTCTAGGTTATTTTTCCCTTGATGTTATTTTTAATCCCTAATTAATCTAATTTTCAACATAATAGTTTTTATTAATTTTATACACATTCATGGATATTTTTGTTAAAAATATAATACTACATTAATATAAATTAGAAATTATTATTATTGAAAACTAAAATTCATTTTTCACGATACTAAACCCATTGTACGATGAAATTAAATAGAAATTAACTCATGATAGGACTATAGAATGGGTTTCTAATGTGAAAATGTTCAATTGTTTGTATATCAAATTTTAATGTCAAATTGATTCTAATTTATTCAATTGTACTAATATATTTATAATTTATCTAAATATAAATTATAACAATTTAATATATAATGTATTTATATAAAAAATTTAAATGAAAAATTAGTATCTAATAAAGATTCAACATTTCTCCCTATTTATTAAGAAATGAATCCTTTCAAAAAAAATACAACAATTTCCATAGATGTGAATTTTGATATTAAAATTTATAAAATATTGTTCGTTTTTGACAAAAATAATTTATAACTATTTCAAAAATTAGAATAAATGTAGTTTCTCCATCAAAATGTGGAAAATTTTTCTTTTTGGAAAATTTAACTTTTATAAATAAAATTGGATTTATTTTTATCTTATACCTATAAAATATAATGGTTGAGTGTTAAAAAAATGTTTGAATACATAATATTTAAATTTTAGTAACGAAATATAAATTTTTATTTTTCTATAAATCAATAAATTTGTGTTTTTATAAAAAAAAATTAATGGGAAAATGAATTTATTTATTTTCCTATAGTTCAAGCTTTTATTTCTAACTACTTGATAACAAAATGACTCATTTTATAAACCTTTGTAAAGAAATTATATTAAAATTTAGTTAATATTATTATTAAATTTATTTCTAATAGTTAGGAGATATCTATAAAATATATTAATAATAATATTATTGGTAAATTTTAGTATATCATTAACCGTCTTTGCTTGTAATGCAAGCTAACGACGGTACAAGAAATTTTGTCTAACACAAGACAAACATTATATTTATTTACTGCAAGATAATATATGTGTTTAATTTAGGTAAATATTTACTTCATGTTCTATTAGATGAGAAAAAAATATCTCATTCATATAACACATCCTATATTCAGTGTTGTGTGAAGTGTAGAATATTGAAAAGATTAAATTAATTCATAAAAATCACAAAATATCATAGTGTTACATTTTGAGGGATTATATATAAATTAAATTCTACTAATTATATGAATATAAATTGAAAAAATGATACTAAATTAGCAATGATGATAATTAATATTTTGTAATAAGTTGAATACAATTTTTTAAAACATTAATTATAACCATATCAAATCCTTATTACAAGTTTAAAATTAAAATATGTTAATTATAGTTAAAACCAATGTTTTAAGGCTTAGAATTTCAATCATAAACGTGAATTTGTTTCATTTTTTGGTGTTCAATTCATGTGTAATCTTCAAATAAAAATATGACCTTTTTCATTTATTAGTGATTTGGTACATTATAATATTTTATTTAAATAAAAATAAAAACTGTTGGACACACACATTTAAATTTCCATTATATATTCACATATTGATAAATATATGTTTTAAAATTAAAAATAAATTTTAATTTATTATCTTAAAATTAATTTTATAATGGAACTATACTTATAATTGTTAATGATGATGTCATTACATAAAATTCATAAACCACATTGGTACAATGCTTCTACAAGTGAAACATCAAGAATTGTTTTTAAAAACACCAAATGTGTTATTGTTTTTGTATTTTATGATTTACCATTATTTATATACATCAATATAGCATATTTTATTTGTTTAAATGGGTTTTAATAAATTACTATTATTATCTTGATTATTATAAGGTAAAATACAGCGAATTGTGTCAAAAATTACAATATCTATATTTTGATGTTAAATAATTAATTTAAATATATATAAGATATATAAATGGGATAAATCTTATTATAATGTGCCTAAAATTTTATATATTTTCCATTTATTAGAAAATTTCTCACATATATTTTTACTTATTACAATGTAATATAGAAAATATTCTAAGAGCATTTATGTTTGGAATTGGTTAATAGAATGGATAATTAGTGAATATTTTATAATATATAAACCTATATATCTTTTTTAGTTTATAGTTTTTATATATACTCATTATCATAAAATTAATTGGATTTTGGTATCATTTTAAAAGAGTTAAACGCAAATTATATTATAATATTTCATGTATTTCATAAAAATGAATTTAATGATATTTAAAAAAAATTCCTTGGATGATTATAAAATAATAATAATAATATCATTATAAAATTAATTTATATATGTTTATAATATCAAATATGGGGCATTTATGGGTAATAATAACTTTTATCTTAAAAATAGTGAGAATTAAAAATTAAAAAAATTCATATAATGGTAATTATCAAAAGGGTTAACGAAGGGTTGAAACAATGATCTATCAGTGAACAAATCACCCAATAAAATTAAAATTTTAATTTTTGAGATGATATATATTCATATACATTGAATAGTGTTATTATATAAATATTAAACAATTCTATAATGAAAATTAATTTATATTAATTTAATTCTTTATGAAATTTCCAGAATGGCCCTCCCACCACTTATAAAAGGTTTATTATATCTCCTCTCTAATCCATTCATCACCAATCAATTAGGTTTAATAGACCCTACCACAATTCCTCCCTAAATACCATATCTATGTTATAGTGGTTTTATGTTTGGAATAATACTAACCTAAATCGCATAATGTGTAATGAAAAAGTGGTTTTCCAAAAATCAATTATAGATTTTAGCAAGATATTTTTGTTTTATTTGTTGTTCAACATCATTCATATTTTAATAAATCATTATTAAATAATAACACCAATTCCATAATTATAATTATATTTTGTTATATCAACATAATAAATTATTTCAATCTCTTTTTTCCATTAAATGGTTAATGATTTCATTGTTCATGTGTTTGGTGAACTTCTACCTTACCAACTGATGCATTTCATTTTCTATTACATCCTATCATGTTTGACTATAATGTTTGATTATATATATATATATATATATATATATATATATTACATGAATTTATTACAATTAAAAAAATATAACATATCATTTATTTTCTTACCCCCTCCATCCACTGACATATGATAAGGACATTTGTGCGTACTTTTGGATTACCACCTCCATGATGTGATACAAAACTTTTTTCATCACATCATCACATGGATGATATATGCCATGTTATTAATGTTATAATATTATATATATTATATAAAAACAATTATTTAAATATATAATAATTTTACATTGTATTTTATGTTCTTTTAAAAATTTAATAGTTACTAATGTGTATGTACGCCATATCATCTCGATTATACAATATTTAATTTTTCAAAACCATCATCTATGGTCAGATTTAAAACAATAATTGATGTATGAAAATTATAATTATTTCATTATTATTTTTCTAGAGATTATGGAACAGTGACCCCTTTAACCTTATTTAACACAAAAATCATCATTAAAATTATGAACCAAACATACTAAAATCTCTCAACATAGACATAAGTGATTAAATAATAAAATATGTCATTAAATTAAATGAATTTATTTTTTATATATTTGGAATAAATAATTTAATATTATATAAATAAATATAATAATTTATATAATCATATAATACAAAATTTAATGTGGAAACACATAAATTATGGACTTGATGTATGGGTATTTTCGTCTCAATTTTTCTTCATTGAGGTACATATTAATGTTACAGTCCTTATTTATTTCATATAGTGATTATGCATAAAATTTTATTAATAGATCATTTATAAATGATGAATCAATAAATTCTATATTTATATTCAAAGTATTCATTCAAATAGATTTTAATTACTGTTGTCAATTATTAATATGTATCATTACTAAATTAATTTAATTGGGCTATACTACTTCATTGACATTTTTATGCAATGATTTTTTTTGAACTGATCTCTGAAATGTATTATTTAATTTAAAAATATTTATTTGTGGATGAAAAATGTTTAACCATAATATATATATTAATTAAATATCAATTTAAAGATATGGCCATTTTAAGGGTTACTGTTTTCAAATTATCTATCTTTGAGAGATTACCTTAGGATGTGGACATATATTATTTCACATGGGGTATATTCTGGATATTCAAAATGTTATACCATCAATATCCATTGTAATGATATTAAAATATTCATTTAAACCTATTTTTTATGTGTCATACAATACAAACTTTTTCAATGTGGTAAGTTTTTTATAATTTAATACCATGGTAATAATGATTATTTATGATTCATTATCCATTAAGTAAATTATTTGATTCTTATTTTATAAAACAATTTAATTTTTTCCCACATGTAGATATTAACTAATTTTGATGTTTTAGAACAATATTTATCTATCAGGAATTTAAAATGGTTAATTGCATTCTTTAAGAATATAAAACCTAAATTATCATTTTTAAATTTTAATTACTATTCGAACCATATTATTTATTTCTAAATTCACTTTGAGAATGTTTTTGAATATTCATACACTATTATATAATTTCATGTTTACCCAATAATACTTCTTTACTGAATGGTTTAAAAATAATATCTATTCATTTTATAATCAATATACTTATTAAAAAATTTGTGAATAGATTCTCTAGAAGGTATCCATTGCTCACCATGAATTTAGTAAACACGCAACAATGAGAAATTATCAATAGCATCATTTTTGTTAATGAGGAAGAAAAAATGTTTTATAGCTTCAAAATAATATGTATCATACAAATGAAATCATATCAATTTTTTGTGGCGTGGTCATAACATCATGGATTAGTTAGACCATATCTTTTGAAGAAATTAAAAACATGCTAAATTTAGTTTTCCCATTTGGTGATTAAGAAGCCATGAAATTCCCTAAGAAAACTAATAAATTTAAATGACATTCAACTTGATTTAAAATTTCACTACTTCTCATATCCACATGAGGAATACAGAAAATATAACCATTTCTATAGTGAATGGGTGAAAGAAACATGGAGAAGTCATAGTTAGTTCCTTAGTTTCAATTATAAATGTGTTAATGTTAATGTTTTTCTAAAATGGTTGTTCAATAGAACATGGAATAATAAGAATGAGTAGATGGAGAGATAAGTGTTCAATATAGTTGGTCGCTGGAGCATCTACTGTTCTATGATCTGGTCCATACATGACTATTTTTTTAGCTCACTGTTCAATCTGAGTGTCAAATCCCACATATTTTTATCCAATATGGTCCCTCTTCTATATCAATAGGAAAAAACTCCCTCACTAAAGATAATTCATATTTGTATTATTTCTACCAAACATCCCCTAATACTAGCTAACTAGGGATGATTGATTAAATGGAACCCTCCTTTACATGGTATAAAATTAAGCTCTGATGGTTCCTATAAAAATTTTATCATACAAGGATGTAGGGAACATGATAGAGGTCTTCACAACCCTCAAAATTACCTTTATTACTTCTATAATAGCATAGTGCTTTAGGTTCAATCTATAGAGAAGGAATGTGAGTGAATTCTATGGTTTTAAAACTAAAAACCTCACTGTTGTCATCAATGAGGTTCGCATATTTATATTTTACTTTACCTTTCAATTTTCTTTTGTACTTATCATTAAGAAAAGAGACTAAATCAATTACTAGTATACTGATGAACTAAGAACTATAATAAAACTAACATAAGAGAACAAAATACTAAAATAATGCAGAAAGGTTGAAGGAACATATCAAATGTAATAATCAAGAATTATAATATACTGGTTTAAAGGATACCTTCTCCACTACAATTTATTGAATCACACCTCAAGAAATAATGGTGAAAAATCTCCCTCGCTAGGAAACACAACACTAAGTAAACTAATTTTATGAGTTTACCACTCTAAATTCAGTTAAAGGTTATTACAATTATAAAATGATAACATTTTAAAATAAAATCACTATAAATTTACATATGTAAATACGTTAACACTGCGCAAAATTATTCAAGAACTACATCGCTAGTAGATCTTGAATTTATTAATTTTTAAAACATTTAATGAGTGAAACAACTAAGCAGAGAATCATTAATGAATCTCTCTAATTGATTACAACTCTGAAAAATTGTAATGTGAATGAAGAAGTTTTGAAGATTAACCAAAATAATTGAATTCTTGAGCTAAGAAAATTAATCAATTGATCATCGTGATTAAATATGTGAAACAAATCAAAGAATATAGTACAAAATATAAGTATAAAGGGAAGAAATACTCCACAAATACTGCTCTGCTCTCAGGCACCTTCGCATCCTTGTCTGCTCTAGTACTACTCCTAGGAATCTGATTGAACGTCCCTACGCTCGGGGGGATGTGATCCTGTTATGAGAATGAGGGTCCCTCATCGCTACTTGGAAGTCTTCTTTTAAAATGTTCGGTTATTTACTGCTTGTCACCACACATCTTCCACTGACTTCAAAATTCCCCCACTTGTTCACCACACACATATGTTTGTCCACGACAAGCACTCCCCACTATCTTTTCTTACGTAACTAAATCTTGCTGAGTTAGTTTTGTTAATCTAGATAGAATCTCACTTCCATTATGAACCTGTAATAAAAATAATAAATACAAATAAAATAAATAAGATATTATACTTATTTTAAAGTAAAATTAAAATTTTATTTAATGTTAATTAATAATTACTTATGTTGATAATTACTAATTACTAAAATTACTTTTAGTATTATCGTTATTAATTTTTTATTAAATCTTTTATAAATGGAAATTTATTATGTTTTCAATTTATTATTATTATGAAAGTAATTTGAATAGTGAAATTATTATTAAAAAATAGTTAGTTTAACATTATTAGATTCATAAATTAGATTAGTTAAAATTACTTTATTAATTTAGTTATTATATTTATTTTGTGGTTATTAATTTATAATTAAAGAGTTATCACATTTAATTAAGTTAATAAGTAATTTTATTTATAAATTATTATTTTTTATAATTTAATAAACTCTTATTTGTTATATTATATTTTATTTTATAACACATATATTTATAAATACTATAAATGTTTTTATGAATTATATTATATTTATTTGATTTATTTATTGTTATTATAATTATTATTATTTTATTTATCTTTTCATGGTATTTTTTTTTCTATCATTCTCCCCCAGTTATCAGCGCTGCTATATGGGAGAGTATTCTTCCTCAGTTCTCTGTCCTGGTATACGACTCTAGCTCAGTCTTCCTCCAATACCGGTGTCACCTCATCCTCCAACAGCAGCGCGAATCTTCAGCAATGCTCATGTGTTGAACTCATACAACCTTAGTAACACGACCTCATCTCTAGCTGGTATCGCAACTTCAAGTGGAAGACAGGAACACATCTCCAGTGGTGGGTTGGATTCTACAAGAGCATCCTCGGTATTGTTGTCTCTCCTCATATGGGAAAAAGTTCACATGAACGGTCCAGGTGGTGGCTTCCATCATCCACAAAGCTTCACTTATACTATGCATGGGAGGGGGTCTGATTTTCCACACATGGAAGCAAAAAACACTCATCCATAGTATGACGGGCTTCTTCACTCCAGCGTCCAGTGAATCAGATCCACCTCATGTGGATGTGGATGCGGTGATGTAGCTCGAAAAGATCTCTCGGTTACCTTTCTCAAGTTGCATTTCACTAGATATGCATCAACGTGGAAAACCAACTCAGTGTGGCTAAACGGTCCTCACTAACATTGAATTCATCTTAAATCTCGCATGTTTTGGTTGCATGATTAATTAAACGTGGATGAAGGAAGGGTTTGAAACGATGTAGCAATGAACTACAGATGGGGAGAAATATGAAGCAGTGGAAGAAGTGATACGGTGCAACCGCAATGGAAGAAAACGGTGGCACTGTAAGGTGGTAATAAAATGGGGATACCATAAAACAAATGGTAGACGTGTCACAAGTGGTTGCACCGGGATGGGATAAAGTTCATTTGGCACCACAACACATCAAAACAAACAGAAAATAAAATAAATTTAAACTTAAATAAAAATAAATAAATAAATTAATATCAGGTAAAATTTAATTAATAAAAATAAAAATAAAGATACTCATAAATTAAAATAAACTTATAAAACAAATAAAAGATAAGTTAATTTATTATTAAAATTAATTTAAATAATTAAAATAGTTATTAAATAAAAAAATTATAAAACTACTAAAATAATATTTTTTAATATAAAATTTTAACATTAAAATTACAAAGTTCATTTATTTCTACTATAACAAACTAAATTAATTATAAAAACAATTAATTATCATCTTTTTGAATAACTGATTTCGATTAAGACTTCAAATTATAAATCTAGAATAAATTTAGTTTTTTTAAAATATTAAACGATTTATTAATGAATTTTTAAAAGACATCTATTAATTATTTAATATTGATTAATTTTTAATTCATGAAATGTCAAATTAAGAATAAATAATTATGTGAAAAACCATACCTAATTAATTAAATAATAAATTTTAAATAATTGAGTATGAAAAAAAAGAAACAAAACTAAATAAAATCTTTAAGACTATAAAATAAAGTAAAAAACATAAATTAACAAATTTAAGACATAAAACACACTATTAATTATACCAGTTGATAAATTGATATGTTTATTTATAAAAATAAAAAAGAGTTAATATTTATTATACAAAACAAGAATAACCAATTAAATCATTAAAAATTAGTAATTATGATGAGGAAAAATATGTGTTTTTAAGGCCACATCAAATTCTCCCACAAATAAGCATTGTTTGTCCTCTAACAATCCCATGTTGTATTAAACTTGAAAACCGATGTATGTTTATAATTCAGATCAAAATGACACATGACAAAACATTCAGTAGAGGACTTCAAGACATTCATTAGGCCTTTTCAAAATAAATTACTCATATAAATCATTCTTAGAAAAATAATTATCACTACTAGTCTTGAAAACTATGAATCATCAAGCAATGAAGATGTCATTCCTCATATGTGATACTACTTAGTGACTAACATTAATCCATACTTTTGTCCAAAGTCTGAGGGTGAAAAGAGGTATAATTTATAGGGAATTAAGGCCTTAAAAGTACGAACATTACACTTTGACTTTTTTCACCAAGGTTCCAAAAATAAATATATTTTTTTTGTGAATCACCTCAATGAGAAAACCTAAATTATTTCCATATAAACTAACTTACCCCTTCTTCATTTGGCGTTCATCATTACCCTCACCTTAATGAACTCATTTTTGACCCTAGACAAAATTTATTTTTCCCAAGCCATGTATCATGTGATAAGCAATGTGTGATGTACTTATTGAGAGTATATAGAGGCTATATTAAACAGAAACGGACCCAACATCTAGGGTCTCAAAGAATCACTGTGGGATCCCATATGTCCAAGTTACTCAAGCATAAAAATATTTAAACAACAAATCATTTACATTTGCTCAATAAAATGATTAATTTAAATCAATAAAGGATGAATGAGCCCCCTAGAATCAAAATGAAACTTCATGTTCCAAGGGTTATGACCATAATTCCTTTAAAAGGATACCCATATCACTTTCGAAGATAGTTACTAACCTGAATTTCCATCAAATTACTATGTATATATCACTTAGCAATCATCCATTTTCATTAATTTCAGATAAAAATAAATCTCAACTAATAGTAAGGTAATTTTCCAAAGGAAAGACACAAATTGAGAACATAGTAAAGCTTAAAATTATGCATGAATTTTCAAAAGAATTACCCATTTTTACAAAAATATTGAAGTTGTAGTGGGAATTGATGGGCTTTAAATTAAGTACAGTTTAACACAAACAAGAATAGACCCCCTCCCCCACACATAAAATCCACCTTTTTCCCCAAAATTGACTTCTAAGGTGTAAAAGAAAAATTAAACAATTAAAGTTCAAAACAGATTTTAAATTTAGTAGAATGATGACAAGTATAAATGTCACATTAATGTTCAATAATATTGGTCACCGCAATGAATAATTTAACAGGAGGATCATTTGCAAGTATAAGCATTAACATTTAAGTCTAGTGACACAATGTTTCCATTAAATATAAAACCAAACATGTAACTTGTGGGTGTAGAGAGAATCGGGTGTAGGAAATTCAGATGATATGATTCAATTAGATGTTCAATGAGACATAAGGAAAGTATTCTGAACACACCTTAGCAATGAACATTCAAAAAAATGCAACAACCAACAAACGTAAACCCCCCACATTTAATTTCATGCCATGCATTATTTTAAAAATAATGAAATTCTGTTTCTAGAAGTGATGTACATGAAGATTGTTTATTTACATAGTGACATACAACAGAATTTCATTCCAATATGTGCATAAATTTAAACATATGAAGAATTTTTATTTTGGTAGAAAGACAAGAAGAAGAATTTAATACAGTTCAAATCATGAAATAGAATTTTTAGTACAAATGTAGTAGAATTATTTTAATACTAGAAGAATTTTTCAGTGAGGATAATTTTAATAGAAAAAACATGAGCTCAAATAAATACAAAAGGTTGAAGTAATTCCCTGACTAGGTTCTTGGCCATAGATGATAATGGAAATTCCACTCCTTTATTACACAACAGCGACCACCTTAAAATAAAGATCATAAAAACCACAAATAAATAACTAGGATAGATAGTACATACAGAAAGCAGAACAACATGGCATTATTCAATGTCAATCAAGAGAAGAAATAAAAGTAATCACAAAAGAAAGACCATGGGTTGACTCCCTTGAAGCACTGAATATAATGTATTCAGTTAGACATTATTTAATTATTATTATTTATTTATTAACTAAAAAACAACCATGGGTTGCCTCCCATGCAGTGCTAGATTTATAGTCCCCAGCCGGACCCACCTAGAAACTAACTATAGTTACTAGGTAGATGTGGTTTCCATAGGAACCACCAATTGTGTTTGGCCCATATATTTTTATCAGAACAATGAAAATTGTGGGCTGTATATAAAAACAAAAGAAAACTATCATAGCATGATATAACCCCTATGTAGCACCCTTTAACAGTTTCAACCATAATGTTGTCCTATTACAAAATTGTTTTAGAGTTATCAATAGTTTAGTTTACATGAAGGGACAACATAGTAGTAGATACTTGAAAGGGTTTGGAATTATATTCATGGATATCTCTCTTAAGATCAACACTCAAGGTATCACATTCAAGAGTGTATGTTGGTAAATTTTGATTAGCAGTCTCAAGAGGGAATCCCTTAAAGTGATGAACTGAATCTTCGACAATTGAATGCAAGTGTGATTCCCCCTCTAGAATACTATCAGTATCATGACAAGGCTCATCACCCTTGACAGTTGAGGATGTAAGTGAAAAATAGTGAAAATTATTTATTTTATCACAAACAGATTCATGTCTAACAATGTTGTCAATATCTTCCCATAGATCCTCATCTGTTAACTCACAATGAAAAATTACTTCTTATAAAAAATCACTTCGTCCCAATTTGAGTGTCTGTTCAACCTCTAGATTAAGTTTCAGTTCGAATGGATCACTTTCCAAAACAATGTCTGTAGTGTGTTCAATAAAGATCAGT
Organism: Viscum album; assembly: GCA_963277665.1. NCBI lineage: Eukaryota > Viridiplantae > Streptophyta > Magnoliopsida > Santalales > Viscaceae > Viscum > Viscum album. The sequence continues at coordinate 607,414,487 of OY728129.1, read as the reverse complement.
TCCGGGGAAGAAAAGTTCAATTCAACTTCAATAAAGTTATGTTCAATATTGATCAAATTCAAAATGAATTCCTCATTAATGACAACACGGCATTCAATTTTATTGAACAATGTTTCAGAATAGTACATCCTATGAGAATAGAGAAACTGAGAACTCAACAGTTAGTCTTTATTCAAATATCATTCCCTCATCCTCATCATCCAACAAAATTTCATAAACTATTGGGTTCACAGTTTCAAAATTTGAATGATAAGTGTTCAGTTCAAGTTCAAAAATTTCAGACTCTATTTTTTCCAGCTTAAGATTCTCATCCAAAGTGTTATTAATATTTTTTTCAGGCACCATGTTCATAATTTCCGAATTTTTTTGTGAATAATTATTTACATTCATGTTTTCAGTTTCAAGTCTAACATCAAACCCAGTGACTTCATTCTCGAAATTTCTAAAATGGTGATTTCTCTCAAAAAAAGGAATTATGAAGAGAACTGAACAATAATTTTCAATATGTTTTAATTCATCTTCAGATTTTTCCAACACAACACCATTAAATCTCTTTTTGGGATTTTTAATGTTATTCTCTTTATTCAGTGAGCTGGTTATTTCTAGCTCTAGTTCAATAGAATCATAATTTTCAAAGTAAAAGGTCTCTTTTCTAGTTTCACTATCACTTTACTCTTCGATTTTATTTTTAAATATTTTGTAAACATTTTCGTTTTCATTATTTTCAAATTCATATTCTTCTTTAACCCTATGTAGTAATTCCAAAATCTTGTTTTATAATAATTTCATTATTTGATCTTGATCTTGAGAATATTTAATATGAATATCATGGGGTTTATAGAAACATGTGTTTATTACTTCCAACCTAGCATCCAATTTAGAATCAATTAGGTAAATTTTTTCTCGGAATTTAGGATTAGATTCAAATTTATTCTCATTCTCTTAAATGTGATAAAACTGTTGTGGCTGCTTATAAACACTCTAGTAGGAAGTATGTCTATAATCTCCACAACTAACATAGTGTTGTCCTAATTCATCCATTTTTTAAATTGTTCAGATTAAACAATACACTCAAAGTCAACACAAGATGAAAATGTTCTCAGTATTTTTTTACATATTTATTATATAAATGTTTTATGTTTTTTTCTATGTTTTAATTGTTTTTTTCTTTATTTTTCAAAGCATAAACTCTCAGTGTGTGCCTTCCTCGGTAAGAGTGCCAATTTTGAGTAGGTCAGAGCTCATCACATCCATCAAAATAACATTTATTACTCATACACTAGCATAGTGGTGCAGGGTCAATCCACAAAGAAGGAAGGTGAGTGAATTGTAATGTTTTTAAACTAAAAACCTCACTATTGTAACCAATGAGATAAACATGTTTATAGTTTTCTTTACCGTTCATCATTCTTTTGTAAATTTCTTTAAGAAAATAGATTGAATCAATTTCTTATATACTGTGGAACTAAGAACTATAATAAAACTAACATAAGAGAACAAAATACTAAAATAAATAACCAAGGTCGAAGGCACAGATCAAATGTAATACATGGCAATTCCAATTTACTAGTTTAAAGGATACCTTATCCACTCCACATTATTGAATCACACCTCAAGAAATAATGGATAAAAATCTCCCTCTCCAGGAAACTCAACACTCAATAAACTGATTTTAGGAGTTCTCCACTCCAAATACAGTTAAAGAGCTTCACTATTATAAAATGATAACATTTGAAAATTAACTCGCTGTAAATTTCCAGATGTAAAGACATTAAAGCTTCGAAAAGGTATTCAATTACTACCTCTCCAGTTGATCTTGAATATCAAAATTTTTAAAACAATTAAGTTGTGAAGAAACAAAAAAATAATCATTAATCAATCTCTCCAATTGATTATGATTCTGAAAAATTGTAAAATGTATGAAGAAGTTTGGATGATTAACCAATAGAAATGAATTTTGGAGCTAAGACAATTCATACTTTTATCATCTTGATTAAAGAAGTGAGAAACATCCATGAATAGAGTACAAAATTTAAGGATTAAGTGAAGAAATACTCACATAATACACCTCTTATATTAGTCTCATTCGCATCCATGTATGATCCAGTGATGTTCCCGGGAATCCGAATGAACGTCCCTGCTCTCGGGCGGATGAGATCATGGAATGAGAGTGATAGTCCCTCATCACTACTTACAACTCTATTTTTATATCTTCTGTTATCTTTTTCTGGTCACCACATGTCTTCCACCGACTTCAAAATTCCCTCTATTGTGTACTACACACATGTTTTTGTTCACAACAAGGACACAGAGCTATCATTTCTCACGTAACTATCTCTCGCTGAGTTAGTTAAGTGAATTTGGATGGAATCTCACTTCCCATATGAACCCGTATTATAAATAATAAATACAATGAAAATAAATAAACTATTATAGATATTTTACAGTTAAATTAAAATTTTATTTAACATTATTTAAATATTAGTAATTACTAAAATAACTATTAGTATTATAGTTATTAATTTATTATTAAATATTTACTAAAATGAAATTTATTGCATTTTTAATTTATTATTATTATTTTAGTAATTTGATTAGTGACAGTAATATTAATAAATATATAGAATAACTTTATTAGATTCCTAAATTAGATTAATAAAAATCACTTTATTTATTTAGATATTATATTTATTTTTTTGTAATTATTTTATAATTAAAGTGTTATGACATTTAATTAAATTAATAATTAATATTAATTATAAATTGTAATTATTTAAAATTTAATAAATATTTATTTGTTATCTTATATTTTATTTTATAAATAATCTATTTATCAATATTATAAATATTTTTATGAATTATATTATATTTATTTGATTAATTTATTATTATTATTACTATTATTAATATTTTCTTTTTATTTTATTTTTATTTTTATTTTTTATTTTTCCTTCATCCCCCAATTATCGGCGCTGCTACAGGGGAGAGTCTTCTTCCTCAGTTCCCTTTCTAGGTCTGTGGATCCTACTCAGTCTTCCTCCTACAACGGCGTCCCTCTTCCTCTAACAGTGGAATGAATCATCATCAAAGCTCAGGCGTTGAACTCCTACAACCTGTGCAACACGGCATCAACTCCATTAGTAGGCGCAAATTCAACTGGATGACAGGCGCGCACTTCCAGCGGTAGTTTGGCTTCAACAAGAGCCTATTCGGTACCGACGTCTCTCCTCATCTGGGCAACAGTTCACATGAACTGTCTAGGTGGTGGCTTCCTTCATCAGTAGATCTGCACCTATAATACGCCTGGGAGGGGGTCTGATTTTCCACATAAGGAAGAAACAGATGCTCATCCATGGTCTAACAGCCTTCTTCGCTTGAGCGGCTAGTGAAGCAGATCCGTCTCAAGTGACAACAGATGAGGCGAGGAAGTGGGAAATTCTCCCTCAGTTATCTTTCTCTTGTAGCGCTTCTCCAGATATTCATTAGCACGAGGAAACAATGAAGCACTGCATAAACGGTCCTCACCAACAACGACATAATATTAAATCTCTCATGGTTTGGGAGCATGATGAATTAAACATGGATGTACAAAGGGGTTGAAACGAATGAGAAATAAACAATAGATGAGGGGAGACAAGAACCAGTGGATGATATCATACAGTGCAACTGTAATGCAAGAAAATGGTGGCACCGTAATGTGGTAATAAAATTCTGAGACCATAAAAAAATGGTATTTTTATCACCATTGGGGGAACCGTGATGGGATACAGTTGATGTGGCACCGCAACACTACAAAACAAATAGAAAAAATAAATAAATTGAAAGATAAATAAAACTAAATAAAATAATTAATAACAACTAAAAATTATTTTAGACAAATAAAAATAAAGATACTCATAAAGTTAAATAAACATATAAAACCAAATAAACTTAATTTAAATTATTAATAACTTTAATTTATAAAACATAAATTGTTAATAAAGTAAAACTAAAAGTTAAAAAACAACTAAATTATTAATAGTTAATATAAAACTTAAACATTAAAATTTCAAATTTAAATTATTGCTGCTATAACAAACTAAAATAATTAAAAAAATTAATTATCATCTTTTTGAGTAATTGAGTTGGATAATGACTTAAAATTATAATTATAGAACAAATATACTTTAAAAAAAAACATAAATTAGTTATTAATGAAATTTTAAAGAATATTTAATAATTAGTTAATATTGATTAATTTTTAATGCACGAAATGTCAAATGAAGACTAAATATTTATGTGTAAAAGCAGACCTAATTAATTAAATAATAAATGTTAAATCATTGAGTACACAGAAAATGAAACCGAACTAAATAAAATCTTTTAGTCTATAAAATAATTTAAAAACATAAATTAACAAATTTAAGACATAAAACCCATGATTACTTTTAAAAGTAGATAAATTTAAAATTTTATTTATAAAAATAAAAAACTGTAAATATTTAGTATAAAGAATACTAATAACAAATTAAATCATTAAAAATTATTTAATATGATGTGGAAAAACAAGTGTTTATATGGCCACATCTGGTAACAATTTTCATGATGATAAAGGAAATCTTATAATAGATATAACAGATAAATATATTTTTTGAAACTCATGAATAAAGGATGGAAATTATATACTTAGTTGAATAAATATTTTAAGGTATCCTGATCTAAATCATGATGTTCTGAATACAGATTCCATGATCATCAACACTCCTCGTGATGGGAACAAAGTTACACATTTCCTTAAAATTAAGGATAATCACATTTTTAATCATACCTTACAATCTATTTTTGGATCATATTCCCTAAATGTGTGGATGATATTTTAGAAGATTCTCTTTGTTTAATTTTTTGTCGACTCTAACATATTTGATGTTATTTCAGTTACTTCCATCACATTCAAATAAATGTAAAATATATCATTTTCAATAAAAATTTACAATTCTCAATAGTTATAACATGATTAATATTTGTAGGAATTATTTTTTTCATTACTTTGAATCAAATAATAAGTTCTTCCCTGTTTCCCTTTGAGGAAATTGTTTAACCCATATTTATTAAATTTTTAGTATTTAAAATTTATTTCTCAATGTGGATATGTAATTTCCCAAAATAATATTTTGAATTCTATTTTATTGTTATTTTCAACAATCAACGACATTAACCTTTGATATTATACATGCCTCGATGGGAATTGTTTCTATGATATCATTTTAACCCTTATATAGATGGATTGTAAATGATTCAAATATACTTCCATTGAGTCAAATTCACTTACATGGGTAAATCAATCTATAAAATAAAAATGTATATTATTAGTTTGAAAATAGAAAGATTTATATTTTTCAAATTTAATTGTGTATGGAAAACTATAGGGATATTTAATTGTCGGTTATGTTATAATAAAAGGATATATGGTTCCACTGTATAGAATTATAGTTTCATAAATTTTTAATGATGGACATGTTGTTTCATGATAAAATAAGTAAGGTTGGGTCTGTTATAGACCTATAATGCATAATATAATGAGACATTGTTAACTGTTTGGAGGATACCCCTAATATATGACTATGTTATTAGATTTTATGTTACTCCCATGATATGATGAATTTTACCAGCAATATTTTACTCTTAAATGAAAATGGAATTATTTATATTTTTTTCAATTATGAATGATTTATATTCCATGAGACAATCATTTTTTTGGTATTGTAGCTATATTTTTTTAAATATCACTTTTATCATGGATTAAATCCTATAGATCGTGAATATTTATTTGTATGAATCTTGCCATTGAAAGATCAATTTTTTATGTCTCAATTTTTTTGTTCCATATATTTATGGGGTTTGAAATCTATTATGTTATGCATAGAAACATTTATTATGTCATCATAATCTTATTATCTGTATATACTCATTTGTGCAATTAAAGTTTTCATGATTATGATTATCCTTATATAGTATTTACAATAACAATTCCTACGTATTAATTTTCCATAGGCTATGCAGTTTGGTTACATATGAATATTGTATATAATTATTTCATGTCATAAATTGATGGGAGATATTGAATACATCGAGTTGACTAATAAAATCATTGAATAGTGGAAAATATATTAATTTTATTATAAGGGTATGATTATGTAATAATTTATATGAGTTTTGTAAAAATATATTCCAAAAAGGTTCTTTATTATGCATGCGATTTAGTTTTTTTGAAAATATTAATACCTTTTAGGGATATAATTAGATCAAATTTTATATTTGAAAATATATAAATGAAAATAATATGTTTTTATCAACGAGCCAAGAAGTATGTGTTTAGAGATATTATAGTTGTTATCAGATATTGGTTTAGAATACCCTGGATATAATTTTTGATTCAGGTAAAGACATTTTTCTCATAAATATCTACAATACAGGTGAATTTTTTATTAATAACACATGTAGTAGTTGAATAAATAGGAAATAGAGATGTTATATTGAGATAATCATATATATTTTTTGATTTGGATATGAAGGGAAAAATGATTTAATTGATTAAATTTGAATAATTAAAGAATTACATTTAATATATATATATATATCAATAAATGAACTTAATTGGTTAATGGTAATCAGTCAATCATTTTTTGTTTCTGTAACTATATTGGATGAATTGGTTTTCTTATGAAATTTATTCTCACTAAATTATGAAGTATCCAAATAATAAATTATGTCACTAAATTAATTCTACAATTTAATCCTTATTCAATTAAAATTTTAATCATACATGTAGTTATATTATCACATTAATAAGAACTCTGAGGAATTAAATTGTATTAGTGCCCAAAATATTTCATCATTTAATTTAGTGATGACAAAGAAGAAAATAATTCATCAAACAAAACTCATATAACTATATATTTATTTAAAATGTAAATAATTTTAAATATTAATAAATACATCCTCATAATAATCTATATAATCAACCTACAAAAGTTTTATCCTTTAATTCATGAAATTTTCACTATGGATGATAAACATTGTCTTAGTATAACAAAATTATATAGAACTATAAAAAAACTACTATTCTATAAATGGAATGACACATTTCAAACTAGTATCAAAGTGAAAAATATTATAAGAAAGATAACTATTAATGACCATTAAAATAACATTAGAACACTAGATTTATTTATAATAAATTATAATTAAATAACAAGCTTAAGATATCAATATGGTCTCAAAACATTTCAATGAATGAAAAAATTCTCCAATTTTCTACCACAAAGTTGCATAAAATTCTATATTGTTGGCCCTTTTTTTATGCTACATACTTGAAATTATAACCATTAAACATGTAGTCCAAAGGGATGTGGATTGTATGTGGAGTAATAACATCACATAATCTCTAGGTTAATATGTATGAACTCTATCTCTCATACGTGATGCATTAGAATTGCATTTGTGGGGACTGAATTTGGATAATTTTTGGAATAAAAAAGTAGACATATAAAACTTTTAAAACATGTATAATTTTCATCCATATTGTATCTTCAATTTGAATTATAGAAAAAATACTGGGATGAATTTTAGTTCCTTGGATTGCAGATCAAAATTTAGTCTTCAAATTGGAAAGGCTATATATCTTCCAAATTACCAATGTAGACAGAATGATAGTAAAATAAATTGGTTATAATTATTCACCCTTTCATATTTTAAGGATTTATCTTCAATGGGATTCAATTGGGGGTTCGACGCCCATTTTAATGGGATGAGGTGAAATCGTCTATTCAAGGAATTATTTGTGTTAGAGGAATAATATGATTATCATCCTTTAGGAATCACCAATTTCTCTATGAAAAATACTTCTCCCCAAATAATAATATCCATAAAAAGGATATAAAATATAAATTTATTTAAAATAGACATTTGGATATGATAATTTAATAATGTATTAGGAGTAATAAATTTTAATAACGAATTTCACAAATGATGAGTTTTTAAGATCAAATTTTAAAATGAATTAACCAATCATTGTAAAAACAATATAGAAATTGGAAAGTAATAAAACTTAAATGAAAATTATACAATTTCTGTGTCCAATCACACCCGAACATTAAATTTTCTATAACGTAGTAAATTACACACACAATAAAAATTCAATCCAAATATATATATAAAATTTAAATAAAATGTCTATAAAAATACCCAAAATTAAAATAATCACGATTTCTTTAAAAGTACATTATAGAATTCCATATACATAAGAATATCCTTATGTCAAGACAATTCTATTCATAAAACATACTGATATATTTTATAAAAATTATAATTAAATATGATGATGTGTTGCACATCTCTAAAGATATAGGGTTAATTACATACTAAATGGGAATTGATATAATTCTTATATACAAAAAACATTCAACCATATAATGAGTATAATTTTCACTATTTTATTATTTTTGTTTATTAAATTTTTTAATCTTTCTAGAAGAATAAATAAAATCTCCATGCTATATATGCATGGACTCATGATGCAAAATATCCTATAAATGATTATATTTTCAATTAAATACTCCAATATATATATAAATACTATCACTCGGTAAAGAATGAGGAAATGATCAAAAAATTATAAATTATACACATTAGTACAACATTATTATCTATATTTAAAATTCATTATATTTTTTTAATTTTATTATTGATACGTGAGTTAAATATAAAGACACCCCAAACCATTTTTTGTGTAGAATGGAACACCATAAACTATCGTATACTCCCACAACCTAATATATGTTAAAATTAATATTTAATTAAACATATGATCTGTTAGATTGTGAAATTTTCATCTAATTGAAATTCCAACAAAAAATATTCCCATGAACAAAAACATGAATTATGATCAAATTAAATTCGTTCAAAATAAAATTAAATTCATAAATAATGTTTAAAAAGTGTCATTTTAACAAGGATGTATAAAAAAATTTAACCAAAATTACAAAATTTTATTCTTCAAAATCTAATATTTCCACCCACCCAAACAAAAAAAGTCATTTCAAAATTTGAATAATTAGAATATAAAATGGAGTTTATAATTAGATTTAACGTATATTATATGAGGTCAATAATAGGGTTTGTAATGAAATTAGTAATCAAAATACTATATATTTATGATAATAGCTTATAGTTTTAGATTGATCAGTCTTTCTCTATGTTACATATATGTTCATCATGGATGATTGATGATAATTTTTTGAATGATGAAAGGAATGTGGGCCTAAAATGATAATCATTTTATTTTTCATAAGAAAATTTTAATTCAAAAAACATTATAGGACCATGGATATCCCATGGGGTTACACTCTATATCAAACAATAAAAAATTAAAATATGGATTAAAAACATGTTTATTTAGTTTTTTGGTAAAGGTAAAAAATAGAAACATAAAAAATAAGTTCGGTACAATCCAAAAATAAAATAGTTTAATAATGTTTTGTTTACATGTACCTCCAATAATGCCCAATAAAAACATTGTACATCATATTGAGTCTCTTCATCTTTTAAATAATATTTTAAATGTGTGTCCAACTGGGTTGGTGGTATGGGTTTTAAATTGATTATATATTAATCATATAGGTACCAATGTATGGTATAATCCCATTAATATTGAATAGGTTTTCATCAATTGAATTCATAATAAATTTTGAGTGTTCAACGATAATTCCTTGTACAATATAAATCAATAAGTATGAAATGGAAACCTATTTTGTTACATATCCCCTATGAAAGAATACATAATATGATGGAACATGTTTTTGATATTATCTTGTTTGAAATTTTGAAACAAGATTTAAAATTTTATTCAAACTCATTGTATTTTCAAAAAATATGTTAAAAATTATTTATATTATAAATAATGGTTAAATCCCAAAAAATATCACATATGTCTTTGGGGATGGTATATATTAAATTTTTATGATTTTAATATATGGTTTTGTGATTTTTGGTTTTAAAAATTCATTAATGGAGAAATATTCATTACACTAAATCCATGATGTAATAAAACTATATACTAAATATAGAGTATCAATTTTATAGGTATTTAAACACATATAAAAAAGTCATTAATATTCAATTTTGTGACTTTGAACATTTACTAATCAATTAATATTATTATCGGGATATTTTTTAACAAACTATATTGTTGTTTCCTCAAAAATTTTCAATGATTTTTATGTATATGATTGCCACAAACCAGCTTTGGTACCTGGGTAAACTAGTAACCGAGTCGGACCTGACATAACTTGAAGGGCATTCTCGATCCCCATGGGATGCTAAATATAACCTGACATCATACCACATACAAGTGAAAATGAATTTTCGACAAGAATGAGGATTCGAAGGAAAAAATAATGTATTATTATCAATAACAAAACACCATAGGGAGATAATGTAAATGAAATACAACGAGGAATAAAATATAATGTACTAAAACCCAATATACTAAAAATAGGAAAAACGTCCCCAAGGACCATAACGTCAATATAACCATGTCTAATGTTAAATTATTGGATCCACCTCTAAGAGATCCCAACTATTTTCTTGATCCTGGAAGGAAAATGTCTACAATCACCCGATGAAAAAATTAGTTTGTGAGACTAAGCCTAGTTGGATACCCCCAAAGACTCTATAACAGATTCCATATATAGATTACCTAAATAAATGAATTAAATTTTAAAAATAAATAGGCTTGGAAATTCTATTGAATATTTAAACCAAACATTCTATAGATTTTCAAAATGATGGAAAACAGAATCAAACCACATTATTTACATTCCAAGAGATGGAACATTTCTAAAACAATGGACTATGTAAAACAATTATATAGAAATGTTTATATAAATTTAGTATGCACATAATGTAGTTTAAAAAAATGTCGGAATACATTGATATCTCAAATATGAAGTTACAAGTTATCAAAATGGTCATATGAAAAAACATACAATAGTATTAAATAGTAATTGGATACCACAGACCTTATGTGAACTCAAAAAAATGTGTATACACATATCTCCATGAAACTGGGAAATGGAGACACATCACAAACCCGTCAGGGATGTGACCCGTTGAATGTATGTCTTAAAATTCTGAAATAACATAGAGTGCATCCATATATCTCACTAAAAAAATATGACTTTCATGTTATCTTACATTATTGGAGAACAATATTATGACTTATAAAAATATAATCAACCCCATTCATTAATTTCAAATCTCCATTTAAAACAAAAATATATATTTTTTTCAAACATTTATATTTACAAGATAAAACAACTGTGTTTCTATAAAATCATTTAAGCCGTTATCATGTTTTAAATTCATTAAAAACCAATTACATCCATTTCACCATTATTTTTTCCAATTAAATTCTACCATTCAAATAAAAAAATTTCCTCTAAATGTACTAATTAAATTCAACAATTTATATAAGTCAAATTTCATAAACCCACCTCAAATCGATGAAATTGTGGGTTTTCAAAATTTTCATGTGAAAACCATTTCAAATCCTCTAATTCATTAGAATTGAATTTTTATCAATAAAATTGAAATAAATATTAATAAATTAAATCTAAATCATCAATTTAAATAATCCATGAAAATAAATGTTAATCAATTTTGCAAATCAGAATGAAACCACCTATCTCTTTCCCAAATAATGACACTAGTAATGGAACTCATTAATGAGAATGAATGTGAAGGGTTCATTGATTCTCAACCTAGTAGCCTAGTCCAACTACATATGACATGGATCCATCAATCCATAGAAGATCCATTTAAAATGAAGTGGATTTATGTTGAGAAACACAACTAATAAGGGAGAACCCTTACCCAGTTATTGAACAACAAGAACAATGAAGATCCCAGGCCTTTTGGTTCGATCTAAAAGTAGTTGACTCTCTCAAAAACGCACCAGGATATCTCTAGGTCCAGAGTCTCAAACCTTGTAATCAATAGGACTGAGAAAAACCACCAAAAACATTACTCAAGGATGGGAGTGGGGCGAGACATGATGTGTACCCATGGGTCAGGACTTATAAGACACACTCGATATGGATAACAAAAAACCCATATCCTCATCATGAAAACCTACTATTTTACTCATACACTATTTTTACCTCTGGTAAAAGGCATGTGGTATCTTACAACATGACCTCCCCATTTACAACTAGAAACTAACGCCAAGTACATAGCATATACTTCGGGTACATTCCATATACCTATTCTACAATCTCAAGTAAACCGATAAAAATCACATAAAAGTATATTTAATAAAAAGAGATCTTATAAAATATGTAAACTTTCCTGATCAAGGAATTGGGATTTAAAAACCTCCCCACCATAAAAACATTTTCCCCCCAGAAAGCCTATGAAAGAATATTCTGCTCCAAAAATATGAGACCACATCTCTCTCATCAATTCATCCCACTTTTACTTCTTTTGAGAATCATATCCATGCAGAAATAGTTCACAATTTGAAGGAATCATCCTCCCATGAAGTGCCTAGGCCATACAATCTACTATCCTGAATAGATTCTCAATCAACGATTAACCTGGCTCGATCTCAATATCACTCCCACTCAAAATTTAAGATGTATCAGATAGAAAAAATCTGAAATGAGATATATGTAACAGGTTTTTTATCGACAAAATCTCTTTTTGACTTTGAAAATGATATGCAACCATCCCCACGAACTCAACAACCTCAAAAGGTCCCACAATAAAAAGATAAATATTCCTTTTCTTCCCAAAATATTGATGACCCAACTAGGGTAAATCTTTTGAGAGCACCTAGTCATCGACTTGAAACTCCAAAGGTCTATGACATAGATCAACCTATGATTTATATCAGAATTGATCTTTCAATAACCTCTAATTAATCAACTTTATATTTTTTTCATCTCCTACCCCAAGAATGGTCCAACTACATAACAGTCGCAAACCTCCGACCAACATAGAATACATTTTCATGGAAAGTCATACATGCCTAAAAAGGATACACTCTAATCGCGGATGGTAACTATTGCGGTAAGAAAACTCAACCATCCCTATGTGATCATACCAAGAACTTTAGATGTGTAGAACAATGTTATAAATTTTATACTCAAATATTTGTATAGCTCATTTTCCCTACTCATCTATCTCGTGATTTTAGGTCCGGCTCAAATGAACCTAAGATCCCATTGAGTCTTGAAGGCCGCTCCAAAATTGAGAAGTAAACCAAGAATCTCTATCAGATTCTATTGAAAATGGGATTCTTTTCCAGGTTATAATCACTTTCACAAAATGATTTCCCAACTCCTCAATTGTGTTCATATCACAAATGGGTATAATGTGAGCAAAATTTTTCAGCCTATTGATCCCAACACATATTGAATTCTACTTTCTCTGGGTACAAGGAAACCCAACCAAAGAGTCTATAGATATCTCTTCTTCCTTATATGTAGTGAGTGGATGTGGTTAAAGAAAAATTCATCTTTTATGGTTCTTGACTTTCAACTATTGTCACATATTACACGGAGATTCAAACTCATCAATGTCATGTCCCATTCCCAGCCTCCAGAAATGCCACCTCATGTCATAGAACTATTTTTGGTTCATAGGTGAACATCCCACTATGAAATTTGGAAATCCTGTGTAACTACCATTCCTGTCACTAACGGCACCACAAATTAGTTCTGATAGCATAAAACTCCCTATTTGGAGAACAATGACTATGAAATTGACTCCCAACTATAAATGGATTCTCAAGTGGTACAGAAATCACATGCATGCTCTTAATCCTTGATAATCATCCTGATAAGGGTAGAATTACAGTACACAAAAGATAATGAAACATCACCCCTTCCTCAGGAACTCCAATATACAACTGTGTAAAGAGATCCATCAAATTATACTCTTATGAATATTCAATCACTACATGGGATGGATGTTTCTTGTTTAATTCATCAACTATGACATTAATTTTCCTTAGGAAATTGGTGATGTCAATGTCAAAAGACAATAGGTACACCACCCATCACCTCAACCGAAGATTGAAATATTTTTTAGAGAAGATATAACATAGGGTTTTGTTTTCTGAATGAACCATAAAACATTCACCACAATGATATTTCCTCTAGATCTTAATCACGTGCATGAAAGCTACATATTCCAGGTCATGGGTATGATAATTCATCACTTGTGGCCTTAGCTGACAAGATCCATATACTACCACATTATCTACCTCCATAAGAACACATACCAAGCTGGAACCCGAGGGATCAAAAAAAGACAACATAGCCATGACAAGAATCTAGAAGAGTCAATTCTAGCATAGTAGTAAATATATTATTTAGCTAAACAATGTAACCCTAACATTTATCCTCCCACGAAATCATCATTCCACTTTGAGTTAATGTAGTCATAGTAGAATCCTACTTTGAGATTCCTTTCACAAACATCCAGTAATATCCAGCTAAGCCAGAGAAAATCAAAATCATGAATAAATTTTGTGGTTTCTCCAAATTTATAACATCCTGTACCATTTCAGGATCAACTGATACTCCTTGTTCAAACACCATGAGTCCCAAGAATTTCACTTCTTGTATCCAGAAAACTCAATTTGAAAGATTTTTATAAGGCGATGATTTCATAATAGATTCAGATCTCTTCTTAGATGTTTTATATGATTGTACTTTTACATAGATTGAAAATAACATTCATAAATAAATACCACCACAATGGTATGTTGATAATCATGGTAAATATTATTCATTAAATCCATAAAAATTAGGAGAATTTTTCAATCCAATGGGGATTACAAGGAAATCAATGTGCATGTACCTACTCCAAAAGGTCGTTATCTGAATTTCATTTTATTTTATACTCAACAGATGTTAACCGTATCAATGTTCGATCTTTGAAAACAACTAAACTAATTTTATCTTGTCAAACCGATTTTCAATCCATGGAAATGGATATTTGTTCATTATTATGACTCGATTGAGATTTTTAAAATTAACACAAACGTGATGATAATTCTCATTATTTGTAGCAAAGAGGACTGACACTCCCCATGGAGACACATGTGGGAGAATAAATCCTTTCCCCAGAAGGTTATAAAACTAAGACTTCAGTTATTTCATCTCATATGGTTCTATTTGGTAATAGAGGATGGTTACCGGTTGAGTGTGAGGCCTTATGACAATTTAGAACTCAAACTATCTCACCAGTGAAAGAATAAATAAATATGATAGGAAAACATTGGAATACTCAGTGAAAACTAATGTAATCCAACCACACAACAAATATCTCACAATAATAAAATAAAAAACTGATATTACATTCCCCAACACTAGATACGATGGAATGTTTCTAATCGACCATGGGTCCCATTATCCTTGAAAAAAATGAACACCCCTGGGTGTAGTAAATTAGACGTGTTGGAGATAAAAATAAATTATATTTTTGTTGGAAATGAAACTATATAACCTGAATATGATATCTTGAGTTCTTATATCATGAACCATAAATCCCTAATCCTTCTCCACATTTGATTGAGTGAAGACAGAAATAGGAATATATAGACTATTCCATTTATTTTTACTACGAGGTGTATTAATATCCATTGCACAAGATAGTTTCTTCATTGGATGATTAATATGGATTAAAATAATGGTTGAAATAAAAGAGTGAGATGCAGAGGAATAAAAAATAGAAGTCACTAATGATGAAAAAAAATGCAATGGTACCTCTCAGAGTCATTGGACATGTGTCTACTTCCTCTAGAGACTCTTCCTTGATCTGGAGATGCTTCTTTCATAATTCATGTGACTTGAACCCTTTTATCATTGAACCATTTTATTTTTAGGTTGTTTTAGGAGGAGCTAATGATCTTTTTTAAGTACACATATTACAAAATTTATGGCTGAATATATACAAGTTCCCTGAACATCTACATGAGCTACAATTATTGGATGCCCCAGTGAAATCCCTCCTAGAATTTCTTGGCTTTCCACACTGGTATAAAGTCAAAGATCTTCCTCTAAGAGATGTAGGACGTCTATAATTAAACATTCATCGAGAACATCCATGAGCATCATCACACATAAATTTTCATTTTATGGAACAAATGTCACCACTGGGAGAATAATTAACTACTTCCAACCATAACATATGATCCAATTCCATGTCAACCCTCATTTCCCTATCAAGAACATCAACATAAGTTGGATTATTCTGTAATAAAACCTGTGAACTGATATCTGATTGAAGTCCAAACTCAATCCGCCGAGTCTTCACTCAATTATTAGGTAAAATATCTGGAGAAAAGTAAAGTATATTAGAAATGTGATTTGAATAACAGATCACATTTTTGTAACCCTTCTCAATCCTGAAAAACTCAACATACATAGCTAACACCATAAAATCTGGATATAACTGATTGGTGAAAATAAACTTGAAATCTTTTATATATAAGACCCCTTGTTCTCTTACTATAAAAATAATGTCCCACGATCTCATGCTGAGTCCCTCTATCACGACGCTGACACACCTCACCATGATCACATTCAATGTCTCCATGAACTCAAATATATGTTATATCATTCCCAATAATTCCTCATCATGTTAAGGATCCGTGGAGCGTTTAAAAACTAGTGGATTCTAGTACAGGATAAATTGGGAATGATTCTAAAGAACATCCCCATAAGGATCCATATATTGAGTCTGAGTTGGAATTTGTGGTGTTGCCTGGTCTAGAGCATGGAGTGTCTTCACAATCAACTCAACCAGATTCACATCAGTAATAGGATTTTCTTGTTAAGGTTCAACAACATCATTTTCCCGAATATGATTCACACAACTTCTTGGAGGCATGATGCTACTAAATATCATCAGATACAATAATACATTTTCCTTAACACTCAAATTATGTTGAAATAGAAAATATTATCAACATAATGGATAAAAAATTGTGATTTCAACGTATCCAAATCTATTTAGTGAAAAGACTATAAATAATACACAAAACAGTTTTCCAAAACCACCATTTTGGACATAAGGTTCATTCTGGTGTGATATTTTCAGGCACTCAATCACCACAACCTCCTATGACTGAAAAATATTTAAAAAATTCATATTGATATTATGAAAATGGAAGATCAACATCCTCATCTGTTACCACTTTTTCAGGAACCATACCGGGTACCCTGGTAACTCGATAATTGAGATGGTTCTCATATAACCCAAATTGTGTTCCTGATCCCCATGAGAAAGAAACTATTACTAGGAATTGTACAACATACATGTGGGAACAATATTTTCCACAATAATGTGGAATAAAAAGACAAAATAGAGTATTCATTTCAATTAGAAAACTCCATTGGAATTAAAGGTACCTGAAATACAACTAGGCATAAAATCCAAATTACTACAACCCAATGTACTAAAAATAGGAATAACGTCACCAATTTCCCAATGGACACAACTCACCATGTCCAAAGCTCAAAAGTTGGATCCACCTCAAAGGGATCATGTCCTATTAAATTAGGAGGGAAGTAGAAAGACAAGAAACACTTAAATGAAAAATTTGGGTGTGAGCCTAGACCAAGTCGGATACCAGTGAAGATTTTATAATAGATTTCAAATATATATTACCCATAAAAATGATTTCAATTATAAAAATAAATAGTTTTGGAAATTTAGAAGATTTGTTAAACCAAACATGCTACAAATTTTTATAATGATGGAAAATACATTCAAATCAAATGCTTTAAATGGAAAGAGATAGAATATTTCTAAAAAATGTCTTTTGTAAAACATATATATAAAATAGTTTATCTAAATTCATAATGAATTTATAGTAGTTCAAACAAACATTGGCATACATTTATATCTCAAATATAAATTAACAAGTGAGGAACATTTCCATATGACAAAAGTTATGATTGTTTTAACTATATATAAGATTCTATACTCTATATTTGAATACAAACCATTTGAAATCCTCTAATTGATTGGAATTTGGTTTTCATAAATGTAATTTAATGGTGGATTATGATTTTCAATGTTAATCAGGAATTGAATTTAACAATCAAATCAATGATAATAAATTCTGAAAATCGGAACAGAACAACCTACCTCCTTCCAAAAGAATATAACTCAAAACAACACTCGTCAATGAGAAAGAAGGTAAAGGAGTCCTTGAGACACGATTTTGTAACAATATCCAATAGTGAAATAGAAGAATCCATCAATCCCTAGATGATCCATTGATAAACCAATAGGAAAAAAAGACAGAAACTTAATGAATGATGGAGAACCCTTACTCGAGATATAGTCCTCATGATGAACAAAGATCCAAATACATTTGGCTCGATTCGAAAGGAGTTGAGTCGCTCAATAACCCACCAGAACCTATCTAGGTTATGAACAACAATGCATGGAAATAGAAGGAACAAGAAAAATTTCCAAACACATTACTTAATACTAGGCACATGCTAAATCATGACATGTACCCATGGGTCATGCTCTGTAGGCCACACTAGATAAGTATACTGAAAACCCCATCGCCTCAGGTAGAAAAACCAATATAAAACTCATAAATTATGTTTTACTAAGGAATACCACATGTAACCACTCACAGTGTGACCTCCCCAATCAAAACCTGAAACCAGCACCTGGTATATGACATGCACATTAGGTACACGGTGGATACCTATTCCGGAGTCTACAGTAATCCCTGAAAAATCACATAAAAGTTTTTTTCACCAAATGAGAATATATATAATATGGAAAATTACTTGATTAAGGCAACTATTTGTTAAATTTATGGTTTGGTTATCAATGTTTCATTTCATTAGTTTTCATAATCATGTAAATAATGATATCATAGTGATTTTTAAGAGAGGATTATGAGTAATAATTTTAATATATAAATATTGGAGAAGGGATTAACAATATTGAGATTAGTTTATTAAATAATTTAATGATGTGTACTTATAATTCCAATTATGAAACAACATAATATATTTTATCAATTTTTTTAATTTTTGCTATATTGTTTGTAGTAATGGATAAATTAGAGGTTGATATTTTTGGTACTAACAGTAGTATTTGTTCTTACGATTATCTAGATTGATAGGTGTCAAAGCATGTATCTGATTCAGGAATTTATTACCCTTCCTATAGAAATCATGATTTTCATTTTACATAAAATTGACCATGCTTGATTATTGATCCAATTGGAAATTTCGATTATCTTCAACATTAAGGGTTTCCCAAGATTCTCTTCTTTGATTAATGAATTTTTTGTCTAGGTATCAATTTTTTGGACTTCTTTTTAATGAATTTTTCTAAGATGGTCATTTGACTGAATCATATTGAAACTCATGTGATCAATTTCTATGATATTCATATAGAGGGAAGTAATTTCTGCTTCCAATAATAAATTATCACTAAGATGGTACATCCTAAGACATATTGGGTAATCATTATAAGACTAAAAAAATTTCATTTTTTTGGAGCAGCCTAATATATATTAATGACCTCATTCAAACCTTGTTTTTTGATGGTTTAATATTCATGATAATAAATTGGAATATAATTATATTAGTATTATAATTTTTAATGAAAATTTGGATATAATGGTTGACACACCATGGTTCATGTAATTCCCCAAAACTCATATTATCGACCACAACTAAGTTCTACGAATGGTTGTTACTGTAAAAGGTCTTGCATAAATAGAAATAAGAAAATATTAGAGAATATTTATGAGGAAATATATATTAGGTTAATATAATAATTTGAGTTACTTTAACAACTACTTATTCATTGAAAAATAATTATCTGGTTTTATCCCAAATGTACTATAAATGTATAAGAGGTCATTTATGTACGTGTGGTTTTTTGAATTCACATGGACTAAAGAAATATGTTTGAGACACTCAGAAAATTTTGGGTGGGGATATTCGGATGAAAAATAAATATATTTATTTTTATATAATATTTATTGAATTATTTTTATTGAAAATTACACAAACACAAGTACGTGAAAAACTAATTAATGAAAGTGAATCATTATAAGGTTTTTGTTAGTGTAGGATTATATGAATTTAATTTCTAATGATATTTCAATCCACAAACTCAATATGTATCTATACAAAATATATATTCTCTATATGAATAAAAAAATAGATATATACTAATTTATAAGGATAATCAACAAGTCAATTTTATGATCAAATTAATAAGCACTCCATAGAATTGGAACATATTATCACTCAAAATGTTTCGTTGTTAAATTTAGTGATATTGTAGAAAAAATAATTTAGCTATCAAAAATTATAAAACAAAGAACTGATTTTAAATTCTAAATAACATTAAATACAATCAAATACATTACTATACAATTCAGTGGATCCAATCCATGAAATAAATAGCCTTCCATTGATGAAAATATAACATTTGAAGAGAAAAGTTAAATTAAAGTAATAACAATTAAAAAGATAGAAATAATCAAAAAAAATATCAGTCAACCATTTTATGTGTGAAATAGATATCACTTGAGAAACATTATATTATTGTGAAAATGGTGAGAATATTAATTGTTATGAATAATTAATTACAGTAAATTAGAAAACTAGAGTGAATTGTATATTCTTATAAATGATGATTAATAATAAACCATTATAATGGAATATAATGATTATAATGGAAGATAACAAATAAAATAATATCATTTTATCCAAAAAATTAAAACATAAATAGATCCATAAAGGCAATTTGGTCACGAAGAACAATTAAATTTTGAACAGTTTAATATGTAGTCAAAATTGATATTGATAGTCGATGGTGGATGATCATTAAATAATTTACAAGGATTCATGAATGAATTTTCTATATCCCCAATGAATTTATAGAAATAAATTTATGGACACATATTTTGGAATGATAGTAGAATATAAAAGAGAACATAAAGATGAATTTTAAATAATGGTAAATTTTATCCCAAACGGGCCATCAATTTTTATGCTTTGATAAAAAAGATTTACTAAATATATGTGTCATACAGTTTATCATATAATTTAATCATTATCATTTTCCACCTATAATTCCCTTAATATGACCAAAATCATCATAGAACGATTTTATTAAAATTTGGAAAACGATTTTGCCCATCAATAGATAATGTTTTGTCTTATTTAGAGTTCATTTAAAAGACTTATTTAAATTTTAATAGTCTGAGGTAAAATATCATTTTCATGCATTTTTTATGATTGGGTCCCAATATAAACAACATTTATTATTAATATAACATTTATATGATAAAAAAATATTTATATAATAATAATAATCCTGATCTGGAAATATTGAATAAAAATTATCAGTATATAATATTCCACATGTTGAATTTAAAATAGGATAATATTGACACATTTTAAACAAGAATTTCATCAATAATTATATATGAAGTAGTAATGACCGAATGAATTATGTATGGATTCTAAGAAAATAACTACACAAGAAAATTCATGATAATGTGTCGAAACTAATGTATATTTTTGGCTTTTAATAGCCCCAAACATATGATTTTCTAGTCCATAAACTATTTCACACCAAAAACATTTTGTCCCCCTATATAAACACACCTTATCATACCATGTTTTACATGATCACCTCACCCAAAAAATCGATGCTTACCCTGAAAACCTTTAATATTGGATTTGTGCACATATATTTAAGAAAACCCAAACCATTAATTTGTTCAAATCAACCCCTTAAAAATCCTATTGATCCTGAATTTATATTGTGGATATCCAAAAATGTGGTTTATTATCATTTTATAGGGGCATAACAAATGGTTCCTAGTGGGAATCACATCTGAACATAAGATGAGTGTCATTTTTTAATTTTTTTTAATTTTAATATATATGTTTAGGTATGGATTCATGATCCCAAACTATCTAACACAACACTTCAGGATAAAATATAGTATTATTTGACAATTTTTTCCTTTTCATAGTGTTTTTTCTTTTATTTATGTTATTATTTTACATCCCTTGACACCAAACCCAATGATCGCATTAATTAGTCCACAATATCTCTAATATAACCCCATTTCGTGAAAGACATGCATTGTGAAATTTTTATTAAATTGATAAAAATGATGATTGTGATATATGAGATTAGATTACAATTCTAACCTAAATTATGCTTGTTCACCTAAACATGAATACATATAAGAATTATGGAATTTTAAATCAATTTACATTCACTGGCTCAATATTGATCCAGCATTCCATATAACAACATTCCACATATTAAGGCATCTCTTCAGTATATCAATTTGATTTTTATTGCTCTATATTTTTTTAGTAGGATGGTTTTAAAATATATTCGTGAAAAATCATATAGGGCGTAGTGTATGGGCTAACAATATGAATTATAAAAAGGTCCCTTTATAATAATATATAGGAAATATTAATCAAAATCAGTTTCATTTCCAAAAAATTTAATAACATTTCATTCATTTATAAAATAAGTTTCAACATCCAATGATTACAAATCATTGTCAATGATTATTGAGGGGAAAAAATTAATAATTTTTAAACAATTATTTAGTGATATGTTTATGAAAAATAAATTATTTAGTAATATTCTTGAAATTTAATAAATGGTGTCAAATTAAACATTTTTTAATATATAATATGATTTTAATCCTAATTAATCACACAACATTAAGATACACATTTTTCCTTATATTGAATTTCATCATTTCCTAATCAATGAAACTTATTATACAGATTTTATTTATCGAATTATATTTCTATATATTAAAAAAATTCATATGATATTGAAGATAATGATGGTTTTTGGAATTAATGTTTTATGATTTTTCATATTTTATCAACAAGTTCATATATTAATAGTTCAATTGTTTCATTTGTGGTTTGTGTGTAATAAAATTTTCTTATAAATATTGGGGAATGGATAACTTTAGTGGGGATCGTTTGTGAAACTATTTCAATTAATTTTAGATGTAAAATTTATGATAAATATATTAATTCATTTTCCTCATTTGTTAATATAATTTTTAATGCGGTGAATCATCAACTAATTAGATAGGAAATTGATTAGTTAGTGACTCACAATGGTCATCGGGATATTTTTTCAAGATGGTCATGATTTTGAATATTTAGGGTATTTTAAAACATGTTCAATAAATTGAATTTCATTGACCCTCTTATTGTAAATTTCAATTGTCTTATAGATTGGTAATCATTCTCATAATAAAAATTTTCATCATCATTATGATGGCTCTTCCTACTATGTTTGGGATAATAATGGTTGTTTTAATCTATGAAATTCACTCTGTTAGGGGACTCTGAATATAGATTCCCCATTTAATTCCTTCATTTTTTGTGATTGTATAATATTTAAGATACTCTATTGATGTAGAGTGAAGTTAGGATTTGTGAATATGAGGAAAATTTCTTTATAATTATGGAAATTCTATTTTGCACTCTTTTCCTCACCACTAAGATTAACAGACCAAATATGTGGATTTAATGGAATAGTTTGTAAAAGGGATTATAGATACAGGAAAGTTATAATAGAAGAATAATTAGGGTAAGAAAAGGTTATTTTTGGGATAAAATAATGTGGGTGTATATGATAGGTATTTGGTTTCCAACAATGCTTACAAAATGTTTCCTCTCTCGTATTTTCCACTTTTGATGAAGTGGTTCTTGTAGATCATATTATGTTCGAATACACAAGGATCATATAAGTAACGTTGAGAAAATATGATATTTTGGGGGTGTTTCAATGATTTCATTTAATTATTGGATTGATAGAAATATATGAAGTATTAAATTAATATAAATAAAAAATGAAAACAATATCTCACCTAAAATGCATCATATTTTAATTCTCAAAAGTTTTTCACAAAGGTATCCACAACAAAATTCTAAGACTAATCACAAATTATCATTGAGGATCCCATTAATGGTCACTATGATGAATTTGATCCCACTAGCACTTAAAATGTTCCATCTATTAATTTTTTTAATATTGTGAAAAAAATGTTTCATCGAATATAAATATTAAAACATTAAAATATTTTTTAGATGAATCACATGAAATAAAATATAACAAATTACCATATATCGCTCAAAAAAACCCATAAAATGTTTACACATCCAATTCTGAAATACTGTAAATAGAGAATACAAATTTTCAAAATACAGTACAAGTAAATAAGATAAAAATAATAAAAAATTAAATCACACCACAATTATTGTGTGAATACGATAAATCTAGAAAATAATGGAACTACATTGAATATAATATAATAATATTAATTTTGATGAATGATGAACATTAATTATGAAATTATAGTTAATTGGGAGAATAAAAAACAGAAGAACAACCCTCATACATCAAAATGGAATCAAAACATTTCAATTAGATAAAATAAAAAAGAATCTCATTTTCACACCAATATCGAGAATAATTTAACCCTTGGATCACCTTTTGTAATGACCCAAAAATAAAATAAAAACAAATCAATATATTTTCAATGTCATGATCATGTTGGTAGAGTAATAAGTTTTTCATCATTTCCAAGGATACAATGATGGATTTCAACTATGCTCTAATGCCAGAATGACATTGAATATGGAATAATTTGGAATGCCCATATATGAGAAAAATACATATATAGAATCTATATTAAATAAAAAAATTTGATCTCAATTGGTTAATCCATTCATGTGTGTAGATTTAATTAGTGGGGTGACTTTTTGGCCCATGAAATCTTGACTTGAATTTAATCATTAAATTCGGTCAGATTAATATCCATAAAAATGATATAATTAGACTTAGAAAAAGTTGAGTGGAAATTTTTAAAAAATATTTCATATCATTATTTAAATAGTTAACTTTATTATATTTTATTTATTTGATCCAATATTTTAAATTGGTCATTGTTAAATAGTATTTTCCAATTTTTTTTTATTGGATGCCCAAAATGACCATCATCATTTGAAGAAAATCAATTTATAATAGAATAAAAAATATTCATTATTTAATTATATTCATGATCCATAAATTTTGAAATAAAATATTAAAAACATTGTGTTATACAATATATTTTAAAAAAGGCCGATATTGAAAATAATTAATCAAAAATTTCATAAATAATTAGAAATTCAACTCTAATGGTAAATGGAATTAAAGATGAATTTTGGGTAAAATTAATCTTTAGAGACTTTATTAAATTATAATTTAAATTATATAATTTTTTTGTATACAGACTAATTTTAATAGTTATTTTTACAATGATTTGTTTTTAATTTTCCAGTTGATTATATTTTCATAATCACAGACATCACATTATAGGATTTATGTGATGCGATTTTGAGGTGAAAATAATTTTATTGGAATATAATTAATTGGTGGAGTTATATATATCTATGATTTTTAATGAGAAAAATTATTTATTAATAACTGTGTTATGTTTTTTAAGATATATAGTGAATGTAATGAGGTAATGTTTTGTGAAAAAATCTTTAGTAATGTTGTTGATTTGGAGGTTAACTACTATATAATATTAATTATTTACAAAATCATCTTGGTTTAACATTTATACATATTATGGATCTTTTTTGAGATAAATTTGAAACTTATCCTTGAATAATATATGATCACATCATTGAAATAATTTTTTTGAAAATAAATTTTGACTTTTTTTTAATTTTATTATTATTAGTTACCAGATTCAATTAATAAAAAAATGTGTTCTATTGTAAATTTTTTGAGATTACTGTATTATATCTTTATGTGGCAGTTTTCCATTTTGAGTATTACCACCCATTGTGATGACCTTTTTGGTTACTTTAATTTCTTGAAATATGATGAATACAATTTCATTCATTTTGTAATTATATGGCCTGATTGAGGTTGGTTTTACTCTTTTGTTACTAATAAAATAAATTATTTAGTCATAATTGTGTGAATACGTGACATTATGGTTGAAAATTGATTAATTAAAAATATTATACAACAAAGTAATATATATTTCTTTATATTAATTTTCATTATGATAAAACAATTATTCAACTCTAAGACAAATATCATGACAATAATTATATCTTATTACTTTAATTTATTATGAAGAAAATGAATTTTTAGACATTATTGATTTATGGTTTTGTAGTCCTTAAATTTCATCTGGTCATTCCCAGTCATGTTATCCATGTACATTGTAACTAAAATGAATACATATAATCTTTTTTCTTACCAATGTATAAAATTTTAATTTCCACTAATGTTCTAGAATATTGAAAATCGGTATATTTTACACTAGATGCCTTTAATATTTCACATTCCCTTTTTTCAAAATATTGTTTTACTACACATTTTTATGAGGTGATTTTTCTTTAAAAAAAGTATTTTTATATTTCAAATACTTGAATAACGTTTACAATATCAAATTAAAGGGAAAATGTTTTTGAATGGGGGAGGGAGAGTTTATTATATTGATATTTTAAAAGAATAATATATTTAATATTGTATAAATCAAAATTTTATGATAATGAATGAACAATGAAATATTATTATTTAAATTTTATTGTTGTAACCTATTTGTTAATTAGAATTTAAAAGATGGATTAATAAAAATAAGAAATATATAATGTTCCAGCTCAGTAAAAAGGAATTGAAAATTAATAAAGATATAATTATACTATTTTTTAGATATTTCATTGTATGATTCAAAAAAACATGTTTTAATTCTAATTTGTTTTTATTTATTTCTTGAGTTAATATATTAAATAATTTCTAGAAAATTTAACAATCTCCAAATAATCATACAACATTTTAATTAATGAAATCAATATTATCTTAAGATAAGTTTTTTATATTTTTTATAAAGTATATCATTTTGAATTATAATTGAAAAATATTGACATATATTGGAAATATTTATTTTATTTCATGTAAAAAAAACGACAAAATTCTATATTTTAAATAATTTAAAATATAATTAGTTCATTATGATTAAAAATTGAAACAATTGTTTTTGGAATAATCACTATATATTATTTTATATATATAATTTTTTTAAATTACAATTTTCTAAAAAATAAATTTTCATCATGTACATTTGGAAAAATATTAAATTAAATTCCTCTACATATATTAATATAAATTGATAAAATTGATTCCACATTTGGAATGATCAATGTTAATATTAGGCCACACAACAAGCATATTGTTTTGGTCAATATGAATAATAAAAATAGAAAATTTAGGTTAGCATCAAAATAGTAAAATATATTAAATATGGTTAATAATATTGTGATAAATCACCAAATTTTTTCAAAACCCTGACATTATTTCAATTTATGGTTCTATTTGATCCATAATCATACAAACATTTATGAAATTTATTTTTTCAATATATGTTTTCTTTTGATCATTATATTATTTGATGTAATGAAAAATAAAGAATAACACTCAATAGCATTTATATTTTTATTATATTTTCATATTTGGATAAAAACATTTTGTGTTAATATTAATGGTTATATATAGTATAATAAAATTATTTTTATTATGATATTTTTTTAAATTTTTAGTGATGAAAAAATTACCTTAATTTTTTACGCTACATCGACACAATGATTATTTGAGTAGTAGTGAAGTCAAGTAAATTATAAGAAAACTATAAATATAATTTTAATTTGGATATTTATAGTTTAACTAGAATATAAATTATAAATATAAAATTTTATTCAAACATGAAATGTTTATATCTTTGATTAAAAATTTATCATGGCGACGTTAATGTAAAATTAATTAAATAGTGTTAAAATTTCCATAAATATATTTATTTTAGATAATTTTTTATTAAATTATATCAGAATAGTTATTTTTAATGATGAAAATTAGGAAGGAAAATGGTAAAAATGTTCACTGATATTACAAGTATAATAAAAATTACATCTTCTGTGTAAAATTACCACCAATCATATTGAAAATGTTGTTAGATCAAATATGGATAAAAATGGTTAAATTGAGGGTTAATAAAAATATAAGGACTAAAATGATATTTAAACAAATATAAATTTTATATTATGATTATATAATTAAAATATACAACAGAAATTATATGTAATATCTTTTATGATCCAATTTATCGGAGTTTGACCCATATTATTTTAAAAAATATCACGTGTTTCTGAAAAATTACATTAATGTTATTTTCTAATAATCAATACTCAATTTAATGATTTAATATTCATAAAAATAATATAATAATCCAATGTAATAATATATAGATTAATATATCAAAAAATAATAATTTATGGGTCACATTTCATTTTACTGTACTTATCAAGGCCACTAACATGTCAGAAACAATGATATAATCGTAATTGTGAACACATATAACATGGGGTGGGGGTTACAAAAAATATATACCTGTAAAAACAACACATAAACTTATATAAATTTTATTACAATATTTATGATAGATAAATATTCATTCTATTTTTTAGTTATAATATTTTTGGATGATTTTGAAATTGAAATTAGTTAATATAAATTAAAATCCTCCATAAATTCATCGAATTACCAAAGCTTCACTTATAACAAGGCACCAGTATCTTGAACTATCCACACATAAAAACTAATTTGAACAATAAAATAACTATAAATATTCATTTCCATCATATTTTTTTATATTATATAGTTATTATTTTTGTCCTAATATTATCTTTAGAGGGATTAATCAACAAGGAAAATGGGGGTTTCCAAAGAAGTGGTATTTTCATTAACTGAATGATTGTGTATAATTTTATCCTTATACCAAATTAAAATTTTATTATGCCATTATTATACAATTTAACTATAATACT
Organism: Viscum album; assembly: GCA_963277665.1. Classification (NCBI taxonomy): domain Eukaryota; kingdom Viridiplantae; phylum Streptophyta; class Magnoliopsida; order Santalales; family Viscaceae; genus Viscum; species Viscum album. Next base: position 607,385,499 of record OY728129.1, on the reverse strand, counting down.
ATATATAATTATATGTTTTTATTTTAATGTAATAACTTATATCGATCTCTATATTTCAATTAGTGGAGAATGAAATCGTGGCTCATTTGTATGGTGAACTGCTGTTTTGTGAACTGATATGTTTTTTCCACCACCACCTCTCCAAATAGTCTATAATGATGGATTTAATTTATATATTCATATATATCAAATTAATCAAATAATTATATTTCTATAATGATAATATATCTAATTATTTCAGTTATTTTATCCATTTTAAAATGATAAAAACATTCTTATGTACATGTGGGTAATCACTAATACAAAGTGTTGCGATTTAATTTTCATCATATCATCGCATATTTGATAAATTTATTATTATTTTAATAGATACAATAATATTTATTAAATAATTATAATTATATAAATATAAAATATCACTTATTCTATTTGTTTCATGAAAAATGAAAAATGGGAATGCTAGTCAGTGGAAGTATGTCCTCCTATATAAATGATTTTAACATAGTTTTTTTCAATACCATATATCATTATTGGTTTTAAAATTAATATATATATATATAATTTTTATTTCATGACCACTGATAAGGATATTAGTTAGTAATGACCATCTCACATTGATAAACTCACAATTTCCATTTTGATATTACAAACTAGACATCCAAAAAGCACCCATAATGCATTTAAAAAATTAAATGTTTAAGTAAATTATTGAAACAAACGAATTTAATTTTTTATGGATAAGGGATAAATCCTATAATAGTATCATAAAATTAATATAATTGATATATGTATGTTATACGAAAGTGAAATGTCATACATAGCTTGTTTAGACTTAAGGTAAGATATTTCATCTATTTTTCATTTCCATATGTCCTATTTTATTATGATGAACCGATTTTGTTTTAAATAGTTTTTTTAATAAACTTTTAAATTTAATATAATAAATAATAAATAAACTTTTTCCTTTTATATTTCAATTTTAATGTTTTATGTAAGGGTATTGGACTATAATAATACCATGTGATAAGGGGTTTCTTAATTCAAGAACTATTTATTAGGTTATACTTATAATTCATTGAAATTACTATTTTATGATTATATATGAATTAATATTTAAATATTGATATTTTTATTTATGTTTTTATGTTTACATTGATTACACAAAATAACTATAACGATTAATTCTCAATTCAATGTCATGATTGGTGTATGTGTTATTCATCTAAAATTCACTTTTGTTGGCCCATTCAATTATTTTATTGGTACTGATTTCCCTTTTATAATGTTATATTGTTAATATTTCCTGGGGATAATAATAAAAAACATTACACTATGATTAGGGTTTTTTGAATCAATCCCATTTTAGACACGATTTTATATACATGAATCATCATTAAAGAAATTATGGTATACTAATTTGATAAAAATTATTCCATTTTATTATAGTTTTTTATTTTTATAATTATTCTGTCTCTGTACAAATTTATTCTTAATGGTACCAAAATTGGTCATTAAATGTTTTATTGAAAAGTGACCCTCATTTCCTCAATTTCAAATTGAGTGATTTTGTAATCGATATAAATTATTCATAAAATTTATTCATGTATGAATATAAATTTTAATAATTTTTTAATTTTTTTTACTGATTTATAATTTTCTCATAAAGTATAAAACTAATATTAATATTTTCTAAAAAAGAAGGTTCTTTATAAATGCGTGGATTGAATAATTTATATAACAATTATTGATGAAAATAATTTCCATCTTTCTTGAAATATCAATAAATAGATGATTTATTGTTAACCTTCCACGATTTTTCTCATAGAAAATTATTCTATTAATATTATTATAAAAATTATAATTTATTAGTTTATTTTTCATAGTTTTGTTGTTAACTTCCACAAGCCTGTTTTTAATTATATTTTATTTTAATTTTTACTCCTCAAAAATAATAATCCCTCATATAACTTATTCTCCAATTGAGAAATATTTATATAATTCCAAAATTATTATTTTATGGGATAGTTTGGGATTGTTTCAACAAAATCATGAAATTAGTTTCTTTTCCCCATGTATATCTTTTTATAAAATAATAATGATTAGACTATAGATAAATAATTTCATTGTAAACTAAAAATGTGTTTTACATTATCAAGTAATGATGAGTGGTAAAATTATAAACCATCAATGGATGGTTGCATTATAAAAATATTATTAGTGGTTCTATAATAGTCCAATGACTGGTTGGTTTGTTATATCCATATAATGCATTGGGTAATCAGAACATGTCAATTTGATTGAAATTACTCATAACTGATTACAGAGAGAACTAATTTTATTTAATACTAGTAGATGTTATTGTTTACTAGTGATATGTTACTCTAAAATGATTTTTAAATTATCACATATTATGATCTCATGATGAATGGTTTATTTTTCAAGATAAAAGCATGTTTTCATTTATTATTTAGTTGAGATCTTATTGGTACTTTTATAATTATTGCCATCACATGGCTTATGATTGTTATTATTATGTCTCTTGACTTTGTAAAAGTATACGATGTTGCCTCAAATTGTTTGAAACATGTCAAGATGATTATAAAGAATATTATGTAATTCTCACTCACATTGATCATTTCATCATACTCTCATCTAAAATATGATCACTGATGGAATTCAATTTATAATTCTTATGATTACCTTTACTAACCATTTTATCTTACAGTTATTATATTTTCATTTTCAAAATGTTATATCGAATGATTAAAATTAATTATTTCAACAAATAATTCATGTGTGATGAATTTTATTTTAGGTTTGAAATATCTAATGTGGAATAATGAATGTTGTAAAAATGGGAAAAAAAATTATTTAATGATAAGGGTATTATTATGAATGATTTTTTACATATTCTCAAAAATTGTCTAGCTAATAGTCCATTCAATTTAAAAGTAATTCAAAAAATTTATATTATATTTACTATTTTTAGAGCCTAAAATATGGTCTCATTTGTTGTTATAAAATATAAATATTATGTTTCTTCCACCGAATATATGTGTTCTTCTATGGGAATTTCATGCTATAGATATTTCTTTTCAATAATATAATTCGTTTCATTCAATCACCCTTTCCCATTATACATCCTCAACTCTACTCAAAATTAATCTATATAATAAATGTTTTACATTTTCAAAATCTACATGAAAAGGGTATTATTAGGGATGGGTAACTAATTTGAACATTTGAAACTCGTATTGAGAGAGATCGTTGTCCCCCTTTTCTAGGAATTCTTCCACGTCACACATTAAACCACAAATTGAAATCATAGACACATTTCATTTTAATAAATTTTTTTAATTTCAACAATAAAAGTAATGATATAGAAAAGTTTGAAACCAAATATATCTCTTTTGTATTTTTTTCCATTCATCACCTTCAATACTATTTCACTCAGCCACATAATGATTTATACTCTGGATTCATTATCACCAATTATTACCATTAGTTGAAATTAAAGTATATATTATTACTTTTTAATTAATTACACTAGGTGATGACACATTCTGAATGAATACAATTCTAAATTATCCATTTCAGCATATTAAATGATTATTAAATTAAATAATACCATATTTTCACATTTTATGCTATGTTCACATTCCCAAATATAGAAACATTTTACAAAATGGTATCCCAAATTTGGATATAATACATAGAAATTAGTCATTGTAAAGTACCATAAGTAGAATGTGTTATAAATCAATTTATAAAATAATAGATTGATTCAACAACATCAATGATTCATATTCCACTCACATTACTAAAAAACAATTTTCATGGGAGTTTAAATTATATTAAAATTATTTTATTATCAATAAGACTTACCAATAACAATCTAATAATAAACAATGAATCACTTGGTTTCCACAAAATATCACAAATTAGTTCGATAGATATACATTATTTGTTACATACTAGAGTAATCAATGAAATTATTTATTATAATAATGATATTTTCATTAATTAGCATTTAATATTTTAGTTTTAAAATATGTTACTTGAATGACAGTAATATAATGATTTAATATTAAAATTGACAATGTAATTCTTATTACGAAATTAAAATTTTAATTTTATCTACATTGTAATTTATGTTTTATTATATAAAAAAATTTATAATTTTATGTAATAAATATAAATATATTTAATAAAAAATTTAATTTGATGGAAATTATTTTTTATGTTCATATAAGTATAGAAGAATACATAAATAAAAATATATAGAATTTATGTTAATGTATATGGGGTAAAAAGAAATAATAATCATGTAAATATATCTACATATATGAATGTATATATATATATATGTTCAATTGATATTAAAATTCATTGTTATGTTTATATAATTTTACAATTTTATAAAGGGTTATGACTAAGAAAATACCAAACCACATTTATTGAAATTAAAACAATATTACTAGTATATAAAGAAGGGTATCATAAAATGATATCATATTTAGTGATGTAAAAAATAAGTGGGAAGGATTTGTATCGATTTAGAGAAACAACATCCACATATTTATTAGTATGTCAATATCAAACAATGATTTCCTCTCATTATGAGTGGGTGATGACACAATCAATGGGTTCCACAAATTCACTAAAATAAATCCATTAAACCATCAATCCCATATATAGGTTCATGTTTTTTCATTAAATTTCATGTACAGTAGCAGTGGAGTTACTATCCAACAAAATATTTGCCCAACCACATGGTTTAGAAACATTCACCTTATTGATAAATTCAATAATATCATTTGAGAGATAATATTAAGTACTATAGTTACTATGAAAAAAATAATATAACTATTTCTATTTTAGAGGATGCAATCACATACCGAGGGACATATATTTCAATTTCAATCCCCATACATATAAACCATAACCTAATCTGGTAATTGAGATTTCAAGAATACATAAATGGTTCTATTATGTTTTCTAAAATTTTCACGGACACTAAGGTGTTCCAATATAAGAAAATTATGAATAAAGTTATTATAGTATCACCATTATATGACGTCCAAATTTCTAATGAAGTGTATGATTTTTGAAAAGGAATTACAAGGTTTCAATTTAGTCTAATCTTGAATGATTTCATCTTTTTATTCATATATGATATGAATATACCCGGAAAGAACATTCTGGGAAATTAAGAAGACTTGTGCAGTAATATGAGACATAATACGGCCATATATCATGCCTTAAATGGTGGTTCCATTATAACATGTGATTCCAAAGAAATATAAAAGGTATATTAAAATACCATAGGAAGTATAAAATCTTATATGAAGCTTATTTTAATCACCATTATGTTTTTATTGTGATAAAACATAGACTGTAACAAAACTCTATAGTGGTGAATTAATACCTCCATATGAATTTTAACATGTGAAATCCTCTAGATTTGAGTAAATATTAATAGAGTATTACAAGTAATATTAAACTTTTATAATCAATGAAAAATCAAAACGAGAATTTCCATAATTAAATGATAAAAATGCAATGGAATTGAGATGTCCAAATATATTTGAATCCTAAGAAATAAAATCATTTTTAACTGAAAAATATAACACATAAATAATTTTATTGGTCCCCTCATTATAATTATATTGATGTCTATAAAAACCCCAGGATCGAGGAATGGGGATCTAGAGGAATGTTTTTATTATGTATTGAGTGAATAAGGGTAGCACTTGTCTAGTTACATGGAATGAATATGAGAAGGGAATTCCTATTAGGTATCCATGTGGTTGTAGATTTGAAATTGTAGTATGATGCATTGAAGTCTAGATATTTTGACAAGCTCATGTAATTAATGTTTCGATTATTGAGATTAATTATAAATCTTACCCCATGAAATGTAAGGCCTTCGATATTTTTTTAATAATAATTCACATAAAATGAATCCCAAAAGACTCATTGAAATATGTGAAATTTTTTATAACGAAACCTCCATATTTGATATTTTGATGGTACTTCCCCCAACGAATAATGACCAACATCCATTCCATGAAGTTTCCCATGAATGTTTTATCAATGTATTAAGGATTTTTTTAAATAGTGGTAAGAAATATGTAATCCTTGAATAATTAAAGTAGTTTAAAAATAATTTTGGATATAAAAAAGAACACTTTTCTGGTTGTTTATAAAGACAGAACATTCAATGAAATAATTAATGCTTAACCTATCCCAAAATATTATAGAAATTATATTCTTTTGAAATTCCCTAAATGAATGGGGACAAAAACATAATTAATAATTGTAACTCCGTCTATTATAGACAAATAATTTTAGTTCTCTAAATTACATTTATTGTTTACTTCCAAATGAAAGACAATTACTTCTCTTCGTTTATACATTTCCTAGAATATATATTATATTTGGAAAAGTGTATTATTTTGAATTTGATTGTTCTTATTATATCTATTTCAAAATATTATTCTATCATTATTGAAAAAGAGTCATTTGGGGGAAGATATGAATCTTCTGGATTGTATATCCATGAGTTCAACATTCTCTATAATATTTTAAAGAACACGAGAAAGGCAGTGTTTAACAATTGCTTAAATAATGGATGATAAGAGGTCACCATTTGTGTCCCCCTTTAAACATCAATAACATCTCCTTAGGGATCCATAATATGATTATAAATGTGAGATAATATAAAGATACTATAAAACCAGTTAATGACGGTTTAATAAATCCCAAAACATTTCATAACATCAACAATAAATCTCAAATACATGATATCAATAGTTTTTCACAAATTGTTCTTAAAAGATACTGATCCACCCCTTAGGTATTTTTATGGAGATATAAACATTCAGAGGCTCTGAGATGATAATATAAAATGGTTCCACCATGAAAAAACCTAATTTATTTAAATAATAAATATTTCTATAAATAATTCTTGACATGTGGGAAAATATTTTACTAATAATTACATAGATGATGTTAAAAACAATAATTGGTCTGAAAATTAGTATTTCAAAAATATTCACTTCATTATAGATATGTGTGAGAATATAAGAATTTATACACTATGGTATATAGTTATGATATACGAGAAATATAACATGTATATAATCTACCATTTGTGTCACATCATAATAATTATGGCTAAACAATTTAGAGAAACCACCTGGTATTGGATAACTGAAAGGTTTCAAGCAACATATTCCATCTCTAATATCAATTCCATGGGGGATTTCAGATATATTTCTATTATACTCTAGGATGAAATTGATACACTTAATTTCCCCCCATTATCTTTAATTTATTTCAAATAGTTATAGGGGTTTCAGATTTAATAAACAAGGATACATGCTTTACCTTTTTTAATGATAGTTATCAATTATCCTTCATTAATATTGGAGTGATATCCATGGAATATTCTAAAAAATTATTGGGACTTATATAAATTTTTTTTCTCCATGATTATACAAATTATCTTTGAATGTCCCTCTATGGTTACTCTCTTTAAGTTTAAAAAAGTAGTTAGTATTTGTGATTATTTAAGATTCATTGATAATATCAATAACTAAATCAATGTAAGTGGAGATATATTGATTTTAGTTCTATTTAGATACCATATATCATATATCTTTATAGAATTATATGAATGTGTCTTTTCTCCAATACATTAATTTATTATTTAGCAAGATGAATATTATGAAACACAAAAAGGAATCATATCTAAATTTAATATAATTTCATTTTGGTAAATAATACAGAAGTAGTCTATATAAAGATCTTTGGAACTATTAAATATGAAAGGAAGGGGTAGTTTAATATCCTTATTCCTAAGCTTACATAAGATGCGGTTATGATATGAATTCAAATTTTTTAAATGTAATTTTTATATATATTTTTAAAACCCTATTAATAGATTTTTTTAATATATTTATCAAATCTATTATTCTGGATATAAAATAAAATGTTCTCAAAAGTTATTTAAATATTATTAATAAAATCATATTCAATAATTTTTTAATCCCCTAATTTTGAAATTATATAGAAACCCTATGTTGTAAATTTTTTTATTGAATATTTATATGATCAAAATGAGTTCACCATTGTTAAATTGTTAATGTGCGTTAAGTCAAAATACATGCTTAATTATTTATATTTTTAAACCCATTTTTATGGGTTTATCATTATCCCCCAAAACCACATCAGATAAACATTTTTAATCTTGTAATGAATAACTATTTTTTTGATTATTTTAAACTAATGTATATTATTATTTTTTTCAGATCTGGACAAGTGGGTCATGATTCACAACACGTAGTATCATATATATGTGTTAGACTTAGACGGAGATTTGGTGTTTTAATTTTAGGATAATGTTATATATATTAATTTTCTATTGTTGATATATTTAATTAAATTTTATGTTATTCCTATAAATATAATATTTTGGGGATTCGGGACTTGGAAATTCTATAAATAGAAATTTATTATTATTTTTAGGAATAATGAAATAATTTCAAGGTAGAAATTCAATTTATGGGAAGTATAATGTAACATCATAGAATATTATATGCATATATGATTTATTAATAATGAATTTTATAAATAATTACTTATGATTATTATGTAAAAATATCTTTCATTAATAATATATAAAATATTAATTCAATTTTAATGTTAAAAATACTATATATAATAAAAAACCACGATTTTAATTTTTTTTCTTAATAAATATTATATTTTTCTTATATAAATAAAATTATAAGATTATGTAAAATATTTATTTATTTATCATTTAAAAAAATATTAAATTCAAAATTATAAATTTTTTAGTTTCAAGTAAATGTATATATAAATATATGATACTAGGTTTTTATGGGCTGGAAATTTCAGAAAGAATTAGAAATTTCGGTATATTGGGCATGTCAAATTATGATCATAGATTTTGAATGGAATTCCTACAGTTTAAATTTCATGAAATGATGTTTCTAGATGTGCAATGTGGCCCGATTTATATCATAGAGTTTTCAAGAATGTATTGGGGATTCATGAGCTAAATGTAGAGTTTTGGGGAATGTGAGGTAGAGGGAAAATGGTTGGTGAATGGTTAGTGTTAACCATATGGCCAAACTATATCACCCAATTTTTACTAGTGCATGGGTTTGGAAAAAAAGACATGATCGGGAAAACTACGCTGGTTTATATAGTTATTTATTGATATATTGCATTGATTTGGAATTGTTTCTTAAACATTGTATCATGCCTATGTGTGGGGTGTTGTGAATGGATTGTTCTAAATACATGGTTGAGGCATGGTTTGGCCAATAGTGAAGTCAAACATGATTCCCATTAAAAGGGATAACATAAAGAATTTTACTCTATAATATTTTAGAGTTCATACCCTCATTTTTCTTATATCCCCCCACATATTGACGTTTATCTCATCCTATTCTTGTGGGTGATTCTCCCTCATTCTTTGTCTACAATGATCTTTGTCAGCTTTGTTGGAATCCATGAGGGAATTCAACAAATCTATTATCCATTATTGTGTTCTTTTCCTTCTTCCTCAAACATCAGTTTCTATTATGGGTTATTTTGGTTATAATATCACTTCAACACGGTGGAAGAATATACAGATGTTGAGGGTTTCACAATTCGATAGAAAATGATAATGTGAGTGGTCATCTTTACTTAACCGCATGTAGTTTCATTATTGTACGTCACAGTGTTGAATTTATATAGAATAAATTTTAAAAATTAATTATTCAAATGGATTATTTGAAACCATTTACTAAGTATTTTACTGTTATGGAATTTGTATTTGTACAACATTTTATTAACAACTATTACGATTCCATTCATGTGCAGTGAGATGGCCCGGGAACATTTTCACCATTATAAAATTTTATAATTAATATCTTTTTCAAACTTTAAATTTTTTTGGATTTTATAAATTAATTATAATTTTATTATAATTAATTAAATTTTATGGTATGTTTTTGAAATAGGTATAGTTTTCATCTTTTGAGCTTGGACACGCCTTATCAACTAATTCTCACCTTTTAAAAATATATGGAAATCATCGTCAATCTAGGAGGTATTTTTAACATCCCATTATTATTTATACATATTTATATTATTATGTTGATGATCTGTAACACCCCTATGGGGGGAAAACTCCGATTTTAATTCAATTAAATTAATTATTTGTTAATAAAAATAGGTATATTGTATAGGGAGAATGGCGGGAACACATACAACCCCAATGTAAAAGATTCATCCAATGACTTGATCCCATGAGCCTTACCCTAGAACCCCTATAGAATTTCTATAATTATATAATGTTATGATCCCAAAAAAGATTCTATGATAATATAATATCTTATAAGACCCTAATAGGAATGCCCCTTTTTACTGTGGACCTCAATATTACCAAGTTGGATGGAAGTACAAGGTTATGAGATAGGGGACCATGGGGTTTCCCCTATTCTTGACTGACCATATTCTAGTCTCATATAGGTTTTGGTAGATATGCATGCAGGGTTCACGATTTAACACATTATAAATTTTTATTTCATGATGTAATGGAAGTAGTGGTGGGTTATATGTCTTTTATATTCCTAGTGGACCATCCACGTACAATATGAGGGAGAGGTAAATCAGTTTGAACATGTGTTTAATTTTTTTTCACTTTACCCAATTATTTTGAACCTATGAACTTATTTGAGTGACTGGGTCATCCTTCTTTATACACTCAATTATAAAACATAGTTCATAAAAATTAAAAAAACATCACACAATATGTTTAACATAGTTCTCCCCCAATGTTGGTGAATATATCCTTGTTGTGTTTAGGATGATATGAGACATCTATTCGCCACTATAAAATCAATCAAAAATTACAAGTGGGTTCATCTTGTATCACCCGAAAACCATGGTGGGTAGGTGTGAACCTTTTAATAATTTATACTAGAATCACCCAAGTGTCCCTTATACATACATCCTGTAAATATTTTTTATATTGTAATACCACTATTTTTTGACAAAAAATAATACTTAACACAATGAGAATGATCACTAGAACATTAATCTACAACTGCAACTCAAAAATGATCTTCTTCTGTGATCTACTAGAAGAAACTAATTTCACACTTCCTCACTAAAACTGATGATATATCATGTGATCATATTTACTATTTGATGACTATAATATTTTAAGGTGTTCATATAATCAAATGGATATATATTCCATGTATATAGAATAAAAATCTATTTAACAATGTTGTAAACAATACACAATATTAATTTTTTTTCCTAACTGAAAAGATTGAATATTTACTCACTAACAACAATTTTTTTTCTGGAAAACAAGAAAAAATAATGTTACTTTTACACTCATTGTATTATTGAACAATACACAAAATAATTATGCATTCATAACACATACATCGGGCATTTAATTCTCAACAAGTTGAACAAACATGTATATGTGTGCAAATTTTTCATTCACCTTCTTAAACCTCATTAAAAAACAGTCTACCTATGTTCGATGAATGGATATAATGATTATGTATGAACATCCAATTTTTTCACACAAATTTATAAATATTCACCACCCATATGATTTTTTGATACTAAAACTTTTCACATAATAGAGGGAATCACTATTCAATGGTACATGTTACACAAACTCTTCACATATCAATATAAAATGAAATAATGTCTTATTACAATTAAAATTATACTGCTAAATACATCACATAAGAATATAAGTTTTCTTTATTGTTTTACCCAATTGTTTAATTAATTGTATTCACACATGATAATCCATTGATTCTAGATGATAAATCTGAAAAAATAGGGAGACATTCATAACATTATCCTGACTGGAATCATAGAAAGATGTTTCTCTATGAACCACTAATAATGTGCTATACACATATCAAGTTCATCACATAAACCCTTATCCTTTTTTAAAAAGAAAAAACATTGTGCCTTTTTCTTTAAAGAAACAGAGAATGGGAACTTCTATTTTTTTTCTAAAAATCCTATCTAAATTTTGTAGTATATTCATAATAAAAATCATCTCAACCACTCGTAGTTATAGGGATGTAATCCACAGAAATATCTCAGTCTAATCACCTCCCTTCTGAAAAACATACATTGTTTCGTGAACGTGGTTAGGAAATATCATCATAAAAGAAAATATTCTATGCAATTCATTTCATTAGTTTGATATTTTTTTTATCATGAAAATATATTTTAATGATATTATGATCATAATGGAATCAATAGAACTACTAAATAGTCTTCGAAGGATTGATTCCGATGATATATCAATGTCACTATATGAATATCACGATGCACTAGACTCTTGAAGAGCTCAAGGTTAGAGATAAAATGTATAGTAGAATAGATGGATCAGATAACTAGATCATATTTTCATACTGATAAACAATGATGAATCTTGTTCTGATCCATAGACAACACTATAAAAAAGTAAACCTGACATACTACAACTCTCATATGGAATAAAAGGATATGAAATCAAATTTTTAACGAACAAATGACCTCAATCATCATATCGGTAGAACAAGAGGTTTTTATTCGTCAAAACCTATAAAAACATGCTCAAACACAATCCCACCTCATTGTAGTTCATTCCTGAAGAATCATTTTTAATACATCCTACATTGTTATCCCATCATAAATAAATTACTAAACACTCCCACGACTTCCATTAATAGCCTGATGTAGGGAACAACTCCACTGATGGGCCTCCCCACACATTGGTATTCCACACTACCACTGCAGTCTTGCGAGTTCGGTTATTTTCCATCGATGTTGCCATCTGGATTTTTCATGGCTACCTTTATCAGTTATGGTCGAGCGTTCAGTTTCCCACTAATGTTCATGGTTGATGTGTCTTGACTTTCTTTGTAGGTTGGCCCTTAATTTTAATATACACATTATGAATGTACATTCACATGTTGTAATAATCCAACAAAGATAAAATATAAAAAACCACAATTATAAAAAAACCACGAATTGCATGAGAACATTTCTGATAAAAATAAACCATTTTACACTGCATTTATTTCCACTATAGTAATAATTTATATTATTTTCAAATATCATCAAAATTTAGAATAGATCTAAAATCAAAATATTATATATTCTTTCATCTAAATAAAAATAATAAATCAAAACAATCCTGTACATCTTATGAATATTTATCACATACAATTCCATGACAATAAAACCATAAAAAACCTTCAATTACTGTCACATAGACTATATATCAAATTGATTTATTTAAAACAATTACATCAAAAATAATACTTATAATCAATATATTTTCTTCAATATCCACATCTGTATTTTTTGTTAATACCTATGTTATGTTTAATGTTAATGGTTTCTTTTTTCAAATATTTGTATATAAAACCAATGATACATATTTGATAAAGAACTGAACTTATCAAATTCTCTAAGAACTGAACATTTCTTCTTCCCTCATTCAATCTCCTCATTTCATAATATATACCACATGAGGGAAATTAAAATGGTCCTTATTGATAAAATTAAAACATCCCCTTTCAAAAATAAATTAGTAATTAAATAATCAACTCGATGTCAATATAATCTAACCCAGAGTAGAAAAAAATGAGTGATCAATGTAGAGAACGAATATATCAATAATGTTTTTAGAATAGAATTCAAACACTAAAACATTTATTTAAGAGTATATCAAAATTGATTCAACTAATATTCTTTATTCATTTTGATAAACTAAATAAAATCATTCAATTGAAATAATGCAATTCCCCTTTTCTGATTCTACTTTACTTATTCATCAAATTATTAGATTATCCCCTTTAGATTCAAAATTTTCATTAATTAAGAGATAAGAAAACAAATATTTTTTAATCAAAAACATTAATTTCAATAATTATAAATAAAAAAGAGAAATAACTTATAAAAACATAAAATATTCATTTGATACCAATTCAGATATTTAACAATGGTTTTTGGTCATATATTATCACCTATAAGGATAAGTTTTTAAAAAAATTTATCTTCCTGTGAAAATTTGTTTGTAATTGAAATAATATAATAGAATATTGATAGCCTCTTGGATTAGGTAGATTATTTTTACATTAATCATATCTTAAATAATCCCCTTTAATATATTCATCACATTCAAATCCATATTTAAAATTAACAAACTCAAAATTTACCTGGGAATAAACTGATTATATAATTTTTTTAGTTATAACAACAGGGATAAGATTTTTTTATCAACCTAGAAACTCATCATAATTCCTGTAAAAACTATAAAAAACTTATCCTGATTTCTCCTTATACGATTTTAAATATTTTATTATTTACAGATTGCATATTCTTATTTATTTCTTTATCATTCATCTTAGATGGAATAAGCTTCTTCACGTTAAAAAGTATTGAACACTCACTCTTCATTTGCTATTAAAAATTTTTAGGCCATTGAAGATGATCCTCTTATAAGGCTAACCAGTATTCTGGTATATTATCTGACTACCACTTTTTTGTATACTTATTCTCCACATAGCACTTTTGTCAAAATAAGTGATTTGTTTTTCTCATTTCTTCATCACAAGTTCTATTTGATCCAAAAACCATATCATTCAATTATCAGCAATATGGCTTTTCATTTTTTATATTCCACACAAATATAAATTAGTTAACGGTTTATTCTATTTAGACAACATATCATGGAATTTAAATGTTCTATATTCTTTTCTTGCACCAAAATTCCGATTTTATTTTCTTCTGATGATAATATTTTTTTTCGTCATCTTACATTAAATGAAATTACTGTTTATAACCAGTATGAAATAATCCATTATATGGAATCATATTTCAATGTAGAAGAATCATTTAGTTATTTTTTAATTCTATGTCATCTTTATTATTAAATGTAAAATTCCCCACCGTTATACTATCTTTCGTATACATCATGTACCACAATGATAAATTTTATTCTTACATTTTTTCCTCTTCGTTTGTTGTGTTCATGTCATTATAGCTTCATTTTAAAAGTTCATAGTTGTTATGTATCTGCACTAATTATAATTGTGACCACATCTATTGTAATAATCATAGAATTATTCAATGAAACAAAATATATTATTGGAAGATAGATTATTATTCATCTATAAATCATTATTCATGATTGATTCATTTTACATCACATCAGATATACTACCCATTAATGATGTCTATATGTTATTATCTTTTATAATCATATTATGACAACAATCACCAGCCTGATTTCCAAACATCTGACAACAACAACATTGGATAACAAACATTTGCTTCTCCTTTTATTCTATAACATGGATTGTTTTGACATCATATTGATTATGGATAGTATGATATTTTATCATGTATCTTTATGGGGAACATAAATTTACATACTTCTTCATTTACCCCAATTATGATATGGTAGATTTATCATCAATATTCATCATCCATGTTTGGTAAGAATTATTTTTGTATCCTTTACTTGCAATTGAAACAGTATTATTACATAAAAAATTATTCCGTAACAAGGGTATCATTATAAAATGAGATTTAAATATATTTATCATTAGATAAAATCAAAATATTATTTATACATTTATGAGTCTTTCAAATGTAATACCCTTTTTATAATTTCACTTTGCAACATTTTAGATCTATGTGAATTGTGGAAATTCATCTTGAAGGTCCTCATGATTTCAGAACATGAAATCTAACACAAGATATTTCATAGATAGACAATTTTTCTGGTCTTCAAATGTTTTCACCATATCATCACATTCTTTAAGTTTTTTCTTTAATTAGGATTACTTTATATTTTTCAAATTTACATCAATTTCCAGACACATATTCTTAATGAAAGTTTTCTTATCCTCAAAAACATTCAACATGTCATATAATTGACTCATATTTATCTAAAATTAATCATAAATAATTTTATTTAAATCAAGTAACAAGTAATTCATCTTTTTATTTCACTTTTTTAACCTATTGTGTGGCCACTTTGACTTTAAAAAATAATATGTTTAGTTTCTCTTATGTACATATTACTTTTGTATAAACTATCTCAGATAAATCCTTTAACAAATAGTCCTCTAAAATTCATCTTCAATCAAAATTAATGATTCATATTAGTTCAGTATATTCTATTGTTTTTATTAATTAGATAGGATGATTTTGGTATCCTCGTATTTGAGTATCAATTGTGATTTATAAATATTCAGTACACCTTTATGATATAATTCAATGGTATGTATCATCTCAGTAAGATCCTTATCAAGTACCTTTTTCTTGTGTATTTTTCATTTCAATTAGTTTATAAAATAGGATAAATGTTCATTAAAAATTAATAGTGTTTATTTTTTATATCAATATTTTTTTAGAAAATCATTCAACATTGAAAGAACTTTTCCATAGTCTACTTCTTTTCCTTAACTAAATTTTCAGGTTTTCAGTTTCCATCATAAAATATCATGATAAAATAATATTTTCTGGTGAAAAAATTAATAGGAAAATTCTCTATATAATATTTGATTTTAGAATAAAAAACACTAAGTGTTTCTAAATAATCATCTCTATATCCACTTTCACCATAATAATCAAATAGATCTTTTTATACAGAAATAATAGATACTATTAATAGACTATATTTATAACAATAAATATATTGTTATATATCCAATTTCTTCATTAAATTAATTTTCATAATTATTTCAAATTTCTTTCTTTAGTCCCTCATTGTTTTTAAAAAATCATCCTTATTTACATTGATATTGATAAGAACAAAATATTTTATAGAATAATACTATATTACTTCTCCTAATTCAAATATATAGTTTATATATGTCTAATATAAATAATTATAACAATAATATAAATCCAATAACTATTTTAACCTATGATATAGTTCCATTTTAATTGTCAGGTGGATCAAGTATATACACTGAGGAGGTCAGCGTTTAGTCATTGTACACAAGTTTGTAAGAATTTTAATTTATTTTCACTTAACCGATTTAACATACCCTCTAGACATGTTAGATTTAATGTGTCGTTCATATTTACAAACAAAACATTAGAACATAAAAGATAGATTTTGAATCAAAAACATCAAAATATATATTATACGGTTCTACCTTGTTGTGTGTTATTGCATTTTCTTGTGTTCGGTATGATTTGAGAAACTAATTCTCTACTAAGATATCTATCAAGAATTATTAGTGGGTGTGTCATATATCACCCTAAAACAATGGTTGGATGGTATAAAAATTTTCGGTAAATTATTTTGGAATCCCACATGTGTCCTTTATACTAGTATCCCACCAATGTTTCACAAAAACAACACATAACAAAATCGGAATGATCAAATGAACACCAATCATCCATTGCGTAATAAATCTAACATTCCACATTGAGCCACTATAATAAACTGATTATGAACAGTCCCTCCTTAAATGATGATTCATCATGTGATCATCTTATAAATTTTACTACACATATATTTTTAGTCTTTCATTTACTCATATGCATGTGAATTCAATGTATGTATCACAAAAACCCATTGCATAAGGATATGTGAAATACACAATTTAATTTTATGATCATTCATGTAAAAATTTTATATTAACACAAGGTGACACATATTCTTTCATGTAGACCTGAATATAAATGCTGAATTTCATACAATTATCATGAATTAAAAAGTACACAAAGACTTCAATAATGAATAATGCAAAAATCATGCATTTTATTCTCTACTCGTTCGACAGACTAGAATTTGTGTGCACTGTTTGGTTTCTCCTTATCAAACATATTCCACACACATACTCTTCCTATTTAAAATGGTTGGATATAAGGAATGTTCATGTAATTAATCTTTTCTAAAACTCTAATTGTTGTTCAGTTTCATTCTTCCAAATCTTCATTAAACCTATGAACATAAGAGAAGAATTTACTATGGTGAACTACATTCTAATCAAGAACATGAAATATTTATATATGAGGTACCACTATATTCTTCATGAAAGAGTTATACTAAAAAATCCTTCACTCAATAATGAATTTATTATAATTTCTCTTTGATCGAAATTATAATACATTATCTTCACTCATGAGGATGTTCAAAATAATGATGATCATCATTCCCATTGAGAAGAAGTTAATCACATTATTCCATTTGACTTCATAGAAATAATTCTCTTCGTGAACCACTATATGTGTGAAATAAAAATATCAACTTCTACTAGATTCATTTCCCCTCATGAAAATTGAAATAGTGTAACGAATTTGTCATCCATGAACATGACTGTTACCCCATCATATCTTTTCTCAAAAAATTATCTCAGAAGAGAAGTGTAACATCACATTAAAAATGATCTCAAAAACAAATATTTATAGGAAATTACATCACTATCCTAGCTTATTCACATCACTTATCTTATAATCGATATCCACTATTTTCAGAAAGTATATAAATAGTGTCATTATAAAACTACATTTTCCATACAGTACATTACATTTGTTTGATCTATATTTTATCATAAAAATAGAGTTTCATGATATTTTGATAATAAAAAATAAAAAGAACTCTTAAATAGTGTTTAGAAGAATTGGATTGATAATATTCCACAGTCACTATATTAATATCTCAATGCACTAGACTCTAAGAGATATCAATGTAAGATATGAAATGAATAATAGAATAGATGTATCATATAAAAAGATCAAATTTTCTTATTAATAAAAAATATTTATCTTGTTTTGATTCCAAGATAATGATTATCTTAATAAATCCTGGCATTTTTCATCTCTCATATGTACTCAATGGAAAAGAAGATGAATTTGTAGAGAATAGATGGCCGAGATCATTAGATCGACATATCATATTGTTTTGATTCCTTCAAATCGATTGCAACACAATAAAAATAGATCCCACATCAAAATGTATAATCAAAAAGTGAATGTTTTTAATTAAACCAAAAAAATTTACTTGACTATAAATAAATTATTGTTCCCTATCATTTATTTTAGGAACCACCCCATGCCGGGAGCTACTCTTCCATCATGTCTCCCTGAATTGTGGTTCTCCAAATGTCCTCTACACTTATGCAATAATTCTCCTCCTCCCTCCATATTTCCAGCTATATTTTTCTGGGATACCCCCATCCATATCCAACCCTTTGGGGTCCAACCTACTTTTATTGTTTAATTTTATTATTATCTGTTAGTTGGTTGGATCATATTTTTAATATACACTCCATTGAATTAATTTTTCGTATAGTGCAATAAAAACCAAAATAAAATTCAAAACTCAATACCACCATTGTAAAAAATTTAAAAATAAAAAAAAAATTCTAATGAAAATATTAATTTTTTTAGCTTCCTCCTAAAAAATTGTAAACAATTTGCATTTGATAAATAAGCCTTCTACCATGAGAACAACTTGAAATTCATAACATTAAATGAATCTTTATGTAATGAAATGTATTCAATCATAAAAATCATTTCCTACCTTTGAATATTTTCCAAATATAATTCAATTTCCATACACAAAACACCAAACATTAATTACATTCACATTTCCTTTTTATCAAGAATGTGTATTGAAAACAATGAAAATAGAAATAATACTTTTAATCAAGAGGGATGCTTTATTATTTCTCCCTCAATCCTTCAATTATACGTTGACCAATTTAATTTTGATGTAACTATGATATGTATGGTCACTTCATGGTTACTTTCTGATGTTCTTGATGTGATGTAACATATATTTTCAGGATATATAGATGTATTTCATATAATATAGGTTTTGTGTCTTTTTGAAATTTGATTTAAAAATGCACACCCTAGGGTCAGTATTATTTGATTTTTTGATTGAATGGTACTGTTACTGTTACTAGATATCTCAATTTTTTGTGGGATTCTTCCCTAATCAGGGATACAAGAGAATTTCACTAAGAGTGTCCTAAACCTCTATTATATTGGGTATATCTAGGAATGGTTAGTCTTCTATAATTCCATAGGATGCTCGAATGTGTTGGGTTTTCACATTTCCCCAAGAAATGGGTTTTTGTTAGGATCCTCGGTAATGGAATATGTCACCTAATTTGATTCATAGGATACTATCTAGGATATGTTGATGAAACATTATATATAATCATCTTGTTTATATAGAAATGGAATTTTGATTCATATATTAAAATATTGTGTGTTTCTATATTGTATTAGGAGATTATTCCTTATAAATTTCCTAATGGACATACCACTTATATGCTATATAAGTTGATATGAAGTGATTTCATATTGATCCAGACTCAGGAAATAAAAATTTGTAAGTATTAAAATTTAATTTATTATTATCACAATTATATTAATGCCAAATTATATGATTTTCCATCGGTATATGGTATCTTATATTGTGGTGATTGGAGGATATTACTAGTGAAAATAATGATATGACAAGTGTCCCCCTATGGTTATGTAGCGTACTCAGATACATTTGAGGGTATAGCTAAAGGAGGTATTGTAAATTTGGATTATAGACCCATAGATTGAATTATGAATACATGAAATGAGCGTTATGATAACGAAATAAATTTTTTATTAGCTTGTATAAATCTTCAGTATTTCCGGCCCAAGGATTTGTGTTTTTCATAGTGGTATTTATAATAATATTCATATATATACATACTAACGTTTTGATAAATATATTTATGGGAATATACATATACACATATAAATATATATATATATATTATTTAACATTTCATAGTTCATTGAGATTAAGGAGAAAGATATCGACTTCAGATTCACATTATTTATTTATTTTTTTTATTTGTGTCTCAGCAAGGTTATGCACATTTATAAGGAATATATTGTATGAAATTTTAGTTGGTCTAAATATTGTAGCTTCATTATTAATATCATTATCAATATGATTAGATCTATTTTAAATAAAAATCAGTTTATTGGATATGAATGGGGACATGTTTTTGTTACATAATATGTTTTTTAATCACACACTTCACATGCTTCCATTGAACTATGATGACCTTATAGACTATCACATTGTTTCAGGTATTGGTACGGTTGTGGATTATGAATGATCGAGAAGGATGGATTAGATATGTATATGGAGATTAGATGTGTGGCCTTTATTAGAGTTATTAGTAGATACATGTACAATAATTCTATTTCATTTATTTTCTCATTTATATGTTATTATCATAGAGTATATGATGTTTTGTATACTTGAGTTAGTGATTCGATCTATTATTTAATTTCAGTATTTATTATAAAATTCTTCTATTTCGGTTATTTTATACTTCAACAATCTGTTTATATTATTCGTTGATTATATATTCTTATTTACACTGTTTTTTTATATTTGATATGTGGACATATGATCAATACAATGACATAATAAGACGACATTGGTGAGTGTCATCTTATATCGCATGGCGAGACAAGCACGAGGCCTTAAAGGAAACCAGCTAAGAAGACTAGTTTAGTGGAATCCATTTAGGGTTGAAAATTGTTGTATTAAAGGGTTTTATTTTCCTATTTATTTTTTATTTTGGATATAGTAGTAATTATATTAAGGAAAGTGTCATATGATCGGATTGATATTTGAATTTTATGTTAGGTACACCAGTTCAGATGAGAATTATTACTTTTTATGGGAATCAGATTGTTATTCTGATTTGTGATGTCACTGTTATATAATATTTTCACTTTTAGAACTAAAAATGTTTTGTGGATGTTGTGTTTTTATCATGTTTTCACTCCTGGACCATTTGAAATAGCCTAGTTATTTATTTTTACCCTTGGTATAGAAAGGAAAAAAGAAATAATAGGCATCCTTATTAAAACATAAGACTCACAATTTATAGGCTTTATAGTGGGTGATTGTTACATCATCAAGAGGTCAATAGTTTAAATTTATCAACAAAAACATAATTGGGGTGTTTCTGTATGGTTTTTCTTATTTATACTCAATTGTGATAGGAGTCATATATATTAATATGATGGAAGTTGGTTAGGAACTACATAAAGACATTTGATTATGAGGATTTTTTATCTATACATATACGCATAACATGAAGCGACCCAAGTAGGTCGATACAGAACATGATGACCAAGGTATACACAAATTATATTATGTTTTTTATTTGTATGGATTGTTTATTATGATATTAAAAACCAATATAGTGTTTTCATTCCTATATTGGAATAACATGGTACCTAACCAGCCTTCATTTGTTCATAATCCTTTTTTATCTCTTAATATTATAAATATATATTTAAGTTTTATTTTCTAATGAATTGGAAATCAAGGGGCTATTACCTTTTGATGATTCTCATTGAGTGTTAGTTTTGTATCCCAATATTTTTTTTATCATGACCTATAATGATTAGTTTATCAAGAGGTTCAACAATTTGTTGAATGGACATAGTATGATTTTTTGCGGTAGCTATTACCCTAATAGTTCATTTCATAGAAACCATTTTTGAGGTTTTATCATAATGGGATTGTGTTTATACCTTTTGGACCTCATATTTCACATTATCAATAGGG
Organism: Viscum album; assembly: GCA_963277665.1. NCBI lineage: Eukaryota > Viridiplantae > Streptophyta > Magnoliopsida > Santalales > Viscaceae > Viscum > Viscum album. The sequence continues at coordinate 607,362,830 of OY728129.1, read as the reverse complement.
ATATGTGACAGACTAGGTGGTCCTTAGTTTTGATTTAGACCCATATAGGTCAATGTTTCCTAGGTTATTCTATGTTTATGGAATAATTTTTATGTAATGATCATATTTGTATAATCAATTAGGATTAGTTAATGGTAGGTTCTCAATACATTTTACAATATTCATTATATTTACATTGGTTTCTGATAAATAATCTAGGGTGATTGGGTTTTTAAATTGGTTTCTATATGAAGAAATATTCATGTGATTTTTTCATTTATCAAATTGTTTCATGTTTGAAACATAAATTTCATAAAAACAAAATATTCCATAGGAAGTCAAAAAAATAATCGTGTCACTACTAGGGTGATCGATTTTAAAATTAGATGACATGTTCGAGGTGGGGAATAATGGTTACAAATAAATGATTCTTAAATGGATTTTTATAATATCAATAAGGAAGATAAATTTATATCTATGGCAGAAGAAGCATCAGGTGTAAATTAGGTTCCTAGAGGAAGTTGACCTGGGGTTGGACCTAGATCGATTTAGTTGATAAATATACTGTTAGGACATGGTTAAAGTAACATATATCCTATTTTTTGTGACCACATATTGGGGGAGTGATACATTCCTACAAGTAATATTGTTGAGTTCACCTACTATGATATGATCATTCATTATCATGACATTACATTGAGTATGTTGGGAGAGCATCAGCTCTATGCTGAGCATCATCACTGTTAAAATATTTTTCGAAATCAGTGGTGGAAGATGTTGAGTTTTAAGAAGAGGAGAATTATATGGTATTATTTATGGTAGAGAGTGAACCATTGTAATATTTATGGTGGTTACCCGCATGATTAGTTCTAATTTGATGTTTTATAGACACCCATTTCAAGTAGAGACAATGGTAGATTCATGGATTTCAAGATTTGATTCATAAGGATGAAAAGGATTATATCCAAGCTAGTTGTTAGGAACATGAGTTGATGGGGCATGTGTTGTGGTAGTCATGATTGTTTTATGATTTGATAATAACTCTTCTCCTAAGGTGGGGAGAAGTATGCCTGTATTAGGAGGGATACCCTCATATGGTAACGATCATGGGACTACCTGGCCAATAATATAGAAATGTTTTTGGAACCCATATTCTATTTGATAATTATTTCTCATATGGATGGAAATATTGATAAGTTCCTGGAACATTTTCAGTATTGAATTGTTGAAATCTAGATTTGGGAATTATGACTCAATATCTTTGATGATCCATGGATGCTGGATAATGTTTCGGTTAGTTCTAGTTCATTAGATCAAAAATAGTTATTATTGGGAGATTGTTAGTTCGAAAGACATCATCAAAATTTGGGGACATTCTTTAGTGAGTATTCTTGAAACAATATCTATATTCATTTGGATAGTCCTACAAATATATAAATTTGAATATCAATCATCCGTGGAGGATGAGAATTATTGAGTGTAGTATAATAGAGGTGGTTCAACATGAAATTTCATAAATTGGTTGATATATTCAATAGGATTCCATGTTTATCGCTTGATTAGGTTGTGATTTGTTTATTTCATGGATCGACTAACACTTTTCAATGAAAATATTTTGTGATCATGTTCATCTTGGTCTATTTGTTTTAAACCATTATAATAAAATTGATGACAATGGGTAATCCAATAATGATTAATTTGATAAATCCATCTATTTAGTCACTAGGACACTTATAACATGTTCTATAAAGTAAATATTATACTGTAAATATTATGGACCATGTTCAGATGTATTAGGTATTATGTTATTGAAGTGAATATTATAAGTTCCTTGGGAATTTAGAAAGTGAATGAAAATGTTTTAATAATTAATATCAAACCAATGTTGATTGGGAAATCCTTTCATTGTCCACTATGAATTCTATTGGATGAGAGTTTCTATATTTTTGAAGTTGTTACATCCACAAATTTCCCATGATAGAAATTTAAAAGAATTTTGAACTATGATTTTTTTGGACATCTCAAATAATATTTAATGATTAATAATGAAAATCCAAAAGGACCAATGAATATATATGATTTATTTAGATGCATAATGACTATTTTTTTCCCTGATGCATTTGAGATATTTTTAGGGGTTTTGGATTTCTAATTAGATAGTTGGTAAAAGTTTAATGGAGGGGAAATAGTAAGCACTTGGTTATTTTTAACCATGTGTCGCAGAATATATAAGAACATGAGGTGGGGGAACTTTGTGGAAGGCCAGGGAAAAATATAAACATGTCTAAAATTTATTTTAGACATGTAACATGGCTCCTCCATGGACTATAAAACCATAAAACATTCATGTTGGTGGGGTTTGGTGGTTAGACAATGGAAACCACACAGTTGGCACATGGATTTCAAACAAGGAAACTAATCCTTATATCCCATTAAGGAGTAGAAAATTTCTATTTTCCCTTTTGATATCTATGAGGGAATCCATAATTTTTCTTCCTTCCCCACTCTTATGTGTGAACCATCCTCTCATCAATTTCCCTTGGGTGATTGTTTTTCATTCTTGGTATTCTTTGATATATATTAGTTATATTGGAATCCATGAGGTAACTCATTTACACATTTAACAACTTTTCTGTTATTTTAATTATTCCTACAACTAATGTTTCTATATTTATAAATTTTTAGAATGATACCTCCTTAGTACTATAGAATCAGATGTCGATGTTCTGGTTTTTATTCTTTTTCTATAATTAAGATAACAAAAGAGTTCATTTTCACTTTGTTCAATGTCTATTTTTCATAGAACATTATCTTAGTGAATTTTGAATCATTCTATGATATTAATTCAAATTTCTAATTTATTTTTTTTACACATTTTTAAAGGGATTTTACACATTTTATGTTTATTATGTAGAGTTTTGTGTTGTAGAGTGTTATATAATCATTCCGATGTGATGAGACCATCATGTGAGATTTTGAGATATATGCCATTTAAGAATAATGTGTTTTTTCATTGTTTCTAATATTTTTATTCATTATTTAGAATGTTTTTAAAATCAATTATTTTTTTTAATATATTTAAGAGATAGGTAGAGTATGACTCTATTGATCTTTTTCATTACTTTGACGTAGTTACAATCATTTCCAAAAATAGATAGATATGTTCTGAAATGATGGTGAGCTCACTGACAATCCTATTAATATTTCATCTTCTTTATAATATTATGTGGATTTTAAGGATCACCCATAAGAGGTTCATGAAATATTTGAATTAATTATTGAGAAATTTTTAATTTATTTAATTGTGTATATTGTTCTAGAGGAACATCATGGCCACTAACAACCCTAGTATTCCTGATTCATCCAATAACATGACATTGGGACCCTAACTGAAGATCCCTTATTCGATGTATCTTCAAATTTCATTTTGTGATCTCAAAATTCTTAAATTACATGAATACTATCATATGGGAACTGAATAGTTATTCAACTATTTACCATTCAACTAAAGGATCCCTAGTAGGATGCCTCGATCGTGTTATGACTTAGGGTATCAAATTGGTTCGCCAATTCTTGACCGAACTTGAGATAGTGAGTTATGAGTTTGGATAGAAATAGTAACATATGTAACCATTGAAGCCATAAAAAATTTTATTTTTGGAAGATATGGATGTAATTGTGAGTTAGGTGTTCATCCACCATCAATCCTTTCATTATGTTTTTACTAGTTTAATGTTGATGTAGTGATGATTACTATAGATACTTCCTGGTTCTTACCCTAGGGGCACGATGAGATGTGATTTATTTTTTTTTGGATTTCAAAACATAATTACCTATATATGTCTTTAGTATCTATTCTATTTGGATTTCTATAAGAACATCCAATGGTCAATCATTTGAGCCTTTTAGGATTGAAATTTTCTATTGTTGTTTCCAAAAGTAGCATTGTTCATTGGGATTCCTTCATGATGATGAAAACAATGGTATATTTCTAAGATTTTAATTTACCCATATTATTCTATGTATCTCTTGGAATGGATACACATTCATAATTTTAAACGATTATATTGTTTTTTAGTTGGATTTATTTCCCCTGATTAGTGAGTTGTTGATTTGATACTCATGGAGGGACTTGATCTCTTCATTGGATTACTATGTTATTATATGAGATCACTAGATAAAATATTATAAATAATCAGATGAATTTTCTAATAGAGGGTTGTTGAGACAGTTATTGAATGATTCTACATATACATATAGGATTAAGAGATTATTCCTTATAAATCACATAAGGGAATTCCTTATTATAAACTATCCAAGTTGTAATGTTGTGATTTAGAATGGACCGAGATATTATAATGAAACATTATAATATAGTACACATGGATTTATTATTAAAACTTATTTCTCATGTAAATATTTACAAGACATTCGATTGTTATAAGTCATCCATTATTACTATTATTTGAGGCATGTACCAGTGAACTCTAGGTTAGGATATGTATCCCCATATGGTGGAATAGATTCCTAAAAGAAATATCTTTCCCTTGATAAGGTATGTCTGTTTAATTGGGATTATGAACCCTTTAATCAAATTAATTATGCACATCTAGAATGGTATACCATCCAACTTGAGGGTCCTTTTTACGCATGACCAGATGAAAGTGATTACAAATCATAGATTCAAATAATGTTGGTATTATATTTTAACATCTTAACAATGTATGCAAATATTAATGTGTATGTATATATATATATTTCCGAGCACACACACACAGAGAAACACAAATACATATTTATGAAAGAAAATCATATTTGATCGGAACACGAACCAATGAATTGACAACGTTTTTAGTTTAATTATTTTATTTGTATTCTCTAGTTGTTTCTCATATAGGATTAGAACATTCTATGAGAATGTATTATATAAATTTTCTATAATTTTATTTTCAACGTCTATCATTATTATTATAAATATCCAAATTATTATATTAGTTATACATAGACTACATGTTATTGGATATATAGCTGAATATGTTGGTGGTTCCCTAATGAGTTTTGTACTCACACCACGCTCAGTTCTCCATTACACTAGGTACCTGACTAGAAGTCACTTGTTTTTAGTGATAGGTATGGCCATGGATTAGGATGTATTGGTCAAGATGTATTGTATATGTATGTGAATATTGTTTATGCGGTCTTTTTTTGACATAAAAATATATCGCAATAATTTATTCAAATTATTTTATATACCTCAATTTATGTTACCAGTTCAGATATATACTATTGTTCTATATATGGATAGGTCATTAATTTATTTATTATGTTTAATTTAATATTATTTAATGATTAAATTTCGGTTATGTATAACTTATATACTAGGTTTATTTATTATTTTGGTGATATCTAGTCATCTCTGTTATTTTTTAATCAGATATGACTGAATAGTATCTCAAAAAACACACCCTATGACATTATTGCAAGTTAGTGGCATCTAGAATATGGAAAGGATCTATTGAGACCCTATGGAGAACAAGATTTGAGCACTAGTTTAGTGGCATTTGGGTCATGATGTTATAAGGAAGAATAAATATACCTATAATATATATATATATACGGTAAAGAAAAAAATATAACCTTGTATGTATATAAACATACATGTATGTATATATATAAAAATATATAATTGATATGAACATTTAAATATGTATATATATAATTTTCATTAATTACTATATTTGTATACATATATTAGGAGAGTAAATATGAATACGTATACCTATATTTGGTATATATATACATATATTAGATATTTATTCAATAAAAATTAATAATATTATGAATAATTTATATGTAGAGCATGAGAATTAATTTTAAATTGATGATTGTATAAATAATGTTATTGTCAACATATATAAATATATACGGTTTTGAAGAAGAGAATAATTTAAAAACGGATAAAAATTTGAAAAAGAGGATTAGGGTATTGTCTGTTGTGCAGTGTAAAGAACCCAAAAAAAGATGGGTAGTGTGAAGTGTGTGGAGTAATGAAGATATATATATATATATATCTATCTTAAAAAATATATACATGTTATATATATGTTAAAATATATCTCAGACATAGGTTATTTATATTTGAAATATATATATATATATATATGTGTGTGTGTGTGTGTGTGAAAAGGTATATGTGTTATATATATTTGTTATAATATATGTGTGTGTGTGTGTTTTCATTTAAAAATAATTATGTATATGTATATATTTGTTATAATATATGTGTGTGTGTGGTAGATACGGGTGACATGTTGGGGAAGGAAATCAATGAAAATATAGAGAATAAATATAAATTATGTGAGTTATGTGTAAGAGAGGAGACATTATATATATATAACCCATTTAAAACGTTAAATATATATATATATGTGTGTGAATATTAAATTTTATATGTTATGAATATAAATATTATAATAGTTTTTTGCAATATAATTTTCACACTTATATGTTATAAATATATGTGTTATATATTTATATTTATTTTCAAAGTTATTATATTTATATAAACCTGATGAAATAATTTTCCTCTTGGATTATTGAATAAAACTGATATTGATAGTAAAATAAAATAATAATATGAAAAAATATAACATTTAATAATGGGCAATCAGAAGGTTTTGAAAAATTAATTACTATTTAGAAGTCTTTACATATAGTGTTTAAAAAATTATATATATAAATAAATGATTTTTTTTAATTTTGGGATAATAAATATAATAACATACCTTAGGTTCATCATTATACAACACCATATTATACTTCCTGATAAAACAAACACATGACATTCTATAGTTGTGAAGATATTGTGAGGGTTAGTCTAGTCACAGAAAATGTTTTTCTAAATGGATTCAAATATGTGAATTCGATGAGATATATAGATTGCCATTTCATGTAAGGTGGTACATTATTTTCAAAATATTATATTATATATTTTTATAACTTTTAATTTTGGATGTCAATTTTTTATTCTCTGAAAATTCGTATATTTTATATAGTATATCAAAACCCTGTTTTGAAGGGATACATGATTTTAAAAACGAATATTCCAATTTTTTATTATTCCAAATCCCATTTTTATAAAAGGGACTTTTATTATTTTCAAAAACATATATTGAATCTATGGTTTTATGTATAAATATAATAGGTTTGTTTCAAAAATAATACATTCAAAAGAATCATCATTTTATATATCAGGAATTTATAATAACAATTCACATTTTCAAAACTCCCATGATCCAAATTTTTTTATCATATTTGAATTTTCATTCAAAAAATTTAAATGTTTCTAGAATTTTTAATATTTCACTTTTGTGAAAATTTTCATTTAAAAATTATATATGGTGAACATATATATAGATATGGTCATGAAATCTATGTGAAATTTTCAATCCATGCATATTTTAAACGTTTTTTATTAAGATTCTCACCTATGGATATGTATATATGAACATATATTTATATAAATATATATATATATATATAGATATATATATAATTATTAATTTTCATATTTTCAAATTTTACAGACTCTAGTTAAAAATTTAAAAAATGATCATTCAAAAAATTAATTATAAACTATTCATCACATTGAAAATGAAAACATAATAAGGATCTAGAGATTAAAAGCAGCCATCCCTAATGGGAAGGACCATAGTTGTCTTCATTTCTATTTGTGGCAAAATGGATTTGTTTCTTTTGAGCATGTGATGTATTTTTATCATAAATAAATACTTGATTTTATTATGGAAAATTATTTTCTTTTATATTTGAAAAGATATAATATTTTGAAATAAAAAATGTTATCAAACAAAATATATATATATATATTAATGTTATTATACTTTTATACAGTGTAGGGTTTTAATGAAATATGTATTCTCAAAAGTTGTTATATTTTTAAATGAAATGGAATTCTAATATGATATATATTTTCAATTTTATTGTAATGTTTTTTGTGATTATATATTTTTAATGTAATGGAATTATATTTCTCAAAATATTTTATCAAATATATTTTATTTTTTATAAATAAAAATAAAAATTGTTTTCATAGAATATTTATATTATTGAATTTCACTGGTTTATAAAACCAGTTATAGAGATATTTTAAAATCACTTTTTTTAATTTTTTTTCACTATCTAACATGAAGTTCCAAGGGTGTTTACACTTGTTTAGGGGCTACCATGAGTGACCCAAAAAAAGTTTTTAATTTGTTATTTTTAAAACTTTAATATTTTATAAATTTTTTTCCATTTTATTTGATACATAGAATGGGAAATATGATTTTGTTTTTTAATTACAAACATATATTAAAAAATATTTTATAAAAAAATAAATATTTTTATTAGTACTAGGCCTTCATTTGAGATTCATTTGTTGCTAAATAATTTTTGATAACAACTCTTACCTTGTAATTTTCAATATTCTTACCTCATGTTCTTATCACTGACTACATTTCAATATGTTAAGTCCTTACACAAAGTATTGAGATAAAATTAAATTTAAAGAAACACTATTATGTTTTGACACATTACTTCAAGAATCAATATTTTTTACTATATAAAAATCATCGAATTAATTTTTATTAGTAAAATAAAATATACATTTATTCAATAAGTATAGAACCCTTATCAAAAATGTTATACTCTTATTGTTTGGTGGTCATATACAACATCAAATACATGATGAAATTACTTGTGTATTGATATATATGGGTTAATACCACCTGGATAATCAAATACCAATATAACCATACACAATTATAGAATGCCTTTCTGTATTCTAGAGTCTTATAAATAGTGGTGAGGTTCTGATAAGTCGATAATGGGGAGACTATAACAATATTAATCGGATTAATAAACCAATATAAATAAATAAAAAGTAATGCAAGAATATATAACCATAAACAATACCAATATATCATAATATTCCAATAATGAAATAAAATATCCAAACTAATGAAAAAAACCTGACATGCCAATGTATTAGTGAATTTTTTAAAATGAAAACCCAAAAAATAAATTGATGACTACTAGGAGGTCCCAAAACAAATCTAATTTCCCAAACCATGATTCATCCTAACTGTACCGTCCAATATAGGGACTTTATTTAACACTATCCTATATCAATGATGTCTATTAACTGATCATTCAAAATGAGTAGTGCGTGATCACAACTTCTTAGGATACCACTAACTTCTCTAAACAAAATAATGTAAATAAAAAAAATTATGTAGATATATATACACATAATTAAATTGTGTAAATAATTTATTTCACATTATTAGTTATCCATTATTTAAACACATAAGATTATGGGTTATTAAGGACACCTGATCCTTGATAAATATATAAGATCTTCCTAGAGACTAAACTAGTTAATAATATCATTTCAAATTTTACAAAAAATAAAAGAAAACATTTAAATCATTCCATCATGAGTAATGTGAATGTATGGATCTTACCTAAATGGTATAATGTCAGTAAAATCGAACGATTTATAATCACTTAGTAAGAAATTACAAATCTCTCAATGTATTCCCCATGTCATAACTCTAATAATATTCAGGTCTCCTATTGAAATGACAATAGAATATCTCAGAATCATACTTTCAAAATGCTCTCAAATTCCTTATAAAAAATCATTCATGATCCTTATCAATAGGCTCTCACTTTCCCTCTCAGCAATTACCTACTCATACCTCTATTATACAATGTTATACACTATGCCAACGTAATCTCAAAAAAAATAATTAATTAATAAATTAGTCACATAAATTTCTATTAATTAATTATACAGTTCATTAATAAACCCAAGCCAATTAATTAAAAATATGATTATTTAATCACATAAATCACTGTAGTTGATTCCATAATTAATTATCATCATTAAACCAATATTGATTAACCATAATTAATTTCCAAATTAATTTTACTAAAATATGAATTCAAAAACTCAATAATTAACCTAAGAATTAACATTCCATAATTCCACAATAAAATTAGTTGATTATTTATTTATCAATTAATGATATTAATTCCACATTTCCATTAATCAATTAAAATCCCAATTTTCCTCAATTTTTTAATTAACCATATTAATTAATTCAATATAGGAATTCAAAATGAAATTTATATAATCACATACTAATAATTTATATAATAAATTTGGGAATTACTTTATTGACCACCTTTCTCAACTCCCTAAAGAACAATTTCTTAATTAAAAACCCAATAATTGAGCAAAACAAATACATTGAATAAAAAAATCTGTAAATCATGATAAAAATATAGATCACGTTAGTCTATATATAGATCAATATTCCTATATCTATATTAGTAATAATTTATATAGAGTAAAATCAAAAAATATAAAAACATTCCTAAAAAATAATGAATTTTGTTATATAAATGGCAATGGATGTATGATATGATCCACTTATCAGGAGAGGTGCGGATCTCCGACCATGGATTCAAATCAAGAATAATAGAGGATAATTATCTATGTAATCTCTTTAGAAATTTTTAAATCATCCAAAATCAGAAGGTCTTGTGTTTGGGTCGAAATGGGTGCTTTTTGTTTACTGAGGAATCAATATTTAATTTTCCCCCACATTAAAAATCACTCTTGGATTCGTAGGAAATGGTTCTATGTTTTCCCAAAACCTATTACTTATGTGCGACCATATTATTCTAGTGGTTCATAATTTCTTCTTATAATGTACATAGATTTACAAATAATGCACCAAGTGTGCGAAAATCCACTATCTAAGGTTGGATGGTTTACTGGGAGATGAAACACTATTTTATTTAGTTGTGTGCCATGAATATACATCCCTTTATACATATATTTTTCTCAAAATTCTTACAAAAAATCCCAAAGGTAAAAGACAAATGATATATACTCAAGGTATTGAAACGATTTCATAGTAAAAATATTGATACAACAACGTATATGTTCATGATATGAAAATATCCCCACATTAGATAAACCATCCCTGAGCTACCCTCCTAAGTATTTCTATGATTATCATCCAAATAAATTGTACATATCCTCCTATATATGCATTGGATTCCATAACACATAAAGAATCATCACGAGCTTTTCCAATTACACATTCTTACTAAAATCTAACTCACTTATTGGATTCCTCTCAAAGGAAACATCTATATAAATATCATCTTCATCCACATGGATCAAATGAATTGAATCAGGGTGATACCTTATAAGTTGGTATTCATTGAGGAAATCATTCATAATACTATATTATAGTGAATGATTCAATCGGTACACCATCAGTATTGTTTTCTACACAACCTACATCCGTCTGATGAATTAGGGTGCCATCTTTCCTTTCCTCTCTATCCTTGGACGACCCAACCAAGGCGTCCACCAAAAAAATACACAATCACCCTACGCAAACCCAAGGATTCACTTGTCTGTGTCAACTAATTATTTATATTCACTCTGAGACAAATGTATTTTCTTCTATATTAGTTATACCTTCTCTCATGATTCTGTAACATGACATAGTTCAAACATCATAGAATCACTTTCTTCCGTCTAGTATAATGATGTCATTCATGATCAAATTAATGTTCCACATATTGTGAAATATGTATATTCTCTTAAGAAATATTGTGATATGAAAAGTCCTCATAAGATAGGTTATTATACCATGAACCAATGAAATAAAAAACACATGCTCAAATCATATCCTCAGGAACCTAAATCATACACTCTGATTATAGATTAATCTACGGTTGTAAGGATATAATCAATAATAAATTCATACAAAACATCTTCTATAATCCCTCCCACGATCATGATGTAATTAATGAATCACGATATGATGATATAGTATGTGTCACTTCAAACTGACATGATATATCTTTAACATACATGTATCCCAACCGATCCATTGAAAATGTATCCCGTATAGCCATGAAATGTGCTACATTAATCAGTAAATCCTTAATAAAAAAAATATAATCATTTTTATTTGTCATTTTTAAGAGAACTATCAAACTGTGAATTTTAATTTCAACCCACACACATTCCATAGTGGGAAACAGTTATAGGAAACCTCCTATTCATCGATGTTCTACCTTCAGCAAATGAAATATGAAGCATCATATCAAGAATCAATATATTTCATGTTTCAATACTGGTGTACAAAACTCTTGTCCTTGGTCATTTTACATTTTTGTCATAATTGGATGTACTGCACAATTCAAGACACGAAACTCAAAAATTATGTCATTTTTATTACTCATTGGAATAACAAGAAAATTCCATACATATATGATATAATCCTAATATATGGAAATATTTGAAGGTGAATCTAAACCATAAAGGATTTTACAAAAGGTAAAATACTCCATATCCACATTATGCATGTCTCAAATCCAACTAGAAAATTTAGAATCGACTAAAATTGATATGAGTGTCATCTATTACTGATTCACATGGACCGCCACATGATTACCATTAAAAAAATGAATCATCTTTCACTAATTAGAAGACTAATAAACTTCTATAGTCTATGTTTTCCAAGTAAATTATCAAGGCACACAATTTTCTTCACCAGGTTTATATGCTAGATCAAAATCAAATAACATCCTATAATAAACCCATCAATGATACCAAAGACTCATATCTCAAAGTGATGAGATATACTTCATGATTTTATGGTTTCTACACATAGTAACATATTTTCCCCAAGATATAATGTCCTCAAAACTTTAATTAATAAACCACCACTTCCAATATGAGGTTATGAGAATGGTACATCTATTCATGTGGCCTCAATTTCTAATACCCATACACTAAAATGTGATCTCCTTGAATCAAAACTACTCAGAGTCCAATCCAAATAGAGTCACATTAAACTATGTACTCTTCACTAAGATCAGGTAGGATAAATATTGTTGATGATTTCAAGTGATTATTAATATCCTTGACTATTTTATCATATTTTTCAGAAAAAATATATATTATTTCATTTTTTATCAAGAACAAAATATGCACTTACATAGAGAAAGTTCATGGATGAATCATTGATAAAATCAAACTAACCCCTAGAATGCTCCTGATTTAAAATATCATATTTGGAAGAACCCAATAATCCATTGATTACCTTTTTTACATGTCTATTGAACCACAATACTTTGAGATGATGTGCCCAAGAAAAGTACATAGTCAATAAAAAATTGACACTTAGATAGCTTGGAGTATAACTAATTCTCTTTTAGTGTACTCAGAGTAATTTCAACGTGTTGGTAATGATTTTCATGATTCTTTGTGTACGCCACGATTTCATTCAAATATTATACAAAAAAATGATCTTTTTATGTGGGGGATAGATTATATTCATCAAGGATATAAATGATTCTATTATGTTCTTCAGTACAACTAGCATCACAACGAATTCATATAAACCATACCTTCTTCTGAGTGTAGATGTCAGAATATTACATGTATGAAATCTAAAACAATGATACACAATTCTCATGTTAATCATTGAAAAAAGTAAAAATCACTCCTAAACTAGTCAAAAATACTGTCATTACATTGAATAGGATACTAGTTCTTCATGTTCATTATGTTCAAATTTTATTAATCAACGGAGAAACTTGTCATCCTGTCAGCATTCTTAGAAAATAGTACTAGTGAACAACAATATGAAATTCAAAAATGGATAATTCCGTTATTATACAAGTCCTATATATTATTCTTCAGTTCTTCAAGAACTCTCTATGACATTATCTATGGTGGAATATATACCACATCTACCCCTACGATAAGATCAATAATGAATTCCACAGATCTCTTAGGTGGCATCCCTGAGGTGTCTCCAGGAAATCTATCCTAAAACACTTACATTATAGGTGGAATGTTATCATTTTTTATCACCACCATGGTGAAATATACAAGTAACCCGGGACTTGTTCTCTCCCAGTTGATGACTAATTATTACAACTCTACTTCCCTAGATATCCCAAATATTCACGATGATTATAGTTGTCTCCCTTCAGAGATGTAATAGTCACTCTTCTCTAGAAACAATCCATGTTGGCTCATTATGCGACTATCCAGTCTATAAATATAATTAGTTCAATGCCTAAAATATCATGAATATATAGATCCCATAGAATTTGGTACTACTTGATAAAAGGAGAAAATTTTTGGAACAAAATTATTTTTCTTGGCCTTACTTCTGACTGTGTATCTATTTTCAATACCCCACACACACACCACTACCATTATCAATCCATTAATAGTTGTTTCAGATATAAAGGATTATGAGGCACCTGAATCAAATTAGGTACAAGAAAATATAGAAGAAATAATAATAGTACCTCTCACTATATATGTTCCATCATTACTATCCACTTGTTCAGGATGGATGTAATGTATCTATCGTTCCCCTATTCTCTACGATGAAACATGATTCCCCTATGTTACACCGCTCTGATAATATGGGTTCCCATGCATAGATTTTATATGTCTGTTGCATCTTCCACCATGGAAGGTAGAACTCTATCTTCTAGTCTTATTTGGTTCAGATGATATCGATCTGATAACCTAGTTCCTTATGTCTCATATATCACCAATAGTCTACCATGGGATATAATATTACCTCTATAGATGACCCATCATGATGTATAACAAGAACTCAACTGTTGGATGTGTAAAATGTTTTTGTAAATGACCCTACGTACAACACTAGTAGAAAATTATAAGATAATGGTCATGGGAAACTGATATATTTGCCAAGCCACTATGTATTCCACCATATTGGATAATGTTCTTATAATGATTCTTCAGGATTTCAAAACTCATATATCATAATAGTTTTTAAAAAAACTATCTTATATTAGAATCGTCCCTCTGGTTCCCCTCTTATATTAGAGACTCATGCACAACATAATAAATATTATTTTCCTAAAAGAGGTCAACATGGGACATAATCTGTAACAAAATTCCATCCTTGAAATTCACCACCATATTAGACTCATCTCTTTCCATCGTTTGAGAAAATCACTGGAGGAATTTAAAGAATATGACAAATTTTATTACAGAAACTGTCCCCAGAGTCATTAGTAAGAAAATAGTTTATATATCCTTCCTCATTGTTTAAGGATAAAATTATTTTAAAAACATCTCCAAAATTTCCTCTCACAAAAAATTATCATCTTTCCTATTCCCCACATAAATTTCCAACAACTGAATCATTGATCTTCATAGCATATAAGTGGCCATGTTAAACCTCCTCTTAGCTGGAATCTCCAAATAGTAATGTATCATCTCAATGGACTCAATCTAGAACTTATCTCCCTTTGCACCACCCTCTTTAGTATTGATGAAAGGGTGATGCAACCTAAAATCCAATGTTATGTCATAAATACTATTCACAACACATAATGGGTCTCTACCAATGAAATTCATGAAGAGTTCAACATTTTTTTGTATCTTCTATCCTTCTTCCTCAACAGGCACTAAGGTTCCCCTGGTACCACTAGTAGAAGAATATCAAAATCTAAATCCTCCAATAATAATATAAACAAGATTTGTCATGTTGGAATATATCTAAAAGGATGGATAAGAATATTAGGACTCATAAGAAAACGTTACAACCATTACTTAGAATGAAAAATCATAGAAATTCACAATAATACATTCCCGTAAATAATAACATATGGTCAATACTGAGTTTCTACCACTACCCAAATCAATCATAAAACTAGTTCTTGGTTATTAAAGGTTATTGTCATTCTCACTTTTTTTTTTCTAATGTAGACACCCATTTATTCAGACTATTGCATCATATTACAACATTCCATTTCATATTAAGAACCATTATCTATTTAATTTCACAAAAAAAGGGATTATTAATTATATTAAGAAACATACCCAAAACCTATTTTACTATATGTGTTTAAAATTATGAGTGTCATAAAATAATATTCAGTTACGTGAATGATTCATGTTGTCTCAAATATCATACCATTTTGGGATATGAGTATATTCTCAGATAATCTCAAAAAAAATAACACCACATAATAAGTGTGCCAGTCATGGTCATATAATAATCAACTATATCAACGTACAATCATAATAACAATAACGCCATAGGTACTTCAGATTTCCCCCATACATAGGTTTTCAACTCCCATACCCAAGATAATTACAATGGACCAACACTTCATAATCTCCCATTAAAATTCATAAAATATAAATATAAAATATAAATGAAACAAATTCCCACTTATAACACATTGAAAATTCCCATTATGGGTTTCACACACCGGTTTAATGAGTCGGTTGGTTACATTTCCTAAAGTGTGCCTCATCTAATTCTAGAGGCTATCAACTTGTTGTGAGGGTTTGAAATGATAATCATACATAGACTATACCATCAGAAATTCGGGTAATACATTAGAACAAATAAATAAAAATTACATAATAATATATCAATATAAAAAATACCAATATCTCATGATAATCAAAGCCTAAAATACAATATCTATACTAAATTAGAAAGCATGACATTATAGTTTACATGTTATGTGTCTGGAATGAAAACCGAAAAAACATGGATTACTCCTAAAATGTCAAGAACCATATCTAGTTCCCTCAACCATGTTTCATCTTGACTCAACCATTTATCATAGGGAATATTCAATTAACATTTAATGGATTTATAAAATCTATTTGGTTATCAATCAGGTAGCCTGATTATTATTTGAAAAAAATTCTGTAGGCCACCACCAAATATGTCTACATTAATTTTAGTCAATAATATATTATGAATATTTATAAATAAAAAATTTCAATTTAGAAATAAATTTTTTTTCAAATTATCCGTTAATTATTATTTAACAACATAAGATCTTATGTTCCTGAGGAAAAATAATCCTCAATATCTTCTTCAGTAGAAATTGAGGTATATATTATTTCATGTTATCATTTCACAATTGATAAAATACATAAAATTTTTTAACCAATATGGGATGAGTATTTTGATTTTATAGAACATACCACATGGGTATAATGCGATTGAAAATGAAAAATTCATAATATCATAATAGGGAAGAGGAAAACTCTTATTGTATTTACTTTGGACCAACTCCAAGAACACTCATGGTATCCCATGGAAATGTAAATAGAATCCATCATAGATTTCCAATCAATATTCACCCATAGACCTTCTCAATAGGCTATCAATGTCCTTCTCAAATGTCTCTCATGGTTCTTCTAAACATTCATTCACAGACTATCTGAACAATTACTTTCTCACACCCTAGATATCCAATGTGGTAATTTATTCCCAAATAATCACAACATAATCCACAAATTAGTTAATAAATTAATAAATCTCAAATAATTAAATTAATTAATTATGAAATTAATGAATCATCCACATTTAATTAATTAACCCAATTATTAATTAATCACATTTTTCCTTTTAATAGATTCAACAATCAATTCTCAAAATTGAACAAATATTGATAATATATATCTATTAACCCAATTAATTTTTCCCAATGAAGTATTCATCATTCCATTAATTAACACATCATTCAACTATCCACAATTATAAAATTAATCACTTTCATAATTAATACATCAATTAATTATCTTGATTGAACAATTCATTTATTCAATTACAACCCCAAGTTCACCAATTATTTAATTGATAACATTAAATAACTCAAATTTAGTAATTAAAATTTTTAAATGATTCCTTGATATTTATATAGTAATGACAACATAATTAATATCCTATCTTTTGGAATTTAATATTAGACTACCTACCTCAATTATTTGACGAACGATTTCCTAGGAGAAATCCCCAAAATTGACAAGTACAATAATATACAACAATATCTGGATCTATAAACCATAAATGATGATCAATAAATCAAAATAACATTATTCTATATCAAGATCATAAATCATAGATCTATATTCACAATAATATTTCATCATATAACCCAAATTTATAGAGTATCTTTCCTTAATGAAACAGATAAATATGGGAGATGTACAATGATGAAATCGAGATTGGATCCTCATAACCTGAATGGTGAAATAGTTAGATCATGTAATTTAATCATGGGTAATGGAGGTATGGATACCTTTGAATACCTCAGAAAAGCTATTAAATCATAAAAATAATAATTTTCTATGTTTCAGTCGAAATGGTTGAGTTTCAAGGATTTAGGGGAATTAAAAACACATTTTTGGGCCAAGATAAAAATTAAATGGTGTTTCTTTGGTATGTGATCATATTTTTCCTAACCATGAACAATAAATATGTGACTATTATTTTATGGGTGCATGTTTTTGCCTTTTAGGGATTACAATATGAAAAATCATTCACTTTCCACGTAAAGCCCCCAATGTCTAGGGTTTCACATTTTTCTTGGATGGAAAAACAGTTTTCTCTAACCATGTTCCAATAGCGCACCACCCAATTTACTTAAATATTTCACAAAATCAACTAAATAATACTATAAGGTAAAACCCATAAAACAGTTATTAAACATAAAAAAAATAGTACCTATAACTAATCTTGTGACAACACTAGAAATGGTATAGATTGTAATATTCTAACAAAAGATTATATATTATTTGAGCATAAATAAGCTATGGGATGTATCTCTTACAAATTTATTCAGAAAATTTAATATATATTTGATAAATTTTAATATTTTTGGATTTATTACCAAAAACATATTCATTTTTTGTGTTGTGTTAGTTTATAAGAAACATAAACATTTCTTTAAAACCTTTTCCAATCCATGACATTCTATATTTTTATAATTCTACTTGTAAAAACATCAATCTGGATTCACTTTATATATTTCATTATCTTCATTTACACACAGTACAATATTTTTCTAGACTAATTTATATTATGATAATATACTAGAATGACTAATTTTCATCTGTTATATTTCATTCTATAATTTGAGGTCTTGCTTTTTTATAAAATAACTTAATAGACTACCAATTGTTTTCATCATACTTCAAGGAATGAAAATTTATATATTTTTATTATTTATCCTCATCATGGATATCATATTAATTGGAATTATAATAAATATTTCTGATTTTAATTGGAATGTTATATTCCAAATCGTATTCAATCTATTTTTATTCTACTTGAAATAATACATAAGCTATTATTCTCAAGATTTTTTTGATTATACTTCAATATATTTTAGTATTACACTTTTAAATTACTTATTCATAAGGTTATTCACATAATCAATGATGTGGAATAATTGAACATTTTTTATATACCTAAATAGAATATGAACAGTTCAATAACTATTCTAACAATTTAGTAGAAACTATTCAACTTTAAATTGTAAAATTAAAATATATATTTATATAATCCATAACACCCTATCCAAAAAAAATTAATAACATCATCAATTAAATTTTCTTGAAAATAAAATATATTCCTCTAAAAAATGGTTTTATCAACTTCAACAAAAGATAGACAACATTTACAACAAATTTAAATGAAGATCATCTCATCAGACCCATTTGGATTTGATACTAATTGTTCAATCTAGGATATAAATAAGAGACCTGATGGGTTTGGATTAAGGTGTATACTAATAAAAATGATTTTCCTTTTTGACCACTGAGATAATATATAAGGATTCCCCATTTAGTAGTAACACATTCAAAATATAATTCAATGTATGGATCATTACAGTAAATAATAGATACATATTTTTAAATTAACTCAAAAATGAGAATAATTATTCAACATGGTTCTTTTTAAATGGATAATCCATAGTGCATACACAGGTTGATTCACTATTGAAAAAGAGTCATCTGTACTCACTTTTTATGGATACCAATTTTCTAAACATGATCAAATTTTGTTATTGTAGAATAAAAAATTATATTATTTCTAACTTGAAATCGAATATACCCTCCCTTTTCATATACATCACTTGTTAAATTGTTGAATTATTTTTCAAATTATCAATGATGGGGGAACATCATTAATTTTAAAAACTTGTTGTTGATTTTTGTTCAGTGTGAGATTGGGTATAAATAATATCTATTGGTTATATGATCTTTCGAAAATCACATAGTTTCACACTCATTAATAAATTCATGAAAATATAAATATATAAATTTAAGGGTATGTTATTTTTCATTCAAGACACCATATTTGAATAAATTCATTCTACATATGGATAATTTGAAAGTTGAATTTTGAATATTTCCTCCCATATCAACGAATGTGGTATACAAATATTCTTTATTCATCTTATACCTTAGGACACTCATGAAACAATCTATATATGGTAATGTAATCCACTGTAACTATCTTGTTATATATTTTTAGATTAATCAATATTGATATCTTATATTAAGAACCCATAAATAATGTATAATGTTATATTGTTAAATACGAAACCAAACCCATTGAACATAGTTTCTGGATAAATCCACATATTTCTCAACACCAATAATGTTAGACTGACTACACAATTTAATGTGATCATAAACATAATAATTAAAATTATTAAATTCATAAAACACCATTTATATATTTATCATTTTAAATAATAACTCATTCATAATAAGACTAAATTCATCATGAAATATTATTCTCAAAAACTGAAATTTGTGTTGTGGTATTTTTTTGTGACATAGTATGTGACAAAAATACAATCCATAAGCTATTTATAATTATTTTATTATTAATTCACAAAATATCTTAAAATGATTGTTAAACACATCTCAAACCCTAAATCTATCAAAACATAGTCTACTAATCCATTATAAGATCAATTAAACAATAGTTTAATTGTTATGGGTTTGACACCCATAATCCTAAATCATGTAGGATTCCTTCTTTTTTAATTGATATGTTGTGGTGAAAATATTCTGCATCATGTGGTGTTATTCACATAATCTAAACTATTTAAACTCATCTATAATTCATTTTTGGAAATCATATGCCACATAGCATGTCGATATCATGAAAATATAATTATGGATGAAACTATAAACCAAATTACAAAAATACTACCAATCTACGTTTACCTCCGAAAATGGTACAATATTTTGAAACATATTCAATCATTAGGTATATTCTCAAAATAGTGTACATATATTTTAAATTTTCTTTTTTTTTCTCTATTTCATTACATCCATTAATATATCACACTACTAATTATATATAATACATTTAACTCATGAGATGTGTTAATGTTGAATTTTAATTAGTTACTTGGTGTATTAAATGTGGTATATAATATTTAATTAATATATTAATGTTTTGTGTCATTTATAAATCATTATTTTCTAAATATATTGTGCATCTACTTAATGATTATACAAAACATCCAAATTCCATTTACTTGGATCCTTTATTATATTTTATTTTTATTCAATAAAAAAATATATATGATATTTTTATACACCTCTCAAATATTATCAAGATTATTTAAATATGCATTACATAAAATATATTTTTCCCTCTTAATATTCAAGTACCTCAAAAATAGAGTCAAATATTATTTAACATCAATCATCGCATTTTGTTTTTCAAAAAATTATTGTTTTTTCTATAACATCATTGTAACTCGCCCTCCTTATTTATACGGTTGTCATATACAAACTAAAACACATAAATTTAAAGGTACGATATATATATAAAGGGGTTTCTTTTAATTTCTATACTAGTTATTATTTGTGCAGCTCACATCACCAGTTCATCCGGTTGACCCATACTTCATACATACTTCATGATTCCAAGATTAATGTTATTTATAATTAAACTCTAACCACAAACCACCACTTAAAAAAAACATTGGTGATTGGGTTCATTATTTTCTCACTCACTCTATATTTATAAGTATCAGACCATCTATATGATATAAATGTATGTTCTTTTGTGTAATAATATTTATTTAAATTTTCTTTATTTTATTATTTAGTAAAATAATTATTATAGAATAACATTTTATTCAATATCACGTGTGAAAAAACAAACCCATGATTAAATGATAAAATTACCCTCAATACATTAAAATATATTTATCCTTAAATAAAATTAATTTATTAGATATATTTTGATACATGAAACAACTATTTTCTTCGATATATGGTGTTACATATAAGATAGAGTTTTTCCAAATAGCAATTCCCTGAATATATATTAATTTAATAAGATAGTTATCATCTAGATATTTGAATGAATGTTATGAATAGGATTTAATAACTAGTAAAAATATATGTTTCAAACATGTTTATTAAATATCTAATTGTTATAAATAAAATATGAATCATTTTAAACATATAAGAAATGTTTTCCAAAAAATGATTTTTTTTCTAAAAAATTGCTTAGGCGCGCTTTGTGCACATATTGTAAAATAATTTTTTTTAAACTTTATTTTAATTTATATAGAAAAATATAATTACTTTTTCAAATCGTATTATGAAATTTCTCTTGTGGTTATTTTTTTATATTAAAAAAACAATTTTTTTGATCAGTAGTGGAAATTAATTAATTTAAATTTAAAACTAAAACTAAATTTGAATATTTTTTAATTATAAATTATATATTGAATAGAATTTAATGTAATATTACTTAAATATTATTTTAATTAATCCCATTTACATTATTGGAATCATTTTCATTCTATATTAATATATATATTCTCTGTAAAATATTGATCATTTTTTATTTAAAACATGATTTCTCATCACATCTACTAAATTATTTTTTAGTTAAATTATCCCACTGATATAAACTAAATATGGAGATATTTATTCCATAATATAAATAATAATGAATAAACATTTACATTAGGATAATCATAAATTTTTACCAAAAAAATTATGAATTTTAATATTAATTTTCACAGTTAATGTAAAATTATGTTTATCAGGGTTAATCCATATATATATGGTTAAAAGTGACATATACATGTGTATGAAAACAATTTTGTGGAAATAATTATATTATAATACCCATAATTTTATATAATGATACATATTTTTCCATTGTGATATATTAAAAATTTGGGTTACTCAAATATTCTAAAAAATACAAAGTGTGTCCTTTCCCAGGCCTATATAGTGACACCCCCACTCCTACCTTATATACAGATTAAACTCACATTAGAAAAGGAAATAACTATAAAAAAACATTAAAAATTACTTCCCTTCATTTGAATAGAATTATTTTTGGATGAATTCCATCAAATTTAGTATTTAGTTCAAACCATGGGAGGATACCATATGCAGAGGTAATGCTCATCAATATGTTTCATTAAATATCATATTAATCCACCTCATTAAATATTTAAATAAACCATGATGATCTTATATCCTATGTATATTAAAAATTCTAATGTGTTTATAAAATATTTTTATGACATAAAAAAATATCTGTAAACATCAAATGGGTTATGAAATCATCATTCTGGTCTACATCAGACCACCACCTCACAATCTGATATCGTTATCCCTTTTAATTTCATCTTATCAAGGATGGGTATAATGATTTATATAAAGTATATATATTAAATTAATATAATTTTTTACATGTACTATTACTATATCATCTATATATATATTATTTCCTTCAATTTTTTAGGAGAAAACCCTACACCAGTCATGTGAAAGGTTGACTACTGCCTCAAAAATTGAGGTGACTCTTCTTTCATTAATGCTTCACATGGAAGGTGATAAAGATAAATAAAATTATTATATATGATATACATGAAAAAATTATGTCATTAATGTCTTATATATCATTTTTTAAAACTAATATATTTGTTTTTATTTTATACCCTCTAATAAATGAGAGATGATAACTTCGTTCGTGTATCTGTGGACTACCTATTTCTTGAACAACTGTGAATAAAATTTCATCACCATAATAAATATTATATATATATATGTAAATAAATAATATATTACTTATTATATTATGATTATTTTTGAAGAATAAAATATTCCATACCTCCACTCCATAATGAAAAATGAAAAATGAAAATGTTACTCTTGAGTTCGTAAAACCTACGTGCCAAGGGGATACCCAACATGTCAATAAAATATCATTGTGTGTCTGATCGGGATAGAATAGATATGTAATAAATTCCTAATTAATGTTAAATCTATGAGGTGAGTATTTCTCTTTTCCTATAATGTGTGTCTAGTAATGATAGAAAATCAGGTTTTTTCTTTGTTGCTACTTCAGATTTGGTTATGTATGGAAGAATTGAAGTAGTTAATGATTTTTTCCTTAGGGGAATTATCCCATGAGTGGAAATTTCTACTACCATGTTTTTTATCCATAAACTAAAGGAAACTTTGTCTCTTGATTACAATCTTCCATACATTTTATGAAGTATTGTGTAAAAATAACTAGATCCTATAAATAATAGAAGAATTCTTTTGCATCTTACATTCTAGGTTTCAAAATAGTATCATACCTAACTCAAAGGAATGAATATTCAAGGAGATTTTGGCCTTGCACATGAAATTTTAAGTTAATTTAATAAGAATCTTTGAAGGTCAAATATTATTATGAAACATGAAATGGAAAAATACTTTGATAAAATGGAATGTTATTTTATCAACATGGTTCTTTGAATAACGGGATTAACTACAGAATTCATTGATTTTAATTTTAATTTTTCTAGATCTACGTGGATTTCTATATAATTTATGGGGAAAATTTTTGTTTCTTCATATATATTCATGGAATTCACCATGGAGACCCACTATCCCCTAATATCATCATCTTGATACAGAATTCCATTAGCTAATATATTATAAAAAATATTTTTGATGAGTGTACTTTTCCATTTTATAGGTGAATACATCTATACAAATATCTCACATTATTTACGTGGATGATACTATCATTTATATTGATGGATTCACACATTCAATTTGTGGTATTAATGGAGTTATTGATGTTAATTGTCAGTGGGGAGGGTAACAGGTTAACTATAAGAAGATAAATATCATTGTTTCAAACTAGTGTAATGAATATAGAATGAGGTATAAGGAAAAATTATAAAGAATAATTTTGAGGGGTATTATTAAGGAATATATAGTTGTCCCCATCTCATCCGGTCATTTATGGGCTCCGAAATTTGAAACGGTTGTGAAGAAAATTTCCAACTGAATCACTAACTATAAAAATCACATTATATATTTAATTGGAAGGACAAACTTGATCAACATTTTAATTTATTCCACCGTAATATATTTTTATTTATTATTATGGTTATGAAATATGATTCCTCTGACATGGAGCCATTTATGTGTGCCCTATTATGGGATTCTCATGTTGAGGGGAAGAAGCATTCAGCCTTATGGGAGAAGATTGACAAGGCTAGTTAATTTTAGGGGCATGGGCATGCATATATTGTCTGATACCATTCATGGGTTCCATGCAATGTTGAATTGATAGTTCATGGTGGGATATTTCCTCTAAGGAATTTTAACAGCTAGGATGTGTGGGATTTAAAATCCTCTTAAGGGAAGAGTTTCATCTATCCGGGGTTTGGTGGGTCCTTTAATTAAGAAAATAGAAATAAATGTGAGAAGTATCATTGGGATAATGAAAATTAGCTTATGGTTTAATAACCAGGTGTGAGGATTCATTGGTTCCATCGTGGTATGACACCATGTATCTCCATTAGTGTATCCATGATGCATATTATCCTCATTATAGCTAAGTAGGACAAGGACCAACGAGATGTCGTTGATTTAATTGAGCTATCGTAAATAACTCAATGATTTGTGTCACCTCCTTGTGTCATTTTTCTATTTAAAATTTCATAGTATTAGTGAAAAATCAATTATTTGATACACCATGGACTAAATTGTTGAGAACCAGTAATGTAAGATTCACTAGAGTAGGGTCACAACATATTTGGAGTGCCATATTATATACTCTAAGGTTTCAAAATGCTAACGGAAACCAATGAGATGAGATTTAACAAGGTGGTTTTTTTCTATTTGATATTAGTGACTATGTAATTAAAGAAATAAATCCCTCTTTGATGATATGAAGAGCTCTTGAACTACTATTTTATTCAAAACTAAAATCTTGTTGGATGATCTGATTGACCAGTTTATGAATTTTTTATATCCCCTCTCTTTGACTTCATTAAAATTATATAGTATGATTGATTTCAGCTCCAATAATCCCTCCTCTGGTATCTAGATTTTATGGCATCCATATGCTACTGGCTTAAAACTCCACATTAATGGATCATATGTTGTGGGTGTTTTTTGGGGGCCATGTATCATGTGGGATTGTATTGGATATATTGTTATTTCTTTCACAACCACTATTGGCCATGTTGACTCACATTATTATGATCAAAATTCACTTCTTCTAGGTCATATGATATGTATGAATAATAAAATCAGGCTCAATTCCATTGAAATAGATTTCATGAATCTTTTCAACTAACTTCATGGTTGTACCTCGACTCCATATTCAATAACATATCATCTTCACGGGTGTATGAATTTATTACCTAGAGGTGTGAGTATCTACCATACATAGAGGGAGATCAATAAAGTGGATGATTTCCTTTTTCTTGAGATATGACATCTAACTCCATCTCAATTTTCTATTCAATGGATTTCATTCCTTATGACATTTACATTTTTTTATTAACAAATATTTGGGTCTTCACTTTTATATAAACCCTTAATATTTTGGTAAAATTCATGCCCTAGGGTGTGGGTATGGGTTTTTTATACTATAAAAAATTGTTATTATCTTCTTACTAATGTTTCAAGTGGCCTACTGTCTACTTCATCGTAACATTTTTTATTTTTATAAACCATATAATTTAAATTTTATCTAATTTAAAATTTGATGTATAAATATTATAATCATTTCATTATTATTATTCTATATATGGTGAAAATATATAATATGAAAAAGTAACATGATAATTCATAACTGAACAAGCATGAGAAAACAAGGAAATTAATATCATAAACAATGGAAATAATGACATATTATTAATAAACATGTAATAATATTTTGTAAAATTATCATATATGATATTATTTATATTTATATATTTATATATATAGTATATGTTAATAACTATTTAAAGACACTATACATTATTTAAAATCACATATAACCAAAGGAATATGAAGGTATGTGATTTTATATTGAATTCATTTCATTGAGGAATATTATAATGTTATTAACCTAGTTTCTTTTATATGGTGTATATACCACTCATTTTACATGTAATATCATTAGTAGTCCACTCTTAATTGTTTTTAGGTTTCAATTTGAACTATTTGTTCTAAGGGTTTTAGTTTTGTAAGTTACTAATTGGTAAGTAATTTAATAACTCAAATTATTTTCATTGGGTTATATTACATATTAGTTCTAATTGATTATATATGTTAATGTGTATAATAGTTATTTACTATATGGTGTGTTATTTCACCATCTTTATAAAGATTTATATCTAGTGCACCTAATCGATTATTTGATTAATGCTCACCCAAAAATTATGATATTTTTAAGTGTTTATTTTACAATATCACTCTAATAATTATTTTTAAACTTGTATACTAATTGAATAAAACCATTTAATAATTATATAATAATCCAATTTAATTGAATCCCAATATGATAATTTTTTTTATTCATTTAATAGTTTCATTTTCCTATTCAGTGGTACTTAATTTAATTATACATTATTTTAGTAAAATATGACTTCATATCTCTCTTTGGTGGAAAATCATGTTTTTCAAAAACAATGTTTCGGAATTTTTTTCAAAAATGTTTATTTAACCATTTAAAAAGTATTTATATAATAAATTTAATATGATTAATGTTTACAAAAAAATTGGAAAGGAATATACATTCCATTTTCAAAAATAGGAAATTTTCTAACCATTTTATAATTAAAAAGAATTTTCTTTTCAACTTCTACATAATTTTAAGAATTACCTCATTCAATGACTTATTGCACCCCTCACATGTTTAAAATTTTATTTTAATTTAAATTATTTTTTTAATATTATATTACTTCTTGGTTTTCAAAAGTGATTTTCGATATAAAAAATTTATTTTCATCCATAAAATTTTAATCACTTTTTATAGCATTTTTATTCATATACGACAACACCAAATTAGTTTACATATACTGTATTTGCGATATATTAAATTGATCACATAATTATTAATCCAATGGATGGTTTACGATATTTTTGACATGAAAGGTAATGAACTTCACTTAATTGAATTAGTTTTTTATTAAATTATTTTTCCATGAAATATTAATTTTCCTCTGATCGTTGAAAAATAATGTTCGCATCAATATCACAACTATTCTTTCAGGATATTTTTTATTTCTTAGACCTCATATAATTTAATCATATAAAGTAATAAATATAATTTTATTTTATTTTTGGGGGTATTTTGATTATTTTTAATACTTTTCTCGATGTGCATATATTATTATAAGGCTCATTATTTAGTAATTAAATTTATTATTTGATATATGTGGAAGATTTTGTACATGCAACATATGGGTTGTGTAAAAATTAATTAATGAAAAAATATGCATTGGTAGACTCATTGGGTGGATAAATTGAATATACATATCTATGTTGGTTGACACCTATAATTGCTGAAACTATGTTAATGATAGATATTAATGGAAAATTTGTCCTGATCTTTGGAGACATGACTTAGTGAAAACTTCTTAGACTCACTTTCATCCATCTAGTATAATGATGTCATTCATGATCAAAATAATGTTCCATAAATTATGAAATATGTATATATTCTTGAGAACTATTGTGATATGAAAAGTCCACAAAATATAGGTTCTTATACCATGAACCAATGAAATAAAAAACACATGCTCAAATCATATCCTCAATAAAGTACATGGTACACTCCAATTACATATCAATCTATGGTTGTAAGTCTGTAATCAATAATAAATTCATACCAAACATCTTCTATAATCCCTCCCAATATCATGATGTAATTAATGCATCATGATATGATGATATAGTTTGTGTCACTTCAAACCGCCATGATATATCATTAACATACATGTCTCCCAGCTAATCCATTGAAAATGTATCCCGTATAGCAATGAAATGTGCAACATTAATCATCCATTCCTTAATAACCAAAATATAATCATTTTTATTTGGAATTTTTAAGAGAACTATCAAAATGTGAATGTTAATTTCAACCCACATACATTCCATAGTTGGAAACGGTTGTACGAAACCTCCTGGTCAACGATGTTCTACCATTACCAAATGAAATATGTAGCATCATATCAAGAATCCATATATTTTAGGTTTCAATATCGGTATACAAAACTATTGTCCTTGTTCATGGTACATTTTGGTCACAGTCGAATGTACCGCCCGCTTCAAGACAAGAAACTCTAAAATTCACTCATTCTTCTTACTCATTGGAACAACATTCCAATTCCATACATATATGATATAATCCTCATCTATGGAAATATTTTGCAGGTGAATCTATACCATCATGGATTTTACTAAAGGTAAAACACTCCAGATCCACATACCACATGTCTCAAATCAAACTAAAAAATTTAGAATCGACTAAAATAGATAAGAGTGTCATCTATTACTTACTCACATGGACTGCCACATCCTTCTCATTAAAAATTGAACCATCTTTCACAGATTAGTAGAATAATAAACTTCTTCAGTCTGTGTTTTCCAAGTCAATTCTAAAGCCACAAAATTTCTTTCACCAGGTTTATATGCTTGATTAAAATCAAATGACTTCCTATAATCAACACATTCATGCTACCAAAGACTCATATCTCACTCTGAGGAGATATAATTCATGGTTTTATGGTTTCTACACATAGTAACCTATTTTCCACAAGATATAATGACCAAAAAACATTAATTAATAAACTTCCACTTCCAATATGTGGTCATGAGAATGGTACTTATATTCATGTGGCCTCAACTACCAATACCCATACACTAAACCTTGATCTCCCTGAATCAACACTACTCGGAGTCAAATCCAAAATGAGTCACATTAAACTATATACTATTCACTAAGATTAGGTAGGATAAATATTGGTGATTATTTCAAGTGATTCTTTATATCCTTGACTATTTTATCAGATTTTTCAGAAAAATAATATATTATTCCATTTTTGATCAAGAACAAAATATGCACTTCCACAGAGAAAAGTCTTGGATGAATATTAGATAAAATCAAACTAACCCCCATAAAGCTCCGGATATAAAATATAATATTGGGAAAAACCCAATAATCCATTGAGTTAACATTTTTAAATGTTTACTGACCCAAAATACTCTGAGATGATGTTTCCCATGAAATGTACACAGTCAATAAAAAATTTACAATTAGATATCTTGGAGTATAAATACTTCTCTCTTAGTGTACTCAGACTTATTTTAACGTGTTGAGAATGATTTTCATGATTCGTTGTATACACCATGATTTCCACCAAATATAATCGAAAAAATGATCCTATTATGTGGGGGATAGATTCTATTCATTAAGGATATTAATAATTCTAGTATGTTCATCAGCAAAACTAGCATCACGAATAATTCATATTAACCATACCTTATTCTGAGTGTAGGCGTCGGAATATTACATGTATGAAATCTAAAACAAGGATACCCAATTCTCATGTTAATCATGGAAAAAAGAAAAAATCAGCCCTAAACTTGTCAAAAATACTATCAATACATTGAATAAGATACTAGTTCTTCATATTCATTATGTTCTAATTTTATTAATCAACGCAGAAACTTGGATTCTTGTTAGAATTATTTGAAAATAGTACTAGTGAATTCAAATATGAAATTCTAAAATGGATAAATCCGTTATTATACAAGTCCTCTATATGATTCTTCAGTTCTTCCAGAACTATTTGTGCCATTGTCTGTGGTGGAATATGTACCACATCTACCCCTGAGATGAGCTCAATAATTAATTCCACATATCTCTTAGGTGTAATCCCTGAGGTGTCTCCAGGAAAACTATCCTGAAACACTTCCAATATATGTAGAATGATATCATTTTTTTATCACTGCCATGGTGCACTATACAAGTAGCCCGAGACTTGTTCTCTCCCAGTTGATGATTAATTGTAACTACTCTACTTCCCTTGATATCACAATATCCATGATGATTATAGTTGTCTCCCTTCAGAGATGCAATGTTCACTCTTCTTTAGAAACAATCAATTTTGGCTCATTATGTTACTAGCCAGTCTATAAAGATAATTAGTGTGAGGCCTAAAATATCATGAATATATTGATCCCATAGAATGTGGTACTACTTGATTAAAGGAAAAAATTTCTTGAACAAAATCATTTCTCTAGGCCTGAATTCCGACTGCGTATCTATTGTCATGACCCCACACACAATCTACACTACCATTCTCAATCCATTAACATTTCTTTCAGATATAATGCAATATGAGGAACCCGAATCAAATTAGGTATAAGAAAATATAGATGCAATAATAATAGTTCCTCTCACTATATAAGGTTCTTCATTACTATCCACTTGTTAAGGATGCGTGTAATGTAACTATCCTTCCTCTATTCCCTACGATGCAACATGAGTCCCCTATGTTACCCCGCTCTACTGATATGGGTTCCCATGCATAGAATTTATATGTCCACTTCCTCTTCCACCATGGAAGGGAGAACTCTAGATTCTAGAAGGATTTGGTTCAGATGATCCCGATCCCATAACCTTGTTCATTATGTCTCCTTTATCACCAATATTCTACCTTGGGATCTAATATTACCTTAATAGATAACCAATCATGATTTATGACCAGAACTCAACTGTTGAAAGTGAAAAATGTTTTTGTAAATGACCCGTCCTACAATACTGGGGGAAAATTATTAGAGAATGGTCATATGAAACTGAAATCTTTCTCAAGACACTATGTATTCCTCCATATTGGATAATGTTCTAAGAACGATTATTTAGGCTTTCAAAACTCATACATCATAAAAGTTTATAAAAAAACTATCTTGTATTGGAAGCCTTCCTCTAGTTCCCCTCGTATATTAGAGACTCATACACCACATAATAAATATTATTTTCCTAAAAGAGGTCAACAGGGGTCATAATCCATAACTAAATTCCATACTTGAAATTCCCCACCATATTAGACTCATCTCTTTCCATCATTGGAGAAAATCGTTGGAGGACTGTAATGAATCCGACAAATTTTATAACAAAAATTGTCCCCTGAGTCATTAGCATGAACATAGTTTCTATATCCTTCCTCATTGTTAAAGGATAAAATTATTTTCAAAACATCTCCAAAATTTCCTCTCACAACAAATTATCATCTTGCCTAGTCCCCACATTAATTTCCAACAACTACATCATTGATCTTCATAGTATATAAGTGGCCATGTTAAACCTCCTCTTAGCTGGAATCTCCAAATAGTCATGTATCATCTCAATGGACTCAATCCAGAACTCATCTACCTTTGCACCACTATCTTTAGTAATGATGAAAGGGTGACGCAACCGAAACTCCAAAGTTATGTCATAAATACTATTCACAACACATAATGGGTCTCTACCTATGAAATTTCTGAAGAGTTCAACATTGTTTTGGAACATCTCTCCTTCTTCCTTAGTAGACACTATTGGTGCCTCATATATCACTAGTAGAAGAATATCAAAATCTAAATCCTCCTATATTAATATTAACAAGAATTGTTATTTTGTAATATCTCTAAATGGATGAACAAGCATATTAGGACTCATAATAAAACGTTACAACAATTACGTAAGATGAAAAATAAAAGATATTCACAATCATAAATTCTCATAAATAATAGAATATGGTCAATACAGAGGTTCTACCACTACCGATACCTATCATAAACCTAGGTCTGGGTTATTAAAGGTTATTATCATTCTCACATTTTTTTCTAAAATAGACACCCATTTATTCAAACTATTACATCACATTATAACTTTCCATTTCATATTAAGAACCATTGTCTATATAATTTCACAAACAAAGAGATTATTTTTTATGTTAAAAAATATACCCAAAACCTATTTTCCTATATGTGTTCAAAATTATGAGTGTCATAAAAAAATATTCAGTTAAGTGATTGATTCATGACATCTAAAATCTCTTTCCATTTTGGGCCAGGATTATAGTCTCCAATAATCTCAAAAAAAAAAGAATAACACCACATAATAAGTGTGTCAGTCATGGTCATATAATAATCGATTATAACAATGAACAACAATAATAACAATATCCTCCTAGGTACTTGGGATTTCCCCCATACATATGTTTTCAACTCCCATACCAAAGCTAATTTCCTTGGCCCAACTCTTCATAGTCTCCCAATTATATTCATAAAATATTAATATAAAATAGAAATGAAATAAATTCCCCCTTATAACACATTTAAAATTCCCATTTTGGGTTTCACACACCGGTTTAATGAGAAGGTTGGTTACATTTCCTCATGTGTGCCTCATCTAATTCAAGTGGTTTTCAACTTGCTCTAAAGGTTTGATAAGATAATCATACATATACTATAACATCATAAATTAGGGTAATACATTAGAACAAATGAATAAAAATAACATAATAATATATAAATATAAAAAATACCAGTATCTCATGATAATCAAAGCCTAAAATACAATATCTATACTAATTTAGAAAGCATGACATGATAGTTTACATGTTATGTGTCTAAAATGAAAACCGAAAAAACATGGATGAAACATAAATTTTCGTGAACCACATCTAGTTCCCTCAACCATCAGTCTTCCTAACTCAACCATCTATCATAGGGAATATTCCCTTAACATTCAATGGATTTATAAAATATATTTTGTTATCAATCAGGTAGCCTGATTTTGATTTGAATAAAATTCCGTAGGCCACCACCAAATACGACTACATTAATTTTAGTCAATGATTTATTATGAATATTTATAAATAAAAAAACTCAATGTAGAAATAAACATTTATCAAATTATCAATTATTTATTATTTAACAACATAAGATCTCATGATCCTATGGATAACCAATCCTTGATATCTGCTTCAGCAGAAAATGATGTATATAATATTTAATGTTATCATTTCACAATTGATAAAATAAATAAATCATTTTAATCAATATGGGATGAGTATTTTGACTGTATAGAACTTACCTCATGGGTATAATGCGATTGAAAATGAAAAATTCATAATATCATAATATGGAAGAGGAAAACTCTCATTGTATTTACTTGGGATAAACTCCAAGAACACTCATGGTATCCCATGGAAATGACAATTGACTCCCTCATAGTTTTCTTATCAATATGCACCCACGATCCTTATCAACAGGCTATCGAAGTCCTTCTCAAATGTATCTCATAGAGCTTCTCAACAGTCATTCATATACTATCTCACCAATTACTTTCTCACACCCTAGATATACAATGTGGTAATCTATGCCAAAATAATCACAAAATAATCCAAAAATTAATTAATAAATTAATAAATCTCAAATAACTAAATTAATAAATTATAAAATAAATTAATCATCCACATTTAATTAATTAATAAAATTAATAATTAATAACATTTGTCTCTTTAATTGATTCAATAATTAATTAACAAAATTGAACAAATATCGATAATATGTAATTATTTCCCCAATTAATTGTCCTCAACTAAGTATTCAAAATTCCCTTTATTATACCATCAAATAACTATCCATAATTCTAAAATTAATCCATTTCATAAATAATACATCAATTAATTATCTTGATTCAATAATTCATTTATTCAATTACAACCCCATGTTCACCAATTATTTAATTGATGACATTAATTAATTCAAATTTAGTAATTATAATTTTTTAATGATACGATTATATATCTACAATAACGATAACATAATTAATATCCTATCTTTTGTAATTTAATATTAGACTACCTACCTCAATTATTTGACGAACGATTTCCTAGGAGAAATCCCCAAAATTGACTAGTACAAAAATATAGGACAATATCTGGATCTAAAAACCATAAATCATGATCAATAAACCAAAATATCATTATTCTATATCATGATCATAAATCTTAGAACTAGATTCATAATAATATTTCTTCATATAACCCAAATTTAGAGAGTATCTTTTTTAAAGAAATAGATAAATATGGGAGATGTACAGTGTTGATATCGAGATTGGATCCTCATACATTGAAAGGTGAAACAATTAGACCATGGAATTGAATCAAGGGTAAAGGAGGTATGGATGCCTTTTAATACCTCAGGAAAGCTATGAAATCATAAAAAATCATATGTTTACATGTTTTAGTCGAAATGGTTGAGTTTCAATGGTTCAGGGTAATTAAAAACTCATATTCGGGCTAAGATAAAAATCAAACGGTGTTTCTTTGGTAAGGGTTCATATTTTTCCTTAACCATGAACAATAACTCTGTGACTATTATTTTATGGTTGCATGGTTTTTCCTTTTAGGGATCACAATATGAAAAATCGTTCACTTGCCATGTGGACCCCCAATGTGTTGGGTTTCACAATTTTCTTGGATGGGGAAACAATTTTCTCTAACCATGTGCCAATAGTGCACCACCCAATTTCCATAAATTTTTCACAAAATCAACTTAATAATTCTATAAGGTAAAACACATCTAAATAATTATTAAACACAAGAAAAAATAGAACCTATAAATAAGCTTGAGACAACTATATAAATGGTCTAGATTGTAATATTCTATCAAAATATTATATATTATTTGAGAATAAATACGTTATGGGATGTATTTCATACAAATTTATTCAGCACATTTACTATATATTTGATAAATTTTAATATTTTTGGATTTTTTACAACAAAATAATGATTTTTAGTGTTGTGTTATTTCATAAGAAACCTAACCATTGCTTCAAAAACTTTTCCAATCTATGAAATTGTTTATTTTTATAATTCTACTTGTACAAACTTCAATCTGGATTCACTATATATATTTCATTATCTTCATTTTACCACATTACAACATTTTTCTACACTAATCAAAATAATGATAATATACGAGAATGGCTAATTTTCATCTATTATATTTCATTCTATAGTTTGAGGTCTTGTTTTTATATCCAATAATTTAATAGACTACCCATTATTTTCAACATACTTCATGGAATGAAAATTTATATATTTGTATAATTTCTCCTCATCATGGATATAATATTAATTGGTATTATAATAAAAATTTCAGATTTTAATGGGAATGTTATATTCCAAATCGTATTTAATCTATTTTTATTATACATGAAATTATACATAAGGTATTATTCTCACGATTTTTTGGTTTATACTTCAATATATTTCACTATTACTCTTTTACATTACTTATACCAAAGGTTATTCACATAATTAATGATCTTGAATAATTGAACATTTTATATATACCTAAATAGAATATGAACAGTTAAATAACTCTTCTAACAATTTAGTAGAAACTATTCAACTTTAAATTGTGAAAATAAAATATATATTTATAAATTCCATAACCCCTATCCAAAAAAAATTAATAACATTATCCATTATATTTTCATGAAAATAAAATATACTCCTCTAAAAAATGTTTGTATAAACTTCAATGAAATATACACAACATTTACAACAAATTTAAATGAAGATCATATCATCAGACCCATTTGGATTTTATACTAATTGTTCAATCTGGGATATAAATAAAAAACATGAAGGGTTTGGATTAGGTTGTATACTAATAAAAACGAGTTTCCTTTTTTGACCACTGAGATAATATAAACGGATTCCCCATTTAGTAGTAATACATTAAAAATATAATTCAATGTATGGATCATTATTGTAAATGATAGATACATATTCATAAATTAACTCCAAAAAGAAAATAATTATTTAACTTAGTTCATTATAAATGGATAATCCATAGTGCATACACAGGTTGATGCACTATTGAAAAAGACTCTTCTATAGTCACTTTTTATGGATTCCAATTTTGTAAACATTATCACATTTTGTTATTGTAGAATAAAAAATACTATAATTTCCATCATTAAATCGAATATACCCACCCTATTCTTCTACATCACTTGCTAAATTGTTGAATTATATTTCAAATTATGAATTTTGTGGGAACATCATTAATTTTACAAACTAGTTGTTGATTTCTGTTTTGTCTGATACTGGGTATAAATAATATCTATTGGTTATATGATCTTTTGAAAATCACATAGTTTCACACTCTATAATAAATTAATGACTATATAAATATATAAATTTAAGGGTATGTTATTTTTCATTCAAGATAACACATTATAAGAAAATCATTCTATATAAGGATAATTTGAAAGATGAATTTTGAATATTTCCTTCCTTATCAACAAATGTGGTATACAAATCTTGTTTATTCATCTTATACCTCAGGACACTCCTGAACTAATCTATATATGGTAATGTAATCCACTGTAACTATCTTGTTATATATTTTTAAATTAATCAATATTAATATGTTATATTAATAACCCATAAATAATGTATAAAGGTATATAGTTAATCATGAAACCAGCCCAGTTGAAAATAGTTTCTGGATAAATCCAAATATTTATCAACACCAATAATGATAGACTGACTAGAAAATTTAATGCGATCATAATCATAATAATTAAAATTATTAAATTCATAAAACACAATTTATATGTTTATCATTTTAAATATAACCATAAATAACCATATTATATATGTATAACACATTCATAATAATACTAAATTATTCATGAAATATTATTCTCAGAAACTCAAATTTGTTTTGTGGTATTTTTTTGTGACATTTTAAGTGACAAAATTACAATCCATATGTTATTTATAATTATTTTATTATTAATTCCCCGAATATCTTAAAATGATTGTAAAACACATCTCAAACCTTAACTCAATCATAACATAGTCTACTAATCCAATATAAGTACAATTAAACATTAGTTTAATAGTTATGTGGTTGACACCCATAATCATAAATCATGTAGGATTCCTTCTTTTTTAATTAACATGTTGTGGTGTTATTCATATAATATAAACTATTTAAACTCTTCTATAATTCATTTTTTGGAAATCACATGCCACATAGCATGTCGATATCTTGAAAAAATCATTATGGATGAAACCATAAAACCAAATTACAAAAATACTACCAATATACATTTACCAAATTCTAGAAAATGTTATAATATTATGAATCATATTCAATCATTAGGTGTATTCTCAAAATATTGTACATATATTTTAAATTTTCTTCTTCTTCTGTATGCCATTGCATCCACGAATATATAACACTACTAATTATATATAATAAATTTTACTCAAGAGATATGTTAATGTTTAATTTTCATTAGTTCCATGGTTTATTAAATGCGGAATATAATATTTATTTATTATATTCATGTTTTGTGTCATTTATAAATCATTATTTTCTAAATATATTCTGCATCTACCTAATGATTATAGGAAACATCCAAATTCCATTTACATGGATCCTTTGTTTTATTTTATTTTTATTCAATAAAAAAATATATGAATCTTTTGATACACCTCTCAAATATTATCAAGATTATTTAAATATGAATTGCATAAAATATATTTTCCCTCTTAATATAGAAGCACATCTAAAATATAGTCATATATTATTTAACATCAATCATTGCATTGTGTTTTCCAAAAAATTAGTTTTTTTTCTATAACATCATTGTAACTCGAACTCCTTATTTCTACAGTTGTCATGTACATACCAAAATAGAAAAATTTAAAGGAACGATATATATATATATATAAAGGGGTTTCTTTTCATATGTATACTAGTTATTATATGTGCAACTCACATCACCAATTCTTCCGGTTGACCCATACTTCATACATACTTCATGATTCCAGGATTAATGTTATTTATAAATATACTCCACCCACAAACCACCATTTCAAAAAAAACATTGGTGAGTGGGTTCATTATTTTCTCAGTCACTCTATATTTAGAAGTATCAGACCATCTATACGATATAAATGTATGTTCTTTTGTGTAATAATATTTATTTAAACTTCCTTTATTTCATTATTCAGTAAAAAATATATTAGATAATAACATTTTATTCAATATCATGTGTGACAAAAAAACCCGTGATTAAATGAGAATATTACCCTTAATACATTATCATTTATTTATCCTTAAATAAAATTAATTTATTTGATATATTTTGATACACGAAACAACTATTTTCATCTATATCTGGTGTTACATATAAGATAGATTTTTTCCAAATAGAATGCCCTGAATATATATTAATTTAATTAGATAGTTATCATCTAGATATTTGAATGAATGTTTTGAATAGTATTGAATAACTAGTCAAAATATATGTTTCAAATTCTTTTATTAAATATCTATTCATTATAAATGAAATATGAATCATTTGAAACTAATAAGAAATGTTTTCCCAAAAAAATATTTTTTCTAAAAAATTGCTTAGGAGCGCTTTGTGCACATAATCAAAAATAAATTTTTAAAAACTTTATTTGAATTTATATGAAAAAATGTAATTACTTTTTGAAATCGGAATATGAAAATTCTCTTGTAGTTATTTTTTGATATTAAAAAAACATTTTTTGATCAGTAGGGGAAATTAATTAATTTTAATTTAAAACTAAAACTAAATTTGAATATTTTTTAATAATAAATTATATATTGAATATAATTTAATGTAATATTACTAAATATTATTATAATTAATCCAATTTACATTATTTAATTCATTTTCATTCTATATTAATATATATAAATTCTATAAAATTTTGATGATTTTTTCTTTTAAAACATAGTTTCTTATCACATCTACTGAATTAATTTTTAGTTAAATTATCCCATTTATATAAACTAAATATGGTGATATACATTCCATAATATAAATAATAATAAATAAACATTTATATTAGGATAATCATAAATGTTTACCAAAATTAATTATGAATTTTTTAATATTAATTTCCACAGTTAAGGTAAAATTATGTTTATCAGGGTTAAACAATATATATATGGTTAAAAGTGACATAGAAATGTTTATGAAAACTATTTTTTGGATCTAATTATATTATAATAACCATAATTTTATATAATGAAACTTATTTAACCATTGTGATATATTAAAAATTTGGGTTTCACAAATATTATAAAAAATACAAAGTGTGTCCATTCCCAGGCCAATATAGTGACACCCCCACTCCAACCTTATATACAGATTCAAATCACATTAGAAAACAAAATAACTATAAAAAACATAGAACTTTACTTCCCTTCATTTTAATAGAATTATTTTTGGATTAATTCCAACAAATTGAGATTATAATTCAAACCATGGGATGATACCTTAAGCAAAGGTAATTCTCTTCAATATGTCTCTTTAAATAACAAATTTATCCACCTCACTAAATATTTAAATAAACCATGATGATAATATATTCTATCTATATTAAAAATAATAATGTGCGTATACAATATTTTTATGACAGAATACAATATTTGTAAACATCAAATGGGTTATGAAATCATCATTCCTCTATACATCAGACCACCACCTCACAATCCGATATCGTTATCCTTTTTAATTTCATCTTATCAAAGACGGGTATAATGATTGATATAAAGTATATATATAAAAATAATATAATTTTTTACCTATACTATCACTATATCATATATATATTTATTTTCCTTCAATTTTTTAGGAGAAACCATAACACCACTCCTGTGAAAGGTGGACTACTGCCTCCAAAAATGATGTGACTCTTCCTTCAGTATTGCTTCAAATTGATGTTGATAAAGATAACTATAATTATTTTATATAATATACATAAAAAAATTATGTCATTAATGACATATATATCATTTAATAAAAATAATATATTTCTTTTTATTTCATACCCTTTAATAAATGAGAGATGATAACTTCGTTCATGTATCTGTGGACTACCTATTTCTCGAACCATTGTGAATAACATTTCATCACCATAATAGATCTATTATATATATATATGTAAATGAATAATAAATTACTTATGATATTATGATTATTTTTGAAGAATAAAATATTTCATACATCTATTCCATAATGAAAATTGAAAAATAAAAATGTTAATCATGAGTTCGTAACCTCTACTTGCCAATGGGATACCCGGCTCGTCAATCAAATATCATTGTGTGCCTGATCGGGATAGAATAGTTATGTAATAAATTCCTAATTAATGTTAAATCTATGAGGTGGATATTTCACTTTTCATATAATGTGTGTATGGTACTGATAGAAAATATGGTTTTTACTTTTTTGCTACTGCATATTTGGTTATATATGCCATAATTGAAGTTGTTAATGATTT
This sequence comes from Viscum album, assembly GCA_963277665.1. NCBI lineage: Eukaryota > Viridiplantae > Streptophyta > Magnoliopsida > Santalales > Viscaceae > Viscum > Viscum album. Next base: position 607,321,256 of record OY728129.1, on the reverse strand, counting down.
TTTCCATAGAGGAATTATACCTTGAGTGGAAATTTCTACTACCATTTTTTTATCCCTAAATTAAAGGAATCATTGTCTCTTAATTACTATCTTCCATACATTTTATGAATTATTGTGTACAAATACCTAGATCCTATAATTAATAGAAGAATGCTTTTGCATCTTACATTCTATGTTTCAAAATAGTAGAAGACCTCCCTCAAATGAATGAATATTAAAGGATATTTTGGCCTTACACATGAAATTTTAAGTGAATTTAATAAGTATCTTTGAAGGTAAAATATTAATATGAAACATGAAATGGAAAAATCCTTTGATAACATGGAATGCTATTTTATCATCATGGTTCTTCGTAGAACGGGATTAACGACACAATTCATTGATGTTAATTTTCATTTTTTTAGATCCACATGGATTTCCATATTATTTATGGGGAAAAATTATGGTTTCTTCATCTACATTCATGGAATTCACCATGGAGACCCACTATCCCCTAATATCATCATCTTGATACTTAATTCCTTTAGGTAATATATTATAAAGACTATCTTGGAGGGGTGGATTTTTTTCATTTTATAGGTGAATACATCTATACATATATCTCCACTTATGTACATAGACAATACTATCATTTATATTGAATGAGTCACACTTTCCATTCGTGGTATTAATGGGGTTATTAATGTTAATTGTCATTGGGGAGGGTAATAGGTTAACTATGAGAAGATAAATATCATTGTTTCAAACTAGTGTAATGAATATAGAATGAGATATATCTAAAAATTTATAAGATTTATTTTGTGGGGTATTAATATGGAATATTTAGTTATCCCCATCACATCCGGTCATCTATGGGCTCAGAAATTTGAAATGGTTGTGAAGAAAATTTCCAACTGAATCACCAACAATAAAAATCACAATCTGTCTTTAAGTGGATGGACATCTTTGATCAATATTGTAATTTATTACAACCAAATATATTTCGATTTATTATTAAGGTTATGATATATGATGCCTCTAACATGGAGCCATTTATGTGTGCCCTATTATGGGATTCTCGTGTTTAGGGGAATAAGTATTCACTTTTATGGTAGAAGATTGACAAGGATGGTTAATTTTAGGGTCATGGGCATGTGTATATTGTCTGATATCATTCATGGGTTCCATGCAATGTTTTATTGATAGTTCATTGAGGGTAATTTTCTCTAAAGAATTTTTACATCTACGATGTGTGGGATTTCAAATCCTTTTAATGGAACAGTTTCATCTATCTGGTTTTTGGTGGGTCCTTTAATTAAGAAATTAGAAATAAATGTGATATGCATCATTGGGATAATGGAAATTAGCCTATTGTTTAATAACTAGGGGTGAGGATTCATTGGTTCCATGGTGGTCTGACACCATGTTTCTCCATTAGTGTAGCCATGATGCATAATTTTCACATTATAGTTATATAGGACAAGGACCAACGGGAAGTCATTGATTTAAATGAAATATCGTAAATAACTCAATGAATCACCTCACCTACTAGTGTCATTTTTCTATTTAAAATTACATTGTATTTTTGAAACATCACTTCTTTGATATCCCTTGGACTAAATTGTTGTGAACCAGTAATGGAAGATTCACTAGAGTAGGGTCATAGTACATTTTTAATGCCATATTATGTACTCTATGGTTTCATAATGTTAAAGGTAACCAATGAGATAAGAATGAACGAGGGTGTTTTTTCTATTTGATATTAGTAACTATGTAATTCAAGAAATAAACCCCTCTTTGATGATATGATGAGATCTTGAACTACTGTTTCATTCAGAACTAAAATCTTGTTGGATGATCTGATTTGCCAGTTTATGAATTTTTTTATATCCCCTCTCTTTGACTTCCTTCTAATTCTATAGTATGATTGATGTCACCTCCAATAATCCCACCTCTAGTATCTAGATTTGATGGCATCCACATGATACTAGTTTAAAACTCCACATTGATAGATCATATGTTGTGGGTGTTTTGAGGGGCACATGTATCATGTGGGTTTGCATTGAATCTATTTTTATTTCGTTCAAAACCACTATTGGCCATGTTGAATGACATTATTGTGAGGAAAATTCACTTCTTGTAGGTCATTTGATATGTATGAATAATAAAATCAGGCTCAATTCCATTGAAATGGATTTCATTATTCTTTTCAACTCACTTCATGGTTGTATCTCGACTCCATATTGAATCACATATCATCTGCACGAGTGCAAGAATTTAATACCTACAGGTGTGAGTATCTACCATACATAGAGGGACGTCAATAATGTGACTGATTTCATTTTTTCTGAGATATAACATCTAACTCCATCTCAATTTTATATTCAATGGATTTTATTCCTTATGACTTTTCCATTTTTGTTATTAACAAATATTTGGATCTTCACTATTATATAAATCCTTTATATTTTGGTAAAATCCATGACCTAGGGTGTGGTTATGGGTTTTTTATACTATAAAAAAATTGTTATTATCTTGTTACTCATGTTTCTAGTGTCCTACTGTCTCATTCATCATAACATTGTTAATTTTTAAAAACCATATTTGATAAATTTTATCTAATTTAAAAACTTATGTATAAATATTATAATTATTTCATTATTATTGTTATATATTTGGTGAAAATATATAATATGAAAAAATAACATGATAATTCATAACTGAACAAGAAAGAAAAAACATGGAAATTAATACCATAAACAATGGAAATAATGACAGATTATTAATAAACTGTTAAATTTTTTTTTGTAAAAGTATCTTATATGATATTATGTATGTTTATATATTTATATATATAGTATATGTTAATAACTATTTAAAGACACTATATATTTTTTAAAATCACATTTAACAGAAGGAATCCTAACTTATGTGATATTATCATGACATCATTTCATTGAGGCATATTATAATGTTTTTAACCTTGTTTCTTTTATATGGTGTATATATTACTCATTTGTCATGTAATATCCTTAGTAGTTCACTATTAATTGTTTTTTAGGATTCAATTTGAACTATTTGTTCTAAGGGTATTAGATTTTTAAGATACTAATTTGTAATTATTTTAATAACTCAAATTATTTTCATTGGGTTATATTACATATTAGTTCTAATTGATAATATATGTTAATGTGTATAAAATTATTTATTATATGGTGTTATATTTTAAAATCTTTATAAGGATTTATATCTAGTACAAATAATCGATTATTTGATTAATGCTCACCAGAAAATTATTATATTTTTAAGTGTTTATTTTACAATATCATTCTAATAATGATGTTTTAACTTGTATATTAATTGAATAAAAATATTTAATAATTATATAATTATCCAATTTAATTTAATCCCAATATAGTAATTCAAGTTATTGATTTAATAGTTTCATTTTCCAAATCTGTTGTACATAATTTAATTATACATTATTTTAATAAAATGTGACTTCATATCTATCTTTGGTGGAAAATAATGTTTTTCAAAAACCACGTTTCTAAATTTTACTCAAAAATATTTATATAACTATTTAAAAAGGATTTATAAAATAATTTTAAAATGATTAATTTTTACAAATAAATTGGGAAGGAATATTCATTCCATTTTCAAAAAAGGAAATTTTCCAATCATTTTATAATTAAAAATGTTTTTTTTCAACTTCTACATAATTTTCATAATTACCTCCTTTAATTACTTATTGCACCCCTAACAAGTTTAAAATTTTATTTTAATTTAAATTATTTTTTTTAATATTCTATTACTTTTTGTTTTTGAAAAGTGATTCTCGATAGAAAAAATTTATTTTCATCCAAAAAATTTTAATCACTTTTTATAGCATTTTTATTCATATACGACAACAACACAATAGTTTACTTATATTGCATTTGAAATATATTATATTGATACAATCCTTTTTAATCCAATGGATGGTTTATGATATTTTGGACATGAAAGGTAATGAACTTCACTTCATTGATTTATTTTTTTATTAAATTATTTTTCATGAAATATTAATTTTCTTGTGATCGTTGAAAAATAAATTTCACATCAATATCACTACTATTTTTTAGGATATATTTTATTTCTTAGACATCATACAATTTAATTATATAATGTAATATATATTATATTATTTTATTTTTGGTGATATATTGATTATTTTGAATGCATTTTTCAATGTGCATACATTATTATAAGGCTCATTATTTCGTAATAAAATTTATTATTGGATATATGTGGAACTTTTTACATGAAACATATGGGTTGTGGGAAAATTAATTAATGACAAAATATGCATTGGTAGACTCATGGGGCAGATAAATTGAATATACATAGCTATGTGGGTTAACACCTAGAATTACTAAAACTATGTTAATGGTAGATATTAATGGAAAATTTTTCTGGATCTTGGATTACATGACATCAGATAATTAATCATTGATGTTATTTAAGTTATTATTATTATATATGATATTTTAAAAATTATATTACATCTATATGAATATATATATTTCCATATAGGTGATTATATGGTTGTTTTTTTCAATTATATAACATTCTATTTTGATTATTCCTTAGTCATGCGTGTTATCAGTCAATTTTAATTTCATCTGTATTTAATTATTTATTATACTATATTGATTATTACCTATGTAATTATTATATTAATGTTAAATAGATTTCATGTGTGTTCAATTATTTACATTTCCTTACTATTTATAATTATATATTCATGATATAATCCTCTATACAAAACCTTTATTGATAATTTGACCCACACTTATTTTGTCTATGTACCCCATCATTCCATCATGGTTAATATGAATGATATGTAGGGATATTCTATGAGTAATATTGTCATTCCCAAAAAAATTATATTGTATTTTTTGTATTAAAATTTAATAAGGCAATCATGTGAATATCTAGTATACCAAGAAAAATAAACCATTTCATCCTCTACGATATGATTTATTCATTTGAAGGATGATGTAGGTTCCGGTTTTCTACACATAATATTTCTAAATTCATTCTTCATTTGAAAATATATGGCATTATATTAACTTTTTCCGTGTTATGATTATTTTTTATCTTTTCAATTTTAATGTCATGATATGTTTTTTGATTTAGTCATATAATATTATTACTGATTTCTAATGAAGGCATTGTGTTTATATAAACTACATAGATGAATCTTTTATTTAATATAATGTTTTAAAAATATTTTGAATTTTCCCAAAGGCATTGGAATGATTTCAGTAAATAATTATATGTGAATCATAGTCCATATCATAATGAGTTATTTTATGGGGATTTAATAATTATTATATATATATGTCATTTTTAGAAAAATTTCGTATTCTTACACATTAATTTGAATAATAAAATTTTACAGGGTATCTTAAATTATGTTTTGACTATAAATAATTTTTTTAGTATTTTTTTATCAGTTATATGAATTTTATTTGTTTTAATATTATTTATTTCTATAATTTGACTAATATTTGGTTTTGAATTTTATTGAATTATAAAACAAGCAATTATGATTTCAAGACCCTATGGAAATCCCATAAAATGGTTAAGATGATCTATATTGTCATTTATGTGTTAAATTTCATGTTGAATGTTTTTGAAAAGTGAATTTCCTTGAGTACCGTTCAATATATTTCATCTGGATAATGATGGTTATGGGAAAAAATTTAACCCATTTTCAGTATATTGGGGTTGGAGAAAAAATTTATTCTTTTAGTTTAGGTGTTCTTAAATGTCTAATGATTATTCGTTATATATTTCATTTTTGTTTTTTAAGATTGTTATCAGTTATGTCTATATAGATTTTTTTTGGAACCATAGTTACATATATTGTTTCCTTGGACATGTATTTATAGGTATTGAAAATCTCCTCTAATAATTATATAACATATATTCATATCACACTATAGTGAATTTTATATTTCTTTTCACCTATGAATTGATGATCCTATCATTACTATCGCACATTCATTTCATTGTGATGGGGATATTATTTCACTTTATAGGAATTTGTTATACTCTAAAAACTTGTTATTTTATAGATGGACATTTTTTGTTTTATAAAAAAATAATGTATTTAAATTATATTGTCTATTAACCTTTTTTCCCTTATAGATCTTCCATTGATGTCAGGTTATCTTCTCTTTAGTTGGGCGTAAATTTTTTTTATTCTATTATTTTTTATTCACTTGAGTGGATGTAATTGAAAATTACACATTGTTTTCATATAGTTGTTATTTTCATTTGTTTTTGTGTATATATTTCTCAACAATAGAATTTCTAATTATGTACACAATATTTATTCAGCATTCATTCACCCTATTAACCCTTTATACCATATTATTAGATTATTTTCAAACTAATTTTTTATATAATTGATTAAAAAATTATATATATATATATATATATATTTGCATTAAATTAATATCAATAAATGCATTAAAATAATTTCCATAAAAATTCCCTATAACGCAATAATGTAATTTAAAAAATGTATTTTGTCTTTACAATTACAATTTTTTTATATTAATATTTTATTATTTCCCTAAATAGAAAAAAGATATAATTTTTTTAAAAATAATTTTAACATATAATTTGATGAATATAATATAAAAGGAATCGCTTAGTGTCTGTAGAATACAATTTTTTAATAAGATTATGTTCTCATTTTTTGAATGCCACACTTTTGGACTCCTTATTCTCAATCACGGATAGAGACGATTATAATAATGATGTTGATGGGTTTCCTAGGGTCACATGTAGATCATGAGTAATATATTTTTCTCTTAAATTTTATTTTTTGTGTAACTTCTTCATCATCCATTTAATCCCCTTGTATTCCACAATATTTCTATAGTAATGTGTACTTTATATTATATTACATGGAATATGATTTGGAATTTTTATTTGAGATATTCAATTTTCTAGTATATTATGTTTAAATATTCTTTTCCATTTTTCTCATGGAACCCTAACTAATGTACACACCTCGATGGATTTTAGGTAATAATTTAACTATTTTCAATTATTATTTTTCTAATGGATCTTTTCCAAAGAGTGAATTTCTAATTCCTTGGGACTTGTAGGCTACCATTGGTGATCAAGAATCGCCTTAATGTCTTACCAAATATTGACATAGGTATCATATAATGCTTTATTTAGTTTTTACATGATGAAATTATATCATCATTAGTTTCTCACACTAGGTGGCATGTACTGATCGATTAGATATAAGAATTTCAATACTGTAGATTTAGGTGAAATGAGAATTTAATTATTGTTTTCTCATTCCTATCAATGAGTGATGATTGGTAGAAATATATTCATAATGGAGTGGAAAATAAAAATCAATTATTATTTTATGTAGAATGAAATGTATTTGGAATGTATTAAACAATAATACGGTAAGGTGGGTTATTTGGTGTTTCTTTAAAAAATAAAGAGAAAATATTAGTTTAATTGGAGGCTCATAGTTAAATCACATAAAATAAAAAAGAATGTATATCATATGAATATGGGTTTGATTAGATATTTTTTTCTTAATTCATATAGGGTTTTCCAAACTATTCAACAAAACCATGAAGAGTCACTAACAACATTAGTTTTTTGATAAACCAGATTTATGTTTTCGATTTCCTTTTTTGATGATAGATTTTATTTTAGAGGCACAAAATATAGTTTAAATAATTTTTTATATAACATTATAGTATTATTTTTATGATTTATATATAAAATAATTAGTGTGAGGTACTAGTTTGGTATTTTAATTAATTAATATGTTTTCTATGATTTCATTAAATTAATTTGATGTATTTTATTTATAATGTAATGCAAATGATATAATATTTTAATTGTAATTTCATTTTTATATGGTTTTTTATTAATTTTAAACTATTTAATTTTAATCATTATTATTACGTTGAAAGGTATAAAAAGTGTTGTGGATTTATTTTTTTAGGGGGAGTGATATTTCAGGAGTTGCGTATATGGTTTTTCGGATTGTATTGGGAGTTCATTGTTATTTAACATGTACCAACTAGAAATGTTCAGTTGACCATTTTCTACTATGGTTAACTAAATTCCTTTAATGGTTTAATGAATTCAGAATATATATATATATATATATATATATATATTATATGAATATTGTAGTTTTATAGGGAAATATATTGATGTTTCTCTTATTTTTTATCTCATTTTCATTTCCACATCCACAATCCATTAATGTTTTAATTCCATTAATATATGATATTTTATTTTGGGTTGTTTTGGATTTATGGTTGATGACATGATTTTTATTGTACATTGCATGACATTGTAATAATAACTTGAATTGTTATATAATCATAGATATCTAGTTATAGGGATGTTGTTATTATATATAGTGAAATTTGTTGATATGACATATCTTTTTATATTCCCATTTGAAATAAAGAATAAATAATCAAGAGACATAATGAAACTGTGAAATTTCGATTATTTTATTAGTATTTCCTCGTATATATTTCACTTCCTCTATGACTTGGGATATGTTGATCTCATTAAATTTTTTAGAGTAAATTTAATGAGATAATTCCCTCATTTCCAAAAAATAATTAGTGATTTTTTTCTGATTATTTATCATTCCTTTTATATTTTACTTTTTAGGCTACATTCTGAATATTTTCTCACTCCCTTATATTATCAATGTCTTTATAAGTGCATAAAGTGATATAGTATAGTTAATTTCCACAATATACATTATTTGTGTCTTTTATTTTATTAATCTAATTATATCTATCTTTATTTCTTATTTTGGTAATGTCTTATATCATCCATGTTATTTTATGATTGGTTTAAAGAGTTGTAGGTGAATTGTTTCCATTGAGTTATGGGATTTTAGGGTCATTTTGTAGGTTAAAAAATTTCTATTGGACCACTCCACCGAATGAAACTATAGATATTAGTTTGGAAATTTAGTAGATTATATGATCATACCATGAAAAATGAAATCATTATGAAATGTTTCTTGGTGATTTGAATTTTTTTCTTAGACCATTGAAATAGATACCCCTCATATACATAATGATCATAATGATTATGGATAATCGTGTGGGTGGATAATGGAAGAAGGTATCAAAACATGAATGATTCACTCGTAGTTGTGATAAAATATATGGATAGGATATATTGTCTATTTATATAGGTACAATAGGAGTCTAATGATGTGGAAATAGAAAAGGATGACATTCAGCACTAGAACAACGTGATTTGGTAAAATGAGACAGTTTCTACTAATTGTATTTAAATATAAAATAAAATATCTTATATACTATAGAAACATTATTTATCCCCAATTAAAATCCCTATATGTCAAATTGTCTTATATTCTATTCGGGAGGGTATACATGTGATAATTGATTTCGGAAATTCCATTATGGGTGTTCTATGGGTGGGGGAAAATATTAAAGTATTATAAGGCTAGGTTCTGTGACTCATGGAGGAGGAAGACAATTTAATGTGATATCAAGGCTCTGTAATCATGGTTTTTCTTATAGATGTTTCTCACTGAGACAAGTATGATCATTCAAATATAGGTTTTTCGATAATTGAGTCGTGTTCTGGTGGATAATTCAAAATTTTTATGTTCTTATTCCTGGATTTTATTTTCATTTTCCAAAATAACCCTCATCCAGTGGAAATCAATTTCTGGTCTAGTAATCTTCATTTCATTCAATCCACGTGAAGGGGATCTCTAGTAATATCCTTTTCCTTTCCTCTAAGAACGTATTTTCTATTTACATTCATTTCTTCTTGTTTTCTCTGATTTAAACCATTACGGCTTATTTTTTCCTACCATCCCATTCTTTTTATATGATTTATTACATTATTCATTTTTAAACCATATATTTAATCCCTATTTAGGGTAATCAAACAATTGAGATACATTTTATCTATAGTGTGTAAATTATTTATTTGGTCCTTTAATATACATATTATATGGTTTTATAATAACTATTAAAGGATATGTTAGTTTTTTCAAAAATATTTCATTTTTAAAACATTCATTAGTTATTAATATTTCTAAAATCAATCATCAATTAAATTATTTAGGATTATGCTTGCTATGTTTATGATAATATATTTTTTTGACATGGTTAAACTGATGTAATACATAAATGGGATTTCAATAGTATAACATTGGAGCACATTTCTAATTTAGTAGTTGTTATTATTTATATACTTTTTAAGAATCAATCCTAAAAAATATTTTAAAAAATAGAACATACTATTACCTAATTACCTTGAAATGTTTTATAAAAATAATAGTATAATAAATAATTGTTTTATAAATTAATATATTCAGTTTAAGTGGAATTTTATATTATGTAAAAATTATGATTTACTTAAATTTCATCGATTCATATATATTGGATTCAATTTTCTATTAATTTATGTTATAAAAAAATCTTTATATATAACATATTTTTCATTTTTTTATTATTGAATTCAATTTCACTCTTTTGTAGACTTTTTTTCTAAGTATTAAGATGTCGTTTTTAATAAATGTGTTATTATGTCATAAATATTCAAATAAATAAATAAAATATATTATTAAATAAATTTATATGTATTTTATGATCTATTATATGAATTAATTTTAATAGGGAAATTTTTATATTTTATGAAAACACATTTATATTTTTCCAATATATGTTATTTTATATTGATAATAATTATCTTGTATAATATTGTTCTTCCACTAGGAATATATTTTTCTTTTGGTAAATTGGTTTGTTTTATTTATGTGATATTTTGAGGATAGATGTGGGATGCTTATTATATTTCATCAATGTTTTATTTTTTTGATATTACATAATTTAATTTTTTGATAAAAACAACATTATATATATATGGGGACCATGGAACATAACAATTAGTTATTTATCCACTCCCGCAAGTCATGTATTATTCCAAAACTATAATATTACTAAAGAAATTTTATAAATTTTCAAATATGAAATGACAATTCTCTGCATAATGGCATGGATGCAGTAAGATTTGATGGACATAAAATTTCACTCATTAGGGAAGGCAATTCTCTCCCATTTTGGTCTTCCAACAGTTGGATATGACTTATTTTTCACATATAAATAAACTCTTATGTAATTTTATATTAATCATATATTACCTATACATATTAACAAGATTTTTATTTATAATTCATTTATTTTAATATATCTTATTGAGGTTTATCTTTGGTTATTTTTTCGTTACATAGGTAGATTATATTTTTTACTTTTGTTTTAATGAGATAGATATATTCATGGGATCTAGGGTATATATCTCATCCAATGGATATAAATGATTTTACAATAAATAAAATTTTCACCTTCCTCTATTTTTTTGATTTTAAATCATGTAATCATATTCTATTAGATGTGGTTTTGAATAGTAATTATCTAAAATCAATTACAACTTTCCAATTATTTAATTATATTTTTTATAATTACATAAAAAACTATTTCATGTGAATTTCATTAATACTGATGGTCTTCATTTAATAATTTTATTTATATATTAAAAAACTAATATAGGTTTTTTCATATTTGGTATGGCTTATCATATCTCTGAAAGTGTATCATTTAAAAAGAACTCCTTTCAATCTAGTATAAATGGATTGATTTTGAATTGTTACAGATGGAATATTCTCAAGTGACATCCTATAAGTATCTTTTACTAACACCCTACACATTACATTCCATGTTTTTATACATGTTACATTTTAGGATTCTACATATGGGTTCTCAAAAAGATGATAATTTGTCATTTCATCTTTTAAATTTCTCATGGAGAGAATTGTGATTATACAATTCATGGGTGACCCGGGGTTATGATTATTTCACTAGTTATTCATTTTTTCTTCCATTTTCAATTTATAATTCTCATGTAAAAACTATCATAGTCCCTCATGTATCATGGGATTTAATTTAATCTTTTTATAACACTGTTTTGTTATTTATATTGTGATCTGTAATTTTATTTCAATGCATTCCAATTTTTAATTATCAAATATTTGAAAAAATATATATTTAATAAAAGTATAAATTATAGATCAAACTATCATATTTCAAAAGAAAATCCATTTATTTATTATTCTTAAATATTTGGTGAAAAAATATAGAAGATATTATCAATGATTTTTAGATAAAAATTTCCAACCTAGTGGGATTTGGAACACCATCTTGGAAATACCAATGAAGGTCACTAGTGGCATGTTAGAATAGAATATGTTTGTCCATGAATATGATTGGTTCAGAACAAGGATCATTCCAAAAATTGTTTTATCAATTATACTATGTCATGTTGTTATATTCCAATGCTTCTATAAAACAATGATATAATATTATTGTAGTTATGATTCAATTAGTTTTTGTTGAATACTGTGAAATTATAATAGTTATCCAATCCTTGGGATTAATTATTATTTTCTGATAATAATAGAGATAATTACTTATTGAAAAATGATAACTGTTTTTTTTGTAATTAAATGTGGGGGAAGAAGGACGATATCCTATAAAATAACATCAGGTATCATTATTACAAGTAAATATTCTTAAATTAGACTATATGTTTATTAAAAATCGGCCTATTTTTATAGGGATAATGTAAACAATGTTTAATATATTTGTATATTATTTCGTGTCTGGATTCATTAATGATGTTACTTTGTGTTTATGTTTAGAGTAGGATTATTCTATGAATTTTATGACTATTCTAGATTTACTTCTATGACATTATCATTATGTTAATAATACATCATGTATATTTTTGTTGCGTGGGTTACATTTTCATTAGTATTTTATGAATCAAATGGGGATCGAAATCAAAACATTGATGATTTTATATATTGTTTCATGATTTTCCCTATAGATTTATATATGTACCTTGTTTTATTATCCCTGAATGAAATTAATAAATGCTCAGATATTATTTTCATCATATTAATTCCCTTATGGTATAATTGAACTAGTTTGTTCTAGTGATTGTATATATAGGTTAGTGTTTTCAACCTTTAAGATCATTATGTGGAAGGAAATCAGTGATCAATTTATGTCTTACCAGAATAAAGAGTTACATTAGTGTTACTCTTAATTTATTATCCCTTCTATTTTGGTTGTGTTTTTATATAGTATTGTGTAGTTAATACATATTGGAATCAAATTGTAAATCGTGATATGTGTAATAATATAAATAGTAATTTTTTCTTGTGTTCTTGGTGTTTTATATTATTCTATGGTGTCATTACATCATTAATGCATGTTTTTTTCTTCAAAACACAATTGACATAGGTATACATAAATCATTATTATTTTATTTTTTTACTATAGATGAATATATTTTTAATAGGATATTATCATTGAGATATCTTAATCATATAGTATTTTGAATATAATCATTGATGTGTTGAGTATGAAGCCTTATGGATATGTTGTCTATGACTTATTATATTCATTGTGTATGATAATAGAGAATAAATTTTTTCATGTTGATTTGGAGAAGATAGAAAATATTTTTTTGAACAAGATAACATTGAATTTCTATTTAAATCAAAATCTGTCAGAGATTTAGTAGGTAGATCCTTATGTGGAGGTGTGAAGGTATAATTATATCTTTAGAAATATTTCTAGGATGTTTCTAGATGTTATCATTATTATGTGATGTTTTTGGGGAAGTAGTCTGTTACATTAATAATGAACAATGTTATTATAGATATGTTTTATAACACGATTTTATCTTAATATTATGGTATATCTATGTTATATCATGCTTGGATAATATATTTCAAGGGGATATGTATAAAGCGATCAGTTGATGACTTTGTGTCTATGTGTTTGGTATACTGGTGAATCAATTTCTAACATTATGTTATTTCAATTTACTATAACATTTGGATGTACCATTTTTGGAAATGTGAAGAAATTTCAATTTATTTTATTAAAATAATTTTCCATATTATAGGTGATTTTGAAAAAAAATTGGGTGAATTTTGATTAGACGATGAATTCATATCAGTTGATATTGATAAAGGTGTTGATATTTTTGGATGAGTTATTAAGTAAGTATGATGAAATGTATATGAATTTACTTTTGATTACAAGGATAATCACCTTTGATCATAATACACAATTTATTGAGAATTTATCTACGATTTTATGACATATTTTTTGTTTCATAGTTTGTAAATTTCACTATATATTAGCCAAGTATAGATTTAGGTATATTCCAAATAGAAAATCATACATTATAGGATATTTTGATAACAACAGATTTATATTTTTGAGAATCATGGGGAAGAATGTACAGTAGTATTATTTTATCAATCATAATAACTATCATGTACATGTTGGTATGGTACTATTTGAGTTAATGTACAGGGAAACTCGATGATGAATTTTAATATTAACCATTGATGGTGATTTATCAATTCATAAACCATATATCATATATAGTATGATAGTGTTGGTGAATGTAATTTTTTGAGTATTTACAGGATTCATTAAATTTTAATAATACTAAATCATATCTTAGGTGGTGGCCTATGGAGTTTGATAGTAGTGATCAAGTGTCATTTGAGGTTCCTCATCACCATAGTAAGTTGAGGAACTATTATGAAATTAGCATTTGTTCTTTTTTTATGGAAGATTCAGAGTATTAGAGTGTGTATATAACGTACCATATCAGTTATCACTTCCTTCCTATATTAATTATCTTCATAAAATTTCACATGTTTTATAAGGTCGTCCATTTCATCAAATTTACTTTTATGTATGTAATTAGAACGAGTTACATACTAAGGAGGATGAAATAATTTTTTAAAAATCAATTGATATGTTATATGAAAAGAATAAACTATTTTTGGGTGAAATCAATAACATTGTATGTTCCATTTAGTGGAACAATTGGATTAAGGTTAAAATGTGGGAGAATGTGTTTAAGATTAAACCACAATATCCAACGTTATTTTATACATTTTTTATTAAACAAATAGATCATTATATATTATTTACTTAAAATAAATATATTTTTATGTCAACATTCTCTTCATGAAAACCCAAATATAAACTAAACTACTATATACATTGATAAAATATAATATTTATGTATGATTGGAAAATCCTACACCATAAAGTAATATGATATAATATGTGAAAAATCATTATTAATAAAATAATGGTTCCTTGTAATATGAATGAAATTAAAATAGTTTAACTAAAATGACTTGTATGAATCTATACTGAATACAATATTATTTTTCAAAAATGTTAAATTTTATATAGTAAACATTTATGTTTCAAAAAAAATATATTAAAGGCAAAATTTGTTTTAGTATTGTTTTGAGCTTTCCTGGTCCATTAATTTGGGTGTTAAGGTAATTGGAATTTTTCTGAGGAGGATTAGAAGATGTTTCAAGATGTTATATTGATAAAGGCTAGATGAATGGGGATTACACATCATGTAACTACATAAAACAATGTGAAATCCAGTTTTATTTTTTTTGTAGATGTTTTGTGATATGTAATATTTTAGGGTTAGGAAGTTAAATAAAATAGAGAGGCGACATGTTTTTCTATGATAATAAATCATTGGGCATTAAAATGACCTCATAGGGGACTACACATTGGGTAAATCCTCGATAATGTGTAGTTTTATGTTATTTATCTTCCAAACCCTCTTTTATTTGGTTTTGGTTTCCTCTTTCATCTTGTTTATGGTGGAACCTAGGTGCCCCAATGTATTCATCAAGAAAATCCTCTCCCTCATTGATCTATTAATATGATTGGAATTTTTTTTGATCTATGGTTGAACTATGGTGAGTTATATTCTCTTTCTCATCTATTTTATTTCTTTTATCTCAGTGGGACACAATGTTATGGTTTTCATTTGGTTTGGGGAGGTTTTGGGTGATAATTTGAAAAGTCCTTGTTGTGATGTAGGTTAATCTGTCATTTTCTTTGTACAGTTTTGATTCATGAGCATTCTTCAATTACATGTTGTTTGTAGCTACTAGAAATCATACCGGAGGTATGATTACCATCATTTCTCCTTGTTTTATGTCATGCGGGTGGGGATTATATTTTCTTATCAATGAAATACGGTTGTGCGGGCCTAATTAAATATAAATATTTAATTAATTAAAATTTATTTGAAATTGGGTTGTATGTATGCTATAAAAACCTCAACATCATTACGTGATCAGGTGATTGTTTGGGCCTTATGCCCCCTAAAAGTTTTTGTTTTTGGTTGTGTTGTTTTCACACTAAATTGATTATGGAATGCATGTTTTTTTACCTTTGGTTGGAAAATTATATATGAAAATGTTTTTTTCAAATATATTCATATAATGATTGGATTCCCCAGGATCATATAGATTCTATTATTACCCCTATAATAACAGTTGGAGTTAAATAATTAATTCCTTAATAAATCTAGAATTGTGGGTTGGTTTGGTGTGCATGGTATTGTGATGTGTCTATTTTTCCATTCTAGTTTGTGTTATCGTTTTTTGTGAGAACAACATTGTGTTGTGGGGTTTCATGGATGGTGGAATGGAATCTCAAGTTGAGAGATTGATTGTTTTTGTAATGGATGAGAAGTGTTTTGCAGTGACACTACAAAACTGGTTTTCTGGTAATGTGTTAGTAAATTAGTTGTGAGTATGGTTTTGATTCCGTTGATATGTGTCCAAATCAGAATGGGTTTGAAGAAGTAAAATTGTTCTTGGTAAGGGTAATTTTCACAAAGATTCTCTATGAGTACCATTCATAATTATTTACCAGGTTTATATATAGATATATGATATATCCAGAATGGGTGTTAAATGTTTAGGAAATGTGAAGTTCATCTAGATTTTTAGGGAACCTCACCTTCTAAAAATAATTTTTCATGTTGTGTGATGCTCATAGTAGTTTCCCTAGTAATGGTGTAAAGAATAATGATTTGATAAATATATCATAAAATGGAATTGGTTAGTTTACCTAAAATTGTGGATATGATTTATTAAATTGGTTGGCAGTGTGAATGGGTATCATTCAATGTGGTTTCGTGTTGTGAATTTAGAGGGAGAAGTAATATGAGTAGTTTTTTTTAGTTTTCAGTTTTTCAAAGAACCCATATGGTAGGAATGATTGGTTGGTATCATATATATATACTTTTATTTTCCATATGATTTCTATATACACCCCAGCCATGATGAGAACTATGTTCTGAACACCTCCATCATCAGGGGGCTATTTTACCAAAACAACCTATAAGGAGGATAGGAGGTTGGTCGCCCTCTTTTGGTCCTCCCCCTTCTAGGTGGTGATCACTTAATATTATTGGTTCAGGTTGTGTTTTGTGAGGACCAGGTGTGAACAAACAATTTTTACTTTCTCAGTTACCTTCTGGATGAGATGTGTTATGATTTCTTAGGAAACAGCTAGATGAGATTTGGTTTGTAGACCATTTTTATGTGGGAGGGATATGATGTATATTGTGGCCTAGTTTTCTATAAGTGTGATGTGATTTCGATTGTGTCCTAGATGTTTTTGGGTTTGTTTTGATGTGTTTTACTACCCAGTTGTCTGCGAGAGGGATATGGTGTGGTTTTTGAGGCCCAGGTTCTTGTGGGTCAGTTGTGACGTGGTACATTTTTAAAAGTTGGGATCATGAGGATGTTTTTCTATTAGAAAATATTTCAAAATAAATTGGAAATGGTGTGGGGAAGCATATCCATGAGGTGCATTATATTATATTACTTGAATTATATTATTTTGCGAGAGTACTATGGTGATATTGGGATAGTTTGTAAACATGCTTGGTGTTATTTAGTTCTCCTATTTTCTCTCTATAGAATTAGTATGCTTCATCACATGTGAATTATATTCTATATTTTATAATAAATATTATTTTATTCTATCCGTAAGTATATAAATCGATTTTAGATTTCTATTGTTGTTTCATGGACCATTATGGACCCTACTAGCTGAGATCATGATAGTGTCCATGTAATATCTATTCCTTAATTTTTGTATTTAATTTGTATTCTTTTTATTTATAATAGTTATAAATTATTCATGCTTATGGGATGGTTTTCGTCTTTCATTTCCGGTTTTTCTTAGAGTTTTTTAGAGGATTAACCACCGTATCTTTCAGTTTTGTTTTCTTATAAAAGGGTAATTCCTCTAATACACTATTCATTCCATACACATGGTGAATGATAAAAAAATTGGGATTATAGGATGTAGGACTCAGGGGGGGTCAATAACTCTCTTCTATATTTCTCTCCCAAGAAGGGTATCATTAGAGGAAGTGGGTCCTGGAATAATGGTATCATATGGATTGTGGAATGTAGGATTGAGTATGGGGTTCAACGTAAATAGTATTTCATGGGTTGGTAGGGAGATAGTGTAAGGTTGTCATGGTGCATGACCTAGGCTTGGAATATCATATATGATATGATATTTTAGAGTCCCCATGATATGATGTGAGTACTTTTACCCCACCAAAGGACAAACTGAGGCTACACCATTTTTAGAGTGGAGACCTTAGGAAGGTACAAGTATAACAATTAATTTTTTACTTATTTAAATTGGATTATTTTAGGAATGTTAGAATGGATAAAAAATTATTTTAATGAGTTAAAATTATTCTTAAATATAAATTCAATAAAACTCTGGCTTATCAAATCTCTGTTTATATTTCATCTATGAAAAATGGTCATTGTATGTTTGTGTCTCGGATAGTTGAGGAATATAATTTTTATCAAGTTGTTTAATGGAGGATGAATCCAATTGAGGTGGATGACTAGTGGAATAGGAAAATTCATTCTTTAATGCCCCATGTTTTTGTAATGTAATAGGGTAATGTTTCAAATATGGTGACATAAAACTAACTTGAGGAACTTGAGATCATCTTTTGTTTGATCTAGACCCCGATGGAGTACTGGGTTATTTTGGTAGTCATTTAGATGCAAAGAGTTTTGCATAAGAGGGGGACACTTTATCTGGTTGAGATGTAGGAAGATGATGTTTTTTGAGTCAATTATTTGATGCAATTCTAAGAAGGGTTATTTCCATTGGCCACGAAGGAATGGAAGAATAAGAGGCTCATCCCCCTTCTGTTCAGGAGTATATTAGTGTGGGGTCATGGGATCATGTTCAAGGACCACCTTTGTTTTTCAGCAGTTCACATTACAAAAGAGGAGTCTCGTTTGATATGCCTCCCAGAGTGGATCATCCTTCGATATAGTATTGAGTAACACATTTCACATTGCAAAGACACGTAGAGATTCAGAATAAAGAAGGGGTGGTCAATCTGTTGAACTCGCAAGGAGGATTAACTCAAGAGGGGTTCCATAAGAGTTATTGAAGAGGTAAATATTCTAGCAGTACCTCTCAGGAACATAGGCCATCACTATTTTTATTGGTGGGGAGTTGACCAGAGAATCTTCGTTTTTGGCATTTTGATTCTAGTAGTTTTATGATTTTTCTATGACCTTGGGGATGAGTTATTTTTTATATGGAGTTCAGAACCATCTTCAATGCCAATGCTCATAAGTTGTTTGACCTCATTTTGGTAGAGGTGGACAGGATTTGTGTCATCCCCATTAGTAGTTGTTGATGGAACCATTTCAGTAGTATGAACAATATAATCATTCCATACTAAAGGGAGATTGATCAGGTAGAGGTTGACCTTAGGATTTTACTCATGTTCAGAGTCCTCAATTTGGGCATTCTCTTGGAGGAGTTTTTAGAGGAGATGTATATGATCTGGGCGTGTTTAGTTTCACATGGAAGATCCATATATTCAAGTAGAACTAGATGATGTCAAAGGTATGATAGGTTTGTTTATTACCCTTTTTGAACATTTTCTTGATTCAGGAGCTTCACACACCTTTCTTTCACCAGCTCTAACCAATGATCTTGGACTAGATGTAGAGAGGCTTCCTGTGACCCTGGTGTTGAGTACCCCTATCTAAGCGTATATCATCTTGTTTGTTGTGTTATGTAGATATAGACTACCGATTATGCTACTTCAGTCCCTTGAGTATATCTTCTTACTATTTTTACAACCTGGTGTATTTAATTATAATCATTGACTTCTTGAATTCCATGCATTCCATTATTGAATATTTTCAAATGAGAGTCATGTTTTTGGATGTATATGTATAACATGTAGTTTTTATTGGTGAGAAATGTTTTCATGAGGATAGTGGGTGTGTGGATACACCTCATTTATTATTAGATGATTTTTTAGTGAGATCAGATCACATTTGGATGGTATATGTTACCATGATATTCAGGGAATTTGTAGATGTTTTTTTAATATTGGTTTTTATACTACCCCATATACATGAAATTGAGTTCAAGATATATTTATAACCGGGTTCTTCAACTATAAATGGATCTTTATTGGATGAAAAATTATGAGTTGAGTGATATGAGTATTTATATAGATGATCTTTTGAAGGAGGATTATATCCGGCCTAGTGTGTCCCTGTGGGGTTCTCCGGTTTTGTTCGAAAAGAAGGTAGATGGTGTTACATGAATGTGTATAGACAATCTGAGGATGTATTCGGTAATTGTAATGAACCGTTACTCTCTTTTGGGGATGTAATATATCTTATATCTAATGATATGGGATAATTTTATTTCTATGATAGATATGTGGTCTATAAATCACCACATAAGGGTGATATAGGAAGATAGCCAGAAGACTTTATTCAGGTGAAAATATGAGCACATCGAGGCTGTAGACCTATAATTTAGTTTTACGAATGCACTTGTTATGTTTATTAGACTTATTAACTGTATGTTTCATGTGTTACAAGATATGTACATCATCATATTCATCTATGATATATTGATCCAATAAAATTCAATGGAGGAGAATAATGAGCATCATAGAATTAACATGAATGTTATTCAATTCCACCAGCTCTATATGAAGATTTCCATGTGTATGTTATGGATGTAAGTGGTGAATCTCCATAGGTTTGTTTTGTTTCAGTAGGGTGTAGCATTAGACCCATTGAATGTGGAACCAATTTTTTTGTTGGTAGTAACCAAGAATGTTGCAGTAGTTCATAGTTTTCATTGTCTTGTAAGATACTATAATAGGCTTGTGCATAATTTCTCTCAAATTGTAGCCATATTTATGGCTATTACTAATAAGTACCATGTTTTTGTTGAGTTTAAAATTCTATGATGTTTCTGGTTATTTGAAGGGGGGGTTGGTCAGTTCTCCAACACTATAGTTTCTATAGGAAGGTGTAATGTTTCTAGTTTTCTATTATTCTTCCTATTTGGGATTGGGATGTCTCTTAATGTGCCATCATGTAGTGATCTCATATATGTTTTGAATGATCTGTCATGATTAGTGTATATATTCGACAAACAAGATAAATCTTGGAGCAATCATGATTTCACAGAAGTTGTTGCGGAATTACCACATTAGGGAGCTAACTGTAGTCTTCAAAGGTCAAAAACAATTTTGTAATGACTTTTCCTAGATATATATAAACTTATAATGGTGGAAGTGGATGGATTTTATTAAGAACTATGATTGTAATATATCTTATATCACAGGATAGGGGAATTACATTGCCGATTGTTTGAGAAGAGAGTAATAAAATTTTGATGTTTGGAGATCTATGGTTTATTAGAGAGGGATGTAGGAGTTGGCAGCCTTTGAAATGGGTTTAACAGTGGATAATGGTAGTGGTTAATTGATTCATATGATATTGATTTCTTCTATGAGTTAGTAAGTGGAATATTATCAATGGGTATATTCATTGGAAGAGTTATTATGACATCATGTTTTCCTATGTGACACTATAGATGGATAGACATAGGTTTGATATAATGTAAATTTTTTAGTGGGAGGTTGTTTTTCTTATGGAAGCGTGTAGTGGAGTCCATTGTGAGTTTCATATATCACTTATAGTGGTCAAACTATAAGTTTCTAATATTTAACATGGTTTTATGACATAGTTTTGGTGGCCCCGAATGAAGCAGGTAGTGGCAGAGTTTTTGATGATGTTCATGGTCTACAATAAGTTAAATGTTTAACATTATGTGCCATTTTTTTGTCGCAACACATGTATATACCCTAGTAGAAATGAGACAACATGACAATGGACTTATTCAAAGCATTACACTATTCATAAGGATATTTTTATGAAATTTGGGTTATAGTGGATCTACTGATCAAACAGACTCACTTCATAAGGATCTTGGTGTTGGGCATAGTGGCTATCCTTTCCGGTAGGTATGTGGGTGAGGGGGTGTGGCTATAAAGAGTTATGAGATCAATTATATCAGATCTGGACACATTTTTACAACATGAGTTTAGTGTGTAATTCAGTATTCTTTTGGAACCATGTTATGAGTCACCACTTCCTTTCTCCCTCATATAGATTGTTAAAAAGAACAGACTATTCTGACATTGGAGGACATATTGTGATCATGTTCCTTTGACATAGGTTTAGTATGGGTGTGAAACCTACCCTTGGTAGAGTTTTATTATAATAATAGAAATCACACATTAATTAGAATGGATCTATATTTAGCATTTCACGGAATACCATTTTGATCATCATTGAGATAGATAAGGATTAGGGAGAAAGGTTTTCTATGTCCCAATGTGGTTAAATGAAAAATCCAGAAGGTTAAGCATGTTTGTGAATGGATGATATAATCACATGCATTAAAAAGTCTTATGTTTAACACAAGAGGTGTCCCATTGATTTCAAGGATGGGGACCTTACGTTCTTAATGGTTTCTTTATGATGTGGGTAGCTAATGTTTGGAATTCGGAGTAAGCATTATCCCAGGTTTTTTAGACCCTTTAAGGTGCTGGGTTATTTTGAGATATGGAATACGAGTAGGCACTGAAAATGTATTTTCAGAGATCCCTAGACATCTTCTATTTCTATCATCTTCATCGGTATCTTTATTATATCTCCCAATTCATTGTCTTGGGATATGTAGATTTTGAGTATCATGCGACATTTGTGGAACATCCAGTGGAGATCAATGATCATCGTGAGGATATGATCTAGTGATTGACCATTCCATTTGTTTTGTTTGTTGTGGAGGCATGGTGTCATGGAGGATAACACTTGGGAACAAAAAGTGAAGTTGTGGGGAAAGTACCTAGAGTTGTTTTAAGTTTTGTTTTTCTCTATTTTCATTGTAATGTAACGTTTGGATCCATTAGTTTTATGAGATGATTTTTTTCCTTATTTTAATATTTTTTTGGTATATTGTCTGGTGGTACCATAATATGTTGAATGAGGAGGACCTTATTCATAATCAAGATGCATTAAATAGGATGTGATTAAAATCATCTGTGTGATTTAGTGATGTCAATAGGGTATATTATCATGACATGGAATATGAAATTACTGGATTCATTTGTATAAGATAGTGTCATTTTGGTCTTGTGGTTGTTTTGTTATGGTGACATGGTGGTTTATTATGTTTGTGTTCATTTGGTTTCGTGTGTTTAGTCGGTGGTAGTGTTTGAGGTGTGATGTGGTTTTTAAGATGTATCTCACGTGGTGGTTTTCTTAATTCCATTTTATATCTAGGATTTTATTTAGATTCTCAATCAATATAATCATTTAATAGGTGTCTATTATAATGGTTTATGCCTTCCACGTTTGTTACATTATTGTTTTTGTATGTTGGATGTGTTTAGTGAATCCGAAGAAGGAGTTTGGAGAAGTTATGTATATAATGTCTTGAAGAAGGTGGACAATACGTCTTGTAACTAGATTACATGATGTGAAATCAAATTTCATAATTTTTCATGTATTATTCGTGATATGTAAAATTTCAGGTATATAAAAATAAATAAAATAGAGAGGTGATGTGTTTTTCAGTGAAAACTAAACCATAGGAATTACATGATGGAAAAGGGATTATACATTGTATTATACCATGATAACATATAGTGTTAACATTATTTTTTAGTTGAACCCTCATACATTTATTAGTAGTTTCTCTTTCATATCATTTTGGGAAAAGCCTAGGTTCTCTAATGTGTTCTTCGAAAACATTCACTCCCCAATTCATTTATCAATCTTGGTGGACATTCGTTAGTGATCCATATTGAGTTCTATTATCTTTCTCATTGTTTTTCTTCTATTCTTATCTAGATGAATTGATGTGGTGGTGTTTCTTTGTTTTTTGAATTCATGGTGATTCATTTTGATGAATCCACTGTGTGATGTTGGTGGATTTTGATTTTCATGGAGTAATTGAGATTCACGAGGATTCTCCATTTCCAGAGGGTGTGCAACAATTGGATCACTTCATTAATTTAGGTTTTCTTTTGTATCTCATTTTTTATACGTAATATGAGTGAGGTTTTACATCTACTAACCAATGAATCATGGGTTTTGTAGTTTAATTTATGATAAGAAATATATATATTATAAATTATGTGGAAATTGGGTTATTCATATGATTTTACAGACATGATATTGTTATTAATCATTTCATTGATCTGGCCTGATTCCCCACTAAAAATTGTGGAAAATAGTGGCTTTGTTTGTGCAATAACTATATTATTTAATGAATTTTATTTTCCATTGTTTTGAAACTGTTATATTGAAATGGATTAATTACATATATTTAGAAAAATGCATTTATTTCCAAGTATCATATAGTTTCTGTCACACAACTATAACTAACAAGTGGAATTGAATATTGGAAACGTTATTAAATCTAGATTTTGTGGTTTCCATGGTGATTGTGGTGATTTTATAATTTTATGGGCCTATTATGGTCGGTGTATTAGTTTCATTGTTCGGATAGATGTGTTATGATATGTCATTGGTGGAATTTTTGAATATCATGTTGAGAGATTCATTTTTTTCGTAATGGAAGAGAAGTGTTATATAGCGATTCTACAAAACTGGTTGTGCAGTAATGTGTTGTTGGATGTGTTGTTAGTTCAGGGTGGGTTCGGTTGATATGTGACTTAACCAGGATGAATTTGAATTTGAATAATGGTGATTGGAATTGGTAATTCACCCAGAGTTTGCACATGAGTAATATGTGTAAATATTCACCCAATATATAGAGGAAAATATATGATATAACCTGAATATGGGTCAAACATAGAGGAAATGTGAAGTCCATCTATCTTATCCATGATCTCTAACATCTAAAAATAGAGTTTCTTGTTGTGTTTTGTGTGTAGTAGTTTCCCGGATACAGATTGAATAAATAAATCGTTTATTGATAAATAATAGAATGGATTGGGTTGGATTGGATAATTTTTATGTACATGATTATTTATCTTTTTTGGAAATGGGAATTGTTTTTGTGGAATTTGGTGTGGGTTTTACATTTTAATGTTACATAAAAGTTGTTAGTGTTTTGAGTTAGTTGTTGGTTTGAGATCCCAATGATTTTGCCTGAGTAGTTGGTATCAAATTTGTATTTAATTTTATTTTCCATGTGATTTCAATACGAACCCCACACTAGTTGAGAACTGTGTGTCAAACACACCCATTATCATGGGGGAGAGTGTCATTCTAGAAAATTCCAGTGGTAGGATGGATAGATTTCAACCTGCTCTTCTCTACTCTCTATTCTTAGTGGTGATTGCACGAGATTCATTGGAACGGTTTTGGATTGTGAGGCCTAGGTGTGTGGAAACAGGTTGGGATTTCTCATGTGTTTTTTAGATGTTATGTTTTATGATGTCTCAGTTTTATTTGGTATGATATGTGGTTTGTGGCCAATGTTACTATGGGAGGGATGTAATGTTGTTTTTCCTAGGTTTCAATTGACATGATGTAATGTGGTTTGTTACCTCGGTGTCTATGGGCGGGATGATATGTGGTTGGTGCATGGGTTTGTAGGTGCGATGTGCTGTGTTTTTTGGACTA
This sequence comes from Viscum album, assembly GCA_963277665.1. Classification (NCBI taxonomy): domain Eukaryota; kingdom Viridiplantae; phylum Streptophyta; class Magnoliopsida; order Santalales; family Viscaceae; genus Viscum; species Viscum album. Next base: position 607,295,263 of record OY728129.1, on the reverse strand, counting down.
GGTGTCTATATTGGGGATGTGGTTTGGTTTATGAGGCCCAAGTGTGTCTGGGATGGTTCTAACATGGTACCATTAAATGATTTGGGTGTGTGATGACATTTAATGTTAAGAATGAGATTTTCATTTTTTGAAGTGGTTTGGGGGACCCTATCGTTGATGTGAATTATATTACATTACGTGAAATATGATTTTGGTGAGTGTGCCATGCTGATATTGGGTTGGTTAATATACCTACTAGGTGATGTTTGGTTCTGTTGTTTTCTTCTAGGGAAAATTGTACTATTCTATAACATTTATACGAGATAATTTGGTTTTCCTATAGTGTATATTAGTATTCTCACCATATGTATATAAACTACATTCTGTTTTCTATGAGGATTTCATAGACCAAGATGAATCCTACTATCATGGATTTTAACAGTTGTCATGTCGCATCTTAACGTAACTTTTTGTAATTGCTTAAGATACCATTGAATTGGTAAGTGCTCTACATTATGAATTCATCTGGGGTGTTTTTTTATTTTCATTCCAACATTCCTTTTATTTATTTGGGGATGAACCATAATTTTTCCCACCATTATTTTTCTATAAATGAAAATTCATCCCATTTAGTGAGAATTGTATTCACACTGTGCTAGTCACCAACCTGTTTCCTATGAAAGGTGGTAATCGTGGGACATTATCTCTATTTATACATTTTTAGTCTAGGAAGGAAATCATGGGGGGTGTTCATGACAATTTGATATTGATAAATTTTTAACACCAATTTATTTGGTAAATGATATGAAATAAAGAAAATTACTATTAATTTTTGGATTTAAAATTTTTTGTAAATTTTTTTTTCATAAAAAGTTTTTAATTTATTCAAAAACAAAAACAATATATTTTTATTTTTTAAATAAAAATTTAATATTATTTTTTAATTCATCATTTAAAACTAAATGTGTAATATTTTTTCCTATTTTTATTAAACAATATTTTATTTGAAAAATAATTTATTAAGAAAACCGATAATTTGTATGATGTTATCATTATATAAGAATGAACTATAAGTCTACCAAAAAATTATATAATAAAATATTAAAGTATTTTAAAAAAATAAGAATTTTAAACCATTGTTTGAACTTAATGATTCAATGTAATACATTCATGGAACTATATTAATTTTATTTCATATCATAAATTAGTTTCATAATATTATTGAAGTTAAATATATTCAAAGTTATTTTTTTATTCCATGAAATATTTATACACTTTATTTTTCTAAAAAATAAATTTATTTCATCCATATTTGTATACAATATAATTTTATCCTATATTTAAATTTAATACTCAAAAAACTTATTTTATAAAATATATTATTACATGACCAAAATTATTAATATTAAAATTAAAACTAATTTTTTTTAGAATTTCATTGTGTAAATGATCTTGAAATTTTACATTATAATTATCAAATATTATAAATAAATTCAATATTTCTAATTTTCATTATAATCAATTAATGTGGTTGAATGATAATTAACATGATTACAGTAAAAGGGGTAAAAATTGTTTATCCATGTCTAAAAGTAATAAAAAATTTATTAAATATTCATTTATTTGAGAGGTTCAAATTTTTATCTACTAATAATTTATTTTTTCTTATACTTGTTTCAATTGTGAACCCTTTGGACCATGAAAAGGGAATTCTATTTTTTGGTAGATGTAAAGGTTTTCCTAAATGTGGTGATACATTCCCACATAAAAACAATACAAAAACACCATATAATGTTAAACATAAACCATTAGATTCTCCTTGAAACTATTCATTTATACACTCCTCATAACATTATCCAATTATCCCATAGTACCTAATTTTTAGGGTATTCCATTCATACTTGAGGTTTCATACATGAAAATTCAAGTCCCCTATGTGATTATTGTAAAATACATTGTTTCCTTATTAATTATGTTCATCAAAAAGTAATATAACCCCAATAATAAAATGAAATTATATTTATATAAATACATTATTTTTACTATATTAATTCTAATTAAATTTTCTTCATTAATTGTGTGGACTACCACCTACATGATGTAAATTGCATTAATTTATTCTACTACCTTACAAGAAGAAATATTATGTTTTTATTAATTGATAATCTTTTTTGATATAATTAATAACCATATATGAAAATTTATAGAACATATTAATTATCTGATCAACATATTATCATCTATAAATTAGTTTTTTAACATTAGTTTACAAAAAGTATAATCTCAAATTCAACAATTGAATTTCATCATATACATTACTTCCACCAATAGATTCATCCAATTGGAATATATCAACCTAATAAACATATTATTGGATCATTATGGTTCTTTTATAATTAAAATAAAACCAACTACTTGAAAATAATTCATTTATCATTGTAAGATCATGTTTTGTCTCATTATCCAGATACATAGACAATAATGTGAACTATAATCAACATTGACAATGAAAAATAATATAATGGAATAATATTATATAACATTTTAAATATTAATCATTTGGTTCTATAGATGTTACATCATTATATAAATCAGTAATTAAGAAAACAGTCTTCGACCATCAATAATCACTGAAACATATAGGTTAACGATATAAACGACAAAGATAATGTACCTACAACAATTTAAAGGAGATTGATAAAAAGTAAATAATTATAAATTATCCCTAAAAATAAAATTAATTTCATATTATTGATTATATTTTATTGAATAATGAACACAAAACATTTAATTTTAAATAAGTACAAATGATAAAAACAATAAAAACTCAATGCGGTAAATATTTACAATTTATAGAGGTAATTATTTATTATAAATTGTATAAGTAAATTTTTTTATTAAGGTGATGAATTAATTTATAAATACATATATTTTTATTAAATAATAGGTTGAAGTATGTTCATAGTCATCTAGAAGACAATGAAATGATTTTTTTCTAAAATTATTTTATTTAATAGATGAGTGGAATAATAAATCAAATATAATTCATTTCATGTATAAAATATAATATTTACATATCATATCATTAATTATATTTTAATATTGGTATTTTAAAGAAAATTTCAATCCCATTATTACATGGGTTATTGATGAAATTGTTACTGAACCCATATTTTTTTACTTTTACAGAGTTCTTATTTTTGTGATATAATAAAAATTTTAATCATGTTTATATTATGTGAATTATTTACATCGCATGGATAAATTTTAATTTTAGTCCTATTATTTCATTGTAATTACTAGTAAAATCTTGTTATTGTTGAGTCAATAAGGTTTTCCTTATGACTTTTCAATTCCTTCATGTTTTGGGAAAATTGTTATGTCAATAAGTTATCCTTATGAATTTACTTTTTCATTCTTGTCTGAAAATAAAAAACATGTTATCCTAATGAAAATCTCATTCTACCATGTGTTTCACTTCTACAAGGAAAATTTTCATTTCCCAAAGAAATATATCCTTACCAGATTTTTCATTTTTCATTATGATGTCTACATGTAAAATTAGGTTACATATATAAATCATTGGAATCATATAATACTGAGATAAAGAAAATCGTGTTTTCATACACCGAATTCAGACTCTGAATTCAAAATCCAAGTAATCTAAATTCAGACTGTGAATATTGTGAGTTCTCACTCCCAATTCAAATGAATTCTGACTCCTAACATTATGAGTTATGACTCCGAATACTAATGAAATATGACTCTGATCATTGTGAGTTTTGACTCATAATTCTAATGAATTTTGGCTCCGAACATTTTGAGGTCTACTCCTAATTCTAATGAATTCTGACTCTGATCATTGTGAGTTCTGACCCCAAATACTCATGAACTCTGACTTCGAACATTGTATGTATAGGATCCTAATTATTATGAATCCAGATTCCAAATTTCCTTGAAATTTAGTCTCTGAAATTCAAAACTTTTCAGCTTCCGAATTCCTTATAAAATAGAATATGAATATCCTTATATTATAAACTCTGAATGTATTTTTTCATTATACTCAAGACATTTTTTCTTACACTCTGAATAATTGATTTTAGTTATGTAACCATATTTTAGCTTATACTTTTTTTCATAAAACTATGTCATGCATTCAGTTACTAACTAACCATTTTTGGAGTGACACGTGTTCAGATCCCTCCAAAATTCAATGAGAAATATGACTGTTGGAGGAGGTAGATGACCATTGGTTATGGGACTATAAATAGGAGCTCATTTGAAAGATCTGAACACTGTTCTAAAACTCTAGAGATTATAGGATGTTGAAGTGATTTATAGAGAGAGACTCTCACTACTTTGTGGGTACTGAACTCCTTGTTCAGATTTAAATAGTGTGACTCCAAATTTTGCTAAGTAAATTTGAGGGCATCCGGGGATAAGCAAATAGAGGTGTCGACTACCTTGAAGTTGAGGGATTCCTTGTTGAGGAAGACAGAGGAGACGACTACCTTAAAGTTGAGGGCTTGTAGGGATAACAAGACATACTATGATTTTCTTATCAATGTCCTACCCAGGTGTAGGTAAGACATACTCTCCTGAATGTATAAATCAAGGGACCATTATCCAAGGTTGTTGGATACCCTTTTCTTTGGTTTAAAAGATCTTCTATTTGTTACTTGTCTTGTTAAATGTTTTCTGCTGTTTTTTTAAAAAATATATAATTATATTATACATATTTATACTGGTATACTCTGATTTAGTGAGATTATATACGCTTTAAGGTAGATTATTTATTTTTGTAAACTTTCATTATGATTCATTTTTTCTAGAACCATCTTTCCAGATTCACTTTCTTGGAATCATATTTCCTTAATCAAGCACGTGTATAATACATAAGGGATTTGTGAATTACATTTTTTAACCTTATTAAACAAAAACATCTTTAAAAGTTCCAAAGTAATTTTTTAATGTGTAAAATTCACACCCATGTTGTATATTGAGAATCATTAGATACTTTATTCAGTATCTATATTATTTCAAACCATCATTTGGTATTATAGAGTATATTATACTCACATACCATTTAAACAATTTTTATTAGAGCATTGGTTCAATCTGAATTAATCTCACAATTAGATTCTGATTAGAACTCTTCTTATTCAATTTTTCAGAATCATATTTTTAGACTCATTATATTCGGATTCATAATTTTCTTAGAGATAATATTGTTCTATATTATTCTTTCTGAGAAATATTTTCCTTGTTTATGCACTTTTTCTATGAACAAGTTTTTGTGGAATGATTTTCTTTGAGATGACAAGAATCAATGTTGGTTCTATTGACAACTTATATCCAACGAGAACGCCTATTTTTGATGGAAATGATTATGAGTACTAAATATATCATATGAAGACATTAATTATCAATAATGGAGTTGAAAACATTGTCATACTTACTAGAGGATATATAATCCCTAATAAAGAAGATTGTACTTTCACCAATCATGAAAAGCATGAATATCAACTGGATTATAAGGTATGAAATACCCTTCATCATTCAATTACTAGAAATATATATATACAAATATCTTCTTGTGAAGCTGAAAACAGTATCTGGAAGAAACTTGATGTCACACATTTTGGTACATATAATGTTATATAGAAAAGAATAGCTATTTTGAGAGTAGAATACCATGGATTTAGATTTCCTTATGGAGAACCTATAAGAAATGTTCAACAAAGGTTTGTGCCAATCATGAATAGATAATAGTCTATCAGAGAAAAAGGATTGGATGATGAGGATCTTCTATATAATATCACAGACATTATTCCAAATGAGTGGCAGTCCAAGAGGGAAGGAATTGATGAGAACAAGAAGTCACTCAGATTTCCTTAGATGAGATGTTTGGAACTCTTCTTCAGTGTAATACTAGAATGAAAGGAGATGTTGATAATGTTAAAAAGAATAAGGGGAATGGAAGAGTATCTTTTACAAATACTTCAAATCCTATGAAATCTAAGACACCTGAAAGAATTACTTGATCCAAAAATATCAAGGTTATTATCCAACCTAAATCTAGTGGAATTGAATATTGAGAAAATGAGTTAGAAAATCTTGCTTGAAGGATGAACAAGTTTGTTGGAAAGAAAAACTTTCAATCCAGATATAAAAAGAATGAAAGTAAATACATGAAATATTCAAAATTCACATGTTATGAATGCAAGATATTTGGACATGTAAGGCATGATTTTTATATGCTAAAAAGAATGAAATGAAAGGAAAATAATTCTGATAAAAATTGAAAAATCTACTACAAAGCTAAAGCTAAAAAATTCATAAAAGGTAATGACACATGGAGTGCCAGTGGTGGTGACTCTTCATATTAATCTTCAGATTACAAATCCTTTGAAAATAATAATCTTGGATTAATATATAGATTACCTTTTGACCATAATTACTTGATGGCTAAGTTACACAATGCTGAATCAATGTCCAATGTATTCTTTAATGCAAATTATAGTAATAATAAATATTATGAATCTTTGGATGAAGAATCTTCTTATGATGAAGATAAAACTCTACCTTCCTATGATGAAGATTATAGTTTTTCCAAACTCCTTGAAATTGTGAATTAAAAACTCATGAAAATACATGATAAGGTATATTATAGGAATACTATTCTTATTAATGAAATATTAGATCGTTCTAAAGATATTGATAATAAAATAATTGATTTTTAAAGTATTTCAAAAAATATTGAGGAAGTAAATTCTGAGAATAATAAACATTGAAAAGATCTAGAAAACATAATTTCTATGAAAAATGTTTTCAAGTCTAACTCTAGTTCCAAATCATATGTTTTAGAAGATAAGAACATGGTTATCAACCTGAAATCTGAAATTTTCTTATTAAGGAAGTGTTTTTCAAACTTTACCTTAATTAAAAAAACATTTGATAAAATGTATTCTCAAATATGACCTCTAAGGAATAGTTCTGGATTTGGTTATACTAGTTCTAAACTGATTTTTAGCAATAATTATTTTGTTCCTCAAAGTGCTACATTTTTCACTAAGTGTCTGTGTGGTGGACACTGGGAAATAATTGTTCCTCAAACAAAACTCAATCATTAGGACTTCATAAAGCCAATTTATCTATGAAAATGTGTGTACTTAAATATTTTCATTTTGAAATATCCAGATCCAAGAATGTTTAGATTTTGAAATCCTAACTCTTTTATTTTTAGGAAAATCAAGAGTTTACCAACATCAATACATGGTACAAGGATAGTGGATGGTCCCAACATATGACTGGTAACAAAAACTATTTTAAAATGATTATCAATATGAAAGGAGGAAAATTTACTTTTAGATATAATGCTCAAGGAGAAATTATTGGTATTGGTTACATCGTTCTTCATAGAAAAACATTGATTTCAAATGTTTTATTTTTTAAGGGTCTTATGCACAACCTCATTATAATAATAAAATTATGTGATGAAGGTTACCTTGTGAATTTTAAGAATGATATGTACTTATTATACAATTCCAAGGAAGAGTTTATTATTTCTGTCCATTGGCAGAGATTGTATACACAATAAACATAGATGACCATAGAATCCAAAATCTACCTTGCACTAGTGAAATGTATGATCATTATTCATTGTGTCATAGAAGGATAGGACACTATAAACATATGAAACTATATAAAATCTCTAAGAAATGACTATTTAAGGATCTACCAGATCTTAGATTTGATTCTTCAAATTTTTGTAATACTTTTAAATATGGTAATCAACATAAATCATGTTTCAAATAAATCGGTGAAGTCCTACCTACTAATGCATTACAGTTAGTTCATATGGATCTCTTTGGTCCTACATAAACTAGAAGCATTGGAGTCAGTTATTATGTATTTGTTTTAGTTTATTATTACACTAGATTTATGTGGGTCTATTATCTAGAAAATAATTCTGAATCATTCTCTTATTTTGAATGTTTTAGAGCCAATTTTAAAAATGAGAAAATCCTTCCATTAGAAACTATGCATAGTGATCATGGTGGGGAATTTCAAACGTCTATTTTTGAATCTTTTTGTAGTGAAAAAATATTTAATCACTATTTCTCAGCACCAAGAACACCTCAACAGAAAGGTGTTGTTGAATGAAGAAATATAATTCTTCAAGATATAACAAGAACCATGTTGAGTGAATATTATATTGCCAATTTTTTTGGCTTGAAGCTGTAATTACTTCTTGTTATACAATAAATCATGTTTCGGTGAGACCTTTTCGTAATAAAACTCTTTATGAGTTATGGAATGGTTGAAAGACAATACATTCATACTTCAAGGTTTTTTGTTGCAAAGTATTGATTCTGAATACTAATGATAATCTACACATATTTTTAGTAAAATATAATGAAGGAATTTTCTTAGGCTACTCCACAACATCTAAGACTTATAGTGTTTTCAATAAAAACAATTTTACTGTTTAAGAGACTGTACATGTCAAGTTTGATGAAACAGATCCATTTGTTATTAAATAACCCCAACTTAAATCATCGGATGTTCATTAAGAAAATGATTATCAACCATTGTGAGAAGATCCTTATGATAAGGAAACTGTCCAAGAAGATGTTTCCGATGCATTTACCTGAGAAGATTTTATACCCTATGTTGATGAACATTGTTTAAAAAACCTAAATCAGTTGTTTCATAAGAATAATACCAGTGACTGTATCATTGGTGATGTAAATCAACCTTTAAGGACTAGATGTTACTTAAATATTGAAGTAGAACATCTAGCATTTAATTCACAATTATAACAAAAAATCACTGATGAGGCATTAGCTGATGATGATTGGATTAAACCCATGATAGATGAACTAAATGAATTCAAAAGGAACAAAGTATGGACCATGTTTGAAAGACATAAGGAAACATCTATTATTTGAGTAAGATGGGTTTTCAGAAACAAGTCTGATGAAAATGAAATCATAGTTAGAAATAATGCTACATTAGTTACTTAATGCTATAATCAACAAGAGGGAATAGACTATGAATACATATATACTCCAGTAGCTAGACATGAATCTATTTGAATCTTACTATACTTTGTAGAATTATTCAATTTCAATATTTTTCAAATGGATGTAAAATGTTCGTTCCTTAACAGTTATGTTCAAGAGGATGTTTTTGTTTAATAACCTCCTGGTTTTGAAGATACAAAACATCATAATCACGTTTTTGGACTTACAAATGCTTTGTGTGGAATTAAGAAAGCCCCTCGAGCATGGTAAGATAAACTTACTAGATTTTTTATTCGAAATAATTATGTTAAGGGAAATTCATATCCATCCCTTTTTTATAATGGAAGATAATAATAACATTATTATTGTTCATATTTATGTTGATGACATTATATTTGGTTCAACTCAGCAATCATTAATGGATTAATTTGTGGATCTAATGAAATCTGAGTTTGAAATGAGTATGATGGGTGATTTAACATTTTTCATTGGATTTAAAATTTCTCAAAAACAAGAAGGAATCTATATATCACAACATAATTATTTTAAAAATATTCTTAAAATGGATGGATTTGACAAAACTAAGAGTATAAGTACTCCTATCAGTACCTCAAATACACTTAATCTTAATGAAGCTGAGAAACCAGTAGATCAAACATCTTTTAGAGGTATTATATGATATTTACATTACAATACAACTAGTCGTCTAGACATAATTTTTTCAGTATACATATGTGATAAATATTAATACAATCCTAATGATTCTCATTTATAGTCAGTGAAAATAATTTTTTGCTACTTAAAGGGAACCATAGATATATGAATCTTCTATACTTCTAGAAAATATTATTTTTTTCAAAAGTTTTCTGATGCTATCTTTAGTGGACGTAGAATGGATAGAATAAGTACATATTGAACTTTTCATATCTATGAAGATTTATTAGTTTCTTGGTCATGCATGAAGTAAAACTCAGTAGCAGTTTCCACTGCTAAAACTAAATATGTAGCAGCTGGAAGTTGTTGTGCTCAAGTGTTGTGGATGCAACACACACTCAAAGACTATAGTATGAGTTTTATTAAAACACAAATCATTTTTGATATTACAAGTGACATTTACCTTAGTAAAAACCAGAAACATCACTCTCATGCAAAGTACATAGATATTATGCATCATTTTTATAGGGACCACACACTTAAAGGAGATATTATTCATCAATTTATCAGAACACAAGTTCAAATTGCGGATATTTTCACAAAATCATTACCGTCCAATAGATTTGAATACATTAAACAAATATTAGGAATGATAATTGTAAGGTAATATTTTTTTTAAATTTCTATTAAACCAATATCCATACATTCATAAACTGCCATTAAAAGGGGGGTACATTTTCTTGTTAGTTTTTCAAGTTTTTTTCGTAATGATATTTTTCAAAAAAAATCTATAATGATGTTTTTCAGGTTATATTTCTTAATGAAGCTTTACAAGATTTTTATAATTTCTATTTTTATGTTTTTCATAATGCTGTTTTTCATGTTTTCCATAATGAAGTTGTCAAGTTTTTTCGTAATGAAATTTTTCAAGTTTTTCGTAATGTAGTTTTTCAAAATATCATTATAAAAATTTTGTTTTTCTTCGTATTGAAATTTTCATAATGAAGATTTTCATAATTGAAATTTTCGTAATGATATTTTTCGTACATGAAATTTTTTTAATGAAGATTTTCATAATGGAGTAGTATTTTTCCATCGATTTCATTTTTTTCATAATAAAAATTTTCATAATCTAATTTTTTTGAAGAAGAATTTTTCCTCAATATGAATAATCTTCTAGGTAATATGAATTGTAAGATTTCTTTCTTATGTTTTCATAATCATCATTTACTTTCTAGTATTTTCTTTTATGTTTTAATGTTTTCAGATTCTAGTTTCCTAAAATCTGAATGTTTTTCTTTATAACCTCAAAAGATAGTATCGTACCGAATTTACCTTAAGGTGATCATTTGAAAAGTCATATCTAATCAGAAAATTTTCAACAGTAAGATTGAAATTGAATGTTCAATTTTCACATCATCACCTATATAAATGACCCACGAATGGTGATCCCACATCATATGCCAAGCCATTTCATGTCGAAGCTCTGCCTCCCTTTCAAAATCATGATCTGAACCTCTCAAATAATGCTCAAATCCTAATTTATGGTGATGTTCCTTCTCACGAAATGTCAGTTTTAATGTTCATTTTGGAGTGGAAGATTTACAATAGAGGTTGGTGCTTCAAATTTTTTTCTAAGTACGAATCCATTACATCCAAGAACATCTGGTTGAATGGATGGGAAAGCATTGGCATTTTAATTCTCGAGGCTCAAGATGAAGTATATCGGGATCTGCTTGTTGAATTTTATGAATAAGTGTGGTTTTCAATGAAGAAGAGAAGAGTAAATTTTCTTTCAAATGTTATAGAAAATCATATGCCATTTCATAAACCAAGGCTAATAGCTTGGGGGTTTTGTCTTATGAAGGGGAAGCTGAGTTTTGTTCCAATAAATTACTGGTAGTACAATGATGTTTTTTCAAGATAAAATCTATGGAGTTTCTGGGAATTTCCTATGTAAATACTCCAAATATTTATAATTTTTCTAGAAATAATTGGATACTTGAATTGTGGGTTCAGGTTTTAATCATTTTGAGAAAATGTGATAAAGACACCTGGAAGAAGAGCAACATGTATATCCGAGAATTTCTGGTGAATCTGAGGAAGATCAACTTAATGAATCATATTCTCTTTACGATTGAGAATATCAAGAATGAGTATTTGATTGGTCATATTATAATATAAATTTCTATTCTTTCCATATTGATTGTACGGTTCCTTGAGTCTTTCAAGATTCCTTGCAGTTCCATGTTGAGGAATTAAAAAATCATGTTGGTAAGTAATGATACATTGAAGAGAATGAATATTGGATTTCTAAAGATTCTAGAAAAGTATATGACTTACTAGTGGAGGTATCTGCAGCCGTTCCGATGAAGAAATAAGTGGAAGAACCATCAAAAAATGATGGAAATAAGTAGAAGATTAAAGAAGTAGTAGAAAATGGAAAAACCCCATAGGCTAAAAGAACCCAATCCACACCTCCAATGCCCAAGACATTGAAATCATATCCGGATGAGGTTGTAGAAATGTCTTAGGAAGAAATTAAAAACCAGAATCAAGAAGAGCAACAATTTGACTTGGATCTTTCTGAGGACAAGGCTTTAATAGAGAAGACTACTTATGAGATTGAGAAGCATGATAAGGAAAATAATAAAAAGAAGAAGATGTCAGATGCAGAGATTGTGAAATCCCATATAAGGGATACTAAAATAGCATCTGAGAATATTCCAATAGAACAATCCTTCCTTGTAGAACCCTTACCTGAGACAATGGGTAAGAAATATCTCACTTCGGAAAAAGTAGAAGAGACAGTTGTTGAAGAAAAGGAAGTTGTGAAAGAAGTTGAAGAAGAGGGAAGTAGTGATGACATAGAAGTTCTCATACATAATGTTGAAGACTTTCATGAGAAGGAATGTGCATCCAAGAAATTGTAAATCTGGACTTCTCAAGCCGAATCTTTGATGATTTCTAATCACGGGTTTGAAGAGAAAGCTGAAGATGAAGTGAATAAGATTATAGAGGAAGAGAGTTATAATCAACCCATAGTTAACACTAATGATGCTAAAGAAGGAGATGAGAAGGAGAAGATAGATGAAGATAGAGTTTTTTAGCTATCTAACAGTGAACACGAGTCTCCAGATGATGAAGTTATTTCGAGAACTAAAAAAGGGAAACACATGGTTGTGGATCCACCTATTAAAGTTATTCTAAAGAAAAAGGATGCTGATGGATCTTCAAAGAGGAATATTGTCGAGCTATAGAAAGATACTTCAATAAGAATAGTCTAATATTTGGAATCATCTTCCCTAGGACATTATGTTTCCATTCAATCACTGAAGAAGCTTGTTGAAACCATTCTTATCATTCCAAGCATTGACTCGAGAGGTCAGATGATATCACACAACATGAATCAATAATCAGATTCAGTATCCATGGAGATGGATATGTGTATCCAACTTGAGGCTGATTTTATGAAATTATTTATCAACTATGATTCCAACAAAAAATCTTGTAACAAAGTGATTAACCGGTCAAGTAAAATAGATGAATACTTGAGTGAGAATGATGATTTTCAACCTGATTTCAAGGGATCTTTTGAAAATGAAGATAGTAAAATAAAGGATCTCACAACTATCTTTGAGAAAAAGCTAACTCTTGAGTAGAATACTCATATTAAAGAGGTAAAATATTTAAATGGGATGCTATATTTTGTTTCTGAATGTTGGAAGTGGGAAATGGATCTTTGGATCGAGATCAAAGACAAGCAAGTTAATCCAGATGAGTTGGTGAAGGCTCAGGAAGAGGTTCTAAAGGCATAGGAAGAAATGATCAAAGCTTTAGAGAATAAAGTATAGTATTGGGGTAAGATCTTAAACCAAGAATAGGAAGACCACAAGTAACTCAAAAATCTGAAAACCATTTTGAAGAAATTTATACCCACGTAGAAGGAAGGAAAACAGATCTAATGTGATCTTTTTTTATATTCATTCCTTGTAAAAATTCATCCTATCATAATAAATTTTTTGTTACTCATTTTTGTTTGGATGTTTTGCACTAGTATTTCAGGTAATATAATTTCTTTTCCATTGCCTCAAATTATTTTTGAAAATCACAAAGGGGGAGAAAAGAAAAACAATACCAAGATATGAAAAAATATCCCTAAGTAATGGGGAGTTTATCTAAGTGGGATTTTTCATTACAGAGATTTCGGTACTCAAGATAATGGAAAATATAATTCCAGAAATCTATAATATGATCCTTAGAGTTCCAAATCCTAAGGGGGAGTTAGTAATATTCATCAATGTTCATGTATAAAGGGAGATAAGTTTAATTTTAAATGTCTAGAAAAATATTGACTTAGTCTTTTTATTCTTTTTCATAATGATGTTTATGCGTTCCAAAAAGAGGGATATTGTTGAGTCAATAATGTTTTCCTTATGACTTTTCCATTCCTTCATGATTGGGGGAAATTGTTAAGTCAGTATGTTATCTTTATGACATTATTTTTCCTTCTTGTTTTGAGAATCACAAATAACTTATCATAAGGAAAATCTCATTCTACCATGTTTTTCACTTCTACAAAGAAAAATATTCCATTTCCAAATAAATTTATCCTTACCACCTTTTCTATTGTACATTATCTTGTCTAAGTGTAAAATTAGCTTTCATATCTAAAACCTCAAAATCATACAATACATAGATAAAGAGAATTTTGTTTTCAGACTCTGAATTCAGACTCTGAGTCTTTTGAATTCAGACTCCAATATTTGTCAGTTCTGACTCCAAATTCTAAGAAATTATGACTCTGAAATTTGTGAGTTCTGACTAAGAATTCAAATAGACTGTGACTCCGAACATTGTGAGTTATAACCCCAAATTATATTGAATTATGACTCTAGACATTGTGAGTTCTGACATTGAATTCTAATGAATTATAAATCCGAACATTGTGAGTTCTGACTCTGAATTCTCATGAACTCTAACTCTGAACATTGTATGTTCTGGTTCCAAATTCTTTTGAATCCAGTTACAAATTTCCTTGAAATATTGACTCTGGAATTATATAGAGTTCAGGTTCTTAATTCCTATGAAAACAGTATCCGAATATCCTTTTATTATAGAAAATGAATGTATTTTTTGGTTAGACTTCGAACATTTATATTCTTACACTCCGAATAATTTATTTTGGTTATGTAACCATATTTTTTCTTACACTTGTTTTTTTATGAAACAATGTCATGAATTCAGTTATTAACATACAGTTTCTTGAGTGACACATGTACAGGTCCCTCATAAATTCAAGGAAAAATATGACTGTTGGAGGAGGGAGCCAACCATTGGTGATGTTCCTATAAATAAGAGCTCATTTGAAAGGGCTCAACACTGTTATAAGACACTAGAGATTACAAGATGATTAAGTGATTTATAGAGAGAGACTCTCAATACATTCTACGTACTGATCTCCTTGTTCAGATTTTTTTTGTGTGACTCCGAATGTTGTTGTGTACATTAAAGGGCTTCCAGGGATAGGAAGAGAGAGGTACCTACTACCTTGAAGTTGAGGGATTCCTTGGTGAGGAAGAAAGAGGTTCCAACATCCATGAAGTTGAGCACTTGTGGGGGTAGAAAGACATACTCCGATCATTATATTAAGGGCTTAACCTGGTGTGGGTAAGATAGAATTTCATGAAAGTATAGATCAAGGGACCTTTATCCAAGGTTGTTGGATACCATTCTATTTGGGTTAAAATATTTTCTATTTGTTACTTGTCTTGTTACAAGTATTCCACTGCATTTTATTGATGAGGAATGTATAAATATCTTATACTTCCTTATACTTGTACACTCTAATTTAGTTTGATTCAATAAGCATTAAGGAAGAATCATTACCATTTTAAACTTTTATTATGCTTCATTTTTTCCAGAACCATATTTACGGATTCACTTTCATAGAATCATATTACTGAAACAAGTACGTTTGTAGAACATAGTGGTTTTGTGAATTACCTTGTTTAACCTTGTTAAACATAACCATCTTTAAAATTTATAAATTTTTTTTATGTGTACAATTCACCCCCCCCCCCTCTTTGAGCATCATTAGATACTTTATTTAATATCTATATTATTTTGATCCTACATTGGGTATTATATAGTTAATCATACTCACATTCCATCTCAACAGTTAATTTATTCATGTTCTAATTGATTATTTTGTTTCCCCGTTAATAAGGGTTTTATGGTAACTAAACCGTCATTCATCGATTTATGATCATTATCATAAATATATAAGGTTATAAAATTAATTCATTTTATTTTATTATGTTGTATAATGGAATTTTTTCTATGTATATAGAATCTTACTACATTAAACATTTTATATATATTTCTATATTCTTGAGATCATTTTCCCATAATGGATATTAGTAACCCAAAATTATATTTTTTGAGTTATAATGTATTATCTTAAATATTATTCTCCCATTCATGGATTATCTCACACTAAAAATCCATTATATGTTATTTTGTAATACAATTTTGTAATATGATATTTTAATAAAAAGATAGTTTTACAACTCTTTTTGTAGTGATGGTTTTTAAAATTTTCATTTCATGTATTAATGATGTCACTTTCATAATCAAATGTTTTGTACCTCAATTTCATAAATAATTATATATTTAATTATTAGAGATACATAATTGAAGAATCATTTAAAAGTATAAATTTTCGTTGAATTCACACTTTAATTTTTGAAAAAATGATTCTAGAAGTGTTGCATGACTTCATCTTTTAAATCAATGTTTTTATGTTTTATAAAAATCATATTTTAGGTTGTCACATCAATTTAGAATTTAAATTTCAAAATGAATTATCATAATATGAGTTAAATTTAACTATTTATACTTTAATATATATATATATATATATATATTAGTATATTAACATTTTTAATTTAGGTTAATGAACACATGATATCATAAAATCCATTTCATAATACCTTCTTGTGTTTTTTCAATCATGAAATTTTTTTTTGGGAAATATTTTATATATGTCAACATCTTCATTGGTTTTCTTTGTTATATTAGGGAATTCAACTTTAATTTTATCCACCATCATCCAATATATGGATTATGATATCATTATTATTATTTTGACATTTTTGCATATTAATTTATTTACATGTTGTGATAATATAGTTTCATATAATATATATTTGATTTTGATTACCTAGAAATAATATTATTTTATTTACCTGGGAGAATGTATTGGAACTATATATGATGTTATTTCAATATGGATTAATATTTTTAAATTGAAAATGTATAATTTGACCATCAACCATGTTTCTATGAATGATATATTAACTTGTTTCCCATTTTTCTAAATGGGGAAAATATTATAATTACTCATATTATTATAATATTTAAATAATTCATTAGCTAGTTCAATATGTATTGATCATTCATCTGCATTTTTATCAGGATGAGTTATTATCATGTTTTCCCTTTTATAGAAATAGGGAAAATTAATGTCAATATTGATTATTATTTATTTATAATTCATGTTGATTAGGAATTAATATATTTGATTCTCATTATATGGATAACAGTGTTTTACTCAATAAGTGGTTACACATATAATGATATGAATGTTCTTGATAAATCAATGATTAATGATTTTGAGTTAATCAATTTATTAGTGGGCCCATGAAATATATATACCCTTTATCCATTCATTGGTCTCCAAAGACAAAATAGACTTTTACATTTATTCATTACCATCCTAATTCAGTATGATTTCATGAATTTAGTCTCCACAACATGTAGATGTGTTTCCATAAGAAATTGAAAACATATATATACTGTCCAAAATTATGCATTAATTAAGTATGATAACAATATTATTTATATCCATGATTTTATTTGTTATTATTGATATTGATTTCTCCCACATTCATGTTGACTAGGGGTTCATGTTTTTATCCTATTACTTCAATTATATTCACTCCATCTTTATGACATGATGGTTTAAGTTATATCATAACCATATGAATCATTTTTTTCTCACCCATTAATAATTATTTTATTCCTAATTATATGATGAAATAAACAATATGTTCCATGTTTAGAAGTTTATCAAGTGTGGAAGAATTTATTGGATATATTTAAGAATAATCCTATGTTAATTGTTTTCTTATATATTGTGAAATATAATTACAATTATTTTATAGAGAAATGATATTTATTATTTTGTTATGTGACTGGATTATAAAAGTATCCAAACATAAAAATCTCCTAAGAATTTTATATATTCAATTATAATAATTTACTTTTAATTAATGAGGGTTATATCTATTATTTTACAGTTTTCATTAATGTGAGTATGAGATGTATGTGTCTATGAGCACCAGATTTGAGATATATGGCATGTGGATTTACAAATTAATAAAAGAATATATTTCTATTAATTTATGAATTATGTTATTATTTGATGAATATTTAGGGGACAATATTTTAAAATTAATTATATTTTTAATTGTATAAATTTCAATATGGAATGTCATATGATTTTATGATAATGTAGTAATGATTAATCTATTTGTAGATTATGGTTATAAAACTTTAGTGAAAGCCCATATAATTTGTCTATGTATTGAATAACATACCAATTCATTTGTATAATAATGAATCTTTGGGTTTCCCTATCAATAGATCCATGTCTTGATATTGGAATGTGGATTCCACTATTGCATAGATGTACTTTTGTGTATTCACCCCAAAAAGGGTGTTGATCATTGACTCAATCAACACAATAATAAAAATGTGTTTTCATAATATTAAACTCCTTGATATAAATTGGGGGGTATTATTTGTTTAATAACATTCCTTTTACAAACCAGTATCATTGGTCTATAAAATATGTTACCTATTTTTGCTATAAACCCTAATTAAAACTCACCCTATATATCGTGATTTATAAAATGTTGACATTTGTTTATTTAAAATTATCATATATAATAATAAGGTTTTATAATAGAATATATGTTTGGATTGGTCTATTATTATTCATTTGTATATAAAATTATAACCATGTTAGTAAAGGATATTTATTGAAACATGATCATGAAGATGCAATTAGAAGATGCATGTGTCTTGAAACAATTAAGTACTATAATTGAATAATATAAATGACATAAATGGTTATTAATTAAAATATAATCATATATTGATAAAAAATGGAGGGTTTCTATTATTACCTATTATAGTGAGGATTAAATCCTAATAAAAATTAATTCCTTCTAATATATTCTATTTGAATTGGTAATCGTATTTTTATCAATAACATTTTTGTATATTCTGAATGATATTGATTATTATGTTCAACATATAAGGATCGTTTGCCAGAATTTTTCATTAATGGTATAAAATATCATATTATATGTTATTAATAAAAATTAAAATTTATTTCATGAAATCGTTAACATTGTGTGATAAATATTTAATAACACATGAGTGAGGTATAAAAAACTCTTCATTATAATATAAAGTTTATGTTAATATTATAACAGGGAAATCTTGAAGACCCAAGATGAATAATATTGGAACCATTTGGATTTATCATTTTGTAATCAATTTTTTTTTTGAATTACATTTAATATTTTATAATTGTAAATAGATAGAAAACACTATGACTTTATTAATTAAGTGTTAATAGAACTTTATGGTTAGATATTGAATTCATTTCTGATGAAATTCATAATCTCAATGAGATTTAATGTATTGGATATTGAAATACGTTTGGGAATGGAAGGTTATTTAGAATATATTTTCACAATATATACAAATTTTTATATGATTTTATGAATTATTAATGTTGTTTTTTAATAGGTAAGTCAAATATTGAGAATATAAGTTTCAATTATTTTTTGTTTTTTATAACATTATTGTACTTTTGGATACATGTTCTAACGAATAGGGTATGAATCATTGTATAGACCTTATAAATTAAATCTTTGATGAATAAATAATTATATACGTTATAATGTGACACGAGGTAAGTTGTATAAATGTAAAGATTAATGTCATCATACTCATAACTGTAGATGAAATAGTGAAGGTATACAATACATTGATTATATTGAAATATATTTGGGAATTATGATACTCAATAACAAAACCCATTGAGAAACAAGAAATATAGACACCAAAGAATAATAAAAATAGAAAAATCTAATGAAACTACTATGAATGTATCAAATAATTATTTTTTCACTCTTGATTGTCATATGTCATATGTTATGATTTTTTCATGAACTACTATCTATTGACTAGAATTTTTATCATATAATCCATTTCTTGGGGTTTTTTAATGTAATTATTTATGGATCTAAATCATCGTACCTTTTTATAATTCTATGTAAAATTTAGAAGGAGTTGAATCTCTATATAGGGGACTTTCAAAAAACTCTTAAATAGATAATTATTAGTCAATATCCTAAATAAGCACATTATCATCATGATTTTCATAGTTATTTTTGTGTTTCCTATATAAATTACATTTTGTAAAATTATGTGGATAATATGAATGGGATAATTTAACAACATGAGATTATAATATAACATTATGTTTAAATATCTCAATTCTTCCCATCATTCTCATTAGGGAAAACCAAACATAAAAATTATGAAATATTTCATCAAAATAACATATTTAAGTATGATTGTTAATTCATATCCATTTAATCATATATAATTAATATGAGTAAAAAATTATGAAAACATTTTATAAAAAAAATATTTACCTTTTATATGATTGAAATCAATTTATTTTACAAAAAAATATTAATAATAACATTTAATATTTAGAAAAGTATTATTTAATTCTATTTTATGTGATAAAATTTTCAATTTTTTAAAACAGATCATTACTGATAAGTTTTTTTGATATGTATAATTATTTACACAAATTTAATGAGAAATTTATTTCAAATAAGAATCATAATAGTTACTATTTGAAAATGGAACTGTATTCTAAAATTGGTTTTTTTAATATATTATGATTTTATGAAAAAAAATTAATATAACAATATTGGTGGATGTTTTTAATATAAATGAAAATAATTTTAATTTCTTATATCAAAATTGAAAATTTATAATAGATTTATTTTTCTCTAATAAATGTTGTTTTAGTCGAAAATGTTGTTTTTAAAGAAAATGAAATTTATATGATTTCATCTTTACATAAAAAAGACCAAATGGTTTGTTGGTCTCCTTATGTATTAATCATGTTTTAATGATCACAAATCTCATTATGATTTACCAATTTTAATAATAATCACAAATATCCTTACGGTTTACAAATCTTATTACTAAATCTCACATATCTTATTACTCATGTGTTTTTATGGTTCAAGTTATCTTATAGTTTATAATGGTTAAGCTCAGTCCATTTGATGTATATTACTGTTTAATTCTAAATACCATTATTTTTCTAATTACAAGACACTATGAATCTTGAGATAGTAAGTCAGACACTGTTAGCATGAAACAGACATCGTGAACAGAAACACTGAAGCAGAAACTGTGATGCCAAAGTCTTAGACACCATGACCAATAAGACACCATGACCACGAGACACTGTAAGCCGCACACAGTGAGTCACACACTGTGAGAAAGACACCATGAAGTACACACCATGAGCAAGACACTGTGAAGGACACACCATTTGCAATACACCATGAAAGACATACCATGAAGGAGACACCGTTTTCATAACTACAGTGACACTGTTCCATAAATTTTTGGTCAATATTATTTAAATATTACTAACTGTCATATTTGATGTTTTTAATGAAATTAATGATATTTAATAATAGTTGTTGTTATGTCAGGAAACCGTTCCTCGTTCATATGAAAAGGAAATCATTCTATTTTTGGCGCTCGAGGAATATAAGGAATATTGATCTGCAGTAGAGACTGAGAAGAATATACGCACATGAGCAAGATACATGAGTGCACTGTACTGAACAAAACACAAATCCAGTGCACAACCACGAAGAAGAGATATCAAGATATTCAAAGTTATCATTTCCTCATATGTTCAATCCAACTCAACTGAAGAACACACGAAGAATCAAGAGAACATCTTCATTTGTGAAAGACACCAAGCTGAACTATGACACTCTGTTTTTCAATAGAAAAATCAGAAAAGGACTCAGTAGCATTTCTGATGAATCCGACGAGTCTAAGAGATACACATCCAATCACTAGAGATTTTCTAAACTCATTTATACTTACTCGTAGTGATTCTTTGGATTACATTCATGTAGTGTGTGTACCCTATTTATTTTACACACACACTGTCTCATGTGCTGAACTGGAGGATTTCTAAATCATAACTCACATATGTTTTATCTCTTGTGTTTCCCACTGTGGATATTGGTAGAGGTCAAGTTAGAGATGGATAGCCTGTGCACTGATTGAGTTGTTTTCCCATGTATAACTGTGTTAGATTTCTGAGTACCAGGACAATTTGTAAACTGTTGTTAACCCTGGTCTAGGGTGTAGATCAAATTTGTATAAAAATTTGAGAGGTATAAGTCTCTTCTTGAGATTGAACCTCTTGGTTATATATTTTTTTCATTTTAGTTTATGTTTAATGTATACATTATCAAATTTATATTCTTCTACTGTTACATTGAAATAAACAACTATTTGAAAGTTACTATGATTGGTAATCTAGAAAGTGTTTGTATGTTTTGTAATGTATTAAGTTAGTTTCAAAAGTTAATTAATCATCAAGATTACATTAACTGAGAACTAATAAATTTTTGAGAACCTAACTGACCCTTTTTTATAATACAAATTCACCACAGATTATCTTGTTATTGAATTTGAGGGATTTTAATTGAAATAATTTTTAACCGAAATTTTTATTGGAACACAATTCACCCCCCCCCCTCTTGAGTGTCCACTCCGACCAACATTTGGTATCATAGGTTTTTTTTCATATTTTTCAAAATACTCTATTATTTAAACTATGATTTTATTATATTCTTTAATGATCTTAAATTTCTGTGAATTCTAAATTTTATTTTGTTAAAATAACTTTCTAAAATCTAGCTATGGATAATAGACTAGAAGGTGCAGCTACCAACATGCCACATTTCTTTAATGGTACAAACTATGCTCAGTGGAAGATTAAAATGAAAATTCATTTAGAAAGGATGGGATTTGATATCTAGACTATAATAGAGACTCAATATAAAATTCCAAAAAACTGATAGGACTACTTGGGATGAACCTACAAAAACAGCTTACAATAATAATTATAATGATATGATTGCCATGTACTGAGCTCTAGGAGATGATGAGTTTAATATAATATCTGCTTTCAAATCTGCTTATGAAATTTGGGGCACTTTGCATGTTTCCGATTAGGGAACAACTAATGTTAATGAAATGAGGTTGAATACCTATACTATTAAATATGATAACTATTAAATGAAGCATGATGAACCCATTTATGACATGTATATCAGGTTTAATGAGATTTTCAATACTATAAGCTCCCGTGGATAGGTTGTTCTAGCAAAGGAACAAATTATGAAGATATTAAGATGTCTACCAAAAAGATGGTGATGCACATCTGTTTCCATTAGAGAATCGTGAGACATAAGAAAACTTCCTGTTAAAGAATTAATAGGTAAGCATATGGTGTATGAGTAAGAACTCAAGATGAATAAGGAAGAGGACGATGAAACTAAAAGGAAGTCAATGTAATATAAGTATACTTCTTCAATGAGAAAGGAGAAGGATAAGACTCACATATCTATAGAATTCTCAACATGTGAAAGTTCAGAATCTGACAGTGATTCATAAATGGATCATGTTGGCTAGGAGATTTAAAAAAATTTAAAGGACGAATAAATTCATCATAAAATCAAACTAGAAAGGTAAATATGACAACAAAGGACACGTGAAGAAAGATTGGAAGAATACTGATATGAGTGATGAGGTTGTTTGCTATGAATGTAAAAGAAAAGGTCACATTAAAGCAGACTTCCCTAAATTGATGTTCAAGAAGAAACATGACTAGAAGGATAGTAAGGACAAGAAAGAAATGAATTAAACGTAGAGTGCATCAAAAGACATTACAAGTGAATCTGATGTTTCTGATTCTAAAAAGAATCGTGCCAACATGTGTTTCATGACCAATTCTTTTGATATAACTGATTCCCCTATGCTGAATGATCATTATTCTGGGACTAATTCAGATTTTGAATATGAAAACATGTCTACTGATGAAATATTTGAATAATGTAACATGATAGAAGATACATGTAATAAACTTAAAGACAAATATAAGTCATTGAAGAAACAACATGCTCTAACTACCAATGTTAAATCTTCATTTGATATAGAAAAGGAAAAGAATGCTCAATTGTTGATGGAAAATACTGAACTAAAAATGTCTAATGAGAAACATAGAAAGGACATAGAAAAATTCTCAAGGATAAAATATACACTTACTCAAATATTAAGTAATAATGTTTCACAATATTATACTACCGGATTAGGCAATCATCCAGGAAAGAGAAAAATAACTAAAACTAGATTTATTCCTAAATCTGGACAAAATTCTGCTTGATCATGTTCTAGAAATTCATATGCTTCAACTAGTTACTTACATTGTTATAGATCAAATAGCATTTATATTTAAAAATCTGTTGAATCTATTGATTATATGAGACCCATAAGGAATATCTAGGTACCTACATCTTTGCTTGCTAACCTTTCTGGATCCAAGAGAATCTGGGTAACATAATTATTCTCTCTTTAAAACTATTTTGTAGGAAACCTGTTTGAAGAGTTCCCATAAGAAGTTATGTTACTAGGAAAGGGGATGTTCAAAGCATACATCTAAGGATTATTAATGATTAAAGAGCTTCATAAGGGTTGATAGAGGCTCTTTCACCATTGGTGATAATTTTAAAGGAAGGATCATCGGCCTATGAAAAATTGCTAACACTAACTCAATTTTAATTTCTAACGTTTTATTTGTTGATGGACTTAAATATAATCTGTTAAGTATTTCTCAGTTATGTGATGATGGATTTAATGTTATGTTTGAAAATGATATTTTTAATGTTTATAATTCTTAGAATATTTTAGTATTTTTTTCTTTCAGAAATGAAAATGTTTACGCTGTTTATTTTAATTCTTTATCTAAACAAAACATTAATTGATTAAATGATTTTCATAAATAATCTTGGATTTTGAATAGAATATTAGGACACTGTAATATACATTCACATTGAAAACTGAATAGGAAGAACTTTTTTAGAGACTTATCCAAACTTGAGTTTCCAAATGGCAATGTTTGTAATCCCTTTAAAAAGGGAAAGCAACACAAAATCTTTTTCAAACCAATGAAAGAAGTGTTATCTTCTCAACCTCTCGAGTTGGTTCACATGGACTTCTTTGTACTTTTTAGAGTTTCTATTTTAAATGATAAGCACTATGTATATGTCTTCGTAGATGAATTTTCTAGATATACTTGGGTATACTTCTTAGCTCACAAAGGTTAATCTTGTTCTTACTTTATTAAATACTCCAAGTCTATAGAAAACCTCAGTGGACTTAAGATTAAATCATTGTGAAGTGATCATGGCTGGGAGTTTGAAAATCAGGTATTTGAAACATATTTCTCACACAATGGCTATAGTCATAAATTTTATGCCACTAGGACACCTTAGAAAAATGGTGTAGTAGAAACAAGAAATTGAACCCTGCAAGAAATTTCATGGACTATGCTCAATGAGTATGACATGCCTATTTATATTTGGGATGAAGATGTAAATAAAGCTTGTTATATCATCAATAGAGTCTTGATAAGACCAGTTATCATGAAGAACACTTATGAGTTGTGTAACAATAGGAATCCTAAAGTTAGTTACTTTTGAGTCTTTGGTTTCAAAGTCAATTTTATTAATACAAAGGATAATCTTGACAAATTTGCATCCAAAAGTGATGAAGGAATATTTTTAGGATATTCTATAACTAGAAAAGCCTATATAGTTATTAATAAAAGAACCATGTGTGTGGAAGAATCTATCCACATCATATTTGATAAATATAATCCACATGAACCTAAGCCTTCTCTTGAAAATATTGAAGAAGATTTGTTTATTCTGAACCTTAATGATAAGATCAATGAGCATGTTGTAAAGACAACTAGTTCTAGAAATATTTCCGAATTTTCTCCTTATGATACCGAACCTAGAGAAGAACCTGAAATTTCTAGTCTAAACATTACTAGGTTAACTAGAATTCTAAAGAATCATCCTTTAGATGTTGTTTTAGGAAATCGTGATAGAGGGACACAAACTAGAGCTTATATTAGAAATCATGTTGAACATCAAGAATTCTTGTCACAGCTTAAACCTAAAAACATTGATGATGCTATTAATGATGAATGTTGGATAATTGATATGCAAGATAAACTCAATCATTTTGAAAGAAATCCTATTTGGAAAATAGTATAAAGACCCAACGAAATATTTGTCATAAGAACTAAATGGGTGTTTAGAAACAAAGTAGATGAAGCTGGAAACATTGTTAGAAATAAGGTTATGTTAGTTGCACAAGCCTATAGTCAAGAAGATGAAATTGATTATAAGAAGACTTTTTCTCTAGTCGCCAGACATGAAGCCATTATAATTCAACTTTCATATGCTGCACATTTGAATTTCAAACTATATCAAATGGATGTCAAGAGTTCATTCATAAATGGGTTTATATCTGAGGATGTTTTCATTGAACAACCCCCTAGATTTACAAACCCTCATTTTCCAAATCATATTTCCAAATTATAAAAATCTTTATATTGTATAAAGCAAGCTTCAAGAGCTTTGAATGATAGATTAAGTACTTATCTAATTTCCAATGGTTTTACAAAAGGAATAGATAACCCTACTCCCTTTATAAAATGAATTTCTAAAGATGTTTTAGTCATTCAAATCTATGTAGATGATATTATTTTTGGATCTTAAAAAAATTCATTATCTATTGATTTCTCTAAAATGATGCAAAATGAATTTGAAATGACTTTAATGGGTGAATTAAAATTCTTTCTTGAAATTAATTTTTTTTTAAATAATTATTGAATTGTTTTTACTCAATGTAAGTACACTATAGATCTTTTAAAACATTTTGAATTGAAAAGCACTAAAAGTGGTGACACTCCAATGAGTACCACTTGTATGTTGGAGCTTGATTAAGATGGAAATTCTGTTGATCAAACAACATATAGGGGAATGATTGGAAGTCCACTCTACTTATCTTCTAGCTGTACTAATATTATGTTTAGTGTGTGTATCATTTCTTGCCTTAAATAAAACCCTAAAAAATCAAATTTAAATTCTTTAAAGAGAATATTAAAATACCTCAAGCATTCACCAAATCTAAGACTGTTCTATCCAAAGGGACAATCATTTGAGCTAATTAGTTACTCTGATTCTGATTTTGATGGTTTTAATATAGATAGGAATATCACCTCTGGAACATGTCACATTTTAGGAAAGTCACTAGAATCACGGTGTAGTAAGAAAAACAATTCGGTTTCATTATCTACTACAGAAGCTGAATACATAGCAGCTAGATGTTATTCACAAATTTTGCGGATGAAACACACATTATTAGACTATAGGTATCAATTCATACGTGTCCCAATTAATTGTGACAAAACAAGTGCTATTAAGATTTCAAAAAAATCCTATTTCACATTCTAGGACAAAACATATTGATGTATGATATCACTTTTTGATGGATCATTATAAAAAAGATGATATCACAATGGAATTCATTGTTTTTGAATATCATTCTGATGATATATTCACTATTCCATTAAATTCTGAGAGATTAGACTACATCAAACATGATCTTGGATTAATATATCAAAAATAGATATCTTACTGGTCATAATGATTAATATTGTGCTATAAAGTAAATTACTATTTCATGATCACAATTTCTTGGTTACTGTCTCATTATTACGGCCTCATAGTTAACACTATGTGTTCACGGTTTGTCACTGTCTCACCATAACTAAACAGTTTACTCACTGTCTCACTGTGACGACCACTAACTGTCTCACCGTGAAGACCTCTCATCATCACACCGTAATGATTTCTCACGGTCTCACCATGAAGATTATATATATTTTTCATTATTTTAACCCGTATCGCGGTAATTTTTAATTCACTGCTATTTCCTTTCCTGCATTTTTATTTGTGCGATTTTTGACATACCCAAATGGTAAAACATAAGGGTTTCACTGGATTCCTCACACGAGCACTATACTGAACCTTCTCAACCTTGAAAACCTGCACTTATTATCTCTCACCTAAATCCTCAGGGTATTCCGTGGATGAATCATTTGTCTTCATCTACACCTGAGAAAAGTAGCTCAATGAAGAAAAATATATCTCCAAAAATAGCTCCCAAAGGTCCCCTAAATCCAAACCTAGTATGCCATACTGTTTCTCTTGAGAAGTAAATATGCCCTGAGTGGCTTTTGTCTAGCAAGTATTTAGTCCTGAAAAAATTAAGAGAACAAGGATGGATCGAATAGTTCTATAGACAAGATAAACTTATTTACCTGAGGTTGGTTGAACAGTTCTATCTATATGTAATGATTTCCATTGATGTTGGAGAAAGTTTTACAGTGAAAAGTTGGATTGATGGTAAAAAATGAGCCATCTCATTATGGATATGGGTTGCATGCCTAATGATTCCTCATGAAGTGATTTGTGATGACTACCAAAGAGACCATCCCCCTACAATCGACATCTTTGACCTATTTAATGCCTTGGAAATTATTACTGTAAATGGCACCATGAGAAGGGACATTGCAACTGAATTGGATGGGGAGAAAAAGTTGTTGTTTATGTTTCTTCAAAATTTGGTTAGCCCAAGGAATGTAGACTTTTCTATTTTGAAGTATATAAATTTCTTTATGATTCATCTGATGAAGAATTTCCAAAAGATAAATCTGTGCAAATATATCAATCACAACATGTGTGAATTGATTAAGGTCACTTCCAAATCCACTTCGCAGCTTTACTGAAGGTTGATTTTGGCTATGTTAGTAGCCAAGGGAGTAGTTGGACTAAATGAAGAAAAGCTTGTGGATTTTGATTATTGATATTCCAAGCCTACCATCAGAACGATGAACATAAACTGGAACACCTGGAAGAAGTAGTGGGTTGAAGATAATGAAATGGATTATGAAAAGTTCAATCCTGGGGATTATCCTACAAGGGCTAAAAAAATTACTGACCCTAGTTTATAACAAAATGAGTTGTCTGAGTATCTAAAAGATGAACAAGAAGAATAAGAGGCTGTTAGAGTACCTCAAAGAGAAGAGGTTGAAATACCTCATGAGGAAGCAGCTCCTGTTGAGAAAGAAAAGAGTGTTGTTCCCACTGATGTTTCAAGATAAGAGGTTGTTACTGAAAAAGAAAGGAATGTTGGTCCTTCAGTTGTTCTTGATTAAGAAGTATCTCCTTCCCATGTTAATTAGGAAACCCAATCTAAGTTGTAAGAGAGTTAGTTGTTTCATAATCTGAGCATCAATCCATGGAAGAGATAGATTCTGGTGTAGAAGAACTTCCTGTTGAAAATGAACCAATTCTGGAAGATCTACCTGAGGAACAATCTGTTCCTAAGTACATACCCTCTTCTGAATAGAGGTTGGAAATTGTCATTCAGTTTGCATGGTAGAAAATGGATGAGGCGGTTAGAGATGATCATGTGAATCTTATCCCAGTTCCTGAACCTCATGAATATGAAATAGAATCACATTTTGAGGGGGTGGAACAACAAAATCTTGATATTGATGAAGCTGAGCCTAGTAATGCATCTCCACCAACTGAGTCATACTCTGTGTATACTCGATATGAATTCCCCAGCTTCTATGATGTGAATGAATCACAGCATGTGACTGCATATGGGATTGACCTTTCTTCTTGGTTTCGATTGAAGTCAGTCTCACACCCTGAACCTCAATCTGAAACTGAACCTGAAACTAAATCTGAACTTCTACCTGAACCAGAACATGTACTTCTACCTTCACTTTAACCCTTACATGATCAGAATTATTTTTTCAGTAAAGAAGATTTGAATGTTTTTTGGAGAAACTATCTTAGCTGGAGTTTAGAAAATTATTTCCTCTCAACCTCATTTTGTGACTCAACAAAGTCAGGAAGCTAACTCGATTCTTTTGGAAAATATTATTCTGAATATTCATCCCAGGATGATCCATTAAATTCAAGATGTAAGGGTTGAAAACAGATTTCTTAGTAATGATGTTGCATCTTTGAAAAGTATGGTAGTAGACATGCAGAAAAAATTGTCTTCAAGATCAGAGCATGCTCCTGCTCCTGCACCTGTTACTGGTTCTCCTGAACAAACTGTTCCCTACATCTCTCAATTAATTGTGTCCCAAATTCATCCATATCTGTTATCTTTTGATGAAATTATTAGTGAAAGGAACACAAAGATGTTGCAATGCATGAGTGATCTTGTGGAGAACTTGAATAAGCCAATAGATGAATACACAAACTATCTTCAAAAGGAATTAAAAAAACTCAAATCTTTAACCAATGCTGTCAAGGCTTCTCATCCCTTTGGTCAGACCTCTATAAATTCTTTGGATTACTCTATGATCAGATCTCTAATCAAGGAAGAAATTCAGAAAGCCTTCAACAATTTTGATTTGTCTCATTTATCTGATGTTTCAAAGTATAGTGATAGAGCACTTGACCTGATTTGAATTCAAGCTAAGATTTATGGTGATGATCAACAGGAGATCACTAAGAAGATAGATTTCTATCTCACCAAGATTTTCTCCAAATCTGATATGACAAATCATTTTAAGTATCTTGTGTAAAATTTGATGATACCTCATGTGACTCAGGCTTTCAAATCTCATGTTCAGAATCTCATTGAGTTCACCATATTGTTAGAGAAATTCATGGAGAATAAAGATGATTTGGAAAAGGATATGCAATATGGAGGAAACATTATCACAGAATTCATCATTTTTTTGAATCCCTATCTCCATGTTCAAATCTACTGCCATAGTTTCTCCAGTGGCTGCCCCTCTTAGACCTAGACTACCTTCCCTAGCCTCCTCTTCCATGTCAGTTAGCCATGGTTTAAGTCAGATCTGGCTAGTCATTCTTGATCATCCACATACTAGATCTTCTACAACTCAATATTTGGCTCCCTATATCATTGAAGGTCTACCATTACCTTATTTTTCTACCACCTCTATGACTTCTTCCACATCAATTGATAAAGGAAATGAGAAGGCCATTCCATGAAGAAGCCCAGTGACTAATTTCTTTTGATGGGGATGTATTTGATTGTTTACTATTTGTATTTCATTTGTATGTTGTATTCTGAACATTTTTAAGGCAATATGAACTTTTTTACCTCTATTTTGATTTCATTATTATAATACCAAAAGGGAGAGAACATGTATTCTAAGTTATGAGAACAATTATTCTATGTTATGTGTTATTCTATAATATGTTTTTCTATATGTTATATTCTCTAGAGTTGCATCTCACTTATACATTACCTGTACATGATTTTTTATCATCAGATAGATGGAGATTGTTGGAATCCTCATGTATTAATCATGTTTTAATGATAACAAGTCTCATTATGATTTACCAATCGTAATAATAATAATAACAAATATATTTACTATTTACAAATATTATTACTAAATCTCACATATCTTTTTACTCATGTGTTTTTATGTTTCAAGTTATCTTATAGTTTATAATGGTTAAGCTCAATCCATTTTATTCATATTACTTTTTAAGTCTAAATACAGTTATTTTCCTAAGAACAAGACACTGTGATCCTTAACACAGTAAGTCAGACACTTTGAGCAAGAAACAGACACTGTGAACAAAAATAACTGAAGCAGAAACCATGATGCGAAAGTCTCAGACACCATTATCAATGGGAAACCATGACCACGAGACACCGTGACGCTGTAAGCTAGACACAGTGAGTCACACACCATGAGAAATACACCGTGAAGGACACAGCATGAGCAATACACTGCAAAGGACACACCATGAGCAAGACATCGTGAAAAAAAATAATGTGAATAAGACAACATTTTCATAACTACTATGACACAGTTTCTTAAAATTTTTTTCAATATTAAATATTGCTAACGGTCATATTTGATGTTTTTAATTGATTTAATGATATTTAATGATACTCATTGGTCTTTCAGGAAACCATTCCTCGTACCTATGAACAATAAATCGTTCTGTTGTCAGAGCTCGAGGAATATAAGGAAGATAAATCTTTAGTAGAGACTGATAAGAACATACATATGCGTGCAAGAAACACGAGAGCACTATTCTGAACAAAACACCAATCATGCACACGACCACAATGATGTGATTGCAAGATTTCCAAAGTGATCATTGTCGCATACTTGCAATCCAACTCAACTGAAGAACAAACGAAGACTCATGAGAACATCTTCTTTGGTGAAGGACACCAAGATGGACCATGACACCCTATTTTTCAAAAGAAAAATCAGAAATGGACTCAGAAATATTTATGCTGAATCCAACGATTCCAAGAGCTTCACTGCAAATCACTAGAGCTTTTCTAAACTCATTTATACTTACTCTTAGTGATTCTTTGGTTTACATTCAAGCATTGTGTGTTCCTCGTTTATTTTACACACACAT
This sequence comes from Viscum album, assembly GCA_963277665.1. Taxonomy (NCBI): domain Eukaryota; kingdom Viridiplantae; phylum Streptophyta; class Magnoliopsida; order Santalales; family Viscaceae; genus Viscum; species Viscum album. The sequence goes on along the minus strand of OY728129.1, from coordinate 607,262,811 downwards.
TGTCTCCTATGCTGAACTTGAGGTTTTCTATATACTCACTCACATATGTTTTATCTATTTTGTTTCCTACTGTGGATAGTTGTAGAGGTCAAGTGAGACCTAGACAGCATGTGCACTGATTGAGTTGTTTTCCCACGAATAATTGTGGTAGAGTTGTGAGTACCTGGATAGTTTGTAAACTGTTGTTAACCCCGATCCAGGGTGTGGATCAAATTTATATATAAATTTGAGAGGACTAATACTCATCTTCAGACTAAACATGTTGGTTATATATGTTGTGTATTTTAGTTTATGTTTAAAGTATACATTATCTATTTATATTCCGCTATTGTTACTTTGAAATACACAACTATTTTAAAGTTACTTTGATAGTTAATCTAGAAAGTGTTTTTATGTTTTGTAAATTATTAGTTTAGTTTCAAATTTTAATTAATCTTCAATATTAGATTAACTAAGAACTAATCAGTCATTGAGAACCTAACTAACCATTTATTATAATACATATTCATTATAGAATATCTTGTTATTCAGTTTGGGGGATTTTAATATAAATAATTTTCAAATTTTATTTTGTTGGAACTCAATTCACCTCCCCTCTCGAGTGTCCACTCCAACCAACATGTTATACCAATCCATTTTTCAATATAATATTAAATTTTTTATGGAAATCATGTGCTCTAAATTATTCAATCATATTATAGATCCTTTTTCCTTTCCTTTTAATAACTAAATTAAATTCTCTAGTAATAAAAACTGTTTACAATATTCACATTAAACAAATTATTTTCAGTAGAGGTTCAGTATTTTGTCTTAATCAAATCCTTATTAATTTATGTTACAATAAATAATATTATTTCATTGAAATAAATAAATATATATATATATATAAATGATAATTTTATCATATATTAACTGATAATGCCTGAAAATTTATTTCTATTGACATATTTTTTACTTGGTTAAGTATATTTATTCTAAATTAATATTTTACAATAATTATAAGTATTATATAATAAAAATATATTGCATATTTTTATTAGATTCATCAGATTTGGTAATATTCTATATCATAATCTATTTCATTAAAATTGATTACTAATTATAATAATTTTTTATCGTGCTAAATGTAAATGGGTAATATTGAATTTAAACTTATGTAAAAAACCATCATCACATTAAAAACATGCATTGAATTTATTTTTTGAGATTTTTTATCAAGAAATAATAGATTCACCAATAATTGTTTCTATGTCTAACCATTTCTGAATTGAAATCTATATTCAACTATGGAAAATGTAATGATGATTAAAAACATGCATATACCATCAATTATAGAAAATTGAACCTCCACAATTTAACTATAAACATATGTGAAAAATTCCACCTTCAAATTAATCAATTTTACACCCCTGGAATAACGTTTTATTAAAATCATCCCCTGGTCTCTCATAGTTATTCTATTCCACCCATACTGTATGATAAATCAATGGACAATTCAATCCCTCAATGTGAGATTTATCAACTAATTTTATTTCTTCTTAATTATATTCCATAAAATTTATTCCATTGAAACTAATAAAATACTATATGTTTTGTTTTTTTAATTTAATTTTACTATAATTATGTAATTATGAATATTTATTCTTATACCCAATTTATTAATAAAAACCAAACCATTATATATGAATCTACTAAATTATAACCACTATGTCATAACATGTTGTTTTTTCATTAACCCACTTGGAAGGATTGATATAATGATTGTATTAGTTGATAAATATGTTTCTTATAATATCTTTATTTTTACATGAAGATAAATTAAATTATTTATTGTTTTTCTTACATTTATATGATCATTAATAATTTTCTCTTTTATATTTAATTTACTAATTATATAATCTCTTATTAAAATTATTTAATGTTTTCATGTAATTTTATTCATACTATAATTCATTAAATTTATAATATTTCTAATTTTTATAAAATGAATATTATGTGTACTACTTTTTAAAGGTTTTATTACTAATAAAACTACTCCTAATTGTCTATTAATCATTGGATCTTAATGGTTTGATCTCTTTAACCACCTACATGAAAAAATACTCAGAATTTATATCAGCTATATCAATGAAAAACTTATTAAATATTATAATTTCATATAAATGTGTAAATAAATATTTATTTTTAGTTCTATGGATTTATTTTTTTAATTCATTAATTATGAAAAAGTAATCCCATCACCAAGAATCACCGAAACATTGTAGTTATTGACATAAACTTCAAGTATAACAACAATAAGATATTTGAATGAAGTTTTAACCATAATAAATATTTAGAAATAATAAAAAATTTAATTCCAATGATCTAGTAAAGATGAACATTAAAAGTAAACTAAACACACACAGCTATTCTAGAACTATTATAAATGATCAAATATATACACTCCAAATAAAGATAATAAGTCGAATTCAAATAGAAAATGAGGTTGTATAATCCATATAAACATAAATCCACATGATTTATGTTCTCAATTAATTTATTAAGATACCACTATTTGTGATACTTTTGATTAAGTTATATTCTTGTAATTTAAGAACAAAATTTTTTGGTTATCATATCACATTACACTCTTTGATAAGTGGTAGGTATTATGTGTGTAATTTAATTTATTTGTTTTGTTTAATATATATTTGATTTATAATGTCTTGATTTATCTTTTATTCATTGTTTTTTACCATCAATACAACAATTAATAATTCAATGGCTTTTGATTAATGTGTAATCATAGCCATATGTGATGTCATTATTTAAATTTAGATTCTATTATACAAAATTTAATTTTTTTTGTACTATTATATTATATGTTGTATAAAAAAACAATGGATATTGTTTTATCATAATATCTTTATTTCATGGCTTTAAAAATATAAATCACGATCCCCTATTCATGTGTCTATTGATTAAGTTGATTCCTTATATTAATGATTATTTATTTAAATCATCATGGGTTAATTGATTTATAATATTTATAATGAACATATAAGTTTATCAAATGTAGACATTTTTTGTTATTTTGTGGTACTATTTTTTTCATTGGATAATTATTCTTACCACAAATTTACTTTTACATGAATTTCATTGATCTTGAGATATGTTTCCCTTAATGGGTATTTGTTACAAAATTATAATTTTTTGAGTTACATTGTTTTATTGTGTAAATGTTTTCCCATTTTTGTGTTATCCAATATATAATATATTATAACTCTATATTAATTATATCATATATGTACCTCTTTTATATCCCACTCTATAGGTTATACGATAATGTCGCTCGTGTGTTTATTAAACTATTGACTTGCTAGGTGATGTGATTGTTCGGTAAAAAACACATTACATAGAATATAATAAGTAATATATTAATGATTATATGTGATTTACATTATATAATTATTATATTCATGAAATATTTATCAATCATAAATGATAATATTTCATTTTATTATTTTATGATGAAAAATAAAAAAACCATTCATTTATGTGTAGGCTACCTCCTTCACAAAGAAACGTTACTCTTTTATGATCACAACAACTAATGATTTATATATATAAATATTAATATTTAAGGACAATAAATTTTATATATAGTTACACCATAATATTCTTATGTGATAGGTTTTTTATTTTTTTTAAAAAAAATTATCTGATGTCTTGTTTTGTACGTTACACCAAGATATGATTGTGCTACATGCAACACCAGCTGAGCTTGAAATATATGAGACCCTGATCATGTATTGTGTTCTATAAAATTAAATGTTATTTTGAGATAATTAGTTTTAAACATTATCGAGTTTTGGAGAACAACTTTGTATTATTTTGTTTCCTTATTTCCGAGCCATTCTATTTGTGGGTATGAATATTATTCACATTATTATGAAAATGAACTTCACAAATGTATATGAAATTAAATATTTTGTGATATATTAATTTTAACTTATAATAAAATACATTTAAAATAAAGGTAAATGATTTTATGAAAAAATATTTAATTGAAAATAAGTGAGTTGTTAAAATAAAATATTAACTCTTGATTAATTTTATTAATGAAATGTATACATATATGAATATAAAAATGTATATATAAATATATATTTTCACACTAATTTTTATAATTTATCTTATATTTTATTTAGACATGATATAAGATCAAATTCAAATTTTAAAAAAAACATTATCTTTCATAAAATGCCATTTTTCCACCTTTTAATGGTTCAACAATACCATATCTAATTTTTAACACCTTTATATAATTTAGATTTTTAAAAATATGAATATTGTATTATTAGTAATTAATATAATGTATGTCATTGGAATTAATTTAAAAAAAATTGAATTATAATAAAATCAATATTTTGTAAGGTTTTATCTTTTAAACCTCATTTTGAAATTCAAGAAACAAGATTAATTTTAAATTATTTACTAAAAATTATTTGTTTTGAATTTATAAAAATGTTTTATATATTTGGAACCAATAGTTCCAAATTATTTATATTAATTTATTTATTTATTGGTTTCATTAATAGTCACTTCTTCGAATTTTATTAAAACTATGAAATGGTAAATAAGTAAAAAAGGTAAAAATAATATTATTAAATTACCATCAAAATTGTCCTAGTATCATTTTTTGAGTTTTTTGTGACCCAATTCATCTTATGTTCTAAATGGTATCTTTTAGAAGCGAAATTGATGATATTAGGACATTTAATATATTTTATTTTAAGAAAGGTTAAATAATTCTTACTCAAAGTTTAATAAATATAACATTTTTTAAAATAAGGTTATACATTAGATAAGTTATACAATATAATATTATTTTAAATCTATAATTATTTTCATTATCATGGTAATTAATTTTTAATTTTAGAAAATAAATAATGACTATAAAGGCTTATTCTTTGATAATGTAGAAATTATTTAATTAATGAAAAATTCATAAAATAATAGTTATTAAAATGATAATAACCTATGAAAATAAAAAACTTGACCAAATGTTATATTCCTTGTATATATCAAAAATAAAAATGTAATTGAAGAGATATTTACTATTTGGATCTATATGGAAGAGTTTATGACAGTTATATTATTTATTTAATGTAATTTTAATGATGTCATTTTTGTATTATAATAAATATTACAATTTTAATACATAATTTTCTACAAGATATATTCAACTATAAGAATTACTACTATTTATAATTCTTTATATTAATCATAGTATTTTATTATTAATATATATTCAAAAAATTATTATGTTATATAATTACACAAAACTGATGTAGAAATTTGTTTATAAATTGAATATTAATGTAATGTAATTAAAAATATTAATATAAATATTTTTTTTAAGTAATTTATTTTATAAATTCCCTAGACATACTTGACCCCATTGGAATATTATAAAACTATTTGTTCTAGGATAAAATAATATATTGATATTTAAAAAAATGATAAATTGAATAGTGTGGAAATTGATACTATTGATTTTTTATCAAAAATAATATATAATTAAATATTTATAAAGAATAAAATAATTTAAAAATATATAATAATGATGATATGAGTAAACTATTATAATATATTAATTAAGTCTCTTATTTATTTAAAATAAGTAAATATTCCATCCACCTATTATTGAAATTTCTAATACAATTGTTAAAAATTAAATAGAATTACTCAGTTTTAATTAAAAGGTTATAAATTAAATTGATAGATAAAATTTTCCCGAATTTATTTTTTTTGGTGATATTACACCCTTATATGTTTTCAACTTCTAAACTAGTACATGTTTTCAGTATGTGTTATTTATATTTTTATAAATTAATAATTTTGTAGATTTTCTCTATACCCCTCACATTAATTATAAAATGGAACATACACCCTAACGTCATGAAATCACATTGAGCCTTTAATCATTGATATAATCTATGAAATTCTATTTTATACATACATATATAAATTTTATAAGTTATTTTATTATCAAAAGTCATACTCATGTGATATTAAATGGAGACCTTGAGAAATATCATCATAAAAAATGTAATCCCCTTTACATATTTTACAAAACATATTTCTTCATCAACTACATCATAATGTGTTTTTCCATTATAATTTAATTACTCTAGTACCACTTAAATACTCATATGATATAATTATGTTTGTATAACCATATTCTATCTTCTATCCATCCTATGAAAAATGGAATCACCATACATGCGTATGTACAACTAACTGTCTCGCCGTCATGGTGTAATCATATTTTCTCCACCACCTCAAATGGAAGGGTATAATTATATATATAATAAATATATATTATTATTATTTCATGATATTGACTTTGGAATAATAAATATACCACCCACTTCCATATCATTATATATTTAAGGTAATGATATTATCATCATCCATCCATAGGTCATGTTGTCTCCACGATGGGATGTGATTCATTATACAGGATCTTAATTAAAAAATTATTATATTAATGTTTAGAATGAATAAATATGACATATATTATATTAATATCATTATTTAAGTTATAAATTTATATCTTAAGATTATTAACATGATCTTATCTAACAAAACAGGCATAAGAAAATAAATAAGTAAATACTTAAAAGACGAGTAATAAGGTAATTAACAAATGGGTAAAAATATGATCACATATTATATCATAAAAATGATTATGATTTTGGAATATGTAAATGAAATTATTTAAACCCTTATATAGGAGGTTCAGACACGTATGAATTAACCAATTCTAATGGTAAATCAAAAGTTTGCAATATCGTTATCATATATGATTTTATTTATATAACAATATACTGAGGTGTATTTATCATCCATGTACTTGATTCCTAAATATGTTTTCAAAGATATTATTTTTATCCTCCTAAATTAGTCGATGTTTTATATCTCATGAGACAGATATTAGTAGAACATGAATTGATCTCAGATCTGTAATATAGGTATATAATTGTTTGTGATCTTATTTCTTGAATACATGGCCAGAACGATATGTAAAATTGATTCAGTAATACACGGTTGGAACAGTATGTTGACCCAGTTCAGTTATACAATGATGGAATGCTGTGTGAAATTTATTTAGCAAATTAATTTTTCCACTATGATGGTCTTGGTAATTATCTTTGTCAAATATAAAAATTATTTTTTATTCTTATGTGTTTTTAACAATTCAATGCTTCATTATAATGAAACTTTCCCTTGAATAGTATTCCTTTATGATTTATGACTTATGAACTTTCATGATTTATTCCAAGACACATGATATTGTTAAATGATTTACATGGTGTAATTTTCAAAACATATGTTCACTTTTATACATTATTTTGTGCATATTCGGTTTGATATTTTCCTTGTTTACCCTTACTGGGCATCTTATCTGACACCTTTTTATGTTTCTTTCCCACGAGATAAAATGAAGTGTATTTTGTATGATGAGTCAAAAAGTGTTTCATGTGATGATGGAATGAATAAGAGATGATGTAGATGGTTTATGAAAATTTTATTTATGTATACCATTTTCTAAAGAAAACACACAAATATAGACCTTGGGTGTGTGATTGTGTTATGTTTAATGTATTCTGGAAAATTAAATTAAGTAAAATTTGTATTATGTTTTGGTTGATAGATTTTGTATCAGAGAAAATGTTTAGTCATCCATTGTAAAGTGGGATGAAAAAAATTTAGTGAGCTTTATAAGGATATATATAAGTATATGTATTTTTATGTCCCTAAGGATAAGTCTAACAATATTTTAAAATCCAATAATTTTGGTATCAATCATTACGAACATAAGAGTTAACCTATGATCTAATTGATTGAAATATTTTATGTAATTCCCATTGTATATGGCGTTCTAAATTATAATAACAGTATCTCACACATTGATTTGGGGCCTTATTCCCTATCCATAACTAGATAGAACATATTTATCATTTAAAGTATTCGATTTGTAATTACCTGGCATTATATTTCTTATGTGTAAATCTCATTTAGATGATCGAGAGTTTGGTAAGATTATTGGATTTAAAACAGAGCATATATAGACTAAAAACAGAATGTGAAATTTCTTTGATAATATAATGATGAGAGTGGTTTTTCATGAACCATAATTCAATTAAATTCTTATTAACCTAATAATTCACTATAGTGGCACACCCTTGGGTCGATCACAAGGAGGCTACTAACACGCATTATCTTTCTATTGTAACTATTTTAAATCTTACTAATATCAATATATTATACTAATATATATGGGGAGATAAATTAAAAGGAATAAAATAACAATATAATATATAAAAATGAAATGCAATAAATAATGATGTTAGAAGAAAAAATATAGGAGGTTGTTCCTATGAAGTCCGGGTGGTTGATATCATTGTTTAAAAGGAATCACCATATTCAACTCAATGAGGTGATCAAGACCTATCACACATCACCATCTCATTTAAAATCTCATCACCTCAATTGAGACCTCTGAATATAGGATAATTCTCTTCCTAATATCAGCTTTTAGACTTCTACACTTATCATCACTACTCATGTCATACTCCACCGTATGCATGGCATAAATAGAGAAGGGAAGGATAATTAATAAATTAGAAGAAGAAATTAGTTGTAGAGAAAATGGGACAACCACTCACCATATTCAATTTAACCACCACAAAAATTCATAGATTTGAATAAATAGATAAGAAACTAAAGTATATGAAACTCAATCAAACCACCATTTCCTCCCTCGAACAAGCACCGAGGTTAATTCTCAATTTTTAGTGGAGTTGATAGGGGTATAACGGTTTGAGAATACATAAAATAAAATAAATTTAAGAAAGGAGTTATGAAGAAGAAATATAACTAATATATATTAAAAATTAAAAAATTAACTATTAAAATAAAAATACTCAACCTTTCCCCCTATAAATGGATATCCTTGTAAAAAGGAGATGGGACACATATTTATAGGTGAAATGGGTGAAGAAATAACAATTAAATTTTGTCCTCTAGATGTACACAGCTGTTAGTCCCACTAAATGCCAGAATGGGTAACTGGTCCCTTCAAGAAACATGTTCCATTACTCCTTTCACGTGCCTCCAAAAAAATCAGCCAGATCAGTCCATATATGAAGGAGTTAATTTTTTTTATTGCGACATATTTAATGTGTCCATGTGAATCTTCGTATTACACAACCCAAACTTCCCATGACATTATGGCCTTATAATCTGCTGATTTAGACATGGCCTCCCCATGAAGGAAGTTAACTAATTTCTCCTCCATATCCCTATTTAATTTTAGCTCCAATGGAGTGGTATAATTCTACATACAATCATAGCTAAAAAACATTCTAATTCTTCACACAGTTTACAAGGCCCAGATTGTGAGATGATTTTTGGTTTCCAAATGATTAATTTATCTAGGACTCCAGATGGTTGAAACTCATCCCATGATGTAAGGAAACCAAAAAAAATGAATTTCCCAATTTGGTTTACTGTAGAAAAGGACACGGCCGAAATATAGAAGAAAACTAATACAGTTAAACAACAAAATTAATCAATTTTTGCATTTGAGCTCAAAATTACACGAAAATAAGAAAATGTGACAATTACACATAAAATAACACTATGATTGGTATTAGATCTTTAAATTATAGAATATAATATGTTACAATTATATCTTCCTCACTCCCCCACACATAAGCATTGCACTCCTGAGGAATAATCATATATCCAAATCAAAATTCACAAAAAAATCAACAATGAGAAAACATCAATGATCTCTTCCAAAATGACATTCCATCATGTCTCCTTTATGAAACAAAATTCCAAATAATTTTCATTCCTCACATTTTAATTTATTCAACCTCAGAAATCCATCCAAGGCCCAATCAAAACCTTCCTAACATTGAAATTTGTGTCACTCTTCACTCAAGAGAAATTAAATATGGAGTTTTTCTCATAGCTAGAAAGTGCATGTATCACCATAGGCTTGTGAAAATTTTCATTTCTCTAAAGTGAAAAACATGAAAATGAATTTGATTATTAGGAATTTTTCAGGTGAATATTGTGGCTTAGGTTTGGTGGGAAAATGATTGAAAAATTAAGACTGAAAAGAAGAGGTTATAATCTGATGTACAACGCATGAATATTCAAGTGAAAACACAGAAACTACTCACTCAATCCCCTTAACAATGTGATACAAAACAAAACACCTTTATTATATGACAAGGAACAGGAGCCAGGAAATGATTACATTGAATGATTACATCCAAGTTCTCCCATTTTTTTATTCCTATCATTTTTTGTAAAACTCCAGAAAGGAACAAATTCATTTTCTTATTTTTTCATGGATAATGAGCTGAAAATTGAAAACTATGAAATAATGACGATAATGAAATTTAATTTAGATAGTTACATGAGTCCTAAAAGCATGTACAATGATAAATTCAAGCTCATTTCCATTTATTCCATTTTTTTCTGAAGGAGAACCAGATGAAACAAATAATGAAAAATAAAAGGATTACCCAAGCCCAATTTGATCTTTATCACCCACTACCCAAAATGTTTACACACACCTCACATCCCCCATATATGAAACAAATCCCACTAATTCACATGAAAGTCCAGTACCCCACACTAAAAATTTAAATATCGACGCAAAAATACCATAATTGTTGGTAGGTAAGGGAAAATCGGCTTGTAATGTGGCTTAAAACTATAAGGAAATTAATGGAATATAAGGGCTAATGGAGGATAGATTTAAAGGCCAGCCTCAAGACAAAATATGGCTAGCCAATCGAATACCTCAGTCATATCAAAAAAATTCCATGAAATCCAAAGCATCAAATAAGAAGAGTCTCATGTTCTGGTTCATACACAAAAATCCAAGATTCTCTCAAGAAAGTTTGGGTATTAGAAAGAATATTTCAAAGTAGTTCAGAATATCACACGGTACTGGAAAAATATTTGAATCAGTGATTGATGGGCATGGATTTCTGAAATTTGTCAAACTCATAGATATCCTTGATAATCCAATTCATGAAAATAGTTTCTCACATCAACAATCCTTTAAAATCCATTTCGTCAAAAATCTTTTCAACTCTCTCAAAGTCAACTAATGTGTGAAAAATGATCACAATATTCATTAAATCTCAATGTTACTAAAAATATGAAAAACTAAAAAACAAATAACAACTAAGTAGGTTGACACTCACCCACACATAGATTTCACCACCCCTCAATGTTGCTCAATAATATAATAATAAGGGAAGGAAAATAAAGGGAAGGCGAGATACAACCAGACATTATTTAATAGTGGAAGCATTGAGTCAAGCTCCTAGATACTACCACATGACCTAAAAGGAATGAAATAAAGAAAATATGGTAAAAATAAATAAATAGAAAGAGGAATTGAAATAAAAGTGTATAATTATGGGTTTGACCCCCAAGTGGGTGCTAGGATTTTACTGCCCCTAGGTAGGCAGTTACAGCGGTTTAAACCCAATCTGATGGTGGATGAGGTTACGTTCTCAGAAACCGATAGAACTTCATTCTTCCAATTATCCTAAACTTATACAGGTCTTGTCGGAACCCACATATAGTGTACATCATCACCTCCCCATTTTCCATGTGGTACATGATAAAATATGGGGGGAGAAAAAATAATGGGTCCTCAACTTCAGCTACCAATTCTTTGGAAACTTTGACTTCAACATCCAGGTATTTCAGATGTGATGTTTTTTCAAAAAATTAAAAAGGGAAGGCATAAAATAATTTCACTAGGATATGATTAAAACATGACTAATTAAAACAAAAATCATCCCTTTCATGTCGGTAATATTAAAATGTGATCTTTTCAGAAAAGGCCACTAGGAATTCTTTTTCAGCAGTGACTCCAATATCTTCTTCCAACTCAAGAGAAAGGTATAGAGGTTCTGATTCTTCTTTGAAAAATATGGTAGGATCACTTACCTTTTGGTATTCAACAAAATATAACGAATGTTCATCCAAATCATGTTGACATCCCAAAGTTTTATCAGATGGCATGTCATCTTCAGGAACCTCATCAAGTAATGTCCAAGTAGAGATGATTGCATCTTCAAGTTGAGTTTTAAATTCTTCATAGGGTTCATCATCATCAAATGTTGGTGGGACAAAATTTACCTCTTATTAATCATCTAGATTATGTTGTTGTTGTCGTTTAAAGCATAGATCATTAACTTCTTCAACTTCAGCCACCAACGATGCTACCATCTTTATTTCTTGTTCATAGATTTTAATTTTTTATGAATCATCACGGAATCTTGTTCCATTTACAACATGACATTCTCTTCTTGACTAGAAAATTCCAAAATAGGCCAATCATTTGAAAAATCACTAAATTAATCTATCATGACCAAAAAAATAATGATATTCAGATAAGATCATTTTTTAGAATTTGGAATTTTTAATTGTATTTTGGTTTTTGAGAAAAACAGTGTGTGTAAGCGTTTAGCCTCCCCAAAAACGATTCCAAATTGATGAGAGTGGATTGTCGCAGGACGCAATTAAATTAAATTCTTATTAACCTAAAAATTCATCCTTTTGGCACACCCTAGGGTCGATCACTAGGAGGACACTAACACACACTATCTTTCTATTATCACTATTTCAAATATAAGAAATATCAAAAAATAATACTAATATAAATGGGGGGATAATTTAAAATTCATACAATTTAAATATAATATATAATAATTCAATGAAATACAAAATGATGTTAGAAGAAAGAATATAAGTAGTTGTACTTAGGAGGTCTTGGTGGTTGATATCATTATTTAAAAGGAATATCCATATTCAAATCAATGAGGTGATCAAGACCTGTCACACCTCAACTTCTCAATTAAAATGTCATCACCCTATACTGAGACAACTAAATATGTGGTAATTACCTTCATAATTTCAAATTATAGAGCTCTTCTCTGACCATCACTACTCATTCCGTACTCCACCGTATGCACGAAACAAATAGCGATGGGAAGGATAATTTATAAATGAGAAGAAGAAACTAGTGGTAGAGAAAATAGGGAAAACTCTCAACATAATAGATTTAACCACCACACAAATTCACAGATTTGAATAAATATATATGAAATTAATTTACATGAAACTCAATCAAACCAACGTTCCCTCCCTTGAACAAGCGTCGAGGTTAGTTATCCATTTTTAGTGTAGTTGAGAAGGGAATAACGGTATGAGAATACATCAAATAATATAAATGGAAGAATGGAGGTATGAAGAAGAAATATAACTAAGGTATATTAAAAATAAGAAAAATAACTATTAAAATAAAAATACTGAACTCTTCCCCCTTGAAATGGGTATCCTTGTAAACAAGAGACATGACACATATTTATAGGTGAAATGGGTAACGAAATCTCTATTCAAATATGTCCTCCAGAATTTCGTAGCTGTTAAAACCATTAAATTCCTGAATTGGTTACTGGTACCTTCTTCAAATATCTTTCAATACTCATTCTTCATGCCTCAAAAAATATTCTACCTGACTGGTCCTTGTATGTTGGACTTAATTCTGTTTTAGTGTGGAATATTTAATCTGTCCATGAGACTCTTGGTATTCCACAACTCTGACTTCCCATTACATTATGGCCTTGTAATCAGCTGATTCAGACGTGACCTCCTTCATATCAGTTGTTAACTAATTTCTCCTCCATCTCACTGTTGAATTTTAGCTCCAATAGACATGTATAATGCGAGATACAGTCTTATCTGTAAAATATTGCAAATTTTCACATAGTTTACGAGGCCCAGATTATGAGCTTATTTTCGGCTTCCAAATGATTGATTTAGCTGGGCCTCCCGAAGGATGAAAATCATCCCATGATGTAAGTAAAGCTATAAAAAGTAATTTCACAATTTTGTTCCTTGTATATAATGATACAGTCAAAATAAAGAAGAATAAAAAAAATACATAAACCACAAAATTAATCCATTTTTGCATTTGAGCTCAAAATTCCACTAAAACCTAAAAATGTGACAATTGAAAATTTAATAACAATATGGTGGGTATTATAACATTAAAATATAGTATATAATATGTGATAATTATAACTTCATCACTCCCTAATACTTATTCCTTGCACTCCCGAGCAATCATAATATATCAGAATCAAAATTCACACAAAAATCAACAATGAGAAAACATCAATGATCTCTTTTCCAAAATGAAATTCTATCATGTATCCCCTATGAAAAACCATAACCAATAATTTTTATTCCTCACATTTTAATTTATTTAACCTCAAAAATCCATCCATGGACCAATCACAACCAACCTCACATTGAAATTTCTGTCACTCTACACTCAAGAGAATTTAAATCTGGAGTTTTTCTCATACTTGGAATGTCCATATATCACTATAGGCTTGTAACAATTATCATCTTCCCACAGTGTGAAACATGAAAATGAATTTTATCATGAGGACTTTTTCAGGTGAATTCTGTGTCTTTGGGTTGGTGGGAACATTATTGAAAATTTAAGACTGAAAAGAGGAAGTTAAACTCTGAAGTACAACACATGAATATTCAAGTGAAAAAAAAGAAATTACTAACTCAATACCCATATCAATGTGATAAAGATAAAAAACCCCATTTTTATATGACATGTGACATTATTTTTTTTTTATGGAGAATGAGATAAAAATTGAAAACAATGAAATAATGACCATCATTACCTTGAATTTAGATAGTTACATGAGTCTTAAAATTATATACAATGATAAATTCAATCTCATCTACTTTTATTCAATTTTTTCACTTTTTTGAAGGAGAACCACATGAAACAAATAAATCACAATAAAAGGATTACCCATGCCCATGTTTATCATTATCATCCACTTCCCAAAATGTTGACACACGCCTCACATCCACTATAAATGAAACACATCCCATGAATGCACAATAAAGGCCCTTCCCCCACACTAAAACTTGAAATATCCATTCAAAAATTCAAAGATTGTAGGTAGGTAAGGAAAAATCCACATGTAATGTGTCTTAAACCGATAAGGAAATTCATGGAATCTAAGGGCTAATGAAGGATATATGTAAAGGTAGGCCTCAATATAAAATATTAATAGCCAAACAAATGCCTCATTAATATCAAAAACATTCCATGAAAACCATTGCTTCAAAAGATAAAAGTCACAAGTTTTGGTTCTCACACAAAATCCAAGCATCTATCAAAAATCTATGGGTATTAGAAATAATATTTCAAAGTGGTTCAGAATACTTCACAGTACAGGAAAAATACTTGAGACAGTGTTTCATTGGCATGGATTTCAGAAATTTTTCAACTCATAAAAATGCTTGAAAATCCAATTCAATAAAATAGTTTCTCACATCAACAATCCCTTATAATACATTTATTCAAAAATCATTTCAACTCACTCAAAATCATCTGATGTGTGAAAAATGATCAGAGTATTCATTAAAGACAAATTTTTCTAAAAAGATGAAAAAAAAAGAAAACACACAGAACATAAATGTATGTTGATACTCCCCCCACGCCTAGATTTTAGTACCCCTCAATGTATCTGAAAAAAAGAATAATAAGGGAAGGAAAATAATGGGAAGGAAAGATACAACCTGACTTTATTTTTTAGTGGCATCATTGAGTTATGCTTTTAAATACAACCACTTGACCTAAAAGGAATTAAATAAAGAAAATATGGGAAAAATAAATTAAAATAAATAGTAATGGAAAAGAAAGAGGATAATTCTTGGTTTGACCCCCCAAGAGGGTGCCATGTTTTTAAAACCCCAAGGCAGGCAGTTACAGTGGTTTAACCCCAATCTGATGGTGGATGAGGTTTCTTAATCAGAAACCACCAGAACATATTTATTCAAATTATCCCCAACTTATACAGGTCTTGGAGGACCCAACATATAGATTACATAAGATCCTCCCCCTTTTCAGTGTGGTACATGTTAAAATATGGGGGAGGATAAAGAATGGGTCCTCAACTTCAGCCACAACTTCCTTGGCCACTTGGAATTCAACATCTAGGGATTTCTCATGTGATGTAGTTCCAAAAAATTCAAAAGGGAAGTCAGAAAATAATTTCACTTGGATATGATTAAACCATGACAAATCGATATAAAAATCTTCCCTTTCGTGTAGGTCATCTTGAAATGTGATCTGTTCAGGCAAGGCCACTGGGAATTATTTTTCACCAACGATTCTAATATCATTTTCCAAAGAAAGATAATGGTATAGATGTACTGATTATTCTTTAAAAAATATGGTAGGATTTCTTACCTTTTGGTATTCAACAAAATCTAACCAATGTTCATCCAAATTGTGTTTACCTCCCATAGTTTTATCAGCTGGCATGTAATCTTTAGGAACCTCTTCATGTAATGTCCAAGGAGAGACGATTGCATCTACAAGTTTAGTATTCATGTCTTCCATGTGTTCTTCAATATCATAAGTTGGTGGAACAACATTTACCTCTTCTTAATCATCTTCGTAATGTTGTTGTTGTCATTCCTACCATAGAACTTTAACTTATTCAACATTAGCTGCCAGCGATGCTACCACCTTGCTTGCTAGTTCATGGATTTTGAAAGTGTTTTGAATAATTGTGGAATCTTGTTCCATTTCAAACATATAAATATCTTCCCTTATATAAAATTTATAACTAGGCCATGAATATGAAAAATCACTAAAATAATCCTTCTAGACCAAAAAAACGAATGATATTCAATGAAGCTCTTATTTTTGATTTAGAATTTTTTTAATTTTTTTTAAGAAAAATAGTGTGTGTAAGCGTTTGACCTCCCTGGAAACGACGCCAAATTAATGAGAGTGGTTTGTTGCAAACAAAAATTAAATTTAATTCTTATTAACCTAATAATACACCATAGTGGCACACCCTAGGGTCGATCACAAGGAGACTATGAACACGCACTATCTTTACATTGTCACTTAATATCTAACTAATACCAAAAGATAATACTAATATAAATTGGTGGAAAATTTAAAATGCATAGAAAAAGCCTCAAATTAATTTTTTATTATATATGATTGATAACTCTTATTATAAACAAAATAAACTATTACAAGATGGGTATCACATGTTCCACTTTTATCCAAGACAAGAGAAGTAATCATATCCTCGAGGATCTGAATCAAATACTCCTTCTTAATCTTTTTATATTGATTGTATGATTTCCTCAACTTGAAAGGAGTTTCCATAACCTCTGGGATAATCCTCCAATACCCTAAGGTATATATAATAACCCTATACAAAATAATGGATGATGGAATACCATGTAACCTCAAAATATCATACAAAAATAGATTACCTAGATCATCAACCATAGTATAATCCTTAATCAGAACGAAATGAGAAGACATCATAAACCTATGATAATATATATATATATATATATAGAAATAATCCATCAGGGAATCTATGGTAATACAACAAAAAAAGACCTTTGATACCTCATCCCATTTCTATACCAACACTAGATAAGGTTGAAACTAATAATAGGGTTGGAAGTTATATACCATTATCCATTGTAATGTGTAATAGAGGTACACATAATATGTAAGGACATGCTTCATACATTTCCACTAAAATCATCCTTTCACGTCATAATAAGTCATCATTGTTCCGATAAAAACTACCCAAGGGGAGTTGTGACAATTCAACAAGACTAAACCCTTAACAGATGATGGGATGAAAACCCACTTCCAAAAGTTAATCAAACTATCTGAAGATATTGACCATCTAGAATTTGTCTTTCCACCATAAATAATTTCTCAAATTTGACAAAACACATTATCCTATAAATAAAACATAAAAAAACTCCAATATATTATATGATTACTAAACATTAATGGAAACTATACCAAAAACATTCTCTTTGGCATTTAATTGAAACTGAGAAAAAAACAATATACTTTTCTACTCCGTATTCGATTCATGAATAATATTTAATATTACATTTCTGCTAAGAGTTTCTGTAACGACATGTCCCTTTATAGGGGTGTAGATGAAGTCCAATTCAAAAATATAATGTTGTGATACCCCACAATATGAAAATAATATTAGTTTATTTTTTAGAGAATATATAAAATTAACACTTATGGTAATAAATTACTATAAACCTCTACCTAATAATATAGTTTCTCAATCATGTTACTATGTGAATTACTACACTGAGCCCTAAATTGTGATTTGAGTAATTCTTCTAATGCATAGAATGATAAGGATAATTATAGGTTATGATATAAACATCATGAATAATAATGCATCCCACCCCAGAACAATAAGTATCATAAAACACCACATACCCCTTACTGGGTTCAGTTAAGATCAAAATTGTAGTCCATGTCATAAGTTACTTCAATTCATTGAAAGAAGGCAGACACATTTCATCCTGTGTGAATTTTATTGCTTTTCTGGTAAGAGTATTCAATGGTGGAAATAGTTTAGATAAATCATCAACAAGTTGTAGGTAGTATCCAACAAATCCACGGAAGATCCATATCTCATTAACATTCAGTTTTTTTCTCCAAAAAAAAAAACCTTCACATTATCAGGATCAACTGATATTTGAAGTTTAAAAATTTTGTGGCGAAATAAATTCACTTATTGAATCCATGAACTATATTTTAAAATTTTCCATACACATAGTGACTTCAAACATTTTCCATAACCAAAAAAACGATGGTTCTTGTTCTCAAACATAAATCATGTATAAGCCCAAATATCATGCATGAACACGACCAAAAATGTTTGTAGATATTGATGTAATTTCATGTTCATAAAATCTATAAAAATAGATAAATAAATCATCAGACCAAAAGTCATAATATGATATTTATAATGGCCATACCATTTCTTGAAATATATCATTTCTCAAATATGTCTTCATATCAAAATATCCTACTTTGAGCTGTTGGTAACCTCTTAGAAGATAAATCTTTTAAAACCATGTTTCCCCATTTAATAAATCAAATAATATAATTTACATGAGTTAAACAGTTTTGGTTTGGAACAATGACACTATTAAATTATCAGTAGACCACACAAAACTGAGGTGAACCAACTTCATTCTGGGTAAAGAGCATAGGGGTTTCTCAAGGTGAAATATTTGGGAGAAGGAGTTTTTTTCAATAGGTCATCTAACTGAATCTTGTTTGGTAATGACCCAAAATTTTATAAAAGTAATTTATTCCCTATTATTGTTCTGTAACATAATATAAATTACATAAAATCACTTATAGATCTTAATAAAAAATTTATATGTAAATTCGAAATGAAATAAAAATAATATATTGATGTTATGAATCCAATACCGATGAAATTGTATCATGACTATAAGAATAGTAATATGACCCATAGGAATAGTATACCTACCAAATGAATCGTAACCACCTGTATGAAATTATAAATAAAATTTATTAATCATAAAAATAAAAGTGTAGTATAATTATATTATAGTCTAATTAAATTAATGTTTTCAAATTTATTAATAAACTATTTGTATTTCTATATTTCATTAATATTTGATTAAAATTTTATGATTTATTTAATAATATAAAATAAAATTTGATTTCATAAAATGTATTTATTATTCATTATATTTATTCCATATGATTTTAAGATAATTTCTGAATACCTTCAGTAAATTTTCAAGGTGCTATAAATCAGTTATAATTTTAAAATCATTATTTTTCAAGTAATTATTCTAACAATAAATTAAATTACACATATTTAAAAAATAATATCACTAAATTAGGTTAATTTTTTAATTGTACTTGTTAAAAAATGGTTGGGGTGAATTTTTTGTAATTTTATGAATTAAATGAACTTTTGGTGAATAGTGAAATATTGTGATTTATAGTATATATACATTATAATCTAAATACACTATTCACTGATTCATCACAAATTGAATAACCATATGTTTGTACTACTATTATCTAATTACTATATTTATTTTCATGAATCAACACTATTTATTTTAATGAGAAAAATTATAAACTAATGAATTAATTAATGTGAAAACACCCCTCTCTACAACTCTAAGTACCACCTCTCACACTAAATTCTCCACAAGCTTCTCATGCTTTTATACATGAAAACATTATTCAAAACACTCTTCCATATACCTTCCCCCACATCTAAGAGATATTTTAATCATCAAAATACCATGATCTTGAGGCTTGAGAAGGATCTAAAGATAGAAATGAGGCTTTAAATGCTCTCTATATTTTTAAAATTTCATTTAAATTTAAATTATTTTCTATTCTATAAACACAACCATTCATCCCAATGGAATGAATAACCCGGTAATTTTTATATAATTTAATTATATCATGTAAATGTAATATCCATTACTGATATCCTCCCTCTAAATATTTTTTTATAAAAATGTAATTGTTTCAAGTGATGTATCAATTTACGACTTCGTGGGCGATGCACTTTCATTTTACATTAACGCCATAAAGGATTTTATTATGAAAATCACAGTGGGTAAAAAATATTTTAATTTGTATTTTACAACCATATTTATGTTATGTTTCTATACATAATACTAAATGATAAATCCAAATGAATTCATTTGGGTTGAACAACGAAAAAATTGAACCTAAAATTAACATGGGTAACAGGTATCTAATAATTCATCCACCTTAAATATAACCAAATTCATTATAATATCAATAATAATTACGTAATATCATTAATAACATAAAATAAAAATTCAGGAAATTTACCATCATTTTACATGAACATCTATCCATGTATAAAGAAAATTAATAATGAAAACTAGGGAAAAAATGATCTCGAATAATGAAATTTAACTATATAACTCATCCAAAT
The DNA here is from genome assembly GCA_963277665.1 of Viscum album. NCBI lineage: Eukaryota > Viridiplantae > Streptophyta > Magnoliopsida > Santalales > Viscaceae > Viscum > Viscum album. Next base: position 607,241,845 of record OY728129.1, on the reverse strand, counting down.
GCCCATAAATAAAATTTTATAAAATATTTATAAAATATATGTATAATTATTATTAAATTTTAATTAATGAATCTAATGTTATTTTATATGAAATTAAATTGAAGAACATGTTTAGACACAAGGTATGTGGTATTCTCGAACCAAACTCTATTTCATTGGGGTTTCCCTCTATCGCCCATTTCATGTTGGGATGTTCCTTAAACAAAATGTAATAATCATTATATGACCATTTCTGGGAAATAAATGTTTTCTAATTATGTTTATAAAAAAAATACTATTTTCTAAGTGAAATATATTCTTTAAAATTAATCCCACCTTTTACTACAAGATATTGTTTCTCCTTCGCTGATTGTTGATAATTATTATATCAAGTATATTATTTACAATCCCATTTTATAACCCAATGGTTAGGAATATAGACTTTATGAAATTAAATCGATCTATTCCATTGGTTATATGATTTCTTAATTTTATATATTCTCTATGGTACAAACATGATAATGTAATGTTTATGATGTGACAGGTTCAACTACAATTATATTGTCTTCTAGTGAATTGGGTAATGTGTTGTATCTCATGAGAAAAGGTAAATATATAAGAACATGATGCAATATATTTTCACAACAATGTGGGTTATTTTACCAGTATGAAATGTTATTTAATATTTTTTAATTTATATAGTACATGATTTCCCTTAGTTCTTACTCTATTGATAAGGATCATAATCTTATGTCCTGATGTTATGATTATATTAACACCATGTTTTATTTTTTCATGTTATTTTCTATCCTCTTGGTGGGAGTTTATCTCATTGAGTTTTGATGTATATCTATAGGTTATTACATTTACTATAAAGAATGTGAAAAACTCTATGAAGCATGAGAATATGGAATTAAATAAATGTTCATGATTTAATTTAAAAATTTTAGGTATGGACATAAATTATCCACGACACTAAACCCTTGGATCATATCCATCTCATAATTGTATGTTTATTATCAATAAAACTATTTAATCTTAAAGATAGAAAAATAAGGTTATTATTGTGAGTATTATAGTAAAATTTTGTTAATTTGGGAATTGGGATTAGAGAATTTTTATGAAATCCAATTGTATCACGTTCTATATTAGTAATTACCCATGAAGCTTTGTTTTATAAAATTATAAAAATACGGATAATAAAAGGTATTAATTTACATATAATTAAAAAAAGGAATATATTATTTATTGATGACTAGATGTCTCGTTTTTTGTTCTAACAATTTCTTTTAAAAAAATTGGAATTAGGAGAAATCAAGTCAACAACCCATGCTTGGGATAATGTAGTCACTTCTTGAATGACATCCCCAATGATTTGGGAGGTGGAGTTAAATATGCCATGGTGATTATTACCCTATTATCTTATATAATTAACAATAAAAAATAATGTGGAACATCCTCCTTTACCTATGGGGGAGAAATAATCTATCGGATGTTTTATACAGTAACAACCAACACTCTTTAGTAGATCTTCTGATCCAATAGTTGTAGAACACTAGGTCTACTTGATGGAGAATATATTTTCTATTATTCACTATTATGTTATAGTGAATTTTACTAGATATTTATCGTCTAGATGGTGAGGTTGGCCTATAATGGTCATTCATTAAGAACACCAATCCTATGGGAAAATTCAATATATGATGTGGGAATACATAATGAATTTTTTTTGTTAACATGTGTTTCCCTTTAACTCATGAACAAAAACACATAGAGAATATAAGGATCTGAAAGAAAATAATGGACAATATGTCATGGCCTATAATGAAAATATCTCATGAATTTCATTGTATGCTTCTGTTTTTTATAAAAAATGATAGAAAAATTGATATATACTTTATCATTTTAACACCACACCATCAAAAGGCTCTATAATCTTGATTCATTTGGAGTGGTAAATAAGTTTTCCTATGTGATTTGAATGTGGATTTGAATATTTTAGAATTTTCCAATGTCTATGTTGATATGAAAAAAAATATGTAGTAATAAGTTGGAGGATATCCTGAGAATGGTGGAATTAAAATTCAACCACCCACTTGAAAAAAAATATTGGAAGAAGCGTCATGGGAATACCTCAAAGGGGTGGGAAAATTCATCATGTGTGGAAGAAAATGTCACGACCCGACCCTACCCAGGATCGATCCGGAACTACCCCAAGCCTACCTCCATTGGCCAATGGTAGGAGACCAGCGTCGAAGGCACAATTACTTGGGGATGCCTTTGCCTAAGTACATGTACACACACACACGCATCGCACTCAATGAAAAAGTGCATTGTAAAAGAGAAAAGAAAATTAATGTAAAGGGGAACTACTATAGATAAACCACATGTGTGCATCGACCTTTAAATAGTACAAAGAAAAAGCTGAAAAGAAAATGGGATAAACACATGACCAACAAGAAAAGTGAAACAACCTGGCAGCAGGTAAACAATAGAAAAACCACTGGAAGGGTCCCCCACCTAGAACCCTACTCCAACCACCGCACGCGGTCCAAGCTCCCAATATCCTATGCTCCGCTGATGTCACGACCATCCTCTCAGTCGTCTACAAGGGCACACCAAGTGCGTGCAAAGCCCAAGCAGGGGTGAGTATAAAAATACATCAGTAGGATACCCTGATGGCTCAAGGGAGCAACAAATGAGGTGTCGAATGGGGAGAAGTAGAGCAAACATGAAAAGGTAAGGATTACAACTGAGAGTGTAGTAATGAGTAAAAATAGAGTGTCTAGCTCAACCCAACAAGAGGAAAGAAGGTAGACTCATCCAAACACAAGGAGCTGGAAATGGTGAGAAGATGAACTTCTCGTCGAGTCTTCGCTACCTATAGAAGGATAGTATACTCGTCCAACCACGAGAAGCTAGACACGGAAATAACGTGGCATACTCAACGCGTATTTGCCTCTCCTGGAAGGAGAGTAACCAAACCCATGAAGTGGGTAATAGAACAAGGTATATACCTATACATATGCTCACTAAGAAGCCTGAACAATGTCATAAGGGGATCCCCATCCCATAGCTCATCCCAAGAAAAGTGAGTCTCCAACAGTCCCAGAAGTAAAAACCATTGATGCCCAGCATCCCGCACGTCTTCCCCAAACTACAAGTCATGGGTCTCAAATCACCACACCTCGACACTATCCACTTTGGGCGGCACTGACTTGCCCACATGGTTTTAAGTCAAATCAAAAGGACCCGTATCGGTGGAGAACGCGCCCCTCGTACTTGAGAGTTTCGGGTTTAGTGAAACCACACCTCGTCACTGCCCCACAATCATGATGTCTCCTCAATGTCAAGGTCGTTCCATCACTGACCCATACATCCAAGGGTCTCCCTCTGGTAATCACGGAGGAAAGCCACAGAATAGCCTAGTAGAAAGGACTGAGTCTGAGAAGCCAACGTGTGACCCACTGCCCAGCCCTGTTGGAGGGTAAACCCTAATACATCATCAGGTGACCAACTGCCTAGCCCTGCTGAAGGGTAAACCTAGAATAAGTCGACGGGTGACCCAATACCCAGCCCTTCTGTAGGGTAAGCCCAAAACAAGTTGACATGCAACCCAAATCCCAGCACTACTGGAGTGTAGACCTGAAATAAGAAGACGGGAGACCCACTGCCCAGCCCTACTGGAGGGTAGAACCTCAAGAGGCATCGGGTGACCCACTTACTAGTCTCTAATAGTGGGTAAACCGTGAGATGTCCATGATCAGCCCACTGCCCAGCCCTGTTGGACGGTAAACCCAAAGAATTCGTTGAGTAACCCACTACCCAGCCCTCCTAGAGGGTAAACCCAGAACTGCTCTAGCCATCTCTACTGGATGACACAACACTGGCCAACTAAACACGGAGTGGGTATCGCGCAATCATCCGTCTCTGAAACAAAACAAGGGAAAACCACTCAACCATGCTGATCTAAACCATCCAGCACAGAGTCGGAGGAAAACTCAACCCCACTGGTCAAAAATCGAGAACCGAGGGACCCTCTACGTCGAGAGAGGTCAAAAGTACGCAAAGCAGAACAGGAAACACACATGGGGCCCACACATCATGTGGCCCCAATTCAACCCCAACCAAGCACACAAACATTCTCAGGTATAAACATCCCCAACGTGTACCTCCAAGCATTCCCGTATACTCCCATTGTATACCACGTCTCCAGCCCTAAGGCTATCATGCACATGGCACCCCAGTGTCAACGCGAAGTGTGAAAACGTAACTTCTCCCACTTTCCACCTCAACGACCGTGGCATGGCCAACCACATCTCTTTAAATACCAAGATCAATCTCTCGAGAGTGTATGTGATCACACGCCAAGGGCCCGCTGCAAACATAGTAGGGGGAACCACCACCGGTACACCCTTCATGATTCCAGATTTAATAAGATCTCATAAGAGGCTCAGCTCACCTGAATAGATTACATCGTTGTAATACTCGTGGAAAAACATGGGAGATCAACTACTTAATTTCCTCAAACGGATATCCGACAGAGAATTCATCCAACACCTCTTTACGCCCGAACGACTTCCCGTGATCCCGAGCCTCAGCCCCGAAAACAGTTGGGCACATCACACCATTACGATCCCCTCGGTAAAAGACAAAAAAAGGACTTCTCTCCGGAGAGCAAAGGATATCTAGAGAAAAAGATGCATTCCGTTGCACCGCACATGAGCGGTACTATGTGGATCCTGCATCTCGGTCCTGAAACACCCCGAATGGATAGCACTGTTGCGATCCTCTCAAAAAAGTACACAAGATGAACTGTTCACTTGTCCAAAATGGACACCCAGTGATAAAGATGGAAATCACCGAAAACTCATGAAATGACCCTTGCGTGGCCTACACCATCACGCAGAATTAAAGCGGGTGTATTGCGCCAATGCAACGCCCTCAGAAAAACCCCAAAAAATTACTGCTCGAATACCCCGAACGGACGACCAAAGAGGAAGTCGATAAACACTTGTCACATCTCAACAGACGGCATGTAGGGCCCATGTTCAATTTTGGTTTCAATGCCTGAAACAACACTAGAAAACTACGGCTCGATGCCAAGGTCGGAACGCCACTGATGGTGCTCAATTCGGATATTGGATGTGTCTGCACCGTCCAATACAAGAATCTCAGGAAAATACGGTAACTACTTAACGGGGTGTAAGGCCACCGAGACTCTCATTTTGGGGATTAAAAATCCCCAAAACCACCTCAAAATATTTGTCGTATCTTAAGGGGCACGTCTCTGCAGACGGCGCACAAAACGGACTCCCGGTCTATGATTTATTAAATATAAACCATTTTCATAAAAATAATAATAAAATTATTATTATTATTATTATTATTATTATTATTATTATTATCTTATCATTTAATTTAATTTTATTATTATATATATTTTTTGGTCAGCCTGTTGCCAGCCTGGGTCCAAATATCCAAGTCTACTCCACCGACCACGCGGACCGCCCCCTGCGGGTCTTCCTCTGTTGGTCGCTCCCGTCGGCCGACGCCCCTGCTGCTGCCTGCTGGTGCTGAAGGCAGCCAAAGCCCCCAGCTGGCTGTCTCGTCGTCCTGCCTCCAGCCTCCTGTCATGGTGTGGTCCCCGCTCGCAGCAACACCTTGGCACCCTTCACTGTTCAGACACCCGCACCAACAACCGCCCAGCCTCCTCGCTCCAGTCGGACGCCCGCAGACGTGAACCGCCACCTTGCCGACTCGCCCGCAGCCTCTGTGGACCACCATCGCAGGTCAGTCGGGCAGCCCAAAACAAATGTCAGAAACACTTGTTTTGGCCGGAAACATACTCCAAAACCCAATGCCTTTTGGCAAGCTTTGTGATCATCTCGAGGCTCAGATTTCAAATCCTAGATATGAATTGGATAGGTTATAAAAACTACTATGTGATTATGGTGTTTGTACGAATATTAGACAGAGACTCGATGCAAGATAAGAAACTCAAATATAGATTTAGGAATTAAAATACGAACCAAGAACCCTACCCCGTGGGCGTAGCCCGAAGCTTCGATGTCGATCTGCTGACCACCGCACATGGAGAGGAGGAGGTGATGGAGGAGAGATTCTTGAGGGGCTATCCTTGTTGAGGCATCTTCTTCCAGGGAGCTCTAAAATGAGGAGGAGAGGATGAAGTTAAGGCTTTAAGTAAGAATTAATTAATTAAAAATTTTAATTAATTAATCTTTAATTTAACCTGCATCTGAAACCCTCAAGAGGGTCGAGGTTACACCTCCCCTAGGGTAAACACCACCTCCTGAGAACAACAGCTGTCTTGAAATTTTAATCTAAGACACCGATAAAAAGATATTGACATCTATGCTCGAGGCCGCCAAATTATGAAAACGCCCCTAAGGCCATTTTTCATAGACGGATAGCGCCCTCGAATATTACACACCTCTCATGGTAAACGACACGTTCCAAACTCAACGGTGCCCTCAGTTTTCAAATCCAAGCCACCGTTTGAGAGATACCTGAGTTTCACCATTTAACGAATTAATTAATTAATTAATTAATTAATTAATCTGTTTAACATTCGGAAAGTGAGAGAGGGGTCCAAACATCCCATTCTGACATGTTTTATGTCGATCCTAGGGTAAACACCCCATTCTGGACCCATCCATACACTCAGATCTCTAATCTGAATAACTACTTAGGAGTTATCCCATTTATTTGGCATTTCCAGCGTGAACACAATGAATATTTAATTCTGTCCACACCGGGGCTCGTAATCGCATGCTGTCTGAAGGCGCTGCTCTGAAATATCATCAAGAATATTCCAAAGTATTTCACGTCAAAAAACGGGTTCTTACATCATTCCCTACTTCAAATGTTTCATCCCCAAAAAGAAAAACCAGGAAACAAATCTGGGTACTAAGCCCACACCAGGCTCTCCCGTACCTAGAAGAACTCTTGCTCATTCTCGCGTCACCACTCAAAGACCAAAGGATTTGATCTATTCATGCGAGGTCAGCCATTACTGATGACATTCAGAGGAGCAAGCACAATCTCCTCAGGTAAGCCATGCGGGATACGTCGTGCACCCACACCCGACCTTTGGGTTAGGGCAAGGCGGTAGGGAACCTTTCCATCCATTTTCATGGTCTCACATGGCCCAAAGGCACTCGGCGGTAGCCAGCCTCCCCGATCGAACCTCTGTATCACATGCCGCGACTGTAATCACCCCCTGCACCTAGAAAAAGGCCCGGTGATTCCCTCATTCAGAATATCCATATGGTGGAACACTCAAGGATATCTGGTCACGCAATATTTCACAGTCGATGTCTCTCAACCAAGACACTATTACACACTCGAAAGGGAAAGGAGTCGACACCATCTACTAAAGAGAAAGGTCCCACACCTTTTACCTTACCAACACAGGGTTACACAGATGTCACGCACCACCGTGGTAACAACCCAAGCAAGGAACATGGAGAAAAGATTTTTACACACAAAGTCTATCAATTCTAATACAAAAATTATAAGATCTGTATAGTGTACCTCTGATCACCTCATGCTCTGCAGGATCATAGATATTCAAGGGTCGTGGCTGTCTGTGGTCCCAACTGTCAGATCCCGGAGCCCGACGTGGACCAACTAGTGATGATGGGAAAATACTTTAAATTCGTCCCCCACTACCAGCTCCTCCCACTCTTCTTCTAGCACCACCTCTATGGGTACTACTCTGATCATTTCCCTAGCTCCATTTTGGTGGTGGACCTCCTGCCTGCCCGAAGCTCTGTACATGCCTGGTCAGGCAGTCCTGTGCCTGGTGACCTCGCCCATTACACGCATTACACCGACTCGATCCGGGCTGTACTGGTTCCCTCGGGCGCCAATATGGTGTACGACCATTCCCCTGGGTCCGGTTGTCAGAAAGCCACATGCGTTGAGGTTTTTCTTATCGACACTCGCTAGCTGCGGCAGACGTCTCGTCTCCAACATGCCTACTACCACCACCAACTCTAGAACGTGACAGAGATCTCTCTGTCACCAAAAACTTCTCTAGCACCCTGACATATGTCGAAATGACCAAGGGTATAATATCAACATGAATCCCTTAGCGGAGACCCTGCTCAATCTTTCGCGCTCAGCAGTTGCCGTCGTGGACCATGTCCGGGTAAAATCATGCACGGTCTACAACAGTAGCAGCATACTCGGCCAGTGTCATCCCTCCCTGCTAAAACTAGAAGAGATTCTGAATACGAACGGAGTGAAAGCAGAAGGGGAAGAACTCCACACAAAACAACAACATAAACTCTCCCCACGAAAGCGACGAGATGTCATGAAACTGAGTCATCAGACTCCATCAACGCCAAGCGGATCTGCGAAAAAGGTTGGCTGCCAAGGACACTCTCTGATCTGCCGGCGTCTGCACAAGCCTGAAAAGGTGAAACACTATCTCAAACCAAACCTCTACTACCTGAGTGTATGGTTAACCACTAAACATCAGTGGTCTTTTCTTCTGGAACTCGCGGACCGCGCTCAACCTGCGCTCAAGCTCAGCCAGCTTTGATGAAGCTATCTGCTGCTCAACAGGTGGGGGTGCTGCTACCGGCGCACCTGGAGAATGGGGCTCACATGATGGGTCCTGGAATGAGGCCACGTAGCTCACAGGGTCATCGCCACACACCAAAGTTAGTTTATTGGATGACTGTCTTCGTAGAGACATCCTGAATATTATCAAGGAGTGCCGTAGTCAGATGAGTATATATGTATATACCAATAACAATGATGGGGAGATGACTCAAGAAGGATAGCCAAATACTCAATCCTACGTGATGCACAAACCAATTTCCATGCAACAAATGTCTCAGCATGCCGAGTCGACAAGCAGGTTATCAGGGTCCTGGTGAAAGAATACGTCGGCCGTCGCACCATCCCTGGACTCCCTGGCCCAAGAGCTGCTCTCGAGACATGTTAACACTGTTTCCCAATATCCCAACCAATTCCTTTTTTTAGGAACATCAGAACATCATCCAAAGGAATGAACCACCTTTGAGACCATGTTTTCATGACCCAACGCTACTTGGGCTCGAGCCGCAACTACCCCAAGCCCGCCTCCATAGGCTAGGGACTAGCGACCAGTGTCAAAGGTAGAATAACTCGGGGAGGACTTTTCCTAAGTACCTGTACACACACATGCGGCACAATCAATGAAAAAGTTAAGAGAAAAAGGGAAAAGACAAGTAATGTAAAGGGGAACTGCTATAGATAAACCACATGTGTGAATATACCTCTAAACAGAACAAAGAAAAAGCTGAAAAGAAAAGGAAAAAAACACACGCCCAACCAAAAAAGTGCCACAACCCGGAAACAGGTAAACAACAGAAAAACTGCTGGAAGGGTCCCCCACCAGGAACCCTACTCCATCCACCGCATGCGGTCCAAGATCACAAACTCCTATGCTCCACTGAATTCATAACCAACATGTCTTTCATTTGCAAGTGCACACCAAGTGCGGGAAAATCACAAGCTGGGGTGATTATAAAATTACTTTGTAGGATACCCCGAAGGATCGAGGGAGAAACAAAGGAGGTACCGAAGGTGGGAAGTAGAGTGAAAGGGAAAGGTAAAAAAGTAAAACTGAGAGTGCAGTAAAGAGTAACAGTAGAGAGTCAAGCTCAACCCATGAAGAGGAAAGAATTTAGACTCTTCCAGACACAAGGAGCTTAAAATGGTGAGAAGATGAACTTCTCGTCGAGTCTTCACTACCTATAGCAGGATAGTAGACTCATCCAACCACGAGAAGCTAGACACAGAAATAACGTGTCATACCTCGTGTGTCTTCGCCTCTCCTAGAAGGAGAGTAACAAAACCCAAGAAGTGGGTACTAGAACAAGGTATATACCTATACATATACTCAACAAGAAGCCCGAACAAGGTCATCAGGGGATCTCCATCCCGTAGCTCAGCCCAAGAAAAGTGAGTCGCCAACAGTCCGAGAAGTAAACACCATCGCTACCCAGCATCCCACACAGCTTCCCTGAATTACATGTCAAGGGGCTCAAATCACCACACCTTGACACTATCCGCATTGGGCGACACTGACTTGCCTGCACGGTTTTAGGTCGCGTCACAAGGATGCTTCTCGGTGGGGAAAGTCCCCCTTTTTCTTGACAGTTTCGGGTTAAGTCAAACCACACCTCTTCACTACCCCATAGTCGAGAGGTATCCTCAATGTCAAGTTCGTTCCATCACTGACCCATACAACCAAGGGTCCCGATCCAGTAACCAGGGAGGAAAGCCACAGACTAGCCTAGTAGACAAGACTGAGTCTGAAAATCCAACGGGTGACCCACTGCCCAGCCCTGTTGGAGGGTAGACCTAGAATACGTCGCCGGGTGACCCACTACCCAGCCCTGCTGGAAGGTAATCATGGAACAAGTGGACAAGAGACCCACTGCCCAACACTAATGGAGGGTAGACCTAAATCAAGATGACGGGTGACACACTGCCCAACCATACTAGAGGGTAGACCCTCCAGAGTTATCGGGTAACCCACTACCTAGTCTCTGCTAGAGGTTAACCCCTGAGAAGTCCATGAGCAACCCACTACCCTGCCCTACTGGTGGGTAAACCTAAATAAGTCGATGAGTAACCCACTACCCAGCCCCACAGGAGGGTAAAACCAGAACTACTCTGTTCATATATACTGGATGGCACAACATTGGCCAACCGAACACGGAGTAGGTATCGCACAATCATCCGTCTTCAGAATACAACCAGGGAAAACCATTCAACCCTGTTGATCTAAACCATCGAGCACAGAGACGGGGGGGAAAACTCAACCCAGCTGGTCAACAATCGAGAACCGAGGGACCCTATACATTCCGAGAGGTCAAAAGTACGCAAAGAAGAAAACGACACACACATGGGTCCCACACAACATGTGTACCCAATTCAACCCCAACCAAGCGCAAAAAAATTCTCACATACAAACATCCCCACTGTGTACCTCCATGCATTCCCGTATACTACCAGAGTATACCACGTCGCCAGCCCTGTGGCTATCATGCACACGACACCTCAACGTCAATGCGAAGGGCATAAACATAACTTCACCGACTTTCCACCTCAACGGTTGTGGCAAGGCCAACCACATCTCATTAAAACACAACATCACTCTCTCGAGAGTGCATGCGATCACACGCCAAGGGCCCGCTACAAACATAGTAGGACAAACCACCACCGATACACACTTCATGCTTCCACATTGAATGAGATTGAATACGAGGATCCGCTCGCCTGAACAGATTACACCATTGTAATCCTCGTGGAAAAAACGTGAGATTGACTACTTACTCGCCTCAAATAGATATCTGACGAAAAAGTCATCCAACACCGCTTTACACCCAAACGACGTCCCGTGATCCTGAGCCTCGACCCCAAAAACAGTTGGGCGCATCGCACAATTGATATCCCTTCGGGAAAACACGTCAAAAGGACTTCTCACTTGAGTGTAATAGATATCTGGAGAAAAAGATGCATTCTAGTGCACCGCTCATGAGCGGTGCTATGTGTGACCCGCATCCCAGTCCCGAAACACCACAAACAGATTGCACCATTGTAATCCTCTTGAAAAATTACACAGGATCGACTATTCACTTGTACAAAACGAACAACTATGGATAAAGCTGGAAATCACCGACAACTCCCAAAATGACCCTCGCTTGGCCCGCACCATCATGCATAATTAAAGCCGTCAAATTGAGCCAATGTAATTCCCTCAGAAAAACACCCACAAAAACTGATCACATGCCCCGAATGGATGACTGACGAGGAAGTCTCTAAACGCTCCTCGTAGCTCAACAGATAGCTCGTGGGGCCCACATATCAACTGTGGTTTCAATGCCCGAAACAACACTGGAAAACTCTGGCTCGACACCAGGGTCGCAACGCCACTAACGGCCCTCAATTCGGACATCGAATGTGTATGCGCCATCCAAAACAAGAATCTCGGGAAAAAGTGATAACTACATAACGAGGTGTCGCGCCACCGAGTCCCTCGTTTCTGGGATTAATAATCCTCGAAACCACCTCAAAATATTCGTCGTATATTAATGGGCGCGTCACTGCAGACAATACGAAAAACAGACGCCCGGTCTATTATTTATTAAATATAAACCATTTTCATAATAATGATAATAAAATTATTATTATTATTATTATTATCTTATCATTTAATTTAATTTTATTATATATATATATATATATATCGGTCAGCCTGTCACCAGCCTAGGTCGAAAGACCTAGGTCTTCTCCACCGACCACGCGGACTGCCCCCCGCGGGTCTCCGGCTGCCACTCACTCCCATCGGTGAACGCCCCTACTGCTGCCTGCTCACGCCGAAGACAGTCGAAGCCCCTAGCTGGTCGTCTCGCCGTCCGGCCTCCGGACTCCTGCTGTGCTGCGCTACCCTCTCCCGGAGACTCCCTGGCCGCCTCGGCCGCTCAGACACCCACACCGATGACTGCCCAGCCTCCTCGCTCCGCTCGGACGCCTGCGGCCATGAACCACCTTCTCACCGACATGCCCACAGCCTCTACGGACCGCCACCGCAGGTCAGCCGGACCGCCCTAAAAAACATCGGAAACATTAGTTTTGGCCTGAAAAATACTCAAAAACACCTTTCATTTCGCCAAGCGTTTTCAATCATCTCAAGGCTCGGATTTCAAATGAAAAATATGTGTTGGATAGGTTATAAAAACTACTATGCGTTTATGGGGTTTGTTCGAAGATTCGAAAGAGATTCGACCCAAGATAATAAACTAATAGAGGGATTTAGGAATTGAATTTCGAAGCAAAAACCCTACCCCATGGGTGTAGCCCGAAGCTTCGACATCGATCTTCCGACCACCACAGTTGGAGAGGAGGAGGTGATGGAGGAGAGATTCTTGAGGGGCTCTCCTTGTTGAGACTTCTTCCGCTAGGGAGCTCCAAAATGAGGATGAGAGGATGGAGTTAACGATTTAAGTAAGGATTAATTAATTAAAAAGTTTAACTAATTAATCCTTAATTTAACCCGCATCTGAAACCCTCGACGGGGTCGAGGATAAGCCCCCCCTAGGGTAAAAACCACCTCATGAGCACAACGACGGTCTTAGAATTTTAATCTGATACACCGATCAAAAGTTATTATACCCTACGCCTGAGGCCGCTAAATTATGAAAACGCCCATGGGGCCATTTTTCACAGAAGGACCGCGCCCATGAAGATTACACCCATCCTAGGGTAAACAATACGTTCCGAACTCAACAGTCTCCTCAGTTTTCCAATCTGAGCAACCGTTTAAGATATACTTGAGTTTCACCATTAAATAAATAAATAAATAAATAAATTTATCTGTTTATCATTCCAAAAGCGAGCGAGGGGTCCAAACCTTCTGTGTCGACATGTGTTATGTCGTTACTAGGGTAAACACCCAATTATGGACCCATCCATACACTCAGATCTATGATCTGAAGCACTGTTTAGGATTTATACCATTTATTTGGAGTTTCCATCGCGAACGTATTGAAAATTTAATTCCGGCCACACCGGGGCTCGGAATCGAATGCCGTCTGAAGGCGCTACTCTAGAATATCATCAAGAATATTCCAATGTCTTTAACATAAAAAACTGGGTTCATAAAAAAAAGGCCACCATAATCATGAATGTTGAAAATATATGAGGATGCAGAATAACATGGTGGAAGAAAGGAGAGCACCCCCCACCCACATTCTAATGTTACAACTGGAGGGACTTATAGATGTATAAAATCTAATGTAATAAACCATAGGTCATCAAGGGTAATATGTTCATGAAACCACAAAATCCAATGGCACAGGAAATGATTATTATATCACTACTATGGATGTGAATCGAGAGAATGAATTCATACATGACACTGTTCCTATTAACTAATTAATTGAATAATTAATATTAGTTTCTGGTTCTATGTATTCTTTTATATATTGAAAGTTTTCATTAACAATTGAATCAATGCCTCGTAACCTTAATGCAAGGTTGTCCGTAAAAACTATGATTTGTTCAAAAATTTCATCCTCAGTGTTAGCTGCTTTTCGTATTAGATTATGTGGTAATATTCTTCTAAAAAATATCACAATAATTCCCTTTATGTAATTCGAATCAATATTTTGGATGGATTTTCTCTCATTATATAGAGCCCATATAAACATTCATGTAATGGAAACATATTTTAATTTTAATGACAATCCCATGGTCCACAAAAAATTAAAGAATGATCATGAATGTTCATTTGAAAATACTTCAACTGTGTGGATGTTGATTCTTTGTAATGAATCGTACCTTACACAAATTATTTAGTCAAAGGAATATATCAACCTAGGGGAAATTAAAATTGTAAGAGAATATAATGGTGTATTTCTGAAAGAGTTACCCAAATTTCTCCTAGATAATGATATATAGTTTTCAATTGAACTCATTCCCAGAGCAACTATAATCTCAATGTGTCTCTATAAAATAGATCCTATTGAACTAGAGGAGTTACAGAAGATGATGTATGATCATTTGAAAATAATTATCATATTCTCTAGTGTGTTACCTATGGGTGCACCAGTTCTCTTTTTCAACTATAATGATGGATCAATTTTTCTTTGTATCGATTATCAGGATCTCAAAAATATCACCATAAAGAACAAGAATCAAATTACAAAAATTTATTACATGTTCGATTTGCTATGATGAGCTCAATACCTCTAAAAGGTGGATCTTCATTCTAGATATCATCAATTAATGGTGAAGAAGAATGATATTCACAAGACTGACTTCCGTAGAAGGTATGGGTACTACATGTTTCTGGAAATTCCTTCCACACATACTAATTCTCCTACATTATTCATGGATTTTATTTGTAAATTCTTTATATAATACATATTCTAATTTATGGTTGATTTTATTGATGTTATTATAATATAATATAATAGAAATGGGTAAAATGAAGAACATCTAAGGCTTCTGTAGAAAATGTCATGGAAGGAGATATTATATGTCATGTTTAGGAAGCGTGACATTTGGTTGTAGCATGTTTCATTCTTGGGATAAATGATCACATGTGAGGAAATTATTAATAACCCTTAAAATACAAATGCAATAAAGGAATGTCCAAGACCATCTAGTGACATAGAAATATGTAGTTTTCATGGATTATCTGGGTACTGTCAATGTTTTGGGTAAAATTTCAAGTTATTTTCATGATTAATAACTATTTTTACAATGGAAGGGGTCATGTATTTCTATTTAGTAGAATTTTCAGAGAGATTCCAGTAGCTGGAGAAGAGCCTAATCACTACACCTGTACTCACATTACTGATAAGTGGAGAAATTATTGTGATACACATTGACGGTTCAATGAAAAGCTTGGGATGGTTACTCATAAAAATAATAATGTGATATCCTAAACCACATTTCATATGTATACCCATTAGAAGAGCTACCCAATACATGGTTTGGAGATAGAAATGGTTATTCTATACCCTGATAATCAAGTTTCACTAACTTAATGTTGAGAAGTGCTACATATATAACAATCACTAGAGCCTAAAGTATATACTCACACAAAAGGATATCAACATGAATCAAAGGTCATTTTTAGATATAATCAATTTCTACAATTTATCTATTCAATATCATCTCAGAAAGATGAAAAAGATATATGATGTTGTACAAAGATAATAACCTTCTACTATATCAGCATTGTTGATTGGGAGGGACCATATCTTCTTGGAAATGTAGAGGTTATATATGAAAATAATAACAACAGGGAGTACATCTCATCATACCCAAATTATTTCCCAATCATCTATACAATATAATATAAAGTTGGAACATAGTAATAATCTGAATTCACTAAAGAAGGTGAATATAGTAATGGGAGTGAAACATCAAGAGTTACATAATGATTTTGATGGTGAGATTTAGTTTGGAATATGGATCTTTGTGACTTCATCTTAGGGGATAAAGAAGGACCTATTGGATAATGTGCATAGCTAACAAATCTATATTCATTTAGGATGTACCAATATGTACTGATATCTCTACGAACATTTATAATAGAAAACATGAAGAAATAGATTTATGAGTGTATCTTGTGGTGGTTAATATCTAATTTCATTAATGTTGTGTGATATATGTCAAAATAGATGATGGAACCATTTTATATACCCATATAGAAAATGGAGAAAGTCAATATGGTCTGTATTGTTGGTCACCCAATGATATCCAAAATATATAATATGGTATGGGTTGTAGTGTACTGATTTAACACAACTATCTACTTTATCCATATTTTGGAAGACCTCTCACTTCATCAACTTTAAAATATATATTTTGAGGAAGTGGTGAGACTCCATGGAGTTAAACACTCAATTGTATCTGATTGTGAAATCAAAATTCTAGTGGATTCATCCACATGCTTTGTGTATTGAAATAAATTCATCTCAGTCTATCACCCCTAAATGGATGTCCAATATAAATGTTATATTCATTTTCCCAATGATATTTAATTTATAGGTTCATATGGATCCATCTAAATACTTGAGTGGAATCTACTATTGTATGAGAACACAACCAAAGAGAGTTATTGACCCTCTACTTCACACCATAATTTTTTTTGGTCATCTGAATAACTTTATTTATAAATATCAAAAATCCTTCATTTCATCATACAATATTTTGATTGGGCCTTAATATAACCTAGGAAATGTATTTTTACAAATCCTAAGGATGATACATCAATAAGAGGTAACATTCTTCATTGAATATTTTTATTTTATTTCTTCCACAAAATAATTCCATTAAAAATATATATTCTAATATAATAAACCAATAATATTGCATATAATAATATTTTTTATTTTATTTCAATGACCAACATCCATCACCACTTCTATATAATGGGTTTCAAAATCCCCATTCTTTTATACTACAGACCACGACCACATGAACTAATATTTTTCATTTTCCCATTACCACCTACCACTATAGGGTTTGAAGATGAATATAATGTATATATAATATATTAATAATATATTATAACTCTATATTAATTATATCATATATGATCCCCTTTTACATCCCACTCTATGGTTATATGATAATGTCGCTCGTCTGTTCATTACACTATTGACTTGCTAGGTGATGTGATTATTCGGTCAAAAACACATTACATAGAATTTAATAAGTAATAGTTTAATGATTATATGTGATATACATTATATATTATTTATATTCATGAAATCATTATCATTCTAAAATGATAATATATCATTTTACTTTTTTTATGATGAAAAATGAAAACATCATTCGTTTACGTGCAGGCTACCACCTTCACAAAGAAACGTGACTCTATTATGATCACCACAACTCATAATTTATATATATAAATTAATATTTAAAGAAAATATATTTTATATATTGTTAGACCATAATATTTTTAGGAGATAGGTTATTTATTTTTTAAAAAAACATTATTTTGATGCCTTGTTTTGTACACTACACCAAGATAAGATTGTGCTACATGCAACACCAACTAAATATTATTATGTTACATTATATCCTAGCCATTATAATGTTGGGTATGAATAGTATTAACATTATTATGAAAATAAACTTCACACATGTATATAAAATTAATTATTTTATGAGACATTAATTTTAACTAAAAATAAAATACTTTTTAATTAAAAGGAATTGATTTTATGAATAAATATTTAATTGAAAATAAGTGAGTCGTTAAAATAATAAATCAACTCTTGATTAATTTTATTAATGAAATGTATATATATATATGGAAATGTATATGTATATATAAATATATATTTTCAAACTAATTTTTATAATTCATTTTATATGTTTTTTAGACATGATATAGGACAAAATTCAAATTTTCAGACAAAATATTATCATTCAAAAAATGCAGTTTTTCCACTTTTTAATGGTGCACCAATACTATACCATGTTTTAACACCTTTTTATATTATATTTTAAAAAAATAAAATTATTAATTTGGAATTTGGATAAAAAAATTTACATTATATTATATTATGAATAATTTGATATGCTTAATGTTTTGGTCAATATTAAAAATATAAAAAAATTTAATCGAAAATAAATTAATTTCACCTAAATAATTTATATGGCTATGTTATATAATTTAACTGTTTAAAAATATGATTATTCTATTATTATAAATTAATATAATGTTGTTCATTGGAATTAATATCAAAAAAATTGAATTAGAAAAAAATGAATATTTGTAAGGATTTATCTTTTAAACTTCATTTTGAAATTCAAAAAACAAGATTAATTTTAAATTATTTACTAATAATTCATTGTTTTGAATTTATAAAAATGTATTATTGATTTTGAACCGATACGTCCAAATTATATATATTTAGTTATTTATTTTTGGGTATCATGTATAGTCACTTCTGCAAATTTTATTAAAATATTGAAAGGGTAAATAAGTAATTAAGGGAAAAATAATATTATTAAATTACCATCAAAATTGTCATAATATCATTTTTTGAGTTTTTTTCGACCATATTCATCCTTTTTTCTAAATTGTATCTTTTAGAATAGACTTGGATGATATGAGGACATTTAATATATTTTATTTCTGTAAAGGTTAAAAAAGACGTACTCAACGTTTAATAAATATATCATTTTTAAATATTAGGTTATACATTAGAAAAGTTATAAAATATAATCATACTTTAAATCTAAAATTATTTTCATTCTCATGGTAATTCATTTTTAATTTATAAAATAAATAATGACTATAAAGGCTTATTCATTGATAATGTATATATTATTTAATTGATGAAAAATAAATAAAATAATACTTATTAAAATGATAAAAACCTCTAAAAAAATTTGACCAAATGTTATTGGCCTAGTATATATCAAAAATAATAAAATAATAGAAGAGTTATTAACTATTTGGATCTATATGGATGATATTATGACACTTATCATATTTATTTAATGTAATTTTTATGATGTCACGTTTGTATTATAATACATATTACAAATTTAATATAGGATTTTCTACAAGATATATTCATCAATTAGATTTATTACTATTTATAATGTTTTATATTCATCAAAGTATTTTATTTTTAATATTTATTAAATAAATAATTATCTTAGATATTTATGCAAAACTGCTGTAGAAATTTGTTTATAAATTGAATATTAAATTAATGTAAATAAAAATAAAAAAATTAATATATTTTTTTAATTAATATATTTTATAAGTTTCGTAGAAATCCTTGACCCCATTGGGATATTATTAAATTACAGGTTCTAGGATAAAATAATATTATGATATTAAAAAAATGATAAATTACATAGTGTAGAAATTGTTACTATTGATTTTTTTTCAAAAATAATATATAATTTAATATTTCAAAAGAATAAAATAATTTAAAAAATATATAATAATTATGATATGAGTAAACTATTATAATATATTAATTAAGTCTCCTATTTATCTAATATAATTAAATATTCCATCCACCTATATTGAAATTTCTAATACCATTGTTAAAATTAAATAGAATAACTATGTTTTAATTAAAAGGATATAAATTAAATTGATAGATAAAATTTTACCAAATTTATTTTCTTAGTGAGATTACACACTTATATGATCTCAACTTCTAAACTAGTACATGTTTTTATTATATGTTTTTAATTTTGTTATAAATTAATAATTTTGTGGATTTTCTCTGTGCCCCTCACCTCAATTATAAAATGGAACATAAACCCTAACAACATAAAATCACATTGATCCTTTAATCATTGACATAATATATGAACTTACATTTTATACATCCATATATACATTCTATAGGTTATTTTATTCTCAAAAGGCCAACTCGTGTGCTATTAAATGGAGACCTAGAGCAATCTCGTCAAATAAAATGAAATCCCCTCTAGAAATTCTACAAAACATATTTCTTCATCAACTACCTTGTAATGTGTTTCCCTATTATAATTTAATTACTATAGTACCAGTTATATACTCAGATGATATTATTATTATAGTATAACCATATTCTATCTTGTATCCATCGTATGAAAAATGGAATCACCATACATGCGTATGTACAAATAACGGTCTCCCCGTCGTGGTGTAATAATCATTTCTCCACCACCTTAGAGGGATGGGTATAATTATATATATAATAAATATATATTATTATTATTTCATGATATTGACTCTGGAATAATATATATACCACCCAATTCCATACCATTATATATTTAAGGCAATGATATCGTCATCATCCGTCCATGTGACATGTTGTCTCCACGAGGTGATGTGATTCATTATACATGATCTTAATTAAAAAATTATTATATTAATGTTTAGAATGAATAAATATGATATATATTATATTAATATCATAATTTGAGTTATAAATTTATATCTTAAGATTATTAACATGATCTTATCTGAAAAAACATGCATAAAAAATAAATAAGTTAATACTTAAAAGATGAGTGATAAAGTTATTAACATATGGGTTGAAATATGATCACATATTATATCATAAAAATGATTATGATTCTAGAATATGTAAATGAAATTATTTAAACCATTGTATAGGAGGTTCAGACACATATGAATGAACCAATTCCAATGGTAATGGAAAATTTTGAAATATCATTATCATATATGATTTTCTTTATATACCTATATACTGGGCTATATTTATCATCCATGTCCTTGCTTCCTAAATATCTTTTCAAAGATATTATTTTTTCCCTCCTAAAAGTTTTTAATTTCAATTTTAAACACTGCTGAATTTTTAATAAATGGTATGAATGGAATTTTTTTTCATTATTGATACGTGGTATTTTTGACTTTTTCACAAAATGATAATAATTATTTATTTTAACATATATGTCATCAAATTTTTTTATGTTTTAATAATTCCATATTTCTATGAATATTTATTTATAATGTTCCATTTTTATTTTTAAATAAATTATATTTTTTCCAAATTTCGCATTATTTTGAGAAAATAAAACTTTTTTGATGATAAAAGGACATTTTATTACAGAATTAATTTCAATTATTCAATAAAAATTATTTTCTATATAATATGAAATTATTTAATGGGGTTTTATTTCTTGTTTATTTTCCCAATTATTACAATTTTTTGATTATTTTATGTTGTATTAATATTTATGAAATCCATTTTTATTATATGGATGATGTGATGATGGAATGATGTTTAAGAAATCCATTTTATCCAATGGGATATTCTAGTATGAATGATTTATGTTTTTATAGAACACGTAATAATTATTTAATAATGTCATAAGTGGGACCTATATATCATTTCAATAAATTAGTCGATGTTTTATATCTCATTAGAGAGATATTACTTGAACATGAATTGATTTCAGTTCTGTAATATAGGGATGGAATTATATGTGATATCATTTCTTGAATACATGGCTAGAACAATATGTAAAATCAATTCCGTAATACACGGTTGGAACAATATGATGACCCAGTTTAGTAATACAATGTTGGAGTGAGGTGTGAAATTGATTCAGTAAATTAATTTTTCCACTGTGATAATTTTGGCAGTTATCATTGGAAAATATATAAATAATTTTTTATTCTTATGTGTTTTTAACAATTCCATGCTTCATTATAATGCATTTTTCTCATGAATAGTATTCCTTAATAATTTTTGACTTATAAACTTTTATGATTTATTCCATTACCCATGATATTGATAAATGATTTACATGGTGTGATTTTAAAAACGTATTTTCATGTTTATACATTCTTATGTTCGTATTCGGTTTGATATTTTCCTTGTTTACCCTTTTTGAGCATCTTATCTGATAGATTTTTATGTTTCCTTCCCACGAGATGAAATGAAGTGTATTTTGTTTGATGAGTGAAAAAGTCTTTCATGTTATGAAGGAATGAATAAGAGATGATGTAGATGATTTATGAACAATTTTTTTTGTATCACATTTTTTTATGAAAACACGTGAATACAGACTTTTGGTGTGTGATTGTCTAATGTTTAATGTATTCATCAAAGGTAATTTAAGTTCAATATGTATTATGTTTGGGTTGATAGATTTTGTATCAGAGAAAATGTTCAGTCAACAGTTGGAAAGGGGGATGAAAAAAATTTAGTGAGAATTATAGGGATATATATTAGTATATTTATTTTGATATCCCTAAGGATATTTCTAACAATAGGTTAATATCCAATAATTTTTGTATCGGACATTACAAACATAGTATTTAATCTATGATCTCATTGATTGAAATATTTTAAGTAATTCCCATTGGATATGTCGTTCTAATCTATGATAATAGTTTCTCACACATTGATTTTGGGCCTTATTCTGTATCAAGAACTAGCTAGAACATATTTATCTGTTAAAGTATTAGATTGGGAATGCTCAGGAATTATATTTCTTAATTGTAAATGTCATTTAGATGATTGGGTGTTTGGTAAGATTATTGGATTTAAAACTGAGCATTTAGAGACTGCAATCTGAATGTGAAATTTGTGTGATAATATAATGATGAGAGTGGTGTGTCATGAACCACAATTCAATTAAATTCATATTAACCTAACAATTCACCATAGTGGCACACCCTAAGGCCGATCACAAGGAGGACACTAACATGTATTATATTTCTATTATAACTATTTTAAATCTTACTAATATCAAAATATAATACTAATATAAATGGAGAGATAATTTAAAATTCAAAAAATATCAATATAATAAATAATAATGCAATGAAATAATGAATGACATTAGAATAAAGAATATATGAGGTTGTTCTTAGGAGGTCATGGTGGTTGATATCACTGTTTAAAAGGAATATCAATATTCAAATCAATGAGTTGATCAAGACCAGTCACACCTCACCTTCTCATTTAAAATTTCATCACCCCAACGGAGACCTCTGCATATAGTTTAATGCTCTTCCTAATGTTAGCTTGTATACCTCTTCGATGACCATCACTACTCATGTCATACTCCACCGTATACACTGCACAAATGGAGAAGGGAAGGAAATTTTATAAACTATCAGAAGAAATTGGTGGTAGAGAAAATGGGACAACCATTCACCATAATAAATTTAACCACCACAAAAATTCATAGAGTTGCATAATTAGATAAGAAACTAATGTACATGAAACTCAGTCAAACCACCATTCATTCCCTTAAACAAGTGCCGAGGTTAATTCTCCATTTTTAGTGGATTTGGGAAGGGAATAACGGTTGCAGAATGCATAAAATAAAATAAATTGAAGAAAGTAATTATGAAGATGAAATATAACTTATATATATTAAAAATAAAAAAAATTAACTATTACATTAAAAATAATCAACCTTCCCCCCTTGAAATGGATATCCTTGAAAAAATGAGATGAGACACATTTTTATAGGAAAATGGGTGAAGATATCTCGATTAAATTCTGACCTCCAAAAGTACACAGGTGTTAGACCCACTAAATTCAAGAATGGGTAATTGTTCCCTACATGAAATTTTATCCATTACTCCTTTCACTTGCCTCCAAAAAAATCAGCCAGATCGGTCCACATATGATGGAGTTAATTTTTTTTAGTGCGACATATTTAATGTGACCATGTGACTCTTCATATTCCACAACTCAAACATCCTATGATATTATGCCATTTAATCTACTGATTCAGACATGGCCTCCTTCATGAAGATGTTAACTAATTTCTACTCCACTTCCCTATTTAGTTTTAGCTCCAATGGACTAGTATAATTCGAGATTCAATCATAGCTATAAAACATTCTAAATCTGCACACATTTTACAAGGCCCAGATTGGGAGATGATTTTTGGCTTCAAATGATTGATTTATCTGGGACTTCAGAATGTTGAAATTTGGCCCATGATGTAAGGAAACCGAAAAAATGAAATTCCCAATGTGGTTCGGTGTAGAAAATGATATGGTCGAAATAAAGAAGAAAAATAATACAGTTAAACAACAAAATTAATCCATTTTTTTCATTTGAGGTCAAAATTACACGAAAATATAAAAATGTGACAATTTTATATAAAATAACACTATGGTGGGTATTAGATACTTAAAAAACTTAATATATTATGTAAAAATTAATGCTTCATCACTCCCCCATACTTAAACATTGAAATCCAGAGAAATCTCATATATCCAAATGAAAATTCACACAAAAATTAAACATTGATAAAACATCAATGATCCCTTCCAAAATAAAATTCCATTATGTATCCTTTATGAACAACAATTCTGATTCATATTCATTACTCAAATATTAATTTATGCATCATCATAAATCCATCGATGGACAAATCAACACCTTCCTAACATTGAAATTTTTGTCACTTTTCACTCAAGAGAAATTAAATCTGCAGTTTTTATCAAAGTTGGAAAGGGCATGTATCACCATAGGCTTGTGACAATTCGCATTTCTCCACAATGTGAAACATGAAAATGAATTTGATCATTAGTTCTTTTTTAGGTGAATTCTGTGGTTTAGGGTTGGTGGGAAATTTATTTAAAAATTATGATTTAAAATAAGAGGTTAGACACTTATGTACAACGCATGAATATTCATGTGAAAACACATAAATTACTCAATAAAACCCATTTAACAATGTGATACAAAACAAAAAACCCTTTTTATATGACATAGGACATGATCTAAGAAATGATTCCATTGAATGATTGCATCCATGTTATACCCTTTTTTTATTATTATCATTTTTTGTAAAGATCCAGAAAGGAACTACTTCATTTACTTTTTTTTTCTCATGGAGAATGAGTAGAAAATTGAAAACAGTGAAATAATGAACATCATGCCCTTGAATTTAGATAGTTACATGAGTCATAAAAGTAAGTACAATGATAAACTCAAGGTCATCTCCATTTATTCAATTTTTTTCGAAGGAGAACCAGATGAAACAAATAAAGAAAAATAAAAGGAATACCCATGCTGAATTTGATCTTTATCACCCACTGCCCAAAATGTTGACACACACCTCACATCCCCCTTAAATGGATTAAATCCCATGAATACACACAAAAGTCCCTTAACCCAAACTAAAATTAGAAATATCCACGCAAAAATACCAAGAGTGAGGGTAGGTAAGGAAAAATCGGCTTGTAATGTGGATTAAATATATAAGGAAATTAATCGAATATAAGGTCTAATGAAGGATAGATGAAAAGGTAGACATCAAGATAAAATATGGATATCCAAACAAATTCCTCAGTCATATCAAAAACATTCCATGAAATCCAATGCATCAAATGAGAAGATTCACAAGTTCTGGTTCTCACACAAAAATCAAAGCATCTCTAAAGAAAGTGTGGGTATTAGAAAGAATATTTCAAAGTGGTTGAGAATACCTCACGGGACTGGAAAAATATTTGATTCAGTGTTTCATGGGAATGGATTTCTGAAATTTTCCAAACTCATAAAAATCCCTGAAAATCCAAGTCAAGAAAATAGTTTCTCACCTCAACAATCCTTTAAAATCCATTTCTTCAAAAATCATTTCAACTCTCTCATAATCAATTGATGTGTGAAAAATGATCACAGTATTCATTAAAGCTCAAAGTGACTAAAAATTTGAAAACAAAACACACAAAAAATCAAAATAGGTTGACAGTCCCCCATACATTGATTTGACTACCCATCAATGTTGCTCAACAAAAAAATAATAAGGGAAGGAAAATAAAGGGAAGGAGAGATACAACATGACTTTATTTTTTAGTAGCAGCATTGAGTTAAGCTCCTAGATTCTACAACATGACATATAAGGCATGAAATAAAGAAGATATGGGAAAAATAAATAAAAATAATCAGGAATTGAAAAGAAAGAGTATAATTATTGGATTGACACCCAAGCAGATGCCATGTTTTTACTTCCCCTAGGCAGGCAGTTACAGCGGTTTTACCCCAATCCGATGCTGGATGAGGTTTCATGCTCAGAAACCACCAGAAATTCATTCTTCCATTGATCCGCAAGATATACAGGTCTTTGAGGAACCCACATATAGTGTACATCCGCTCCTCCCCCTTTTCCATGTGGTACTGGTTAAAATATGGGGGGAGGATAAATAATGGGTCCTCAACCTCAGCCACCACTTCTTTGGCCACATTGTCTTCAACATCTAGGGATTTCTCATGTGATGTTGCATTAAAAAATTTCAAAATGGAAGACAAAAAAAATTTCACTTGGATATGATTAAAACACGACAAATTAATATAAAAATCATACATTTCATGTCAGTCAGATTGAAATGTGATCTCTTCGGGCAAGGCCACTGTGAATTATTTTTCAGTAGCGACTCCAATATCTTCTTCCAATTCAAGAGAAAGGTATAGAGGTATTGATTCTTCATTGAAAAATATTATAGGATCACATACCTTTTGGACTTCAACAAAATATAACCAATGTTCATCCAAATCGTGTTTACCTCCCACAGTTTTATCTGCTGGCATGTTATCTTCATGTTGAGTCTTCAATTTATCATTGGGTTCATCAATATAAAATGTTGGTGGAACAAAATATACCCCTTATTCATCATGGTTATGTTGTTGTTGTCAATCCAATAGTGGAACATTAACTTCATCAACTTCAGCCACCAGCAATGCTACCATCTTGCTTTCTTGTTCAAGAATTTTGAAATTGTTTTGAATCATCACGGAATCTTGTTCCATTTGAAACATAAAATTCTCTTCCTACATAGAAATGTAAGAACTAGTCCAATAATATGAAAAATCACTAAAATTATCCATATTGACCAAAAAAATAATGATATTCAGTGAAGATCATTTTATAGAATTTGAAATTTCTGTTTTATTTTGGTTTTTGAGAAAAACAATGTGTGTAAGCATTTGGCCTCCCCGAAAATGGTGCCAAATTGATGAGAGTGGTTTGTCGCAAGCAAAAATTTAATTAAATTCTTATTAACCTAATAATGCACCCTAGTGGCACACCCTAGGGTCGATCAGTAGGAGGCCACTAACACGCACTATCTTTCTATTGTCACTATTAAAAATCTAACTAATATGAAAAGATAATACAAATATAAATGGGGGGGTAATTTAAAATTAATAAAATATAAATATAATAATTATAATAATTCAATTCAATACAGAATGACTTTAGAAGAATGAATATAGGATGTTGTACATAGGAGGTCTTGTTGTTTCATATCATTGTGTAAAAGGAATCTCCATATTCAACTTAATGAGGTGATCATGACCTATCTCACCTCACCTTCACATTTAAAATGTCATCACCCCATACCAAGACCTCTTAATATGGTGTAATTATATTCCTAATGTCTGATTTTTTACCTCTTCGCTGACCATCGCTACTCATGCCATAATCCATAGTATGCACGACACAAATAGTGAAGGGATGGAAAATTTATAAACGAGAAGAAGAAACTGGTGGTATAGAAAATGGGGAAACCTCTCACCATAATAAATTTAACCACCACATAAATTCAAATAGTTGAATAAATATATAATAAAATAAAGTACATGAAACTCAATCAAACCAACATTACCTCCCTCGAACAATGGTCGAGGTTATTTCTCCATTTTTAGTGGTGTTGAGAAGGGAATACCGGTGTGAGAATACATAAAATAAAATAAATCAAAGAAAGGAGGTATGAATAATAAATATAACTAATGTATATTAAAAAATAAATATTAAAAAAATACTGAACATTTCCCCCTTGAAATGGGTATCCTAGTAAATAAGAGACAAGACACATATTTATAAATGAAACAGGTGATGAAATGTCGATTCAAATCTGTCCTCCAAAATTTCACAGCTGTTAGAACCATTAAATACCAGAATTTGTTACTAGTACCTTCATAAAACGTGTTCCAATACTCCTTATGCGTTCCTCTAATAATATTCAGCCCAATTTTCCCATGTATGATGGAGTTAATTCTGTTTTAGTGCGTTATATTTAATCTGTCCCTGTGACTCTTTGTAATCCACAACTCCAGCATCCCATTACATTATGGACTTGTAATATGCAGATTCATACATGGACTCCTTCATGAAAGTTGTTTACTATTTTTTACTCCAGATCACTGTTGAATTTTATCTCTAATGGCCTGGTATAATTCGAGATACAGGCTTATCTGTAAAACATACCAAATCTGCACACAGTTTACGAGGCCCAGATTGTGATCTGGTTTTTGGCTTCCAAATGATTGATTTAGCTGGGCCTCCAGAAGGATGAAATTCTCCCCATGATTTAAGGAAACCGAAATAATCACAATTTTGTTCCTTTTATATAATGATATGGCCGAAATAAATAAGAATAATAAAATAGATAAACAACAAAATTATCCCATTTTTTCATTTGAGCTCAAAATTCAACTAAAACCTAAAAATGTGACAATTGAAAAATAAATAACATAATGGTGGGTATTGGAACATTAAAATATAATATATAATATGTAAAAATTATATCTTCATCACTCTCCCACAATTAATCATTGCACTCCCGAGCAGTCATCATATATCCAAATCAAAATTCACACAAAAATCAACAATGAGAAAACATCAATGATCTCTTCCAAAATAAAATTCCATCATTTATCCTCTATGAGAAACCATTAAAAATATTTTTTATTCCACAAATTTTAATTTATTATACCTAAAAAATCCATCCATGGAGCAATCACAACCTACCTCACATTGAAATTTGTGTCACTCTTCACTCAAGAGAAATTAAATCTGTAGTTTTGATCATACTTGGAAAGTGAATATATCACCATAGGCTTGTGAAAATTATCATCTACCCATAGTGTGAAACATTAAAAATAATTTATCATGAGGATTTTTTCAGGCGAATTCTGTGTCTTAGGGTTGGTGGTAAAATGATAGAAAATTGAAGACTGAAAAAAGGAAGTTAAACTATTAAGTACAATGCCTAAATATTCAAGTGAAAGCACATAAATTACTCACTCAATACACATTACAATGTGATAAGAAACAACACACCCTTTATATATGACATGGAACAAGATCCAAGAAATGATTTCAAAGAATTAATCAGTCCATGATCTCCCATTTTTTATTTTTTTCAATTTTTTTGTAAAGCTCTAGAAGGGAACGATTTTATTTTTTTTTGTTTTATTTTTTTAAGGATAATTTGCAGAAAATTGAAAACAATGAAATAATGACCATCATGACCATGAATTTATATAGTTACAAGAGCCATAAAATGAATTACAATGATAAATTCAAGCTCATCTCCTTTTATTCAATTTTATCATTTTTTAAGGAGAACCAGATAAAACAAATAAAGCACAATAAAGGGATTACCCATGCCAAATTTTATCTTTATCATCCACTACCCAAAATTTGGACACACAAATCACATACCCCATAAATAAAACACATCCCACGAATGCACATGAATGTCCCTTCCCCCACACAAAAACAAGAAATATCTATGAAAAAATACCATGATTGCAGGTAGGTAAGGAAAAATCCGCTTGTAATGTAACTAAAACCTATAAAGAAATTCATGTCATCTAAGGGATAATGATGGAAAGATGTAAAGGTAGGCCTCATGATGATATATGTCTATCCAACAAAATACCTCAGTAATATCAAAAAAAAATCATGAAATCTAATTTTTCAAAAGAGAAAAGTCTCATGTTCGGGTTCTCACACAATATCCAAGCATCTCCCATGAAAGTGTGGGTATTAGAAAGAATATTTCAAAGTGGTTCAGAAAACCTAACGGGACTAGAAAAATATTTGATTCATTGTTTCAAGGGCATGTATTTCAAAAATTTGACAAACTCATAAAAATTCATGAAAATAAAATTCAAGAAAACAGTTTCTCACATCAACAATCCTTTAAAATCCATTTCTTCAAAATTCATTTCAATTCTCTCAAAATCAACTGATGTGAGAAAAATGATCAGAGTATTCAATAAATCTCAATGTTAGTAAAATGATGAAAAAAAAGAAAACACAAAGAACAACTATGTAGGTTGACACTCCCCCACGCGTAGTTTTCACTACCCCTCAATATAGCTCAAAAATGAATAATAAGGGAAGGAAAATAAAGGGAAGGAAAGATACAAGCTGACTTTTTTTAGTTGAAGCATTGAGTTAAGATCCTAGATTCTGCCACATGACCTAAAAGGCATTAAATAAAGCAAATATGGGAAAAATAAATTAAAATAAATAGTAATGGAAAAGAAAGTGGATAATTCTTGGTTTGACACCTAAGAGGGTGCTATGCTTTTAGTGCCCCAAGGCAGGCAGTTGCAGCGGTATAACACGAATCTGATGGTGGATGAGGTTTCTTTCTTAGAAACCACCAGAACATATTTCTTCCAATGATCCTTACCTTATACAGGTCTTGGAGGAACCCACATATAGAGTAAATCAGATCCTCACCCTTTTCCATGTGGTACATGTTAAAATATTGGGGGAGGGAAAAGAATGGGTCCTCAAATTCAGCGACCACTTCTTTGGCAACTTTGACGTCAACATCCAGTGCTTTCTAATGTGATTCAGTTTCAAAAAATTCAAAATGGAAGTCAAAAAATAATTTCACATTGATATGATTAAACCATGATGAATCAATATAAAAATCTTCCCTTCCGTGTAGGTCAGTTTGAAATGTGATATCTTTAGGCAAGGCCACTGAGAATTCTTTTTCAGCAGCGACTCCAATATCATTTTTCAAAGAAATATAATGGTATAAAGGTACTGATTATTATTTAAAAAATATTGTAGGATAACATACATTTTGGTATTCAGAAAAATCTTACCAATGTTCATCCATATAGTGTTGACCTCCCACAGTTTTATCAGCTGGAATGTCATCTTTAAGAACCTCTTCAAGTAATGTCCAAGGAGAGACGATTGCATCTACAAGTTGAGTATTCAAGTCTTGCATGGGTTATTCAACATTAAATGTTTTTGGAACAACATTTACCTCTTATTAATAATATTTGAAATGTTTTTGATGTCATTTCAGCCATAGAACTTTAACTTCTTCAACTTCAGCCGCCAGCGATGCAACCACCTTTATGGCTTGTTAAAATATTTGGAAATTGTTTTGAATCATTGTGGAATCTTGTTCCATTTGCAACATAAAATTCTATTCCATTATATAAAATTCATAACTAGGCCGAGAATATGAAAAATGACTAAAATAATCCTTCTCAGCCAAAAAAAAATTATGATATTCAATGAAGCTCTTTTTTTAGATTTTGAAATTATAATGTTTTTGGGTTTTAAGAAAAACAGTGTGTGTAAGCATATGAGCTCCCCGAAATTAGTTCCAAATTAATGAGATTGGTTTGTCATGAACAATAATTAAATTTAATTATTATTAACATAATATCTCAACATAGTGGAACATCCTATGGTCGATCACAAGGAGGTTGTTAGCACGCACTATCTTTTTATTTTTACTATTTAATATCTAACTAATATCAAAAGATAATACTAATATAAATTGGGGGAAAATTTAAAATGCATAAAATATAAATTTAATATATAATAATTCAATGAAATAGATAATGACATTAGAAGAAATAATATAGGAAGTTGTTCTTAGGAGGTCGTGGTGGTTGATATCATTGTTTAAACAGAATCTCCATATTTAACTCAATAAGGTGATCAAGACCTGTGACACCACATTGTCTCATTTAAAATGTAATCATCCCATGCCGAGACCTCTGTATATGGGGTAATTATATTCCTAATGTCATCTTGTAGACCTCCTCACTTACCATAAGTATTAATGCCATACTCCACCATATGAATGACACAAATAGCAAAGGGAAGGAAAATTTATAGACGAGAAGAAGAAATTGGTGGTAGATAAAATGGGAAACTGCTCACCATAATCGATTTAACCACCACCAACCTTCATAGATTTGAATAAATAGATAATAAATTAATGTACATGAAAATCAATCAAACCCCCATTCCCACCCCCGAACAAGAATTGAGGTTAGTTCTCCATTTTTAGTGTAGTTGACATGAGAATAATGGTGGGAGAATACATAAAATAAAATAAATGGAAGAAAAAAGGTATGAAGAATAAATATAACTAACATGTATTAAAAATAAAAAATATCTATTACAATATAAATACTCAACATTTCCCCCTTGAAATGGCTATCCTTGTAAGAATAATATGATACACATATTTATAGGTAAAATGGGTGAAGAAATTTTGATTCAATTCTGTCCTCCAGAAGTTCACAGCTATTAGACCCATTAAATGCTAGAATTGGTTACTAGTACATTCTTGAAACATGTTCCATTACTCATTACTCACTCCTCCACAAACATTAATCCATATTAGGCCACGTATGATGGAGTAAATTCTACATTAGTGCGACATATTTGTTCTCTCCATGTGACTCTTCATATTCCACAACTCTAACTTCACATGACATTATGGACTTCTAATTAGCTGATTACGACATTTTCTCCTTCAAGAAAGATGTTAGATAATTTTCCTTCAAACTTTCTATTGAATTTTAGCTCCAATAGTCCACTATAAATCAAGATACAGTCTTAGCTGTAAAACATT
Source organism: Viscum album (assembly GCA_963277665.1). Taxonomy (NCBI): domain Eukaryota; kingdom Viridiplantae; phylum Streptophyta; class Magnoliopsida; order Santalales; family Viscaceae; genus Viscum; species Viscum album. The sequence continues at coordinate 607,209,153 of OY728129.1, read as the reverse complement.
CCAAATCTCCACACAGTTTACGAGGCCCAGATTGTGAGTTGATTTTTGGCTTCTATGTGATTGATTTAGCTGGGCCTCCAGAAGGATGAAATTCGGACCATGATGAAAGGAAAATGAAAAATAAGTAATTTCACAATTTGTTTCTGTGTATAAAATGATACGGCTGAAATAATGAAGAAAAAAATACATGAACAACAAAATTAATCCATTTTTTCATTTGACCTCAAAATTCCATTGAAAACTAAAAGGGTGACAATTGAAAATTAAATAACATTTTGGTGGCTATTAGAACATTAAAAATACAATATATAAAATGTCAATATTGTAGCTTCATCACTCCCCCACACTTATGCATTGCACACCCAAGTAATCATCATATATCGAAATCAAAATTCACAGAAAAATCAACAATGAGAAAACATCAGTGATCTCTTCCAAGATGAAATTACATCATGTATAATATATGAAAAAAAATTCTCAATCATTCTCATTCTTCACATTTTAATTTATTAAACCTCAGAAATTCATCCATTCCCCAATCAAAACCTACCTCACATTTAAATTTCTGTCACTCTACACGAAATAGAAATTAAATATGGAGTTTTGATCGTTCTTTAAAAATGAATATATCACAATAGTCTTGTGAAAATTATAATCTCTCCACAGTGTGAAACATGGAAATGAATTTTATCATGAGGAATTTTTCAAGTGAATTTTGTATCTTAGGGTTGGTCGGAAAATTATTGAAAAATTAAGACTGAAAAGTGGAAGTTAGACTCTTAAGTACAACACCTGAATATTCAACTGAAAACACAGAAATTACTCACTAAATACCCTTAACAGTGTGATAAAAAAACACACCCTTTTTATATGACATGGGACAGTATCCAAGAAATTATTCCAAAGAATGAATTGATCCATGTTCTCCCCTTTTTGTATTTTTTTCATTTTTTTAAAGATCTAGAAAGTTACAACATTATTATTATTTTTTTGGTTTTTTATGTAGAATGAGCTAAAAAATGAAAACAATTAAATAATGAACATCATGTCCTTGAATTTTGATATTTACATGAGTTATAAAATTATGTTCAATGATAAATTCAAGCTCATCTCCTTTTTTTCAATTTTTTCTTTTTTTTGAAGGAGAACCCAATGAATCAAATAATGCCCAAAAAAAAGATTACCCATTCCCAATTTTATCATTATCATCTGCTGCCCAAAATGTTGACAGAAACCTCAAATAACCCATTAATGAAACACATCCCACAAACGCACATGAAAAGCCCTTCCCCTACACTAAAACTTGAAATATCCACGCAAAAATACCAAGAGTACAAGTAGGTAAGTAAAAATTTTCTCATAATGTGGCTTAAACATATATGGAAATTCATGGAATCTAATGGCTAACAAACGATAAATGTGATTTTTGGACTCAATATAAAATATGCCTAGCCAAACAAATACCTCTGTAATATCAAAATCATTCCATGAAATCCAATGCTTAAAAAGAGAAAAGTCACATGTTCCGTTTCTCACACAAAATCCAAACATCTCTCAAGAAAGTGTTGGTATTAGAATTAATATTTCAAATTGGTTCAGAATACCTCACGGGACTGGAAAAATACTTTATTTAGTGTTTCATGGGCATGGATTTCAAAAATATTTCAAACTCATAAAAATTATTGAAAATACTATTCAAGAAAACGGTTTGTCACATCAACAATCCTTTAAAATACATTTCTTCAAAATTCATTTCAACTCTCTCAAAATAAACTGATGTGTGAAAAATAATCTAATTATTCATAAAAGCTCAATGTTATTAAAAAGTTGAAAAAAAGAAAACACACGGAACAACTAAGATGGTTGACACTCCCCAACACCTTGATTTCACTACCCCTAAATGTATCTCAACAAAAAAAATAATAAGGGAAGGAAAAAAATGGAGGGAAAGATACAACCATGATTTATTTCTTTGTGGCAGAACAAAGTTAAGCTCCTAGATAAAATCACATGACCTAAAAGGAATGAAATAAAGAAAATATGGGAAAAATAAATAAAATTCAATTGTAGTGGAAAAGAAATAGGATAAATCATGGTTTGACCCCCAAGAGGGTGCTAGGTTTTTACTGCCCCAAGGCAGGCAGTTACAGCTGTTTAACCCCACTCTGATGGTGGATGAGGTTTCTTGCTCAAAAACCACCAGAACATCTCTCATCCAATGATCCTCAACTTATATAGGTCTTGGAGGAACCCACATATAGATTACATCATCTCCTCCCCCTTTTCCATATGGTACATGTTGAAATATGGGGGGAGGATAAAGAATGGGTCCTCAACATGAGCCACCACTTCTTCGGCCTCTTTGACTTCAACATCTAGGTCTAGATCATGTGATGTTGTTTAAAAAAAATTTAAATGGAATTTAGAAAATAATTTCACTTGGATATGATTAAACCATGAAGAATCAATATAAAAATATTCCCTTTAATGTAGGTCATCTTGCAATGTGATCTCTTTAGGCAAGACCACTGGGAATTATTTTTCAGCAACGACTCCAATATCATTTTCCAATGCAAGAGAAAGGTATAGAAGTACTGATTATTCTTTGAAAAATATGAAATGATCACTTACCGTTTTTTCTTCAACAAAATATATTCAATATTCATCTAAATTGTGTTGACCTCTCACAGTTGTATCAGCTGGCATGTCATCTTTATGAACCTCTTCAAGTAATGTCCAAAGAGAGATGATTGCATCTAAAACATGATTCTTAAAGTGTTCCATGGTTTCTTCAATATCATATTTTGGTGGAATAACATTTACCTCTTCTTCAACATATTGGTTATGTTGTTGTTGTAGTTCTATCCATAGAACATAACTTCTTCAACTTCAGCCGCCAGTAATGCAACCACCTTGCTTGCTTGTTCAAGGATTTTGAAATTGTTTTGAATAATCATGCCATATTGTTTCATTTGAAACATAAAATTATCTTCCCTTCTAGAAAATTCCAAACTAGGACATGGATATGAAAAATCACTAAAATATTCCATCTCTACCAAAAAATGAATTATATTCAATGAATCTCTTTTTCTTAGATTTTGAAATTTTTAATTTTTTTTTTGGTTTTTAAGAAAAAAAATGTGTGTAAGTGTATGGCCTCCCTGGAAACGTCTCCAAATTGATGAGAGTGGATTGTCACGAACCAAAACTCAATTTAATTCTAATTAAACAAATAATGAAGCATAGTGGAAGACCCTAGGGTCGATCACAAGGAGGATTCTAATACGCACTATCTTTCTATTGTCACTATTTAATATCTAACTATTATCAAAAGATATTATTAATATAAATGGGGGGGGGAATTTAGAAGGAATAAAATATAAATATAATATATAATAATTCAATTTAATAAAAATGAAGTCAATAGAAATAATATAGGAAGTTGTTATTAGGATATCGTGGTGGTTGATATTATTTTTTAAAAGGAATCTCCATATTCAACTCAATGAGGTGATCATGACCTGTCAGACCTCATCTTCTCATTTAAAATGTCATTACTGCATACCGAGACCTCTGAATATGTGGTAATTCTCTTCCTAATGTCAGCTTGTATACCTCATCACTTACTGTCACTACTCATTCCATACTCCAACAAATGGACGACACAAATAGCGAAGGGATGAGAAATTTATAAACCATAAGAAGAAATTGGTGGTAGAGAAAAACTTTCAAATACTCACCATAATTGATTTAACCACCAAAAAAATTCATAGAGTGAATTAAATAGATATGAAATTAAATTACATGAAACTCAATCAAACCACCATTCCCTCCCTCGAACAAGCACTAAGGTTAGTTCTCCATTTTTAGTGGAGTTGAGAAGGTAATAACAGTGGGAGAATACATAAAATAAAATAAATGGAAAATGATGTTCTGAAGAAGAAATATAACTAATATATATTAAAAAAAATATCACTATAAAAATACTCAAAATTTCCCTCTTGAAATGGATATCCCTATAAAAGGTGATGAGACACATATTTATAGGTGAAATGGGTGAAGAAATATCAATTCAATTCTAACCTCCAGATAATCAAAGCTGTTAGAACCATTAAATTCCAAAATTGGTCACTGGTCCCTTCTTGAAACAAGTTCCATTACTCCTTTTACATACCTCGAAAATCATTCAGACAGATTGGTCAAATTATGATGGAGTAAAATATTTTTTTGTATGGAATATTTAATCTCTCCATGTGACTCTTCCTATTCTACAACTCCAAATTCCCATGACATTATGGCCCTGTACATACAAGATTAAGACGTTTCCTCCTTCATGAAATATGTTAAAGAATTTCACCTCCATCTCCCTGTTGAATTTTAGCTCCAATAGACAGGTATAATTCGAGATACAGTCTTAGCTGTAAAACATTCCATATCTGCACACAGTTTACGCGGGCCAGATTGTGAGTAGATTTTTGGCATCCAAATGATTGATTTAGCTGGGCCTCCAGAAGGATGAAATTTATCCAATGATGTAAGGAAACTGAAAAAATTGAATTTCACAATTCGGCTACTTTTTTATCATGATACGACCGAAATAATGATGAAAAATAAAACAGCTAAACAACAAAATTAAGACATTTTTTCATTTGAGATCAAAATTCTACTAAAACCTAATAATGTGACAATTTCACATTAAATAACATTATGGTGGGTATTATAACACTAAAATACAATATATAATATGTGATAATTATATATTCATCACTACCACACACTTAAGAAATGTACTCTCGTGTAATCATCATATATCCAAATCAAAATTCACACAAAAAACAACAGTGAGAAAACATCAATGATCTCTTCCAAAATGAATTTACATCATTTCTCATCTATGAGAAAAAATTCCCAATAATTTTAATTCATAACATTTTAATTTATTCAACCTCATAAATCCATCCTTTTCCTAATCACAACCTACCTCACATTGAAAATTATGTCACTCTTCACTCAAGAGAAACTAAATCTAGAGTTTTGATCATACATGGAAAGTGAAAAATCACTATAGGCTTATGACAATTATCATATCCACAGAGTGAGAAACATGAAAATGAATTATTACCATGAGGACATTTTCAGGTGAATTCTGTGGCTTAGGGTTGTTGGGAAACTTATTGAAAAATTAAGACTAAAATTATGATGTTATACTCTTAAGTACAATGCATGAATATTCAAGTGAAAACACAGAAATAACTCACTCAATACAAATAACAATGTGATAATAAACAAAACCAACTTTTTATATGAAATGGTGTAGGATCCATGAAATTATTCCAAAGAATGAATGGATCCTTTTTCTCCCCATTATTTATTTTTTACATTTTATTGTAAATCTACAGAAAGGTACAACTATATTTTATTATTTTATTATTTTTTTTGAGAATGAGCTTAAAATTAAAAACACTGAAATAATTACCATCATTCCATTGAATTTAAATAGTTACATGAGTCATAAACTTATGTACAATGATAAATTCAATCTCATCTCCATTTTATTAATTTTTTCATTTTTTAAGGAGAATCAGATGAAACAAATAAATCCCAATAAAGGGATTACCAATGCCCAATTTTATCTTTATCATCGACTGCCCAAAATGTTGACGCATCCATAAACTCCCATATAAATGAAACACATCATATTAATTCACACTAAAGGACCTTCCCCCACACTAAAACTTGAAATATCCATGCAAAAGTAGCAAGAGTGTGGGCAGGTGAGGAAAAATTGGCTTGTAATGTGGCTTAAACCTATCAGTCAATTCATGGAATCAAAGGGATAATGAAGTATAGATGTAAAGGTAAGCCTCATGAAAAAATATTTCTAGCCAAAAAAATTCCTCAGTCATATCAAAAAAATTCCATGGAATCCAAATATTCAAAAGAGAAAAGTCACAAGTTCTGGTTCTCAGACAAAATCCAAGCATCTCTGAAGAACGTGTGGGTATTAGAAATAATATTTCTGTGTGGTTCAGAATACTTCACGGTACTGGAAAAATATTTGAGTCAGTGTTTCATGGTCATGGATTTCATAAATTTGTCAAACTCATAAAAATACTTGAAAATACAATTCAATAATATATTTTCTCACCTCAACAATAAATTAAAATACAACTCATAAAAAATCATTTCAACTCTCTCAGAATCAACTAATGTGTTAAAAATGATCAGAGTATTTATTAAACCACAATGTTACTAAAAATATGAAAAAAAAAATCACACATAACAACTAAATAGATTGACACTCCCCCACACCTATATTTCATTACCCCTCAATGTAGCTCAAAAAAAGTATAATAAGGGAAAGAAAATAAAGGGAAGAAAAGATAAAACTTGATGTTATTTTTTAGTGGAAACATTGAGTATTCTCCTAGATACAAACACATGTCCTAAACGTAATTAAATAAAAAATATGTGGAAAAATAAATAGATATATGAATGGAAAATAAATAGGATAATTCATTGTTTTACCCCTAAGAGGGTGCTAGGTTTTTACTTCCCCAAGGCATGCAGTTACAGCTGTTTAACCCCAATCTGATGGTGGATGAGGTTTCTTGCTCAGAAACCACCATAAAATCTTTCATCCAATGATCCTTAACATATATAGGTCTTGAAGGTAACAAAATATATAGTACATAATCTCCTCCCCTTTTCCATGTGGTACAAGTTAAAATATAGTGGGAGGATGAAGAATGGGTCCTCAACTTCAGCCAACACTTATTTGGCCACTTTGACTTCAACATCCAGGGCTTGCTCATGTGATTATTTTTCCAAAAATTCAAAAAGGGAATCCAAAAAATAATTTCACTTGGATATGTTTAAACGAAGACGAATCAATCTAAAAATATTCCCTTTTGTGTAGGTCGTCTTGAAATGTTATCTCTTTAGGCAAGGCCACTGGGAATTCATTTTCTGGAGCAACTCCAATATCATTTTCTGAAGCAAGATAAAGTTATATAGGTAATGATTCTTCTTTGAAAAAGATGGGAAGATCACTTACCTTTTTGTTCTCAACAAAATCTAAACAATGTTTATCTAAATCGTGTTGACCTCGCACAGTGTTTTCACCAGACATGTCATCTATAGGAACTTCTCAAGTAATGTCCAAGGAGAGACGATTGAATATACAAGTTGAGTCTTCAATTATTCCATGGGTTCTTCAACATAAAATGTTGGGGGAACACCATTTACATCTTATTCATCATTTTGGTTTTTTTTGTCATTCCAACCATAAAACATTAACTTTTTCAACATCAGCTTCCTGTGATGATACCACCTTGCTTGCTTGTTCAAGGATTTTGAAATTGTTTTTAATCATCATGAAATCTTGTTCCATTTGCAACATAAAATACTACTCCCTTCTAGAAAATGCAGAACTAGTCCAAGAATATGATAAATCAATAAAATAATCCATCTCGACCAAAAAAAGAATGATACTTGATGAAGCTCTTATTTTAGATTTTGAAATTTTTAATTTTTTTTGTTTTTTAAGAATGACAGTGTGTGTAAGCGTATGACCAACTCAGAAACAGCTCCAAATTAATGAGAGTTGTTTTTGGTGAACCACAGTTCAATTTAATTCTTATTTTCCTAATAATGCTCCATAGTGGCACACCCTAGGGTAGATCATAAATAGGATACTAACACGCACTATCTTTCTATTGTCACTATTTAATATCAAAATAAAATCAAAATATAATACTAATATAAACTGGGAAAAATTTTAAAAAGCATAAAATATAATATAATATATAATAATGAAATGAAATATTGAATGACGTTAGAAGAAAGGGTATAAGAGGTTTTTCATAGGAGTTTGTGGTGGGTGATATCATTGTTTAAAAGGAATCGCCATATTAGAATCAATGAGGTGATCAAGACCTGTCACACCTCATATTATAATTTAAAATGTCATCACCCCATAACGAGAACTCTGCATACGGGGTAATTGACTTCCTAATGTCGGCTGGTTGACCTCTTCTATAACCATCACTACTCATTCCATACTCCACCATATGAATGACACAAATAGAAATGTGAATGAAAATTTATAAATGATAAAATGAAATTGGTGGTAGAAGAAATGGGGAAACTTCTCACCATAATTGATTTAACCACCACCAAAATTCATAGAGTTGAATAAATAAATACGAAATTAATATACATGAATCTCAATCAAACCACCATTCCCTCCCTCAAACATTAATTGATGTTAGTTATCCATTTTTAGTGCAGTTGATAAGGGAATAATGGTGGGAGAATACATAAAATAAAATAAATGGAAAAAAGAATGTTTGAAGAATAAATATAAATAATATATATTAAAAATAAAAAATAACTATTACAATAAATATACTGAACATTTCCCCCTTGAAAAGGATATCCTTGTAAAAAGGAGATGATACACATATTTATAGGTGAAATGGGTGAAGAAATCTCAATTTAATTCTATCCTCCAAAAGTTCACAAATGTTAGACCCATTAAATGCCAGAATTGGTTACTAGTACCTTCTTGAAACATGTTTCATTAATCCTTACACATGCCTCCAAAAACATTCAGGCATATTGGTCTACGTATGATGGAGTAAATTCTATTTTAGTGCGGCATATTTAATCTCTCCATGTGACTCTTTGTATTCCACAACTCTAACATCCCGTTACATTATGGACTTTTAATAAGAAGAGTATGATGTGTTCTCCTTCATGAAATATGTTAATTTCTCATACAGCTTCCTGTTGAATTTTAGCTCCAATATAATGGTATAAATTGAGATACGTCCTTAGTTGTAAATCATTCCAAATCCGCAAACAGATTACAAGTCCCTGATTGTGAGAAGATTTTTGGCTTCCAAATGATTGATTTAGCTGGGCCCCCAGATGGATGAAATATTTCCCATGATATAAATAAACCACAAAAAAAATTAATTTCACAATATTTTTCTTTGTATATAATGATTTGGCCGAAATAAAAATGATAAATAAAACAGTTAAACAACAAAATTAGGCCATTTTTCATTTGAGCTCAAAATTCCACTAAAAACTAAAAATTTGACAATTTCACATTAAATAACATTATGGTGGGTATTAGAACTTTAAAATATAGTATATTATATGTGAAAATTAGAGCTTCATCACTCCACCACACTTAAGCATTGAAGTCCTGAGCAATCATCGTATATCCAAATCAACATTAACACAAAAATCATCAATGAGAAAAAATCAATGATCTCATCCAAAATGAATTTCCATCAAGTCTCCTATATGATAAAAAATTCCCAATAATTTTTAATCTTCAAATTTTCTTTTATTCAACCCCATAAATCCATCCATGGCCCAATCACAGCCTACCTCACATTGAAATTTGTGTCACTCTTCAGTCAAGAGAAATTAAATATGGAGTTTTACTCATACATGGAAAGTGAATATATCACCATAGGGTTGAGACAATTATCATCACACTGCAGTCAGAAACATGAAAATGAATTTTGTTATGAGGAATTTTTCAGGTGAATTCTGTGGCATAGGGTTCGTGGGAAAACGAATGAAAATTGAAGACTGAAAAGAAAAAGATAGACTCTTCAGTACAATGCATGAATGTTCAAGTGAAAACACAGAAATTACTCACTCAATACCCATAAAAATGTGATACAAAACAAAACCACCATTTTATATGATATGGGATAGGATCCAAGAAATTATTCCAATGAATGAATGGATCCACGCTCTCCCCTTTTTTTATTTTTTTCATTTTCTTTAAGCTCCCGAAAGGCACAACATTATTTTCTTTTTAATTTTTTTATTGATAATGAGCATAAAATTTTAAAAAAATGAAATATTGACCACCATGCCTATGAATTTAGATAGTTACAGGAGTCAAAAATGATTTACGATGTTAAATTCAAGTTCGTCTCAATTTTTTCAATTTTTTCGGTTTTTTTAAGAAAACCAGATGAAACAAATAAAGCACAATAAAAGGATTACCCATGCCCAATTTTATCATTATCACCCACTCCACAGTATTTTGACACACACATGACATCCCATTTAAATGAATCACATCCCAAGAAAACACACAAAAGGCCCTTACCCACACTATAACATGAAATATCCACCCAAAAATACCAAGAGTGCGGGTAGCTCAGGAAAAATCATCTTTTAATGTGCCTTAATCCTATAAGGAAATTCATGATATCTAAGGAATAACGAAGGATATATGTAAAGGTAGGGCTCAAGATGAAATTTTTCTATCCAAACAAATGCCTCTGTCATATAAAAAACATTCCATGAAATCCAAAGTTTCCAAAGAGAAAATTCACAAGTTCAGGTTCTCACACAAAATCCAAGCATCTCTCAAGAAAGTGTGGGTATTAGAAAGAATATTTAAAAGTGGTTCAGAATAACTCAAGGGACTAGAAAAATATTTCATTCAGTGTTTCATGGGCATGGATTTCAGAAATTTTTAAAACTCATAAAACTTTTTGAAAATCCATTTAATGAAAACAATTTCTCACATCAACAATACTTTAAAATCCATTTCATTAAAAATCATTTCAACTATATCAAAATAAAATGATGTGTAAAAAATGATGATAGTATTCAATAATGATCAATGTTAATAAAATGATGAAAAAAAGAAAACACACAGAACATCTATGTAGGTTGACAGTCACCCAATCCTTGATTTAACTACCCCTAAATGTAGCTCATCAAAAGAATAATAGGGGAAGGAAAATAATGGTAAATAATGTTACAACCTGACTTGATTTTTTAGTGGAAGCATTGAGTTAAGATCCTAGATACAAACACTTGACCAAAAAGGCATGAAATTAGGAAAATATGATAAAAATAAATAAAAAGAAATATGAATGGAAAAGAAATAAGATAATTCTTGGTTTGACCCCCAAGAGGGTGCAATGTTTTTACTTCCCCAAGGAAGTTGCAGTGGTTTAACCCCAATCTAATGGTGGATAAGGTTTATTTCTCAGAAACCACTTGAACTTCTTTCTTCCAATGATCCTCAACTTGTATAGGTATTTTAGGAATCCACATATAGAGTACATCATCTCCTCCCCATTTTCCATGTGGTACATGATAAAATATGTGGGGAGGAGAAAGAATGGGTCCTCAACTTCAACCACAACTACTTTAGACAATTTGACTTCCACATCCAGGGCTTTCTCATGTGATGTTATTTCAAAATATTAAAAATGGAAGTAAAATAATAATTTCACTTGGATTTTATTGAACCATGACGAATCAATATAAAAATCTTACCTTTTTTGTGTGTCATCTTGAAATGTTATCTCTTTAGGCAAGGCCACTGGGAATTTGTTTTCAAGAGTGACTCCAATATCATATTCCAACGCAAGAGAACGACAAAGAGGTACTGATTCTTCTTTGAAAAATATGGGATGATCACTTACATTTTGGTCTTCAAAAAAGTCTAACCAATGTGCATCCAAAATGTGTTGACCTCAAACAGTTGTATCAGCTGGCATGCCTTCTTCAGGAACCTCTTCAAGTAATGTCCAAGGGGAGACGATTGCATCTACAAGTTGAGTCTTCAAGTCTTCCATGGGTTCTTAAATATCAAATTTTGGTTGAAAAACATGTTCCTCTTTTTTATCATCTCAGTTATGTTGTTTTTTTTATTCCAGCCAAAGAACATTAACATCCTCCACTTCAGTCTCCAGCGATGCAACCACCTTGCTTGCTTGTTCAATGATTTTGAAAATGTTTTTAATTATCACAACATCCTATTCCATTTGCACCATAAAATTATATTCCCTTCTTGAAAATTCACAACTAGGCCAAGAATATGACAAATCACTAAAATAATACATCTCGACCAAAAAAAAAGAATGATATTCAATGAAGCTATTTTTTAGCTTTTGATATTTTTAATTTTTTTGGGTTTTTAAGAAAAATAGTGTGTGTAAGCGTATGGCCTCCCTGGAAACATCTCCAAATAGCTTAGAGTGGTTTGTCACGAACTAAAATTATATTTAATTATTATTAACCTAATAATGCAACATAGTGGCATACCCAAGGGTCGATCACAATGAGGCTGCTAACACACACTATCTTTCAATTGTCACTATTTTATATCAAACTAATATCAAAAGATAATACTAACATAAATGTGGAGAAGATTTAAAATTCATAAAACATAAATATAATATATAATAATGAAATGCAATACATAATGATTTTAGAAGAAAGAATATATGAATTTTTTATTAGGAGGTCATGGTGGTTGATGTCATTGTTTAAAAAGAATCTCCATATTCAACACAATGTGGTGATCAAGACCTGACACACTTCATATTCTCATTTAAAATGTCACCCCACCATAACGAGACATCTGAATACGGGGTAATTATTTCCTAATTTCATATTTTAGACCTCTTCTCTTACCATCACTATTCATGCCATACTCCAGCAAATGAACGACACAAATAACAAAGGGAAGGAAAATTTATAAACGAGAAAAAGAAATTGGTTGTAGAGAAAATGGTAAAACTACTCACCATAATCGATTTAACCACCACCAAAATTCAAAATGTTGAATAAATAGATATGAAATTAATGTACATTAAACTCAATCAAACCACCATTCCCTCCCTCGAATAAGAACTGAGGTTATTTCACCATTTGTAGTGGAGTTTACAAGGGAATAATAGTGGGAGAATACATAAAATAAAATAAATGGAAGAAATAAGGTATGAAGAGGATATATAACTAATATATATTAAAAATAATAAAATAAATATTATAATAAAAATACTCAACTATTCCACCTTGAAATGGCTATCCTTTTAAAAAGGAGATGAGACACATATTTATAGGTGAAATGGGTGAAGAAATCTCGATTCAATTCTGTCCTCCAGAAGTTCACAGATGTTAGACCCATTAAATGCCATAATTGGTTACTAGTCCCTTATTGATACATGTTCCATTAATCCTTACACATGCCTCCAAAAATATTCACCCAGATTGGTCCATTCATGATGGACTAATTTTTTTAGTGTGTTATAATTAATCTCTCCATGTGACTCATCGTATTCCACAACTCTAACATCCCATGACATTATGGCCTTGTAATAAGATGATTCTGATGTTTCCTCCTTCATGAAATATTTTAATTTCTCATACATCTTCCGATTGAATTTTATCTCCAATATACTGGTATAAATCGAGATGCATCATTAGATGTAAAACATTCCAAATTTGCACATAGATTACGAGGCCCAGATTGTGAGCTGATTTTTGGCTTCCAAATAATTGATTTAGCTGGGACACTAAGAGGATGAGATTTGAGCCATGTTGTAATGAAACCGAAACAAATAATAATTTCACAATTTTTTTCCATGAATATAATAGTTCGGCTGAAATAAAATGTAAAATAAAACAGTTAAACAACAAAGTTATGCAATTTTTTCATTTGAGCTCAAAATTCAACTAAAACCTTAAAATTTGACAATTTCACATTAAATAACATTATGGTGGGTATTAGAACATTAAAATATAGTATATAATATTTGAAAATTATAGCTTCATCACTCCACCACACATTAGCATTTCACTCCCGAGCAATCGTCATATATCGAAATCAAAATTCATACAAAAATCAACAACGAGTAAACATCAATGGTCTCATCCAAAATGATTTTCCATCATGTCTCATCTATGATAAACAATTCCGAATAATTTTCAATCATCAAATTTTCATTTATTCAATTTCATAAATCCATCCATGGCCCAATCACAACCTACCTCACATTTAAATTTGTGTCACTTTTCACTCAAGAAAAATTAAATATGGATTTTTTCTCATACTTGGAAAGTGAATATGTCAACATAGGCTTGTGACAATTATCATATCTCCACATTTAGAGAAATGAAAATGAATTTTATCATGAGGAATTTTTCAGGTGAATTATGTGGCTTACGGTTGATGGGAAAATGATAGAAAATTTAAGACTGAAAAGAAGAAGTTAGACTCTTAAGTACAACTCATGAATATTCAAGTGAAAATGCCGAAATTACTCACTAAATAACCTTAAAAATGTTATACAAAACAATACCCCCATTTTATATAATATGGGATAGGATCCAAGAAATGATTCCCAAGAATGAAGGGATCCATGTTCTCCCCTATTTTTAGTTTTTTTCAATTTTTTAAGCTCTAGAAAGGAACAAATTTATTTTCTTTAATTATTTTTGTGTATAATGAATTGAAAATTGAAAAAAATGAATTAATAACCATCATGACCTTGTATATAGATATATATACGAGTCAAAAATTAATTACAATGATAAATTCAAGATCGTCTCAATTTTTTCAATTTTTTCAGTTTTTTTGAAAGAGAACCAGATGAAATAAATAAAGCAAAATAAAAGGATTAACCATGCCCAATTTTATATTTATCATCCACTCCCCAAAATTTTGACACACACCTCAAATCCCCTATAAATTAAACACATCCCATGAACACACACAAAAGTCCCTTCCCCACACTAAAACATGAAATATCCACGCAAAAATACCAAGAGTGCGGGTAGGTAAGGAAAAATAATCTTGTAATGTTCCTTAAACCAATAATGAAATTCATGTCATCTAAGGGATAATGAAGGACAGATGTAAAGGTAGGAATCATGATAAAATATGTCTATCCAAAAAAATTCCTCAGTCAAATAAAAAACATTCCATGAAATCAAAAGCTTCAAAAGAGAAAACTCACAAGTTCTGGTTCTCACACAAAATCCAAGCATCTCTCATGAAAGTGTGGTTATTAGAAATAATATTTAAAAGTTTTTAAGAATACCTAAAGGGACTTGAAAAACATTTCATTTAGTGTTTCATGGGTATGGATTTTAGAAATTTATAAAACACATAAAAATTATTGAAAATCCAATTATAGAAAACTGTTTCTCACATCAACAGTACTTTAAAATCCATTTCTTCAAAAATCATTTCAACTATATAAACATCAACTGATGTGTGAAAAATGACCAGAGTATTCATTAATGCTAAATGTTACTAAATGGATGAAAAAAAAAAGAAAACACACAGAACAACTAAGTAGGTTGACACTCCCCCACACCTTTATTTCAATACCCCTCAATATAGCTCATAAAAAGAATAATAAGGGGTGGAACATAATGGGAAATAAAGATACAACATGACATTATTTTTTAGTGGCAACATTGAGTTAAGATCCTAGATACAACCACTTGACCAAAAAGTCATGAAATAATTAAAATATACTAAAAATAAATAAAAAAAATAGGAATGGAAAAGAATTAAGATAATTATTGGTTTGACCCCCAATAGGGTGCTAGGTTTTTACTACCCCAAGGCAGGAAGTTGCAGTGGTTTAACCCCAATCTAATGGTGGATGATGTTTCTTTCACAGAAACCTCCAGAATATCTTTCTTCCAATTATCCTCAACTTATATAGGTCTTTTAGGAACTCACATATTGAGTACATCATCTCCCCCCCTTTCCATGTGGTACGTGTTAAAATATGTGGGGAGGATAAAGAATGGGTACTCAACTTCTACCACCACTACTTTGGACACTTTTAATTCAACATCCAGGGCTTTCCCATGTGATGTTGTTTCAAAAAATTCAAAAGGGATGTCAAATTTTTTTTCACTTGGATAATATTTAACCATGACGAATAAATATAAAAATCTTTCCTTTTGTGTTTGTCAGCATGAAATGTGATCTCTTCAGGCAAGGAAATTGGGAATTATTTTTCAAGAGAGACTCCAACATCATTTTCCAATGCAAGAGAAAGGTACAGAGGTACTGATACTTCTTTGCAAAATATGGGAGGATCACTTACATTTTGTTCTTAAAGAAAAACTAACCAATGTGCATCCAAATCGTGTTGACCTCCAACAGTTGTATCAGTTGGCATGTCATCAATAGGAACCTCCTCAAGTAATGTCCAAGGAGAGACGATTGCATCTAAAAGTTGAGTCTTCAAGTATTCCATGGTTTCATAAAAATAAAATTTTGGTGGAACAACATGTACCTCATCTTCATCAACTTAGTTATGTTGTTTTTTTCATTCCAACAATAGAATATTAACTTCTTCAACTTCAGCTGCCAGTGATGCAACCACCTTGATTGCTTGTTCAAAGATTTTGAAAATGTCTTTAATCATCGCGACATCCTTTTCCATTTTCACTATAAAATCATATTCCCTTCTTCAAAATTCATAACTAGGCCAAGCATATGAAAAATCATTAAAATAATCCATCTCGACAAAAAATGAATTATATTCAATGAATCAAATTTTTTAGATTTTGAAATTTTTAATTTTGTTTTGGGTTTTTAAGAAAAACACTCTGTGTAAGCATATGGACTCCCTGGAAATGTCACCAAATTGATGAGAGTGGTTTGTCACGAACAACAATTACATTTAATTCTTATTAACCTAATAAAGCAACATAGTGTCATGCCTAGGGGTCGATCACAAGGAGGCTACTAACACACACTATCTTTCAATTATCACTATTTTATATCTATCTATCATCAAATGATAATACTAACATAAATGGGGGAAAGATTTAAAATTCATAAAACATAAATATAATTTATAATAATTCAAGTCAATACAGAAAGACGTTAGAATAAATAATATAAGAATTTGTTCTTAGGATTTTGTGGTGGTTGATATCATTGTTTAAATGGAATCCCCATATTCAACACAATGAGGTGATCAAGAACAATCACACCTCATTTTCTCATTTAAAATGTCACCACACCATACCGGGACCTCTGCATACATGGTAATTCTCTTACTAATGTCATCTTTTAGACCTCTTCACTGAGCATCACTACTCATGCCATACTCCACCAAATGCACGACACAAATAGCGAAGGGAAGTAAAATTTATAAACGAGAATAAGAAATTGGTGGTAGAGAAAATGGGGAAAATGCTCACTATAATAGATTTAACCACCACCAAAATTCATATAGGTTAACATATAAGTATTAAATTAATGTAAATTAAACTCAATAAAACCACCATTCCCTCCCTCGAAAAAGAACTAAGGTTAGTTCTTCATTTATAGTGGAGTATATAAGGGAATAACGGTGGGAGAATACATAAAATAAAATAAATGGAAGAAAGAAGGTATGTAGAGGAAATATAACTAATATATATTAAAAATAAAAAAATAAATATTAAAATAAATATACTCAACCATTCTCCCTTGAAATGTCTATCCTTATAAAAAGGAGACGACATGCATATTTATAGGTAAAATGGGTGAAGAAATATCGATTCAATTATGTCCTCCAGAAGTTCACATCTGTTAGACCAATTAAATGCCATAATCGGTTTCTAAACCCTTCTTGAAACATGTTCCATTACTCCATCTGCATGCCTCTAAAAAAATTCATATTGATTGGTCAACGTATGATGGAGTAAATTTTGTTTTAGTTAGTAATATTTAATCTCTCCATTTGACTCTTCGTATTCTACAACTCCAACTTCCCATGACATTATTTCCTTATACTCCGTTGATTCAGACATGTCCTCCACTATGAAAGACTTTAACAAATTTCACCACCAACTACCTGTTGAATTTTTGCTCTAATAGACTGGTATAAATCGAGATACAGACTTATTTGTAAAACATTCCAAATCTGCACACAATTTATGAGGCCCAGATTGTGATTTGATTTTTGGCTTCAAAATGATTGATTTAGCTGGGCCTCTTGATGGATGAAATTCAGACCATGATGTAAAGAAACAAAAAACATAATTTCATAATTTGGTTCAGTGTAGAAAATGATATGCCTGAAATAATGAAGAAAAATAAAACTGTTAAACAATAATATTAATCCATTTTTCTATTTGATCTCAAAATTCCTCTAGAACCTAAAAACGTGACACTTCCACATAAAATAATACTATGGTTGGTATTATAACATTAAAATACATTATATAATATATGAATATTATATCTTCATCATATAACCATATCTTTACGTTAATCATAAAAAGAATGATTAGATTATTATTTTTTTGGAAAAAGAATTATAGACATTTAATATTATTGGGAGAAACAAACAAATGTAGCATACATAATGGGTTATGAATAAAGTTTAATGATTGAAGTTCATATATTTACGAATTCAAGGATTATCTACAAATGTAGCATACATAATGGGTTGTAATTGTGTATAAATAAAGACCGTGGAGTTTAAAATGGCATGGGATAAACTGAAAATTATCACTTTTATCTATCAAAGAAGACCACAATGTTTTTCTACTTAGTCTAGTAGATTATGTGAAAATTTCTCGTGGCCTCTTCTAAAAAAATGGGAGGAAGATACACTATATTTTGGCAAAGTATCATGGTTGATCACAAATCATGATCCCATGAAAGATGAATTCTATTTGAGGAATACTTTTAATGTGGACTGAGACTGATTTCTATTAACTATGTGCCAAGTACAAGAAACCCAAAAACCATCCAACAAAATATTAATTTTTCATAAAATGCTCATGAAATCTCGGTGAAACGTAAATAGGTCAATAATAAATAATTTAAAATGGAATTTTTGGGTTAGGGTGTTGAACTTCACCCCACTTGTGACACTTTATGCCCTCTGAAATTCTAGTAATATATATCTATATAAAAAATGTTGTCAAAGATTAAAAATACCCCAAAAAAATCCTCAATCACCAGAAGAACAAGCTACTAATGAGACTAAAGAAACCAAACATCTCTAAAAAGTTAATGGGAGAAAATATTGAATATGTTAAATGAAAATATGGAATACCCCAACCCCTAATAGATAAATTTCATACTAATAACATTGGGGTTCATTTCGGGTCACAAGTGTTGAGGTAAAAGAGTTGTCTCGCAATGGAAAATTGGGAAAATTATATTACTATGAGTCTTTTCACTATGGCTCCCCATGATCTTAGGATCTTATATAAACACAGGTTCACTAAAAATGATCAAATCCCAAAAATTCAAATGTTAAATGAAATTTATAAAAAAATGGACTAAAAAAATAACATAACATTTTCATGACCAAAATATCCAAAATATCAAAAATAAATTCCTATTAAGAACATGAAATCATAATAACACAAAAAAACAACTACTATTACAATATAGATGCCACACCATCGTGAAAAACATCAAGAAACAATGAATCAGTTTTAACACATGAATATTTAAATAGGTTATATTCAACACCATGATTACCCTAATTTAGAAGGGTTCCGTTAAAGTTGTATATATAGCTACATTATTATACCTAGAAACACCCTGATAGAACATATATATATGAACTAGGTTTCTATACGTATGATAGCTCTATGGTTTTTCTATACATGATGGCTTCTTGAATGCCAACTTCCAACACTTATAGAACACCCAAATATTATTCCAAAACGTTTTTAGGAAAATAAAAATGATAAAAACGTCATATGAATAATTTAATAGATATACATACCTTTCATCACTCTCCCTTTGAGAGAGATATTTCCACTTCCCGTAGGGATATGTGAAACATCCACTATTTCTAGCCCTTTGTATGGACATTATTTTCTTGGAAAATCCTACCTTGCTGCTTCTTCATAGGTGTAAGGAATGGGTGAAACCACCTATAATAGTTATGTTCAAACCCATTTTACCTGAATTGTTCATTAATTGGTACTCATTCATACAATTTAAATAGATATGACATTAGCTCGGTGAAAGCCCTAGAATAATACATCACTAAAAAATTAACATATCTAATATGGTATAACTCCTCCTCCCTATGTGACTTCACATATTGTTTAATACACTGAATAATGAATAAGGCCTTGATTCATTCCTATCAATATACCTTCAGTGGGTTGGAAAAGTAAATAGACATCCACCGCTTCTATCATGGGACATATAACATAATTATAGTGAACTTGAGAATACGATACATATGGAGTAGAAGATGAAAGAGAATCTCCTAAACTCTTCTCAACTATTGTCTGGAATTCACAAATCTAGTTTTCCAATGAAATAAGAGGGGGTAATTTATTCTTACATTTAGAATAAATAATTGTATTAAGGACCAATGAGCTCTATATGCAAAATGAAAAAATATTATTATAGCAATATATGATCATCCAAAAACCAAACTATGTAAGGTCCAATTTGCAGATGTTTTTTTTGAATCTTATAGGACTCGATGGTGGAATACCATAAGATAAAATGTTTCAAGACAAAATGCAAACACAACATACTCAAAACCCCACTAACAATCATAATCCATCACCAAAAAATCAAACACTTATATCACCACATCCAATATAAAAAATCCATGGAATCAAAAAGATATCCCAAAAACTTAATAAATGAATTAATCTAAAATTATATAAAAAATATATTAAATCCCCATTTGAAATACACATTAAGAATAAAATAAATCCTCAAAAAATGAACATGTACTATTTGTATTCCATGAAACCTCCGACCTAGAAGCATCCCTACCAACCCAGGTGATCCTCCAATTATACCACCATTCATCCACAAGTTTATGTGTTCCTAATAATACAGAAGACCAAAAAAATAGTTCACCGCATTAAAAACAATTCATTACACAATGATATTAAATTACCCAGTTATACATCACTACCTATTTTATAAAAATACCTAAGGACCCAAAAAATACCCATACTATTTTCAAGACTATAAAATTTCATTTTATAAAAAAATATTCATTAAAGAAACTATTTTTGACAAACCATACATCAATTTTTAGTCCAGAAGAAACACCCCAATATAAATCGAAACACAAAACATAAGTAATCAAATGAATATTAACAGTAGAAAAGTTAAAAATATGGAAGAAGAGAACAATGGAAACCCATTAAATATTAGAGTGAGGGTTTTCTAGATATTATTTATTTCATGTGAGAATACAATAGGTAAAAATGGGTGGTCATATGGTATGCCTATTGTTTTTAAATTATGCACATCAACCATGAAACCCTTAGAATTCCTCCCAGATAACCAATAAATTCACAAAACATACTACAAATGATCAAACCAAGACAATATACCTCAAATAATCGCTAGAACCATCAAATTATTTTATGGCACAACCATCCCAATAAACTCTTGAAATTCATGCATCCTTCTCAATAGGTGGTGATCATGAACCAACTAGCAGGGTGCCACTTCAATTATAACACCCCTATCTATGAATTATTAGATGTCACCAAATAACAATGTCCAAATATATGATTCTTTATTCTCATTATAAAACATATTTCAACACTGAACCATTCAATAGAGCCAACCAACAACAAGGATTGGGAGGCATTCTAGATCTTCTAGTGATGAAAACTCATTCTTATAATGAAGAAAAATACAATTTGGAATTATTTAGAGTGTAAAAAAATTAAAAAAATATACATATAACAAAAAATTGTTCTAATAATAAACAAATATAAGTATAAATGAAATAATCATGATGTTCCTACATGTGTCATCATGGGTCAAAATCAACCAAAGAACCACATTCAACCCATCAGTTATCCAGAAATGATATAAACTAAATCTAAAAAAATATCATTGAAGTACAAATGAGATATGAAATTCTTAGTAAAAGTATGATAGATAAAAAATTCATTAAGACTCAAATTCAATATGAGATCCAATCATGATAGTTTTAAAAAATAATACATCTAAAAATAGTGTTTTATACACCTTAAAGAAAAAAAGTAACAAATATTCATTTGTATGAAAAAATAATTTCAATCACCTTTTACATATACAGTTTTTATAATGAGAAAAAAATTATATAATTCTCTATAAAATATGGCCAATGTTGAAATATGTATCTTAGTTAGAAAATAAAATAGTGGTAACATTATAAAGAAATTAAAAAATAGAGGAATGTAGTGTACAAGAAATAAATATTTCCATGAGATCCTAGGTGTGATTTAAGATGGAATAAATCCATACTATCACTAAAATTCCACAACTATTATCTACCAGTACAAATTATCTACAATCGCATACCAAACTCCTTGATTCACAATCATGTTCTAAAGTGAGGGATATGACCCTTTGGTAGTAATTCTATCTATATAAGGACTCTAGGGAGTGTGTAATTTCAACTAGTGAAGAATATGTTTACCTAGGATCCCACATCACTACCCAATCTTTTCTATGGCCATCAATTATTGGTGAGTTTTTTAATGATAAAATATACATTCATATCACACAATTTTCACTAAACACAACCCAACTTCTCATTAATGTTCTCCATCCTTATGTTCAAACCCATTCTAATTTAAAAAAAATACAATCACTCTTCCAATAAATAAAATAGTACAATGGACTCATATATAGGTAATTTCTTTATAGTGGGTTTTTATTAAAATAATTATACGTTATAACCGAGCGTTATCCAATTAAAACGAACACCACTACTTTGGGAATACATTATTTTATAAAAACATTTTCAATTAAAAAATCATACCCTAACATACTGAAACTACCATTTCAATGATTTAGAACCATTTAAAATCATTTGATCAACTGGGATGATTTTTCATCTAAAAAATTCGTTTATACAAAATCTAAACCAAACAAAAATCAAGATATAGACTACAAGAACAGTATAAAAAAGATGAGTAGATAACAATCCCAACAATAACAAAACTTATATAGCATTAAAATTACTTTTCACTACATAATACCCATAGATAAAACTAATATATTGTAAAAATAAATATAAAATCATCTACAAAGGGAAAATCCAAACCATATATTTATCCACACGATGACTGAATCTCTAAATCACCAAAAAGAAGCTCAGGGAAGCAAATGAAACCATGTATAACCACACAAGATCAATAATTCCCAAAACGATCATAGAAATATAATCTATATATCAACGAAACCATTAGATGAATATAATATTGGGTTAAATGGAAAAAAATAAGAAGAAGAGAATATTGGGGATTACACATCAAAATACACCTCAAATAATGAAGAAAATTGAAGATTACGCTATGGAGGAGGAGTCGAAGAATGGGTAGGTGAATTGGAAGGGCTCCACAGATGTTTCCGTTTTAATGTGGGAAGAATATTTGGAATTTGTTATATATAATATAGGGTAAAATTGGTAAAATAAAACTATTTATGTGTATTAGAAGTTCTCACAGTCTTCAAGATTGTGTTCTAATTGTGCGGTAACACATATACCAAAGAGGAATGAAACATAATTATTTTATTGGGATGATACATGGTAATTTTTTAATGGTATAGCATTTAAGGACCCATTTTTGTAGCCACCTTCTTTAAAAAGGGATGCATTTCAGTTATTACAAAACCGTGTGCCCCCATAAATCCACATGAAACCACCATTTCTCCAAACCATATGTGGAAATTGAAACAAATATAAATATATAAATAATAAAAACAATTATAGGGATTTGTTTTTCTGTGGTGTTATATACTCATAATTTGTTCATTTATTAATTATCACGTAAACATTATGATCATTGTATGATTTTATTTCACAATGTAATTTTAATTGATATTATTTATTACTAAATTTTATCTTGAGGAAATTTCATTAACCAAATCAGTATAAAATAATATAATTTTAATCTCTAATAGATATAGATAATGATTTAATGTAATGTAACCATTTTACCCTCTTTTTTTGAATTACTATATAAAATAATTTTTAGTAAAATATGTGGTAATTTATCTCTTTTATTGAAATGAATATTCTTCCAATACCACCTATTGAACATATGTTTTTGAAAATGTTTTAACTATATAATAATTGTTTATTTATGAATTTTTTTTATTTTTATTTCTTGAAAATTAGTTTGAAATAAATCTTCAAGTAAATTTTAAAATAATTCTCCTATGTATTTTATTTAAAATGTCAAAGGAATAATTATTTTAACATATTCAAAATATATGGAATTTATATCCATCAAGACAAATAAATTTTTTAAATAATTCATTATATTTTTAAAATGAAATGTATGAAAGATGTACATAAAATTTATTTAATGAAATTAATCTTACCCCAATTAATTTACAAAATTAAATGGTTATTTCCTTGAAATTTGTTTTATTAATTTATTTATTGTATTTAAATTTATCAATAAAAACAACCATTTATTCATACATAAATGGGTATAAACTTTATTTATATAAACATAAATCAATATATATAACATTTATCTTCAATTTATTTATCAGTGATAGTATTTTTACACACATTCATGATTAAATTTTGTAATAATTAACATAACCTTGAAATATTAAATTACCTATAATTATTAGGCATTAAATTTATCCAAAATATCAATAATATTTATCATGGTTAAATTTATTTCATAAACTATATATCATTTCTATACATATTTTTCAAAATTTAATATCATTTTTTATATGGGGTAATATTTATTAATCCTAATTATTTAACCAATATAATTATTTGATGATTACACACATTGATTTTGAATAAAATTGAATTATAGATATATATTGAATTCTTTAGACATACAGCCATCGGTTGGGGACAATAATAGATAGTCCTTAGAAACATCATTTGTTCCAGGAGGTAAATTAGAATATAAGCATGAAATCTTTTGGATAAACCAAATGAGTTTATACCATGTATATTTTAACTCTATTGTGAGAGGTATTTATTGTAAAGGCGTCAAGGGACGAATACATAAAAACTAATAATTAATTATTTCCATCATTAAAAAATGATTTTTTAATCCATGATATTTTCAGAATTATATTAAATTTGGATTCTTTTCAATTTCTAATTATTATTTAAATGGATTGTATTTGACATTATTTAAAATTTATTATTTCCCATTTTTTACATTATTATCAACTATATTTTGATAATGTTGTTTTCATAAGATGCATTTCATTTTTATTTTGCAGAATAAATGGAATGTTTATTTAGTTATATTATTATCATATTAATTACTATTTATTATATACAACATTATATATATATATTACATGTGTGTTTTTTTATTTACCAAAACAAGTTAATTTGACTTATTCGTTCATTATATCATCTATTACAATTAATTGTTACTAAAAATTTTAGTTCACCATGTTGTTTTCATTATCATAAATCCATGAAGTGTATTCTGTTTTGTATAAATATATATTTTAAAGGAATTAAAGATATCATAGAATGAATTATTCTATAATTTTTGTTTTAAATTGTAATGGAATACAAAATTATATATTTAGATTACTAAGACTAAAATATTATTCAGTCCTTCAAGATGTGATTTCTTGTACCATATTCCATTGTAAAAAATAAATACACAGTATTCAAGTAACATTTCGTGGGTTCTCTATAGGAACACTACTGAAGTTTTTTTCCTAGTTTGAAAACATTCAGGATTTTTTAAAATTATCATCTATATAAAATTTCAACATATTAATTAAACTCAGAACAAAATTAGTGATTTTTTTATGACATTGATTATGAAAATTCAATATAATTTTATATAAATTGGTCACATAATTATTCCTCTAGAATATATATCATTTTAAAATTTTTTATATAATATAATTTTATGTTAATAACGATTGTGCTTCTATGGGATTGTATCAAACCAATCTCACCCCATCTCATTTAATTTTCAAAATTTCTCACAATCCTTAATATGTGGGATTTATTTTTTATATAATGACCAATACATGTGAATAATTATTATTCAATTTTTGGATTCCTCGATTAGAATAATATAAAAACCATGAAGTAACCATCATGAAAATGATGATAAACCATACAGGAATACATTGAAATCATTTTTTTGGAAAACCATATATATAATTGGTTTACTATTTTAATTTTTTTCAGCAAAATATTTTATACTGAATTTTAATTATATTTATTTTTTATTAAGAAACTCAATCCAAATATCGACCAATGTGATGAAAAAAAACTACCACATTATTGAAAGACATGAAAAATGGTTTTTAGTGTTGTCATTCCTGACCTATGCTCAACTAACAAAAATTTATCATTTTTAACAATTATTTATATAGATTGTGAAAAAAATATACTATTGATGAAATTAATAATTTAAAATATTGATTAAGAAATTCCATAGTTATTTATATTTATTATACCTATATAAAAAACTTATTGAAAGTGTTATAACATACAATATTCATTCTAATACGGAATGTGAAAAAATAACAATGGATTCAATAAGAGATTTTATATATATGGTTCGTGAAAAAATATATGAGTTACAAATTCTGAATGATTATTTTTATATCATCATTATGAAATATGATATTTTAATTCAAATAGCATAGGCTAATAAAATATTAAATTAAAAAATTGATAACTATTTATTTATTTTTAAACACATGTGCACACAAATATTAATGTGTATTAAATATAATATATAATGAATTAAAATGGTATTCCCTAATGTATATAATATGATAATATATAAGAATATCATTCATTGTAATTTAAATATTGGGCTTTCAATGACCTATCAAAAATGTTAATCTGAGATATATTCTCTTTTGAATGATATATTATCCTATTACTAAAAAATATGGGGTGTAACAATTCAAATATGTTTGACATTTTAGAAAAAATGTTTTACCATATGTAAAAAACTATTAGTTTAATATTAAAATATGGAATATTATATGTATTTAAATATAGATATTATAAAATTCATAGTTGTTATTGTGATTTTGAGGTAATATTTTAAAATGGTAAACCCCAAATCACAAATAAATTTCTAAATATTTGTATGGTTAGTATTAGAACCAACTATAGAAGTATTATATTTAATTTTACCATAATTATTTGTTATATGTTTGATAAAAATGAATTTTATAACCATATTATGATGAAAAAAATTGTGATTATACTAATGGAAATGAAATGAATGTATTAGCAGAAATAAATATAAATCCCATGTATTAAGAATATTCATTCATTGGAATCATTATTATATGGGTTCATATTAAAAAAATTATAGTTCTCTTCTTTTAATAAAAATATGTTAATTGGTTGGGCCTATATAATTTCAATGAATATGAATTTATAAATTAAAAATCTATTATGTAAACATTCCTATATTAATAAATTACAATTGAATTATTCAAAATATAATTATTAGTCATAATATCTTAAAAACATAAATTATTATGGTGTATTGGTGACTAATACTACTACCAAGGAATGTGAAATTTTTTATGAGGATGATCCTTTCACTAACAGCATAAAAAGTTTCTAGAGGCCATATTGTGGATGTTGTGTTAAATATTTGTGTAGAAGATAGAAATTGAAATTGAGTAATTTGTGTTTGTGAATTACCATATTGTCGATAATATATTTGATATTTTTTATTACATTATTTTATTAAATTCATTTTAACCATATATTATATTTTCAATTAAATTATTACATATATAAACATATTTTTTAAATAATATTTCTAGTAAATTATATCTACACTTGTATATGTTAATCAAATTAAGAAATAAAATATTAGTGATCTAGAAAATTACAAATTTGATAAATTTTAGGAAGATAAAATTTTGATAATGATAATACAATATACAAGGGTCATTACATGACGATATTATTAAATGAATCCATGGTCATATATAGAGTTAAAAAAATAATGACTGCGAATATGGTCAACAAATTTTTGCAATGATTAACATTATCATTGTATTTATTTATCTCGGAAGTTCAATAAATACTGTAAACTATTTAACTATGTAATACAATGGTGTACATAATTTAATTCATTATATAGGGAAGTATTTATATATATATTGTAATATAATTATTGTATATTCCATAAAAAAAATCATAATGAAATTCATAATTGTTTGAAATTTTTTCATTTAGGGGAAATTTATATTATATATCTATAGTTTCAAAAATGTATTTATAATTTATAGAAATAATCCTTGCGTTTTTTTGTTATTATATTTTGAATAATATAATAAAAATTACGATCATAATTTAAATACTAACACAAGCCATATGTGCATGGATCGAAAATCTATAATCCTCAGATGAATTCATCTTCCATCATTCTGAGTTTTCATTTAATGCAAAATATAATGTGCTTTGTTTTGTTTTAAATTACCCGACTAATGTTTGTCATGTCATAAATACTATTTTATGAAATAAGAATTCTGTTAAATAATTGATCAACACATATCACAAAAATTATAACTCAGTTATGAATCATGTATTGGTAAGATTACATTGAAAACGGATAATATATATTTATATCTGGACATATACTATGATCTGATACAATATATAAAACTCTTATAATTTTTATTTTTTAATACATAATGTTTATTCCAAATATGAATCCACTTTTAACACTATACTTGTGTTATGTAAAATGATTTCATAACACAATTATATAGTACATAATATAATATAATTATTATGTGAATCATCTAAAATTATATAATAAAATAAATTTATTATCCATTAATATAATAAAACATAAAAAAAGAATTTTATTTCAATCATATTGGATATAAGATTAGCCAATAAATATATATAATGGTGAACAACTTATGATGGATTTTATGTAATACAAAAATAATGGTGTATGATGATTTGGGTTTTGGTCTACAACAAGTACATAACTATAGAAATATTTTATTATAAATTCATTTTTATATGAAATGAATTTATTTTAATAAATTATTGAGTCTCTTGGGGAGAATTAAATGTTTTAAAATAACATATTATATATATCTTTTCCTTTAAATTGATAATTAATAATCTATAAAATTAAAATAACATTTTCAATGTTAGCACACTGCCATTTTTATGGTATGTCATTTGATCTTGCTCAATATTTCATTATTTTAAAATTATTTTTTTCATCATAATTGACTCATTATTTAATTTATTATATAAGATAAATGAATCGAATAATATTTCATCATTTAGATGAAATATTGATAATTTAGGAGTGAATTTTAATGTTATTAATATTAATACTTCCTCAATGTTTCTTATAATATATGTGTATTAATTTTTGGCAGTATAAGAAAATATATATATTATTATACTGATGGTGATAATTGGAACTTAATTAATAGATTATGTCATGACTGAACCAACATTTTATTATAGGATATTTAGGATAGGAAACCAAAATATATATTTCATAGCATGGTCAGAAGAGATTATATATTAATCTAATTGAAATTTAAATGACACGATAGAGATATATAATATCAAACTGATGCATAACCGATTATTATTTACAGTTTACATGGAACATAGGAATTGAGTTTTTAAGGGTGTGTAGATGTAGTCGAGTTACACTATACTAAGATGGTGTGTGGAGTGAAGGCTTAGGATATAATTCTTCTACTCTATAATGATTCCATTCGTATACAAAATTTTAACTCTGATAAAAGGTTGATGTTATTCTTGTTTAAACATTCAGTACTATTAGATTGTCTGATCAATTTTATTATTTCAATCCGTTAATGAAGATAGGGTTTTGTAATATAAATTAATTACAACATGTAATTTACTAACATCCAATGGATGAGTGAGATTTTATTTATGGATGGAACCCTTGAAATTATCACTACACAATGTTTTGATCTAGGGATGGTGGGGATAACCAACATACAACATGATACCTATCTAAATTAAGAAGCAATTACTTTTCGGACTTTTGGATATTAATAAAATGACTTTATTCCTACTAAAATGTATTGGTAAATATTTTAATTAAATATTTTAGGATATACTAGATTTGTAAAATATTAGTGAAGATATAGAGTATGTGTTTCATGAAAATGATGTATAATATGATATTTTTATATTCCTTGTAATTAATTGGTGACATTCTCTTATTAATTTACTAATTATTAATTCATTCAAAATATAAATATTGGGGGATTTTATTTTTTTAGGAATTAATGTCATTTTCCATGATTGATGTATATTTTATCATCATAAAAAGTTTCCCAATGTATTATTTTATTTCCAATTTTAAATAACAAACTATAACATTTCTGTGTTATATGATTAGATGCTATAAATAGTGTTATTTAATGTAATATAAATTCAACTATTCAATTATTCATGGGCTCACCCAAGTATTAAAAAAGGGTCCATTATGGGGAGTCTATTCATTATGCAATCAAATTATTTTTATTTACTTTTTCATATTTTTTATTTATTTATTTTTTATTATTATTAATTATTTTTATTTTTTTATTTCATATTATATGACTATTTTGACTAATAAATTATGCATTTATCTATAAAATGAATGGATAATTCCTTAATTTAAATACATTTGTTACATGAGTGGAAGTAAAAATATTTATTATTGAGTTTCAAATATAGAACAACATATAAAATAATGAAACAAATGTTTGCTTCATTTTATACAAATTGATATATACTAAAATAATATTTTTAAGATCAATTTTCATAAATTTAAGACATATTAACCATAAGAGAAATAAGGAGCATATGATAGAGGAGCACACAAATCAATCTTGAATTCCAATAAGTTGACATTGTATTTGTGCATTGGTCAAGATTCACCAAGCTATTTTCAAAATTATATTGTATTTTATGTGAATATATATATAAATAGAAAACATAATTTTATAATCATTGAATTATAATGAATAAAATATGTTAGTAAAAAATATATGTGGGTGTTTCAGTTTTATATATATTGTTTGAATAATGATTAGTTTTATTATTCTTAATCATATAAAACATGAAAATGTTAAAACCAAAAGAGAATATATCTAAAAAATTGTTTTCCCACATTAGTAAAACATCATTTCAGAATGAAATTAGTGGAATCATAAACATAATAGGAGAGAATTTATACACACACACACATATATATATATATATATATTGATTTTCTATGAATTGAAATATCGAACCACATATTCCAATAGGGTGGACTACTCATTCAAAATAACTATTAACAGATAACCACCATGTATAAAAAAAAATTATGGCATTAGAGGAGGAGATTTGGTTGGTAAAATACTAGTTTCAACTGTTAATTTTATTTATAATATAAAATATAATTAATAAAATATTTGATTTGTAGTGTTTAATATGATAAATATTTTAAAATTATTTAATATAAGAAACAAGATATCATGGTGTCTTAAATAATTCCATGGTTTCCATTATGAAATGCATTGACATGGTCGGTGTAACTATAATTCAATGTTATCAATGAATGACTACATGATATATGATATCAGTTTTCTTTACATCACTCTCTAAAACCAAATCACCAATAAATTTTTTTATTACCATATTATGTTCATTATAAGTATTTATACATTCTAAATATTTTATAGTTATATCTAAATTAATTTCCAAAAAAAACTCATTTGATAAAAATGTTTAACAAAATAAATTCTTATGAAACATTTTTTCATTGATTGATTAAAATTGATCAAGAAAAGTGAATAATTTTGTTAAAAATGTAATGAGGATTAGTGCTTATGATTTGTTAAATGCATTATATTATGTGTAAAAGTATGAAACACCTTGGTCAAAACTCATTTAATCTCATTCCATTCATCCATAAATCTATAGCATCTAGTATAATATTGATATGATGGATATCATTCCATACAATATAGAGATTCACCTATTTAATGAACACTATAGGGGGTGAATTATATTATTATATACATTGAAATATAAATAAAGTTGTTGTAAATATTGGATATACCTAATTAAATATAGTATGTTACATTAAATGTTAAAAATTATTATAATTCATTCATTATATATATATATATATATTTCTTAAATTATATAATTTTGTTCCATAAATATTTTTTGGATTAGTTTCATTCTTCAAAATCCATTTAGTGGTATGAGATTAGCTCAATAAATGTTTGTTTTGAATTTAAATGTTAATAGATAGTAATTGAAATAATATAATATATAAAACATGAAATAACCCATTAATAATATCCAATTTGGAAAATGTATATCTATCACCAAGAAATATGTTTTATGAGAAATGATTATAGTCTTTTAACATTTAAACCAATATGGTGTAATGTCATTGAAATCAATGTAGAAGATATAATGATATATTATGATAATAATAACAAATCATAATATTCAGGAAAATGATTTAGTAACTATTTTTCTTCACTATATATGAAATAACATTAATACCCAGAGATTTTGAAAATAATATTTTTTTGACAGAGTATACGTTATGAAACCATGATCCCAAACAAATGATGAAATATTATAATTTAAATAATACCACTATAATCCAACCAATAAATCAATCAGTAGGAATGAAATTAACAACATTATGAAATATATATAAACATAATAATCTAAATAAATGTATTATTAAATTATTAGTAAATAATATCTATTTTTTCATCAATTGTTTTTTCAGAATCTTATTTTTTCTCAAACAAATGAATTTCTTTGAGAAAATAAAAAAATTGATTTCAGAATGTTTTTTAAATGTTATTTTAGAAATTGAACAAAAGTTTTAAAATCATAAAACTAACATTACATTATTTTAAATTTTTTAAATTATTTTAAAAACATCTTTTTTTCAATGAATAGTATAAAATAGTCATTTTAATTAAAAATATCAATTTTATTGTGTTGCAAATATATTGAAATTTAATTTATGATTAGTTTTAAAATTTATTGAATTCCTTTTGTTTAATCACAATTTAAATATATTTTTGTTATGGAAATATATTTTTGAATATTATTTTTAAAAAATTATTCTTTTATAAGAAATTTATTCTAGAAGATTATTTACCAAATTATTTTGACAATTTAATTTGGAATATAATTATATCATGTTTTTGTTTTGAACTTTGAAAATTAAATATAATATTTATAATCATTTGGTAAAATTTTTATAAATATTACAATTTTATTTTTTTTTTCAATATGAAAAGTAACATTAAAAATATTTGTTACCGTGTTTATCAGTATGTTGTGTGATTATTAGTAAAATTAATTTTATAATGAAAACAATAATTCCACAAAAAATATATTAATTTTATTGGAAGAGAATATGTCTTCTATAATAATCCAAATTTCAAATATATGGAATTTGGTTACCATTTAGACATAATCATGTCCTTTAAAATATTTATTTGAATATAAATCTAAAAATAATAGAGTATTAATT
Organism: Viscum album; assembly: GCA_963277665.1. Classification (NCBI taxonomy): domain Eukaryota; kingdom Viridiplantae; phylum Streptophyta; class Magnoliopsida; order Santalales; family Viscaceae; genus Viscum; species Viscum album. The sequence goes on along the minus strand of OY728129.1, from coordinate 607,175,844 downwards.
TTGATAATAATAATATTTTTAACATTAGGAATGATAGTGTTCATGTTAATTAATAAATATCCATTTTTATTTAAAATTATCTTATTAACATCATGATGTTTTTTATATTTTTTGTGTTCAAATATTTTCATTAAAACCATATGCAACACTGATATAGTAATTTTTAAATTAAGATAATAATTAAATAAATCATTATATACATATAAAAAATAATACACATTGAATGAAATTTATTCTTATATAATTTTTCTAAGAAAATAAGAAACTCATTTTTTAGGTTTTAATCCTATATATTTAATATCCTTTTTTCATGATGTTATCATAGTCATAATAAATGAATAGTTCCAAAACTGATGTTAATGGTATTTATATCAAATAATATTCTATTAAATCATATAAAAATATTATAAATAAAATGATTTTACAAGTGGTTGTAATATGGTCTACAATATAAAAAATAGTGCATTTATAGTTCTATTATTCTTTTATATTACCTTTGACACCTATGTAGTAAAATCATTAATATTTAGATATCTATCAAATTGGGTTAAAATGGGTTAAAATAAAAAGATAATGGTAAGAACATTATCTATAGTTATCCAAATTTTATTTATCAAAGTAATTTTAAACTATATTAATCCTTTATAAAAAACAATTTTTGTTCTATTTGTAAATACTAATTAATTTATAATCATTTAGTAAATTATGTAATTTCAAAAGTTCCCCCCCCCTTACTTATAAATTGGAAACTCTTATAATATTTTATTCCTGGGTAAAAATATAGTTTTATCAATAAAATACCTACTCAAATACTTTAATTACATTTATCTACAATTCTTAGAGGCCATTTTCTTATCAAAACTCCATATTCAGAATAAAATTGTTGTAAAAATTTGAAGGATGTCCAAAAAATGTTTAGTTATTATCCATGGGTTATTATTTTATTTTTTATTCAACATAATTCACATCCTAATATAAAATAATGGTATAATAAAATCATTATCAACCATATTTTAGATGTTATTATGTTCATAAGGGAACCCACATTCATCTCCACACCAATAAAATGGGAATGAAAACCTTTTTTCTTGTGTCTGACAAACATCTGACTCATGAACTGATGTAACATTTCATTAACCACCACCTCCTATAGATGTTTATAATAATATTATAAAAAAATATAACGAATTTTTTATCATATAAATTATGGCTGATTTAATGAGAAAAACATGCACCACATGCCACCACAAATTTGAACGATGTCGACCATCGATTCCTAATCTCATAATATATGTTCCACTATTCTAAATCGTCACTAATTTTTGAAAAAAAATAATTGACATACTCTAGACTGCGTAAAAAATCAAATATTCTTGGAACATTAAGAAAATGATTAATTCATCATTTTTGATGGGTATAAATCAACCAAAACTCTAACAGATTCATGTTGTGACTGATATGAATCTATGTGCGTCTTTCTAAATCACATGTGACATTAATGATAATTAAAGAAACATACATACTGAAAACTGGTAAAACAAATTCTGATTACATTGATACATTAGCACAATGATCTATAAGTCTTTTAGGATGTTTATCATTCACTTTCACCTCAATCTAACTGAAGGTGTGACCGTTTTGACTATTACTTGATTATTTTTTATTCAAAATTGATATTAATTTAAATCAAAAAATATTCAGTCACACCTCAATCTGACTCAGTGTGTTGTTGTAGCACATTGCAACTATTTCTGGTGATGTAGTGTACTGCATCATCACACTGTTGTTTTCACCATTATAAAAACATCTAAATGAATTAATAAATGTATAAATTATCAAGTATTTTAGAATAACTAATGAATGCCTACGTTCTTTGAACATATATAGGAATTGATAACATATATCTCTATCTGTGCATTTAGAAAGACTGAGAAATCATACTTTTATTAGGGAAAATACATGTTCTGAAAAATCATATGTGTATAAGTGCATATAAAAGTGGTAATAAATATACTATTTAACAACTCTAAATAAACACACTGAAAAATGGTTTTTGTGATCATCTATTATTCGGCGTTGATAAATATACCCTCTATAAGCACAATTTCAGCACATAAAAAATTGATGCAGTTTTAACTACACTGAGGTTGTCAGCGCTTTTCCAGCACCGATAAAAGATGATTCTAGTTCTTCTATCAATGTGTTTACAAGTAGTGAATCTTTCATTTGATAAAAATATCATCATTTTGAAATAATTTTACATTTTTCACCAACAAATTATTCATTACTAAAAATGAAATTTTATGTCTCATTGGGATGTCATTCCGCTAATGCATGTCATGATTGTTTAATTGGATAAATCCGTCATAGTTAGATAGCCTAATCCCATAAGTTTCCCAAAATCACATTTATACCCAACTCATTGTAACATGATGTTCAACATTAATTGGTTATCTATTTATTTTTATTCACTGAATTTTGTCTCTAGAAAATCCTACTTAGTTTTATGATCCCAAATCAAGGAATAAACAAGAAATTATTTCAACTTGAAGACTAAGAATACTTATGAAAACTTGTTTCCAAAAATTAGGATAAAGCCGATGCCATTATTCTCAAAAAAAATTGGACCTAAAAAATAGACCAAAAAAATTGATACCATTTGTAATATCAATCCCTTATCAGTAGACAACATGGGTGGTGATGCATTGCTAGGAATTTAGTGACATCCCCAAGATGACTAGGAAGGTAATAAATGATGATGAAATTAAATACATTTGGTATAATATTTTCCTTTTAAGAATAAAAATACTAACAAAATAATTCATTAAAAAAATAACAATATATGATGTGAGAGAATAATGAAAGAAAACTCATCATTTCATTTGTCAATGTCATATTAAATTCAAGTACTACAACAAATGAAAACAACACCAATGTAAACAAAGGAATAAAAACTAATGGATCTAAAAGACAACCACGTGACTCCAATATCCTCAAGCTCCATCCTCCAACATCCTCAACATACCAAGTATCATGAGGTAGTGCTAACGACATATGATCCTCGACCTTTTCCCATGTTTAAGAATATTACATCTACAAAAGAACCAATGTATCAATGTCGGGGCATGTACTATAAATCACCAAACTAAAATATAAAGGGTAGATGCATTTATATAATATGGGATATATAAAAAATTTTAAAAATATTTATATTTAAATATAATAAAAGTTGTATCATCCATTATCGAACATAAGAAATTTTTCAATTAAAAAGACCAAATAATTCATTAAAAACATATCATAATTTCTATTTAGTGTAATCATTTCATTCCACATAATGAACAACACATACATAATTTTTATGGTTCCATACCCATTAGTAGTATATTGTCTATTACCAATTAATCACATGGTAATTATATCCCATATTCCAATACATGTTTCTCACCGAGTACATGGTCACATTTCTACAAGTACTCATCAATGAAAAATGAACACACACAAAAATTGGGCCCAAAAACCATTCCAATTGAAACATTAAAAAACAATTTCAATAAAAAATCACTTTCATTATATTTTATTTCCAAAATTCAATTTCAAAAGACCTAAAAATAAATACTATAATTTCAACTCTTTAAAATCATGAATAGAAAACACTTAGGATAAAGAATTACCACTATTCCACAATTTAACCAAAAACCCTAAATCCTCATTAATATAGATTTATCTCCATAATTGTACCAAAATATCATAATAAATAACAATAAGTTAAATATAATTGAATCTAATAAAATCAGTTATAGTAATATAATTTGAGTGTGAAGATACCTACCTTAGGTTTTGTTGGAATAATAAAGGACTCTGTGAAGGACATTCACAAAACTAGCTTAAATCTCTAAAAACACCCATTAGATCTCATAACGTATCATAAAAAGGCCAAAAGTAAACATATTTGGCATCCTAAAAACATATATCAACCCAAAACATACATATATATTAGAAAATGTTATATCAATATGTAGATAAAAGAAAAAAATGATAAGTGATGATGAAAGATCACATTCAGTAAGGAATCAAAATTTAGTCTCCAAGAGAAGCCCTTAATTCTCCTCTAATTTGATTGGTGAATCATTAATTAACTTTAAGAAAGAAGATTCCTATTTTGGGGAAACATAGGACAAAAAATGGTGAATCAAATAGAAAAGAAATTGAAATCCACATTTATGAAATTGGTTTCTTATTGTTGATGGTTTATTAATTTGACTAGGAAAACCATGCTCTAGTCATGTGGCATTCACTACCTAAAGGAAAACCCTTCAAAAATCGTCTCACGTATTATCTAAACCATGAACAAACTTTGATTATGCCAATGCCTCAAATATTAAAAAATTCCTTCTTAAAAGACATTAGTTCAACTAGGTAGTTGAACAGTTTGGACAAATTGTCTGCCACCCATGCACCTTCACATTTTCCCATTTCTCACTATGCACATTATCCTGTAGTGTTTTCATGGTTATTAGAGACCATGAACTGCCTATTCAGCTATATAAAATCCTAAAAACACTCAAAAATTTCTCCAATGACTTGAAAACCTCAACCTTATACATCATATTTTTGAAAAACATTATTAAAGGGCCACATAGTAGAAACTGAGGGTTTTAAAAAAAATGTATCACGTTGTTGTTATGAAAGTATGTACTAAGTGTGGAAGTAATTTATTTTTTATATTGGGATGAAGACATAAATCTAATCATAACATTTTTGGAATAAAATGAGACTATACTTATCCTCTAAAAAATATTTTCTTTTTATTGTTTAGAAATAAATAGTTTATATTTATTGTTTCTACTACTAATTAATAAATAATATATTCTTAATGGTTTTTTACAACTTCTATATAGTTAATTAAATGAGTTAATTACATATATGAGGAATTGATATAATGCTATTAAAAATTTAAAACCACTAAGAATCTAAATTTTTTGGGTAGCCACAAAAAATCTGCAGTGTTATTTTTAATAATATTACCAAAAACTATTTTTTTCACTATATTTCAGATTCATTATTATTGTTTATAATTGTTTGTTATATTTTTTGAAAAAAATAGAAGGTTTAATAATTATACTTATATTTTTTTTAATATGCATATATGATATGATGAATATCAATATGAATGAATTTTGGAAATATTCATGAATGTGATATGATAATGGTATCACATGAATGGTTGTTTATAGAAGTAATTGAAATTATATGTTACATACCTTTTGTATTAATATCATTTCTAGTAAATGAATATATTTAATAAACATTCTAAAGTGTATTTTCTATTGAAATTTGCACCTTTTCATCATTCCACATATATATATATTTTATAGTGAATAAGAAGACGTCTAAATGGTCGGAGAATAATAGGTGATATAAAATCCCCTATATTATTTATTTCAATTGTTATAAATTATTCATTGAGGTTAGAATACTTGGTGATTCACATATTTAAAAGGGATATTTTTGGTACTAAATAAATTAAAAGGGGTGATTCAAGTTCCAATGTAAAAATTTCATTTTTTAATGTTTCAATATATGATTGGTGACATAATGGGATGGTGATACATGAAGGATTATTATGGATTCATTGGTTATAATTGGATTTTAATATCAATATATACATGATCTTATTTTGTGTTTCATTGGTTAAATATGAAAAGTTAAACAATGAATTACACTACTTATACAATGGTAACATAATAATTCCACTATCCATGTGAACGTATCTAGATATGTTATATGATTTGTGAAGCTAAAACTCTTCCCATGTAATGGTAATTTATGAGTTTAAATGGCTATTTAAAGGTAACACATAACATACATTGAATAATTAAGGAATAAATAATTATTGATGTAACTAAATTATGGTAAGACTTTGTTATGTACGGATAACCTGTTTTTTATATAAAGAAATTAAAAAAAATTGATATGGTTTTGTAGATAATATTACTTTTGTCTGATGTAAGATATTGGAAATGGAAAATAACAAATGAACATAATTTTTTTTATAACATGCATTTCAAAATCATTTTAAATTATTTCTCCATGTATTGATGAAATAATATGGATTTCAGAAAGAGTTTGTCTTAAATCTTCATATTCATTATTTTTAATAATTAATACAAAAATCCAGTCATCCGAAATTCGAAAATGTAGGAATCTATAATATAACATCTATATTCCACATAAATTAAATGAGTAAATAATTTTGAGATGTATTCTCTGTGAAATGTTGATATTTTTTTATTTTATATCAAACAATTAAAAAATATAATAAAAAGATTCTACAATGATGCACATATGGGATTAAACACAAAGATGACACAATTATATTGATCAATTTATTGATGATGGAATTGAGGGAGTTGTAATTATTTTTTAAATTTGTTCCATTTCTTATTATATTACAAATATTCATCTTAGATAATGTTTGATATTATGATAAAATTATGTGTAGTGACAAGTTACACATCATTGATGTCATTTTTGGGTGACCATATTGAATGCATCTTGATAGAAATGAAATTATATTTAGACTTTCCATGCATGATAATATAAACATATAAATGTTTTAAAATAGTAAATGTTATAAAATTAATTGTATTTCATGGGGAACTAATTATTAAATTTTTATGTAACTTCAATGAATAAAAATGATGAAATAAAAAAAAATTTAGTGAGGTATAAATCATATATATATATATATAAGTGTTAATTAAGACGATTACATCAATATATGATGATTATAGTATTAAATATTATTATATTAATATTATTATTCATGATATATGCTTCGTGAATAATTGTATATATTATGGATAAATGAATAATTATATCAATGACAATCATTGAGAGACAATTCTAGATCTATGTTAGAATTATGCTAATAATGATATACATCTATATAGATTAGAGAGATGGAGAAATTGAAGATAACAAAAAAAATTCATGATATGAACAAATAATAATAATTTATTCGTAAGGTTGAAGAATAACCAAGTCACATAGAATCTATAGTGAAGTTTCTGAAAATTGGTCATGTCGAACATGTTGTAAAAGATCGTAACACTATTAACAAATTAACTTGACCCCATATTTTCAAATGTGATGAATAATATTTTATACATGAAGAAACCATTTTGAAGAAGGTGGAACATCTCTCCTTCTGGATACATGTTCAATGAGTTGGTTATTGCGGTGTCCAATTGATCAGATATGTTGATTTTTTCATTAATTTGTCTAATAAAATGTAGAATAAAATATTTGATAATTAGGTATATAAGTTGTTTCTAGAGGATTTTCTTGGTGTATCATACCATCTTATATTGGAACCACTTATATCTATATAGTTAAATCCATGTCTGATCATCAATCCTAGTTATAAATGATTAGGAACGTTTCATTGAAACATTATAAATCGTTTTTTATACTTTCTCTATTATTATAATCTATCATGATGTCATGTTGTGATAAAATATTTTGTAGTTTTTGAATATTAATATCTCTATGTGAATTAATTCGAAATAATATGAATTCATTAAATTTTTCCATATATTACCCCTTAAAAATGATAAATCTCACCTAGGTAACAATATATAATTATTTATTTGATAAATTTATCAAATAATTTTTAATGTAACAGAGTTTAAATAAAATACATCTAAATGGAGATATGAAAATTCCATACCTGTTATATGTGAATTGTATATGTCAATATATTCACATGTACTAGTATTACTAAAATATATATATATATTCATAAATGTATTTTTCTTGTGTTAATTTATGAATTTTTATTCAATTAGTTTTTATTCCCATATTTATTGTTTAGGAATATATATTTTTGAATGGTTTGTGATGTCTGATTTTATTTATATGTTTTTAAAATACCTATTTAAATTATCATACATCTATTTATGTAAATTCATAATAGGTATTAAATAGAATTACATTTTTTCAATATTGAATTTTTCTTTAATTAGTTTATGTTATTTCATTAGGAACTCCTTAATAGTTGATATGTATTTGGTGTTAACATGATTATGGAATTAATGTCTCTATTGGGTAATGAATCATTGGTCGAGGGACTTTTGATAATACTTTACTCATTCTAATAATAATTAAAATCATATATAAATATTTGGGTTTTCTATATACTATAATAATGTTACACGTATATGGAATTTTAATTGAATTTGAAAAATATTATTTCATGAAATTCATCCTTGTACCATATAAATGAGATGCATTTCGTTACGTTTGAATATATATAGAATTAATAATTTATTAATATGAAAACAATGAGTTTTGCAAATAGTTACAAATCTATATGAATTGAATATACTGATATGTTGAAGGAATATTGATTCAAAACTATATCATTATAATCAATAATATACAATGGTTATAAAATGAGATAATATATCTATATAAAATACCTTTATAAAAAAAGATTCATATTCCCTATAAATCAAATACTTTATATATAACCCCCCATGTTTTTATGAACATATTGTCGACTAAATTAAATTTCTATTACATCTTTTACAATAAGTTATGATTTCTCCAAAATCATTATTGTCTTAGATTTATTTACAAGAATCACAACGATTCTACGATTATTATTATTATTATTTAAATAAGAAAATTGTAATAATGAAATTAATATATATGGTGACAACCAGATAAACTGAAGTATTAAATTAATTTTCACACATGTATATCTACTTATTTGACAATGAATCTATAAATGAATGTATTTTTGGTAAATAATGTGAATTGTTTTTATGAAAAAAAATTATTTAAATGTGCACAAGTGTGTTTTTTATAAATAATTATAAAAAATATTCCTTGTGAATTACATTTCTGATATATATATATATATAATATATTAAATCTAGTTTTTAACATTTTCCTTATGTGTTTCAAAGACATCAATTAATAACAAATACAATTTAATGTATAAATTAAATATTTCTCTAAAAAATAAGTTATGTTTCCTTTTGATGGAAGAAATGCTAAAATCTATTTGATGAAACGTTTATTGGTTATATATTATAGTCTAAACATACCCTATTAATTAGTGATATAATATATTCATTGAGGTATCTTTTGATATTTTTTTCAAGATGATTCTTGTTTTGATTAATTTTGAAAAACTCTGAATTTTAATTCAAAATTTAATTTTATTATAACTTATATAAATTGTTAAATTGTTTTATGAATTGTTTTTCAAGTATAAATAAATATTATTTTTTTCATTTAATATAATTTAGTTTATTGGATACAATTTTACATATCATTTAGATATGAGGAAGTTTCATTACTTTGGACGTTTTCACTTAATACCACTATTTTCTCGTTCGGTCAGTGGGCATAATGTTAATTTAATTTCTAAAAATTAATTGTTTAGAATTTTTAATAATGGATTCCATATTTTTAATAATAAGGTAAAAAAATATTTACTAGGTACATTTTATTTTATAGACAATATGAATAGTATATTTAGTGATTTTTTCATCCACGGTTTTGGGAAAATCAGTTAAATAGGGGTACAAATAACATTATAAAAATTTAGTCTCAATCCCAAAACTTTTCCAAAAATATGTTGGATGATTTTAATTCAACCCATATAAATTAATTATCAAAAATTAGTCTTTTAATGGATACATTTCCTTGATAATTACTTAGATATTAATAAAACGAATGGGAGTGGCATAATATCACACTCTTACTTTTAATAAGTATAATATTTTAATTATTGGAATAAATAGAAGATATTTCCGATGATATAAATTATTTCTAAATCTAATGGTTTTTATTTATCGTGGAATTGTATTTTAAAATATTTGTGAAAAAATTAATCATCATAAATAATCCTATAATGATGATGTATACATTATTCAATTAATAAAGAAATCATTGAATTGATATTATAAACATGAAAACAAATATAATATGACTTAATTAAAGAGATACACAAAATTTAATGGTTCCAATAAAATTTTAGGTTTATAGTATTGGATGTGGTTCAATGTGGTCTTCATTAATATTATTTCGTATTGTTAACATAATGAATTGTGTAAAAATTGAAACATATTATATTTTATGAATGTAATAATTTAATAAATTATATAGTAAAATTAAAATATTAAATAAAAATAAATAAGGGTGGTATTTTCCTAAATATCATAAATTTTCCATTTATTGTCTAATTGGAAATTTATATGTATATATTACATTCTCGTAATATTAGAAACAATGTTAGCATGGTTAAAATTAAAATGGATTTAATATGCGTAAATTAAAATGATACGGTTTTTAATAAAAACATGACTCATATAAAATTTATTGGAATATGATATTTAAAACTTATCATATAATATGTTATAATAAATATAATTTTTGAGTTATTTGGATTCAGATTGATTTTATAATAAATTAATATTGGGGAAACATTAAATGTGCCTCTCCCCTATTTTATAAATGGGCACCACATTGTTTCATTTATTAAAAAATAAAAACCTTTTAGGATCATTTGAAATATATACAAATATCTTTATAACATCTATACCTCTATCCTATAATCCTTTATTTGGGAAAAAACCCAAACAAATGAGTCATTCTGTGCAAATTAAAATGTCATACCCGCGGAAGATATAACGTTCATTGAAAAATATAATTGTTTTTTTATTAATTAATCCACATAAATTATTTTTATTTAATTTTCATATAATAAAATTGCTATACTCAATAAATATATATTTATTTATATCAATGGTTTGACTAACACTTACACACACTTCCATCAAATAGTATATGAAATCATCGTTGGTGTGTACGACAGATTACCACCTCACGAACCATTTTCACTCATTTTTTCTTCTTCCACATTTTATGGTTTGAAATAATGACATAAAATATATTTTTATATGTTATAAATAATATTAATGAGGTATTTATTCTCATTATTGTTTTACATAAAACATTACTTCATGCTTTTGATTTTGTGGAAATATGATAACTTCATTTATTGATTTGTGGAATGTATTAAAGATGGGTTTAGTAAACGTATAAGATATATATAAAATAATAATGTTTAAATAGTGATATTATTTATATATAAACATAAATATAATTTCATTTCATTCTATTAAGAAAAAATTAAAGGGAAGTATCATTGATGCGTACATAAGGTCTACCATCTTGATGAAAGGTGGAATTTATTTTTTATTTCAATATTTTATAGATAACCATAAATTAATATTTTTGGAATATATATATGATATTTATATTATATTAATAATTATTTGGCTAATTATGTCATTATATAGTTATGACTTCCAAAAATAAATTATAAAAAATATTTGAGAAACAAATTAGTTGTTACGGAATACATAAATCAAAAACAGAATTCTTAATAAGTGAGTAATTTGTTTTCATTGGTAAATAATATAGTGAGTTATATACTGTAATATGGTTCAGTAATATATGTATAATAAAATTATATTTATTATATAATATTTTTTCATGAGCATAGAAAATGTCATTGTATAAGTAATTTGATTTTTGTCTCACCTTTATTATTATGTGATACATTCCTTATACACTACACTTTTGTATTGTGTGGAGTAAATAAATCTCATTAATGTTCATTATAAGTATTATTTATATAATTTGTGTGTATTTTTATATCCATTTATGATCTGTTTTTAATGGGATTTATGAATCAAAAGTTACAAAATCAGTATGGTAATTTTTTCTCAATATTTCTCTTTGAGGCATATGTTATATTATATACCTATATTTTTAAATTAAGCGTTTCTTATGAATATTTTAATGTCAGGTCATGAATCAAATTCATTTAATAATGTTATAAATATCCTGTTATTTTATTTTATCTTTGGTTAGAAATATCTTTTCCTTCATAATAATATTTTCTAAAAAAATGATGTTGTTTTAATTGATTATTTATGATTTTTTAATGAAATTAGAAAAATCATTTTAAAATGATTTTCAAAGATATCATTAAAAAATATGAATATTATTATCAAATAATTTTTATTTGAAAATATGTTGTGATTTAATAAGTATTTCATTTCTAAAATATTAATGATATTTTGATAAATAAATATTTAAAATCATATTTCAAAAATATCATTTCCCTTCTCAGATACCATTAGTTTATGTTACACATGATTTACATTGGTTATGATTTGAAGAAACTTATCATTATTATTTTTAGAGTTGATTATTTATAATGATAAATGATTTATGTTCAAGTGGGAAATATATGTTTGGTTTTTATTATTCAATTGGTGGGACTTGTATCTCCCTCCAATGCATTGGGTAAATATTTATCTCTCTTGAGAAAATGATGAAAAATTTCGACAATATTGACACACTATGGAAGATGGGGTAACCCGATCTTCTCTTTGAAGATTGAAAAACCCATGCAACTATGGGAATTTGGAGAAACCCAATCAATTACATGGAATGTAATGTGACATTGGATGATATTGTGTCCCACAAAATAGGTGTAATCCACATGAAGTAACCTGTTATGTTTTTTAAATAATCATAAACTTATATTCAATGTTATTAAATGTTTATTTGTATACCTAAAATTCAATGCCTTATAATTATGGTATGTTTTCATGGATTTTGATCGATATTTCAACAATGATCATTTCTTATGACCATTCATTATTTATAAAATGACTCGTGTATGTGTCCTTTTATATATAGGGTTTGACTTTCTAATGATATGATCATATTATCATAGCCTTATGTTCATTATTATGCGTACATAACTCTCTTTCATAAAATTATTGAGAATATTATGTCACCCTATCTTATGTTTCCTTTCCTTAAAAAAAAGAATGTTCCTAAGTAGGTGTACAATATGGGGATATATTTATGGGAGATATTGATGTAATTTCACCAAATAACAATATTGTGTTCAAATTTACAAATGAACTAACCTATTACAGTCCTTGGGAAAGTGTTCTTGTAACTTAAAAAAAATCAAATAAAAATATATAATAACCATTTAAAAAAACAATGGTTTATTGTAATTGGATTTAGATAAATGGTTTGTTCATGCTTTATAAACTCAAATTTGAAAACATGGGAGAGATACCTATGGATATTTCTAAAGATATTTCATGGTATTTGTCTAAGTATAAGATTATTGTTTCGTATATTTAAATTGTGGTGTCATTATTTATTAATCCTATAATTAATTTTTCATGATTATGTTTTTTTCCTCTTTTATAAGTTTTTCTCAAATAATTATATATGATTTTGATGAATATATTTAACAAAACTGATCATGATTAATAATGAATGTTTCTAATGTGGAATGCAAGGGTTTATGAATTTCTATAACCGAAGTGGAAATCTCATGAATAGATTCGCGAAGGTGGTACAATTATTTATTATACCACTAAAGATAATAATAGTAAAAATTAAATGGTAATGGTATGGAATATTCTTACTATATTGTTTACATGATTCATACAATACTTGATTAATATGTGGTTTCTAATCCTTAAGATATGATTCATATGTCTTATTATAGGAATGAGAATTATAAAGAATCTTGGGTATTATATTAAGAGTAATGCTAGTTGATTAATTTATATTTTGTATTCAATGTAATGATTATGATATATATATATGTATTTATTTTCAGTATAAGTAATTAAATAAATATTCAAATGGATGTGTATAATGGAGAAGAATACATAGAAATGTGATTTAATAGAATGTTTATATTAATGGGAAACACAATAATAAGGAAAATATTACTCTTAAAATGTTTTATATAATGTGATAATGAGGTTTCTATAAGGTTATGCTGTGTATGAATATGTAATATTAACGGTACGACTAACCTAGAAATTGAAAATTGAATTGTTTTCCAATTTAGTTTATTTTATCATGGATGAAGATTATGAAATTTATAGACTTATGGAATATAGCCAATACTATATGGATTAATAAACATGGATGTTTTCAATGCATTTTTCTGTTAATTAACATGTTTCAAGAGAATAAATGAATTAAGTAAGTTCATTTTTGGTGTATGGAAAACACGATCTAAATTATGATTTAGTGGAGATTAATGCTATGGTGTTTTGGATAAATTTAATGAATTATTTTTATATTATTTAAATTGTATCTTTTAAATGTTTTATATGGTTAACCATTTATCGAACAGTTTGTGTGAATCCTCATATGAGTTTATAGAGATAAATTTAGTAGCTCCCCATATGAGGATTTATGCACGTTGGATTACATGTACTAACCATTTTGATGGAATAATGACTGATTGAATCAACTATAATTCTATTTATGGATCTCATTATCTGTTAATACATCAAGAATGAAAAAAATGAAACTTCATTTCTTATAATAAGAAATTATGTTGGAATTTATTAATGAGAAATGAAGTATAATAATGTGATGAAATAATATATTAATATATTCTGTTAAAAATTTTTCAAACATAGTAAAATTGTCTTGAAATAAATTTTTTTACAATTATCATCATTTTTCATGATTTCAATGTCATTTTTCATGTCTATTTATTTTATAGATTTTTTATTGATAAATATATCCTAACCCTATCTCTTTCATTATCCACATAAACATTACAGTTAAATTTATCTTCCATGTCCATGTTTATAATTTTCTAATATGCTCTCCTATGTTTAAATCTAGTTATGAGTTTCCATGGGTAGCCTTATTTTTCCATCTTTTTTAAAAATGGTTATTTTGTATTCCTATTAATTTAATGGGCTTTATCAAAAAATAAATTTCCAAAAACCCCAATTTTGTTTTTGATGTGAAATATCAAATTACAAGTATGTGATTTCTTTTTCAATTCATGATTTTAACAAAATGGTAGTTTATCATTTGGAGATTGTACCCACCCTCTATCACGTTCATGATGTTTTACATGTATCTCTTAGGAGGATGTACATTTCCAATCCTTCATATGTACTAAACCCGTATGTCGTACATACAGAACATTATCCTTCTTTTGATGACAGTACGTTTAAATTGTTGGACAATAGTGATAATTTTATACAAAATAATACCAATCCCATGGTAAATGTTTTTTCAAATCAACAAGTTTGAAAATGTTCTCTGTTAACCTAATTTTTTGGTATTAGAATGACGAAATTCTTTTTAAAAACTCATTCTACTGGGGTAAAATGTAACAACTATATTTTTTATGAAATGTTTTTCAAAAGAAAATTCTATGAGGTATTTTACAGCAAATTAAGATTTCCCTACATGATATTTTGGCTTATATATCTTTATACGTAAAATTGTGTTTTTACGAGACTTTATTTTATTAATATAATAACATAAAAGGACAATTATATCATGTAAATTATAAATTATTGTATAATATATATTGAATGAATTATGAAATTGAGTATTACACATGTATATATAATAATTTTAACAATTAATTTTTAATGGTTGTAAATCATTTTTTAAAAATAAAATGAATTGTTTATATGAAAAAACTATTTAAATGTGCATAAGAGTATTTTATTACAATAAAAATAAAATAACATTTGTTTAATTATATTAATTATATATATATATTAATTAATTGAATTTTAAACATTAATATTATGGGTTCTTGAGATATGATATATAGAAAAATATAATTATACGTTTAGAATAAGCATGTCTCTTCAAATATATTTTTCCCACCATTTGATGGAGAACTTGTAAAAAATGTTTTATATTAAATTTATATATATTTTATTTTAATAAATAAAATTCTTCTATGAAATTATAATTTCATATTTTATTTTTGTGGACTTTTGGAATTTTCCCATAAGATTCATGTTTTGATGATTTGTGCAAAATAGAGAATATTAATAAAAAATTAATTTTTTGAAACTTATTTACAAATCAAAATTATGTATTGAATTTATTCCTAAAGTATAGTTATATCACATCTAAATCTTATTATCAAAATTTTTTCATTGGAATAAATTCCACATTCAATTTGTTTATAAATACATTTCAGTGTTTTGAATATTTTCACATTTAAACCTCATTTTACCTTTCCATCTGTTGGGATTAATCATTAATTAATTTATTACCAATATTTATCTAGAGTTTAAAAAATGGATGAAATATTTTAATTATAAAGTACATATTTATTAATTTTTTTAACAATATGAATAGTAACATTATAAATTTTAAATACCATGTTTACTGGTAAATAAGGATATTAAGGGTAAAATAATTTTATATATTTTTTAAAACTGCACTAAAACATACCCAAATTATCATTAGTGAACTTAATGTTATCCATTAATACTATGGATGATAATATATTTTCTTATGGATACATTTCCATGAAAATGACTTAAATATTATTAAAATCAATGTGTGTGAAAATTGGTCTCACTATTACTTAGAATAAGTATAATATTATTATTACAGGGTTAAGTAGAATATATAGTCAACTAGGTAATTTTGTATAAAATATATTCCTTTTTTCTTAATCAAGTATTTTTTAAATTGTTAGTGGAAAATTAATTATCATTAATAATTATAAAAAAAATATTCATTAAATATTCTATTATTGAGAAGTTCAGTTAAATGCTTCCATAAATATTAAAATAAATATAATTTTATCTAATTAATGAGATAAAAACATTCTAGGTGATTTTATTATGTTAGGGGTTCATTAAATGATTATTTTTAAAGTTATGTTGTTGCATTATTTTTATTAAATTCAACGTATTGAATAGTGTCGAAATAGAAACTTCTAAAATTTTATAATGATAATATTTTTATATATTATTTATAAATATTAAAAATATTCAATAATAAAAAAAGGACATGATATATGGTCTTAACTATCATAAATTTTGTATTTATGGTTCTATTAAAACATTATATATAAACATTACATTCTATTAAAATAGAATAAATTTATTCTATAATTATAATTAAACGGTTAGCTGAAGTTTAATTTAAATGATATTGTTTAAAATAAGAACTATCCTTTTATAAAATCTATTAGATGATGATATTTCGACCATATCTTATTGTATCTTTTAAAAAATGGACTTTGGATGTATTTTAATTGAGGTTCATTTTATTATCGATTAATATTTTGAAAAATACTGAATTTTCCACTACCCTCTCATATAAAATGGAAACTATTATTCACATTTATTCACACATAAAATCTATTTTTATTGGATAAAATATGTCAAAAGATCATACAAAAATCCCAAACAACATCCTAGAATCCTTACATTGAGGTTAAATCTATCCAGTGGAATCCTTCTATGAAAATCAAAAGAATATATCCAAATAAGAGGTAACATTCTTACTAAAATGTTATTGTTTCATTACTTCAAAAAAAAAGAATTCAATTATATTTATTTCATATTTATATAATATATATTTATCCTCAATATACTAATACTTTTTAATATTAAATTGTTTACCTAAACTCACACAAACATTCATCAAATAGGATACACAACCAACATTCATGAGTATGGTGTACTTCCACCCCGTAAAACAATGTCACTTGTTCTTCCATTGCAACATTTAATGGTTGGAAATAATTAAATTATTTTTATTTTCATATTTTGATTTTTATATTTGTTATTTATTTATTCTTATTTAACTATTATATTACACAAACCATTGTGGTTTCTATTTTTTGAAATACAATATCATAATTTGTGGATGTAATTACTACCACCTCTAAAAAGTGATGATTTGTTCAAACATTACATGGAATGTATTAGTAGTCAGTTTAGTATATGTATTTGACATATGATATGTAATAATTATACTATGATGATAATTTATTTTTATATTCATATATATCATTTAATATATTCTGTATGATATGAAATAGAATTATTGTTTCTACAAACGTAAAACCTACCATCTCCATGAACGATTTATTTAATTTTCAATTTATATATTTTAGGGATAACAATAAAAAATTTATTAATATATCTGATATTTGTATCATTGTTATCATTTTAGAGAAAATGAAATACTATCTATGTATGAGGAACACAAATAACAAGTTACATTATATATGAGTTACAAATCGGATATAACATTAAACATAACTTAAACATTGAATAGATAATAGTAGATTAATATAAAGTCAAAAGTAAATAATATAAGATAATAAATAAGTAAATATATTTAATTAATTGATGTATAATAAATTTATATTTTTTATACATGATTTTTTTATGAGTATGATAAGAGTAAAGATATATGGTAAGGACGTTTTATCTCACTTTTATTTGTTGGGAATAGTACTTATACAGATATAGTTTATTTTGATGGTTTCTATACATCCCATGAATGTACTATATTCGTCTTATTCTGGAAAATTATTTGTATTTTTATTTCCATTATATAATTTGTCTTTTATAAGGTTTAAAGTTTCAAAGTCACCAAATCAGTTAGGTAATTTTTTCACACTTTTCCTTCATTAAGCCACATCTTGTATTATGCTCTTATCTTATTTTATGAGTTGTATATAAATCAGTTGATATGTTTTATAAATAATATCCTTCCATTCATGAAATTATTAGATTCATTTGATGTTATTATATCTGTAGTAAAAAATCTATGTTCCCTTGAATCAATTTTATTTTTTAAAAATGTTTCGATGGTGTTTTAAATGGTATTTTATGCATATTAATTATGAAGGATATCAAATATTTTCCAAATGATTTTAAAAGTCCCCTTAATAAATTTTCAATCTTATTTTAAATGAAGAAGGTTTTCAAAAAATGTTATTATTTAAAAGAATTTTATTTAAATTTCGAATGGATATTTCCCCCATTACTTTTTTAAAATGGTCATTCAAAAAACCATTTTGCAACTAAGATAACATTATTTGAAAATATTTATTAATTTTTTGGGTTACGATTCAATAATATTATCCTTATTATTTATATGGTTGGACTTTTCTTATCTGTTCTTTAGGAAGACACATGTATGGATTTTTTTATTAAATGGGTGGGACTTTTATCCCCTATAATAAATTAGGGAATGATTTATGTCTGATGAAATAATAATTATAAAAAGACAAAGTGAATTATGTAATATGATAGATTAGGTAACACGAACCACTATGGGAATATGGGGAAGCTTGATCTAGTATAGATTGATATGAAGGGTGAAGTGTCCTAACTAATAGGTGTATTCCACTTTGAAGTGCACTTTTATGTTTTATAAATGCCCCTTCACATATAGGGAATGAAATTACATGTTTACATATCTTCCAAAAATTACATGCCTTATTCTTATTTTATTATTTCAATCCTTATACTAGAGATTTCTTATTTATTTATGTTTTATGAACATCCATTATTCATGTATATAATACTTAATAGTAAGGGTAAAATTTTCGATTCAAAATATCATGGTCCCATACCCTTATGTTCATGATTATGTTTATTCATATCCCTTTCATACCATTTGTGAGCATCTACGCCCACCCTTTTTTATGGCTATTTTCTACATTTTATACTGAATTTTTTTAGGTGGGACAACCTAGGGGAAGATATTTATCGGTGATGCATAAGATATTTCACCATACTAGAAGAATTTATTTCATAATTCCAATGTAACTAAATTATTGTGGTCCCCAGGCATGTTTTTTGTTAAAAAATTAATAAAAATATAAAAATATTTAATAGAAATTTTAAAAACAATGGTTCATTATATTTTAGGACATCATTAATCTAAAAATTTATGTTCATATCAATTCTTGGTTACCCTATATTAGTTTTTATAGCTATAGTTATTTACGGCGTTTTTACATTATTTTTTTGTTTTCATTTGGATTCACCTAACTATGAAACAAATCTAGATGATTTTGGGGGAATAATGTTGAGAATATCATTATTATGGGTTACAAAATTTGTTGTTAGATCAAAGATCCAATACTCATATATGATGAGCTTCTCAAGAATACCTATCTAAATTTTAAAATAGACATGTTTCACCCTAATGTGGGGTTAATTAATTGATAAATGATATCTATTTACTATTAACATATATGATGTATTCTAAGATGGGTAAACATATTTATTGAATTATATTCAGTAAAAGTTGTTATTAAATGAATGTAAAATCATACACTAATTAGATATAATCATGAATTATAGATATAATGGCATCATGATCATATTTGATATTATTAATCATATGTATCATGGTGAATTAATGATATAATAACACTAATATAATTATATTTACTCAAATAAATTCTTAATATTTGTGAAGTTATTTTTAATGAATTAATGAATCTTTTTCCTAGGATAAAAACGATTGTATTTTTACCAAAAATAAAATCCAAATGAATAAAATTACATAGAAGGATTCAAAAGAGGATTTCTTGGTATTAGATACGAAATAAATAACGAATCAATAGTTTCCACTATTGAACTAAATATGAGTGTGTATGTTAATTTACTCAATATACTATATGTTTAATTTATATACTGTTTAGGATGTTGGATTTTTTTCCAAATCATATCTGGAAATGTTATGATAATTTTAATGGGTTATTTAAAAATTTTACCATATTAATTAAATATGATAGGGATAGATAATTTATTCTTCATTTTTCTAGGTTTTTTGGATTTATTTATATTATATTTTTGTAAAATAAAAATCATGATAAATAATTTTATTAAAAGAATGTTTTTTAGAAAGAAATAAAATGTCAAAAAATACTAACAAAGAAATTAATATAGATGGAAAATGTTTATATATAATTAAAATAAATTGGAAATCTAAATGTTTTATGAGATGCAATGGATTGTATATTGTGGGTAAATTTGTTATAGAATCATTTATTTAGTTATTTGAAACAAAATGTATTTTTAAAAATATTATATGTATACAATAATTCATTAACTAGATAATGATTAATAAATATTGTAGTTTTCATTATATAATAATATAAAATGATCCTATTCTAGATATATTTATGAATAAAAAAAATTATTGAAAAAATGGGTATAAATAATATATGTGTATTATTTTATCAGTTATCTCATATATAATCTGAAAAAAACGTTATCATGAATAATTTATTCCTAATTGATATGATATTGATTTCATGCAAATCCTCACATTCAATGACATATTTGAGACAAAAGATAATGTTAATAAGAGATTTTTCATGAATAAAAATATTGACCTATGATATTTTATATATTATGATCGGAAATGTTCTTAAAATCATTTAGTAAAATATTATAACTAATAATGTCTTTATTTTAGAATATTTAAATGAAAACATATTGTTTTATATGTTAAATTTTATAATATTTTATTAGATTAATATTCCAAATATGTTAAAAAAAATCCATTTTATGAATGTAAATATATTTTTTATATAGAAATAATATTATTGAGATGGTATTGTTTCTAAGAGGCAAGTGATAGTATGTTTGGAATTATTGAAGATAAAAATAAAGTATATAATAAATTATGGATTTTAAAAATTCTATGTTAATTTAACTGAATATCCTAAATTTTTTGGGTATGTTTTTAAATATAAATGTAAATGTTTACATTTGGTTCTCATAATGAATTCAAAATACCTTTTTATCATAAATGAGATTAATATGTGTTGGTAATGAATGATATTAATGTTAATTGATTCATTATATATAAAAATGATATTAATAAAAGAAATTGAATTAAAATATCAATTTATTATAATGATGATAAAATTAGGAGGAACCCAATATAGAAAATGGATGTTATAAAAATAATTACATTTTATGAGGTTATGTAATATAGTTTTAATACAATTATATAAAATATGAAGATGATATGTATAATTCATATGTCCTATAATTATTCAATGAACATTATTTCTACATTTTCACACATATTTTACTAAGTGGTTTTATCAAATGGTAATATGGTGATATAGATAGACATAGTTGAATATGTAATTAATTTACAAAATCCCATTAAAAGGGCATAAAACAAAGAAATTCAGTGGTTATGAATCATGTATGATATGATTATAAAATCACTTATTCAGTGTTTTTATAAAATTATTAAATTATTTCATGAATATTAAAAATTCCACAATATAAAAATTCAAATTTCCATATTGTCAAGTGTTTCATAGGATGAATCCATATTACATAATGTGAAATTATAATAATTTTCATAATGTGTAACTTTGTGATATCTATTATAGATGTTTATCATGTATAATTGTAGGTTGTAATGAATTTTTATTTATTTTGGAGTGTGATTTATTATAGACATGTGAAAAATTTTCAATCGGTACAAAATTTGTTTTTTATATTAGATGAATCATCATTATTCCCACATAAGGGTCGAAAAAATATATCTTTTTTATACTAGTGGTTTATTTTTCACACTAACTTCATATGCGTATGCTTAAAAGGATAAAAAAAATTATAACAATTATACATTGATATCATTCAATTGGATTTATATTAGAGTAGCTAATCTTGGGGTATATGGGTTTGTTTTTGGCCATGACATATATTGATGGTTAAGCAAGATAGAATTTATAATCTCCTATGAAAAATAATGGAATTTAGGCCCATGTTTGAGTTATATCAACAGTGTATATTAAAATACAAAATAAGTATCTTATAATATGATTATATATCATGATGGGGGACATGTGTGTGTCCCATTGATATTGAAATATGAATAATTTTACATTAATTTACTTATCTAGTCAAGACAATAGAATCAAAAATGTGTAAGTGGATATTTGGGAGTGACATAATTCAAGTCACATGGTAGCTTAATGAAAAATAAATAAATGATTATATGAATATCTATATATAAATATTATACAAATAGAGAAAATATGAATAGAGATTCATGTTTTTTAAAATAGGTCAATACAGATCATTATGGAGATTTTTAAAATTTGTTATTTTCAAGATGGATCTTTTTACATTGATTTATAAAAACATTAAGTAATAATATTTTACATGGTATAGTAGACCATATGAATAAAATTTGTGGCTTTGGGATTGAGATTCAGGTTTTGTGTCAGAACACGTTTCTTTTTTTTGGTATGAATATGTTTTCATGGTGTTTTTGATAAAAATGGGAGAATATGAAATCTTCAGGATTACACATTTTGTACATAGTATTCCACGCCATTTACATTGATTTTGCGGGTAGTTGTGTTCTTTACATGTGACGACTGAGTAAATGGACATGTGGGGTGACCTGGAGACCACCTAATTTAGAGCCTGGTAAAGGACAATACATGTTGTGTATTTTCAAGAAACATTCCATGTATTTTTATGTTTTTTTGTTATATTGGACTAGGGTTGTGTCAAATCAATAGAAATTTATTCTGCTGAACATGTCTCTTCTAGGAGCGACAGATAATGCTTATTTTCCTATGAGCCCATGTTTCTCCATCTTTCCTCCAAATCAAACACAATCGATTTCCATGGAACCTCTACAGTGAGTTCTTCCTTCTTCAAGAACCTCTTATCTTGATTTATCCTCTTTCGTGAGATATCCATGGTTGAAATTTTTAGATGTTCTTTTATACCTAAAACATTATAGGTCGATTCAATGGCTTAGTTTCAACTACATCGATCCTACAATGTCGATGTAGGTTGGTTTTTCCTCTTCGTAGATAATTTATGAATTATATGTGAAAACCATTTCCAATTACCATGTTTAGGGTATTGCGTGCTTAGGAAATTTAACCCCATTAATTCTTGTTATGCCTTGTTTTCTTGAGCATGGGGTTTTTATTAGAAATAGGGTAATTTAGCTTATTTTGGATGTGTTTTCCCATGTTGGATCTAATAGTGGCCATTTGGTCTAGAATTTATTGTTATGATGATCTTTTTTCAATGCATAGTGCTATTATGATTGAGTGATATTATCTAACATGATTTTGTAATGAATTTTATACATTTATCCATGTAGTATTTCTGATTTACATTGGATGTTGAATATCATTTGTGCACGATTACATTGCATATGGTTGTGGGATCTTGTTGTTGTGAGACCATAGGAGGAATTGACTTTGAGGTATTTCTAAGAGTGTCTGTTGTACTCTCCACACTGTGAAACAATATTTGGGATTCATGGTGAGTGATCTCTCATGGTGTCTATAGTTATCATTAAGAGTCCACAAGGGGGAATTTATATTGAGTGCTTCGTCATAGAGTCTGTAGTTTATCTTTAAAATACTATTGGGGGAATTGAGTTTGAGTACATCCCCAAACATTCTCTATTTGCAAGAGATCAAAGGCGTTAGACTGTGTGAACTATCCCAGGGGACATTATATATTATTTGTTAAATGATTTGTTGAAACATAGGGGATAGGCTATGAAATCATTCCCAGAGGGTTACATTTTAATGATTGGTTGAATAACTATTAAATGAAAATGAATGTTGTTAAAACTATATGATTTTTTACTTTCGAGTTCTTCCATGTTTATTACTTCATCTGGAATGTTTCATGCTATTTATATATATGCACTAATAGTTAGGCACAAATATTTTGGTGGTTTTATACTATGATTCATCTCAAACACTATTTAGGTCATGTTTCTAAGACCAAAAATATTATATTGTTTCATGTATAGTTATGGTAACATGCCCTTCTAATTCATATACATGACCGTTGTGTGGATAAAGAGCATGGGGAAAAGTAGGGGCTTGCGATATAGTTGGATTTGTTTGATTGTTTTTCTTTTGTACATGGTTTTTTATTGTATTCCTTCATTGTGACTTGTTTGGATTCATTCCTAGATACTTGTAACATGCATCCTTATTTATATATATGATGTCATTGTTTATGTATTATCAGCCTTCTAATGATTACATATTGTATGTTATTATTATTTATTCTACTACAGTTTTATGTTGGTTTCATGGGTGTCATTCTACCAATGGGGGAATAGATTACCCACTATCACACCCAAGGCCCTCGCTGGTATATGGGAGCCTCTGGCATTCATGGAAATGTTCTTGAGTACATATGACCAACCGGGTATCGGGCACCTTTGGGTGGAACCCAGAACTAGAGCATTAAAATGTGGTATAAAATGAATTATTTTCTTCTTGACTTTCAGTTTTGAGAAAATAGATGGGATTATGAAGAATATGTAGTTGGTAATAAGAAGTTCTTGGGTGTATCTAACATTTTTACAGGGAAAAGCTAATTTACCAATATTATTTCAATTTTTATAGTTCATCAATTTTACAATTATTTGATTACACTGTTGGGTGATTCATATGTCTTATGTTGTTACTATTTATTTTTATGAGGTTTTATTTCTATTGCATCCCTCTGAGATGAGGGTATTCTATCTCATGCATCATAGAGTCACTTGCAGTAGATCACGAGTCATGCATTCCTTTCATGCAATTTAGGTTGCATTACCGATTGCATGATCTTGTGATAGATGTGGTGATAGATATGCATGTTGTTGTGATTGATGTTTTGATATAATACCTATTATTTTATAGGGTATTTAATTGTGTATGTTTTCATTGAATGAGTTCCAAAAAAAATTCCCTGAGGTGTTATGGGCACTCATGTATAAGATGCTATGATTTGATTCATAGGGCGTGTCGGTCTCTACCGATTAGAATACAGCACTTTAATATTCATTTCATTGTTTTTATTGGATTATAGAGTAGATTATATGGTTTACTATCTGGAAAATCCAAGAATACACAGTGTGTAATGATGAATACACACCATGCATCATTATATTCAGGAAGGAATAATTTTACTTAACTAAACATTGTATACTGTGTGTACACACTGTGTTGTCCTAAACCGTGTGGCTAGTTATGTGGGTGGAAACATGGGGTCGTAAAAATATTGGTGACACGCGCCCTGTACCAGGAGTACAAACGGTGTTCTAGTAGCTGTGTACCCAGTTGTGTGACCAACGACATGTGTAGATGAAACTCAGGTTATACACACGGTGGTCTTTTTTTACACACCATGTATAGTCAGCTGTGTCACTAACTGTGTGACTAAAGACCATGATGGTTAAGACTTAATGGATACACTCTATGTCTAGGTCACACATTTCATGTAATGTTACCCTGGAAGGGACCATGTGTTTAGCCGTGTAGATCAACTTGGGTAGGGGAAAATAATTCAAGTACACACCATGTTTCAAGGAGAACAAACAAATGTGTACGTGGGATACATGACCATTTTTGGTAGAAAAACACCACCAGGTAAAAGATAAAGGTAACACACTATTTAGGGGTAGTACACACCATGTATCCATGTTTTGATGAACATGAATTTTTTCTTCCTCATATTCCTTTCAAGCACTTCTCTGTTTTAGTCAAAGATAATCATTAACTGAGGTGTGTGCTTAAACATGCAGAGTCATGCCACCGAGACATATTCTAGTTTTATGATATAAATAAGGAAATGATCTGACACCTGAAATTGTAGACCAGGGACTACAATTTTACCCTCCCATCATGCTTGTATTTGCAGTAGTTGGCATTCCGGATACAGCTGATGATGCACAATTCCAAGAAGGCTTCATGAGGATTATGCACACCATCAATGGACCACCGCATCCTGCATCGTCTATTGTAGAGTAGACATGAGTATTCTAATATCATCCTCCCCCCACCTTATATAGGGATGGAGGACCTTCAGAGATAGATTCATGGTTAGAAGACATGCTATCTATCTTCGACAATTTTGAGATTCCTCTAGAGAGGAGGGTGAATCTCACTACATACAAGCTTCAAGATTCATCGATGATATGGTGGAATGTGACATCATAGGAGGTACACCATAATTTTATGGCTTGGGATGATATAAAAAGTACCTTCTATGACCACTATAAAATTTGATAATTTGAGGGTTGATCGAGACCAAGAGTTCATGATTTTAGATCAAGTTACTCTCTCGGTCATGGAATATTTTTCTTGCTTCATAGAGTTGAAGAACATCATATCCATTCAAGGAGGTGTTGAAATATTATTCCGAGGATGTTTGAGGATGGTCATAGACATGATATCTGATCTCATGTGGACCTATTTAGGTTGTTGATCATATCATCCATAGTCAACTAGGTGCTGATCACATTGCAGAACCCGAGGGATTGGGGAGCGGTGAGACCATGCGGGTCATCATTTGGAGTAAGTGATTTTCCAATTGATAGTAGGAAAAACCATAGAATGTCTACACATAAAAATCTGAGTATGCATGATACACCATCTGGTAGTCATGGGTTATGCTACTAGTCTAGGAACGACAGTAATACAATTCCACATTGCCGAGACACCCAGCTGAGTGCCAATATTGTTTCGTGATGGGTCATATCCAGCATTTATGACATTTTTTGTCACCAGATTATAGAGAAAGAGGGTCTTCAATTTCTCCTTGATATGGGGGAGGACAACCAGTTTCTCATTAGTCTTGGAACTAGAACTCCTCCGGCCATTTAGGAAACGGTGGTGGTCATGGTCGCGATATCCAGTCACCGGGATTTTAGCGACAAAAAGGTGGACCAGCTCATGGTGTTGAGGCAGGGTCACATGGCCATGATACATGTCAGACATGTGCAGTAGAGTAGACCCTGTTGAAGCATGTTCCCATACCCTCTACAGTTAGATATACGATTCTAGTTTACTTTCTTTTAGCTTCTCCACTTTTCAATACATGAGCTTCCAATAGTTTCACATATGTTTCTGTTGTGAAAAACCTTGGGCTATGTATCATTTCTTCTAATGATATCTTAACTCTTGACACTCTGATGCAGACTAGAATGACTATTTTACATCAGTGTAAGGAGTTACCTCTTGAGTATGGTGGGTTTCACTTCTAATGGGACCTCCATGTCTTAGAGATTACATGTTATGATGTCATTATCAGAATGGACCTATTGGTTCCCTACAAGGATATTGTTTGATTTATTTTTCCATAGAGTGGGTTTCACGTTAGCAGAGGGTAGTTTGATTCTACAAAAGGAAAAATGAGATGTCCAGGAAAGCAGCGCGAGATGCAATAATCATTGGTTGGGAGGTGTTACAGGCCAGATTGCTAGTCTATATCTATATGACCATGGGATTTCACATATGGACATTCCTCCAATGGTGTATAGTTTCTGGAATTTCATAACAAACGACATTCCAGGTTTACCTGAAGAGCGAGAGGTATATTCTTCTATTGATCATGGTCTAGGAGCGGCACCGGTGTAAATTCATCATTATAGGAAGGCTACACTAAAGTAAAAAGAGTCCAATAATCAATTAGAGCAGTTACTGGAAAAGGGTTTCATACGACCCAATACACTTCCTTCAGGTTTCACTAGTGTTTTTTGTGAAAAAGGTGGTTGATACAATCAAGAATTGGGTGGATTATCAGAAGCTAAAACAGTTGATAGTCAAGAAATGAAATCTCTTGTCAATGATAAATGAACTATTTAATTAGATTTTGGGTGACTGGGTATTCTAGATGATTGAATTGAGATATTTATATCATATTTTTCATGTTAGACCATCAGATATACCTATTACAACTTTTCTAAGAATGAATGGCCTATACGAGTATGTGGTTATGTCTTTCAGTGTCATGAACGCACCGACAGTTTTAATGGAACTGATGAACCAAGCATTCCATCAATACATAGATTATTTTGGGGTGGTTTTTGTGGAATATATCATAATGTAATCTCCAACACGACATGACCATGATAACCATCTTGAAATCATTTTGAGTAAACTAAGAGAGAATCAGTTACGTGCAATCCTCTCAAAATGCCACTTTTGGATATACCTGATTCACATCATGGGTCATGAAATCACATTGAAAAATGTATCAGTAGACCACGATAATGTGAGAATATTAATTTCACAGGAGAACCCTATGAAATTATTTTATGTACAGAGTTTTTTATGGATAGATGGTCATTAAAAAAGTTTTATACAATACTTTTCAAACTTAGTAGCGCCACTGACATTCCCCACTAAGAAGGGTGTGTTGTACTTGTGGATAGATTACTATGATTCATCCTTAAAAGAGTTATAAAGGGCGATTGACATCAGTATTAATACTAGATTTTCTAGATCTGGGAAAGCTTTGTAAAGTTTACTTTGATGAATCAGTTATCAGGTTGGGATCAGTGATTATACATGGGAAAGAGTTATTACAGATGGGTCTCAACAATTGAGGCCACATAAGAGGAATTACCCAATGCACTATCTTGAGTGGGTTTTTTTATCATGATTTATTATGTTGAATAAATTATCTTTTGGGTGAGAATTTCTTCATTTTCACCAACAAATTTTTTTCCATGTATAGCATTACTCATCACGACCTGAATCTGAGACAACGAAGGTGGATTAAATACCTTCAGTCCTTTGAATTTAGGATTTTTTGTATTCCTGGGAAAGACAATGCAGTGGATGATGTGTTGAGTAGGAGGATTCAGACACAAATAGTTAAATAGGCTAGTAGTGAGTCGCAACTTTGGATCTATTCTCTAAGATGCATTTGGAGATTCACGATAGACATGGGAAGAGATATATTGTAATGACCCGAAATTTTGAATAAATCTTTTTTCTTAATTTTATGTGTTATTTTATTTTATTTTTATACTCAAAAAATGTTTCATTTCATAACATTAGTATAAATAAAATGAGACCATTGGGTTTTGATTGTTATATGACCATTGGTCAATATGACCACTTTAAACTAAACTTTTAGATTATTTTCTATAAATACAAGTAATCTTGGTTAATTATTATATAAAGAAGATTTGATGGACTCACCCAGTTGTCTCGGACTGATCGAAGCCCATCTAACAGAACATGGGAAGGAGGTATCACCACTGGGCTTTTCTCTAGACCAAACCCAAGCCGAACATCATCATGTGAAGCTAGAACGGAATCTCCTTCACAAGAAGTTCAAAATGATAGAAATTACTACTCGTGCGACGTTGGTCGAGCCTCTCTCAAATTCTCTCACCATAGCACACCTTACACTTAGGTCCTACGATGGTGTGATAAGGTGATATGTAAGGAGTCCGTAATTTCCTTGTGTAATCCATTTTTTTAAATAAAAATTGGGATTTATTCTTATGATGATGTTTATGAATTTTGAAATGACTGGATAAATATAGTATGCATATTTTTGATGAATTTTAGAAAAAGGATATATTAAAAATGTTTATGTAAACGTTAAATAATTAAAAATGTGTAATTATATTCAAAAAAGGGTGTTCTACAATTATGTCCAGTACAAAATTTAGAGTCTAATAAGAACAACATGATTTTTGATGAATAGTAAATTATGAATAGCGATTTTATGATTAGGATAAGTAATTTGTCCAAATAGATTAGTAATATAACTTAAAGTAGTATTAATATAATCTAGGCACCTTGATTAAGTAACGTGATTCAATAAAATGGATAAATAACGGTTTCATAAATTATTATTCAAGTATTAGTTTTTTCGGGTGAATATTGTTTTTTAATTAAAAATTAAATTAATAATATTTAGAAATTTTTTTTTAGAAAATGAATTTCATTTTTGAACTCAGAGCATCGATATTATGTTAAGGTAATTTTTGGGGATTTTTCTTAAAATAATGAATTTTTGGTGAATAGTGTATTTATTTAAAGAATAAATTAAAATTATTTAGAAAATTATTTTTATAAAATGGAGTTCATTTTTGAAATCAGAGCATTGATATTTGGTTATGGTGAAATTTTTGGATTTTTCTGAGGAAGTTGAATTTTTAGTGAATAGTAAAAATATAGTTTTTGGGTTTCGGTATGTTTAATGAAATCATAACTGTGTCATGATTATGTAATGAGATATGTTATGTGTTGGAAGACAAAAGGTGATGAATTATTGTTGGGGGCCCATGTGTCATATCTCCATGGGAAATACCATGGGAGAGCCCATGCTTTTGAGAAAACCACTTTTGAGGTGTCACTTGGCCATTAATGCCTTGTCCCCTCACTTTCCCTATAAATACCAAGCCATACTCTCATCCATTTCGACTCCCCACTCTCCCCCAACGATTTTCTTGTCTCATTACCTCTCAAAGAGTCCTCCCAAGGTTCCCCCAAGCCCTCAAAGTCCCATCCAATGAGTTTTAAGAGTTACGTTTTAAGGTAAGGGATCTGACCATCTCTCTTTCTTTTTATGTAATATTTTTTATGTCATTTCTTTTATTCTCCATGTTCTTATGTAAATTAATGTTATTTTATACTCCTATTACTTCCCTTTTCATGTTTATATAATGAGAGATCCCCTCTTTCTCTCATTGTTTCATTTTATGAAGTTTTTAGTGGCGCCGTTAGGCTACGGAAATTTTTGTAACGGATTCTTTCTCCCTTCTCATTTTTCAAAGTTCTACTTTCATGTCAAGTATTTAAAGATCCTTTTTATTACATTGGAGTATGAAATATATATCTATCACACTGAACTTTTATGTTCATACGTTGAGAGACCCCATTTGATCTCCTCAATTCAATATTTTTGAAGTTTTAAGTGACGTCGTTAGGCTGCCGAATTTTTAAGGGATTCTTTCACCCTTCTCGTTTTCAAGATCTATTTTCATGTCAAGTATTTCATGTTCCTTTTTATTATTTTGGTGTATGATATTTATATCTATAATAGTGAACTTTTATGTTCATATAATGAGAGACCCTATTTGATCTCGTCAATTCATTTTTTTGTTGAGGTTTAAGTGACGTCGTTAGGCTGCCGAATTTTCATAAGAGAAATCTTATTTTTGTCATCCTTTCATGTTCTTCATTTCATATGTTATATCTTTCAAATTACATTACCATATTCTCAAATCCTTTATATTCTGTACCCCTAATGTTTTATGGGTCATTTATGAATGTTTTACCCATGTCCCCTCTCTTTTCAATGTTTTCTAAAACCCCGAATCATAGCCGCTATGGTGCAGACTTTTCGTCTCAAAATACCTCTCTCTTTTCTCAAAATTATTTTATGTTATAAATTTAATATTAAAAGCTCATATTTCAATAGGGTTATTCATATATATATCAAAATTTTCTATATTAAATTCTGGGATTTACATACATGAGACCCGCTCTCCCCTTCCGTGGGTTTAAAGTGATGTAAAGATCATGTCTTTAAAACAGTTTTTAAAACCTAATGAATATGAAATGAAACCCATTTATTTTATGATATATGGGTTATTTATGAAATGATTGATGATGATATTTGTGGCTCACATGATAATAAAGGCAAATATAATGGTGGACCCTGATAGCGCTCCAATGCATTGGGTAATGATGTAACCACTAGAGATTTCAATTTTCACGATATCTTGGTGAATAACCTTGGTAATTTTCAAAAAACAACCTTGGGGATGGACCTTGGTGATATGTTCATGATTTTCTATGTTAAATTATGTATCCACATCATAATGATATGAAAAATGTTATTTTTATTATGATATGCCACATGATTACCTTCTCATTCCTTAAAGTTCTTTTTCATGACATAGTCGATGTATCTCATGTTCACATGTTAAATGTTTCCCTTGTTTCCCTTACTGGGCCTTCTGCTCACCCTTTTTTTTGATGTATGTCCCTAGGTTATGAGATGCAGTATTGAACCTAGGATGAACTTTAGGAGAAGCCTTTCAAGTGTTTAAGAATAATGTTTTATATTGTTTTCATGTATTATGTTCCTGGTTACCAAGACACTAAACCTTAAAGATCCTCAGTTCTATGTAATGTAATGAAAGTTTATGTTATAAAAAAGAGGGATCCTATAGTTGGTATCAAAGTATTGTTTAGTTATTTATGGAAATTAGGGTATGAAAACAGTTGGAAGAAGCCTATAGAAAAGTTTATATATAGTAAATCATCCTGGTATTTTGGTGAGTATTGAGTAATGGGTTGCCAAGAAAATATATCCTTGTCTGGATACAAGCAGATAGAGGTGGCTCTGGCACAGATGTACATAGGGGTAAAACCCGAAAACACCGCTTTGAGCTAGAATCAAACTAGAACTGGTACACGACAATGGGCCTTGCTGCACTCTTGGTTACGACACTCCCGAGGGATATGCTTTGGTAAATTCATAAGCTTAGTATGAACCATTGTTAAAGGAACAACGATAAAATAAAATAAAGATTCACATAAGAATATATGATCATGGATAACCTAAATTGGAACCTAGGGGTTCACAAGTTAGGGTATACTTTTCTTCTACAAGTTATCCTTATATGCTTTATGTTCTTTTTCATGATTATTATCTAAGTATTTAAGCCCCTAATTATACTTTCTCCTCTTAGTAAATGGTGGGAAATAGAAAAACATGTCCCAACAACGAATGTTATAGGAAATGCGATGATTGATGTATTAAAATGATAGAGATAATTAGGGGATTAAAAGATTATTATTATTTTGGAATACATTCACTATTTCGGGGACCCTATATGATCGAGGTAAATAGATTACTTCGATATTTTCATTAAGGAGTAAGGTTGACTTATATTTTGAAGAATCGGTGAATTTATGGTGGACTTATAGTAATTTAGGTTACTTATGGGAATGATTAACCTATCTTGGGTAAAATATGTTTAGGTTAGATACTTTTCTTATAAGATGTTAGGAGTGGTTGATGTTGTTTGGAGATGAAAAATGAGGTTTATTTTGGAGGACTATGTTATCAAATCCTTATTTTATTTGGGTTTCAATATTAGATTGGTTTATTTTGAGATATTTTAAGGACCATTATTTATGGAATGGTCTATAATGAACATTGGGTAGTACCATGGAACGTTGAAGATTTAAAAGTATTTTCCATTCCTATGGAGTTCTTTCTTTTTTAAGAGTTGTTTTAGCTTACCCTTTCTATTTTTTTGATAATGTTTACTAATAGAAGAAATATATAGTTAATCTCTTGTCGATTTTGTGACTCTCTAGAATATGATTCTTGTGATTTTGATGAGACCAAGTGTTATTGAATTCTCATCATTTGGAGAAATGATTAGTTTTGGTAGAGACTTATTAAAGTATGAAACTCTACTTAAAGGTAGGTATATTTATTTATGTTTTTGTTCTATGTTGTAAATGAATTATTCAAAATTATGAAAAGGAACGTAAAAAAACGTTGTTGGTTTATGTTTCCTACTAGGTAATTAAAGATAGTTTACAGACATCATAAGTTTGGGATTTTCTTATGGTTAACTTTCTCCTAATCATGTTTTCTATCACTCTCCCTTAGAACATGACCCTTTGTTTTCTCCTCCATGTCCATGTTTTCCTACATGGAATCCTGGGGTGGGTAATCTCGAGTGACCTTTGTACTTCCCTTTCTTTCTTTTAAAGTAATATTTTTACTGACTCCTTTTCCTATGTAGGACTTTCAATGAAATTTCAAAACCCAATTTTAAAAAAAAATTGCGAGCACGCAATTTCTTAAGGGGGGGAAGATTGTAACGACCCAAAATTTTGAATAAATATTGTTTCCTAATTTTATGTGTTATTTTTTTTTATACTCAAAAAATGATTCATTTGATAACATGATTATAATTAAAATGAGACTGTTGGGTTTTGACTTTTATATGACCATTGGTCAATATGACCACTGTAAACTAAACGTTTCGATTATTGTCTCTAAATACATGTAATCTTGGTTTATTATAGATAGAAGATTCAATAGCCTCGCTCAGTAGTCTTGGACTGATCGAAGCCCATCTAACAGAACAAGGGAAGGAGGAAGCACCACAAGGCTTTTCTATGGTCCAAACCCAAGCCGAACTTCATCATGTGAAGATAGAATGGAATCCCCTTCCTGAGATGTTCAAACTGATAGAAATTACTACTCCTGCGATGTTGGCCTAGCCTCCCTCAGATTCTCTCACAATTTCAGACCTTAAACTTAGGTCCTACGCTGGTGTGATAAGGGGCTATGTAAGGAGACCGTAACTGCCTTGTGTAATCCCTTATTTTAAATAAAAATCGGGATTTATTCTAATGATGATGTTTATGAATATTCAATTGACCGGATAAATATAGTATGCATATTTTTGATGAATTTTAGAAAAAGGATATTTGAAAAATGTTTATGTGAATCTTAAATAATTAAAAATGTGTAATGATATTCAAAAAATGGTCTTCTACAATTATGTCCATTACGAAATTTAGAGTCTAATAAGATGAAGATTATTTTTGATGAATAGTAAATTATGAATAGTGATTTTATGATTATGATTAGTAATGTGTCCAAATGGATTAGTAATATCACTTAAAGAAAGTATTAATATAATCTAGGCACCTTGATTAAGTAATGTGATTCAATAAAATGGATAAATAACAGTTTCATAAATTATTATTCAAGTATTAGTTTTTTAAGATGAATAGTGTTTTTTTAATTAAAAATTAAATTAAAAATATTTTGAATTTTTTTTTATAAAATGGATTTCATTTTTGAACTTAGAGCATCGATATTTTGTTAAGGAAATATTTGGGGATTTTTCTGAAAAAAAATGAATTTTCGGTGAATGCTGTATTTATATAAAAAATAAATTAAAGATATTTAGAAAATTATTTTTATAAAATGGAGTTTATTTTTGAAATCAGTGCATTGATATTTGGTTAAGATGAAATTTTGGGATTTTTCTGGGAATGTTGAATTTTCAGTGAATAGTAAAAATACAGTTTTACGGTTTCGATATGTTGAATGACATCATAACTGTGTCATGGAGATTTCATGAGATATTTTATTGGTTGGCCGATCAATGATGATGGATTATTTGGGGGGGGGGCATGTGGCCTAAATCCATGGTAAATACCATGGGAGAGCCCATCCTTTTGAGAAAACCACTTTGAAGTGTCCCTTGGCCATTAATGCCTTGTCTCCTCACTTTCCCTATAAATATCAAGCCATCCACTCATCCATTTCGACTCCCCACACTCCCCCAACGATGTTCTGGTCTCATTGCCTCCCAATGAGTCCTCCCAAGGTGTGCCCAAGCCGTCAAGGTCCCAACCATTGAGTTTTAAGAGTTACGTTTTAAGGTAACAGATCTGACCTCTCTCTTTCTTTTCAAGTAATCCCTTTTATGTAATTTCTTTTATTCTCCATGTTATTATTTAAGATAATGTTCTTTTATACTAATATTATTTCCCTTATCAAGTTTATATAATGACATATCCCCTCTTACTCTCATTATTTCTTTTTATTAAGTTTTAAGTGGCCCCGTTCTACTGCAGAAATTTTTGTAACAGATTCTTTCTCCCTTCTCATTTTTCAATGTTCTACATTCATGTCAAGTCTTTCATGTTCCTTTTTGTTACATTGGGTTATGATATCTATATCTATCATAATGAACTTTTATGTTCATATGATGATTGACCCCATTTGATCTCTTCAATTCAGTATTTTTGATTTTTTAAGTGACGTTGTTAGGCTGTAGAATTTTTAAGGGATTCTTTCACCCTTCTCATTTTAAAGATCTATTTTCATGTCAAGTCTTTCATGTTCGTTTTTATTATGTTGGGGTCTGATCTACAAATCTATCATACTTATATTTTATGTTCATATGATGAGAGACCCTATTTGATCTCTTCAATTCATTTTTTTGTTGAATTTTAAGTGACGCTGTTAGGCTGCCGAATTTTCATAAGAGAAATCTTATTTTTGTCTTCCTTTCATGTTCTTAATTTCATATGTTATATCTTTCAAATTTCATTACCATGTTCTCAAATTCTTTATATTCTGTACCCCTACTATTTATGGGTAATTTATGAATATTTGACCCATGTCCCCTCTGTTTTTAATGTTTTCTAAAACCCCGAAACATAGCCGTTATACTGCAGAATTTTCGTCTCAAAATGCCTCTCTATTTTCTCAAAATTATTTTATGTTATAAATTAAATATTCAAAGCTCTATTTTCAACAGGGGTATTCAAATATATATCAAAATGTTCTATTTTAAATTCTGGGATTTACATACATGAGACCTGCTCTCCCCTTCCGTGGGATTAAAGTGACGTAAAGATCATGTCTTTAAAACAGTTTTTAAAACGTTATAATTATGAAATAAAACACATTTATTTTATTCTATATGGTTTATTTATGAAATGTTTGATGATGATATATGTTTCTCACATGATAATAATGTCATATTTAAAGGTTCACCATGATAGTGCTCCAATTCATTGGGTAATGATGTAACCACCAGAGATTACAATTTTCACAATATCTTGGTGAATAACCTTGGTAATTTTCAAATGACACCTTGGGGATGGACCTTGGTGATATGTTCATGATTTTCTATGTTAAATGATGTATCCACATTTAAATGTTATGAAAATTTTGTTTTTTTTATGATATGCCACACGATTTCTTTCTCCTGCCTTAATGTTCTTTTTCATGACATAGTTGATGTATCTCAAGTTCACATGTAAAATGGTTCCCTTGTTTCCCTTATAGGGCCTTCTTCTCACCCTTTCATTTGATGTATGCCCTCAGGTTATGAGATGTAGAAATGAACCTTGGATGAACTTAAGGAGATGCCTTTCAAGTATTTAAGATAAATTTTTTATGTTGTTTTCATGTATTATGTTCCTGGTTTCCAAGACACTAAACCTTAAAGATCCTCAGTTTTGTGTAATGTAATGAATGTCTATGTTATAAAAAGGTGGGATTATATATATATATATTTCTATAGTAGTTACCTCTACTATGCTTGAGAGAGTACGAATGAGGTATCTTTTACCTGATGAAGGCCTGATTCTCCAGTAGAGTGTGTCCAGAGAGGACCCTATTCTATGATGTACAATAGGAATGTATGGGATCATGAATTTTCTTGAGCATGTATGGGAGTGAGCAGTCATACACCAGGAGATTAGGATAGGTTTTAATTATTCATTTTATGCAGTTCATCATGGTTTCAACATGATGTATTGAGATCTATACCATCAGTATTAATGGGTAGGCATGAAGAGATGTGTTTCTGGTATTGTGATTAGGTTTTCCACCTCTCAATAGGTAAAGGATGAAGATCACCGTCCTACATGGATTTTACAACAATTAACCATTCCTGAGTGGAAGTGGAATGGTTTCGTGAGGGAATTCAAGCTAGGTTTTCCAATGTCACCTCGAGGGAATGATGTAGTTTGGGTTGTCATTGGAAAACTCGCGAAGGTTTTACATTTCTTACTGATCAAGGAGATCGTCAGTGTTGATGATATGGGAAGAATTTTCATCCAAGAGATTGTTTGTTAGTATGGGGTTCCAAAATCCATCACTTCTTATAGGGATGCATCTTTTACACCTCGGTTCTAGCAAGGACTACATAGGGAGTTGAGTACATAGTTACATCTGAGTACATCTTACCATCCCCAGACTGATGGAAAGTCCAATTGTATGATTTAAGTGTTAGAGGTCATGCTTCTAGCATGTGTCCTGGGTTTTGGAGTTACTTGAGAGAATCACATAACTCTAGTGCAGTTTTACTAAAATAGTAATTTTTAAGAAACTATTCATATAGATCTTTTTGTGGATTTGTACGGTAGGCCATTCTAATCACACCATTGTTGTATTGAGGTAGGCAATGTATCTATGTTGGGAACTCGTCTTTTTTAGAAAACCACATAGATGGTGGAGTTCATTAAGAAGAGGATGGCTATTGCACAATAATGACAAAAGTCTTATGCTGATTGATGAATATGTCCTCTTTATTTCATGGTCAGCGATCCCGTTTTTCTATGTGTCACACCGAGGTTGGGACATAGGTGGGTTAGGAGACAGGTTAACCTTTCGTCGAGGTAAGTTGGTCCATTATATATTTTTATGAGAGTTAGGCCGGTTTCCTTTGGATTGAACTTAACTCAAAGGTACAAAGATATGAACGACGTCTTCCATTTTTTCCAACTACTTCATTAGTTCTTAGACCTGTCTCATTTTTTCTGACTAGTTGAGGATGAGTTTTAGTTGGATGAATCATTCGAAGAGTATCCTTTCTGGATAGTTGATTTCAGCATGAAGGTGCTTCATTGTCAGTCTATTCCTATGGTAGAGTTGATATGGAAGCACGTACATGTACAACTTGAGAAATGGGATAGGGAGACTGATGTATGATCATATTGCTCATAACTGTTCAAGGAGTCTTATTCGTCGCCACATTTCAAGGGAAACTGTGGGAAAACTTCTTTAAAGGGGAAGTTTATAATAATCCAGATATTCTTTTCATGTTTGAATCTTTTTTCCTTGTGTTTTTTAGAATGTGGGGAGAATCTAGAAATCTCAAGACTATAGGTAGTGTACATAGTAGTATATTCCATGAACTTGACTTCTATATGTAGAAATGTATAGGGCATGTGATGACTGAGTGCATGGATGTTTGGGGTGACCTGGAGACCGCCTAATGTGGAGCCTGTTAAACGCCAATACACGCCATGTATCCTCTGTTAACACTTCATGTATTTTTTTATTTTTTATATGAGACTGGGGTCATGTCTAATCAAAAAAACTATCTTCTTCTAATCATGTATCTTCTGGGAGGGATAGATGTCATAGATTCATCTCAATGCCTCGTATTCGTCATATGTTCTCTGAATCAAACTATATTCATTGCATTGGTATTTCCACAGTTAGTACTTCTATCTTCTTGATCCTCTTCACTTGATTTCTACCCATTTGTGAGTTATCCATGCTTGAACATTTTAGATGTTTTTATAGATCTGTGATGTTCTAGTTGTATTCATAGGTTTACATTCCAATATATTGATTTTACAACAACATGGTAGGTGGTTTTAGTCATTTTATATATTTTATTCCAATTATATGTGAAAAAAGTTCCCAATACCCTAGTTTTTGTTTTTGCTTGTTTAGTGAATTTATCCATGTTAATTCCTACTATGACTTTTTTTCTTAAGAAAGTATTTTTGATTTTAAATAGGTTTATTTACCATTCTATTGATGTGTTTTCCCATGTTTGATCTGATATGGGTCATTGGGTATAGAATTTTTTGTTAGGATAATTTTTTTTCCATGCCTTGTGTTGTTAGGATGTAGTGATAATATATGACATGCTTCTGTTATGATTTTTACTATTTAGCCATGCAATATTTGCGGTTTACTTTTTCTTCTGAATATCATTTGTGAATGATTTTTTTACACAGGTCTATGGTAACATGGTGTAGTGAAACCATATATGGAATTGATGTTGAGGGAATTCATGGAGTGTCTACTATTCTCTTCACGCTGCGAGACCATATAGTGGATTGATATTGAGTTCTCTCTCATAGATTCTATAGTTTTCATTATGAGACCACATGGGGAATTGATATTGAGTGATTCATCAGAGAGTCTATAGTTAGTAATTTATAGAATATAGTGGTAATGGAGTGTGAGGGCTTCCTCATAGAGTCCATGTTTCCATGAGACCAATGGTGTTAGAATGTGTGAGCTATACCAAGGTATTATTATAACATATTTCATAAATTATATGTTACTGATGAGTGCTAAAGATGTGATAACATTACTAGAGGGTTACATGTAAATGATTGGTTGAATAATTAACAAATGTAAATGAATGTTGTTGAAACTATAGGATTGTTTACTTTTGAGTACATCCTTGTTAATTACATCAATTTTCATATCACCTGCTATATATATATTCACTGATAGTTAAACCGAGATCAATGGGTGGTTGCCTATAGGGATTCATGTCACACCCTTTTTGGGACATGGTTTTGGGTGCAAAAAAAATTTATTATTGAAGTTAAAGATAAAGGAAAGCTCCCTTCTACTTCCGGGACTTCACCATTGTGGATATGGAGAGCGTGGAAGCATGGTGATTCGTGCAATGTTGATGGATTTGATTACATTTTTTCCATCTGTAATGGGTATAGTACTGTATTCCAAAATTATGTTTTTTTTCATTCTTTCAAGATAATTTTGACATACATCATTATTTATCTGTGTGTTGTAGTTGTTTGTGTATTTTCAGTCTTCCATTGTATACTTATTTTATGTTATTATACTACTTCAACAACTATTATCTATTTGTTTCCACTATGTTACTTTACCAATGAGGGCATGGTTTCCCCATTATCACACCAAAATCCCTTGTTACTAGTTAACATCCTCTTTCATTTAGGGAAATTCCCTTGATTCCATGTGAAGAACAGAGTACTGGGCACCTTTCAATGACACTCGGAACTGGGAAATTACATTTGGAGACATTTACATATACATTGAATATGTTTTTTTTTGGATTTTTTAAAGAATTTCATGATGAATTATCAAAATTTATAACATATGGTGTAGAAATTTCTAAACATGAGTTATATCTTTTGAAAAAAGTTTTCTTAGTATTGTTTGAAAAGTTGATTCATATAATTTAACAGAGGATGAAATTATATTATGTCTACAAGGACGTAGTGGATGTGGTCAATTATAAGAATTTCACACTAAATGAAGAACCATGGCATGGTGATTTTGATATTTTTTGTTTTATCCCTATGAAACAACATAGTGTAGCGAGTACCACCATACTATAATATTTTTCATGACAACCTATTCGAAATGAGTCATCACATTGCATTTCTTTCTTATCCTACACCATCGTATCCTTCTTTTTCATAGAAAATATATAATTATAATTATAGGATCATTTATATATTAATTTTATTAACTTAATAAAAAATGATGATTCATGAGTCACAAAAATAATTTACTCCTAAAATATTTATGATATGTTTTCCCTCTAATGGACAAATGTTGGGATTCTAATGAGCATCCATCAGTGGACTATATATTGAGTCACATTGTTTGTGATGGGTTTATAGAATTCCTTTATTTATAATAGATTATTATGCGCTAGAAAATTCCCTCTATATTTTATTCTATTTATCATTGAACCCAAGTACATTTTTATTTTAGGTATATTAGGGAGATCCTTCTGAATTATTGATATTTTTTATGAAATGTAGACACATAAAGATGAAGGAACCTATTGGTAGGGCATCTGTGATCTATTTTATGCTTATATATTATTTTTAAATCAATAATATACTACTCCACCTATGAAATTTATTTCATTATATTAATCTATATTTAATATCGAAAGATAGATCATGGTTGTTTTTTGGAATTGTTGTTTTTATTCCATTTCATATAGGATGACATCCTTCTATTTAATACCCTTTGAAACAACTTATAAGGTGTCTATTTCTTGTTTTTATATAAATGTCTTGGTTGGTCAGATTGGATGTATTTCCCTATTGCGAGACAATTGATAGTTT
Organism: Viscum album; assembly: GCA_963277665.1. Taxonomy (NCBI): domain Eukaryota; kingdom Viridiplantae; phylum Streptophyta; class Magnoliopsida; order Santalales; family Viscaceae; genus Viscum; species Viscum album. The sequence goes on along the minus strand of OY728129.1, from coordinate 607,133,462 downwards.
ATGATAAATCACCTATGGAAACAGAAATCCTATCAAAGCAATATTTTCTACCTTAAATATATTTTGATATTTTTTATTCAAAAATAAATTTTATGGATGAATTTCTCCAATTTATAGATTAATATAAATATTTTAATGGTATTTTTATTAAGAAACTCTTTCAAAATAACCCAGATCCTGGAATAAATATCATTTTTTCTAATGATGAAATGATCAAAAAATATATATATATAACTTTTTAATAACATTTGAATTTTATTATATGATATTATAATAACCTTAAAAAGAAGTATTAATTGATGAAAAACAATGATCAAAATGTTACAAATTTTTACCCTCTATCACTATAATACATTTAATAACAAAATCGTCAAGACATTATGAAATTCAATATTTTTCCATCTAAAAATGAATCAATTTAGAAAACATTATATAATTATAAGTAGGAGTATGAGTAAAAGAAGTTGTAGTTCATATTTATAGACTATTATCCATACAAAATATAAATTATCTATAAAACATTGTCACACTTGGGAGTGGTTTTGAAATTAAAAACCCACTGTTTATTTTACATGATCCAGAACTAGTAAGAGAATATTCCAAAATATTTATGAAAATTGAAAGGGGTAACACATTAATAATATTAATGATGTAGATCAACAAAAGTAACATATAGTTTGGGATGTTAATAAGACAATTTAATGGTTAAAAATTTATTCTGACTCAAGGATGCATATTCAACCATTAACATGACCCCATAGAAATAACTGTTGAAAAACTCAATTGATCGTAGAAGCGATAAAAATATTTTGGATAATTTTATAAATTTGTATCTCAGAAAACATATCTTAGAGGTAGTTAACCTATTTATAATGATTTTAAATTAATTAAAATACATTGGCTTTCAATTATTGATGTTAAAAGTTAATGAATGAGTTAATTATTTGTTGAATATATGTTTTATTATAACAATTAACATAATATATTGATAAATGATCTAATATAATTTCTAATTCTGGGAATAAATAGGGGAGTATCACGTCATAAATGTAATTATTGATCTAAGAACATCATGAAATGCAATTCATTACTCTCTGCTCTCTTATTTTAGAGTATATAGGGAAAAATGTGTGGAGTTACGATCGAGCCTAAAAAATATGATTATAAAATATCTGGTAAGACTCATTGATTTGTCATTTCTATGGGTTTTTTATTTTGTATTACGCTTAGATTTATTTTTTAAACAATTATTTATTTTATATTATTCTCATATGGAACTTCTATGGTATATAATTTTTATAAACTTATAAATTGATAAAAATGTCCATTAGGGTTCACAATTAAGGGATATTGTCATCAAATATAGTTACATAAATATATTATAATATTTGAATCCTGAGGTGGATGATCAAACACCTTACCAATTTAATATGATTTATTATCTTTCCATCGCAATATTCAAATAATTTTCATAAATAGAACTCCTATAAAACAATATTTAAATGAATTTTTTTATTGATTAATATTTTATGCAATATATTCATAATAGTTTTAGTGATTATGATTTTCATGATGAATATAATTTATTTTAATAAGTAAATAACTATTTTTATGCAAATGTTGAGAACTTTGTATAAGAAATTATCACATAGTCTGAATAATCAATGAAATCTATGTTTTTTATAATACCCCAAAATATTATGATATTTTTAATTTCATTGATATCTTTTTTAGGAAAGGAATTAATTTTAATATAATTCTATATTTTATATCTTGTAAAACAGTAAACAATAAGTTTAAACGAAGCATGATACACAATTAAATTTTTTAACATGTCCATTGAAACCAATTTATTAAATGGGAGAGTGCGAATAATAATATAGATATTTGTATATATATATATATATATATGTCATTGTAACACTCCAATAATCACCAATTTATTTCTTTTAGAATGAAATTAATTTCTCTGATAGGTTGTGCTGTGTGAAACATCACGTTTAAATGAAAATATATTTTTAAAATATTATATACACATGTCAATTATAGAATATCCATTATATTGTAGGGTATTAATAGTACTAAAAAATTATTAAAATTATATAGATTATTCATATAAAAAATAAATTTAATTTATATCAACTGTATAACATAAAATAGGAATTATTTGATAGAACAGAAATGTTTTCTTAAAAAAAAGATTTTTTTGAAAAATGTGTTCATCTCTTCATTTTCATTTATGAAAAAAATAAATTATTCAATGTATTAGACAGTTTATTTGATAAAATATAATTAATTTTTCAAATTATCCCATAAAAAAATTATATTTCACTTTCTTCATTCTTATGAACTGCATTATTTTTCGATGAATACTGAAAAATGATGGTTTTTACTAAACAAATTCTTATTTTTTAATTATGTTAAATGGTAAATTGTATTTGAAATTTATTATAATATAAAATTTTTAATATTATAATTCTATTAATATAATTTAAGTCATTTTATTTAAATTTTCAATTATCAGAACCTTCTCCACCTTTATATTGTGGAAAATATGCCAGTGGAGATATGTCGAAAATGTCCAATGATACTGGGAAAAGAAGGGTTGGATTTTTGAATTTATTTGTTGTAAAATGGGTTTATTTAGAGGGTATTGGTAGATCCCAATGGTATATTATTTTTAATATATATACATAGTTAATTTTTATGGTATATTATTTAAGGGATATATCTACAATGGATTTTGGTGGAAGATTATTCTAGAAGTACATCAATAGTGAATTCTATTTGTATATTATTATGGCGGTAAGTCTATATTAAATTATATTGGAAGATAATTTTTGATTTATATTTATTGTGAATTTTATATTTATATCATTTTGGGCCTAGATCAATATTGAATTCAAAATATAGATCATTCTAGTGGTAGATCTATAGTGAATTATAGTATTGGATCATTCTGGCAGTATAACTAAAGTGAATTGTAGTTGTAAATCAGTCTTGTATCATATCTATAGTGAATTATATTGGGAGATAATTCTAGTGGTAGATATAATTTTAGTTTTTTGGGGAGGAATTATGGTTTTTGTATTCTATAGTTTATCCTATTTTTCTTAATTTTTGAGAATTGAATTTTTTTAGGGACATTTGATGAAAAATGGTTCTAGTGATTTAATTCATATAGTTTACATATATTTTAAAGGTTATTTTTCATATAATGAAAAAAAGTTAAAAGACATGTTAAATATTTAAACCATGGCGATTTAATGATATCCGATTTTAATAGACGATTTAAAACCATATCAAATCCTATTTTCTCAAGATCTAATCATTCCCAAAAAATATATTTTATTAGTTCTTTAGGTTTTACTCTATCATTATATTTTGGGTTAAAAATACATTTAACATTTTATTCATGGAGACCTCCTACTAGAGTTGGTTTGATTTCATCATATGGGTGGTTTCTTCTATTATGTGAATCCACCTTTTTTGCAACATGTTTTTGCAAAGCTCAATTATTCTATATAGGAATTCATTTATTTCTTATTTATGTATATTTGTTTGAATAGTTTCTTCAAAATTAACAGATATAAATAATTTCTTGAAATAATTATAATCATTTTATGAGGAATGCTTGAATCACTATATCATTTGATAGTTGTGTTGTTATTTAAATTATACGGCCTTAACCCCACTAAATATCGTGGTTGTTTGGGAATACTTGAGTATGCACTTGTATAAGTTTTTTTGAGATTATATTATGTGGTTGTTGATATAACATAAAATGTAATTAGTAAATTACATATAATAATTTGAATAATTGGATTCCCAGTGACCATAGGTATTTTATAAGAGCACTATGTAATCATGATGTGAAACAAAATAAAATTCTCTATGCCTAATTTGAAAAATTCTATATGTGTGGTGTGGAATGATTTTTTGTTTGGGTTATTGTTTTTTGGATTGGTTGTAGTGATGCGATGCATGGGTAGTGTTGGTTGTGAATTAGATATGCCATGGGGCTATGATTGTGGTTGGGGAGTGGGTTTGAAGTGGAGGTAAAAAATGGTTACAATATGACAGAAGTTGGGAAATAGATGTGTTTATTAGATTTTTGAGTTTTTGATGAATATTTTTAGTTCTATAATGATATTTTCCCAATTCGTATTAGAATTAATTTTTATTTTCTAATGAAAAAAATTAATGTAACATGAAGTGGGAATTAAATGGAATGATGGTAAATATAAATTAATGGGTCGTAAATTATTCAATGAATTATATAATATAACATAAATGGGTTAAAAGAATATAATGAAAAAAAATTAATTGAATAAGTTTTTTGGATTATGGATTGTTTTGAGATTTTGTGCATTTAGGGACATTAGAATAGAGATTGAATTTTGTGAGTGGGTTGGTAGCATCATTGTGAACACATATGTTGTGATTTTATATAGAAATTATATATATATTTCATTTCATTCTGATTACTTTATATACCACAACAATGGAATTCACCTTTTAACAAAACCCATATATATATATATATTGGGTAGTATTTTCCCCAAAAAAAGTCAAATAATGGATGGATAGAAACCCGATATATCCCAATCCCAAATCCAGTTATTGGGTATAAGCATGGTATTTGATTGCCAAAAGTGAAATATTTTTCATCCCAGATCATATATTTTGTTATGAGATGTGATGGATCAGGATTATTTATGTGAGATGTTATAGCAACCCAAGCTTGACGTAGACAATACATGACTTTTTATGAATACTTAATATAATACAAAAAATCTTCCAATGACCGCATTAGATTAGTTCCTTTTGTATCTTTGAAAGAAGTCTCTAAATTTAGTGAAATATATTCATCATCTCCAAAAAATATCAACTCCTTTATTAACTATAACTAAACCCTTCCTTTATAACCTTGTTAAAAAAAATAAGAAAATGGGTTTTCTCAGATTCTTAAAAAGTGTAAAAGAGAGAAATGTCAACATAATCATGAGAATATGGGTATGAGAAGATGATCATGAAAATAGAAAATCACACCATGTATATCATGAAACATGAGTCATTAAAAAATAAGTAACATGAGTCATAGAAGCATAACATATGAATAAAACATGGAATTGTAGCAAACACATACGCACATAATAATGATTTCCAAAGTTGTCAAGTCATTACAACCAATTATATCTTTGTAGTATTGGTTCACATCTCATATATTCTTGGTTGGAATTGTTCACTCCTATAACCATAATTGTGATCAATGTCCATAGTTTATATGTCATAAGATATAAATCATCATCTAAAGCATCAGAGGGAGATATAAGTCCCACCAATATCATAATTAAATCAATCATACATGTGCGAACTGTTCATAAACAATCATATAAAAACCCATAAGATTGAATGGGTGTTTGAAAAATTCAATCATAAAACAATAAATGAAAATGAAACAAATTTCAAAATAATTTCATCAAATTCATAAATTCTTAAAATAAGGGGGGTTCATAAACATAATGACATTAAAACATAAACCATTCAGATAAATTCAATTAGAGGTATTTTTGGACTGTAACAAATTATGTCATTATATGGAACTAATTATTTTGAATTATCATATGGAAGATGATTTTTCTAGAAAAATAAATTTTTAATTCAAAAAATATATTCAAGACAAATTTCATTGAAACTGGTTTTATAATACATAATGGTATCATGATAATTATTTAATCATTTATTGAGGAAAATATGCTTTATTTAAGGTAATATATTTCCTTTCTGAAAATGCCAAATAATTTTAATGGAAACATTTTTTTCTGATAATAAACATGTATGACTGTTGGGGAAGTATCATGGAAATATTGAATCCTAAAATCTTAAAAATCAATTCATTTTATATAAGCTAAAAAACATTCTTCTCGAACAGTTTTCTAAAAATTAAAATAAGTACAAAATTTGTAAAATTAATGAAATATTCCTTTCAAATTGTGTAGTAAAATGTAATATATCCATAAAAATAAATTTTACTATGCATGGGAAAATAATAAAATATTTTATGCAAGAATTTTATGAAAACATGGACAAGGATGCCGAATATTACACAATATTGAATTAAAACGAAACAATCCCAAATATAGAAGAGATTGGGAAAGCAACACACATCACTTTATAATCATTATACAACTATAACCCAAATAAATAAATTATTTGAATATGGATATATCATAATCTTTAGGATAAGACTCATAAAACAAATTCATGGGATGTATATATAGAACATCTAAAAACAATTTGTCTATGAGGCATGTGTCTCACAGAAGTAATAGTTAGACAAAAATACCTTATTGTTGATATGATTACCTCCATACGTATCTAAATCACATAAATAGTATTTTTAAACATTTTATTGAATTATTATAGAATCATAAAAATAATTATTATATATTACATGAATCATTTATGACATTAATTTTCTCGTTTATAATAATTCCAAAATAAAGAAACAGTATGGGTAATAATCACATCGTTTATCGTATGCGTTTTGACAAGTTATTCTATATCTTATTACATAGAAAATTATTTAATTACTTACATAATGTAAAACATGATTTATATATCATATATATTCAATATATAAATAAATATAATATATAGATATATGAAATGGAAGACAACGTTCATGGAGACTGTAGGACATACATACACATAAACATTATTTTAGTTCTCTAGAAATATTGAATCAATTGAAATTAATGATATATATATATATATCCAGTATAAAAATTATTTAATATATTTCATTCTTATTTATTATATATAATATATAATAATTCAGAAATGAATAATGTGGAGAATGAATCTCATCACATCATGGAGATAGAAAGCCTTCTGTATATAAGAGCAACAATATCATTCCCATAATGATTAAATGGTAATTAATTGTATGGTATATTAATTATAAATAATCATTATAATTTCATCTTCACAATTTAAATAATTTATATGCATTGTTATATTAATAGAAATATTATATAAATGAAAAACATTTTACAACATGACATGGAGATGGAATGATGTATGCACACACGCATGGTGATGATGTTTTCCATAGGATGGGAAAAAGTTGTAAAATTGTTCCCCCACAAAAATAAAAATATCTCAGAATATATTATATTCATCTATTATTATTACATTTCGTAATATTCTTTGTAATAGGATGTAAAAAAAGAAAAAATTGAAAGAGTTTGTAAAGAAATAACCTTGACTTCAAGTTTATCCATTTGATTTTCACAAAAGGACTCCTTAAGATGGAATTATGTCAAATTGTCTATCATATAAGATGAAGTTATTAATTTTTTTAGGATAAATGGAAATTTTTTGGCTGATCCAAAATGGTTTAGTGTTGTTAATAAATGTGATGGAGAGGTTCTCTTTTATAAGAGGGTGGATGGAAATTTTAGGAAACTCCAAAAAAATTATTTTATTATAAATATTTTTTAAATTTTAAATATCTCCAAACTGAGTTATTTCATGGATACAATGATTATGTGTGTACTTATTATCAAAACATTAATTTTATACATGATACGGTCAAAAAATAACCTTATAATATTTCTAAATCCCTTAGTTATTCAATTTAACTCCTATTGTGACATCTTTTCTTTTTACAATATAAGGTTAATATAGTTTCAATAAAACTAAAAAACCCCCTATTGGTTTATTTATATAAAATTAAACTTCAACATAGTTTTTATGTTGATATATATATTATTATTAATTTTATCTCATTTAATTATAAATATTTATTTTGAATTTTTATTTATGTAAATTTGGACATTATTTATCACATGACTTTATATAAACATATAATTACATGATTACTTAAAATAACCAACATTAAATCATCAATAATCATTATAATACATCTAATAATTTTTTATGGAATCAAATATCTAAAATTATTTTTGTTTTAATTTTATTAATATAATTTATTTGATTATTTATTTAATAATTATATTACACCATATTAATTGTGTTACAATTTTATTAACATTTTTAACATATAATAATAATAAATAAATTTTCATGATGTAGATAATCATTTGAAATTTCTTATTACTATTTATATTCAACCGTATCACTTATCTAATCTCTAATTAAAAATGATATAGTTATTAATATTTGAATATGAGGTTTTCAAAAACAATTTAAATAAAATATAATAAAGGTCCCAATCTAACCCAAGGGGCCTAAAAAGGATAATAATTTATACTGACTATAGATTTTAGTTCATAATCACTTACACAGTAAAATTCAGACTCCTTTTCAGGTAATTTTATTTCATTAAAATATTTTTTACCTTTAATTACCTTATTTAACCATAAATTAAATTCAAATGATAATACCCACAAAAAATATTTTCATCCCATTAAAAAAATTGTAATAAATATTTAAAACATATATTAAATTTTTTAAAAATTAAATTCAGATAAACAGTAATATTATGTTTAGTTTTAATCCCACATATGTGGTTAGAAGAAGGGTAAACGAGAGGGTGAAAAGATCTCCAATTTTCACATATAATTATGTTATAAAAAATGATTCCAATGATGAACATTGGATTAATATATTTATTGTTTATCTATTGTGGCATTAAAAAAATTACAATTAAAATAATAATTTTAATGAAAACGTAATTTTTTAACAACATTGAAATATGTTTCAATAATCATCAAAAAAACTTTTTCTAAAAATACAGAAAATTGACCTTAGTTTTATTTTTCAAATTATAAATTAAAACATAATATTTATTTTATAAAATTATATTTCTATGAGTGTTCAAAAATTATATTTTTATAGGAAGATAAGAAAAGTAGTTTTCTTGCCAAAATATTACTTTTAATATTTTAATGGCTTGGATGAAAATAATATTTGTTTCAAAACCATTATACTAATATATAAAAACTTTTTATTACAATTAAATTTATATTTTTAATGGCTAGGTTACAAATATCTCATTTAAATATTTATTATATTAATGTTTGGTTTTGTATAAACTCGATGTTCCATGTATCCCATGCCAAGTTGTTGTTGTGTGTATTGTAATCATCCATTGCTGTTGGGTATAACATAATATGAATGTAAGAATTTTATGTAATAAGAAACTATATTCAGTATTTCTTGAATTGAAAAATATAAAAAAAAGATTAAATTAACTCTTAAAAATAAATTATCAAAATCAAGGGGAGTTACATTGTACCCCCACTTAAATGAATTTCCCCTACGAAATTCATTTATGTTATCAATGGTTTTGTAACATCCGGTAACATTTTCAGGTACTGTCTCTAAGTGCCATTGTTTTGGAGTAGTGACTTGGGGGTGTGTTTGGGTGAAATTTTAAGTGAATCAAAAAGGAAATGGATTGTGCACGGTTAGTGAACGGTTTGATAAACCGTGCGATCAAACTGTGCCAACCTAGTAGCACTGGAGAGTGGGGTACGCACGGTGTACGGAAGGTTTGGTAAAATCTGCGACAAAACTGTGTGGACCAGCAATCCTGGATAGTGAGTTCCGCACGGTGTGTGCACGGTTTGAAAAACCATATGGTCACTTAAATTTAAATCCTTAAATTGTGGATCTCGGTCGTTCATCCACTAAATGCTTCGTTTTTTCTCAAAAGTGGACCTAACTCGGGATTTTTCTCCTCCTGCGGTCAGAGAAGGTTCTCCTTTTGTTCCGAAGATGATCCAACGGCTACTCTTGCTGAATCGAAGCGGTATTCTCAAGGTATGTGATCGTTCTTCTTCATTATTTATTAGTTTCTTAGATCTACCTATATCTACTTCTCCTCTTCTCTCAGTTTCATATATTTATTCTCGTTAATGGTAGATCTATGTGTGTGGTACCAAACATGATGAGATTTGGTCATAAAATTTCTAGGAGAAGAGATCTAAGGCGTGTTCTTGAAGTAGAGACCCGGTTTTCTTTAGCATTCTCAACCTTTGTGGTTTTGGTCAAAAACATCAAGGTAGGTGGTTCTGTCCCGACTTGCCAAATTGTTTATCATTGTATTTTCTGGATTTATTTCAATTATTGATTTAAATTCAATTTCTCAAGTTTCATTCAATTAATTTATAAAAACTCTATTCTATTTAATTGAGATATTTGAAATGGTTTTGGCATAGAAATTTAGGAAAACCCCAATTCCATTGAATTGGGTGTGTTTATGGGAATTGGTCAATTTAAATTGTGGATTTGATGGAAATGTTTTCAATTAAATTTTTGAATTTAATTATGTAAATGAAATGTGTAATGATGGAATTGGTTTTGAATGGATATTAAACTTATGAAAATGGCATATGATGATTTGATAGAAACCCATTGGTTCTATCTTGTAAAAAATGCATGTTTTGAATAAAACCTGTTTTGGTTTTAAATTTAATGAAAATGGATCTTTTGAAATGGAAGAATGAGATTGATCGTATTTTAATCATTCTTAAAATAGTTCGCCCATCATTTAATAGTTCATGCAATCCTTAGTTAGTTAGTGAGTTATTTGGATACACTCTACGCTACAACAACGTTCTAAAACATACATGCAGGGGGTTACATCCCTGACGGTTTTGTGACGAGTCACCTTTGGCCATTTTGATAGGGATGTGTGTAAACACATTTTTCTTAATTCACATAGAGAGTGTAGAAACCTATAACTTATTAATACTATCGTACCTCTTGGAAGATGACCATGTTGCTCGGTTGTTTGTTTATATTTGAGTTATCAATATATGCCAATGTTTTTGAACTGCTTACATGCCTGCTGAATTTATATAAAATATTTTATATAAATGTTTTATTTAAGCCAATTTTTTATAAATATTCCATCTTTTGTAAATCATTTGATTAAAGTAATTTTTACATCTTATGAAAATGTATAGAATGTTTGTTGAAATATGCTTTTGTGTTGCCAGGACTGTTTATTTGAAAATTGAAATCTTTTCTTTGGATAATATATTTTTGAATCTATTACGGAATCATTGGTGGTGTCCTATTGGGCTTAGGCTCACAGCCTACTTTTCCCTTCAGGTGTATGTATACTTCCTTTTTCTAGGCTCGAGGAAAGGGTTGGAATCTCATGGAGGTGGATCCAGCTGTTGATCTTTGGTCTTGGTGAGTTGTGTCCTTGGGGACCTTGGGTGGTTTTTACCATCATTATTACTTGGGTTGTTGTACATTGGGATTTTTGTGCCATGTTGTATTCTGGTACATCACTACCATGGTAGATTCTTATGTTATGCATACTACTTTTTTTTCTTTTACTTCTGCATTCTTATGGAAAAGTCATTCCCACTTGTATGTTGTACGATGCCAGATTCTAGTCACCGACCTGTGGGGATCGGGAATGCCCTTCGGGCTATGTCAGGGATGGATCGGTTATCGGGTTACCAGGATACCCAGGTTGGTTCGTGACAAATTGGTATCAGAGGGAGGATGAAACATCTTGCCTTGATGATAGTACACATTTGAGTTTTCTTATCAGGACATAGGAGGTAGTTGTGACTGAGTGCATGGACAACTCTCACTGCAATGAACCTTTAGTTGCCAGGGGTGGTTGGGGAAAGGAGACATGTGGATTAGTTCTAACCTTTTCCCTATATTCATTTGGATAGAGTGGAATCCAAATCTTGGTATCCCTTATTTTAAGAATAGTTTTCCTCGTTACTCAGGTTGAGAGTTAATATATTGTCTTTTTTGTTGTCTGTTGATGTTGTGTAGAATCATCCCTCTGAGGAGACATGGAATTCAAATCCAAAAAGTGATTTTTGCTAAATCTCATCATGCAAGTCCAATTGTGGATCCATGTCTGGTAGAGTTGATTTTTCGCACTGTCCAAGCTCTGGGACAGGAACCACCTCCAGTCCCTGTTCAGACTCCAGCTGTAGATCCTTAGAGTGATATTCTCTGAAGTTGTTCTCAATAGTTCCTACACCAAAGCCACCAGTCTTCAAAGGCTCAACTGATCCTCGACATACTGAAGAATATTTGAGTAAGATCGAATGTCTGTTTGGGTTTTTTGAGACACATGATGCGATCAAGGTGAAGTGTGCCACCTTCGTGCTGGAGGGACGAAGTAGAAGATGGTGTGACACGATGATGATGGATAGGAAACATGAGGGTTTGGAGTAGAAAGACTTTAGGGTTATTTTCACTAATAAGTTATATCTAGAATCTATGGTGTTGTCCAAGGATGTGGAGTTTTTAAAACATGGGCAGGCCATCAAAACCGTGACTGAGTACTCAAATCGCTTTTTTGAGCTGGTATAGTTTGCTCCTAAAATTGTATCGAATGAGAGGATAAAGGCTCGATGATTTGAGATGGGGATTCGATTAGATATCCATTAATAGGTTTTCATACTGATGTTACCCACTTATACCGATGTGCTGGATAGATCAATAATGGTTGAGATGGATTTGGTAGGAAAGTCAGGGTTGAAGGAGGTTATTTTCCCTCCTAGTGGCAATGTTGGTTCCTTTAAAGGAAAATGGATTTGTGATGATTCTCATGGTTTTTCTCAGCAATAGAGTCATTCCAGACCTTCGGTTTCACCAGGAGGGGCTTCATTAACATGTTTTTATTGTGAAAAGCTAGGACATTCTAAGAGGTTTTCCACTGAGGCACCCAAGAAATGTAGCTCCTGTGGACGTTTAGGGCACCTATAGAGATTCTGCCATCACTTCTCCACTCCGCGTAGTGGAACAGGATCATCAGCACCTCCAAATACAACGGGGAAATCAAATACTTCACTCGAAAAAGGGTTCCATCTACAGGAATCCAGAACAAATCTTCTTCACACATTGGAAGAGTCACCAAAGGTAGCTGATATATGTCCTGCAATTGTGAGAGGTACCATTACTATAGCTTCGTCTTTAGTTATAGCACTTTTTGATACTGGTGCATCTCACTCTTTTATTTCACCCGTCTTGTTAATCTTTTTAATTTTCCTATGTTGATTTTATCTTGTGCAATGGATATTACTACACCACTTGGTGTTATGAGAGAGAAGGGTCTCCGTAGTCCTACTTGTGTCTTCTCTCTATTAGATTTTGATCTTTCTTTGAATTTATTGGTTCTCGACATGAAATATTTTAACTTCATTATTGGGATGGATTGGCTCATTCCCAATAAATCCCAGATCGATTTTTATCATTGATGGGTCTACCTTACTACACCCAATGGTGTGTCTCTTGTTTTTCAAGGAGAATGGGACCCAAGGTCATGCAGAGGCAGACCCTCTTATCTAGAGTTGGGGAAAGTTATATCAGTGTTTGCTTTTGATATGGAGAGAGACTAAATGTGTAGTGATCTTCCTCCAGTCATCTCTGAATTTCCAGACGTGTTTCCTTCTGACTTCTATGGTTTTCCACCAGTAAGAGAGGTTGAATTTTCTATTGACATAATGCATTGTACTCAACTAGATTCTATTCCCTCTTACCAAATGGCTCTAGATGAACTAAAAGAACTGAAGTATCAGTTAGATTATCTTCCTGATAATGGATTTATACGCTCGAGTGTGTCACCTTGGGCTACACCTATTCTCTTCGCAAAAAGGCAGATGGTTCTCTTCTCTTAGGCGTTGATTATCAAAAGATCAATCGAGTAACGATAAAGAAAAAATATATGTTTCCACGAATTCATGATTTGTTTGATCAATTGAAAGGGGAAAGTGGTTTTCAAAAATTGATCTTCGACCTGGATACCATCAGTTGAGGATAAAAGAACTTGACATTCCTAAAACTTCTTTTCAGAGTAGGTATGGAAATTATGAGAGCCTTGTTATTCCCTTCAGCCTAACAAATGCTCCTACATTTTTTATGGCATTGATGACACAGTTTTCTGGGAGTATCTAGATTCTTTCGTGGTGGTATTTTTGGATGTTATTATTGTCTACTCTAAATCTGAGGAGGATCATGTGCATCATCTGAGAACAGTTATGATTCTTTTATGTAATCACCGACTTAATGCCAATCTTTCGAAGTGTGATTTCTGGATTCAAAAAGTGAACTTTTTGGGACATGTCATGTCGGAATAAGGAATATCAGTTGATCTTGAAAAGGTGAATGTTGTTATTTCTTGGGAACAACCACGAAATGTTTTCGAGATTCGGAGATTCTTGAGATTAGAAGGATATTATCACCGGTTTGTTAAAGACTTCTCAAAGTTAACTTCCCCAATGACTGCACAGACTCGAAAGGGAGTGAAGTATTTTTAGAATGATAAATGTCGGAGTTATATTGTTGAGCTAAAGAGACTATTGACAATTGCACCAGTGTTAACTCTTCCTGAGGTTGGGATAGGTTATGTGGTCTTCTGTGATGCATCGGGTTCTGGCTTGGGATGTGTCCTCATGTAGGGTAATCATATTGTTGCCTATTAGTCTTTTCAACTTAAGCCTCATGAGAAGAACTATCCTACCCATGACCTTGAACGTGCAGATTTAATGCACACACTTAAGTGTTGGAGACATTACCATTATGGAAAATGGTTTACTCTGTATTCTGACAACAAGATCTTGAGTTATATCTTCTATAAAAAATATTTGAATCTTCGCCAAATGCGTTTGGTGGAGTACCGGCAATCGTTCGACATTGACATTGCCTATAACCTGGGGAATGAGATTGTAGTTGAATATGCGTTATGTAGGAAACCTCCATCTCAGGCAGTAAAATAATCTTCAGAAGTGTGGATTTTGATGGCTCTTTTATCTGAGTTGCATATTGTAGTTCAGTTGTAGGGGAATGATGTTTCTTTAGCCAGTTGGAAATTGATTTTTTCTCTCCTTGAATTTATTTTTCCGGATAAACAACTAGATGATGAATTCCATATATTTAGGGACTGTCTTTATAGTGGGGATACCGACAGCCTGTGGCTATTCTCCAAAGAGAGTTTCCTATGTTATCTAAATAGTTATATTGTGCTGTTATCGGCAAGGGAGGATGTGATGGGGGTTTTCCATAACTATTGGCGGGTGGTACACCCAGGACCACAAAGATGTTCTTTTATATGTAGTGACAGTTCCAGTGGCCAGGTATGAGACGAGACATTGCTGAGTTTGTATCTGGTTGCTATACATGCCGTCAGGTGAATGCCGAGCACCAAAAACCATCGGTTTTACTTCAACCACTTCCAGTCCCTACACGGAAGTGGGATGAAATCTCGATGGACTTTGTGGTTGGTTTACCTCAAACCTAGGGTAAGAAGAATGTGATATGGGTTGTGATCGACAGACTGACCATGTCGGCACACTTTATACCTATTCGAGATACAATGAATGTTGAGGTGATGGGAAATATCTTTGTGAAAGATGTTGTTCGTTGGCACGGAGATCCACCTGCTATAGTCTCTAACAGGGATCCTCGGTTTACTTCTCGCTTTTGGAGAGGCCTTCTAGAGGCTCTGGGATCGTAGGTCCACTTGAGCATGTCCTACTATCCATAGTCAGATGGCTAGACAGAAAGAGATATTCAGATCCTTGAAGATATGATCTGCACTTGTGATCTCATCTTTGGTGGATCTTAGGATGATCATCTGGGGAAAGGTGAATTATCTTATAACAACAATTATCAATCTGCAATCAAAATGGCTCCTTTTGAGGCTTTGTATGGTCATACTTGTACGTCTCCTTTATATTAGTTGGATATTGGTGCATGTTCTTTGGTAGGACCAAGTTTGGTCCAAGAGACAACAGCTAAGATCCAGTTGATTCTTTACAGAATGTTGACAGCAAAGAGTCGGTAAAAGTCTTATGCTGTCATTCGTCGTAGAGCTTTAGAGTTCTCGGTTGGTGAGCAGTTGTTCTTGAAAGACTCACCCCGATTGGGTCATCAATGGCATGGGAGGTAAGGGAAGCATGCTCTTCGTTTTGTGGGATCTTTCGAGGTTGTTGGTCTTGTGGGAAAAGTTTATTACCTTATAGCTCTAGCACCACAGCTGATGTCGATACATAATGTGTTCCATGTATCGCAACAGCGGAAGTACCTCTCCGATCCATCTCATGTTGTGAGCTAGAGTGATCTTAAAATTGAACCATATTTATCTGTGACTGAACGACCAGTCAGGATTGTTGATTCTAAAACCTAGGTACTTTGTGGGAGAGTGATACATCTGGTCCGTATACATTGGAAGAATGGTTCAGATTCACGTGAGACATGGGAAAGGGAGGCACTAATGAGATAGAAGTGGCCTCATCTTTTTGAGGTGGAGGTTTCTTCATAGACTTTCTAGGGGTAGAAAGATCTTATGGTTGGAGGTTATAACATCCCGTTACATTTTCAGGTAATGTCTCTATTTTCTTTTGTTTTGGAGTACTGACATGGGGGTGTGTTTGGGTGAAATTTTAAGTGAAACAAAAAGGAAATGTCTTGTGCACGGTTAGCACATGGTTTGATAAACCATGCGATCAAACCGTGCCAACATAGAATCACTGGGCAATGGGGTACGCACGGTGTGTGCACGATTTGGTAAACCGTGAGACTAAACCGTGTGGACCAGTAATCCTGGACAGTAAGATCCACACGGTGTGGGCACGGATTGACCAACCGTGTGCACAAACCTTGCGGTCACTTAAATTTAGATCCGAAAATTGTGGATCTCAGCCGTTTTCCCTCTAGATGCTTCATTTTTTTTCTCATAAGTAGCCCTAACTTGGTATTTGTCTTCTCCTGGGGCTATAAAAGGTTCTACCTTTGTTCCGGAGATGATCCAATGGCTCCTCTTGGTGAATTGAAGTGGGATTCTCAAGGTATGTGATCATTCTTCTTCATTCATGATTGGTTTCATAGATATACCTAGATCTACTTCTCCTATTCTCTCGGTTTTTTAGATCTATGCCCATTATGGGTAGATCTACGTGTGTGGTACCAAAAATGAGGAGATTTGGTCTTAAAATTTATAGGAAATGATATCTAAGGAGGGTTCTTGTAGAAGAGACCTGGTTTTCTTGAGCGTTCTCAACCTTTATGGTTTTGGTCAAAAACTTCGAGGTAGGTGGTTCCGTCCCGAATTTCCAAATTGTTTATCATTATATTTTCTTGATTTATTTCAATTATTGATTTAATTTTTATTGCTCAATTTTCTTTCAATTAATTGATAAAAACTCGATTCTATTGAATTAAGATATTTGAAATGGTTTTGGCATAGAACTTTGGGGAATCCCCAATCCCATTGAATTGGGCGTGTTTATGGAAATTGGGTGATTTAAATTGTTTGTTTTAAAATGTGGATTTGATGGAAATGTTTTCAATTAAATTGTTGAATTTAATTGAGGAAATGAAATTTTCAAGGATGTATTTGGTTTTGAATGCATTTCAAACTAATGAAAATGTCTTAGAATGATTTGATAGAAACCCATTGGTTTTATCTTGTGAAAAAGGCATGTTTTGAATAAAACCTGTTTTGGTTTTAAATGGAATGAAATTGGGAATTTGGAAATGTAAGAATGAGATTGATCCTATTTAATTCATTCTTAAAATAGTTCACCTAGTATTTAATAGAGCATGCAATCCTTTGGTAGTTAGTTAGTTATTTGGATACACTCTATGCTACATCAACGTTCTAAAACATACAGGCAGCAGGTCACATCCCCGATGGGTTGATGACGAGTCTCTATTAGCCATTGTCATAGGGACTTGGGTATACTCAATTTTCTACGTTCACATAGAGTGTTTGGAATCCTATAACTAATTAATACTATCGTACCTTTTGGAAAATGACCATGTTGCTCACTTGTCTATTTATATTTGAGATATAAATGTATGCTAATGTTTTTGAATAGCATACATTCCTGCTGAATTTATATAAACCTTTTTATATAATTTTTTTATTTAAGCCATTGTTTTTGAAATATTCCTTCTTATGTAAAGCATTTCCTTAAAGTAATTTTTCCATCATATGAAAATGTATAGCATGTTTTTTGAATTCTTTTTTGTGTTTCCAAACCTGTTTATTTGAAAATTGAATGCTTTTCTTTGGATAATCAATTTTTGGAATCTATTTTGGAATCCTTGGTGGTATCCTACTGGGCTTAGCCTCACACCCTACTTATTCCTTTTGGTGTTTGTAGACTTCTTTTTTGCAGGCTTGAGAAAAGGGAAGGAATCTCTTGGAGGTGGATCGAGCTATTGATCTTTGTTCTTGGTGAGTTGTGTCCTTGGGGACCTGGGGGCTGTTTTTCCTATCTTTAGTACATAGGTTGATGTACTTTGTTCTTTTGTTGCCATGTTGTATTCTGGTACATCACTCCCAGTGGAGTTTGTTATGTTATACATACTACTTTTTTTGCTTCCACATTCTTTTGGAAAAATCACTCCCACTTGTATGTTGTACGTTGTCGGGTGGTAGTCACTGACCTGTGGGTATCGAGAACGCCCTTCGGGCTATGTCATGCCGGCTCGGTTATCGGGTTACCAGGATACCCGGGCTGGTTCGTGACAGGTTTTATACGTGAAAGATTTTCTCAATGAATCCCACATTACAATAATGAAATATAAAACATACTTTGAGAAATAAATAGTTGGAAAATAATAGTTAACCAATGTAACTCATAAGTATGTTTCCACACAGGAGAACATATGTTATGGTTTAGGCATTGAGGGAAATTTATAAAAAGTAATAGTGATTGAAAAAGCTAAATGATCAATATAATGTGGGTGATCTAGATAATGTTAAGAATAAAAATACCATAATCTAATGAAAACATGAGTTCATTGATATCACTAAAAATTTAGTTAATAGAACAACTGTTTACATCATGATTCTTTTCATAATGTTCGTAAATATTCAATAGAAGATATAATTATATTATTCCACCATAACAACCTTCTTTTTATTTATAGGTTAATTTATACTTCCTCTCATATTCTATGAAATGATGTTTAATTTCTCATTCCTAAAGCATTAGAATATCATGAGATCCATAAATATTATTATGGTCCATTCAATATACGTTTATCACAAAAAAAATCACATCACATGATAACAAATATGCATAAATCAACATATGGTGAGATAATACATTAATATCCAAAACATATCTAATGTTTAAAATAATAATCCCATAAATGGATAAACCCTCAATCCATTCATAATATTAAAACCAAAAACATAACAAATGCGTCCACTAAATTGAATAAAAATTTATCTCCATTATATCATAAGGTAGATCAGGGTTTTATCATTCATATTTTTTAACACCTTAATAATGTATTATTCTAAAATAGAGAATTAAATGAATTATATATATACTTATTTAAATCATGCATGTTTCATTATTCTAAAATATATAAGATTTATTCCATAATTCCAAAAAAAATAATCATTATAAAATATAGAATAAACCACATACCAAAAGGTCCATAATTTGGTTCCTGGTACTCTATAAATTATAATTTAATTATTAATAACCTATATATCTTAATCCAAAAATCATTACCATAACATAATGAAAATAATAAAGGTTATCATCCCCTTAATCACAATTTCAACATAACATATCTAGTCTATCCAACCCATTGAATATATTCAAATATGATGAGTAAAAACACATAAATTGAACAATCATTATATATTTCACAATTATTGAATCCAAATATGTAAACATGTTTATATATCCTCTTCGTAGATTGGAATTTAATATGTCCTTCCTTGATTTAAGTATAAGTTATTAGTATGCAGAATTTAGTTAGGAAATGGTCATGTTCTCCACAGACATTGATCACCCTGATAGTTCATCAGTATATGACCCTTTTCCAACATATATAACCTCTTCCCCTCCAATTTACTTATTCCTAAATATTTTTCTTCCCTTTTTCTTAACTTGTAGGTAGGATAATATTATTTCTTATATTTTCCTCACTATGTAAACATGCACAATGTTCTATCTTCTTTTTATTTTATGGTATATAAAAACAATTAAAGGTCACCTTATTAATTATATTTCATGATACCTAATTTTTTATAATCACATATATTTATCTCTAGTCAGAACCCAATTTCATTTCCCATATTCACCAATTATTCCATATGATTCACTATTAAAATAATTCCTTATGGTTCCCTCTATTTACTAAAACATGGAAACATAGTGTAATGATTTTTTTATAAAAATGGAAACAATATAACCGTGGAAAACATTTTATAGAATATCTAAATTATGGAAACATCCTTAATCAATGACACCATTTGTATATCCTAGGATATCCGTAGTCAAATTATATTTAATTCCTCATGATTGTTCATTAATAGTTTATTAATTTGAAAAGAATACCCACCAAAAGTGTCAAACCAGGTTTGTAGTAATCCCCATGTACCGGGGTATGCTGAGTCAAGACTGATGCACCTTGCCAGAGTTTTGACACCATGGTATATCTATTCTAGATCCACATCCACTTATAGTATCCTGATTGGGGAGTACTCATATAAAACAACTCATATTATACAATACCCGAATTACATGACATTTTCAAATTCTATTACAAATCCTTATATTTATCATTAGAGATATCAGTAGATGTATCCATTGAAATATTCCTAGGGATTTATCTATGTTTTGCACATAAATGTATTTAAGGGTTAACTAAACATTTCCAATAATAACAACTATAACTAACCATTATTTATATACATGGAAATTACATAAAATTTTCTGAAAACATAAAACATTACACAAAAAAAAACATAAAGACCATACTTGTTTAGTTCCATTGGAAACTTGGAACACATTCTCGTAATTTGATGAAATATATTCAACATCTCCCATAATGATCTTCCTCTATTGTACCCCTAAATAAAACCTTCCTTTATAATTGAGGTAAAAGTAAAAAATTGAAAAAAGTTAAGCTCAGAAGCTCTATAAGGGAAAACAAGGATGAAATGTAAACATAATCAAAAGAATAAGGGTATGATAACCCAATAATGAAAATTAATGATTATATGCTTTATATAAAAAATCATAAACATGAATCATGGAATAAAGATTGACACTCCGGAAAACATAAATCAGGTATAAATAAGTAATGTGAGGCATTTTAGAATAATATTGGAATAATCCATATTACTATAGAAGAAACATAATCACAGAATAATTATTTTCATTGAAGACAGTATATTGATACCATGGCCATATTGGTAGTAAGGGTTCACATACCACATAATCCGGGTAGTCATGGATTACTCCCATAAACATCTTGGTAGTCATGGTTTGCATCCATAAAAATCATCATGGAAATGTACCTTCATGATTAAATAAATATATATAAGTCATTACACAATGCATTGGAGGGAGATGTAGGTCCCACACATCTCATAATGAAATCATACATACATGATCCAGAAAATCATTAAATATTATATTATAACCCATAAAATGGAACATGTTTCATAAACATGTAATCATTTAATAACAAATGAAAAAGATACATGTGTCATTTTCATTTCATCAAATGCACCACCCCTTAAATGAAAGGGTTTGTCAAAAATCATGATATCAAAACATAAAACATTCAGAGAAATAATATTATTGGTATTTTTTGACTATTACAAAGTATTTCATCTTTGGTGGTGATGAATTTTCAATGATAACATGGATCATTAATTTTTTTTGTAAAAATCACCGTTTAAAACGGAAAACATCTTCAATACCCTTTTCATTGAAACCAGTTTGAAGACATACAATGGAATCATGGGGATCGTTTAGTCTATATTGAGGAAAATATGATTTATGTTTTTAAATAGTTTTCTTTTCATTAAATAATACAAAATATTAAAGTAAAATATTTTATTTGAATGTAACATTTTAGTAATATATGGGAAATATCAATGTAATATGGAATCATGAAATAATAGATTCTCATTCATTCCGTATAAGTTAAAAAACATGCATCCCAAATGTTTTCCAGAAATATCTAAATTTACATCGTTTAAAATTGAAAGACATTTTCCATTCAAAAACTATAGTAAAAATGAGAAAATATGTAAAAATGAAATTATAAAGACATTAGAGAATAATAAAACATTTTATGAAGTATTTTTTAGAAACAGGTACATAGATAATAAATATTATGTTATGGATACATAAAAATAAACAATCCCAAATATGTAAGAGATTTTAAAATCAACAATAATCACATTATAATCAATATAATTGTTTACCCCATGTAAAACAAAAAAAAATTGGAATATAAATATATCATAATATTTTGAAATAGGCTCTGAAAAAACATTCATTTGATGTATATACACCACATACATGAAATAAGTAGTGTATAAGGCAAGTGTCTAATAGAAGTAATGGTTAGAAAAAATACTATAACCATAGGTCTGCTTTCATCCATACATTTTTATATCTCTTGTATATTGGACTTAAAAATATTATTTACTTCTTAAAAAACATATAATATTTATTATATCATATATTTATAATTTATGACATTAAATTTTCTGTCAACTTGGATAGAAGAAATGGAATACACTTTTCATGGGAGTGGTAGGTCGAATGTATGCATGAACATTGTTTTTGGTTTCCTATCATCATGAGTTGAAGGAAGTAAATGACATATATATATATATATAGTTATACTATAACATGGATTTCATATATTTCACTCGTACTTATTAGATATGTGTTTTAATCATTCTTTAATTGTTAATGTGGAGAATAAATCTCATCCCGTTGTGGAGATGGTATGTCGTACGTACACAAGAGTGACAATATCCTTCCAGTAATCATTAAATAAAACTAAATGTGTTATTATTCTGATTATAAATAATCATTATCATGTAATATTAATTAAATTTATAATTTATATTCATCGTTATACTCATTGAAATAAAATATAGATTAAAAATTATACAACCTGGTTTAGATAGGGTATGTTTTACGTACTCATGACTAGTGAGGCAGTTTTTCATTTGATGGATAAATGGAGTAATATGGATGTCCTATATTAATAAAAATAGACCAAAATATATTATATTCTAGGTTATTTATTTTAGAATAGAAACAACTAATGAAAATGAATTATAATAGGAAACAAATATTGGAAGAGTTGGTATAATAATTACCTTCCATTCGAGTGTCTCTTATTAATTTTCATAAAAGGACACCATAAGTTGTCCTTCTACCCAAATTATGGCTTATAGTAAGAAGTGAGGTATGTTGGTTGGATAATGTTTGAGGGTTAGGTTGATCAAAAAGGGTTAATAGGTGTGAATAAAATAGAAGGTTAGATTTCGTTGTATAAAATGGAGAAGTGGATAATTAAGAAACTCAAAAAATAATAATTTTATATATATTGCTTTTCGATTTAAAATATATCCAAAATGATTTATTTCAAGGATCAGATGATTATATGTATAATTTTTCTAATGAAATTAATTTTAGAATTTTTTTTGTAACACATGTAATTTTATATTTTGCTATTAACGCTATGTTAATAAGTTAAACTATTTTGATGAAAACAACAATTTGTACACTATATAGTTAATATACATACTATAAAATTCCAAAATAACCCCAATTATATAATTTAAGGAATATATATCATTATAATAGTTATTGGATAGAGATATAGATGTTTATTAATTTTTTCTCATTTAAAATAATATTATGTATTTGGAAATCAAATTTAGTTCATTTTTAACACTATTTATCAAATGAAAAAAAAATCACAGTATATTGATTTCTATAATAAAACTACAGTAAAACATCCACAAAAATTAATATTCATCCAACAAATTACATTGTGGAATATAATTTATCAAATGATATTTATTTTAATATTATTAATATCATTTTTTTATTGATCCTTTTATAATTATATTATACAATCATTATTTGTCACAATTAAATTTTATTATTTGATGTCTCGAAATTATAAATAAAATATAATGGTGTAGATATATTTTTTAGCTTTATAATGATTTTTTTGACCATATTACATGTAAAACCATTAATGAATAATGACATAGTTATTAATATTTGAAAATGTAATTTTGAACCCTCTTTTATATATAATATAATAAAGGTCCCAGTCAAACAAAAGTGGACTAAAACGGATAAGATATTTGATCGAAAATTTATTTTGGTTGAAAAACACATATCCAATGAAATTTTTAGAACATATAGGGTAATTTCATAATATTATTATATTATTTTTACCTTTAATTAGTCTATTTACTTTTAACATTAGTAAATAAAATTCAAGTCTTACTATTCAGGAAAAATTATTTTTATAATATTATTAAAAAATTCATTCTAATTACAATTATGTAATTATATTTAAAAAAATTAATTCATAGAAGTATGGAAATTACTTTTAAGGCTAATCCTAGAAATATGGCTAGAAGGTAGATAAAAGAAAGGTTCAAATGTTGAAGAAATTTTTATATCTGATTATATTTTAAGAATGATTCCAATGACCTACATTTTATTTAAATATCGTTTTTTATATTTTTTTTCTTTGAAATCAATTTAAATAAATAAAATTATTTAAATGAAAATTTCAGCTTCTAACAAAATTTTAGTTTTTTTAATATTCAACAAAAAATTGAAAATTTTCTGAAAAATACAAAAAAAATCACTAGAAGTAATTTTTGAAATATTTATTTAATAAATAGTGTATATTTAATCAAATATAATTTCTCTATGTCATTACTTTTATTATTATTTATTTGTTATTTAATTAAATTAAAATCAGTTCATGTGAAAAAATAGTAATTTTCAACAAATAAACTCACTAAATTTATTTCATTATAAAAAAAATTAAATATAATATATGAAAACTATTTATTACTACTCCTATTACATTTTTCATTAAATGGTTATCACTATATCATTTAAATATTTATAATATTAATATTTAGTTTTGTAGAAACTCGGTGTTTTTTGTTACGCAATTCATGTCTATGTTCCGTGTAGTGTAAGATTTCCAACGTGTTTTTTATAATGTAATCAAAAAAGTGTTATTTTATATAATAATATAATCAATATTCATTATTACATGAAATGAAAAATATTAAAATTACAATATTAATTTAAAAAATAAATTCACATAATATCATTGTGTTACAGATGTAGTGAGATGGCATACGATTGGGGTCGAGCATAGTAGGAGGGGGGACAAGGTTTATTACCTTCATATTCATAATACCCAAATAGACTATTTTTTATATGTGATTTGATGTAATGTACAAGATATTTTTAATGGATATGTTAAGTGTTTTAATGGACTCATTGTGTGCGGGTGGGATATAAGTTGATGTGATGTCATTCAGCATTGTTGGGTTAGCGAGGACCGATGAAATTGTGGAGTGAGAGAATAAAAATGGGGAAAACGATGTTAGGGGTAACATTAACAAATATGTTTCATATTATGTTTTTATACATAGATTCATTATTTGGTGAGTGATCCATGTTGAGGCTGGTTCTTTATTATAACTATGTAGGTTATATTTTTTATGATTGTTTTTTCATCGGTGCATTAACATGCTCTTTTCACATGTGTATAAGAGACATTGGATTTCTTATTGAGTATAACAATATCCTCACCATATGTGTATAAAACAATTTTAAGTTTTCTATGATGACATCCAAGACAATGTTGAACATGATTTGGTCAGAAACTACAGATTTGTCATAGTGTTACATTATCATAGATTTTGGATATTTAAATTGGAGACTTATATATATATAAATTAAATATTTAAATGCATTGTCAGATTTAATTTATATATATCATGTATTTTAAAGTATATGATTCATATTATCCCCTAATGTAATTTATATTATTCAGGTTAATACCACACATTGATGAAATTGTTATACCCTCTATTCTAGTCATGAACTTGGGGGGAAAGTGGAGGTGGGAAATGGGATGACATTACATCTCACTATATCTCTTTGTTACAATATATTTGGGTTGAGGGGTTGTGAAATAGTGTTATTAAAGTTATTGTTCCGAGATAATATGGAGTTTGGATTTGGAACAATGAGGAATACATGGGTCAGTTCGGAAACAATGTCATTTGATCATAGTCTGTGACATATGATTGGGAGACAGATTATGAAATGGGGTTTTAGGGCCCACCAAGGCCAGCTGTATAGTCTTCGTTCTGATTGAATGAAAGAACGTGGTGGAATACATTGATGGGTATAGATAAATGATTGTTTTATATGTCATGATGTGTTTTTTCTTAATTGAATTAGATTATTTTGGATCTTCTAATGTAGAACTATGATAAAAAATTAAATAAAACACAATTAAATGAAACATTACCATGATTTGAAAATCATTGTTTCCATTTTTATACATTGATCATGGTCATAATATTTTTGTAGATTGGGAAGTAGTGTTTAAATATGTTGAACCCTCTGATCAGCAGAGGGTTGGTACATTTGATTATAATGATTAGTTATAGCATGAATTTTTATATTTTCAATGGAAGTCTTTGATTATGAAAGAGAGAAAAAATTCTAATGTGGAGTCATGTGGATTACTAGATTAGTTGGATATCAATTTATGTTTCATTATGTCCCTAAATAAGTACACATTATCATTGGAAGTCATTCAAATTAAATGGGATACATGTCTGTTTTGGGTATTGTACATTGTTGAGTGGAATGAGGGACATGTTTTATGCATCGACTTCTATAAGGAGTTTTTGGAATATTTTCATTCATCTACCATGAATGTTTTTTAAGTGTTAGGAAATAATCACCCATCAGTCGAGCAATATTTCTTCTTTGGATATTGGGGTCAAATTCAAGGACATTATAATCTTTACCCGAGAACATTTTCATAACGGGGAGTTGCAAGAATGGAGTCATGAGGTCGAAATCTGATCAAAGAACTAGTATGTAGTAACATATTTGGTGTTCCCAATGTATCTAGAGAATAATAATAATAAAGAGGTGATTTATAGGATTCTTTCCTAATAATGGTTACCATAAGAGGTGTACTAGATGGTTTCTATCAGGAGAATATTTTTCAATGGCATGTCTCACATACTAGGGCCTTCAATGATTTCACTAGTAGGGAGTCGACATCAGCAATATCCCGTCTAAAAATCTTAGGAAAATTTTATTAATTCTCTTCAATTGGTATTGAGAGGAGTGTGTTTAATCTATAGGGATTATGTTCATCATGGAGACTACTTCCTAGTGGATTATCAAGAATAGTTTTGTAGGGGGGATATGTTTATTTCTGATATCAATAGAAGTTACCAGTGTGGTTGTTCTAGATGTATGGGGAATGAGGCCTATAATATATCAATGCAATATTTTTAATGAAGAGGTTTAACTCACGATGTAACTCAACTATAGGTACCACAACATTACCATTGTAAGGGAGATGTTCTTCAAAATAGAGGCATAGTAATCGGTCATGGTCAGTTACATGAAGTGGGGGATGGAGCACTAGAGGTTTCCAAGATGATTCTAATTATGCTCAATTTATCATTTATCATTTTTTTCATTCAGGAGAATTTGTATTATTTTTTCACAATATCTAGTCCATCGTTGAGGACAAGAAAATGAGAGACTTCATGTGCCCCTAGTTTTGACTATACCAATCAGAGGCTAGACCAACATCTTTGGTGTGTGCTTGGAATGTGCATTGATGATGGGGAATCATAATTCATGTTTAGAAATTTTATTTCTCAACAAGGAGTCATATTATTTCATCCTTATCATCAATTTTTTAGTATTTTTCTTATATTATTGTTCACATCAAGATAATGGTTTTGTTCTCAGTTATAGATATTGAAAATGTGTTTTTTATTGGCTAGCATGGTTTTAAGGTGTGTAGTTTTAATTTAGTGACCTGTATATCTATTTTTTCTATTTTTTATATTGAATTTGTAGACATAGTTAAAATGGATTCTCTCATTTTGTCAATGATTTCATATATTTTTTCCCTGAGGAGGCTTTGGAAGTACACCATTGATGTGGCGTAGAGATTATGACTGACATGAACCCATGTTATTCTTTTATTATTATGGCTCCCTATCTGATGTAACCTTATGAGATACATGATTTGAGTATTTATATAGATGATATAATATATAAGAGTTTCATATTCCCTAGTGTTTCACAATGGTGTGTTTCATTTTTATTCTTTAAGATGGTATATGGTAGTATGAGGTTGTGTATATATTATCAGAGGTTAAACAGAGAGATGACCAAGAATCACTATCCCCTTAGAATCAATGGTGGTATTATTTATTCTCCACTATCAATCTATATTTTTCATACCAATAGTTGAGAGTGAATAATGGAGATATCTAGAATACTACATTTAGATGTAGTTATGGGATGTTTGAGTACGTGATCATAAATTTTTGTGTCACTAATGAATGATATGTGTTCCTATGAATCATTAACTCCACGTTTTATAAATTCATGTAAAATTTCATGGGTTCTTCATCATTGACATATTGATCTACTGAAATTCACAATAAGTGAAGCTCGATCATCATTGATATTTCATAAATAATATTTAATGACAACTAGTATAGATAACATTGTAAAATTTTATATTTTCCACATATGAGTTGAAATTGATGGTGAGCACAGTTTCTCATATTGGTGTGTTAGAGTACCCATCAATGGTTGAGGTAGTTGTTTCATGGGAAACGACCAAGATTGGGGATGTGGTTCATAGTTTCTTTGCTCTCACAGGTGATTGTAACATGTTTCTTCCCAATTTCTCTTTAGTTGTAGAATTATTGAGAAAATTTACTTAGTAAAAATGAACATCTATCTAGGATGATTAATTTCAAATAACATTTAACTACATAAATATGACTTTGGTCAATGATCCATTGCATCAGCTATTAGAGGAGGGTGTTTTTTTAAAGGACATTAGCAATGATGCTAACCATGGATTAGGATGTGTCTTGATGCAGCATAAGTAATTGATATATTATGGAACAAAGTTGTTAAATATTTTTTAGAATAATTATTCCACCCAATATCTAGGGCTTGTATTAGTTTTTTTTCAATGGTGTAAAGGTGAAATTTCCTATTTATGAATCATGTCATGGTTATTATGGATCACAAGAGTTTGATGTATGTCTTTTATCATTGTGATTTGAATATATAAAAATGTAGGTGTGTGAAGTTTATAATGAAATATATGTTTTAATAATGAAATATATTTTTTAATAATCCTACACCTATACAATAAAAAATGGTGTGGTCAATTCCTTATTTAGAATGTCACATAATGACATTGATCAATAGTCTAATGATCCTTGGGGATAAATTTTGGATTTTGAATCCATGCATATAGATTCAATGTTGTTGGTATTAGGGGATTCTTTTTTTATATAAAAGTTAGGTAATCTATGATGATGTAGGAAGGAGGTCTCACTGGGGAGTCATATAGGCAGAGGTGATGCATGATAATTTTCACCATAGTGAGGATCTAGTGGAATGGTTAGTGGTTGGTCATAAATGAATAATGATTCATGGGAGGATATATTTTCTTGTAATGATGTCTGAGGGTTTCGATCATGAGTATCATTTACCACCATTGTTTATAAACCCTTTATTTCTAAATATTTACCATGGAATAATTATACATTTATGTTGGTATAGTGTGAAAAAGGTATTGGTAGAGCATTATTCAAGGTAACTTGTTTTCTAGAATCAATATATTGATCAATGATTTTGTAGATGTCTGTTTTACCCTTTGGATTTTCTGAGTGGAAAATGGATGACATATTAATGGAAATATTCATATAATTACCCTAATATTTGTGAGGTTTCAAGATTATATATCTAATTTTGGATATGTTGATAAGATAATATCACTAATAGTGATCAAGGATTCAAACCCTATGACTGTTTAGAAAAATTTTATGTGGATAATGCGGTGAGGATACTAATTTTCTCATGGTACATTATCTTGGATCAATAAACATGTTTTACGTCACATTTAGGGAGGTGATTGATGAATCTATTTGGAATTTAGGAATGAATCCACATATCATTCCACACTCATACAGATAGATGGAGTGAGCGTACTATCCCAACCTCAGAGGATATCTTGAGGTGTATGTATTGGACTTCGATACATCATGGGAATAAAAAATGGCATTTGTTGAGTTTTTATTCAATAATATCAACAAATCATCGATTTAAATGGACCCATTAGATAAATATTATATGTTATTGTATCATTATTTGTTATGTTGGATAGATTTTGGGGAGATAGAAATTATTTGTCCAAATGTAGTGTCAAATATAATAGAAATGTTTTCGTTAGTTTGGTAAAATATGAAAAGAAAACATGACTAGAATAAATCTTATTACGAACACAAGAGGATTCCATTGTAGTCTATGGTTTGAGCACATATATTTTTGAATTTATCTCATTGATGTGGGTAGATTAGTTTTGGAAAGGGATTTAATCCATCACCTCGTCTTACTAGGCCGATCGAGGTGTTAGGGATTTTTGTTGAAGTGGCTTATCCATTGGGACATGCACTATGACCATTCTGTATCTGTGACGTCATCCACATATCTTTGAAATATTGACATCTTCACTATGAAACCCATGTTTTTACCATCAGAAAATTTGATATTGAGGATGATAGGACATTCATGGAGATGCTAGTGGAGATCCTAGACTACTAAGAGAAGGTTTTGTGAGGGTGAATTATTCCAATGGATTATGTATTATGGATGCATGGTGTCCTAGATTATATAACATGGGATAAAAATATACCGATGTGTACAATGTACTTAGATTTGCTATTAGTGTGATTTTTCATTAATTCCATAAGGTGCGTTGATGTTATTTTTTTTATTTCTATTTGTAATTATATTTTCTTCTCTCTTTATGATATAAGGGGATACAATGTTCTAACATATGAAAATAGGGGCCCGATTCATTATCGAGATATATTATACTATGATGCGACTGAACCACTCTAGGATAGTTAGTGTCACAATGACAATCCTTTATCATCACAAATAGGATTGAATTGATAGTTTCAAATATCTAGGGTAGTGTGGTTAGTTTGTTTGGTGGACATTTTTTTTGACATAACAACATCCATGAGATGAATCTCAAGGGATGGTTTTTCAGGCGTATTATCTCATTTCATCATTTTTGGTCATAAAATTTATATGCTGAGAATTTATTTATAGGTATCTAAAGTAATGAATTATACCTTTGGGCATATTAAATTGTAGGAAACATGGGGGTTTATAAGTGTACTGATAGACTATAGGTGATGGGACAAGGATGGGAAGAGTATTCTGGAGCTTTGTTGGAAAATGGGTGCATCTAAAGTGTAATAGTAGATCCCAACTATTGGTCATTCTTGAGGTATATCAATTTGGTTTTAGATATATACTGAAATTTTAATGTAGATCATTTTGGTGGTAAATCATTACTTAATCCTATCTGAAGATCATTTGAGCAGTATAGCATTCTTGTTATATATCTATAATGAATTCTAATGGTATATCATTATAGCAGTTGAGAAAAAATAATTCTTGTTTTTTATCATTATATAATACAATGTATATTGAATTTTTATGGTAGACCATTCTGGGGGTATGTCTTGAAAGAATTATGGTAGCAGATCTATAGTGAATTTTTATGGTAGATCATTCTATCACTAGATCTATAGTAAATTATATATGTATATCTATAGTTAATTACAATATTATATATTTTTATAGTAGATGTATATTGAATTATGATATTATATATTTCAAGTTGTAGATCGTCAATAAATTCAAGTGGTGGAACCGTATTATTGGTTGTCAATTGTATTTCTAGTTTTTCCAAAAAAATTATATAGTCACTTTTTATGTTTTATTATTAAAATTTATTTAAAGCCTTATTTAAAGAATTTTAAAACCATTTTATTGGTTATATTCATATATTAAACTGATAATAATCTTATGTCCTCTAAAATAGTTATATTGTTTATATTTAATGATATTTGATTATAATATCTTATTTAAAAATATATTTAATGTTGTTGGTATTGGATATAATCATTCATAGTAGAATATCTTTTCTTCAGTATTTTGGTCTTTATTTCTATTGGTATGAGTTATTTAGATGTATTTTCCTTGTAGTAAAGTATTACTGTGTTTTGTGTTGGATTGAGTTCTCTATATGAGGTTTTCATCCAACATGCGCACACATGATTTTTAGTGTGGAATTTGTTGAAAGCTATATTATTCCAGGTAGAAATCATTTGTTATATATATATATCATACA
Source organism: Viscum album (assembly GCA_963277665.1). Classification (NCBI taxonomy): domain Eukaryota; kingdom Viridiplantae; phylum Streptophyta; class Magnoliopsida; order Santalales; family Viscaceae; genus Viscum; species Viscum album. The sequence continues at coordinate 607,101,158 of OY728129.1, read as the reverse complement.
TGTTGGGGTTCTTACATTTATCTATATGTAAATGGATTATTCTCAATTAATGATGATAAATTAATTATATAAATTAATTTAATATGTGTTTTTGGATTTAAATCATGTTTTTACCAATTTATATTTTTTTTGAAATTGAAACTATATGGGATTAAAACATGTTAAAAATCATTTTTTTTGGATTTCCTTATTTGTGAACTGGTATATTTGGAATAAATTTATTCTGGGTATTGAAATCACTAAAAATATTATTTGATAATTTTGTATACTATGTTATAGATTTTCGTTCCCCATTATCATATGGATTGTGAAATAGAATCATAAAATAATAAAGTTTTATTTAAAGACATCCTGTTTTCCTAATCTAGAAAATAATATGTCTATTGTTTGGAGATATATTATTGATGTGGTTGTGTGTTGTATCTTCGTTATGATTTTTCATTGCATGGGGAAATTTTTCTCCTAATGTGTTGGGGATGTTGGGAAACAACGGTGGTTGTGGTATGGTTATGTAGTAGGGATACAAAAATATTTTCCATGTAATGGATGGTGGAAATTGGATGTGGTTATCTGGATATTGAGTTTTTGAAGCCGATGTTTTATTGTGGTGTTATAGTTTCCCATTTAGTATTGGAATTTACATGGATATTATAATATAATAAGAACTGTAGTAGTACGTTTGATATAAATTATAGGATTTTAAATTTAATTTAATGATATGGATAGTATTTAACAAACTAGCTCTTCAAATTGAATTGGGTTTATAAAATATTAAATAGAAATGGGATTTGTTTTGAACAATGGGTGTGTTAGTGGGTTTTTTTGGGTTTTATGTATATAGTGGCATAAAAAATTATGATAGTTCTGAGTTTTTTGTACCTTGGTCATGAACCACTATTAGAGGCTTGTGTGTACCTATATAATTTAAATTTTATTTACTTGTGATTTTCTTAGTGCCCCACCCGTGTAGAGAACCATGATAATACCCACATACACACACACACATTGATATATATATATATATATATGTATATATAGGTTGGTATCCTTACCTAAATACCTGTTATATGATGGGAGGTTATCTAACCACTATACTCTAGTCCCTATTCGTGGTGTTGGGTATATACATGGGTTTAAATGGATACAAGTAAAAAGGTGATGATATCTAGATGGGATGGGATATGGTGAGCTATGATGGGACATGTGTATTTGGAAGATATGTTGTGATATGTATTATGGTGGTTTTTATGCATCGAAGAAGGGTTGTATGAGGTTTATTTCCAATATCTTAACAATACCCCACTACAATGGTTACGCTATATGATGTGATGTGATGGATTAGGTATCATCAGGAGATATGTGATGTGTTGTCATGACTAATGTGTATTTGAGCTGGATACAATGTGATGCGATGTTTACTGAAAGTAGGATAGCTCAATGAAATACATCCCTGGTGTTTGAGAGTGTAATATTAGTTGGGAATTGTTGAGGTATTCAGTTCATGTCAATTTATTTATCGTTTTTTATTGTTTTTGTAATTTTACAATTTATTTCCATGGATCTCCCATTTCCCCATATATAAATAAGAAATCCATGAACCAAATTATACACACCATCCAAAACCATTGTAATGACCAACCCCTGTCAAATTTTATGCACAAAACCCATAATTAAATTATATAGATTCAAGTCCTCCCAAAAAATCAACTTGGGGTCCTTCATAAGAGATATAAAGGATGTTTGTCTTGGAGAACATAACATTCATACAAATCTCTTTCATTTTCATTCTAATTTTTATACCATCAATTATGTTTTAACAGTAAAAAAATAATAAAACAAATATCTCATATATAATTATTTTTTATTATGTTGATATCATATAATGTATCCATCCCCACTTCCATCAAATGGGTAAGGAAATCATTATTTGTGGGTCTTGTAGACAATCACCCCAAGAACTGATATAACACTTTTCTTATAAAAAAAATATCATGGATGTATGTAATGATGAAATTAATGTTTATAAATATTATTTATGATAGAAATATACTTCACGATTTATAATACCACAAATAGCTTAATAATTTTTATGCTGTTTAAAACAGGATAATTTCGCTCATGTTTGTGGCGGGCTACCACCTTAGGAAGTGATGCGAATCATTTTCCACATAATAATTATATTGAATGTAATAATGATATAATTAATAAATATATGTGATATATTTTTGAATTTTTTTTAATCTTAATATGTTAACAACTTCATTACACTTTCACGAATTAATTGAATGATATTTTAACTCATTCACAAAAATGACATACCATGTCTAGGAAGTAATGTGACTTATTTTTCATGACCAACTATTATGATTCTTTATAATAATTTATCAATTTATTAAATATGGGTTTCAGGAAGATATAATTTTTATAGAGATAAATTAATTATATCATATCTATAAGAGCTTTAATATTCATTTGAAAACATGCATGAGAAAACAAAAAAAAGTAACACCAGAAGCAAATATATTATAGGAATATTATTAACTTGTTTGGGTGAAAATGTTATAAAAGGATCAAATACAATATGATAGATATTATTATGGTTTTGGAATAAATTAATAAATGCTTAACACCATTGTATAAGATGTTATATAATGATCTACTAGTGGAATGGGTGAGGTAAGAGAATTCATCACAATTTCTCTTCATTGAAGAATATAATAATGTATCGAACCATTTTTTACCCACCCCTAAAATATAATGTATTTTATAATTAAAAATTCATGCTATTTTAATTATAAATTTTAATTATTTACTCCAAGGTTATTTTTCATGAAAATTAATATGTGTTAAAAGTTGTTGTATATTATAATTTTTTTTATGAGTGTTAACTTTATCTTGAAAAATCCACATTATTGTGATATTTTTTTATTTGAAATTAAATTTTTCATAAATATAAATCATCATGCCTGATGGATATGATTATTTCTAGAATAGAATACAATTTTTATGTGTTCTCATCACATTGAATGTTACAAGACTAAATGGGATAGTACTATTAAATTTGTATCCGTACATATTTATAGATATTTCAAGATTCAAAATATTTATTCATGAATTATAATTATAGATTGATAATAGAGGAATTTTTTGGACCAGTTGAAATGGGTGGGTCCATAAAACATTTATCCCCTAGATACATTGGTTGTTCTCTAGTGAAAATTTACTATGAAATAATTTATTTGTTTCAATATATAGATTTAAATTATCTTATGTAAAATAACGACTCTAGAGTTATCATGTGTTTGAGAACATGAAATATAATTATTATTAATTTTTTTCTTTATAAATTAATTCATTATTGCCTATTAGTTTTTCAAAATGATATTATACTGAGAATAATTTCATTCTAATTATATTGATTAAATGGAAAGTATTTTCTGTTACATACAATATCATATTGATTAGAAATTATCATAACTGCAAAGTTATGTTATTTAGATGTAATTTATATTGGGTTATTTACCATTCATTATCAACTAGACTTATTTATTCGTGAAATATTATGTTGTACACAACCATTACCGACCATTATAGATCAACCTTATGTTGTCACTTTTCCCTATTGAATAACGAATAATTCTTGGAATGATTTCATGGATTCAAACTATTTTCAATTTCATTGATTTATATATTATATCCCTCTGTATAATTTCTATCACGTATGTATTTGGTTCTATAATACTACAAATCTATTTAGTCCATTATGATTTGATACCTTTTATCTATATCGATTTAATAAAATAGGAACTGGCTACAGTTTATAGGTGTTAGGGACACTATAAGTCTATATCAGACAGTGTTTACAAGAATCATTGGGAACTAGAATTTGGAAAATAGTGATAATTTAATATAAAATTAAAATAATATTATTATTATATATATATATATAAGAAAATCCTTTTTATATTGAAGACATTTGGTTGTTTTTTCAAAAAATATATCTTTGTCTGGATAATTTACATAGACATGGTTGGAGGACAAAGGTACATTGGGGTAATAAATATGAATACAAAATATTGGTGTTGCCAAGATCTTCACATATTTCATGAAAATGGTCCTTAATAAGATCCTTGTTTGAAACTCCTATGGTAAATGATTTGGATATTTCATGTTTTTATTTGAAACCATAATAAAGATTTTGAAAATAATTATATCCCTAAAGAACACATGTTTATGATTCTAAGATTAAAAATAAATAAATTTTAATTTATGTTAGTTTTTACACAGTATTTAGAATTATAAATTTTTTTTATAATCAATTTATTGTATAATATTATATTTCCCATTGTATAGATGTGGATCCTAGAAGGAAGAGGGGTATAAATATAAAACACCAGTTTAGATTTTTCTATATTATGGAAGCAAAAAAAACTAGTATTGGATTTGGGAGACTATTGGATATTTACATACTATTAATAAGGTTTTGAAAATTAACCATTCCTAGATGGAGAGTAATATTTCATGGTAATATTATCAAATTTTGGATTATATTATTTTAAAGAGGATATCATCATTTGGCGGGTCTACTAATCCATTGGTAGTAAAGCTGTGGATTAAGTCTCTGGAGTACATATATATAGACAAGGGATGTAATGAAATTAAAAAATTTACACATTATGTATATTGAATTAAATGATATGATAACCAAATATGTCAATTGATACAGTATAACAGTGAGTAATATGAAATAAAAGTGTAATAATTGGATACATTTATGTATACATTCATCATCCATTATTTCTACCAAAAAACCAATTTATGTGAATATAATGTTCTTCCAATTAAATAAATGGAAGAACAATGTTTCTTGAGTATAATGTTACCTTTATATGGTTACACATATTTTAAATGGATAACATAAAAAACATGGAGTGCATGATTAAAATATATTTAAATGAGTTTTTTCTATGGTATCCAAATGGCATCGGTGGCTAATAGTTTTGTGTTATATGATGAAAAAAATTTATATGAAAATAAAAAGTAGAATTAATTTTTTAAATCCTACAAGAATAATGAAAATCAAGATAATAATTGGTTTATTTAGCTCTATGAAAATTAAATTTTATTGAATAATTGTATGTGAATGAATAAATTTCCACCTTGTAAAAAATAACGAATGAACCAACATGTAAAATTATTGAAGGACATTGGAACATGTTATAAGTGTGTATATAATGATAATAAGTATCATGAATTCATAAAAAAGTAAAGCATTAATGATTTTTATTAATTAAGTTGTAAATAAATGTTTAATTATTCCTATCAATGTCCAAAATATCCAGAGAATCTAGCATAGATAAGGACAAGTGGAGAAGGAAAAGATTAAATAATCACTTCAACTATAGAGGGAGAATGTTTCTAATAATGTTGTTGTAGGAATTTTAAATAAAATATATTAAAATTCATCTAATTATACATCTCATTACAGATCCCCACATTCATTTAGATCGACTTATATTTAATAATATTAAGAAATTTAAAATTTAATTTAAACAGGAAGTTATCCGACCAAATGCATAGGAAAAGTCTCACTATAAAAGAATGTGTCATATATTCCACATTATGACACATTAATATGTTTTATTTTCTAAACACATTACCAAAACTATGTTAGAATTTGATATTATCCTTGGTATGGATTGAAATAAAATATATGAGGTAGTAATTTATTATAAGAATAAGATAAATATAATATGTGATGAATATGTAGATTTTATAATATTTAGATAAGATACACCATCATATGATAAATTTCAATATCAAACCCCAATAGATATATTTAATGAGATTATTAGGCAAGAAATGAAAACAAAATCATGGGATGGGGAAGGTAATATTCATATTGAAGATGTAACTATTGTATAGGAATATATTAATGTTTTTTTTAATGAAGTACGTAAACATCCCCCATAGGATGAAGTTGATTTTTACATTTATTAAATTAATGATGGATGAAAAAAATTAATGAATCCTTAAGTAATGGAAAATGTATGATTAATGGTTCTGAAAATTAAACATGATTAGTTAGGTGATAAGGGGTTTATTCTCAATATTGTTACACAATTAGGATTCATTATTCTTTTAATTTATAGAAAATATGGATCCTTAAGGATATAATATGATTATAGATAAATAAATTATATTATTATAATGAAAATGTACACTTTTAACAAATTTATGAAATATTATGTCATCTTTATAGAACACATATTTTTTCAAATATATACCTTCATTATGGGTATGATGAACTAAAAGTATAGAGGGGAGAAATTCTGAAGTCAGCTTTCCAAATGAGATATAGTCATTATGAGTTGACAAAAATTCCATTTGTATTGATAAATGACCCATTTGTTTATATATCTAATGAATAGTGTGTTGAATTAATATTATGATTATTTTTTGGGGAATTCAATGATCATATATTGGTGTATTCTAAAATCTATGAGGTCCATGTGAATCAATTGAGGATCATTGTTGAGGATCATATAAGGAATCAGTTATATAAAAAATATAGTAAATATGATTTCAGAAGTCAATATATTTATTTTCATGGCACTGTTGTCTCCATGGATGGAATCTCAATTGAACCTATAAATACTATGGATGTTAGAGAATGGCCTATACAAATGAACCTAATTGGGGTATGTTGTTTCGTTGGATTGGATGTTTACTATCAGTTACTTAATTTTAATTTTTTCTGATTTCATAACAAATTAACCATGATTATAGGTAACATGGTTACATTTTTTAGATAATGAAATTTGAATACCATTTTGATGAACTAAATAGGCTATTAGCCAATGATTTTATTTGAATTAAACAACATAAAACTAACTGGTTTGTTAAATATAGTGATGCATCAAAGAAGGGACATTGTTGTTTACTAATAAAAAACGATTAATTTATTATATATGAACCAACACAACTAAATACTCATAAATAGAAAAGTCTAACTAATAACATTGAGTAGGTATGTATATAATTTTCCTTGATGATATAGATACATTTTCACTATATTGAAATATGCGAGATATAAAATAACCCTAAGAACCTAAAATTAAAAATTTCAAATAATTGGACTAGCACGATTCATTGGATGTGGATTGATACACTCATGGGTATTGATAACTCGTTAAACTAAATTATAATTAAAAAAATTAGGTTGTAGATACATTGAGAAGGATTGATCAAGGAGTTCTGACCCAGATGACTATTGAGAGGGATTATATAGTTATAGAAATAAGAATAATGGATTATGAATTTATTAATATAGTGGTGACAACACTAATTATTCAATTTCATTAAAAACAATAATTATTGGAACATATATTAATTTTCTAATCTGATGATTAGATCATTTTAAATAATATTATATTAAATAATGATTTGAAATTATAAGAATCCATTTTTGAAAATATTACTACAAAATTTGGAAATAGATTATGTGTCCCATATACACATGTGATAAAAATTGAATTATTTGATTATTCCCATATATCAAATTTATCTATACACCCTCATATCATAATGAACTATATTAATTTGAGGGAAAAATTGGTAGGGGAACAGAAAGTGGGATACTGCTGATTATGTGTATTCATGTTTATTTTTTCAATTAGATAATGATATGAGGAAACATAAAAAAGGATTCATGAAACCTCTTCCTTTTCATATGTATAAATGGAATGACATTACATTGGAAATTTTCACAGTAATATCATTGAATAGAAGATATAATGTTGAAATATGTCAAAATATGGACCATCAAACCATATATTTATATATTATCAAGACAATAGAATATTTTTATTTTGAGATCATGTCAAGACACTATATTAGTTAATTTTTAAGATTCATGGTCGACAAGTTTCAATTATATTTGGTTGTGATCTTCGTATAAGATAAATTCTGTTGAAAATTATTCATGCATCTCTAGATACTAATATTAATTTGTGAACATCCAACCACCCTCAATCCGATCGAAAACCCAATAGGTCAATTAATACAATGTAATACAAGTTGATTTCATTCTCACTCAACATTAAAGGTATGTTGTATCTATATTTAAAATGGAATATGTTTTGCGATAATAATAGTTTTCTATTAAAGTATTCAATTAGTGTCATATAAAGAATTATATGAAAGGAGATATCATACATGAACATGTTCAGATGTTTAGGTGAATGGAAACCTCTTGGACTAGAACATGTTACAGAGGTAACCACAAAGGATAATTTCTACCCATGGTCAAATAAAATCACATCAATGTAGGTATAATAGTTATTTTAATAATCAGAATATTGATTTTTTATTCAACGTGGGAGATCACATTGTTTTGAATGTTCCCCCTTGGATGGGTTTTGTATGGTGTAATTAGAAAGGGACACTGTGTTCTAGGTACATTAGAACCTTTTAAATCAATGATCGTGTTGGATTTGTTTTTTTATCATTTTGAAATGCCACCATGACTCTCAAATGTACAAAATGTTTTTTATATTTCATGGTTAATGAAGTCTGTTCTTGACCTAATGCATGTGATCACCTATAATGGGATAGAATTAGATCATGATCTATCTTATTATAAATATCATATCTTAATTCCTTATAGTAGATAGAATGTGTTAAGGAATTTTATAAATCAAATGGTTACAGAAAGTCGGAGAAAAGAAAAAAATGGAGGAATAAATGTTGGAGCCATAAAACATTTTAAAAAAGAACTACCAACATCAATTAAGAATGTAATAACCAAAAAAATTAGGAATATATTTTCATGGAGGGATTAATTTAAAACCCAAATAAATTTCAATATATTTGTCGTGAAAAATTTTAATTTAATTTATATCATGTGCTGCATAGAATAATGAGATTAAAATAAAAGTCTATTAAAATATTAAATAAAATTAACTATTATATAATACATATTATGTTAGTGGAAATGAATAGTAATAACTCTATTAAAAAATTATGTGTTTTATTAAAATAAATAAAAATTAAATTGATATTTATTGATTCTAAATAATATAAAATCCATTTTACATCAGATGAAAGGACTCCTGAAATACTTTTTTTAATAACCAATTTCTCGCTTCTTGTGCATTATGATAAAAATATATTTTTTATGATTTAATATAGTATATTTTATTAAATAAATTTTTTTTGAAATGATTATATCATAATTAATGGTGGTTTATGTATTTTTTCTATTATAAAATGTTTCATTTATGATAAATATTAAAAAATACAATTTTTTACTGAAAAACTAACATTTCATTTAAATTAATTATAGAGTTAATTTATATCTTAAAATTTTTTAATGTAAAATTAGTTTAATAATATATCTATTAATCTAATATCGTCCACTGGAATCAATTAAAAATTAATTTTTATATACAAAAATTATAAAATTTGATCATTATTTCTTTGAAAACATGGATTCTCATCATGTCATCATGATTAATGATAAGGTTTATTTTTCCACAAAAATATATAGAATTTTAAAAAATGTAATTCATATTTTTAAGCTGAATAATTTATATAATCTAATATTTTAATCTTTTTTTGATAAAGATGAATAGTGATCATATATAAATTAAATAACAGCAGTTACGGTAGAAATGGATTTACTATGGGTTAAACTTAGAAGATAATGGACTACAATTTCCTACCCACATGTAAACATATTTTTAATAGAAATATTTCCATCATAACATTTATAATATTGAATCTATTTTTAATAGGAATGTTTTCTCTTTTGATTTCCTATATAATTTTGTATTTTTTTTAAAATTATGATGTAATTTCCAAGGTGTCCCCCTTTCTCAACATATAAAAGGGAACCCCCTATACTCTCTTCATCACACCTCCAAAAACCATCATCATAAAAAAACCAATAAAATTATCCCACCAACATCCTTAGTCACATTAATAACTTCAATTCCTTACAAAATAACTTCACTATGGACTTTTGGAGGGGATCCAAATGAGGATACTCTTATAGAAGACCATAATATTGACAAAAAACATTAATTTTAATTATTTTTTCAGCATAAAATTATTTCATAATCATACAATATAATATCACCAATATTATCATTATATTTATATTTTAATTTGTTGATGGTGTTGGCACCACCTTATTATAGTGATCATAGATATTGTTTATTATGTTTCTAATGATATTACTATTTTAAAACAACATTTAATTTTATAAGGCAATCTAATGAAAATTTCCCTATGTGTTGGAATGTCACAGTACTAGATCAAAGTACTCACCATATAACTTGACACACTATTAGTTAAAATGATTCATCACCGGAAATAATCAACACCAGATTTGAGTCACCCCCATAATGACTTGCCATGATATTTTATTCACCACTAAAAACGAGTCACCACCAGAATGACTTACTACCATACTTGACTCACTTCTAAAATGACTCACCACTATAATTATTCTAATCCTAGATCAAATAAGTCACCACTATATTGAATCATTGCTAGAATTACTGACATTTAGATATATTTCACATTCATATACGAGTCACCCCCACATATGAGACGCCACCAGAAATGATTCACAGCCAGAAGAGCATCAATTATTGTACTTCATGTTTTGAATTAAATTATCTCAAATATATTGTAATGTGTGTTAATGAAAATTATTATTTGTAACCTATTTTAATAGAAAGATTCAATATAATTTATAGAAATGTATAGATATCTAGAGGATCTTCATTTGTATTCTTAAATGGTTGCATTTAGTGAATTAGTTTTATTATTAGACACCCTCATGTGACATTTTTAAAATAAAATTGAAGATTATAAATAAAAGAATGAACATAATGAGTGAAATTATGTGATATATTACAACTACATTTCATTAATGATAGAGTTTAACACATTTAATATCAATATAATTTCCAAAAAATATAAAAAATAAATTTGTGATATTTTATATTACATAATATTTTAGAGAAACTGTTCGATATTCCCCCCAATTAATATTTGGGGACACTTTAGAATATGATGTACACCAGAACAAGCATCACTTTTCCATCCTTAACAGCATTGTTTATCTCATGTTGTTTTAATTTCTTTTCAATTACTATGTGGTTTTCACTATTTATTAGAAATCTATGTATCAGATTCTATAATTGGAGAATACTTTATATTTTATTCTATCTCCTATCATATTCATTACAACAATGTTTTTGGAAGAGGTCCCCACGTGGCCTGAGTTGTCTTTACTTCCCATATAGTATTATGGGAGAGGGTTTTATCATTGATATATTATATGTTATTTCATGTATAACTGAACAACATTTTGGATCATATTATATTAATATAATGTTCTTTTAAAAGGTAGATTTCAAATTAAAGGGGATTATGTGTCAAATTGGGAAAAATACCTTGTTTATTAATTTCTGTGACTTAAATTTTTTTCATCATTTAATTATTTTAAATAAATATGATATTTAAAATTTATAAAAACATATACTTTGATATTAAGTCCTAACTATCATTTTTATTATATTTATTAGATGAAATTTTCTTCAAAAGTTAATGTAGTTTCAAAATTTATTTTAATGAATAAAATATACAGGTTTGGGAAATAATTAAGAACACAAAACATGAAAGAAATTATTCTTATTATAATCTAAGATGATTTGAGAATAATTGTGTATTTAATTTTAAAAAAAATATATCAAAACTCATATTTGGAACATTATTCACCCCCACCCTCTAGAGTGACTCAATTTGATTAAAATTTAGTATCAATGGGTTTTAAAAATGTTTTCAACTATTATATTAATTTTGTATTAATGGAATCAAATTTAGTTTTATACTAATTTTTATTCCTTATGGATTACATATATGTGGTTTATACTACCCAAATTAATGAATTTTTTAATTTAAATAACTATTCATAGTTTAAAATAAAAATAAAAGATCAAATTGAGATAATGGGTTTTGAAACAAGTAATGAAATTGAAGAAAAATATGAAATACCTAAAACATAAAATAATTTATGAGATTATCCTTAAAATTATTCTTATAAAAATAATTATAATTCTATAAATGATTTGTATTATTCTTTGGGTGATTATTTATTCCTTATAAAATCTTCACGCACAATTGCTTTTTGAAATTTGGTATACTATAGTTGTTTCTCTTTTTTGAACATAGAATGATAATTAAATATGTTAAAATACATATTATTATAATTATGACACATTTTGTGAAACATTTTGATCCTATATGTGATATTTATCGTAGGTTAAATAAAATTTGTATAAAATTTACTCATTAGGGAATCCTCTTTTACATAAAGGCCAAGTGATGGGCATGTTGATGTGTGATCTGGAAAGATGGAGAGGTACCACAATGTGAATCAGATAATGAAGGGATTTATGAAACATGCATTTTATGGAGTTGATTATAAATTAATTTTGTGTATGAAATAAATTAATTTCAAAATATAAGTGGGGGATTAAATAGAAAGTATATTTGTATCATTGAATACTACTACCTAAAATTTGAATAAGAATGTTCAAGCCGGCTATAGAAGTGATGAAGACTCACTAGCTGGTAGCGATATTGAGACGGCCCATCAGGATAGAACATTGATAAACATCTACAAAAAGATTAATTTCATTAATATTTCATGCTATATAGGTAAATTTTATTATTGTGGAAAATAGATAATGGATTGGAATAATGATTGTACTTCAAATGAGATCATTTTATATGAATGTAATGGGAAAGGAAATGTTAATGATAATTATACTAAATATAAATACTAAGATAAATAGGTTGAATATGATAATATGCACATGAAAATTATTATTGAAACATGATGTTTCTCTCATGATAGATCTAGTGTTTCATAGACTACCCAATAAGAAAAGGATGATAGAGAAATAATGTGTTTTATTACTAATGCAACTGAGGTATCCAATGTATTTTTGATACTCCTTCATATATTTATAATCATTTTATAATGAATATGGTTATGAGAACCTATATAATGATGAAATTGTTTTTTACATTTACATGTTAGATTGTGAATCCAATGATCTTATAGAGAAAAACTACATTAATTATATTCAAAATTTAATTGTGATCTTACTTTTGAAAGAAAAATCTAATCTAATAAAATAAAATAATAAATTACAATTTTATAGTGACAAACTGAAGAAATATTTAGAAATATTAACTATTGGAGAAATAATCTCACCCAAATTTTAATTGTAGGTATCCTATTTGAGAGGATATTGTTGAAAATCTGCATTGGGTATTCTAACACATTTCTATTTATTATTTTTCTATCTACAATTTAAAAATGATAGATGGTGGACATGTACCATTTAGTGATAATTCTAAAGAGAAAATCAATTTCTTTGGGCCAATTTGTAATTGGAACTCTATTATAATTTTTAATGTATAATATGATTATTGATTAAATTAAAATATCATTAAAATATCATAGTTATGTGATTATGGTATTCATGCGATATTTATATTTAATTCATTCAATATTTCTTATTCTAAAATGTAATTATTTTTTTGTAATTTAAGATATGATAATGTTTACACTAAAAATTTAGAAACATTATTTTATGAAAATATTTCATGTCCATGTCTATTTAAATAGAAATATTCCTTTGGAATATGAGACCAGTACATTTATGTATTCATTAACAAAGAATGATATGTTTTAATGGGTTAGCCAATTATCTTCTTAAGCATGATTTCCTAAATTATAAATACAATATCATAGGACAATAGGGGAATAACCACAATATAATATTCAAATGAAAGAAAGAATTTTCAACTATTAAACACAAAACATTTGTTCAAATGTCTTTTTTATACTACCAAATGTTTTTTAAAGGGGATAAACTATTATTATGTCTATATATATTAATGTTCAAGTTATAAAGTGGAATTCATTCTAACTAGAAAATTAAATACCATCTCATACATTACCATGTACTCTAGTCCATAGAAATATTTTTTGGACATTGGATTAAGAACACAACAGGTGATCATGGTTAGGTGTTTAAAAATCAATACATTGAATCTTTTTTTGGAAAATGGATATAATCATGAAAAAATTACTCCTAATACCCCTTTTAATTATGGTGTTTTAGAAATAATAAATAAACCCATCATTAAATTTCATAGGAAATTATCAATTAGTATTACCTTTTTATTTATTTTTTTGAGATGCTATGAATACAACAAGATATATAATCTATATAGTTTTAATTAGAAATATTTTAATGAAAAATATATATGAATTGTGTGATAGTAAAAATTAAAATATTATATACTTTATTATTTTTTTCTATGTATTAATTAATAATAAGGATAATCATGAAAAATATTCAGACAATTGTGATGAAGCAATTTTCATTTGTTATTACAATTATTTTATATCATATTTAGTGATTAATAAATGAGAAAACATAGTGGATGAATTTTTTAATGACCCACCGATTCTCATTGGACTGAGAGTACAATGAGTCATTAATAGGCCTTAAGTGACATCTCCAATGTAACTTCCCGGATCTAGAATCCACCCAGAGGCACCCTGTACCCGGTTGGTCACTTGGACTGAAGCGCATTTCCCCAAACACCTGAGGCTTTTGACTAGCAGTGAGGGCCTTAGGTGTGTTAGTTTGAAAACATTTTCCCCATTAGTAGAGTACACAGTGAAAGAGAAAACAAATAACAACAATAGTGGAAGCAGTAGACATCCATACAAGAGTAAACAACATAAGACTGATAAATAAACAACTGGAGAAGAAATATATATAAATGATGCATGATACACATATGTCTAAGAAAACATCAAAGCAAGTCACAATTCTAAATACAGTACTAAACCACAGTGAAAAAAGAAGAATAGATGAGCAACTCCTCAGCATCGTAGGCCTCGACTTGGTCCCATGCTCTCTAGAAAAAGTGCAATCAAGAACCTAAAGTAGAAGGGTGATTTCCCTTATCTATACATGCCACAATATAATATTTTTGGTCCCAAAAGCATGACCCAAATAGGGTGTGCGACAATGTTCCAATAGGCAACCACCAAAAGATTTTTGTCTAACAGTCAGTGTATATATGGAAGATAATGTATAATAAGAAGTAACTAGAAACAAGTAATCAAAATAATACACAACAGTAACAATCCACAATTTCTATCATATATACTATAAACAAGAAACAGTTGCTCAAGCCAGTAGAACAAAAATGTAACCTTTAGGTAGTTCTCACATTTTAACCCCTATGGTTCAATATAAAAGTTCTAGAAACCCTCTGAGAAGCACAGACAGTCTCACCCCTTTGGTTTAGCTAATGAATAGACTCTCTGAGTAAGCACTCATCGTCAATTCCCTCTATAGTATCGTATCGTACTAAAGGCTCTTTGGGAAAGAACTCAACATCAATTCCCTATGTGGCCTGCATCGAGGATCTACAGACTCTCTAAGGAAGAACTAAATGTCAATTCCCCCTGTGGCATCACAACGTAAATTAGAGGTACTCTAGAGAAGCCCTTATGTCCATTCTACATATGGTCCACTACACTAGGTTCTCACAGCCCTGTGTAAAACAAACATGCACAATGCATGTATCGGTCCAAGTAAACCTCAAGAACTACATGGCTATAATTCCAAGGCACAACTACCATACAGTACATCAGTTCCACTATCCTACAACTAGGCATGGAAACTGGAAAAATGACGAACAAGAAAAAAAGGCAAGGTAAATCTTCCAGAGCAAAATAAAATTCTAACAATTCACAAACAATTACCTCTACTAAAGCAATCAATCATAGCAGGGAACGACAACAGAAAAACCGGAAACACACAATACCTCGTTCAAGGGTATTTGTGGAATTTTCAAGAAATATTAACAGACATCCGAAGAAGAATCGCAGTTGTACGGGTCGCCGTCAGATAACAAACCTAAAGAAGAAGAGTGTATTGTCTTCCAGGAATGACCCCGGTCTGTTTAATGAAAAAAAGTACAGGGCGTGTGCTTCTGGGGTACACAATATGTACTCTATTTTTCCGTACACCACTTTAAGTAGCTTCCACATCGTCTCTACACACTGTGTGTGTGTGTGTCCCAGACACAGCCAGCACCCGGCCTGACGCGGCAAGGGAGTACACGTCGTGTACTCATAATGTAAACGACGTGTACTTCGGGAAAAAAATTCCAGAAGCCCCTTTATTCTCATATACTCCAAGAAAAGTAAAACATACCTGAAAAAGAAGATCCATGTTCTTACAAACTTCCCCCTTAAAGAAAATTGTCCCCGAATTTCCCTAATGAGACAGAGAGAAAGAAACCCTAAACAAATCTGACCACTTTAATTGCACATCGACATCCCTTTCCCAGGTCTCTTCCTCTACTATCCTGTGCAGCCATAGCACCCCTACTAGAGGAACATACCTCCCATGAAGGACCTTCATACTGCGATCGACAATCCTGATAGGTCAAACACAGAATCCACTACGATCTCAACCTCCTCAGGCTGAAATACATGAGACGGTTCTGAAAAGTTATGTCGGAGCTGAGAGACGTCGAAGACGTTGTGAATGGCTCGGTACCTCTGAGGTAACTGTAACCAATAGGTAACTGGACCACCTCTCTCCAATACCTCAAATGGCCCAACTTACCGCGGTGAATGCATACCATGTCTATGAATCATCTTATGTCCCAATCTTAGTGCGACACTTCGAAAAACCTTATCCCAGACCTCGAAATATAGAGATCATCTCTGCGGATCAACATAAGACTTCAGTCGAGACTTTGTTGTAGCTATCCTCTTCTGAATCAATTCTATATGCTCTGAGGTCTACTGAACAAGATGAGGTCCTAAAAAAACTTGTCTCTCCTGCCTCTGTCCAGCACAATGATGATCGGCATGGCCTATTGTTCAAAGCCTCATAATGTTCCACCTAAATAGTCTCTTGAAAACTATTTTTGTAGGCGAATTCCACTAGAGGGATATGATTCTCCCAAGAACCGCCAAAGTCTAGAATGCAATCTCGGAGCATATCCTCAAGCACCTGGATCCTATGATTGGACTGGCCATCTTTCTGGGGATGGTATGATGTAATCAAAAGTACGTGTGTACCCAAATCCTTCAGAAGCCCTTCCCAGAACTGAAAAGTAAAGCATGCATACCTATCTGAAACAATGGAGTGTGGAACTCCATGTAGGCATACAATCTCTCGGATGTATAATCATACCAGATCATCAACACCTAAGTTCTCCTTGATTGGTAATAAGTATGAAACCTTCTTAAGCATGTTGATGATAATCCAAACAACATCGTTCCCTCGAGGCGACCTCAGAAATCCAATCACGAAGTCCATCGCGGCATCGTTCCACTTCCACTCTGGAATGGGTAACTTCTGTAAAAGGCCTGATGGTCACTGATGCTCCACCTTCACCTTCTTAAAAGTGGAACACCGCAAAATGAAACTAGAAACACCCATCTTCATACCTGGCCACCAGTCTTTGTGATGAAGATCCCGATACATCTTGGTGACGCTAGGATGAACTATCCAAACTGAGGAATGAAAATCCCGCCTCAGCTCCCCACGTATGTATGCTGGCACCCATATGTATCCCTTGAAGGGTAATATATCATCCTCACCCATTTTCCATCCATAAAGAGGGTGATCTCCTGACAGACTCTTTCGTATGGATAAAATTTATGTGTCTGATAGCTGCCTCATTCGTACCTGATCAATAAGCATAGAGGAATTACCTATAGAAGATAGGAAACTCTGTCAATGTCTACCGTGCATCGTCATATGCATCTCATAGAACAAAGCCATAAGCTTCCAATCTATGCTGGCCTCCAGAACTGCACGAATATTAGTTCTCCTGCTCAATGCATCTACTACTTCATTCCCCTTTCTCGGTGTATCGGCATGATCGAAATCGAAAGACTAAAGATACTCGACCCACATGCGCTACCTCAGATTCAGATCACGCTGATTGAAGATGTACTTTAGACTCTTGTGGTCGGTGAAAACCACAATGTGCTCCCCCAGAAGGTAATGTCTCCAACAACTCAAGGTATAAACAATATATGCCAACTCCAAATCACGTGTCAGGTAGTTCCTCTCATGTGGCCTCAACTGGCGAGACCCGTACACAATGAATCCATCTCCCTACATAAGCACAACACCCATACCAATACCTAAAACATCACAATAAAAAGTATAGATCTTTCCTGGTTCTGGAAAGACTTGTATCGGTGATGAAGTCAACCTTCTCTTCAGCCCCTGAAAAGATGACTCACTAGAATTTGACCATAAGAACATCTCCACCTTCTTGGTGAGACCTGTCAATGGTGATGATAGGTGTGAGAAGTCCTGAATGAAGCATTTGTAATATCCATACAAACCTAGTAAAATACATATCTCAAAAAACGTTCATCAGTTTCTCCGAGGAAACTACAAATCTAACTTTCTCTAGGTCCACAGATACTCCTTCCTGTGAGATGACATGACCCAAGAAGTGAATATGATCCATCCAGAATTGGCACTTCGAGAGTTTAGTATAAAGTCGATGCTCTCTCAGTGTACTCAGAACGATTTCAAGGAGGGTAGCATTGTTGTGTCGAGTGTGAGAGTACACCAATATATCATCCATGAAGACCATGATGATGGAATCCATGTAAATATGGAATACTCGGTTCATCAGTGCCATGAAAATAGGTGGCGCATTCGTGAGACCGAACGACATAACCGTATACTCGTAGAGACCATACCTGGTCTGGATGGCAGTCAGAGGTGTATCTGATAGACTAATGCGCAACTGATGATAAGTGAACCTCAAATCGATCTTCGAGAACATGTGGTCTCCTCAAATATGATCGAAGAGATCATCAATCATAGGAAAGGGATATCGGTTCTTGACCATCAAATGGTTCAGCTTCCGATAATCCACACAGAGCCTAAGTGTACCTTCTACCATCTTCGCAAACCGGACATGAGAACCCCAAGAAGAAGTACTGGGTCGGATGAAACCCTTTTCCCATAACTCCTCCAACTGCTTCTTGACCTCCTGCAACTCAGGTGTAGTCATCCAATAGAAAGGAATGGACACTGGTTCCACTCTTGGCATGATATCGATAGAAAAGTCTACATCATGCTAGAGAGGTAAACCTGAAATGTCCTCTGGAAAGAAATCTCTGAAATGATCAACGACTAGAGGAAAGTACAACTATGAAGTCCCCTGATCATCCAGATAAAGACTAGTAATATAAGTCGTCACCCCTCCTTGCACCTGATGCTTGAGTACTGCTCGACTCTCCCAAATATCCAATTCTCCACTATGAAGAAATGACTCCCCTTATAGTGAGATAAAAATCACCCTACAGTGATAACGGTCGACGACTTCCTAGAAGGGAACAATCCAGTCCATCCCGAGAATGACATCATACACTGTCATCTCAAGGGTATAGAGATCCCATAAGAAACGATACCCTCCAACCTTGAGATGGTACTCTCTACACTTATGTACACTAGATGTTGTTGTCCCAAAAGGTGTGTCTAGTGTCAACAAGTCAGTATAACAAAAGATACAGATCCCTAGGCTCTCCAAAATAGCAATGGAGATAATGATATGCGTAGTACCAGTATCAAAAAGAGTTGAAGATAAAACTGAGGATTCTAAAATTGTACCTCGAACTATAAAAGTTATGGGATCCTGCTCCTCATAGGTCTACTCCACCGCAAATGTCTGTCCTGCCCTGCGGCCCTGTGACCCAGCCTGACCACTATGAGTTGATCCTCCATGCTGACGCTGAAAGGCTAGTGACTGACTGCCACAACCTCGACCTCCACCTCTGCCCGAACGGCCAGAAGAACCCCAGTTCCCTGAATAGTCAAGAGCTGGTGGTGCTGCTCCTAAAAGAGGAGTCATGGATGAACCCCTGTCACAAGATACTGGTGAGAAAACCTGGAAAAAACACTAAAGGTGACCCATATTGACGCAATATCTTAACTCCACTGGGTTTCTCTGGAACTGTGGCCTCATGTGTTGTACCCTTCCGCACTGGTAGCATACTACCTGGCTACATGAAGATGTATATCGCCTCCTCTAATCACCGTGTGTAGACTCCCTACGTTGCTTCCTACTGTCAACAAGAGAAACACTCATTCTGGAAGCAGAACCACCCTAACTCGCAGATTCGGAGTCTCTTAGACTGCACTCCGCAATCAGTGCTTGGTTGAATATGGATGTGATAGAGTTCAACTGGAAGAGATTCACTTGCGAGTGGATCTCCCACCTGAGACCATCCTCAATATTCTTTTCTATGAACACCCAGTTACATCCTATAGGGGTGTGAAACATTGTTGCTTAGTGAAATGAGGGGAATACTCCATGACAGAATGAGTACCCACCTCTTGACTCATGAACTCCCAGGCTCGATCGACCCTTAGGGTCTTCAGTTAGAAGTAGTCGTAAAACACGCGTTGGAACTCCTACCAAGCCACAACCTGCTGATGACCCGCCCATGAGATCATGTCCCACTACCTTTTGGAAGAGCCTCATAGCATATAGGTGGTGAGCTTGAACCGCCTCTCTAGAGGTGTTTCCAGATGCTCAATGATAGTCAGCATTGCTTCCATCCATGACTCTACAACTTGTGGTTCTCCTTCCCATGAGAAAGTAGGAGGATGTTGCTGCTGGAAAACCCACGTCATGTCTTCCATTGACGTGGCAGGAGGCGGTGCTCCCTAAAAGGTATGAATCATACTCATAAAGACCTCCATGAACTACGCATCATCACCTTCAACTGGAATAATAGTTGATTCCAATACTGGCCCGACTTGAGGATTGATAGGAAGTCCCTGATCAGCCTTATCTATTGTCTAATCACTATCCTGCAACTGACGTACAACCAGATGAAATCTCTGAGGCATAGCTTTGAAAGATTAAAAGAATACCTTAGATCAGGAAAAATAGGAAAGGGAAAAAAGTAGTACAAAATAGAAATAAGAGAATGAAACAGTCACGATTTAGAAAACATAACTACACAGCATGTGTAAACTCTACACGGCGTGTACTTAACTCTATTCCCCTTCCCATGTCTCTTTGCATGGCTAACCCACAATGTATTCATAATATGAGACTATATGGAATGTTCCCTATGGATGTGGCGTGTTGTAGAAAAGGTTTCAACAACTCATGTTTTTAGATACATGGCCGATTACACGGCTAGGACTACACAGCGTGTTCTGAACAAACACGACGTGTACATGAAGATTATTCTGACCCGTGTTATTGGCAACAAAACCAAGTATACATATGACCCTTACACGGCGCATTCCTAACAAACACATCATGTATAGGAGGAGATAACATTGACCCGTGTTGTCTGTGACCCGACCGGGTAACTGGAACCAGACTACACGGTGTGTTCATTACCAACACGGTGTGTTCTACTCGAGATTCCCCGTCCCATGTTGTTAGTGACACATCTGGGTAGACAGCCTTATACTACACGGCATGCACCTACCGTACAAGACATGTTCCTAGAGATTTTCACAACCCAGGTTTTTTCTCACACAGTCAGCGACACAGTTTAAAACTACACAGTGTGTATATATAAAGTACACGCCGTGTATTTTGGACTTTTCTGGGCAATAGCTCTGAAACTGCACTGAAACCTAGAAAACACTGAGAAACGAGCATGAAGGTTCCAAATTCAGATTTTTGAGGGCTCATACTCTCCACGAATCAAATCATGGCATCCAATATAGTCATATTTAAGGAAAAACTGGTCAATGATTCACCAATTTCCGATTCAAGAGGGCCCATATTACCTCAAGAACCAAAATATGGCGTTCATTTGAGCAAGGTACAATAAAACAGTCCTCTATCAAACAACATAGATTCTATCAAATCATTTATCACAACAACATTCATAATCTACACAGAGTCTGTCACAACAACATGCAATCGGTAGTTCACCATAGATGGCATGGCAAGAATGCATGGCATGCGATTTCTAACAAGTGCCTATATGATGAATGAGATGGAAAACCCTCATCTCATCGGGTTTTGATAGAATTAGAACCAAAATATCAACAAAAATAACAACACAAGTCATGTGAATCACTATAGGTGAAATCTTATCAACTGTAATATCTCAAAACCAAAAAACTTTAACAAACGAGGTAGTATTGCTTTTCCCTATACACGAGTTAGCTACTCCTGAGAAAAGATTAATACCAAGTATTGAATCCATCTTATCCCCAACTAAAGGCTCAAAATAGTAAATCAAGAGAAAACATCCTTCCTCAGATACCACGTTGTAACGTCCCGGATCCAGAAGCCACCCAGAGGCTCCCCGTACCATGTTGGTCACATAGGCTCAAGTGCATTTCCCTAAATACCAGAGGCTGTTGACTAGCAGCAATGGCCTTGGGAGTGATAGTGGGGAAAATATGCCCTCATTGGAAGAGTCCACAACAAAAGAGAAAACAAATAACAACAATAGTGGAAGCAATAGACATATATACAATAGTAAACATCGGAAGACTGATAAATAAACAACTAGATATGAAATATATATAAATGATGCATGATACACATATGTCTAGGAAAGCATCAAAACGAGACACAATGCTAAATATAGTACTAAAACTAAACTCTAACCACCTTTATTAAACTAGACTCTAACCATAGTATGGAAACACAACATTTTGGATAAAATAAAAACCATGAATGTGAAATGTGCATAAAACTATTCTAATTAACATGTTTTATTCATTGTCCAGTGAATAATTAACATGTTTTAAGCATGGGTTACCATAGTCTTGGTGTGGAAGATGGCATATGCATAAAACTAGACTCTAACCACCTATATGTCACATACAAATATATATACATTTGCATCGTAGACCCAATTACCATTCATTATAAAATATTGATAAGTGTTAATTTTAATTTCATTACCAATTCATCTTCCATGACATCCTCTTCTAACCATAGTCTGAATAATCAACATTGAGGTTTTAATCATGATTTCAAACTACTATGATATATAATTATGTTAATGATTATGACTATTTGAGTGAGGAAATCCCAGTTTAGGGTAATCATGATAACCAGTATATTATCGAGCCTCATGTTCTCGAGCATGTTAATCAGGTCTCTTCACCTATTAAGAGACAAGATGACCAACCACCGATGGGTCAGATTGATATTTATTGATTGGTGTAATTTTCATTGACTCAAAATGTTCAGTACAAATAATTTCATTGACTGAGACTACTTGTAGAGTTTTAAGATCAAAGACCACATAAAATATAGGTCTATATAGACTATCAGGCAGCATAGTATTAGGTGTAGTTGGTTTTTTGGGTTTTCCATTTTTAATGATACCACTATAATTGATGGAATATTTAGAAATAATACTATTTTATAGAGAATTTATTTGTTTTTGTTGATTGGTTACCCATTTGTATGTTAATTTGACACTCCCTTTGGATGTTTGGAAGATCATGTTCCCTGTTTAGTTTTATCTCTCAATGAGACCACTTATTATTGTTTATGAGTTGTTTTAGTAGGTTAGGGATATTGATATCTTCTTGGGAAATAGAAATTTGGTTGTTATACATGGAAGTGACATCATGGAGTTGAAATTTCAATATTATCTATAAGGTGTTACTCATCATGATATCAGCATTGGAGGCACACTTATGCTCTGCCATAGTTATAGGGATCTGTAATGTACTAGGAGTAGTGAATAATTAGTCAGTATGAATATTATTTTTCCATAAAACTTTGTAGGACACTAAAATACCCCATGATTTGGTGATTATATTCACTCGATAATGATGTATATCTTTCGCATGAATGCAAAACCCATCTTGCATTGGGATGGATAGATGAATCTTATGATCGAGGGAATTCATACAATACTATAAGAATAATCTAGGTCCCTTTTTTCATTTTTAAATATGGTATTTTCTATTATAACCATTTCCCTAAAATATATACCCATATTTTGGAATTATATTATCTGGAATTGAAGAATAAATTAAGAGGGATGATTCCCACACCATTGCATGTTATTCTCTATCAAGATTTAATTATGTGTCTATGAGTATGTGTCTCCCTATGAATATAGTGTAAAGGTGTGGTGTATGTAATATATTTAATTATATATTTTTAGTTTTTTATAGATATATTTTATCATGGAACCAAATGATTATCATGTTTATCCCTTATGATATAATTTTGGATGGATTGGTTCTTATGGTAAATAGAAAAATTCACTCTCATCTTAGTAGACATATATTCCTTCATATATATGGAATGATATTCTCTTTCATTGAAAAATTATATGTTATAAATTATATATTCAGGAAAATTATTAGAATTATGCCACACATCACCCATCATGTAGTTAGAATAACCCTGGGTGTAGTGGGGTCTTCAGGACCATCCAGTTGTTGTATAAGGTTTTATGGATATAATTCCCAAGGATGTTATAAGACTACCTATGAGGGTGGAGATAAAATTTTACATCGACTCTTACAAAAGGATGATATTGATATCTTATATGGCATGATGAGTAGTACTTATAGAACTCTTGTAATTGTTATTGCAGTTGGAAATCCTTTCAAGAGAATGGAATTATCAAACCCAGTGAGTCACATTTACAAGCTCTTGTGTTCTTCATTAAAATAATGAATGATAATTTTTAGTCTTTTTATTACTTGTCTATTCCAAGATAA
Source organism: Viscum album (assembly GCA_963277665.1). Lineage (NCBI taxonomy): Eukaryota > Viridiplantae > Streptophyta > Magnoliopsida > Santalales > Viscaceae > Viscum > Viscum album. The sequence goes on along the minus strand of OY728129.1, from coordinate 607,076,313 downwards.
AGTAATGATAAATAAGAAGAATATCATTCCAATTATTTAGGGTCTATTTTGATCAATTTAACATACAAGTCAATTATTAATGGTTGATATCATGTCTGGATAAATTAATTAAGGGTTCGTGGGGATGATTTTTTGATGATGACATTCCGGTGTGGCCACGTACCCAATAAGTTCTTTGTGATTACTATATATTTTTCTAATTCACTTGATGTTATTATGCCTCTTATGAATCGTATCATTATTATATTCATGGATGGATTTGTTGTTGTATTTATTAATTAAATTCTATTTTCATCTAAATTAGAGGAGAACAAAAATTTTGGTAATCTCGTGTAGAGTATGTCTTCAATCCACGTGGTTCAATATTTAGGGAATTTAATATTACAACATGGCTTAGATATGGTTCTATTGAATATTGATGAAATTATTAAATAGGAACCACACATGAGGGCGTAAAATGGGGATATATTTTCCTCGGATTTCTATTGTATTGTGGAAGGTTTTTGGAAGGTGATACTAGGATAATAATGTCAATAGCTACATTTATGTGGAAATGGATTTGATATAATTGGACAATTGGTGTTTGGTAGAATTCACAGAGATAAAAAACTGATTTACCTATGATCTTATGCTGCGACAACCAAAAGAGGGTGTTATGTAATTGGTGTTTATCAATTCCTCTTGAAATGGAATTGTTTTAATATCAATGTTGAGGAAGATGATGATCACTTATTTGTTAATTAATATGATAACTCATGGGAATAACTACATAACTCATGATATATAGTAGTTAGGGTTATTTTTCTCTTTGAGGATGTAAGCAAACTATATTTTGGGTGATTTTTTACTCAAACCATTAATGTTTGAGGTAGATTTTTTATCTATTTTTTTAATTATTTACATAAGAAAACTGTTTAAATATATTTAAAATAAATTTTGAATGATGACATCTATTATGCTTTCTTTCATAATTTTTTTAACATATATATTATTGTATATTATTAAAAAATACTAATATGATTATTTATATATATATTATTTTTATTTAATTGGTCATATAATTATGTTTATTTATATTTATATTTGAAAATGTTATGTTTTTAAGAAATATAATTTTTACATGTAAATTATATTTTAAAAGTTATATTTGGTATATTTATGAATTATTTTTTATATGTTTGTTTATTTTATGATATGTCATTTTGATTTTATTTTTATTTTATAATACATACACATTCAATGTAGCCTATATGAAAAAGACAACTCCTTGAAGTTGGTGTCATTGTTGGTCTACAAATATAATTTATAAATTCAATATAACTAAATGTTGAAACACTTTCTGGTTATATATAAATAATTCAAAATTAGAATCATTATATAAATAATTAATGAAAATTTTTTATAGAACCATATATTGTGGTTTTATATTATTATATTTTAATTTTTAATTTTTTTACATTCCATTCATTTAAAATTATTTATTATATTTATGAAAAATATATACATTTATCAAATATTTATATGTTTGGTATATGTTTTATGTTTTATTAATATTTATTAGTATTTTATATTTTATAAGAATTACATGTCACCTACATTAAATATAATAATTTTTCTTCTTTTTCAAGTAGATGTCATTAAATTCCTATAAAACATCAACCACATCTAAAATATAAATGAAAATTGATATAAGTTATAGACATGTAATATTGTTTATAGTAAAAAATAATTTAATCATATTAATACACATACAATCATATAAATGATAGAATACATTTTTGTTTCATGACCATTTAGCCATGACAATACATATAAATAAGTAATTAAAATCATTACATATGATGATATCATATGCCTAAATTTGATATGAGACTGGTATATTTGTATCAAGACCCCAACACCATGTTATGGGGTGGAGTATGATGATATGGATGGGAATATTCAATGGGAACTAAAACAAAGAATGTTGGAGGCACTCGAAATTAATGATCAAAATTAGGTGTTAGTTAGATATAATCTTGCACACTTAGTCATTCTTTAACAACATGATTCAATGGATCTTCCATTATATCATGGAAGAACCATAAATCCTATGATGGATCAGGAATGCATTTCTGAATCATGTGAAATGACAATGATAGTACATCAGGTAAGTTATACTGAGAGAAAAATATGGATATCCTAAAAATAGGAATAGATCTCATGCCTCACAATGGTCATCCCCAATCAGTTGGGGGTGGACTGCTAAAGGGAAAATATGATCATACAGAATATTTGGGACCAAAAATGCATTACTGCATGGTGACCATAATCATTGTCTTGTATCCACAACATCATAAAATACTAGATGCGGTTTATGAGAAGAAACCTCAAAATTGTGTTCAAATGTGTTCTCATATGGGTGATGATCTATAATATTGTCGTGAACCACATGATATGATGACATTATCTCCTACAGAACAACATAGATCACTTTCACAAGAGAAACCTCCTCCACCCATAGTTAAAAAACATGGATAATCTATTATGGTATATTATGTTGTAAAGATAATAGAATTAAATTAGAGTAGTTCTATAAACAAATAATTGGAAATTGATAGAATTATCATATCTTGATGCACTCTACATTGTGGAGTAATATAAAGTATATACTTCAATCAATATAATAGCTCTAAATTGAGAAACTATAATATGGGGAATCACATCAAACAAAATCCATTGATATAGAATAGAGATCATATTTTCTAGGTGACGAGATATTCAACATGGTTTGGGTTCCATGAAACTATATGCATCTCAGTCATCTCAATAGAATTAAGTGATTATATCTATCTGAGAGAAAACAAAACATGTTCATAACATACATATTCACGCATGAATTTATCATACTGGTTTGACACAATAATATTAAATAGAAGTAGTGGAACTACATCTATTTCATCATGAAGTCTATAAGTGCAATATGGGGAAGCACATCTAATAAATAATATTATAGAATCTATGAAACATAAAATTCCATATGTGATTTCTCAGAAAAAATTATTACAATAAAATATGAATGATGACAGAATGGACTTTGTTTCAAAGTGAATGAGATTATATACATACTTAAGTGTGTTGTACATTGTTCATCATGGAACTGTATGCCCAAAAATTTGTCCTTTGAGCCCTGATAAATTATTATTCTTAACTCCACCTATAAAATACAAACCATGAAAGTGAAAACTAATAAGAAATTAAACTCAATAACTCTTGTTATCATTCAAAAGAATCATAAATTTTTTATCATTCCATATTCTACAAGAAAAGTAATGCAACACATCTATTTGATACTCCTATGAAAAAAGAACAGGGGATATGGGAGAGATGCACACCCAATGTAATATATAATTCATGTATAGTATAATTGAATCTAAAGGTATAATGTGAGGATATGTGGGTACTCTAAACACCCTATTATGTCTTCCTCATGACCCACAATCACATAACATGAAACATATATATACTAATAATTGAGTATCATAGTATCCTTTATATATATGTAATAAAATAAAAAATCCTTATGAATAAAAGGAGTATATAAAGTTATAGTTAAATAAATTTCATGACTGGTAGAATGTAAAACATGACATGTCAATTCCAATTATTTAATAATTGTTTCTTACTAAAATATAGTGGAATGTTTTGAGTTTTTTGAAGTAATATTTACAATGTAGTTTTACATATTTTTTCACTTTGGAATGGTTTTTTTGTAAGATATATTATTATATATAAATATATATATACTTTTTTTCATCATATTCGAATATTTTTTTCAGAATATATTTAATTAAATCTTCTGTAAATTGATGTAACAAGGAGGTAAAAAACCAAATAAATTTACATATCCATGGTAAAATAAAAATTATGATCATATAAAGTAATATATAGACGAAAAATCCATTAAATAACACATGAATTCATTACAATAGATAAGAAATTCTATGACATTTTTCATCAGAACAGGGTTTTTATGACATAAGCTTGAATTCATAAGTGAGGTAATATCTAGATACTTTTGTAGTGTTATGTTAATAAAATCATCCAATGGGATGTATTTTAATTTTGAATTCTATGTATATTTCAGAAATCAAAGTAATTTTTCACTATATGTGAATACCTATCATAAAATTGCTGAATGGTTTTCAAAATTATAAATTCAATTACAACCCTATTAAATATGTTATTAAACTACCATTATAAAAGATGTTTTATTTTACTTAAAATTTTATGTCAGACTAAACTCATCCAAACTATTCTATATTATAAAATTCTATAGACTTTCATTTATATTTCAATTAATATGTGATATTTAGTGGATTTTGTCTTTTCATATTTTACATTATCTGATCATAATTGTCATTTTATCATGGATAAATAAATTTATTTGATGTTTTATATTCTTTTTACTCTCTTTAGAGAAAATGTTAGGATTTATTTTCTAATAAACATTTTAATAATAATGTAAATATGTTTTTTATATACCATCGAAACTTTAGTTTAACATTGAATAATTTGTTAGATCTCAAATGGTGTTATTTGTAATTTACATAATATTTGTCACTTGATGGTATGCTTCATGATTATTTTCTAAAATTATTTTTTTATTGTATATCCATGGATAATATGATTAGGATTTAATGACATATTTCATATTCATATCGTTTTCCTTGTAATGGGAATATGAATGTATTATTATTATTTTATTCTAATAGAATTCAGAAATTTCATAACATTCTAAAGAAATTAATGATTTTATATTAACACTATGTAATTAAAAATAATAAAAGATCATATTGAAAAAAATATATAAATGTTATTGATTTTTTGGAATCTATCAAGAAATGTTTGGGATTTATTTTCAGTTGTGTCCTTCTTGAAGAAATTTTCTAAATATCATAAGTTACCTCTATTTTTTAGGGTAGTCAATCTTATTTTGCATCATGTTGGACATATATCACCCTAATGGATGCAACCTATTTATGTTTGGAATCATATCATCTGTTCATTGAGTAGTTTAAAATAAGGAATCTCCCAAAAAGGCATCTATGGGGCATCATATTAGTTAGTATCATTTTCCATACAATACATTTGATCAAAAAATTGATTCCTATGATATATTAAAAGTTGAACATGTAGTGATGGTGTGTGTAAATAAAAACTATAATGGCTAGAATTTTCAATATTTTCATTTTCGTTCTTCTTGTAATTCCAATATTTTTTGACTAATACAATTTATTATGGGGTCTAGTAACTCTTGAACATCAATTCAAGAATCTTCTTCATAGAAATAAAAATATAGTTAAGAAGAATATTTTATCTTGTTCATTTTAGTCACAGGTTGAATGTTTCATACGTACCGTAGCTGTTGATGAATCCTATCTAATGTGTGTTTTTATCAATAAGGTACATCACATAATTATAAAATATAACCTGAATTAGGGATGTAAAGGGTAAATTGATAATCCCCTTGATAACACTATTGAAAAACTCTATAATGTTGGTGTTCATGTGCCCATTCCCCTTCCCCATTCATATTATAATTTTCATTATTCTTTGTGAAAACACAGTATATAATCATGGAATCATTTATTAGACATAATTATTAGTTGGAAATATTATTCAACAATTTATTGATTTATCTCACATGATATGCTCAAGTGATAATATTTCACATAAATTTATTTTATTATTATTTTGGAGGTAAAATTTTAATAGAGGAATTAAATACATTTCAAAATGATATCATTCATCATAATTTAATTATCGAATGTTTTTCACTCATCACTGTCAATATTTCTAATTCATTACAAATGATGTTTATTTTAGGGGTCTCCATCAAATACGATCTACATTGATGGACTCATTATTTATCTTTTGATGATTAGATATCAAATTGTCACACAAAATATGAGTGAACTGGTTTCTGATACAGACCAAAAAAAATTCTTGAATTTGTAGTTTGGCTTCAATATGAGGAAAAGAAATAGAATAAGTGAAAAATTTCAAGAATGGGTTTCAAAAATCAAATATAAATCATTTTCTTCATATTAAAACATTCCAGAAATCTGTATGATCTTTATTCTAAATAAAAAATTGGAAATACATGGGAGGAACTCCCAAAATAGCCATGGAATTTAAACAAAAATGGATGAGAATTATTAAATTGAGATATATTTTTTTCATAACAAGATCGTAGATAAATTGTTCTTAGTGGAACAAATGGACAAAATTAATAGCTACACACATTACATTTCATCATAATCAACAAAAATATTCATTATTGTAGTCTGTTTCTCCAACTATACCATATTATTGGAAATATTATAATAAATATTTATTTGTCTCAAATCATGAATAAAGGATAAAAGAATATAATTATAGGTCATAATAATCTCAACTATAATGGATGAAAAAAATTAAATGTCCAATGAGGTATGGTGTTGTGTCATGTTTGTATAAATTCATGAATGAGCTACCTAAATCTTCCAATTTCTTCATCCTCCAAATTAAATCTATGGTATCACCCTCATGTGGAAACAAAAATCATCCTCAAATTTATCACACCATATGATCTATTTTTATCGCTTGATTCCTAAAAAAATATCAATAGATCCTCTCAATGAAAAAAAAAATTAGTGTGATTTTTTAATTTATATTTATATAGAAAATAAATTCTATCATATAATTTTATTTACTTATTACTGAACATATCCACTATAGGTCCACAAAAATTAGTTGCATGTGTGATAATATTCTAGTTGAATTCATCAAAAAAAAATATTCCTTCTAACTATGACATGAACGAGTGACGAATTTATTATTATGGGTGAAGGATTTTGTACAATAACTGCAATTATAGAATCATACACCCAAAAATCATTTCATCCCTCCTCAGTAGTACCATATTCTCTATTTATTCCATTTTATGAATATTTATCATTTGAAGAAACATTTATATGTATATTTAGTAGATCATCTTGATTTTCCTCTTTTGAAACCAAGGGAATAACCTTAATTTAATTAGATGGGTCTACAATAACCAATATTGTAATTCTATGTCATTTTACTAATAGACATTTTTATGAATATTTTGATGCTCAACATATAACAACATCATGGAACCATATAACCTCTTGAAAAAATAATATATTGTTCATAAATAGTGATTTTTAGCAGCCAATGGACATACTAGATGTCATAGAGAAACCAATAATTAAATATTTCTATAGATAATAGACATGATCTCTTGATTAGTTCCCAAATTTTTGAAACCATGAATTAATTATTGAAGATCCTATAGGGTTACACAATCAGATATTCTAACCATTTTTAGTTGTTGTGTATTATAAGAATCCCTTTGATCGATTTGAATAACCTTTCCGTATATGTAGACATAAAAACATGATTATATAAATGAATAATGATTTATTTTTCATGATTATTATAGTCTAAATACTACTTAGACATAAGGAAGACCATACTAGATTGTCTTTTTATATCAAAAAATTTAACACTGTTGTTTCATAGTAGATTTTTTTATCCTTTTAGAGGTATTATTAGTAAATTATAATGAAAATATTAATCATTTAAGAATATCCCAAGGAGAATTAAAAAAGGTATGTATTAAGGCCCATTATTGTGCAATATTTCCCAATCGAGTCTAGCTCAATGTGGTATTTTCATGTATTACCCCTAGATAAAGATGTTTTGGAACCACATTCATGCGATGCATTATGATCAGAATTTGGATTCTATTATGAACACATAATCTTATGATAGAAAAATTTAGAACATCATCTCATATCATAAATTATGACCCTATTGTTTTATAATACAATTTTCCACTTTCAGACAGTTAAGTTCCGTAGTTTATTTTGAGAATTTGATTCGTCTAAAATAAACACATCAATAATAATATAAACCATGCATTAAAAAGGAATTAATAATTTAAATCATGATATAAAAAACTAATGTATGTAGTTAATCCACATTGTCATTAAGTTTTCCATTTTTCATCTTACTTTTGTTCTATGTTACTGAAAAGAAAATAAATAACTATTAATTAATTAAAGATTAATTAATCATTAATTAATCCTTAGTTAAAAATTCATTAATCATTATTTGACCATTATTTAATAATTACCTAATCATTTTAAAATTGTTATTTAATAATTAGTTAATCAATATACAATCATTAGTTAATCGTTTTATAATATTTTCCTAATCATTAATTAAAAATTATTTACTCAGCCATTAATTATTAATAAATAATTCATTAATAATTCGTTAATAATTAGTTAGTCATTAATTAGAAATTAGTTAATCATTCCTTAATAATTAGTTAAAAATTCATTAAGAATTAGTTGATCATTAAATAATAAATATTTAATCATTGGTTAATCAACCATTAATAATTAGTTAATCATTCATTAGCCATTACATAATCATTACATAATAAATTTTAGTCATTAATTATTGATTCATTAATAATTATTCAATAATTATTTAGTCATTACATGACCATTTTTTATTAATTATTTAATAATTAGTCAATCATTCTTAAATCGGTAGTTATTCATTCGTTAATCTGAAGTCAATTATTCTCCAATCATTAGTTAATCAATCTTTTATCATTAGTTTTTCATTAGATTATCAATATATAATGAGTAGTTAATAATTATTATGAAAATAATTAATCAATAATTAATCAAGTTTTAATCATTCATAATTCAGCATTTATTCATTCGTTAATACTTTGTTGACCATTACATAACAAAATTTTAATCAATATTTATTCATTAGTTAATAACTCTTAATCAATTAGGTCAAAATTAGTTAAAGATTATTTATTTTGTAGTTATTTATTTTTTAATAATTATGTAATCATTACTTATTCATTAATTAATCACTAGTTAATCTTTCTTTAATCATTATTTAGTCATTAGTAAATCATTAATTAATCACCATTTAATATTTTCATAAACATTCATTGTTCACTGTTTAATAATTATTTAATCATTGGTTAATTTTCATTGGTCAGAAGTTAAACATTAGTTAATAAAATTATCTTTAATATTTTAAACAATAGTTAATCATTATTTACTCATTTATTAATCATTCGTTAGTCATTATTTAATAATTCTTTAATATATATTAAATCAATGGGTAATAATTCTTTAACCAATCGTTAATAATTCTTTATTCATTAGTAAACTATTATTTAAGAATTACAAAAACATTACTTCATCATTATTTAATAAGTATTTATCCATTATATAATAATTTTTAATGACTATTTTATCGTTCATTAATAACTAGTTAATAATTCATCATGTAGTAGTTAATCATTAATTTATTAGTAGAAATACTATTGTTAATGAATCCTTAATCATTATCTAATCATTCTTTAATCAATTGTTAACCAATATATAATTATTTGTTAATAAATATTTAATGAATCATTAATCATTATTTAGTCATTAATTAATAACTAGTTAACAAATAATTATTCATTAGTTAATAAATATTTATTCATTATCTAAAAATTAGTTAAACATTAATTTTTGATTATACAATTAATCTTTTATCGTCTGTTAATAATATGTTATTCATTAGTTTATTATTAATATAAAATTATTATCTAAAAATACCTTAGTGATACATTATTAATTATTTCATCTATAAATAAACATTCATACAAATAACTATTACTTATAAACTATATCAATGTAACTAAAATTGTAATGAAATAAAAAAATTATTCTAAATAAAATCAAATAAATTAAATAAACAAATAGTATTAAAATAATATAAAACAACTAAATGATTCTTCTGTAAAATCATAGCACCATTTTGGCCACTGAAACCACCACATAGAAATAATGAACACCCATATTTTTTGTACTGAGAGAGGGAGTGCGAGTAATGGAGATGATGGAAATTTGGAGTGTGGAATTGGGATCCCTTTTATAAATAAGAATGTAAAGGTGGAAACAATATTCCTTCTATTGTATTTTTTTATATAAATTACATCATATCAAAATCATCATTTCTCTTTACATTAGGAAATATAATGATTCTATCATGATTCTTTATCAATTTCATCGATCCCCGTTAATGAGAGGCAACTACATTATTAACTTTAAAACATATAAATTTATTGCATATATGGAAAGGAAACATCCACCATTCCATCATGCTTTTTATATAATTGATAACCTAATATTATTTAAACTTTTTTATCAAGAAATAAACTAAAACTCCCTCTGTATGTCTTGAATTTGTTTTCTATAATATTTCAAATAGAAGTATTGTTCTTTCTTGGTTAAGGAGACATCTGAAAAGATGATTTTTTTGTAGTTGATATTCCTAGATGAGTATGATGAAACTTATATTCAATTGATTTTGGTAAACCCACATCTTCTTTAGCTTATTAGTGAGGTCGAGTCGGGGTACATATATTATGAGGGCTATATTCCCAAATATACTCACACTAAAAACATTGACTTATATGAAAATACATTTTGTGTCTAGTAGTAGTATATATATATATATATTTATTTAAAAAGTAAAAATTCCATCAAATAGTATAATATACTGGTAATATAACTAGTTTACAATAAATATCAATACATATTTATAATTAAACACCGGAATATTTCCATTAATAATTAAATCCCCCTTTTTTATAGAAATAAAAATAATCATTTTCTCAATAGATGAACAAATTTTTATTATGTATTTTTAGAAACTGAACATTTATCATTAAAAATATAGATCAAAATAAATAATTCAGTATCACAGAATCATTTCATAATAATAGAATATTTATTTAAAGTTATTTAATACAACAAATTCAGTTATTAATTAAATAAATATATTTATATGTTACATTATAAAACTGAAAATTTAATAGTATTTCATGACATGACACACACAAACATATATATATATATAATAATTAATAATAAATAAATTAATATTAATAGAAATTTATTTATTATTTTGGATATGTATATCTTTTGAAAAAATATAACCATATAAATCCACCTCGCCCCCTCCACACTAACCCAATCCCCTCTATATATTGCCCACCTCTTATTCCACCACTCAGAAAAAAACTTGTTCCACTAATAATCCCACATGCCTCCTTATCTACCACCTATGCTCATATCATCCCATCATATATACCTATGATTTCTTTATGTACACTCTACATTCAATGACTTTTACAGTATTACCCACAACTGATATGTATGCATACATCCATAGATTTAGTAATATGAATATTTATTTTTTATGAATTTGTATCCTATATTTTTAATTACTTCATTTATTTAAAATGAAATAGATAATTAGGACATACGTAGAACTATTTGGTATGCATTTAGTTACAATATCATTTTATTCTTAGATATATTTTTTCTAGTAATTACAAATAAAACTATTTGGTATGCATTTTGTTTCCAAGGAAGAATGATAACTGGCATATGAATCTAGCAAGATATTGTGTGTCATTTACTTTATATGGTGAATTGTATTATTATAAGTTAATCACAGACACATAGTCACACCTAATTAGAATAAATAATGATTAATGAACAGTATTTATCTAATAAGACCAATGATAACAACCAATTAATTGAAATAGTTAAAAATTAATGCAATTAAGGGATATATTACCAGGAATGTCATTGATATGGGTTTGAAGTGTGAGAATTAGATTAATCATTGTTTGTCATATTGAAAATTTCTCAGTTCAAAAGTCAATTATTTTAATCTGTATGAAAAATATTTTATGTTTTTATATTCATGAAAAAACACTTACATGTAGGTTCATTTTTATACCAATTATTTCTATTTTTATTGTTTTATACTTTTCTAATAAACTGTTTAATAAAATATTTATTGTGTATTTTTTATTAGTTTAAATTTATTAAAATTTTTATTCTATGTATTGTAATAGAAGAGTGCAATGATTATTATTCAACAACTTTTAAAAAAATATGCCATGTCTCATTTTTCACACCCATATAAATAATATTGAAAATATTATATCCCAATATTTATTAATTTGTAAAAACTTAGTATAATTGATACATTCATTAGGGGTCCATATACAATCAATATATTATCTTTTAGGATATATTTTTGAAAAAACAAAAATTTATGACTAATTAAATTTTAAATTAATCAATAAAACCACTTAAATAAGAGGTCGTATGATAATGAAACCATTAAAAATATAAAAACACAAAATCCAACCCACATATCATATGTGATATGTTCCCTAATTTGATTTCATCAATATTTTTTGTATAATGTATTATACCTTTATTCAACACTAATAATTTAATCAAAAATTCAATCCCAAATTTGGATATATGATAGATTATAAATGATTGACATGAAAACGAAACATTTTTGAGACCTAAAATAAAATTTATCATGATATGTAGTAGATAATAGTTATTAACTATAAATCCAACTGGTATCACTGGGAATATATTTTTGTTATGGAATTCATTAAATAAAGAATTTATATAAAAAACTATTATTCTTACAGTTTCATAAACAATTAATATTTATTATACCACAGATAATATTAAATTTTCCACTAATATTTTATATAATGATCAATTTAGAAGTAAAAATTATTATAGAAATATAATAATTATTTCCAGGATTCACAATTTTTTCATCCATGCATCTAAGGTGTTGTTGTATCTCTTTGTATAATCTTATAACTCATTAGTAATATTAATTATACATATTGATTTATCTAAAAAATATTATTACTATTGTGTGTTATTTTTAAATAATTTTTCCTACAGGTAGAATCTATTTTATTAGATATTAATAATTTGATGAATATCCTATTTTCCATTATATATTAAATGAGACATTCCTTTTTATTTTCAAATCATGTATCGTTTTAAAATTATAAAAATAAAAATTTAGGCTTTATTTTCCCATCACATATCAATTTAAATTTTTTCCAATCTTTAAAACATCTAATACCATTATGTCTGTTTATTCATCATTATGTTTACAATTCAAATACATAATTTGGTGATCCTAATATTCATTAGAATATGTCTGACCTAATTTATATTTATTTTGGAATCATTTAAATTTATGTTGTTATAATAATGTTTAAATATTGTTACACATAATATCTACATTATTAGATTATATTTTTTCATATGTGGATATTTTATTTATTTATTATGACTAGATGAAATCTATTTTTTGAATATTATTTTTAATTTTTAAAACATGATGTTATTCCTTAGTTGTTACTGAACTGTTTCTTTGTCTAATAAAATTATCTTTATATTCATCTAAAATATAAGTGGATGTGTTATTTCTAAATCCCAATGTGCATATCTTACTTTTTTAAATAGATAATTTACATATTTAGAAACAAATTTTTAAAATCTATTCCTTTTAAATCGAAATTTGGAATGAAGGTAAAATATATTCATTGATATTTTATGCCACATTAATTAAATAAGATTCATTTCCTAGACAATTAAAACATTATATTATATTCTTTTTCTATTCACTACTATTATATTCTATGTTTTTAGAATACTCATACCTAATTTTGTTTTTTAGATATTGTTACCACTATTTATATCTATATATGAATATGTGTTTTGAAAATTCTTATGGATAATTTTTTTGTAACTAATATGTTTGTATTATTAGCTTATTTTTGTGTGGGATTTTTTATACATATAAAAATAATACTATTATGTATGTCCTTACGTTAGAAAGCCAGAAATTACATTATTTGACCGAGGAATGGTAGGTAATATTCTTATATACATTCTAAATAAATATTTCTATATTTTCTATTTTCTCACTAAATTTTTGGTTTTCAATTATTAGATATAAAACATGTTTAAAAACACTTTTTCAAGTCAATAATATATAATTTTTCATTTATATAAAATAGTTTGGCATAATGCTTTTTTGTTTTTATATGAATGATATATTTAATTCGAAAAATTTATATAAACATAAAGAAAAATAATTGGAGGCATTACCTTTCTAAGAATAATTGTATTCTGGTTCCACTTCGAAACATTTACATTGAAATTTGTATTATTTTAAATATTAGCTTTCTATAATAATTAGAATGATGTTTCTAAATATTTCATTTTAATAGGGGTCCTAATAATAGATCATTTTGAAATTTAAAATATTTGTTTCAAATAGTCTACATTCATTTTCAAATTTGATTGTATTTTTTTGTGAATCTATTTTATCCTCTCATGCATCGGAATTTTCCCCACCTATTACAATGATGAAATATTTTTAGAAATGAACATCTAGAAATGATTTAGTTGGAAGTTTTTTGATATTTTATTATGGATCTATTATTTAATTTAATATGCAAATAATAATTTATTAACTTCTTTTTTATTTATTTTAGATGTTAGGGATGATTGTTTTTCAAAGAAAGGCATTATAGGGGACCATATTACATCTATGGGTGTGATCATTTTCATTCAAATACCAGTTTGAGTGATGATTCAAAAAAATTAATTAACAAGATTTATCATTCTAATATGATCTTATAATATTGATTAATTTTAATGAATTACTTAGTAAAAAAATCATATATAGACCCCACATGTATTGTGAACCATGAAATTTACAATATAATCTAATGTGGAAAAAAAATTTGTTGGAGATTGACATAGTTTCATGTAAATATTCATTGTGTTTGGTGATGTTTGTTTCATGTTTCATGGATAGTTTTGTATTTTCATGGATTTTTTAAAATGATTTAAAATAATATTTCATCATATCTTTTAAATAATGAATCAATTATTTTGAGTTTCATATAATCTTATATTATAGTTATTATATAATATTTATAATTAATAAATTATATATAAATTGTTTAATAAATACTAATAAAATTTAGTATGCAAATCAAGATAAAACAAAATATAATATTTAATTAGAAAGTAATTTATAAAAAAATATTAGTTATTTTTATTATATATAATAAAAATTATTAATAAAAATTTCATTAATAATACTATTGATGGACGTATAAATATGGATATAAATATTAGTAATTGATATATCTATCATATGAATCTTTTTCTAAAAATATTGAACATCATATTTATATATTATATTTATATTATTACAATTTTAACAAAGTTGTCTTATATTTTTTTAATAATGTTTCATGATATTCAATTTACAGACAAATTATTAAAAGAGGCATAACGGTTGGTCAAATTCTATACCAATATAAAATTTAATTTTATTAAAATTTATTTCCATCAACTAAAATGTCATATACTTTTTTCTGTTAGGATGTTCACTAGACTCAAACAATTAAGGATGGTATTAAATTGTCCTTCTCTAGTAATGAAGGGTCTTTCTAGAAACATTTTGTGGGGGGGGGGTTATGAGTGATTTTAACACCTCACTATTAGAAATATATCTTGTTGTAGAAAATATATACAATTAACATCTATGGTATATTTTTTGTATGGAATAAGGCTACACATCTACAATTTTTATTCTTCGTGTATATCTTGTCATAAAGAATATTTGGAATATCATGTTTTATCTAGTATGCCTCAACCTCTGGTGATATTTGTATCAAAATTATATGGCATATTAATAACTGTTTTGATTGATATTTCACTGATAGAAGAGGCCATGATTCTCTCAGCGTGACAATTGAATGACTTACCATGTCTTCACACTTCCATTTAATTTCGGAATAGAGTTTGGTTGAGGGTTTATAACACTTTTACCATCATGATATTACCTATTCAAATATAGTATCCTTGAAAATTGTCTCTATTTTTTATTCCATTTTCATGTCACAGTTTTTTAGGGTATTTCCATAGGGTTTCAATACCCAGTTATGGGTGAGTATAATGTTTCACCTTCAGAAAGATGAGAAAAAACGGGTGGACTATCTAAGTGTTGGAGGATGAACAGATAAAATATTTGTTAGACCTTACTAGGTGTTTTTTGGATCACATATGATTTATAGATATCATTTATATTAATAATTATCACACTAATATTATCATTACATATTTTGAAACCCTATATTGGAGACCCTTTATGGAATGACTCATATCCTAGTAACAAATATTCAATTTCTTACATCCGTACAATGGTACTGTATTCAAAAGGTCACATCCCAATAGACTTAAAATATTAGTATAATTATAAAAACAGATACAAATAATGTTTTACATAAAATAGAGAAATAGAATACAAGATAGAAACTCCATTGGAAACATGCCTATTAATCTAGATTATTAATGCATATCAAGCGTAGTATACTTCATGGAATCTTGGAGAAAATGAATAACAATAAAGGGGTGAGATAAAATTCATATTAAGGCTAGGAATACATTTTAATATTTCGTAAATAATAATTAAAAATATCTCAAGGATAACAAATAAAAAAACATCAAATTAAAACATAATTTTGGGGATAATATAGAATAAACAAAATATGATTAAATAATTCCAAATAAATAATCACATGAGAATGAACCATTATAGTGGATATTATAATACATGAATAATCACATGTACTAAAAATCTCATTGTGAGGTAATTCATAATGTGGGACATCATAAACATACCTTCAAGGTATCAACCAAGAATCCAATAATTATTGGTATGGCTTTGGATAGAACCTAGTCTATTTTGTTTCATGAGACCTCCCAATGCAAAGAGGGGCTACAACAGGCCACTGCTTACACTTACTATGTATAATGTGTTCCACATCTGATAGGGTAAAGCATAATAAAAATATACATTTATATTATTTATAACATATTTAATATATATAATTTCTCCAATTAGAAATCAAATTCATAAACTATCATATCTAATTTATACAATTTTATCAAGATAGTACATCCCTAATAAAAATGATCATAAACCATTAAATAAAATATGGTACATATTATAATATGATAAAATACTCAATTAATCATAATATTCAACATAATGAGTTGAAATATATCAACATATTCTTACAAAATCATATAAAATTTACTAAAGTAAATTATGTTTTTACTTTTTAATAACTTATTTGAATGGTGTTTTAATTATAATAGAAAAGAATTTAATTTAAAATGATATTTGAATTACTTAAATTATTCCCAATTCCATATACTGTTTAAAAATATTTCCTTTAAAATTTAAAATAATACATTTAAAAGATTATTTTTAAATAAATTTGTGAGTGCCAAATAACGCATAAAATTAATAATTATATAATGAAAAAACTAAATACAATTAATATAAATGTATTAAATACAGTTTATTTCAACGGGATGTATATATACACAACACACCAGTAATAGAGGGTCAATATTGGAGATCTCATATAAATAAATGTTAGATGATAAACCCCTACCTTATAGATAAAATAATTCTGCACATGTACTCATAATCGTTTATAATTACATTACATTCTGTAATTACTAAATTGGGAAGCTATTCGTAAACAATTTATTTTATTATAATTTAATTAAGTACATTTTTTACCATTTTTTATAAGTTATAATGTTTAATTAGATTGTTTTGGGAGCGTTCACTTCAAGGTTTTATAGTCGGTAATCATGAGTATAAATACAAGAGTTCATTTTAAATTGAAGAGAAACACTAAAAGTTAAATGGAATGTTATTAATATATTTCCATTATATTAAATTTTCATTATATATTTTTTATTATTTTGTTAGAATGATTCATTATATATAATATTAATGAAAAATTATTACCTTTTTTTGTCATTTTTTAATGTATCATAAAATAATAAATTTTTATATAACTATGTTTATATAATAGTTCCAAAAAATAAAATAATTGGTCATACATATACTATAATTTTATTAACCAAAACTTTTTTTGTCTATCCGTGATGGTAGTAATTACAAACGAAATCTCGTCATCCATAAAGTCATTGAATCGACACATCACATATGATGGTATCATATTTAGAATAAAAAGATAAGTGAATATATTTGAAGATAAATATTCAATTGTCATAATTTAATTCATATATATATATGATATTTGAAATATAATTCTGTTACATAATGGGTAGGTGATATGTGGATTAAAAAAATAAATGAAATTTATAGTGAAAGTGGGAGTGTTTTTCCTCTTGAGTGTTATCTCCTTAAGAACATCTGTAAGGTACATGGAAAAAGTTTTATTTTGATATTAAAAGAATAGAACATGGGTAAGATTTTTATGGGAGGTATTTGGCCTTTTATGAGCAAGATCCCATTCTTATATGGCCTATGTATAAGGGGTGGTATTTATAGTAGAGGATAGTGTTTTTTATTATATTATTCATTAATTTATTATTTTGGATCAAGACTATTCATATTGTTTATAATTGAGACTATTGATAGTAAATAGTAAATTTTAGTTTATGTTAATTCACATATACATCATCCACGAATCAAAAATTAGTATTATTTCATATATTGATATTTATTTTAAATTACAATATTCATCTATTGAACAAAAATTAAAATATTTTTAGAAAAATCCAACAATTAAATATAACTCTTTTTATCAAGTATAATTCAAAAAATGAATCCATTTTATGAAAATAATTCACTAAACATGTGAAATTTATTTTCTATATAAACTAAACCTTTAATTGAAAAATATGGATTTTAATATTTTATCTGAATTTACAAAAAATTGATAAATTAATTATGATATAATAAAAATTTATTATACGTATAAGGAAACAAAATATTAATTTTTCAATCTATTTTATGAAAATAAATGTCCATTAAAAATATTTATTAATTATAAAATTGTACATAAACAATTACATTGCAAAAAACACCAACACATAATTTATAATTTTCAAAACAATTTTTCATTTATTCTTTTATATAAATATACCATATTTTCATTAATGATATATATAAATAATTTTCATTATTTTATTGGTGAGGATAATATTGTAATGGAATAATTACTAATTCTAATGGTTACATTAATATTCTAATGGTTATGTTAATATTTAATAATATATAATGGTTCATTGAAGTTTCATATTTAATTAAAAATTATTATTTTTGAAGATTATGAATTTAAAAGTGCCATAAAAATAAAAAATGGGGTGTTTAATTCCATAATATATCAAAACAATATCTACAATATTTCTTGAATATCACCTCATTAATTTAATTGTGTAGTTCTTCATTGGAAAAACCACTACTTCCAACGTATCCACTTCAAATTTTGGCTTTTTACAAATTTATGTTACTAGGAGATTATTCTTATTTATAAACACTTGTTATCTAGTTTCAATAATTATGATTTGATCTTCACATTATGATAAATTATGTTCCCATTATATTTATTCTGATCTAAGAACATGTGTTGGATCTGGCATGTAATTACATAAAAATATATGTATAACACATAATAAACATTGGATATAATTAGTGGCATTAGTAAATGGAATGATTTTGCAAAAATTATTTCCATAATTGTAAAAATACTAATTTAACTGGGGATTTGTGTCCATTTCTCTCAAAATCATATCACAAACTTCTATGGGGATATGTTTATGAAAACGTACACTCCCATATGAAACTCCAAGTCATTCATCATAATATTGGTATATGTCATTTTACTACTTTTAAATTCGATGATATGGGTTTAAAGTGATTTTATCCTTATTATTTTTTCCTCCACATGTTCATGGCTTATAAGATTCATTTCACCTAATTAACCCAAAAATGATAGTGTACTACATATTTTTTCATTTAACACATCATACAGTTCCATTTTTTAATTTAATTGAATATATTATTACAGGAACAATATACAATTGAAAAATAATGATCATACAATCCTTGAAAGTCAATTTTGAATGCTCTAAACATGTCTTTTAAAGTTAAAATAATCTTTCTAGACCACCATTTAGATTGAGGGAGATAAGTAGTACTCAAGTGATTCGCGGTATCCAAATAAATCTGAATAATATTCCATAATTTGGTTGTAAATCACCAATAATGGTAGAACAAAATCAATATTTGTTCACCATTATGATTTAAATAATAATTTTTATACAATCATTAATGATGATGAAATTTTAAATATTATCTTATTATGTGAAAATGTACATATTTAGTGTGTCCATCAAGAATTAATTAAATTTCAACATTAATTCATAGATTATATGATAATCTAGTGATTAAATACATAGTAATATCATCCCATTTCCATGTAGGAAAATATTATGGTATCATGACATCTAAACGTTGTTGTATTTAAACCTTCAATTTTTGACATACTAAAAATCCTAATAAGTAATTTTCAATTTCTTGATTTATATTATCCCAGCTAAAATGATATTTGAAAAATCTATACATAATCATGCTATAATAGTTTAGATATAAATGTAAGAAATAAGAGTCTTCTAATAATTAACATCTTATCTCATATATAGATTGAACAGAATGATTCTTCCCAAATTTCAATATATTATATTCATATATGATGTATATCTATTTCAAATTAATCACATTATAAATAGTATTTTGAAAATTCCTATTATACAAATGATATATTTTTATCTATTACAATAAATATGGTTTGGTAACTATTTGAAATGTTTGGGATGTTTCAATGTCCAGAATAATTAACAGAACGATCTTTATTATATCCATGAACATAGGATCCCTAAAAATACCTATTTTGTTCATAAATACATTATCATTCCTTCCTAATGAATCTACTACCATATTTTCCTTACATAGGTGGAAGTGTATTAAACTATCATAAATAATTATTAGCATGATCCATCGTTGTTGACTCTTGTTGATTTATTTCAATGAGATGATATATTTTAATATTATATGATTATTATTTATCTCACTTATTTCAAGATAATGATAGTGTCTCCATATCATCTGATAAAATATTACAATTGTTAACATAAAATCATGAGTTGGATAGTTCTATTCAAGATTTTTTACTACCATGATGTAGAGGAAATGTCATTATTATTCTACTTATGGATGAGTCCAATTACTTTCATTGATTCATCATTATATATAAATATTCACCATTTAACAATCATAGATTCATGATTGGAGCAGCCATTAATATCATCATTAACACATTAAAACATTGTTATCATCCCATTTTCCATATAATCATACTCATTTACATGTATTCTTGTTTAATGAGTTATAAAATTAGGAAAAAATAGAAATTAAGTTCCAATAGAAACCTACATAACCAATGACACTATGTATCTTAGTTATGTTTATTTGTGTAGTCCATTCCTTGCATGTCATGGTCTTTACAACATCAACTACATGTCCACTCATGGTGATAATAACAACACAAAATAATCGTTTTGAATCGATAATTCAAACTTATTGAACATCACATAAAACAATTTCAAATATGAATTTCAAAAACAATAATAAAATTGTTCTCACCTCCATCATGTATTTTATAGGACACCAATATATCATCAATGATAACCACAAAATAATTTCAAATATATTCCATGAATATTATGTTTATTAGATCCAAACAAATAGAGGGTAAAATAGTTAGTATAAATTTCAAAACTGTATGCTCGTAATGTACATTCCTAGTTTGATATTTGGACATTAGAATATCTTCCATATTCATAGGAAATTGATGATATCGAAAAGGATTATAATCCTATGAATAACATTAAGATTAATGTCGTTGAAAAAATATGCCGTTAATACAAGTAAATAAATATTTGTTCTTAATTCGAATTGAATTTCTCTAAATATATTCTACACACAAGCTCATATAAATATATTTCATCTTAACAAAACGAATAATAACCCCCTAGGTGAAAAACTATGGCTTACAAACGTTTTTGAACTTAATTACTCTTGTTTGATATTTAATTTTATTAACATCACTATAGAAGTTTTATATGTAGACTATGATATGGGCCATTAATCAGGGATTAAATCAAAAGAAAAATTAAAATTTCACTCTTGAGTTGGTTACCTAATTACTTGGTAAATACATTAATTTATTCTTATAAAAAACGAACATTGTTAATTTACCATCAAATTTTTTCGTTGGTAAGTTTTATGTTCTATTCTTCTCCAAGAATAAAATTTATTGTAGTTACTGTATGGGGATCCAAATAAGACTAGGATGATAATGTATCCACTCTAAAAATAATTAATTTTATATATTAACATATAATCAAAACCTAAACACTTTTTAATTAAAATTTTAAAATAAATTTTGATATCTATTACATACTATGGATTGTATCAAGATCAACCATATTTATGGAAAAAATTACAAATTAGTGCACATTGATCTATTTTAATATGAATAGATCGACACATATTTTTTTGAAACAATGATTCTACAATGAGTTCTGATAAAAAATTAATATTTTATGGTTAATTTGAAGTATGAAATTATTAATTAAAATTATTATTATAAAAACAATTCGATGATACAAAATAAAAAGAGCATTAGATATATTTCAGTATATGATTAATGTACTAGTTACCACATCATTACATAATTTAATCATAGCTATTGAGACTAAACAAGGAAGGTCTAATTCTCATGGCCTTTTCTAGAGAATGTTCCCCGGATGGAATCAAAAATCTCATAAATGATGTACCATATTCGTATAGATAAATAATTTCACATTACTGTCTTTTTCATTTTATTAAAATCACATTCCAAATGAAATTTTTCTATAAATTTTTAACAAACTCACTTTCCCAATTGAAATGTTCTAATATGAGTTTTTCCATAGTTATTGATTATTAGAAATTTTTTTATTTCCTTCCTCTATTTTTCCATTTTACTTTCCTAGAGTATTAATAATTAATCTTTCTAACATGATTCCCTTAAAATACTATAGAATAGAAAATTGTTTATTCTTCATAATGACATACGATACATTATCCTTGTGTGACAAGAATGATTGGGAGAGTGACCTTTGTTGAATTGGTCTTGGAAAATCAATGAAATTATCAATATTGATCATTGGATAATGTACATAGTCTATAGTATAACAAGATAACCTTTTATATTTGGCTTCAAAAATAGCATCATTTTCATCATCATCCTGTCTGTGACACTATAAATGTCTCAACCTATCATCACATAGTTTTCTATAGAAATATTTTTCCATTTAAATTTCATTAAAATCCATCTATTCTTTATTTTCACTTTCTCCATCCTCCTTTGTGTCTAAAATTAATGACCACCATTAATCCACATCAATCGATAGATGATAAAAACCCATGATAACAATATACCATTCATTATATCCCAATGTAAGAAATATCTCTTCTAAAGAACTTATCTATTTCTTAAATACCAATGTGTTTATATTCCCATTGAGTAATAGAGGTTTGTATCCCAGGAACTTGCCAAACATTGTTACATTGTGTTGTAAATCGATGTGCTTCAGGTAAGTGAGGTTATTTCAGACAATGTGAGACAATTTTTCTAGAAGAGTTATAATTTTTTCTTCTCTAGTTTTAGATTAATGTCCAAAATCATTATCATTAATATTATTGAAATCACTACAAGGAATAGATTCATTGACTAGGTTTACATTTCTTCAATTGTGCATCATTATTATACAATGTCATAAAATAAATTATTTTTTGAATATTTAAAACCATTGAAACACATTATGGAATACAATTATGAAAATCATAAATATTGTTACCTTGAGAATATTCTCAATGTTAGTTATAGGGTTATATTTCCTTAATCTATTTTTCACTAAATTTTGTTCCTAATAAAATTTCTCTAATATCAACACCAATGTCCAAGAGCCCAGTAACCTGGATGTCATTTCAAACATTTCTACATTGGTATATTGTATAGGTGATCAAATCACAAAGGAACATATGACATAGTATCATTGGAAAATAATATACAAACACAAGTTTTACATTTCCAACTGAAATTAAATTCAATTTATAATATCTATTGGAAACATCCATATTATCCGAAATTATCAATGGATGTCAGTCATAATACACTTCTCGACATCCTGTGGAATATAAATCATAATAAATTGGTGATATTAGATCCTTGGTATGGATAATAATACATTAGTGTGTATCTTAAATAAACATATACAACAACTAAAGGTGAATAATAGATAATACATTCCATTAAAACAAAATTTTGAGCATAATATTATAGGAATAACACCTCATTAAATAATTCCATATAAATAATTAGGTGGGAATAATTCATAAACATGAATATTATAAATGTTGAATAATCACATGGATTAAAAATAAAGAATATTGTAGCGAGAAGATGAATAATGTGAGATATCATAAACATAAAATCAAGGCCTCAAATAATAATGATATATCAATGGGTAAGGCCTTGACCAAAATATTTTGTAGTTTTTCTCTGTAGACCTAACGATGCATTGAGTGACTATAACAGGAACGACCCAACCCTTATTATTGATGAATTACTCTTTTGAAATTTATAAAAATCAATAAACACATACATTTATATAAAAAACTACATATTAAATTTAAATAACATCCCCAATCAGTATATAGAATAATAAATTTGAAAAACAACTATGCTGAATGGAATTAAAATATTAGTTCCCCAATCAAAATGATCATATCACATTCAATTAAATGCGGAAGATGGTATCATATCATATAATCCTATATTAATCATATTATTATATAATTGGAGATAAAATATTAAAATGAACAACCAACATTTTTTAAAATTTCTTAGGATAAATACACTTATTACGTTGGAATCTATTATTTTAAAAAACAAATAATTAAAAATAAAAAAAATATTTAAAACATTAAATTAAATTTATAATGGATTCATAATGGAATTAAGGAATCATTAATTCCAGAAGATCCACTCATCCCATATAAGGTTTCAAAAATAGAATTACATTGAACTGTGAAAAACAAATTTAGAATAGTGTTTTTCAAACAATGTGTGAGGATTATATACCACATAAATTTTATAATTATCATGTGAAACAATATAATAACACAAAAATAAAGATATTCAAGATAATATATATCAATTTGATTTATACATAAATCAAACACAATGAATTCTTGGTGAATGTGGAATATCTCCCATAAATAAATTTCATATGAGGATACCATTACCTTATCTATGAAAGGGTTATCCACAAGTAATTAACATCATGAATAATCAAACAAGATTCATTAATTACATAATTAACAACCTCTAACAATTATATAATATGTATTTTGGTTTAATTAAGTTCATTTAAAACAATTTCATTATGTTATATAATTTAATTATTTTTTATTGGACTGTTCATTTCATGGTTATATTTTTGGTTCCCTTTGAGTGTAAATATTATGGATATTTTCTAATGTAATATACAATATAGAAGTGTAATGTACTTCTATTATTATGATTAAATTATTATAAATATTTTTTATATATAATTTGGTAATTTTTTATGATGACGATTCAGTATATATAACATTATTGTAAACAAATTAATTTATTTTGGATGTATTTATGACCATAAAAAACTAGTTTTGTTTTATCCAAACCAATTTTTATATACTAATTACATAACATATAATAAATTTTCAGAAAAAAAATAATAATAAGCTTTAACAATGAAAATTGTTTTAGGACCACAGTTGATGGCCGTATTGGAAAATAAAAACATGTCATCCACCAAAGGGATGAGTCGACACCACATATACAAGGTTTTAATTTGAAGAATAATAGGAAAGTAGAAAAGACGTGATGATAGATATTACCATATCATGATAAATTTATTGTATATAAATGATAATACTATATTCATTTTATTATGTAATGATTATATTAGTAGAAGATAATAAAATATTATAAATCGAAAAAACGAGGGATGTTTTTACAAATTTTCGGTCACCTCCTTCGTAACATCCTTAAAAAACATTGAAATTATATTTTAGTGCACCTAGTAGGACCAAAATTTTGAAAGTTTTTTGGGAGTGGAATTCATAATATGTTAATCGAGATCCAATTATTAAATGGTGCATGGATAAAGAGTGGTGTGGTGTGGATGTTATAGTGGAGGAGGGGTGATTTTTTATTCATTTTTTTTTTCTCGATACTATCAATAGTATTGATTATTATGACTATGTAAAGAAAAAAGATAATGTTAGTTATTGATAAGGGCCACATAAATAATCCATTATTAAACCATAACTAATAAATTCCTTTATTATTTTATGATTTTAAATACAATAAATTATTATATTTTCCTACTCACAAAAAATTTATCTATTTCCAAAAAACCAAAAAATTATCCAAATTTTTTATATATAGCATTCAAATATGGACTCAATTATTTGAAAGTAATTATATATATATGATAAGATTAATTTATAGAAAAATTAATCCTTTATTCATAAAATATTTATTAAAATATTTTATCTAATTTTTTAAGATATGAAAAACAAAATCAGGAATCATAAAATTATAATATAATTATTATGAAACACATTATTAATTTATTATTATATATTATGAAAATATATTTTTTAATAATTATATTAATTATATTGTTTTAAATACAATTTAAGGTTTCAAAAAAAATAATAACACATGGCTTATCTTTATTGAAACAATTATTTACTTATTTCTTTGTATAATTATACTATATATACATATATGAGATACATAAATTTTTGTTATAATTTCATTTGTGAGGATATTAATCGAATTTCCATATTAATATTTGAAATTCATGCATCACGATTCAAAAATTATGTTAATATTTAATTTTCTGTTATAGTTAATTTATGTTTGGAGTTTCATGCAATGTAATCTATAAAATATTTTAAATTATAAGGGACATAGAATGAAATATCTGGGTGTTATACATTAGGTACACCTTCTTCACACAATGATAAGTGATACATCTATCGTTGGTCCATATGTGTTACACAAAAGAATGAAAATGTTATTTTAATCATTAAGTATATTATGATAGTTGAGTGTCGATAGAAATTTAATGTGGATTATTATCATAGTCTATTGGAATTGTAGAATATGTATCATAGTTCCTTATGTTTATTCGTAGGAAATGAATTATAAATATTTATCAAGGTAAAAAGTTGTCCCCAAGGGTTTTGATACAATTATAGATCCTATGGTGTGTTGGTGCGGTTGGTTAGAACATGGACTTTTGCTCATAGATGTACCGATTATATGATTTCTTCCATGGGTTATTGCTAATTATACATATAAATAACATATCATATGTTATTGATTTGGGTGGGATGATCTTCAAGGGTGGATCAACCACACAGGTACTACTACTATAAATCATGACTAGATAGAATAGAATCATGATTTGAGTGACAATACCATTGGTTTGAATTCACTAGCATCATTTCTGTGCAAAGCGGAAATCATGCAAATGTTACAGTCAGATTTAGACTCAATATCTAGACCCTTTAATTTTTAAAGAACATTTTTGGATTTAAATTTATCGATGTTAGTGGAAATTTAAGGACATGACCCTTCCATTTTATTTATTTTAATAACTATACATATCAATCAATAGATCATTACATAGGATTTGTGATGTGTTTGGGTGTCCTCAAGCCATATAATTAATATTGTATTAATATTAATATATATTAATAAACTATTATATAAATTCAAATAAATAGTAATTCTTATGTTTTTGTATATCAGGTGATAATCATAAGACCAAATTTGTTTGTGATATGTGGGGAATACACATTTTAAAATCCCATCCATTTCAGAATATGTACTAGAAACATTTACAAGAACTCTTCTTTATTGATGAGTACCTTTCATTTGTTTTTTAGATTGGAGTGTGTTTTGGTGAAAATTTGAAAAAATTAAATAAAGAGGAAACTGCATTATTGGCATACAATTTACCTTAATTATGCACCTGAACAAAGAAAACAATGAATCCATGGTTATATGGGGTTAACATAAATAAGGATATATTTGAAAATTTGTGTTTTCTAAAAGGAGAAAATGTAAACCCACTAGAATAGTTACATGGTTAAGTCTAACATTTAATGGAAAATGTTCACCCCAAGATGAAAACCATGAATACATGATTTTAATCTCATAAATTTTATTTAAAAAATTTCATGAAACCTGATCTTATACCTTTGAATTCCCTCTATTGACTCATAATCGATTTCATTCAATTATAGAGCCTCCTAGAGAGATTCAATGCCATTTCAATGTCCATTATTTGTGATTTGAAGCCTATATTGAAGAACTTCACCCATCCTGTCAAGAGGATCTTATCTCGTGTTGATCCATTCACATACCCATTGTCATCCCATATATTGTAGGGATGATCTTCCCTGTTTTAGATAGTCTTAGGGAAGGGGATCTAGATTTGGATTTCAGATATCTTTAATTGTTTAATCTTAATTTATGGATTGGGAATCATATATCATTCTACACCTATATTCTAATCAAATTGGTGATTCATTAACTAGATATAATTATCAAAAAATTGGGTTTGGTTGTTTACATTTCAAATACCAATGTATTGATTGAAATTATGTGATTCTTATTTTGGAATTTCTAATAGATTTTTATAAATTGATTTATTTATAGCATTAATTAATTTGTTAAATTATTTTAATAAGTGAGATGTGATGATGTGGATATTTGAAATTATAGATTTGAGATAATTAATTGTGGAGTTAATAATGATATATTGAGATATGTGAATTGATATAATAACTTGTGAAATTAATTATAAAATATTGTTATATCTGGCATAAGGTGAATAATTTTTCAACTAATTATCAAATATTGTGATTTTCAATTGGATATTTAATTGATGCACTAATAATCATATATTTAGAATATTAATTTGAGATAATAAATTTTATATTTGATAATGAAATATGTTTATTTATTACGTGATACAATTAATTGGTTAATTAATTCTGAAATATTGATATTGTGAATTGGAAAATTAATTGTTGAATTTATTATGAAATAATGAGAATGTTCATTTGAGATAATTAATTGCGGAATTAGTTCTAAGATATTGAATATTTTAGTTATTGAATAATTTATTGGGGAATAAATTATTAATACTGATGTTATTTATTAATAGTGTAATTAATTAAGTGGAATTATGTGATGAAGTAATTATTGAATTTTTAATGATATTGAGATTATAAATTAATTATTGAATAATATAATGGGATTAGAATGATTAACTAATTGTTCTAATAGTAATATAATTTAAGTGGATACATAATTATTGAATTTATTATCTAACGTAGAATGGTAACATAGATATTCAATATAATATTATGAAATTATGAATAGTAACATCTTAATTAAATTATGGAATTATGAATGTTAAGATGGTAATCCAAATATATTTTGATGAATAGTTACTATAGAATTTGCTCTTGAAATATGAAATATGAATGGTAACATGGGAATTAAATTATGAATTATGAATGGTAACATCGGAATTAATGTATTAAATATTATTGGTAACATTGGTATTCAATTTTGAAATAGGAATGATAATAATGAACTTCAATCATATGATATTATTTGAGTTTCCTTGGGAATCTGATGAAGTAACCCAGTTAAAAAATTATCTGAATAAAGTAAACTACTTACATTACTAATAATGATTTATTAATTATTAAAATGCATTCACTATATTGAATGGATATTGATTTTGAATCCATTATTGGTGGTCTACTGATGTGTATTCACACGTAGTTCAATAATTTTAATCAGTACTCGAAAATATTTAATGTTTATAAGATTGGTTAATGGATAGTACCAATGATATATGTATGAGTTTAGATGGAGCATGGTTGAGGTAACCATACGTGGTTCATGAACCCCTTGGGAGTTTATGGTGTCCTTAATTTTTATTTTTATTTTTAATTATGGAACATATTTTAGCATGACATGTCTAGTATTTTTTTGATATTGTATTTAATTTTTTTTTGTCTTGTGATAATGTATTATAATTGTTATGTTATAACATTACATGGATATTTTTTATAATTTAATGTTTCTATATTTATCAGATAAAGAGTGCATAGTCTCCGCATTATTAATTTTAGACCCTCAATCATATTTTGAATTCTCTGGCATATAGGTAGGTGTGCATGAGGTCATGTGATTGACTATATTGGGACATGTGTGTGTGGAACCCCGACCAGGATGTTTAAAAGTAGTATTAGAGCCTAGTTTTGGTTTCTTATATTTTTTCTTATTATTTGGTAAATGTATATTTGAGACTAGGAAGATCCATCGATTTGTAATGTTCTCATTCAAGGATGTAGCATCACTATGTATAATAGAGAACCTATGTACCTCGTTTAGGATTGATATTATTATTGTTTGATGATAGAGTTGAATATTATGTCATGGTGTGTGATATACATGTTGTGTTATGTGATAATTTTTTGTTAGATTTTTGAGATTTGACATGTGACATGATAAGTCAAGATAATTCGACATCTATGTATCATTATAGGAAGTCATGATTATTTTATAACATGTATCATTTTAGTCATGAATGGGAAAATGATATTTCTAATACATTATTGAAAATGACACATTTTTAACAAATTGTGAAATTCTAATAACAATGTTCTTAATAAAAAATTCATAACATGAAGATTATTCATGATTAGAATATTTGGAATTCATATCATTAAATAGAATTTATAATCTCTATACCCACTGATATCTTTGATTGAGAGGTTGTATATATATGTGTAGTGAATGAACCTTAATTTTGATCATGTGGTGGTTCAAGGGGAATAGACTTATGGTATAATATTTGGTTTTATCATCTTAATTAAATTAGATAATGCAGTGTTATGTTTCCTGAGGAATTTGTATGTAATTATAGATAAATTCCCCCTGATGACGATTTTTCCAAGGATTATAGAAGGTTTTGACTAGAAATTATCTGCATGTAACATATCCTAAGGTACAAATATTATTGGTTGAGGAAGTAGGTGAGATGATCTAAGAGAACATTTCACACTTAATCAAATTCATGGATTTAGATCAAGAGAGTGTTTATAAGAGAAAGAATAACATGATAAGGGAGTTTAAATTTTCGTACCCTCGTAATTTTACTAGATCAGGTAGACATGACTGAGCTATGTTCAAGGATGAGACTATTGAGAAAATACTATAGCTTGTGGAGAACCATGATGATAAGAGGGTTAAATTGTTTTCTAATATTTTTTAATGATCTGTGAAGTGTTAGTGGGATATTTTGGAGAACTCTGGTCATGGTATTGGTATGATATGGAATGAATTCTAGTATATGATCCTAGGGCACATCATTCCATATATGATGAGGTAGGAGAGCGCATATGAGAGCATGAGGTTGACTCGGTGGAGTATGTCCATAATCAAATGTATTTGATGTTTTACTGGTTTTCAGTTCATTTTTTTATGTAGAAATGTTGATGAGATATGTTTGGTTTTAAATTTTAAGGATAATATTAAATGTGATATTATGTCCCATGTGAACATCTTTTAGATAAAGAAGTTTGTCGATGTTGTGAATCATGATCTCCTAGATGAGGGGAACCTAAAGGAGGCTTCCAGTGTATAAAAATTAGTTGTTTCTAGATATCTATAATGTATGTATTCTGAGAGTCGGTATCTTTAATATGACAGTGTTATTTAGGGTTATATTAAGGGGAGTATCAAGTGGGAAGGGTCTATTACACATTACCTTTTCTATGTGATATGTCAGATGTCTAGTAGGTGAAGAAACATTAGTATATATTGTGTCTGACCACCTATAGATAGTCATGTTTGCATTATCATAGGAAATATAAATAAATTTTGTACGACATAGTGGCATATGGTAAGTGAGGCTATAAATAATATTAAAAATATTATAGAAGGGTATATTTTAAACTATATTAGGATGGTATCTAGATTTCTAATGGACATGGATATAGAGATAAAGGACTTGGACCTTCTGAGAATGAGTGCCCATACCAACATATTATTGTAGCTCCGGGAGTCAGAATGCATCACATGATAGAGGGGAAGGACAATTTAATATAGTGAATTTTACACTTTTGGATAGATAGGATGGATTGTCGATAATGAGACTAACCATTCATGTATCGTTTACATAAATTGGTGCCTCATTTCATACTGATGGATCGATTAATAATGTTTATTTGTATATTAGATGGAACAATACAAGAGGGGGTTAATTATAGGTTTAAAAACTTTTTTTTTAAACACTTAAGATATTAATTTAAAAGATATTAAACTAATACAAATACAAACACCCACAATTGTATTGAATATAAACAGTATGATCTAATGTAATACTAATGAAATGTAAAACAACTGTATTCGAGATGAACACAATAATCAGAGTAATATAAATATGATTGATTATACCTTAAAGCATATTGAATCAATCAATAAAATATCTAATAGAATGATTGTAATTGAAATAATTATAATTGAATATGTAATGAATAAAGGAAACAATAAAAAATCCTTTCTAATACATGCTGCAGCGGAAAAGTAAAAGTATTACAAATCTTTTCACCCAAAGAGAATGGTTATCCTTTCACCTAGGATATAAGGTCTGTCTCACCAACACCTTGGTATGCCCTTGATACGATGATCAGAGCATCTATCTGCCTATCCCTGGTAGCCCACGATATGATGATCGGACCGTCTGTCTGCATATCTCCAACATCCCTCGATTTTTTAGGTAATTGGCACCTCTTTCTTTCAATCACTTGAAAGCCCTCAATATGATGATTAGATGCACAATGCAGATGAGAGAAGTCACAATGTCTCTCTCTAGAACTTCATAGAAGTAGAGTATCACGATTGTTCCCAAGTATCTCCTATCAGCTTCAAATGACCTCTTATTTATAGGCCTCGGGTTCCATCAGTCATGTTTCCTCCAACAGTCATATTTCTCCGAAAAACTCTGAGGGACTTGAACACCTATTATTATAATTGTCATATTGAAACAAAAAGCACGACATTGTTTTGATTAGTTTGTAACTAACTCAACGACATCGTTTTTGTTAAAACATATGATATATGATCAAGATAATCAAGACTACGATTTATATGAAACATATGTTTTGGACTAAGTACCAGAACATGTACGTAATGAATTTTATGAGTAGCAGAGTCAATCAAATTTCCATATTCAATACGATCAGCATTGTACGATCGGCATGGTCAGTATGATCAGAATTGTATGATTGACATGGTCAGTACGATCAGCATGATCAGTACGATCAGCATGGTCAGTACGATCAGTATGATCAGTACGATCACCATGGTTAGTACGATCAACATGATCAGTACGATCACCATGATCAGTACGATTAGCATAGTCAGTATGATCAGCATGTTCAGTCTGATCAACATTGTCAGTACGATCAGCATGCTCAGTAAGATCAGCATGATCAGTACGATCAGTATGATCAGTACAATCAGCACGATCAGTATGATCAGTATGATCGGTATGATCAGTATGCTCAGTATGATAAGATAAAGATGATAAAGGAAATTTTTGATTTCCAAAACAAGATATAAATGTCAAAAGATGACTTTTGACTCAACAATCTCCCCCTTATTGGAAAGTAGAAATCAGAAAATAAAAACTAAAAGATATACTTATCTCCCCTGCGTTATTGGAAACTCTTATGAATAAGAAATTTAATACAACTAACTCCCCATTGGGTATGGACTTTCCTAAGGATTTTATTCGTAGATTTTACTTAAGTGTTGTAAAGAACTCTTCCCCTTGATAAAACATTCTCCCCCTTTATTAACATTCTCCCTCTTTGTGATTTACAAAAACAAAGGGGTAAACTTGAATTTTCTGAAAGAGTTAGAAAATAAAAAAAGGAAAATGGATAAAAGAAATTTCATTACGATAACAATCAAGGCCAAACATGAAAATAAATACAACTAGTTTGTTTTCTCATTCCTTCTAATTTTTGATAAACTCATGATGAACTATCTTCATCCTTTTTATCTCCTTCTGGTCATCAGAAATAGAATCACTCTAAGATCTAAGATGGTCTTGTTGATCGGCAAAGAGTTGATCCTGATTTCTGATTGTCTATTCTTGAACTCTGATTACTTCTTCTAGAGTATCAATTCTATCTTGAAAATTCATGTTATCATTGGATAACCCAGAGTTCTGTTTCTTCAAGAGAACTATTTCATCATTGAAAGATGAAACCTTCGAAAAATCATCCTGAAAGGCATTCATTCTCTCTTGCAAGTCTTTTACAGATGGAACATCGACTCGTTGGGAAGACAAAAGATTCAACCATTCAAACATTTCTTTCTCAAGCATATTGAAATCAATTGAAAGCTCATTTGACAGCCTTCTTATATCTTCAATTTCTATCTAATGATTATTGACTGAGCTCTCTATTTTATACGACCACTTGGTCATCTTGTTGCAGGCCTTCTTATGGGCAGCTGAACATTTTGAATGAACTTTAAAATTGGCTTCGACTGACAAAACATTCTTTCTTAATTCTTTTACAGAACCAAAATTCTTTTTTCTGATTGTCATTAATAAAATCAATAATCCCTTCTAGCCTAGGGAAATATGGAATGGTCTTCTCAACCCTTATCAAAACATGGTCAATGTAATCACTCTTCTTGATAGAGATTGTGTGTTCTGAATCAGTAACTTTATCATACGAAGCCAGTTCATTTGATCAACTTGAGTCTACAACTGAATGTTTTCCTTTTTCTTTTTCTTTCTGATTTTTTTCTTCTTCCACTTTATCACTGATGAAAATAACTTTATCAGTGTGATAGGAATGAGCAACTTGCTTTACTTGAGACGAAACTCTATACAGAGTTTCAGATGATTGAAAAAGTTCTTGATCGGCATTAGGATCTTGTTGAATACCTTCACATTGATTTTGAACCAATTACTCTATACTCTTCTTCGAACATTGAAGAAATTCCAAAAGAAAATCTCCTTCCACTTCATAAACTTCTTGTATCTCTTATAACATTTTTTTCCTTTTTCTTTCTTAGGAAGACTCTGTACGATGGGCTATTGATGAACTTCTTCCATTACTTGAGCACTCGCATCCTCAACCATATTCAAGACATTAGAGATATCAAAGACTTGAGCCTTTCTTTTCAAAAAAATTTTCTTTTTCTTTTTATCTTGAAGGGTTTCATATACCCTAAATCTTTCTGCAAACACTTCGGCTGGATCAAGTTCAATGTTTGGATCATCTTCCTTTCTTTGTTCCTTATCTTTTCTCCATTTGGCTACAACTTCTTTACTGTACTTTGGCTTCTTCTTAGTCTTTGAGATGGTTTGGGGATCAGACTTTAGAGTAATACCAGCAGATTGAATGTCTTTGGCTGGCATAGGTGCCGAATAATTATTTGGAGATTCAACTTCTACATCCTTAACAATAAGTTTTTAATTCTGATCAAAACAAACATTCAACTTCTTAAAAGTACTTTTTCTAATCCAGGAGGGCTTCCAATCTATCAGATTTCCTTTCAAAGGAATGTTGCAAAACTTCATACTCTCGAGAATAATCATTGTAAGGATGGCTGGATACATAATCAAATGAGATTTGATTGCCCCTAACTTTACATTCTTTATTATTTCGAAAACATATCCCATGAGATTCACTTTTATCATGTTGACAAGATAATCCAACATGAAGATATTAGAAACTTTCAGAGTTTCTCTAACCCCATTTCATGGAATAAGAAAACCTTGCATCCATAAAGCCATAAACCTATTGTCCGGAGAAAGATGAGCCACTTTCCTCTTCTCTTCATTTACAACAAACAAAGACTTCTCGGCACTTTCTTTATTAAATGTACCGACCTCTTCTGGTAGTTTATGGGATGGACAGAAAGAATGGCCTTCAATCGGGACATTCAGAAAATGATCCGCTTGTTTCACAGACATATATAACTTTCTATCATACACAGAAAAATTGACAGTCATATTCTTATCATAAGATACAGTTTAATAAAACTGACAGACCTCATCAAAGTGAACCGGATCCTGAGAAACAGGCCTTTAAACACACTAATGCTCTCATCCTTGAAACAATATAATCATCTTGATAGTAGAATCATATGAATCATATAAGTAAGGGGAATCTATCCTTTCCCATAAAAGGTATTTTTTCGAGAACGCCTTGGAATACATATCGACATGAGTGTTGGAATAAGACTGAGACATAGGGATTATGCCGATAAAAGATCATACGATGACTTAAAAATAGTGAGTAAGAGCTTAGACGTAGATCCTGGAAAAAATGATGTGGGTTTGGGGAGGGGGGTTTCTATATATTGGTGAGAAAAGGGTGACCGTTGATCTTCTATTGTCAAGATTAGAGGAAAAAAGATCAATGGTTAGGATTAAAACAAAAGTAAAAAAAATAAAAAAAATAAAGTACCTGCTGGATAACGTATGGTAATTGTTGGTTTTAGTAGAGTTCAAAAGAAAACACAAAAATACGTAAAGAAAAAGAATATTATCAATTGTCATGCCGATGAAAAAAAACTCATTACCATTAAATGAAAATCCGATGGAAAGAAAAGTTGTTACCATGAACTGACAATACGATGGATAAAAAAGTTGTTACAATGAACTGACAAGTCGATGGAAAACAAATTTGTTACCATGAACTGACAAGCCGATGGAAAATAATATTATTACTATGAACTGACAATATGATGGAAAACAAAGTTGTTACCATGAACTGACAAGCTGATGGAAATATATCTTATTACCATGAATTGACAGTACGATGGAAAACAAAGTTTTTACCACGAACTGACAAGACGATGGAAAAATATATGCTTACCATGAACTGACAGTACGATGGAAAACAAAATCCTTACCATCATCGGATAATACGATGGAAAAGAAAATCATTACCATCATCGGACAATAAGATGGAAAAGAAAATCATTACCATCATCGGACAATATGATGGAAAAGAAAATCATTACCATCATCGGACAATACGATGTAAAATAAAATCATTACCATCATCAGAAAACACGATGGAGAAGAAAATCATTACCATCATCTCAAAATACGATGGAAAAGAAAATCATTACCATCATCAGACAGTACTATGGATAGAAAGGTAAATAAAAACAAAAATTTCAATAGAATAAACAAATAGGTAAATATTACGATAAAACTGTCAATACGATAAAATAAAAAATAGTGAAAAGGAAAACACCGATAGAAATGTTCTCGCCTTTCTAAGAGGAGTTATTTAATGTTAGGAGAATTGCAAAACATGACGTGGATATGAATGATTATTTTAATGTAA
Source organism: Viscum album (assembly GCA_963277665.1). Classification (NCBI taxonomy): domain Eukaryota; kingdom Viridiplantae; phylum Streptophyta; class Magnoliopsida; order Santalales; family Viscaceae; genus Viscum; species Viscum album. The sequence goes on along the minus strand of OY728129.1, from coordinate 607,038,831 downwards.
TCATTCCTAGCATCTGTTTTATAAAGTCAAATATATTGGAAGGTAATGGTTTTGTAAAAATGTCAGCAAGTTATTCTTGCATTCCGATGAATTTTAAAACAATATCTCCTTTTACAAAAAAAAAACATTTGAAACAATATTACATATGACAACAATATTACCTTGAGCATTATCTCCGAAGGTAACCCTTCCACCTTTTGTTTTGATATCATTTTCAAAGAAATCATTGTTACCCGTCATGTGTTGTGAACAACCACTATCTATGTACCAAATATTCTTGTTGGTACACTTCTCATTTTCCAGAAAAAGAAACAATTAGTTTTTTGGAATCCAAACTTGATTGGATCCATAATGGTCAGATAATAGAATTTTAGGATTCCAAATTTGTTTTGAAAAATGAGCTTTATGAAATCCAAAAGATTGATTTTTGTTAAGAGAACAGTCTTGTTTCCAGTGTCCACCACATTGGTACTTAGAACAAAAAGAGGTTTTGTTGTAGAAACAAATAGTTATAATTAAAAACAGGTTTGGAATGAGTATAAGCAAGTCCAGAACGATTTCTCAAAGGCCGGATTTGGGAATACATTATGTCAAAATTTTCTTTTCCATAATTAATGTTCGACAAACACTTTTTCAAGGAAAAATTTTTTGTCTTTAATTTCTCAACCATGTTTTTATCCTAAAAAACAATTGATTTTGAGCTAGAGTTACACTCTAAAACATTTCTCTTATAAAGTTAATTTCCTAGATCCATAGAAAGATTATATTTATCAGATTTGACTTTCTCAAGGGTTTTTAGAATATTTTCAAAATCCGTTGTTTTCATATCAAGATCATTAGAAAGATCTGATACTTCTTTAGTTAAAACAGAAATTCTAGAGTTTTCCTTCTCAAGCTTCCTCTGGAGTTTAGAATTTTCATTTTTGTGTAATTTATAAAATCTAGATATTTCATCAAAAGGAGTTAATGTATCATCTTCTAATGATGAATATTTATCATTTGAAGATTTATAATATCTATTATCAGTATAATTTTTATTTAAGGTGACATTTTTAATAGCTTCAGCATTGTGTACCTTGGCCATGAGACAATGATCTTCAATTGGTAGTCTTGCTAGAAGTCCAACATTTCTCTGGCCTGAGGACTCATATTCTGAAAAATCGTCTGTATAATCACTACCACTTTCACTCCACGAATCATTTGCCTTCAAGACTTTATTTGCCTTTGTCTTGTAAAACATTTTCTTGTTTCTTTCAAACAGTTTTTCCTTTTTCTATTTTCGCTTTAGTGATGGACAATCAGGCCTTATATGACCTACTTTCTTACATTCATAACAAGTTACCTCTTAATATTTTTTGTCCTTCCTATCTTTCTTTTTGAATATATATTGGAAGTCATTCTTTCCCACAATCTTCTTCATCCTTCGAGCAGGATTGGATAACTCATTATCTGAAAGATCACAAACACTTGAATTAGATATCACAACTTTCTTGGGTTTGGATCTTGTAATCCTTTCAGTTGTTTTAGCTTTAGATGTAAAGTCTACACTTCCATTCCCATTCTAAATCTTGTGGAAATCAGAATCTCTTTTAATTCTTGTCTCGTGTTGTAAAAGAGTTCCAAAAAGTTCATCAGGAGTAATCTGGGAAACTTTTATATTTTCATAAATAAATTTCCTTTTTGAATCCAATTCATTCGGCATTATATCTATAATCTTATATACTAGAGCATCATCAGGGCCTTTTTCACCCATTGATTGTATGCTGTTGAAAATTTTCATAAACCTTTGTTGCACTTTACATACTGGCTCTCCAAACGGAAAAACAAATCCATGATACTCAGCTCGAAGCATTGTTCTTCATGTTTCTATAACATTGGATGAACCAAAATGAGTGACTTCAAATTTCTTCCAAATACAGTTGGCTGCTTCACATGAAGATATCTGGATTTATATATTTCTGGTCACAGAGAATAATAAATTATTGTGTACCTTGTAATTTAGTTGATATTCTTGATTCTCTTGGTTATTGAAAGTACTGAATTCTTTGTCAGGAATTTTGTAACCTTCATTAAGCATAATAAATGTTTCTACACCGGTATTGATAACGAACGTCTTCATACGATCTCTCCAGTACTCAAAATCATTTTTATCAAAGATAGGTGGTCTAGAAGGATTTAGATTGTCAATTGACCCAATATTCATTCCTGCCATCTAATACAAAAAAAACTTTTCCACTACACACGTTAGTGTAGTAAGTAATTGAAAATAATGTTTGAAAGAAATAGAACACGTAATAAAAAAAAGTGGAAAACCTCCTCTGATACCAATTGATGGATCGATTAAGAATATATATTTTTATATTAGATGGAACAATACAGGAGGGGTGGGGGTGAATTGTAGGTTTAAACACTTTGTGTTTAAACACTTAAGAGATTAGTTTAAATGATATTAAACTAATACAAATACAAACACCCACAATTTTATTGAATATAAATGGTATGATGTAATGTAATAATAATGAAATGTAAAACAATTGTATTTGAGATGAACACAATAATTAGAGTAATATAAAGATGAATGATTCTACCTTAAATCGTATAGAATCAATCAATACAATATGTAGTAGAATGATTTTAATTGAAAAAATTATAACTGAATATGTAAAGAATAAAGGAAACAATACAAATTACTTTCTAATATAAGCAGTAGAGGAAAAGTAAAATTATTACAAATCTTTTGACCCAAAGAAAAGGGTTATCATTTCACCTAGGATAAAAGTTCTGTCTCACCAACACCTTGGTAATCCCTCGATACGATGATCGGAACGTCTGTCTGCCTATCCCCGACATCCCTTGATACGATGATCAGAACGTCCGTCTGCTTATCCCCGACAGCCCTCGATTTTGTAGGTAATCGACACCTCTATCTTTCAATCACTTTAAAGCCCTCGATGTGATGATCGGACACACAAAGCAGATGGGAGAAGTCACAATGTATCTATCTAGAACATGATTTTTGTAGAGTATCGTGGATGTTCCCAGCTCTCTCTTTTTAGCTTCAAATGACCTCCTATTTATAGGCCTCGGGTTCCAACGGTCATGTTGTCTCCAACGGTCATATTTCTCTGAAAAACACGGAGGGACATATACACCTGTTATTATAACGGTCATATTGCAACAGGAAGCACGACATCATTTTGATTAGTTTGTAACTAACTCAACGACATCGTTTTTGTTAAAACATTATATATATGAACAAGATAATCACGAGTACGATTTATATGAAACATGGGTTTTTGACTAAGTACCAAAACAAGTATGTAATGAATGTTTTGAGTAGAAGAGTCAATAAAATTTCCATATTCAGTACGATCAGCATTGTACGATTGGCATGGTCAGTACGATCAGCATTGTACTATTGACATGGTCAGTACGATCAGCATGATCAGTATGACCAGAATGGGCAGTACGATCAGCATGATTAGTACGATCATCATGGTCAGTACGATCTTCTTGATCAGTATGATCAGCATGATCAGTACGATCAGCATCGTCGGTATGATCAGCATGGCCAGTACGATCAGTATGGTTAGTACGATCAGTATGCTCAGTACGATCAGTATGATCAGTATGATCAGTATGATTAGTATGGTCAGCATGATCAGTACGATCAATATGATCAGTATGATCAGTATGCTATGTAAAATACGATAAAAATGATAAAGGACATTTGTGAGTTCCAAAACAAGATATAAAAGTCAAAAAGGTCTGTTGACTCAAAATATACTATTGTATCTTATACATTAATTTTTGCATAATTTGTAAATGTTTTGATCCTTGAGGGGGCGTTCTTGAGATGGGTGTTAACAATAGACCCATCACTAAGAGTACATTATAGAGACATTGTCTTATGTAAGGGATGTTATCTCGAGGTTGGGGAGTATCATTTTCATTGGGATCCCTATATTGTTGATTTTTTAGGATTTGACCTAATTACGAGCATTGACATGTTAATATCATAATGGGACCACATAGATTATTATAGAAGTATATTGAATATTACTTAACATAAGGCTAATAGTATATTCAACGTGGACTATGGGATAACCAGAAAGACCAAGCATTGACGATTAATTTGAAATTGGGAGATCTAACAACCATACTTGACAGTCTCCTTATAAATGATGGTGGTGTAAAACAAGATGTATTTATACATATAGGATATTGATGTCAAAATTTGTTTCATGATTATTTCCATGGATTCCACCATAGTGAGATGTTAAATTATCAATTAATATCATTTTTAGGGGATGATCCAGTTTCTACTCCACCAATAGGAATAGTACTAATAGAGCTTCATGAGATATCCACTTAGATGGAGGAGTTTGTGTATAAGGAGTTTATTTGACCAATTATTTCACCTTTGTATCCTCTAGTCTAATATTTTATGAAGAATAATATAACAATGTGATTATTTTTTTATTACCAGATGGCAGACTACGAAAATGAAAATTGGTATCCACTTCTATGTGTTAGTGATATTTTTGTCTAGTTGAGAGGATCTTGTGTCTATTATATGATATAATTGAGGATAGGGTATAATAGGTTGAGAGTTAAAACATTTTCATATAGAAATGATTTCATTCATAAGTAGGCATGGATGTTTTGAGTTCATTGTAATTTCTTTTGGGTTGAAAAATGTACAAGTACTGTTTATGGCCTAGATGAACAGAACCTTCCATTCAAACCAAGGAAAGTTTGACGTAGTGTTTCTGGATGACATCTTGGTGTACTCCAAAAGTCATACTGATAATTCCCAACATCCTCACATCATCATAGGTAGAATGAGGGAGTCTCAGTTATAGAAAAAGATATCAATTTTCAGTCTTTTATTAACCATGTTAACTTATTTGGTCACATCGTCTATCAAGAAAGTGTGTATGTGGAACAAAATAATGTTCAAAAAAATGTATCTTTGGAGTATCCCATGAATATATTTTATATTCATAGATTCATGGGGTTAGATTGATTTTGTTGGAGGTTCATCGATGAATTTCCCATTTTATCTCTCAACATTCAAGATTTATCTATAATGGGATAATATTTTAATGGTAATAATCACGTGACAATACCTTCTAAGATCTTAATCAGGATTTGAAATTTTCACCAATCACAATCCAACACAACTAGGTGGGGCGTATATGTTTTATTGTGATGCTTTGGGGAGTAGACAAGGAATTTTGTTGATGTGTGGGATAGAGTTGTGGTGTATGTGTCTCAGAAGTTGAGGCAACATAAATGAAATTATTCGACCCATGTCCTTGAGTTATCCATATAGGGTTATGATTTGAATTATTTAATGAGTTATCTGTTGGATTAAATGTTCACTATGTATACATATTACATGATCATAATGAATAATTTTTGACATTGATATTTGAATCTCCAGATGAAGAATTGTGATCAGTATATTTATTTGTATGACATTTATCTGTCATATATTACCATATATAATTGTGTGGCTGACACATTGAGAATGAAGACAAAAACATATATAGTTTAGGAGTCTAGTGATATGTGGGATATAGTAACATCACTTAGTAATATATATGTTGTATTTTAGGATAGTCAATAAAAGATTAATCTCACATAAATTTCAGTACAGTATACACTTTTGAGCCATAATAGTGATAGGAAGTATGTGGATCAGGAGTTCATGACCATGAGAGAGAACCAAGATAAATGAGAGTAAACTTATGATTTGTGAATAGTTGTGGCTGATATCATCCATGTTATCTATTATGTTGTAGTGACTATAATTATGTTAGAGGAAATGATATAGGAATTTCATGACTAAATATGGAAGGTACATCCAGGTGTGAAAAAAATATACCATGGCCAATGATGACTATTTCTATTTCCCAACATGGAAAATGAGATATTAGGGTTCATGATAGGATGTTACACCTATTATTAGGTGATGGTTGAGAATGAATGACCAAGTTGATTTTTTGGGTCATTTAACATTTTTTAATGGATGTAGACAGATATGAACATTGAATTTATGGTGAGACTCTTGAGGAATCCTTGAAATAATGAAGCAATTTGTGTTAATATGGACATTTTTAAAATGGAAGTTATTTTTTTATCGGTAATGGAGACTTTCTCAATTATGTATTTGGGGAGTATTACATTCGAGATATACTCCATCTAAATAAGGTTTTCAAGCAATATTGTTTTATACCATGAAAAATATTTTATTTTCTACTTATATAAGTGCTTAATAAACGATGTTAGTTTGTATGTTATTCGAAGAATGTATTTGTACATAGAGAAATATTTGAAGTTATATTGTAATATAAAAGTGGTTGTAGATATGTTGCGATTATTTGTTCAATATTTTAGTGGGTCTTGGTAAAACAACCTAGAACATGTGAATTTCTCTAATAAATATATTTTTCTGGAACCTATATAGATGGACCCATATGAGGATCGTTATTTTGGGATATAAAAATCACCTCAATATAGTTTTGAAAATTGTGCGTCTTTGTTGTTTACACAGAGTCTTATGAAGGAGATATCAGAGTAGGTGAAACTTATTTGAAAGCATAATGATACAAATCAGAGTAGACAAAAGTCATGTGGTTATGTAAATAAACAACCCATATTGTTTATAGTGGGTGATATTATGTTCCTTTAGTTTTTTTCTAGACTGGGCCACCGTATGTTATAAAGGCATGGTATGTTAGAACCCAGTTTCTTTGGATCATTTGTGGTTGTGGAGAGAATTGAGTGAGTAAAGTAATGATAGAATATTCCAAAGATATTCATTGCTATTCATGATGTTTTTCTGGTGTCCTGATGTGAGGTTATCACCTCGATAATTATAATGTGATTATTATATATGATTTCTATCTTGTGATAGATCCATCCTTTGAGAAGAAAATGATAAATGATTTTGATCTCAGTGAGAATGTATTTTGAGGAAGGACTGGGATGATAGTTTGTGTATTTTTTCATTATTGAAATGTCTTTGAAGAAACTTGGTAGATAGAAAAAGATAGGAGGGCTAAAGGGAATGGTCATTTTTAGTTGGAATATTGGATATTCTTCGGAGTACAGCTTGATGATATGATGTTATAAGTTTTGGAGATTGAAAAAACTCATCAAAGTCTAATGATTTGTGGGGAAAATTTACATATACTATTGTTTATAGTATTGATTACATCTCATTTTGGTTTCAACTTACTAGTTTTTGGGTGTAAATTTGAAAAAAGAAGAAGAAATCATGCAGTATAGGTTTGTCTCATAGTTTACCATAACATTACTCCTTGGACTAGTAAAACCTAAATCCCTTTAAAAAGGTTCCATTCACAACTAGAATCCATGTTTTTTAAACCATGGACCCTAAAAGGAAAAATTTTTCACCCTGTAGAGATGGAAAATGTTTCTAGGAACATAGTTAGAGGAAATTGTTTACCCAGATTAGCAAATCATGTATAGTATAATTTAATCCATTCATTTTTTTATAGAAAAATTCTAACACCATTATTATACCCCCGAATTCAAGGGCATTATACGTAATGGATTTATCTCAATTCCAAATAATCTATATGGTATTACATGACATTCTAACCTCCGTTATTGACGATTCTAGGCATGAATTCATGATATTCACCCGTTTTGGGATGATTATCTTATCTCGTTTTGTTCCCATTATCTTTATCATTATTCTCCCATCCATATTAGGGTTGTTATTCACTATTTTTATTAGATTTAGATATAAATTTTTGGTTGTCGATCTATTGATGTGGTTCATGATCTATATTGCAGGGATCATGATTTTTTCCATACTAATTTTGGGTTGTAGATTTGGATCTTGTTTTATGTCATTACTCTATAGAAAATGAGGATTAATCTATTGGTGAATATCCCCACATAATTTAGGGTGGTGTTCTATAAATATAATCACATTTTTATTATTTATACTATGTGTTTATATTTATAGTTATGTTATTAGATTTTTAGAAATGTATTTTTTGATTGAATTAATTAATTTAGTGAATCAATTAGTTAATAGTGATGTGAAAATGTGGATATTTGAGATTATATATTTGAGATAACAAATAGTGGAATTAATTATGATTCATTGAGATCCATGTATTGAGATAAATAACATTGAAACTCATTATGAAATAATTTGAAGTGTAACATGAGACAATTAATTTACGAATTAATTATAAAATATTTTATTATTTAATTGGATACAGAATTGTAGAAATAATTATTATATGTTAAAAATATTAATTTTTTATAATTTATTTTGGAACTAATTATGATATATTGAAATTTTTGAATTGGGATAATTAATTATTTAATTAATTTTAAGATATTTAGATTTTTAGTTGGATAATTAATTATTGAATTGTTTATGTTATATTGAGAATAATAATATCAGATAATTAATTGTGTAAATAATTAGGGGATTGATGTTCTAATTTAAATTGGAAAATAATTAATGTGGATATTGTAATTACGTAATTGTTAAATTGTAAATGATATTAAGAATATAAATTTCTTTTAGTGTAATTGTAAACTAGTTGTCAATTTAGTAATTAAATTTACATTACGCATAATTAATTAATTAATTAATTGTTTATGAATGGAAACATGGATATTCTAAAATATTTAATGAAATTATTAATGGTGAAATGGTCATTAAATTTTGAAATTATGAATGGAAACATTGTCATTCAATTTTTTAATTATGAATGGTAACAATGCAATTCAGTATATAATTATTAAATATGATTGGTAACATGGCGAAATGTGAAAAAATAATTTTGTTTTGGATTGAATTTTAATATTCCAAGAACATGATTGATGTGATGACATCCTATCTGTATTTCCCTTCCATTTCTCTAGTATGTACTTCTAATCAATCTCTTCCATCATCTAGGGACCTTTAACATCATCAATTAAATTGGAATATGTTTTCTCCATCATTCAAGTATGTTTTCTTCATAACTCATTCATCCAAAATGGACTAAAAAATTTCCCAGAATTTTTATACTATTATTCTTCCCAATTTCATTTCAATCATTCCTCTTATGATAAATATATTGTATCCTTTCATGGATCTTCCAATCATCTTCAATAAAACCTTGTAGAATTATTTGGGATCAATAATCAACCTCTACGTCTTTTCCAATGCCTTTTCAGCCCTTGTACTTTTTTTTGGATAATGTTTCTATTCTTAAAAACATTCATTTTTAGGCTTCACAAGATTATTTCTTCTCTTCATGGAGCAATATCCCTCATTATGTTTTGTGAGGGAGGTTCACTAATTTATGATAGTTGAAGAATTCCCATAAATAATATTATTCAATATTGGTGATATGTATTTTCCTTCCTAGATACCCACATTCTTTCATGTATATTAGTTTTCTCTGATATATTGAGAACATGTTGGGCTCATTGTTTTGTGGAAATCATTGGTCTCCAATCCTGGAAGATCTGATGACATCCTAAACTAGGGTAGATTTTGAATTTTCACAACTACATTCTTCTAATATTCTGATTACAGTATAAGGGATTCCATATTGGTCACAGCCCTAGATTAAGCATTCCCAACCATGATTTTGTTCTATCTTCCTCCTTCAAGGCCATGTGATACCTGAATATCAGATGTATTAATAGTCGAAGTCCCATGATCAGTTTATGATTATTCATGCAGATATTGTACCGTCTGCATTGCAAGTATATCATTTTTATTGGTCAGATGTGGATCCTAGATGACAAGGGGATTGTGTGTTGCTTTCTTCCTTTTATCTAGACATTCATGGTTCTACTTCTTCTGCATATACCTCACTGGATACCCTCATATAAGAAAATTTCGACATGATTTCATATCCCCTCATAGTTATTGCAAGGCTCCTATTCCTATTATGTTTTGTGACCTTCATAAAAAATTAATCCTTTCATAGGGACTTATTTTACGTCAAACATCCTCCCCAAGAGTGCACATCGTCATTACGGAGTTTTACCTAGAAGACTCTTCTAATAATATTCTGAAAGCCTCTACTCGAGTTAAAAGTTCTACCTCCTCCAATTTATGTGTGTAATTCTTGGGCCCTCCCCGTGTGTAATGACTTCATAATTAACCTAATACATTGGTGTCTAAAATGAACTCTTCATATCCTCAGAATCATTATTCCACAAATGTTGTTCATATATGATCTCAATCGATGTACAAATTGAAAACTAGGTCTTCTATGAAATTATATTTCCATGATTATAGTCATTGTGGTAGAGAACTATTTCATTGATGATTAATCTCTTCTTCTAGAATACATGTAGTTTAGGATCATGGGTAAAATCATATTTCATAACCAATAAGTTTTGTTTTCACTCAGTTCCATTAGTTTCATTTATGGAACCCAAACATGAATCATAAAAAATTTAAGGACTTTCCTCATCATTGGAATGTAAAAAATTTCTTAAATAGATTCCAAGAAAAATCTCATATCTAGAATTTCTAGAAATATATATTTTTTGTTGATTTTATATCCTCATATGAAAAATGTGTCGAATTAAATCATTTAGTGGGATCTATCACGATATTTTGGTTATCAGTCTATGAAGAATGTGACAACCAGTTCATAGAGTATGTTTTCGATGATTACATCTCTTTCAGCCAAGGAGAATTTCCTTGTTTAGTTGGGGGATACATCAACATTGTAGCCATCACTGAGGAGAAAAAAATTATGTGGTACCTATCCAATAATATAATTTCATTCTGTTATCTCATTCATGGAATACTAAAGACTCTTAGACGTCCTCTTATCTGGGGATCTGTTTAAATTGTACACTAACCTGTGTGGGAATCGACGCTCTTGGAGATGTATCGATATGTGACTGGGTAGTGGAGTGGTGATTTCTTCCTTCCCTAACATTAAATCATTACACATGCTTTAGGGTTTATTATATCACTCTAATATGTAAATTTCATTGTAGGGAAAAGTGATAACAATGGTTATATTCATAAAGAACAGATCTGGTACAAGAATAGATGGTGATAGGAATTCACAAGGGGTTCTTATACATTTACTCTTTATGCACTAATAACCAATAATTCACTGAAATTGAACATAATTACTAGTATTATCCAATTATAGGTAGTCTTTGGATTTCTATTCACAATAATACAATGCATAATAATTGTGTTTTTCGATCTTGGCACAAGATTCATCCTCCAAATGATCATGAAATATGTAATATTAATAGTGTTATCAAGTGGTTGGAGTAAAATCTAGAGAATTTCAGAGAAGATGACGTTTTTGTTGATTTGATATGTTAAGAATACTCTCTAGTTGTCATATTGATGAGATAAGTATGATTTTTCTACGAAAAATCATCACTAAAATGGCTATGTAAAAGAGACAAAAACATTTGGTATTTTCATTCTTGTATCATGAAAAAAGTGTTTATTTTCGAATCATAAATTAATTTTGGATAATGTATCCTATATTAACGATATATATTTTTTTGGACCTGTGGTGAACAATCACATCACGTCTCTACTAGTGATGATAAACTGATGAATGGCAGGTGGCTACCCAAGGGGGCCAACAAATCTATTTGACTTTATTCCTTGTCTAGTGTTTGAAGCTGTGAATAAAAATTTAAGGCTATTTCAAATGAGGAATAAGTTCATGATGATCTATGGTCCATTAAATAGATATTTCCACTCAACTACATTCATTTACAACATGTTTTTATAAATAATATTCTTAAAATGTAAATAGGATCTTAATCTGCGTAGTGAAAGACTATTTCCATGGTGGAATCCTTCCTCGCATGGTCTATGATACTAAACATTTTCTTGTGACCATGATCAAATATTACAATTAATTTTAAGAATTTCAACCTACCATCCTATGTAATATACCTTTTAATTTTTAATGTAATTCTAAAAAAATGTATTTCCTCATTCCACCCAAATTGGGTGGATGACGAGCAATATGGATTTTTGAAAGGATGATCAATTCCTGAAGATATTTCCTTGTCCCAAGAATTAATCAATGACACTATTATGAAACCCTTTTGTGGAAATGTGGAAATAAAATTAAACATGAGAAAAGAATATGATAAAGTTAAATGGATCATTGTTACCAAGGTCCTTACAAGCATGTGATTTTTAGTTTGGGATATATATCATATTTTATAATGTTTGGGATCTCCATGGTTGGATATATCTCTTGTGGGAAATCATTAAAATTTTCAAATCTATTAGTTGTTTGAGATTGCATGATCCCCTCTTTGTATCACTATTTAACATGGATCATGTTGTTCTAATCCTATACTTTATTCGTTGTAGTGTAATATTTCTGATTACCCCATATCATGATTTCTGTATAAATGTGGATATCTCATGTATCATGTTCACATGTGTATCTATTTTTTAAATGGTAGTATAAGGTCAGTCCATGGGGTTAATGAATCTATAGAGTTATATTTTTTTGGGAGTATCCATGTTTTCAATGAAGAAAAAAAATAACTTTTATTTTCCTAATGAATAGTCCAAGATAAGAACATGGGGTTTGGAAACCAATCATGGCATGAAAACATGTACTTCCCAACGAATTACTTTAGTTCCCCTATATCCCCTAACACCATCATCATCAAAAATTTTCATATGGTTATAAATAAAACATTGGCCCACATTCTATGTTGGAAAAATATGTTCTTATAATTGGGTGTGAGAATAAATTTTATTAACTCACTTCTCTCCTACATCCCCACGCATATCTTATCCAATATAAAGGTCCCAAAAATCTGATTTCCAGTATAGATAGTACTATGAAATGCTTCTTATAGGATGACAACCTAAAAAGTAAGATTCATTAGGATTCCATGAACAATATTTTTAATTATATTAAAGAAGGGTCTCTTTTAATAAGGTGTATATATAGTACAATAAAATTGTCTCCATGTCAAACATTCATGGAAGCTAACATAGGGAACAAATTATTGGGGAAAACATATTTATAGTATTTATGGAGTTTAAGGGAAGATCTCTATGTATAAACATTCTATAATTCAAAGGTAGATTCAATCCAACCTAAATATCCTTCAGTGGTATACCTATTGTATTATGGGAATGGTTGATATCAGTAATTGGTATCATTACAAGTTAATGAGAAATATGTGGTTCTTAAGCTATCTGGCTCCAAACATTAGCTTCATGGAGGCTAGTGAGACTCTCAATTTACATCACCCACCATTGATGAAAACCATAGGAGTCTCATTGAATGATATGTGATCACATGTGAACATAATTAATGTGTATTTATAGGTTCTCTATATGGTACCTTCACTATCATTGATTTTCAAAAATATCGATATCTGATATTATTAATGAAAATTGGGGTGAATATTTATGGTGATAGGATCATCATTCAAAATTTCTATTCCGTATTTTGAATTTCTATAATAATGACAATCCATATGATTAAAATATCTTCAATGTGAAATACATCTTACCTCGAGGTGCCCCTATTGTAAGGATCTGAATTTCAAATAATTGGAGTACTTTTTATCAAAAATTCATTGGCTAAGTCGATATAGAACATGTTTTGGTAGCGTTAAATATGTTTTAATTTGATCTTTTCAACTGAGACCTCCCATCAACAATTATTTCATGGTATGTGCAGATCCAAATATGAGGGAAATCCTAGAGCTATCGTTTTAATTATTTTTTGATGGATTCTACGGTCATGAAAAAATCTCAATCTTCATAACAATCTGTCGAGTTCAACTATGGGAATCTTATTAAAAACTAGAGGATTAATTTATATTTATGTAGGTTGCCTAATTCACCTTACCAAATGCCACTATTCCTGTCAAATTAACCCTTGAACTATAATCCACCATCCTGAGGATTGTGGATGAGATTGAGGCCTCCCCTCCATGGGAGAAAATATAATACTGATGGTTCATGCAGTATTGGTTTGATGCATGATGGTGGAGTTATCAAAGACCCCTAAGGTTCTTTTGTTCATGTTTTCTCTAAATTCTTTGTGATTATTTACTACTTTCATGAGAATGTGCATTCCATGTTAATAAGATATCTCTCATTTATTCATTGGCTCATTACTATTAGGGAGATTTAAATGGATACATTAATGATATAAAATTAACTATTAGGAAAATGAGCTATTCCTTGGTCCCTCGGATATTGATTTAAGAGATGAAACTATCTTTTGAACAATTAGATGACCTTTCTTCATACATTGAATGAATGAAATATGGTGGAAGAATAAATTTCTTCTAAAGCATCATAGAATTACCAGATCCTTATTTTTTATAATCTAGGATCATTTCATCAAGAGTGTAACCATATTATTTTGGCTCATGCTCTTGGATTATATTATTTAAAAACTGCTGATTTTTATCTTTTTAGGATCTTCATAAAATTTCCATTTTAATAAAATAAAACTTCTTCTGGTGGAATGGTATCATGGGACTTTTATAATCTTATTTTATTGGAAACATGAAATTAAATTGTCAAAATATGAATTATTACATGGGAATAAAATTTAATATTAAGAATTGTCAAAATGAAATCATGTCATTAAATATTATTCGAGTGTCCTCAAGAACCCAATTGTGTAATGTTTTTAAAGAAATAACACTTGAATAATGAGAATTGTTTAACATATTTCATGTTATTTATTATTTATACCACTTCATACACTATTTCGAAAATATATTATTTTGGACACCATGAATGGATCCATAGTGAGTTTTACTCACACTTTACTCAGGCTTTCTAATCAGTAACCAAATAGATTTCATCATTATAGGATTGGATAAGGGATAATTACTAGTGTTATAAGGCTATCATGGGATAAAAAATGTATGAAGGAACTAGACATGGTTTGGGACCCGCATGATATTCTTCAGTGGCATTTATTTTGAGTTTCATTTTGACACATGGCATGTACATTAGCATGATATAGCTACTATTTTGTATTGATATTTTATGTTCAATTTTTTTATCTTGAAAAAATTATTTATTTACATTTTTTATACACATTCTCTAGTTATTTGTTAATTATTTATATTGGAATTTTACTCTAATAATGTGCTTATAGTCTCCCTACGACTGAGAAAAAACACTTCCTATTGGTAAGAATCGTCTAGAATATGGGGAGGCGGGCTTGAGTTCATGGAACTATATGGCTCATATCAACAATGAATGGAACCCAATATGGGATGTTAGACTGTAGGCATGATAAATTGTTTTTTATAGAAATTTAGTGTTATGAAACAATTTCAGTATTCAATAATTAATTATATAATTTAGTTTATCTTATAAATTTAACATGATATAATAACCACTTTAATTTATTATTCATAACCATGGTTAGAGGATGGGATATGATTTCCCCCTTGTGTGAAATATGATATAAGAGGAATGGAATTTGAGTGTTTTTGACAAATTTTCCTTCATCAATATCGGGATAATATCAAGGTGTAGTGGATTTTGAGTGCAGATTTATATGTAAAACATTTCAATTGTCATCACAAGGATGGAATGTTTTTTTATATATGGATCCCCATAAAGGTATTGATTAAATTATTTAAATATATTTTTATTACTAATAAGGACTCACACTATAGGTATATTATTTATTAATATGGAAAAAATATGTGTTTTATAATTTCTCCAATGACTCCCAATTTGGGAATCATTATCAAACAATGTGTGGATTAGGAGCACATTCCATGTGTTCTTTCCATAGGAGGAATAAATAATTTTTAACACCACACACCATGTACATCATGTTCATTCTATATGGTGGGACAAGTCCATGTAGCCATATACATGGGAAGACTCCCCATGTTATGGGACATTGTGATATAGTGCTAAATAGGCAAACCTCATGTGTACATGGGTGTGGGAAGGAGTATGTGGTCATTGTATGAAGGTATAAAATTATGGGTCAAGATATTAATTCAACATCATTCACTCCAGGTACATGTGATGTATAATAACATGTCCAACCCAGAAATAAGTTACTAGGGGAATGCCTAGCTGAAGGGGGGGGGGGTCACATGATATATGGCCCTAAGTACCCCCAACATAATTTTTTTGGTGTTTTTTACCTCATGTATCTCATTTTGGTGTAATAGTTGGGATTTCGGGATGTAAATACTCAATAGATTTACATATATAAAATGATAAAGTAATAATTTTTTTAATAAGAGATAAGACGAAATGTGATGTGAGTAAGAAATTACATTTAGTGATGCATATCATGGGAATGTGATCATGTAGGGAAAATCATAGTGTTATCAAGGTCAGTATTCTCTTATATCTCCCTATGTTGTGGTCCCCCGATATTATCAATATTTTAACATACATGGTCAATAAAGAAATAATACATTCTCGTTTTATTTAATATTCGTATATTATTTATTAGTTTAATATTAAAGGGGTTGTTATGTTTGATGGCGTACCCAATACGCAACAACGGGACTTTTTGAAATCATATATTGCACATTAAACATATAATATTATTATTTTAAATGGTAGTTAACTCATAGTAGTTGTATTGGCAGGAATGAATTGAACTATCTACAATATTATTATACATGTCTGTAATTTTTTTACATTTATAGAATAAATGTTAGAGACTTAAATTGTAAATATATCTAATTTTAAACATAAATACTCTAATATTTAATAAAAGGTCAATTTATCACCTTTTAATGGAGAATATTTTTTAAATATAGTCTTGGTAACTATTATATGTTCTATTTATCAAAATAAAATTCATATTTATAATCAAGAAATCAAAATTCACTTTGGGTAAAATTTTGGTATTTTTTTGATAAAGTTAAATTTTTGATGAACAGTGAAAATAATATATTTTATTTGAAAACTAACTATTAATATAATTAATTTTTATTGTAATATTATCTTTATAATAGGTTTTAAATTTTAATTAGATTATATTTTTACTATAATATCCAATTTTGGTTATAATAATTATTTTCACATTGAAATTGGACATAAACTAGTGTCAATATTTTGATAGTTATTATTTCTAAAAAATATGTCTTTTGATTTGACAGCGGTACATTATTAGAAATAAATTTATTATACTTCATTGATTTTAATTTGGAAAAAAGGATTCCATATATGGAATCAGGTGGTCCTGATTGTGTAATAAGGTAGCTTTTATTTTTAGACATTTTGAATATTTACTTCAGTAAATATATTATTTACCATGGTTAAAGGGTAAATATCGTAAATAAGGGAAAAAATATTACTATAATAATATAAATTTATGCTAAAATGCGTCCTAACCCTATTGGTTGATATATATTCGGCCATGGGAATCTTTGGGTCAATTTTGGGACCCCATGGAGCCACATGGGAGTGATAATGAAACATTATTTTAATTAACATAATGTAAAGTAAAAAATGACATAAAAAATAAATTTTTATTAAATTAATTGTTACATAGTGTTATATAAGATATATTTTAGACTATAAATCTTATTTGGAATGATAAAATGATTTCCTACATTATGGTATTTTTTTATAATTATTAGACATCATATAAATAAAATTATTTATCAGACAATAATGATGTCGTGATTATCTCATTAATAAATTATATAAATAAATTACATTATAAAGATTAAAATAACATACATAAACTATAAAATTATTATTGGATGATTTTATTTAGACCATGAGTCGGCTTAGACTCGACTTTAATATGTTTGGGGCATTTTGAAACCGAACATCCTTATATAATAAAATAATATTTTCACACGATCCTAAAGATCCCCTCCTCCCCCATATAAAAATCCCTCACCTATAACACATTACAGAAACCTCTCAAGCCCATTGGATCATCCAAAATTTGTAAAATTTATCTCCCTAAATTCCTCTCCTCCTCTTATAAACCATACCTTTGGTAGAAGGAACTTCAAGATGTTCGTTTTGGTTCAAACCAAAGGGAGTTACCTGATTCAATGGTAACATCTTTATTAAGTTATTTTGTTTTATTTTACTTCTCCAACACCTAAAATATTTATATGATAATATTTCATAACAACACCAGTGTAACACCCCAAGCTTCTATGGTACGCTTCTCATTTAATAATGTGATAGCGTGTCTTGTACGCAAAATCGAGTTCTAACACACCACAACCGATCAAACTAGCTGTTATGAATAGTAATACCTAATTTTTGAAATTTTATAAATTATATCTCTCAAAATGGACTTAAATTTTGGATTTGGAATATTGAATTTAGCCTAGGGTGAAATTTTGGAACTTTTTGGATAACATTTATATTTTAATGAATAGTGAAAATTACTAAATTTTAATTGAAGACAGCATTTTTAATCAAAATAATTTATATTGATAAATTATGAATTTGAGTGGTTTTAAAGTATATTTAGAATATCTTTTTACCATTTAATACAATGTTGGTCAATGGAAATAATTTCACTATTAAACCGAACATAAACAAGTATCAATCTTTTGATTTTATTATCTCTTAAAAACATTCTTTTTATTTTAACAACTGGAATTAATTTTAAATTAATTTCTGCCACTTCTATGTTTTCAATTTGGATAAATGGATTCAATATTTGGAATCAGTATGTTCAAATTGTGTATATAGATAACTCTTATTTTTAGACATTCTGAATAATTACTTCGGTAAATATTTTATTTACCTTGGTTAAAGGGTAAATACGGTAAATAAGGGTTAAACAATAATATTATAATAATACAAAATTACCCTAAAACGTGTCCTAACCTTTTTGGTGGATACATTTCTGACCATGGTCATATTTGGGTCGATTTTGGGACCCCATGGTGCCACTTGTAGGTGATAGGGACACTTTATTTTCATTAAGTTAAAATATGTACAAAAATGACATAAGCATATATCTTTTAGAAAAACAATATTTACATAGGGTTATATATGTTGGATTTTAGATTTTAAATATTCATTATAAATCTAAATAGATTTCATACATAAGGATAATTTATCTCTAATTTTTAGACACTAAATAATTTAATTTATTTATGACACAATGATGATTCAGTAATTAACATAATATTGAAAATTAAAATAAATAATATTATAAATATCCAAATAAATTTAATTTGATACTTTTAATGAATTACACTAATTTTTAGGTTACAATGACATGTTAGTAATGATTTAATTAATTTTTTTTATGTAATAATTCTGTTATGAGTTTTACAAAAATAAACTACTGAATAGTGTCAAAATTGACATAAAAGAGTTTTTAAAACAAATATTATATTATTAATTGATATTAATTTTCTAAAAATATATTCTTTGTCCAATAGACTTATATAATGATAGTTGTATCATTTATGGACCACTTGGGGGTCTCTTGGATGTATATAGTAAGTTTATTAACTATATAATATAAAAATACAAAGTGACATGGTAAATGTCAAACTAATTAACTAAGAGTTATAACTAAAAGATAAGGTTAATATAGTAACCCAAAACTGTCTAAATTCAATTGGTTGAGTTTTTTTAGACCCATAACCACCTTAACCTTTAAATAATCAACTTTGGATACATTAGAAACCGAATATTAATTTATTATAAATTAATATTTCTAGCTTTTCCAAATGTTCCCCTCACCCCTCTTATAAAAGGGCACTCCCCCTTCTCATTACTTCACACCTTCAAAGCCTTTTGGTTCGGCCAAACTCTGCCCAAATACTCTCTCAACTTTTCTCACTTCATCCTAGAGGACTTAATTTAGTCATAAAGTCAACTTATGTATCCCTTTTGATCAAAACAAAAGGAAGAACCCAAAGAAGATGTAATCATTTCACCACCCTTTTTCAAGTTACTTTATTCTTCCACATCCTCTTCCTTTGTTGTTACCATTATAAAATATTAACTCCAGTATCATATATATAATGTGATGATATTATAAATACGGTACAACTATATTCAGTATTCTATCCATCCTTTTAATAACATGTCACCATACGTGCATATGTACGGCTTACCATCTCCACGTCGTGGTGTAATTGTTATTCAATAAATTATTATTTGGATGGGTATAATAATGATGTGTAATTCATGTAAATAATAAATGTAAAAAGATAATGATTCTGTATATATGATATACCATCAAATTAAATATTATTTTAATATCAAAAGAATTATATTGTAGCTCGTGCATACGTACGGACTACCGTCTCCACGAACGCGATGAGATTCATTCTCTATCCTATCCATTCAAGTATAATTCTCATTTGATGATTAATAATAGTTTATAAGGACTTTATATAATTCTGGATATGATTAAGATACAACCTATCCCTGAAAAAAACATCTTACGTAACAAAACATATAAAAGAAAATGAGTAAGTTAACACCAGAAACAACGATAATACTAAGATATTATTAACAAAACAATGATAAAAGATCATTTATGATATCATATTAATGTATATGATTCTTGTATAATTTAATAACATATATTTCACCATTATACATGAGTTTAACCTACCCAACAAAGGAAAAGTAAAAGTTAAGGGTTATTTCACAATCTCTTTATTATCCGAGGTTGTTTTTACGTAACAATCTACCGGGATCTATTTATCATCCACGTCCATGTTTTTAAAAAAATGTATTTCAAAACATTTTTACTATTGAAAAAAATATGTGATAAAGTCATTTATACCCTTGTTTGACTTTTTATAAGAGTCTTATAATGGAATCTTTCCGTCGTTTTCCAAACAAGGTGCTTTTTAACCTTTTCGACAGAATTAAGGTAAGAATGATTTTTTTAAATTATATGGCGGGTGCGGTTATTTTCGGCTTTTATAAAATCGTCGAAGATTCCCTTAAAAGATTATAAGATTATTTTCAAAGAAATTGTTTTATTTTATAAATATATGACTCTTAAATTATTTCAAAATAGAAAGAGATATTTCTCTAAAAAGAGTTTTGATTTCATCTATGTCAACATCCTTTGATGGATTTTACGCTTATTTGAAGTTGATTTATTATGATACAAAACTCCTATATTGTATTGAAGGTTTTGTGATATGTTTGACTATGGATGTGCTATTTTTATACCATTCATAGTTAATGTTGAAAGTATTGACATTTCGTATGCTAGTTTTAATACGAATGTTTATGTTATGTTTAAACATTTCCATATGGGAAAGCATTGGACTTAATATGTGACGGGTGGATCCTGCTATAGCTCCTCGATGCATCAGTAGGTCTCATGAGACAAACATGTGTCTTGGCATAAGGCCTTTACAAAATCTTATTTGTAGTCTTGGCACGAGGCCTTGGCTATGTGGTTTTGATAGTCTGGCATTATGCATTCCATCATTATGAAAGTGGTTATTCATATTGTATGTCATTATTAGATTAGTAGAATACCCATGTGAATAAGTAAATGGAATTATTTCATTTTATTTTTTCCATACTATGTTGAAGTTCAAGTTTAAAAAGCTTTTTTTAGTTATACACTGCCTGAAATGTTTATTCTTATTTATGAAATTTTCCGCTATAATTTTATCCTTACTGGGTATTTGAGCTCACCCCTTTTCTATGTTCTAATTTTCCCAGTATGTGAAGAAGTAAATTATGAATGACCTACAGGGATATTATGAGGGGATAATAGTGTGGAATATGGAGACAATATATTGTTGTGGTAGTTTTTCACTTTATAATGTAATGTAAAACATTATGAATATATCTAGTGTTTCCAAGGCTACTAAACCAAACGGTCATCCGAGATTTGATCTTTCTTGTGATCATGCCAATGTTATGTAATAATTCACTGACTCTAGGGAACTAGGTTCGGGGCGTTACAGTTGGTATCAGAAGAAGTTTAGTACAAACCTTGGAAGCCAGATTTACATAAACTCTTATTAGAGCACGTAGACTTAAGATGATCTTTGAGGATTAGTATAGAAGAACTTCCTAGAATTTTGGTATTGTAGATGATTTTCTGAGTTTTCCGAGCAATAAATCCATGTATCGATACAAGTTGGTAGAGGCATCTCTGGCACAGATGTACCTTGGGGTAAAACCCAAAAACACTGCTTTGAGCAAGACTTGAATGGTAACTGGTGCACGAAAACGGGCCTTCTTGTACTCATGGTTACGAAACTCCCGGGGGATATGCTTAGGATAACTATCAGTTTAATTACAAATCATTATGAAAGGTTTATGAGTATATACTTCCTCAAATAAATTTTTTTTATGATTGTGGATTATATCCATAAATAGTTCAATTTAGGTTAAGTGTTTTATAAGTATGGAATTATGTATTTTGATTCATAAACTGATCTAGTTTATGCCATTGTTTAGAAATGGTGCCTAGTGGGAGAAATGGAAATCGTATCAATGCACACACTCCATGTAGGGATTTCCCTCCTGCTCAAGATAATTATAGTGGAGCCAGTGATGCAACTGGTGCCGATTAGCTAATCACCATACTAGGAAAACTCACTCAGGTTATGAATAATAACCTTACCCATTTGGAGCACCCTGATCCGCAATGTGGAGGATAAATGTTAGATCGATTCATGAGGAAACCACCACCAATTTTCAATGGGAGTACAAATCCCTTAGCAGCTGAGCAATGGATAAATTCCCTAGAGAAAATTTTTTTCAGGCATTGGGGAGTAGTGAAAGGGAAAAAGTTATCATGGAATTTTACCGTCTCACTGGAGATTCTGATCAATGGTGGTCATTTATTCAAAAAAAAAGGAAGATGATGAAGTATAAAATATGGAATGAAGGGAGTTCAAAGATCTGTTTTTAGAAAAATAATTTCTACGTGACCATCGAGCAGATATGGAAAGGCAATTTCTAAGTCTGAGACAAAAGGAGGATGATAATGTCGCAAAGTATGAGGCTAACATTACAAGATTAGCAAGGTATTCTCGAGATTATATATGTAACCCAAGAAGTAAGAGTGATCATTTATTTGAAGGATTAAAACCATTTCTCCGTCGAGCATTAGTATCAAAATCCTTCTATTCGTATGAAGACATTGTCCCATGTGCTATCAAGACAGAGAAAGAATTCTCAAAGTATTATGACTTTAAAGAAAAGCATGAAAAGAAGAGATTTTCTGATCAATCTGGGAATGAAAATAAGGGGAAGAAGTGAAAGGTTGAATATCCATCCTGTGGTAAATGTGGGAAGAAACACCCCGGTACTTGCTTGAAGGGAATGGGTGTCTGTTACAAGTGTGGTGAAAAAGGCCACCAAGCACGTGAATGCAAAGGGATGAAGGAAGCTAGCAATGTTTAATGCTACAATTGCAGAGAGATGGGACATTATGAAAATAAATTTCCTAATCGTCAGGGGAACATACCTCAGAAAAGGCCAAGGGATCAAGGCCAAGCTTATGTTATCACTACTGCTGAGGTATAAGATCCAAAAGACGTGGTGGCAGGTAATTTAATGGTTTCCTCAGGTTTATCAAATGAATTATTTTATTCTGGATCATCGCATTGTTTCATATCTTCCCAGTTTGCTAAGAAAATTAGATATTTCCAATTTGATTTAACAAGGGAGTTGTCGGTTAAAACTCCTAAGGGAATCATCATTGCAACAATGTTTGGTGAACCAGTCCCCGTTAGAGCACATAAATGTTCTTTATCTGCGGATCTCATCGTCATAACTATGATTGAGTTTGATATAATCCTCAATATGGATTGCTATTCAGACTATGATGCGATGATTTATTGTAATAAGAAGGAGGTTACAATTTTTTATGATGATGATAAGGAACACCATATCTTTAGATCAGAATCGTCACAACCTAATTCTTATCTAGATCCACCCCCATTAGCTCAACTAAATTTAATTATTGGAGAGGAAGAGAATGAAATAACTGTGGGTGAGGAGAGGAATGTTCAAATAGAGTATGTACCTATTGTGAAAGAATATGTAGATGTATTTCTGGATGATTTACCTAGACATCCTCCAGAACGAGAAGTTTTGTTTTCTATTGATTTAATTCCTGGATCAAGGCCTATATCAAAGACCCCTTATAGAATGGCCACTGTAGAATTAGTTGAACTGAAGAAACAACTAGAGGAATTGAGTAATAATGGATTTATTCTCCCTAGTGTTTCTCCATGGGGAGCCCCTGTTCTTTTTGTTAAAAAGAAAGATGGATCTATGAGGTTATGTATCGACTAAAGGGATATCAATGCCATAACAATAAATAACAAGTATACCCTACCTCGCATTGATGATTTATTTGACCAACTACATGGAGATCAATACTTTTCAAAGATTGACCTTCGATCTAGATACCATCAGTAGTGTATAAAGAAGGATGACATTCCGACGATAGCATTTCAACCAGGTATGGGCATTACGAGTTTACTGTAATGCCCTTTGGATTGACTAATCCACCCTCTGTATTCATGGATCTGATGAATAGAGTATTCAAGGAATATCTGGATGAATTTGTGATGGTATTTATTGATGATATCTTGGTATACTCTAAAATATACGAGGATCATGAAAGTCACTTTTTCATTATCCTGAAGACTCTAAGAAGACATGAATTATATGGGAAGTTTAGCAAGTGTGAATTCTGGATTCATGATATTTCTTTTCGTGGCCATAATTTCTAAAATGATGGAATCTCTATTGATCCTTCTATGACCAAGGCAATCCATGAATGGCTATCACCTACGAGTATAACTGAGGTACACCGTTTTATTTGTTTGCCAGGTTATTATGGATGTTTCATACAGAATTTTCCCAGATTGGCAAACCCATTTACGAAGCTCACACGTAAAGGGGTTAAATTTGTTTGGAAAAAAGTGTGTGAAGAATGTTTCGAAGAACTGAAGAGAATATTAGTCAATGATCCTCTATTGACTCTACCATCGGGGAATGATGGGTTTGTTATATATAGCGATGCATCGAAGTAAGGACATGGTTGTGTCCTTATGCAAAATGATAGGGTTATTCTCTATGCATCACGACAGTTGAAAATTCATGAACAAATCTATTCTACTCATGATCTCGAGTTAGAAACTATGAACTTTGCTTTGATGATATGGAGGAACTACCTCTATGGTTAATAATGTGAGATTTATACTGATCATAAGAGTTTGAAGAATATTTTCTCACAAAAATAACTCAACATGAGGCAAAGGAGATTGATTGAATTACTCAAGTATTATGATTGCATGATACACTACCACCCGGGGAAGGAAAACAAGGCGGCAGATGATTTGAGCAGAAAAGATCATGGAGTTTTGAACAATATTAGAATTGAAAGGGAACCAATTTTCATGGGTCTAGTGAAGATGGACCTGGTAATAACCAGGGAATGTGAAACATCAATTCTTTTTCAAAAGGTTGTCAAACCATATTTACTAGAAAGGATTAAGAGTTATCAGACCGATGATGATGAATTTGAAAATAAGATTAAAGCTGTGAATGATGGGAGATTGAGAGACTTTCTGTATGAAGATGTAATTTTGAAATTCAGGAAGAGACTTTGTGTTCCCGATATACCTGATCTAAAAAGGGAATTGTTGGATGATACTCATAGTTCCAATTTCTCTATACACCCTGGGAGCACCAAAATGTATAGATATTTGAAGGAACATTTTTGGTGGGACAACATGAAGAGGGAGATTGCTGATTTTGCGTTAAGATGTATGGTTTTTCAACAAGTGAAAGCTGGAAAGCAACAGCCTGGAGGAGTCATGCAACCTCTTCCCATACCGGAGTGGAAATGTGACAATATTACGATGGACTTTTCCATGGGGCTACCAAAAACTCCTAGAAGGAACGATGCAATATGGGTCATTGTTGATCTTCTTACCAAGTAATCACATTTTCTTACTATAAGAGAAGATATACCACTGGAACATCTAAAAAGACTATATATTGATGATGTTGTGAGACTTCATGGAGTACCCCTATCTATTGCTTCTGATCGGGATCCCCGTTTTACTTCAAGATTCTGGAAAAATCATCATAAATCCCTGGATACTGAACATCATTTGAGCACTGCCTACCAACCTCAAAAGGATGGACAATCAGAACGAACTATTCAAACCTTAGAAGAAATGTAGAGATCCTCCTCACATGACTTTCAGGGTATGTGGGATCAATATTTACCTTTGGTAGAATTTTCTTATAACAATATCTTCCATTCAAGTATTCAGATGGCACCATATGAAGCGTTATATGAAAAGAGATGTTGCACACCAACCAGGTGGGATGAAGTTGGTGAGAGAAAACATGTAGGTCCAAAACTGGTAGAGGAAACAATGGAAAAGGATAAGGTAATCCAAAATCACATCAAATCAGCTTAAAGTAGGCAGAAGAGCTATGCTGAAAATAGAAGGAAGGATTTGGAATTTCAAGTTGGTGATCATGTTTTCCTGAAGGTATCTCCACGGAAGGGAGTCATATGTTTTGGTAAGAAAGGTAAATTGATTCCCAGGTAAATCGGACCTTTCGAAATTCTAGAATGAATTGGGGATGTAGCTTACCGATTGACAATGCCGCCAAGTGTCTCCAAAGTTCACAATATGTTCCACATATATCTATTGAGGAAATACATGCCTGACCTAAAGCATGTACTCACCTACGAGGAATTATAACTTGAACCCGATCTATCTTATTGCGAGGATCCCATCATGATTCTTGATACGAGAGAACAAGTACTGAGAAACCGGACGACGCGTCTGGTAAAAGTCTTGTGGAGAAACCATAAGATGGAAGAGGAAACATGGGAACCCGAGGAACATATGATGAAGAACCACCTGAGTCTTTTCATGCGGTAGTATTCTAGAAATTTTGAGGATGAAATTATTTGAAGGAGGGTAGAATGTAGCACCCAAAGCTTCTATGGTACACTTCTCTTTGAATAATGTGATAGCGTTTATTGTACGCAACATCGAGTTCTAACACACCACAACCGATCAAACTAGCTGTTATGAATAGTAACACCTACTTTTTGAAATTTTATAAATTATATATCTCAAAATGGACTTTATTTTTGGATTCGGAATATCGAATTTATCCTAGGGTGAAATTTTGGAACTTTTCGGATAACATTTATATTTTGATTAATAGTGAAAATTACTAAATTTTCATTAAAAGAAAATTTTTTAATCGAAATAATTTATATTAATAAATTATGAAATTGAGTTCTTTTATAGTATATTTATAATATATTTTTACCATTTAATACAATGTTGGTCATTGGACATAATTTCAGAATTAAACCGAACATAAACAAGTATCAATCTTTGGATAGTTACTATCTCTTAAAAACATTCTTTTTGTTTTGACAACAGGAATTAATTTTAAATTAATTTATACTAATTTGGTGTTTTGAATTTGAAAAAATTGATTCCATATTTGGAATCATGATGTTAAAATTGTGTAAATAGGTAACTCTTATTTTTAGACATTTGGAATAATTATTTCGGTAAATATTTTATTTACCATGATTAAAGGGTAAATCCAGTAAATAAGGGTTAATCAATAATATTATAATAATCAAACTTACCCTAAAACGGGTCCTAACCTAATTGGTGGATACATGTCTGACCATGGGCATCTTTGGGTAAATTTTGGGTCCCCATGGTGCCACTTGTAGGTGATAGGGACACTTTATTTTAATTAAGTGGAAATAAGTACAAAAAATGACATAAGAATATATCTTTTAGAAAATAAATTTTTACATAGGGTTATGTATGTTTTATTTTTGATTGTAAATATTCATTATAAAGATAAATAGATTTCCTACATAAAGATATTTTATTTATAATTTTTAGACATTAAATAATTTAATTTAGTTATGATACAATGATGATGCGTTAATTAACATAATAGTGAAACATTAAAATAATTGATATTATAATTACCCAAATAAATATAATATGATAGTTTTAATTAATTAGACTAATTTTCAAGGTTATTATGACATGTTATTAATGATTTAATTAACTTTTTTTGTACTAATAATTCTGTTATGAGTTATACAAAAATCAACTATTGAATAGTGTCAAAAATGACATAAAAGAGTTTTTCAAAAAAATATTATATTATTAATTGATATTAAATTCCTAAAAATCTAAGGTTCGGCCAAGGGACTTATATCACGATATTTTAATCCTTAATGGACCACTTTAGGGTCTCTTGGATGTATATAGTAAGTTTATTAACTATATAATATAAAACTATAAAGTGGCATGCTAAATGTCAAACTAATTACCTAGAAGTTAAATCTAAAAGATAAGGTTAATATAGTATCCCAAACCTGTCTAAATTCTATTGGTTGAGTGTTTTTAGACCCATCCCCACCTTAACCTATAAATAATCAACTTTGGAGATATTAGAAACCGAATATGAATTTATTATAAATTAATATTTCTACCTTTTCCAATGATGCCCCTCACCCCTTTTATAAATGGGAACTCCCCCTTCTCATTACTTCACACCTTAAAAGCCTTTTGGTTCGCCCAACCTCTGCCCAAATACTCTCTCATCATCCCTCAATTAATCCTAGAGGCCTTCCTTTAGTCATAAAGCCAACTTACGGAGCCCTTTTGATCAAATAAAAAGGAATTACCCAAAGAAGAGATAATGATTTCACCACCTTTTTTCAAGTTCCTTTCTTCTTCCTCTTCCTCTTCCTTTGTTTTTACCATTATAAAATAATAACTACAGTATCATAAATATACTATGATGTTTTTATAAATATGGTACAACCATATTCAGTATTCTATCCATCCTTTGAATAAATGTCACCATACGTGCGTACGTACAGCTTACCGTCTCCACGTCGTGGTGTAATTGTTATTCAATAAATTATTATTTGGATGGGTATAATAATGATGTTTAATTAATGTAAATAATAGATCTAACATGATAATGATTCTGTATATATGATGTACCATCCAATTATATATTATTTTAATATCAAAAGAATGATAATATCGCTTGTGCGTAGGTACGGACTACCGTCTCCACGAACGCGATTAGATTCATTCTCCATTGTATCCATTCAAGTATAATTCTCATTTGATGATTAATAATAGTATCTAAGGACTTGGTATCATTATGGATATGATTAATATACAACCTATCCAGGACAAACACAGCTTACGTAACAAAACATATAAAATCAAACAAGTTAACACATGAAACAACGATAATACGAAGATATTATTAACAAATCAATGTTAATAGATCATATATGATATCATATTAATGTATATGATTCTTGTATAATTTAATAACAAATATTTCACCATTATATAGGAGTTTAACCTACCCCAACCATGGAAAAGTTCAAGGTAATGGTTATTTCACAATCTCTTCATTATCCAAGGTTGTTTTTACGTAATAATCTACTGGGATATTTTTATCATCCACGTCCATGTTTTAAAAAAAATATTTCAAATAATTTTTACTATTTAAACGAATATGGGTTAAAGTCATTTATACCCTTGTTTTACATTTTATAAGAGTCTTATAAATGAATCTTTCCATCGTTTTCCAAGCAATGTTCTTTTTAACCTTTTCAACAAAATTAAGGTCAGAATGTTTTTTTAACTTATACGGCGGGGGCAGTTATTTTTTGCCGTTATAAAATCATCGAAGCTTCCCTTATAGGATTATAAGAATATTTTCAAAGAAAATGTTTTATTTTATAAATATATGACTCTGAAATGATTTCAAAATTTAAATAGGTATTTCTATAAAAAGAGTTTTGATTACATCTATGTCAACATCCTTTGATGGATTTTACACTTATTTGAAGTTGATTAATTATGATACAAAACTCCTATATTGTGTTGAAGTTTTTGTGATATGTTTGACTATGGATGTGCTATTTTTATACCATTCATAGTTTATGGTGAAAGTATTGGCATTTCGTATGCTAGTTTTAATACGAATGTTTATGTTATGTTTAAACCTTTTCATATGGGAATGCATTGGACATAATATGTGACGGGTGGAGCCCGCTATAGCTCCTCGATGCATCAGTAGGTCTCATGAGACAAACTAGTGTCTTGGAACAAGGCATTGAAAAAATCTAATTTGAAGTCTTGGCACGAGGCCTTGGCTATGTGGTTATGATAGTCTGGCATTGTGCATTCCATCATTATGAAAGTGATTATTCATATTGCATGTGATTACTCGATTAGTAGAATATCCATGTGAATAAGTAAATGGAATTATTTCATTTTATTTATTCCATACTATGTTGAAGTTCAAGTTTAAAAGGATTTTTTTTTTAGTTATACACTTCCTTAAATGTTTATTTTATTTAAGAAAGTTTCTACTATATTGTTATCCTTACTGGGCATTTGAGCTCACCACTTTTCTATGTTCTATTTTTCCCAGGATGTGATGAAGTAAATTATGAATGAACAGTGGGAATATTATAAAGGGATAATAGTGTGGAATGTGGAGACAATATATTGTTGTAGTAGTTTTTCACTTTATGATGTAATGTAAAATTTTATGAATATATCTAGTGTTTCCAAGGCTACTAAACCAATCGGTCTTTCGAGATTTGATCTTTCTTGTATTCATGCCAATGTTATGTAATAATGCACCGACTCTGGGTAACTAGGGTCAGGGCGTTACAACCCGTATCCTCAATATACTAGGATGTTGTTATGAGATGTATTCCAACTATAATTATAGACACCTTCATCTAATGGGTAAAGAATATAGTATATTTATGGATGGAAATCTAACGCCTCACGAAATGGTGATTGTTCAATTATCTCCTATCAGCTCCCATGGTGGAAATTATGATGGAACTGTATTGATATATGATATATATTATTTTTATGATTTATTTATGCCTCTCTATTTTTCATTTATATCATAACATTAAGGTTTCCATTATGGGTAAACACAATAATTTCATTTGAGGATGTGCATACTACCGCCCCCTCAATGTGATATGACTCGCTAATGAGATATGTGGGATTTTTAAAGGATAGAGTTCATGATATTATATATGATATTATACTGGAATTATAATAAAACTATGTTTCACTATTTTTTAATTCCCTAAATATAAGTAATAGGAATGAATGTAATGTTAATTTGTAAGTACAGCTTACCATCTCCATGAACAATGATTTTTATTTATTATCTCTAAATGTTATGTACTATTATGAATACCTACATATACTTGATATATATGATATATATGATATTTACATCATTAATATCATTCTAGAGATAGTGGTTCCTTTAACAAATGAACAACTTGTTATTATAAGAGCTTTATTTTTGACTCAAGTACCAAATATCGACCAAAAGGCCGTTATTAACTTAAATGATTGCATAATGTTTATAAAAAAGAAATAATTGATATAAAATGAATAATAAACTTGGAAAAGGATCTTAATCAAGTAGAAATTTACTTTAATTTATTGTTCAGGAGGTTAAAGAACAGAAGGGTAAAATCGGACATGAGGTCAAGGACTTCATCTCAATCTTTTTTCATTGAGGAATATTATCTTTTAATACCTGACTTACTATTCTACGCTATATAAACACCATTAACATTTCATTTCAATTAATGGAAATATTTTTCTACTAAGTGTTTTAAAAAAGAAAAAAAATGTCTCTTTTTAACTTATGCGGTGACAATGACCCTTTCTTCCTCTATGGGTATTATTTGATCAATGGCTTCCTTTACTAGTCGTAATGCTTTTAAAAGGAATATAAACACCATATACTCATTTACATATTTTGGTTTTTAAAATGGTTTTGATAATGGATTTGTAATTTCAAAATATTTAAATGGTATATTTTGATTGAAATGTGAAATGTTATCTTTCTTATATGTTTGTTTTACGTGTTATTAATGTTATATGGTTCTGGTGAATTATTTACACAAATTGGTGGATCCGTGATAAAACTAGGGTGATTGAGCCTGAGATATCTCTCCAATTAATTAGGTAACATGACATAGTTAATAATGAATGTTTCTCCTAATAGATTTAATGTATATATTGTGAATGGTATTCCAAACATAACTACTTATATTGTTGTGATAACTACAATGTAAATATGATATAGATGCCATAAGTTACCTTTTTGATTTTTGAATAATATATGTTGCTCACAAATATTATGCTTTCACGAGGAATGATAATGAGTTTATGTTATTATTGTAATGATGAAATAATTGTTTATTTCACTGTTTTATAAACGTTATTGATCTTTTTATCTCATACCATGTTTCGAAATGTTTTTCACATGACATAAATATGAATAGGGTTAAAGATGGGATCACAGAAATTTCATGTTTTATAAAACATGGAACTAGACATGACTATTTTTTAAATAGATTTTTTGTGTGAATAAATGTAAAATGAGTATAAGTGTCTGCTTTTTAATTCTTTAGATGTAATGTAATCGTTATGTAGAAATTCTCTATATCTCTAAACCTGAAAATATCCTCAATGTGAATTATTAATTTCATTCAAGATTATGTAATGTTTTAAGACACAATCCTTATAGATGGTATCAAAGTTTAGTTTTGATAAAATTAACAGTTAGGATATAGTTAACTTAATGTCCATTAATTATTTTATGGTAAGAATGAATTTATAGAGAATTTACAGGTTACTAAATTTCGTCGCCTAAGATATTTTCTATGTTCGGAATGGTTTTCTGCCGAGGAAACATGGAAGTTATGATGTTATGACATCAAGAGGTAGAAAACCATCAAAATCAACATCCTGAGATAGTCAGAATTGAAACTGAATATTTTTTTCTAGTGATGGAATAGTTTACTCATACTATAAATGGTGGTGGTATCCTTGCACGAGATCAACCAAATCAACCACATAGTAACATGTTAGTAGTGGAGCACTTTATTAGGAAACATCCCCCATGATTTAGAGGATCATCTGACCCAATACTAGTAGAAGGGTGGATTAATGCACTAGATAATATTTTAAATTTTATGGGGTGTTAATGACATCAAAATGTTAGTCTCCCTATTTATCATTTTAAAGGTGACACTACTCAGTGGTGGTCGTTGGTAAATCATTTCAGTGATAATGAGGAGATTGTTGCTTTTTTGGGATGAATACAAAGGAATGTTTCATCAGAAATATTTTCCTACTCTATTTCATCTTAGAATGGAAAAAAAAATTCATTGAATTCAGGCAGAAGGATGACATAGTGGCTACTTATGAAGAAAAATTCACTTTAATGGAAAGGTATGCTCCAAATTTCAACCAAGATCTTGAGAGTAAAATCAACCATTTTTACTCAGGATTAAAGAGAAAGTATAGAAGGGATTTATCTTCTCATTAGTTCAATAGTTATGAACATTAGTCAAATGTGTGAAGAATATAGAAATGGGGTTTTCCGATGATCAAGACTACTTTTAAAAACAACAAAATAAGAAGTCATGGTTGAAGGAGAAATTGAAAAACCATTCAAAAAATTTTGATGGTAAGAAACATAAGTTTACAGTTTATGAAAATTGTGGTTAAAATAATGTTATGGAATATATTTTGAATTCTGTTATGTGCTACCAATGTGGTAAAATAGGACATAACACTGGTAATTACACCGAAAAAGATAAGGGTAATGGTAAGACAAAATCTGATTTACAATCAGAAAAATGTTTTCTGTGCATTGAAAAGGGTCATTAAGAAAATGAGTGTCCTATAAAGAACTCAACTGAGAGAATGAAACCAAACTACATGAAAAAAGTTTTGGTGACGTCCGTTGCAACTACATCATCATATGTTGGTCCATCAAATGAAGTAGTATCGAGTACACTATTTGTTTGTTTATATTATGCTATTGTGTTGTTTGATTGGGGTCAACACATTCGTTTGTTTCTATGATGTTTTCTAGTAAATTTGAAATTACTTCTCAAGATATGATTCCTAATAATATGGTAAAAACACCAAAATGAAATGTTGAAACAAAATGAAATTATATGTACCTTTTTCCCTTTAGTGCAGAAAGAATCAACCTGAAAATCTTATTGTTTTGCCTCTCATAGTGTTTGATGTTATTTTTTCTATGGATTGGATTTCGGTTTATCCTAATATGATTGACTAAAATGCTAAATAAGTATCTTTTAAAATATATATTCATTTTTTGTACAATTATGAACCCTATCTTTTGATAACATATCATGAATCTGAGAAACAAAAAAAATAGGGAAATGAATGTCACCTTTCACTTGTTGTTAAAAACAAAGGAATAACACAGATTAATGATGTGCCAGTGGTAAATGAGTACCAAAATTCTTTTCTTGATGAGTTTCATGATATTATAAATGATGGGGATGTTGAATTTACTATTGACATTGTTCCTGATGCTAAGCTAATTTTAAAACCCCTTATCGAAGGGCTCAAATTGGAATTTTATAGTTGAAGGTGTTATTGAAGGTGTTATAATATAAGGGTTTCATTCTACCTATAAAATCATAATTGGGTTCTCATGTCTTATTTGTTAAAAAACAATGGTTGAATGACACTTTTCATTGATTATAGATCATTGAATAACATCAATGTTATGAACATGTATCCTTTTCCTTATATGGATGATTTGTTTGATGAGATCCAGGGAGATTAGTTTTTTTTGACGATGGACTTCAGGTTGGGGTACCATTAGATGAATGTAAAGAAAGAATACATTCCCAAGTCCATATTTTGTACTAGATACGTCCATTATGAATTTGTATTTATGCCATTTGGTTTAACCAATGCACCTGTTGTATTCATGGATCTTATGAATATAATTTTCCATGACTTCTAGGATATGCTTGTGGATATGATCATTGATGATATATTGGTTTATTCTAAATGTAAATAGATGTATGAAAGTCATTTAAGGGTTTTTATGAAAACCTTAAATGAAAATAAACTATTTGGGAAATTCAGCATGTGTGAGTTTTGGTTACATCAAATTTCATTATTTGGTAACATTGTTTAAAAAATGGCATAACTACTGATCCTGATAAAACATATATTTTTGAAGAATGGACAAGACCCACAAATATAATTGAGATCCATAGTTTTCTTGGTTTGGAAGGATTTTAATAGAGTTTTGTTGAAAAAATTTCATGATTATCTTGTCTAATGATTAAGTTAACTCGAAAATGTGTTATGTTAATTTGGACAAAAGAATGTGATGATTGTTTTCAGGAATTGAATAAAATATTAGTTAATGCTCCATTTTTTCAATACCTTTTATGAAATGATTATTTTGTTATTTATAGTGATTATTCGTTGAAAATACTTGGTTTTTTTCTTATGAAGAATGATCAACTAATTGTTTATGATTCATGTTAGATGAAACCTCAGGAGTTAAATTATCCTACACATGATATGGAATTAACATCATTTTTTTACATTATAAATTGTATTGCATTATTTCTATGGAATTAAATGTGAAATATATACTAACAAAAAAATTGGAAATATATATTCACTCAGAAATAATTGATAATGAGATATAGGAGATGTTTGGAATTAATCAAGGATTATGATTGCACGATCCATTAATATCCAGGAAAAGAAGATAAATTGGCTGATTTTTTGAGTTGTAAAAGTAATGCTTTATTGAACATGCTATATATGAAATGAGATACTTTGGTTTTTTATTTGATGAACTTTGTCATAAATGTTTTTTGTGCATGAAATTATTCGGTTTTCTTTCTGGTGTTTTTGAAATCATCTCTATCAGACAGAATAAAGCAAGCGTAGATGGAAGATAATGAGTTGTAGAAAAAGGTATAGTTTGTTTCGAAGAGTATGTTTCCTCATTTTAACATCGATAATGATTGTGTTTTGTTATTTTGAAAGAGATTATTCATGTTTTTTGATTCACAGTTGATGAATGAGTTGTTATATGAAGATCATAGTTCCCCGTTCTCAGTTAATTCTGACAGTACTAAGATGTACAATGATCATCAAAATTATTACTAGTGGGATGGAATGAAAATAGTTATTGCTGATTTTACTATGAAGTGTTTGACTTGTCATTCTATTAAAGCAGAGAGGGAGTCACCGAAATGGATGCTCAGTATTTACCAGTGCCATAGTGGAAATGGTAAAATATATATATGGACTTTGTTGTGGGTTTACTAATGACATCTCGAGGTAATAACACAATCGAGGTTATTATTGATGGATTGACTAAATCTACTCATTTATATCCTATTCAAGATACATTGTCTCTAGATTGACTTTATCTATTGTATTTTAACGAGATAGTCAGGTTGCTAGGAGTTCCCCTATGTATTATATCTGATTGTGATCCATGGTTTACTTCTATATTTTGTAAAGGCCTTCATATGTATTTGGGTACTAAATTTAATTTTATTACCACTAAACTTCTACAATAAGATGGGTTGTCAGAACAAACAATTCAGACCTTGGAGGATATGCTACGTGCTTGTTAACTAGATTACTAGGGAAGTTGGACCAACATCTTTTTTTAGTTGAATTTTTTTAAAATAACAGTTCTCATTTTAGTATACAAATGGATCCATTTGAGATATTATTTGGGAAGCGATGTCAAACTCCAACTTTTTGGGATGAAGTAGGTTAAAGGAAGCTGATGGGACCCGAATTGGTAGAAGAGATGGCTAAAAAGGTTCTGTTGATTCGGAATCACATTAGAACATCTCAGACTAGGAAGAAAAGTGATACAGATAACAAGAGGAAGGATCTTACTTTTGAGGTAGGTGATCATGTATTTCACCAGGTTTCTCCATGGAAAATTGTGATGTGTTTTGGTATGAAGGAAAATTTGAGTCTTAGGTTCATTGGTCCTTATTAAATCCTAGACAAAGAAGGATTATTTTCATATAGAATGTCTTTACCACCATGTTTATCAGCTGTACACAATGCATTCTCTGTTTCAATGTTGAGAAATTATATGTCAGATCCATCTTATGTTTTGAGCCCATTAGTAGTTTAGTAGGAAGAGAATATCTCTTATGAGGAATAACCATTAAAGATTCTGGATCAATGGGAGAAAGTGTTGCGGAATAAGGTAATTAATCAGGTAATGGTTTTGTGGAAAACCTATATGGTATAAGAGGAAATGTGGGAATATTAAAATGTTATAAGGGATAAATACCCCAATTTGTTTGATAAGTGAATAAAATTGTGAGGACACAATTTCCAATAGAGGGAAGGATGTAACATCCTAGGTAAAATAAGATGTAATACATTTTCAATTTAATTAATATTTGTGAATTAAATATTAATATTACTTTTATGGGGTTGCTATGTTCTATGCCGTACACAATAATCTACAATAGTTTTCTTTGAAATCTTATGTTGAACACTAACAATATAATAATATTATTTTCAATGGTAGTCAACGACAATATATTTTATTAGAGGGAATAAAAATAACTAAATATAATATGATTATACATGTTTTTGAAATGTTATTACATTTATCTAATAAATTATAGAGGCTTGAGATGTTAATTAATCTAATTTTAAGCATAAATACTCTAATGTTCATTAAATAGTACATTTTCCACCATTTAATTGAGAACCCTCATTAAATCATATTTTGTTAACATTTTTATTGTTTATTTGACAAAATAAAATTCTTATTTTGAATTGGGATATCAAAATTCACTTTGGGTAAAATTTTGGTATTTTTCTGATAAAATTGTATTATTTATGAATAGTAAAAAATAAAGTATTTTAATTCAAAACAACATTTTAATATAAATTATTAATTTGTATAGATTATCCTTTTAATTGTTTTTAAAGTGTAATTAGATTATATTTTTTACATTTAATCTAATTTTGGTTATTTTAATTAATTTCACGTTGAAATTGGACAAAAAAAGTGTCAATCTTTTAATAGTTATTATTTCTTAAAAACATGCCTTTTATTTTGATAGCGAGAAATAATTTAAAATTAATTTCATCCACATAGGTATTTTGAATTTAGAAAAAATGGATTCCATATTAGAAATTCTGAGGTCTAAATTGTGTAAATAGGTAACTTTTAATTTTTAGGTATTTTTAATATTTACATTTGTAAATAATTTATTTACCATGGTTAAAGGGTAATTCTGGTAAATAAGTGTAATAAAATATTACAATAATAATATGAAATTAATATAACATGAGTCCAAATCCTATTGGATGATACGTATCCAGCCATGGTCATCTTTTTGTCCATTTTGAGACCCCATGGAGCCACAAGAGAAAAATAATGACACTTGATTTTAATTAATGTAATTTAAAGACAAAAATGACATTAAAAAATTATCTTAGAGTGAATTAATTTTTACATAGGGGTGTATAAGTTATAAATCATAATATAAAAATTCATTGAAAAGATAAATTTATTTAATACATCATGGTATTTGTTTTATAATTTTTAGACATCAAATAAATTAAATTATTTTTGACACAATAATGATGTAGTGTTTATCTCATTAAAAAATAATTTAAATAAATAAGATTATAAAGATTAAAATAATATCCAAAACCTCTAAAATAATTATTGGATTATTTTATTTCGACCATGGGACATCGTATATTCTACTTTAATATGTTTTGGACCTTTTGAAACCGAAAAGCATTATATAATAATATAATATATTGACACAATCTTAAAGATCCCCTCCTCCCCCTTATAAAAAACCCTCACCTATATCACATTACTAAAACCTCTCAAGATGTTTATCAAGTCCAATATCTGCAAATTAAACTTCCTAAATCCATCTCCTCTTCATAAGAAGCCTTACCTCAGGCTTAAGGCACTTCAAGAATTCATTTTGTGTCAAACCAAAGGGAGTTACCCGATTTAAAGGTAACATCTTCTCTTATGATCTTTGAGATTATTTTACTTCTCCAACCCCTAGACACTTTTTATTTGTTTATTTTATAACAATACCAATATCCTCAATAGAATAGGGTGTTTTATGAGAATTATTTGAACAACACATACACACACCCACATCTAATGGGTAAAGAACATATTGATTCTGTGGAAAGAAAACTAATGCCTCAGGAAACGATGATTGTTCAATTATATCCTACCGCCTCTCATGGTGTCCATTAAGATGGAACTATATTTATATATGATATATATTATGTTTTTTTCTTTATATCTATGTATTTTCTATTTATAGCATACCGTTATGGTTTCCATTATGGGTAAACAGGATAATTTTATTTGAGAAAGTGCGGACTACCGCCCACACAATGTTATATGACTAATTAGTTCCATATGTAGGACTTATAAAGGATGGATTTAAGGATATTATATATTATATTTTTATATAATTATAATATACCTATGTTTCAATATGTTTTAATTCAATTAAAATTACAAATAGAAATGAATGTCGTGTCCGTGCATACGTATGGCTTACCGTCTCCATGAACGGTGCATTTCATTTCATATCTCCAAATGTTATCCACTATTATAAATAAATTTATATACTTAATAAATAATATAAATATTTTATCTACATCATCAATATAATTTTAGAGATAATGGATATTTGACCACATGAACAACTTGTAATTATAAGAAGTTCATTTTTTACTCAGGTACCAAATATAGACAAAATGACCTTTATTAACATAAATAACTTTATAATGTTTATAACATAGTAATAAGTGATATTAACGAAATAATAAACATGAAAAGGATCTTAATAATATAAAAATTAACTTTAACTTATTATTCAAGATATTAAAGAACGAACGTATCAAATTACACATGAGGTAAGGGACTTCATCTAAATTTCTTTTCAATGTGGAATATTTTGTTTTAATAAATGACATTCTATTATACATTTTATAAACACCGTTTAATTTTCATATAATTCAGAGGAATCTTTTTCTACGAATCATCTTACTAAATGAGAAAAAAAATGTTTCTACTTAAAGTAAGTTTTGACAATGACCCTTTCCACTGCCGTAATTATTATTTGATCTATGGCATCATTAATAAGACATAATGTTTTTTAAAAGGAAAATTAATACCATATACTCTTTTATGAATTTTGTTATATAAAATGGGTTTCATAATGGATTTTATATGTCAATATATTTCAATGATATATTTTTATTGAAATGTGGAAATGTTATCTTTCCTATATATTTGTTTTATGTGTTATGAATGTGTTGTGGTTATTTGGCATTGTTTACACATACAGGTGGTTCCGTGATAATCCTATGGCAGGTGAGCCTGAAATATCTCTCCAATGCATTGGGTAACATGAGAGAGGTAAACGTCAATGTTTCTCCTAAGAGATTTAGGGAATATACTATGATGATTATTCCAAACATAACCCTCTATGTAGCTGGGATATCTACAATGTAAGTTTGTTATGGATGCTACATGTTACAGTTATTATGTGTGATTAATCTGTGATATTCATAAATATTATGATTCCATGAGGTATATTAAATAGATTATGATATGTATGTAATGATGAACTAATGTTTTCTTTCATTTTTTTATAACCCTTACTGAGTTTTTTATGCTCGTACCATGTTTTGAAATGTTTTTCACTAGATTTAAAGATTAATAGGTTCAAGGATGGGATCATGGAAATGTCATGCTATCTAAAAAATTGAACTAGGATGACTCTTTCTTTCAAGTTTTTTTTTAATTTTTTGTGAAAAAATGGAAACTATGTAGAAGTGTCTCATTTAAAATTCATGTGATATAATTTAATAGTTAAGGCCCAATTCTCTAAAAATCTAAACCCAATAGGATCCTCAATATGAATTATTAATTTAATTCAAGATTATATAATGTTTTGAGGTTTGGTCATTATATATATGGGTAGATATAGTTCTCATTCAAATTAATAAGGTAACATGTTCTCTATTCTATAGAGTTGATGCCCCATTATTGAGATCCAGTAAAGAGAGGGTCTATAGTAGAGTAGGTCTCCCATTACTGTGTTATCTAGTGGTGAATAGAATATATTAATGTTCTTGATAGATTATTATATACGAATGGATATATGTTAGATTATCCTTTTCTCTTGATACATAATAATAGGTATAATACAATCCACTCCCTATCTTTTGTGGTTACATGGGTCCCCCATAACCATTATCATGCATGCACATCAATAAGGATGAAATGGTTTTCCATTTCATTTTTACATATGAAGTAGAATATGAGGCCATGATTGTTTCATAGACGTGTACTTTAGGTTATGTGTAATGTAATTATGTTGGTGTTGTGTGTTCAGTGGATGGAAATCATTGATGGATGTTATAGTTAATTAAATAATATATATTATTCAATTAATTAATCAAAATAAAATATTACCCTCCTATTTTGGCCTCCCATACAAGGGATGAGAAAAAAAATAGGGATTAGGCCTTTCATGGTGGCCAATCATAGAGTAAGGGGAGAGTGTATACATCCAGAATTTTTCCCTTATGATGATCGATGATATAATGAGGTGTACTGTCTCTTGTAAACAATTTTGGAACCAATTAATTATCACATTATTTATGAGGTAGGTATTTTACTTTTTTTCCAAGTCCTAGATTAAATATAAAAGTTATTTTAATATTTTAAATCAATATCTATCAATTAAAATGACATACTAGTTATAAGTATATGCTTAATCATTGAAAATGATGGGATTAGAAGGACTGTAGGGATTTATTATTCATGACTCATGATCACATGTATTTTTGTTTGTGAGTACATGATTTTTGTACATACCATTGGGGGAGGAAAAACATGTCCAATCTACAGGTTGTGTGTACAATGTAAACATAATATTTTGGGACATAGATATGAATCAAAGTACATGGAAATAAATCCCTTGGAAGGGGACATGGACATGTATTAGAAAATGACTATACCTTTCACATACAAAACCATATGCACAAACCAGGATAGATAATACATGTAGTGTTCTCTAGCATCATGCCATATAGAGGCACATGGTTAGCCGTGAAATGTTCATTTGGGGATATACCAATGTTAACAGAGCAGCTCTTACATTATGTGACCCTAAGTACATGTTGTTTGTATTTTCAATAATTATTTTATATTATGTATCTGCTTCATTGGGGATTATATATAGGCTCAACATAATCCAATCATGAGTGGTTATCTACGTAGAATGTTATGGTGGTGTTTTTTAGAGTATATATGTATGATGTGAGTTTATGTGATTGGTTCACATCGTTTAACGATTCATAGCTATTGACCCCAATCAGGTTTGATCATTAGAATGATACTAGGTTCCATCCTCCCCAATGTATCGCTAGGGATAAATCCCAATATATCTTTTATATAGGTATTGTGGTTTATTCACCACATTATAGAGGTTGGATACCTCTATTTTGTGTAGTATAATCCACCCCATTGAGTTATGGGTGTAGTTTGTTCCTCAATGGGTAGTTCATCCTCACCTATGCTTTGTATCATCAAAGATCATGATATCCAAATTCATTTGATGTTATAAGAGATGAATGGGTATAAGCTATTTCTTACTTATTTGTGATTGAAAGTAACACATAGGGGACTATCAACTCCATATCATATGTGGTTACATGGTTGTGTGGAATCATTGATGGGAGGTTTAGATATTTTTTCCAAACTCGTCATTAAAAACTACCATGGATGTATAAGTGCTCATTAATCTCTTAACCTATGTATCATGGTGAATATATATGGGGTTATCTTTACCTTCATACATTATGGGTTGAGTTAAAAAAATGTTATTTATGTTTACCTGTTTTTGTGTTCTTTGGGAACATACTCTCTATTTATACACTCACCCATACATGGTATTATCTAGTTTGTGTTGTCTATTATTCTGAGAGGAATGAGATTGGCATTGATAAATGTGGAAGGTTATTATGAGGAGAATAGAATCTCTTAGTGAATATCAAGTATAGTGGCCGCCAATATAGATTGTAAGATGGGCTCTCTAAAGTATTTGCCTCTTTAAAATAATTGATAGTCTGTGAATTATTTTAGATGAAGTCATTTTTATTTTAATTTTTCTTAAAATTGATTCAATTCA
Organism: Viscum album; assembly: GCA_963277665.1. NCBI lineage: Eukaryota > Viridiplantae > Streptophyta > Magnoliopsida > Santalales > Viscaceae > Viscum > Viscum album. Next base: position 606,995,698 of record OY728129.1, on the reverse strand, counting down.
TTGATAATTTCAAAGAGTTTGTTGCATGCATGATTTACACTCTAGACGATCAGTTTGTAATTATATATTTTTACAATTTCATGGAGAGAGTTGGGTGTGTTAATATATTTACATTGTCTAAGACCTCTAATTGAATTATTACCTTCCCAACACTTCTTACCATATAATAGCCTATTTGATGTGGTCTTGGATCGACTAACTCAGATTACCCTAAGCATATAGATCCCCAAATAACCATGATGTAACATCTTGGAACTATTCACTCAAAAGTAAGTTGATGATGGTCAGAACTAGGGTCTCAAGTGCACCTCCTTGTAGACTAGAGGATCTTATCTAAAAAATAGGTTATATGGCTGTACAATGGGGAGATTATACCATCGTAATCATATCGACCCAATATTGAGACAAAAAATTAATAGTGAAAGTATAATAATGAAATAAAGTGGAATGAGTGTATATAATTTTGTAATTAATAATAAATAAATCCAAATGTGGAACCATATAAAAAATTAGTCTTATGTCAATGATGTATAGAAATAAAATACATACAATGCATATATGTATAAAAATATAATAAAATACCAAAAATTCCATCCAATAACATCATGAGCTAAGGATCGGCCTAGTTCTACCATGTTCCAATGCTAATATTCTTGAATCATCCAAGACCATGTGTTTTCCCTCTTCCCTAATAGCGTCCATGATGTTTTTAAAGGTACCAAATAGCTTCCCAAACAAGGTTTCAATTATACTCAATTAGACACCCCCAATAGAATCTATAAAAATATATTCTATGAAAATAATTTAGCAGTGTGTATATATGAATGTCAAAAATGGAAGATTGTGTGTGTAATAATAATCACGTATGGGTTATACTCCAAATAGAATTCTAAACCGACTATACTTAGTTTATCTCATACCAGTAATGTCTCAATAATGAACCTAACATAGGTTAGGTTCTACCATGATTGAAAAATGTTTATTAGTGAATACAATCATAAATATTTCCCTTATTGATTCTAGGGCATCCTTGTTAAAAAAATTAGAAAATGGGATCCATTTACAATAACATAATCCTAGAACTAAGAGGATCAATCAATCCAATAATGTGTAAACCATGATTTTTAACTTTAATATACTACGTTTAATAAATTTGGTACACAATATTAAATCCCTCGGAGAACATTCTAATTGAGTTTATGGACTATGTCCCCAGTAAATCCATGGATATGAGTGGTTTGGGCCAAGGGTAAGAATCTACATTTCCTCTTATCCTAGGAGATCGCCTAAATATAGGGATCATTTACCAAGAATTATAATATCCGGATATATTTCATGGAAATCATCAGTACTACACTGAACCATTCATATATAATAACACATTGGCAATATACCAGGGACATTGTGTCCTTTATAAATCTTCCCAATGAATTGGGGTTATTTCATCTACGTTCTCAAGTAATTCCTTCTAGGATCCAAGGATGGATCAAGTATGGCCACTCTTATAATAATAAATAGGTATATAGAAGACATAAATACATTATTTTTATTGAATTGTCCAATAATATGTTATAACTGTTCAAATATTTTCAAATTATTTATATATTTCAAGTTCAAACCTTTTATTTCGACAAAGGATGCAGATATGTGTGATCTCATACTAGTAATCATTGGATTATAATTTTTTTTAAGAGCCATGATAAACATTTTCTCTCATTTATAATGAGTCATTACAACAAACTAAAATAAATAAATCATTATGGAAGTCGAAAAAAATAGAACAACAAGCATTTTGGTTATCAATTTTAATAAGGGGGCATACATGAATATATATAGAACACCCATATGATTTGATAAAGATGTGGTCCATGTTATTCAAGTATAATATATTGTTCTAATAGGGTTTTTTATATTCTATATTAAAAAATGAGTACAGATCAATGTTATTTTTAGAGATGAATATGTATAAAAATTATGCACATCATAATTGGAACACTTATACATGAATGATACATGAGAGAAATACCACATAATGTCAAACATATTGATGCAGATTCGTAATTTACTAGTAGTGTGAATTGATTCATCAAATAACAATAGAAATAAAAAATAGAAAAAAACCAAAAAATATATAATTTTAGGTTGCAGGATTAAGGGGATGAACAAGGACAGATAATCCATGAAAATAATATAACAGATCAAATCTATTACTGGGCAGGATCCAATGAGACAGGAAGGGACCCGATTAGAGTTCATATGAGAGAGACACTTCTATTTATATATTTTGTTCATGGGAGAGTCTAAAATAGAGGATGGGATTTTTATAAGAAATGATAGTAGAAGATGGTGTGGAAAAAAACAATTGGGTTACCCCTTAAAAAATCCATGAAATATTCTTTATGGATATATAATTCAAATCTTTAATTCTAATAGATTAATATTTATGATAATAAATGGCTTATGTGATGAATGAGATTAAAAATGTGAAATTAAATCTATTCTTATAAAAAAATTCATGGGGCTTGAGTTGTGTAATTCACCTCAAGAATAAGTTCTATGGAAAGAATCCATTCCCTAATACATTATCCAAAATAACAAATATGACTTAAGGTGTTGTAATCAAGAGTAATTCAATAAGACAAACATAAAGGGGTTTTAGAAAATTTACAATGAAAAATAGGATATTAATGTGTTCCCCATAAAACAACTCATCCTACGGTACCCCTTTTAGGGATTGTAATGCATTTTCTATGAAGAACATCAACCATTGAGCATGTAAATCGGCCTATCCATCCGATGTCTCTTTATTTACATGGTTATGAAATTGCAACACCCATATTAAAGAACCGATATAACATGGAGAGCCTTTGTTCTTTGGAAAAAATTAATATAGTTTTCTCTCCCAAAGAAGAATATATAACAACATTTCTATTTATTACACACATAAATGATTTATTAAATAAGAATTCACTTAATACAACCTAGAATATCATGAGGTATTGTGTATTTGGTCGGTAAGAACATTACATGAAAACAAATTTATAAAATAAAATATATTTATTGAAAACTTATTTTACATGACAACCATATTTAGTCATACATAGAAGTTAAAGGGATAACTTAAGGACATATACAATAATGGGTTGAGGCAAAAATCCCAATAAATGAGTAAACAATGCATAACATTTAGAATACAGTAATTGTTAAAAAATAGGAATATCAATGTTGTATAAGATAAACATGAAAAAAAAGGAATGATATAGAATGATTATGATAACATGTAAATGTGGAAAAAAATAAAACATGGTATTATCATGAACCACTGTCTCATTTCCCTTGGATTAGAATGAGTAACACTCATTTCAAATGAAGTAACACAAGTAAAACCTCACTTCAAATGAATTAGAATGAGTAAACCCTCATTGAACATGAATTGAGCATGAGTAAACCCTCATTGTACATGAATCAACATGTGTAAAACCACATTTCTCATGAATTAGAATTTGAAAACCCTCATTGAACACTGCGTATCATAATATTAAACATTACCCAATGCATTAGAGTGATATCAGGGCACACCGTTAATGAACATTTAATTTTATGCATAGATGTGCCACATTGATTATATAATATGGAATCACTCAAAATCATAATTTAATACATGTTAAAAGAATGTGGAATGTATAATAGTATCTACCCTTTAATATTTAAATGTTCATAAAGGATAATACCCATGATAGAGAAATGGGTATGGTATTTACTACACAATGATCATGGCTTGGAAAATCATGGTGTAAATTTAAAAAAATGATAATGAGAGAGAAAAGGGTATATCATCTTATGTACATGAATTGTACAGTAATGGACTAATATTGATACATTTATCAACACATGGAATTTTGATATCGAAGTTGTAACATAATAAATAAACATGATAAATGATGATAAATGGAATAACTCTTTCTGAAATTCCGTCATGCTAGCATGTTTACATGGGATGGATTAATGATAGAGAAACATGTCTCTCATCATTCAACCGTAAAGAAGAAATTATGTGGGAGGTAAAAAATCATACCCCAAAATTATTAATTGAAAATAAAAGTGTATAATAACATAATGGAAATTGGAAAAAAATAATAAAGCAAGAAATAATTTAAACAATTTTTCCTGTGTAATTATTATACAAAACGGTTCATAAGAGGGATAAATGAGAGTGAAATGGACTATAATAATTTATTCACAAAATGGTAAGTATTTATTATATCTTATAATGTAAACAAATATAGAAATAAATGAAATTAAAATACATAACAAGGAAAAAAAATCATCATAAAATGGGATGGTTATAGATCCTTTATCGAATTTCGACATAATAACAGGTGTGAATAAAGGATCATGCGTGGGATAAATGAGAGTGAAAGTAACATATCATCATATAAAAATAAAATGTATATTACTAGGGTCATGGAACATCATTTCCCAGTATCTAAATATGGAACTTTAGAAGAATAATGTATAATAATTTCTTAAATGGAAATGAGAAGATTGAAATAAATTACAAAATATTTCCATAGTAACAACTTACGTAAGAGTGAAAATGAGGGATGATAAATAATACCTAATTAAAATAACATCTAATAGAAAGTAATATAATTATTATAAAATAATCACATGATAATCATTTTAAAATACTAGAAATACTTTCAAATAAGATGCTTGAATATGAAAGGATGAGTGGACAGTGAGGATCCTTTACTTGGATGTGTGATCCCAAAGGTATGGAAAATGATTGTTGGAAACTTTTGGAGATTTTGAAAGTATATACGGAGAATTTAGAAGAGTTTGGTCAAGCTCAAAATGGATTGAGTGAAGATTAATGTGAGAATGGGTGGGTTTATATAGGAAATAAAAGGGAATGATTTATTTTTTAGGTTTTGGACAATACACATTAAACTAATCAAAACCACAAACCATCCCATGGTGTTTGAGATGGTTTTAACAAAAGGGGATTGGTATAAAATATTTTATAATTCCATTGGAATAACATATTAAAATATTAGACATTTTTATGTGTAGTTGATTCACACTCTCAACCAAATAATTTTAAAATGTTAAAAACTTTTATATGTTTTCGAGGGTCGACTGGGGAATTATTAAATTAATAAAACAAATATAAAATCCCATTTTTTTAATTTTAAGACAAATATTTTCCGATTAACCCTTTTATATTTTTTGATTACATCATTGTTGGTTCATTATGATGACTAAATCATTTTATATATTTATTTGTTATTTAATTTTTACCCAAAAATACAACTTTCTCCGAAAGTTATGAAAAATAAACTATTGGATAATTATGAATTATTGATTCCAAAATTAATATTAATTATATATATATAATTTACTAAATATTTAATATTTAAACTTTTAAATATAAACCATTTTTTTATATTGAAGGGTATTGAAAAAAAATTTAACATTAATAAAAATTACATTTGACATACTAAAATTATATAATATTATTGTATTCATAAAATTAAATGGATTATAATATAATATGTAATTATAAATTATTTTTGAAATTCATTAATTCATCTAAATAAATACATTAATTAAAAATTCATGTTCTTTTTTATCATATAAAAATATAGATCATTTCAAACAGAATACATATTCTTTTATAGACTAAAGAATATTAATAATTTATAATTAAAAGCTGTATTATTATAAAACTACTATAATAAAATTATTAATAAAAATTTATTTTAATATTTTATTTTATGTATTTTTTAAAAGTACATTTTACTTGAAAGGTCAGTTCATCTAATTCATTATATATTTTTGAAAAAAGAATTCTCATAATGGAATTTAAGGAATAAGAATTTTTTAAAAAAAATGGATTACAAAATAAGTAAATGATTCCTTATTACATAAAACCTTATATAACCTATGTAAGACTTATGGTCAAGGTGTGTGATGTTGATAGACTCTTCTGGAGGCTCGAAAAACATCGTCAGGGTGGTAATCCCTTTTAACATTAACTTCTCTCATAGAATATTTCATTCAATCATAAATTGTTGAAGCTTGACTTTGGATTAGTCAAGAGTGAATCCCAATGAAGCTACCTCATTTCTATTATCAGAAAAATCAGCTTCGTTCTACATAAGTCTAATCGATGAGGCCAGAGACTATTCATTCTAAAATAATTTTTCTATTTTCATTTTTATTTAAAAATAATAATCATAAAAATAATTGTTTCCTACTATCAAATTGATCATCAATCGTAAGAGACCAATAGTCATATAACAGTCAAAAATTGATAGTTACATTACAATTTATACTTATATATTTCTAATTTTTTGGAAAAAAATAAAAAATACATTTTTAGGAAATAAAATATTTTTCAAAATTTAGGGTTTGTTACATTCTTCTCTCATTAGGGAATTTCTCCCCTGAAATACAGTTTTACAAACTATGGTGAAAACATGTGAGGGTACTTCTCATTCATCTCTTCAATGAGGTCTTCAGTCCTTCCGATTCGCATTGTATTTAGGTAGAATTTGTCTGTGTGTCACCCTGATACCTCAATATTTTTTCAAAATCATCTACTTCTATAGACCATAACTCCTCATCTATATTGGATTATATCGATGGAAGAATCAATAGTCATAAAAAAGTATATCCTATATATAATTTTGAGACAGTCTTGAACATTTTTTTTATAAAAAGGTCAAACATATTAATTTTAAAATATTTCAAAATATGTTTTAGGTAAATTATCCACATCTTCTAGAAAGGCATTTATTACATCAGTTTTTTTGAAATAATGTGAATAATTTGAAAATTACATGATGGTACATACCATGATAAGAATGGTATGAATTTTAATAGTGAATGATTCTTGAATAGACAATACATGAACCATGATATAATTCTAAAACACTAGAGTTGTTGGATGCCTAATAAATTTGATTTCATGTAACATGGATATTTGAAAAAACAATCAATGTTATATGTGTATGACTTATGGATAATATTTGAAATTAGTTCTTCAAGTAGACTGAGAAGAGTTTTTCATGATCTTCCTCCTTCAATTTTTTAACTAAAGAAAATGAAAATACAGTTATGGTTTGAATAATATATTAATAAGATTGTAAAACTGAAATCATTGGACATAGAAGGATAAACATGTAATTGAAATGTATATCATAACTTGAGATACCCGATGTTCTGATCCAGGTTATCCATTACCTGTTTTCCAACATATATTCTTAGGGGAATTTTTATTCACTTAATAATGGATCATATTATGCTTATTGATTTACCAAATAATATCGCCTAGATGTGTGGAACCAAGAGTGCATTAAGGACCATTGTCATGCACTAGTTCTAATTCGATTCTATATCAAGCTATGTTTTGGGGTTTTACCACAAGATAAATATGTTCCAGAGCCACCTATACATGTTCATATTTATACATGAATGTATTTTCTTAAAAACCCAATTACTCTATACTCACCAATATTTAGTGATTTATTCCTTATACATAGTCTTATCCATAAGTCTTTCATGAGGGTTTTCTAATACTAATCTTAAAAATAAATAAACCTATCCATTGATACTAGTTAAAACAACCCTTATCTTTATTACACACATAAAAATGGTTTATAATTTAAACTTCCACTTAATACAACCCATCATATCGAAAGGTATACTATCTTTAGGGTGTAAGAATATTACATTAAAACTTAATACGAAATACAACATCTTTATTGAAAACTTATTTTATGTGACAACAACATTCCATCAAACATATAATTTCATGGGATAACCTGAGGATATATATAAAAATGGTTTGAGCTATAAAGACCAATAAGGTAGTAAACACGGCATCACATTAATAATATAGTACCAGTTAAGAAAATTATCATATCAATGGAGCACAAGAAAAACATAAAGATAATGGCAAGATATAGCATGAATATCAAAATAAAGAAATGTGGAAACAACATAAAAATGATATTATCATGATCATAGGCTCATTTCATATTTATTATATTGATTAATAAATTATATCATAATAAATATAATGATTAAATCATTATTGCACATGAATTAGGATGAATAAATCCTCACTGGACATTATTTAGCATGAGTAAACCCTAATTGCACATGAATCAACATATGTAATCCCTAATTACACATGAATAATCATGATTAAACCCCCATTTCACATTTTTTATCATTATACTAATCATTACCCAATACATTAGATTGCTATTAGGGTGCACCATTTTTAAACCCTTCATTTCATGCATAAATGTGCCACAAGGATCATATAACAATGAATCACTCAATATAATCATTTATTCCATGATAAGAAAATGTGTAATACATTAATTTATGTACTTATCAATATGTATATTTAAAATAATGTTTAATCCCTTTGATAGATAAATGGATATGGTATTTATATCACAATGATTTTGTCTATGAATGTTGCAGTGTAAAATTCATAAAAACGTTGATGAGGGAAAAAGTTGTATCTCATCATATGTATATGAAATGGACCCAAAGGGGGGAATATATATACATTTCCCAACCCATGGAAGTTTTATATATAAGGTTTAACAAAATAATGGATCATGAATATATAGGATAAATTACATAAGTCTTACGAAATTTCAGCATTGTAACGAGTGTACATGGGAGGGATTAAAGAGAGAGAATGAGTATCTCATCATTCAAAAATAAAGAGGAAATTATGGAGTAGGATGTAAATCATACCGAAATATTTTTAATTGAATATAAATGGTTATAAAAACATAAACATGCATAGAAAAAAATGTGAAAGGAAGAAATCTGTGATGACAATTCGGCATGCTAACAAGTATACACAAAGGTTTATAATAGGTATAAATGAGAGTGTAAGGGGATCACATCATTTATAAGTAAAATTTTAATTAAGGAGTATGTTTAATTATGTATCTCACTATAGGAATAAAATAAATTTAATGGAGAAACAAGAAAACAATGTTGATAAATGAGAAGGGTTTATGATCCCTTATGGAATTTTGACATATTAACAGTTGTGATTAATGGTTTATATTGGGGCTTAATGAGAGTGAAATGAAGATCTCATTATATATACAACAAATGTAAAATATGGTGGTCATTTAATCACATGTATGAACATATAAATTTGGTACATATGACGCTCAATGTAAGAGATTATCTTCAATGGAAATGAGAAGTGTGAATTCCATTACGCAATTTTTGTATATTAACGGCTTAGGTAAAGGTGAAAATAAGGGAGGATAAATAATACCACATTAAAATAACATAAATTGGTCAGTTATATATTTATTAATGAATAATAACATTATAAATATTTGAAATTACTAGATATACTATCAAATAAGATGATTGAATTTGAATTGAGATGAAAGTGAGGATGCCTTACATGGAAGTGTGATCCAAAGGATTTAGAGAGGCTTCTTTGGATATGGGGGAAAAATTATAGGACGTTAGGTAGAATGGTAATGATTTTCTTTTGGTTAATAATGGGTTTAGTGAGTTGAATGGAAGGATATGAGGTTTATATAGAATATGAGAGGAAATTATTTATTATTTAGGTTTTGGACACTAAACATTAAACTAATCAAAACAACAATCAATCCCAGGGGTTTTTTATCATTTTTTTCAAAGGGGAGAGGTGAAAAATATTTTTTGATGAAAAAGGGTAAATATTAAAAAAAAAATTGGTATGATTATGTTGAAGTGATCCACACTCTCCTGGAAATCATTTTATAATGATTAAATATTTTATATGTTAGAGAGGATCAACTAAGGGATTATAAAATTAGTCAAAAAAATATAAAATCACATTATATTACATTTAAAACGTATATTGGAAAAATATCCATTTTATAGAATTTTATTATATTATTATTTAGTTATAATGATTTAATAAAACACATTATATATTTATTCGGTATTTAAATCTTCCCTAAAAATTTGACTATCTGAAAATTTAATTAATAATTAATCATTACATAATCACAACGTCATGATTCCCAAAAAAATATTTATTTTATATTAATAATTTACTAAAAATGATATTTTTCACTTTTAAAATAAAAACAGATATTTAGCAAAAATTTAAGGGTTTAAAAATATATATTTTATGACATTAATAAAAATTAAATTTAACTTAATAAATATAAACACTCAATTACTATTCCTAAAAGTAATTTGATAAATATATTTAATTTATATAATATTAATTTAAAAAATTAATTAATTAATAAAATTAAATTCTTTAATTAAAAATACAATTTCTACTTTATCATATAAAAATAAAATTCTTATCAAACTAAATGATTAATAATTTATTTATTAAAAAAAGTAAATATAATCATAATTTATAATCAAAATTAGTATTCTTAATATAATATTATAATAAATTTTAACATAAAAACGTTGTTTAATATAATAATTTATATATTTCTGAAAATTATCATTTTACCTGAATAGAAATTTTATAAAATTCATTATATTTTTATAAAAAATTATTATCATAAAGGAAATAATGGAATAGGAATTTGATATTATAAAAAGGGAATAAATAATAAATAAATAAAAATTTATTACATATCCCCTTATAACTCCCATGTAAGACCAAATGGTAAGATGTGCGATGATGATAGAGTCTAGGGATAGCTCAGATAAAATTTCTCATATGGTAATAATTATTAAAATTACATTATCTCGTAGGAAATTCCATTCTAGTTTATCATGATGATGCTCGGTTTGGGATTGGTCAATATTGAAACCCAGTGAAGCTACCTTCTTTCAAAGATCCAACATATGAGAATCATGTGGCATGATTCTACATGATAAGGCCATCAAAACATCATTCTAAATAAATTTTTATATTTCCATTTCAATATATAAATAATAAATATAATTTTAAATTTTTTATTGTCTCCTAGAGTCATATTGATCTTCAGTCATAATTGACCAACGGATATATAATGGTTAAAATATATTATTTCCATTTCAATGTATACTTATATAATTTTAATTAATGGGACACATTAAAACATACATTTTAGGGAACAAAATATTATTCAATATTTTAGGCCATTATAACCATAACATCCATTTCAACTCATTGGGCTGAACAACAATAGATGGATCTGTGAAATAATGACATTACATATGATCTTGGAACTCATTATGAAAATCTCAATATCTTTTTGGGAGTCAAATACTTTAATACAATGATCCAATCGTGTCCAAAAACACAAAAGGTCCAATGAAATGTGGTGACATCTTACCTTTCCACCTAAACAATGGATTCCCGAGTGAAGTCAATTTATGTGTGAAACAAAATCAATGTCTTGAAATCCACAGGATAGCGATGGTGACCGAATAATTCTTTTTCATACTTTGAAGTGATTATACACTTTTGGATATATTGGACCTTCTCTGATGTCTCCCAGAAGAGATGAGATCCCAGTAGTTCTACCTCCCCTTCAACTAGCTACCAAATAGGAAATCACCTTGACATACCATATAATGATTTATAATGAGTCATTTATATCATATCTTTAAACTATTATTCTATGATAACTCGTATTCGGGTATATTTTTCGCACTAGAACCTATAAAATCAATGAAAAATACATTTAGAATTCATCTACACATTTATTGTCTACCCAAAATCCTAGTGGGTCTAGGTTTTTTGGACGTACCCAAAAGTACCTATGTACTGAATTCCCTCTCAAAAAGTTTCCATAACTGAGAGGTAAAATGTATTTCCCTGTTTTGAATAAAATTTGGCAGAACACTAAGAATATGACAAATATCTCATACATAACGATTACCCAACTCATCCATATAAATGATCCCATATTATGTAAAAATTATGTGTCCTACATGCGACTGTCAATGACCATAAAAAATTTATATCTCATAGTGGATCATAGTGTTCTAGTCTCCAAATCCATGACGATGTCATCCCAATTCTACTCAGGAATGGGATATAAATATATAATGTTATCCCACCAATAGTTCCATGACTTCATCAACTAAAATTTTGAAGACCAAGTTGAAAAACTTACAGAATAACATTTCATCCATGTTAATGAATACTAGAGTTGCATGAAACGGTTTATCTTTTTAATCCCTTGGTGTACTTCCCACTATAAGGAACGATTTTCTTGCCATAATTCCTCTCACATTTTTACAGGGACCCATACATGAACAAAAACAAGTAGGATATAATCTCCACCAACAAACAAACCCATTGGTGGATCCCAACGTGAAACATTTTCTCTAAGGGATAATCACATAATACCAGATCAATGACACATCTTAAATATATCTGTAAGTGATTATTTCACTACTAAATCCTTATGGATGGGATATCTGTGAATTTTTCTAGACCACTATGCGCAACACATAAAATAGATTCTTAAAGATAAACTAACAAATTTCCCCATGAAATGACTTGGTTTGAGTCCGGGGGCTCAAAAAATCTTCTACAGCATTGTGCAAAACATGTATAATGGAGAGAACAAAATCAAAGGACTATAAGAATTCAACCCACCTTCTTTATATGATATTCATTTAACACTATATAATGATATATATGGGGTTTTTTGGTCTTTAAACCCTAAAAACAAAAATCCCCGAAAATAATTCCCCTAACAATTAATGGAGTGAAAACATATTTCGAACTCAAGATCATGTTTCGGGTAATTTTTCTCATCTGAACTCAACTGTTGAGACTCATACTACATCATTAAATATCTCTGCATAAAAACATGTCACAAACTGATTCCTTTTGCATCATAATAATATCTATATCTTCTTCCTTGATCCTTAGGAATCAATATTGGTGCTAAAATGGTATTTATTATAGATACTCAAAGGTTTCCTCACATATTTATTACTATATGAACATCAATCACTTCTTCGTGAATCCCATAAGATCTTATTTATGTTGTGAAATTTCCTAAATAATGTAAATTTAATAGCAATCAAACCCCAACAATCTCTTAAAGTCAAAGTCTGATTTGGACTTTTTCATGAAATAACAACACTCACCATCTACGGGTCAACTTTTACAATTGTATCTAAGATAATAATACCCAAGAAGTGAACATTATTGATCCCTAAGATAACAATAATTAGAATAACATATAATTAGTTATATATTAGTGTATTCAACATGTTATCAAGCTGGTTTTCATGGTCATGTTGGGTATGTGAATAAAAAAACATGTCATGTACCCAGACAACCAAAAATGAATACATATACGAGTGAAGAACCCAATTCATCGATTAAAAAAATAGATGGATCATTTTTTAGAAATGACAACATTACCAAATTCACATAAATACCATACCGGCTACAAATTGATATATGAGTTAAATATAATGTTCAAAATTGTACCTTATGACAATCTAACCACAAATTGGTCTTGTATAATACCCTCTATGTTTGGTTATATTATTTGAGGTCATCAATATGTGTCATTTAATACATATTCATAATAGTAATCCCCTTAAACAGGTTGTAATTCATGCAATTCAAGAAGCACCAACTGCCTCCTCAACAAAATGGATAGGTGAGCCCCAAGTTGATGTATTAGTCTATATAAAACCATTAGCTTCCCTAACCTCCAACAACATCTTGTGGACCATCATCATAGTAACACCAATGCTATATAGAAGATACAATAATTTTTATTCTCCTGTAAGTATATCGATTGAGAACTCCACATCTCTCAGAGTAGGTAATCTGGATAAATTGTTAAGGAAAATGTCCCTGAAATGATCTATGACACGAAGAATATTATTCTATTTTATTCCTCGATCAGCCATATATAGACTATCAATTTGGGTTATCACTCCATGAATCCCACAATGCTCGGGTTCATCTCTACATTCCTATAAATCCCATTCACCCTTGTAAAGATACATATTTCCCTTCTATGATGTAAATGATACCTTGATGAAATATCATCCAAAATAAGAATGTTAGATGACTGAATATCCCAACCTATGAATGATATCAAATACCATAATATAAGGATTAAGAGCTCCCATAAGAAATCATAACCGCCTACTAATTGAGGGAAATCCAGGCTCAGGAAAAAAAATTCTTCTCTAGGACCCCCCAGACAATAGTTCCAACAACTAGATGAACTAATAAAATCTCTCAGTAATTAACTAGGTTTCAAATAATAAGATAATACATTAAATAACATGTTTTAATAAGGGATTGAAATATAATTATTGTGATAGTATTCATGTAAAAAACATTAACCTGAGGCAGGACTGAGTACATGCTCCATCCTCAAAATTCCTTGCACTAGAAAAATCATTAAATGTTATGGATGATATAGAATACTAAATCGTTGTAAATTGATATTTAAAATTCATAACTGATTACGATAATTTCTCAAGATTTTGGATCTCCATATCAATATTATCTATCAACATTACCGAAATGAAATAGTCCTAAAAGGTAGCAAGAAAATCAGTCAAGACCACATACAGATATTGTTGTGTCTGAGTAATATTGTACGAACAATACATTGTAGAATAAAAAATAATATATGTTGTGATCATGAACCTCATCATTGATGTAATCGATAGGTTCTAAAATATAAAAAAATTCCTCTAACCGTGTCCCAGCTGCTTGTGGACCACCATCATCCAAAATAATGGGTGGATGTTGCTGCTAAAACACCTATATAAGCTCATCATTAATAGGGACAATATGTAGCGATACATGAATAATATAAATAAATCATATAATAGATTATTTAAAATAGGAATCAATTAAAACATCATGTATAGTTGGAGGTTCCACGTGTAGTACTATTGGTAGGTTTGTTCCAAACACATCGGGAACTTGGTAATCACCACATTCCTAGAGTATTACATGAGGGCATCATGGTGGAATAGCTATAAAATTATAAATAATATTTCATAGATAACATTTAACATGATATAATCACAGGAATAATAAACCAATATTTAAATACCTTCTTATATTATAAACACTCCCCTTGTTATTCTCCAAAATTAAATAATGTACATCATATAAGACCATGATGGAATATTGGATATAATGGCTACTACATACTACTAAAAATGGTTCAAATTCATATTATTTATATTATATTATGGTTCTGGTTTACATTTTATCAATTTCATGTTATATATGAAAATACTTTCTTTATGTTTTAATTGAAAAAACTATTTCATGAAAACCATTTCAAATAAAACACAGAACTCAACAGTTCTAAATTAAGTCATTATGGATTTCAATATATATATATTTGTGTGTCTATGTGTGTCTGTGAATATATCATGTTCTAGAAAAATAATTATATCATTTATATGTTATAATTTTCTACAAATTATATATTCAAAATGGTGCTAAATGTAATTACAACCAAGACTATAAAATGGTACAATTATAGTTTTCAAAATTAAAAATTAATGAAGTCATACACTCATTATGTTTAAATAAAAATAAATATAATTGCATCCATATAATGTGTAATCTCATGTATCTAATGGTTTAATGCCAAAACTCAAAAAAATAATCTAATTAATGTTTACTCATCACCCTATATAGGAAATATCATTTAGGTTGATACAAAAACATTAATTATACAAATTATTTATTCATGAAATGAAATGATTGAATAATATAAAAAAAAATTATATCCTGACAGATGGAATATAAAATAATAATGGAAAGAGTATATAAACATGACACAGAATAATTCATGACATGTAAATCATCACATGGATATAATGATTCATGAGACACTACCTCCATAATATATAATTCCACGGGTAAAAAAATTTATTCAATAAAAATCATCCAGAATCGTTGTGTTTAATCCAATAGTGAAATCAATTAATCAATAATAGACATAATCCAGATCAACAAATATTAACATTTTTAATTAGGATTTATCTCCGTATTTGGGTTATCTACTCCCAAACAGATGATAATTAAAATCTACTCACACTTCCTATTCATCTGTATAACAACCCAAACATTGAGACATTACTAAATAAACCGATTATACTAATTTGTAACATCACATGCTCATTTAACACATAATTAACCAAAACTGATTAGTCATTTACCCTCAAGAGAACCAACTTATACTCCATAGGATTCGGATTAAAATTCATGGTCTAAGTTGGTACCCTAGGGACATTATAACATAATTATTTGAGTGGTACACCAGTGAGATAATAAGTAAATATAAAATCATAATAAGGAAAAATAGAGAATTGGATATAAATAATTATTGTAGTAATAATACATTAAACAATGTGTGTAACTATATAATTATGATGACTAAGTCATTGGGATATAAAAAAGCCAGTATATAATAACCATATTTATTAAAGAAGATTTAATGCACAAAAATTCCATCTAATATAATCATGTGCAAAGACTCTGTCATGTGCTCTGATGTTTCCATTCTAATATCAATCAAGCAACCATGGTCGGATGCTTGACCTTGTCCGTATATACATCCATGATGTCTATTGGAGTACAAAATTACATCCAAAAGAGGGTGTGAGTTATACATAGTATTCCACCAACTACATATATAAAAATACATTATGTGATCATATGATAGTAAAGTGTAGATATAAATATCAATACTGGAATATCATGTGGGGAATAATAATCAAGTTGGTCATGGACTCCAAAATGGATGATCAACCAAGCATACATTCTATGGATTTTATAGGTAATTTGTGTAGAAGGAACCTATATAAGGATAGGTTTTTTATGTGTAATCAAATAGAAAAAATCTAATTAATATAAAACAGGAAAAATTGTTAAACTACAATGTCTAATTCAATATTATAAAAGAAAAGGATCCAAGAGGGATGAAGTCACCATTGACTATAGAGTTTTGGTCCCAATCCAAATGAATAATCTTTGTAGACTAGATCTAAATGAATATGTCTATTCCTTGTGGTACTCCAATGAAATTTTACTAGAATAGTGTCTAACCAGGTCCAATGATCATTTCTATAGGAAATTCTTGGATGAGGAATATTGTGTCCCTATATGAAAAATGAATCTCTCCCCAAGTAACAATACATTAATTTAATCGAGGGATATTATCTGATGAATTTCAATATTCCAAGATGATTTAGGTGAATCTATAATACTTCATCATGGAATTAAAATATACTAATACATTTACCATGTTATAAGGTGGGTATCTCATTTGGAAACTGTCCCAATAAATTAGGGTGGTTGTTTCTGAGTACTCAAAGAATTCATTCAAGAATTCTTGGTTGACTCCTGTCTAGTGACTCATATATTAAAAAAATATCCACAATATCTATATGAACCATAATTCTAATCAATTATTAGGGCTTTATACTAAATAGGATAATATTAAGACGTTATTTATAAAATTCACATCCAACACTTATCATTCAATTTTCATAAATGCTATGTCTGGAGTATTACAATTAATAATTTGATTCCTATTTACTATGATCCATGATAAACCTAATTTCACATTTACTAATTATCATTATATTCTGACAAATTAATTAAATACTTTAGGATGATAAACTATATATATATATATAATAGTGTTTCTATTATCAATAAAAAGGGGAATATATGCATATGTATGACACACCCAAAGGGGTTATTCAAGTTGAGTTTATAGTTCTGAAACTATTTTAAGAGGTCCTTATATGGTGTTTATGTTATTTATTAAACAACTAATTTAGTGAAATCTAATTTTTAAAATTCAAAATGATAATACATATAAATCCACAATACATGAGGAAAAATTGATAGACCACCTACCTTATGGAAGTAAAAAAGTAGATGTCAATTGTTGGATTATAATTAATCATATAATGGGAGAAATAAAAAATCTAGAAAAACCCCATGAAAATAAGGAATATTTTGGATCACCAAAATAGCACTGAAGACAGAGAGCTAAACCAAGAAAAGAAGGTAACATATCAAATTTCTTACCTAAAGGGATCTAACAAAACAAGTGATATTTATGTGAGTGTCTAAATGATATAGATTATTAAATTCATCATTTTTGGGAATGGGATAAGGCTCAACTAAAATAGAGTGAGTGAGTGAGAAGTGAGAGTGGAATATTTTGTGAAAAAACATTGGTTTTTCCACTAAAAACCAACCATATATTCAAGACGTGACTCGAATCAAGGTCATAAAATCCATGTGTTTCCTTTTCCATCATTAAAATGTCATTTCATGTAGTTAACAATAATAATTTTGTTCATTCAATTCATAACCTATAATAATTATTCTTCTGGTATAACTTGAGTGATTCCCATCATGAATTTCATTTAAATTTTGGATTTATTTTATAACCCAAATTTATTACTCTAATACCATATTACTAAAAAAACCGATTGACCTAATGGAATATTATCCAACTCTATGCCAAAAATTATAACATTGAGATGGTTATCTGAAATTAATATTATCAATACCTTAAATAACAAACCAAGATCTCACCAGTTCTTCAATTGTTGTAACATCTGTATGGATTTAGAATATTGGGGAGTGATTATGAATTCAACAGTTACTTGTATGAAGCTACTTATAAGAGGATATGAGTAGAAACTAGTTTACATAACACCCCCATGTAATTTCTATATCAGATATGTTGTCATTTTTTAGTTTTTTTATTATTTAGTAGTTTTGGATTTAGAATTTATATATTTTAAAGGATTTTATCTCTTTCATGGTTACGAATCAGTTAGAGAAAATAAATGAACACAGCTTTGTATAAGGGGGGATTTTATCCAATAGAATGTGAAATTATGGAGTATTGTATTCATAAAAATCTTGTCAAACCATGAATAGAACCTCTTTAATGTGGTTTTATAGCATGAATACCACTAAATTAGAAATAACTATATAGGGAAACAATTTGTGGGTTGGTATGTTATTCTTGAAAGGGATGCATGTTTTCCATTGGGTTAGGTAAACCATGTTTATATTCTAATGTGATAAAAAATATTTGTTATAAATAACTATTTTCCTTTCAAAGGATAACAAAATTATGTATCTTGTTTTTCCCTTCCTCTTTAGTTCATCCGACCCTAAGGTGTTATTTAGGATAATTCTTCCACCAACAACATTCTTCAACGATTCTCTCCATTGTTATCATGCTATTTAAATGGTAACCACCTCTTTAATATTCCTCTGTACACCCAACATGGATTTCGTATAGGTTACTATTTCACCAATAAAACATAATCATTATATGATTAATATTACATTTTTTACTTAATCAAACATTGGAGCGTTAGTTTTTAGGGATTTTAGATATCGTTATCATGCATTGATTGACTATCATAATTGAAGGTCAAATGTTTTGTCATAATAAATGTATTTTTTTCATGCATTTACATTATTCATTATATCATTATATTGATTAGATTTTTTTATAAAATTATTATATGTTAAAATCATTGTTCGATAACCATAATTGTACTATATAATAAATTTAATGATTTTGAGAAATGAAAAGTGGAATTTAAAATGGATATCTGTGGTAATATTGAAACTAAAATGTATATTTTTTCCAAAAAATATTAAAAAATACCATGTTGAATTTTCTAATAGGATTTCAGTTTAAACAAAGTATTTTAGAACTATTTTTATTTAGAAAGGGTGTCACCCAAGTTTGAATGTGTTTTGTAAAATATAAGATGTTTTTATTTTTGGTAGAATTCCAAATGATAAAAAATAGATTGGAATTATGGGTGGGTTTTAATGAAATATTTTGAATATTAAATAATGTATTTTATGTTTTACTATATCACCTATTACGGTACTTTAAAATATTTATAATTGGATTTTTTTCCCATCATAGAATGAAAACTAGTCGTAATAAAATAGAGACCTGGAGAACTAAGTGACAATTATTGATTATTACTTCATTTTATACATTATACAGTGGTAGGTTTTCCCATAGTTGTATGTCATTACACAACATTGGGTGTTATTGTGATGATTATTGTGAGGTAGAAATATATTGAATTTATTTCAGAAAATGACATTTTATGAAATTTAGTTCGACAAGAGTATTATTTGAATTGACTCTAAAGTTCTCTAGATCCACAGTCATAGGTCTTTTTTTATATTCATTAATGTTTTTATTAACAAAATATTTATTATCTATGAAATTTAATATATTGTCCATAAATTCATATGAATCCTTAAATTATATAGTTTTTTATTATTACAAAAAAATAACTAAGAGTATCAGAGAAATATAAAAATGTTTTCATTATATAATTACTTCTAATACAACACTGATTGATCTCTAAATAAAATTTATTATTAGATATTTTTCTATATTTTAACTCTAACTCTTCCACACGCCATCTAAAACACATTATAATGCATGGGGTAACTATTAGTCTATATAAGTGGGTTTAAAAATAAAAATATCAATTCATCAAAATTTTAAAAAAAAACTCGTTAAAATCGTTTCCTTCATGAACCGAATGTCTTTCTTAAAATAAATAATTTTCAAAAAAAAACAAATTCTAAAAAAAGTAATAAAAGTATTTCTTATTTGAAGAAATATATTAAATTTAAATAAATTATTAATGATATTAAAATAATGAAAACTAAAATCATAAAATACAAGATGTGACGAAAAATAACAATATCATCTAGAAAACTTATTAACATTAGAATTGGAAAAAAAAAATCTTTAAAAAATGAATCTATTTATTTTTTAAAAAATATATTTAAAAATAATTGTAGAAAATCATGAGTAAACATAGAAAATTTATGTCTGTATAGGTTATACCTATCATATTATGGAATCAAGCATTGAGTTTTGGGTTCATGACTCATCACTTATCATTTTTACAAATTTTAAAAAATAATTGTTCCAAAAAAAATCTGCATACCTTCATTTTTGTAAAGATGTTATAATAAAAACAATATTTTACATTTATTAAAATGGATATATATATATATATGTGTGTGTGTGTGTGTGTGTATGATTATGTGTTTGTTTTTGTGTGTGTGTCCCTGTATATGTGTATCTAAATTTCCATTAGTGCATTGCTAAGGGGTTTCAGAGAGGTATTGAGTTTGGGTCCCCCCAAGCTACTGCCTATGTGTGTTTCATATTTTCTTTATAGATTTATAATTTCCCAACCCTAATAATTTATAATATGTCTATATATATATATATCATTAATTACTATGGATAAAATAAAATTGATTTAATAAATATCTAGAGTAATTGCTTTTTAAACAACTTTGAGGTTCCATGAGAATAAAAAAATTCTTATAAATATAAAAAATAAAATTGAAACAATATCCACGGAAGAAGCTAACTCATGACGATAAAATTACACTGAGAAGATACATCTTTATTAAAAAAATAATCAAATGATAATATATATATTTATATAAATTGATTGAAACCTAATATAATGAATTAAAACTTCATAAAAATATAAAATTAAAATAGTTTTCTAGGAAGAATCTAAAGAATAAAACAAAACTCATACCAGAATAAGAAATAAAATACACATGAAATTTTAATATCTAATGTCATCTTCAATATAAAGTTATTTTTATAAAAAGAAATATTCATGTATGTTATTTTTAAAAAATTCCACCTAATAAGATGATTTTAAAAATAACATTGATATTAAAAATGAGTTTAAGACATGGTACACTAAAAATAATATGAATATGAGTAATAATAAATGATATTATTCGCTAAAAAAATAAATTAGGGAAAAAGACCATAGAGAAAACTAAAATCATCTTAAAGGAAATTAATATCATCTATTTTTTGGGAAATTGAATTTTAATTTCTAAAAAAATCCATAATATCCCTAATTTGGAAAAACTCAAAAATTATTTATTAATATCATAGAAATTTATTCAATGATTGAATTTTGATTAATGATTTATTTTTAAATTATCCCCCTATGAATATTAATTAAAATACAATTTTATTTGAGTACAATTTAAAAAAATGAAAATTTTAAACATTATATTTTATTTTTTAATAATGATACACTTATGAATAGGATAAAGATTAATTTCGATAATCTAAAGATGTAAATATTTATAAAATTTCCCCCTAATATATTTTTTTGAAAATAAACATTATTTGAAAATTTTGAAAAACAAATGCTTTAGATATTTTTAAATGGAATTTTTAATAATGAATTTCTAATTACTTTATATTTCATTACCACACAACATACTCATTATGGTTAATACAAATATAATTATCCATTCACACTATCTCTATAATTCTTGTATATATCTGTTTATATATGAACATTTATGAAAGAATAATTTTATTAATACATAGTGTGAACAAACTCCATTATAAATTCCTCCCATAATGTGTGCTATATTCATTAATATATTACATAATAACTATTAATAATGATTTTGGAATTGTGAAAAGGTGGTGTGGTGACCCTTGTAATGTGATCACATCATCTTTCTCTTCCCAAGTTCCACACATTTTGGCAGTATGTTGTTTTAGTACTACCAAATGATATTATATTCGTGAACATTATAGGTTCTATATATTCATTTCCAATCAAGAAAAATGTTGGTGTATGTCTGTATTTATGTATATATGTATATAAACTATCAATGAAAAAATATTAGATGTAAGCTATACGATACACTATAATCTATCATGTTTATTATTACACCATATGCATTGGGGATAGTGGGAACTGACAACCTCTTGATACAATATTAATTTTTTTAATCATATAGTCTACAATTCATAGTGATGGCTAAAATTATAAGGAGGAAGAAAATGAAGGATTTTATGTCAATTAGATGAAAATGTTCCACATATTTAAAATAGAGAAATTGTTGCTTGAAATAACTTAGTCCCACATTGATTTATAGAAATCGACACAAAAAAATTATAACATTGAACACATTAATAACAGAATGAATGTGAGTATCTAGGAAATCTCATGGAATAACTTAGGATACAAAAGTATCCTATGTAGCAGTCAACCAATGTGAAACATTATCCATTAATAATACATAACCCATATATAAGATATTATTTCCATTATAATTTTGTTCATCCCACCATGGAAAAGTGAGACCTCACATATTGATTTTCCCCCTTTATAATATTAATATATATTTAATGATTACAATTATATCTCTATTTATTTTGTTAAGATTAAATTATCACATTACATACAATCTAACTTTTTTCAGAACGATTTATATTTACATTTTTCAATTATAATATATATATTAACATATATTATATTGAATTGTTTTTTATTCACATCATATATATATATAATTAAAAATATTAAAAATATATATTTTAGTATAGAGATTATTTCATTCCCATCACATTATAGACTATTATATTACTATAACAATTTATAATATTTCATAACTAAATCCATTTATAATTCCTTTTTAATTATTATCATTATTTATTTATTTTTATTATATTAGTTGATTTCCAATTTATATTTAGGATATTCTAATACATTTATAATTTATATGATTATATAATATTATTATTTATACTAAAAAATTAATATACTATTATGAAATAAATATTCCTTTCAAATCAGTTAGATTCACATAATATAATAATAAATATTATAGTAAAATAAAAACCTATTACTAAATATATTAATTATTCAATTTAAATATAATATTTTATATAAAGTAATAAATATTATTATATAATTTTCATTACATATTACAATTTCCTTTTAATTTATTTATCTTATTAGCATGTATGTTCGATAATAAATTTTTATGGAATTATATATACAAAAATTAAATCATTACATGTTAGGAATAATTTCATGACAAACGGAAAAAGATATAGGAAATTTATTTACCAAAATCTCGGGGTGTTATATTATATCACATTTTAAAAAGTGTGTTCATTGCATTTTATTTATATAGGATAAATTTTTATCCTCCCAATAAGGATCATAAATTATATTACTTTTCATAGATATGAAATTTTAAAATAGATATATTTCATTGAATTTTTTTTATGAAATTTTGGTATATAAAATTAAAACATTAAAAGGCCACAAAACATCAAACATACATAAAACCATTTAATTCCTATATAATTTACCACATTGAATTACAATGAAATTATAAATTACAATTCATCCTAAATCACATAAAATAAATTTTCTAAATACTAACATGTTTTCATAATTTTATGTTCAGAAATATATATCTCCATTTTCAAAGCCAATGTTTTATAAACTATTAATTTATTACCAATCAAAGAACACCTTATATACACTACATGTTCTGGTGATAAAAACACTATATATTGTATTATAAAATAAAATCACTACCTTCAATTAAATGGGATATATAGTCCTTACATTTCTGAGAATTATTATAGCCAAGTGTTTTGGAGGAATATGTATAATTAAAACAATAAAACTAACATAAATATAAATTTTTCAAATATTAAAATAATATTTCATCGACTCATGATATTCTCTAAACTGATCAAGTAATTCATGACCTTCCCCTAGATTAAAATCAAATCATCTTAATATCCAATGAAAAATGTTTAAAAAATAAAAAAACTGATCTCACAATGTTTTTAAATTTTAATTTATTTGTTTTCTAAAAAAAACTATGAAACACACATGGAAAAAATCCCTTAAAAAATTAAATCGATTTGATTAAATTAAAATATTTACTTTGAAAATTATTTACACCATTAAAAATATATAAGGATTTTTCAAGATTTAAACATATTTCCGGAATTTTTATAAATGATAGTTAAAATATTAAAAAAACTTTTCATAAATAATCAATACAGGCAAAAACATATTACCAATAAAACATTATTACATGTTGGAATACTAATACTAATAATTTATTATATTTTAATTATCTATTTATTCTATAGAAAATCACTTCCCAATATATAAATAAAAAATAATACAGCATCATGGAAAATTAAAACCTATATAGTTCAAAACACATGTTGGAAAGTTTCCCTTGAGTAATGAGTTTACAATCCCACCATCATATTTTTTACAATGTAAAATTTCTAATTTTTTGAAAATCATTAATTTCATTCATCTTTTTTCTCTATAAAATTTTCCATCAAAACATTTTTTTTCTAAATTGTAATAGTCGATAAAATACATATATATATATACATATATACATGTAAATGAATATATATATATATATATATATATATCTAATTATTTAATAATGGGAAAAATCATATTATCGCTTCATTACTTATACCAACATTATGACCAGAAATTTGGTTATAAAATGATTTTACAATCCAATCAACCTTAAGAAATTTGGTGATCCATCTTTTAGTGAATCAATGAGTCAAATAATTAAAGGCCTTATAACAATGTCTCATTATTCTATTGATCGAATAGTAAACCATCCATTGACTAATTATCAAGATATATCTCTAGTTAACTTCTATCTTTTTACACATGTGGCATCATTATGTGAAATTATGGAATTATATGAACTAAAATATTATGATTTAGAAACATTACTTAAAATCTAATGAAAGTTCTTCCACATAGTGTTGACTACAAATATAAAACATGAAAAAAATTGAAAAAAATATTTTTTTTATGGTTTTTTTTGAATTTTATTAGGACGCCATAAAATGAAAAATGTAATATTTTTATCATATAATAGACTTCAAGAATGGTTTTTAATTTGGGAAAATGATTTATTTATTTGATATCAATTTAAAATTTACACTTCCTAGTTTAATTTTTAACTTATTTTTTATATAAAGGGTGCA
This sequence comes from Viscum album, assembly GCA_963277665.1. NCBI lineage: Eukaryota > Viridiplantae > Streptophyta > Magnoliopsida > Santalales > Viscaceae > Viscum > Viscum album. Next base: position 606,969,797 of record OY728129.1, on the reverse strand, counting down.
TTTATTTTTATATACAAATAAGATTCATTTTTTGTACAGTGTGAGTCATGTTACATGAATTTATAGATAATTAATTATATGTAATAAATTTGTTTAATTATATTTCAAACCCACATTTTTTAATATGGTTAACAAAAATTCTTCATTGAAATTTTATTGGGCCTATTTATGAAACACCATATAAACACATTATTGTTTGTATGTAGCTAATTTTTTATATAGGTTCAAAAGTCGGGATCATGAAATAGATTACTGTATTGATTTGTTAATGGGTGTCTTGGGACGTGCGGATTGAACATGAGTCTAATAGAGTTTTTTAAATGGTAACATGGTTTCTTTTTTTATCCATCAATTCATAAGAAATTTTATTTATATTTTTCTTTAAAATTTCGATTCCCTTACACAAGGACCCTAATATGTTTTTCACTGATATATTATCTATTGATTTAGTAAATTTATTATGTAATATTAGTCCTATTGTTTATGTTATTTTTTGTTTGAATTGATATTTTAATTACAAATATTTATTTATTATACATGAATGTCCAATGTAGATTCATACCCTTAAATATTCACAGTAATGATATTCATCTTATATATAGTTATTATGTGTGTGAAAATGTTTCCATTATTTGTAAATTTTGAGACACAAGATTAGTTTTTTTCCTATGGTTCTCAGAAATACGTACTGGGTAGTATGTTGACCTAGGTCTAGTGAAATGTCATATGATCATGTGATAATTCGTGAAAATATAATATCAACAAATCTATTTATGATGTCAATGATGATATTTTTGAGAAAAAAAATGTAAATACTTCATAGGTATGTGTGGGGAGATTAAAAGAATATCAATCACTTTTTGAGCCTCATGTAACCATGGGTAGTAATAAATTGAGTGAAAATTTTATGTATATTTTCATTATTTTATGTATTATTCATATTTGTTAATTTTTTTTAACATATTTTGGGGTTTTAATGAGTTTTGGGGTGAAAATAAAAGAAGAACCACATTTAAAGAGCTATCATACATGGATTATACCAAAACTTGTGAACAGTCTATGAAATGTTATCCACCCCTTGTAAATTTTTTCACACACATTATTTGCTGAAATGATTTTAATAATCTGTGATATTAATGAAAATAACATAATGTGTAATTTTAATGTCAACATATTTCTTGATATTTATAATATATTTTTAACAGTTGAATATTTTTTTAGAAAATTTTGAATAGTTATATAAGATGATATTTCATTATGTCTATTATTGTGGTAATTATAAAAAAATAATTATTCGTAATATCTTTTCAAAATGGAATTATTTTAAATTAATAAACATAGACCAGAGTTTTCTTATACCCACATTCTTTATATTAGTACTAAAAAATTATTTTATATATTATCATTTAAGTAAACTAAGATTCTCAATGTTGAACATACATAATCATCACATGAGTACTTCATCCCATTTTATTATCACACAACCAACCATACCTTTCTTATTATTTTCATGGATTGAATGTTAAATAAAATTCATATATCACAAAACATGTAAACAATTCCCAATAATAGAAAAATTATTGAAATCCTTCTAGGATTTCATAAACTCGTCTTTAAAACACGGTCAATTAGAAATATATGAAGTGGGAGTGTTCAAATTCATAGAAAGGGTAAACATAGGTGATACCAATCAAAAATAAAAAATGAGAATGTGATGATTATATAGGATTTCTTAGGATATAATTATGTGTAATAAGAGAAAAATAATAGATCATAAATCATGAAATAAGTAAAATAGCACAAGAATAAAAATGGTGTGGATATATTACCTAATAAAAATGAGAAATGAGATCACACAATTTGGATACCTTATAAATATAGAAAATATATAACGATAAAAATGATAACATTATTTATAAGGCATTACAATGTTTTTCTTTCACTGTATTGTTCTTGAAACACTAGTTTACCATTTTCGATCATGTTTTATTTATATTGTTTAAATTTTATACCAAGAATCGATACATATTTCACCATTATCTCATTGGATGAAAAGACTTGCACAATGCATTAAAGAAATATATATGGCCCATCGATCACATGATGATTATCCAGAGATAATTATTTAATTTAAATAAAATATTAATTAATTCATTGAATTAAAATGAGTTTCATATAAAACAACAAATGGAACTAAAATATATAATAAGGGTTACCAGTGACAACAAGTAATATTCTTTGTACGAGTTGGAATGAGAATTCAGTAAATCGATGATGTGACATATTATTTCGTAAGAGGGGGAATTCAACCATCAACCCTAACATATAAACATGTAATGGGATTGGTTCATTAATCATTAATAAATATTAAATGTTTTAATACATTACTAAAAACTCTGAATAAACCATGATGTCCATCATTCCATATATAAAAATAAGTATATCTTTATGCCACTGATGCGGGATTAGAATCATCTTTATTGTTGATTTTTCTTTTTTCTAATATAAATCAATATGGATGAGATAACTTTAACTTGTATATAATCACAATATATATGGATACACTATATAACATTTTATTTTATAATCGTATTCCTATTAGGATTTTAGAGGAACTATCAATTTAAAAATACCATATTTGAAGAGTTATATAGATATAGATAAAATATTCACTACGAAGATCACTATTTCCCATTACACATACTGGGGAAGTGTGTTCTATATAGAAATATGGTGATAAGTATCATTTATGTTCATTTTATAAAAAAATATAATTCAGATTATTATAAAATAACCACACACAGTGTTGGTGATCAGTAGAAAGTAATACTTAATTCTCTCAATGTAACAAAATTAATAATAATTATACACAAATATAAAATAAATAACTTTGAATTTATTAATAAGGAATTTTATGTTGATCCCATAAGGAAAAGAGTATTAATTAAAAAATAATTTAAGAAATCTTGAGGAAAAATAGGACATTATGATTTGCTGGTTTCTGTATTAATGATATTATTATAAATAGAAATTGAAATTTTTTATTTATGAAATTTGTGAAGGAAAAGTCATATGATTTAATTTATATTCCATAAAAAATCAAACTATTGTTATCCTATTCTCATATTACTCACCCTATATTCTTGATAAACTATGTTCCCAAGTCATTTTTAGGTTTTTATATATAGAATGATATTAAAAAACCAAATTAAATATATCTACAACAAACACATGCATTGTTCAAGAATAGGGAAGGATTATCATGTTTATGTAGTATAAATTAAGACCCTCTTCTCACTAAAATGGTCATTCATTATTGATGAAGGTAAGATTAAAAATAATAAAATCTTAAAGAAACACATAACAGGTTGAATAAAAGATTGTTCCATACACTAGGTGAAATCACACATACATTTATTGGATGGTATATAAATTGTACCATATCATACAATTTATGATTGAATATATATGTGAAATAGACCTAAATGATTGTAGAAATCCTCTCTATTGAAGAAATATGTCTCAAAAAACAAGGATCTAGTTGAATGTATACCTCTATGGTCTAGTATAATTACACATCATACCTATATAATAGATTCACATTCACTATTTGTAGTTATCATACATGATGTATAAATAATTTTTAACATCCATATATTTATTATTTTAACTCATTTACAATGAATATTTCAAAAACTCTATTTTTGGACACCTAAAATATCTCTATATTATGTGTGGGTGTGGCCGAAATAGGAATATTGGAATACATAAATATATATAAATACCATATGGATCCTTGGTCAAATGCACCATGATATGTGTTTCACTCAACCACCAATAGATATAGAAACAAACTCATATTCTTGGTTCATCTAAATACTCAAATGATTCTCGTATATATCACTTTTATTTCTTAACAATGTTGGAATTTGGAAAATATGTTTTTATAAAACTGATAAACATTGGAATCAAGCACCGCAACACATGACTCATCAGAATGAGAGAACCATTGTAAATGATTTCCTATATATGTTAAAACCCATTATTCCATGTCGTATAGTTATTCCTCCACTCAGAAATCGGTACATCAATTTTCATTTTCTCTAAAATATCATAGAACTAAAAAGTGTAAAAAAATTACATAGCCATTCCTCAAAACTATCCATGGGGAAGGATAGGAATCCACGGTTATAGACTTGAGTCTATCTTTAACTAATTTTAGATCCATTGAATATCTATAATGGTAATAGTATATCACTTCTTATCAATCTATTGGTTATGAAAATTTGATGGTGGTGATGTCTTGGTGTTACTCTATCATCCTACCATCCATATTTCATCACGACTCTAATCCATGTACATGTTGTTTTTGTTTCAATATATCTAATGTCACCTCTGTGTTTCGATCCCTCTCCTGGGAGACAACATAGTGTTGTGGTAGTAGAGATGAAGTGGAAAATTGTGAAGGATATGAATAGAAAAGTTCAGTTGGGATGATATCTATTTTTTATGTTGGAACTGTATTAGGGTGAAGTATCCATACAAAATATATCATTTTGTTGTATTGCCTATAATATTTTATAAATGTAATTCCATCACTATGAATTGAATATTGATAGGGGATGTAGGACCCCTATGACACTAATTTTCCACTCTACATTGATAAAACTCTCCTCTTTTACTAACAGAAATTCTCCTAAAATTCACCATAATAGCTCTGTTCTCATGATCATACTATGTTCATATTCCTCCCATGTATTCACATGGGTACTATAACAACCCTTACCCCAATAATCTTTAGTTAGTTCCTTATTTATTAAATAGAAATATCATATAATGAATCACATCTCGAAGAACCAAATAGATTACTACTGTTGATATCCTAGATACATACATGATTCTTATATTACTTTTGAATAAAAAATAAAACATATTTTTTTACATAATATCATTATCCCCTCTGAGATTTCATTTCATATAATTCTTTGTAATTTTTTTGCATTCCATATTATATAAATAAAATTAGGGTGAGCTCTAATTCTCAGTAAAAGACAAGTATAACTCAAGATTTCATGAATCAATAAGCATAATCAATATGGAAAAGTAAAAAAAAATGATCCTAAATACCATTGAAATAATTTCTCTATCATGACGTAATAAGGAATAATAACCACAAAATGGACTATAACATAACAAAACATTACATTTAATAAATAACATCATTATTGTGATTTGATATGGAAAAATAAATTTGGTATGGAAAATAACTAAAACCAAATTTCATTTAAATAATTTTATGTTCGTGATTAGATAATGAATAATCAACATAGTAAAGTAAATTACTTAACACACATGAAATTTTATCAATAACATGATTATTTTGAGTAAAAAAGAAAAATAAATATTATAAGGGAAGAAATAAAATAAAAATCTATTTAAATGTTTCTATTATTATGAATAGACAATGAATAATTAATAGGGAAAGGTAGGTAATTGAAAAAACAGGAAATTTAAACAACCTGACTTTCTTGATAATATATTGAATAAAAAATATTGAATGTTTAATAATTGATAACATATTCTAATGAGTAAATACAGTTAGAATGAAATTTATACTATAAATATTATTATATCAAAAATATCACAGATAATTATAATTTAATTTTTTTTAAAGGAAATTATTATTTATTGGATGTCATGACCTCTACCATAATTATTACTCTACTGTCAAGACCTTTCACTAGATAGGTTAAAAAATTAGTAGGTGTATAATGTATTCCAATTTAATTAATCTAAGTCAATTGAATCATATCATGAAACTACTGATGCATCAAGGGGTTATCTAATACTAGTCCCCACCCATATATTCATGTCCACATCATTCCCCATATATCAAATAATCGATTTATTTCATGGAAAATGTGCCTTATCCTCAAATATCTTAATATAGTAAAGGAGAGAAATTTATAAATATGTTCATTCTAAATCAATTAACATCCATTATAAATTAACAAATATTGAAGTGTTAAAGGATAAAGAAATAATTATATACATGATAAATAATGTGGACAATTAGGTGAAATGTTATTTCCAATTATCATAATAAATTGATTATTCCAAGGGAATGTTAATAACTATAAAATTGAATAAAAAATGTCATTGTGAATAATTTATTGGGGAAACATTATCATCATACTTCCATATAATTAATTTGTATTATATCAATATAATTTATCTATAGTAGAGTATATGTAAAATAAAGGGTTTTTTACATTGATGAATAAATTTCCCATTAAATAAAACTAAAATTTTTTGACTAAAATATCCTTCTTATTTTGAAATTAACAATTTAAAAGTAAATATTCGAAAATTATTTTGAAAATAGTTTTCTTTAAAAAAATACCACATTTTATATTTTATTTATAATATTATGTGGTAATGTAGGAGTAAATTTATCAATATTATATATAATATAAACAAATATTGTATTCACATTTTCTATAAAATATAAATGTGGGTTGTTTGAAAAAAATGAAGATTCCTCCAAAACGATTTATAATTTAAAACATTAGTAAAAAACTAATTAATAAATTATTTGGATATTTTTTATAATGAAAGTTAAAACCATTTTTATGAACTATTGTTTTGGAAGAAAAATGATATTTGACTGTAGAGATAAATATTGTATTATTTTCATGAAAAATTTATCAATAATTTAATGAAAAAAATAGTTTAAAAATTATACCATTATATTAAAAGACCATAAATTACAATAGTATAATAATTTTAAAAGGGATTATATTTTTGTAATCAATTTAATCCCTTAAAATAATATTTGATCATGAAAATGTCTAATAATATGAGATTTTGTAATAAATGATTACAATGGTCATTTCATTGAAGTGATAATTAATCCTATAAGTGGTTATGTGTGAAAAATATATATACATAAACATAGAATTATAGTATTCTATATTAAAATTAATTTACACACATAATCTTATAATTTCAAATAATATACAATGTTAATATAACCCAAATGAAAAAATGAGTTATGAAATTCATTACCACATGGTAATTTTCAATTTAATACCCCTTAGATCAAATAAATAAAAAAAATTATATACCATGACTTATGAACTATTCATTATGCTATATTGAAAATTATATTATATAAACCATTTGAAATAAATTGGTTGTGTAACATTTCAATATGCATCAATGATGGAAAATTAATGCAATTTCCCTTAAACCACCATTATATTAGGTTGTACATGATTTATCTTAAAAAATTATGGTTTTGATAAAGATATTAATTTATACTAGAAATATATTATCATTTATAATATCATTTATTATCCCCTTATAACATTTTAGCATCCGTTTATAAAAAAAATTCAACATTTTCATATTTTCCTGTGTTAATTTCCTAGTGTTCTCACACATGTATTTTCATAAAATTCATGATTCATGAGAATATTATATATTTACTTTATATATTTAGTTATGTTAATATTATAAATATTTTTTTATATAGAATTTTATAATAGTTTTTTAAATTTAAACATGGTTAATGGATCACATATCTCTGTGGATATGGTTGGTCATTCATATGCAAGTGTGACATTATCATTTTATTAATGGTGGAAAGCGTAAGGAAGTGAATGATAATATAATTTTCAATAGTCAATATCATGTAATCTATACCTCATATGTTGATTAATGTTCCCTTATTACATTCATTGTAAATCGTATATGAAAAAAACCACTTTGCTTCATGAAGCGGTATTACGTCATACATAAGATTTATGTTATTGTATTATAAACATATTGTAGATTAAGATGTTATATGAAAAAATATTTCTAAATATGTATATTAATTTAATACAAATAATATTAATATGTCAAATACATATTTATATTTATCTTTTATAGGAGGTTAAAGAAAATTAATCACATAGGTTAACAAAGTTTTAGTCCATTGTAGATACGATTGAGGGAGTTGTTTCCAATTTAATGGAATAATTGATAGATTATTCAAATTATATTTTTATAATAACATCTCAGTATATGAAATTTATATAATTTATTAATTAATAATTTTTTAATATGGATTGACTTGTGTAGAATGAGAAATAAAAAAAGTGTCATTTATGAACATAACATTTTATTCAGACAACATCCTCAAGTTTGAATCAAAATCCATCCAAGGATGGGTTTTTGAACAAAAAAAGGAATATATGATGTTTAAATAGGATAATTTAAATAATTTGGATCATTAATATTAAAAAAATAGTGGCTTTTAAATGTAACATGTGGAGGAGAGGGGGTGGCCATTAATAAGTGTAGAGGGATGCCATATAAAATTTTAAAATATTTAGTTACACTAATGTATTTATCATGAAACAAGACTAAAAATGTTTAATTATTAAACCTTATAGTTCATGTGGTGATTTTTGTTTATAAAATTGGATTTGGGAAATTTTGCAGGTCATTTTAACCCTTATCCTTTTTATTAACCCTTCAGTACATCATTTTTTACATTAACTTTAGTAGTGGTTTTTTTTAATTTTTTTATCAATTTATAATGGTAAAAACAATGTTTGATAATATTAGAATTAATAATTTAATATTATTAAACATAATAAATATATTTATTGATATTAAATTAATATTTCTGAAATTATGTAATACAAAATTAGACCGATATATGCGACAAAATATTAATTTTCAAAAGTGTAAATTCCCTTAATTATATAATATCTTTTTTATAAAAAAAATTAAATTGATAAAATGGCCCTGATAATTAAAATTTTAATACAATTGAACTAATTTTACTTTTGTAAAATATATAATTTAATTTTAATTTTTAAAAATTTTATACAAAAATTAAATTAAAAAAACATTATTTTTCACTATTAATCAAAAACTAAATATTTTTGTAAAAATAAAAAAAATAATCCTAAGATAATTTTAATACTTTTATTTCAGAAATTAATTTAATTATATCAAAACAATCAGAAACAAAAATGAACTTTAATTTTATGTTCAAAGGCCATCTAAACTGTCGTTTAGAAATATAAATTTCTTTTGAAAATGTTTCTTTTTCTTTCAAATTATTCCATTTTTATTTATAAACAATAGATAAATATTATTTTTAACAATTTTTATTCCCCATTAATTTTCATAATTTAGATATTAATATTCAAAACCAACAATTTAATTTCTTGTTAATAACAGTAAACTATAATATTGTTCAAATGTGAATGTAATAGGATAATATATAATTTTAGGATACTCTTCCTAAAGTTGAATAATTTTTTTAAATTAATTTAATATAATGAAATACACATACCAGATATGTTTGTACATAACAATCATGATATCATCCTATTGTTGTTCTCTGATCTATTTCCACATAAACTCTAATTCAATGAAATGATTGTAAAAAATGAATATTTAATCCTAAATAAAAAATAATATATTATAATTGTTCTTATAATCTATAAATGTGTGACATTTATTTCCACCTAAATATAATTACTTTATTATTATAATTTGGTATGAAAAATATATGAATCTCAATCCTGAACAATAGAACCAATGTTCCGTCATTAATATTTCATAATAATATAGTTTATGTTAAAAAAGGAAATATTCACCAAATCATCGCTTATGCATGTGGTAAGATATAAAACCATATAATTTTTTAGTCATGAGTTGAAGCAACATGGTTTTCATCGGATGCAACATGATTTCAAAATCAAGTTCATTTTCCCTTTTTCTAAAAACATATTAATACAGTGTAAATAACATTCCCAAATTCTAATGACCCCTAATTAATAAAATCACAAGTACAAGATAATCTTTAAAGGTTTACTATAAATTTAATCACTAGTAAAATATATTTAAACTCAATCTTCCACATATATATTTTTATTGTACTAAACTAGTGGGTTGTATTTCCATCCACATTTTCCAAAAATATTTTTATTCATGTTATATTCAATGATTTTATTTTCAAAAGTTGTGTTTAAGACATTGAAATATGGATCTTATATAGACTCATATTCCAATGTTTGTAAAAATAAAACTTATGTTATTGATGATATAATTTCTTATATAATTTAAAAAAACATTTATATTTTTCATATTTCCTATAACGAAAAAATAATTGGTAAAAATATTTCCCCCCTTTAATTCATGAATTGAAATACATAAATTTTTCAACAATTTTATTTCAATTCAACTCATTCTGTAACGAAGGGGATGACCATTAGATATGGTAACTGGTTCATATAATTCCAAGGTTCCCCAAATTAATTATAAAAATATATAAATGGATATTCATAATTATTTATTCATTCAATTTTACTCTTCATTTTTCATATTAAATTGAATTCTATATTCATTTCATTTCAATACATAATTTATTTTAGTCGCACTATGATGCACATCCAATATAGACACATTCCACATTTCTGACATGAAGGTAATAATGACTTATTTCCTCAATTTTATCCACCACTCAATCTCATATAAAAATCTACCAATCTTTTCCTTGGGAGATCAGAGAGTTTGTTAAGGTATATGTTGTAAAATATATTTCAATCCAATCAATTAGGAATATTTTTTATATCATTTACATAATACCATTTTGTTATCATAGTCACACTATTTTACAAAATATTCAATGTTAACTTCATTCCATCAGTTTCCAACCATGGAAGAATTAAATAATGTATTTTGTGAGCATGAAGAATCATACTGGGAAAAAAAATATATTATTTTAAATGATTTCCAAATCATGAAACCTTATTTTCTATCTAATACATCATCTGATTATCCTTGTACAATTTTAATAATTATTTATTCAAATACTTTATAATGGTTTGTAATGGAAGAGGGAATTATCTAAGGTATATACCAATAAAGATTCAAAATATTAATGTAGTACTACATGTTTTCTTATACTAGTCAATTCTCAACTTGATCATGAGGTACCTTCTTCCATGTTATTATGTATTGGTATATATTTTTAATAAACACATTCATTTTTAATATCGATATAGGGATGCATTTATAGAATACCATATAGTCTCAACCTTATGATATAATATATATGTTTTATATTCTAATATTCGAAGCCTTTCATTATGTTATTATCTATAATATATGTTTTCCTAATTCCAATTCTTATCGATTTTAAAAAACATTCTCTGAATTTTAATTTAAAGACTCTGTCCTAATAACCCAAAATCGATTTCCACCATATTAAATATCCATAAGATATAATTAATAACATCATAAATTTCTAAATACATTCAAAGTACTAGTATACTGGATATATATATTATTTCCAATTTAAATTTTAATATAAAAAATAAGGAACATTTTTTTAGAAATATAATTACTCTCTCTATAATATCTACGCATTTCATTCATATTGCACATTTTAGATTCTTGGGAAGGGAAAAAATAAGTTTTATCTCAAATTATTAGTAAGAGTTAAGTACAATAGAAGAAATCATAAATCAGTAACCACCGTCAACATGGAATACTAAATATATGATGACACATTTTTTATAAATATTTTGACTTCTATTATTAGATATGGAATAATCAACATGCCATGGTAAATAACTAAACACACATTTCATTCAATCAATATCATCATTATTTTGAAATATAATAAATAATAAATTTGTAAAGGTAAATAACTGAACACACATTCCATTTTAATAATTACACTATCAAGATTAGATACATAATAATCAACATGGAATTGTAAATAAATCACTATGTACTTCATTTAATATATAACATTATTATTAAAAATTTATAGGGTGAATGAACATTGCTAGGTAACTAATTGAACAAACAGAGTATATAAATAATTTAATTATTATGAATAGATAAGGAATAATCAACATAGAAAGGTAAATAATTTAACACACATTCCATTTTCATAATTTGACTGTTATGAATATATAAGAATAGTCATTATTGTATGGCTAATAATAATAAAATAGTTCTTTTTAATCAATAAACTGTGAATAAAAATAATTCTATACATAATATCCTTATTAAAATATCTAGGATAATAATAACATAATAACAAATGAATGGAATTAATAGTTATTTGAACTCATTATTTCAATAATCAATATATTTTTAATGCTAATAACGTTCACATGATAGTTTAAAACAGATGTGTATGTATATGATAATAACAAATTTTACTACGACCAGCCAATTGACTCATCTCATGATACTATCTATTCATTGGGCGGTTGTCTTTAACTATTTTCCAAACATATCTATATATCCACAACATTATATATATATAAACTAATTGATTTAATTAATAAAGGATTTCCTTAACATCAAATATCTATATTTAGTAATGGATTATTATTTATCAATTTTTATACATTTAAGAAAATAAAATTCATTGTAAGACAATATATATAGAAGTAATATATGTTTTAAGAAATAATAATATCAAACCTATAAAAAATTAATAATTTATCTAAATTTAAATACAAATTATCACTAGAATGTGAATAATTTAAGGGAAGGATAATGAATAAACAATTTATCATGAAGTTGAATGTTAATATATTCCATTGTTAATACGATCACAAAATATCCATATATAGAATAATTATGGTTTCAATAAAACATATTTCTTGTGTATTATAAGTAATATAATGGTTTTTTACCAAAAAAAATACAAATACAATTAAATATATTTGAAAATTTATTAAATAAAATATCCATTCCACTTTGAAAATAATCATTTAAAATTAAAATTTCACCAGATAATTTTTAATTATTATTCTTTTGAAGTAACGTTTGAATATTTTAAAAAAATATCTAAATAATTATTTGGTCATTATAATGAGAAATTTTATAATTTCATATATGTTAAGAAATAGATTCCATTCATATATTTTGAAAAATCCAAATGATACTTTTTCAGAAATATACATGAAGATTTGTGTAATAAATTATAAAAATGTTTAAAATATATAATAATTACATCTCTAAATCATTTAAGAAAATGATAAAATAATTTTTAAATTTTTTTAGAAAACATTTTTTTTTGAAGAAAAATTATTTTCGACCAAAATGAGAAATAATTATGTCTTATCAAAATAACATTTTGTCTAAAAATAGATCTACCAAATAGTGAAAAATTATAAAATTACATGAAAATATTATGATTAAAATAGAATAATAAAATTAAATGATTTATTATAAAGTTATACCATAATTTCATTACATTGAACATTGAGCATAACAACCTCCATTAAAATGAGATTGTAAAATATATCATTAAAAAAACGTATTATTGTAGTCTGAATTAATCAATGAAGTGGTTATGTTTTTAAACTGAAAATCCAAATTGAAAACTATAAATAACGAAAAATATAGCCTAATTTTTATATATACATAATCACATAATTTTAAAAACAATGAGAGAATAATGACTCCCAATGATAATACATTGAGTTATGAAATTATTTATCACATGGTTATTTTCAATTCCAATCCCTTAGAATTAAATAATTCTAAAAAACCTAAAATAAAATGATATAATAATTATTCAAGCTATTACATGAATATGGAGATGTATATTCACCATATATATGTATGTTGGTGTATTAATTTCAGGCCCCCTCCACACAAGGTGTACCCCTCCTGGGTGGGCATTGTGATAATGGAGAATGTGGCACCAAAATTCACACCACCAGTAGGCCCTGGGTTGATAACTATCAATGAAGTTATAATAAAGACACAAAAATGGGAGGCATTACCCTCTAAGAGAAAACATACAAAAGTGAGGGAGATATGGAAAACAGGGACTAACTCCATCTCGTATTTCAATATACATGAAATCACATGTACTAATATTTAATTTCATGCAAGAACTACTACAACTGAAAGGGAAAACTACAAGCACCAAGAGTATGTAAAAACAGTAGTGACCATGAATTACAAACAGTTCCTTAAACCCCAAGCTTGTAGCAACCATCGTGATCTCTAACTTTCTCCATGTTACTAGAAATATCATATAAATATACAGAGGGTTAGTATAACTATACACTCAGAATGATCCTCCCAGGATCCTCTTGTGAAAAAGTGAAGAAAGAAGGCTAAACCACAATGAAAAACACATGAATCTAACTCATCATCTAAAAAGGTATACAATTTTCCGATCCTGACTATAGATACACTCATGAATTATCATAAAAAATATTATATAATATAATAATGAATATCACGGGTTCCCACTAACCACATCCCCACTTGTTTTACACTTTTCTCCAACATCACACATCCTATGCATCTATCTCTAAAAAGGCATGATCATAGACACCTAGGTGTAGCACCAAAACATGAACCTCATGAAAGACAACCACTAAAACCACATAACAAGAGTAACTAGGTAGTTTCCAGGAGCCATGATAGCTCGCATAACATGAATCATATGTCGGGTGTTAAAACTGAATCCATTATAGATCCTACACTGAGTATGGATCCTCATGTCTTCACTAACTATAAATTTTACACCTATAGTAGTCTATAATAAACTATATTCCGAATATACGTGTTTGAATAACCAGAAGCCATTATATTTATCTTCACACATATATGGTGAAAATTAACCGATGTGACTACTAGGACAATTAACTACTATGGGACGAGAGCGACGCCAAAGGGGGTACTCTGGAATCAACCCCCCCCCCACAGGGATATTGGGGAAAACAACCCCCATGAAATATTATCCCTAGGGTGACAATTTCCCCAACCGACATGATTTATTAGCATATATAAACACCAAATTTATAGAATATACTATATATCACTACTACACTATGAGAATAACATATTCGTAGAATAAACTACAGATATCATCTCTCAAAAACCTGGATGTCACTACTGTGACTAGGTAAAATATAATTACACGGACATTTAAAGAGATACATTGGTTTAGATAATCCATTTATATTTGATTCACATTAAGCTAGTTAATTCTTTACCCTTTAATTTTCCTTTATTAATTCTACAATAAATTTCATTAGAATCACCCCAATGATTCATGCCCTCTAGGAATAACAAATACAATTCAACATCTTCTAATATATATCACCTCAACATTGCATCCTATAAAGCTCCAACCCCATCGGTTAACATAATTTATTCAATCATTTATTAACATATATTATTGCATTCACATAATTAAATGTATTCTAAAAAATTATTTTATGCTACAAAAAACATATTTCTCAACATGTTTATTATATGAACAACCTAACAAGTCCTTTCCACCTATAGCATGGGTGTAGACTGATCCTATCTCATGATGATAAGCACTAAAACCATGTGTCATACCTCATGCATCTTCTCCCAATTAGGAAGGAGGTTATGGTAGTCTAGATCCCTTGAGCATTGGGGAATTTAATGTAAATAAAAAACTAATATGATCCAAAAAGAATCCAATCATCCATATCAAACCCACTTTATCTTTTCTATTGCCCTCCTTAACACCCACATGCTTAAAAGGATGCATCTATCCACTCTAGGTTTCAACTACTGCCACAACCACTAGGACTCCATGCCCCCACATATCACAACATCCATCTAGGCTCATAAAATATCATAATGTGTAGTAAAAAATTTAACAAGGATCTTGTCCCTAAATAATGAAATATGTGTTTGCACACGATGTGGTATCATGGATCCAAAGCAGATAGATATAAAACATACACGCAATAGGGTAACATAAAAGCCTATATGTCTTTAACATTTATCGAGCATAAATATCTTTAATCTATATTGAGTCATTTGATCCATTATTTGTAGGTTCTATCTATGTGAATCCTAAATAGCAGAAATTCATATCTCTTCCAAATTAATTACATATTCTTATTTCATCAATTAGATTATCATCAATTTACAACAGCAACAACCAGATTCATTTACATTCCTCTTCACCGTTGAATAATAAATTAAAAATAACTCCAGTTTATGTTTTTCCAATTTATGATAGTAAGGAAATTTTAAGCAAGGAATGAAAATATATCGTAATATCTAGAAAAACAAGTGTCAAGAATATTTGACCGATACCATTTTATTTATCTAGTTCAAAAATTTATTAGTTCAATTCTATTGTTATCCAGCGTGAAAAAATGTTAACACTACAGTTTAAAATAAACGAATATATAATCCATGAATCCCCAACCTCAAAATTTTATTGTCATTCATTCCAAGAGAACAATCCACGTAACAGATCACAATCACCTCCCCCCCCCCCCCCCGTGAACACTACATCAACCCAAGGACGTCGCGACGTGACCACACCAACATACACCCAATAAAACTCTATTAGAAATATATAGATCAAATTCAATAATAAGGCATGGAGAAATGGTAGAAGAATGATAGCATATGACATAAGAACAAAAGGATGATCATACCTTCTATCGATTTTGGGTTAACACTTGCTATATGCACCAAAATAGGGGGTGTTGAGGAAGCATGGAGAAATTCCAAAGAGAAACGTTCCATGAATTATGTTTTCATCACATCACATTGATGGGAAGAGTGTATCATGGTTAATCACACCGATATAAAGGAGGACTAAGTGAAGAGATGGTGCATGACATTGAATGATGAGATATGATAATAATGGGATTTGAAATTTTTTATAATTTTCATTAATGCGGATCACATTAATCCACATAGTTTGACCAAGTAAAGGCATCTTCAGCCTTCGGAAAATTAATATTGCTGTTATATGATTTTAATCAGCCTTAAATCTCTTAAAAAAGGCATTGAATGCGCTTTTTGTCAAATACAATGGTAAAAGGGAAAAATTGTAGGAAGATGAAAACCCTATACACCTACCAATGTCTGGAAACATTGTAACTTTACCGACATGTGGAAACATTATACACCTACCAATGTTTGGAAACACTGTACACATAACGATGTCCAGAAACATGGTACACCTACCGGTGTTTGAAAATACTGTAAACCTATCGACGTCTGGAAACACTGGACACCTAACAATATATGGAAACACATTACACCTACCGATGCCTAGAAACACTATATACATACTAATGTATTGAACCACTATATACATATAGATGACTGGAAACACTGTACACCTACCGATGGGATAGAAACATGGTACACGAAACAAGAAAAACTATTCACATAACTAGAAATTTGGAAAACTGTTGTAGATAAGTCACCATGACCTCCTAGAGAAACTTTAGCACCATATTTTAGCAATGGAATAGACTGGAGAGGTCAAGGACATTATATTATATACCTCTCAAACATTATCATCCTCGAGAATTGAAAACCATCCAAAAAGCAAATATAAATGGGATCCAAACTACCACCCATCTAGAAATCTATCAATATAGTGAAGGCCCCATAAGCCACAAAAGTAATCCATCATATAAAAATTAAATTTCTCTAATCAAAAATGAAAATCATTATATGAAAAGATTATAACATTAAACAACTCGTGGAACTAATTGCATATTTTTTACCCATTTTCCCATGAACTCTCCTCTACACCATTGTGTCACCAAATGAAATGAACGAAGGGGATAACATTCCTAAACAACACCCTCTAATTTAAGTCCTAGATATAATACATGACACTCTTTGAAGGTTGCACCATCATCTACATCGATCTCTCCCCAATTGATGATGTGAGAGTTATCATGAAGATACTGAATGAGATGTGACACCTAAAAAAATCTTGTATATGCATCATCTATGAGGGATGTGCTATCTGATATGCCACATCACTAACATGATCCAAAACCTATAAAGGACTAACAAACCATAGAGAAGGATTACTCCCAAACCCCAACCATTGATGCCCAGGATCAGAGGTCACCTTCAGAAACATGTGTTCCCAAAAATCAAACTCTAAAGGCCTCCTCCAATGATCATAATATGATTTATGATGTTCATGTTCTGCCTTTTTTATCTCATGAATCACTTAAACCATTTCTATAATTTTTTTCACTATTTTTGGTCTGATAATTGTGGACTAACTGACCCTAGTCCTATAGAATGAAGAACGTCCAGGACAGTTATACATGGATTCAAAGGGCACCATACCGATGGATATGTAAAGAATATTGTTTTATGAAAACTCTTCCATGGTTTAGTTCCTCTTCCATGAACCTAAAAAATACAAGACCTAAGAGTGAAACATGTCATAAATAGTTTTGATGGTCCACACATTCTGACTATCTCTCTAGGAGTGAAAAGAATTGATAAGGCATAACTGGGAACCAAAAGAATGTTGGATTCCTCTCTACACCATAGAGGTAAAACAACGATCTAGATAACAAATGATCATCCTCAGAACACCATGAAGTCCCACCACCTCTTCTAGATACGTCCTCAAAAAAACATCCACAGAGCTGGATTCCTTGATTTATATTATGTGTGCGTATTTTTTCAAATGATCTACTACCACCAATATAGCATCACTACCTCATTAAGATCGAGGTAAAATAGTAACAAAGTCCATTGATAGGTCCCCCCCCCCCACTTCCACTGAGGAACATACAATAAATATAGATATCCATCGGTAACATGGTGGTCAGTCTTCACCTTCTGAAAGACAAGACAATTAGACAAAAACTTATAAAATGCATGCTTCATCACATTCCACCAAAACCATCTCCTTATGGGTTGGTACATCATCTTCCCCCCGATTGCACTAATAATGGAGAACTATGGAACTCATTGAGTAACATCTCTGGCATCTCTAAAAGAATGTAAACCCTTATATGATTGAACAGTCTGTGGTGTTAATCCATAGACCATACATCAGGGTCCTCACCACAAATAACTCAGCCTATCCAGACCTCCACATCTATATCCCGGAATTAGAAATATTCCACCCACTGCACCAAAGCGGACTTCGCCATCATATGAAAAAGACAAAATCTTCCCCTGACTTCTCCAATATCAAGAGGGAATGATGATAGTTCATCTATTACTCTCTAGGAATCACTAGGTTCACACATTACATCCCTACACAGCTTCCTACTCCGCGCATCCGCTACCAAATTCCCCTTTTTATATGTATATTATATTTTGAATTTGTATTCCTATAAGAACTCCATCCACTGATATTACCTCATGTTCATGTCACAATAGCAGAAAACATACCAATGGATCTTATAATATGTGTAAACCACAATGTCCTCACCAATGAGGTAATTTCTCCAAAAATGCAAAGGAAATACCACTTATACACACTCATGTCCATTGGTAGCATAGTTACGTTTATGGGGATGAAAATTAGGATACACATAAGAAACAATTGATCTCTGAAGCATTATAATACAACCTAACCCCAAATGTGAATCATCACAAAAAAATATCAAATTGAACTCCCTCTACTAGAATACAATGAACTGGAGCACCGAATAACATTTCCTTCAAATACTCAAAATCTTCCTGACACTGATCGGTCCACAAAATATCATGATCTATTTTGGTCAACACTATCAAATGAGACTCAAACCAAGTGAAATTTAATAGGAACCTCTGTTAATAGCATGATAGACCAAGAAAACATTGCACCACATCCACTATCTTGGGGGCTACCCAAGATACAACTTCTTCTATCTTCAATGGATCCACATCTACCCCTGATGGGATACATCATGCATCATGTTATTGACTTTGTGATCCAAAAACTCACACATCATCAACTTCCCAAAAAACTACTATTTACGAATACCACCCAAGATGAAATGTAGATGCTCTACATGCTCCTCCTTTTACATAGAGTACACAAGAATATTGGTGATGAAATCCACCATGAACTTTTCCAAGAACTCCTGAAACACAACATTCATCAGCTACATGAAAATAGCTAAAGAATTCGTCAATCCTAAAGGAATTAAAACTAACATGTAATTACCATGACCATAATAGAATGGCATATTTAGGGTATCATCATCTTATAATCTAATATGATGATATCTTCACCCGAAGCTGATCATTGAGAAATAAATTTCAGGATTCAGTCGATTGAAAAAATATTCAATCCTTAGAAAATGATAGTGATTATCAATATAACTTTTTTAAGAAATTATAATCAATTCAAAATATCAACAAATCACCATCTTTCTTCACGAAAAAAATGGTTCACCCCACAGTGAAAATGTATTGAAAACAATACCACATCATATCAGAATATCATGTTGTGTACACTTCTACTGTAACTCGGAAGAGGACATCCTATTCAAAGATAGAGATATAAAAGATTCTTAGGGATATAGATTAATCCCAACTCAAACTATCATCGAGGGGGAAATTCTACAACCTCTTTTGGAAATATATTAGGGTACTCTTCTATGACCCTGGGAAATGGAAACGGTTGAACCTATGAAGAAGATAGGATCATCTCAACCATCAATGGTGGCATGGAAAAAACATGCCCCTGACCCATCTATGGGTCTCGCTCACCAAAAAACACTACATGTACTCCATAAGTATAAAAAAACATATTCCTCCAGAAGAAATCCATGATAACATGGACCTAACTCTATATATCCATATTGTAGATGAAATCATATGGTTGTATCTGTAAAAATTAGGAATTCTCTCCAAGAGCGATGATTCCCCATCACTAGATCAAAGTCTCTACATACATCAAATAATGTCAAGACAACCTCCAACCAGAGTACTCAATGATAATATAACATAAATCCTCTCTAAATCATGTCCCAAGAAATGGATTTGTGATGGTAAATGAAGGATTGTGTCACTCTTGAATCAATCAATGCATACAACCACGTAGAAAATATGAAAACGATTCCTCAAAAAAGGTCTGGATCACCTTGAACTAACCACGCTAATGCATGGAGATGACCATGACCTGCACCACGACAACTCCAGCCTAGATGATTACCAAAACCACATCATTTATCCTCTATATTATGATGGGGATCATACCAAGGCTATACTCTACCGTCCCCATATTTTCCCTGACGATCTTAAGCTGGTGCATCCTACTACTACAGCCTTGGCAGGAACTGCCTCAACAGAAGAACCTAGAGTAGAACACCTACTTCACATAGACCGATATGAATGGTAGAGAACTCTAGGGGATGATGACCTCTTTCTACTCAAGAAAAATAAGTGTCTGATCACTTGGCATAGTCCTAGGAGTCGCCACTAATAAAATAAATGTTATTCTAATGTCTGGGACCTCACACTGACTGATCATAAACTCTTCTGCTATGAAAAACATGAATCTTGGACCACAGATCTGCTTCGTGGGGAATCATGAAGACTCCCCTCTCGTGATGATCCGATTCTTTCTAATATATCATTTATGACCTCTTCCATCTCCAAAACCTCATGATATTACTTTATATTAAGTAGATTTATTTTTTTATAGATATATGGACACAAATATTCTTCAAAATTCCTCCCTCTAGCCTAATCATATAGAAATAGGTCCAAAAAATATCATAAAGGGTTCCTAAAATTGATTCCAAACTCTCTCTCACTAGAGCTCCCGAGTATAACTACTAGAATCTCCTAGCTACTATAAACCTTCATGGTCTATGAAGGAAACTCAACTATGAACTAGTCTCGGATCACCTCCCATGATATGGGAAACTCTTCACAATACCCAAGGAATAGTATGAACTACTTCCTTGTTTCCCCATGCAACATCGTCACAACCAAAGACAACAAGTACTCCTTTTTTGCATGCATTGAACTAGAGTCTATATCAACCTCCTCAAATCAGTCATTCATGAATACATCTGAAATGGATACCTCATACTTTTGCAGACTATCCAGTTGAAACTCTTTGAGTTTCCTCCTCCAATTATCTTCATCATCAACCTCTACCATACATCTATCTGCTGGTGTAGCTTGATAGACCTCATCTATGGGAACCTAATGACGGCGTCAACCTGGATCTACACCTGCAAAATAAAAATAGTTATATCTCTTAAATATAGAATATAAAAGACTCAACATTAATAAATTAATAGTTTTCATGTATTCATTTATTCATTTTTGTTTAACCCATCCCATGGACTAGCCATTCCAACATTAGAAAAGGGATGAATGATGTCTGATTCATTACTAGGTATCGACCGTTCATCCAGTATAACCATGTTTAGTAGTAATTGTAAACATAATGGTCTATGAATTAGATTACAAGGGGCCCAAAACACTTATTCCACTTCAAGTATCCAGTGTTTACATCACATGTAATACTTGTCTAACAATGTTTCCCAATATCCCATTCCACATCACTTGTTTCTAACACCATACTTCATCTTATACCTCATAAAAAAGTGTATACCATTTTTTCATGACCCCCTCCCCACAAGGTAAACCCCTACTGGGCCAAATATATGAGAACGGAGATAGTGACCCTTGAGCACCGCCTAATGTTAACCTCAGGTTGGTGATTTGAACTAAGGGTATAGTAAACAAAAAAAAGGGAGGAATTACCCTCTTAGAGATCATGTGAAGAAGTGAGAGATAAGACATATAGCAATGTGATCCCACTCATACCACAATATTAATGAAATCCAAAGTACACATAAATAATTTCATGAAATAATGACTACTACTGAAAGGGACAACTGCAAGTACAAAATGAAATTAACCACAAAAATTCCAACAAAAGGTGAATATATTTTGCAACCCTAAGCTATTAGTAACCATCCTGATCTCAAGACTTCTCCAAGAGACATGAATTAAATTGTATGTATGGGTAGGGTGATTATAATATTATACTCTGTAGTATCTTCCCTGAAGCCTCTCGTGTAAATGTAACAAATGAATGCTAAAGTACAGTGAAAACATGTGAAAATAACTCATAACATAAATAGGTCTTCTATGTTCCCGGACTTAGAATAGATACTCTCAACAATTATCCATAAAATTTTCTATAATATAAAAATTGTAACAAAGGTACCCTTATACCACATCCCAACTGGTTTCTATCTTTTCCCTAATGTCGCACATCTTATAATATATCTCTAAAAAGGCTTGGTTGCACACACTTGGGCATAACACCACAACATGACCCTGATGCAACAGAACCGCTATATCCACATAACCAATGTAAACATATAGTATTTGGGGGCCATCACAGCTCACATAACGTGTATCATATGTCATGTATTATACCCCATTCCATTATATCCCATACACTGAGTAAGGATGCTTAAGCCATCACAGCCTATACACGTTACACCTATAGTAGTCCATGAGAAACATTAACTAGAATATATGTTTGCGAATAACAATTTTTTGTACCGGTACAAGTAACTTCCAAGAGAATGGAGTGGGGACAAAGGGGGTATTCATACATCCATCCTCCCATAGCGATGTTGGTGTAAACACCCCCAGGGCTCAGAATCCCCGGGTTGTCATTTTCCCTAAACACTAGGGTGGACTAGAGTATAGAAACACAAAATGTATCGAATATATAATATCAAAAAACCACACGATGGATATAACATAGTTTTAGAATCACCTGTAAATAACGTGTCTCATACTCCTAGTGGCTACTGCCGGTACTAGGTATCATGTAAGCACACATCCATTTAATGAGATACATTGGATTACTTTATCGAATTTTATTGATTTCACTTTATGTTAATTAATTATTTAACAATTAATTTACCAATATTAATTCCACATTACATTTCATTAGCCTTAGACCAAATTTTCAAGCCTTTCAGGCATAACCAAACCACTTAAACGTCTTCTTAGAATGATTCCCTCAGCATTGCATCCCAAAAATAACCAAACCAGTGGGGTTACCTAATTTATTCAATAATATATCAACAAAATAAATAATTTCCCAAAATTCCAGGTTTTCTAGAAATTCATTCAATGTTACCAAACACAAGGGGATCAACACGTTGAGTAGATGAACTAATCATCAAGTCATTGCTGCCTATTGAAGGATAGTAGACCCATCCTTACTTGGGAAGCTAAATATGAAAATCTTGTGGCATACCCAAAACATCATCTCCCCTTTTTGATTGAGGGTATGAAAGACAATATGCCTCCAGTAGTGTTGAATGTAAAGAAGATAAAAAATAAAAAAGATTCTTCAATAATTCAATCATTCATATCTAACATGTTCCGTCATCTCTGGTTTCTTCCATAACAACCAAATCCATATTCTGATTCATTTACAAATACTATGTGTCAATTGTCGCCACAACAACTGGGAATCCCTACCACGACATCTCACAACATCAATACATGCACATAACACATCACATGAAGTAGAAAAAACAAATCAACTGGTCTCTTCTCCATAAACAAATATTTTTTCCTTAACATGCAATACGCTCTAATGGTAGAAAAGAAGAATCCACTCAGCCATACAAGAAAGATGGATAATCAAAACTCTATAAGGAATTATCATTTTATGATCAACTAGATAGTAAATCCATCTCTAATAACCTGATTCATTATTTCAGGATCTAACTAAATGAATCCAAAATAGAAAAATATCATAGCTATCAAAAATTAATTAAACATGCTGGTTGTATCAATTTGATTATCATCAATTAAAAACGAGAAAAAATTTATTTACATGACTATTAACTATAACAAATAAATTAGTATTAATCTCATTTTACGTTAGGTACAAATTACTATCAAGGGTGACATTTTAAACAAGGAAGGAATATATATCACACCATCTAGAAAAATAGGATACACTATCATATGCTAGATATTAATTTATTTATCTGGTTGACATATTTATTATTTCAATGAAATTATGATCCAGTGGGATAAAACCTGATAAATATATAGTTGCGCCTAAAATAATAGTGAATCCATGAATCCCCTGCCTCAAATGGTTCATGAAATTCATTACACGAGAATGATATACGCAACGAATCATGACTGCCTCCCCCATAACATCTGCATCCACTTGAGGATGTCACAACATGACCTCACCAACCAACACCAATGGAAAATCAATTAGAAACATAGAGATCACATGACATAATAGGGAATGGATAAATTTGGGAGAAGGATTAAATAAAAAACATGAACTGAGTTAGGTCATACTATTTATTGATGATGGTTTTTCACTTGCTTCTTGCACCAAAACATGGGGTTCTATTGGAGTAGAAAAAATCAAGGGGAATTGATCAAAGGATTAATGTTAAATCACACCACTAATTTGGGAAAAATGTATCATGGCACCTCAAACTGGGAGAATGGAGATGGAATGAAATAATGGTTGGTACCCCACATTAAAAGGATAGATCTGAGTCAAATGGGATTTGAAACAGTTTAGAATTTCCATTAATGGTGTTTGAATTAATCTTTACAGTTTGACCAAGTACAGGTGTACTGATCCTTAGGAAAATTAATTTTGGTAATATGGTCTTCATGTTTCTATAAAATACCTTATAAAATCATTGAATGTGTTTTTGGTAAAAGAAAACACCTTAGGGGTGAACTGTAGGAAGCTGAGAACACTATACACCTACTAACATCTATGAACATTGTACACCTACTGATGTTTGGAAACACTATACATCTACCAATGTCTAGAAACATTGTACACCTACAGACCTATAGAAACACTATATACCTACTGATTACTGGAAACTGTGTACACCTACTGATGTCTTGAAACACTGTACACCTAGAAACGTTTGGAAACACTATACATCTACCGACATTAGGAAAAAATGTACACCTACCTATATTTGGAGACATTGTACACATACTGACATCTAGAAACACTATACACATACCGATGTATGGAAAAACTATACACCAATAGACAATTGGAAACTCAATAAACCTAATGATGGCTAGATATACTATAATCATACCAACAACTGAAAGCACTATATACAAAACAAGAATGACTCATTACTGAACTAGAAATTTGGAAATGTGTTTGGGATTAGTCACCTCAACCTCATGGAAAACCTCAAAATCTAGATTTCAGTAAAGGAATGGACTGGAGAGGTCCACACCATTAGAATTTCACTATAATATACCTCAATGAAGAGAAACTGAGATGAAGCCATTTATTAAATGATTTGTTTTGGTTGAAAATGATTTAACCATATATATAATAGTTTTTATAATGTTTTTAATTTATAATGGAACCATATTAATATTCATAATATCACATATAATCCCTCTATAACATTTTAATTCCATTTTTTATAAAATATTTCACTATTTTCACTCGTTCAATAGTTAAATTTAGTGTTTTCTCATCCATTTTTTGTCATCAATGTTCTTTTTATTTCAAAAATTATGTAGTTCTATCATTTATAATATTATATATATATATATAATTTATTTTTGATAGATTCAATTTTAGAAAAATTGTTTCATATTAAACATTTAGAATGGATCTCATCGCTTCATGGAGATAGTAAACCTTATATATACCTGAGCAACATACTAATTTCATTTGTGAGTGAAATGGTATGAAAGAGGAAAATATATTAATTTTTAAGAGATAATATCATGTAAGATATATATCATATTTTAATTAAATTTATCCTTATTTCTTTATTTGTAAAGTTTATGTGGAAAATGAATCACATCCATTCATTATATGGCACTCCACCAAACATAATATCAATGTTATCATATGTTAAATATCATGGAATTTAAAATGGTATATGGTATATAATAATAGAAAATTCATAAAAAATTCATAAATATAATATATGTTTATTCAAAACATTATGTTTTCAATCATTTAATGGTGGAAATGGAAAATGAATTACATCAGTTCGTGACACGATTGTCCACCATAAACATGATCGACAATTATTTCTCCCATTTCATGGAAGAGAAGTTGGATACATTTCATCTAAAAAACATAATAATATATTATTATACATAATATATTGAAGTTATTGTATAATTCATGTTTAAAAATATTTGAAATAATTTTAAAATGAAACAAAATAAATAATACTCTTTAAGAATGTTGTCACTTCTTTGGACCCCTTCTCTAGGTTTGCATAAAAAGATATTCTATGATGGATTTATTTTCAATATAGTGCCTCAGTTTTATTATTAAATTATTTAATAAGGTATTTGGGTAGGTAATTGTGGAACCTAATGTAATATTATGTATGATTATGGGAGGAGATGGGGAGACCATACATAAGTAATGGAATGAGAAAACATGATATTTTATTCAAAATTCAATTACAAAGAATTTTTTATCTAAATAATACACTAAAAAAGGCTTAATTAGAAACATATACAGTTGATAAAATCTCTTTATATCAATCCAATATATATTAGACATGTTTTTTTTATTTTACGGCTTCATTTTTTATTTTAACCCCCTTAATTAGGTTTCACCTTAACCACAATATTTAATATTTACTCATTTTATTCATAATGGTCAATCATTACGTTAAAAATAAAATATAATATATATCATGATGATTCCAACTATAGAATAATCTTCTAAAAATTATAATCACAATTAATTGATGTATCTTATTGGAAATTAGACATGCACAAGTTATGAAGAAGGGAGTTTAAAAGGTAAAAATTCCTAAAATAATAGAATGTTTTAAGATCAAAATTCAACATGAAATTTATTCTAATGAACTATATTAGTGTGATGGATTATATAAATAATTATATATATAAAAATAAATTCTCTAGAAGTGGATGAAAATAATTTTATATTATTTTCTCAAATAGATATAAAACAATATTTTATATAAATATTGTCTTTTATAAAACATATCTATTATTCAAAAATAACTATTATTTTATTTCTAATTATTAGATAAAAAATATTTTTATTAAACATTTATATACCATAGACTTTTAATAATTTCTTTTTTATAATGAAATATATCATAAATTATTATGGTGTTATAGGTACGATATCCCTGCTAATAGCCATCCATGTTGACATGGATTCAAGGTGGATTTCTACTAAATTTATGTCTTTCCCTCGATATTGAATAATGTTTTCTCAATAATTATTCATTTCATTAATCATATTCATTATACTCAGCACAAAGAAATATATGTTAAAGTAAATAACCCAAAATTATAAAAATTCTGTCAAATGTGTTTCCTATTTGACAATAAATAGTAATCTGTACATAACCAAAATATAAATAATTCAATCATTATTTTGAATTAACTAATCAATAAAAAATACAATATAATGAAATTAAACATAATTTTTTTTCATTTATCAAAATTATAATACCCCACAACATTAATAAGACTTTTCCTCATGTATAGATCAAAACACTAAATTACAAACATTTAATCATGAAATTAAAATTATGAAATCATAATTAATGAAACTGAATAATTCATAATTTTTAGAACTAATTTTATATGTTCTTATATGAAAAATTAATCCATCTCAACAGTAGAAAAAAATGTATTGGATATATAAACTTGAGAAATAATAAATCATCTCATCTTCCCCAAACAAAATTCTTTAGATATAATTACTAAACATTCAACTTTTTGATTTTCCTCACATTTGATACATTCTCATTACTCAATGAATGAATTTAATGGAATATTTCTCTTAACTTATGTACAATCACCATATATATGATCCTGAAGTTGAGATAAAATTTACACATTATATAGATCGAAATCTCTAAAAATCACAAGGACATTGAAAAAGGGTAAATTAACTCTGATTCATAAGGGTGGTATATAATGGATGAATATAAAATATTTATAGATTCAAAGAAGAATTTTCTCGGAGAAATAATTAATAATAATCAATGTAATGTGATATGAAATTCTCTTATTATAAATTACATCTTCCACACACCAAATATATAGAGTAATGCTCTTGAGAAGGTGACATCATAGTTAATGATAAAATCATCTATATATTTCTTCTATATCACTTTATTTTGAAATTATTTTTCGATATATTATATATACACCACCATCCTCAAATGTTATAAATCATTGGTTGTGATATGGTGATGTTTGGAATTCCAAAACTAAACAAAATTAATTTTTTATATTATTTGTTCTTTTCATCGAGTAGTAATCATGAATACCCTAAAAATGACATGATCCTTTCCTAAAAAACTCATAATACATAATTACTAAATAATATACATCCATTTTTTATGTTCATCAATTTGAAAAGATAAAATAGAAGTCCAATTAGGTATCATGTGTAATTTTCTTATTAAGAAATTTTTGTTAAAATATAATCGATAATATTGTGGTTTGAAACTGATCAAGTATCTGAACAAGAAATTTAACCCAATTACTCAATGGAATATTCATAATTACTAATTAATCCATATACATAAATAAAATTTATTGAATTAATGGAATATGGAAAAATATTTACTGGTATGTAACTAAAAAGAAAAAAATTCATGATTCAATGAATATTAAATATTATAATTCAGTCTATTCTTTCCATTCCCCAACCATAGTTATTAAATTATATCAAATTTAATATTAAAAATTTAATAATTGGGTTCCTAATTTTTATTGGAATATTCGATAAAAATAGTCGCTCTAATATAACTATCTTTATGTTTTTTTTCCTTTAATATCAAAAAATTTGTAAAATATGGGAGTATAATTGAATTCATAAATTAATTATTTAATTTTAACTATAATGAATTATTCCAATATTTTCTATTATTTTTACAATGTTTATATGTACTACAAATCAACATGATCATGAAAATCATATACAATCAATGAATGTTAGCTCGATTCTCAAGAAAGACATAAAATAAATCGATTTTAATCATAAACTCGTTATAAAATTAATTTTAAATGAAATTAAATATTAAAGACCTTATGAAATAAATGTGTATTACCACTAATAATATTCATAGTTATAGTTGATAATATCAACCTTACCCCTTGATGGCTAGTGTTTTTGCATAGTAAAGTAGATAACTTGTATCGATCTTGGAATGAAATTTTTTTTGTGACTCCTCCATATAAATCGGTTATCATGAATTTTATATTATAGACTTCACTCAAACTCTCGGTAATAACTTCTCCAATCCCTCAGTCCTAATATAGCTATGTTGGGGCCATTTTTATTTAAAAAATATTTTCATTGACTATCCAAGAATACTATAATTTCATGAACTATATAGGAAAAACCCATGTTTTTTAATCCTTTCCATCAATTTTTTCACATACAAACCTCTTATTCACCCTCTTCTTTATTCTATATAATAGCTATCACACTTTTTATTATACAAAAAACAATTTAATTAATTATGTTATAGATATATTATAACAAATATTCTCTCTTCTCAATAATATTTTCCATTTCCAAATATATATTTAATTTAACATATTCTTTACCAACTATTCATTTTCACTCCCAACTCTGAACAACAATTAAATACATTATTATTACTAGGTTTTTTCATCCCATTATTATGTAAATTTTTCTCTAAAACCATGTTTATTTGTAATAATTCCACCTATAATTAAAGCCTATCTATACAGACTGAAATGATTGAGTAGTCCTTTGCGAGTTTTCAATGTTGTATACACAAGTTGACTCATATCTTTGGGCTATTTTATCTATTCTAATCCGATATTATTGAAATATTATATGCAATTATATTTATAATATCTTAAAACAATTTCAAAGCATTTACAAGTTTATAAGATCAAAAATTATTTATATTACAAATTATACATGGATAATTGTACCATTTATGATAAATTATAAAAACCCAAGTCGAAAAATATCACATAAATTGCATAATGACCAATTCCTCAAGATTAATACTAATTGAACCATATTATTTATCAAATATAATGTATGTGGTCATGATCCTTTAGGATTCAGAAAACTATATATTGATTTAAAATTTCATGAATATATTTGAGAAAATACCCCTCTAGTTATCAAAAATCACATTCATTTATCAATTTAGGAAAGTAAGTAGAAGTTGGCATGGGTATGGCTCTTCTATTCTAACTGACATCTTCACAGATTTTTCATTTTTTATATTGCTCTTAAATCCTTTTCATCCAACTTTAATCATTTTATTTAGTCTCTATTAAATAATTCTTTGTAATGTCTTGGGTAGTTTTACCACTATTCTAGGTGATTGAATTATGATATTTGGTCATTGAACATATGTATACCATTTTTATATTTCACTAAATATAACTATGTTTTGGGTATAAATAATTCTGATATCAATTTCCTGATTATCCATTGTCTCTTTCTGATTTTGAGAGTCATGTTTTAATTACATGATGATAGCCGATTTATCATTGGAATATTTGGTATACACATTGAGATAATCCACTATTCTTGGTAGGAAAGAAATATTTTTCTACACTAAATTATAGATTTTAACATTGGTAGATTTCCCTGAGGTTGATCATGAAAACGTAGTGTCCTAAACTCAAATATTTTTCCATTATTGGATAGTTTGTGTCATTATGGCCTCCATCCCCATAAATTTTATGTTTGGTTACACTAATGGAAATTTGAATATTGACAATGAAAACTATGCAATGATTTGGCCTCCATAAGAAAATCTAATATCTGTCATATTACATTAATATGGGTAGCTACATAGATTTTGTGCAATATTTATAACCCATTAATGTAATGATGCTGACACCAGTAACATGATGTTGGTGTATAAATTGTAAAATTGTTATTATATAAAATTTATAACAACTTGAAGTAAAAAAATAGGTTGGAGGTCTTGGAAATTATGATATATAACAGAATTCACCATATTGTTTAAAACAAAAAAAATACACAATGTATTTATCTAGATGACTATATTTGTCCCTTGATAATATCATTGTATATCAATCATAAAACACATCCTAGTATCTAAGGAAAAATAGTACATAATAAATGGTAAATAACATATGATCAGCAAGGGTATGAATTATTTGGAAATAATACTAAATTAATAAGATTAATCACACTGAGAAGTTAAATAATGAAAACACATGAAATTTAAGAAATATAATGAGCATGATATGGATGAAATAATGGATAATGAAATAAATGAATAAAAACAATCGCAGGATCTTCAATATTATCAATTCATACTATAACTAATTGAATAAAAACATGTCAATCATTACCATATGTCAGAATTAGGTAATTTATAATCTAGAACATTTGAAAACAATTTTTAAAACATTTCACCTGACAATTTAAATATATGGGTTGAAATATGTCTAATATATCATTCTGATTTGACTGATGAGACTTGTCGATGCAACAAGGGGCTTCCAATGACCAAGAGCCACCCAACACAATGCAATTCTAATAAATTTCTTATATAAATAACAGAATCCTAATCAACATAAACATTCATAATAAAAAACGATCCTACAAGATGTTAACAGTTACCCTAATCAAATAATAATTATCATACACATTCTAGAGTAATATGTTGAACTATAAAAAATGGTAAATCCTCAGTGAAATTTATTATAATAATTAGAAAGAATGAATAAGTATTATATAAATAGAAAATATCTGATGTGGATAATATGTAAAATAAAATTTTTCTCTCATTTATGATTTATATACCATAACAATTCAATAAATAAAATATTTTAGGAGAATACGACTTTCAATTTGATAATATTTTTTATATAAAATGTTCAAAAAACATTTTAAAATTTATTGTATTTGAAAAATAACCTTTTGAAAAAAATTAAAAATAAGCCTTAACACATTTAGTGTTCATGAAAATTGGAAATTCCATTCATGTGTTTCTTATTGAAATAAATACTTCATTATCATTTTCAGTAGAGGACAAATGATAATTGTTCATAAAATGAAGAAAAGATTCCTTTCAAAATAATTGTATAAATTTCAACTCTAATTAAAGATTTCATTAGTACATCAATTTAAAAATGTAAAAAATGGAATCATTTTTTGATGACTATTGATTTTGATGAAAATGTATTTTTTGATTGAAAAGAAAAATAATGTTGTATTTCCCTTAAAAATTCACATTCATTATAAGAACTAAATTGTAGGAAAATAATACAAATACATGAATAGTAACTGAATGACTAGAGGATAAATAAACAAATACAATTTGGATGGAAATTTAAAATAATTCTGAATAAATAAACAAAACAATCATGAATAATGATGATATTATGAACTAACCCCTCATCACTAAACTTAAATAATCAAGAATAAAGATGATATTAGGAAATAAACCCTCACTAATTTTATGAATTTTGAATCATTTTCCCATGAAATAAATAACATCAAATTAAAAATTGAATACCATTAATATAATGTGATTCATTATATAAAATTTTAATTTGGGTAATATAAAGACCAATAAAAGAATTAAGTTGTTAATATGTTATATGTCACATAGAAGTTAAAAAGAGTATAGAAACCCTTATTCCATGTTCAATATTCAAAATATATGTTAGAATCACCTGTAGAATAAATATATGTTAATTATACATATATAATGAAAACATAATCTGATATAGAATTTAATAAATGATTTAAATACAATCTTTTATCACTTATTTGTTAATAATTCACTGTTAAAATAACTATTTTAAATAATAATTGCATCATATATCATGAATGTTTATATTCTGTTTATTTGGTAATTTTTTTTGATCATGGTGACAAAATGAATATATGATTATCAAAGATGTAAATATAATATATATTTATTATATATTTATTATATGTAATCTATGATATATAGATATTAAAAATGGATTACACAATTTAAGAAGACGGTAGGTCATACCTACCGCTGAACTGTGTTTTGATTTCTCTCAACAATTAGAACTAAAAGAAAATAAATATTAAAAAACAATTAAAGATAATTATTATGTATATATATCCTGTGAATTATAAAATACATTGTGGACAACATCCATTACATGTTAAAAAACATATAACATTTTTATGTGGAGTAGAACTTAAAAATAATCACTAGAGAGATGTTACTCTTTTCCAAAATATTAGAAGGTATGAAGTTAGATGTGATATTATAATTATAGTCAAATTTTTTGATAATAAATGTTACATATATTTATTATCTTTTTTCCATAATACCTCCAAATTTAATTATAAGTTAAAAAATGAATCAGATTTCTTTATGAGGTGGTAGTATGTCTTACACATGAGGGGAGTTATCACATTTCTGGTGAAACAAAAAGTAAGAAGATATATGTGATATAATAATTTTAAATGTATAATGATAAAATAAATATAATATAATTATATTAAATCCATAATTATATCCATCCTTAAATTGTGGTGATGGATAAATTATTACATTGGTTCGTGAGGGGGCAGTCCTCCATACAAATGATCAATAATTTAATTTCCCGTTTAATTAATTGAGAAATGGTTCTAGGTTATTAAATTAACATATTAACTTATAAGTAGATGTGAGATGAATTTTTTTATAATATCATATCTGAATAACATTTTAAGGATGTGGATCTTAAAATAAATAAAATACATTAACTATAATATTTTTAACACTTTTTTAGAGAGGCTTATTAGTATTCAACATAATGCCTTCCAATGAGGGATTCAGAAAAATAATAATGACATTAGGTTTTGGGGAGAGAAATTTATAAGGTATTTGAGTATTTGATGGCATAAAAATGGGTTTTGGATCTGGGAAGAGGTGGGAGATTGGGTGGTCATTTTTAAATAGGGAGATGGGAGACATTTAATAATTGAAAACAAAAAGTGATAATCACATTTTTTTCATTCAAACCCACAAAAAACTAGTCATTATTAATCTTTAGAGTTTTTATGGTCTGAATATATCAATTAAATTAGGTTTGGTACATTTTAGATCATTTGTATCCATAATATTCTATGTTTAACCCTCAGTAAACCCATTTTTACATTAACCATGTTAATTATTTTTTATTGATTACATCATTCCATATTTTTAAAAATTTATTTTACTATATTTAGTAATATAAATTGAGTTTATTTCAAATATATAATTCATTTTGTTAAATTAAACTCACAGAAATGGTATAAAAAATTTAATGGTCATCTTTTAACGCGGTGAAAGTCTAATTTTTCAAATTGAAAATTATCATAAGTATTGAATTTTTGGTTATCAAAATTCAATATGAAACTCATTAAAAGGTACTAAATTAGTTAAATATTATTATAATTAGAATAATTTTATCTTAAAACAATTATAGTTAAATTTTTCATTGAAACAAATTTAAATGATAATGTATTTTTATGTAAAATATTGTATTTTCAATATTGATCAAAAAAATTATTCCTTTCAGAAAATTTTCAAAAATTCAGCAAAAGATAATTTCGCCAGTAGAAATAAAAAATAATTTTTATTTTTTTAATTAATAATATAAATTTCTAAAATATTAATTTTAAATTTTGGGCACAATGTGCAACTAATCCACCTTTAAAAAAAGATAGTTTCTCAAAGCAAATTCATCCCATTTCTTATTTTACTTATTTTTTATTGTAATAATTTAAAATTCATATTTAAATTATACATCTGTAGATAAATTAATTTTTATAACTTAATTAATATTATCAATACCCTTCGACGAAATGGTTTTTTATACCACTACACTAAAGTAATCATTCATTACCAGATTAAACTACCACCAAATCTTTCCACAGTAGATTAAAAAAATTGATGTTTAGTAATCTGTCTCTAATCAATGAGTTGTGTGTTTTCAAAACCATTATGGAATGATATAGATGTTTGTTTTTTAAAATCATCAAAATCATACAGTATTTGTTTTAATCATTGAAATATTGCTTCGTGGTGGCTTATTTGGTAGATTTTTTATTTTTTAATTTTATTAATTATTATTTTTTAATAATTATTATTATTTATTACTATTTATTATTATGTATTATGTATTATTAATTCTCATGCATCTGAAAATTCCCAATATGAAATGAATAAATTCTATGTTCGGGAGGTTTGAACACCTTACCTTCGGGTTATATTTTAAATACATTACCACTCCATCAAAAAGTTCATATAGCGTTGAAAAAAAATGTATTATACATATATAAATATATAATAAACTAAAAATATATATAAACTAAATAATTAGTAATTATTTATTAATAAATAGCACTGAAATGAATAATAATTAATTAAATAAATAATACGATAATAAATATTAATCAAAAAATAATAAATATATAATAATAAATAAATAATAAATAAGAACAAGTACATAATAAATAAATATTATATACATTTTGAATTAATAATAAATTTTTATTTCATAACTAAGTAAATAAATAATATGTAATATATATTAGATAATAAAATATGATAAATATATATTAAGTAAATAATTAATATAAAATAATTATGATTGAAATAATTTGTTAATACGAAATAAAGCATAAATTAATAATAAAAATCTAATTGATTTAATAATTAATGAAAGAATAATAATTAATGAAAAATTAATTAAAATATATAAATAAAAAATATATAATAAAAAATTGAAAATAAATTAATATGAGGTTATTAATAAATTAATAATAAATTAAGAAATATGGGATAAGAAATAAAAAAATAATAAACCAATAAGAAACAAATAAAAATAATTATAAATAATACGTACCAAATAAAAAATAAAAAATATCAAATAATTAATAAATAATAAATAAATATATAATAAGTAATAAATTAACTAATTTTAACTAATAAATAACCAATAAATGAATAATAAATTTAATATCTATTATAAATTAATAATAAAAATTAAATTAATAAATTAATAATTATTAATAAAGTTAAAATAATATCAAATAATATATAATATATAATAAACAATATTAAAATTTAAATAAAAATTAATAATAAAAATTAAAAACTAACATATAAATCAATTAATAATAAATCAGTAGTGAATTAATATTAAGATTATATATAAAAAATATAAATGAATAAATAGTAAACTAAAAATAATAAATATACATATATATATATAATGAATTTTATATAAATATATATAATAATCATTTCTGTTAGATAAATATATATAAACACACATAGAAATATAATTTCATATTATTAAATATTTATATATAAATACAAATATATATATATATATACACCAATATAATATATAAAAAATTATAACCAAAAATATATATATATATATATATTTATAAAAAAATAAAAAATTATTAATTTATAATAATAATCATATATAAATTAAAAATAATAAATCACCAAAATATGGGAAACCATAATAACTATAACACCATAAAATCAATAAGAATGAATAATGGTAAAATTAAATAATAAACAAAATAAAGAACAAATGAATAAATTGATAAATAAAGGTGAAATCTTGTTGAATGGTCAAAAATCAAGATATCCTAAAAAGAAACTCATTTTAGGGCCTTTTGAGCCACTTTTAACCTTATAAAATAGTGACTGAGGTCCCCTATAGTTAACATAGCCCAAAGATAATTGATTTTTTTTGGATATGATACAGATCAAAAACTGACACCTTAATAAAAAATATGGTTTTTAGAAGATGAAGTTTAGTTATTAATTTTCAAAACCCTTTTAGATATTTTATTATTTTAATTATTATAAAAATATTATCTAATTTGGTTTTATTTTACATGACATTCCCTAATTTGACTTCTCATGGATCCAAAAGGGACTCTTAATCAAATGACATGGTCATTTAATGTAAAATTATGGCTTTCAACTTATTTCTAAATTATTTTATTTTTTAAAATAATAATAACTAATTTTTATAAATTTTTATTAACTAAAAAAATATAATTAATTGATATTTGAAATAATAAAAAATATATGATAGTAAATAATAAAAATTAAAAATTAAATAAAAATTATTTTTTAATATTTTTATTTTCATTTCCATTTATTTATGGTGGTTTTTTTAAAAACAACTTCTATTTCAAAAAAATTCAAAATAACTATATGAAAAAATAAATTTAATTTTTAAAACATATTAAAAAATTTAAAAACACATTTAGTGGTGGTTTTTAAAACTACTTATAATTTAATTTTGTGAAATATGTTCTTTACTATATTATAATGATTGTGTTTAAATAATTATATTTTAATAGAGTACTATATTTTATTAAAACATTGTTTTGTGTGCATTATAAGCTTTAAAAGATATTAAATTTATATAAAAATAAAATTTTCATACTTTATTATAGTGTTATATTTTATTATAATATGGGCATCATGTGTCATTCATGTAATCAAATGTGGTGTTTCACTTTTTAAATCACTTTGTGTTATGTTCTACCCACTTAAATAAATTTTTTCCTATGCACTAAATCTAGTTCTTAGAATTGATGGGGTTGTCATTTGAAAATAATTTTTTGGAAGCCCAGCTCATAAAAATGGTTCATAAAATATCCCATTTAAAATATATAGATGAAATTACAATAGTAATCTAGAATAACACATTATGAGGATTATAAGTAGTATAAAAATACTGGGAAATGAAAAAATAGACATAAAAGAGAATACATATACCAAAGGATTAATATAGAGTGATAGAAAATATTGTCATTATAAATTTTACCCCCCTAAACCATAAATCATTGATGTGTTAAAAAATTAATGATTTAATATATTTTAACATAAAATGAAAATGTTTTTTCCTGAAGATCGTATTCATAATGTTGAGGAATTCTATTAGAATTTTGATAGAGAAAAAAAAATTAAAAGTACAATTTCATCATTTGAATGTTCATTTATAATTTTTTATGTCAAATGTTACAACAATAAATAAGTATCAAATAGAAATTCTATGATTGAATCACATAAATTGCATTTAAAATAACATTTCCTCAAAAAAATAATGAAAATTAACTCTTCCTATATGAAGATATTTTCCAATACTAACATTTTTATGATAATATATCTAATAATAGACAAATATCAACACAATCTATTCTACAAATAGTTAACCTAAACTCTCATAAAAAAATATGTTTGACACAATTCATATTCCAAAAATTTATAATTTTGGTCAATAATTAATCAATATATTCCCTTTCAAATATAATGTATCTCTCAATATCTACTTCCAAATTTGTGAATATGTTGATCACCAAAATATTATAATGAAAAAATATATGATTCCAAAAAAATAGCTTATTGCTAATATATTCCATAAATCCAATTATACAGTAAACTCCAATAATGGTAATATAATCTATGAAACAAATAACAAATTTTAGTGTCATAAACTATCCCATTATCGTTAATTTATCATTATCATATCAAAATAGAGAAAATTTTAATATTTATATTCCCTAAATTATATGTTTTCAAATAAATTGAACATTCCATGGAGTCAGTTTTCTTGGACAATTATAATATTGAACATATCCTCTCAAATCCTTAAATAAAAAATATTGTACTAGATTCCTTAAACAATTTATATTTCAAATAAC
The DNA here is from genome assembly GCA_963277665.1 of Viscum album. Taxonomy (NCBI): domain Eukaryota; kingdom Viridiplantae; phylum Streptophyta; class Magnoliopsida; order Santalales; family Viscaceae; genus Viscum; species Viscum album. The sequence continues at coordinate 606,930,268 of OY728129.1, read as the reverse complement.
CAAAATATCAATTATAACATGAATCCTATAAAGTAATACTTTAATCCAAATACACATGAACATTAATCATTCCACTTCATCTATACTAATACAATAAACATGACATCGATCACTCAGATTCTTCTAAGATATATTTCATTCACTCTTGTATTCTTCATTTGGGTAGTGTCCCATATCCATATAGTTGAAACAATAATCCTAAAATGTTTCATTCATTCGCATTTATTAATCCTATAGATTCCCTTTCTCTTCTAACGTGATAAAAACTCCCATTCCTATTATGAAAATAACATGGTGTTTCATTCCAAAATTATCACATGTTTAAAAACCCTTCTTTCCCTTATTCCCCTTATCTTTTTTTTCTCCTCCATCCCCTTATTCTCTTAATTCCATAAGAATCCATTATACATTGGGAAATATTTCTCTATATTGATATAACATTATACCATGTTCTAATTTGTTTAAATTTTTTGGGAGACTAGTCCCCTTTGAAGAATTTTATTACATCCATATTTTAAGTGGTTATTCAATCCCTCCGAATAATTTACGTATTCCTTAGTACTCAATGATAGCCTTATACTATTGGACTCATATATATAACCAATTTTAATTCATTATTACTTATATTCAGTTGTTATATCTCCATGTTTTCATGTTTCTCATGAGGAAAATACTCTTATAGGGTGTTTACCATAGAATTAATCCATTACATGATTATTATTTAATCTTTATCCTTAATATTCTTAATCTCTGACCACCAATAATTTTCATTTCATGAGATATGGAAACATCAATGAAAAAATTCATCCATTCATTACTTCACAATGATATAAATAAAATTTCAAAATAAATTATCCATTTGTCATCTTCATGTGGATTTTTAGTTACATTAAATGATGGATGTTTCTTACAAATAATGTATTCAAACATTCATTCCCAACATTATGAATAAATAGAATACTCTATATGTTTAAGGATATTTCCCATAAACTAAGTGAACTATCCCAATATAGTTATATTATGATCAATTCAACCTACGACTCAAGCTAATTCATAACTATACATTCCAGTATGGATTTCCCTACAAAGTTTACAAGAATTAATATAGTTTACATTCATAGAAGAAGATAAAATTTATAAATTATTTCATACTGTAAATTATATCATACTATTATGAATTATAATTTATAATCTAAAAAACAATAAAATTTTTAACATAAAATGTAAAAATTATTCATGTATAACATCATAATCATAAACATTGTATCTTGGGGAATGTTTCCAAACAATATAAATATTTTAAAAAATTATATAAATGTTTTTCATGAAAATTTGAATGATGTTTATAAAATCATCTAATAGTGCCAAAATAGGTGCATAGTAAGTCCAAAGGTTGTATAACATGTAACACTTGATCCAAGATGGTCAAATTATTTTTAGAGTTTTTATCTATAGGTAAATGTATTCCATAACCATTTCCCCTTGTTGTATTAATACAAGGATTTCTTACTAGGAAAAATCTCATAATATGTTCCTAATAAAAAAATTAGGAATTTTTTATATTCATTACCTCATTGTATATCATATGGTTATAATCCATAATCAATGTTTTATTAAATCTAAGTTCTAAGGATTCTACTAAACGTCCTTTGATACTGATGGTAATGGCACCGACTTCAGTAACATAGACATAGTGCATACATCATTAGATTTGCACATGATAAAATTTATAACACACAAAAGGATTGAATATAGTAGTTTTCTTATAAATCAAGATACATACATAAATTAATGTTATATTTTGAATCAAATAATAATCAATGTTTTTTATTTTCAAACATAATTATGAACCCTAGAATATCCATGCCTATCAATCAAAAAACACATCTAATTATCATGGGAAATAATAAAACAAATTAAATGAGTGAATTTAGATCATCATTAATGGTATGTGAGTAGGGACTTATATCATAAATAAATAATATTAATTATCTTTTAATTAAAAATTACTATAACACATGACATTTAATAAATATCTTAATCTTAATATGTAAGTATAAGGGATTGTAAAATAAATCGATAAAAATAAAAACATAATTTTAAAACATATCCATGGATAATATTAAAAATATGATAATTACAAGGCCACAAATAACTAATCTAATAATGAGGTAATGTATAACATTAATCATTTAAACCGTAACAATAAGTCCTTTCAAAAGACAGTTCAAAATTGTGGGATGAAACATGTCTAATTTTAGAAATCTGCTTTACCTCGTGGGATTATAAAATACATCATGAGAATCTAGAACCAGGACCCACACATGACATACCATGTCCAATTCATTCCCTGTATGATTTGGGTGAAAATTAATCATCAAAAAATAATATTAAGAAACAAACATATGAAATGCTAACACTTACCCCAGTAAAATAATCCTAATAAAAATAATCTAGGGTAATAAGATTAATGAAAATAAAATTTTACATCCCAAAAAATAAAGATCATAATCCATCCTAAAGATAAGTAATTATTACATAAATACAAAATTTCACAAGTGGATCATATGTATAATTACTTGTTTATGACATTAATAAATCGAAATAAAGAAAATTTTGATTAAAAATATTTATAAGGAAATAATCCTTTTGACATTGTTTTTTTAAAAGTATCATGAAATATGATTAATATAATTTCATATGAAATATAAGCATTGAATTAATGTAAATGAGTTCTTCAAACATTTGTATTTAATAACAATACAAAATTCGGTTTATTCAATACACTTTAAACTATCTATTAAATTCGAAATTTTTTTAAAATCCAAAGGGTCATTTTTTGGAAATTGAAATGAGGATTTAATTCAAAATTTTACATAATATATTAACATATGTGTAAAAATTATCATTAAAAAATTAATTTTAAAATGGTAAAACATTTTGGAAAACATATTTAGAAAACGTGGTTGAGGAAATAAATATTATTGGCTGAAAATAGAAAAAATGGTGTCCTTTCTAAAATAATTTGTAATTAATTTAAGTAAATAATGTGAAAATGAAACTTCTAAATTAAAATGTAATTAAAATAAAAAGTAAGAAAAATATATTAGTTTTATGAAAAAAATTTATAGAAATTTCACCAAAGGATACTTAAACAAAATGTATTAAAATTTATGATGAGATTATAAAATAATCACTTACCACATTGGTAACATCTAAATCATATTCCCCTTGAAATAAATAACATAAAATAATATATTATAAAAAATATATATTTAGATATTCATGATATAACATATCATAAGGGTCTATATATACACATCCCTGAGGAATAAGTTATGAATAAAGAATATGTCTCACGAAAGAAAAAGTGAGATGAGAAGCGCTTACCTCATATATAAATTCTTTCATACAAGCTGGATAATGACGTAAAATAAAATTTATTTTATTGTAAAGTTTTTTAAATTACCATACTTATATATATCATTCAATATATGATTTACTTATAGTATTTTATCACACTTTTATTCACATCTCATTTTTAAAATCATTGTTTCTTATCTGAATCGCTTCTATTTTCATATATATTTCAGTATAGAAATTTTGGTGATTTTAATTTGGTCATGGTTATATAATATAATTAATTTGAACAAGGATATTAATATAATATATATTAATTATATATGTATATATTTATGTATATAATATATATATATATATAATGAATTAAAATTTCATTGAGATGGTAGGTCGTACGTACGGATAATTGATGTGTAAATGTTTCTCATGGAACGAATAGAAACTAAATTTTAATTAAACTTCACAGAGACTATTCATGTATTTATTAATCAAAAAATGAATCACATCACTTTATGATGAATTATTTATCAATACACCCAATTGGAATTATTATATCCCCAACTAAAAAGAAACTTACAAGGTATATTTGTTATCACATTAAATGAATTATAAAATTTTCATTAATATCATATATTTTTTTGTTAAATAAATTGTTATATCTATCGTTGAAAATTACTGATTTAAAATGAATTACATCCATTCAGGAGGCGGTAGTCTTTTGTATAAGCAATAAATGGGTTCATTTCTGATTTAATATATATTGATATGGATATGGGAAATGAAATTAACATTATAACACAAACAAAAAAAATACATATATATATGTTATACTATAATTTTTATATAGTCATTGTTGATGAATATTTAAAGGATGTTGATGGTAAAATAAAAATGTTATGCACTTTTAATATTGCTTTCACTTTTTTATAGATCATATGTAGGATTATATATAATTATTCATAGGAGGGATTCCATATAAAAATAATGATGTTAAAATGTTTTTGTGGCATTAATAAAGGTGTTTTAGTTGTAATATTTAGATTCAAATGGTTTTGTATTTGTTAATAATGTCGGGGAAGGGTGTCCATTTATAAGTGCCATTGAGGACACACATTGAATATTTTAATAGGTAAATTGATTCCCTCAATTTTTTGTTTCAAAATTTCTCCAAATGGGATCATTAAAGATCTTTTTTTGTCATATTGTTCAATTATGGACACGAAATGGTTGTTTATAATCTTTTAAGGCGTTATTAACTCATTATCTCTCAGTTTTACTCTCATGATAAACCCATTTTTACCATAATCATTGTAATAAATTTTTAATGTTTTAACTATTTATTTTAATAAAACATTTATTTGACCTAAATATATTATAATAGAATTCTAATTACCAATATGGTACCCAATTTTACAAATTTAACTCATAGATATTTAAAATTTCAATTTAATAATAAACTATAAATTAGAATAAAGAGCGGTTTTGAAAAAATAATACTCTCATAAGTATAAAATAATCTAACTTGAAAAATCAATATGATATTGATTATAATATACTAATTAGTTAAATTAAAAAATAATAATGAATTATACATTAAAATAATTTGTCATAATATTTATATTTTGTATAAAATTGAAATGGAAAGGTAGCTCTCAATAAAAAAATATATTGTTCACTACTCATTTAAAAAATATTCTTTCCCAAAAAATTTAAAAGATTCACCAAAAGATAGTTTTCATTTGTTGGGTCAAAAAGTTGTGTTTTCCTTTTAAAATAAATGTTTCAAAATTTTGGAAATATTATATTATAATATGTACGTAATGACAAACTAAACGACCTATCATAAAAATATATTTCTTCTAAAATAATTTATTTATATTCAAACTAGCTGTTATATTATTTAAAATAAATATATGATAGTTGAATTTATTTTATAAATCATTAATTCATATTATTTTCATAATTTAGTTATTAATATTAATTACCACCAACTAATAACTATGTTAAAATAGTATTTTTTTTAAACAATAATATTTTAATGGTGTATTGTGTTTCATATAATCCCAATGTTTCCCGCATTAAATTCCATCAAATATATTAAATTTATATACAATTAAATACATCATAAGATCTCAAGGTTTAATATTCTCTTTTATTTTTGGTTTATATTTAATTTACAATATCTAATAGTATGTTACTCATTTAAAATAACCTTGTGTCAGCTAATATTTCTCATTCATAAGTATCCATTTGGAATTTATTTATTGATATTTTATTTAAAAATAATTGGTCGCTTCAGGTGAATTCATCATCAATGATACTGCATCAAAATAAATAATAATAATTTCACCATTTGAAATAACATTATAGATTTATGAAACTAATATCCATGTTTCTATTCCATGGTTTGGAAATTATATAATAAAACATTTAAACCATTACCATGAACTAAAGTGTGATTTTCCATTTAGTTTCTCAAATATTTTTATATATGTGGATAAATAAATGGATTCTAATGAAACAAATAGTATGGTAATAAATATTCTTATTACATCATCCCAAGTAGATGTTAAATGCAAAGGCAGTCTTTATATAAACATATAAGGATTATAAATTATTGAAAAGTAGATGTGGCATAGTCTTACCACATTAATTTTTACATTTTGTAACCAGAATGTTTCATATAGTTTTTAGATATAACAAATGTGAGAAATGGGGTTTGAATATGCTATACCAATCAATTTAATAGAGCTTGATATCATTTTTATTATCATCGTCTTGTTCTAGAACTATTGATTAGGGACCAGGGGCATAAGAATTCACCCTACATAATTTAGCAACCACATTTTAGGGTATTCTATAATATATGATAGCCTACATAATTGGTTGCATTAATATAACTCATGTTGTTCACTTCCATACCGTTATTCATCATAAACAGTATTCACCCTTTTTTATTCATATGGACTTCTCTATATAAGTTTCACAATCATGATCTTTTTTTTGAATACCCTTAGTAGTATATTCATAGACTAATATGATACCATAATCCACTTCCAAAAAAAATTGTGAAAAGGCAAATGAGAAAATAAAACATAAAAACATAAAAATCTAAATTATCAATACTAAAAAATCCATAAATAGGTAAAATTAAATGAAATAAAAAATTTAACTTTTACTCATTCAGTGAAACCAATTATATAATTTATTAACGCAAAATAATTATAAATAACATCTAATTTAATGAATTTTAATTTCATGTTGATCCTACAATGAAGGATGTATAAATTTATTATTATTATTTAGAAATATTTATGAATAACAATTTATCATAATCTATGTATTTTTTAGATTATTTATAAAACCAAATGTTGATTTCGTACATTTTTGCTCATGTAGTTACTGATATTTACGTGATATTGTATAATTTTTGGGCAATTAGAAATAAACTATAATGATCCTCTTATGAGATTACCTAAAATATATTCAATAGAAACCCTTTCCCCTCTCAATTACATGGTATTGTCTATAGATTTTTATTTAACAAAATATTTACAAATATTTACCAGAAAATATTAATTAATCACACCCTGTGATAGTGTAGCTATTTTGTTATTTTGTAATGTGTTTCCTACTTTTACTATATGGGCCTTTCATGGTAGTGAAGGGTATTTCTAAAATGATAATATTAAATGAATAAACACACTTGGTTGGACTGGGAAACTCAATATTGGGGGGGGGGGTAAATTAAGGACCCAGTAAAATTTATGATAAAAACCAGTTTAAATATTATCCCATAGTTTAATGTAAATTCTCCCTATTAATCAAAAGAGATGTTTGATATAACTTTTATGTTTCAAAATTTTTCTTATTTTATTTTTTAGTGATCACGTAAAACATATTACAAATTACATTAACTTTTGAAATAAATTTAATTAAACCAAAACTTATATAAAAACCTGGTAACACTAACTATTAATGAACATATTTTTTATAATTTTAAAAAATGGCACTTAAGATTTAAGTTGATGAAAATACTATGTTAAACTTTGGAATAAATAATTGTTTCAGTCTCTAGACAAGGCCTAATATTGACAACATGGAAATCACTCACCCTCAAGAATATTATATAACTATAATATAATCCAAGAAATATATATCATCTATATAATAAATGTATTATATGTATTCTTGGAAGAAAGAATATTACATAGTTATAAGTAGTATGTAAAAACACATCAGTGCTTGTAGGGACAACATCCACAAACATTTTGGGTAAGAATATGAAAATATTAGAATAGAATATCATGTAGTCTCTAGAGCTAGTGTAGGAGATAGTGTGAATTAATAAACCTAGAAAACAAAAAATTGATCAAAGAAAGTAAACCACAAAGATATATAGAAATAAGATTTGTAAACTCTAGTTTCACTCTGTATATTGTGTTTTAGATGATCATGATTCCTCAAATGTGACTTGATACAGAGATCAAACTGTTTCTATGAATTTTTCAATAAATCAAAGTGTTATAAGGATACATTTTCTGTATATATGAAATGATATTGATCTTCAATTTGTTCCATCCTTTCAATGTGGTTGTTCAGTAGTTATGTAATGATTATGTTTTAGTGTGATGGTCTTTATAAAATTCAGAATGTTTCACAATTATTAAATATATTTACAAGAGGGTTTCTTATGTTAAATATAAATCAATCTATTCACTAATTAAATATTAATAATGGAAGTATATTGGATCCATATACTAAAGTCATAATTCTCTTCAATACATCTGTTAAAAGGGTTTAGGAATAGTTATCAAAAATCATTTTCATTAACTACCATAGTATATCGATTTATTGAATTTAATTTAAATCAGACTTATGAACAACGAAAAATCATCTCGTGGTTACTCATATTAGGTGGAAACTCATATCTAGTGGTGATTCACTCTAGAAATGTAATATTTGAACTGAAGGTTAATAAATTACAGTGGTGTCTCATGTCTAGTGGTGAGTCACTCTATCAAGGAGTCAATCTAGTGTTGAGTTATCCAGGAGATGATTCAATGTGGTTGTGACTAAGTTTAGTGGTGACTTGGTTTGGAGGTGATTCAATATATAAGTGACTCAATGATCTACGAGTGACATATCCAAAAACATATTTGAATTTTTATTAAATTCTAATATAAATTAAAATGACATCATAAAAAACTAAACACATTAGAAAAATAATAAAAATGTTTCTTGATAATTAAAAAAAAGGATGTTCCAACAATCTTCCTCGTTTTGATGATCAAATAATCATGGAATTTTACTATAAGATGTGTTAAATAAAAATTGTAATTCCAATATTCATTCAGATGATAATTTTCAAATTAATATTTCAAATTAAAAATTTCCGATTGGAAAAAACTTCACATCCTATATTTTTATAAATGACGTTGTTAAGGGAAATTTTAATCATTTCAGAATAATCACACTATAAATGGGAGAGTGAAAATAATACTTGTAACAACCGAGTAATAAATGAATATTCATTATCAAGGGAAAAAACATATCAAAATGTTTTCATATAAAGGTAAATTCCACAACTATTCTCTCTATTTAGGGATTATGAAAAGGATAAAATATGAAATAATAAATAAAAATATTTGAGTAAGTGGATAATGATGTTTCATTAACCAAAAAAATACATGATATTACATCCCTAGTAAATGATATATGGATATGTTCAAAAAAATCATATCAAATTAAAATCACTAATCAGAGTCACTCTCATCTTGGGAGGTACGGTAAGGAGGTAATTTTCCTTTTATGAAGGCATGAATAGAAAATTTAGATGATATGGTGGCGCAGGTAGAGTTTGTAAGAAATCTGATAGTAATCGGTCTATGACTAATATATTCTTACATTGGAGACATTCTGAATGGGTGGTACTATGGAGATAAAGGCTTTGTGGAGGGAACATATGTTATGTATAACATATAAATTAATTATTTATAAATCACTATAATACCATATAAATACAACAATGGATTAATGAGAATGAAAAGAATCCATAATAATTATCCATACTCACTCCATAGAACTCATGATATCCTAATGTTCCTTAAAAAATATCCTGATTAGGTGTGCCAAAAATTATAACTACTCAACCTATTCATTGAAATCTTTGGTAAAATGTGGAATCATTTTGTATTCATCCAAATATATGAAATGAATTTAAAGTCATGTTTAATTTATATCCTGTATTGATAATTTTTAATTTCCTCAGTGATGGTTTATCTATCACTTAAAGCGTAATTTTAACATCACCTTAATTGATCATATATGTTCACACCTTGTTGTCAAATATTCCTCATGTTCACTTGATGATAAGAGTAGTAATCCCCCAAAACATTATGAAGCTTCTCTCTAACAATATAACTGATCAAATTTTGATCAACCGAAACTATGGTAGGTTGAGCACTTGATGTATAAGACACTCGGGGTTAAATATCTACCTTATCCATCATATTTGACTGATTTTTTTTTCAAATGAGGACCACATATCCTCCATCATAGAACTTTTGGACTTCATCCCACTGGAAATCCACTAGTTCAAATTATCTACCACTTGAATGAGAATTTTAATATTAGGATAAATGTGGAGAATAACCAATTCATTGAGATATCTAGAATAAGTTCCATAGATATCTGTTACTGGAGGTTCCTGAACATCAAAAAAATACTTTAAAACATAAGAAGACTCCCTCTAAAAGGAATATTATGTAGCATGTAAACAACATATGAATAAAATTTTGCAGTATTAGGTCTCCAAAAAGTATATATAATTATCTCTCTATGCTCTGATTAGGCTTGTACAACTATGGAAAAGTCATGAAGAACACTATCATGCCCTATCATCTTAACAAATGATCATGTTTGTTATATCATAACTCTATTTTATATTTTCGGTCCACCATCATTTAGTTGACTGATCTCATAATCATATGAGTAATCCTAGGCTATTCCAAGAAGTTTGAAACTAGGGGTATACACCGACTTAAAAGATTCCTCATCTTTTTTTCCAATTAGAACAAATTTTAGCATCTCTATGTTCTATAACATCTTCCTCAACATCCTTTAACTCAGAATAGTTCAATCAATGTTGGATATTTCATATGTTTTTTTCCTACTCACCATGTTCTCCAATTCCACTATAACTAGTATTAAAATAATAGTTAAATCTTAGACATAACCTTTTTATCCCCCCCTCAGGAGATATGTTTGTTTATCCTCTAGAATATTCAACATCACCACTATGTTTCTCTAGAACTGATCTATCCAAAGACATAGATCCAGCAAAACCAGCTATCTCTAAGGAGCTAACCAATGATGAAAGGTAATGCATATATGATTGCATTCTCTCAATATAATTATCATCATCATGATCATAAATATCTCTACCTCCATCATAAAAATAAACTATATATCATATATATCCATTAAATATGTCATCATTAGAAACTTATATAACTTCTTCAAAAGACATATATGATCAAAAAATATACATATCTCTATAGACCCTCATTTGGTCATCTTCAATATATCATTCACTTTGGTGAATATATACTAATGGTAAAAAATCAAAGGACTAGTAGGGAAAAAGGATATGGTCAGGCTCCTTAGACTGCTAGGGTGACATCCCTCATAAACTAAGGTATCCACCTCTAGATAATCCACTACAAAAAAATCCACTTGTTATTAATCATCATAGTAATCCACTAACTCTTTTGTATCCAAGAAATGATCAAATATGTTCTTAGATCTATATGGATGATTTATAGGAATAAAATCCTCATAGATCATTCCATTATCTCTAACCCACATTTTCATATATGGGTACTAATTCACTCTCTTCATTATTCAAATTACAATGGATTTTATGAAATCCATATATTTCACATAAAATACATATTACTCATCAATAAAAAAACGTATAATCCAATAAAGATGAAAAAAATTAGGTTAAAGTAGGGAATTCCATTTCAAGGATTAATTATAAATTACTATCATGTGGACCATAAGGTAACTGTAAAAGTATATTATATCCCATGGTTTCATAATGAATAAAAGGAACACATATTAATTCCATATAGTATTAGAGTCCTCTGTTTTTGTATATAAAGAATAATAAATAAAATTAAAAAATCTAATTTCATTCTCCATAAAACTGTGTATAAGTTTGCCTTCAAAGATTGATATCACAAATTAGTTCTATAAAATAATTTTCATAACCATATTATTCATTATCACTTGGTATAGTACCTCAATAATATTTAAAAATACCATTAAAGTGGAAATTTTGACACTTTTCTAATTCCTTTGAAGAAAACATAAACTCTTTACCATATATCATGTTCTCAATCAAATATTTAGTCATGTAAAAATTAAACCCATATCAAGGATAAAATTGATAAACTATCCCTGGATATAAAAGAATAATATAACTTCAAAAAAAATTCTACTCATCCACTCTCTTCACTCACCAAGAGTGTTAATAACTATATAGAAAATAACCATTAAAAATCCTCTTACTTTTCATAAACCACCAAAAATATTCATGATGTCATTCATTCGGATCATCTATGTTTTCAATTAGTTCTCAATTAAACATCATCATAGGCTTCAATAATTTTGGACATCAAATTACAATGCATTTAAATCTCACCATTACAATGTTGAATAATATTTAAACATTAATCATGGTTTATAATTTATGGAATCAAATTCATAACATATAACAAAATTAAAATGACTTAAAATGAATAAAAATTTGATAGAGGTAAAAAATTAAAATTTACAATTGTACATAAAAAATAGTCTAGTTTTTGAGGAATGGTGGCTTGCTAATAGAGACTGTCTAATGGTCATATGACAATGGTTACTATCCAATGGTTACTTCTCAATAGTGTATTTCCAATAGTGATTCACCATTAGTGACTTAACAATGGTTCATGTCATAGGTTGACACTATAATGGTGACTTACAATAAGGCCATGGCCTTAAACATTACTTAATATTGAATTAAATGAATAATTCACAATGAGGATATTTTCAGGCTTAGAGTTTTAGAGAATTAGGACATAACTGTTACATCTCAAAAGATTACAATGTATACACTTCTACTATGTTTCCATAGAATAAAAAACCACTTAAAAAGAAACATGTCCAGTTCTATGTTTTATATAGCATGAAATTCCCTTGATACCATCCTTGACCCTATTCCACATTAAGTCCTGTGAAAAATATTTAAAAAAAACTTGGGGTGAGCATAAAAAGCTCAGTAAGGGATACACAAAGAATGAAAACTGTTAGTTTTTCAAACATCAAGAAAACCTTGTATACTTTATCAAAGTAATACATTCACCTTCATGAAGTAATAGATATTCTTTACTGAATAAAATATCATTACATACCTTTTTGTAACCAAAGGATTACCATAAACCCCATATAAAGAACACATAACATATAATGGTAACTTGGGACATAAACATACTTAAGTGGAATAACCATACGGTCGACTTCCACACATAACACTTAATAGAATAGCAATACGGCCAACATCCATACATACTTAATGGAATAGCCATACAGCCGACTTCCATACCCAATGCATTGGAGGTTATAATGTAACCACCCATCCTGGTATTCACGGCACCACCCGTCATATGGTTTATCACGTAACCACCCATCAAATGTCCAAGTACCAATATAAAATCATAAAACATAAAACCAATATAATGGAATGATAACATTTCCAAATTCCAATCACAATATATCATTTAAATATATTGACATAATAGAATCATTTATCAAAACCATTTTAAATACCAAAATACATAAAAGGGTATATGGTATTTATTTTATTTTAAAAACATTACGGCTTGTTGAGGAAGCCAAAGACCAAATAATATTCGCGGCGGCGGAAAAGGTCGTTGTCACCGCGTACGTTAAAAGAAACATTCTTTTTTGTCGCTTAGTAAAACTCTTGGTAGAACAATATTCCTTTTGTATAAAAGTAAAAGTCAAAAGGGTTTATACATCGTATAAAAGATAGTGGTGTATAAAATGAAATATGCCTCAATGAATGGAGATTGAGACGAAGTCCCTAACCTCAGGTCTGACTTGACTCGATCATTCATTAACGTCCTGAATAATAAAGATGAGTTAATTTATATTTGATTAATAACATTTTTCAAGTTCATTATTACCTTTATATCACTTTTTATAATTTTATAATCATTATGTAATCATTTGATTTAATAATGTTTGTTTTGTCGATATTTGGTTCTTAAGTCGAAAGTGGACTTCTTACAATTACATGTTGTTCGTGTGGTCAAAGGTTCATTACATATAGAATTATAATCATGATTTTTATATCATATATATCCATCATATACATGTATTTATAATATTACATAATCATTTTGAGGTATGAAATGAAATGCACTGTTCATGGAGATGGTAAGTCGTACGTACGCATGAACGCTACTTTCATTTCTTTGTTATATTAATGGAATTAAAACTAAATGATAGGTATGTATTTTTTAATTCCAGAATTAAATTAATCATTTATATGTATCATTCATCATATATATCCATTATATATATGTACTTATAATAGTACATTACATTTGGGGCTAAGAAATGAAATGCACCATTCATGGAGATGGTAAGTCGTACGTACGCAAGAACACTACTTTCATTTATATATAATACATTAATGGAAAGCAATAATAATGATATAGAGGTATATTATAATTACAGTATATCATCATTTATAATAACTTTAAATCCATCTTTTATACGTCCGACATATGGCATTAACGAATCACGTCACTTTGAGGGGGAGGTAGTCCGCACTTTCTAAAATGAAATTATCATGTTTTCCCTACAATGGAAACCATAAAGGTATGAAAAAAAATAAAAATACAGAAGCTTAAGTAAAACATAAACATATTATATATCATATATAAATATAGTGACATCTTAATTTCCACCTCTGAATGTGTTATATGAGTGTTGAACAATCATCGTTTCATGAGACATAAATTTGCCATCCACGGAAACAGTATGTTCTTTAACCATTAGATGTAGGTTTGTGTATGTGTAGATATAATAAATCCTGTAACAACATCCTAGTATATTGAAGATACTGTATTTTTTACAAAAAAAATGAATAAAAAGAGTTTAGGGGGTTGGAGAGGCAAAATAAAACAAAAGGACTCAAGTAAAGACACTACCTTAAAATCGGGTAACTCCCTTTGGTTTGAGCTAAAAGGCAACCTTGGGAAGACTTCTGCCCAAATTGAGGCTTCAAGGAGTTATATAGGGATTTGGAGATACAAAATGGGTGGGGGTTGGCCGAGCCAAAGGCTTTGGCAGTGTGGGTAAAGAGGTAGAGGTGGGGGCCTTTTATAAGAGGAGAGGAGGGGCACTCTTGTAAAGATACAAAATGTTACTTTATTTTCAAAAGATTGTCGGATTTTAATGGTTCCACATTGATGTATTTCGAGGATAAGGTGATGAGGGTTCTAAATACACTCATCCAACAGGTTTTTGACATGTGTAGGTCTTATATTTTACGTTATCATTCCATTTTATTTAAATCGTTAAATAATGAGGTTATTGCTGCATCATCATGATGTCATAAATAATTTAACTTATTTAATATCTAAAAATTATAAAAAAATATCATGATGTAGGAAATATTTTTATATTTCTAATTAATATTTATAGTCAAAAATATGACTAGTATAACCCCATGTAAAAATTATTTTAGTAAAACAACTCATGTTTGTGTAATTTTTATTTTAACATTAAATAAAAAGTTATTTATGTCATTTCCCATCAAAAGTGGCTCCATGGTGTCCCCAAGTTTACACATGGATTTTCGTGGTCGGACATGACACATCCAATAATGGTAGGATATGTGTATAGGTATTTTCATTTTATTATAATATCATTTTTGCTTTAAATTGCACTAATTACCTCTAATTGCTATTAAAAACTTTATAAGTTAATATTCACCAAAAAATTATTTTAATCTCATTGAACCACATTTTACTTCTTAATGATGACCATGTATGTCGGATTTTTAAAATTCAAAACATAGTGGTTTTAAAATTTCATTTAAACGAAAAATCCGTTTTTTAAATACAACTTAGTGGTTTCACTATTCATCAAAAATTTGAAGTTTTTCAGAAAAATACCAAAACATCACCCTAAGCTATATTTGATATTCTGAATTCAAAAATGAAGTCCAATTTAAAAAATTAAAAACATATAAGATGCATTAATTAATTTAATAATTAATTCCCGCAGTCAGAGCAAATAGCGTGTTTTTATGAAACAATAAGTATCAATCGATTGACACTAGTTTAAGTCCGATTTCAAAGTGAAATTAATTTCAATGACCACTATTGGATTAAATGATAAAAATATATTCTAATGCACTTAAAAACCAATTCAAAATATTATCTAATCATCTTAATAAATTATATTAAAAAGAGGTTTTGAATTAAATACAACATTTTACACTATTCATAAAAAAATGGACTTTATCGGAAAAATACCAAAAATTTACACAAAGTAAATTTTGATGTCCCGGTTCTAAAAATGAGTTATATTTGGTCCAATAGAATGTATAAGAGTGATCAAAACTATATTTAATGACAGTTCACCATCACAAGGTGATAAGTGAACCTTTAGTGAAAATTAGGGTATAAATGCCTAAAATTGAATTCTTTCCGTATTTTAAGCCTTTATCTTTTATTGGATAAATATAAAAACATTTAAAAACATATATAATCATATATTAGTTATTTCTATCCATTCCTACCAATACAATGACTACATGTTAACTACCATTTAAAATAATATTATTATATTACTAGTGTGCAACGTAAGTTTTCAAAGGAACTCATCGTTGCGTATCGGGTACGCTATCGAACATAGAAACCCCTTTAAAGTAAAATTAATATTTAATTCGTAAATATTAATAAATATGAAAATTTTTTATTCATTATTTACCCGGGATGTTACATCCTTCCCCCTTTTTGGGAATTTCTTCCTCATAATTTATTCACTTATCAAAACAAGTGGAGGTATTTATCCCTCATTGAATTTTCAGATTCCCACATTGCCTCTTAAACTATATGGTTTTTCCACAAAACCTTTACCTGGTGGATTACCTTATTTCGCAACAATTTCTCTCTTCGGTCAAGAATCTGGATTGGTTGTTCTTCATAAGATAGGTTCTCCTACAGCTGAACTACCTCTGGACTCAAAACATGAGATGGATCTGACATGTACTTCCTCAACATCGAAACATGAAAAAAATTGTGTACCTGAGATAAACTCGGAGGTAAACCACTCGGTAAGCAACTGATCCAACTCTCTCCAGAATATTATATGGTCCAATGAACCTTGGACTCACCTTTCTTTTATTACCAAATCTCATCACACTTTTCCATGGAGAAAGCATGAGAAAAACATAATCACATACCTCGAAAGATAGATCCTTCCTCCGGTTATCCGCATAACTCTTCTGCATGCTCTGAGCTATTCTCATGTGTTTCTGAATAAACTGAACTTTTTCTGCCATCTCTTCTACCAATTCTGGTCCCATCAGCTTCCTTTCACCCACCTCATCCCAAAATGCTGTAGTTCGACCCTGCTTCCCATATAATGCCTCAAATGTTGCCATCTGTATACTGGAATGAAAACTGTAATTATAAGAAAACTCAACCAAAGAATGATGTTGGTCCCAACTCCCCTGATAATCCATCTAACAAGCTCGTAGCATATCCTCCAAGGTCTGAATTGTTCGTTCTGACTGCCCATCTGATTGCAGATGAAAAGCTGTACTAAAATTTAATTCTGTACCCAACGACTTCTGAAGGCCTTTCCAAAAGTTAGAAGTAAACCGGGGATAACGATCGGACACAATGGAGAGAGGAACTCCATGTAACCTGACTATCTCTTTATGATACAAAAGGGAAAGTTGATCTGGGGAAAAAGTATCTCGTATAGAAAGGAAATGAGCAGATTTAGTCAAGCGATCAACAATAACCCAGATTTCATTATTAACTCTAGATGTCTTTGGTAATCCCACGACAAAATCCATGGATATATTTTCCCATTTCCACTCTGGCACTGGTAAAGGCTGAAGCATCCCTTTCGGTAATTGCTGCTCTGCTTTAACCTGCTGAAATTTCAAACACTTCACAGTAAAATCAACAGTATCCCTTTTCATTCCATCCCACCTGTAATACTCCCGCAAATCTCTATACATTTTAGAACTGCCAGGATGAACTGAAAACGGAGAAATATGATCTTCACATAACAACTCTTTCTTCAATTGTTAATCACAAGGCACACAAAATTTCTTCCCAAATCACAAAACACAATCATTATCAATGTTGAATTCTGGAAACTTACCCTTCTGAACCAACTCTACCTTTTTCTGCAACTCACTGTCTTGCTTCTGTGCTTGCTTGATTCTATCTGATAGGGAAGATGTCACTGATACCTGAAACAAAATAGAAGGACATCCTACACAAACAACATCCATGTGAAAGTTCATCAAATAAAAAACCAAAGGATCTCATTCTAAATGCAACATTGTTAATGAAGCATTACTTTTTTGACTCAAAGCATCAGCCATATTATTTTCTTTTCCTGGATGGTAATGAATTGTACAATCATAATCCTTGATTAATTCCAGCCATCTCCTCTATCTCATGTTCAATTCTTTCTGATTGAATATATACTTTTAACTTTCGTGATCATTATATATTTCACACTTTACTCCATACAAATGATGCCTCCAAATTTTTAAAGCAAAAATAACAGTAGCTAATTCCAAATCATGTGTAGGGTAATTTACCTCATGATTTTTCAACTGACATGAAGCATAAGCAATTACCTGATCATTCTTCATAAGTACACAACCAAGTCCCTTCAACGAAGCATAACTATATATAAAAAACTCACCATTCCTGGAAAAAAGTGCCAAAACTAGATCATTCACCAATCTTCTTTTCATCTCCAGAGTCAACTGATCCATCACTACAACAAACTATTTAGTTCTGATTCTGACCATCTCAGGATACTAATCTGAAAGATCATTTCCCTCTGTATGCCTTCCCAGAAAAGTTGTTCTGTTTCCTCTATGAAAAACCATTCTTAACACTGAAATATCTTAGGCGAAGCAACATGGTAATCTTAAAATTCTATATCATTTCAATCATACCATACGTTAACATATAATTTAAAATTTTTGTAACTCCAAAATTTTCCTAAACCGGCCTTTGATACCAACTATAAGGCCACGGCCTTAAACATTACTTAATATTGAATTAAATGAATCATTAACATTGAGGATATTTTAAGGTTTAGAGTTTCAGAGAATTAGGACATAACTGTTACATCTCAAAATATTACAATGTAGACACTTCTACTAAGTTTCCATAGAATAAAAAAAATCCTTAAAAAGAAACATGTCCAGTTCCATGTTTTATATATCATGACATTCCCTTGATCCCATCCTTGACCCTATTCCACATTAAGTCCTGTGAAAAACATTTCAAAAAAAACGTGGGGTGAGCATAAAAAGATCAATAAGGGATACACAAAGAATGAAAACTATTAGTTTTTCAAACATCAAGTAAACCATGTAAACTTTATCAATGTAATACCTTCACCTTCATGAAGTAGTAAAAATTCTTTACTGAATAAAATATCATTACTTACCAATTTGTAACCAAAGGATTACCATAAAACCCATATAAAGAACACATAATATATAAATGTAACTTGGGAAATAAACATTCTTAAGTGGAAGAACCATACAGTCAACTTCCACACATATCACTTAATAGAATAGCCATACGGCCAACTTCCATACATACTTAATGGAATAGCCATACGACCGACTTCCATACCCAATGCATTGGAGGTTATAACATAACCACCCGTCCTGGTATTCACGGCACCACTCGTCATATGGTTTATCACGTAACCACCCGTCAAATGTCCAAGTACCAATATAAAATCATAAAACATAAAACCAATATAAAGGAATGATAAAATTTCCACATTTCAATCACAATATATCATTTAAATATATTGACATAATAGAATCCATTATCAAAACCATTTTCAATACCAAAATATATAAAAGGGTATATGGTATTTATTTTATTTTAAAAACATTACATCTTGATGAGGAAGCCAAAGACCAAATTATACTCGCGGCGGTGGAAAAGGTCGTTGTCACTGCGTATGTTAAAATAAACATTCCTTTTTGTCGTTTAGTAAAATGCTTCGTAGAAAAAGATTCCTTTTGTATAAAAGTAAAAGTCAAAGGGTTTTATACACCATATAAAAGATTGTTGTGTATAAAATGAAATATACCTCAATGAAAGGAGATTGAGACGAAGTCCCTTACCTCAGGTCCGACTTGACTCGATCGTTCTTTAACGTCATGAATAATAAACGTGAGTTAATTTCTACTTGATTAAGAACATTTTTCAAGTTCATTATTACTTTTATATCACTTATTATCATGTTATAAACATTATGTAATCATTTATGTTAATAATGTTTGTTTTGTTGATATTTGGTTCTTAAGTCGAAAGTGGACATCTTACAATTACATGTTGTTCGTGTGGTCAAAGGTTCATTATATACAAAATGATATTAATGATTTGGATATAATATATATCCATCATATACATGTATTTATAATATTACATACTCATTTAGAGGTAAGAAATGAAATGCACCATTCATGGAGACTGTAAGCCGTACGTACGCATGAACGCTACTTTCATTTCTTTGTCATATTAATGGAATTAAAACTAAATGAGAGGTATTATTTTTTAATTCCAGAATTATATTCATCATTTAGATGTATCATTCATAATATATATCCATTATATATATGTACTTATAATATTACATTACATTTGGGGCTAAGAAATTAAATGCACCGTTCATAGAGACGGTAAGCCGTACGTACGGATAAACGCTACTTTCATTTATATCTCATACATTAATGGAATGAAGTAATAATGATATAGAGGTATATTATAATTCCAGTATAACATCATATATAATAACTTTAAATCCATCCTTTATACATCCCACATATGGCATTAACGAATCACATCACTTTGAGGGGGCGGTAGTCCGCACTTCCTAAAATGAAATTATCGTGTTTTCCCACAATGGAGACGATAAAGGTATGCCAAAAAAGAAAAATACAGAAGCTTAAGTAAAACATAAACATATTATATATCATATATAAATATAGTTACATTCTAATGGCCACCTCTGACGGTGTTATTTGAGTGTGGAACAATCATCATTTCGTGAGGCAGAAATTCGCCATCCAAAGAAACAGTATGTTATTTAATCATTATATGTATGTGTGTGTATGTGTAGCTCGAATCCTTCTTGTAACAACATCCTAGTATACTTAAGATACTGGATTTTTTACAAAATAAATGAATAAAAATAGTTTAGGTGGATGGAGAGGCAAAATAAAACAAAAGGACTCAAGTGAAGACATTACCTTAAAATCGGGTAACTCCCTTTGGTTTGAGCTAAAAGACTTCCTTGGGATGACTTCTGACTAAAGTGAGGCTTCAAAGAGTTAGAGAGGGATGTGGACATAAAAAATGGGAAGGGGTTGGCCGAGCCAAAGGCTTTATAAGTGTGGGTAAAAATGTAGATGTGGGGGCCTTTTATAAGAGGAAAGGAGGGGCACTCTTCTAAAGTTACAAAATGTTACTTTATTTTAAAAAGATTTTCGGATTTTAAAGGTCCCACATTGATGGATTTTGAGGATAAGGTGATGAGGGTTTGAAATACAATCATCCAGTAGGTTTTGGACATGTGTGGGTCTTAGATTTTACATTATCTTTCCATTTTATTTAAATCATTAAATAATGAGTTCATCGCTGCATCACCAAGATATCATAAATAATTTAATTTATTTAATGTCTAAAAATTATAAAAAAAAATATCATGATGTAGGAAATCGTTTTATATTTCTAATTAATCTTTATAGTCAAAAATATGACTAGTATAACCCCATGTAAAAATTATTTTAGTAAAACAACTCATGTTTGTATCATTTTTATTTTAACATTAAATAAAAAGTTATTTATGTAATTTCCTAACCAAAGTTGCTCCATGGGGTCCCCAAGTGGACCCATGGCTGTCTTGGTCGGCCATGACACATACAATAAGTGTAGGATATGTTTATAGGTATTTTCATTTTATTATAATATCATTTTTTTCTTAAATTGCACTAATTACCTCTAATCGCTATTAAAAACTTAATAAGTTACTATTCACCAAAAAATTATTTTAATCTCATTGAACCACATTTTACATCATAATGATGACCATGTATGTCGGATTTTTGAAATTCAAAACACAGAGGTGGTAAAATTTCATTTAAACGAAAAATCAGTTTTTTAAGTACCACTTAGTGGTTTCACTATTCATAAAAAATGTGAAGTTTTTCAGAAAAATACCAAAACATCACCCTAAGCTATCTTTGATATTACGAATTCAAAAATGAATTCCATTTTACAAAATTCAAAACACATAAGTTTCATTAATTAATTTAATAATTAATTCCTGCTTTCAGAGAAAATGGCGTGTTTTTATGAAACAATAAGTATCAAAAGATTGACACTACTTTATGTCTGATTTCAAAGTGAAATTAATTCCAACAACCACTATTTGATTAAATGGTAAAAATGTATTCTAATTTAACTTTAAAACCAATTCAAAATATTATCTAATCATCTTAATAAATTATATTAAAAATAGGTTTTGAATTAAAATACAACATTTTACACTATTCATTAAAAATACGGACTTTATCGGAAAAATACCAAATATTTACACAAAGTAAATTTTGATGCCCCGATTCTAAATAAGAGTTATATTTGGTCCAATAGAATGTATAAGAATGATCAAAACTATATTTAATGACGGTTCACCAACAAAAGGTGATAATTGAACCTTTAGTGAAAATTAGGGTATAAATGCCTAAAATTGAATTCTTTCCATATTTTAAGACTTTATCTTTTATTGGATAAATGTAAAAACATTTAAAAAACATATATAATCATATATTAGTTATTTCTATCCATTCCCGCCAATACAACGGCTACATGTTAACTACCATTTAAATTAATATTATTATATTACTAGTATGCAACGTAAGTTCTCAAAGGAACTCATCGTTGCGTATCGGGTACGCTATCGAACATAAAAACCCCTTTAAAGTAAAATTAATATTTAATTCATATATATTATTAAATATGAAAATGTTTTATTCATTATTTACCTGTGATGTTACACTTACCAATGGGGACTCACCCAAAAATATAGACTATCAAAATTTTGTTATACCTAAAATAAGTTTGTTGTTCCTTAACATCTTAAATTTAAATTGTTTTACAAAATATAATCAATTGGATGTTCATTTCTAATGAGTTGGAGACTTATATCACATATCTATAAAATATCATTAAAAATGATGTTTTATATAAATAATCGTAGTTAAAGAATGAGAAACATGAATTTTATAAATATTTAACATATTTACGTTGACACAATTTATTGGAACTTATCACAATAGAAATTCATAATATTGTATTATGTGATTCATCTATCAAAATTATACTCTACAACACCCTAATTATATTTTTGATGACTTCAGAAGTAGATAGTGCAACTAAATTTATCATTTTACTACACTAATATACAAGATACATCCAAATATATGATTGTTCTGGAGGTTATTTTTCTATCTAATTTAAAACCATGAAAATCCACATTTTAATAACATTCCAAGCAAAATGTTTGTACTCTTGTATATAATAGTACTAATTTTGATTTATATGTATGGAATTTAAAAATTATTTAAATATTAATTAATAGATATTATGTAGGGTTTACATGATAAACCATACACATACTTACACTAAACACAATATCAGGTTCTCTAGAAGTTATGTATAGAAAAATTCCAATCATACCTCTATTTTTGGATTCATCCACAAGTATTCAATATTACCAAATATATTACATATTTTTTAAACTCATGGGATTATTACTACTTTTAGTCCTATATAATCCAAAACATTTTGGAATGACCTTAGTGTGCTTCCATTAATTTAATACAATTCTGTCATTATTTTGAAAAATCTAAAATCCATGAAAAAAATAACATCCCCAATAAAAGTCATTTCAAATTCATTAGGAATAATTTTTGAAAAATCAATATATAATGAGTTTTTAAAATATCCAAATATAATATCATCTATATAAACATGAAATATAAAATGTATTATAAATGTATTATTATTATAATATTATGAACATTTATACATTTTGAAAAAACATTTTAATGTATTAAATAGATGAGCCTATCATAACATGCAACATAATGTTATTTTAAACCATATAAATTATTTTTATAAATATTATAAACATGAATTTGAAAAGGGGGGTTTTGGAATATAGAGGTAATTTGAAAAAAATAATATCCTCAATAGTATAGCGGCATAAGAATTCACTTTTTTCGTCCATTTGATATTTTTTGAAATCGATTGTGCAACATAGGAATGCAGCCTTTTTATATATTCATGTATATCCACTAGTGTACTGATTTCATCATTGTAAATTACCTCTTTCAGACTATATCTTTATGAAACTAACCTTATCATATTTCTTATAATGGTTCCTGACCCAACAACTTTATTTCTAAAAACCCAATTTTTACCTTAGTGAGAGTGTATTTAGGTGTAATAAATATTTTCCAAATTTTATTCCTTTCAAACTGAGTAAATTATTCAACAATTTCAATCTGAAAAAAAATAATTATTAATTTGATCAATGATGTCCATAGGTTCTTTATGTGACATGAATTATTGGCATTCAAAATGATTTCTTAGAGAAGATCACATTTTTCTACCACTATCTATGTATCCAACTAGAGAATCTATAGGATGGTTTTTTTGATTTAAAGATCACATTGAATATATGGTAATTCTAATTTGTGATCACCTATAGATTAAAGATCAGGTTGTACCTCTAAACTAGAATGTTTTTCTAAATGATTCACATAATTTTTGTTTTTATTATTATTGATATTCAAGGTTGGAATAAAAAATCATGGTATTTTATAGGGTTATCATGTTCATGTAGATATTTATAATTGAATTTGACATAAAAATACACTTCCATATTCATGGTTTTATAGTTAGAAAACATATAAGATTTAATTGAGGTTGAATAACCAAGGAAAATAAATTTATCACTCTTGGAAAAAAAATTGGTATTGTTATACTTTGTGTTTTTAATAAATAATTTGAGAAAAGACACTAATGTAATTAAATTGTGGATTTCTAATACTCCAAAAATAAAATGTTAATTATTTAATAGAGTTAAAATTGAATCCCTATTTATTATATAATAGTCAATATTCAAATCCTCTCCCAAAAAATAAATAGGAAGGCCGTAATAATTGAAAATTATTCAATTGTTTTAAGAAGGGTAAAATTTCATTCATTATATAACACAATTCTCTTTTGGGAACATTGAGAAAAAAATTATGATTAGATAAATTTTATGATAAAGATAATTCATTGTCTTTATTTTCAAACACACATCCATTATCCCTGGTTATGGTCTTAATAATATGGACAAATTTATTTATTATAGATTTATTATACATTGTAAAATATGTGTAGGATAAACTATGGTGAGCATGAAAGAATAGCAAGTTATACACAAAACAATTACCTACAAGGATGTAAAAACAGTGATTTCAATTTAAATTAAATAATATACATGGTCTAAATTAGTACATGCAGTCCAATTCATGGGGTTAATTAGTTTAAACATTTCTCATTGATTTTAAATATATGTTCTATTATTTTCCTTTTTAACATGTCACATAAAAATTATGATTTATTAATATTTTTTAAGGTCAATCATTTAATAACACATTCCAAGTTATCAATCTATGTGAATGAATATCCCAATGACCAAGTCTCCTATGAAAAATCCATGATTCCTTGTTAAATTTTCATAGTAATGATATATTGTGAATAATTAATGAATCAAAATTTATAAATAAATATATAATTAATTAGATATGTAAACAATAAATCATTTTTTAGAATCAGTAAAATGTTTAATCATTATTTTAAATTTCACATGAAAACAATCATAAAAAATTGTGTGATGCTAATCAGATTTCACATTATGAAATATAGAAATAGTACATTAGATATTAAAATAGAGTTACAATAACCAAGTCGAACATGGATAATGATTTTACCTTTATAATTTTCACAAAAAGTGTAATTTACACCATTAACCAAAATAAAAATATTTAATCATTAATATTCTACTGTCATGTGTATAGAATGAGAACAAACCAAGTAACACATGTTATTATTAGAGAATTTCAATTAGGTTTACTGAAAAATTATATCATAATTGGTTTTGGTTCCCATATATTATTGGGTCATAAATTTTTATTAATTATATATTTTAGAACCCATAATTTCATTACAAGATTACAGTATAAATTTTTTAAATATTTATAAATAATGATATTTTTATGTCCACATGAATAAAAATATGTTAGTTTATTTTCAAGGAATGGAACTAAGAATAAAACTACTCTTAACAATCCTTCTATGTCCAGGTATATCCACTAAACCAATATTATATATAGGTGTTGTATATTTTTAAACTTTTATGAGTATGTGTATTTTATACCATTAGTAAATCATTCTAAATATATATTTATTATATCATTAAATAATTTCAATTAATATCTTTCCTTAAAATATTGATCATTTTTCTATATTCTAGAATAATAAGGTCAGACATAAAATAATCAGTTAAATCATTTTTTTATTAATAACTTTATACTTATCACTAAGATCATTAAATATATATGGAAACATGTTAGGATACTAAAATACAAATTCATTAATAATTGCCTACTGTGTTTTTTCATCATTGGAATGGTTAGACAAATATGTTTCATTATAAGCAAAATAAATTCATGGCTCCAATTTATTTTTCGTAAAACATATATTAGATTTTTCTTACATCTCCTATTAGGTAGTTTTGGAATACATAAGATATATTAAGAATCATTCAATTTTTCATTTAGTTATTTCTCACTCCTCTTTTAATTTTCATCACGTTAATTTTTTTCTTCTTTTTAGGATAGTCATCTTTGGAATGTACTTTTTTTTACATTGATTGAGAAAGACCTCACTTATTGTATAATATATCTTCCAATAATACCTCTATTTTCCTCTGTTAACATAGATACCATTATAGCTTGTTTCAAAAAATAACTTAGTATTTATATAAAACATTTTAAATATTTTTTTTCTATATGGGGCATCTCTTCATCAGTATTATCTGGTGATTCCTCATGACATGAACATTCAACAAGAATGTTTACCATTTTTATGAGGATGTTTATTTAAAGGCTACAAGTATCTTTTTTTTGATTATCCCCCTCATTTATGTTGAATTTAATTTATTATTCATATATCATTAACATTCCAATAAACTATATAATATTGAATTTACTTACATCATATTACTCTATGAATGTTAATAAAGTTCCAATGAATCATTCTGGTAGATTGCTCAACATCTGCATCATATGGTGTTTATCAAAAACAGTATTTCATAATTGGTTAATTGTATCCATGATATCATATATCAAGAGATACATATATGAAATATGGTCATGAAATTTAATTTTCATTGTATTGTCTTAAATATTATTTTTATTTAAAAATAATTCTTATAATTAGATATTCCTTCATATGAAATATCATGTATCCCAAATTTAATAAGTTTTTGTGCATTGAGATATTATATATTATAATTAATTACCATTAAAAATCATCTATTTATATTTATTATTATAATTATCATTGGTTGGATCATCCCACGTATTAATTTCAATTATATGTATTTCATATTTTTCTAAAATTGGAGTCTATATATCAAAACACATTACCTTAAAATGAATTTTCATATTAATTTTCCTGTAATAATATTTATTAACATTATAAGTGGAGGATTTTCAGTTGAAGAACCTACTTTTTCATTATACATAATGGAATAAATTTAGAACTAATACATTTTTGTGATATTTAAATCACAACAAAAATCCTAGTAGAAAATATATTAAAAATAAATAAATAAAATATATTGGGGATTTTTTTAAAAAATAATTTCACATTTGAAGATAAATTACTCCAAAAAATACTATATAATAAATAGTTAAGACAAACTATCTATGTACGTGTTTTTCTTAATGCTTAAATTTTTTTGTTAAACTATTGAATTGACTAATAAAATCACATAATAAATAATAACGGGGTCTAGTCTCAATCTGATACCCAATAAAATGAACCTGGAAATAACCAACATATATTAAGATTATAGAATTTTAATCGGATTCATAACGTAGATAATGTATACAAGAAACATATTACAATCTATAGAGGACGGAATCATCATCCACAACTATATATGGGAAGTAAAATCACCTCAAAACATGTAGGGACCTCTTTTACAAACCCCTTGTGTAAGAAGATAAGAAGAGATAGAATATAATTTCATGTATTGTCTAGTTCTATTATAGAATATAGTGTGTGATAGTAAATAGAAAAATACAAAAAATACAAAAAAATTTGAAAAACATATAAGAAGATAACGAAAAAGAAGTGATGCTCTGATTATTCTGCATCTAATGAATATGTTCCCTAAAAAGTGACATGGTGAGTAACATAAATAATTTCACTGAACATTTTATTAAAATAGAAATTTTCATGTTCTATTTCGTATATATAGGAATTTATCTTGTTATTCATTGAGTTCCAGTCATTAAAAGTAGAATGTCAGTTTCTGTGAATCGTATAGGATATGATGTGGTGATCCTTTAAATATCAATCAAGCCCCACATCTTAATATTATATACATGTGAAAATCTTCAAAAATATATATAACAATCCATTCACACAATGAATAATAATAATCGGTATCATATGGATTATTGTACTAAAATCTGACTTGTTATCAATGCATTCCTAAAAAGGTGTTATGAATATTAATTGAATAATACATTGCATTAAATCACATAATATTTTCTTTTAGAGAATTTAATTATTATTTAATATAATACAGAATAAATGTATTATAAAGATTAATAATTTCTAGTAGTGAATCATATCAATCTTTTACTCAAAACTATTGGTGAATAATATCCAAAACAGATTCTCTATAGAATTGGATCATATTAACTAGAGGTGAATCAATTTCAACGGTGACATGGGAGTTCTAGTGAGTTAGTCTGGTAGTGATTTACTCCGGTAGTGACTCAGCATAGTAGTGATTGAGTCTAGGGGGAGTTTTTCTATGCATGATTCATTTTAACTAATAGTGCCTCACCCTTACACCTATCGACGTTCATATCCAATTTCATTACAAAATAATATTCTATCATAAAATATTAATCCCATTAGATTCATAAATAGAATGATTTATGAATGATAAAATGAGATGTTTCCAAAAAAAACCCCATAATATATTTTATTCTTGTACAATCCTATACGATAGGTGGACTAATCCACCATTACATGCATTAGTATAAAAAACATAATCACTCATGGAAGTCAAGAGGGGATAAAAAATTTAAGAGAACTAAAAAGTATAATCCCATAATTGTGTGGGTGAGAAAACTCTATAGACATCATAATCCAATATTAATTAATCATTCAAGGTTCATTATCACTCCATTCCCACACCCATAGTAACCTACACAACTATCTTTATATGGATCCTCTTGGTAAAAAAAAATTTATCATCCACTTATGTCTCATTTAATGTTTAGTATTATAAATACGCCATTTTCACCATATCTGATCATCCCCCAATAACTCAATATTTGGTGAGAATTCATACAGTGAAAAATCATTTAAATCTATAACTCTATATACATATAATCCTTATCCATTCTAAAACCCCCATTGTTTTGGTATTTACAAAAACTATCTAAAAGTTAGGATCTATGCTATATGCATAAATATTTTAAAAACAATATAAATTTTTTGTTTCCTTTGGTAGATTGATGTTCATCATTTCCCTTTAATCGATGACACATCCTTCTTCCTCCACCAAAATATCATTAAATTTATATTTATGATTTCCATGAAATCATAGAATCCCAATGGTGAAAAAAATCACGGATCCATTTTTATCAACTATCAATGGTTTAGATGAATCATCCACACCCCAAGAATTAGGGCTATATACTTACCCATTTAGATCATTTAAATATCTACAAGGATTACGAAATCAATTCTTCTATATCATTAAGATTTCACAAAATTATAGTTGTGATATTGTGGCATTCTTCAATATTGTTGAGAATCATGGATCATTATGGCACATAATCAAGGTTATGATTGGGATCTTCATAAATGAAATTTTCACAGTATGTTTCCCATCAACACCTATGTATGATATAAAAAAACAAATTACTGGAGATGAGTCAGTATTGTTAATGTAAGATTAATCAGTGAGTGAATTTTGGATTATTTCACTTTTGTATGTTATAATATATATCGACTGAAGTATTCATCCCACATTGAACATTATATTTTTCTAATGAAATGATTTATGAAATATCATTTAATAAAAAATAGTTGAAGTTGTATGGGGGTCGTAGGACCTCTACAACGACAACACACAACCCAAAAATGGAAATTGATAATCCTACCTTTACATGAACCCCTCACATGCATCATTATTTATCTAATTATATGTGAATGTTTCTTCCATGTTCATATATATTATGCTAATAGCAACTCTCTTCAGGATGGAAGTTTTTCTCTCATATGCGATGGTAATGTAGAATACATCCTTGTTGAGGGATATCCATAGGCATTGGAAATTTTTTATCTAAATATTTTAATATTTTCATACTGAATTCCTACACACACAAAAAATTATCAATTAATAATAGTCACACAAAATTATGACCATTACATATTATTGGATTCTATTACTGCATATCAATATTAAAGAGGTATTGAACAAAATATAAAAAAATATTAAATTTTTAGGTAAACCAATCAATAATATTCACACATAAATGATATTAATCTAAATAATTTATGTATAAAAATAACTCATATGTAGGACACTAATTTAATAATTATTAAATAAGAATCAACATGATCTGTTTTATAGGGGAAACTATATGAACCTCAGGGAATTGTAAGAAATGACTCAGCTTGTCACTTTTATGTATAGATAGAGTATATTCATTCATGATAACAAATTATTTTTTCTTACTATCAAACATAAATTTACTAAGATATTAGATGTTATTTTCCATTCCCATGTAAGTCTTTTGGGAAAGTAATGGGGATAGTTATTTCATTACCGTGTATACATAATTAATTTGTGGTTTTCCTTTAACTAGTTTCATAATAAATTATATGGTTCATAGGGTATTTGTTGAGATAATCTGAATCATTATTAAAATTCGTATATCACTGATAGTGAAAAAACTTATTTTTTGATTTTATGTTGGTAAAACATATTACAATAAGGTTATCTACATACCATCTAATATAGGATAAACATCCCTAGAGCTATCCCACCATATTATGGTTTCATGTAGTAGGAATATCATTGGTTTTATGAGTTTATTATTATAATAAAATATAATATGATGAATGTCTATGTAATTGATAAATCAATCTAATGCTTCCAAAAAATAAAATTTCAAGGGATTCATTTCTATTATATGAAATAAAATATTTCTAAAAAAGGAATCATGATTGAAATGATGATCACAATGATGATGGAATATTACAAATATATAATCATAGTATAATTCAATTATAATCCACAAGAAAAATGTAAATTTATGATTCGTGACATAATTATATGTGGAACATTTGTTTTTTTCAAATGGAATTGTTTGGAAGTAACATACCCTTTACGATTCCCTAATGGTAGGGGAATCCACATTATCTAATCATTTTTATGGGTTAATATTCTATATAACTATCCTTCAATGGGAGGTCATAAAATGTGTCTATCACGTCAAATACATCTCTATCATCAGGACTAAGAAATCCCCGTTTAAAATATACTACTTGGGAAATGTAAAATTCATGCAGTCTCAAACATTTCCTAATAAAATATATTAGGAAAAATAATACATTGTTATATATTTTTTGAATTTAATTTTTCAAATGATATGGGAATTAATGATATTATCAACAATATATTCTATAATAAAGGTATGGGTAAGATGAAGCCTCCAATATACCTACTAAAAGATATAGTTGTGATTTTGAAAATAAATGTGATCGGTATCTAAATTATAATCTAATGTGTGTATTTTACTATTGTTATAATAAAATAACCATCACTGCATTTTGAAAAAGGAGATATAAGTATTATCCTATTCATGGGTAATAGATCCACTAACTAATGTATGTATTAAATCTTTATCTATACCCATATTTATTTTTTTATTATTATCAATGAATGTTGGATCATATACCTCCAATGATGATGTGGAAACCATAAGATCATCCTATCCATCCCATTCCAGCTCAATATTTTTGGAAGAACAATATAAAAAAATTATTCTTCATAATATATATATGAATTTCTAGTTACTAAAATGATTCAGGGGAATAATTATTATCTCTATAAAAATTAAATCCTTATTCCTAATGGATAGGATCATATGATTCAATTAACATCATGAGAATTGGAGTGAATGTGCCTAAAAGTGGCACTATTTTATTCTTTATAGGATTCATATACTTTTTGTTCTCAAATACATGACTGTTATTATTAAATATTATTCAAAAAATTTGGATGAAAAATACACTCGAGTCCCATGATGATGTTGATGGATTTCATAATAGTCATCCTCATTATTGGGGGTTGTTTTCCTGATGGGAATTTTACAAATGCATTCAAAAAGGTGAAATTATTTCTTTAATTTGTTTATTATTAAATGTATCCAAGATAAGTCAACATAACACCATATCCGGTGTTATTGACTTCATTTAGTTGATTTTTAACAGAGTTGTTTTATAGAGTTCACTCTAGAGATATAATTGGATAACATTTGGGATATCTGAGGAATTTTTCCTTATAGTTTTATCATTGATCAGTTGTATCCCCATTATTTTTAGAAGCTACAATAAATATATTATTAATAACATGACCCATAGGGGGAATTATAAACATAAAAATTGATGACATGTTTATTGATAGGGTACGTTATGAATTGATAATATGAGAAGGGTAATGCAACTATAATATGATTCAATGGTCTATCAAACCTTGCATTGAATTTCATATCCTAATGAGCCACCATGAACATTTACTTATATGAAACGTCATTGATCATAACCCTTACCATTTTCTTTACATTTGGATTCTAGTCAAATTTAATATACCCATTGATATTATTATTTGAAGGATTCATGTTGACATCAGTGTAGCCTAAGAAAAAGAGGGTACATACATGTATAAGGTGAATCCCAAAATCATTATCTATCAAGCATGTATTTATTACTATCTCATCTAGTTATATGTTTATATATTTTATTTTTTATATGTCCT
Organism: Viscum album; assembly: GCA_963277665.1. Classification (NCBI taxonomy): domain Eukaryota; kingdom Viridiplantae; phylum Streptophyta; class Magnoliopsida; order Santalales; family Viscaceae; genus Viscum; species Viscum album. The sequence goes on along the minus strand of OY728129.1, from coordinate 606,897,121 downwards.
CGTATGGAGGCCTTTATATAATTCTCTACAGATGAAATCATCATGTGTAATTTAATAGAACCAGGACCCTCATGATAGACCTCAGTCATTGTAACATTAGACTAGAACTATATAACACTTAAAAATGCCTCAATGAGTACCCCCTGATCTCTTTTATGATGTTAAATGTGATAAGAAATTAGTTTTTTTCTAAGATGATTTAAAATTACATAAGTATGTAATATTTTTAGGCAAAGGGATTGTGCTCCCAATCTTGAAAAATCCCTGAAATTATATATTTAGGGGATGATTCTAATTCTGATTATTATTACTATAGATAAATATAATCCACTAACAATTTTTTTAGTTATAGTTTAGGTTGAGATGTACTTCCCACATATATATTTTAACTATATTAGTATAATATTTTTTTGTCCTCCCATATATTTTGGTCCAAATTATCCTAAAAATATTTAGGTGAAATTTAATGTTTCTACTAAACATTCTAGAGTTGTTACCTTCTTATTTTAGATGTTTACAAGGGTTAAATGGAAATTCATCATAATTATTTCAGTCTACAATGGTTTCATACTCCCAAACCTATATATCTTATTTGAATAATTCCCCAATGATAGGTAGATTATTAAGGATCAAATGAACAATATCCATTAACTAAAGGGTATATTAAATGGAAGACATTGATCAATCCATATTTTTACTCTTTATCTGATTAAATTATTATTTTTAGGGGTCATGGTCGTTCTCTAAATGATGTGGGTAAGAAACCTAAATGATTTTTTACTATCCCGGTATGTGATAAATTTCAATATACACGTAATTTATTTCTTAAAATTATTACACTAAAAAATCTATGAATATGATGATAATGAAACTATCATTAGAATTGCCTTAGAAAATTTGGTGAAAACTATTTGATTTATCAATATACCGCATATATTATTTTCCCCAATTAACAATTTCTCATTCATAAAATTGTCAAATTTTTCTGCTCATTTTTAAGGATTTTCTTCTATTTTTATTCCTCCTTTTGAAGAATAGAATATATATAAGCCACATGTTCTAGAGGTTAATCGAATTTCAATTTCTACCATTAATCTATCTTTTTATGGATTCTTTGGATGATGAAATTTTCATGGATTATGTTCCAAAACATTTAAATATATAATAAATAGTCAGGTATAGAATTTTCACATATTGTTCATTTGGTTTCATAGACTTTGGAAATTTGATAATGTTATTTAATAAATGCACAATAATATATCCGAAATCATTATCTTCTTAGACTGTATATGGAATATTCATTTTTCTATTAAATATATGGAATCTTGGTGAATAATTTAATTCATGACTTGAATTTTTCTACTAATTTTATGGTTTTGTGGTTATTAATACATGAAATATATGTGGAATGAGATATAGAGCTAGTATAGATTCTTATTTGTGGGTGAAAATAAATTTTTTTGTTTCATCATCACTCATTCCTTATGACATCAATTTTTTCTGAGATTTTGAAATGGAAAATTCTATAAAATCCCTTGATATATCCATCAAATACATAATCTCGGTATGATATATATATACAATAATCTATGTTTTTACTCATCCAGTATATTTTCTATACATATCTCTAAATATTGTTCCTATAAATGTTTCATGTTCAAGAAGTATGTTTTACTATATTATCTAAATATGAAAAATTTTAAGACCATATTCTCTATATCTATATATTTTTATATATAAATGATTTTTATATTTCTTATTAGGGATCTGGATTTCAATAGGAATTTTTAAATGGATTGCTTTTAGTTTTCCATTGACCAATCTAGTATATTTATATACCATATGAATATTAATACCAATAGTCTCTTCTTGTATATCTCATTATTTATTATCTTTTTATAAAATTGATGTCATTTTAAATTATTTTTAGACTATATGAGACATATACTAACTAGTGACTCTTAATCCTTTAAGGGTTAAGAATGTATTATTTCCCATGTGTGGTGGTGGAGGAATGGGGTCGACCATTTCAAAATATGGATTAGTCTTAATAGATAATGGGACATGGAACCCCTCCCATGAATCCATATTAGTATAAAGTCCCTTAATGGGGTTATGTACTGTTTGTGGAACTACCCATTATGTGGTTTACTGAGAAGAGTATGAAGGAGGAGCCAATTGTTTTCATATTGTGGGGGAAGATCATTGATATAAAAATTATGTCTTCCTATGGTATATCGATTAAAATAATTATTTTTTTCTCTATCGGAGGAACTACTAACATTATTCTATATACATGTGTATAAAATAATTATTTTAGACCCAAATCCAACCATATGGTTGGAATCATTTCAAATTAATTTAAATGTTCCTCTTGGATTGATGGAATTTTATACAGAAGAAATATCATCATATTTCATTAAGATTTATTTTGATTTATTACTTCCTCTATGAAAATAAACATTAATTGTCGATTATATCTCCATATCTGAATCAAATTTAGCTTGTTTCCCTTTTTTGATAAAATTTCTAGTATCCTCATGTTGGTGGGGGTGTGATATAGCCACCCAATTTTTCCTATCTTTTCCCATGACTCACCTAAAACGAGGTGGATGAGTATTCAATGAAACAAAACAATTTAAGGTGTACCTCTAATAAAAGGTATAAGCACCAACTTCATGAATATTTTTTTAGAACTTGTTATGAATAGATAAATTATCCTCACAAAATTTCCCATTAACACCATGATCTATGTTATACATTCTGTTTTTGATAATATGATTCTCTATGGGGAAGCATGTGATGAGAATTATATAATTATCTACCATAGGGTAGTGTAGATATTTATCTCTATAAATACCTAACTATTGAAATATTATAGTTTACATTGACCTTTTCATTATTATTGGCCTATATAAATTTACAACCCTAGTGATAATTTATATTTCCTCCATGATGTGTGGTAATCTTCATATAGTCTCTAGTGGTATTTATCATGAATTTTATTTTTGAAGGAGATGGATAATAGATTTTGGAGAACAAATTGGGTATTTATTATGAAGAATAATCTTATATAAAAGAAACTAATTTTATTTGGGATAATGGGTATTAGTGTCTCGTTCATTTATAATAAGAATGAATTGCTTTTTCCACTACAAAATAATGGAGAAATTATAGATTTTAAAAATATTTGGGGTGGAAAAAATCCCCCTTGCCATGTGGGCTATAGTCGATTTTGTAACATGGATAAAGAATATATTATCACAAACTTCATGGAATTTTGATATTTAAATGAATCAGGATCTAAATTTATTTTATGATCTATGACTGATATGATATCTGATGTTGTTGTTTTAGGTTAATTGGATTCTCTATCGATAAGATGGAGGGTGGTTTAACCATCATATTATCATATTGAAAAATTCTATTGATGGTTTTCATTGTAAAGGAAAAATTAACTAGAGATAAAGTGTTGATGATATTTTGATCGGAATATCAATTTTTATATGTAGAATTTGAGCTTGAGAATTGGACTCACATGATGAAATTTCATGTTTCCTATCTCAAAATACACTCTACCCACTAATCGGATTAATGTAAAATAGTCCATAAATACCCCACCATACAATGTATATGTTACGAAGACAATCAATAAATATATATATATATAATATTCATTAGTCAGCTGATATCAGCCAATTGGAGGAACTAAAAACACTTCACCAACATATGAATTTTTTTGTGTTGAGAATGCATTAATATTTTCTTACTAGAAGACATACAAAATCTCCATAATTAGGTTATCATACCCCCAGTACGAAATATGTTTTAATTTGCGATGCAAGAGTATTGAAAAATGGTTTTTAAAAAAATATATTTTGAATTTCCTTTTTAATTTATCTAGAATATTATACAGGGCAGTAAACATTGGAAAAAATAACTAGTACCATGTCCATGGCTAGTTCCTTAAATAAAAAAAATGTTCTTATCCTCATCCTATAATAGGAATTTCTATATATTTTATGACTATAATTCTCATTAACCTTCTAAATGAATATAGGTGTTGAGCAGTTCAATAAATCCATTACTACATTAGAGGGTAGGTGATCTGAGGGAGGTATAAATGATGAAATTTACCTTATAATATCTCTATGAATGGATACGATGTCAATATTTGTTTATGATGTAAATGGGTTTCCTTCCCTTAATTTATCGAGTTCCTTTCTTCAGGATGGAAGAATAAGAATGGTTCTGAGATGTGTAGGATGGTCTTTATGGAAAGAGATGTGATTATGGGTATGAAATCCACAATGGGAAAACTAATAAGGGTCTCTAGGATTGTTATCTTTGATTCAATGTGGTGGATATTCCCGAAGAACAAAAATTTGATGGCACTGGAAGAGGAGGAAGTTCATTCCAATTGCTCCAACTACAATGGGGAAGAACTACACCTCATGAATCCCTGGAAATAAATTCATAGTTATTAATCATATTTACATTGTGATTGCCTCAATCAATGGTACTCTATGGAGGACCAACATAGACACCAAAAATGTTTCAATGATAATGACTTTCATGGATATTTTTTCGTCCTCCTCTTAGTGATGAGTAGATAGTGTATTCTTTGAAAGATGTTATGTTTTGAAGGGCTTCATGAATGAAAATGGTGATCTAGTAAATTAAATGCTAATAGTCTTGGGGTATGTGATGTTCTTGATCATACCCTCTGAAATTCCATCATTTGGAAATCAATAATGAAATATTGATCATGACTATATTTTCACCGTGTGTGAAAAACTTTCATACATTAGATCCTTCCATTTTAATACCATATTATCATTGAATTATACAGGGATATTCCTTTATTTAATTATAGAATATTTCATTCTCCATTCATTTTTTAAAATGGTATAAATATTATTAATGAATTAATTTAATGTAATATTATACTAACATGATTCTTTAGTGTGGAAAGACACATGGGAAAACACAACGGCTTGCACAAGGACACGTAAATGAGTTTATTATTCTTTAGAAGAATTATAATCATTATCCAATATCATTAGTACATAATGTATATCTTATATGTTGGGTGATATGATATGAACATATCCTAGAGTAACTATATATTTGCAGTAATGATATTTTATAATTGGGGATAGAATATAAGCATTCCCCTATGTGAGAATGTTATTAATCATGAAAATATAATTTTAAATGATATATAATCTCACCCATAGATACAAATCATATGTGGGTTTAGATGATGATATTCATAAATAGGAATAAGATTATAAGCCCAATAATTAGTGCATATAATGGTTATCAGAATAAATCCCTAGGTGTTAAGAAGAAAATTAATATGGGGATTCCCATGGTGTCTATTTGAATTTTCCAATGGATATCATATGTTTCCACAAGGATATACTGCTTTTATTTGAAATCATAATCCTGGATATTATATATAACATTTATTTCCCCTAGAATAACATTTTGAGTAATATATATGGGATCATGGTTTTGGTTTTTGACATTGAAAAAACATTTTAAAAGGATACGGGATGATGAATTTATTAAAAAAGAATCTTTTTGATCAATAGAAAAACATTCCCAAAACCCTGTGTTATTCAAGTCCATAATGAGAGTCACTGTGAAACTCAAAATTTGGTGGGAACACATGGTGTGGCATTTATCCAATGTTGAAGCACCACAAAACTCTTAATATTCATTATTTTGAAAAACATTCATTATCTCCCCCATAAAATGAGATTTATACCTATAAATACTCCATCAACAAACAATTTTATGTTGGTAACCATTGGGATTCAAAGTTCTCTGTTCTCAACATTAATAAATGATAATTACGTATATTCATGGATCTTAAAGACTCTATGGTCTCCAGAAAGTTACAATTATTCATTAATTATGACATATATGTTCTTAAATGTAATTTAGTTTCATTGATATGTCCCCACACAACCCACATATATGATTAATAATTATAGATCAATCCCCATGGATTCTTCCATTTCATGGTTTCATGTAACATTAGATATGCATAAAATCCATATCATCATCATCATATACTTATAGAAAAAATTTATCCAATCACAATTTCATTGAAAAATAATCCTTTTGTGTCTCATTACATTCATAACAATTTTTCATCATTAAAAATACATAATCATGATTTTTTTGTTATCTCTATTCAATTGTCCATTTTCATCATCCTTGATCTAGGAGAAAACCATAAAATGTTCTGTTGATAACTATTTAGGTATAACAATATATACATAATTCTCAGCATGCTTCCCTTTTTCTCTCAAGATTTTCAATGTAACATAAATGCCTAAGATCATATCTATATCATTATATATCATGTTATGTGATACAAGAGATAGTATCACCTTATATTGAACAGAACATACACTTCCTCCTAATCAAACATAAGTTGTACTACTCTAATTATGTGGTTTTTCATTCCAACATTTCTTATGTTTGATCCCTTCATTATTATCATTTCATCAACCACCCAAGGATGAATATTCACTGAAGTGTTATTTTCATTTTGATGAATAAGAAACCTCCTACCAAAGAATCCACAAGTGTATATTGGATATTAAGAAATAAAAAATCTCGAAATTATGTTAAAGATATGAATGTACTGATATATTGAGTTTATGTGGATATATCCCCAGTGCATGCTAAACATGTACATTATATTACATGATGAGATTATGTGTATCTATCCCAAAATTACATTAACTTTTTCTCACCCTTATATGAAATGATTATGTTTAAACCTTCTATGTGTGTCGAGGAGTATCTGTTCTATATGATGAGTATAGGAAAATCCAACATTTGATGCCTCGAAAAACAATCATCTACACATGAATAGTGTACAGAGACCAATGTGATTAACATGGATCTTCTTAGGTGAAACTACAATGATGTATAATGTGATGATCAAGTGATATCTTTACCCTTCCCATAGGTTAGGGTCCATGTATTCAATCATTCCATTTGTGATGAGAACCATGATTCCCAATAGAAGAGAGTTAAATGCCTATATGGTGAAAATACGAACCCTATGTGTTGATTAATGTATCTCTCTATTATCCCCTTAGGTGAAACGAATGTGATTATACCATTATTAATATGAATATAGTTATTTTACTCATTTGATGAGGAAAAGAAAACTTATGTGAAGGGATTAAGATTCCACATGTGTGGATCATGGGAAGCCTTATGTGATGAGAGTAAGCTTCCTTATATTATGGTCATAGGATTCACAAGGTGAATAACAAAGGTTTTCTTGAGTGGATATGTTATGGATTCTTATGGGATGTGAATAAATTTTCCTTTTATTCATACACATGTATGTATTTTTAGATTACAAATGTAATAAACATACTAATCATCTCTAACCTCTATGTGGTCTACCTTTCATGATAAAAAGGAATATAATGATGTTCTGTCAGAATAAATATGGAATCCATTTGATGATTCAGAATAATTTTATAAATATATTAGGGAGACTCAAACTCAAAATCAATCTCTCTAGAGTAATCAATGGAGTTAATGGGTGACATCTCATCATCCTAGTCATATCAAATGATATAAAAACACCATCCTCGATAGTGAAAAAGAAAAAAATTAACAGAATGTTTTATATTCTATATATTGAAGACTTTTAAATACCTTTTTGATGTAAATGTTTTCTTGGACAAATTACTTGAAAAATATAATGTTGATCTGCACATGAAACCCTAATACTACAAAAAACTACAATATGATATGTTGGGAGATTTAAGCATCACATTTATCTGAGATATAATAATATTTTTACTGAAATGATCATGTATAATTATATAAATTAAAAATAATAATAAAAGAAACTTAACCACCAATAGTAGTCATGTGGGTAGGGGAACTGCCAAAAAATATCATTCACACTTAAGACTATACAATTGTACCTATGACTAGCAAGTATAATGGGTTCCATTTTCATTTCCCCCCATTGGATTGTTTATTTAAAATGGTGATCAATTATCATATCAAAAACTATAATTTGGATGTAGTTATTCCCTCATAGGCCATGACCCAAGAGGATATTAATGTTTTGTCTCAACGATATTGCAATTGTCTGTATTGATAATGCCTCATGAACCCCTACCATAACGCCCATATTTTATAAGATAAATTCACATGAAAACACTGAGAACATATTCCACAATGTTAATGGGTAGGGGATATATCTGTCTTCCCATACATAGTTTCTACTAGACAGATTTTTAGGTGGTATCCCACATAACAATAGTGATGGACCATCTTACTATTAGAAATATAGGAATACATTTTCCCTATTTATTTTACTCTGGTACTTACAATTTGTCAGTAACATTTGGGGTTGCAAACCAATCCACCATTTTGATATGAAACTTATTATTATACTTTCAAATCGTTTTTCTTCCTCACTATAAAATTTTTATACATAATTATATGTCTGTGATCGATAAACCTACTCTACACTCTCCATGTTTGGTCTACTCTTCATTGGATTTCTTGAAATCAGAAATGTCACGGAGTGCACCTCTATAATGTAGAACTATAAAATAGGGACTGTACAAATTATTTTTAATCATACGATATATTAACATTCTATTATGATAAATACTTCTATGTATTTCCCTTTATATAATAAAGAACTACACTATTTTGGTCCTCCTCATGATATCAATAGACTTGAATGTCCTACCCATGATACCAATAACTATAATAGAGGTAATAACCATACTAAATATGTGAATATCCATGGTGTTCCACCCTAGGTTAGTGGGGAAACCCATCATCATGAATCCCAAAACCATGAAACTAAAAACAATTCCCTTGGCAAGGCACCACCCGACTCCCATTATCTCAGGCATGTGGAACATCCCGACCGAAACAAGTGGAATATCAGGGGAAACCAACACTAGTTCAATCACTATCATATGGAATAAGTGTCCTATAATGATTTGTAATAGATTTTTCCACCAAATCCACTACCTTAGTGGCTAGTGTGTCACCCCATGATTAAAAAATTAAATCTATGTTCTATTTTATGTAATACACATAACGTCGATCCTAAGTGAACCATAAGAGATTATTACTTAAATATGGCCATTATAAAAAATACATTTAATTTTTTTATTTTAATTGAATTAAATAATTTAGGTAACATATATAATGGTCTTATTCATTGTTATGATACTGATAAATTTTTAGTAAATTATAACTTCATTTTTAGTGATGTTATTTTTTTATTGTGAATAATGTTTTTCCTTTCAAAATGAAATATATTTCATGTTTAAGAAAAAATTATAATGATTTTTTTTCAAATTTTAGAAAGTCATGTTTTTTAAATTGGATTTGATTTTTAAATTAATAATAATTGAGTTATCTTATGATGATGTTATGACATTCAACAAAAATATTTGTCTTTTCAATGAATAGTTAAAAATATGAATTTTTAAACTATATTTTTATATAAAGTATTTATAATGTATAATTTCAATTTTTAATAGTTTAAAATTGTATTATTAACATATTATTATATATAGTAAACTTATTGTATTTATAATGACCATTAAACATATATATTTTATAAAATAATTTTATCCTTAAGAAATAAGTTTTTTGATGAAAATTGTTTTCCATTACGTACGTTGGTTTAATTTTAGATAACATTCTTCCAATTATTTGAATTTAATTTTATAATATAGATACCATATTATTAATGATGAGGTATTTTTTAAATAATCACCTTTTATTTATAGTAATTATGATTAGTAACTGATGTAAATAATCATCACCACGGGAAGGGTGAATCATGTAATTAATGATAAAAATAATATGAGAAAAAATATAAAAATAACATAACAAATTCCATTATCAAATATGATGCCGTTTATATCTAATATTTCTATTTATTTCCACTTAGATATATATTTCCTTTATTTGGACGATTTTAATATTTTAGTGATATCTAATAAAAAATATAACATTCAATCTTTTAAAATCAATTATATTTTATAAAAAAGATAAAAAGTACATTGTTAATTTCCAAATATTAATTTTATTGATAAATTAATTTTTTACCATACTTATTTATTTCTACTTTTTAATAATGAAATATATTCATTTATTTCTTATGCTATACTACCATAATATTTGTTATTTTAATTTAAAACATTCTATCAATGAATTAAAGAATATAAAATGTTCGAAAAATTGAATGAATTATTTTTTTCGATGAATCTATATGAATAATATAAAATATTATTGACATGTGAGAAATATAATCTTCGTGTTCTATTATATTTAGGTTGTTTACAATGCTAATTAAGTACATAGTTCCAAAATCGACGTTAATTATATTTGATAACAAAATTTTTTTTAATTAAACAATTTATAAATCATATAATAATATATTTGGCCTTGAAATTTTATTATAGTAAAAAATATCATATGTGATAAATTTTTTAGCAAATTTTTCTTTTTAGATATAATATATTTTCCTTTAAAGTGAATGTAACATTTAATAACAGTAATTCTCAAAAAGTGTTATCAAGGGTTAAAATAAAGAGATTGGGATAAAAACATAATCTTCAATTGTCCTATTTTTATTTGATGATATTATTTAGAAAATAATAATATTATATAATAATTTTATATGTTTTTATATTTTATAAATGAAAACCAATTTACAATAATTTAATATATTTTTATATTCCAAAAGATCCCCTCTCATCGATTATAAAATTTCACATACTCTTGTCTTTCCATCACTTATAAAAATATTTTTATATCAGAATAAAAAAAATTTAATAATTTCTATAGCTCCCTTCCTATGTTCTTTCGACCTTAGTGTGATTATAATACTCTCCTATGAAGGATTTTTGTGAAAACATAATGTGGTTGTTTCAAGAAGATATATAATTATCAATCGATAATTTATGTATTAATTTTTATTACCACATCCTACAAATAATAGTAAATCATCATCATATAATAAATAAATTATCTCCCATATACTTATCTATTATAATTTTATCATTATAAACTATACCCATAGACTCTTTTATAAAATTTGAAACAAAACAATTTTTTGTTTTTGAAAAAAAGTACCACCTTAAGAATAAACAAAACAATTTTTCCAGAACTGCATTTAAGGGTAGCTTATAAATATTAATATAATGTATATATATTATATTAGTGAAACATTTATAATTATATTATTGTATTATATCATATAATTAATTAAAATACCATCCATTATAAAATTATAGTATTGTTTGAGTATAGGTTTGTACTACCACCGCAACAAAGGGATGTGATTCATTTCAATCACCACATAACATGAAGGATTATATAAGTTTATTTAATTAAATAATAAATTATTAATAACACAATAATATTTATATAATGATGAAATTATATTTTATATTTCGTTTATTTTTTATGAAAATTCTAAATGGTAATCTTGATTATTTATTTCTTAACCACTACTAGATTGTAACATAGATCATTTTTAAAAATCAATTTCACAGTTTTAATAAAATAATTATTAATGTGTAAAAATGATAAATACTTTTCTTGATTATTAATTAAGAGATAATTTAACAATTACCCATTTAAAAAAAATAATTCTACAAATGATATTTTTTTCTATACGAACCAAATATTTTAGAAATATATGATGGAAAACTAATTGATTACTTAATTAATTTTTTTTATGAAGATTGATGACATGGATTGGTTTCCCACTCCATGTCATCGATGGAATTTATTAAAAAATAAAGAGTAACGGTACAAGCTCGAGGTGTAAAACACTTACACCAGCAAGGATTTAATGAACATAAAACAAAACTGAGAAACAAACAACTCAGATCTGAAAACATAAAAATAAAAGATCACCATAGAGACTGTGCGGTCCGGCCATCATCCCAGTGAGTCATCATGCTGCTCCCTTGAAAATCTAGAGTCCAAAGTGTAACACTCGAGATTTTATGATAAGTATTCTTTTTAATTTATTTGATGTCATGTGTTTTATGCTACACCATTACTATCTTGTGTTATACGAAACACTGTATTAGCTTTCAGTATACGCAACACAATTCTTGGATCGTGTTATACACAATTTCAAGTTCGTTTGATAATAGTCATTCTACACAACATTGAGATTATATATATTTATATATATTCAATGTATAAATGAAATATGGTTGGATTTTGTTATACGCAACAACAAAGTAGTCTTTCACTACACGCAACCTTTACTTGGAATTCATTACACACAATCGCGACCATCCTCGATAGCGTGTGTTGTACACAATACCGTGTTTCACTAAACAACGATATATGGTTATAATATTATCATGAACTAGGAATTATGAATTTAATTTAACCAAATTTTGAATTTTATATCATTATTATTCATCTTATACATTTTATAAAGCATTTTATGTGAACAAAATAAATTTTTCGGGTAAAATAGGTATTTTTCAAAAAATGCAGTTTTGCCACCTTAGGATGGCGAACCCACTTTAAATCTAGTTTTTGACATTTTTATGAGTTCAATTTTTTATAATGAACTTCTTATTTTGAATCATGATTTAAAAATTTACATTGGATTATTTTTTTTATTTTTCTGATAACTTTCATATTTTAATGAATACTAAAAACACGATATATTTTAATTAAAAATAACTTTTCTCATCATTTTAATATATGTGGATAAATTATAATATTTAATGGTTTTAAAGTATAAATATAATATATTTTTACCATTTAATACAATGTATTTCATTAGCATTGATTTTACCTTGAATTCGTAGGTTAAATTAATTCAATCTTTTGCAATGTTTTAAACAAAAACCCGTTTTCTTTCGACAACAGGATTAATTTTAAATTAATTACTGCAACTTATGTTTTTTGAATTTTGAAAAATGGATTCCATATTTGGAATCATTGGGTTTAAATTATGTTAATAGGCTACTTTTTATTTTTGGGCATTATGAATAGTAACTATGGTAAAATTTATTTATCATAGTTAATGGTAAATCGGGTAATTAAGGGTAAATATAAGATTATAAAATAACCCCAACACCTGTAAAAATTTTATTGGATGACTAAAAGTAGACACATATCACATAAGGGTCTTATTAGATTCATTTAATGGACTTCTTTCCATGGAAATAATTTAATTATTATTAAAACCAAAGAAAGTGATAACATGTCACTTTCTTAAATCTTATAAGTATAATAATTTTAGTTTAGTGATAAACATCATTAAACTTCGGATATAAGCAGTCTCCAGAACTCTAATAAAATTATCTACATCATATGAATTTATTTAGAATTTTTAGAGATTAAATAATTATCATTAAAGGTGACATAATAGTGATGTTGAAATTATTTTATTAAGAGAAATATCGAATAAATGGTTTTAAAAATATTAAAACAAATATTATAAGAACTATTTAATGTGCTCCACTACTTTTCTAGATAGATATGACCTTTTATGAATCTATTAAAGATTTTAGTTTGAACATATCTTCTGTATATGTTTTATTTAAATTCAAATAAATGAATAGTGTCAAAATTGACAATATTGTTATTTTATAAAAACAACATATTATAAAATTGTTTAAAAATCACAAAAATATTTAAAAATTATAAATTTAAATTTATATGGTCTAAAATGTTATAAATTATCCAATTATGGATAATTCAAAGAAAATAGATAATTATTTGTTATAATTTAAAATTTATAATGTTATTACCACAAATAAAATTAAATTGATTAAATAAGGATAAATCAAGATGATAATGTTTAAAATAAATTCCCAACATGTATAAATTTTATTTGATGTTTATATTACAACCGTATCTCATATAATATTCTAATATGAGTCATTGTTGGATGTTTTTTTGTGGTGTTAGATTTATTATAAATTAATATTTTTAAGATTTCCAAAGGTGCCCCTCTCCTCCCTTATAAAAGGGCACCTCCTCTCTCTCTTTTTCACACCACATTTAGCCTTCATGCTCAGCCAACCCCCAAAAAATTCTCTTATACACTTCCCTAGAAACAACTTAGAGGTCCTAGTCTACTTCAAAGACCAATCTTAGTGCCTTAAGAAGAGGTTTCAAAGAGGCGTATCGAAGAAGATGTAATTTTTTCTACTGATTCTTTCAATCTTCTTTCTTCTTCAACTTCTTCTTCTTTAGTTGTTTAATTATAATGTAATAACAAAATTATCACTAATATACTGATATGTTATTATAAATATAAAACAAACCCATTTCACCTTCTATCCATCCTACGGAAAACAAAATCACCGCACGTGCGTACGTACGGAATACCATCTCCACGCCGTGGTGTAATCTGTTTTTCCACCCACACCATACATGGATGGGTATAATGGTGTAAATAATAAATATGCATAGTTATTTTAACATCATCCTGATTTTGATATATTGTATGATCCACTCCAATTCAATTCAATAATTATGGAAATGATATAATCGCTCGTGCGTACGTACGGACTACCGTCTCCACGACACGATGAGATTCATTCTCCATGTTAACCATTTAAAAATGGTTATAAAGTATATATAAGAAATAATAATGAAATATATGACATTATAAAGATACTGTATTTATGTATATGTATGTCATCTACTTAATTCCATTCAACTCAATAAGGAAATGAAAACAGCGTTCATGCGTACGTACGACCTACCTTCTCCTTGAACAATGTATTTGTTTCCATTTATCGATCTATTATATATATGTATATTCTGAATATTATTAGATATAAATCATATTTTATATTCTAGAATTAGGTAATCATGATCTAAGTAATCATATGAATAATTAAAAGTCAAAACAAGGACGAGAAATGAAACGATTTTAACCAAAACACTCATTAACATGGAATTTACAAATGAACTGTTAATATAAAGTCATAAGTGAACCATATATGATATCATAACAATGAATATGATTATGTAATGAGTCAATGTCATTATTTAAATCATTATACAGGAGGTTCAGATACATATGAAGCATATCGGACATAAGGTAATGGATAATTTTGCAAATCTCATTTTTATCCGAGATTTCTTATTCCTAAGTATTTACTGAGGTTATTTCTATCATCCATGTCCATGTTTAATAAAAGTGTTTTCATGTATGTTTAAAGTCCTTTTTACCCATTTTTTAATTTTACTACATGGTATGTAAAGAATATTTCTTCTGTTTACGTTATGAGGTACTCTTTTGACATTTCCGGAAAAAGTATGAGAATAAAGTTTTTTTTAAATTTTATGGCATGAAAGGATTTTTACGGTTTTATAAAGCCTTATTTTCATGAAGCTCCATCCAAAAGATTTCATAAAAATTTTCAAAAAATCTCTTTCAATTAAAATTGCCTGATGTTTTGTGAAAAGAAATTTATTTTGAAGAAGAAAGGATATTTTCCTCAAGAAATCATTTCAAGAGTTTCATCAAAACCATTTTTCCATCTAAGATGAAATTATTTTATATGTGTATGTTTCAAGTATATTGTCTCTATGATTTAAATGGTTTCACTTTTCTTATTATGTAATGATATCCATTTATTTTATATAGATTATGTGATGATGGGATGTTGTTTTTTAAACCCATTTCATTCGTTGGGTTATTATGAATGATGTACATTTATTTTGTGGAACAAGTAAGAATGATTTCATTATGAGATGGGTGGGACCTATATCTACCTACAATGCATTGGGTAAAGATTTATATCTAATGAGATAGATATGGCTAGAATGGTAACTTAATCTGGTTTAGTGTTACATGACTGAAACGAGGTGTGAAATCGATTCATAAAGGGACTTTGTCCACTAAGATTCTCTTGGCAGCAATACCTTCGATACTATGGAAATCATAACAAGTGTTGAATGGTTTCCACAATCACATGTTTTATTCCCCTGCTATTTTTTCTTGATTGATGTTCCTTAATGATATATTCCTTACATACATCCACAATTTATGACTTTTCTCAAGATTTTGATGTTTAAATTTCATGTTCAAGTTTTTGATTCCAAATGTTTATGGATTGATTTATGTTATCTATGCTTTCCCTTACTGAGCATTTGAACTCACCCTTTTTATGTTTTATTTCCCCAGGAAATAATGAATGGTTTTAGGTAAGGAAACAAAAGGGGGAAGATCGTTATGGGAGTTGTTAAAAATATTTCCACATGATTAGAAGTTTATATTCCGAGTTTACAAAGACACTGGTCTATTACAGTCCATGTGTGTCTGTTTTTGTTATATATTAAGTATTCCACAAAAGTAATGTAATTTCCATATACGTCATGCTTCGGGTCTCTACAGTTGGTATCAGAGGAAAGGTTTAGTCAACCTTTAGAAACTAGGATGTGGAAACGTTAGTGAGATCCCTAGAGATATTTCTAAGGTATATCTAGGTATGTCCCTAAGGATAAATATTCATATAGGATATACTCTTATAACTACGGTAACGATCTTATAATTTAAACTAACATGTTAGATATTGATTGTACTCCCCCTTTATTATGTTGTTTTCCCTAGCATTATTTTTATTCTCACAGAATTCATTTTGGTTTTTAGATGATGGATGGAACCCAAAGGAACCGTTTTGATCAATGTAATAGACAATGCAATGATTTTCCTCCTTAAAAAACCAATGTTATGGTAGATGGAGTGAAAAATCTTATTTCTATACTTACACAAGCTATGAATAATTCTAGACTTCCAAATGAGCAATGGAAGGAGCAACATTCTGTTGAATCCATCATGAGGCAGCGTCTACCTTCATTCAGAAGGTATTCTGATCTATTAGTGGATGAATAATGGATCAGTACCACTGAAAAGATATTTTCAGTTCTTCAATGTTCTGAACATGATAAAGTCATCTTAGTAGTGTATCTTTTGGAAGGTGATGTTGATCAATGGTGGAATCTTATTAAGAAAGCGGGGCAAAGGGATGAAATTGAGTCCATGGAATGGGACGAGTTCAAGAAATTATTTTTCAATAATTATTTCCCTCGTATTCTTCAAACAAAGATGGAGAAAGAGTTTCTTGAACTAATGAAAAAGGATGTTCAATCTTTTGGTATATACGAATCAAATTTTACAAGACATACAAGGTATGCATATAACTTTATCATCCATCCTGAAAGTAAACTTGATAGATTTTTCAGTGGTATATAACCAATTCTTCGAAGGGAATTAGCTATAAGATACTTCAGTAGCTATGAAGAAATTGTGTGTTGTGCTATCAAGGTAGAAATGTAAGTTGGTGTTACTTAACCATATCATGGTTTTGACAAGAAACAAAAGATGGATTTCACGGAGAAATCTCAGAATAATGGTGAAAAGAATATGAATGTTTCCTAATGCTCAATGTGTGGAAAGAAGAATGGTGTAGATTTCCTAAAAGGTACGAGAAAATATTTTCTGTGTGGAAAAGAAGGTCATCGAGTACCTAAATGTCGAAGTAATGGAAAAATGTTTGCTAATGATGTGAATAAAGAAAAGACTGCAGAGAGTGCACCACCAACACATCAATGCTTCAAGTGTAAGGAAATGGGGAATTATTCTAATAAATGCCCTAATCCATGGGTTAATGATGATCAATGTGAGAAACCTCTTAAAGAAAAGGATAAAGGGAAGTATCATGCGATCACTATTTTTGATGATTCAGTATAAAAATTATGTCGTGTAATGATTAAGTGTTTATGTAATGGGATTCCAAAATAATGTTTTATATAGTATCATGGAATATTGGAATATTTATGTATTGGTCTATTGTGGTTTTAAATAATTTTATGGTACCAATAACCATGGAAAGTGATCGAGATATTTTTGTAATGAAGAAGGTATGCGCATAATAAAGAGATAAAGAGAAAATAAAATGTTTAATAGTATTCGTGAGCTCATGACTGATATAAGGAAATAGTTATATCATGGTTTGAGTATAAAGAATTTTGGTGTTTTGGTATGTGGAAAGAGTTAACTTTTGACAACACTCATGTTTTCACTAAAATTCAATGGGTATTAATTTTTCAAGAGAATACATGATTAAGGCCTTCAAATGTTTGTAATGTGACCAAAAAGATATATCTTATGATATATTTGGATCAACGATGGTATTAACATGCTTGTTATATGAAATCCCTGGTAATCGTTTTCATTATAATTTGTCATTGGACTGCAAAATTATGGATAAGACTAATGATTGGAATGGATTATGTTGGAAATAAGTTAGTATTGTTTAAAACCTTTTTCGATATTATTGATGGGATGTTATAGTAATGTAGTTTTAGAAAAAGGCCAACCTGCTGGACAAGCGGCAACCCGTCGCGTCGGACAAGGCTATGGGAATCGAACCCACAACGAAAGTGTGACTGGCCTTTATTGCATTCCACTATCCTACAGGATGTCACTAGTTATTAGAAACTATTTTTATTTTATTAAGCGGTATGATATATGAAGTATAAGTTCATTTTTCGAATCATATAAGATTAACCTCACCAAAGATGGACTTATTTATATTTGAAAACTTTTGTTAACCTTTTGTTTGAAATATATGGAATGACCCATCATTCTATCACATGATCTGTTAACACTTCACGAATAACAAAATCAACTTCATTTCATTAAGAGATGAAGTGGAAATTGTTCAAAGCATGAAAAATAGTGAGATAGTACCAAAATCAAGTAAGTATTTCTTCTAATTTAAAATTTTCAACTTGAGGGAATTGATATTGAAAAACAAAAAAGTTGTCCTAGTGATCTTATATCCGATTAATCATAAGGTACCTTAGATCATCGAAAATATATATCTTTGTGATTGTGGGCTATTTCATAGCCATTTTCTATACCACTCTCCATCAGAACATGTCGGTTAGATTTCTCTTCCATATCCATATTTTCACCTATGTTCTCCTACGCGAAAACCCAATGATTAGTTAATTTGGGTAACAGTTACGTTTAATACTTTAGTTTTTAAAGATAATTTTTTGTAATCATTTTTACGATGTGGGTTTCTATTAAAGAAACTTTCTAATAGTAAACCATGTATAACCACGATGAATTTCGAGGTCGAAATTAATTTTAAGGGGGGTATAATGTAACACACTGAGATTTTATGATAAGTATTCTTTTTAATTTATTTTATTTCATGTGTTTTATACTACACCATGATTATCTTGTTTTTTACGCAACACCGTATTAGCATTCAGTATATGCAACACAATTCTTGGATCATGTAATACATAATTTCAAGTTCGTTTGATAATAGTCATTATACAAAACATTGAGTGTATATATATATATTCAATGTATAAATTAAATATGGTTTGATTTTTTTATATGCAACAACAATGGAGTATTTTCCTATACGCAACCCTGACATGGCTTTCATTACACGCAATCCCGACCTTCCTCGATAACGTGTGTTGTACGCAATACTGGGTTTCACTAAACAACGATATATGGTTATAATATTATCACGAACTAGCCATTATGAGTAGTATTAAACAAATATGTAATTTTATAAAATTAGTATTCATCTTATAAATTTTCTAAAACATTTTATGTGAACAAATTAAAAGTTTCAGGTAAAATAAGTATTTTTCAAAAAATGTTGTTTTTCCGCCATTGGATGGCACACCCAATTTAAATATAGTTCATGAAATGTTTATAAGTTCAATTTTACAAATTAAACTTCTTATTTTGAATCAGGATATAAAAATTTACATTGGATAAAGTTTTGATATTTTTCTGATAACTTTCATATTTTAATGAATAGTAAAAACACGCTATATTTTAATTACAAAAACTTTTTTCATCATAATACATTATGTGGTTAAATTATAATATTGAATGGTTTTAAAGTACAAATGGAATATATTTTTACCATTTAATACAATGTATGTCATTAGCATTGAATTTACCTTGAATTCGTAGGTTAAATCAATTCAATCTTTTACAATGTTTTAAACAAAAACCTGTTTTCTTTCGACAATGGGATTAATTTTAAATTAATTACTGCAACTTATGTGTTTTGAATTTTGAAAAATGTAATCCATTTTTTTAATAAGTAGGTCCAATTTATGTTAATAGGATACGTTTTATTTTTTGGAATTATGAAAAGTAACTACGGTAAAATTTATTTATCCTAGTTAAAGGTAAATCGAGTAATGAAGGGTAAATATAAGATTATAAAATTACCTCAACCCCTACCAAAATTTTATTTAATGACTAAAAGTAGACCCATATCACCTAAGGGTCGGATTAGATTCATTTAATTGTCTTTTTTCCATGGAAATAATTTAATTATTATTAAAACCAAAGAAAGTGACAACATGTCACTTTCTTAAATATTATAAGTATAATAATTTTTGTTTAGCGATAAACTTCATGAAATGTAGGATATAAGTAGTCCCCAGAACGATATTATAATTATCTACATTATATGATTTTATTTAGAATTTTTAGGGATTAAATAGTTATCATTAAAGGTGACATAATAGTGATGTTGAAATTATTTTATTAAGAGAAATATCGAATAAATGGTTTTAAAAATTTTAAAATAAATATTATATGAACTATTTAATGTGCTCCACTACTTTTCTAGATACATATGACCTTTTATGAATGTTCTAAATCTTTTAGTTCGAACATCTATTCTGTATATATTTTATTTAAATTTAAATAAATGAATAGTGTCAAAATTTACACTATTGTTATTTTATAAAAATATCATATTAAAAAATTGTTTAAAAATCACAAAAATATTTAAAAATTATAAATTTAACTTTATATGGTCTAAAATGTTATAAATTATCCAATTATGGACCATTCACAACAAATAAGTAATTATTTTTTGTAATTTAGAATTTAGAATGTTTTTACCGCAAATAAAATTAAATTGATTAAATAAGGATAAATCATGTTGATAATTTTTAAAATAAAATCCTAACATGTATAAATTTTATTTTTTGATGTGATTACAACCTTATATCATATAATATTCAAATATGAGTAATTTTTGGAGGTTTCTAAGTGTGGTTAGATTTATTATAAATTAATATTTTTAAGATTTTCAAAGGCGCCCCTCTCATCCCTTATAAAAGGGCACCTCCTCCCTCTTTTTTCACACCACTTTGAGCATTCATGCTCAGACACCCCCCGAAAAATTATATTTTAACTTCCCTAAAAACATCCTAGAGGTCCTAGTCTACTTCAAAGACCAATCTTAGTGCCCTAAGAGGAGGTTTCAATGAGGCGTATCGTAGAAGAGGTAATTTCTTCTATCGATTCATTCAAGTATCATTTTTCTTCAACATATTATTCTTTAGTTGTTTCATTATAAAGTAATAACATAAGTATCAATAATATACTGATATGTTATTATAAATATAAAACAACACCATTTAACATTCTATCCATCATACAGAAAAGAAAATCACCGCATGTGCGTACGTACGGAATACCGTTTCCACGCCGTGGTGTAATCTGTTTTTCCACCAACACCTAACTTGGATGGGTATAATGGTGTAAAGAATAACTATACATAGTTATTATGACATCATAAAGATTCTGATATATTGTATCATCCACTCCAATCCAATTCAATAATTATGGAAATGATATCATCACCCGTGCGTACGTACGGACTACCGTCTCCACGACGCGATGAGATTCATTATCCATGTTAACCATTTAAGAATGATTATAAAGTATATATAAGAAATAATAATGAAATATATGACATTATGAAAGATAAATTATTTATATATATGTATTTTATCTACTTAATTCCATTCATCTCAATAAGGAAACGAAAACAGTGTTCATGCGTACGTACAGCCTACCTTCTCCATGAACAGTGTATTTGTTTCCATTTATCGATCAATTATATATATTTATTTTCTGAATATTATTATATATAAATCATGTTTTATATTCTGGAATTAATTATTCATGATCTAAGTAATCATATGAATAATTACAAGTCATAACACGGACGACAAATGAAACGATTTTAACCAAAACACTCTTTAACATGGAATTTACAAATGAATGGTTAATATAAAGTCATATGTGAACAATATATGATATCATAACAATGAATATGATTATTTAATAAGTCAATGGCATTATTTAAATCATTATACAGGAGGTTCAGATACATATGAAACATATCAGACATAAGGTAATGGATAATTTTTCAAATCTAATTTTTATCTGAGATTGCTTATTCGTAAGTATTTACTGGGGTTATTTCTATCATCCATGTCCATGTTTTATAAAAGTGTTTTCATGTATGTTTAAAGTCCTTTTTCCCATTTTTTAATTTTACTACATGCTATGTAAGGAATATTTCTTTTTTTTATGTTATGAGTTACTCTTTTGACTTTTCCGGCAAAAGTACGAGAAGAATTTTTTTTTAACTTATAAGGAATGAAACGATTTTTTTGGTTTTATAAAGCCTTATTTTCATGAAGCTTCATCCAAAAGTTTTCATGAATATTTTCAAAAAAATATCTTTATTTTAAAATTGCATGACGTTTTGTTAAAAGAAATTGATTTTGAATAAGAAAGGATATTTTCCTCCAGAAATCATTTTAGGTGGTTCATAAAAACCATTTTTCCATCTAAGATGATATTATTTTATATGTGTATGTTTCAAGTATAATGTCTCTATGATTTAAATGGTTTCACTTTTCATATTATGTGATGATATCCATTTATTTTATATAGATTATGTGATGATGGGATGATGTTTTTGAAACCCATTTCATTCGTTGGGTTATTATGAATGATGTACGTTTAGTTTTTTGGCACAAGTAAGAATGATTTCATTATGAGATGGGTGGGACCTATATCTCCCTCCAATGAATTGGGTAAAGATTTATATCTCATGATATAGACATGGCTGGAACGGTAAGTTAATCCGGTTTAGTGTTACAGGACTGAAATGAGAAGTGAACTCGATTTAGAAAAGGACTTTTTCCACAAATATGGTCTTGGCAGCAATGCCTTGGATACTATGGAAATAATAACATGTGATGAATGGTTTCCACAATTACATGTTTTATTCCCATACTATTTTATCGTGATTGATGTTCCTTTATGATATATGCCTTACATACTTCCACGATTTATGTCTTTTCTCACGATTTTAATGTTTAAATTTCATGTTCATGTTTTTGTTTCCAAATGTTTATGTATAGTTTTATGTTATCTATGTTTACCCTTACTGAGCATTTAAGCTCACCCTTTTTATGTTTTATTTCCCCCAGGATATAAAGAAAGGTTTAAGGATAGGAATCAAAAAGGGGAAGATCATTATGGGAGTTGTTGAAGATATTTCAACATGATTAGAAGTTTATATTCCGAGTTTCCAAAGACACTAAACGACTACGGTCCTTATGTGAATATTTTTGTTATATATTAAGTATTCCACAAAAGTAATGTAATGTCCATGTACTTCAAGATTTGGGTATCTACACAAAGAGAAAAAACAAATTTCATAAAATCATAACTGAATAACATTCAAGTCCCTGTCACAAAAAACAGATCATCATTGACAGTATTCAGAAAATAGAACATGGCAACGAGCAGGTGTGTATCATGAAGATTAATATGACTATTGACAGAGACAAGAACATCAAAATATCTTCTCATAAAAGTATGATTTCCTCAAAATGCATCTTAACAAGAAAAAAAATCCTCAACTCAGAATCAGAAGCCGTATACAGAGAGGCAAAAAACCGACCAGCGAGAAATCCAGTTCAGACCAGTAAAGAATGTAAAATAGGTAGAAACCAGAGTTCTGTCCCAAAACTGAAACATTCATAACCATATTATAAAAACTAATTCATATCCATCCAAGAAGATCATTTGAGTTGATTAGAAGCAGTGAAACGCAATGACCAGACTGGAACAGCACAGTCCACCTGCTTTTTCTACATCTCCAGAATAAAAACATCAGACACATCTTCAAGACATCAAATGGTCATCAACAATAGGAGAATGCAGTCAATCAGACACAACAGAGGCCAGAAAAGTAGCATCTCCACCAGAAACCTTTAGTCAAAAAATGGACAGAAGAGAAAATGAAGTAATAACTATAACAACCATCACCATCAACCGATTCATATCAATGAAAGATCATAATATGTATATCTAAAAGAAAAGAAATACAAAAACCAAAAGTATCAAACCCAAGGGATATCCCTAAAGTTGAAGTTGTGATTTTTCTTGAATTCCTAAATCATCCTCATATACATTCTTTTCTTGATATCCAGATATATATCAACAGAAATCTGGCGATGAAGTTTCATCCAATATATCAATTGAACTTGCTCAGCTATCCAAGCACAAACCTCATCACTCTCATCTTCATCTTCAGGTATGTTGAAAGCATCCTTGTATGCATGATCCTTCTTTCTGTCATAGTTCTCTTCTATATGAACTGGGATCATTTCAGCCAACTCCTTAGAAGACTCAATGCGAGAGTCTTGAATGGAGCGGGTAACAACTGTCCATTCTAATTCAGAGTAATCCCCACGCTTCCTAGTCTTTTTAGAGTTGGGGGTAATAAAACCATCCACATCAACTATATTATTTTTTCCTTTTCGATAACATGATTTGAGGTATTCCTACTCAATTCCAACTGATGATTCATCCTTCATTTGAAGATTATCAACATTTTTATCATCATCGGCTTTATCACTAACATCTTGTGGTTCAAGGATCATCCGTTGATCTATTTCTATAGGAACATCATGCTGTAAATATTTATCTTGGTTTTCCATCAAGAGTTGTAGGTGTAAATTTGAGCCCTCAACTGTTGTTAAATTATCCTTAGGTGAGACTGAAAAAGGGGTCTTTTCCTCATTAGCATCCCCAATTGGATGAGAGGTGGAGGCATCAACATTGCTCTGAATATCAAAAGATGGCTAGGAATTTTTGGGTATGTCATTCTCAATCCAAAATAGTTTGAATTTGGGGAGGGGGTGTGATATTTTTTTCTCCTCACACTCATAAATAAAATGCTCAACTCTAGAACACCTCTTACAAAAAGCATGGACATTTTCAAAGACAACGTCATGGACATTACCTTTTGAACCATTTTGCAACTAGAATTTCAAGGGCAAAGTTTGTGAAATGTCAACTTCAGTACACATAAGAGAAAAAGAAGGTCCAATCAAATTTGGAGTGGAAAATTCTAGTTTAATAGGATGCCCAAATAATCTAGAAATGGAAAAAAGGGATTTTTTCTTAAACAGATGAATTTGGAGTCCTGGGAATCCTAGCCAAATAGGTTCAGTAGGTGGTTCGAAGTCAACACTGAAATCGGTTGTACATTTCAAGACCTTCATACTACAACCACCAAAAATCCAATAACCCCTCACGCAAAGCCTATAATAATCATCTTCAGATGAAAAATGAAGTAGAACATGCAAGGATTTCCAAATACCGACTTGGAAATTCTCAAAACCTATGTTCTCAAGAGTTTACTGCAAAAATGAAAGAGAAGGCATGCGCTTGATAAATTTTCCAACAAGAACATAGTGCAAATCTAAAGAGAGTAGATGTACCTCTTCATCCGAGAAAGCTATGGCTGATAGCCTGCGATGGCGGAAATGCTTTGGTTCAAAAGATTCTGGGGCTTTCGGTTCGTCTCTAGGGAATCTATTCGCAACCACATAAACATTATTGACAATGTCAATATATGATTATATGTAATAAGGCCTTAAAGTGAGTTATTATTTTTATATAATATTTTCTTTGTCTAACAATAATTTTCACATATATATACCTCATTGGTTAATTCTAACTTAAATTATTATACATTTGGAAGTGTTTCTCATTTTAAATTCATTTCTAAGAGACATGTGCCTTATTATGAAAAATTTCCATTCATATAGGTATATAGTAGAAAATTTTTAATGAAATTCACTTCATTAGATTAATGCTGGTGTTTACATTATTAAAATGGAACTAGATAAAACGAATCTCAAATGTATTGAGTTAATTGTTTTGTATAAATGAAAAAATAGATACATACTTGATATTTACATTACAATTTAAAACATAAAATACACAATCATCTATATTTTAGAACACTATTATTACTCCAATAATATTCCTTCAAATCTATCACATTTCAATTCTTAGTATCATAAGAAAAATAAATTTGATGACTGTGGTGATCTTAGATTCTCAGTATGCGTAATTTTATAGAATAATTTACAATGAATAAATACAAAAAACAATATGGGCTGGTTTATAAAAAAAACTCATTACATTTAGTCACTAAAATAAGCATTATATGGAATACATAAATTATGATAAAATAAATCCATATAAAGTTTCATATAAAATTGAACTATTTCAAGGGATATTATATCTAATCAAATAATCTTGTGGATATAAATAATAGTTCTCATAATGAGAGAATGCATTCTATTGGACATATTAAACATAATTTTATTAAATTTGATATGAATATTTTAAAATTTTTGTGGAAACCAATATAATTTGTCCAAATGGTTTGACTTAGGAGACCTTTCAATGCATTGAGTTCCTATACATAACTGCTTTGCACCCATCAGATTATAATTACCATGAATTCCCCTTTTTAATAGGGATAAAAAAATGAACATAAAACTTTTTATTTAAAAGCTAACCTAAAAAATGATAATACCTAAAAAACCAAATATTCATAATCATAACCCATCCACACTACTATTGTTTATGTTAATAAAATTTTACATCCTCATTCAAACTGATCATAAACCAACCGAAAAATGAATGATGTTTATATCAATACAATATAACCCCATTGGATCATACATACCATAATTTATTTATTTCACTAGTAAATAGAAATACCATATAAATGTTATTAAAAATATTCTTCAGGAAAATAATTATTTTACAAAAATAAAAACATAAAAAAGTTAACAATTTTATTTGGAAAATAATTTTCTTACAAAATGAACATTTAGAATTATAAACTAAAAAAATTAATTGGTCATGAAGATAAAAATTTATGTTCTTATATTTTATGGTAAAAAATATTCAATATGCAAATTCAGTAAAATACAATCCTCTCATGTTTTAAAAAATACAAGATATTCATTTGTTTGTTTAGAAAAAATTAAAATGGAAAAAAGTTTCATTAATAAATCATTTTAAACTCTTACCACATTAGATAAATTTTAATTATAATAACCATGAATGAAATAACATCAAATTAGAAATTAAATAACATGAATAAAAATAGTTTAATGATATAATGTATCAAAATGGGCTATAAATACAACATATAATTTAATAAATGGTTTATATGACCCATGAATCATCAAAATAAAAGCGAGATGACGAAATATTTTCTTAGGTTCAATATCCATATTAGTTATCTGAACCACCTATATAATAAATACTATTTTTTAAAATTTTATTATAGAGTTATAATCATATGTACAATTATGAATGTAATTTAAATATATTATTTTATGACCCATTTATTAATTATTCTTTTTAAAAATCTTAGTTTCATGTGATAATTGATTTATTTTTCCTAAATGATTTTGTTCGGTACTTTTGATCATCATAATTTTATCTTGGTTACATAATATATATAATTTTACAAATTAATAAATATTATATATATTAATTATATATGATTTCAATGTAATCTATTAAATTTATATGTAAAAAATTTAGTACACCGTTTATTGAGATGTTATACGGTACACATGCATGAAAAGAACTTTAAATCTTCGCAAATGGTAGATAGAAAGACATATTGAAATTAATTAATTGTTATTGAATAATTTTTATGAAATATATATCATTTATATTAATCGTATACATTTTTTAGCATTAATTTAATACTAAAAAGAAAATAATGAGGTCACTATATATAGGTGGTTGTCCACATTTGGGTATGAGAAATATTATTGTTTTCCAAAACATTTAAATGAAATATGTTTGATGGGATTTAATATTTAAATAACAAGAATAAAATTATAAATATAAAATATATTCATTAATATTATATTTAAAATATTTCATGTAAATTTTAAGCCAAAACACAAAACACATCTCTTCTTATGGCATTACTCGACCATACACAGAAGCCTCATTCTCGTATCTCCGATGAAATGGAGAGTAAAAAGGAAAATATGTTATCATAACTAGAGAATTATAATAATGTCATAAATATCAAAACAATATTGTAAATAGATCGTTATTCTTTCAAATAATGGTGGATATGGAAAACACATTAAAATGGTTCATGAGGTTGTTATATTCTTTACACGAGATTGAAGATTTAATTTCCTATTTCATTGATGTGTTTATAGATATACATTATCATGTTAACTTAATAACATATATTTATAAATTAGATATTAATTCTACTCCATTATAATATAATAATATATTTTAATGAAGATAAATAAATAAGTAAATAAATGCATGTTATAATTTTTTCCCTCTTCTATAGGGATACACTTTTGGATTCTATGCAATGCCCTTATAGGAGGAATTACAAGGAAAATAATTACTCTAGGATGTTGGGAGGGAATTTAAAAATTTATTTTGTTTTTTATTTGATGATATATATGGTATAGTAATTTTTAACATAGTAGAATAGTGTGTGTACTTTTCCATATTTCAGAGAGGACACAGAAGGAATTTTAAAATGATAAAGTGATACCCAAATTTTTATAATTTAAAAATAATCTAAAATGGGATATAATGGAATAAAAGTTATTATTGGTTTTAAAATTTTCCATTTAAATGGTTGTTTCACTAGTTTTAGTTCATTTTAACCACTATTTGTTAAATTTATCCCCTCGGTAAACCCAATTTTACCACCTCTGCAAAAACTAATTTTTAGTATTTTTACCATTCAATATAAAAAAAATATAAATTATATTTTTTATAAAATATATATTATGATTATTTTGAATGTTAAATACATTATTAAAAACTCAATTCACATTATTGTTTAAAATTAAATTTAAATTGAAACCCCCAAGCAAGAAAAAATAATGATTTTGTAAAGAAATGCATTCTAAAGATTAAATTAATTGGTGTTTAAATTCATTGTGAAATTGATTAAAAATAAAATATTATATAAATATTAATATAATTTATCTACTTTTTAATTAAAAATAATGAAAAATATTATATATAATTATAAATAATTTGAACTAATACATTGTTTTCCATAAGAAAATGTTATTCAATAATAATAAATAATTTATTATATTAATAAAAATATCATATATTCACCCAAAGATAAATTTTATGTTTAGATTTTAGAAAAGGATTTTATTTTTTAAAATAAATTTTGTTAAATTTTTAAATATTTTTAAAAATTATGCGTATAAATCACAACTATACTACCATTATGAAAAAAAAAACAATTTAAAAAAATTGAAATGATTATGTTTTATAACTACTTTATATATATATATCAGGTAAATTTAATTAATATATTTGTAAAACATATATCTATCAATATTTATTCATTAAAATTCTTATCGATCAACTTAAAAAAGTGGTTATAATGGTCATCTTTAAATTATAATATTTTAATAGAGTATCAAGATTTGTTTTAACCCAATGTTGAGTGCATTGAATTTTATCAAACAGATTGAACTTATTTAAATAAATTAATATATCATAATATCATATGATGCAATGTTATCTTATAATAAGTGTATTATGTGAAATTTATTCTTTCTATTATGATGTTATTATTTTAAAATCATGTCGAATTAAATTCAACCTCAATTAAAGTAAATTGGTTCCTCATAATTTAAACATAACCTCAAAAATTGAATGTTTGATATTCAAAAATAACCTTTTTGGAAAAATTCATAAATAGGGCTAATAAAACATACCATAGATAATTGAGATATGTAAATATTAAGGTGATGTAGAATATTATATATCTTATTTACTAAGTGGAAAAAAATATCTGGGACGTCAAGTTATCAACATCAATGAAAGGTGTAAATAATTGTTAGAATAAATAGAGATAATTGATCACAATAATTCTTGATATACATAGAAGAGGAATGATCACACTACCATTAATCATTTAAGGGTGAAAAGACTATTAGATTAATATAAATGAATGTCTTATGATATAAATATGGTTTGAATATAATTTTCATAGTGTTGATAAATTCTTTTTACTACCTATAAATATAAGGATATATTTTTCTTGAGAAATTTACACACTATAACAACAATTCATTAATTTAGTCATGAATTGATAATATTCCAATTAATATCATACTCCATAAACGATTTTCCAAAATTAATTTTTCATGTTTGTGAAACTAAAATTAACATTCAACAGGTTATAGAATCTATAAAATACTAACAAGTTATTCATCATGAATTTTCTAAAATCAAAACGACAAGAAAAAAATATTATATAATAAATCATTCCCTAATAATTAAATATTAAAACTCATTATTCCACTTAATCCAATTTATAAATGTTTAACCTTAATTGTCTTCAAAAATATTCCTAACGAATTTCAATGTCCATTTTTTATGGAATCTAACTAAATAAACAATAAATTCCCTATATATTATAATGTTTATATCCATGTCACATTTAAAATATATCAAAAAAATTATAAAAACATAATTATTACAAAGATACATCCAAAAATAAAATATTTTTTTGTTGAATATATTACATAAAACTATGGATATATTAAATTCTAACAAGTATAACATAAACCATCAAATCATGAAACAATTTCAAGGTCACAAATAATATCCCATAAATATCTATATATCATTACTAACTAAAAAGATTCAATTTATTAAGATATATTTTCCATAAATAATGTATTTTATAAAAAGAAAATCATTCTATTGAATCATATTCCCAGATCATTGGTACCATTAAGAATATGTTATAAAATCCTTAAAAACACTACTATAGTGAAATCATTATAAATATTACAATTCATATAATCTAAATAACATTAATAAAATACTCATATAACATAATTCATGATTTTTTATAGAGTCGCATTATTAATTTGACTTCATTTAGAAAAAATAAATTTATTATGACATTGATCCCTTTGCTCTATTTGATGTATATGTCATTGACACTTGTGGAATTCATTTTCATAGAGTCTTGTATACACATAGTTTATGTATCAGACATTGGAATTTTATTTCATTCCCTCTAAATAATTATCATGGTGTCCTTTCTCTTGACACATTCATTAGATACATGTTCCCCTCAAACAAGTACCTATGTGATTCTTTCAATAGTTATTACATGTGGTAAGTCCTTTGTTCCCTTCATCCATATATCCATATTTTATTATGTTTTCCTCTTCTTAAATTTATTCACATTGAAGACATACTCATTTTATAATTATTTCTATATATTTATAAAATAACATACAAGTCACTCTGTTACATCATCTAATCAAAAACACTATCATTTGGAAAAATTTGGTTGCTCACTAGACTTAAATCACACCTCCACATAGGCTAGACGGAGCTGACTACCATGGGGGGTGGGGTAGGGAAGATCCTAGTGTTAATATTGTACCCATAACATAGTGTTTTAATATAGTTTTCATTATCATATAAATTAGTAACAAAAATAAAATAAATAGTATAACGTAAAACTAGAAGGTAAAAGATAAACCAAGAAAACAAAATAATATATGTCAACTAAATAAATCAATAATAATAAGAATGGAAATTTAATGATATACTCGAATATATATAGATGTAAAAAATAATTTAATACCAATAAAATACATCATGATTAAAATAGATTCATAATAACACAATCTTGAACCCCATGTCGACCCTTTTCCAAGATCCATCCAATTCAGTAGTAAAACAATCGACAATGAATTCCCTTTCAGTTCTCCAAAACAACATCACTACAAACTAAATCAGTCCCAAAATGGAATCCCAAATATGGTGGGAGTATAAATGTGTAGGCTGAAAAAACCATTTTTAAAAACATTACTTCTTGAAAGTTAATTCATTAAAGTGATAAATCAATGGGTTAATTAAAAAATTAATATAATAAAAAAACTATTCTTCTTTGGAACTCTGAAAAATACCCCACTATAATTTCACAACCCTTCACCATTACCATAAGACATTGGATTATTCTCCTTACCAGTTCAATCTATATAAGCATTATAACATCACATAGATAGTCCATTTGTATGATAATTTCATCAAACCAGGAATATTCCATTATATAATAATTTCAACATCTGGGAAGTGCCATTTGCATAAAAATTTCAACATCTAGTAAAAGCCTTTTATATAATAATTTCATCTTCTAGTAAAGTAAATTTATATAATAATTTCATTATCTTGCCCAAAACATGTCAACGCGAGAATAATATCACAATATGACATCACAATTCATAATGGACAATTCATCTAATTACAAATAATCCTTCAATTTCCAACTCATTAAAAAATATTGTATGCATGTTTACACATCGAATCTATCCCACGATATCTCTTGAGGTCTTGTGTCATGATAAATATTATTATTATCTATTATCCATATCATTATTTTTCACATGGGACAACCATATAGTATTCTTCATGTGCAGTCTCAATATTGTTTCATATAACAGAATCAATGGGGAAGTCCAAACACTTGATTATCATCACCATTATTATGATAATTAACACAAATGTTAGTTTATCATAATAACATATCATTTCACTATAGAAAAATTTACAAACAGACTGAAATGGGTTTTATATAGAAATGATTCCTCTATATAATAGTTAATTTGGGTCTTATTAAATTTTAGTCCCTATATAAAAGGTTTTGGTGATCATAAGAAGAATCAGAGATCAAATGATTGATTATGGAATTCTGATGAGATGAATGAACTCTAAAATCACCTGGAAATTCTGTGTGCTTTAGAACAGAATATTTTCACACATATTATAAATATATCATATAATGGATAGGTTTAAATCAGATGGCTGTGAGGAATTCGTCGAATGAGACACATTCATGATGTGAAATTACCAATTAATGTGATATACTGAAAAACACGTCGCATGAGCTTAAAATCACCATGATCAACCATTTCATTATATGGACTTGTTTCATGGAGTGTAACAATTTTTGGGTCTAAACTAGTCCATTCATTATGGTAAATAACAAACTCATGTCATGTAAAATATTAATTTTGTGAATGTTCCTTGCATATATCTCTCATACCAAATTCTTCATAAAAACTCGAACCATATTAAAATCCTTCCAATCCAATGGAATAATCAACAAAACCCTTAAAACATTTATACCTAAACACTATTAAGATAGAACTACATATATCCATAAATTTTAACACATTTTCCAATGAACAAATTTGCTCATTCCAAAAAAGGTAGTTGACCTAAATGTATCAAATAAGAATTAAAACCCATCTAATATTGGTTCATCCATAACACATATATGGACATATATGGAAAATCATGGGATCGTACAATATCCTCACCATATAAAAAATCATCTCATATCTACATCAAACATCAATATGAAGTCTTTCTATATATTTATAGAAACTATTCTTTCATATCATATTTTCACTTCCATGTACACATGTTAATATACAGATGCTTCAACAACACATGAACGAATTTTATGTTACTTTACTAGAGACAATTATCACTTGAATTCACAATTCTCATCAGATTCACCTCAAATGATGAATTTATTCCAAGTATAATGTCTTCAATTAATTAAAAATGATAAGGGATATGAATATATATATAAATCTATGATTGGTGAAATAAAATGTAAATTTCATAGTAATGTTGTGGAAGGTCTAATAGGTGTACCTATTTCCCAAATATTTCCAATATCTCAAATAGACCAACAATCCTTGGGTCTAGTTTTCCCTGTATTATAAAATAATAATACCACAAAATAGTTTACTCCTGATGGAAGACATGATGACAAAAAATTCATATGTCTTCTTTAAGGGATAGAATATGATTTATGCTTAATCTGTTTGTTAACAACCACCCATGGATCCCCTAATACTGCTCATAGATATGATGCACTAGACTTGGTGAAAAAAGTGATGAATCACCTAAATCCATATAATAAAGAGTTGAATGGAATGGACTGACATACAAATCATAAAAATGTTCATCCTAGATCGATGCGTGGAAGCTGTTATTATCTGTGAACTCAACAAGTGCTAAATTATTCTATCTTGAAAAACTAGAATATAAAACCCATACTCATAACATATCATCTAGAATATAAATTTTTTATTTAGATTCCCTATCTATCCATTGATGGAATGCTTTGTAAAGATGATCATGAGATCCTAGATCCTACTAATGACACTTCATGAGTTATCAAGTGTAACAAGGATATATATAAAAAGTAAGAATCCTTGAATCACTATAAAACATGAACATATTATGCATGTTAAGGATTACCAACTGATTATTAGTTATAGTCTCATTAATAGGTATGAAATGGGTTAACTTTATTACATTATCCACAATCACTAAAAATAAATATTTATTATGAGTTGTGTTTGGTGATCATTTTATAAATACATAGTGACATCATCCCACTTCCAATCTGAAAAGGGGAAATGCTACAAATTTTGATTAGTCATGATATCATCAACATTCACCTAATGTTAGGTGAAACATCACAACATGAAAACTAATACATCCCAATTCACCCCCAACAACCAATATAATATTTTGTCATTCTAAAACATCATTTTTAGAACATGTATTACCACCCATTAAGAGTCATGAAACACTCCCATCATCACCTTATACATGTAAATATTTACACATATTTGGATATGCAAAAGATAAACATCACTTCCTCTATGATACAATCTCTCCTATTTATCATAGGATTTATTCCTATAGTGTGTGGTAACTAATCACCTCTTGGTCCACTAAAACAACTTAAACATATAAAGAATTAGTCTAGGTCCAATAGTTTCTGAAAAACCTAACTGAAACTAATAAAGAGGTAAATAGAGTTCCATGACCTACAAAACCTCAATGGTTCCTTATAGAATGTTTCCAAAAAGAAGTTATTATTGGTGAAATCCATGAGGGATAATGGCCAATCCAATAAACCCCCAAAATAAAAAACAAGGGCTCATAAAATACACTCTATAATCTAAATGATCCATTCAGATTGACCATGATTATATAATGATAGGATATGATTATATGTACATGGGAACATAGATCCTAAAAAATTCCCTTTCTAAAACTGAACGTGAAATAGGAGTATATATAGATAAGGACAATACTTGGAACAAAAAACAACCAGAATACATCATGCACATAAAGGATAACCAAATCGTTATTATTGAATGTCTTTCTGATAGGTTAGAATTGATATATATTCATTATATTATCACAAATCAACCATACTACATCTTTCTAATGGGGTGTCTTGAGTAATCCTATCATAGGTATTTTGTGGCATCGTCTAATTTCTATTTTGTAGTGGGAAAAGTATTCAAATTCGCATTATACCTTAGATACTTGGATTTCACCAACTAAATTGTGTAACATATCATCACAAATCCTATATCATTATTCTTTATCCTAGGACACCAATAATATCAATAGATATTATGATATATCCTAATTAGGATTGTGTATACCACCTATATAGAATCCTGAATCTCTCCCATAAGCAACATATGCATGTCCTTAAGAACCTATACTCAATAATGAAAAAAAACATCACTTACACACTGAGATAATCCTGATTATTGGAGAAAAAATATATATATTATCTCTCCGATCTATTTCCTATGCTTTAGATAACTACTTCATCCTGATATATTCCAAAAATTGGGGTATAATAGGTGTTGAACATATCATCACAATAGAAATTGGATCTCCTCTTAGAACTAACTCGATCATAAACAAGATCAACATATTGGGTAGTAACCCTATCATGTTTTTTGGAATGAAATATAAATAATGGTCCACCACTATCATAACATGGTCCTTCATAATTCCAAAGTCAACAAAATATTGATTTTCTATTTGATCTATGGGATTATACAATATATACTAAATTTTGTATACATGAACACAATGAATATCCTACTATCACTATTGGAAACAGCTCCATCCATCATGAGGTATAAATGTAACCCCCTTCAATAATGTTATATATTATCATTGGATATACAAAAAAGTTCATAGATTGAATAATATTGAATCCCATAATTTACAATACAAATATTTCCCATAAGAAACTATAACCATCAATTAAAATAGAACATTCTTCGAAAGGATTGATATTCTATGACTACACTCCCAATTGTGTATTCATGGAAATGGAACTATCCACGAATTCTTCAAAAAATCCAATAAAATTTTAAAAATGTGATGATACAAAGGAATTTGATTTTTTGTATCAATAAAAATGAAATAATTGGTAGATAATACATGAATGGTACCTCATATGGTACAAGGTATTTATTCAAAAATTTTCAGAGTATACTACATAGCATTTAGCAGACTTACCCCTCGACAAAAGGATGTAATGTAAATCCCTTATGTAGTTCCCTCTTCCCAGTACTTACACTGCTTCACTTGGGTACATCATCCAATTTTTCATACTAATTACCTTATTGAACACCAGATACTAATCCATTACATGTTGTTGTATCATTCCTCAAATATGGTACATATCATAGTCCCTTTCAACTATTTTATTATAGTAATCCCCTAAAAAACTATATAGGCATACCATCCTACTTAATAAATTGATAACTAATGCAGGGAATGGAAATTATAGACATTTGTGAAGAAACATTCCATGCTAATATCACTATAATATAACAAGATATTGAGATGGATTCCAACATCCATAACTTCTCTCTCCAATGTTTTAATGTGGAAAACATCCATAATGAAACTTAATTAATCTAGAAGAAGATCTCCCAGTACAACCTACTAAATAGCCCAGCCACTGATCAAGGATTCTCTCAAATTACATTCATTTATGAGTGTCTTATTCATCATGTACTAAAAGATAACAAAAATAAAAAAGACACCTATAACCAGATACCACAATGAATATCCTCTGTTAAATGCATTCCCATGAAAATATACCAGCTTTTAAAGATGTCACGAACTACAACATGTTAGTAAAACATAAAAATTCGTTCATCAGTGTCATTATATATTGTGTTAGATACTTGAACTCACATTATTTAACGTCCCTCCTCATTTCATGATAGAATTTCTATAGAAACATCACATCAAATTTCTTACTGGAAGACCTCTCCAATTTCCGAGATTGCAATATATCATCCCTACAATGATTGGATTTCCCATGAACCATGTACACAACATGAATCATCCAAAAATTGGATGGATTCTTGAGTTTCATGAAGATCATGTGGACTGGATCAATATAGAAATCCTCTGCATAGGGGGGTCCCTGTTAGGTGAATGCAGGTGGATTATGTAGCTGAAAATACCTCTTTAGCTGAAACATTGAAGTTATAGTGTAAAAAATGTGTCTTTTCATGGACCATATGTCCCTTATTAGGTTGTGATTTAGCTAAACCTCTATATGAACCACATGTTCTATTGTAATATATGTTTAAGAAACATTATAAACTTTATGATTTCCACTCTTTCAATTCTCAATTAAAAAATGATGTGGAGCCTTTTATATAGAAGACAAAAAGACTCCCTAGAACACTTGATAACAACAGGTTCAAGTCATAAAAAGTGACAAAAACAAAGAAGCACTAAAAAGTGGCCTCTCTTACCATGGATGAAAAGTGAATCAACCAAACATAAAAAACAATTATTTCATTTTTCTAATAAAATAGGTATCTCATTTCACAATTCATATAGGAAAATATGCTTCACGAAATAAATATGACTTTATCATGAATAAAGCATGCCAATATATATCCTTATTTACATATGACGATTCAGCCTACTCATCTCATTCTATTATATTCCTTGTTTATAAATCTCAATAAATGATATCATGTCATAAAATTTTAATCACCAAATGGGGAAAAATATCATCGGTAACAAGTGAAGAACATGGGAAACAATCTTATCTCTATGAACTAAAAATTTCCCCATACATGGGTTACCTAGTCACATGAACATGATCTTTAACATGTCATGAAACAACCATTTTTTCTTTCTAAATTTCATAAAAAGTAATGAAATATAAAATAATAACCTCCTGTAATACAACGGTGTAATGTCCCTAGATCTAGAACACTATCACATGACAAAATAAGGTTGTTCTATCAACTTAAAGAACACCTCCTCAAATGCTAGAGGCTACCAACTAGAACTCTGGCTGTAATGATTATAGTGGGTAGACTACACCACTTGGTATAGAGTTGTAATTTAGACGAACTAACCAAATATCAAATTAATAGAGATAGTGGAAAGTTTACATTGTAAAAATAGATGGTAATGGATAATCTAAAAAACTATGTTTTGAATATCATCTTAATATTCCAATAATAATAAAATGGTAATATATTTACAGGCTTGAATGTTTCTAAATTTCATACTAAATGTAATTTATATCAATGGAATTATTACATAAATCAATTCCTAAAACATCTATCCCAAACATAATCTCAGTCCTGACTCTAAACTTTATACCATCAACCAAGAAACAATCAAAAAAAATTCCTTTTCCATTTTCCAAACATGCATCCTTGTAATTGTATCAGGTAAACAATTACAACTCAAATATGTCATGTGTAAAACATATTTGTTTTAAAAACTATATCTATAAAAATAACATGTATGAAAATATTTGTTTGAAACAAATCAATAAACCTCTTTATTAATTAAACAAATTTTTTAACATAACAATCAACCAATATCAACACCATAAGAGAATATCATTGAGAATAGAGCACAATTGTTCCATAATAACCACAATTGAATGGATTATTCATAGAAATGGGTCAACACTAAAGGAATTAACACATAAATATCTCAAAACCAATATATATTAATTTCATTATATTGGGAAATTCACTTTATATATTAATTTCAGTATCTAGGAAAATCCATTTATATAATATTTTCAGCATCTGGGAAAACCCAATTATATAAGAATTTCAACATAAGTCATAACACAAGTCATCCCAACATGAAAATATCAATATAACATCAAATTAAACAATGTTCAATTCTTAAAATTACAATATATCTTCAATTATATAATCCATCATATATCATGTAAGCCATTTTCCAAGGTGAATCTATCGCAATCAATATTCATAAGTAATATTTTTAAAAATTAATATTTTAATCTACTATCCAGGTCATTATTATTCAATGGTGGCACATAATAAATGTTAAAAAAACAAGTCTATAAACTATTGGACCCAATAGAATTTAAGGAGTAATCCAAACACAATATTATCATCACCATTATTCTATTAATTAACCCATACATTATGTTTTCCAAATTAAAAAATATTTCACCTACCTAAATAAATAGAAACATATATAAATGGGTTTATATTAGAATAACTACATATATATTGTGATTTAATAAATACTTTATATAGATATCACTAATATTAACAAATTCTATGGAGATTATATGAATAATCGGATAACACACTCTCGATGGGATGTTCTGAAGGTGACAATAAATCCAAAACCACTTTTTGTAACACTATATTTATAGAGAAATGATATTCATGTTGATCAGATATATATCATAGATTAATTTAGGTTTAAAACCATTTTTCATAAAAATTTAGGGCTGGAGAAACATCCATAAATTGAAATTGTAAATATATTATAAACCACGAAAAACACATTGCCTTTTGGTAAACTCAATGTTATTTTCTATTAAACAATGTGAATT
Organism: Viscum album; assembly: GCA_963277665.1. Classification (NCBI taxonomy): domain Eukaryota; kingdom Viridiplantae; phylum Streptophyta; class Magnoliopsida; order Santalales; family Viscaceae; genus Viscum; species Viscum album. The sequence goes on along the minus strand of OY728129.1, from coordinate 606,857,075 downwards.
GATTTAATAATTTGTAACCATTTAATTACATTAACTAGTTTGCATCAAGTTCATAGAAATAATGTAATTCGGAATAAAATATATTCTCAACGTGAATGTTCCCAATAGAAAACTCACCTAACAGTTTATGGAGAAAAAACATAAAACACCTTCAAATATTTCCAAACCTATTGATAACTCTCTAAAATCATTTATAAATTTATACAATGAATATATGTATTCATAAAAGCATACATCCATGAAAATTATATTATTTTCCTTGAAAAAGAAATTATCTTCTAGAAATTGAATCTACCAAAAAGGTTTATAGAATAATCCATACCCAACAAAAAGAGAATCAACCCAATCTGAATGGTAGTTGTACCAGGAAATCATTATAATCTTAAAACCATGTATGATGAGAATGTTCTTCAGAAAACTCCCATTTAAATAATAGTACTAGTCCCATAAATGATAAAAAAATATTGAACTTTTTATTATATATTTATTCCCTAACATGTCTTGATAACAATGTATTTTCTTTTATATATTGGAAAAAAATTTATCTTCCTTATATATTTAAATCAATAATTTTCTGTCCATGTCTAATTAATGCCCAGGAAGAAAATTAATTTCTAGGAAGAGTAACATAAAATCCTTCCATTAAATGTTTTAAAATTCATCTCCAACTTATTTTTTGAATAATTGGAAACTAATGATCCACATCTCCTAGGATATGATGAACTGATATGAAAACATTCATTCTAATCTATGAAACCTTAGGTTTAAACTACATCATTCGAGGTCAACATCTATTGAAATACTTTATAATGGTTCATAATGATAATGTGAATTACAAAAGAATAAACCTAAAGAGTGTTAAACTAGGTGCATAATAAAGCTCATTATTGTTAGATATTGATGATCGATTCAAATACCAATTAACCATTTTCAATGTTATTACCCATTGGTATGTGTCATTTAGAACAACATCCATTTATATTATCCCGATATAGATTCATTAAAAATAAAACAAAATAATATAAACCTTACCAAAAAAGGATTTTCTTCTCAATTATCCTCAATGTCAATTATTTTATTATGTTCCCTAATAAATATTTTATAAAATCTAGTTTATAAGGATTATAAAAAACATCCTTAAATACCAATTGTAATTACCCATATTCTAGTATCCAAATTTCATTTGTTATATTTTTTATATTGGTGCAAGATACAAGGAATCACATCCTCAAAGAATGATTATTTTTGTAATCTTAGTAAACTATATAGATCCATGAAATTAATATTACAATTTGAAACTTTAAACAAAAAAAATTATTTTGGAATAAAATTATTCCTCATTGTGTTTCCTTGAATATCATCCAAATAACACTACAATGTATCCGAGAAAAATTAATTCATAATAATGTAGTGAGCTTAGATACTCAGAAATGCTTAACAAAGAGGGGATTTTATATGAATAAACATACATAGTAAATATGGAATGTAAAGTAACTCAAACACATACCACATAATCAATAAACAGATAATGTTTTTTTATAAATAGATGATGTTCAAGAAAATCTACATAAATAATCACATTATCTTGAAACTTATCCATATAAACATTACCATATTGAATAATCACATAGATATAAATATATACTATAATAATTATTTAATTAATTATATTATATATATGAAATATATTGTATATTCCTTCCATAATATAGTTTAAATCTTGTTGTAGAAACCCATCTAATTCTCCAACTAATTGGTCTAATGAGAACACTTAATGTATTTGGGGGTATCTATAATTTTCACCCACCAATCACATTCTATGTCCAATTAATTCATCATATAAATTGGATTAAAATTAATAAACATATAAATTTTTATAGAGAAACAAACTAATATAATGTTAATACAAACTCCAAATAAATAATAATTATGATAAACCATCCAGAATAATATTTCAATCGGTAATAATGTTTTTCATCCTTATTCAAAATGATCACATACCATGAAAAGAAGAAATATATATAGAATCAATACAATATAACATCAATTTATCATAATTTCATGAATGGTTAAAAATCTACAATAAATAAAAATATCATAAAAATATCATTAAAATCATTCATGAGGAATATAACATTTTCACTTTGAAAATAACATTTTATAAAATGTTTAAAAAATATTGAAGGGATTTTTCACAGAAAATAATATTTATAATTTATTAAAAACTCTGTAATTTTTTTTAATATTGGAGGGATATTCCATTTAATTTATAACTATTATTAAATATATTCCATTTACATTTTTTTAATAACCAGAAAAGTATTGTTTTGAAAAGAACCTAATGATTCCATTGAAAACATTTTTTGAAATCTAAAATGGGAAAAATGTTTTTAATAATTCATTTTAAAAGATGCTAAAACATTTTTGACATATTATCATGAGAATGTATATTTTTATTAAAAATTATATTTGACTAGAAAGAGATAAAAAGTATTATTGTCTTAAAAATATTTTTTGATTATTTATTGGAACCAAATAGTATAATGATGGTAATAATACATGAAAAATGACCTTAATTACTAGAGAATAATATTATGGATAGAGATTAAAATATTAATATAAAATAATTCCCAAAATTGAGGCTTAAACAAAAACATTATTGAATAATGGTGAGATTGTGAAATAAACTTTTACCGCATTGGAATCTTTTGAATCATAAATCCAATGGAAGAAATAAATTAAACATTAAAAAATAAATTACATGAATAGAAAAATTTAAATGATATAACATATAAAATATGGATTATTATATGTGATAGAAATATATATGTTGTTTCTGTGGCTATGTCTCATAGAAGTAAAAGTCTGAGGAGAAAATCCTACCTACATTTTGACTTCTATCATATATTTCTAAAACTCATGTATAATAAATATATGATAATTATAAATATATTCATGATCTATTATAATATATCTCATACATATATGAAATAATTTTTTTCTGTTATCTTATTTTTATTAAAAATACTTTTTTAGAATCACTAATTCATGTGATAATTACTTCATTTTTCATGTATGTTTTAGTTTTATAATTTCGATATTTTTAATTTTATCATGAATTGACCATATAGTTTTTATATAGTATAAATATAATATAGATTCATTATATAATTATTTATATTAATCATTTTATTTTAGAGATATGAAATATATTACACCGTTCAAAGAGACAGTAAGCCGTACATATGCATGAATGATATATCCATCATTCTCAATGGATAGAAGGAAAGGAAGATAAATATTTTTTTATCATTTCTAGAATAATAATTATATAATATATAAAATCTATATTATGCAATTACATCATTATTATAATTCATGTAAATATAAAATGAAAAATATTTCACATCCATACGTTAAGGTGGAGTGCATACATGGGGACTATCGACTTTATTATTTTCCAACTGATTTCAATTTAAAAATATGTACTGGATATTATACTTCTACAAGTATGATTAGATGATAAATTTTTTAATATATGCATTAAAATTATACTTTATAGTATTCATGTAATTATTACGAAAAAATTATATAACATTGATTCATGAGGTTTTAGATTGTCGTACAAATAGGCGACATTATCATATCAGACGAGAAATAGAATTTCGAAAGTTATATGGGATATAGTAATTTACTAAATTAATATAATTAAAAAAATTAATATATATATGTCAGATAAATCATTATATAAAGCTATAAAATTTGGTGATAAATATGAATGACATCGGTTCACAACGTAATAGTCCACTTTAAACATGATCGATAGTTATATTTTCCATTTGATGTATATAGAGATGGATATGTGTTATGAAATTGAGATAATAATATATCAATTTTTATTATATATTGTTTTTATTTTATTTATATTTTTTTATCTTTGAGGGATTTAATAATTTTACCTCTTATTTTAAGAGCCTCATAATGTTTATATCGAATGACTTGTTAATAGAGATTAATTGTCAAAATAAGGAATATCTTTCATTGGAGGGACTAAATTAATTTATATGGATAGTTATTTTTATAAAAAGAGATTATGAAGTGGAGGATAGTTAGGAGTGTGGGATTTAGTTTATATATTGGTGATAGGACACACGTGCATGTTTTTAATGATAAAGTGATACCCATATTTTTCTCTATTCAAAATCCAAAGAATATGTAATTAAGGAAATAAGGAGAATATAGGGTCTAAATATGTTTATAAATTTTTTTGTATATTGTTTGGTCATATAAACACATATATTCTATGTTTACCCGTAGTTAACCTATTTTATTGTTATCAACAATAATTAATTTTTTACTTTTTCACTTTTCATTGATGATAAATAATAAGGTCAAATTATTATATAATATAATTTATAATTATCAATAATATGGAAAACATTTTTATAAATAATATTCATTTAAGTATCATAATTAACTACCAAATTACACTCACATGCACATCGAAGATACAATTTTTTTGATGAAAAACATTCAAGTGTTTAAAAATATTTAATATAAATATGTTATTTTAAATTAATTCCAATGACATAATTTAGATATATTTTAATATATTTTAACATTGTGATTTTATTACCATTATTATATACAATTTAATATTGTGAATAATATAATCGAAAAAGATGATTTCAGCAAAAAATTGTAATTTTCACTATTCATCAAAAATTATGTTTTCAAATTTTTTAAAAAAAATCCCAAAACAATATGACTTTGAAATGAATATTTGAAAAAATAAATTAATTTTTAAAATATATTATCTAAAAGTGGTAAAATATAATTTAAATTATTTTCAGAAAACAAATCTAAACCATATTTTGATAAATACAAATTTTCATAATACATTCCTTTTTCAATATATTGGTTCTTTTTTATAGATAATAAATAGTTATCCAATATATTTGTTTTATAAATATGTAAAACATATTTATTTTCTACTTTTTATATTATTATTCATAAATTCAATCTTAACAGATTGGTAATAAGTGTCATCTTTAAAAAAATAGTTTTTTAATAGAGTATCATGTTTCATTCTAACATGATGTTGTATACATTGCACGTTATTAATGAGATTGAATTTATTTGAAATAAAATGAAAATAATGTATAAATGTGTCATATTATTTTATAATAATGTTGGTTTGTTCCATATATTCTATAATATATAATTATACTCTTTTAAAATATCGGTTCGTTACACCATTGATATGATATATCCTAATTCTTTTTATATTAATGTTATTTTATGTTTCATTGGATTTTATTTCACTCTGGGGGGTTATAATGAAAACATACTAAATCATTATTCTTTTACATCATAATATAATCATTATCCATGATATTTTATTTTTATGTCTATATTGGTGGAATTATATGTTCCATATATCATAATACAATCTTATTTTCTTATTCACTTTTTATTTATGTAAATTATTTATTATATATTAATTTTACACCTTATGTGATCAATATATTTCAATAATATTTTTATGAAGGGAATGTTTTGTTTCTATTTTTGTTTAAAGTAATTTTTATATTTTATTGATATAATCTAAAAAATTTCAATAATATTTATAATCATATCCAATTATTTTTAAAGTCATTATTACCTGTAATTTAAATATTTTAAAAAAATTATATGTAATCTTCTTATATTTTTCCTAAATATTTAATTTTGAAATATTACCAAAAATGTGAAATGAATCATATTTTTCATGTCCATGTCATAAAAGAAATATCATGCCATCAGGACCACTCATTGAATGGAACATTCATTTAAAATATTCCCTTGTTATTTTAAAATGAAATTTATTTCCAAGTATTATATTATTTTTTAAAAATGGACATCATCATGGAAATTTTATTTTACTCGTGAATTTTTCAAATGATCACTTTATTCTAATTCCATTAATCAACATCAAACATTCTTTATCTACTAGTAATATTTTGTAATGATCCATACTTATTATTTATCTCGATGTTTTATGATTAGTTTGACTATGGAATGTACTTATGTTCTGTATCGTAATTGATCATATTTTAAATATTTTTGAATAAGGAATGATGATTAAGTTTTGTATCATATTAATATGATTAATAAATTATAAATTTTATGTGAAGGGTTTGGAATATAATTAAATAACCCATCAATTTATTGGTAGGTCTCATGAGAAAATCAAATTATGATAGTCTAATTAAATGTGTTTTTTGTGCATCACAATATTGTGTTGAAACAACATTTGCACAAGGCCTCGAAGAGATGTTTCACATTTTTAACATTATGTAGTCCATTATTCTGAAATCAATTATTAATTTCCTTGTTATTATTTTTAATAATATAAATGTATAAGTTTCAATATATTGTGAGTATTTATATGGAATCATTTGATCTCTATTTACATTTTACAATTTATTCTTAATGAACAGATTATAGATAAATTTATATGTGTATAATGTTTCATATGATTCCTCATTTTGTTCATATTTTATGATGCAATTTTATTTATATAACCCTTACTAATCATTTTATCTCATAATTCTATTCCCTCTTTGCTATATGTGAAAAATAATTCATTCAATAACCTTACAGGATAAAAAATATTTACATTCCCTGTGTTTTTAGTTTAATTTTATCTAATATAATTTTAAATTCATGTATTAATCTATTTTACCAATAAAAAAAAATGTATTCCTTCATTTTGAATGCATCCCACTACATTTATTTCTAACAAAATAATTTAATATCTAGAACTCTTTTACTAGGGTGGTGTCATTACTGTTAGTATTAGAGGATGTATAGTGGAATCCTAGGGTATTTGATATATGATTATATAGATTATAGAATACAACCATATGATTCTCTTTTTCATTATGTCTATGTACATGATAACATCCTAAATATTTTTTATGGGTGGAATTATGTAGGTTTCATAGAAATACATCCCACATAAGATATTGAAAGTGGACATGGTGGTGGTACATATTAATGATAGGTTAATAACCCCAAAACGGGTTGGTCAAATATATTTCGACAATAATTATGGTTCATGGTGTGAGTTACCTTAATACACACATTGTATTATACTAAAAATTATAATATTGGGTTAGTTAATATTTTTTATGAACTGTCAAAAAGCATATCAATCAATGATGATCATGGATAAAATAGGTTAATCCTAAGGAGGAAATGATTGAAAATAAGATGTTATGATTCGGTAAAACTATAAATGAATTTTCATAATTAATATTATTGATTTTCATGTATTGTTTTTTATATTTATTGGATAGGGGCATCATGAAATATTTGTAATATATAATTTGAAGTAAAAATTAATAATTTCGAACATCTAAATGGGATGGTGATTAATGTGAGAGGTATTATTATTATTCCAATCAGTTTTCAGTTTATGTGATTAAAACCTTATAACATAAATTATTTTTCTACTAAAAATGATAAAAAATACATATTACAATAATATGTGGACTGGGGTATTCTGTATAAGAACGAATAAACAATTTATTTCAAGTTATATCTATGGAAAGGGGAAGCTATGAAATTTTCATAGAGGAAAAAGATAATGTTTTCTATGAGGAAGATACGGAAATTTAGAAAGGAATTTCATATGAAAATTATGTTGTTTAATGGGGAGAAATAAATTCCATCCTAGAGATATATTTTTTTGTTCGTTTTATTAAATATCGTTAACTAGGGCACTGTCAATGTCAAATCCCTTTTTAAAGATTATTAACTAGAATAATGATGTAACTATGATATACAAATCATTGAACACAAAGGGAAGATTTATTTATGTATTGTGAGTAAATAATTATATTGTTGAAGTATTTATTATCAATGATATATTTTTTATTAAAATAATCTAGTGATTGTCTTAATGTTTGGAATCATATATGTTTTCTAAGATACCATAATGTGTTTAAGATTATAAGGTTGATCGTAAATACAACATCATAGAAAGCCATTTTGTGGAAGTATGTGAGGTTATAACCATGAGATTAATGATATTTTGGTATATATTTTTTTAGGATAAAATTTATGTAGACATTAAGTTAAAAAATTATGTATTATTTGAGGAAGAATGGGTTTTCATAAGTTTAAATGTATATATAACCTTCATGGGTTAAATAATAATATATGATTAATGATATTTTTTATGTATAGTCATCATATTTAGGGGTATGATTTAAGAATTCTATTTATACACATTTCACATCCAGAATGTACCGGAGTACTGAACACATATTCAAATGGTGAGAATGGTGAAATGAACACTACTAGCCAAAATGATTTCATAGTTCATATGACATATATATAACCTAATGTGAATGATAAATATTGAGATTATTTTTGGAACAAGCGTATTATTAAATAGATATCCTTGGGATTGAAACGTGATTTGTGGATTAATAATATTTCAAAAACAATTCACTATTTTGAGAAAAATATACGGTAAAAGATGAACATTATATTATGGTATTTCATTTGAATAAGTGAGGTTCAATTATATTTTGGAATCGTATATGATATTAATGTTCCTTTATGGTTATTAGGTTTATTCATGGAAATTATTTACATGTATATTGTATTATATAAATGAGAAATATACATTTTTTATAAAACATTAAGTGTGAGTGATTTTATTTGGATATAAATGTCTTATTATACTATAAGATTATGTGATTAAATAGTTCTCAAATTCAGGATTCAGTTTTAGTCTGGAATATTATTGATGAATTATATGTTTCATTGTTAACAAGTGATCTTAGTTGAAGATTTGGTGTTAATATTGATCATTTGTTGATTAATTTTGTATGTCTTCATATGATGGATTATACATTTTATAATTATCTTATAATAAAAAAAAATTATTAGGTTAGATTATAAAGAAAACATGGAGGTATTTTTATCCATTAATGAAGTATATGATCCAATATATTATTATGTTTTCACATTAGACATTAAAATCATCTCAAATACCGATAGTTTTGAGATAGATATGAGATCGTGCTGGTCATTGATTAATAGAAGAAATTATCATTATTTATTATGTTATTTTACTTATGTTCTTCAACTATATAGTTATATTATTCCTAAACATTAGGAAAATGATCATAGAATATAATGTTATCATATTACCTTTTTTCAATGAATGTGATATCTTTTTCACACCTCAAGGGTTTATGTTTTTTGGTAATTATCTTTATCTTGAGAATTTTTTACCCTTATATCAATGATATATGTCACTTCCCATAATTATTTGGACATCATTTTTATTTTACTTGTAAATATTCACACTCTCTACTATTTTCCTTCTATATGAAAACCCAGTTATCTAATGAACATAATATTTCATTTAACATATTTTTATTATAATATTTTTATCCGTTTATATGATTTGATATTTCAAGAATAGAGTTTTCAGATGTCAAACCATAATTTGTTGATCTATGTTAAAAATTATGAGGAAATATTGGATTAATGTGTGATGTATGCAACACTATGATTTGTTTTTTGAATGAAATTTATGTTTCATAGAATGTATGACATTATACAATGAACTTAAATAAACCATGATCAATTATTACAAATATATTATAGTAATAACTAAGTTGTTAAACTATATGGTATGCATATGATTAATTTTATTTTATAAAATATATAAATTTACATCTAAATATAAATGTATTGAAAAATACATAGTAAATAGTCACTAAATTATTAATAATGACATTTTATTTTCAGAAATATTTTTTAAATGGGTTTTATAACTTTTTATAATAATTTTTTTAAATAAATTCAATATTATTTAGAAAGTTAGTATTATAAATAAGATAGAATTTTTAAATAAATTATATCTTGGTTTGAATGTGATGAATGTTTTAGATGTTTTAAAATAAAATTAGCTTTTCAATCAATAGTTAATTAATTCTAATCTTTATTGAAAAATATATTTTATTCTCATATATTTAAAAAGATAAAATATATTTTTTAATTTGTTTTAGAATTTAATTCATTACAATTTATTATTTTTTATCTAATAATGGTATTTTAAATAATTTAAATTTGGATATAGTCAATAAAATATTCATTCTCAATAGTAATTTTTTATTAAAAACCATTTTTCATCATGTCTCATTGGTCTAATTTTAGATTAAAATATTTCACTTATGAAAATTGAATCCTGAAAAAGTTCTTCTATATTAAGAATCCAGATGTCCAAATTTTGTAAATTGTCCCATTATATATATTTTTAATTTGGATTTGTAAGAATAATAACTAATTTCATCCACAGTAATGATTAATTAGGTAATTAATGATAAAATGATAGGACATGTATTAATAATTGAACCTAAAACATTCCTTCATCCTATTTTATGAATGGATTTCATCCAAATCCATTTAATTTGGGACTTTGTGGCCACATGGTCACATATTTCATTGATATTAAAATTAATATAATTTTATTAAAACATAAAGAAAAAATATCACTTTCATTGTTTAAATAACTATAATATCTTCAAATAGTGATAAAGAAAGAAATGATCACTTATAAAGAATAATTATAATTAAGAAATTTTTTTATCAATGAAATTGTTTTCTAATTTTTTATATTTATATAATTATATTAATTGATTTTATAACACTCACATGGTATTTAATCAATTAATAAGAAAATAAAATATATGATTTCAAAAATTATTATTATAATATAATCTGATTTAATTATTTCCTTCCTTGGATCACGCGGATAAATATAACATGTTTTTATTTAGTGAGCTTCTTATATTTCAATTCTATTACAATCATGTTGTTTTTTATTACAATTAAATAATCATTTTAAATAACTGACGTAATGAAATTTGATAATATATAATATTTTATTAAATGATTTGAAATTCATAAAAATCATAAATTTGGCCAATTAAGTTATTATATGGGTGTAATATTCAATATTAACCAGTTATTGGCAACAATATACCTTAAGTGTTAATAACGTTATAACAATGGTAATTGTCACAAATGGTTAATGAGGATTAAAATAAGGAGTTATGTATAAACCCATAATATAAACCTATGAAAATTTTATTAGATGACAGTATGTTGACCTATCTTAACATTAACTATAACTGTTACTGGATTAGGGATAACACCATTAAAAATAATTTATATTTATTTAATATTTTATTAAATTCCAAAACATTACCTCCCTTAAATTACAAAATGGAACAAAAGTATCTCTTTTCATCACACATAATAACCCTTATGGATTAGATTTTTCCAAACCAGTTACATTTATCATTTCATTTCCTACATCTTATATGAATTTGGGTGATTATAAAACATTCATTAGATGTTTCTTGGTGTAATAATAAATAGGTTTTATGATGAAGAGGTGCCATTACAAATTGAGTATTATTGTATTATTACTTCTTACAATTCCATCAAATTTTATTAAAAGATTCCATTAAAATAACTAAACCAATAATATATACTATGAATCAATTATTTTAATGACATAACCTAAATCTATCTCCTCCTCTATAAAATTAGAGACAACACCATTATTTTTGTGTAAGGAACAATACCACCTAACAAAATGATATAATATAATATGCATAATCAAATCCAATAGGTATTTTATATGGTAATTTAAAGTAATAAAGAATGGTATTTATGAAATATTTATTTTTTTATAAGACTAATTTATCATATACATTTGCAAATTTCCATATATTTAAAAATGATAACATTGTTCATGAGTATGTGTTAACTACCAAATCCATGAATTGGTGTTATTATGATTCCATCACCCCATCACATGGATGGTATTACAAGTTTATATAAATATGTAATATTGAATTTATGTTATCGTTATCATCCCCCAATGATAAAATTATTCATACATTCTTTCCATAATGTGCATTGATAAGTGGAAATGTTAGTCATTCATACGCACAGATTACCATATCCAAAATTATGATGTAGTCCATCATTTTAACCATATTGATTATATCAATATTAAATTATAAATGATCAATAAAAATTAAATTTATTTAATTATTATTATTCATTAGATGATTTTTAAATTACTAAATTAACCTTATTCAATATATCAATTATTATTTGGAAATATGAAATTAATATCATCCAAATGTATGACATAAACATAATTGATTATGTAATAAATAAAAACCAGGGTATAAATAAAGTAAAAGGAATAAAAAACATGAAAATTGTTCTTATTAAAATAAAAATTTATCATATGTTTATTATTTCAGATGATTAATAACCCATGGGATAATTCAGACATTTGGTAAAGGGTTTCGAAACATTATTTCACATTATTTTCTTATACTTATATATCATTGACATCCCTATTCGAATACTATGTGTGACATCAAGTCCAGTTTTATTTTATTTTATATCAATGTTGTTTTTTTTATTTTAATTTTTTTTAAATTATTAATTGATTAATTCTCACATAGATGATATAAAATCTGTAAGGGTTTCTCATCACTCATTATGTTCCATGATATATATGAAATATTAACCATTTTATTCATTTATTTAGTGTATAACATTATAAATTTACAATATTATTGGGTCCATAAAACTGCGTATAAAAGATGAATATATTTCCATGAGTTTTGTTAAGGGAAAAATGGAATCTAAAGGTGAATATAGAGAAATATTTATAGGGGAAGAAGTCGTGAAGGAAGGATCAGTTCCTTGTAGTAATAATTGATATGTAGATAACCTCTCCACATAGAATTAAAAAACATTAAAATTGAAATGTGATGCTCGACCTGGAAATCCTCCAATAAATGAGGTTTCCTATGAATGAACTCATTCATGGGAATAGATGGTATCATAGAGGCCCACAAATGAAAATATGTTTTCTATGGGGCTCGAGGGTGATTTTCTCCCCCACGAATGACCCCATAAAAATGAAATAATTCAACTAACATGAATGAATCATCATCACCCACAAACCAAACCTTGTGGTTTTTAGTGTCGTACGATGATTTCATTCCTCATGAACTGTAGTCCACTATGAACAAAATCATTTGTTGGACGGGGAATCCTTTTTAGGTTCCCACAAACAAAGCCTCATATCTCATCATGGTTGACCATACTTTTCATTAGTCGGGTTCTCCATTTTTTTTAATGTATCCTCAAGGGAAAAAATAATAATAAAAGGGATAAATATGCATATGCTGATAGTCAAAGAAGAATCAAGAGTGATCCATTGACTCTTTTTAGGTAAACCCACCACATTACATAAAGAAAGAAATAAATTAATAATGTTGTCCATGAACATGAAATCATTTGTGCACACTATTCTACAATCAATAAATGGATATCCTCCTTTCATTATAGTGACCAACATAGAAAAACACCATGAATGAAAAATCCAACCCCGTATAGAAAAACTCTAATCGACTGGAACAAGAAACTGTTTAAAAAAATACTACATGAACATAACACATCCCCTTGTAATAAATTACTACATGGGTGAATCCTAGGACTGTATTATATAATTATACATATATTTCACCCACTTCTACATATAAATTTTCTACACTAATTGAACCACATCTCCTATATTAACCTTTTACGTCAAATGTTTCATTCTAGGTTATTTATTCTCAATCTTTTATAATTTACCATTTTCACACTAGAGATCCTCAAATAGGCCCAAGCATTAACGATTATAATGGAATCCAGACTAGTAATATTCCAAATCCTCATGGCGCGTATAATTTGACCATTTTTAGAATCTCCATTTCTTCTCATGTTTATATAACCATGTAAAGAAAAATCTTGTATGTATCATTTATGACATGTTGGACCCTTATAAATTCTATAGGTCTGCATTACAATAGTACCGAGGGTCCTAGCCATGGAGGTAATTTTGACTATTGATATAATCACATGAACCTCCTTGTTATAGTGATTGAGTAGAGCCATTCTATATTCCCATTGATAATTGTTGGTGTTTTACACTTATCTCTTCCCTTTGAACCAATAAAAATTCCCTTCGTGTGTAAACCAATTTTCAATCATGCGATAGGTTGAAATATTTATCCTCTTCCCTATCATCGGTTAAAATGATGGGAGGAGAAAGACATCAAGTCCATAGATCTATCTCACTCCCATCAGTCCCATTCTATTAAAGCATGAGAAGTGATTAGAATCAATGATATTTCATTCCATCTTTCATTAAAAATTTTCATCCATCCACTAGTGGATAATGTGTATTATGTGATCTTCAAATCTACAATTTCATCTTTTTTCTCACACCTATCATAAATAACATTGTTTTAGAGTATAGTGTAAAACTTGAAATCTACAGGATCCCAAACCCCCTTGGGGAATCCTCTTTTTTGTATACCCCAACCAAACATAATCAATGGTCCATATTCCTTATGAGAAAAATGTATAGGATCCTACTCAGTATAATACCCAATCATGTCCCGTAAATTTGTTGTCCACATAGGTTTAAGACCTAAAATTCCAAAAAAAATTGTTTGGTACCAAAATTACTTTAATGCATGGTAATATTTCATGAGGTCCACACCCAACACCCAAACATAGACCTATGTTCTTTAGTCCACATTCTCAGTAGGGTCACATCTAACACAAGGGGCTATATTCTTTTTGGGTAACTTCATCACCATCCTTAATGGTTTAAATCTTGATTAGGATCATTCCAAAAAATAGGATACTATATAACTTATGGGTCCCTTTGATAGCCTCTTCGTAAGCCCCACATCATCCTTAACCAGATACCATTCTCTAAGGAATCCTTGCCACGCAATGTTAAACTACATTATTTGGTAATCATCATCAAATTATAAAATGTGATAAACACTATTTAGTTCCACTAAACTAAATTATTTCTCATTCCATTCCTCATGATATGTATGAATCAAATTTTCTAGTTCAATACCAACATTAAAACAATACTAGATAACAAAAAATTGTAGAACACCTTACAACATGGATTAAAACCTATATCACCATAATTATTGTTTAATTATTCTATAATCATTCCATAAAAGGTTACCATTAATGGATAATCTCAAATACATATGGATATCCTAAAAATGATAGAACCTTAGACACATATAGATGATTCTCATACCATGCATGTTCATAATTTACCAATAATATATGGTGAGCCACATCATATATGGGAATGAGAAAAGGATTCATGAAAATATCTAAATTAAATATGAGGTAACCAGAATAGTAAATAGTTACCCCCAAAAAGGTTTTATGATGCAAATATCTCATCCTTTAATAACATGTCATTTCAGAAGTGTCATAGGCCATGTTCCCCAATGAACACATTCCTTTGTAATGTTGGTCCATGTATTTTCATTGATATGAGATTCATTGGGTGTTTCGAGTTTCATGAACAAAATATTCGTTCGAGACTATTCCGAAATTGTGCACTCAATATGAGAGATAGTTCAAAATTCAAGCCCCTTAAAACAATCACTGGGTGCATTATTTTTGTCAAGAACCAAAAATGGTGATCCCGATGTGCATTCTAAACCATGTTGGTGGTGTTATCCCACTTCAGGCCCCTTCACCATAAAAATTTATGAGGTAAAATAAATTGATTCAAATTAAAAGGTTTAATTTATTAATATTCTAAATTGATAGTGTTATTATAATTTGTGTTTCCCAGATATATTCTATGAAATTTTATTAATAACTATTTTCCATCCAATGGACTATCACTAACGTTATTTCAACACATGCATCATCCAATTCATAGGATAGGTCATTAACCTCATGGAATGGTGAATTGATATCCATAAACTTCATCTAATTAGATTAGGCATCCCTCTCATGTTCCCATTCTAGTAATCATTTGATTCAATGTCATACGGATCAGTATACTCACCATAAAAAGGATAATAACCCATAAACCTTATCCAACGTCCTGTGGGACTAAGACTCCATGATATCCTTTAGGGGTGATTTTTATAAAATATATAAAATTCCATCATCTTTATTCCTTCTAAATAAAGATTCAAGAAAAAATATGTTTTCAGTATATGATTAGATATATATCCCTTATAATGCATATCTATTCCTCAAGAAAAATATCTTAGTAATAAATATGTAATTGAAAATTCTTACTCATTCATAAGAATAAATTCAGTAAAATATGATAAAAAAAAATTATATTATAAATATTAAAGATAATTCATATAAAGTCCACTAGAAAAATATTATGTCAATAAATTGGAAGACACAAATTCTGAATGTACATTTCATGCCCTATAGGAATATATGGGTAAACCAAACCAGAAGATGAAAATTATTTTTGGATTAATACCAAAAATATTATTCAAATATAATGACAAACTATGAGTGGACTCTGATTTCTACTCGTTCATATAATGACAATGATGAAAATAGAGTGAAAATTTGAGAAAGAAGGTGGTGTATAATTGTTGTGGATCAGGGGATGATACGTATCTATTCCCTGGCTCATTAGGACAACCATTATTTAATTATAGAAAATTGAGTACCATAGAAAAAAATATTCCTAATAGTATATTGGAATGAGAATATAATTTAATTTCCTCCTGGGATGTCACTCAAAACATAATATCAATGATAGAGGGATATACATTAATCCCTGAACATATCATATATACTTTTCAATATGTAATCATATTAGTGAGTATAACTATGTTTTAGTCCAATAACCCCACCTTATCAAGTGGGGTGAATCATATACTCAATGGGATGGTTACCTTGGAGCCAAAATTCATCCCCAATCCCATTAGGGATGGTGTTAAGAAATATTCCATGATAAATGGATAAAAGGATTAGGCATAAAAACTAGATCCAACAAAAGAATCTTATCCACTACTGTGGCCAGTCCAGGGTAGTCATATATCCCTACAATAATTATATTATATTAATGGAATATATGATACGTACCGCTGAAAAAATTTGAAAAAGCACCCATATAATAAGGTTCTTGCTGGAAGAAAGAATCACCAGTTTCAAAAAAAGAGATGACGTATAAAAAATACCCATAAAATGAGACTATAAAATGATTATAAGTCAAACAAATATCCTCTATAATAGGTTAGAGTTCTTGATTCCATTATTAAATGTATCACTTTCCTATTGTAATCATACAAGTCTATTACTAAATCACAAGATTAGTCATTGCAGTTGTGATGTTAGTCCCTGTAATATTCTTACCAGTAGCTCTGGAGGTCCTCCCCCAAGAATATAACATAAATGATCCCTTTATTTTATAAATAAAATAAATCATGAGAGCCAATATATTGATGAGAATCATAGAAACACTCTATGTGACAAGAAGATCAAAAAACACAATGTTCATCCACTTTGGGATATCAACCATGATGGTACTCTCTGGGTTATATGATATTGAATTTATTCCTACTCTAGGATACCAAAAAAATGATGGTAGTCCTCTACATGATGGAATTCAATGTGAGGATCCTCTCCAATGTGAAATTTCATTATATTAAGAATTTCACCACCTTTATATTTTCCACTGTGAAGGTCCTCCCTAGGGTACACATGGTAGAAATTCTCCCGACAGTCATACATCAAGTTATGATGAACCTTGTCTCCATCACAACATCTACTGTGAAGGTCCTCCCTATAATGAAATTTATTCTCATCAAGAAGGTCCTCCCCTAGATTAGTGAAACATAATAAATCCAAAATGTTTCTATTTTTAGAGTTGGATGGGGGAAATCATGATATACAACCTATTAATGAAATGAATAACATTATCCCATCTAGAATATGACTTAGGGAAACAATCCTCTTTAGTACCACCAATGGACCATTTATATGCTAATTATACCACCCAATTTCACTACTATGTTTACTGATACAATGAAAAATAACATATTTTGGGAAGAACAAGTTGAGGTGTCTCTATAAGAATAAAAAATTACATGTTTCTCATGAGAACTAAACTGGCCATGGATGATATACCAATTATGTTTTTCCCTCATGCACTCTATAATTTGATATTCTAGAGCCATTTTTATAAAAATAAATAAAAAACATATGAATATCTAGAAAAATATCATTCACTTGAAAGAAATTGTTTTATGATACAATATATTCGAAAACCATTTCATAATATTAAAAGATCACTGATATGAAACTAAAATGGAAGCCCAAACATCAGTAATACAACCCTAATTAGAGAATTGGTGAAATGATCATCAATTCACATACTTGAAAACATTATAGGAGATGCACCATATAACTTTTTATGCCCCACCCAGTTTTTAAATGTGAAGATTGGTGATCATGGAGATTTTCATTTGACATTATTTGTTGTTCAGTAGAAACTAATTGAGGTGACATCCTATAATGTCAGTAATTCATGGAATTTATCAAACAGGACCCATGTTCATGATATATGGAACATTCGATAGGATCTATCCTTATTTTAGTCTCAAAATCATTATTCCCAATAATAGTAATCCCTCAAAAAACTACGTAACAATCTAGCAGATAACATTTAAAAGGCATATCACTTATGGGAAGCCAAGAATCATTTAATTTTATTGTCCTCAGCTGTAAAAGGTATATGTGAAAATTATTAATCGCCCTTGGATAATGCTCGAAAAAGGATTCATGACATAAAGAGAGAATCAGATGTATCATAAATCACATTAGTATGGTATCATTCCCAGCCTATAGGGAATGGGGAATTTTTAACATAAAATTCCCCTGCATGGTCAGAAAATATGTCATGAGGAACAACAATAAGAGAACTAGAGAAACCCAAGAATGCATGGTTGGGGGAATTTTTTCCTCAAATGAACCTCAGATATAAATAATTTTATTCTTATATAGGGAGGGAATACTGATGTGAGGACTCATTTTTTCTCCAAAAATAGGGACCCATTTACCTACGAAGGGATGTATATGACCAGTTCGCATGGAGGTATACCCCGAGTAACTCTTCATGATGAAACATGAAGATGACCCTAGAATGGGATGGAGTGATCTAGTAAAAGACTCAAAAACCCCTCCATTAATTAAGTATCAAGTATGAAACTGATTGTTCCTTTTGATATGCAGAATTTCAGGGACACCAAATCCACAAAAACCCCAAAAAAGGATACAAATGCAGAGGAACATAGTAGGGATGTTTCCATCAGAAAACATGTTCGACACTGAGAAAAATGATTGTGTGCATTCCTAGATCCAATGAATCAGATTTATTTTTTATTATCCCTCTATCAACCCCACATAAACATGTAAATGAATATATATAAAATAAATGAATAAATGAAAGGTTCCATATGACCCTCCTACTCCTCCTCTCAATGTTGATGATCTCCCATATGATCAATAATATACTACATCAGTCTAAATAATAAATGATAGATTCACAGACAATAAAAATGGAGAATATCTAAGGTATAATCCCTACCAAATATTCTTTATTATGGGAGCCACAATGTACACTTATAACCGGTGTACCACAAAAACAATGTTTTATCATATTGAACGAAGTTAGGCCCATACATCTTCTATACACGATGCAAGTAAAGGATGAATTATAATCCACCAGTTCATTTTTAGATTCATCATAAAGGTTATTCTTCAATATTTTAGTTTTATATCATACAAATTCATCACAACTGTCATTGGGATATCAGGTAAAACTTTCATGGTACTAACTATAGATGTGGGGCCTCATGTTATTGAACTCCTAGATGAGACTATGGGTCTATTTCTATAGATTCCTGGTCAATGTATGTATTTTAACTGACCTATATCAATCATTCTTGTCACTATTTATCAAATTCTCTATCATACTCTATCATACTCTATTCTCATGGTGTTATTGGATGTGTTTATTCCTAGAAAGTATCTCCATCTAGGGAATCGATGTCCCATTTAATAATGGTTGAACATACCCATGAGGAATAACTTGTTCACGATGACCCATCCTTGGTCTCATGGGAATAGTCTATTGTGGTTGTGGGTTAATCCACTTGTGGGGAAGAACATAATTCTAAAAGATGGTATGCTACTGAGGAAGGGTCATATGGAGACAACTGAGCTCGTAACATATATGCTATCCATGTTGGGAGGAACCTAGAGGATAGTATTCCTACTATTTTCCATCAATAATTACAGAATATGCGCATCCTCTAATCAATGATTTGGACTGATCAGGTTCTAATATTGTTGAATAAGACCACATAGTTTGGAATATTTTAAGGAGGAGCATGTAGGGTTTCATTACACAAACTCACAAATAGCACCAATGACCCAGATGGTGTCCCTATACCATTAGACAAGAAACAATAGAACATGAGTTATTGATGATCATGATATTTATGCAATACTTCATGACTTTCATGATGAGAAGGCACAAACTAACGAAAATATTAATGTCTCCTAACACAAGAAAATGTTTGATATCAACTAGAAGCTCCAATTGGTCTTTATATAAATCTAATATCTAGAGGATCCAGAGAATGAACATGAAATAAACCACAGTTCTCAAGTAGAGGATATCTTCCATTTGAAGGTTTAGCTAGAAAAATATGAAGATCAAGTGAATATGGATATCTATCAGATAGCCTCGCTCTATGATGAGTGATAACGGATATAGGTTATAAATGATGATATTTTCCTACCGCATTGGATCAGGAAGTGGATTTCTGGAGATTTATGTAGTTCATTAAGACAATACATAAAAAGGACAACCTTACTTGATTAAACAAAATTGAAGTAGATATATAGGGGAATTTTTGAAAGGAAAAACTCCAAAATCTAGATGACCCTCTTATGCATTGGGGTTTTCCAACAACATTATGCATTACCATATACTTTCTATTTATTATAACAAGTCAATCGTATTTATGATATAAAAAACAACAATCCCTAAGCTCACATGAGTAATACTCCATGTGATAAACATGTGATGACCATGTGACTTATCATTAATTGTTTGTGTTAGAAAATAACTATTAACTGTAGTTCATCATTTGTTGGATGAACACCAAGAGTGTTCTGGATGTGAAAGGCTATGAGTGGAGAATATGTCTCTCTAAATAGCCAACATTCATTCCAATCATGCAATAGTTCATGAATTGGGTAACACTAGGGGAGTTGAATTTTACCAGAAAAAAGGTGGATGAGGATCGTGAATCTTGGTGATCAAAATTTTGAACATAGTGGAGTTTCATTATTATATAGGATATCTTATCACTAGGTTTGAAACACATAATTTTTACTTTTTATATTTGAATGCTGAAAAACAAACGATGGTTCACCACAGGCCGATTATGAGTTACATGAAATTTCTACGAATATAATTCACATTCTTTTGAGGTGTTTACCCGAGATGGTATGTGGGCATGTTAAGCCATGTATATTTCCATTAAGTGGTCTCCTAAGACATGGAGGATGATATGGATCCAAATACGGTGCACACAAAGCATGAGAATGAAGTGATTGACTGATCAAATTTATTCAATCACACCTATAATTATGACACTATGAATTATAGAACATTGTTTGGAATCTAGGTCCAAATAATGGTAAAATAATTCTTCAAGGAGTGTGTTATAACATATTCTATGTGACATTCATTGAGTAAAAAAAATTAGTAAATGACCTAAAGAAGAGGAATGTTCTTCTCATATTTGGTCTATAGAAATCACATTATACCACCTTGTGCAATATGTAAGATTATAACATTGTTTATTACCTTATGGTGAGGATGTTGGCAATGTTTTTTAATATCATATGGTTATAATTATTTATCTCATAGTTTATAATCATGTGATTTGGGTGTAGGTTTGTGTGGGGATTATGCAAAGAGCCATCCAATATTTTATCATCATTTAAAATCAATAGGGAATCTCATGTCCATTACAGGGGTTTGGGTACTGTTTTATGTAATTTAAAAATTATATAGTGTACTGAGTTGAATGATACCTACCTATCCATAAGATATTACTAAATAGGATAGTATCATGACTGAGGATCATAGATAGAGAAATAGAGTGTGGGGATGGTCTCACATGGATTATGGTCAATATTCCGATAACAATAGGGAGGTTTTTCTTGAAATAATTTTCATAAAAGTGCGGCAGTGTTACATAAACTATATTAATGATCCTACAAAGCCACCAGATATAAAAAAAATATCCCTAAGAGAACCTTAAATTTGTTTTTGTCACAATTCATGGACCATGAATCTTAGTTTATTGTCATAGACATCATAATGTTGGAAACAAATTTATTTTCATAATTCTTGGACCAAAGAGAACATAAAATTGACTTCCATAATTGAATAGGTTGACCAAACCAATGTGAATGGATGAAAATCGGGGATTAACGCCACACAATAGGTTTCATGGATGACAAATTTACTATTTAATTTCATGAAGATTAGGATAGTGTTTGACTCTAATTTTATGGTAATATTTGTTTGGCCCACGATCACTATAATGTGTTTGACATGGCATTGAGGGATGGTAACCTGACATGAATTAAGACCAAGGGAGGCCCAAAAGCAATACAAAAAACAAGGGTTGGGGTTCAGAACGTTTAAGGTCATGTTATTAAGAATATTAATCCTAGTATGAGGACATAGAAATTAGAAAATGGTGGTTTATGTTCATAGAGTATGGAACATGGAAGGGTACGCTCAATGGACATGTGTTTATTGAATGAGTGAATATATTATGTGGAAGTGGATCAAGAGAGGAATTATTCAACAAAAAAATTCCTTGGGAGAGACTATAGACAATTTACTGTCATATTGCAAGGACTACAGTAGAGTGAGCCTTGGACACATCTATAGACTTCCTATCAAGGCTCTTAATAAAACATAATTTATCCTCAATGTTGGAACCAAATATTTGTGTGGGATATTATTTAACATATGGAAAAACTTATTTTTTTAATGAATAAGTCATGTTGAGGATTTTCTGATGATATTGACTACTTAAAAGCAAAAAATTGGATGCATGTTGTGGAAATGAAAAGGGTAGAATAATTACACAATGAAAATGGAGGTTGATGGGAAGTAAACCTTGAAACAAAAGGTATGGAAAGAGGAGTGACTGATTGTAAGGGATCAATTATTTTCCATTTCGGAAACATAATATCCATAACTACATCATTCGAGAAGCATAACATTACACTTGTGCACAATACATCAACTAGCCTTTATGATTTGGGAATTGTTGCAAAATATGATTTTTTTGGAACCCATACTATCCATGCATCCCATAGCTTTCATGTAACTACACTGAAGGGTTCACTAGGACTTTTTAGACTATAGGAACACCTTTCACATATGATTAACTCTTGATAATTTTTTCACGTGCAATCATTTGAGTAATAGGGAAATTGGATTTTAGATAGAAAATTCCTATGCCTTTAATGGGGGTAGCCTCCAATTTATATGTCATAATGATCCTATGTGCATTTTTTCTATGGGTCTTTGTTAGGGTGTGCATGATTATTCATGGGTTCCCAACACCCCAATTGACGATGCACTGGGTGAGTAAGATTCATCCATGTAACTTCATCTTTCACGTGATGTTAAGGCATGCACACACTTTTTCACTTGCTATATCTTAATTCATTTTTTTTCAGATTAATACAATAATGAAATATTCAAAAAACCCTTAAATTTTCCAGGTTACACCCTTTTCCAAAAACACTTTTCTCCAAATTCTGATTTTTGGACCCAAAAATTTGGAAGACACTGGGAAATGATGCCACTATCATAATTGTTGGCAACTTGAACTGTATGATCCCATTCCTGGATGAAATAATTAACTTCTAATGAGGAATTACGACAACAAAAAACAATTCTCTATATCTTGTATTAAATGAACATGGATTCAACAAACACATGTTTCCAACCGAATCTTATGCGGCAGGGAAGAGTGATAACATGATGTGAATAGTGGGTTTAAAGGTCCTCTTCCACAAAAATTTCAACAAACCATACCCCATATCAACACCATGAAATTTGGGATGAGTGGATCCAATAACATGTGGATGATGTGAATGGACCCATGTTAAAATATATATAAATGTCACTATGTATCGGATGAGGACGGGAATGATGCCACATGTAGTTCTGGAACATGGAATACTGATGTCCGATCTTGTAAATGATCTACCCTCTCAAATAGTGTTATAATATATTATCATATAATTATTTGAGGCATCAAAATATTATCTAGGGTAAATCTAATCTTTTAATGAATTTTATAATGATGTTGGGTTTTTTCATCCAATATTCATCATATAGAACAACCTAATTTGATACCGGTAAAATCCATCTCTCTTAAAGAGGCATCCCATATGAATAGAGGTAAAATAACAATTTAAAAATTATGATATGGGGACATGGTTAGAGATTATAAATCATGATATCCATTATTTTATTCTTCAGATTGGGATATGAGGGATTCTTATATTTCTAATTGGGCTGGGTGAATTATTGAGGTTTATATATAGAGAGGAGGCCCACAAAAGAATTTTAGGGTGATGGCCCCATATAAAATAGATATTTTTGTGGTGAATCTACAATTGGAATAAGATATATTATGTCTTTATATCACTATTAATCCCATAAGTATGTGGATCAATACACACATCGTTATTCTAGGTAGAGTCAACGGCATAAAAAATTAGTAAGGTGATGTCGACCATGTATATGAAGGGTGAATGCTCACAGTATGAGGTCGTAGTTCCTGGGCCTGGGGTAAATTTTTTAAGTTCATATATATTATATTTTGGAACATTTTTTAGATTTATTTTCACTTAACCATGAAATATAAATTTATATTCATTAAATATAGAATGAAATATGTTTTTATCAAGGTTATTATCATGCCACTAAGGAGTAGTAACCCAATAGGAATGGAGCTTGGGTGGATATTTTACCATGATTGAATTGGAAAAAATTGACACCTAGATTATGTTTTTATGTCTTGGAAAATGATAATAGGTGGGAACATGTTAAACGTTATGGTGATTAGAGGGAGAAAGGTGTATCTCTCAAGGGCATAAATGTGGATCTTTATTATTAAAACATGACATGAAATAACGTAATTTATGCCCAAGTAAGACAAAAATACATTGAAATAAACACTAAAAATAAGGTTATTATACATAGAGCATAGATGGAGATAATAAGAAAAAAGTTTTATTATTTTTCTACTGGGCCTAGAGACAGAATGTCTATAAATAATTATGTATCCCATAAGAATGATAATCACGCAACACATTTTACTATGAAATGGTGTGGAAACTGATCAACATCGATGTGGTAAATCATCTCAAAAGAAGTAAATGATTAATCCCACGATTGTAGTGGGATGTCTAATGTAAATGGAATGGGGTATGTAGAACATTCTATTCTTATCATATGTGGAATATTTGTTTCAGAAGAGGTAAACATTATCTATTTTTTAAAACTAAAGATGCCTCCTAGTTTGAGACACAATATAAACGTAGGTCAAATTCATTATTTGAGGATGTATAGATGTGTAGTTTGAAGTCATAAATATTAGGTTGTAGGGGGTTTAAATAGTTCATGGTTATATATATTGTAACTATTACAAATCATTTAATGTCATTTCTTTGTACTATAGGGTAACAATTATATTAATATCATAAAGTACATTTCAATGGTTCTTATTTTAATGTCATAGATTTTGGAACATGTAGAAGTGATTCTAGAATGGATATATATTATGTTTCAGAGTGAATACCCCTATTTTAATGAGCTACAATATGTCCCCAAATCACTTATCCCATTATTAGGGTACCCATACATAGTTTATAGTCATGATTCTTGGAACTATAATCCTAGATTATAGACATAGAGTTTGGAACCCTGACATATCCTTTTGTGATGTATTTATTAGGAATATAGGCATCGGTGGGAGGTGTGTTATTTTCCCATTCCTTAGTGATCAAAGAATATAAACCATTATAATAAACATTATGAATTATGTAAGTTATTTCCCACATTAGCTAATATATTGTTTCATTTATTCATGGTATCAATTAATTGTTATATCCATCATCATGTAACACTATTGAAATTTATAGTGGTAATATTTTTTATTAGACACTGTTTCTATCTGATATTGTGTCTCAATATTATTAAAGGACATGATCCAATTCTCCATTGAGGTAATTACACTCAACAAGAAGGACATCTAGCATTTCATTTGGAAACTACTAGTCATAGACATCTGTTCAGAGCATTAAAAACTAAATAATTATGGGATGGACTACATATGTTCCATACATCTGGGAGTACGAGGTCACTTGGGTTGAATTAGATTTTTTATCTGATTGTCCCTAAGTGGGTGGTAGAGCTTATCATATCAAAATTTCATTTTCTAGACCACCCTCTTTGTCATAATGGTAGATAGGGTAACATGGAATTTTTTAATCTAAATTTTTTTCAATGCTTGGTAGTGGGAAGTGTTGTTTGGTTGGATTTTGTACGTGACATACAATTTCATTTTCATAACAGCCTTAATGTTGGTGGCATTTTTTGTGAGAAATGCATGAGAAAATACAATTCGATTGATGCTATGGGATATCACAAACTCTATAAATGATCTTCGAATGACATAATTTTACCGAATTTATCCTACCCACATTGGTAGTAATTATTTTATTGTCAGAATGAACCTGAACAAGCTAGCTATCACTAGAGAGTATGTTCTTGCATCATCAGTTGTGCATAATCCAATAGGCCTATAACACTTTTTAGAATGGAGGATAACCATTGTTCAATGATAATTGTTGAAATTAATATTATGTACTGGAATCTCTGGGAATAATCATTTTAATTAGATACCATGTTGGTCCAAGACAAGAACAATGACTGAATCTGATGGGAGGGATTCAATCCGACCGAATGGGCACCACCAGACCTGGCATGAACATCTAATACAAATTATGTAATATCTCATCCCTGTAAAAAAGATGTTAATTACATTAAACCAATGTCTTAGAGATTTTTATCTAAGTTGGGTCCACTCTAGTGTGTGAGTTTCACTACCTAATGGATTATCTAATTTCCCACATCCCATTAGTTTAAGATAATTACATGATGGAAAAACACGATAATGGGAGTTTCCACATCATGAATTTCATCATCCAAAGGGGATATTTAGTGTAGTAGTATATAATATTTATTATCTATCTAGTTTACATATTTACTATCGACATCGATTGAAATTGATGAGGAAATTACCATCTAATGTAGCTCATGAATGATTTCGTCATCTTAGACAGGTTTTATTAGTGATAAAGAGAGTATCTCCAATGTATCAAAAATTCTATTCTATGACCTAGGGACATGATTCGTGTCTGGATGAGAGTAGTTCCATTCTATTAGCTTATGTATGAGCTCTGTAAGGGGCATGAGCTGTTTCTTTCCGATGATATTGTAACAATTGATATATTTAATGTCTAGTTTATCATATCCATTCCCATGAAAGTGGGGGACATCAATCATGTGATCTAGATCCAGTCTAGTGACTTCAACTTGATAACATGCCTCTTTTTTGAGTTTTCCTTCTAACATCATGAAGGAGTATGATTGCATGACCTGTGATATAGTGATAAATATGTTCCCTAGATGTAATCTGTTTAGCTACTTGTCCTATATTCTTATACCAATAATAATTTAAGATGAAACATCAAATTTTAGATTCCAACAAGGAATAACCTGACCAATGAGATCATGGTCTCTTCTAGAAAAAAATCGTGGTGAAATTATTCTGTAAACGGATCATAGACCATAAATTTGACCGATTCATGAACCTTGATGGTTTTTACTGAGCAAAAATCATGTAAAAATACTAGACGGGCACTTAATATCATTATAATCCTTATATTACATGGGTTGATTCTGTATAATATTTAGTTTACCCACACAAACTTTTATAGACCAGGTTATGTTTTATATAATGTCACAACATCATTGTTGTAACAACTAGTTCAAGAAACCTCTTTTTAATAGTGGAATATCCATTCACCATTTGAGGATAATGTGACTGAAATAGTATGTAATATTTTCTGAACTATTTTTTTCTAGTTTAGAAGGAAACTATGGGACTGTTATTGAGTTTTTACACAGAGTACTAGAGGTTCCCTTAAGATAGGTGGAAAAAATTATTGTTTATAGAAGATACATATCTAATTCCTAAAATTCTATCTATGAATCCTTATACCAATGGTATGTGGTTTCCTTATTCGTTATCCATAAAAATGGAATACACATCCTATCAATATGTTTTTATAAATTGTCCTATATGTTATTTGTGTCCTTAGAGGCCTTGTTACAACAAGAGGTTTCTTGATGGATTAACTTGGTTGATGTTATTAATTTTCCCTATGTCAATATTGATTTCCCTATAACTTATGACGAAGCCAAGGAACACATATATGTAACCATGAATTCAGAATTCAAGGGGTTTATCATCAAAATCATTGAAAGTTGGAAAGTGAGCACCTTTTGATGAACATTTAGATAGGCTGGATGAGGGAGGGACCTGACCCCCATGTTCTCCACATAGTATTCAACCAATGTCCTATGAATCAGATTTATTATTTGGTACAAGGACCATTCTTTCTGACTCTTTCGCCGGGGCGCGCGCATCCGTCTGCGGAGGACGCGCGGCTTTGTTGCCCCGCATTCCCGCTTTCCAAAGGCGGGCGGCATTCGCTCCTTATTCAGGGACGTATGCTCCTTGATCGAAACAGGATGATGGGATGTCGGTTCTTCCTCCTGTGGATTCCTCCTCAGAACTCATCACCTATTCTAGGTCTCCCTTATAGAATTAATACGTTGTTCGTGAAACTCTTCCCAGTGCCATGTTTCCATGGACACCGGTTAATTACACTGCTTCTGTCGGGACATTCCAAAGGGGCCAGTCAGGGCAGCAACCTTCGGTCAGGGGAGTAGTCACGTTGAGGCATCAGTAGCGTGTCTGGATGCTGGGGTACCTGGCATGTCTGTCTGTTATCCTTGATCACAAGGCTTCTCGAGGGCGTGGAAGCCCGAGGCATCCCACATCGGGCGCGGGGAATTACATGTCGTAGACACATATCTGAGGTTTTCATCAGCTTCCCGTGCTCAACACAGGGTATACTGCGAGTTTAACGTCCAGAGGAGATGGATCAACCCAACCAGAGCATTAGCTGGGATAAATCAGATTGAGGGATCCTCCTTGAAGGGATATCGACACCGGGGCTAGCCCGTGGGCGACAATGAATGTAGTAGAAGGAGATTTAAGTGGAACCATCGCAGGGGGGAGACAGTGAAGTTGGGCTTGAGCCTTGACAAGGCTTCCTATGTATCCCCGTGGCAGGGAATCAAAGTCTGCGTAGTTAGGGATGGTGCCGGTAAACCGACGTGAAGCTGGACCTTGGCCCGATGAATGTCGTCAGTGTACCGACGTGAAGGTGGACCTTGGTCCGATGGGCATCGTCAGAGTACCGACGTGAAAGATGGACCTTGGTCCGATGAGAGTTGGGCTTGAACCTCTGGGAGGATTCTACGTACCATGCCTTGACATGGATCAAAGACCTCGTAGTTCAAATGGGGCTTTGTCGGTGAACCGACGTGAAAGTAGACCTTGGTCCACTATTGGTGGGCTTGAACCTCATAAAGGTTTCCTACGTACCATTCCTTGACATGGATCAAAGACCTCGTAGTTCAGATGGGGTTGGGTCGCAATGGCTTACCACTGGACCAGAATGTAGTTTAACGTCATGTCGGACGAAGATGGGACCCGACGTGAAGAAATGACGGGTGTGTGTGTCGGTGAACCGACGTGAAAGTAGACCTTGGTCCACTATTGGTGGGCTTGAACCTCATAAAGGTTTCCTACGTACCATGCCTTGACATGGATCAAAGACCTCGTAGTTCGGGGTGGTCACAACGGCCTGCCGTCGGACGGGAATTTCAGTTTAGCGTCATGCTAGACGTGAGTGTGCGGTTTAACGTCATGCTGGACGTGGGTGTGACCCGACGTGAAATTAGACTCGTGAGTCCACTATTGGTGGGCTTGAACCTCATAAAGGCTTCCTACGTACCATGCCTTGACACGGATCAAAGACCTCGTAGTTCAAATGGGGTTGGGTCGCAATGGCTTACCACTGGACCAGAGTGTAGTTTAACGTCGTTCTGGACGGGGGTGAAACACGACGTGAATTGGGTGATGGGTGGGATTGAACCTCGTGGAGGCTTCCTACGTACCATGCCTTAACACGGATCAAAGTCCCCATAGTTCAAATGGGTTTGTCGGTGAACCGACGTGAAAGTAGACCTTGGTCCACTATTGTTGGGCTTGAACCTCATAAAGACTTCCTACGTACCATGCCTTGACATGGTTCAAAGACCTCGTAGTTCGGAGAGTACAGTTTAACGCCATGTGGTATGATAGTGAACCCTGACGTGAATAAACGACGGGTGGGCTTGAACCTCATGGAGGCTTCCTACGTACCATGCCTTGACATAGATCAAAGACCTCGTAGTTCGGATAAGGAGGTCAGGGTCGGTGCTCACTCTAAGCCCACATGAGTCATGCTCGGTGTGAGAAACAAGAGGTTGCAAGGACCTGACGATCACGTCGCAAAGGGTGCGTCCGTGAGAAGCGAAGAGGGGCTTACGTGTTGGGTGGCCCATGGAGTTGGGACTTACTCCAGGATGGAGGCCCATAGGGAGGTGCCTCATTCCCTATCACGTCCTCCACCGACCTTGGTGGTGGGGAAGTACGGAGATGCATGGGTGCAATAATCCGTACCAAAGGTTAGGGGCTTACGCTCTGAGGTGGCCCTTCCCCTGCGAACATACACCACTCCGACAAGGAGGATCTCATTCCATGTGTGGAAGAGTTCCATTC
The DNA here is from genome assembly GCA_963277665.1 of Viscum album. NCBI lineage: Eukaryota > Viridiplantae > Streptophyta > Magnoliopsida > Santalales > Viscaceae > Viscum > Viscum album. The sequence goes on along the minus strand of OY728129.1, from coordinate 606,826,032 downwards.
CCATGGAGACGAGTGGTGTAAAGAATGTTCGAGCTGGGGGGACCCTTCGTGAGGGAGATGAGGTTGGGTCATAGTTTAACGTCATGTGTTGAGGACGTGGTGCTTGGGAGTTTAACGTCCTGCAGCTCGGATGTGGTGGGTTCACTCCACACCCCTAGGGCTTACATAACCGGTACCCTCTAGTCCTTTGGGAAGGGAAGGTGCTGGTAAGGCCATGGTAAAGGGGGGTCGTGGGACGAACCATCGAGGGGTCCACGTTAGCGTGGCTATGCGAAGAAGAAATAGCCATTAGCGTGCCTATGCGAAGAAGCATTAGGCGAAGCAACGCTACGGGTGATATTGTCCATGGGACTTTGAAATCACATCGTGCGAACCTGGAGGGCCGCACGGGAAGAGGAATCGCTAAGAAGAGGAGTGTACTTTGCGAAGTGGGGTGCCTTGGCCTTAGCATGGGGCATTGGTGTGAATGGGAGGTGCTTCGCGAAGTGGAACAGTGTTCGCGGAGCACTGCCTTGCGAAGAATGGGTGCCTCGCGAAGCAGGGTCCTGCGAAGCAGTGTGCTTCACGAAGTGGAGCGGTCCTGCCTTAGCATAGGGATCACTCGTATGGGTTGGGTGTTTCGCGAAGCACAAGTGCTCCGCAGCTGCCCGGGTTCCCTTGGGAATCCCCTTCCTTCGCGAACGCCCTTGATCTTCGTGAAGGGAATCCCTCTCGAAAGAGGGGATCAAAACGAGACAAGGCAGAGTCGTCTCGCGAAGTAGAAATACCTCGCGGAGCTCATGATTCCCGGGGGGCAAAGCGTGCTTCGCGATTCGGGAGAGGAGAAGCTGAAAGGTCGGATTGTCCATCTTTTGGACTCAGGGGGAGTCCAGTATTTATAGGGAAGGGGCGCCGCGAAGAAGGGCTCGCGCGCCGCCTCCGGTGCTTCGCGGCGCGCTCGCGAACGTCAAACGGGTTCGCGGAGGATTACCGCCTGTGGGGCTTCGCGGCGGCTCGCGAACATCAAACGGGTTCGCAGAGGATTACCACCTCTGGCGCTTCGCGGCGCTGCCATGGTAGGGGCACTTCGCGGCGGGGCTTCGTGGCTGTGCTTTGCGGCTGTTCTTCGCGGCTGTGCTTCGCGAGGCAGCGCGCTAGCTGTCTTTTTCGTTCCTTCCTTTCGGGCCACATTTTTGGCGCCAACAAATGCCCCCCCTCAGACTTGGAGCCGCGGAGGGAGAAGGGTCGATGTCTGAGGGAAAATCTCCAAAATTGTTGGTGGTTCGCGATGTGGCATCGCGAAGGGGCCCCGCGATGCTCGCCGGGGCCGCGGATCTGGACACGCTGCGATGCATCGCGCGGTTGAGGCGCGCCGCGATGCTCTGGGGTTGCCGCCTATAAATAGGGGGTCCGCCCTCTTTTTTCTTCACGTGCCTTGTCTTTTTGTGCGCTCTCGACTTCGCGAAGCTCCGCGTACTCCGCGAATCGAGCTTCGCGGAGAACCACGAGTCTCCGACTCCGCGTCCGAGCTAGGCGAACTTCTTGTCGGCCTTGGCCAGACTTCGCGACTTGGTCTTGCGGCCGATCTTCGCGTTTCCACTTCGCGGCCGGACTTCGCGATCCAACTTCGCGGCCGAGCTTCCCGATCCAAGGGGAAAAAACTTTTCTGAGGGTCGGCATCAAAATGGCCCATCAAGAGGCTGTGTTGGGAGTGCTTGCAGATGCTGCTCGTCGGGATGAGATGGCCAACCGTCTGGTCTTAGGGGAGATGATCCGGAGCCACTCGGACCACACTTCCTTGACAGATCTGCTCTCGGAGGGTCAGAAGAATTATCCACAGTGCAAGAAACTACCGTTGTATAGCTTCGGGCTGAGGGACGACGTCTTCATCCCTGAGGCGAGAAGGGATGAACCAGCTTGCTGGTTCAGGAGCACACCGTGCCAGCACCAATGGTTTAGGGCGGCCGATGGTCATGCGCGGGAGGATTTCACACCCATCACTGCTGACTTTCTCTACAATCATGTGAATGATATCGATGGGAAGCCACTGCAACCGGAGACATCCCCTCCTCTCTACCACACCATGCTGAAGGCAGCTCTGCAGGATCCGAAGAAGGGATGGTCCGATGAGTGGGACCTGCGCCAGGGCGACAACTTTACCGATGACTGGGCCTGGGCCTACTGGGTAGGCGCCTCATGAGAGGAGTTTGGGGCCAAGCTGAGGAGAGTGGGATTGTATGAGGCGGCATGGGCTTCCTAGTTCCACATTTACCAGCCAAAGCAGCTGATGCCGGAACTGCTGAGTTGATGGTCGTCCAGGACCAACACTTTTCACCTTCATCACGGGGATGTGGGCATCAGCCAGTGGGATGTCCACCAGATTTCCGGGGTCCCGATCTTGGGGGCCATGTATGACGAGTTCCTCCCTGTTGCCAGTGCGTGGGGGGATCCGGAGAAAATGTCGCGACTGGCATCAGCGTTGATAGCGCTTGTCCCTGGAGAGGACAAGGAGGCAGTGAGGGACGTCCACTTTAAGAGGTGGTTCAAATGCTTCCTGAACTTCCCAGAGAATCGAGAGTTCCCTCCAAGGCCTCGAACTTGTCCAAGGGAAGCCCAACGGGGCAAGGGGAACTCATATTGGCGGGTTTTGGAGGACAGCCAATGGAAGACTTGGGGTTTCAGCGTCAGCACCGAACAACAGCCAATAGTCAGGCTGGCGGTGTTCATCGCGGCTCTCATCTGTGGGTGTATCCTACCAGTGAGGGATACAAGCATGGGGGTACGGCCCAACTCGTTCATCATGGCATTGATGTTGGCCATGGGGCAGCGGGTTAACCTGGGGATCCCGATGCTCACCAAACTGTACAGAATGCTGCGGCATATTAGCGAGGGAAAGAATCCGCCAAGAATATGCAGGCCCTTCCACCTCCTGTATGGGTGGATCGCGGTGCATATCAGGGGGATTTACGAGTATCCAAACCCCATCTCGCCGCCGGGATCAGACTTTCGCCCTTCCATTCTGAACGCAGTTGGGAGCATCCCATTCAAACTGGCCGTTCCGATGGTGCTGAATAGGGTGTGGAGGACGGACGAGTTCAACTTTCATCCCTTCCCACTGTCGACGGGGAGGCTTACTGATGATGGACGGGGAACGGAAGAACATCGGGCTTACCTCCTGGCCTTCCGAGGTGGACTTTTGGTGGCTCGGATAGATCGTGAGCCAATCTGTGAACCGTACACCCCGCATCGTTTTGCGAGGCAGTTCCGGTGCCTCCAGCGGCTGACCCCACAGGTATACTGGGAGGTGCGTCATGAGGAGCACCAGTGTGTGATGAGGCAGTTGTGGCTCATGTTCACCCGTGAGGATGGAAAGATGTAGATCGCATTGCCTCCGTCCACCGCCGCTTTCGGCTTAGTGAAGGAGTACGCCATCAGCCGGGAGGCCGCTTATCCCGGGGAGATGCTGAAGCAGCCAACGATCTGGGTTGGTGACGGTGGGCCTCCTTTATCTCGAGGTCGGGGTCGGAGGGCAGCTAGGGCCGCTCGCGGCAGCGGGGATGCCATGGCGGCGAGACCCACACCGGCCGAGGGTTCGTCAGCAGCAGTGGATCCGGTGATTCTGGGAGAGCAGGGTCATTTGGAGGGGCGGCCACCGAGGGGATTCCGTCGGATATCCACTCATGCTCCGGGGAAGCGACTGCGTCACATCGGCATGGCAGAAGATGCCGTATTTCCAGAAGCTTGGGACATTTGGGATGTCAACCGGCAATTCCTTAGCCCACCTGAGATGTGGGCCCACCTACATCGCCTCGGGATGGAATTGCCGGGCATAGGCCCAGTTCGGGCTGGATTCATGGTGTCTCCGGCGGAGGCAGGGCAATACCTGGACGAGCTGGAGGATTACGTCCACTCCAATGGTCTCCCTCGCCCAATGACAGACCGGGTGAGGGTACTGTTGAATCAGATGGTCCCCCCACAGTTATCGGCTGTCGATCTGAGGGAGCGCTTCCCCTTGCCGGAGGAATCAGAGGGATCCTCTCGGGAGGATGAGGCTGGAGGAGGGAGCCCGCTGGAGGAGGGCGAGGTTGGAGACCGAGGCTCAGAATCCGACGATTTCACGGAGGCTCTCGAGGTAGCATTACGAACTTCTCTTCTTACGATATGTTCTTGAATCTCTATGGACTTCTCACCAATGTTTGAGCCATGCAGGAGGAACTTGTTCGTAGGCCTCGTTCTCGCTCCTTGGCAGGTGATGTTGCGGGACCGTCGGAACCCGTGCATATGGCTGCATCCAGTTCTGCGTCTGGTGGGACCAGGGGGTCTGAGGCGGCTCCTTTGGAATCTCTAGACCTTCCAACAGTATACGGGGGGCCTCGTCTCGGGGTCCCGTCAGTACCGGATCAGGAGCAGCGCTCGGAGGTCGATCTTCGTAAGTCTCTCCCACCGGTCTCCTCGTTGTCACATGTAGGCCATGCCAACTAACGTTTATGTCTCTCTGTCGTACAGTTCTTCGACTGGCGTGGGCCGCTGCGGCGAGGCTGGTCGGGATGTCTGGTGGCGTCCCTCCTAGGGTCATTCCGGTGATGGTGGCAATAGTCCCTCCATCTCCTCAAGGTGTGACGCACATCATCACTGGTGGGTCCACCAGCAGGGCCGTACCTGAAGTCATCGAGGTGGACTCTAAAGAAGAGGATCAACCGGTCGGTCCCAGTCCTGTCGTGCCTGCGTCGGCGTCAGGTGTCGTACAAGACTCAACACCAGACGCAGATCCTGCTGAGGAATTCCTGCAGGCATATCCTGTGTACGAGCCTGCCAACCGCGCGGATTGGGACGAAACGGCCTCCGATGAGGAAGACAGCAGCATAGTCTGTCGCCGGTCGTGGAAGCTGATCACGCGCTTTATCAGGGACACTCCCCAAGCGCAATGGCTGGCCGAAATGGATAGGCTCCGCTCGCGGTTGCGCGACTGTGTGTCAGGGGAGTGGATGCCCAACGCCCTCACGCGCTCATCCGAGACCTCATGGCTGAGAAGCTCCGGGAGCATGATTGTGGTCTGAGCATGGGATGGCAGCGGAGGAAGGCGACCAGCATCAGTAAGCTCCAGGAGGCTGAAGGCGAGGTCCAACAGATGCAGATCCAGGCCAACGAGCTTTCAGCCAGTCTTGGTGTGTAGTCTGAGCTGGTCTCACGATTGAAGGCCTAGCTGGCAGAGGATGAGGAGCATATGGGGCAGACCTCTGGAAGTATGGCTGCTGTCTGGGCCGAGTTAGAAAGGGCCAGGGCCAGAATTGACAAATTACACCCCACCACTGCTGAAGAGGAGCATGAGTTGAATCAGCGGCAACAGGATTTGGACGCTGCAAGTCAACGGGTGGCGGAGCTGCAACGCTCCTTTGACGGGGTCAACCCGTCCATGGGGGAAATCAATCCCCGTGTATTGTAACAACCCCGAAAGAAACTTTTATTAACACTTTTTTGCTTCAACTCTTTCTTTCTCCTTTGTTTTGAGTGTCGTGGCACGCACGATATCCACTGTTGAATTGCCTTGTTACATCCCTACAATGTTTGCGGGACGTTTGACGACAATTCCTCAAGCCAGTCTAGATTCCCGAAAGATGGGGAAGGCTTGATCGAAAGAGGAACTTCCATGATAGGTGAATTACCGTTTCTTCAACGTGCTCTTATGCACGAATGGGGCAACGCCAGGGGCGCTGAAATTGGTTCAAACAGATGAAAATGGGAAGTGTGAATCACGATACCCAAATTCGGAACACTGTGGGGATGGCGTGACAATAAAGGACAACCGTTAACCGTGGCGGACAAACGGTATCCTTACTGCATTAACCTGAAATGGGGACAACAAATGAGCATCGACCGCTGACCATATTCACAACGCGGGATTTTATCAATTTGTCATCGGTCAATCCTTCGGGACATTGACCCGTAACGGTAGGAGAGCCCTTGGGCATTGTATCCAGGCCGTTATTGGGGGTCCCTCCAAACATGACCAGTCTTCCGGAATGTTGGCCCAGGACGGTAGGTGAGCCGATGCGGCATGAGACCAGACTGTTAGGGGGTTCCTTCTGACATTAAAGAGGAAGAGGGTCCGAATAAGGGGTACGCAATGCGTGGAACATGGAGTGGTGGTTTGTTCAAAAAGAATCCAACACTTCGGTAGTTGCACCACCGTGGTGGGAGTACGCCAGATGGGCGCATCGGCCTGATCACGAATCATTCTTTCTTCCAGATAGGGCCTCTCTGGTGAGGGCTGGAAATGGGGAGGAACAAGGTTTCGTGATTCTAGGGGCTGAACCCTAGGCGAAATGTTTGGGTGTCTCTATGTATCCCACGTGATGATGGGAATCAAGCCACACGTAGTTCTGGAAGCGCAGTTTAACGTCATGTAGGATGAGGAGGGGCCTAACCGTGTTGGTACACATCCTGCCAAAACTACTAAGCCCACGTGAGTCGTACTCGGTGTGGGAAACAAGTAGCAGTGGTGGGAATTTCCCGACACAAAGGGGGCAGGTTAGGGCAAAGGGACACTCGGTGACCACCTGCCCAATGACACTAACACGATCATTTAGCGCACCTAGATGCGCGAAGAGAAAGAGCCGAGTATGACGGAATTCCACTTGAACTTGAGGAAGTGGAATTGTGTGAATCATGGTGCTCGAGATTCAGATCACAGTGATGGTGGCGTGACGATGGAGGATTACTGCTGACCATGTTCGCAACACAGCATCCTGTCGCATTAGCCTAAAATGGGGACAAACACATGAGGGTCGACCGTTGACCATGTTCGAAACACGGGACCATGTCACAAATGTTATCAGATATCCGTAGGGACGTTGGCCCGAAACGATTGAAGGGACCTTAGATCCAGCATTCATGGAGAGCCCTTAAGCTTAGTATCCACGTCGTCCGAGGGTCCTTTTGGATGTGGAAGAGGATGAGGATCCAAATAGCGAGCTCATGAAGCATGGTCATGGGATGAGGGGAATGTTCCTGTGAAAATCCCACGCTTCGGGCTCTTTGTCAAAACATATCTGAATACGGCAACGAAACTTATTAGAGAGAGGGAGCATATTCCTTTCCCTTGGGGTGATCTTAGTTTAGGGTCATAGGATTCGGACCATGGATGGGAAAAGGGATCAGGGGATGCATGACATCAAAATCTGACGTGAATGGGGACATAGTCCTACTTACCATGCGTTCTCTGGGGAAATGCTCGAGTCGAGGGACCGATCACCAGGGATAGGCTGGGCCCACGGGGAAGTACCCGGGCTCTCCTACGTATCTCATAAGGATGAGAACCAAGCCATACGTAGTTCTGGAAGTGACATGGTAGGATACTAGTGCCAGGGGAAAAGGGGAGTGCGGACGTGGCCCTTGCACTAAAGAAGCGGAATTTGATGTATCTTGTTTGTTCTTTAAGGTGAATGGTTTTTTTTTGTGAAGCGACCGGCCTAGAATAGTAGGCCATGATGTCGCCACAAGAATCAAGTCGTGATGGGCGTTGAAAAATGGCATGGAACGTGACCAATACCCAACGTGATGTCCTCTATAATGAGGTCACCACAATGCGGTGCCGTTTTTCGTCGTGCGGCCAGGACGATAATGTCACAGTTTAGGGTCGTATGATTGGACCAAGCATGCATTTTATCGTCATGCAGTGCGGATGTAGCAGAGACGATGCTATGCGGGAAATGTGCGCAGTGTTATAAAACACAATTGATAGAGACATGATCCCACATCAAATTGTACGCCATCCGGAGAGGGAAACCTTAGGCCGAGGGGCCTACACAGAGGTGAAACATGGAGAGAGACTGGCTTCCTGAATGGGTTGTACCCAGAGACAGGGCGTCTGGGCGGTCCTACGTGTCCCATGAGGATGGGAATCAAATTGAACATAGTCCCGAATGGATCTTAGTTTATGGTCTTAGAGCTCGGACCATGAGAGCCCCAAAGGGCTCCAGATCGCAGCTTTCTCCCCCTAGCATGCAAAGGTGCACTGAGGGATAACGCCAAAAGTGTCGAGATTCCACCTGGACATGATGGGGTGGAAAATGATGTGAATCATGCAACCAACATTCAAGGACTGAAGGGGCTGGCGTGACGACAGAGGATTACTGCTGACCATGTTCGCAACACAGCATCCTGTCGTGTTAGCCTGAAATGAGGACTAACAAAACGAGCATCGACCGCTGAAAATATTCGCAACGCGGGATTTTATCGATTTGTTGTCCGAAACCCTGGGGGGGTGTTGGCCCGTATCGGTAGGAGAGCCCTTGGGCGTAGTATCCAGGCCGTTCTTGGGGGTCCCTCCAGGTGTGAAAGATGATGGAAGTCTGAATGGAGGGGAACACGAAGCTTGACAAGTGGAAGGAACTTGATCAAGTTGAATATGACACTCTTGGTCCTAGACTAGAGTGATCTTAATACATGGGTGAACCACTGTAGGGAGTCAAGGGACTCAACCTTGAGGGTGATCGAGAGATGGAAGATTCCCAGGGGAAGGGGGCATGGTGCCCAAAACCTTGTATCATACCTACACATCCCCCTTCTGGAGAGGGATAAACCAAGTGGCCTAGGTGACTGGGAGATCAGGAGATCACCAGGAGGTGGGGCTGGACCCGAATCTTAAACATCCAGGTGGTCCTACGTATCCCATTAGGATGGGAATCAATCCACACGTAGTTCTGAAGGGTGCCTTTTAACGTCATGCAGGACAGGGAATAGGAGGACTGAACCTCAGAATGGGGCGTGCGTGGTGCAGCTATTGCAAACCCGACGTGAATGAGGACGTAGTCCTACACTGCGCCACGCAGCCCTGTGATCAGGGTCCCAAAGGTAGGATTAGAGAGGTAAATTTGCTGAACTCAAGCTGGGTCTGGAGACAAGGGGTCTTGAACGTAGTTCCAGATGAGAGTCTTAGTTTATGGTCTTAGAGCTCGGACCGTGGATGGTGACAACTCCCGAGTAAGCACAGATGTTAACCCAATCCCTAAGCCCACGTGAGATAAACTCGGTGTGGGAAACAAGGGGGGTATCCCCATTGCAATACTTGGGGCGTCCATCAAAGGGGAGTCAGCAGAGAGTTCCGAAAGACACTTTTGACGTAGCTTGTTCCCCCAACGCGCAGATGTGCATGGGGGAAAAGTACCAAGAGTCCCGAGACTCTACTTGGACATGATGCAGTGATGAAGGGTGTGAATTGTGTACCCGACATTTCGGTTTAATGGGTTAGCGTGGCGATAGAGGAAGACTATTAACCACGGTGGAAACATAGCGTCCATATCACGTTATCCTGAGGTGGGAACAACAAACGAGCATCGACCGCTGACCATATTCTCAACGCGGGATTTTATCGATTTGTTGTCCGAAACCCTCGGGGGCGTTGGCCCGTATCGGTAGGAGAGCCCTTAGGCATTGTATCTCGGCCGTTCTTGGGGGTCCCTCCAGGTGTGAAAGATGATGAAAGCCCTGATGCGAGGATACGCAAAGCCTGGAAAGCGGGTGCGGACGTGTCCGAGTAAAGCTTGGCATTCCATGTGATAAACCAGAGTACTCTTAAGCACATTGGTGAACCGCCAAAAAAAGGGATCGATGAAACAACTCAGTAGGGGGGGGGGAGCATGGCGTGGTCATTACGAGATCGTATGAATGAGGACATAATCCCACACCACACCATATGGTCCCCTCATAAAGGAAGGATAGGCCAAGGGGCCAAGATGGGATGACGATTCCCGAGAGATGGGGCTGGACCCGAATCTTGGACATCCAGGTGGTCCTACGTATCCCATTAGGATGGGAATCAAGGCACACGTAGTTCTTGAGATGTAGTTTAACGTCATACTGGACGAGGAGGGGAGTAATATACTCCGAAACAAGGGAGGTGTGCGGTATGGCGAAGAAGCTGATGTGAATGAGGACGTAGTCCTACACCACACCATACACCCTGGGTAAGGGGGGACCTGGTCCATGGCCCGGAAAGGCCAAGGGGCCTAAGGTCAACATCAGTCTGGAAGACCTGACTGGCTTGCAGTTTAACGTCTTACATGAGGACGAGGATCGGGGACCCGAGGAGGCCAAGGGGCCTGAGGCTGGGGCTCGTAAGGGGAGTCATGTGGCATGGTACGTGATCCCGACGTGAATGAGGACGTAGTCCTACACCGCACCTGTACACCCTTATGAGGAATCCTGGGCCGTGGCCCGGAGAGAAGGGGATGTTATCAGAGAAAGGCCTGACTGGTTTGCAGTTTAACGTCTTACATGAGGACGAGGGTCGGGGACCCAAGGAGGCCAAGGAGCCTGAGGCTGGGCCTCGTAAGGGGAGTCGTACGGCATGGTACGTGATCCCGACGAGAATGAGGACGTAGTCCTACACCGCACCTGTACATTCTAGGTGAGAAATTGGGTAGAAGGCCCAGGGGGCATAAGATCAGGCATCAGTCAGGAAGGCCTGACTGGTTTGTAGTTTAACGTCTTACATGAGGACGAGGGTCGGGGACCCGAAAAGGCCAAGGGGTCTGAGGCTGGGCCCCGTAAGGGGGGTCGTACGGCATGGTACATGATCCTGACGTGAATGAGGACGTAGTCCTACACCACACCGTACACTCCTATGAGGAATCGGGGTCGTGGGACCGATCTCTAGCACCACCTGGGGGAAGTTCGTCGCCTCGGGATGGGGCAGAATGAATCACTATTCTTGATGCTTGGGACATCTCGGGATGGACCCAAAAATCCAGGACACTGTTGACCATATTCGAAACACAGCGTTCCTATGGTGACCCGCATGGGGGAAACAAATGAGCGTCGACTGCTGACCAAATTCGTAACGTGGGACTTGTATCGATTTGTTGCTTGAAAACCCTCGGGGGAGTCTTCCCGTATCGGTAGGAGAGCCCTTGGACATTGTATCCAGGCCGTTATTGGGGGTCCCTCCGGGTGTGAAAGGTGACAGAATCCCAGTCAAGGAGTGGGTGAAGCTTAGTTTCATCCATCCACGAAAGGGGCAAACACCTCCAGGGGGAATGTGCAGCCGGGTCGAGACTTGCTCGACATGGGTCGGGGCAAAAGTGTGCACCCTGCCATGTCTTGACCCGAGGGGATGATTTTTGCTTTTGGGATGGGCCAATGGACGAAATGCCCGGGCGTGCCTACGTATCTCATAAGGATGAGAAGCAAGCCATACGTAGTTCTTGAAGTGCAGTTTAACGTCATGAAGGACGATGGGAAGCACCTCATTTGGGGATATGTACGGTACGACAAGTAATCCGACATGAATGAGGACGTAGTCCTACACCATACCGTACAACCCCGCAAGAGGGTAAGTCGGGAAGAAAAGAAAAAAAGGGGCATAGGGGCCAAACCGCGGTCAAGGAGACCTGACTGGCTTGCAGTTTAACGTCTTGCAGTAAGGACGGGGTCGGGGGACCGAGGAGGCCAAGGGGCCTGACTGGCTTGCAGTTTTAACGTCTTGCAGTAAGGACGGGGTCGGGGGCCCGAGGAGGCCAAGGGGCCTGACTGGATTGCAGTTTAACGTCTTGCTGTAAGGATGGGGCCGGGGGCCCGAGGAGGCCAAGGGGCCTGACTGGCTTGCAGTTTAACGTCTTGTAGTAAGGACGGGGCCGGGGGCCCGAGGAGGCCAAGGGGCCTGACTGGCTTGCAGTTTAACGTCTTGCAGTAAGGACGGGGCCGGGGGCCCGAGGAGGCCAAGGGGCCTGAGTGGCTTGCAGTTTTAACGTCTTGCAGTAAGGATGGGGCCGGGGGCCCGAGGAGGCCAAGGGGCCTGACTGGCTTGCAGTTTAACGTCTTGCAGTAAGGACGGGGCCGGGGGCCCGAGGAGGCCAAGGGGCCTGACTGGCTTGCAGTTTTAACGTCTTGCAGTAAGGATGGGGCCGGGGGCCCGAGGAGGCCAAGGGGCCTGACTGGCTTTCAGTATAACGTCTTGCAGTAAGGACAGGGTCGGGGGCCCGAGGAGGCCAAGGGGCCTGAGTGGCTTGCAGTTTTAACGTCTTGCAGTAAGGACGGGGCCGGAGGCCCGAGGAGGCCAAGGGGCCTGACTGGCTTGCAGTTTAACGTCTTGCAGTAAGGACGGGGCCGGGGGCCCGAGGAGGCCAAGGGGCCTGAGGCCGAGCCTCGTAGAGGGGGGGCGTACGACATGGTACATGATCCCGACATGGATGAGGATGTAGTACTGCACCACACCGTACGCCCCTGGTAAAAGATTGGGCGGAGAGGTCCGAGAAGGCCAGGGGGCCTAAAGTCAGGGATCAGTCAAGAAGGCCTGACTGGCTTATAGTTTTAACGTCTTTCAGTAAGGACGGGGATGCCGTTTTAGGGTCGTGCGGGACCTTTCGTAGTTTAGGGTCGTGCTGGACCATCTCGCAGTTTAGGGTCGTGCAGGACCCTTTTGCAGTTTAGGGTCGTGCAGGACCCTCTCGCAGTTTAGGGTCGTGCAGGACCACTTTTTCCCTAGGCAAAGTATCGCTTGAGGAATTTGGCATTGGTAGGATGGGTTATACGCTCTCCATCCGTGGTCACCAAAGAGTATGATCCATTGGGGTAAACCTTATGGATGATATAAGGACCTTCCAATTTGGGTTCTAACTTGGGCGGTTTCCTACCGGGAATCATTGGCGCTCGAAGGGCCAATACCAGGTCACCCTGAAGAAAAGAGCAGAGACGAACCTTCTTGTCAAAGGCTCTCACTATCTTGTCCTGATGTCTTTCCAGATTGTTCAGGGCACGGAGCCGGTTCTCGTCTAGTGCTTCCAACTCAGCTAGACGGATCTCGGCTACCTCATCTGATGTCTGGTGATCATAAACTGCAGTGCGCAGCGACGGCAGCTGGATCTCAATGGGTAGGACGGCCTCAGCTCCATACACCAGGGAATATGGGGTCACTTGGGTAGAGTTGCGAGTCGTCATCCGGTAATCCCAGAGGGCGTTGGGGAGCTTGTCCGGCCAACTCTTCTTGTTCTGACCAACCATCTTCTGCAGAATGTTAGAGAGGGTCTTGTTGAACGCCTTGATCTGTCCATTCGCCTGCGCGTGGTAGCGGGAGGTATGGTTCGACCGGATGTTGTACTTAGCGTACAATTTCTTCAATTCAGCTGCTCGGAAGTTGGTGCCGTTATCGGTGAGGACAGCGTGAGGGACTCCAAACCGGTGGATAATGTTGGATCTCACAAAGTCAACGATGGAACGGGCCTTGACCTCTTTGAGCGGAACTGCTTCTGCCCACTTGGAGAAGAAATCTGTAGCAGTCAAGATGAACCTGCACTGGCGGGCTGTTGCCGGCAGATACGGTCCCACTACATCAAGTCCCCATACCGCAAATGGCCAAGAGTACTTGGTGGGGTGGAGGGGTTCTGGCGGCCGATGCAAGAAGTTGGCGTGTACTTGGCACGTGTGGCATCTCTTGGCGTATCCAATACAATCGTGGATCATGGAGGGCCAGAAGTACCCTAACCTCCAGATATCGCTGGGACAGCTTCGGCCCAGCTTGATGGGCGCCACAGGAACTGGCGTGAACCTCTTGAATAACTTGAGGTATCTCTACTCCTTGGATGCAACGGAGGAGGACACCATCGAAACTCCGTTTATAGAGGGTCTGCTCAAGACTGGGGCCGCTCTGGAGGGTAAATTACAGCGCGCGGCGTCGTATTCGCTCGCGTTCGGCCCGGTCGTCCGGGAGCTTACCATTTTGGAGATACTCGACAAAAGGTGCTCTCCAGTCGGGGGTGGTTTCAACCACTGCGTCTGACGAACCTGGGACTCCCGATATGGAGGGTCTGGCGGTGAGATGACTTACCCGCAGGCTATCACGGTCCTCTTGGGTGACGGGAGCAATGACTCTCCGGTGGGCCACGTGTATGACCAAATCATCTTGCTCGGGTTCTGCGAGCGACGCGGCTAAGCCAGCCAGGGCGTCCGCTTGTCCGTTCTGCGATCATGGGACATCGGTAACCTCTGGCCGAGGAGAGAACTGAGCCATTAAGAGGAGGGTGTACTCCAGCAATGGTGTAAGCTCTGGCTTCTTGACGACGTAGTTCCCATTAACCTGTCTGATTACCAGCTCGGAATCTCCTTCACATGTAGATGGGGAACATGGATCTCAAGGGCCAACTCGAGGCCGTTGATGAGAGCCTGGTACTCTGCCTCGTTGTTTGTACAACCTTCTGACAACAGGAATGAGTACGGAAGGAGGGCTTGCGCCTGGGTAATGAAAACAATACCCAGACCCACTCTGTTGAGCTTGGGGTCGTTGAGCCTTCTACCGGTGGGGCTCTGGGAGGTGCCGTCGAAATGCATTTTCCAACATGGGACAACATGATCGACTGAGAGGATCGTCTCGTCGGGGAAATCCAGGTCCAGGGATTGATCCACGGAGGTTGGATGGGCAGCTAAAAAGTCTGCCAATGCCTGTCCCTTAATGGCCTTCTGAGTTATAAACTTGATATCAAACTGCTGGAGAATCACCGCCCACCGTGCTAGTCGGCCAGTCAGCATGGGGCGGTTCAGGATGTACTTCAGCGGATCTACCCGAGAGATCAATTGTACCTCGTGGTGTTGCAGGTAGTGCCGCAACTTCTGCACAGCAAAGACGAGCGCAAGGCAGCTCTTTTCGATAGGGGAGTATCTGACCTCCGTATCGAGAAGCATGCGGCTGAGATTGTAGAGACTGTTCTCAGTGCCCTCGTTATTCTTCTGGGCGAGCAGTGCACTGAGGGATCTCTCCAGGGCGGTCACGTAAAGGACCAGCGGCTTTCCGGAGATGGGTGGCATCAAGACCGGAGGTTGGAGCAGATACTGCTTGATTTCCTCGAAGGCGGCCCAACACTCCTCATCCCATTTGTAGGCAGCGTCTTTCTTCATGATCCGGGAAAAGGGCTTACACTTGCCAGCCAAATTCGCAATGAATCGGCGTATATAGGCTAAGTGGCCTTGAAGGCCTCGCAGCTCCCGAATATTGCTCGGGGGAGGCATTTGGCTGATGGCCTTGATCTTCTCTGAGTTGATCTCGATACCTCGGTATCTGACAACAAAGCCTAGAAACATCCCGAAGGTGACTCCGAAGGCACACTTCAACGGGTTCATCTTCAGGTGACGGGAACGGAGGAAATCGAACACTTTCTCAAGGTCTTTGAGATGGTCCTGGTGCTGGCGTGATTTGACTACAAGGTCATCCACGTAGCATTCCACCAATGTCCCGAGGATCGGTTTGAATATGCGATGCATGGCCCTCTGATAAGTGGCACCTGCATTCTTCAAACCGAATGGCATTACCTGGTAGCAAAAGATACCCTGGGGATCCCTGAAGGTAGTGGACTCCTCGTCTTCGGGGGCCATCCGGATCTGGTTATACCCGGAATACCCATCCATGAAAGCGAGGGCTTGGAATCCGGTCGTGGTGTCAATCAACAGCTCCGTCCCCGGGAGTGGAAAGTCATCCATTGGGCAGTGGCGATTAAGATCGCTGAAGTCGATACAGACTCTGATCTGCCCATTCTTCTTCCTGACTGGCACAATGTTGGCAAGCCACTTGGGGTACTGGACCTCCTTGACGAAGTTGGCTTTGATTAGCTTATCAACTTCGGCCTCATCCATAGCGCCATAGGAAGGGTGCATCTTCCTGGGGGGCTGCTTGAACCCACGATGTTTTGCTGGGAGGCCCAGACGGTGGACGGCCACTTGGGGATCCAGCCCTGACATCTCATCGTAACTCCAGGCAAACACATCGCGGTGCTGTTTGAGGAAGTCTACGTACTGCTGCCGCTCCTCGAGAGACATGGCCGCACTGATCAATGTGGGTCATGGATCTGCCTCGCTACCAAGGTTCACCTCTACCAGTTCATCAACCGTGGTAGAGACGCCTTCTTCAAAGTCTGGGGGAGCATCCTCGAAGTCTTCCTCCCCAGCCGTGAGGGGACTTCCCGTGACGGAAGATACTTCTGGGCTCTCAAAACCTGAGGGGCAGCTGGTGCCGGCTTGGGCAGCAGCGGTCATCACATCCGGAGACTCACTTGTCGTTGAGACCGTATCAATGAATGCATTTGATCCTATCCCATCTGGCCTTCGGCCTATGGGGCCACGTTTGATAATATCAAAGCAGTGGTGACGCGTCGGCCTGAGTCGGTTAATTCCAGCCTGACGAAAGAGACACGTATGGCGCACCGCCGTTGTCATCAGCTTGACGTCCCTGTACCGTACAGGGGTAGGAGGTTCCGGGATGACCCGAGCCTGGTTGATGTAGGAGTACGAGGTGATTTTCCGCCGTCACTTGGACACGGGAACATGACTTCCTTGCGTACCCGAAACAACGAAACATTGTCCCATGTCGGGGGTCGTGGCCTCCAACCGGTGGATCGGGAGGATGTAGGCGTAGTCCATGCTTTCCCAGGGATCACTTGTGATCGAGGCAGGCTCATCCTCGCTTACCAGGATTTGCTTGTCCTTACTTTTGCAATAACCCGCATCCAGATAGTGGGCCTCACAAGAAGCGAAAGGGGACGCGTCTCCTTGGATCACACCTACTCGACCGTTGAGCGAGTACTTAAGGCACTGGTGATACGATGAGGGGACCGCTGCATGCAGATGGAGCCATGGCCTACCCATCAATGCGTTGTAGGCGGTGTCTTGAGAAACAACCATGAACTCGGTGCTGGCAATTAAGCCACCGAACTGAGTCTTCAGGAGGATCATGCCGACTGGGGTTTTCTCTGTCCTGTCGTACCCCTGGATCCTGAGGTCAGAGGGAGTTAAATCACCTTCAGACAGACCCAGCTTTCGCAGCGTCCGGGTCAGAATTAAGTTGATTCCAGAACCCGTTTCAACGAGGCATCGGCGGACTTCCACACCGTTGAAGTGGCCAGTGATATACAGTGGGAGAATGTGCCCCTGTATAGGGGGGTCCTCATCTTCGCTGGAGAACGAGATAACCGCCTGACATTCGGCGTTTTCAATCGTCTCGGTATGGAAGGCTTCCGCAGCTGCTACTTCCGTCTCGAACTGGAGAGGGCTCCTTAGGGCCTCGGCAAGTGCCTCGCGCATTTCAGATGACAGGCGAAGGGCCTCGAGGATGGAAAGCCTCACCGGGATGCCGGCCAAATGCTTCAGAACATCGTACTTTCGTGCCAAACGCGAACCTCTTCTTACAGGAAGTCGTTCGGCATTTGGATGCACAGCGGGTCCGGCTGGCTAAACCGGCGAGTAACTAGTACTGGGTACATCTTGCTGCCTACCAGTAGAAGCCTGAAGAGTAGTCGCCGGACTAAGATCGGACAGCGGAGGCTGGCCTGTCACCGGGAAAGACTGGCTGGGATACGAACGAGGCGGCTCCCCCCGATCCAGCAGCACGAACGATGGTGCAGGTAGAGCCGAGGGTGCTGGATGGGTCTGCGCGTGCTGAGATCTGCGCTGAGCCTGCTGCCTGGTCTCGGTAGCGTGCACGGCTTGGCCGTAAGCACCTGCTGACGTACCTTGATGACCGGCGCGATTGTGATTCCGCTGACGTTGACGTCGGCTAGAAACGTTGGGGAGGTCTGCCTGGGGTTCCCCCTCGTCGGGGGTCATATAGGGCTTTACCAGCTCCACGGTGTTAACCGAAGCGTACCCTTGACTGTCGCTCGAAGATTCATCCACCGCTGGGTTGATTCTGGGAGGAATGCCCATTTCGGGAGGCATAAAGTCACCGAGAGTGCGGGATGACGACGACACTGGCGGTGCACGTTTCTTCTTCTTGCGTCGCCGCTGCTTGCCCTTTTGGGCAGAGGTCGACTGTGAAGACGATGCTGAGGCACCAGCTACTTCTTCTGAAGGTTCCGACTGCTTCAGGCGTGCCCGGATGATACCCTGGGCACGAATGATGGTTTATCGAGCCATCCAGTTGTCGTATTTCTGGGACCCGCGGCTAGGGACCTGCTGCCACTCACCATCGCCGTCGCTGCCGATTCCTGATCCCGCAAAGACGCCTGCCACTTGCGCTGGCGCTGGTCCCAACTTGACTATGTTGTTGTTGACCTGGTCCTGAAGCCAGTCTTTAAACACATAGCATCGTTTGAGGGTGTGCCCCAGGATCCGATGATAAGGGCAGTAGTTGGGGTGATTGGTGAGATGCGCCTCTGCCGGCCTTCTGCATTCAGGAAGACGCACAATCCCTTGCTCTAGAGCACTTCGGAAGTAGCCAGGGACCTGATTTTCATTGAACGAATAGGTCTAGTACCTTCTTTGCGAATAGAGGGCCCTGGGGGCCTGGTCCTATCGAGGGACCGGAGGGGACTACCGAGGAGGCGACGCCTGGTTGTCTCGTCTAGGTGGCGGTGGCGCATTGCCTGGGGGAACCTGTCGGTTCTGAGGCGGTCACTACTGGGCAGGAGCCTACGCTAGAGGTGGAGGACCTCTGCGGGGATGCGGGGGTGGTGCCGCCAGCAGCAATTCCAGCCGCCTCGGGGCGTCTATTTGAGCCACCGCTGCGGGTTCAGCCCTGGAGGCCCTCCTAGCTGGGATCATAGGGGGCAGCAAACGTGCCTGACTAGCCTGTTGCAGGGCCTCCTCGAGGCGCTGGGCCTTATCCGAGAAATCTATGAACCCTCCATGGTAGTTCTGGGTAATCAAAAAGGGTACTAGATCTGTCTTGACGTTCCCCACACACATCGTCAGTAATTTCTCCTGATTCAGTGGCATATCGAGGGAATACATAAGTCCTTTCCACCGGGCGATGAAGTCTGCAACCCGCTCATCAGGCCTCTGTTTGCACTTGAAGAGGTCTGGAATGCTGGTCTTTCGTGTGGTGGAGCTGAACTGGTACAAGAACTGCCGGCGAAGATCCACCCAACCGGTCACCGATCTGATAGGGAGCTGGTTGTACCAGACGAATGCTAGACCTTCCAATGTCTGTACGAATCATCGGAGCTTGGCGGCTTCTTGCTGAGCCGGGGTCCCTAGCTTGGGGCCACACCTGGAAGTGAAATGAGCCAAGTGCTGGGGTGGGTCCCCTGTCCCGTTAAAAGGCGAGAAAGTGGGGTTCCCAAAACCCGAAGGCACGGGCATATCATCCACCCACGCGGGATAAGGCTTTCCATCTGGTGGGACCGCCACCTGCCGTGTTTCCAACGCCTCGAGGCGGGCTGTGAGTGCCGCAATAAGGTCCTCCGGGTGGGGGTCCCTGTCTTGACGGGGATCCCTAACCACAAGCGCATTTCCAGGTTCTTCAACACGGTAGACGGCTTCGGCTGCTCGCGGGTCGACTGGCTGGACGACCTGCTGGGCGACTGGGGGAACCCGGGTCGGATTCTTCAGATTGCCCCGTCGCTCAGGGGGGTTTGGCGAGACGTATCGCGCCCTCTTGCCGTATGTTCCGGCTTCCGCCATGTCCGCGGAAGTAACATGATCAGGGTTGCCCAGAGGCATCTCGCCGGGGGGAAGTTGTTCTTGCCCCTACTACCCCGGCCTGGGATTACCATAGTCGGGTCGTCGCACTGCGGCGCGTTCAGCCAAGAGTTCGTCAACCAGCCTCTTCTGCTCAGCAAGCTGCTGGCGTAACGTGGCCTCCTCAGGATCTTCGTCCATTTTCTGCATAGATGCGGATGGTTCGGAGTGCTTGACTATTCCGACGCGCTTCTTACCCTTGCCAGTGCTTCGACCGAGTGCCAGCGACTCGGTGGGTACGGGGAGGCCTAGCAGGTTCCTCTGATGACGGGTAACTCTCCCTGACGGGTCGAGAAGCGGCGGTACGCCCTCGGATGGTAAGTCTCCATCAAGGAACTCAAGCTCATATTCCTTATCCACAACGTCGGCCATGTGGACTGTGACCCCTCTTGAGGGCATATCCTCAATGTCGCATAGCGAATCGGGATGTCGTCGGATAGGGTCGAAGAGGAGAGCGGCATAGCGTCCCCAACCACGGACTTGCACATGGGGGGTGGCTTCACTGACGATTCTGCGGAGTTCTTTAAGACTCTGAACGCATTTTCGTTGAAGGGCGCTCTGGTGGCCTGGCGACTCAGGGTGCTGGGCTGCAAGAAGTGCGGCTGCATCGATCAGGCGGCATTGCTCGCCGATTTCTTCGAAGTGCTCATGACTTCTGGGGTACACCACCCGTTCAAAACGGAGGCAGAAGTGTGTCACCCACAGGGTTCGACAAAGTCACCCCACATTTTCAGGGGTAAGAGACTCTGGTACGCGGATATTCAGTGCCGCCGTAGGCCAGAACTTCTCCGGGAAGTAATCCGCTGCAAGGATACTCCAGAAGCTCCTAGGCTCGGACTTAGGGTCTGGCCTTGTGTTGCCCCACTCGTCAACCGGGGGCGGCTAAGGAACCGGAAGCGGTACCGAGGCGGACCTTTGGGATAATAAGCTCGGCGGTGGAGAATACGGCAAACGAGCTGAATGGCCGCCGAATTCAAGGCCATCCTCCGAAGAGTGAGGTGACCTGGCCACGATGTCACGATACGACAGGCTGATAATCACAGCTTCCGGAATAGGAGCCGCAGCTACCAGCGATGGGTCGTGTCGTCACTCTACCGTCGTGGGCCCCCAAAATAACTCTACGTGATCCTTGGTAGAGGTAGATGGCTCTTCTGGTGACAGGGGCGATGATTGCGTGGCCGATACCTGCGGAATTCCCAGGATTTATTCCTCCTGGATGTACCTACGGAGAGAGACGGGAATCCGGTGGGCCTCAAATTCTGGGGGAACGAGGCTGATGCATCTGGTTCCTGCCCCAGTCCTTGATACGGAGGATCTGGGAGAAGGTTCCATCGCTGAATCGCATTCCGCTTCTGAATCGGAGAAGCCGGCAGGTTTGATCTCCACCTGGGCCTTCCCAGGATTCTTCTTGTGGCGGTGACGACCCGCTCTTCTGCCCCTGGGTGGCTCTTCGGGACAGGGTTGACCCCTATCAGGCAGCCTTGGGGCGGCGCTGGCGCCGTTGCGGAGTGGGCCCCCACCCGAGACAGCCGGGGTGCGAGGGGCACCAGGGCAAATGTCAAAGGGTACATGGGGAGGACCTCCATGAATAGTACCCATGTGGGCGGGGCCTCTGTTAGAACTGGCAGGAGCATGGGGAAGACCTCCATGGTCGATGCGAGTGGAGCGAGGAGGACCTTTTCCAGTTGCAGAGAGGACGTAGGGAGGCCCCCCATGTTGGAGGAGGACCGGATGGACGGTGCCTTTAGTAGGATGAACTTCATACCCTGTACAGCGGGCGCGGGAAATGTCTCCGCACTGAGCGCCACCGCCGCGGGGCAGGTCTTCCTGCAGGATGGGGGCAGCACGAGGCATGCCTCCATGACGAACCTCGGAGCAGGGAAGGCCCATGCTCTGTGGAGTAATGGTACGGGGAGGACCTCCGCACGGGGTGGCATCACCGCGGGCTAGCTCGCGGCGATCACCACTAGGGCCTGCAACCCGGAGAGTCAACCCAGCCTGACCATGGGGCGGTTGGGGTCTCAATCTTGGTTGGGTGAAGGGGTGCCCCTGATCAATGTACGTGGGGGCTTCATAATGTACGTCGGCGGTGGCTCGGGCCACTGTAGCTGTCGACGTGGATGCGCCTGAGCGAGCGTCCTCAGCTCGGGCCCGGCGGTGACGTCGGGTCAGGCGACCCGGTGCAGGTGGTGCAGGAACGTAGTCTGCCTGCTCTTCCTGCGGGGCCGGACGGAGGCGGTGACGCGGCCGGACGGGAGCTCTCGCCTGGGGGCCCCGGGTCGGGGCCCTGAGCGGACTGAGCCGGACCGCGCCTTCCTCTTCAGCGTAAGGCGAAGAGTCATCAAGGCGTTCCGGGGATAGGCTCCTGAAACGGTTGAATGTTGGGGTGGGGAGCAGGGGCTCCCTACGCGGCCTGTTAGGGCGGCATTGACGGCGGGGCCTAGAGGCCTCCAGGTCCAGGCGGGCCATATCCCGGGTTGGGATGACCCCTTCTTCCTCATACCTGCGCACGAGGCTGTTGATCACCCTTCGTTGGATGATCTCTGATGGGGAAAGGGGACGTGGGAGTCCCTTATTCCGTGACGTGGCAGCCATCGTGGCGGTAGTGGCGCCATGTGGAGTGGCCGTCGTGGTGTTTCCCCTGCCCCTACGCGGGCGAGGAGCGGATGGTGACCGCATCTCCGAAATAGCAACCTGGTTCCTGGGAAATGAAGGGATCAACTCATCAGTACTGAGAGGAAAAGGATTGATAGCCAGTGCCCTAGCGTTCTTCCATCCTCCATGTCTGTGAGAAGGATCCACGCCAACAAGCTTCAGAGTGAAGTGCCCCACATTCTACTACCCCGACTTCCGGTGAGTTCCACGACAGGCCCGCTATTTGATTGGCAGGACCAGGCATCAGATATCTGGATCCGGTGACACGTCAATCTACTGGTGTCTCGAACGCTACTAATCTCCATATTGAGGAGAAGAATTTCACGTCGGGTTCACCATTTCTGTTTCCGACGCTTTCTCTGGGGCGCGCGCATCCGTCTACGGAGGACGCGCGGCTTTGTTGCCCCACATTCCCGCTTTCCAAAGGCGGGCAGCATTCGCTCCTTATTCAGGGACGTCTGCTCCTTGATCGAAACGGGATGATGGGATGTCGGTTCTTCCTCCTGTGGATTCCTCCTCAGAACTCATCACCTAGTCCGGGTCTCCCTTATAGATTTAATACGTAGTTCGTGAAACTCATCCCAGTACCATGTTTCCATGGACACTGGTTAATTACACTGCTTCTGTCAGGACATTCCAAAGGGTCTAGTCAGGGGAGTAGTCACGTTGAGGCATCAGTAGCGTGTCTGGATGCTGGGGTACCTGGCATGTCTGTCTGTTATCCTTGATCACAAGGCTTCTCGAGGGCGTGGAAGCCCGAGGCATCCCACATCGGGCGCGGGGAATTACATGTCGTAGACACATATCTGAGGTTTTCCTCAGCTTCCCGTGCTCAACACAGGGTATGCCGCGAGTTTAACGTCCAGCGGAGACAGATCATCCCAACCAGAGCATTAGCTGGGATAAATCGGATTGAGGGATCCTCCTTGAAGGGATATCGACACCGGGGCTAGCCCGTGGGCGACAGTGAATGGAGTAGAAGGAGAGTGAAGTGGAACCATCGCAGGGGGGGGGCGACAGTGAAGTTGGTATTGAGCCTTGACGAGGCTTCCTACGTATCCCCGTGGTAGGGAATCAAAGTCCGCGTAGTTCGGGATGGTGCCGGTAAACCGACGTGAAGCTGGACCTGGGCCCAATGAATGTCGTCAGCGTACCGACGTGAAGGTGGACCTTGGTCCGATGGGCATCGTCAGCGTACCGACGTGAAAGATGGACCATGGTCCGATGGGAGTTGGGCTTGAACCTCTGGGAGGATTCCTACGTACCATGCCTTGACATGGATCAAAGACCTCGTAGTTCAAATGGGGCTTTGTCAGTGAACCGACGTGAAAGTAGACCTTGGTCCACTATTGGTGGGCTTGAACCTCATAAAGGTTTCCTACGAACCATGCATTGACATGGATCAAAGACCTCGTAGTTCAGATGGGGTTGGGTCGCAATGGCTTACCACTGGACCAGAATGTAGTTTAACGTCATGCCGGACGAAGATGGGACCCGACGTGAAGAAACGACGGGTGGGTGTGTCGGTGAACCGATGTGAAAGTAGACCTTGGTCCACTATTGGTGGTCTTGAACCTCATAAAGGTTTCCTACGTACCATGCCTTGACATGGATCAAAGACCTCGTAGTTCGGGGTGGTCACAACGGCCTGCCGTCGGACGGGAATTGCAGTTTAGCATCGTGCTAGACGTGAGTGTGCGGATTAACGTCATGTTGGACGTGGGTGTGACCCGACGTGAAGGTAGACTCGTGAGTCCACTATTGGTGGGCTTGAACCTCATAAAGGCTTCCTATGTACCATGCCTTGACACGGATCAAAGACCTCGTAGTTCAAATGGGGTTGGGTCGCAATGGCTTACCACTGTACCAGAGTGTAGTTTAACGTCGTTCTGGACAGGGGTGAAACACGACGTGAATTGGGTGATGGGTGGGCTTGAACCTCGTGGAGGCTTCCTACGTACCATGCCTTAACACGGATCAAAGTCCCTGTATATCAAATGGGTTTGTCGGTGAACCGACGTGAAAGTAGACCTTGGTCCACTATTGGTGGGCTTGAACCTCATAAAGGCTTCCTACGTACCATGCCTTGACATGGATCAAAGACCTCGTAGTTCGGAGAGTACAGTTTAACGTCATGCGGGACGATAGTGAACCCTGACGTGAATAAACGACCGGTGGGCTTGAACCTCATGGAGGCATCCTACGTACCATGCCTTGACATGGATCAAAGACCTCATAGTTCGGATAAGGCGGTCAGGGTCGGTGCTCACTCTAAGCCCACGTGATTCATGCTCGGTGTGAGAAACAAGAGGTTGCAAGGACCTGACGATCACGTCGCGAAGGGTGCGTCTGTGAGAAGCGAAGATGGGCTTACGCGTTGGGCGGCCCATGGTGTTGGGACTTACTCCAGGATGGAGGCCCATAGGGAGGTTCCTCGTTCCATATCACGTCCTCCACCGACCTTGGTGGTGGGGAAGTACGGAGATGCACGGGTGCAATCATCCATACCAAAGGTTAGGGGCTTACGCTCTGAGGCGGCCCTTCCCCTGCGAACATACACCACTCCGACAAGGAGGATCTCATTCCATGTGCGGAAGAGTTCCATTCCCGTGGAGACGAGTGGTGTAAAGAATGTTCGAGCTGGGGGGACCCTTCGTGAGGGAGATGAGGTTGGGTCACAGTTTAACGTCATGTGTTGAGGACGTGGTGCTTGGCAGTTTAACGTCCTACAGCTCGGACGAGGTGGGTTCACTCCACACCCCTAGGGCTTACATAACCGGTACCCTCTGGTCCTTGGGGAAGGGAAGGTGCCGGTAAGGCCATGGTAAAGGGGGGTCGTGGGACGAACCATCGAGGGGTCCACGTTAGCATGGCTATGCGAAGAAGCAATAGCCATTAGCGTGCCTATGCGAAGAAGCATTAGGCGAAGCAACGCTACGGGTGATATTGTCCATGGGACTTTGAAATCACATCGTGCGAACCTGGAGGGCCGCACGGGAAGAGGAATCGCTAAGCAGATGAGTGTACTTTGCGAAGTGGAGTGCCTTGGCCTTAGCATGGGGCATTGGTGTGAGTGGGAGGTGCTTCACGAAGTGGAACAGCATTCGCGGAGCACTGCCTCGCGAAGAATGGGTGCCTCGCGAAGTAGGGTCCTGCGAAGCAGTGTGCTTCGTGAAGTGGAGCAGTCCTGCCTTAGCATAGGGATCAATCGTATGGGTTGGGCGTTTCGCGAAGCACAAGTGCTCCGCGGCTGCCCGGGTTCCCATGGGAATCCCCTTCCTTCGCGAACGCCCTTGAGCTTCGCGAAGGGCATCCCTCTCGGAAGAGGGGCTCAAAACGAGACAAAGCAGAGTCATCTCGCGAAGTAGAAATACCTCGCGGAGCTCATGATTCCAGGGGGGCAAAGCGTGCTTCGCTATTCGGGAGAGGAGAAGCCGAAAGGTCGGATTGTTCGTCTTTTGGACTCAGGGGGAGTCCAGTATTTATAGGGAAGGGGCGCCGCGAAGCAGGGCTCGCGCGCCGCCTCCGGTGCTTCGTGGCGCGCTCGCGAACGTCAAACGGGTTCGCGGAGGATTACCGCCTGTGGGGCTTCGCGGCGGCTCGCGAACGTCAAACGGGTTCGCGGAGTATTACCGCCTCTGGCGCTTCGCGGCGCCGCTATGGTAGGGGCGCTTCACGGCGGGGCTTCGCGGCTGTGCTTCGCGGCTGTTCTTCGCGGCTGTGCTTCGTGAGGCAGCGCGCCGGCTGTCTTTTTCGTTCCTTCCTTTCGGGCCACATTTTTGGCGCCAACAACCACTGATACAATGATTATTTATTATAGAGGACAACATACATCACCGGATAGCATACAGATAATTGTATCCCCCTAAATAATGTGATCACCATGTCTACAAGTTCCATCGAGATCAATCTGTACCAAGATTATCCAACTATGAAGGAGAGGGATAAAACATGGATATAGCATCAAAAAAATATATTGTTCACATAATGGTGAAAATCAACCTTTGGTAAATGTTAGTTGAAGAATCTACAGACGATATAGACTATGAGTTTCCAATTATTATTCCTGGCTGGGATAATGTTAGCTCACCACCTGGGGTACATGACCACCCTGGTGATGTTTAATATGATAATATGATCATCCTTAGCTTTTTTATAAAACCATTAATGGAGTACACCTTACAAGGTGGACTTACTAATTAATATATTACATAGATCATACTCATGATCGAGGTTCTCTTGAATTAGCTCATAGAGGGTGGTGGAGACACCCTCTTCAAATAATGGAGGGGTGACCCCAAAATCCACATGGTCATCTACGGTTAGAAAGATAGTATGAGGAGTAACTAAATAAAGACCAACTATCTAAGGAAAGTAGTTTTCTATACTATGGTTGAAACTGAATCCCATTCAAGGGGCTTCTCTTCTTCTGAAACTATGATGATAGAAGGTTTCAATCCAATTACATTTGTTGGAATTGGATCCATTATTGATTTTATATAAATGGTGGTATGTCCCAATCTATTAATTCATCCCTTCCCTATAGAACATGTGCAGATTACAGGAAACAATGTCCATAGGGAGAACCTATCAATAGTTTATAAGAGTGGGGAAATTTCGTATCACCTAGGATTTTTACATGTAAGGGTACATAGAAATTTAATGAAGTTTATATTTCATATGGATTTCAATGAACATTTTTATTGATACAAAAATGAACCCTCCTAGGTATGACATTGTATCTAATAGCTAATGGGTCAAGATGATGAATTCATCATCAAAGGCTTCCAACCAATATACTATGGTGGTCATAAAATAATGTGTGTGCGCAAGCCCACTAGTCTGAAAATTCATCCCCTATCTCTTATAGTGTCTTAAATCCATTTAGTGTGCATTAAAAGAGTCAAACTAAGATACATCACACTAAATTACCCATTTTTGACCATTGAGAGAGAAATTTTGGAACTAATGATACTTGGAGGGGACTCCCATATGAATATAGAGGAACAAACAACACATAAGAAAGAAATATGTGGTATCCAATGATACTACCATGTATTTAGTTCCTGTTAATATTTTACTGAATTATATATTCAATAAAAACCAAACACATAGTTTATGATCATTCATATCCTGACCATTAATTTTGATGTTTGGGGAATTAATATCTTCTCCAATCATTCCCTTCACAAGAAGTATTCATTATGGAATTATGTTGATCCTAAAATCCATGTCCACCATGTAGGGTAATAACTCCACACCTTCTATTTGGAAAATAAGTTATAGTATCTGTGTGTGCTCTTAAATTGGGGTATAATTATCTTCTCCAGATAACAAGATGATGTTATGAAATTATGCCTTTTCAGCCTCCTATGCATTATAGTATTCCATGATAGGTACATCTACATCGATCTGCAGGAAGATCATAAATTATTTTATAAGGGTGTCCCACATATCTTACCAATAATTTTGGACATTGGGAATATACTGAAAAGGTGCTTTAACACGTCATACTTCCATCCCAATCACATGATTTTTTCCATTGGGTGTTTCCCCATGGTAATGGGAACAATAGACAATTTTGAATACACCATGAGGTTATGGATAGTATAGGTAATACCATATTATATACTATATGATCAACATTGAACTATCTATGATGGATATCAATTGGATAAGTCATTCTTGTGGATGGACGTGGCTGATCATAGTGTGGTTATGGATGATATTCACAATCGACTAAGACAGTTTTCTAGAGTTGAGTACCAGAAAGAAAATGATAGAAGGACAATGCTTGCTGTGTTTTGTGTGAAACCTAATTAATGTTCTTAATGGTATGTATATCCTGGTTGGAGGCACCGACTTGATCATCACATCAACTCACAGACCCTTGGATTTTCATGTCATAGTGTCTTCAAGATGCACATGAGGGATTCATGTCCCATTCTTTATTATCCCGAATTTTTAACAAGTATAAAAACTAAAAAAAATTACATAGACATATTGCTAAAATCAACTGTCAATTTAAGAAGAACTAGGTGGTTCATGATTGTGATTCCCAACTCAAGAGGCACAGAATAACTAAGGGTGAGTTATAGATTTGGACCTAGTATGGGACCCTTACT
The DNA here is from genome assembly GCA_963277665.1 of Viscum album. NCBI lineage: Eukaryota > Viridiplantae > Streptophyta > Magnoliopsida > Santalales > Viscaceae > Viscum > Viscum album. Next base: position 606,797,836 of record OY728129.1, on the reverse strand, counting down.
TCCTTTTCCCTGTCGGTACCCTAGTGTTTATAATAATGTGACGTTCCTACAAAAAAAATTCAAGTTTATGGACAATGACTGGATGAAGTTATCAGTTGCATAATCAATCACATATGACACAATGGGTGATAGAAAATTCCCTATGAGCCAACCAGTTTCCATATTTTCGACCACATGTTAGAAATTCTGATAATAATCAACTAATCCTTCAATTTTATAATCCGGAAAGATACAAGATAAATGTTTTGGGATATCACCCAATTTGACTAGGACATGATCCACATGATCCAATATCCAATAAATTAACACATATAATTCATTGATGCTTCGTACATGGATCAAATCATTTTTCAATGGTTGATAATCTGATGGAATTTGACCTACAATAACCTTATTAATTATGGGAACTTCACAATTCCCTTCTCAAATGAACAGATGAAATACTTCATAAAATAAGTTTTTTTATAGAATAGTCCCTAAATATTCAATTTGGAATGGGTAATATATTATCATTTCCTGAATATAAGGTTTAGCATAATGAGGGGATGGATCCACATTCTATCATCATGGGTTTGTGCTTTGTGAGGATATGACTGCTAGCTCAGTGCTGGGAGATTCTATTTTGGGTAGGTCTAATACACTTGGGAAGGTTATTTAGGAAAATGATCCGAAAATTATATGGGATTGGGTGCCACTTCTTATACAGAATCAAAATTTTGTTCATTGTACGACTATATCAGAATATCTAGGAGAGAATCAGGTGTGAATATGTAGCATGTTGCAAGGATTACTCAAGATACTAAGACATATAATAATACACTAAATATAAACCTCAAATTCACTAGTTTATTTTTGTAGGTACCATATCAATCTTTATATTCCATACATAGATCGTTAAAGGATACACTTGAGTCAATAGTAGGATGAGTGAATTTTTTATGCATTTCCATTGTGAAAATGAAATCAACATGCTCATCATTCCTCTTTATAAATATGAATAATTCATCCATACATTTCATATGTGTGGTTGAGATGAAAAGGTAAATGAATATCCTGTGATGGTCATACCTACAAGTTATGGACTCAATGGGTTAGTGTATGTACCATATGAATGTGCTTCCTTTTAGTGATTGAAAAAAATAATTTGGTAGTATCCTTCTACTGTGAGGTTCCCATCATAGATCTTCATCCTTATTTTAGATGATAAAAGTGATGAAATGGATTATAATTCCCATTCAAAAAGTTGAATATAGTGTTTAAAAACTATGTGGTTGACCATAGGTTTTCCACTGATGATGGGTATTACATTCTATCAGGTGGGATTTTTACATAACGTGACTCTAGGGATCAAGGTGAGTAGTGGGAGTGACTACCAGGTAATATTGGAAAGGTTTTATATTGTGATGATGATCCATTACCAATAATTTTTTGCCATACACTTCAACATAGTAAGAAGACATATTGACTTATGTAGAAGAATGATCAGGATTCCATGGAGTGACACTACACTTCTTGAGTTGTATCAACAACTCATACCTCAATCGCTTTCTTTTATGCATACATTTTCACTTCCATGATGTGTTTCTTTACCCATCTTGGAAGGGTTATCTTGAACAATGATGAATTTCTATTGTATCCCCAATATAGGGCTGATGGTATGTCATAGTTTACTCAGGCACCAACCAACAATTATATCAATGATGATCATTTTCCTCTCATCAAGAAGTTAATGAATGGCGGAAATTATATTTTCTTTAACTAATTCTTCTGAAAAAATTAATGGATATTAGTGTCCATAATTATTCATTCTATAGTTTATGTGTCACATTGGAGGAATTGATGACTCAATTGGGGGATCTATATAGCCATGTTTTTATATATATTGGCGGGAGAGGACACCAATTAGAGGATCCATCAGGTCCCATCGTACCTCTTGAGGTGGATTTTCCCTATCAATCCCATTATTAATTACTAAATCCCAATGACTCTCTATATGTTATGGTATGAACATATTTATAAAAATGGTACTGATATGTGATCTCACAATTTATTCTTGTAGAGATGTAGGTCTCCAGATAAGATCATTGTTGATCGATTCTTATTGTCCCCACCCCAATCATAGCACATGCAGAGAAACCTATTCTATAATCATGGGGACCACTGTGAGGTTCTTGATACCTCACTATTAAAGGTTATGGTGGAATCCATGTTTCATAGAGAATAGATCCACTGAGATTTCATCCATATCAACTCATCAGCTTTACTAGTCTATGTATTCATGGTGCTAATGACTATGTAGCTAATCCAACTAAAAAACACAGAGGTTGTGGACATTCATCCAGATAATCTGGTAGATTTAAATGATCTGATCCTTAGTAAGGGACTCTTGGATGTAATTTTATGGATTCAATGTCTTCCAAAAAACAACATTGAACTATTATGAATATCCCCCACGGACCCTCTTTCTAAGAGGAAGAGGCATGTTCTTGGTCATTTACTACTCAAATCGATGATGGATGAGAGATAGGTGGTGGAACCAATGTCAAACGGTTTTATAATTGTATTTTTTGTAAAGGATACATTTTATAATTCAAATGATCATTTCAATATATGACGTTTATTTTGCTGGTGATAATTGCATCATAAAATATATCTAATATGGGGTGTTCTCCACTATCACATATTGAAGGTTCGTGATGTTTATTTGTGTAATGATAAAGTTATCACCATATGAAGGATTTATACCAGACCATAATATCAATCAATAATCATATATAGATATAGAGAGGATGTATAATAGTGGTTAGGGGAATGAATTCATAATTAGACCCTCCATGGGTTATAGAACATCATCCACCTATAAGTACATGTGGATAGATCTAGGGACCCAATTTATATTAGATTCTGGGAAAGAAATCCATAGTTTTTGGTATCTTGACCTAGGCTTTAGTAGTTTTGGTAGAGATTACATTATTGAGTATTTTTTCCCATTTATTTTTTTAATGATCTATGTGGTTATATAAATCCTTGCATTCCTATGTATTTGAACTTCAACAGAAGGTGTCCTCCCGTTTTCCATTGTGTAGTTCTTCCGGGTAGGGCCCCTCTTCAGCATAGGGAGAACATCCATTTGGGTTGCTGTTAATGTTGGTAAGACCTTAACTCTATATAAGGAAATGTGTAGCATCATTGTGTTGGATATTTGGGTCATTGGGTGGACCTCTGTGCTAAGAAATGAGAGTATCGAGAAGTCCTGCATACAATTTGTGAAAAATGTGGGGTTATCATATGCATGGGTTTCATTTAAAATTGGCAGAACCATTTATTAAAAAAATTCTACAGTTAGAAATGACTCCACTCTAAATCTCAACATCATTGGTTGCTTCGTAATGAAAGTCAATGTTGCTGGTCATTTAAAGAGTCATCCCAACCTACCAATGAGGTTATCAGGGTCTCAATCCCTATCAGACAATGAAGAATCCATTTTTTATTAACATTGGGATCTGGTGATATATTTCAATAGTTTAAGGGAACACTAAAGATGTAGAATATGATTCAAAATAGGAAATTTATTTGGCATATCCCCAATGTGGACATCAGGTGCTTTAGACCAGGTCCATCAGAGAAGGAGTTAATTCCACATTCTTTTCAACCTAAGGGGTGTGTCATTGATGGCATGGATGAAACCTAGTGTAATCCCTCCTAGGAGGATCCAATGCGGTAATTGTTTTATTAATAACTTGATCATCTCCACCTCCTCAGTCTAGGTGTGTGATTCTTTGGAAGGCTTCCATTAGAGACTCGGGAAATGGTTCACCATCATAACATGGGGTTGTTTCCCCCTGAATTCCTCTTGAGGGAGGTGGTATTAATGAGGCGCTAATGCCAAAAATTCATGGTAGGCCATATTATTTTTATGAATGACACCATTTTTTTGTTGCACCCTGAGTTCATAGATCACCCTTCACTGGATGATATGTATAGTTGAGACAGGGCTTGGGCACCCAATAGCTGGAGTCGTGATATAAGTCATGATAGTTGTGGAGTTGTGAAGTGTTTTTGCATATATATGTCTTCTTCCATGGTACCTATATGTGCTCATTTGTTTATTTCCTATTGATTTATTCCATTATGAAACATAGATTGAGTCATTAGTATAGGTATATGGAAATTGATTGAAATTTCCCCAACATCATCCAACCATCTAAAGACAAAGACAGATCCAAATTGATAATGTTCTATAATAAGGATTCCCAAATATATGTCCTGAGGGACATGCGAGTTCAATGATGTTAACAGATATTTTATCATTAGATATGGCCCATGATTTGTTAATATGGTGACATTCAATTCCATTGACGCCCCAAATGCTACAAGTTCCCATTGTTGGAGGAGAATAATTTCATGGATGGTTTTCCATTCATGTTTCTGAATCACACAATAGGGACACATGGGATGAAATTTTTCATCACCCCACATTCCCAATTTAGGATGGTGGGTAACTTTAATCACTTTCACGAGTAATCTCTACTCCTTGAATGAAATAGGTTGATGGAATTTTGGTTTGGCTTTCTGTAGATTCCAACCTAGATTTTTTTCATAGTTCGGGTCACCCCTATAGATTTAAGATATATTATTGGATGTAGTCATTGGTGTTATCTTTATATAAACACAAATTAATTATAATAATATTGTATTAAATGGTAATAATGACTTCGTTAGAAGTAAATCCAGTTGGGAATCATTGGGTAGGTCTATATGTTAGGTTCAATGGTCACCATTGAATATTCTTTTATAGACGAAACCTCATTTTAATTATCATAGATAAAGAACCCAAGATAAACCATGTATATTAAGAGATAATTAACAACATGTTCTTATTTATTCAAATTCATTTTACCCCATTAATCAATGTTTTATCAGATGAGGTTCAAATTTTGGGTTACATAATCTATTGTGCATACTATGGAGATTGATCAACACATCCTAAAGTGAATTATTGGTGAATGAGTTTAATATATTTAGGTTATGAATCAAGGAGGTGTATCCCAATTAAGTAACAATTGATATAAACAGTTATGATCGATTCCAGATAGATGAATATCCAAAAGGATTATCTCTAAGAGGGTAGGTGTCCAACATGAGTATACAAATTTTTGGACCGAACACCATCTGTAGGAGTTTCCAAAAGTATTGACTAGACAACCATTGGGGTAAGATACATGTGGTGTATCCATGTAAGGGAATACATGGGTATACCAAGTGTGGAATGAACTCCTTTTAAGGGTAATCAAAAAGTGTCTTCTTATGAGGGAAGATATCAAAAATGGATAGTTTATCAATTTGGATCGAATGCCTTATAGGACTGATAGAATGGTTCTTACCTAGGAGGGGGCACATAGATAGTTTATTAGTTTGGATACAATTCCTAGTGTGTTTGATATGAAGTATAATTAATTTTATGGATAATTTTACTCCTAGATATATTACCAAGGTGGATAGAAAACCTTGTCAGTGTATATTAAAAGGTGCATCCCTACGAGAGAACACCAAAATAGTTTACAGGTTTGTATGGAACACCTTGTGGGGTAGATATCATTGTGAATCCCAAGTAGGTATAATTTCATATAAGGATTGTTTACCAAGGAAAATAAAATTCCATATGTGGTGGTTCTAATGGTTTGTCCCTTGGAGGGATAAATTGATAATATACACATTTGGATCGAACTCATTATGAGGTGGGTCCATAGGTGCATCCCGATGAGGTAGCACCTGGATTGTTGGAAAGTGTAGGGATTGAACCTAATGAGCGGAATCTACTTAAAATGTTTATAATATAGGTATCAAATCCATTTCATTTCGTTGATGTTGTTTTTGGTCACCTAATAGGACTAATCCATTATATATAACATCATGTGGTATTGATTATAATTTGGAGAAAGGATTGTTAATGAGGGATGGTTTCAGTTTATTAATTGAGTCATCACTTTTTTATAGTGTTACACATTGTGGAACCATATGTGCCTTATGAATGATATTTTCCTTGAAGGGTTGAATTGACACCTGTAGGGATGGATTATACTCTTCAGTTAGAGTGGGTGGTATACTAGGATGATCATACATGGGGAATCCTATATTTTTGGCACCAAATAAGGATATATATTTATTTCATGTGCTAATGATGGTGTTTTTTATTTTATCATCATTTAACTAGGATATGGTGCTATGATGTCATATTTTATGTTTCTCGGACATTGGGGGACTCACTCCTCACCCTCGGGGCATATGCGACCACCAATCATGCACCATTGGATGAGTGATGGTATCAACATGACCATATTAGTGTCGATAGTCAATATTTCCATGTTGGATTCCATATTATTATATGAATCAAGGGTTATATAACTTATTAATTAAACAATGTGTTTTTTTAACCATTGTAATTAAGTCATTGGAGACGTTAGGTTTGGGACCAAGAATTTGTTTCACATAAATTTGTGTGGTTTCGCACAACAATTGAGTGAGAAGGGGGGATCTAACACAATAAAAATTAGGTTTCCAAGAGGTATAGTTTCCCTTATTTCTGATAGTTTTTCATAGAATAGGATTACACATATATTTTTTGCCTTTATAATAGGATTATGAGCATTATTTTTTTGTTTTATTCACTTGAATTTATTTATGGAAGCTTAATGAGGATAACAATATAACATTAGACGTCATGTGAGGGGCCACATGAAGTCTATATAAAACTACTTAACTTTTGAGGGTCCATGATCTGTAGGTTTTCATGCTATCATAGATGAATTTCTGTTTCATGTTGGGGGTATTTCATTGTCTTATAGGGAACCTCATGGAGTGAGGATGGTGAGTATATATTTTTATCCAAATTCCTTAATAGCTGGAATGGAACACCTTGGACAAAAAACTAATGATGAGTACATTTACATCATCATCCTCTATGACTTGTATGTGCAACATCTCTAGATTGAAGTTTAATTTGGAAAAAAGCTTGGCCTTCACCATGATAATATTTCATTAAATTCTCCATTCATTCATTAAACAAATATATCTTTCAGGCAGGGTCCTTTGGAATTCTCTCAGCATGTAGATTTGTCTAATAACAATATTTTATCTTGGGAGTGAATCTTGGTTTCATGTAGAGGTCCATATTTGTGTGCTTCTGATAAAACATGTGTGAAACTAATTCATCCGACCAAGAATAGTCATTCAGGGTGGTGGGTTGCATGTTTGTTTTACCCAAAACTGGCAGTTTGAGAGCCAGATGAGATTTTGGCACCAAATATGTCTGTATCTAATATAAGAATTCAATTTTGATATAATTATAAGATATGAATCAACCACCCTTTTACATTTCCATCCAGCTTATGGGTAGTGTTTTATTCTTTGATATCATCCATACTACTTTAGATAAATTAAAATATCATTATTTGAAGTGAAATTATATTAATAATTTAATATCTATCTCGATCATCTAATTATATAGCTTCATGGATAATTAATATTACTAATCATTATGTGAGTGTAGATTGTGAGTCAACATTTTTTCTAAATATAATTTCACCATTATTCATTATATAAAGTCAATCAAATAGATTATATTTTAAATACTCATAAAAATTCTACTTTGATATGATTTATTAACAAAATTGAATTAGACTGTACAATATGGTTGGTAAAATTAAATTTATCCTGTGTTCTATGTCTACAATGAGGGATTCCTATTCTTACTCATTGTTGGTATAGCCTTCTATTAAAGTGAATTACTAATGTAAAGAATCATTTACTAGAGAGAAAATAATGAATCATTGGTAGAATTTGATTATCTTGGGGGCCTTAAATCCTGTTTTATATTGGTCTCAATGTTTCACCATAAAAATACATCTCCCATGTATGTGGAGAGTCCAACATAGAGTAGATCTCTACATCTAGAAACATAGGAATTAACAGAATTATTTCTATTTAAGGATGATCTATATCAAATTCTTCCAACATGGGGAATTTTACAACTTTATAAGGTCCAAACATAATGGTTAACATTTATAGAATTTCCTCACACCATGTTGGGAATCCAATAAACAAGTTATTTTATATAAAATATTTGAGTATTTATTTTCACAGGGTAAAATGGGCATTGTGGTAGGGTATGTAATTCATCAGTTCCTATAATATATAGATCATTTCCATACAGTTCTTATCTATTTTGAGTAATGTGTATTAATATTGAATATTGGCATACTAATATAATTGAGACTATTTTCTTTCACAACTTCATTCTTATTTATGAGAAAATAACCATAATATTCCTCCATTGTTGTTACATTGAATTTTAGGGGATTTCCAGTAAAAGTCAGCATCTATAAGGGTTGTCTCAAAATTTAATTCATTAGATTATAAAATGATTTGGGATAGTCTTAATTACACTAATATGTGATCCAATGTTTCAGTATCATGGGGAATGGAAACAACTAACCCTCCGAGAATGCTATAAATCCCTAAATGTTGAAGTGTGTCCAACAATACTCTTATAAAATTGATGTGTTGTGAAGGTGAAATATTAACAAATGATGTTGTAATTTTTTTATTAACTTTGAATCCATGATGGAGTACTACAATGTTACTAATAATCATGAGGTATCACAAAAATCATGTTACATGGGATTTATTTTCATGAATTATTGTTGTAACATGATGAAGAGAGTCTGAGGATCTGAAAGATTATAAGAATGTTGTTTATATTTCACAACTAATTCATTAACATAATAATAAGTAACATTTCGATAAATTTTCTTGAAGATTCAATATAAAAGACTATGGGATGTGGTTCTATAATTATATAGATGAGGCATTATCAAATGATAAATTTAAACTCGTTAGGGTTCCCATAGGGTAGTGGCATCCTCATCATCAATGGTTATTTATAGTTATTCATATATAGAATCATTTTCCATTATGGATAGATCTTTGTAATTTTACATCACCACAATTGTAATTATTATAATCATATATTATATGTTATCTTTTTGGTAGAGTAGTTTGAGATATCTAACATCAATGTAGAATCCAATTTTCCAATTTGGGTTCTGGACTAGAAATATAACATCAATCCAGCTTCTGTAGTGTATATCCTAAAAGAATTTTTTTATTGATTACCAAATAAATTTTTACTTTGACCATTGTTGTTTGAGTTTATTTTTTTATTTTTGATGCCATCTTATAACCACAATGAGTGTTTGTTAGGTATAGGTGATGAGTTGATAATTTAGTGTGTAGTCCAATCATTTTTGTTTAATTGTATAAGAAACACATCCGATTGTTGACATAATATGGATGTCTATATAATATTTATTCAATGGGAATAGACACACTAATCAACATTGGTCGCGAATCATTATCCACACCAAAATATATCATTATATGTTCATCAAAAATAGTTGAAACTCCTTCCATGAATGTTGGATAGAAACCCTGATGTCATATTCCTCTTACCCTTTTTCACATTACATTATAATTTATCTATAATTGATGGTAGATGTATAGAATAACATCAGAAATTTGAAAGGATAACATTCTGATATTCCATAGGAGGATCAAAGTTAAGGATATCTACATTGTCTGGTGAAATCATGCGAAGACATCAATTATAGTCGGCATTATTGAAGCATACCAAACATATATGAATGTAATAGGGGAATTTATACCTGAAAAATCAAAAATGGGAAAATTATTAGAAGAATTCATATTTCTTTTTGGTCTATATGAAATCACTAATATCATCAATGTTGATAAGAACATGTATAGATTTGTATTGAACCTCTAGATATGGTTAATTGGTAATACATTTAAATTTAAAATATAAATTAATGGGTTTAGTAGGATAATTTATAATAAAATTGGGGCATAAAAAAGTAAATTCATTGTTCATGGGATTCTTCCCTTCTCCTCAATATTATCCAGCTAAAATGTATTGAGTTTAACAATTTTGATATGAAGTGTTGGAATAGTTGAATGTATATCTTTGAAAATTAACATAATACATGAGTAATTTGTGATGTTGTGAAGGGATATCCTCATTTTGATAAAACTGAGGCATCCATAGAAGGATGATAAAGGATGAATCCTATCGAATGACATTGAATTTATATTCTAACACTAGATCACTGAATTTTATTATATTAAAAATTTAGATGTGTGGGTTTTTTATCACTGTTTTATTTACCTACAATCATTAAAGAGGGTAGGAATAGTTTACCTCAGTATATCCTAAATGTTAGTGTTTTCATTACAAAAAAATGTGGAATCCCTTAATATTGTCAAAAATATACTGGCAGATTTCAATTCCATATATCATTTCAAACACATAAAAGGCATTAATGTAATCAAAAAAATTATCATAGGAAATTTCCATCTTATAATTATTTCATATATTATAAACCACATAAAATCACATTGAGAACAAAATACAAATTTTATATATTAAATCTGAATTATCTAATGCCCTGACCCCAGTTAGATAGAGTTGGAGCATTATTACATTACATTGGCTTGATACAAGGAATATTGTCCCAGATGTACGACTAGTTTAGTAGCCTTGGAAGTTCTAGATAAATTCTTAAGTATTACATTACATCATGAAATAAAAACATCGACATCATTTGGTCCCCTTTGAACACACTTATATCCTTATCCTATCCCTACAGGTCAAGCATTAAATACTTCTTCACCTCCTAGGAAATATAAAACCTTGAAAGGGCTGAGCTAAGATTCTTATTAAGTATAACAATTTAGAGGAAACATTCATAAATAAGCATAAACATTTAATGAAATGTATAAGACTAAAAAAAGTCTTTTATAATTAAACATGAGCATAAAATGACAAATATAAAATAAAATAATGCAATTTACTTATTCACATGGATATTCTAGTAGTTTAATATTCCCATGAAATTTCAATATCCAATTTCATAATGATGGATTTGATAATGCCAGACTTCATAACCATATATTTCAGGCCTTGTGGAAAGACTACAAAAAATATTTTTCCAAGGCCTTGTTCCAAGACACCAGTTTTTCGCAAGAGACCAACTGATGCATCGAGGAGCTATACCAGGCTCCACCCGTCACTTATTATGTCTTATAAATTTCTCATAATAAATGGTTTAAACATAACATAAATATTTGTATTTATACTAGAATGTTAAATTTCAATACATTATCAATTAACCATGAATGGTATAAAAATAACACATCTATAGGAAAACATATCACAAAACCTTCAATAAAATATGGAATATTTGAATCATAATAATTCAACATCAAAAAATCTTAAAATCCATCAAAAGGATGCAGACATAGATAAAATAAAATATTTTTTTGGAGAAATATCTCTCTCTATTTTGAATTCATTAAAAATTAATATAAGTATAAAGAAAAAGATTTATTTTTAAAATATTCTTATAAGATTGTAAGGGGATCTTTGAATATTTAATAATTGTGGAAATAACCGCACTCGCCGTATAAGTTAAAAAACATTCTTACCTTAATTTTGGCGGAATGGTAATAAAGTACCTTGTTTGGAAAATGATGGAAAGATTATTTTCAAAACATATAAGGTCAAATAAGTGTATAAATTACATTAACCCATTGTCTAGTAAATTTTAATATTTTTTTGAAATACATTATTAAGAAAACATATATGTGGGTGATAAAGAGGTCTCTATATATACTTATGTAAAAACAACCTCCGTTAAAAAAAGAGATTGTGAAATTAACCCTCACGATGTACATTTCCTTGGATGGGGGTAAGTTAACCACCTGTATAATAGTTAAATAATTGTAATTAAATTATACAAGTACCATATATGTAGATATTATATTATATATGATCTTATTAATATTGATTTGTTAATAGTATTTTAGTAGTATCATCATTTTGGATGTTAACTTATTCATTTTACATTATATTTTTGGTTATTTGAGCGCTATTTTTTATGAATATGAAGTGTTTGATTCATATAAAGAATTATATTATGTTCATAAAAATTATTTTGAATTATAAAATGAAAATTTTTCATGAATGAAATCGATGGGGAATGAATCTCATCGCGTTCATGGGGGTGATAATATGTACGTACGCACAAGCAACAATATCATTATATAGTTGGAGGAATCATATCTAATTTTATCGTATATCACATATGAAGAATAATTAACATTTTATATTTATTATTTAATTCACTTATACTCATTAGTATACCCATCCAATTAATGAAGTGTTTGAATAACAAAATACACCACGACGTGGAGACTGTAAGACGTATATAGACATGTATGGTGACATTATCATTTGTTGGATGGATAGAATAATGAATATGGTTTTACCATATTTATAATAACATCATAGAATTTAGAAGGTACTAGTTTTGTTATTTTGGTATGGAAACAACAGTTAAAGAGGAAGTGGAAGAAGAATAGAACTTGAAAGATGGTGGTGAAATTATTACCTCCAGTTCGGGTGTATTCTTTTGAGTTGATCAAAAGGGATTCTTATATTGGATTTATGATCTATGTAAGGCCTTTAAGATGAATTAAGGGAAGTTGGGAGAATATTTTGGTAGGGCTTCACCGTTCCAAATGACCTTGGTGGTGTGAAATTAATAGAAGGGGAAGTGCCCTTTTATAACTGAGGTGAGGGTCACTTTAGTAAAAAACTGAAATTTTATTTTATAATAAAATAATTTTCATTTTATAATTTCTATGAAATAAATTATATATTTTATAATGTGAGAATGGGTCGAAATCCTATTCTAAAACATGTTTTAGATAGGGTTAGGTTATCATATTATCCTTATATTTTAGATTTAACTATTAGTTTAATAGTTTCACATTTACTATGTCTCTTTGTATTTTTATATTATATGGTTTATAAAAATAATATAAAAACCCAAAAAAACCCATGTGGGTCATTATTAATATATATAACCTTACATAAGTCCTTTTTCCGATCCATTTATGTTTATGAATATTATATCAATTAATTATATAGTATTTTTAAAAAAAACTCAATTATAGCAATTTTGACACTATTTAGTATTAGTTTTTTTGTAAGCCATAAAAACATTATCACATTGAATAAAATTTATTTAAACAACCCTAACATGTCATATTAACCTATAAAATTCGTGTAATTTATCATAAGTCTCAATTTACATTTATTTGGATATTTATAATATCAATTATTTTAATATTTCATTAATAAAGTAATTATTGCATCCTCATTGTGTGATAACTAAATTAAATTATTTAATGACTAAAATATTTCAATAAAATACTATTATGTAGTAAATCCTTTTATACTTTTAATGAATATTTATAGTTGAATTAATTTTTTTAACCCTATATTAAAATTGGTTTAGTTATTAAACATTGAATTTTACTCTTTTAAATATTCTTAAAATAAAATAATAATAAATGTCTTAATCTAATCCAGGTGGACCAAAAAGGGTCATATATTATTCTTAAATTTTTTCTTGGTCGAATAATACTTATCCAATAGAATTTGGACTTGTGTTAAGGTAATTAAAATATCATTTTCCCCTTAATTAGCCTATTTACTTTTAACTGTGTTATGTAAAAGGCAAAAGTTACTATTTATTAAAAATTATTTTCATCTTATAGAACAAAATTTTACTTATTGATATTGACCATATCTCCAGATTTTTGACATTCATCTCGGAGAAGCAGTAAAATTATTTTTTATGAAAATGTTTAAACTCTACTAGTAGGTGGTTAAATGACAGTAAATAATCGATAATCATTTTATATATCTAAACATATTATAAATTGAATCCAATGAATTTAATTGAACATATATGGGTATTATATATCTATTTTGACAAAAAAATAAATTTAAATAAAATAAATAATTATTTAAATAAAAATTCGGTTTTAAACATCTTAGGTGTTTTCACTATTCATCAAAAATTGAATGTTTTTAGAAAAATACCAAAAATTTACCCTAAATTAATTTCGATATTCCGAATATAAACATGAAGTCCGTTTTAAATGTAAAAATTTTTAAAAATTAAAAAAGTTTGTATTGCTATTCAAAATGGGTTGTTTGATTGGTTGTGGTGTGTTTGAACTTGAAATTGCATACAACAAAAGTTATTGTATTATTCAAAGGTAAACGTACCACGAAACCTTGGGGTGTTACATTCTCCCCTATTTAAAATAATTTCTTCCTCGAAATTTATAGAATATTACTGCATAAAATGATTCTGGTGGTTCTTCATCATAAGTTCCTCAAGTTCCCACATTGCCTCTTCCATCTAATTGTTTATCCATTGAACTTTTACCAGACGAGTCCACCATATTCTTAGCACTTGTTATCTTGAATACAAAATCAAGACATTCTCTTCACAATAAGACAGATATAGTTCCAGTTCAATTTCCTCATAGGTGTATACTTTTGTTGGGTCAGGCATGTATTTTATCAACAGTGATACGTGGAACACATCGTGAACACTAGAGAGACTTTGCGGCATTACCAAACGGTAATCTACATCCACAATTCATTCTAGAATTTTGAATGGTACGATGTACCTTAGACTTAATTACCCCTTCTTTTTGAATTGTATAACTCCCTTCCATTGAGATACTTTCAAGAAAACATGATTTCCTATCAGAAATTTCAAATCCATCCTTCATTTATCGAAATAGCTATTCTGCCTACTTTGAACTACATTGATTTGGGTTTGGATAGCCTTCACCTTTCCATAATTTCCTCAACATATTCTGGGCATGCGAGTTTTCCTTCACCAACATCATCCCAACAAGTTGGTGTATGAAATCTCTTTCCATATAATGATTTATATGGTTCCATCTGAATACTTGAATGGAAGCTATTATTATAGGAAAATTATTCCATAGGTAAATATTGATCCCACATACCTTGAATGTCTAGAGAGTAAGATCTCAACATTCCTTATAAGGTTTGAATAGTCCATTCTGATTGTCCATGGGAATGTGGGTGGTAGGCATTGCTCAAACGAAGTTCATTATCCAGAGAAATCGAAAGACTTTTCCAGAATCATTAGTTAAAATCCCGATAATGATAAAAAAAATCAATATATGTACACCATGGAGTCTTAAAACATCCTTAAAATATATTCATTCCAGACGTTCAAGTGGGAAATATTCTCTTATAGAAAGAAAATGTGGTAACTTGGTAATACGATCAACAATGACCCATACTTCATCATTCCTTATTAGTCTTTGGTAGCCCCATGAAAAATTCTATTGTAATATTATCCTATTTCAACTTAGGTATGGAAAGAGGATGCATGAATCCTCCCGGATATTACATTCCGGATTTTACGTGTTGACCAACCATACATCATGACACAAAATCAGAAATATCCCTTTTCATGTTGTCCCACCAAAAATGTTCCATCAAATCATTGTACATATTGGATCTCCTAGGGTGTATATAGATTTTGGAGATTTCATCATCATCCAAAAATTCCCTTTTTAGATAATGTATGAGAGGAACACAAAGCCTCTTCCCAAATTTCAATATTCCATATTCATATATGAAGTCACTCAATCTCCCATCATTCATTGCATTAATCTTCTTTTAAAATACCCCATCACCAGTATAAGAACTATTTATCTTTTCTAGAAAATATGGTATTCCAACAATTTGAAATAGTATTGATGTTTCACCTACCATGGTTATTCCCAAATCTATCTTTACTAGATCCATGAAAATAGGATCCTTTTCAACTCTCATCTTGTTCAAAACCACATGATCCTTTCTAATCAAGGCATCCACCCCATTATTTTCTTTTCTTGGGTGGTAGTGTATAGTGCAATCATAATCCTTGAGTAGTTCAAGGAATCATCATTTACCCATATTGAGTTCTTTCTATGAGAAAATATACTTCAAACTCTTGTTATTAGTATAAATCTCAAAATTTCCACCATAGAGATAGTGTCTCCATATTTTCAAAGCATACATTACAGCTTCTAGCTCAAGGTCAGGAGTAGGATAGTTTTTCTAATGAATATTTAGATTTTTTGATACATAGAAAATGACTCCATCATTATGTATAAGGACACAACCATGTCCTTTATTTAAGCATCACTATAAATATCAAATGCATCATTCCCGAGTGGTAGAGAATATAGAGGAGCATTGAATAATCTTCACTTCGGTTCTTAGAAACATTTTTCAAACTATTTTTTACAAACAAATTTAACTCGTTTATGTACGAGCTTCATTAATGGGTTTTCCAATCAAACAAAATTCTGGATAAAAAACCAATAATAAAATTTTTAACCAATAAAAATGTGTACCTCAGTTATACTCATAGGTTCTGGAAATTTTTGGATTTCATTATTTATAGAAGGAAAAAAAATATTCTATCCATAGAGAAAATATGGATAGGAAATGAAATATCCTGAATCCAGAATTCACATTTGCAAAACATCCCATATAATTGTTTTCTTCTAAGTGTTTTCTATATAAATAAAAAATCATTTTCATTATTTTCATAGAATTTGGAGTATAACCAAATATCATCAATAAATTCCACTACAAAGTCATCAAAATATTCCTTGAAAACTATATTCATTAGATCCATGAAGATAGAGGGTGAATTAGTCAATCCAAAAGGCATTACTGTATACTTGTAATGCCCTTACCTGGTTCAAATTGTTGTTTTTGGAATGTCCTACCTCTTCAAAAACAACAGGTGATATCTAGATCGAAGGTAAATCTTTGAAAAATATAGAGCTCTATGAATTTGATCAAATAAATCATCAATGCGGGGTAGGGGATACTTGTAATTTATTGTTATAGCATTTATCTCTATGTAGTCAATGCACAACATCATAGATTCATCTTTTTTCCTAACAAAAGGAATAGGGTCTTTCTATGGAGAAACACCCAGGTGAATGAATACCATATTACTCAATTCATTAATTTGTTTCTTTAGTTACACTAATTTTATAGAGGCCATTTTATAAGGGGTATTCGATATGGGCGTTGAAACAGGAATTAAATCATTGTAAAACTCAATTTCTCATTCGGGAGGATGTCAGGTTAAATCCTTTGGAAACACAACAACAAATTATTTCACAATAGTTACATCCTCTATTTGAACAATCCTTTACTCAACCAATGTTATTTATTATCTTCCTCCTAAATAATAGAATTTAGTTGAGCTACTGGGGGTGGATCTAGATAAGAATTTGGTGGTGATGTTTCTGCTCTAAAGATAAGGTACTCTTTATCATCGTCAAGAACTGTAACCTCCTTATTCATTCAATAAAATTTCCCATCATGGTCTTAAATCCAATCCATACCAAGGATTATATCAGATTCAATAATAGTTATGTCGATGATATCAGCAGATAAATAACATTTATATGCCCTAATGGGAACTAATACAGAAAACATTGTTTCAATGAAACTTATCTTAAGAGTTTTGACCGGCATCTCCCTAGTTAAATAAAATTGTAAATATATAATTTTCATAGCGAACTGGGAATATATGAAACAATTTGATGATCCATAATCAAATAAAGAATATTCTAAACTTGAGGAAAACATTAAATTACCATCCACCACGTCTTTCTGAGCATCAACCTCAGCAGTAGTGATAGGATAAGCTTTCCCTTATTACCTTTTCATTTTCTGGGTAATTTTTCTTTAGCACATAGGACATTTTTTGCATAATTCCCCTTTTCTCTAAAATTGTAGCAATCAAAATTGACAGCCTCTTTCAACCCCTTTCAATCACGAGCTTGGTGTCCCTATTCACCACGCTTGGAACAAACTCCAATTACTTTCAAGCTATAACCAGAGTGTTTCATTCTACATTTACCACATGATGGAAATTCAACTATTCCATTATTCCCATTATTTATATTTCCATAGTGTTCAATAGATCTCTTCTTATCCTACTTTTCCTTAATGACTTAAGACTTTGAGAATTGTTTTTCTGTCTTGATAGCACATAAGACCATATATTAAAATGATAATAATTTCTGTGAGACTAATGCCCATCAGAAAAATGGTTTTAAATCATAAATGAATAGCTCAATCTTACTCCTTGTGTTACATATATAATTTGTAGCATGTCTTGCTAACCTTGTAATAATACCCTCATATTTTTCTACATTCACATCCTCCTTTTTTATAAGACTCATAATTTTCCTTTCCATATCCGCTCGATGCTCACGAAGAAAATATTTTTCATAGAAAATAACTATAAACTTCCTCTATTACATATTTGATACTTCATCATATTACATTGTGTTTTTAATCAATGTCCACCATTGATTTACATATCTTGTGAGTCAATAAACTGCAATGGAAACTTTTTCCCTTTCGCTACTCCCCAGCACGTGAAATATTTTCTCTAAGAAACTTATTCATTTCTTGGCTACAAATAGATTTTTAGTCCCATTGAATGTTGGTGGTTTTTTTCTCATGAATAAGTATAAAATTCATCCTCCATGTTTTGGATCAAGGTGATCCATACGGGTAAAGATATTATTCATAACATGTTTGAGTTGTCCCATTATGGTGATAAGTTGATCAACACCAGTTGCATCACCAGATACACTATAATAATCTTGATTTGGAGTTAAATATGTACATGGATTACATGAGTTGATAAAGTTTACATTACTTCCACTATGTGACATTTCTATACAATGGCATACAATACATTATTTTATGAACCAAAATACATAATTCTGAACATGTAAAACACGTAACATAAATTGAACAGTTTATAGATATAATCCATAATAATAAAACTGATTTCTTTGAGGAATTATATAATTATAAATCCTATATAATGGTTTGTAATGAAAATTTGAATTATTCAAAGTATATCCCCTAGGAGTGTCGTAACCCAGAGTGCATCAAGGCCCCTTGTCGTGCACTGGTTCCCATTCGTGTCTAGCTCAAAGCAGTGTTTTCACGTTTTACCACTATGTACATTTTTTTAGAGCCGCCAATTCTTGCTTGTTTCCAGACATGGATGTATTTCTTGGAATACATAAATACTCTCTCATGTACCAAAATTCTACGAGGTTCTTCTATAATAATCCTTAATGTCTGTCTTAAGGAAGTGATCTCTAATCAAGGTTTTTCTAAAACTTGATTTCATGGTTTGTATGAAAAATTCTCTGATACCAACTGTAACGCCCCGACCCTAGTTACTCAGAGATGGAACATTATTACGTAACATTGGCATGAAACATGAAATCATGTCCAGAAAGTATGATTAGTCTAGTATCCTTGGAATTACTAGATACATTAATAATATTCACATTACATCATGAAATTAAAACAACAAAAACATGTTGTCCCCTTTCAACACACTTATATCCTTAGACTATTCCTTCATGTCACAATTAAATTATTCTTCCCATCATAGGGAAAATAAAACCTCGAAAGGGGTGAGCTCAGATAATCAGTAAGGATAAAAATACAACTGAATCATTCATAAATAAGAATAATCATTTAAGGCAATGTATAAGACTAAAAAAATGCCTTTTAAATGTAAAATTCAGATTAATATAAAAAATATACAATCAAATAATTCCATTTACTTATTCACATAAATATTATACTAGTCTAATAATCACATTCAATTTCCATATCCAATTTCATAATGATGTAATGCATAACACCATACTTCAAAACCACATAGTCAAGGCCTTTTGCTAAGACTACAAATATGATTTTTCCAAATCCTTGGTCCAAGACACTATATTGTTACATGAGACCTACCGATTCATCGAGGAGCCATAGAAGACTCCACCCATCACTTATTAAGTCCAATGAATTCCTCATATGGAAAGGATTAGACATACATAAAAATTCGTATTAAAACTAGCATATGAATGGTTAATAATTTATCCATAACCCATGAATGGTATAAAAATAACACATCCAAAGTAAAAAAATATCACAAAAAATTCAATATAATATGGAATATTTTTATCATAATTAATCAACTTCAAACGAGCTTAAAATCCATCAAAAGAATGTTGACATAGATGGAATCAAAACTTTTTTTGGGAAGTTTGTATTTTAATTTTGAAATCATTTAAAAGTAATATAATTATAAATCAAAAACATTTATTTAGAAAATATTCTTATAATATTGTAAGGGAAGCTTTGATGATTTTATAACAGTGGAAAATATCTTCACCCTCTATATAAGTTAAAAAAATTATTACCTTAATTGTGTCGGAACAGTCATAAAGTACATAGATTGAAAAATTATTGAATGATTTCTTTAAAAACAGATAATGTAAAATAAGGGTATAAATTACATCAACCCATTTTCTAGTAAATTGTAAAAATGTTTTGAAATACATTCTTAAGAAAACATGTATGTGGATGATAAATATGTCTCAATAGATACTTATATAAAAACAACCTCAGTTAATAAAGAGATTGTGAAATTAACAATTACCATGTAATTTTCTATGATTGAAGATACATTAACCTCCAGAATAATATTTTAATCATTTTTATTAAATTATATAATAACCATATACATAAATATGATATCACATACGATATTCTAATATTGCTTTATTAATAATAGATTAGTAGTATCCTCATTTTGGGTGCTAACTGATTCGTTTTCCTTTATATAAATAGTTTTGTATTCCATGTTTGTTATGAATATGATGTATTTAATTCAAATACAGAATGATATTATATTCAAAAACAATATTTTGAATCATAAAATAAAAATTATTCTTGAATTATTACGATGGATAATGAATCTCATAGCTTTTGTGGACACGGTAATCTGTACGTACGCTCAAACGATAATATCATTATATTGATGGTGAAATAGAATGTAATTGGTTGTTATATCATATATAAAGAATAATTAAAATGTTATATTTATTATTTACATCATTTATATTCATTTTTATACCCATCGAAATAAATAAGTCTTTGAATAACAAACTACACAAAGACGTGGAGACGGGAAGATGTACGTAGGCACATGTGGTGACATTGTCATTTGTATGATGGATAGAAAAACCAATATGGTTATACCATGTTTATAATAACATCATAGTATGTAGAATGTGCTATATTTATTATTATTATTTGGAATAAAAAAAATAAATAGGAAGTGGAAGAAATAAAATAACTAGAAAGAGGGTGGTGAAATTATTACCTCTACTTCAGGTGTTTAGTTTTGAGATGATCAGAAGGGATACTTAAGATGGCTTTATGATATAAGTAAGGACACTTATTTGAATTTAATTAAGTTTGGAGGATATTTGGGGAGGTTTTGGATGAGCCAAATGGATTTGGATGTGTAAAATTAATAGAAGGGGAAGTGTGTTTTTATAAGGGAGGTGAGAGTCACTTTAGTAAAAAAGCATGAAATACTATTTTATAATAAAATCATATTCAGATTTTAATCTCCCGAAAATGAATTATTTTGATGATAGGGGGCGAATGAGTCATAAACCTCTCAACTAATAGGTTTTATACAGGTTTATGTCATCATATTAACCTTATCTTTTAGATTTATCTCTTAGTTATATTTATTGATATTTACCATGTCTCTTTGTATTTTTTTTATTATATGGTTAATAAACATACTATAACAAGCCAATCGAACCCCATGTGGTTAAATAGTAATATATATAACCTTATCTAATTCCTTTGGATAAAGAATCAATTTTTAGAAATATTATATCAATTAATAATATAGTATTTGTTTTACAAACTCCATTATGTCATTTTTGATACTATTTAGTATTTCATTTTTTTAAATCCATAAAAAATTTATCACTTAGAATAATTATTGTTAACCAACCCTAACATGTCATATCAACCTAGAAAATTATTTTAATTCATCAGATGCCTAAATTTACATTTATTTGGATATTTATAATATTAATTATTTTAATATTTTATTAATATGGTAATTACTACATCATTATCGTGTCATAAATAAATTATAATATTTAATGAATGAAATTTATAAATAAATTAATATTATGTAAGAAATATTTTTATCTTTTTAATGAATCTTTATAGTAGAATTTATATTGTGTGTAACACTATATTAAAAAGGTTTAGTTATTAAACTTTGAATTTTACTCTTTTAACTATTTTTTAAATAGAATAACAATAAATTTTCAAATATAATCCATGTGAACCAAAGAGGATAATATTTTATTACTAAGGTAGTTTTTGGTTTAATTATATATATTCATTAGAATTAGGACATGTGTTAGTGTAATTATAATATCATTTTTACCCTAAATTACAGTATTTACTTTTAACCGTGGTAAATAAAGGTCCAATGTTACTATTCATAAAAAAATATTTTCATCTTATTGAACCACATTTTACATACTGATATTAACCACCATTCTCATATTTTGAGAATTCAACTCCTATAAGGGGTAATGTTATGTTTTTTGAAAATTTTGAAATGCTTTTATTAGGGGGTAAAAGACGGTAAAAAGTTTGTTAAAATTTTTATATTTCTAATGAAATTATAAAATGAATCGAATGAATTTCATTGAACATATATAGAAATTATGTATATATTTTGACATAAAATAAATTGAAATAAAATAATCAATTTTTTAAATAATAATTTGTTTTTAAACAATAACTTAGTGTTTTTCACTATTCATAAAAAAATTGAAGGTTTTCAAAAAAATACACAAAAAATCTCCCTAATCTAATTTTGATATTCTGAATCCCAAAAAGAAGTCCATTTTTTATGATGAAAATTTATAAAATTAGGTATTACTATATATAATGGCTTGTTTGATTGGTTTTTCTGTTATTGAACTCGAAGTTGCCTACAACACAAGTTTTTGTATTATTCAAAGGGAAACATACCATGGAAGCTTGGGTTGTTACAAATTACATAAGAGGTGTTTATAGTGATTAATGAACCTATACTGATGGAATTGTAAACTGCCCTTAGAAATGAAACATGGACTTTATAAACAGTCTTTTAGAACAAGATTCCTAAACTCATATATTATAGTATGATTAAAATTTAAGCATCTCATAAATTAAAATATTGTTGAATTATATAAATGTACAAGTAAATAAATATTTAAAAATATATATGTTATGTATTGGTTTTTTTATAAAACATAAATGATTATTTATAATTTTATAATAAATATAATCATTTAAAAAAATATATTTTCAAAAAATTGAATAATAATTTATCAAAAGTTTTTCTTAGGATTATAAGATACTTGTATGAGAACATAATTAGTTTTTTAAAAGTGTTATAAAATCAGTCATAATTTTAAAATTTGTACATTCCATAAAATTATTATTTTAGTAAAAAAATTAATTACCTATATTTAAAAAATTATATTCATAAAATGGAGTATAGGTTATAATTATAAAAATAAAAAAGTATGATTCCTTTTTTCTAAACTACAAGATTTTTATTGTGAATAGTAAAATATTTTAATTTATGATCAAAGATAAATATATGATTTATTGATTAATAGATGACGAATGGATGATATAGGCCCAAAATTTTGATCCATGATTAGTTATTTTAATTTCATTTATAATTCATAAAATAATCATCGTCTTGAGCCAAAATAATAAACTAATGAATGAAACAATTAAAAAACACTACTCTCATTCCATATAAATTCTAACCCTCACACATTCAAATCCTTGAAGCATATCTATATTATACCAAATAACTTTCCCAATCCCTTTCCCCACATCTAGGATCTCTTGGTCTCATCAAAATACCAATCATTTTCACTTAAAGAGGATCTCAAAGAGGAGATATTTTAGTGGTAAAATAAATTTTCTTTGTATTTGAATTTCTTCTCAATTTCATTTGTTTTATTATATAATCCTCACATCTATTTATCCAAGTGGAATGATAAATACAGTTTCAATTATATACTATAATTATATTTTCTAAATGGAATAATTCATTTTCAAATCTCATCCCTTTTTTCTCAACATGAAATTATAACATGTGATGTGTAAATATACCACCACAATGGTTGATGCATTTTCACTATTAACTACCACGATAAATGATTTTCATAAAACAATAATTATGTTTAAATAATATTTTATTATACATATTATAAGTAGTATATTGTTTTGGAAAAAATAAATTTATATATATGATATTAAATTAAATGACATGAGTTTGTGATGGTCGCAAAATACACCAAATAAATGAAATCAATATAATTATTTATTTATTTGATTTTTCAACATCATTACACATCACTGAAGGATATAAAAGAACAAGAAATATTATGGATGCTTATTAATAACATATAACATCAATTTTGGATTACTATTACATTTTTACATAAACCTCCATAGTCATATACAAAAAAAACTGATCATGAAAACAATGAAAATGAACACTCTCAAAAGATCATATTGAACTATATAGGTCTTCATATTGGTAAAAATGAACAAAAATAAATTATAATAAAATAAAATAAATGTATAACATTTCTCTATATTTTCTATTTAATGAATATACTTTTATTATCAAGGATATTATTGGGAATAAAAAACTATGACATATAGTAAAAGGATTATCAATTCTGACTCCATTTCTTCGGGTTTCCCTCATTCACAAAAATTTATGTATATATATTAATTTAATAATAATTAATTGTAATTTCATCATTATACCTTTTCTTTTTCTGGTATATACATTTTTTATAAATTATTTTTTGACAATCACAATGTTTTCCAAAACAAATAGACATTTAAAAACACCTTTTAGTTCCCATAAGATTATTTATTCTTCACTCATGAATTATATTTCATATTAGTATTATTTTATTCCATATTTTTTAACCCAAGATTTAATTTATGATTATATTATTTATGAAATGAATCAAATTTTTCAATGGGGGATATTAGGTCATATATTTATTTACATTGTTTGTGGAATACTTGGTTATGTAAATGTTATAATGTGACAGGTGCACCCAAAATTTTGCAGCACACATAAATTATATTATTTGATGGTTTTGCATGAAAATATATAGCACTCCAATGAATTGGTATTGTGATATATCCTATTAAATAATGTAAAATATTCATGAACATGTTTCCTTCTTTGTTTACAAATATGTTTCGAGGATAACCACTAAGAGATGATGTTTCATTTTTATCCATTTCCAAGTTACATGACATTATCTAATCATTTATCTAATTATTATATTGAAATTTATTAACTTACGATATGATTATTATTGTTATGATCATCCATGTTTCAAGTCTCTTATTCAAACTCTTACAAGGCTTTTACCTCACTTCATATTTTGATGTATATCTTCAGGTGATTTCTTGAAATAAATATAATAGGATGGCCAACCAAAAGATGGGGAATGCGAAATTAACTAAATGTGAATTATTTATTTTGAACATATTATTTATATCCCTAATTTACCCACACAGATAAATACAATATCCTAAATTTTTATAACTATTATGTTTTTTATCATTAAAATGATGTAATAGTCATGTAAGAAAAAGCAGAGTAAGAATAGATGTTATTACAAATAATTCTAGTTAATTTTGGAATTAGGATTAGAGAACCTTATAGAAAACCCATAGTACGATACATGGTATATATAAGAACACAATAATCATTATTTTAAAATATTCAAAACATATAGATCTCACATGATATAGATTTGAGTTAATTACCCAATGAAATATATTATTTATTAATTACATAATGACTTGTGTTTTGTTGTAACCTTTTACATTTTATAAAAGAGTGGAAAACATGACATTTCATTCCAACATCCCATGTAAGGAAAAATTCTTTGACTTCCTGAAAAATAACCCAATACCTTGCTAGGTGGAGTTCAAAATTTCATAGAGATATCTTTTTAGTTATCATAGGCCATGTACAATATCCTCAACAATGTGGAACATCCTCTTTCACCCAAGAGGTAGAAACAGTCTACCAATTCTCTTAGGCAAAAATGACCACTGACTTTTTTGGTTCATTCTATAGACTTGTCACTAAATAGTGAGTCCACTCGATGGAGAAAGTATTTTATGTGCTTTAGTGTCTATATTTCAAGAAGGGGAATATGCCCGTTTATATTCGATATTGAGTCGGTGAAGAATTGAGTTAATTGATTAAAACACCAGGCTGATGGAAAAAACTGACAATATGGAGTGGAAAGACATTAAGATAATGATTTTTAACATGTATTTCCCTCATACTATTTGCACATGATAAAGATGGAGTTCATAAAGATGATGAAAAAAGATTGATAAACTATCAAGGCCTACAATGAAAATTTCACAAGGCATGAAAGGAATGATTTTGGTTCTGTTAACAATAATGATAGATAAATATATAGATTCTTTAATGTTTTAAAACAACATTTTAGAACGGATCATGCTATTTGAGAAATTGGGAGTTATGGAGAAGTTTTTTGATGTTCTATTAAAGTGGACATTGATTTAGATAATGGTACCATGTTACAAGAGATATGGAATTAAATACATAGTTTCATCATGGCGTATATAATGAATATTGTAGAATGAAATCTCAACCACTAACATGAAAAACAAAATGACGAAAGAGGATATACACGCCAAGAAATGTGTTCCCTGCACTTTTCAGTAATGTAAATATATGACAGTCACGTAGACAACAAATGTCAAGTATGAGTAAAGATTTTTTCACCATGAAGAAAGAATATGCATTCAATATTTATATGGGCCAATATACTACCACATACCCGACGAATAAGTGGAATTATACCCCCTACTAAGAGTATGTAGTGAATCTTCATGATCAACTATGAAATGTTTTAGACACATTAAAATCAATTTTTGTGTTTTTTATGAGAAGTAATTGTGTAATTAAAATCTCAAGAAGTGTATATATCTTCAAGACCTTCGATTTGAGTGGTCGTAGAGCCTAAAAATACCTACAGATCAAAAGTTATGGCACATGGAAGATATATAAATTTCACAATGGGAACTATGTGGAGGAATGACGCGGGGGATATATGGGAATGACCTATGCAGTGGACCTACACGAAAAATGAATTTTCACACCACTACGCTAAAGACCTACATAAAGGACCTACACGGAGGACCTAAGTGGACAACTTCCCTTTGACCTGGTCCCATTTGGGCAAATAAATATATCCCTTGGGTTCCCCATTTTGAGACGAAAAAAGTTGGATGACGTTCCAAAGATCCCATTGCATAGATATTTCACAAAGAACCCACAATTTTTCTTATGTAGCTCTCTTTAACATGAGAGAATTGGGAATTAAAGCGAAAAAAGTTGTTGAAAGTCATATCATGGTCTATGACATATGGAGATTCGTGGAGCACCTGTGCGGAGCACCAACACGTAGCACCTGCACGACCCACCTATGCGCCGCAGCTGTACAGATCACCTGTGCACCTCTCCAGCGTGGAGAATCGGCATGACACACCTTGGTGGGGCACCTGCCTGACACAACTTGGCAGAGCATCTTCACAACACACCTTGGTAGAGCACCTGTGCGATGCACCGTGGTGGAGATCCAACACGGCCCAACTGGTCTATAATGCAGGTGTGGGGGCATATCCCCCACACCACTTCATGGGATCAATTCTGGGCTATGGTCCCAGCCCTTTAGGCCAGTCCCTTTGCATCCGTTACAAACCCCCCATGAAAAATGGAGAGTTGTACAACAAACTTTTCGGATCCAGTCGAGGGAATTTTACACTGCACACTTTATGTGGCCCAATATCCAACATTCGAATACCGTGATTTGAGATAATCCATATCACTCAATTAATTACCTAGAGTTAACATAGTCCTCATGATTGTCTTTCACATATTAGGATTTATGACTCTCCTTATTGATTCGTCGAGTACCATGTGTCAATAAAAACCTACAGAAATCCTCAAACCTTATTACCTAACTTATTTTCCAGGTTAAACCTCAAATTGGAATCCTATTAATTGTAAGTCCCAACAACTTCCAAATGGGCATACTTCTTTCGGAGTGATCCCCATGCAATCTAGTATGGGCATACTCCATAGGATTATGCCCCAACCAAACCTTATATGGGTATCCTCCTTAGTTGTAAGTACTAAAAAATTTAAAAATGGAAATCATCCTATTGTAGGACTCTCATCTTAATCCCTCCATCCATAAATTGGTCCTTTTTCAATGTAAATAGAATAGAGGGATGGATCGTCACCTAACACTCTTCCATGGTCAACTCACCCTCTTGCCTCAGCGAAGGAGGAAATGTGTGAAGTGCCATTATTAAATTATTCATGTCCTCTAGTTTCTCACACTGAGTGTGACTCATGTGGGACTAGAGATACGTGATGGTTAAAACATGTGTACAAACACTCATTGGATGGAACTATTAGAACTATGGTTTTGATTGAAACCATGATACGTAGGAAGCACTTCCAGGGCCTGAGCTCGCCAGATATCCACATGAGGAATCCAACCCTAATTCTTCCAATTTGGGAATCCTCTTTAAGAAATAAGCCTCAAATTCTATCCATTAATCATCAATGCATACTTTTGAAGAAGTAATCCCAAACACATCTTTCATAGAGGACCATACTCTCCTATGAGATTTATCAAACTATGTGGTTTTTTAATTCCAATTAATATAGGATATGTAGGAAGCCTCCTTTAGTTTAAAATCGAACACTTCAAATCAACCATATTCTCATTGGGCAGTATTCCCAATAGGGCATAATCCTACTTGAAAACTCATATCCTTTCCATTTTCATCTGTATTCTTCAACGTATGTCCCACATTGAGTTTTAACTATGCAACTTTCACATATAGGTCCTTATGACATGACCTTAAAAGTTATTATGTGTCCTATTAGGTGACATTGAACTATGAGGGCTCTGACTCCTTTCACAAGGATATGTAGGTATCCAAATTTACGGGCACTATACCGTGATCAAATAAAAATTTTCTCTCTGGATGACAATAAAATCCAGAGTGCCCAACTGAGTTTCTTAAAAACCAGTATCATCACAATGATGATTAAAATAATCTGTAATCAGTATATTAGATGATACCATTTAGTGAAAACCCCTAATACATACCAATGTTTCCACTGATGATGAACTTTTAATGCTTACTAATTATTCTAAATTTTACACATGTTAGTAAGTGATTGTACATTCCAAGGGATACATATGATATACTTGGTGAATTAATAAGGATTCATGAAAATATTTTAAATTTAAAAAGAGATTCTCAAAGTAGAACATAATTCCCCACAAAATTGTGTGATGAGCCTGGACTCCAATCCTATTGACTAATGAAAGTTCATAAGAAATGTAAAGGTAAAACATAATGAACACCTGCCTTTGGAATGTAGTTCACCTTTGGATAATGAACTGATGGATGTTTCTGGTTCTGTGAATAAATCAATTAGAAACCGCCTAGAAATAGTGATTCATAAAACTCGAGAACATATGTCAAGGAACTACAAAACAAAGGAATCATGGTAAATTCCACTAATGGGGAAGGTATTTTTTTGATTGTGGGAAATAAGAAACTAAAATCATGAATATCATAGTGACATAAATAATTATATTGATATGATCTAGGAAAAGAGAGTAACACTAATGGTTCAATGCTTTAACCTTAGGGAGAATGTTCTCTATGAAAGCCAATACTGTAAATAATGAATAGTTGAGGGAAATCCACATCAGAACCACTAAATCCAAAGTATTAGGGGATGCTTATGCCATCACTATATTTGAGGTGGTTCCAAAACATTATGTGATGCTAGTTAATGTGTTTTTTCATTCAATAATAGTGATCATACAATTATATTATTTTTCTGCACATTCTGTTATATCTTGCATATTTATTAGAGATATTAAAAACCCACCTCAATATATAGTCGTCACATTATATGTTGGAAATAAAATTGTGAAATTTCTAAATCCAAAGAGTACAACTTCTCCATGTTTTATGCTTGTGGATTGAGCCTCTCATAATATTGTGTACTACTATTTTGGGTGGATTTTGATTCTATTTTGAGAATTCATTGTTTAGTTTTATAAAAATACAATATATACTATGTGAAAAGGGAGATAACTACTCATATCAAAATAAATCCTCCAATTATATACAATAGAAATGTTATTTATTGAGCCTCTCCAGATCTATTATCTCATGTGTGTATATTTTTTCCTTATAATCAAAGATATCTTGATAAAATTATTAAGACAAAATAACAAATCATGGTTTATGATATACCCATTGTAAGGGAAATCATTATTGTGTTACCGAAAAAATTTCTTGGTCTTCTTCCTGACCCAAAATATGAGTTCTCAATTGAATATATTCCATAATCTCTTTTGATGTCAAATATGCCTTATAGAATGGCCACTATTTAGTTAGATGAACTGTAGAAGAATTTACAAGTGAATATGGAAATGGGGATTATATGCCCGATTGACTCACCATGGGGTGCACCAATGCTCTTCTTAATGAAGAAGGATGAATGGAATTTCATCTATAATGGTTATCATGAGCTTAACAGAATCATGATTAAGAAAATTTTCTGACTTCAATATATAGAAGAAGTGTTCAATCATTTACATCGGGAAAACTACTTATCTAAGGTGAAACATAGGTTGGGGTGTCACCAATTAAATTTGATGAAGAAATATATTCCCAAAACTGCCTTTTCAAATAGGTATATACAATATGAGTTTATAGAGATTACCTTTGGACAAACAAATGCATAATAAATATCCATGGACTTAATGAATATCAGTTAGAAATTACCATGACTAATTTTTTAAATTCATTATTGATGATATTCTAATATACTTTTGGGAAATGTAATACATGAGGATAAATTAAATATTATTCTAAAGTCATTATTAATATAGAATATAGATGAAATGTGTATTAAATGCGAGTCCTTAATGGATGAGTTATCATTATTTGGGAATGGTATTAATAGTAAATGAATATCATTTTACCCATATAAGATAAAGGAAATCAATGAGTGTCCTAGTCCAACATCTGTATCGTTGATCATATGTTTCAATGGTCAAACTGTGTATTACAAAAAATTTGTGAAGAACTTATCAGGATTTAAAAACCCACTAACCAATATAACTCAGTAGGTAGAAATGTTTGTTTGTATAAATGAATCTTATGAACACATCAATGTGTAAAAAGAACACTTCTCACTCTGTCAATACTCACACTTCCGACAAGTGGGGAATTCATAATGTTGTACAGTAATGATTCATAGAAGGGATTAGGCTTTGTAAAATGAAAATTGGAAAATTGATAGCATACCCCTCAAATTATTTGATAATTCTCGAGTATAACAATCCCATGCATGTATTAGAGTTAGATATTTACATATTTTCATTTAAAATAATGAATGTTTATCTCAAATATAGAAGTGGGAAATATATCCATATCATAAGAGCCTCAAATATATAATCTCATGTAAGGAGATTAGTATGTAACAAAGAATATTGTTAAATATAATCAAATATTATGAAGTCTAAATTCACTGATATCCTATAAGATTGAACAATGTGGTAGTTCTCTAATTTCAATGTATCCTTCCCCATTAAAATGATTAAAACTGAGAAGGATCAAATGTTCTTGGACCTGGTAAGGTTGGAAATGGGAATAATTAAATAAGGAACATACCGATTCATTTCTCAAATGATTTCTAAACCATCCCTCATGGATAAAATATGAGAAACTCAAGTATTTGATGTGGAAATTCAGAAGTTTGTGGATTCTATGTGAACAAGTAAATCATCATAGTATAAAATTGATAAGGAATGAATATTAAGACTTGGGTCATGGCTAAGTGTAATATCTGATCAAAAGATAAAAAAATGATTATAAATGACGCACATATAATAATATTATATTTTCACCAAGGGATCACAAACAAGTATCATGATATCTGGGGGAACTATTGGTGGGATAATATAAGGTAGGATATTTCTGAATATACATCAATATGCCTAGTATTTTAGCAATTGAATGCTAAAAGACCAAATTATATGTTGATTTGGAAACCATTAAACATATCAAAATGGAAATGGGACAAATTCAATATGGACTTTGTTAATATACATCCAAAGTCATATAGGAGAAACACAGTTTTATGTGTTTTTGTGGAATATCTTACAAATATATCTCACTTTATTGAAATTCATGATGAATTATGACAAGATTAAGTTCCAAAAATATACATTAGAGATGTTGTATGGATTCATGGTGTTCCATTATAGATTGTACCTAATGATGACCTAAGATTCAACACTATTTTCTGGAAAAGTATCCAACATTCCTTAAACACTTATCTAAACATCAGTACATTATATAATTATAAAACTCATGGCCCATCTGAACAGAAAATTTAGACACTGGAAGACATGTTTAGGGAATGTTCTATGCACTTCAACGGAGATTGGTACCATCATCAAATTCTGGTTGAGTTCCCATAGAACAAAAGTAACTAATTAAAAATTGAAATAGAACAATATTAATATCATTATGGTAAAGGATGTAAAGCACTGGAATGTGGGGATGAATTTTTTGAATGTAATATTCTTGAACATGAAATAGTTAATGAAATCGTAGAAAAGGTGAATCTCGTTCACTAGAAAAACAAGGAATACCAATTTTTATTGAAGATATATGTAGTAAGTCATCAATATAGAGAAGTGGTTGAGGTTATGAAAATGGTATTCATCCAAATATCTATATCGAAGAGGATCACGAGGTTCGGGAAGAAATGAATGTTCAGTCCCACATAAATCGGACCCCTTGACATTCTTGATTAATTCAGAGTTGTGGCCTACTATCTTGATGATCCAACTACATTATCTCAAGTACATGATGTATTACATGAATACCTCATGAAGAAGTATATACCATATCCCTCACATATACTAAAAATAGATGTGTTATGGTCATAAATTAAGTATCTTATGAGGAGTAGCCTCTGAATATATTTTATTATAGGGAAAAAGTTATATGGAACAACAGAACACACATAGTTAATATACTATGGTAGAACTATAATTACAAAGAGAAAACATGGGAAGTAGAAAAAGAGAAGAATGAGATATAACCTTACTTATTTTCACCATTGTATGTAAAATGATATTTTGATGGAGAAATTTGATAAGGTGGAAGAATGTAAGTACCCAAAACATTATCACTGGAAATTACCTTCATATTATAATTTCATATAGTATAAACCACATTATATCACTTTTAGAACACAATAAAATTTTATAAATTAAGAAATAATGAAATAAACTGTGTTTTTAAATATTAACAAACCTATGCTGATGGAATAATAACTGGAACGTCTGAATAATAAAATGAGCAATATCACTAGTACATCAACAATAGATCAGTAACCTCATCTATTTATTTATAATTATAATTAGGAATCTTGTAAAATATATTATTATATAATTATATCACATTATAGGTAAATAAATGTATTTTAAAATTATAGTTAGGTGTTGATATTTTGTATAAAACAAATAAAATTATTTAAAAATTTATAATTAATATAATAATTAAAATGAAAATTTTATATTCATAAAATATATTCATAAATTAACTTTTCTTATTATGATTATATAATAATCATATGAACCTTAATTATTTTTTAAAATTGTGAAAAATTAGTTGTAATTTGAAAATTAGTATTGAGCAAGTAAAAAATTATCTTAATTAATAAATAAATTTATAATATTTAGAAAAAATTAATTACATGGAGTTTATTAATTAATTTTACATGCCAACCAATGATTTGGGGGGAGTTTAGGTATTTTTAAAATACATTAATTTTAAATGAATTGTAAAATATCAATGTTTATAAGAAATATTTAATGCACGCATTATTAAGTTATAGATGATTTGTAGATGATGTTATCCCTTTCTATAATGAGAAAAATATTCATATTCTTGAGACAAAATTATAATGTAATGAATAAAATAATGAGAAAATAGACATAACCTTCCATATAAATACCACCTCATTGAAGTAATTCATTCATTATTTTCCCCTACTATCTTCATTCAGGTCTTAATAATTACATCATAATAAAAATAGATTTTTACCTAATTGAATGATGTTAAAATGTTTATGGAATAACCTATATGGATCTTTTTTTCCATAATATGGTATGTGAAATAGTTGATCGTTTGTATAGTGGACTACAGCCTTTTGAACTGATTTCATTTATTTCCATCACCAAATTTCATTGATAGAAATAATAAATTTTTTAATATAAGTATATCTTATTTAGGAGATAGATATAATTATTTAATTATAATATTATGTACACCTTCTTTGTTTCTAATCCATGGGAATATGATAACTACAGAAATATGTTAGGTTAATTACTATCTGAGAAAAAGATGTCATTTGTTCTTCAGTTATGCATTACATAAAATGTAATAGAGATACGTTTATAGAACATATCTGAAATATATGAAATCATAATTATTTTAAAAGGTCAATATATTATTTAGCATTTTTTTGTTTTTTCCCATCAAGAAAATGGAAACAATGTTCCTGTGTACATAAGACCCACTGTCTCCTTGAATTGTATAATTCATTTTATATCTACAAAATTAACATCTGAATATAAATAAATATATAGTAAATATATATTATATTTAAATAATGGTACAAATTTTGTAGATAATGTAACAATTATCAAAGTAAATAGGATAAAAATACTAAATCAAAACATACATGATAAGAAGAAGCTTTGAATACCGAAAACTTGGTTTTGACAAGTAAATGTTCATAAAGATGGAATATAACATAAAAATTAATTAATATATTGTATGATAAATATATGTGTGTTTCTATAATTTAATTATAATAATAAAATATTTATTATACATGAGGTTTGAATATTTATGATAAATCTTGAAACTTATGGTTAGGGATGTTTTATCTCAAATTGTCTTCGTTGAGATAAATATTACGATATTCACCTATATTATTTTATTTGGGGTATATATATCCCATTGAAAACTTGTATCATGAACTTATTTATTATCATGATATTTATTGTTTCATTTTTTGTTATTATTATATTTTTCATATTTTTAAAATTTTACCATGGTGGTAGATGTATTCTATTACAATTTTATTCTTTGTGGTGATTATTTATGATTAAAATTGTAATAATGAAATATTATGAACTACATATCAAGAAACTAAATTACATTATTATTTTTAGTTTCTCTCAATAGAATACATGTTTTTATTTTAATTATCTCCCTTTATGTATTTAATAATTAAATGTTTTCTAAGGAACCACATAATTAATTTATCTCTTCGGCCTAAAACACTTTTTATTCCATGATAATGTTTTCAAAATTTCCAATAAACATATAATTCCAATTCATCAATAAAATTAGATTATAATTTTTACCCACATAAGAATTTATAATAAATAGTTAAAATTAAATATTCTTTTAATGCAATAAACAATGATATTTTTTCTTTTTACAAATAACATGAAAGATATCCCTTTTTAACTTGTATGACATGATTATAAATTTTTTTCATCCTAAAAACTCAATTATGTGAATATTTTTTAAAAAAATAAAAATTTAATTTTTATTAAATTTAGTTCATTTCTGCTTGTGAAATTTTTTTTCTTTAAAGTGGTTAATTCTTTTTTAAAGGATATTTTCATTCCGAATGATTTAATGATAATTTTATTGAATTTCTATTTTTCAATGAAAACACCCTTGTGTGTTTATTCTGTTTTAATGAAGAAATGATCCAACTGTACCCCCATGAATATTTAATTTTATTTTTTTATGGTATTTATTATGGTGGAATTATTTTTTTGAAATTTTTTCCTTTTTATATGTTAATCTATCATGAAATTATATTGAAACACACATAATTTTACATGGGTAATAATATAATTGTTGATTTTTTAATTTGTGGATCAGAAGTTTTTTTGGAATATATGATTTCCGAGACCTATATCTCCTTATATTGAATTTTTTAATGATTTACATCTCTTGTGTTAATAATTATAAACTATTTTATATTCATGACCACTATAGAAAACATTCAGTTGTTATTAATCTATTATGGGAATGAATTGATGATTCGTAATCAATTATGAAATGGGAAATAATTGTTGATGCATGATCCATTAAAATTTGATGTTCTTGTAAATTAACATTAAATTATGAAATGGATTATCTACATATATTGTTTGAACACATATATGACATGAACATCATGTTGATGAATTATTTATGATGGGTTCTACAATTTATTGGAAATTCCTATTTAAATGACATTGATTTATTTCATGGATTATTGTAATGGTCCATGATAGATTGGGTATTTTGTTTTTATTATATATATATATAATCCTATACCCTTATTATTATCTTATTCATTCATATGATAATAAATTGATATTTTTAATGCTT
The DNA here is from genome assembly GCA_963277665.1 of Viscum album. Lineage (NCBI taxonomy): Eukaryota > Viridiplantae > Streptophyta > Magnoliopsida > Santalales > Viscaceae > Viscum > Viscum album. The sequence continues at coordinate 606,761,253 of OY728129.1, read as the reverse complement.
ACCCTTAATGAGAATATGGGCTCAACCATTCTTAATAATTATTTTATGAGGTTGCAAAGAAAGGATTGTCTAGGGTATGTTAATGAAGAGTATGATGATTATAGTGAATTTAATGAAAACTTCATCGATAATACACCTCAGAAACCAAATTTTAAGGGATTTGTAATGAGAAATATTGCTTGTTTGTTAACACAACATTCTCTAGCTATGAACCAGGCTAAACGTCCAAATGTTTAAAGAATGGAACAAAATTATATTGATTCGTTAATGAGGATATGCCCAAGTTCATTTATTTGTTCTTTTAATCCACTAGTCTCCAAGCGATGGACCAATTCCATTAATTTTTTTTACCATTATCAATTATTCAGAGAATCAAAAAAAATTATTTATATTTCATTTTAATATAGATATGGATCAATGTTTAATATTTTTAATTATATGTGGAAATATGAATATATATACTCTACTGAGTAGTTTAATTTAATGTATTGTTTTTTTCAATATGTTTGAAGTCCCCGGACAATGTAGCCATATTTTAGTTGTTACATTAATACATTGCAAGATGTTACTAGGAATAAAATCATGAATGACTGAAAAATTTTGTAGTCTTAGAAAAGAATAAAGACACATATATTTCTAATAATAGTTGAAAATGAAAAACATGGAATGGTTTTCCTTGGAGAGTGAAATATTTCACATTATCATATCTATGAACATCAATCATAAAACACATCGATGTGTCTTAGTGAAAATAAAACTAAAAAAAGATAGAGCTAAAATGATCAAATAGTGTATGAGTATAGAGGATAATATTAATTGATAATTCATATGAAATATGGAATGAAAAATCATTGAAACATGTTCCATTAAATCAATAACATGTGAATAATATTGATCGAATAAATGAATATCATATAATTCCTTATAAACAGTCTCATGTGATTTAATATTTATCATAGATATTTAAACAGTGAAAATATTTACATGTATCATCAATAACTATAATAATATTCAAGGAATTCATAATTTTGGAAAACATAAACATATTATTAAGACTATCCAAAAGTGAGTTTAAATACTTGGGAAAACACCAATTAATTATGGAAACTGATTTGTCTCAGGATACCAATTGTTTCATAATGGGACTCACAATATCTAGGTCCTAAATGTTGCATAATAATTCTAATTCATTGCAAATATTAATAGGAAAAACATATTAGACACAAACCTTTTAATAGAAAACTGTCAAATGAAATGTTAATCCCTACCCTAATAAGATAAACATTATCATAAACTATCTATATTAATAGGGGGAATGGTAATAAAATAGTACGTTCTCATAAATAATGATCATACATGATCAAAAAATATTATTGGATGATATTAATTCAAAATATCCTTAATGTTTGTTATTTATTATAATGTGTTTGTTTATTTAAGGAATATAAATAACTTAAAAATTTAATTATATTTTTTGAGTATAATAAGAAATTCAAATTGAAAAAATATTTTAATAATTAATATTTAGAAAGTATTTTGAATATAATTTTCCTTTAAAAAAACCATTAAAACAGATAATTTCATATTTAAAGAACTTACAGTTCACAATTCAATGAAATTTTATTCATTTTATGCATCCTAAAACAATATTTTATAATTCATTTGTTAATTCCAAACATGATTTTTTTTGAAAAAACAATGAATATAAATTTAAGATAATCAAATAAAATTAATAAAATTATAAAAGCTATTTATTAAAACATTTGGAAACATTTAAAAACATTTTTAAACCAAATTATAGATAACATTAATTCCGATAAAAATTTATTTTTGATCAAAGAGATATATAATATTTGATTTTGTTAAAAACATTTCCTCAATAAATGTAACTACCAAAGAGTTAAAAAATTGAAATGTTACATTAAATGTTCCTTTATTAATTGAGCAAAATGATTTATATTTTTTGATATAAATATAAAATAATTCCCGTATGGTAAACTTAAAAAACGGTTCTTGAATAATGATGACATTATGAAAAAACCATTACCACTTTGATAACTATAAAAAATAATACCCTTGAACTTTTCCACAAAAATTGTTACATTAAATTCCATGATCATAAATATATTTATGATATTACATAACATAGAAAGAATTAAATTCTCCACAAAAAGGATAGATGGTAAATATTATGTATGCCCCTAGAAGTAAATGTGAGATGAGAAACCCCTTGCCCGAGGTTTGATTTCAATGATATGGGTCAGAACATCTAGTACAATACAAATATGATTATTATAAATTTTTAAAAGAACATTAATAATATACCTCATACCATATGTTATCCTCTTATAATATATTACCACCAATTTTTAATAATATTTTAATATTTTAATGGATTCGGGTTCAAATTATCTTGATTTTCATATGGGTTTTGTCATTAATTTTTTGATTAATGTATATGTGACACAATTAGATAATTTAAATTATAATATAAATTCTATTATATTTTTTTATTTTAGTAGATATATCTTTATAACCATAATTGTTAATTGTTCATAGAAATTTAATGACATGACCTTGTAAAGATTATATGTTGTACATACAAATGAGCAACAATATCGTTCCATTAACGAGGGATAAGATAATGAAGTGTTTGAGATATTAATGTTACATATATTTTATCATCTCATATATATATATATATATTATATTTTTTAAAATATTTATTCTTTTTACATTCAATTTAATATACCATTAAAACATGAATCACATCGCTTTGTGAGGTAGAAGTTTGACCTACACACGATAAAAATATTAATATTTAAATGAAATATAATGTTATATTTGGTATATAATATTATTACAAAAAATGTAATTACATAATAAATACCCAATATTTATATTAAATCTATAATCATATAAATCTATTATAATTTTTTATTGAAAACAAGTTACCTGAGTTTGTGAGGTGGTAGTTCATTGTAAACACGATTAAAAGTTTGGTTTTCTATTTGATGGATGTTGAGATTTCTAAAGTCTAGGGCTTAAAAATAATAACATGTCAATATATTGGAGATTATCGGGTTATAATTTTGGATAGGTTAGTAGAAAATTGATGTTTTTAATAGAATAATGTAATAGAAATATCTCAGGGAAGACAATTTCGCACTTTTAAAGAAACTATCATTGGATATCATCTTAATAAATCTAGGGTTAGTATTTTCTCGAATACGATAGGATATAAAATGTGTCTATTGTTATTTTTTAGTTATTCTAGATTTAGTTGGTTGATCTAATATTCTATAGAGGACTAGATTTTTCCCTTTCAAAATTGAGGAGGAGCATCATTTATGTTAATACTCTATAAATATTAAATAATGGGAAGTCAATATCACTCCATATGACAAAAAAATTATAAATAATATCATTCAATAAAATATAGTTGATTCACATATCCACCGTAAGAAATTATGTTTTTCAGATGTTATTCATTATCTTTTATGTTTAATTAATATTCTCATTCTATTTTTCACCACATTAACATGTATCTTTTTATTTTCATAAGTAATTTACCATTAAATTATAAAATTAAAATATGAAATATTAGATAATATTATCCAAATAAATATAAATATATAATTCAATTTTTTTTAAAAAAATTAAATATATATTGAAAAGTATTTTTATGATAGACACGTGTAACACAGAAAAATCTAATTTTTACTATAACCACATTAATTTAATTTTTCATTATTCTAATTATCATGAAAAAAAATTTGAAATTATTATTTAATATAAATTATTATTATTATATATAAGTAATCAATTTAAATAAATTCAAATCCTATATTTGTAATAATATAGATTAAAATTAAACCCACAAACGCATCGACAAACAGTTTTTCCCGGAAAAAACAATAAGTATGATAACTTTTTTAATAATATAATTATAAATTAAATTAATTAAAATGAAAATAAATATAAATATTTGAATATTATTGGACTCATTTTAATGTTTAATCAATTTAAATTATAAATTATATTGTTAAGTAATTAAAAAAATATAGTTTCAATAAAATATTGTATTTTCTCTAGTCATCAAAAAATTAATCATTTTAATAAATTACAAAAATTACATCCAATGATAATAATATGTGTTGTTTTGAAAATATAATTTCGTTCAATGATATAAATTGTTGAATTGTTTCAAATTTTAATTTAATATTTTTCTGAAAAGAACAATTAATCTTTCTTTTAAAAAAATATAGGTCCTTAGAAAACATTTCCATCCCTTTCAAATAGTTTTTATTTAGTTTTAAATCAATATATTACCATTGAATTTATATAATATATGTTTATAACATATAATTGTAATACTGTAATTTTTACTATTTATACCAACAAATTAACCGGTACTTTAAAATGGTCATGTTTTAAAAAATACATTTTAATAATGTTTCACATATCATTATAATATAATGGCGCTTTCATTTAAATAAATAATTAAGATTTAATTTATTTAAAAATACATCTATATTAAATTATCATGTGTTAAATTCTTTTCAAATCATATATTTTCGTGTCATATATGATAATGAATAAGTTTTAAACATTAAAATTTTCTGGGATCTATATTATACCACCTTAAATAAATACTATCACCACAATTTCATCATCATATATATAATAAAGGGTTTAAAATATAAAAATAAATTTAATTAAACCATTCATTTTAAAAGAGTTTAATGAATTATCCCTTTTCAATGATATAAATGTGTTTTTGAAGGTCATATGTAATTACATAGACTTGGATTTCAAATAAGATTACCTTGGTGGAATGTAATGATATGAAAATCGATAAAAATATTAAATCCCAAGTATTAAAATAGTGTTATAAAGATATTTTATTACATGAAAGTTACAGATATAGAAAATTTATCGACTATAAATACATAGATATAAGATGAGTAAAAAGGCCATTTATATGTCAAAAATTAGCAAACTAAGTTAATAGTTTCATTTTAATATCATTATCTTATCATTGAGGAATGCATTTACAATCTAATAATATAATGAAATATATAATCCTCATATCATTATACTTCATAATAAAAAAATTTATCTTTTGGTTGTGCTTTATTAAATATTCACATCATCTCTTATGAATAGAAATAATTATTCAAAATTGATTATTTTCCTAAAGTACTAAAATTATCTATTAATGTATTGTATGATTAATAAAAAGTATCAAATTATTTACCTAACCAATATATATTTTTAAAAAAAGGTATATAAGATGTTATCTAATATCCACATCTATTTCATATACTATATTCCATCTATAGTTAACCATAGGACTAATGCAACATATGTCAGACCAAATTCAAATTCCAAAAAAAATTGGTGGTCACTAAATGAATGTTCTATTCCCCTTACAAAAAAACTACTTTTAATGTCCCATTAAAAATATATGAATACATATATCAATATAAAACTATAATGAAAACATGAATTATTTTGAAAATAAAATCTTAATTTCAAAAATATATTCCATAAATATAAAAATTCAATAAAATGTAACAATAATATCTTATACCATAAAATCACTAAACATTATCATGGTCACCAATAATATACATAAAACATATCTTTCACATTATTATGTCAAATTAGAGATTATATTAATTGTTATCTACCATAAATCATTTGTTTTAAATAACGGTCAACAATCGACTAAAACTCTTTTCCCAGCCAACAGTACCATTCAACACATGCTCTAAAATACATAAAGAAAACGTTCATTAGTAAAATCATTATATGAAATATGATTCTTGTACTAAGGAGTTATTTTATAAAATAATTATTCCTCATAATTCTAGATTAAATATTAAAAATTACATTATTCTACCTCAACAACTTTAAAAGAATAAGCATGTCCATTATCCCTTAATTTCTTCTGGTATATATTTCCTTGATGCTTAGAACATTCCTTTACATAGTTCCTCATTTCTATAAATTTTATAAATTTAACAATTATATATTATTTCTATTAGATTAAAATAGGTGAATTATATCCTTTCTCAAAATAATATTTAAAACACTTAATCCTTTCAATAAAGTACAAATTTAATTATTTACAAATTTTTTGTTTGAAAATCATTCTGTCACATCAACCAATTATTTTTTTCTCAAATAATATTTATTCATTATTCATTTTAAATCCCTAATATATATAATTTTATTTCTATATTGATATTTAATGATATTATCTATTGGGAGACTAGTCAGTATTGAAATATTGGGATATTCCCATCAATAAAATGATTATAAAACTCATTGTATTACATGGATGGATATTATACTCATTTAAACCATTAATTTTTTTTTTCTAAATGACAAATATTTTGTATATTAGATCATTAAATTATGAAATATAATGTTTAGTACCAAATATATTGAAATAATTTCTATAAATTTCACATTTTATGCATGGATAATAAATTAATCAAAAACAAGGTTATATTGGGCCAATTTTCAAATCATAAAAATATTATCTAACCCTTCATATGTTTTTATATTTCAAATGTGAATTTTCATAATAATATTCACTTGGAGTGTGAAAATTGTTTTGTAACAAGGCCCATTTACTATCATTATGTAATGGTTGACTCGACACAAACATGCATTTTTAGGTTGATTGCCCCTAGAACAATAACTTATTAAACAATGTCATTTTATATTATCCGTACAGGAATTTATTACTCTAAAAACACATAACACCTACCTTACCAAAAAATGAGGATTCTATCCTATATATATCCTTTATTAATATCATTTTTATATACTCCCAAATTCTTGTTTTCATAATATACTTCCCAGGATTTCTACTGAACATTATAATATTCAAACTATCACTACCATAAACATAGTAGATTAACGGTAGTAGTGAAATTATAACATTGGTACAAGATACAATTAATCAAATCACTAAGGACAGAAATATTTATTAGTCTTTTTAAAATAGGTATATACATGAAATTTACATTAAAATTGAAAACATTAAATACACAATATGTATTATTTTGTAATTTTATATTTCTACATAGTATTTCCCTTCATATTAATCATAAAAACATTAGTGTTAAGATGTAGAAATTATAATATATGAAATTATTTTGAAAAATTATCAATAATTTTAGGATTTTATATGAAGCTATGAATCATGAATCCATAGTCAATACATCATGGTAAATAAATGAAAAATACTCCTTAACCATAACTTGATCATAATATGGATGAAATAAATAATGTAAAAATAATTCCATATAAATAATCACATGATCATTTCACATAACCATTGATGAACCGACTAATTGAATAATATCATGGGACATCAATAACATAAATCATGAGGGGTGAATTAATTATACTAGATAACAATTAAATTAACTCAAGACCCGACACAATATAATTTTAATCTATAGTTAAAACCCCATTTAACATGAATAACTAGTATGTTTCATGAGGCATATGAATGCATCGAGGGTATATCTATAACATGGACACCACCATAACTCTAAATTAAAATTAATTTTTCATATGAATTTGGTAAACTGTAATAAATGAAAATATTTTTTTTAATACTATCATTTGAAATGTTAATAATATACCTAATAAAATAAACATAATCATAAACCATAAAAAATAATATGGTGAATGGTAATAAAATTATACATCATCAATCAAACTGGTGATAAAACATGTAAATAATTAAAAAAGATGATATAAATAAAACATATTCACAAGGGATCATCAGTAAAATTAATGGTTTGTTGGTTTAATTATTAGAAATACAGTGTGAATTTCAATAAAATTTTTAATGGGAAAAGGTTTTCATAATTAAAAACAAAATTAAAAACCTAAATTTCAAAAAATAATGTGAAAATATTTATCATTGGAAGTAATTATTGAAAAATATAATGTCTGATATAAATTATAGATTCATTAGGATTGTGTAAAATTATGTTCATTCAATGCATTTTAAAATAAATATTTCACTCACACTATCAGTAAAATCCAAACAGACCATATTTTGAAAATGACTTTCATATTACATTCAAGGAATTATGTAAATGTCAAAATGGTTAAAATCTAATACAATAAATCAATTGGAAAATTTGAAAAACTTATTTCAAAAACAATTATTTGTACGAAAAATTATTTTTGACCCATGTGATAAATAATGGTGTGTTTTTATAGAAATTCTTTTTCAATCATTTTACGGTCCAAAGAATGAATTAATTATTCTATTATAGGAATGGATCCCTTTAATTATATATAAAACTCTTCTTCCACTATGGGTGAGAGTGAATATACATTGTTAGGTGGTGACATAAGTATGTAATAGTAAGGTGGTGATATAGTCACATTGAAGGCAGGAAATGATACAAGCATGAGGCATGCATACTGTGATTTAGGCATGATGTTGGCAGGTGGTGATGCATGCATGAGGTAGAAGATAGTGATGTAGGTGTAATGCATGAATGATGATGAATTTTCTCTTCTTTTCAGTTTATAGGCCTTTGGTCAATAAAAATTTCATTATTCTCAATGGTCCTTAGGTCAATATACTAAATAATTAAGTCTTGATGGGTGGGTTATCCCTTGGGGATATAGATTGAATTACTAGTATCTATGTCTGTTGTCTGTATATTTAATATCATTTTCACTAAAATACCTAATATATATATATATATAAGGAAATATATTATTTTAATTATTTAAATAAAATATAAATCCCCCTACGGGAGTCAATAAAAATCAATCACAAATAATGATTGGATTCTAAAATAAACCCTTCCAATAGTTGTAAAATTTGAATCTTAAGTGCCATGAAAGAAAAAACATTGAATGAAACATTAATTTCCATTTATATAAATATATTCATGTAATAACATATGATATAGGCTATTTTGGACACCACATATATGAATAATCATTGAATTAAGTGTATCTGTCACTAATATAAATAAGAGTTCAGAAAACTTGCACATGGGGCTCGAATTATATCATATGTCTCTAAATATCCAATAGAATGAATATTGTTTTAATAAATATACTAAATAAAAATATTAATATATCTCATAACATATAGGATACTATTTTATAATTTTAACACCCATTTTTTATATTTTTAATTATTGTAATTATTTTAGTTATTAATTTCTTTGTTATATCATTTGTGATTTTTCAAGAATATTCAGGAATAATTAAATAAGATATTTTCTTAAAATATATAGAATTATATAATTTCTAGAAATATTATTTTCATTATTAGAATCATCCTTGTTACTATTTTTGAATCATTATCCTAAAAAAATATTAACAACACTTTTTACAGCAGGTGTGTCATAAGTACATAGAATTGATGATGCTATTAACATAATGAGTCAATGTGTAATGATGTGTATGATATATTAATTTAAAATATTATATATAATTTTATATATGGAAAAATATTTTTTCAGTTTATCCATATAGACTTCCAGGTAAACTGTGAATGAAAAATAAATTTTAACTCTTCATGAGGTGGTAGTCCGATAAACACATGTGCAACCTTTTCATATTTTAAATTAAAAGGGAAATCAATAATATATATATATGATATTATAACTCCATATATATTATTATATATTAAAGAATATATATATATATGTTAATAATATAATTAAATTATATTGTTAAAAATATGTATGGAATATGATTACAATAGTTTGTGATGCAGTAGTCCCTCTTACAAATAATTGTGGATTCAATTTCACATTTAATTGATGTTGAAATGGATAAATATTTTTACAAAAAATACTAAAATATATATATATATATGTGATATATTGGTTGTATTATATTATATTTGTTAAGATATAATTGTAGGTCTGAAAGTAACAAAGAATAGAAAAAGTGCTTAGTAAGTACAATTTCTGTCCCTTAGAGAAATCACCATTGGATCTCATCTTAAGGACCATGGAGATTGTATTTTTAAAAATCCATTATTTATATAATTAAGATAATGATTTTTGGGAGGTATTTTGAAAGGATATTGTGGATTCTAATTCTTTTTATGTGTGAATAAGTGAGGGGTGTTTGGGCCCATTTGTAATTGAGGTGGAGTGGAATTTATGTGAATACCTAATAATATTCAATTAGGGGAACTCACTATCTCCCAAACTACATAAAAATTTGATAAATAACATGTTTTTGGGATGATATTGTTTATCCACACATCCACCAAAAAAGAATACACAATTTACTATTCAATTTTATAACCATTCTGTTTATATGATTTTACAATTTTATTTTTCACCGTGATAACTTATATATTTTTATTTTCCTTGATATTTTATAAAATAAAAATAAAAATAAAAATAAAAATATCATTATTTTATAATTAAAACCTAATAATTATAAATGTGAAATCAAATTTTTTGAATAAGAACTATATGTTTAGAAACATAATTCATTAAAAAAACATGTAATGCACAAAATCACATTATAACCATAAACATGTTAATTTATTATTTATTGATGTTACAAATTATATGAACAAAAATTACATTAAAATTTTTTTTAGTATAAATACTCTTATTCAAGATAAATAATTTATTTTTAAAAAAATTTATTCTAATAATTTTTGGAATTCAATTAAAAAATAACTCCACATACTATTTGAAAACAGGTTTTCCTAAAAAATAATCAAAATATCAATTGTATTTAAAATAATTATTTTTGAGAATTATAAAAATTAAAAAAAATGAATTATCAAGTAGTTTAATTAAACTACATTCACAAAAAAATCAATTTTTATATCATCTCTTTATTTTATGTTACATAAATATAAAGGAAAATTTCAATTATAATCAATATTTTTAGTATATATAAAAATTAAATACATTCATAAAGTTAAATATTTTTACCATAATATAATTTTAGAATGTAGATTTAAAAATGTAATTATTTTTTTGAAATATATATTCTCAAATCAGTGGAAAATAATTCTAAATGATTTCCTCAAATAATTACTAAGACACCTATCAATAAATAGTTTTATGGGAAATAAAAATTTCTCTCTAAAATTGTAATTATTTTATATCATATAAATATATAAAAATTATATTAATTTAAAAAAAGATTATTCCATATAGTCTCTGTAAATTATTTATTATTAATCATAATATCATATATAATTTCAATTATATAATGGTCATATGTAAATAAAAATATTTTAATTTATCATTTCATATTGTTCAAACCATGTGTTTCATTCATTTTAGTCTAAAAAATTATTTGATTAATTATAAAATAAATATATTGAAAAGTATCATGAGTTTTATTCATTTATAATATTATTGTTTCATGTCTTATATACTATCGATAATGATATACCTATTTTAAAATATCATTGTGTTAATATAATTGTAATACTTATATTCTTTACACAAAAACTGATAATGATGTCTTGTAGATTTTGATTAAGTAAGATTATCATATTGGTATGGTTGAAAAAAAAATTATAAGGCCATTGAGGTAATTAACCAGTATTTTTATCCAAATAGTATGAATGGTTAATCAATTATTTTGTGGAATAAAAAAAGTATATAATGGATATTATCCATAAGGAACATAAATATCTATGAAGAAATTTGATAATTAGATATCAAGGTCGAAATGAATATTGGAGTTATCCATTAATCACCTGGTTTTGAGAAGATAATAAAATTGAAAATCAAAAGAAAATATAAAAACATTTTGCTAAGAATATGATAATTTCATCATGCATGATTTGTGAAAGGAAACATGGAGTATGTTATTTTAATGGGACTGTTAAATGATTCGTGTGTGTAATATATGTTCATCATGTGTTTCAATATATAAGTGATAGGAATTTTTTTTCTAATTATAAAAAAAGGAAATGATTCAAAATATTCACCATCAATAATTTTTTGTTTCACATGATAATAGTATGGTAATTATGAGAATTAATGCCCAAATAATAGAACATATGAGGATGATAATCCACAAAAACTGAATACAAAGCAATAGGAGGATTCTTTTAAAATAACATTAGTGGAAGTGAATCATGGTAATTAAGGCACATTTACGATCAATTCTTTAGTTATATATATTCATTTTTAAATTTATATGAATAATTACTATAAAAATATGATTGACAATACATTAGGGAAACATCATTTAATTTTTAACGTTGATTATATATCTATACATATATTTTGGAATAAGAAAGTAAAATTTCATATTCACTATCCCCTATCGATAATCTCTCATTACATGGATGAACCCAAGCATCTAATTACAAAAATACATTAAACGATATTGGATAATATTTAAGGAGGAAAGGGTGAATAATCATTTCAAATAATATTTGTATCCTTTTATGGTTATCATAATAGAAATTGGTAAAATATTGGGTTTATTCGTTTTTGTTTTATCATAAGATAACATTATTATAAACCGAATTTGATATATTATCATATGGGATTTTATCATGATTATTTATATTTCAGAGGGAATTTATAATAATAAAACCATTCATCCTTCTGTATGTTTTTCTGAAAATTTTATTTTAAGAGGAATGTTTTTGCACATGATTAAAGGTATTATTAACATTTGGGTCCATCTTGACTTTTTTTGGTAACATTCTGTTATTTAAATTTTTATATTTTATTGTAATTATATTAATACATTTGTTGACAAAAATATAACCTGAATCTCATTTGATGACCTACGAAATATAGAAAGGTTGATGGTCTTCAACACACTTTAGGTTTAAAACAATTGTATCTGGAAAAAAACTAGCCTACATTATATAGTATATCATGTGAGAAAACATAAAGAGATATATTTCTGAGTATATATCTTGGTGAAAATTATATCATCATGTTAAGTTTGTAAGAGAAAATAGATGTTTATTGTTACCCCCATTACCCATACAAGATTGGAAATTGGAAAACAACGCTATCAATTTTTTTCATAAAAATATTCAAATCATCTAAATGGAATAATGAAGTATGGGATGTAGTAGATGGACTTATAATGTCAACACACTTCATCTCATATATATATTATTTATCTCAAAATCATCATGTTTGGATATTAATTAAGTAATTTCTATGGTAGTATGAAGTAACATAGTTTATTGAATCTTATCGGGAACTGAGGTGTACCTTAAAATTATGGAGAATTATATAGAAATATCTTGATAAAATGTTTATTTTTATAAATTCATATTATCTTCATATATAAGGTAATTTTGGTTGAAAAATAAAAACAGTAGATGATATGATGATATGTTGAACTACAAATTTCAATGATTTCTGGGATCAACACTTTCCTTAACTCTTGTTTTCTTAAACTAGAAGATCTCACATGATATTTCTGATGTAAAAATATGAATCCTCATATAAACTAATATGTAAAAAACCAAATAAATCTGGGAGGCTGTTTGATAAAGAATGCTATTAATAACTGAGATTGATGAGGAAATGCAAGAGAGAGTTATAGTCATTAAACAAGAAATCAAGAAAACAAATTGTCACACGAAAATATATTTCGGGAATCATCAATGGGATATTTAGTGTGAAGTTGGTGAGAAGGTTTTTATAATAATTTCTTTGTGGTATAAGTAAATTATATTTTTAAATAAGGTAAAAATATTATATATGTACATCAGTCCATTTAAAATTATTTATTGTTTTTGGTTGGTTGGATAATGATTGGTGCTTCAATCGAACCTTTGTCAAATCCACGACGTGTTCCATATATCTCCCTTGAGAATGTACATACATGATCTTTAATATGTTAAAAAATAATAGGTCATAACATTGTAATATGATCTTTCCTATGAAAATTAACCGGTGGACCATTAGTACAATATATATAATGTTTTATGAAATTGGACCACTCACCTGATCATAGTTGTTTGGTGAAACCACCAGCTTGGGGAAGATATAGAGGAACCTGATAATGGAATGAGGTTGAATTATCCTCATTTTCAAATACCAAATTTATGGCATATTAACTCATAAATTCATAATAAGTGGGTAGGATGAATAATGTTGATTTTTTATGAAATTATATTCTAATAGGTTAATTTCCCCAATTGATTTCATTACACGCAACACTAAGTTTTAACTAACAATATTATAATAATAATATTATTACTCAATCTTGATCATTATAATATAGTTTATCAAAATTGTGGCATAAAAAGGAAATTACACTTTTATATTATTGTGTCTAATGGTTTCATAAATATATAAAATATCAATGAAAAATTACATAAATTTTAATGATTTCTTTATATGTTCAAATAATACTATCTTCTAAGAAATGATTTTTATAAAATTATTATCGAAGTAATACTCAATATTTTCAGTAAAAATATTTTAATATATAAACATAAATTTTGAAATAGACATTTCACAAATATACATAAGATAATTTTTGTGAATTTTATGAAAATATTAATTTTATGATGAGTAGAACAAATATATTTAATTTATAAAAACATTATTTCTATTTAAGGAATTTCAAAATAACAATTATAAAAAATGTTTTAAAAGTAAAAATAGTCAAATAATAAATTTTTTAATCCAATTTTAGATTATAATATTAAATTTTATTTTTAATTCTTATATTAAATCATTATATACTTCTGAAACATATCCATTTGGAAAAAAACTTTTACCACACATCTACTTGTTTTATTTTATATTAAATTCTACCACATCTGTGAATTTAATTTGATCAAATGGGTCATATATAAAAAAATCATAATATATGATATATATTATGATAATAAAATATTATAGGTCATCAATAATGTAAAAATATTTAAAATATATCTATATTTATGGTTAAAATAATGGATTTCATGATAGAAAACAATGAGTTAAAATTAATTTTAAATCTACAAAAAAAATTTAATAAAAATTATATTTTTATATTTAATTTATATGTTTCAAATTATCTAATAACACAAATTTTAATTTTTTAATGACCTGACCAACCAGGGTCTTTCTGGCCAGTAGATGGCCAAGAAACGACTACCATTAAATACTCTCTATATGTTAGGGGATAGAAAAGAGTAATGAAATCATTAATTTATATAGGAAGAATTTCAATAATTTATATGTATTAATGCACCCATCCATCTCTTTCATGATATTTTGAGGAATAAATATTAAATATAATATGTTCTAGAGTATAACCTTGTATGTATCAACCTCTATGGAATAAATGAGTATGATAGAATAATCTAAAATGTAATGGAAAAAACATGCTGAATTAGAATAATGTCTCACCATTACAATAGCTGGTATAGTAATTGATTTTTGATCTGATTTCCAGATCTCAATTCTCGGACCACCATACAAGGTCTAATGAAATAGGGTATCCCTACACTCATAGGAAATTTCCACCAACCTATTTTTTTTATCTAAAAGATAAGACACATGTGGGAAATTACCATTCATGGGTTATTATATATATACCTAGTAGGATTACCAAAGCACTTGTGGGGAGAAATGAGAGAAACAACATAATTACAGTGTTAAACTCATAGAAAGTGAAAAATGAAATACAACAATAATGATACATATATAATCATCAAAATAACCATATATGAGAGATAAATGGGATCTCCATATCATATTATATTATAACAAAAGAGGATTCCAATGATTCCATAGGGGTCTACCAATGATTCCAAGCATATGGAATGTCTATTTCAAATAGAATTCATGTAGAGCCCCACCTCACCATTATTACATACATTTGAGGGGACACTGATTTTAGGATCATAACCCATATCCTACAACAATATAAGGGTTCAACATAGTAGATATTTGAAAAATAAATAATTCTTGTTATACAAATCCAATTAGTAGGAATATATAAGACCCATTCCATAGATCTCCATGGGTTCCAATTTATAAAATGTGGACCCATGTCTTATTCTAATAAAAGGGTTCGACTCAATGGATTGATAGGGGACCCCCTCCGAGTTTATCCAGTGGTTACATTCTATAAATAGGGGTACAATTCCATGTACTATCAAGAGAGTTTCAATATACGAATAGATAGAAGAACAACTCCCTAGTCCATCTATTATGATTTACTATATAGAGAGATGACTAGTGCCCTATTATATTGGATAGATGGAGGACCAATTCTCTTATCGTTCGAGGGCCACCAAGTCGATTGATGACCCATTCAATGCCCTAGTAGGAGGGTTCCATTGTTTAGATAGATACAGGACCAGCATACTTTGTCGGTAGGAGGGTTCCACTCTAGAGAAATAAGATGAATTCCTAAACATTCTTGGAGGTTTATAATTTCTAGATAGATAGAGGACACACACCCTAGTTTATCTGCAGAGTTCCATGAGGATGATCCTATTTGATTACTACCATCATCAATATATGGATAATGAAGAGTCACACACTGAGTATCTTTCCTTGTTTATAAAAAATATACTATCAAATATACCATCACATATTATATATAATGACACTCTGTATAAGCAACTCATGTGAAAAATTATTTTATTAGAATTGATACATTAGATTTTTATGCTTCCTCAAAATGGATGTACACAACCTTTAAGGGGGCCACACGGTGTGTGACACCACTCCTCATTCTATATGTGTACTCACTAATACAGAACTATATATCCATGTATCTAATCATGGAATGTATGGGGACTTTTTGGTGTCTCTCTTCCACCCAAGGGTGAGTTTTGTGTACTTGTTCATTATAGTATGTGATGGACATGTTCCAACATATTGTTATTACATTGATGAGTCCATATCAGTGTACTCCCATAGTACATTCTAGGTCTCTAGCACTAAGTCACAAGGTTTGTTGGGCTCCCAAAATTATTGTGATATTTAACTCAACCAAAAAAACTATCTTCCATTGTTGGGTCATAAGATGAAATGTGTTTATCAGACTACATAGTGTATAGTTGTGTTTTTCATAAAATGTTAAATATTATCTTTCGATACTACATTTGTTTTTCCTACAACATAATTTCTCTTTTTGATCTGTTGAAATGGAATTTTAATGCCTATGTTCATTTATTCTAACCCAACATTTTCCATAAATCAGATTAATGTCATTCTTATCAAATCTCACGCACTCCTAACATGCTTCATGTGCTGATTCCAACTCCACTTCAGATCCCTAAATCATGAACAATCTACCAATAACCAAAATCCATGATAATTCATCCATATATCTAGGATTTGTAAATGTTCATAAATCTAATCCTGATATAGTTGTATGGTCCCACCCAAACCCACCTGTCAGTATATTAAATTTGACATTGTGGTTCAATGATGATCACAGTGAATAATGGGTGGGGGAAATGAAAAAGAAAAAATGTTTTATCATAGTTGACCAAGAGTCCAGGGAACACAATCACATAACAAAACATTGGAAGGGGTGATTTTTTGGATAAATCAATAGATCAAAAATAATAATTTCATGCATGATCTCATGTAAAGGATTTGATTAAACATATATAAAATAAATAATGTTTTGATTATACTAAACCATTTAATCAAAATAGAGGAGCCTAAAAACATTTATCTTACTATGATATTTGATTTTTCATTGCGTAATAAAAATGTTTCAAATTATGGGTATGGTTCATTACTTTTGGTGTGATCCATGATTCAACTTGATCCAGTTGTAATTTATCCCCATCCACCAATGAAGAACTATGGAATCCTCCGATCAATGATCCCATGGTCATGAGGGAAACCCTATTTACTATCCATGATATTATATTTGTATAAGAAACCATTTAAGGACATTTAATTAAAAAACTAATTAAATTAATTTATTATTCTATTGAACATTCCAACCAATAGACACTTTATCAGAATGATAGAATACAACCATCATTATGTTGTGTATAAGTTAAACCTCAGGATCTAAATTTAGTTATGGTATCAAATTTTAGTTTTAGACACGATTTATGATATATCTAACCGTTTTTTTTAATTTGTGTTCATGATATAAAATGTGTTTATTATTTTGAAAAATTAATTATATGACCACTGGTTTTTGGAATCAATCACCTTCTTAATGATTGGATATTGAATTATTATTTGATATAAATATTCCTTCATATATTTTGGTGTATTAAAAGGAAAAAATAATGTCCCTTAATTACTAAATACAACATGATTTATTACCTTGATAAGTAAAAAATTAGATAATTTTGGGGATAATAACCTCCCATCTATCTCCCCAACTCCTAAGATATCTTTTTTATATACCCACATTGCCACATCACATGAACAAATAGAATTGATTATATACACTATATCCTCTTCTACTAATCCTTGATCATCAATAGGTACCCCATGAAGGTGTATCAATCATCAATGTCATTAATTCCATAATAAAAAATGTGCATAGTATCAAGTATGTATCTCCAAAATGAAAAAACATACCAGAAATCATGTTGCCACATCAACTACCGGGTTATGGAGAGATGATAAGAAACCATCCCTATCCTCTTATTGATCTCAAATTTCAGGATGGGCTTGTGGATAACTTTCCACCCCACCAAAATCTCCATATTCCTCATCATGGGGAAGCTTTCTATAAATCAAGATCTTCCTACATGAACACCAAGTGCATATGAGATTGATAAGAATATAATTTTTAACATATTTAAATTATCATTGTTTCTAGATGGATCACCCTTAACATCCATTTTTATACCTTTATTATATATGGGAAAAGAAGATATGTCTCAACGATCATAGTCTAGCATATAGGTGACATTCAAGGTCTACCATACATGGCCTCAAAATTAATCATGAGTACATTAGTGCTATTACAATTATTAAAATAAATCTATACAAATGGTAAGAGATCCTATAAGGTCTGACCAAATTCTATTATAAAATCCATTAGGATATCCTTTAGCACCTAGAAAAGGTGCTTAGTCATCCAATCTATGTTGGGTTGAAATTCTATAAGAGTCTTATTTTGTATACCAAATTTCTCATGTATGAATCATCACAACCACTACATGAACCATGAATCATGTTTGATGAATATCATATAAGTTATCCCATGAATTTGGATTATCTAATATACCTAAAACATCCCCAAACACTCCACCGAACTAGGCTCACTAATAGCACAAAAGTGACCTAATTTCAATAGTCAATAATTATCACCAAGATGACATTGTGGACATTCACAATATATTGAGTCAATATAATTATTTATATTTATCAACTATAAAATTTACACTCAATGATTTCCATAGGTAGCAAAAAACCTATTGGAACCTTGTTCTCATCCTTCACCTAAAGACATGTGAGGAAATAATTGACGAACTCGTCAAGTCTCTATGTCATCTCATCCCATAAAAATAACATTTTAGTTCGCAGTTCATCTATCCAATGTTGAGATGTGTAAAAAATTTACAAGTATCATTATCCTACATCACCTCCTCTCATAGCGAGACTCGGACCACCAATCATCCAGGTAATAAGACGACATGTTTCCATCCTCTAGAAGAAACCTTTTCTGATTCTCTTAAGGATATCAGGTGATGTATGAACTATATTTTTATGTATCCCAAATGAGCCTCACTCAAACAATAGAAATTAGAGGATCAAATACCATATACTAATGAAAATTCACATCCTCATCCTATACAAGGGTTAGCTACATGGAAACCAACTACTGAGATTCCTCATCATCTGGCCTAGAATAGAAATCCCTAATAAGAGAATCTATCGCCACCTATCTATTCCTCAGAGTATTGAATATATTAAAGTAATTTTCTTATATGAACTATAACATGTTACATTGTAACAAGTTGAGTTCTCTCTTCATGAATAGATAACTGAGACTCTAATCATTCTAATAAAGAAAAATGTTCCATCCTAGAAGATATTTCCACCATATCCATTTATCGAATACCAACAATAAAAAATCTAGTACATGAGTCATGTTGTTCTATCACTATTGTCACAAATATCTATACCAATATGTGATCACTACCAATATTTTCATCAACATTCAATTGAACTCATCTCCATATGCATCACAATATAATGCTTACTCTACGTGCCTCTCCAATAGTCTTAATACATGACCATTCTTCACCCTCTCCCTCAACACCTAAAAATGAATCTAAAACTATTAAGTCTTGGTAAATGGATTCAAATTCTATTTCATGGTAGTAAACACAGATGTAATTTTTGATAAGTATTCTTAAAATGTTTTTTATCACAATTCGAAACAATGAAATATATATGCATATGACACATTCTAGGGTGGATACTAATAAATCATGGAATCTACCTTCATTGGGACCATATATAATCCATTATAATGTATTAAATTCCTTACAAAATAACCCTCATGGACAATGAACTATATTTTTGAGAGAATTACATAAAGATGATTGTCCAAAAGTAAGTCTAGTACCATCTTCATGTGCTCAACATACACATCCTCTGATGTAGACTAGATGAGTAATTCATCAATGAATAAAAATAAAAATAATTCCTAGTACAGAAGAAAGATTCAGCCATAAAATCAATAAACACATATTTAGAATTAGTTACATAGAAATGTATATCCAGGAACACATTGTGTCTATAGTTACATCATAAATCCATATTCAAATTTTTAGCAACATTCACTCTCAATTGGTAATAATTGAGACTATGATCAATCATTTAGAACCATATCACCCTTACTAACAGATACAAGATGTCTCTAATCCTCAAAAACTAGTTATTGTTCTTTATTGATACCAAGATTATGATAAAATAATAACTACCAATCTTCAATATCATTCTTAAATTTCTCATGAATAACACTGATGTTTCCTAGGGCTGACAAATATGCTCTTATGAATCCAGAATCTCAAATTTCATCCAATTAAAAACAAAACTACTAATGATATGTAGGGGAAATTAAATATTATTTGTATAATATCAATGAAATATTATGCTTCATGTCAACAAAAATATGGATCTCTTGCATCAAAGGTAATCCTAGAACATTTATGGGGGAGGAATCAATAATATCATTCTTTATTGGTGGAATAAAAATTATTTAATGGAACCCTATTCCAAGGAAGAAACTCTACAACTAATGGTGGATGGGATGTTATGTCCTTATTGAAGACCCATTTTTCTATACCCAGAGATCACTCTCTCCCACAATGGATAATATTGTCCCATCCCTATGAAGGAATCCAAATCATCTATGGTGACAGTCAGTCTGGGCTCAAATCATGGAAACATGTCCATACCCAATATGACATCATTTTACCCATTTTTATTACCTATATGTATTAGTCGAGTATCTCTCCATCAAAATATAACTCACACTACTATAAGTTAAATGATAACTCATCAGTGTTCTGTATAGGAACCACAATGAAAAGATGATGGGATAAAATCTACACTAAGAGTCCCACCTCTTGCACCAAGACTGAAATGAAAAAATGATGACTCAAATTGTGTCTAATATTACTGAAGAATGTTATAATAAACATATATCATATCATTAATCATATCATGTGTGGCCTGATCATTTCCCTCCACTGGAAGAAGCTGCCTAAGGCATCGACCACTAGCTCCCTATGCCTAAAATCCAATATATGGTTGTAGTGGTGAAGGGATCCCATAATGTCATCCAACACAAAATGTTTTTCATAAAACCACAATTTATCCTCGAGAAGATGTCCCTTTATAGGGTTCACCCTAACCATACATAGGAGAACCATGATTATAACCCTCTTTTTTTTCAATCCAGATTTTATCTCAATACCCTCATCTGAATGTCAGGTAGCACTATATAATTTCATGTGTCCTTTACCATCACTTGTATATCAGTATCCATATCCACGATTACCTTGTCCTTTATATGGACCCTAATCCATAGATTCATGTGTAAAATTATGGTCACTATATGATTTAAAGAACCGATATCCTCTTGAAGTGTGCCAGTTAGCTACTATAGGTGACATAATCCTACGAAACCCACAACCATCCCCACCTAGATAGAATCTATTGGAAATGGAGATATAATTCAAAATATCCTTATATAACACTCGATCATATGTGGGAATCAACAGAGGAACCACACAAGCATGTACACCTTAATAAATTCCTTTTTAAACATCCATTCCTAGAAGTTTCCATCCTGTATAACGTCAAGGGAGTATCATGTAATGTTAGTGAACCTCATGGAATAATAATCAACTATCAACCATGTTATAGATTAAAAATATCATGACTCTAGAAAAAAATTATTCATTATGGTTAATAATCCTATATAAATATCTTCTGGAAATTAGATAATGAATGTGATGACACATCAAAAAAATGTGTGGGTGGCCTCAAATAGTACCCTACTGATATGTGGAAGGATTAGATGTCATCATTACCATCTGATCAATAATTTTAGTTATAATCCTAAATATATAGATCACTGACTCTATAAAATCCTCAACTACACGGGAATATTATTCCCTACTGATCCTCATAGTCCTCTAGATCATTAATTCAGAGATTTCACCAAGTAAAAGAATATCCTTATTCCGATCTACTAGAAAAATCATCTACATGACATGTTGGGGTGATACTACATGCCAATTTGTTCGGAATATCTCATATGGTGGCCCATGAATTGAGGTCTCATCACTCATCTGATCATTTAATGGATCTTGAAATGGAAACATGTATTGTTATGGAATCACGAAATGAAATCAAGACATACAACCGTCATATTAGAAAAATATATATTGGGAGATGATTAATGAAAGAAATTTCAAAGACTCAATGGAATATTATGTATGTTCCAAAGGTCCCAATAACCAATGTATCTAAATTGTAATATGATTTGATGGTGGTTAGAGTATTAATGTATGGATATGTCTTCTGCCTCAATAAAACCAGGTTCCCTGACATAAAGTTTGCAATCAAGACACTTTGACACTATTTCTCTAATTCCCGATCTAATCCTCTTAAGGTGATCTCATAGAAATTTATCCCAAGGAAAGAAACACTTATGATACTATGATATCACAAGCCTACCAATCATTCCATCCTTGACATTAGAAGTGTGAGAAAATACTACCACAATCATGCCTCCATTGTCTCGGGGTAGAAAGATAGTGCTGAAATGTATATATAATTTGGGAGACATTTTCCTCATGTACCATTACACATACTCCCAACCAAAACCCAGTAGAAATTATGAGGAATAAATTTAACTGACATTAACATAAATATATTAACCATTCTTGGAACGTCCTAAAGGAAATAAAAGAGTATGAAAAAATAATATAAAATTTATATGGGAAAAACATAAACACAACCAAAAAGATTTCCCAAGGTGAGAATAACTAGAAATTGATATTTCCTAACATCATGTCTCCATAAATAAAATCCCCCACCATCATATGTGATCTAATACAGTATAGTATCCTTATTCCCTTATGAAATTTTCATCGACCTGTCATTCATCCTCATAAGACACAACACAAGTAGGAAACACCATGCATGGGTGATTATATACAAACCTTGTAGGACTCTCTAAAAAATGGTGCGGGAAATATAAGAGACATGAAATTTGTAGATTGATCAAATAATATAAAAAGATAAAATAAATAAAAAATAAATGATATATATATATATATATATTCATTAAAAGAAAAGTATGTTAGATAGATAGGGGATATCAATATCACATCCCATCATATGAATACAACCTATCCAATTTACCAATGTTTTCCACCAATGATGCCCATCACCTCGCATTTTCATCCAATGGAGTCCCCACGTGGACCCATAGATTATCACTATTTTGGATAGTTGGGGGAAATATATCCATATTTAGAGGACCCATATGATGGTACATCTCCTGGGTTACACTAAGAAGATAGAGGAACCATTAATTTTCCATGCATAAGGGTTCAAATATGTGCATTTTTATAGGACCCATAACTTAAAATATTAAGGGTTCCACTAGGTACGTAGACGGGCCGTGAACTACCAAGAATGGGGGTTTAACTATTTGTATAAAAGACCCACACACTAGTCCTATAGGGGGTTCCACTCAGTAGCTAGAGGTAACATGTCATGTATCTAAAGGAGGGTTTCACTCTATGAATAGAGAGAGTACCCCCACCATATTCCATTTGGGGGCCTCACTATATAGAGAGAGGAACCATGAACTATCCTAATATGAGGGTTCCACGATATCAAACGATAGAAAAATCATAACATAATCCATCATGGAATTCTACACTGTAGATATAGGACCCATTCCATTTCCCTGAAGGAGGCTTTCACTCTACTAATAGATATATAACCCATTCTATATTCTATGAGTGGGGGTTCCAATATGTAGATAGATGAACCATGCCTTGTTATAATAAAATGATTATACGTTGTCTGTAGATTGATAACCCATTCCATAGACTATTAAGTGGTTCTACTATGATGATTCTATATGATCACCACCATCATCATGCCCCACCTCAAGAAAAGTCACACACAGAACATCTGATATCACATCTTAAAATAAAATTATAAGTGCACCATCATGTTTGATATGAGAAAACACTTATGATCTGATACTCTCATTCTAAAATCTGAGTCCACATGAGGCAAGTACGATATGTATAATTTCCCTCCAAAAGGAAATACATTTTGTGTATGGGGGTATACGTGACCTTTTTCCATTTTAATTTTTATTGTCATGTCCTCACCAATACATGAATAATTAGATATATATATCCATATTCTATGTGTAATGGGAATACATGGTCTGTCTGTTTAATAATTTGTTGAGATTTCTACTGTTGGTTTTTCCCATGTGCTCTGGCCATGTGCTAATACATGACTTGATCCTAGGGATTTACATGTCATGGTACTCCTAGTGTCTAATCTAGGTTTCCTGGATTGAGTGACCTGATTTGTGGGGGTCCCATATAGTAGGTGATATTTTACATACCAAAAAATCACACCCCCTTAGATAAATCACTACATGATACTTTTTTGTCATACTACACACCGTGTAGTCATGTTTTTAATAGAAATATACATATCTTATATGTATCCCATATACAATTCTCCTACAATCGAATCATGCATAATAATCACCTAAAATAATTTGAGAAGGCCCACATTTTTGATTTCGGTCTTATTGTGGCTGGAAATCAAATTTTAGAAAATCATCTCAAGTCACCGATGTGCATTGTGGGCATATCGTAGTGATTACAACTCATATTTTGATTCCACCACCCCCCCAATCCATCACTACTACCCACAATACAC
Organism: Viscum album; assembly: GCA_963277665.1. Taxonomy (NCBI): domain Eukaryota; kingdom Viridiplantae; phylum Streptophyta; class Magnoliopsida; order Santalales; family Viscaceae; genus Viscum; species Viscum album. Next base: position 606,735,838 of record OY728129.1, on the reverse strand, counting down.
ACATAGAAATCCTTACGTTATTAGCATATATGAGCTATGAATTGAGGGGATGATAACACATAGACATGAAAAACAAATGTCAAAGCATTGGCCCATGTTAAACAGATGAATAATTAGGTGACTTTGTGGGAGAAATCACATAAAAATGTTATATTGATTTTGAAAAATCATTATTATATATGATCATAGAAATTTGGATTTTAAGGGGTTATTTTTGGAAATAGTTAGTGCCTTGGACCCAAATAAATAGTTTATTTCGATTATAATACCTTGTATAAAATGATTTATACCTGGTGTAGACATAACATTATAGTGTAGATATTTCTGCCTCATGTATTTTAGATGATATTTACATAGATTAGTTTTCTTATAAAATGATAGGGAAAATTATAGGCTATAATTATAACCTCATGAAACTATAACATAAATATTTAATATATGCCTTATTCTCTAATAAACCATACTAACTCGACAAAATTTATGACATACTATCTGGTCCTGGTTGATTATAAGAATTGAATCTACTTCTAATGATGTTGAAAATTTTAGATCTCTAGTATGTTAGATCACCGAGATAGATCTGTCAATAGGAATAGCCCATTTTTGGCAGATATTGGATGTTTCTATATTTTATCATGTGTATTTCCCTGTTGAAATGACAATAATTAATGATGTCTTACATTTTATTGGGTGCACTAGGGAAAGACAAAAACATGACAATGACATAATGGAATGATTTCTTCTATTAGTTTTTTAGTTGTACTATGAAATTGGTTGACTGATAAAGATTGAATTTGATTCTTCTGAGGTGAAGAAGTAATATCTCGATCCTGGTTGATCAGTATGGTAGTGTGTTCATAATTCCCTATACAGGGTGGTAAGAGTCCATTCCATCCAGTTATATAAAAAATAATATCAAATGAATGGATGATGATGCAATATTGCATCCAAAATTATGAAATATATATATAACGAAAATACATTATATGACATAGTGTAAGTTTATTATTTGGTTATCATTTTTATGAATATTCCTTATATTTTAAGGGGACTCAATGCGATGTTATACGACCCTCTTGGTATATTAATAATATTTACTACTATCAATATAAATCCCTATAGTGTCAATGAAATAGTTTATTCAGGTGTTTACCATAATCAGGTGAATAGATAAATAGGGAATGGTTGTCCTAGAAATGTGGTGTGAGGGTTGTACAAGTATTATCGATCACTAGTGAAAAAAAATAATTAATCAATTTTGAGTATAAATTGACCACTTTGAATTTATTTATTAAAAGTTTCCATGTTGAATTTATTTATTAAATAATAAATATTTATGATTGAATGCTATTTTAATATTAATGGTTCAATTAATATTAGTTGGAATTGGGAGCCAAGTTAAATAGCATGGTTTTATGATGTAATAAAATTAATATATACTTAAATTTTGTTTTTAAATATATGTTATATTTATGATGTAGATTAATTTTTTATAATAAAATATTTATTGCCAATTTAGTGGGTGTTTTATTTTCAATGGACATGAAACCCATTTTGGATATTTAACTCATCTACATTATAAGATGGAGAGGGGAACATGATCCACACATTTTCCATTCCAATGGATGGAAATCTTAATTATCCTCCCTCATTGTAGAAGGATGCATTTTCTCCTCGAGTTCTTGATTTATGAACACCATTGATGGATTAATGGAATAGATGGAGTTGGTTATCGTGATGTTGAAGGATTCATCAAATCTCCATGCTAGCACCTGGAATTTGATGGATGGTGATTATGATGATTCTTGGAGGGAATGTGGATGATCTAGAGGGGTTTAAATTAATATCCTTTTAGAAATGATTATCCTTAATGAACATCGATCAAACACATCATTGAATTGAATGTGGAATACCACAAAATGGGGCCTCAGAAGCATGTCATTTTATTTGTGCTAAGTACAAAGGTGTGATAGGGGCTTTATTAGTGTTAACTAAATGCACTGATAAACTTACAATCTATCAGTAATAGTCTTAGCTCTGATAAATGTTTTAAAAATGATTTATATAAAATTATTATATTTATATTCAAAAATAGTTTTTAGTGGTATATATTATATAAAAACACATGTTTATACTTAATATTTATGTTTTCATAATTAAAAAATATTTATATAAATTTTTTAAAAATTATATGATTATAATTAAATATATTTGTGTGTTTCCAATAAATTTGGTCAATAAATATATTTCTCATATGGAAATATTTTTTATGTATTATCATGAATGATCATTTATAAATTACACTTTTATTATTATTCATATTGTTCGTTAATGGATCATTATTGATTAAGTACATTTTACCAGGTGTATATGATAAATTCTTGTTACACGTATATTATATTATGATCTCATTATTTATAAAATTAAATTAAATATATTTAAACATAAAACATATTTATTATATTTTTAATTATTAAATTTTAACAATATATATATACTTTTTAATATATTTATTTTTTATAATTATAATGAATATATTTATATATTTAAATAATTATAAATTTATAATAAATAAATAGACTAAAATTTTATAAATAAATAAATAAATATTTATATATTTATAAATATATTGAAAAAATTATAAATATATTTTCTTAATGTTATAATTATAATTATATATATATCTGTGTGTGTGTGTGTGTGTAAAAATTATAAAATTATAATAAATATAATTATTATACTACCTATAATGTTATAAAATTTTTTAAAAAAAATATATTAATAAATATGTACAAATATTTTTAAATAAATTTAAATTTTGAGAATTATAATTCTTAAATAAATTTATATATAATGAAATAATTAAAAATTTATAATAAATATATAAAATATATATATTTATACAATAAATTATATAAATAAATATAAATATAATAAGCACAATTTTAAAGAAAAATTTTATATATTTAAATAACTAAAAAATTTAAATAAACATATTAAATATATGTATTTATAAAATTATAAATATATATCTTATAATTTTATAACTATATATATAATTATTTAATAACTTATAAGTAAAACTATAAGTATTTTATTTGTTATATGTTTTTATTACAAATGAATATATTTTTTCTATTAGTTATAAATATAAATAAATATCTATTTATTTATATAATTATTAATTCATTTAAAAATATATTTATTATTTTGATATATAATGTTCTATTCAATTATATTTATATATATATATATATTGAGAAATAAATACAAATATTTATAGTTATAGTTATAAATAAATAATGATTTATTATAATAATTTAAAATTAAAATAAATATATGAACATTGAATTTTATTAATGAATTATCTATCTCATGCTATGAGTGGAAATGATCCTTCTGCCTTAGTGGAGGAGCAGGAGAATCACCTGGAATCACGTTAATCAAGAGGCAAGGAGCAAGGTAATTTCTCAGATAACTTTGAATCCTTGCCGGAGGTTGATGATCAACCCAATCAAATTGAGGATGACTTCTTAACATTGAGTTCTAGGAAAGGGAAAAACCCATGGTAGATGTCGATGGATTAATTAACCCGAATCCTAGAAAAACAAGGAAGCCCATGGACAATTATCAACATCAAAGAACAATTGTCACAAGATCTATGGTGAACCCTATGAAATAGACTCCATCTCTCCCAACTATGGTTAGTCGACAGATTGCAATCTCTGATTTAGATGATAAAAATGATGAAGGTAAACAAAGTCATGTAAATAAAGATGCCTATTGCAATGAAGAGGACACAAGAGATGCATCTTTTGACTGGATGGATGAACAAGGTGAAATAATTTTCAAGAAATATCAAGATGTTATCATTCCTACTGAGAAATACATAGAAATAAGAAAAAATATGTTCATTAAGATGTTGGATGATAAAAAACCCGATTTTGACATCAAAGCTATACCATGGGAGTGATTTTTTCCTTCTGCTCATAAGTTTGATCTTTTTCATGGGGTATGGTGCTTTATGGGATTCTTCCATTTCTGCTTGACATCTCTTATGGGGGTATTGTGTGATGTTTGAAAAGTTTGGTGACACTCTATTTTTCTCAATACAAGGACTTTGTTTATGGAAAATCTGAGATTTTAAATGATGTGGCGATTTTCATGAAAATGATTTAATGATCTGGTGCTGATCATTTTTGATCGAAGGTTGATCTCAAAACATTGGTGTGCACGTTTCATTGTTTTTTTCTGGTTGTCTTGAATGTGTATCATCACCAACGGTAGTTGATGGTGTATGTTATTTACACGTCCTGTGTTAACTATAACTTTCATTTTTCTTAATAATTTTTTTTGTGGGTATAGGCCGGGTGACCAACCCATATCCCATTCCATTTCGAAAAAAAATATTAAAATTGTAAATATTATAAATATTAATTTGTTATAATTTTATAATTAATAAAAAATATAAATATAAAAGAATTTATAATTATAATTATAAATATATATATACATATAAATAGTTATAAAATTAGATGAAATATTTTTTTATACATCTATAATCTTATAAATATATATATATAATATATTTATTATACATGTTTCTGATATTAAAAAAAATAAGTATACTACTAAATTTTAATCAATTTATATTACAGTTTTATAGATATAAATATATATTTATCATTTATATAATTTTATAAATATATTTAATAATGTAATGAAATTAATAACATTATATCTTTATAGGTTCTTTTTTAGCGCTGATAAAGGCTTCTCATTATCAGTGCTAAAAAAGAACAGATAATGGAATGTTTATCAGCACGTTCTACTTTTGTGATGATAAAACATACCATTATCATCACTTTTTAGCTAGCACTGATAAAATGCTCACTGGGAATTATAAAAAAGATCATAGATTCCCCCTCTTCCTCACACAGCTCATGCTCTCATAGAAGATGATCAATGCCACTACGTCTCCTCTTTCTCCTCCTGCTCCAACTACTGATCTCCTGGTACCTCTCCTCTACTATAAACCACACCTATATCGATCTCATATCCTCTTCCATGCACAAACCAAACCTTTGTGCTCCTCTCCTCCATCACGTGACCCACCTTCATCGTGCACCACACTATTTCCTAAGGACTCCTCTTCTGTGCGCTTCTCCTCTATTGTGAACGGAACTTCGCCATGCGGTAAATGTTACCTCCATAGTGATTTTTCTCCTCTTTATCACTGTTTTTTCATGATGTTTTGAATTATACAATCTAAATGCCCCACTAAAAATTGTGTTCATTGGTGTTACTTGTTTGCACAATAAATTAATTTCTTGTTGATTGGTTTCAGAAGGGATATGATTGTTATTGAACTTTGGTGTTCTTTTGTTATCATTTTATGAATATCATATATTAATTTTATTTTATAATCTCTAATTATATCTTATATTCTTTTTGGACACCACATTATGTATGTTTGATATATTTTTGTGTGAATTTCATTCATTTATTATTTAAAGAATTTGTTCATTATGTTTTGAATCATGTTTGGTCTCCAAAAAATGATTTTATTTTGTTCAAATGGGGTAAAATATTTAAGGATTAGTTGGAAGATTCTGAAAAATAATTTCATTTTTTTGTTTCCAATGAATTTGGAAAGGCCCGGTTGGGAAAATATAAAATGTGTGTTTTATTCGAGAAAATATTTCTCTATATTATATTTGGATTTTTATGATCATATAATGTGAGTTTGTTTTCTTTTGAAATGTGTTATGCATGGGTAAAAACAGGTTGTTACATTTATGGATGTTTAGAGGTGAGAAAAATATTTTTCATGTAATTAATCTTTTATGTGATTTACTTCATGATAGATTTTGATTGCCTCCCTTACCTTTTATCATGAAAACCTAAGTTACATTGGCGATTCCTAGGACAAGTACATGCTATAAATTTATTATCTCTCTATAAAAATGGATTACATCCCCCACACTTACTGGAAATCAATATTTTCTCCATATATATGGATCAAAACGCATTAATTTCAAGGAATTGATACATTATTACCAAGAAACACTATTTCACCAAAACCTAGACTAATCATACAACTTGATCCCTCCCTCTACTACACATTCACCATTAATTCTCAATATCATCGTGGCATGTGATTATTAATTATTAGATCCATATTCTCTTGAACACACATTGTTTTAAAAGAAAATCATACATTTGTATCATGGTTTCAAATTTAACTAAAAAATTTACATATGAATAAATCAAAAAAATGTAACTTTTGATCTGTCTAGGATTTGGAATGAAAATTTCCCCCAAAGTCTAAATCCTCTACCATTTAATATCAATCCAAACAATACCCATTTAAATGGAACCACCACTTTGTTACTATTGTAATTCCACAAAATCATAGAAAACCACTTCACTATAGGAAACCCAATAGTCATGAAACCAATAATTTATATCAAATCATGATAAAATAATCACCATATGTTTTGTAACCAAACATTGATACAAAATTTTGGTAATTAATAAAATCATAAGAATAAGAGTTAATTCTACAATTGGTTTTGGTACTAATCAATAATCCTAATGTTAATCCCCTAATACATAAATTAATACCCTGAAACATGCGAAGAGTGGATGAAATTCTAGATCATGTGTCATTTTAAAAAGATCCACAAACCTAATATTCTATAACATAGAATTAAAGCTATAGTGTAGTCACTACCTCATATCTCATCCTTACCGTACCAGTAACCACACGATTTTAAAAATACCTCCCCCATAGGAAAATGACTAATAAAGGATTTTAGCATAACATAAATCGAAGAAGCATACCATATAAATTTTATGTTTTTTTGGATTAAAATCCTAAATCATAGGGGAATACATTAATATTTTTATTAAGGGGTAAATTGAGTTATAAGGGAAAAATATCTCTTGTAATCCATACCTATCCAATGCTACAAGAGACACTTTCTGTACACCATAGTTAGATAAACATAACAACTCATATAATGAATCCTTCCACCCACAAACAATTAATGGTGAATACCCTCAATGGAAAAATTGATATAATTCAAGTGATTATCAAATAATATTTTCCACTTAGAAAAATTTTATATCAAAATATATAAATTATTATTTTATTATAACACAATAAAATTATATGAAAGAATTTTTAATTATTGATATTAAGTGTTATGATTTTTTTCGTGATAATTATGTTGATACATCCATAAAATGTACCATGGTTCTGTTATTATTTTGACATGGCACATGGTCTATATTATAGGATCAGGAAAGCAACATAGTTTACTATAGTGATAAGTGGCATAAGAAAGTTATTTTTTTGAATGTAATCTCTCTGTAGATATTTATGATTATGTAATGGGTGCCTGTTTATCTATTTTCACTGGTGTATTTATAAAAGAAGTATCTAATATTACGTCATGTGAGATACATATAAATTGTTATGGGGGTCTATATATAATTAATTTAGTGTGAGCCAATGATAATTGGTATAATTTAGTGTTTGTAGTAAACTCGAACACATGTGTTTCATGGTTGTGAGTGTGGTCACTCACTATAGAACATATCCGTTGGGACTCTGGTGTTGTGGTGAAGGATAATTGAAATAACCAGAAAATGGAAGAATGGATAAGGGATATCTAATGGTGGGGGCACAATATTAAATTATTTTAGAAATTATTATCATTACAACTTCCATTAGCATAATGTGATGGAATCATACATCACTGACTGATTTGGGATGAATCGAGGTGTTTTCATTATATATTTTATAATGTGTATCTATTTGAATATATGCCTTTCTCAAAATGTGTATTTGGATCTACTAAAACGAGTAAAGTATTTTGAAATGTTTTTTGGTGGTATTTCGCTAATTTTAGATGACTATGATTGACGGGTCATGATTCTGTCCTGAGTTAATTAATAAATGGAATTTTGGTTTGGTTAAAGAGTGTTTTGAACTAATTAATTTTTTTAAAAAGTGTGTTTTATTTTAAAAAGTAATTTTTGTAAATATATTTTTTAATGGGATATAAATTGTGATTTTTATATTGTTTTCAAAAGACATTCAAACTGTTGTTTTTCATTTCCTTTTATGTTTAGATTCTTATATAATTATGAAAAACATTACATAACATTAAAATATTCTGTATTTATTTTTCTAAAATACTAATATCACAGTGTCAAATAAGATTAATATGAATAATGATTGGATGGATTCTAATCATTTTACTAGAGATTATGAAGTTGGAATGAAAGAGTATATCATGTTTTCAAAATATCAAGCACACAACCCTTCTAATTTTTTTTAATGTTTATGTTGTTCTTATTCAAGGCCTATTTTTCTAGAGACGTTGGAAGAGCACTTGATCTGTCATGGGACCGATCATGGTTATAAATATTTGGTTAGGCAAGGGGGAAAATATAATATAGCTAGTGGCTAGGATAATAGTGCATTTTATGGATCATCTGATATGATGAAAAATGTGGAAAAAGACGAAAACCATATCGAGAATGTGATTACATATGTGAAAGATGATGAATATTTTATTAAGGAATTGACATGGATAGTTGAAGATGAACTTTGTAAATGCCCAAAGTTGTTTTCAATGTTATATAGTAGTGAAATGATTCATTTGAATGGTGTTTGTACTAAATATACAGTATTTACAGCATTACTGAAGTTGTATAATATTTAAGTAGGCAACAAATGCAGTGATGCATGTTTTACAGAATTATGTGCTCTTTTGAAAGTAATTTTCTGAGATGATAATGAGCCCCCAAGCTGAATATATAACCTAAAACAAATGATACGTTCAATGAGTATTACCTTTAATGGATTACATGCTTGACCATACTATTTTATATTGTTTGTCAAGGATCACAAGTCACATAGAGAATGCCCAATGTGTGGTTCATCACAATAAAATAATATTGAATCCATTCCAATGAATATTTTATGATAATTACTACTAATTACAATTTTTAGGTTCCTATATAGACGCGAGGAGAAAAAAAGTCAATTGAAATGGCATAATAATAGATGAACGAATGAATGGAATCTATGTCACCTGACAGAATATCCTTTGTAGAAGAGAATTGACCATGGGTATCCTAAGTATGGAAAGGTGTCGATAAACTCGTATCTTGTATTATCTTCTGATAGAGTGAATAATTTTAGTTTCAAAAGAAGAATTAACAGTACATGGTCAGTTATGTTGGTAAATTTTTACTTTTCACACTGGTTATGCATGAAACGAAAACACATCATGCTCTCTATTATAATATGAGGACTGAAACAAACAGGTCATGATAATGATATTTATTTGTATTAATTGATCGTAGATTTGAAATTATTGTAGGATTCAAGTTTTACGTTCTATGATGCTTATAGAAATGTTGATTTCACATTGAAATCCATGTTGTCAGGGATGATATAAGACTTTTTTTATTATATAAAATTTTACAAGATAATGCATTAATGGATGTCATGGGTGTACCGTCTGTGAACATGGTACATAGTCTATTAGGATGAAATATTCATTGAAAACCATATTTCTTGGATAAAAAATATTTATAGCGTGATGATATAAGTACCTATCATTGATGACATCATTCGATGGAAGTATTGAAAAATTATAACACTCTCTCTACTAACAAGTGAATAACTATTTGAGAATGTAAAATTATGTGGACACAGCTTTTCGTAAAAATTTTCAAAAAATCCTTTAGAAAACCAATTGGAAGAAGATAATTGTTTTCAGAATAATCATAGTGGAATTTTCTATACATTTTACACTTTCTTGATGTTATGTATGTTGAAAAAAATTATGTGATGTGTCATCAACACACTGTTAAATGCGTGTGACAAAAAAAGGATAGAATTGAGGTAGGGTTGGACATGGTTGACATGGGAATACGACAAGAGTTTCCACTCAAGAAGGGTGATAAATGATAATTTCTTCCCCCAACTGCATACAAACATTCCAAGAAAGAGAGATATTAGTTTTAAAACTTCATGAATGATGTACTGGTTCTAGATGAGTATTAATAGAATATCAAGAACATCATGTTAATAACCTATTTAAATTTAAAGTGTTTTAAATCTCATGACTGCCAAATTTTGTTGAAAGATTTAATTTATATATATTTACATTTCATTTTTTCCAGAATTCCTATTCTACATTAATTTATCTCTATTTGTTATTCAATATTATATGCTGCAAATCAATAGACCCAACGAAATTGTCAATTATCAAAAGATAACATGCTATAATATTATATGAATTGGATATTTCCTTACCACAATAATTCTTTAATATGATGGTTCATTTGATGGCTCACATAGTGGGAGAGATTCAACTATGTTGTCCTATACATTACAGATGGATTTACCCTATTGAACGGTATATGACGAGTTGGAAAGGTTATTTCAAAAATAAAAGACGTCGAGATGGTTCTGTGTTGGAGAGACATATTGTCGATGAATGCATAGAAATGTTTACTAGATTCCTCTTCATTCTAGAAATAATTGGTACAGTAAAATCTCATCACACTAAGTGGATTGTGGGTGGAGGAATTTCTGGTATAGAGGCTATCATAGTCAATATTATAGATCGGGAGTAAGCCAACCTTTACATTTTTTCTAACAGTTTGGAGGTTGACCCCTATTTTGAAACCTGCAAGGAAATTATTAGGCATTTGAATCCATCATGTAAATGATAGTTTATAGGATGGTTTTGAGACCATATATATAATGAGTTAGATGGAATTACGGTCTAAATTTCAGAAAGACATTCCTAGCTAGCCAAAAGTCCTATTGTGTATTTATATTCTTATAAATATTATGTAACTAATTTTTATACATTATATACTAATGAACATGACGAATATAGTACCGTGAAGAATAGTGGAGTAACTCATGTGACTAATGAAATGAATGTTTCGAATACTAAGTAAAAAATTACAATTTATGCGAATATGTCATACATTGGAATCATCAAACAAATATGGGGGTTGGATTATATGAACATCTATGTGATGACTGTTCAATGAATGTTGTTTGATAACATGAGTTACATTAAAATATATAAGCTAGGATTCCTGAATGTTGATTTCTGTAAGGTAGGATACAAAGAAGAACCATTTATAATGGAATCATAGGTTGTACAAGTATATTATGTTCTAGATCCAGAAATTGGAAACTGTTCAATTGTTCTGTTATCCACTAAAATGACATAAGGGTCAGATGAAGATTCAATGGAGGATTAACCCTTAATTGGGATGTCATAATAAATTTACATCTTTTATAGAGCAACTTTTTATGTCATAGTGGACCATAATATAGGGACATAAATAGTTGATAGAGGGATAAATCCCATTATCCTTTAAAATAAATGAGTTCAATAATCAGGTTATATTATTTTTAATATACATCATGTCACATTTTTTTATTATTTGTTCTTATCAAATTTTATGTCGTCTAAATTATTTTTTAAATAACTTCGGCTGATAATGACTTTTGAAAGTTATGAGGCTTCCAATCCACAAGCACACTAGGTCTCTTAACCTCCTACTACATGTAGTGTAGAGGAACAACATGTCTCTCAACCTATTGTTGCTACATCTCCCAGTGTAAACGTAAAACCTCCAAATGCACATGCCTATGTAGTGCTTTAACGAAACATATAGATGATGTTGTCAATGAGGAAATGGTTAGAAAAAAAATGGTTGTTCAAAAAAATGTGATTGAAATATTTTGATGGTGTTAGAAAGATTCTTTATGGAAAAATAGAAAGGCATCATATATGATTTTGGATGGAATAATTAGGGCCATTTTGTTAATCCCAATAAAGCCATGTTTAGTAGTTACATTATAATCTTCACATGTCAATTCATGTTGATTGATGTATTGTCGTGGCACCATGTTTTCACTGGGCTTAAGATACTTATTGGTGGATATATTGTAGTAAAATTATTTTATCATTTCTTCAATTTACTAAAAAAATAATGAAACATTTTCCTACTCTTCATCATCCCTTGTAGAGTGTATTTATATTGGATGAATCGCATATGGACTATGTATTCAGGGTTTCTTGAAAAATACATAGAGGCTATTACACAATTTTAATGAGATGTTATCTTAATGATGCTGAAGGAAAAATTAACACACACACACCAAATATTTATGCACACATGATAACCCACAGAGTGTGGTACATGATTACTAGCCATTGTGTGGAGCTATCTTTTTAGGTGCAATCTATTTGGTAATATTTAGTTTGAAAATACATGTATTAATCACATTGTTTGAGGTTATTTTATTTATGAAATAGAAACTGTGTGATGAAAATATGGAATGAGTAGTAGAACTAGTGTACCCCTACCCTAAAGCTAGAAGGGGTTACGATTCACATGATAAAAATTGCTACATATCATAAATCATCTGTAACAATTTATTGTGACATAAAACAATACTATAAAAATAGTACTCATTTTACATGAATATTGATGAATCCAAATCAAATGTCCCTTCCATCCCACACCATGTTCTATGGAAGAAGTCCCTTGTAAATAATGATGTGATACTATTTGATGAAAGAACACAAAACATTGTGGGAAACTTGTGTTAATATGACATAATAAATATATTTTTTAATTAAATTGACATTACATAATTATGATTACATTGTTTTATATATTTTTAATTTTACATAGTTACAGGAATAAAAAACACCCAAAATAGATGCATACTTACTCTTGGTGGCCTTAAAGTAGCTAAAAAATTATGGCCACGTCATTGATGTGGTTTTTCAAGTGACACCTTAAACATTATTTGAGAAAAAACTAGAGGAGGATAAATGTGATGAAATATAAATGAAGAGGGAAATAATATATATCCAAGAAGAACATATACAATTACTGAGAGATTTCATGGAAAATATGATGGTATGTGGGAGGTGAAGAAATAAATCAAGGACAACCGGTGTGTGAATATCCCAACCCACCCCCATTAGCATTGAGGTGAGACATTCCCCTCAAAAACATACCATAGATGAGGTCATAAATTTTCTAATAATTGATTTTTGTGAATTTTAAATTAGCTAGACACTAATACCATTCTTTAGTGATATTGTACATGGTATAAATGACTATGATTTATATCAATCAACACCCACCCATCTCCATGTTGCGAGGGCTGCGGTGTTCAATATCCAGAACTCTATGTTACTCAAAATACAAATTACAATATGTTGTTTCAATGTGTTGATTAATATATACCATGAACCGATCACTAATCTACCTTTTCCAATTGATGATTATGATATTCATAAGGTTGAAAAATCTCTAGAAACAATCATTTCATGGCTGTCATTGCATGTAAAAAACATATCATCAAGATAGTATTGATTTCTAATTTATTTATCAAGAAAAACAATTATCATTTAATGATTAAATGTATGAAATGATGGATATTATTATGGATGGACACATCTAAGAGGGTGAATAGATATTATTCCTCAGAACCATCACATGGATCTACCAACCTATAGAAAAGATCAATTGAATTCACCTTAAAACCGCAAGTTTTATATCCTCATTTATTATCATTTTAAGCTCATGAGGATCAGATGTTCAAAGGAACTGGGGTCCAAAAAATTCATTTTGATGAAAATATGAACAAATGGGAAGATCCAAATTTCATTACTGATGGAAATCTAAGTGAAATATTATTGAATCAAATGCAATGCGACTCAGTTGTAAATGTATACCTAATGTATTTTTTCTTGATTTGATATTCCAAAATCTGATATACTATGATAATTATGACTATATATGAATCATTTTTTAAATCAAATATAAAAAAAATTGTTGGGATTTCCCAATGAACAAAAATGTTGACTCGTTTGTCCACACATCACGTATACATAACAAACAAATTTAGAATCCGATAAAGAGTATGAAATTTTGGTAGGACAATTCAAATGGTTTAATAGAAAAATTATGGATGATAAGTCTTCTTAATACCTATGATGCAGGGTTAAAATTATACCATTTAATACTATAAATTATATTTTAATTTATTTCATTTATTTTTTGTTGTGTTTCTAGGCATAAATAGAAGCTCATTTTGGTCATTTTTGATACTCTAAAGATTTATTTACTGAATTCATTGCATGGTTATCCAACAAACCTGCCACACATGATGGTGTTTTTGAAATTTTAATACACTATATCCAACATTTTCGAACTCATAATCTTGTTATATAATTTATGTTATCATTAAATGAGGAATTTCTTATGAAATGGAAGTGCATGAATATTGTATACATCTTGGAATGATGCTAGGGTAAACTGAAATGGAACATCCTAGGTAATACAACTAGATAAAAATCAGGTAATATATAATATTATTTAACTATCCAATCACATATAAAAGAATTAATTAATTTTCTCAATTTTTCTGTAGTGTCTAAAACAAACAAATAGAAAATAAAGTGTTTATTATGTTTGTAAATTTATGTAAGAGATTATATTACATTAAAAAATAAGTGTCCCTAGAGATGTATTTTTTATGATAAATACTATTTCATTTAATATATTAGCTAATATTTTGTGTATATATATTTATTTATTTAAATAATTATTTTTAAAAACACTCATTCTCACAAGATGATATAGTTTTTTTAGAAATGAATGGGTAGAATATCTGATAGAGTAATGTATAGAGATTTCTTGAAGATGTGACCAGTTTGACATGAAGTGTTTATTTTTATTTAAAATTGTCACAATTTATTTTCAAAAAAAGAACAAGTGACACACTTCTAACTGATCAAATGAATTATCATTTTTTTGATACTTTTGGAAAACAATCCATAAGTCATTTGCAACATGTAGAAATAAACTACACCTAAATATGATTCATGGTGTGACCGTTACGATTTTAAGTGTGCATTTATATTTGAAGTTTCCAATAAATTTAGAAAAAAAACAATAAGTGACAAACCTAAAATACTGAAAATGCATTCATATTTGTTTGATACATTAGTAAAATGATCCATATGTAATTTTTGATGTGTTGGAATCAACAACACCTCAATATAATGAATAGTGTAACTGATTTGGCTAAAAGATTATGTTATGATTTTAAAATTGACATTTTAGCTCAAATTGTGTAATTCACTAATAAAAAGAAAACTCGTTGTAATTGACTTCATAATTTTGTAAATTTATTCATAAAAATCTGTGACATGTATGATGAGCTTCATGTCAATCTGATGCACTTTTTGGCAGATACGACTCAAAATATGTGTTTTCAGTTTTAAATGTTATTTTAGTAAAAAACATTGACATACAAAAACTGATAAATAGAATTCATATTGTTTTTATATAGTATTAAATTGATTTATATTTCATTTTTGATATGTTGGAATCAACCATACCTCAATTCGATGCACAGTGCAATCGACGTGACTTAAAGTGTCTCCTTTTATTTAAAATTAACATTAATATTAGGGAAAAACACAACTGACATATTAACAAAAGGGAAAACAATTTTTTTTTATTTTGATAATTTATTAAAATTTTTTATAAGTCATTTACGGCATGTAGAAATCAAGCACACCTCACTATAACGAATGATGTTTCAAATATAAATTCAAATACGTATTTTATATAAAATTTACATTAATTTAATTAAAAAGAACAACTAACATATTGAAAAACTAGAAAATTATTTCAAATTATTTTGATAATTTTGGGAAACTATTAGTATGAAATTTGTGACATATAAAAAACAACCACACCTCAATCTGACGCACGGTGTGACCGTCAGATGAAAAGTTTCTCTTATTAGTTGAAAATTTAAATTTTAGCATCAAATGTGTCACTCAATAAAAACAAAGAAGATGGATTCCATTTGTCTTCATAATTTAAGACACTAGTTCATATTTATTTTTGTTGGTTATGAATTAGTCTCACAAAAAATAGATACACAATTATACTTTTATAAGTCAAAAATAATGTTTTCAGTTTGAAATCAAATTATAGTCAAAAACACAATAGGCATACTAAAAACTGAAAAAATGCATTTGGATTGATTTGATAGTTTTGAAAAGTGAACTATATTTAATTTTTGATGTTTATTAATCATCCAAACCTAATTTTTATGCACGGTGAGACCAGTATGACTCAATGTGACTTTTTTATTTAAAAAGGACTTTAATTATAGTCTAAAAACACAACTGACCGACATAAAATAGAGAAAACACATTCAAATTATTTTGATAATTTTTAAAAGAAATGCATTAGTCATTATTGACATGTATAAATTAGAACCACCTCAAATAAAAGCATGATGTGACTGGTATAATAATAAAGGTGCCTTTTTGTTTAAAATTAACATTAATTTAAGTAAAAAAGAACAACTGAGATACTAAAAACTGAGTAAACTAATCAGATTTCATATTCATTGTGAATATGACTAATAATTCATTTTTGACATTTATAAAATAGCATCACCTCAATCAAATTCATGGTGTGACCAGTTTGACTGAAAGTGACTCTTATCTATTGGAAATTTGCATTTTAGCTCAAAATGTACCGCTCACTAAAAATGATGAAAATTCTTTCTTATTGTATTCCTAATTTAGGGAAGTTATTATAAACACGTTCGTATGTTTATGAAGTATTATTACATTAAATTGATGCATTACGTGACTTCAATGACTCAAAGTCATGTTTTCGGATTGAAATGATATTTTATTAAAAAAATCACAATTGAAAAACTAAAAACTAATAAAACACATTTGGATTATTTTGATATTTTCTTTTAAAATGATCTAGGAGTCATTTGTGATCTGGAGGAAGGAACCACACCTTAATCTAATTAACAATGTGACCATTATAAATCCAAACGTGTTTTTATTTAAATTTATAATTAATTTAAGTAAAAACGAAAATTAACATACTAAAAATAGATCAAATGAATTAAGATTGTTTTAATACATTATTAAAATGATCCCTCAGTCATATGTTAGGGGTAGGAATCAGCCGAACCTCAATCTAATTCACGGTGTGACTAGTCTGACTAAAAGTGTCTCTTATCAGTATAAAATTGACATTTTAGTTCAAAATGTTTCACACATATAAAACCAAAGAAATTATATAATATATTATTCATTATTTAAGAGAGAGATTCATAATTTTTTTTTCCAAAGTCTATTACAAAATTACACCTCTATCCGAAGAACGGTGCTATTGTTATGACACAAATTGTGTCTTTTTTTATTGAAATTATATTTTTTTTAAAAAAACTATAATACTAAAAATTGAGTAAACCAATTCAGATTGTTTTTAGAAATTATAAAAACAATCCATGAGTCATTTTGGATGTTTATAAATCATCAAAATCACATTCTAATGAATGATATGATCATTATAAATTCAAATATGGCATATAAATTTGATATTAATTTTAGTATCAAAATAAAGGACATACTCAATACTTGGGAAACTAATTTAGATTTTTTGGATATTTTTTTAAAATGATCCATAACTCATTTGTGACATTTATGAATAAACCCCACCACAATACGACGCACGATGTGACCTATATGAATCTAAATGTATTTTTTATTAATAATTTTCATTTAATTAATATATATATTCATATTACTATATAATTTATTTTTTTATAGTATTACTAAAATCATAATTGTTTTCATACATAGGTGGAACCATTTTCTTGAGTTGTGATGATTTTTTCAGCAACTAATTCCATGGGCGGACATTTATGAGTGGGGATCATAGAGGTAAAATGATGAATCATTAATTTTTTTAACTGTTTTTGGGATAATGGGAAATTTAATAATATAAAACATTGTTTGAAATGTATATAGCATTTTTTCCAATCCCTTGTGTGCACTGATTTGTTATTGTGTGAATCGATTTGTTCTTATGTGTGTTGTGGATGAGTTGTCTTGTGTAGGTGGTATGTGTGAGTAGTTGAGGTGTTGTTTTTCGGTGTGTTGTTTATATGTTCATGTGATTCTGGTGGGTGTACTGTCATATAAATATCACATTACATGTTGTTAGTCCATTATCAGTGCTCAAAATTTGGCTGATAAAGATGGGGCTTTATCATTGATTTTTTTATTACTAAAATATGACATTTTTTATCCGTGTATATTTAGCACTGGTAAAGGGAGCCTAGACCCTATTTCAATGCTAAGATTAACAAATAATTTCAAGCATTGTGAAGAGAATTTTATAGTGCTGAAAAAATCACTATCTGTTGTAGTGTGGGTACACATTTATTTAAATACATCACATTGAATAATTCACATGAGATCCTTGGACGTCTATTGGGTATCATATAACAAGAAAAGACATGTTTTTTTGTACTGGTGTTGTTTGATTTAAAATCATTGGCCTACAAGCTTCCCTGGTGAAACCTTGTACCTTCAATTTGTATCAAATGTGTTGGGTGACTTCTAAAATCTAGGAGTAAAATTGCATTATATCTAGGTGGATAGTCTTAATTCTATTCCAATGGATCTGAAAACACTATAATCCTACCTCAAAAACAATGTAAGGTGCATATTAAAAAAATAATAGATCTAAATCAATTTTATTTCAGAAATTAAAATTAATATATATATATATATGTTATATTTTATTGAATTTTTTTACTGGATGGTGGCATTTTTGGGAAACTCAATTTTTTTCTAACCATGTTCTAGTAGGAATTACATGACCAAAATAGTGTAAGTTATAAAACTCTTATTTTACAAGTTTTTGGAATCAAACTAGAGTAAAATAATGAGCCTACAAAGAAATATAGATTGTATTAATATATTGTGGGTGGTTATTTTGTTTTCACTAGTGTGTGTTTCTTTATAATATTACTCAATGGTTTAAAAAATAAAGACAAAAAATGACATGTAAATGATTTTATTGGTGGGGTTGTGTTTGGTTTTATCTAACAAAAAGTAAAAAAATGTGAAAAAATATTGGAAATTGGGTGGCGGGGGAGTCTTTGAATATCAGATGATGATACAAGATTCTTTCTCCAGCAAACCCACGAAACCTCTTATGATGTTATAAACAATCCCACTTATTCTGACTAAAGAAATCCCACCGCTGATGCTCTCTGTGCATTTCTAAAAGATCATATTTTCCACCACTATCGATAGTCATAGCCTCCACTATTGAATGTGGTCCCCTCCAGTGCTACTGAGGAATTACCTACCCTATTCGACTGAGAGATGATTCTATGGGACCCCTTTGACATTAACCACCATAAAATGGACTCAAGAAGTTATGCCTCACACAAGATGGGTTAGAAAAGGACATTCTTTCCTGAACACCCCATCATGGGATTTATTTGTTTTTTTAATGGGATTGGGTAGGGTTAGACCAATCTGCATTTTCTCTACATGTGGATTCGAGACCTGATAAATATTTAATACAATGAAAATTGATTTACCTCATTAATTTAATATAGGTATTAAATTTAATTATTTTATAATTAATTTTCCTTTGAGAAATATAATATTTTAATTGTCCAAAAATATAAATTATATTTTTTCATAATATAAAAAATCATATAAAATAATTTTTTAATTTAAAATTTAATTAATATATAATCCGAATAAATTATTTTAATGAATTATTTTTTTTAATAATTCATCTGATTTATTTAAAATATTTCATAATTATATTTTTGAAATTTAATTTTAATCATTATTTTTTTACTCACTGACCGATCTTGATCATCGACCATATATGTGTGTTATGCGATAATTTTAAAAATTTTAATTAAATTAAATAAGATAATCTATGCATCCTCATTATTCTGATTTAATAAGAACATGTAGTTTCATACCTAGTTAAATGTTAGTTACCTGTATTTGTTAGGTCCACTAGGTTAGATACCCTGAGAGCGGGGGGGGGGTGAATCAGGGTATGACTGATTAAAATTGTTTCCCCAATTGATCTGGTTTCCTTGTAAAAAAACTATATTCTCTGTCATTCTTATTACATAGTATGAAAAAATAATAAATCATTCACAAAATACCCCAATTTTATATGGTTCACCCTCACTAGGATATATCCATGGAGCATACATTGGCGATGTGCCAATATACCTAATAAACTATAAGTGCACTACTATTTAAAAAGATTTGAGTTAACTTACTATATTTCATAGTTTATAACCAATCATAATTTGAATTCTAACTTATATCTCAACAAATGTGTTCTCACTTCTTATTCATAATATCCACTAACTATTTATAGACTTTTATGTCCTTTCATTTTCTATAATTAATGCATCCTGTACTATATGTAGACCATCTATTGATGTTCCATTGCCATCCACTGATGAATACAAATTTACCACAGATGTATTGAGAAATGTAAAATATTTTTCGCAACCCTTAATACATATTGCACACAACTTAAATTCATTGCATGTAGTTTAAATCTTTTTTGGAAAACACCCCATGTGCATAACTTTAGTCTTACACGAAACTGAAATCATTCATTCAATATTGTTACATTGTGTGAAACTCAAATTATTTCACACAACCCCCTTGGCTTAAAATTATTATGGGACAGGGAGATCATATTCTATTTATGTGTTCTTCTACTTATAATGTGGGTGTTCACCTCTTATTTATAGGCATCATAGACCCCTATGAGGAAGATGCAGCGCATCGTGGGAGATCATCTCGGACCGTTCAAAATCCCATTTGACGTCGCATTGGGTACGCATGTTTCATTCATGTGATATCATCTTTTCATGTACATTTCAATTTGTCATTTTTATTTTTCAACATAGGTTGTGACTAATATCTTGTGAACTCGACAATTCACCATGGAACACAACTTTGTCTGAAAACAAACCCGCTTTGTCAAAAAACACAATCAACCTAAAAATAATTTAATGGTACCTTGAATAATTTTTACCAATACGGTTTTTTCTTTTGATACCCCCATTCATTCATGCATGCATGTACTTTTTTACTATGAAACTAACAGATTACGAGGCAGACCATACCTGGTGCTGGTGAAAACCAGAAAAAAATGGCTACACTAGACGGGGTTGAGATGTATCATGAGTCAAGATACAACATAAGTTTGACACCCCTAGGTCGTTTTTGATCCAATGATATAAATAAATCATCCAATTATAGATGCTAAAGTTTAGTCAAGTAATTTAATTTCTTCTCTAATTGGTTTCTTATATCATTATTTTTTATGAAAAATGGAAAATAATTTAAATATTAAAATGATTAAATATGAACTGGATGTTTTTATATTAATGTTTAACTATGAGGGTGAATAAAAATATTGAACATGTTAATATTAATGGATTATATTTGTTGAGAAAATATAAAAAATCCTAAAAAAAATATTAGGTCACATTCACCCATTATGTATTGTATTGGAACACAACCGGGTGTTTGGGCTACTCTATCATCCATATTTTACAGAAATTCATAATACTAGGGAGTTCTTATGTGATCGATGAGTTGACTTAACTAATGTTTGGAACAAAGGAGTTTTTATTGTTCAATTATTGAAACATTAAAGTAAATCTTTTATTAAATCACCTCTATAATTTTAGAATCTAGGAATTTAGTAAAAATATTAGGGAGGTACATGTTAATGAGTTTCGAATGGAAGGAAATTACCATGAACTCTCTATGTAGTGGAGTAGCAATAACTTGTAGTGAAATACCCCTAAATTCTTAAATAATAAGAGTGTATTCGATATTTTGTATGATATACAACACCAAGAACACAATACAATTTAATATTATGAGGAATTAAAATATAATTACTATTTCAATTTAATACAATCCATAGCTTGAAATAAATTATAAACTTACTTACATTTCATTACATATATTAATAACATTCATTGGTATCCTGTGTTACACACAAAACCGAGTTTTAATGAGAATTAATATATTATTGAATATATTATTATTTATAATAAGATATTACATAGAAATTCAATTAGAAATTATGAACAGTATACAATTAATAATAAAAATATGTTTTTTAAAATAATATAAATATAACTCATGTGCTATAAATTAATTAGAAATTGAAATTAGAACTAATAGAATATAAATGTAAAATTTTTAGAGAAATTTAATTTTATGCACAGAAAGATGATTTAACATAAAAAATAAAATAATTATAATTAATGAGTGTTATTATTTAAATATATATTATATATAAAATAAAATAGTTTTTACATTCATCCATTAGTTTCTATTGTCATATGTTAAGAGAAATCAGATTATTTAGCATAAAAATCAACATTTTTCTAAAATAAAATTTTCCTCCATTCAATATAGTTCCTTTTTAAATAAAATTTATGGAAACTTTATACACAATATATGTCAAAATATTATTCATTTTTTTAATAGAATCATAAATATTCTATTAGAGTGATTTTTTTAGAATTTTTCTACAATGAATTATTTTTTTTGAATAATAAAAAATACAGAATTTTATTTGAAAACCATTTTTTCATCAAATTTATTTATAAGGTAAAATTAAATTATTGAGTGGTTTTAATTTTAATTTTCTAAATTTTATATCAAATTGTCATATTTATTATTTTTAATCATTTAATTTAAAAAAAGGATATAAAAACATATAAATGATATCCAAAGTTTTTCTTTTAAAAACACGCTTTATCATCCCATTTGTGGGATTAAATTTAAATTAATAATTTCTACTTCGGTGATTGGAATTTTGAAAAATGGTTCCAATATTTGAAATAATAATAAATTCTTATTTAAAATTAATTCTAGTTAGTTTTTTTAAATATTTGGGATAATGATTAACATTAACTACAACTATTACGAGAATAATTACCTTCACTAGGGATTAAACCATTAAGTTGTGGGCCCAAATTACCGATAAAATTTTTCAAAATCCATCGTATGTCCATATTTATACCATATAATCCCTTTTATCTAATTGGATACATTATTATATCCACATTTCATAGGAAAAATGTGAGTGACATTCCATTTTCAAATATTTACAAGAATTCCACTCATCATCCACTAAACAAATAGTCTTAACCCTCCCACTTATTCAAACATATCAATAAAATATGGATAAAAAATTATCTACCCAAATATTACCTAAAAATACATCCCCAAATCCTATAATCCTACCTTTTAGTATTAATATATCAAAGGAATATGTTTTTGAAAATAAAAAGTAGTTACCCAAAGAAGATGAAACATCCATCCTCTTGATCTTTTTTTTATATTCATTTTCCACAACCAAAGATATTATTATTCCCTGGATATAAAATAACCCATGTATCCTAAAATTTACTGATATTTTTTATTCTATGTTTTATACCTACACCTAATCAATCATTAATTTAATGGGTAACGAACTTACCCGTTTTGTGTAACATGAACTAAAACATCCCCAAATGATGTCGTTCCTTTTTTCATTTACAACCTATCAAATATGGAAATTATTATTGAACACATACATATATTTTATACATTTTAAATTTAAAATTCATCTATTCATTTGATATTTTCATATAACATTTAACCATATTCATATAATTTTTTGTAAATACGATATCATCATTTTTGAATGTTTGGACTACCACATCCTCAAAGTGATGTGATTCATTAATGCTATAAATGGAATGTATAATTGATGGATTTAATAAATCTACATGACATAAATGACATGAATATGATAATAATATATATATATAAATATAATTTAATTTTCATTCATTTAACATGTAAAACAAATGAAATTAATATTCATCCATACGTATGACACAACCTCTTCATGAACAATGCATTCCATTTCATATATCCAGATATTATGAATGATTATATATACACATATACTGAATATATATTATATTTAAGTTATATTTACCATTGTAGATATTGTGGAACCATAATAGGAACAACAAGTAAAATTCTAAAACATACTTTACCAACTCGGTATTTGACATTTAAAATAGTGAAAAAAATCAATGATTATTAAAAAATAATTAATAAGATGTTAAAATAAGTTAATGTATGATATGATAATTATTAATATTCTTATAGAATTTGTTATATTAATTTTTGTAACCGTTACTAGGTAATTTTAAGGACACTCACATGAAATAAGAAAAAAGGCAATGAATTTTCTTCTCATATTTTACATTCGTGAGATAAATATCATATTCACTGATTACATAATTTTTAATGGTGTATCTACTACCAATATAGACAAATAATATCATTCATTTTTTATATTCATAGTATTTTTTAGTTTCAATTTGAATTATTTATTTTAATAAAATTTGAGTGAGAAGTAGTCATGTGATAAATAAGTTCATGACATAATTTATTTTCATTTGGTTATATTACTTCCTCATTTCCATTAAAGTTTTATTATTAAGTATTTGATCACTATTTACTATTTAATATTTTATTTTAAAAAATTATGTTGATTTACATTTTTCACACATAATATATAAATTTATTGATTATTAAATCAACTTTCTGATCATTTCAATTGTATACTTCCCAATCTAGTTTTATTAATAATTGTTAACAATTGAATTTATATTTATTGAAATATTATTATAATTGAATAACAAAAAATTAATTTTTATATCCCATGTTATTAATGAACTTTTATGATAAATATTACCATTTATCCACTCTTTTCTTAAAAAAAATGATTAAATAGTGTTTTTATGAAAATATGACTTCATTTTGCTCTGTAGTCAAAAACCCAAATTTCGTCTATAAAAATTATTTTCGAAGAATATTATATAAAATGATTTAAACATTCCATAATGACATATTATTTTCACTTTTTCCCTTTGTTTCATTTAAAAAATTTATATATGGAATCCGATTTTTACATTTTCAATAATGAACATTTCT
This sequence comes from Viscum album, assembly GCA_963277665.1. NCBI lineage: Eukaryota > Viridiplantae > Streptophyta > Magnoliopsida > Santalales > Viscaceae > Viscum > Viscum album. Next base: position 606,710,840 of record OY728129.1, on the reverse strand, counting down.
AGCCTTTTTACCGTAAAAAATGAATGTTCAATTTTCATTATAAGACAAGTTTGAATTTTACTAATGTAATCTCATCAAATCATTCTTTTCATGTGGAAAATTCTAATTTTTTGTGAAATTATTTTTAAATGTGACTTTCAAATATAAATGATCTTAAAAAAATTTAAAAATATAAATGTTATTTTCCTCAATAATGTTTTTGAATTAAATTTTTACATTATTTATATTAATAAATATATCCAACCCTGTTTTTATCACATGGGATCTGTTATATTGATACTCCCCTTAATAATCATATATATGGATTATGATTGACTTGTGCGGTGATAGTATTGACATTCATATCCTTCATTACTTCGTTATGCGCAATGAAATATTCTATTTCCTACAATAATTAAATATTGAATTTTAACTAATTTTACATATCATTTATCATGGATATGATTAATTCCAAAATCAAAAAAAAATCAACATAAGGTATTTTCAATGTTATTTATTTATTTAACTAGGGAAATATTGATAAATTTGTATTATTTATTCAATAAAGTTATATTATAAGGCATATTACATAATTAGATTATTTGATATGATGAATGAGTTGGACTGGAAATGTCAAGTGGTCCACATAATTTACATTTTCCATAAATTTATTATTTAAAAAAAATAGTTTCTCAAATTAAATTGATTTCTACATAATTTTTTTAATAATCTTATAAATTGTCTTGATAGCAATGGCTTCCCTTTTAATGATAAATTAAGTCTAACAACAAATAATTAACATCATTTTGATTCAGTATTTATTTTATATAGTGTTTTCACAATGAAAAAGTCTATGGATTCATTTCATTGTCAGTCTATTGAATATGTGGAATGTGTTTTCAATTTCATATTTTCTTCTTACTGATATTTTATAATATGGTTATTTTAATATCTTTTGGTTAATATTATTTACATTTCGATTTTTTTTATACACTTATTCATAAGATTATTTATTTCATAGTAGGTTTATTTCATCATTTCCACTCTAAATCGATTATTATTATTTATTTCATATTTCTTACAAATTATTTTCCCTTACTAAGAATTTGAAATTACCCTTTTTAGGTTTTATTCCCTAGAAATACATTAAGGGTACTAATAATGATATACCAGGAGACACATGATATGTTAAAAAACTCTTGGAATGAAAAATATAATTATGTAAGTAGTGTTTTCAGTTATATAACAAGAACTTGTAAATATCTGGTTTACCAAGACAACTGAACTATTCAGCATTTCAGTAACTGGTTCCTTGTTATCATTACGATGTAGTGGAAACATGGCACTAGATCTAGGCTTTCTAGGCATGGGTTTATATAGCTAGAATCATATTATGTTTAGTATAAATGGATAGAACATGATTTTGGTAAACATATATTACAGAATATAACCCTAAGGTAGACTTTTATAATAATTATATAATTACATCCAATCATTTTGTAATGATGGATATTATTTGGTATTTACTTAATATACATAAATTTATAGATAAAAAATGTGGAAGTGATTTAGGAATATATATATATATATATATATATTGATAACAACTATGACAAGGTCCATTGGCTAGGACACATGCGTTATCAGATACATGAGAACATGCCTTACTGTGCACCTGGTTTGACACTCCTGGGGGATATGAATGGGATAATTCACATCTTCATTAAATAACATTATCAATTGTATGAATATGTGATGAAAATGAATAACCTAGGTGAAAAAAGATGTTCTAGAGGGAAAATATAGTCTCATAGTTTAGATATCCTATAAATAATCATATGCATTTCTCACTATCAATATTGTTACTCACATTATTAATTATGTTTTTAGTCAACAGATGTAACTTGAAATTATTCATGTTAAAATTTAACATGAAGAATAAGGTGGTGACAATGAGAAACTAATTTTTTTGTTGATATGAGTGAAAAAATAATGTTAATTTATATTCAGTATGAGAAAATATGATTAATAATATATACCTCAAAGGTCCTCAAAACTCATCAATGAAGAGAAGGATTGAGATTTTTATGATCTCAAATGGTGGAAATGATTGGGAAAATATGAGTTTATTTCCTTGAAGGAACAAATTTGGACGGAGTCTCCAATTAAATTTCCTCAACAGAATAGATAACTACTTTATAGGTGGAAAATAATTAAACAATTAAATGAATTATTATGGAATAAAAAAGAGTATGATGGAAAGAAATAAATATTTTCATAATGATATATTTATTGTTCATTAAGTTAGATAAAACGAACATGGCCATTACCATATTCAGTTAATTCTTCCAAATGATAAACCCTAGACCATGTGAGGACCTATATGGAAATAATTGGATTAAGTATTTATTTTTAAAGGTTTTATTAAAAACATTAATTAAAATGTTATTTAATGACTAAATTTCAAGGATTTCCATTATATTTATTAGTATGGTTTTGAAATTCACAACCTATATATTGGGTGAAATCCCATATAATCCAACAAGGCCTTAAGACTATAACTGATGACCAAAAGATGTTCTGGGTTGAATTCCAACATCTAAAGTATTACATTTTCTAGTTTCTACATGATTTTTATTATTTGAGAAATTTAATTCATATAATTTAATGATAAACTAGTAGTATAAGTTTTTATGTTTCAAGATTAGTGCATTTACCATTTTATCTTTATAAAATTATTTGATATAAATAGTTATACATTTCAAACTTTATGGGCCTTATGACCAATTAAATTTTTATTGGAGTGCTTTATGAAATAAATTTTACTTTTGGATATCCATTTGAAGATGTAATAAATATATTATAAATTGATCAAAACTCTAAGTAATATAATTTTTTTATAGAAATATTTTATCTATGAATATTTCCTTATATACTTATGTAGTAAATGAATTGTCCAACATTAGAAAAATGATCTAAAAATATATTTTGGTAATACAATAATTTTTATTAAACAATTTTCCTTTTGAATCAAAATATATTTAGGTGTTTTAGGCCACCATCATTAAATTCATCATGAACATATTGGTTATTGATGACATCTGTCACTATAGATAAATAATTAGTCATTTCTACGATTTATTTATCTTTAAATACCACTAATTATCTCCTACATAAATTCAAATTTTTATGTCCTTCCATGTGACATCCACACATCCCATTCAATCTTTTATAGAGGTTCTTTTAAGAACATTTCTGATGATGTGGGATTTAAAAATATAAAATATCAATCAATTTATTTCATTGTTTTACTTTTAATTAGGATTATTAACTTTAATAAAGTTGAGGGATAATGTAACACCCCAAATTTCTAAAATAAGAACCTTATATTCAATAGCATGTATGTAACAAAACACCAACAATGTAAAATAATATAACATCCATATTCATTAAAATAATTTAATATTATAAAAAATTTCAATTTGTATCTTTCAAGGGTTTAAATGATGAGTTATAAGTCATTATATGCAATAAATACTTTCAACAATACCTTTCATTACATGAAAGACTGTGTTTTACAATGCCAAAATAATATACTGAAAATATTATTATTTATAATATGATAAAATCTAACCAATGAATTATTAGTTAATAATAGTATTAACTAACTTATTATAAATATCTGTTTTAATGATACATAAATGTATTTCACTGAATACAAATAAATTGTAAATTAATATATACACCCAATTGTATATATATAGAATGTTTTTATAGAAAACAATTTTTGGCCCAAATTGTTATTTTATATTAATAAATAAAATTAATTACAATTAGTGAGTGATATTAATAAAATTGATATATTATATATTCAGTAAAATTCGTTTTACATTAATCCACTAAATTTAATTAAAATAAGATAAGAGGAAATATAATATGTCACATAAAAATCAATATATTCTAAAGGAACTTTTGCATCTATTTAATGGTGAACCTATTTTAAAACAAGATATTGGACCTTTTTATAAATTATAAATTTCAAAATAAAGATAATTTATATAATATTATTATAAAAACTAGGTCAGGGTGAATTTTTGGTATTTTTTGTGATGTTTCAATTTTTGATGATGAATTAAAAACAGTATATTTTAATTTGAAACTCCTTTTTCATCTAATTTATTTATAATGTTCAATTATATATTTGAATTTTTTTTATTTTAATTAGATATATTTTATATATATTATTTCAAATTATATAATTTTAATCAATTTATCATTGAATTTTGATATAAATATTTTCCAATCTTTTGATAATTTTCACACAACAAACCTACATTGCTATCACTTATAAGAGATTAAATTTATATTAACATTTTAATATTATTTGATTATAATATGAAAAAATTGATTCAATATTTGGAATAATATTACTTTTTAATTTATAATAATTAAATCATAGTTTTAAAAAATAACATTGAATATGATTAAAAATAATTACTTTGATTTGACGAAAAATTAACTCAACAAAGAAATAATAAAAAAACATAAGAGCCAAAATGACCTACACACATGTCATTAATTAATGTATAGAAATAATTAAGCCCTATACTTGCTTGTGTAATATATGGTTTATAAGTTTCACCAATTTAAAATGGAAAAACTTATTTGGAAGTTCATTTTCAAAAATTTCCAAAAATGACACTCCTCTTCCACTATAAATAGTCAATTACCCATGCCAGTTTTTCACACATCTCAATAAACTTTATATCAAAAAATTTATACCCAAATAGGTCTTAAAAATCCATCCCCTCATCCTATAATCCCCCATTGGCTAGGATGTTATCAAAGTAATGTCATTGGAGAAAACTAAATACAGTTACCCAAAGAAGAGGTAACATCTTTTCTAAGAACATTATCTTTATTTTCAATATCTAAAACTAAAATAACCTAATTTAATTATATATATATATATATATAAAATATCTTATATAAACTAACATTTTGTTATTATATCATTTATACCTACACGTACACATACTTCCATTTAATGGATATCAACATACCATTTATGTGTATGGTGAACTACCGCCTAACAAAATAGTATCATAAAATTTTTATAAACAACATATAATTGTGGGAATTAATTATATAAATTATGTTTACATATTATTTATATTATATATATGATTTATTTTGGATTTTATAATTTTTATATAATATATTCACTTATCAATTATATTTTTCTAAATATGATAACATCATTTGTGGAAGTACAGACTACCACCTCCTTGAAGCGATGTGAATCTTTCACACTATACATGGAATCCATAAATAATGGTTATAATAATACAATGTGATGTATATGCACTAAATTTTATTATATAAATAATATATATATAATTTCCAAACTTTTAATTTTAAAAATAGAATTTATTTTTCATGTGATGTACGATCTACCGTCTCCTTGAATTCTTCATTCCATTTATTATCCCCAAATAATATGTATTTTTATAAATAAATATATCAAAATTTAAATTTATATTTAAATAATGGTTTATTATAAGAAGTGGACCAATCGATTATATGAACAATAGGTAAAAACTCAAAACATACTTGACAAACTCTGTATGTTACAACTGAAATAATAAAAATAATGAAGAAATATTAACAAATGTGTAATAAGATATAATAAAAAGTTAATATATGATATCAAAATATTTAAAAATGCTTTTAAATAAGTTAGTGAACTGTTTAAAACCATTAAAATGGAATTTAATGAACCGTCCCTAAAAGTAAACACATGGTAAGGAATTTTCATATCACTTAGTACATCTGTGAGATAATTTCCATTTTTATTACATACATATTTTTTTTGTAGTGTATCTACTTTCCATTTTGATATATATTATATCATGAATTGTTTTATATTCCCGGTATTTTTTGTATCAATTTTAATAAATTATTATAATAGGATCTGAGTTGAATGAAACTAAGGGGTATATTATTTTATTTCCCAGATTATTTTCTTTGGGTTATATTACTTCTTTGTTATCGTTAATATAATATAATTATGCATGAAATAAATAATTATAAATTTTTGAATAATATATTATTTCAAATAAATATGTATATTTATATTTTTCACTTGTAATCTATTTATTTAATGATTCGTAAATCAATGCTATAGTATTTTCTGGGGTTTATATCACAGTATAATTTTATTTGGAATAATTTAAACATGAATTTCATTATGAGAAATTAATCATATAATTTTAATATAAATCCAATAATTTTAATGTACATAAGTTTTTCATGACTTTTTCTATTTAATAGTACATTTTTCCCACTATTTGGTACTCAAAATATTTTATAATGTTTTTATGGAAACATGTAATTATATCACTTATTATATAGAGAACCTATTTTCATCTAAAAACATTTTATTTTAGAAATGTATTTCAAAATATTTTACCGTTTCCAAAATTATTTATTAATGAAATTAAAACACATTTAGTCTTATAATAATGTTGTTCAAAGAATATTTTTTCCCTTTTCATAATAAATTAATTTTCTAACCTTTTACCATGAAATTGAATATTCTTTTTATCTTTAATGGATTGTATATATTTACACGATGTCGTTATTATATAGATTCATTTTCATGTTTAAAAGGTCTATTTTTATTTACAAATTTTTCACAATATATTTTCATGTAAAATTATTTAAAAAATATAAAAAATTATATTTTCCTTAAGAATGATTTCAATGTATATATTTATATTATTTATATTCATAAATAAAAAAACATTATTTATTACCAAAAATGGATATTTTGTACTCATAAAATCATTATTCTTCCAATGTATGGTTTATTATTTATTGATACAACGATAGTGTTGACATTCAATTACATGATTTCTTTTTTAGGCTTCCTGAGATATTACATTTCATATTATCATTAAACATCGAATTTCTCTTTATTATCAATATCATTTATCAATGTTATGTTTACAATTATAATCATATATCACGTCATCAAACAATATTTACATTGATTGGTATTTTATTAGAAAAGGAAATAATAATAAATTATTATTATTTATTATAGATGGATATTTGATAAGGAATATTATTTTATTCGATTGGTTTTTATGAGGAATTATTAAGACTAGAAATGATGGGTGGGGAATGTATCTTATATATCCCTTCTAGGAATCGACATGTTTTCATGAAAGTAATTATTAATGAAAATAAAATAGGTTTCTACATTTAGTTTTAAACTATCTTATAGATGTTCATTAAGGTATAGGATTTCATGTGCCTACGAAAAGACATCTAATAATTAAGTAATGCCTTCATTTGGAATCAGTATTTATTATATGTGATATTTTAACTATAAAAATCCCTATGGATGTATTTCATTTTCTATATTTTGATTACGTGTTATGTGTTTTCAGTATCATTCATTTAAATAATTAATTTTCCTTATCTAGTAATTTTAATATCTTGTGATTCTAGTTATTTACTATTCCACACTGTTTACGCACTTCCTTTAATGTTTATTGACTATACCATATGTTTCTTTAATTATTACCATTACATATTTTTTATTCTCATTAATTCATTAATGATTTTGATTTATTTACACTTACTATGTATTTGATCTCACCCTTATTATGTTTCTTATCCAAAATATTCCTTGAAGTGTACTATGAATGACATGAAAGGATATGCTAAATTGAATAAAGTTGTCTTACAATGAAAAAATTATTATATAACTTGTTTATTAATTGTTAATAGAATAATATAGTATGCATCTTGTATACCATAAAAATTTACTCTTTGGTCCTTTGGGATATTATTCCTTGTATCCATGAGAGTGTAATAGTTGCATGACACATGCTTTGGGTTTTTGGGGATTGGTTTTTTACATATGTTGTATGAGGGGAAAATTAAAGATCCACTCCAATAAAATAATAAATAGAAGAGTATTTTGAATCAATTATAGTGTATTTTTTGAAAGAAATATAATCATTGGAGGAATTTATGATTTAAATAAATATTAATGTGAAATCATTAGTCAATAATAAATTACTAATTTTTTAGATTTAATTTTTTTGAAAATTTAATTTAATGCCACAAGTAATATTGGGCTGTTTAATGGGAATAATAAATTACTTATCAATCCAATGATTCAAAAGCGTAGTATAGGTGAATTCAGACAATAAAATTATAAAGGAACATTATGGTTCTAGAGTCCTTAATACCTATTAATATACACCAGGATGCGAGAGTGTGAAAATTTATTACATGTGACTCACATATAAAGCATATTATGGTTATATCATAATGTTATCCTCAATGTTTAGTTATTGTTGTGGATACAACGTCAAGACATTAATGATTTTACATGTATTCTCATCATAGAGAATATTATCAGAATAAATTGAAGTGATATATGAATAATAAATAATTACATGAGATCCATTAATATTTTAAAGAAAGATAATGATCTATTAATGGACCGTTTTCTCAAATCATTGTCACCCATTTAATCTTGATTCATTATATAATAAAAAATAAATAGTATTTACCTTATATTTATTATTCTCCATGTAAATATGAACTTAAATAAAAAATTATATAGTGTTATTATAGTGAAAATATTGGAATAAGTGGATTAATGGTCATTGAAAAGACTGGCACAAAATGAATTCTTGGAAAATCCCTCACTTGATTATTTATTAAATGGGATATTATTTTCTTCTTGTATTATTAAATAAATCATAGGATATGTAAATAAAATGAACTAAATTAAATAATAATGTAGTCACCTCTTTTTTATTGAATATACAACAATATATGTAATGTATCTATTGTACTTCTTCGGTATTGAATATAGTATTCCATGGGTATTTTTTTAAATACAATAACCAATGAACATCACACAATGTAATGGGTTCTCTCCTGGTAGCTGAGAATGGGTGGTTCTAAAGTCAATAGTGGGAGGGATGAAACGTATAATATCCATGATAATAATTCTAATAGATGTATCATTGAGTAGTAGAAAAAATTTGGTCATGTATCTATTTAAAATGCTTTCATTGGGGCACACGTGTTCGCCTGTTTGAGTAAAAAGACACTATTTGTTGCCCCGCATTCCTGATTTCCAAAGTCGGGTGACATCTATTCCTTATTAAGGGATGTTTGCTCCTTGATCGAAATGGGATGATGGGATGTCTATTTTTTCTTCCACTGATTCCTCCTCGGAACTCATCACCTAGTTCGGGTCTCCATTATAGACATAAGACATTGTTCGTGAAACTATTCCCAATGCCATATCATCAAGGACACCAGTTAATTACACTGCTTCTATCAAGATATTCCAAGGGGTCTAGTAAGTGAAGCAACCTTCGGTCTGGAAGTAGTCACGCTGGACATCACTAGCGTATCTGGACGCTGGAACACTTGCTCATATGGGTTTCTTCTCCTTATTGTAGTGCTTCTTGAGGGTGTGGAAGCCCTGAAGAATCCCACGTCGAATGTGGGTATTTATATGATATTGAAATGTATTTGATGTATTCCTTATATTCCTATGATTAACACAGGGTATTCCACATGATTAAAATCTAGCGTTGACAGATCGGACTAATCAGAACAATTTCTATAGTGGATCAGGCTAGTGAAACCCCTGGATGGAATAGTGATGTTGGGGATAACTTGTGGTTAGCTACCCATTTATTGTTAAGTGGAATGTGGAATCAGGTGGCATGATCCCTCTGGGATGTGGAGTCCCATGTAAGAATCAAAACATATAATGGATGTTTAGTGAAGCGGGTGGATAATGGGATGGAGTGGACTTGGGGAAGACGACTCTGTTGGGCTTGAGTCTGGAAGAGACCTCCAATGTATCCCTGGATTAGGGAATCAAAGTCGGCATAGATCATCTCATTACGACATACTATTGATTAGGGACTTCAACAGCATACTGCTGAATGGGGTTGAAAATGGCTTACTGCTGAATGGGGTTGACAATGGATTACCACTGAATGGGGGTCACAACAACATTCTGTTAAATGGGTTTGACAATGGCTAACCACTGGATGGGGTCCCAATGGCTTACCGCTGAATGGGGTTGACAACGGCTTATCAAGGGATGTGATCATGATGGTTTACCGACAGATTGGATCACAACGGCTTACTGATAGATGGGGTCACAATGTCTTACCTCTAGATGGAGTCACAATGGCTTACCGTTGGATTAGCTCACAGTGGCTTACCGCTGGACGAGGACAGAATGACATACCAATGGATGGGGGTCACACCGGCTTACCTCTAGATGGGTTTTATCCTCAGTGAGTCTTTGTATATACCTTGTATAGGAAACAAATATCAAACCCCACATAGTTCGGAATGGACAGGGAACCGACATGGAGAGGTTCCAGATCAAATGGTTGTCTGGCTTCAACATCAGGGAGGCTTCTTACATACCTTTCCATGCAAAGGAGCAATGAACTTATAGATCATAAGGGGTTTGGTGAAATGACCTGAAGATGGTCTGGACCAATGGGTGTTGGTATTGAACCATAGGGAGGCTTCATACATTCATGGAATTCGAAAGGATCGAAGAGCACTTAGTTCGGGTAGGTGTTTGTTGAACTGATGTGAAGATGGTCAGGACCAATGGGTGTTGGGATTGAACCTCAGGGAGGCTTCCTATATACCATTCCATGGAATTTAACAATGACCATATATTTTAGGTTGGGGTTTGGTGAACTGATGTGAAGATGGTCGAGACCAATGGGTGTTGGGATTGAACCTCATGGAGGCTTCCTACATACCTTTCCAGGGCAAGGATCAATGAACACGTAGTTCAGGTAGGGGTTTGGTGAACCGACATGAAGATGGACATGACAAATGGGTGTTGGGCTTGATCCTACAGGATGCTTCCTAGGTATCTTGACTTGGCAAGGATCAAACTCCACGTAGTTTGGACGTTTGTGGGGCTTACACTCTAGTCTTCCCAGAGAATATTTCATGGTCAATGATTACTCTAATTCCACATGAGTCATGCTCGGCATAAGAAACAAGAGGAAGCAATGTCCTGATGATCACGTCCTAGATGATGTGTCTGTTGGATGTGCAGTGGGGTCTATAAGTATTAATCATACCAAAGAGGAAACAGGGGCTTATGCGTGGTTAGTAGCCTATTGTGATGGAGAACGTGGCTTAATCTAGGGTGGAGGCCTGGTTGGTGACAAAGACTAGTGGGAGAGATATTTCGCACCTAGGAAGAGTGGAGGAGTAGGTAAGATACTTCTCTTAAGAAAAGCTAGGGGTTTATCCCAGGGTGGTTTCCCTTTCCCCGAGGATGAAGGTCATTCCAATAAAGAGGATGTCATTCCATCTAAGCAATGATCTCACTCCCGAAATGATCAGTGGGCATAGGGAATTTCCAAGATAGAGCACCCCCTGTGAAAGGCATGGGGCAAGGTCACAGTTTAACATCAAGTGTTGAAGACGATGGTTCTTGGTCGCTTAACATATTATAGCTCGGAAGAGGTGGGTGCACTCCGCACCCTAGGACATACATAACTAATACCCACCCACCCTTGATGGGAGGAAGGAATCATCAATGTCATGGTGATGGGGCATTGTGGAGTCATCCATTCGAGGGTCCACATTAACATGGCTATGCGAATAAGCGGTAGCCTTTACATTTCCTATAATGAAGGGGGGTCACGTATGGAAGCTTCCCAAGTGCCACTGAGGAGTGGTAATGAGGAATGAGGATTACAGAAGGAAGCTATAAAGGTGCCTCTATGGAGAAGAAATGGAGGGTGGGGCTTACACATGGAATCATCTCATAATGTCTTCCTCATCCCTTGCCATGAGGGCATCCCAACTCACTAGTGGGTTGAGGAGTATGACTGAGTCCTACACCTATGTGCTAGTTTAGAATTGTGATAAAGACTAGGGAACTTGTATCAGTTCGAACAAAGGGTGATGAAAATATTGAATCACATTCCCGATATTCAGAACGTGGTGTGGGTAGCGTGACGATGGAGGATAGATATTGGTCGTGTTCAAAACACAACATCAATATCAGTTCAGCCAGAAATTGGGACAAACAAATGAGGGGTGATTATTGACCGTGTTGGAAACACAGGACCAGACTTGAAGTATCGTCCAATGTCTTTGGAGGCATTTACCATGAATGGTATGTGGTCTGATACGGCATGGGACTAGGCCATTAGGGGGTCCCTTCACATATGAAATAGGATGAAGATCCGAATATAGGACACACAAAGCATATGGTGGAGTTATGAAATGTTTTAATGAATTCCAATGCTCTTGAAAATATTAAATTGTATTCATGGCATAAGGTATCTTATGATTTTCACAAAATCCATCTATTATTTGGAACAAGATGATTTCTATTATTGAATGATATGGAATGCTAGGGTATAAAGTCATGTTGACAAGATTGTTGGCATCTTATGCTTATAACATAAGGCATCTCTTGTTTGAGCAAAGAGGCATCCTATTTTTTCACATATGGAATACTACAATTTATATTTATGCAGAGAGGACTATTGTCATATTATGCTTGGCACACAAGGCATATCTTATATTGAGTAAGAGGCGTCTTATGTTTTTCATAAAGGGATTACAACAGTTTAATGTCATATTGATAAAAATGTCTGGGATAAGGCGCCTTGAAATGTATAGTGGTGGGACTTACACAAGGGCGGTCGTTTTTTGTTCAAACTGTTATATGAGTCAGTTTATGGGGTGTGTATGAGTTATATGAGGAATGGAGTGACTCAAAGTGCTCAAGGAATTTATGATGATAATCTCAACACACAACATAGGAATGAAACCAAGAGGAATGAGTTGGATGAAGGTGTTTCATAGTGTACAGAGGTGTATATGAAATCATGGTATTTCATATGTGGAAGGTGGGTGCACAGATGGGCACAATGGAAAATGTTGAAGCCCTGGCTAGAAAATTTCACGGTGTGACTCTTCATTTTTCATGGGGGTCGATGATAGATGTGAAGGGACAGGGCAAGAGGGTCGAGACCGCTTCCCAGCACTAAACCCAAGCAGGGGAGCGGAGGCACAACACCCTTAGTATGGACCAACATGTGTAAAACTATATAATATTGTGTGTAAAATGCCCTACATTAAGGATTGGTTGCACATAGTATTTAACAATATGGCACAAGTGTGAGAAATATTGGGAATCATGGCACTATTTTGCGAAATAGGGAAGGTTGGTACACAATAAGGAAGTATTTACACGCAAGAGGGAAGGATAGTGTGTAATAGGGGAGGTGTGTGTGTAATATTGGAGATGGTAATGCAATAATGTGTTGTACATAAAATATGGATTGAATTTCGGGCAATATGAAAGGTTGGCGCACACTCGGGGAGCTATGCACGCAATAAGTAATGTGTGTGCGCAATTGGACAAGTGTTGCATTGGCGTGTGGAAAATTAGGCACAGTGGCACTGTTGCATGAAAGAATAATTTTTTGTCCACAAAACTGGTAAATGTTGGTGATTTTAGGGGAAAAAGAGATGTTTTTCACTCAAGAGGTGGATTTACGTGCAGGACTTGAAAATGAGGACTTATGTGCATTAGAGCGGCGACCGGCCTCCGGAGGCCTTTTGGGAAGAAGTGGGTGAACTTGTTTTATTGACGAAGCCTTGAATGTCGGTATGCATAAAATTCCATTCCAATTTCCCACAAAAACCCATTTTACATGAAAGATTCATGTTTTATACTGAAGATTACATTTTTATACAAAAGATTCCCTTTTTACGGACAAATCCATAATTTTCCCCCAAAACCATCCTGTAAGTCCATTTCTAGTATCCAAACTTTAAACAGCCGTAACATCTTATCTATAACTCCATTTGGTCTCCACGACTAGTCATATCAATGCATGTGAAACAACTTAAGCTTCAGGATCATATATGGAAGCATTCTATGAATTACATGGATGAGTTTTCTGATTCCAATAGTGTCTTTTACAAAAAATGAAACATTATTCTAGTTTATTAATGAAGGTTTTTTATTTAATATTCAACGAAAAGGTTTGTGATAAATTAATCATATATAAAACATGATGAGTATAAAATAAAGACATGTATACCCAATTTCGGAAGTAAAAAATGGAAAGCAGTAATGATTTCTGAATGATTTCATCTTGAGGGTGATAAATATAAATATTTTATGCTAGTTCTATATACAATCAATAATATTAATTGATGTTATTATTAGGGAATGTGAATTTCAATTCTAGAATATACATCATAATATTTTATATGATGTTGTGGCATAGTGTCTCAAATATTATATTGACCATGAATTCATTGATCACCATAATGTAATATGTATTTATTTTAAAATGAATATTACTTCATATGAATCAATGATAAGATTCTAAAAGGATGATTGATGATGGATCTTTTTTGTTAACACAAAAAAAAAATATTTTCTGAAGTAATTACTAAATTCAGATTTCCATATATTTAGTATGGTTGTGATGTATGTTAAATGAGTATCAATATTTAAACTAATAACTATTGTATAATCATCTATTATATATCAATAAACACATTTAAGATACTAGAATTTTACAAAAACCATATAAAAAATATCAATGCAACTGCTATTATATGACTTATTATATGATAGAAATCAATTATTCCATAATAACACGTTTTTTAAGTCATAGTTCATGTTGTAGAAATAGAAAAACCAACATCATGAAAAAAATAAATTTCATCTAAAATAATTATACTAAAATTTTTCATATAATGTTATTGAAATACCAAATATAGAAAATAAATAGAGAAATTGGTAGACTATATTTCTATATAGCGGTGAATTCCTCAACATGAGAACATGGGATGACGATTGACTTAGTATTATTCATAAACTAGGATGAATTTTTTAGTTGTCATAATAAAATGTTACACACCTTAATGTGGATATGGAATTGTTTAGATTATCTGATTATGTTTGAAGGATATTAACATGATGATGGTTTTATATTCAGCAATTTTGGTTAGTCGTTTCACTGAATGTATGTTATCGGTGCCCCGGATTGATATTACCCACTCTTAAACTTAGTATAGTGCAAGTCCGGGGTCGATACACATGGAGATTTGGCAGTTCATTGGTTCCATTGAGTTTATAATTAATTTAGTGAAACATGCCGAATTTAGAGTGTATTTTCTTGGATTGGATTGAGTGAAACTGTTTTTTTATTTTAAGAAAATTATTAACAATTTAAAGGAAACAACAAGTGATTTAAATGTTTTTTAACAGGAAGAAAAGTGTATTGGGGCTATGGTTATTATGGGGTTTTTATGCATATTGCTTAAATGGTAGTGTTGTTCATGATAATTCATCATTCTGGATTTCCTTTTATCACAAGATTCCTTGATCTGATTTCTCTTGTTTGGAATTGAAGAAATTGACTCCTTAGTCTGGTAATCAGTGTTTCTAAATTCTTAATGTGGTTCAGTCCATTTATGAATCTATGAAACCTTTTCAATGGTCATGAAAGATTTCACTGTTACACTTCTTTTATATCGCTGAGAATTCTTCCCTTGGTCTGGATCAGAATTCTTGTTAATATTTAGCAATGATTTAAGTGGAGTAAGAAGAACTAAGAATAACGAACACAACTATCTAGATTAATAAAACAAAATAAAATCCTTCATCGCCCACATCCCCATCACAAGGGGTATACTTACACATGGGAAGCATGATATGACCAACACACTCGATACCTGATGAATTAATTGGGTAAGCTTCGAGGAGTGGTGTCGGTAGGTGGAATGGTTGAACTACAGCACCACGGTGGCTTGGGAAGGGTAGCAGATGAACTTCTCTCCTCCATCGAATGGTATTGAACTCCAAAATCCAAAGGCCAAGGCATCTATTTATAGAAAAAAATGTACACGATGTATATATAAATTACATGTTTTGGACATCCGTCAACGCGCTTTGGGCTTCATTTTCTCCACTGGTAGGGAGCATATCATGCCGTCTTTGACTTTGAACATGGCACCGCCTTGTAGGTGAGTGTGCACGACGTGTAGCGCTGCCATACACGGAATGTAATGAGAAAATTTTGCCCCTAACCCCATCTAGAATATCAGACACGACGTGTTGAAATGGAACATGATGTGTATCCTTCAACGGCCACATGGGTATGTAGACTCTTCTCGGCAACAACAGCTTCTAGAATGTAGTACACGACGTGTAATTCCGCCCCACACAACATGTAGCTTCTACCCGGTGACATGGGCGTGTACTTCCTCCTTCGATCTGTGTCCCTGTCTGGATGTACACGACCTGTATACAGATTACACGCCATGCAATCTCAAAATTTTCACAGACTTCCCTCGATTTGTATATTTTGTCCAGAAAGCACCTAAAAATAGACAAGGTCACCAAAATCAAAGTATTTGTCTTATAAAAAGTAGGTATTTAGTGAAAACATGTTTTTATTTTCAATAATATGTATGAAAATGTATCCTCATATTGGGTGCATCAAACTCTACCATACTTATTCCTTTTCTTCCCCTCAAGAAAAAATCTCAACATCTAATTAAAAGGGAATATACTTTTAAAATAAAGGCATTCAATTAATCCAATGTATAAATGATAATGTTACGGAGGAAAATTCTAAAAGGGACTATCAAATTTAATTCAAATGATATTAAAATCATGCCTCAAATATAAATCAATTAACTACTCTCATCTTCATTCAACACATTTTTCACCCTTTAAAAAATAAACATGTCACTTGACGATTTACCTTACCAGTTAAAATCAAACTCCACAGTCAAGATGGTTATATTCAGAGTTTTGCTCAATATAATGTATATACACTATAGCCATAGTCTTTCAATATATCTTGATCTCAACTTCAAAAAAAATTGAATTACAATAATCATGTGGGCTTTATCAATATGGTTAAGAAGTCTCTGTGGCTAAGTGTCGGTTGGTTCAGATTGAGAAAAATAAATTCTGAGGCTTGAAAAATCAAGGCTAATTCCATTAAACAAAATTTCATGATATTAAAAGTAAAGTTCAATGAAAATGTATCCCTCACAAGCTCAGTCGAATGCTGTTGTAATCACTGCGATTTCCCTTAGTCAATTAGGGTTCCTAAATCAAATAAGCACAAGGTTCACTTCTTTTTTTGTTTTTGGATTTTTTTTATTTTTTTTAAGAAGAAATCAAGGGAAACACATATGAATGCAACAAATAATTGATTGGAACCCTTTCTTCCCCAAATAGTCAAGAGGAACTCCCCCACACTTTATTTAATTATTGGGCACAACAATATGCCATGTATTTCAAACTCCCTATTTGAATCTCAAAAATGAATAATCATGAAAAGTTCAAAAGGAAATAGGGTAGGAAGGGAAATAGGCATGTAATGTGGCATCCTATAAAGGTTGTTTGTGGATTCAATAGGTTTAACTGGGATTAAATGTAGGGTAGGTCTTAAGATAAAGGGCTGAAAACAATCTAGTGCCTCAATCGTTTTAATGTAATTCAACAATTCATCATGTTTTGAAAAGAAAACTTGAAAATTCTTGTAGGGATTCATAACCTAAGAATCTCTCAAGAATGAGGGTATTTAGAAAAGAAATATGAAAAACGGTTTAGAATAACTCTTAGGACTGGAAAAATAATAATGGGACAATCAGTTCATGACATGCATATAAATGGTTAGCCTTATAAATGTAATTAATCAAGGATTAAAATTTGCAATTGAAACTATATCAGCAATCATTTTAAATCACATAAAAATCAGAATAATCATGAATCCCTAAAAACTATACTACTTATAACTTGAGAATTGGTAAATATGATTAACAACAAATTGCTTCAATTTTGAAAATATGTAATCTAATAATGATGTCTCTTAGATTAGTTCAAGGGAAAAGACTAAGATGAAATAGTGAGAGCCCCCCCCCCCACTAAAAAGAGCATGTGGTCCACTAAGTGCCAAATAAAGAACAAGGTAAAGTGGGGACACAAAAATTGGACCTGACTGTGCTAATGTAACCAAAGGGGGAAAATAAAGAAAGAAAACGAATGAAAAAGAATACTCCCCTCGTGTCTAGGCGAAGGAAAATGGTATGTGAAGTAAAAGCACAACCCAAAATGTTCCAGAGGACTTGTGATGGGGAAAAAGAAACACTAAAAGAAAGAATAATAAACATAGGCATAAGAGATCACAAATATATATACAATGAAAAGCATATTTCCCAAATCAAGTCATGGGGCATATGATAACCCCACTTTTTATTACAACTTAAACATGATTTATTACATAAAACATCACTTGATACAACAAATAAGATTGATAGGTTTAGTGTCTTTGGGGATTAGGTTCATTACATAAAAACATAAAACATGAAATACAACATCATTATTGAAAACATCCTTTACAAGACCACTACATTCCCTCGTACTTAGCATTGAATGGGGTAACCTGAGGACATGCATAAGAAAAGGGTGAGCTATAAAGCCCAATAAGGGAATACACATGTAATAACATGAGGAGTACAATACATGTTAGGAAATAGGCATATCCATAGAGCATAAAAGAATCATGAACATAAAGTCATGATAATGCATGATAATCATAACATGGAAATGTGGCAACAACACTTAATATGGAATTAGCATGAGCCAAGGCCCATTGCACATGGAGCATGAGTAAATCCTCATTACACATAAATCATGAGTAAACCCTCATTGCACATGAATTAGCATGAGTCAACACTCATTGCACATGACGTATCATGATACTATACTTTACCCAATGCATTGGAGAGCTATAAGGGCACACCCTTCTTAAACATTTCATTTCATGCATAAGTGTGCCACATGGATCATAAAACATTAATTCATAAACCATAATCATTTATTCCACGATAAAGGAATGTGGAATTATTACATGAATCCTTATAATCAATATGTAAATGTTTATAAAGGTGAATACCATTGATGGAGAAATGTGCATTGGTATTCACTACACAATGACATTGTCTTAGAAAATCGGTGCGATTTCGGCAGTGTAACGGCGTGACATAAGAATTCATAAAAAGGGATGATGAGAGATAAATGGGTTCATCATCATATTTAAATGTAATGGAAATTAATTAGTTCATATATATACATGTTACAAAAATTGTAATGGAATTTAGATTCATGATACAAAATTATTTAATGAATTTAAAAGAAGAGAGAGAAGTTCCTTTCGGAATTTCGGCATAGTAACAGGTGTACATAGTAGCATTTTAATGAGAGAAAAAGGGGTCTCCCATAATTCAAAAAATATGAGGGCAGTATGGGGGAGGTGAAAAACCATACCCCAACATTCATAATTGAAATTAAAAGCCAAAACAATTTAATGAAAATTGGACAAAAATGAGAAAGGAAGAAAAAACCCTTACATGGAAGTGTGCTTCCAAAGGCTAGATAGAGTCTTGTGAGAGGCTTCTTGGGAGATTGGGGCACCATGGGAGGATTATAGAGAGAGTATGGAAGAGGTTGGACCAAATGAAAGTGCATTTAGGGAGGAGGAAGTGGGAGCATGGGTGGGTTTGTATAGGAAAGGTGAGGGAATTCTTTATTATTTAAGTTTGTGACCCCTTATATTAAATTAATCCAAACCACATATCATCCCAAGGATTTTACCCATGGTTTTTGGAAAAGGTAAGAGGAAAAAAATATTTTATAAGGAAAAAGTAATAACTTCTTAAAAAAATAAGGTTGCTTCTGTGGAGGTGAGTCACACTCCCATGAAAATTAATTTAAAAAG
Organism: Viscum album; assembly: GCA_963277665.1. Lineage (NCBI taxonomy): Eukaryota > Viridiplantae > Streptophyta > Magnoliopsida > Santalales > Viscaceae > Viscum > Viscum album. The sequence continues at coordinate 606,690,987 of OY728129.1, read as the reverse complement.
GGAAAGTGTTGAATAAGTCTTGAGGGGTCCATTAATGCTTTGAAAAGTAAGTCAAACAAACCCAAAATCACATTATTTTAATTTTAAAACATATATTGACTGAACATAAAGATTATAGTATTTTATTACATCATATTTGGGTCATTATGATGTCATAAAACACATTATGTATTTAAACAGTATTTAATTTTTACCCAAATATTTGACTGTCTCAGAAAATTATGAAAAACTCACCGTTGGATAATATCGATGTCCTGATTCCAAGAATAACATTTATTTTATCTAAATAATTTTCTAAATATGTGAATTTTTACTTTTAAAATAAAAACTAACATTTATAAAAAATTCACGATTTTTGACAGAAACAGATCTCAAATCTTAATAAAAATTTTAATTGCATTCATAAAATTATAAGATCATTTATATTTTATAGAAATTAATTTACTATTAATATTAATATTTTATTAAAATATTATTTATTTAAAAAATCCTTTAATTTAATAAAATATAATTCTTAATTAAATAATAACTAAAAACACCATTTGTACGTTAAAAACTATTTGTAATGTTTCAAAAATGACGAGAAATTATATTCATTATTATAAAAAAACAATGTAATGAATGTAGTACTACTTATTAGTTACATAACCCCTTAAAACAGCCTCATAAGACCTCAGGGTAATGTGTGCGATGGTGACAGACTCTTGGGGTGGCTCAGATAACATCGCTCGAGTGATAATTTCAATCAACTTCAACTTTTACCATAGAAGGTGACGTTCGAGCTTGACATGATGAAGCTCAGCTTGGGCTTGGTCAAGAGTGAAGCCCAATGATGCCACCTCTTTTCCAAACTCCGACAAATGGGATTCATATGATACATTTCTACTGGACGAGGCCATCACTTCTTTTTTCTGAGTAAATTGAATTTGTTAAAGTCCTATATTTATACAAATCATGTGATAACTGTCCAACGGCTATATTAGCAAGGGTAAAAATTGTTAACATAAAACCAAAGAGGTTGAAAATTTATATAAACATAAAGAGACATTTAATTAGATCATGAGGGATTTCCATTAATGAAACTTTGGGTCGTTACAATATTCCCCCCTAAAGAAATTTCTCCCTCAAAATTTTCTTTTTCCCACACTAAAAAAATGTGGGTAACTCAACTTCATCATTTCCTCCGATTCCCAAGTTGCTTCTTCAAACTTGTGGTTTCTAGACAACAAATTAACGAGGGGAATTGTCTTATTTCATAGAACTTTTTCTCTACAATCCAATATCTTCACTGGTTGATCCTTATAATAAAGAACGTCTTCCAATTGTACCACCTCAAAAGAGAGTACATGTGAAGGGTCTGGTATGTACTTCCTTAATAGGGATACATGAAAGACATTATGCACCATGGCCATGGAAGGTGGAAGTTCTAGTCGATAGGCCACGACCCCAACATGATCAAGAATCTCGAAGGGGCCAATGTACCTTGGACATAACTACCCTTTCTTTCCATACCTCATGACCATTTTCCACGGAGATATGCATAGAATCACCTTGTATCCAACTATAAACTCAAGGTCTCATCGACAATTATCGGCATAACTCTTCTTTCAACTATGGGATGCCTTGATATGATGCTGAATGATTTTCACCTTCTCCACCATTTCTTCGACCATTTCTGGTCCAAGCAGCTTACGTTCACCGACCTCATCCCAACGTGTCAGTGTTCTACACCTTTTCCCATACAGGGATTCATATGGTGCCATTTGGATGTTTGAGTGGAAACTATTATTATAATAGAACTAAACCAGAGGAATATGTTGATCCCATCCTCCTTTAAAGTACATTGAGCACGGTCTCAACATATCCTCGGGTGTTTGGATTGTCCGTTCGGATTGGCCATCATTTTGAGGATGATAGGACATACTGATGTTCAGTTCAGTATTCAGAGCATGTTGAAGACTCTTCCAAAACATAGAGGTGAATCTTGGATCTTGTCAGACATAATAGATAGTGGTACTCCAGGAAACCGTACCACATCCCTGATATATATATGTGCCAGTTGATCCAAAGAGAAATCCTCCTGAATAGAAATGAAGTGTATAGTATTTGTAAGACGATCCACAACAACCCCGATTTCATTTTTTCCTTTGGATGTCCTTGGAAGTCCGATGACAAAGTCCATGGTGATGTTCTCCCATTTCCATTCTAGTATGGGAAACAGTTGCATCATACCCTTAGACTTCTGCCTCTCTTCCCTCACTTGCTGACACACCAGGTACTTTGATGTATATTCAGCTATCTCCTTCTTCATATTGTCCCAACAAATGTTTTCTCGGAGATCTCGATACATCTTTGTGCTCCCTAGGTGAATAGAGAAATTTGAACTATGTGCATCATCGAAAAGATCCTTTTCAGCTACGGAAATGATGGAACACATAGTATTTTACCAAACCGCACAATTCCTTCTTCATTAACATTAAACTCTGAGGATTTCCCTTTTTCGATAGCTTCTACTTTTTCTTGAATTCCCACATCATCCGTTTGATCATCCTTAAACCTTTCCAAAAGATATTGTTGATCTATAATTTGTGAAAGTATTTATGATGTTCCCTTCTTTATGATTCCCACGTCCATCTTCATCATGTCAAAGAAGATTGGATCCTTCTCAATTATCATCATTGATAGAATCGCTGGATCCTTTCTACATAGGGCATCTGCCACTTTGTTTGCTTTCCCAGGGTGGTAATGGATTGAACAGTCATAATCCTTGATGAACTCTATCCGTCTTCTCTGGCACATATTAAGCTCTATCTGTGTGAATATATATTTAAGACTCTTGTGGTCAGTATATATCTCAGATTTCTCTCCATAGAGATAATGCTGCCAGATTTTTAAGGCAAAGATCACCGCGGCCAACTCCAGATCATGCGTTGGATAGTTTTTTCCATGGATTTTCAACTACCTTGAGGCATAGGATATCACTTTATCATTCTGCATCAGCACACATCCTAATCCCTTATTCAAATCATCACTAAATACCACAAAAATCTCCCCACTTGTGGGTAAAGTGAGCACGGGTGCAGTGATAATCCTCCTTTTCAACTCCTTGAAGCATTCTTTGCATTCATCACTCCAAGCAAACCTTACTCCCTTTTGAGTTAGCTTTGTAAGAGGGTTGGACAATCATGAGAAATTTCTCACAAATCGTCAATATTATCCAGATAACCCCAAGAAGCTATGGATATTTGTTACCGATGTTGGCCTCGGCCATCCCTCAATTGTATCTGTTTTGGAGGGGTCCACATATATCCCATTGCATGTGATGATATGGCCCAAGAATGAGACCTCCTTCAACCAAAACTCAATCTTTCTGTACTTTTCATAGATCTTCTTTTTTCGCAAAGTCTCTAGTACATTTTTTAAATGATCCTCATGATTCTCCTCAGTTTTGGAGTATATTAGAATATCATCTATAAAGACTAAAACAAATTTGTCAAGATAATCTCTAAAGACTCTATTTATCAATTCAAAGAATATTTCTGGAGCATTGGTGAGTCCGAAAGGCATTACTATGAATTCATAGTGCTCGTACATTGTACGAAAAGCAGTCTTGGGGACATCTTCCTTCATCACCCTTACTTGATAATATCCCGACCACAAATCCACCTTGGAGAAGTATTGTTCCACATAGATGATCAAACAAGTCATCGATTCATGAGAGAGGAGAATTTTTCTTTATCGTGATTTTGTTAAGTTCACGATAATCGATGAAAATCTGCATTGATCCATCCTTCTTCATGATGAAGAGGATTGGTGCACCCCATGGTAAAGAACTTGGGGGTATAACCATTTATATAGATTCTCCTATAGTATTTTCTTCAGCTCTAAATGCTCTATAATAGCCATTCTATACAGAGTCTTGGATATTGGTAGCACCCTAGGTATAAGTTCAATTAAGAACTCAACATCTCTTCTAGGAGGAAGACCAGGGAGTTCATTAGGAAACACTTATGTGAATTCCCTCACAATAAGAATTTCTTCAAGGGTGGTTTCTTCTTTGGAATCAATCATCTGAGCCAAATACGCATGCTCATAGGGCAGTAATATCCATGCTTGAGATGATGGAGCTAAAGTAGATTCATCTTTCTCCTGACACTTGTAATGAATCGGGGGTCGATTCTCCATATGGAGAGTGATTTCCCTCTCCCGAAAATTTATGTTGGACCATTTTATGGAAAGCCAATCCATTCCAAGAATTGCATTAAATTCCACTAGAGGGAGTATGACGAGGTTCGCATGGAAATTAAATCCAAAGATTATAATAGGAGAGGACTTATATTCATGGGATGCAATGATTGCCCCATTTTCCGTACTCACCGACATCTTCACCTCAATGATTTGTGGTGGTGCTAGGATTGTTCTACTAAACTTTTGAGATATAAAAAAATGAATAGAACCTGCATCAAAAAGTACATTCTCTATTCATGATTGAATAACTAGCGTACCTGTCACCACTTAGTTGTCGGGGTTCACTTCGGAAGATGTGATTGGAAAATCTCTTATTGTTGTCTTGGAGTTTGTTGGTTGCCTTCGAAAACCCTTGGATTAGGGCACTAATTTGAAAAATGACCCGGTTCTTTGCATTTGAAGAATTGAACAACACGTTGAGGTTCGAATGGAGCATTCCTCTCCTCTGTCGCAGTCGCGGGTCCTTCTTGCCGAAAGTTAATAGCTAGGTGCCCTTCTCTTCCACACCTGAAGCATTTTCGCATCCCCTTAATAAAATATCCAGGGTTCTTCTTTCCGTGCTTTTGGCAAGTGGGGTGGAGGATCTTCTTAGCACCGTTGGATTTATCCATCGGACCACCAGCATTGAAGTCCACCTTACACATCTTGTCCCTATGATACCCCTGTGATTTCTCAATCTCCATTTCAACCTTGAGGGAACATCGGAAACTTTCCTCATATCAGTCAAAGTCACGGATCGTTAATGCTTTCTGCAGTCTAGGATTCAGCCCACCAAAGAAGCGGTCAACCATTCATTCATGGGTAACGACAATGCGGGAATTGTATCATGCATGCCTCGTCATGTTTTCCTCGTACGTTGCAATAGATTCTTCATCATTTTTCATGAGGGAAAGGAATCCCCTTCCCATCTTAAGCTGAAGGGTGCGAAAGAAATATTTATCAAAAAACATCTTCCAAAAGTCCTTACATTCCAACGCCTCGATCTCATCCTCTGGATTTTTATTTTTGATCAACGTCCAACATTGATCATCTTCACCCTCCATACGATAAGCCTCTAGGAGAACCTTCTCTTATTCAGAACATTGGAGGATGGAGAATATCTTTTCAATGGAGTTGATCCATTATTCAGCGATCATGGGATCGGATGATCCACTAAATGTAGGAGGCCTTTCTCTCATGATGATCTACATAGCGACTTGTTATTTCTTAGGGGGTTGAACGTTCCCCTTGACCCGTGATTCTATTCAAAACTTGAGTTAGCTAAGAGATAAGTGTGACAAAGTTCGCGATTCCCGCTCCCATTGGATTTGGCATATCATTAATACAGTCATCACACTTATCATCACAACGGTTGTTAGCTCGTGTCCTCCTATTAATGGCCATTGGCTGGAATAAAAGGAAAGTTAGGGGTAACACATAAAGGGAAATCCAAAGACAAAAGTTGATTACATATAAATAATCTTTCATTTCCTTAACTCATGATTCTATAGGCTTCAATCTTGGATTTTCATGATCTAATTTCAAACATATATTCTTAGGGGCCTTTTTTTAATTCCCTTAATAAGGGTTCATACTAAGCTTGTGAATTTGTCAAAACATATCCCCCAGGTGTGTCGTAACCAAAAGTGCAGTAAGGCCCGTTTTCGTGCACCAGTTCCTGTTCGAGTCTAGCTCAAAGCGGTTTCAAGTTTTACCCCTAGGATAATATGTGCCCGAGCCACCTCTACCTGCTCGTATCCAGACAGGGATGTATTTGTTTGATAAACCACTTACTCAGAACTTACCAAAACTTAGGGATATTTTTATTATACTTAGTCTTGTCTCTAGGGATTTACTAGGGATTCCTAATCCTATAAATAACTAAACATATCCTATGATACCTACTATGACAACCCCAATTTTTATTACAACATAAACATGATTTATTACATAAAACTTCACTTGATAAAACAAATAAGATTGAGAGGATTAGTGTATTTGGGGCTTAGGATCATTACATAAAAACTTAAAACATGAAATAAAACATCTTTATTGATAACATCCCTTACATGACCACTACATTCCCTCGTAGCTAGCATTGCATTGTGTAACCTGAGGACATGCATAAGAAAAGGGTGATCTATAAAGCCCAGTAAGGGAATAAACATGGAATAACAGGAGGAGTACAATACATGTTAGGAAATAGGCAAATACATAGAGCATAATATAAACATGAACATAAATCCATGATAAAGCATGATAATCATAACAGGGAAATTTGGAAACAACCCTTAACATAGAATTAGCATGAGCCAAGGCTCATTGCACATGGAGCATGAGTAAATCCGCATTGCACATAAAGCACGAGTAAACCCTCGTTGCACTTGAATTATCATGAGTAAACACTCATTACAGATGACGTATCATGATACTATACTTTACCCAATGCATTGGAGCCCTATAAGGGCGCACCCTTCTTAAATATTTCATTTCATGCATAATTGTGCCACATGGATCATAAAAATTGGATCCATAAAACATAATAATTTATTCCACGATAAAGGAATGTGGAACTCATAAATGAAACAATACTTTAAATATGTAAATGTGCATAAAGGTGAATACACTTGATGGAGAAATGGGCATTCTATTCACTACACAATGACATTGGCTTAGAAAATCGGTGTGATTTCCGCAGCGTAATGGCGTGACATAAGAATTCATAAAAAAGGTTCATGAGAGAGAAAGGGGTTACTCATCATATTTAAATGTAATGTACAGTAATAAGTTCATATAGATACATGTTCCAACAATTTTAATGGAATTTAGATTCATGATAAAACAAATTATTGCTTGAATGTAAAAGAAGAGAGAGAAGTTCCTTTCAGAATTTCGACATAGTAACGGGTGTACATGGGAGGAATTTTAATGAGAGAGAAAGGGGTATCCCATCATTCAAACAATAAGAGGGAATATGGGGGTGGTGTGAAACCATACCCCCAAATTCATAATTGAAATTAAAATGAAAAACAACTTAAAGAAAAATTGGACAAAAATGAGAAAGGATGAAAAAACCCTTACTTGGATGTGTACTTCCAAAGGCTATAGAGAGGCTTGTGAGAGGCTTCTTGGGAGCTTGGGGAACCTTTGGAGGATTATAGAGAGAGTAGGGCAGAGGATGGACTAAATACAAGGGCATTGAGTGAGGAGGAAGTGGGAGCTTTGGTAGGTTTATATAGGAAAGGTGAGGGAATTATTCATTATTTAGGTTTGGGACCCCTTATATTAAATTATTCCAAAACACAAACCATACCGTGGTATTTTCCCATGTTTTTTGGGAAAGGGAAGAGGAACACAATATTTTATAATGCCAAAGTCCTAACTTCTTACAATAATAAGGTTTCTTATGTGGAGGTGTGTCACACTCCCATGGAAATTAATTTAAAAAGGCAAAGTGTTGAATAAGTCTTGAGGGGTCCATTAATGCTTTGAAAAGTAAGTCAAACAAACTGAAATTCACATTATTTTAATGTTAAAACATATATTGACCGAACATATGGATTATAGTATTTTATTACATCACTATTGGGTCATTATTATGTCATAAAACACATTATATATTTAAACGATATTTAATTTCTACCCAAATATTTGACTGTCTCAGAAAATTATGAAAAATTCACCGTTGGATAATTTTGAAGTCCTGATTTCAAAAATAACATTTATGTTATCTAAATAATTTTCTAAATATGTGAATTTTCACTTTTAAAATAAAAACCAACATTTATTGAAAATTCACGGGTTTTGACAAAAATGGCTTTCACATCTTAATAAATAATTTAATTGCATTCATAAAAATATAAGATAATTTATATTTATTAAAAATTAATTTAATAATATTATTATTATTTTATTAAATTATTATTTAATTCAAAAATCACTTAATTTAATAAAATATATTTCTTAATTAAATAATAACTAAAAACACCATTTGTACATTAAAAACTATTTACAATGTATAAAAATGACTAGAAATTATATTCATTATTATAAAAAAAATAATGTATATGAACATAGTAATACTTATTTGTTACATAACACCTTAAAATATCTACATAAGACCTAAGGGTAAGGTATGCGTTGATGACAGAATTTTGGGGTGGCTCATATAACATCGCTCGAGTGGTAATTTCAATCAACTTCCAGTTTTCCCGTAGACGGTCACGTTTGAGCTTGACATGATGAAGCTCAGATTGGGCTTGGTCAAGACTGTATCCCAAGGATGCCACCTATTTTACGAGCTCTGATAAATGGGCTTCTTGTGGAGCATTTCTACTGGACTAGGACATCACTTATTTTGTCTGTGTAAATTGGATTTTTTAAAATCCTATATTTATACTAATCACGTGTTCACTGTTCAACGGCTATATTAGCAAAGATAAAAATTCATAACATGAAACCAAAGAAATTGACAGTATATATAAACATAAAGAGACATTTAATTAGATCAATAAGGATTTCCATTAATGAAACATAGGGTCATTACAATATTCACCCCTTAGGAATTTTCGCCCTCGAAATTTTTCTTTTCCCACAGTAAAACAAATGTGGGTAACACAGCTTCATCATTTACTCCAATTCCCAAGTTGCTTCTTCAAACTTGTGGTTTCTCTACAACACCATAACGAGGGGAATTGTATTATTTCGTAGAACTTTTTCTCTACAATCTATGATCTTCACTGGTTGCTCCTCATAAGAAAGATCGTCTTCCAATTGTACCACCTCAGAAGCGAGTACATGTGAAGGGTCCGGTATGTACTTCCTTAAGAGGGATACATGAATGACATCATGAACCTTGGCCATTGTAGGTTGAAGTGCTAGTCGATAGGCCACATACCCAACACGATCAAGAATCTCGAAGGGGCTGATGTACCTTGGACTTAACATCCCTTTCCTTCCAAACCTTATGACCTTTTTCCATGGAGATATGCATAGAAACACCATGTCTACAAATTTTAACTAAAGGTCTCGTCGACAATTATCTTCATAACTCTTCTGTAGACTCTGGGATGCCTTGATATGCTGGTGAATGGTTTTCACCTTCTCCACCATTTCTTCGACCATTTCTGGTCCAAGCAGCTTACGTTCACCAACCTCATCCCAACATGCCGATGTTCTGCACATTTTCCCATACAGAGCTTCATATGGTGCCATTTGGATGCTTGAGTGGAAACTGTTATTATAAGAGAACTCAACCAGAGGAAGATGTTGATCCCATCCTCCTTTAAAGTCCATTGAGCACACTCTCATCATATCCTCAAGTGTTTGGATATTCCACTCGGATTGGCCATCAGTTTGATGATGATAGGCCGTACTGAAGTTCAGTTCAGTATTCAGATCATGTCGAAGACTCTTCCAAAACATAGAGGTGAATCTTGGATCTTGGTCAGACACAATAGATAGTGGAACTCCATGAAACTGTACCACATCCCTGATATATATCAGTTCCAGTTGATCCAAAGAGAAATCCTCCCGAATAGCAATGAAGTGTGCAGTCTTAGTAAGATGATCCATAAAAACCCAGATTGCATTGTTGCCTTTGGATGCCCTTGGAAGTCCGGTGACAAAGTCCAGGGTGATGTTCTCCAATTTCCATTATGGTATGGGAAATGGTTCCATCATCCCTTTGTACTTCGGCCTCTCTTCCTTCACTTGCTCACACACCAGGCACATTGTTGTATATTCAAAAATCTCCTTCTTCATATTATCCCACCAAATATTTTCTCAGAGATCTTGATACATCTTTGTGCTCCCTGGGTGAATAGAGAAATTTGATCTATGTGCATCATCCAAAAGTTCCTTCTTCAGATCCGAACTTGATGGAACACATATTATTTTCCCAAACCGCACAATTCCTTCTTCATTAACATTAAACTCCGTGGATTTCCCCTTTTCGATAGCTTACAAATTTTCGTGAATTCCCACATAATCCTTTTGAGCATCCTTTAACCTTTCCAAATGAAATTATTGAGCAATCATTTGTGAAATGGTTAATGATTCTCCCTTCTTTATGATTCCCACATCCATCGTCATCATGTCTAAGAAGATTGTATCCTTTTCAATTCTCATCATTGATACAATCACTAGATCCTTTCTACTTAGGGCATATGTCACCTTGTTCGCTTTCCCAGTGTGGTAATGGATTGAACAGTCATAATTATGGATGATCCCTATCTATCTTCTCTGGTACATATTAAGCTATTTATGTGTGAATATATATTTACGAATCTTGTGGTCAGTATATATCTCACATTTCTCTCCATAGAGATAATGCCGCCAGATTTTCAAGTCAAAGATCACTACTGCCAACTCCAGATCATGCGTTGGATAGTTTCGCTCATGGATTTTCAACTGCCTTGAGTAATAGGATATCACTTTATCATTCTGCATCAGCACACATCCTAATACCTTCTTCGAAGCATCACTGAATACCAAAAAAATATCCCCACTTGTGCGTAAAGTGAGCATGGGTGTAGTGATAAGCCTCCTTTTCAAATCCTTGAAACTTTCATCGCATTCATCACTCCAAGAAAACTTTACTCCCTTTCGAGTTAGATTGGTAAGAGGGTTGGAAAATCGTGAGAAATTTCTCACAAATCATCGACAATATCCAGCTAACCCCAAGAAGCTACGTATATCCATTACCGATATTGGCCTAGGCCATCCCTCAATTTTATCTGTTTTGGAGGGGTCTACAGATATCCCATTGCTTGTGATGATATGGCCCAATAATAAGACCTCTTTCAACCATAACTCACACTTTCTATACTTTGCAAATAGCTTCTCCTTGTGCAAAGTCTCTAGTGTAGTTTTTAAATACTCCTCATGATCCTCCTTGGTTTTGGAGTATATTATAATATCATCTATAATGAATACCACAAATTTTTCAAGGAAATCTCTAAAGACTCTATTCATCAAGTCCATGAATATTGGTGGAGCATTGGTGAGTTCTAAAGGAATTACTATGAATTCATAGTGCCATGTACCTTGAACGAAAAGAAGTCTTGGGGACATCTTCCTTCTTCACCCTTACATGATAATATCCCGACCGCAAATCCACCTTGGAGAAGTATTGTGCTCCACACACCTGATCAAACAAGTCATCGATTCTTGGGAGAGGATACTTGTTATTTATCATGATTTTGTTAAGTTAACGATAATTGATGCAAAGCCGCATTGACCCATCCTTCTTCTTGACGAAGAGGACTGGTGCACCCCATGGTGAAGCACTTGGGCGTATAAACCCTTTATCTAGATTCTCCAATAGTTGTTTCTTTAGCTATTTATGCTCTACAACAACAATTCTATATAGAGTATTGGATATTGGTACCGCCCCAGGTATAATTTCCATTGAGAACTCAACATCTCTTCTAGGAGGAAGACCAGTCAGTTCAACGGGAAACACTTCTACGAATTCCATCACAATAGGAATTTCATCAAAGATTGTTTCTTCTGTGGACTCAATCATCTGAGCCATATACACATGCTCATAGGGCATTAATATTCATTCTTGAGATGATGATCCTAATAGAGATTCATCTTCCTCCTGACACTTGTAATGAATCAGGGGTCTATTCTCCATGCGGAGTGTGATTTCCCTCTCCCGACAATTTATGTTGGCTATATATAAGGAAAGCCATTCCATTCCAAGAATTTCAACAAATTCCACCAGAGGGAGTATGATGAGGTTCGCCGTGAAATTAAATCCACAGATTATAACATGGGAGGACATATATACATGGGATGCAATGATTGCCCCATTTACTGTACTCACTGACATCTTTACTTCCATTAGTTTTGGTGGTGCTGGGATTGTTCTACGAAACTTTCGAGATATAAAATAATGCGTAGAACCTGAATCAAAAAGTATTTTCTCTATTGTTGAATAAAAAACAAGTGTACCTGTCACTGCTTCATTTTCGGCTTCACTTCGGCAGAAGTGATGGAAAAAGCTCTTCCTTTCTATCTTGGAGGTTGTTGGTTGCCTCAAAAAACACTTGGATTAGGGCACTGATTTTAAAAATGACCTGGTTCTTTGGATTTGTAGCATTGAACAGTGCGTTGAGGTTTGAATGGAGCGTTCCTCTTCTCTATCGCAGCTGCGGGTCCTTCTTGCCGACAGTTAACAGCTACGTGCCCTTATCTTCCACACCTCAAGCATTTTCTCGTCCACTTAAGGCAATTTCCAGGGTGCTTCTTTCCGCATTTTTGGCAAGTGGGGTGGTGGATATTCTTAGCACCATTTGATTTATCCATCGGACCACCAACATTGAAGTCCACATTACGCTTCTTGTCCCCATGATACCCATGTAATTCCCCGATCTCCATTTCAACCTTGAGGGTGCATCGGACAATTTCATCATAGCTGTTGAAGACATGGATCGCTAATGCTTTCTGCAAGCTTGGATTCAACCCACAAAATAAGCGGTCAACCTTGCATTCGGGGGTAATGTCAAAGACGGAAGCGTATCGTGCTAGCCTCGGGAAGTTTTCCTCGTACGCTCCAACAGATTCATCATCTTTTTTCTTGAGGGAAAGGAAGTCCCTTTCCCTATTAAGCCGGAGGGTGAGCGGAAAATATTTATCGAAAATCATCTTCTGGAATTCCTTCTATTCCAACGCCTCAATATCCTCCTCCGGCTTCATATTTTTGATCAATGTCCACCATTGATCAGCTTCACCCTCCATACGATAAGCTGTTAAGAGAACCTTCTCTTGTTCAGAACATCGGAGGATGGAGAATATCATTTCAATGGAGTTGATCCATTATTTAGCGATCGTGGGATTAGATGATCAACTAAATATATGAGGCCTTTGTCTCATGAAGCTCTCAATAGTGACTTGTTCATTCATGGGGGGGGGGGGTTGAACGTTCCTCTTGACCCGTGATTCTATTCATAACTTGAGTTAGCTGAGAGAGAAGCGTGACAAAGTTCGCGATTCCTACTCCCTTTGGATTTGTCATCTCATTAGTACAGTCATCACAATGATCTTCACAACGGTTGTTAGCCAGAGTCCTCCTATTACCGGCCATTGGCTGGAATAAAAATAAAGTTAGGGGTAACACATAAAGGGTAATCCAAAGAAAAAAGTTGATGACTTATAAATAAACTTTCATTTCCTTATCTCATGAGTCTATAGGCTTCAATCTAGGCTTTTCATGATCTACTTTATAACATATATTATTAGCGGAATTTTTTTTAATTCCCTTAATAACGGTTCATAATAAGCTTGTGAATTTATCAAAACATATCCGCTGTGAGTGTCGTAACCAAGAGTGCAGCAAGGCCCATTGTTATGCACCAGATCTCGTTCGATTCTAGCTCAAAGATGTGTTTTCAGGTTTTACCCCTAGGATACATCTGTGCCAGAGTCGCCTCTACCTGCTCGTATCCAGACAGGGAAATATTTATTTGATAAACCACTTACTCAGTACTTACCAAAACATAGGGATATTTTTATTATACTTATTCTTGTCTCTAGGGATTTACAAGGGTTTCCTAATCCCAAAAATAACTAAACTTATCATCTGATACCAACTATGAAAACACCGCTTTTTATTACAACTTAAACATGATTTTTTACATAAAACTTCACTTGATACAACAAATAAGATTAATAGGTTTATTGTCTTCGGGGATTAGGATCATTAAATTAAAACATAAAACATTAAATACAACATCTTTATTGAAAACATTCTTTACATGACCACTACATTCCCTCATACTTAGCATTGAATTGGGTAACTTGAGGACATGCATAAGAAAAGGGTGAGCTATAAAGCCTATTAAGGGAATACACATGGAATAATATGAGGAGGAAAATACATGTTAGGAAATAGGCATATCCATAATGCATAAGAGAAACATGAACATAAAGGCATGATAAAGCATGATAATCATAACATGGAATGTGGCAACAACACTTAACATGGAATTAGCATGAGCCAAGGCCCATTGCACATTGAGCATGAGTAAATACTCATTGCACATAAAGCACGAGTAAACCCTCGTTGCACATGAATTAGCATGATTCAACACTCATTTCATATGATTTATCATGATACTATACTTTACCCAATGCATTGGAGCGCTATAAGGGTGCACCCTTCTTGAACATTTCATTACATGCATAAGTGTGCCACATGGATCATTGAACATAGATTCATAAAACATAATCATTTATTCCACGATAAAGGAATGTAGAATTAATAAATGAAACATTACAATCAATATGTAAATGTTCATAAAGGTGAATACCCTTGATGGATAAATGGGCATGGTATTCACTACACAATGAAATTGGCATAGAAAATCGGTGCGATTTCGGCAGCGTAACAACGTGACATAAGAATTCATAAAAAAGGTTGATGAGAGAGAAAGGGGTTACTCATAATATTTAAAGGTAATGGACAGTAAGGAGGTCATATAGATACATGTTCCAACAATTTTAATGGAATTTAGATTCATGATTCAAAATTATTTCTTGAATTTAAAAGAAGAGAGAGAAGTTCCGTTCAGAATTTCGGCATAGTAACAGGTGTACATGGGAGGAATTTTAATGATATAGAAAGGGGTCTCCCATCATTAAAAAAATAAGAGGGTAGTATTGGGGTGGTTCGAAACCATACCCCAACATTCATAATTGAAATTAAAAGGCAAAACAACTTAATGAAAGTTGGACAAAAATGAAGAAGGAAGATAAAACCCTTACTTAGAAGTGTGCTTCCAAAGGCTAGAGAGAGGCTTGTGAGAGGCTTAATAGGAGCTTGGGGCACCTTGGGAGGATTATAGAGAGTGTAGGTCAGTGTTTGGTCAATCTCCAAGGGCTTTTAGTGAGGAGGATGTGTGATCTTCGGTGGGTTTATATAGGAAATGTGAGGGAATTCTTTATTATTTAGGTTTGGGACCCCTTATATTAAATTAATCCAAACCACAAAACATCCCATGGTTTTTGGCCATGGATTTTGGAAAAGGGAAGAGGAAAACAATATTTTATAAGGCCAAAGTGCGAAATTCTTAAAATAATAAGGTTGCTTGTGTGGAGGTTAGTCACACTCCCATGGAAATTAATTTAAAAATGCAAAGTGTTGAATAAGTCATGAGGGGTCCATTAATTCTTTTAAAAGTAAGTCAAACAAACCCAAAATCACTATATTTTAATGTTAAAACATATATTGTCCTAACATAGAGATTATAGTATTTTATTACATCACTATTGGATCATTATGATGTCATAAAACACATTATATATTTAAACGGTATTTAATTTTTACCCAAATATTTGATTGTCTCAGAAAATTATGAAAAATTCACCGTTGGATAATTATGATGTCATAATTCCAAAAATAACATATATTTTATCCAAATATTTTTCTAAATATGTGAGTTTTCACTTTTAAAATAAAAGCAGACATTTATCAAAAATTCACAGGTTTTGATAGAAATGGCTTTCAATTCATAATAAAAATTTTAATTTCATTCATAAAATTATAAGATCATTTATATTTAATAAAAATTAATTTAATATTAATATTATTATTTTATAAAAATATTATTTAATTCAAAAATCCCTTAATTTAATAAAATTGATTTTTTAATTAAATAATAACTAAAAACACCATTTGTACTTTAAAAACTATTTACAATGTATCAAAAATGAAGAGAAATTATATTAATTATTATATACAAAATAATAATGTACATGAACACAGTAGTACTTATTTTTTACATAACCCCTTAAAACAGCCCTATACGACCTAAGGGTAAGGTGTGCGATGGTGACAGACTCTTGGGGTGGCTCAGATAACATTGCTCAAGTGGTAATTTCAATCAACTTCCACTATTCCCATAGACGGTCACATTCGAGCTTGAAATGATGAAGCTTATTGTGGGCTTGGACAAGAATGATGCCCAAGGATGCCACCTCGTTTCCGAGCCTTAACAAATGGGATTTTTATGGAGCAATTCTACTGGATGAGGCCATCGCTTCTTTTTTCTGAGTAAATTGGATTTGTTGAAGTCTTATATTTATACTAATCATGTGATCACTGTTCAACAACAATATTAGAAACGGTCAAAATTCTTAACATAAAACCAAAGAATTTGACACATTATATAAACATAAATAGACCATTAATTAGATCAATATGGATATCCATTAATGAAACATTGTGTTGTTACAGGGCCACCCTAGAAGAGGCACCATCTAGGACATGATCAGCTAGAAGAGATGGCCTATGAGGCATGGAATCTGAAGGCGCGGAAGTGGCGGCGGGATGGGAAGCTGGAGAGGTAGGAACCGTAGGCACGAGATCTGGAAAATGAAGTGCAATAGCACTCCCAGGACCAGCAGCAGTGGTGGTGGCAGGAGAAGTAGAAGTAGGGCCCACAGTAGACAGTAGAACAGAGTCTGTGGCTTGCGCAGTGAAGGGCGATGTAGCAGCAATAGAAGGGCAAGGAGGGGAGGCATAGGTAGGTGGCGGAGGCAAAAAAAGACCCAGATGCTAATCAATAAGAACCAACTACTACTCCATGCGGTCCTGGAAGCTGTTGAGACGAATCAAATGTCGTGCAATGGTGTTCTAGAAGATGATCATACAATCCAACTGCTTCTCAATCTAATCCTGTCGGCAATCGAAGTGACCCCAAACCTGCTCCACCAAGACTAAGTAGAGGGAAAGGTCAAGATCAACTAAGGGTGAATAGGTAGGTGGGTTGGTGGTGGGTCAGAAGAAGGATGTCTAGATGAAGAAGGGTCGGTAGGTGGGGGTGGGTGAGGAAACTGGAGGGGGTGGGGAAGGAGGGGATGGTGCATCAGCTTGGGAAGGAGGGTCAGCAGGTGTGTGGGGGTGAGCCTGGGCATGAAATTAGGCACTACCCAGCATCTGGAGCATCCCCATGCGAATGAACATGAGAAAGTCCATCCGATGTGGTGAACCTAACAGGTCATGAGGAAAATATGGCTCGAAAACCCCTATGTGGTCGGAGAGATGGTTAGTGTAAATCCCGCCATTCAAATTGCACTGAAGGCTGGTAAACAAGGAGTGGAAATAGGAGGCGTCTAGATAAGGGAGGTCTGGGTAGTCGTGCCAGAGGACACAGGTATGGAGCTCCATGTCACAACCGGTCACGACCCCCATATCCTCATGGAGGGGAAAAAGGATGGCACTGAAGCACCGGTGAGCGAAGCAGAAGATGGGGTCAACGGTAAGGGTGCTCATCTAGGATGTGGGGGAGTACCGGTGGTCAGGACCAGCGATCTCCTACCAAAGAGCAATGATCTCAGAGCACTCGGGCCAAGATATGGTAGAAACAGGATGTGGGGTTATGGGATGGCGGTAGAAGTCGCACCCTCAGCCAAACTCAGTTATAGTGATGGAAAAACGCTGACCACCTAGCAGAAACTGTACCACGGTCACCGCATCACCAGGTGTCTCCCGGTACTCTGCACTATCAAATTCAAACGAGGCCACAAAACCCAAAAATAAATCGCGAAAAACAGGAATTATGACCTGGATGATATCTAGGTGTGGGGTGTGCCTGACAAGCTCCTCCATGTCCTCCCAAATATCAAGCTGCTAGAGAATTCTACTGTTGAGGTATCAGCCACTCAATAGTATCAGCTAGCGAGAGAAGCATCAGACCCTGTCATATACGAGATCGGTGACCGGGAATACTGTGCCGGGATATGGATCACCTGCAGGTCCCGACCAAGGTGCAGGTGCAGTAGTAGGGGCTGGCTCTGTGGGTGGATCGGCTGACGTAGAGGTTGGATCGGTAGATTGAGGGCTCGATGAGGGACTAGATACTGATGAAGATGGCTTAGGGAGAGTGGCAAATGGTGTAGCAGAAATAGTGGTGCACGAATACTCGGTGCCGGATGGTGGAGGTGCAGCAAAAGTAGGCCTAGACACTGCTGAGGGAGTTAGTGGCGGCAGAATGGCCAATGGAGGGAGTGCGAATATTTGAGCCTATGGGTCCGGCTGCGTAGGAGGTCGTTGTCTGATCCGAAGATATATGGGCCTATCACCCTTAGTGGCGGAGGTTGGACCCTTCCCTCTAGAAGGATCGTGATCTGCCATAACCTGGAAAAATAAAGAAAAACCAAACAAAATAAAAATAAAAGAAAAGAAAAGAAATTAAATAAAATGTGTGAAAACTGAAAAAAAAAAGTACACGGTGTGTACATCTAGAGTACATAGCGTGTTGTGTAAAATGAAGAGTATCCAATGTTCTCTTGATAGACACGTCGAGGGTGAAAAATAGACCAAGTAAAAGTACACGACGTGTACTAAATAGACTTATCGTGTTAAGTCAATGTGTAGGTGGTCGTGTGTTACAAAAGACACGACCATTTTTTTATCAGTTCAAAGAAATAACTACAAGCCTTGTAGGATAATGATATGGAGTGTCTTTAACTCAAGGAACATGGCCATGTAGGGGGGAAAGACACGGGCCGACTAAAGAATATGGTATACATGGCGTGTACCGAACACACAAGCTGTGTACGAGAAAATGTTATGTGAGGTCGTGTGCAAAAGGATGTGCAGGCACGAAAAATAAAGGTACAGGGTGTGTACCGAACATACACACCATGTATATTCAAAGTTTTCATTATTTTGTGTGTGTTTATGTATAGACGTACACGGAGTGTGTTCTTTATGTCGTGGACATGTATCACAGAAGCCGATGGGTCGACAAATCTGAAAATCACCCTAAATGTGTCTAAAAATTTGATATAAAGGGTGTAGAATGACGTAGCTTTATTGAGGATCACAATGCATGAAGAATTAGATCATGAAACTCCCTAAATCGATGGACCTGATAATGGTGGCTCGGGTGGCGCTCGGGAGAAGAAAATGAGAAGAGGGGAGGAAATGGGGAGGCTGTGCGACATGTGTTGAAGTTGGGTGGCCTGCGGCCTATATAGGAAAGGTACACGGCGTGTACTTCTAGACTACATGTCCTGTATCTCAAAATTATTATTATTATTATTATTAACAAGACATTAATATATATATATATAAATATAAATATATAATTATTATAGTAAACTATATAATAATAATTATTATTAATTAAAATAAAATAGATATATATACAAATTCTATTACAAATAAAAATATACACGATGTATATCTGGAAATACACGCCGTGTAATGTAAAATTGGAAAACAAAATAAGTACAACCTTTGGTCTGGTGCTTGGGGCGATGTTCGAACTGGTAATCGGCCGTCCCAAATGGAAGACCTCACCCACTAGAGCAAATGATATACTGCTGCCTATATTTATCATTCATATATAGTTATTCTATATGGATTGTACACTTGGGAAGAAATAAATGCAGAGCGTGTGGTTTTAATAAAAGAACAAATGATAGAAATGGGATGGTTATCTGGATTCTAAATCGAGTCTTTTAGAACCGGGTTATGATTCTAGCCAAACATCCCATCCCCATCATGGGTATTATTATATTTAAACACATTTATAAATATATGTGACAAATACCACACACGGTGTGTAAATAAAAGGAGGAACCATGTGCTGAAGGTAGGTCAGGAGGATTCAAATGTGGGATGGCTCGAATAAATTCCAGTGACTTTACCATCTACACCAGCATCATCCCTTGTTATTTATTTATTATTCTATTGATTTATACTTTTATGATTATAAATTAAAAAAATTAGGTACACGCCGTGTATATAAGTGGGACACGGCGTGTAACCTCTAGGTTGCCTCCCAGGAAGCGCCTTTTTGGTCATTGCCTCGACCATCTTACATGTTCCTACCTGATTTCTATGGCAGATAATGGTCCCAATAATTGTTTTCCTGGCCTTCTAGGCACTGCATGTTTTATGGTCCTTCTCCAATAGGAATGTATGGAATGATAAAGTGATTATAAATAAAGTTACATACCAGATCATCCATCAAGAGATCATCCAAGGTTGCTATCGCAGAACAGTCCTCATGATCGGTAAATGATTTTGTTTTACGGCCATTAAAACATTGTAGGAGACTCTTTCGTCCCCTACCCTAAAAATCAACTCCCCCTGGTGCACGTCTATCAAGACATTCCCTGTGACCAGGAAAGGTCATCCCAATATAATTGGTGCCTCTTGGTCCTCTTCCATGTCTAGTATAATGAAGTCAGTAGGTAGGATCAACAGTCCCAGTTTCACTAGTACATCACCCAGTAGCCCCTTCAGATACATAATGGATCGATTAGGAAGTTGAAGGGCTACACGGGTTGGCTTCAAATCATGGAGCTTGAGCTTTTGGAAAATTCTGAATGGCATGAGGTTGAAACTTTCTCCCAAGTCGCATAGAGCTTTTCCAAAGTCACAGGGTCCAATTGTGTTGGGAATAGTAAAACTACATGGATCCTATAGCATTTGAGTAATGGAATATTGAACAACCGCGGAGCACTCCTTTTTCAGTGCAATAACGCCCATATCCTCCATCTTACTATATTTCGAGAGGATTTCCTTCATGAATTTGGTGTATGAAGGCATTTTTGTCAGGGCCTCTGCAAATGGGATGTTGATATGTAGCTTTCTAAATACATCCACGAACATTCCAAACTGGTGATCCAGCTTCCTTTTCTTCTTCCTCTTCATAAAAGGTAATACAGACGTGAATGGTTTGACGACCTCTTTCCATTTATTCTGCAAAGCCTCTGGTGATGGTGGTTTAGATGAAGATGGTTCTGAAACTAGACCTTCATTTTCAATAGGGAGGGTAGGTAAAGTAGACTATTGCGCTTGTTCCATTTGTGGAAACTCTTTTCCGCTCTGAAAGGTGATAGCATCGGCCTCCTCCCTTGGGTTCTTCTTGGTGTTTCCCGGTTGTGTACTGGGTTTCCTCCCTGATAGATGGTTTTCTATCTGGCCAATTTGATTCTCGAGGCTTTGAATAGAAGCCTCCTGGTTCCGAAATTTCGTCTCAACAGTTGATATGAATATATTCATCAGGTCCTCTAACATTGATGTGTTCTCTTGCTGAGATGGCTAGGAAGGTGGTGGAGGTGGTTGTTTCCTTTGCTGCTGCGGGAAAGTGATCTGTTACCCCTGTTGCTGATAGGAATTCTTCTGGAACTGCTATATCAGAAATTTATTCTTGTAATAAGGCTGATTGTAGCCGGGCGGCCGCTGGGGTGGAGGTTGTTGATTTTGTTTTCCCCAGCCTTGGTTTACATTATCTTGCCACGCCGGGTTTTGGTACTGCTGATATTTATTTTACCCTTGATTTTGAACAACAAATATTACGTTGCTTGTCGAAGGGTCTGATGGATGTTTCGGGCATTCTCCCAGATTGTGTGTGTTACCACAGTCGCCGCATGCTGGATGCTTCGCTGCATGATCTTCAGATTCTCCTTTGATATTCAATGCATCAATTTTCTTGGACACTGCATCCAACTGAGCAGCGAGCATGGTAGTAGCATATATACTATGCATACCTTGTTTGTGAGTCCGCCACTCGGAGTGCCACTGGATTTTGCTGGAAGAGATATCTTCCAGTAGTTGAAAAAGATCTTCCGAATATTTTCTCATCACCGTACCTCTAGCAACAGCATCTTCCACATACATGGTATTTGTTGTGATTCCTCCATAGTAGGTCTGGACTTACATCCAGAGTGGGAGTCTGTGGTGTGGTAATTTTTGTAGCATATCCTTGAAACGTTCACAAGACTCGTATAATGACTCGGATTCGTGCTGCTAGAAGTTGTGGATCTTGTTCCTTAGCGTCACCGTCTTCGATGGTCTGAAATATTTGGATAGGAAATCCTGGGCTAGCTCCTCCCAGGTGAGGATGGATCATTTTTGAAGCCCTCTTATCCAATCTATCAACTTTTCCAGTAGAGAAAAGGGAAATAGGAGAAGATAGATGGCGTCCTCAGACATGCCATTGTACCAAATTGTGTCGCAGATCTCCAGAAATTTGGAGAGATGGGCATTCGAGTCCCCACTGGACAGGCCGCCAAATTGTATAGTATTATGGATCAACTTCATGATAGTATGCTTGATCTCGAAGTGTTGGGCATGTATCGGAGGACAGACGATACCCGTATCTGCTCTATGGATCGAAGGAAGACTGTACTTTATAAGGGTACGGTGTGGAGGTAGCTGCTGAGGGGGTGGAGTTTTCATGTACTTCTACTCCTAAGAGGAGAAATAGGGTCGTTGGAAGATCTGATGTGGCTGTTGGTAATCCCTTGGGAGGAATTCCATAAAGCCTCCAGGCGCCTGCTCTGGTATACCAGTAGTGGGAGGCAGCTGGTCCTGGTACGGATGCTCAGCCGCATCATCCACGATTGGTGATCCTTCTTCCTTGTTCACCAAGGTTCGTGGCTGCTGGTTTTGAGTTTATTTTAGTACACGCTGACAATGAAGCAGGGTATGTTCGATCTCCGGGTCATGTGGAAGTAGTTCTGATGACTTGATGGTTGTGGACCGCGTAGGGCGTCTATTCATGAACATTAATATTATGCCCATTCACAACAGAAATGTCAGGCGTAATAAGTAAAAAATAGAAGATAAAAAGAAATTTGACTAGGAATGAAATTTTTAGGAATTTTTAATTTTTATTTTCACTTAATCAATTATTAACACAACATAATTTTTTTCACTGAAAAAAAAGTTCCCTGGAAACGTCACAAACAATTGTTCAGTCGTTTCCCTAAAATAATGTTATTGGTGCCCCAAATTGATATTACCCACTCTTAATCTTATTATAGTGCAAGTGCAGGGTCGATCCATAGGGTTCTTTGGTAGTGTGTTGTTTTAGTTGAGTTTATAATTAATTTAGTGAAACATGCAGAATTTAGAGTGTATTTTCTTGTTTTGGATTGAGTGAAACTATTTTGTTTACTTTAAGAAAATGATTAACAATTTAATGGAAACAATATGTTATTTATAGGTTTTATAATAGGATGAAAATCATATTGGGGTTGTGGTGATTATGGAGTTTTTATAAAGATTTCTTAAATGGTTGTACTGTTCATGATAATTCATCATTCCAGATTTCCATTTATCACAAGATTCCTTGGTCTGGTTTCTCTTGTTTGGAATTGATGAAATTGACTCCTTGGTCCGGTAATTAGTGTTTCTCAATTCTTAATGTGGTTCAGTCCATTTATGAATTGGTGAAACCTTTTCAATGGTCAGGAAATCTTTCACTGTTACTCTTCTTTTATATCGCTGAGAATTCTTCCCTTGGTCTGACTCAGAATTCTCAATAATATTTAGTAATGATTTTAGAGGAGTAAGAAGAATTAAGAAGAAGGTAAACAACTCTTTAGATTAATACAACATAATATAATCCTTAATCTCCCAAATACCCAACACAAGGGGTTTAGTTACACATGGAAATCATGATAGGACCAACACACTCGGTACCTGATGAATTCATTATGTAAGCTTCGAGGAGTGGTGTCGATGGGTGTAATGGTGGAACAACGGAACCACGGTGGCTTGGGAATGGAAGAAGTAGAACTTTTCACCTCTTTCTAATGGTATTGAACACCAAAATCTGAAGGACATTGCCTCTATTTATATAAAAATAATGTACAATGCGTGCATAGAATGTACACGCCGTTTACTTTCTTCAATGCGCTTTGGGATTTATTTTCTCTGCTGGTAGGCGTCCTAACATGCTGTCATTGACTTTGAACACAGCACTGCCTGGTAGGTGAGTGTACACGGCATGTCGTGCTTCCATACATGGTGTGTAATACCAAAATGTGCCCCCCAACCACTTCTATAATAGCAGACATGGCGTGTATAAATGAAACATGTCGTGTCTCCTTCAACGGCTACATGGGCGTGTAGATTCTTCTCGGAAAAAACCACTTCTAGAATATAGTACACGGCATGTAATGCCACCCCACACGGCGTGTAGCACATGCCTGGTGACATGGGAGTTTACATCCTCCTTTGATTATGTCCCTGTCTGGATGTACATGGAAAGTATACAGAGTACACACCGTGTAGCTACAAAAGTTTCACATACATCCCGTCAATTTGTCTATTTCGTCCAGAAAGATCCTGAAAATAGACAAGGTCACCAAAATAAAAGTATTTTTCTTCTAAGAAGTAGGTATTTTTTGAAAACTTGTTTTTATTTTCAATAATATGAATGTAAATGTATACACAAATTGGGTGCATCAACCGCTTGTGAGTCATTATTCCTTGAGAATTTTAAATATTAAAATTAAGTTATATATTTCATTATTTTATGATGTATAATATCAATTAAAATTCATTTATGGATTTAATGAATCAATGTACATTGGGACTATTATTTCCAAAAATGAACTGTGTATTTATACAAGACTATACATGGATGGTATGACCCTCATAACAATAAGTCTTGATTGGTTATACCATGTCACTATGCTTAAATCGAGTAAAATTTTAAATTTTATTTTTATGTTCAATGTTCATTTTATAGGGAATTATATGGAAAGACCACCAATCAATGATGTTGTCAAGGCAATTCAACAAAAATGGGATGGTGAAATCCTATAACAAAAATAATGGGTGTAAATTACTAAATTATTTTTTAGGATTAAGGTATGAAAAATATCATATAATATTAATTTTGAATTAATATTTTCCTTCTGTATATTATACAACAGTTTCAACGCCATAGAATTCAGTGTAAAATATGTTTAATAAAATATGTAAAACAACAATTGGTCTAACAGTTACATAAGACCATGATAAAATTAACCCCCATATGATTGGCTTAATGTAGAAATCGATGTTCATGGGAAAATGATATTTTGAGGTGGATCAAAACTATATCCTAGAACTTATCAATCATATATATACCTATTAGAAATTTAAATTATCAGATAGGCTAATTCAATATAAAATTCATAATAATATCATATGGATTAAATATCTTCAAGAAGAAATGCATTGGTATAGGAGGGGATTAATGTGGTGAGATGAATTCCATATTCTTCTTGAATGGTACAATCATGTACTCCATGATATGCACATGAATTTATATTTAAAACACAATAAATATTGTAGTAAAATAATAAATATATCATGTAAAATGATAACAGAAGTAGTTATAACCATCCGATTGTATATGAGAACACAGGTTATATGTAACATTTATGTGGAGAGGAAGGGATACTAGTTTTGAGGAAACACAATCTAGCCTTCCATGGTGTTATGTGGTATAATAAATAATTCATTATTAGGTAAAGAGATATATAGTCTTATAAAAGGCATTAAATGTCATATCTAAAAATTATGAGTATGTTATAGCTTTAGATAAAGATAATAAGTAGTATAGATTACACCATTACATGTTCTAAATTTGGAATTTCTTTATGTAAATAATGTTTTAACATAATATAATATATCTCTATTTAAAGTATTAACCATGAATTCATGTTATAATAGTGGAAAAAATGATTATACATTATCATTACATCACACGAGTTATGTAACACAATCAGGTGTGGTCACCTATAGCATAATGGCCATGTCGTGAAGATATGGAATACACAAAAACTATATCCAAGACATAGAAGAGACATTCTAGTAATCATGTGATAGATTACAATGACATTTTAAAATTTGTCTATAATTTAATTGGGAGTGTTGTAAATGTGGGTGCACTATACCCAAAAAATAGTAATTTTCAATTACTATACCATGTATATAGTGAGTTATACATGTCATACCCTTACCATTGTGGTGTAGATATTTCTAAACCACTCTATTAATTGTAATTTCATTTGATTAATTTTCATAACAAAGTGTTATATCCTATGCATGTATATAATGAGAAAATTCAAATAATATTACATTAATATGTAATATATGTCATATTTTTTAGATATATCATACAAACTTCACATAGTTATGTTTCATTATCATGTGATGGCGACCATAAGCATTGTGAATTCTTCTCACGATCTTCACATTTGGTGATATCTGGAATATGAGATTATGAGGAAGGACATGGAAATATGAACACCATACGATTTGTTTCCATTGGATGTGTATATCTATTGTCACGTCTATTGGTCACATGACCCTTCATTATTTTTTATGGTTTTTATTGTTTTATATACTTTGATATTTGTCTATTAAGAATATTCATTGTTTTAAGGATAAAGGCCTATATGTTTATACTCAATAGTGTATTCGTGAATCTTATTTTTTTTGGTTAAATGGTAAATATGACATGGTTGGCCCCACCATAGAGAATAAGGGTTTCCCGTGTATTAATGATTAATTAAAAAAATAAATTCAATATTATACATTTATAAAATTATTGGGTTTAATTTATGTATTATAAGTATTTAAAAGGTATTTAGTGAATGGATGAAAAATATTAAATGAATGAATATTATTGTAATGTATAAGGTTCATTTAATTTTAGTGGGAAATGCATGTTACTTTAATTTATAAAATTTTGTATATTTAATATTTATTATAAGTATGTGAAAAAATTAATTCAATAATTTTGACATAGATTAATACTTCAAACATTTTTTATTTTTAAATATTTAGTTTGAATTTTATTTCAATGAGTTGGGGAACCATTTCTAGGTATTTGAATCACATACTATATTTGATGTATAATGGAAAAAAAATCAATACATTACTCGTTTCAAGATAATGGGAGCCTCAATATTCTCACTCTTTCTAGAGAGAGAGATAGTGACTCTATTCAATAAATATATCTAGAAATATAATCGATGGATCAAAGGTACAAATCCAAGAGATCATCATGATGATGTTGGATTCTTCAACGCTCAATGCTAGCACCATTAATTAAATTCCTATTGAGTGCATGGAAGCGTCAAACTTGTGTTGAAGATGCAAATGTTTTTTAATTTGAATAATTCAACAAATGATTATAGGTTATGAAGTTCAGTCAAGGGAATCACTAAATATAATAAAAACTCATTTATCTAATTATGATCCTATGAATAATTCATGTGAGATCTTCAAACCTCTACTGAGGATCATATTTCATTGTATTAAAACATATATCCATGCAGCAATGAAATATATAAAATCCACAGCCCATTGACACCAATTCAAGCTTCCATACCCTCAAATTTAATTGAATAATCAATAGATCAGAAAAAATAAATTAATTTGATACATGATATCTTGAAAAGGCATTAATTAAACATTGATTACTGAAATATGTTTTTGATGATGCTCAATATTTTAATCAGAAGATATGATTACAATAAAATATTATATCTACATTGATATTAAATCACTCATTGATGAAGAAGACAATTGCCAATAGTTGGAATGTTTCATTGTGTTCATTGTACCTTGATTGACTTTGATTGTGTTTTCATTCAATTGCTCAATCTAAATCCACCAACAATAAAAAGGTAAGTCCTCTAATCAATGTATCAAGGGGTATTTCTCTATCTATATTAATCCTATATAAAAATTTATTTATAGAGGAATCATATTTAGGTCATTTAATGAATGAATGAATTAAATTAATTAATTAATCCATTAATCACATGGTCCATTGGTCCTTTTATCAAAACATCTTTTTACAATCAACATTAGGTTTCACCATTGGTAAATCATGCATAAAACATCAAACAAAGTCTAAAAATTTCATTTTGAGACAATATTTCTGAGATTAACAATAATTTTCTAAAAAATGAGCATGTGTGATATAAATAATATTTAATATACTCATAAAAGTATTCATGGTCTCAATGAGCCATATAATAACTTTTTCTCTTAGAACCTTACTATAAAAATATTCCATGATATATTCTACAGTACTACAATGAAAAAAGGGTCTCTACAATTTTATTCTTAATGGAAAAATTACCTAGGTATATAAAATGTTACTATTTACTATGGTGAAAAAAGACTTTAAAGTGAGTATGTATATTAATTCAAAACATGTTTAAAACATATATATTTTTTCACGGATGTACTAACTGACTATATAATCTAGTAAAATAATTTATTGTTCAAATTTATTGTCCCATTATATGGAAGTGACTTCCCATTATTTAATTGTTTATTGTATTTAAAATATGTCACTCTAAAATAATAAAAGGGAAAATCATCCCCACACTTCTTCAAACCAAATAATCCATTTGGATTGACTATCCCCTTTTAAAATCATATACCAACATCCTTATCAAATTTATATCGTTGATTATCATCCCAAAATACAAATCATATGGTTCTAAACAAGATAACTAATGGATATTTTTCAATGATAATGTAGTAGTGTTAAAAAACACAATATATATTTAAAAAAATGTTTTGGTTGAAAAAAATTTATTTTTAATGAATATAAATCTTTTTATATGGGTATATGGATACCAATTATGTAATTTTTTGGCTCGTGGTGAAGTGTCCCATGAACATAGGCCAAATTCATAGTGCAACGTATATCCTGCATCTTCATGTCTATGTCATTTCCTTCCTTTATCATGCATGTCTCACTACCTTTCCACATCATGATTTCATCATCTTGTACAATTTAAATCCCCCATGACTGTTTCTAGTATTTTAAGATTCTTTATTTAGTTGTAGGATTATGGGGTTTACCCCCATGGTTTCACCCTCTCTAGACTAAAGGCGTTACTTCTAATTATCCACATACAACATTCATTAATGCCCAAATAATTCCAATATAGTAATATTTGTATCTAAATTTAATAATTTAATTTTATATGTTGATGTAATAGTCTATATCATGATACACATCCATCATGTAGGAAAGAAAACATTGATTATGTGTATGTGGGACTAAAACCTCGTGGAGTGATTTAATTCATTTTCCACCACCACCTCTCGTAATTATAAATAATAATTGATTTAAAATAGGTATATGATATTTAATACCTAATTATACTTCATGAATTATAATATCACAATAACATTAAAAAATTATATTCTGTGAAAATATGATAATGTGACTCATGTATTTAGTAGACTATCACCTCGCATGTGATGTGTTTCTTTTTCCACTTAGAATTTACATTAATAGTAATATGGTTCAGTTTAATATATATATATATATATATATGTGTGTGTGTGTGTGTGTGTGTGTGTGATATATATGATATAAAAATGAATCAATAATTAAAATATTTTTTCTAACATTCATTGATTCTTTCCCTCAATAAGACAAGAATGAATTTCATGTGTACCTATAGTGTGTTGTCTCCATGAATGGTGAAATTCAGTTTCTATATATATATAATTAATGGATTACTAAAAATATTTACATAATTATTATGTATGGTATTTTTATAATGGTTATAATTCCATATATAATGTAACCATTTTCAATATAAAAGTATTTAATATACCAAACCAAATAATAGATGTAAAATGAAGCAATTATTATGTATAAAATGATTTTAACTACAAAATATTAATAAAGAAGTAATTAAAGGTAATAAGAAACTAATATGTAGTATCATAGAAATAAATATTGTTCTATAAAAGATTTATAATAATATTTAATTTATTATACATTTGGATCAAAGTTTTATGTCAAATTTTAACAATCCAGGAAGGCGATTTTTTACTCAAGATTAATTCTTTGGAACATATGTTATACTATATATCTTAATTATAAGATGAAGAGTATGTATATATCAATTGAATTTTTATATAATGTATTTATTTATTCTCCTGATA
Organism: Viscum album; assembly: GCA_963277665.1. Classification (NCBI taxonomy): domain Eukaryota; kingdom Viridiplantae; phylum Streptophyta; class Magnoliopsida; order Santalales; family Viscaceae; genus Viscum; species Viscum album. Next base: position 606,661,019 of record OY728129.1, on the reverse strand, counting down.
TTTAATTATTCATTATTTGTTTTGCATTCACGGGGATTATGATTCAGTGGAATCGATTTGATAAATGGATTATGTCAAAATATTTATGTGTATCAGCATTATTTATGATTCTGTTCATGATGAGGAAATCATATAAAATAATTCCAAAGAAAATAATTTAATTTACACTTCCATTATTATTTCATTATAAAACATGATTTGTCTTAATTTTAATCACTTTATGTTATAAATAATATAATCTATAACTTATATGAGAAAATAAAATTTATTTCTCCCTTCTATCTAAAAAAACATTTTCTAACATATTTTTTTTATCAATATTTATTTATTAATGTATTAAGTATTCAAAATTTAATTTTTAAATGAATTATTAACCATTTTTTACTTTTAAAAAATAAACTTAAAAATAATATTCTTCTCATTTTTTGGACAACTAATTATTGGCTGTTTATTGAAAATAAAAATATAATATTATTTAAACATGTATGACCTAAAAAAAATTCCACCACCATGAACACTAAACTATTTTAATATTATGATAAATGTTTTCAATTATATTTTAATATAAATGGTTTTACATAATATGTGAGGAATTTTTATATTTTTAAGAATTGATTCATAGGGGATTTAATATTTTCCCCAAAAATATTTTAATAACATTTTTATGATAATATTTCTCCATCAATGACAACAAAATTTGTATTTTCATATGTTTTACTATGTATATGAAAAAAAATACCATCCATATTAATTATTTAAATATTTTATTTGAATTATTTTAATGATAATATATTTATGAAACCAATTCCTTTTCCAGAGGTTATTCATTAATTAAATGTTTATGAAATCCATGTTTTTTTCATGGTTTATTAGATGATGAATGGTTTATAATTTAGTTTTCCAAAAAAAAATATAGATTATGTGATGGATGAGAGCTATATATCCCTATAATTCATCGGTTAATGATTTATATCCAATGAGATATTTATGGGAAACTTTTGACATGCTTAATCCTTCATGGGAATATAGAAGATGATATTGATCCACTCTAGGAAAGATGTGATGTTTTGTGATCAATTATAAATGAAAAATTGGTATTATTTACTTATAGATTAGTAGTTGATAATATTAGATGGAAAAATTTACATATTAATTTTTTTCTATACATATTATTGTAGTAAACATATATGGAATGAAAAACGAGTTAATAATTTATTTATAATAATTTCTCACTATTATGGTCAAGACTTGTGAAATGATAATTTTTTATGTGATGGATCATTATTATGATCTATGAATTATTGGTTAGGAAATTATTAAGTTATTTTTATAACCACTTTCCCTTATTCTAATCTTATTCATTCTAATGATAATCAGTTGATGTATTGCATGTTTACAATCACTCAGCATCCGAAACCATCGTTTCCTTAATTTCCTTACCCTATAGAATAATGAAACATTTAATTAATGTATGTATATAATGTGTAATAAATCCGAAAATCCTTATAGGGAATACTAAATATCTTTCGTGAAATAATATGATTGTATAACAATTCATTAAAGATATTTGTTCTTTACCATCCTCGAGTATGTACTTGGGAAATGGATTTTATATCCATATATAAATACGTAATATTTATGTTTTAGGCTCCTAGGTTGTTATTAGTCTAGTACATGAATTTTTCAAATAATTAAATTCATATATCACATTATAATAATATTAAATGTGTTTATATAATCCATAAAAACTATCTCATTTAACATACACATTATAATTATATTATTTAAATATAATTTTACATTACGTTGTATTCATTTTTAATTTATGAAAATGTATAAAACTATTTACATTCCATTATGATGTAATAGGAATAATAATTACAATTCCTTTGTTAGTAGTCCACATATTCTTCGTGAACATATGGTCATCACTATATAATTCTCATGGAAATATGATAGAATAATATGTCATTTCGATGATTGTTGTTAATTTAAAATGAATCTTTCAAGATAGAACGAAAGTTCTCAATTACGTGAGAGTTTCTCTATTTTCAAAAGAGTTCCCTTGAGAGGATCTCTCTTGTTCGTGAAAGGGTTAACTATAGCACTCATTGTGAATAATTAAGGAATGCATCTTTCACTTTTCCCAAAATGAAAAAACATGGATTATATTGTTATATCATTTGAAAATAAATAATTATGTTTTAGAACATATTAATTTTTTAATTATAAAAAACCATTTCAAAATAATTAACATGTAATTATTATTTACAATATACATGATATATTTGAGATAAAAATAATAATATATTTTTTTATTTAATTAAATTTCATTCAAATAATTTTTAAATTGAAATTTACAACCACACTATTATAATAATTCTTTCAATACATCTCTTTTTTAAAGATATTTTAAGATTAAAATTTAATTAAATACGTAAATACCACTTTATTATGGGGTAATAAATTTAAAAATATTATATTTAATAAAAATGGTCAATAAATATATTTAAAAATTCAATTATCGAAATCCATACATATTTTTTACCCTATGAAGAAAAAAATATAAATTATAATTTTTATATTCTTATTGGTAAATAAATAATTATATTGTTAGTATGTATTAAATTATTGTTCAAATCACATATATATTTTCTTGAATAATATGAAATCAAAAAATTTATATAAAACTTACATGAATAATCATTTTAAAAACAAACATGATTAATATTTTTCAATCATTTTTAATTATTATAGAAATTAATTGTGGTTTTGAATACACTTAATTTGTAACCCTATATTCCACATTTATCATGGTATCGTGATATACAAAATAATTTGTAAGGATTTATTTATGAAATACACTATGAATAAAATTGAGAAATATTATAATGTCACAATAACAAATAACCTCCTTTGATTATACACAACGTAATATTATCAATTTAGATCAATATATCTAATAAAATATGATATATTCTTATTTTATCCACATATATACCTGATGTATAATTTTTTTAATAACTACAAATGATGATTCCAGAAACACTACCATAGCCATATATATTGATGTAGTTCAATTCCAATCTAAGGGCCTCTGATATCCATATCCCTTCATAAAATGAATGGATGAATAATTTATCAGACTAATCATGGATAAATTTTCCCTAATGACATATCCTAATTCATCTTTATAATATTTAATCATGGGTTTTGTCAATACCTCAATGTACAAAACTTATTATATTTTTTATTAATAATAATATATATTATTGAATATTAAACTAATTTAAATAATGGAATATAAAATGAAAAAAATAAATTCTAACTTTTCATTGGTAGCTCATTTTTTAATAATATCTGAAATTAGTGAATCTACGGGCTTAAATAGTTACAAACATATTTAGTAACATCCCACGTTTTGACTAGTTTGATATTTCGGAGAGACCTTGAATTTTAATTTGATAGTGGATGGGTAATCTTGAATATCTGATGTAATAGTAAGATTTCTTTTTTATAGAATCCATAAGGTGAGTTTTATAATGTGATCTATACACTAATGGAGTTCTCGATAGTTCTAAGAATATACTTGAGTGAGGAAAGGGTATGTGAGATACAAAGATTAGATATAGTGATCAATAAATTTCATGAATCCTATTTCTGGCCTTAATGGGTTTCATTATATGCAACCTAGAGGATAATGGACATGAATACATGGGTGATTTTTCTTAGTAATTCATTTCTTAAATTTGTTTCACATCAATAATTTGGATCATATTGAAAAACAATTTCACTACATAAAACTCGATGTGATGGATTTTTAAAATGAAAAAACAATATCATCATGTTTTTTTCATCTGGAATATTTCAAGTTTCATGAAAATATTATTATTAAACCCCATTTCCCTCTAATCTTTATCAATCATAGATATTTTAGGTGTGGTTTGGTGGAATCAACATATAAATTATCGATCCTTCCTCCATTGAAACTATTTCACTTCTATCATTCATGATTCCAAGAGTTTAGTTTTTGGTTTCTTCATAGGTTCCAATGCATAACTGTGGAGTAAACCATTTTAGATGGTTCTTTTAATCTTTCATCAATGAGGTTATCCTTAGTGGTCATCTTCACATTACTGTGTGTTGATTTGTTAAGTTATTTCATCAATTTGATTTAATAATATTTTAATACTAAATTAAAACTATTGAGATTATTTTTCATGTCATTGGTTATGGATTTTTCAGATGATGGTGGTGGGGATCCCCATTATACCTTTTGGTCATGGTTTCTCAGTACTTTATTTGGTGACACGAGTCCTCAGAGATATTCCATTTCATGAATTTGTATTCCAAATTTTATTAAATTTTATTTGTATGTAACTAATTTTATTGGAATACAATTTCCCATTACTATTTTAATTAGGATCTTGGAATCAATTTTGGATTAGCTCAAACATCACTGAGCATGGATGTAGTGATCGAGAGCTGTTTAGAAATCATTTAAAGCCCGGTAAAGGAAGGTTTTATATCCTAAATTACATAGAGAATATATTCATAATAATTTATTATTTATATTCATGGGATTTATCCTTAGGTTTGTTCCATATATTTGGATTTTCCCTAATGAAATATTAAATTTAAATTATTTACATTAATAAATGATTGATTAATTATAGGGGTCATTGACAACCCATGTTCACTAGCTACATAATTCGACATAACACTAAGGTTGAGTATCCCTTGGGGGATTCCTTTGATTATGATCTAACCCATAGGATCTTATGTAGAATTCTATTGATTTCTTCTTATTTTTAAGACCCAAATATGGACACCCTTACATATTTATTGATATGGAGGACCACAATAAGGATTATGAATTTATTTATTAGTCCTTAATTTAGAATTTATTACATACAAAATCACATAAAAAATGTCGAAGATAGAGAATTAAAATTTCTTTCGAAATTAGTATCATTATATAACAACATAAAATTAGAGATATGTCTTCATTATTTTAATCTTCTTTAGAGTTGTCATTTTATTCAATCATTTTTAAAACCCCAAGGGATAAAAAATGAACATATAAAAGAATGGGTTGTTCTATAATGACCTATATGGTAAAAATAAATGAATAATATAACAAATATATTATATTTCAGACAATATTTATTCAAATTTTATATAAAATATGTGACAATAATTAATATGAATAATGAAGAATGATAAAACATTATAATATAAAGAAGACATAGAAATGTGGAAACAATGTTAATTAACACATAAATAGAATAATTCAAGCTTAAAAAACATAACATAATGGGCATATTATATCCTAAAACTCACAATTAATGGAACCATATGATACAAAAACATTACCCATTTCATTGGATTGTTATCTGGGCGCACTGTTCATAATCATATCATGTACATGAATTACTATTCCACAAAGATCATATAAATATGAAAATATTTAATTAAATTTAATCCCATGATAATGGATTATGGATTTTATATTTTTAAGTCCAAAATCAGTGAATTGTACTTTCTTAATGTTGAAAAGCATGATTGTAAATGGGTATGGGTATTCACTACACAATTGTTTGGCATAGAAAATTGTAGTTAAATTTTAGTAGCATAATGAGGTAAAATAAATCATCATGGGGGTGATTAATGAGAGTGAATACGGTATATCATAATTTTTAATGAATAAGGGGTGTAAGGGTTATATATAAAAAACATCCAAACACTATGAATTAGAAATAAAAATTCATAATATAAGAATTATTCATGAATAAATAGGATAATGATATGAAACTATACCTTGATACGGTGAATCCAAATTCTTTATAGTAGCTTCTCGATAGCTTGGGAAAAATTGGGAAGACTATATTGACATGAGGTAAGATTAGGGACATACTCAGTGGTTTTCTATTGATGATTAATGGGATCATGGGTGCATTTATTAAGGGAAATAAATTGGTGTTATGTATTATTTCCTAAATATTTGTTTTAGAATCTCTACAATAATATAATAATATCAAAAACTATACCATTTTTTCATATGGTTTCATCAAAAGGGGAGTTTTTTTCATTATTTTATATGTCCATGGGGCTATCAAATTATAATAGTAACCATTGTGACATGTAATTTAGTTATGGTAAAAATAATTAATTTTAAAACATATAAATATAATATATGTTTTGGAGGACTCGTAGTGGCATCATAAAAATAATCAAATTCCCTAAAAAATAATTAAGTTAAATGAGAAACACTTATTTGTTTTTTACACTTTATATCATTTTTTACATCACTTTTGGGTCATTAGGATATCATAATACACTCTCTATATTTTTACAATATTTTATTTTTACCCCAAAAATCATATAATTATGAAAATAATAAATATTTCACTTTTTTTTATATCTTACAAGTTGTATCCTAAAATAATATTCAATTAATCAAAATATTTTTCAAAATATTATTATTTTCACTTTTAAATCAATATTGATATTTATTTTTAAATTTTTTATTTTTTGAAAATAATAGGTGAAAACTTATAAAACATACATTTGACCTAATAAAAAATGATATAATCATTTATATTTAATAATTATTATACAATAATAACACATTATTTATATATTAGCTACATTAATAATTTATTAATTCATAAAAATAAATTTGGTAATTGAATTATCAGTTTTCTCATATATATAATTTCTGATTTATTGTATCAAAATCAACATAGTTTGAAAAGGAACAAAAATAAAAATAAAATATATAATTTATTCCAAAAAATATAAATATTTATATTTTTATGATATTGATACATATAAATTTATTAAGCTACTAGAAACTTAATGGTATGGTATGTGATGGTGATATTTTCTTAGGGTGGTTTATCATGCATTGCTTCATCCATGATCTAAATGAGTTTGAACTTTTCTTGTAAATTATAAAGAGTGTCATTTAATTGATCTATATCAACTTGGTCTTGGAAAATTGTAAATTCAAGTGATTATATCTCCCACATAATCACCAAATAATGGGCTTCATAGGGTATGATCCTACAATTCATGCCCATCACATAATTATTTTTCAGGTCAATTGGATTTATCAAACCCATGTATTTATACTATACATTTGATAAATGTTCAATAACTAAATTAATATTTGTTATGATGATTAATGGCCTTTAAAATAAAATAAAATATAATAAATCCAAATAATTTCATGCTTTTTCTATAACCTTAATAGATAATAAGTTAAATAATTAAATTATATAGGGAATTTTATTTATAAAACTCTTGGTCATTACAATCATCTCCTTTTACAAATCACACCCATAAAAGATTCATCTCAAAACAATTTATGTAGTTAATTATACATCATTTCCTCCTTCAATTCTCACATCACATCATAAATCTAGTGGTTTCTCAATATCAATTTTACTAGGTGTGTTTTCTTATATCATTGGAAATTTTCTTTATGATCTAATATCATAACATCGTGCTTGTCACAAAAGATTTGTCCCCTTTGGTACCACCAAACCATTTAGCACATGTGAGGGGTACGGAAGGTACATCCAAAATTGAGATACATAGAACAAATAATTTACTAGATATTGGTTTGGTGGGTCTCCTAGGTGATAGGCCAGCACACTGACGCGATCAAGGATCTCAATGTGGCTAATGTATCATAGACATAGATTTACCTCCTTTCCAAATATCATGAAATTCATCCATCATGATATCAATATGAAAAAAATATATCCAACATCAAACAGAAGGAATAATTGTTTATTTTGGACATAGCTCTTCAATAATATATGATCATCCCTAACGTGCTACAGAATTGTAATTAACTTTTCATAAATCCCTATAACCATTACAGAACCTAGTTGATTGTGTTCACAAAATTCATTCTATCATTAAAGTGTACTACACCACTTCCCAAAAATTTATTCGTATGGATCCATTTAGAATCATGATTGGATAATAGAACTATTTGATAACTCATCCATTTTAAAATATTTATCCCACCCCATTTCAAAGTCAACCTAGAATTTTCTCAAAATTACCTCGAGTGTCTAGACAGTCTAGTCAAATTGGCCATCAGTTTGTGGGTGATAAGTTGTGTTCAAATTAAACAAATTATATAGATAATATACTAGAATATTCTAGAACATGTAGATAAATATTGGACATTGATCATATTCAATTGATTTCAGTGTTCCATGTAGCCTCAGAACATTTGTAATGTATATCATTTTTGTTTGATCGAGTGAGAAGTCCTCCCGAATTGATATGAGTTTGATATATTAGTATTTTGATTGGAAAAAAACCATAGAGAATTTTTTTTCTTGATTTTTTTGAATGACCATTGAAGATTCCTATGGTTATGTTTTCCCATTTCCATGTAGGTATAGGTAATAGTGGCATCATACCCTTGAATTATTGTAATTAATTATTCAATTGCTAGAATATAATACTACTTGATGTATATTATGTGATCTCCTTATTCTTAATTTCCAACCAACTGTTCTCTATAGATCATGATCAAAAAAATTTGTACCCTTGATGGATATAGAAGGTATAACTATGTGAATCATCAAACTATTCCTTATTTTTCTCAGTATTTGATGGTACAAACATTCAGGACCCAAATCATATCGATACTTCTTTTTTAATATTTAATTTTGATGATTATTTAATTCATATAGCTTAAAATTTCTTTTGAAATTCAACATATTAATTGTGATGATCCTTTATCTTCTCCAAAATGGATGTTTTAGAAATCATTTTAATAAGAAAGGATTAAGTTCCTTATTTTATTATTTCAATGTCCATCCTTTTTATGTATAAGAAGATTGGATCCTTCTCCATTCTCATCAATTATAAAATCATTGGATCCTATATAAATAGGGGATCTATCACTTATGTTACTTTCCCAATATGGTTGTGGATTGATCATCCACTATCCTTAGTGATCTCCAACCATATTTATTGGGACGTATTCATCCCATTATATGTGAATTTATACATTAGAATCTTATGATTTGTAAATATATCCCACATCAACCCATGTAAATAATTCCACCAGATTTTCAATGTGAATATTAATATATCCACTCCATATAATGCATTGGATATTTCATTTCATGGAAATTCAATTTTAAAAAGGATTATAATATCAATTTTTCATTTTATACAAGTAAACCCCCATGAAATTCTTCAATGAATCAATATATGTGATAAAAATTTCCCCACATGTGGGTATTGAAAGTACCTGTGTAGTGATATAACTCCTTTTCAACTCCTTAATGATTTCTTCACTTTCATTATTCCAAAGTAACACGACTCTCTTTTGAATTAGTTTGTATTTTGGGGTTGACAAACATGATATTCTTCACCCAAATTGATAATAATAACTCACATTTCCAAGGAAACTATAGATATATATCATAGATGTCAGCCTCAACCATCCATCAATTCCTTAAATCATTGAAGATTCGACCATTATCCATTTTATGGTTATGAAATTCCCCAGAGATGTAACATGGTCATGGTATGACATCGATTGTGAACTCAAACAGTACATTTCATGGGAGAATATAAAATTTTTTAGGAAACAGATCTATATATCCCCCAACAATGGGCACATCATAAATGAAATATTTGACTAATTATAAATAATTTGAGATAGATTATATTTTATAATGGTAAACAATAACCTTGTTTAAGATGATTATACAAAATAATATTCATTCTTCTCCTAGAGAATGTATTGAATAAAAGGGGTTTTCATGGTATGATGGGTGAATTCCTTCTCCTTGAAATTTATGATTATTTATAAATGGAAATAGATTCTATAAAAAGGATAAAATGAAATTATAGTAAATGGGGGATAATTACATAACCCCTTCCCCACATGGTGTACCCCTCTAGGGTGGAAATGTGAGAAGGTAGATCTTGACCCCCCGAGTCCCACATCTTGAAGGCCCTAGGTTTAGACAAGCACCGAGGGTATTTAAAACACAAAAATAAGAGGAATTACCCTCTAAGAGTGCACATGTGAAAGTGAGAGATAAGATATAACCCAACCAACTTCATCTCATATTGTGATATAAAATAAAATACAAGTACACAAATGTAATATCATGCAATAATTACTTCAACTGAACGGGGAAAATGAATGTACAAAACGAAAGATGAAACATTAGTGATCATGAAGAACAAACATCTCCTAAAACTAAAATCTAGTAGTAACTATACTGACATCAAACCAGATACAAGTGAAATGAAATAAAGCTTATATATATATATTTATTGTGAGTATAAAATTATACTCGGTAGGATTCTACTTGGATCCTCTCAAAAAAAAGTAACTAAATCATGATAAAGCTCAGTGAATAACACGTGAAACTAACTCGCCACATAAATAGGTATACTATTTTCCCAGCCTCACCACGTAAACTCTCAACAAGTATCACATACAATAGGATATAATATAATAATGAATATATAGGGTACCATGATACCTCTTTCTCACTGGTTTTCCAATTTTACCTGATGAAGCACGTCCTAAGCATCTCCCTCCAAAAAAATGTATTGCAGACACATTGGGGAAGAACCCAAATATTAAGCTCACGCAACAAAACCACTATGTCGGCACAACCAAAGTAACCTCGCATTTTCTGGGAACACCAGCATCTCCCATAACATGTATCAACTTTTGGTAATTATACCACAAGCCATTACAGCTCATAAACTGAATAAGGCTTCTCAATCCATATCAACCTATACATGTTACACCAGTAGTAGTCCATATAAAACTATATCAAGAATATATGTGACTAAATAACCATATTTCATTACAAACCTCTACATATATATGTGGGGAATACTAACTATTGTATCTACCATCACGAGAGACTACCAAGGGAAGTGGGTGGGGCTAAAGGGGGTAGTCATCCATCCATCATCCCAGTGAAATGATTGGGAAAACACCATCCCCATGCTCAGAATGAATGGGGTATTAGATTTACTAATTCATGGGTAGGAGTATCATATTTAAGAAACAAAAATAGTAAATAATATTCTATAACTCCAAACCACACTAAGTGAATAACCTTGTCTTAGACTAAAAGGCAGCTAACGTCTCTCAAACTCTAGGATCCACTTCTATGTCTATGAATCATTTAAGCACACATCCATTTAAAGATATTTATTACCTTAATTCATTCCTTAATTATCAGTATTATTTTACATTAATTAATTATTTAAATATTAATTAACCATTATCATTCCCACATTATATTTCATTAGCATCACACCAAAGATACATTCCCTCTAGGAATAACCAAACCATGTCCATAGGTTCCAAGGAATATTCCCTTAGTATTGCATCCAAACAACCTACAATCCCATAAGTTAACATCATTTATACAATCATTTATTTATAACATTATTACTTTCCTATTATTTCAGGTATACTAGAAAAATTTTCTAAGCTATTAAATAGATGGGAAATACAAGGTGAGTAGATGAACTACCCATGAAGTCTTTGACACCTATAGTAGTAGCATAGACCCATCCTACCTCAAGAATATAAACATGGAATGATAGTGGGTTACACTATGCGTCTTCACCCATTTTGGAAGGAGGGTAAAAAATACCAACATCTTCAAGTAGAAGGGAAAGTAAAGCCAATATAAATACAATAGATTCAACAAATACCTATTTCACAGTATCAAGAAAGCCCATCTTCATTGATGCATCACGCTAGTCTTGGAATCCACTAATACGACTACCAATGAGTCTTCCTTCCCCCACATCTTACAACATCCATCCAGGAGTAATCACGTAACAAGATACCGGAAACAACATGGAAACTGAGGTCTTATATCTAAAAATGGAGTTCTACCTTCACAAACCATGAGATCTCACAACTCCAAGAATAAGGGTATTTGGATATTAAAAGAAAGTTGGTAACTCCAAATACTACTAAGAACGATCCTTCATCAAAAATCGAGTTCATTAATTCATCATGAATTATCTGATTCATTATTAGTAGGATAAAACTAAGGGGAACCTAAACTGCAAGCTATAATAGCTTACAAAAATTAATTAAATAATTAAATTGTCATGAATTTAAGCACAGAGAACCTATATTCCCCTGGTTTAATAACCAACTAGAATGGGCATGCTGATCTATATCAATTCGATTAACATCAAATTACAACAATAAGAACTAGATTCATTTTCATGCATATTAATCTTTATCCATTTAATTATCAAATTAATTAAACCTTCACATTTTTTACCAATTTAATCAGTAACATCATGATAACATGTAAATCATAGAGATCACAATGTCTTGAAAAACCGGAGGAAAACCTTTATCATGGTGCAATTCAACAACATGTGAGCAAACTAATTCTTATAATCTAGTTTTGTATTTAATTAGTCCAATTACATTGCGATCCAATGCGGTAAACCATCATAACTCTAGACATTAACATAAAATAATAGATGATCAATGAATACCCTACCTCAAATTTTTTTGAAGTTATTCTTTCAATAATGGATCAATGAAACAAATAATGATCACCCACCCCACAGCAACTACATCCACCTGAGGATGTCACGACAGAACAGTATCCGCAACAAACTAAAATAAACTCCCATAGAACCATTGATATCAAACACCATTCTAGGGAAAATAGAAACAGGAGAACAAGGATCAATGAAAACCATGTAATAGTGGTATATATTACCTCAAATTGAAGACGGATAAAAGAAGGATGCCAGGAACCAGTCCAGGATGAAATAATCCCCACATGATAAAGTGGTTGGCTTCCAGGTTGTCTTGAGTTGAAAGAGGGAGTGCTAAATCTATATGGTTTGAAAAAAATTAGTGTATCGGTGTCTTTAAAATAAATATTTATGGGGTAGTACCATATGTGAACCTCCCCATCACATTGTGTTCCCCCTAGAGGACAACATATGATGAAAAATGTGTCAACTCAGCATTCTGTTTAATTTTTCTGAAATCGTAATGATAAATGTTTTTTCCCATTCGTCACATTGTGAATCCCCCTATTTCTGACTTCTCATGACCAGAAGCCTCCATATATCCACAAATCCTTCCCTGAGAACCTTTGTCTTTTAAAATAAGAAAATGTTTGATCCCCATGGATTTGGATCCATACATTAGATACTACTCAAAACATTCTCATCCTCGAGAATCCAAAACCACCCCATAGAAGAAACATAAAATGGGTTTTCTAAACAACCAACATGTGAGATACCTCTCAAGGATTTCTCCACCACATGAGCTCAACCCCATAAAATGTACAATCTGATACCTCATGAAAACAAAAAAAAATCTCCTATACACTCTCCCAGGGGAGGTATATCTCAAAGATAGACAAACAATACAAGAAACCAGAAAATCAATCTCATATATAAGAAGAATCTACAACCACACAATGAACATCATTACAAGTAAATAGCTAAACATAAAAAAACACAGGTTACTGAGCATGTATCTGCGACTAAAGATCCAATGTACTCTCCTCCTCACCACAATATCTCAACAATACAAAAACCAGGGGAATAGAATGCTCGCACAACACATTCTGCTAGCATTCCTAAATCTCCACAGGATGCTTCTCGAAGGTCGCATCATCATCCACATAGATCTCTACCCAATCGATGATGTTAGATTCAACATGAATGTTTCAATGGATTTTAGACACATGAAAACATCATTCTTATATCTCATCTATGGGGTAACTATTACTCGATATGCTACATCACCAATATAATCCAACACATCGAAAGGCCACACAATCCAAGGTGATAGCTTACTCCCACGACCAATCCTTCACTTCCCATAGAGGGGAGTCACCCTTAAAAACACATGATACCCAAAATCAAACTCAAATGGAATATTTAATTGATTATCTTATGACTTATGATGATCATGTTCTACCTTCATCATGAATAACATGAACCATCTCTATTATATTGTTCTGTAGTTCATATCCAACAATTGATGACTCTCAAACAAAAATCTAGCACACTGGAGAACTGAAAGGTCAGCCAAGCACAGATTCAAACAACACCATACCAATGGTGGAGTGTAAACTACTGTTGTATAAAAAATCCACCAAGGTTTATTGCCTCATCCATTAACCGCCATAATCTAGGACAGAAGACTGTAACATGTCTTCAAGAGTCTGGATGGTCAGCTTTGTCTAATCTTCTATCTACTGAGGAAAAGTAGTTCTACGCAATAACTGAGAACCAAAACCATGAGGGAGAACTCTCAAAAACCTTTAGGTAAAATAAGGATCTTGATCGAACATGATCACCCTCAGGTCTCTATGGATTCGCACCACCTCCTCTTGATACTATTTTGACAAAACCTCTTCTATGATCAAATCCTTGATCACTATGAAGTGGGATGGTTTCATTAAATAACCCACCACCACCCAAATAGTGCCATGGCCTCCCTGAGATCAAGGTAAACATATAAATGAGCCCATTGAGATTTCCTAAAACTTTTAATGGTGAATATATTTTGGTTGGAGCAATCAACTGCAGATAAATTTCTTTTCTTTCACCTTCTAGGAGACCAATGATCGAGACACAAACATCATAGTTGAATGCTTTAGCTCTGGCCACCATAACAGACTCCTCATGGCTTCATAAATCATTGCCACGCTGGGATGAACCTCTAATAGTGAATTGTGGAACCCTTTAAGAACTATATCATGCATATCCAATGGAACAAAAGCCATTCCTGATACAATACTCCATGTTTTTTTGACCGTAGAATAACCATCAGGGGGCTCACCCCAAATGAAACGGTCTCTACAGACCTACACCTCTTGATCCCACAACTATGAGTCTTCCACCTGTTGCACCAGAGATTACTTCACTATCATCTAAAAAATACAACTTTTATCCACAACATCTCCCATATTGAGGTTTAATTTGGAATATTCTTCCATACCTCTCTCGGAATCTCTAAATTCACGCAATACAGTACTATGTGGATTCCTGCTAAGCACATCAGATAAACATTGCCCTTTCCTGGTGTAAATGATATTGCAAAGTCATATTCCTGTAAGAACACCATCCACCAACACTACTTAATGATCATGTCATGTTGGGTGAACACATAACACTTTCTCTTATGATTAGTGAAATCAATAAATCTCTCATCATTGAGGTAATGTCTGCAAAAATTCATAGAAAAGACCACAACCGCTAACTTATGATCATGAGTGGGATAGTTACGTTCACGAGGATGAAACTACTGAGATCCATAAGAAAAAACTAATCCATTCTAAAAAAAACACAGCCTAACCCTAAATGTGAAGAATCATAGAAAATATCTAATTGAACTCTTTCAAATGGCATACAATGAACTAGAGAACATACCAACTTTTCCTTGAGACATGCATAAGATACCTGAAACTGATAATTCTACATGAAAACCTTATATCTACTTGTCAATGATGTTAGATGAGTCGCAACATGATATAAATCAGTTACAAACCTCATGTAGTATCCTGAGAGGTCAACAAAACACCACAGTCATGTCACTGTTGACAACATCCCAAACAAATACTGTTGACGAAGAACACAATAAACAACATGAAAATTCTATGAATACTCCTCTTATTCGCATAATACAAATATATGTCACTAATGAAAACCACTAGGACAATATATTTGAACTCACATAACATGGATTTCATCAATACCATCAACATAGATGGATAATTTGTCATATTAAATGATGTTACAACGAACTCATAATGCTCATAATGACAGTGGAAATATGTATTCATGTTATACTTATCTTGTACGTTCATTTGATGATATCCTGACCAAAAAAATATTTGAAAACAATCGTACACCCTACAGTTGATTGAATAAATCATTGATCCATAGAAGAGGGTAGTGATTATTTATTATCAGTTTGTTTAAGTTATGATAATCGATACATAATCGCAAATTGTCATCAGCCCTCTTCACGAACCAAACTGGGGCACCCCATGGTGACACACCCAACTGAACCAAACCACATTTCTATATAATATAGGGTTATATATGCATCTCTCATAACTCAAATGGAGTTATACAATATGGAAACATATAGAAAGGAGATTCTCTTGGTTATAGCTCAGTCAAGAATGTGATCTCCTGTATAGGGGGTAATGCTACAACCTCTTCTGTAAAGACATCAATGTACTTTTCTATGACCATGGTAAACATCATCTATTGAACCTATTAAGAACATAGCATCATCCCATCCATCAATAATGATAATTATGGAACATGTCTTCGACCCATTTGAGGGTATCGCTCACTAAAAATGATTAGTGGCATTCAATCAGCATCCATGAAAACCACATTCCTCCAAATGAAATATACGATAGCTTACACCAAATACAAAAAATATATGCAGAGGATGACATTGTATTGTTTTATCTGTAAACATAGGAAATGTACCCCAGAGCAGTGCTACCCCATGACTAGCTCATAGTCTTTACATACATCAAATTCATCAGCTCGACCTCCAATTGCATAGTCAAATCTAATGGCAGTGGAAGCCTCTCAACCTCAAGACCCAATAAATAAAAAAGGGATACAGATATTTAGAATTGTGTCACTCCTAAATCGAACAAGGCGTACACCCAAGTAACGAAAAATCATAGGGTACCAAGAACGACATATGGCGTTCTTGTCATAGAAAACACTAAAGCTGGAAGCTGACCACAACCTATTCCATGGCCTCTCTAACCAAAATTTAGATCACCACCATGGTTATGCTCAACTATCTATGGATGATGATTGTCATGGGGATGTCTTATACCTACCCTATATGCACTATCAACATCCAAAGCTGGTGCCACCTACTTCTGCTACCTCAGAGAGAACTGCCTCAATGGATGAACCTGGACCAGAAAACCTAGTGCACGATGAATGATATGAAAGGTCGGGCACTCTCAAAACTAATGAAAATGGAAACCACATGAAAAAATCACATGATCCCTTGGAATAGACCTAAGATCCACCACAACCTTGGAAACAAGATTTTAAGGGCTTGGACCTACGTTGTCTAAATGGAAACTTTATGCCCTGAAAACCATCACAACGTACCATATCTCTACATCATGTGGAATCATGACGAATCCCATCTCATGATGATACGATTCTAGATAATGTCCTCTCAATGACCCATAACCTCGCCAGAACATCAAGACTGGTCTTCTTTATAAATGGGGTGACCATATGATCGATCTCCTCTTGCAAATCCTCATTGAAATGGCTCAACCTGGACTCATCAGCTGTCAATTGGTCAGAAGCGTATTATAAAATATTTTTGAAATGGATTCCAAAGGCTCTCAAACTCAGACTTCCCTACCAAATGGTTAGAAGATCATGGAAACTAGTATCCTTCATGGTCAAATCAATAAAATCAACTCTAAACTTCTCTAAACATTCTCCCACAATATATCCAACTTCTCCTGATGCTTAAGGACCATGAACCACCACTACCTCACTTCTCCATGCATCGTCTTCACAACTAAAGACACTCAGTGCTCCTTCTGAGTGATGATCGAACTGATGGCTACCTCAAACAACTCTAAAAAGTCTTCTATGACTACATCTCAAACAGATACCATGTACTTCTATAGACCATGGTTATAAAACTCTCATAGTGTCATAATCTATGTGTCTTCATCATCCACCTCTACCGTGTGGCGATCTGCTTTCACAACATACTAAATATCTTCTGTACAAACCAGACAGGGATGTCGACCAAGTGCCATACATGAAAAAATAACATATAGTCAGAGCTCCAAAATAAATAATATGAGATAATCAAAAATAAATAATTAGTTTTCTTATTTTATTTACTTTTTTAACCTATTCCAAGGTCTATCCATTCAAAATTAAACACAACAGGTAATGACGCATGATCCATAACTATGTTTCCACCCTACAAGATGTATCACCTCGTTTAGTCATCATTGTAAACCTTAATGTTTGAGTGTTAGATCATTGGGGGCCCTAATAGCCTATGTCTTAGATGGTCACCAGTTTTTATATCCCATGAAAAACATAACTGACACAGTTTCCCTACCAACCCATGAAACCTCACCCGTGCCTACCACCAAACTGCATTATACCCCTCAACCTAACCATTGATACAACAATTTCATGTCCCCCCTCCCCACAAGCTGTACCCCTCCTAGGATGAAAATGTTAGAAGGGAGATAGTAACCCCCATGTCCTGCCTCCAGTAGGCCCCAGGTTAGAGACTAGAACCCATGGTATAGTAAACACACAATTGGGAGCATTGCCCTATAGAAGAACACATGTGAAAGAGAATTATATGACATACACTATCCAAACACAACTCAGACTTCAATATAATAGAAAACCCAAGTATGAAAATAAAATTTCATGCAATTACTATAATAACTGAATGAGGAAACTGCGAGTACAAATAAAAAAATGAAAATAGAAGTGACCAAGAAGACCGGAAAACTACTGCAAGCCTAGAGATTCCTAACTAGCCTGATCTCCAACCTACATAATGTGACTTGAAAAAAAATTAAATATACATATGGTGAATATAACAGTATACTCAATAGGATTTTCGGTGGAGCCTCTCGTGAAAAGTGTATAGAAAGAAAGATAAAATATAGTGACAAACAAGTGAAACTTAATGATCACCTAAATAGGAATATTAAGCTCCTATCCACCCCATGGATACTCTAAAAAATTATCACATAAAAGTGTATATAATATAATAATGAATATCAAGGGTACCCCTCTACCACTTCCCCACTGGGTTTTTGCTTTTTCCCTACATCGCTTGTCCTATGAATCTCTCTCCAAAAATGGTAGTCCATAAACACCTGTTCGAAGCACCAAAATATGCACCTCATGCAACAAAACTACTACTTCAATGTAACTAGCGTAACGAGGTAGTTTTTGAGAGTCATCATATCCCACATAACGTGCATCATACATCAATCATTATACCACAAGACAGTACATCCCATACACAGA
Source organism: Viscum album (assembly GCA_963277665.1). Taxonomy (NCBI): domain Eukaryota; kingdom Viridiplantae; phylum Streptophyta; class Magnoliopsida; order Santalales; family Viscaceae; genus Viscum; species Viscum album. The sequence continues at coordinate 606,641,912 of OY728129.1, read as the reverse complement.
GTAAGGATCCTCAAAAAGTCATATCATACACATGTTACACAAATAATTTTCCATGTTTAACTATATATAGAATATACGTGTGTTAATAACCAAAATCCATTAAATCCCTCTACACACATATATTGGGAAAACTAACTACTATGACTACTAGCACAACTAACCACCAAGAGAATAGAGTGGTGGATGTGGGGGTAGTTAGTCATCTATTCTCCCACCAGAATGTTGGGGAAACACCACCGAAGATCAGAATCCCCAGGTTTCGGTTTGTCTAACTGAGTGGGTAGAGTATCATATAAATAAAAAATTACAGAATATACTATAGCTCACAACCACACTATGGGCATAACATAGTCTTTGGCTCAAATTTAGCTAACGTCTCTTGGGATTATAACTAGAACTGTTAAGACTAAGTACTATTTATACACACAACAATTTTAGGAACATTATTACATTACATAATTCCCTTCATATTTGTTTCACTTTAGGTTAATTAATTAACAATTAACAAATCCACATTATATTTAATTATCATCACAACAATGTTTCATGCCCTCTAGGCATAACAAAAAAATGCCCCAGTTTCTCAGAAATACCATCACAACATTGAATCCTAGAAACCTCCAACATCATGGGTTGACATCATTAATTCAATCCTTTATTAATAGAATTATTAATTTCCAAAATTCCTAGGCATTATAGAAAATATTTCTAGGAAACTAAACACAAGGGGTCTCAACATGGTGAGTAGAGAAACAACCTATCATGTCATTTCCACATATAGTAAGATCATAGAGCCATCCTCCCTCACGAAGCATAACACGAAAAGCACGTGGAAAACCCAACACATATTCTCCACTTTTAGATGGAGGGTATGATAGAAAAACTACCTCAAGTTGTGTTGAATGTAATAAAAATAATCAAAAAAAGATATTATACATGAATCCACATTCACTGTAGCAGGTAAGCCCATATTCCACCAGTTTCATCCCCTCAGGTGTCCTCCCCGACACCCACCTTCTTAAAACAGTTTTTCTAACCACTCTAGGCATCAAATACTACCAAACAACTTGACCTCTAGGCCCCCACTTCATAAAAATTCCATCCATGCTCAATCACATCACATGCAGCAAGAAAAAACAAGGAAATTGGGCTCTTGTCCCAAAACAAGGTGGTACAAATTCAAAAGCAATGAGTTATCAAAGATCCAAGCAATTTATCTCTTTGGAATTTACAAGTAATTAGTTAATTAAAATCCCTACCAAACAATATATTTTATCAAAAAGCAAGTTCTTTAATATGTCTTCATTTAACTGATTCATTATTAGTAGGTTACAACTATGGGAAACCTAAAAACAAGCTATCCTTGATAACAAAAATTAATTCAACAATTAATTTTACATAACATTAAACATCCATCACTGACATGATTAATTTTTAACAACAAACTAAAATAGTCATGCACATTTTCATCATGTAAATTAACATCCAATTATAACAATATCTACCATATTCATTTACATGAATCATTATATTTTCCCATTTAGTTATCAATTAATTATAGCTTTATGTTATATACCAATTTCATATTGAACAACATGATAATTAGAAAAAACAATAAATTTCACAAAATCTTGAAAATAAATAGGAAAACTGTTATCATGTTGCCAAGAAACTACAAGTGATCAAACTAATTCTTCTAACCCAGTTTAGTTTTTAATTAGGTCTATTCTATTGTGATCCAAATGGCTTAATCATAATGAATATATAGTTGCACATAAAAGAATAGGTATGAAATGAATCCCATACAACAAATGTTTTCTTTAGTATTTTGATAGAGAATAGATCAAATTAATCAATCACGGTCACCCTCCCCACAACAATTGTATTCACCCAAGGATTTCACAACACAATTGAATCCAATGAATCCATAATAAACTCACATGGAGTCTTGGAGATCAAACAACATAGCGTGAAAAAGATAAATGGGGGAAGAAGGATTGAAGAGAACAAAATAACATGGGTATATCTTACCTCATATTGAAAATAGATCAAATACAGAATTTTGGAAATGATCATGGATTAATGAATACCCAAAAATTGATGATGTTGGCAAGAAAATAAACTGCAGTTCAGAGAGAGTGCACTCATGGAATATGGGTTGAAACACCTAGCCCGATGGGTGTCTTTAAATTATCATGTGATAGGGCATTACCTGATGTGTACATCCACATCACATTGTGTACGACCTAAATGCCAAATTACACCAAAAAATTTGTCACTTTGATTCTCTTTTTTTATTTTAATAAAAACCAAATGGTACACAATATCTTACCTTTGGTCAGGTCGTGACTCCCCATGTTTCTAACTTCTCATGACCTAACACCTCCAGACATACTCTAAGCCTTCTCTAAGAACCGTGGTCCTAGAAAACATGCTATGTTTCGATCCACCTGGATCTGGGCCCTTAAAGATAATACGATTTTCTAGAAAAAAATCCAAGAAACATAAACTTATGATAAATAAGCATACACGTGTTTTATTGATGATATTAAGTAAATTATGTTGGTGACTTTGTGCTCTTGGGATACATTCTAATATGGCGTGAATTTAAATATACCATTACATACACTACTCTGAGGTAGAGGTTATATGTAATTTCATCATCAAGATCCATCTTATTAAAAAAGAACTTGTCAACATGATCTTGGAAAATATTATTCTTCATCATGCTTGTTAGCCCTTAGAATACTGGAATGTATTGGATAGTGAGTAACACATCCAATTTTATGACATAGAACTGTATATGGTACCTTATATTAAAATTTATTTCCATAAATCTAATTAACCATTGTCTATGGAAATTTTGTACTTTTTAACTACGTTTTCACATATGAAACATCAGTCAGTTACATTGTGAAATTTATCTTGGTTCCTATTTCTACAGTTATTTCAAAAACTAATTTGGTCTATAGTCACATATAATATTTATCAAATGAGCTTCCTTATGATATCTCCCTCCTCTTTATTGGGGTCTTTTGGAATTCTACTATGTGGGTGATTTTAATTTTGATTTTCAATTTGAAATATGTAATAATAAAAATATGTCATACTTGAGCTGAAATCAAATAAAGAAACTCATTTTATAAGTCATCACATTTCCATATTTATTGTTATTTTTATTAGTTCCCCTAACTTTAATCCATTGGATTGGATAAATGAAAAATAAGGGATGTGTATTTTGAAATTATTGAATGAATAAATTATAATCCAAAAAAATTAATGTTAAAATATTTAAATGAAATTTATTCTTTAACTTATGAATTTATATGGTTCAATCCATGTTATTCAATATATATTTCCTTATATTGTTTTTATTGATTTTTTTTGGTTCCCCAAAAAATGGGTAATAATGAGATTAGTGAATTTACCAAAGAATATACTCTTAGATTGTCAACTCATTTTGTGATGAAAGGCCTAATTTTTAACAATTCCTAATCAAGTCTGGATTAATTTAATGTTTCTGTGGGTTAATAATATATAAATTTTTTCCATACACACATCCCTCAGTTGTATCCAGATATGGTCATGGTTTATTGGAAACCACATTATATATAAATTAGAAAATTTTAATGATGTTTTATGATGTTTAGTCTTAGAAATAATACATTCAATAGAGATTCCTAAATCAAATACAACAAATTAAAAAAATCATTTTAACCAAATATGAAAACCCATGTTTTTATTAAACATTAATTAAAGATTTTTTTTATAACAATACATATCTTTGAACCAAAAATTTCAACAAGTCTGGTGTATTTTCGAATTTTGTATATACAAAATCATCCTATAATAGTAGATATATCCTCATTTTTGAAAACAATCCTAACATGTTCATATAATTCCATCATTCATAAATATTAAAGGGATAACTAGGGGACACAGATAAGAAATGTGTTAACTATAATGCCCCTGGAGGGAAGATTAAAATCATAATAGTAAAGTATTACATGTAAAAAATATAAGAATATCACTATGAAATTAAAGGGTGGGAATCAGAATCATAAAAATGTGGAAAATATATAATGGAAACATGAGATTTTGGTAATAACACTAAACATGAAATAATAAGTGTTATTCATGCATACCCACCATGAAAAGTGGAGTGTAAATTATGGGGGATATATAGGGGTTCTCTTCTTCACTTCCATAGATGGTGATGGATGATGAGTCAATCTCTCCAACATGGTAAAGGGGTTCTCCTCGTCCCTACCCTAGAAGGTGATGAATGATAAGTTAGTCCATACCCCATAGCGAGGGATGGAACTCCACCTTCCTTTTAAAGTGATTAGCCAAAATCTATTTCCCCCTTCTCCAATCCTAATTACAATCCCTCCGGTCATATTTATGTCTTTATTTTCCAGTATTTTTCAATTTTATTATTGTTATTTCTTCTTTACCTTTTGATGGCTTCTGAGTTTTGGATAAAATAGAATTTTTTTGGGTGGAAAAAGCTAGGAGCACAGTTGGATAATGGTAATATTTAATTGGGCACCCAACCTAAGTAATCGTGCTGAAAAAAATGATCCTAAAACATTGATAATTCATGACCACGCACCTCGACCCCTGTCATCATGTTGTCTCGATAGAGTTTGTGCATAGTTGCATCACTATTTTATAAACCACGATGACTCATCATGTAAAATTCTTTGGTCATTAAAAATGGGATTTTTACCTTATTTCCCTTCTTGAAATAAATCTAACAATCCCCTCTTCCTCCTTAATATGGAATTTCATCCATAAGAGTTCTCCAATTTCCTTCCATTTCCATTTTCACCAATGTTTGAAGGTGTTTGGTGGGAGAAACATCAAGAATCATCATGTAAGTTGACTTCCCATCATTTATTTCTTCATTATTGGGTTTCTTCCCTCTTTCATGTGGTTATATTTTTACAGTAGCTAGGGTCTCATCCATATGGATTAATATAAGGTGTTTGGGTTTGATATTCCAGAGTAGGGATCAATTTTTCATTCCTTTGGTGCGGTTGAGGTGTGATTGGTGATTCACACCATTTTTTGGGCATTTTGACACCAAAGGTAGGTGGTTTCATGTATAATAATTATTTCATGAATTATATTCCTTCATTAATTAAGATAGTTTGTTCTTTAATTGTTGTATGGGGTGTGAAATTATTTTTTTAAGAGCTCAACATGCGTTTGATTTCTTAGTGGCTTGTTTATATGAAATGGGGTGTGTTTTTAGGGTAAACACATATTGTGTCACTAGGTAGTGTTTTTTATACTGTGAATTTTTTTTCTTAAATTATGAATAGTCTACATATTATGTTTGATGTGGTGTTTGTGTGAATTTGATTATAAAACTGTATTTTGAAATGGTTTTTATATGTAATACCATGTGATTCTTCTTGGAATTTTTTTATAAAATTTTTCATGGTTTATATAATTTTATGGAAGGTGTGAAGTATTTGTTTGAACTATTTTATTGTGATTATGATTTTTAAATTGAATTTGGGGGTGAAAACGGTGTTTTGTGACATGTTTAACATGATTATGAATAAAAGGGAAGCCTGTATTTCTAGGTGGGTGTACTAGGACTTGTATTCATGTGATTCAAAAGTTGATACGACCCAATTTCACTTTTCAGGATTAACGATAAAAACTATAAATAAATAATGATAATATATTAGAGACCACCATGTTATTTTTCTTTTCCTTACAAGTGGTACATGCATGAGAACACATTTTCTCATTTTTTCTATATCATATTTCACTATGATATAATGTACATAGTGTCCCATTGTGAGTAGTTTCCAAGAAGTGTTTCCTATGACTAGTTTACATTGGTTATATCAAATTTTCAATTCGCCTACTCTATTATCTGTCAGTGTTTTCAGAATAATGTTATATTGCTTTAAATATGTTCCTTATTTAAGGATTCCTTCTTAAAAACTATTTATCATTGAATGTTTCATACCTCAAAATTCATATTATCATTTAATTTTTCTAAAAAATGCGTGAAATTGTTCTTATAATGTATATATCATGGAATATTCTCTTGGGTATAATCCTAATGGGCATAGGGTGACACCCTAGTAACACCATTGAGTTTGACTAATCATGGAAATGTTTGACACAAGTCAGGGTAAAGATGATGGATATGGAAATTCTTGTTACTGTCTATATTTTATGGTAAAGTTATGTGGAGGTGGATTGAGGTTGATCCCTCTTTCCATGTGGTGGTATCAGATTTATTCTAGTGGTTTCTTTCTTATCCTTGTTTGGTTTTGACATGAACTATATAATTCAATTATCAAAATTGATTAAGGTTTGTTATGTTTGAATTTTAAAATTTGGTTTATTGATTATTATAGGTTGTTTAATTCATGGAAACTCAGTTAAATTTTTAATACTCTTTATTTATGGTACGTGACAAATTATAACAGCCCATGGAAAGAGAGAATGCTCTTCGGGCCATTCCATGGACCAGGTTGGATAGCTATTTGGATGGCAGCCCAACTTGGTTCATGATAAAATGGTGTCATATAAGAGGATTTTAAGCCAACTGAGTCACTTTATTTTGGACGAGTCTCATCAGTTAAACACTTTGAGTCACTTTATTAGCGATGAGACTAGTTATATATGAGCTAGGACTGTTGGATATCGATGTACTGGTTGGGAGTTTGGTTTCGGGCCTTCACACATCGTGAATGACCTCGAGTAGCCATGTGATGTTGGGGTTTTTTATTTAACATCTCTTCCAGGTGTGACATGTATGATGCAGAATACATGTGGACATTAGGTGGTGTTGATGTTCTTTATTCATAATATTTTTGTAACAAGTTCGACTTATTTATCATTGATCTATTGTAGAAATTTTTCAAAACTACTATATTAATGTTTTCTCTAGTGACTGCAAATTTTGGTATCAGCATTCCTCCATAAAGAACTCACTTGCACCCACAAAAGGAATCCATATAGAGTTATCCATAACAGCTTGATCGTAGGTTGGCAGTGGATTTGTTCTGATCTGTCCAACATCTAGGATATGGAACAGGTCACGCTCACATGTTGGTTAAGAAATACGAATTTGATCCTATAAAGGATAAAACACATGAGTTTATAAATAACAAACCACTTTATTTAAAAGGTAAAACATATCCACACGAAGTGGAGGAGTGTCTTGAGATGATCGGGTGATTGTTTGATTTTCTAGACACTCCTTGTTATGGTATAGTAAAGTAACCCACATTATTGTAAGAGGGTCGCTATTGAAGGTGGTGGGACATACTGTTTCAATTTGGGAAGCATGAGTAGATGAGATGGAAGTACGTTATGTTTATATTCAATGACCATTATTGTCCTGATGTATTGGGTTATTCTAGATCATGGGAGTTTATGGATCTCTTTAAATAGGATCGTACAGTGACCGAATATGGGATATATTTTTCCAATCTATTCTTACGTACACCTAAAATATTTTCTAATGATTAGATGAAGTCTCATAGGATCAAAAGGAATTTTTGGATGATGATATACTATCAGATAATCCTTTTCAATATAAAGACCAGTAATGAGGTATCTAATTGAACATTAATGGCAGAGATTGATCATAGGGTTAGTTCTAGTTCATATGGGGTCGGGTTAATGTTGGGAAGTGGTAGTTCATCAAAGAAAAAGAGGAATCATGGGGGGAATGAGAAGAAAGGCGGTGGTAGTTCAAGCCAACATTCCTGGAAGTCCTGATCTATAGCTTCTGATGTGTTATCTATCACGTGGCATCAGTGTGGGATGACATGACCCATCTGAGAAACATGTACATCTCACACTATGTATTTTCATTGATGAAAATTTATGGGGAACATGCAGTGTTTTTTAGGGTGACACAACCATACAAGAGTGGGGTAAGGTGTGTGGATTCAAGAGGTGTGTCAGTTTAGGTGGAGCCATCTAGTATGGTAGGATCTTAGTTTAGGGGTCATGGTGGTATGATCGATTCATCTTCTAGGCAGATCCAGTTGACGGTAGAGATGTAGGTGAGTAGTTATTCTAAAGCAGAGACAATGCATCTTATTGTTCTGCATTAGGCACCTACATGACAATATTTATGGACCTTGATAGTTCATGGTACCATTATAAGTACATCTTTATTAGTAGTCATTTTTCTTGATACTGGTATTTTAACAACCATTACCTCTATGAGTCTATTGAATCAATTGAACTTACCAACCGAGATGATTTCTTTTTACATGTAGTTTCTAACCCCATTTGGGAAGAGTATAGAAAATGTTCTTAAGTATCCATCTAGTGTGATCTCAATGTCAGGGGTTGAGATAAAATAGTATATCATGGTCTTGGATATCATCCTTTTCGATGTGATCCTTTCAAGGACTATGTAGTGTTCTTCCAATCACACATTTATGGATATAGGTGGTGAGTGAGCTTCATGGAACATAATGGGAGTGCCTTGGTATTTCCTGGGGAATGAGATACTCATTCAGGTACTCTGGAACCTCCATCCCTAGAATTAAAAATATGGTTTTTCAGTTATCATCAATTACACTAGGGGTCTATAGTGGTGCCTTTGAGGGGTGATTACCTCATTTGGTTGATGAGTTCAGAGTGGAATTTCCTGATGGTTTTTTTGGATTAACCTCAAAGCGGGACATGGAGTTCGGGATTAATTTGGTGCTTGGAAGACATCTGATATCTCTTCTCTTATATCATTTGAACCCTACAAGGCTTGTAGAATTAATGATATAGTATGATGATTTGAAATACAATGGTATCCTTCATCTTAGATTCTCTCCATGGGCCTCTCATTTTCTATTCGCAAATAACAGCGCTGGATCCCACAGGTTGTGTGTCAAATATCTGTCATTAAATAAGGTAACCATTTAGTATAAATACCCTTCTCCCAAAATTGATTATTTTTTGTACCAGATGAGGGGTCGAATGTGTGTTTCTATTATAGATTTACGTTTGTGGTACCACAATGTCAATTTGAGAGAGGAAGACAATCCAAATATTTCTTTTTGAATAAGGTATGACCACATTGAGTACTTGGTCATGCATTTTATATTGAAAAATGATCCAGTAGTTTTTATGTTTCTCATAAAAAGGGTGTTCCACCAACATCACAAATCCACAATTGAGTTTTTCATAGATGAAATTCAGGTGTACTAAGGATCCAAGGAAGTTCATGATAATAAATTACAAATCACATTGGGAATACTGTGGGAGAATAACCTTTATGCAATGTTCTTCAAATATACCTTTTAGATCTGAATGTTAATGTTTTTGAGCCATGTGATAATGTATTAAGAGGTTTTAGTGGACCTAGGGAAGATAATTGTGGTTATTTCGTTGGAGCATTACAAGAATTTGTTGAAGATCATGAGTTTGTTGGACTGGTAGGTTTTTACAGGGGGGATTGTTAAGGATTATCTATCAGGTTTCATTGTCCATGACCACACTCACCCCGAATGTGGTGATGTTTGAATGGAGCCCAGACTGTTATAAATTCATCATTGAACTGACCTGGTTGTTGACTATGGACCATTTTTTGATCACGATATAATCTATGAAGTGCTACATAGTTTTTTACTACACTCTAGGTGTTGTCCTTGAGTGTGTTATCATGCATAATCAACAAGTAATGGAATATGATTATCAACAAAACCGACCACATGAAAATAATTACCCACCCAATGACCTATAATTAGTAGTGGTTATGGATTCCTTGATGTATTGGAATCATTATCTTTTTAGGGAGAAATTTTTGGTTTATTCTGACTATAAAATCCTAGCATAAATTTCTCCTAAAAAGTCATAAATTTGTTAAATTTTTTTTGGATTAATTATTTATATGGGTAAAACATTGATTTCATCTATATCCCATGATAGGGTAATGTAGAGGCTTGCTCCTATGGCAATAATGTGTACATGTAGGCTTTGAGGCAGTCCAGCAATAAGTGGACAATCATGAGACTTGTTGCCTGGATACACTTGGAAACCCAGTAGGACAGTGGAGGTGTGTTCTTAGCAATGGTTCAGTTGACTCCATCTATTATAGAGTTTATTCAATTGGAGTATCCTAGTGATGAGATGTGTCAGTGGTGTATCCTACTTATTCATGGCGGGGATACATCATCTGATTGCCCCTAATATCTGTTAGTTATCTTATGCATTATGGGCCGTCATGTATTGTCAATGTCTCTAAAGAATGTGGTGATATTGGATAACCCCTAGTCTTAGTGGTCTATTCATCTTAGATCTAACAAAAGGTATTACGATGTTAATTGGTATTTTTGGTGGCCCAAAATGAGGTGGGACATAGATTAACTTATATCATGTTTTTATACGTGTCATCTGTTAAATGAAGATTAACAATGACAACAATGTTTTTGTCAGCTGTTACCCATTCCTACATGGAAGTGGGATAAGGCCACTATGGATTTCCTTGTTGTATTTCCGCATACTCTTCTATTTTGAACTCCATTTTGGAGGTGATTTATTTCCCAACCATGTAATCCCACCTTATTCAAATTAGTGATTCAATTAATGTCGTTGAGATGGTCTGATTTCATATTAAAGAGGTGATAAGGCTTTGTGGGGTGACATTAGATGTTTTTTATATTGGGGCCCTCATTTTAGATCATGATTCATGGAAGTCCATAAAATGGATTTGGGTCATAGATTAATATGACTACGTAATACCATCCTCAAACATATGTTTATATGGGGAAGGAAAATCTTATTATGGAAGACGTGATTTGTGTTTGTGTTTTTGATTTTGGAGGATTGTGTGATATCCATCCAGGGATTGTTGGGTTTACATATAATAATGGTTACCAATACTCTATTTTAATGTCTCCTTTGAGGTTTTTTTTCTGTGTCAGTCCCCATTATGTTGGGATGATGTAGGCAAGACTGTAGTTTTGGGATGGAGCCTTTTGAAGGAGACGTATGAGAAATCCAAGTTGACCAAGAAGTGGTTATTGAAATATTAGTGTCTCCACAAATCATGTGCTCGTCAGAGGCATTGGGGCATTGAATTTTTAGTTGGTTATCATGTGTTCATGATGGAAAACCTCTATAGGGATATCATCATTTGAGTATCTAGGGAAATTTGATGCTGAGGTTTGTCGGGCCTTTTAAAATCACAAACCAAATTGGAAAGGTGACATACATATTTGATTTTCTTACTCAATTGACATCAATTCATGAATTTTTTCATGTCTCCCAATTGAAAAAGTATAATGTGGATCCATTCCATGTGTTGAACTGGTACGAGTTTGATATACAGCCCGATTAATCAGTTTATGAATGGACGGTGCAGATAGTGGATTCCCAAGAGATGGTACTTAATGGGATGTCTGTATTTCTATTCAGTTTCAATTGCTAGCATAGGAATGATGAATATGAGACATGGGAGTGATGTTCATATGTTTGAAAAGAGTTGAAATTGTTTTTTCTGATCATGTTTTGTGTTGAAATTTCTAGGGTATAATGTTTTAATGGTCGGTATAATTATCTCATATGTGTCTTTTTTTCTTGATATTTTACCTCTTTATTTTCAGCCAATATTTTCCCTTAGGATCCCTTTTTAATTTTGATTAAAAATCTATTTCTTGGGTTGAATGAACTAGAAACATCATTTTCTCATTGTAAGAGTAAAACATGTTCCCAACCATGGTAACTGTGCGGTATAAGGGAGAACCTACCACACAGCTATAACCCGACCATTCACCTTGACCCAGGTAACAATGCACTATAGATATACTATGTGTACAGTCTCAGTACTATTTAATAAATTTTGTGAACTAACTATTCATAATTTATAGGTAAATAAAAAATTGTATTTATTATTTTTAACCTTCCAGAATTAACCATAATCCTCCCCCCATCTTCCCCACTTGAGATTTTTAGCCTTATGAGGTCCCTATAGGCCCTAAATCCCCCTTGTCACCAATTATTGAAGGGGTTATATAGGGTAAAATTAAAGAATCATCATGTGAGTGGATTTCTCTCTTTATCACCCTTTGTTTTAGGGTTTCTTCCCCATTTATTTTGGTTTTGTTTTTCTAGTAGCTATGGTTTCATCCCTATGGTTTAATATTGGGTGTTTGGGTTTGATATTGAGGATTTGAGTTCATTTTTACTTACTTGTATTATGGTTGAGGTGAATTTGGAGATTCACACTAATTGTTGTATCTTTTGACACAAAATGTATGTGGTTCCATGTACATAATTATTTGGTGAATTATTTTCATTTCATAATAAATAGAGTATGTTTTTAATATATGTGTGTTGTGAGAAAGTAGTTTTTTAAAGAGTTTGATATGTGTTTGATTTTAAAGTGACATGTTTATATTAAATAGGGATTTTTTGTGTACATTCATATTATGTCACTTGGTAGAGTTTTATAAGTCATTCATGGTGCAGTGTTTTGGATGTGGCTTGAGTGTGATTCCCCATTCCATGTGGGGTTTTTTGATTTTTTATGGTGTGTTTTTTGTTCTAGACATGTTTGGTTTTGACTAGATCACAATAATTAAATTCTAAAAATTGTTTATGGTTAGTTTGGTTTGAATATTCTGATTTGGTTTATTTATTTCCATTGGTAATTTAATTAATGTAAAATTATGTAAATTGTTCACACTATTCAATTATGATGCCTAGGCTCTTCTCCCAGCTTGTGGGTCTAAGGACCACTCTTCAGGCCTTCTCACAGACTAGCTTAGGCACCGGTTTGGATGATGATCTTCTTGGTTTGTGTCCCTTCCTACCCACAAATCATTCTTACCCATAAAATCCCATATATGATGAATGTAATCCTATAATTCACCCTCTAATAATCAGTGTTTAGTGATACATCATTTTTACATAACCTATAATTAATACCTCATTTCAAACAACTTCATCCACTGATCGATGCATTTGATTGATTATTTTCGATCATAGGAATTATAGGAGTGCTCTACCGAGGGTCTCCCGGAATGAAAATATATGATGATTCAGTTCACATCATAGAGTTACTTTGCCTATCCCTAGTCTAGTGCTCCACGAATATAAAAGTGTTGTTGGTTCTTCTCGTACAGGTGGGATTTTAATTTTTTATGAAATAAGATACTGCTAGCATCGAAATTTGGGATAGTTTCTATGAGACTCCACTTGATTTCCATTATATCTCAACTATTAGATTGTTAGGAAACATTATTGCTCTGTATAACTATTCATACATCAGAACTAGGTCTCTATGTCATCCTATTACTCTGAGAAAATCACTGGAAGTTAATGTTTTGGGATTTCTAAAAAAAAATTATAACACCCCATGATTTAATGTGTTGACACTTCTTAAATTTAATTTCTTCAATAACATAGGTTTCAGACAACAAAAAATCGTAAATTAACAATGATAAAAAAAATTAAAAAAATTATTTTAAAATGCCCTCCATAACCAAGAAATTAAATTGGCGGGATTGAATAGTATTATGAATTTTTTATTATTCCAAATATTTTAAAATAATGATTTCAATATTATATATTAATGTATATATTTTTATATTAGTAGTTTTACCTCCTTATAATGGTGAACATGTTTAAATCAAAATTTTCCATCTCTTTTGGATTGAATTAAAAAAATAGACTTAAAGAGTTGCTTTCAGTAATATATTTAGAGTCTGATAGTATTACCATAATTTTTAGTGAATACTAACTTGTCCATTGGGAATAGTAATGGTACCTTTATGAATAGTAATATAACCTTTATGAAAAGTAAATCATCCATTTGAATAGTATCCTCACTCATGAACGTGTAAAAAAATTACAAATCATATAAATGATTGTATGATATAATTATAACATATTATAGGTAAGATAATATTTTAAAAATTAATAATTATATATGGGATTATTTATTAGTCATAAATATTTAATTATTAATAAAATTAATAAAATGAAAATAAATTTTCAAAAAATTTACTTAAAAATCAATATTTTTTTCTTGTGAAATTTTTAAAAGATCCCATAAAAAATTACAGTGTTATAAAAGTAGTTGTAATTTTAAAAACTATGTTTCTTATGTAAATGATAAAAATATTATATATATATATATATAGTATTTAGAAATAAATATTCATAAAATCTAGTTCAATATTTAATTCTAATCATAGAAAAATAGGAATGTTTAATTTTTGAGACGTTTCTACATAACATGAATTTTTGGGGAATAGATAAATACAATAATTTAGGATAAATGCTAAATACCTGAATTGTGGTGTTATAGATGATGTGTGGCTAATGTATCAACCCATGGATTCAAATAAAATGTAACTATTGATTTTTTTTATTCTTAGTAATCAATAATAGTTCTCATATTGATAAAAATAATAAAATAATGAATAAGATTAGGATAAATCACCCCTCTCCACTAATATAAATACCACCCTTCACCCCCTCTTTTATGCACACCTCAATTCCCATATACATCTTGAAATTGAGAAAAAATCATCTTCCCTAGTATCTCCCCCATGCCAAGGGGACATTCTTATTATCAAAATTCCAAAACCGATCACCTTAATTAGGTTCTGATGGAGTAGTATACAAGAGGTAAAAATTGTCTTCCTTTTCCTTATAGTTTTTATCAATTTCTTATCATTTATTTTTCCATCCACACCTCCTCTATTCAAATTATCACGATTACTAATGTACTGCCAATATACTAGATTAGTATAATTTTAATGGAATATCCTTACTCAAACTCCTCTCTCTCTCTCTCTCTTTTATTTGAATAACAAAATCATCAACCCCAAGATGTGGATTTACAACAATTGGGGGAGACAAATTTCCCTTCTTCAATTTCTCCTTAATGTGTGGTAATGAAACCATTTTTATGGATAATATAGAATATAACATGAGTACTAAACAAATTATTATTTCATGTAAGTAAAATATTTTCATAATACTAAAATATAAAACGAAATGAGTCTATTATGATAAAAAACTACCATCACAATGCAAATGATTACCACTAAATGTCATATATAATGATTCATCCTAATACCAAATAACCAAATGATATATATAATCATTTAAAATTATGTATGTTCATTAATATAATATAAATTAAATTCCTAAAAATTATACCCAATTCACATGAACTTCTTTACTTAAATACCAGTATGTCTATCATAAAAACCATGGAAACGAACGCCCCTGAGAAATAAAATTTTATCTTATAACTCATAAAAAGGCCATAATTTAATGTAATAAAACAATTATAAATCAATAATATTTATATAAGTTTCTAAATTAATTATGTAATGTATTTAATTTTATTATCTATGATGTTAAGGTTATGTTCATAACACATTCTGACAATAGGTAAGGGTTTTCTCATCTCACTGCAATTTTGTGAGATATTACTTATTCACTACTATTTATTGTGCAAAAAGTAAGTATACTATCCACTATTTATTGTGTACAATTTATGTATAAAAATTTGTACCTCAAAACATGATGGTTATATTTTTGTTTAATTTTCACGTTTTCACTTCCCACCAATACTCTCTTACTCAAAAGCCTAATTTTATGGTGACCACCACATTATCCTTAACCTCTTTTTATGTCGATATATTGTTAACTCAATTTCTAAGGTGGTTTTCCATAAAAGGATAACATTAAATGTTCTATTTCAAATTATTAGGGAACAATTTATCAAAGGATGGGAGAATGTTACCCCCATGGATTCATTGTATAACCCTTTAAAAATTTAATATCTTAGTTGGCATAGGTTTTACACAACACCAAACAATAAACGAAAAATGATCAAAAATAAAATATCAATATTTTAAGTTGACAATTATATATTAGAAATTAAATTTTTAGGAATTAATTGTATTATCAAGTATATATATATATATATTATACCAAATTTTTTTAGAAGAATTAATTATATTTTACATATTAATGTCTATATTTTTTAAAAATATTTATTACCACCTTATTATGGTTAACATTTTAAAAACATGTTTTTTCGGATTTTATAAATTGAATTTTAAAAAATGGACATACATAGTTGTGATCTAGTATGATATTAAAATTCTGATAGGATTAACTATTTTTGTGTGAATAGTAACTTCACATTTTGAAATAGTAATGTTCCACTCATGAATAGTAACATGACCATTATTAATATCAAAATATCCAAACGAAAAGTCGTATCCCACTTGAATTCAAAATAAATTTTTGTATAATTATAAATTAAAGTATGATATAATTATAAATTAATATAAGTGAATATTCTAAAAACTAATAATTTACAGTTGTTATTTTTGTATAAAATAATTGTTTTTATTTAATAAAATAATTTAAAATAAAAATAATTTTCACAACATTTACTCATAATTCAATATTTTTCAGTCTAATGATTTTTATATAATTAAATGAGATGTTAATTGATTTTTCAGAGTGTTATAAAATCAGTTGTAAATTTAAAAACTATATTTCTCATGTAATTGATAAATATATTTAAAAATAAAATTTATCATATTTATAACATTATGTTCATAAAATTGTGTTAATTTTTGAATTCTATGTGATAAAAATGGTTAGGGTTAATTTTTTATATTTTTCTAAAATAAATGATTTTTCTATTGAATTGTAAAATACAATAATTTTGGATAAATTGTGATTACATGAATTAAAGAGTCATAGATAATTTATGGTTTATTTAGCACCATATTTTTTATCTCATGTGAAATTATTAATATATTTAGTCATAATAATCAACACAATTTCCTTTTTTGTAAAAAAAAATAAAATAATTAATAAAATAATGAGAAATCACCCCTCTCTTTTACAATAAATACTACCCTTAACCACTCTTCTCTTAGCACCTCTAAGACTCATGAATTTTTAAAATTATACCAACCACCTCTTCCCTAGTATCTAACCTATTTATAATGGCTCTTCGTCTTACCCAAAGTCTAAAACCAATTACCTGAGGGAGGATCTCAAGGAGAAGTATTCATGAGCTAAAATCCTCTCCCTTTTCTATTTAGATTCCTTTCAAGGTCTTTTATTTTATTATTATCTCATTTCCACCTATGTGAAAATGAGAAATATAAATATAGTAAAATATATATATTGGAATAATATCATGTTAATTTAATATCCTTACTAAAACTCATCTTTATCTATATTTTATTTTAAAAATGAAATCATCATCCATGAGGTGCTGATTTACAACCTTCATGGATGACGACATTTTGATGATCAACATATCCATAATGTATGGTAATTAGACCTTTTTATGGATAAAATAGACTAAAATATATGTATTTTTTACATTATTATGTTTTATATATAACACATTAAGATAATACTAATCAATATCCAAAATGAGTTCATCGTTATCAATAACCATCATAATAATGAAAACGACTATCACTAAATATATTATATATTAATTAATTCTAATACAATATAACCTAATTATATGTATTACCATTTAAAATTATATTTATTTTAAATATAAAATAAGTTCATTTTTGTAAATAAATGAAATTCCACATGAACATCAATACTTAAATAATATTATGACGATCGTAAAAACCAAGGAAACAAATGCTCCCAAAAAATATTTTTTTTAGTCATCAAAAAGGCCATAAATAGACTTAATAAAATTATAATAATTCAAATAAATGTAGATAATTTTATGAATTAATTATTTTTCTATTAAATTTTATTATCATGGATTTTTAATGTCTTGTGTATAACACATTCAAACACAAGGTAATGGTTTTCTCACCTCACATCCATTTTTTTGAGATATTCAATATTTCACACTATTTATTTTTTATGGTGTTTGTATACTTCACATTGATGTATCATAAAAGTAATATATTTATTTTTATGGTAATAAATTTATCATATTATGATTATTAATATTTGGTAATATGATTTGATTTATTACAATGTCATAAAGGATACTACCTAAACCACCATTTTATCATTCAGGATACATATTATCCATATTCCTTAAAATTTAATGTTTCTTTATTTTTCAATATTTCATAAATATTATTTTTACAAGTTCCTAACTCATATATATATATATATATATATCATATAATATTTATTTTAGGGATCTATTCATGTTTTAAAAAGGTTCTATTTAAAACTGTTCTAAAAAAATAAGAATAATTCAAACGAACTTCCCAATTTTTTACCCATTTTGAAATGCTCTAAATATATTTTTAAGGCCACTGTTATTTTTAAAGAATCGCTAACATTATAAAGAAACACTATATTTATTAATTTTGGGTTTTGTAGGTACCAAAATTTATTTCTCATTTTTGATCTCCTAAATATTTTCTTTAAAACACACTAAATGTTCTACATATAAAGATACTAAAAAAATAGTTTTACATGATTTCACATCAGTGGAACATCATTTATTCCAAAATAATATTTTAAATGTACATAAATTATATTTTGGATAAGAATGTTAAAAATATTATTTCATGACAAATAAATTTTTTCCCAAAAGATCTATCCATTCTAAAGTAAACAATGGTATCTCTCTTCTAACTTTTACTTTTGTGATATATATTCCTTGTACAAAAAAATTTCTTTATTTGTGGTTTATATACTTACCTATTATATATTATGAATTCTATTACTATCATGATATTATATGGTTCATTTAACGTTAAATGGGATTATGATTTAAAATATAAAAGGTTTTATGAGACACAACATAATGTTTAAATATTATTTTCACAAATAATTTATCAAGGATTTTATTAGATTAATTACGTAAATGATCCATAAAAGTTCTATATGACTCAGTAATTTTATGATATAACATTGTTTAACATATATGGAATCCATTGAATTTAATATATTAAGGGTTGGCCTGTTAAAGCCCCTCATTGAATTAGTAGGTCTCATGAGACAAAAAAGAAATGGATTTTGGCTATGTCCTTATCCATTAATTTTAAAAAATCTCATTTGAGTCCATGATGATAGTTTTATGACTTTATTCCTATGAATTACCTCATTTTGATATTATTAATTGATAAATCGTGTTATTATTCGACTATTTCAGTATCTATAGAGATGTTTCATTAGATTATTTATGTCTTAGTATTTACTCTCCATTTATTCCTTGCAAATTATGCTGAAGATTTTTTTTAATGACATGTTTTTTTATTTATTCATCATGCTTTATTTTTATTTTATAGATTTAACTATATTGCAATCCATTTCAGTGAATATGAGATCATCCCTTTCGTATATTTAATTTCCCCCGGATTCCATGAGGTATATTATGAATGACTTGTGGGGTTAATCTAACAGTTTATGAATTCTTCCAGTTTATTTTCTATGTTGTTTTCATTTCAATTTTTAATGTAAAATTTATTTTTTGTATTTTAATTATTTAAAACAACTATATTATGTGGTCCTTTGGAATGTGATTCCTTAAAATCATTCCAACAAAATAAATGAATTCACCAACTTTAGGAAATAATATCATGTAACTTATAATTTTCTTGGATTAAATTTTTATAGGTGTTGATCTACAATAAAATGATTATTTTTATCATGGGTGGACTTCTATTCCATGTGAAATAAAATGGGCCATTCAAAAGTAGGGTATCGACATGTTAGGATATGTATTTCTAATAAGATATAAATGGTGCACTTATGAAATGGTATGGACAATGATATGGGAATAACACATTTTTTTGGATGCAGGTATGATGTAACTTATCCATGGTGGAGTTATTTCTCGATGTGGATGCCACTTGGATGTTATTTTCATGTTATCACAATGAGAGGGGGTTGGAAGTGTTTAATTTTCATGTTGTTCTCAAAGCTTAAATTCTAACTAAGGATTCCATTTTATAGAAGTAGACACATCCTTTACTACCTGATCTGAAAGTTATTTACACATACAACTTGATGAATGAACTAGGGGGAGTTGTTTAACGGGGCATTGAATACAAGGAATGAAGCTCTAGAGACACTGAATGAGGTTTCATTGGGAGTGGTAAATAGATTAATATGTAATTGGATGTTGTAGGATGATTCCAACAATGATTCAATGGATTCAATATATAAGGAAGCCATCAGGGGGTGGGTGAAGGATCTAATTGTGGGGATATCGAGGAGAACCAGCCTAACTATTAACATTTGTTATCATTTTGAGTTTTTAGTTTTTAGAGGCTAGATATTGTATGATGGTATGTCTTATGATTATAATATCAGATAGGCCAGGTTGGATTTTATGGACATGTGGAGGGATTCATCTGATCTCCATATTTTTCACTATGAAGGTGGGTTGAATGAGGATTTTCTAGTTGAACAAGCAGGTGTTGAGGCCACTCAATGTGTGTGTATAGAAAATATTCATCCATATCCTCAGTTAATGGGGTGATGATTAATGATACAAGCGGTATATTATTTATCGGACATGATATAAAAGATTATGACATTATCATCGATGGAAAACATGTTAATTATTATATAAAGATCCATAATTTCATTAGCTCATCAAGAATCTCTATAAATTGTAGGAACATATCTAATAATGTAAAGAGGAACAACAGAATACCTCTTAAGGATTTGGGTAGTGTTTATTCCATATTTATGGATACTATTATTCATGAGATGAAAATGTAAATTGATAATGAATGTTTTGCAGCTTCTACTCTGAAGTGAAGGCTATAGAAATAGTACTCCAGTATTCAACATATTGTCTTTATAGGATCTTCGTTGAATGATTTAGAAAGGGCCAATAATAGGATTCTAAAAATATTTATCAATGTCACCATCAATTTTCATGGGGAAATACTGATGAATTATTATGAAAGTGATCTTTCATACTATAAGGTTTAAATATGATACTAGCTAGGCGAAGGAAGACCTCATTGTTTGACCCTGACCACTTTTTGTGTCATTTATGTAATCGTTAATAAATAGTGAGAATATTTTTCTTCTAGCATGAATTTTTTGGTTAGACAAAAATAAAGCATAAAATATTGTTATTAGGATAACTTCCCACCAACCATTCGTGGAATCTCATGAGTCTAAAACATTACCCAATGCATTAGAGTGTTATATGGGAACACCCATTATAATCACATCATGTGAATTCATATGTTTCCAACATATTTCACATAAATAAGAACATATTTCATTATATATAATCTAATGTTAATGGAATTTTAATTAGAAACATGTAATTCCCTAAATAAATATGTACATGTTTATAATGATGGACACACTTTAAAAGAAATGGGTATATGTATTCACCAGAGAATTGATCTCTTTGGGAAATAATAGTGATGTTTTATGTTAATTGGATGCATTAATGAGAGTGAAAGTGGTATATCATCATTTATACATCATATGGTATGTATGGTTGATATGGAAGAACATATACCGATATTAAAAATTGGAGGAAACTATCATTAGATAATGAAAATTCATGAAAAAGGCTGTGAAAGAGAGAATCTATTACCCATAGAGATGGTGATTACTAATGCATGTCTGGATATTATTGAGAGAATGGAGAACCTTGGGAGGAATATGATGAGAGAACAAATGAGTAAGAAGTTATCCTTGGTTTTTGAGTGAGGACTAATATGATATTAGGTGTGTTTATATAGTAAATTAGTGGGTCTTCGTTATAATTTCACAAACATGGGTTTTGGACACTGCAACATAATTTAATCTAAAAAAATATAAATAATATGGTTTCCCCTAGTTTCATCCTTAGAGTGGTGATTTTAATTACATTACATGTAAAGGAGACTAATTATTAAAATATTACCCTTAGTGATGTGGAGTAGTTTTAGGTTTTTAAAAATTGATTTCATAACCTTAAAATATAATAATGGTTTTCTACTATTCGTAAGGGATTATAAAATTAATAAAATAACCCAAAAACACATCAATTTAAATGGGAAGATATTTTTTCATTGTAACATTTTATATCATTTGTTACATAAATATTTGGTCATTATTATTTCATAATACACATAATATATATAAATTGCTTCTAATTTCAAGTTGAATATTATACTAACATAGAAAATTATGAAAAATTGAAAATTGAATAATTTTATTTTTATAATTTCAAAAATAAAATATATTTTATCAAAATATATTTCTAAATAGATAAATTCTCAATTTTAAAATATAATATATAGTTATAAAGAATTGCTGGTGTTTTTTTACTATAACAATTCTTGTACCCTTATAAAAAATTATTTTTGAAATTAAATTAACTTTATAGTCAATTATATATATTAATAATTACATTATAATGATATTTTTGTGAATATTTACTTATATATAAATATAAATTATCAAATTATAATAAATTTCATAATAGAAATTTCATATTCCAAAATAATACAGTTTCTGTTTTATCATATTAAAATATATATCATTTCTAAATTTAAAACATATGATGAAATTTTATTCATTATTCTATAAAATATGCATATATATTTTTTAGGGAATCGTTAAATATTCATTTCTGGCACCATAAATAAACTATTTTTAATGAGTATAATGGTGAAATTTATATGGGGTGGTTCGACCTACATGGTTTGGAATGTGATAAAAATTTTCTTTAACTTATACCATAAATGGGTTTTCTCATGCTTTAGTTGTTGGATATTTTCTTGTGAATGGTCAAGGGAAAACCCCATGGAGGTTATATACCTCTGAAACTCTAATAAATGGGCTTTATATTGTATGATCCTAATAGTTGACTATATCACTACCTTTTTAATTATAAAATAGATTTATCTGAACACTATATTTATATTAAATGTATCACTAACATTCAAATACTATATTACCAACTGTAATGCTTACTAAATGTATTGTAAATTTTATTCGATATTATAATTCAAAATTATTGCATGTGTTTTCAATAACCATAATACATAATTGTAAATTTATTAATATCATAGATGCAATTTTATTTATAAAAGTTTAGTTCATTATAGGGATGCCTCCATTTACATGAAAACCATAAGTATCCCACATAGTATTCCCATGATTATGTTTCAAACAAAAAGATCAGTTGTATGAGTCATATGTTTACATAATCGTACTAAAGAACCCATATAAGATAGATTTGATAGCTTACTGTAAATGAGGTTCACAATAGGGATTTCATCCATTGGGTATGGACTTCATTGATCCCTATATAAAGGCATCTCCAGTATTTTTACACGATTTACCTAGTGGGTGCCATGATATGTGAAGAAACCCAATCTACTGCCTTGGGGTGGGGGATGAGATTTCTTTGTAAAATGTTTCACTATAGAACCAATAATGAAAATGAAATCCATTTTCACTACGGTTGTAGTGGTGGATTCAGAATTTCAGTCACCCTTACTCTTTTATTTATACATATTGTTTCATACTTATAATACAACTATTATACCAGAGGTACATCATGAAATCCTAGAATTGATACTTCATGCATGACTATTATATTTATAGGATACCCATTAGAATTTCCAAGGATTTGAAAATTGATCCAGTGTTTTTTACTATTATATAATTGGGTTATGCATACTTGCTTCAGGGGCATTTTGATTTAATCCTAACTATTTTTATTACAGGGTTTCCCAAACATACTTCATGGGATATGTATTTTTATCCATATTGATTTTGATATTCATGAATGGAGAACATAATTAATATGATATATAGTAATGGTTTCCCAATAGTTATGATATTTGATCACGACATACATATTGATTTTTATACATGATTGATGGAGTAACTAATCTCTCGTGGAATGATTAATTAGATGTGGAGTTGGAATTGGTAATCCAATTCATTGATGAATGTCCATGCATGATATCAATCTCACAATCGATGCATAAAATCCTCTATAGGGTCATGTTGGTGAACAATTATTAAACTCAATAAAATTTTATGGAATTAGAATGTTTATATGAATTGATAATGAGCATGTACCTTGAATTTGAGAGTATTACATATAGATATCCTAACATGTATCCCCTTAAAGATTATCGTATTCTTAATGTCATACCTCATATGGACAACGATCTGGGACTCAGACATTAAAAGAGATTTACATGGATTTAATGGTATTATATCTAGCTCAAGACCCATTTATTGGTTGTTTAGTAATTACTTAATTTCCTTTATTATATTGATTGAAGGTATATATAGATGACCCCTCATTTATGACACATATCCCACTGTGGTGATGTATCATTATTAGATACATTTTCTTTAATATTCCATCTTAATGAAGAATAATACATTTTATGAATTATTAATATTTGTGACTTAAATATTAATTTTACATTAATGAGATTTCTTTGCTCGATGGCATATCTGATACACAACAATGGGTTTCTTTGAAATCTTACGTTACATAATAATAATATACTATTATTATTTTAATTGGTAGTTAACACCTAGATATTTTTTTGGTTTTAATGAACATGCCTAACTAAAATATTATTATACATGTTTTTTAAATGTTTTTACATTTATCAAATAAATGTTAGAGGCTTAAAATGAGAATTAATATAATTTTAAGCATAAATACTAAAAAATCATTAAAAGGTCGATTTACCACCTTTTAATGGTGAACCCTAATTGATTCTAGTTTTGGTCAATTTTATATCTTATATTTGACAAAATAAAATTCTTCTTTAGAATCGAGACATCAAAATTTACTTTGGTTGAAATTTTGGTATTTTTCTGATAATATACAATTTTGATGACTAGTGAAAAATAGTATATTTTAATTCAAAACTGTCTTTTAATGTAATTTATTTATATTGTTATATTAACTTATTAATTAGTTTTTAAGTGTAATTAAATTATATTTTTAATATTTAATCCCTTATTGGTTATTGGAATTAATTTCACATCGAAATTGGACATAAACAAGTGTTAATATTTTTATAGTTATTATTTATTGAAAACATATCTTTTGTTTTGACAATAGGAATTAATTTTAAATTAATTTCTTCCACTACTATGTTTTGAATTTGAAAAAATAGATTCAATGTTTGGAATCCGGATATCCAAATTTTGTAAAAAGGTAACTTTTATTTTTAGACATTTTGAATATTTACTTTAGTAGATATTTTATTTTTTATTGTTAAAGGGTAAATCTTGTAAATAAGAGTAAAAAATATTACTAAAATAATGTAAAATTACCATAACATGTGTCCTAATCCTATTGGTTGATACATTTCCAACCATGATCATCCTTGGGTCTATTTTGGGACCCCATGGGGCCACATGGGAGTGATAATGACACTTTATTTTAATTAACTTAAAGCAATGACGAAAATGACATTAACAAATATCTTTTAGTAAATTAATATTTACATATGGATATATAACATATATTTTTGATGACAAATATTATTTGGAAAGATAAAACAATTTCTTAAATCATTGAATTTTTTTATAATTTTTAGGCATTACATAAATTAACTTATTTATGACATAATAATGATAGAGTGTTTACCTCATTAATAAATGAATTAAATAAATAATATTATAATGATTAAAATAATATGAAATACTTCTCCAATTCTTATTTAATAACTTTATCTTTCCCATGAGTTCTCATATCATCGACTTTAATAAGTTTTGGTCATTTAGAAACTGAAAATCCTTACATAAGAAAATAAGATTTTCACACTTTCTTAAAGATCCCTCATCCACCTAATAAAAATCCCTCACATCTAACCCATTCCATACACCTCTAAATCTACTTGTCTCATCCAAATTATGCTCAATTCAGCTTTCTACTTCACTATCCACCTTCTAGAAGCCTTAACAAATAAATAATGAACTTCAAAAAGTACTTTTGGTTCAAACCAAAGGGAGTTGCCCGATTTAAAGGCAACATCTTTTCATAAGTTCTTTTATTTTATTTTACATTTCAAACCACTAATTTATTTTTATTCATTTTCTAACAACACCAAAATCCTCAATATACTAGTATGTTTTTATGAGAAATATTTTAACTACACTTACTCACACCTCTATCTTTTCGGAAAGAACAAATTATTTTTGTGGATGGAAAATAATCGCCTCATGAAACGATGCTTGTTCGATTATCTCCTACTGATTCTCATGGTGGCCATTATGATGACACTATATTTATATATGATATATATTATGTTTATGTTTTCTTTATGCTTCTGTATTTTCCATTTTTAGTATACCATTATGCTTTCCATTATACGTAAATGCGATAATTGCTTTTGAGGAAGTGTGGACTGTCACGCCCTCAAAGTGATATGACTCATTAATTTCATCGGTGAGACGTATAAATGATAAGTTAATGATTTTATATAAGATATTATACTTGAATTATAATATAAAAATGTATAATTATGTATTAAATCAATTAAAATTATCAATATAAATGAATGTATCATACCTGTGTACGTACGACTTACCGTCTCCATGAACGGTTCATTTCATTTCTTATCTCCAAATGTTATGTACAATTATAAATAAATAAATATACTCGATATATATGATATATATTATATCTACGTCATAAATATCATTCTAGAGATAATTTATATTTGACCACATGAACAATTTGTAATTATATGAAGTTTATTTTTGACTCATGTACCAAATATCAACAAAACGACCGTTATTAACATAAATGATTAAATAATGTTTATATCATTGTAATAAGTGATATAAAAGGAATAATAAAATTAAATAATAATCTTAGGAAAGTAGAAATTTACTTTAGTTTATTATTCATGATCTTAAAGAATGAAAGGGTCAAGTCGGACATGGTGTAAGGGACTTCATCTCAATCTCCTTACATTGACGAATGTTTTGTTTTAATACAAAAAATTAATTTAAAAATGGTATTAATCCCTTTTATATTTAATTTCATTCAATTGGAATCATTTTCAATGAATCGGTTTACTAAAATACAAATAAGAATGTTTCTTTTTGACGTAAGCGGTTATATCTACCTTTCTTCCATCACAATTATTATTTTATCTTTGGCTTCAATAAAAAGTCATAGTGTTTTTATGGAAAATTATTTCTATATAACATTTTTTTGTATTTTGGAATATAAATTGGTTTTGAGAAAGAATTTATTATTTTAATATCTTGTAATGATATATTGTGATTTAAATATAAAAATGTTATCTTTCTATTATGCGTGTTTTATGTGTTAAGGTTCTTGGGCATTGTTTATATATATAGGTGGCTCCGTGAAAATCCTAGGGCAGGTGAGGACGAGATATCTCTCCAATGCATTGGGTAACATGACGGAGGAAAACACGAATGTTTCGCCTAAGTGATTTAGGGAATATACTTTAATTGGTATTCCAAACGTAACTCCCTATGTAGATGTGACAGCTAAAATGTAAGTATGATATGGATGTAACAAGTTACCTTTATGATTTATGATTACTATGAGTTATTCATAAATCTAATTATTTATTCGGGTATGTTAAAGAGCTTATGTTATGTATGAATTGATGAACTATTGTTTTGTTCGTATTTTAAAACCCTTAATAAGCTTTCTATTCTCATCCCATGTTTTGAAATGTTTTTAACCATACATAAGGATGAATAGGGTCTACGATGTGATCACGAAAAAGTCATTCTACTTATAACATGGGACTAGGCATGACTCAATTTTTCAATAGTTTTTATTTTATGAAAAAATGGAAACTGAGTAGAAGATTCCACCTTGTAATTTTTGAGATGTGATGTAATAGCTATGCCTTAATTATTTAAAATATTACATTAGAAAAGAACCTGAATGTGAATTATTATTTTAATTGAAGATTCTATAATGTATAAGGTCGAGTCCTTATATTTGGTATCATAGGTTGGTTTAGATAACTTATGATGATAATATATTGTTAAATTAAGGTCTATAAATTAATATATATTATCATTGAAATTATAAAGCATTTAGAGATTAACATGTTTCTTCTTCTAAGATATTTTTGTGTTAAAAATTGTTTTCCACAGAGAAAACAAGGCATTTATGTTGGGATGACATCAAGAGGAAGACAACCATCCAAACCAGCAACCTGTGATGGTCAAAATCAGAACTAAACAATTTTTTGTTTTGATGACACAATTGACTTAGGCTATATATGGTGGTGGTATCCATGCACATGATCATCCATATCAACTAGAGAGAAAACATATCAGTAGTGGATCTTTTCATGATGCAACATCCCCCATCTATCACAGGATCACCAGACCTTGTGCTAGAAGAATGGTGTATTAAAGCACTGGAAATGATTTTTGATGTTATGGTGTGTTCATAAAATAAAAAGTTTATTCTCGTTATTTACTATTTTGAAGTTGAATCGGATCAGTGGTGGTTAATGGTGAAAAATAGAAGGGATAGTGAGTAGATTGATGCTCTTGATTGGGATGAATTATATTGTATGTTTCTTGAAAAATATTTTCCTAAGGTGGTTGGTCTAAGGATGGAAAAGCAATTCCTAGAATTGAGGCAGGAGGATGACTTAGTGGCTTCTTGTGAAGAAAAATTCACTCGACTAGCAAGGTATGCTCCAAATTTTTTATGAGATCTTGATTGTAAAATCAACCATTTATTACTCAAGATTAAATCCAATGTATCAAAGGGCATTAGCGTCTCATGAGTTCAAAATTTATGAAAAAACATGTTTGATGTACAGAGAAGGTAGAAATGGGGGTTTCTGAGGATCAAGTGTTCTTTGGAAAACAACAGAATAAGAGGTCAAGGTGGCAGATGAAAGGAAATAACTCATCAAAAAATGTGTGATGGTAAGAAACATAATTTTATAGTATGTAAAAATTGGGGTAAAAATCATGTTTGGGAATGTCTTTTGAATTCTGATAAGTTCTACTGATGTGGTAAAATGGGACATAAAGCTTGTTATTGAACTAAAAAAGACTAGGTTAATGGTAAGACAAAATCGGATTTACAATTATTAAAATATTTTAAGTGCAATGGAATTGGTCATTATGCAAATGAGTGTCCAATGAAGAGCAAAAAAGAGGGAATGAAACTATACTACAAGTATAAAGGGGTAGTGATGTCCATTTCAACTACTTTAGCAGTTGTTGGGCCATCAAATGATGTAGTATTAGGTACACTATTTGTTTGTTCGAATTATTCAATTGTTTTGTTTGATTCAGGGTCTACACATTCTATTATTTCTGAGAAGTTTTCGAGTAAATTGAAAATTTCATCTCAATATATGAATCCTGAACGTATGGTAAAAAATATCAGGGGGAAATGTTAAGAAAAAAATAAATCATAAGAACTTTTATATCAAGGTGTGCAGAAAGAATCTACCTAAAAACCTTATTGTGTTTCTTCTATAGAGTTCGATTTTATTTTGTGTATGGATTGGATTTTTGTTTATCATGATAAGATCAAATCTACAGCTAAATAGGATTATTTTAAGAAAGATTTTCCATATTTGTACTAGAATGAACCCTTACTTTTGATCACATATCATGCAATTGAAAAACTAGTTAAAGATGGAAATTAATGTTACCTTGCACGTATTGCTGAAAAAAAGGACCTATTCATATTATTAATGTTCTAGTGGTAAATGAATACCATGATCTTTTTTCTAATGAGATTTATAGTACTATAATTTTTCGTGATGTTGAATGTACTATTGACATAGTTCCTAATGCTAAACCAATTTAAAACCACCTTATCGAATGAATCAAATTAGTCTTTTCAAGTTAAAGAAGCAATTTCAGGAGTTATTTGATAAAGGTTTCATTAGACCTAGCACATCACCTTGGGGTGATCATGTCTTATTTGTCAAAAAGAAATATGGTTCAATGAGAATTTTCATTTATTATAGAACATTGAATAACAGAACTCTTAAAAATAAGTATTAATTCCCCCATATCAATGATTTTTATGATCAGCTCCATGTAGCACATTATTTGTCGATGATTGACTTGAGGTTAGGGTACTATCAGAGTAATGTAAAGGAAGAATAAATTCCAAATACCACATTTTTTACTAGATATGGCCATTATAAATTTGTAGTTATGCCTTTTGTTTTAACCAATGGACATGATGTAATCATGGATCATATAAATAGAATATTTTGTGGGTTTTTAGATAAGATTGTGTTTGTTTTCATTGAGGATATTTTGGTTTATTATAGAATTATAAAGGATAATTAAAGTAATTTAAGGGTTTCCTTACAAAGAATAAAATAAAATAAACTATATTGGAAATTCAGCAAGTTTATTTTTTGATTATAGAAAATTTCATTCCTTGGTCAAGTTGTTTCATAAAATGGAATAACTGTTGATCCTGCTAAAACAAAAGTTGCTGATGAATGGACAAGACCCACAAATATAACAGAGATCTGTAGTTTTCTTGTTTTGGTTGTTTATTACCATATTTTTATTGAAAAATTTACATGGTTATCTAGTCAAATGACTAATTTAACTGAAAAAGGTGTTATGTTCATTTGGACAAAAGAATGTGCTGATTTTTTCCAAGAATTGAAAATAGGATTGATGAATTCTCCAGTTTTGGCACTACCTTCCAAAAATGGTATGTTTGTTATATATAGTGATGCTTTAATGAATGTAATTGGTTGTGTCCTTATGAAAAATTATCGAGTAATTTTTTATTCTTCATGTTAGTTAAAACATCATGTGATAAATTACCCTACAAATAATTTTCAATTAGATACTATAGTTTTTGCTTAAAAAATTTGGAGGCATCATTTGTATGGAGTAAAATTTGAAATATATACTGACCAAAAAAGATTGAAGTATATATTCACTCATAAAGAATTTAACATGAGACAGAGAAGATGGTTGGAATTAATAAAGGATTATGTATGCACAATCCATTACAATCCTGGAAAATCAAATAATGTGGCTAATGATTTGAGTTGAAAAAATAATTCTTCATTAACCATGAAACATTTGTTATGAGATCCTTTGGTTTTTTGATTTGATGAACATTGGCATAGAAATTTTTGGTCAAGAAGTTCATCTGTTTTGTTTTAGGTGTTAGTAAAATAATCTCTATCAGACCGAATAATGCATGCGCAGACGGAAGACAGTGAGTTGCAAAAAAATGTTGTGTTGGTTTAAATTGGTATGTTTTATGATTTTAACATTGAGAATGATTGTATTTTGAGATTTGGGGTGTGTTAATGAATTCCTTGTGATTCAATTTTGAAGAATGAGTAGTTCTATGAAGCACATAGTCCCCCTATATTAGTTCATTCTGGAATTACTAAGATGTAAATAGATATTATGTGGTATTACTAATTGGATAGAATGAAAAAATATATTACTGATTTTACTGTGAAGTGTTCGAATTATCAGCATGTTAAATCAGAGTGACAGTTACAGAAAGGGATGCTTCAGTCATTACCAGTTCCAAAGTAGAATTGGGAAATATATCCATGGACTTCATTGTGGGATTATCAAAGACATCTTGAGATAATAATGCAATCTAGGTAATTGTTGTTTGATTGAATAATTCATCTAATTTTCATCCTATTCGAGATAATTTTTCTCTTGATCAACTTTCTCAATTCTAGGTTAAAGAGATATTCAGTTTTCATGGTGTTCCCCTCTCCATTGTATTTGATAGTGATCCAAGGATTACATAAAACATTAGGAAAGTCATTCCAAACTCATTAGTTATGAAATAAAATTTATGTATAGATTTTCATCCTCAATCAGATGGGGTGTCAGAACAAACAATTCAGATGATGGAGGATATGTTGCATGCTTTCTCGAAGGATTTTTGGGGAAGATGGGACCATCATATTTCCTTGGATTAATTTTTTTATAATAAAAGTTTTCATTCATGTATACTGATGGATCCATTTGAGGCATTATATAATCATTTTTGTCAAGCTCCAGCTATTTAGGACGAAGTGGGGGAATGGAAGCTGATGGGACCAGAATTGGTGGACAAAATGGCAGAGAAATTTTAGTGGATTTAGAAGCACATGAGAGCATCTTAGAGTATGGAGAAAATTTATGCGGATAATCAGAGGAAAGTTCTTTCTTTTTAGGTAGGTTATCATGTCTTTCTCAATGTTTCTCTATGGAAAAGTGTGATGTGTTTTGGTAAGAAATGAAAATTGAGTCTCATGTTTAGTGGAAATTATGAAATCATCGTGAATGATGGATCAGTTGAATACATAGAGCCTTAACCTCAATGTTTATCCTAGGTACATAATGTTTTTCGTGTTTTAGTGTTGAGAAAGTATATTCCAGATCCATCTCATTTTATGATCCTAGAGGTAGTTTAGTTGGAAGAGAATCAATCTTACGAGGAACAACTAGTTCATATTTGTGACCAAAAAGGGAAACTGTTCTGGAATAAGGTAATTAATTTTGTAATTGTTTTATGGAAAACCCATATGGTTTAAGAGGCAATTTGGTAATCTAACAATGCTATGAGGGATATATACCCCCGTTTATTTTATAAGTGAATTAAATTGTGAGGACTCAATTTCTAAAAAAAGTAAAGGATGTAACATCCCATGTAAATAAATAATAATACATTTTCATAATAATTAATATTATTTAATTAAATTTTAATTTTTCTTTAAAGGGGTTTCTATGATCGATGGTGTACCTGATATGCAACAACGAGTTTATTTGAAATTTTACGCTACACAATATTAATATAATATTATTATTTTAAAGTGTAGTTAACGCTTATAAGTCATCTTGGAGGGAATTAACAGAACTAACTACAATACTAGTATACATATTTGTTAAATGTTTTCACATTTATCCAATAAATGTTAGAGGCTTAAAATGTTAATTAATCGAATTTTAAGCAGACAAATACTATAATAATCATTAAATGGTTGATTTACCACCATTTAATAGAGAACCGTAGTTAAATTTAGTTTTGGTAAATTTTATACGTTCTATTTGACAAAATAAAATTATTTTTTTGAATCGGGTCATCTAAATTCACTTTGGGTAAAATTTTAGTATTTTTCTGATAAAATTTACTTTTTATTAATAAAGAAAAATAATGTATTTTTATTCAAAAATTCCTTTTAATCAAATTTATTTGTATGGATAGATTATCATATTAATTTTTTTAAAGTCTAATATGATTATATTTTTACCATTTAATCCAATTTTGGTTATTGTAATTAATTTTACATTGAAATTGTAGATAACCAAGTGTCAATCTATTGATAGTGATTATTTCTTAAAAACACATCTTTTGTTTTGAAAGCGGGAATTAATTATAAATTAATTTTCATCCCCTTCTATGTTTTGAATTTTGAAAAATGGATTCCATATCTGAAATTAGGAGGTCCATATTGTGTTACTGGGTAACTTTTATTTTTAGGCGTTATGAAGATTTACTTCAGTAAATATTTTATTTACCATTGTTAAAGGGTAAATTTTTTAAATAAGGTTGAACAAATATTACTATAATAATATAAAATTACTTTAACATGTTTCCTAAAACTATTTACAGATACACATCCCACCATGAGCATCTTTGGGTTGATTTTGGGACCCCATGGGGCCACATGGGAGTGATAATGACACATTATTTTAATTAAAATAAATTAAAGACAAAACTGACAAAAAACTATATTTTTGTAAATTATTTTATAAATAGGGTTATATAAGTTATCTATCTACTATAAATATTCTTTTGGAGGCCAAACAGATTTTCTACATCAAGGTATTTTTTTATAAGTTTTATAGATTAAATAAATCAAATTAATTATGAAACTATAATGATACAGTGTTCAAGTCATTAATAAATTATTTAAATAAATAAGATTATAAAGATTTAAATAATATCAAAAACCGATCCAATTCTTATCGTATGATTTAATTTAGACTATTGGTCATATTATATTAGTCGTTAAGAAGTTTTGGACATTTAGAAACTGAAAATCATTATGTATTAAAAAAATATGTTCACACTTTCTTAAGGTTCCCCTCCTCCACCTTATAAAAATCCATCACCACTAACCCTTAACTCAAACCCCTCAAGCCACCTGGATTTCCCAACATCTACCTAATTAATTACCCTACTTCCCTATCCACTTCTTAGCTACATTAATATATGCATAAGGCACTTCAAGAAGTCTTTTTGGTTCAAACCAATGAGAGTTTCCCGATATAAAGGTAACATCCTCTTTGATGTTCTTTTGTATTATTTTAATTTTCAAACCCCATAAACACTTTTTATTCCTTTATTTTATAACATATCAAGTATCCACAATGTACTAGGATGTTTTTATTATAAGGATTTGAACTACAAATATTCACACGTACATCTTACTGGTAATGAACATATTATTTCTATGGATGGCAAACTAATGCCTCACGGAACGAAGATTGTTAAATTATCTCCTACCACCTCAAATTGTGGCCATTATGATGGAAATATATTTATATATTATTTATATTATATTTTTCATTAATTATGATTTATATTATATCTATATCATATCTTAATGTTTTCCATTATTGGTAAATGTGATAATTTCATTTGAGGAAGTTCATACTACAACCCCCTCAATGTGATATGACTCGTTAATGCCATATGTGAGACGTATGAAAGATGGAATAATAATATTATATATTATATTATACTTTAATTCTAATATACATATGTACCATTATGTTTTAAATGCAGAAAAATTTGAAATAGAATTGAAATTAGCGTCCATGCATACATATGACTTACAATCTCCCTGAACGGTGCATTTAATTTAGTATCTCCAAATGTTATGTACAATTATATGTAAATACAAATAATTTATATATATAATATATATGATATCTAAATCATGAATATCAATTTCTAGATAATGGATATTTTACAACCTGAACAACTTTTACTTATAAGAAATTCCTTTTTTACACAAGTAGGAAATATTGACAAAACAACTATTGTTTTCTTCGAAGATTAAATAATGTTTATAACATGGTAATAAGTGATATAAATGGAATAAAAAACTTATAAAATGGATATTATGCAAGTAGAAATTAACATTATTTTATTATTTAGGAGATTAATGAATAAACTGGTCATGTCAGACATGAGGTAAGGGACTTCATCTCAAATTCCTTTAATTGAGGAATATTTTGTTATAATACAAGAAATTATTTCAAACTCTATATAAAAAAGGTTTACATTTCATTTAATTGAAAGGGAAAATTTTTATACAAAGTGTTTTACTAAATGAAAAATAATAAGGATTTTTAAACGTAAGAAGTGGAAACGCCCTTTCAGTCGTCACTTGTCTTATTTGATCTTTAGATTACTTAAAAAGCCTTAGTGTTTTTAAAGAAAAATGAATACTATATACCATTTTTAAATATTTTTTATTGAAATTTCTTATGACAAATAATTTATTATTTCGATATATGGAAATGATATATTGTGACTGAAATAGGGAAATGTTATCTTTCCATTATGCTTGTTTATTTTGTTATGGTTCCTGGTCATTGTCTACGTATTTGGGTGGTTCTGTGACAATCCTAGGGTGGGTGAGCCCGAGATAGATCTCTAATGCATTGGGTATCCTGACAGTGGTAAATGTGAATATTTCTCCTAAGAGATTTAGGAAATATACTTTTATGGGTATTCCAAATATAACACCCTATGTTGCTGTGGTAGCTAAAATGTTTCTATGATTTGGATGTCATAATTTACCTTTATGATTTGTGATTACGTGGTGTTATTCATAAATCATATGATTTCATGTATTATATCAAAGAGCTTATGTTATGTATGTATTGATGAACTAATGTTTTCTTTCTCTGTTTCATAACCCTTACTGATCATTTTATACTCATCCCATGTTTGGAAATGTTTTTCACACATCATAAAGATGAATAGGGTAAATTATGGGATCATGAAAAATTCATGTTGTCTAAAACATGGTAATAGACAGGATTATTTTTTTCAACAATAATTTTTTTTGAAAAAATATGAAAACTGAGGGGAAGTGTCTACCTTTGAATTTTTGAGATGTGATGTAATAGTTGTGGCCTAATTCTTTAATTCTATAAACCTGAAATGATATTCAATGTGAATCATTCCATTAATTCATGATTATATAATGTATAAGTTCGGGTCTTTATATAAATGGATCTGTTATAAGTAATTATTTTTAATCTGGTATATAGAACCAAGGATCAAAATATTTAACATGCCTTTAGTTGTATGTCTTCATGATCAGTACCATTTTCACATGATGTATACACGATCTAGATTATAGACCCCTATATCCAATAATATTTTTATTATATTTTCCTCTTAATCACACACACACATATATATATATTCATCAATGTTTTTGGGAATATATGTATATACACATATAAATATTTATAAACATGATATCAAATTTCCTAGTTAAATAAGACCCCAACCCAATGAAACTTGTGTTGTTTCAATTTATTTATATAATTTATCATTTCCAATTATGTCTTAATCTAGTTAAAAATTTTCATTTAGAATTAATTTATGAAAATAGATTTATAGGTTAATTGTTGGAGGAGCCGAAAAATATCATTTCTCGTCCCTCTATGTGAACCATTGTGTGTGTGAAAACCTTATGTCCTTTATTTAGTTTTAAATAATATTACATGATGGATATGGTAAAGGAAAATCATTTCATGACTGAGCAGAGCCACCCATACAAATTCTTATGATCAGGATGGAGTAATTAAATAGAGAATTGGATGTTATATATTATATTTGGTTTAGAGTTAGTAAGATATACCTATAATTTTATTAAAGATCCCCTTATGTAGTATTTATTGAAGGGACTTCAAAGTGGGTGATTAGTGTTATATGTATGGCATGTCCATTCATGACATTATTGTATTTCATTTATTATTACATTATGCTCTTATTTTAATTTATTTAATTAATTTCCAAGTATTTATGTGTTATTTCAGATTATATACTATTAGTTATACTATTATTTACATTGATATGATAGAATTTTCCCTCCACTATAAAAACATGGGCCCTTGCTGCTAATCATAATTCTCTAGAAGATAGTGATGCATGCAAGGGGCCTTGTGGTGAACCATCTCAGAGAACCATTTTATTATAATTTAGGTCAGTATTTTAGAATGTGGTATTATAGGATAATTTAATATTTTATTACTATTTTAGATATGATATATATGAGTATAAATAATATATTAGATCCTTTAATTGATACTAATCATGTGCATTAAGAAAAATAGTTTAGGTTAGCAGTCCTAGATTGTAGGGAAATGTGATTGTAATTCTTCTATGTGATGTAATAATAGTAAATATATTTATCATTAAGGAATAGACAAGTTGGTGTAGATTTTATTATTTACAATAGATTTCACCAGGTATTTTTATTGGTGGGGGACCATTTATAGATTTATTTCCCCTATCTATCATTTTAGGAAAATGTTATTAAATTTTACTTTCCTTTGAAATATCATGTAGCGTATCATACAAAAAAAATTTCACATGTATTCCAAATGTTTTAATACTTCTAGTATGTAAATAATAATGATCATATATTCTAGTAGTATAAAGAATCAACAAAAAAATTAATTTTTCACGTATATGTTCTTTGTTTAATTCTTCTCAACTGGAATGAAATATATATATATATATATATATATATATTTCTGACATAATTATATGTTAATCTACAATGAAAAATTTGGTATTTATAATAATTACTCATTCCAAATGCATGGGTGTGTCAATGACCCTAATAGGTATGTATTTAACATAATTACCATCTTTTGATACCCCTATATTGTGGTTTATATTTAGGTTCAATTATTTAATATTCTGGTAACAACCTATATATTTTTTCCCTATTAAAACATTAATAGAATTATACTTAACTAAATCACATTATAATTATATGAAAATATTCATCAAGGAAATGTTGTGAAGGGATTATTTTCCCGTGTATGCCATCCTTTGTAGTTGTTTCCATTATTTATGGAAATCTAATAGGGTCACTATGTATTATGATAATCCATACCAAAATGTTTATAGATAATTGGACCTCAAGGGGGTATTACCTTATGCCCATTCTTAATGTGTATCAATTATTTATCTTTTATATATTCATATGATGGACTCATGGGATTACTATATATAAGAATGATAAGAGAGGATCAGATACCAGGTTATCCAATGTTGAATATTTTGTAACCATATAGTTCAATGATATCTTTAATGACATTATAATTGGTTTAATGTATTGTTAGAAACCTTTATTTTAGATGACTTTGTGGACGAATCCTCTTGAGAGGTGATCTTGGAGAGGTTTGACTTCATTACCAAGGTTTTCACACCATTATATAAAGTTATGAAAAATTAATATTAGGGATAGGTGGGAGAACCAGATACCCTTATTTTTAACTAATCAATTATAGGTAGAAATGTGTTTTTATTGAAAGTGGCATACATGAGAGGTTAACCCATGGTTACAGTTTCCTTAATGGAAATGAACATCATTTTATTATCTCTTAATGATAAATGTTATAGCGACCCAAAGCTTGATGTACATAGATATTACATTACTTTTGCGGAATACTTAATACATAACAAAAACACACACACAAGGATCGTAATAGTTTATTATCATTGGAAACTTGGAATATAATATTCTAATCTTGGTGAAATATCTTCAACATATCCCATAAATATCTTCCCTTTTTTTCCTACACAAAACCATTCTTTATATCCTGGGGAAAATAAAACATATAAAGGGAGATATCAAATTCTTAGTATGGGTATTCATGGAGAAAATAAAACAAACCATATACATTTGAACTTCAAAACATGAACATAATATTTAAACATCAAAATCATGGGCAATGTCATATAACATGGCAGTACGTAAGTAATATATCATAAAGAAACATTAATTATGATAAAATAACCTGGGAATAAAACATGTAATTGTGGAAACCATTAAGAACATGTTATGATTTTCATAGTAGACAAGGCATTGCTTCCAATACCATCTTAGTGGACAAAGGCCCTTTCTGAATTGAGTTCACTCCTCGTTTTAGTCCTGTATCACTGAACCTGATTAACTTTCCATTGCATCCATGTCTATCTCATGAGATATAAATATTTACCCAATGCATTAGAGGTAGATATAGGTCCCACCCATATCATAATAAAATCATTCTTAATTGTGCCACAAAATATACATACATCATTCATAATAACCCAATGAATAAAATGGGTTTCATAAACATTATCCCATCATAACATAGTACATATAAAACAATTGGATATAATTTCATTATAAGAAAAGTGAAACAATGTAAATCATAGAGACATTATACATGAAACATACACATATGAAATAATGTATCTTAGATGGAAAATGGTTTTGATAAAACACTTTAAATGAATTCTTGAGGAATATATCCTTTTTTCTTCAAAATAATTATCTTTTCACAAAATTCAATGCAATTTTAAAAGAAATGGATTTTTTTAAAATAGTTATGAAATCATATTGAGTAATTTTCATGAAAATAAGGCGTTATAAAACCATAAAAATCTGTTCATGCCGTATGATTTAAAAAAACATTCTTCTCGTACTATTTCCATTAAAGTCAAAAAGTACCTCATATGGAAAACAAAAGAATGATTCCTTACATACGATGTAGTAAAAGTCAAAAATGGGTAAAAAGGAAATTAATCATACATGAAACCATTTCTAAACAATTGGGACATGGATGACAAATATAACCCTAGTAAATACGTACTAATAAACAATCTCGGATAAAAAGGAGATTGGAAAAGTTATCTCTTACCTTGGGTCTGATATGATTCGTACGTATCTGAACCTCCTATATAATGATTTAAATAATGACATTGACTTATTACAAGAATCATATTAATTATTAAGATATCATATATGGTTAACCTATGACTTTATATTACCTGTTCTTTTGTAAATTCCATGTTAATGTAGTGTTTTGGGTAAATTCGTGTTATTTATCGTACGTGCTTGGACTTGTATTTCATGATATTATTATTACTTATATCATGATTTACTTACTTCCATAATTTAAATCATGATTTATATATTATATATATTCAGTATATATATACATATAAAAGATATATAAATTAATTTAAATACACCGTTCACGGAGACGGTAGGTCATACATATGCATGAACGTTGTTTTACTTTCCTTATTGAATTGAATGTAAGTAAGTAGATGAAATATATATATATACATAAATCCAGTAGAATTATTATGTCATATATTTCATGATTACTTATTATATATATTTATAATCATTCTTGAATTATTAACAAGGAAAATTAATCTCATCGTGTCGTGGAGACGGTAATCTGTACGTATGCATGAGCGATGATATCGTTCCAATATTTATTGAATGGAATTGTAGTGGATGATATAATATATTTGAATAATTATGATGTTATAATAATAATATATAGTAATTAATTACACCATCATACCCATCCAAGTAAGGTGGTAGTGGAAAAACAGATTACACCATGCAATGGAGACGGTATTCCGTACGTACGCACGTGCTGTGATTTCATTTTCCATAGGATGGATAGATGGTGAACTGGGGTTGTTTCATATTTATAATAACATATTATTATATAAGTAATACTGATGTTATTACTCTATAATCAAACAACTAAATAAGGGGAAGTAGAAGAAGATGGAAACATGAAAGAGTTAGTAGAAGAGATTGCCTCTTCCTCGACGAACCTCCTTCAAACGTTTTCATAGGGAACTAGAGATGGTCTTTTGGGAAGACCAAAACCTCTATGATATAACTATAGAGGTTGATAATATGAATTTTCAGGGTTTTTCCGAACTTAAAGTCTCAAAAGGGTGTGAAGAGAAGAGGAAAGGGGTTCCCTTTTTATAAGGGAGGAGAGGGGCACCTTTGGAAAAACTTAAAATAGTATTTTATAATAATGTCATATTCGGTTTATAATAGCTCAAAATTGATTTATTTAAAATATAAAGTTGGTGTGGGTCTAAATAATTTCAACCAATATCTTTTATACAAGTTTAGGTTGCTATATTAACCTTATCATTTAGGTTTTACTCTAAGTTCAATAATTTATCTTTTACCGTGCCTTCTTGTTTTTTACACTATATGGTTAAAACATACTATAACAAGCCAAAAGAACCCCAAGTGGTTCATTATTAATATATATAACCTTATATAAGTCATTTATTCAATCCTTAGATTTTTAGGAATAGAATAAAAATTAATAATATAAATTTTGTCTTCAAAACTATTTTATGTCAATTTTGACACTATTTGGAAATTTATTTTTGTGAAACTCATATAATCATGATTAGTTAGAAAAAAGTTAATTTAATCAATACTAAAAAGTCATATTAACCTAGAAAGTTATTTTAATTCATAAAAAGTCTAAAATTACATTTATTTGGAAATTTAGAACATCAATTATGTAAATATTTCATTAATAAGGTAATTACTGCATCATCATTGTGTCATAAATAAATTAAATTATTTAATTTCGAAAAATTATAAATAAAATATAATTATGTAGGAAATATTTTTTGTCACGAACCAGCCCGGGTCAACCCTGAACCGGGCACCAGAGCCGGTCCGCGGCAAGTCCCGAGGGGCGTTCCCGATCCCCCTGGGATGGCAACAAGTGCCGGGCATCAAAATTAAGCAGGTGGGAACGATTTCAGCCCAAACAAAAGTAAATAGAAAAGAATATATAAACACTAACAGCGGAAAAGAAATAAAAGCCATAGGACCACGTACCTCCATGTGACCTCTCAGGTCACCACCCAACTAGAGAGCAACCTCGCTCCAACATTGAGCGACTCAAACAGAAGACCTGAGCAAGGGAAAACCTGCAACTGAAATGATAATATAGGCGTGAGCATTAAAAATGCCCAGTAGGTAAGCCAAAGTAAACCACTGAATCCAAAAGTTTCCTTTCCCAAGCAATCCATTGACACAGGTTTGAAAAATACAATTATAAAATAGATTTTTCACATTTAAAAATAAACAACATGTTTTCCCCATTTGGAAACCCAACGCACACTATAAATCAATTTCAAAACCATTTCATGTTTTTATAAACAACACCAAATACAGATGATACTACGAATGTGCTAAAAAGGAACAGGTAAACAGTACAGGCTGAAAGCAAACCAGTGAAACAGAAAGTAACCAAGTAATGCAAGATGATAGTAGTGAAAAAGGACACAAGTAACACTATAAGCTGTAAAGAATAACTGAAAGTAAACAATCAAGGTGAACAAGTAACCATGGGTGATCCTAAACATCCCTAGAAAACCCCTGGACGTACTCGGGTTCAGACTACCTGCCGGCGTGGTACTCCATAGTCAATAACCAACTGGCCTCCCTAATAGCCAACCAGTGGCACATCCCTCCTGGCATGTCTACAACTCCAGGGGGTACCAACCCGTCTAATCAGGGTTAGCAAGCAACCGTCACTCGATAATCTACAAGACGCCCAGGAACCCATGGTGGTTTTAGTAACACTGTGTAAGTGGGAGGCCCACGCACGCGTGACTCATCTCACCGCACTTGCCAACCCCTTACACGGACATCGCTACACGACAACCCTCGAAGGGAAGTCCCCTGTAGAGATGCCCTCACAAGTACGCATATATATATATATGTACAATCACTTCACAATTAATAAAGTGCCAACCGAGCCTTCACGTCATTTAATTATCAAAACCACTTCATAAGAATACCTGAAGTCGCCAAGAGAACACTCAGTTTTTTTTACAAAATAAAATGATTTCACACGAGCATTTCATAATATCTTTTTCAAAAACTCAGGCGCTGCTTTTGTATTAAATAAAAGTCCAAACGGGCATATTTTCGTAGATTTATTTTTAAACAAGTTCGATGTGTCTCAAAGAGAGGCGAAAACATTTTGAAACCAAGAACCATTTAGAAAAGTCGAGATTTCGAGAAAATAAAAATAAATGAAAATAAATGGTAACAATTTCAAACACCATCTTCATTTGAGGGAACATCCATGTGTGCACCTGGTGCACCCATGGATGTGTCAACATCCAATGGTGCGTCAAACCTGCAAAGGGGCACGACAACACTTCCGAATGATGCTAAATTTCATAAAACTAACCAGCACATGATAATAAGATCCAAGAGTGATTTTTTACAAAAAGAACACCACTTAAAACAACAAATGATCACATTAGAAAATATAGGCATTTAGTTCCAACCAAGCTGGCAAAGCATAAACAGGTGCATAAAAAGAGGAGCATCCTAAAGTTTATTTTTAATCAAATCTTTTAGCACGAAAACACTACCACAGGTCACTATATAAACAATAAAATGTGCAAAACAACATCTAGTGTACAACTACATTGGCATAAAATATAATTGCTTCAAACTTAATTTTTCGAACAAAAACTATGGATCTTAAATCACCAAAATAATTCACACAGGGATATAATAAACATGAGAATCATGGAAGAAAACCAATTTAAAGTAATTCAAGTACCAACAGAGTGCTTCGAAAAGGAAACAGGTGAATTCGCCTACCTCAAACATGGAGCGGACGCGACGGAACCCCAACAGAAAGTAGAACGATCCTTTGCGGACAACTGCGTACGCTGAACAGTGGAAAAAGTGTACGTCACTCAACCCGCG
This sequence comes from Viscum album, assembly GCA_963277665.1. Taxonomy (NCBI): domain Eukaryota; kingdom Viridiplantae; phylum Streptophyta; class Magnoliopsida; order Santalales; family Viscaceae; genus Viscum; species Viscum album. The sequence continues at coordinate 606,598,122 of OY728129.1, read as the reverse complement.
ACAGAAAAAGGATTATTATAAATTAAATATAAACACCAAGATTCCGTGAAGGAAAAATAAATGAATAAATAAATGAATTAATTAATTAATCAATTAATTAACAAACAAATAAGCAATTAAACAAAGATATAGTTAAATAACACATACAAAAATAATCAAGAGAATAAATAAATAACAATAATAATAATATAATAATAATATAGCAACAACAATAATAATAATAATAATAATAACAAAATAGTAATATAATAATAATAAGAGTAACAATAATATTAACATAATAATAATAATTATTATAATGACATAATACTAATAACAACAATAATAATTATAATAATAATAACATGATAATAATATGATCATAATAATAAAGTAATAATTTAATAATAATTGTAACAATAATAATATAACAATAATATAATAATATTAACATAATAATAATAATAATAACATAAGCATAATAATAATATAATTATGATAATAATAAAAATAGTAATAAAAATAACAACATAATATAATAATAATTAAAACAATAATTAATATATTTATAATAATAATAATAATAATAATAATAATAATAATATAGTATTAATAATAATTTTAATATTGATATAGTAATATTAATGATAATATTAACATAATAATAACATTAATAATAATAGTATAATAATAATAACATAATAATAATAAAAATAAAAATAAATAAAAACAAACAAACAAACAAACTTACAACGGGGGGAGGTTTTGCGGAGCAGGCCGAAACAGGAGGCCGGCGGGAGCAGGGCCGGGACGGCGGCTGGAGGAAGGGAAGGCCGGGACGGCGCAGCGCGCAGGGGATTCGGGAGCCGGACGGAGGTGGGGATCGGGGTCACGCGGGTGTGGCGGTCGGCACGAGGGTAGCGGGGCTGGGCGAGTCGGGACGGCGAGCAGGGGAGAGGAGCAGCAGGGGCGGTGGCTGGGTGCGGCTGATAGGAAAGAGGAGGTGCGGCGCGGGGAAGCCGGGACGGAAGCCGGAGGCGGGCTGAGGGGGGCGGAGCGCCGGAGGGCGGCGGTGCTGGGGTGAGCAGGCGCCAGACAGGGGGGTCGGGATGGCAGCGGGAGTGCCGCTGGAGGAAGTAGGAGGCGCTGGACACTGCGCGGAGGCCGGGAGGCGTTTGTGTGGGGTCATTCGCCGGAGGAGGTGCAAACCAGCGGGTCGCTGGTGGCCGGGAGCGGGCCGCGGGGCAGAGTCGGGCTGAGAGGAGGCCGGCGAGGCGGACAGCGCCGGAGCAGGCGGACGGCAGCGGCGGCGCGCCTGGGCAGAGCGGGGTCGGAACGGGGGCTGGACGGCGGCACAGGGAGGAGGCAAGAGGGGAATCCGGCTGGGCGCGACAAAGGGAAGCGGGGGCGCCGACGGGTGAAGGAGGAAACGAGGGAGGCAGCGCTGGCTGAGACGAGACTGGGGCCGGCGACGGGAGGCAGGCGCGGCAGAGAGGGAGAGAGAGAGAGGGGGCTGCGGGAAGAAAGGAGAGAAGGGAGAGGGGGGGGGTGGCGGCTGGGTAGAATAGGGTAAGGTTAGGGTCAAAATATATATATATATATAATTAATAAACATAATAATAAAAGACTAAATAAGAGAATGAAAACTAATCTTAATAATAATAAAAATTTCTAACAATAATATTAATAAGACCTTATAATAATAATAATAATAAAATGTTATGATAATAATAATCGCTATATAATAATAATAACAACCTTCATAATAATATTAATAATACTTTATAATAATAATTATAACAATAAAATAATTACAGTAAATAAAAGATAGTTAATTATAATAATAACGCAACTCAAATAGTAATAATAATAAAAGGTCAATGTAAAAACCTTAATATTTAAAATGCCGGGTGAACACATAGTCACCCGGGCCAAACGCACGATCACCGCCAGCGATGCGATGACCGCGCAACGGCGTGAAACTGCCGACACAACAAAACCTCGAAAAATTTAAATCAGGACCAAGAAAGAAGAAAAAAAATTATGGACATCTGCGGTCGGGGTGTGACAATTCTCCCCACCACAGACACTTTCTGCCCCCAGAAAGTCACCAGGCCAAAAGTCGGTCAAGATTTAAGTCCATGCCCCATCGGAACTAAAGGAACCAAAGAGAACTGAGAATCTCGGGATGACCTTACTCCACACAGGTCACACCCGACCGATTCAAGAGAAAAAATGAGGTCTGAGGTTGAGGGGAGAACGCGAAGGGTTTCTCCCCACCACAAGAGCTCAACTTGTGCAGGAAAGTTGATCATCTAAATAGACAACCCTAGGAAAATGGAGGGGGGTCGATGCGGGAACTCCCAACCAATTCAAACCAACTCTTATAGCACGAGTGAAAAACAGCACCTTTGCCGAAACGTTGAACCCTCGACCAAAGTCAAAGACCTTCAACACTAGGGAAAATCCATTGAAAAACATTTAACCATTATCAAATTGGAGGAATGATCCACCGAAGTCCACCAAGCATAACCACATCCGACAAAATAACTAAAACGAGGTCAACCCACAGCAGAGTCAAACACACTATTAAGAAGGATACACGATTTCAAATATTACATTCACACGACAAGTCCACTTAGATTTATCATAGAACAAATCCATTGTCACTTTTTAAAAAAAACAACACATTTACATAAACCAGACTACTTGGATTATAATAGAACTAGTCCATGATAACCCTATGGTAAAACAATGAACATACAACAATGTCAAAACTTAACAGCAGAAAAACAAGTACTAAAAAATCTTTATTATTCCACTGCTAACACGGAACACAAAACCTGGACCAAGGCTTCACACCCCTGGGGGCTCCTGACTGTGCGCGATCTTTACCCCGAGACTTGTGGCTGGGGCTCTGATGGCTGAAGCATCTTCTGCCTCACAGTCAGGTACTGACATTCTCCCATCACAGCTTCCTCTTCAAGCGATGCTTCTTGCAAAACTTCTCCAGATGACCCAGACGACCACAACGATGACACGTCTTCGGAGGGTTGCGACAAGACGACTTTAAATTCCTGAAACGACCACACTGAAAGCATACCATCGAACGATCTGATGAACTGGAAGCTGGGACCAAAGGGGATAACTCATTAGGAACAGGTATCTCTGGCGCCTTTTTCTCACCAGAGGGGGAACTCTTACGAACAACAACTGGGGACGCTGAAGTATTAACCACCCGCACACCAGAAACTAACTCAGCCAAGAAAGCTTCCTCCACCAGCTTCTCGAAACAAAGGTCTTTAGAAGGGAGGACTCGCTCCTTGATCTCTGGACGAAGACCCCCAGTGAAAAGAGAGGTCTTCATGAGCTCATGTGATGCTACCTCCGAAGAAAAGGAAAGCAGTTCCTTGAAATGGTCAACATATGCCTTCACCGTCCGTTGACCTTGTTGAATATGCACAAGCTCTCTCTTTTTCTCCAGCTTCACTTCCTCAGGTACAAACCATTGGGTGAAAACAATTCTAAAGACATCCCACGTCATTTCAACTTGCGTCGATGGTGGGGCAACCACCTTCCACTGGTCCAGAGCTGGACCCTCGAACAACTTCATAATTGCACGAACCTTAACATTATCAAGAGTTCCCAACATTCTAAAGGCACGCTCCACTTCCTCGATCCATTCCACTGCCTCTAACGGACCTTGATCACCATGGAGAATAGGCAGAGTCTGAGGAGGACTAAAAGATGGGCATGACATACCCGAATCCTTAGAGACCTTTCTGGGCGGCATTTCCGGAGAGATATATAAAACACAAAGCCAAAACCAACATCAAACCGAAGCAACTTCAATAAAAGCGCTTCATCAAAAACAGTCAGCACAAAGACCAAACAAATACGAACACAACCCAAAACATAATCTCCTCTTTAAAATTCCCTTTTCATTTTTGATTTCAAAACCACCCTTTCTCAAGATAACTTTCCAAAAAACAATCCACTTTCAAACCAAAACATTCCAAAACTGTTTCCCCTTTAAAACCAATTTAGAAAACAAAGTCAAGCATTAAATTTCAAATACACACCCAGGTACTCCCATGACCCGTTACACATGTCTTTATCCACATTCCATTCATACGTGCGTCAACACACACTTTCCATGCATTCTCACACATGTGCAGACGTTCATAAAGAGGAACTGAGGTTTCAACCCAAATCATTCATAACCAATTCCAAGAAAACAACAGATTTCCAAATCAAGCGATTTCAGTTTCAAAACCCATTTCATACATTCAAAGTCTTTTAAAAAAAACCAGTCCAATCTTTCAAAAACTTTTTTTTCATTTCCAATCACGCACTCACACAAACCAAAATGAAAGCAGCAACCAAATTTGCATCAACCACTGAAGTGAGGGACTAGAAGTCACGCTCAACCTGGCGACATGGTAGTGAGCCATGTCTCGAGTCAGCATTGACGACTAGGAGGAATTCAAACCGTGTACTCAGACTCCACATGGGTCACTACTCCATGTGAAATCACGATGTAACGTCAGCTTGCCTCCATTGTCATCTCTCAATCCAAGACAAACCAGAAAAGACAAGGACACAATTCCCGAACTACCCCTGGTAACTCGAAGATCAGTGCGAGCAAGAGTTCGCGACGCTCTTCCCGTACTTACCCCTCGAGTTCCGACAGTACTAATCTCCTTCTACTGAACAACCCAAATAACAAGAACCACCTCTGATACCATTTTTTCACGAACCAGCCCGGGTCGACCCTGAACCGGGCACCCGAGCCGGTCCGCGGCAAGTCCCGAGGGGCGTTCCCGATCCCCCCGGGATGGCAACAAGTGCCGGGCATCAAAATTAAGCAGGTGGGAACGATTTCAGCCAAAACAAAAGTAAATAGAACAGAATATATAAACACTAACAGCGGAAAAGAAATAAAAGCCACAGGACCACGTACCTCCATGTGACCTCTCAGGTCACCACCCAACTAGAGAGAAACCTCACTCCAACACTGAGCGACTCAAACAGAAGACCTGAGCAAGGGAAGACCTGCAACTGAAATGATAATATAGGTGTGAGCATTAAAAATGCCCAGTAGGTAAGCCAAAGTAAACCACTGAATCCAAAAGTTTCCTTTCCCAAGCAATCCGTTGACACAGGTTTGAAAAATACAATTATAAAATAGATTTTTCACATTTAAAAATAAACAACATGTTTTCCCCATTTGGAAACCCAACGCACACTATAAATCAATTTCAAAACCATTTCATGTTTTTATAAACAACACCAAATACAGATGATACTACGACTGTGCTAAAAAGGAACAGGTAAACAGTACAGGCTGAAAGCAAACCAGTGAAACAGAAAGTAACCAAGTATTGCAAGATGATAGTAGTGAAAAAGGACACAAGTAACACTATAAGCTGTAAAGAATAACTGAAAGTAAAAAATCAAGGTGAACAAGTAACCATGGGTGATCCTAAACATCCCTAGAAAACCCCTGGACGTACTCGGGTTCAGACTACCTGCCGGCGTGGTACTCCATAGTCAATAACCAACTGGCCGCCCTAATAGCCAACCAGTGGCACATCCCTCCTGGCCTGTCTACAACTCCAGGGGGTACCAACCCGTCTAATCAGGGTTAGCAAGCAACCGTCACTCGATAATCTACAAGACGCCCAGGAACCCATGGTGGTTTTAGTAACACTGTGTAAGTGGGAGGCCCACGCACGCGTGACTCATCTCACCGCACTTGCCAACCCCTTACACGGACATCGCTACACGACAACCCTCGAAGGGAATTCCCCCTGTAGAGATGACCTCACAAGTACGCATATATATATATATGTACAATCACTTCACAATTAATAAAGTGCCAACCGGGCCTTCACGTCATTTAATTATCAAAACCACTTCATAAGAATACCTGAAGTCGCCAAGCGAACACTCAGTTTTTTTTGACAAAATAAAATGATTTCACACGAGCATTTCATAATATCTTTTTCAAAAACTCAGGCGCTGCTTTTGTATTAAATAAAAGGTCAAACGGGCATATTTTCGTAGATTTCTTTTTAAACAAGTTCGATGTGTCTCAAAGAGAGGCGAAAACATTTTGAAACCAAGAACCATTTAGAAAAGTCGAGATTTCGAGAAAATAAAAAAAAATGAAAATAAATGGTAAAAATTTCAAACACCATCTTCATTTGAGGGCACATCCATGTGTGCACCTGGTGCACCCATGGATGTGTCAACATCCAATGGTGCGTCAAACCTGCAAAGGGGCACGACAACACTTCCGAATGATGCTAAATTTCATAAAACTGACCAGCACAGGATAATAAGATCCAAGAGTGATTTTTTACAAAAAGAACACCACTTAAAACAACCAATGATCACATTAGAAAATATAGGCATTTAGTTCCAACCAAGCTGGCAAAGCATAAACAGCTGCATAAACAGAGGAGCATCCTAAAGTTTATTTTTAATCAAATCATTCAGCACGAAAACACTACCGTAGGTCACTATATAAACAATAAAATGTGCAAAACAACATCTAGTGTACAACTACATAGGCATAAAATATAATTTCTTCAAACTTAATTTTTCGAACAAAAACTATGGATCTTAAATCACCAAAATAAGTCACGCAGGGATATAATAAACATGCGAATCATGGAACAAAACCAATTTGAAGTAATTCAAGTACCAACAGAGTGCTTCAAAAAGGAAATAGGTGAATTCGCCTACCTCAAACATGGAGCGGACGCGACGGAACCCCAACAGAAAGTAGAACGATCTTTCGCGGACAACTGCGTACGCTGAACAGTGGAAAAAGTGTACGTCACTCAACCCGCGACAGAAAAAGGATTATTATAAATTAAATATAAACACCAATATTCCGCAAAGGAAAAATAAATGAATAAATAAATGACTTAATTAATTAATCAATTAATTAATAAACAAATAAGCAATTAAACAAATATATAGTTAAATAACACATACAAAAATAATCAAGAGAATAAATAAATAACAATAATAATAATATAATAATAATATAGCAACAACAACAATAATAATAATAATAATAACAAAATAGTAATATAATAATAATAAGAGTAACAATAATATTAACATAATAATAATTATTATTATAATGACATAATACTAATAACAATAATAATAATTATAATAATAATAACATGATAATAATATGATCATAATAATAAAGTAATAATTTAATAATAATTGTAACAATAATAATATAACAATAATATAATAATATTAACATAATAATAATAATAATAACATAAGCATAATAATAATATAATTATGATAATAATAAAAATAGTAATAAAAATAACAACATAATATAATAATAATTAAAACAATAATAAATATATTTATAATAATAATAATAATAATAATAATAATAATATAGTATTAATAATAATAACATAATAATAATTTTAATATTGATATAGTAATATTAATGATAATATTAACATAATAATAACACTAATAATAATAGTATAATAATAATAATAACATAATAATAATAAAAATAAAAATAAATAAAAACAAACAAACAAACTTACAACGGGGGGAGGTTTTGCGGAGCAGGCCGAAACAGGAGGCCGGTGGGAGCAGGGCCGGGACGGCGGCTGGAGGAAGGGAAGGCCGGGACGGCGCATCGCGCAGGGGATTCGGGAGCCGGACGGAGGTGGGGCTCAGGGTCACGCGGGTGTGGCGGTCGGCACGAGGGTAGCGGGGCTGGGCGAGTCGGGACGGCGAGCAGGGGAGAGGAGCGGTCGGGGCGGTGGCTGGGTGCGGCTGAGAGGAAGGAGGAGGTGCGGCGCAGGGAAGCCGGGACGGAAGCCGTAGGCGGGCTGAGGGGGGCGGAGCGCCGGAGGGCGGCGGTGCTGGGGTGAGCAGGCGCCAGACAGGGGGGTCGGGATGGCGGCGGGAGTGCCGCTGGAGGAAGCAGGAGGCGCTGGACACTGCGCAGAGGCTGGGAGGAGTTTGCGCGGGGTCATTCGCCGGAGGAGGTGCAAACCAGCGGGTCGCTGGTGGCCGGGAGCGGGCCGCGGGGCAGAGTCGGGCTGAGAGGAGGCCGGTGAGGCAGACAGCGCCGGAGCAGGCGGACGGCAGCGGCGGCGCGCCTGGGCAGAGCGGGGTCGGAACGGGGGCTGGACGGCGGCACATGGAGGAGGCAAGAGGGGAAGCCGGCTGGGCGCGGCAAAGGGAAGCGGGGGCGCCGGCGGGTGAAGGAGGAAACGAGGGAGGCAGCGCGGGCTGAGACGAGACTGGGGCCGGCGACGGGAGGCAGGCGCGGCGGAGAGGGAGAGAGAGGGGGCTGCAGGGAGAAATGAGAGAAGGGAGAGGGGGGGGGGGGTGGCGGCTGGGTAGAATAGGGTTAGGTTAGGGTCAAAATATATATATATATATAATTGATAAACATAATAATAAAAGACTAAATAAGAGAATGAAAACTAATCTTAATAATAATAAAAATTTCTAACAATAATATTAATAAGACCTTATAATAATAATAATAATAAAATGTTATGATAATAATAATCGCTTTATAATAATAATAACAACCTTCAAAATAATATTAATAATACTTTATAATAATAATTATAACAATAAAATAATTACAGTAAATAAAAGATAGTTAATTATAATAATAACGCAACTCAAATAGTAATAATAATAAAAGGCCAATGTAAAAACTTTAATATTTAAAATGCTGGGTGAACACATAGTCACCCGGGCCAAACGCACGATCACCGCCAGCGATGCGATGACCGCGCACCGGCACGAAACTGCCGACACAACAAAACCTCGAAAAATTTAAATCAGGACCAAGAAAGAAGAAAAAAAATTACGGACATCCGCGGTCGGGGTGTGACATTTTTATATTTCTAATGAATATTTATAGTCTAATTTATCTTATGTATAACCCTATATTTAAAATGTTTTAGTTATTAAACATTAATTTTAACTATTTTAACCTTTCTTGAAATAAAATAATAATAAATGCACTAATCTAATCCAAGTGGACCTAAAGGGTAATATTTTGTTACTATGTTTTTTTTTGGGTCAAATTACACGTATCCAATAGAATTTTGACATGTTTTAGGGTAATAGTATTATCATTTGTACCATTAATTACCCGATTTACTTTTAACCATTGTAAATAAAAGTAAAAATTTACTATTCACTAAAAACTATTTTTATCTTATTGAACCAAATTTTAGTCCTTGATATTAACCGTCTCTCTCAAAATTTAAAAATTCCCCTCACATTAGCAGTAAAAATACGTTTTATGTAAATTTTCAAATTCTCCTAGGGGGTTGGTAAAAGACGATGAAAAGTTCAATAAAATTTTTATATATATAAAATTATTATAAAATTACTCTAATGAATTAAATTGAACATATATAAGTATTATGAATCAATTTTGACCAAAAATAAATTTATATAAAAAATAATAGTATAAATAAAAATTCGGTTTTTAAATAGTAACCTAGTGTTTTCACTATTCATCAAAAAATGAATGTTTTTTGAAAAATACCAAAAAATCACCCTAGGCTAATTTCGATATTCCGAATCAAAAAATGATTCCCATTTTTAAAAATAAAATTTCAAAAGTGGGTATTACTATTCATAACGGCTAGTTCATAATAATATTATAATAATATCTCATTTTGTGAAACTCGGTAGTGAGTACAAGACACGCTATCGAGGAAGGTTGCTCTGGCGTGCATCACAAGCCTAGAATAGTGTTTGCGTATACTGTAAGCTACCACGGTGTTGTTTGTAGAGAAATCTAATCTTGGTGTAGCGTACAACACAAGACATCAATGTAATTAAAATTAATACTTCTCATTAAATCTCGGGCTGTTACAAATGAATAATGATTTATTGGGTTTTGTGATATATAAAAAATGATTCCATTGATCTCTATTGAAGATCCTATTGTTCGCTTATTTCACCACTTGATTCAATGGGTAGGACACTTCAGGTCTCTGGCACCACGATAATGTGGTTTTTTAATATTCTTAAATATTATAAACAGATGCCACATAATGGGCGGTAATGGAACGAATCATGGGAAATGAAATACAATCAATTTGGAATGTAATATCAGAGGAAGATTAATGCTTAATGAAACTAAAGAGCTGTATAACATGTTCATATTTTCATTTTTGGATGTTGACTTGTGGGATAATGAGTTGGGTGACAGTGGTACGCATCAGTTTCACCTTATATCATTTAAATAGTAAATATGAAAAGTTTTATGTGTGATATCTAGAAAAATGATTTCAATAAGTGATATTGGAATGGTTTTCAAAGAGTTATTGGGAAACTAGAAATTTACCTCTCTGGAAGTAGAGGCATCGAGGATATATCAAGTTTTATGAGATGTTTGAACCATGGTTAGACCAAAAAAGCATTACCATGATACATTATGATTAGAGTTAGGTAATTTCATGGACAACATATTTTTATGTGAACTTGAATCGAATAGATATTTATAGACCTATCAATGTATTCTTATAATACACATAGATTAGAAGTGATCATTCCTCGTATCATTTTTTCTTTTATGTATGTTGAGAGAGTGGAATCTATTTATCAACTTAAGTTAATTGATTTTCCATTTTTTCAGAGAGATACATTGGGAGTTTCTCTAAGTGAACAATAATAAGGTAATATATATAGTGAATATTAATTTTTTTGGTTTTGTATGTTTGGTTAACATCATTGTGTTTAATAAATTTTGAATTTTCTATTGGTGCTGTTTCCATAAATCATGATTGGTCTAGACTGATATTTACCTGGATTCTCACAGGTGTGATATTTTTAAACTATACAATTTTTTATTTATAGTAATGGATAAGAATTGGTTATGGGGATTAAAGATTTATTTTAATGTTGAAATGCTAATGTTTATCATAATGTAGGGAGTACAGTGAGACTAGTTTCTATATGGTTATTTTGAATATAGAATCTATGAATAAATAGAATCGCATAAACATAAATTATTAAATGACTATAAGTTATATGTTCTAATATTGTCTCAGGTGGAGTATGGGTGTAGGGATTGTCACGGGATAGCTTTTAATGATCAATTGTGATTTGATAAAAAAAATTATCACTGTTTGTGTAGTGTAATGAATCCAACATTCTTGAGGTGATGATTTCTCAAGGATATATAATTTAATATAAGTTATAGGATTTGTTGAGAATGATCAAAATGATCATATAAACATTATGATAATGGTTTTTAAAATGTGTTTATTTTGGTTCTTCCTCCAATGGCCCGAAGGCCTCAGATTTTTCTTATGATAAACCCCCTTTGAAGGGAAGAAGGGGGAAACCCGAATAGACTTCAAGACTTAAAACATCCACAACCCGAAGATGAAGAAAATAAAACCAGACTGACACCATGGATCAACCTATCCCCATCATTTAAAAAACATGTAAATCTCTCCACCTTTTTAAGACTGTACGACTAGAAAGGGTCTTGTGTCAAAGAATAGGCCTGATCCGATGGCTGATGAAATACCCTCTCAAACATCAAACTCCATGCAGCCTATATAGGTGAACCACCGGCCTTGAATCCTCCTCTGAGGCATGTTCCTTGTGATCAAGATCAGATGAATCTTCATATCTAAGTTGCGAGTAAACAACCAATAAATTCTGAAGAAACTCCAAGCATGCATAATCTAACACACATTCAAACCAACAACCTTCCATTCTGAAATCCAAAACTAAAATGGGATCAAACCAACACACTCAACAGCTCAGAACCCCTACACCAGAGATGATTCCAGAAGCACCCCACCACAGCAAAAAAAAACTCCAACCACATCCACAGAAACCCGAAAAAGAGTACAATTCAGGGAGAATGAAAATGGAACATCATCACACAGGACTAGAAGAGCCAACAACACCTCAAGGTAAGGTCTCCATTGAGGGGATCGAGGTAGATATGATCCATCAACACCACTCTAGTCTGGAAGCCAGACAAATAAAAACCACAGAAGAACCCAGAACATATTCCTAAACATACGAACCGTAGAAGCAGAGGAACCAACGAGGCAGAATAGCATGCTGAAGAAGACGCCATTTTAAGGACTCCCGTAAAGCAGACACTGCACCAATCCAGAGCACAAAATCCGACGTCTTCCTCCATCCCAAATGCAAAGACCGCAACAAACCACCCAAAATGGATCCATGAAACAACACACCGGCATAGAAACCCATAACCCCCCCGTATCTGGCCAATGCAACGATCTGGAACCACTACTCAGGGATGATGGCTACAGATCCTCGCTAGAGACCCTCCATGACGAACGCTCAGAGCACCGACACCATGGCAAAGCACCGAGGATGAGCTGACCTAGGAAAAAACCAACGAAGCCTCCTGAGATGCGCCGAGAAGCCCAACTATGAAGTCACCGCTAAGAGATGCCGACGTCCGATGTCGACCACCGGAAGCCGATGACGTCGCCGAGAAAACCGGATAAGAAGAAAACGACTCTCGAAGCCAACCACAGATCTCTGAAGCCCGCCGCAGAGAGAACCCGAATCCCGGAGACGAACGAGACTGAGACTGAGAGGTTAGAATGTCACCACACGCTAGATCGTGCAGAAAACCACACTAAGGAGAAGGATCACATCCAACCCCGTGTCGAGAAGAAGCGGCAACAACGGGAAACCCTACCGTTAGCAGTTCCCCTTACGAGTTCATCCCCGTTTAGGTTTTATTTTGGTTCTTTGTTTCTAAAGTACATAACATTCAAGAATAGTCAACATAAAGATGATTGACTTTCATTCATTCAAATAGTTTTATGTGGTTAGTTTAGAACCACATAAATCCCCGTGTTTAGATGATATATGAGTATTGAATGGGTTTTCCAGGTTTTTAATGGAAAATCCAACACAATTAGGATAATTTATATCAAATGGAATTTTACAATTAAATCGAAATAGGGATGGGGAGAAGTGTCATAATATGTGATCAAATACCTCTTTTTGAGAAAACTTCCATGATAATTGTTCAAATTATATTCAAATTATTTGATAATTAAATATATTATTGAATTAATATGGTATTGAAAGTTATATGGAAGGTAATATCCTACAACGAGCAGTTCCATAGTTTAGTTGATGAATGAAATGTTTACATGGTCATGTATCATCATAGACATGATCCGTTAAGCAATGTCTGGGTATGTCATTCAAAATTATGAGTGTTAAATTTTCATATTGTATTATTTACCACATTTTCTATGTATTTTTTATAGTTGTGTTGTGAAAGAGAAATGTAATTCTACCATTTGAGCATGAAATGGTAAACTATGTAGGTCGGTTGATTTTTCCATTATTCACCTTGGATTCATGGGTGTTTTATGTTATAAGTTGGGTATATTTTGATGTCATGTGTTTCATATTGTGTTGGAATCATTTGGAGAATAATATTTTTTATTTATTATAGGATTTGTGATAAATAAATTGAATGAGTTTATGACTATCTGATCATCCAAAAATAGGTTTTTTATATGTGTCATATATACCAATGGACTTATTGTGGGTTTCAAGAATGTACTATAGGAGGAATGGGATGTTGTTCATCTATGAAATATTTACAGTGATCCATTCATGTCATGAATTCCATTCAAAACGTGATTTAGTTTCATTTAATCTATCCTAGCTGATAGAGGTCATGAATTATTTGGATATTACCCAAAGGAATTCACAATGTGAATCAGGTTAACATCATGAATAGGATTTAAATATTGAAAATTATTTACATTGTAAAACATGTGGAGATGGACTTTTAAAAATCCTAAACATGTTCTATACATATTTTGTTTAAATCGGAATCTAAAAGGTCACTCAGGGAGCAACTCAGATGATGCTAATCTCCCTCCATTATTCACTAGTCAAGAAAATATTTGGATCATTTCCAAGGCATTACTGTGTAAGATAAACATATACCCCCTTCTATGTTGTTTACATATTTGTTCCTAATTTTTGGAGTTTCCATTTAGGATTATTTATTGTTTCCACAAGAGCATGTTTTATTTGTATGTATCATAAGGGGTTTTTACTCTACCAAACTATAGGTTATCCCTAGAGGTTGTCTACACTTCCCCACATGCCGATTGGTTTAGGCATGTCAACATAATGATTTTATAATTAATTAATGATTAAATTAATTTCATTATTAGTTAATTTATATTTTTCATTTATTTTCCAAGGAATGTTTTCAAGGGTTCCTAATTTAACTTCTTCTCATTTTCCTATGGATTTTCATCGAGTGATAGGAATTTGGTTACATAACGCATGTTATGACTCATTGGATTTCAATATAAGTTAAACAGTTAAGGATTTAGTAGATGTGCATAGACCGTAATTAGGTTGTGAGATGATTTTTATGATATTCGATGAATGTGTTGGTTTGATAATAAATTAGTGATATTATATGGAGAATTAGATATAAATATATAAATATTTTAATGATACTTAAAGTTACATGGTCTATTATACCAACCATAGAGAATTTTATTAAAATTATTTAGCATTTGTATGCTTCATATTTCACAAGTGGGTCATTTCAAAAATTTAAATTTAACCTATTGATAAATAAAAGAAATTTATTTAAAATAGTAATTAATGTATGAATTATATGGTTCACTAAAAACTCATGTGTGAAAGCTTCAAACATCAAATCATAAATGAGACTAAGGATCCAATGTGGGTTGCCTATGAATATGATTAATCCTAGAGGATCCTCTATATGATTCATCAACTATAAGTTTACCTTTCAGTGACCCATGATATATTCCCTTACATATGGATTGACTTATAGGATCACTATATGGATCACATTATTTACATGAAATGTAACACCCCAAGATTTCATAGTGTGTTATTTCTTCAAAATAATTCAATAACTTGCACTACACGCAACACCGAGTTCAATCAAACCATGACTTACCAAAGGAAAAAGCCATTCAAAAGAGGTTAATAATATTATTGACTAAATTTTAAACTTTATATAATCCTTATAATTTTAGATTCCATATTATGAGTTTCTTAGATATAATGCAAGAACAAATTCATTTTCAGTATTGCACTTTTATCAACTTTTAATAGTGAACCCTTTTTAAATACAATATATTAAACTTTTTGACTAAATGGGGACATCAAAAATTTAAAATGAAACATCCCAAGCTTCCACGGTACGCTTTCTTTGAATAATACAGTAGCGTGTGTTGTACGCAACCTTGAGTTTTAACACACACCACAACTAATCAAACTAGCCGTTATGAATAGTAATACCTACTTTTTGAAATTATATATATTTTATATTTGAAAATGGACTTCATTTTTGGATTCGGAATATCGAATTTAGCCTAAGGTGAAATTATGGTACATTTCGGATAACTTTCATATTTTGATGAATAGTGAAAATTACTAAATTTTAATTAAAAACAACTTTTTTAATCAAAATAATTAATAGTGATAAATTATGAATTTGAGTGGTTTTAAAGTATATTTAGAATATATTTTTACCGTTTAATATAATTTTGGTCATTGGACATAATTTTACAATTAAACCGAACATAAACAAGTGTCAATCTTTTGATAGTTATTACCTCTTAAAAACACGCTTTTTGTTTTGACAGCGGGAATTAATTTTAAATTAATTTCTGCCACTTCTGTGTTTTGAATTTAGAAAAATGGATCCCATATTTGGAATCAGGATGTTCAAATTGTGTAAATAGGTAACTTTTATTTTTAGACATTTTGAATAATTACTGCGGTAAATATTTTATTTACCATGGTTAAGGGTAAATCCGGTAAATGAGGGTTAAAAAAATAATATTATAATAATACTAAATTACCCTAAAACGTGTCTTAAACCTATTGGTTGATACATGGTCGACCATGGGCATCTTTGGGTCTATTTTGGGACCCCATGGATCCACTTGTAAGTGATAATGACACATTATATTAATAAAGTTAAAATAAAAATAAAAAGTGCACAAGCTTACATCTTTTATAAGAACAATTTTTTACATAGGGTTATACATGTTGGATTTTCGATTATAAATATTCATTAGAAAGATAAAAATATTTCCTACATAATGATATTTTATTTATAATTTTTATACATTAAATAAGTTATTTTATTTATGACACAATGATGATGCAGTAATTACTATAATAGTGAAAAATTAAAATAATTGATATTATAAATACCCAAATAATTATAATATGAAACTTTTAATGAATTAAACTAATTTTATATGATAATATGATATATTAGGATTGATTTAATTTACTTTGTTCGAAGTAATCAATCTGTTAGGAGTTTCACAAAAACCAACTATTGAATAGTGTCAAAATTGACATAAAAGAGTTCTTAAAACAAATATTATATTATTAATTGATATTAAATTCCTAAAAATCTAAGGTTCGGCCAAGAGACTTATATTATGATAGGTTAATCATTAATGGACCACTTGGGGGTCTCTTGGGTGTATATAGTAAGTTTATTAACCATAATATATAAAAATACAAAGAGACATTGTAAAAGTGAAACTAATTAACTTAGAGTTAATACTTAAAGATAAGGTTAATATAAGTACCCAAACCTGTCTAAATTCTATTGGTTGAGTGGTTTTCGACCTATCCCCACCTTAACCTTTGAATAGTCAACTTTTGAGCCATTAGAAACCGAATATGAATTTATTATAAATTAATATTTCTAACTTTTCCAAAGGTGCCCCTCACCCCTCTTATAAAAGGGCACTCCTCCTTCTCATTTCTTCACACCTTCAAATCCTTTTGGTTCGGCCAAACTCTGCCCAAATACTCTCCCAACATCCCTCAATACATCCTAGAGGCCTTAGTTTGATCAGAAAGCCAACCTAAGGAGCCCTTTTGATCAAATCAAAAGGAAGAACCCGAAGAAGAGGTAATGATTTCACCACCCTTTTCTAAGTTCATTTCTTCTTCCACTTCTTCTTCCTTTGTTCTTACCATTCTGAAATAATAACTCCAGTATCTCACATATACTGTGATGTTATTATAAATATGGTACAATCATATTCAGTATTCTATCCACCCTTTGAATAACATGTCACCATACGTGCGTACGTACGGCTTACCGTCTCCACGTCGTGGTGTAATTGTTATTCAATATAATATTATTTGGATGGGTATAATAATGATGTGTAACTCATGTAAATAATAAATATAACATGTTAATGATTCTGTATATATGATATACCATCCATTTATATATTATTTTAATATCAAAAGAATGATATTGTCGCTCGTGCGTACGTACGGACTACCGTCTCCACGAACGCGATGAGATTCATTCTCCATCGTATCCATTCAAGTATAATTATCATTTGATGATTTAAAAATGATGTTTAAGGACTGTATATCATTCTGGATATGAATAAGATACAACAACCATGGCTTATGTAACAAAACATATAAAAGAAAATGAGTAAGTTAACTCCCGAAACGATGATAATTCTAAGATATTATTAACAAATCAATGTTAAAAGATCATATATGATATCATATTAATATATATGATTCTTGTATAATTTAATAACAATTATTTCACCATTATACAGGAGGTTAACCTACCCCAACCAAGGAAAAGTACAAGGTAAGGGTTATTTCAAAATCTCTTCATTATCCGAGGTTGTTTATATGTAATAATCTACTGGGATCTCTTTATCATCCACATCCATGTTTCTTAAAAATGTATTTCAAAACATTTTTACTATTTACAAGAATATGGGTTAAAGTCATTTATACCTTTTTTTTGACTTTTTATAAGAGGTTTATAAAGGAATCTTTCCGTCGTTTTCAAAACAAGGTCCTTTTTAACCTTTTCGACAGAATTGAGGTAAGAATGTTTTTTTTAACTTATACGGCGGGTGCGGTTATTTTACGCCGTTATAAAATCTTCAAAGCTTTCCTTAAAAGCTTATAAGAATATTTTCAAAGAAAATGTTTTATTTTATATGGATCTTAAATTATTTCCAAATAAAAGGAGATATTTCTTTAAAAAGAATTTTGATTTCATCTATGTCAACATCCTTTGATGGATTTTAAGATTATTTGAAGTTGATTTATTATGATACAAAACTTCTATATTGTATTGAATGTTATGTGATATGTTTGACTGTGGATGTGCTATTTTTATACCATTCATAGTTTATTGTGAAAGTATTGACATTTCGTATGCTAGTTTTAATACGAATGTTTATGTTATGTTTAAACCTTTTCATATGGGAATGCATTGGACTTAATAAGTGACGGGTGGAGCCCGCTATAGCTCCTCGATGCATCGGTAGGTCTCATGAGACAAACTAGTGTCTTGGCACAAGGCCTTGACAAAATCTTATTTGTAGTCTTGGCACGAGGCCTTGGCTATGTGGTTATGATAGTCTGGCATTATGCATTCCAACATTATGAAAGTGGTTATTTATTTTTGCATGTGATTATTCGATTAGTGGAATATCCATGTGAATAAGTAAATGGCATTATTTCATTTTTATTTATGCCATACCATGTTGAAAGTTCATGTTTAAAAGGCTTTTGTTTTAGTTATACATTGCCTTAAATATTTATTCTTATTGATGAAAGTTTCCGCTATATTGTTATCCTTACTGGGCATTTGAGCTCACCCCTTTTCTATGTTTTATTTTTCCCAGGAAGTGAAGATGTAAGTTATGAATGACCTGCAGGGATATTATAAGGGGATTGTAGTGTGGACTGTGGAAACATTATGTTGTTGTAGTAGTTTTTTATTTTATGATGTAATGTAAAACTTATGAATATATCTAGTGTTTCCAAGGCTACTAAACCAATCGGTCTTTCGAGATTTGATCTTTCTTGTGATCATGCCAATGTTATGTAATAATGCACCGACTCTAGGCAACTAGGGTCGGGGCGTTACAGTTGGTATTAGAGGAAGTTTAGTACAAACCTTGGAAACTAGATTTAGATAAACTCTGATTAGAGCACGTAGACCTAAGATGAACTTTGAGGATTAGTATAGAAGAACTTCCTAGAATTTCGGTATTGTAGAGATTTTGTGAGTTTTCTGAGCAATACATCCCTGTCTGGATACGAGCAGGTAGAGGCGGCTCTGGCACAGATGTACCTAGGGGTAAAACCCGAAAACACCGCTTTGAGCTAGACTCGAACGGGAACTGGTGCACGACAACGGGCCTTGCTGCACTCTTGGTTACGACACTCCCGGGGGATATGCTTAGGATAACTCTCATTTTCATTACAAATCATTTTGAAGGGATTATGAGTATATACTTCCTCAAAGAAAACATTTTTATGATTATGGATAATATCCATAAATAGTTCAATTTATGTTAAGTGTTTTATAAGTATGGGATTATGTATTTTGATTCATAAACTGATCTAGTGTATTCCATTGTTTAGAAATGGCACTCAGTAGAAGGAATGAGAACTCCAGAAATTCACATGATCCAAAGAGGAGGAAGGATCATATCTTTCATGGTCTTAAGCTAGAATTTATAAGAGAAATAGTCTCCCATGTATTATCATCATATGAAGAAATAATATCATGTGTTGATAAGATAAGTAAAGAGTTTACTGAGTCCTATGGCTTTGAAGGGAAGCAAGAGAAGAAAAGGATGGAAGAGAGAAAGATGGATAAAGGGAAGAGGGAAAAGAAGAATTTTCCCATATGTGGTAACTGTGGAAAGAAACACCCTGGAACTTGCCTGAAAGGAATGGGAGTTTGTTATAAGTGTGGAGGAAAAGGGCACAAAGTACGTGACTGCAAGGGTAAGAAAATGGTTTTAAATGTACAATGCTTCATTTGCAAGGAGTTTGGACACTACGCGAACCTATGTCCCAGTCATCAGACTATGCCGCAAATGATGTTATTGGATAATAATCAAGTTATGATACTACCACAGATGAAGAGGAATGATTAGAGTTCTTATGTTGATTATGTCAATTGAGCTTTGTATCAACAATGTACTTGTTATAATAATTATGGAGTATATAAGGATTGTACTGCAGTACTATTTCATTAAGGATTTGAGATTGTGTGGAACAAATAAAAGTGACTCAATAGCAGGATAAATTTTTGGATAATATATGGTTGAGAGAATGATAAACCATAATATGGTTCTGATATAGAGTTAGTGATTTTAGAATAATACATGATTGATTTGGATAAATTATGTTAGATATTCTTGACTACCTTAAAACTGATTAATGATTTGTATATTCCATCATTTTTTTGGGGTTTAAAACATTTTTGGATTGATGAAGTATATACAGCATTCTATATGGAATAGGGGAGCATGAATGTAATCAATAAGGAATATGGTAATTCAAGATGTTTCAGTTTATTAAAAGAATACAAGATGAAGGTATTCATATGCTATTACGGGGTAAAAAGGATCTATATTATGTTTACCTTCCTTATAAATGTTAGACTGTGAGTTTGGACAGAAGTATTTTGGATAGTTCTAGTTTGGATTATTTTGGATTGCCATAAAAGGACAACCCGGAGGTCGGGCGGCAACCCGTCGCGTCCGGCAAGGCTGCGAGACTTGAACCCGCAACCGAAGGGCGACAAGGGTGTATCACCTACCAGTGGACCATGAGATGTCCTGGATTAAATAATGAAGTTTTTATTAAAAGATCATGTAGATGAATTATAAATTCGTTTATTTTGGAACCCTATACGAATAGTGTAAATAGAATTTTTTTTACGTTCTATTATGTTTTAGAGTGAAAGATGAGTTTGTGGTAGAAATTTATTAATGGATAAAACTCTAAAGTATGTATACCTCCTTATGTTCTTAGCCAATCTCATAAATAAATTCCACAACATTAAGAAAAGGAACATAGAACAAAAATGTTGTCCTAGATGGTACCTTAAATCATCACTAATTTATGGCTTTGGGATTGTTGGCCTTTTCATAGCCATGTTCTCTACCACTCTCCATCAGATAATTGATGGTTAGATTTCTCCTCCATATCCATATTTTCCTACATGGATCCCTAGTATGTGTTATTTTCGGTAATCTTCATACTTTCCAATCTTTAGTTTAAATAGAGGCCTCACTAATTCATTTTTCGATGTGGGATTTCAACTAGGATATTTTGAAACGTAAAAAATGTGTTATCCTAATACCCTATGTTTTGTTGAACCGATGGTATTTCAATTCATCATAGATTAATGAATTTAAGGAACTCAATTTTATACTTGTTTGTGATTGATGACCTCAATCACTACCTATAAATATTTACGTTTTTCCTCCGATTATATGTCTCCAATTTCCACCAATGTTCTCCTAATCGAGATCATAATTTGGTGGTGACCCTTTGATTTCTCTTTTCCTCATATTAAGACTAAATTTTAGTAACCCAATTTCCGATGTGGGTTTTCCCACAAATATATTTTCTACTTTCAACCTTTTATTTTCGAAGAACAATTTCAAATTGCGAGGACGCAATTTATTGAAGGAGGGGAGAATGTAACACCCCAAGATTTCATAGTGTGTTATTTCTTCAAAATAATTCAATAACTTGCACTACACGCAACACCGAGTTCAATCAAACCATGACTTACCAAAGGAAAAAGCCATTCAAAAGAGGTTAATAATATTATTGACTAAATTTTAAACTTTATATAATCCTTATAATTTTAGATTCCATATTATGAGTTTCTTAGATATAATGCAAGAACAAATTCATTTTCAGTATTGCACTTTTATCAACTTTTAATAGTGAACCCTTTTTAAATACAATATATTAAACTTTTTGACTAAATGGGGACATCAAAAATTTAAAATGAAACATCCCAAGCTTCCACGGTACGCTTTCTTTGAATAATACAGTAGCGTGTGTTGTACGCAACCTTGAGTTTTAACACACACCACAACTAATCAAACTAGCCGTTATGAATAGTAATACCTACTTTTTGAAATTATATATATTTTATATTTGAAAATGGACTTCATTTTTGGATTCGGAATATCGAATTTAGCCTAAGGTGAAATTTTGGTACATTTCGGATAACTTTCATATTTTGATGAATAGTGAAAATTACTAAATTTTAATTAAAAACAACTTTTTTAATCAAAATAATTAATAGTGATAAATTATGAATTTGAGTGGTTTTAAAGTATATTTAGAATATATTTTTACCGTTTAATATAATGTTGGTCATTGGACATAATTTTACAATTAAACCGAACATAAACAAGTGTCAATCTTTTGATATTTATTACCTCTTAAAAACACGCTTTTTGTTTTGACAGCGGGAATTAATTTTAAATTAATTTCTGCCACTTCTGTGTTTTGAATTTAGAAAAATGGATCCCATATTTGGAATCAGGATGTTCAAATTGTGTAAATAGGTAACTTTTATTTTTAGACATTTTGAATAATTACTGCGGTAAATATTTTATTTACCATGGTTAAGGGTAAATCCGGTAAATGAGGGTTAAAAAAATAATATTATAATAATACTAAATTACCCTAAAACGTGTCTTAAACCTATTGGTTGATACATGGTCGACCATGGGCATCTTTGGGTCTATTTTGGGACCCCATGGATCCACTTGTAAGTGATAATGACACATTATATTAATAAAGTTAAAATAAAAATAAAAAGTGCATAAGCTTACATCTTTTATAAGAACAATTTTTACATAGGGTTATACATGTTGGATTTTCGATTATAAATATTCATTAGAAAGATAAAAAGATTTCCTACATAATGATATTTTATTTATAATTTTTATACATTAAATAAGTTATTTTATTTATGACACAATGATGATGCAGTAATTACTATAATAGTGAAAAATTAAAATAATTGATATTATAAATACCCAAATAATTATAATATGAAACTTTTAATGAATTAAACTAATTTTATATGATAATATGATATATTAGGATTGATGTAATTTACTTTGTTCGAAGTAATCAATCTGTTAGGAGTTTCACAAAAATCAACTATTGAATAGTGTCAAAATTGACATAAAAGAGTTCTTAAAACAAATATTATATTATTAATTGATATTAAATTCCTAAAAATCTAAGGTTCGGACAAGAGACTTATATTATGATAGGTTAATCATTAATGGACCACTTGGGGGTCTCTTGGGTGTATATAGTAAGTTTATTAACCATAATATATAAAAATACAAAGAGACATTGTAAAAGTGAAACTAATTAACTTAGAGTTAATACTTAAAGATAAGGTTAATATAAGTACCCAAACCTGTCTAAATTCTATTGGTTGAGTGGTTTTCGACCTATCCCCACCTTAACCTTTGAATAGTCAACTTTGGAGCCATTAGAAACCGAATATGAATTTATTATAAATTAATATGTCTAACTTTTCCGAAGGTGCCCCTCACCCCTCTTATAAAAGGGCACTCCTCCTTCTCATTTCTTCACACCTTCAAAGCCTTTTGGTTCGGCCAAACTCTGCCCAAATACTCTCCCAACATCCCTCAATACAACCTAGAGGCCTTAGTTTGATCAGAAAGCCAACCTAAGGAGCCCTTTTGATCAAATCAAAAGGAAGAACCCGAAGAAGAGGTAATGATTTCACCACCCTTTTCTAAGTTCATTTCTTCTTCCACTTCTTCTTCCTTTGTTCTTACCATTCTGAAATAATAACTCCAGTATCTCACATATACTGTGATGTTATTATAAATATGGTACAATCATATTCAGTATTCTATCCACCCTTTGAATAACATGTCACCATACGTGCGTACGTACGGCTTACCGTCTCCACGTCGTGGTGTAATTGTTATTCAATATAATATTATTTGGATGGGTATAATAATGATGTGTAACTCATGTAAATAATAAATATAACATGTTAATGATTCTTTATATATGATATACCATCCATTTATATATTATTTTAATATCAAAAGAATGATATTGTCGCTCGTGCGTACGTACGGACTACCGTCTCTACGAACGCGATGAGATTCATTCTCCATCGTATCCATTCAAGTATAATTATCATTTGATGATTTAAAAATGATGTTTAAGGACTGTATATCATTCTGGATATGAATAAGATACAACAACCATGGCTTATGTAACAAAACATATAAAAGAAAATGAGTAAGTTAACTCCCGAAACGATGATAATTCTAAGATATTATTAACAAATCAATGTTAAAAGATCATATATGATATCATATTAATATATATGATTCTTGTATAATTTAATAACAATTATTTCACCATTATACAGGAGGTTAACCTACCCCAACCAAGGAAAAGTACAAGGTAAGGGTTATTTCACAATCTCTTCATTATCCGAGGTTGTTTATATGTAATAATCTACTGGGATCTCTTTATCATCCACATCCATGTTTCTTAAAAATGTATTTCAAAACATTTTTACTATTTACAAGAATATGGGTTAAAGTCATTTATACCTTTTTTTGACTTTTTATAAGAGGTTTATAAAGGAATCTTTCCGTCGTTTTCAAAACAAGGTCCTTTTTAACCTTTTCGACAGAATTGAGGTAAGAATGTTTTTTTTAACTTATACGGCGGGTGCGGTTATTTTACGCCGTTATAAAATCTTCAAAGCTTTCCTTACAAGTTTATAAGAATATTTTCAAAGAAAATGTTTTATTTTATATGGATCTTAAATGATTTCCAAATAAAAGGAGATATTTCTTTAAAAAGAATTTTGATTTCATCTATGTCAACATCCTTTGATGGATTTTAAGATTATTTGAAGTTGATTTATTATGATACAAAACTTCTATATTGTATTGAAAGTTTTGTGATATGTTTGACTGTGGATGTGCTATTTTTATACCATTCATAGTTTATTGTGAAAGTATTGACATTTCGTATGCTAGTTTTAATACGAATGTTTATGTTATGTTTAAACCTTTTCATATGGGAATGCATTGGACTTAATAAGTGACGGGTGGAGCCCGCTATAGCTCCTCGATGCATCGGTAGGTCTCATGAGACAAACTAGTGTCTTGGCACAAGGCCTTGACAAAATCTTATTTGTAGTCTTGGCACGAGGCCTTGGCTATGTGGTTATGATAGTCTGGCATTATGCATTCCAACATTATGAAAGTGGTTATTTATTTTTGCATGTGATTATTCGATTAGTGGAATATCCATGTGAATAAGTAAATGGCATTATTTCATTTTTATTTATGCCATACCATGTTGAAAGTTCATGTTTAAAAGGCTTTTGTTTTAGTTATACATTTCCTTAAATATTTATTCTTATTGATGAAAGTTTCCGCTATATTGTTATCCTTACTGGGCATTTGAGCTCACCCCTTTTCTATGTTTTATTTTTCCCAGGAAGTGAAGATGTAAGTTATGAATGACCTGCAGGGATATTATAAGGGGATTGTAGTGTGGACTGTGGAAACATTATGTTGTTGTAGTAGTTTTTGATTTTATGATGTAATGTAAAACTTATGAATATATCTAGTGTTTCCAAGGCTACTAAACCAATCGGTCTTTCGAGATTTGATCTTTCTTGTGATCATGCCAATGTTATGTAATAATGCACCGACTCTAGGCAACTAGGGTCGGGGCGTTACATGAAACCCCTATGATTGAACATAGGATGCATATACATATGTTATGATCCATAAGATCCTATGTATTTTTCATCATTTTTTACGTATTACTTCCATGGATCTCATATAGTATGCCTTATATAACATACTATTTTTTAGATTACAAAGAGGTATGTCATTTGGTGTTCATGAACATTGAGGATTCGTTGTTGGATATCTATATAAATATTATCAAAGCAGGGCCTAGTGGGTTACATGTTTTTTTCCAAAATTAATATCATGCATTGGGATGTGGGATTGGTAGATATATTAGTTTGTGTATCCTTAGAACCCGTAATAAACTTTCTATCCCTTGAATCTAGGGTTGAAATAGTGTCTTCAGTTGTCTGGACACGCTTAATTTATTATTTGTACATTAACAAGATTTTTGATAAAGTATTTAAGATACCTCAAGGTAATTCATTTGATCCAACTTTTTTTCTAATATATTTTAGTTTTTTATTTGTTAGATACATTAAGGATCTTATTTGGATTCAATTGTTGAGACCACATGTTTGACTAATATCGTCTCACGATACCTAGAAGTATATACTAGGTGTTTTCTTTTAATACTTTATAATTATATCTTTGGGACACCTAGACGTACTTACTAGGATCTGATAATTGAACCCTATTGATTATGATATTCAAGAATGGAATCTTAATTGATTATGAAAATCATTTATTTTGTCTATATGATTATGATTTTCTAGTATATAATCCCTAATGATTGGGGACCTCGAGAAATGGGGATGATTATTCTCTATTTGAATGATTACTTCTCCATAGTGTTGGAAATGGAACTCCACATCATAAATTGATACACATAGATGATTATTCTCTCCCAATAAATTCCTAGGATTATCCCTAGGGTCATCTTGATTCAATAATATTATAATCGCCAAAATTGACTAATAATGGTTTTTTCATCCAATTATATGAATGGAAAACCATAATTTACTCATATACAGAGTGAATTAAATACTAATTTCATAGGGTCCATCTCATTAGGTACTATATGACTATATATTATGCAACCACCTAAGTATTAGGCTCTAGAGCTCAAACATTATAATGGATATTCATGGACTTATTGGTATATCATCCATCTAAAAGACAATTTAATATATATCCAAATATTACAAATAATCACTTATGATAATGATTGCATATTAGTATGAGTGAACCCAGTGATGGGATATTTATCCCCTTACGGTGTCATAGATTTCTCAGATCTATTTCTGGCCGAGGATGAAAAATGTATTTTTACTAGATTAGAGACCAATGTTTCAACTAATAATACATGGATTGAGTGGTATCATATGTAGATCAATTACATTTTCATAGTATGTCCATATATTCTGGGTTATAGACCCATGGATTAACAACTATTTTTTTGATATAGTTCACCTTCATATTATATTTCATTATATATTTTTGTATATTTATATATTTTTAGTTAAGGGAATATATCTATATACACACACTTCTCTCTCACACACACGCACACACACACACACACACATATATATATATGAAATATGGAAATTTTCCCCTTTGAATAGGATCCTACACCTAAGTATTTACCAATTTTCAATTCATTTATTTTATTTATAGTTTTTATTTCTCTCTCGTCTAGGTTGTGAATATTTCAAGATCATGGACCTTTGAAATAGATTTATATATTCATTGTTGGGTTTTCGTACTATGACTATATCAAAACCATATACATGCACCTTGGTATGCATACAAAAATTATGTATTATTTTCTGTTTTATAATTTATTTCTTGATAGATAGGGACGATACCCCTAGTTTCTTTACTGGGTGGAGATACACATGTGGATTATTTCATCTTGTTTAAGTAGTTTATTAGTATTTGGGAGATTAGCCATGTGTTCTAGCTTGATGTTTGTGCGAAAACCCAATACATTTATTTTGATTTTCATGATATACTATTATATATATTATAAGTCAATTTTATAATTAGATATGTATATTTTACACTGAAATTGGAGCAATTATTTTATTAAATTTATTATTACACCGTGCTCTAGTTTAATTTTTTTACTACTTTTGCACTATTTATATGTATTTCATAATATGAAATCTCATAATTTCATGAGTTGTTTACTCTGATACAGGTGAATAGTTTCTCCCCTATCATAATGTAGACATCACAACTAGTTTGTAGCCTCTGGATTTTGGGGATGCATGATTGAGGAATTATGGTGTACTTGTAATTGCCCAGACCTCTCTGGTCCATTCCTTTGTGAAAATGTGGTGTTAGAGGTGTTCTAGATGGATAAGGTGGCTTGAGGTGGGTTTGGGTCGAATTTTAAGGAATGCTAAAGGGTCATAGATTTCGCACAGTTAGCGCACATTTTGCCTAAACCGTGTGGCAAAATCGTAAAAGGCTGGTCTTGGAGATAGTTTCTAACGCACGGTTAGTGCATGGTTTGTCTAACAATGTGGACTAACCATGTGAGGAGTGATTGAAGAGGCAGAAGATAGTGCGTGGTTATCACATGATTTAGAAAACTGTGCGGACTAACCCTGCAGGCACATAATGTTTGATCCTAAAATTGTGGATCTAACTCGTTTTTCCTTTAATCACCTCGTTTATACCCATAAGCGGCCAAAACTCGGGATTATCCTTCCTTGTAGGAAGAAGAACCTCTCCAATACTTTTTGGAGTCGATCTGGAGGCTTCTCTTCTCAAATCGAAGCCGGTTTCTCAAGGTATGCGATCCATTTTGTTGGGTTTCGTACATCTACCTAGATCTACTCCTCCTCTTCTCTCGGGATCATAGATCTATGCCTGTTATGGGTAGATATAACTGTGTGGATGTCGATTATGATGAGATTTGGTCTTGGTTGTGTTAGTAGAAGAGATCTAAGGAGGATTCATGGAGAATCATCCTGGTTTTCTTAGGCGTCCATTGACCGTTGTGGTTCTGTCAAAACCGTTGAGGTAGGGGATTCATGGTTTCTCTAATTGTTTATGTGAAATCATAGATTTATCATGATTTATAAATTTGGATCAGGATAGAATTTACCTAATTAAATACTTGAACCTGATTAAAATAATTCGTTTGATTGCATGTTGATGATTTATACCGTGATAATGGTTTGCCTCTTAATTTTATAGATAGTGTGATATCTATTCCTTTCTTGTTATCATGGGGTTCTTGATACAATTGATAAGGAATGTAAAGCTGTAATTAATTTATAATTAATTATTTAAATACAAAGAGTCATGTAAATTAATCTAGTTGTTTTTGTTGTGGATGTTGTTCCAACTTGGTGTTAATTAAAATGATGCTGATGTAGGTGATTAATTCAGTTGGATAGTAAACCTAAAATCTATTAGTGCTTGATGTTTGAAGGCCTGATGCCTTGTAAAAAGGGCTAAGATCCCAATTTGATATGATTTTTGTTTTTCCTATAGCTTTTTCTATGATGTGACCCTGGAGGGGTGTTGTGATAAGTAGAGGTGTGGAGGCTTTGTGGTTGTGGTAGTGGATGACTCTTAGAGTGGTGAGATGCATCAGTTTAAGCATTTGGGTGTCGGGGAGGACACCAGGAATGATGGAATGGGATGGATGTGGTTGTGGGTTTCTTATTGATTCTTGGTTTCTTATATGATTTACTTTTCCCCACTGCTCAAGGAAGCTGGTCCTGCTTACCCTTCTTCCGAAGGAGGCGAAGACACGCGGGGTATGCCACATGCTTTTCGTGTTTAGACACTAAATATAGAATGGGCCTACGCTCTTTCTATAGGTGAAAAAGTCTCGATGGGTAGTGCGTCTACTCACCATGTTCAGCCCCCTTGTGTTTAGTAGCATAGGTTTCTCTTTTATAATGCCTAGGAATATGGGAATGTAATTTTGCAATGAATGTTTTAATAAATAATTTTAACCAATGGGGTTGGAGTTTTTTGAAATTATTGATGAGGTTGAAAACTTTTGAAAGGACAATGGTTTTTGGATGTGGTGATAATGGAATTAAATGTGGAATTTTTCATGGTTAATTAATATTTGAAGAATTAATTAACATACAGTGGAATTGATAAAAATGGAATGAAGTAATCTAATAAATCCCTTTAAATGTTTGTGTGCTTCTAGGATACCTAGTCTTAGAAGTTGCTTCCTGGAGTCTGAGAGATGTTAGATGCAGTTGTTCCTAATACTAGGTTATTCCCATAGTGTGGTTGTGAGTTATAGTATATTCTTTACATTTTGTGTTTCTATACTCTACTCCACCCTGACAGTAAGGTAAAATGGCACCTCGGGATTTCTGAACACTTGGGTGGGGGGTGTTTTCCCCAACATTGTGATGGGAGGGTGAATAGATGACTACCCCCTTAGACCCCTCTATCTTCTCTTGGTAGATACTAGTTCCATTTGGCACAAAAGTTAGTTTTCCCCATATATTTGTGTAGAGGTCTATAATGGATTTTGGATATTCACACATATATATTCTAGAAATAGTATCCTATGGAATATTATAAGTGTAACTTGTATAGGATGTGATGACTTGAGGATCTTTACTCGGTGTATGTGTTGTAATTGCTTGAGGTATAATACCCGACATATGATACACGTAATGTGAGTTGTGGTGGATCCCAGAAACTACCTAGTTACTTTTGGTTTTTATTATGGTGTGGTGATTAGCCAGTTGTCTATAGGTTATCCTTTGTGGTGCACGTGGTGAAGATTGTGAAGCATAGCTAGGTGTATTAGGGAAAGCCTTTGGAGAGAGATGCACATGACTTATGCTTTTTGGGAAAAGCAGCAAACCAGTGGGGAAGTAGTCGCAGGGTACCCTTGATATTCTGTTCTATATGCTATATTCTTGTATGCATAACTTTGTGAGAGTATCCATGGTGAGGATGGAAACATAGTATACCTTTTTTGGTGACATGTTAGTTTCACTTGTTGTTCACAGTACTTTAGCATTCCTTCTTTACTATTGCACGAGAGGCTTCGGGGAGGACCCTACTGAGTATACTACTATAATCACCCTACATTTATATAAACTATTTTTTAGGTCACATGGAGTAGGTAAAAGATCATGCTGGTTACTACTAGCTTGTGGTTGTAGGAGTTGTTTGGGCTTGTGGTCGTTATTGTTTTTACTTTCTTTTGGGTATGTATAGTTTTCCCTTTCAGTTGTGGTACTTTTTCATGGAATTTCATATATGTACATGGGATTATTTTATATTTCAGTTCTGAGTTGGAGTTGGTTGATGTCTATATTATCTCTCTCTTCTATGTGTGTTCTCTTAGAGGGTAATGCCTCCCATTTGTGTATTAATTATACCCTCAGTGCTTGTCATCAACTCGGGGCCTACTGGACACGAAACTCGGGGTTCATTATCTCCATTTTCACATTGTCGGCCCAGGAGGGGTACAATATGTGGGGAGGACGTCGTGATAGAGTGGTATCAGAGGTCTGGTTGAGGGATAGGATGAAGTTTAGTGTTAGGCACATGTGAGGAAGCATGGGTTGGTATGTCAATGACTTCATTCATGTTTATCAAGTGAGGTAAACACTGGAGACCAGCTGAGACGTAGGCGTTTAGGGCCCCCTATGATCTGATGCAGGGACCTTTGAGTTTTCAATGGCTAAAAAACAAGTTGTCACTAGTTTCAGGGTAGAGACTGAGGAAAGGATCATGCATCATTCTTCTTTGTGCATGTGATTGAATTGGGAGACCTTGGGATATGTTAACCTAAAATGGATAAAAAAAGAAAAAAAATTAATTATTAAATTATGATTCTTCAATATTCCTGGCTTATGAGCTCTACGTGTATGTTATTTTGTAGGTATGGCTCCAGATCGATGTACTCATCAGGTTTGCATAGAAGATTTCCAGCAGGCTATTCCAGCAGGTCGTCACAGGGTAGAGGGTGAAGACGACGAAACTTAGAGGAAGACACTATGAGTGTTTTTGCTCTATAGTCTTCAGATGTACGAGGGATCCATTTCAAATGCATTCACGAAATACTTGTTGGAGGAGGTCACGATAGGCTTCAGTTCGATCCGTGCTCGGAAGGAGAATTGGGTGTCCTTAACTTTGACGATGCTGCATGGAGCAGCAAAGCCGTGGTGGTTCTTGTTCCTCTGGGATCATGAGGAGCCAGTGATCCTATGGGAGGTGTTCCGAGACAAGTTCAGAGTTGAGATCCTTTCCTCAACCACAAAGGTGTCTAGTCGCAAGGATCATCTTACCCTTTGACAGGTGAGATCTAGTGTTCAGGAGTTTGGGATCCATTTCAGAAACCTTTTACGATATTCTTCGGACCTGTTACCAGACGAGGAGGCCATGGTAAGGCATTTCGAGGAGGCTTTCCGTCCATATATCCAGTTCCATGTCACCCCATTTATGTTGAAGACATATCTCGAGGTGCTGGCGAGGGCATAGGTTGTCAAGAGGACTTTGGCCAGGACTGGATCATAACGAGAGGGGAATCATTATGATTCCACATGAAGCTGAGTTGTTGTCCAAGGTCCCTGATTTTCTGGGCAGAAGAGTTCCGTTCAGCAGGGGGTAGTTCCCAGCCCTTCACATCTCGTTTCTCCAGAGGGATCAGAACTCAAGCCTATGTCAAGGGATCATTCACTTTTTTTCTTGAGGTGGTCATGGCCATCAGCAGCAGGAGTGCCCAAACTTTCAGATTGGTCATCTTGCATTGGGCACTATGCTCCAGGTTCCTCCTTTGAGGCAGTTTCGGCCGATGCAGTAGCATCTAGTTGCACCGTCTTTAGATCACCAGAGTGGAGATGGGGTAGGTAGAGGATAGCCCCATGACACTCCTCATCTACAAAGAGCAGAGTGTAGCCGTGGTGGTGGTCTTCATCATGGTCAGAGAGGCCATAGAGGAGGTCGTGGTCAGCTTCATGATCTAGCATTGCCAGCACTAGACAAGCCAGGTGTCGTTCGAGGTACCCTTTTCCTATTTTCTACCATGGTGTATTCCTTGTTTGATTCAGGAGCGACACACTCCTTTAAATCACCAACCCTTGTCCATGCTTTTGGGACTTGAAGTAGAGAGGTTTCTAGTGCCCTTAGCGGTGACAACGCCAGTTGGTGTTCGAGCTGACTTGTTTGAAGTATGTAGAGACTGTGTGCTAGTGTTGGGGAAACACCGCTCATGGGGATATTTCCTATGTTTACAAATAAAACAATATGATGTTATCCTCGGCATGGATTAGATGTATTTGGTGTAAGCTATAGTGGATTGCTTCAGGAAGAAGGTCGTTCTCTTTAGTGCAGATGGAGAGCCAGTGGTGTTTTTTGGTGAGCGAGATCCTCGGATGGGTCATAAGAATGTTCCATCCTTATCATCCTTGATGGCCAAGATGATGCTGAGTTCTTCAGAGGTTCAGCAGTTGGTGTTTCCTCAGGTTGTATTGGAGTACACTGATGTCTTCCCTGAAGAGGTTGTAACATTACCCCCTCGACGAGAGATCGAGTTTGTGATCGAGCTATAACCATTAGATTCTCTTATCTCTATGTCTCCATATAATATGACCCCTTTTGAGCTACGAGAGCTGTGTATACAGCTTCATGGTCTGTTGTAGTGCGGTTTCGTTCAGGCAAGTGTGTTACTGTGGAGTGCACCTATTCTGTTCTTTAAAAAGGCTGACAGTAGTTTACGGTTGTGTCGATTATCGTCACTTAAACAAAGTGACAATAAAGAACCACTTTCAACTTCCAAGTATTGACGATTTATTCGATCTACTGAATGGCGCATGTTGGATCTCAAAGAAGGACTTGTGGTCAGGATATCATTCGATGCCTTTGAAGGATGAGGATATCCTGAAGACGACTTTTCGTTGTCGTTATGGGCATTATGAGTTCGTTGTACTACCATTTGGTGTGATGAATGCTCCAATGTTTTTCATGGGTTTGATGAATGTTGTGTTCTGTCAGTTCCTGGACTAGTTCGTGGTAGTTTTTATCGATGACATCCTTGTGTACTCCACATCTAAAGAAGACCATATAGAGAATCTATGAGCCGTTTCGGGAGTTCTTCGTCGACATCAGCTGTTCGAGAAGTTTTCAAAGTGTGAGTTTTGGGCTCGATAAGTCCATTTCGTGGGGCATGTTGTGTCCCAATAGGGATTAGATGTGGATCCATCAATGATTTAATCAGTTGTGTCTTGAACATCTCCCATGTCAGTGTCAGAGGTGAGAAGTTTCATTGGTCTCGCAGGCTACTATAGGAGGTTTGTAGCCAATTTCTCAATGGTTGTGACTCCTCTGACAGGTTTGACTAGAAATGATCAAGATTTTTATGGACTGATAATTTTCAGGCACCTTTTGAGTATCTAAAGGAAAAGTTAGTAAGTTCTCCAGTTGTTTGTCTTCCAACTGAGGGTGTTCAGTTTGATGTTTTCTATGACACTTCACATCTGGGGTTAGGCTGCATTCTCATGAAGTAGAGGTTAGTTGTTTATTATGGGTCTCTCCATTTGCATCCCCATGAACGCAACTATGCCACCCATGATCATGAGTTGACAGCCATAGTGTTTGCTCTGATGTTTTGGATACATTACCTCATTGGTGAACACTTTGTGGTTTTCACTGATCATAAGAGTTTGAGGTATGTTTTCTCCCAGTGTTACTTGAATGAAAATGTTTATTATATTTATACCCATTTTATATGATGAATTCATTGGACTTATTATGATATATGTGGGGACCTCTATATACCATTAATGCATCACTATGCGTCATTAGAAAAAAATGGGCTTTAGGAAGGCATTACCCTGGTATTTTCAAACGACATGGATGACGACTGGATGATATATTTCAGATGCCCAAAATTAGGAATTACCTCATTATGATAGTATTAATTGATAATTAATGTGATTAAGTTAGTTTTAAAATATCCTTTGTTAAGTATCATGTCTTTATGATCGATTATGTTGATTATGTAATCAAATTTCATTCTTACCATATTATGCTCAAATTTATTTTAATGGAATTAGTTATTTTTGTTATTCTCCAAGAATGATTATTTATTCTTTGATTTTATTACTTACCCTTACTGAGCATCTGATCTCACCCCTTTCTTATATTTTAATTTTTTTCAAGGATTTAGATATTTATATAATGATTGAATTTCTAGGATAATCTATTTGTTTATTAGCATTTCAAAAATAGTTATTATCTTGTAATTCCTTCCAAGTTATAATCAAACTATTATATATGTATACGGTATTCCAATGAAACTAAACTATTCATTAAATTGGGATATGAATTCCATGGTTAAATTTAAATGTAATTAAATAAGTCACCGACTCTAGGCAACTGGGTCGGCGTCTTTATATTATTTGTTTTCAAAATAGGGATTTTGATACATTAATATGGAGATCATAGGTTTAAAAGGTAGATTTAATGAAAAATATTTGGTAGCTTTAGGAAAATGATTGATTTAATTTCCACCTCATGTGATTTTGGTAATACATGATATGATTTTAGAGTTTGGAATTGGCGGAGCACATGTCTTTTTTTTTATAATGTATGAATCTAGAGAAGATGAATCTTGTATTTTGGGTGCCAATCTTAAAGTTTTTTAATCTTTCAAGTTTTAACATTTCACATGCTATGAATGGATTAGAATGTGATTTCTGCCCCTCCTGTAATTTTGTTTTAATTATATTAAAAATAGTATTGGTGGATCTAGTTCATATAGACGTTTTATGGTCCTATGTATTAGTCTATTAGCCTTAGTTTTATGGATGGACTAGTGTGGGTTGGTTTTTATTCGAGACTCAGATGTGAGAAATATTTTGGGTTATTCATTTGATCATATATATATATATTTGAGGTGTATGGAATTATTATCATTTGATGAAAACATTAGGTTCATGGATGTGACTAATTTAGATGAAACCATTTTTGGATTTATGATCATTGATTTTGAAGTAGTTGAATTTTGATGAATTCATTAACAATATATTTCATGGTTTCTCATTATGTGTGGTGGTTATTTTAAAGAATTATCATGACTCTTTTCTTGATGATTTTAATTTTTATCCTTTTGGTGTTTAATCCATGCACTGGATTTTTTTATTTATTATGACATGGAAATACAAAGGTGGTTTATTGGATACAAGGTGGTGTAGTTTTGTGTTAGAACAGTCTGAGAATACTATTGGGATATGTATCTTATAGGGGTCGTAGTGTAATATTATTCTATATAATTGGATGTAAAAACATACTTATCATAGAATTGGACACTAATATAGAGTGACAAAATTTAATAATTGAAAAATTTCCTGGTTGATGTAATCATTGGTAATGGGATACTATGGTTTTGGTCATTGGGATATATAACCCTTTATGATTTTATTGTTATTAGTTCCTTCCACTAGTAGTATTGGGCCATTGTTGTATGGTATTATTTATCGGTTGGAGTTTATATTTTGCATTTTGATACATTAGGATTCTGGTCATTCTACTACTACATATGGTATTTTAGAAAAGGGTTTGTCTTTTTTTATCCAATATATATCAAATTCAACTTATAGGGTGACATATCCTATGTCTCACACTTCTTTAACCCTCTCTATGATCAGTTAGTGATCAACCGTTCTTGAGTATGTACATGTTGTTTTATAATATATGAAATTGTTCAGTTAATTATCATTCTAATTTAATGATTTAATTTAAAATTCATCTCTATTTTTCTTTTATTTATAAATGAATCACGATGGGGGAATATGTGGCTTATTTGGGATAACCAATAATGAAAACATATCACTAATATTTTTATTATTTATTATATTAATTCTTCAGATCTTCTTTGGGTTTGTGGGGAGTTACCTCTATTAAGATGGAAATTATGGTGTTTTTATTGATATTAGTGGTTTCTATGAATGGATAAGAATAAATTGTTCATATACACTTATATTGTTGAATCTTTAGTTTAATTATAATTTTCATGGTTTTTCTACCCATGTGGAACACTATTGTGTCAAAACTGCATAGATGCTTGGGAACCTATTATAGGAATGGGGTATTTAAATGTGATGCTTCATGACATGAACATGATTTTGTATATTGAGAAACATAAATATTAATTGGATGTTTAATATTATTTTACACTAGTGAGTAAACTATATAAAATCATAGATAAATATTACATTATTTTATATGAATATTATAACCATTTTCCAATAATATATGTTTGAGTATTATTTCATTTTTGTTTAAAGGATATATATATAGTAATATTATTTCATGAAGGATATTAAAAATATGTAAAAACCATTCTATTAATTAATTCAATTATTATAAGAAAAATAACATCATCCATTCATCATAAATATGGGTAAATATAACAAAAGAAGACCTGAGCTTAGATGATCTGTAGGGATATAAAAAACAGATATCATTTAATGATTAAATATGTCCAGAAGAAAAAATTTATAATAGTTTTATCATTACTAAATAATTTCATGACTAATTCTCAAATGATCATTCACCAGGAATCATGCAATAATGATTTCACTAAAAAATACAATGTACATATGATTTTAGAATCATGAGTAATCAATCCTGATCTATGAGAACATACAATAGGAATAAGAGGTATGTTTTTGGAATACAAATAAGAATATATAATAATTTTCTTTTTCGAGGTTACAGAATAGGCTATAATAGTTGATTGGGTTTACTCCCCTTCTCATCATTTCCCTAGTCAATGTTCACTCCTATGATAATTTTTGTATAAATTTACCCTTAATAAACTATTTTCACTACCTATTTGTGTTATTATTATGTCATGAAAATTATTATTTACCAAATTCATTGATGAAATATATAATACCCTGCCCAAACCTCACATAATGAAACCATACAAATATGTTCCTCAAGATCCTAAAATATCCAAAAAGCATTGTATTCAAAAAAAATTGAATGAATAATATTTCAAAAACAGAAAGTCATTTTATTAAAGATTATACTATAGATATGAAACATGTTTTATAATTATTTCATAGTTACATAATTAACTTTTGTGATATAAATAAGTTTCATTAAATTATCCTAATAACTTTAGCATCCAAAGTCTCAAAAAAAAAATATGATAATATGCCCAGTGAAAAATATAAATAGATAATAGATATTTACATAATTGAAAATTTCATCTAAGAGAATATTTTACCAATTCATTAAATTCATAGGAAAATAACTTTTATTTAAATGATAATTTTTACTTAATATTCATAGAATATTTAGAATATTATTTTCATTAAAATTAATAATGAATACATTCAATGGAATAGTCAAAAAAATGAATCATTATGATGGTTGTAAAATTCATTATCACTTTATATATTAAAAGATAAAATATTTTTAAGAATTTTGAAAATGTCAAAGAGGACATACATAGATAATTTTTTCATAAAATCATTACATTTATACTATTTTATATAAAGTAAACTTCAATGGAAATTAACCTTTTTAAACATTTCATTAATATGAAATAACATCTACAAAAAAAATTATAATATATATGTAGAATAAAATTTTCATTGACTAAAAATGAACTATGGTTGCATTTCATTTAAAAATATTTATCAATTGATTTAAATTAAGAAAGATAGAAAAATTATATTGACAAATAAATATTAAAATAATAAATAAAGTTAAATAAAATAAATTTATTTTAAATTATATGATATATTTTATTTCATGTTACGGTAATATGACATAGATAATCTTCAAAAGTACTAAAATTATAACAGAAATCACTCACCACATAGATGAATTTTGAATCATTTTCACATCAAAGAAAAAAATTGAAATTTTAAATATCATTATTTTATTATTTTTCATCATATTTAAGTTAAAATTTTTTATATATACACCTAATAAAATTATAGTGGTCCATAAGAAAGTGTATTTCCCAAAGAGAACAATATGTGATGATAAACCATCCCCTCA
The DNA here is from genome assembly GCA_963277665.1 of Viscum album. Classification (NCBI taxonomy): domain Eukaryota; kingdom Viridiplantae; phylum Streptophyta; class Magnoliopsida; order Santalales; family Viscaceae; genus Viscum; species Viscum album. The sequence goes on along the minus strand of OY728129.1, from coordinate 606,559,474 downwards.
TATCACATATTTCTTTGTTCACATTCAAAACCCCTATAAAATGAATATATATTAATTTTACATATGTTATATAATAGTATCAATAAATTTAATTCCATATATGGAATAATTATAATACCTTATAACCAATTTATGAATAATTCATTATTAAACTCAAAAATCACAAAGATAAAAGATTATATTTTCCATAATGTTTGTATTTAGAAGTTATGGATTATCTACATTTATCATTGAAACATTACATAAATAATATTAATATTCTTATTATTACTATATTTAATCAGTATATACACATTCATGACCATTTATATAATGGTATGTTGAATAATAAAACACATAACATCATAAATATAATAATATGGATGTATGAATAGGTGATGTATAATCTTTTTATTGATATTATTAAATAAAGGTAAAAAAATAAATTTACTTTTAGAATCTAAATTAAATAATTAATTTCCTATATATTCATTAAATACATCAAAATATCCAATAATGAATGATGGTGAGGGAAAATGAGTCATATATCTATAAAGTGGAGGTAGACCCCATTATATGTGAGCGATGTTTTAATTTACCATTTTTTGGAGATTATGATAAAAATGGATTCCCTAAAATTTTGAATACATATAAAAATATTAACTATATTTTAATACTAAATATTCTGTGAATACATTATATTTATTGTGGATTGTGAAATAATCATTGAAAGTGACGCACAAGATGATGACTTATTATTTGATAGGCCCCATTTAGATTAATACTTAATCATTGATAGAAAGGTTTTGGGTGTTTAATAAGTGTTTTTGGATGAAGATATGTTAGATAAGAATGAATTAGGGTTGGTATTTGATGATATATATGAACCCATCCTTGAGAAAAATGGATGATATGGGGTTCCCTTTTATTAGGGGGGAAAGGAGAACACATGAACTTTTATAAGTGATTTAAAGATAATATATATAATAATTATTTAAACTTATATTAAAGAACCCATAATATTAATATAGTATGTTACAGGGTCAGGATTAACATATGAAATCTAAATTATTTTTTTAGAGATATATTAAATATCACCTCCCAATTAAACTACTATAAATTTCTTCACTGTAACCTTGATGGTTTGAAATTTTATATGATTACATAATTATAAGATAAGAATAAAAAGGGTGTCTCTAAAATAAGTTTACATGATGATTCAAAATTTTGATTAAAATTTACCAAATTAAATTTATTTAGGTGGTATAATTTTATTTCAATATGAATCCTAAAACACATGAAATACCATTTTTATCAAAATATTTGATTTGAGAATTAAAATCATTTCATGTTGAAATGAAAATAGAATATCTCCATAAAGAATTGTTTTTTTTAAAATAGAAGGTGTTTATATTTATGGACAAATCAATAAAATAATGGATTATTAAAATAATACCATTAATCAAAAATAACAAATAACAGTTTTCTAGTATTAATAAAATTTAACTTATATTCCAAAAAATAAAGCATCAGTTCCAAATTTCATAAACAATGTTTGGAAAAAATTAGTTATTTTCCATAAAATATAATTATATGAACACAACTCATCAAACAAGATAATTATGAGTAATGAGGATATTATAAAACCATGTCACAAAGTTTTAAATTAGTTTTTTAGGTTTTACCCTTACTAAATTTTCAAATCTCTATAATGATTATTATTTATAATTTCTAAATTAAAATGTTTTCTATATAAAAAATTTGAAATGATTGATTCCAAATCTAATAAATTAATTTAATGGTACATTTTTTAGAATTATAAGAGGTAAATTTAAATACAAATGTAATATAAGATGATAACAATTTATTTTTAAACACAAAAATGAACTTATTAAAAATTAAATTATATTGTTGAAACCTATTTATTTAATTAATAAAATTAAAATTAAAGGGGAGTTTTGGTATAATAATATAAAATTTAAATGTTAATAGGTCATTCAAAATAATAATATTTACTAGAATGAATTTACAATTTCATAAAATTGATATTTTTCACTAATCACTTCAAAAAAAATATTTTTCAGAAAAATCTGAAAATATTTTTTAAACCAATAATGACCTGTTGAATTCATAATTTATTTATATTTCCCCAAATAAATTTTTTAAAACAATTATAAATTTGAAATTTTCTCAATGAATCAATGAATATAAAAATATATTTTCCTAAAAACAAATTTTTGAATCATAAAATAATATTTTCAATAAATGGGTGCATATTTATTATGTAATAATAAATAAAATTCCATTAAAGAAAAATAATATAAATATATTTCATAATTTTATTATTATTATTAATAATTCCAATTTAAAATCTAACATATGGTGTTCACATTTAATGAATAATATTTTACAGTATATCATAGTACTAATAAAGTATGATATTGCATATTAAGAAATCTATATAGATTTTTGTTCTATTAAACTAAATTTTTTCCTCATACATTATTCAACAATAAATATATTACATCCTTGAAATTTTAGTATATCTATAATTTGGGTTTATAAATTTAAATTTTCTTTTAATGAAAAACCACATTGTAAATTGGAATAACAAATTTTCTTTCAAAAGTGGATGTTTGAAGAATAAAGGTTTCCAGTATTTACACATAAAAGAATTCTTTGGTAAGAGGATCTATAAAAATACCTGAAAATATGGAAATGGTGGAGAAAATTAATATTATAGGAATAATATTGAATGATATCAAACATGGTCATAAAAATTTTAGTTAAAATAAAATAATAAATCAATAATGGATAACAAAGACAATCAATTATTCAAAAATTAAAATAAAAAGATTATTTATTTTATGATCCATTTCAAATATTTGATGTATTATTAATATATTGATATAGTACATATTATAAAATATACTTATGTTATTAGTTTCCATTTCAAAAGTAAAGTTTCATCATTTTTCTTTTTATCAATATCTACTTATATCACATCTCTTACTCTATGGAATGAATATCCAAAATGAATTTTTCATTCCTCATGAAGTATAATTACATTTTATTAGATATTAAGGTATATAAAATTCATAATATTTATTCCTTATATCAATATATATTTTAAGAAAATAAAACCGGTTAACTCATGTTATGAAATATGGATAAAACATCATATGATGAAAAAATAAATTAATATCTAAACCCTCACAAATAACACATCATATCCCACGCAAAACATTCCATAAAAAGTTAACCATAAGAAACTAGTAAAAAAATTTGGATAAATTCAAAATCCAAATATTATCCAAAATAATTAATCACACATTTTCTATTAGATCATTATTAACATTTATCATCAATCATCTTAATATTGTTCATATTGTATGATACCAATCATAAATTCACCATGATCGTATAGTCTCTTACAACATTCTAATCCATTCTCAAAAAATCCAAAATCACAATAAAACATAAATGGATACATAAATTATTCATTAATTAACTCTAGAGAAACTATAAAATATATACATTAAAACAACAAATGTAATGAACAGTAACATATGTAATTTTTTTCCTCATATCACTAAAAAAATTTATGGTCTAAAAAAATGTCAGTTTTAAATTATCAATATTAATAAAATATTTTCCCTAACTGAATGTAGTTATCAAAATAATAAGAACATATTATTGTTTTCCAATCTCTCAATCATGTGTATTCGAAATATAACCTCCTACTAATGAATTACTATTCTTAATAATTAGTACCGTTAACAAGTCATTCAATATCCTCAATGATAAAATATCATGAAAATACTTATAGATGCTTCTTGATTCATATAACTGTAATATAATTTTCAAAAAAATTCTATAAAAACATTATTTAATCCATGTACATAAGTAATATAATCATGCCACTTCCTTCATTAACCAATAACAATGACTTATAATATTATTAATCAAATATTACATCCTATAATATGTAATATAATTTTTTATGATTAATTAATCATAATTAGATAACATTCACTAACAAATGAATTGTGAAATTAAAAAAATTCAACACATTAATATTTCATTGAACATACCTTCATCGTCAATACTAAATACTTTACTCCAAAATAATTATTGATCCTTAAATCGATCATTCCCCTAAAGAACTAATTTAAAAAATTAATAGATTTTCCACATGAAAAATTCACAATTATGCATATTGGAAGAATTTTTTCATATCCGTTTTCATAACATAAAATTTTATTTTTACTAGTGAATATAAAATTTTATTCCGTAGTTTTCCACACAAATTGTATTTCATATTCATTTAATAATCTCCCTTGATAACATCATTCCACATAACAAACATCATGTAAAATGACTCGGTAATCTATTATAGACATTATAAAATAATATTTCATAATAATTAGACTGTTTTATATTTTTTTTCTAATGAAACTCATCATGGATGATATTATTGATCATACAACAAACTATCTCATTGGGAAAAACCATGAGATTTTTCACTACATAATAAATCAAAATTTAATTTTCAATTAAAAATACATCATATTTCCATCATAATCATCATTAAAATAGTTCCATATAATTAAATACATTTAATAAATCTAAAAGTTTAATATAATCAACAATAAATATTGTTTTTAATATTATAATCATGAAAATAATTTTTATGATGTCAAAATATAGAATCATAATTTTTATTCTGTTACACTTTATATTTTACAAAGTATATACATGGATTTAATCTATTAAAATCAATCATAATGGTTCAATAAAAATTATTAACCCAGTAACATGAATTTAGAGTGTCTAACTAGGGGTTCATTTTAATCCCACTAATTGAGCGCAAGAGAGGATCAGTTAGTTACCGACACACCCATTTCAATTTTATTAATATTATGTGTTTTTATTCCTTAATCGCATCCATATTCTTGTATTCAAATAGGGAAGAATTATTTATGATACCAATCATTATAATTGTTACCAATAATTTATGATGTTATAGTATACATTAACATATCCCATGGAGTTTCCCTAATATTATCTAAAAATAATATCCAATTAAAAATAATTCGGAGTATGATATCATCATTTTGAGTTTATAAAAACACATATAAATATTGTATCATTTTAGATGATTATTCAAAAAGATTCACAGTAATAAAAACCTAACCATCATAGTGTTTTTGTTTTATTGGAGAATAATTTCATAATCATCTTATTTCAAGAGAGATCTTCAACATCTCTAATAATATTCATGTCACATAACACACTTCTTATACATAATCCTTATAAAACTATTCTTCATAACCTATTAAAATTAATAATAATAAATGGTGTGCTCATATTCCCATTACTAGTAAGCACATGGGATATAATTCAAAAAATATTGGTGAAAATGAATATAATGTTATGGGAACGTTGTATTAAAATGGAAAATTAATAACTGATCTATCAATGATCAAATATCATTATTCATGTATTAATATTTTTTCTATAAAAAATAGGAATGAAATATGAGTGTGGAATAATAATTAATCTATCATGATCTATAGAAAAATATTATAAGAATTTGATCTATGATTTCTTATACCATTAATCTTATAAAATTATTTCTTTATTAATTGTTCATGACCAATGATGTAATATCTTATTAGTTTAATTCCCCATTATAATATCTCATCAATAGGGGTTCACTCCCAAGAATATCTAATATAGAAAATATCCCTTATTAAAAGGTTTTAACTTCATAATTCAGTCATTTTTATCAAATTAGATATCATTATTTACCCAATTAGTTTTAGGGATTTATGTAATGAACTATACCCATACAACATGAAAATACACTCAATGTGTTCTACCACATATAGATTTATATAAAGGAATAAAATTTTCACATTTAGAACACAAAAAAGGATGACCAACAAGTTTCATATTAGAGTAAAGAGAAATAAAATAGATGAAACATGCAATGTAAATCCCAGATATAAAAACAAGAAGGATATAAATGATGAAACTAGAAGCATGTTCATGTGACCATCCTTCACCAAAAAATCATATATCTATAATGAAATTTTCCATTAAAACCTGGATTCTATATAATTCAATTAACATTAATTCATTCTTATAAAAGAACATCTACATCTACCTAAAATAAAAATATTTGGTTTGATCACAAATCCAATAATTATATTGCATAAATAATATATACAAGTTCTAGTATCATGAAATAATTTGCTCAATCATTAAAACAAATCATGGATATAATTAATTTTTATTAATTAAAAAAAATTATAGATTCTTTTTTTTCATAATATAATACCACATTATAAAAATAAATTAATATTCCATGTCTGAATAAAGATAGGTTAGCACAAGAAAATAAACCATGGATACACTATAATATATGCATGTATGATATTAACCATTAAAAAATAATCATATGATAGACTAATCAAAAACGACAGAACACATTATATTTTCTCTAAAAAATTTGAACGTGTGTTGTAAATAATTTAAATACCTAATATGTACCTATCTTGATTCTAAAAAATTTAACCTCTAGTGTAATGATTCATATTAATGTGTAAAAACACTATAAAATTACATATAGAAATAGTTAGAAGTATGTTTCCCAGCACACCAATGGTTACCCAATGATCAATGTTTGACTAAATACATTTAAAAACCATGATTTCATGTAATAAATGATTTTCATATCAAATACTATCTATATCGGGATTGAATATACATTTTAATTCCAAAAAACACCATTGAATAATTTCATCCTCCACTCGTTGTGATTATTTCATTTTTTTAAAGTACACAATTGGGAATGCAAATCTATTTCAAAAATTTCATTCCATTAAATAATATTTCATTTTTATTTAATAACCCAAATTCATTGAAATATAATATTGAAATTCTCTAATTAACTTATTTTATAGAGACATTAACCGCAATAATAGTTGAATCCTTGTAAAAATAAAAATCCTATTATTTAAACATGAAGAATGACCTTTATAATACAAGGAATGAGGTAAAACATAAATAGATTGACATAAAACAAAAACTGATCACAATGTGATCGAAATACTCATCAATAATCACTTATGTATCCAATGGTAATGAAGTATCTGAATGAATACTTATGATGGGTGATAAAAAATAATAGTCCTGGGTATTGAATATATAATGGGGTAATGTGGATGAAGGGATATCATTCTAAATACCCCTGAGGAAGACCATGGTTCAATAGGGAGTCCTAAATGTTTAAATGGACAAAAAAATAAGAATGTAGTGAAATAAAACCATAATAGAATTTAATTATTAATATCATAAATCTCCTTAAAAAATTAATTCTAGGAGTTATATAAATGAAAAAAATTCACATTATTTGGTTTAATTTCCCTGATTAATGTTTCCAGGATGAATAAATGTTGTTTAGATTTCAATTATTATCTTTATAAACGACATTGAGTCTTCTAAAAATAGGATTAACAATGTGTAACCTTTTAAAAATTAATATGTCCTCTAAGGAGAACATAGTGGAAGTTCTGCAATACATCACCCAAACAACTCTAAAGTCCTCAAAACCCTATTAAAAAGTACATAAATGTTAATTATAACCCCTTATTACCTAATATTCTAAAATACCATTTGTCCCCATAAATTCCTCAACATCCAATAATAGTTAATTGAAATGGAAATTTCTACCTCATCAATAATTACCTCTACCATAGTACACATATACTTGATTTTTTTATAGAATGACTCCTTTTCTTGATGATCTATAATTAAAATTGGTTGATCAACCTTAGTTGTGTCATGTTAAATGTTTTCATCCATCCATTGAATCAGAATTGTATGATCTAGATGACACATCCTTAGTTTGAAAACATTGAATACCTTATGAGTTTACATCTAGCGAGATGTTATGTTAAAATAATAAACCAGAATTCCAATAAAATTTGGTGTCTCATAGGATCACACAATCATATGTGTCAACATACCCTTATTACATACTTAATGATTTCCCAGGGATGTAAAACATGAATAAATAACCAAACACCCTCCTCAAATGTGAGAAATCAATGATGATGAACCACACGTAATTTCAGATGTCCTTGTTTCATGAACAACCTCTTCTAGTTCGATTAGACATTTTTAGCTGTCACATAAACAAGGACTGATCCTACCCAAAAACGTACACACATCTTTTAGAAGTTCAGGGGAGATATTTAAGGATACATTTATAGCACATCAATGTGTTCCATACTAATCAAATCATGATAAATAATTTTATAGTAATATTTTTCCAAATGATATTTCTATTTATGATAACAATTAAAAAATATAAATTTCAAAAAGTGAATATCCTTAAGAACCCATATAGATTTATATTATTTTCCATCCAAATTTGGATGATATGTCATGCTAAATTTCAATAAGAAATAGATCTCTATTTGAATAATATCCCAATATATATATTTGAGGAATAAGATACTATCAGATAAAATAATAGATGATCTACGTTATTCATACTAACTTCTTAGTCATACATATCCCCATGAAATTCAATATTCATCATCTCTATGATGGGGAGGAAAACATGTTGATTTATAAGATGATCAATTATCAAAAAAATTAAATTCCATCCTACTTGGAGTCTGTGGTAAACCACAATTAAAATCTATAGACATATCATACTATTTCTATACAGGAAAGGATAGGTGTTGTAACAAACATGCAGGTCTCTAGTCCTCAAATATAATTTAATGACTTGTAGGACACCATTATACAAAATCTACAATTAACCATCTCATACCCATCCGACAATACTAACATCACAAATCATGATACATCTTGTATTTCTTATTGTGTACATACCAACAAGGATAAATTCGAATGTAAATAAACTAATAACATCAAAAAATAATAAAAACTATAATGATTCAAAAAAAATAATACCAATTATAATACATGTGTACTCACACATGGTCTCCCCACCATTAAATGTTTCAATTAATCATTGAAACTTAGTTTTATATAATTTCATTAGCTCAAAAATATAATCAAATAACAATTTATCTGTGTGAAATATATGTACAAATATCCAAAAAAATATCATTAAAAAGAAAAACAATTAAAATGAACTAATTATAGTCCATTCCTCAACAATTTCTTTAAATACATGTGTCGATAGATTCCTTTTACATAAATTAGTTACCACATGACCCTTCTTGATAGTATAACCCAAAAAAATCACATTTCAATAGATACTAATATAATAACCACTATTGCATGTTTACACACCCATATGTGAAAATAAAGAACATTATTATATGATAATAATATAAAATAAAAATCTCAAAAAAAATATATGGGGACGCCAAATTTTGAGTACATTCATAATTGTATAAATCAAACGATCATGTTTACAGTAATTATTCTAGTGATGGAATATCTATTGAGATATATAGGGCACCACATGTCTCTCTAACATCAACACACAACCCAAAAACATACCAGAAGAATTATGAAAAAATTTATATCTATAACACTGTTTGAGAAGAATAAAAATGGTTCTCTTTTAACCATTTGTCTAATTCCTAAAAGGATATATGATATTTTTAATTACACTTTATCTTTAAAACCATGTGAATTAATTCAAACATCAGATATGTAATAAGGGTGACTTAATCTACAAACTATCTACAATAACCAACCAACCCCAAAAAGGTTCTGATCTCAAAATATTTTATTAGATTTTCCCAACACATAACTACCTATGTCCTTTTAGGGTCCACTAAGATTTCAATATCAAATATTTTATTCCCCATAAAATTTAATTTAATGATCCAAACTAATATTTGTAAATCTAATGATATATATAATGTTGTATAATATTTTTAATGGGGACATCTAAATAGTCCATCTGCAGCTCTTCTAATTCTTAAAAAACAAAAATATCATCCCACATAATTACTATGATATAGGCTAAGAAATAATGAAATAATTGTTTAATCAATTGCTTAAATTCTAATGGTGTGTATGTGTGACCTAATTTCATAACCAAAAACTAAAAATTAACATAAATGATCTTAAGTTCTATCTTAGGTTAATCCTCATCATGGACTCTCAATTAGTGTCATGATGACTAAATATCGATAATTGAAATCCAATTGACCCATATAAATTGATCAACATGATTGTCAATATTTTTTAAGGGTTATTAAATCTTTACTGGTCACATTATATAATTCATAAAATCCATGAAATGTCTAAGGAATCATTCATCCTTTTTAACAAAAGGTCATGCGATTTACATGGGGACAGTCTATGGTGATTAAATCCATTATTCTTGAGGTCTACATATGGACCCCAAGAAACTATAAATCTATGTGTTCTATTTGCTAATGTAGAATTGAAATGTGAATTGTAATAGGTAAAAGTCCAGTTATAAAATTCACTAATCTTAATAATGATAATCTAGAAAAAAGAATCAGAATGATCTCTGGGTACGCACATACCACAACACGAAGTGGACTTGTCAAACAAGAATAAATGTTATTGATTAATATATCAAATAACATTCATGATATAACCCCCAAAATTAGAGAAAATTTTCCCTACACTCCCAGATCAAGAGTCTCACTCACATTGAGATACATGAGTTATTCCATTAAGAGATAATAGTAGATTGTGATTTTGATAATAAAATATCAAAGGAATAACATTGATGAATAAATCCAAATCAATAATAATGTTTATGATATCATATTTAATCCCCAAAAATTCCAACTCCCTTTTAATGATGACTATCATTACATGGAACATGGTACACATGAAACCGTATTCAGTCCTCTATTAAAATGGTTTCGAAATATGATACATGAATTACAAATACTCTGATCACATGAAAATAATTTATATTAATATAGACCATATAAAATACTTATTATCAACAATATAAAATGTATAATAAACATAGAACATGAAATAAGCACATATCTATAACAATATCTGGCCCTTTTTAGATTCATCAAGTTCATAATCCACCGTATAAATTCATCTAGTTTCAGTTACTCTCTATGAATTCTTATACACATTAATATCAGTCATCAGGACAAAAAAACTCCCCCAAAAATATAATGAATTTGCAATAAATTGTGTGCCAATTATGAGGTTGGATGCATACTTATTTTCATTTCACATCTTTTTATAAACACAACATAAATAGTGAGTTTGTCCAAAATGATTATATGCATTGGGAACCTCGAAATACTTTGTAATTTTTTGACCAGGATTTTAAAACTCCTAGAATATGATCTTCTACCTTACTATAAAATATTTTGAAATTGGTTTTTTTTGGAAAATGGGATAAATTTTCACTTTTTTTATAGAAGATACACCATAGTTAACAAAAAAATGAATCAAAGCACAACCCAAAGTCATTTTTCCAGATATTTTAGCCTATACCAAATAATCCTTATCGATTACCTATAAAAAGAATGAAATTAAAATATTAATTATTTATTAACTAAATATTTTCTATCATCCACATATAAATTATCAATTATTTTATGTAATTATCGGTAAGAATATCCACTAAAACATGTTTAATCCAAGAAAAGTAAGTTGGAAACCCCAGAATATTACATTTCCCTTCATTATGTTCGAAAAATAATAGGAATATTCCAATCCTAAAATAGAGAGATAAAACATATCATTAAATATTTTCATTAAGGAATCTAAAATAATATCTTCATTAAACTTATCATTTACAAATGAATGCAACTATATCCTTCTCAGACCCTTAAGCATGTATATTGAGAAACATACCATGGAGCCTTTTGGAAAATTTAAGAACATATTGATCATGTCAATCCACTAATACCATCCATTATATTATTGGGGCCTTTTTTCACTAAATAATATGGGTTTATTATTTTTCATGAATGCTAAACCATGATCCACTGCTCATACCTAGTTCCCAATACCAACTTGACCTTGTGTATCAATGGTGGTGAGTATATCATACACTAAAGGAGTGTGATCTAGCTTTTTTTCCATGGAAGATGATTCATATATTCCTGTATTGAATTTTTAATGACTCTTATATGAGGAAATTTTATTAAAAACAACGAAATTGATAATAAATTTATGATAAATTCCAATATCAAAACATCAGTCTTCAAATATCTATAATAAATCCTATATTATAGAATGAATACAATGCAATTACTAATTCAGTGAACAAACCATAAAACCATATGAAAATAATATATCTATAAAATTAAACACAAAATATATATTATTTTAACAACTTATACAACCATGTCTCATTTTCAGATTAAATCATGGACCATACATGGTATCTCAGATTCAAAAATGAATGTGATATGGCTAGAACACTCCCACACTTACTATCTGCACTCTAATGTTCCTCATTCCAGCCTAAAAAAGACACTAAACTAAATATTAGATGTGTCACTATACATAAAGTTGTTCATTAACTTGGTTTTAATTTTTAATGATGCAAACTAGTGCAACTAAACAATCTACCAAAATGGGTTTTCAACATGGGGACGTAAAAAATAATGAGGCGAAATGTCTCTTGATGAGACTAAAAAAGAATGACCAAAATGGTTCGTATAATATGTAAGAGAACATATCCGTGATAAATAAATTTTCAAGATAAAGTAAAAAACAATAAAGTTAAAAAAGATTCGACATGAAATTTATCAATGTGTCCAAATGACACCAAAATACAGGATTACTATAAATGTAACGATCAAAGGGATAATGTAACAAATTGTATAATTTTTTTCTCATTACTCGAGTCCTATAAAAATAATATATATAATCTTAATCGAAAATTCTTGCATGAGAGAATAAGTAGTAGTTGGATGCCACCAAATAATTAAAATATGATCTAATATGATGCATCATATTCTCTAGCATTATGAAAAAATAATTCTTATAAAAAAATTATAAATTCAAACAATTTTGTAAAACATTCCTTCTTATCCTAAAAAACATTACATGTTCCAGAAATCATGTAATATATTATGTGTGAAAGTAAAATTCTATGCATATGAAATACAACCCTTGATACGCCATATGGTAATCATGCTAGAAAATAACAATGAGAGTATCATCATGTGATAAAACATTCAGGAGTGAAAAAAACATTTTCGACCTAACCTATTAGAATATATGTTATAGATAAAATGATTTGTAATCCGAGCCAATGTGGATTATAGCTTGTATTACCTCTAGTGATATATCACACAATAATGTGACATTAAACATAATTTTGTATTACATTAAAAATGGGTGACATGTTTATATTCAAATGAAAAAATGTTTACCAAATGTCATATTTTTTAAAAATAAATTTTAAAACCCATGATCACATTTAATAAAAAAATTTTATATAACATCCTTTGAATCAATTTGATTAATAAAATTATTTAAAACATATTCCGTATTGAAGTAGTTCATCGAACACTCATTGCACATAAATATATTTCTAATTAAAACTAATTTAAATACATCTATCCCTACCAATTATCAAATTCGAATATAAAATATTTCATTATTAGTTGATAACCTAATGGAATAGGATTTATAATAAAGAAATTAATGTATTGACACCATATATAGAAAGAAATAACATTAGAATGGGGGAAACATATTCAAATATGAAAATACGGAAAAGAAATAAAATTATATTCCTTAAAAAGAAATGTATTGAGGTAAAACTCCATCATTTTTATTATAATTACACACCAATTATAATATAATCCACAAATTAATTCAACACATCTTCTATGACCAATGTAAATAAATAACCAGAATGTACAATCACTAGGGGGAAGTAACACAACATACATGTGGATTAAATGTTGAAAATAACATTCCATAATGATATAGATCACGGAAAATTTCCCCAGGAGATCCTATGGATTGATATGGTTGCATTCCCATTGAAATGGAAAATGAATCAGGCAGGTAGATATGAAAATAAACCATTGTACTCAATGTATTCCCATAATTAATCTCTTATACATCGTGAATATCATGGGTTACATATAAGAATAAATATGCATCTCATAGGGTTAAATTTTAAAAACTCAAGTAAAGATATAATATATTATTTTCATATTTATTATTATTAAAAAATTGTTTTATTAGATATAAAATATAATGTAATTTTTAAATCAAAATGTAAATAGTTCTAACAAAATTGGTTTCATATATGGATATATATAAATGATTAATTTATGAATTATATATTTTTATGATTAAAATATTAATATAAATTTTTACATTATAATATCAAAATTTAAATAGGTGAAATTTCATTATTTTTTTTGGAAAATATTTATTTAACAAAGAATACTAAAAAAACATCTATATTTAAAAAATTAGTTTATATATTGAAATTCAATTATTTTTAAATTAATAGTATTTAGAAATTAATTTCAATTAAATTATTTTTTTTAGTAATATTTATCTAAATACTTATTATTAATCTAAATTATATTGGTTTTTAGTATATTTTTGTGGTTGGGTTTAATCCTAGTATTTTCTCAATATAGTTTCAAATTTCATAAAATTTATCCACATTATTTGGTTAAAATAAATCCAGATGGGGATTGCTTAAAATTAAATTTAAATATTAAATTTATGTGAATGTTTAATTATTTTCATATGAATATTAATAATAACCATAGTGTTTTTATAAAGTCATCTCTTTTCCATAGAAAATACACTATATGAAAACCATCATTTTCATCACCTGTTTGTTTTTCGTATTACGTTTATATTTTCTACCCATATGGGTTAGATATTTTAAATTTTATTTGACATTTGTAATCAACATACTATATAATTTTTAAAAAATTTACCATAATTTTTGACCAAAATCAATAGTGAATACCGTAAAAATTAATTTCAAAAATTAATGTAAGAATTTATTTACCATGATGTTAAACTAAAAAGATCATTTCTATTATGATATAGAAAAATGTATAAAATATATTTATGAAAATATTTATACCATATACCTTAATGGGTCTATAGTATTTTTTTTATTGGATCGATGTGAATGAAATATGGGTGGAGGCTATTCTTTTAAAAAAAATTAAATTATGCCACTCACCATACTTATAAATGGAAACAACTCTCATCCTATATGGATAAAATCAAAACCCACTAGAATAAAAATTACCTAATAATATAACCAATATAATTATTTAGTCTCATCTTTAAATACAATTTTCTATCGAAAATGAAACCATGGAATTCCTTTAATTAAAACAAAAAATAAGTTACCTCCAGAAGAGGTAACATTTTTCAATGAGTGTTTATATTTGTTTCTTATACCACCCCATAAAATTATAATTAATCTATTTTTATATAAAAATATAATTATTTAGTATATTATTTGATGTTATCTAGATAATTTAGTAACCTATATAATTTTCCTATTTCATCAAGTGGGTAACCAAATTTTCATTCATCGTTATTGCAGACTACCACATCTTGAAACGATATCATTTTTTCTTTCATTTTCAAATATCATGGTTGTTTATGATTATTGATAAAATGTATTTAAATGATATTTATAACATATTATTTATTATTTATTAATTATTTAGATATAACTTTAATAACATTCCATAATTTAGGGGATATGTTAACTTCACATAGGTGTAAAGTATACTACTACCTCAAAAAGTGATGTAATTCATCATTCACTAACTCTTAACATTGAATGTAATAAGGATAATTATAATTAACATTTTTGGTGTGTATTAAATTATTTTTATATTACATACATATTTTAATTAAAAAGTTTTACTATTTCATTTTATTTCATTCCTTTTCACTCATTAAAAATTTAAAAATTCATTCACGTATGTGTGGACTACCACCTTCATGAGGTGATATGACCATATTTTCATCTCTAGAAAACATTTATGATATATATAATTTTATTTAAGGAAATATATATAAATTATATTATCATAATTCTAGAAATATGAAATATTACATACCACATTCAAACATGTGTAATGGAAAATGGAAAGATCATTCATCCAAACATTAGAAGTACCATTAAAATGGTGGTAAAGTAATTCAATTCTCAAAAAAATTATTCATGATTGATTTTAAAAGTTAAAATTATATATAAATATGATATTTTTTTGAATTTTATTCTTTTTAATATGTGTATTTTATTAACATTTTGAACATTTCAATCTTACAAAATATTTTGATACATAATCTAAATAATGTCAAAAAACAACTGAAATAAAAATTATTGATTTAAAAATTGTATATATCTTGGTAATATGTACAATAAAGATAAAAAACCAAAAATAAGGTCAATGGAAATTATATAATTAACATATGTTTATGATTTTATAAAATTAATAAACACCTAACAAGATGGACTCAAGCTATTGGATTTCATCTAGGATAAATTTTTTTGGGTCATATTTTTATGTTATGCACATATATTATTTTAGACGTGTATATAAAACACCATTTAAATGTTACATAATTAGATTTTCTAGTATATTGTTATTTCAAATTTTTTATTTTTATTATTTCATGGGGAATATGGTGTAAATACTTACAATTTAATAAAGGAATTTTGTTTTAAAAATTTCTTATAATTTTTTCCATCAAATGCATTATTTTACAATTACATGTTCATTTTTACCAAAAATATTATATCGACAAAAAAAATTTATAATAAAAATTCCATTTCTCTAGTTTTTTTTATTTATGAGTATTTATTATTTTTTTATACTGAATTTCTTGACTAACTATTTGACAATAATGTCATATTCTTATCGTACATGGTGATAATTAATTTTTCCCATTATTGTGGATATTATTTTATTTCTATATTATTTTGAATGATATAATTTATTTAAAATAAAAATCTCACTTTCAATTTATTTTTGTATTTTTTTAATGAAAATGGATTTTAAATAAAATTTTTATCTTTATATCTAATTGTTATTTTCATATGAGATTAAAATATTTTTTCAAAAAATTTATACTGAAAATGTTAAACAATAAAATATTTTACACAAGTTTTCTTTCATGGGAATTATATATAAGATGTACAAAAATAGAACTAGTTAATATCATTATAGATAATATTATTTTTGAAACATTATTTAACTCTGATGCATTGTGTATTGATTATGTTACCTGAAAAATTCTACTGAAATTTGGAAATATAGTTATTCAATTTTTTTTGGGTTTTTATGCGTTATATCAGGATTCTATGAGAACGTATTGAATGGAACCCACATTAATTTTTAAATTTTTTCAAAATAAAATATTAATGATCCTTTTAAAATAATGATAATTCAATTTATAGTTAAAAGGATATGTTTTTGAAAAAAAATTATTCATGGCCTTTCGTGTTTTCCACTATAATAATAGTTTGAAATTTTTACATCCCTCAGTGATATTTCTGTTATTATCTCATGTAATCAAATTTTTTTCATTGTTTTTAATAATGGGTAAGATAAAATAAGAGTTCATGTTGAATTTTGTGATAAATATTATTTAAAATCATTTTAATTTATTAAATAATTAATATGTTTTTAAAATATACAGTGATTGAATTTTTCCCCTATTATTATATAAAGAAAAATCCTTCTTATATTACATAATAATGAATATAGTCCATAAATCACTTCCTTTCCCATTAAGGATCTTTTTATGTTTAGATCCATAGATAATTTAGACATAATACATTCATAACATTACACATTAATACAGAGTGGATACCATAAATACAGTAATCATTTTTTCCAAAATATTAAACTTTTCATATATAACATGATTTTATTTGACCATTCACCAATCATTTAAATTGGATTCCTTCTTTATCCTAAAAATCATTATAACTTTTGAAAATCATTTTAAAACATGGGATGAGCACAAAAATCTCAGTAAGGGTTATGAAAATATGTAATTAAAATTTTAATCTATGATTACTTGTAAAATATTAAAACCTTTTCAAAATATGTACATGTAACCAATATATCATTAATTTTTGTTACATGACATTTCCACTAGATCCCCAAAAATTATAAGAACCTAAATAGAACAATTAAATAATATTGGGGCATTACTTACATAATATTGTAACCTTCTCGACTACCTTATAATTTGTAACCCTCATATCTACCTTACAATTTGTGTAACTATCACAGGTACACATTGAGTAACCATATGACTGACCTCCAACATACAGATACCCAATGAATTTGAGTGAGATATTGGTCCCACACTTCATCGTAATCAATTCCAATGAACTAGAACATAAACATACATCTTGAATAATTGCCTAAAAATTACATTTGAGTTATGTAAAACTGGATTTTAAATGAGGATTTTAAAATAAAAGCCCCTTACATAAATCATATAATTGAAGTTACAGTAGATTTTATAGGTATATAAACTATAAATGCACATAATTAAACATAATATAAACAAAAAACATCACGCAAATAATTTCTATACCATATAAATAACGAAGTAGATGTTTAACCTAATTAATGGAAATCAAATTAATAATTACATCATCTACGTTTCATTTTAATTAAAATGTGTTTAATACTACTATATAATGGATAATGAGTGTTATTAATATCTTAATGGAATATATTAATGTTTATAACATCTTATATTATAATTTTATGACATTATTTGACACATTTATTTGTAATATTATGGTATTTACACTATTTTTGGGTGTGTTCTTTACATGATTTCCATGATTATTTCATGATGGATATTATATTCAATTGGAAGTGAAAATCCAGAAATAGAATCGAGTTGTATTTTAATATTTCGTGAACCATAAATTATACCATTCATCCTTTTGAATTTGGACTTGATGAAGATTCATGAGTAAAAACATGATTGATATTTGTTTTGGTTATTTTGGAGATACTTCTATCGTAAAGATCTCATTTTATTTTATAAATTAATTTCATGTGTGAAAAATAATTCTAAAAATGTATATAAGTTATAATACATAAATTGTAATTTATTTCAATTAGAAAAATGGTTTCATGGATAGTCTTGTTGAATGTAAATGAAATTGAAATCACATCGTCCATGATTTTGGTAAATCGACCCATCAGAGACAGTGTATTAATTTCCTAAAAAATGGGAGACAATAATAAAAATAATGGTGATTTTTCAAAAAAACATGGTGAAATACATAATATTTATGATATTGGATCATTAATTCATCTTGGATAAGGGTAGTTGAGCAACTAATAAGTATATAAATAAAATTAAAAGAATATAAATAAAAAAAGTTGATGTTTACAACTTGATCTATTATCCTTGTGATCCTTAATAAATCCATTCGTTTTGGCCATTTAGTGAGACTAGAAGATATAAGAATTAGGGAAGTGCCTTGTTAAGAGAATTTTTTAGAACATAGGTAAGGATCATGGTTTGATAGGGGTGTAAGGAAGAGGGGAATGATGGGGGTATTTATAGTTGATGAGAGGATGTATTTTTCATTATTTTAATCATTATTTTTATATTTTTCCTTGGAGTATGAATAATATTAATTCATTTGACCTTATATAGTAACAATGGAATGTGTGGTTTAACCAAGTAGTATTAAATGAGTATTTATGTCATAAATACTATATTTAACTGCTAATTTGAATATACGGTATTTTACCATATTTCACTATTTGTAAAAAATTCAATAATTTTAGGAAAATCCCAAAAACTAACCCCTTACCATATATTAATGTTTAGAATTCAAAAAAAAACTCCATTTTTTGAAAATAATTTTCAAAATATTATAAATTTATTTTTTAAAAAAATTTATAATTTATTATAGACATTACAATTTTAATATAATAGCTTCATTTATATCACATTGAAAAATTAAAAAATGTAATTTACATAAATACATAAAAAATAAAATAATAGTACAATCAAATATTAATTAGGGTCATATTACAATCCACAAGGTTATGTTAACATTCCGGAAAAATCAAGTTGGCTCTATCTGACTCCAAATAACTTACTGAACACAATTGTAAAGGACTGTTTTTTGAAATTGTAATCATTGAAGAGGAAAAATTCTTTTTAAAGGACTGTTATAAATATCTTCTTAAAAAAATTCTTGAATTTAAATTATTTATATTTTAACCATGGGGTGTTACATTATCCTCACCTTCAGGAAATTGTATCCACAAAATTTTATTTACTTATAAAACAGGCGAGGGTACCTTTCCCTCGTAGCAGTTTTAGAAACCCATGTTGTTTCTTAAACCATGTGGTTTCTTCACAGAACCATTAACTGTTGGAATGTCTTATTCTTCCATACATGCTCTCATTAATCAAGAATATAACCTAGTATTTCTTTATAATAAAGGTTCTCTTCCAACTGAACTGCTTCTAGGATCAAGACAAGGGTTGAATCTAGCACATGCTTTCTCCACATCAAAACATGAAAAACATTATGTCCTTGACAAAAACATAGAGGTAAAGTGACTTATTAGGTGGATGGTCTGACATTATCTATAATATCTTATGGAATGATGAACTGCAGAATCAGCTATCCATTCTTACCAAAACACATCACACTTTTCCAAGGAAGTATTTGAAGTGAAACATGGTCACCTACCTCGAAAGAGAAGTAATTCCTTCTATTATCTGCATAACATTAATGAATTCTCTATGTTGTATTATTCTGTTATTGTATCATCTTCACATTCTCTTCCACTTCCTCTAATAATTATGGCTCCATCGATAATGTAATGGCTCGAACCTCTCCGGCCCATTCCTTTTTCAAAAAGAAGGTCATGAAGTGTTCTTCAGGGTAAAATGGACTTTTCCTACACTTTTCATAATTTTGAAACTACACGCCTTATAGTGTGAGTACAGGCCATGTACCCACTCTCCAGTTATACCCCGTGTTGAAGGTTGTGTCATTTCCATGTGAAATAAATGGATACATGTCGTGTACCCCATACTACATGCCGTGTAGTCCCTCCCCACATACGTGTTACCCTCAAACCGTGTGTTGACCAGTCAACAGTAATATGCCATGTTGGAGTCATTTCCTTTCTGCATGAAATAAATTATTGCATGCCATGTATCAAATACTACACGCCGTGTAGTCCCTCCCCGCGTATGCGTTACCTTCAAACTGTGTGTTGACCAGTCAACGGTCATGTGATGCGTTGAAGGCCGTGTTGGAAGCCGCATGGTGACCGTGTGAAATGGCCGAGTACACACCATGTACAATAAAGTACACATTGTGTAATTTGATTCAAGCCTATAACATGAAGGGTCCCCTCTTCCATTTCAACTCACTCCTCCCCCCCCCCCATTCCTCTAAGTAGAGCTCTCCCAAGAGACCCGAAGACTCTTTTCTTCCATTACTTATTCATCCTTGCTCCGATTTACGATCATTCAGCGGACACAGTATCGTAACGACGAGGTGGAACATCTGAGCATGGATCCATTGTCTTTCCTTCAGCCTTTCCTTTCCAACTTCCACCCGAGGAGGTTTTTCCGGGATTCGACAGAACTGACGGACGCCGACGGACATCTTCTAATATTGATCTGGGGGAGCATTGTGACCAGAACCTGTTGAGGTAGCGATCTTAACTCCATCTATCTAAATTGTGCATCATGCGGGGTGGTTATCCTCTTGTTTTCATGAGAACTGGTTGAACCATTAAATGAAGATAATAACTGGTTAAAGAACGGAGATGGAGAAGTTGTTATGTTTATCGTTATATCATGGGTTATTATGTTGTAAATTGAATAGGATTATTCCTTCTAAAAATCACGATTGTTGGGGGCCTTTGTGTGCACAAATAAATATTTCCATATCTTTCAAGACTGTTTTTTTTGAATGGAACTTTGTTGAACGTGAAATTTGGTTAATCACGTAAATTTGGCAGATTTAAAATCTATAACCCTTGTGCGATCACCCTGGTCGAACAAAATGGAATAATGAACATGTGGGTGTTGGCTTGGATATGTGGCATGTGATGGAGGTGTTTTTATTGGTTTTTGTGGATCGAGTGAGATGCAGGTCTGCGATTGTCTTGGTTGTGGGTTGGTGTGAATGCTATGTTAGTGATAGGCAGCGGGGATACGATAAATGGTTTCAAGGGGTGATGATGTATGGTGTGGTTGTGGTTATGGTGGTTGGTAGCGGGGGTGTAGGGATGGGATTGAATTTGAACGAACTATGGGTTGTGAATTACAAATAAAAACTGGAAGAGTTAATAAATGGGGCAGGGTACCCAATACTCTTGTTCATATATACTACTACCTGTTGTGATTGTGTTTTTGGTGAGTTTAGCTGGTGAGGTTGGGTGGATATAATTTCTTGCTAGGATTCTTCTGTTGTTCACACGAGACATTAGGATGTCTCCCCACTTGTGCATGAGATCATTATGTTTCCCTACCGAGTATACATGTATTATCACCCTACATTTACTTTCAGGTTTCCAGGAGGACTACTAGGGCCGTGCAGGACCCTAATAGTTGGGATAGTTGGAGTTGTTGTAGTTGTTGTACTCTTGTTTCTTTTAGTATTGTACTTTTGAGCTTTCATGTACTTGTAACTTGTTTCAGAACTATTTAAACATGCATGTGGGATTTGTTTGGGTTTATTTCTATATACTTGTTCTTTTCCATTTTGGTGATTGACTTGTCTTATTTCCCGATTTAAATATTAAAAAGGGTAATGCCTCCCATAGTTGTGAAAACTCATACCCTTGGTGCTAGTCGCCATCACGGGGCCTACTGGAGGCGTGACTCGGGGGTCATTATATCCCTATCACCATTGCCAGCTTAGGAGGGGCTTCTTTGGTGTTAGGGGGTCGTGACAGAATTTTATCGAAGGTGATGGTTGAGATATAGGATGGATTCTAGAGTTAGGAACATTGAGAATTGCTTGGGATGGTAGGCTAACATTGTTGGTTAATCTTGCTGCATGACATAGGCTAGTGAAGACCGGCTAGGACACGAGATTTTAGGTCCCCCCGTGATCCGATGTAAGGACTCTGAGTCTACCGAACGACCAAGTGAGACTGCATTGATTACTGGGTAGAGACACTAGGGAAGGTACATACATCATCATGATTGTGTTTTACTTGATTTGGGATTTCTAGGAATGAAATTTATTAAATTGATAAAATAAAACCTTGATAAATTCCTTGCTGCATGGGCTTAGGAATACTTGTTTACCATACTGCTACAGCACCTGGACGTCATCCCCGAGTGACTGAGACAGTCGAGGCCAAGCAGATTCAGGCGGTCGATGAGTTGAGGATTGACCGAGAGTAGGAAGATAGCCAGTGGTAGAAGACTCTCTGTTCTTTCCAGCGGGAAACCCTCACGAAGTATGAGGGTTGTACTTCGGATACGGAGACTTAGGGGTGTCTTGACGAGCTAGGGATCGCTTTTACCTTGATCTGTTCTCTGAGGGAGTATTGGGATCCCCTAACAGTCACTCAGCTGAGGGGTGTGGCGTGACAGTGGTGGACCCTCTACCTCAGAGAGATGATAGAGGTAAAGGTTCCGTGGGATGACTTTGAGAAAGAATTCCGAGAGGAATTCCATTATTCCATGATCAAGGTGGAGAAGCGGTAGGAGTTACTCTCCCTTCATCAGGGGAGTATGTCAGTATGAGAGTTTGGGATCAAGTTCAATGATCTCCTACACTTTTCTCCAGATCACTTTCCGGATGAGGAGTCTGGGGTGAGACATTTAGAGGGTGCACTTCGTCCTTCGCTCAGTATGATGTCACCACCTTCACCCTTCTGACGTACTTGGATGTACTGAAGAAGGCAGAGGTTGTAGAGAGGTTGCACTCACAGGGAGGTGCACCACGTGAGGGGATCCAGCCAGGTTCGTCGAGGGGGAAGGTAGTCCACAGCAGGCCTCCTGCGATGGGGCCTTCTAGGTTCAGGCTAGTGTTGATCAGGCCCCCGTAGGTCCAGTTCAGATCTTCAGGTCCTCATCCATTTTTCATGAGCCCAGGACCGATTTGTTTTTCTTGTGGAGGTTTCGGGCACGTTCAGAGTTGGTGCACATCCCATGCTCAGTACGGTGGAGGTGGGAAGGTTCAGTGCCCGCCTCATCAGCACTAGTTGTCGGCGAGGCCCTTCCAGCAGCAGCAAGACCTTGCACCCTTGAGGGCAGTCTTTGTAGGAGGAGGCCAACCTCAGGGTGCTCCTCAGGTACCTCGACTAGGGCATGGTCGTGGAGGTTGATGACATCAGAGAGGCAATGGAGCTGGGTGTGGACAGTTGCACACAGCAGAGTTGGTAGCTCTAGTAGGACCAGAGGTGGTACGATGTACGATTTGTTTTTTCAGCACTATCGTTTCTAATTTTTTCAATTCTGGAGCATCTCACTCCATTGTTTCACCTGGTCTATCCCATTATTTAGGACTAGACATAGAGAGACTTCCTGTACCCCTGGTTCTGAGTACAGTAGTTGGAGGCCTGACCAGTGTATCTTGTGTTTTCCGGGGATGTGTGCTGATGTTGGGACAACATCGATCTAGTGGGGACCTTTCTCTATTACAGATGCAGCCATACGATGTCATCCTAGGCATAGACTGGTTGTTTTCTTTTAGTGTCATTATCGTCTACTTCTGGAGAAGAGTCTTGTTCTCTGACGTGGATGGACAACATGTATCTTTTGTTGGTGAGAGGAGCTATCAGGTGGGAAGCCGGCGTGCGGAGCCTATCCTTTCTGTGTTAGGCAGGTTATCAGCTGTTCTAGATGATACATAGATGATGGATGTCCCGAAGGTTATTGGAGAGTTCCTCGGTGTTTTTCCCGGGGAGGTTGTGACTATACCCCCCCCCCCACCAATGTGACGTTGAGTTCTGGATAGACTTACATCCTGGTGCCTGTATGATTTCGATGGCCCCTTATCGGATGGCACCTTCAGAGTTGCGGGAGATGGGGATTTAGATTGAAGATCTGATGGATACAGGTTTTTTTCGACCCAGCATGTCGACATGGGGTGCTCGAGTTTTGTTCGTGATGAAGGCAGATAGTGGTCTCAGGTTTTGCATAGACTACCAAAGGTTGAATCAGGTAATGGTCAAGAACCGTTACCCCCTTCCAAGGAACGATGATCTATTTGACCTACTGAGGGGAGTAGGTTGGTTTTCTATGATTGATCTATGATCTGGATATCATCAACTGTGGGTGAAGGAAAGTGACATCTTGAAGACGACATTCCGGTGTAGGTATGGGAACTTCGAGTTTGTAGTGATCTTGTTTGGAGTTACGAATGCACAAGTTGTGTTCATGGGACTTATGAACATTGTCTTCCGAGAGTTTCTAGATCAGTTCATCATTGTTTTTATTGATGAGATCATGATCTACTCAAGATCATAGTAGGAGCACGTTGAGCATCGTAGGGTAGTCTTAGAAGTCCTTTGACACCACTAGCATTACGAGAAATTGTCGAAGTGTAAGTTATTGACATAAGAAGTAAACTTCCTTGGGAATGTAGTGTCTCAGCATGGAGTGTCAGTGGACCTATCGATGGTGGAGGTAGTTGTTTCTTGGGCAGCACCCATGATCTTGGATGTAGATTGCAGTTTCCTGGGGTTAGCAGGTTACTATCGAAGGTTTGTTCCAGACTTATCTGGATTTGCTGCTCCTTTGAAAGCTTTGACTATGAATAACAAGGTATTCTTATGGAGTGAGAAGTGTTAGATATATTTCGAATACCTAGAGGAGAACTTGTTCAGTGATCCCGTAATCAGGTTTCCAGAGGAAAGGTTGTTGTATGAGGTATTTTTTAATGCTTTTGGCCTTGGTTTGGGGTGCGTACTAATGAAAATGAAGGGTGTGATCTGTTGTGGGTCTAGGCAGTTGTTCTATCACGAGCATAACTATGCCACCCATGACTTGGAGCATGTAGAAATAGTGTTCGCACTGAAGTTGTGGCGACATTACCTCTCTGGGGAGAGCTTTGTGGTCTTCTCAGATCACAAGAGCTTACGTTATATCTTCTCCCAACGTGACATGAACGGGCGGTACTGGAGATGGGTCGAGTTTTTCCATGACAATGACTTCGAGATATCCTACCCTAAAGGTAAGGGAAATGTTGTGGCTGATTCCCGGAATAGGAAGTCACATAAGGAAGTGGTTTGGGAATCCACTGATACTTGGAAAGAGATGGGGGAGTTGGCCGCCTTGCACTTGGATTCAAGGGTAGAAGGTGTTAGAGGCTGTTTGTTTCAGATGATAGTGCAGTCCTCCTTGTTGCAGTAGGAGGAAGAGTCTCAGTGGGGGGACTCCGAGGCGGAAGTAATGTGGGATCGTGTCGATCAGGTAAATGCTCCAGAAGTATAGTCAGAGGACAACCGACATCAGATGCTTTTCCATGGAAGTTTTCTTGTTCTAGAGGTGATGCGTGAGGGAGTTCTCCATGACTTCCATAGCAGAGCCTTGGCGGTACATCCAGGAGATTCAAAAATTTACCGAGGCTTGAGGAAACAGTTTTGGTGGCTCGGGGTAAAACGGGCAGTGGTGGATTTTGTGGCTAATTTCCTAGTGTGCCAGCAAGTAAAGGCTGAACACCGTGTCCCCAGTGGTTTGTTGAATTTATTAGATGTCCCTGAGTAGAAGTGTGATGAAATCTCGATGGACTTCATCATAGGACTACCCAGAGCTCAGGGAGGTTATGATGCTATCTGGGTGGTGGTGGATCTTCTGACGAAATCCGCTCACTTTTTAGCATTTAAGGAGTTTGGCCCGTTGAGTACCTTATCATAGAGGTACGTAGAAGAAGTGATGTGTTTGCATGGAGTTCTGAAGACTATCATCTCAGACTGGGATACTCAGTTTAACTCCAGAGTCTAGAGGGGGTTACAACATTCTTTTTCCACCCAGCTACGCCTTAGCGTTACTTTCCACCCGAAGACCGATTGGCAGACAGAGAAGATTATCCAGACATTGGAAGACATGCTGCAAGCATGCATTCTGGATTTTGGAGGGTCATGTATGAAAATTTATTTTAGTATATTTTCCCTACAAAAACATCTTCCACTCTACTATTTTCATGGCACCATTTAAGGCTTTGTATGGAAGACCATTTCGTTCACCCATTTTCTGGGCAGAGGTTGGTGAGACAGGTTCTCTTGGGCCAGAGGTAGTACAGAGTACCATAGTTAAAGTTCAGATTGTGCATGAGAGGATGAAAGTGGCTCAGGATAGACATAAGTCTTATGCTGATCTTCGGATGAGGCCTTTGGAGTTTGAGGTGGGAGACCATGTGTTCTTGAAATTTTCCCCTCAACGGGGGAATTGGAGGTTCGGGAAGGGGTGTAATCTCTCCCATAGTTTCATCAGACCTTTCGAGGTGCTGAGGCGAGTTGGCGAGGTGGCATATCAGGTAGCCCTGCCACCTCAGTTGGAGAAGGTTCATGATGTCTTCCACGTCTCCCAGCTACGTTGATACATACACGACGAATCTCACATTATCGACTGGGGAGATTTAGATTTGGGAGATGACGCGACCTTTGAGTATCGACTAGTCAGAATCGAGGATCGTAAAGAGATGGTGCTCCGTGGATGAACCATTACCTTAGTTCATGTGTTGAGGAGGCGTGGCAGCCATGAGTAGAGCACCTGGGAGTGCGAGGCTCAGAAGCACGCTCATTACCCGGAGTTGTTTTGACTTGTTCTTTCTTTGTTATTCTGTGTTTTTTTGATGTTATTCTCTGTACCTTTGATATATGGAATTCCTGGCTTGTCAGTTATGAGACCTTTTGTTTCTTTGTTCTTTGGATGTGTGTAGCATGTCTGGATATGTGGGAAAAATGGAAAAACATGATCCTTAATCGAGACTCATTAATGAGGATGCGATTAAACCTGTGCAGGTGAGTTAGTGCCACCTAAAGCGGATAATATCTAGACATAGGAGGAGGAATTCCTAACACATATGATTAGGGTTGTTGAATGGGTTCCTGTTATAATGAGGGACCTAAGAGGTATCTTCGTGGGTTCCTATGGGTTGGATTTTGAATTCATGGGGACGGTAATGTCTTAAGATGTATCTAGTGTAGCGACCTGGACCTCTCCGACCATTTCCTTTGTCAAAAAGAGGGTCATGAAGTGTTCTGAAGGGTAAAATGGACTTTTCCCACACTTTTCGGAATTTTGAAACTACACGCTGTGTAGTGTGAGTACACACCGTGTACCCCCTCCCCGAGTATCCCTCGCGTTGAAGGTCATGTCCTTGCCCTATGAAATAAATGGATACATGCCATGTACCTCATACTATATGTCGTGTAGTCACTTCTAGCGTACCTGTTACCCTCAAACCGTGTGTTGACTAGTCAACGACCGTGTGTCGTGTTGGAGTCGTGTCCTTGCCACGTGAAATAAATGATTACATCATGTGTAGCCAATAATACATGATGTGTATTCACTCCCCACGTATGAGTTAACTTCAAACTTTGTTTTGACCAGTCAACGGTGGCGTGCCGCGTTGAAGGCCGTGTTGGAAGCCGTGTGGTGACTATGTGAAATGGTCGAGTACACGCTGTGTATCATAAAGTACACACCATGTAATTTTTTATCATGCCTATAACTGTAGGGGTCCCCTCCTCCTTTTCAACTCACTCTCCCCCCCCCATTCCTCTGAGAAGACCTCTCCCAAGAGACTTGAAGGCCGTTTTCTTCCATAACTTCTTCATCCAAGCTCCGATTTACGATCCGTTAGCGGCCACGGGATCGTAACGACGAGGTGGAAAATATGAGCTTGCATGTAATGACCCGTAAATTTCAAGGAAATTTTTTTCTTAATTTTCTTTGGAATTTTACAAGAACGCAGTTTCTGACGGCACCTGCTCCGAGGCCTGGTGTGTCCGGAATCATTTTCTGAAGTTTGGCTCGGGTACGTTCAGTGAACGGACGAGCGGGTTTTTCTAACCTTTGAACCGGTGCCCAGAATCGAATTTCGAGGCCACCAATGGAATCGTAGCACCAGTATTTTCTTAGAAATGCCTCTTCCGGAGTTGCGTTTTCTCGGTGGTGGTTTTTAATTTTCGGGCATAAAGTTAAGAAATAAAATAATTCTACGACAAACTTTATTTTATTTTCAGTTAAGCCACTTGAAAGCCACATAAACTGAGTTGAAACAGATAGGGTACTATCCAAAAATATCCTACCCTCTTGGTAGGATATTTGTGAGGTGTGGCTCGCACGAGCATGCCGTTTCTTTTCTGCTAAGTAACGCGCTCGTGAAAACCCGTCATTATAAAAGTCAACTGACGCGTCTTCTTAAATTCTTAATGCACCATTTAATTGGGCGGTTTTATTCGTAAATTAAATGGGCAGTTTCTTTCAATAAATTAATTCTACGAATTGATGGGTCGTTACTTATTTCTTTTTTCGTTTGTTGGCGTAATAATAAAATAAGACCAACACGACTTTTCGGAGGATTACACCTTGAGTGGTTTTTGACAGAAGTTCTTGTCCCTTCACCCTTCTTCGCGAAGAACACGAAGAACGCGAAGAACGCGAAGAACGCCGGCCTCCGACGAAGAACGCCAAACCCGCGGAAATCGACGACTCGACGCCATGTGTCGCGACACCGACGTTTCCTCTCCCGCAACGTTCTTCAGCGACGTTCTTTCCTCCACGAAAAAAACCTTCGACCATCCATCGAGGTGAGTGTTTGTGATTCATTAAATTCCTTTGAGGATTTTAACTCATGACGGATTTAATTATTATTAATTAAATATTTTTGTTCATGAACCTCGAAGTTCGTCGACACGACACCCTTCCGCGACGACATGACGCCGGATACCGTGACGACGCGACGATCCCCTCTTTCCGTGAAGAACGCGCGTGCGACGACTTAATGAGGCAGGGATTATATTTTTGGAAATTCCCTTATTCCCGTGAACATTTCGTTAAAATTTAAGAACTGGATTCAAATGAGCAATTTTAATTTATTAAAATTGTTTTTTCATGTGTGGAATTATTTTCCCCGTTGTTTTTATCTAACGCGGAGGGTGCGGGCCAAACGAACACGGCCCGACAACCCTCCATCGTTCTTTGTGGTTGTGAAGATTTGGCGGGCGATGACAAAACATGACGCAAGGGCAATTTGTTGATCCCGCAGTGAAGAACGGAACCCGGGAGGAACAACGGCGCAGACAGGAAGGAAAACGGACCACCGGAGTGACTCCGGTGGCCCACGGAAGTGGCCAGCGGCACGGGTCGCCAGCATGGCGACGCTGGAAGCCGGAGGCGGCAGCGCCCTGGTGCGCCGCCGGATAGAGCCGTCGCGGTTGAAGCCGCGGCGGCGGCAGCCAGCAGACCTGCGGCCGAGCGGGTCCAGCTCGCCGCACGGGACGCGGCGACATGCCGCGTCAGTTCAATCAGCGCGGCCCTTCGAGGGCCGAGACACCTCCAGACCGCGGGGGCAGTGCCCCGCGGCGCTCGGCCACTCGGCCGCTCAGCCGAACCGAGCCAGGCCGGTCCGACCGGCCGGGCCGCGCCCTGGCCGGACCGGACCGGGTCGGCCCGGGCCCGGACCCCCCGTCTTCAGACTATTTTCGGTCAAATGCCCGTAACATGAGCTACAGGCCTCCGAACGACACGTCGTCAGCGGAAACACGATCCGTGGATCGAGACGGTCGTTTCGATATATCTCACTCAAGGTTTCAAAATACTTTGAGTTCGGCCGGGTTGGTTCTTACACGAAACCAACCGGGCCTTCGGAGCGGAAACACTCATATCTTGAGCTACGGACATCCGATTGACGTGCCGTCAGCTTTGTTGAATTTCTT
Source organism: Viscum album (assembly GCA_963277665.1). Taxonomy (NCBI): domain Eukaryota; kingdom Viridiplantae; phylum Streptophyta; class Magnoliopsida; order Santalales; family Viscaceae; genus Viscum; species Viscum album. Next base: position 606,528,590 of record OY728129.1, on the reverse strand, counting down.
TAATTGAGACGGATCTTTTGGCTCACTTCGCCTGAAGTTTGGACACAGGTGGAGTACGGTCGGGTTGGTTTTGCCTTAAAAAAATGACAGGGCCCCTAGGACGAAAAAGCCAATATCTCTCAGACCGGGCGTCCGATTGACGCGTCGTCTGTTGCGTTGAGTTCCTGTTGAGGACACGGAACTTTTGGATACATCAACTTCGGGCTATTTGACATTTGATGTATCAGCCTTTCGGCTCGTGGAGAGGACCCTCCCGAACGAGCTTGCTGTGTGTGGGAACCCTAGTGCGGGCTGCAACTTCGACGACGACAATTGTGCAGAGATCCTCATTGGACTGCGACGTTGAAGACAACTGGTCTTGTATCCTATGTGGGTCCTAGCTGTGCTGGTCTTGTATCCTATGTGGTTCCCAGCTTAGATGATTCAATACTGATCTTGTATCCTATGTGGGTCCCAGTATAGATGAATCAATGAAGACAGTTTGTCTTGTATCCTATGTGGGTCCTAGCTGTGCTGGTCTTGTATCCTATGTGGGTCCCAGCTTAGATGATTCAATACTGGTCTCGTATCCTATGTGGGTCCCAATATAGATGAATCAATGAAGACAGCTGGTCTTGTATCCTATGTGGGTCCTAGCTGTGCTGGTCTTGTATCCTATGTGGGTCCCAGCTTAGATGATTCAATACTGGTCTTGTATCATATGTGGGTCCCAGTATAGATGAATCAATGAAGACAGCTGGTCTTGTATCCTGTGTGGGTCCTAGCTGTGCTGGTCTTGTATCCTCTGTGGGTCCCAGCTTTGATGATTCAATGCTGGTCTTATATCCTATGTGGGTCCCAGCATAAACGAAACAATGAAGACGGCTGGTCTTGTATCCTATGTGGGTCCCAGCTTAGATGATTCAGTATCTATGTCTGATCATCTCTTTCACCTTTTCGATGATGTATACCTATGTGAGCTGAATCATGTGTTACTCTCCTCTGTGGATTATGTTGAGCTATCCTGTGTGGATTTACTGTTTACTCTCCTTTGTGGATTGTGTTGAGCTATCTTGTGTGGATTTACTATTTACTCTCCTCTGTGGATTGTGTTGTGCTATCATGTGTGGGTATACGTTTGCTTTCCTGTGTGGACTGGGTTGTGCTTGGGCTCGGACGTCGGAGCCGAACAGGGATCGATGACTTAGGTATATGTATGGGCATATGCCTAAGCTGTGTCGGACGTCACTTCGTGATTGTATCTTTCCTCTTTGGATTATCCATTGTGGATTCTGGGAGACCTTCGGGGGTCTCGGGGTCCCTACTGAGTAGCTTATACTCACCCCTGCACGGGCTATTCCCGAACTTCATTGTGTTGGATGCAGACGACGGACAGCGCTGATCGTGGTGGAGGCTTGCGGAGCAGGACGTTACCTGGAGGTGGACCACTAGGCGGGACGCACTTGGAGCGGTCAGGTGGACCCGAGGAGCAGTGGAGGCTATCTGTACCCACCCTTCATGTGGGACTTCCAGAGGACGGCTCGACGTTGCAGCTTTTCTTTTCAGTTGATTTTTTTCCCTTTTAGTTGTACTTTACAGTTGGGCTTGTATTTTCGGCCCCTTTTACTTTCAGCACAACTTGTTATAGTTTTTACTTTGTGTTTACTTTTCCGCTTGCTTACTCTGTAGTGCTTGTTTATTTTTCAAAGGCAATGCCTTCCCTTTTTCTGAGATTTACGCCTTGGTGCTAGTCGCCAGCCCCTGGCCTATGGAAGGCGGGCATGGGGTAGTCACGGAACGGGCCCTGAGGACGGGTCGTGACATTGCATCTATTCTCTTTCCTTCAACCTTTCCTTTCCAACATCCACCCGAAGAGGTTTTTCTGGGACTCGAAAGAAGTGATGCACGCTGATGGACGTCTTCTAAAGTTGATCCGGGGGAGCGTTGTGACCAGAACCTATTGAGTTAGGGATCTTACCTTCGTTTCTCTAAATTTTTCATCATGGGGGTGGTTATCCTTATATTTTCATGAGAACAGGTTGAACCATTAAACGAATATAATAGCTGGTTAAAGAAAGGGGAGAGGGAAGTTGATTTGTTTATATTTATATCCTGTGATATTATGTTGTGAATTGAATAGGCTTATGCCTACTGAAAATCACGGTCATTGGGGTCCTTGGCTAGTGCAATTTAATGTTTCCCTATCTTTCTAGACTGTTTTTTGTGAATGTAACTTTTTTGAATGTGGAATTTTTTTAATCATGTATAGTTGGCTGATCTAGATTCTGGAACCCTTATGTGATCACCCTGGTCGAACAAAATGGAATAACGAACATGTGGGTGTTGGCTTCGATACGTGGCATGTGATGAGGGTGTTTTTGTGGGTTGTTGTGAATTGGGTGAGCAGCGGGGCTGCAGTTGGCTTGGTTGTTGGTTTTTGTGATTACTATGTTATGGATTGGCTGCGGGGCTGCGATAACTTGTATCAAGGGGTGATGATGTACTGTGTGGTTGTGGTTATGGTGGTTGGTAGCGGGGCTACAGGGATGGTCTTGAATATGAACGAACTATGGGTTGTGAATAATAAATAAAAAATGGAAGAGTTAATAAATGGTGTGGGGTACCAAAAACTCTTGTTCTTATATACAAATACCTGTTGTGATTGTGATTTTGGTGAGTGTGGCTGGTGAGGTTGGGTGGATAGATTTCCTTTCTAGGATTCTTCTGCTGTTCTCACAGGACTTTATGATATCTCCCCACTTGTGCACGAGATCTTTAGGTTTCCCTACTGAGAATATTTGTATTCTCACCCTACGTTTACTTTTAGGTTTCCAGGAGGAATACCAGGGCTGTTCGGGACCCTACTAGTCGGAACAGTTGGAGTTGTTGCAGTTGTTGTACTCTTGTTTCTTTTGTTATTTTACTTTTCAGCTTTCTTGAACATGTACCTTGTTTTAGAACTATTTAAACATGCTTGTGGGATTGTTTTGGGTTTATTTCTATACACTTGTTCTTTTCCTTTTTGGTGGTTTACTTGTCCCATTTCCTGATCTTAAATAATAAAAAGGGAAATACCTCCCATATTTGTGAAACCTCATACCCTTTGTGCTAGTCGCCACCACGGGGCCAACTGAAGGCGGGACTCGAGTGTCATTATCTCCCTTTCACCATTGCTACCTTAGGAGGGGAATCTTTTGTGGGAGGGGTCGTGACAAACAATCTTTCACTTACTTCATTCCAAAACGTGGGACTCTGATACCGCTTCCCATACAATGCCTCAAAAGCATCGATCTGTATACTGGAATGAAAACTGTTTTTATAAGAAAACTCAACTAAAGAAAGATGATGATCCCTACGTCCCTACTAGTTCATTGTACATGCTCAAAGCATATTCTCCAAAATTTGAATCAATCATTCAGAATTCCCATCTGATTGAGGATGAAAAGATGTAATAAAATTTAATTTTTCCCCAGGGTCTTCTGAAAGCCCTACAAAAAGTTAAAAGTGAACATGGGATCCTAGTCAGATATAATGAAAAGGGAACTCCAGGTAACCTGACAATCTATTTGAGGCATGGTTGATAATTCTAATCCAAATACGTAATATCTCAAATAGAAATAAAATGTGTAGATTTAGTCAGTCGATCAATAAAAACCCAAAACCAATTGTTACTTTGTGATATCATAGGTTGTCCCACCAAATATTCCATTTATAGATTCTCCCATTTCCACTCTCAAACTAGAAAAGGCTGAAGCATCCCCTTTAGTAAATGCAACACTACTTTAAAATGTTTACATATAAAACATATCCTGGTAAAATCATAAATATCTCTTTTCATTCTATCCCATCAATTATATTCCTGAATGTCTCTGTGCATCTTAGTACTTCCATAATAAACTAAAAAAGGAGAACTATGATCTTACACCAACAATTATTTCGTCAACTGGTAATCACAAGGCACAAACAACCTTGGTCCAAATCTGAAAACAGAATCTTTTTCCAGTTTAAACTCTGTAAACATTTCCATTATAACAATTATAATAATTTTTGTATCTCATGGCCTTCCTTATACACGTTCATAATTCAACATATTTCAATCCATCTTCTCAACATTATATCTAATTCATTTTGGTTCAATATATACTTTGAACTTTTATGCTCTGTATATATTTGACATTTGGATCCGTATAAGTATTTCCTCCAAATTTTCAAACCAAAAAACCATAGTTTCCAATTCAAAATCATGTGTGGGGTAGTTTAATTAATTTAGTCTTAGATTTCTTGAATCATAATAAATTACTTGATCATTATGCATCATAACACAACCAAACCCCATAAATGATGAATCATTGTAGATAAAAAACTCACCATTTCAGGAAGGCAAGGGAAAAATTGAAGCATTCACCAATATCTAATTTAGTACATGAAAACAAACATCAAATTCCTTTATATATATAAATTTATCCACTTTTCTCGTACACATATTTAGCGGGCTAGATAACCATTCAATTTTCTTAACAAACCGTTGGTAATAACCTTCTATTCCAATAAAACATCAAATCATTTCAACATTTGAGGGTCTTGTCCTTTCATCAACCACCATTGTTTTTGAAGGATCAACTATTATTCTATCCTTATTTTCAATGCTCCCATGAAAATGAATTTGTTACACAAAAAATTAAACATTTTTAATTTTCCTTTCAATTTATTTTTCATTTTGTATTTTTAAATAAACCCTTTGATGTTTTTCAGGTACTTATTTTCTATTAGAAAATAAAATCATGTCATCAAAACCCACAACCAGAAACCTATCCCAAAAATCATGAAATATAATATACATATGATTCATGATTACATATGGTGCAATAGATAACCCCGAAAACATAACAAAAAATTCTTAATTCCCATATCTAGTATGGAATAATATTTTTGGGGTGTCATCCTTTTTCACCTTCAGCTTTTGGTATCCAGATGTCAAGTCAATCATGGAAGATTACTAAGCACACTGGTGCTGATAAAACAATTCATCGATATGAGGAAAAAGATATTTTTTAACCATGATGTTATTAAAATATCTATATCAAGGAAAAGTCACATGGGACAGTCATTCATTGTAATGAACAAAATAGGATCACCCCATGGTGAAGTTCTAGGATTAATGGATCATTTATCAAGAAAATTCTACAACTAATTTTTCAATTCATGATGTTATATTTGATACATACAATATGTGGGTTTTGAAATTATCCTAGTATTAGGAACTATGTCAATTTTATATTTGACTTCCCGATATTGTATGACACCGGGTAACCCATCATGAAATAAATCATGCTATTCATTTACCATTGGAACATTATTAATCTAAATAGTTCCCTTGTTTTAAACTATATGTGAAATATAACATGCATTTATAAATTTTAATATATTCTCAGCATTCTGATATGTTTTCAATTTTATGGGTTCATTCTTTTATTCAGTAAGAAATAGTTTCTCAAAAATAACATCATTAAATCTATAGTCAATCTTACCATGATAAATAGAAGTCGAAAAAATTCCAATAATTCCATCAAACTCTACTAAGGAAAAAACTACAAGGTTTGTTGGTTAATTATTTCAATATAAATAAATAGAAATATTCTTATAATTCCACATTTATATAATATTTCCCTCATTTGTTTTTAAAATATGTGCTGGTCTCATTGGTTGAGGTCATATTTCCAATTTTATAGAAAATTTACCTAAAATAAAAGATTTTGTAGACTATGTATCAAATGTTTGTATCAATATCTGATTAAACAAATATCATACCCAATACAACTTCTTTGGATGGACTGACGTCTGCTGACGTACTCGTAAAGCATCACACTACACCTTTCCACTTATAGTCTGGCTTCTATGCATGATTCAAATATCTCTATGGGAAGGAATTTTCATAATGACCCATCACACAATATTTAAAACACATTACTATTTTCTTATATGGATTAGTCTTCGGATCGTTTTGATTACAATAATGTGAAATATTTTAGAACATATTACATCAAAAACACTTCCCAGTTATGGAAATTAGTTCCCTAGAGTGATGCTTGCAACACTTTTCACAAACTAGAAAGTGTATTTTAGTACCATCAGATTTCTTTAGTTGATTCTTACCCATCTATTTCCATATGGACCTATTATTCTCATTGTTGAAAAAGTACTTGTGATCATAAAAAAACACCATTTCTACCCTCTCAGCACATTTTAAAAGATTCTCATAAATTTTCAATTCACTAAAGGTCAACGCCCATCGATAACATGGATTCAATCCTTAGTAAAATATGTTTATTTTTCCATCATGATCCAGAATAAGATTTAGAGAATACATCACTAGTTGGATGAAGTTATCTTCATAAAAATTACCAGAATCTTCTTCCTTCTTACTCAATTCAAGGGATTTATTCTACATCCTATGCCGCACAACATTAGGAATTCATTTTTCAAGGAAACGACTTTTAAAATAATCCCACTCTGAGGCATCAATTTTAACTTTATCCCAGATATTCTTCACTATTGACCGACACTATTCACCTTGACCTTCAAAATAATAAATGGAAAGTCTTACCTAATGATTATCTGAACATCCCATAACATCGAATATATTTTCAAGGGCGTTAATCCATCCTTCAGCAACTACTAATTTAGATGACCCATTGAAAGTAGGAGGGTGTTTCTCTTAAAATGCTCTCTTACTATCACGTTCATTTGTAGTACATTTTTTTATCTAGCATGTATGCAACTAATTTTTATTTTCAATATTATCTAATCCATTACTGCCACAAATTGGCCTCTTCCAATCCCTACCATTTCGGGCTGAACACTCTATAGGATGTCGTTCTGTCGGTGTCCCTCCTCTTCAACTTCCCTATTTCTTCTGCTAACAACCATTCTAAAGAAACAAGTATTAATAGAAAAAACATGGTAATACTTAAATTCTATATCATTTAAAATTATCCATATTGTAATAAAATAAAGCTTTATGTTATTTTATTAACATCATCCAAACCCCTGAATTTATATAAACAATCCTGGGTTACCAACTATTAGGAACCAACCATCTTATATTACATAATGATGAATTTATTCAAGAAATAAGTTACATTTTCATTAAATATATATTAATGTTTATATATTTAGAGAGTATGGACATAATACATTCAAAATATTACAAATTATTATAGAGTGGATTCCATAGAAACCAAATTCATTTCTTCCAAAATATAAAACATTACCAATATAACATTAATTTCCTTGACCATTATTGCTAAATTTTACATGGATTATTTATTTTTCATACACAATCTTATAAACAATGAAAATCATTTACAAACATGGAATCATCACAAATATCTCGGTAAGGGATTTGAAAAGAATGAAAGGACATTTTAGTCCCTGATTACTTGTGACAAATGAAAAAAGTTTCCATTGACATACTTGTCACCCATATATACTTACTTTGTATAACATGATATTTACAAAAGATAACCACAGAATAGAAAAACATAAATATTACTATAATGTTTTATTGGTAAATTAATAGCATAATATTGTATCCTTCTCCTCTACCTCATAATTTGTAACCCTCAAGGCTACCTTACAATTATTGTATCTATCACAGTTATATTTTGAGTAACCATAGGAACAACATCCATCATTGACATACACAATGAATTGGTGGGAGATATAGGTACCCACATTCATCATAAACATGGGAAAAGAGCCTAAAAATAAACATAAACTTGGAAAATTGTGTAAAAACTATACTTGTTTAATTTCTAAAATAGAATATTATTATAGGATTTTAAATGAAAATTACCTTACATAAATCATATAATTAAACAGAGGCTTAATAGAAAGGATGAAATATGTATATACAATGTAAATACAATTAATTCAACATTATATTGACAAAAAACATCAAAAAAACAATTTTAATTCTACATAAATAACGAAGTATATGTTTAACCCAAAGAATGGAAATCTGGTTAAGAATTCCCATTACTTCGGTTCTTATTAATTAAATTGATTTTAAATCTCATGTATAATGGTCAAAATTGTGTTATTAATATCGTAATGGAAAATATTATTTTTTATAACACTTTATATGATCATTTTAATACATCATTCGATATATATTGATAATATTTTCTTACTTAAATTGTTTTGGGTCTGTTATTTCCATGATTTCCAGGATTGGATCATGATGGATATTCTTGTCGAATGGAAGTGAAACTCTAGAATTGAAATGGAGTGGTATAAAAATATTTATAAAACCCTAAATTATACCATTTATCATATGGAATTCTGACATGATTATTATTCAAGTGTTAAAACATTATTGATATTTGTTTAGGTTATATTGGAAATTCCTAGATCGTAATGAACTCGTTTTGTCTTATAAATTAATATCATGGCTGAAAAATGATTCCATAACTTTAGATAATTTATAATACATAAATTATAATTTTTTTCTAAAAAAATGGTTTCTTGTCCAATTATTAAGAATGTAAATTAAATTTAAATCACATCATCTATGATGTCGGTAAATTGAAAAATCACGAACGATGTTTTAGTTTCTTGAATTAGTGGGAGAAGATAAGAAGTATAATAATGAGTCTTCCATAAATGAGAAGAAATCCAGAATATGTATTATACTGGATCATTAATTCATCTGGTATAAGGGGAGGTGAGGAATTAAGAATAATTGAAAAGATAATGAAAAGAAAAGAAAGAAAACAAAACTGGATTTTTACATCTTGATCTATTCTCCTTGATATCCCTCTAAAGGCCTTTGGTTTTGGAATTTTGGTGAGACCAGAAGCTATAAGTCATGGGGAATAGCATCGAGTGTAATATTGGTTGGAACAAATGTATGGTTCATGTCTTGTGATATATTTTAGGAAGAGGGGAATGATGGTGATATTTATATTTGAGGAGATGATGTATTTTAAATTATTTTTATCATTATTTTAATATTTTTCTCATGACTATGAATAGTCTTAATTATTGTGATCCCAATTAGTAATAATTTCATGTGAGTTCTAAAAATGTGGTATTACATAACTTATGATTTCATGAATAGTTTATTTAACTGATAAATTGAGTATACAGTATTTTATAGTATTTCACTATTCATACAAAAATCACGATTTTAGGAAAAATCCAAAAAATCCACCCTTAGGATAATTCAATGTGTAGAATTCCAAAATAATTTCCATTCATTGAAAATTATTTTTTATATACTTATAATTTATTTTTTGAAAAATAAAACTTTATTAACAAAATTAAAAATTTTAAAACTATAACTACCTCTATATCACATTGAAAAATTAACCAAAATGTAATTGTCTTATGGACATAAGAATAAATAATAATACAATTTAGTATTAATTAGATTCATGTTACTATTCATATTGGTATTTTACAATTCACCAAAAATGATGTTGGTTATATCAAAATCCAAATAACAAATTGAAGAAAATTGTAGATGACCGTTTTTCGAAATCCAAAACATAGAAGAGGAAAATTTATGTTTAAAGGATAATTATAATTATCTTCTTAAAACAAATTTTCATGGATTTCAATTTTTTTTAATCCTGGTAGTGTTATATATTAAAAGTTTTTTATATATGACTTATAACATAATTCTCAAACACACTAAACCTGGAATGATCATAAAATTGGAGGAAATAAAATTCTTTACTAAAACTCATGATGTTGTATTATTTATGGGTGGTTCAATATATTTCATAAAAAATTCCTATTTAGACAACTTTAGAGGTTGGGATAGTGTTAATATAATTCCATTGAAATATTTTACCCTATGGATAACATGAAATAATATATAATTTTAATATTACTATGTCACTTCATCTAAAATATTTCAATTATCAATGGTATTCAATATCTGAAACATGGAAGATGTTATTGGAAATCATGAAGAGGATAGTATTCTTCCAAATCAATATCCCAAGATGGTTGGAATGAGAATAAAACAATTTTTTTAGTGATGGATTATTTGGGACAATATATAAATGGTGTTGGTGTCCATGATAAAGAGGAACCTGATATATTATAAAATAAAATATATTTTTTTGGAGAATTTGATGAGGATACATCCAATATAATTTAGTGGGTCATCTAACCCTATGATAGCTGAAGGATGGATTGGTTTTGGGGAGAAGATATTTGAAATCATGTGGTGTTTGTAACATCGGAATATAACTCTAACTGTTTATAATTTGATAGTGATTCATATCTATGGATAACTTTTAACAAAAATAATGATGATATTTGGGCCATAAAATGTGATAACTTAATGGATCTATTCCTTGATAAATATTTTCCAATGATCATTTCACTCTAGATGGAAAAATATTCCTTGAATTGATGAAATTTGATGATGATTCATTGGCCACATAATAAAAAAATATACATGACTTTCTGGGTACCTACAATATATTGTCTAGGAAATTGATAGTAAAATTCATATATTTTACCAAAACATTAAACCAATTATACAAAAAAATTTGGCCACTGAATAATTTAAAATCATTAGGAAGGTATTTTATTCTACTGAAAATGAATAGGTGGAGTTCTTTATGCATATTTTCTTTGTGTCGATGAACGTAAAATGAAGTTGGGATAGACGGAAATTGGGTGAAATAAAATAATGTAAAAAAAGGTAATAAACTTATATTCCTACACTATTTTATTATTTGGTAAAAAGATTCATGTACATTATCTTATGAAATCATGGAAGTGTTACTGATGTGGAATGTGTATCCATATTACATGCCATTGTATGGATATGAATATCCAATAATCAAATAATGATATAATTGTTAGACATACAAGGGTGTCATTTTATAGATTCAATGAGTTGGATCGTTATTATAACATGTTCAAATTATGTTAAATGATGATGGAAATCATGATTATCATAAGAAAAAAGTTTGTAAAAATAAATTTATACAACTACGTTTGATATTACGTAATATAATGTTGTGGTGGTAGACATTATTTTTCTATATTCAAACTATTAATATTATGTGATTATCAATGGATATAAACATTATATCAATTCAATAAAATTTACAAAATAGTAATGATTATAACCAAATGAACGTAACATATAAATTTGTGTGGAAACATTGGTTGGATGTATTAATGGTTCCATGATTTATAGGATCACTATTTTTTCTTCTTTTTAGGATGGTCTTCACTAAAAATATTGTAGAACTGGATATAGTATATCTTGATATTATTTTTGTTATGTACTTGATATCCGTTTTTTCTAATAAGTATTACAACAAATCATTGAATAATTTACTAAATGATTTCATGACATTGATATCTTATTAAGTAGTAGATTAATTGATTATATATTATATTTAATGTTACTAAGATCAAGTTCTTGAATATGTTCAGACTATTTAAAATTGTTATGTTCTATTAGTAAATGACTTCATGGATGATTCGTTTGGATGATTTTCAGCTTGTTATTCTTATTCGGTAGGTTTAGTTGAATATTTTATTTATTCCAAATATTACGACTATTTTTAAACACCCATATCAAAATTTACAGGTTAAAATTTGTAAATTGATATATAAATCAAAGAAATAATTAGTTACAGATTTCATTCACTTTAGAAAATCACCATGGGTACATCTTAATTTTTATTTAAAAAAATAAATAAGGTTTAGTTATGAATTTTTTTAATTATTTTGATTTTAATATCATTAATTTTAATAATAGGTGTCCTTATCCACATATCGATGATTTTTTTTTATAATCTCCAAGGAGATTTTTTTTACAAGACGACCTGAGGTCTAGGTACCATTAGTTCAAGGTATAAGAGTACGAAATTTTGAATACTACCTTTCAAACTAGATATGGTAACTATGAATTTGTATTAATACCATTTAGTTTTTTTTTATTTCACATGTTGTATTTATGAAAATTTTGATTTGGGCATTCCATGAGTTGGTGGATATGTTTTGTTTTCTTATTTATCGATTAAATTTTGATACAGTCAAGAAAAATTTGGAACATGATTGTAAGCTAATGATTTTTTTGTAAAGATAAATTTAATGAAACCATATAGGTAATTTATTGAATGTGAATTTTGGTTTCCACTAATTTAATTCTTTCGATAGATTATATCTAAATATTTAATAAATTTTTACCATATTATGAAAAATCTATTAAAAATGGCCAATAACACTAAAAATCACTGAGAATCATAATTTTATTTTATTATAGGGTTAAATAGACATTATTTTGAAACAACTACTCATTTTTCTATCCCACTAACTAAGTTAAGCTTAAAAGGATTTAAATTCATATTGAACAAATAATGTGATGTTTTTTTAGAAACCGATCAGATGGTTCGTGAATGGTTTAGTTTTGGCCATATGTTTATAAAATGGTAAATTTATCTCCTAAATTGATTTTTCATCTAAAGGAATTGGTTTTCCGATAATTGAAAATGATTCTATAATTTAGTATTCATTATGTAAATTAAATCCTCATGAGTTAAATTACCATACATCGGATCTTGAATTAGTTGATGTGGTTTTTTCAAAAAACAATTTGAATCATTTACTATATGGATTAATGTGTGAAATATACATTAATCATGGATCTTTGATGTAAATATTAACTCTAAAATAATTAATCATGTGACACAAAATATGGATATAACTTATCCAGGATCATTATTTCATGATTCATAAACATCCTAGAAAACTAAACAATGTGCCCAATGAGTTGACTCAAAAATAACTATTTGTAGGTTAACCATGTAACATTTATAATGGGAATTTTTTAATAGATATAGTAAAATTTATCCTAGAGGATGTAGATATAGGTAAATCCACTATCTAGTTTCTAGTTTTTGTGAACTTGAATTTGTTGGATGGAACTGAGAAAACTCAAAAAAAGGTTCAATATTTGTAGTAATATGATGAATGTATTAAAAGGCTTTGTTTAAAAATTTTATGTTTCTGTAGAAGTTATTTTATGAGTCGGAAAACTAAATGTTTTCCTTATGTTTCCCATTTTAAGAATGAGATATTGACTGAAGATCACAGTTCTCTGATTTCCATTTATTCGAGAAACACTAAGATGTATCTAGACCTTCAAGAGTATTACTGGTGGGATTAAAATAATATAGATATGTATGACATAACCATGTTGTTTTTGATGTGTCAGTATTTTATATAATTATTCCAGTAACTGAAGGAAATGATTCATACATTGTTAGTGCAAGAGTGGAAATGAGTAGATATATCAATAGATTTCATGTTCGACTATAAAAAATCATTTTGATGTAATAATTTGATATGTATTTATTTGATACATCAAAAAAATATGAATATTTACTTCACATTAGATATTATTTGACCCAAAACACATATTTGAATATATCTAAGATAATTTTCCATGTTATATAGAGTTCCTCTTTCCATTGCATAAGACCATGATCACTTTCTTGTATCTAATTTTTTGGATGGAATTCTTGATTTTTTGGGTATTTAATTGAATTAATGTATATGTTTTCATCTTGGTTTTGATGTAATTTATGAGAAGAGAGATCATTAAATATAATATATCAAATTCCCTTATTAATTGGTTTACCATTGATGTTGTGGTAAATATATTTTTTTGATTGAGATATCTTATAGAAAAAAATTTTCATATCAATATATATATTGAAGTATATGAGGTATTATATGGAATGTGTTATTGGAATAATGATTCATGGAATGATGTTGTATAATATAGGTTGTTAGGGACATAGTTAGTAGTTGAAATTATTGAGAAGGTGTAGTTGATTCTATAACATATGTGGACATTCATAGTGGGAAGAAATATTTTGTGGATAACTGGAGGAATGATGATTCTTTCGAGGAAGGTAATCATGTATTTCATAAATATTATAAATTTAAAAGTGTTTTGTGATTTTGTATGAAATTGAAAAAAAAATATTTTTTTTATTTGGTCATGTTAAATCCAGGTGAAAGTTGGATCATGTAACGTCTCGCCCCTCCTCATTGGCTTGATAAGGGGGTTGAATGATACTTGGCCCTAAGTTATGTTCCTATGGTTTGAATAGTAGGAAATTAATGATGAGGGCTCCAAGATAAATTTGGTAATGATTTAAAATTATTATAAAATCAACAAACCAAATGATTCAAAACCAAACACAATTTCATAATCCATGTCAACAATGTAAACCAATACAACATGTTACCAATAGAAAACTATATAACTAAGCCCATACAAAAAAAATTACCAATAACCAATATTACTAAACCAGAATAATATATATTCCACATACCATGTGTAAAAATAAAAAAACAATGAATCAATGAAATATCTCCATAGCTCTACACCAATATCCATGCTCTAAGCACCACAATTCCACCCAATCTTCACGATTAACAACTATGAAATTAGATTCTTTACCTATACCTATGTACTAGAGTACCACATCTACAAAAGCACTTGTGTGTCTAACTAGAGGTGTAGTAATAATACTTAGTATGATTTTCCCACATTAATTCCATTCACACACAATTATGATTAAACAGTTATCATGTTAATATAAAATATGGTTTTCCACCAAGCATCACACATCACTAACACATCCAAGGATATGAACTAAATAAATCACAACTATTTCACTAACAAAAAATTTCACATCCCAATTAACCTTGAATTGTTTCAAAAACATTGTCATCATATTCGTATATTACATATACCCATCTCAGTATATCACTAATGGTGGAACATCTTGTCTAATCCCATACACCCCTCCTCAATTATTGTGGTACATCAAAACCACTTATCATTGATGTCTTCTCTTCACATACACTATCATTCCAAATTTTATAGAGGTTCTTCAAACCCACTGACCATCCACTTCAACACATGCATAAACACATAATCCAACAACAATCAAATTGCATTCACTGAACCACAAAAACATGCCAATGACTTCAATAAATCACTCATTTATTAAAAACATCCTTAATCCATTTCCCATTAAAAAATAAATTTAAATAATGAAACATTTTTATTGAATAAAATATTCCATATTACATTTTCCATAAATCCAAAATGAAAAATATTTTAAAATCAATATTTTATATTTATTCAAGAAAATCCATTCACAAATCTATGTGAATCCTTCAAAAAAAATTCCTTAGGCTCCATTACCTAAAATCAGAAAAACAAAATATCACCATTTTAGGAAACAAAAAACATATATATACATGGGACTGTAGAAGATCAAGATAATAAGGAGAGAGGAGGATTGTTAAATATAATGGGAACCTTGAAACAACCATGATATGAGACAAAATGTTGGATAATCACTTTTAACTCACCAATAAAACCCTTGAAAATGACTCCAAGATGAGTAAAAGATATTTCTTAACCACTGAGAATAGTAAAAATTGAGTGGGGATAATATGGGAAAAGGAATGGGTGTTTTAGGGAAACTAATAAGTTTCTCCATTATTGAAAATCCCATATTTAATGTTGTGAATAGTTATCTCACATGGTTAGAAAAGTCATGCACTAATCGGGTGCCTTATACTATCATAAAGGGTACCCTAAATAGGGTCCCACATAGTTATACAAAACGTGCACTGACCATCAAAATTCCTACTATATATTCCCACACTCATATCATGTGGAAGGTTAATGGTTTTTGAACAATTTTCTTTAACCGTGTGCCCTCCCAGAGCCCTCTTCTTCCTTTTCCACAGTTTATTAGTGATTTTTTTGGATTCCACTAACTGTGCTCATAACATGAACCCCGAAAAAACTCTAAAAACCATTCCAAAACTCTCTGAAACATTACCCAGACACATAATACAAATAAAAAAGGAATAAAAAAGGTTACATGCGTCAAAATATGGGTACTAAATTCTCCCCACCATTGGACATTCCATACATAGAATATAAAGAACCATCGCTTTGTTGAAACTGCACGAGGCATTGCTCAACCATCTCTTTATGCCGCTCCAAACTCTCCCCAATTATCTGACCAGGCTTCAAAAGAAAATCCAACTAGAAAAATGATTTTACCACATAATAGTTTCTGTTTCCTATTCTAATTTCACATTAGCAGGTGCACCAATGAATCATTTGTCTCTAAAATAAGATTATTAAATCGAATCATATTGTTCGAAACTGACGGATTGTATTTCAATTGTGAAACATGAAACACATATTCCAACGCACTAAACGATTGTGAAAAAATTCAATTGATATGACACCTCCATAAACCTATATTGCATCTATGAAGGCCCAAAATAACATTGGGATAAAATTCCCTGATTTCCAAATTGATGATGTCTCAATGTTGGAGAGATTAAAAAAAATAAATGATCACCCACCTCGAACAACAACCTCTATCAATGATGGAACTCATATAATATCTAATGGATATGATCCATCTCTATTATCTTCCTGATCAAAAAATTATTCTATTTTGTATATTGGATAAGGATGATACCAACCAACCGTATTTTATGTATTTCCACATTTAAAAGTGTAGATCTACATAGTCACTTATAGAATGCCTCAAACAAAGCCATGTTTATTGAGTCCTAATATTTTTTAATATATACGAACTCCACCAAAAAAAGTTTCTCCTCACATGATCCATCAAAATTACAACTCACATGTGAGATACATATCTTCCAATGTTTGTATCGTCCTCTTAGATTTCCCATTTTCTTGGGATGATACACCATACTCATCATCAAATGTGTTCCATGTACTTGATCACAATATTTATAGAAAAAAGATGTAAACCTCATATCTCTATCTGATACATTAGAAACTGTAACACCATTCCTCTTTTCCATGTCATGTATATAGATTTTACCAAATCCTACACTGTATGAGAGTCACAAATATAGATGAAATGAGCTGAAATTGTGAGTTGATTCACAATTACCCAAGTGAAATAATGTTTCCCAACCATTCATTGGAAACCTATAAAAATTCCATTAATATATGTTCCCTCATCCACCATGGGATAGGTAATGAATGCAACATACCTACTAGTTACTAATCCCTTATCATTACTTAATGACATCTTAGGCATCTCGAAAAAAACATAGAAACATTCCATTTCATCTATACCAACCGAAACTATGCATTCAATTCCTTATAAATATTTTGAATCTTATGTTGAACCGTTGATCTTGAATGATGTTATGAACTAGTAAGTTGTTACAGATAAGTCTATAGTAAAACAATCTGATTTTCAAATCACAACACATAATTCCTATCTAGATTCCCAGATTCAATGGTCTCCCCACCATTGAGATTTGAACTCATAGACACATACATTGAATCAAACATTATGAGCATTTTTAACCAAACATACAAGTTAGGAACCAATGAGATTGAAAAGAAAACAACTATATCACTTCTACCTTCACATTCAAACAACATGTCATATAAAACTGATATCAACTCTTGCGAATCTGATGCATGGATCACCACCTGAGCTAATAACTTACTAATTAATTCACCTAACACTAATTTCAATTACTAAGTTTATACATCACATTCATGTCAAAAATATTGAGATACTCAATCTGTATCCTCTACCTCAAATTCAAATATCATTATTCAAATATATGTATCATACTCTTATGATTGTTAAATACTGTGAATTTTACACATAAGAGATAATGAATCCACATTTTCAAAGAATGAACAACTTCCACAACCCTAAACCATGTATTGGGTAGTTTCTTCAATGAAACAACAAATGTCATGAGCCATACAAAACCACATGATCCCCTTTCCTAAGAAAATACAACATCCCTGATAATGATTCATCATAATAATCCATGTACCCTTTTATTGGTTTTGGAAATACCAATAAAGGTACTGATATAATATGACCCTTAAACTCTTCATTTGTATTTTAACACTACACATTCTATTGAAATGGAACATTGTTCCTTGTTAGAGCTATCAACATTGAGCGTAATTAAGAGAATTCATGAAAAATTGTCAATAATATTTAGATAGGCCAAAGATTATTTTTATCTCATAGACATTCATCAATAGTATCCTAGGTATAAAAACCTCTATTATTTTGAGATCCACTAAAACCCCCTTATCATAAATGAAATTGCCATGAAAAAGAACCTATTGTATTCAGAATTTACACTTTGACGGATTGGTATATAACCAATGATCTCCCAAGATACCCAAAATAGTCACTATGTGTTTCTTGTGCTCATAAATTTTCCTACAATACACCAATATATCATTGATTAACACAACAACAAAAGATCCCATATATCTCAAAAATATATGATTTATTATTTCCCTGAATATTTCTAGTGCATTTTTTACTCCAAAGGGAGTAACTACATGCTCATACTGACCATATATACTACTGAATGATGTTTTCAGAATACCCTCCTTCAACACTTGCAACTAATGATATCCTAATCATATGTAATTTTAGGAGAACCACCGATATCCCATAAACTGATAATACATTTCATAAATATGTGGGAGTGGTTATTGATTATTTATCATATCTTTGTTATGTTTGTGAAAATGAAAACACACACATAGTGTTACACCATATTTTTAATAAACAAAATTGGTGTTTCACATGGAGATGAACTAGACTGGATAAACCCTTTGTTTTATAACTCTGATAAATTCACTTTCTATTCCATAAATTCTAATGGTTCTATCTTGTATGCCAGAAGTGAGATTAAACGTCTCCATGAATGGTGATCAGTCATTAGATTTTCCTCTCTTATGGGTGGGAACCCAATGATATTTTTTGGGAAATACATCCAGAAATTGATGAACCACTACCGTAAAATATCTCCCCTCGATTTCTTCTATCAATTACAATGACAATGCTTACAAATAATATCATCCCAATAGTAACTTCCATCAAATCTGTTGTACCACCATTACATTTCTCACTCCTTTAATGAGATGTTTGATGCCATCAGCCTTCGTGAATCTTAAATCTCATTCATAATGGTCGATTTGGGCATTAAACACCATCATTGAAAACCAACCCATGATTATATCATATACATCCATGTAAATAATTGAAATGTACCACATCAATTCAACCCTATTAATGTAAATACAATATTCTCTACATTGAAATACTTGTTACTCACTTTCAATTAAGGAACTTCTATGTTGTAAAATTGAAGTCATTAGTTCAAAAATTGATCCCAATAAATTAATGGCATGAGGAGAAATGAAATAATTAGATGCACCCATATAAAAAAACAAATGTATAAAGGTATAATTCAAATGAATCACACCTCTCACCATGGATGGTCCTGAATAAACATCCACCCCAATTTGACCATCCCTAAATATCCGCTTTCTTGTAAGACTCTTCTCTTTATCTCTCTGCTGAATCTTTCCCAAATGGGGAGCCATGACATTCTGAGAATCACCATGGCTTCCTCTACTCTACTGATGATGGTTATGTTTTTACCCCTTTTCCATCGAGGTATACGATTCCTGTGACTCCTGATAAGTTTCACAAACACCTAGCTTCAAAGCATTGTATCAATAATGATGATTACTCCCTACCTACGTGTATTTATGACATGATCACGACAGTTTTATACAAATCATATTCATGTGTCCTATTGAACAACATTAAAAATATCTTGTCTCACTTTGTGGATCAATAGAATATTCACATATCATTCTGTCAGATTCTTGGTCATACTCCCACCAAGTAAATAAGTTTCCCTCTTCTACATTCTCATAGTGTTAGAGTTCCCACAATTTCATATGTGTACCAATATTCTTCCCCTACCTATAGCCCAAATATATATCATTCAACCAATTTTTCTCTATTTACCAACTCTATATAGTCTCTTATATTGAAGACCAAAATATTGTAATGAATTTCAAACCTCTAGAATGAATCAATGATACAAGCCCTTAATAACAAACTAGACCCAACCTCATTTGAAAACTAGACTGAGTTCATGAACATGGACACATATTCTATCACTTAGTGGTACTCCTAATTCAAACTAAATAAATATATTATTCGTAAAATAATGTGTGAGGTTAAAATTTTTGTTAAACAATTCCAAAAAAACCCTCTTGTTTCAAACCATGGTCCATTACAGCTGATACTAGTAACTACCACTACTGAAGTACAAGATAATACAATATATACATTACTAAATATAATTTCAACGCAGCTTATGTGATCAAAAATTGAATATCATATTTATCATGTTCAACCAATCCTCATCCCTTTTCGGTTTCGAATCACCCAAAAGATGGGTGGATTGTAATTTTGAAACTGAACCAAATGATCCTGTTTCTTTAGCGCATCCTTTCTATTCCCACATTCAATATCTTGGAAATATTATACAATACTTTGAAAAATATTCTTGTTTACTTGGGGCTCATGTTCCCCTATATTTTCCACAGCATCCACCCATTGGTCTTTAATATGTCTACATGGTTCCATTTCTATCAACCTTATCGTCACCATAAGTCATACACCATAGAAACGTAAGGCATAAAATTTCAAATTAAATTATATTATAACTATGACAACCATAATTTCAAAAATTTACATTTTTTCTTGTTTAATGTTTGTTGAAAAATATATTATGTTCTGGAAATCAACCATTTCAAACTACGTTAACCATTCCATTTTTTAAAATCATAAATTTGAAAAAAAAAATAAAGATATTTAAAAAAACATACATTCAAATCCATAACATATATCATTATTCTTAATAAAATATTCAATCATAGTGGGAATCAGTCCTTCCATGCATTCCATTCACAACTCATTAGTTATACCCATAATAAGAATATTTCCAGTGACTATATGTGTCTCTGAAACATGTATGTACCCAAATCCCTGGTAACAGGATGTTTAAAATGAAAGGGTTATATATGTCCTTTTCTATTATACATTTCATGTTCCAACAATATTACTCTTTTCTATAATACCATTTGAAGGAATAAATCAATATTGAGTACCTGCTCTATGATCTCCAACAACGCCAAAGTGACAAAATAATTACTTTCTAATAAACTTCATGGTACAATCAAATTGATACCAATTATAAAGTCATACCCATTCACGATGGCTTGAGAGGGTAGTGGAATGCTACTCGGCCAAAGGAGATGTTCCAAAGGCAGTAATGGATAGATAAAAAACAAATAGGATCCATGAAAAATTGGGGAACAAATTTCCCTTAGAAAAAAATAATCTAACCAAATGATCCATAACCGACCACAGTTATACGATGAAAGTCAAAAATATAAACCAATAAAACAAATTACCTAGGGACAACAACGAAACCATACCAATACAATATCAATTCCCAAAGACCAATACAACTCAACCAAGGTAATTAAGATTTATAGAACCAAGAGGAAGACTAAATGACATACCCAAAGTATCCATGGCACAACTCTATAGCTACACACCAAGATCCATTCTCTTAGCACCACTATACATCAATGTCATCACGATGAACCTATAAAGAAATGAGATACATTACCTTTATCTATGTCTCAAAGTACAACATATGCACATGTACCACGCTTCTAATGTAGGGTGGTCAGTAATAATACTCAGTTTTTTTACCAACGTGACATTTCTACAAATATCACTATGATAGAATTGTTAGTATATTACTATAAAACAATTTAGATAAAACATTAAAAAATGAAGACATTTATCTCTATACAAACACACAATTACCAAACCATTTTATCCAAGTCAATATAATATTAAGGATAACTAGCGAACAAATCATTAACCACTTTTAAAACATGTATTAGAACATCTCAATTATCCTTGCATGGAATAATGCACAATCCAATCATATTGAAAAATTATATATACCCAACATTGTGTAGCATTATTGGTGGAACATGATGTCTGATCCCATACACGCCTCTTCCTTTATAGTGGTTCTTCACACTCACTTGTACTTGATGGTGGTCATTCACATTCATTACCCATCCAATTTTTATAGAACTTCTGCTGGCCCAATACCCCTCTAATTCAACAAATGCTTAAACAATGAAGTAAAAAAACAATTCCATTTACCAAACAAATAAATTCCAATTAATTTAATAAATAAACCATTTATTGAAAACACCCAAAACCATTTTCCATGAAAAAATCCCATTTCAATAAAACAACATTTTTATTTAGAGTAATCTTTTATAAAATAATCCTTACATCAACAAATCCCCATATTATAAAATAAATATTTTAAAATCGATCACGAAACCTCATTCACAACAAATTTTAGTTTCCCCAAAATCACCAAATCACTACAAAATAGGGTTTCCCCAAGAATCACACATCACAATCAAAACCAATTCAAAGGAAAAAAACCAATTTGAAATTAATACATCTAGTTCTAGAAAACTACGGAAGAGAGTGGATCCATTAATCCTAGGGGTTGGTGAAAATGACCCACCACACACCAAATTTGGGTGAAACCTCCACAAAATCACGTTATATCCTTTTCACTTTGATCAATAATACCAAAAATAAACATTTCAAAAATAACAACCCTATATACAAATTTTATAGAAGAAGATCAAGAAAAACTAGAAAGAGTGACATTTAGATCTAAGGGGAACCATGAAAACTCAATATAAATGACCAAACAGAAGATATTTTCCTTCACCACACCAACAAAACCATTTGAAATTCATTCAATATGAGTGGAAGTGGTTCTCTAACCCATGTGATAGGAAAATCCAATTTTTGGAACATATGGGAGGAAGAATAGATATTTTAGGGTAAATCCAGAGTTACGACATTTAAAAAACCAATTTTTATTGTTTTACATCGTTTGATCGTATGGTTAGACTATTCGTCCACTAACCATGTGACTGTTACTTTCCAGAAAGGGTGCCCCACAATTTTTCCCACATGGTTAATAAAACCATATGCTTGTCGTGTGAATTCCCAGTGTGTCAAGTCACACACCTAATCATTGGTGACTCCATGGTATGTTAACCATTCACCTTATCTCTGTGCCCTCCTAGATCCTTCTACCACCATGTGCATTGTTTCTATGAGATTATGTATAGTTTCCATTAACAGTGATCAAACACTACACCCATAGAAAATCCCAAAAACCATTCCAATCCTTAAAAACACTATAATGAATTACCCAAACACTTAATAATGATAATAAAGAACCCAAATAGATTAAGTACATAAAAATAAGGGTGTTATTATTTAATTTCCTACCAAGTATCATTTCCCCTTATTTTATTTGTGGTACATTGTGCATTTCATTTTTAGATGTTATGAAATGATGTTCCAAATTCATATCCTATTTTGAGACACAAATTAGTTCAGGGGGGTGAGAGTATTTTTTATAAAAAAATATATAGTTTCTATTCTTTTAAATATGTAGAATGCGTTATATAATGAGGTGATTTACTATTTTAGGATTTATGGAAAACCCATATAGTTGATGCCATGTCATTTAAATTTTAAAATTTTATGAGGGAATGATAACCAAACATGTTTAATAAGTGTATATAATTGAAGGTAAAGAATTTATAGGGGGAATTAAAAAACATATAATGATAAAATAAATCATTATAATTTTTATTTATTCAAATTAGATATTTATATGTGTTAATATTTATTATTTAGTTGTTAAATTGAAATGGAAATAGTTTTAAATAATATATTTATTCTAAGGTTTCATTAAGTACTATATTTTCAAAATTTCAAATTTAAATTTAAAAATATGGATATCTATTTTTAAATTAGAGTACATAAAGTTATATAGTGTGTAATTTAGTTATTTCGTAGAATGTATTTAATTTTTAGGGAGTATTGAAAATTAATAAATATTATTAAATATTATTTTATTTTCAATAATATAATTATTTTAATGGTAAAAATTAGTTTTTAATATGTTTATCTTGTTGAATAATTATTTTTAGGTTATATTTAATCAACCTGATTGCTTTTGACAAATGGTTATATTGGTATTTAGAATATCACTGTTTTTTGGTTTTAAAATAGGGTTTTCTAAAAACTATTTTAAAATGCATAGGTATCTCCATTTTATTTAATTAAAATAATCTATTATGTGGAATGTATTAAATGAAATATATAGATAATTTATTTATAAATATCAAATTTCATTCATAAAACTATTATTGTTCATATAGTTAATATAATATCATTGTTCCACAATAAGTGTTTTTATTCTAAAACCAGCATTTACGTGGCATTTGTTGGTAAAATTTTAATTTAAATATTTCCACTAATATTTGTTAAATCTGGGAAAATGGGATATATTATATTAAATAATTATTATATAAATTATCTGTTGTGTTTCAATTAACTATTTACAAATATAAATAATGAAAAAGAAAAAATTTATCATTATGAGAATGGTAAAAATGGATTTACTAATTATTAATGTAATAAAGAAAATGTTTAAAATTCCATAAATACATTTATAATATCTATTCAATGTAGATAATTTGTCATTAAAACTTATACATTAGGTAGTTTTTATTTATTAAAACCTTGTGACATGAAATAAATGTTGGTGAAATTAATTATTTATAAAAATTACAAGTGTTCCACTCAACCCACTTTTAAATGGCCAAACACTCTCCACCACTATTAAAACCATAAAAACCAAATAAATGGTTCAGAAACTACACAAGTAAATTCTATAATTAACTCATCTAATCATAGATGTATTATTTTTTTATTAAATACATCTATGGAATGCCTATTGTGGAAACCAAAACACCTTACCTATATAAGAGGTTACATTTATCAACAAGATTTTTTATTTTCATTCTTCACCCACCCCATTCAAGTATTATTATAACATTTTTATATTAAATCTTATGTATATTGTGTAAATTTATTTTAATATGAAAATTTAATAACCTAAATCAATATACAAATCCATTAAATGGGTAACGAATTATCATTCATTTTTATTACAAATTTTATCAGTGTTTAAGAATTTGATTAATTTTTCAATTACAACATCTGATGGTGGGGTGTTATAATGAATCTAAAGTATATATATGTATTTATATCATATATATAACTCTAATTAATTATATCACATTTTTTATAAATTTCATTATGTATAGGATACGATAATGCCATTCATGTGTACATTCTATTATCGACTAATGATCCGATAAAATTTTCTGAACTAAATCTATACATTGATGGAAATAAGGGTGATGATATTGAATATATGTTATATTCATGGACTTAATATGATCTTAATGTCATAATTATATTTATCTAATGTTAATATATCATTTTATTTCTTACATTGTCGCTCATTAAAAAGTGATAACAATCGATCACGTATGTGTGGGTTGAACCCTTAATAATTCGACAAAACTACATATTAATCACCAAAATACATTGATGATATAGATAAGTAAATTTAAAGATATGATATTATATATTTTATATTACGGTGATTTTGAAATAATAAAATATTACGTACCTCCTAGCACTAATGATCATTGAAAAAGTAGATGTTAATCACATATATATACTACCAACCTACCCCATGATTGTAACATATTTCAATTATAATTAAATAATTAATGATAAGTACCAAAGGTATAATTTTTATATAAATATGAAAAAAAATTATGTATTATTATTCTTGAAATGTTTATGTAATGACCTATTTGACAATAGTCTACCTATAAAAGTAATATTTGAAAAATTAGTCTATAGTGGGTTATTCATTTGACAAAAAATTAATTGATTAAGTAATTTTATATAAAATTATATTAACTAAAATAAAATTATCAATAAATATGAAATTTTTTCTCAAGATACTGAATAATTTACATTTTCTTATTATTTTGAAATATTTAACACACTTGGAAAATTTTACTCATGTTAAGGGACAATATCTCAATTTCTATTAATTTAGGTAAATTTTTATGTTATACGCCTATATTCTTATACCATGTGTATATGCATCCATTTTGACATGAAATATCATCAATATTTCTATTATTATGTAATTTCAGGATTTTTAATATTATTCATTAATGGGGATTATGATTCAAATATTTTCAAAGTGATAACGGAATTTTATTTTAAGAAATTAACATTTAATGTTTTCCTTCCAACTAATTATTCTCCATGTCCATGATAAAGAAATTATTTTGACATGTTTTATTTGGATCATTTCTGAAAAATGAAAAAGGAATAGTCTTTTCTTAATATAAAATTTGATAACCAATTTTTCCTCTATCGTGATTACTATTTTATTGGAAGATTTCTCCGTCGGTCATTTGATCTTCATAAGAATTGGGACTCACCAACCTTGGTGATTTGGATTCAAATTCCTAGGTTTCCGATTCCTTTGAAGAACCTTGGACTTTTATAGTCAATTGGGAACTCCATTGGATGATTTCTCTTTTGTGATCATCAGACAGATTCACCATCACACCCAATGGTTGCGCGGATCTGCGTTGAAATGGATTTATCACATCCACCACCAGAGCTGGTGTGGATCGTGATTGATGGGGAGTATAGGTATGCTCAATATACCCTCTATGATTCATGGGTCAATTTTTGTTCCTTCTGTCATAGGCAGGGACACTGGGTCTCTACATGTCGCAAGTATGCTAAAAATGGGGGTCATGGTGGGCCTCCAGCATCAAATGAGGATCCTATAGTGAAGGTAGTGAGTGTTGAGGTTTGTTCTGTTTTATATGGGAATGAATAAAGGGAAGAGTATATGGAGACTCCTCCTTCTGGTGGACTGGAGTATCAAATAGTGGATTTTTGGCCTCGGGCCTCTCTAATCAATGAAATATATCAGGAGTCCATGAGGAATGATGGACTTGATATTTTTGAGTAGTGGTGAGTGTGGATGCATCTACCATGGGTCATGTTGTGGTGGAAGAGAAAACTCATCTTGTAGTGGAGTGTGAGGTTATAAAGAATTTTCATGAAGGGGCTCCTGTGAATGTAGTTGTGGTGAAAGAACTATGACCTGCTCTGAATCCGTCGGTGAAGCAAGTCTTTGATCGTCTGAATTCGGATCAGGGCAGCTCGAAGATGCCATTTGCAGATGACAATGGAACAGGAAAGTTGCAGATGGTTAATGTTCATACTTATAACCAGTTTTAGGGATTAGTGATTGAGAATGGTCCCCCCATGGAGGAAGGCCCACAAGAGACTAACCAATATATGTTGCTAATTGATTCCTATTATCATCCAACAGTTATTGATGATAAAATGGGGAAAAATAACTCTTATGGTCTTGGAAATGATATTCTACTTCAATGTCTCACTCCAATTGAAACAAACAGGGACTCGCAGCATCCAGGAGGAGGATGTCTACCTATGCCAGACGGTAATTTGATTGGAGGAACACATGGCTATCAAATGACAGATTATGTGTACAACAATGGAAAATGGGG
Source organism: Viscum album (assembly GCA_963277665.1). NCBI lineage: Eukaryota > Viridiplantae > Streptophyta > Magnoliopsida > Santalales > Viscaceae > Viscum > Viscum album. The sequence continues at coordinate 606,501,064 of OY728129.1, read as the reverse complement.
AAATGTCTCTAGTAGTGACAAACCAAACGCTAATGCTATCTCAAAAAAGTCATACAGTTACATTGTAAAAGGCAGAAAAGATAAGGTGTCTGCAAGTGATGGCGGTATGACTTCTCCAACAAGGATAAGGTTGAGGAAAGATTAATCTTACCTACCGAATCTGATGTCTACCATATCATCCTCTAAAAGGGAGAATTGTCTTGGGGATATCTATGGTTTGAAAAGGGGAATGAAATCATCTAAGAATATTATATATTTGGAAAACTTGAATCTGAGAAAAAATTATGCCTTGATTCTAAAGCACTATGAAAGCTCAGAGTGGGAGCCAGCTTCTGCAGATGAAGTAGTTTATCATGAGTATGGTGACGAGTATGATGTTATCTGATCTGTAGTTGTTTTTTTAGGTGTGTTGTACTTTTTTCTACACTTTTACTTTATTTTAATAAATGGGCAGAGGTCTTCCTCTAACTGATATTTCCTGGTACTTTGTTATTTTAATTTTTATTTTTTGATGAAAATTCTATTTTGATTTCAGAAGATTATTTCCACTGTAGTTTTAGTTCGTTTTCAATGTTTTTTATACGAAAACATGAAAGAATTAAAGGTTTTATTCATGATTTGGTTCATTTAAATTATATATGATGGGTGCACCCTAAAAATTTAATGTAATCAATTTACAGATTATAGGATGGGTGCTTCTATATGCCTCTCCAATTCGTTGGCCAATGATTATGTGCTTTCGGAATTATATTGAATTTTCAGTATGGTAATTCAAATTTGAATGTTTTTCTATGGGTTCAATAATTGTTCCCAGATAATTTGTCCCACTGTAAAAATATAAATTTTATATACATACTATTTTTTAATGGAAGTAATTTTTTTAAACTGATAATATAAATTAATTTTAAAATTATTATAATTCAATTTATTGATAAACATTTATATTTTTAAGAAAAAAATTCATTGGTTTTCTGGTTTCTCAATGGACTAATAGTTTTCATGTTTTTTCTCTTACTTTTCCTTTTTTGCTCATTCCATATTTATGAAATATTTTAATAGGATTTATGGAGGGGTAGGGGAGTGAAATATTTCTTGATTACATTCGTGAATATCTTTCATGAAAAGAAATAATATATCATTTTAAATGTTTTATATAGTGATAGAAATGGATATTGATTAGAAGTGTACACTTTTTCTTTTATGGTTTTATTATATATATGTTATAACTTAATTATATAAAACTATAATCATTAAAAGATTTTAAAAGTTAATAAAATTATAATATTGTCAAAATCTCTTTATTATGAATTTCTTAGGGCTGGTTCCATTCATAAATGTTCCTGGTCACTATTTTCATGGCCTAAAAACATTTCATGCATTTTAAATGATCTTCCTCTAAAGCATAATCATGATTACTATCTGGAAATAAATTTACACTCTATTATCATCTCACGTATTTAATATGTCTTATAGGTAGTATATCTTATAGTTTCTATAGATTATCCAGACACTATCATTGGTGTCCTCTGATCCCAAAAATATGGTGTTATCATTAAAATGAATGCACATTATTATCAGAGACACTATAAAATATAATTTTGAGTCCAAATACTACATAATTAAATTCATAAAAATGCCTTATAGATGATCATAATACATTAATAAATTAATAATTTCATAACCCGTGCAATGTAAATGGGTTTTATAAGCACTACAAAATTTATTTGTAGCATAACTAGTGGAAAATAAATTAGTTTCATAAATATTTCATTATATCATAATTAATACATGGGATTCAAGTGGGTTTCATGAAATCATCTTAAGAACATCAACCTCATCATAATTAAGAAAAAAAAATAAAGAATGGAATCATAGGGAAATATCCCCATTAGAATATAAAAATATTTAAAATATTTGAAAAAAGATAAAAAATTTATTAAAAAGAAAATCTAAATAATTAAATGAAAATTGGAGACCAATGTACCTTTTCAGATTACAAATTAAATTAAAGAACTATAACATTGATAATGTGGTATTATTATTTTATAATCATTGAAAATTTTAATTAATAATTAATTAAAATAATCTTCAACCTGATTAGAATATATTTTTAATACTATATAGTTTTTTAAAAAAATATTAATTTTATTTTGTTGTTAAAATTAAAACAAATGAGATGTTCAAGAACTAATTGTTTTAAATCAACCTATTTAAAACATTTAAAATAAATTAACCAGAAATTGAAATGATATTTTTAGAAAAAAATGTATACGTAAAATGCATGTTTAACAACTTTTAATTTAATGAGAATTGAATAAAATATTAATTAACTGAAAAGGAAATAGAATATGTCATTCTTTTAGAATATTTTTACGATCAATTTATGTACCAAAGGGAGGAGAACTCAAATAACACATAAAATTAATATATTAAATAGAGGATAATAATATAAATTCATTTTAAATCACAACATATATATATGTAATTTTTCAAAATAACATTATCATAGATATTTATAAGAAGAAATAATATTGGAATAAACATATTTTATACCTTTTGTATGTTTTGTAACATAAACTATTGGAATAAATATAATGAATTTTTATATTAAATAAAATTATGTTTGTATTATTCATGTTATGAATTGTCTGTGTGGAAATATATTCCCCTTATCAGAGAAGGTAGGTACAAAATATATCATATGTCCCAAGGAAGGCAATTTAAGACGAAAAAACCATTATCGGAATTCCTACAATAATTTATATTTATTGAAACTAAAGTAGTTAGTTACCTAGACCAACTTATACAAAAATTAAGATAAATTTATTTCGTTTTTTGAATTTTAATAATTTATTTATTACAACTTTATTGTTATTATGTGTAATATAACAATTTATAATGTCATGAGAGTAGCTTTCACAATGAATTTACATTGATGTTACCCACTATAATGAGAACCCAGATGTTCCATGAAAATATTCTTAAATATATGTTCTATATATAGATGAAAAAATTTAATAGAAAACATTATACATTCTATAAGGGTTGGATATACTTAAGACATTGAAACAACTTTCCTTAGTGTACGACCATTTTCATTTCTAGTTAAGGATATTATGTGAACAAAACCCTCTAATAAGAAATCCATATTTATATTTTCCATTTTACGATTACATCTAATGTCATATTTATTTTCCTTATTATTTATGATTATTATTCATGGTTGTTATAAGTAGTTTACTTTTTTATATTAACAAAAAATATGATGGAATATATTTATGGTGAGGTAGGACCCATTGGTGTATCATATATATTATGTCACTAGTGAAAAATGTGAGAAATTTTTTTTGCATTATTTTATTTAAGGGAAGATGATATATTTGGACATATAATAGAAATTATATATCCGAAATAAACCCATTAGCATGATATTCTATATGGATGTTATAATTAAAAAAATAAAATGAAATAGTCATTACGAACCTAGTTTGATGAAAATAATAGGAAACCTGCATGATTATAGATACCGTGATAAATGAATTATTTTAAATTGTAAGAGTCACTGTGTGTTTTATGTCATTATGAAATTAAATTCATTATTTATATATTATTTTATGTATTTAAAGAATATTAACATGGACTTTGGTTTACTTCACCCAATGCCACTGAGAAAGCGGGCTAAAGGGCCAGACACTATGTGAATCCAAAACACCAGTTAAATAAAAATATTATATGGTATTTAAGAAGTTAATTTTATTTGAATCATTACATTGTTTATTAATTATTATTTTTTCATTATTTTATATTGTCCATCACCACTTATTTAGAAAAATATTTTATGAGCATAATATTTTGTGAATATTTATTTTATCTTAATTCAATATAATATTTAATTATTTTCTGGAAAATAATAGAGTGATATTTATTTTTTAAATAAATATTCACTCTTCGAGGGATGATAAATATTTTGGAGGAATATAGAACATTGTCTAATTGTTTAATTAGATATAATATGTAATTAATATTATTTGAATAATAAAATTTAATTTACTTCGAGAGTTTTATGCTAGTCAATAAATAATAATATTTTAATTTTTTATTATATACATGGGGTTTAATATGGATTATATAAATTAAAATGGAATATATAAAATTGTTACATTATATCCCTAGTGATATATAAATAATATTTTAATATATTTATATGATATCCAATTCATTTTATTTGTGGAAAACGATGTTAGAAAGAATCATCTCATTGAAATTTATCATGAATAGAGAGTGATACACCTTAAGAAAAACTTTCTTGTAGATAGAGATTGATTATAACCCCTCCATGAAGCATTCCTCAGGGAGGTAAAAGGTGAATGATGAATGGGCTAGGATCCTCCATACTAGTAGATGAAGATACTAATGGTAATTTTTAGAGTTTTATGAAACATATGGGGATCACCAATAGTTAGAGTCTATAATTTATTCCTACAATTAAATTATTGTATTATAGATGGAAATTATTATATTAATTAATGAATAAATAATTCCTCACATTTTAATTAATTTATTTATTAAATTATGTATAAATAATAATTATTGATCATCTTTTTTAGTTCTATAATTTTATATCATGAACAATATATGATTTAATTTTTTTATCATGATATTTACCATCATGTAAATATTAGAATAACAATCAATTACTAAAAAAGTTGAGTAGTGAATACATGATCTGGTATTTCGACTATACCTAGAACCTACATGTTTTATAATATGGGTCATATAGTTATTTAAAATTATTAATGATATTTGAATTATTTTATCATTTTCATCCATTTTTAATTCCATATTAATAACTATGTAATTATAATTGCGATCTATGACTTCATCCTCTTTATAAATCACAAATACAACCAAATGGATAAATTTTATGAATGAAATACAATTGAAAACCCATCTAGATTTGTAATGGATCTCACCAGATTACAGTTGAGTACATATTGTTTATCATGGAGGTACATGTGATTTACTCTTTTTCAATATACCAATAGTTAACAAAATATAAATTCCAATTATCAAAATTTATTATAAATAGTGTATATAATTACACATCGTGGTTTATTTGGTCATCCTATTTCATAGTCATCCAGAGAACATGATGTAAAACTTCCAAACATGATGTGTATTCTAAGATTCAAAGATAATATATCAATTTTCATTCAAAACCAGCAAAACAGGTTACAATATAACTCATAGACAACATGACGTTTAGGCCAGGTACATAAAATATACTCAATTTATTTTATTTTTACATAGTAAATCCCTTTTATCTTGTCGTATAAAGACAATGAAAATAATACATAATGTGTAGCTTTATTGTACATGATGTGTATCTTCCATGTACCCAATGTGAATTTTTTCACATTTCCCCGAATTAAAAAATAATTTACTATACTAATAAATACTTATTAACATGTTTTTAGTTTTGTAATTATGTTTATAAAACACAATGTTAGATGGAGTATATATATGTATTTAAATTTCCAATTAATTTTTTCTTTAATGTTTTTAGGTGCATATAATTCATATTTCATTATATATTCCTTACTCTAAATGATTAAAAATATTACACATTATGTATATACCATGAGTTCTAAGTTGTTATTATATAGATATGAAAAATTTTGAAATTATGTTATAATTGAACCAAATTGGATTCCACAAGTGTAAATAATGTACGAATATAACACATGCTACTAGTTTAGATGGGTACTCACCCTGATTCCTCCCAGGTCTATTTTTATTAAAAAATAATTTTTAATATATTTATTTAAATTTAATAAATTTGGATGGTAGAGAATCTCAAGATAATTATAATGAGAATTAAAAGACTATAATTGATTAATCATAGATGATAATAACATAATTCAATCATGATTTATCATAAATAATAAGGATTATAATTGTCTATTTTCGTGGAAAATGCGTATTTAATTTCTCGTTTTTGGAATATCATTAGAATGGTAAAGAACATTCTATTTGATTGAGTTCTTTTAATTTATTATTAAATTATGTTTTCTTTCTAAGTGTTGTCTCTTCTCTCATTTTGTAGGGGCATGCGTGTAATGGATTCATTTTTGTAAACCCTATAGAAAATTATTTTTCCCCCTTAGTTATGAGTGAGTAAAATCATATCGAATGGATTAAGGTCCTAATATATATGAGGAAGATAATGTTTTTAGCCAAGGTGGGATAAATAAAAAAGAGATACTTATTTTTATGGGTGGAAAGATACACCCTGAACCATGAATTTTACAAGGTGTTTCTCTATTAGTTATATCATTAGTTTATCATCCTCTAAATAAATTCATCAATAGTAAACTATCATGAACATACCAATTTACTATTTTACTATGATCATATTTCATTGATACATCATTATTTATGTTTTTTCATGATCACATATATTAATTAATTTAATGAATTAAATATAGAATGAAGAGAAACTATCTAGGAAGAAACAATATCAATGACAGAGTAAATAACATTTCTAAATACACATCATATTAACCTGCATGTAATTAATATAATAATATAATATTTATTCATAATGAAAAAAATACCTCAAATATATATATTTAGTCTTTATAGAATTCCAATATAGATGTCGAAATCAAACCATAGTTCAAAGTACTTAACCAGCCAATTACAGGGTGATTAAAATTGTTAGGGAACAATATCATAATGATATAGAAGGACATAAAATCGTTTAGATCAAGGATATAATTTTAAAATAAGTTTTTTTAACTAATAGAAAAAGTTAGAGGGAACCAAATTTATGGATTAAAGGGTTTATTTTCCACTTAATTGATCAAGAAAATATGACTTTATATAGTTATAATTTTCAATTCATACGTAAAACTCTTCCTATTTCGTGAATGACCAATATAGTGGCTATGGGATTGGGTTATTCATCCTTTACCTGATAATTTCAAACGAATATGATATTTTAAATCTAATAGGAATGGTTACATGGTTTCGATAAAATTGGAATTGATTGATAAATATTATATTTGATAATTTAACTTAATTTCATCAAAGAAATTAAAAACAATATAAATTTATCATATTTATAAATGAAAAAAATATGACTTCAGACATTTTACCATGATCAATACTAGATAAGGATAAATATCATACATTTATTATTTCCAATAATCAAAATGGAGCATAGGTCCTATCGTGCACCATGAATGGTAATTATATGTACTGAAATAACATATTTTTGAAGTGCCTTGGGAAGTAGATAGCATGGAATATTTGTATCTCTATGAGGAACATTTGACCAATAACAAAAATTATCATTTCTTCATGCTATCATCCATGAGCAATGATCTTATAGAGCAACATGTGGTCATAGATTCATATAGCATGATGTTTCACCTTTGATATATTGATCATGGTATGGTGACACAATATAAATATGAGATATCCAATGGGGTTATTACATATGGAAAGAAAGTAATATTTTTTCATATGGAAATAATGACCACAAAAATAGGAACTACACTAAGATGAAATGGGAAGATAAGGATCAATCATAATCGAAAGTATTAAATCTATAAATATAAATTAGGTTTTAGATAATGAATATGGTGCTCACATGTGTATCTAGATATAATAACAACGTATATTTTAAATCACTTCCTGAGAAATTGTGGATTTGAAATATGTGAATGGTTTAAGGTTGTATTCACTAGAAATTGGATACTAATACACATCATTTACAATAATATTAATGTTGGTTATGATGATGGTTACTATGATCAAAATGTTACTAAGAAAATAGTTTCAATGAACTTTTGATATAAAATTATATTTAATCATAAATGTGGATGTAAAAATTGTTTCTTTTACCACTACATCATATGTTATGTTATCAAAAATTTATATAAAGTTAATTATGTACTAAATTTTGAAAACCAAGTATGGAATCACCATATTGTTCCTACAAACACGAATCATTTAAAAAATCACTAATAATCTGATCATTTATACAATTTGACCTAAAACCATATGATATATAACACTCATGTGTACATGTAAAAATGAGAAAACCAACATTATGTGGACATGTTGAAAAGGCCATAGAGATTCTAGGATTTGTACCCACATCAATGTGTGAATCATTTAAAGAATATTGAAGAGGTGTTAATTCTTACTTTGTAAATATTACTGATAGATTGAGTTGATTTTGATGTGTCTACATGATTTGGAATATGTCTCAATCCATTGAAAATTTTAATCTATTCAATAATTATGTAGATAATCTATATGGAATCTCGAAAATGACTTAGTGATCTGAATGTGGTTTTTAATATGGTAAAAAATATTTTATCATATTTCTTTGGGTTTTTAATATACTTTATCAACTCAATCAAACATAAAAACCATAGTGGAATGGTGTTAATAACAAATGTAGCAATACATTTTTAGAAATTATAATTTTTATGGGGATTTATTTATATTTTTGATTATCATATTGTGGAAATACATTAAAAATATTTCTATTTACATAAATTCGAGTACAACTAATGTGGTAAATTGAATTCCAACTATGATATGGCTTTCAATGAAACGATATTTTTCAGAAACAAATGTATATTGTTTCTATTTTCTTGTAAAAAAATTATTATCCTAAAAAATAGCAGTCTAGTTTAATAATTATTCATTTTATGTTATCTTAAAGAATAAAAGGTGTATTATCAATAAAAGCTCACAAATATGTAATTGATTGTGATAAATGAATCAATCACTCAGGAGTAAGAAAACATCCTAAAAAAATTAATTGGATAAATATTGACATTGATAATGTTGATACTGAATATACACAATATGTTCTATAATAATTGATTCCATATATTATTATTGAATTTGTAGTTCATGAATCAAAAATTATGAAAAGGGGAACTAGATAGTAAATAGAATTTAAGAGATATAGTTTTATAGTCACTGAAATATTTTTATACTTATTTGTTTACCATATTTTTCCTCTCTAAAAAATTGAATAATTAGATAGATTTTAGCTTCAAGATGGTATGAGTCCATGAATTCAGAATTGGATTCCATGTATCTGAACAATGTCTATGTTCTCGTCAATTCTGTCATGACCCCGATCCAAGAATACTGAAATCGGTGCCTGAAACATGGTGTGCAATTTTTTTATCATAAAAATAGGTTTATGAAAGACAGAAATGCCACATATTTTCACAATATAGAGGATCATCTCGGTTTAGGTTCTTGGAAAATCATATTCTACTGAAGTACTTCTTCTAAAAACATGGTAGGGTTAAGCTTCAACTTGGTGTCATCACAAAGAGTACTTAAGGCTTGAGCACAACTACTACAAACCTGTAAAACAAAAATTTAAACATACGGTAATCATAAAAATCCCTAGTAAGGGGTTTTAAAACATTTGGAGAAAATTGAACTTTAAAACAACCACCTTGAAAACAAACATAAAAAAATTCTTAAGCGGTAGATTTAACATTTTGAGGCACACTATCAATATTTTCTGAGGTTACTTTGAGTAATTTTTTCAAAAGTCCATTTTCATAAAAGATAGATGTGCTTTCTACAAAACAAGAATCATAGTGTGCATTTGTTGGTAAGAAATAAAATGTGCATAATTCATAACATAGTCATGCCAACATTGAAATCTTTGATAAGAGAATGAGCATTCATATCATGATTCATTAAAGCATAAAAATTAGATTCTTATGTCTATAACATTAGATACTGTTCCCTTGAATAACATTCCATTTGCGTATATGATAATGCCTTATGGTCATAAAATATTTTTAATTAAGGATACACAATCCCTTGGTTTATCATTTACTATTCTATAGTGAGGTAATTTATAATACTGGACTTTTTCAAGGCCTTGAGCTAAGACCATATGGGTAAAGACCCAACATAATTGTGGTTAACTACCACACATAGTTGTGAAAAAATCTAGCATCATGTTCCCGCATCATTTCACTTAACTCATGAGACTTCATCACTTTACCCAATTAATTGGAGAAATATATAATTCTGGATGCACCCGTCACATCATTTTATGTCAAATACATTCCACATATGTCTTAGCATGGTATCATCTTCATATTTCTCATGATACATAGAACATACATTCTATGTCCATAATCCCCTTTTTTATACATGTTCATTCTAGAATGGATCATGTAAAAATAACTAGACTTGTTGGAATCATATTAAACAGTGACGTGTGTCAACCAAAATGACATAATCATGCACATGTAATAGGAACTAGTAGACATAAAATAATGGGGTTTCACATGAAATAATAGTTCGTGCCTTTCATCCCTTAACAATGTGGTCTTTCCTCAACAATAGAGATATGCATTAGCATTGATATTCTCATTTTATCCATGAAATGTTAATTTTTAAATAAAATATTAAAACATAAACATAATGTACCAAAAGAATTTCTTTTAAAACAAATGAAATATAGAGCATGGATTATTTCCTATGAAGTGTTTATGCATAAAAGAAATATTTAAACGCGTGAGCTCATGAATGAATGTACGTTTATATTAGAACATAAAAAACCATCATACCCATTACTTGAGAAACCCAATTCGAAATGCATATGTATTCATGTAAATTTGATAATTAAGGAAAAATGAGCATGTATACATGAAGTGTGTATTTGGGATCTGCACAACCCAAAACAAGATTTAATATATACTTTCAATTATTGCTATCTTCATAATGATGGTTTAATAAGGATAGGTTTTGTGAAATCTCTGTTGTAATATATTTATAAAACCATACATACATGAATTGTAAATAAGGGTATAATTAAAAAAGAAAACAAGAGTATCTATACCAATTGCATGTGTTTTATGTTTTGAAAACACCACTTAAATATGAAGGATAACCCTTCGAAGATCATAACCGAAAATAGTTTGTTGTATACATATATATATATAAATATTCATAATTTTCTCTTGAAATTATAAAATGGGTTGAGATGCAACCATATACATATTCATATATCCGTGATGTAAATAAATTATACAATAAGGGTTCACATATATAAATTGAGGCATGAGACCTCTTTCAAGTGTTGTGTACTCAAATCGCATTTAAAAAATTCATCGTCAGTTATGATTTAGAAAAGATATGAAACGGTATATATATATATACATATAAACCCGCATATACATTAGGATAAAATAGTTTTACAAAGTGAAATCATAACAAGTTGATCCCTTACATGTCTTTGGGTGTGCACGGAGGATGGTCAGGAACTATTTTCACGTCAAGAGAAACAAAACCAGTAATTTTGGGTGCAAGAAAACAGGGATTATATAGGCGGTATTTCATATATTTCATATATATAATGTATCATTAATATGATATGTAAACAAAACTTTAAACTTGACCGAAATAAAACAATCCAACATTATTCTTAAAAAGAGAGATCAAAAAAACAAACTGTGATTATAATATATACATATATATAAAGCTTGTGAAAAACTATACCGAATCAAAATAAAGTAATATTTTGGGTATAATTAAAGGTAATGCTTCCATAAAATATCATGGGAACAAGATAGTGGAGAAGATAAATAACGAAGAAGATGAAAATACCAGTGGGTGGCCACTGGTTTGAGCACGAAGGGGAAGACAATGTGGAAGAGAAAACCGGGGAAAATGGAAGGTTCAGATCGCTAGAGTCTTGATCGGACAGCTAGGAGAATTCTATGGGTTCAAAAAGAAGAAGAATGGTGGAGACTTGATCTGGAATCAGTTCGGATAGATGAGGCAAGGCGTAGGATTTAAAAACAGAGCGAATGGAAATAATTAGACTTCATGTATATAGAACGGTCGATAGGAAGCACTGTAGCGCTCTGGGGTCACAGGGGATTAGAAGCGAGATCGGGACCAATGGCCTGGATTGGTCATGATGCGATCAAATGGCCCAGATTACATTTCGCCCAAAATATTGCTTCCCACATCCAAACGGGGTGATGCATGCCACTTCCTTATAAGCCGGAGGCTCCTTTACACCATTCATAAATCACAGCACACACGGAATGGGGGCCTTACACATGGGATCTCACTCCCTTACAGGCCTCGGCCTATCCATCTCGGTCATGGCTTCATTCCCATGGTGGCATGCTCAAGCGTTCCAACTCTCGTATGCGCCCTTTGGGGTACCCATGCTTGGCCGGCCATAGCTTGGGCTAAGGACTAGGCTCAGCCACCCTGTGTGTATAGCCTCCCTTGGCCCAGCTATATAGGGCTGTCCAAATGGGTTAATATTTTTTATTAACCAAAATTTTTAAAATGGCCATCTAAAAAAACAGAACATCCTTTCTTCCATAAAATTTAATTTATTTATATCTTTACACAAACCAAACTATATTACCATTTAATTAATAAAAGTAAAAATGTTTCCCAATTCAAAAATATTATACATACTTTTCTTTGAATTAAAGTGGACAAATATACCAAAACATAATGATTTTCAAATGTAATGTTTCCCTATGATAAATTCAATTAAATATGTTCAACAATAGGATTTTAAAGCACTCCATCACTTAAAATGTTTCAAGTTGATTTTATACATAGAAAACATCATTACATATTAAGCTCAAAAGAATGAAATATTTGTAATTTTCATATAGGTGATCAGTTTACAAAGACCAGAATGTCTTAATACTTAAAAACATTATGTTTTGAAATCTTAAAATATAAATAAGAGTTAATTACTTTAATGTGTTTTTGAAATACTTTAAAATCATTAATATTCATAGTTAATTAATCCATAATATCCAATGGCTATAATTATAGCCGTTCTAAAATCAATATTTACTTAAATGGAAACAGTCGAATTTTAGGTCTTATAAATACGCGATTAGGGTATCCCAACTTCAATCTCTAAGGAAAATAATATTGTTCTCTTCATCCCTCTAACCCTTAGTAAGATTGATGCAGTTGTAGTTAAAATTTTATTGTTCATGGTAGATCCGAAGGAAATCCACCTCTTCCTTGACATGTTTGTGGTGATGTGGGGTCTACCTGTGATCGGTATTGTCCAACTTGTAGGAATATTTGGTTAGTTATGATCCTTAAGCCTTATTTCCATGTATCCATTTACAATTTTTTGAGTGAATAACATGTTTTGTGTTTTATTTTGGGGAAATTGGTTTTATAAAATGGAAATTCTGCCAAAAGTAATAATTAAAACTATTATTTATACAGAAATTAAGTTCAGGGTGTCACATTATCCCCTCCTTTAAATAATTGTGCCCTGGCAATTCTATTACACCTATAAGAATAACCCGAGATAAATTATGTTCAAGGTCCCCTTCTCTAGGACAACCATTTCGGGTAATCCTCTATTGACACCAGGTGTATTCATATATTAGCACCCAGTCCCTCGATCTCCTTCGCCCTTATACACAATGATCATGTAGGGTCAAAACTATGCATAAAGCATTCAGTCATCCAAATAGTGGTATGAGAGGTGTAGAGGTATGAAATTTGGGAGTGAGCTACTTCTCTATAAATCTCTCAGACCACCTCAAATTTGAACACTTCAAATTCATTAAGCATCCCATACATACTGAAACTCAGGGCCGGAAGCAGATAAGATTCTTGGGTGTCACCCTCCAAGGTATATTCATGAAACTTCTCCAGAGCTATGTGGTTCTCGGAATAGGTGATGTAAAGGAAGAGACCTTTATGGTACTCTCCTCTCCACATGTACTCCACTAGTTGTTCAGTTTCTATGCGGTGATAAACATAACCATTTACCTAGTAGGTTTGAAGGATATTTGGGCTAAGGGGTACATTATAAAGAGTTTTGTAAGACAAGCGTGGGTTGGAAAAAGGGTAGTAGTATTCGTAACATGTCTTATTGATTATGGAGTCTACAAATTTAGTGGGAAGTGATAAATGGTTGATTGACGAACTGACATTTTCCATCTAAAAAACAAGGGACATGTAAAGCATAACTATTTTACAATAGAGACATTACTTTTTAGAAGCATAATAATATACCAACACATAAAACATAACATGACTCATTTATCAATGATCATAAACTTGAGGTGTTACATAATCATAATGAATTCTTTTCACAGGTACTACCAGTGTTAGTGATTATTTGGGTTCCTAATTAAATGAATCCCCAAGGCGGTTCCAAACATTTCGATCTCTTGGGTCCAAATGCAACACGGGAAAATAGGAACAAGCCCATGTGGACATCTATGGTTCAGGGTGAGGAAGGAATGACTTGTATGAAGTTGGGAAACATCGGCATGAACTATATGAAGATAGTGTAAACATGTAGGCTCGTATTTGAGAGCTTCAAAGTCCATAACAAAACCACGAAGACCGTAGGTCAATATTTAACAATGTTACGCTACTCAGAGGTCACCCCCTTGTGTAGCCTCATCGAAGTACTCTTGAGACGAAGCATTATCAGCTAGGGTAAAACAACTAAACAAACCCTTGAGGTATTTTACTTGATGTGCATAGAACAAAAATTGGGCATGCAGCATAAAAATATAGTCAAGGCCTTTTACTTGGAGATGTTGGAGTATGCGAGGAGAATTGGACACACGGTAGAGGGTTTTTAATGATAAATGGATATTTTCAAATGTCTCTTAGTTTTCCACACATTCCATTCCCGCTAGAGTCTCTAATACTTCTGTTGGAAGAGACACAAGGTGTGATTCATCAGTCATCTGAAATATTGAGAAGGGTGTTTTTTTCTTTTTATTAAGTAATTCATTGTTGCTCTAATTTTCCAATGTTTTTCTAAACCGATCCTCTGATACCAACTCTCATGACCCCAATCCCAGAAGACTGAAATCGGTGACTGAAACATGGTGTGTAATTTTTTTTTCAGAAAAACAGGCTTACAAAAGAAGGAAATTTCGCATCATGTACCAATACAGAGGATCGTCTCTGTTTAGGTTCTTGGAAAATCAGATGCTACTGAAGTACTTCTTCTGAAAACATGGCAGGGTTAAGAATCAACTTGGTGTCATCACAAAGAGTACTTAAGCCTTCGATAAAAACTACTACAAACCTTTAAAACATAAATTTAAATGCAGGGTGAGCCTAAAAATTCCTAGTAAGGGGTTTTAAAACATTTGGAGAAAATTAAACATTAAAAAAACCACCTCGAGAATAAACAAAAAACAATTCTTAAGAGAGAGATTATTCATTTTGAGGAACATCGTCAATATTTTATAAGGTTACTTGCAGTCATTTTTCCAAAAGGCCATTTTCATAAAAGATAGTTATGCTTTCTACAGAACAAGAATCAGAGTGTGTATCTGTATGTAAGAAATGAGATGTGCATAATTTATAATGTAGTCAATCCAACTCTGAAATCATTGTTAAGAGTATAATAATTCAAATCATTATTCATTAAAGAATAAAAAGAGATTCATATGACACTAACATTAGATACTCTTCCCTTGAAAAACTTTCCATTTTCACACATGACTATTCCGTATGTTCATAAGATATTTTGAATTAAGGATCCAAAATCTCTTGGTTGATCATTAAGTTTTCCATAGTGAGAAAATGTATAATTTTGGACTTTTTAAACGTATTACACCATGACCGTAAGGGTGAAAACCCAACATAATTGTGGTTAACCACCACACATAGTTGTGAACAAATCTAGCATCATGTTCACGCATCATTTCACTTAACTCATGAGACTTCATCACTTTACCCAATGCATTGGAGCACTATATAATTCTGGGAACACCCATCACATCATTTTATGTCCAATACATTCTTCATATGTCTTATAATGGTCTCATCTTCATAGTTCTCATGTTACATAAAACTTACATTCTTAGTCTATAGTCCCCTATTTTTATAAATATTCATACTGGAATATATCATGTACAAAAACTAGACTTCTTGGCTTTATATTAAACTGTGACATGTGTGAACCAAAATTACATACTCTTTCATGTGTAATAAGAACTAGTAGACATAAATTAATGGGTTGTCGCATGAAATAACACTTCTTTCATTTCAACCCTTAAAAATGTGGTCTTTTCTAAACCATGGTGATATGCTTTGGGTTTGATATTCTCATTTGATCCATGAAAATTTAATTGTTATATAAAAGATTAAAACATAAACTTAGAGGACCAAAGGCATTACTTGTGAAATAATTAAATACAAAGCATGGATTATTTCCTATGAAGTTTTTATACATAAAAGAAATATTTAAACACGTGAGATCATGCATGAATGTACATTTATATTAGAACCTGAAAAACCATCATACCCATTACTTGAGAAACCGAATTTGAAATGAATATGTATTCATGTAAATTTGATAATTATGGAAAATGTGTTCGTATACATAATGTCTGTATTTAGGATCTGCACAACCCAAAACAAGATTTAATATATACTTGCAACTATTTCTATCATCATAACCATGGTTTAATAAGGATAAGTTTCGTGAAATCTCCATTGTAATATATTTATATAACCATAAATACCTGAATTGTAAATAAGGGTATACTTATAAAAGAAAACATGAGGAACAAGACCCCTTTCACGTGTTTTATGTTTTGAAAACATCATTTAAATACAAATGATCACCCTTAAATGATCATAACCCAAAATTCTTTGTTGTATACATATATATATATATATATATATGAATATACATACATTAGTTCTCAAGTTTTAAAATAGGTTGACATGCAACCATATACATATACATATATCTGTGAGGTAAATAAATAAGATAAGAAGGGTTCACATATATAAATTGAGGCATGAAACCTCTTGAATTTGTTGTATACTCAAATCACTTTTAGAAAATTCATTGTGAGTTAAGATTCAGAAAATATATGAAACTATATATATACATGCATATAAACACATATATACATAATGATAAACGTTTTTTACAAAGTGAAATCATAACAAGTTAATCTCTTACCAATCTTTGGGTGTGCAAGAAGGTTGGGCATGAACTGTTTGCACGTCAAGAGAAATAAAACCAGTGATTTTGGGTTAAATATGATATGGTTTATATAGATGGTATTTCATATATTTCATATATATAAAGTATCATAAATCTAATATATAAAAAAGTCTTTAAACATGACCTAAATAAAACAATCCAACATTTTTCTTGAAGAGAGAGCTCAAAAAAACAAAAGGTTTTATATTATATTCATTTATATAAAGCTTGTGAAAAAATATACCAAAAAAAGAATGTAAACCCAAAAATAAATAATAAAAACTAAAAGAGATAGGGTAGATATTTTGGGTAGAACTCAAGGAGACGATGCCATAAAATAGTGTGGGAACAGGATGGGGGAGAAGATAAAAAATAAGAAGAAGAAAATACCAGTGGGTGGCTACTGGATTGAGCGTAATGTATAAGATAATGCAAAAGAGAAAACCAGGGAAAATGGAACATTCAGATCACTTGAGTCTTGATCAGTCGGTTGGGATAATTATGTGGGTTTAAAAAAGATGAACATTCGAGATTGGAACTTGAATCAGATCAGACGGATGAGATAGGGAGTGGGATTTAAAAATCAAGTGAACAGTTGTGATTATAATTCATGTAGATCAGACAGTCGATAGGAATAACTGTAGTGCTTCGGTGTTGCGGGAGATTAGAAACGAGATTGGGATCAATAGCCTCAATTGCGCACGACGCGATCCAATGGCCCAGATTGCATTTTTCCCAAAAAATTACTTCCCACATCGAAACGGGGAGACGCGCACCAATTATTTATAAGACCAAGGCTCCGCTACACCCTTCAGAAATCATAGCACATATGGAATGTGGGCCTTACACACGATATCCTACTCCATTTCATGCCTCGGCCTACCCAGCTCTGCCACGTCCTCACGCCCATGATGGAATGCACCAGCGTTCCAACTCTCTTATGCGCCCTTCGGGGTACCAATGCTCGACCAACCTTAGCTTGGGCTGAGGGCTAGGCACAACCACTCTATGTGTGCCACCTCCTTTGGCCCAACTGTATAGGGCTGTCCAAATGGGTTAATATTTTTTGTTAACCCAAATTTTCAAAATGACCGTCTAAAAAACAAAATATCCTTACTTCCATAAAATTTGATTTATTTATATCCTTGCACAAACCAAACTATGTTAAATTTTAATTAATAAAATTAAAAATGATTTCAAATTCTAAAACATTATACATAATTTTCTTTAAATTAATGTGAATAAATATACCAAAATATATCAATCTTCAAATGTCATGTTTCCAAAAGATAAGTTCAATTAAATATGTTCAACGATAGGATTTTAAAGCACCCCATCACTTAAAATGTTTCAAGATGATTTTAAACCTACAGAAAATAATTACATATTATGTCCAAAAGAAAGAAATATTTATAATTGTCATACAGATGATCAGTTTACAAAAACTAGAATGTCTAAATACTTGAAAACCTTCTGTTTTTAAATCATAAAATATAAATAAGAGTTAATTACTTTATTTTTTTTTGAAATACTTCAAAAATATTCAATATTCATAGTAAATTAAACCACAATACCCGATGGATATAATTATAGACGTTGTAAACTAAACGGTTAACTAAATGGAAAGAGTCAAATTTTAGGTCTTATAAATATGCGATTGGGCTATTCCAACTTCAAACTCGGAGACACAGAATATGGTTCTCTTCATCCCCCAGGATCATAGCACGATTTCTGCGGTTCTAGATATAATGTTCTTGGTCATGGTAGATCCGAAGGAAATCCACTTCTTCCTTGGCATGTTTGTGGTTATGTGGGGTCTATCGGTGATCGTGAATGGGCTACCTTTAGGACTTTTTGGTTATTTATAGTCCTTAGTCCTAGTTGCAATGTATCCATTTCCAATGTTTTGAATGAATAGTTAGTTTTGTTTTTTTATTATGCCGACATTGCTTATATAAAAATGAAATTCATCCAAATGTAGTATTTAAAAATAATATTACTACATACATTATGTTTGGGGTGTCACAAATCCTCCAGTTGATGTAATGAAAATTGACCTTATCATTGATAATCACTAAGAGGGGGAGGGGTTAATCTGTGATCCCTTTAGAAAAATTTACTTATTGATTCTTTTCAATTTAACCTCTATGGCTATTTAAATCCTCATTCCACTACTCTTGTGTCTCTCATCCTTACCATGAATGATGTTGTAAATGTGAAGGCACTAAACACAAGGATTTATAGGGTTAGCTTCAAAGTCCTACTCCTTGTTGTGTTGGTTATTCTCCCCAAAAAATATTCCCCACTATAATAAGTTAGTAATTACAATGTTGGATATAGAGTCTTGATGTATCTATATTGAGTCCCACAAGAGGTTCTTTATACTACTTCCAAAAATGTAAGCAGATTCCCACTCGCCTCCATCAGTTTCCAATAGAAGATATATTCTCCTCCCTGAATCTCAGAGGGTTCTTCTATCTCTCAATTCACATGAGTTGCATCCTTATTTATGTTCTTCCTTGATTCACTATAGATTTTCTTCTGATGTTCCCCCATAGGCTGGATAAATAAACCTTTCATGTGTATCTCTTCAAAAATATAAAACAGCCTTGGGTAAGATCTGCTGGCCTTGCTCAATAATTCTAATCAATTGAGTTTATCAGTCCTCATCTCAAAAATGCATAGGCAATACATTCTTCTTCTTCTGATGAATTAATGGCCTCACTATGATGCGTGCTATTGGTGCACAAAAAATTATCAAGAATATAATATACATGAATGATCTTGAACAATATTAGAACTATCTCTCTTTTTGGAATCATAAATATAGTTCACTCAGATATAATATCTTCATTAATTCAGTAAGGCTCTACTTTCAAATATCATTTACATCGTGCACGGAATTCAGGGGATCTAAACATATTTTTTGGATTTAGAAATTTCTTCTTCTTTAGTTCAACTATTTAATACACTAAAACATCTCCTAGTTTACTAAGAAATAATCACATACACTTATGTGATTATTCAAACACGGTGGATCATCTCATTGGGCATCATTTGAATTAATAATGCCTCATGCATGAGTTCATTGTCATTTATTCTTCTTATTTACACACATGTAAAAACAATCATGATTCTTCTTTTATGTATAATTATGTATTCATGTTCATGCATATAAAATCTCAATATTATCTATTAATTGTGCGAAAACCCCAATGGGTATAATTATTTAAGCACACACACTTCGTCTTTCATTTTATGACATAATATAACACACACAATTTCTTCATTATTTTTCTAATGTTTATGTGACATTTATGTATTTGAAATTGAATCTTATTTAAACATGAATGGGTGTCACTCATTGTGCATACATGTGCATCTTATTCTCTTCTTACATGTTAGTGCACGTATGCGTGCACTACTTCTTCTATCATATTCCGCAACCATGAAAATCCGCGGGCTTCTTTAAATATTCACAAGAAAACATGAACCCCTTTAAATAGTTCATGAATATTATATAGATACGATGGTGTTCATGATTTCATTGTAAAATCAATAGGCCTCACGGTTTCTTGTTTATTCACACAAGGGTTTGTTTCGATCTACTTTTTAGAACAAAGAGTGGTTGTTGGTTTCCATCTTCATATGATCACAATACTGGTGGAATGAATAGGTTTATTCAATTTAGTATCACCTCCAAGAATCACCGTGATGGTTTAGAAAAACATTTTAGGTGTTCAATGGTTTCATCACAGAGAGTGTGAGGATGAACTTCTTCTTCGCAAGGATGGATCAATAGTGAGTAGCACATGGTGAAATCCAGTGGGATCTTCTTCTCCTTCACATAGCAGAGATACGTGGAAACCATCTGCCTTTCGAAAAGCAGAGAGGTTCGTAGTTGTGATGTATCATTAGAGAAACATTAGATCATTTCTTTAAAAATGGCATCAGCCTCTTCACAGCTTGGACTCATCCTTTTAAAGGCATGGAGCGAGTTCAAAACCATGAGGTTCAAATACTTGAATGCCTATGATATACAGTGTTTTGAAATTATCAATCTCGGATCATGATATGTTCGTAAGTCTTAGTTTCTTTTTGTTCAATGTAAACTCCTTATTTCTCATTGAAATCATCTTTTTCATGCATTTTCGAATGCCTAAAAATAATATTTTTGTACATCGAATGACCATTGAAGCGTTTCCATCTTTGTTTTCCTCAGGCTCCATCAATTTTCATTTTTTTCATCCATGAAAATTTTAACGAATGCATGAGTTAGGTTCTTCCAGTCGATCACCATGCACTAAATTTGAGCATTAATGGTGAATAGGAGCTCGATCTCAGTGGATAGGCATTGGTAATGGTGAGAAACGGTTTTAGGTGGCTCCCTATGTGGGTAAATAATGAATAAAATTCCACGACCACTGGATCAACTCAGATTAATCACAAACAACGATGATTAGATCATGGGATATGGGATGGATCATGTAGTAGAGGACTCACGTGAGATCAGATGAGCGGCAATGATTTCCTTTGCATTTTAAAAAATTTTCCCCACATATAAACGTGATTCATATTTCATGAAGTATAAATATCAATCTACATCGTCATCTTCTAGGAATACTCATCCTCCCTTCACAGTGACGCCTCGTACTGTGTTCACCTAACAGGTGCGCTCTTAGCACCCACTCTACTACTCAGGCATGAACCTAGGACCAAATATGCATGCGCCACATGGGTTGATCACCGTGCATGAACCTACAAGCCTATACATGGCCCATACTACCTACTCCATGCAGGGGTGGCCATTATGGATTCCCTCGAGCAAGGTTGACCCTAAGGTGCTGCATGTTCTTGAGGTGAGTTCTTTGGATAGTTTCCAGAGATGGTAATATTTTTTTGGTAAAGGGTTATATAAATTACTTATTATAAAAACTATGTATTCAAAACAACCATTATTCATTAAAATCCCATTAATAATTAATTTCTATTTTATCTTCAAACATTATATTTAATTACTTCTTAGATCATGAATCCAAAAGATCTTCAATATGATGTTTTGAGCCAACCATGGATGATGCAAGGATCATTTCATCATGAATCATGAATTAAAACAAAATGCATAGTGTATCCTTGTTGTGAAGAATGTGTTCTCCATTAACACATTTCTTGGACAATGATGAATAACTCAAAAAGATTATCCTATATAGTAAACATAGGCCATTTAGATTCAATTGTTGGATCTTTACTCCTTTCCACATGCAATTAAGTATTTTATGGACTTCACCAGGTGTTTTAAAAATGTATCACCTTGATACAAGTCTTGGAACATTGGACCAGTTCAAAAATCCTTATATATATATCCTCTTAGAGAATTGATCAATTGTACCACTCAATTATTTGATTCAACAACAATTCTCAAAGGCTTCAAAAACGTCATCATTAATATATTTAATTCACATATTTAGTTCTCATTGTCAACATATTGAAAAAAATGAAACACCATTATCAAAAATATCCTCCATTGTATTTTTTTTTTAATATCACTTAAATACTCTTTGAATGGGTAAATATGTGTGCCAATCATTTCTCCCCCTTATTGGAAACTAAATACAATGGTACTAGTGGGTCTATTCAAAATCATTTCCTCCTCCCATTGACTGATATCTATTGGAATTTTTTTGAGAGAGGGATGATGTCACCTGTTTCATTTAGAAATGAGCCTTTAGTTATTCAAATCTATGTCTACATTGGCTAACCCAGTTTAGAAAACAAAAAAGATATGACCAAGGTCTTCAGTTCAATCCAAAAATAACTATACATGTTATATCCGGCTTAGAAAGATTCAATTAATTACAAGGGGATTGTAGATAATTATATTTATCAATGAAATGATATATCCTACATGTAATTCACCCAGCATATTAAAAAGGTCAGGTGTAAAGATAAAGATCCCACTTTCATCCAATCTTTTCATCAATCAATCACTCACTCATAATTGACATGATAATTATAATTAACAACAATGCATTAAAGTGTTATCGGAATACCTTGGTTTCATCTTCTTGAAATGATATGAATTTCAAGGTGTGTATTGACATAATCCATGATATCACCTCCTTAATTTTTCTCCACCTCAAGGGGTGCACTATCTTTTAATTACCATGGTTGATACTATAATCCAATAAACATGAAGATATGTATGTTGATAATCATTCACTATGGATCACTTCAAGAAATTATCACATTGTGAATAATGAGTCCAAATAATTGTTTTCCACTTTCTTCATTCAATTTTCATCTTAGGAATGACCTTAATCTCCAATTACTTGTAATGAATGAACACATATATAGAAAAAATATAAGGTAGTAATATAGAACACCTATGAGCTTCTTAATATAATCAATGGGGATCGTAATTTTCTATGGTCCTAATAACTCCTTTCGATGACTCTCTAATGTGTCTGGTACTCTTTATGTTTGTTTTTCCTCCCAATTTGACATTTCAATCACACTTTTTCTGTATAGACCCATCACATACATTTACATTTAACATGAGTGGATTATTTGTATTTACTACTTCCAGTAGAGAAGTAGTTTCTACTTTTCATGTTATTCAATTTTTAGCATCTTCGTCTTCCCTATTGAAATAGTTAAAAATTTGTTTTCATGCTGTCTAGTATTCGTTCAAAATTCACATTATAGTGGTGATACACTTGGGTTTTCATGTGATGACAACCTCTCATGAAACTAAACATCTCATTCTTGTGGAATGACATGTTTCCCCTTTTCCTTACCTTTAGCTACTACTCCATTATAATCTCTTTGTAGTTCTCTTGAAATTTGAAATTGATTAGTCTAGATAACTAAAAACTGATTCACATTTTCTGATTTGGAGCTTCCACATTGAGTATTTATTGACTTCCAGTTACCTTTCTTAAGATACTTAATATGATTATATTCAAGAATATCTTCCATCAATCTAATCTTCATTTGTGTTGATTATCATTTTAGTTTCGTCTTTCTTCCATTCATTTCAATGTCTTGTTTAATATGATCCATGGTGTTAACTTTATTTACACAATAGAAGAATCTTTTCTTTGTTGCGATGACATTCTCAGAATTTGGATTCAGTTTCTTCTGGGGAAGAGTTTCTTAAATTGTTTTCATGACTTCAGTGCTTTTCATATTACTAATAGAATACTTTTCAACTCCTTTTTCATTCTCATGCCATTATAGTGGACTATTCTTATTAAAAAAATATTCATGAAGCATAGTATGACTAAACCAGCACTCATCATAACACTGACCCACACTATTGTAATTATCATAGAAATCTATATGATATTCAAATCTATTCATGATGGGAATATTCTTTATCATCATTGTGTTCATCATTTTATTTGAAGGATACTCCATTTCTTTAAATCTACGTTCTTTGAATGAGGCCTTCCACAATTTTCATATGCTAACATATTGTGCCAGAAATCATTGGAATAAATCCAAAAATTATGACAAAACCAACAATTGCCAACAAATACCGTTCTTTTACTTGTAGCATGAGCCTATCTATATATAGTGCATTATTGATTACAGAATTTTTTGTCTTTATTTAGAGAATCCATTTTGGAGTGGTTATTTGTAATCTTCCCAGCATCCAAAACTGAAATTTTGTTATATGTATCAATATTTTTATATTTGTACATCATCCCAGCTTTTATATTTTAACTTTTACTTGCATATGCAACTACATTAGTACAAACCAAAACAACTATGTTATGGGATACCTTCTTCTTGGAGTATGTTTCCATTGTATTAGTGGATTATTTGATATTACCCTTCGAATCCTATTCCTCAATGTAAACAAGAGAGGAATCATCTCATCATTCATCTGTTTGGTATGTTCCAGCATAGAGTGATTGTTGATTCTTCAATTTCACCTACAACTCTAAAAACATCATGTTAATGGAGTTCTTCTCATCCTCAACCTATCTAAGATTTCATTCCAAATTCTCTATCAGATTTATCATTTGTTCTTCATGAATATTTTTTAATTTTTTTATATTGATTTTATGATCATTTACCTTGTTGGGTTTGTCTTCTAGTTGAGAAGATTTGAGAACCATAGAAACTTTTTGAAAATTTTCAAATGCATGGAAATATTCTACAAACATAGTCTCAAATAATTCCTTCCCAAAAATATTCTTTCAATTTTTTCAGTAAAATGAGCATGCCATTCTTTAGAAAGACAAATTGTTTTTATTTTTTCTTAACTAGTTCTGTGATAGAGATTGATATACCAACCCTTTTATAGAATGCTTCATCCATGGGATTAGCTACTTCTTCCATCTGTAATTTTTAATCATGAAGACCATTAATGCTTACAGCAATGTGTCTTTCCATATCTCTAGGTATGATATTTAGATGACTTTTGATTGAAGTATAAAGATCACTAATTGATCTATTATCATCACAGCTTCATTTCGATTCATTAGAATATTGATAATAATAAAAAGAATTATCACATTTTATACCTTTCAAATTACCTTCAGTAGAAGCTGTCTCCCCATTAGTAGTAAGATTCTTATTCATCTTTATTTCATGTATCATTATTCTGTTGCTCTATGTCTTGGAAGGTATCACCATTTGATCTTGATCAATAATCTCCTCAAATGTTAATTTCATAAAGGCTCCCTTAGATCTTTTATAGGTATCCTCTCTCTGATACAAATTGATGTTCTGAGATCACTGTGAATCATTGAGAGGGGGATGGGGTGAATTTGTGTTCCCTTTAAATATTTTTACTAATTTATTTTATCAATTAACTCTTTATGTCTGGATAATTCCTTGATCCACTCTTCTTGTGTCTCTCAACCTTACCTCGAATGATGCTATAAATGTAAAGGCACTGAACACAAGGATTTTCAAGGGTCAGTTAAAAGAGCTACTCTTTAATGTGTCTGTTATTGACCCCAACACAGATTCTCGAATATAATTATGTTATTAATTACAAGGGTTGATACAGAGTCTTGTTGTATCTCCAATGAGTCCCAAAGGAGGTTATTTATATTTCTTCCCACAATGTTACTAGAATCCCACTAGCCTTCTTCAGAGTCCCACTGAATACTTCTTCTCTTCCATGAATCTCATATGGTTCTAATAGATCTCAAGTCACACGAAAAAAGTCCTTCATTATGTTCTTCTTTCATTCACTATAAATGATATTCTGATGTTCCCACACAATCTTGTTGAATAACACTTGCTTGTGTATCTCTTCAGGAATATTCAATTTCCTTTAGAATGGTCTGTTGGACTTGCTCAATAATTCATATCCCTTGAGTTCATTAGTACTTATCTCAACAATTATTATTAAATCATTTATTCTTCTTCTTATGAAGACATTACCTCCCTATGGTTTATTCCAATGTTGCACACAACTTCCTCATGAATATGATATACAAGAATGATTTTTCATAATAACAACACTATCTCACTTCTTAGGTTCTCAAATACTTTTCACTCAGATATAATATCTTATTTAATTCAATCTTTCCTTAGTCTGATATCCCGTTTACATCATGTATGGATTTCATGGGATCCAAACATCATATTTTGGATATCTCAATTTATTCATCTTTAGTGAAACAACTGAATGTACTAAAACATCACGTAGTTCTATTGAAAATATTCACATACAATTTTTTGATTATTAAAAGTCATAGGTTATGCTCACTGGGAATATTCTAAATTAATTATGTGTCATGCATTTGTTTTATGTAGTTACTTCTTCTTGTTTACACATGTGCTCTAACAATCTCGATTCTTATTTTATGTGTCTTCTAATGTGCATATGTATTCATGGAAAATCTCTTTCTTCTCCTTTGATTATGTGAAAACCCCAATGGGTTTAATTATTTATGAAAAAACACATCATTTTTATATTTTTCACTTAATATCACACATAATGTCTTGTTTAATTCACACAATTTTATGTGTCATGTATGGGTTTAATATTTAATCTTATTTAAACTCTAATGGGTGTTCATGTTTGTGGATACGGGTGCCTCTTCTTTTCTTCTCACATGTGATTGCATGAATGAATGATCTTATTCTTCTCTCAGGAGCCACAATCATGAAAATCCATGGGCCTTTTGAAATTTTCACAATAAAACATGATCCATAGTAAAAATTTTATGTATATTATGTAAACAGGATGGTGATCTTGATTTCTTCATGAAACTGAGGGTTCTCACAGGTTATTTTTCTCACACAAAGGGTTCGTGTTGATCTCCGTCACAGAACAAAGAGTGTTTATTGTTTTCTATCTTCACAAGAGCACAAAAAGGGTGGTATATTCCGTTTATTTTCTGATGGTATCACCTCCAAAATGCACCAGAATGGATTAGAATAACTAATCGCATGTTTATGGGTTTCTTTGCATAAAGGGTGGTGATTCTCTCCTTTGTCGCAAGGAATGACCAATAGTGTGTAACACTTGGTGTACTCTTGATGGATCCTATTCTCCTTTCCATATCAAAGTTGCGCAGAATCCTACCATCTTTCATGAACCATAGGGGTTCGTAGTTTCTCTATTTCTATAGAGAAAAAGGAGATCATTTCTTCGATAATGGCAGCATCCTCTTCACATCATTGGCTCATCCTTTTAATTGTGAGAAGCACATTCAACCCCATGGGTATCTAATATTTGAAATCCTAAGATATATGATGTTTTGAAATCATCAAATATGGACCATGACATGGATGTATCTCTTGGTTTTATTATTTTGAAGGTAAAATCATTATTATTTTTCCAATCCTCACGTGCATGATTTTTCAAATTAATGAAAATCATCACATTGTACATAGAATGACTAGTGCAGGCTCGGAAACTTTGTTTTCCTCGGGCTCCTCCGATTATCATTGTTTCCTTCCATTCATGAAATTTTTAATGCATGCATGAGTTCAATTATTCCAGACGAACACCTTGCACTAAATTTGAGCTTCGCCTATGGTCGAGAGCTCGATCTCAGTGTATAAGAAGTGGCTATGGAGAGTAGTGGTTTCATGGGGCTCTCCATGTGGTTGAAGGATAGAGAAGATACCATATCTCTTGAATAAGATTACATTAATCATAGACGACAGTGATTAGATCATTGGATGCATGATCGAGCATGCAGTCAAGATCTCATGTGAGATTAGATGAGTGGCTAGGATTGTCATTGTGTTTTTAAAAAGACATTCTACATCAAAATGTGATGTAGATTTTGTGCGGTTAATTCTTCAATCTATTGAAGAATCGAATGATAATACTCTTCATCCCTCCATAATACCACCTTGTACCATGTTCACCCTGTGTGCGCACTCTTATCTCCCACTATGCTTCTTAGGAATGCACCTAGGACCCACTATACATGTGCCACACTATATGATCATCGTGTGCACTCTAGTGGGCCTATACATGGCCAGAACGCCCTTCCTCATATGGGGTTGTCCTTGAGGGTCTCCTTCAAGTGCAGTTGATCCTTGGGTCCAACATGTTCTTCATGCGAAGACCACAACTAGTCTCAATGGAGGGCCCTATTTTCTGGTAAAGGGATATACTATGTACATAGTATGAATACTAAAAATGCCAAAGAACCCTTCTTCATTCAATTCCCATGAATTATTCCATTCCATTTATTCTTGCAACTTAATTTTTTTCCCTTCTTATAAAATGATATAAAAATTTCATCAATATATTGTTTTTATCAAACAATGGATGATGCATGGATCATTTTTTCATGCCTCAGGAATTAAAACTTAATGCATGGCTTCTCCTTGTAGTGTGGGATGTGTTAACCATTAAAACATGTCTACGAATTATAGGAATAGATCAAAAAATCATCTGATATTGTAAAAATCATCCATTTAGATTCAATGAAAGGATATTTAGTTCTTTCTTCGTGCAAATGAGTATTGCAGGGAATTAATCAAGCATTGTAACACAGTATCACCATGATACATGACATGGAACTTTCGACCAGTTCATCAATCTTCAGATTTATATCCTCTTGGGGAATTGATCAAGTGTAGCATAGAATGCTTTGAATCAACGAAAATTATCCATGGATTTAATAACTTTTTCATAAATTCATTTCATTCACATATTTACATATCATTGTCAACTTATCGACAATAAATTCAACATCGTGGTCAACATAATGTGAGATTGGTGAAAATGTGTCTTCAATAGAAAAATATATATTGATGGTAATATAAAAAAAAATAATGATAAAATAGTGAATAATGTGTTTAAATAATAGTAATGAATTAATTATAATGAAATATCTTCACCATTTTACTTGTTAAAATACATTATAATTATTCATAATATAGCTTCATACCGTGATGATGATATTTTTATATGAATGTAAAAAAATCCTTAAAGGGAAACTCTAGGATGATTTATACATGACACAACAAGAATGGGTTTCAATAGTAGGATATTCCAAATGAATGTATATTTTTCAAAGGCCATGGACTGACGTAAACATTAATTTCATGGAAGATTGAATTTGATGAATTTATAAATTATTTTCGAAATGACATACACGCATTATATTATACAAAGGAATTGATAAAAATTGTCCCCCATGAAGGAAAATATATAACACCTTGAGTTTTTGTGTATTATTATTTAAAATATAAATTTATATTCCATTGAAATAATTTGTTACAAGAAACACCATGTTAATCATATGTTACAAGAAACACCAACTTTTTATTGTTCTTCATAGAACACGTTGTTATCTTATTTTACACATGAAACTCAGTTTTAACTAAACAATGGAAGACAATTAATATTACAATTGAAATGAGACCACAATAACCAAGTTGTTAAACCTAATGATAGGAAAATTAACAAAGAGTATTTAAATATTATGAATAATGATTTCATATAAATAAAACATACTGATAAAAATGTATGTAATTTTTGGTCAAATAATTTTATATTTGAAAAATAATATTATCTCAAATAAATGTTTTTTTTAGTAAATTTTGTGAAAAATGGCAAAATTAATTATTGATACTTTCATAAAAATACATTGATAAAAAAATTTATTTTATAAATAATATTTTGTAAATTATTTTTGGGTGAATTTTTGTTATTTTTTTATAACATTCATTTTTTGATGAATAGTAAAAAATATTGAGGTTTTATTTATACCGCCTTTTCATTTAATTTACTTATGAATGTAAATTATAATATAAATTGATTTCACTATTTAGTTTTTTCAATTATAAATCCAATAAAAAATTTATTTTTTTTAAATCAATTTAAGTTATAATTTTGATATAAAATAATTGTAATATTTAGAGAAATTTCTCATTAAAACCTTCATTATTGTCGAACATGTGTGATTAAATTTAAATTAAACATTTCAACTTATATTAATTGAATTTGGAAAAATAGGTTATATTATTGGAATAATAATAATTTATATTATACGTGAATTTAATATTAATATTTTATTATAGTAATTGTAAAAAGGCTTTACCTTGTGGGGGAACTTATAAAAGGCCACCCATTATCCTCCACATTTCACTTATTAAATGCCATTTGGTTTTTCCATACCATACCCAAATAAATTCACAAGTCCCATTCTCTCATTCTAAAGGCTTTTATTTGATAAAAACCATCCTTTGGCGGATTTTGGTGGAATCCTAAAGAGGATACAAGAAGAAGAAATCATGTTGATCAATGAGTGTTCTTGTTTTAATACTTCTTCCACCTCATTATATTATTATTATACCATTAAAATATAATAAAATAATTATAATAAATAAAGTATTATTTTTTTATGTTATGTTCTTGACCAAAAACCATCTCCACCACCATCAAATTTGTTATCAAATCATCATTCGCGTGTATGGTGGACTTCCACCTCATGAAAAGATATCTTTTGTTATTCAATTAGATTCTATCAATGATAGAAATCATGATTAATTTAGTATCAAAATATGATATAAATTATAACATTATACTTATATAATTATATTATTTCACATAATATCTTACTCTATATTTTGTTAAAATTTGATAACATCGCTCGTGTATACGACGATCATATGTCTCATGAAGTAGTGTGACTCATTCACAAATTACATGTATGGTAATAATGATCATATAAAAGATAATATGTGATATATATGACATAAAATTATTCAATAATAATTATATATCCTTTATATTTCATTCATTCAATCCAATAATAATATTGAAATAACATTTAGGAGTTGTACAGTCAACCTTTTACATGGACAATGTATTTAATTTTCTATGTATCAATTTTATAGACTACTCATTATACATATACACTAAAAATATATAATATTTATTCCATTGTCATAATTATAAATATTTTTTAAATCATGTTCAATGTTAGAATACCAAAACTAAAAAATCAAAACATATACAAAACACAAATTGGTTATTAAATCAAACATAACTTTAACATTGAATTGTTAATAAAATAGTTATAATATGTTAAAAGAAAATAATATATTAAATTATGTATGTGAACATGGTTATATAATATATTTACAAGAAACATATATTTATTTTATAGTAGGTTTTAATTTTCAATATCGAATCTCTAATTAGGTTAAAATAATATTCTCTCAATATAACTTCCCTCAGATGTTTATTTTGTTATGCAGTTTTATTCCTCCCCATGGTGTATATACATCCACCTTGACATGTTCAATAAATAATTTATTTATCATCCAGAAAATTTATGTTTCATTTTATGTTATTACTTAATGGGGCTTATGATTCAGTATTACCAAAATTGTAATGATTTTATGGAAGATTTTCATTGAATGTCAACATTATTTAGGATTATGATTGTATTGATAAAATATTCTAATCCATCTATAAACAAATAAATTATTTTTATTCTCATTTTATATTTCATTATATTTTGATGTAATAGTAAAAATTATCTTTTCTATAGTGAATCACACAATTTATATAAGTATTTTACTAAAATTTGATTTTTAATCTCTTTATTCCGGAAATCAATTTCATTGAAAAAAATGTAATCTAAAAAAATTAATTTTTCTTAATTATAATCCTTTTATTTTTATATGAAATTATCATTTAATATTGAATTTTAAATGAATTGTTTTGAATGAAATAACCATTCCATTTTCCAAATGATGTATGTTTGTATTTTATTGAGAATGTGAGAGTATTATTAATTTTAACGTGTAAGACTTGAAAATAATATCTCCTCATCATGACCAATATTTTCTTTGACTATTCACATATAAATAATAAATTTTATTTTAAATGGATAATATTTCATAAACGTTTTATGTTTTAAAATAATTATTTCAATGATAAAATGGTATTTTCCGCCCAAAACAATTCATTTTTCTATTAAAATAGTGTTCCATAAAAGATGAAATACATTTATTATAAATATTACTTACAAGGGATATGATCGAAGTTAACCATTCTAATTCATTCCTTACATGGTTTAGTATTATGATTAATGATGTTTATGAAACCCTTACCTCAAACACATATCATAACATGATAAAATTGATATGAAACCAACTTATTTTACAATGAGTTATATAATGATGAAATAATCTTAAAATCCATCTCATCAATATATTTTATAATATAATGAATGGTATATGAAAGCCATTTAATATCTTCAGTTAGTATATTATATTTTTTTTTTTGAATTTGTGGCACAAATAAACACGGATTTCATTATGAAATTGCTGAGACATATATAACCCTCCAATGCATTGGGTAAGGATATATATTTCATGAGATATAGATGACTTTAATGAGGATTAAACATGATAAATTAATGGAATTTCAACAAAATGATGATATTTTGAGTGATATTTGTCTAATATGATGTTATGTGGAGTGAAACCATTCTACTATGGTATCCTTGAAAGAGAGGATGGATTATTTTGAAATAATTTTCAATATATATGTGTATTCTCAAAATCGTTATATTATACAGATGTTATGATTTGATATATTGTGATATTTATTTCACTTACTAATAAGATCTTATGAATAATTAATATTTATTCCATGAATCAAGATTAATATCATTTATATAAATAGTATGGTTTTCAAATAATATTCTCCCAAACTCAAACCCTTATATTCATTTTATTCATATATGTCTCCCTAGTATAACATTAGTGAGCATCTAATCTCACAACTTCATGTTTTTTCTTTTAACCAAGTTATGATGAATTTTATTATGCATCATATGTCTAATAAGAGTTATAATTATGAAAAACATAATGGGAGAAGATTTTTTCTATCTATAGGCTTGTTTCTAGTGTTTGCATATTTTAAAATACACTATTCTATTATAGTCCTTAGGTATTTTTATTTGTGTAAGGTAATGAATATTAATAGAAAATAATGTAATTAATATTAATAAAAAATAATATAATAAATATATCTGAGATTCCCCATTATCTATAGTTGGTATTGTAGAATAGGTTTAGTTATCCATTAGAAATAAGGATGTTAAAACATTAGTGATATCCCTAAAGATATATTTGAGGAAGAGTATATGGATGAGATAATATATATATAAATGTCATGCAATTTGGGTAAATTTTATGAAGAGTGGTTTCCATGAAATAAAATCCCTTTATGGAAACTACTAGTAGATATGGATCTACCACAGAGGAAACAAGGGGTAATAATTATGTATTTTAATATTTGATTACACTATATATCCACCTATTTCCTTAAAATATGCATTGCTATATACCCATTTTGAAACTCCCATGTGATACACTTTTGTAATTAACATGCACATTATAATCAATCATGATGGATTTAAATTTATGATGAGTAATAATGACCTAAGATAATCCTATGTCATCATATATTAATGAATGTTTCATGATTTATACATCCTATTTGTGTTTTTTTATCATTAGTTGGTTACCGAAAATGCCTTTTGTTTCTCACATATCATTTCTAGTATTAATGAATGACTTGAACCCAAAGGAAATGTTTTAATGATGAGTGTGATGGAAAATGAAATAATTAACCTCATGAGTATAAAAATTTTATGGGATCTAGAATGTGAAATCTTATTTATATTATCACATAGGGTTCTCAATAAATGAATTATGCTTGACTTAAAAATGAACAAACGAGGGAAAAAAATTCTATTGAGTCCTTTCTTAGTAAAAATCTAACTTATTTCAATATGTCATATGATCAACCAGTTTCTATACAATGGTTCAACACCACTAATGAGGTATTTTCTCTTATATAGCTTTTGGAATATGAAAATATGATTTCATAAGTCCATAGTTTTTTATGTGAAGTGTTTCAATGGGGGAATGTGATCATGATTATAAATAATGTCGGTTAAATTGATTCCCATTATTGGGATGAGTCCAAGGACCTATTTTTCAATAAGGAATTGCATTATTTTTCTCCCATGAAGAAGTTTAATTACTTACATGAGAAAAATAAAAAAAATGATGATTTATTTGATGTCTAAATAGTTAATTTTATAATAATATTGAGGTACACTACTGGTATTATTGTGGCACCCCAAGATTTCATGATACACTTCTCTTTCAATAATGCAATAGCTTGCATTGTACGCAACATCAAGATTCTAACACACCACAACCAATCAAACTATCTGTTATGAAGAGAAATAACTAATTTTTGAAATTATATAAATTTTATACTTCAAAATGGACTTGATTTTTGGATTTTTAATATCTAAATTATCCTATGTTGAATTTTCTGTAATTTTCTGAGAACTTCCAATTTTCTATGAATAGAAAAAATACATAAAAACAACATTTTTAATAAAAATAATTTATAGAGATAAATTATACTATTGAGTGGTTTTAATGTATAATTAGAATATATTTTTACCATTTTATCCAATGGTGTTCATTAGAATTAACTTCACTTTGAAATTTGACATACACAATTGTCAATCTTTCGATATATATTGTTTCTTAAAAACATGCTATTTGTTATCACAATGGGAATTATTTATTAAATTAATTAATTCAACTTATATGTTTTAAATTTTTTATAATAGGAATCATTTTTTAATTATGAATATCAAACATAGCTTAGGGTGGATTTTTGGTATTTTTCTGAAAAAACATCAATTTTTTTATGAATAGTGAAACCACTAAGTGGTAGTTAAAAATCTGATTTTTCGTTTAAATGAAACATTACCACTTCTGTGAATTCAATTTCAACAATCTGACATACATTATTGTCATTAGGAATTAAAATGTGGTTCAATGGGATTAAAATAATTTAAGGTAAATAGTAACTTTATATTTTATTAATCGCGATTAAATGTAATTAGTGAAATTTATGGTAAAAATGGTATTATAAAAATATTAAAATATCTTTACACTTGTCCCACCATTATTGGCTGAGTCATGGCCGACCTAGAAAATCCATGGGTCAACTTGGGGACCCCATTGATCCACTTGGGTAAGAAAATGACATTAATAACTTTTTAATTAAAGTAAAAATAAAATTATCACAAACATGTATTGTTTTACTAAAAAACTATTACATGGGGTTACATTAGTTAATATTTTGACTATAAATATTCATTGGAAAGATAACACAATTTCCTACATCATCATAATTTTTTCGTAATTTTTATACATTAAATAAATTAAAGTTTTTATGACAGCATGATGATGCAGCGATTACCACATTAATTAACGATTTTAATAAAATGGAATGATAATATAAAATCTAATACATAGACTTGTAAAAAACATATTGGATGAGTATATTTAGAACCCTTATCACATTATCCTAGAAATAGTTCATTTTGGGACCTTTAAAATTCGAAAAAAAATTCATAATAATGTAACATTTCTTTACTTTCCAAGAGTGCCCCTCCTCTCCTCTTATAAAAGGCCCCACCTCTACAACCTTATTCACACCATCGTATCCATTTTTCTCAGCCAAACGCTTCCCAAATGCCCTCTAAAGTTACATCTCTTACTCCTAGAAGCCTCAAATTGTGCAAAATTCTTCCCAAGGATGCCTTTGGCTCAAATAAAAAAGACTAACCTGATTTTAAGGTAATGACTTCTCTTATGTTTTTTTGTTTTATTTTGCTTCTACAACCCCTTAAACTATTTTTATTACTTTATTTTGTAACAAAATCAGTATCTTAAATATAATAGGATGTTTTTATGAGATGTATTTGATTTAAACTAACACACACCTTCATCTAATGGTTAAAAAACATACTGATTCTATGGGTGGCGAATTACTACCTCACGAAACGATGATTGTTCAATCTTTTTTTAACACCTCTCATGGTGGCCATTATGATGACACTATTTTCATATTTGATATATATATTATGTTTATTTTTTCCTTATTCTTCTTTATTTCTCATTTATTTCATACCTTTATGATTTCCATTGTGGGTAAATGCAATAATTTCATTTTAGGAACTGCGGACTACTGCCCCCTCCAAGTGATTTGAATCGTTAATGCCATATATGGGATGTATAAAAGATGGATTAAATGATATCATATATGATATCATACTGGATTTATAATACACCTTTATATCATTATGATTTCATTCCATTAAATATGAAATAGAAATGATAGTTGCGTTCATGCGTACGTACAGCTTACTGTCTCCATGAACGGTTCATTTCATTTCTTACCTCTAAATGTTACGTAATATTATGAATGAATGTATATACTATATATATATATATATGATATATATGATATCTACATCATGAATACAATTCTCGATATAATGAATATTCGACCACATGAACAACATGTAATTAGAAGATGTTTATTTTTGACTCAAGTACCAAAGATCGACAAAACGACCGTTATTAACATAAATAATTTCATAATGTTAACAAAATGGTAATAAGTGATATAAAAGGAATAATAAACTTGAAAAAGGATCCTATAAAATTATAAATTAACTCTATTTTATTATTCCGGAGGTTAAAGAATGGTCAAGTCAAGTCGAACACGAGGTGTGTGAACTTCTTAACCCAATTTCCGTTCATTGGTTTAATCTCCTACTTTCAAATTATGTCATGATAATATTATATTCTATCTTGTATTTTTTACTTTCTCTATGTGTACTTATAGTGAATACACATAATAGATCTATTTTATTTAAAAATGATCTTTGTAAGGATCTTCTTAACCCAATTTACATTCTTTGGGTTAATCTACTACATTCAAATTATTTGATGATATTATTATGTCCTATCTTGTATTTTTACTTTATTTATGTGTAATTATAGTGGATCAAATAATAGATATATTTAATTAAAAAATGATCTTTGTAAGGACTCCGTCTCAATCTCCTTTCATTGAGGCATATTTTGATTTATACACAACTTTCTTTTATAATGTGTATAAACCCCTTTGACTTTTAATTTTATTCAAAAGGAATATTTTTAAACAATGTGTTTTAATAAACAAAAAAAGTAATGTCTTTTTTGTCATACGTATGCAGCGACAATGACTTCTCCGCCACCATGACCATTATTTGAGTTTCAGATTCCTCTACAAGCCATAAATTTTTTTTAATGAAAAATAAATACAATGTTTTAATTTTATTTTATTTTGGTATTGAAAATGGTTTTGAAAGTGTTTTTTTATTATATCAATATGTTTTATTGATACCTTGTGATTGAAATGTGGAAATGTTATGCTTCTTTTATACATGATTTATGTTATATGATTATGTTATGGTTTATGATAGGTTTAAACCTGTTCATATGAGGAATGCATTGGACTTAATAAGTGACGGGTGGAGCCCGCTATAGCTCCTCGATGCATCGGTAAGTCTCATGAGACAAACTACTGTCATGGAATGAGGCCTTGACAAAATCATTTTTGTATTCTTGGCACGAGGCCTTGGCTACGTGGCTATGATAGTATTTCATTATGAATTTCATCATTATGAATATGGTTATTTATATTGCATGTGATTATTCGAGTAGTGGAATATCAATATGAATAAGTAAATGAAATTATTTCATTTTATTTTTACCATATTATACTCATGTTCAAGTTTAAAAGGCTTTTGTTTTAGTTATACATTGCCTTAAATGTTAGTGTTTATTTATGAAAGTTTCCACCATATTGTTATCCTTACTAAGCATTTGAGCTCACCCCTTCCAATGTTTTAATTTTTATAGGATATGAAGAAGTATATTATGAATGACCTGTAGGGATAGTATGAGGGGATATGAAGAAAATATGTTATTGTAGTTTTGTTTTACTTTATGATGTAATGTAAGACTTATGAATGTATCTAGTGTTTCCAAGGCTACTAAACTAGTAGGTCTTTTGAGATTTTATCTTTTTTTATCATGCCAATGTTACACAATAATGCACCGACTCTGGGTAACTGGGGTCGGGGCATTACAGTTGGTATCAGAGGAAGTTTAGTACTAACCTTGGAAGGTAGATTAAGATAAACTCTGGTTAGAGCACATAGCCCACGGATAGACTTTGAGGATTATTATAGAAGAACTTCGTAGAATTTTGGTATTATAGAGATTTTGTGAGTTTTACGAGAAATACATCCCTGTATAGATACGAGCAAGTAGAGGCGACTCTGGCACAGATGTACGTAGGGGTAAAACCCAAAAACACCTCTTTGAGCTAGACTCGAACGGGAACTGGTGCACGACAACGGGCCTTGCTGCACTCATGGTTACGACACTCCCGAGGGATATGTTTAGGATAATTCTTATTTTCTTTAAAAACCATTATGAAGGATATATGATTATATACTTCATAAAAGAAATCATTTTTATGATTATAGTTCAATTTATGTTATGTGATTTACATGTATGGAATTATTTATTTTGATTCATAAACTAATCTAGTTTATGCCATTGTTTAGAAATGGCTCCTAGTGGGAGGAATGGAAACTGTATCAATACACACACTCCATTTAGGGACTGCCCTCCTGCTCAAGATAATTATTGTGGAACTAGAGATAAAACTGTTGCTAATAAACATATCACTATACTGGGACTACTCACTCAGGTTATGAATAATAAACTTACTCGTATGGAGAACCCTGATCCACAACTTGCAGGATCAATGTTAGATCGCTTCATGAGGCATCACCCACCAACATTCAATGGGAGTACATATCCATTAGTAGCTGAGCAATGGATAAGTTCCCTAGAGAAAATATTCCATACATTGGGGAGTAATGAAAGGGAAAAAGTTATCATGGCTATTTACCGCCTCACTATAGATGTTGATCAATGGTGGTCATTTATTCAAAACAGGAATGAAGATGAAGAAGTATCTGATATGGAATGGAGAGATTTGAAAGAGATTTTCTTTCAAAAATAATTTCCACGTGTCCATGGAGCAGATATGGAAAGGAAATTTCTGAGTCTGAGACAAAAGGAGGATCAGAATATTGCAAAGTATGAGGCTAACTTTACAAGGTTACCGAGGCATGATGCAAATTATATAAGTAACCCAATAAGTAAGATTGATCGTTTCATTGAGGTGTTAAAACCATTTCTCCATCGATCTTTAGTATCACAATTCTTCTCATCGTATAAAGATATTGTCTCATGTGCTATAAAGACAAAAAAGAAATTCTCTAAGTCTTATGAAAACAAAGTAAAGAAAGAGAAAAATAGTATGGTGGAACAGGAGACAGATAAAAGGAAAAAGGGAAAGAAGGATTTTTCATTATGTGATAATTGTGGAAAGAATCATCCCGGTACTTTCCTAAAAGGAATGAGATTTTTTTATAAATGTTGAGAAAAAGGTCACCAGACTCGTGATTGAAAGGGAAGGAAAGAGGCTATTAATGTTGAATGCTACAATTTTAGGGAAATGGGGAATTATGCAAATTAATGTCCTAAACGTCAGGAAACATACCCCAGAAAAGGCCAAGAGATCAAGGAAAATCTTATGTTGTTACTACAGTTGAAGTGGAATAATTAACGTTTTGGTGCTTTTTGACTCAAGGATTATATTTTGGTTATAAGAATAATGTGATATATATAAGGATTGTACTGAAATACTTGTATTTTCATTAATCTTTTAATATGAATAAGTAAATCATATTTTTGTATGTGACAATAAGAGAAACTTTACTTTGTTTGAGGAATCTGATGATACAATTGATTTTGGAATTTAGAGACCTTTTAGAGAAATTTTGGACAGAGGTGTTTTGGATAACTATAATTGTTGTAATGGATTAAGTTGAACGTTGGATAGTATTATTTAATATTAAAACATTTATGAAGATTATTATTGGAATATTATAATACTATAGTTTTTGGAAAAGGACAACCTGCATGTTGGGGGATAACCCGTCGCGTCGGACAAAGTTGTAGGAATCGAACCCACAACCATAGTGCGACATGCCTATATTACCATCCACTAGCCTACATGAAGTCACTGGTTATTACAAAATAGTGTTCCTAATGATATGTGTTAATATTTTGAACCTTGTACGATTCGGATAAATATAATATTTTCGAGTTCTATTATCTTTTTGAGTGATAGATGGGTTTGTGGTAAAAATTTATTAATGAATAAAAGTCTACATGACAAGTATGAATATTTCCTTCAGTTCTTAGTAAATTTCCTAAATAAATTCCTCAACTATATAAAAGGTAATTTAAAACAAAAACGTTTTTGGTTAACTTTTCCTATTGGGGAATCAATGATCATTTAACCATTCAAAAGTTTGTGATTTTTGTGTAGTTAATAGTCTCTTGATCCTATTTTCTACAACTCTCCATCAAACCTTGATGGTTTTTTTCCTCCATATCCATATTTTCATAGGACCCTAGTATGGGTTATCTCATGTGACCATTTTACTTCTCTTTATTTCTTTTAAAGTTATATTTTTATTAACCATGTTTCTGATGTGGGTTTTCCACAAAGGTATTTTCTATTTACAACCTTTATTTTCAAAGAAAAATTTCAAATTGTGAGCACGCAATTTATTGTAGTAGGGGAGAATGTGACACCCTAAGCTTTCACGATACGCTTCTCTTTCAATAATGTAATAGCTTGCATTGTACGAAACATTGAGATTCAAACACCCCACAACCAATCAAACTAGTAGTTATTAATAGTAATACCTAATTTTTTAAATTATATAAATTTTATACTTCAAAATGGACTTCATTTTTGGATTCGTAATATCGAAATTATCCTAAGATTAATTTTTTGCAATTTTCTGAGAACTTCCTATTTTATATGAATAGAAAAAATACCTAAAAACAACTTTTTTAATAAAAATAATTTATAGTGATAAATT
Organism: Viscum album; assembly: GCA_963277665.1. Taxonomy (NCBI): domain Eukaryota; kingdom Viridiplantae; phylum Streptophyta; class Magnoliopsida; order Santalales; family Viscaceae; genus Viscum; species Viscum album. The sequence goes on along the minus strand of OY728129.1, from coordinate 606,459,655 downwards.
TTACTATTGAGTTGTTATAAAGTATAATTATAATATATTTTTTTCATTTTAACAAATGGTTTCATTAGAATTAATTTAACTTTGAAATTAGACATAACCAATTGTCAATCATTTGATATATATTGTTTCTTATAAACACGCTATTTGTTGTGATAGTGGGAATTAATTATTAAATTAATTATTTCAACTTATATGTTTTGAATTTTTTAAAATAGGAATCAATTTTGAAATATGAATATCAAATATATCTTAGGGTTAATTTTTGGTATTTTTCTAAAAAACATCAATTTTTGATGAATAGTGAAACCAGTAAGTGGTAGTTAAAAAAATGATTTTTCACATAAATGAAACATTAACACTTCTGTGAATTGAATTTCAAAAATCCGACATACATCATTTTCATTAGAATGTAAAATGTTGTTCAATGGGATAAAAATAGTTTTTGGTGAATAGTAACTTTTAAGTTTTATTAATCACGCTTAAAGGTAATTAGTGAAATTTAAGGTAAAAATGATATTATGAAAATATGAAAATATATTTACACTTGCCCTACCCTTATTGGATGAGTCATGGCTGACCAAGACAATCCATGGTTCAACTTGGGGACCCCATGGAGCCACTTGGGTAAGAAAATGACATTAATAACTTTTTATTTAAAGTAAAAATAAAATTATCACAAACATGTGTTGCTTTACTAAAACAACTATTACATGGGGTTATATAAGTTACAATTTTGACTATAAATATTATTTGGAAGGATAAAAATATTTTCTACATTATGGTAATTTTTTATAATTTTTATACATTATTTAAATTAAATATTTTATGACACCATGATGATGTAGCGATTACCTCATTAATTTACGATTTTAATAAAATTGAATGATAATGTAAAATCTAATACATACACATTTCAAAAACATATAGTATGAGTAGATTTAGAACCCTTATCACATTAGCCTAGAAATATATCATTTTGGGACATTTAAAATTCCAAAAAACATTTCATAATAATGTACCATTTCTTGACTTTCCAAGAGTGCCCCTCATCTCCTCTTATAAAAGCCCCCACCTTTACAACGTTATTCACTCCATCAAAGCCATTTGGATCAGCCAACCTCTTCCCAAATACTCCTTCCACATCCCTATCTTACTCCTAGAATCCTCACATTGGTAAGATGTCTTCCCAAGGAAGCCTTTGGCTCAAATCAAAAAGAGTTACCCGATATTAAGGTAATGCCTTCTCTTATGTTCATTTGTTTTATTTTTCTTCTCCAACCCCTTAAAAACTTTTTATTCATTTATTTTGTTACAAAACCAGTATCATAAATATACTAGGATGTTTTTATATGATATATTTGAATTACACTTACACACACCTTCGTCTAATGGTTAAAGAATATACTGTTTCTGTGGGTGGCGAATTACTGCCTCATGAAACGATGATAGTTCAATCTTCTTTTAACACCTCTCATGGTGGGCATTATGATGAAACTATTTTCATATATGATATATATATTATTTGTATTTTTTCCTTATTCTTCTTTATTTCTCATTTATTTGATACATTTATGATTTCCATTATGGGTAAATGGGATAATTTGATTTTAGGAAGTGCGGACTACCGCCCCATCAAAGTGATTTCAATCGTTAATGCCATATACGGGATGTATAAAGGATGGAGTAAATGATATTATATATGATATTATACTGGAATTATAATACGCCTTTTTAGAGTTATTATTTCATTCCATTAAATATGAAATAGAAATGAAAGGAGCGTTCATGGGTACGTACGGCTTACTGTCTCCATTAATGGTGCATTTCATTTCTTACCTCTAAATGTTACATAATATTCTGAATGAATTTATATACTAGATATATATGATATCTAAATCCAGAATACAATTCTGGATATAATGTATATTTTACCACATGAACAACTTGTAATTATAAGATTTTTATTTTTGACTCAAGTACCCAAGATCGAAAAAACGACTGTTTTTAACATAAATAATTACATAATGTTCATAACATGGTAATAAGTGATATAAAAGGAATAATAAACATGAAAAAGGTTCTTGATCAAATATATAGTTTATTATTCAGTAGGTTAAAGAACGGTCGATTCATGTCGTACACGAGGTAAGGGAACTTCATAACCCAATTTCTGTTCTTCGGGTTAGTCTCCCACTTTAAAATAATGTCATTATATTATTATATTCTATCTTGTATTTTTACTTTCATTATGTGTACTTATAGTGAATAAACATAATAGAAATATTTTATTTAAAAATTTATCTTTGTAAGGGAACTTCTTAACCCAATTTCCATTCTTTTGGTTAATCTCCTACTTTCAAATTATGTCATGATATTATTATGTCCTATCTTGTATTTGTACTTTATTTATGTGTACTTATAGTGGATACACATAATAGATCTATATTATTTTAAAAAATGATCTTTGTAAGTAGCTCGTCTCAATATCCTTTCATTGAGGCATATTTTGATTTATACACAACATTCTTTTATACTGTGTGTAAACCCCTTTGACATTTACATTTATTCAAAAGGAATATTTTGATACGAAGCATTTTACTAAACGAAAAAAGGAATGTTTTTTTGTCGTACGTATGCGGCGACAACAACTTCTCCGCTGTCGTGACCATTATTTGAGTTTCGGATTCCTCTACAAGCCATACCTTTTTCTAAATGAAAAATAAATACAACGTTTTAATTTTCTTTTACTTTGGTATTGAAAATGGTATTGAATGTTTTTTTTATTATATTAATGTGTTGTATTGATATCTTGTGATTGAAATCTGGAAATTTTGTGTTTCTTTTATGCATGTTTTATGTTATACGATTATGTTATGGTTTATGATATTTTTAACCCTTTTCACATGAGGAATGCATCAGATTTAATAAGTGACAGGTGGAGCCCGCTATAGCTCCTTGATGTATCGATAGGTCTCATGAGACAAACTAGTGTCTTGGCACGAGGCCTTGACAAAATATTATTTGTAGTCGTTTCACGCAGACTTGGCTATGTGATTATGATTGTCTGGAATTATTCATTTTATCATTATGAAAGTGGTTATTTATATTTCATGTGATTATTAGACTAGTGGAATATCAATGTGAATAAGTAAATGGCATTATTACATTTTATTTTTTCCATATTCTGATGAAGTTCATGTTTAAAAGGCTTTTGTTTTAGTTATACATTTCCTTAAATGTTTATGTTTATTTATAAAAGATTCTGCTATATTGTTATCCTTACTGAGCATCTGAGCTCACCCCTCCAAATGTTTTAATTTTTCTAGTATGTGAAGATGTATATTATGAATGACCTGAAGGGATAGTATGGGGGGATATAAAGACATGATTTTGTTGTATTTTTGTTTTACTTTATGATGTAATATAAGAATTATGAATGTATCTAGTGTTTCCAAGGCTACTAAATTAAGGGGCCTTTCAAGACATGATCTTTTATGATCATTCCAATGTGACGCAATAATGCACTAACTCTGGGTAACTGGGGTTAGTGCGTTACAATTGTTATACAACCTGAATGTAAGGTTGATCGATTTGTCATAGTCATAAAATAAATTATCTAAAGATAATTAAGTACATGAAACTTCATTTTCTGTGAATAGATTCTTAGATGTTTTGTAAAAGGTGTAAATACATGTTTTAGTTTCAAATCATTCTCAGGATTTTGGTATGAATAGAAAAATAGAACGCAATTTAAAATATAAGAAACACAAAGAGAAAAATATGAGCATTTATTTATGCTAAATATTTGGGAAGAAGAACGGAGGAAATATTCATAAGGTAATAGAGTAATTAATTATGTTATTAAGGGAAGGTAATATAGAAATATATTTTTAATGTGATGTAAATAATATGATTAATGGCTTTAATTGAGTAAAAGATACAATAAATCCACCACCCACACACCCATGTTTCAAATGAATGGAGTTTTAACATTATGATAAAACATTCCCACATATTAAGGATAATTATGTTTATTGATGTTAAAAAACTGTTAATCCATGATGCAAAGGGAAATATCAAAAGATTAGTATTTCTAACAATGGTTGCATTAACGATGTGGTGGAATGTGCCCTTACTATCCACATTATGACTATTACTATGTTCTATTAATATGAATATACCCATTCAATAATATATGAATAACATTATAAGGATATAAATATTCCTTTCAAATTATTAGATATATATTTAGCACTGAAATACCCATATTGGTAGTATGATCACATCTCTTGTTCATGATTCATGTCTAGTTTCTGTTGAAATGAATTTTCTTCCTACAAATATTTTTAATATTCATCTTGATAAATTTTGATGTTTTCAAGATTAGAGATTGTATTTTTCTAAAAAATACCACATAAATTATTTATCAATGATAGTTGTATTTTTTATTCCATAATATACAATGATAATATATCAAATTGATGATATGTACGAACTTCTGACGGAGATCATATCCATTTTATGAGTCATTATTCCAATTCATAAGGGTGGTTTTTTCTCAAACTTTTGAGGCGTATCCCAAAATTAATCATGGAGATATTTTTTGGAATTTATTGATATCTTTATATAAGTGTTCTATATCATTGCAATATAACATTATTTTGAATTGTTAATATAACTCATACCTATTTCCACACAATCTTCCAATAATCCCTATTGAATTTTCCAGAATGTGTTATAGTAATGTATAATGAAACTCCCTAAAAACAAAGATAAGGGATACATTTAGAAAATTGTGTCCCCATAGTTTCAATATTTAATTTTCTCAAAACAAATTATGGATCAATGAAACATGAAATTGATTATTCAGAGTTGAATAATATAACAAATAAGAAAAGGTACCCTCTTACGCTTATTTATTTCTTTTTTGATCAACTCGTAGAGGTCTATAATTTTCTGTGATTTACCATTATTATAGATGTAATAAATTAGAGTTCAAGAAAGAGGATGTATCTAATAAAACATTATGTATTATCTATCGACACTTTGAATAAATAGTGGCTCTATTCGGTCTTACTAATTCCCATGCTATCATCATATATTTAATGAATACAGTATTTTGTAACTACCCTAATAAGTTTGCATTATCCTTTATATAATATAATATAATCTATTCAATGGGAATATAAGATAATGATGATCAAATTTAAATTGTTAAAATGATCCAAAAAATGATAAAATAGATTGAAAATTGAAAAATTGTGTATTTTTGTTACAAAATGAAAAATATTTAGAACATATAATCTTAAGAGAGGGTATTTCGGTATATCAATCCATGAAATGTGCTATTGAATATTGGTCCAAACCAACCACATTGAATGAGATGCATTATTTTATTTCTTTGCCTTGATAATATCGATGGGTTTTTTGGAATATATCATGACTATCTAATCCTCGTATGAGGTTAACTATAAAGGGAGAAAAATTGATCTGGGAAGATGAATGTGACGAAAATTTAAAGATCTAAACTGAAGGTTTGTAGCCACACCTGTTCTTAGACAACCCTATTGTGGAAAATGGTTTGTATTATAGGTTCATGCGTCAATATAGAATTAGTATGTCTTATTATTCATAATGAAATTGTAATAGCTAATGCGTCATTGAAATTTAATATTAATGGTAAAATTCATCATTCTCATAATTTGGTGGTAGCTACGATAATTTATGAATCATATATAATGATGATTTTTCATTATGGGGAAATTATTTTTATATACAGTTGTCATAAAATTTAAAGTATATATTCAAAATAAATTTGTTAAATATACACAAAATAGGATTTTTAGGTGTGGTCAAGGATTATGAATTATCAATACATTACAAACACGAATAAGATAACAAGATAGATGAGGAATTTATTCAAATTGATGTTCATAACATATCCAAGATTTCAGAAAAAATAATTACATTTATATATTTTATTTTGGGGTATATGTGAATCTAGAAGAAAGGGGGAACAATCTTATCTTTCTCAATATAATTTTCAACATTGTATCCAATTGAATATTAATGTGGTTTATAGAGAATATTTATGTAGGTAAAGGAAGGATATAAATTTTCTCAAGATTTTCCGTAATCCTGTTGGAATGATAAGGTTTAGAAACTCTATATGTGTTTCCACCATACTAGATTTGTAAAATGATCTGTGGAGAAAGCTCATAGATCATTATTATGTATTCTTCTGAGAATTATAAATATGTATATATACATTATACAATATTTCTCATAGGATCGTATAAAGAGTTATATTAAAGAGTTTGTATCATGGTTCTTGGTATATCAACAAGTTATGGATAAAATAAAAAATTCTAAGATAATTTTACATATACTACCCCAACAAGAGTGGAAGTTGAAAAAAATCACCATGGATTCTATTGTTGTACTCTACAAAATGTATGAAGATAATAATGTTATATGGGTTTTTTCGATCTCATTAGAAATTCAGGACATTTCGTCACTATCCGAAATGTCCTATTAATAGTTAATAATTAGATAATATACATTAAGGATGTAGTAATGTTTCCTGGAGTACCATTTTATATTGTGTATTATGGGCTCTAATGTTTACCAAAAAAATTGGTGAAGTACTCAACATTATATTGATACAATGTTCAGTTTCGATAGTATGTAACATCCTCATGAATATGGTTAATATGAGAGAAAAAATCAAACACTAGAGGATATGATGATATATTATTATATGGATTTAAAAATAAATTTGGTATTGATGAATTCTAATAATTGATATTTCATAAAATATTATATTTCACTAAATCATTTATTTGAATCCTCTTGAAGAACCTTCTTTAAATAAATGTTGATCCCCATAATGATGGGATACGGTTAGAGAGATGAATATATTGGGCCCTAAGATATCTAATGGAATGGTAGATAAGTTTATATCCTTTATGAAACACATTAAGGAAGATTAGAGTTGGAAGAACAGTTATACTAAAAATCACAAAAGTCATCTAGAATTTGGGAGTGGGTGCATGGGTTTCCAGAAATTTCACTATGAGAGAAGGTTAGGATATTCAAGAAGAAATGGATTCCCAACCCAAGGTATATATGTCCCTATATTAACCAAGGTTTTTAGCTTGTAATACTTTGAATTTTTTTTCTTGATGTGATTCCAGAGCAGGGCGTTCAGTCGGTGTGTGATTCCGAGCCCCAATGAGGCCGGAATTAAATTTTAAGTATGTTCACTGTGGACATGCCAAATAAACAAAATAACTCATAAACGGTTGCTCGTATGAAAAAATCGATGGCACCATTGAGTCTGGAAAGTTCCATTTACCCTAGGAGGGGAATGACTTTCGCAGGCAATGGCCTTCTGTGAAAAACGCCAACAGGGGCGTTTTTGTAGTTTAGCGACCTCGGGTGTTGAATTTTATAACATTTGAACAGAGTCTCACCTTAAAATTCCAAGACCTCCATTGTGCTCAGGCCATAGCGTTTACACTAGGGAAGGCTTGACCTCGACCCTGCTCTGAGTTCGGGTACGGGGCCTATGGGAGGGGGGTTTAAGTGTTTTCTATTTAAACATGAACCCCTGCCCTTCTTCTCCCCCTTCTTACATGGCTCAAAATATCCCAAAAATGATGGAGGAGCTCCTCTCCTCTCCTCCATCCCTCTTCTAAGGTGGTGACGACTCTGGCGCATCGTCAGTGAAGCATTGGGCAACACCCATTGAGGTAGGCGCGTGTTTTATAGTTTTAATTCCCGCAGTCTTCTTCAATTTAGTTAAATTGCGTCTAATTGTTGTCTGATCAATTAGAGAAGACCATATCAAAGTAGAACTACTTATATTCTTAGAAAATCAGGAGATGGATTTAAAATCTGATTCCCGGGGTTTCTGGGGTGGCCCATGGATGTTTTCTGGCCGTTTTCCCCATTTTCCGGTGATTCCAGCGGTGGTCAGGTGGGTTCCAGCGGTGGTCCGGTGGGCTCCAGCGGCGGCGGCGAACTCTGGCGGCGGCGGCGTGGGCTCCAGGCAGCAGAGGCGTGGTCTCCAGCGGTAGCAGAGCAGTGGGTTGCCCAGCCGGTGTCGGTCAGCCTGGTGGACCGGAGTCGCGGCGCCCGACCCCGTGGGAGGAACAGAGACCTGCTTCGAGCGAGTCTCTGTGTGGACCAAAGTCCAGCCACGAGGTCCGGTCGGCATAGCGGTGGACCATGGGTCCACGGCTGGACCGCATGGCTGAACCAGGGGTGGGCGCTGTGAGCCGGGCTAGCTGGCGCGGGCCGACCCAAACGAGGTGGACCGACCGGCTAGGCCGGTCCAGCACAAGGGGATTTGTCCCCTCCGACTTTGAACACTCATAACTTTCTCTACGAGTTTCCATTTTGAGTTTTTTCTTTGGAAGTCTAATCCTTGGATCTAGAATAAGGTTTTGAGATGGTTTCAGGGATTTTAATTCCCGATATGGGAGCTCGGTGGCACGACACGCTCGTTAAGTTCTATGTCAGGATTATTGTTTTGGATGGCGCGGACACATCCGATGTCCGATTTGAACACCGTCAGTGGCGTTGCGACCCTAGAGTCGAGGCAGATTGTTCCATCATGGTTTCAGGCATTCAATTAGGAGTTGAGATGTGGGCCCTACGGGTTGTCTTTTCAGCTGCGTGCAACATTTTTGTGCCTTTTTCACCAGACGTCCGTTCGAGGCGTTTTTGTAGTCGTTTCCATGTGTTTTTCCGAGATCATCGCGATGGCGCAGTTTTCTCGATGAGTATCGGATTTAGCGTCTGAGAGCCACATGGGCTAGCTACGGTGAATAGTTCCATATTCACCGGTTGTCTTTTGTGGTTGAGTATGTAGTCTATCTCGTGTGTTTATACATGGGGACTGCAATGGTGTAATCCTTTTGTGCATGTGGAGACTCATATGAGATCATGTTAAATGTAAAAACATGGGAGGGTGTTGAACGTAGATCCCTTTTGACGCACTCCAAATGAACGCACGGTGGCATTGTCAGTGACACCTGGTGTTGTCAGTAGCTGTGCAGAGATATCGGACCGATTCCGGGTCTACCCTCCAGCAGGGCTGGGCAGTGGGTCACCTGACGACTCTTGAGGGTATACCCTCTAGCAGGGCTATGCAGTGGTTCTCCAGTTGACTTCTTCTTGGTCTACCCTCCAGCACGGCTGTGCAGTGGGTCACATGTCAACATTGTAACAACCCTATGTTTTCAATGGAAATTCCCTTCTTATATTAAAACACAACCTAATGAACTAATAAGTGATAAATGACTTTTAAACATAAGTCTGTCAGTTATGTGTTTGGAATTTCGAAAATCCCGCATACACGGTTCTATTCAAGATGTTTTTTGGAGTCTAATAAAACAAAAAAATATTTGGCGAATAGTAACATACCCTAATGAATAGTAACATACCCTTATGAATAGTGATATACTGTAATAAATAGTAACCTCTCCTATGGTGGTATAAAATTAATATTCATGTTGGAAGTAGGATATACCTATATTTTAGAATGAGTTGATGAATGTTTTAAAACTAGTTTTGATTATAAAATATTGTTTTAATTAATTATTAAAATAATCATATTTAAAAAATTATTATTGAAAAATGGAATTCATTTATGGATTCTACACGTCGAGAAATGGTTAGGATAATTATTTGGGATTTTTCTGAAATACTTGAATTTTTTATGAATAGTAGAATCTGATAATTTACAATAAATGCTAAATAATGGATTAATTGAGTAATCAATGATGCTCTGCTAATGTAATCCCACATGGTTTGAATTCACATGACCCATTTACTATTCCTGGTCATTTATTACTTACTATTCCTTGTCATGGGAAGATATAATAAATTAATGAATATAATATCATGAAATCCCTCTTCTCCTCCACTATAAAAAACCCCCTTCACTACCTCTTCTCTCCACTCATTCCAAGCTCCATGAATTCACTACATTCTTCCCAAGTCCCTCCCCAAGGTCCTACCCCACGTCCAAAATCTCTCAGCATCCTGAAAATACCAAAACCACTCCCCTTAATAGGTTCTCAAAGGAGGAAGTCTCAAGTGGTAAATTCATCTTCCCAAATTTCTTATTTTCTTTTAAGTTCTTTTATTTTTAATTTCTTTCCTCACCTCCCTTCACCATAATAGTATGATAAATCCAATAGAATACATGTACGTGAATGTCATCATTCTAGTGGTATATTACATTATCTTCTCTCATTTCCCAATCCTTTTATTTGAATGAAATGGAAGCACCGTTTGAGATGTGCTAGTTTAGGAAATTCAAGGACAAAGGTTTATGAATTTCTATTATTGTCTTTAATTCTGGTCATGAAAAAATATGTGTTATGTTTGAACCTGATTATTATATATATAATCTATCCTATTTTTGGTTCTGTAATCATTTGGTTCAAATGGTATTATGTTAAAGAGCAGAACACATTCTTTGTAATCAAATCCACCGATTAACAAAAACGGTTATCACTAAGGTTATATATATAATAATTAGAATTCACCCTAGGTAACCTAATTTAAATTAAAATCATGTAATCTCATGGATATGAACTATATAATATTACTTAAATTCTGGACAACCACTTTCATCTTTCATATAATCCAAACATGAATATAAGTGAACCGATCTTTTAAGGTAATGTAAACAAACGAGCCTGAACAATGAAATTCAACCTTATAACTAATCAAAAATTATTTGAATGAACTAAAAATGTTCATAATAAATAATTTACATATAGAATAGGTTCTTTAATTATTAATTAATAATCCTAATTTGTTTATTCAGTTCTTTCATAACAAGTGAAGAACACCACCGAATATATTGTAAGGGATCCTCTCATTTTCTCTCTTAATCAAGATTGTCCACTATACAATGCCTTTTATGTGTACTAATAAATGATGGTTTATTTTTAAGAACCTCCCACATAAAACCCTATAGATTCATAAGTGATTATAAACCCCATTTCTCTCTAATAAATCCCTCTAGGTGACACACGACACCATACTGATAAAATTGTAACAAATTCTACCCGAACCTTCTTTGTTCATTCAGGTTGCCTTATCATTCATTTAAAATGGTGTTATCTTATCTATTTATGTGAGTATTATGAATTCTGGTTAGTTTTAAAATATTATTAAATCAATACCCTTTTCATCAAATTCTTTCAGGGATATACATGATTTGGAAAGATTCCCTTCATAGAACATTCTGATAAACAAACATGTTTTAAGGGGACTTCCCAAATTTTTACCCAAATTTCATTTGAACTCTATATTATATTTTAAAACATGATTTTTTTTATAAAATCAGTATTTTTATTATGGAAACCTTCTTCATTCAATTACGATTTTATATAAAAGAATGTCCTCTTTTCTGTTTGAAAATCTCTAGAGTGTTTTCCTTATAACCGCACAAAAATGTTTTAATGCTACTGTTTATAAAATACATTTTTAATATATTATCACATATATTTGACACCACTTACAATGTTATATGACTATTTTACCCAATTAATTTCCATATATGTTCTAATCCTTTCCTTTCATATACATTTTCATGATACGCCCAATAGATATGTTTTATGTCTTGATTGTGGTACCCAATTCTTTCCATGGGTACCCTTATGTTTATGTATGGTTGATTATGAAAGATTATATATGTGGAATGATTATTTATGTGGAAATAATATTCATGAAAATTTAGAGATGGATGCGCCCAGATAGTGCTCCAATGCATTGGGTAAGGATAAGTCTCATGAGATGCGATGTCAAACGGGATTGGCGGTTAGCCTTTACCCATAATAATGATATGATTTATGATTCTGTAACATTTATATGATTCCATGTTTATATGATACCATTCTTATATTAAATTATTTTATAAGTTTCATTCTTTGGATATCATTATGTCATACCTCCTAACTAGTGTGCTTGAGATGCGTCCTTTTGTTCATTCCTTTACTAGGCTTTTTATCTCATCCCTTTGTTCATGTGTTCCCCAGGGTACACTATGCAGTTGTTAGGGCTCAAAGGAAGTTAGGAGCTCATTATGGAGATTAAATAAAAGAGTGTTTTTTAGCCCCATGTTTTATGTTATATATACCTTGTCTTCTAAGACACTAGACATAACAATCCTTGGCTTTTACTATTATTATTAATTATGCTTAAAACTATGAATGTTTTATGTAAAAGGCATTGGTCGTTATAGACTTCTTCCAAGTCTACCCTCCTGAAGGGCTGGGCAGTGGGTCGCCTATCGACTTCTTCCAGCTCTCCCCTTTAACAGGGCGGGGTAGTGGGTCACCTGTCGACGTGTTATGGGTCTACCCGCCAACAGGTCTGGACAGTGGGTCGCCCATCGACTTCATCTAGGTCTACCCTCCAGCAGGGCTGGGAAGCGGGTCGCTTGTCGACTTATTCCAGGTCTACCCTCCATAAGTGCTAGGAAGTGGGTCACCTGATGAGGTATTATGTTCTACCCTCCAGTAGGGTTGGGAAGTGGGTCACCTGCTGGCATTTCAGACTCATCCCTTCTTATGAGGCTAGTCGGTGACTTTTACCTGTGACTCCCAGAGTGGGACCCGGGTTGAGCGGTTTAGTGGTGTGATAATTTTAACATTACCTAAGGACCTACAAGGAAAATGGGAACTTTCCCCACTGAGACGCATCCTTGAGATGCAACCTAAAGCTGTACGAGCGAGTCAGTGCTGACCAAAGCAGATTGTATCGAAGTACGGTGATTGAGCCCCTGTAACGTGGGCTTCCTAGGTGGATGAGATGACATGTTGGGATGCACGGATGGGTTTACTTGGAACTTATGGAGACTTATCCTGGGATGATCATTGAGATGGAGATCCACTTACACACTCATTTAGGTTTCTTATTGTGCATATATATATATATGAACCCTACTTTCGTTCCCACTCCTAGGGGTCCTGCTTACTTGTTTCTGTAGGGTTGAGTTGCACTCTCTTTACTAAACATTTCACTATCCTTGTTCAGTCTACTAATCGCCACATTAGTGCCTCTTTTTTTCCTCCCTCGAGCTTTCGGGGAATCCTACCGAGTATCTTAATACTCACACATACTTGGGATTTTCCCACACCTGGTGTGCCCTTGCAGTCAACAGACAGGTCGATAGGGACTACGAAGGAGCGTAGAGGTCACAGATTTTGAAACAGTGTATCGCGGTCGTGCTAGAGAATTCAGGTGGGACTCTATCTAGTTTTTTTCTTTTGATTACCTATTTTTCAGTTGTGGAACCCTTGTGGTCGGGCACATGTTTTCCCCCTTTTTACATTGCAGTTTACTTATCAGTACTTCCAGCACTTTACTTACTCTTTTTAGCGGTTGATTCATGACTGTGGTTTGGGTATAGCTATTTGTATTTTGGTTATCTTTTTACTCTACACTACTACATCGAGTGGGTTGTGTGTGAGTGTGTACAGGTACTTAGGTGAAGGCCTCCCCGAGATTGTTACACCCATGGCGCTAGTCACCAGCCTCTAGCCTATGGAGGTGAGATTGAGGTAGTTGTGGCTCCAGACCAGTAGGTTCGGGTCATGAAAAATTGGTATCTGAGGATGTTCGATCCTTGTGATGTTGTTCAGACGTCCCTAAAAAGGAATTTGTTTGGATTTAGGTAAATTATGTCAACGTGCATTGAGAGCGGCTATTAGGCTAGGGATTCATGTGATGGTACGGGTGGCCGACGTATCCATTCACCAAGACCCTGGTAACCCGCTTGATGACTCGGCATGCAGAGACACTTGTTGCATGTAATTTTGAAACATGGATCCCGTAGTATTGAGTCTTCATCTGTCATTTTTTGAGTCAGCTCCCATTTTTTATTACTATTATATATATATATATATATATATATATATATGCTCATCTGATCATGGTATCCCTTGATAATTTTCAGGATGCCCCCACAACAGCAGCCAACCAGGTTACCCTCTCCAAATCGTGACGACGAACTGGAGAGCGATGAGACGTAAGTTTAGGGACCCTCATGTGATACCCTTATGCCCAGTGCAACAGTAGTAGCCCCACCACCTGAGAAACATTAGTTAATACCAACACCCCATGGCTGAGGTTTCAGATATACTAAGCGCGCTACGAGACATCCAGCATCAGAGGACGCAGAGGTTCCGTCGGGACCCAGATCCTCAGGTGGCGGAAGACCGGCTTGAGTCAGTGGAACAACTCTTCAGGATGGTGTTGACCCCAACAGACCAGATGGTGGCCCTAGCTGCCAGTCATTTCCTCAGGACATCCAGACGATGGTGGGGTCTGGTGACGCAAACCCATGACGAGTCACCCCTCACATGGGATGGCTTCCATCAGCTTTTTAGGGAGGAGTAACCCCCTAGTGTTTACACTTTGTTCGGATCCAGGAGCTTCTAGGGCTGAAGTAGGAGGGATGTTCATGTCCCAGTACTCACCCTGGTTCACTGATCATACATGCTACTCATAGGACATGATCTCCGACAGCTACTTCCGGGCATGGATGTTCGAGCAGGGTCTTTGCAGGTTGATTTTTGCTAGTGTGGTACCCTTGTGCATCCCCACTTATGACGGGGTGCTGGAGCGGGCACTAGTGACCAAGAGCTTCCTGGTCAAGGGCGCCAAATAGTAGGACCTAGTAGTGGCCACTTTAGAGAAGATTCTTTAGCAGGTAGATGATATAGAGATGGGCCTTAGTCAAGGAGACCCTTTTGTGACTAGGCTCAGGGGTAGGGTCCTACACCGTAGTGACACCGTAGGGCGCCGAGGAAAACAATAGAGAGCCGGTTCTATGCTTGTGATAGACTGGGTCACCTAGCACGAGACTGCCCGACCAGGTGTGCCGAGTATTCGTGGCAGGCAGCAGGAGCACCCCAGCGGCAGAGGCAACGCCGTGAATATGGGTCACGTACGCGGGGACTGGGTGGTCAACAAGGAGGTGGCGTAGGCAGAGTTGCAAGACTAGGAGGGGAAGGAAGGAGTTTTGATATCCCTCTACCACCACCACTGGGCGGCCCAAGACAGCCTCCAGGGAATAGCGGTAGGGGCCATGGGTAGCTTCAGGCCATGGGTGTTCGAGACCGTCCAACACCTGAGATGGACTGAGATACACTTTGTGTTTACTCCACACTAGCTTCAGTTCTAGTAGACACAGGGGACTTCCATTCCATTATTTCACATCTGTTGGTACGGGAGTTGGAGCTCCTAGTAGAGGCTCTAACACCTGCACATAACATTGAGGTTCCTAAGGGAAGTTCCTTGTTAGTGACCTATATCTTCAGATAGTGAGAACTATCGTTCAAGGGAGGGAGTTTCATGTGGGACCTTCTCGCCATCACAATTGAACCTTACGACGTCATCATGGGAATGGATTGACTTTCTATGGTTCACTCCCAGATCGACTACCATCACAGACGAGTCAGAGGCATGTTTTCTGATGGGATGAGGTTCACCATCCTTGGTGATTGAGACCTAATGGTAGAGCATATGGGTACTCTGAGCCGGAGATCCCAACCTTTTTCACACCAGCTGGAGATCTTGGATCTTGGAGCAGCAGACGATACAGGATCCTAGATCCCTACCGTTGAAGAGGACTACATGGACATCTTTCCGGAGGATGTTCCGGGACTACCTCTAAGTCGAGAGATGGAGTTCAGAATTGACTTGATGCTAGGGACTACTCCGATATCATGAGAAGAATATAGAATGGAACCCACAGAGCTTCGGGACGTACAACATCAGTTGGATGACCTTTGTCATAAGTGATTCATCAGGTCCAGTGTGTCCCCCTGGGAAGCTTTATTTTTTTTGTGAAAATATCAGATGGTATTTTGTGGCTTTGTGTGGATTAACATCGCCTTAATCTGGACAAGATAAATAAAAAGTACCCATTTCCGAGCATTGATGACCACTTCGACCAGTTTTGAGGAGAAAATTTGTTCTAGAATATTGATCTTTAATCCGGTTACCACCAGTTGCGGGTTCGTGAGGCTAATATTATGAAGTTGGCATTCTGTTGTCATTATGGTAATTATGAGTTTCTGGGGATGCCCTTTGGCGTGATGAATGCCCCCACCATTTTCATGGCTTTGATGAACCAGCTCATCCAGCCATAGATGGACCGGTTTGTGGTTGTCTTTATTGACAACATTATCATTTACATGGCGAAAGAGGAGGAGCATGTAGTGCATTTGAGGATGGTCCTAGACTTACTTCGAGAGTACCAGCTGTACGAGAAGCTTTAGAAGTTCTAGTTCTGGATTCACGAGGTTCACTTTTATGGGCACGTCATTACAGAAGATGGGTTGGCAATGGATCCTGCAAAGATAGAGGTAGTACTTTCTTTGGAGCCACCCAAGAATGCGTCTGAGGTGTGGAGTTTCCTTGGTTTGGAAGGGTACTAAAAGAGGTTCGGGGAGGACTTATCTAGGATTGATGCCCCTTTGACTGCATTGACATGTAAGGGAGGACCGTTTACCTGGACTGACCAGTTCCAGAAGGCCTTCGAGGAGTTGAGGCAGAGGCTGACTAGTGCTCTGGTGTTGAGGCTGCCAGAGGAGGGCATTGAGTTCGTCGTATACTGCGACGCTTCAAGAGATGGGCTTGGGTGCGTGCTGATGCAGCTGCGGGAAGTGATGTCATATGGGTTGAGATAGTTGAGACTGCACAAACAAAATTATGTGACTCACGACTAGGAGCTGGAAGTAGTCGTCTTCTCGTTGAGGTTAAGGATACACTACCTCTTAGGTGACCATTTCGTGGTCTAGTCAGACCATCAGAGCCTCAAGCACATTGTCACTCAGAGGGTCTGAATCTAAGGTAGAGGCACTAGTTAGAGGTTCTGCAACTCTATGATTCCGAGATAGACTATACTATAGGGAAGGGGAACATAGTAGCAGGTGCCCTTAGCAGGAAGTCCCAGGCTCGTCTAGTACGGGAATCTTCAAAGTAGTTGGATTCCCTACAGCTGACCATGGTGGAGTAGGAGAGTATGGATTTTCTGCCATCGATGGTGTTGACTCCTTCACTCCTTGAGCATGTGAGAGAGTCCCAGCTGGGGGATATTGTCAACAAGGTACTACGTGATCAGATATCTATGGGAGATGCACTCAATGGGTATTATGAAGGAGGGAATCATGGGATCCTGTTCCAGGGACGAGCTGTAGTACCACTAGAGATGCTGGAGGAGGTGATGTGGGAATTGCACACTTCTCCCATGGTCGTAAATCCCAGTGTGGGGAAGATGTAAAGAGACCTTCAATGGCAGTTTTAGTGGGCTGGCCTGAAGCGGAGCATTGCTGAGTTTGTTTCTCGGTGTCTTACTTGTCAACAGGTGAAGGCGGAGCACCAGGTAACAGAAGGGTTGTTGCAGCCCCTTGAAAACTCAGAGTGGAAGTGGGATGTTGTATCTATAGACTTATTCATAGGGCTCCCATGCATAGAGAAGGGCCATGAATCCTTTTTTGTAATAGTGGACCAACTCACAAAGTCTGTGCACTTTCTTGCTATCAGGGAGAAGAGCTCGGTGGAGATTATGGGGCAATTATATGTTCGGGAGATCATCCCCCTTCATGCAGTACCCTTGAAGATCGTCTTTGAGTGTGACGCGCAGTTTACATTGTGATTATGGAGGGTCCTGCATGAGGTATTCGAGACTCAGTTGCATATGAGTACAACTTTTCACCCCCAGACTGATTGGCAAGCCGAGGGCACTATCCAGGTGTTGGGGGATATGCTCAGGGAATGTGTATTAGACTTTGGTCGGAGCATGGAGGATCACCTGCTCTTGGTAGAGTTTGCCTATAACATCAGTTACCACTTATCTATTGGCATGGAACCTTTTGAGTCCCTCTTTTGGAGACCCTGAAGGTCACCCTTGTGCTGGATGTAGATTGGGGAGACCTCCCTCATGGGACCGAAGTTGGTGCAGGTAATGACAGAGAAAGTGCATGTCCTTCTTGAGATGATGGGGATGGCTTAGAGCAGACAGAAGTCCTATGCAGACCAACGTCGCAGGCCTTTGGAGTTTGAACAGGGATACCATGACTTTTTGAGTGTCCCCCTATGGCGTGGAATGTGGAGGTATAGCTTAGGAGGCATGTTTTCCCTGCAGTTCATTGGGCCCTTCGAGATCATGCACAGGGTTGGTGAAGTTGCCTACCGTCTTGCCCTACCCCCACAGCTAGTGAGAGCGCATGACCTGTTCCATGTGTCGCAACTTAGGAAATACATGCAGGACCCCACACACGTTATTGACTAGGGTATAGCTGGACATTGAGGTTGGAGCCACCTTTGCGGAGCACCTGGTGGCAATTTAGAACTGACAGGAGCATGCTCTACGTAGACGGTCCATTCCTCTAGTTTGTGTGCGGTGGCAGTACGAGAGGGTGCAGGAGAGCACCTGGGAGCGGGAGAGCTAGATGCAGGCTTAGTATCCAGAGTTGTTTTTGTATTTTTGTTTTTCAGATATGAAAAACATGAAGGAGTGAATGATGTAAGAACCCAGGTTTTGAGCCTGTAAGACTTTGAACTTTTTTTCTTAATGTTATTCCAGAGCAAGGCGTTCAGACGACATGTGATTCAGAGCCCCAATGAGGCCAGAATTAAATTTTATGTATGTTCACACTACACATGCCAAATAAATCAAATTACTCCTAAATGTTTACTCAGATGTGAAAACCAAGGGCACCGTTGAGTCCGGAATGTGCCATTTACCCTTGGAGGTGTATGACTTTCGTGGGTGCGTGCCTTCTGTGAAAAACACCACAAGGGGAATTTTCGTAATTTAGCTGCCTCGGGAATCAAATTATATAACATTTGAATGGGGGATCGGATTAAAATTCCCAGACCGCCATTGTGCTCAGGGCATGGTATTTTCCATAGGGGAAGCATAACCTGGACCCCGCTGTGAGTTCGGGTACGGGGCCTACAGGCGGGGGGTTTAAGTATTTTCTATTTAAACTTGACCCCCAAACTTCTTCTCCCCCTTCATCCCTAGAAAGAAGTCCCCCAATTTTTGAGGAGGATCTACTCTCCTCCCCTCATTCCCTCATGCAAGGTAGTGACTGCTCCGCCGCATCGTCAGTGAAACGTTGGGAAAAGCCCATCGAGGTAGGCGTGTGTTTTATCATTTTAATTCCCACAGTTTTATTCAATTTGGTGTAATTGCATCGAATTTGCATCCGATAATCAATAGAATCCCATATTAGAGTAGAACTTGTTCTAAGATTTCCAAATCATGCTTTGGATTGAAAATCTGAGTCTCGGGGTGTCTGGGGTGGCCTCTGGAAGTTTTCTGGCCATTTCCCCCATTTTCTGGTGATTCCAGCGGTGGTCCGGCGGGTTCTAGTGGTTGTCCGGTGGGCTCCAAGAAGTGGCAGCATGGGCTCTAGTGGTGACCGCACGGTGGGTCGGCCAGGCGGCGTTGGTCAGCCAAGTGGACCGGGGTCGCGGTGCATGACCCCGTGGGAAGAACGGAGACCCCCTTCCAGCGGGTCTCTGCGTGGACCAAAGACCAGCCACGAGGGCTGAACGGTAGAGAGGAGGACCGCAAGTCCATGGCTAGCCCGGACGGCCGATTTGCAAGTGGGCACTATGAGCTGGGCCGGCCAGCCAGGTCTGTCCTGCCCAAGGGACTCCATCCCCTCTGACATCCGACACCCATAACATTCGCTACGAGTGTCCGTTTTGCATGACGTCTACAACAGTGTAATCCTCATCTCAAGACAAATGCTTTGAGATGGCATGGGGATTTTAATTTCCAGTACAGGAGCTCGGTGGTGCGACATGCTCATTAAGTGCAACACCGAGATTCTTTTTTTTATGGCATGGACACATCTGATGTCCGATTTGAATGCTGTCTGCGGCATTGCAACCATGGAATTAAGGCGGAGCATTCCAACATGGTTTTGGGCAATGATGTAGGATTTCATATGTGGGCCCTACAGGCCATCTTTTGAACTGCGTGTAGCGTTTCAATGCCTTTTTCACCAGACATCCGTTTGTGGCGTTTGAGTAGTTGTTTCCGCGTTTTTTTCTGAGAGCATCGTGATGGAGCAGTTCTCCCAATGAGTATTTGAGATGGGTTGCGGGCCCCACAAGGGATAACTACGGTGAATATTACCATATTCACTAGTTTTCCGTTTCGGGCGAGTAAGTAGTCTATCTCGAGTGTATTTTGCGCGAGGACTGCAATGGTGTAATCAGTTTGTGCATCTGGAGTCTCATTTGAGAGAATTTTTAATTTGGAAACATGAGAGGGTTTCGAATGAGAATCCCTTTTGACACACTCCAAACAAATGCATGGTGGTGTTATTAGTGACACCTGGTGATGTTAGTAGCAGTATAGAGCTATCAGACTGATTCCAGGTCTACCCTCCAACATGGCTAGGAAGTGGGTCACTAGACGAATCTTGAGGGTCTACCCTCTAGCAGACTGGTCGTGGGTTAGCCGATGACTCTTGAGGGTCTACCCTCCAGTAGGGCGGGGCAGTGGGTCACCTGTCAACTTCTTCCAGGTTTACCCTCCTGCAGGTTTGGGCAGTGGGTCGCCTTTCGACTTCTTCCTGGTCTACCTTCTAGTAGGGCTGGGTAGTGGGTCGCATGTCGACTTGTTCCGGGTCTACCCTCCAGCAGGGCTGGGCAGTGGGTCGCCCGTCGACTTCGTCCAGGTCTACCCTCCAACAAGGTTGGGCAGTGGGTCACATGTCGACCTATTCCAGGTCTACCCTCTTGCAGGGCTGGTAAGCGGGACGCCTGATGAAGTATTATGTTTTACCATCCAGTAGGGCAGGGCAGTGGGTCACCCATTGGCATTTCAGAATTATCCCTTCTTTTGAGGCTAGTCGGTGACTTTTTTCTGTGACTAATGGAGAGAGTCACTAGTTTTGCAGATCAGTGGTGTTACAGTTTTAACGTTACCTAAGGAACCACAAAGAAAAGGGGAACATTACCCACTAAGAAGCTTCCTTGAGACATGACCTAAAACTGTGCGAGCAAGTCAGTGCCGCCCAAAGTAGATAGTATCGAAGTGCAGTGATTGATCCCCTTTATCTTGGGATTCTTTGGTGGATGAGACGACATGCTGGGCTATGTTGATGGTTTTACTTGGAACTGATGAAGACTTATCTTGGGCTGAGCTTGGAGATGGAGATCCCCTTACACACTCGTTTGGGTTTATTTTTGATCATATATATATAATTACACCCTACTTTCTTTCCCACTCCTTCGGGTTCGTGATTACTTGTTTTTGTAGGGTTGAGTGGTACTCTCTTTACAAAAAGTTTTCACTATCCTTGTTCAGTCTACTGCTCACCTATTTTGTGCCTCTTTTGTTTCTCCCTCGAGATTTCGAGGAATTCTACAGAGTATCTTTATACTTACCCTTGCTTGGGCTTTGCCCGCACCTAGCCTTCCCCAGAAGATGTGGGACAGATTGATCCTGACTATGGAGGAGCACAGAGGTCATAGAAGTTGAAGCAGCGTACCGCGGTCGTGATAGAGTTTTCTGGTGGGAGTCTATCCAGTTATTTTCTTCTGTTTACATGTTGCCAGGTTGTGGCACCATTTTGTTCTAGCATTTTTTTCCCTTTTTACCTTCCCATTTAATTGTCAGAACATCCATCACTTTACTTAATATTTTTAGTGGTTGAAGCATGACTGTGGTTGGGGTATAGCTATTTGTCTTTTGGTTTTCTTTTTACTCAACACTACTACATCGATTTGGATGTGTGTGCATGTGTATATGAACTTAGGCGAAGGGATCCTCGATATTGTTACACCTACGGTGCTGGTCTCCAGCCTCTGGCCTATGGAGGCGAATTTGAGGTAGTTCTAGCTCGGGACCTGTAGGTTTGGGTCGTGACAAGTCACATTGAAATTTTTGATTGTACAAGGATCCTTTCATATTTTTTTCACTTACATTAAACCTCTATAATATACAATATATGTTCCATGTATCTCTATTAATGAAGAATATACCCGATAATTCACTTCTATAGAACTCTAGTGTCATACCACTAGATTAATATATTTCTTTTGAGGAATAAGCAATGGTGACTGTAGATCATTTATATTATGATATACTAAAAAATAACACTAACCTAGTAAATTGTTTTGGGTGAGACAACATTTTGTGGATGTTATTTGAGAAAAAGAGGGTATTATTAGGATGAAGTGTCCATTATTTTTTTCCCAAACCAATGAATTTCAATGTCAAAATTCATTTTAATGTTGGTATAAAATAACTCCATGAGTTTTTATGAAATTATATTTCTCAAAAATAAACTAATATTTATTTTATTGTTTGAGTTAAATATAAAACCATATTAATCCAGTGTTATATGAAACACCATGTTATGATAATGCTAAATGTAACGCCCCAACCCCAGTTACCCAGAGTCGGTGCATTATTACATAACATTGGTATGATCACAAGAAAGATCAAATCTCGAAACACCGATTAGTTTAGTAGTCTTGGAAACACTAGATATATTCAAAAGTCTTACATTACATAATAAAATAAAAAACTACTACAACAACATATTGTCTCCATAATCCACACTCATATCCCCACATAATATCCCTGCAGGTCATTCATAATTTACTTCTTCACTTCCTGGGAAAAATAAAACATAGAAAAGGGGTGATCTCAAATGCCCAGCAAGGATAACAATATAGCGGAAACTTTCATAAATAAGAATAAACATTTAAGGAAATGTATAACTAAAACAAAAGCCTTTTAAACTTGAACATTTAACATAGTATGGAATAAATAAAATGAAATAATTCCATTTACTTATTCACATGGTTATTCTACTAATCGAATAATCACATGCAAAATCAATAACCACTTTCATACTGTTGGAATGCATAATGCCAGACTATCATAACCACATAGTCAAGGCCTCGTGCCAAGACTACAAATAATATTTTGTCAAGGCCGTGTGCCAAGACACTAGTTTGTCTCATGAGACCTACCGATGCATCGAGGAGCTATAGCGTGCTCCACCCGTCACATATTAAGTCCAATGCATTCCCATATGAAAAGGTTTAAACATAACATAAACATTCGTATTAAAACTAGCATACGAAATGTCAATACATTCACCATAAACTATGAATGGTATAAAAATAGCACATCCACAGTCAAACATATCACAAAACCTTCAATACAATATAGAAGTTTTGTATCATAATAAATCGACTTCAAATAATCTTAAAATCCATCAAAGGATGTTGACATAGATGAAATCAAAATTCTTTTTAAAGAAATATCTCCTTTTATTTTGAAATCATTTAAGATCCATATAAAATAAAACATTTTCTTTGAAAATATTATTATAAGCTTGTAAGGGAAGCTTTGAAGATTTTATAACGGCGTAAAATAGCCGCACCCGCCGTATAAGTTAAAAAAACAATCTTACCATAATTCTGCCGAAAAGGTTAAAAAGGACCTTGTTTTGAAAATGACGGAAAGATTACTTTATAAAACTCTTATAAAAAGTAAAACAAGGGTATAAATTACTTTAACCCATATTCTTGTAAATAATAAATATGTTTTGAAATACATTTCGAAGAAACATGGATGTGGATGATAAAGAAATCCCAGTAGATTATTACGTATAAACAACCTCGAATAATGAAGAGATTGTGAAATAACCCTTACCTTGTACTTTTCCTTGGTTGGGGTAGGTTAACCTCCTGTATAATGGTGAAATAATTTTTATTAAATTATACAAGAATCATATATATTAATATGATATCGTATATGATCTTTTAATATTGATTTGTTAATAATATCTTAGAATTATCGTCGTTTCGGGTGTTAACTTACTCATTTTATTTTATATGTTTTGTTATATAAGCCATGTTTGTTGTATCTTATTCATATCCAGAATGATATCAAGTCCTTAATCAACATTTTTAAATCATCAAATGATAATTATACTTGAATGGATACGATGGAGAATGAATCTCATCGCGTTCGTGGAGACGGTAGTCCGTACGTACGCACGAGCGACAATATCATTCTTTTGATATTAAAATAATATATAAATGGATGGTATATCATATATACAGAATCATTAACTTGTTATATTTATTATTCACATGAGTTATACATCATTATTATACCCATCCAAATAATAATATATTGAATAACAATTACACCACGACGTGGAGACGGTAAGCCGTACGTACGCACGTATGGTGACATGTTATTCAAAGGGTGGATAGAATACTGAATATGGTTGTACCATATTTATAATAACATCACAGTATATGTAAGATACTGGAGTTATTATTTTAGAATGGTAAGAACAAAGAATGAAGAAGTGGAAGAAGAAAGGAACTTGAAAAGGGGTGGTGAAAACATTACCTCTTCTTCGAGCTCTTCCTTTTGATTTGATCAAAAGGGCTCCTTAGGTTGGCTTTCTGATCGAACTAAGGCCTCTAGGTTGTAGTGAGGGATGTTGGGAGAGTATTTGGGCAGAGTTTTGCCGAACCAAAAGGCTTTTAAGGTGTGAAGAAATGAGAAGGAGCAGTGCCCTTTTATAAGAGGGGTGAGGGGAACCTTTGGAAAAGCTAGAAATATTAATTTATAATAAATTCATATTCGGTTTATAATGGCTCCATAGTTGATTATTCAAAGGTTAAGGTGGGGATAGGTCTAAAACCACTCAACCAATATAATTTAGACAGGTTTGGGTACTTATATTAACCTTATCTTTAAGTATTAACTCTAAGTTAATTAGTTTCACTTTTACAATGTCTCTTTGTATTTTTATATAATATGGTTAATAAACTTACTATATACATCCAAGAGACCCCCAATTGGTCCATTAATGATGAACCTATCATGATATAAGTCTCTTGGCCGAAACTTAGATTTTTAGGAATTTAATATCAATTAATAATATAATATTTGTTTTAAGAACTCTTTTATGTCAATTTTGACACTATTCAATAGTTGATTTTTTTGAAACTCATAACAGATTTATTACATCGAAAAAAGTCAATTAAATCAATACTAATATATCATAATATCCTAGAAAATTAGTTTAATTCATTAAAAGTTTCATATTATATTTATTTGGGTATTTATAATATCGATTATTTTAATTTTTCACTATTATTGTAATTACTGCATCATCATTGTGTCATAAATAAAATAAATAATTTAAAGTCTAAAAATTATAAATAAAATATAATTATGTAGGAAATCGTTTTATATTTCTAATGAATATTTATAATCTAAAATCCAACATATATAACCCTATGTAACAATTGTTTTGCTAAAGGATATATGCTTGTGTCATTTTTGTATTCATTTTAACTTAATTAAAATAAAGTGTCATTATCACTTACAAGTGGATCCATGGGGTCCCAAAATCGACCCAAAGATGAACATGGTCGACCATGTATCAACCAATAGGGTTAAGACACGTTTTAGGGTAATTTAGTATTATTATAATATTATTTGTTAACCCTTATTTACCGTATTTACCCTTAACCATGGTAAATAAAATATTTACCGCAGTAATTATTCAAAATGTCTAAAAATAAAAGTTACCTATTTACACAATTTGAACATCCTGATTCCAAATATGGAATCTATTTTCCTAAATTCAAAACACAGAAGTGGCAGAAATTAATTAAAAATTAATTCCCGCTGTCAAAACAAAAAGCGTGTTTTTAAGAGATAATAACTATCAAAAGATTGACACTTGTTTATGTTCGGTTTAATTGTACAATCATGTCCAATGACCAACATTATATTAAATAGTAAAACTATATTCTAAATATAATTTAAAACTACTAATATTCATAATTTATCACTATTAATTATTTTGATTAAAAAAGATGTTTTTAATTAAAATTTAGTAATTTTCACTATTCATCAAAATATGAAAGTTATCCAAAAAGTACCAAAATTTCACCTTAGGCTAAATTAGATATTCCGAATCCAAAAATGAAGTCTATTTTGAAATATAAAATATATATAATTTTAAAAATTAGGTATTACTATTCATAACGGCTAGTTTGATTGGTTGTTAGAACTCGGTGTTGCGTACAACACACGCTATCGCATTATTCAAAGAGAAGCGTACCGTAGAAGTTTGGGTTGTTACATTCTCACCTCCATCAAATAATTTCGTCCTAGAAATTTCTTGAATACTATCGGATGAAAAGACTCGGGTGGTTCTTCATCATAAGTTCCTCGGGTTCCCACGTTGCCTCTTCCATCTTATGGTTTCTCCACAAAACTTTTACCAGACGCGTCGTCCGGTTTCTCTGTACATGTTCTCTCATATCAAGAATCCTGACGAGCTCTTCACAATAGGAAAGATCGGGTTCCAGTTCTAATTCCTCATAGGTGAGTACATGCGTTGTATCAGGCATGTATTTCCTCAAAAGAGATATGTGGAACACATCGTGAACTTTGGAGAGACTTGGCGGCATTGCCAATCGGTAAGCAACAACCCCAATTCGTTCTAGAATTTCGAAAGGTCCGATGTACATGGGATTCAATTTACCTTTCTTACCAAAACGTATGACTCCCTTCCACGGAGATACCTTCAGGAAAACATGATCACCGACTTGAAATTCCAAATCCTTCCTTCGATTATCGGCATAGTTCTTCTGCCTACTTTGAGCTGATTTGATGTGATTTTGGATTACTTTCACCTTTTCCGCCGTTTCCTCCACCAGTTCTGGGCCTACAAGTTTTCTTTCACCAACGTCATCCCAACAGGTTGGTGTACGACATCTCTTTCCATATAACGCTTCATATGGTGCCATCTGAATACTCGAATGGAAGCTATTGTTATAGGAAAATTCTACGAGAGGTAAGTATTGATCCCACATACCCTGAAAGTCAAGTTAGAAAGATCTCAACATGTCTTCTAGGGTTTTAATAGTCTGTTATGATTGTCCATTTGTCTGAGGCTGGTAAGCAGTGCTCAAATGAAGTTCAGTATCCAGGGATTTCTGAAGACTTTTCCAAAATCTTGAAGTAAAACGGGGATCATGATCAGAAACAATTGATAGGGGTACTCCATGAAGTCTCACAACTTCATTAATATATAGTCTTTCTAGACGTTCTAGGGGTAGATATTCTCTTATAGAAAGAAAATGTGCTGACTTGGTAAGACGATCAACAATAACCCATATTGCATCATTCCTTCTAGGAGTCTTTGGTAGCCCCATGACAAATTCCATCGTAATATTGTCCCATTTCCACTCTGGTATGGGAAGAGGTTGCATGACTCCTCCAGGCTGTTGCCTTCCAGCTTTCACTTGTTGAAAAACCATACATCTTGATACAAAATCAGCAATCTCCCTCTTCATGTTGTCCAACCAAAAATGTTCCTTCAAATCTCTATACATTTTGGTGCTCCCAGGGTGTATAGAGAAATTGGAACTATGAGCATCATCCAACAATTCCCTTTTTAGATCAGGTAAATTGGGAACACAAAGTCTCTTCTCGAATTTCAAAATTCCATCTTCATACACAAAGTCTCTCAATATCCCATCATTCACAGCTTTAATCTTCTTCTGAAATTCTTCATCATCGGTCTGAGAACTCTTAATCCTTTCTAGTAAAGATGGTTTGGCAACCATTTGAAAAAGCATTGATGTTTCACCTTCCCTGGTTATTCCCATGTCCATCTTCACTAGATCCATGATAATTGGATCCCTTTCAATTCTCATCATGTTCAAAACTCCATGGTCTTTTCTGCTCAAAGCATCTGCCACCTTGTTTGCTTTCCCCAGGTGGTAGTGTATCGTGCAATAATAATCCTTGAGTAATTCAAGCCATCTCCTTTGCCTCATGTTGAGTTCTTTTTTTGAGAAAATATACTTCAAACTCTTGTGATCAGTATAAATCTCACATTTTTCACCATAGAGGTAGTGTCTCCATATCATCAAAGCAAAGATCACAGCTGCTAACTCAAGATCATGAGTAGGATAGTTTTGTTCATGAATTTTCAACTGTCATGATGCATAGGCAATAACTCTATCATTCTGCATAAGGACACAACCAAGTCCTTTCTTTGATGCATCACTATAAATAACGAACCCATCATTCCCTGATGGTAGAGTCAATATAGGAGCATTGACTAATCTTCTCTTCAGTTCTTCGAAACATTCTTCACACTCTTTTGTCCAAACAAATTTAACCCTTTTTCGTGTGAGCTTCGTTAATGGGTTAGCCAATCGGGCAAAATTCTGGACGAAACGTCGATAATAACCTGCCAAACCAATAAAACTACGTACCTCAGTTACACTCGTAGGTGCTGGCCATTCATGGATTGCCTTGGTATTAGAAGGATCAACAGAGATTCCATCTTTAGAGACAATATGGCCAAGAAAAGAAATATCCTGAAGCCAGAATTCACACTTGCTAAACTTCCCATATAATTCATGCCTCCTCAGACTCTTCAAGATAATGCGCAAGTGATTTTCATGATCTTCGTAGGTTTTGAAGTATACCAAGATATCATCAATAAATACCACCACAAATTTATCGAGATACTCCTTGAAAACACTATTCATCAGATCCATGAATACAGATGGTGCATTAGTCAATCCAAACGGCATTACAGTAAACTCGTAATGCCCATACCTGGTTCGAAATGCTGTCTTTGGAATGACTTCCTTCTTCACACACAACTGATGGTATCCAGATCGAAGGTCAATCTTTGAAAAGTATTGAGCTCCATGCAGTTGGTCAAATATATCATCAATGTGAGGTAGGGGATACTTGTTCTTTATCGTTATAGCATTGATCTCCCTGTAGTCGATACATAACCTCATAGATCCATCTTTCTTTTTAACAAAAAGAACAGGGACTCCCCATGGAGAAACACTAGGTCGAATAAATACTTTATTACTCAATTCCTCTAGTTGTTTCTTTAGTTCGACTAACTCTACAGTGGCCATTCTATAAGGGGTCTTCGATATATGCCTTGATCCAGGAATCAAATCAATGGAAAACTTAACTTCTCATTCTGGAGGATGTCCAGGTAAATATTTCGGAAATACATCTACAAATTCTTTCACAACAGGTACATCCTCTATTTGAACATTCCTTTCCTCACCCGCAGTTATTTCATTCTCTTCCACCCCAATAATTGAATTAAGTTGAGCTACTGGGGGTGGATCTAAATAAGAATTAGGTGGTGAAAATTCTGCTCTAAAGATAAGGTGTTCCTTATCATTATCATCAAGAATCGTAACCTCTTTCTTATAACAATAAATCTTCGCATCATAGTCCGAAAGCCAGTCCATACCTAGGATTATATCAAACTCAATCATAGGTATGACGATGAGATCAGCAGATAAAGAAAATTTATGTGCTCTAATGGGGACTGATTCACAAAACATTGTTGCAATGATACTTCCCTTATGATTTTTAACTGACAACTCCCTTTTTAAATCAAATTTGAAATATCTAATTTTCTTAGCAAACTGGGAAGATATGAAACAATGCGATGATCCAGAGTCAAATAATGCATTTTCTAAACTTGAGGAAACCATTAAATTACCTGCCACCACGTCTTTTGGAGCCTCTACCTCAGTAGTAGTGATAGCATAAGCTTGGCCTTGATTCCTTGGACTTTTCTGAGGTAAGTTCTCCTAACGCTTAGGACATTCATTTGCATAATGTCCCATCTCCCTGCAATTGTAGCACTGAACGTTGGTGGCTTCCTTCTTCCCTTTGCAATCACAATCTTGGTGGCCTTTTTCACCACACTTGTAATAGATTCCCATTCCCTTCAAGCAAGCACCGGGGTGTTTCTTCCCACATTTACCACAGGATGGATATTCAACCTTTCCTTTATTCCCCTTATTTCCATTCCCAGATTGATCAGCAGGCCTCTTCTTCTCTTGCTTTGCTTTAAAGTCATAAGACTTAGAGAATTCCTTTTCGGTCTTGATAGCACATGAGACAATGTCTTCGTTCAATGAAAAGGATTGTGAGACTAATGGTCGATGGAGAAATGGTTTTAACCCATCAATGAAATGATCAATCTTACTTTTTGGGTTGCGAATATAATCTCCATCATACCTTGCTAACCTTTTAAAGTTATCCTCATACTTTGTGACATTCTCATCATCCTTTTGTCTCGGACTCAGAAATTGCCTTTCCATATCTGCTCGATGGTCGAGAAGAAAGTATTTTTCTAAAAACAGATCTTTGAACTCCCTCCATTCCATATTTGATACTAATCATCTTCCTTCGTATTTTGAATCAATGACCACCATTGATCAGCATCTCCAGTGAGGCGGTAAACTGCCATGATAACTTTTTCCCTTTCACTGCTCCCCAAAGCCTGAAATATTTTCTCTAGGGAAAATATCCATTGCTCAACTACTAAGGGATTTGTATTCCCATTGAACGTTGGTTGTTGTTGCCTCATGAATCGATCTAACATTAATCCTCCACGCTGCGGATCAGGGTGCTCCATACGGGTAAGGTAATTATTCATAACCTGAGTAAGTTGTCCCAGTATGGTGATTAGCTTATCGGCACCAGTTGCATCACCAGCCCCACTATAATTATCTTGAGCAGGAGGGAAATCCCTACATGGAGTGCGTGCATTGATACAGTTTCCATTTCTTCCACTAGGCGCCATTTCTAAACAATGGCATAAACTAGATCAGTTTATGAATCAAAATACATAATCCCATACTTATAAAACACTCAACATAAATTGAACTATTTATGGATATAATCCATAATAATAAAAATGTTTTCTTTGAGGAATTATATACTCATAAACCCTTCATAATGATTTGTAAAGAAAATGATAGTTATCCTAAGCATATCCCCGGGGAGTGTCGTAACCAAGAGTGCAGCAAGGCCCGTTGTCGTGCACCAGTTCCCGTTCGAGTCTAGCTCAAAGCGGTGTTTTTTGAGTTTTACCCCTAGGTACATCTGTGCCAGAGCCGCCTCTACCTGCTCGTATCCAGATAGGGATGTATTTCTCGGAAAACTCACAAAATCTCTACAATACCAAAATTCTAGGAAGTTCTTCTATATTAATCCTCAAAGTTCATCTTAGCTCTACGTGCTCTAATCAGAGTTTATCTAAATCTAGCTTCCAAGGTTTGTACTAAACTTCCTCTGATACCAACTGTAACGCCCCAACCCCAGTTACCCAGAGTCGGTGCATTATTACATAACATTGGTATGATCACAAGAAAGATAAAATCTCGAATGACCGATTAGTTTAGTAGTCTTGGAAACACTAGATATATTCATAAGTCTTACATTACATCATAAAATGTAAAACTACTACAACAACATATTGTCTCCATAATCCACACTCATATCCCCACATAATATCCCTGCAGGTCATTCATAATTTACTTCTTCACTTCCTGGGAAAAATAAAACATAGAAAAGGGGTGAGCTCAAATGCCCAGTAAGGATAACAATATAGCGGAAACTTTCATAAATAAGAATAAACATTTAAGGCAATGTATAACTAAAACAAAAGCTTTTTAAACTTGAACATTTAACATAGTATGGCATAAATAAAATGAAATAATGCCATTTACTTATTCACATGGTTATTCTACTAATCGAATAATCACATGCAAAATCAATGACCACTTTCATACTGTTGGAATGCATAATGCCAGACTATCATAACCACATAGTCAAGGACTTGTGCCAAGACTACAAATAAGATTTTGTCAAGGCCTTGTGCCAAGACACTAGTTTGTCTCAAGAGACCTACCGATTCATCTAGGAGCTATAACGGGCTCCACCCGTCACATATTTAGTCCAATGCATTCCCATATGAAAAGGTTTAAACATAACATAAACATTCGTATTAAAACTAGCATACGAAATGTCAATACTTTCACCATAAACTATGAATGGTATAAAAATAGCACATCCACAGTCAAACATATCACAAAACCTTCAATACAATATAGAAGTTTTGTATCATAATCAATCAACTTCAAATAATCTTAAAATCCATCAAAGGATGTTGACATAGATGAAATCAAAATTCTTTTTAAAGATATATATCCTTTTATTTTGAAATCATTTAAGATCCATATAAAATAAAACATTTTCTTTGAAAATATTCTTATAAGCATGTAAGGGAAGCTTTGAAGATTTTATAACGGTGGAAAATAGCCGCACCCGCCAAATAAGTTAAAAAAACATTCTTACCATAATTCTGTCGAAAAGGTTAAAAAGGACCTTGTTTTGAAAACGACGGAAAGATTCCTTTATAAACCTCTTATAAAAAGTAAAACAAGGGTATAAATGACTTTAACCCATATTCATGTAAATATTAAATATTTTTTGAAATACATTTCGAAGAAACATGGATGTGGATGATAAAGAAATCCCAGTAGATTATTACGTATAAACAACCTCGGATAATGAAGAGATTGTGAAATAAACCTTACCTTGTACTTTTCCTTGGTTGGGGTAAGTTAACCTCCTTTATAATGGTGAAATAATTGTTATTAAATTATAGAAGAATCATATATATTAATATGATATCATATATGATCTTTTAACATTGATTTGTTAATAATATCTTAGAATTATCGTCGTTTCGGGTGTTAACTTACTCATTTTCTTTTATATGTTTTGTTACATAAGAAATGTTTGTTGTATCTTATTCATATCCATAATGATATCAAGTCCTTAATCATCATTTTTAAATCATCAAATGATAATTATACTTGAATGGATACGATGGAGAATGAATCTCATCGCGTTCGTGGAGACGGTAGTCCGTACGTACGCACGAGCGACAATATCATTCTTTTGATGTTAAAATAATATATAAATGGATGGTATATCATATATAATGAATCATTAACATGTTATATTTATTATTTAAATGAGTTACACATCATTATTATACCCATACAAATAATAATATATTGAATAACAATTACACCACGATGTGGAGACGGTAAGCCGTACGTACGCACGTATGGTGACATGTTATTCAAAGGGTGGATAGAATACTGAATATGGTTGTACCATATTTATAATAACATCACAGTATATGTAAGATACTGGAGTTATTATTTTATAATGGTAAGAACAAAGAAAGAAGAAGTGGAAGAAGAAAGGAACTTGAAAAGGGGTGGTGAAAACATTACCTCTTCTTCGGGCTCTTCCTTTTGATTTGATCAAAAGGTCTCCTTAGGTTGGCTTTCTGATCAAACTAAGGCCTCTAGGTTGTAGTGAGGATGTTGGGAGAGTATTTGGGCAGAGTTTTGCCGAACCAAAAGGCTTTTAAGGTGTAAAGAAATGAGAACGATGAGTTCCCTTTTATAAGAGGTGTGAGGGGCACCTTTGGAAAAGCTAGAAATATTAATTTATAATAAATTCATATTCGGTTTCTAATGGCTCAAAAGTTTATTATTAAAAGGTTAAGGTGGGGATAGGTCGAAAACCACTCAACTAATAGAATTTATACAGGTTTGGGTACTTATATTAACCTTATCTTTAAGTATCAACTCTAATTTAATTAGTTTCACTTTTATAATGTCTCATTATATTTTTATATAATATGGTTAATAAACATACTATATACATCCAAGAGACCCCCAAGTGGTCCATTAATAATGAAAATATCATGATATAAGTCTCTTGGCCGAACCTTAGATTTTTAGGAATTTAATTTCAATTAATAATATAATATTTGTTTTAAGATCTCTTTTATGTCAATTTTGACACTATTCAATAGTTGATTTTTGTGAAACTCATAATAGATTGATTACTTAGAAAAAAGTCAGTTAAATAAATCCTAATATATCATATTATCCTAGAAAATTAGTTTAATTCATTAAAAGTTTCATATTATATTTATTTGGGTATTTATAATATCAATTATTTTAATTTTTCACTATTATAGTAATTACTGCATCATCATTATGTCATAAATAAAATAAATTATTTAATGTCTAAAAATTATAAATAAAATATCATTATGTAGGAAAGATTTTTATCTTTCTAATGAATATTTATAATCTAAAATCCAACCTATATAACCCTATGTAACAATTGTTTTTCTAAAAGATATATGCTTGTGTCATTTTTGTATTCATTTTAACTTAATTAAAATAAAGTGTCATTATCACTTACAAGTGGATCCATGGGGTCCCTAAATCGACCCAAAGATGACCATGGTCGACCATGTATCAACCAATAGGGTTAAGACACGTTTTAGGGTAATTTAGTATTATTATAATATTATTTTTAACCCTTATTTACCGGATTTACCCTTAACCATGGTAAATAAAATATTTACCGCAGTAATTATTCAAAATGTCTAAAAATAAAAGTTACCTATTTACAAAATTTGAACATCCTGATTCAAAATATTGAATCCATTTTCCTAAATTCAAAACACAGAAGTGGCAGAAATTAATTTAAAATTAATTCCCGCTGTCAAA
This sequence comes from Viscum album, assembly GCA_963277665.1. Taxonomy (NCBI): domain Eukaryota; kingdom Viridiplantae; phylum Streptophyta; class Magnoliopsida; order Santalales; family Viscaceae; genus Viscum; species Viscum album. The sequence goes on along the minus strand of OY728129.1, from coordinate 606,425,137 downwards.
ACAAAAAGCGTGTTTTAAAGAGATAATAACTATCAAAAGATTGACACTTGTTTATGTTCGGTTTAATTGTAAAATTATGTCCAATGACCAACATTATATTAAATGGTAAAAATATATTTTAAATATACTTTAAAACTACTAAAATTCATAATTTATCACTATTAATTATTTTGATTAAAAAAGTTGTTTTTAATTAATATTTAGTAATTTTCACTATTCATCAAAATATGAAAGTTATCCGAAAAGTACCAAAATTTCACCTTAGGCTAAATTTGATATTCCGAATCCAAAAATGAAGTCTATTTTGAAATATAAAATATATATAATTTTAAAAAGTTGGTATTACTATTCATAACGGCATGTTTGATTGGTTGTTAGAACTCGGTGTTGCGTACAACACAAGCTATCGCATTATTCAAAGAGAAGCGTACCTTAGAAGTTTGGGGTGTTACACTAAAGACAATATTTTGTTAGATTGTGTTACACATGACCCTGAGATTTATCAAAACCTGGATATTGTATTAATATTATTATTCCAATGTAACAATTGTAACAGAACATTTAAACATGTAATGATTAATAATAATAAACACTTTTAAATGTTTTGTATTACTTTTTAAAAAATTAAAACATATTTATATAAAATTACATAGTTTTCATTAATATATTTAATTGTATAAAAAATTATTTTATCTCAAAAAATTTGTTTTCATTATTCCTATTTATGAAAAATATGGAATTAAATTATTTTAAATTTTTTAAAAATAATTTTATAAAATAAATTTCATTTTGGAAATTATCCTTTCAAATTTAGCATTGGTTTAATTTTTGGAATTTTTTTGAAAAGCTTCTTTTTTTTGACAAGTTGTGTAATTTACTAAATCATAGTTGAATTTTTTTATTTAATTTATTTACAAATACAAATTTATATTTTAATTAATTTCAATAGTAAAATTTGTTTAATAATACATATAATAATACAATTTTGGTAAATTAAATCAATTTCATATTGAATTTTGAAAAAAAATCATTATAAACCTTTGAATATTTTCACATTAAAAAAATGCTTTCTTATAATTTCTGTGGGACTAATTATAAACAAAAATTTAAAAATTATAAGAATGGAATATTGATAATTAGTATCCAAATTATCGATGATAAAAATTTATATTATCTAATATGTTCAAATTAATTTTCTACCAAAATAAATAGTCAAAATATTAAAAAATATTAACATTGGTTATGGAAAAAATGGGTTCACCATGGGGGTATACTAAGAACATTGGTGTTAAAAATAAAAAAACTTTCAAAACACCCATTAGAATATAATATTCATAATTTATCTATTTTATTATCTATAATATTCCATTACATGATTATTGGGACACAAAAATAAAGATCTTTGAATTATTTATTAACCAAAATACAAGTGTGGCACTCACCTCACTTACAAAAGGACACCCCTTAAGTTCTCCAATTTACACCTTTAATAAATTTTGGTTTACAAAATACAGGACCAAATAATTTCCCAAACTCCCTCATCTCATTTAATGGTCCTTATTTTGGAAATAAATCTAATAAATGAGGGGGTTTTTCAAACATAATGTGGATATATAATGAAGAGTAAACTTTCATTAATATAGATCTTTTTTTATTTATTTCGCCACCACCAATAATTATTATCATAATGACGTGATATAATAATATTAGTATATTAAATATATATATATATATATATCTTTTATATGTTAATGAACTACAACAATATATACATCCATTAAAAGGAATAATGAAATCATTATTCATGTCTATGGTAGACTACAACCTCAATAAATAATGTAAATTTTTTTTTCAGGTAAACACTCTTATGAATGGTAATATTGATGAATTTATTTTCATTATGTTATAATAATGGTATTATTTTAATTATAGAATTATTATATCCCTGATTACATCATACTCCCCATTTTTTGGAATGTTATAAGGTCGCTCATGTGCACAGAGGACTGCAGTCTCGCAGAAGGATGGATTCAGTCATGTTTTAAACAGAAGGAAATATGACTTGTTTGAAATAAAATATGTAATATATATGACACTAAAATATCTCTATATTGAGACTATACTGTATATCCTTTTTAATTTGATCGAAAAATTAAATGGAACCAATGTTCATTTGTACGTATAACCTACCATCTCTGTGAATGGTGTATTTGATTTTTCTATCGTTACATTTTATGGATTTCTATAAATACATATATATGGCATATAAATGTTATTTATATAATGGATAAAATTATATACATGATAAAATTATCACTAATATAGTAGGAAAATTTATAAAAAATAAAAAAATATAAAAAATGAAATGATGTTATTATATGAAACTTAACATTAACATAGAACAATTACTAAATTTTTAACAAAAGGTCATAAAAATTGATTTATTTAATGATATATATAATAGTTGATCATTAATATATGTATTATAAAAATATATTTATTATTTAAGGGGTTTGAACTTGTATGACATCTGACAATTCTTATATTAACGACTTTTTCCCTCAATTTTTATTTCATTGAGACAAATGTTATTTTATAAATCAATTATATTTTAAGGGGTGTATATAGAACCCATTCGACAATAATTATCATAAATTTAATTATCATCATGATATTGTATATTCCATTTTGTGTAATTACTTCAAGGGAATTATTGTTCAATGTCACAAATGTTCTAATTACTTTATATTATGATGTCATCATTTATCAGGATATTTTGTGACTATGTGTATGCCGAATGAAATATTGTGATAAATATATCTATAAACAAATGATTTTTCATTTACACTACTTATTCCTATTTTTCACATAATATTACCCTTTTCAACTATTTCATACTTAAAATATTTTAAATAATGTTTTTATGAAAATCCGAATTCATTTCTCTCTTCGGTCAAGAATCCATGTTCATCGAAAATCATGTTTTCTAAAAAAAATTATTTTTTATCATAATATATTTATTTTTAAAATAATTGTCTTCTCATTTATGGCCTTTTAATAATGATTTATGATTATAATCATCATGAAATTTCATAAAAAAATTATGTTTGGATTTTAATAAAATTTTGATACGATTGATTATTTTATTATGTATAACAAGAATAAGAATTAATTTCATCATGACCATTATATTCACATAAAATTCCTTTATAAGCCATCAAATTTATTTTCTAAATGTTTTATGGTTTAAATTTTTTTCCTGAATGTGGAACATGTATATTTATCGAGAAATGTTTTAAATGGTTGGTGAAAACCATTATCCATATATGATGACATCTATCTATTTTACTTGTGCCTTGTTGAGGAAATGATCCAAATAAACAATTTTTATTCATTATCTCAATGATTAATTAATATAATGGTATGTTTTTTATGAGATCTGCTTAAATTATGTGGGTTATACCACGATAATATTCCTATGCAACCTGCATTATATTTTATTATATATTCTATGATGAATCGTTGAAATGATTATGAAACCTGTATATTTTATACAAGATATGGTATGATGAAATTTTTATGAAACCCATTTAATATAATGGGTTATGATATGATGAATGTTTTTTTATTTAATCAAACACATAAATATTGTTTTTATTATGATATGAGTGGGACCTATATCTCCCTATATAGCTTTGGATATATATATTTATATCTAATTGGATTGAGAAGAATAGAATAAGGAGTGAACAGAGTTCATTAATAGCGCCTTTTCTGCTATGCTGTTCTTAGGAGATAAATTTGACTACTATGATGGTTTTGGGAGTAAATTCATTACAGTATGATATCCTTAGCGATGAACTATAACTACAAGGATACTATTTTTTATACTTATGTGTATTCCATAAAACAATTTATTTTTTTAATATGATGATCTATTAGAACATGTAAATTGAAAAAATATGGATTCATGACTTCTGAACTACAAATATTTATTCCCTGACTCAGGTATATTGTATTTTACATATAGGGCATGGTTTTTAAATTTTATTATCATGTTCTCATACCCGTATGTTACTATTATTATTATCTATCTCACTTCAGTTGTCTTACTGAGAATCTAATCTCACTATTTCTTATTTTTCTGTTCCTTATGTTATAAATAGTTTTAGTACTTATGATACACCAAATAAGGGGGATTTTTATGATCTTCATAGTGGGATATGATGTAGTTTACATTTGGACCATTTTTTTTTGTTTCACAATTTCCATGGAAACTAAACAATTATGTTCTTCATGTGTGTCTTTGTGTAATGTAATGAATATTCAATGAAAATGATATCAATTGTATATATATGATAATATATTTATGTTTTATATTATATTGATGTTTTATATTACATTATATGTATTATGATCATTTCGGATAGACCTAGTTATATTTTTCTACTAACTTAATATATACATTGAATAGATACTAAAGTGATTTAGTGAGGTAAAGTCAAAGAGGGGATAAAATGCAGTGTCCCAAAGTATATGTCATCCTAGTAAAATGTATCCATAGACAAAAAATTAGTAAATATATATTGAATAAATGTATATATTAATTAGCGATATGATAAATCGTGTTTTCCATGGTCAGTACTAAACTAGGTGTTTCAAACACATTGATCATAGTTGGATGATATCATGATTATCCAAAATATCATCATTAATATACAATTAAGTCCATCCATGAGTACCTAAGAATAACTAAGTGTTTTTACTAGATAGAGGAAACAAAGAGATATTCATTAATGATCATACTGATACATGTTTTCTGGTAGATCAAAATTAATTGAAGTTAAAATAATGATACAGTCTAAAACTCTAAATTGAATTTGTGAGATATAAGTGTTCCAAGAAGGAATTTGTTTTTGAATCTACATCTGATCCCGAGTATATAGCGTCTTTTTTTGAATCCAATGGAAAATCATGTCTACAAAAAAAATTCTAGGAGCATGATGTGGTACCAATAATAAATCACCCATCACATTTTATTATGATAATACAGTAGTGGTGGCTCTTGAAAAAAAAAATATGAGGTAGCATAAAATAACATAAAACAAACTCTAAATGTATCACCTCTTGATTTATTTTTCTCAAATGGTTGAAAATTTTTATATAGAAAATCCACTAAAGAAAACATAGTGGAACCCTTAATTAAATGAATATCTTAGAAGAAGCTTGTATATATTGTCTGTGATACTATATTAAATGTTATTTGACATGGGATATTTTGTATATGGTAGTTTGTTTTAGGATATACCCTAGAACCACCATCATTTTACATTATGGTAACATGTATAATTTTTTTTAATATTAACTACCTATTAATAACATCCTAAAAATTCTTCTATGTAATATTCCTTGTGATAATTTCCTAGAACTAGTTGTCACGATAAAATTTAAAAATTGTTACCCAATATTATTAGAACACAGATATGCCCCAAATTCTAAAAAATATGTTTTATAGATAGATTGAATCATTTTATGGAAGCAAATGATACATGATTACAAGGGTGGAGACATATAAAAATTTCCAAAACCTTCTCATTGTGTACCCACTTCGTTGTGTCAACTCTAGGATACTATGATAATATATCCCACTATATGGAAATAAACATTTTTATGTGTAGTTTGATGTTATTATCATTGGATGTGTGCTTATATCCATACACTTTAACATTAATATTAATTAATTGTATATGTTTTATAAATTTTTTGAATTTTAGAAAACCATTCTGAACATTGTTCATGATGATGAAGGATTTGTATGTTGCATCACATTTTATATGTAATTAAAAATAATATGGGGAATGATTTGTTCATTGTTTTGTTTAATGGAAAATGATATATCATGAACATTTATGTGAAGGATATATCATGAATAATTACATGGCCATGGTGTTCTATTATAATGTTCTATTTCATAAAATAAAAAAATTGGGAAATAAATCACATAGGTTTAGGGAACAAGCATGCAACCAACTGGAATATAGATATCAAGATAAATGGATTATATCATATAGTAATATTTCATCAATGTTTTTAAGTCATTGTGAAATTAACTTTATACTATTTGAGTTCCTTGGTGATTATATATATGATATCATTGGAATATATACCACTTCACCAAGTGACATTGGGAAATGGTTCTAAATGGTGTCATAAGAAGTGTATCCTAAATATACGAGAGATAAAAATATTCTTTATTATTTAAAATATTTATTAAATATTATTCTAACTCTTGGTTTAGTAATTATTTATGTTTCATTGATCACATATGTTAAATGAGATATTGTATTATGAGCATAGTATTATAAAAAATCAGTTCCTATTTATTAAATATAATATTACTTTTTTTATTGATGAATAATGTCATTATATGTATTTTTAATTAAATAATATTTATTCAAGGTTACATAAATATTTTAGATGACTGGTAGATAAAATTTAATGGTTTACTAATAATTAATATAAATTTAATATTATTTGAAGAAATTGTATTTAATTTAATTCATGAGTTTTGGGCATGTCAATAAGTAATTATAATAGTAACATTTTTTAGGACTGTGAGATTTATAATTAATAATAAAAATTATTATGGAACATTTAAAATTATTATATTCTAACATTAGTGATATATAAAATTAATTATATCATATCTCCATGAGAGGCAATTCATTTTTTTGGGATAAAATGACCCTTATGAATCCTAAAAAATATCTAGAGATCTCCCTCTCATAGAATTTTCCCATGAATGAAGAGTTATCCTCCTCCATGACCACTCTCATGTCTAGAGAGATCGAAGAAAAACCAACCATGAATTATTACTCACTATGATCAAATTTCATTGATGTAACGGTAATTATCTATCATAGTTTCACCTGAAGATACCAATTCTGAAATTAATTGGTTTATGGAACAATTTTGGAAATCCTGACGATGAAATTTTTACATCATTCATGCAACACAATATTTTCACCACATAGAGAAATTGAAAATTCCATCAATGAAGAAAATGTTCTTTACATTGTAATTTTATAAATACACAAATTAAAAATATATAATATGATATTATTTTGATCATTGGTTCTAGGGTTTTATCTCATTAATATTCATTGATTTAATAGAATTTATCATGATGTTTATCATTATATAAATCATTGATTAATCATCTACTATGAAAATAAGCATAGTTTAGAATGCATGATCTATGATTCCAACAATGCATGGAACCAATAAAAACAACGTAAATAGTAAATATAGGTTTCTTTAAAAACTATTCTATAAATGTATTCAAACATATTATACCATTTTGGACTTATTTATAACATTTTAGTATAGTTTTATTAAAAATTATTTATTAATATCATTTTTTCTTGTGATAACAATTTTATTTATCAAGCATGTTTTGTTTAATATTTCCAGTCATTATACTTTGATCTTGGTTCTATTATATTCATAATTTATATCATTTCATATTTATACAAGTTTATAATTCTGTAAATTTGTATAACTATTTATATATATAGTTGATAAAAATTTGTTGAAACACTTTGTGGATACGGTAGTTCCTACTTATGTGTGAGTGAGATTTCAAAATATCAATGGATTGAATGAATGAAATGTAAAAAAATCCCTATAAAAACAATAAATTTAATATATATATATATATATATACATTAGATACATCATAATAACCCACCAAAAATGATGGTGATGAAAAATTAACCATATATATATCTGGAGACGGCAGTCCAACATATGTACGATTGATACAATAATTTCACATTTCAAGGAAAGGATGTGAAAAATTCTGTTTCAATATTAATAATTAAAATACAAAATATTTATTTTTCTTAAATCATCATGATATGATTGGTATAATATTTTTAAAGGGTTTAGATGAAGAAATAATCATTGAAATAGATGGGTATTGTAATTACATATTCATTAAGAGACCATTATTTTCTAGCACAATATGTCTTAATAGAATGGTCATATATGATAACCAGAATCACTAAGACCAAGATAAGAAACCAATTAAAGAATTGGGGAAGGACTTATAATATATATAAGGGTTAACATTTTTAAATAATTGAGGATATTATGTGGCCTTTTATATGCAACGTAAATGACAGACATCAAATTTCATAAAAGATTTAAATATTGTATATATCACAGTAAAAAGAAGTGGAATGATTTCACCCAAATTAAAAATACAATACATTATATGGTCAAAAAAACCCAATAAATCACCTTTATATGATTTAGGTTGACGTTTAAATAGTTAACATCTTGGTGAAAATTGTTAGAATTATTTTCACCGTAAACATTATAATTTGAATTTTTAACCATATTAAATTAATATATGAATGAAAATAAAAGAAGACTTACAAAAAATTTAATTTCTAATTAAAAATATAATATACAATTATTATATTCTACTTCTATATGTGTTTTAAATTAATTTAAATTTTAAATAACAAAATGCATCGAAAATATTTTTTTGGAAAATATACGATTTAAGTATAAAATCACTTCACTTGAAATAAATTAATATGGTGTTTCCATAATTTATGTGGTAAAATAATATATAATGTTAGTTTTTAGAATTTTGGATCTATCCAAATTGAATGGTACATTTAAACACCACCATTAAATGAAATGACGTAGAAATATTAATGAATTCGAATAAAATATAATGTATGGTCACAAATTATAGTCTTGGGGTCTATAATTCAACAAAATGTTGAAACATTGTGTATAAACATAAATTACCATAAGCATTTCCTAAATATTTTCAACCCATATTATTATGGAATGTATTATAGATATTTCAAAGACATGTCCCATATTTTTAACCCTCTTTCACCCTTTCTAAGGTGGTTAATCTTTCTTGGGTTCAATATTTCAAAAGATTAATAATAAAAGATAAATATTAATAAAATTTAACTTCATGATTTATAATATGGAATATCTATTAATTTATATTATATAAATATTTTTAATAAATAAATTTTCTTATAATGGTTTGAAATGAAATGTATGGAATTTTTTTGGAAAAAACATTCCACCCAAAAATGAACCTACACAAAAATTAAGTATAATTTTAATTCCAATGGAATTAAAAGAAAATATATAATAAATAAAAGATAATTATTTTATTTTTAAATATAATTCATAACATTATAGGGCATTTAAATTATATTATCTAATGAAATATAGGTAAAAAATTTATAGAAAATAGTATTTTTCGCTATTAATATAAAAATAAATCATTTCACCAAAATACGACCAGTTCACCTTATGATAATATTGTATTAATTATTTTAAAAAATAATATTTTACAAAAAACAATTTATATAAAATTGTTTGATATTAATTATAATTTCTACACATTGATGGAAATAACTCCAATTTTCACGAAATTATATTTCTGAAGAATTAGAAGGAATTAGTGGAAATTGAGTAAATATTTATTATGAATTTGTCAATAAATAATCATTATATAAAATCATTATATATATATATTAATTTAATTATATTTCATACCATCAATTTAATGGTTGGGACATATTGGAAAACTAAAATAGTAATATTATTAATAGATATCATAACTCACACAATTACATGTGTTGTGTGTTATGAAATATATTTAGATTATAATTATATTAAACATAATTTTCATCGAGGGAAAAAATTTCATTGTTGGAAAAAGCTCAACCCAACTGCATTGATAGTTAATTAATACAATTCATTTTTTTTGACTATACAATGACCACTCTATGGTTGCTGCATGATTTCACATACCATTTAGATAAACTATGCAGCCTACCATGATTCATTTAAGGAAAAAATATTGGCTTTACCCTAATAAGGAATTATCCCACAAACCTATATCTTATCTAATTAATTATTGTAGAATACAAATGCCTCCCATGTGATCCAACTCTCTTATTCCATTCATTTTGATGTCATTTCACCTCAGTATCAATCTATTTATATCATGGTAAGTCATTTTAGTTATCTATACGCAATGAAATTGAGTCTAGTAACCATGATAAGGGGGTTTATTTATTACATTAAAAAATTTATAAAAAGGATCTAATCCTTAATGAAGGACTAGTTTACTTGTCTTTTATTACTAGACACATATATGATACTTATTATACATTGGGAATTTAATATAAAACAAAATAATATATAATTTTCATCTTCCATAAACCCATTTGATAATTCATCTACTAATTCTTGGGAAAGGAAACAAAAAAAAGATGACATAAAATAACAAATAAGGATTATGTACAACAAAATATATCTTAAATAAATAAGGAATAATCAGTATATAAATTTAAAATATTACCAGACATTTATTTTAGGAAATATCATGATTTTCATGATGTAATGTCCTAACTCTGCATAAAATCGAATTAGTAGTCAGACGGTTGGGTCACATGGCCTCAAGCACATCTCCTCATATTCCAGAGGCTACCGATTCGTAGTGAGGGTCATAAGAGTTGATATTGGGGATAGTATTCCCTCTTATCATAGTTTCACAACTATACAACATAATAATAATTAGATGAAATAGCCGAAAAAGTAAATAGAATTAATTAAGAAAATGAATACAGGTACAAACAAAACAAAATAAGACTATCTAATGACACTTTATACAATAGATGAATGCATTAAATAGAATGATACATGATAGAATGTAGTTATCAAACAAACATGATTTAAAATAAAGTACAATAATATGAAAATGATAGAAAATCCTCATGGGCGATCTCCATGAGCATCCCGAGCTCTAGCTTGTTCTGTATCTTTTAACTCCAGCTACAAAAAACATAGAAAATAACTTAGTTTCTATAAATATAGTGTATAATATATTACTAAGGTTTCCCAAGAAGGGTTTGAGATAAGAGCTCACTGGGTTGGTACCCATGGTTTCAAGCCAATTCCTGATAGAGCAATATAAATTAATCGTGCTCAGGTATAGAGAATTTAATAATAGAACTATATAAATTAATAAACACCCATAAATGTTTCCATTGGACTCATAATAGTGATACCTACTTCATCCCATGACTGGTATGTCTAACCATGTCACTATATAAATATATAATAGCAGTATCAATATATAATTTTAAATATATACATTAGTTTGTATTGGGTCAAACATTGATCATCAAATTTTAGGGGAACTCTCACAGTCCACCCCTAACCTAGGTATGTTTTCCCTTCATATCATTTCCATTAAGAATTAGATTCATGTTGGGTTGGATCGGGATATAACTCCACTATCTAATTCTAAGGGATCTCTCATGGTCCTCCCCTAATTCAAACCCCAGATCCCTTAGTCTCTTCGAAATCATACATATTGAAAATGATCTAGGGTGGATAAGAATGTACCACCACCTTCAAAATTCTCAGGGAGCTCACACATCCTACCCATAACCCATTACTAAGATCCATTGGTTTTTTTAATTCAAGAATATGATATAATGTACTAATAAGTTTAATGGTTTAAGCATTCCTCCCACCCATAATATTTATATTCAAAATTTGGAATGGGCTAAAACATACTCCCACCCATAAGCATAAAGAACGAGAATTAGTTAAACTACATCCTACCCATAAGCATAGATTCATTGTAAAAATTTATAATGTGATTCATAATACAGTACTTCTTATGAATTTCACATAGCCATACATTGTACATACAGACTACCCCATTTACATTTAAACTTAAGACAAACTATCTTATGTACATCTATGAAAAAATTATTATAGTGATCAAATTTAATTCATTACATAATGAAAGGGCCTATCATGAATGTCATTAGTGATATTCTATTTCCATTAAAAAATAATTCATTTAAACCCATTAATTATAGGAAATAAATTCATTATTCATACACAATTTATTCAAAGCATTCCATTTGGTGTTAGTCATCCCACTCAATGTCATCACACTCAATTTTACTAAAAAAGTAAAATTGGTTTATGTGTCAAGTTCCAAGGTTGTTCCATTTAAAGGGATGTACTAACACATTTATGCTATCCTATACAAATCCTATTACACTAATCCAATCATATAATGTGTTTTGTCATGAAAAATTCTATTTATAGGTTCATAATTGCAAATAGAAATTGGGAGTCTGTGGTTGAATAAATTTTTTAGAAGAACTTATTTTTAATTTGAATGTCTTGTCATTAGCTAAAACCATCAGGTCATGGAATAATTGGATATGAATTGAAAATGTGAATTTCGTTCCTTAACTCAATTAGTCCAAGTCTCAATATTCCATTTAGCGAACATAACATCAAGGTATATCCAGAGAACTACACTAAGTAGAGAAATAATTTATAAAAAGTATACTCACAACATATTTAGCATGAAGTCAGTGTACCTACATGGGAGGTGTTTTATTACAATATGATGACATTCATACAATACAAAAAAAATTAAACATTTCATTAGTTTTATCAATGGAGGTATTTAATCTAATCATAATGCATTAATTAAATTATATTGGAATTGAAATATTAAATTCATAAATGATTTATAGATAATTAAGGGAATGGGAAGGGACCCTAGCTCAGATAGTAGACCAAGACAAACCACATTGGCACTCATATAATTTATCAACGACCACCTAGAACCACATCACACTCCCATACACATACATTTATATATATGTATGTCCTAAACCTAGTTCATTTATTACCAATTCCATGTGGGAATTAATACATGGAATATATATATATACATATATACAAACCAATGTATCTGTGCACAGACCTCTATGGATTATTAAACCCCCATAAAATATAAGCTACACATCCTTAAACATTAAAGGACCCAAAATTAATGTTTCAATGACCAATGAACCACCAATAAAATAATAGGAACCCATAAACAATGAAAACAACTAATTTAGATGGAATAAAACAATGAAACTATAATAAAACCTCCACCCAGATGGCAACGCTGACCCTAATGTAAGCAAAATTTACTGCCATCGATAGTGGTTTCTAGAACATGAAAGAATAAACCTCTATAGAATATTCACATTGATTAATATCAGATAAGAAACTAAAATACTAGTTATCACTAACCCTAGGGTACATAGAATTGAGAAAGGGTGATATAAAGATGGAAAATATTCAAAGCATGGGAGGATAATGAACCAGAGATCCATACTTCAGATAATCAAAGAGATGTCATGATGAAACCAAATACAATTGGTGAGCGAAGTGAATACGAGATAAAGGGGAATTACGTTCCATGGAGATGAAGGGAAATTCCTTCTCCAATGCAGGTATAAGGGGATAAGGGGTTTTAGAATTTTGTTTTTTTAATTTAATTTTATATAAACTATTATTCAGTTTATTAATACCAACACAACCTCATGATTTTACCTATACGGTTTTATAAACCGTTCTCAAACATTGTGGTGTATAGTATGTCACTACAACATTATAATGCACACTTTTCATTATAGGTGCATGGTTTTTAAAACATTTCATAGCCCATGAATACAATTATTTTCCCCCTTAAACATTGTTTTAGTGTTACCTATAGCTGGACTCATGGTTTCAGACCCAATGGGCTCCCTCTCATGCTTTTTAAAACCTGGCTTTTCTATGTCTGACGCTCAAAAAACTCTTTGAGCCACCTGAAAAATTTAACGAGCCTTTCCCCATATCCAAAAACATCGCATGAGTGGTTATATCTCTCATTACACCATATTGATTCTAGGTTTTTAAAAATGTCATGTCCACATAATGATATAGTTCAAATCTCATTTTGTTTTCATCTGGTTCAAAACACTGGACATTACAACATTTCCACCTAAGAACTTCTCATCCATGATAAACCATTGGAAAAAAACAATACAAATCACCCAAATTACACATGTCTTGATGATTCATTCAAATGTTTATGTTTCATTCCAAAACACCCAACACCCCCTTATGCAACCATTTTTGTAAGTGAATCTTTTTCCATTAAAACATGATCGAATGTGTACTTTATAACAGAAACACCAAGAAAACTCTTACCAGATCACATTAAACTAGATACACAATCTCATCATCTTCTCATTAAGAACCCAGTTGAAGGTACTTCAAACCATTGGATTTAATTTAGACCTACCAATTCCAATCTTCGACTCATTCAACTAATGTAATTTCGTTACAAGAACACCACTAAATGTCCTAATGATGCTCATAGTGTGATTTTGAATTGAAATAGATGGTTGATTATCTATTGACCTCATCGACATTGTTGATCTATAATTTCATGAAAAGCCTCATTTGATACCAACTTCTCTCTCCCCCAACTAATAACAAGCCTGAATCTATCCTTCACTGACCGTAATCAATAAATAGTCCCTTGAGTTAATCCATTTGTAGCTGACTATTTAAAATAAATCATATCTTAGATGGATGACGTAAATTTAGTAGAGCTGTAATGCCTTCCCCCAATAAATATTTCATTTGGCACAAAACACATTTATCTAATCCGACACACTACATCATATGATGTTTCAAAGATCAACCCTTAAGGAAAACCACACATATAGCATGAAACACCAAAAGAGAACCAGTGAAACAACCCGATTTCATAAAAGTGTTACTGTGATTTAATACTGATGTTATCTTGTTTAGTCTAGGATGAAGACTAGATATGGGAAATTCATGTCGCTATACAGAATACACTATGAGAAATTTTAACGAATTACATTGAATGAATAAAAAATAGGAAATAATAATAGTAGAACCATAACTGTTTTCCATTAAAGAAAAATCTCATCTTCACAAGCCGATTCATCATTACAACCGATCACAAGCCTCTACCTTCTGATAGAATTCCATGATAGTTCAAGATTAATCTATATGGTCCCACCCAGATTGATGTGGCTTCACTAGTGTTTCATATTCAAAAAACCATAAAAATTCTATGCTTCCAATATGTTGTCGACACTCACCAATCCCATCATCCCCAAGGCCTTTTATGTAACCAGACCATTTACAATTTGTCTTCCGTGGATGAATTACTTATTCTTTAAGCGCAGGTAATTTCCAAATTAGACATGACACTCCCCAACTAGGAGTGGCCTAGTCATCAAAGGAATTGTATGTAAACTATCCACTCACATGTGTTCTCATACAAAAACACCATAAATGAACATGGGCCATTCTTTTGAGTCACCCTCACAACATCAAAATATATGAAGTACATCAAAACAATGACAATAGTGTGTCCAAAAACCTTAGTCTTACAAAATTCACCCCAACCATTTGGATGAAACATAAATATTTAACATATAGGCCACTCTAATAAGGTTGTGATGCAAAGATGTACTCAAAAGAATATGATATCTATACGAACATCATATTTCTTTACAACAATACTCAATTAAACAATGACGTTCCAAGTCATCAACTTCCATTTGAAAAATATGTGGTCTAACAGCCAACAAAGAAGCTGAACATTCCCATGGAATGTCTATCCTACTGAAATCGACCATTACTCAATTCTCAATCCCATAACAAGTTAAAGAAAATACATCACCATCCGTTTGAATATGGGTGTCATTTAACAACCGAATGTCCTACTCTAGACAACGACACCTTAAACACACCAAATGTTAGAAAAAATGGAACTAAAATGGAAATCATGATTCAAGGGTGATTCCTACCATGTTATATCCCCCTACATTGAAAAATCAATGAACAAAGCATTTGGTCTCGCCAACATAAGTCTGTAGGTTAAAAATCTGAACATTTTAATGCATTTGTAAAAATAAAACTACCCTTGGAGAATGATACCATATCTAATCCCAGGGAACTAAAAAGAAACTCAAATACCCTTTAATGAGGGTCTCAAATCATGGCACCATTGTAGGTAATATTTCCTTGCCCTTTAGATTTAATAACTTTTATCTTTTAATCATTTAATGATTTAAAATAAACATCTTGTAACCATTTCAAAACAAGATAGGAAAGTAGTATCATACACCCTTTATTAAAAATTTAATTGCTTTTAAAAGCACTTAATTTATAGAAAATTTTTCATATTAAATTCTGTTTAACATTTAAGGATACCTAAAAGGGTCCCATTATTCCAAATCACTTCAAATCAAAACAAATAGTTATCACCTTTTATACCATATAAAATGTAACAAAGTCATAAATGATGATATGGGTTTCTATTTCCCAAATCATGAAGCACTCATACACTACATTAGATAAAAATTGGCTCCAATTTATAGAAACAATATTCTAATTCGATGTATATAATGAAAAAATATATAATATTACCACTATATGTGTAGCCACATACCAACCAATAAAGAACCCATACACTTTATTGTTTCACATTTGGATCCAGTTTATTAACCAAATTTCTTTAGTATTCAAATCATAGTTTCTTGTACATTTGAAAAATAGTTCTAATCATGAATTTATATTATTTTCAAGATAGATTAAAAAAGTGGTTACACATTTCCCAGTTGTAAGGTGATTATACAAAATTCAATCCAATATTGGTTATCATTCATTCACAACACATATAGTAACAAAAAAAGAATTTGATCATATGAAATAATCACAATGAAAGCTATAACACTGGTGTACGACACATAAAATAGTAAGTAATCATGGAATTTTATCCTTGAAACAGGCTATCAATATTAGCCTAATACTAAATACCTAATCCCAGTATAACATAAAAAGATAAAATTTCAAGTTTAACAAGAAATATACTAATCGAACATCATGTCATTGCACACGCATGACATGTTATTACATATATACATATAACAATGCATGCAATGTATCTTTCAAGCCATATCATCCTAAAGGTAAAATTCCATAATGTTGATAAGCCATTAGTGGGGGAAACTACAATTGTCACATGAGGTTAAATAATAACAATTATCGTATCGAATATCATGAATAAGAATTTTGACCTCTAACCACATAGTCGTTTCCCATTCGTTGGGTGACCAGTCTTATGAAAATATATTAACCATGTGATGAAACAATCATAATCTATTTTATACCAACACAAAATAGTAGGGAAAAGGGAATGAAACACCCTCTGATTCCACTTGTTAACATCCAGAACTCGCTTACCATTGAATCGGTAGCTGGACAAGTGGATCACATGGCCTCATGCGCATCCCCTCATAGGACAGAGGCTTTCAACATGTAGGTAGGGTCTCTTTAGGTGATAGTGTGGGTGACTATACACTCTTAACAGGGTTCCAAAATAGTAAACAAGATTAATAAAAATAGTATATAGTGTAAATAGTAAATAGAAATGATAAAGTAGTGGAACATATATTTTTACAAAACAAAACAAGAGTGTCCAACACCAATTTACACAAAAGAAGAATTAATGTCTTGGTATTGATATATGAAAGAAATAAGATAAAAAATTAATTCTTTATGATACAGTAAAATACTAATGAAAATGGAATAAAACCCTCACGAGCGATCTCTATAAGCATCCTAAGCTGCTTCTCAGTCCGTCTCTCTTAAAACCAGGTATAAGAAACACATCAAACTATGTAGGTATTTCAAATTTATGGTCGCATCGGCTGCCCTTGGTACAAATGTAGGGGTTGTGATGTAATATAAATAGTTCAAAAAACATAGTGTCAAGTCCAATCCAAATAGATCAATATAAATTTAACAATGTTCAGGTATAGATAATTTCTAAAAGAGAACTATATAAATTAATAAAAACCATTCCTAGTTTCTAATAGACTCATGAAAGCAAAACCCACATCACATAATGGCTGGTATGTCCGACAATGTCACTATATATATATATTAATTTAAAATCAATATATATATATATTTAAATCAATAGATATATGTTGGGGTGGATGAGTACATACATCCGCCATCTGGTTCTAGGGGATCTCTCGGGATCTACCCCAAACCTTGGTTTAATATCCCTTCATCTCATGGATTCTAAGCGTTAAATTCATATTGGGGTGGATCGGGACATACCTATGTCATCCAATTTTAGGGGATCTCTCACAGTGTCCCCTTAACCGAATACCTAGATCCATTAGTCTCTTGGAATTCACACATTTTTAAATTAATGGGGGTGGATCAAGATATACCACCTACATCCAAATTCCAAGGGAGCCTCATGGCCTTTCCCTAGCCAAATACTAAGAGCCCTTAGTTTCATGGAATTCATGCATCTAATATATCATACTCTCAAGATGGGTTGGGTAAGCATGAATCCCATATTCTATTTCAATTTTCAATGAATATATTTTATTTAATCCATTTATTACATGGAATGCAATTCATTATGGAAAAACCCATTATTCAAATAATTTCATTTGGTGTGAGTAATCCCACTCAAGGTCATATCACTAAATTTTCATAAAAATGCAATTTCTTATAAGGAATGTGGTGAGGTTGTCCCATTTAAAGGGTGTATCTAACTCATTTATATTATCATATACAAAACCAATCACCCTAATCATAAAATATCACACATTAAGTCATGACAACATCTATTTCCTTGTTTATTGGTTCAGAAACCCATGGGATGTCTGGGGATGAATAAAATACATATAGGAAATAATGATTTCATTAAAAAGATTATCTATTAGGTAGAACCTTCATGTCAAGTGAAACGCCCCAAAAAACATCAATAAGAACCTTGTATTTTATAACATGTATGGAATAGGACACCGAGAACCTATGGTAATATCGTGATACATTATAATATATTTACTATTTAAAATATATTCTATATATATATATATATATATTTGTGCACGCAACACCTAGTTATCCTTTGTTACATTCAAGAGCGAGCTTCCTTGACAGCTTACATTACAAACAAGACTGATTTTGACCAAATAACAGTATATTATTAAAATATTATTTTTTAAAAATAATATGATATAACATAAACATTATATTAGTGGTTATGAATAGTATTTAGTATAATAAGAAAATACATGTTTTACAAAAATATAAAATTATTTCAGGGGTTTCTAATTTATGAGAAATGAAAATAAAAACAAATTGGATATAAAAATAAATACAATTAATCTTATGCATCCAATGGAGATTTATCACAATGCAAATAATTAATTAAAATTACTTAATCATTTGAATGAAATATAAATTTTATATATTAAATAAAATATTTTGGATATTCATCAATTAGGTTTTATGTGCATAAGAAATGAAAAAACCATATTCACTACATAAAAAATGCTTTTTATAAAGACAATTTTACCGTATTTTAATGATGAACCCATTTTAAATTTTAATTATAACACATTAAGTGACGTAATTTTTTTAAAAAAATATTAATAATTTTATTCGAATCATAATGATTAATTTCGGGTAAAATTTTGATCTTTTTTTGATATATTTTATCTGTTTAACAAATAGTCAAAATCACTCAATTATAGTACAAAAATGTTTCTATATTAAATTTTAAAATAAGGGTAAAATATAATATTTATTAATATTAAAGTTAAATTATATAATATTTTTATAAAGTAATCATATTTATTACATTTTAATCATTTTCACATTGAAATGTACTATAAAACATATCTAACCATATGATGTTTTTAAATAAAAAACATGCATAGTCGTCATGTCTTCAAAATTAATATAAATTTTTTTATCCCACTAATGTGATTTAAATATGGAAGAATTGATTCCACATATGTAATAAGTATAATTTATAATGTCTAACTATACAAAATATTTTTTCCAAAAATATTTTATGAATGTGATTAAAATTATTAAAATTATTAGTGAAAAATTAGGCTTAATAAAGGACTAACACTTTAATTCAATTTCAAGAATGATCTATCCACTTGTCCAAAATGCATTTGGTTGAATTATTTTGTCCATTAACATTAATGTATTTTCTATATATTTTTTAGGTATTAACTTGTGCACACCTAACTTGTTTCCAAAAATTCAAAGTGAGTTAATTTTATTCCCTTTAAAAGGTCACCAACTCTTCCCATTCCTCACACCTCTGAAGCAAACTATGTTTGGAAAAAATATTCCCAAATAGATTCCCAAAAATACTACCCTATACATTGAATCATCTATTACATCATAAATCATCCCATGGAAGCCTTTTGTTATAGACCAAAATAAGTTACTTGATTAAGAAGTAACACATTCTTTCATGCCTTCATGTTTCATTTCCATTATCCAAACCATATACTCATCATATTATATGATTACATAAAAAACTAGTTTCATATGTGTAATAGGATTTTTTATACTATGGTTTTATCCTAAAATGATACACAAATTAATCTAATGTAAATCAAATATAGTGTTTCTGTGTATGACGAAATACTACCTCAAAAAACGATGATTTTTCAATTTTCCCCTACCACCTCTCATAGTGTCCATAATAATAGAAACTATATTTTTATATGATATATATGTTATTTATGATTTCATATACTTATTTATGTTTTATTTATATTATACAATTATTATTTCCATGTTGTGTAAATGTTGTAATATTGTTTTGGGAAGTTTGAACTACCACACACTCAAAGCGATGTGATTCATTCACATGATACATGGAATGTATAAATTAATAGTTATAATTAAAAATATGTGACATAAAAACATCATTAATATATTAGTGACATAATTTTCTTTCCATAAATAACATATATATATATATATATATATATCATCTTATTTATTCCCCTTTCACACACTTTCAAAGAGAGAACGTCAGGTGGGGACGTGTGGCCTACTGTCTTCTTGACATGATGAGATTCCTTTTAAATCACATTATTATATAAATAACTATATATTATTAAATAATATGTTATTTATCATATAATTTTATCTATGGAATGATTTTATTTACTTAAATTGTTTCCACAATAATTAATTAAATATGTGAGTGTTAATCATGTGTACGTACGACCTACCATCTCGAGGATTGTAATGTTGGATTGTTTTCACAACCATGTTTGATGATTGATTTTAAAATTATAATTTATGTATAAATATGATAATTATTTCATTTTTATAATTCTGGAGATTTTATATAAATATCTCTTTGACCATAGTTGACCAATAATAGTTTTTTTGAAACATAAAACTAATTTGGTCTAAATCACCCAATGTAATATTTTTTAAAATTACTTGTACACAACATTGTAATAAGTGGAATAAATTTAATTATAAAAATGAAAATTTTTATGAAAATATTATAAAATTACCATCCATTTATTATATAGAAATTTAAAAGATGTTTACCTAAATTAAAACATAAGGTAAGGATTTCCATATCAATTTTTACACCTGTGAGATAAATTTTATATTCACCACATAATTCTTCTTTGAGGTGAACCCACTTACAATTTTGATATATTATATCATGAATTAATTTATATTCATAGTATTTTAATATTTCATTTTATTACTATCAATTTTTAGTCTTTTGATAAATATGTAAGGAATTTTCGTCGCAATTTACATTCCATTGGGGAATAATTGTTGTTATGCATGTAGTTTATTTTATATGGTGTACATACTAGACATTACATGATATATAATAAATCTCTTTAATATAATTATATTATTACTTTAATTTAATATTATTTCATCATGAGGTAATGATTTATGTTGTTTCAAATTGGTATGAGACACATTGGAATGTTTAATGATTAATAACATCAATAATGACATTAATGATCATTCAATGGTATTTGCATTAGAGGAAATTATATAACCATTATTCAAAAAAAATTATATTATTATCTTTATATTCATGATAATTTTCTTGTATTTGTACCAATATTAAATTATTTAGTACACAAAAATGCTCTAAAAAATGTTTTCAAAAATCCTGACGTTATTTCTCTCATTATTCAGAGAACCTATTTTCTTCAAAAAAAACATTATCTAATATATTTTTTTCAAATTGTTTTTAAAATTATTGGGGAAATGAATTTTTAAACTTTTTTGTCTTTTACCAATTTTTTAATAGAAATATTATTGTCACTCTATGAATGACGAATTTTTAAACGGTTATTAGTACAAACTAAATATTCTTTTATTACCTTATAAGACATGTATGGATTCATTTACCGTCATTTCATTTGAGACTCCATTCCATGTATAAAATATTTTTTAAAGAATCATATATTCAAATGGTTTTTCAAAATCAATGGATATTTTCCACATTAATATTGTTTAATAGCTTATCATTTATTTCATTAATGACAAAAAAACTCTTTTTTATTCCACTTGGTCTTGTTGTATCGATACCATACTTATTCTTCTTCTAGATGGTTTCTTATTGATATGGGAAAGGATAATATTCAAATAAAATTACTTGATTATTTATTCAAGTAACATTGAAATATTAAACTTCATATGACCATTTATCATTTTATTTCTTCTAACTATCCATAACATTTATCATGGATATTACTATTTCATAAATTTCAAACCATTGTAACTACTATTCTTGTACATACATTAATTTGATTAATTTGGGAGTTATAGATAGATATGTATTACTCATTCAATATAATTATTTTATAAGTAATATTTCGTTTATTCAATATGATAAATGAATTGGACTGGTAATGATGTGTGGATCATGGACATTATATAGATCTTCAAAACATCCACATGTTCTAATGAGGTGAATAATTGAAAAAATGGTTGTATTAATTTATATTTAAACCATAGGATGAATATTCTTGATGGAAATTGGTCCTAATCTTCCATAGATAATATTTAAATTATGAAAACATTTCCATCAATGTAGTTCTAGTTATTATTCATTAATGATATTCTGCATTGACATATTTATGGTTACATTTCATTTCAGTTCACTGATTAATGGAATGTTATTTTGATTCATCCCATTCCATATTATTTTTTACTTATTTATTTACTTCAATGGAATGTTTTTATAGTTATTTATTTTTCCATATGGGCTTTTCTTTTGAATTCATTTTTTCATTTACTATTTTCTTCTCTTATTGAGAATATGAGCTCACCGTTATTATGTTACATTCCCCAAGAATCCAAGAATCATACTATGAATGATATTCATGAATATACTAGATGAACTAGAGTTATCCTTAGAGGTTATTATTTTACTATAAGAAAAAATATGTTTTAATTAGTGTAACCAATTATAATAAAATTCCCATTTATTTATCTTTTTTTTGAAGGCTAATTAACTTATCGGTCCATCGAGGAATAATTCCTTATAATCATGAAAATGTAATTTATAACACCCATTGGATCTGGTCTATCAGCGGTTGGGTCACTACAGTGGGAGTCAATGGAATATTGGTAGTAATCATGGAAAATAGAATTTATCAAAATTTAGGTAATAGAACATAACCATATGATAAAATTCTAGGATAAGTATTGAAGAATACCATAGAATTTTTGTGACGTACAGATTTTGTGTGACTTCTTAGAAATATGTCCATACTGGGATACTACAAGTGGATACTGTTCTGGAATAGATGTTCCTAGGTGTATCAACTACAAAAACGTGGTATGGGCCTAACTCGGGGTAACCTGATACATGAAAATATGCCAAACAGTGCACCAGGTTTAAAACTCCAAAAGGATATTCATAGGTTAACCCAAATTTTTTTATAAACCATTATTCTAATTTTGAAAGGATTTTGAGAATGAATAATCAAGGCTAAACATAAGGTTTTTTAGATTTCAAAATAAGGTGTCATGATTTAGAAATCTATCTAGTTATATTATAGATTAACACATGAACAATGAATGACCTATGTGAAAATAAAATGGACAAAGTATTTATGTATTCATGTTGTATATAAAATCATATTTAAATAGATATTTATAGATTATCTTAATATCAATGATTTCAATGACATTTAATTTTTAAATTATATTAACATGGGTTTAGAAAGGAAAACATATAATATTTGTGACAACCAAAAAAATCTAGAAAGGTTGAATGTCTTGATCAAATGACCGATGACCAAAAAGGTTTTCACATCAACCATGACCTATGAAATTTCCTTGATAATTTTAATTTTTTAGTTAAACTATTTAAACTATATATATTAATGATGAATCAATAGTAATAATTCTGAGGAATAGAAAATAATCTATTCACCATAATTATTTTTGTTAGATAGTTAAAAAAATAGTAAGACTTGTCAATAATTTATAGGCCCAAAAATTAATTAAATTTTTTTAATGTTCTTCTGGCATAATAAATTTATTGATGGAAATTATTTTTTGGGGAGTGAAGGGATGAATTTCAATTTGATCAAAGGAAAATGATAATTCAGGATTGTTCATATGATATTGAAACCTTTCATGATGTAATATTTCATTTTGTTCTTGGAATGTAAAATAATTCCCAAGCATTACTGAAATGACTTGGAAATAAAATGTTATCATAATATCTAAATATCTTTTGAATCGATGACCTTTAAATAATATATAATTTAAAGATTTTAGGCCCTTAACCTTATATTTATAAATAAGTTGTTATTAATTTAATACCTCATGTACTCCATTTAAATATTAATGTTTCCCCCCTAAGTATGTGTCTCTACTTTCCACTAATATTTTCCTACATAGAAACCTAGTTTTATAGTGGTTCATGTGACCTTTATCCATTCCAATCACTCTTTTATAATGGATTACTTATGAAAATGTCTCACAATGTGGTATTTCAACCATAGTATGTATCGAAAAAAATATCTCCAGAATTAAATTTAAATTTTTGAGGAAACATATAAATAAGGTGGGGACAATGTGACACCCCTAAATACATAATTAAGGACCATGTATATGATAGCTTTTATTACACATAAAAACATATTGTAAGGTAATATATTAATACATTATAATATATTTACTATTTAAAATATATTCTATATATATTTCAATGCACAAAACACCACGTTTTCCTTCCTTACATGAAGGATATACCTTCATCGATATCTTATATTACAAACCAGACAGAGTTTCACCAAATAACAATTTATTATTAAAATAATATTATCAAATTTACTATGATAAAAACTAGATGATATATTAGTGGTAATTAATATTATTATCTTAATTATAAAAATATATTGTTTATATAAATATTAAATGAATTCATGGGTAACTGTTTAATGAGAAATGAAAATAAGATCCAATTGGATATAAGAAGAAATATTATTTGTTCTTTACTTCTAATAGAGTATTATTTTAATAAAAATAATTAAATATAATTAGTGAATTATTTTAATAATGTATATTTTTCATATATTCGATAAATTATATTTATATTCATCCATTAGGTTTTATGTGCATAATATAAGAACAAAACCTATTATACGCATAAAACCTGTATTTTTATAAAGGAAATTTTAATAACTTTTAATGAAGAATCTATTTTAAAATTTAATTTTTGGAATTTTAATTGATTAAAAATTGAACATTTAAAAATTATATTTTAAATTTAATCATAATAATTAAGATAGCATCAAATTTTGATATTTTTCTAAGACATTTCATTTTCTCAACTAATAGGTAAAAATACTGAATTTTATCTCAATGATTCATTTTAATGTAATTTATTTATAAGGTTTAATTAAATTTTTAATAGGATTTAATATTTATTTGGTTAATATTTTTAACAATTAATACTATTTATGAAATTTTAATCAATTTATAATTGATATTGACAATAAAAACATATCCAACATTCAAACATTTTTACATTAAAACTCTATATTGTCAACCAGTCTGCAAGGTTAATATTAATTAAATTTATGCCACTTTTGTTACTGTAATTTAGAAAAATGGATTTTATATTAAAATAAAATAAAATATAATGTCTACAAATATGAACTTTTTTCATTGAAAATAAAAGTGAAAGTGATTAAAAGTAATTACAATTATTAAGGAAATAATATGCTTAATAAAGGGCTAACGCTTTAATTTAGGTTTCCAAAGGACCTATCCACATGTCCAAATCCCATTTTATGGAATAATTATGAACATAAAACTTTCATTATTGTGATTTTTATGATTTTGTTTAGGTAATAACATGTGCACACCTAACTTCATTCAAAACATTCCATGTGAGTATTTTTTCCTTCACTAAAAAAAATCCAACACCACTCCCCAATACTCACATCTCTAAAACCACTTATGTTAATAAAAGATCTTCCCAAATTGCTACTAAAAAAATCCTAACCTTGACCATGAATCCATGCATTGGTTATAAAGCCTCCCAAAGAAGCATTTTGGTATAAACCAGAAGAAGTTAACTGATAAGAGGTAACACGTTATCCAATGCTTTTATTCCATTTCCATTCTCCACTCCCAATACTATTCTTATTTTATTACTAAATAACATTAATGTTATACTAAATATACTATGATGTTTTTATTTTAATATTTATAACTAAACATAAACATACCTACATCTTATTGGTAACAAATATATCATTTCTATGTACAAAAAAATATTGCCTAATGAAACGATAATTGTTCAATTTTCCCCTACCACATTTCATTGTCGTAATTATTATGTAAAATATGTTTATATATGATTTATATGTTTTTATGATATATTATTCTTATATAAAATTTATTTATAACATACCATTATTCAATCCATGTTGTTTAAATATGATAATTCCATTTGACGAATTTTGGACGTCGACCCCCATAAAGTGATGTTATTCTATCACATGATTCATAAAATGTGTAAATGAATGGTTATAATTATACATAAGTGACATAAAAATAAAAAATAAGATATTAATGACAGAATTATCTTTCTTTAAATAAAATATATAAATATATATATCATCTTCTTTATTACCCTTTCACGCACTTTAAAAGAGATGATGTCGGTTAGGGACGTATGGACTACTGCCTCCTCGACTTGATGTGATTAATTTTAAATTATAGTTTTTATATATAATTATAGATGCTTAAATAATATTTTAATAATAAATAAATGAAAATTATGTATATATTTGAGTTAAATAACTTATTTCCACAACAGTCATTTAAAAATGGGAATGTTATAAATGCATACGTACGTGTTACCATCTCCATGGTTTTAATTTTGGATCATTTTCATGACCATATTTAATGATTGATTTTAAATGTATAATTTTTTTTGAATATATTAATAATATAATGGTTATTAATATAATGATTTGAAATATGTTTCCCTTTGACCATAGTTGACCAACAATATTTTTTTTGTCAAATAATCTGAATTTGGTAAAAAAATCCTATGTAAATTTAACAGTTTAATTAGTTGTACACAACATGGTAATAAATGAAATAAAAGTAATTATAAACATTAAAAAAATTTAAATGAAGAAGAAAATTGCCATAAGTTTATTATATATGAATTTAAAGGATTTTCAGCTGAAAGGAAACACAAGGTAAGGATTTCTATCTCACCTTTTACATTTGTGAGATAAATGTCATATTCACCACGACCATCTATAGTGTGGTGTACATACTTCCAATTTTGATATATTATATGATTAATTGATTTATCTTCATGGTATTTAGAAGTTTTATTTTTTGATTATCATTTTTTTAGTCTTTCTACTCAAATATAGGTGATTTTTTTCTCAATTTACATTCCATCAAGGATAAATTGTTATTATGAACATAGTTTCTCTTATATAGTGTATGTAACGCCCTTTACATGATATATAATACATCTCACTACTATCCAGAGAGTATGACTTTCATTTAAATTTTTACCTTCACGAGGTTATGATTTAGGATATTTGAATGTTGTGTGGGACACTTTTCGTTATTTAAATATTATTATCCTCACCAATTAAATTAATGATATATCAATGGTAATTACATTTGAGGAAATTATGCATCCGTTATTCAATAAACACTTTAATTATAATCTTTTTATTCATGAAAATTTTAATTTATTTGAACCAATCATAAATTATTTGGTACTCAAACTGTTCTATAAAATGTTTTTAGAAAGCAATACATTATTTCTCTCATTAGTTAGAGAACATTTTTTCTTCTAAATACCATTCATAAATACAATTTTTTTAAATTGTTTTTAAAATTATTATGTAAAGAAATTTTTACCCATTTTTTTATTTTAACAATTTTTTCAATGGAATCTTCTTATTTCTTTATAAATGAGTCATTTTCTAATAATATTTCATAGAAAATGTGTATTCTTTTTTTACTTCATATGACATGTATGTATTCATCCACCGTAATTTGTTTGAATCATACATTTCATGATTTATAGGATTATTTTTAATGGGAAATAATTTCTAAATGATTTTCAAAAGAAAAGGTTATTTTCCTCAAGAATAATTTTTTAAGGATAAATCTTTTATTTCATCAACGGCAATAACCCTCTATATTACTCTACATGGGTCTGTTGTATAGATACTATAGTTATTCATCCTCTTGATGGTTTATTATTGATTTGTACAAGGATAGTATTTACAACAACATCCTTGATTAAATATTGAAGTCCCATTGAAATATTCAACATCATATGACCATTGATCAATGAATTCCGCCTAATTAAACAAAACATTTTTCAGGGACTTATATATTTCATAAAACATACACCAATGTACATAAAGTTCCTATATTTATAGTTATTTTATTAATTTTAGAATTAATGAATGAACTGTATTCCTTATTCAATATAATTATTTGATGATGCATATTTTTGTTACTCAACATGAGAATTGCTATGGACTAGAAATGAAGGGTGATGCCTTGACATTATTTAGCACTCTGATAACTTGTTTGGTTTTACTGGAATAAATATTTATGAAAATGGAATTCTATAAATAGTATTGAACCGTCTTATGAAAATTCATGATGATAATAGTTCATCATTTTACATAGACATGAGGTATAATAAGAAATCATTTCCCTCATTGTACTTTAATTTATTATTCATCCATGAGATTTTTTGTCAACTTTCAATGGATACATTTCATTATATTTCATTTATTAAAATCATGTATTTAAATTTCATACCATTCCATATTAATTTTTTATTATTTATTTATTTGAATGATATATATTTCCAGTCATTTACCTTGCTACATTGACTATTCACAGTGATTCATTATTTTTTCTACAATATATTTCCCTTACTCAGCATCTAAGTTGACACATATTAGGTTTATTTTCCCCATAATCCAAGAAGAATACTATGAATGATATACAATAATATACTATATGGATTAGAGATATCATAAAATTTGTTTATTTTATTATAATAATATAAATTTTATAATTAGTATATCCATTAGTAATACAATTCTCATTTATGTATCTGGTTTTCCAAGACTACTAAACTGATCAGTCCTTCTGGTCTTGATTCCTTATAATCATTCTAATGTAACTGATAACAGACACTATATCTGGGTTATTGGTTCATGGGTTTCTACATCAAGGCATAATTAAGATTCTACCAAAAGGGGGAAACTCATTCCTTGACTCAATAAGGCCATCTATCAATGTGATATTTATCAAACATCACGGCAATATAGAACGATATAACTATATCAAGTTGAAAATTCATGAATAAAAAGTATAATCACTATATTTTAAGCATGAATGTAGTGCACCTCTATCAAAGAGGTTTTACTACAAAATAAAGTCAATATTATATTAAAATCAATATGTCGTTTTTAACATTTCATTAGTTTTATCAATGGAATAATTTAATCTAACCACACTCATTAATTAATATCTAAGGTTAGTGAGGTAATAAATTTATTAATTTATTAATTAATATAATAAGGAATCTAATGGGTCCCTACCTTAGATAATTTAAAAAGACAATCCACTATGGGACTCATCTGATTTATCAGTGACCACTATGAACCACCCCTCTCATGCTAGAACAAACGTACACAAACACAAACACAGACACACATTTATCCTTTACATAAGGCATTTATTCCACATTCAATTAGTGAATAAATATATGATGGATATAAATATATATATATACATACCTATCTTTGTGATTCCAGATATTAGTGGTTGATCAAAACTCCATACAACAAAATATTGGAATCCTTAAACATAAAATAAACTCAAATTAATGAATTACGGACCAAAAAATCAACATTAAAATACTAGGAACACATAAAAAATTATTGAACCAAATCTAAATGGTGAAAAACAACGAAATAATAATGAAAACACACCTCAGATGGTGGTGGTGGCCCGAATTGAAGTGAAACTACCACGCCTTCATTGACAGTTGTAAAAACATTAAAGAAAACCCATTTGATGATGATTCAAAATCTCTAATAATGGTGAAGAAACCAGAAAACTAGATAGCCCTATTCTTAGTGTTCATTGAATTAGAAAGGTCGTTATGGAGAGTAATAAATGATTAAAATGAGTGAGGAGAAAGAACTTGAGATCCACACCTCAGAGAATCGAAGTGATTCCATGATAGAACCAACTAAAATCTGTTTGCAAAGTGGAGCCAACAGGGAGGGGAATAACATTCCATTGATAGAAAGGTGGTGGTATTCTCTCATATAGGAATAAGTGGAGAAGGTGTATTTAGGGTTTTATGTTTTTAATTATATTTTTCCCCCTTTTTAATTTAACTTCTTGAAACTAACCCAACCTCACAATTTAATGCGCATCGTTTTCCAAACCATATGCAAACCAATTGGTGTATAGTTATAGGTTACTTCCTTCTAGCACACACTATGGATTCTAGAAGAACGTTTTGGAAAATAATTCACAGTTTGTGCATACCATCATTGCGCCCCTTAAACAAGGCCTCACTGATACCGATAGTGTGCCACAAGGTTTCCGATAAACCAATTACCACCTTTTGCTTCTAAAAAATTTTATTTTTAGGGTATAATACTCTTGAAACTCAATGAACTACCAAAGAAAACATAATGAGCCTTCATCCAAGTCCAAAACAAATCACCCAAAAAGGTTTCAACATTCATAACATCATCCCAATACGTTTTTCAGTTAAACCATTCCCATCACTAAATGATAAAATTTAAATTAATTTCATTTTTTCATCCATATAAAAACATGGGATGTTACAAATGATAAATATAGGATAATAAATTTTTATATTTGAATAAATGAACACACATTTTTTTAATCAATAAAATGGGAAAACAATTCATATGTGGAAAACATTAATGAAATAAGTTTATAGATAATAATAAATGAATTATAAATTAATAAGATAATTAATATTGGATGTCATGGTCTCATAAATCATGATATCTATACCTTCTTGAACATACACCAAGAGAATCTTAAACTATGGGTAAAAATTCATTTACCTTGTCCAACTAATTTTTTCAATTTATACATATCAATGCATTGAGGGGATATATAATTTTATCCCCTCCCATGAATTCATATCCAAATCATTCATTATATATAAAATAATAGATTTAATTGAAGAAAAATATTTCTTTTCCTAAAATATCATTATTATGTAATGAATGCATAGTTATCATGTTGTTACCTTTTAATGAAACAACTATCTATTAAAAACAACATTTTTGGAAATGATATACAGTTTATGGAATATGAATATGAACACAAAATATTACGGTTACCTTTGAGGGAATTAATTTACACTGATAAATGATGAAAACAATGTTATTATCTCTTTATAAATTCTACAATAATATAATTAATTATGTTATGATACGTTTCTATCTAATAATTTATAATATTTGATTTTTTGAAATAAAATCACTATCATTGGATGAATAATTGGATTTTAAGTGAAATACTCAAAGAAGAAATCATAAAAAGGTTGTATTATTAAAACCTATTATATCATGTAAAAGAAGTAAAATTTTGGTAAAATAGTAATGATTTAGGGGACATCTGTTGTTGTCATATATGATTATAATCAATCGTTTACAATTTTAGTAATGAATTTAAAAAAAATATTTTATAAAATAGTTCAAATATTGCATTAAAAACATTTATAAAATATAACTACATCTTACAATTTCCGTAATTATGCATTTTACTAAATTAATTGACATTCATAGAATATTATTTAAAAACATGAATATGGAAAATAATATATAACAGTTTAATATAGAATTAAAATTGATTATTCCTTTAAACATTTTGTTTTATTGTTCAAATAACAAATAAATGACATTATGGAAGAAAATATGGAAACCCATTGAATATTATATGATAATGAAACATATTGGATAATTTGGATGATAAATGATATGATTCCTATAATTAGAATAAACGAAATCCCAAAAGGGTGTGAGATTGTAGAATAGATTCTTAAAACATTGATAACAGTTAATTAAAACCCAATTAAATAATTTAAATAAACTGAAAAATTATTAATATTGAATTAATTATATACCATTTTTCACATATCAATGAGGTATTATATACAAAAAGTAAAATTGATTCGATGTATAATAAAAAAATTATCTCAATGGAATGGAAATTGATATGAAACCCCTTGAACCATGAATTTGATTAGTTTTTCATTGTTTAACTTCATATATAATGGTTTTAAAATTTTGAATAATATATAACATAACTAGATCCATTTTTTTAATATCTTATATAATTCTATTATAATATATAATCACATGTTCCATAACAATATTTTATTATTTCTATATTCTCTTGTGTTAATTTCTCTGTTTTATCAATAATGTAATATCTTATAAGATCTAATTATTTTACATCATATTTATTAATTTCATCTCAAGAATGATAAAATTGATATAAATAATACTTTTATTCATTATATACTTTATTTTATCTAATCACTAATATTGGACATGGACAATGAAACATATCACTTATTGGAGACGTAGGTCATATGTACGCATGAGAGAAAAATATCATTTCATTAATTGATGAATGTGTAACAAATTAGATGGTTTTTTTATCCAAATTTAAAAATATTTCATATATATCATAAATTTTTATTATACTTATACTTATTTCTATCTATGTGTGTAAGTGATGGAATGAAATTAAATCTCATCACAAGGCGGTAGTATGCCATACACACAAGTGATGGAACTGTTTCCAATTTCTTGGAGAAGGGGATAGTAAATCTACTTACATAAATATAAAAAAATTAATTATATGAATTATATTGTTGTAATTATATTATTATTATTATTATGAAATAATTTAATTTCGAAAATGAATAAACAAAAAAATGAACTTCTTAGTGAATAAAATTACCTTCTCTTGTAATAAATTAATTGAAAATATTATTAAGAACCTTTAGGTTTGTATTTTGAGAAAACCATAATCTCTTGAATTTAGATAATTATTTTTCAAATGGATTCTATTTGGGTATATATGAGATACATTTCATGATAGGTTTGAATAATTTATTGGAGTGGGTGTCCTTTTATAAGTAGGGAATTGGATCTTCATGGAAACAACTAGGAAATTTTCTTAAATATCATAAAATGGTAAAGTCATTCCCAAGTCAAATGGATATAAATGAACATATAATATAACTTCTGAAATGATAAGTATTATTTATGTATGAAAAAATATTTTGACATATTTAATTGGCATAAATACCCTTAAACTTTTTATAATCCCTAGGAAAACCAATTTTAAACTTCATTTTGGTAATTTAATATTACTATTTTTACTATTCATTTTGATAAAAAACTATAATAAAATTATTAAATTAAATTAATTATAATTAATAAAAATATGGAATTATTTTCACCATATTAAAAAATTGCCTAAAAATTCAATTTTATATAGTGACAAAAAAAACATTTCATAAATGACTTTTAAATAAATTAATTATTCATGTACAATATGATATTATATTAATTATATGACAAGTAATGATCCTTATATGCATTTAGGTTAATATATTTATATAAATAATATAAAAATCATTTAAATAATTCCAAAAAAAAATATTTTTTATTTAGTTAAAATGTATATACATTAAACAATTTAAAGAGAAAATATGTTTTTGAACGAAATAGTTTTATGAAAGATATTACATTTTGTTCCAAATGGTATAAAAATTATTTATATAAAATTGATATATAATAATTTTTTAATCATAAAAATTACGAAACGAAACTATGAAAAAACTGGTTATAATTAGACACCCAATTTTTGAAGTTTTATAAAATCATATTTATTAGGGAAAATTTCAAAAAATCATTCTTGTGTTATTTTGACCATATATAAACTGAAATTTTTATTCATCTAATGAAATTAGATTTTTGGATGAATTAATAATTTAAACTTAAATTTTATTGTATTATTATTAAACAAAATATTCCCTTACTATAATTGAGATTGTGGTGTAAAATTATTCCCTCATATAAAAATTACATCCTCAAAATCATCCTGGATATTATTTTCTAAAGAAAAGATATTTTTGTTCTTTATAAAATCATATGGATCTCATTTTTTCTTCCTATAATTCATGAATTATCTAATATACATTAAATAGTAAGTTCATATGATTCCTCAACACATTATACATAGGTTCATGTATCTATATGAGCGATTTATAGTATGATCGATTATGTGATAATTCTATATTATCATATATTAAAACCTATATTGTGTATGTCATATACATCCTTAAAATATATATATGGAAAATGTCATGAAATTTTTATAGACATATTGAAATTAACAATTACAAAGAAAAATATTTAATCATTTCGAAAATATCAAAAGGTGTGGTGTATCAAGGTCACTGATTTCCCTTTATTCAAAACATATATCAACCTTCTAGGGAGATACTTTTAATATTTTGTTATCTCCCAATTGAAATTCAAAATCAACCCAATGGTTATAAGTATAAATTATTTTCTCACTTATAGAATATATAACATTTATTTAATATATTTTAACTTTTTTTGTCTATTCAATATGTTTTGGGACCACATGTTTCATTTCACCAACTTCATCCAAAAAATGGTAGCCTGAAATATCTTTCTATATGAGAATTCATATGAAACCATTGGAATATTTGAATGGAAATTACTT
The DNA here is from genome assembly GCA_963277665.1 of Viscum album. Classification (NCBI taxonomy): domain Eukaryota; kingdom Viridiplantae; phylum Streptophyta; class Magnoliopsida; order Santalales; family Viscaceae; genus Viscum; species Viscum album. Next base: position 606,389,989 of record OY728129.1, on the reverse strand, counting down.
TTTAAATGAAAAATATAAATAATATAAATAATTTTCCCTCATACAATGAATGTAATGTGATAATGACATTATAATTTCTTCCAATGCTTCAATGTTCCAATCATGTAATATATGAGATTGAGTATGGTAGGAACTATTCAAATGAAGGTCTTTTTTCCAAATCCTTCTAAATAATCATATAGATTATAAATATAAATTTGGGAACATGAAGAAAAACAAATTATTTAGGTAAACCATGTTGTCTTAGAAAAAATTCTTAATATAGTTTCTTCTGTGGTGCACAAGATGTAATTCTTCCATTATAAATAGAAAATTTGTAGAATTTTTTATGAAATAAACAATAAAAAATATTTAATTATTAATTCTAAGATTTCATTGAAATCCTAGGAAAACATCCATCATAATTTCAATTCATTTCCTTATAAAAATATATAGGGGATCAATTAATCTATTATGAAGTGGTCTTTATATCTTCACCTAATTACTAACCATGTTTCATGATAAATAATAAACAATTTTCTGATTCATGTTATCAAACAAAAATTATTCCCTTAAATTGTTATAAATAAATTTTCTACCAGAAAATATATAGAAGTTTTAGTTTTGATAATAATTCAATAATTCCATTTTTACCTCATTTTTAGTTGGAATACTAATCCCATTTCAATATTTTTCAACTCTATGTTATAGAAAAGTTTGGAAACTTTCCTTCACTAACATATATATCTTTCTCCAAAAAATTATCATCATCATATTTTTTAATTTTTATATTTTACAATTAATATTCTTTCTCGATAAATAGATAAATTAGTGTTGTATCCCAATCCATAATAATACAAGTAAACATATTCACTAGTTCCATTAAAATAAGATCATTATCCATATTTACATAGTTCTGAACTCTATAATCATTCATAATCATTACATCTGCTACTCTATATTCCTTCCCTAAGAGGTATATTAATAAGAAATCAAAAACCATGGGTATCTCATGGGAGAATCCTTTCCACTTCTTGTTTTTTTTTTTGAAATTTTTTTTGACTTTTATGATCTATTTATATTTAAAAAAATTCAACAAATAGATAATGTCATCATCGTATCTTCATGGTTAAGAATATAAATTCAAACATACATTAATGGGATAGATAGTTTCATTCACGAGTCTTTTCCTTCCCTAGTTCATATTTTATTTAATAATCATTTTATATAAAGATACAACAAAGTATCATCATCAATTCATTACACCCAAAATTACATAATGGTGAAATCAAAATTTGATCATTATCCAATAAAATCATCAATTCCATTAAATGTTATTCACATTTTTCATTCAATATTAAATTAACCCCATATGTTGTACAGTTTTTCTATAGGTTGTGAAATCTAAAATTTTTATAATTTACCAGTTATAGTAGCCTACCAAAATAATGATGCTAAGTAACTTAGTATTGTTCATTGGTGCAGCCCATCCATTGACTACATTATTCTTAACAGAATAATTTATGATTACATATATAGAGACAACATGTACAAAAAAATAAAAAATATGAAGTATGAATTCACACTAATCAAATTTACTATATAACTAATTTTCTATAATAATCTCTTGAATTATCCTCAAGTTATTATTGTGGTCGTCATAGCATTTAAAATACACTACAAAATCATGAATTAATACCACAATGAAATTTTCAAAATATTCATTGAATAACATTTTCATTGGATCTATATAAACTGGTTGTTCATTATTCAATCCAAATACGTTACTATAAATACAAAATTTCAATACGTTATTTAGAAAAATTTCTTCAAAATGCATTATTTCTTTACATCATGTAAACAATAACAAAAATGATGTCCATTATTTGAAAAACATGGAGTGTTCATAGTTTGACCAAATAATTCATCAATGAGAGTTAGTAGATACTTTATTATTATAATATAACTTATTTCCATATAATAAATTATCTTCCACCAGGATCCATAATTTTTTAATGAATACAATGTGGTTCCCCAAGGTGAAACACTAAGGAGAATAAATCCCCTATAAAAAAATTTCTAGTTTTTTCTTCAACTACACTAACTAATAGTTGAAAATTATATTTGGATACATTGATATAAAAATATTCCATTGAGGATTAAATAAATAGATAAAATTACTCCACACTCTAGTGGATGTAAAGGTAATTACTAAAGAAATTCATCAACTTCATATTTTGAAATATGTACATATTCAATTTACTAATTAAATTTTCCATGAATATATTATTTTGTATATTATTTCTAAAGAATGTCATTCAAAATGGTTTTTTGGTGTGGATCTAGACATGACATGGATGATGAATTATTCAGTCTAAATATAAGTAATTTCCTATCATCATCATGAATCCTAATTTTTATCTCTTTACAACACATTTTCATTTCATGTATTTAATTCTAGTACAAATAAATGATTATTTAAAGACCTCCATAGGTATGGTAGTAGAGTTAGTAAATAAAAACATCTTTATTAATCACAATTGGAACTCATTAACATATCATAATTCTTGTGATACTTCCATTCAGAGTCCCAACTAATACCTCATTCCATAAGGTAGAATATATATATTTATATATTTGGAAATTACATCATGGATTATGGGAATTAGTATTATTTACATTCCTTTATCTAAATTCAATTGATATTAAATATTTTAAACTATACTAGATTAACATATTATTAATAATAATATAAAATTTAAAAATTATTGAAACAAATAATTGAAATTGGAAAATATATGCATAGATAACCATATAATCATAAAATTAGTATTATTCGGAAAATTATGAATTCATAAAAAATATCATATCTATCATAAATGGGTTTTTAGGAAAATGGGAATTATCCCATGAATTTAACATATGAGTATCGAACTCAATGTTCAGTAAAGTCTATTGTCATGCATCTAGTGATGAATTATTTAAATCATAGTGTGTCCCTTTTAGAGGTATTACCAATAGAGAAATATGTGCCAGAGTGAAACAACAAGTAATATTAAGAAAGAGTGGTATCACTAGGTAATCCACATAATCGTTACATTAAAAAATTATGATGTTATCATATTCCTAAAATGTTCATTTATTTTAGTCATAGGGTTAGGTTATCTAGTCTATATATTCCTGAATCTTGTTTCTATGGTATCTATTATACATTCCCTGGTACCAAATTTAATAACCCAAATTACAGAATCCTTGAGTTGGGGGTAATTTTTTTACAATGATATAAATAAAAGTGTTCTAATTCGAAAATATAATCTAATTTGGTAGTATTGTAGAACCACATATATACATGATACATATTTTAAATTAGGAATAGAATATAAAACATAAGAAAATAAAATTCTCTGTAACCTTGAAAATCATTCAAAAATTCTTGGTTATATACTAGTGAATTGAAAAAACCATGGTTGAGATCAAATGACTATTAAGAGTTAGGTATTGTGGAACATATCGTGAATTATTGACAAAAATTATATATGAAACAAAATAACTAAATAGATGTTCTATTTAAACCAAAAAACTACTAGGATTATAAGATATGGTTTAATCAATATAGAATAGTAAATAAATTATCAATCATTTCATTTAATAAATAATTTTTTCCCAAAATTCATCCTTATAAAATATAAATTTAATATTGTAATGGTTAAAAATAACTAAAATATCAATAAATAAATTGGTTTATGTTTGATTAAATTATCATTTAAATCATGATATGTATACCATAATGTCCTTCCATTAAGCCAATTTTATACTATTTTTAAAAACCCAGTTAATTTTGAAAAATGTTTTTTCTAATGTTATGTGTTGATGCATCGAGGGGATCTATAAACATGATCAATGGTTATCAGAACTTTTCCAAAGTATTACTCATATATCAAGTGACTGATTTCATTAATGAAAAATATACATCATCGAAAAATATATATTTTGAGTATAAAATACATATTTATTATTATTTTTCATAGTAAATAAATTAATATTTAAAAAATGAACATATATTGAAATGATATATCATTTAAAAATAAGAATAATTTTGATAAGGATTATATAAATTTTATAGAAATGTAATATATAATAATAATTTATAATAATGAACTGATTTTTTTAGCGAAATATATCATACAAAAATTCAATTAGGAGAAGCTTGGTGGTCGTCTATTCATCTAGAATGTCTATTTTTTTAAAAATATAATTTCATATGGAATAATAAAGGGAATCTAAGTAAAAAATCAATATAACATTACATTAAAGTGTTTTAAATGTAAATAAATATAAAATAATTAGAATATGCTACATTTAGTAAAACATTTATATTAGTAGGGATGTCTGTTATCATCGTAAATATTGTAAAAATATTCCTTTTGGATTTTTTCAAATAAAATATCTAAAAATTCCATTTCAAAAAAAAAGAATAAACATTTCATTAAATCTGTTTTAAAATTTTAGTTTTATCATAATATTAATATAATAATTTATTTGGGTCAATATTTTTTCTCTTTTAAAATAATTTTGATAAAAACTATCAAGGAAGAAAAATATAACTGATTAAAAGTGGAATAAATTTAGTTTTTCTATTAAACATTTCATTAATAACATAATGTTTCAATTAAGGGAAAATATAGAAGAGAATATGAAAAAACCATTAACATATATTGTATAAGAAAAATATTTGTTCTTATGGTTTATAAATAATAATATTCCTTTATGTAGAATAAAAAATATCTTAACAAAAAAATATTGTAAAACAAAATCTTACCTCTTTGTAAACATTTAATTGTAAACCCTTGAAATAAAATAATAGAATTTATATGTTAAACACTATGAATAAATAGATTTTCATGTTAAATAAATCAACAGGAATATATATATATCAATTCGAATTTAATATTTTAATACGAATAAATAAGTCTCAATGAGATTAAAATTGAGATGATGTCACAAAACTTATATTTCCCTTTTGATGATAATTATTTATCCTCGTGTTTTATAGTTTTGAAAAATGAATTAATTTATATCATCTCCATATTAATATTTTGAATATCATATATAATCTTTTTATAACATATTATCACCCATTGATTGATTATAATTTATTATTACTATTGTTTTTTATCTTAATTGAATTGTTTTCACATGTATGTTTTTTATGGATGTTCCCATTCATATTCATCTAATATAGACCTATCATACACTGAATCAAAATAATTTTATAAATATAATTTCTTTTTTAAATATATAATTATTTATTACCATTCTTGTATATTGGCCTCAGAAAATGAATATCATCACACCATGAAGATAATATGTCATTAATACATAAGAGTGACTATATAGTTCACCTATTTCAATTATTATTACTATACATTATATTCTGGGATATAAAAAATCAAATCTATTATAGAGGTAGTATTCCACCAATACATGTGGGATAGCTTTGATTCTAATTTGATGTAGAAGTAGATGGATAAATATTATTACTAAAATATATAAAATAATAATTATGTTATATAATGGTGTTTGGAAAAATTATTTCATAATATATAAGTAAAGGTGATAAATGAGAAAAAAAATAAAACAACGACCTTACTTAGGACTATTACCTTCATTTTCAACAACCTCATTTTAATATATAATTTATGTCCCAATAAATTTACATTTTAGGAATTAAAACATAGATAAAATGTTCATATGGTTGTGGTTGAGTTATTTTGGCCATACATTATCAATATAGAAGGATTGATTCTTTTGATGAAGTTAGCAGAGTGGTTTCTATTTTAAATTAGGGATTGAAAACATATTGGAAAGCACGAGGATATTTTCTAAAAGAATAAAAATATGATAAGTCATTACTATAAAAAATGATTCCAAATGAAACAAAATTTGAATTTGCGAAATGATAAGGTTAGAATATTTGCAACCAATATTATTTTGAAATTTTTAATTCAAAAACTGATCCATCTCTTTTTGGCTAACCAATGTGGTAAAACAATTAACCATAAATAGGGTAAATAATTTTTCTTAATTGTATGATTCATTATGAAAAAACAAATTCATATTATTACAGAATTTTCATTAATGTGATTCCAAATATAATACCCATTTTTTCAATTTCTACTTATATAATTGAACGATTTTAAATTAATAAAAATACCTACAAAATATGTTGAATTTTTTTTTAAAAAATGCATTATTTATGAAAATTATTATATTATATAAAGTATAAGACTATTAATCATTCTTTGATGGATGTAATGTCATATATTTGAATAATATATTTTAAATTTAATATTAATCAATCATAATTAATTATTAATATAATTTATAAAAATTTATAGACAATATGTGTTTAAAAAGAAAATAATTTAAAAAAATTAGTTTCCAAAAAGAATCATTTTACATACAATAGGTATTATCATTACTTCTATAAAATTAACTATTAATAAAATTTTAATTATATAAGTTAATAAAAAAACATTTTCAACAAAAGGGGTTATAGTTAAATTTTTATTTCTCAAGTATTAATAACGAATTTGTTTCCAAGGGAAATTTTCAAACATTCATTCATGGTATATTTTGACCAGGTATGATAAAGCATTAATATTAATCATATCATATAAAAAATAAAAGAAGTATTAAAATTTCATATTTCTTATTGTATTATGAAAATAGAATTTTTACTTACTCAAATTAAGAATCAGGTGTCACACTCCCTCTTTTTTTCTCTATATTCCTACTAATTTTTGTTCCTCCCATTAAACATAGCTTTCACATGCCCCAAAATCTTTATTAGGGTAGAATTAATAATGGTTTATTTTATTATCAGTGTATAATAAGGACTACTTATAGATTGGTTATGTCTTCTTAATAACATGTGATGTATTTCAAAATGTTTAATATTGACCTGTGTTATGTGTTTCTTTTATATATCGTTATATTTCATTCATATGAATGCTTATCAACTATAAAGTGTTTTATTGATAATGTATTTTCTTCATGAGTGTCCATAAAAGAAAAATGGTGATTATCATATGGTTTTAACCCTTCTCATGGGATGGTCTTCTAAGGAATGTAATTAAAAAATTAATCTATGAAATTTTAATGATTGTAGGGGGTTTTAGTGATTTTCTGAAACAAGATTGAGTTTTTAAATGGGAATTATATATAAATTGGTTCTAAAATTTATTTTTCTTTTGGTTTAAATTTGTCGATGTGTTTAATGTTGGGTTTTCTTTTTAAAGGGTTGTTTGAATGCGTAATAGTGTCATCTTGAAACAATTTTGTTATTTTATATAATTAAAACAATTATTTTATTGGAAATATTCTCTGTTTCTCTTGGAATTTGATTAATTTTATGGAAATTGACTCATTTAAAAAATTTCAAAAAAAAATTCATGAAATTGTTTGAGAACACTATTAGCTATCTTTGATAGTAGTTATGAATATAGTTTCTTGTGAAACTAGGAGGAAATTTTTATATTGATGAGTAATTATATACTTTATTATCATGGATGTAGCGGGATAAAGTTCCTTCATGATGTAGTATGTGATGTGAGAGTTTCATCAAAAAAAATCCATTCAAAATATGTACATATTGATTATTCTCACCTATGATTTTTTAGGGGAAATACATGGGGACTAAGTATTTTTCAGGATAAGTGAAATCCACAGCATAAAAATGTGTGGTCAAGTAAAAATTTCCTAGATACAAACCATTTCTTGGATCGGGAAGCGTAGTGGGTTGTGATATCTAAAAACTCTTTTTGTGTATCATGATTGCAATAAGATACCATTAGGCTTTATTTGTGGATAGTCTAACATTATTATTAAGGACATGGACATATTTAGTATTTCTAACCTTGGGATAATTTCTCAAGCATGGATATGTTGACATGAGTTAGAGGATAATTTCCATGATGTTAGTTCCCTATTTAAGTGTTGTTTTAGGGATATATGATTTTTTCATCTGTATCCCCAAATTCATATATTATTTTTTACAACCTATGTAAAACATATTATTTCTAAATTTTTTTTTCATGAAAAAGTAGTGCCTCTTTGTGTGAACTTGTTTATGTTATGGTTAATTTTAATATGATTACTAAAGGGATTTGTGATAGAATATAAATGATTGAATGTACAAATGTGATTTTAATGTGTATTTAAATTGTTTTATTTATGAGTTTGTATATGGTTTTATTTCTTTGAGAAACTATTTTTCATTTAGTATTATATTTCGTAGTGAAATAAGAAATATTTTTTCTAAGCAAGAGTGTGAATGTTCTAAATAATATTTTCGGACTTCATTCCAATTTTCCCATTAATAATAGATTTTAATCATGTTTGGAAAATATTTGAAAATATTTAAACTATATCGAGTTTAATGAAGTGGATTTTCAAAGAAGTGGTTATAAAATTCCATTAAAGAATGTCTTCAAAATGTTTTTTTCTGAAAAATTGGATTTACTCATGGAATTTTTATTTCCATGTGTCTTTTTTAATTTAATGAAACTAAAAAAATACACCAGCTAGATGTGTTTATTATTTATTTATATAAAATCAAATGAAAAAATATATTTTTCAATTGTATTTGACATTTGAATTTATAGAGTGTAAAATGAACGAAATTTCCTAGATATGGTGGGTGGAAACCATCCAGCATATCTACCTCACAACTGTATTTTTATATATCTTGGTTTCAGTAGTTGGTTTCACCTCTATTAAACCTCTAGGGGAGACGTATTGCTGACTGGTTTCCAAGGGTCCCATGTTTTATTATTGTAGTTGGTTCCAGTAATTCATTATTCATTTGTTTTTTTATTGGCCACTTGAACTATTATATTTTATTCATTTGATTAATTTTTATCTTCTCCCATGGGATATTTACTTATAAATCCATTGAATATTATGTTTTAGATGTTTAGTAATACTAATCCTATATTAGATGGTTTTTTCCATTTGATTCAACTATATATTTATATTTTTGTATAAGGTTGAAATATTTCCCATAGTGTGTTCTCTAATATCAAGGAACTACATTCATGATAGTGGAGATCATGAATTCCCCTCAACTCTTATTGTTTACCTGGTTTGGTGAAATATTGATTAAGACCGCAATTCTCTTGCTTACACTACTCCTTGTATGTATCCACTGTATTTTATTATGGATGTCCTTATTTATAAATATATTATTTATTATGGTTACTTTATAATAACTTCTACATTCTTTATAATGGTGTGGATGGAAAGTAATTGAAAAAAAATCACCACTAACAAAATCTTTTCCAACCTGTATAATTTCATTATAAATTTTCCATTATATGTTTTCATGGTTTCTGAATATAATTTACATTCCCAATTCCACATCAAATATTTTATTTTTAAAATACAGGTATCATAAGAAAATTTTATTTTTTTCGATAATTTGTATTATTTTTTAACTTTTACATATAAATGGTTTTTTCAAAGATGTCAACATCCTTTCATATTTCATATGAATCACTAGGGATATGGTCTATTTAAACTATACATATTTATTATTGAAAATGATTATGATTATATCATAAGTACTATTTCAAGAAACTGAACTATTTTACATGTAAAAATAAATATATGATTAGATTATGATTTTTCCTTATTCAAATGGAACTCATATGCATGAATTATCATTATTTTACATATAGTTATAACATTTAAATCCAATTAATGTGTATCATTTTACAACACATGAGATGATTATGTTATGGCTGGGATTTATTATGGGTATATTTTATCACATGTATCTACATGGACATGATTTTGGGTAGATTTGATAACATGATTATGTGTGAACATTACTGCAGGTATATTTGTTCACAAAACTATCTGTGGAAATAATTGCAGGTATATTTGTTCAAATGTTTGTGTCTGGCATGATTATTTTTTGTTTTTTCATAGGATTGTTTTGGGTATGACTTTTGTTTTCATTCATCATAATGGTTTTTCCTATTTTATTCATGACCCCAATATTTTTGTAATTTTTTATGGAAGTGATTTTTTATGCATCCCTTGATTCATTCCTCAACTCATCACATTATTTTAAAAAGGTATAATTATAATATATTAATGATATATTACAATAATTCATGAATGATGGGAAAAATTTTCATATCCATAAATTTAATCAATAATTTCTCCCATAATTCTTGTCACGACCCGTCTTCGGGGCCCGTGTCATGACTACCCCAAGCCTGCCTTCCGTAGGCCAGGGGCTGGCGACTAGCACCAAATGTGTAAATCCTGATAATAAGGGAAGGCATTGCCTTTATGAAATGTAAACACACACAACCAGAGTATAAGAGGAAGCTAACACTAAGAAAAAACTATATAAAAAAGACGTGCTGGAATGTAAAGGGGGCCAGAAATACAAGCCCTATAGTAAAGTACAAGGTATAGACAAAATAGCAGGATTGTGTCAAGCTGCTCCTAGATCGTCCTCCGGAGTTCCCACTAGAAGAGTATGAACATATGGCCACCTCAGCTCTCCATGTCTGTATGTCACCTCCGGGTACCGTCTTGTCGTGAAGTCCACCTCCGGGTACCGTCTCATTGTAAATTCCACCTCTGGGTACTTTCCATCTCAACAAGCCTCAACCATGATCAGTGTTCTTTGTCATCTAAATCCAACACAACAAGGGGCGGGCATAGCTCGTGCAGGGGTGAGTATAATAATACTTAGTAGGGCTCTTGATACCCTCGACGTATCAATAAAAACAACAAGGATAAACCACTATGAAATATCACAATATATAACCTTTACTTAGGTATATTCCCATGCAAATACCTAAGTTATCAAGTAACCCATATCAATCATGAGGTAAACACAGAGGTCATTGACTCAGCTCAAACCAGAATTTTTATTATCAAAACCATGGCGGCTGTAGAACTCCTCCTCTGTCAAGCGTAGTAGTCTGGTCATGACTCTGAGGTGCTACCCACTAACCTTAGACTGATGAGGTACTCCACCTGTCGAGTACCGTGAGTCTGCTACCAAATACCGAGCTCTCTATCTGCTAAGGGTATGCAGCAAAATACAGGGTGCTCTCCCTAATAGCCTATAGAGGTACTCCTCTTTTTGAGTACTGCGGGTCTGCTGCAAACTACCAGGTTCTCCATCTATCGTGGTTCTACCACAAAATATTGATCGCTCCGTCCACTAGGCTAACCGAATCACTACGAGTCGAATCGTTCAAATAGTCATCAGGTCTATAGCTAATTAGTCTCCGCACTCCTTACGCTTGTCTACAGGAGGGTCCGCTCGACAAGAAACTGGTCATTACTTTCATGTGTCATGAAGTCTCACGTAGAATTATCACAAAGGACCTCCAAGTTATAGGGGTCTGAAATCAACAGACGATGCGTCAATCGGACACTCGGTCTGTGAGTTATTTTCATTTTTGTTCCAAGGGCCCGGTTGGATTTTTTGTACAATCCAACCTTTCCATACTCCAACTGGGTCAAATCCCAGGTTAAGTATTCCAAAATAATAGTCTCATCAAGAGAAATCTAATAAATTTGCGGGCAGGTCAATAGGACGTTCGGAGATCAAGTTATAAGCATTTTCGCTCTGAGGCCCCGGTTGGTTTAGAGTTTGAACAAACCTGGCCATACCCACACTTCCCTGAAACCATGGTTGTAATATACTGAAATGACTGTCTCGATCCATGGAGTCATATACAACGGACTGTGCGTCGATCACAGGTCTGTAGCTCAAGATATGTATGTTTAACCGAAAACGGTATGAAAATAGGGGGTCTGGGCCCAGTCTGACCTGGCCCAACACCCCCTGGGTGAGCCCGAAACGGGTAGAAACAACAAGGGACCGAGTCCGGCCTGGTAGGGCGTGGCCTGGCCCGGCGCTGGTGGCCCTGCCTGGCAAGGGCGGCCTGGCCCGGCTCGCGGGGCCCACATAGTTGGCCGGGGGGTTGGCCGACCTGGCTAGGTGGTGGCGCCTACTGGGGCCCACCCTAGCCACTGATTGGGGGTTTACACCCCCCATGTTCATCGAAAAGGTTGGCCGTGTTGGCTGACCCTTGGGAACCTCAGGACCCCTCGTGTCCCACCTCTTGATGGCACCGGTGGCCGGCAAAGCCTGTCGCCCGTCCGGATCCACCGCGGCCTTAGGCTGCGGATTTGTTCAACGGGCACGACGGCGCCGCACCCCGCCACCACGGTCTGTGTCAGAAATGGCCTTTGTAGCTCCGACATGGCAGTACGGCACCGCGCCCCTCCATCGTGACCCGCCCAAGCCGTGGCTTCTGTAGCTCTGGCGCGGCGTGACAGCGCCGCGCCCCTCTACCACGGTCTATTCCGGTCGCGGTTAGGATCTACACCATGAAACACGGCGGTGTAGCGCCTTTGGGACGACCTAGAAATTATTCGCTGATGATCTGCTCAAAGTCGTCTCAACGTCGTCTGGTTCTTCGCAGTCAGACTCCATCGTTAACAAACAACAAACGATAGGGGAGGGTCGGACCGTGTTCGTGATGTCCTATACCTTCCTCGTCAAGATGGTATCATATGGCCAAACAAAATTCAATAATTTACAAACGATGATGAACGGTATTAAAACTTGAACGTAACAACCCCAACCTCGTAAAAACGGGTTAAATGATGGTTAGTTGTAGAAGACAGGCATCGCGGAGGACATGCGTCATTACGTCAACATCAGGTAGGAAGGAGACAAGGGTGGGTCGGCGTTCTTCATTCTTCGTTCTTTGTTGGTGGAATTGGGAAACTCTCCATGTGCTAGGTGTCGTGCTTCGCTGCTTGCATTCCACTGCTTGAAGAAGTCATCCAGAACTCATTCCCCAAGCCTCCTTTATATAGGAGTGGGAGGTTTCGTCGTTGGCACGAATGTCATAAAGGGAGGATTTAGGACAGAGGTCTCCACCCAATTAATCCGCTGCGGTGGCTCATTAAAATGGGGAGGAAGTTAAAAAGGGGGTTATTGGCCTGGGTGGTCCCCACAGAAGAATATCCTCCAAAGGGAGGATATTTCCTGGCAGGCCCCACCATTAATTAACCACAAAAAGAAAGGGGGTGGTTAATGATTGGTTGGTCGACTCATTAAAAAGGGAGGATTCATCCTCCTCAATTAATAGGGGGATTTAAACTTACCAGCTCTCCCTCATAAATTAGGGGGAGTAAAGGAGTTATTATTCCCCTCCCATTAATGAGAGTCCTCATGTGGATTCCACCACAATAAATCCCACATGGGAGGTTGGATATTGGCGGGCCCCACCACTATAACCTCTCATGGGGGGTTAGAATGTGGCGGTCCCACCAACATCTCCCAAGTACATCTTCTAACAACATTATCTGCACATCATTTGTTTATCAAAATAAAATAAATTGTTCACTTATTTTATTTTATTAACCCACGTAAAACCCGAAAAAACTAACTTTCATACCCGATCATCTACCATCGAGGTGAAAGTCTTCTTATGTGAAAACTCACGTTGTGAGTTCAATGGTGCCCTTGGATTTCAATTCCAAGCACCGGTTCAAAATATTGAAAAACCCACTTGTTCGTTTACTGAACGTACCCGAGATAAACATCAAAAATTGATTCTGCGCATACCGGGCCTCGGAATCAAGTTCCTTCAGAAGCCACAAACTCAAAAAAATTCCAAAGAAATTAAGAAAAAAATTTCCTTGAAATTTTCATGTCTTTACATTACTCCCACCTCAGGGTTTTACGTCCTGTAAAGCTAACCAAAAAAACTAGGGAAACTAAAGTAGGTACCGAGAACGCATCTGAGCCTCCCACTCCCATGTGCTCTCCGGGAGGTTCGTGTGCTGCCAGTGAAAGCGCACAAGACGAATCGATCGTACGCGTAGGACCTTATCTTATCGATCCTGAACCTCTTTTGGAACCTCGTGAATGTCTCCCAGTCATCGATGTACAGCTCTCCATGGTTGATGATGGTGGATAGATCATGCACACATCTCCTCAGCTGAGATACGTGGATGACATCGTGTACCCTGTGCATCTGAGGTGGAAAGGCCACAAGAATCATGGAGATAACCTGCCACCCCGACCAAATCACCGGAATCCAAGTTGAGGTGAGACTCGAATGAAAAGGTGGTCTCCATCCTTGAAATCCAGTGGTCTAGTATCCTATCAGCATAAGACTTCTGACTACTCTTTCCAGTCTTCATCCAGTCTACGATGATCTGCACCTTCTCTGGTAGCCTCAAAATGGGCGCACTGGTCAACCTCTACCTCAGCTTTTGAAAAGCTCTACAGGCATCTTTCTGACCAGACGAAGGGTTTCCCCAACTTCATCAATACTAAAAGCGATGTTTCATCTCTAGAGTAGTCTGGAACAATGATATGTCTGGCCAACTCTTGAGTAATAAACTACACCTTCTTATGCATGATTCTATCTTGTGCTAGATGGGGTTTCCATTTCACCGACCCAGGAAAAATCATCCCAACGTTTTACGTAAACCAAAAACTTTTTTCCTAATACAGTCAATATGTGTATGAACTGTAGTTGCCCAGTCCATAGCCAAACTAATGACTTAAGGCCTCGACACTTCCACCAAGAGGTTCCAACCGAAACTCTCACCTCAAGGGTCAGATCACACCATCGGCATAAGCATGATTATCATGTATCCTCCCAAAGGTATCTCTAGACATGAGGGTCAATTCAACGGATTAAACGGAAACTATAGGTCTGGGACAAGATTTGTAGAAGGAAGGAATGATTTTTATTAATGGCTATTGTAACAGCATCTAGTAGTAGACACATATCGTACCTAAAATCATTCCTAGAGCCCTTGGGTCACACTCCATGACCAAATGTAGCTACTCTCTTCCCCTTCCCTCCTTCTCCCTGAGCCTGGAGGGGACTACCATGGTGGGTGGTTGTAACATGCCAAAATGTACACTACCACATGATTCCCTCCTAGATCTGCTTCCATGTCTACTACTTTCAAGATTCATCTATCCTAAACACATCCTCTTCTTAAAAAATTATACACACCCATGTCTCTGAGACTGGCGCCAGTTTCGTGCTTTCCCACTGTTAACCTTCACTGGTTGTATCCACTCAGCCAACAAATTCTCCACCACAAAGGTTCTATATAGAACCCTAACATAAGTAGGAATGCATAGAGGAAAGGTGTTGGATTGAATGTCCTTAAACACACCTCTATCGGAAGTCTGAGCCCTGGAGCACTGATCGTATCGTAGTTATCAAGTAACAGGAACGATATGTATGCCTCAATGATTACTCAACTACTGACATGTCACCCTCCCGAAGACGTATATGCTCCAGAAAACTCTCATCCACCTCATCAAGCCAGTCCTTAGCCGCCTGTGAGTCGGGCTCACCTCGGAACCTGAGGGATATCTGATTTTGAAACACATGTAAGGAACTGACCCTACATGGGTCATCTACCGGTACTGCCCATTGAAACTACTGACTAACAGGTAGTGATATAGCTAGCACACTACCTGATGATACTAACTCAGACATCGGTCCATGTACTGAATCCTCTACACTAAGCGGACCAACCTCATGGTCAGACACTGGGAAACACCAGTAGCTAAGAACACCATTTTCTCTACTAGAGTCTAAAATAGGTGTATAACTCTAGAAATCACCTCAAACCAGTCCATTGCTACCTGAGAATTTGTCTTTCCTCGTATCCTCGGTGGCCTCTACTGCTGGAACTCGTACAACATGCTCTGTCAGCATGCATCGTCCGCTAGTACATCTTGTGGAATCTACTACCCATGAGGTGGTGGTGCTTCTGGTACACCACTAGAAAGTGACAAAAAAGAAAAGGTCTCTGCACCGGAGTCTCGTCGCTTGGTGGGCTGCCATCAGGTACTCTCTCGAAACTCCAACTGACTGTCTGCGTGGAGGAATCCTGAAGAGTTGCAACATAGTCAATCGACTAAACCGGGTGAGATGACCTGGTTTAGATGACTTAAAGAGAACTTTTGGAGACACACACACAATAATTGTTTTCATTCAATGAGTCATAAATCATTATTCAGAGTCCTGGTGTATGGATATGTCGGTTGCCGCACCAACACTGGACTCCCTGATCCGAAAACCACACTCGGTACCCTTAACACTTTTTCTTCACAGAAAGAAAATTTCAGAGTCCTATGTTATGCGGTAGAGTCGAATCCCTGGATACCAATTTTTCACAACCCGTTATTCGGGCTCGGGTGGTGACTATACCAAGCCCGCCTTCCATAGGCCAAGGGTTGGAAACTAGCACCAAATGCGTAAGTCCCGATAATAAGGGAAGGCATTGCCATTATGAAACGTAAACACAGTCAACCAGAGTACAAACAAAAGCTAACACTAATAAAACAATATATAAAAAAAGATGTTCTGGAATGTAAAGGGGTCCAGAAATACAAGCCCAACAGTAATGTACAATCTACAGACAAAACAACAGGATGGTGCCAAGATGCTCCAAGTTCATCCTCCGGAGTTCCTACCTAAAGGGTATGTATAGATGGACACCTCATCTCTCCACATATATTGGTCTCCTTCAGGAATCGTCTCGTCATGAAGTCCACCTCTGGGTACCGTCTCATCGTAATGTCCACATTCGGGAACCGTCTAGCTCTACAAGCCTCAATCATGATCACTACTGTCCGTCGTCTGTATCCAACACAAAGATGTGCGGTCATATCCCGTGCAGGGGTGATTATAACGATACTCAGTGGGGACCCCGAGACCCTCAAGGTCTCACTAAAACCAAAAAGGATAAACCATGAAGAAATATTACAATAGATAAGCTTTACTTAGGTATATGCCCATACATATACCTAAGTCATCACGTAACCCATCTCAGTAATGAGGTAAACACAAAAATCATTGACTCAGCTCAATCCTGGATTTTTATTATCGAAACCACAGCTTTTGGAGAACTCCTCCTCTATCGAGCGTAGTAGTCTTGTCACAACTCCGAGTTGCTACAGACTAGACTTAGACTGCTGAGGTACTCCCCTTGTTGAGTATTGTGGTTCTGCTTCCAAATATCGGGTACTCCATCCGGTGAGGGTATGCCGCCAAATACAGGGCACTCTCTCTAATAACCTACAGAGTCACTCCTCATTTCGAGTACAGCAGGTCTGCTGCCAACTACCAGGCGCTCCGTTTTCCATGGGGCTGCCTCCAAATATCGAGCACTCTGTCCACTGGGGTAACCGAATCACTACGAGTCGAATCGGTCAAGCAGCCGTCAGCTCTACAGCTACTCAGTCTCCGCACTCTGTACGCTCGTCTCTAGGAGGTTCTACCCCACGAGCTACTGGTCGTTACTTAAAAGTGTCAGGAATTCTCGTGTAGAAGTATCACAAAGGACCACCTCATTATAGAGGTCTCATATCGACAGATGATGCGTCAATCGGACGCCCGGTCTGTGAGTTATTAGCATTTCTGTTCCAGGGACCTGGTTGGATTTCGGGTACAATCCAACCTGGCCATACTCCAACTGCATCCAAACCTCTGGTTTAGTATTCCAAAAGAACCGTCTCATCATTATAAATCCAAAAAAGTCAACGGAACGTCAATTAGACATTCGGAACTCAAGTTATAAGTGTTTCCGCTCTGAGGGCTAGGTTGGTTTAGCGTTCAAACTAAACCATAAATACCCAAACATCACCGAAAACATGGGTGTAATATACCAAAACGACCATCTAGATCTAAGGAATCCTACACAACTGACGGTGCGTCGATCGGAGGTCTGTGGCTCAAGAAATGTCAGTTTAAGCGAAAACTATCCGAA
The DNA here is from genome assembly GCA_963277665.1 of Viscum album. Classification (NCBI taxonomy): domain Eukaryota; kingdom Viridiplantae; phylum Streptophyta; class Magnoliopsida; order Santalales; family Viscaceae; genus Viscum; species Viscum album. Next base: position 606,372,148 of record OY728129.1, on the reverse strand, counting down.
AATAGGGGGTCTGGGCCCGGTCTGACCCGACCCAACACCCCCTGGGTCGGCCCGAACCGGGTCGACCCGACCAGGGTTTAGGTCTGGCCTGGTAGGGCGCAAGCCGTCCTGGCTGGCGCGACACGGCCCGACACTAGCGGCCCGGAGCTGGCGACGCGGTGCGGCCCGCGTGGCCCACATGGTTGGCCTACCAGGCGGGGTGGCAGCGCCCAGTGGGGCCCTCCCTAGCCGCTGATTGGGGGGGTTACACCCCCCCTGGTTCTTTGAAACGGCTGGCCATGTTGGCAGGCCCTTGGGTAACTGCGGGACCCCTCAGGTCCTGCCTCTTGATGGCACTAGTGGTCGGCACAGTAGGCCGCCCATCCGGATCCGCCGCGGCCCCTGTAGCTCCAGCACGGCGCGACAACGCCGCACCCCTCTACTACGGACCACCCTGGTAGTGGCTCCTGTAGCTCCGACGCTGCTCGATGGTGCCACACCCCTCTGCCACAGCCCATTCTAGCAACAGTATGGCTCTGCAATGCATGACACGACAGTGTCGCGCCTTTGCAGTGACTCGACAATTATGCGCTGACGATCTGCTCATAGTCGGCCCGACGCCGGCCGGTTCGTCGCAGTCCGCCTCCATCATCCAGAAACAACAAATGAGAGGGGAAGGGTCAGACTTTGTTCATGCGGTCTGAGACCTTCCTCGTCAAGATTGTATAATGCGGCCAAATGAAACTCAATAATTGAAGAACGATGATGAATGGTATTAAAATGTGAAAATAATAACCCCTACCTTGTAAAACGGTGTTAAACGATGGTGAGTCATGGAAGATGAACATCGCAAAAGACAGACATCGTTCCGTCAAAGTCGGGAAGGAAGGAGCCGAGGTTGGAATCAGCGTTATTCAATCTTCATTCTTCATTGGTGGAAGAGGAATAATCATCAATTGTTGGGCGCCGTGCTTCGTTGCTAGCATTCCGCCGCTTGAAGAAGCCATCCAAAACTCATTCCCCCAGCCTCCTTTATATAGGAGTAGGAGGGTTCTTCATTGGCACACAAATCATAAATGGAGGATTTCTGACAGAGGGCTCCACCCAATTAATCCGCTGCGATGGCGCATTAAAATGGTGAGGAAGTCAAAAAGGGTGTTATTGGCCCTAGTTGTCCCCATAGAAGAATATCCTCCAAAGGGAGGATATTTCCTGGTGGGCCCCACCATTAATTAACCACACAAAAGAAAGGGGGTGGTTAATGCTTGGGTGGTCCCCTCATTAAAAATGGAGGTTTCATCCTCCTCAATTAAGTGGGGGATTTAAACCTAGAGGTTGTCCCTCATAAATGAGGGGGAGTCAAGGAGTTTTGATTCCCCTCCTATTATTGGGAGGTCTCGTGTGGTTTCCCCCATAATCAATCCCACATGGGACATTGGATCTCAATGGGCCCCACTACCGTAAACTCTCATGGGGGTTTCGGGTTTGGAGGTCCCTCCACCATCTACCAAGTAGAGCCTCTAACCACATTAGCTGCATGTCATGTGTTTAACAAAATAAAATAAATTATTCACTTTTTTTATTTTCTTAACCCACGTAAAAACCCCAAAAACTAACTTTCATACCTGATCATCATTCATTGAGGTAAAAGTCTTCTTAAGCGAAAACCCACGCTGCGTGTTCAATGGTGCCCTCAGATTTCAATTTCGAGTACCTTTTCAAAAGATAGAAATACCCACTCATTCATTTACTGAACGTACCTGAGATAAACATTGGAAATTGATTCCGGGAACAATGGTCCTTGTAATCAAGTGTCGCTAGAAGCCACATACTCCTAAAATTCCAAAGAAATTAAGAAAAAATTTCCTTGAAATTTCCGGGTCTTTAAAATACTATTGTCCAATATTATTATGATATAAAACTCTATTAGTCACTGATATATTTTTTGATAATTGTTTTTTTGATCTCAAAAAAATATATTTTCATTCCCCGTGTAATAATGAAGGGTATTATGTAACACACTTTCCATACTCATTGGATTGAGAAGGGGGGAAATTATTCTAACATTGTGTGATATCCCTAAGAAACTAATGATGATAATAAAATAAACATGACTAAGGGAATGTTATGGAAAAAAAATTCCTTAAGAACTCTTGCCACATATAAAAAAATATAAAATATGCATGAAAAAATAAATGATACCAGATAATATGACACATAACATGATGAAATACAAGTACCATAATATCAATAGAGTAGAATAGAACAGAATCAATATAGCTATGTTAATACTTGAAATATAAATAAAATGGCACTAAATTAGAACCATCCTAGACCAAGATATATATACTCTCAAACAAGATTATTATCAAACAAACCATGATGTCAATGACCACAATTAGATATGTATAATACATGACCCTTCCCAATTATTTAGTAGGAAACATCTCTAAATGCATGGGTATTCCAGAGAGGGGGGTGATTATAAAATGTGATAGAATTTTCCCAATAAATTTCCATCTCAAACTTTTAGGATAAGATTATGTTATTATATTTTATATAAAATAGAAGTTGAAAAAATAAATAAATTTTTTCAGTGGAAAATATTTCAGACAAAAAAATTAATCAAATAAATTCATCTACAACAACATTCACATTCATCGTGTTTTATCTATTCGATGTTCTATACAAACACATGCATGTATTAAAAAGACCATAACATCACTCATGAGCTATTATTAGACATTCACTAAGTCATAAAATGGTGATACCCACTTGTTCTTTTCTAGTTAACACTAAGCACAATGTTTGTCTCATAAAGGCCTCTTACAATGAAAAATTAATTAACACCCCCATAAATACAATGATTATCATCAATATCAAATATTTTTCAAAAAAAACATTTAATTTGAGATCCAAATCCATTTGAATCATTTAATTAAATCATATCATGATCATATTTCACAAATAAAATTTTCATATAACATCAAAATTAGGGTTTTCAAAATAAACTATTAATTATATTTCTATTAATAAAATTAACAACTTATTAAGATTCATAAAAAAGTTATGACATACTGGAGTGGAATAGAACGCACATACCTTCAGTATAAATTGTGTAAATTATCCTTTATGATTCCATGAACCAATATCTTCTCTCATTACCCATTTAGAATCCACAATGATCTAGTAAATAGAGTTCACAACCAAGAGCTCTGATCATACACATTGATGAGAAAAATAATGTAGATCCAAGAAGAGGATGAAGGAAGAGATCATAATAATTTATTCCACAAACCAAAAAAACTCAAATATTTGTTTCTAGGAATTATAGATGTCTAATATTTCTAGAGTGTTCGTAGGATATATATAAGTCCATATAAAGAATAAAACTGACAGAAATGATGATTTCAATGGGACCCAATTATTTATTTTTATATGAGAATTATCATTTTAAATTAATAAAAGATAACTTATATAAAAACATTTCCTTATTCATTTATCTTGGGAACCATGTTTTTATATGTAAAACCATTTTTTGGAATAAATATTTTTTTTACTGCATATAGATGTATTGAAACATCTATGATAAATCATTTACATCATAAAACCCCTATTTATATTGTAAATCATTGTTATATATTATTCTAGCCCTAAAATTTCCTGATAATACTTTTTATAACCTCCAAAAACAACCATAATCCAACATATATACTATAAAGATAAATCAAGAATCATAATATAATGGCATACATAAGATATAGGACGATAAATTCTCCCAAAAATTGTGATTCCCATCCACTTGAATCTTGATATAAACATCACCCTTAAAAATTTTAGGACACTATTCCAATATGATCTTTTTCTATTCCCCTTATTCCTCATAAATGAAAACATGCTTCTATAGTAATTGTACAAAGAAAATACATCTCTAACAAAGTTGCAATTTCAGTATATCTAGATAAAAACATGTTCATTGATAAACAAAGAATCATGTAAATTTGTAATTTGATCCCAAAAAATCATCGTCTATGGATCTTGATGATACAAGTTTAGTAGAATAACATTGGAGGTGTTATGAATTCCATTTAATATCAGTTATTACTCTAACTGTTATACAAAAGTGAAAACATGTTCTACAACTGTGAGTTTCCCCACATAAAGTGGTTCTAACTTCTGTTGTTTTCCCAATCATCTATAACCATGTTTTGATGATAATTTCTACAATAGATAGTCACTAACTTGAATAGATAATGTTTGGTAATGATAATCATCATATTATAGCTATATATTTTGTGTCATAGAAATCTATTTCTAGATTATTTAGATTTTCCTTAACATCTCATGCACAAGACCTAATCCAAACAAATATGTTTCCTTAATCGATACAAAATATAAAATAAAATGAAAAAGATTAACATGGAAATAATCATATAGAGGAATTTGTATTGTCACCTAGTTTCCATTTTAATAAGAATTCAAAAAATGTAATATGCCCTCCCTATGGATAACAGAATTCCATGCCACCCGTTAATAGAATGTATTACAATGTATAAATAGTGAATTCTTTCATAATATTTGTATATTGATTAAATTTTTTGTTATAGAGGATTGAATTTAATGGTCCTTTTTTAACGATCTCCAAAATTAAAAGCTGAAATGGGGGGTCTATATCAGATATAATTAATGTTGGAACAATATTTTACCACAACACATCTTGGATATATTTGGTTTTCAATCCCTCTATCGTGTTAGATTACCTAATAAGGATTATGTTTTTTGACTTATTACGATGATCTATAGATACCCATATATCATAAACTATATTTAATATTATCATTGAGCCTATCACATAATCCATCACATTATTCTTCTAATTCAATATTTTTATAGGCATAGATTGCAGTGTACTGTCGAGTCATTGATTCACATCCATGACATGGTATCATGTAATTTATTTTATAATATTGTGTGTAATGTTATATTCATATAACAATACAAGAAATAATCTTTCATTTCATTCAATATTTTCTAAAAAACCTTCCTAAAATCCCATTCTCGAATGGTGGTATTCCAAAAATAGTTTTCCTTAATATGTTTATGGAACTATAATTCAATTATGAAAATGTAGAAATGAGTTTACATCTTCTATCCAGTAATCAAAATTATACCATCCTTTTTGGTATTATATACTAGATAAATAATCATGATCTAATGTTTTATCTTCTTTTACCAACATTATTACATCCAAATAATGAATAAATATATAGAAAACTTCATAATCACCCTATTAAGCATAATCTAAATCAGTCATAATCATCTTTGTCCATTAATATGAGCTTCTAGGATTACAACAATAAACTATAATTACTCATTTAATCAATAAAATACTGCCTTTACTATGTGTATACAAAAATTTGAAATCTAACAACTAGACTTAATCTATCAATAATAGTTTCCTCAATATCATGTCTCTATGATAAAAAATTAAACTCATATGATTAGTGAAAATGTAAAATTATCTCCGCTGAAGTAATTACATAAGAAATTTTATAAATATAAAATACAAAACTAAATCTATATTATTCAAATGATAATTATAATCCATCACGAAAAACTTCCCCAAGTAATAGACCAATATATTATCTTGTGGTATAATAATTGATGCAGTATTTTATTCAAATACATTATAATAGACAACAATGTTATCATGTATCTTAATAATGACTAAGATGGATGCCATGTTGAGGTGGGTTTTAGTATTGAAAAATAATTTATAAAACTCATCATCACATATTAAAGGAAAGATATTGATTTCATGATTTTTTATGGGAGAATAAGTTATTTAGGAATCCTAAAATGTGGTGTTAACATATTTTTAATCATGGAATGCTAGAAATTTTAAAAAAAATACTTAATATTAAGCATGCATCTATCTATTTTCCCTCCCAGGGTCAAATGATATTCCTTCTTTGAAAATTCCATCCCTACGGTAATGTATTTTTTCAATATAAAATTCATACACATAATAGATATCTTAAAAATGATGATATCACGATTTACTAAGTTCTATTTCCATGTGTTCATTTTGTTAATTTATGCTTCCATAGTATAACAAAATATCATTAAAGATACAATAAAAAATACTGACCTACTATGGAAATTAAAATTCATCTTTATAATGAAATCATGTTCAGCATTCATCTTATCGAAAGACATGAAAACATGTTCCTAATGAAGTTAATGACTCTTAAATTCATTCATTGGAATATTCTCACTTATTCATTATGATAATGATATCCAAATAATAGATTAATATATTAGAACAAATTTGATCTAGTTAGTTTATTAAATAGATCATATATTCAATGAATATGATCAAAGATTTCAATAATTATATGATTCACCTTACAATAATATATATATAAATTAGAAGTAAAATATTCCTTAATTACAAATGAAACCCATGCATACCAAGGATATGTTCATGTTTTGATAGATCAATTATTTTCTAAATTTTCTAATTTTACCTTTAACTCTGAAAAATCATTCATATCTATTCTATAAGATTATATTCAAACCATGCATTATTACCTAAACTATAAAAAAATGAACATTTAGTGATATAGAACTCAACTTTTGTCAAGATTTCCCTATGCCGGTTCTCAATCTAATGAGTACAAAGTCTTTTGATTTTTGGAAGTTTAGAGTCATGCATGTTGGACTATAATGAGATAATATTTATGGTTGAATATCTTTGACCATAAACATTGAATCAGATTCCATAAAAAATATTGTGGCTAAAAATTACTTTAATATTCATTAAATATTTTTAAGGGGAATCTTGAGCCATGACTTTTAGGGTGACCAAATTTAAAACTTGTATCAATATATGGAGTTTCTTTTCCAGGAACGAAGATACCATTATTTGAAAAACTCGTAAGTGGAGTTGTATTATACAGGACCAACTGGGGAATATGCTGAATAACCAAATAATAGCATCTTCTGACTGACAGGCCTGTCATGTTGGAAACATATGAAAGGCCACCTAAGGGCATATACTGCGAAGTTAGGTAAAAAAGAGCTCTCTGACTTTTAACATTTTACTATTTATTGATAGGGGAAAATATGATTTGGGTGACACAAGACCATAATGGGTTGTTTTTTCCAAGGAAAGAAATTTATCAATTAAAAGGTCTATTTTAGACTGACATAAGTCATGAATAAGAATATAATTTCTATAAACATTGGGACTATGAGTAATGATTAAAATTTATCAGAAATTGGAAATTTCTGATATCATACTCTATTGTTTTAAGTCGTGCTGTGAGGACATTGTATTGTCATGTTTTATGCCATGCAGTGAGGACATTGTACTATGAAGTATTAATTCATGGTGTGAGGACATTGGATGGCTTTAATTTAAGGGCTTTAGCTCTGACTAAATGTACGAGAAAAATCTCACAAATTAATGATAATTTTTTTGGAAACATACTATCATATTCTAGTATGGAAGTGAAAATTGTAAACTCTGATTTGGGAATTTCTGAAACGAAGGAAGGATATGGGAAAAGGTCTAAAAGCATTATAGGAGGTATTTTCCCATAAAAAAGTTACTATTATTTGAAAAACCCGTTATGGGGCTATTTTATGAAGGGAAAACTGTGTCATATGTTGCATTTCCAAATAGTGGCATTATTTGACTAACATGCCTGTTATATATGAAACATATGCAAGGCCACCTAATGGAACGTATAGCATATTAAAAAAAAGAGCTCTTATATGTTTGACGTTATATTGTTAAAAGTCGAAGAATGTTTATGAAGATTCAAATTTTCTGAAGCATAGAGTTTCATTTATGATGAAAGGTACCTGAATTTGGAAAGGGTGTTTCCATCCAAGAGTGTCCAAAGAATTGGTGGAATAAGACTATTACAATGGTCTGTCCCTAGTGTAATAGATATGGTGTTTGTAGTTTTAGTTTATACTACTAGGACCAGAAATGGATACAATATATAATATGTGTCCAAGTGATTTCAAGGTTATTTCATATTGTATTGAACACATGGTGAGGGAAATGTGTAAACCATGGTCTTGAAGGCTTTCAGATTGTGAGAATGATAATGGGACAAGTATACATGAATGAATATTTTAAAATATATATTATAGTATATTTTCATCAAATATTAAAGGGGACAAAGATACTATAACCAAGAATGAAGTTAACATTATTTGACAAACCTATTATGGGGGTTATATTATGCAGAGCCGGATAGGGAATATGTTGCATCGCCAAATAGTGGCATATTTTGACTAACATTTCTTTTATGTTGGAAACTTATGAAAGGACACCTAAGGGAACATTCTTCATAGTCATGAAAAAGAGTCCTCGAGTATAATAAACTCAGTCACCAGAAACCATAAGAAAGATTATGATGATTTGAAAATATTAAACATTAAGAGTATGAAATATGGAAATGGTTAATGTTTAATGCATATGGGAAATATTTGAACCAATATTGTATATGAGTTTGATATCCATTACATTGATCTGACTCATATGTAAAATGAAGAATTTATTTGTCTCCTTTAAATTAATATGGTGTTATACCATTTTATGTAATGCAGTGAAGAAATCATCATCCCCAAAAATGAATTGAGATACATTACTTATAAAAAGAATAATCTTATCTAATTCCTAATATCACATGAGCTATGCTTGGTGCGAGAAACAAGGAGTGGTAAGGGTCTATTTTATAATACAAAGTTGATGAAAATTAATGAATATGGGTATTATATTTCTATACAGTTTAATGTCATGCGGTAAGGATGAAAATGAAATGATATGAACAGAAAGACATATTATAATTGGATTAAGGGATAAAACCCAAGTGTCAATATATGCCTTGAGGGGGAATGAATCAATTCATAAATAGTTCTTAAAACATTATCTATGAAGATTTTATTTTTATAGAAGAAATAAAGGGGTTTTTTTATCACGGTTGGGCCCAAGAGTGGAGATCTAGGCATCTTTGTGTATCTCAAAATATATGAGATTCATGACATATGTAGTTCTTTAAACAATAATTCCTTATTCTACTGGAGCGTAACATGAATAATGAGGGATTATGACATGTTATGAGAGAACAATATATCATAAGACATAAAATGGTATAAGAACCAAATCATATATATTAAGGAAACACTATGTATAGATCAGTGTAGTTTTATGACTTACAGTAAGGACATAGTACAATTCATTTTAAAGCCTTATAGTGAGGACTACTTGTAAAAAACTACATAAAGTATTTCTTCAAAAAATATCTAATTGGTTGGAGTTGTGATAAGCTCTCCATCCATTGAGATTAAGGCATAGGCTCTATTTGAATAGGCCTTATATATGGAAAATGGTCATTCCCACATTGGCTCAGGTTTTGGAGGTTTATTTCCGGGTATCATTGGACTCGTGATGACCAATAATAATTATCCTTCATTTAATGAAAGAAGGTTAAAATTCTAATTAAAATCTCATGTAATTTTTTCTGATAGACTTCTAGATATTGCAACGTATGCAATCTGTTCTTGTTAAATCTTTCCAACTCGCCAAAATGTTTCGGAGATCTTTAATATTTGGAAAACTTATAACAGATTACAACTCTATATTGTGTAAATTGTATTTCAATTATAAAAACTACTTTGGTTCCATTTACTAATGAATAAGGATTTGCTTGGGTAGTAGTATGGTTAGCTGTCTGATCATCCCATAAAGAATTCAAATGTTTATCAGGACACGATTTCTTATCTTTATCCACCATCTTCTAGAGTATATTTGATACGGTCTTTTTGAAGGCCTTTATCAATCCATTGGCCGATGCATAATATAGAGATGAATTCTTGGACTTGATATTATGCTCCGAAGACAACTTTTTTACATCATCAGAACAAAAATTGGTGTCATAGTCTGTGAAAATATTATAAGGGACACCAAATCTGGTGATGATATTAGTTTTCAAAAAAATACAATGATTTTGGCTCCAACTTCCTTGAGAGGTATTGCCTCATCCCATTTAAAGAATATATCAGTAGCAATGAGAATATACTTTAACTGATTAGTCATGGATGGAGGATAAGTCCCTACTACATCCACTCCCCATGTAGAAAATGGCCAATAGTATTTAGATGTATATAGTAATGATGGGGGTTGATGAATGAAGTTGGCATGAACTTGAGAGGGATACATGTTTTTAGAGAAATCTATACAATCCTTATTCATTAAAGGCCAAAAGTATCCAAGCCTTCAGATCTGATCAGAGAGTCTATGCCCAGATTGGTGGGCCCTATAAGCTCTTGAATGTACTTTATTCACGATAGATGTAGTCTCTTATCCATCAATACATCTGAAGATAATTCAATCAAAACCTTTCTTGTAAAAGAACTTTTGGCTGTTTGGACTATCATGAAATGTATAATTGGCCACTCATTGCAAGTGTTGTTCTTTATATTCCCTATCTGGTGAAATTACCCCATTTTGAAGAAATTCAATGAAGGATGTTCTCAATCCCATGGTATGACCATATGTTTCAGAAATAGAGAAAATATCATTAATTTCCTCTATTATGGTTTGAACAAATAGTGAGACCACATGACGATGTGTTATGTTGATAACTGTCTCGTCTCGAATTCGATCTTCCAAGGTTGTAGCTGCATTACAAAGTGCATATTCTTATGGATTTTTTGATCGCGGGATAGAAGACAATGTCATCTATAAGGTAAATGTTTCCATTAACCCTGTGACATAATCACACAATGGAATTAATTCTTCTTTTCTAATAGAATATTCTCCATTTATTTGTTAGATTACTAATTCTGAATTACCTTTTACATTTAAATGATCCATTTGGACATGAAAGGAAAATTCCAAACCTATGATGAGAGCTTGATATTCTCCTTCATTATTGGTACCACCTTCCGATAATACGAACGAATAAGGAAATAATGCCTTTTCTGGGGAAATAAAGACAATTCCAAATCCAAACTTGTTGAGTTTAGGGTTTCCCATTATTTTTCATGTTGGTCTTCTAGAATAACCATCAAAATAAATTTCCCATATTTGGGAATTATATTTAATAGATAATATCTCTTCATCGTGAAGTTCATTATTAAATGATGTATCTTCCACAAATGGATGATCAACAAGAAAGTCAGCCAGATCTTGGAATTTTATTTCCTTTTTAGGTACATACTAGATATAAAATTGTTTAAAATAACCACCCATCATGCCATACATCTTGAACTACTATAATTAGAGGTATTTTCAATGTGCTATTTATGATGGGATCCTCTAGCAAATTGGATTTAGCGATGGGGCCCCGTCGCAAATTGCCCGTCGCATAAAACTACGTCACAAATAATCTTATGATTATATACATTATATATATAAATAAAAATCTCATGACGGACCGTAGAAAATACTATTTGTGATGGGGCAGTTCCTTATCGCAACTAATTTTTTGATTATATACATTATATATATAATAAAATATTTCGATGGGCCAGTCGCTAATACTATTTAGGACCAGACCTTCATTCTGTCGCAAATAATATTAATAAAAAATTATATTCAGATTATTTGCGATGGGATCACATCACAAAATATCATTTTACAAATACTAAACATAAAAAATAAATTATAAAAATTTTGATTAATGAAAAAATTATATTAATATTATTAAAATAATAATAAAATAAAAATTTATTAATATTAAAATAAACAGACAGTAATGAAATATAATACTAAAAAATATATATTTAATAAAAATAATATTAATAAAAATTTAATATTAAATTTATTAAAATAGTAAAAAAGTAAAAAAATATTACAATTATTAATATTTACAAACAAGATATAAAAAATTCAGAAAATTTAATTCTTATTAGTAAAATTAACAAATATTAAAAAATATAATACTAATAGTAAATAATAAAATATTAAAAAAAAATTAAATTGTGTAATATTTTTACTAATATAAAAGACATAAAATGTAAATAGTTCATATTATAATAAATCATAAATTCAAATGTTTTTAAGATAAAAACCACTAGGGGTCATCTTTTGGAGGAGGTGGAGGAGCTGTAGATGGTGGTGGTGGAAACTCCATCCCAAAACTACGACTTAGATGGCTTATGTACTCCATCTTATCGTGATACTACTGTTGCTGCTGGAATCGATGCATATCCTCCTCATTCTTTAGATGATGATGCTATTGTTGTCGCCGACACATATCTTCATGCAGCTTCTGCAATATCTCTATAAGCACGGACTTAGATCGCAATTGCTCCTGATACTGTGAGGCAGAAGATGATGCCACTCCACGAGATCCTCTTGAGCTGGATGTTGACATCACAACTATACCATAATAAGAACCAGGAGTCAAATGAGATCCGATACAAACTACTCGACCTTTCCCAAAGCCATACGGTGTCGCCCGCATCCATGTCGCCTCATCGAAATGGTGGGCACTAGTCTGCTCAGTCATCTCATAGTGAATCTCAGCCAGTGTCTATGTTGTTGGAGCCTTATTTGAATCATTCAATTCCAAGTTGAAATTAAAACGGTGAAAATATTATATTCAATTAATTATCAAACTGAAAAAATAATACAATCCAAAATCTGAGGTTGGTGATCACCTCTAATCTCTCCAGTGGTTGGATCATTGTACATCCTCCGATAAACATTGAACTCTTTAATATTGGGATGCACGACTGCCTACAGAAATATAAAATAAACAGTTTATATATAAATTTATATAGAATATTTAAAAAATATACTTACCAGATGCTCTCTATCCATACTAAATGTACGACTACCTGCTCAATGTGTCACCTCATGCCTCCCCCGGTTCTGATGTCCCACTGAAGATCTACTCTGAACTCCACCATCCAAATAGTGTAAACATAATCCATCCCAAACGTGAGATTAATTTTACTATGGTCGGTGGGCTCTACATGTCTCATCAAATTTGGTCACTCATTCTTTCTTAATGGTTGTTCTTCTCATATTGTGTAAAAACGGATAGAAACGGTCATGCATAGACACCTGCCATGTCGTGTGGATAGTGTCACGCATGCTATCATCAATAGGAAATCATAAATCCTAAAAATAATTTATAATATCAAGTTTTTAATAAAATAAATTTCAAAATAAATATTCATTATTTATGTACCATCCAATGATCGAACATGTCAGCTCTCACATCAATGAGAATCTGTTCCCATGTGTTCCATGGATGAGAAAAATAATTGCCCAAGATAGTAATCCCCTATCCAATAGCATAATGTGAAAAAATATGAAAAAGAAAAAAATAATCAAACAATTAGCATATATATAAATATATTAATGAAAGCTATCTAAAATATACAGGTTACCATACCTCTGTGTGCATAGATCGTTGCCAATATGTGGACGTCACTGGGGGATAGTGTCAAGAATCCTCAATCGTGCATGATCGATCCCCCTATAAGTACCCCTTAAACTGTTAGTAGGATGAGGGTCTGATGGTCCACAATCCCCCTCAGCCAAAGGTAGATCAGCCTCCTGCAACTCGCAAAATAGAGCAGGATCCATCTAAAACACAAAATGATTATTTTTAGCAGATAGTTGAAAATAATTATTATGTATAGATATATATTAGTTATGATTATAACTAGAATTTAACAATGTCAATGTCTATATAAATCCCCATATCCATAGTTTTCCATGTCAATGTCTTCATATTCCTCCCCATCATCATCATTATCCGTATGAGTTTCAGTTTCATTATCTCTTGTCATTTCAAATTCATTTTTAACATCATTAACAGCTTCATCATCATCGACCCTTAATTGTAGAGTGTCATTATCGATATTCATGTATCTTTGAGAAAAAGATGTATTTTGAGTAGTCTCTTGAAAAATTTCAATTCCTTCATCTTCAAGGGAACCAAATTCAGTTAGATTAAACTGATTATCCCGAGTTTTCATTTTTATTATGCTCTACCATTCACTCAAGCATCTTGAAATATCACAGTACATTGTATAATAAATTTGATGTCCTTGTTGAGCCAGTGAAAGTGGTTTATTTACTATAATAAGACTTTTATATTTAATATCGATGGTTCTATGAGTCTAATGAACATGCATGTCTATCTCAGTATCCAACCACCAAGAGTTAAACATCATTATGTAATTATGTCCTATATAACACAGCTCAATAAATTCATCCAGAATTCCATAAAATTCAACTTTAGATTCTCTATGATGTGATCCTCTCATGCTAACTCCACTGTTCATTGTTTTTTTATTCCCCATATGCACGTGTATCAAATCAAAAACCATTCACCACTTATGCATTATATGATTTTACCATTTTGGATGGTGGATTACTCAATATACACAGTCTCTTATAAATTTTATCACTATGTTGAGACACCAAAAAAATTAAAAACAATTATTAATATGATAAATAATAAATGGACTTAATATTAAAACATAAATAATTTATGTTACCAGTTTTTGAAACCATTAACAAATTTTTTTTTCTACGTTCTTCAAGATAAACTACTATAATTTGTGGAAGTTGTTTCTTGATATGGTTATCATATAACATAAAAACAAAATAAGTTTACATACTATAACATAAATTATAGAATATGTGAAAGAAGCACTCACAGTACAAATGATGTCATTTTTTCACAGTTGAGCAGAACATATGTATGAGCTCTGTGATATTCATTATATGAAAGCCATCATTCATGAACTCCACCGAAACAAAGATTTGGATGGCTAAAAACTAATAATTTATTTTCCATTTGGTCATTAACATTCACCTTGTTTCATCCCATGTGATTATTTTTTGAGGGATATTCACATTAAAAATAATTAGAGTGGAAAAAAGAAATTTCCTCTTGGAAATAAGCTTCAGTAATTGAGTCTTCAACTGTTGCATTGTTACATAGATTTTTTTTTTCAATTTCTGCATGTGTCTCATTAATGGGTACATCCATCAAAACTGTACTTGACCTCCCCATTTAGATTCATATGTCAAATTTAATATTAGTTGTTCCATTGAGTCAAAGAAAGTTGGCAGAAATATTTTTTCTTCTTTACATTTAATTACAGAAAAATATTCATCCAGTTTTCTTAGCACATTGTATTCTCTTGTCACGTCACAAGTGTCTCAAAAAAATATGATATGTCTATTATCAAATCCGAAATCATAGAATTCAACAATCCTCTAAATCCAATTAGTATAATTATTTCCATTATAACATGACAATCATGACTTTTTAATCTGGTAATATAACCATTCTTAACACATCTGCCAAAATTGGAAACATGGAAACCTGGAAGTCTCAAATCGACATTCCACTAACAACATAGTAAGCGACTCTCTTTGGACAGTGTATAAGATACTTTTGGCTGCATTAACCTCAGTGATCTGACATTTTCAAATAGATTAGGTTCTAGTCACCTGCATATTTGGGAAAGATCTAATCGTACCTTTACAGTATTTTTGGTCTTACCTTGTGTTTCCAAAACTGTATGAAATAAATTAACAAAATAGTTCTTCTCAATATCCATGACATCTAACATTTGGTGGACCAAAAAATCAGACCAATATGGAAGATCCCAAAAAATGCTTCATTTTATCCAATTATGTTCTTTCCCAAGTCCATGAATTTTCTATTGGTTTACTATTGGCCCAAATGTGATGGGATGTAATGAAAATACAACTGAATATAACTCTGTTCCAAAGATCATCTGTGGAGGGTCATCCCTTTCAATTGTATCTTTTTCTAAATGATATTTGTTCCTCTGAACAGGATAATCTGTTGGAAGAAATCTGCAGTAACAGTCAAAATAGAAATATTTTTTCCACTGACCAACATAAAGGCTTTGTTGTCTTTCATACAGTAAGGACATGATTTCAGGCCATGTGTAATCTTGCCTGATAACATGCCATATGTCTTAAAGACATTAATAATCCACATCAATGCAACTTTTAAAATGAAATTTTGTTTGACATCAACATCATATGTACGAACACCATCAATCCACAATGCATTTAACTCATCAATCAATGGTTTCAAATCAACATCAATATTCTTTTTTGGATGTCATGGGATTAATAAGTTCAAAATGATATAGGGATCTTTCATCAACATCCATGGAGGTAAATTATAAAAAGTTATAAAGACAACGAAATATGAATAATAATTACTATAAGAACCGATCGGGAAGAACCCGTCAGTTGAAAGACGAAATTGCTTGTTTTGGGAATCTAAAGAAAAATATAGATATATACACTCAAAGTGATTCTATGAATCACCATCAGATGGATGATTCGAGATTTATCAGTTGAAATCTTGGTTTTGTGCCATGACATCATTGACAGTGTTTTCTAAGAGATAAATAAATACTTCTACCTTGGTGTAAGGGGAAATATCTAAACTGTTTTACTAGAATCAATCTAGATATCCCTGGTGGAGCTTTTTTAAAGCTCGATTATCCACATGTGGGACAATTATCCAACAAATAATTTTCACAAAAATATAAGATGCAATCCATTAGACATGCATGAATCTTCCGATCACTAAGGCCCAGATTATGAACTATCCTCTTGCTCTCATAGTAATTTGCAGGAAACACATTTCTTTTAGGTAATAATGTTTTAACCAAAGAAAATATCTGATCAAAATAGTTGTTTGGAATTAAATTATCTGATTTAATAGCAATAAATTTTTAATACACTTCTAATATGATTATCTTGAAACTATAATATAATGCATCCTTAAAATACCTCAATAACTCATAAAATTTAGATGGTTCCAACTCAACAGAAAAATCAATATCATCTTGAGTTTCAGTTTGCTAAACAGATGGACCTGCAACATCATGTACTTAATTTTGAAACTATGATGGATTTAGAATCATGTTATTAGTATTTTCTCTAGAACCATGTTCTCTATGTTAATAACAAAAAACATAATCTAGTTGAAAACAAAACTGTAAGAGATATCCCCTAACCTTGTCAAATGTGTCAAAAGTTGACAGAGCACATTTTATACAAGGACACTTTATTGTTCCATCTAAAACATATTTTGGTTTTAATTATGAAAATTATAAGAAAGATTCAACACCCTAAATATTCACTAGATTTAAACCAGAACCTTTTGGATTTCTACGCCAATTTATCCAAGCATGATCATCTAATAATGATTGTTGTCGACTTCCTTGTTCCATATTTTTCGAAAAGAATATAAAATCATAACTATTTTTTGATTAACTTGAAATTATAATAACACTATCTGAAATAAAAGATAAATAATTACAACTACTTCTTAATAATTTACATTACATATGGGAGAAACAATTACTAGTGGATTGACGTCACCTATTTTGTCTGA
Source organism: Viscum album (assembly GCA_963277665.1). NCBI lineage: Eukaryota > Viridiplantae > Streptophyta > Magnoliopsida > Santalales > Viscaceae > Viscum > Viscum album. The sequence continues at coordinate 606,354,725 of OY728129.1, read as the reverse complement.
AAACTAATCTTCTTACAACTGTCAATATTTGAACACATTATAAAAAATGTGGTCCTACGAATTCACATTCAAACTCAAGCATACGATATTGGATATGATTACATATAAGCATACTTTTCATAATGTTTTGAGTTGGTGAAAGTTGAAAGGAGAAGAGTCATTGATAAAAAGAAGTGTTGTCAATCCACTTGAAATTTTGCCAAGTTATAACAAGTTATTAAAATTTATTAGAATTGAGTTTCTTCCTAATTGTTACTAATTGTTTCTAATTGTTACTAATTGTTAGTATTTCATACTATTTAATACTATTTCTTACTATTTCTTAATATTTCTTATTATTTATTTCTATTTCTCACTAATTGTAACGAATTCTTACTAATTGTTACTAATTATTAATAATTTTAACTAATTCTTACTAATTGTTACTAATTATTACTAAATTTTACTAATTCTAACAAATTGTTACTAATTATTTCTAATTCTTACTATTTCTTACTAATTCTTACTATTTATTACAATTTCGTACTATTAATTACTAATTATTAATAATTATTCCAATTTATTGATAATTATTCTTGATTATTACTAATTATTCTTATTTATTATAATTATTAGTATTTATTACTAATAATTACTTATTATTACTAATAATTACTATTTGTAACTAATTATTACTAATTAATCCTAATTATTACTAATTATTACTAACTATTACTAACTATTGCAAATTATTACTAATCATTACTTATTATTACTAATTATTACTAATTATTACTAAATATTACAAATTATTACAAATTATTACTATTTATTACTAAGTATTACTATTTATTTCTATTTATTACTAATTATTCATAATTATTATTAATTATTCCAAATTATAACTAATTTTTAATAATTATTACCAATTATAACTAATTATTACTAATTACTACTAATTATTACGAATTATTACTAATTAGTACTAATTATTACTAATTATTACTAATTATTACAAATTATTACTATTTATTATTAATTATTACTAATTATTACAATTTATAACTAATTATTACTATTCATTACTATTTATTACTAATTATTACTAATTATTACTTATTATTACTAATTATTACTAATTATTCCAAATTATTAATATTAATTACTAATTATACTAATTATTTTTAATTATTAATAATTATTACTATTTATTACTATTTATTCCTTTTTATACCTATTTATTCCAATATATTCCAATATATTCCTATATATTCGTATTTATTCCTATTTATTTTTATTTATTCAAATTATTCCTAATTATTCTAAACTATTCTTATTTATTCCTAATTATTCCTAATTATTCCTAATTATTACTAATTATTCATATTTATTCATATTTATTCCTATTTATTTCTATTTAGTACTATTTATTACTAATTATACTTAATTATTCCTAATTATTTCTAATTATTTATAATTATTCATAATTATTCTTAAGTATTCCTAATTATTTCTAATTATTACTAATTATTACTAATTATTACTATTTATTACTATTTATTACTATTTATTAATATTTATTACTATTTATCGCTATTTATTACTATTTATTACTATTTATTACTAATTATTACTATTTCATACTATTTATTACTAATTATTACTATTTATTACTAATTATTACTAATTATTACTTTTTATAATGAATTATTACAAATTATTCCTATTTATTCATATTTTTTACTATTTATTTCTATTTATTTTTATTTTTTCCTATTTAATTTTATTTATTACTATTTATTACTAATCATTGCTATTTATTGCTATTTATTACTATTTATTACTATTTATTAATATTCATTAGTATTTGTTACTAATTATTCCTATTTGTTACTATTTATTACTACTTATTCTTATTTATTCGTATTTATTACTATTTATTCCAATTTGTTGCTAATTATTTCTATTTATTCATATTTATTCATATTTATTACTATTTATTACTATTTATTCATGTTTATTCCTAATTATTTGTATTTTTACTATTTATTACTAATTACAACTATTTATTACTAATTACTGCTATTTATTACTAATTACTTCAATTTATTACTAATTATTACTAATTATTGCAATTTAATACTAATTATTATTAATTATTCCTATTTATTATTAATTATTACTATTTATTCCTAATTATTACTATTTATTTATAATTATTACTATTTATTCCTAATTCTTACAATTTATTCCTAATTATTACTATTTATTACTAATTACTACTAATTATTACTAATAATTTTTAATTATTACTATTTATTACTAAAATACAGATAATAAAAAAAATTTAATCAAATTTAATTACAACTAATCAACAATAATTTAAATTAATATAAAAAATTTTAAATAACTTCTCAATTAAATAAAATATAAATAGCTTTAAACTTGATCTCTGATTGATGTATGCACCTTCACAACTTCTCCATAAAAAAATTAATTATGAGAAATTTTCACTCTAAAATTCAAGTTTAGAGAGAGAGAGAGGATGTAAGATATGAGAGGAAGAGAAAGAAAACGGATCTGGGTATATATAGATTAAATTAATTGTGATAGGACTAGATGCGACGAGCTTACCGTCGCAAAAGGTACTTTTTGCGACAGGGCCCATCGCAAATAACTTTGCCCGCATTAATTTCTGTCGGTAGTTAAAAATATTTTTGTGATGGGGTGCATCGCCAAACCTGACATGTTGACACACCTTTTGCGACGGGACAACATCCTGTCGCAAAAACTCATTTATCGACACCGGTATTTGCGACATGTCCCGTCGCAAATACCCTCAGAGAAACACACTAATTGCGATGGGGGGATCCCCCATCGCAAATAACCTTCCCGTGCTTTGGCGTGCATCCCACGCCAAAGCACGCATCCTGCGACAAAGCGCGCATTACCTTTTGTGATAGGATCAACCCCCATCGCAAATAACATCTACAATGGACTATTTGTGATGGGAACTAATCCCGTCGCAAATACCCCATCATAAAAGACTGTTTCCCGTAGTGTTGTAAGCATAGGCAGACTAAGGATGAATTTTAGTGGATTATTACGAGACACCAATTGGACATCATGATGTTGCCGGTAATGCCCCAACTTGTGAACTGTAATGATTAACGTCAGTAAGCACATTTCAATACATAAATACCATGTTTCCACATCAATCATAGTTCAACTGACAATGTAAATGTTGTTTTCATTCCCAACATCATTATTTTGGGCGACAAAGGCACCTAGTGATCTCTCTAAAGTCATCACCTAGAGAATAAGTGGTCTTCATTCAATAGGTGGCAATAATACTAGTGGACTCAACAGATATTTCATGAAGGTATTAAATGCTTCTTGGAAAACATTTATCCGTTGGTAGGTGACTCTTTTCTTCATTATTCTGGTGAAGGGTAAACACTTGTATTCCAAATTGGTGATAAAGCACTGAATATAAACCAAATGTCATTGGAGTCCTCTTAATTATTTCAAATTTCGAGGAGGTGACATACCAAGGAATGATTTTGTTTTCTCTGAATCAACTTTGATATCATGATGGAATACAATGAAGTCGAAGAATATTCGTGAGGTTACCCCAAAAGCACATTGCAAGGGGTTTATATTGAAACTGTTTTGTCGATGTTTATTGAATATGGCTTCCAAATCAGCCAAGTGATTGGAACGTTGTCTGGATTTGACCACTGAATAAACCATATAACATTCAACAAATTTCCCTAAGAAGGGTTTTAAGATATGGTGTATGGGATGTTGGTATGTTGCACCTGCATTCTTTAAACTAATGGGAATTAACCAATAGAAAAACACACATTGAGGGGCTCTAAAGGCTATTGATTCTTCATCTTTCAGAGCCATACATATTTGATTATACCAATAATATCCATCCATGAAGGGAAGATCTTTATAGCCAACTTTTAAATGAATTTGATGTTACGTAATCCTGACTGGAAAATCATATTTATGACATGGCCGGTTAAGATCTTCGAAATCAATGATGACTCTAATGTTACCATTATTCTTTTTCACTGGGACAATATTGTCCAGCCATTTGGGATACTAAACATCCCAAAAAATATTAGACTTTATAAGATTATCAACATCAGATTCAATTTTAGAGGCATGAGTTGGGTGTTTTCTCTTTGCTGGTTGCATAAATCCATGATGTTCTTCTAGAAAACCCAAATAATGAGTGGATATATCAGAATTATGACCTATAATTTCTGTATAATTCAAAGAAATATATCTATATGTTGCTTTAGAAAGGAAGTATACACCTATTGCTCTTCAGAGGTCATGGTCGCACTAATTCTATTGATGCGTGGATCTTCTTCTGTCCCATGATTTGTTTCTCTAAGTTTATCCATGGTGGTAGAAACACCTTCATAAGATGATAGGTGAGCATCCCCGAGATCTTGATCTTCTTCGTCATTATGTATTACCTCTCTTTTTTCCACTTGAATTGTAGATGATGAGGCTAAACGTCCATTGTTAGGGGAGAAATCAGTATTTGAACATCCGAATGAATAGACCACCATATCTGACCCTACAGATGAAGAAGAGTGTTCCTGTGGTTATAAAGAGGGATTGATGGATTGAAAATAAACATCTTTTTCTTCATCTAGGATTACCACTATCTCCTATACTTTAGTTTATGAAGTAGAGTGTTGTTGTAGTTTAGTAGATGAGATTAAAACATCTCCATTCATGCTTTCATCATTTCCTGGTGTATCATTAATTTCACTTATCTTGTGAGGCTCAATTATAGTAATTGACATTATGGATGTTACAAGATGAGTCTTTAGGTTTGGTTTTACCCTTTCAATTTGATTTGTTGTTAACACATAATTTGTACCCAAATGTAGGAATGGATTTACTGGGATCTTTTCCAGTCCATTTGGTGCATTAACCCTAGTTCTCTCCTTTATCATGGGTTATGTTACATTGGTGTGATAAAACATTGCCTCAGTGTATTGAGATTCACATGTATTGAATGGAGCCTTATCACCATATAATGTTCTTATTTGACATTGAAATATTATTTCAGTTATTGGTGGTATGACGATGATATGGCTGCATGTTGATTCAACCAAGGCCTTCCTAGTTGAATATTGAAGGTTGTGTCCTGATGAACAACCAAGAATTCTGAATGAGACACAAGATCTCCAAACTGAGTTTTGAGTGCAATATCGCCCAGATGATCTTGTTCATTCTTTTCATATCCTTGCAACATTATTTATGAAGGAGATATGTGTGATTCAGTCATACCCAATCGACGAAGTGTACGAATGGGAATGAGGTTGAACCAGGATCCATTATCAATGAAGGCTCATCGGATATATTTGTTATTGACCATGCCAGAAAAATACAAAGGTCTGATATGACCATGAACACCATCATCTTCATCTTCATCTGTAAAAGTTAGTACTAAATGGAATTCTGCAGAATCATTCTCTATAGGGTAAACCTCAACAGCAATAACATCGGTTTCAAATTATTAAGGACTTAACAACGGCTAAATGGGGGCATCTCAAAGAAATTATGACAGATTCAAAGAATTAAAAATTTATAACTTGGTCAGGACATAGGCTATTTGTTTCACGATATCATACATTTGGCCCAAAGTTATATGATTCCCAGCATAGATATGTGGTTTTTCAGGTGATTTGGAAGTTGATGATTCTGATGTAGATGTACACTGTGTCGGAGCAGAAGCTAGAAATATGATGGATTTGGTAAAATAGACTGACTAAGTCTATTCATTTTTCAAGAAGAAGATGGTGTGGATTCTAATTGGTCTTCCAAAATAATTGTGTCACAACCGAACATGTCTTTCATGGAAGAAACTCCTTGTTTTTATTGACCCCACTGAAGGTCTCTTCCATGAGTTTCAACCAAATATATGGTTCGAGCAGGGGTATAGTTAAAATGGTAGTTTCATAAATTCTCATGTCTTCCCTTGTAGAGTCGACCTTGGCCCCTTACTCTTGTTCCCCAATTTGGTACTAGAAATTATTTCTCACTATCATCAGAATCACTATTGGCATACGGATCCGTTAAATGAATAACATTACAAAAACCAAAGTTGAATTCTTTATCTAACGAAGATTCTTATTGGCAGTTTAATTCTTGTTGTACCAATTAGCAAGTTGGTGCTCGTGGTTTTGAAACAGATGGTAGAAAACATTCCAGGGTCAACGACAGCTTTGTCCTTGACATGAGCTATTCTTCTTATGACTTCCCTTTGTCTTTATGAAAACCTTTTTTTATGGAGTTTCCTTTTGATAAATATGGTTTTTCTATGGAATGAGTGGAAGAAGACACAATTGGTTGTTTCAACTGTATTCTTAAAATAGAATTATTCTGGTTTATCATTTTCCTGATCATCCAATAATCATATTTTTGTAGATTATTACTTTTCTCCTCTTTTCATTCTCTCTCTTCTGTTGATTTGGTAGTAGTAACACTTACTCTTTGTGCTGATGAATTTTTCAATTTCACTTGTCCAGAGTCTACTATATTTTGATGAAGGTATTTGAAAACAAATCACTCTTGAATGGGGTGTCCCATCATCTCATGAAAGGGAAAATAATTTGTACAATCTTCATCTCCATATTTATTTGGATTTTTTGACATTGTCAACTGAAGCAAATTGTTTTCAATGGCTGAGATAAAGTAACCAAGAACTTGTTTGTTCCTGAAAAAATAAACCTTATTCTTTAATTCCTCAAAATGTTTACACATTTAATCACTTTGATCATCATGACGAGGCAGTCATTACTACTGATGCTTAAAAGGCGGAGTCCTTCGGTATGATGTGGGCCTTGAAGTATAAGATGGTACAAGTGCCTATTTTAGGGTTACTATAGCAGCTTCTGCTATTCCAATCCTCCTCCCTAGAGCTGATGGAATTAAACAATATTTGGCCTTTTTTCTATAATAGAGTCTTTTATCTATTGAGCGATTGAAGGTAAGAATCAAAAAACTCTTATGTATTTCATAGGGATCAAGGGTGTTCATAACTTGTCAAATAGATTTTCCACATAGGTTGGTAGCAATTCTTCTAGAGGGAGTGCTCGACATAAAGAATATGTTAATCCTTTCCATCGTGCAATGAAATCTAAAACACTTACATTCTCCATTTTTTTACAATTTGTAAAATCAAAAATTGATGTCTTTGGAAGCATTGAGATAAATTGGAGAATGAATTTCTCACAGGGATCTACCCATATACTAATTGATCGAGATTGAAAACTTGTATACCAGACAAAAACTAGTCCTTTTAATTATTGCACAAAACACCTAAGCATAAATTCCTCTTGTGGTTTAGAAGTTCCCATCATGAGATCACAAAGAGAAAAAAATTTGTTTGGGGTTGTTCCATATCTCCTAAACCATTAAATATTGGGAATGTGGTATTCACAAAATTTGGTGGGGGGGGGGATTGCATCCAACTATTTTGGGTAAGCCCTATTTTCCGACTGAACAGGTGCATGACGCTCCTCCATAGCTTCCAATATTTCCATTATTTCCTCAATTGTGTTCTTAAGAATTTGGGGAACATCTAAATGAGTTGGACCCTATGTAGGTATAACAATTGGAACATGGGAAGGTGCAGCGAATGGAAAAACCACTGATGGTGGTTTTGATACCTACTTTGGTTGTATACTGGATAGAGTATATTATTAATATGTATATGTAGTTAATACAGATACACTTTTATGAGGAGATCCTATTTGTTTTTTAAATTGAGGACATACATGGGGATACCATCTAGAAAAAATGTTGTTTCAAAGTAACTCTGTGTGGAGTCTTTTGAACACCTTCATTTCTTCTTCTAGCTGTGAAAATATCTCTTTAAGCAAAATATAGTGGCCTTGTACAGTGGAAAAGTGATATGAAATCATATTTTTTTCCTTTTACCTTATTATATTCCTTTTATAATGGGGGGGATATGGTTATTTGAAGGAACACCAAGATTCTGGGTAAGCCATTGATTTCAGGTACACACAACTTCTTCATTTTCCATGGTTCTACAGCATTATGGAAAGGAACTTCATGCTCAGATTCCCCTGAACTGGACTTATTTTCTAGAATATCTTCTGGAATGGTGTTAATAACATTCACTAATGCATAATGCATTGATGGTATTCTATCAGCGCTTCTACTAGATCGTCTCCCATTGTGTCTTTAACAGTACACTATTCTCCTATATGATGAATTCTCTGGAACATTTTGGTGGATATTAACCTACAAGAAATCCTTTAAGAGTTCATTTGTACACTTTTCTTATGGATTCTTCCCTAATAGAGAGACTATTGACTTCCATTGAGGAGGGGATTACAGATATGAAAAAGCCCCCTGCCATGTAGGCTGGGGCTGTTCATGTTCTTCTTCTTCAAAGCATTGAGGATAGTTCAATGAAATTGAAGGTTGAATTAAATGATCCCCCAACCCTGTAGGCTGGTGTGATTCTTAAACTACCATGGATGAAATTTTTTCTACTGCTCTTATGATTTTTCATATTTTGGTTTGGACATTAGCTGAGAGAATCGTCAAACAGTCAATTAAATCACCAGTTTCAGAAGAATTTTATTCTACACCAGACATTTGGATCCTTTGACGCTTGACATAACTTAATTGGGATGTTTTTTTTCAAGATTCTCATATGCTTCATGTAAATATATCTCATCAACATATTTTCTTTGGTCATGATTCTGATAAAAACTGGTAGAGGACTATTCTTGAGTGTACATTAGACTTCATACAAAACATATTGATTATGGATGACTGTGGGAAATAATATAGCATAAAACAACGTTTTAAAGACTTTTATGATTTTCGAGTTCAGTGAAATACAATTCTCTATATGCACCCCATTATCTGATACGAACATCAGATAGGGAATCAAAAATTAACTAGTGTATCCTCTTGAGATCATTGATACATGTGTGATGAAGGGTTCACTGAATTTTTTAATCCTTAGGATGCTGAGATTCTGAGAGATATGCCAAGTCAATTTGGAACTGCAACCCTTTAATTACATTTACATGATTTTGATATTGATCATATGGTATGACTTTTGTTTTCAAATGATGAAGATTTTTTCATAAGTTGTGAAAAATTTCATGAATGAAATCTTTTGTTATAAATTATGGAATGTTTTACTGAGAATTTTTAAATGGATAGAACATGACGGGGATTTTACCTTTAGCTAATTGTTCCATCATGTTTAACACATCTTCATCATCTTTCATAAGAGGTTTATTCACTTGATCTGACCAGAGTGGATGCTTTGTATTTGATGATAAATAACCTAAATGAGGTATAGAGAATGAATTTTCTATTATTATGTCTTCTGGTTGAGACAGTTTTTCACTCGTAAATGACATGGCTTCAGACATGACTGAATTTGTGATTTCAGGTGCCTCATGATAGGAGGGCTTTACCATCGCTACAATGTCAATTGTTGAATTTTATTTGACAATGTGAAATACTACTGCGAAGATAAATTTTATAGTGAATTCCATCATGGAGTGGATCACCACTATGGATTATAGTATGTGATAAATCTTCTTTCCCTTTGGTATTCTGGCAACACTGAGGGTTATCGTGGCTCTCATCCGATGATAGGCACTCTCGATTGACCAAATTTTCATGATGCAATCCTTCATGATGAAGTTTCGAACGAGTAACAACATAATTAAAAAAACCACTCCCATAATTTTTTAACGATAGGATATGATCATGGGAAGAAATAGATAAATGTCTAAGGGCTTTTATAACTCTATCATTAAGAGGAGCCACATCTCAGCATAACACGTGATTTTTAAAGAATGTTTGGAGATACATTTTCTTGCATGTTCTCTTATAAATAGTTGCGACTACTAGCTGTAAAAAGTAGTTATCATGGGTAGGTATATGTTCATACCATAGAGTGATTACCAGAACGAACCGATTACCTCTAATTAAAAAGGTTGTATGATCCCGATCCTGTTTGTTCGTATGATATGGGGGAATATGCACCATATCCATCCTAGACTAGAACAGATGTATGTATCTACACCGGGATGGCATGTCAATGTGTCATCCCATGTGTGGGGATAGATTTATATATTTATTCCCATGATAATTCTCAAATAGTTGTCAAAATATCCTTCATGAATCCATTATATGGGCCAGGATGTGCGTATGCCATTTAACAATTGATAAAATGTGTTCGGTGACATCAGTGGATAGAATAGGAATATACGTCCATTTACTATCTAGAATAGGTGTTTGTGCTTTCTCCTATCCTCCTTTTCCTATCAATGGATTTTGACTATACTCACACATGGGGGTAGAGAGTTGGGTATGCCCCAAATTTTTCATCAGATCATTCTCACTGTCATCTCCGGGTGCTACCAAATGCGATTGTTGGCAAGAAAGATGATCATTGGTAGATGTTTGTGCCTGATAGCTATTTTTCATCAAGTATAATTGAAATACCTCGTTAAATATTGGAAGATGAGAGTAATGATAGAATTGGTGATTGTAAATTGGTTTATGTTCATGTTTACTAGTTTCTACCACATTATATTGGTGGGCTTCATTAAATGTAGTAAGAAGAGCTTGCCAACTAGATGATGACTTGTAAGCATGTGTATGTTTCTATTCATAGGGCTCCACCAGGTTTATCTGGTGGTATTGGTGGGTTATTGTCAGATGAGTCTTCTGAGAAGAAATTTTATGACTAACGGGTGTGTGTGCACGCTTTTTGTTTGAACCTGCTCCCTATAGCCCGGACGTTGTCCCTGGTGGTTCATCTTGCATGCCCGGATCTGAGATGCCTGGGACAAACATCCAGAGGCAACACAACCATTATGTTGGGGCTACACTACCACGTCATTCTGGCAGTGATTTCTAGTTGGTCTCCTCAGGAAGGACTCTTGCATTCTTGAATTGAGGCCTTGAGTGACCCCTTAATCCACCTCCCTTTAGTAAAAGAGTAATTGAATATTGTTTTATGGGGATAAAGACCTGAAATAGTTAGATACGTTGGTTGGCACCATTTACTTCTTGATCATTGGTCATAGTTGGCTAGATGATCGTGTATTGTTCACAGATGTTGTCTTGGAGAAATCCATTCTTTTTATTGAAGGGAGTTCTAACATTACCTATTAAAAAAATCAATTTATATGGATACATGAATAATTAATTCTTTTGACTCGACTCATTTATCAATTGATAGGGTCCTAACAGGTGGTTAACATTATTAACATAGTTAAGGTTTCACGTCGGGTTCACTATTTTTGTTTTGTAGTTCCTTGAAACATGTATTCTAGATATAAGAATCACTATCATTAGGTGGTTTCCATTGAATTTATTCATGTAACCAGATACTTCCAATATTTAAATATCCAAAGGAGGCCTACTTTCCAAAGGCAGACATTCGTTATGTTTTGAACATTACAATACCTAAAATACTGCATTGGTCGAGATGATTGGAGGTATAACTCATCACACCGTTTTGGGGTAATTATTGTCTATTCTGGGACTCTCTATGTAAATTTATTATATTTTAATAAATCATAATTAATTTACCAGTTATATCATAAGTATGACATGGAATTCACAGTCACTTTTTAACATGTGTAAAATTCAGAATAATCAGTATGCATTAAAGGTTCTTCATTAATGGAAATATCAATATGTATTTGAGGTTTTCCATCAATGGTATCCTCTAATATACTGCTTAGAGATTCTTTTACACATTTTATGTAATGATACTAGTTTTTAAGCAACTAAAGGGGGCACTACTGAATTTTATTTTCATCTAGGGAGACAGACGTTTGGTTTTGATCTTGGGATCGTGCACATAAAATTAGCTACCTATGTATCGTTGTGAAAGGAATTAGAACCCTCATTGTTTTGTGTATCATAATAGTACACATCATACCTTTTAAGTTCATGTGATAAGGATGTCTAATAGAATGGTTCTTGTTCAAATATTAGTGTCAGACTTATGCTGAAAAAGACCAAGGAACTTGGAAAGGATATCAGTTTCTAATTAGGATGAGACCCTATTGGGAATATGGCCCATGGAGAACATGGTTGATTTGATGTGTTGGGATTGAACTTCATGGAGGCTTCCTACATATCTCATATAAATGAGAATCAAAGTCCACGTACTTCGGAAAGTCTCATAGGAGAGTATAGTCCATTAAGATATGTGATTTTGGGCTTATTTCATAAAAAGGATGCCTTGTTGACTTGGGAGTTTAGGATGGGGATTATTCATGAGGGTAATTCCCTAACTAAAGGAATTAGGGTTTGAATTCTGAGTAGTATGTCCAATGATCTCGGGCATTGAGACAACTTCCTATGTATCCCGATTATGGGGGAATCAAAGTTCTCTAGTTCCTTATATTTTGAAAATTTTTTGATCATAAAAACCCTCTAATCCTACATGAGTCATGCTGAGTGTGAGAAAAAAATATAATGTGAAATATTCAACAAAGGCATTCACAATTTCAAAATTTTTCTCCTCCGTTAGTAGAATAGGGCACGTCCACTGTGGAAAAGGGCGAGGCAATGATCTTTCCCACTGTTCTATTTACATTGGACAAGGGTCCAATGAAAGGAGAAAGGGGTCGAGGTGAGGGGCTTATACCATAATGGCTTCCCTAAAATCGACCATGGTAGGAGAGGGATACTTCTCTCCTTCTTGCATAGAAAAGTGGGCTTAAATTTTACCTTCTCTACCAGAGACCTGAGGATCCGAGTCATAGAGACAACAAGGGGATGACATTACCCAAACCCTCGTTATCAAAACTGAGAACTTCCCAACACTTTTTCTGGGAGAATGGTCCATGTGTCTATGGATATACAAACTCACATACACATTATAAATCCTAACCCCATTGTGAAACAAATTTGGGAAATCTCTATGTGTGGATATACAAACCCAAATAGAAGACACGCTAATGTGCCTTTCCCAAAGGCTTGAAAAGTCACGAGGTTTTGGTGGAGGCCTCAACATAGTCCCTTTAAGATAAGGGGACCATGAAATGAGATACCAATCCATGAATTTCTTTTAAAAAAGGTACCTGAGTTGGTCACGTAGGTCCCATGCATAAGTATTCAGCATAGGTATACCGCATAGATATGACTCTCATGTATGAATGATGACTGAAGAATATGTTTTAAATAGGATGACCAAACCTATGTAATATTTGATAAAATATATTCAAAAAAAGCTTATCACATTTAATTATATCTTCTCTATTGGTTCAGAGAGATACCTGAGATAATTTTAGGGATCTAAGAGAATGTTCTACTCAATGGGAGCTAAAGAAAGCCTCTTCATTTTTTCTCAGTATCTGAAATGGTGAGCCCAATGGACTTATTTATAGGCATGGAGGGGACCTGGTTGAAGGGAAGTTGTCCACATAGGTCCCCTTTATTGGTTATTCACATAGGTCTTCAGCGTTGGAGTGTAAAAAATCATTTGTTGCGTAGGTCCTCCACGTAGGTCTTCCATGTAGGTCCTTCACGTAGGTCCTTTTGTGAAATTTATCCATCTTCCATGTGTCTTATCTTTTGATCTGTATGTCTGTTTGGTCTTCATAACATATCAAATTGAATCTCGCGGATAGGTCTACGATTCTTGAGATGGTGAGTACATCAAGACTTCTTATATGAAACGAGGAAATTGAATTTAATTAATTGACTTATTTTCATTAATAATCATGGGAATCAACTCCCTACATATGGATGGGGGAATCAATTCCCTTATTCATAATATGGAGTAGTATTTTGGAACATACAAATCCAGCATACATCATCATGGTGAAAACATATTTCCTCATACTTGACAGTTGATGTCTATGTGAGATTCATATCATCACTCTACGGAAAAGTTCATGGAACACATTTATTGGTGTCTACAAACATTTTAAATCATAAGTATCATGAAAAAATATAATTAAATAAAATTTATATTGTCATTATATAAATTATATTCATGGTATATCATTCAAAATGGCGGTATATAAAACATATACATGAATGACGATTTGTAACAACTAATATGTCTAAATCGAATGTAAATTGAGATGATATTCTTTACATTTTGTCTCATTTTTATGTGAACATCCTTTAACATAATGCATAATAAAATTATGTTAACTATTTAATATATTTACAACCTTTTCAATGTTTATAATTAATTTTATTTCACTTTTCAGAATGTTTCACATAACTAGTCGAACAATTTTGTTTACATCAGTTGTATTGAGAAAATCCGTTTTATGTGTCAATAAAAAATTTTCTATATCAACTATGGTAAAATGAATCAATATATAAATACTAAATAATAATAATAATAAGGATAAAAGTATAATATTTATAATCTTATTAAACCTTCTAGAAATCATTAAATATGGTTATGAAGAAATGAATCAATGTTACAATCCTGGATACTTTAGGTCTTACTTACGCATGAGAAACATTCTCATTTTTCAATGATCATTATGGAAATAAGGAAACCAGATTAATATCATTAATATATGAAAATTAAATCATAAATAAAACATTATTTAATTATATATATTTACAGAAAGAATTATTGTTATGTAGAAGGTATCAGATCTTGTCTAGGTGGTCGTAGTCCACATCTCCACCAACGACGTTATCATTTTTTCAATGTGTAAATGTGTAATAAAGAAAATGATATATATTATATTTCAATGAATGTAATTATTCAATTAATATCATATATATGTTTTATATTTCAATTTTTTGAATAATATTAATCCAATTTATATTCTATCTATAGTGTGGATGAATCACATCTCTCTTGTGAGGCAGTAATAGACATTTCTAAAAATGATGCTTTTGTATTTACAGAAAATGGAATGTATATGGATATGTATTATAAAAAAGATACAGAAGATTAAATATATAATAAATATTATATATATCATATATAAATATATATTCCGTCATAAAGGGAACTATGATAGGTTTTAAAGATAAAAATGAACTACAATTGTTTCTTGAGGCAATAGTCCAATGAACATAGAAATGATATGTTTAATAGTGATTAGATAGATAATTTTATGAGTTTATGATGAAACCAAATAATTAAAAAATACAAGTCTATTTAGGATACTTTTTTATATAGTAATATAATAAGAAGAGTATAGGGGTTGAAAAATTGAAATAAAACTAAATAGTTTAAGGGAAGAGGTTACCTCTTAATCAGGTAACATCCTTTTTCTTGTAACAAAATGATTACACGGATGGGTTTAATATAAAATATATGATTATAAAATTAGAGATTTTATTTTTTTGATATATTTGGTTATATATTTATTTATCTAATGTGACATTAGATGTTTGAGAATGTGGTAGGAGAGGAGGACTTTTATAGTTGTGGAGGAGAGGAACTCTCGTAATATTTTGACAATAGAATTCCAACCACATTTCTAAAAAATAAAGAGGATCTGATGATATAAATAATTAGATAAAAGTGAGTATTGTGACTATATGTGGCCATCAGATATTTATTAGACATATTTACTGGTTGTTTTGGCCTATAAGATCAGGGTTTAGTCCCATATTTATCATAATTTAACCAAGATCATTGTAATTAATTTTATTCACATTAACATATAAATTTTGTCAAGAAAAAAGTTTTTATTATTATATATGATTAATTATGATGATTCTAAATATGGAATAAATTTTCCAAATTCCAATCACATAATTTTCAAAAATTAATTTATATGTAATCCTGCTTAAGGGACGAAAATTCAGATATTTAATTTAAAAATGTTCAACTGTTTATAGAGTTTTCATTTTCAATTTCATTGTTAAATTAATTCCAACAACCTAGATAAGATTAATTGATGAAAGTAAGATGAAATTAAACTATAAAATCAATAAAAAATACAATTAATCCATAAAAATAAATTAGATGAAAAACCTTTTTTGAACTAAAATTCATTATTTATAACTATTTATAAAAAATGATATTTTCTAAAAAATAACCAAAATTCGCCCTAACATATTTTTTTTATTTATTGAATATAAACATTATTTTTTTCATTTTAAATTACATAGTTGTTTAAAATGAAAATATAAAAGTTTTGATTCAATAAATGGTGGTAAAATTACCTTTAAAAAATATAGGTTTAATTTTTGAAATTTGGTTTGTTCTTATCTTATGGAAAACAAACATAATAAATGAATATAAGAAATATTTAATTTAATTTAAAAAATAAATATTTCGTCAATATAATTCCCAAATGTAATTAATTATGTTTATTAAGACCCAAATCCTTCAGAAGCATAAAAATAAAAATATTGCAGTTATACTCAATTGGTTTATATTTTCCTTTTGGATTAATTCATTTAATATTTATGTAAAAAATATATTTTTCCTAACATATTTAATACTATTAATAAAATATAATTTAAAATATATTCTATGTATATATTAAATAATAATATTTAAATAATATATTATTGTTCGGTAAACATACGGCATGCGTGTAATTTAAGCCTTTGAAGAAACTATTTGTTGTATATGTAAAATGTTAATGAAGTACCATGTGAATCATAATCTATAAATAATATTGAATACATTTTTATATTTATTTATATTATAAATTAATTTTATATTATATTCTCTTACATGCTTGTTGTATCATGTCACACAGACTATCGACTAAAATCATCCTAATTTATATTTTTTGGGCGTTACATGTTACACAATCCAGAAGTGTTTTTTCATATCTAATCACCCCTTCCATTTAATATATATTCTTCAACATAAGCCACATTTTACTATTAATGGTATCATAAAATCATTTATTTCACATTGCAATTATATTTTTTATTTAGGAAGTGTTAAAATTTATATTAAAATATTCACCCTTGATGTGTTTCTCAATTATAATATTAAGAAATTATTTTGAATAATTCTTATTCCCTTTAATGATTATTTTTCTTCCATAATGATATCATCAAATCCAACCGATGTTATCCGTTATATTTTTAATCTCTATTTTGTTTTATCTCATGAGAGATTCATATTATCTTCTCCTCATTTCACAGGGATTACTTGATATCAATATTTATTATAACTTATTTCTACGAAGGTACATGAAAATAAAAACGAGGTTCATTTCATAATAATAACTTTTTTCTTCGACATATATTTTCCTCATGTGATACATCTTAATTTTTTCAGAATATCTACTATTTAATGTTAATTTTAGATTTCAAAATTATAAAGTTTTTTGGTTATTTTTTTTAATATAACAATTTAAAGTACTAACGATATCATATTTTAATGTTATTGTTTAAAAAATGTTTTCAAAAATATTTGTTTTTTGTTTTTCATATGAACACATTCTTTCACTATTATGATTATTATTTTAAATGATGATTTATTAACCTATTTTAAATTGGCTAATCAAATATAATAAAATTAGTATATTTTTTTTATTGAAATGGGGTATGACCTATAATTTATCAAATTCATTTACCTAATGATCATTAAAATTTATTTTCCTTATTAGTAAACATCCAATATTTATTACTATGTTATTGTCTAATTATTATTTCCACCTTAATTCTCAAGATAAAATATAATCATGGTAAAACCATTTCCATTTCTGGGTACACTATAGTTTTATCAAATTTTGTATTATTTCATAATATGGCACACAAAATGATTGACATAAAAAAGTGAGTTCCCTAATATCAAACAAATTATTTTGGTAAAAAAATTATTCTTTATATGTGGATTGTTTTATCATTCTTTGGAAACATTTACAGTTAATTATTTATGATACCTTGGTGAAAATCCAATTTAATTTGAAGTGTGTACACTAATAGTCCTCGAATTCATTTTAAAAATAATAATCATTGGAGATGAAATTTTTTATGATACCATTTTAGTATTCTATCAAAATGTTTTACAATAAATAGGTGAAAACATTTTTAATATTCTTTAATAAAACAATATTGATTGACCCTACTAAAAATCATGGGAATTTATAATTTTATTTTGAAGCCACAAGTCCATGTTTTATTATGTCATATTATGTTCATGTAATTTTATAAACGAAATTCTGATAATATAATATCTGTTTTCTCCTAATTAATCCACATTCGCTTATTCTTGGATTATTTATTCATGTTTTATTTATTAGTGATCCATTATGATGTGTTAATGACTACTGATTTAATTCTCACATTCATACAATCTTCTTATGCTAATTTATAATATATGATCAATTTTTTATATGCTTAATCATACTGAGTTTTTGAGATCACATATTTTTAGGTTTAAAATTATATAATATTAAAAAAATTAATACATAAAACATATCTAGAATATTATTTTTTTGGTATTAATTATTTTGTTTTTCTATAAATTAATATGTTTTAATAATGTCTTATTATATTAAGAGGAAACCGTCATCACCACACCTTATAGTTTCGTCTAACCTAACTCACCTGTGCGGTATCAATCATTACTCGATCGATGCAATTTTACTGACAAAACATATTAGTTTTTCTCCATAGGATAAGAAGAAGAACCATGAAGCCCTAGATAACCCTTCGTCCTTCAAGAGTTTCTCTAGGGGATCTTTTAATACTCTTTCAAATCGCGGGCCTCATTGAATAATTCAGAAAGGTTCAACAGCGCATGTATCAGCTATGAGGATGCAATATCATATAGGATTGATCTATGAAAACATTTGTTTATCACTCTCATCTATGTAATGAATGGTATGAAACCCTAGAAAACATCTGATATTATCTCTTAGTTAGCTGATATTTGGAGATTTGTTGAATTTTAATATGTGTCCCTCAGTCGAGGACATTTTCACATTTTGATTACTTTGGAGGATCTAAAAGGGAGAGCTTAGAGTATCAGTACCACAAAACTCATTCCATGTACACATAGACTTAATTAATGGAAATTGAACTTCAATTATGTTGATTTTAAGTATACTTGTGCACAAGTATGGATAAAAATACATGTCCTCAACTTGGTTCTATGACATGCTAAGATTTTGTTTGATATTTCATATTCTATTTGGATTATAAATTGAATGAATCGTGTTACATAATAAGTATGTTACAGTCACATTTCTCGGGCCATAGTAGAGGTTGACCTTAGTAAAAACATTAATAGTTACGAAAGTTTTATCTACTCAATAGAATGATATTTTTTTTGAATTGAATATGAAAATACTCCTCCTTTTTGTGCTCCATGTCATGTTATTGGGAATGAAGAATCTAAATGTAGAAGAAATATTATTTGTGACAACTCCCAACATAAAGGGAATGACCTACATCACCATTAGAGGCCACCTAAACAAGGTATAGCACAAAGCACTGAGCAGAATAAGAATGCTGTTGTAATTGATTTCGACCTTCAAAATGAGTTTTATAGAATGAATGTTGAATATGAAAAACAATCTCATAGTTCTATGGATGAATAACCTAATTCCAAAAAGGGATGTTCTGAATATCCTTACAAGAATTGTTCTTTTGAACAAAAAGATAATATATTTCTCTTATCCTAGGAAGATCTCGGTGATGATACTCATCTATCTGTAAATTAGAGTTCTATTGTGGCTGATATAAATGGAGCCTTATTCAAAGATATATTTACCAGGTGTCTCAAATATGATGATGATATTGAATCATTTGATAGACTTGATGCTCTGGAAACTACTTCTCAAGAAGATACATACTCTTGAATAAGGCAAGAATAGATTTTGGTAAATTCCAAAAGCATAAGACGCAAGGAAAAGATGGATCTTCCTATCTCAAGGAAATCTAAAGATACAATGGAAAAGGAAAATAAAAAGATACAACCGTTGTCCTAAAATTTCAAAGAAGGTTTTCTGTTTATAGTGGATAGAGAAGCCTCTGTTTCTACAGGTCTCAACGACACTATTGTAGAGGTCTCCCCTCTAGAAGGTAATCCTAGTGCCCATGTTAAATCCGGTTTATTTCATAGTCTTACAACTAAAGTTAGTGATGGAAATAATTCTCTATTGAATGCTAAAGACTGTAGGGATACCATCATTGCTATTCTAGTCTATTCCCCTCTTAAACAGACTAATGCAGAAGATGCTATGAGCACACATAGATTGCGCCATAAACCCTCTATAACTGGGTAGCATGAGAAGACTAGTCTCTTGAAAGAATCAATCCAAGCCTCCTCTCTAGAATTTTATGCGGACTCTCCCAGATTGGAGGGAATAACAAATTACAAAGTGGCTTGATCACCCCATCCTCCACCAAGCATTGGTACCCCTCAATCTCAAATTCAAGAAGTTATGAGAAAGGTGAGTACATATAATTCGTTTGAAGTGCTTGCAGCTATTAGCTGTGATGAAGATGGGAAACTACCAATGATCGGGATGGATTTAAGTGTGAGAACATAGATGTTACCTCTGAGATCCCGGATGATGGTGGAGGACCCTGGATGCAGGAAAAGGCTAGGAGAAGGTGGAGATATCCATGTGGCGGGGGTGCTCAGATATCTTATCACAGTATGAAAACTCGCTCACGAGTGTGGTGATATCATTTTTATGGACCTGAAGTGTTGTGTTTTCTCCTCTATCTTTACTTTTTGTATGAAATTATTTCTTTTTAATAATAGGGGCCTTTGGGCCTCAACCTTTTATTCAAAAAAATCTTTTATTATAATTGAAAAATTTCTATTACAATATAAATATATGAGATTTTTTAGTTATTTATATTTCATAACTCTAAAAAACAAAACCTAAATGGTATTGGGAATGAATGATATTTAATATTTCATAAAAATAATATAAATATTGTATCATTATGTTTGAGGGATCATTATTGACATCAGATCATGGTCAGGAAAAAATTAATTGGTATGATGTTATATGTTTGGGATAGTATATGCGTTATAGATTTCATTATTGGTTGATAAGTTAATCATGATAATAATTTAATAGGTATATCTAACTATTTTGGTTAGTTTTGATGATATTTTATATTTTATTTGATTTTTGAATTTAGTCGAGGAAATATATTTTAAATCCTTTTGAGTAGTTCTATGAATTGGAAAGTGTTCAACAATTTTAGATAAATTTAGATTAAATGGATCTCTATAAAATGAACCCCTACATTAATATTATAAATTGGATTTGGTTTAGAAATATATTATCATAGGATTAATCACCCTAAAAAATTACAGTTGATCATTTACTTGAAATTCAATCCATGCACATTGATTTTGAATAAGACATCGCTCTTGTCTTGAAACTCTTACATGGGTATTCTTCGGTCATTAAAATTATAATATAGTCCAATAAAAAGTATTTATTATTCTTAATAATTATATTAATGTGTATGATATAAAAAACCTAAATAATCCTTGATTAAACAAGGATTTGTTTATAAAAACTGATCTATAGACTATTACAATGGTGGAAATGATTAATGAAATTTGTGGTAGTCTTTGTTTTAGAAATATCATTATAATAATTGTCTTGCAATAGTTGTTCACCCATGATATCTAAATTTTGTTTTAGTAATGACTTATTCTATAAGAAACCATGTTATGAATCGGGGGTATATAAAATATAGTTATTTTACAATCATGAAACATAATGGGATAAATCCTAGTATGAGAATTCTTTATGTCATTGTCAAACCTCGTATCATGATTTGTGATCAAAACATGAACATAGAAGAATTTCTAAAAAAACTAAGGATAAGAATGATAAATACACAAGGATTCTTACATGTTAATAATGATAAAGAGAAGAATTATAAATTTCCTACATGATATAAATTTGTGAAGAAGATCCCAATAAAATGTCTCAAATAACTCTGGTCATATTTAAAATATGTACAGATCATATTATTCAAAAGGAAAAAATGAATAGTTTTTTTGAAATGGTGAATGAAAAAAGAGTTCATCTAAATATTACAAAAAAAAATCAATTACTATGATTTATGAAATATAGGCATTGTAAAAATTAACGCCCAAATAAAAGGGACAAAAAATATGATAGGAATCAACAACATGAATTTCCAAGGGAATAAGGAAAATAATGTGATGTAACTAATATGGATGTTGAATGTAATATTCCACTATAGATTTTCTATTAACTAATTTCATAATTTTTCTCCATAATAATTTTCATATATTTAAATAAAATTATAAATGCATTGTTGTTTGATTATTCTATTTGATGTATATAAATCCTATTCAATGATTATTGAATATGGAACTTATGGATCTAGCACTTCTTCCCATAGTAAAATTAGATAATATATTGGCATGTAGCATTCAACATAAACAATTGTCCACACCATTTTTATATTGGGAAATATAGCATCATATCGTAAATAATCCTTTGATAAAAAACCATTGTATTATTAATTATAAGAACCTAATTGAAATTACTCTCATCATATGAGTTTTAAAATTTCAAGGATTAAATTTATATTAGTGTGGTAAATATATTTCCATTGTATTTTGAATCATATCCCATAAAGTAAATACAGAAAATTTGATATCATTTAATACATTAAATACCGACCAAAAATTAATTGTAGTAGTTTTATAAAAATATTTTATGATCACAATATATACATTTTTATGTTCCTATTTGAATTTGATTATAAATATACGTAATTACATTGTGTAATTATTTTAAAAAATAATAATTGCATTGAATTGATAATATTCTTTTATTATATCTAAATAACTAATGAAATCAATTCATTTGTAAAATTAGATTTTTTTTAAATGCATCATTCTATGTGATACATTTTATTTTGGATAAAAAATTATATTAATAAAATTTATGGAAATATTGAAAAATTAATATGTTAACATCAATAAAACAGTTATTAGTATGCATATAAAAAAATAATTAGGCTGAAAAGGTGAATTGTTTCTAAAAAAATGTAATTATAAAGAGTAAGAAAAATTATTTATAAAAAATTTATAAATTTAATTAAATAGAAATATATTAATTTAAATAATCATTATGATAAAATTATTTGATGAGATAAACTTAATGTTTAGGAATAAGATATATTTAACAGGGTAAATTATAATGACCAAGAAAAGACTATTATTCTCCCATGAAATGTTTTTTAAAACAATGTATAATGTTTATCAAAATAAAATAAATTTATTTATTTGAAAAAAATGCAGTTTAATGTTAAATTTGAATAAAATAATTCTCATTTAATGGAAAATTATGGCTAAAAAATATAAATAATAGTTATTTATAAAATCATTATTTTTCTACAAAATGGGTTTTCAAAACATTATATGTATTTATTTGAAATTTAATTTTCCCATATTCAGAAATTCGATTAGGGTAATAATATACCAAATTTGGTTTCATCGCCTAATCTTTATAAGAGATTCTTTCATATATTTTTACTGATAAAAAAATTACACATATAATTTTGAATCCTGATTAATTATTATTATGTTTAGTATTCTACTGTGGCTAGAATATTCATAAAATAAATATGACACATCTACCATCAATAATTCTTTAGGTGAAAAATTTCATTTCACATGTCTCTCTAACATTTATTCAGCTAAATCACCTAACTATCCTATCTATAAAAACACCCATATAATTTCATTCTAAACCCTTAAATAACATTACATTATATGGGAACCCCCTCTTTTTACTATAAAAAAGAGCTCATTTCCACCCATAATAATATCCATCTCTATATTAAAACTCACTATAATTAATTTCAACTCTATGTTGCTCAATAATTCCCTCTAATTAAGTCATTATGGTCTAAATAAGGAAATCTCAATGATTAACAAGATACAAAGAAATGTAAGGTATTCTCTCCCACCTCATTTCAATTAAAACACTTCCATTTTGTATTAATTCAAAAAAACATATTATTATTCCTATATCACTGAGGATTAAATCCATTAATTTATAAATAATATTCAAATTATGAGATCCTACCCTTCTATATCAGTAATAATGATTCCATATCCCTTTTTTATCCCTTTCAATCTGTTGGATTCCCTCCATGAATTTCCATGTCATAATTTTTTATTATAAGTCATTTATTTTTGGGTAATCATACTTAAACATATCTATAATAAAACCATCACATTTCAAATTATTATATATTGATGATATAGTATCCTACTCTCTCATTAAATACATTCCAGGAGCACTTGAAGTCTCTCTACCTCAAGTCCCAAAGCATGGTCACGGTTAGGTGATAAGAAGGTGTGTGTCGCTCCTGAATCAATCAAGGTATACACAATGGTAGAAAATAAGAAAAGGGTACCTCAAACGATGTCTGGCTCGCCTGGATATGGAAACGCTAGAGCATGAAGTTGACCACGACATCCTCCATGTCATCTCTGGCCCTGATGATGACCACCACAAGAAAAACAAGCTCATTATCCCATGGAATAGGATTGAGAGTTGATGCCTTTGGAGAAACAAGATGTGAAGTGATGGGACCTACCCCCGGAAGAACAAAAACACTTCTTCCCTGAAGATTGGGAACCCCACACCACAGCTCTTCTTCCTAATGAATCATGTTGATTCCCCTCTCGTGATGATTTAGTCTGGGCAAAAGTCCTCTCAACAACCACTTCACTCACCAGCACCTCAATATATGTCTTCAGCATAAATGGGGTGACCTGGCGATGGATCTCTAGAAGCAATGCCTCCTCGAAATGCCTCACCCTAGCATCCTCATCTAGTATTTGGTCTGATGCATATCATAAAACGTTCTTGAAATAGATTCCAAACACTCTAACATTGGAGATCCCCTGTCGAAGGGTAAGAATCTCCTAGCGACAGGACGCCTTCACAGTCAAAGATGAAAACTCGACTCTAAACCTATCTCATAACTCCTCCCATGAGATTGATGACACCTCACGATACTCAAGGAAAAAGAATCACCACTTCCTCACTGCTCTACGTAGCATCATCACAACCATGTAAATCATGTTCTCTTTCCAATAACGGAACAAACTGAATCATATCCCAACCTCATCCAACTAGTCTTTCATGACTGAATCGAAAATAGAGCCCTCACACTTCTGCAGACTCTGGCGCTGAAACTCTCAGAATGTCTTCCTCTAAGTGTCATTGTCGTTAACCTCTACCCTACAGTGAACTTCTAGAACATCATACTCAAAATTGTATGCAAAAACCTGATGAGGACATTGACCTGGAGCCATACCTATAAAATAAAAAACTGTTAGAGCTCCTAAGAGTGGAATATTGAAGACTCAACATTAATTAATTAATTGTTTTCTTTTATTCATTTTAGGTTAACTTATCCCAAGGTCTACCCATTCAAACACAGGCAAAAAATAGAATGGTGCATGATCATTTCCAATATCTCTTCCCTGCAACAAGTATCACCTTGTTTAGTAGCCATTGTAAACAAAAAGGTCCATACATCATATCATAGGGGGCCCTAAACGCCTATGTCTCAACCGATCTCCAGTGTTTACCTCACTTGATAAAGATGAATGACACTGTTGTCGTACCAACCCATTCCACCTCACCTATTCCTAACTCCAAACTCCATCCTATCCCTCAACCTGCCTCTGATTACCACTATGTCACGACCCCCTCCCCACAAAGTGTAACCCTCCTAGGCCAGAAATGTGAGAAGGCAGATAATGACCCCCGAGTCCAGCATCTAGTAGGCCATGGGTTAGAGACTAGCACCATGTGTATAGTAAAGACACAAATGGGAGGAATTACCCTCTATGAGAAGACATGCGGAAGAGAGAGATAAGATAGACACCAACCAAATCCATGTCAGAACTGAAATATAAAAGAAACCCAAGCACACATATGTAATTCCATGAAAAAGTACTATATCTAGAAGGGGAAAACCTATAAGTACCCTTAAAAAGTAAAACAACAGCAACCACATGGCCGGACAGCTCCTGCAACCACAATCTAATAATAACCAGCATGATCCACAACATACTCCAAGTGACCTGAAAATCAGTTTATATATACATAAGGTCAGTATAACAGTATACTCAGCAGGATCCTCCCTGAAGCCTCTCGTGAAAAAGTAAAGAAATAATGCTAATGCACAGTGAATAACAAGTGAAACTAAATCATCACTAAAACAACTATACTAGGTTCCCAGCCTCACCATGACTACTCTCACCAAGTAATGAATACAATAATATATCATAAAATAAAGAATATCAAGGGTACCTTGCTACTAATTCCCCACTGGTTTTCTGTTTTTCCCCAACGTCCTACGTCCTAAGCATCTCTCTCCAAAAAGGCTTGCCTATAGGCACCTCGGCAAGACACCACAATATTCACCTCCTGAAACAAAACCACTGCATCCTCACACAAAAGAAACCAAGTAGTTTTTAGGATCCAAAACAGCTCACATAACGTGTATCATTCATCAGGTATTATACCTCAAGCCATTACAACCCATACACCGTGTAAGGATCCTCAAGCCATCAAAACCTATAAACATTACACCTATAGTAGTCGATAGGATACTATATTCAGAATATATGTGTGTGAATAACCATAAGCCATTACAACATTATACACAAATATATGTGGAAAACTAACCACTGTGCCTACCATTACAAGTATCTACCAAGAGAATAGACAGGGGCCAAAGGGGGTAGTTAGCCATCCATCCTCTAATAGGAATGTTGGGGAAAAACACCCTGGCCTCACAATCCCAATGTTTTCAGCTTCCCTTACTGCCAGGGTGGAGTAGCGTAAAGAAACACAAAAAGTACATAATATAATATACCTCACAACCACACTATGGGCATAACCTAGTCTTAGACTCATATGCAGCTAACGTCTCTCGGACTTTGGGATTCCACTTCTAAGACTAGATATCCTATAATCATACAACCATTCAAATAGATTTAATACATTATTTTAATCCCTTTTTACCAGTTTCACTTTACGTTCATTAATTCTTTAAACTTTCATTAACCATGAAAAATTCCACATTAAATTTCATTAGCATCACACATAAAGTCCACTGTCCCTTTAAAATTAGAACCTCATCATTATGTTCCAGCAAACTCCAACCCTAAGGGTTAACACCATTTATTCAAATATTCTTTGAATGATTACATTCCCACATTCCAAGGAATTCTAGAAAAACATTCTATGCTACATACCACAAGGGGGCTCAACACAGTGAGTAGTTGTACTACTCGTCAAGTATTTTCCGCCTATAGCAAGTGAGTATACCCATCATCCCTTGAGAAGATAAACATGGAAAGCACGTGGCATACCCCGCGCGTCTTCGCCTCTTTCGGAAGAAGGGTAATCAAGACCAACTAACTCGAGTAGTGGGAAAAAGTAAAGCATATATTCAACCATTAAGAATTATCAAGCATCCACCAATCACAACCATCACATTCCATCATCCCTGGTGTCCTCCCCGACACCCACATTCATAGGCCTTTTCATCTTGCCACTCTAGGCGTCATCTGCTGCCACAACCAAAATTCTCCAAGCCCCCATATATCACAACATCTATCCAGGCTCACATCACAACACACGTAGTAGAAAAACAGACATCACCTCAATTGTTCTATTGTCCCTTTAAAAATCAAGAGGGTAAATCAAAACCCTTCAAAAAATTATCAAATAATCAGTTCATTAATCCACTTTGAATAAACAAATTTATTATTCATAGGTTCAAAAATTCGGGAAACGTAATCTGTAAGCTATCACAAAAAATTAAACATGCATATTGCACCAATTTTATTAACATCAATTAAAAACATGAAGAACCAGATTCATTTACATACCTTTTTATCCATAGCCAATAGTTATCAATTAATATTAGTTTACGTTATTTTCCCATTTTCATCAAGGAAGAATAGCTAAACGAAGAAAGAATATATATCACACTATCTAAAAAACGAGGGGCAATAACATACGACCGATATCAATTTATTTATCCAGCTCAAATATTTATTATGTAAATTCCATTATGGTCAAGTGGGATAATTCATGATAACAATATATTTGCACGTAAAAGAAAAGAGATGCAACGGATCCCCTACCTCAAATAGATCTTGGCGTACTTTATCCACCCAATGAACACTGTTCATGAACTCGAATTTGGAAAAGGAAAGAGAGGCTACTATTAGAGCCTCACTATTTTGGAAACACTGTTCATGAACTCGAATGTTGGAACAGGAAATAGAGGTTGTTATAACCTCACTGGTCTAGAAACATTGTTCATGAACTCGGAATTTGGCAATGGAAATAGAGGCTGCTGTTAGAACCTCACTATCTGGAAACACTGTCCATGAACTCGAAATTTGGAAAAGGAAATAGAGGCTGCTGTTAGAACCTCACTATTTGGAAACACTGTTCATGAACTCGAAACATGGAAAAGGAAATATAGGCTATTGTTAGAACCTCACTTTTTGGAAGCATTGTTCATGAACTCGAAATTTGGATAAGAATATAGAGGCTACTGTTAGAACCTCATAGTTCTAGAAACACTACTCACCGAACTCAAAATTTGGCAAAGGAAATGGAGGCTGTTGTTAGAACCTCACTGTCTAGAAACACTGTTCATGAAATAAAAATTTGTCAAAGAAAATAGTGGCTTCTGTTAGAACCTCATTATTCTAGAAACACTGTTCACAAGAACTCAAAATTTGGAAATATAAATAGAGGCTGTTGTTTGAACCTCACTGTCTAGAAACACTGTTCATGAAATTGAAATTTGGTAAGAGAAATATAGGTTGCAGTTAGAACCTCAATTTCTGGAACAACAATTCATGAGCATGAAATTTTTAAAGGAAATAGAGGCTATTGTTAGAACCTCATTATTCTGGAAAAACAATTCACAGAACTCAAAATTTGGCAAAGGAAATAGAGGTTACCGTTAGAGCTTACCGATAGAGGTTTCCGATACAACTGTTCACCAATGGAACTATTCATAGAATTAGAAATTTGGAAAAGTGTTTGGGAAACATCCAAGAACACCTCAAACACCATATTTTCACAAAGAAATAGACCAAAGTGGTCTGGGCTATTACATGATTTCACTTCTCCATCCAGCCCTATCAAACTCATTAGATATACATCAATACTCAATTCATTTAAGGGTGATATAAGTCTCGTCCAACACATAATAATGTCATATATACATGTGCTAAAAAATAATTAAACATCCATTATATCATGACCCATTAAAGGATATGAGTTTGAAAAATATCATATCAACACCCAAGAAATGAAATCAGTATTATAAAAAATTATTACTATCATAAACTATGGAATAGGGAAATCATTCAAAATATTCTAGTTCTATAATTACCTATCAAATAAAGTGGGATTCATAAATATTTTATCATGTTATAACCTTTGTAAGAGGATGAGGATTCATAAGAAACGTGTAATCAAAGAAAATAACCACTAAATGAATAAATAATAATAGTGTAATTGGATACTTTCCCAACTAAATAATAATATTTATCCACATATTTCATCATATATGGCAAATTATTTTTAAATGATAATTTTAAACGTTTCTTCATTTAAATAAATATGAAACATTTCAAAAGGTCTTATACAACTTTGAATCATATAAATCATATTCCCTATGAAATAATAAAATTACATAAAAAATATAATATCATGAAAGGAATTATGATATGTATATAACTTATAAAAGAGTTTTATATAATCATTGTATAATAATATAGGTTCATAACATGGCATGTGTCTCAATAAAGGAAAATTGAAAATAAATAATTTACTGATTTGGTAACATTTTCAATATTAAACCCATTAAATAGAGGTCATAAAATTAAAGAGTATATAACAATAAATTAATTTAAAATAGGCATATAAAACATTCATGAGAGATATATACATATCGTATAAGAATATAGATTCATAATATGGTACTTGTCTTAATGAAATAAAATTGGGAAAAAATTACTTCATGGATTTAGAATCATTTGAACCATATTAACATTAAAGAGAGTTCATAAATTGGATATATAAATACCTATAATATTAAGAATAATAATCACATAATGCCTTAATCGGTAGAATATAAACAGCAGAGTTGAAAATAGGTGCATATCATGTCATTTTTAACCATAAAGAAAAAAATGATAAAAATTTTCATTATTGATTTGGAAACATTTCAACAATAATAAACATGAAAGTGAGATCATAAAGTGGAAATATATATATGAATAAATTTTAGAATAATAATCATATAATACATTCATGCAATGTTTACAGATAACACATTATTTTTTTTGTGAATGGGGTATATATCTCACAAATATAAGAAACTAAGATGAAATTTATTTACTACATTTGTAACCATTAAATCATGATACCCCTGATATAATAGATTAAATTAAAATTTTTAATATAAATATATAATTTAAATTAATGATATTAATTGTTTTTTTCTGTATTTATACCACATAATTGGAATAATTTCTGAAAATCACATTTATCTCAGATAAAAATAAGTAACATGAGGAAACCCTGACCTACATTATTTACATTCTTTGTTCACATTAAAACTCCAGTATAATAATTATTAATTTTTTATATATCACTGAGAAAACCATTATTATTATAAATAATACCATTATTATTTGATTAGGATTTTTTATTAACCATTTATTAATAATTCCATGTTACTTTTATGTTTTAGGTAATAACAACATTGATTTTGATATTTGTTATTAATTGTTATTCTTGATCTTGTTACATATATATTTATTTAATTATTACCAAAATGTAAAACATGATTTGAAAATCTTATATAATAATTAATTAAATATTTATAATAATCAAAAATATTTAAACATATGAAATGGAATACACCATTCCTGGAGACAGTAGGTAATATATTCACATTAATGTTATTTTCGTTTTATAATAGTTTTTCAATGAAATAAATTAAATGAAATATATGTATATATATATATAATATAACTATTATGTATTCATTATGTAATATATTTCATATAAATTTACTGAACCCTTCCTTAATGCATTACATTTAATCGGTGAAAAATTATATCACTCTTAGGAGGAGGTAGTCTACATGTCATGAAATAAAGTTATCATATTTCGACAAAATGGAAATCATGAAGGTATCTTTTATTTAAAAATTATAGAATTATTATGTAAAAATTAATATCAAATATATATATATATAAACATATTTTCTATAATTATTCCCAAATAAGCTATATGGTAAAGTAAAAAAAATTAACGAAATCATTACAAAAGGTGTTAGTTTATAAGACATGAATAGTATGTTCATCACAAATTTGATGGAAGGGTGTGTGATTTTACTGAAAAAGGTCAAAATGAGATCCTTTAGTATATGTATGATAATAAAGTTATTTTATAATCTTGTAATAAAAATATTTAAGGTTTTTTATAACTAAAATAAAACAAAATATCTTATTGCTGATGGTACCTCTTTTTCAGTAACAAATTTTTGATTGCACCAAAAGGATTCCTTGGTTGGAATTCATCACAATGATATTATTATAGAATAATGGTAGGGATTTTGGGATGATATTTCGGATGGTCTTTCCGAAGAAAAATTTTTATGAGAGTTTTAGATAGAGTTGGGGGATATAATTCCTTTTAGAAGCAGGGAAAATGACATTTTTGGTATTTTTGAAATGAAATGTTTTCTACCCAGGTTTTAATTGTCCCCCATGGGATAAAAATGATCCATTTATGATTCAAATATATGTAATTTTGTAAATATGTCCATAAAATAATTTTCAAACAAGATAAATATCATTTTACACATTATTTTCAAAATATAGTAATTAATTAAGTTAGATTTAACCATAATTAGTGTCATAAATTTTAAATAAATTCACCAAATTATTTGGACAATAAATTTTTTTAAAATATTGGAAATTTTAAAATATCATGATCCATAATATTGAATCCTTTTTTACATTTTATAATCATATAATTTAAATTTTTTATATTTAAATTAATCATCTAGAAAAGACGAGATGACATGTTTTTAATGTTAAAAAAGGCCCCACTGATGAAGTATTGTTATATATAATTTCATTTAGAATTTTTTTCAAATGAATTAAATTTTATAACTTTATATATATTTTGTATAAATATACATTTAAACATAAATAAAATTTAATTTACCTTTCTAAATAAATTAGTTGAAATTGAAAATTTCAAATAAAATTCAGTGTTTTTCACAATTCATCCAATAAATTAAACGCCTTTGAAAAGTACCCAAAATTCATCAAGAGTAAATTTTGATATGAATATTTAAAAAAAATATTTTTTCTCACAAATTTATAAAAGAGTCACAAATTAAATTTAAAATGGGTTCACAATTAAAATAATGTAAAATTACCTTTTGAAAAAATACAACATTTTATTCATATAATTGGAAATATATTTATCTTATGTTTATAAAATATTACCAAATGATTATTAAAGATATTGAATTAATATATAATATATAAATATTATTAGACAAATTCATCAAAATAAATATTTTTAATTTACAATATATTGTTTGTACATAACAAATTAGAACTGTAGTAATGTTAATTTACTTATTCTCGAATAGATCATACATTAATATCTAACTAATTGATATCCATTGGATTCATTTCATATATATGTGAAAGCCAGATTTTCATAGTTTATTAAATCATATCTTCCATTCAAACAAATAAGTGTTATTTTAATAATATTTTAATAATATTATATTATAGTTCGGTAAATATTGTTCTTACATATAACACATGTTATCAAAGGGACTCAATATTATTAGTAAAACATGTAAATCATAGTCATTCATGTACCATAATCCAATCTTTTATTTGTTTATAGTTAAAAGAAAAACTGGTTTTTTTAAGAAACAATTTCTCGGTGCATTCATATAATACAAGATAAATACAGTATTGTGTGAAATGAAAATTATCATAATGAATAAATTAATTAAAAAATATTTCACAAAATATTGGTGTGAAACATTAAAACCCAATTAAAATGAATTACCCAATTTAAATTTATCAAAATTAACAATGGTTTAATAATTGAATGTTCTTTTCATAGAGACCCACATCATAAAACATATGATTAAAAATCCCTTTTAATAAAGAATTATGAATATATAACGGTTATCCAAAGTAACCCAAATATATGATAACACAGTAGGATAGTTAAAACATGGAAATAAAATAAAAGAATAAACTATTAAAGGTATTGATAATGAAAACTAATCAAAATAAAGTTAGTGATTCATATAATTTTAACTACCAAAAAACCATAAACTAAGGACTATT
Organism: Viscum album; assembly: GCA_963277665.1. NCBI lineage: Eukaryota > Viridiplantae > Streptophyta > Magnoliopsida > Santalales > Viscaceae > Viscum > Viscum album. Next base: position 606,321,304 of record OY728129.1, on the reverse strand, counting down.
GAAAGAAGTCATTGATATAATAAAAAATGACTATAGTACAACTATATTTTATTTGATGTTATTTTTAAAATGAAGATATAAATATGTTATTTAATTCAATTCATTATACACAATATTATTCTTTATTTTTTAATTGATCAATTTCTACTTCATCTATTAACTAATGGAATGATGTTTACTTTTTCATTCAAAATTAACTAAAAGATCATGAGATCCATACATATAATGATAAGTCATTACATCATTCATTATATAAAATCCAAAAAAAATACATATCACATGTTATCCATTATTTTTGCATCCTCATGTTGATATTTAATAATTTAATCTCTAAAACCACATCTTATGTTTAACATAATCCATTCCATAAATGGATAAACATTTAACCCTTTAAAACGATGAAAATTCGAAACAATTGAATGAAGTTAACTATATTATAATAACATTATCCCCTTTATATCATAAGGTATCTCTTCTTTGTCACATTCCAGTTAAGTGAATACATTAACCATTCATTTTAATAAAACATGGTAATAACCTAAATTACCACACATCCTTATTGAAGACATCCATTTTTCCTTATTTTAAATACTATAAAATATATTCATTAAATATAACAACATGTAAAATTCATTCATTATAAAAAACACCTTTTTTATCATATCCTTTATCAGTTATGAGGTCATAAATATTATCCAATTTAGTTTATCCATATATACATCTCTTTATGCATATAAAATATCATTTTCTTATTCATTGGAACATATTAAGGCTTATCATCGCTTAATTTAACTTTAAAATTTAATCAATTTTCTATTTCATCAGTATTATTTAAAACATCCAATAAATAACCAAAAAAACACCAAAAAATCATTATATTATTCGTGAATTATATAACAAAATACTTTAAATCCAAATCACATACACATTAATCATCCAATATTATTCTTCATCCATTTATTAGGCATGAACAAATTATTACTCAATATTTCATTCTAAAATATTTCATACTATTAATTTCTTAATTTTCCCTAATTTCAAACCAATCATTATTCGTATGTTTGTTTTAAACAATAAGGGAATAATATCCCATACCTTTGTTACGGTATATCTAATCTCTTTATCTTTAGCTGTATAACCTATAAATATACCGTCATCATGATTTTATTCATGATATTTCTACTAAGGAAATAAATTTCCATAAAACCAATACATTCCATATATGAAATGTTCTATGTTAATTTTGTTCTTTATATTCCCTACAATGGAATAAATCCAAAAATCATAGTGTGAGGAACAATCATCCTGGTGAAAAACAATATTATCATGAAAAATTACTTACATGATGTGTGAATAATGAAACCTTCTTAAATATATGATACGTTATAATTATCCTATGTAATTTAAAGTCTTATTTTATTTAAATCCATTATAATGGTTCATAAGGAGTTTTTTAATTTCCAAACATATCCCTTGGGATGTAAAACTAGGCCTGATGAAAATCCCAATGTTGTGCACAAGTTCCTGATCAAAACTATCTCAATATAGTGTTTTAAGCGTAATCATACCTACCGACATATATTCCATATTCATATCCATATTAAGTGTCTTTAAATGGATTTAATTTTTTAGAATGTACTATATGAAGCATTTACCACATTTCCAGGACATTATCTTATACTACAATTCTTACTGAGACTTGTCCTTAGATAAATCCATAGACATATCTATATAGATATCCCTAGGTATATCACAAAATTTTTCTTATCCTAGTTTCTAACAATTGAAAAAAAAAATTATATTATTCCAAATATAGTGACCCATGATTAACATACATGCATATTGCGTCATTTAAGATGATTATTCAGCATATTACTAGAAATAAATGCCTAATGAACATAATAGTTTAATGTTTTTGGATACATGGAACTCAATATTCAAACTAGGTTAATGAACTTTAAAATCTCTCTTAAACATCTCCCCCATTATTAATCAAGCCAAAATATATTCTTTATATCATTGGTAAATGAATCATAAAAAATTGGTTAGAATATATACTCAATACGTGTAAAATTAAAAGGAGATACAAATTCATGAAATAAGAATAATGGTCTGAGAACACAATTAGAACTTGGAAATTCATACCATACATATCATATTACATAAACAAAAATAATGGAATAAACATTGGAAAGTAATAAGATATCAATCATAAAAAATCAATTCTATAATCTTTAAAATTTAATACATTGGATTATGGAAGACACGTAGACATATCAAATTATTTTCATAATAGTAAATACATCACTGTTGTTTCTGATTGTTTCATCGGTGAACACATCCATATTTGGAGGATGCAATGATTATTTACCACATTCCCACATTCCAATGTTCGATGACATCCTTCAATTATTCAGAAACGTCTACTCCTTGATCAAAATGTGATGATGGGATGCCAGTTCCTCCATCTGTTTATTCCTCTTTGGAACTCGTCACTTAGTCTGGGTCTCCCTTAAATATTACTACATTTTTTGTGAACATAATCCCTAGGGCCATACCTTTGTGGACACTATTTAATTTTTATTCTTTTGTCGGTACATTCCAAGGGTACATGAAATGGTATAACCCTTTTTTCGTGGTATATGACAACATCAAGCATGTCAGGGAACTCTAGAAGTACGGACATTGGTAAATTGTATTCATCTTTATAAGAGGGAATCTAAAGGGCTCAAAAACACGAGTCATCCCACATCAGTCATAGGGTATCTTATGTTAGAGACATGTCTCTGAGGTTTTCATCAGTACACAATTTTAAACACGGGGTATGTCATGATTTTAATTTCTTGAGGAGACAGGTACGCCAATGGCATGGCTTCCAATGTTTTCCTTAGGCATCTCTTATTTAATACATGATAAGCTATGAGTTTAACATATTTTTGAAGATGGAATGAGAGTTATCATAACATCCCATAGAGTCAATTTATATTGGTATATCCCGAAGAGGGAGCACCTATAATTTTTAACATATTGATAGATAAAAATGCAAAATAAGGATTGATCTGAGGATGATGTTTCTCATAAAGGGAAGATAACACACTATGATGTTTGATCTCGACACCACATATGGGCAGATCAGAATGTGTTCACCCTAGAAAGGGGGACACCATGGTTTACCATTGGCTATAAATTATCTTCAAGGATGTTTCTTTATTACCTTGTATAGAATATAGGGAACAATACTCACATAGTTTGAATGGATGATTCATATTATTATCGTGTACAGAGAAGACAATGACATAAGAACATGTTGGGGCTTATGCATGGTTAGAATCCAATAAAAATAGGGAAACACTTGGTTGGATGATTATGGATTTTGTGGGGCTTATGCATGGCTAGCTGCCCAGGTGACTCAAAGGGTAGAAACTAGATAGATGTCATGATCCCTCTAGGATGTGGTAGCCTTGGAAAGAATCAAAACGGATGTTGGAAGATAAAGTGAAGTTTATGGGAGTAATGAGATGATACCGATGTTAATAGGACAATGACATTGAGCTAGAACCACATGGAGGATTTCTACGTATCCTAGTGGAAGGGAATGTGTGTCCACGTAGTTTGGTGGGGTGATGGGATGCCTGAAGATGTCGCCTATGACAATTGACATGTGGATGTGACTTGAAGGAAGTGGAACCTATGGGTTGGGGAATGACCATCCCAAAACACAATTACTCAAAGGAGAGACAAGGATAATACATGGATTAGGGACTTGAACCACAGTGAGGATTCCTATATATCCTCATGGCAGGGAATCAATGTCCACACAGTTCGTAATGGGGCATGGAATTGGGGTGTGCTTGGAAGATAGTGACCTGGTTATGATTGTTAGGGCTTACAAATGGTTAGAAGACCGGGTTGGTCAGATTCCAGGAGGACGGACCTAGGATGTGGGTCCCAACAAAGGGGACACCAACATTTACTAGTGATTGGGGTTGAACCTCATGGTGTCTTCCTAAGTAACCTTTCATGGAGACAGGGATCAAACCCCACATTGTTTGAAATTATTTTCCTTTGGTTGGGGTTGAACCTCTGGGAGGCTTGAAATGTACCATACCTAGGAGACAAGGATCAAAACCCACATTGTTTGAGTGAATACAGTTTAGCATTATATGGGGAAGAAAGGATCATTTAATTTAATATCATGCGGGACAAGGGTGGATAGACGTGAAGTTGTCTGGACTGATGGTTGTTGGGCTTGAACATTAGAGAGGATCAATATTTAACTTTTTAGGAAAGGGAAAGGATAAAAGTACACATTGTTCAGAATGGAGAATGAGGATTACATGCTAAGTTAGAGAAGGAAGGATGTCATGGTCGATGCTTTCTCTAAGCGCATGTGAGTTAGGATCGGTGTGTGAAACAAAAGGAAATAATAGACCTATCGATTAGGGTTAAAAGGTGCATCCACAAAAGGTTTTGAATGGTGTTTACAAATGAATGCAGCCCATTTTCCACTTAGATGTTTCAATGGTGGATTAGGCTTACGGATGGATGTTTCTGGGGGGGCCGCTAAGGAGCTGCAATGGTGAATACGGCTTACACATGGAAGTGTCCCATGTGTTGCTAAGGAGAGACAATGTTGAATGGGGAATACACATGTATGATCCCCAAGTGCCGCTATGGAGCGTCAATGGTGAATAGGGATTACACATGTGTGTTATATGTGTGCCTCTAAGGAGTGACTAGAGTTAATGTGGCCTAAACATGGAAGCTTGTAGGTTTCCGCTAAGGAGAGGCACTGGTGATGGGGATTAATTCTCGATGATTTGTGGGTACCACTAAGGGTGGCATTGGTGAATAGGGTTTAGGCATGGAAGATGCATGAGTGCCTCTATAGAGTGGGAATGGTGAATTTTTATTACATATGGAAGCTTTTGTGTGCTTCTATGGAGTATAAATGTTGAATAGGGCTTATGCATGGGAGTTGTTGGTGTGCCTCTAAGGAGTGACACTGGTGAATGGGGAATACACCTAGAAGCTTCCCATGTGCCACTAAGAAGTGAAAATTTTGAATGGGACATATGCATGGAAGATGCCAGGGTGCTGCTAAGGAGAGGCATTGACGAATGAGTCATAGACATGGAAGTTGCCCGGGTTCATGGGTGCTGCTAAGGAGCAGTAGTAGTGAATGGGACTTACACATGTAAGATGCCCAGATGATGCTAAGGAGAGGAAATGGTGATTGTGGATTATGAATAGAAGATGTCCGGGTGTCGCTATGGAGTGGAAAAGGTGAATAGGGAATACACATGGAAGCTTCATGGGTTCCCTATGGAGGGGCACTGGTGAATGGGGTTTATGGATGGATGTTGCCCGGGTGCCACTGTGGAGTGGCAGTGGTGAATGGGGCTTATAAAAATTATCTACCTGGGTGCCTCTAATAAACAGAACTGGTGAATGGGGCTTAAGAATGGATGTTTCCCATGTGCGACTAAGGATTTGTAGTGGTGAATGGGGATTTCACATCGATGATACCCCTGTGCCGCTAAGGAGTGGGAATGGTGAATGGGGATTAAACATGGAAGCTGACCTGGTGCTGCTAAGGAGCATAATTGGGGAATGGGGCATACACATGGAAGCTACTCGGGTGACTCTATGGAGAGACACTAGTGAATGGAGGTTATGCATGGACGCAACTTGGGTGCCGCTAAAGGGTGAAAATGTTTGATGGTTCATATGCAAGGAAGCTACCTGGGTGCCTCTATGGAGTATAAATTGTGAAATTGGATTAATCATGGATTCTCTGTGGTTGCTACAATGAAGAGGACATGTTGAATGGGGCTTATCATGGTTTTTCACTTTGATTTACTCCTCATGTATGGATATCAAGGCGTCTGAACTCCCGGGTTGGTTAAGGCATTTAATTTTGGCCTACACCTATGCGCTAGTGCACATTTGGTATAATTCCAAGGGTGTTGGAATCTATCTGATAAAAGGGAGATGGAAAGTGTGAACTACATAACCAAAATTCAAAATAGAACGGTGGTGGTATGACGGAGGGAAATAACTACTAAAAATACTTTTATCATACCATCTACTACTCATTATCTTGATATAGAAACAAATAGATGAAGGGAAATTTCTGATTGTATTAAATTCATTGGTCAAATATATAAGTGACATCCAAATTCTTCTAAAGAGTTGGCCCATAATGGTAGGTAATCCAAAGATGCATGGGACCAAGCCATTAGGAGGTCCCTTCAGACATGAAATAGGATGATGATTCGATTGAAGGGCACACATAACATGAGGTGGAGTGATGGAATGCTCGAACGGTTTCCATTATTCTTCAAATTACGCCATTGTAATCATGGAATTAGGTATCTTTTTCTAGTCACATAATCCATCACTTATTTAGAAAAGAGGAATCCAATTATTGAATCATAGGGAATGATACCATTTAAATTCATTTGGTGATGAATATTGGAAACTTATGCTTGGTGCATAAGGAATCATTTATTTGGAACAAGATGCGTCCAATCTATTTCATATAGGAACTACTATAGTTTAAAGTTAGGTAGTTAAGAATATTGGAATCTTATGCTTGGATCATAAGGAATCTCTTGTTTAAAATAAGAGGAATCCTTTATTTTTCATATGGGGTGTACTAATGATTAATGTCATGTAGATAAGACCATTGTAATCTCATACTGGGAGTATAAGGCATCTATTGATCAGAACAATATGTATCGTATTACTTTATTATAGGTAATGATACATTTTAAAGTATTGTGGTGAGGACTATTGGAATATTATACTTGGCACATAAGGCATATCTTGTCTAAAACAAGATCCATCCTTTTTTTGAAAAATTGGTTTTACTATAGATTAAATTCATATAGATAATATTGTTTTCCCTAAGGAACCTAGAAATTGATGGTGTTAGGACTTATGCTAGAGAGTCCCTTTCAAGTTCAACCTTTAATATGTGTCAGGTGATGGGGTTTGTATGAGTTTCATGAGGAATGGACCGAACAAGGAACTCAAGGAATTGAAGATGAGAATCTCAACTCACGATATGTTAATGGGGCCTGAAGAAATATGTCGACTCAAGGTATTTCATGGAGTGTGGGGGATTATGTTGAATAATGGTATTACATTGGTCGATGTTTGGTCTGTAGAATGGGGAAATGGAAAATGTTGTGTTGTGGCCCGAATTTATCATGGTGTGACTCTCCATTTTTCATGGGGGTTAGTGACAATAGCGAAGGGAGCATCCCAGAGGGGCAGAACGAAAGCGATACATTGTTCCCAAGCAGCGGTGTAATGGTGCAGCCCAAGCGGTATAGACTAGTTGGCACAGGACTGGATACATTTGTGCGTAAGATGCACTATATGTAGGATGGGATGAAAGAAATATTGGAATATGAGGCAAGGGTGTGAAAATGATTGGGAAACATAGTATTGTTGCTTGCAACATTGGGAGTTTTGCGTGAAGGGTTGGAATCTCGCATGCAGATGAATTAGGCAGAAAAGAGGTCAGGTGAGGATCCATCCATTGTGGGCCTACATGAAAGAGGGCCCATATGGTACATGTTTCAAGAGATCTCACATGGAGGGTTCCATTATTCCACACAAGCATGGTTGAGGAGGTCTTACATGCAGTAGAGTAGCACCCAACCTATAAATACTTTCCCTGAGGGGAGGGGTGAACATTAATTTATAGGAAAAATCTTTTTTTATTACATGTAAGATTCCGAGCAGGGAATATATCTTCCACACACCCAACAGTTGGTGTGTATCAAAGGGGAATTTGACGTCACAGTGGGTACATAAGACTCTTGCATGTGTGTTCTAATCTTTTACGACCAACCAAAAACTTGTGCGAACATTGCTTGGTCATTTTCAAAGGAATTTTCAAAACCATCCCAACATACATCACATTGTGCACATAATATTGTTGTACATGGATGTTGATCTTGCACACACATCTAGAATCTTTCATTCACCATACTCAGACATTTTTCGGGTGGCCAGAGGGGAAATGACTTGGAATAGGGCACGTAAAAGGTACATGTGATAGGTCACACACACTATTTTTTTGTTGTATGCAAGATTATATCCTTGTGAGTAAAACAACCTTTCATTCACTCATGATTAAAATTCTAGCATGAAAAAACATACATTTCCAAAAAATAATCCAGGATGGAAATTTTCAGCAATATGAATTTCAATTTCCATAAGATTTGATATGTGAATCTATTTGGGCTCCACAACCATTCAAATCAAATCCCACGAAATATGAAATGTTCCAGAATCATGTTTGGAAGCATTCATTGAATTACATGAATGTGATTTCTAGTGCCATAAACTATCAAAGTCATCTTAGTGGTATGGTTTACTCCCCAAACAATCATGGTAGTCAGGATTCACTTCCAAGACCATATTAGTGGAAAAGTAATTTACATAACCAGGTTACCCTAATTTTTTTCTACTTTATTACGGAACTGGTTTCACTTCCCATTCCATCTCTCTATTTCTAAATTGGGTTCAATTCATATGACATCCCAATCATACTAAACGTTTTTCTCTCATTGTTCTAGAACTGTCAAATACAAAATTTTCTCCTCATTCTCACATTATCATATTGAACTGTGTTCAATCCATGTTCCATATCTATCAGACCAAAAAAAGTTCACCCATCAATCTAGACCTGTAATAGTTAATTGATTTTACATCTCATTACATCTGTTTCATACTAAAACACGTTCACTCCTAGTTATGTCTCTATCATTCTAATTGAAGTTTACTTCTCATTATATCCCTTTTATACTCATCATATATAAATCTTTACACAATGAAATGGTTGGAGATATATGTCTCGACCAACACATTATGAATCTAGACATAACAACACATATAGTAATAATACATTCATCATATCATGACCCCTAAAAGTGATGGGTTTCATAAATATCTTATCAAATCCAATGAAGTGAAATGGGTTTTATAAAATATTCATCCAATCATAAATTATGGAAATGATACATGCTTCATAAAAATTACCCATTGAATAATGCATAAAAATACCTGGTTTTCATAAGTATTTTATTTTTGTATAACAAGAGGTAGAGAAACATTATTCATAAAAAAGCGTGTCATAATAAAAATAAAACATTAAAAAATGAATTTAAATTGTGTATTTGGATAATATCCTAATTAAATCATTAAATATATCCATTTATTACATCTTATATGTACAATAATTTCTAAATTATCATCTGAAACACTTCTTGAGGAAAATAAACATCAAACATTTCAATGTTTCCCATGCCACATTGAAACATTTTAATCATAGACCCCGTGAAATAATAACATTACATGGAGAGTATGATATCATCAAAAAAAATATTCATGATATTACTTATCAAATTTATGTATATCAACATCTTAGAAAAATATAGGTACATAATATGGCATGTGTCTCAATGAAGGTAAATGGAGAAAAAATTGCTTTACCAATTTTTGAAATTTTGATCCATAAACCCAATGAAAGATAGATCACAAAATATATATGTAAATATAAATTAATTTAATAATAAGAATAATATAATATATTCATGTGTATTATATTTAAATAATAGAATAATATAAGTGGATAACATAGAATGTGCCTCAATGAAGGAAAAATTGTGACAAAATTACTTTACCAATTTGGTAGCTTTTGAAACAAAAACCCCATGAATGTTTGATAATAAAATGTGAATGTAAATACCCAAAAATGTAAGAGTAATAATAAAATAAAAAATTAATTGTTACTATAAACTCATCAGTGAAAAATATTCTCTCATAACATGGAATATGTCTTAGTGAAAGAAAATTGAGACAAAATTACTTTACAGATTTGTTATCATTTGAACCATAATCCCATTGAATGATAGACCATAATATTGATATATAAATACCCATAAATTTAATTAAAATTATAATATTATAAATTCATGGGATGTATAAAAACTAAAATATGAAATTGGTTCCCAATGTTGAATTTATCTCATGAATATACGAAAGTGAGATGAAATTCTATTACATCGGGATTTAATTTCAAATCAGGATCCCTATGAAAGAATAATATAATAAATATTTTATATATAATTAAATATATTAAATTCATGATATAACATTTGATTTTATTTTATATATTCCACAAAATAAGAATAAGTGGTGATTATAGCATATATCTTATGGAAATTACTACGATAGGGGAAAACACTTACCTTAAGACTTGGGCTTCTTTGTAAACATTAAAAGGTACAATATAATAAATATATTTTTACTATACATATAAAATAGAACCATATTATTATAAGTAATGTCATATATTATTTTATTATGGGTTTGTATTACCCATTTATTAACAAATGCATATTAGTTTTATGTTTCAGGTATTGTCTGCTTTGTTTTTTATATGTATCAAGCCGTTATTATTGATCTAAAAACATAGATAATTATTTACATGTACCAATAATTAAAATAATTGTTCAACTAAATTATCTATTCACTATAGAAATATTTATATTAATCTGAACATTTTATAATTATGATGGAAGACACTATTCATTGAGACAGTTTTCAAATATACACATGGATGTTGTTTCCATTTTATCATCATATTTAAAATAAAGAAATTAAATTAAATTATATATATATATATTATAATTATAGTGTAATAATATTTTCATATATATCATATACAGAAAATAAATACAACTTTAATACATTTCATGTAATGTTTAAATGAAACACATCGCTTTTAAGAGGTAGTTTTCTACATGTCGAAAATTGAAGATATCATTTCCCCAAAAGATATAAATAATGATGGTTTTTGTGATATAATGTTTTTAAATGTATAAATAACAAATAAATAATATATATATATATATATACTATTAAAATATATTTTATATCATACTTCTCAACTATGAGTGGCGTTGAAGGAAAAATCAATGACATTGTTTCATGAGGCAATAGTTGGCCATACAAAAGTTGTATGTTTATTACCCATTTGATATAAGGGTGAGTGAGTGTAGGTAAAAACATTACAGTAACACCATATAAGTATAGTTATAGTACATAATTTATTATATAATATTATAATAATATTAATGTTGGGGATGGAGAAGTAAAACTAAACTAAAGAGGTTGTGGAATTATGTGACAACTTTGTGAGATAACTGATTTTGATTTTCACTGAAGGGTTTACTTGGTCGGATTTAATAAAAAATATAGGCCTATAAGATGATGTAACAGATACTTTAAGGATATTTTATCATAGGATTGATAATAAAAATGGATTCAGTGGTTTAAAGAGTGTCAGAGGAGTGGAGGCCTTTAATATGTGTTGAAAATTATACATATGGTATTTTGGAAAAGAAAATTGTGAATTCTAGGTTTTACATGTCCTTATGGGTTAAAACTGGACCATTATATATACATAGATGTTTAATGGCTGAAATATATATACAATGTAATATTTATACAATTATAAGTTCATTTTACACCAAATTTCAATGTTTATTCATTAATCAGTCTCATGTAAACAGTAATAACTACTAATATATTTAATTACCTTCTATAATATTTTTTTTAGAATATACTTTGTTTAATTTTTTATTAATTAAAAAGTATTCAGAGAAAAAATATTTATTCCCTTTTTAAAAATTATAATCATAGAATTAGTATATATTAAATTAAAATTTATCCCACAAATGGGAACAAATTAAGAGTTTTGAATGTTGAAAAGTAATTTTTTTTGATATTTTTCTTTACAAAATATCAAAATGAAATTAGTTACAATGACCTAAATTTGATTAATATATGAATTATTTAACTAATTATATATTTAATCAAATTAAAATATAATATAAATATATAATTAAATTTTATGAAGAAGCTATTTTTAAATCAAAATCATTTTTATTCATTGTTTATAAAAAAAGATATATCTCAGCAAAATAAAAAAATAACACAAATTAAATAATGATATAAAATTTCAATAATGAATTCATTTTTTCCTATGAAATTATATAAGTGTCGAACATTATTTTTAAAATTGTTATAGCATTAAATTATGGTAAAATAACATTATATATAAATACATATTTTTATTTATATAATTAGATTTATTATTATCCACTTTTTGTAAAATCAGATTGCATGAGTATCATGAATTCTTATTTAATAAGTTATTTATAAATTTTATTAAAAAAAATAATCAAATGTGGTTATTTAAATTATTAAATTGTTTTTATAAATATAAATATAGTTTTAATAAAAATTTAATTTCTTTATAATAAAATATTTTTTAACATAATTTATAATGTACTGATAAAAAATGTTTTATTATATATGCATCTATAATCCATATTTAATATCTTAGTGCATATTATCTCCAATTATACGAGCCAGGTGATAACTAAAATAATTTTTTGTAGTTTGGAAAAACTCTTTTATTTGTGTCATGAATGTTATCCAAGGGACTCTGTATTTTATGTAACACAATACATGAATTGGGTATCATGTATATAAAGATAATCATTGTGTTGCGTTTCCTGGAATCCTGACATGGTGTTTCGTAAAAAGAATGAATAAATTGCTTCTTTCATATAACGGAAGATAAATTTAGTGTTGGTTGAAATAAAAAATATCCAAATGATTAGATCAATTAAGAAAAATATTTCACAAAATATTGTTGTGTTAAACTAAACATGTATCCAAACAAGTTGGATTTATTCATGTCCTCCTATATAAACACCCACATTACTCTATTAAAATTGTATAGTGAAAATGTTGCTAAATGAGATCCCAAAAATAGTAAGGTGTTGATAAAAAACTCCCCTAAAAACCATTTAATAGGATCCATACATTTCATATGGTGTTTTAAAGTACCTTTTATATTGAACATTCTTATGATGATGATATTAAATTATGAATCTTAGCACTTTATAAAATTTTGTTTGAATACATTTCTACAACAAAATGTTAAAAATCAATATAAATTAGATATAATTAATATTTTTACAATATAAATTCATACCACATAAATTTGTTATATAATGAAATCTAGATCAAGTGATATTTTGTTTGAAATATAATTGAAATGAGTAGAACCATAAAGGTGACCAAAAACAACCCAAATACATCTATGACATTTAACATTCATGGGGAATCAATCAATGAAATTTGTAGTTATATTATCTAATTTAAATTATTTTATGGGTAATTTTTGTATCAGATTCATATAAATATTTCATTCCACCTTCTCATAATATCATATATTTCAATAATATACATATCCAATATTCCCTTTTATAATGCTGTTTCACCCAATATTATTATTGATATCTATATATAGGTATTAGTGTTTCCAATATGTACATAGAATTACGAGTTATGTGAAACATCAAATTACTTCTTCTTAAGTGATGGTATTTTTAAAAGATATATTCGTTTTTGTAAATCTATAATTCCATCATTGTTAAATTTGAACTATATAATATTGCATACCCTATTTTGTAGCTCTATATCCCCATTAATTCATCCATGGTGAATATATGGATGGGTGGTTAAGCATTAAGTTTGGAATGATATTATTTCCTCTCTTTCACATTTAATTCCCTTAATATCAATTCAAATATTTGTATATTTGGTATTTTTAAATCATTATCATGTATAAGGCACCGTGATAATTGCGTATCACAGTATAATCCACCATACATTACATCCAATTGTGGTAATGCATCTTGAATTAATACTTTATTATCAAATCCAACTATCAATTTCAGGGAATGTTTTACTACATGTATTTGAATATATATTTTAAGGTGTTGTGATTAGAATATATTTCATGAATTTTAAAATTTAGATAATTTCTCTTTATCAACATTGAAAATATTACCCCTTCATTTTCTAAATAATGCATCATGTATTTTGATAATAAATCATTAAATTATATTAGGCATAAAGTAACACCATTTCATTCGTCATGATTTCACATCCCAATAACATTGATGATGAATCACTGTATTTATAGACACTTTTATAATATGTGGAATAGAAACGATGGAATCAATTAGAAAAATTCACTTAATCTCCTTAAACGATTCACTATATTCATATACCTAATATTAAATAACTCCCTTATGATTTGAAATTCCTAGTTTATATAAACATAATGGAAATTTTATTTCAATAAATAGATAGTATCCATACAAAATAATTAACCTATGGATATTTGTTACATTGGTTAGTCTGGGGAATGCTTCAACGACCTCTATAATTTAAGGATCTATTGTCGAACTATCTACTCTGATTACATGACCCATGAATATTCATTATTTATCCATAATTCACACATAATAATTTCCCAAAAAATTCTTCCTTTTTCGTGGTCATAATCATAATCCAAAAAAATATTCATACTCATTCATTATCTTGAAATATAAGAGAACGACTTTATAAATACAAGAAAACTTTATCTAGGTATTATCTAAAGACACTATCTATCAAATAAATTAATATTATAGAATAATTATTTAGTTTTAATGGTATCATTTTGAATTCATATTGTCTATAACATGTATGAGTTAGTATCTTAGGTACATCCTCACATTTAACACTTATTTAATGATTTCTTTATCAAAATCCAATATTTTTGAATTGTTGATCCCATCATGTATGATTGAAAATTTAATCCAAATAATGTAGAGGATACATTCTCTTGATTGTGATTTTTTTATGTTTATGATAATGTTATCAACAACATCCAGTGATTATTATGCTATTGAATGATATTTTATATGTTAAATTAATTTAATGATAATTTTGATTTTTTTATGTCAAATGTTATATTTGATGTTCCAATACCCAAAATTTGAAACAAACATACCATAGATAATTTTTGTGTCTTTGGGGTGGGTAAATGGTATATAGGATTGAAGAATGTTATAATAAAAATTTATTTTTTTAATACATTAATAGACACCATGACCATGACCATTTTTTTGTATGGTGTGGTTAAAATTGATATTTTTTATAACAAATTAATCAATACCCCCCCATATGTCTATAAATATTACATATTTGGTCATCAAAATATTATTGACTATTATAGGGGAGTATTAAATTCCAATTTTCACTACATTTCATTCTTTTTAGCCAAGCGATTCACCTCTCCTCCTAATAAGAGTAATTCTTGGATCATTCATTGTATAAAGATAATTGATTTTTCTCTCTTCATTCGATATATAATTTCATCCTTATTAAGATAAATATTTTCAATCCTTTGGTAAATATAATCTCTATCATCATTATCCCTTTATGGTAAATCTATTTTGGGCCACTAATATAATAAATATTTTGAGTATTCCTTGGTTTGAATGAATTTATTTTATCTATTGATATATAATATAAATATGAGGATGTTATTTGAGATTAGAACATGTAGGTGCCTATAAAATCATTTATCATCCATATCCATGAGCGATGAAGATATTCTTTCTTCATTTTAATATAAAATGAACTACCGAGGGTAGTTTAATATTAATTAACTATTGATTCAACCATAATCTCGTTATTCCTCCCAGGATTTATTAATATCCCTTTATACTATGTATTTGAAAATAGTATCGTATTTATTTCCCTGAGATATTATTTAGGTTGATGAGAAAACACAGTTAGGGTTACAAGTCTTTTGAATAACCATTACATTGACATTTCCAATTTGATGTCAGATTGTCTTTACCATGTCGACACCATGTAAACTATTTTCACCCTTATATTACCTCAAGTACTTGTTTCTTGATAATTTTCAGTAGGATCTCTTGTGGTTTTTAGAATACATAATAAAAAACTATTGTTTAATTTGAAAATATTATGT
Source organism: Viscum album (assembly GCA_963277665.1). Taxonomy (NCBI): domain Eukaryota; kingdom Viridiplantae; phylum Streptophyta; class Magnoliopsida; order Santalales; family Viscaceae; genus Viscum; species Viscum album. The sequence continues at coordinate 606,305,373 of OY728129.1, read as the reverse complement.
TTCAGAACATTTTTTCCCTATGACACGGTATATATGTGATTGATATGAATCCATTTTTCCATGTTATATTTTTTATAGATTATATGTTGTTCTTGTTCAATGAAAGGTACCTATGTTATAGTTTGATCCATTATGGATTGATAACACTTTAGGTGGTTTGTGTTCAAACACTACATGTGACATGATGTAATGTCCAAGATAGATGATGGGTGATATTGTCAATTCATAGAATATCCAGGGGTTTTGTGGACTTATTTGATAAGAATCATTATATAGTAGTACAATATCAAGACAAAGTGTGGTCTGAACTACGGTCTTATGTCTTGTTCTCTCATTAATAGAGATATATATTTAAGTCTATTTATCATCTAAATAGATACTCTTAGTTGTGTTTCTCCATCGAATACATGGGTTTACCTTTAGTTTGATCATTTCTCGTTACATCGCTTATGACTAAATCTCTTTATTGGGACAATGTATGTAATGTAAGTTGTTTTTGGATGTTTGGTTAGAGTAAAACTACTAAATATTGATTTATTATTGTTCCATAGAATTTTATTAGTTTTAAATAATACACATTTTATAATTTTTTTCATTTTTTAGGGATTCATTTGTGGTGTTGTACTGTGTTTTATTAGTCACACAAGATGCATGAATCCTAAATCAATTATAGAACTCATGTATAGGGAGCTAAAGAAGGGAAATGCGATCATTGGAGATAGTATGGCTATGGATAATGGAGGTCATATTGGATGTATATAGAATATAATCGACTCCATAATGTTTTATTTTTGTCCTTCATATACATAAACAATCTCATTTGGCTTTTCACATTTTGATCATGGATTAATTAATTGTATTTCATGTATTGAATTTTAATATTACATTTTGATGTATATTAATTAATTATAATATTTTATTATGTGTTATATTAATATATATTATTTGTGAAATAATATTATAATTAGGTTATATCCTCCCCATTGATGGTGTTCATACACTCGTAGCTATTCCAAAGAGTCTTGTGTATTAGGAGGCTCACTTGGGTTCTTGTGGATCTCTAGCTCATACATGTTTGTTCGGATTGAGGTGTTACTAAATGATAAGAGGAAAATATTATTATATTTTATTTTTAATAATATAGGATGTCGTTTAAAAGTGATAGGTTATGTGGGACTCCAGAATGAATTTTTCCACGAGCATGTTTAGCTCATGTACAATGAACCTATGAGTTACCATTGATTGGATTTATGTTACAATGTTATGGAATTTTTGTATGGGTTCATGTAGGATCACATTACATATTTATCTTTCATGTACATTATAAAATTTTGGCATTTAATTATATGTAGTGTGATATCAACTCTAGTGATTATCATGTTCCCTATTGAGTGATACATTAGTTTTCCGATTTTTTTGTGATGTATCCATGATAAAATTTGTTGTTAGAACATGAGAATACAATTATTTTCTTATATATATGGCTATGAAATATATGTAGGTATAGATTTATATTGATAGTTCAAGGAAGGATATAACCTGGGTTGTGTGTACTGTCCAATGAAATACAGTGTTTAATCCCATATAAATATTCAGATATGTCTCTACAACATATATGGTATAAGGATTTCTTTTTGTTACAGTTGATGTTCCCCTATTTTATATTGATTGGGACACCAGTTTACATGGGTTAGGATACTCCCATAAGGGATAATGTCCTAGTCCCACTACATTCTATATGGTATAGTGAAATAGGGATTGTTCCTGAACCATCCCCCATATCAAAACAAGTTGGATTTTATCAGTAGGGAGGTGTTCTTATATTATCTGTTTGAGTAATAGGTTAAAATGGTCCATGGTCGAATATACCATATAATTTTGACACATTAATTGACTAGAATTTCTGAGCACTAGTTGGCCACATGATGCTAAGGACTAGATAGATATCATCATGGGTTTTATTGATCTCTTTAAGACACCTATGTGCATGAAGGTAAATATGTAATAATTTAAACTACATAAACCCATCTTGGAATATATGGAAGTATGGGATATGATAACTAGAATGAGTGTCACACCATAGATACTTTTAATTTCCATTTCTTTAAGGAGGTCCATATAGATATGATGATATATGATAAATTATTGGATTCTTTAAATATTTGTCTGGGGAAGATAATAGTATAAGCATAATAGACATATTTTAGGTATTTACATCCCTTAAATACTCTATTTTCATGGAATTATGTGAAAAATGATAGGATGTTGGAGATCATTCTTTGTCTATATTTGAGATTGAAGGTCCCAAATTTAAATCTAGAAATGAATATAGAGGTAATATAAATGGACCAGGTGATAAAGTGTATTATTGAGGTGAAAATTGCTATTTGTCACCTATCATCCTTCTGAAGACATACTAGTGACACTTCTAGTATTAGGCATAGGTAGGTATAAGACTTTTAACCGAGTAACGATAGACATCTTGAGAAGTGAATAGGATCTCTATCCCCATAAATAGTAGGAGGATTTATATACTGTTAAAAAATTGGATGGATTAATGTTTATTACAAATTATTCATCTTGCCTAAGCACATATGTCATTAATGTTGTCATATAGGGAATATTCAATGTTAATACTCCATGGAATTGAAGATGTGGCTCGTATGAGTTCATGTATGATGTATTCATTAAACTATGGAAAAAGAAATGGTCCTCAACTATAGGATTATATGATGATGTTTTGTGAGTGTGATGTACCAAAAGGACAATGTGATGTTGCTAAGGAAGGTCGAGTGTATGTAGAAGAACATACTTCATCTGATAGAAGTAACATTACAAATATGGTTTAACATAAGGTCTTTATCACTAATATTATATCTAATAATTTTTTTATATAGGTTCTTTGAATTCCATTATATCTACAAAATTTATTACCAGAAATTATTTGATAATTACATGATCATCTAATTTACATTCCCTAAATGACCTATTGGGAAATAATGTTGATAATTTTATATTATTTCCATACTGACATATACTTAGTTTTTGAAATGAAACCCTATTGTAATTCATGAATCTATAGATGGTTAACATTTTTATGATTGTCAGCATGAATTGGTTATCAAAAATCTTAAAGTACAATGACTATTTTTGAAGATGGGTAATTCATATAACACTAAAGGGGAAGAATAATGTCATGACCTATGGGTAAGTGTTCGAAGAGGGTATTGTGGGTCCATATGTGATCTATCATGAATGATAAATGCACTTAATATATTTCTAAATAATGAAGATAAATATATGGTATGTCATGGTATTTTTATTTAGATTTAAATGATTTCTATATGTATTTACGAAATTTTTTCAGCCATTCCACTATTGTAGGATTTGGGTTTGAGATACAAAATAATTTCAAGATTGAATCACATTTGATCTCCCATTATTATATGGAACTGGGGGTGTTGAATTTTCTCACAGAACATATCATGAAATTGGATCAATAATATTTTATTTATCCAAGTAGATCATTGTGGGACAGACCTATTTTTTCAACAATAGAGGTTGGAGGTCTATGACTATGGGTAGATTACCAGAAGATAAATCTAGTAATAGTGAATAATAGATATCATATTACTACTATTTATGATCTCATAAATCATTTTAATGGGTTGTAGTGGTTCAAAAAGACTTATATCTGATAAGGATACCACAAGTTTCTTGTTAAATTTGAAGACATTTAAATTATGGGTTTCGAGACAATTTATTGGAAAAAATTGAATGGTTATGTTGTTTTGATAGATGATTGTATTGTAGGTAATCATGAATATCATTAAAATTATTCTACACATATATCTGGACCCATTCATTACCATGTTCAATGATGATATCATCGTCTACTCTTCAATCTCGTAGTGTGATGCTAGAAATTTAAGATAATATTAGTAAACATGGAGAACATGATATTTATTCCAACCCCTCTAAGTGATAATTTTTTATTCAGGAAGTGATGTTATTGAAGGATGAGGATTCTAATTATTTTTATATTTATTGACACCATCAATGTATGGGTAATCATGTCCTGTACATGTCCCCGAAATGTTTTGGGATCAATATTATTATACTTTTCTAGATGATATTATATATGATTTAGTGAGTAATTATACTATTTATCATCCCTCGTGACTTCACTAATAGTCAATTGTATTTTATTATTGAGGTTTAACCAGTATGATTAATATTTTCATATGATGAAGATGAGGATGAGTGCATCTAGAGTGTTGATTCAACCTGGGTGAGGTATTGGTTATGCTATATATTTTAATTCATCTTGAGTTGAGTTGGTAGATGTTATAAGGTATAAATACTTATTGGTAGAAAATGGGTCATGATAGATATGGTCTCATTATTTGAACTATACCACTAGTGAAATGTTGATTCCATGTATGAATTAACAATCCACATTTTGAAGACCCTTAAATTTCATTCAGTGGGTTTTTTTCTATATATATCACAATATCTATTTCTATATCATTCCATAATAGTTCCCAGTTTTACTTAGAGGCATTTTATAGAGTATTTATAATCATTCGACATTGATATGGCCAATAAATATGTAAATGTTAATGTCATTGCATAGGCTATTACCCAAAAGATGTAGTTACCCACTAAGATTTGTAATTGAACTTTACAAGAAGAGTTGTCCATGATGAGTTCATTGGACGACTAGATCATTGATTAATCCAAGAATTTGAGATATATTCCTCGTTCCCCTATAGTGATAATTTCATCATTAATATTTTGGTGGGAGGATGAATAGGAATATGACATAATCTGTTTGTGTTCTGGGAACAACTAGAATGTAGTGAACCACTACCTAATTGGTCATTGGATTATGAATATGTGATCTGGGTACATGGGACATTTTTACTCCCTTCATCCGACAAGGATGATCTAATAAGAATCGTCCATGGATATATGTGATTGGTTCAAATTAAATAGGATAATATGTACCATTTCTTAATGTAGATATTTTAGTGGACATAAATGAAGAGAGAAATTTTTGGATTTTTTCCACAACTTTTTGTTAGATACAAGATAATGAATAAGAACCAGTAAATTAGTGGTTTATTATAACTAATCTTTAATGCACAAGTGGAAATTGGAAATATTTCATGACATACATCTTGATAAGGATTCCCATGACCTAGAGAATATATTATGGTTTTAAGGGATTAATTATTAGATAAATTTTATTATCCGTTATTTATATTTCGTGAGAATCAATAATTAGATAATCTGGGAATAATGCATTTATTTGAGGTAGTACCATTCATGGGGTTCCCTTGAAACAATTATCAGAAAGAATTTTATTTTTTACATAAATAGATATTTAAGTAATTTATAAGTCCATAGGGACTGAATAGATATTGATCATAGTGTACCATGCCCAAACTGATGGAGGAATATATAAATAGATTCACAATTTATAGAATATGTTTAGGGATTATGTACTAGGACTCTACTGGTCCTGGGATGACCAAATTTACATAGATGATTTCATATAAAATAACAATTAACTATATTTAATATTGGAATAACTTTCATTAGCTATCTATAATAGTCAATGTATTTCACCTTTATGTTTGAATGAGAAGGATGTGATAGTTGTGCTAGGGGTTAACATAGTGTGTGAGAAATAAGATGGAGTGATTTTGATGTGGATGTGGTGAAAAACCTCAAAATAAAAGGTAATTATCATATTTTGAAAGAAGGAGATACCGTTTTGAGTTCTCTATTGGTGACAAAATATTCAGGTGGGTAACTCCACTATTGGGGCATCGACATCTTTGGAAGCTAGAAATTATATATCATATATTTATTTGTCTATTATACATAATGATGGATGATGGTATAGTGGATTACAATCATGGAATTTTATCACATTAGTGAAGTATAAACATTGTGTTTTAGGTGTTCCACAAAAGGATTTAGATAGTTAGGCCCAAAAATTTCACTGATTGTGAGGATTTGGGGATGAAGTCTGACTCATAATTTCTGATCCCCTATGTTGAGATAGTGGATTTAGTAAAGAAGGTATTACAAGGAAATAGGTAACCTCTTGTTTAGAAATTATGGTGTCATGGAAAGATAAATGGGGATACATTAGAAAGAATGATTTATTTTTTCACACAATGGATTAAGATATTTGATATTGAATCATTTTATTTTTTTTGTAGTATTATTCACTTATATTCATTTCCAATAATTCCACCATGGTTTTTACAAGGTTCCCCCTTGAATGTTAAAATAAAATGAGGGTTTTTTGGTGGACAGAACATGTCACATGGTTAGGTTGAATGGGATACTAAACCATGCAGAAAAACCATGCATTGTGTCCAAGTTCTATTTATTTTTGCCATTTTTTAATTCTACAAACAAAACTAATCTACCCATTTCTTCCCCCATTAGACATTATAATGCATGTAAGTCTTCCAATCTCCCTCAAGATCCCTTGTAACTCATTTTAGGGGGGGGGGTTTGAGAAAATTAATGATTCTTAAATTAAGGGATTCATCCTTTTTTCCATAATCAATAGGGTTTCTTCCCTCATTCATGACATTATAAAATTATAGCAGATAGGGTTTTGTCTCTAGGGTTTAATATTGATTTTCGTTGATCAATCTTTTGGATTTTGTTTTACATTCAATAACTTGTGGTGCGGTTGATGTTTTGCCAAATGATTTAGGGATTTTACATATAAATTATGTGGTTCCATGTGTAAACATTATTTGATGTGTTATATATGCTTTATTGACCATCCTATGATTTTTCCTACCTATTTAATTTTTTATGAAAATAATTTTTGAGATAATTTGTTACGTTTTGGATTGAATTTTTTTTATTTTTGCGTGAAATTGTATGTTTTCTTGTGAAACTCATGTGGTATCATTTGAGGAAATTTTATAATATTTTAAATTCGTGTATTAAATGTTTCTTGGGATTCCTATTATATATTTATAAGGTAGTGGAGGGTATTTGGCTTTGAAAGAGTGTTTTTGAATGTATTACTGTAAAAAAATTTGTTTCACTTCTTGAAATTTTTTATGAAACTTTTATATTGATTATTGAGTTACATAAAGGATGAAACGACATGTTGGGAACTATTTTATGTGTGTATGATTCAAAAATGGTAATTTTTATGTGAATATGGTATTTTATAACATGTGGAACTTATAAGAGAACAAATAGAGAAACCTATGTATCTAGGTGGCCGGACTAGGACTAGTATGTTAGTGATTCAGTACTGCCCTCATCCTAGTTTCACTTAGCAAGATTGACGTTGACAACACTATCTAAATAATGATGATGTTTGGGGACAACTAGTCCATTAGGTTTTCCCCTCCAAGAGGCTTGTTCCTCAGAAGGTTATTGGTTATGGATACTTTTACATTGAGATACAATGTTTCTAGGGCCCCACAGCTAGCTAGTGCCTAGGGGTGTTCCCGTGACTCGTGACCATTGGATATATTGTACATACCATTGAAATACTATTTTTTATATTGGAAAATTCAGTATAATATGTGTTTTATTTATATTTATACATTCTTCAATGTTTCCCTATTGAATATTGTTTTCATTCAATGTTGCACCTTTTATAAAGAGATCTCGAATTTCTTGTTAATAAAAACATGAACCCTTTTATTCGAAAATGATTATAAAATGGAGTATTTTTTCGTGGAATCCTACTAAGCTTAGGATCACTCCCTATATACCCATTTGGGTGTTTGTAGAATTGATAATGTTTGATAAATGTAAGAGAATGTTGTTTAGAGGAGGTGGTTTGGATTGTTAGCTTCCTTCCTTGGTGTATTGTTTTGGAGAGGTACTGATGGAGATATCCCATTGATATGTGGTGATTCTGGGGGAGTATGTGCTTATCCATTTCAGTTTCGACCATCTTGTATTTTTTTTTTCTACAATGTTGTTTTTTTTGTTTTTTTGGTGTGTAAATTATCAGATTTGGTTTATTTATCAGTGTTGGCTGTGTCATGTTTATAAACAAGGTTAAATCATTCATAATCATTTATATATGATACATAGGAACATGTGAAACCCCATTGGGATAGGTAATTCACTTAGGGCCTTACCAATAACCAGGTTGAGTTCCGGTTTAGATGGTGACCAAATCAAGTTCCTGGTATTGGAGTTCAATTACAGAGATACAAAATGAGGCTGATAATTCCATAGTGATGTTTAAAAATAACACTATAATTTATTGGATTATTAGGATAATGAATGATCCAATATAAATTAAATTAAATATTTTTTGGATTTGTTTATTTATTATATTTTTAAACATGTTTTAGTGTTCTTCATCCCAAAATGGGAAAGACCACAACCTTAAGGAAAACTGTAGTGGTCCCCCACACACTACTATGAAAAAGATAGTAGGAAATGAATGGATATCCATTCCATTATTATTAATGGATTTTTTTTGTTTGATACAACCTCGGAAATCTAAACATTGATGACTTAGTGTCCATAGTGATGTTTGAATGTATTATGGGATGGGAAACTCATTAGGCATAATCAATTTTAAGGATACATTGAATGACACCATGACCAACACAAGGACATGGTGTAGAAATTTTTGTTAGATTTTATTCTTTTTAATGGATGGAACACTCTCTTATTTCCACATATTTTTATCACTATGTCATGTATGGACATAAAATTGTATTCTAGTGTTATGTGGGGTGTTTATTCAACATTTAACTAATATGAATTTGTATTAATAACTCATTTCACCATTCCTTTTAGGGATGTTCTTTTTATAAATGTTCTTCATATAACATGGATTTTTATTTTGTTATTCATCTATGATTACATTTCATTATTATTTGGATTGACTATTCCATCTAATTTTTCATTCTAAAGGATCAACACTATCCTCCCATGTTGTTCATTCTAGAATAGGGTGATTCATTGAAGAAAAATATTGTGTTCACCATTGTATGGCCAAATTTCAATTATATAATCCTTAATTATCACATGATTAGTTTCTTCAAACTATATCTGAATGATATGATCCTCAAAAAAAATTTATTTTCGCATTCCATAAGATGAAGAGTTCACAAACCTTCAACATGGCTTTATGATTTCCATTTATAGTAGTGGAATGTTAATTAATATTTTATTTTCCCCATTCCTTGTAATACTTGTATACCTTTCACCATAACCCAAATCATGATGGGATAGTAAAAATAATTTAAAATATATGCCATGTGGGAATTATTAGGTTAGTATGAAAATTTTGTATTTTTGATTGACATCTTGAAAAATATCATATTGTAATTGACTACGTGATGTATGATGTTACGTACGATGTGGAGGCCATGTATATGTTTTTTTCCTTAATATGAAATCATGTTCTTTTCTCCATAATTCTCAAGACTCATTATATATCTATGTCAAAACACAAAATACCTACCCATTAAGTGATATTTTATAAATTTTTGTGATAACTTTGTTTGTTCTACTATGACACAAGATATAAGTTACTTATATGATGACACTATCATATTTTGATATTTTTTGTATATTATATGTTGTTTTTGTTCTATATCTACCACATAAGTGTCAGGTGAACCCATCAAGGAATGGTAACCCTATAGCGTGAGTTTGTTTAGAAACTATTTGTGATGTGATGATTGGAATGAGACAAATAATTTGGAAAGATGGCCACTAAAAACCAGATCTGGAGTTATAATTTCAATATATGATAAAACCATTGAGGAGATATTGTGAAATGATGGACCAATGTTGTAACACCCCAGGATTTCAGAGTGTGTTATTTCTTAAAAATAATTCAGTAACTTGCACTACATGCAACACCGAGTTCAATAACACCATTAAAAGAGGTCATGAATAGTATTAACTACATTTTGAACTTTATATAATCCTTATAATTTTAGAATCCCTATTATGAGTTTCTTAGTCATAATGCAAGAACAGATTCATTTTCAGTATTTCACTTTTATCAACTTCTAATGGTGAAACCTTTTTAAATAAAATATTTTAAACTTTTTGACTAAATGGGGACATCAAAAATTTAAAATGAAACACCCCAAGCTTCCACGGTATGTTTCCCTTTGAATAATGTGATAGCGTGTGTTGTACGCAACACCGAGTTCTAACACACACCACAACTAATTAAACTAGCCGTTGTAAATAGTAATACCTACTTTTTGAAATCATATATATTTTATATTTCAAAATGGACTTCATTTTTGGATTCGGAATATCGAAATTATCCTAGGGTGAAATTTTGGTACTTTTCGGATAACTTTTATATTTTGATGAATAGTGAAAATTACTAAATTTTAATTAAAAACAACCTTTTTAATCAAAATAATTAATAGTGATAAATTATGAATTTGAGTGGTTTTAAAGTATATTTAGAATATATTTTTACCATGCAATTTAATGTTTATCATTGGACATAATTTTACAATTAAACCGAACATAAACAAGTGTCAATCTTTTGATAGTTATTATCTCTTAAAAACACGCTTTTTGTTTTGACAGCGGGATTTAATTTTAAATTAATTTCTGCCACTTCTGTGTTCTGAATTTAGGAAAATGGATTCCATATTTGGAATCAGGATGTTCAAATTGTGTAAATAGGTAACATTTATTTTTAGACATTTTGAATAATTACTGCGGTAAATATTTTATTTACCATGGTTAAAGGGTAAATCCGGTAAATAAGGGTTAAAAAATAATACTATAATAATACAAAATTACCCTAAAACGTGTCCTAACCTTATTGTTGGACACATACCCGACCATGGGCATCCTTGGGTCAATTTGGGGACCCCTTGGAGCCACTTGTATGTGGTAGGGACACATTATATTAATAAAGTTAAAATAAAAATAAAAATGGCATAAGCTTACATCTTTTAGAAGAACAATTTTTACATAGGGTTATACATGTTGGAATTTCGATTATAAATATTCATTAGAAAGGTAAAAAGATTTCATACATAATGATATTTTATTTATAATTTTTATACATTATATAATTTATTTTATTTATGACACAATGATGATGCAGTAATTACTAAAATAGTGAAAAATAAAAATAATTGATCTTATAAATACCAAAATAATTATAATATGAAACTTTTAATGAATTAAACTAATTTTATATGATAATATGATATATTAGGATTGATTTAATTGACTTTGTTCGAAGTAATCAATCTGTTAGGAGTTTCACAAAAATCAACTATTGAATAGTGTCAAAATTGACATAAAAGAGTTCTTAAAACAAATATTATATTATTAATTGATATTAAATTCCTAAAAATCTAAGGATCGGCCAAGAGACTTATATTATGATAGGTTCCTCATTAATGGACCACTTGGGGGTCTCTTGGATGTATATAGTATGTTTATTAATCATATTATATAAAAATACAAAGAGACATTGTAAAAGTGAAACTAATTAACTTAGAGTTAATACTTAAAGATAAGGTTAATATAAGTACCGAAACCTGTCTAAATTCTATTGGATGAGTTGTTTTCGACCTATCCACACCTCATCCTTTGAATAGTCAACTTTGGAGCCTTTGTAAACCGAATATGAATTTATTATAAATTAATATTTCTAACTTTTCCAAAGGTGCCCCTCACCCCTCTTATAAAAGGGCACTCCTCCTTCTCATTTCTTCACACCTTCAAAGCCTTTTGGTTCGGCCAAACTCTGCCCAAATACTCTCCCAACATCCCTCAATACAACCTAGAGGCCTTAGTTTGATCAGAAAGCCAACCTAAGGATCCCTTTTGATCAAATCAAAAGGAAGAACCCGAAGAAGAGGTAATGATTTCACCACCCTTTTCTAAGTTCATTTCTTCTTCCACTTCTTCTTCCTTTGTTCTTACCATTCTGAAATAATAACTCCAGTATCTCACATATACTGTGATGTTATTATAAATATGGTACAATCATATTCAGTATTCTATCCACCCTTTGAATAACATGTCACCATACGTGCGTACGTACGGCTTACCGTCTCCACGTCGTGGTGTAATTGTTATTCAATATAATATTATTTGGATGGGTATAATAATGGCGTGTAACTCATGTAAATAATAAATATAACATGTTAATGATTCTGTATATATGATATACCATCCATTTATATATTATTTTAATATCAAAAGAATGATATTGTCGCTCGTGCGTACGTACGGACTACCGTCTCCACGAACGCGATGAGATTCATTCTCCATCGTATCCATTCAAGTATAATTATCATTTGATGATTTAAAAATGATGTTTAAGGACTGTATATCATTCTGGATATGAATAAGATACAACAACCATGGCTTATGTAACAAAACATATAAAAGAAAATGAGTAAGTTAACTCCCGAAACGACGATAATTCTAAGATATTATTAACAAATCAATGTTAAAAGATCATATATGATATCATATTAATATATATGATTCTTGTATAATTTAATAACAACTATTTCACCATTATACAGGAGGTTAACCTACCCCAACCAAGGAAAAGTACAAGGTAAGGGTTATTTCACAATCTCTTCATTATCCGAGGTTGTTTATATGTAATAATCTACTGGGATCTCTTTATCATCCACATCCATGTTTCTTAAAAATGTATTTCAAAACATTTTTACTATTTACAAGTATATGGGTTAAAGTCATTTATACCCGTTTTTGACTTTTTATAAGAGGTTTATAAAGGAATCTTTCCGTCGTTTTCAAAACAAGGTCCTTTTTAACCTTTTCGACAGAATTGAGGTAAGAATGTTTTTTTTAACTTATACGGCGGGTGCGGTTATTTTACGCCATTATAAAATCTTCAAAGCTTTCCATACAAGCTTATAAAAATATTTTCAAAGAAAATGTTTTATTTTATATGGATCTTAAATGATTTCAAAATAAAAGGAGATATTTCTTTAAAAAGAATTTTGATTTCATCTATGTCAACATCCTTTGATGAATTTTAAGATTATTTGGAGTTGATTTATTATGATACAAAACTTCTATATTGTATTGATGGTTTTGTGATATGTTTGACTGTGGATGTGCTATTTTTATACCATTCATAGTTTATTGTGAACGTATTGACATTTCATATGCTAGTTTTAATACGAATGTTTATGTTATGTTTAAACCTTTTCATATGGGAATGCATTGGACTTAATAAGTGACGGGTGGAGCCCGCTATAGCTCCTCGATGCATCGGTAGGTCTCATGAGACAAACTAGTGTCTTGGCACAAGGCCTTGACAAAATCTTATTTGTAGTCTTGGCACGAGGCCTTGGCTATGTGGTTATGATAGTCTGGCATTATGCATTCCAACATTATGAAAGTGGTTATTTATTTTTGCATGTGATTATTCGATTAGTGGAATATCCATGTGAATAAGTAAATGGCATTATTTCATTTTATTTATGGCATACCATGTTGAAAGTTTATGTTTAAAAGGCTTTTGTTTTAGTTATACATTGCCTTAAATGTTTATTCTTATTGATGAAAGTTTCCGCTATATTGTTATCCTTACTGGGCATTTGAGCTCACCCCTTTTCTATGTTTTATTTTTCCCAGGAAGTGAAGATGTAAGTTATGAATGACCTGCAGGGATATTATGAGGGGATTGTATTGTGGACTGTGGAAACATTATGTTGTTGTAGTAGTTTTTGATTTTATGATGTAATGTAAAACTTATGAATATATCTAGTGTTTCCAAGGCTACTAAACCAATCGGTCTTTCGAGATTTGATCTTTCTTGTGATCATGCCAATGTTATGTAATAATGCACCGACTCTAGGAAACTAGGGTCGGGGCGTTACAGTTGGTATCATAGGAAGTTTAGTACAAACCTTGGAAGCTAGATTTAGATAAACTCTGATTAGAGCACGTAGACCTAAGATGAACTTTGAGGATTAGTATAGAAGAACTTCCTAGAATTTTGGTATTGTAGAGATTTTGTGAGTTTTCCGAGCAATACATCCCTGTCTGGATACGAGCAGGTAGAGGCGGCTCTGGCACAGATGTACCTAGGGGTAAAACCCGAAAACACCGCTTTGAGCTAGACTCAAACGGGAACTGGTGCACGACAACGGGCCTTGCTGCACTCTTGGTTACGACACTCCCGGGGGATATGCTTAGGATAACTCTCATTTTCTTTACATATCATTTTGAAGGGATTATGAGTATATACATCTTCAAAGAAAACATTCTTATGATTATGGATTATATCCATAAATAGTTCAATTTATGTTAAGTGTTTTATAAGTATGGGATTATGTATTTTGATTCATAAACTGATCTAGTGTATGCCATTGTTTAGAAATGGCGCCCAGTAGAAGGAATGAGAACTCCAGAAATGCACATGATCAAAAGAGAAGGAAGGATCATATCTTTCATGGTCTTAAGCTAGAATTTATAAGAGAAATAGTCTCCCATGTATTATCATCATATGAAGAAATAATATCATGTGTTGATAAGATAAGTAAAGAGTTTACTAAGTCCTATGGCTTTGAAGGGAAGCAAGAGAAGAATAGGATAGAAGAGAGAAAGATGGATAAAGGGAAGAGGGAAAAGAAGAATTTTCCCATATGTGGTAACTGTGGAAAGAAACACCCTGGAACTTGCCTGAAAGGAATGGGAGTTTGTTATAAGTGTGGAGGAAAAAGGCACAAAGTACATGACTGCATGGGTAATAAAATGGTTTCAAATGTACAATGCTTCATTTGCAAGGAGTTTGGACACTACGCGAACCTATGTCCCAGTCATCAGACTATGCCGCAAATGATGCTATTGGATAATAATCATGTTATGATACTACCACAGATTAAGAGGAATGATTAGAGTTATTATGTTGATTATATCAATTGAGTGTTGTATCAACAATGTACTTGTTATAATAATTATGGAGTATATAAGGATTGTACTGCAGTACTATTTCATTAAGGACTTGAGATTATGTGGAACAAAGAAAAGTGACTCAATAGCAGGATAAATTTTTGGAAAATATATGGTTGAGAGAATGATAAATCATAATATAGTTCTGATACTGAGGTAGTGATTTTGGAATAATATGTGATTGTTTTGGATAAATTATATTGGATATTCTTGACTACCTTGGAACTAATTAATGATTTGTATATTCCATCATTGTTGGGGTTTAAAACATTTTTGGATTAATGAAGTATATCCAACATTCTATATGGAATAGGGGAGCATGAATGTAATCAATAAGGAATATGGTAATTCAAGAT
Organism: Viscum album; assembly: GCA_963277665.1. Classification (NCBI taxonomy): domain Eukaryota; kingdom Viridiplantae; phylum Streptophyta; class Magnoliopsida; order Santalales; family Viscaceae; genus Viscum; species Viscum album. Next base: position 606,290,053 of record OY728129.1, on the reverse strand, counting down.
GTTTCAGTTTATTAAAAGAATACAAGATGAAGGTATTCATATGCTATTGCGGGGTAAAAAGGATCTATATTATGTTTACCTTCCTTATAAATGTTGGACTGTGAGTTTGGACAGAAGTATTTTGGATAGTTCTAGTTTGGATTATTTTGGATTACCATAAAATGAAAACCCGGAGGTTGGGCGGCAACCCGTCGCGTCCGGCAAGGCTGCGAGACTTGAAGCCGCAACTGAAGGGCGACAAGGGTGTATCACCTACCACTATCCCACGAGATGTCCTGGATTAAATAAAGTAGTTTTTTAAAAGATCTGGTAGATGAATTATAAATTTGTTTATTTTGGAACCCTCTATGAATAGTATAAATAGAATTTTTTTACGAGTGAATGATGAGTTTTGGTAGAAACTTATTAATGGATAAAACTCTGATTATAAAGTAAGTATATCTCCTTATGATCTTAGCCAATCTCATAAATAAATTCCTCAACATTAATAAAAGGAACTTAGAACAAAAATGTTTCCCTAGATGGTACCTTAAATCATCACTAATTTATGGCTTTGGGATTGTTGGCCTTTTCATAGCCATGTTCTCTACCACTCTCCATCAGATGATTGATGGTTAGATTTCTCCTCCATATCCATATTTTCCTACATGGAACCCTAGTATGTGTTATTTTCGGTAATCTTCATACTTTCCACTCTTTATTTTAAATAGAGGCCTCATTAATTCATTTTTTCGATGTGGGATTTCAACTAAGATATTTTGAAACGTCAAAAATGTGTTATCCCAATACCCTATATTTTGTTGAACCGATGGTACTTCAAATCATCATAGATTGATGAGTTTAAGGACCTCAATTTTATACTTTTTGTGATTGATGACCTCAATCACTACCTATAAATATTTACGTTTTTCCTCCAATTATATGTCTCTAATTGCCACCAATGTTCTCCTAATCGAGATCATAATTTGGTGGTGACCCTTTAATTTCTTTTTTCCTCATATTAAGACTAAATTTTAGTAACCCAATTTCCAATGTGGGTTTTCCCACAAATATATTTTCTACTTTCAACCTTTTATTTTGGAAGAACAATTTCAAATTGCGAGGACGCAATTTATTGAAGGAGGGGAGAATGTAACACCCCAGGATTTCAGAGTGTGTTATTTCTTAAAAATAATTCAGTAACTTGCATTACATGCAACACCGAGTTCAATCACACCATTAAAAGAGGTCATGAATAGTATTAACTACATTTTGAACTTTATATAATCCTTATAATTTTAGAATCCCTATTATGAGTTTCTTAGTCATAATGCAAGAACAGATTCATTTTCAGTATTTCACTTTTATCAACTTCTAATGGTGAAACCTTTTTAAATACAATATTTTAAACTTTTTGACTAAATGGGGACATCAAAAATTTAAAATGAAACACCCCAATCTTCCATGGTATGTTTCCCTTGGAATAATGTGATAGCGTGTGTTGTACGCAACACCGAGTTCTAACACACACCACAACTAATTAAACTAGCCGTTGTAAATAGTAATACCTACTTTTTGAAATCATATATATTTTATATTTCAAAATGGACTTCATTTTTGGATTCGGAATATCGAAATTATCCTAGGGTGAAATTTTGGTACTTTTCGGATAACTTTTATATTTTGATGAATAGTGAAAATTACTAAATTTTAATTAAAAACAACTTTTTTAATCAAAATAATTAATAGTGATAAATTATAAATTTGAGTGGTTTTAAAGTATATTTAGAATATATTTTTACCATTCAATTTAATGTTTATCATTGGACATAATTTTACAATTAAACCGAACATAAACAAGTGTCAATCTTTTGATAGTTATTATCTCTTAAAAACACGCTTTTTGTTTTGACAGCGGGATTTAATTTTAAATTAATTTCTGCCACTTCTGTGTTTTGAATTTAGGAAAATGGATTCCATATTTGGAATCAGGATGTTCAAATTGTGTAAATAGGTAACTTTTATTTTTAGACATTTTGAATAATTACTGCGGTAAATATTTTATTTACCATGGTTAAAGGGTAAATCCGGTAAATAAGGGTTAAAAAATAATATTATAATAATACAAAATTACCCTAAAACGTGTCCTAACCTTATTGGTGGACACATACCCGACCATGGGCATCCTTGGGTCAATTTGGGGACCCCTTGGAGCCACTTGTATGTGGTAGGGACACATTATATTAATAAAGTTAAAATAAAAATAAAAATGGCATAAGCTTACATCTTTTAGAAGAACAATTTTTACATAGGGTTATACATGTTGGAATTTCGATTATAAATATTCATTAGAAAGATAAAAATATTTCCTACATAATGATATTTTATTTATAATTTTTAGACATTATATAATTTATTTTATTTATGACACAATGATGATGTAGTAATTACTAAAATAGTGAAAAATAAAAATAATTGATCTTATAAATACCCAAATAATTATAATATGAAACTTTTAATTAATTAAACTAATTTTATATGATAATATGATATATTAGGATTGATTTAATTGACTTTTTTCGAAGTAATCAATCTGTTAGGAGTTTCACAAAAATCAACTATTGAATAGTGTCAAATTTGACATAAAAGAGTTCTTAAAACAAATATTATATTATTAATTGATATTAAATTCCTAAAAATCTAAGGTTCGGCCAAGAGACTTATATTATGATAGGTTCCTCATTAATGGACCACTTGGGGGTCGCTTGGATGTATATAGTAAGTTTATTAATCATATTATATAAAAATACAAAGAGACATTGTAAAAGTGAAACTAATTAACTTAGAGTTAATACTTAAAGATAAGGTTAATATAAGTACCCAAACCTGTCTAAATTCTATTGGATGAGTTGTTTTCGACCTATCCACACCTCATCCTTTGAATAGTCAACTTTGGAGCTTTTGTAAACCGAATATGAATTTATTATAAATTAATATTTCTAACTTTTCCAAAGGTGCCCCTCACCCCTCTTATAAAAGGGCACTCCTCCTTCTCATTTCGTCACACCTTCAAAGCCTTTTGGTTCGGCCAAACTCTGCCCAAATACTCTCCCAACATCCCTCAATACAACCTAGAGGCCTTAGTTTGATCAGAAAGCCAACCTAAGGAGCCCTTTTGATCAAATCAAAAGGAAGAACCCGAAGAAGAGGTAATGATTTCACCACCCTTTTCTAAGTTCATTTCTTCTTCCACTTCTTCTTCCTTTGTTATTACCATTCTGAAATAATAACTCCAGTATCTCACATATACTGTGATGTTATTATAAATATGGTACAATCATATTCAGTATTCTATCCACCCTTTGAATAACATGTCACCATACGTGCGTACGTACGGCTTACCGTCTCCACGTCGTGGTGTAATTGTTATTCAATATAATATTATTTGGATGGGTATAATAATGGCGTGTAACTCATGTAAATAATAAATATAACATGTTAATGATTATGTATATATGATATACCATCCATTTATATATTATTTTAATATCAAAAGAATGATATTGTCGCTCGTGCGTACGTACGGACTACCGTCTCCACGAACGCGATGAGATTCATTCTCCATCGTATCCATTCAAGTATAATTATCATTTGATGATTTAAAAATGATGTTTAAGGACTGTATATCATTCTGGATATGAATAAGATACAACAACCATGGCTTATGTAACAAAACATATAAAAGAAAATGAGTAAGTTAACTCCCGAAACGACGATAATTCTAAGATATTATTAACAAATCAATGTTAAAAGATCATATATGATATCATATTAATATATATGATTCTTGTATAATTTAATAACAACTATTTCACCATTATACAGGAGGTTAACCTACCCCAACCAATTAAAAGTACAAGGTAAGGGTTATTTCACAATCTCTTCATTATCCGAGGTTGTTTATATGTAATAATCTACTGGGATCTCTTTATCATCCACATCCATGTTTCTTAAAAATGTATTTCAAAACATTTTTACTATTTACAAGTATATGGGTTAAAGTCATTTATACCCGTTTTTGACTTTTTATAAGAGGTTTATAAAGGAATCTTTCCGTCGTTTTCAAAACAAGGTCCTTTTTAACCTTTTCGACAGAATTGAGGTAAGAATGTTTTTTTTAACTTATACGGCGGGTGCGGTTATTTTATGCCGTTATAAAATCTTCAAAGCTTTCCATACAAGCTTATAAGAATATTTTCAAAGAAAATGTTTTATTTTATATGGATCTTAAATGATTTCAAAATAAAAGGAGATATTTCTTTAAAAAGAATTTTGATTTCATCTATGTCAACATCCTTTGATGAATTTTAAGATTATTTGAAGTTGATTTATTATGATACAAAACTTCTATATTGTATTGAAGGTTTTGTGATATGTTTGACTGTGGATGTGCTATTTTTATACCATTCATAGTTTATTGTGAAAGTATTGACATTTCGTATGCTAGTTTTAATACGAATGTTTATGTTATGTTTAAACCTTTTCATATGGGAATGCATTGGACTTAATAAGTGACGGGTGGAGCCCGCTATAGCTCCTCGATGCATCGGTAGGTCTCATGAGACAAACTAGTGTCTTGGCACAAGGCCTTGACAAAATCTTATTTGTAGTCTTGGCACGAGGCCTTGGCTATGTGGTTATGATAGTCTGGCATTATGCATTCCAACATTATGAAAGTGGTTATTTATTTTTGCATGTGATTATTCGATTAGTGGAATATCCATGTGAATAAGTAAATGGCATTATTTCATTTTATTTATGCCATACCATGTTGAAAGTTCATGTTTAAAAGGCTTTTGTTTTAGTTATACATTGCCTTAAATGTTTATTCTTATTGATGAAAGTTTCCGCTATATTGTTATCCTTACTGGGCATTTGAGCTCACCCCTTTTCTATGTTTTATTTTTCCTAGGAAGTGAAGATGTAAGTTATGAATGACCTGCAGGGATATTATGAGGGGATTGTAGTGTGGACTGTGGAAACATTATGTTGTTGTTGTAGTTTTTGATTTTATGATGTAATGTAAAACTTATGAATATATCTAGTGTTTCCAAGGCTACTAAACCAATCGGTCTTTCGAGATTTGATCTTTCTTGTGATCATGCCAATGTTATGTAATAATGCACCGACTCTAGGAAACTAGGGTCGGGGCGTTACAAATGTGATATCATTTGTAGAAAAAAAATTATAGTTTAGTTTTCACATCGATTTTATAATTTAACAAATGTGAATGATCAGTTTTTATGTCTGTTTTAGTATAACCATTGTGAACGATATGAGAATATCCAAGTTCATGTTGGTTATATTCTACAAGAAGATAATTTTTTTAAAGAATATTTATGAATCGAATGAGTGTATCATTGTGTTGTCATCTGTTATCATGACGAAGCTCTCATTTCCCTCTTTCTAAATAAATAACTATATGGTTTCTTAGATATGGTAGTCTAAATATATCATTAAGATCTAAATTGATCCATAGGGTTTTGGCTGCCATGGGTTCTTAATGAATGATTTATTTGATTTATGTCTCAAAAAAAATTATTTCTATATTTTTGTTCATTCATTCACATTGAATTTCTAACTGTGTTTTTCATTATCACATTACCATCTTAAAAAATTTGTGGTTTTTAACACCATCATTGTTTATTTGATTTCTGATCTTCTCATCACTGAGTAGCTCTCCTAAATTATTGAATATTTTTTTAATTTGTTAACTACCTGGGCTCGATTTTATTTCTAATATGAATGAGTTTTTCATAATTTTATATTGTTTTAATTAGTTGTTCTGGATTTTATTTCTAGTATGAATTAGTAGTTCTAGATTTTACAATGTATTTTTAGTTTATAATTAATTTTTTCATGTATGAATTAGTTGTTCAAATTAATTTAGTGATATTAAATTATTTTTTTGGATTTCACTGTGATTTTATAAATGACACTCATGAATATTTTGACACAATGAGCATCTTATGTGGAGTTTTTATGCATGGTCATGTGTCCCTGTGGTAATTTGTGGAATTGAAAAAGGGTTTAATGAGTGATGGGTCTACTTTTTAAATTATCATACCAACCTGCTACCCTATTAGGGATTATTATATACCATATTATGCCTCATGAAGCATAGTTTAATTTGAATTTTATTAAACTATGATTCAATTTATGATAAAATTATATTGATAATTATAATATAGAATAATGTTTTTATATTTATAAAAAATATGAATTAGTTGTTATCATTGTATATTTTTTTATAGATATTGTTTTATAGATATCATTTTATATATTATTTTATAAATTTATATGAATGTACTCATTTATTTATACCTAAGATATTTTAATAAAACCTATTTTTTAATTCCTTCTCCATAGATGAATTTTCTCATAAAATATTATATTTTCCATCTAATATTTCAATTCTTTGTTTTCAATATTTTTATGTAATTTATAATCTCAATATTTTAGAAATTACTTATTTTTATGATATTTTTTTAAATTTTTTATACATATGAATCAAATTAGGATTAATGAACCTCGAACAGGTGCTGAATATGAGGAATGTGTCAATGAATGTTTAAATTTTCTAAATGAAATGTTCCAAGAAACGATGTTATTTTATAACCCTACACAAAATGCATAAATTGGATGAATTTGAAATGTATAAAGTTAAAAGATAATTTAGTTATTCATGTATTTTATTCGTCTTACAACTCATGGATTTCACATGGTGCAACCAAGTAAAATTTCAGATATATTTATGATTATGCATTGTAATATGATATATCTGAAAAACTGGATGAAATGATTAATGGTATTAAAGTAGAGGAAATTGAGAAACAACTGAAAATTTAGTGTTTATATGTTGATTCCAAAAACCCATTATCTCTCAGTTATACTAAATATACGGTATTATCGACGGTGTTAATATTGATAAACATGATGATGAAACATTGATGAAGTGACATGATTTTTAAAATGATAGTACAATTATTGAAATACAATATTCCTAAAGACAAAGATATTATTTATTCATAATATAAAGCCAAGAAATTATTATTCCCAATGGGATTGGTGAAGACAAAAATTAATGACTCACCGAATGGCTTTGTGCAACATCATAATTAATTTAAATTTCTATAATATTTTTATAATTGTTGGACATTACTTTTTTTGATAAAGGAAAAACCATAGGCTAATGTTCACTTTTCAGAGACCCCTGCAAAATAATTTTGTATCTACCTATTATTCCACTTTTGAAACATTTATTTTCTAAATAATATGATGAATAAAAATATAATATGACATGTTGATGATTGGATATATTATTCCAAATATGGAATCTAGCATATTTTCTAAAGATGATGAAAATTGACCACCAATTTCCTTCATTTTGAAATGATGGTTGAAATATCAGACATAGAATGTGCACAGATGTAATGAATCCATTCAACTCCATAATATCACACATAGTTCATGGCCTATTTTATCAGTAATATAAAACTTATCTTCTATATTTTTTACGAAGCGAAAATATTCCATGTTGAGTATAATTATCTATGGACCAAAATATCATGGATATGATATTGATGTTTACTTGTCAGCATTTATTGATGAATATATACTCTTATAGTATTAAAGTATATAGGTGTTTGATTACTATAAATGGTAAATTTTCAACTTCATGAAATGATTATGTTTACAATAAATGTCGTCACATCATATGGAAATTTGTTTGGATACAGTGTTAAGGGCCATATTTCTTGTCTAATTTCTGAAAAACAGATTTCATGTTGTCAACTACATCATGATATAAAAAAAACATACATGGGTCATTGAATGTTATCGCATATGTATTACTCTTATAGAAGTTTAAAAAAAGGATTTATATGTCTCATATAAAATTTATATTTCTCCAAAACCTTTATCCACAGATTAGTATATTTAGAGGGATAAAAATTTGAACTGACATTCATAAAGACACATAAATCTAAAAATGATTGAAATATTTAGAAGAACCAATAAATAATTTTATTCTACCATATTAGAGATATAATTAGGTGATATATAAAATTTATTTCATGCTTGTGGATAAGAATATATATGAATGTGTTATTAGAAATTTTTAGATATTAAAGGAACGAGTAAAGATAGGTGGAATGAAATAATGGATGTTTCCACAATGGGAATACATTTGGAGTTAGCTCCCACTCCTGATGGATATCGAACATTCCTACCCCAAGCTTATCATACCCTATCCAAGAGGTAAATACATAGATTTTATCAATTTATTAATGATTTCAATGTTTCACATGGTTATTCTTAAAATGTAAAAACTTTTTAAAATATAATGTATTTAAGTTGGGATGTATGAGATTTCCTTACTATCACATCATGATGTTATATCTCTTACCAGTTTCATTTCATGGAATATATCCCTATCATCTCAGAATGACTATCATGATGGTTTGGAATTTTTTAAAATAAATTTTTAATTAGGTGATTTATTTGATTACATTTATCATTTTGAAAATGAAGTGGTTTCTATAATCTGTGAATTATAAATGAGTTTTCCTGCATCTTTTTTAATATCATGGGGCATTTAATGGTTCATTTGGTGCAAGAAATAATGGTTTTTGGATCGGTATATCTATATTGGAAATATCCTTTGGAAGCGTATATAATGATATTGTTGGGATTTGTTAGGAATATATATTGACCTAAAGAAACAGTTCTTGAGAATTATATTACTGAGGAGCTTAATGTGTTTTATACAGGTTATTTGTTTTACATGTATTGCATTATTTTTCCAAATATCTCATCCTGAATAAGTTAATTTTTTTGGGAAATGGGATTCGTGGATTAAAATTAAAATAATTTACATGTGAAAAGATAATGAGGGTGTGATTATACAACCTTAATGACATATTTTATTCTCAACCATATATAAAATTTCATATTATTCAGTTGAAATAATGTTATCCAATGGAGAAATATTTGTGGATTTGGAATGAGCATAACAATACATTTTTCAATGGTTTAAAGAGACCATGAAACGAGAAAAATCAGAAACATTGAGATGGTTAGTGTGAGGTCGATGTTTAAATTTGTTGAGATGTTCTAGTTAAAACCTTTATAGTTATACATTTTATAATAAATATCATGACAATAGAAGTGCATATCAGAATTGTAGTGTGTCGGTGTTCGGAAATGAAATGCATTTTTCATGTTACAATGTAAAAAACCCAATCTATGGATCAACTGAATTTTATGGAGTCCTTGATGAAATATGGGAGGTTGATTATATTAAATTTTAAGTTGCAATGTTTAAGTGTAAATGGTTTATCGTGAACTATAATGTACCAAATGATGAATTTGGAAGGGCACTAGTTAATCTGGATAAAATGGAATAAAAAACGACCATTTATCACAGAGACAAATGAATCATTTTTTTATAATAATAATAATAATAATAATCATCATCATCATCATCATTATAATCAGAATAACATAAAAATTATAACTCTATTATATAATGATTGGTAATGGGTGATAGATTTCATGCTGGACATCTCTACTCATGAAATTGGGTTCACGCATCCCAATCACCTTTACTAATCTCTATAAAAATAATAGTATCATATATTATTATTATTATTAATATATATATATCCATATACAATAAATTTTAAATATAAACCAATCCCCTACATCTCTCGCGCATCACCCAATTACATAGGTGTAGATCCTTTTTATTATTTTTTAATTAAAGTTCTATTATTATTATTATTATTAGTAATAAATATAACACATTCATTGTCTCTCAAATTATGATGATAATTTATATGGATGGGTGATACACACCACATGAAACTTCTCATTGGAGGGGGAAATCACATAATATGTTGCCTCTTCTATACTGGTCACTATCGCGAGAGACATATCTATTATAACATCAATCACATGGATTCATAGTCTCACATAGACCATCATATTCACCCATGTGCAGATGATCCTGGCCAGTCATGAGATTGGCTCAATCCATTTTAAAATTACATGGTTACATGATCCTTTGTTAGGTTCCGATTTTCATATTCACACAATTAATGCATATTAATAACTGGGTATTCAAGTCATGTTAGTGATTAATTATTCTAAACAAAAACAACACATTGATCATTCCTTTATGGTATAATTGAATAACCATCAAATCGTTTACAAACAATGAATGTCAAAAAATGAATGTGAAAGGAACATCACAGAAATTTATCTTTGATTGATTGCTATTGTTGATTGGGTTTCATTGACAGTATCCAATGGATGAGGGATTCCAAAAAAAACAAGAATAAATAAGTGTAAATTAATATTATATTCCATTATATGGGTAGATAAGACCAATTCTTTTTGAACCAATGAATATTGATTTAGAAAATTACTTAGAAATACTTTATTCACTTTATTCTTTAAATTTATAGGTGGATTTATACACCAAATTCGAGCATCCTACCTCAATATTTGATGAATCATTGATGAAGAATATGTTTTCAATAAAAATAAAAGACATTTTAATTTTTTTTGATTCTATACTTTGATCCTCCATGATCATTCCCTATCATTGATAAACATTACTTATTCCGTAATAATGATCTCTTATAATACTTTTCAGCATATCTCGGAAAATATGAAATCAAATCATAATAATTTATTTTTATAGGTTTTTTTATAATGGGGTTATTAAAATAAATTATAATAAATATACTTATATATTTTTCCAATGAACTCACAAAAGGCCATATTTTACATACTATCCAATGAAAAAATATCTAGTAGTTCCTAGTGTTATCCCCACATTCCAGATTCATCAATTTTTTTTTCAGATTTCCTATCTCATATACTATTTGGGAGATATTAAATTATTTCTAAAAAATAGCAGATACATGATATAATATATATATATATATAATATTTAGTGTGTCAATATCCTTTAACATCATGACCTTGAATCTAAAAAAATCTAAGTACCAAGATTTGAAAATATTCTTGAAATATTCTAAAGCCTTGCAAAGAAAAATGAGTCATTATACTATGTATTTAAATCCAAAAATGCTTAAACTAATAATATAGGAAATTAAAATAACATCCAAAAGGATTTATATCTCTAATAAACATTAATAATCGTTCTATTATTGTAACCATATACACCAAAATTTGTAACAATTTCTCAAGAGGGTTCTATATCTATATGTTCGAAAACACCATCGGTCTCCTAAAAAGGTGTCTCCACTCACTAGTAATACATTTGTATTTAATTTTGGTTTTTTTAATTTTTATGTTAGTTATTAACCAGTATCTATAATGGTTACGTAAGAAATAATATTTTCAGGATCGAATTTAGAAACTGATGATGAAATGTTGTCTGGAATAGTTTGCGGCATTGGTTTTCAAAAATAATTGACACTGAAATCTAATTTCTAGCATCAGTTATAATACGAAAAATACCTAAAATCATGTGCAAATTGATTTTCTATGTCGATATTATATAAGACAATGCCAAAAAACTGTGTTTTTTAAAAAAAATCAGCATTTTTTTTAAAAAAACTGAATCAAAAATTAAAAAACAAATTATTGAAAATATATAAACATACACTACAAATGTAATCATAGTATAATTGATAAAGAACAATATAATTTAATCAACCCGTATTTATTAGAGACAAAATATATATATAAACATACATGTTATTATCTAGTTTATCAAAAATATTTCTATGCATGTTATTATAATGTAGAATTTTAATACCTAAACCAGAAATTGATGCCATTATCATTGTTGATTATTTATGAAGAATTTATTTGATATCATTGTATTTAAACACCTATAATAACAAAGTAATTAGTTTTTTGAAAACAAGCTATTAAGTAAAGGTAATATTATTCAGGAACATTCAAATATACATACCTCAAATTATAATTTGAATTAACAAATAGTTCACAAACAGAAATTGAAGATGGATAAGTTCAGTTTCAGTATAATGCTTGTTATCATTGAATGACTACAATAATATTGAATGATATGATATCAAATAATTGAATACTATGACAGAAAATATAAAAATAACAATACAGCAAACCTTGTCATATTTTGTAGTTACACTAGTTGTGATTATGTCCTAATGAATCATAGAATATAATAACAACATTCAATATGTCCTTGTTGACAATGAAATTATAATAAAAAAATTATCTTTTAAATAACAACATATATATAATTATATATATATTATTAAATTAGAAAAAATATCTAATATAAAGAATAATTACATTCACATTCACATAATTGATTTCACTTGGTTTCTATATCAGAATGTGTTCATTGTTATAGTTTTTACACGAATATCATTTTATAATATATGTACTAGTAATAAAAATATTAAAAATGATAATTAAACATAATGAGTTTATGACAAAAAAAATATATTTATAATATGGTGGAAATTCTTTTCAAACACTCACTCATAAAGAGATAAACAAATATAAGGTTTATTCACTTGGGAAAAACACCTAATATCTAATGCCCCCTAAAGTAATATCTTTACCTATTAATGAAATTATAATTATAATTAGATAATAATTATGGTTTTATTAATAATTATCATGAAATGGAAAAAACCAACATCCAATCTCCGTTTGTGACAATCTCTCTCATATATATTCAACTCGACTATTATTTTTTAATGATGTACTTCCAGGGAAATGTATCCAGGATCTAAAAAACCATAAATGATTGTGCTTTAATAATTAAATGTTTTTTGGGAAGATTCCTCATTTAAAAAGAAAATATATTCAGTTATTTTATACCATATCTTATTTTAAAAAATAAAATTTCCTACATCAAGTTACATATAGGGAAAATAACTACAACATATTTATTTCGAGCTCTTCAAAATCTAAAATGTTATTCGTATCTTCTTTGAGTAATGTTAATGGATAATCTCATCCACATATATAAGATGTCATCTGAAACTCATTGATATTATTCAAGAAAGAAGAAGTCGGAGATAATATGTGTATCCCATAAGAAATATCAGAAATATCTTCAATCGATTATTCCTGAACTTGTCATTTCATTTGTGAGATTTATTTTTGTTTCATATTATCCATATATGATAAATTTCAGAAACCATTATAATTAATTATCAATCATATGTATTTAATATTTAAATTAATTCATACCTTATATATAATATAACTAAGATGACTAGTTGGATAAACAAAAAATGGCCCAAACAATCCCTAACTCTGTTAATCTCCACAATAAGAAAGGGTAGTAGAGTATTATTATCAATAATATCAAGTAATTATAATCTAAAATGGACCAAATTTATATTCTATTGACATATAAAATCCCAAATAAATTTAAGAGTCCTAAAACAACTATATGAATATGAATATCTCTAGCAAAAAACTCATAGTATATGGATTTGTCCAATTGAAGAGGCGGATGATCAAAGTAGGCATGTTTGGTAGGGTATATCTGGTCAGATGGAGGTGGAGGATCAATTTATATAGGATGGGTCGGCTGGGAAGACTAGGAAGGCTTGTATGGTTGTGCATATTGTTACTATCTTGTCAAGTGATCTAACAAATCCCCATGCATGGATCCATGAATTCGATCACCCATAGACTGTTTAATCTATTTCAGCTTGAATTATAATGATTTAATATTTGGGTCTTTTGATTGCTTACTATAACCAAAAAAATTAGAATACTAACACCCGCCTGATATCCACTAACATTGATGGGCTTTTCTCTCTCTCCCAAAGCAGTGGCTAGGATGTCCATCCAACCCTAAGTGATAAAAGAGCCATGTGAATCTTTCTCCTGAAGTTCATCCTAAAATTAAAAATGAAAAAATTATATTAATTTTTTTTATCATTTATAATATATACAATTTCATAAGGTAAAAATCATATTTACATAAAATTTTATAATCTACTATCTTAGCTTCCTCTATAATATACATTTCATTTTTCCGACTTCGTTCTCGTTTTTATTTTTCATGGTATGTGGGAGGAGATAGAGGACTAAATTAGACCACTTCTGAACCACTACTTGATCAAGATCTTAATGAATCTAATTATTCTTCAATAACTTTCTTCCCAATAATGTGTACCACCCATATGATAATGTATGAGGGTATAAATTGTTTAACTAGATCTTCTAATGAGATCTCCTGGAGGTCTATTACATAAAAATAAACAAATAAGTAATTAGATAAATATATAATATATTTTACAAATATAAAAAAATTATCATACCTGAAATGTTACTTCACAAAGAATGTCAAAAAATTGTTTCAATGTATATGTATCTGTATAAGGATACTTAAGGCATGAGTTTTCAAACAATTTCCTTCCAAAAAAATAATTTTTTATCAGTTTCGTTTAAGAATGCCACCATTGAACCACTACTAAAGTGAGATGTATTTTCTTAGTTTCCACTACATCCCTGAAATTGAATTTCATCTATAATTATATAAATTAAAATATCATTTTATATATTTAGAATAAAATAGTGATATAAAATAAATCCACTGAGATATTTTACCATCACATCCTCCCAAAGTTGTTGTTTCTCTATCATTTCCATTGATTTCCAATTAGGATATAAACTAATAATCTAACTGGGACTCTGCAATGATATATAAGTAATAAAAATAATTTCTTTTCTGCCCATTGTATTATTATTATCATAGAAATGAATATGTCATCAATCATCTCATAGATAAAGTTACAGGTTTGGTAAAAATGTAATACCACATTTACTGACGTGAGAACCTTGTTTCTATTTATTAATTGGAGAAGTCTCCTATGCTGAAGATGCAATAATAGTCCTTCAAAAAAATTAAAAGAAATGTTTTATTTTTATAAATAAGTAAATTAATGAATATTTGACAATATTAAAAAATTGATATACCTCATTAATAAATCCTCTCCTTCTATACCTGAAACTGACACAAGAAACTATAATGAAATTTTGTGTTCCTATATATCATTAAAAGAATGATTATTTAGAAACAAGGATTAAAATAATAAGTAAAAACAGAGGACCAAAATTGTTCGTTTAAAAAAACAACATATATATAATTACAAGAAATATATAAAGGATACATTATTGTTTTCTTTTATTCCATCATCATAAAAATTACACAATTCGTGCACTAAGTTTGCCTTGTAGTCATTGTAATTATCCTAAAATTGTGTAATATATGAACAAGGCGCATGTAAATAAATATCATCAACATCATCATCATCATCCCAAAAATGATATCTTTTCTTTGAAAAATCTTTTACCACCAATCATTTGATGGATCAATGAAAAAAATTTATTCTTTTCATGTGTATCCATGATAAATTATTCCTTATTGTAATTGAATCTTTTCAAATGAACTAGTGTAAATCCATAATCATCGTTTTTCAAACCACTATAGTTTTCAACCCAAATACACATAAACACAGTGACACAAAATTTTGTATAATAAATTTCACATATATCCTCGAGAACTCCAAAATATGTCAATGAAGAAGAAATTGGGTTTTCTACATTTTCACTTAAAAATGCACTAATTCAGAGATAACCATAACACTGTTATTTTAAATGATACCCTAGTCTTCCATTTTTATTCTGTAATATGTATATCCATTATTATCAAAACCATTCCTTGTTTTCACATTATGTGATGGTCTCCCTGCCAACCATTTCAATATTTCTAATGAGAATATATATTTTCTCATTTTCTATTCATACTGTCAACCAAAAATATTTTTAGTCTAAATCATCATCTAATTTTCATTTATTTTTGGATATCATCTTTTGAATCAGAAATATGTGATGAGAAATATGATTGGAAATCATTAGTGTTGTTCAAAATATACAAATTTTATTTCCTCACTTCATCACATGTAATGAACTTTTCATTTAAGCCTTGAATCTCTCTACCTTAACTATAAACTATCAAATTTAGAGATATAGGGTGAAAAATATTCTCCACTTCTTACAAATAATCAGTAAAAAACTAAATCACATCTTTTAATAATTATTTTTGAAAAATGGAGGCCTCCAAGTGATATTTAATTTTAACGCATCCCTTAAAAATTTTCATATACCTTTCAAAAGGATACATCCAACATAAATAAATAGGCATGCATATTCTTATCTCATGCACTAGATGAGTCACCAGATGAACCATTATATGAAAAAATATAGGTGTAAAATACATTCTAAATTGACAATGTATTTGAGAAGCTTCATTCTCCAACTCATCTATCAAATTTGGATCAATATCTTTGATACAAATGGATTTGAAAATTTCGCATCACCTAATGATAGTATTTCTGATAGCTGACAACTATATACCGTATAGTGAAAATAGTATCCGTTGTTGCATCAATACATGATAATCATGTGATTTCATAAATATTAATTTTCAAACCTTTATTGACAAAACATTATACACATCTGAAGAATATTCACTTGGTACTTTTATACCATAGAGATATTGAGAAAAAGTCAACTTGTATATCTTTCTTAATGTGTGAAATGATGGAGGTAAATATGTTCTACTTCCTTTCATTATGGGAGACAACTAGAAATATATTCCAATTACTATCAAGTCTAATATATAATTCAATCCATCTTCTACCTTTACAATTATGTATAATAATGATACAATCAAACTATCACATATATTTATCTCAATATGCATAACATCAATGTCATGTTTTATATCTAAAAATTTGCAATAAGTTATTTAAAAATTAGAATGTTTCTTCTATATATTTTATTGAAGACTAGAATTACATTCCTTTATAAATATCAAATCAATATTTTTCACCATGTTGTAATATTCATGAACAGACAATGGTTGTGGAGGAAACTATTATTCATGTAAACCATTAAATGATTTTTTCAATCAACAAAAGGCATGAACAATTCCAATAAATCTTTGATGTCTTATTTTAATTGTATTTCCTCCATTATGAAATTGATGAAATGACGTCTATTCTTCATAAATTGTATATGCTTTATTTCCCTCAAAACCATATCAAATTAAGTTTCCGTAGTTAGGAAAGTCATTTATACTAAATATTATTTTAGATTGAAAAAGAAAATAGTCTTTATTGTATGCATAAAAGAAATTAACTACATCCTCCCATAGAAGTTTCAAATCATCAATAAATGGTCAAAGATACACATAAATATCATTTCATAAAAGTTTTAGTACATAAATCATCTCTCTCATTATAACATATTTTTTCTTCATACATATCTATGTAGATAAGTTATAATTTTCCAACATAATAGGCCATAAAATTTGATAGCAACTTAGGAATGGATATGGATTCATTCCATATGTACACACTCTCATTCGTAGATTTATAACATTACATCTAGAACAAAGAAATTATTTATCAAATATCATATATTGCGATGAGTCAGCAGGGTGACATAATTTATCATTAGAGATGTGTTCATCATATTTCCATCTTAACCATTTTGCATCAAATTAATTTGAAATTAGATGCATCTAATAGGGAATTATTGCAAGGTACCAGATTACCTTAATAAGAGATTTTATTTCAGTACCTGAGAATGAATCAGAGGTAATTTATTAGAATTATATGAAGTTGTTATTGGAAGAAATTATTTGATTTAGCATGTGATTAGATTTCAGTACCAAAGAATGAATCTGAATTGACATTTTAATTCATCTTATTGTGTGATATTCCGCATGTATGATCGTTTGATGAAAATTAATATTACTTCCTATACAACAAACACTCATTTGGAAATTTATGAGACTTTTTATACCCCATTCACATTGGGAATAATATTCTCATTTCTTCATAATTGGAATTTTGAGGCCTACTTCATTTTGGAAGTAGCTCCTTTAAAAGAAAAATTAATTTAGAGAAACTATTATAACTCCAACCATTACTTTCTTTCTATTTAACCAATATCGAAATAAATGATAACTCTATATATTTAATAGATAATTGAAATAATGGCTTTGTAGTATCTCTATACCATAATTCAAAACATGATTCTTTTTTAGTGGTTTCATCACCTAAATCATGAATGAATTCTTCAATAGGATCATCTATTACATTATGAGTATTTTCATCAATATTTTCATTTTATTTTATAGTTATTTCACCATGCTAGATACAACATATATAATTAGGAATAAAAAAATCAAATGTTATGACCCTTTATTTATATTGAATCTAACTTTATTATATTAAAACACTTCAAACAAAAAAATAAAATCAAATATGTGTTTTGAATATTTTATTTATAAAATTTCATGAAATAATCAACTCCAATTTCATATTCATTAGTGGTAGTTTGTAAATTTATCATCTTACGATCTATTCAGTACCTAAAATCATAATATAATCCGAGATATTTTAAAACATATAAACATTTAAATTTATATATATAAACTGATAAATTTTAGACATAAAAACATTTAAAAAATGATAATAACTTTATGTTTTATGATGTTCATTTTTTCAATAAGGTTTTTTAGAAAAATGATGCAAAATAATAATTGAATCAACAATAATTCACCATTAAAACTCAGTTTCAGAATCATGCATAACATGCATATTTATTTCACAATCGAAATCATTTAAATATCAATTAATATTTAATACCTAGTGTAAGAATAACACATAACATGCATATTAATCATATAAAATAATGAAAATAATTTTAAATTACATGATTGACATCACTGACCATTAAAACAATTATAAATATATTATAGGAGTAGTCATGAATTTACTCATAAATTAATAACAGTTAATAATTTCATCAAACTAACGTGTTAATAATGATCTAGATACTAAAAGAATATTAAATAGTCAACAAATTTGTAAAAAAATTGATATGAATGAATTATATAATAGCTAAATTATTTTTAAAATTAAATAAACATAGAATATATGGATTTGAAGATGATAAATTGATAAACGATCTCAATTTTCTCTTTTCTATTCATGTAATAGTAGAAAAGGTATGATCTAAAAAATTATGTAGTATATATGAATGATAATCATGAATGAACAAAAAAATAATACCCATTTAGGTGAATCCTTAAAGATGGTTCAGATCAAGAAATAAAAATGTAAATAAAAAACCATTTATAATGGATGAAGGAATGAGAACCCATGATTGTGAAATGATGATTAAAATGCTTTAAATCAACCAATATGAGGTTTGGGTGGTGGTTTGAAAGATTTCTCATGTCGGGTGAGACAAGAGAAAAAATTAGGTTTAGGGTTTTAGATATTAAAACGTGCATGTAAATATTTAAAAATATTCTCGATGTCAGTTTCTTTTAAAAAATTCAAAACATAAATTTTTATATTTTTAGAATTTCTTCTTACATAAACGATGTAATTTTTTGGGTTTTTAGAGTCAGTGTACTGTAAAATAAGGTAGAGATAGGGGATTTTTTGTGCCAGTTTATTGAAATAAATATGTTGAAACTATATATTTATTATTTTTCAGCGTCAATATTTTGGATATACGATGCTCAAAACTATAGAGTTTTAGTTTTAGATAATGGTTTTCTTGAAAATCAACACAAAAATATATTTTCATTTCAATTTTTCAATGGTTTCTTAGAATAAATGTACAAAACATGTTGTCAAACGATCATTTCCACTAGTGAAATTGAACATTTAGATCATCCTGTATGGCATCATGAAATGTGTTGTGAAAATGTGTCCTCATCTCTGACATGTGGACTACATTGCATGGCCAAACTAAATCTAATAATTTGGATAACCAGTACACCAACTCTCGAAATCAAATCTATAATTCAAAAATGGTCTTACAATCCGTTGACTTAAACATCCATCCCAAACAAATATTCACAATCATTGATGATGTGAGATCTCTAAGAACATATAATCTCCTGGTCACACTCAAAATTCCATTTTCATCAACACACATAGGACCCCAATGACTCTAGTGGGTCTTTAACCCCATATATATGAACTAAACCTTTAACAACCATTACTATAACTAATCCTATGGTCCCACATGCTATATCAAACTAATTTCAACCAGTACAGTGGTCACCCGCTAGGTCTCTCACACATGACATCAAACTGTTCTACACTGATGGGGTATTTGTTAAATTTTTAGTTCTAAAATTGCACTTATGTTAGATTATACTCTATTAAATTAAAAATAAATAACATTAAAACCCAAATAATGTAGAAATGAAAATTAATTTTTCATTTTATCTATCCCTTGATTGATGGTATATACACTTTCATCATCCCCAACAATGTCCCAATGGCCTCATGCATCACATACATAATCATGGTGTGATTTTAGTATCAAAATCCAAAATTCTCATCAAGTGAATTATATGAATAAAAAAACCCTCTTCAAGTATAGGTATCCCAAAATCTCAACTTATTCTTTTCCCTTAAATGTTTATTATGTGGAATAACATGGAAACATCATATCGAAAAACTATTTTAATATTTCAACCTCTCACTGATCATGGATGTTCCATCACAAAATCCATAACAAACCACCCAATAACCACTTCTATCTATGAATGTATGTCTTTAACTGTAGATTGGTTACACAACAAGAGTTCATATTGAAAACCCACAACTAAATTCATGGCCTCAAGTCAAAATGCTATAGGATCTAGGTATATTATCAACTCTTCTGAACACACTGCTAGGGTAAATCATACAAAAAAGACATCAATTTATATCATGGAGAGTGTGGATGTATTCCCAATAACAACGATAATTTTTTAATACATAAATAATTACCATTTAAATCTTGTATGTGGATGTATTTACTCACTAACCTCATAGTTTATTTCATCAAGATGACACAACCTGACATTATGTAAATGTGGTGGTGTCAAAACAATCAATAGGATGTGTGATACAACATCATGAAAATCAGGGGTCATCAGTAACATGGTCTACTAATCAATCGCCTCTATCTATAAATTATGATGGAAATTTTCATTGTGATCATATCCAAATCCATTACCATGTTTCATTCATTTTCAAATGTGGACATTGATCACAGCTGGATATCTTTAATAATACTATCATAAAATAATCTAAGAAGGGTTTGGGAGATAGTTCATAAGCCCCATGAACTCATATAGGGAATTCAAAATTCATATTTTTATCACAAATGACCCAATAAAATCGTAGAAACACAATTAATCATATAATGGAACTTCTTTATCTCAAACCTAGAGATGGTAAAAACATTTCAAAATTTCAAATTCTGATAACCAGTTCTCCCCAAACCATTGGTTGAATAATACATCACTATATGGGGGAGGATAACCCTCCCTAAGAATCACCTTGTACAGATGACATATTTCCACCCCAAAACTCCAACACTCATCCAAATTATTTTTATATAATACTATGATTCATAGGAAAACACTTTAGATATTATGAGGACATATATTTATATATCCATCAGCCATACACATAGGCATTAGAGCGATAAATGGTTATTTGATATGCTAGCTCAAATATCATGTCACCCCTGGTGGAAGTCCATGTTGAAAAAATGATATCGATATTAAGGATAACTTTACTCATCCTCAAGGAAGTATAACATATACATATCCTTTGGTGTAAGAGATTAATCACATAAAATTCACTACTTAAGGGGCCATAATAGATGAATGGACATCATTAGTATCCTCATACACAAAAAAATAACACTACACTATATATGATTCCGTATCACCAAGAAATAAAATGTTGTCCCACAACACAAAATCACTACAATGCTTACAGGTATCATTCATTAAATAATTTATGGTATGTAGGAAACCCATATTGGGGAAAACACCATAGGGTATCGTAGCCAACATGGAAATATTCCACATTAGTATCTCTGAATCCACCTCAAGTAAATCCACACTATCATAGATGTTCATGATCAATAACCCTCTCAAATGGAGACTCCAAACACATGGGTTTATTATAAAGGATCTATTGGTATATCTAGGACTAAAATGGTATATATGTATATTGAGAACATTATTTTGAATGTCTACAAAAATTAAAATTGGAGAAGATAATACACATGACCTACATCAATCCCAACTAACATCTCTATGACACAATAACCTAGTACTCTAGTTATTATTTGTGTTGCCTCCATATCCTTCTTAATGAGGGCCAACTATAATAAATTAACACATTATAATATCCTAAAACATACATGTAAAAGTAACATGTCCATAAAACATAGACATTATCTTCTTTGGGTGGAACATACTCATCCAAATGGTTTATATCATGTCATAAGAACAAATCTTGGTTGGGAAATTGTACCCCTCCATGTGTGACTAAATCTGCATCAACATCACAAATAAAAGGGCTTAACTGACACCCCATATCACCATAGAGATTTCATGCCACAAAGACCACTATCAAGTAGGTTCCTATCCATGAGGGGCATTTTTTAACCACATGATCATTCATGTCCTCTAAATCATTAAAAGTGGATTTGGATCACTGGAAAACATTTGTGGACATTATCTTTAGAGCCCACAATGTGAAATTAGAATAGTTTCATCGCCTTTTTGAAAAACATGATAAAAAAAATATCCAAATAGAATACATATTATGAGAACAACCATCTCATCAGTAAGGGTCAAAATAATACAAAAACCCCATTCTAATACCCTGATCCAATGCTAAATCACCTGATGGTCTGGACCATAATGAAAAATCAGTGGACCCTTTGATGGAACTATCATATCACACTATGATATATTATACCATTATATTTTTCCATTGGATCTATTAACTATTTATCATAAATATTATCAAGTTATTAGAATACAATAGGAGGATGTATTTGATTCATATAAGATTGTACGAAAACATTATTCCCACTTAGAAGAAGCAGATTATTTATGGTTCCCAGAACCGAGGCATCACTACTTAACTATATTTTAGTGGAAAATATTCTTGAAATCCTATATGCCTATCATCATGGATGAATATTGTGAAAAAGAAGAATAACCGTATTAATATATCATATATGGGGAGAAGAATCATGAATGATAGTAAAATGAATCAATCTAATATGATACATGCACCAATAGTTCCCTATAAAATATTTCATTTTATTATCATCCAACACGAACATAGTCAGAGTTTAAGTGAATGGATCTGATAGCTGATTCACCAATACTGAATTATCTACCCTCAAATCCACACTCAAGAAACTCTAACATTGTAACACCCCAAGCTTCCATGGTATGCTTCTCTTTGAATAATAGAGCAGCGTGTGTTTTACGCAATCTCGAGTTCTAACACACCGCGACCAATAAAAGTAGATATTATGAATAGTAATACCAAATTTTTGAAATTATAATAAATTTATATTTCAACGTGGACTTCATTTCTGGATTCGCAATATCGAAATTATCCTATGTTAAATTTTTGAAATTTTTCTGAGACCTTCCAATTTTCAATGAATAGTGAAAAATACAGAAAACATTTTTTTAATCAAAATAAATTATAGTGATAATTTATATGATTGAATGGTTTTAAGTTATAATTAGAATATATTTTAACCGTTTTATCGAATGGTGGTCATTATAATTAATTTCACTTTGAAATTGGACATAAACAATTGTCAATATTTTGATATATATTGTTTCTTAAAAACACACTATTTGTTGTGAAAGCGGGAATTAATTATTAAATTAATTAATTAAACATATATTTTTTGAATTTTTTAAAATAGACATCATTTTTTAATTAGGATTATCAAATATAGATTAGGTTTAAGGTTTGGTATTTTTCTGAGAAACTTCAATTTTTGATGAATAGTGAAACCACTATGTGGTAGTTAAAAAACTAATTTTTCGTTTAAATGAAACATTACCACTTCTGTGAATTGAATTCCAAAAATTCGACATACATGGTTGTCATTAGTAAGTAAAATATGGTTTAATGGGATTAAAATATTTTTTGGTGAATTGTAACTTTTAAGTTTTATTAATCGCGATTAAAGGTAAGTAGTGAAATTTATTGTAAAAATGATATTATAAAAATATGAAAATAACTTGACACTTGTCCTACCCTTATTGGATGATTCATGGACGAACAATACAATCCATGGTTCAACTTGGTGACCCCATGGAGCCACTTGGGTAGGAAAATTACATTAATAACTATTTATTTAATGTAAAAATAAAATTGTCACAAACATGTGTTGTTTTACAAAAACAATTATTAAATGGGGTTATATAAGTTCAATTTTCAACTCTAAATATTAATTGTAAATCTAAAAACATTTAATACATCATGGTAATTGTTTTATAATTTTTAGACATTAAATAAATAAATTTATTTATCACACCATGATGATGCAGCAATTGCCTCATTAATTAACGATTTTAATAAAATGAAAAGATAATGTAAACTCTAAGACTTACTCTTGTCAAAAACCTATTGGATGAGACTATTTAGATCCCTTATCACCTTATATTCTAAATATATAATTGTGGGACCATTTAAATCCTAAAATCATTTCATAATAATATATAATTTCATGACATTCCAAGAGTGCCTCTCCAATGCTCTTATAAAAGGCCCCCACCACTACCACCTTATTCACGCCATACAAGCCATTTGGCTCGTCAAACCTCAGCCCAAATACTCTCTAAACTTCCCTCTCTTACTCCTAGAAGCCTAAAGTTATGTATAAGTCTTCCCAATGAAGCCATTTTCTCAAATCAAAATGATTTACCCGATTTTAAAGGTAATGTCTTCTCTTATGTTGTTTTCTTTTATTTTGGTTCTCCAACCACATAAACTCTATTTATTCCTTTATTTTATAACAAACATAGTATCTAAAATATACTATGATTTTTTCATGAGAAGGATTTTATTTACACTTACACATACATTCGTGTAATGGTTAAAGAACATATTGTTTCTGTGGGTGGCGAATTGCTGCCTCATGAAACGATGATTGTTCAATCTTCTTTTAACAGCTCTCATGGTTTCCATTATTATGAAACTATTTTCATATATGATATATATATTATGTTTATGTTTTCATTATGCTTATGTATTTCTAATTTATAGCATACCTTTATTATTTCCATTATGGTTAAACGCGGTAATTTCATTTTAGGAAGTGCGGACTACCGCCCCCTCAAAGTGATTTGAATCGGTAATGCCATATGTGGGATTTATAAAGGATGGAGTAAATGATATTATATATGATATTATACTGGAATTATAATGCAACTTTATATCATTATTATTTCATTCCATTAAATATGAAATAGAAATTAAAGTAGCGTTCATACGTACGTACGGCTTACCGTCTCCATGAACGGTGCATTTCATTTCATACCTCTAAATGTTATGTAATATTATGAATGAATGTATATACTGTATATATATGATATATATGATATCTAAATCATGAATATTATTATGGATATAATGGATATTTTACGAAATGAACAACTTGTAATTAAAAGAAGATTATTTTTGACTCAGGTACCAAAGATCGACAAAATGACCATTATTAACGTAAATAATTACATAATGTTTATAACATGGTAATAAGTGATATAAGAGGATTAATAAACTTGAAAAAGGTTCTTAAGAAATTATAAATTAACTCTTGTTTATTATAATGGAGGTTAATAAACGGTCAATTCAAGTCGGACACGAGGTAAGGGACTTCGTCTCAATCTCCTTTCATTGAGGCATATTTTGTTTTATACACAAATTTCTTTTTTACAGTTTATAAACCCCTTTGACTTTTACATTAATTCAAAAAGAATATTTTTATATTAAGTGTTTTACTAAATGAAAAAAAGGAATGTTTCTTTGTTGCACGTATGCAGCAACAACGGCTTCTCTTCCGCCTTGACCATTATTTGAGTTTCAGCTTCCTCTACAAGCCATAACATTTTTTAAAATGAAAAATATATACCGAGTTTTAATTTTATTTTATTTCAGTATTGAAAATGGTTTTGATAATGCTTTTATTATATCAATGTGTTGTATTGATATCTTTTGACTTAAATGTAGAAATGTTATGTTTCCTTTATGCATGTTTTATGTGATACGATTATGTTATGGTTTATGATATGTTTAAACCTATTGATATGAGGAATGAATTGTACTTAATAAGTGACGGTTGGAGCCCTCTATAGATCCCGATGCATCGGTAGGTCTCATGAGACAAACTAGTGTCTTGGAAAGAGGCCTTGACAAAATCTTATTTGTAGTCTTGGGACGAGGCCTTGGCTACATGTTTATAATAGTCTGGCATTATTCATTCCATCCTTATGAAAGTGGTTATTGGTATTGCATGTGATATTTCGACTGGTAGAATATCAATGTGAATAAGTAAATGGAATTATTTCATTTTATTTATGACATATTATTCTGAAGTTCAAGTTTTAAAAGGCTTTTGTTTTATTTATACATTTCCTTAAATGTTTATGTTTATTTTTGAATGTTTTCACTATATTCTTATCCTTACTGAGCATCTGAGATCACCCCTTTCAATGTCTTAATTTTTCCAGGATGTGATGAAGTGTATTATGAATGACCTATAGGGATAGTATGAGGGGATATGAAGACATGATTTTTTTAGTTTTGTTTTACTTTATGATGTAATGTAAGACTTATGATTGTATCTAATGTTTCCAAGGCTACTAAACTAATAGGTCTTTCGAGACATGATCTTTTGTGATCATTCCAATGCTACACAATAATGCACCGACTATGGGTAACTGGGGTCGGGGCGTTATAGTTGGTATTAGAGGCAGTTTAGTACTAACCTTGGATGATAGATCTAGATAAACTATAATTAGAGCACATAGCCCTAAGATATACATTGGGGATTAGTATAGAAGAACATCCTAGAGTTTTGGTATTATAGAGATTTTGTGAGTATTCTGAGCAATACATCCCTGTCTAGATAAGAGCAGGTAGAGGCGGCTCTGCCACAGATGTACCTAGGGGTAAAACCTGAAAACACCATTTTGAGCTATTCTCGAACGGGAACTGGTTCATGACAACGGTCCTTGCTGCACTCTTGGTTAAGAAACTCTCGGGGGATATTCTTAGGATAATTCCCATTTTCTTTACAAACCATTATTAAGAGTTTATGAGTATATACTTCAAAGAAAACATTTTTTATGTATTATATCCATAAATAGTTCGATTTATGTTAAGTATTTTACGAGTATGGAATTATGTATTTTGATTCATAAACTAATCTTGTTTATGAAATTGTTTAAAAATGGCGCCAAGTTGAAGGAATGGAAACTGTATCAATGCACGCTCTCCATGTAGGGATTTCCCTCCTGCTCAAGATAATTACAATGGATTTGGTGATACAAATTCTGCTGATCAGCTTATCACTATACTGGGACAACTCACTCTGGTTATGAATAATAACCATACTCGTATGGAGAACCCTGATCCGCAATGTGGAGGATCAATGTTAGATCCCTTCATGAGGAAACAACCACCAACATTCAATGGGTGTACAAATCCCTTAGTAGCTGAGAAATGGTTAATTCCTTATAGAAAATATTCCATGCCTTGGAGTGTAGTGATTAGGAAAAGGTTATCATTGCAGTTTACCGCCTCACTGGAGATGCTGATCAATGGTGGTCATTGATTTAAAACACAAAGGAAGATGATGATGTATCAAATATTGAATGGAGGGAGTTCAAAGTGAATTTCTTAGATAAATACATTCCTCATGACCATTGAGTAGATATGGAAAGGCAATTTCTGAGTCCGAAAGAAAAGGAGGATGAGAATGTCGCAAAGTATGAGGCCAACATTACAAGGTTATCAAGACATGCAACAGATTATATACGTAACCCAAGAAGTAAGATTCATCATTTCATTGATGGGTTAAAACCATTTCTTCGTTGAGCTTTAGTATCACAATCCTTCTCATCATATGAAGATATTGTCTCATGTGCTATCAAGACAGAAAAGGAATTCTCTAAGTCTTATGACAATAAAGTAAAGCAAGAGAAGTAGAGAATGGTGGAACAAGAGACAGATAAAGGGAAAAAGGTAAAGAAGGATTTTCCATTATGTGATAATTGTTGAAATAATCACCCTGGTACTTGCCTAAAGGGAATGGGAGTTTGTTACAAATGTGGAGAAATGTTAACTATGCTCGTGATTGTAAGGGAAAGAAAGAGGCTATCATTATTGAATGCTACAATTGTAGAGAAATGGGGCATTATGAAAATGAATTCCCTAAGTTCCAAGGAAACTTACCTTATAAAAGACCAAGGGGTCAAGGAAAATATTATGTTGTTACTATAGTTGAAGAGTAATATTTAATGTATTGGTGCTTTTGGACTCAAGGATTATAGTCTTGTTATAAGAACAATGTGATATATTGTATTGCAGTACATGTTTTTTTCATTAAGGATTGAATATGATGAAGGTAATCATCTTTTTAGTATATAATAATAAGAGAATATTTACTTTGTTTGGGGAATCTGATGTTACAATTGATTTTGGAATTTATAGACCTTTTAGAGAAAGTCTGGACAGAGGTATTTTGGATAACAATAAAGGTTGGAATGAATTAAGTTTAACTTTGGATAGTATTTTTTATGGTTAAAACATTTCTAAATATTATATTTGGAATATTATAATACTGTAGTTTTTTGGAAAAGGACAACCTACAGGTCGGGGGATAACCCATCACATCGGACAGAGCCGTAGGAATTTAACCCACAACCTTAGTTCGACAGGCCTTTTTTACCTACCACTAGCCAACCGGAAGTCCCTGGCTATTAAAAAATAGTTTTCATAGTCTAAATGGCATGTTTTAATTTTTTTAACCTTGTACGATTAGGATAAATATAATATTTTTGAGTTCTATTACCATTTGGAGTGAAAGATGGGTTTGTGGTAAAAATTTAGTATGGAATGAATGTCTACATGACAAGTAAGTATATTTCATTATGTTCTTAGTAAATCTCAGGAATAAATTCTTGATCTTTATGAAAGGTAACTTAAAACAAAAACGTTGTCAATTAACTTTTCCTACTGGGGAATCAATGATCGTTTAACTAATCACATGTTTGTGAGTTTCCTGTAGTTAACTTTCTCATACTCCTATTTTATACAACTCTCCATCTTACCTTGATGGTTTTTTCTTCCTCCATATCCATGTTTTCATAGAATCCTAGTATTGGATATCTCGGGTGACCTTTGTACTTCTCTTTCTTTCTTTTAAAGTTATATTTTTATTAACCTTATTTCTGATGTGGGTTTTCAACAAAGATATTTTCTATTTTCAACCATTTTTTTTCAAAGAAAATTTTAAAACTATGAGGATTCAATTTATTTAAGTAGGGGAGAATGTAACACTCCATGATTCCATGGTACACTTCTCTTTGAATAATAGAGCAGCATGTGTTGTACGCAACCTCAAGTTCTAACACACCGCGACCAATAAAAGTAGCCGTTATGAATAGTAATAACCACTTTTTGAAATTATATAAATTTTATATTTCAAAATGGAATTCATTTTTGGTTTCAGAATATCAAAATTAGCCTATGTTGAATTTTTGTTATTTTCTGAGAACATCAAATTTTCAATGAATAGTGAAAAATACTTAAAAACAACATTTTTAATAAAAATATTATATATAGATAAATTATATGATTGACTTGTTTTAAGCTATAATTAGAATATATTTTAACT
Source organism: Viscum album (assembly GCA_963277665.1). Lineage (NCBI taxonomy): Eukaryota > Viridiplantae > Streptophyta > Magnoliopsida > Santalales > Viscaceae > Viscum > Viscum album. The sequence goes on along the minus strand of OY728129.1, from coordinate 606,260,197 downwards.
GTTTTATCCAATGGTGGTCATTAAAATTAAATTCACTTTGCAATTGGACATAAACAATTGTCAATATTTTGATATATATTGTTTCATAAAAACATGCTATTTGTTGTCACATCGGGAATTGATAATTAAATTAATTAATTCAACATATATGTTTTTAATTTTTTAAAATAGAAATCATTTTTGAATTAGGAATATAAAATATATCTTAGGGTTAATTTTGGTATTTTTCTAAGAAACTTCAATTTTTTATGAATAATGAAACCACTAATTGGTAGTTAAAAAACTAATTTTTCGTTTAAATGAAACCATACCACTTCTATGATTTGAATTTAAAAAATCCAACATTCATGTTTTTCATTAGTAAGTAAAATGTGTTTTAATGAGGTTGAAATAAGTTTTTGTTAATAGTAACTTTTAAGTTTTTTTAATTGCGATTAAAGGTAATTAGTGAAATTTAAGGTAAAAATGATATTATAAAAATATGAAAATATCTTGATACTTGTCCTACCCTTATTGTACGAGTCATGGCCGACCATGAAAATACATGGGTCAACTTGGGGACCCCATGGAGCCACTTGGGTAAGAAAATTACATTAATATTGTTTTATTTAAAGTAAAAATAAAATTGTCACAAACATGTGTTGTTTTACTAAAACAATTATTTCATGGCCTTATATAAGTTAAAGTTTCCACTATATATATTCATTGGAAATATAAAAAGATTTAAAAGATCATGGTAATTTTTTTATAATTTTTAGACATTAAATATATAAATGTATTTATCACACAATGATGATGCAATGATTACCTCATTAATTAATGATTTAAATAAAATGAACAGATAATGTAAAATATAAGACTTATACATCTCAAAAACCTATTGGATGTGTAGATTTATAACCCTTATAACCTTATATTAGAAATATATAATTTTGGGACCTTTTAAATCCGAAAATCATTTCATAAAAATGTAACATTTCATGACTTTCCAAGACTGCCCCTCCTCTCCTCTTATAAAAGGCCCCCAACACTACCACCTTATCCACACCTTACAAGCCATTTAGATCAGCCAAACTCTGCCAAAATACACTCTAAACTTCTCTATTTTACTCCTAGAAGCCTCTATTTGGGATGAAGACTTCCCAAGGAAGCCTTTGGATCAAATCAAAAATAGTTACCCGATTTTAAAGGCAATGCCTTCTCTTTTGTTGTTTTGTTTTATTTTGCTTCTGCAACCACATAAACACCTTTTATTCATTTATTTTGTAACAACACCATTATCTAAAATATACTAGTATTTTTTCTTGAGAATGATTTTATTTACACATACACATACCTTCGTCTAATTGTTAAAGAACATAATGTTTCTATGGGTGGCAAATTACTGCCTCACGAAACGTTGATTGTTCAATCTTCTTTTAACACCTCTCATGGTGGCCATTATGATGAAAATATGTTTATATATGATATATATAATAGGTTTATGTTTTCCTTATGCTTCTTTATTTCTCATTTATGACATACATTTTTGATTTCCATTATTAGTAAACCCGATAATTTCTTTTTAGGAAGTGCGGACTACTGCCCCCTCAAAGTGATTTGATTCGTTAATGCCATATTTGGGATGTATAAAGGATAGAGTAAATTATATTATATATGATATTATACTAGAATTATAATACACCTTTATATCCTTATGATTCATTCCATTAAATATGAAATAGAAATGAAAGTAGCGTTCATGCGTACGTACGGCTTACCGTCTCCATGAACGGTGCATTTCATTTCTTACCTCTAAATGTTATGTAATATAATTAATGATTGTATATATAGGATATATATGATATATATGATATCTATATCATGAATATTATTCTGGATATAATGGATATTTTACCACATTAACAACTTGTATTTATAAGACGTTTATTTTTGACTGAGGTACCAAAGATTGACAAAACGACCATTATTAACATAATTAATTACATAGTGTTCATAACTTGGTAATATGTGATATAAAAGGAATAATAAACTTGAAAAAGGTTCTTAAGAAATTATAAATTAACACTAGTTTATTATTCAAGAGGTTAAAGAACAGTCGAGTCAAGTCGTACATGAGGTAAGGGACTTCATCTCAATCTCCTTTCATTGAGGCATATTTTGTTTTATACACAACTTTCTTTTATACGGTGTATAAACCCATTTGAATTTTACATTTATACAAAATGAATCTTTTTATACGAAGCATTTTACCAAATGAAAAATAGGAATGTTTTTTTTGTCGTACGTATACGGCGACAATTACTTCTCCACCGTCGTGACCATTATTTGAGTTTCGGCTTCCTCTACAAGCCATAACATTTTTTAAAATGAAAAATATATATCTAGTTTTAATTTTCATTTATTTTGGTATTGAAAATGGTTTTGATATTTTTTTTATTATGTCAATGTGTTGTATTGATATCTTGTGACTAAAATGTGGATATGTTATGTTTCCTTTATGCATGTTTTATGTGATATGATTTTGTTATGGTTTATGATATGTTTAACCCTATTCATATGAGGAATGCATTGGACTTAATAAGTGACGGGTGGAACCCGCTATAGATCCTAGATGCATCAGTATGTCTCATGATACAATCTAGTGTCTTGGCACGAGGCCTTGACAAAATCTTATTTGTAGTCTTGGCACGAGGCCTTGGCTACGTTTTTATGATAGTCTGGCATTATGGATTCCATCATTATGAAAGTGGTTATTGATATTTCATGTGATTATTCGACTAGGAGAATATCCGTGTGAATAAGTAAATGGCATTATTTAATTTTATTTTTTCCATATCATGCTGAAGTTTAAGATTAAAAAAGATTTTGTTTTAGTTATACATTGCCTTAAATGTTTATGTTTATTTATGAAAGTTTCCGTTTTATTGTTATCCTTACTGAGCATCTGAGCTCACCCCTTTCAATGTTTTAATTTTTCCAGGATGTGATGAAGTATATTATGAATGAACTACATGGATAGTATTAGGGGATATGAAGACATGATTTTTTTTGTTTTGTTTTACTTTATGATTTAATGTAAGACTTATGAATGTATCTAGTGTTTCCAAGGATACTAAACTAATCGTTCTTTCGAGGCTTGATCTTTTGTGATCATTAAAATGTTATGAAATAATGCACCGACTCTGGGTAATTAGGTTCGGGGAATTACAAACATCATTTCCCTATGTTTGAAACAATTTATGACCATGGGTCCCACTCCAACACCATGCATATGATGAACTACTCTGATTACACTTTGTACAAAGACAACCAACAAGGGAATGACTGGTTAGAGGTAGGATGAGTGAGAAACCCCAAGCATGCCTCTAATCGGCTACGGGGCGGCCACATTCCTGAGTATGAGGAATTTAAAATTGCAGAATTAGCATGATGTACTACATAACACAGTCACAACCAACTCCATGAAATAGTTATAATGAATAATAATATACTAAATTTTTGATATGTAAAAAATACATTCAATACGAACTATAAAATATATAGAATGTTATAGAAATGTAATATAAATGAATAATGGAAGAATACACCCATAAAAATAAATATATACGGAAACCTGAACTGACAATAGTTATAAATAATATAGTAGAGGCGAGGGTATATAAATATCCCAATGTCTGGCCACTTAACAAATTTATTATCACCATGTACTACTAAGACCCAATAATACTAGGTATAGCCTAGTAAATTATAATATGTATATATTTTATATAATATAACACATGGTTGGGAAAATAAATTACATTGGATTGTATATAACTAACCAGTAGGACTCCCTAAAACAACCAAGTGTCATCCATCAAGAGAGAGTAGTCATTAATCACAATGATGTTGTGTTAATCAGAATATGAAACAATAACCATACTAACCATAACTTCAATAATAATAAACTATATTATATCAATAATAATCCCAAATGAAGAGAAAAATAAGATCTTCATATCAAAATCCCAGTGAAGAAGGTTGATTCAACCTACAAGTCCATACATCCGTGATAGTTTTCAAGTATCATGTGCAACTATATAAGAAATAGTGTGGAGGACTGAAACCTTTCCATTGTACCCTAGAGTATAGGGGGAGCAACATAAAAACATGAATATCATCGAACATCATTTGAATCTATGAAGAGGGTCCCTCTATTTTCTACTATTCCCAATAGCCAAGTCATCAACTACTCCAATAATGGACTTTCTCGCCATCGGTTCTCAATGATATTGGAGTAACACATCTCTAGTAGATAACTCGTTCCTAGTGTATGGATTTTTCCAACCATACCTTCGTAATGAGTATGGGGGACACACACAGTGGTGATAAAATGATTCATAAAACCCAAGAAACACTTTGATCATTATACATGATCGATGCAACCAGTGAATATAATATATTGGAACTACGTCCTAGTTCTATAGGTGAGTACTGAACTTCAAATATCTGGTAGTCCTACCCGACCACTATCATCAACAAATAATCACGGAAGAATTATTCATTCTTGAATTGTATCATACCATATAACTACTACTGAAATCAAGATTACTTACATTATCTATATGGAAAACAACACATTATAATATTTATACATAAATAAATCTTTTTCCGGAATAATCATGATGTGTGAGTGATGATAACCTTTAGTTTGACTAGATAATACATAAACCCACTAGATTTTCAATGAAAATATATATGAATGGATAAATTGATCATGTTACATTGATTCTCAAACAGAAATACTCTGGATGTGAAATTTACTTTTTCAAAAAGAAGACCAGATGAATTGATTTTTAAAACACAAGCGTTTTTTAGTTTGTGGGACTAATCCACATGTTAGAAAAAATAGTAAAACATTTTTCTTGATTTATTTTTCTCAAAATTGTTGTCATTTTGATGTATATGTCATGTTATTCACTTTTCGTACAAAATATATACAACTAAAACATGATTTTATGTAAAATCCATATTTATATTCCCCTAATATCATTCTCTCTTCTATTATTATAATAAAAATAAAATCCATATTTTCATTATTATTAATATATATATATATGGAATATGGGAAAGGAAAATCAATTTCACTACCTCTCACACACATCCCCAAATCGAAAAGGTAACAATCCTGCATATTTTTAATTATATGAAGATTATTTTAATTATTAATATTCAATTCCACACCATGCTCTTCTATCCAATCATTGATATCGTCCACATAGATGGGTTATACAAATCATAGGCCGATTGGGGGGGTCAAACATCATGTACCACTACCTCCTATAAAGTCCTCATTCTGTCTAGATACTATATCACAAAATCAATCATAATGATGATTAGTCATGACTAGTGCATTTTCTCCATAATTCATGATATAAGATAATTATTCCTGAAATCCACTCAATCTATCTCACAAATCCATTAATACCCAATACATCATCAAGATCCCATTGTATTCTTCTTTACTTCCCCATATCTTGAAATGTTTATGTTTAAATCATGATAGTGAATCTTTGTTATAACTAATAAACGAAAAAAATATGGCATTATAATTATCATTGAATCACCATCAAACAGGTTAGAGATGATGAATTCCTTGAATAGGCCAATAAATAAGAACCATACAAAGTTATCCCGGATCAATGGTCACATTTATTACCCTATCATAGAAGGAATCAAATAGATGAGAGATTATCAAATCAAATTGAATAAAAATGGATAAATAAATATCAAAATGTTCAACCAAGGAATATAAAATCAATCATTGGAAAAATAATATAGAAAAATCATGAATTAATTTAGGAAGAGTTTATTATCAATCATCTCAAATTATTCAGTGGTATTAAAAAATTTCCCCACCAAGATATTGAACCATTATTTGTTTATAAACATGTATGTTATCGAAGAAGTAGACGATCTAATATCATTTATCATATATCTATGAATCGTCGTCTATATTTCATCATCATTGATCTGTCTTACCAATCATCTAGTGAAACTCTCATTTAATTCTATCACGGTTAAGTGGATAACCAGGGAAATACATCATAAATAATTTTTTATAGATTATTATTTGGTATAGTGTTATAAATTAAATTGAATAATTAATTCAATTCACCCCCAATGGATACATTCCATGGAATTTATGATGCACAACATCTCCAAGCCATGATAAGTGCAGACCCTAACTTCTGTATTTAATAAATCTCTCATATACCAAATCATAGACTTCATTCTTGTGATATTTAATTATCTCTATAAAACTATATGCACATGTTATAATATATATATATATATTTAATTATTAATATTTCAACACTAATCCAGTCTGGGCCTCAGAATTTTATACCGACTGAGCTCATCGCTTCGAAAATAATACAATTAATACTCTAATGTATTGCATTGAAAAATAAGATTTTTTACTATTTTGGTTATGTTTCATATAACCATTTATCCATATATCATTTTATTAATCATTCTAAAATAATTATATTATCTAATTAATGATTCTATATCATTAGTTGTGGGACATTAAGACATAATTAATCTGTTCCTTTTCTTTCATTAATAGAAAACCAATAAAACAAATATGGGTGTATATTTATATATTTTTATTAATCTACAAGTTCTTTTCTACTTTAATCCTCTACAACTTACAAGTTCTAATATAGGGAGAATTTATAGTTAAAATATTTTTTACTATATTATTAATATGAATCTTGAATGTGCATTTCTAACAATTTTTATATACTGGGAAATAAATGGTTTAAAAAGTAATTTCATTAATTAATATCTTTTTTTCTCGGAAATTATATGATAATTCCCTTTTAATGAAATTATTAATATAATATGATTCATTCATGTTATAAATTTTTTAAAAAAACTCTAATATGTATAGTGATTTAATATTTTAATTTCAAAATGATATTTTATTTATTTATAACAACATTTTCAAATAACTCCAAAATTAATTTTTTTAACTAACTAAATTTATAATCATCATCTTACAAATTATTTGTCAATTTAAAAATTCCTTATAATTTAAATCATTATCGAATTCATAGATATTATTTTCATCAATGAAAGTGGTTTTATAAATAAATAGTATGTCATAATAATCCATAATTTGACTATCTAAGGACCTATATTTGTTCATTTTTGTCAACATTATAGCCATTGTGAAAGAATTCATATATCACATCCATTTTTATACACTATAATTTTCTATGTATAATGATAACCATTTTTTAAATACCATTTCATTAAGCATACACTATAATACTTTCATATAATTTAATAATGTTGACCATGATATTCGTAATTATGATGGATTAGTGAAATTATTAACAAGAACATACACCATATATTTATACATTGTGAATTACATATAACTCATTAGATTAATATAAGGGTATATATAAAAAAATATTTTCTATCTCTTGGTTCCTATTTTGTTTACATGACATGATTTTATTCTGACGGAATCCTTATATTTTTTATATTCATGTGTCATACTTAATTATAGATTTTTTCCTTATGTGATAGGTGAAAATAGAAATTTATTCCCCTCAATTAGTTTGGTTATATAGTTACATCTCATTAGATAACTAGATTTGTTACACTGACGAGTAATCTATATCCACCATATTAATGGGATTGGAGGGTAAACTCAATCCACTATATTACAATGGATTAGAATGTGGTCCTTCATAATTGTTATGTTTTAATTTTATTATGTATATAATGACCATTGTTATTAATATATTTATATGTGTATTTTATGTTCTATCAAATTATAAATAATAAATTTATTATAAGTAAAATTATATATTATTTAATTATATATATTTTAATACTATTAGTATTTGGTGAACTATTCACTATGTATATTTTTTATATGAACATATATGTGTTATATTAATTATAAAATCACATAGTCTTTATTAGTGGTATATGATAACAAATGAGAAAATTTTATTTCTGTAAATATTATAATATAAAAATTTGAAACAAATTTCAAAAAGAAAATAACAATTATATAATAAATATATTTGTATGATGAATATATATATTAAGCAATCGAAATTGAAACTTTTTTTATTATGGTATTTGAAATATTATTTAATGTTAAATATATTTAATTACTTTTGAAGAACTTAATAGTGAAATGATATTTTCTGGTCATTTATATAATATGATAGGTGTTATATATTTCAAACTCAAGAACAAAATATTTTTTGTTCAAATGATATTATATTTATAAAAAGGTTATGATTATGTAATGTTGTACATGTTATAAAAAATAATAATGAATTGAATGGAAAATAATTTTTTGAATAAATATACAAAATGTATTATGAGTATTGATGCTAGATTGACTAAAATATTTATAAGATAAATTTAATTCATATATTATAAAATAAATATTTATCATGTTCTATAAGATATTAATTCCTAAAAAAAATTCTATTAAATGTAATTCAAGTGATCCAGTTGTACTATATTAGTATTACAGTTAATAGTAGATGACTATTACTATAAGAGTATATTAGATATGAATATATATATATTATAATGCTATATTAATATATATATATATATATATAATTACTTAATATATATATATATGTCTGTGTTGGAAATGCATTATGATAATTGGATGGAAAAGAATATGATTGAATAATACTTTTGATGGATCCTATTTAAAACAAAATAGGTGTTGTTTGTAGATCTCCACAATTTGAATGATGTGATAAATTAGTGATGTAATATATATGAAATACATCATTAAAAATGCATGAAATTATATATATATATATTTGTAAATATTTTAATATATATATGTTTATATATCCAGTAAACCCTAAATTTAAGAGTACTTATATATTTATATATATATATATAATTGACTACAATATTTAGGATTATATTTTTTTAAAAAGGTGTAACAATTAGATTTGTTTTTAAATTAATAAATTTTCTACTGAGTATATTTGTTTACACATAGATTCTAGACTATATATATTACATAAAAATAGAAACTGAAGAATAAATATTTACATATATAAATATAAATCTATGTATAGTGAACACAGGTTGAGATAATAAAAAAAATCAATTAAAAAAGGGGTGTGTGAGATTTTTTCTTGCTATATGGAATGGAATAGAAAAAAATGAAAAAAGTGGGGTGTGACTGGATGGTGTCCACAATTAAAAGGATAACGAAAAAGTAACAAATGAGAATTATTAAAACCCAAAAATAAAAGTTTCGGGGTACTTTTAGTCTTCATAATCCTATTGGAGAATGAAAATGTGTTGTAAGGGTATATATATAAATCAATATAAAAAAGTAAATAAATATATTAACTAAATAATTATATGATATATATAATAAAAACTTGTGGTAGTGGGGTTATAAAATGATCCACATTGGTTTGAACAAATAAATCGCTACCATGCTTAAAAAAGTTTATTTTTATTTTAATTTTGAATTAGGATGAGAAATTATCGGTATAATATTTAGTTTGATCTATTTTATAATTACCATGTCCTTACAAGGAAGAGAAAACTGGTGAGAATAATTTTATTTCAAAAATATCAATTTCAAAATATTCTAGAACCAAATCCTCACAATGAAGGGAAAACATTTTTAATGTTTTTATTTCAATGTTTTTATTTTTCACTACATTTTTTAAATAATCTAAATTTATATTTTACAATTGAATATAATTTTATAGGAATGAGAATCCTCACTTTAATGATATAGTCTTATGTATAAACTAATTATATTTAAATCATTGGATTTTAAATATAAATTTACATATAGCGATTATGTATTAAAATTAATTCAATATCAAACACCTAAAATTATAATATTTCATTATTCTTGATTTATTTTTGTGAAAATAGTATTTCATAGATTTCACTTATGTCTAAATTTATTATTTGGTGATAAATCAATTTATTTGAATATATTTCCCACATATTATTTGAAAATTAGGTCACAATATTAAATATTTATTATTATTACATCTAATTATATAATAAAAAATAAATATAAATGTATAAGTTCTCATATATAACTATGTATGGGGATTTTTATGAAATAATTTTTATTTAATTTTTCATTGAAAAAATATAGAAAATGACAAATGTTTAATTAAATATTGGAACCCTTTATTTATAAACCAATGATTAATACGTTGTGAACATAGTCTATAATGGAAAATGTACACTATATTAAATGTAAGAAATATATTTTTATAAAATTACAATGCCACGCAATATTTATGATTTCAAATATTTCAATGTTTTTCAATATTAATAATTCACTAAAACAATTTAATGTGAAATATTTTAAGGTCTCCCCTTCAACCATTAGAATGGGGATTTTCAAAAAACAAATAATAATAAATTACTTCGGCTGATTCAAAGTACATTGAAAAAAATATCTCTTCACAATCTGTATTTTATTTAGAAAGAAATATATATTTTTAATTAGTAGGATCCTTGATAGTGGATTTGTGATGTATTAGTTAGAATCACATAAATGGTTTTAGAGAAATTTTGTATAGTTTTTTCAAAAATAATTTAAGTGTTATAAATTTTAATTTTTAATTTTTGTTTTTTAGATTTTAGGATTTCAAAATGATTCTTAATATAATTGGCCTTACGATCAATGTGAAAACCCTATAAACATTCCACATTTTTAGTTTTCTTATCTTGGATAAGGAAGAATGCTCTTTTTTAACATTGAAAATTTTTTGAAATTAAATTTTTACAGTTATTCTATGAAATTATATTTAAAAAACACTATAAAGTCCAATATCGAAAAATATATATTTATTTTTCAGCTAATTAGAATGAAATTTTTTTCAAAGATAATAACAATTTATTGAATTTAGTTTTTTAATGGTGGGTTAATGTAATGACCATGTATTTTAATATATATATTTATTGATTTTTTGGATTTTTAATTTCATAAAAAATATAAATCATATAAAAAATATATTATTTTTTAAAAATTATTATTTTAAAAACAAAATTATTTATTAAGAGAGACACCATGAAGTAAATTTTTGAAGATCTTATGAGTGTCAATATATTTACTTAATTATTAGTGATTATTTTTTTTACAAATGATAATGAATGGAAAAATAAATATTTATAAATACTATTATTTATAACATATATATATTTATAAAATATAATAACTATAATAAATTCAATTTTCATTCTAAGAATATATATTAAATTGTCTGATGTGGTAAAATAGTATTTATTACAGTATGTGAAACATAAAATTGATATAAGTATATTTATTTATTTTATAATAACTTAATTGTGAAATGATGTAACACCCCAAGCATCCACGATATGCTTCTCTTTGAATAATACAGTAGTGTGTGTTGTACACAACTTCGAGTTCTAACACACACCACAACCAATCAATGTATCCATTATGAATTGTACTACCTAATTTTTAAAATTTTATCATTCAATGTGGACTTCATTTTTGGATTCAGGATATCGAATTTAGCCTAGGGTGAACTTTTGGAACTTTTCAGATAACTTTTATATTTTGATGAATAGTGAAAATTACTAAATTTTAATTAATTTTTATTTAATAAAAATAATTAATAGTGATAAATTATTATATTTATGGGTTTTAAAGAACAATTAGAATATAATTTTACCATTTTATCCAATGGTGTTCATTATAATTAACTTTACTTTGAAATTGGACATAAACAATTGTCAATCTTTTGATTGATATTGTTTCTTAAAAACACGCTATTTGTTTTGACAAATGGAATTAATTATAAAGTTAATTAATGCAACTTATATGTTTGTAATTTTGTAAAATAGACACCTATTTTTAATTCTGAATGTCAATTATAGCATAGGGTGAATTTTTTGTATTTTTCTGAAAAAAATAATCAAATTTTGATGAATATTGAAACCACTAAGTGGTAGTTTAAAAACTAATTTTTTGTGTAAATGAAACATTACCACTTATGTGATTTGATTATCAAAAATATGACATAGATGGTTGTCATTAGGAATAAAAATGTGCTTCAATGGGATTAAAATAAGTTTTTGGTGAATAGTATTTTTTACGTTTTATTAATCGTGATTAAAGGTAATTAGTATAATTTAAGGTAAATATAATACTATAATAAAATTAAATTGCATTTACACTTGTCCTACCCTTATTGGATGAGTCATGGATGACAAAGAAAATCCATTGGTCAACTTGGGGACCCCATGGAACCACATGGGTAAGAAAATGACATTAATAACTTTTTATTTGAAGTAAAAATAAAACTGTCAGAATCATGTGTTGTTTTACTAAAACAATTATTACATGGGGTTATGTAAGCTAAATTTTCGACTATAAATATTAATTGGAACGTTAAAAAGATTTTATATATCATGATATTTTTTATAATTTTTAAACATTAAATAAGTTAAAATTTTTATGACAACATGATGATGCATCGATTATATCACTAACTAAAGATTTAAATAAAATAAAAAGATAATGTAAAATATAAGACTTACACTTTTCAAAAACCTATTGTATGAGTATATTTAGAACACTTATCACCATATCCTTAAAAGATATAATTTTGGGACATTTGAAATCCGAAAACCACTTCATAATAATGTAACATTTCATGACATTCAAAGAGTTCCCCTCCTCTCCTCTTATAAAAGGCCCCCACCTCTACCACCTTACTCACACCATCAAAGCCATTTTTCTCGGCCAAAATCATCCCAAATACTCTCTCAACATTCTTCCCTTCATCCTATAATCCTTACCTTAGGCAGAAAGCTCTTCAAAAAACCATTTTGGTTCAAACCAAGGGGAGTAACACGATTTAAAGGTAATGTCTTCTCTTATGTTGTTTTGTTTTATTTTGCTTCTTCAACCCCCTAAAATATATTTTTTAAATTCTTTTGTAACAACACCAGTATATTAAATATACAAGGATGTTTTTATGAAAGGATTTTATTTACACTTACACACACCTTCATCTAATGGTTAAAGACCATATTGTTTCTGTGGGTGGTGAATTACATCCCCACGAAACGATGACTGTTCAATCTTCTTTTAACACCTCTCATGGTAGCCATTATGATGACACTATTTTTATATATAATATATATTATGTTTATGATTTCCTTATGCTTCTATATTTTTCATTTATAGAATACCTTTATGATTTCCATAATGGGTAAACGCGATAATTTCATTTTAGGAGGTGCGGACTACCAACCCCTCAAAGTGATTTGAATAATTAATGCCATATGTGGGACGTATAAAGGATAGAGTAAATGATATTATATATGATATTATACTGGAATTATAATATACCTTTATATCATTATTATTTCATTCCATTAAATATGAAATAGAAATAAAAGTAGCGTTCATGCGTACATACGGATTACCGTCTCCATGAACGGTGCATTTCATTTTTACCACTAAATGTTATGTAATAATATAACTGAATGTATATACTGGATATGTATGATATATATGATATCTAAATCATGAATATAATTCTGGATATAATGGATATTTTTCCAAATGAACAACTTGTATTTATAAGAAGTTTATTTTTGACTCAAGTACCAAAGATCGACAAAACGACCGTTATTAACATAAATATTTACGTAATGTTCATAACATGGTAATAAGTGATATAAAAGGAATAATGAACTTGAAAAATGTTCTTATGAAATTATAAATTAACTCTATTTTATTATTCAAGAGGTTAAAGAACGGTTGAGTCATGTCAGACACGAGGTAAGGGAATTTCTTAAACCAATTTCCATTCTTTGGGTTAATCTCCTACATTCAAATTATGTCATGATATTATTATGTCCTATATTGTATTTATACTTTATTTATGTGTACATATAATGAATACACATAATGGATATATTTTATTTAAAAATGATCTTTGTAAGGATTTCGTCTCAATCTCTTTTCATTGAGGCATATTTTGTTTTATACACAACTTTCATTTATACTGTGTATAAACCCCTTTGACTATTACATTTACTCAAAAGGAATCTTGTTTATACGAAGTGTTTACTAAATGACAAAAAGGAATGTTTTTTTGTCATATGTATGTGGTGAAAACTTCCACACCATCGTGACCATTATTTTAGTTTCAGATTCCTCTACAAGACATAATGTTTTTTAAATGAAAAATAAATACAAAGTTTTAATTTTCTTTTATTTTGGTATTGAAATTGGTTTTGAAAGTGTTTTTTTATTATATTAGTGTGTTGTATTGATATCTTGTGATTGAAATGAGGAAATTTTATGTTTCATTTATGCATGTTTTATGGGATACGATTATGTTATGGTTTGTGATATGTTTAAACCTGTTCATATGAGTAATGTATTGGACTTAATAAGTGATCGGTGGATCCCGATATAACTCCTCGATGCATCGGTAGGTCTCATGAGACAAACTAGTGTATTCGCACGAGGCATTGCCAAAATCTTATTTTTTGTCTTGGAAAGAGGCCTTGGCTATGTGGTTATGATAGTCTGCCATTATGCATTCCATCATTATGAATGTGGTTATTGATATTTCATGTGATTATTTGACTCGAAGAATATCCATGTGAATTAGTAAATGGCATTTTTTTCATTTTATTTTTTCCATATTATACTGAAGTTCACGTTTAAAAGGTTTTTGTTTTAGTTATACATTGCCTTAAATGTTAATGTTTATTTATGAAAGCTTCCGCTATATTGTTATCCATACTGAGCATCTGAGATCACCCCTTCCAATGTTTTAATTTTTACAGGATGTGAAGAATTATATTATGAATGACCTGCACGGACAGTATGAGGGGATATGATGAAAAGATGTTGTTGTAGTTTTGTTTTACTTTATGATGTAATGTAAGACTTATGAATGTATCTTGTGTTTCTAAGGCTACTAAACTAATTGGTCTTTCAAGACTTGATCTTTTGTGATAATGCAAATATTATGTAATAATGCACCGACTCTGGGTAACTAGGGTCGGGGTGTTACAAATGATATTATTATTGTTGATATAATATTTTAAGTGGACTATATTTTAATAGTAAAATAATAAGTATACATAAATGAATATTATATTAATCTAAATATAATAATATAATATAAGTTATTTTATTTATAAAATGATGATAACAAAAATTAAATTTAATATTATTAAGGGAATATAAAAAATTTTAACACGATTTATCAAGAATTACTGAATTTAATATATCATGGATACTGTGAATGAAATAATTATAACTGCAATCTTTATCATCACATATGAAAAAAAATTTGAAGCTAAAAATATAACATAAAAATCATTTGAGGGATATAACTATAAAGTATTGCTTTTATATTAATTAGATGCAGATCGTTACTAAATGATTATGTTATAGTAGAATATATACATTACTTAAATGATATAGAAATATTTATTTAATTTAATATTATAAATATTAAAATATACATACATATATAAAATATATATATAAATATATGCAATTAAAATATATATATTGAATATTTATTATGATAATGTATTTAAACAATGAATTTTAGAAAATAATATGTTTTGTGGGGTATTTGGGGTGGCTATTGAGTGGTAAACGATGTAATCCTGCATCATATGGACTAGGCCTTGATTCTAAGAAGGATTCATGGAGATTTATGATATGATAAATGATGCATGCATTAATTGGAATGTGATGCTAACCTGGTGACTTAGGCAGGATGGGGCAAGAATGATGCTTTATGTCGTTTTTATAGGCCACATGGATTGGGTGTATTTTTTATGTAATTGGTCTACCTCTACATATATATAAATAGTACTTTCATTTAATAAAAAATGTGGCTTCATCACTACATTAATAAAATGTTTGGTGGAACAGATTCTAGACCAAATAAGTAAAGATTATTGGTCTCTACGAATAATGACATTCGATAATTTGGTGGTAATATATATAATTCATATTTAAGATTACTTATAAATATATAAATATATAATGAATAAAATATAATAATAAATAATATATATTTAAATATATATTTTTAGTAAACCATATTAACCATATATGTATTAATTATTATTTTATTTAATATCATGTTAATAAAAAAGGTGTGAGAATTAGAATAGATTTTAAATTTATAAATTTTTAATTGACTATGTTCTTATAAACATGGAATGTAGATCATTATAATAATAATAATGATATAAAAAATAAGATGATATATCAATAAAAATCTATATGTATAGAGAAAAATGTTAATGAAATATTTAAAGAAATAAATTTGAAAAAAATTGGTGTTTGGGATTTTTGTGTGTCCCTTGGAAAGAAATGAAGAAACATTATAATAAAATTGAAAAGTATCGCATGATGTAAAGGTGACCAAATTTTTATTTATAGGTAAGAAGTAAGAGATGAAAATTAGTAAAGAAATGAATCACACTATAAATAGGATTGAAACCATTTTAGCGACAAAATATATATACTATGGGTCTCTACATTAATCATATTTTTTACAAAAATTAAGAAAATAATTTTATTATGTAATTAATATAATGGATAGTGGAGTTATAATAGTTCACACAACTACTCTATTTGATATTAATTAGGTACAACTTTTCATTATAAAAAAACATATGAATGTTTGCATTTTTTTTGAAGATGGAGAATATCTTGAAAAGGGTTTCTTAGCAATTTCATAAATAATTTGTTCATACTAGGAAGAAATAATATATAATGGGAATTTATTTAAAAATGTAATATTTAAAATTTTCAAAAACCGATATAATTTTTATTAGTTGAAAACCATTCCAATATTTTAATTTTGAAATTTAAAAATTCATATCTGTTTAATTAATAATCTATCTCATTGTTTGATTTTTAAATATACCATTATGTGTATGGGAATACACACATGAAAATTTTATTTTCAGGTACAAATTAAATTAAATTATATTAAATTATTTAAATATTAGTTTTATGTAATGGGATTATATTTAAAAAATAAAATCATATAAATGCTTGTTAAATGGGTTATAAAAATCTCATTTATTGTGAAACATTCCAAAAATTCAATTTTTTTTAAAAACTCTCTATAATAAGTTTTTAGTGCTTCAAAATGTTCATTTCATTGTTATACTATTTTATATGATGTTCTCATTTCAAATTATAATTGTAAGAATGATGTGTTTCTGAATAAAATACATTATATAATAATATTTTTTATGTATGATATCTTTTGAATTAATTTTTTATTCTGGGTGATTGTTATGTATAAAATTATTACACCAGCAAGCATTATACTATATTAATCGATATCATATTTAGGATATAAAAATTAACTCTTAATAAAATAAATTTTCAGTTTCTTTAAACAATCAAAAAAAATTACATTTTAATATTTATCTTTTCATATAATATTATATGAATCGTTACTATTATTATTTATAATAATATTATTATGAAAAATTATTGTGAAAAAAAAATAATTGTAATATAGTTTCATAAAATATTGGTAGTCGATGTTTATATACAATCAAGGAATGGTTTGTGAACCCAAAAAATTAAGGTACATTGTCCACCATATAACAAGACAGATTAATATACCCTTCAATATTAAATTTTACCACATAGTTTTTTATTAATTTTTTGTGATTATTTATTATTTAAAAGGGGTATACAATCATTTATAATGAAATATTATAATGTTTCTCAAAAGACGAAAACTACGTTTTCATAAGAATTTCATAATTTTAAAAATATATAATATTTTCATAAAAGAAATAGTTTTTTGTATGTTTCAATAAGATCAAATAATATCCTCAAAATTTTAAATTATAAAAAAAATAGATAATGGAAATTAAAGAGAAAAAATATTTTCAATTTTTAAAATATTTATTATTAAAATTGCTTTTTTTTTATGAAAATCAATTTCAATGAAGGATACATGGATTTTAATAATACATGTAAAATTCAGTTTCAATACCCATTACAAAGAATTTTGGTCAAACAATTTTTTGAAATTATTTTCTCAATCATGTTTTCATATTATAATATATTTTATATTCGGTTCATAATTATTATTTTAGTTAGAGTAGAGACAAGTTTGTTATATATGTTTTGAAATTATAACAAATTTATGCATATATGAGATAATCTGATAAAAAAATTACTTAATACTACAAATATATATATAGAAAACAAACTACAAAATTAATGGACAAGATATTATTTAGTGATTTAATATATTTTAATTATAATATATATATATATATATATATATATTGGAACCATATTCATTATCATGGGTATAGGTAATCACAGTGTATGTGCATCATTTATGGTGATTTGGATAGGGATTCAGCTAGGTATATTATTATGTGTCTTACCTAGAATGTGTAACTACCCATAGAGTGGTTTTATTGGCTTATAATTTTCTTTCAAGAGTAATCTATTATCAATTATATGTCATGATATATGATCATGTCACATTACTTAATTCTTGTTATTTAAACATCTTATTCCATTAGCCATGAGGTTCCTCTAATGGTAATGTATCTCTAGTGTTATGGACCGCATTTAAGAAAAAATTGTTTTCATTTTCCATTTCATCTAATTTAATCTCAATCCATTACTATGTTTACATATTTCACATGATGTTTGATGGAATTAATATGATTTATGAAAGTTTATAAGTGGTCTCTAAATAATTAATCTCATATATTTTACTATGTTGTATATGTTATATATGTATTAAATTTGATCTTAATTAAGAAATATAAAATTTAATATGTTGAGTTCATTATAATATATGTGATATGTGTATGTGAATGTATGTTTAACACATGATAATTATTTGTGGTTCAAACGGTTCTTGAGGTCCCATGGTGAACTCACACAAAGCATCACCTTAGACACATGAAACATTTTATGTACATTCAAGACACTCAATCCCAATATCTCACCATTACATATAGAATCCAAAATATGGTGAAAATCAAGGACTAGCCACTCCTCTATTGAAGAATGATACAATCCACACACTAGCTATCAACTATAAACATATCCATACCTAGAAAACATCTAGAGAAAAATCTATGAACAAACCATAAAACTCATCCAAGACTTTCCTCACTAGACGTAATCATATAAAGATAAATGGAAGCTAAAAAAACACAAATTTGGTTTCGGGTTCCTTGGATATATTCAATAAACAAGCATGAATAGTTTGTACATAACAAGCTAAAAATCACACCATGTCCCTATTAGGACTTAAATTATCCAATGTTTCCTCAATAAAACATATAATGTCATCATCGTCTATCAATATCATGCCACTAGAACACAAAAATACCCATATGAGCCTTACATGATTCTCTTGGTTCTCTATCAATGAATACACATGCACTAGGTTAATATATAGTCCATGGGATTTATCCCTCATTCTACACATAATCAACACACCCTACACTATAATCAAATAACATGATGGAATCATAGTTCCAATGTTATCTATTTCTGACAATGTTTCTAACAAGTGGTTCACACTCATTCAAATCTCCAATCCTTCTTCCATAGAGATGGATGTGCTCGAGTTCCCATACTCCCACCATACAATCAGCATGATCTACATATAATCCTTTGATAGAGTAATCTATCTTTTCCCCAAATAAATTTCATTGATCAATCAAGAATTATATCATATCATAGTTCAAAAAACCAACTACTCATCACTATACTCCTCTCACTCTCTTGAATTTTAAATTCTTTTGGTCCAATATCATAGAATCTATAACATTACCTCAATACATAATAATAACTGGTGATTTCTCATGGTCATAGAATTTGGAATCCCTTAAACATGATCAATAATTATATTAAAATTACTATCTCAAAACATCTCAAGATATATAACCTTATAATGGTCAATCAAAAAATAAAATTATATATATCCCATGGTTCCCTAAAAATGGACTCACTAACATATCTAAATGATGTGGAGAATACAAATATTAAATATAAATGGATTTACCCAAGACCACATTATTATATAGAACGTATCCAACCCATATGCACAAATAAGACGTAATGTAACATATTCCACAAACATCCCAATCACATATATTAACATATATAAAGCAATGTATTAATGGTTCCACCTACCTCTATCTTAGTGGATACCCATCATTTTTCTGACACATCTAATCCTAGATCAAGTCCTTTATGAGAATCATCAGTATTATTCTCATATTCAATGAAATATTAGTGAACATAAACTTATTATAATCATTTTTAATTCATTACATATTAAAATTCAAACATGTTAAATAGTAAAAAAAAACTCACCCATATATACTATGAAAATAGTGCTATGAATAATGCATTGACAAATATTACACAATTCCTTCATATCCCTTAAGACTAATATTACATTGAATAAACAACCATAATATAACCAATACTTAACCAATTTAGCAAATAACATAATAAAATTCATCAAGTGAATCAAATCCACTAAAAAGATGAGTAGTGTGCCAATTTTTTCCCCTGTAAACATTATCAAAAAAACAGACTAGAACTCTCCATTAAATGTGTTATATTACATTATTACTTGGGGAAATATATTATAATATATATATAAAAACATAATATAAAATTAGATAAATGAGATATAATAAAAGAAGTGGATAAGTATGATTTTCCTCTAATTGTCTTGAACAAAACCCATCAAGCACCCTACACTCTTAGAGGATGAAGAGTTAGATTAGGATTGGAATAGGGAACACCTACCCATGTTTCATTCATCATAATGATAAGAACAATGAATGGATTCTTGAAATGTAGATGGAATATTTTTTCATTCATCATCCTTTTATAAACTACTATATCCAAACCTAATTGGTATTTGGTAAACCAATATTAGGTACCGAAGTCCATACTTACCTCCCAATCTTTATTCAATCACAAGCATGTGGGGAATCAAGAGAAAATCACCCCTGATATTTTCCTCTCATTCAAGGATTCCTTTTCTATGTAACAGATGACCACCTACAACTAAAATGTATCATTAGGATACGCATGTCCCTCTTCTACCAATCCCTATATAGATAAACCAAAAATCTCGGACATGGCCCACCCTAACACATGAAAAAGTATCTCCATGAAATGTCTCAAGCATTAAAATTAAAATTCGAATAAAAATTCGCTCAAATAATAAGATTCACATCCATAAAAAATAAATATGTAGAATTAAATAACACAAAAAATATAGGTCACTATAAACTACCCCATTTGGTTTCTCATACATGATAATCACTATGGATGATTCCATGCTACCCAATTTGAAAATAAAAATTCAAATCGATAGATCATTCAATATTTTTTATTAGTTTGGAATAAAAAATCACATCCCAAAGAGGGAATACTATATTATCATAAAAATTCTTTGTTTTTTATCACAATAAAATACAATATTACCAATGATACATTTCCAAAAATAAAACTAATTTTTTGTGCGAAACAATATACAGATGTATCAATCATATCTCACATTCACTAACCTTTTTCATTAATAAATTTCTCATTCCTAATAAAAAATCATAATCCTAAACACAATTCCTTAGTCATTATGAAATTATGAAATAATATGATATCTGATAACTCAATTATTCTTCATGTACCCCTCATTAGTCAAAAATCACACTCATGGCACCAAATCCATCCAATAAGAAACCAAATATAGTATGGTTTCAGAAAAAATAATGTTTAATTATAACTCTAAGCACCTAGATATACTATATTCATCATTCCAACAATCATATTCAGCTACTATTTAATTTCCAACATCCTTTGTAACACACTATGTTATCATTTCACAACCTTATTATTATACACCTAACATAGGTACTATAAGATAATAGATAAAAATGATGACCCCATTTATATGATTTTTGATATAAGAAATATTTTGATACCAATTGTCGTGAAAATAGTTATTCTATATCAAAAACTAAAAAATTATCTACCATTAAGACATATCATTATAGATCCATAAGTCATACTTTTTGGTCTAAATAGAAGAACCCATCATAAATAACTAACATCATATTGGACTGATCCATGGTTATCACATCAAATAATAAATATACTCCAATAATGAAAGTTACATCGTCCGTATATGTGGAACCAGTAAAATCTTATTCATGTCGCCCCCAAACAACATCTTATATTTTCAAAAAATACATTATTTTATGAAAAATAAATCCCCTATTGATCAGGAAAAACTTTATTGATGACCAATAATACACTCACACAGGCATTCCTTCCACCATCATCCAATCAGAAGCACACGATAATATAATTCTCTTACTCTACCAAAATAACCCTCATAACCACTATACAGATTCCTATGGACTTCACCCAAATTTGGATTTTCCTGAAATCACTCCTGGGAAACGTTATATCCTCTATGAACATTGAAGTGTTACAATCTGAACCTAAGATATGACCTACCATATCCCTCCTCATAAAGCAACTAGAAAAAGATAAGAAGGATCAAAAAATAAAATTATAGTTATAGTATCACCCTGCAACAACCCATTTGATGTTTTCCTAAACATGACATGATATTCCCATAGAAACATCCTACCATTAATTACATACAAATGCCAAAATATTCACCAAATTCTCATTTATGATGATCTATCAATTGATCCCCAATACAAATCATAACTTTTGTTTTGCCTACTAAAACAATGGGAAAATAATATCATTACACCTTAGAAGAATACGTTATATATCTCATGAGGAACTAATAATTACTTCATTATAACATTTCATATACCAATCCATGATAAACCTGAACACATTATCCATCAACACTCAATCATCATTTAAACATCCATATATTTTATCAATTCCTATCCCATATTAGGTTTCATCATTCAATACAATAATAAACATACCTGATTACCACACACATGGCCCTGTGGCATAGTGAAAGGAAAAATTCACTTAACCTCATGGCATGTGAGGTCCAACAATCCAATCTATCGATATATTACCATTTATTGTAATAATAAAATTGTAATAAACTACATCAAACATCAAAAAAATCAATCAAATTGTTCTATATGTCATCTTCCAAGGATAACATTAAAAAATCATGTCCATATAAATTTTCACATAATATTTTACATGATTCATAGTAGAAGAGCACCATACCACATGTATTAAACATTGGATCCTAATAAAAAACTATTCTATATGATAGTACCCAATATTGTGATATCTTTTATCATGATCCTGATTAAAATAATATCACAATAAGAACATGGAAATCACCATCTTATTTTTATTTTTTACGGCCTTTGGGAAATGTTTATTTTCAAAAATGATGAATTATTGTTTGTATAAATTTGATATAATTTTTCCATCACTTGAAAAATGACTCTAGAATATTTATCTTAATTGAAAAAAATTTTGTAAATAAAATTCAATTTTTTAAATCGATTTTACATCCAAAAGATGTGATGTACCTATACAGGATACATACATTCCAAAAATAATGTATTAAACATGTTTCTCAACACCCTAGACCAATAGTGAAATAATAATTTACAACTAAAAACCATTAAACAACATTAAATAAACATCACAACCATGATAGAAAAAATTATACTAAAACAATCATATAATTTGAAATTGAGTTTTTCCAATTATAGGGTTTTGATTCACGTAATAATATAGGATGTCGTAGGATATAAAAATATCTTATATTCAGTATAGACACCTAAATATTAAATAACCCAAAATAGTATAATGGAACCTTTTTGTATATCCAAAAAATTATAAACCACAAGTTTGACCATACTGGTTATTTCACATGTCGTCAATCATGCATACTAGAATTCGAGATCCAACTAGCTAGCGATGAGTGTCTATAATAAATCTGGGTAACTATAATACTATTACCAAAAAAATATATGATAATAAATAAATAAATGGATCATAACATAATAAAACATAAATCACAAAGATTTTTATCTAAAGGATAACCATAAATATTTAATAATAAAAACATGATATATAAAATATGAATCCCATGATTAGTTAACCCATTTATATAATAATTTTCTAATTTTATTATCATGTGAAAATAATAATAATAATTGACATTAAAAAAGAAACATGAACATAAAACTATATTTATTCCTTAAGAAAATTCTCTTTCTACTCATCCAAGTATTACATGAGGATCTCACAAACAATTTATCTACAAATTTTTATACATCGATCATATAGAAAATCATATTTTCCTTTATATTTCTGGGCATAAAATTTTGTTAGTGTCCACAAATCTATCCCCTATATACAATTTCATATATAGTTTATATATTTATTAGAAAGTAAATAAGTAATAAGAAATCATTCATATTATCTTGTAATGTGATTACTAGGATAAGAAAAAATGTAATGATTCCTGATTGATCATATTTTAAAATAAAATATCTTCTCATATGAAAATTATAGACCCATTCGATATCACATAGGATTAGGTACCACAATTGATCCTTGAATGATATACTATCAATCAGGGGTTGTTCCAAAAATATGTCTCAACCAATTCCATATTAACTAGGGTATTGTCCAGTATCTCAGCCTTGAATAGTACTCTAACAGTCAGGGAATTTTATTCCAACTATATCTTGAACAATACCATATCACTCAATGTCAGGGTCCAATTAATAACACATACCTATAATCCCCTCAGATAAATTTGTCATATCATGGTAGAGAAGATAATTTAGACCCAAAATAATAATATTACATCTCACAACACATTTAATAAAAAATTATATGCCCCAACCAATTCATAATAAATGAGGGACACAACACATAACCTAGATATTATATAGAATCTGATATATACCTAGAACATATCGAAAGGATATGTATTGAGTAGAGAATCATAATTCTCCATGATCAATATAAATAGACTTATCATTATCAATAATGACCTTATAGAAATGATATAATTTGGCCATTAGGCCATAGCTGACTTCTTATCTTGGAACATTAGGTTATACATATCAATTATGACACAATATGGTCCCCTAAAACCCAAGATCTACCACTTATAGCCTAACTAAATCCTATATTAATGTATGCTTACGTCACCAGTAGATCAATGTTAATAAAAAATAGACTATATATCATAAAATAGTATTCCAAGCCTCTTCCTAGTGCTTTCTCAAGCACTAATTCCACATAAGGACATGGGGTTAACTCACATAACCCATCCCCTAGTTTCCACTTATCGAAGTCAAATTGAACCACATAAATGAATCATTAATCATAACCTATAAAACTACAACAAGGATTTACTATAGTGGTCTATACTAGTTCATTAAACCAGTCGAACTTATATAGAGCTCCATTCCCTTGAGATACAATCCCCAACATTATCATCATCTAGATTCACCATGGACCCTCTAAGAGGAATATTATTGTTTAATATATCTTAATAATACATATTCCAAACCCCTGAAGATATATCAAGGGATAATATATCAATTAAAGATCATTATACTCCTATGTATATATGTGTTTCCATGTTTTATGATCATTGTAATAAAATATTTAATTAATCCCATTTCCACAAGAGTAATTTTCATATTCATATGAGATGTCCACTAACATTACATTATGTTGTTCACAAAGGATCATTTTATTCAGAAAAACTCATATCGTGATTAAAAACAACATAAGGTTCCATCATGAAATAAAAATAATTTGTACTCCTTTTATGAGTTTCCACCATGAATAAATATAATATTAAGAGTAATTTTGGAATAAAAATTATACAATTATTAAAAATTACCAAAAAATTATTCACAATTGAAAACTAAATCAGATTATATATAAAATTACTAGTTATATATCCCCAATGAAAACATATGAAATGAACCAAATTTACATTCATGTTATCATGTATTAAATCAATCCAAAATAGAAATCATAAGAGGTTCTTATCTATAGGATATACTCAGCTAACCTCAAATATATCATAAATTTAGAATTTCCAAACATTGTACCTTCATTACACAAAATGAATCCAAAAAACAAGATAAACACAATCATAATTAATTGAATAATTTAATTAAATGAATCATGTATATCAAAAAATCATCTAACCATGCAATATTTCATGAAAAAACTCATTTAACACCTACAAACCCATAAGATATAAATCACTATGAATCAAAAAACATACTATCACCAATTAGAATACAATTCTTTGAAATCCATTGGAAAACAAGAAGATTAACACAACTCTAACAAAAAAGTGTGTAATGGGAAGTGCTCATTGCACATATGAAAAATATTTTCACAAAATAATTAACACCACTCATATTAATGAAAATTCATCATTCATTAATGGAAAATAAAAATACATTTATTAGTCAATAAGTAAAATACAAGGAAATTATGTGGGATTAACAATGATGAATTACTAAATTATTTACCTCTATTTTTTATAAAAAATAATATTGGATCACACTACAATGAATATTGAAAGACAAGGAGACTGTGAGTGTAAAGGATATCGTCTACCTAAATTATATCCATATAATATTGAAAAAACCCAAATTGATTTATAACAAATTGTAGCTACAATATCCATTCTTTGGTTATATTAAAATATATGACATATTATACATGTTATTTGATCAATAGATACAAGATAAATGGTGGACCATTTCCCAATTAATCTAAACCCACATACTGGTCAATGTATCATTTAAGGACAATATACACATAGAAGGAGAACATGGTACCCAATGGTCTTCAGAAACAGAAATTTAGTTATCTGCCCACTAAATCCATTCTCCTTTTAGTCTCCAAAAACTGAAATAAATATACACATACTAGAGACATGTGACCATTTTCAAAAACACCACCATGATATATATTAAGCATCTAAATTTCAATCAAATTATCAATGATTAAATTAACCATTCTATAGGTATAAAAAATAGTCATTCATATTAATTCATAGACCAATAAAAATATGAGACATTATATTAAATATCGTAATGAAAATATTGGAATATAATAAAACATATAAAAGTTGTAAAACAATTTCAGCAACCCATTTTTTATTTTCTAAAATATACCATGACAGAATTTACCTTTAAATAGTTATGACGTGGGTATTATAAAAAATATCATATATATATATATATATATATATATATATATATATCTTGAAATGATTTGACCATAATAACTAAATATTTTAATCTATGACTTGTAATTCCATCCAACATTACTGTTGTAGGATAGATCTACACGTTCAAATAAATTATGTCAATGTATTATTGTAATAAATATGATTGGTGCTCCAATGACCCTTTTATAAAAATTGTAACCTCATATTCATAATGAATTATATGGGATTGAAAGAAAATAGTCTATACTATACACATACTATGTAATGGAATGGTATGATCATGTTGGTGTGGTTGATAGATTTATTTTTTCTTGGTTAAATTTAATAAAAATTGGTTTGAATTTTATTATTGGTGTCCTAGTGGTGAATATTATACTTTTTTACTCCAAATATTGTGTCCAACATGTTTTCTATGAATCCTCAAGTACCTATTTTTATTTCACAGATACACTATAGTAATTTTAATTTCATAATGGGAATATCAACACTAAAATGTAACATATTTCTCACATGTGACAATGACAATAAACAACTTAATTTTATCAAATTTCCAAAAAACAATATTATAACATTCCAATCAAAATTATTGATAATGCAACATTGCAATCATAACTCCAAAATCTTGAATTCTAAGTTGATAAATTGATTAGGGGAAACAAAAGGAAGTGAAATCTAAGGATATAGATCTATCTTGATAGGTTCCTATCCATTATCAAAAGGTTTTAATGAAACATTATTTAATATTCTCTTATTTAACTAGAACACTTTTATATCACTGTACTATTTTATTATTCTTAATAAATTATGAACTTATTTAATTAATGTTCGCATTGTCTAAGAGATTGTAATATATGGAGGAAATTATTATATTGGTTAAAAATTAAGGGATGGATTAATGGATGTGAATACATGGGACATCCTTTAATGGAAATCGAATTTTATGAAAGGGGACTTTGTGGATTTATACATACTATTTGATCTCAAATTATAGGTATCTATTAATTATAAAATGATTATAATATATTTTTATGTATGTCTATAATCCATCTGGGGTAAAAATTTATTTGTCTCCAAAATTAATAATTAGGTTTATTTATTTTATAAACATCTATAAGTGAAATGAAATTCCCATGAACATTCATTGGTTTTATGTATTAATAAATGTGGTACGAATATGATAATAATCCATGCCTTCATGATGGTAACAAATGATAATGATAAATAATAATTTTAAAATGGAGTAAAGGTCCTATTTAAAAAACATAAACACCCTTTAGTCAAAGGTATTTGACTATTTAAGAGTGATTTACTATAAAATAACTCTCCCTAGTAGAGATTTCTTTTAAGAAAGGTTCTATATGTGTTGTTTCTTAGCAATATAATATAACATCAAAATTAATAAAATTATCTTTCCTAGATTAAACTATAAATTGTTATTTGATTTTTTGAGATACTAAGATACCTGATAAATATAGTTATTATTGTCAAGATTATTTTCTAGGTGTTTTATATTTATCATCATGGTATATCATTTTAGACGGTGTTTTAGATCCCTAAATGATTTGTTTCATTGAGGTGCACATATCTATAGCCCATGCAAAACCTCTCACATATTATTTTCAAAATTTATGATACCACCCTCATTTAATCAGCTCATGACATTGAGTTTATTAAACATATCCAATATTTTTCTATTGAAAATCATCAATGATAATGTGTCCCCCTCCTACATAACTCAGTAACATTAGAATATAATGTGTTTTTAATTAATATAAATATCAATGTAGCAACATTTAATTTTAAAGATATAACGCTTTATATAAAAAAATATGCACCTTGATAAATTGCCGTGGATACATTTTAAATTGTTCATTATTATGAATTAATTTAGTGGAAAGTCATCCATAAGTACATGTGATTTTAATCAATCTATGAATTGTTTAATAATATTTTCTTTCATAGATTTTCTTCTCCTGATTTATTTAATTCTCTTGGTGTAATTATTATTGGATTCCATAAACCTATCAAAGGGCATTTGTAATGAGATAACTTGTCTCCTACACTTTTTGTTGATTAACATTTCCCACTTAGAGAAAACATGTCCTTTTATATTTAAATTGTATATATAATCCCTTTAAATGTTTTGTATGGAATCATTTTCAAATCTTAGTAATATTTTCTTGATTAAATTCATTATTCTTGATTACAATTATGAGATTGATAAAAATATTCAATAATCCTATGGTTGATTACGACAAATGGAGTGGTCCATGTGTTCATCAGTCCCAGATTAGTATGTTCATTTTTTCTACATATAATACGTTACATGTTACGAACATTGATTAGATGATCACCTTCTAATGGGTTTGTTCCTCAATGGATTGACCATGATCTTTCATTTCCCTTGGATGGTTTAAATAACATATATTTTAACACCTTTATCAATGGATTTTTTGTAAGATTGTAAACTAGAATATCCATTTCCTACCTTTTAAAATATTAATAACTATCATCATATTCATTTTTACTTCAATTACCATTCACATTTTGTGTCTCATTTTGTTTCTATAATTAATTCTTCATCACATTGGAATAATATTCAAATCCATTCTTTGTGACAATTTCATGGAGGGAAAATGAAACGCATCAAGTTAGAAGAATCATGCCATAACAATCATAGAGGGTGGCATAGGGATTAGGATCTTTTATGTTTTCATTAATAACATGTACACAATGATAACTTGGGAATACATTATGTAGGACTCTATTTATTAATTAAATTTTATGTAATAAAATAATATCTTACCATATTCATCTGAAAAATGTTTCTTTGTTATCCTCAGGTTTTGGATAAAAAGTAAAATATGTATATATATCTAGTTGGACCACTCTATGAAGGTTATCATTCATGATAATTCATTTTCCTAGAATGATAACTCATCTTGGAACCCATTTACTAACCCTATAGTCCCTCAACTAGTATCTATTTATATGAGGCCAATGAATTTCCCATGTTTACAAATATAATTCTAGGTGATTATCATCTGATAATCATCAAAAAAATTCTTAATATTGTGTAATATTATTTGTGATTAATCCCTACATCATATCTGGTCTATTTAATTGAAAATATTACTAAAAGGTTCTATAAGACTCCCATGTCTGTTATTTTTGGGGGTTTATTTAATGGGATTACGAAACCCCTATAATGACCTGATTATTCATAAAATATGTATGAAACTCTATATTACCAATGGATATGGTTTTTTATGTAAAAAGATATCGATGTAGTTTTGAAATTCTCATGTCTTACAGAACAACAGTTCCTACAAATGGAAGATCTATTTTCGCATAGTTATGGAGTTACTTTAAACTACAAATGTCTGTTGATCTAGCTAAGTATCAACCCATACCATGTATACATCTATTTTTTAATGTGTTAATTTATTTTTAGTGGTTTTTAAAATATATATTGGTGCATGGGGGGACACTAGACTATGAAAGTATATTTTTATATTTTTATGAAGATCGCATCCTTCAAAAATTAAATAAATGTCCATAAAATTAAACCAATAACAAGCCAATGGATCTTTTTTTTATATTTATATATCTTTAATGTGATCAAATTATTGCACATTATTCAAATGGTTTGGTATTATATCTTCATTCACTAGTTGAAATAGTCAATTAGTGTCTTAGATATTCTTTTATATGGGTTGGGAGAAAAACATAGATGGTTCATGTCTTTATGTTAACAATGGATGAATGAAATATGAGGGATCTACTAAGTTCATTTTTCATGTTATATAATATATATTTCAATTTTGAAATACCGTTATTATATAAGAGAAAATGATTTCTATTTGGGATCTGGATTTACAAGTAGATGAATAAAATCCTATTAGGGATTGTAATTGGTTGTTCATTAAAATCCAATTACATGGATGCTAACATAAAGGAATACTTTTCATTTACATACATTATCATGAAATTTAATAATGTATTATCTCCATGTATAAATATATTTAAATCAGTTGAAATGGAAATTGAGATGTGGATATCATTTGTGGAATTGGAAGTTTTCGTCACATTTTTATATTTTCTCTTCCAAGGTATCATTATGTCATTGGTGTGAAATTATTTCTTCAATGGATAGAAATGACTCTATCTCTTTTATCCTATAGGGATATCCTTTTTTCCATATATATTTTCTTCATTGTATTTTTATTAAATATCAATTAGTAATATAAAAAAAATCACCCACACATAATCTTGTAAGTTGAACTATCTTAAAAACTCTCTTAGAAGAAAATATTCATTTAAGTATAAAAATAGTACAATGAATTTAATTGAAACATAATAATATTTTGACATCATCCAATATTTACAAGATTTCTTTTCTAATGCATCTAATTATTCCTCATTACTAGGTTCTCAATAGAACTTATTTTCTCTCACACTAATATTGTTTTAACTATATTCTATACATCCTTGCCCATATTGTGATAATCCTTTATTAAAAAAATTTAGTAAATACATACGATCAGTTATCTTGTTATAGTTATTTTCATAAATATGGTAATTCATGTTGTGAAATGGCTAAAAAATTCTATATCTGTAATTTTTTATATTAGCCCATTTCAGTTGAGAGGGGTCCAAATTAGGTATATTCTCCTTGAAAATTTTGTTTTATGATTTTTGGCACATATTGTGAATGAAATTTAAATCATAGTATCGAAAAAGGGGCCTCAATCATTACAATCCTATGAGAGGAATTAAAATAATATGTAAATGATATTAAAAAATTTGACATTAAAATAAATTTTCAACTAACTATTCAAAATTTAATAACATTTAATAAAAAATTTACTAGATTTTTCATATATTTTGTTCACCTTTTATTTTTTAATCAATCGAATGTTTATTTGAAAATGACTGATATACATGGAAGTTAAAAAAAACTAGCACCTAAAATTCCCATAATTAATCTATTAAAGACTATTTAAAATAATAATAATAATAATATGGGAGGTAATTGTCTATTGTAATGTCCAAGGTAACACAATTAATATAATTTATTCAAATATTATGGTAATATGATAATGTTTTCAAAAATATTTCCCCTGGAATATTGCAATACCCAAGTGATTATCTTCAATTTTAGGGAATTATCAATCAAATTTACTATTAATCAGTAATCATTATCTATAAATATAAAAAATATCCATTAATTATATCAATGAATGTATGATAGGAATAGTAAATTATATTGTTATATAGATTTGATATACAATATTTTATAGATTTTATGGTCATAAATGAAGATAAAATGTATGATTTGTCCAAATTTCATAGGGTATCAATGTAATATGAAACCCAAACTCATTATAATGTGTGTTATAAACTCTAATTGATTTTACTTGAAAACAATTCAAATTAATGTTATTTTAATATTCATGTGTATCTCTCAAGAATGATGGTATATGAATGAGTGTTATTAAGGGGGTTTGAAGAACTTCTGATAATGGGATTCCTAATAAATGATTATCTATGAAAATATAGATTCTTTGAAATCATCTAGATAATATATATGATTGAAAAGTAAAAATTGTGGAAAAAAATTTCCGATTTCATTTTTAATTTCATTCTAATAATGAACAAATATTTAATTTTTAGTGGTATTTATATAATTAATTTACCTAATCTTTTAGTTTTATTTAGAACTCTATCAAGATTGGGGAATTATCTTAATGATAATATCAAACATATATCTAATTTATTGAAAAATATATTTTATTTCTAATAATTCCTCTCCCAAATATAAAGTCACATAGGGTACGCACACTTTGAGATCAATATTAAAAAAAATTGAATTTCATTAAACATGATAAAAAATAATAATGGACACTTTATATGTTATAATTTTCATAGAATAAGGAATGCTCCCATTTTACAATGTTTTATATTGTTCTTAGGTGTATATTTGATATAATATTTAAAGATTACTAGAAAAAATGGAATGAATGAATAAAATATATGAAGTAATATAAATAGTATTGAAATTGAATGATAATCTTGTATTTTCTAAACATATCTTCCATTGATTAATACATAACAGAAGTGGAAATAAAATAAAATATGATAAAAATAATTGTAATTATAAGTAAAATGAATTTAAAAAACATAGAATATAACATTCCTAAGCTGTATTAGGAGTAATCAGGGAAACACACCCCTTATACTCTTTGTATCAAGATTATATAGTTGAAAAACACGTAATTGGTCCTTCATCAGGGCCTATAATGGCCAAAGTTCTCTATATTATGTAGTATAATATGAAATTTATTTTATATATTACTATAAATGTGAATAATGTTCTTTCATTGAATTAATAATGAATTTTAATATGGTGGAAGGACCACAAAAATAGGATTATGAGGTATCATAAATCCTATTATTATTATTTTGATAGAAATTTGTTTTCAAATAATAATGATGTATAATATCGAACTAATATAAACATGATAACTCTAGGGTTATATGGTCACAACCATATTTCTCTTCTATATGTTGCAAGGAGTTCATTAGTACTTATATCATCCTTTTTCTAAATAGAAACCTCAATTATTGTAGGTCCATTATATTGATCATGATGAAATAAAATCCTCATTTTCACATTTACTCTTGTGTTTATTTAATTTTATCTCATCATTATTTTTCATTTCATAAACCTTATTATATTTCATATTATTCTCCATATCCATTTATATCCTCCATTTATCAATCCTATTCCATTTATCACTGGAAAACTAATCAATATTTTTTTATAGTAGATGAAAGTAATATATGATATCATAATAACACCCTGGGAATCCATTTCCAATGCCACTATCTCTAGATCATTGAAAACATCATCAATCTAATAGTAACTTGTAAATAATGGTAAATTTTAATATAGATGAGTAATAATTAATTTAATTTCTTCCATTTGGGTAGTATGTCATGTGTTAGTATTAAAAGGTGCATGTGATACCTAATGAGTATTTTTTTTAAAAACTAAAAGTATATAATTTTTATATTAATGGGGATCTCATTGATAAATTAAATTTTCACTAACAGATGCCATACATTGGGAATGATATGTAGGTGGTGCATCCAATTCCCTACATCTTAGAGTTAATGTTTTCGGAGGTAGACCAAATACAATGTTTTGGAAAAAATCATGATGTTATGTGTCTACAAAATTGATTAATCTTTCATATAACCCAAATTATCTATATATTTAAAATTAATCACATGAATATAACTAGAGTAATGGGTCTATAGAAGCCGTATTTTAAAATAATAATTAGACGGCCCATGGATTCCTTGATTGGGAGATTGATATTACACCTCTTAATCATGATAAATAATTTTTTTGATAATGTTAACATATAAATCCCCAAAAATAATAATCATCCAAATATTACTAACATTATCATCACCAATAAATTGTATCTTAGAAATTTTGGTGACTTCCATGTATCTATCAATAATATTCCTTGTTAATGATAGTGTTGTAGAAAATTTACATCCCATCATGGTACTTTATTAGTAACTCTTCATGTTAAAAAAATAGTAAACCAAGGCATGATCGAAAATAAGGTAATTTCCCTCAAGGTTCAAATATATGGTTATAAAATATAATGGTTTTTCTAGTACTTATAAGTGATAATTAGATAGCTATGAATTAGTAATACCCCAATGTATAACTCTCATGGATGGATACATTACATGAACGTTTTTGAAGAAGGTCATAACATGGTTAGTATTTGGATCACTGATAACCACTGACCACAATGCATATTCCATACCATG
Source organism: Viscum album (assembly GCA_963277665.1). Classification (NCBI taxonomy): domain Eukaryota; kingdom Viridiplantae; phylum Streptophyta; class Magnoliopsida; order Santalales; family Viscaceae; genus Viscum; species Viscum album. Next base: position 606,225,005 of record OY728129.1, on the reverse strand, counting down.
GGGTGGATCATTATGTATTCACACGTATATGATTAAAGAAAAACAACAGTTTATTTAGTAACTGATTGAAAAATATATTTCAAATAATATACGTCCTGAGCCATTTTAATGGGCCATATTCTATAACAACCCATGACTACCTCCAATAGGCCAAGTGATGGCGTATAGAAATTAGTAGGCATATCACAAACATGGGATACGTTTTTTGAAAGTAGATGTACACACACAACTTAAAAACCAAAAAAAACTAAAATGTAAGACATATAAAATAAGCAATTCATGAATTCATTTAAATCAACAACCATAGTATGATATAAGTAATTTAAAGTAAACAGGGCCAAATAAAAGTGTACCACAATGTTTCTGAAAAAAAATTCATACTAAATAGTAAATATAGGGTATTATTCCAATATATCGTGAGAACACATCTTAGTCATTTTAGTATCACTATGAACCACATGCACTTGGTCCATATAAGATGATGTTAAGAGGTTGATAGTCTATAAAAGACACGACACATATGGTGAAGCCTCTGTAGGGGTGAGTATAATAACACAAGACAGGACACACCATTACTAAAAAGCATATAACTAAGAATAACTATCTTATTGATACATGTACATGTTTAAATCATTTTTAAAATGAATATATAGATATAATAAAAAAAATTACCCTATTGGTAAATTAACAACCCAAATACTACTAAAAATATTCTCCCTTGAAAGGATCCACATAGCACTCATCCAGGAGAAAAAAATCCATTAGTTTTATATCATTGATTACATCATTCTCAGAGGCAGTTCTCATTGAGTATCATTATAAAAACATTTTTCTAGATGTCTGAATAGAAATTATGCACAGATGAGGATCACTACCATGGTTAGGTGGTATAACAACTACTCAATATAGATTAACCTACTAAGTATAAGATAAACACCCATGTCGTGTTGTTGAATAATATACCATGAACTAATATTGGGATAAAATATGATAAGGGATCTCACTCCAAGACTCACAGATAGATTCCATCCACATTGTAAAATAATTATTGGTGAAGGAATTACCATCCTATGTGAATTACATGATTTCATACTATCCATCAGAGAATACATATGAGGAATTCACTCTAATGAAACATTTCCAATATATAGTTGAAAAGGGAACCATGAAAATGATGAAGGAGTACAATGTTCGTAGTCATATTACACTCCATTTCCCTTTGATACAGGTAGCTAACTGTGTGAGAAATATTTGTTCATGTCCATGTAAATGTACACAACATGTTGATGTCCATGTTCTTCCCCCCATTTAACAGTACCCTTTTTAGCCTTTATATGACCATATTGTCCATTTCACTATAGAGTACATGGTTTTCTTGATCCCATCAACTCCGAGACAATTCCATGTTCTTTCTGAGGTACATGTAAAAATAATCGATAATGGTCACAATCCATTTGACGTTGTCACTTTCCATGTGATTCAAATCGTCTTCTGAAAACCATAACCTCTACTATGAGGTTTCCACATGTCATGTTCCCCCATAAAACACTTCGTGTAATTGGGAGATCTCAAGAATACATAATCTGGGATCTTTAATAATCAATACTACATCGACCATCACTCAATCCACACCCCTTTCTGAAACCAAGGAATATCATTGGAAACCCATTACTATCATCACATCATAGAAATCCTTTTATCAATCCATTTGTAAAATAACATCAAATTTCATTCATCATCATGCGCTAAAGAACATAATAAACTATGTATCCGCAAAATCTAATCGACATCCATTTCATTCATCTCACAACTTTGGTTTCATGCTTAGATTAGATCTGAATTATAGTTTCATTATTCCATAAAATAAGATTTCAACATTCAATTGTCTGGTGTTTATGAAACTGTGTACAAAGGAACTCACCCGCGATGAACTGAATACTGGAATCAATTCACAAGGATCATATATTGGGAATGGACCTCATCCAATTTTTAGGTCGACCTTGATTCAATTCTTTTAGAACAATAAAAAATCTAATAATCAAAATAAAAATAACAAAACTCACAATTTTATGGATAAAGGTATCCCATCCTGCATTGTTCCTGACAAGAAAGCTGGTTTTTTTATTGATTCGTGTTTCTCATATGATATAATAATGGTGATTAAGTAGATAAAATATATATCCATCATTTAAAAATAATTTTCCATGAGGAATGGATCTATGCCATGATTTTTGGTGAGATCATTGAATTCTGATGGACACGGATTGATGAAAATTGATTCGGTTGGTGATATCCTGAGAGAGATCCTCCCATACTCTCTAAAAAGGTTGTATGGGGATGCATATAAAAATGTAATTCCATCGTAACCATAAAATTATTGAAGAAATTTGGTCAGTATATAAATGGACTATATAAGATAACCATTTATTCATTTTATTTATTTTTCACCCATAATAACTTTTACACGAATTCCATATTCTGATTACTATTTAGTAATTCCCTTGGTATAACCTATGTTTAAAACACAATGTTAAATCAATTTTTTTATACATACCCCCTTTTATATTTCCTTCATCTTATTCATGAAAAAATCCCTTGTGTTCTACTTATTATATTAAAAACAATAATTTCAAGAACATCGAGCCTTTGATTTTTATGTTGTCTCAATGCCTGGTATTGAATGGATTCTTTTCTTATTATAAAAATATTACCTAGAATATCCAATCCTCTAAAATATCCCCACCATTGGGATTTGTATCCATAAAATAAAAAATGATGGTATATACAAAAAATTTGTTGTTACATAGTATACACCTAATCTTCCTATTACTAGATTCTCTCTTATTGATTCCCATGATTCTACTAAATATGTACAAAAGTAATTTATCACCCATGGAAAGTCTTTTTTTGATGAAATTCAATATCCTCTCAGTAGTCTGAAATCATAGGTCCATCCCTGATGTTCAGTTCACCCCATTCAAATGCATATAATGTGTTAGGGACACACCTCCTTAGCAACGACATGAAGAAGATGTCACGTATAACGTCTTACTATAATGGAAGATATAATACTTATAACACACGTCCAACTCTATATAGTATCTTGATAGGGCCAATGAATCTCAACCATATCTTGATGCCTTCACAAAATATCATGAAACCATGTCGTGGTGAGACCTATAGTAATACATGGTTTGTCACCTCAAACTCTAAATCCATCCTTATCAAGTTGACATAATACTTGTGATAGTTATGTGTTGTCCCCATGCACATCTTGATGATCAGAAACTATTCGATAGTGGTTCCCACCTACATTGTCCAAGTAAGTGTTGGCTCACAAGGTTCAGTGGAACAGTGTGGTCCCCTATAGGTTCACTTATAAAAGACCTCCAATTCAACTATATCAAAGGTGTAATGGTTGCTTTTTTATGTATGAAAACCCACTGGTGGTAAATGATCATCCCTTCTATGGGTAATCTTTAACATGCCAGATAGAATCACATCCTTCACAGGATGAATGGCCCCTCAATCTAGATTTTATTTTAGGGTGAAACACTATTATCAAGAGTAATTAAGTTCAGAAATCCAACAACTACCTGATCCATATTCAAGATGTAAAGAAATAATTCCATTTAGAAACAATTATTGTCATGACTCCAGAGTTCTGGATTGTCTCATACATGTAGATGCTTCCCATTCCCTATTCCAAAAATTTGCCTAAAATATATAGGATGTGTAATGACTTAGAGATTCTAGATATAAGAACTCAAAGTTATTTATGTCCCCTTGGCATATGTTTTATACATGTGACGAATTCAACTGATATCTCATCTCACTTCAATCCTAGTATCACATGGGGATGAGAAAAACCCACTGGATGTTGGTGCGCAAACTTCACTTTTAAAAAAGTAAGCCATCGGGAGAAAAATTGTAGAACTCCCCTCATCATCATTGGACACCAAAACAAATGATGGAGGTCCTGAAAATCCTTTTCCAAACCTAGATGTACCACTAAATCTTATTTATGTAAATCACCCAGAACTAATCTCTCAATTCCGTTAGTAAAATCTTGAATACCATAAAAATAACAACATGCTCACCACCTTTAGAAAATCAATTAGGAATATTTCATGTGGATATCATAGTGCATAAGGTATCATAGAAGCCATTCCCATGTTATACAGTCTTAATTCACTGTAAAAGGATATGGGTAACAACCCTCAACTGGAGACAAGATACACATTCAATATAGAAAAAGGATAAATTATGTGATGAGAACTAATTTGATTCCTCCATCAAAAAATGTGAACGTGTGACCCAACATAGATCATATGTTACCTCATTACAGTTAAATGTATTATATACATTCTTGAAGTCAAAATCCTAGAGGAACTATATCCATCACCTCTATCTTCAATTATTAACTTCTAAGAGAATATATATAGTTCAAAATATATGATAAATTTATCTACCATTTGGTAGTTTCTTCACATCAATGTTGTAAGGACTAAAATATCTAACTAAAGTTCATGGGTTGTGTAGTTCAGATCATGTGGTCTCAACTGACATGAAGAATAATAAAACACCTCTTTTCTCTCCATCCATAAACATCCAAGCCTAGTTCATGATGAATCATAGAACACTATGTACTCGAGAACCATCTCTAGAGATCTCAAGATGGGAGTGCTCATAAATCTCTAACTCAACCAATGAACAGTCTTCTTGAACCACTCTATCCACTAGAATGGATACACCATTTCAGTCACATATTTAATGTCAGATAATATCTTATAGAAATTATGTATTAACATCATGACAAAACATAGAAACAAAAACAAACTCCGCACCCCCATAACATTATGGAATAGATACCCAAATGACACTACCCCGACCTTCATCCAATCCTCATCCACACCATCTACTATGATAACATTTCCTAGAATGTGATCTTACTTAATCTAACATTATTAAATAGATATATTCTCATAAAACGTTTGCTATGGGAGTGTGTACAAAAAAATCCTAAATGGTATCACATGCTCCTCCTCATATGAATAGTGTTATAGGATATCATTGATAATGATTTCCATGAAATGGTATATGATGGGTTAAAAAATATAGATCATGAGTCCCATTAACACTTCTAGGAGATTCCTCTAGACAAAAGTATTAACCATGTACTAATAGTGACCATAGAAGAATATGAATGCCATCATCAATATATCTTCATCCAATATTCACATATTGTGATATATTAACTTGCAATCATCCTTATAAAACCATAGTTCTCGTATCAATTGATCAAAGAAGTCATCAATCCTTAGTATAGGATACTTATTCTTCACTATCACCCAGTTGAAGCACCAATAGTCCATAAACAACATAATGTTTTCTTTAACCATATTAGAAACCAAAAATAGGGTTTCCTAGGGTAAAGCAATTGGTCTAACCGATCCATTCCTCTGAAAGTACTCCAACTTCACCCATATATCTTGAATATCTGTGAAATTCATATGAAATTCTAGAAAATATATCACTTCCACTGTAGGGTGTAGATCAATACAGATTAATATCTCTTTGTGGGGAGGTAATCCTGGAATATCATTAAGAAAAAATTCCTCATGCTCCGAAAACACATAAGGGAACTTGAAACTCACAAAATAAACTACAAAAAGGGTCATTTTATCCCACTAAGAAGTAATTTTATGCACCCTCCCATGAATGAGTCTATACTATTATTCATGGGTTTTTATTTCACCCAAAAAAATTCAAACCCAGTTCCATTATTAAGGATACACAAAATTATCTAACTGACACTTTCAATACATGGATGAATTATATATATATATATATATAAATTAAATACATAAGATGATTTCATAAGGAATCATCTCTGATTCAAATATATCCCATTATAAATATCACCTCCATGAGTCAGGTGACACTGTAATCACAAGTGTCTGATCGTAGAGTCATCTCTAGTAGGACTCTCCAAGAACAGGGGTCGAACTAAGGGATGTCCATAATCTCTAATTCATGACCCAGAAATATTGATATAATGGATGAAATAGAACACATGTCTATATTTACATTGTAGAAGTTATTGAATACATTTATCATACCAAACATCATTAATAGAGCATCTAGGTTAAATACCTCAACATCTAACAACTTCCCACCCCCTATCCTCTAGATTCTTGAGTATGGGGTAGACCACTTGGTGTTAATTTTGGTAAAAATTCAATGAATATAACTCATTTATCAAATCCCCTAGTTCATATTACATATCCTCTTCCTTGAAGTTGTTTCTTCCCCTACTGATTACACTACATAGATTTCACATCTATGGTCTCCCAATCAGTAGTACGACAGGTCGACAAACCTATGCAAGATTTCCCTACCATCACATGGGAATCACTACATCTACATAGGATGAAAAGACCCATATTGGGTACCCTGAACAATATAAAATATTTCATAGGAACTACTCCTAAAATGTATCGATCATCTAGGTCCATGAGACTAACATCAACTCTCTACTATCGAAGTATCTACTCCTAGGTTCCCACTATCGGGAACCACTATCCGTGTTTTCTTAGCTAGAAACCCCTCAACCAAAAAATCTATCTATTTCATCCAAAAACATATTAAAGAATAGAAAGAGGTATAAATCAATATTAGGTGTCACCACACATCCGTCACATAATGGTCTAAGCCCAGAAGAATTGATCATGAACCATATCCATCAAGTAACAAGTGGGGTTAGTTAAACCTTGAGAATAATCAACTAATATTGTTCTACCCAGTTGGAGATAGAGAAGCTGTTGGATGCATACAACCCTTATCATAGTTGGAGTTAACTCCACTCAAAATTTTTTCTCAAACTCTGACAATGCTAGAGTCATAACATTGTATGACTGGGTGACCAACACAAACCATTTTCCTACTAATACATCGATAATTCTCACCACTAGGGAAACTATATGATCTTCTAATGTCCTAAATAGAAGGAAAATAACTTACATACCACCTTAATCTAGACCTCATATTCTTATGTGTGTGAATCAACTTGAAACCTGAGAGGTCACAATCACTGAAACTCATGAAGCATTCTTTTCGTGCACACCAAATATAATAGTATTACATGTACCCCCCCCCAAATTTATTTGAAGGTGGTTGTAGAGATGGTTCCCCTTACAGAAGTAAACCATATAGAATTGTTTATCATATCGATGCATCCTTATTAAGGGGCTCATCCTCATGATCTTGATACCAAATACTATATTGACAAATGTAGTGAAGAAATTCTGAAATAACAAAGATGTACCATGATCAACTAGTATATATGGATAGATTACTATAGTTGGACATGGAAACCATAACACATTCCCGTATGACGAATTTACCCTTTTTACCCAATAAATAGTGTTTTCATATACTGAGTCGAAAGGAAGGTGATCAGATTCCTCATGTATGGATATTTCGGTGGTCGCACCAACACTAGAGTCACTGTCCTGAAAACCAAAGTCGAAATAATTGAAACTATTCCTCCAAACTAATATCACATAATCTAATTAATAATAATGATCCAGTTATTTGGATACCACTCTTCTGTGACCCTTCCTAATGGCGTATGTTCCAATAATTTCTAATACATCCTCCATTAGGCTAAGGGATGAAGAGAAGAATAGGGAAGGCATGTCACTATTATGGTATTTTATAACCTAAAGAAACAATATAGACACATACATATACATGCCAAAATAATGCTAAAATGTAAAAAATAGAAAGATATCATTCATGGATACATATAAATCAAGAAAAAGTGTACACATGATGTAATGAAAAGTAAACATGGAAAAATAAAATCCCACAAAAATAGTCTGAAATCATGTCCATCCTGAAAGTTAAAAATAGGGACTAATGTCAAGATATTATAGGAACATAGTTTTGTCTATTTGTTCCCACAATGAATTGCCCAGTCCTAATATATCTATGACTCTATCAAGACGTTGATCATCTACAAAAGTCACGACACCTATGGTAGAATCACATGAAAAAGGTAATTATCACAATAACGAAGAGGACAGCCTGAAACAAAAATTTATATTATAATAAGTAACATTTATCTCTACATAGGTATATGTCTACAACACAATAACTAAAATATCTAGATATCATCAACAAAGTAACACAACATAAAGGTAATGTTAGAATCATAATTCCATTCTATAATTCAAACTCAATGGGTTCAACATAGCACTCGTCTGGGAGAACATTGTCCCTGAGTATAATGACACTAATGGTGTCCACCAGAGATTTCATCCTCATCAGGTCTCATCATATTAATTGTTCTATATAAGTCTGAAGAGATATGATACAAGAAAAAGGTAACTCCCAATACTGTAGGGTAAACCAAAAAACGAATCATGGATTGACCTGCTATGTATATGATTGGATCTGGCATAGTGTTGGTCATGATGATACAAATATATTTACCCAGGACAAGAAGATGATATTGTATCTCACTATAGTCCTCAAATAGGGATCCCTACTACTCCATCCAATAAGTGTTTTGAAGGTATCACAATCCTATGTGTAGGACACAATTTCCAAAAAACCATCAGGGAATGGATATAGGGAACACACACTCATGAAACATTTTAGAGATACTGAGAAAAAAAGGATACAAGACAACATTGAAGTAGTACACAACATGTAGAAGAAGTATACATTATTTACATTAGATATATGGAATTTACTATGAAAATAAAATAGTTATATATCCATGTAAAATTATGCTACATTCTGATGTACATGGACTTATACCTGTGTACTAGGACAAGACATAGCCCATTTATGCCCAGCTTATCCTAGTCTGCATAGGATTACATGTTGTTACCATTACCATTTACTCTAGGATGTGTCCACTTTACCTTTGTGGTACAATACAATATAATATTTAATTTTCAAATTTATTGTGACATGGTCCCATATTGTGTGATACATATCTTCATCTGGATACCCTAGATACCACTAAGAGGGTCCCCCAAGGTGTGTTCCCTTCAGAACCCATGTCGTGTAATGCCTAAGTCCCCATATTTATAGATCTATAATCCCAGTTCATATTCACAACTCAATGTATTTATTCATATTCTACCCATGCCAAAATCATGGAGTATCATTGGTTGGTCATTTCCATCATTTAATCATTGAAATCATTCTATCCATCCATTTGGAAAATTATTTTAAACGAAAATCATAGCCAGCCCCAATGAAAACCAAAAATATGTATCAACACCATCCTATCTATTTTTCCTTCCATCATCACACTGTTTTCATGTCTTTCCAAGACTGGTTCTAAAATAGAATTATTACACAAATAAACAGTTTCACAACATTTGATTATTTTGAGTTCATCAAATCACATGCTAAAGAAATAAACTCTGATAAAAAATGAGAGAAACTTTCATGAAGAACATATATAAGAAACAGACCATTGAGAATGATTGTTTCAGCCTCTATTTAATTCCGTTGAAATGATAAAAAAATAGATAATCAAAATAACAAAACAAAAACTCCCCAAATCCCAGATAGAACTATCATATCCCACAATATTGATGATCCATGAATCAATTCATTTATTTATTGATTCATGTTATTTGTATGAATCTTTAATGTGAAAGATCCAATAAAAACCATTTCTAACCATTATTTTTTATTGACATTCAATGAAGAAGGCAGTTCCACCATGATAATTAGGGATATAGTTGAATTAAATGATACCCTGATCGATGGTCTTTGATTCGGTTGATTCTAACTTCAGATAGATCCTTGAATGCTATCTCAAAAGGGTCTTGGGATATTTGTTTAACACCATAAATATAACACAATCATATTCTTATATAATAAATTCATTCTCAATATAAAAGGAAGAAGTAAAATCAATAAATTAATTAATATTTTTTAGGTGTACGATCAATTTTTCACAAATGACCTGCTCTGACAATGTTTATGTCTCATATAAGCTAAATAATTCATTATTAACTCAACTATTTCTCATATATCAAATTCATACCTCCATTTAGATGTCGTTCTAATTTTTCATGAAAAAAACATGTTCATGTTATTTAATATATTTATAATATTTCATACATTAATTTTAGGAACACTAATCCTTAGAATCAAACCACGTCTCAGCTGCTGATAAAATAAATAATCCGTACAAATCCAAAAAAATGGAAAATATGTGATTCTACAAGAAAAATGAAAATTCATAACATCCACCCTAAAACACAATATATAAATAATGTGAGAGATTATAATAATACTATAACATTAAATCCTTGTACACCTCCACATTGAAATGGATAATATTCTCATGATGTATATTTTTATGATTTCGAAGTAAGGTTGTCTATTGTTTGGGGTTCATCATTTCATGGGGTTTGGTGTATTATCTATCTTAGAGAATATTGAAGCACCTCCTGAGAGGTTATTGATGCTTTCAATGTATATTATTCATAGATATACAAAGAGATGGTGGGTTTTTATCATGTCATCTAATTAATATATGGATATTGTCTGGAAGAATTTCTATATGGAATTATATGTTTACATATATCTAGGTATATTGAGATCACATCAATAAAAATAGTTTTTTTTTCAATTGAATCAGGGAACGTACTTTATTATGGGTGATTCATATCAAATTAAAATGAATCTAAACTTCACTATAATTCTTCTAGGATTTAATTTATCCATAGTTATGTGATTCAACGACAGACTCATTTACGATATACAATCAAAGGTAAATTTATTCTGGTTGACTACCATATTATGTATAGTAAACTGGACCCTCATCAAAAAGCATAATATGAGAAATGGTGAGGTATTGGACTTAGGTGTTTAATAAAATTTATCTTATTGTACATCAATCAGTTATATGAAGAATCACATAGAGGGGTATCGTTAGGTTTGTGGGAGATATATTATCCAAACTAGTTCAAGGATAATATTACATTATTATGAGAAACTAGGTACATAAAGCCTTAATTTGTCTTTGACATAGTCGATTGTCAATCGTAAAATAGTATTGAAATATATTAGTGATGTTTTATTATGAATCACCTTATTATTAGTAAGATATTAACATACGTATCCCCACCATGAAAAGTGAGATTTGTAGATTTGTGTCACTAAGGCATCAATAATACTACATTTGATTCAGGATATGGTGGTGGTCATGGCCAAGAAAGCCATATAAATGAAATGTAGCACTAGAAGAGCACACCTACTTGGGGTAGGAATGTTGTATCATTGGGTACCTGATATGGCTAGATATGTACAGTGCATACTAAACATGTGGAAAGTATTTTTTGGCCTTATATAGTTCGAGGTATGTTTTTTTATCCCCAATTACATAATTTGTTTTATTTTATTTATCAATATAGTATTCATTCATATTTATAATAATAATGGATGTTAAATCCATTTTTAAATTGTTTTTTTAAAGTGATGACACAAGATACTCTATTGGGAATTCAATTTGAGAGTTTTAACCAAAATAATGAATTATCATTTGATATAGGCATATATTGATTCGTATATAACATCTTCATGCTCTTTATCATATATTTTTATATTGTCCTAAAGATAGAATAGTTGTAAACTAACCATGAACATATTGATCACTATCATAAGAGGGTTTATTTCACATCACTCAAGGGTGGTAATTATATTTAGAATGATTAATGGGATGTATAATATGGTCAAGCTTGGCCTAATCACCACAAGCTTGGATGAATGACAACCTATAATTATAATCATAATCTAGGTAATCATGGATTACATTAGTCCAAATTCCCGACTGTGGTGAATTGTTTTAGGGATTTCCCCTTTTTAAATTTTTTATGATTCCTCTTAAGAGTGAGGTTGCGTTAATAATGATATAGTTCTTGTAGAACCCCTTGTATCAATTCCTCCTTAAAATATTTATACTATTGACATGAAGGATTTCTATATATATAATGAGGATTTAAAATTTAAGTGGTGTATATGACCCATGTATTCACCTTTGGTTTCACCTAACCATTTCTCAAATAATATGGATGGTACCCATAGGTTTTTCATTTATTAAAATTACTTCAACGAACATACCATTAAGAAACGGTATCCACAATCATGTAAAGATTGAAATGTTTACTAACTCCATAGTGTGAGGGTGTTATCAATGATTTATTTTATATTGGTACATCACCATGTATGTTTTATACCATTAGACATAATATATACAACTTTCCAAAATTTTTATATCCTATGTATGTTTCTGGTTATTCTGTTTGGATTAATGATTACCCCTGTAGTTTTTTTGGACATGATTAAATATGTTTTCCAATTATAACTAGATTCAAAATTATTTTTATTTAGGGGAATAACCTTTTTCTACACACATATTCAAAATTATCATTCCGGACAACTCAATATAATATTATGTTCACTGATACATCCCCAGTGGTATGTTAATAACAAAAATTGAAACTCTAGGGTAGATAATGTTCATAGACTATGTGATATAATACTAATATAAGTGGAATGTATTGGCCATAATTAAGTTGGTATCCTTGGTTTCTGTAGAGAATTGAAAGAACATACATGATATACAGGGCCTATTATTGATATATTTATATTATTGTTTATTTATATAATATATCTCATTCTGTGAATCGCTAATATGTGTCATGATGATGAATGGTGTCATGTATACATTTTGTAGAGAATGTTAGAGATACCTTCATGAATTGAAAGGAATGATTACTTTAGAATCAATCCAAATTCTTCCATAGCCTAAATGATTCTATACATTAAATTTGGATGCATCAATCATTAAAATTGGTGTTCTTCTGCTATAGGGATTTTGAGTCATGGTATACAGGTCTCATCATTTGAGACCTCCTGTGTGGAATTAATTTTCTCAGGATCTCAATCTAGAATCATTGTATCATGACTTCTGTTATATGAGACATTATGTTTTGGTAGATTTCTTGATTATATACATAGATATCAAGAGACTCAAATACATATTTATGTTCCGCGACTTGATTCACATTCAATGATGTTTTAAGGAATACCTAAATCCATTATACACTATGCAACCTTATACATCTAGAAATGGATATGATTTTGATGATCAATTAAGACATATGAGTAAAACTTTTGTATTTATGGAAGACATTTATGAATTGTAAATGATAGTCTTCTATTCTAAGATATAGTCTAAGATAAGAGAATTTCACAAGTAGCCTGATATTTATTATTTATTGATAAACTCATTACTTTATAATGTAGTCAATATAAGAAAATTTTATGATCATGGGACATAGTCCTAAGGGAAATCATTTCATGTGAAGACCCACTTCATGGTTTGTTTATTGGTGGGGATGAGATTAGAAACATACATGAGCTTTAATGGGTGACTATATAAATCTATGAGGTATTTTTTTGATTGTAAAATGAAACTTCTTGGGTAGTACATACATGTATTACCCTGGTATATCATGATTTACACCACCATTATTGCTAATCAAAAATAAAAATGGTGGTATATGGTTTCATTACTCATAAATCCACCTATGAATAGGTTATGATGAAACCCTAGTGACCTATGAGACCTATATATCTATTACAGATTCAAGAGAGTAAATTATATTATGTCACCCTAGATTTCATGATTGGTTTTCTAATGTAACCTTATGATGATATTACTTTTCAATAGATCATCTGAGAAGGATATATATCACTGACATCATACAAATTTATGGAAATAAAAATACTATCATATCTGATATATATTATAGTTTATTATCATAGATCTACAATGTTTTAAAAAAGGCTCTATGTTCATGGTTAATACTATGTGTATCACATCAGCCTTAGAATATATGTCAATAAGGTAAAATGATTTAGGTAATAGATCACATGGTCTATAGAAACATCTATGACAATATAGGTTATTTCGGAAAACATTTTCCACTTCATGAATTATCTTATAATAATATCTTCCATGTGACCATAAATAATTATCCTTATACGGACCTATACAAGGGGGCATGTAAATCACCAATATTATTGTGAGGGGTTAGATAGGAAGTGCTACTAAGACCATTTTTTTTAGGAAACCATAGATTATATAATATTATAAATCATATTATTAAATCATTTAATTTGTAAATTTTTTATTCCAATAATTTCAACCAACCTATAGAGTATGATGTTGATGATCATGACTTCATTCAATTCTCTCTTAGGTTGGGAAATATACAGATTCATTGGAAGGGTAGTTCATCACTTCATTTAGTAATAACATTTGGGGTTTTGAAGAGGGAACTTTTTCTGGTTTTTGGTTAAAACTCACTCATGTATACATGTGTAAAATATATCATTAATGTTTCTTATCTACATTGTTATAATTTATACAAGTCCTATAATTTTTATCTGGTTGATGTGGAGATGGATGCTGATATTTACATTGAGAAGCATCATATCTGAATCATTGATCGAAGCATGAAGGCTATTTAAAGTTGTTCAGTTCCATTATAAAAATTGATATGGTATCATATTCATGTAAAATGTGAGAACTTGGAGAATGAGTATGTCACATCCCATCCTCGTTGGGCCTATGATGTTGCTATCCTAGCCTATAACCAATAGGCCATGGGATGTTGACTAGAACCGAGAAATCATATCACTATCATGAGAGGAATTTCCTAAGTACCTATACACCTGCACACATCTCCAAGGTCACATAAGAATGAAATGTAAAAAAGCTAATAAATAAATTCATGCATACCACTATATCCAAACCAGTGTAAAAAAGGAATTTATAGTATATTAATATATTCTAGGCCAGAATCCCAGCCCACAAAATGAAGTCTGTAACCATAAGTCAAACCTGTAAAAAAAAATTACTGAGACTATCACATGTACTTTTTCCATTGTGTATTGATTTGCAGTTTCTAGATGTCATAATGAGTATTGTTAAACTAACCCATATATGGTAATTTCCCACACATGGAATGGGTTGTGTAGATATTTGAATCGTTGATGGAGTCCATGGAAGTCTAAGACAATATGATGATTTGTTAGATCAGGAAGGTTGAGGTGTCCTTATGGCTACAAGAAGTAGTTTTATTACCTTTTTATTATAGATTGAACAATTGTCTACGGAAAATTATTTTTGGTCCTGTATTCTAGCCTAGTATATGTTACTAAACATTACATTCATAGCATGAACTAGATGCAATATATTGGTATACATGAATTTGGTTCTTAGTGGGTTCTAAATTTTATCACTTTATGAGCATAAAGATGTGTTCATGTGTACTTGTATATCGGAAAGGCATCCTGTATAAGTGATATTCCAACATAATGGTAGTCTCT
Source organism: Viscum album (assembly GCA_963277665.1). Taxonomy (NCBI): domain Eukaryota; kingdom Viridiplantae; phylum Streptophyta; class Magnoliopsida; order Santalales; family Viscaceae; genus Viscum; species Viscum album. The sequence continues at coordinate 606,209,567 of OY728129.1, read as the reverse complement.
AGCCCCAATCCTATTAAAGGTGGGAATGGGTATTCATGGCATGAGACCTAATAGGATGGGTCGTGATAGTGTGGTATCAATAATGTTTGGTTTTACAAATGTACTTGGAGTCTGTGAGATTGGTTTGTGGAAATAGTATTTAGTGTTTTCACCACAGATTCTTGGCTATGGACTCATGTGCTAGTTCAGCTGCCGACATATGTATACACTAGGACACTGATAACCTGTTTTCAATTCAGTACATGAGAGAAATGGTTGGAGGAAAAAATGGGACATGCAACATATATAAATGGGTTTTGGTTCCACATCCTTCTTGAGTCAGATCTCCAAATATACTCATTGACCATGTAATTTCTTTTCATCTTACATGAAGCCCCCGAGAAGCATACCAGCTAGGATTTGATTATTATATCATGAGGATGAACACCTCATTAATGAGGCTATGATATAGTGATGAGTTCCCTATATGTTAACTTCAGGTGGTGCACCAACAATACAACCAACTATGTTGAAACACATGGTACCGGCAGTACTAGGAGATGAGGAGTGATGGCTAAGAGTGATTTATGAGTTTCAGAGAAAGCGACCCCTCGGGGTCCAAGTTGAGCAAGGACCTCTGGTGGATGAGGATTGGATTGAGGTAGTGACCTAAGTTTACTATATATTAAAGACTCCAATGTATAATATGATAGTACTAATGCAGATCCTTCATCATGGCTCAAAAAGGATATGGTGGAGTTTGGCTATCCAATCTCATGACAAGGAGAGTCATTATTGGAAGGAGTTTATCACACTCCCAGAGTGGACTTCTCATTAGTTATTCTGAGATATGTGTATATTTAGGATCATATTCAGATCTCGAAGGCAATCATGATTATCGATGATTATTCATTAAGATTCACCACCAGATATAAGAAGTAAATTTTTATAGTTAGAGATCCATACATCATGGCTCAAACCATTGATATAAGTCTATATATAGACATATGAGTAAGTTCTATCCCTATATGGATTCCCACTTATTTTGAGGTGATAGATTGTGATTTGTTGGTTTTACGATTCTTTTGTGAGAGGAGAAATCCTTTGATAGTCAATGAGGGTTTAGTAGGAGTAGAGACCTCAGCTGTATGGAGCTGACATCAGTCCTATGGACCTAGACGTGGGAGCAGTATTAAGAGGAGATCCCAACATAGAGGATTTGAAATCCATGTATCACAGTGTCGTATCAATCATCCTTGGGAGAACCTTTTCTATTCATCTAATGGTAGAGGACATCTCACTCGAGATTATGCAACCCATTGTACTGTTGATAGGGAGATAGTGGAAGGAACATCAAAGCAAGACAGTTATAGGAGAAGGAAGATCCACAACAAAGAAGGTGTGTAATATGTTCTTGGAGGGAAACAAAAGGTGTTTGATGTTTCGACATGTTATCAACACCACCCCTAGAAGTTCCATATGAGACTAAGGGAGCAATAGGATTGGGTTAGGGACAAAAACATGTGGTGGAGACATTAGAACTAGGGGATCAAGGAATGATTCATGGTGTCATATCTATACATTCTACTTTTGTTGGAGTTCTAATAAACATAGGTTCTAGACATTCCTTTCTCACAACATATCTCATTCGAGCCCTCGATATTTCAGTTGAACTGTTAACATTATTGTTACTCTTGGAAACATATAGTAGAGATGACATAGTGATGGAAAATTTGTACTGGATGTGTTTCTGACCATTGGTGGTGAGATTTTTAGTTGGAACCTCTTAGTGGTATTTCTGAGGACTTATAATGTCATTATTGGTATGGATTGTGTATCCAAAGTACATTCCCATATTGAATATTTTTGCGAAGGGTGTGGTGTTCCTTCCACACTGCAATGCAGTGTTATTTTATCAATGAACAGGAGTCACAGACAACATAGGATGTACTCATGCATAGGAGGGTGGAGTCGATTACTCATATGTTGGATAGCCTAACCCTCTATGTAGTAGATGTTTGATATTCTAGATCCATTCCATATTGGAAGAGTGCGCATAAAACATTTTGGAAGATGTCACCAGATTACCTCTCAATCAAGAAAATGACTAATACATTAATTTACACAATGATACCAAATCAATATCATCCCTTGAATATTTGATGGATCCCATAGAGAATCGCAATTTGTGTGTTTATTTGGAGGACTAACTGAAGAAGTGCTTCTTGAGATCCATTATTTCACCCTAGGTGGCCGAATATTTTTTTTCAAAAAATGGTATTTGGGAGCCTGAGGTTGTCTGTGGACCACCGATGCTTCAACTAGGTGACCTTGAGGAACAAGTATCCATGACAGAGTACTGATAACCTCTTTGATCAGTTGGGAGGGGAATGAGGATTCTCAATGGTTGAAATTAGATCTTATTATCACCTTCTATAAGAATAAGGTGAGGATAATTAAATATTACCTTTATATGTTTTTGTTTTTACTATGAATACTTGGTGATTCCCTTTAGTGTGAATAACTCCCCATTAGTTTTAATGGGACTCATGAGCCGAATATTCTATAATTAATTAGACTTGTTTTTTGTAGTCTATTTAATCAATATGCTTGTGTACCTGATGTCTGAAAATATTCACTCAAGGAACTTAATGATGGATCTAGACATACTTTGGGTGCTCAATAAAAATGAGAAACTCTAAATGTTCTAAATATAGATTCAGTAAATCCAACTTCTAAGACATGTTTTTTCTATGGAATGAATTGTTGTGGACATGGCCAAGGATGATGTAGTGTTGGAATTGGAGCCACCGAGGAGCATGTAAGAGGTACATATATTTATTAGACTAGGAGGGTAGAATTAAATATTCATACATGATTCCTAAAAGGTATCAGCACTGATTATAACTTCGAAACGAAAGGGTCATAATCTATTGGGGAAAATTAAGTTCAAGTTTTTTTTCAGTAGTTAGGGTATAGTGTGACTAATAATTTCTTCTTGAAGTTTCCATAGGTGGGTGCTGAGTATGTGGTGTTCTGTGATGCATTATGAATCGTTCTTGGTTGTGTCCTGATGTAGAAGAATGTAGGTATTTCTTATGTTTCATGCCAATTTGGAAAACATGAGTAGAACTACATGACCAAAAATCTAGTTATCTATGGTAGACTTCACATTATTGATGTAGAGGCCCTACCAGAGGGGTAAATGTTTTATCAGCTTCTCCAATCATAATATTCTCATGTACATCTTCCCTCAGAATGATCTGAAATTTAGATAGAGGAAATTGATAGATATCCTCTATGAATTTGACTTTGGTATTGTCTATACTCTTGGGAAGGGGAACAAGGTGTATGACGATCTTAGTAAGATATCTAGTTTGTATTTGCTAAACAAGACATCAGAGTTACTATAAATGTTGTAGTTATCCTCATTGGATGGAGATAGAGAAGCTTACATCCAATCAATTGATCACACCCCTCTAATCTTATAGAGTTTCAGGTATGAAAAACATGGGGATACTGATGATGAGACTCTACATGTTCAGATATCCATAGGGATTTATTTTTATATATTTTCAAAAGGCATGGAACATGTTATTATTTTCAGAGGAAGCAAATTACTACCAGTGTTGTTGCGGGAAGAAGTTCTAAGGGGATTCATATTCCTCCTTTAGTTGTACATCCAGGTGTGTTGAAAATGTCCCATGGCCTCCAACATCTGTTATAAGGATCTGGATGAATAAAGGAGTGGTAGAGTACATTTCTCGATGCCATACATGTCATCAAATGATGGTTAAAAACCATGATCCAGTGGCTCTAGCTAAAACACTTGAGGTTCTAGAATGGATGTGGTATTGGATATTGATGGACATTGTGACGTGTTTACACCATACTTACAAGGGAAATTATTCCATCTTAGTGACCAGTTAATGCCTCACCAAGTTGGTCCCCATCTATGATATTTGAGATTCGAGTCTAGTAGAATTCTTTGGAAAACTATAAGATCAATAAACAGTTTTACTCCATCGATTTCTATTGATAATTTTTGTAGATCATGATTCTCATTTTACATCCATGTTTAGAAGGGATTGTAGGAGGCGTTTGGAACCCAAATACTCTTGAGCATAGTGTTTCACTTGTAGATGTATTCCTAAACTGAGAGGGACATTCCGCTTATTAAAAACATGTTATGGTCTTTCCTGTTAGACCTTGGTAGTATTTGGGAAGATTAGGTACCATTGGAGGATTCTGTGTACATCAATAGATGTCATTCCACCATATGTATTGAACCATTTGAGGATTTGTAAGGGTGACCCTTCGGGTGAAAACTCTTCTAGAAGGACCCAGGAGAGTCAACACCTATGGGACCAGAGTTGGTGTGAGCTACTTTAGAGAATGGGTCAATCATCCAGGAGTAAATGATGACCGCCTAGATCCATAATATTTCTGATTCTAATAGAAGGGGTGTTCTTTGTATTTCGAGGAATAAGACCACGTATTTATATAGGATTCACCTTGATGGGGATTAAAGTGATTTTTTGGGGGAGGAAATTTCTCTCTATGGTGTATCTACACATTTTTGAAACATTACAGAGTTGGAGAGGTGACATACCGAATAGCTCTACCTCCATATTTATATCTGGTGCGTTATGTCTTACAGGTGTTGTAATGAAAGTGGTATTCACATGACCCATCACACATCATCAACTACAAAGATCTAGATATTGAAGATGGAGAGAATTTTGTTGAGTACCAAATGGAGATCTAGGTTATATAAGATAAGATCCTTCGTTGTTGAGTTATTCCTTTAGCTCAGGTCTGTTGGAAGCATGAAGATATCTAGTAGATCACTTGTTAGTGGGAGGCTCGTATTAATAATCAATATCCACATCATTTTTAGTACCCTTAATTTAGGATTTAATTGATATAATCACCCAAGTTTAGGATAATATAATTTACTAGTTTTTCTGTTTATTATTTCTAAATATTATATTCATTAAATTTGAGACCAGACAACAAGATGTCATTACATTTTGAGGCATGGTCTACCTGAAATAAGTTATTGAAATATATTATATTATTTAATATAATTCATAAGTAGTTTTCTTGATAAAGTGGAATAACTTCTAAACGGGTTCTCAGATCAGAAATTTGGGGGCACCATTGCTATCAGAGTAGTAACTTTAACTTTGGCGCGACCTAACATCATTCGATGTAGGTTGTATGTGAAATGTATTTTCACATGTTTTTGATGAATAATATAAATTTAAGATTTATTTTATTTTCTCTAGTTTTTCGACATAATGTCACTTCAACCCTTATTATTTTATTTAATTCATTAGACATGGATCAAGGGTTAATCTCATAACCCAGGAAATCCTCTTGAGGATTGGGTGAGAAAACATGAAGATTTATCTTAGTGGTGATGATGGATTCTTGGATAAAAGATCGTTCTTGATATATTTCACTATCGAAAATTGATCTTCAATAGCGAATGATCCAATTACTCGGTAGGACACATTATTTTGAATTTCATTCCCCATTATTAGATTCAATGATGAAGGTGGAAAAACCAAAGAATAAGATGATACAAAATTTGATCATTCCTTGTGGGATAGGTTATAATCTACGAGATTCACAAGGGTTGATTAATGAAAATTTATTTTGATTTTTTGATTATTCTTATGTGAATACAGTGAGTCTAGAATTAACAATGGTCAAGGTTCATTCCTCATATTTGTTCCTTGAGTTTTATCTCCCCCAATTTCTATGATTTTTCATCATTCTTCATCACGTTTATGAATTAATTATCATTGCACCGTCATTACATGGTGAAACGTTCCGAAATTTATGATTTGTCCTCAGGACAACCTAATGGGGGTGAGGCAATGTTGGAGTCATATGAATCAAAAAAGTATACTATAAACCGTTATTCAAGAAATTTGCATTGATATAAAAAGAAACTGATATCCGAGATGATTTATGGAATGAAACATATTGATTTGATGTTATGGTGTTGAGAAGTCATTTGATATGATGTTTTAAGGTGAACATACCACCATAGAAGAACCTGAGATATCGACAGAGCTGTGAGATTGAAGAAACAATAATTCAAGAATAACCTATGAGCACATCATATAACATGGTGTTACATGTTGTGTCCCCTATATATTGGTTGATAGGGTTTTAGGGGAAAGTTAAATGAAACATGGAGTGTGACCCTTTCACAAAATGTGCAGGCCATTATTAGAGACTCTTTGTATATCATAGGATATACAAAGACATGAGATGATGTACATGAGTTTCTTACATGGTTTGTACCCTACCACCTGACTTCTCCTAGTCCATGTACATAGACTAACATGTGTGCTAGAACATGGGAAATGACACATGAGTTGACATCGTGTACAAGCACATAGCAAGAGTACATGGGTGGACCCCAAAGGGAATGATGTATCGTGTGACTCCTTCTACATGGTGTGTACCAATATTCTACATGACAGGTTGTTATGACACATGAATTTATACACGAGAAGCACCTGAGGTTAAGGGACATGATTCGTGACCCAACTAAATTCCATGTATCACTATATAAATGGATTTATTATCTTGTCCTATATATCATGGAACCATTTTGTTAGGGTTTGTTCCATTATTCGTTCATTGAAGGTAGGTATGAATCATTTCCCATGTATTATAATATAATATATTAAACATTAAATTATGGATATTGTTGTTTTATAACTCCTAAGAGGTTCGGATAAGGATCCTCTATCCATTCTTTATTACCTAGGTCGAGTATTTAGTATTGATGTGACCAACATCAATAGGCATTGAACCTCTACTTATCATGTTCATCCAGATGGAGTTGTTGGTATCACCCCATGGACAAGATTTGATCCAAATATATGGTATAATATTTCACTTTAGATCTATTAGCATTTCACTCCAACTACTGTTCTAGATGAATTGTACTTCTCAAATGGGCATCATCAGTGCTATCAAACTAAGGAGTTTGTTCTCCTAGATAAGTGCTTCGTGGAATATTTACGTTTGATCCCTAGGATTGGTTTTTGGTATTGTTGAATTACATATAGAATTTATTTATTGGATTTAGTATATCAATATATTTTTGTTATATGTGTTGTTGAAATATAATGTGTATAGATGATTGTACCTATTTCAGGTGTATTTCTTTGTGGTGACGGGGTGTCATATTCAGTATTGTTGTTCTCACCCAGGCATCGTCTTTTCTGGAACATGTCATGTATTGTGCAGACAAGTGACCCATTAATGGGGTTCTAGGTGCAATAGGACAAGCTATTTCTTTGGGAGATCAGGCAGTCCAAGGTACTCTTACTACAAAAGGTAGTAGTCCCAACACCTTTTGTTTACAAGTTTTACTAGTGGTTACAATCTTTTTTGGTGGGATTGAATTCAATCCCAGTATACATTAAAACACTTTACATTCCAATCATACAATAGTTGGAATGTATTAGTATGCATTCATTTGGTTTTTAGTGATTTTTACATTTCATAATTGCGTGGTCATGGAGATGTGTGCATGTGTACATGTATATAAATAATGTCTCCCATGTAAGTGACACGCCTACTGGGTACTAGTCACTGGCCCCTGGCCTATTGGATGTGTTCATGGAGAGTCACGAAACATGACCCAGTAGTACGGGATGTGACTGAGAGTTTCATACATGCTCTATGTTCAGAACTATTCTCATATGATTCACTTGCACAATCAGAAAGGAAACTCAAGGATGTGTTTTTAAAGACGAGGGTTGTAAACTCCGGGTTATTCTTATTGGTATAAATTATAAAAAATTTCCATAAAAATTATTATATTTTTGTTTCATTGGGTTGTACCTTGATTGAGGATCCTTAAATGTAATTTAGAGTACTTCTAGGAGGAAGAAACAACATCAGGTAGAGTCCATGGGAATGTTAATGATACACAAAAACAATGGTGTAGATATGTTATTTATATCTTCAGTGGAAACAAGAGCCCCCATGAAAAGGGAATATTTGAACTAAATCTCATATTTACACCATAAATACATTGGGTCTTATAAAATAAAAAAATCACGGTATATTGTAAATTCTTTATTGACACTATTAACCACTCATGTGGGGTTAGAATAACAAATAAGAAATCCCATTTCTACAACTAAATATGTTTTAACAATTTTCTTCCTCTGAAGACATTCCCTCACACATCAACATCATCGATGATGTTCTATTATAAATAATGTCTTATTTGGATATACTTCTATCAGACTTCAACATGAATGCTATCAATCACATTGGATTACGATCGGTATGGTAAAAAGTTATCATATTATACCCACAAATTGCATTTTTATTAAAATACCAAAAGCAAACATGCCTTTAGTCAGGTAAACAAACATTTAAGGTGGTCTAAAATAGTGAAGACCAAGTTGATCGCCCTTAATCAACCCCACTCCTTCCAGTTCAATCTAATGAATACTATGAAAACAAACCACATTATTACCTTGATCTCCCACCCTCAAGGATGAAAAGTAGTCTGCCACTTTATTACCTTCACACCAAGTATGAGAAAGATGAATCTTCTTTCTTTCAATCCACCTCATGCACTTTCTAATAAGATAAAAAAACGACCAGGGAGCAGAAATCTTACCCTCCACGAGGTTTAGAATAATCATCGAATCAGTTTCAATTTGAGTAATAGAAATGTTTCATTGATCACAAAACATAATCCCCATGTTCATAGCCTCAGCCTCAGCTTGAATGGAATTTCCACTCCCATAATCTGCAGAAAAAGAAAGAAAAATACTTCCATTTCCATCACGTACAACACCACCTCCCTGAATACCGTAGTCAACACAACAACCATCGATATTCAGTTTAAGACCCATGTTAGACGGACACCATCTCACCCAGTTTCCTTTCCTCATAAGATCTGGATGAAGCATTACTGGATAGATAAACCTCTAGGAAGGAGTATCACTTGAAATACCAGAATTTCGAACCCATTCAAGTAGAAGAATTCTAGTTCTCACAACAACCAGCCTTTTTGAATAATGTATATCCTCAAAGAGAGCTTTATTCCTTACATTCCAATGGCACCAACACCCTGCACTCAAAATCATGGATCTAGCTTTTCTTTCAGAACCTCCAATATTCAAATTATGAAACCACATTTCCAGAAAAGAGGTTCTAGCAGGTAATGATTCTGAAAACTTAGTAAAACCACCAAAAAAGATCCATACAACCAAGCGCCAATCACTCTCATAAAACAAATGATTGGAATCTTCCTCCATATGATTACTACAACAATGACATTTGGACGCCTGGTAAATACCCCTTCTTTTCACATTATCATCTATTAAAATAGCCTGATTTCTAATTATCAAAACAAGGAAATTGAATTTATGGGGAATACTTTTACACCATACTATATCATTCCATAAATTTTGTTGTTCCTGTTGAAAAGAAATATTCCGAAACTCTTTAGAAGAAAAAATTCCAGAATTTGACTGAGTAAAAACACATCTATCCAGACCCATGTTCATATCAATAAGATCAAAATTCGTATTCTATTCCATATCTAGAACAACATTAATAAAATTGGGGTAACTATAAGCTTCCCTGAAGGAAATCATTGGAGCTGGATAGCCTGGAAAACCAATAACAAATCCAGCCCAATTACACATCCAGAAAGATAACTCTCTCCTTCCTATAATCCAGCATGAGTGTTGGAAAATGATTGGAAAAAAAATCCGAATTAAATCCCAGAAAGGAGAACCACTACTGATGTCCTCCCTATATTTTTCATCCTGCAAAGTCATAATTATTCCCTAAAGAGTGCAGCCCTTACCAACTTCCCATGCTAGCTTCGCATGAAGACAATTAATAGTATCCCCAAGACATCTGATATTTGCACCACCTTCCTGATAAGGTCTATCCACTTCTTCCCATGAAGCCCAATGGAATTTCCCCTCCAGATGAGAATCCCAAATAAAATTATGCAGAACCATATCAATAGAAAAAATAACCCCCATCGGCACATTACACGCTGAATGAACATGAATCGGAATATCTGTTAACACGATGTTGATTATGGAAATCCTTCCACCAAAAGATAGAAACCTGTTCTTCCAGTCAAGAACACATCTCAGGATTTTATTAACAATATTATCAAAATCACTAATACGAATACGACCAGGAGATAGAGGAGAACCAAGATAATTCAATGGAAAATAACCTTTCTGCATATTCAACAGTCTAGAGATAGCAATAGCCTGATTGTAACAACATTTTATGGAAAGGTAAAAACTGCTCTTCTCCCTATTAATCGATTGACCACTCCATATACAGTATTCATCCAGCACTTTCATCAAACCTCCAAAGGATGTAACAATTGCATAAATGAATAAAATAGTATCATCCGCAAACATTAGATAAGAAATTGGTGTCTATCCCATTTTTATCCAAAAAGGTAGAATATTAACCATAGAAATCTTTTTCATGATAAGACGACTCAAAGAATCCTGCATGAGAATAAAAAGGGTCGGAAAGATAGGGTCCCCCTGTCTTAGACCCTGAGCTGTCTTAAAGAAACCATGAGTTTTTTCCATATATGAGACGGACATCCAGGCTAAACTTAAACAACGAAACAGAATGTCAACATCCCTTGAAGATAAACCCATACCTCTATGAATTCTGATGATGAACCCCCATTCCATCCTATCCTAATCATTACTCATATACAGTTTCAAAGTCATATTTGACCCATGAAATTTATGATTAATGTAATGTATCATCTCATGAGCCAACGCAACCGCACCCTGAATTGATCGACCTCGCACAAAACAATTCTCCTCAAGAGAAATACAATGAGAAACATGACCAGACAGGCGTAAGTTAATGATGTTGGGCAGAACTTTGTACAGAAAATTACACATACACATTGTCCTATAATCACCAATAGAAGAAGGGTTTCTAATTTTTGGAATCATAACCTAGGTAGTAGCACCATCCACCCGTGGTATAAACCCCCCTCGAAAGAAATCCTGAATGGTGAAAATTACATCATCTTTGATCACCACCCATGCCCCTCTATAGAACGCCCTTGGAAAACCATCCGTACCTGGAGAACTATCCAGATTCAGCTTCATCGTAGATTTATATATCTCGTTCTCATCAGGTATAGCTACAAGCATATCATTATCCAGACCAGACATCATATTCAGAATCACATCAAACAGTTCTGCATTCCCACAAGGATAACCATTAACCATATATGGATTAGTTTTAGCAAGAAGGTTCTTATAGAAGGAAACATCCTAGGAACCAATCACATCCCTATCACCTGATAAGGACCCATCCTCCAAAATAATGTTCAGATTAACCCACATTTTTTTCCTTAATACAAGTATGGAAATAGGCAGTGTTTTTATCACCTCCATGAAGCCATCTAACTCAAGATTTCTCACTGGCAATACTATCATGTTTCAGAATGACCTCTTTTAAGACATTTTTCTTACTCAAAAGATCATCATAAACCTCATCACTCCATTTGTCATCCAAGGATTTTTCCAAAATCTCAACATTCTGTTTAAGGGAATCCAAATCTTGATCCACAGAAGGTATGTTTTTTGCCCAGACATGAATCTTTTTCTTAAGTTCTCAATTTTTTATGAAAGGCAACCCAAGCATAACCCTTCACTTCTTCCTTCCAAGAATCTTTAACAAGATGATGATAATCATACCTCTCCTCCGAATATTCACAGAACCGAAGACATTCCCCATAACTCTGTCTGGAAGATAAACATTGGAGGAGAGGGGAATGATCTGAAATCCCTCGAACAAGATGCTCATCTTTTGTATTAGGAAATTGGGAAACTGCATGCAAATTTTCCAAACACCAATCAAGACGATTCCAAGAACACGCATTCCCTTTAGGATTATTAAACCACGTCAAACAGTCCCCAAAGAAACCCATATCGCTAAGACCTCTCCTAGACATAAATGGTACAAAACTTCTTCTAGTTGTACGAGGAAAAACACCTCGACCATTTTTCTCACCAGGTTCAGAAATAATTTTAAAATCTCTACCAACAATCCAAGGAAGCCCCTCTGAATCAAAACAATCCAAATTTTACCATAGAACTTCCCTCCTCTGAGAATCACAACTCCCATAAACAAAGGACACAAAAAACTCATCAATAAAATTATTAATCTTCACAGTACGATATTGATCACCTGCCTTAACTAAGACAACATACACATCATTGTTCCAGAAAACCCAAAAATATTTGTTATCCGGCTCTACATGCTGCCCAGAATGCATAGTTATTTTATGATTAAACTCACCAATTCTGTCTGAATTCTCTTTTTGTTCAGGAATAGCAATAACACACACCTTATGTTTCTTAATCTCAGTTACTCAAAATTTGGATTTTACTCGTGCACTGATGCCATGAGCATTCCATATGATAATAGGAATCCTTAAAATGAACTAAGCCTTGTTTTGGCCTCAGGCAACTTGGTCGGACTAGAACATGAATCCAAAATCTTTTTAATATGACGATGTTTCGCCCTGGTTACTACTCCAGTATCTGGATATATATTAGCCTCAACAGGAAGATCCAAAGGCAGACCACCCCAACCACCACCCCCTCTTCCATTATACACAAGTTTAATAATACCCTTTATAAACAAATCAAATCTTACGAATACACCCACGTCCCCTAGAGATGAAGACTCATATCTTTCCCATTCAACAAAAAATGGTTTTCTAAGTACATAATTGGACTTTCCTAAATCCATTTCATCCTAACCCAAAACATCTGACATTGAGGATTCTAGCAAAAAATCTGGACATAAAAAACTCAACAGACCAGTAAAGGGAGAACACCGTTTGGCTGAACCCTTGAAAAACATACTAATTATTGGTATACTCAGAACCATATCAATACTCATCATAGAAAAAGTATGTTCATAAGAAACCCAATTTGGTAAAACACTAATACTAAAACAAAAAAACAGACTTTCCAGGATCATAACAGCTATTAAAATCTCACATATCCATATTACAATCAAAAGAATCAGCATTATATAGGAATACCTATCCTGAATCATTAATATCAGGTAGAAAACACTTATCATTAAAAACATCATCCAAACCCTCGTCCTTTTTGAAGAATTTTTGATAATGCAACCCATCATGCTTATATATTGTGAAATTCTATATTGAATGCCCTTTAATACAACAACGAGAGCAATACCTAGGAAAGACCAGATAGAAGATGCTCTGTTTCCATGAAAAGGACCCCCTGACCATCATGGAGACCACTTCCAAAATAGGCATGGATAGATCTAATTCAACACAGATCCTGACATTATATACATCCGCACGCCCCCATGGAATTCCATCAACACAAAAACATCTCCCAAGGGAATCTCCAATATATTTAAGGAAAGGAACATTATTCATGGGTAAAGGCAGACCCGATAAAGAAATCCATACCGCTGCAAAAGAATCTTCTTTCCCCCTGTGAGCATCAAGATACCACCGTGACAGATTGAATCTCCAACAACCCATGTTTCCGGAAGAGTTACACAAAGCATTCATAAAATCTTCTATGGATACAAAGGAGAGACAAAAAGAAGAGCGATGAAGAGGAAAAACCTCGACCGGTGATGAAAGACCCCAAGATTCAACAAATTTCATGAATATCGCAATCAGAGGATTTACTACCCCAAATCGCGCAACGAGAGTCCATCATAAATAATCCAAATCTTCATCATAAACCTTTGCAGGAAATTCCACAGTAAACAAAGAATCATTTCAACAAAATGAAGAAGAAAACGAATTTCTCCTCGGGGAAACGTGCAAACCCGAATCTGGATATGAATCCCAAAGAACCTCTCTGAATGATTTAAACAAACCCGAAGCAGGAGCACCTTCAACAGACCTTGGAAAACCAAAACCAGAAGACGATGGACCAGGATCCCCAGGATGAGAATCCCCAGTCGAATGAGAAACCGATGAAGCACCAGAAGTAGAACCCAAAGCCGGTGCGTAAGGTGCATTCTTTTTTGAGAAAACCATTCCGCAAAAACACCCTCCAACTCCATAACTTTTACAAGTTCATGTAAAAATTCATCATATTTCATTATTTGTTAACCTATCCATATGGAATACGAAATATTTTAATTAAACTAAAACTATTTATAGGTTATTCATCTATAGAATTGGTTTTTATAATTTTATCACCAGTTAATGACTGATAATGAACAAATGGTTTACTAATCATTTATGGGAGTGGGTAAATTCATGTTCCCTAAAATATTGTGTAACCCCCTAACCCTAGTTACCCAGAATCGGTTTATTATTACATAACATTGACTTGATCACAAACGATCAAGTATCGAAATACCAATTAGTTTAACATCCTTGGAAGTACTAGATACATTTATAAAGTATATATTAAATCATAAAATGAAAACTACAACAACATTGTTTCCATGGAAAACATTGAAATAACATAGACTATCCCTGCAAGTCAGTCATAATATACTTATTCACATCCTGTGAAAAATAAAACATAGAAAGGGGTGAGCTCAAATACTAAGTAAGGATAATAAAATAGATGAAAATTTCATAAATAAGAATAAATACTTAAGGCAATGTATAAAACTAAAACAAAAGATATTTCAACATAAGATTCATCATAATATGGAAAATATATTTCAAAATAATGATATTTACTTACTAACATGGATATTCTACTACTCAAATAATCACATGCAATATCAATAGCCACATTAATAATGATGGAATACATAATGTCATACTTTCATAAACACATAGTCAAGGCCTTGTTCCAAGACTACAATAAGATTTTTTCAAGGCCTTGTTCCAAGACACTAGTTTGTCTCATGAGAACTATCGATGCATCGAGGAGATATAGAGGGATCCACCCATCACTTACTATGTCCAATGCATTTCTCATATGAAAAGGTTTAAACATAACATAAACATTTGTATTAAAACTCGCATAAAAAATGTCAATACTTTATCCATAAACCATGAATGTTATAAAAATAACACATCCACAGTCAAAAATATCACAAAACCTTCAATACAATGTGGAAGATTTGTATCATAATAAATCAACTTCAAACATGTTTAAAATGAGTCAAAGGATGTTGATATACATGAACATGATTTGTAAAATTCATTTTGAGAAATATCCCTTTTTCATAAAAACATTTAAAATTATCCCAATTTAAGAAAATAAGACATTTAAAGACATTTTTTAATAAATGTGTCCCATTCCACTTTGTAACTTTTGAAAGGAATTAACAATTGAAGAAACATTCATGTCCATATAATTAAATCCTTGAAACCCATTTTGAAAACATGGACATTAATGAGATTGATTTAGAAGAATAAATATTTAAAACATTTAAAATGATGTTTTAGAAAAAAATTCCCTTAAAACTAATCCCATTGAAAAATCTTTTTTGAAAGACGAACATGGAAAAAAATATATCCTAGTAGATACTAATTTAATAACAAGCTCATATAATAAAGAGATTGTGAAATTAACTCTTACATTGTACTTTTCCATGGTCAAGGGTACGTTAATAGGTTTTATAATGGTGAAATGATTGTTATTAAATTATAAAAGAATTATAGAAATTAATATGACATCATATATGATATTTTAATATCTCTTTTTTAATAATATTTTAGTATTATCGTCGCTTCGGGTGTTAACTGATTCGTTTTCCTTTATATGAATTGTTACTTAAGTAATGTTTTCTATGGATAGGATGTATATTTTTAATATTCAGAATTATATTATGTCATTAATAATTATTTATAATCATATAATGAAAATTATTCTTCAATGGATACGATGGGGAATGAATCTCATCTCGTTCGTGGAGACGGTAATCTGTACGTACACAGGAGCGAGAATATCAAACTTTTGATATTAAAATAATATATAATTGGATGTAATATCATATATACAGAATAATTATCATGTTATATTTATTATTTACATCAATTAAACATCATTATTATACCCATCTAAATAATAATTTATTGAATAACTATTACACCACGACGTGGAGACGGTAAGCTGTACATACGCAGGTATGGTGACATGTCATTAAAAGGATGGATAGAATAATGAATATGGTTATACCATATTAATAATAACATCACATTATATGAATGATACTAGGGTAATTATTTTATGAGGGATACAATAAATAAAGATGAAGTGGAAGAAGAAAGGATCTTGAAAGATGTGATGAAATATTTACATCTTCTTCGGGTTTTTCATTTTGGTTTGATCTAAAAGGATCTTTAGGTTGGTTTTATGACTAATGGAGGGACTCTATAAAGAAGTTAGGACACTTTAGAGGGTATTTGGTTAGGGTATGGATGAGAGAAAGGGATTTTAAGGTGTGAATTTGAGAGAAGGGTGAGAGCTGTTTTATAAGAGGGGTGAGGGGAACCTTTGTAAAAGCTTGAAATATTATTTTATAATAAAATAATTCTCGATTATGAATTGATAAAAAATTAATTATTTAAAGGATAAGGTAGGGATAGGTCTAAAACCACTCAAACAATAGGTTTTATATAGATTTGGGTCATTATATTTTCATTATCTTTTATATTTAACTCTTAGTTAAATAGTTCGACATTTACCATTTCTCTTTATATTTTTATATTATATGGTTAATAAACATACTATAAAATTAAAAGAGAACATAAAGTTTGTTAATTAATGAAATATATAATTTTATTTAATATATTTGGATGAACCATATATTTTTATGAATAAAATATCAATTAATAATAATGTACTTGTTTTAAAAACTCTTTTATGTCAATTTTGACGCTATTTGGTATTTTGTTTTTGATAAATTTATAACAGCATAATTACTTCAAAAAAAATTCATCTATCCAACTCTAACTTTTGATATTATGATACAAAATTAGTGTAATTCATAAATAGTGTCAAATTACATTTACTTGGATAATTGTAATATCAATTATTTTAATCTTTTATTATTATGGTAATTACTACATCATCATTGTGTCATAAATAAATCTAATTATTGAACGTATAAAAAATATAAATAAATTAACATTATGTAGGAAATAGTTTAATAATTCTAATGAATATTTATAGTTGAATTTTTTTATTATTTATAACCCTATATTAAAAATGTTTTAGTTATTAAACATTGATTTTTACACTTTTAACGCTTCTTTAAATAAAATAATAATAAAGGTCCTAATCGAATCAAAGTGGATCTAAAGGATCATATTTTATTCGTAATGTTTTTTTTGGTCGAATTAAACTTATCCAATAGAATTTTTACACGTGTTAGTATAATAATAATATCATTTTTACTCTTAATTACCCTATTTACTTTTAACTCTGGTATATAAAAGAAAAAAGTTACTATTCACAAAAAAGTATTTTTATCTTATTGAACAACATATTATTTACTGAAATCAACCATGTATCTCATATTTCTGAAATTAAACTCATAGAAGTGGTAAAATTATGTTTTATGTAAATTTGAAAATTCTCATAGGGGGTGGGTAAAAGACAGTAAAAAGTATAATAAAATTTTACACATCTAATTGTATTATAAAATGAATTCCAAAGAATTAGATTGAAATAATATTGTTATTATGTATCTATTTTGCCTTAAAATAAATTCTAATAAAATATTTAATTATTTAAATTAAAAGTTGGTTTTAAACAATAACGTGGGGTTTTTCACTATTCATCAAAAAATGTAAGTTTTCAGAAATATACCAAAAATTCCCCCGAAGATAATTTTGATATTCAGAATTCAAAAATTAATTCTATTTTACCCATTTAAAAAATAGATGTCTCGTTAATTAATTTAAAATTAATTCCCGTTGTCAAAACCAAAAAGCATATTTTTAAGAAATAATAACTATAAAAAGATTGGCATTTCCTTATGTCCAGTTTAAATGTGAAATTATGTCCAATGACCAACATTAGATTAAATGGTAAAAATATAATCTAATAATACTTAAAAACCACTCAATAGTATAATTTAGTACTCTAAATTATTTTTATTAAAAAAAATTTAATTAAAATTTATTATTTTTCACTATTCACCCAAATATGAATGTTATCCGAAAAACACCAAAAATTATTTGAAATAAAATTATTATGTCCCAATTTAATGAATAAGATTAGTTTGTCAAATTTTATATATAAAAGTCTCAAATATTGGATTTAAAAATGGTTCTCCATTAAAAGGCGGTAAAATTTCATTTTTGAAAAATTCTTATTTTATCTAAAAAACTGAATTTGTACTTACATTATTTTTTAGAAACTCATAATATGGATTCTAAAATTATAAGGATTATTTTAAGTTTAAAATTCTGTTATAACTATTCATAACTACTTATGCACGGCTAGTTTGGTAAGTCGTGGTAAGCTTGAACTCGGTGTTGCATGTAGTGCAAGTTATTGAATTACTTCAAAGAAATAACATACTATGAAATCATGGGGTGTTACATTCATCCCTCTTTCAATAAATTGTGTCCTCACAATTTGAAATTTTTCTTCAAAAATTAGAGGCTGAAAATATAAAATACCTTTGTGGGAAAAACCACATCGGAAATTGGGTTAATAAAATTTAGTTATAATAATAGGAAAAGGGAAATGAAAGGTTCACCACCAAATTATGATATCAATTAAGAGAAAATTGGTGGCAATTAGTGAAACATAATCAGAGGAAAATTTAAATATTTATAGGGAGTTATTGAGGTAATCAATCACAAGGAAGTGTAAAATTGAGGACCTCAAATCCATTAATCTATGATGATTTAAAATACCATCAGTTCAAAAAAACATAAGGAATTAGGATAACACATTTTTGGTTTTAAGATCCCTTCCCTAAAGTTTATGAATTAATTTATCCATAAAATAAAAGTAATATATATATATATATACTTGACAATTAGAGTTTCATCCTTCATATAATTCCTACCACAAACACATCTTTCACTCCCAAAGATTGCAGAAAAATATTCTATTTATCTTAATCGTATGGGGTCCCAAAAATAATGAATTTATAAATCACATATATGACCGTTAAAAAAGAAACTACATTATCAAATCCATGATATCACATAGGCCTATGGTAGGTGATGCACCCTTGTCGCCCTTCGGTTTTGGGTACAAGTCCTGTGGCCTTGCCAGACACAACCGGTTGTCTCCTGACCTCTGGGTTTTCGTTTTTATAAAATTCCAAAAATAAACATAACAATAGATTATAATTTCAAACTTAATCCATTCCATCCTTTAGACATATCTAAAATAATTCTATCCAAAATCACAGTTCAAAATTTATAAGAAATATAATCACAATGAAGATCCTTTTTTCCACAAAAAAAACATGTGAACACCTTCATCGTGTATTCTTTTGAAACATGGTACACCGTGAATTACCATAAAACCATATTGATTACATTAATGCTCCATTATTATTTATATAATACTAGATAACTTCCTTAAATCCAAAAATTTTGAATATTCCAAAAATGATGAAATAAACAAACTATTAATCAATTCCAAAGAAGTCAAAAATATCAAATATAATTTATCCAAATCAACCATCTCTTATTCCAAAATCACTAACTCATTATTAGGACCATATTAAATATTTCCTTTCCTTCAACCATGTATTACCCAAATAAGTGTATCTTATTCTTAAGTCACTATTCATAGAACCATATAATCTCAAATCCATA
The DNA here is from genome assembly GCA_963277665.1 of Viscum album. Taxonomy (NCBI): domain Eukaryota; kingdom Viridiplantae; phylum Streptophyta; class Magnoliopsida; order Santalales; family Viscaceae; genus Viscum; species Viscum album. The sequence continues at coordinate 606,189,757 of OY728129.1, read as the reverse complement.
ATAAAATAGTACTGGAGTACAATCCTTATTTATCTCTATAATTCATATTACCATTATATTGTTGATACAAAATTCAAATGAAATAATTATATAATAATAACATAATAACACTATTCATTCATCTTCATCTGAGGTAGTATCATAACATAATTATTATCATTTGCAGTATAATCTGATGACTGGGAAATTGATTAGAGTAGTGTCACAATGCCTTTCTATTGAAGAATTTTAAATTTAAATCCTTTTTCTTACCCTTGAAATCACATACTTTGTGTCCCTTTTCTCCACAATTATGGTAATCTCCCATTCCCTTTAATAATTTATCAAGGTTATTCTTTCCACATTTATCACATAAGGGAAAATCCTTTTTTCCCCTCTTCCCTTTATCTATCTTTCTCTCTACCATCCTTTTCTTCTCTTGCTTCCCTTCAAAGACATAGGACTCATATAATTCTTTACTTATCTTATTAACTCATGATATTATTTCATCATTTGTTGAGAATACATGGGAGACTATTTCCCTTCTAAATGTTGGCTTACTACCATATATGATATCATCCTTATTACACTTTGGATCATACGTATTACTGGCGTTATCATTCCTTCTATTGGGCACCATTTCTATACAATGGCATACACTAGGTGAGTTTATGAATTGCAATGAATAATTCCAAACTTGTAAAATACCTAATTTAAATTGAACATTTTGTGGATTTAATCCATAATCATAAAAATATTTTCATTGAAGAAGTATATAATCATAAACCCTTGATAATTGTTTGTAATGAAAATGAGAATTATCCTAAGTATATCCCCCAATAGTGTAGTAACTAAGAGTGAATCAAGTATCATTTTCGTGCACCAGTTCACGTTCTAGTCTAGCTTAGAGTAGTGTTTTCAGGTTTTTACCCCTAGGTACATCTGTACCAGGTCCACCTCTACCTGCTCGTATCCAGACAGGGATTTATTTCTTGGAAAACTCACTAAATATCTACCATAACAAAATATTAAAAATTTATTTTATACTAATACTCAATGTATATATTAGGGCTTTGTTCTCCAATCAATCTTTATCTAAATATGCATTCCATGGTTTTTACAAAACTTCCTCTAATACAAACTGTAACGCCCCGACCCTAGTTACCCAGTGTCGGTGCATTATTACATAACCTTGGAATGATAAAAAAAGATCATTTCTCGAAGGACCGATTAGTTTAGTAGCATTAGAAGTACTAGATATATTCATAAGGTTTACAGTACATCATAAAATCGAAAACTACAACAACACTATTTCCATGGACAACATTGAGATACCATAGACTATCCCTATAGGTCAGTCATAATATACTTCTTCGCATCCTGGTTCAAATAAAACATAGAAAGGGGTGAGCTAAAATTTTCAGTAAGGATAAAAAGATAGAGGAAACATTCGTAAATAAGCATAAACACTTCATTCAATGTATATAACTACAACAAAAGCATTTTCAACATAAAATTCATCATAATATGGAAAATATAAATCAAAATAATGACATTTACTTACTCACATGGATATTATACTAGTCGAACAATCACATGAAATATCAATAGCCACTTTCAAAATGATGGAATGCATAATGCCATACTTTCATAACCACATAGTCAAGGCCTTGTTCCAAGACTACAAATAAGATTTTTTCAAGTCCTTGTTCCAAGACAATAGTTTGTCTCATGAGACCAACCGATGCATCGAGGAGCTATAGCAGGCTCCACCCATCACTTACTAAGTCCAATGAATTCCTCGTATGAAAAGGTTTAAATATAACACAAACATTCGTATTAAAACTAGCATATGAAATGTAAATAATTTATCCCTAAATAATGGATGGTATTAAAATAATACACCCACAGTCAAACATATCACAAAACATTCAATACATTATGGAAGATTTGTATAATAATAAATCAACTTCAAACAAGTTTAAAATACATCAAAGTATGTTTATATAGTTTTAAATGATTTATGATACTCTTTGTGAGAAATATCCCATTTTCATAAATACAGATAAAAGACACACAATTTAGAATGGAAGACATTTAAAGACATTTTTTTATCAAATTTTCCCATACCACATTGAATCTTTTGAAAGGAATTAACATTTAAAAAACATTCTTGTCTATATAAATAATTCCTTAAAAACCATTTTGAAAAAATGGACATTAATGAGAAAGCATTAGAAGAATAAATATTTAATACATTTAAAATGATGTTTTAGTAAAAAAGTCCCTAAAAAGGAATCCCTTTAAAAACGCTTTTATAAAACATGGACATGGATAAAAAAATATGTCCCAATAGATAATTACGTAAAAACAACCTTGGATAATAAAGAGATTGTGAAATTAATCCTTACCTTTTACTTTTTATTTGTCTAGGGTATAATAAATTCTGATAGAATGGTGAAGTAATTGTTATTAAATTATACAAGAATCATATACACTAATATGATATCATATATGATATTTTTAATATTTCATTGTTAATAATATTTTAGTATTATCTTCGTTTCAGTTGTTAACTGATTCATTTTCCTTTTTATGCTTTGTTACGTAAGTGATCTATGTTATGGATATGATTTATCGTATTCTTATTCAGAATTATATTAGGTCTTTAAACATTGTTCTTAATAATCTAATGAAAATTAGTCTTTAATGGATACAATGGGGAATGAATCTCATCACGTTCATGGAGACAGTAATCCGTACGTACACACGGGTGACAATGTCATTATTTTGATATTGAAATAATATATAAGTGGATGGTATATCATATATACATAATAATTATCATGTTATATTTATTATTTACATCTAATACACATCATTATTATACCCATCCAAATAATAATGTATTGAATAACAATTAAACCACGACGTGGAGACGGTAAGCCGTACGTAGGCATTTATAGTGACATGTCATTCCAAGGATGGATAGAATAATGAATATTGTTGTACCATATATATAATAACATCCCAGTATATAGAAGAAACTGGATTTATTATTTTAGAATTGAAACAACAATGAAATAGGAAGCGGAAGAAGAAACGAACTTCAAAGAGATGATGAAATATTTACCTCCTCTTTGGGTTCTTCCTTTTGATTTGATAAAAAGGGATCCATAGGATGGATTTCTGACTAAAGGAAGGACTCTAAGATTAAGGTGGTACAGTTGAGAGAGTATTTTTTAAGGTTTTTTCCAAGACAAATAAATTTTATGGTTATAATTAGATAGAAGGGGGAGTTCCCTTTTATAAGAGGGGTAAGGGGCACCATAGGAAAATCTAGAAGTATTATTTTATAATTATAAAATTTTCGGCTTCTAATGGCTCCAAAATGAATTATTTAAAAGCTAATTTGGGGATGAGTCAAAAAACAGAAAACCAATAGGTTTTAGACAGGTTTGGTCAATTATATTAACTTTATATTTTAGATTTAACTCTTAGTTAAATAGTTTGACATTTATCATGTCTCTTTGTATTTTTTTATTATATGGTCTATAAACATTATATAAACTTCCAAAAGAACCTAAAGTGGTTTATTAATGACATATATAATATTTTTAACACCTTTGGACAAACCTAATATTTTTAGTAACAGAATATCAATTAACAATATAATATTTGTTTTATAAATGCTATTATGTAAATTTTGACACTATTTGGTATTTTGTTCTTGAAAAATTTATAACAGAATTATTACATCGAAAAAATTCATCTAAGAAACCCTAAAATGTCATATTGACCTAGAAAATTTGTGGAATTCATAAAAATTCTCAAATTACATTTATTTGGATATTTATAATATCAATTATTTTAATCATTTATTAATACGGTAATTACTGAATCATCATTGTGTCATGAATAAATTTAATTATTGAAAGTCTAAAAAATATAAATAAACTACCATTATGTAGGTAATATTTTTATATTTCTAATGAATATTTATAGTCTAATTTATCTTATGTATAACCTTATATTAAATATTTTTTAGTTATTAAACATTGATTTTAACACTTTCAACTCTTCTTTAAATAAAATAATTATAAATGTCCTAATCTAATCCAAGTGGACCTAAAAGATCATATTTTATTCTTAAGGTTGTTTTTGTTCTAATTACACTTATCCAATAGAATTAGGACTTGTGTTAGGGTGAAAATAATATCATTTATACCCTTAATTACCCTATTTTCTTTTAAAGGAGGTAAATAAAAGTAAAAATTTATTATTTACCAAATAATATTTTTATCTTATTGAACCAAATTTTACATATTGATAGAAGTTGTAAAATTATGATTTATTTAAATTTTAAAATGCTCCTAGGGGGTGGTTAAAAGACAGTGAGACGTTCAATACAAGTTTACACATCTAATTTTATTATAAAAAAATTCCAATGAATTCCATTGAACTATTATTTTTATTATGTATCTATTTTGACTTAAAATAAATTCAAATGAAATAATTAATTATTTAAATTAAATGTCGGTGTTAAACAATAATGTTGTTTTTTTACAATTCATCAAAAATTGAATGTATTTAGAAAAATACCAAAAATTCACCCATGGATAATTTTGATATTACAAATTCAAAAATGAATTCTATTTTACCCATTTCTAAATATAGTAGTTTCATAAACTAATTTAATATTAATTCATGTTGTCAAAATAAAAATTCTTATTTTTATGATATAATAATTATCAAAATATTGACACTTGTTTATGTCTAGTTTAAATGTGAAATTACGTCCAATGACCAATATTGGATTAAATGGTAAAAATATAATCTAATTATACTTAAAAACCACTCAATAATATAATTTATTACTATAAATTATTTTGATTAAAAAAGTTGTTTTTAATTAAAATTTAAAAAAATCACTATTCACCCAAATATGAAAGTTATCAGGAAAACACAAAAAATTTATTGAAATCAAATTATTATGTCCCGATTCTAAAGAAAATTTTATTTTTTCAAATTTAATATATAAAAGATTCAAATATTCGATTTAAAAAGGGCTCGCCATTAAATGGCGGTAAAATTAAATTTTCTGAAAAATACTTCTTTTATCTGAAAAAATAAATGTGTTCTTACATTATGTCTAGGAATCACATAATATAGATTCTAAAATTATAAGGATTATATAATGTTCAAAATTAGGTTAATATTATTCATAAAAACTTTTGAACGACTAGTTTGGTAAGTCGTGGTGCACATGAACTCGATGTTGTGTGTAGTGCATGTTATTGAATTACTTTGAAAAAATAACATACAATAAAATCTTGGGGTGTTGAATATTGGGTGTTTATCATATGTTTTCATTATATATCATGTTGGACTATCCGATCATTTTTCCTAAAATCAAAAAACCATTATAATTATTGTTTAAATATAATTTAGGAGTGATACAGTTCCCTTATACATGATTGGAGGTTTAATAATGACATCATTATCATTCAATATATGGTATTGGATACGATTATGCTGACTTACCTTAAGTATTGATGACATAATAGAATTCATTTGTATATTTACTATGCTTCGATGTTTTATTTCTGTTGGACTATTATTCTACATTCTGATCATGAGGGTTTAGAGTCATGAGTATACTATCTGAGACAATTTTTACTAGTCCAAAACCACATGCATATGGGGAGGCACACATCAATAAATATTTCCATCCAATTAGGTTAAATGTCAGTTAACCAAAATTAAAACACTAAAATATAGTAGTGTATTTTTCTATATTATTATTTATGAATGATCATTATTTTTAGTACTATTTTTAGGTATAGTAAGGGATAGAGCATGGTAAATGGATTACTGTCCCATATTTTTAAAGGGGATAGATAATAATAGGACAAGACTTTTATTTTTTATTAATTAATTATGATTCCATAGAAAATATGGATTTCTATTCATTTTATTCCCTCAATAAATTTTATAATCCATTTTTATGTGAAATAATAGATAGAGTTAATGCATGGATTCTAGCATGAATGTTTTCTATATGCTTCTTGAAAATGGTTCATATGTGTGGTGAACTTGTGCTTTTGAGAAAGAATCTATTTCATTAGTATCCAATAATTAAATTACACTAGGAGTCTATTCAAAATATTATGAACATGTTTGGAAATTAAATACTTAATTTCATACAAAATAATGGATGGGATAAAAAGTGTTGTTAGTTAGACTCATATGATTGATTTGGAATTTTATTATTTTAATTGGTACGTTTATTTTGACTATTTCATTATAGTATGTTCAATAGTGGTATATTAGATATCAAACTTTTATAATCATTAGTTTTTGGAAAAGGTGATTTTGTGAGAAGTCAAAATATTTTGATGTGGTGAGGTTTAGAATCAGAAATTATATGTGAAGTCAAATATTGGAGAGAACCATTTGAAAAAAAGATAATTTTATGATGCCACATGGGTTTTTCTGCTTATATTTATTTTTCCAGGTGCAATTGTGATTTTTTGTGGTGATACATGCATTAGATCAATATTTTGAGAAATCAATACCTAAATAATTGGCCTTACCTTAAGGAATGCAATTGATAATTTAAATAAAAATCATGAATTACTGAAAGGATTATTGAGATTGAGGAAGGCCTATATTAATGTTTTAATCACACCTAACACTACTATTGGATAATAATAATTATGGTGGGGATATTGAAAGAACCATTGTAATATAGTGTGTTAGGAAATCATAGGAATGATTGAATTTTCAATTAGTAAGGTTGTAAAATTTCATACTAGAATTAAGATATGAATTCCGATTTTTGAAACCCGTAAATAGAAGAATTTAAAAAAATGGATATTGATAGGGGACATAAAGGATTGTGGGAAAATCTGAAGAAGGTTGAGTGGTCAAGATTATAGTATTCGTCCACTGGATTTCGGATTACTGTACCAATTTCACTTCATGGTTATAGAGACAACTATCTAGTTGTTGACTCTGTAATTGATACATGGTTGGTTTATAATGGATTTTATTTAGTTTAATGATTTTAATTTTATATAATGTGCCATTTTCCTTTATAAGTGAAATGGGATATGACAGAATACTATTCAACCAGTGCACCCCCCCCCCCAATTTCCTCCTTGGAACCCCTTTAATAGATGATGTTTTGGTGGTCTTACAACAACATAATGAGGTAATGAAACATATTCAATCTATAATCTTTCTTTATATTCACCTTATCATATTTTTTAGCATTTTGTTTTAGTATTTTATTTTGATTCCTTCAGGGAATGGAAAAAATTTCTTGCAATTATGGGTATTTAATTCTTTATACATAAAATGAAATAATTGATGACATGTGAATCTGATAAATCATTGATTCATAATCGGTACGATTACATGTAAAATTTATAGGGTTTCATATTAAAATAAATTAAATTTCAAATTGTTATGGTATATCGTTTTGGGTATTTTATTCGGTTTTGAGAAATACATATGAGATATGGCCATGTGGTATAGTTTAATGTGGTTCCAATGAAATCGATAAGTTATGTTATAAATTGAGAAGTATTAATAATTTTTTTTAAAATGAATATTTTATTATAAATGGATAAAATTGAATAATTTTTATGCCTTAGGGGGACATAATAATCAAGGACGCCTGAAGTGATCATTTGATCATTTACAATCTTTATTGATCCTAGGAGAGAGCTATTGAGATTTTTAATCAAATGAAATGGGACTCAGAAATGGTAGGTGTTCTGTATGCATCATATCTAGGATAATATAAATTAATTTATAATCATGTGGTATAATTGGCCTCTACAAATTATATGGTGGAACTAATTAAATTTATTAGTGATTTTCAAAAAATAATTAACGGTATGATTTATTTTAATATTTTGTCAAGGGCCCAAAATGACCATCTTGTATTTTATAGAAGTCTCTACTACCAATTTAATATCATATAAAGAGATTATAAATAATTTATAGATTTTTATATCTTGATGTGTGTAATTAAATTAGAATGAACATAATTAAATTTAGTGTCCCTATATATAGATGGCCTAGTTACCACTATGAGGATATGGATAGTGAATTTAGATGAATGGAAAATGAATTTTAGAATGAGTTGTACTCTAGAGTCAATAGAATAATTGAGGGAATTGCGAGAAAAGTTTTCGTACACCACAAGGATGTGATTACCTTGGTATCTAGAAACTAAAGAATACTTATAGATGGGATAGGTATTCAAACATAAATATAATACCCTTGAAAGATAATGATAATAAGGTGATATCCCTAGTATGTCTTACCTATGAGTACCTGGTGTCCTTGATGATATTTAAGGGATATTACTAGTAAGATAACTTTTGAATTGTGTCCCTAGAATGATGGTACGTAATGGAATAAGAAATTATCATATTGAGGGTCACCTCACTACCTATACTTGAGATATGATCCCATGGGGATGTGGAAGTTAATTCATAGTTTATTCGTTTTAACAACCCCAACCAATAGGTATAACATGTTAAAAATTTTATTTAACCATAGGTTCCATGACATGCTACCATGCACCTGGCCTATGTGGTTTATATGATGTAATGGTCATGTTGTGGAATCCCAAATCTTCTTCCTAGGATCATTCTTTTGAGACAAATATGATAATGTTGTGATACAACATAGATTTGATGATGTAATCATGTATTCAAAATTATCATAGTAGGAACGTAATTTAAATTCATTTGATGAATTCCCAATAGGCATGGATTCCACCTAATGTTATTTTGGGATACCACTAGTCTCTAGGATTCCAATCATGTAAATGATCCAATGAATCAAGATTAGGGATTGTATTATTACCATTATTAGGTGGATCATATGTTATCTACAATGTAGTATTATTTAGAACCAATGAAACAATATTTATATAATTATGATGTTATGTATTCATGGTTCCAATAATTAATTATAGTGAAATTGGAATGATTATGATTCAAAAACGGCTTAGGGTACCTAATAATCATCATTTAGATATTCATTATACTTATATTATAGAGAGATTCAGAAGAGTTGTTGGATTCCATTGTTTTTCATTTCTGTTATGATATAATACATTTATGATTGTATACTCGATAATATTCAGTTACCCATTATAAATAATTACTTATATGGTTGTATTGATATAATTATTTTCCTAGAGCCACCGTGTTCTAGGTTGTAGAATGCATTGTTAGTCAATTTCACTAGACCAAAATATCAATGGTGGTTTGTTTATTTATTATTCAATACTACTTTATTTTTCCCTATAATGTCATGTGAACATATTCTAAATAAAATTATTATATAAATTTTATCATTTGAGTTTCATTGTTGTGTTATGAACTCCCACCCTACATAGGTGCACATGAGATATAGGTACCCAAGGGGTCCTCTCAAATGTCATAGGAATTAGTTGGGTAGAGTATTGGTATGATGTTGATTACTGAGGTGTGAAAATCGAGTAGGATTTGAGATTGTTATTGAGGATAGACACTAGTTCAAACTAGTTCCTCCAATAATTTTATTTATTCTGTCATTATATATATCGGTGTGAACAACCAGGTTCTGGAATGACATTGTATGACTATGATTCTTCTCCTTCAGGACATGTTATTGTAATTTTGATATTTTATTTATGCATCATACTCAGATATTTATTACTTATATATGATAATGAGTTATTTTTTATATATTTTTGAATGAAACATATGAAGTATAACCTCCCAATGATAAATATTTAATCTTCATGTACTAGTTAGAATCATCTTATATTTGGGAATGAAAACTTTATGTCATGTGGAGAACCATCTTGTGGAAAAAATTCATTTTTTGGGGTTATAGTGTTACAAGTAACATCCCATGAAATAAAATATATAATTTCTTCTCAGGACTTTATAGTCCTCAAATTATTCTACCTTATATTCATCATAGCTATTATTTCCCTGTGAAATAAATTCATTACTCTATATGAAATATATATTTTTAATTTTAGTACATTTAACATATGTAAAATACTTTATGTAGTGAAACATACTAAGATATTCATATTCATCAAAAATTATAATTTATTAACTTATTATGACAAAATTTTCCACATTGAAAGAACTTAAATTGAAATATTAATTTAAAAATTTGTTTCCCCTTTTACAAATTCTAGGAAAGGAATTACATGAATTAAACTTCCTATTATTATTCATGGCCATACTCTATGGGGAGCTTATTCATGGACATGAGAACCATCCCACTAGACATACCATTTTCCATGGACCCATTATTTCCATTTCGAATCTCATATATGAGTAAAGTACTATGAAGACTATCCATCATTAAATACTTCATATTGTTATCCCTGAGTAAAAATACATTCATATAGAATTGTGTCACAATTAATTTAGATTGTACTTGATGATCCGTATATCATTGAGGTTTTTACTATTACCTAGAATATGAATCCCAATGACATTTACTAGATGAAATAACCCATCAATAAATTCATTAACTCATACACTGAAGACCTATTACATTTTCCATAGAACATGTAACAGTGATTTGAAAAATTTATCATTGTCTTAGAAGATATTCATCATTTTACCCATAACGGAATACAAGGATTTACACCAAATCAAATTATTTTAGATGGTGTTGGACGTGGATCCCTAACGAAATAGATTCCCATGGATCTAGAATCGAGAGCCTAAAGTATTCCTTAGATATGGCCCTAATATGAAGGCAAAAAATAATCACATACATATCATATATATATATATATATCAATACCTAATGATTATAAGAATTGATACATAAAATTAATATACAGTTATAAATTATTTCCCTCAAGGATCAAAATTACATTATGGAAAACGTATCCAATGGATTATGATGAAATATTTTTAGTATAATTATAATTTTTCTCTAATTTAAAAATTTTCCCCTCTAGATTAAAACAATTTCCCATATCATCCTTTTTTTGAAAACAAAAACAATCCACACACTTTTCCCATAATGGTAAAAATTAATAAATTAAAGAATAAATGAGACCAAAAATATTTACATGGTTAACTATAACATGGATAATAAATTGAGTATATAATAAAAAAAATTAATCTACCAAGATCCACTTAATAACACTAATGTCTCTGTTTTAAGACCATACTGGATATATTTCCTTGTATGTGACCGTAAATATTTGATAATACATTGTTCCCTTAACTAAGGTAGATGAAACCTCTGCTGGTTATTATTCATGTGATCTATATCAGATCAAAATTAGTTCATACCAATGTGAGTATGACACGATGATCCTTTATCATCAAGGATATTGAATCCAGATTAAAATATTGTATTATTTTCATGGTAACTCCCCTAGTGTACTATTATTATTCATAATGTACACTTATACACACTTACTACATAAATCCAACACACTTTATTTGTGGTTAACTAATCACCCTATTGCTCGGGGGGAAACCACAAACATTAGACTAACTTTATCATTCAATCTTCATAGACCACATTTTAAATAATTAATTGAATACCATTTATATGGATCATTACCAATTAAATACGGTCTATGAAAACTTCATCATTTGTACAATTCATTATTAGATAAACCTCCCTGATTGGATTCGCCATAAACCCTCATTTGGAGATTTATCTACAACCAAATGACATGAAAGCTTTGTAATATCACCTTGTTTACGTCATTCATGATTCATGATATTCTACCCATGAAAATCCTTCTAAATATAATGAAACAATTGTTGATGATCCTCTGATATATCTTTTACTCTAACGTAATGTTGTGGTTATGTGGTTTTTATATATAAAAAGAAACCAACATAACCCACTACTATCAAACATAATATTATAATTTTCACTATGCCCCTTTAAAGACTCTCAACATCATAGTATTCATAGAAACACATCTGTTTGACCACACATTGCCAAAGTGTACACTAAAAAAATCAACTATAATAAACCCATTACAACTAATTAAATCAAAAAAATCATCAATTGAGTCTCCATTAATGATTTTAATCTGTGACAGAATACCATATAAGAGGACTCATGTTCATTCATGTGGTCACAACACTACTTAGGTGGTTACGTTGCGGAAAAATATTCTCTCTTCCATTTTCATCACAAACTGAAAATTTTGATTTCACAAAAATTCATACTGATTAATTTAGAATATATAAGGGTAAACATCATCTTCAAAAATTCCTTATTTTAAATAAATCAATTAGGAAAAATTGTAATATTACATTTCAAATGAAAACATAAACCAATGTAAAAAAATTTCCATCATAATGGATTTGATCTCAATAACCAATTCAAAAAACATAAATCTCACTAATGGGAATATATTCATCCTCCAACAATGTTATATAGAATTATTAGATAGTTTAATATTTTTTTAAATAATTTTTCTAATAATTCTTTTAAATGAATTATTATCTTTAAAAAAGTAATAATAATTAGAATAAAATGTAGAACAAGTGAAGAATTTAATATGGAAATAACCAATTAATGAAAAATTAACAAAAAAAAATTAAAATAAAAACAATAAATATAAAATAAAAATAAATAATGTTAGTTATTTCAATTTGTGATTAAATAATATGTCTATTAATTATCATGACAAAAAAAAGTGTGACGTATTATAGGTTTCATTATGGAGGACAGAGAAAATGGAATTTATTATACCTCATGTATAGAATATAAATTAAAAAATGTAACCAACTTATGTAATCTGTCATAGGAATCCCATTATCATCTAGAACATATTTTTTTTTATTTTAATTCATAATTAAAATGAATAAGATTTTTTATTTGATGAATGTAAACTGAAGAAACTCAAAAAAGAGTTGGTAAACAAAATGATACAAATAAAAAAAGACCTATTAATTCTACAATGATTATATATAATTTTATATCTATGTAAATTCCATATCATGTCTATATTGTGTGTGTTGAAATTTTTCCACACACCCTCACTACATAAATTATGTTAACAAACATCACACATAAGAAATATCACATGTGATCTTCCCCCCACATTCTAAAATTGATCGAAATTCTGAGTCCACATAACAATCATACCAATAATAAAATATGACACTATAGATTCTATAAATTTGTTAGGGATTAGATTTTAGAAAAAGGAAATTAAATCTATAATGTTTTTGTTTCGAATTATAATTCACCTTTACCCATTATTCACAAAAATCAATATAATTAAATAGGAAATATAAATCGTTGTACGTGAGTAGTAATTCTGTTGTTTTCAACTTTTGGTTGATCCAAATTTTATCTTATCAACATATATTATTTCTTGATAATCAAATATAAAAATTAAAATCAAAAGGGTAAGGAATAAAAATATAGTTGAGAATATTTATTTTATATAATAAAGAAAAAATTTGACAAAATTAACTAAATCAATCCAATTTTTATGGAAAATGCCTCAAATCCATTTATAATAGGGATGGTAAAATATATATTAATCATGGAATCTTCTTCCTCGTCCCCCTATATATCAGTTACACACTCTCTTTTTCTATATATTCACAAGGTATAATGGTTAAAAGGATAATATTACACCCGTAAACATATTGAAACCCTCTATGAATATAAATCAATTTTAATGACATTCATATTCTTTATATGATTTTATGTTTTCTAAATGCATTATTAAGGTATGTACTTTTATATTCACTAAAATCCTAATAATAAATCGAGATTTCTAGGTATTCCAAAATATATAAATGGAATTTAGTATTTTTAATCTCTATATATTTCATAAACAGAAAATTCCAGAATATTGTATTTGAAACCTCTAATATTAAGAGAATTTATGTCATAATTGAATATTTTTACAAAGGAAATTGTTATTTATTTCTATTAGTGGGTGATACATAACATATAGATTCTTTTTCTTAAAACCAAATTGTCAAAATTCACTTTTATTTTTGATTATACCCAATAATATTATATATAATATTTAGTAGTATGAAAATTTAACATATCATTTATTTTCCCTAAACACATTTTATGTTTCATGAGACCTTATCCTATTTCAATTTCTCATATTCATGAAATATATCATATTCCTTTATTTAGTATTTAATTTAAAAAAATTATTCGTAAATAGAAAAATATCATTTATGATCATAGTTATATGGAACTAAAAATTTTTATCAAGAAATCCAAAAAATAATGATTGTATGTTTAGTTAATTCAAAAATGAAAATGAAAGATAATGAAAATAAATCATTAATAGAATTTTAATTTTTAATATTTGTATAAAATAACTATAAAATGTATTAATTACCCTTATTTTGTGTGGATTTTGTGGTCAATGTTTCTTTCAAAACATATTTATATTTTGGAAATATGAACTATCCTCAATGATAAATTATTATATTTGTATGAAACAAGTAAGATGTGTTAGTCATTTCCTTTTTCATTGGTATGAATTTACTATCATGAACAAACCAAATTAGCTTCACCCGAACAATAGATGGATAACCGATAACTAACTGAAGTCCCCCTCAATAGTCGAATGGTTGGTGAAATGCATTGATAGTTAATTGATAATATGATTTTTCTTTTACAAATGCTGGTAATTAACCACACACCTCAATATATATAAAAAAATTAGAGAAATAATAATAAATTAAAATAAAATATAAATTAATAAACCATGTAAGAAATAAAACTAGGTCCTAAAAAATGGTATGACATCGCAATCTGAAATTTAAATAGAAAAATAAGTCCCAAACAAATAAGATGCCTCAACAAGAAAATAATTCAAAAAGAAATAAATACAAGAGATCCCAACATTGTACCTCCATTAGAAAATAACCGTATAATTTCTAATACAGTAACATATCCTTAATATCTACCAATACTAATGTCCATTGATTCATCAACTGTACATTAAATGACACATGTCGTAATATCTAATGAATGGGTGATCAGGTACATAACCAACTATATTACTAAAAAAATAAATTGGGAGGAATACAAGTCACAATAGAAGTAGTAAAATAATACAAATTTAAGAGGGAAACCTATGAAATAATGATATATATATATATATGATCATATAAGATACATAGAAGATAATGAAAGAGAATTTGTATCTCACATCCCAGCCCAAGATGATGAGTGTACATGAAGCTCTGAAGGTCCATAATAATTTCCCAAAATCTCACAAATCAGCTGACATATATTATTATGTGGTGAACCAAAACATCAACATTATTTGAAATAGTTGATGGGGGGTCATCAGTAAAAGGAACCATTCCCTAGTCCATCGAGGCGTAAAAATATTTATATAGCCTACATATTCCGTGTTATAAAACAATGTTTCACGCATTTCATTTTATATTTGAAACTGTGGAGTGTTTCATTATCCACCCCCTTTAAATGAATTTTTCCCTCGCAATTCATTCATTGTACTTATAATTATGAATATAAATATAAATAATGATGGAAAATTATTTTATAGTTTTTATATAATTCACTCTATGTTAAAAACTAAATTCTATCAGTAATATTTATATATAAAAACATCAAAATCTAATCTCTGAAGATTTGTAGACCGTTCCTCTGATACCAAATGTAAACACCTCAACCCACAGATCTATATTCAGTTTAAATATATGATATGTATTTTTTGTATAAAGATAACTGAAAAACAAATAGTACATTATACAAATGAGGACCTTCTCGGGTATAGGTTCTGGATAATTTTACCACAATATACATATATTGAATCATATATTACAAAAATTAATTGCTATTATAAATAACTGGATTCGTCTACATTAGTACCACAACTACCCATTGAACCACTAAGTATTCCTTTGAAAAAATTTTTAAAAACATGGGATGGGTAAAATAGCTTAGTAATTATATAAAAAGAATAAAATAAAACATTATCCAATTAATTCATGTAATGTATGAAATCATTTCCAAAACACATAATTTTTAGTCATATATACTTACTTTGTGAAATATGATATTTCCACAATATTCCCACAAAAAATAAGAACATAAATAGAACCATAATGGTCTAATTTGTAATTACATACATAATTTTGTAACCCTCTTGGCTACCTTATAAATTTTAACCCTCATGGCTACCTTCAAATTTGTGAAACCATCACAATTACACATGGAGTGACCACACATCCAACCTCAAGCTTACACATACACAATAAATTATAGGGAAATATATGTCTCATGCTTCTTCATAAACGATTCCCATGATCCATAACATAATAATAAATGATTAATAATTGGAAAAAAACATTTATTTTCAATTTGGTGAAATAAAATTTTAAAAGATGGGATTCAATGAAAAGCCCTTATAAATATCACATAATTGAAAATATACTTAATAGAGTTTATAGAATATGTATATAATATGTAAATAAGAAAAATTAAACATAATATAATCAAAATTAATCACACAAAAAAAAATTAAATACCACTTAAATAATGATGTATAACGATCACCCAACGGATGGAAATCGGGTTAAGAATTCCGTTACCCCAGGTTTGTCTTAAATAAAAGTCATTTTCACCTCATGTATAATGTTTAAAATTGTGTTATTAAATTCTTAAAGAAACTTATTCATGATTATAATACATTTTATTATCATTTACTCACATAATTTTCCCTTTAATTTTTAGTATTTTGTTCTTTCTATTTAATTGGGTGTATTCATTACATGATTTCAATGATCAGTTAATGATGAACATTCTTTTCGATTGGAAGTGAAACAATAGAATTGGAATGGTATGGTATAGAAATATTTCTAGAACCATAAATTTTACCATTTTAATTTTTTAAATCTTACATGAGGATGATTTCTTTGTTGAAACATTATTGAGATTGTTTATTGTGCATTTTGGTGATTCTTTGATTGAAAAATACTCATTTTATTTTATAAATTAATAACATGTGTACATAATGATTCCATAAACTTACATAAGATATATTATATAAATTATAAACTAGTTAAACCATTAAAAAAAATTTTAATGACCTATCATTAATATAGAAATTGAAATTGAAAACTCATCATCCTTGAATGTGATAAATTAACAGATTTCGGACTGTATTTTCATTTTTTTATATAATAGGTGGGGAAAAGGGACACGGTGATGAAATAATTCATTAGAATAATAAATTTACAATTTATTAAAGTTTATATAATTATAATTTAATTTTTATTAGGTATTATGAGTAATGAAAAATAAAATAAAGGAACTCGAAATAAATAAATGCTGAGAAATTCCTCACGAAAATTCAGCAACCTAACGACGTTGCTTAAAATTTTACAGAATACATTGATGAAAAAAATAGTATCTAAAAATTCATATATTACATATATAGTAAAGTGGATATGTAATGAAATATCTTTTAAAAATAAAAATAAAAATTAAAATATTATAATGTCATAAGAGTGCTTCACAAAGAGATAGATTTTGAGAGGAAAGTTATGCAACATAACCACATTGCTACACTATTTTAGAAAAACTAGAAAAGTGAAGGAAAAGGGTAAATACATTAATAAAAGACCCATAAAATAGTATAGGGATATAATTATATGTTAATAATAACATGGTATGAATAAATTAAATATATACCGCATAAAAGAGAACCCGGATGGAAAAGAGAAGTTGAGAATTATTTTACCTTGTAGAGTAAGTCTTATGACCTGATTTTCGGGAACATGGGGCATTGATGAAACCTTGGTAGCAACAATAGGTAGGTAAAACTACCAGATCATTAAAGATTATGTGTTTGGAATGAATGAAAATGAAGGAATTAGTGGGTAATTATTGGAAATGAGAGGGATTTGTTTATTAATTTAATGGGAAACCTCATTGGTGATTCCTAGAAAACCATGGGCATGTGCAAGGTATTTTTTCCATTTTATAATCAACATGGGACACCTAACATCATAAGTAATGTACATAATTCTACCATAAATTTTTATTAATCACTACATCATTATTATTTCATTAAACACACCAAAAACTCGAAACAATATTTTAACTATTTTCGAATATTCATCTATTTTAAAAAAATCCAAAAAAATCACCCTAACTATTTTATGACATGTAAAACGACATAAATTCACTCCATTTATTGAAAATATTTTTCAAAATATTATTAATTTTTTTTATAAAACCATACTTTATTAGAAAATTTATAATTTTAAAACTATAACTGTGTTTATATCACATAGAAAATATAATCATGATGTTATTATGTTAAAT
Source organism: Viscum album (assembly GCA_963277665.1). Taxonomy (NCBI): domain Eukaryota; kingdom Viridiplantae; phylum Streptophyta; class Magnoliopsida; order Santalales; family Viscaceae; genus Viscum; species Viscum album. The sequence continues at coordinate 606,171,412 of OY728129.1, read as the reverse complement.
CCTTAAAAAATAATATAATAATACATTTTACTATTCATTTGGGTAATAATACCACTCATATTAATATTCATTAGGGTATGTCACTATTTACAAAAAACATTGCTTCCACTAGACTCCAAATAACATACTAAACACAACTGTAGGTGACCATTTCTCAAAATTGAAAACATAGAAGTGAAAAAATTATTACTAAAGGGTACTCTTAAAATAAGGTTTCATGTATTTAAATTTATTTTTTAAACCATGGGTTGTTATTGGAATTATGAATGTTTTGGTTTTATTATACATTCTTAACATCGTGCATTACTAATGCTTCTTATACATTAATATTATCATTGTTTCATTTCATGACACACATACCTAGATTAACCAAAATACCCATTATTCCATATATTTGTGGGAGGTAAGGTATGTTGGTTGTGTCAAAATTGATAGTCCATTAATTAATATTTTTTGGGAGGATTGGTCACTTCTATTTTTATGGATTTTTGTATCATGTCTCATTGATGGAAATATAATAGTTGTCTAATTCATTGGACATGGTGTATCTATATTTTTATTTACATAGTCAAATAAGTACATACCAATAGAATAGTATTATTAAATCATTGTGCAACAATAATGATGCAATATTTTTAAAAATTTATTATATTACAAAGTTAGCATTCATATGATGTTTTAATCATTGAGACGTTAAGTTATTAATCTTGGATTCATTGATCCCTTTATATATAGCTATCATTAAATATTGGAAATACCATGTAATACCAATGAGAAAATATCATAGTGCGTCACATTTAATGTGAATCTATTGATCTCGATTAAGTTGTATTTGAATTAAATTACTGTAATAAATGAAATTCCCTTGGATGTGGATTACTATCATTCATGTTTTATTGGTCGTATAAATTAAATAAATAAATATTAACTTATAAAAGAATTAATATAAAATTATTTATTTTATTCAATATTTAATAAATATATATTCATTGGTATGTGGATGTAATATTTATTAATGAATTAAATATTTATTTCGTAATTCTATAAATTTCATGGAGTTAAAATTGCCAAAACCCATGACTGGGGATGAATAATTGATTACAAGAGGATAAATATAATTTATCTGTTTTTACATGTTTTTGTGGGACAATATAAAATAGTAATATTACTATGTATAATGAGATTTCATTAATGTTAAAATTTTATTTATTAGAAAACATGATATTCAGTTATTATTTTATCATAACCAATATGTCTATAAATATATTGCTATTTAAATTATAAAAGGAATTCAAAAATCAAGTGAAATAGAGAGAATATTTATGCAAAACATATTTCAATTCAAATAAAACATCTTTCTCCCTCACATCAATGATATCAATAAATATTTTAATTTATCTTCAAAAACCACTAACCAAGAACGAACTATCCAATACATTTAATTCATTATGACAACATTCAAAGATCAAGTGTCATTTCTCGAAGTTCATTAGATCATAGTGGATCACCTATTGAGGGATTCTACTACGGGGTAATGACACACACAATAAAGGTGATAAAAATAGTCCATATGGACAATAAACATTAATCAAAGAAGCCAAGGTATTAATTTCATTAGATATTAAAAAACATTATGTATAAATTTGACATGAAGGATCCTCACCCTTGGTTTTAGGTAGTGATTATTAAAATAAATTTTAATATATCACCCACCACCATACGAATCTACAACTCCCAAACACATCAAGTTTAATTAGAGAGGTCATCTATAAATTTTGTTTTATTCATTTGATGGGTGTTCTATAAAAAATTACTGTTATATTCAAATTTCATGTCATTAAATATTTGGTTCATTTTTAATTACCATGCTTCATCTTTTTAATCATGTTTTTTCAGTGTTTATTTTTCATAAAAGTATAACAAATGATAAATAATGGCCAGATATTCTATAGGGAACTAAAAAACTTTGGACCAGTAAGACATGGTTACACTGGGTTTGCCTATATGTATAAGATGTATACATATGTTCATTGGATCTGGATTTCCTATGGGATACATTGTGTAGTAGGTAATTCATTAATCGAGTGTACAACACATGTTGTGTATACGACCTAGCACATGGTTGTCAGATAACACAACATGTATCAGTGTACGTGTTGTGTATTCTACATGGGTTAGTATGATAAATTTCAAAATCTAGTTATTCATTAGACAAGAAAAAAACCATATACTAAGAAAGTATATATATATATATTATAAATGATGTTTATGTGATGTACACAACATGTAGTTCATAAAAACCCACATCTGAAGAACATTCAAACCCACTTAGAGAAAAAAAACACATGACTCGAAGAGATACATATAGTGTAGGTATCATGTGCACGTCGAGTAGTCCACTAAGATATGCACCGATGAATCAGGCTTGCATCTTAGACACACAAAAAGAGGAACACATAAATTTTAGCTATTTTATACTCATACTGATGTCCTACTGAGGTACATCCTATAAATTCAAATATGTATCCTCATTTCATGTAAATTGAGATACATAGTGCATAAATGGAATTTACAAGCCGTGTTGTATCCCATTAAAGAACCAAATTTAAATTGGAATTATATTGAAAAATTACTAAGTAAATATCTTATATTATTTATTAGAATGTCATCGTGTGTTAGACAATTTAATAATAGTTTTAAATATTTTCTGTTTTAAATTAATTTATTGTAATAAATATTTCATTATTGGTTCTTCCAATATTCTCCATGAATGATATAAATGATAAATATTAAAAAGAAAAATTATTTTTTCATTACTATTTAATAAAATTAACTAATTAAATCAATAATTAATCAATTCTATCTTGTTCTTCTTATTAAAAATAAAGAATAAATAAATTTATAAAATATAGTAACATTTTCATATTCATTGTATTTATGACCATTCATGTACATGACTAAAACCAATGTATATGTTGGAATCTCTTAAACTTATATTATTTTAGGATTGTAAAAATATTCAATTTTAATTTAATTATGGAATACGATTCTTCTCGTTATTCATTATTATTTAGGATCTTATTGTCCAATGACATTTATATAATTTCTCTTTATGTAATCCTTGGGATATACTCACTTGTTAGGCAGTCGTTAATACATGTAACTAATGGATTATACAAGGGAGTGTTGAGGATGTTAAAGATGAATCAATTTGGATTCCAACATGGGAGATACACTAGTGGACAAGTGGAATGATGTAACTATTTCAAAGACCAATAATTGGAGTTTATTCACTTTATAAAGGGTCAATTTATTATACACTAATTAAATCAATTAATAGATAAAGCTCAATAACAATTCATTTTATTAATTAAATATTTATATATCTATGATAAATTATTTTATGGATATATGTTAAGGATCAGAGAAATAAATAACATTATTTTAAAATACATAAATCAATGATATGTATTATGTCTAAATATTGTATCCAAAATGGTTAATTATTTATATAACACACAATTAATATTAAAGTGGAATAAATGTTAATGAAAAATTTAATTTGTGAATAATGAAAAAAAATATTTTGGATAAATATTATTTCTGACCAACCTTTCCATTAATCAATATGAATATAATTACAGAACAACATGTTTTACGTGAAGAAATTCTAGACATTTTCATTTATCATGGCATTTTCATGAGGGGTTTCAGATGAATTCAAAAAACTTTTATTGAATTTAAGGTCCAAATTTTGTTCAATAAAAATTTGTATGCAACTACTGAAAATATTTAATCCATTATTTTTGGAAAGGGAAATCCAATCAATTGATTAAGGAGGTAAAAACCTACAGTTGGAATGGTGGCCTATATAATTTCATTCCTGTGGTTTTCATATAAAATGAATGGATTTTTAAGAAAATTAATAGGTATCCTTTCCACTATATTGTCAACGCATCAAGACATTTATTTTTGAATGGTGAGGGGTATTGGGACATGATAAAATTCGTTGAGATTTAATAAAAATCAAGTAATTTATTCATTCATAAAAATTGAGAAATTAAAAATCCATATTAATAATATATATTAATTGTAGAATAAATATTAAAATTCATAATCCAAACTATACTTATGATCAATGTTGGAGAAATAGAACCTAATAACTAGGATTTTCTTCTTGCCATGATTTATATGCCTTTGGGTAATGTTACACCGCAAATAGAAATATTACGTGATGGAATCCTCAATATCTAATATACCTGCTATGGAAGTGATTTATTATGATTCAATTTCTCTAAAAAAACATTTCAATGATGTGGTATTCATTAACTGTAATATGCATTCATCTCTGAATAGTGAACTAATTATGTCTCAGGAAAATAAGGATGCATATCTCATGCTTGAGAACCTCTGTGGTCTATACAAGGAGATAAATGTAAATTAAAAGTGTGTTATTTCAAATGAACTATTTTAATGAAATATTGGACAGGGTTCTCTATTTGGGCCTCACATAGTAAATATCATTAGTTACATTCATCTCTAATAGGTTATAGTGTTTAAAATCTATATATAACATGACATTGATCTATTTAAGAATCACTCCTTCAAAGATTGTCTTGCATTATTATAAATTTTAATTTGGGAAAAATTGAGAAGTCTGATATACATCTTCTTACTCTTAATCGCCATGTATCTTAGGATACTTTTCATAAATACCATTCCATATTTATAGTGAAAACATGTAAATGTAAATTGATGTGATTTAATCCCAAAGATTCTATAGACACTTTCAAAAGGTGGAAGACAATTTTTTATGAAATTTAATATGATCCATTATGTTTTTCAAGTGTAAAGAAGGGCCACTGGATGAAAAACTACACCCAACCAAAGAATAAAGGAGATGCTTTTGGTGTGCCTGTTATCTAGTAAAATTTATATATTTCTAAAAAAATTCAATTAGATAAAGGTTGTGGTTCTCATATATATATATATATATATTAAAATACAAGAACAACATAGATTCAGAGTGATTCACTAATTGGAGATAAACTAATGAAAAACCAATAACACTAAACCTGATGTTTTAGGTATTAGGGACTACCACCAGACATTGATGACTAGAATGATCTTGGATTTAATGTGTTGTTATTATTTTCCTTTACTAAAATCATTATTTATGTATCTAGAAAAGATAAGGATGTATTTATTTTCAATATTGTGATTACATGTTACTTCTTTTATTATGTTTGCATTTTTTATGGTATAAAAAAATTTAAATAATGAACTTTATGTGTTTTATTACACAATATATTTAATTGAAATCAATAACAATGTTACTTAACATAAACCATACAACACCCAAATTTTGAATCACATGCCAGGTCATGTAAAAGAATAGATCATGACTAAATTAGATCAATATAGATATTTACATTTCCCTGAAACATAATAAATTGGTGTACATAATGAATGTTTACAAAAGAATATGAATAAATACCCATTTTGTAGGAAAGGTGAATTAGATAAAGATATTATTAAATTACTTTATTCCAATGTGTGTGGAATATATCATGTTGACTCAATGTGTGAGTAATCATATATATGAAATTTACTGATGTATTTAATATATATGGATATGTTTACATAATTAAGTAAAATTTATATTTTTTTTTAATTGAAGGAATATAGGAATGAATTTGACAGCCATATTAGTTAGGAGATTAAGAACCGTCAGTCAGACCATTTTAAAGAATATTTTGACCAAGTCTTAATTTATTTTTATTGGAGTTCATAATATTATCTCAACTCGCTCTTCCTCATACTCTTTATTGTAATACTATTTGGAAAAGTAAGAACCATACCTTGTTGGAAATAATGAGATTAATGATGAGTCATTCGAGTCTTCAATTATCATATTGGGGATATTCATTATTATATGAATCATACACACTAAGATGAATTCCAACTAATGGAATAGATGTTAAACCATACCAATAATGGAATTGAAATCAACCTATCTTGTCTTCTATACATGTGATGGGTTACATTGCATTTTTAAGGAATATTCTGTTATCAAAATACCAACCAATGATATAATGTTTATCATTATATGATATCTCAATGAATCGAATATATATTAACTGTAAAATCCATTAGAAAAAAATATTATGGTTGACCAATACCACAAAATCTCAAGTGGAAGACATTATATCTAAAGGATAAAGTGGGGATAAATAAACTTTAATGAAATACAGGTTCAAGATATTATATATTTTTTATTGGAAAAAATTACACAAAGCCACATGGATGATTAAATGGTTCCAGAGTAACAATTGTAATGTTGCAGTGGCTGAATAGTAAGAGAAATAGGATAGTATGGTTCTCTAGTCACCGATGATGGAGAATCATTTCTACTTTTTAGCACTAATCCTATATCATACATAGTAGCATTACATGTAATAGATATTATCATGTGGAAAGAGGCCATGAATGCTAAAATGGATTATTTGTAACAAATTGTATTAAGAATTTGTTAAACCATCTAGTAAATGTATGGATAATTGGTTTAAAAATAGTAATTAATTAATAAAAATAATATGGATGGAAAATTAACTACAAATAATGTTTGAATGGTTGTAAAATAGTTTAAACAATGTCATAGATATGACTACGCTGAAACCATTTAATTAGTTTCAATGCGAAAATATATCTGAATTATACATTCATTATGTAAATACATGAAAACGTGATTAGTAAAATGTATTCCAAAAGAAAATTCAGTATCAAGAGTCATTATGAATATTTCAATATGAAACTACCAAAAGAGTTTTTTTCTCTATAATATTTCACTATTGTATATATTTTTATAATATATATTTATGGAATGAAGTAATTATTTCGTTCGTGGAAAATTATTTTTTCATTTTATAATGGAATTTTGTTTTTTAATTAATTAACATGAGTTATTTCTGTATAAAACTTTAGGGGAGAGTAGTGAATTCCATTATTAAAAATTTTTATTTCAAATTTTCATTGGAAATATAAGACCATCCATATTGTATGTTAAGGAATTTTTGAAAAAAATACATTTGTTTAAGGGACATTTTTTAGGAAAAATATATTCCTAGTATCAATATTCATTGTGATAAATCTTGGCTTTAGAATGGAGAATGTCAGAGTACATTCATTGAAATGTTACTGAAGAAATAGATTATAGAACAATCCAATAGGTGATTGTTTCCATCATTACATGAAATTAATTGTTCTTGGAAAATGTTTCATCACATACATACTTCAATAAATTGAATGAAACACATTATTCACATCATCAATTGGGAATGTCAAGTTCGATATTCCACATACTAGGATAGATTTCTCATAGACATTTGTTGTAGTATATATATATCAACAGAATCTTGGTTACTTCCATTGGATGGTAGTCATGAATATCCATAAAAGTATTATGTGTACTAAAGATATGATCGTGGTTTTAAATGGATATGAGGAACTACTCATCAGAAGATATACATATGATAGTTATCAAAATGATCGTGATGTCTTATAGTCACAAATGAGATATATCTACTCTTTTTAATGTACTTTTTTGTGAGTTGGAAGAGATCAAATCAATATATTGTCATAGATTCTATAGTAGAGTATGAGAATATTGTGGATTATAGGGATGCTAATAAATCATTTTGGATACAAAAAATCATCCATTATCTTGATATTGTACCTATCATTGTATATCTTATGACATTCTATTATGATAATAATATAATATCAGCTCATTTAAAACACTCATAGTCAAATCAATTAATGAAGCACATAATTCAGAAGTAGAAAATCTTAAGGTATTTTTCTCAATTGGGCAGGGATTCATTAAGCATCATTTCCATGGAAGATAATGTGGAAAACCCCTAGAATAATTACTTGACTAATTATAATCATGTTTATAATGTTAGTATTAGAGGACATAAGGTCCTATATAGTTTGGTGTAGGAAATGTGTTTTTTTCAGTTGGTTTCCTTGAAAAAAAAATTATACATCGATCACATGTATATTTGATGTATTGAATATTAATAAAACTTATTGTTGAATATTGTTGTATTTATAGATGAATCTAATATAATAGAAATAAATATTATATGTTTGACTATTTAGGTCATATAAATTCCTAGTTGTAATGAGAACCTCAATTTACAATGAAGTTATTCATGAATATTGTTTTATGGATCGATATTGTATAATTATTGGACATATAGTACATAGAGTACCAGGTGTGAGTAATTTTATGGAAATATGGATTTTATAATGACTTTTTCACTTATAAATCATCATCACAGGAGATTATGAAAATATAATCCCCTATAAGAATTCTTCATGGATTGGCCTCATCCGATAATCTTATCCATGAGTTTTTGTAATGTTCATAACCCATAAGATTATAATTGATTAATGTCATGACACACTCACTTTTATTTACTAACAACACTTATTTTGCCATTGATTGGTAGGAAGTATGTCACATTGGGTACTTCATGATTAAAATGTCATTAATGGACTATTAAACGATGGATTTGACCAATTAATCATTATAGGATTTTATATCTCACCCATTTGATTGGAATATATCTTTCATATAAATTTGATGGCCATGGTATATTGACAAAATAATTTGAGATATTAATGGAAATATGTATCATGGAAATAGGTTAATGACACCATTGTGATACCTTTTAATGAGATATTGTGACAAAGGGAATTTATTACACTATAACTGTTCATGTGTGGTTGTCAAAATTGTAAAATTATGTTATTTCTCTTAGTTTTCATAATCCATTTCTATATATTGATCATGTACATTAGGTGAACCCACCGTATTCAAATTTGAAATAATCATGGAGGGTCACACAGTAGGTTTTAATATTAATCTCAGTTAAATTATACTAAAATTTAACTAATTAAATAACATTCATTTTAATGTTTGAAGAATAATTTTATTCATTTATTATTTATTGAATAAATTAAATGAATATTTATACACTGTATTGTGAAGAAATATATAATTAGTTATTTTATTTACTATTTAATAAATATATATTATATGGTATGTGAATGAAATTTTAATTTATTAATGATATATTTATTCAGGTATCCAATTTATACCAAGATTTTTGAATTGACTAGGATCACATCACGGAATAACTAATTATTTACAAGTCAATAAATATTAGTTAGCAATCTATGAATGATCAAATGTTCCGAAAAATAATATTATTATTAGTAGTACATTGTGTCATGATGATTCATGAAAGGTTAAATAATATTTAATGTATATCATGTAATTGCATTATTTTTTCCAACAGCCTTTAAATATAATAAACCATTATGTTTATTGTGTATGACATCACAAAATCAACCAAAAAATAGAGAATTATAGCACACATAAATTTAATTTCCAAACCCCAATCTATATTTCTATAGAGAATGAGAATAAAAGGGATATATATACATGATTGAAGAAATAGAAACTTCAACTGTACAACATAAGGCATTTTATTCACCACACTAGAATATATAGATCAAATCGCATTGTATGAAAATCATTAAACCATGTGAGGATCTGCACTACATGGATTCTACTTCTAGATCTTCACATGTTCTATAATGGAAATCTAGAATGGACCTTTAGGATGATCAACATTAATCCATGAAGTAACTTTTATTTACCATGTATTTATTTTTATTCTCATATTAAATAAATAAATTATTAATTAAATCTGCAGGATCCTCACTCAAGGTTTCATGAAATTATTATTAAATTAAATTTTAATCTTATTCCCACCACTGCACACATCCGCAGCAACTAGAACCAAATAAATTTAACTAAATTATTTATTATCTTAAATTTTCATTTCAGTACCAATTAATATATATATAATTATATAATAGAAATTTTTTAATGATTTTATTCAAAAAATGAATTCTTGAATTTTTCAAATGATAAAAAATATTCTTTTAATAAATATAGTATGACTAGATTCAAATTATCATGAATGTTATTTCTATAAACCATACATTATTTGATTCTATGGATATTTTCAAATACATTTTTATTATTATTCATTTTTTTAATTATAAATATTATATTTTTATATTAAAAGGATTGTTTCCTCATGAAATAATCATGTGATACAAAGAGTATCTGGATGCAGGAAAACCTGAAACTAGAAAAAATAAATTAAAATGATAAAAAGTATGTTATAAGACATTACAATGTTTTCTACAAAGATTAGTGTACACCTCGTCATAGTAATCATCATGGGAATGACTTTTACAATACTGAGGTAAGAAAAAAGACATATTAAAATAAACCTCATATATTTCACAATTTGAGAGAGCATCCACAACTTGATTGGCTTCGTGATAAGTATGTGTGAATTTCAAAGGTAGAGAGAATCAAAGAGTCGAAGACAGTCAGTCCAAACTGGTACCATTTTCTTTGTCACATTCTTTGACCAATACTTGTGAATTTTCATAGCAAAAGAGCATTTTGATTCTATACATAAGTAATTAAAACTAAAATGGATGACATACCTCATCACATTTATCATTTCCATATCTTTGTTTCAATGGAAACCACATTACTAATGAAATATAGTAAGCCCCCCTTCACAACTCCCCTTTAGGTAAGGAAGACACCAATACATCCAGAGGGACTTGGAGAACCTGACACAACTCCATCAATATTGACTTTTATCTAGCCTCAGAGGGGAGGTATCCATCAAGCATACTTCATCATCAGAGAATTATTCATCATGCCAATAACACCATGATACCACAACAGAATAAGATCAGAGACATCATTTCTCATAGAATCAGTTTGAATGTTAGAAGACATTTAGATGGGATGGTGAATAGAATGAACACCCACATGGAAATAAAGAGTTTTGATGTTGAATATCAAATCATTACTAGACATCCATTTAATTTCTAGAATCATGACTACCCTTGTCGACATGATGTCATGAACATGCTCGCTGCATTAAGCATTGAAAATAGACTGTAGTAAATCCTCCACAGACTAGAGGGATAGATGGCATAGAAAAATTCCCAATATATAGGTCCACACCCTACACGTAAGGGTACAAGAGATTAAAACATGCATCATGGTATAATATAATGATTAATAGATATTCTAGGCCACGACCAGCTAAAAACCACAACCCTATATCATCAGCTATAGGGGAAGTCGGTATTTCCCGATCCTCCCGACCAACAATAAACGAGATAGAGGTATAAATGGTTTGAAGATGTCATAAACAAAATGAGGAGGGAGCAATGAATCACCACAATGATTTAAATATCACTCCATTTGGGTGAATCCTTCATTCATGTTATTCATCTACACCAAAACATCACAATCATTAAACCAGTATCAAGAGGCCTCAAAATGAACTCTTTAATCATGTGACATTTTATGTTAAATCTCTATATGAAATCGTCTATTAAAGAATATTTTGAATCACTGTTGAAATGATCATATGAATAATTGGAAATTATTTCTATATATAGCATATAATGATGATCATAAAAGATTTATTTTACGAAATTGTCTCATTTCAGTGGCTTAATAACGTTATTAGGTAATATTTTTAAAACATTGTACATTTACATGTGTTATTCTATTAGTAAATGATGAATTATTTTGGAAATGTATTTCTTTTCCTTGGGTAATAAAATAATCAAATTATGGAATGTTTATGAACACTATTTCACTCCACTAGGTTATGATAATATTAGTTAATGATGGTGTTGTGATATTAGGTAACACAAAGGAATAGACATCTGTTTTAATCGATGGGAACATGATTTTATATCTTTTAAATGCATTGGGTAAGGAATTATATATAATGATATATAAATAATAGGAAGGGGAAGTGAACATAGTTTAATAAGGGACTATGTCTTCAATGAATGATATGGGAGTGAACATTGACTACATAAATAATCGAATGGGGAGTGAACCAAATCCACAATAACGACATAGGAATTGATCCATGAATAATGAAATGGTATTATATTATTATATTTCTTCCAAAACCTATCTCTTTTGTGTATTATGTGCTACACTTTATTATGATTTATTATTTATTATTCCCTGAACCGCGGTTCCGTGCAGCCGCGGAACCGCCCCGCCGTCGTAGCTTTAGTCGCGGCGAGGTTTTCCCGGTGGCGTGATGGACGCCGCCGTGCCGGCGTAGCGCTACGGCGAAAGCTTCCGCGGGCCACCGGAGTTGCTCCGGTGGTCTGATTTCCTTCCCGTCTGCGCTGCTGTTCCTCCCGGGTTCCGTTCTTCACTACGGGATCATTAAATCGCCTCTGTGGCACGTTTTGTCGTCGCCCGCCAAATCCGCACAACAAGGAAGAACTGCGTAGGGTTGTCGGGCCGTGTTTATATGGCCCGCACCCTCCGCATTAGATAATAACAGTCGGGAGGAATATTGAACACATGAATAAAATCAAGGCACAATTTTAATAGAATTAAAATTTAACTTGATCCGGGTTCTTTGTTTTAAAAGAAACAATCAAGGGAATATAAGTTATTTCCAAACAAATTCCCTACCTCGTCAAGTCGTCGCGCGTGCCTTCTTCGCGGAATTGACCGTCGCGGAACAAGTGGAACGTCGTGTCGCGGTATCCGGCGTTGCGTCGACAAGCTCCGAGGACCAAGAAACAACAGATTTAATTTTAATAATTAAATCCATATCGAGTTATAATCCATGAAGGAAAATAAAGGACCGCAGTCCCCTACCATAACGTTGTCGATCGAAGGTTGTCGCGGGGTCGGATCGTCGTAGAAGAAGCGTCGCAGAGGGAGGATCGTTGGCGTCGCGGTACACGGCGTCGCGTCGCTGATCTCCGCGGGTTCGGCGTTCTTCATCGGGGGGCCGGCGTCCTTCGTGTTCTTCGCGTTCTTTGCATTCTTTGCGTTCTTCGCGAAGAAGGAGGAAGATCCTTATAGATTCTTCAAGGTTTTAACACAACATTTCAAAAGGATGGTGTGTTGGCCTTATTTTATTAACATGCCAACAAAACGAAAACGTGTTAAGAAATGAACGAAATTAATACATAGAATTAATTTCAATGAATTAACCTCCCATTTAATAGGAGCGTTTAATTGTTTAAGAAAACACCCCAGTTGAATTTTATTTAATAGGGGTTTTCGCGGGTGCGTTACTTAGCGGAAAGAAACGGTGGGGCTCGTGCGGGCCCCACCCCACAAATATCCTACCAATTGGGTAGGATATTTTGGATTTGCACCCTATCCATTTCAACTGAGCTTAAGAAGCTTAAAGTGGTCTTTAAGCGGCTTTATGTAAAATAAAAATAAATAGTCGTACAACATTATTTTATTTCAGAACATAAAACCCAAAAATATAAAAACCACAACCGAGAAAACGCAACTACGAAAGGGGCGTTTCTAATCTAATATCGGTGCTACGATTTCATCGGTGCCCTCAAAATTCGATTCCGAGAACCGGTTCAAAAGTTAGAAAAACCCACTCGTCCGTTCACTGAACGTACCCGAGCAAAACTTTGTAAAATGATTCAGGGCACACTGGGCCTCGGAATCAGGTGCCGTCAGAAGCTGCGTTCTTGTAAAATTCCAAAGATAAATTACCAAAAAAATTTCCTTGAAAATTATGGGTCATTACATTACTCCCACCACAGGGCTTTACATCCCCGTAAAGCTTCACCACAAACATAGGGATACAAAGGCGGGGCTAAGCGCGCATCTGAGCCTCCCGCTCCCAAGTGCTCTCCTGGAGGTTCCCGAGCTGCCATCTGAAGCGCACTAGAGGAATCAATCATCCATGTAGGACCCGCTCTTGTGGATCCTCGATCTCCACTGGGACCTCCGCAAAAGTCTCCCCATCATTAAAGAACAGCTCTCCATGGTTAAATATTTGTGTCGGGTCATGCATGTATCTTCTATGCTGAGATACGTGGAAAACGTTGTGCACCTGGTGCAACTGAGGTGGTAGAGCCAGGCGATAAGCCACCTCGCCAAACCTGTTGAGGACCTGGAATGGTCCGATGAAGCGCGGAGATAACTTTCCGCCTCGGCCAAATCTCCATAAACCCCATCGAGGTGAGACCCGTAAGAAGACGTGGTCGCCATCCACAAACTCTAGTGGTCTCCGCCTCCTGTCAGCATAAGACTTCTACCGGCTCTGAGCTATACTCATCCGCTCCTGGATGACCTGGACCATCTCTGATCCCACAAGAACTGCTAAGATTTTCTCTTTGCCGATAAGAGAAATCTGGTCTCATCCCCTGGATGAACCACTTCCTTTGCCTAATACAGTCAATCCCGACATGGATGTTACTAATCCATACCAAGGATGACGTCGTAAGGCCTCGACGCTACTACCAAGAGATCCAACCGTTACTCTCGCCTCCAAGGGTTGAGTCACACTGTCGGCATCAGTGTGTGGTAACTGGGTCTCCTCCAGTAGATGTCTCACAAGTGAGGGTCAAGTCAACAGTCTAAACTGGAACCTCTTAGTAACAACACAAAAGAGGATAGGAATGGAAACATCACAAAGGTAAGAGTCTTTTACTATTGCATCTCATAATACAAAGACACTACAAAACAACAACAAAGAACTAGAAGTACAAAGGACGTATCCACTAGTTCCGCTCCTGTCCATCTGCTCCCAGAGCTCCATGATAGAAGGCCTTAGATGCCTGAAGCTGAGCTCTCGCATGTCCACCAACTCCCTGCGGTCGGGGTTGACCTCCTGAAGGTGGTGGTGGAAACACCTCGAAGTGTCGCCCACCATCTGCTACTTGGCCAGCTCCTCTGCCTCGTCCTCCTGCACCCTGCGGGCCACCGTGGCCGAACCTCTGTCTAGGAGGTCCCTCTACCACCTGCTGCTCATCTATAAGACGAGTCGGGCAGTCTCAAGCCATGTGACCTCGCCCACTGCATGTGTAGCAATGCTTGCCCCTCGTGTAGATGGCTCTCCTTCGGGTTCCCCGCACAACCAAATCTTCATCCTGAGACTGCCCATCTGATGGTCTGGCCTGTTTGGACCTCTGTGTCACCTGTCTACTGCCAGCTGCAGAAGACCCTGTTATGGGCCATCCTGCGGAGGGCCCTGTCACTGGATCCTGCTCGGCGAGAAAACTCTCCAATAGAAGGGCCCTTTCCAACACCTCTTCTTGTGTCGGAATGTTGAGGGAGATCATCGAAGCCCTTATCTCATGCCTTAGTCCCTGCTCGAAGGTCCGGGCCTAGAAGAATGGGTCTCGTACCATATCTGTAGAGTAGCGCGAGAGGTCGGTAAATCTCACCGCGTTCTAGGCGACCGTCAAGCTACCCTGCCGCAGCTGAAGAAGCTCTTGGATGCGCACCGCACGGAGGGTGGTCGGGACGAACTCTGATCGGAAGAGGTTCTCAAAGTTCATCCAGAGAAGAGATGACTCGTCGTGCCCCTGGAGCATCAAGCTCCACAATCTGCCTGCTGCCGCATGCAGGAGGCTCGCTGCGAGGATCACCATGAGGTCTGCTGGTGTCCTCACTAACCTGAAAACTCGTACGACCGCCTCGAGCCAGTCCTCTGATGTCTGGGGATCCGTCTCCCCACAAAACTGGGGTGGTCGCTAGCACTGGAACTCGTGCAGAGCTCCGAGGCGACGTGCATCGTCAGCGGTCGTGGCGGGGAGCATCGGTGGCTCGGCAGGTAAAGGTACTGTTGGTGCCTCTACTGACAAGGAGCCCTACACCGAGGCCTCATCGCTCGGTGGGTTGTCATCATGCTCCACTCTCTAAACCCTAGCTGGCTGCCGTTTTGGGGCTATCCTGAAAAGAAACAAGTGCGCCACAGTCAGAACAGTATACCTGGTGAGCTGACCTGAGTAATCACAAAGAAAACCTGAACACACATGCAATCAATGGTTTCGTGCATTAAGTCAGAAATCAGAAGTCAGGGTCCTGGTGTACGGATACGTCGGCCGCTGCACCAACACTGGACTCCCTGGATTGATAACCACACCCATTACGCTAAACACTATTGTTTCACATAGAAGAAAGATCAGAGTCTACGGTAGAACCGAACTCCTCTAATACCAATTTGTCACGACCCGTCCTCGGGGCCCGTGCCGTGACTACCCCAAGCCCTCCTTCCATAGGCCAGGTGATGGAGACTTGCAGCAAGGCGTAAATACCGATAAAAAGGGAAGGCATTTCCTTTGTAAAGTAAACAACCACCACAGAGTAATCATGCGGAAAGAGTAAACACTAAGTAAAAATTGTAACAAGCTTTGCAGAAAGTAAAAGGGGCCCGAAATACAAGCCCAACTATAAAGTACAACTGAAGGGAAAAACAACAACTGAGAAGAAAAGCCGCAGCGTCGAGCCGTCCTCTGGAAGTCCCACCTAAATGATGGGTACAGATAGCCTCCATGACTCCTCGGTCCGGCCGTCCGCTCCGAGTACGTCCCACCCAGTGGTCCACCTCTAGGTACCGTCCTGCTCCGCAAGCCTCCACCATGATCAGCGTTGTCCGTCGTCTGCAACCAACACAACGAAATGCGGGCATAGCCCGTGCAGGGTGAGTATAAGCGACTCAGTAGGGACCCCGAGACCCCCGAAGGTACAATCACGAAGTAACATATGACACTACTTAGGTATATGCCCATACATATACCTAAGTCATCAATTCTCACTCGGACCCAACATCTGAGCTCAAGTACAACCCAGTACACATAGGAAATCAAAACGTAAATCCACACAGGATAGCACAACACAATCCACAATGGAGAGAAAAATGTAAATCCGCACAAGATAGCACAACACAATCCATAAAGGAATGCAAAACTTAATCCACACAGGATAGCACGACACAATCCACAAAGGAAAGCAAAATGGAATCCACACAGGATAGCACAACACAATCCACAAAGGAGAGTAAACGTAATCCACACTTGATAGCACAACACAATCCACAAAGGGATGTAAACAAGATTTCAGCTCACACATGTATACATCATCGAAAAGCTGAAAGGGATGATTAGATATAGATACTGAATCATCTAAGCTGGGACCCACTTAGGATACAAGACCAGCTGTCTTCATTGATTCACCTATGCTGGGACCCACATAGGATACAAGACCAGCACTGAATCATCTAAGCTGGGACCCACATAGGATACAAGACCAGCACAGCTGGGACCCACATAGGATACAAGACCAGCACTCTTCATTGATTCATCTATACTGGGACCCACATAGGATACAAGACCAACACTGAATCATCTAAGCTGGGACCCACATGGGATACAAGACCAGCACAGCTGGGACCCACATAGGATACAAGACAAGCACTCTTCATTGATTCATCTATGCTGGGGCCCACATATGGTACAAGACCAGCACTGAATCATCTAAGATAGGACCCACATAGGATGGAAGACCAGCACAGCTGGGACCCACATATGATACAAGACCATCACTCTTCATCGTCGCAGTCCACTGAGGATCTCTTCACAGTCGTCGTCGTCGAAGTCGCAGCCAGCACTAGGGTTACCGCACACAGCAAAAGCTCGTTCGGGAGGGTCCGCTCCACGAGCCGAGAGGCTGATACATCAACTGACACAAGGTCCAGAGTTGATGTATCCAAAAGTTCCATATCATCAACAGGAACTCAATGTCGCAGACGACCCGTCAATCAGACGCCAGGTCTGAGAGTTATTGGCTTTTTCGTCCCAGGGGCCCGGTTGGTTTTTAAGGAAAAACCAACCTGACCGTACTCCACCTGCATCCAAACCTCGTTCGGAGTGGGCCAAAAGATCCGTCTCACTAAGAGGAATCCACCAAAGTCGACGGCACATCAACCGGATGTCCGGAGCTCAAGATATGAGCGTTTCCGCTCCGACGGCCCGGTTGGTTTCGTGTACGAACCAACCCGGCCAATCCCAAAGTATTCCAAAACCTTTAGTGTAATATACCAAAACGACCGTCTCGATCTGAGGATCGCGTTTCCACTGACGGCGAGTCGTTTGGAGGCCCGTAGCTCACGTGACGGGCAGAGGACCGAAAAGGTCTGGGAATGGGGGGTCTGGGCCCGGACCGACCCGGCCCGACCCCCCTGGGTCGGCAGAACCGGGTCGTCCCGACCCGGTCCGACCCGTCGGGACCCGGTCCGGCCCGGCTCGGCTCGGCCTAACGGCCGAGCAACGCGGGGGGCGCGCATGCCCCCGCGTGACAACACCGCAGCCCCCGGGGGGGGGGGCTGGATCACCCGGACGCGTCGGGGGCGCTGCGTCCCTGAACAGCGGTTCCGCGCAGCCGCGGAGCCGCCCCGGTGCCGCGGCTTTAGCCGCGGTGGGGTTTTCCCGGCGGCACGCTGGGCACCGCCGTTCCGGCGGGGCACGCCGGCGAAAGCTTCCGCGGGCCACCAGAGTTGCTCTGGTGGTCCGATTTCCTTCCCGTCTGTGCCGGTGTTCCTCCTGGGTTCCGTTCTTCACTGTGGGATCATTAAATCACTTATGCGGCACGTTTTTTCATCGCCCGCCAAATCCGCACAACAAGGATGAACTGAGGAGGGTTGTCGGGCCGTGTTTATTTGGCTCGCACCCTCCGCGTTAGATAATAATAGTTGGGAGAAATATTCTCCACATGAATAAAAGCAAGGCACAATTTTAATAGAATTAAAATTGAACATAATCCGGGTTATTTGTTTTAAAAGAAACAATCACGGGAATATAAGTTATTTCCAAACAAATTCCCTACCTCATCAAGTCGTCGCACGCGCATTCTTCGCAGAATTGACCGTCGCGGAACAAGTGGAGCGTCGCGTCGTGGTATCCGGCGTTGCATCGACGAGCTCTGAGGACCAAGAAAAAACAGATTTGATTTTAATAATAAATCCATATCGAGTTATAATCCACGAAGGAAAATAAAGGACCATAGTCCCCTACCTTGATGTTGTCGATCGAAGGTTGTCGCGGGGTTGGATCATCGCGGAAGAAGCGTCGCGAAGGGAGGATCATTGGCGTCGCGGTACACGGCGTCGCGTCGCTGATCTCCGCGGGTTCGGTGTTCGTCGTCGGGGGGCCGGCGTCCTTCGTGTTCTTCACGTTCTTTGCGTTCTTCGCATTTTTCACGAAGGAGGAGGAAGATCCTTAAAGATTCTTCAAGGTTTTAACACAACATTTCAAAAGGAAGGTGTGTTGGGCTTATTTTATTAACATGACAACAAAACAAAAACGTGTTAAGAAACGAACAAAATTAATTCATAGAATTAATTTTAATGAATAAACCTACCATTTAATAGGTGCGTTTAATTGTTTAAGAAAACGCCCTAGTTGACTTTTATTTAATAGGGGTTTTCGCAGGTGCGTTACTTAGCGGAAAGAAACGGTGGGGCTCGTGTGGGCCCCACCCCAATAAATATCTTACCAAGTGGGTAGGATATTTTGGATTTGCACCCTATCTGTTTCAACTGAGCTTAAGAAGCTTAAAGTGGTCTTTAAGCGGCATTAAGTGAAATAAAAATAAATTTTCGTACAACTTTATTTTATTTCATAACTTAAAACCCAAAAAATTAAAAACCACAACCGAGCAAACGCAATTCCGGAAGAGGCGTTTCTAAGAAAATACCGGTAGTGTGATTTCATCGGTGCCCTCAGAATTCGATTCCGATCACCGTTTCAAAAGTTAGAAAAACTCCCTCATCCGTTCACGGAAGGTACCCGAGCCAAACTTTGGAAAATGATTCCGGGCACACTGGGCCTCGGAATAAGGTGCCGTCAGAAGCTGCGTTCTTGTATAATTCCAAAGAAAAATTAACAAAAAAAATTTCCTTGAAAATTACGGGTCTTTACAGTTTTATATTTATATGTTTTGAATATTCATCAAATATTGATGAAATATTTATGTATGTTATGATCAAATACCATCATTATATAAATATAATGAATTTGAAGTAGAAAACAAGGTATTTCATTGATTTTATATCATATTAAAATATTATAAGAGGTGGACCAAAAACCAATCCTCCCACTATAAAAAATGGTCATCAAGGTTATATCAAACCATCAGTCCAGGGTTCTTAAACCATTTCCCCAAGGTGAAAGGATATAGAGTACAATTGGTGAGGAATATGATATTAAATGAAAATATGATAAATGAAGATATATTATTAAATAAATGCAGTAAGAATTAGGGGAGAGTCCATGAATGTATTAGGAATGACATGATAGTACACCCAATGATACCCTAATAGATATGGTCATGTTATGAGATCAATATTCAAAATGAAATGTTAAATTCTACATGTATAGAAATAAAATAAAATAAAGTATTTATAAAATTGGTTTAATAACATTATGATAGTGACATATCCATCATAGTCTAGAACCCTGATTCATTGAATAATAATTATTTTTGACCCCTAGGCATTCATAGTGTGACATTATTTCTTCATGGTGTGAATCACCATCCTGAAATAAACCTCCTTGGTTCGGTATCACCCATGTATCTTATTGGTCATAAGAGTATAAAATCTATATAAAGTGGGGCGGGGGGGGGGGGATGAATTGGTGTTTCAAATTTGTAATAATTTTAGAAACAATCCACTTTATTATATATATCTAACTGATATTGGGTCTTAATATAATTGTAATATGTGTCAGACTAAATTATTTTTCTGGTAAATCAATGTATATACATTTTTATAAATATAAATTTTCTAAAAAACATAAACTGTGGGAAAATATAAGTTATTGAAATCGGTAAATTTGATTCTGAATGTAAATGTATGAATGGGATAATAAATCATATTAAAAAATTTTATACTCTATAACAATAAGAGATTAAAAATTTAATAATACTTTTACTTAGGTATTCATATATTCAACGAAACTGGAAAATATCTCTTTCCTTAGAAGAAATCACTTGAACACTAATATCAAAATTAACACTATCTTCCATGTTCATGAATCCATCAAAGAGACAGAGAAAATCCAAAAATATTACTATTACTAGAATCCCTAAATCATAAACTTGATCAAACAAAAATTAGAATTAGTAATGTTTTTATGAATTTTATTATTCCTCACATATAGTCCTTATAGCATAAAACTCTGAAAAATCATTACAATGTAAATATAGTGAGTGTTTATATTGAATAAAAATATTAGAAAGGTTGTGTTCATAAAAGGAACAACTAATAGTTCTTAAAAAGTAATAATAGTTATAAAAATACTTCAAATGGTCACATTTTAATGAATATTGGTATTGGTTTCAATGGACTCATATGATCATCACCTGACAGAATATAAAATGCCTCTTCATCAAATGTCATTTAAGAAGCACCATGAAAATTATGTTCTAATATATATAGATAACTATTAAAAATTTAACTCTAATTTTAATATTTTAATTATAATGACACATAACATCTCAGTCTAATGGAATAAAATTATTTCAAACAAATATAATAAATATCATCATACCGATATACTAAATATCATCAAGCTGTTATATTTTATACAATCACATTGATAGACAAGACATTATCACTCTAATAAATTGGGTATATTCATTATAATATATTAGATTAATTCATATCTATAAACTATATATCTTCTATTTTATGCACCAAACATTTATCAATATGATTTACCACACCTCTATCAGTATGAGGGACATAACTTCTATCAATATGATGGATTAAATATCTATTATTCCAATGTATTGATCTTGTATAAAAAAATAATATTTAATTAAAATATAGTTATATTTTAGGTAAAATATGTTTACTTCAATGGAAACATTCTAAAAACATGGAAAATATAATGTTGGTGAAAATTGTTTTTAGAGTGTTTTGTTATTTAAAAAACAATGAATAGAAATAGTAGAAAGAAAATTTCGACTAAATAATCTCCACTGTTTAAAATAAATAATAGAAACTATAAAAAATATACTAATAACATTAGATTTTTACTCATTAAATTAATGAAAAAGATACCTTTATCTCCATAGTATCCCCTTTCATTATATATCCTTAAGTTAAGAAAATGTTGTTCAAAAGAATGATATAATAATTTCTTAAATGACATCTCCCCTAAATAATATATTATCCATGTTATAGAATCATAAAATATTTATCCCCTATTCAAATCCAAAAATACTTCTCCACAAACCTATTCCAAATGTATTTATCTAAAAAATATCCCTCTCTATGATTTCAGCAAATAAATTTGGTGGTTGAATGTACCTGAAATGTTAGTCATGACTATTCATCAAAAAAATATAAAATATAAACCATCATAAAAAATATAATATTAAAAAAAATTAATTCAACCAAAATTGTAAAAAAAATTAAATAAAAAATGTAAATGTAATAACATTTGAGATTTTATTCATTCAAAACAATGATTAAATACATAATTATATAGTGTCTAAGAAAATAATTCATTCATCTTTTTCTCCCTCATGATGAATTTTATTTCGTTAATTTATTTTTATTAATTCTAGGGTTCCTTTTCATGGATATAATTTAATCTCTACTTCATCACTTGAAATTATTTATCGTCTTTCCTTTTACTCTCAATATTCTATATAATGAATTTTTTATCTAATTTCATATTTTAACATCTTTAATTATTTTTTGGGAAATTGTTTCTCAATTATCTTATCCTTCTCCATCTAAACTTCTTCATTTAGTAACATGTTATTTTTCATCAATTAATCAATTTCATTTAATTTAGATTCTGACATACTCTTGAACATCAAATAAATTTTAAAATTCAAATATTTTGGTGATGAAATATTCTGAACAGAATCCCTAATTTTAAAAGAAGTATTCTTAAACATATTAGTTTTCCACCATGAATAGTTATATTTCTTTTGGTTTCCAACATCCAACATACATTGTTTCACTATTCAACTCTAATATTTTGTTTCCAAATTAAAATAATTGAACCTCACTTCATTTGAGATAATGCTCTCAACCAATTGGTTAAGAGCTTCTAATTTTTCTAATAAATTTAACCTCTAATGATTTTGATATCAATGAGATTAACTATTCAGCTGGAATATAATTACATCAACCAAAATATTCAGTTATACAATAATATATGTGAATATTGATTCCATTATATGATCCTAATGAGTTTCTTGAGAATTCGTTGTGTCTAATGAGACATCAAAAAGATATCTCTTAAATGGTCCATCAGTAACTTCATCCCTAACATTTCCATTTTCATTAAAATTTATAGATTTTTAATCATCTTTTATAACTTTAATTCTAATGGTCTCTTACATATCCAATAATAAAATATTTTATTTTTGATTTTAAATTTACCTTTATGAACAGTTTTCCTTCTATGAAACATTGATATCATCATTTTTTTCTAATTGAGTTGTAATGGATGATATTACATTAGAACCCTACTCAACATCATCTTTTAGAGAAAATAATTTCTTTGGAATCATCTTCCATTTATGTTTGTATCATTATTACCTATGTAATCTTAGTTATTCAATCGGGTTCGCACATTTTTTTACATATCTCATAACTAAGAAAACTATTTTTAAAACTAATTCTTCCACTTCAACAAGTTTTCCATTCAGATTCATTGCTATAATAAAAACCTGAGATGTTACCCAACATCTTGTATGGGAACTGATTGTGCAATGGTAATTGTAACTAACTATGAAATTTCATGAAAATAGATAAAGGAGAGTTGGAATAAAAATTATGTCCATACTCTCCATTTTTTTAGAAAATATGTTCACTCTCAAAATCGTTCATTGAACATTACACTAAATCAACGTCCGTTGTAATTTTATTTCGCTTTTATTTTTCTCATATGTATCTAACTATTCCCCATTGAATTATTTTATAGATAAGTATTTTTCTCTTTTTTTGTACCAAATTTAGCATCTGTTATCTTATTTTTATAATTTATTATCATCATATCATTAATATCTTTATCTATGAATGTTTTTATTTTCATCTATGTATAATGACTAGTTTAATTTTATTTCCTTATATCTTAAACTATTTCACTATTTTTTGTCTTTATCATTGGATGCAACTGTGAACAATTATTTCATAAAATTTCCTAATTTCCTCATAAAATAAATTTCACCCTTATATTAGACAAAATAGGGTAATCCAAACAAGTCACCCATTCCATCCAATCACATGGTTGGTTTAAATTAAGATAGAAAAAAGTCATGTATATAATAAAAATGATAAAAATGCTAGTAAATAGTTAAAATGACGCAACATAAAACTAATCAAAATAGATTAAATCGTAAAAATTTAATATTCTTGACAATAAGTGTACATGTTGAAAAATCTCACCTCCAACCTATCTCAAAATATGAAAAATGTTAATAGATTCCTTTTTCCTATATAATTCTCTTCCATTTAATTGATTCTTACAAAAAATTGTCTACAATATCCCAAAGGCAGAAGTATGGTGTTACCAATAGATCCACTAACATACCAACATAGATTCAATATAAGTTAGAAGAAGAGTAATGAACATGTCCTAGATTTAAAATAGAATAGTTTTATAAGAATTATTATAAATAAATCACGTTAAATTCGTTTTTCAAATGAAAAATAATTTTTTACAAATTTAATGTAATATTCTCTAAATCCAAAAACAATGAGGTAATGACACCCAAATTTAAATGTACATGTGATCCAATATCCATGAAATAAAAAATCATGTGAGAACAACCATAATGAACAATGAACCTAATTGTTTAGCAATAACCCCTGGAAAAATTGATACTAGAATCTCACAAGAATAACAATGCATAACGTGGTATCCACTAGCTTAGAGCCCTTCCATAAACAATATATATATAATAGTTCACCATCAAGCGGTGTCTCAAACTCTAAGGATACTCATGAATTCTTCCTCACATACCCCAGGTTCCCACTATAAAATGTTTGTAAATTTCATTTTTTAAAACCTTGCACACATTTTTAAAAAACAATCTCAAAGAATGTCTGATATGATTTTGATTTTTAAAATCAATTTTATATTTCAGATCAAGATAATTATATTTTCAAGGAAAACCCCAACTAAACATGAATCTATAACCATTTACATTTTAACAAAATAATTTCCTTTTCAATGTTCAAGGAATCAATTATAAATACTATACATTCAATAAATTGTAAAAAGTTAATATATTCAACTACCTAATGAGAATAGAAAACCTAACCTCTCTTCTCTGTGGATATTAGAAAAAAAAAGTTCATCCTCTGGAAGAAAAGTCACGATAATAGACTAAAATTTAATTATACAAAATACAATCAAACTTCCAATCCATACAACAAATAGTTCCAAAACCCCCAAGAAGAGAGAAACTGAGAGGAAGGATTACCCGAAGAGATGAATCACCTAACAATATTGTTCAATCATTGAACATGTTGATTTAGATAGACATAAGACACCAAAAATCACAAAGGGTCTGAGCTCTAGCTGAGAGAAGAAGGCTGTAAATATCAATGGTCCCTAAACCGCCCTCACAACACTCTAAAAATTAAAAATCATGGAATTACATGGAATATAATATTTTACACATCACAAATCCATTTTATTTTATGTTAATCCAAATAATAAAACACCTCAGATGAAATAAATGATTTTCTCAATTAAATGTTATGTAACACTTACATAGAGTGTAAATTCAAATTATGGGAATTTAACTCATCAGATATTCCCTGCGGAAAATAATCGTTGTGTAGTCCCATTAAAAGTTGTTTAACTACCCAAAAATATATAAAAATGTTAGGTTTATGCTGAATATCCCAAAAATTCATGACATC
Source organism: Viscum album (assembly GCA_963277665.1). NCBI lineage: Eukaryota > Viridiplantae > Streptophyta > Magnoliopsida > Santalales > Viscaceae > Viscum > Viscum album. The sequence goes on along the minus strand of OY728129.1, from coordinate 606,145,535 downwards.
ACATTTAACATTATCCACCCAATTCAACTTCAACAACACATACTAAATGATAAGAGGGAAACAAAAAAATAAAATATCGTAAGATACATGATATAATGGTAATATGGTGCTACATTCTCCCCACCAGAATAGCAGTTTTCACACAAATTGCTAAATTTAGTAGTCCGTAAAATGTGTAGAGAAGTTCTACCACAATAATGACTCATTCCTTCATGTGTCATTATGTGTGGTACCTTTTCCTAGAAATCCACAATCTGCACTGGCTTATCAACCAATGTAGTATCTAGATCAATAAAAATATCATCCATTCTAATTACATGATAAGGATATAGTATATACCTATTTAACTGGGAAACATGAAACAAGCCATGTGTAGAATTCAAGACAAATTGTAACAAAAAATGATATGAAAACCTCCCCAGTTACTCAATTACCTCAATGGGTAACCCTAACCATAGAGGAACCAATAGTAGATACCAAACTGATAATTTCCCCACCAAGGTGAAACTATGATAATGACCTGATCCCAAAATAAACTCTAGCAGATGACGATGATGGTTAACATAAGATTTATAATGAATATTTGAGGTGATCAAATTCCTATAGATAAATGTAACTACCTCTTTCATATGCTCAAAAATACTTGGCCCAACTAAGGACTATTATCCTAACTCCTCCCCAAATAAGGAAGATCAACATTTCCACCAATTCAAATCCAAAAAAGGTTTCATTTATATCTAAACAGAATGATTATTTTTATTGGAGAACATGATGAAATAAATTTTTTTCCAATGATCCTCCAAAATCAAGCACACAAGCCCAAAGTATATCCTCATGTACTTGGATATCCTTATCTTTATGTCCATTTATATGTGGATGATAAGATGTGCTCAATTTGAATATGGAACCCATTTCCATCATTTATCCTATCAATAATCATTATGTGAACCTCAAGTACATATTTTAAACAGCTGTAGAGGGAAACCAATTACCAATCAAAATAAAACACACATAATGTTCCATAATCTCTTCCACTTTCTACATTTTATTTATTTTATATAAATTTTCGCATATAATGATTATTTCAAAAATCACCCAAATAGAATCCTTCCCACTATGAGTCTCTGGTAAACCAATGAAAAAATACATATACATATCATATCACTTCCATACTGAAACTAGTAATGGTTTAAATAATGATACATGATCTATGGGTTCCATTATTACTGTTTGACAAGTGACACATCGTGATACAAAATCCTCAACAGACTTCCACACTATTGGACACCAATACCAATGGCTCAAATCATGGACCCTATTTATAGCCTCATGGTTCCTGGAACAATATGACCAGTTCCCACTATCTATAAATCATGTCTCATGGAAAATGAGACAACCAAAATACTCTAAATATACAAAGATTCACTCGGATGCTGAAAGAAAATTGCACATAGTATCTCCATCATTTAGTATTTATCCAATGCATCAAATCTTGATGTTAATATTTTTCAGATGTTGAACATATTTATTGAACTAAAAGTCAAATTTTATTGAATAGAATAATGCATTTCCACCTGCATCCTTCACTCCCAATATCATCTCAACAAAAACACTAATAATTGACTATTATTCAAATAAATCATCCATGGAATGTGTCAATGATTTTCTTCTATTTCTATTGGAGACTACATTTCCTTACCCAGCGGTATATACAATATAAATAATAAGATTCTGAAGGTACTCAACCTAGCATCTATATCATATTTTCATATCTCACTGAGCGAAAATATAATTAATGATTTTTTGAAAATAATATACCATGAACTAATTCTCAATGAGATATTGATTTCATTTTTTAATATCATTCTTAAAAAGTTCAAAATATAGATCTTTGGTAGGGTTTTAATTCTCATGTGGTGAATAACTAGCATGTTGATTAAACCACAACCTATTTTCGATGAATTAAGATACATCCCAAACCCATACCATAATCATCACAGGAAAATTCATAACTAAAAACTTGTAACATAATATTGATAACTAGTGATCATTTAAACCTCCCATTCAGATCCTCAAAATATCTCTAACACTTAACACTCCATTCAAACATTACACCTTTTGGGGTTAAATCTGTCATGGAATTTGCATGTTTGAAGATGTTAATTAAACAATCATAAATAGTAACCTTCCTTACTGAATAAGATTCGGATATCAATCACATATTTTAGATTCTCATAAGAAATAACTACGTAAAAATTTTAATGATCAACTGAGAAATCCCTCTAAGTTCACACATTTGACCTAAATTTCACATCCCATAAAGAAATCTCACACTAGTAAAGATTACCATACAGATGATGTTCCCTCAATTTTCAGAAAATGATATCAAAATGGTATATTTTCACCTCCTATATCTTGGATTACATAAATATATCATCTATAAAGAAATTAAAAATGTACCCCAAGAAGCAATGAATTATTTGGTTCATCAAATCCATAAACGAATCATGAATGGAAATGAGTCTAAATGACCTAACCGGAAACTCCAAATTCATATACTGACTCTGAACATCTTTCATGGTTATATCCTCTTATTGGGATATCAACTAGTGGATCCCCAATTATAGTTAAACCTTATCAAACCCGTGATCCACTCTTAACTACTCAAACAGATCATTAATTATATGTGGCATATACTTTTTATTAACAGCCACCTAATTCAACTTCCAATATTCAATATTATTTTAAATACTTTTTTATAACTTATTATAATATAGTTAATGTGAAGAAAATAGAGATAAACATGAAAAAATAAATCCCATAACCTACATGTTCTCATTCTAGAAAAAATGTTACACCATATTATCTGGTTCCATTTGATATGATGGCCTACAAATGTGCATCATCCCACATAATGTGTCATTAATATACTGAACCACTACCTATGGAGGACACTTATAAATTTCATCTAAAAAAGCATATTGTAATAAAACACAACAGTAGGTATATTACCACCCATTCCCCAATAAAATACATAAATAATAATTTCATACAATTTAAATGTGATTAAACTGATATAACGAACAATTAGCCCTTCCCTTCCCAATATTGATTCCCATCACCATGGAAAATATTAGGGACCCCATTCGATGATAATAAATATACCCAACTAAGATAAAATTATAACTATTAAATTTTTCATGTAATCCAATCGATGATGGTAGCAATGTCAATGATGTCAATCTCATGCACTATGAAGTCCCAAACCACACCAACATCACCCATCTACATGTAACACATTGGAAATTTTAATCGTTGTTCAATATTCTTTACTAAATTTATTGAAAGATCCAACAATAGTGGAATAATCTACTTAAAAATACCCTACAATTGAACCAAATTTGTAAATAGTAATGAATTAATAAATCTTAGATCAAACAAATATACCACCATAGATGATTAAATAATCACCTTACCTCCAAAAGTAGATGGACCTACTTTAGATTCCTCTAACACAACATCTAATGCATAAATACATATATAATTATCCACCTATACATCATATTTGACAAATAATGTGACCCCTCAGCATTAGAAGCATCAATAAAAACCTATAAAACCTTGTAAAAATTAAATCCTTCCATACTACCACATGACACCTTATCAAATAAATTATTCAGATGGATAACCCCTCCTAAATATGACATTTTCTAGGGGCCTCTGTACCTAGGGGTATGGTATGAACACAACCCAAAAACTAAAAGAAAATAAAATGTTTTTAAATTATAGAATTATTTAATACTTTTATTGTATAAAATTGAATGCTCATTCACATTCTTTTCATACTTTAAGAAGTACCACGGCTAGCCACTGCTTCCACTAAAGCTCTGCACATAGTTTTCCATCAAGATATATAGTATTCATCCAAAAACAGCATTATAAACTACATCAATAATGGATCAAAGGTAAATAATAATTATCATTGATGGAACATCATCCATTTTCCCTATATCGAACCTATTCACTTTCTTGTAGTCATTATTTACAATCACATGCTCTTGATAGATCAACTCAAATAAGTGGGTGGAGTACTCTAGACCATTATTCCCCCTTCCTCCAACATCAATAACTCCTGTGTATTTTCAGCACATAATGTCCTCGGATAAAACAAAATATTAAATACTATATTGGAAGAATCCCAGATAACAACATTGTTTATCTTATCATCAACTATAAAATCCCTCATTATTCCTCATCCATCAAGCATATATGTGGAAACAATAACCGGAGATATATAACCCCAACCCCATAAGCCTTGATCAGATAAATTATATAATAATTTAGGAATATAAAAAACAAATATGCATCCCTATGGACCGAATTGATTAGTAGATTTGGAAAAAACAGACATATGCATATGTTCAGCATTATAACATGAAATTAAATACATCATAGAAACTCCTTTTAAAACACTCTTATTATTCTAGATTATATTGTAATTCCATTTATAAAATTCACCTTTGTATAGTAGGGAAAAATAAACATAGTAAAAGGGTGATATCAGATTCATAGTAAGGGTAACGATTACAGTATAAGCAATAAAAATATGGCATGATGAATAACTAATAAACATGTTCCATTAATGAAAAATATAGAACATAATATGTTATAAATAAAATCTAAGTAAATTATTACATAATAAAACATAAAAATGGATATTCCACCAGTCTAATAATAACACAGACTATCAGTTATTAGTTTCATAATGATTTAATGCATAATTCCAAACATCATAATCATATATTCAAGGGCTCGACCAATACACCATACATAATAGTCAAAACCCCAGGATAGATTGTCTCATGAGACATACCGATGCATCAAGCGGTAATAAAAGGTCCAAAATTCACTTATTATGTGCTATTAATTACTCAAATGAAAGGGGAAAACATAATCAACATATAAATTCATACTAAATATATCATATGAATTGTAAGTAACTTTCCCCAACAAGTAAACATAAACACTAACCATTCGGTGTAATATGGTGAATGGTATTAAGATATCAAATCTACAGTCAAAGTAATCATAAAACATTCAATCAAACATGGCAGATTAAATTAGTAATGATTATTCCCAATAAAACATATTATTTAACAAGATATTTTAGAATGAAGGAAATACTCTTTTAAAATCATTGAGTAATACTAGAGAGAAATATTCTTTTTCTTTGAAATGAATATTTCATTTGAAAATATCAAGGTAAAAATCATAAATGACCTAATATATATTTTTGACAATAAAATATGTGGATTTATAAAAATAGTGGTTTCTTAAAACATATTATATATCACACATGAAAATATTAAAAAATACAACAAGTTCCCTTGAGTCCGGCTTGTTTATCAGGAAAAATTTGTTAATTATATTTTTATAACAAGTAACTCACTATAAAAGGAAGAAGGATTATAATTGATATATATATACCATGTAATTTATTATGAGTACATTATAATAATTAATAATTTCATTTGGGTAAATAGAGAAAAATAGTAAACCGAATGAAATTGGTGGCTCGGGTAGAAAACACTTACCTTATATCTGAATGTGTCCAGTACTTGAAATTAATGTCCTATAATTCAAAATTACATAATTAATAAATTAATTAATAACATAATATACATTTATTTTATTAAGAATTATTTTATTATTTACATTTTTATCCTTTTTGATGAATTATATGTTACAATTTTTTCATTATATAGTGTTCGTTTCATTGGTTTTCATGATCGGTATACTTCTATTTGAGTATGGAAGATCATGATTAATGGGAATATTTTTTAAAAAATTGGATTTATATCATATTAATAAAAAATGATGATTAATTTTTATAATTCATTTTTTCCATATATGAGGATAAATCATTAATGATCATCATTTATCTTAATTTTATGGGTTTTTCGATCACAATGAACTAGTTTTGTTCTATTATATATTATCAAAATTTATAAAATGGTTAAAGAAAGTAAAATAATATATAATAAATACATTATAATCTTTTTTAACCATTAATATGGTTTCATGACTATCATTTAAGGATAAATTAATGAATGAATATTCTTTTTCCGTGAAGGTTGTAATTCAGCACCTCTAAGATGATGATTTTGTTTTTAAAATTAAATAGTGTGAGTATGGACAATGATGACGAGTTTTTCCTTATCATGATATCATTAATGTATATATGTGATAATAGGGGTATAATTATCATTTGAACAGTTAGGATGAGGAGAGGATAAGAGAAGTAAAAAAATTGAAATGGAATTAAATGAAAAAGGAAGATGGTTTACTAATTGAATTATGCTCCTTGAGAACCTCTTTAGGGGAAGGAGTTTATTTATTTTGAAAATAAAATGTTATTTTAAATGTAAGGAGATAATATGGAAGAGTATTTGATAGTAATTTTTATAGGAATCAAGGCTTAGTGTTGTGTGGAGATCTAGGGTGAGGGGTGGTCTTTATAGTGAAGGAGAGGGGTGATTTCTCGTTGTTTTATTAAATATTTTATTATTTTTCTCAATACAAGCAATAATATAGGCTATTTTGACTAAATAAAGTAATTTGTACATATCATTTATGAAAATTGTTCTTATATCTTCCAAACATCATCCATAACCTTATAATTCATGTATTTATCATTTTAAAAAATTATCATATTTTACTATACATAAAAAAACCAAGTATTTTTAAAAAATATAAATAACTTTCCTTTATAATTTTTCAAAATGTTGAATTAAAAAATGAAATCCATTTTCTAAAAATATTTTTCTAAACATGAGAAATTTATTTTTTAATTAAATTATTCATCAAATCAAAAAAATATAGTTTTTTAGAAATTAATACTGATTTTACAACACCCAGAAAAAGGAACTATGCTCGAATTAAATTATCCTAAGATAATAGGACAAAAATACTTATTTTTGAATAAATTTTGTAAAAAAATATTCTAAATCAATTTATTAAATATAGAATTGTAATTAAATATTTATTACTCACAAATATATCAACGCTTAATTATTAATTTTTATAATATTTATCTAATTATAACATTATATAATATATTATTTTATAAGGTTATAAACATATATTTATTCATTCATCGGTTAGGTGACTATATATAAGGGTAATATTTCTATTCGAAGGGGAAACCATATGATTCAAAATTGTTAGGTAACTATTCTCCAAAAATTTATGTTGACCCTATCAGACTTGAAATTTCTTATCGATCAATATAGAGTATACCCATTTTTCATAATTCTAATCAATTATTTGGAAAATGTATGATTATTTGATAGTTTATAACTATAATTTTAAATAATTATAATAACAAGGCGTTTCTTCATAAAGTCACAGTGTAGTGTGCATAACATTATGTAGTAAATTTATTTTTAAATCCCTCTTGTGTTACATTCCCCCTAATTTAAAATATCGTTCCTTAAAATTAATGAATGTTACCTAATAAAAAGATTTGGGTATTATTTTCATTATATGTTTCTCAAGTTCCCACATCACCTCTTCAATATTATGATTTTTCCAAAGTACATTTACTATCCAAGTAGTATGATTCCTCAACACCTGTTCATTAGTGTCTATTAGTTAAATTGTGTCTTCATAGAAAATAAATCATGTTCCACATAAATTCAATGAAAAGTGAGGAAATGTGTTGGGCTTGTAATTTATATTCTTAACAATGAGATGTGGAACACATAGTGTACTTTAGAAGGTCTATGAGGCATCCCTAACCCATAAGCCATAACACCAAACCTCTCTAGAATTTAAAATTGACTGATGTACCTAGGGAACATCTTCCCTTTCCTCTCAAATCTTATAACACCCTTCCATGGATATACTTCTAGAAAACGTGATATCTCACATGAAATTCCAAATCTATTCATTAATTAGCGCTATAAATATTTTTCATGGTTTTATCTATTCTGATATGGGTTTGAGTTATCCTTACCTTGGTTCATGTTTCCTCCACATGATCTAGGGATATAATCTTCATTTCACAAACTTCATCCCAACAGTTTGGTGTAAGAAATCTCTTTCAATACAATACTTCATATTGTTCCATTTGAATGCTAGAATGGAAACAGTTATTGTAGAAAAACACAAACAAAGGTAAATAATGACCAAACATTCCTATAAAATCAAGTGAGCTTGTTGTCATAATGTCTTCTAATGTGTGGATTGTCCATTTAGACTACCCATCAGTTTGAAGGGGATAAGAAGTACTAAAATATATCTCAGTATCAAAAGACTTATAAATAAATTTCCATAATTGCGATGTAAATCATATATCATAATCATATGAAATTGATTGAGTTTATATATAATATATTAAAACATTATTGATATTGAGTCGTGTAAAGTCTTATGGTGGAATATCTACTATTATAGAGAGGAAATGTTCATCTTTGGAGCATCAATCATTAATTTTCCATGTTGAATAATTATTTCTTTTTGTTTTTGGAAATATACAGAAAATATCCATAGTGATTTCATTCCATATCCATGTATGAATATGAAGTGGTTGCAAGACCCATCTAGGATTTTTTATTTCAGCCAAAACCTGTTGATAGACTAAATTTCATGATACTTAATCAGAAATTTTTGCATCATATTATCCCACTAGAAATGTTCCTTTATATATCTATACGTCTTAGTACTCCTAGAATTTATAGAGAAATTCACTATATGGATATCTTACAAAAACTCCCTTTTCAGCATGGGGAAACAGGGAAAGCATAGCCGCCTCCCAAATATAAAAATCCCATCTTCATACATGATGTTTTTCAATAGATGTTCGTCCATCCAAATGAAAATGTAGTAATGTTTTAATTTGTTGATAATTTCTATATCCATCCGCGCTAAAAAAATATACAAAGGAACCTTGACAATTTTTATTTTTTTTGAAACTCTTTGATCCTTCCAACTCAATTCATTATCTACCTTATTTTCCATTCATGCGAGATAGAGAATTGAACAATCATAATGCTCAATCAACTTGATCCTTTTCCTTTACCTCTTGCTGAGTGCATTCGATTTGAAGATATATTCCATTTTCTAGTGGTCAAAATATTTCTCATATCTTATGCCATTGAGATAATTTATCCATTTCATCAGATAAAATATTAGAGTTGCTAACTCAAGATCAGGAGTTTATTTTTTTTTCATGATTTTTTAACTACCATGATGCATAGGGAATAACTCTATCATTCTATATAAGTATAAAACTAGGTAATTTATTTCATTTATCCCTATGAATCACAAAACATCCATTTACCAATGTTAGATTCAATAGTGGATAATTCACTAAATTCATTTTAAATTCCTCAAAACATTTGTCACACTCTTTCTTCCATATGATATTATCCCCTTTACAAGTAATATTTGTTAATGGGTTAGCTAATCAGGTGAATTTGTGAAAAAAACTCTGATAATAACCTGATAAGCCAATACAACTACAAATCTCAGGTTGTTTTGTTAGCAGAAGACATTCTTGAACTACTATTTTCATCAAAGGATCAATTAAGAATCCATCCATAGAGAGAATACGGACACAAAAAAATCTGGTTGAAGTAAGAATTCACATATTTTAAACATTCCATATATCTCATTCCTTCTAAGAGTCTTCAGATCAATGAACAAGTGATACCCATGATCTTCGTTGATTTTACAGTATAGAAAAAAATCATTAATAAATTCCACAACAAATTCATCTAGATATTACTTGAAAACAATATTCATTAGATCCATGAAAGAATATGTTTTATTAATTAGTCCAAAAGAAATTAATGTAAACTCATAATTCTCATACATAGTTTGAAATTCATTTTTATCAATATCTTCCTTCCTCACATGCAACATATGATATCCAGATTGAATTTCAATCTGGGAAATGTATTGAGCTCTAAGAATTTGATTGAAGAAATCATCAATATGTGGAAGGGGATATTTATTATTTATTGTAATAGAATTGATTTTTCTATAGTTCATGCATAGCCTCATGGATCCATCTATAATATTGACAAAGTCAACATGGGCTCCCCATGGGGAAACACTAGGGATGATAAATCGCTTATTGCCTAATTCCTCAAGTTTTTTCTTCAGTTCTACTAATTCCATAATGGTAATTCTATATATATTATTTGATATAGGTCTTGAACAATGATTTTTATCAACTTAGAACTCAAATTTCGACACTGGAGGGTGTCCAGGTAAATCCTCAAGAAATAAAATAACGTAATCATTCACAATCAGTACATCCTCAATTTGAATATTTCATTTCTCACCGATAGATATTCCATTATCATCCAATAGAGGTACTGAATTTAGTTGAGCAACAATGGTTGGATGTAGATGATAATCATATTGTGATTTTTCTTCTCTAATGATAATGGATTCTAAAATTTCATCACAAATCTTAATTTCATCCTTCATTCAATATATATTTTTTCATAGTATTTCAAAATCTAATATATAAAAAAGATATTTTCAAAGATTTCAATAATTATGATGATAAAATCATCATGTAAATATCATTTATATTCAATAATAGGGACTAAATGACACATCTTTGATGTAATGAGACATCCCATAGGTATTTTTACTAACAACTCCCTTGTTATCAAGATTTACCAATATATAATTTTTAATAAAAATTAAGAAGATATAAAGGAATAAGATGATCCATAATCAAAAAAATATTTAGCCAAATTTTTTGAGATGAATAATGTACCTCCAACCATATCATTATGAACATCATCTCCTACTATTGTGACCTTGTAAACTTATCCATTCTCCCTTGAAATTATTTGGGGAAGGTTTCCTTGACACTATGGAAAATAATTTGCACAATATCCCATATAATTGCAATTGTGGAATTGAAAAATGGTATCTTCTTTATTTTCTTTAAAATAGTGTGCTCGGTGGAATATTCCTCCACACTTTATAAAAACAACCCTTCCCTTCTGAAAAGTAACATGGTGTTTCTTCGCAAAATTATCACAAGGTTGAAAATTAATTATTCAATTCTTTACCTTTTCCTTGTTTCCCTTCCATAGTGTTCAAAAATAACATTCTTCTCTTACATTCCATTATTCTCATAAGTCATAGAGAATTATTTTTCTATCTCGATGGCACATGAGACAGTATCTTTATATGATGATATATTTTGGGATAGCAGCTCCTGTCAGAGGAAACGTTTTAAACCATAAAAAGATTGGTCAATATTTATCATTGGATTGCGTATTTAATATGCATTATTTCTTTGTATTCATGGGAAGTTTGCATTATACAGGAAATCTTTTTCATCCTCTTTCTGTATGAGAATCCAGAATTGTCTCCCAATACCCACCTATTGTTCATGAGGATAATAGTTTTTTGGAATATTTTCTTAAAATAATTCCACATTATATTTTTGATTGTATCCTACTTATTTTTTTGAATTAATGAACTCCAATGAAATGAGCCTCTGGATAGATGACAAAATAGCATTATACCATTTCCCTATCATTATATCCCTATTTGATAAATATCATCTCCATGGAACTTATCTACTAAGCTACTTTAAATGGGTTTTTAGTCCCATTGAATTATACATTTTATTCTTATACAATGTGGTATATCATTTCTCTTCCATGTCATAGATCATGATCCTCCATATAGGTAATGTTATTGATTGTAACCTAAGTCAACCATCAACAATTGTTATATGTTTCTCTCCACCACTCGCAGATGTAATACTAACATCATTATATTGCATAGGAGAGAAATCCCTATATGGGACACACATAGCCATGTGGTTTCCAATCCTTTTACTGGGAACCATTTCAAAATAATGACATACAATAAATTAGGTTATGTATTACATAGAACAAACACATCACTTGACATAAATTGATATTGTTTACATGTCTAATCTGGTAATTATAATTATGGTTTATTTGGGGAAATATTTAAATATAAATCCATCATAATTATATTTATAGAAAATTGGAATTACCCTAAGAATATTCCCAGGGAGAGAAAATATTGGAGTGCAGTAAGGCGCATTTTCATATACCAGGTTACCCGAAGTCAGGCCCAAGACACCATTTTGGAGTTTTTACCCATAAGTACATCACTGCTAGATACACGTCCATATGTTGTATCCATACTGACATCTATTTCTAGGAATATCCACACAATATATACTTTAATAAAATTCAATGATCTTCATCTATTCTTATCCTCCAAGACTATCATAGTTTTATGTTGCATAATCTATTTTTTAGGAATCTTGTTTCCATGGTTTCTACTAAACTTCCTTTGATTCCCAATGTAATTCCCAGAACCCATAATCCTCATGGTAGTGCATTATTTTATTACGTTGTCATATAAACAAGGAAGACACTTTCCAATGGTTTGAATTTTTTAGTAGCCTTATAAAAACTAGATACAAACAAAAGTTCAATATTACAACATGAAATGATATAGATAATAGAATCTTCATTGGAAACACTATTATTCTTCTATATTATCTTTTAATGTTATTCATCAAATTCTCTTAGAATACTAGGGAATATAAACATAAGAAAGTGATGAGATCAGATTCTTAGTAAGGTTAAATAATATTTCATAAACATAAATAATAATACATAATGAATAATTAACGAATAAGTTCTATTAAATAAAAATCATGAGAATAATATGGAAGGAATAAAATATAAAACAATAATGACATAATAAAACACAACCATGGATATTCTAATAGTTAAATAATCACAGATACTATCAATTAATTGTTTCATAATGAGGGAATTCATAATTCCAAACTTGATAATAATACCTTTAAGACCTCTTCTATGACACCATATACAATAGGTAACAATCTAGACTTGTTTTTTCCATGATACATAACAATTCATCAAGGGGATATAACATGCCCCACCAATCACGCACTATGTCCAATTAATTTCACATATGAAAGGCGAGAAAATTAATCAAAAAACACATTCTTATTTAATATAACTTATGAAATGTAAATAAAATTCCAAAATAAGTAAACATAAACACTATACATTCAGAGTAAAATAGTGAATGGTATCAAGATAGCACATTCATAGTAAAATGTTTGCGGGTTTTCAATCATAATAAAATTCATATGTTTAATATTTATTATGTATATTTTTACAAATGGGAGGATGAAAACGTTATACTATTCATTTAGCCAAATGTTTGCGGGTTTTCAATCATAATCATCTAGTTTTGTTCTATTATTTAATATCTTATATATTTAATGGTTATAGAAAATTTAATACGATATAATAAAAATTTTATAATCTGGTTGAAAAATAAAATTTGTTTCATGACTAGCGTGGAAAGAGAAAAACTGAACAGAAGTTTGTCATCCACAATAGTGGTAATTTGGTGCCTCTATGATGATAATTCATTATTTAAAAAAAATGATTGTAGAGATAGATGATGGATATTCCATTTTCATTATATCATTATGTTATATAAAAGATACTGGATATATCATTATAATTGGGAAAAAGATGGTCACGATTCGATTGAAAAATAAATTAAATTGAAATGAAATATTAATAAAGGAAGACAATTTACCTCTTGAATTATCCTCCTTGAGAAAATCTGTAGAGGAATGGGTCATGGGATTTTTGAAATAACAATAGAATTTATATTTGTGGAGAGACTAGGGAAGTGGATTTGGCTATATGTTTTACAATCTTCAAGGAATAGATGTGTGAGCAGAGGATGGGGTGGGGTGGTATTTAGAGTGGAGTATATAGGTGATTTTACATTAATTTATTCATTGTTTTATTATTTTTTCCCTAAAAATATATATAGTATTTATTCTTGTGACTTAATTTTGAAATGAGTTCATGTCAATTGGAACTAATGGTTATTAAAATATCTAAACATCATTCAGTAGTCTATAATTTATGTATTTATCAATTATCGTAATGTATCTTATTTTACTATTCTCACAAAATTCATGTATTTTATAAAATTATCTACAAATAACCCCAAACATTTTCTGACATACAAAAAGAGAAAATTAATTTAATTTAATGAAAATAATTTTCTAAATATGGGAAAATTAATATTTATTTAAAATCATCATATATTCACAAAATCCCTTTAAAAAAATTAAAAATAAATTTATATGACCCTACAAATCATAACATGGTCAAATTAAATTATCTTAAAATCATTGTATAAGAAATGATTGATAGGGAAACAAATTTTATGAAAATAAATTTTTTTAATTCAATTAATTAATTATACAATTTAATTGTATATTTTTATTAATCATAAAAAATTAATACTTAATTAATAATTTTTAATATATTTACTTATATAATTTTATCAGACATTCATTTAAAGGTTCCTAAATTCTTTTTACACATTCATGGGTGATGTTACTATTCATAATATTCATATTAATATTCGTATGGGTAACATTACTGTAACGCCCCGACCCTAGTTCCCTAGAGTCGGTGCATTATTACATAACATTGGCATGATCACAAGAAAGATCAAATCTCGAAAGACCGATTGGTTTAGTAGCCTTGGAAACACTAGATATATTCATAAGTTTAACATTACATCATAAAATCAAAAACTACTACAACAACATAATGTTTCCACAGTCCACACTACAATCCCCTTATAATATCCCTGCAGGTCATTCATAACTTACATCTTCACTTCCTGGGAAAAATAAAACATAGAAAAGGGGTGAGCTCAAATGCCCAGTAAGGATAACAATATAGCGGAAACTTTCATCAATAAGAATAAATATTTAAGGCAATGTATAACTAAAACAAAAGCCTTTTAAACATGAACTTTCAACATGGTATGGCATAAATAAAAATGAAATAATGCCATTTACTTATTCACATGGATATTCCACTAATCGAATAATCACATGCAAAAATAAATAACCACTTTCATAATGTTGGAATGCATAATGCCAGACTATCATAACCACATAGCCAAGGCCTCGTGCCAAGACTACAAATAAGATTTTGTCAAGGCCTTGTGCCAAGACACTAGTTTGTCTCATGAGACCTACCGATGCATCGAGGAGCTATAGCGGGCTCCACCCGTCACTTATTAAGTCCAATGCATTCCCATATGAAAAGGTTTAAACATAACATAAACATTCGTATTAAAACTAGCCTACGAAATGTCAATACTTTCACAATAAACTATGAATGGTATAAAAATAGCACATCCACAGCCAAACATATCACAAAACTTTCAATACAATATAGAAGTTTTGTATCATAATAAATCAACTTCAAATAATCTTAAAATCCATCAAAGGATGTTGACATAGATGAAATCAAAATTCTTTTTAAAGAAATATCTCCTTTTATTTGGAAATCATTTAAGATCCATATAAAATAAAACATTTTCTTTGAAAATATTCTTATAAGCTTGTAAGGAAAGCTTTGAAGATTTTATAACGGCGTAAAATAACCGCACCCGCCGTATAAGTTAAAAAAAACATTCTTACCTCAATTCTGTCGAAAAGGTTAAAAAGGACCTTGTTTTGAAAACGACGGAAATATTCCTTTATAAACCTCTTATAAAAAGTCAAAAAAAGGTATAAATGATTTTAACCCATATTCTTGTAAATAGTAAAAATGTTTTGAAATACATTTTTAAGAAACATGGATGTGGATGATAAAGAGATCCCAGTAGATTATTACATATAAACAACCTCGGATAATGAAGAGATTGTGAAATAACCCTTACCTTGTACTTTTCCTTGGTTGGGGTAGGTTAACCTCCTGTATAATGGTGAAATAATTGTTATTAAATTATACAAGAATCATATATATTAATATGATATCATATATGATCTTTTAACATTGATTTGTTAATAATATCTTAGAATTATCGTCGTTTCGGGAGTTAACTTACTCATTTTCTTTTATATGTTTTGTTACATAAGCCATGGTTGTTGTATCTTATTCATATCCAGAATGATATACAGTCCTTAAACATCATTTTTAAATCATCAAATGATAATTATACTTGAATGGATACGATGGAGAATGAATCTCATCGCGTTCGTGGAGACGGTAGTCCGTACGTACGCACGAGCGACAATATCATTCTTTTGATATTAAAATAATATATAAATGGATGGTATATCATATATACAGAATCATTAACATGTTATATTTATTATTTATATGAGTTACACATCATTATTATACCCATCCAAATAATATTATATTGAATAACAATTACACCACGACGTGGAGACGGTAAGCCGTACGTACGCACGTATGGTGACATGTTATTCAAAGGGTGGATAGAATACTGAATATGATTGTACCATATTTATAATAACATCACAGTATATGTGAGATACTGGAGTTATTATTTCAGAATGGTAAGAACAAAGGAAGAATAAGTGGAAGAAGAAATGAACTTAGAAAAGGGTGGTGAAATCATTACCTCTTCTTCGGGTTCTTCCTTTTGATTTGATCAAAAGGGCTCCTTAGGTTGGCTTTCTGATCAAACTAAGGCCTCTAGGTTGTATTGAAGGGTGTTGGGAGAGTATTTGGGCAGAGTTTGGCCGAACCAAAAGGCTTTGAAGGTGTGGAGAAATGAGAAGGAGGAGTGCCCTTTTATAAGAGGGGTGAGGGGCACCTTTGGAAAAGCTAGAAATATTAATTTATAATAAATTCATATTCGGTTTCTAAAGTCTCAAAAGTTTACTATTCAAAGGATGAGGTGGGGATAGGTCGAAAACAACTCATCCAATAGAATTTAGACAGGTTTGGGTACTTATATTAACCTTATCTTTAAGTATTAACTCTAAGTTAATTAGTTTCACTTTTACAATGTCTCTTTGTATTTTTATATAATATGGTTAATAAACTTACTATATACATCCAAGAGACCCCCAAGTGGTCCATTAATGATTAGCCTATCATAATATAAGTCTCTTGGCCTAACCTTAGATTTTTAGGAATTTAATATCAATTAATAATATAATATTTGTTTTAAGAACTCTTTTATGTCAATTTTGACACTATTCAATAGTTGATTTTTTTGAAACTCATAAAAGATTTATTACTTCAAACAAAGTCCATTAAATCAATCCTAATATATCATATTAGCCTATAAAATTAGTTTAATTCATTAAAAGTTTCATATTATATTTATTTTGGTATTTATAATATCAATTATTTTAATTTTTCACTATTATATTAATTACTGCATCATCATTGTGTCATAAATAAAATTACTTATTTAATGTCTAAAAATTATAAATAAAATATAATTATGTAGGAAATCTTTTTATCTTTCTAATGAATATTTATAATCGAAAATCCAACATGTATAACCCTATGTAAAAATTGTTGTTCTAAAAGATATATGTTTGTGTCATTTTTGTATTCATTTTGACTTAATTAAAATAAAGTGTCATTATCACTTACAAGTGGATCCATGGGGTCCCAAAATAGACCCAAAGATTCCCATGGTCGACCATGTATCAACCAATAGGTTTAAGACACGTTTTAGGGTAATTTAGTATTATTATAATATTATTTTTTTAACCCTCATTTACCGGATTTACCCTTAACCATGGTAAATAAAATATTTACCGCAGTAATTATTCAAAATGTCTAAAAATAAAAGTTACCTATTTACACAATTTGAACATCCTGATTCCAAATATGGGATCCATTTTTCTAAATTCAAAACACAGAAGTGGCAGAAATTAATTTAAAATTAATTCCCGCTGTCAAAACAAAAAGCGTGTTTTTAAGAGGTAATAACTATCAAAAGATTGACACTTGTTTATGTTCGGTTTAATTGTAAAATTATGTCCAATGACCAACATTATATTAAACGGTAAAAATATATTCTAAATATACTTTAAAACCACTCAAATTCATAATTTATCACTATTAATTATTATGATTAAAAAAGTTGTTTTTAATTAAAATTTAGTAATTTTCACTATTCATCAAAATATGAAAGTTATCCGAAATGTACCAAAATTTCACCTTAGGCTAAATTCGATATTCCGAATCCAAAAATGAAGTCCATTTTCAAATATAAAATATATATAATTTCAAAAAGTAGGTATTACTATTCATAACGGCTAGTTTGATTAGTTGTGGTGTGTGTTAAAACTCAAGGTTGCGTACAACACACGCTACTGTATTATTCAAAGAAAGCGTACCGTGGAAGCTTGGGATGTTTCATTTTAAATTTTTGATGTCCCCATTTAGTCAAAAAGTTTAATATATTGTATTTAAAAAGGGTTCACTATTAAAAGTTGATAAAAGTGCAATACTGAAAATGAATTTGTTCTTGCATTATATCTAAGAAACTCATAATATGGAATCTAAAATTATAAGGATTATATAAAGTTTAAAATTTAGTCAATAATATTATTAACCTCTTTTGAATGGCTTTTTCCTTTGGTAAGTCATGGTTTGATTGAACTCGGTGTTGCGTGTAGTGCAAGTTATTGAATTATTTTGAAGAAATAACACACTATGAAATCTTGGGGTGTTACATTCTCCCCTCCTTCAATAAATTGCGTCCTCGCAATTTGAAATTGTTCTTCGAAAATAAAAGGTTGAAAGTAGAAAATATATTTGTGGAAAACCCACATCGGAAATTGGGTTACTAAAATTTAGTCTTAATATGAGGAAAAGAGAAATCAAAGGGTCACCAACAAATTATGATCTCGATTAGGAGAACATTGGTGGAAATTGGAGACATATAATCGGAGGAAAAACGTAAATATTTATAGGTAGTGATTGAGGTCATCAATCACAAACAAGTATAAAATTGAGTTCCTTAAATTCATTAATCTATGATGAATTGAAATACCATCGGTTCAACAAAACATAGGGTATTAGGATAACACATTTTTTACGTTTCAAAATATCCTAGTTGAAATCCCACATCGAAAAATGAATTAATGAGGCCTCTATTTAAACTAAAGAGTGGAAAGTATGAAGATTACCGAAAATAACACATACTAGGGATCCATGTAGGAAAATATGGATATGGAGGAGAAATCTAACCATCAATTATCTGATGGAGAGTGGTAGAGAACATGGCTATGAAAAGGCCAACAATCCCAAAGCCATAAATTAGTGATGATTTAAGGTCACATCTAGGACAACATTTTTTTTCTATGTTCCTTTTCTTAATGTTGTGGAATTTATTTATGAGATTGGCTAAGAACATAAGGAGGTATACATACTTTAGAGTTTTATCCATTAATAAATTTCTACCACAAACTCATCTTTCACTCTAAAACATAATAGAACGTAAAAAAAAAATTCTATTTACACTATTCGTATAGGGTTCCAAAATAAACGAATTTATAATTCATCTACATGATCATTTAATAAAAACTTCATTATTTAATCCAGGACATCTCATGGTCCAGTGGTAGGTGATACACCCTTGTCGCCCTTCGGTTGCGGGTTCAAGTCTCGCAGCCTTGCCGGACGCGACGGGTTGCCGCCCGACCTCCGGGTTGTCCTTTTATGGCAATCCAAAATAATCCAAACTAGAACTATCCAAAATACTTCTGTCCAAACTCACAGTCTAACATTTATAAGGAAGGTAAACATAATATAGATCCTTTTTACCCCGTAATAGCATATGAATACCTTCATCTTGTATTCTTTTAATAAACTGAAACATCTTGAATTACCATATTCCTTATTGATTATATTCATGCTCCCCTATTCCATATAGAATTCTGTATATACTTCATCAATCCAAAAATGTTTTAAACCCCAAAAAAATGATGGAATATACAAATCATTAATCAGTTTTAAGGTAGTCAAGAATATCTAACATAATTTATCCAAATCAATCATGTATTATTCTAAAATCACTAACTCTGTATCAGAACCATATTATGGTTTATCATTCTCTCAACCATATATTATCCAAAAATTTATCCTGCTATCGAGTCACTTTTATTTGTTCCACACAATCTCAAGTCCTTAATGAAATAGTACTGCAGTACAATCCTTATATACTCCATAATTATTATAACAAGTACATTGTTGATACAAAGCTCAATTGACATAATCAACATAAGAACTCTAATCATTCCTCTTCATCTGTGGTAGTATCATAACTTGATTATTATCCAATAACATCATTTGCGGCATAGTCTGATTACTGGGACATAGGTTTGCGTAGTGTCCAAACTCCTTGCAAATGAAGCATTGTACATTTAAAACCATTTTCTTACCCTTGCAGTCACGTACTTTGTGCCCTTTTCCTCCACACTTATAACAAACTCCCATTCCTTTCAGGCAAGTTCCAGGGTGTTTCTTTCCACAGTTACCACATATGGGAAAATTCTTCTTTTCCCTCTTCCCTTTATCCATCTTTCTCTCTTCCATCCTTTTCTTCTCTTGCTTCCCTTCAAAGCCATAGGACTCAGTAAACTCTTTACTTATCTTATCAACACATGATATTATTTCTTCATATGATGATAATACATGGGAGACTATTTCTCTTATAAATTCTAGCTTAAGACCATGAAAGATATGATCCTTCCTCCTCTTTGGATCATGTGAATTTCTGGAGTTCTCATTCCTTCTACTGAGTGCCATTTCTAAACAATGGAATACACTAGATCAGTTTATGAATCAAAATACATAATCCCATACTTATAAAACACTTAACATAAATTGAACTATTTATGGATATTATCCATAATCATAAAAATGTTTTCTTTGAGGAAGTATATACTCATAATCCCTTCAAAATGATTTGTAAAGAAAATGAGAGTTATCCTAAGCATATCCCACGGGAGTGTCGTAACCAAGAGTGCAGCAAGGCCCGTTTTCGTGCACCAGTTCCCGTTCGAGTCTAGCTCAAAGCGGTGTTTTAGGGTTTTACCCCTAGGTACATCTGTGCCAGAGCCGCCTCTACCTGCTCGTATCCAGACAGGGATGTATTGCTCAGAAAACTCACAAAATCTCTACAATACCAAAATTCTAGGAAGTTCTTCTATACTAATCCTCAAAGTTCATCTTAGGTCTACGTGCTCTAATCAGAGTTTATCTAAATCTAGTTTCCAAGGTTTGTACTAAACTTCCTCTGATACCAACTGTAACGCCCCGACCCTAGTTGCCTAGAGTCGGTGCATTATTACATAACATTGGCATGATCACAAGAAAGATCAAATCTCGAAAGACCGATTGGTTTAGTAGCCTTGGAAACACTAGATATATTCATAAGTTTTACATTACATCATAAAATCAAAAACTACTACAACAACATAATGTTTCCACAGTCCACACTACAATCCCCTTATAATATCCCTGCAGGTCATTCATAACTTACATCTTCACTTCCTGGGAAAAATAAAACATAGAAAAGGGGTGAGCTCAAATGCCCAGTAAGGATAACAATATAGCGGAAACTTTCATCAATAAGAATAAATATTTAAGGCAATGTATAACTAAAACAAAAGCCTTTTAAACATGAACTTTCAACATGGTATGGCATAAATAAAAATGAAATAATGCCATTTACTTATTCACATGGATATTCCACTAATCGAATAATCACATGCAAAAATAAATAACCACTTTCATAATGTTGGAATGCATAATGCCAGACTATCATAACCACATAGCCAAGGCCTCGTGCCAAGACTACAAATAAGATTTTGTCAAGGCCTTGTGCCAAGACACTAGTTTGTCTCATGAGACCTACCGATGCATCGAGGAGCTATAGCGGGCTCCACCCGTCACTTATTAAGTCCAATGCATTCCCATATGAAAAGGTTTAAACATAACATAAACATTCGTATTAAAACTAGCCTACGAAATATCAATACTTTCACAATAAACTATGAATGGTATAAAAATAGCACATCCACAGTCAAACATATCACAAAACTTTCAATACAATATAGAAGTTTTGTATCATAATAAATCAACTTCAAATAATCTTAAAATCCATCAAAGGATGTTGACATAGATGAAATCAAAATTCTTTTTAAAGAAATATCTCCTTTTATTTGGAAATCATTTAAGATCCATATAAAATAAAACATTTTCTTTGAAAATATTCTTATAAGCTTGTAAGGAAAGCTTTGAAGATTTTATAACGGCGTAAAATAACCGCACCCGCCGTATAAGTTAAAAAAACATTCTTACCTCAATTCTGTCGAAAAGGTTAAAAAGGACCTTGTTTTGAAAACGACGGAAAGATTCCTTTATAAACCTCTTATAAAAAGTCAAAAAAAGGTATAAATGACTTTAACCCATATTCTTGTAAATAGTAAAAATGTTTTGAAATACATTTTTAAGAAACATGGATGTGGATGATAAAGAGATCCCAGTAGATTATTACATATAAACAACCTCAGATAATGAAGAGATTGTGAAATAACCCTTTCCTTGTACTTTTCCTTGGTTGGGGTAGGTTAACCTCCTGTATAATGGTGAAATAATTGTTATTAAATTATACAAGAATCATATATATTAATATGATATCATATATGATCTTTTAACATTGATTTGTTAATAATATCTTAGAATTATCGTCGTTTCGGGAGTTAACTTACTCATTTTCTTTTATATGTTTTGTTACATAAGCCATGGTTGTTGTATCTTATTCATATCCAGAATGATATACAGTCCTTAAACATCATTTTTAAATCATCAAATGATAATTATACTTGAATGGATACGATGGAGAATGAATCTCATCGCGTTCGTGGAGACGGTAGTCCGTACGTACGCACGAGCGACAATATCATTCTTTTGATATTAAAATAATATATAAATGGATGGTATATCATATATACAGAATCATTAACATGTTATATTTATTATTTACATGAGTTACACATCATTATTATACCCATCCAAATAATATTATATTGAATAACAATTACACCACGACGTGGAGACGGTAAGCCGTACGTACGCACGTATGGTGACATGTTATTCAAAGGGTGGATAGAATACTGATTATGATTGTACCATATTTATAATAACATCACAGTATATGTGAGATACTGGAGTTATTATTTCAGAATGGTAAGAACAAAGGAAGAAGAAGTGGAAGAAGAAATGAACTTAGAAAAGGGTGGTGAAATCATTACCTCTTCTTCGGGTTCTTCCTTTTGATTTGATCAAAAGGGCTCCTTAGGTTGGCTTTCTGATCAAACTAAGGCCTCTAGGTTGTATTGAGGGATTTTGGGAGAGTATTTGGGCAGAGTTTGGCCGAACCAAAAGGCTTTGAAGGTGTGGAGAAATGAGAAGGAGGAGTGCCCTTTTATAAGAGGGGTGAGGGGCACCTTTGGAAAAGCTAGAAATATTAATTTATAATAAATTCATATTCGGTTTCTAAAGGCTAAAAAGTTGACTATTCAAAGGCTGAGGTGGGGATAGGTCGAAAACAACTCATCCAATAGAATTTAGACAGGTTTGGGTACTTATATTAACCTTATCTTTAAGTATTAACTCTAAGTTAATTAGTTTCACTTTTACAATGTCTCTTTGTATTTTTATATAATATGGTTAATAAACTTACTATATACATCCACGCGACCCCCAAGTGGTCCATTAATGATTAACCTATCATAATATAAGTCTCTTGGCTGAACCTTAGTTTTTTAGGAATTTAATATCAATTAATAATATAATATTTGTTTTAAGAACTCTTTTATGTCAATTTTGACACTATTCAATAGTTGATTTTTGTGAAACTCATAAAAGATTGATTAATTCGAACAAAGTCCATTAAATCAATCCTAATATATCATATTAGCCTATAAAATTAGTTTAATTCATTAAAAGTTTCATATTATATTTATTTGGGTATTTATAATATCAATTATTTTAATTGTTCACTATTATATTAATTACTGCATCATCATTGTGTCATAAATAAAATAACTTATTTAATGTCTAAAAATTATAAATAAAATATCATTATGTAGGAAATCTTTTTATCTTTCTAATGAATATTTATAATCGAAAATCCAACATGTATAACCCTATGTAAAAATTGTTGTTCTAAAAGATATATGCTTGTGTCATTTTTGTATTCATTTTGACTTAATTAAAATAAAGTGTCATTATCACTTACAAGTGGATCCATGGGGTCCCAAAATAGACCCAAAGATGCCCATGGTCGACCATGTATCAACCAATAGGTTTAAGACACGTTTTAGTGTAATTTAGTATTATTATAATATTATTTTTTTAACCCTCATTTACCGGATTTACCCTTAACCATGGTAAATAAAATATTTACCGCAGTAATTATTCAAAATGTCTAAAAATAAAAGTTACCTATTTACACAATTTGAACATCCTGATTCCAAATATGAGATCCATTTTTCTAAATTCAAAACACAGAAGTGGCAGAAATTAATTTAAAATTAATTCCCGCTGTCAAAACAAAAAGCGTGTTTTTAAGAGGTAATAACTATCAAAAGATTGACACTTGTTTATGTTCGGTTTAATTGTAAAATTATGTCCAATGACCAACATTATATTAAACGGTAAAAATATATTCTAAATATACTTTAAAACCACTCAAATTCATAATTTATCACTATTAATTATTTTGATTAAAAAAGTTGTTTTTAATTAAAATTTAGTAATTTTCACTATTCATCAAAATATGAAAGTTATCCGAAATGTACCAAAATTTCACCTTAGGCTAAATTCGATATTCCGAATCCAAAAATGAAGTCCATTTTCAAATATAAAATATATATAATTTCAAAAAGTAGGTATTACTATTCATAACGGCTAGTTTGATTAGTTGTGGTGTGTGTTAAAACTCAAGGTTGCGTACAACACACGCTACTGTATTATTCAAAGAAAGCGTACCGTGGAAGCTTGGGATGTTTCATTTTAAATTTTTGATGTCCCCATTTAGTCAAAAAGTTATATATATTGTATTTAAAAAGGGTTCACTATTAAAAGTTGATAAAAGTGCAATACTGAAAATGAATTTGTTCTTGCATTATATCTAAGAAACTCATAATATGGAATCTAAAATTATAAGGATTATATAAAGTTTAAAATTTAGTCAATAATATTATTAACCTCTTTTGAATGGCTTTTTCCTTTGGTAAGTCATGGTTTGATTGAACTCGGTGTTGCGTGTAGTGCAAGTTATTGAATTATTTTGAAGAAATAACACACTATGAAATCTTGGGGTGTTACAATTACTATTCAAATGGGTCATGTAATTATTCACAAAAAAAATTATGTTGACCCTATCAGACTCTAAATTTCATACTTATCGCAACTGTTTAAGCTAGTTTTTTGAAATTCAATTCATGCAAGGGGAAAAATTATGTTTTTTGGTAAGGTTATAACTCCCATTAAAGAATTATAATAACAATGTGTTGTTTGGTAGTGACTGCATTTCATGTTCATTACATTCTTCATTAATGTTAATTGTAAATCCTTGGGGTTACTTGAGAATCCTCATGAGTTTTCATAGAGATTAAGATCCTTTCAATATATTCTAACCATTTATCATACTCATGAAGTACATTTTCACAATTAATGAAACTTGAATTAGTCTAGGTACATTTGGATCTAGGATCCACTAATATTCATTGGTTTATTTCACTATGAATCCTATTTTCTAGATGGAACATATTACAGCTTTAAACAAAGAAGTGTCCACATGAGGATCTACCTAAGGAACCTTCCTTACAGATTCCCCTCTTGTATTTGGAAGAGATATTCTAGGAGGCACTATATATAAAATAAAATACCATAACCAATAATCGATAATAAAATTAAAAAAAGTTGAAAATAATATATATTACAATGATTTAAACCAGCCATAATTTAAATCAATTATGAATCCCATCACAAAAAGGAAACCCCCTTTAAAGATAATATGTTCATATAAATATAATACAAAACTCTTTTATTCATAAATCCTTTAATAGGAAATATACATCAACATTTTAGATATTTTAACTGCACTAAAAATCCCATACAAATTATTTAAATGAAATTAAATAAACAGTCTTTGATTTAGTAATTATTATCCATCCTCCTAGTGAAACTCATATTCGGTGATAGGAGTGATTTTGAAAGGCCACATTTCTGCGCAATCATTTTTATTACTAAAGATCCTACTCTAGTATATGAACGACATAGAGAAAACATTGGTATCTATGAAATAAATTAGGATTATAGCCCCCTTTTCTACTAAATACTAAAATACCAAACTGAGTCAACCAAAACGGTCACCATTTTCATCACATTAAGTTCTGGGGTAAAATAGATATAAAAACACATGTCTCGTATATATGAAAATCAATACAAAAATCATGAGTACAATAATGAAGTAACATAGCTAAATATGCTAAAATATAAAGGAATAAAATTATATAAAATAGTTCGCAATGTGTCCAACTTTCACCTCCAAACTATTACAAAACTAAATTGCATCATATAGGGAAGCCGACATGCTACATAATTCTCTTACCATTACCATAAAACTACAAAACACGGTCTAAAACATCCCACAAGTGAAGGAATGGTGTGAGAAAAATTTCCCAATAGGATCCGACAAAATAATCCATACATGTTGTAATACCTGTAATGCAAAATTCCAAACCTTAAAGAAAAACAATTTAATAAATTTATATAATCAATAAATATAAAAATAGTTTCAAATAATCCTTCAATTATAAAAAATTATATGGCTTATTTAACAAATCTAGAATCATTAAGGTTGATATACTAAAATTGAAATATTAATTTGAGTTGAAATATGTGAAGTATACTATCTTGTAATAACAGAAAAAATGCACCTACAAGACAGGATATAGTCTATTGTACAATACGTATTATACAATCAAAATACTGAAAAGGGATAAATATAGATCCAACCAAAAAAAATTACTTTCATAGTCCATTATAATTCAAGAGGTTATATCCTAGGGATGTTGTGTAGACTGAGGTTATTCATGTATCTTTCTTGTTGTACCCATAGTTCACACTATGTAATATTTGTCGATATCTATTTTAAAAACCAATCATACATTATTATAAAATAGTTTCAAATCCATATAAATCTTCTTTTGGGATTAGAAATCCATTTTCCATCTCAAATCAAGGAAATTTTGTTTTCAAGGGAAACCTCTTTTAAACAATTAGCCCAATACATTTTTATTTATCAAAACTGATATTCCATTTAAAATCTAAATGAATCAATTTGAACTATATGGAATTAAATATATTAGGAAAATTTAATCAATGCACCTAACCCATGTGATTAAAAATACATAACTGAAATTAACAGTATGGATTGGGAAACAATATATGATCATTTGGAATACAATGAATGAAAGGATACTAAAAGGAATGTATAGAAATCATAATCTAGTTATCAATACCATAAAAAATGGATCCATAACCATGAATAATAGAGAAACTTAGATGATGGATTAGATGGGGAAAAGAAGTGCCTAACCCTACTGATCACTCGCTGGGTGGATTGACTCTGATATATGGAAGACCCCCAAAATTTCTTATGGTACTAGATTGAGATGGGAGGTGACGGCTGAAAAACCTAATGAGAAATAATACACCTATACGACCATATAAAAACTATAATTTATG
Source organism: Viscum album (assembly GCA_963277665.1). Taxonomy (NCBI): domain Eukaryota; kingdom Viridiplantae; phylum Streptophyta; class Magnoliopsida; order Santalales; family Viscaceae; genus Viscum; species Viscum album. The sequence goes on along the minus strand of OY728129.1, from coordinate 606,117,822 downwards.
TAATTACATAGAATGTAACCTTCTACCGAACATGAATCCCTTATATTTTAAATTACACCAAAAAAGTCTCCACATATTAAAAATAAAATTATTACATTACACTACATGAAAAACATTCACGGTGTGTAAATTTCCACCCTATAAATTCAACAAATAGGATTTTCTCAGTGTCCAATACACATCCTGTAATCCTATTAAACTCCATGTAACTGCCTATTAAAAAGCAGAAACTAATAGATTGTAATGAAAACGGATATATCTATAACCAGATCATTACGAGTATCCTCCCTATTCAAGGATGAAAAAATTTGCATAATTATAAAAAGGGAACCACAATCAATGTTTAAAATATTTACGACACAATGGTAATAGAGTTTTACAAACCAAGAAATCATTTTCCTGGTAGAAAAGAAAAAAAAATTCCTTCATTGAAATGGATTGATTTTTATTCAGCCTCATTTATATAATATTTCCAAAACATTGTTGATAAATTATTGGAACTCAAGAAAACTAAATTTCATATCAGTGTAATATAATTCCAAATCTGGCATAAATATATTTTTGTCCATGTTGAAAATCCTCATAATCATATGAAAATAAATAAAATATATATCAATAAATTTTAGGGAGTCTTGGTCACCCATCATCAATATGATATATAATTTCATATTTAGTGTTGCTACACATTCATATAGTGTCAAGTGAATTCCTTCTCAAAACTTATCATAAAAAGGAAACAATGATGTTTCAACATTTATTACTAGAATCATTAAAACGTCCCCAACTAATTAACTGTAAAATGATAATCTTAACCATTCAATGGGACTTCTACCATGTCCAATAAATGTTGTACATTCATCTTAATTTTCTTAAAAAAAATATCAACAATTTTCACTTTAAAAGTATATTCATTTCTATATTAAATTTGATAATATAATTCCATAACTATTTTTGAGTAGTGAAGTTAAAAGTCATCCATTAATACATATATGTTTTCCTAACCATAAAAACTGATTTATCAATTTAATAATAGATTCTATTGTGTCATTCCATTTATTTTGATCAATATTCATTTCATGACTTCTTGGTTTTCAATGTCTTCTAATGTGGACATAATTAAAACTAATGTAACTGTGGAACCCTAATGGGAAAAAAATATCTTACTATATAAATTCCAATAAATTGTAATGATCAATGATTTAGGGGTTGTTAGTCATTAGTTGTTTAAAAAAATATATGTGGGATGAAGTCACCTATTTTTCTATTTAAAGGAAAGCTATGGAAATTCAACTTCCCTGAATCTCATGGATCATATAGAATTCCCAAACATTACCTAATGACATTAATTATCAATAATATTTAATTATTTTTATGATCTAATAAATGAAATATTTTATGTTTTATTGGACATATCTATTATCCAAATGAAACTAATAAAATTTACAAATATATAATTTTATAATTTTAATGTTATCAAAAAAACAAGGGATTAAAAAATATAATATTGAAGAATAGTAATTTTATTTTCAAATTAATACATATCTTCTTAATATAAATTAATTTTTGAAAATAGTTATTTGTGGAATTTGAGGGAAAAAATGTTTTAATAAGACAAAATTGTTTTAAAAAATCCCAAAAAAAATTAAATAATTATTATTAATAAATATAGAAAATTTTCAAACGATATATTATTCCAATCCTTTATATATTTTGAGAAAATATTATATTATTAAATGTGAAAAAATTATAATATAAAAAAATTATAAAGTCGGGAAAACATTATATAAGATAATGTTGTTTAAAGAAACTAATGTATTTAAAAAATAAAATTAGATGCACTCACCTATTGAAATCAATTCATAAATGTATATATATTTGTAAAAAATAAGAAGATGTTAATGATTATTTTATTTTATCATTTCCTATATTTTTATTAATATATTTAAATCTATCGAAACTATAGGTTTAGTAAAAATATCAGCATATTGTTCTTTTATCCAAATGAATTGTAAAACAATACCTCTATTTTAGGTATTTTCTCAAAGAATATTGCATCATAGATCGTTATTATTATCCAGTGACTGATGTAATGGGTTTTTTACTTAATTAAATGGATCATTTGTTTTTCACACAAACTTTTTGTCTTACTAAGAGTTAGGAAATAGTCTGTGAGTTTTTATAGCATCTAGAATTATATAAAATAAAAATAAAACCTTCAAAATATTAATAATTTGCAGTGGATATTGATAAACGAATTTTTTTTGTTATTGAATCAAGATAATAATTATTCTCATATGAAATTTCATGTTCAAAATGTACATTTTCTGACCGTTTTAAACCTACTTAATTCAGAATCTAGAAAAGAATTTAATTTAAAATCACTACCAGAATAGTAAAAATATGTAAATCCATTATTACCTTTAAATATTGATAATTTTGTTTTAGATATTTATTATTGGAAATATTTTTTTTCATAATATCATTCACATATGACATCAGAAAACATTAAATTTTTATGACTATTAGTTATGTGTAGTAATATTCTAATCATTCCTCTAAATTTATTGTGTTCTACTTGTTTCCCAACTTCAACAATATCTAATATATTTTATCTCTAATAAATTTCTTATTTATTTTATTATTCTATTATATAAATTAATTAAGTAGATATTTTATATAATTATGTTGATATATAAACTTTCCAATATGTTTTTTTTGAAATTCAAAGTCATATGGAATAAGTAAGTTTTAACATTATTTTCAATTCAAACATAGAATTTTTTAATCAATAAATGGAATATATAAAATTTTATTTATTTGGACCAAATAAAATTTCATTGACCTAAATTTGAAAAGTGATGTTGTTTTTAGAAATGCTTATTATTATGTTTTTGATCCACAACAAATATAAAAAAGTTCATTTTTAAGAAAAATCTTGTAAACCAATCATATAATTCTATAGTGGTTCTCTAGGTCGATAAAGTTATAGATTATGTTTAGAATGATTTTTTTCATATTTTTTTTATTTTTAATACCATATTTTATTCCATCATAAACTTCCTCGTGAACATCTATGTTATGAAATATTTGCTCCAAGTCCATTGGATTTAATTTAAAATTAAAAACTATCACTTATCCTAGAAGTATATGAATAAATTTATGGTTTTATTTCAATGAATTTGTTTAATCATAGTTTTTACATCTTGTTGATTATATCCTTTACCAGTAATTGTTGCTTTATTTATACTAGTAATTCCATTTTAAATTGATTTATATCAAAAATTTAATTTTACTCCTTTTATATATGTATAATTAGAACATTAATCCAATAACAAGATTGATTCCTCTCAAATTAATTGAGTTAATAATGTTTTTATTTCAACCAATATTCATCACATAATGCTACATCTGATTGTTTATGTTTAAATTTTCATAAAAATTGAAAATTCTGATTTTATTTTATAAGTGTGTTTTTAATTATAATAGGTTTAGATACATCACAAATTATTTTATCATAAGAATGATTAATTTAGATAAATTGAATCCATGTTTTTAAAAAACACTATTCATCAATTATATAATAAAATTATTATTGATACATGAATTCATAAATATATTATACTATTTGGATCTAAAAATAAGAACATTACAACCTAGGTTTTAAATATATTTTTTTAAATAACATCCTTTGATGTGGAATGAGGATGTTTGAAAATAAAAGGGTTAGATTTTTCAAATATAACATGTACTACATCATCAATATTTATTTTAAATTTTTTATATATTCTATAATCGTTAAAATGTGTTGAATAAAAAGTCATAACTACAAAGGGATTTTCAAGAAAACATCGGAATGTTATCATTAGTGTTAGTAATTAATACTTATCAAACAAAAGCATTGGTTTGAGAATGATTTTGTTTTCTTCGGGTCATAAAATTATAAATGTTTCATTAAAATTGTTATTATTAAAAAAAAATTATCATATAATAATAAGTGAATGCTACTTCAAATGAATAATGTTTATAAAATGAGCATTTACATTGCATGGATCATCTAATATCTTGATGAATTATATTTTTATTTCCACTACATCATTTTACAATGGATTTTATTTGGCCAAAAAATAATGATCTATACAATTTTCACTCAAAAAATATTAAACACTGAATTTAAAAATTCAGTACCATGATCACAAAAAATAGTTATTAAGGAGATATTTTTCTCAATTTTAGCTTGTGATAAAATTTATTTATTAAAAATAGGACATCTGTAAAAAAATATTTTATTGTATATATAGTGAAATAATGGACAAAAAAATAGAAAAATTATTTTCAACCAATAAATAATGTTTTTGTAACATAAAATATATAAATATTATCTAAAAATAATGCAGTAGATGATGATACATCCCTAATATATTTATAACTATACATATATTTCATTCAAAATCTTCTAGGATGATTTGATATTGTAGTATCAAAATTATGTTTTAATTGATCATGAACTCATCCTTACATTACATATTAGATAAAATTATAAAATTATAGTGCTCTAATATTATATATAAAATCATAGATTGATCTTACATTATTCTAATTCAAGGAATATCTTCACATGACACCACTTTTGTAACATTCAAAAGTTTCCTTGGGGATTTGGTATGGTGTGGGTGGATCTTGTTATGGAAATATTCCTCTTGTAGGATTTTGATTGAGGATTGTGGATTTCCTATTTCGGATGGCATGGTCATTTTCCTTCCGGATTATGTCTCTTGGATCATCTCCGACATCATCATTTCAGTTTCACATCCTTTTACTTCTTCCATAGTTTTCTTCTATCATTCATGGCACTTACACTCTAGATTCTCCGCATCTTTCATAGAGTTGGATGAGCAATCCATGGTTTGTTGATTGGAAGGGTTATGTTGAGGATGTTATGGGAGGGGATATGATTTTTGGGTGACAACAGGTCTGATATGAGGCATCCTTTTGATTCTATGTGTTGGTTTAGGAACCCTATTCTGAAACCTCTTGATACAATGTTGTGCATGTTTTATTTTGTCTTATATTCAGTGGATCAAGGAGCAGGGTACTATGGACATGCTAGTGGTGTAGATTATGTCGTTCTAACATAACCATAAAGGGATTTTAGTTTGAAAAAAAAACATAGTTAATTTTTAGTCAAGGTATATATTGTATTCTATGATCTATTATGTTAAGTGTACAATGAATTTCATGTCCATTAGAAATAATAAAATGTTCATCTATTTAACTAGGACTTATATATTTTTAAAACATTAAATTTACAAAACATCCCTTAGAAAATAATTTAATTATTCATTATTTTGTTTTTCATAATACATAGATAAATTAAAATATTTGAAAATAGGATTTTTCTAAAAATACAATTTTTACATATTCAGAATTTTTCTCTATTATAATTGTCACCAATGGAAACATTAACACATTTTATTTTTATAATTATCATCAAGGAATCATTATTTTTATTCATATATATGTAACAACCCCTATCCCTAAAAAATGATGTTATTTTTAAATATATTATTTTTCTATAAACAAAAAGAATAGTATTTTAGAACCCATACTTTCATCGGTATGGAACTAATAGAACATAATTTTTTTGGAATCCATATTTTTTAAACATTAATATGATAATTATATGTTAATTAATTATTAAAATATTCTTTATGAAAAACTTTGTATTGGAAGTTATTTAAATTAAAAAAATATTCTAATGACTTCCACATCGACATTCCATACAATATAATTAGATTTTCAGAAAAATTTATAATTTTTAAAAATAGGATTCCATATATTCAATCCAATTATAGATACATATCCATCAATTTTATGTTTTTATATATTATAAAAATTTTCCTTACTATAATTAAACATTGAGAAAATATTTTTCAAAACAATATATTTTAGAAGTAATTTTTTCAACCATATTGTTATCCTCAAATTAAAAAATATTCAATCATTTTTTCAACATTATTTGATAAAGAGGGGTTTTCCAGAATTAAGAATGTATTTTTCTTTTTGAAGATTAATTTTTCCAATATTTTTGGAATCAAAATATTTTAAATTAGATTATTTATTCGTATTATGAGTATAAATTCAGTATTTATATTTTACAATATTTTCTTTAGTAATATCTTTTTTTATAAATCATAGCGGTCTTCTTTACTAAAAATATTTCAATTCAAGAAACCTCAAAAAAATAGGTAGATTATTATTTTATTATATGAATAATATTTCTCATTAGAATATATAGAACTATTTCAATTAGGGACACTATTTGGACATTTATTTTTCAATTTAATATTAATTAAAGATTATATAGTTAGATTTTCTTGGAAGTTATTATTGATAATCAAAATATCATAATATAATTAGATATTATTTTTTCCACACTTCAACTATCTGATTAAATATCAGATTAAAAGTCTCATTAAGTATCACACCATGTATCTGATTCTTACAGACTATTTTTTTTCTTGTTGTAAATTATATAATTTTATTCATTATTATTATCATTTTTATCATTCATTGAGTTTTTTTAATAGTCTAGTATAATATGTCACTTAATTTCTAGTTTCATAATTGATAACATCTAATGAATATTTCATATCACTCCATTCATAGAGATTCTTCTTTTAAATATATTTGAAATAAATATTTGCACATATCTTATTTATTCCCTTTTGAATACTAGTTAATTAATTTAAGGTTTGTAAAAAAGAATACATATCTAATTAATTAAAATATTTTTAATTTTTAAATATATAATGTAACATCCCAATATTTTATAGTACATTATTTCTTGAATGTAATTCAATAACATGCACTCCACGCAATACTGAGTTCAAGCGCACCACGACATACCAAACTAGCCGTTCAAAAGCATTTATGAATAGTATTAACTGAAATTTTAACATATTATAATACTTATAATTTTAGAATCCATATTATGAGTTTCTTAGAAATAATGTATGAACAAATTAGTTTTTTTCATATGAAAGAAGTATTTTTAAAAAAATTAAAATTTACCACCTTTTAATAGAGAACCTCTTTTAAATCCCATATTATAAACTTTTATATATTCAATTTGAAAAAATAAACCTTTTCATTATAATAGGGACATAAGAATTTAGTTTTAATAAATTTTTGTTGTTTTTCAGAAAACTTTCATATTTGGGTGAACAATGCAAAATACTATATTTTAACTGAAAAAACTTTTTTAATAAAAATAATTTATAGTATTTAATTATAAATTTTAATGGTTTGGAATTATAATTAGATTAATTTTTTCCATTTAATCCAATGATGTTAATTTCATGTAATTTCACTTTGAAATTGGAAATAGACATGTGTCAATCTTTTGATAGTTATTATTTCTTAAAAATACACATTCTGGTTTTGATGACGGGAATTAATTTTAAATTAGTCAATGCAACATCTATGTTTTTAAATTGGTAAAATATAAATAATTTTTGAATTTGGAATATCAAAATTAGCTTAGGGTGAATTTTTGGTATTTTTCTGAAAACTTTCAATTTATGATGAATAGTGAAAAACACTAAGTTATTGTTTAAAACCGACTATTTATTTAAATGATTATTTATTTTATTTGAATATATTTTAGGTAAAAATTGATACATAATACCTATATAAATTCAATGTAATTAATTGGATTTAGTTTATAATAATTTTATATATAAAAAAAATTTCGAACTCTTTACCGTATTTTACCCACCTCTTAGGAGCATTTGCAATTTTACATAAACCTAATTTTACTGCTTCTGTGAGTTGAATTTAAAAAATTTGACACACACGGTTGATATCATTATGTAAAATGTTGTTCAATAACATGAAAATAATTTTTGGTGAATAGTAACTTTTATCTATTATTTACCACAATTATAAGTAAATAGGGAATTTAGGGTAAAAAAGATATTACTATTACCCTATCACATGTCCTAATTCTATTTGATAAATATAATTCGACCAGAAATAACCTTAAATAAATTATGAATCTCTTTGGTCCACTTGGATTAGATTATGGCATTTATTATGAATTTATTCAAAGAAGAGTTAAAAGTATTAAATTCAATGATTAATAACTAAAACATTTTTAATATCGGGTAATACATAAGATAAATATAAATATAAATATTCATTAGAAATATAAATATATTTCCGACATAATTTTATTTTATTTATAATTTTTGGACATTATATAATTATATTTATTTATGACACAATGATGATGCAGTAATTACCATATAAATGAATGACTAAATTAATTAACATTATAAATATCGAAATAAATGTAATTATATACTTTTTGTGAATTAAACTAATTTTAGAGGTTAATATTACATGTTAGGGTTGTTTAGATTATTTTTTTCGACGTAATAATGATGTTATGAATTTAGGAAAAACAAAATACCAAATAGTGTCAAAATTGACATAAAAGTGTTTTTAAAACATATTTTATATTATTAATTGATATTCTATTCCAAAAAATATAATGTTCACTTGAAAGAAATATATAATGATAGGTTTATCATTAATGAACCACATGGGGTTCTCTTTAATGTTTATAGTAAGTTTATTAACCATATAATATAAAAATACAATGAGACTTGGTAAATGTCTAACTATTTTATTAAGAGTTAAATCTAAAAGATAAAGTTAATATAGTGCCCCAATCCTATATAAAACTTATTGTATGAGTGTTTTTTGACCCATCATCACCTTATCCTTTAAATAGTCCATTTTTATCCATTATAAACAAAGAATTATTTTATTATAAAATAATATTTCTAGCTTTTCCTAAGGTTCCCCTCACCCCTCTTATAAAAGGGAACTTCCCATTCTCTCTAATTTACACCTTTAAAGCCATATGGATCGGCCAAACCCTACCCAAATACCCTATAAACTGTCCTCCCTTAATCCAAGAGGCATTTCTTTGGTCATAAATCCATCCTACGGAGCCCTTTTGATCAAATAAAAAGGATGAACCCGAAGAAGAGGTAAATATTTCATCACCTATTTCAAGTTCAAATCTACTTCTACTTCCTCGTTCTTTGATGTTTCCATTATAAAATAATAACTCTAGTATATTATATATACTGTGGTGTTATTATTAATATGGTACAACCATATTCATTATTCTATCCATCCTTTGAGTGACATGTCATCATACGTGCGTACATACGGCTTACCATTTCCACATCATGGTGCAGTTTGTTATTCAAACACTTTATTATTTGTATGGGTATAATAATGAGTATAAATGATGTAAATAATAAATATAAAAAGTTAATGATTCAATATATAATATATATCATCCAATTTCATATGATTTCTTCATTAATATAATTATATTTTCCCTCATGTATACGTACGGATTACCGTCTCCATGATACAATGAGATTCATTTCCTCGTTCACCATTCAATGATGATTATAAAAATATATATTATTAATAAGTATGTAATAAATGACATAAAAATTCTACTATATATATATATATACATTCATCTCATTCACTTACTTCCATTCAATACGATATGAAAGCAAAAAGATAGTTTATGCGTACGTACGACCTACCGTCTCCATAAACGGTGTTTTACATTTCATATATCTATCTATTTTACATATTTATATTCTAAATATATATTTTATATAAATCATGTTTTATATTCTAGAAGTATTTAAATCATTATCTAAATGATACGAACAAGAATAACAAGTTAAAATACATACGATAAAGAAAGCGATTATTACTTGAAATGTTAATTTAACATGGAAATCATTATTAAATGGGTAGTATAAAGTCATAAATGAATCATGTGTGATATAATAAATATTAATATGGTTCTGTAATAATCTAATAACATACATTGGTCATTATATAGGAGGTTAAAAGTACTCTATACCAAAGGAAAGAGCAAGGTAAAGGTTAATTTCACAATCTCTTTATTATCCGAGGTTGTTTTTACGTAAGTATATACTAGGAAATATATATTATCCATGTCCAGTTTCATGAAATAGTTTTCTAAGGGATTATTTTAAGGGACTTTTTTTTACTAAAACATAATTTTAAATGATTTAAATAATTATTTTTCTAAATCATTCTCATTTATGTTCATGTTTTCAAAATGGTTTTTAAGGATTTTTCTATATGGACATGAATGTTTTAAAAATGTTTATTTCATTAAAAAAGTTTCAAATTGGTATGGGATACTTTTATTCAAAAATTTATTTATATTTCTTCTTTTTTGAATTTTCTGACCTTAAAATTTTTTCATGAAAAATTGATATTTTTCTGAAAGTGTTTTAAAAATCATTTTCATCTATGTCAACATCCATTAAAGGATTTTAAACTTGTTTGAAGTTGACTTATAAAGATACAAATCATCCATATTGTACTGAAGATTTTGTGATATGTTTGACTATTGATGTGTTATTTTTATACCATTTATGGTTTATGGTAAATGTATTGACATTTTGTATTCTAGTTTTAATACGAATGTTTACATTATATTTAAAAAATTTCATATGAAGAATACATTAGACTGAGTAAGTGACGGGTGGAGCCCGCTATAGCTCCTCAATGAATCGATAGGTCTCATGAGACAAACTATTCTCTTGGTACAAGGCCTTGAAAAAAGCTTATTTGTAGTCTTGAAACAAGGCCTTGACTATGTGGTTATGTTTTCTCGAATTATGCATTGCATCATTATGAAAGTGGATATTGATATTGCATGTGATTATTAAACTAGTATAATATCAAGATGAATAAGTAAATGGATTTATTGGATTTTATATTTTCCATATTATGTTGAAGTTCAAGTTTAATATGATTTTGTATTAGTATTATACATTTCTTTAATTTTTTATGATTATTTATGAATGTTTCCACTATATTTTTATCCTTACTGAGCATCTGATATCACCCCTTTCTATGTTTTACTTTTCCTATGATGTGAAGAAGTATATTATGAATCACCTGCAGGGATAGTCTATGTGATCTTAGTGTTTTCTATGGAAACAATGTTGTTGTAGTCTTTAATTTTATGATGTAATTTAAACCTTATGAATGTATGTAGTACTTACAAGGATACTAAACTAATCAGTATTTCAATACATGATCTTTTGTAATCATGACAATGATAAGTAATAATGCACCGACTCTAGGCTTCTGGTGTTAGGGCATTACAGTTAGTATCAGATAATGTTTAGTACAAACTTTTAAAACTAGATTTAGATAATCTATGATTAGAGCACATATGTCTAAGATATACATTGTGCATTAGTATAGAAGAAATTCCTAGAATTTTTGTATTGTAGATATTTTTTGAGTTTACCATGCAATATATCCCTATTAGGATTCAAGCATATAGAGGCGGCTCTGGCACAATTGTACCTAGGAGTAAAACCCAAAAATAGCACTTTGAGGTAGACTCGAATGGGAACAGGTGCCCAAAAATGGGCCTTACTAAACTATTGGTTATGACACTCTTGGGGGATATGCATAGGATAATTGACATTTTCATTACAAATAATTATGATGGATTTACGAGTATATACCTCCTCAATGAAAATATTTTTATGATTATAGATTATATCAATAAATTGTTCAATTTACATAAGTAATTTTACAAGTTTGTCATTATTCATTTTAATTCATAAACTGACCTAGTGTATTCCATTTTATAGAAATGGCACCCACTAGAAGGAATGTGAACTCCAAAAATATGTATGATCCAAAGACTAAGAAGGATCATATCATTCATAGTATTAAGGAAAATGTTAGAAGGGAAATAGTATCCTATGTATTCTCAACATATGAATAAATAGTTTCCTGTGTTAATAAGATACGTAATGAATTATCTGATTCCTATGGCTTTGAAGGAAGGCAAGAGATGAAAAGGATGGAAGAGATAATGATAGATAAAGGGAAGAGGAAAAATAAGGATTTTCCCATATGTGATAACTTTGGAAAGAATCGCCTTGGTAAATGCTTGAAGATAATTGGAGTTTATTATAAGTGTGGGAAAAAGGACACCAAGTACATGATTCCACATGTGGGAAAAAAGTTTCAAATGTACACTGCTTCATCTGCAAAGAGTTGGGACACTACCTGAATCAATGTCCAAATCATCACAGTATACCCCAAATGATGCTATTGGATAATAATAATGTTATGATACTCCCAAAGATGAAGGGGTATGATTAGATTTCTTAAGTTGTTATTTATGTATTGTGTCATTTGAGTATTGTATTAATGATGTACATTTTATAATAATTTTAGAGTATATAAGGATTATATTGCAGTACTATTTCATTAAATAGTTGAGATTGTGTGGAACCCAGAAAAGTGACTCAATAGTAGATCAAATATTTAGAAAATATATGGTTGATGAATGATAAACCATAGTATGGTTCTGATACCACAGTAGTGATTTTTGGAATAATACATGATTGATTTGGATAAATTATGTTGGATATTATTGACTACCATGAATCTGATTAATGATTTGTATATTCCATCATTTGTGGAGTTGACAACATTTTTCGCTAGAAGGAGTATATCTAGTATTATATAAGGAATAAGGGAGAATGAATATAATCAACAAGGTTTTATAGTAATTCAGGATGTTTCTGTGTTTTAAAAGAATACATGATGAAGGTTTTCACATGTTATTATGTGGAAAAAGGATCTTCATTGTGTTTAAATTATTTATAAATTTTCGACTGCGGTTTTGGACAGAAGTATTTTGAATAATTCTAGTTTTATATTATTTTTATGTTGCCATAAAAAAGGACAACCAAGTGGTCTGGCGACAACCCATCACATCTGGTAAGGTCTCAAGACATGAACACGCAACAGAAGGGCGACACGGGTGTATCATCTACCATTAGCCCACATGATGTCTTGGATTGAATAATGTAGTTTTTTTAAAAGGTATGGTAGATTAATCATAAATTCATTTTTTTGGAACCCTTTACAAATAGGATAAATAAAATATTTTTTAAGTTCTATTATGTTTTAGAGTGAAAGATGAGTTTATGGTAGAAATTAGTTAAAGGGTGGAACTTAACTTGTGAACTATATTTTTTTCTTCTCTTATTCAATGAAGAAATTAATAATTAAACTTTAGGTAAGGGATCTTAAAACTAATATTGTGTTATCCTAATACCTTATTTTTTGTTGAACCGATGATATTTTAAATCATTATAGATTATTGAATTTGAGGCCCTCAATTCTACAATTGTTTGTGACTAATGACCTAAATCACTCTCTAAAAATATTTAAGGTTTCCTACAATTATGTGTCTCTAATTTCCACCAATGTTCTCCTAATCAAGATCATAATTTGGTAGTGAATTTTTCATTCCCATTTTTCTCTTATTAAGACTAAATTTTATTAACCCAATTTATGATGTGGGTTTTCCCACAAAGGTATTTTATATTTTCAAAATTTTATTTTCGAAGAACAATTTCAAATTTCTAGGATGCAAATTATTGAAGGTGGGAATAATGTAACACCCCAAGATTTAATAGTACATTATTTCTTCAAAGTAATTCAATAACATTCACTACACTCAACACTGAGTTCAAGCGCACCACGACATACCAAAATAGCCGTTCAAAAGCAGTGATGAATAATATTAACTGAATTTTGAACTTTATATAATCTTTATAATTTTTGAATCCATATTATGTGTTTATTAGAAATAATTTAATAAAAAATTCATTTTTTCAGATAAAAGAAGTATTTTTTTAAAAAAATGAAATATTACTCGCTTTTAATGGCGAACCTTTTTTAAATCCAATATTTGAATCTTTTATATATTCAATTTGAGAAAATATACTTCTCCTTTAAAATTGGGACATAAGAATTTAGTTTCAATAAATTTTTGTTTTTTTTCTGATAACTTTCATATTTGAGTGAATAGTGGAAAATACTATATTTTAACTGAAAAAAACATTTTTAATAAAATTAATTTATAGTGTTTAATTATACATTTTAATGGTTTGGAATTATAATTAGATTATATTTTTACTATTTAATCCAATTATGGTCATTTTTTGTAATTTCACATTGAAATTGGACATAAACAAGTGTCAATCTTTTGATAATTATTATTTCTAAAAAATAAGTTTGTTTGTTTTGATAATGGGAATTAATTTTAAATTAATAAAAGAAACTTCTATTTTTTTGAAATTTGTAAAAGGGAATTAATTTTTGAATTCGGAATATCAAAATTATCTTAGGGTGAATTTTTGGGACTTTCTTGAAAACTTTCAATTTCTGATGAATAGAGAAAAACACTGAGTTATTGTTTAAAACTGACTTTTTATTTAAATAATTATTTATTTTATTTAAATTTATTTTTGGTAAAAATTATACATAATACCAATACAAATTCAATGTAATTCATTGGAGTTAGTTTAAAATAGTTTTAGATATATGTAAATTTTATCGAACTTTTTACTGTATTTTACCCACCTCCTAGGAGCATTTGCAATTTTACATAAAACATAATTTTACCACTTAAGTGAGTATAATTTAAAAAATACAAGTAACACGGTTGATATTAGTATGTAAAATTTGGTAAAATAATATAAAAAATATTTTTGAAGAAAAGTATCTTTTTTCTTTTATTTCCCACGGTTAAAAGTAAATAGGGAAATTAAGGGTGAAAATGATATTATTATGTCCCTAAAACATGTCCTAATTCTATTGGATAAGTATAATTCAACCAAAAAAACATTAGGAATAAAATATGAACCTATTTGGTCAACATGGATTAGATTAGGAAATTTATTATTAATTAATTCAAAGAAGAGTTAAAAGTGTTAAATTTAATGTTTTATAACTAAAACATTTTTAATATAGGGATATACATAAGATAAATTTTAATATAAATATTCATTAGAAATTTAAAAGGATTTCATACATAATTTTATTTTATTTATAATTTTTAGACAATAAAAAATTAAATTTATTTATCACACAATGATGATGCAATAATTACCGTATTAATGATTGAGTAAAATAAATGAAATTATAAATATCCAAATAAATGTAATTTGGGACATTTTATAAATTAAACTTATTTTATAGGTTAATATGACATTTTAGTGTTTTCTAAATGTATTTTTTTTGAATTAATAATGCTGTTATGAATTTAGAAAAAACAAAATACCAAATAGTGTCAAAATTGGCATAAAAGAGTTTTTAAAACATATTTTATATTATTAATTGATATTATATTCCTAAAAATCTACGGTTTTGAAAAAAGTCATATATAATGATGTGTTTATCATTAATTAAACACTTTGGGTTCTCAAAAAAGTTACAGTTAGTTTATTAACCATATAATATAAAAATACAAAGAGACATGGTAAATGTCAAACTATTTAACTAATAGTTATATCTAAACGATAAAGTTAATATTGTGACCCAAACATTTCTAAAACCTTCATTATAAATGCTTTTAGACCCATCCCCACCTTATCCTTCAAATAATTCATTTTGGATCAATATGAAACTGAATAAGATTTTATTATATAATAATATTTCTTTCTTTTCATAAAGTGCCCCTAACCCCTCTTATAAAAGGGAACTCCCCTTATCTATAATTTACACCTTCAAAGCCATTTTTCTCAGCCAAACCTGGACCAAATAACCCCGAAATTTTCCTCCCTTCATCCTAGAGGCCTTCCTTTGGTCAGAAAGCCAACCAAAGGATCCCTTTTGATCAAATCAAAAGGAGGAACCCGAAGAAGAGGTAAATATTTCATCACCTCATTCAAGTTCCTTTCTTCATCCACTTCCTCTTTCATTGTTGTTTCCATTCTAAAATAAAAATTTTAGTATCTTCTATATACTGTGATTTAATTATAAATATTGTACAACCATATTCATTTTTCTTATCCATCCTTTGAATGACATGTCACTATATGTGTGTACATACGACTTTCTATCTCCACGTCGTGGTGTAGTTTGTTATTCAAACACTTCATTATTTAGATGGCTATAATAATGAGTATAACAGATGTAAATAATAAATATAAAAATTTAATGATTCTTTATATATGATATATCATCCAATTTCATATGATTTCATCATCAATATAATGACATTTTCAATCATGCGTACGTACGGATTACCGTCTCCACGATGCGAATAGATTAATTTCCACGTTCACCATTCAACGAGGATTATAAAAATATATATTATTAATAAATATATAATATATGAAATAAAAATGATACTGGAAATATATATATATATATATATATATATATTCACATTCATATCATTCACTTACTTCCATTCAATATGATATGAAAACAGAAACATTTGTTTATGCGTACGTACGACCTACTGTCTCCATAAATGGTGTTTTAAATTTCATATATATATATCTATTATACATATTGATATTCAAAATATATATTATATAAAAAATATCTTTTATATTATAGATGTATTTAAATCATGATCTAAATGACACGATCAATAATAACAAGTTAAAATGTGTACGATAAAGAAAGCGATTATTAGATGAAATGATAATTTAACATGGAAATAATTATTAAATTGGTTGTATAAAGTTATAAATGAAGCATGTATGATATAATAAATATTAATATGGTTCTATTATAATCTAATAACATACATTGGTCATTATATAAGAGGTTAATCGTACCCTCGACTAAAGGCAAGTGAAAGGTAAAGTTTAATTTCACAATCTCTTTATTATATGAGGTTGTTTTTAAGTAACTATCTACTGGGAAATATTTATTATCCATGAAAATGATTCATGAAAGAGTTTTAAAATGGATTGTTTTATGTAAATTTTTATACCAAAACATCATTTTAAATGTTTTAAATATTTATTCTTCTTAAATCATTCTAATTAATGTTCATGTTTTCAAAATGGGCTTTAAGGATTTATAAATATGGACATGAATTTTTTAAATATGTTAATTCCTTTCAAATGATTCAAAGTGGTATGGGACACTTTGATTAATTTTTTATTTAAATTTATTTATTTCTAAATTGTGTTACTTTTAAATGTTTTCATGAAAAAGGGATATTTCTCTAAAATAGTTTTATAAATAATTTTCATCTATGTCAACATCCTTTGATGGATTTTAAACTTGTTTGAAGTTTACTTATTATGATTCAAATATTACATATTGTATTGAAATTTTTTTGATAAATTTGAATGTGGATGTTTTGATTTTATAACATTCATGTTTTATGATTAATGTATTGACATTTAGTATGATAGTTTTAATACAAATGTTTATGTTATGTTTAAACCTTTTCTTATGAGGAATGCATTAGACATTGTAAGTGACGGGTGGAGCCCACTATAACTCCTCGATGCATTAGTATGTCTCATGAGACAAACTAGTGTCTTGGCACAAGGCCTTGAATATGTGGTTATGAAGTCTAGAATTATGCATTCCATCATTATTAAAGTGGCTATTGATATTTCATGTGATTATTCGACTAGTAGAATATCAATGTGAATACTTAAATGGAATTATTTGGTTTTATCTTTTCCATATTATGCATAATTTCTTGTTTAAAAGACTTTTGTTTTAGTCTTATACATTGCCTTAAATGTTTATTCTTATTTATTAAAGTTTCCACTATATTGTTATCCTTACTGAGAATCTGAGCTCACCCCTTTCTATGTTTTATTTTTCTTAGGATGTGAAGAAGTATATAATGACTGACCTACAGAGATAGTCTATGGGATCTTAGTGTTGTCTATGGAAACAATGTTTGTTGTAGTTTTCCATTTTATGATGTAATGTAAACATTATTAATTTATATAGTACTTCAAAGGATACTAAACTAATCGGTCTTTCAAGACATGATCTTTTGTGATCATGATAATGATACATAATAATGCACCAAATCTGGGCTTCTGGGGTCGGGGTGTTAGATATAAAACAATTCTACTAAATAGATATTACTAAGAACATTTTATGTTAAAAAAATAAATTCTTCGAAAATTCATTTTAATATTTTCTACATATATTTTCAATACTGCCTCATATTTATTAAGACATCCTATAATATCATCCATATTAAAATGAATAATTTTTTTTGCATCATCCAATGTATTAATGTTAGACTTCCATTACATATGCATGAAATATATGTTAATTTAATCTGATATCTGAATTGTAATATCTTTTTCTCCAAGGGATTGTAAAATATTTACAATATTAAAAAATCATTTGTGGATCGTTTAAACAATTTTACTAGGAATAAAATAAAATTATTGATAGGTAGCATGACATATTTCTATTCTAGTTTCAATTATTTATGATGTTCCAACATGTATAACTTTAATTCTCTTCCAAATACTATTAGCACTCTATAAGATGAAATGTTAAAATATACGATACATGTCATATAACATAATAGAGTATTCCTTAACCTACAATTCAATTGATATAATTTATTCTATTACTTATTGAAAGGAGAAACTTAATTCATTGTAATCTTGTAATACCCTATTAATAGAACATTTGCTGATACCAATTTTTGGAACATAAGTGTTTTAATTAGCTAAAATAGGGGGTGAAATTTACATTAAATCATTAAAAACATACAGAAACCATTATTATTTACTATTATTATCAGATTTACATTATTTTCAATGATATGTGTAATATATATAATATTTATAATTTTTTCATTAAATCAATGTATAGAAAGTTTTACAAAAATAAAATTTATAAAAAATTCAACAAAAAAATATAACATGAAGATAAAAATATATTAACGATAAATTTAAAAGAATTAATGTCATAGAAAATAATTATAAACTATTTTCTACCCATTAATCATATGATTTGAGGAAGTTAATAAATATTTAATTTAGGTTTCTAAAATTTATACCATCTTTTAGGGTATGACTTTATTTTGGTAAAAACCCTCAATCACTAAGATTAGAATTAGATCTGCCTTCTACCCCAAGAAGCCCCCAATCATCCAAATTAGATCTAGTATTCATCCTATAAATATATTCCCCCGATATTAGAATTAATCTATTGAAAAAACTATTTAAATTATTTTCTATGAATTTTAAATTTCTCAAATAAAATCCATACAATAATAAAGTCAATAAAAATTTGAAAAGAAAATGTAATGAGTGATTACAACATTATGTTTTTTAGATGAGTTGTTTCAAAAAAATATTCTCTTAGTTACTATAAGGAACACATATTTATATTCATCCCTCAGAAAGTAATATTTTAATGAATCATGGAGTTGGATGAAATTCCCTCAGATGATCTTCACATGATATATCAATAGATAATACATATGTCAATTTCTTATGATTAATTGAGTTCAAAATCATCTAGTATATTTTCTTGATTGGTTAATGATAATTTTGAATACTCATGTACTATATAGATACCATTCTCAATATTACACTAGATAATTTATGAATATTCTTACTGATTGGATAAATTATTTAAATTTCATATGCTCCTTCTATATGAATGTATATGTTGATTATATTACACCCAATTCACATGAGGAATCCATTGTAGATAATATGTTACATTCCGGGCCCTCTATAGCCCATGGATTCATTTTTAGTTCTCATGAGACAAACTAATTTGGGTATTAGATAATGTTTAACCAAATAGTTTATATTGTGTTGTTCAAATCCTTCATGATATGTTTATGATATACAACATAATTTATTCCCTCAATATGAAATTAGTTATTCACACTCCATGTTTATAGTTTACAGTATAATATCAATTATTATTTATCATTATCATTTAATTATTTATATTTCATTATTTGGTCTTATTTAATTCTTTCCATTTCAGGGTCAAGATTATAATTTGATGAAATTTATGTTTAGTTATTCAACTTTCCTTACTTCTAATGTTTTCTTCCATAGTTTTCTCGCCCTTATGGATAATTTATGATCACAATATTCTTATGTTTTGTTTTTTACATAGGATACAAATACATATATTATCATTCAATTGAGTTGGTACACTTGGAGATATACGATATTTCAAATGAAGAATTTTGGTTGTATTTATTTTCAAGATGTAATGTTAATCTTAT
This sequence comes from Viscum album, assembly GCA_963277665.1. NCBI lineage: Eukaryota > Viridiplantae > Streptophyta > Magnoliopsida > Santalales > Viscaceae > Viscum > Viscum album. The sequence continues at coordinate 606,097,652 of OY728129.1, read as the reverse complement.
GTTTCAATCTTGGTTTCCAAATATACTAAAATATTCCATCATTTGAAATGTGATTTCCTATACATATTTCTGCTGTCATAAATTAATGCATCAGTTCATGTCTTCTTGGTTCGGGATATTTATAGTTTCAATCAAATAAATTTTATTAATAATGATGAAAACTATTTTTAAGAAAACATAAACCATTGAAATATAAACATATAACTAACATTGATAATATTCTCCAGTTATCTATTATTATGATTTCTATATTATTGGTATGTTATGTGTCTCAATATCATAATAAAATCTAGTGTAAGCCATTATTTTTAAATGGTTCATAGTGGAAGGAATGGAAACTATATCAATGCATGTAATCCATATAGGGATTTCCCTCCTATGAAAGATAATGATGTTTGATAGAAAGTTACAACTGGAGTTGTGAAACAGAAAATGATACAATTAAAACTAACCGTGGTTATAAAAAAACCTTACTCACATGGAGAATCCTAATAAACAGTGTTGTGTAACAATGTAAGACCATTTAATGTGACCAAAACCTCCATCATTCAATTGTACTACAAAAAAATAATGTGAAATGGATAAGTTAATTATAAAAATATTATTATAATTTTGGAATGTAATTAAATGGAAAAGGGTATCATTGAATTTTATCACTTATAGGGATATGTATATAAATAGTGGTAAATAATTGAAAACAAAAATATGATGATGAAATTGAAAATATTTAATGATAGGATTTAAAGGAAATATTATTGGAATGATATTTCCCAAACAAACATCAAGTGGATATGAAGAGAAAAAATTTAAGTCTAAGAAATAATGTAAATGAAAAATTTTCTAATTATAAAGGAAAACTTTTAAGGTTTGTTAGGAATGATACATAATACAAACAAAATCCATGGAGAATAATTGACAATTTATTTTATTCTCTTAAAAAAGTTGTTGAAGGGAACTATTATCTGACACATTATCACTATAAAAATATATAATATCATGGTATATCAAGAAAAAGAAATAACTTTACAATCCTTATGGATTTTAGTGGAAGAAGGATAATAAGGGTGATGATGAGTACCTTAAAAAAGTATTTAAAGAAAAATGAGATAAGGGAATAATATAATCTCTTAAATGAAATAATCCTAGAAGAAAACATCATGGAACAATCCTACTAGGAAAGGGTGTTTGTATTAATTGTGAAGATAAGGTCTACTAGAACTGTGATAGAAAGGGAAATAAATAAATCGGAAAAGCTAACTGCTTTATCTATAAGGGGATGGGACACAATGGAGAAAAATACCCTATATGTTAATGGAATCTATCCATGAAAAATCTGGGGGAACAGGGCCCTGCATATGAATTCTCAAAATCTATGGATGATGTTTCAAATGTTGTGGTGGAAGGTAATTTAATCATATCATAAAATTCGGCTATATATTTATTGTATTATAGATCATTTAAATCCTATAAATCTTCCCAATTTCAATAAAATTTATACATTTCAAATTTTTCCCGGAAAGAGAGTTTTCAGTCAAAACAAGAGTGTATAAATTATTATAGAAAATTTGCGTCGAGAAGTTCATATTATAACACATAAACATGCTCTAATTTTTGATTTTATTATTATACCTATTGTTGATATTTATATAATTGTTGGTATGGATAGGAATTCGAAATATAATGATGAAATTTATTCTAAGGATAAGGAAATTTAGATTCATTATGAGTGTATCGAATTTAATCTGTTCATAGGGGATAATTCATCATCCGATTCATATCTGGATCCACCACCATTTGATCTTCTAAATAATATTCTTTTAGAATAAGAGTAGAAAATACATACTAATGAAAAATATGATATTCAAATTGATGATATACATATTGTGTATAAATACATTAATGTATTTCAAAAGGATTTACCAGGATATCCTCTAAAGAGGGAAGTTAATTTTTTATTGATTTACTCCCCGATTAAAGACATATATCAAATAATCCATATAGATTTTTCATGGGATAATTAATAGAGATAAATAACATATTATATACATTTAGTGATAATGGATTTATATACCATAGTGTTTCACCTGGGGGTATCATTTTGATTTTTGTAAGAAGAATAATGAATCTATGGGGTTGTGCATAAACTATTGGAAGATTAGTTTTGTTATGATAATGAAAAAGTATCTATTTCTTCACTTTAATGACTTATTTGAAAAAATTTATGGAGATCAATATTTTTCAAAGATTGATATTCATTATAGATATCATCAATTGCATGTGGAGAAGGAATATATTCTAAAGACAACATTTTGAACATGGTATATACATTATGTGTTTACATCAATTCCATTAGGACTGAATAATTGACCCTCTATTTTTACTGATACAATGAATAGAGTAATCAAGTAATATAATGATAAATTTTTGTGAAATTTGTTGACGATTTCATGGTGTACAAAAAAATATGAGGACCATGAGAACCACATTCATATTGCTCTATAGTGTATTAGAAGAAACGGTTACATGAGTAGTTAAGAAAGTGTTAATTTGTTATTCAAATAATTTTTTTTATGGCCATATTTTCTCCTAGATTGGAATCTCAGTTGATCATATAAAGAAAAACGAATTCCAATAATTTCCACCACCAATGATCATAATTGAGGTACATAGATTCATTGGTTTATTGGGTCACTAATAGTGTTTTGTTCAAAAAATTTCCTAATTAGCTAACCCGTTTTACAATATTAATCATTAAGGGGTTAGGTTTATTTTGAAAAATTAGTGTGATTAATTATATAAAAAATTAATGAGGAGATTAGAGAATTACTTTATATTGACTCTTGTAGATTCCAGAATCCACTAAAGGACTCAGAGAAAAATTTGGGGAAAACCAAATTTGAATTTTTATGAAAGGAACTAGTTCGGGATTACCTGAATGTCTGCACTAAGGATCCTTGATGCGTGCCTAGATCTGTCCTGCAGTGCGTAAAATGTTGTGTCAACGAAAACTTTTATGCGCCGCTATGAAAATTGTTTACCACAAAGAAACTTTCATGCATCCGACTAACATTGTGGGTTTTTAGGAAAATTTGATTTCCACGTGCCCTCCACGTCTCCCGCTCACCAATTTATAGAAGGGAATCCCCTTTGCTTCAGGGATGAATAATATGAACTATCTCCCCTTCATGGAATTCACCTCTTCCACACGCATAATATGCCTTCCAAGAATGAGATTCTACGCAACAGGTCTCCCATGGGTCTGTATTCTTTTGAGACCAATAGGGAATGACCCTCGCCCAAGTCTTTATCTGTTTGCCCCCATTGCACAAAAACCCTTCCACATGTACGCAAAACCTATTCCCCTCTCTGTGAGAAAACTATTTCCATTTGCATGCACATCTTATTTTCCGCTCAACCCATCCTTTTGCACGCAAAAATCCCCTCCTCTTAATATCAATCCACTCATTTTTTATGCAATCCCTTCTTCATGTGTGTGCCTTTTAGCAAATTTTTGATATATCTCTCCTGGGAACCATCTTTAGGGAACTTCATACTCATAAAAAAAATACACTCACTTCTCCCATACGGACCAACATGCCTGTAAGAATTGATATCAATGTCCCTTGGGAAGTGCTTCATGTTGTGTTGCTTCACCTTATTCTTCCATGAATTGGAACACTAATAGCTATTGCGTGTTCTTCTATCCACGATAATGTGGGACCCTCAATGTATTACTCCACAACACCCCCTTAATACCGCATTGTCTATTCCATTACTTCACCAAGGGTTAAATAGTTCCAGTTATATAAGTCCTAGTGGTGTGGAGTGAACCCACCTCATCCAACCAACATGATTTTAAACATCCAAGCACCATCGTACCCAGTTTATGATGTTAAACCGTGGCCTCTCCCCGTGCATCATACACAGGGTGCCCCATCTCGAACATTCTCTATGCATGCTCTTCTCAATGGGAATGATATCTCCCTCACGTGGAATGAGATCCTCTCTGCAGAAGTGACATCTGTCTGTGGGGAAGGTAAACCACCTTGGTGTAATCCCAATAATTTATTGTAGGTGGTAGCATTCATACACCACCTTTCTTCTTCAGTTCCAACTACCAAATGAGTGATGGGCACTGGAACCTTCGTTATATAGTCCCTCTCTCATTGGGATTTTTCACTACATAAGCCTCCATCCAATAGTATGTCCCAATATTCAAATCCTTGGGCTTCTAAATTGTAGTAAACCCATATTTCCTCTTAGGTCCACTTACCAGGGGTAAGCCCCATTCCACTTCACAGATATGCAACTTGTTCTATGTGATCGTCAGGTCTGCTTCCAATTGTTTCTCACACTGAGCATGGCTCACATGGGAATAGAGTAAGCATCAACCATGACATCCTCTATGGGCCACCATAGCGTGTAATCCCCAAGAACATTGTCCCTATTATGTGTACTTTGATCAGTTCCAAGGCAAGGTAAATAGGATGCCTCCCAGAGGTTCAATCCCAACACCTATTGGTCCCGACCCCTTCACGCATGTTCACCAAACAATTCTGAACTACGTGGAATTTTATCCTTTCCAACCAGAGGTTCAATCCCAACACCTATTAGTCCTGACCCCTTCACGCATGTTCACCAAACCATTCTGAACTACATGGAATTTGATCCTTTCCAATGCAAGGAATGTAGGATGGCTCCTTCATGTTAAATCCCAACACCTATAGGTCCCAAACCCTTCACGTCGGTTCACAAAGACATTCTAAACTACATGTATAATGATCCTTTCCAAGGCATGGTACATAGGAAGCCTCTCTGAGATTCAAACCGACACCCATTGGTCAAGAACACTCCACGATGGTACACCCCTATCCTGCATGATGGTAAAATTTATGCCCCTTTTTTCCCACATGACACTAAATTGTTCCCTAGTTAAAGGTAAGCCATTGTGTCCCCCAATTTACTATAATCTATCATATCCTATGCAACGGTATGCTGTTGTCAACGCAGATGATGGTATGTTGTTGTAGGGTGAAATATGTGGGTTTGATCCGTGTATCTTTGACTTGGTATATAGGACGCCTCCTTAAGAATCAACCCCAAACACTAGTAAACTTTAGTATCCCACTATTGGGATCGTCATCTCTGGTACACCCCTGGAGCATTAAGAAAACCTGTAATGCTAACCACATGTAAGCCCTAGTATATCATCAGTTCGGTGTCTTCGTACGCACCCTGATTCTATACCACACACTAAACTATGTGGACTCTAATTCCTACAATGAGGATATATAGGAGGCCTCCCTAAAGTTCATGCCCATCTCTCATGTACCATCATGTTCTCTAACTCGAGCCTATGTGTTTCAGGATGGTCATTCCCTGACCTGGATGTTCAATTTCATCCAGGTCCCAGCCATGTGTTAATTCTCATGGAATGCCTCCTCAAGTGTAACTATAACATAAATATCCTTTAGCGGTGGTCTTTTAGCGGTGGTCTTTTAGCTGCGGTTTTGTAAACAACTAATAAACTTTTTTTTAAACGGTTATAGTGGTGGTTTATTAAAAACTCCCCCTAAACCCACATTTTTTTACAGCGGAAATGATTCCCCCCATCCCTGACCCCCATATCCCCCCAACCCCCTTGACGCCATCTTGTCCTCCCAACTCAAACCCAAGATCGGCTCCCCACCTATGTCGTTGGTGTCCATGCCGCCTATAATCACACCCCGCCGCCCATCAACACGCCTCGCCATCCATCGCCACTGACCCTGGAAAGCCCTAGCTTGCCTCCCAGGTATGGTTTCAAAAGTTTCAATTGTACATGAATAGAATTTGAAAATCCTTTTACCAATTTCATACCATACTCATCACCAGCACTCACCAAACAAGATATTTTTATTCATTCAAAAAATGAATAATTATGATTATGAATTTGATTTAACCCCATATTTTAATTTAATATTTGATGTTTTAGTATATTAAGATGTTTAAAAATTATTAAATTTTAATATATTTTATTCGTTTTCCTCCCACTACAATTTTATTTTAAAATTAAATACAACCCCTTACATTAAAGATAATTTTATAGGAGTATGTGTACATTTCTGTGTGCTATTCAACAATGAGGAGATAAATTTCATTTTAGAATTTTTTTTATATTCTCTATAATTATGTTTTGATCTATGAGTGTATGAAATGATCAAGAATTGAGAAAACATTCATCTTTTAAGAGAGATAATTTATAACTTAGAGAGTGTTGTGTATGGAGTAACACCCAAAAAGAACATGGAAAACCATGCCTATAATTCTTGAGATACATTTTATGGGCACCCAATATGGGAAAGGAAGTGGTAAAATTTCACATCAATGAGTGGTAAACATAATGCTTCTAGTTGTGTCTCGATATGCATCCCTACATTGACAATGCAGTTAACTAAATTGGTCATGGATTATGTTTAGCAGCAATTCCAATGAACTGGGGCTTGATGGTTAATCAAAATATTTTAAAAATGAGAAGATTTATGATTTTTATAAGAAGTCTCATTCACTATATGTTTTTACTGCTTCCTATGGAGCTAACATCATATTTTTCAACTTAGATCTGGTGATCTATAATCATAATTGACCATCTATTACACATTCAAACATTCTCACTTTTCCATCCTATAATATTTGTTTTAACTCTTAATAAATTTTTAGAGACCCGAATCTTGACGTACATAGATATTACATTACTTTTGAGGAATACATAATATATAACAAAAAGAGACACACAAGTACCATAATATTTTAGTGTCTTTGGAAACCTGGAACGTAATATTCTAATCGTGGTGATAGATCTTCAGCATCTCCCATAATGATCTTCCACATTTTGTTTCCTTACCTAAAACTTTTCTTTTAATCATGGGTGAAAATAAAACATAAAAAGGGTGAGCTCAAATGCTCAGTAAGGGTAAACATGGATAAAATAAAACATATCATATACATTTGTACTTAAAAACATGAACATTATGTTTAAACATCAAAAGCTTGAGAAATGACATAAAACACGGAAGTACGTAAGGCATAGATCATAAAGAAACCTTCAGAATGATAAAATAGAATGGGAGTATAACATGTAATTGTGGCATCCATTAAGCACATGTAATGATTTCCATAGAAGCCAAGGCATTGCAGCCAAGACCATCTTAGTGGACAAAGTCCCTTTCTGAATAGAGTTCACTCCTCATTCCAGTCTTGTATTACTAAACCGGTTTAACTTTCCATCCCAGCCATGTCTATATCATGAGATACAAATCCATACCCAATGCATTGGAGGGAGATATAGGTCCCACCCATCTCATAATGATACCATTCTTATGTGTGCCACAAAATCATAAATCATACATCATTGCATAACCCATGTAATAAAAATGGGATTCTTAAACATCATGACATCATAAAACAATTCATATAAGATAAAGGTATTCATAAAAATAATTCCATCACAACATAATCAAATCAATGTAATAATATAGATAAAAATAGAACCCTATATTATCTTAGATGGAAAATAATTTTGATAAAACACTTGAAATGAATTCTTGAAGAAAAAAATCCTTTCAAAAACATTTTCCTTTCGTAACATGTCATACAATTTTAAACGAAAAAATTTGATTAAAAATAAGCTTGAAAACTTTTAAAGGAAGCCTCTTGGAAATAATGTTTTAAAAATCCATTTATGCCGTATAAGTTAAAAAAACATTATTCTCGTACTTTTGTCAAAAAAGTCAAAAAGTACCTCGTACAAAAAATGACAAACGATTCCTTTCATATATTTTACTAAAAACTCACCTAAGGGTAAAATTGGACTTAAAAAATTGTAGGTGGATGAATTAATATTACATATTTAGGAAACATGGATGTGGATGATAAAATACACCCCAGTAAATCCCAAAGTATAAACAATCTCGGATAAAATGAGATTGTGATATTTTTCCTTACCTTTGGTCCGATCTGTTTCTTATGTATCCAAACCTCCTGTATAATGATTTAAATAATGTCATTGAATTATTATAGAATAATATTCATTGTTATTATATCATATATGGTTCACTTAGGGCTTTATATTACCCGTTGTTTTGTAAATTCATGTTAAAGTAGCATTTTGGGTAAATCATTTTATTTTTCATTCGTGTTTTAACTTCTAATTATTCATATGATTACATAAAACATGATTACTTACATCCATAATGTAAAACATGATTTATATATAATATATATTCTGAATATATATATAATGGATCAATAAATGGAAAGAAATACACCGTTCATAGAGACGGTATGCTGTATGTACGCATGAACACTGTTTTCGTTTCCTTATTGAATTGAATGGAATTAAGTAGATGAAATAAATATATATATATATATATATAAATCCAGTAGCATTATTATATCATATATTTCATGACTACTTATTATATATACTTTATAATCATTCTTGAATGGTTATCATGGAGAGTGAATCTCATTGCATCGTGGAGACGGTATTCCGTACATACGCACGAGCGATGATATCATTCCTATGATCGTGGAATTGTATTAAAGTGTATGTATAATGTTAAATAATAAATATCACTTTAAAATAATAATATATATTCATTACTTTCACCATTATCCCCATCCATATAAGGTGGTGGTGGAAATTAGATTACACCACGGCGTGGAGACGGTATTCTGTACGTACACACGCGCGATGATTTCGTTTTCCGTATGATGGATAGATGGAGAAATATGGTTGTTTCATACTTATAATAACATATCCATATATTATTGATACTGATGTTGTTACCTCATAATGAAACAGCTAAAAAAGAAGTAGTGGAAGAAGAAATAATTTTGAATGAATTGGTAACAGACATTACCTATTCTTTGAAGCACCTCTTTGAGACCTCCTCGTAGGGTACTAAAATTGGTCTTTGAAGAAGACCATGACCTCTAGGATTTTTCTAGGGGAGTGTAGAAGAGAATTTGGCGGGGGTTGGCCAAGCTTTAAGGCTCAATGTGGTGTGAGGAAGAGAGGGAGGAGGTGCCCTTTTATAAGGGAGGAGAGGGGCACCTTTGGAAATATAAGAAATATTAGTTTATATTAAATCCCAACCCCACCTAAAAACTTCTAAAATGACTCATATTAGAATATTAGATTATATAGGGTTGTAATTAAATCAAACAATAAAATTTAGACATGTTTAGAATTTCTTCTAAACATTATCAACTTGATTTATCCTTATTTAATCAATTTAATTTTATTTGTGGTAATAACATTCTAAATTTTAAATTATAACAAATAATTACTTAGTTGTTGTGAATTTTCCATAATTGGATACTTTATAACATTTTAGACCATATATATTTAAATTTATAATTTGTAAATATTTTTGTGATTTTTAAACAACTTTATGATATGTTATTGTTATAAAATAACAATAGTGTCAATTTTGACACTATTCATTTATTTGAATTTAAATAAAATATATACAGAAGATATGTTCGAAATAAAAGCTTAAATAGATTAGAAAAAGGTCATATGAATCTATAAAAGTAGTGGAGAACATTAATTAGTTAATATAATAATTATTTTATTATTTTTAAAACCATTTATTTGGTTTATCTCTTAATAAAATAATTACTACAACCTTTTTGTATAATTATTTAATATACATATTTGTTGCATATAAATTAAAAATAAAATCCTATGATTAAGATAAATCTATTAAACTTCCAAATAATACTTTTACACGAATTTATCATCTAAAAATCACAATATTTAAATTGTTATATTAAATAAATTATGAAGGTGACAACTTTGTCATCATTTAAAATAAAATAATATAAGTGTCATAATCGCCTTAATAAGGATCCAAATTGTCTAAACTTAGGCCAGTGGATGCTTAGGGTTTATATATACACTAATAATAAGTTTTTTTCAGATTTTTGGCCCTTTGGATATGAATTACTATTTCAATAAAAACTATATTATTGATTTTTCACTAAATAAATAATTTCTGCATCATTAATGTATAAGATAATAAGGTAATTAAATAACTCTTAAAAATTTCAAATAAATTACCATGACAAATAAAAACATATTATCTTTCAAATTATTATTTATAACCGAAATTATAATCTGTATAAAATTATATTAAAAATACTTTAATTATTAAAGTTGACTGAGACATATTTCACTTTCCTTTAAATAAAATAAACTAAAGGTCTTTATCACCTCCAAGGGGCTTCTAATGGATTCCATTTCGACCCAAATATTTCTTAGGACAAAATATAATCATAAAATTGTGTTAATAAAAGTTTTATGGTAATTTTATAATATTATATTTACCCTTAATTACACGATTTACCTTTTACTATGGTAAATAAAATTTACCGTAGTTACTATTCATAATGCCCAAAAATAAAAAGTAGTCTATTAATATTATTTGGACCCACAGATTCAAAATATAGAATCCATTTATCCAAATTCAATACACATAATTTTCATAAATTAAATTAAAATTAATCCTCTTGTCGAAAGAAAACGGGTTTTTGTTTAAAACATTGCAAAAGATTGAATTTATTTAACCTACGAATTCAATGTAAAATCAAGGATAATGACATAAATTATATTAAATGGTAAAAATATATTCTATTTATAATTTTAAACCATTAAATATTATAATTTAATCACATAAGTTATTACGATGAAAAAAGTTATTTTAATTAAAATATAACATGTTTTTACTATTCATTATAATATGAAAGTTATCAGAATAATATGAAAATTTTATCCAAGGTAAAATTTTATATCCTGATTCCAAATAATAATTTCATTTTGTAAAATTGAACTTATAAACTTGTTAAAAACTATATTCAATGTGGGTGCGCCATCAAAAGGCGGCAAAACTGCATTTTTCTAAAAATACTTATTTTACCCGAAAAAATTATTTTGTTCTTATACCATGTTATAGAAAATGTGTAAGATGAATAATAATGTTATAAAATTAAAATTTTAGATAATACTATTCATAAAAACTAGTTCATAATAATATTATAATAATATATCGTTGTTTAGTAAAACCCAGTATTGCGTACAACACACGATATCGAGGAAGGTCGTGATTGTGTGTAATACAAGCCAAGTTTGGGTTGCATGCTATGAAAGACTATTTTATTGTTTCATATAATATAATCCAACCATTTTTCATTTATACATTGAATATATATATATATATATACACACTCAATGTTGCGTAGAATGACTATTATCAAACGAACATGAAATTGTGTGTAACAGAATCTAAGAATAGTGTTGTGTATACTGCAAGATAATATGGAGTTTCGTATAGGACAAGATAATCTTGTTGTATCTTACAAAACAAGAAATCAATGAAATTAAAAGAATATTTTTCATAAATCTCGGGGTGTAACATTCTACCCCCCCTTAAAATAAATTTCTCCCTCAAAATTCGTTGGGGTTATAAATCGTTTATTATTAGACAGTTTCTTTAATAAAAACCCACATCGTAAAAAGGAACACCAAAACTTCGCTTTAAAAACTAAAGTATGAAATGTAAAGGTTACCCAAATTAACACATCACTGGGTTTCCACGTAGTAGAACATAGGTGAAAATATGGATATGGATGAAAAACCTAACCATCAAGTTATGATGGAGAGTCGTAGAGAACATGGCTATGAAAAATCCATCAATCACAAATCCATATACTTTTGATGATCTATGGTACCATATGATTAATCAGATATAAGAGCCCTAGGACAACATTTTTGGTTTTCATGATAATTTCCCTTTAAGTTGATGAAATTGGAATTAGAAGAAATACTTTCGTGATTTTGGTACAGTCTCACCGTTGGTCGTTCATTGGAAAATTTCCACTTTATCTATTAAATAAATGAAGTTGAATTTGTCATTTGTGAAGTGTTAGATGATCATGTGATAGAATGATTGGTCATTCCATCTGTCTCAAACAAAATGTTAGAAAAGTTATCAAAAATATATAAGTCCATCTATGGTGAGGTTAATCGTATACGATTCCAAAAATGAAAATATAATTCATATATCATACTGCGTAATAATATAAAACTAGTTTCTACTAACAAGGGACTTCCTGTAGCCCAGTGGTAGGCGATAAAGGTCAGTTGCACTTTGGTTGTGGGTTCGATTCCCCCAGCCTTGTCTAACGTGATGGGTTGTCGCCCATCCTGCAGGTTGTCCTTTTTTCTAATACTACATTACTATAAAATCCCATCCATAATATCGAAAAATTTCTATCCTTAAACAATACTAACTTATGTCCAAAATAATCCATTCCAATATTTAGGCTTATCTAAAATACTTCGGTCCAAGCTCATAGTATAAAGAAAATGATTACATGAAATTTCACATAACAATCACGTGAATGCCATCATTTATCCCCCATATATCATAAGATATATCGTGTTGGTCAAATTTCAAACATGTGAATACCTTAATCATATATTCTCTTGAAGAATGAATACCCATTGAACCTTAGTGAAAACATGAATGCAGTTAAAAGTTAACACTTTCCACATACCAAAATCCTCAAAATTCTATATACTCAAACCAAGATATCACTTAGTCCTTATATCAATCATGAGCTCATGAATACTGTCAAACATTTCATTTTCACCTTATCCCTTCATTATGCGCATATCATCTACTTTCCAAAATAACTGAATCACTTTTCATGGTTATCGGTACCATAAAATTATTGAAAACCACAATAGAATAATACAAAAAATATTCTAATACACCATAAATGTACCTCAATAACATTATTCATGAATACCAATACATAAACCCATCAGTCCATCCTCTTCAATGATTGTCCAGCAATAAGTCCTTCCTTGATTTAGAAGTATCTTTTTAGGTCAGGGAATTGAGTTGGGTAATTCCCATGTTCTCTACAAATAAGACATCGAAATTCATAACAGTCTGTCACTCTATGACCCTTTTCTACACACAAATAACATATTCCCCTCCATTTGAGGTATTCCTCAAGGTTCGTCTTCCCTTCTTTAAAAATCTCAATCTTCCATTCTGAATGCTCCTCAACATGCGAACATGCATAAAATTCTACCTTCCTCTTATTTGATGAATTAGGCATACCACTAAATTTCATGTTGTTAATCATATATCGCGATGACTGATTCGAAATAATCACCATATCTTTCTCTCTAGGCATTACGCAATTTTGTTGCTCATAGTCACCATTTTTTCCATTGGAATCAATGTTAAACGAATTCCTTCTGGTTCCCTGCATTTGACTAAAACACAAAAAAAATTGTGGGAGGCAAAAATCATGCTAGGGAAAACAACATAGTAAAGGGGGAGTACCGTCAATATCTAAAATCATAGGTTAAATACTATGATCGTTACCTTAGTTCTAGGAGTATATCATATACGTATACTTATCCTTAGGGACATCCCTAGACATACCTTAGAAATATATCTAGGGATCTCACTAACATTTTCGCATCCTAGTTTCCAAAGTTTAACTAAACCATTCCTCTGATACCAATTGTAGAGACCCAAAGATTTACGTACATAGATATTACATTACTTTTGCGGAATACTTAATACATAACAAAAATAGACACAAAAGGATTGTAATAGTTTAGTGTCTTTGGAAACTTGGAACGTAATCTTCTAATCGTGGTGAAAGATCTTCATCATCTCCCATAAAGATATTCCACTTTTTGTTTCCTTACCTAAAACCTTCCTTTTAATCCTGGGGGAAAATAAAACATAAAAAGGGTGATCTAAAATTCTCAGTAAGGGTAAGTATGGATAAAATAAAACATACCATATACATTTGAACATAAAAACATGAACATAATGTTTAAACATCAAAAGCATGAGAAATGACATAAAACATGGATGTAAGTAAGGCATAGATCATAAAGTAACATTAAGAATGATAAAATATCATGGGAATAAAACATGTAATTGTGGCATCCATTAAGCACATGTAATGATTTCCATAGTAGCCAAGGCATTGCTGCCAAGACCATCTTAGTGGACAAAGTCCCTTTCTGAATCGAGTTCACTCCTCATTCCAGTGATGTATTACTGAACCGGTTTAACTTGCCATTACATCCATGTCTATCTCATTAGATATAAATCTTTAACCAATGAATTGGAGGGAGATATAGGTCCCACCCATCTCATAATGATACCATTCTTATGTGTGCCACAAAATCATAAATCATACATCATTGCATAACCCATGTAATAAAAATGGGATTCTTAAACATCAGGCCATCATAAAACAGTCTATATAAGATGAAAGAATTCATAAAAATAATTCCATCACAACATAATCAAATCAATGTAATAATATGGATAGAAACATAACCCTATATTATATTAAATGGAAAATAATTTTGATAAAACACTTGAAATGAATTCATGAAGAAAATATCCTTAAAAACATTTTCCTTTCATAACATGTCATACAATTTTAAACTAAAATAAGTTGATTAAAAATAAACATGAAAACATGTAAAGCATGCTTCTTGGAAATAATGTTTTAAAAATCCATTTATGCCGTATAAGTTAAAAAAACATTCTTCTCGTACTTTTGTCGGAAAAGTCAAAAAGTACCTCGTACAAAAAACAACAAAAGATTCATTTCATATCTTTTACTAAAAACACACCTAAGGGTAAAATTGGATTTAAAAAATTGTAGGTGGATGAAATAATATTACATATTTAGTAATCATGGATGTGGATGATAAAATACACCCCAGTAAATCCCAATGTATAAACAATCTTGGATAAAATGAGATTGTGATATTTTCCCTTACCTTAGGTCTGATATGATTCGTACGTATCCAAAACTCCTATATAGTGATTTAAATAATGTCATTGACTTATTAAAGAATAATATTCATTTTTATTATATCATATATGGTTAACTTATGAATTTATATTACCCGTTCTTTTATAAATTCTTGTTAAAGTAGTGTTTTGGGTAAAATCGTTTCATTTGTCATTCGTGTTATAACTTTTAATTATTCATATGATTACTTAGATCATGATTACATACATCCAGAATGTAAAACATGATTTATATATAATATATATTCTGAATATATATAATTTATCGATAAATGGAAAGAAATATGTCGTTCATGGAGACAGTAAGCCGTACGTACGCATGAACGTTGTTTTCGTTTCCTTATTGAATTGAATAAAATTAAGTATATGAAATAAATATATATATACATAAATCCAGTAGCATTATTATTTCATATATTTCATGATTAATTTTTATATATAAATTATAATTATTCTTGAATGGTTATCATGGAGAGTGAATCTCATCGCATCGTGAAGACGGTATTCCGTATGTACGCACGAGTGATGATATCATTCCTATGATCATGGAATTGTATTAAAGTGTATGTATAAGATTAAAGAATCAATATCACTTTAAAATAATCATATATATTCATTACATTAACCATTATACCCATCCATGTATGTTGGTGGTGGAAATTAGATTGCACCACGACGTGGAGACAGTATTCCGTACGTACGCACGCGCGGTGATTTCGTTTTCCGTATGATGGATAGATGGTGAAATATGGTTGTTTCATACTTATAATAACATATAAGGATATGATTGATACTGATGTTATTACCTCATAATGAAACAACTAAAAAAGATGAAGTGGAAGATGAAATAAAGTTGAAAGAATCGATAATAGAAATTACCACTTCTTTGAAGCGCCTCTTTGAGACCTCCTCTTAGGGTTCTAAAATTGGTGTTTGAAGATGACCAGGACCTCTAGGATATTTTTAGGGAAGTGGAGAAGAGAATGTTTCAGGGTTTGGCCGAGCGTGAAGGCTCAAAGTGGTGTGAGGAAGAGAGGGAGGAGGTGCCCTTTTATAAGGGAGGAGAGGGGCACCTTTGGAAATATAAGAAATAATAGTTTATATTAAATCCCAACCCCACATAAAAACATAAAAAATGACTAATATTATAATATTAGATGATATAGGGTTGTAATATCATCTAACAATAAAATTTATACATGTAAGGAATTTATTTTAAACATTATCAACTTGATTTATCCTTATTTAATCAATATATTTTTATTTGTGGTAATAACATTCTAAATTTTAAATTATAACAAATAATTACTTATTTGTTGTTAATTGACCATAATTGGATACTATATAAAATTTTAGAACATATAAATATAAATTTTTAATTTTTAAAAATTTTTGTGATTTTTAAACAATTTTATAATATGTTATTTTTATAAAATAACAATAGTGTCAATTTTGACTTTATTCATTTATTTGAATTTAAATAAAATATATTCAGAAGATATGTTTGATCTAAAAGCATTAATAGATTCATAAAAGGTCATATGTATCTAGAAAATTAGTGTAGCACATTAAATAGTTCATATAATATTTATTTTTTTATTTTTAAAACAATTTATTTGGTTTATCTCTTAATAAAATAATTACTACAAAATATTTGTATAATTATTTAATATACTTATTTGTTCCATAAAAATTAAAAATAAATTTCTATGATGAAGATAAATCTATTAAATTTCCCAATAATACTTTTACTCGAATTTATCATCTTAAAATCACAATATTTAAATTGTTATATTTAATAAATTATGAAGGTGACAACTTTGGCATCATTTAAAATTAAATAATATAAGTGTCATAATCGCCATAATAAGGATCCAAATGGTAAAAAATTCGGCCAGTGGATGATTATGGTTTATATATAAACTAATAATAAGTTTTGTGTAGATTTTTGAGCCTTTTGATATGTATTACTATTTCAATAAGAACTATATTATTCATTTTTCACTAAATAAATAATTTCTCCATCATTAATGTATAAGATAATAAGGTAATTAAATAACTCTTAAAAATTAAAAATAAATTACCATGAAAAATAAAAACATTTTATATTTCAAATGAGTATTTATAACCGAATTTATATTCAGAATAATGTTATATTAAAAATACTTTAATTATTAAAGTCGAGTGAGACATATTGCACTTTCCATTAAATAAAATAAACTTAAGGTCTTAATCACCTCAAAGTGGCATCTAATGGATTCCATTTTGACCGAAATATTACTTAGGACAAAATATAATCAATCAATTTTATTAGGACAAGTGTTAGGGTAATTTTATAATATTATATTTACCCTTAATTATCTGATTAACCTTTTACTATGGTAAATAAAATTTACCGTAGTTACTATTCATAATGCCCAAAAATAAAAAGTAGTCTATTAATATAATTTGGACCCACTGATTCCAAATATGGAATCCATTTTTCAAAATTCAATACACAGATGTTGCAGAAATTAAATTAAAATTAATCCCGTTATTGAAAGAAAACAGGTTTTTGTTTAAAACATTGAAAAAGATTGAATTTATTTAACCTACGAATTCAATGTAAAATCAAGGATACTAACATACATTATATTAAATGGTAAAAATATATTATATTTATTCTTTTAAACCAATAAATATTATATTTTAACCACATAAGTTATTACGATGAAAAAAGTTGTTTTTAATTAAAACATAGCGTGTTTTTTACTATTCATTAAATTATGAAAGTTATCAGAATAATATGAAAAATTTATCCAAGGTAAAATTTTATATCCTGATTCCAAATAATAATTTTATTTTGTAAAATTGAACTTATAAACATGTTAAAATCTATATTTAAAGTGGGTTCCCCATCAAAAGGCAGCAAAACTGCATTTTTTTAAAAATACTTATTTTACCCGAAAAATTTATTTTGATCTTATACCATGTTATAGAAAATTTGTAAGATGAATAATAATGTTATAAAATAAAAAATTTAGTTAATACTATTCATAACCACTGGTTTATTATAATATTATAATTATATATCGTTGTGTAGTAAAACCCGGTATTGCGTACAACACACACTATCAAGGAAGGTCGTGATTGCCTGTAATGAAAGCCAAGTTAGGGTTGCGTGTTGTGAAAGACTCCTTTGTTGTTCCTTATAATAGAATCCAACCATTTTTCATTTATACATTGAATGTATATATCTATATACACTCAATGTTGCGTAGAATGACTATTATCAAACGAACATGAAATTGTGTGTAACACAATCTAAGAATAGTGATGTGTATACTGCAAGTTAATACGGTGTTGTGTATAGCACAAGATAATCTTGTTGTAGCTTACAACACAAGACATCAATTAAATTAAAAGAATATTTTTCATAAAATCTCAGGGTGTTACAAAATTACACTTTTAATTTTATCCCATCCCAATGGAGATGACTTGGTACATACAAGTATTATTCTATATAGAATAGATGTAGTGTTTATTCAACCACTACAAACGATACATGTATTATATAAGGAAATGATAAAACACAATATCTATTCCATTACTAATAATTGTATCTTGATTTATAATGGTAGTTAGTAAACATAAAATGTTCTTGTATTATAGGATATATGATAATGAAAATGTATATAATCATAGAAATTTTATTGTTTTATGATAATAAATGGTTATTATAAACACAGTAGCATCCCTCATGAACTTGAAAATTGTTTATAACATGATATTAAAATTAGAAAAAAAAATATAATATTCTAAATCTTGGGATGTGAAAATAATCATGGATGACAAATATTATAGTTGATGACTTTAAAATAGTGTGTGAAAATTTGTTTAGACTTCTAGGTTTTGACAAGAGTGTTGTGGAACCCTATGTAATTTTCTGCAAGGTGGGGTGGGGAACCAAGGTTCATTCCAAATTTATTTTTTCATTACATTAAATATTTAACCCTCACCAGTCATCAAATAATATTCATGTGTGATCTATATCATGATTAATCTCGCACTTTTTTTCATTGACATTGGATTTCAAAAACAAAGATAGACCTTAATGAATAGAAAAACATAAGGTTTTATTTAGTTGTTTCACATGCACTGGGTTTCATCTAAATGGAATACACATGATGATGTTACAATATACAAAAAATTCTCTATCAAATAATTTTTCTATTATATAAAAATATTTTAGTTTTGGCCACTACATTCCAAGGAACTCATCCTTTACAATTATTTGGTTTCTTATCAATGGTCACCCAATTCAAAATCACCTTTCTTTATTATACACACACTACTTCAAGGAAAAAATTGGTTTATACAATTGTATTTATCATCCATATTAGTATAGAAAGCTAAATTTTTTACGTATTTAATCTCAGGTTTTTTGTGGTGTCGATCTCGATGTTTTTGTGCACTTCATCTGCAGGGCCAGATGATATCATCTTTTTAATGAGAAATTCGATTAATTTAACACCACATAATGAAATAAACAAAAATATAAAACTCCATATAAAATATAATCCTATCAATATAATTATCTTATTATGTTCTATTTTAATCACAATAAACTAGATTAATCATTGTAACTCCACAAACAATAAAAATTAAACATCAAACACCACATTATGAACCATTAAATATTGTTGAATCTTACATCTCTATTTTCAATATTGTTTGTTGTGGTGTGTTTTTTCATTTATAGTGTCTCATTGGGGTGTGGATTCATATGGTTTCAATAATGGTCATCTATGATCAAGATCTTAATTTGCCTCACAATTGTAGATGAGTATGTAGCATGCTTTTTTCATTAATGTTTCTAAGCAGTACTTTTTATCCTTATACAGAAGGTCGGATAAAGAGAATGATCCAAATTCTAATGGATGCATAAATGGAGTTTATTCATGATTTTATAGGTTCTTGGGTGAATCATTTCACTTTTGTTGAGTTTTACTATGATATTAACTATTTATTAGTCATTGGTAAAACTCCATTTAAATAATCCTATGAGTGTTCTTACATATCTCTATTGTGTAGGAACGATGATAGAGAGTTAATTAATCTTATACAAAATTCGGTGAAGAGAATGATAAAGAAGGTGTAGTTGTTCTATTAGCAAATAAAATATTCTCAAGACCATCATGAGATAGACCTATGTATAGAGTTGTTTAAGCGATATGGGTTTGAACTAGTGAACATTAATTCATTTCTCTTTTTATGATTTCCTACAAAATAAACCTAATTTACATATTCTAGTGAGAAACTCACTGCATACCTCACACTCACTATGGAATAAAAGTAGAAAATGACCCTTTATCTATAGGTTTCACTGCACAAATTAATAATTTTACCCTCGGATGGATCCATAATCACCTAAGACTATATGATCCACTAGAGTCACCATTATCGATGAAATGATAAGGGTATATATTTAACTTGTATTATAACATTATCAACAATTTCATCACCCAAAATATATCATTACTGTCTTCACTACCATGCTGAGACAGTTCACATTAGGGCTATGAGAAACCAAGAAGACAGCCCAAACTCCATATTTCAAAGAAGACATGGAATTTTCATATCCTTTTTATTCCACTTATACCTACCCACCAATGGGTCAAATATATATTGTATACTATACTATATACATAAATAAAGTTCCACTTTAAGGTAAGAGTTTGTTTCCATTTCATATTCCTAACTTCTATTCAATTATTATATGATTTATCAAGCCCTTACCTTAGTGATATCAAATTTATGGAATCACTAGTTTATCCTTCTGTTTTGTTGGAGCACGACATACAAAAAAATACTAGGATTGGATCCTTGTTCTCGTCTTCTTTTATGGATCTTTTTAATTTGCATGCTTTGGTTCTCTAGTGGGTGATTTAACATATGTATTTATATAGGAAAACCTTATATAACATATTTATAAATTTTTTAAACTAGTATATATGAATCCTCTTCCCTATTTACTAGTAACTGTGTGTTTTATTTTTTTTAATATTGTTTAAGCACATTGTGATATACATGGATAAAATCTGTATCACATTACCGAGGAACAAACCTCTGTTTGTTAAGGTTTTGAAGGTGTTTTATGATTTTTCAATTTTAAATCGATCTTTTGAAGGGAGAATAAGATGTACATGTCCTAAATGTAAATTTAGAAGATGTTTGAAGAGAGATTAAGTTTATGAACATTTAATACTGAAGCAATTCCCTAATCAATATTTGTGTTGGAATTGTCATGGAGAATCGAATATTAAAGAAAGGATAAGCACTTATGTAAATCCACATAATGAGCTGCCAACTTCGTCGAAAATGGAAATTGAAATGAAAGACCTCATAAATGATGCATTCAGAACTACAAGACACCACTATCAACATCAAAACATAAAAAAACAGCAGATGAGGGTGATACAAATTGCAACAAGACAAGTGATGTTTTTGAGACTATAACACAACCAGATCAAGATAGTAACATATAGTTGGATCCTCCTCTTGATTATGTGGAGAAAAATGAAAATAAAACACTAATAAGGAAAATATGTTTCATGATTTAGTTGAAGATGGAAATTTATAGTCGTATAGTGGATGTTTTAATTCTCTAAATCATTCTTGTATAATGAAGTTTTACCATATCAAATGTCTATGTGGATTTACAAATAATGAAATGTCCATGATATTGGAATTGTGGCATGATGCATTTCCCGAAGAATAAAAAATGCATAGACTTTTTATGATATGAAAAAAGTTGTTAACAGGCTTGGTCTGAATTATACCAAAATACATATGTGTCCCAATTATTGTATGCTTTTTTTGTGAGGGGATTCAAGTAGACAAAATTTAAAAAAATGTTCCTCTTCTAGATGGCCATCAATGGGTGATGATGGAAGTCTGAGTCTATGTACTTTCATAAAGAATAAGAAATGGAGCACACTTTCATAGTTTTGCATTACCTTCCTTTTAAATACTTGATTATAAAGATTATTCATGTCATCGAATAATATCGAACACATGAAGTGGCACTCTGTAGACAATAACAATGATTAGTTAATGATACATCTACGAGATTCAAAATCATGGAAGACATTTGATTTATTACATCAATATTTCTCAGCTGATCCTATGATGGTTCGATTGGGATTGGTTGCTGATGGATTCAACCCATTAGGGAATGTGAATACCAGTTATAGTATTTGGCAAGTTGTTTTGATGCCTTAAAATATTACACTATGGATGTTTATGCAGAAAACATATTTTTTCATTTCGATGATTATTCCAAGAAAAAATGCCTAGAAATGGTATTGATGTATACTTGTAGCCTTTAATTGTAAAATTACCGGAGTTATGGAGACATGATGTTGAGACAATTGATGCTTCTTCTAAAACAATGATAAAAAATGTTGCATTATTGTGGACCATTGGTGACTTCCCTAGGCTTGGTAATTTATCTGGTAAGAATATTTACATGGGTTTGGCTTGTCCTATTTGTAAATTTGATTTTGAGCCCAAATGGCTACCTCACATTAGAAAATGGTGCTTCTTGTTCCATCGAATATTTCTTGATGCATCTCATAGAATTTGGCTAAAGAGATCAAAATATAAAAGATTCATTGATCATAGACCACCTCCAATGTTTTTAACTAGTTTTTAAATATTTAAACAACTTGAAAATGTTGAAATAGAATTTGGGATAGTTCATCATTTGAATGATAGTGGGACACAGGTTCTAAGTGCATCGTCATGTGAAATAAGAATGAAAAAATGAAAGAAAAAAAGTATATTTTTCAAACATCTGTAATGGAGAATTTAATTTATTGCGGCATAGTCATGATGTGATGTGTATTGAGAAGAATGTCTATGACAATTTGATTTTTTACATTGCTTAATTAGCATGTAAAATCGAAGGATCGTCTCAATTCTTATAAATACTTACATGTAATTAACATAAAACGCGAACTCTGTCCAGATGAGAAAGAAAAGTATACTCTGGCATTTTCGGCAATGAGTAATAGAGATTAATATACATTCCATTTATTTATAATGAATTTAAAGGTATATTATGGGTATTCATGTAACATATCAAGGTGTGTTGACTATAAGAGTCATATGTTACATGGATTGAAAAGTCATGATTAACATATTTTGTTACAATAGTTACTACCATTATCATTGTGTACATTATTACCTGAAAAATGTACTGTTGTTGTACTCCAATTATGCACATTTTTTAGATAACTATGTGGGAAATATCTACATCCATTTCATATTTTAAACCTCCAGGAGGGGTTTTTATTGACCCTTGTGCAATGGAGAAGATCTTTCCTCCATCATTTTTGACTGTCATGATGCATTTAATTGTGCATTTGATTGAGGAAGCTAAATTAGGAGGCCTCGTTCATTATTGATGGATGTATAAAATTTAGAGGTGCATTATTTATATGTTTTTTAGTTATGTAATCAGTTTTTGGAACTTAATTAAATGCATAATTATGTTTATTTTATTTCGCAGATATCTTGGGACTTTGAAATCAAACGTAAGAAATAATGCTCAACCAGAAGGCTCGATTGCTGAAGGCTATTTGGCCGAGGAGTGTTTTACCTTTTGTTATAGATACTTGGATTATATTGAGACAAGATTTAATATATTAGGACATGTTGAAGACACATCGAATCAATCCCAAATACAATAGAAATAAAAAATATTTCCTGCTATTGGACGATCAGTTGGGTGGACCTCAAATGTGACACCAATAAAATTGGAATTATTACAGGCACATAGATATGTGCTGATAAATAATGAAATTGTACATCCATTAATTTATGAGTTGAGGATACAAACAAATAGATTAATTAGAGTCTAGAAATGAAATGAGAATGGTATAATGAATGCTATTAATAAAGAGCCGGTAGATTGGTTTGCATGACCTGTATGTTCATAAATATTACAATTAATAAGAATATTAGTTAGAAACATATATTTTTTAAATATAATAAAGTATATTTCTTTTTTAGATAATCAATACTGATACTTGAATATATTTTTCATAAGATTTAATGTTTCTTGCTCGAGTTCCTCTAAAACAAGTTAGAAAGTACGACGCCTACAACATGAATGGCTTTACATTTCCCAAGTCAATCAATAAAGGGGGTTAAAAACACAGAATAGTTGTATATTTTTAACACCTTAGGATTTCATAGTGTGTTATTTATTTAAAATAATACAATAACTTTCACTACACGCAACACCGAGTTCAATAACACCATGAATTACCAAACAAGCCGTTCAAAATAGGTTATGAATAGTATTAACTAAATTTTAAACTTTATATAATCCTTATAATTTTAGAATCCATATTATGAGTTTCTTAGACATAATACAAGAACAGATTCAT
Source organism: Viscum album (assembly GCA_963277665.1). Classification (NCBI taxonomy): domain Eukaryota; kingdom Viridiplantae; phylum Streptophyta; class Magnoliopsida; order Santalales; family Viscaceae; genus Viscum; species Viscum album. Next base: position 606,073,303 of record OY728129.1, on the reverse strand, counting down.
TTTCAGTGTTGCACTTTTATCAACTTTTAATAGTGAAAACTTTTTAAATACAATATTTTAAACTTTTTGACTAAATGGGGACATCAAAAAAATTTAAAATGAAACATCCCAAGCTTCCACGGTACGCTTTCCTTTGAATAATACAGTAGCATGTGTTGTACGCAACTTCGAGTTCTAACACACCACAACCAATCAAACTAGCCGTTATGAATAATAATACCTACTTTTTGAAATTATATATATTTTATAATTTATAATGGACTTAATTTTTGGATTTGGAATATCGAATTTAGCCTAAGGTGAAATTTTGGTACATTTCGGATAACTTTCATATTTTGATGAATAGTGAAAATTACTAAATTTTAATTAAAAACATCTTTTTTAATCAAAATAATTAATAGTGATAAATTATGAATTTAAGTGGTTTTAAAGTATATTTAGAATATATTTTTACCATTTAATATAATTTTGGTCATTGGACATAATTTTACAATTAAACCGAACATAAACAGGTGTCAATCTTTTGATAGTTATTATCTCTTAAAAACACGCTTTTTGTTTTGACAGCGGGAATTAATTTTAAATTAATTTCTGCCACTTCTGTGTTTTAAATTTAGAAAAATGGATTCCATATATTGAATCAGGATGCTCAAATTGTGTAAATAGGTAACTTTTATTTTTATACATTTTGAATAATTACTGCGGTAAAAATTTTATTTACCATGGTTAAGGGTAAATCCGGTAAATAAGGGTTAAAAAATAATGTTATAATAATACTAAATTACCCTAAAACGTGTCCTAACCTTATTGGTTGATACATGTTCGACCATAGGCATCTTTGGGTCGATTTTGGGACCCCATGGATCCACATGTAAGTGATAATGACACTTTATTTTAATTAAGTTAAAATGAATACAAAAATGACACAAGCATATATCTTTTAGAAAAACAATTGTTACATAGGGTTATATATGTTGGATTTTAGATTATAAATATTAATTAGAAATATAAAAAGATTTACTACATAATGATATTTTATTTATAATTTTTAGACATTAAATAATATATTTTATTTATGACACAATGATGATGCAGTAATTACTATAATAGTGAAAAATTAAAATAATTGATATTATAAATACCCAAATAAATATAATAGCAAACTTTTAATGAATTAAACTAATTTTCTAGGATAATATGATATATTAGGATTGATATAATTGACTTTTTTCGAAGTAATCAATCTGTTATGAGTTTCACAAAAATCAACTATTGAATAGTGTCAAAATTGACATAAAAGAGTTCTTAAAACAAATATTATATTATTAATTGAATTTAAATTCCTAAAAATCTATGGTTCGGCCAAGAGACTTATATCATGATAGTTTCATCATTAAGGGACCACTTTGGGGTCGCTTGGATGTATGTAGTAAGCATATTAACCATATTATATAAAAATACAAAGAGACATTGTAAAAGTGAAACTAATTAACTTAGAGTTAAAACATAAAGATAAGGTTAATATAAGTACCGAAACCTGTCTAAATTCTATTGGTTGAGTTGTTTTCGACCCATCCCCACCTTAACCTTTGAATAATAAACTTTGGATCCATTAGAAACCGAATATTAATTTATTATAAATTAATATTTCTAGCTTTTCCAAAGGTGCCCCTCACCCCTCTTATAAAAGGGCACTCCTACTTCTCATTTCTTCACACCTTCAAAGCCTTTTGGTTCGGCCAAACTCCGCCCAAATACTCTCCCAACTTCCCAAACTACAACCTAGGGGCAATAGTTTGATCAGAAAGCCAACCTAAGGAGCCCTTTTGATCAAATCAAAAGGAAGAACCCGAAGAAGAGGTAATGATTTCACCACCCTTTTCTAAGTTCATTTCTTCTTCCACTTCTTCTTCCTTTGTTGTTACCATTCTAAAATAATAAATCCAGTACCATATATATACTGTGATGTTATTATAAATATGGTACAACCATATTCAGTATTCTATCCACCCTTTAAATAACATGTCACCATACGTGCGTATGTACGGCTTACTGTCTCCACGTCGTGGTGTAATTGTTATTCAATATAATATTATTTGGATAGGTATAATAATGATGTGTAAATCATTTAAATAATAAATAGAACATGTTAATTATTCTGTATATATGATATACCATCCATTTATATATTATTTTAATATCAAAAGAATGATATTGTCGCTCATGCGTACGTACGGACTACCGTCTTCACGAACGCGATGAGATTCATTCTCCATCGTATCCATTCAAGAATAATTATCATTTGATGATTTAAAAAATGAAGTTTAAGGACTTGATATCATTCTGGATATGAATAATATAAAACCTATCCTTTACAAACATGTCTTACGTAACAAAACATATAAAAGAAGACAAGTAAGCTAACACCCGAAACAATGATAATACTAAGATATTATTATCAAATCAATATTAAAAGATCATATATGATATCATATTATTATATATGATTCTTGTATAATTTAATAACAATTATTTCAATATTATACAGTAGGTTAACCTACCCCAACCAAGTAAATGTACAAGGTAAGGGATTTTCTTATCTCACTTTCAATTCCGTGAGATTTCCATTGTTCGCCACTAAATTATTGAAAGTTGTGTATTGTGTACTACCATTTGATATATATTATCATGATTCCCTTTATATTCATGTTATTATATAAATACTTTGGTGGTTATTAACTTTTGTCCATACTACTCAGTTGATTAACATGGTAAGGGGTTTTCATCTCACTCTTTATTTCCATGAGATACATGTCATATTTCCACTATTATCTTTTGTGTGGTGTATGTACTTCCCATAATTGTATTCTTTGTGTAATATACTTTACCTTATGTGTATTTACATTTTCATTTTATGATACCTCTTTCATGGGTTGTATGTTTCATAAGTTACCAAATTGATAAGGGTTTACTTCACAATCTCTTTAATATCTGAGGTTGTCTTTACGTAAGTATCTACAGGGACATATTTACTATCCATGTCCATATTTCATAAAAGAGTTTTCAAAGGGATTATTTCTAAGGGAACTTTTACTAAAACATCATTTTAAATGTTTTAAATATTTATTCTTCTAAATCATCCTCATTTATGTCCACGTTTTCAAAATGGTTTATAATGATTTATTTATATGAAAATGAATGTTTTAAAAGTGTTAATTCCATTCAAAAGTTTCAAAGTGGTATGGGACACTTTGATCCAAAAATTTATTTAAATGCCTTACTTTCTAAATTGTGTAACATTAAAATGTTTTCATGAAAAAGGGATATTTCTCTCAATAATTTTTAAAAAAAACATTTTCATCTATGTCAACATCCTTTGATGGATTTTAAGATTATTTGAAGTTGATTTATTATGATATAAAACTTCCATATTGTAATGAATTTTTGTGATATGTTTGACTGTAGATGTGTCATTCATGGTTTATGAGTAAAGTATTGACATTTCGTATGCTAGTTCCAATAAGAATGTTTATGTTATATTTCAACCTTTACTTCATATGAATGTGTCGGACAAGTATGTTCCAGGTTGGGGACTAGTTGATGTAAGCCCTCCAGGTTGGGGACTGGTAAAAGTAAGCCCTCCAGGTTAGGGACTGGTAAAAGTAAACCCTCCGGTTTGGTCTTCGGTTATTAGAGGCACTCCGGGTTGGTGTCCGGTTATTAGAGGCACTCTGGGTTGGGTTCCGGTTACAGTTAGCCCCAAGGTCTTGGGACGAGGCCTTGAATGGAAATTAAAGTTTAGCATTATGCATTCCATCATTATGAAAGTGGTTATTGATTTTTCATGTGATTATTCGATTAGTAGAATATCCATGTGAATAAGTAAATGGCATTATTTCATTTTACTTTTTCCATACTATGTTGAAGTTCAAGTTTAAAAGGCTTTTGTTTTAGTAATGCATTGGCTTAAATGTTTATTCTTATTTTGAATGTTCCGCTATATTGTTATCCTTACTGGGCATTTGAGCTCACCCCTTTTCTATGTTTATTTTCCCCAGGATGTGAAGAAGTAAGTTATGAATGACCTGCAGGGATATTATGAGGGGATAATAGTGTGGACTGTGGAGATATTATGTTGTTGTTGTAGTTTTTCATTTTATGATGTAATGTAAAACTTATGAATATATCTAGTGTTTCCAAGGCTACTAAACCAATCAGTCTTTCGAGATTTGATCTTTCTTTTGATCATGCCAATGTTATGTAATAATGCACCGACTCTAGGTAACTGGGGTCGGGGCATTACAGTTGGTATTAGAGGAAGTTTAGTACAAACCGTGGAAGCTATATTTAGATAAACTCTGATTAGTGCACGTAGACCTAAGATGAACTTTGAGGATTAGTATAGAATAACTTCCTATAATTTTGGTATTGTAGAGATTTTGTGAGTTTTCTGAGCAATACATCCCTATCTGGATACGAGCAGGTAGAGGCGGCTCTGGAATAGATGTACCTAGGGGTAAAACCCGAAAACACCGCTTTGAGCTAGACTCGAACGGGAACTGGTGCACGACAACGGGCCTTGCTGCACTCTTGGTTACGACACTCCCGGGGGATATGCTTAGGATAAATCTCATTTTCTTTACAAATCATTATGAAGGGTTTATGAGTATATACTTCCTCAAAGGAGACATTTTTATGATTATGGATTATATCCATAAACTATTTAATTTATGTTATGTGTTTTAAAAGTTTGGGATTAGGTATTGTTATTCATAAACTAATCTAGTGTATGCCAATGTTTAGAAATGGCGCCTAGTAGAAGGTATGAGAACTCCAGCAATGCACATGATACAAAGAGAAAGAAGGATCATATATTTTATGGTCTTAAGCCAGAATTTACAAGAGAAATAGTATCGCATGTATTATCATCATATGAAGAAATAATATCATGTGTTGATAAGATAAGTAAAGATTTTACTGAGTCCTATGGATTTGAAGGGAAGCAAGAGAAGAAAAGGGTGGAAGAGAGAAAGATGGATAAAGGGAAGAGGAAAAAGAAGAATTTTCCCATATGTGGTAACTGTGTAAAGAAACACCCTGGAACTTGCCTGAAAGGAATGGGAGTTTGTTATAAGTGTAGAGGAAAAGGGAACAATGTACGTGACTGCAAGGGTAAGAAAATGGTTTCAAATGTACAATGCTTCATTTGCAAGGAGTTTGGACACTATGAAAACATATGTCCCAGTCATCAGAATATTCCGCAAATGATGTTATTGGATAATAATGAAGTTATGATACTACCACAGATGAAGAGGAATGATTAGAGTTCTTATGTTGATTATGTCAATTGAGTGTTGTATCAACAATGTACTTGTTATAATAATTATGGAGTATATAAGGATTGTACTGCAGTACTATTTCATTAAGGACTTGAGATTGTGTGGAAAAAAGAAAGGTAACTCAACAGCAGGATAAATTTTTGGAAAATATATGGTTGAGAGAATGATAAACCATAATATAGTTCTGATACCGAGTTAGTGATTTTGGAATAATACATGATTGTATTGGATAAATTATATTGGATATTCTTGACTACCTTGGAACTGATTAATGATCTGTATATTCCATTATTTTTGGGGTTTAAAACATTTTTGGATTGATGAGGTATATCCAGCATTCTATATGGAATAAGAGAGCATGAATGTAATCAATAAGGAATATAGTAATTCAGGATGTTTCAGTGTATTAAAAGAATACATGATGAAGGTATTCATATGCTATTACGTGGTAAAAAGGATCTACATTATGTTTAACTTCCTTATAAATGTTGGACTGTGAGTTTGGTCAGAAATATTTTGGATAAATTCTAGTTTGAGATTAATTTTGGATTGCCATAAAAGGACAACCCGGAGGTCGGGCGGCAACCCGTCGCGTCCGGCAAGGCCGCGAGACTTGAACCCGCAACCGAAGGGCGACAAGGCTGTATCACCTACCACTGGCCCAAAAGATGTCCTGGATTAAATAATGTAGTATTTTTTAAAGATCTGGTAGATGAATTATAAATTCGTTTATTTTGGAACCCTGTACGAATAGTATAAATAGAATTTTTTTTTACGAGTGAAAGATGAGTTTGTGGTAGAAATTTATTAATGGACAAAACTCTAATTATAAAGTATGTATATCTCCTTATGATCTTATCCAATCTCATAAATAAATTCCTCAACATTAATAAAAGGAACTTAGAACAAAAATGTTGTCCTAGATGGTACCTTAAATCATCACTAATTTACGGCTTTGGGATTTTTGGCCTTTTCATAGCCATGTTCTCTACCACTCTCCATCAGATAATTGATGGTTAGATTTCTCTTCCATATCCATATTTTTTTACATGGAAACCTAGTATGTGTTATTTTCGGTAATCTTCATACTTTCCACTCTTTATTTTAAATAGAGGCCTCATTAATTCATTTTTCGATGTGGGATTTCAACTAAGATATTTTGAAACGTCAAAAATGGGTTATCCTAATACCCTATATTTTGTTGAACCGATGGTATTTCAAATCATCATAGATTGATGAGTTTAAGGACCTCAATTTTGTACTTGTTTGTGATTGATGACCTCAATCACAACCTATAAATATTTACGTTTTTCCTCCAATTATATGTCTCTAATTGCCACCAATGTTCTCCTAATCGAGATCATAATTTGGTAGTGACCCTTTCATTTCTCATTTCCTCATATTAAGACTAAATTTTAGTAACCCAATTTCCGATGTGGTTTTTCCCACAAAGATATTTTTTATTTTCAACCTTTTATTTTCGAAGAACAATTTCAAATTGCGAGGACGCAATTTGTTGAAGGAGGGGAGAATGTAACACCCCAAGATTTCATAGTGTGTTATTTCTTTAAAATAATACAATAACTTGCACTACACGCAACACCGAGTTCAAGCACACCATGAATTACCAAACAAGCCGTTCAAAAGAGGTTATGAATAGTATTAACTAAATTTTAAACTTTATATAATCCTTATAATTTTAGAATCCATATTATGAGTTTCTTAGACATAATACAAGAACAGATTCATTTTCAGTATTGCACTTTTATCAACTTTTAATAGTGAAACCTTTTTAAATACAATATTTTAAACTTTTTGAATAAATGGGGACATCAAAAAAATTTAAAATGAAACATCCCAAGCTTCCACGATACGCTTTCCTTTGAATAATACAGTAGCGTGTGTTGTACGCAACTTCGAGTTCTAACACACTACAACCAATCAAACTAGCCGTTATGAATAGTAATACCTACTTTTTGAAATAATATATATTTTATATTTTATAATGGACTTCATTTTTCGATTTGGAATATCGAATTTAGCCTAAGGTGAAATTTTGGTACATTTCGGATAACATTCATATTTTGATGAATAGTGAAAATTACTAAATTTTAATCAAAAACAACTTTTTTAATCAAAATAATTAATAGTGATAAATTATGAATTTAAGTGGTTTTAAAGTATATTTAGAATATAGTTTTACCATTTAATATAATTTTTTTCATTGGACATAATTTTACAATTAAACCGAACGTAAACAGGTGTCAATCTTTTCATAGTTATTATCTCTTAAAAACACGCTTTTTGTTTTGACAGAGGGAATTAATTTTAAATTAATTTATGCCACTTCTGTGTTTTGAATTTAGAAAAATGAATTCCATATTTGGAATCAGGATTTTCAAATTGTGTAAATAGGTAACTTTTATTTTTAGACATTTTGAATAATTACTGTGGTAAAAATTTTATTTACCATGGTTAAGGGTAAATCCGGTAAATAAGGGTTAAATAATAATATTATAATAATACTAAATTACCCTAAAACGTGTCCTAACCTTATTGGTTGATACATGTTCGACGATAGGCATATTTGGGTCGATTTTGGGACCCCATGGATCCACTTGTAAGTGATAATGACACTTTATTTTAATTAAGTTAAAATGAATACAAAAATGACACAAGCATATATCTTTTAGAAAAACAATTGTTACATAGGGTTATATATGTTGGATTTTAGATTATAAATATTCATTAGACAGATAAAAAGATTTCCTACATAATGATATTTTATTTATAATTTTTAGACATTAAATAATTTATTTTATTTATGACATAATGATGATGTAGTAATTACTATAATAGTGAAAAATTAAAATAATTGATATTATAAATACCCAAATAAATATAATATGAAACTTTTAATGAATTAAACTAATTTTATAGGATAATATGAAATATTAGGATTGATTTGATTGACTTTTTTCGAAGTAATCAATCTGTTATGAGTTTCACAAAAATCAACTATTGAATAGTGTCAAAATTGACATAAAAGAGTTCTTAAAACAAATATTATATTATTACTTGATATTAAATTCCTAAAAATCTAAGGTTCAGCCAAGAGACTTATATCATGATAGGTTCATCATTAATGGACCACTTGGGGGTCTCTTGGATGTATGTAGTAATTTTATTAACTGTATTATATAAAAATACAAAGAGACATTGTAAAAGTGAAACTAATTAACTTAGAGTTAAAACGTAAAGATAAGGTTAATATAAGTACCCAAACCTGTCTAAATTCTATTGGTTGAGTTGTTTTCGACCCATAGCCACCTTAACCTTTGAATAATCAACTTTGGATCCATTAGAAACCGAATATTAATTTATTATAAATTAATATTTCTAGCTTTTCCAAAGGTGCCCCTCACCCCTCTTATAAAAGGGAACACCTCTTTCTCATTTATTCACACCTTCAAAGCCTTTTGGTTCAGCCAAAATCTGCCCAAATACTCTCCCAACTTCCCTCACTACAACCTAGGGGCCTTAGTTTGATCATAAATCCAACCTAAGGAGCCCTTTTGATCAAATCAAAAGGAAGAACCCGAAGAAGAGGTAATGATTTCACCACCCTTTTCTAAGTTCATTTCTTCTTCCACTTCTTCTTCATTTGTTGTTACCATTCTAAAATAATAAATCCAGTATCATATATATACTGTGATGTTATTATAAATATGGTACAACCATATTCAGTATTCTATCCACCCTTTGAATAACATGTCACCATACGTGTGTACGTACGGCTTACCGTCTCCACGTCGTGGTGTAATTGTTATTCAATATAATATTATTTGGATGGGTATAATAATGATGTGTAACTCATGTAAATAATAAATATAACATGTTAATTATTCTTTATATATGATATACCATCCTTTTATATATTATTTTAATATCAAAAGAATGATATTGTCGCTCGTGCGTACGTACGGACCACCGTCTCCACGAACACGATGAGATTCATTCTCCATCGTATCCATTCAAGTATAATTATCATTTGATGATTTAAAAAATAATTTTTAAGGACTTGATATCATTCTGTATATGAATAATATAAAACCTATCCTTTACAAACATGTCTTATGTAAAAAAACATATAAAAGAAGACAAGTAAGCTAACACCCGAAACAACGATAATACTAAGATATTATTATCAAATCAATATTAAAAGATCATATATGATATCATATTAATATATATGATTCTTGTATAATTTAATAACAATTATTTCAATATTATACAGGAGTTTAACCTACCCCAACCAAGTAAAAGTACAAGGTAAGGGATTTTCTTATCTCACTTTCAATTCCGTGAGATTTCCATTGTTCGCCACTAAATTATTGAAAGTGGTGTATTGTGTACTACCATTTGATATATATTATCATGATTATCTTTATATTCATGTTATTCTGTAAATACTTTGGTGGTTATTAACTTTTGGCCATACGACTCAGTTGATTAACATGGTAAGGGGTTTTCATCTCACTCTATATTTCCATGAGATACATGTCATATTTCCACTATTATCTTTTGTGTGGTGTATGTACTGCCCATAATTGTATTCTTTGTGTAATATACGTTACCTTATCTGTATTTACATTTTCATTGTATGATACCTCTTTCATGGGTTGTATGTTTCATAAGTTACCAAATTGATAAGGTTTTACTTCACAATCTCTTTAATATCCGAGGTTGTCTTTACGTAAGTTTCTACAGGGACATATTTACTATCCATGTCCATATTTCATAAAAGAGTTTTCAAAGGGATTATTTCTAAGGGAACTTTTACTAAAACATCATTTTAAATGTTTTAAATATTTATTCTTCTAAATCATCCTCATTTATGTCCACGTTTTCAAAATGGTTTGTAAGGATTTATTTATATGAAAATGAATGTTTTAAAAGTGTTAATTCCATTCAAAAGTTTCAAAGTGGTATGGGACACTTTGATCCAGAAATGTATTTAAATGACTTACATTATAAATTGTGTAACATTAAAATGTTTTCATGAAAAAGGGATATTTATCTCAATAATTTTTAAAAAAAAACATTTTCATCTATGTCAACATCCTTTGATGGATTTTAAGATTATTTTATGTTGATTTATTATGATATAAAACTTCCATATTGTAATTAATTTTTTTGATATGTTTGACTGTAGATGTTTCATTCATGGTTTATGAGTAAAGTATTGACATTTCGTATGATAGTTCCAATAAAAATGTTTATGTTATATTTCAACCTTTACTTCATATGAATGTGTTGGACAAGTATGTTCCAGGTTGGGGACTAGTTGAAGTAAGCCATCCAGGTTGGGGACTGGTAAAAGTAAGCCCTCCAGGTTAGGGACTGGTAAAAGTAAACCCTCCAGTTTGGTCTCCGGTTATTAGAGGCACTCCGGGTTGGTGTCTGGTTATTAGAGGCACTCTGGGTTGGTGTCCGGTTATTAGAGGCACTCTAGATTGGGTTCCGGTTACAGTTAGCCCCAAGGTCTTGGGACGAGGCCTTGAAAAGAAATTAAAGTTTATCATTATGCATTCCATCATTATGAAAGTGGTTATTGATTTTTCATGTGATTATTCGATTAGTAGAATATCCATGTTAATAAGTAAATGCCATTATTTCATTTTACTTTTGCCATACTATGTTGAAGTTCAAGTTTAAAAGGCTTTTGTTTTAGTAATGCATTGCCTTAAATGTTTATGCTTATTTTGAATGTTCCGCTATATTGTTATCCTTACTGGGCATTTGAGCTCACCCCTTTTCTATGTTTATTTTCCCCAGGATTTGAAGAAGTAAGTTATGAATGACCTGCAGGGATATTATGAGGGGATAATAGTGTGCACTGTGGAGATATTATGTTGTTGTAGTAGTTTTTCATTTTATGATGTAATGTAAAACTTATGAATATATCTAGTGTTTCCAAGGCTACTAAACTAATCGGTCTTTCGAGATTTGATCTTTCTTGTGATCATGCCAATGTTATGTAATAATTCACCGACTCTAGGTAACTGGGGTCGGGGCGTTACAATATTTGCATTTTCTAAAGTTGGATAATATGAAAATCTGACTGATATTATTTAATTAAAATACCACGGGAATTTTTTAGTTGTTTTATTCAAATACAATTATGACGATATTATTAGAGGTGTTAAAAGAGATTCGTTACAATTTACTTCTGTGAACTTCTCTCACATGATGGATGTTGGTGATTGTGAGCTGCATGATCCATATATCTTATATTCACATGAAAAAATGTTATATTATCTGAATAATGTTGTGGATGAATGGTGGAGTGTATTTGCGCATGTAATATAAAGAGATTTCTTTGATATGGGTGATGAAGTAGGATATTTGACCTCTGAAATTGAATCTCATCAACAACAAGAAGCATAATTATCTTCCCATAATGATATTGTAGTCTATCAAGTATTAATAAATTGGATGAAGTAATGGAGTAGGAAACTGACATGATTAAAGGGGAAAATGATGGTATGTACCGTTATTTATTCATTCAGTAACCACTTATTTCATTTTTTTAGTCATTCATTATCATTTTTATGAATATTTTGTTTGTTAGTACTGGGCATCAATTATCACTTTTAATTTTTTTCCATATTTTTTTAAATATATGTTAAAAACATATTTTTATTTGATTAAATTATAGGAATTCCAAGGATGAAGTGATACACTATTTCATCCACTATTGCGACAGATGTCGATCCATCTGTCTCACTCTCTACATCATCTGAGCCACCAGCTGCCTGCCCCTGCACTATCTCCCCCTACACCATCTCTCACACCCTCTGTGAGCATCCCTTTAGAAGCTGAGTCTTCAACTCCGACTTTAACAGTCTCGGTAGCAGGGCGGCAGCGCTCCATATCTAGTTCATCATGGGTATACTAGAAGGTCACTGTTATAGGTACAAATTTTAATATAAATAAATTTATTGCAATTTTTTTACACTAATTGTTTGTTCCTTAATGATGATAAAATTGAAACTATGGAGAAGAATATAAAAAGTTCTAATGTGTGGAATTGGAATGGATATAAGATAGTTGTCCCATTAGATTCATATGGGGTCCCTACGGATGATGAAGTTGTATTACATGGCCAAATTCTTGGAAAGCTGGAAGTGTAGCCCATTTACCATCATATTTCTTATTATCATTAAATACATATTCCACCATGTTGGAAAAATGATGTTTTTGATTCCGAAATGAAGGTAATTTTAATACATTATAGTGTAATTTAATGTCATGTTATTATTATGTTCAAAAATAATTTATGTATACAGATGTTTTTCCGCATTATATTTGCTGATGTGATAGCACGAAAGAGGATGTTGAAAAATTATTGCAAGAAATAGAAAGAAATAATATGGAGATTGTGGACTGATGTCAACGATACTTGGATGACTTTCCAACAAATGTATGAGAAGCTATCCTATGGGGTACCCAAAGAATAATGGATAGTTTTTACTGATAGACATCGTGATGAGAAGTAGATGGTATTTAAATATATATTATTATATTAAATTCATCTTACATTTATACATGTATATGAATAGGAGATGAAATTTAATAAATTACTATTAAATTTCGTTTTATTTATTTCAGGATATCTCAAGATAGAATGCATCAAATCAGGTTAAGCACGCCATCCGTCACATTGTGGGGTCAAAAAGATTTTCTAGAAACCGATTGACACTGGTAATATTTTAATTAGATTAAATATTTATAATACAATATTATGTGATTAATATATTAAACTATCGATTTATCATTGTTCAATATAGACATAGAGTTTAGGGAACAAAGTATCCAGATCTAAAGTGTGGTTGGATGTTCACAAAAAAACTGATGGGAGTTTTGTTAATGAGCCTACCAAAGAAGTTGGGGTATGAACTCATTTTTTCATTATAATAACATATTATCAATTTTAACTATGTTAATATATATTGATATTTGATTTATATTTAAAAATTAATGTAATATGGGATGCCAATCATTGGTAGTCATACTCAGTCTCATAGGATGACAATGTTGCTAAAGTCATTGGGAAGGATCATTGTCGTAGAGTGTGTTGGATGGGTTTTGGACCCATACCATCTGAGGTCTTTGGCAGGCCATCGGGGAATACAACTTCATCTACTTCTTGTTTTAGTCTGTCCTTACCCTGAGATGCTCAGAGATAGATTGTTTCCCTACGAAACACAGCTCAAGACCTGGGGCTCATATATTTGGTTTGCAAAAAGCGTTGAATAATATACGCCAGCAAATGAAAAGATATCCCCCTGGTGGTATTTCTTATATAGATGGTGAGATAAGAATCATTTAGGTTTCAAACTTTAATTGGTTTTTAGTTTAAATATAAACACACAATTCTATTTAATTTTCAATCTAATGTTCTTACATGTGCTAGCATGATGTGGATATGGAGGTGGAGAGGGTGATGATATTTGTTCCTAATCAGATAGTAATTAGTAGTATTGTTGATATGGGGACAAATATTGAGAGTCGTTATGTATATGTATCATGTGTGGCACATAGTTTCCTCCAAATATTTTCAGGTCCTAAAATTTTCTTGGTTTCTCATGTTTCCTTTTATGTATTTTATTGATTTCTGATGTTTCCTTTTATGTCTTGATTTCTCAAATATGGAATGCACCATATATATCAACTCTTTATTGTGATGATTCATTTTTTATGATTCATTTTTCCTAAATTAATTTTTTCAATATAATCACTTCTCCTACATTTTCTAGCCAAATACATTTACCACTGCATTTTCATTTCTAAGAAGTACATCTTAGTTATATTCTTGTATCAATCCATAGGGATGAGAAAGTGTGTCTCGCTAACATGTTTAAGATAGATCACCCTTTAGTGTGTCATAATCCTAGTATCCAAAATTTTAAAAAAAAATTGTTGGAATCCATATATACTCATACGAGATTAGGGGATATTTTGCTACACTCTCTAAAATGGGGTTTTCCCACCATTTCCAAACTGGCCTCTAAGAATAGTCATGCAGTGTGAATGTTGGTGTCTATTATCTCAGTAGGCATGGCATATGGATGGGAAACTCCCAAAAGATTTTGTAGAACCCCCTGCCCTAGAAAATTGTTAAATAGACTACATTTCCAGTTACTTACCATTAATAACATCAACTAACCTATCCCAAATAATTTATTATAAGCATCCTTATTCTTTGATTGAATATATTAACACTCTTCACGAGACACTCTTCCCTTTTATGTAATTTTCATGATCACTTCTATTATATTCTTGTCATCAAAATAACTAGGATGTATAATGGGACTTATAATATATTAGGAGCCAAATTCCAGCTCTTCTAAGGAAACCACGCTATAGACACATTTTCCAAAGAAATCACATGGGTGAAACAAATGTGATACATGAACATGATCAATCACTCTTAAGAAATTAGGAACCCTTATCCATGGGAGAGATGATTTTAGTTTTTTTCTATCATTAGTGTCAAGTATAATAATTACACATGGAATAACCCTAGTGAGAGACGATTTTACCTAATTCCTATGTCATGTTTCATTTATAATGATTTAACATGGATCACAAACATAAATTAATCCAAAGAAAATATCACCACATAATTATTCCCATGATAAAGGGTCCACTACCAACATACTACACCCCACATCTTTTGTGTAACTAATGAATAAATAAATAACCACCAAATCAAATTCCTAAAGGACTGTAGGAGGGATTAAATTTATCGACAAAAAGATATATTAGAAATATAAATAGTTACTATATATTGTAGTAATGTATATAGTTTATATATATATCATCCACCTATATTTTCAAGGTCTATGAAGATGTATGCAGCGATATACTTATAATAATATTGATGAATAGACCATGGAATGACTCAGACATCCCTAAACAGTCTAATAAGCCTATATGCTCATGTAATTGGGTACATTATCCATATCCTAATAGTGTGAGAGATTCCAAGAAACAACACATGGGATGTTGAGTGCGCCATTAGGTCAAAATTATAGTCATGTAATGTGGTGAGTAAAACATAAATCTTATATAGTAACATTTTTGTGATACACTATGATCAACACCTGATGTAAGGAATTGTGGTATCTCCTTGCTCAATAATCACATACCATCATACCACAACCTTAATAAAGGCATATATTAAAAATAACTAGAAAGGGTAATTACCTCAAATCCATATCTTTTATCTCCACCATATACATAATAAAGGCATAATTTCATTTTTCATAATAGATAAGAAATAATCTTTTATTCATGTCTTTATCCATGTTCAATTCCCATTTAAAATATTACAGTTTTTATGAAGAAATTTATAAAGCATAAATCCAGAGCATGACATTACAATTACTTGGGGTAAATCCATTTAAAACTAATTTATTTATTTTATGAATGGAAAACCATAATTAATTATCCATTTCACATTATCAGTTACATTTAACACATTCAATTCATTAAAACATGGGAAACCCTTATATAATCTCAATGAAATCACTTAGATTGTGACTTGTTAATATAGGATATTTTCCACTTTTGAAATTCCAACTATAAGTGGTCCAAACACCTAAGGGATGACTTGGGATATATCATATAATTATATATAAAGGGATATTACATTCATGAACAATTCCAGAAGATATATGGGAGTACCAAAATTTGAAAAAAAAATCATATTGTCCCATTTCACCTTGATCAACCAATAGGTCACCATATAAGTTGTACACAACATGTGAACTTCCAATCAAGGATCAACTAGTACATATGAGTCTCCAATGGTCAATTTTAAATGCATAAATTCACCACAACATTTTATTGTATATTAGGATTATGTCATTTGATATTTTTATTTTCATTCCTTTAGTCACTGAACGATGTATTATATTATGCTTAGTTAAGAATATTTTTTCATATTGACTGTAGTATGTATTCTGTGGGTGTTTTGGTATTCTTCGAATTTTTTTAGGGCACTGGTAGATGGGCTCCAAAAAATGGTTCTTTTTTTGTTCTTTAGCGGCGGGTTTAATGGCCACTTACTATACAATGTACTTTTAGCACATGTTTTAACCTCTTCTATAGTGGGTCATCTTTCGCGCATTTTTTCGATAGTTATATTTTTTCGTGGTAGTTCGTCCCGATAGGGCATTAATGTTTTTAGTAGTGGTTTTAATCTCAACTAAACTGATTTAATTTCCACAAATAGTTTCTTGACATGCAATTTATTGGCGATTTTTAGAAACTGCCACAGAATCATATGGCGGTAGATTAAACCACCTCCATAGTCAAAAAACCACCGTGAAATTGCAATTTTCTTGTAGTGTGTCCCATCGACTCACCAAACAATGTGGACATTGATTTTATTCCATGGGGATATATAGGATGTCTCTTTGAGGCTCATGCCCGTCATCATCGTCACTCAAACGATAGTTCCACATCATTATCCATCCACTCTTAACAACCCATATTTGTACTTATTCTTACCTAGGACACCACATCATGGTCAAATCATGTCAACCAAATTATTGATGCTCCCAGCATATGTGTTCCCTCTAGGGGTGGAACCAATCTGATCAACTCCAGTTAGTGTTCTAATCATTCAAATCATTCTCCACTAGACATTAAACTCACAGAACATCCTATGATAAAAATTGGAAGCTGAAGAAAACCATAGAGACATGCACATGGAATTAAATTCCCCACATTCAATGTGGGATGCCTCAAGATTCTACACCCCTGAGAATCACTATCATAAGAAGAATAAACCTAGACATGCTAGTGTCTTAGCGTCCAGACACGCCAGTGAAGTTCAACGTGACTACTCCCCTGAATAAAGTTTTCTGCCCTGACTGGACCCCTTTGAATGTTTTGATAGAGGCAATGTAATTATTTGGGGTTCATGAATACATGGAAATGGGAATAGTTTCCAGAAAAACATCTTAATATTTAAGGGAGACCCAGACTAGGTGACAATTTCCATGGAGGAATACATGGAAGGAGAAACCTACATTCCATCAACCTGTTTCAATCAAAGAGATAACTTCCCTGAACAAGCAACAGATTTCACCAGGCTTTGGAAAGAGGGAACGAGGGGCAACAGTCAGTGTTTCATAAGAAACAGACGGATGTGCACCCTGTTGAAAGCGTCAGAAATAGAAATGGTGAAGGCAATGTGAATTTATTCTCCTCAATGAAGAAATTAGTTTCTTTCAACACATTTTTCTACAAGTGTGCCACTAGATCACAGTATCCGGTACCGGCTCCTGCCAAGAATATAGTGGGACTGATGAGAAAATCACCAGCAGTTGGGGAATTTTAATGTTGGACATCCCAGACTACGACGTTGTATGCCTGGATGCTTCTTTCCATCCATGAAATATGGAATGGCACTGGGTCACCGGGTATCGATTTACTTGTTTTAGAAGTAATGGTTTAATCCCCCTGCCTTTTAGTCCCCAAGCATACATATCTAGAAACTGATCCCCACCCAACTACTAATGTAGGGGAAGGGGAAATATCATTGCAAAAATCCTACATGGCCCCTTTTCCCCCATGGAAGCCTCTATGTACACAGCTAATGGGAGCCTACGCCACATCTATCGGTCTGTGTTCGTTCAGCGAATGGTGATAAACCTCCTTGTCCGAAGATACGAGGAGGAGGGGATCCCATTCCATGGGCTCCCAAAGAGGTCTCCCACTAGGCCACACAAGAACCACCACAAAGCCCCACGAGCTGAGGAACGAGTTAGCTATGCGCCTGAACTGGCAGCCCCCGCATGATTGACCTGATGCCATTGTCAGGTGTAGGACAAGAAGGATGCTTGGCTCAGGGCGTCAACATCAATGACTACTGTGACTCATTACACCACTGACATATACCATTAGTTCCCTATCTATTCTGAGTAGGGGCATGTAGAACCTTGACCTGAATAGAGGCCCCAACTGCCCCACGTTAATGCTAGGTTGACTCTCCTAGTTGGCAGCGTAGGTAGTGCCATCCATGCGCCGGCCCGCGGCAATGAAACCCAGTGCAGAGGTCCTCCTCATACCGCCACCATTGATAACACATGTCCTCCCCACTTCAATGATTGGTGTGGTGGTATGGGCCAAGACAACTTAATTGTAAATGAGGGTCCTCCCCATGGTAGTGACACTTAGTATAGAAGCCTCTCCTATGGTCATGACTTTAGGTATGGTGTCGTCCCTCCTACCATAGGCCACTGGAATGGATATGTTAAACATTCATTCAATCACTAGTGTGAGGGCCTTCCCCATATCCTTATAGCAGCTAGAGAAATCCCTCCTCGCCCAAAAAATCAGAGTAGTGAAGGTTAGCCTCACTTCATTAGCACCCATCATGGAGGTCATACCCTTGTTCGGCTTCACCTGTATGAGGACCCTCGTCACACTAACACTGCCTGGGGAAATAATCATGGAGGCCCTACCCATTCTCCCACCCGCTCCAACACTTTACGCAAAGATTCCCTCTATACATAGATTAGTGGGCAAGGAGGTCCTCCCCATGTTTTCATTGAAATCAATCCAGGTGCCTCTCACACCCCATCTCTCACAGGAGGAAGTCCTCTCTTCCCCATCCCTAGTTCGGGTGAAGGACCTCCCCGAGTCAAAAATCAACCCTGAACCAAGTGCCATCTTTGGGAAGTAATGTAGGTCATCACCACCATAAAAAACAATGTCTGGATGATTTAGACCATGATTAAACTTGTATGCTTCTCATTTTCTAAGGTGGAATATGACTCGGAAATGGAACCATCACCTCGATCATCTATGTCATTGGTCGTGGAAGGAATGAGGTGCATCAAACCTATAAATCCAGAATGTGAGGTACACCAGATCAATGCCTCCCCCATTAGATACAATGATAAGGATGATGATTTGGCATCTACCCAGGGTCCGGCCAGGCAATCACCACAATCCTCACCAAGAGAATTATCTTCCTCGATCAAAGATCAGAAATATTTATACTCAGTACCGATGGTTAATGAACAACAGCATGGTCCACCGCCAGCAGCCATTTTCCCTACACAGGAAACTGCAGTCCCTGGCCCGTCTTATCACGATGTGGTGGCCAAGTCACTGCACTCTTCCGAGGATATACTGAGATGTGGTGGTTTGTCAGACCACTGGTCATAATCTCCATCGGCCAGCCAACCATCTAAGTGATATGACTCAGAACCACTATAGGTTCCATAGCCACCTCCACTTGATTATTTGTTAAATGAAGGGCCATACCCCAAGTCTACACCATGGATCTTGTAGGTCATTCTTGCAGCAGACCATTTCCCAGATATGTTATGTCCAGTAGAAGCATAAAATTTCCATGCACTACAATCACTCACCCATGATGACATTGGATTCATTCTCCAAACCCTCTAGAAAACTCACTTTCATCTTCTTCATCGATGGGTGGACTAATCCAAGAGTCAGACACACATTGAAGACATTGGTCAACAATGTCATTTGGTTGATTTGGACACACTCCCCATGGACCAGTGGCCTAAGTCACCAGGTCACCCTAAAACCCTTCAATAATTATTCGTATGGAGCATTAATATGCTCTACAAGATCGTCAAGGATAATTCCCTCCATATGTAGATCCATGGATAGGGGCCGTATGCTACCCACTATTTCATTTTTATCCACTGTTGGCCCAACTTTCCAGGCGATATCGAGGTTATCCCTTTAGGTAGAGTCACAATTAACATGAGTGATTTATCAGAGGAAGTGTGAAAAATTAGATGTCCATGGAGAAAACATACCCCCTGGGGGAGTGATAAAACTTTTGGAACCATCAAGAAGGGTTACTCATCATCAGAAAATATACTTGGTCATCCATTAACCATCAAGGCATTGGTCCTCATCCGTAAACCCAATAAGTGTTTAAATAACCTCAGATTCATAAAACCCTCTGACATGTCTTGCTCAGTACAAAAAGGAAGAGGAAAATCCTGATAACGCCACATTGACTCAACACCTCATGGGGCATAAGAAGATGCTCGATGAACTCCTTGATGAGCATTCCCTAGAGTGACGGATGGATTATGGTGATACTTGGCTGGGGTGGTAGGGGAATGCGCAACTTCCCATTAGAAAATTTCCTCTAGGGGACCCTGACCATCCTTCCCATACAAACTGTGTAGAGGCTATAACTTACAACAAGATGATGTGGTATGTGTTTCCAAATTCACCTGAGCGATGTGACAAAACTCGAGACCCGGCTCTAGTTCCCCCAGTCGCTCCACATGTCATCCCACCAACTGCTCCACAAGTCTTTGGGCCTGCATATCACATTGAAGAGCCTTCCAATGCACTGGTGGCCATAGATCCCCATCAAGATAGGAACCCTCGCCCTGATGATCCCATGGAAGATTTCATTACTCATCATGAGGAATTGGAAACGAGATATGTAGAAATCACTCATAATGGAAATCCCTATCCGGCATGGGTGGATGATATGCCTTCACCAACGAGTTTTGGAAATCCTTACTTCTCCTTTTTTAATTGGACAGGTGTCTCGCTGTAGCATTTGGACCACTTTATTTCATGGTGCAGACCCATGTTGGGAACTTTGTTGTAGTAGGAAGCCGCCGAACTCCAAAGCATCATACAAACATAGGAAGGACCTGAATTTGTCCGGTACAACCAACTACCTATCAGATTAGTAGTTGTCTAGGATGATCTTTGTAGGAATTTTCATTAACAGTTCTATTCCCCCACATGATGAGAACGTCAAGGACTTTGTCTCCTAGTGGAAAGGGCTCACATACATCCTTGACATGACATTGACTAAATATAAAATACTGATGTTGTTTGTGGGGAATTTCAATATAGAGCAGGTCCCCTCTCAAATCACACGAAATTACCTAGGGGATTTTGGTAATTCTCTGATAAGGATCAACATATAGAGGAAGCCTTGGAGTAGTCCATGCAAGAAATTCTATTGCATCCTTCAATTACCGCGAGAAGGGACATTATGATTTAGCCCACCATGTTGGAATAGATGGAGTCCCCCAGGAAATAGTAGCTGATACTTGTGGAGCGGTGTCAACAGCCTCATAGAGGACCTCCACCTATGGCGCATCCTCTAGCCCAGCAGCACCCTCCTCGGAACGGGTAGGTGCCCCTGAGCAATGCACTGCCACTACCCATCCAACACAACTAGGATCCACCTCATCGACAGGATCCTACAGCTCCTCATCAGGAACAGAGAAACTGGACATATTCATTCAATGAGGCTTCTGTCCTTTGTTATTTTTTAAGCGACTTGGAGAAGTGGATTTTACATTTACCTAAATGAAGGAGGCCAGAAGTGGAAAAAATCACAGATTTCCCTAATTACTACCCCAATCATCAGATCCTAGGTGACACCCTCAAACAGTGCTATGTGTTTTAATATTTTAAGAACCCAGACCTTCTTTTCAGGTGTGTTTTTTCTTTTTATGGATTTTTTGAGAAAAGAGGAGTTTCTGGAAATTTTTGAAATACACGTCGTGTACTTTGTTGCTGAGCGAGGTCGTGCACAGGCTGTGTATGGTCCATACACAAGGTCGTGTGGGGTGTTGTGGAGGCCACCAATAGCGGAGTACAGAAACCGTAAGTACACTTCATGTAGTCCAAATGTACACGCAGTGTATTTTGTTTTTATTGAACGCACTGAAGTTGCGTATGATGAATAGAACACCCTCCTTTTAACATTGGTTCATCTGATAGTGAGGGTACGATGGTGGATCTTCTTCGAACCCCCAATCCACTGTCTATTTTCCGAATCGGTCGTCGTCAATTACGTTGGAACCGCAGTGGTAAGCTCTTCCTTCTCCTAGAGCATCGTTTTCCTCTCCCACTTCTTTTCCAAGTTATTGTGGATTGAACATTTTTGTATTTTCATAGATCTACGAAGTCAAAAAATGATTCAAGTCTCATGGTTCAAGTATATTTATCTCCTAATATCATGTTATTCGGTTTGTGCCTTTCCATTCAAATTAATTGAGTATGATGTGAAAATTCCACCAATACCCTTGAATGGGGTATTGTGTGTTTACTTTGTTATCCTCTTGTATGCCTGTCATTCTTGTATTCCTGTGTAGAGTTAAATTGGACATGTTTTGGGTTGATTGTTATACCTTGGTTGCTCTGCTCATGCTTTGGTCCTTTTACAACCTTTTGGTCTTGTTTAGCAAATTTGGTTGTTTACCTGTTTCCATGTCTTGTGATCATAGGGTGGTGTGTTTTTTTCTAACATGCTTGAGATGTTGTAGACTAGTTATCCAAGTATTTACGTAGGGTTACTTTGGCCATATAGCATTATTATGCATGACCTACCTGGGGCCATGAGAACGTAGTGCTATAGACTAAACGTGAATAGACCGAGTGAGCTTCCTTAGAGAGTCTCTGAGCTTTTGGGCTATAAGGGGATAGACTATAAGAGAATCCTCAGAGAGTCCACGACTATTTTAGACTATAAAAGGATTGACCGTCTGATAATCCACATAGATACTCTTTTATGATTGTTTGAATAACCTGATTACCGTAGGCTATAGGAGGTATTGACTTTTTGAGATTACTTAGAGAGTCTATGAATGACCTAGGCTATAAGGGGAATTGACCGATCATGCTCCCTCAAGGAGTCCTTGACCTTTGGGCTATAAGGGGAATTGACTATGTGAGATTCCTCAAAGAGTTCCAGACTACCCTAGACTATAATGGGAATTGACTACATGTGCTTCCTTAGAGAGTCCTTATAATTCTGTATGACCAAACCAGAGGGGTTTGACTGAGTTCACTACCCAAAGGGTTGTCGTTATTTTCTAGGTCGGACCAGAGGGTTACCTATTGTGATTTTCTTCTTGTTAGCTATTTCAGTACATTGGAACTGTGGATTGTTTATTGTTCAACATATTACTATTTATTGTTTTATGTACTTTTACCTACCATATATTCACTTAACGTTAGGAACAAATATTCCGGTGGTGGCCTACTGGGATTTAGTCTCACAACCTCTTTGGGTTATGATTTTGGGCCCATGATTACTATATTATTGTAGGTAGAGACAAGGGAAAACGACCTTCGAGTTCAGGCACTTAACTTGTTGTTAAGCTGTAGAGCATGGGACCAAGCTTAGGCTTGCGAGGCTGAGGAGCTGTTATCTTTATTTTTTACTTTTTTAGTACTATTTGTATTTCCAACATTGTGACATATTTGGCTGATTTCCTAGATATATGTATCATTCATCATATAAACATGTTCTCCTGCTGTTTATCATATTTAGTTTTCTGTTGTTCCCTTGTGTATGGATTTTTTACTGCTTCCGCTATTGTTCATGGTTTTTCTCTTTCATTGTGTACTCTACCAATGATGGAATATTTTCCCCACTATCAAACCCAAGGCCCTTGATGCTAGTCGGAAGCCTCTGGCGTTCGGGGAAATGTGCCTGAGGCCATGTGACTAACCAGGTACTAGGCACCTCTGGGTGGCTTCTGAAACTGGGGCATTACAAAGTGGTATCAGAGGTATTGTTTTCTCTTGAATTACTATTTGGGGACAATAGCCAAGGATAGGATGGAATATGTAATTGGTAGTAAATTGTTCCCATGAGTAGCTATCCCGTTTATAGGGAAAATCCATACTATCTCGTTTATTGCAGTTTTATTGGTTTACACTTTTTATAGCTGATTTGATTTCACCATTGGGTGATTCACATGCTTGTGTTGTTATCATTGTTGTATTTGCAGTTCTATTTCTGTCGAAACCTGATGAGATGAGTGTATGTCTTCTGAAGCATCATATAGGCACATGTTAGAAATCACATTCCATGCATTCTTTCCATGACCTCTAGGATGCATTAGAAAATTCATGTTGTTGTGATAGATGTTGTGTATATTATGCATGCTGTTGCTATATATGCTTTTATAGAATCTCTAATTTTTTATAGGGAATTTGTTTGTATAGTACCTTTCTTATATAGATTCCAAACTTTGGCTCTTGAGGGGTTATGATACCTCATGGACCAGAATTTTGTGGATCATTGCGTGGTTTCTTTGTTATAACTTGTATAAGATGACAATATTTGATTCACGGGGAGTTTGGGCCCGCACAGACCGGAATTTGGCACCTTGAATCTTGTTTTTTGTGATTTCTGGTCTTTGAAGCAGTTTTTGAGCTACTGGCCGGAAAAACCCAGAATACATGGCGTGTACTTTATTAATACATGTTGTGTAGTTTTTAAATCGTGTCACTGACTGTGTGGGTAGAAACATAGGTTTGTAAAAAACCTTCCAGAACACGCCGTTTATGGTAAGTACATGTCGTGTTGTTGTGACCGTGTTTCTACCCATGTGGATTATGACACCGATGGATGAAACTTCGACTATACACGTTGTATCCTATTATCACATGTCATGTCCTATTATCACACTTTGTGCCATGTAACCTAAGTACCTGGCCATGTCACAGACAACACAGGTTGGGAAAACCTTCATGTACACACCATGTTCTCAGGGCGCATGACATATAGAGTGAACCGTGTCGCTAATCGTGTAACTAACAACATGGGTCATTGAAACCTTGTCTAGTACACACTGTGTCTTTAGTGAACACTCGGGTAGTCTAGGATTAAATGAACATTGTGGGTTAGCCGTGTAAGGAGAATATGGTAGGGGAATATAGTTCAAGTACATGTTGTGTGTGGGGAAAACATGTTGTGTGGTTGGGGCGTTACAAGACCAGTTGTGGCAGAAGTACACGCCCATGTGAATGGCTTAAAAAAACATGCCATGTAGTTTTTACACACACCATGTAGTCATGTTTGTAAAACATGAATGTTTATTTCTCATGTTCCCCTCTTGTACTCTTGTGTTCTGAGTCTTTGATAATCCTGATCTGAGGTGCGCTTTTGACCATTCATGTTATTCCACCGAGATATCCTCCGGTTTTACGTAAGAAGCCAGACAGTGATCAGACACCAGATATGGCCAATCAGGGTCCTCCGGCAGATCCTCTTGTTGTGCCGGCCTTAGCACCAGTACATATGTCAGTTGCAGGCAACAATGCATAATTTATGGTGGGTTTTCTGAGGATGATGTAGACCTTCCAGGGAGCGCAGCCTCCTACCCCGTCGATGGCTGATTTCACATGAGTTTTCCAGTAGCATCATCCTCCCATCTTCTCAAGGGAAGGATGACCTCAGGATACAGAGTCGTGGCTCGAAGACACGCTAATGATCTTCAAGCATCTCAAGGTACCACTATAGAGGAGGGTGAATATCGCAACCTACATGCTCCGAGACTCCGCAAAGAGGTGGTGGGATGTCATCTCTCAGGAGGGACACCACCAAAATATGTCATGGGAGGAGTTTTAGCGTATCATTTATGATTACTTCTAACCAGAGACCATGAGGGATGACCGAGCCCAGGATTTCATGAGACTAGAGTAGGGTACACTTTCTGTGATAGAGTATTCCACTCGTTTCATGGGGCTACCACGTTTCACACCTATCCCAGAAGGTGATGATTTGTTCCTGGCTAGGAATTTTGAGGAAGGTCTCAGGTAGGAGATCTTTTCCCAGGTGGAAATCTTCAGGTTGACTTTGATATCCTCTATCTTCAACCAGGTGCTGATCATAGAACGCAATCTAAGGGATTCTAGAGCAGTTAGCCAGGGTGGTTCGCCATCCAAAGTTAGTGTTCCTCGTATTGATAGAAGTAAGCGCCACATGGAGATTTCTTGAGGAGATCCGAGTAGGCTGAATGCACCTTTTGGTATCCACGTGGTGTGCTACCAGTGTGGGAGGGGCAGGCATACAAGGCCACGTTGCCCGAGAGACCTGATGGAGTGTTGATCTTATGGCAGGATGGGCCATCTCCAGCTTTTCTATTAGTTTTCCCTCTAGTAGCTAGATACACTTGTTCATCTATGACTCTGCATTCAGGAGCATCACCGCCAGATTCCCACCAGTCTGAGAACTGGAGTTCTTCCGGACATTCAGGCCGAGGTGGAGGTCGTGGCTGGGGTGGTCAGCCACCGGTCTATCTGTGACATCAGGGAAAATCAGATCAGAGTGGTCAAGTAGGGTCATAGGGCCACAGAGAAGGCCATAATTTTGCGATGGAGCAGACCCAGCATGAGCAGGATCCCAGACCTTACACAGTTCGAGGTACGATCTTAGTAGCCTCAGTTTTATCTTCATCTCTTTTCGATACAGGGGATTCCCATAGCTTTATATATTTCACTATTGTAGAGGTTCTTGGTCTCTTCATCTTTTCTTCTACTGACATATTGACTCTAGACACACTGTTTGGGACTAGGATGACAAGTTTACGTCAGTACAAAGAGTACCTTATTGAGGGTGTGAGGTGTAACTTTGTATGGGACATATATGTCCAAGAGATGACGAGCTATGATGTCATTTTCAGAATGGACTAGTTAGTCCCCTTCCAGGCAGTCATTTATTACTATCGTCGCAGGGTGAGGTTCATATCACATGAATTTGGATCTTTTCTTCATCCAGGTGACTGGGATGTCCAGGCAATTTGAGCAGGACCCGGTCATCATGGGCTAGGGGGAGTTATATCCCAGATTTCTAGTCTATATCTGGATGACCAGGGGACTTCACAATTAGACTTTTCTCCAGTGGTGGATCATTTCAGGGATGTCATTCCAGAGTAATTTTCATTTCTGCCTTCAGATCATGAGGTAGAATTCTCGATTGATCTTGTGCCAGGAGTGGCACCGGTGTCCATTCCTCCTTATAGGATTGCTAAACCTGAGTTGTAGGAGCTCAAGAAGAAGTTGTAAGAGTTGAATTAAAATGTTTTCATCTGACCAGTACTTCTCCTTGGGGTTCGCCTGTCCTATTTTCAAGGAAGGTTGACAACAACCTTAGGCTTTTTTTTGATTATCGGAATCTAAAAAAGTTAACGGTCAAGAACTGATATCTGTTTCCATGGATTGATGATATCTTTGATCAACTTTGAGGATCCCAAGTGTTCATGAAGAATGACTTGAGATCTAGTTATCATCAGTTGCATGTTAGACCATCTAAAATACCTCTTACCTATTTCTAGAGAAGGTATGGTCTATACGAGTATATGGTTATGTCGTTCAGTCATAGAAACATGCCTTCAGTTTTCATGGTACTGATTAACCGAGTGTTCCATCCATACTTGGATTTCTTCGTGGTAGTTTATGTGGACTACATCTTGGTGTAATATCACAATTTCCCACACAATGATACCCATCTCGAGATCATTTTTAGTACACTGAGGGAGCATCAGTTATATGATACTCTTTCAAAGTGCCACTTTTGGATGGATCAGATTCACTTCCTGGGAAATATTATCTCAGAGGCAGGAGAATTAGTAGACCCAGAGAAAATGAGAGCTTTAGTTTCCTGGGAGTAGATGAAGAAACTATTTGAGGTGTAGTGTTTTCTAGGGCTGGCTGGATACTACAAACGTTTCATATATAACTTTTCCTGTTTAGCAGTACAGCTGACGAGCCTGACTTAGAAGGGTGCTAATTTCTTATAGTGAGATTCTTTTGAGTAATCCTTCCAGGAGCAGAAAGGGATGTAGACTTCAACACTGATACTAGTATTTCCATTGTCAGGAAAGAGATATACTATTGACTATGATGCATCAGGTATTGGGCTAGGAGCTGTTCTTATGTAGGGGAATGGAGTCGTTGCGTACAGGTCTCGGCAGTTGAGGCCACATGAGAGGAATTACCTGACACACGATCTAGAGTTGGAGGTTATTGTTCATGCCTTACACTATTGGAGACATTATCTTCTGGGATAACATTTTTTGTTTTTCACTGACCACAAAAGTCTCAGGTACATCTTCACTCCGCGTGATTTGAATCCTATACATCACAGGTGGGTCAAATATCT
The DNA here is from genome assembly GCA_963277665.1 of Viscum album. Lineage (NCBI taxonomy): Eukaryota > Viridiplantae > Streptophyta > Magnoliopsida > Santalales > Viscaceae > Viscum > Viscum album. Next base: position 606,044,959 of record OY728129.1, on the reverse strand, counting down.
TCAGTCCTTTGACATTGAGCTTGCCTATATGCCTGGAAAAGGATACACAGTGGCTGACACGTTGAGTAGGAGAACTCAGATACAAGTAGTTCAGGAGGCCAACACTGAGTGGTAGTTTATGTCCCTGTTCTATGGGATTCATTTGGAGGTGCACGATAGACAGGGTCATGCTTTTCTATCTTCGGTAACTGTTACCTCTATTCTTCCTAATCGGGTACAAGTGAGGCAACTATCAGATTCTAAAGTCCTTGTCCTACGGGGTAGAGTTTTAGTAGAGGACCCTATTCCTATATGGACAGAAGTAGAGGATGATATCTTGTGTTTCCAGGGACGTGTATGGTTTCCATCAGACATACGTGAGGAGCTATTGCAGGACTCGCATTCCTCAGTTTGGGAAATTCATCCTGGCATTACCAATATGTATCATGATCTACACCGCAAGTATTGTTGGGTAGGTATGATGAGATATGTTGACGGTTTTGTCATGAGGTGTTCCACTTGTCAGTAGGTGAAAGAAGAGAATCAGCGACCAGCTGGTGTTTCGCAACAGTTACCCAATCTCGAGTGGAAGTCGAATGATGTCAAGATGGACTTCGTTGCCGGTTTTCTGAGGTCACCTCGAGAGAATGATGTTGATTGGGTTGTCATAGATAGGCATACGAAGGATTCTCACTTCTTTCCAATCAAATAGACCTTCAGTGTTGATGAGCTGAGGAAGTTTTACATCTGAGAGAGTGTACGTCTACATTGAGTTCCACACTCCAATGTTTCAAATAGATATGCGCGTTTTACTTCTTGGGTCTGGAAGGGGCTTCAATAGACTTGGGTTCATAAGTAATTTTGAGTACACCATACCATCCCCAGACAGATAACCAGTCCGAGTGTACGATTCTGGTGCTTGAGGATATGCTCTGATCTTGTGTTCTGAACATTGGAGGTTCATGATAGAAGCATATCTTTATTGTGGAGTTTTTATACAATAATAGTTTTCAAGCAACTATTCAGATGTCACCTTATGAGGCTTTGTACGGTAGGACATGTCGTTCACCCTTATGCTGGCTGGAGGCTGGAGAGGCAGCTTTGCTAGGACCTCGTCTTATTCAAGAGACCTCAGAGTAGATAGAGTTTATTCAGAAGAGGATGGATACGAAATAGTCTCAACAAGATGTCATATACTGATTAGTGGAGATGACCTCTGGATTTCGAGGATGGGGATCATGTTATCCTGCATTTCGCACTAAGGTTGGGACACAGGAAGTTTTGGAGACAAGGTAAGCTTTCACTGAGGTACGTTGGGCCGTTTGAGGTGTTGTAGAGGGTTGGGTCAGTTTCCTATCAGTTGATGTTACCTTAGAGGTACCACGATATGCATGACGCCTTTCATGTGTCTCAACTCTGACATTACATTTCAGACCTATCTCATGTCATTCAACCTAAGGTGGTTGAGCTCGAAGCGGATGCATCATTTGAGGAGCATCCTATCTGGATTTTCGATCATAGTATGAACGTTCATCGTGTATGGTATGTTCCTATGGTATGGGTGCTATGAAATCACGAGTGAGTACATGATGAGACATGGGAGAGGGAGGCTGATGTATGATCGTAGTGGCCGGAGCTATTTTCGGTTTCTTCCTCTACGCCTCACAAGGGAAATTCGGGTTTGAATTTCTTTAAGAGGGGAAGTTTGTAAGAACCTAGACCTTATTTTTAGGTATGTTTTTCCTTTTTCTGGAGTTTTTATGAATAGAGGTGTTTCTGGAAATTTTTGAAGTACACACTTTAAACTTTATGAGTACATGTCGTGTACTTTGTTTCCGCGCGAGGCTGTGTGCAGGCCATATAAGGGCCACACACATAGTCATGTGGGGTGACGTGGAGGCCACCTAAAGTGGAGTTCCAAATTAATAAGTACACGTCGTGTGCTCTAAAAGTACACGTTGTGTATATTTTTTTACTAAACGCACCAGGGTAGCGTCTAAAGGACAAAACACCCTACTTTTAGCTTTGGTTTGACCGTGAGCGATGGTACGACTGTGGATATTCTCCGAACCCCTGACCCTCTATCTATTTTCTGAACCAGACACCATTGATTGCATTGAAACCACATCGGTAAGATCTTCCTTCTCCTAGAGCATCATTTTCCAATTCCTCATATTTTCCATGTTATCGTGGGCTTAATTTCTTGTGTGTTTTCATAGATTTGTGATGTTCTAAGGAGTTTAAAGTCTTATTGATCAATTATATTGATCTCATAACATCAAGGTAGGTTGTTTGATCTTTTATGTTCAATTTCCTTGATTATTATGTGAAAATTCCACCAATACCCTAGAACAGGGTATTGTCTGTTTACTATTTTACCTGGTTGTATGCCTGTCATGCTTGAATTCCTGTGTAGAGGTAAATTGGACATGTTTTGGGTTGATTGTTATACTTTGGATGCTCTGATCATGCTTCATTCTGTTTACAACCTCTTGGTCTTGTTTATCCTATTTGGTTGTTTACCTATTTCAATGTCTTGTGATCGTAGGGTGGAGTGTTGTTTTCTGACATGCTTGAGATGTTGTACACTGGTTAGCCAAGTAGTTCTGTAGGGTTACATTGTCCATATAACATTATTATGCATTGAACTACCTAGGGTCGTGAGAACATGGTGCTATACACTAAAAGGGGATAGACCGAGTGAGCTTCCTCAGAGATTCTCTTAGCTTTTGGGCTATAAGGGGATAGACTGTGAGAGCTTCCATAGAGAGTCCTTGACTATTTTAGACTATACGGGGAAACACTGTGTGATCTTCCTTAGAGAGTCTCTATTTTGTTTTTCTGAATCACTTTATTACCATAGGCTTTAGGAGGTATTGACTATGTGAGATTCGTTAGAGAGTTTTTGAACGACATGGGTTGTAAGGGGAATTGGCCAAGTGTACTTCGTCAGAGAGTCCTTGACCATGGGGCTATAAGGGGAATTGACTGTGCGAGCTTCCTCAGAGAGTTCCTGAGGACCCTAGAATATAAGGGGAATTGACTACGTGTGATTCCATAGAGAGTCCTTATAATTCTGTATGACCAAACCAGATTGGTTAGGCTGAGTACACTTCCCAGAGGGTTTTTAGTTTTTTCTATATAGGACCAGAGGGTTACCTATTGTGCTTTTCTGCTTGTTAGCTGTTGCTTAACTTTGGAACTGTGGATTGTTTATTATTAAACATGTTGTTGTTTACTGTTTTTTGTACTTTTACCTACCATATATTCACTGACTATTAGGAATAGATCTACAGGGGTTTCCTACTAGGATTTAGTCTCACACCCTGTTTGGGTCATTCTTTTGGGCCCAAAGAGACAATATTGTTGCATGTATCGACAATGTCACGGTACCTTCTACTTCAGGCACGTGACTTGTTGTGGAGTTGGAGAGAATGGGACCAAGAATAGGCTTGTGATGCTGAGGAGTTTTTATCTTTATTTTGTACATGTTTTTAGTACTGTTTCTATTTCCAGAATTCGGATGTGTTTGGATACATTCCTAGACATATTTATCATTCATCATAAAAATATGTTCTCCTACTATTTTTAATATTTAGTCTTATGTTTTTAACTTGTGTATGGATTGTTTTATACTTCCTCTATTGTTCATTTTTTTTTCTCTTCCTCTATGTACTCTGCCAATGAGGGAATAGTTTCCACACTATCACACCCAAGGCCCTCAATGCTATTTGGCCGCCTCTGGCATTCAGGGAAATGCGCTTGAGGCCATGTGACCAACTGGGTACGGGGCACCTCTGGTTGGCTTCCGGAACTAGGGTGTTACAAATACTAACTTCAAGACTGTGTTGATAAAAACTTAGTTCGGTTAAGCCCATATCTGAGGTAGGTGTCATGGGTATTCGTGATGACGGACAATAGAAGTGACAATGAGGGTGAGTGGAATCAGGTACCTAAGCTTGGGTCTTAGACTTTTGGTGACAAGATGGATTGTAAGGCAGTCACATGTTCCCTTGGTATTATATTATCATGTATAAATCGACCTGATCCATCGGTAGAGGCCACGTCACCCACAAACAGTACCTCTGCATCAATGGATCAACCATCCATTCACTATAAGAGAAAGCAACGATGGTGCAATGGAAAACAAAGTTCCTCACTGATGTCGTATAAGGCCCCAACCTTAAACATTACTTATTATTTGAATTAAATTAATAATTCACATAAAGGATCTTTTCAGGTTTAGAGTTTTAGAGAATTAGACCATAACTATTACATCTCAAAAGATTACAAAGTAGACACATCTAATAAGTTTCCATACAATAAAAACTCTTAAAAAGAAGCATGTCTAGTTCCATGTTTTAGATAGCCTGACATTTTTATGATCCCATCCTTGACCCTATTCAACTTTATGTCCTGTGAAAAACATTTCAAAAAAACTTGGGATGAGGGTAAAAAGCTGAGTAAGGGATACACAAAGAAGGAAAACTGTTTGTTTTTCAAAACAACATGTAAACCATGAATACTTTATCAAAGTAATACTTTTAACCATTATGAACTAGTATAAACTCTTCAATGAATAAAAGATCATTACATACCCTTTTGTAACCAAAAGATTACCATAAAACCAATATAACGAACCCATAACATATAAAGGTAACTTTTGACATAAACATATATAAATGGAATAACCAAACGGTCGACATCCACACATATCACTTAATAGAATAGCCATTCGGCCGACTTCCATACCCAATGCATTGGAGGTTATAACATATCCAACTGTCCTTGTATTCACGGAACCACCCGTCATATGGTTGATCACGTAACCACTCGTAAAATGTCCAATTACCTTTATAAAATCATAATACATAAAAACAAATATAATTGAAAGAAAACATTTCCACACATGGATCACAATATACCACATAAATATATTGTCATAAAAAATCCATTATAAAAACATTTTTCAATAGAAAAATATATCAAATAGTATATAGTATTTATTTCATTTTAAATACATTACAGCTTTTTGAGGAATCCAAAGACCAAATCATACTCGCGGTGGCGGAAAAGGTAGTTTTCACCGCATACATTAAAAGAAACATTCCTTTATGTCATTTTGTAAAACGCTCCGTAGAAAAAGATTATTTTTGTATAAAATTAAAATTCAAAGGGGTTTATACAGTGTATAAAAGAAAGTCATGTATTAGAACAATATATGCCTCAATGAAAGGAGATTGAGACGAAGTCCCTTACAAAGACGGTATCATTGGATTAAGGATAAATCAATTACATAATTATGTCTGACAAACGAATACACAAAATATAAGTGGATATTAAGTGTAAAACAATCAGAGTTCATTCAAACATATTCATAGAACGACATATTCAAGTAGTAAATGAATATCCCAAAGAATCAAAATAGAGTTAAGAAGTTCCCTTGCAAAAAAATTTGACAGCCTAACGGCGTCACTTCAAAATTCAGAAAATGAGTTGATGAGAGATAAAAAAGGTATCTCATAACTTGGACATAAAATTTACATCAATAAGGATATAGAATAACATATCCCCGCGTTACAATATTTAAATTAAAAGTCCCAACAAAAAATGTCTTTTAAAAAGAGGAGGGTGAATGTTTCCCTTACTGAAATGGGTATCTTTTGAAACAAACACCCCATGAAAGAAGGACAATACAACATTGATGTAAATAATCATAAACGAAATTATATTACACAAATAGTAGAATAATGGGCAGTACATATACCACACAATGGAAATGGTGGCAAATGTAGCATAAATCTCACAGGAATAAAAGTGAGATGAAAAATCCCTTACGAAAAATCAGCAGCCTAACGGCGCCACTTAAAACTTCAAAAAATGGATTGATGAGATAAAATAAGGCCTCTCATCATATTAACATAAAATTTAAAGCAAGAGGAATATAAAATAACATCCCCCAACATAACATGTAGTAGAGTAAAAAATGTGACATAATGGAGATTACTTAAGAAGAAAGAGAGAGGTTGGATCTCTTACGAAAATTCGGCAGCCTAACGGCGCCACTCAAAACATCCAAAATGGATTGATGAGAGAAAATAGAGTCTCTAATCATATGAAAATAAAAAGTGACAGTAAGATTAATATAAAATAACATCCCAATAATAAGAAATATGTGCTTAAAAGGAATGACAAAAAAGAGTGTACTTAAAAAGAAAGAGAGGGGTAGGATCCCTTACCTCAAGTCGAACTTGTCTTGTTAGTTTCTTTATATTCCTGAATAATAAACTTTGGTCATTTTATAATTGCATAAGGACATAATTTAAAGATTATTATTCAGTTCATATCACATATTATAATGTTATAATAATTGTTTAATAATTTTAGTTCATATCAGACGTTTTTGCTGATGTTTGCTACATGAGTAAAAAATTGAACTTGTTTGAAAATGATTGCCCATGTAGTTATATGTAAATAATTTCAAGAATAGTATTAATGATTAAAATTTCATATATATCTAGTACATTTTAATTTTATACTATTCCATAACATTTGGAGATAAAAATGAAAATCACCGTTCATGGAGACGGTAGGTCGTACGTACGCATGAACGCTACTTTCGTTTTTTTGTCATATTAATGGGATTTAAAATAAATGAGATATATATGTATATATATTATAATTCCAGTATAATAAATATGTTATATAGGTCACATATGATCATTAATTTCATTATTTATAAATTCCATGTATTTCATGAACGAATCACATCACTTGAGGGGTGGTAGTACACATTTCCTCATATGAAATTATCGCATTTGCACAACATGCAAAGAATAAAGGTATGTTTTAAATATAAAATAAAAAAGTATATAGTAATAATAAATACCATATATATCATATATAAAATACAGTGACATCATAATGTCCACCTTTAAATGTGTGAAAAGAATATTGAACAATCATCATTTCGTGAGGCAGAAAATCACCAACCACAGAAACAGTATGTTCTTGAACCATTAGATGAAGGTGTGTGTAGGTTTAGATACAATACTTATCATTAGAACAACCTAGTATATTTGAGATACTGGTTTTGTTACAAAAGAATGTAATAAAATGTGTTTAGGGGGTAGTAGAAGAAAAATAAAACATAAGAACACAAGAGAAGACACTGCCTTTAAATCGGGTAACTCTTTTTGATTTGAGCTCAAACGCTTCCTTGGAAAGACTTTATCCCAAAGTAAGGCTTCTAGGAGTAAGATAGGGATGTGGAAAGATACAATGGGAAGGGGATGGCCGAGACAAAGGCTTTATAGGTGTGGGTAAGGTGGTAGATGTGGGGGCCTTTTATAAGAGGAGAGGAGGGGCACTCTTGGATGGTTATAAAAGGTTACTTTATTATAAAATAAGTTTCGGTTTTTAAAGGTCCCACAATTTTATATATCTAGGATTAGGTGATAAGAGTTATAAATCCACCAATTAAATAGGTTTTTGACAACTGTAGGTCTTATATTTTACGTTATCTTTTCATTTTATTTAAATCGTTAAATAATGAGGTAATCACTGCATCATCATGGTGTCATATCTAATTTACATTATTAAATTTATAAAAATTATAAAAAAATTTATGATGTAGGAAATATTATTAGATTTATAATTAATATTTATAGTCAAAAATAAGAGGTGTATAACCCCATGTAATTTTTTTAGTAAAACAACACATGTTTGTGACATTTTAATTTTAACTTTAAATAAAAAGTTATTATCGTCATTTTCCTGCCAAATTGGCTTCATGGGGTCCCCAAGTTGACATATGGATTTCCATTTTCGTCCATGACACATCCAATAAGGTTAGTAAATCTTTCAATGTAACACCCCAAGCTTCTACGGTACGCTTATCTTTGAATAATGCGATAGCGTGTGTTGTACGCAACATCGAGTTCTAACACACCACAACCGATGAAACTAGCCGTTATGAATAGTAATACTTAATTTTTAAAATTTTATAAATTATATCTCTCAAAATGGACTTCATTTTTGGATTCGTAATATCGAATTTAGCCTAGGGTGAAATTTTGGAACTTTTCGGATAACATTTATATTTTGATGAATAGTGAACATTACTAAATTGTAATTAAAAACAACTTTTTTAATCTAAATAATTTATATTGATAAATTATGAATTTTAGTGGTTTTAAAGTATATTTAGAATATATTTTTACCATTTAATACAATTTTGGTCATTGGACAAAATTTCACAATTAAACCGAACATAAACAAGTATCAATCTTTTGATAGTTATTATCTCTTAAAAACACGCTTTTTGTTTTAACAACGGGAATTAATTTTAAATTAATTTATGCCACTTCCGTGTTTTGAATTTGCAAAAATGGATTCCATATTTGGAATTAGGATGTTCAAATTGTTTAAATTGGTAACTCTTATTTTTAGACATTTTGAATAATTATGTATGTAAATATTTTATTTACCATGGTTAAAGGGTAAATCTGGTAAACAAGGGTTAAACAATAATATTATAATAATAAAAAATAACCCTAAAACGTGTCCTAACATTATTGGTGGATGAATGTACAACCATGGGCATCTTTGGGTCGATTTTGGGACCCCATGGTGCCACTTGTAGGTGATAGGGACACTTTATTTTAATTAAGTTAAAATAAATACAAAAATGACATAAGCATATATCTTTTAGAAAATCAATTTTTACATAGGGTTATATATGATGGATTTTCGATTGTAAATATTACATAGAAATATAAAACTATTTCCTAAATAATTATATTTTATTTATAATTTTTATTGATTAAATAAGTTAATTTATTTATGACACAATGATGATGCAGTAATTAACATAATAGTGAAAAATTAAAATAATTGATATTATAAATACCCAAATAAATATAATTTGAGACTTTAAATGAATTACACTATTTTTCTGGGTTACTATGAAATGTTAGAAATGATTTAATTAACTTTTTTCAATGTAATAATTCTGTTATGAGTTTTACAAAAATCAACTATTTAATAGTGTCAAAATTGAAATAAAAGAGTTTTTAAAACAAATATTATATTATTAATTGGTATTAAATTCCTAAAAATCTGAGGTTCAGCCAACAGACTTATATCATGATAGTTGTATCATTAATGGACCACTTGGGGGGTCTCTTGGATGTATATAGTAAGTTTATCTACTATATAATATAAAAATACAAAGTTACATGGTAAAAGTCAAACTAATTAACTAGGAGTTAAAACTAAAAGATAAGGTTAATATAGTAACCCAAACCTGTCTAAATATTATTCGTTAAGTGTTTTTCAACCCATCAACACCATAAACTTTAAATAATCAATTTTGGATCCAATAGAAACCGAATATTAATTTATTATAAATTAATATTTCTAGCTTTTTCAAAGGTGCCCCTCACCCCTCTTATAAAAGGTCACTCCCCCTTCTCATTAATTCAAACCATCAAAGCCTTTTTGTTCGGACAGCCTCTGCCCAAATACTCTATAAACATCCCTAAATTCATCATATAGGCCTTCCTTTAGTCAGAAATCCAACTTAAGGAGTCATTTTGATCAAATCAAAAGGAAGAACCCAAAGAAGAGGTAATGATTTCACCACCCTTTTTCAAGTTCCTTTCTTCTCCCACTTCCTCTTCCTTTGTTGTTACCATTCTAAAATAATAACTCCAGTATCATATATATACTTTGATGTTATTATAAATATGGTACAACCATATTCAGTATTCTATCCATCCTTTGAATAACATGTCACCATATGTGCGTACGTATGGCTTACCATCTCCACGGCGTGGTGTAATTGTTATTCAATAAATTATTATTTGGATGGGTATAATAATGATGTGTAATTCATGTAAATAAAAAATTTAACATGATAATGATTCGGTATATATGATATACCATCCAATTATATATTATTTTAATATCAAAAGAATGATATTGTCGCTCGTGCGTACGTACGGACTACCGTCTCCACGAACGCGATGAGATTCATTATCCATCGTATCCATTCAAGTATACTTCTATTTTGATGATTAATAATAGTATCTAAGGACTTGATATCATTCTAGATATGATTAAGATATAACCTATCCATGACAAACAGAGCTTACGTAATAAAACATATAAAAGAAAACAAGTAAGTTAACACCCGAAACAACGATAATACTAAGATATTATTAACAAATCAATGTTAAAAGATCATATATGAAATCATATTAATGTATATGATTATTGTATAATTTAATAACAAATACTTCACAATTATACAAGAGGTTAACCTACCCCAACCAAGGAAAAGTACAAGGTAAGGGTTATTTCACAATCTTTTCATTATCCGAGATTGTTTTTATGTAATAATCTACTGGGATCTCTTTATCATCCACATCCATGTTTTTTTAAAAAAAGTATTTCAAAACAATTTTAATATTTAAGAGAATATGGGTTAAATTCATTTATACCTTTGTATGGATTTTTATAAGAGTCTTATAAAGGAATCTTTCTGTCGTTTTCCAAACAAGGTGCTTTTTATCCTTTTCGACAGAATTAAGGTAAGAATGTTTTTTTAACTTATACGGCGGGTGCGGTTATTTTCTGCATTTATAAAATCGTCGAAGCTTCCCTTAAAAGATTATAAGAATATTTTCAAGGAAAGTTTTTTATTTTATAAATATATTACTCTTAAAGGATTTCAAAATAGAAAGAGATATTTCTCTAAAAAGAGTTTTGATTTCATCTATGTCAACATCCTTTGATAGATTTTACTCTTATTTGAAGTTGATTTATTATGATACAAAACTTCTATATTGTATTTAAGGTTTTGTGATATGTTTTACAGTGTAAGTTCTATTTTTATACCATTCATTGTTTATGGTGATAGTATTAACATTTCGTATGCTAGTTTTAATAAGAATGTTTATGTTATGTTTAAACATTTTCATATGGGAATGCATTGGACTTAATATGTGACGGGTGGAGCCGGCTATAGCTCCTCGATGCATCTGTAGGTCTCATGAGACAAACTAGTTTCTGGGCATAAGGCCTTTACAAAATCTTATTTGTAGTCTTGGCACAAGGTCTTGGCTATGTGGTTATGAAAGTCCGGCATTATGCATTCCATCATTATGGAAGTGGTTATTCATATTGCATGTTATTATTCGATTAGTATAATATCCATGTGAATAAGTAAATCGAATTACTTAATTTTATTTTTTCCATCCTATCATGAAGTTCAAGTTTAAAAGGATTTTTTTTAGTTATACACTTCTTTAAATGTTTATTCTTATTTATGAAAGTTTCCGCTATATTTTTATCCTTACTGGGCATTGGAGCTCACCCCTTTTCTATGATCTATTTTTCCGAGGATGTGAAAAAGTAAATTATGAATGAACTACAGGGATATTATGAGGGGATAATAGTGTGGACTATGGAGACAATATATTTTTGTAGTAGTTTTTCACTTTATGATGTAATATAAAACTTTATGAATATATTTAGTGTTTCCAAGGCTACTAAACCAATCGGTCTTTCAAGATTTGATCTTTCTTGTGATCATGCCAATGTTATTTAATAATGCACTGACTCTTGGTAACTAGGTTCGGCGCGTTACAGTTGGTATCAGAGGAAGTTTAGTACACACCTTGGAAGCTAGATTTAGATAATCTCTGATTAGAGCACGTAGACCTAAGATGAACTTTGAGGATTAGTATAGAAGAACGTCCTAGAATGTTGGTATTGTAAAAGATTTTGTGAGTTTTCCGACCAATACATCCCTGTCTGGATACAAGCAGGTAGAGGCGGATCTGGAACAGATGTACCTAGGGGTAAAACACGAAAACACCGCTTTGAGCTAGACTCAAACGGGAACTGGTGCACGCCAACGGGACTTGCTGCACTTATAGTTACGACACTACCAGGGGATATGCTTAGGATAACTCTCATTTTCTTTACAAATCATTATGAAAGGTTTATGAGTATATACTTCCTCAAAGATATTTTTTTTTGATTATGGATTATATCCATAAAGAGTTCAATTTATGTTAAGTGTTTTATAAGTATGGAATTATGTATTTTGATTCATAAACTGATCTAGTTTATGTCATTATTTAGAAATGGTGACTAGTGGAAGAAATGGAAACTGTATCAATGCATGCACTCCATGTAGGGATTTCCCTTGTGCTCAAGATAATTATAGTGGATCAAGTGATGAAACTGGATCCGATCAGCTAATCATCATACTGGGACAAGTCACTCAGGTTATGAATAATAACCATACCCGTATGGAGCACCCTGATCCGCAGAGTGGAGGATCAATGTTAGATCAATTAATGAGGCAAAAACCACCAACGTTCAATGGGAGTACAAATCCCTTAATAGCTGAGCAATGGATAAATTCCCTAGTGAAAATATTTCAGGCTTTGGGGAGTAGTGAAAGAGAAAAAGTTATCATGGCAGTTTACCGCCTCACTGGATATGCTGATCAATGGTGTTCATTGATTCAAAACATGAAAGAATATGATGAAGTATCAAATTTGGAATAGAGGGAGTTCAAAGATCTATTTTTAAAAAATACTTTCCTTGTGACCATCGAGCAGATATGGAAAGGCAATTTCTGAGTCTGAGACAAAAGGAGGATGAGAATGTCGCAAAGTATGAGGCTAAATTTACAAGGTTAGGAAGGTATGTGTAGATTATATACGTAACCCAAGAAGTAATATTGATTGTTTCTTTGATGGGTTAAAACCGTTTCTCCGTCGAACATTAGTCTCACAATCCTTCTCTTCGTATGAAGACATTGTCTCATGTGCTATCAAGACAGAGAAAGAATTCTCAATGTCTTATGACTTTAAAGCAAAGCAAGAAAAGAAGAGATCTGCTGATCAATCTGGGAATTGAAATAAGGGGAAAAAGGGAAAGGTTGAATATCCATCCTATGGTAAATATGGGAAGAAACATCCCGGTACTTGCTTGAAGGGAATGGGTGGCTGTTACAAGTGTGGTGAAAAAGGCCACCAAGCTCATGAATGCAAAGGGAAGAAGGAAGCTACCGATGTTCAATGCTAGAATTGCAGAGAGATGGGACATTATGAAAATGAATGTCCTAATAGGGAGGGGAACATACCTCAGAAAAGGCCAAGGGATCAAGGCCAAGCTTTTGTTATCACAACTACTGAGGTCGAAGCTCCACAAGATGTGGTGGCAGGTAATTTAATGGTTTCCTCAATTTTAGCAAATGCATTATTTGATTCTGGATCATCGCATTGTTTAATATCTTAACAGTTTTCTAAGAAAATTAGATATTTCCAATTTTATTTAACAAGGGAGTTGTTGGTTAAAACTCCTAAGGGAAGTATCATTGCAACAATGTTTTGTGAATCAGTCCTCATTAGAGAACATAAATGTTCTTTATCTGCTGATCTCACCTTCATACCTGTGATTGGGTTTGATATAATCCTCGGTATGTATTTTCTTTCGGACTATGATGAGAATATTTATTGTAAGAAGAAGGATGTTATGATTTTTGATGATGATGATAAGGAACACCTTCTCTTTAGAGCAGAATTGTCACCACCTAATTCTTATCTAGATCCACCCCTAGTAGCTCAACTAAATTCAATTCTTTGAGAGGAAGAGAATTAAATGACTGTGGGTGAGGAGAGGAATGTTCAAATAGAGGATATAATTGTTGTGAAAGAATATGTAGATTTATTTTCAAGAGATTTACTTGGACATCCTCCAGAACGAGAAGTTGAGTTTTCCATTGATTTAATTCCTGGATCGAGGCCTATATCTAAGACCCCTTATAGAATGGCCACTGTAGAATTAGTTGAACTAAATAAACAACTAGAGGAATTGAGTAATAAGGGATTTATTCTCCCTAGTGTTTCTACATGGGGATCCCCTATTCATTTTGTTAAAAATAAAGATGGATCTATGAGGTTATGTATCAACTATAGGGAGATCAATGCCATAACAATAAAGAACAATTATCCCATGCCTCACATTTATGATTTATTTGACAAATCGCATGGAGCTCAATACTATTAAAAGATTGACCTTCGATCTGGATACCAGCAGTTGTGTGTAAAGAAGGAAGACATTCCGAAGACAACATTTCAAACCAGGTATGGGAATTACGAGTTTACTGTAATGCCCTTTGGATGGACTACTGCACCCTCTGTATTCATGGATCTAATGAATAGTGTTTTCAAGGAATATCTCGATGAATTTTTGATGGTATTTATTAATGATATCATGGTATACTCTAAAAGCTACGAGGATCATGAAAGTCACTTGGGTATTATCCTGAAGACTCTGAGAAGACATGAATTATATGGGATGTTTAGAAAGTGTGAATTCTGGCTTCATGAGATTTCTTTTCTTGGAAATTTTTTCTCTAAATGTGGAATATTTGTTGATCCATCTAGGACCAAGGCAATCCATGAATGGCCAGAACCTATGAGTATAACTGAGGTATGCAGTTTTATTGGTTCGGCAGGTTATTATCGACGTTTCGTCCAGAATTTTGCTCGATTGGAAAACCCATTAACGAAGCTCACACGTAAAGGGGTTAAATTTGTTTGTACAAAAGAGTGTGATGAATGTTTCGAAGAACTGAAGAGATGATTAGTCAGTGCTCCTATATTGACTCTACCATCGGGGAATGATGGGTTCGTTATTTATAGTGATACATCGAGGAAAGGACTTGGTTGTGTCCTTATGCAGAATGATAGGGTTATTGCCTATGCATCACGACAGTTGAAAATTCATGACCAAAACTATCCTACTCATGATCTTGAGTTAGCAGCTGTGATCTTTGCTTTGAAGATATGGAGTCACTACCTTTTTGGTGAAAAATGAGAGATTTATACTGATCACAAGAGTTTGAAGTATATTTTCTCACAAAAAGAACTCAACATGAGGCAAAGGAGATGGATTGAATTATTCAAGGATTATGATTGCACGATACACTACCACTCGGGGAAGGCAAACAAGGTGGAAGATGCTTTGAGCAGAAAATGACAAGGAGTTTTGAACAATATGAGAATTGAAAGGGATCCAATTTTCATGGATTTAGTGAAGATTGACATGGGAATAACCAGGGAAGGTGAAACATCAATGCTTTTTCAAATGGTTGCCACACCATCTTTACTATAAAGGATTAAGAGCTCTCAGACCGATGATGAAGAATTTCAAAAGAAGATTAAAGCTGTGAATGATGAGAGATTGAGAGACTTTGTGTATGAAGATGGAATTTTGAAATTCGGGAAGAGACATTGTGTTCCCGATATACCTGATCTAAAAAGGGAATTGTTGGATGATGCTCATAGATCCAATTTCTCAATACACCATGGGAGCACAAAGATGTATAGAGATTTGATGGAACATTTCTGGTGGGACAACATGAGGAGGGAGATTTCTGATTTTATGTCAAGATGTATGGTTTGTCAACAAGCGAAAGCTGGAAGGCAACATCGTGGAGAAGTCATGCAACCTCTTCCCATACCAGAGTGGAAATGGGACAATATTACGATGGACATTGGCATGGAGCTACCATAAACTCCTAGAATGAATGATGCAATATGGGTCATTGTTGATCATCATACCAAGTAAGCACATTTTCTTGCTATAAGAGAAGATCTACCACTGGAACGTCTAGCAAGACTATATATTGATGAAGTTGTGTGACTTCATGGAGTAACCCTATCGATTTTTTCTGATCGTGATCCCCGTTTTATTTCATGATTCTGGAAATGTCTTCAGAAATCCCTGGATACTGAACTTCATATGAGCACTGCCTACAACCTTCAAACTGATGGACAATCATAACGAACTATTCAAACCTTAGAAGACATGTTGAGATCCTGCTCACTTGACTTTCAGGGTATGTGGGACCTTTGGTAGAATTTTCATATAACAATAGCTTCCATTCGAGTATTCAAATGGCACTATATGAAGCGTTATATGGAAAAAGATGTCTCACACCAACCTGTTAGGATGACGTTGGTGAAATAAAACTTATAGGTCCAAAACTGGTAGAGTAAACAACGGAAAAGGTGAAGGTAATCCAAAATCACCTTAAAGCAGCTCAAAGTAGGTAGAAGAGCTATGCTGATAATAGAAGGAAGGATTTGGAATTTCAAGTTGGTGATCATGTTTTCCTGAAGGTATCTCCATGGAAGGGAGTCATACGTTTTGGTAAGAAAGGTAAATTGAGACCCAGGTACATCGAACCTTTCAAAATTATAGAACAAATTGGGGTTGTAGCTTACTGATTGGCAATGCCGCCAAGTCTCTCCAAATTTCACGATGTGTTCCACGTATCTCTATTGAGGAAATACATGCCTGACCCAATGCATGTACTCACCTAATAGGAATTAGAACTGGAACCCGATCTTTCTTATTTTGAAGAGCCCGTCAATATTCTTGATATGAGAGAACAAGTACTGAGAAACCGGATGATGCGTCTGGTAAAAGTCTTGTGGAGAAACCATAAGATGGAAGAGGCAACGTGGGAACCCGAGAAACTTATGATGATGAACCACCTGAGTCTTTTCATGCGGTAGTATTCTAGAAATTTCGAGGAAGAAATTATTTGAAGGAGGGGAGAATGTAACACCCTAAGCTCCTATGGTACGCTTCTCTTTGAATAATTTGATAGCGTGTGTCGTACGCAACATCGAGTTCTAACACACCACAACCGATCAAACTAGCCGTTATGAATAGTATTACCTAATTTTTGAAATTTTATAAATTATATCTCTCAAAATGGACTTCATTTTTGGATTTGGAATATCAAATTTAGCCTTGGGATAAATTTTGGAACTTTTTGGATAACATTTATATTTTGATGAATAGTGAAAATTACTAAATTTTAATTAAAAACAACGTTTTTAATCGAAATAATTTATATTGATAAATTATGAATTTGAGTGGTTTTAAAGTTTATTTAGAATATATTTTTACTATTTAATACAATTTTAGTCATTGTACATAATTTCACAATTAAACCGAACATAAACAAGTATCAATCTTTTGATAGTTATTGTCTCTAAAAAACACACTTTTTGTTTTAACAACAGGAATTAATTTTAAATTAATTTCTGCCACTTCTGTGTTTTGAATTTTGAAAAATGGATTCCATATTTGGAATCATGATGTTCATATTGTGTAAATAGGTAAATTTTATTTTTATACATTTTGAATAATTATTTCGGTAAATATATTATTTACCATGGTTAAAGGGTTAATCCGGTAAATAAGGGTTAAACAATAATATTATAATATTAAAAAATTACCCTAAAACGTGTCCTAACTTTATTGGTGGATACATGTCCGACCATGGGCATCTTTGGGTCGATTTTGGGACCCCATGGTGCCACATGTAGGTGATAGGGACACATTATTTTAATTAAGATAAAATAAGTACAAAAATGACAAAAGCATATATCGTTTAGAAAATCAATATTTAAATAGGGTTATATATGTTGTATTTTCGATTGTAAATATTAATTATAAAGCTAAAAATATTTCCTACTTAATTATATTTTATTTATAATTTTTATACATTAAATAATTTAGTTTATTTATGACACAATGATGATGCAGTAATAAACATAATAGTGAAAAATGAAAATAATTGATATTATAAATACCCAAATAAATATAATTTGAGACTTTTAATGAATTACACTAATTTTCTAGGTTACTATGACATTTTATTAATGATTTAATTAACTTTTTTCAAAGTAATAATTCGGTTATGAGTTTTACAAAAATCAACTATTGAATAGTGTCAAAATTGACCTAAAAGAGTTTTTAAAACAAATATTATATTAATAATTGATATTCAATTCTTAAAAAAATACGGATAGGCCAAGAAACTTATATCATGATATATGTATCATTAATGGACCACTTGGGGGTCTATTGGATGTATATAGTAAGTTTATTAACTATATAATATAAATAAACAATGTGACATCGTAAATGTCAAACTAATTAACTAAAAGTTAAAACTAAAAGATAAGGTTAATATAGTAACCCAAACCGGTCTAAATTCTATTTGTTGAGTGTTTTTTGAACCATCCCCACTGTAACTTTTAAATAATCCACTTTGGAGCAATTACAATCCGAATATGAATTTATTATAAATTAATATTTTTAGTTTTTTCAAAGGTGCCCCTCACCCCTCTTATAAAAGGGAACTCACCCTTCTCATTACTTCACACCTTCAATGACTTTTGGTTCGGCCAAACTCTACCCAAATACTCTCTCAACTTACCTCGCTTAATCCTAGAGTAATTCCTTTAGTCAGAAATCCAACTTAAGGAGCCCTTTTGATCAAATCAAAAGGAAGAACCCAAAGAAGAGGTAATGATTTCACCACCCGTTTTCAAGTTCCTTTCTTCTTCCACTTCCTCTCCCTTTGTTGTTACCATTCTAAAATAATAACTCCAGTATCATATATATACTGTGATTTTATTATAAATATGGTACAACCATATTCAGTATTCTATCCATCCTTTGAATAACATGTCACCATACGTGCGTACGTACGGCTTACCGTCTCCACGTCGTGGTGTAATTGTTATTCAATAAATTATTATTTGGATGGATATAATAATGATGTGTAATTCATGTAAATAATAAATGTAACATGATAATGATTATGTATATATGATATAACATCCAATTATATATTATTTTAATATCAAAATAATGATATTGTCGCTCGTACGTACGTACGGACTACCGTTTACACGAACACGATGAGATTCATTCTCCATCGTATCCATTCAAGTATAATTCGCATTTGATGATTACTAATAGTATCTATGAACTTGATATCATTCTGGATATTATTATGATAAAAAATATCCATCACAAACAAGGCTTACGTAACAAGACATATAAAAGAAAACAAGTAAGTTAACACCCGAAACAACAATAATACTAAGATATTATTAACAAATCAATGTTAAAAGATCATATATGATATCATATTAATGTATATGATTCTTGAATAATCTAATAACAAATATTTCACCATTATACAGGAGGTTAAACTACCCCCAACCAAGGAAAAGTACAAGGTAAGGGTTATTTCACAATCACGTCATTATCTGAGGTTGTTTTTATGCAATAATCTACTCGGATCTCTTTATCATCCACGTCCATGTTTTTTTTAAAAATGTATTTCAAAAAAAATTTACTATTTAAAATAATATGGTATAAAGTCATTTATACCCTTGTTTTACTTTTTATATGAGTCTTATAAAGGAATCTTTTTGTTGTTTTCCAAACAAGGTGCTTTTTAACCATTTCGACAGAATTAAGGTAAGAATGTTTTTTAACTTATACGGCGGGTGCAGTTATTTTCCGCCGATATAAAATCATCGAAGCTTACCAAACAAGATTTTAAGAATATTTTCAAAGAAAATGTTTTATTTTATAAATATATGACTCTTAAATGATTTCAAAATAGAATGAGATATTTTCTCTAAAAAGAGTTTTGATTTCATCTATGTCAACATCCTTTGATGGATTTTATGCTTATTTGAAGTTGATTTATTATGATACAAAATTTCTATATTGTATTGATTTTTTTGTGATATGTTTGACTGTGGATGTTCTATTTTTATACCATTCATTGTTTATTGTGAAAGTATTGACATTTCGTATTCTAGTTTTAGTACGAATATTTATGTTATTTTTAAACCTTTTCATATGGGAATGCATTGGACTTAATATGTGACTGGTGGAGACCGCTATAGCTCCTCGATGAATCAGTAGGTCTCATGAGACAAACTAGTGTCTTGTAATAAGGCCTTGACAAAATCTTATTTGTAGTCTTCGCATGAGGCCTTGGCTATGTGGTTATGATAGTCCGGATTTATGCATTCCATCATTATGAAAGTGGTTATTCATATTTCATGTGATTATTCGATTAGTAGAATATACATATGAATAAGTCAATGGAATTATTTCATTTTATTTTTTCCTTAATATGTTGAAGTTCATGTTTAAAAGGCTTTTGTTTTAGTTATACACTGCCTTAAATGTTTATTCTTAATTATGAAAGTTTCTGCTATATTGTTATCCTTACTGGGCATTTGAGCTCACACCTTTTCTATGTTCTATTTTTCCCAGGATTTGAAGAAGTAAATTATGAATGACCTTCAGGGATATTATGAGGGGATAATAGTGTGGACTATAGAGACAATATATTGTTGTAGTAGTTTTTCACATTATGATGTAATGTAAAACTTTATTAATATATCTAGTGTTTCCAAGGATACTAAACCAATCAGTCTTTCAAGATTTGATCTTTCTTTTGATCATTCCCAAATTATGTAATAATGCACCGATTCTAGGTAACTAGTGTCGGGGCGTTACAGTCAAGGTCATTTAATATTATTAAACCATTATTTTTACCTTAAATTACACTAATTACCTCTAATCGTGATTAAAAACATAAAAATTACTATTCAGAAAAAAATTATTTTAATCCCATTGAACCACATTTTACATCCTCATGACAACCATGTATGTCAGATTTTTGAAATTCAAATCACATAAGTGGTAAAATTTCATTTAAACGAAAAATCGGTTTTAAAACTACCACTTAGTGGTTTCAAAATTCATCAAAAATTGAAGTTTTTTAGAAAAATACAAAAAATTCACCCTAAGCTATATTTGATATTCCGAATTCAAAAAAGATGTCTATTTTACAAAATTCAAAACTTATAAGTTGCAATAATTAATTTATTAATTAATTCCCATTGTCAAAACAAATAGCGTGTTTTTAAGAAACAATATCTATTAAAAGATTGACACTAGTGTAAGTCCAATTTTAAATTCAAATTAATTCCAATGACCACCATTGAATTAAATGGTAAAAATATACTCTCATTTAACTTTAAAATCAATTAAAATGATAATCTAATCATATAATAAAGTAATATTAAAAAGAGGTTTTGAATTAAAATACAACATTTTTCAATATTCATTAAAAAATGAACTTTATCGGAAAAATACCAAAAATTTACACAAAGTAAATATTGATGTCCCGATTCTAAAGAAGAATTTTATTTTGTCAAATATAACACATAATGTTTTCAAAAAGTGTATTTAAAAGAGCTTCTCAATCAAAAGGTGGTTAATCGACCTTTTAAAGAATATTAGAATGTTTACGCTTAAAATTGGATTCATTCGCATTTTTAATCCTCTAACATTTATTGTAAAAAGTAAAAATATTTGACAAACATATATTATCATTTTTTAGTTAGTTCTTTTCATTCCCTTCATTACAACGGCTAGGAGTAAACTACCATTTAAAATAAAATTATTTTATTATTAGAGTGCAACGTAAGATTTCAAAGGAACTCATTGTTGCGTATTGGGTAAGCCATCGAGCATAGCATTACCTTTAAATTAATATTAACATTTTATTCCCAAATAGTGATAATTATAAAAATTTCATATTATTTATTTACCTGGGGTGTTACATCCTTCAACCCTTTTGGGAATTGCATCCTCGCAATTTTAAAATTGGGCTCGGAAACATCATTGAAAGTCCCACATCAGAACAAGAGTCGGTAAAACTATAATTTTAAAAGAATGAAAGAGAAGTACAGAGGTCACTCGAGTTAACACATACTAGGATTTCATGTAGGAAAACATGGATATGGAAGAAAAAACAAAGGGTCATGTTCTGAGGGAGAGTGATAGAAAATATGTTTAGGATAAAGTTAACCACCAAAAAATTACAAACTTATGATGGGTTAAACGGTATTGGATTCCCCAGTAAGAAAAGTTAATAGACAAAATTTTTGTCTTATGTTACTTTTAATTGAGTAATTTATTTTTGATCTTAAGGAAACATACTTACTTTCCGTGTTGACATTCAACTTTTACTAGATTTCTAACACAAACTCATACTTTCTCCAAATGATGAGTATTTAGGAAGACTTGTTCACATTAAGAGTACTATAATCAAAATCTTGAGAATCACCTAATACACAAAAGAGAACTATATATTTCCCATATATTTAGACCCCTACCTAAACCAAAATTGTTAAAACAGATCAGATAATCCAGAAAAGGATAACCCTATATAAAAAGAAAATCTATTCTTAATCTCCAAAATGTTTCCAACAAAACCCAATGTTCAACGAGGACCATTCGATAAAAAATTTGTCCATAAAATTATTCAAAGTAAACCAAACTAAGATTGAAACCCAAATATTTGAAGGATTTAGTCACATATTCATCCAAGGTACAAATTAACACTTATCTCCAAATAACATCAGTTTCTCTAAAAGTCTCATATTGAAAAGTAATTAACCTAATCACATATCATCCATGATAGGTTAAAATTTCGATAGATATCAAAAAATCAACTTACTCTTAATTCATAAAATCATATAACTAAAAGGAATAATTCATACTAACCAGGGGCTTCACGTAGTCCAGTGGTAGGAGATAAATACCTGATGCACTTTGGTTGTGGGTTTGATTCCTGCAGCTTTATCCGACACGATGGGTTGTCACACGGTCTGCGTGTTGTCCTTTTTATAAAACTCTAAAAATAACCCTAACATGTTTTAACCTCAACAGTTTCCTTATAAATCTCATTTTCATCAAAATTCATTACGATCTCAACATCTAAATTCATGATGTCTTATTTCACCACCATAAAATAAAATGATTCCCAAAATGAATAACACCATACCTTGATCATGGCGTCCACTCGGTTTCATCGTCATCTTGATCACGTAGGTAGAAGCTCCATGAATTACAATAATGATTTAGAGATCCTTCAAAATCATTTTCTTCCTCCATCCAAATACACCTTGTACAACATGGTTCATATAGGTGTTCATAGTAAATTTTTTTGGAAAATAATCATGTATGACATATAATTCCAAAACATATGATAAAACATGATTTCTATAAAATAGTCGGACAGAATTTGAGTTGAATCTTTTTATTATTGGTCCTTTTAAAATACCATAATTATGTGCTGGGGGACTATATTTTAAAATAAAATATAAATAGTTTGTGCAAGGGTCTCCTTCCTCAACACCATTTTTAAAATCATAATATGCTTCAAATTCTTGTGATAAGGTAAAATATTAGAACATACCTTGACAATATTTAACTTTATTGAATATATTAGAATATTGTGAAAATATTATTTTTCTAAATACAACCCATGATCCACGATGATAACGAGGTATAGTGGAGGTGTTTGATATCTCAAAAAACTTTTTTCAAGTGAGTTGTAGGCTAGAAAAAGTTTCATAATCATCCGAACATGACTTTGCAATAATTATTGCAAGCATGTCATCAGGAAGAGATATGAATGTAATTTGATATCCTCCTACTTCCATTCTTAATGGACTTTACATGACCTGAAGAAAGTTATAAAACAAGGATTTAACTGAAATAACAGATATAGGGACTAACCATGTGTCTAACAAAAACTCCCAATTCCCTAAAGATGTCTAAACCGACCTCTGATACCAACTATAAGGCCCCAACAATAAACATTACTTATTATTGAATTAAATGAATAATTCACAAAGAGGATATTTTCAGTTTAGAGTTTTAGAGAATTAGACCATAACTATTACATCTCAAAAGATTACAAAGTAGACACTTCTACTAAGTTTCCATAAAATAAAAACTCTTAAAAAGAAACATGTCTAGTTCCATGTTTTAGAGAGCCTGACATTTCCTTGATCCCATCCTTGACCCTATTCAACTTTATTTCCTGTGAAAAACATTTCAAAAAAAACATGGGATGAGCATAAAAAGCTCTGTAATGTATACAAGATGAAGGAAAACTGTGAGTTTTTCAAAACAAAAAGTAAACCATAAATACTTTAGCAAAGTAATACTTTTCACCTTTATGAAGTAGTGTAAACTCTTTAATGAATAAAAGATCATTAATTACCCTTTTTTAACCAAAATTTTACCATAAACCCCATATAAAGAACCCATAACATATAAAGGTAACTTGGGACATTAACATACATAAATGGAATAACCATACGGTCGACTTCCACACATATCACTTAATGGAATACTCATACGGACGACTTCCATACCCAATGCATTGGAGGTTATAACGTAACCACCCGTCCTGGTATCCAGGGAACCACCCATCATATGGTTGATCATGTAACAACCCGTCAAATGTCCATGTACCATTATAAAATCATAAGACATAAAACAAATATAATGGAAAGAACACATTTCCACACTTTGATCACAATATACCACCTAAATATATTGACATAACAAATCCATTATAAAAACTATTTCAATACCAACATACATAAAATAGTATATGGTATTTATTTCATTTTATAAACATTACGGCTTGTTGAGGAATTCAAAGACCAAATAATAATCACGGCGGCGGAAAAGGTAGTTGTCACCGCATACGTTAAAATAAACATTCTTTTTTGTCATTTTGTAAAACGCTCTGTAGAAAAAGATTCCTTTTGTATAAAATTAAAATTCAAAGGGCTTTATACACCGTATAATAGAAAGTCTTGTATTATAACTATATATTCCTCAACAAAAGGAGATCGGGATGACGTCCCTTACAAAGACGGAATCCTTGGATTAACTATAAATCAATTACATAATTATGTGTGACAAAGTAATACACCAAATATAAGTGGTTATTAAGTGTAAAAACATCAGAGTTCATTCACACATATTCATAGAAAGACATATTCAAGGAGTACAAGTTTATCCCAAAGAATCAAAATTGGGTTAAGAAGTTCCCTTGCAAAAAAAATTGACAGCCTAACAGCATCACTTCAAAATTAAAAAAAATGAGTTGATGAGAGATAAAAAGGGTATCTCATCACTTGGACATAAAATTTACATAAATAAGGATATATAATAACATATCCCAACTTTACAATATGTAAATTAAAATACCCAACAAAAGATGTATTTTAAAAAGAGGAGGGTGAAAGGTTCCCTTACCGACTTGGGTATCTCTCGAAACATACACCCCAAGAAAGAAGGACAGTACAACATTGATGTAAATACTCATAAACGAAATTATATTAAACATAGATTAGAATAATGGGCAGTACATATACCACTTAATGGAAATGGTGGGAAATGTAGCATAAATGTCATGGGAATAAAAGTGGGATTAAAAATCACTTACGAAAACTCGGCAGCCTAACGACGCCACTTAAAACATCCAAAAATGGATTAATGAGATAAAATAGGGTATCTCATCATATTAACATAAAATTTAATGCAATAGAAATATAAAAGAACATCCCCCAACATAACAAAGATGAGATTAAAAGATGTGACATAAATGACAGTACTTAAAAAGAAAGAGAGAGGTTGGATCTCTTACGAAAATTCGGCAGCCTAATGGCACAACTCAAAACGTCCAAAATGGATTAATGAGTGAAAATATATTCTCACATAATATGAACATAAAAAATTAAAGTAATATTAATATAAAACAACATCCAAACTATAAGAAAGATTAGCTCAAAAATAATGACATAAAAGAGTGTACTTAAAAAGAAAGAGAGGGGTAGGATCCCTTACCTCATGTCCGACTTGTCTTGTTCGTTTCTTTATATTCCTGAATAATAAACTTTGGTCAATTTATAATTTCTTAATTAACTCCTTTAAATATTATTATTCAGTTCATATCACATATTAAAAAGTTATAATAATTGTTTAATAATGTTAGTTCATATCAGACGTTTTTGCCGATGTTTGGTACATGAGTAAAAAATGAACTTGTTTGAAAGTGATTTCCCATGTAGTTATAATTAAATAATTTAAAAGAAAGTATTAATGATTAAAATATCATATATGTCATGTAAATTTTAATTTTATACTATTCCATATCATTTTTAGATAAAAAATGAAAAGCATCGTTCATGGAGACGGTAGGCCGTACGTACGCATGAACGATACTTTTATTTTTCTTGTTATATTAATGGAATTAAAAATAAATGAGAGATATATATATTATAATTCCAGTATAATAAATATTTTATATAGGTCATATATGTTCATTAATTTCTTTATTTATACATTCCATGTATTGCATGAACGAGTCACATCACTTGAGGGGGCGGTAGTCCACACTTCCTCGTATGAAATTATCGCATTTGCACAACATGCAAAGAATAAAGGTATGTTTTAAATATAAAATACAGAAGCATATAGTAAACATAAATACCATATATATCATATATAAAATACAGTGACATCATAATGTCCACCTTTAAATGTGTCAAAAGAATATTGAACAATCATCATTTCGTGAGGCAGAAAATCGCCAACCAGAGAAACAGTATGTTCTTTAACAATTAGACGAAGGTGTGTGTAGGTGTAGCTCTAATACATATCATAAAAACATCATAGTATATTTAATATACTGGTGTTGTTACAAAAGAAAGTAATAAAAATATTTTAGGGGGTTGGAGAAGCAAAATAAAACATAAGAAAACAAGAGAAGACAATACCTTTAAATCGGATAAC
Organism: Viscum album; assembly: GCA_963277665.1. NCBI lineage: Eukaryota > Viridiplantae > Streptophyta > Magnoliopsida > Santalales > Viscaceae > Viscum > Viscum album. The sequence goes on along the minus strand of OY728129.1, from coordinate 606,018,385 downwards.
TCTTTTTGATTTGATCTCAAAGGCTTCCTTGGAAAGACATTTTCCCAAAGTGAGGCTTCTAGGAGTAAGAGAGGTATTTTTAGAGATAAAATGGTAAGGGTTTGTCTATGCCAAAGGCTTGAGAGGTGTTGGTAAGTTGGTAGGGGTGGATGCCTTTTATAAGAGGAGAGGAGGGGAACTCTTGGAATGTTATAAAAGGTTACTTTATTATAAACTGTGTTTTGGTTTTTAAAGGTCCCGAAATTATATATTTCTAGGATAAGGTGATAATTGTTCTAAATACACCAATACAATAGGTTTTTGACAAGTGTAGGTCTTAGATTTCACATTATCATTTCATTTTATTTAAATCGTTAAATAATGAGATAATCGCTGCATCATCATGGTGTCATAACTAATTTAATTTATTTAATGTCTAAAAATTATAAAAAAATATCATGATGTAGGAAATTGTTTTATCTTTATAATTAATATATATAGTCAAAAATATGACTTTTATAACCCCATGTAAAAACTGTTTTAGTAAAAAAACACATGTTTGTGACATTTTAATTTTAACTTTAAATAAAAAGTTATTAATGTCATTTTACTACCAATGTAGCTCCATGGGGTCCCCAAGTTGATCCATGGATAGTATTGGTCTTCCCTGACACATAACATAAGGTTATGACATGTTTCAAGGTAATTTCATATTATTAAAACATTATTTTTACCTTAAATTACACTAATTACCTCTAATCGTGATTAAAAACTTAAAAGTTACTATTCACCAAAAAGTATTTTAATCCCATTGAACCAAATTTTACACCATCATTACATCCATTTATGTCGGATTTTAGAAATTAAAATCGCATAAGTGGTAGAATTTCATTTAATCAAAAAATCAGTTTTTAAACTACCACTTAGTGGTTTCACTATTCATCAAAAAATTAATGTTTTTCAGAAAAATACCAAATATTCACCCTAAGATATATTTGATATTCCTAATTCATAAATTATGTCTATTTTACAAAATTCGAAACATATAATTTGCAATAATTAATTTAATAATTAATTCCCGCAGTCAAAACAAATAGCATGTTTTTAAAAAACAATATCTAATAAAAGATTGACACTAGTTTAAGTCCAATTTTAATTTTAAATTAATTCCAATGACCACCATTGGATTAAATGGTAAAAATATATTATAATTTAACTTTAAAACCAATTCAAAAGATAATCTAATCATATAAATAAATAAGATTAAAAAGATATTTTGATTTAAAATACAACATTTTTCAATATTCATTAAAAAATGAACTTTATCGGAAAAATACCAAAACGTTACACAGAGTAAATTTTGATGTCTCAATTCTAAAGAAGAATTTTATTTTGTCAAAATTAACACATAAAATTATCAAAAAGTTTATTTAAAAGAGTTTCTCCATCAAAAAAGAGGTTAATCGACCTTTTAAAGAATATTAGAATGTTTACGCATAAAATTGGATTCATTCGCATTTTTATTCCTCTAACATTTATTGTTAAAAGTAAAAATATTTGAGAAACATATATAATCATTTTTTAGTTAGTTCTGTTCATTCTCGTCATTACAATGACTAGGTGTTAACTACCATTTAAAATAAAATTATTTTATTATTAGAGTGCAACGTAAGATTTCAAAGGAACTCGTTGTTGCGTATTGGGTAAACCATCGAGCATTGTGTTCCCTTTAAATTAATATTAACATTTTATTCACAAATACGGATAAATATTAAAATTTCATATTCTTTATTTACCTAGAGTGTTACATGTCGTCATCATCCAGTACTCTTAGAGACTTCTTTCCCTGATAGATGAAAATTCCCCCCAGAGTCCACTAAGTGGTGGAGGACTCTTCAAGTGACAGTCAAGGGTAGACCTCGAATAACACCATAGAGTAGGTAAACTAATACATGATGTCTGACGTTGAGGATCATCAATGAGTTCCTCCAGATGATCCCAATTGTCACCAACGTCGACGTAGCCGCAAATAAATAGTCATCACTTCCAACCAGGTAATGCATGCCACAGAAACCAGAAATCAGGCCCAATGTAGAGCTCCACACATTCAGCCAACTCATATGATGGAAAAAGGTTCACCTTCACCGCCATTTGTTCTGCTTCTTCAAAAAGAGCCTCTCATAACACGCTGGGATCAGCCACTCTCCATTTTGGATCGGTCACATTCATATGACCTTCATCCGGTTGTCACTCCACAACCTTCCACCAGTGACCAGTGGGGAATTTCCAGCACCAGTCAATCGTCGATCCTTCTAGTACGGCCCACCAAACATCCTATCAAAGGGAGACCTCCTATAAGTATAAGCTCATGTCTAGAATAGATTTATTATGTTCTCAAGTATCTATCCACCATTCAAGAAAGTCTATCCATCCTTTAGGACCTTTTACTGTTAGGATATATGCGTCAAACACTTTCTGAGACTTTAAGAAGCCCCCTCCAGACTGAGAAAGAGGTAGAAACCATAGAAGCCATCCATACTAAGGCATTCATGCCTGCTGAATTCCAGGACATCATCTTGTTCTCTAGAGAAGATGAAGTATCTCCCATGTAGGAGCACATCCTCCCACTATACATCACCTAACATTTTAATGATGTGGTGATTAATCACTGTCATGTCGACATTGGCTCTGGGGTAAACCTAATCCGGACTCCGACACTGTGTAAAATTGGGTTGTTTGAGGATTTAATGAGTCCCTATGACCAAAAAATCCAATGTCATGATAGTCCATAATAGACACCGGTTGGAAAAATTCCCCTAATGAACCTATTTGGTGGTCTAGTATCAAGCTCTGACTTCATGGTTGTCTCCCAGGACACTGCCTACAATGTGTGGATTGGCAGGCCAAGGCTCCCCCTACATGTGTCGGTCCCTTCATCATGTCAGAAGTGCCTTAGGTACTCCCTTAATGGTAAATTATGTATACTCCAAGGTGACACATCTACATTTCCTCTTTCGATTCCTACTATCTAGATGCCCACTATTAGAAGAGAAATGAAAATCAGATCCAGGATAATGATGTTGAGAAAGTTGCAGCTGCGACTGAACTGTGGATAGATTTGGATGATTCCTACATCATTCCAATCCACCAATTGGAGGATACAACCCAGAACATGAGACAATTCATTTTTGTTTCTAGAATTATGGGGAATCACATTCCAAAGTCTAATTGACAATGGATTATCACCTCATACACCTACAAAAATTATTCTTAGGTGATCCTAGAACCCCTTCCCATATAAGGTATCAGGATGTCCACCCCGTGGTAACTGCAATACGTTATGCCTATTGGTTTCCCCGAGATGGGATAAAATGAATAAAACTAATGCCTCACTATTGATTTGATATCATCACATGTGGCCCCTAAGGATAAATACTAGAAGTTATTGGATCAACATCTTTTGTCTCTATGGTTTTAGCAGCACAGGAGTCCCCTAACGCAGTGTCCACCACTGCTCAAGATGGTACCAGCCTACCATCGGGATTTTTTGATCAAGAGGGTGCTCCTCTCACAAAGGATCCCTCCCCCACTAGAGATGAAGAGGATTTTGAAGACACACATCTTGAATTCAAAGATGGCATCTCCACCACGGCAGATGAACTGGTACAAGTGAACCTCGGTAGGAAGATGGATCTGAAACTCACATTGACCAGTGATTCTATTCCTGTATAGGAGCAATAGTAATACAAGGACATTCTCAAACAATTCTATAATGTGTTTTCATGGATCTATAATGAAATGCTGAGACTAGATCCTCAGGAAGTTGTCCACTGCATGAGTCTCCCAGTAAACCACCATGGGTTTAAAAATCCTCCTAGAAAGATGCACCATTCTCACAGTGCCATGGTCGAGGCCGAAGTTGATAATCTCATCAGAACCAATTTCTTCAAGGATTTACAATACCCCATATCTTAATCCAACACTACTCCCATTATGTAGAAGATTTTACATATCAGGGTTTGTATCGACTTCAGAGATCTCAACCGTCTCTGCCTGAAGGATGATTTTCTCCTCCCTATGAAAGAATTGTTGATTGATTCTACTACTAGGTTCTATGAGGTCTTCTTTATGGATTGGTACCCCAGGTATAACCAAACATGAATGGCTACTGATTATGAAGAGTCTACGGCCATTAGGGAACTAGAAGGTAGTTCTTGTTTCCAAGTAATGACCTTCGGTTTAAGAAATGTAGGTGCAACTTATCAGAGTGTCATGAATCACATATTTAAGAAAATCCTCAGGATATTAGTGGAATGCTACGTAGAATATTTGGTGTTCAAATATTGCCATCTTCAGGACCATCTAAAATACCATGAGGAATTGTTCGGCTTCCTCTGTCCTCTCCACCTAAAGATGGACCTAGTGAAGAGTGCCTTTGGGATCACCTCTGGAATGTTTATTATCTTTGTTATTAGATATAGGGGCATCAAAAATGACATGATGAAGATCAATGACATCATCCAAATGCCTTCCCTAAGAAACATCCAAGATCATCGAGGTTTCCATGTCTACAGAGCCAACATACGACGATTCTTCACAAATTTGGCTGGAAAGTGTAAGCCCTTTTTTCGGCTCATGAAGAATGGAATAGTCTACCAGTGGGATGATTTTTTTCAGACTTCCTTCAAGGAAATCAAGCAGTACATGTTACAGCCTTTGGTCTTGATGCCAACCATCTCAATAAATCCATTGGTTCTTTATGTGACCACCTTGGAACGGTCTTTTGGTACCCTTATTTGCCAGAATAACAATGAGGGAATGAAGAATAGTCTATAATATCTCACCCTCATACTCCTTGATACAGAGGCTATATACTCCATTGTCGTGAAGATCTGCCTTGCATTGGTATATTAAGTACATAAATTGTGACATTAAATGAAGAACTTTGAGGTATAGATAGTGTCCCGGTTGGATCCGATGAAGTACATCATGAACAACACAATGTATATAGGCTATTTAGCTCAGTGAAAAGTGATCATCTAGTAGTTCAACATCAGGATTGTCCCTTAGATGTCTATTATGGGGAAAGCATTGGAATATTTCCTCTCCGCCCACCCATCTCTTGTGGACCAGTCTCTATACCATTATTTTCCTAATGAAGAAATCCTCATATTATATCATGTCATCCCATGTTGGAAAATGCACGTTGATGCAGATTTCCGGAGCCCTACTAACAAAAGGCTCATTGACCCCAGAATCAATAGAGTAGGCTTGGGAATCATCTTCATCACTTGAGAATAAGCTTTTTTCTATATTCATTCCTTTTGTCAGAGGGTTGTACCATAATGAGGCAGAATACCAGGCTCTCTTCACTAGCCTCGAGTTGACCCTAGAGATAGACATTCTCCACTTGAATGAGAAAGGTGACTCCGAAATAGTAATCAAGCAGATCAACAGTGACTATGTCATCAGAATGTCAGAACTCTTACCACTGTTAGAACGAAACCTCCAGCTGATGGACTAGTTCACATCTTAGCCAGATGTCACACATGTACCATGATACCAGAATGGGCATTTTGACACTTCGTCCAGCCTAGCTGCATCACTTGCATAGCCTGAACATGATGATTTGATTATCCACATGGCACACTAGACAGTCATCGCTCTCGTCATTCATGATGACAATGAAATCCCGCAGGTGACCCAAATTACTGATGGAACCTCTACATTAGGACCTCCCAGTCCCCCGGATGCAGTGATTGATGTGACTCCTGAATGGAGAACATCCTTTGTCGATTACCTCTAAAATAGTACTCTCTCGGTAGATCGATCTGAGGGCGAGAAAATCATTCACTGTGCACTGCAATATACACTCCAGAGTTGTGTTAGTCTCAAGAAGATCATTTACAAGCACGGGTTTGATGGGGTTATCCTCCATTGCATTCAAAAAGCTGGTATTTATTAAGTCCTGAAAGAGGTTCAGGCTTGTTCCTACAGGGCTCATTAGACTGGGATGAAACTATCTCACCAGATCTGGAGGCTGGGATATTTTTTCCCCATCCATGATATGTGACTGCATAATCTTTTCAAAGAAGTTTCATGCATGCCTAATTCATTCCGACATTTTTCATCATTCACCAGAGACTCTCCACATTACCCAGTACTCATACCCCTTTTCAGTCTTGGGACTCGATATCGTGGGATCATATCAATCGGCGATGGCTTGCTAGTACTGGTTCATCATGACTGTCATAGATTTATTTTCATTGTGGCAGAAGCATTTCCTCTCAAGGAGGTCGAGGCCCGTTCTGTCATTGACATTGTGAGACCCAATATCATCTACTAGTTCTGAGTCCCTCGCATCGACCTCACCGATAAAAACGGCAACATCCGGGCATCCGATTTGAAGAAATTGTATGCCGAGTATAATATTAATTCAAACTGTACATCCCGCTATCATACACATGCAAATGGATAGATATAGGTGTTCACAAAAACCCTATTTAACATTATTCCAAAAATGGTTGGTTAGAATAAGAAGATTTGACTGAACAAGCTCCCCAACACCCTCTAGGATTATCAGAAGATGAATCATAATTCCACAAAGTCGACCCCATACTCCCTGGTGTATAGAACAGAGGTTTTCTGGCCCATCAAGATTCAATTGCCTTCATTACACACAATTGTCTATGATTAGCAAGCACTGGATAAAATAGCTAAAATCTACCTGGTAGAATAGGAAGAACTCAATGAGAATAGACTTCAATACCTGCACAATCTATATAGGAATTATAAAAATATAGCTAGAGATTTCAACATAAAATTTCTCCAATTCGCTTTCCTTCAAGGTTACATGGGATTGTCCATGAGAACATTGAAGATGCCTGGAGGAAAACCACCAAAATTGGAGCCCAAATGGGTAGGACTATTAATAATTCACAAGGGGTACCCCAATAGTCCATACTCTCTTGTGATCATAGATGGTGAACATATAACTCCCCCCACCAATGCAAAATTTCTCAAGAAATAATTTTCTTGAGAACCAAGGTCCTACATGACATTAAACATTAGATGGCCCTACATGACCTTAATCGATCCAACATCTTTCCATCATAAATTTAATTTTCAAATAACCTCCAAGAACTATGTATGTATTGATTATCATCCTCATGGGAGACGTAGAACTGTTCAGATGTGAGCCCATCACAAAATTTTCTCTTTGACTACACCCATGGGTGTAGTCGTTTTCGAAAATCTTGCATGGTGTAGAGGTAACATCATTGGTGCCATTGGATCCAGGTATACGATGACTACACCATGTGCCCCTCTCGTTCATCAGTTCTCCCTCGTCCTCACCGCACGATGTTAAACTTCTTGGCCTTTTCATAACTATGGATGGCTTGATTCCCATTATCATGGGATACATAGGAACACCCAGATATGTTTGTATATAGGCCCAACCCCATGCTCCAAGATCACCCACTTTGGTCCAACATCTCTTCCTAGATACCTCCCGAAATGCATGGTGAAGTGTGGGATTATGTCCTCATTTTACAACAAGTTTATCATATTTGCACCATGTGTTCCCCTTCTTTGATGTCTTCACCTGTCATCTTCATCACCTCATGACGTTAAACTGCATTTACATTTTACAACTACGTAAGGCTTGATTTCCATCCTCATGGGATATGTAAAACCTTATAAATATCTATTCTTTGAGTTCAGCACCATCTCTTATAAACCTTTTTATCATTCGGGCCTTATGGCCTGAGTCTTTCTAGGGGAGGGGTATATGGCATGGTATGTGATTATACCCCCATTCACGTAAGGTTTGTAACAACCACAACACATACCCCTTTCTCATGAGATCACTTCTCTCCCCTATTCTACACTCATAATTTCTTTTCAGGTGCTCTTAAGTTGGGTCCCTTAACCCTCTAGCGATTCACCAACGATCCTGGTATTACTCTGGTTCAAGAAACCTAGAGTGTCAGATTCTACTTACACAAGATCTCATGAATTTTGATGGCATTATGTCCCCTTAATTTTGGTTTTCATCATCTTTCACTTACAAAAGGACCCCCAAATGGCATGGATGTTTGACCAAGGTATCTCTTACCATTTCAGGTCAATGTCCTCGAGGGTTTCAAATGACAAATTGATGCAAATACCACATTGCGAATATGGTCAGCGGTTGATTCCCATTTTTTGTTCCCATTTCAGGTCAAACGATATTGATACTGTGTTTCGAACATGGTCAATAGTTGTCCTACATCATCACGCCAACCCCATAGATCCCTAAATATTGGTTTCCTGATTCACATCATTTTCAACCCCATCACATCCAAGTGGAATTTTGACACTCTTTGTACTATCCCTCAGTGCGGATTTTCCTGTTAGGAGGACAAAGTTACGGTAAAGAATCATCCAGGGATCCAAACCTATTTTCCCATTGGGGTATCCCATTTGTTTCAAATTCCTCTTCCACTATTGTTTCCCAAATTTAGTTTTCTTCACGTTGGTTTAGGGATCAGATTGAGGTCTGCACTCGCTCAGCACAGTTGCTCTTCTCCATTGTCTAAGCTCTAAGTTTTTAAAATAAGATCTCATTATATGTCCTATACTTAGAACAGAATGTAGATTTATTCCCATTCAAATGTGATACGTAAGAATGCCCATAAATCTTGTGCTTGGGTCCATCTCTGGTTCCACTAATTATCTCTTCAGTTTATTCTTTTAGGCCCCAACTCATTTAGGATATCGTAGTGTTGGATGTCTGGAATTATGTTCTTATTCACATTGGGTGTGCAATAGCTTCATCATGTACTCACCTTCTTTGAGATAGCATCTCCTAAATCATTTCCCACATTACATTAAACTGTATGTCATCCTAAAAGATGTTAAACTATATATGGTCTTACATGACCTGAAACTATTACATGATGCATGATGTTAAACTTCATTCTCAAAAATACGTTTGGCATTATTCTTATCCTCATAGGATATGAATCAAGACCTAGTCTCTCCATCCACATGTTCAGACGCATATTATATTACCTTTTCATGCACCTCGGCCTGAGGTTTCTTCCCTGAAATTGCGCATGGAGTGATTTTGACCTCATCCTCATTCACATCCATAATGATTTATCACGTCATCCACATTCCCCCTAAGACCTCATTTCTCCTAAATGTGTCCAAGACATGTGATATTAAACTATGACATCTATTCCCACATGACTTTATATTGTTGCGTATTTATTGCACGATGTTAAAATACATAGTTGGTCATATTATGAAACCCTAAACTATGATATTATCGTCATGGATGGACGATGAAAAAAACACTTCATCGTGATTACCTCACTTTGGGGGGGGGGGTCATAATGTTGGGTATTGGACATCCACCATGACATTTCTGAATTCCTACATGTGTCTTGATTCCTACAGAGACACCATGATTCTTTTTCCCTAGTTAATCACTTCACAAAAAAACACATATATCCTAAAGGATAACCAAGATCCATAAAATGATTCTTCTATTGGTGCGTGGACCAGACACACACGACCTTATCATCTCTGACACTGGTACCTTACAATTCCATCTCCAAAACTATTTATGCCTTGATTCCAATTCTCATGGGGAACGTATGAACACACACGCACTATGCCTTATGACCAACCTAACTTTCATTTTTATTCCCTTGACCTAAAACCTCATCTTGTGTCTCCCTCATTCATTACCATATCTTGTCTAGGATCTAAGACCTTAATCTATGATATCTAGTTCAATCTCTAAGACGTTAAACAAATATCACTTTCTACGTTATATTTGCAAGTTGTATATTCACCATCTCAAGAACTAAATATGACTTGATTCCCATCCCCATGGGATACATAGTAAATCTCAGACATTCTCTCTTTAGGTTCATCAGTAAGAGTCTTAAATCCTTCCACCCCATCTTTTTCAGCCCCTTGTCCCATACGCTTTATTTCAGTAACATGTTATGTGACGAGTGCCTCTTGGTGGGTCTCATTAATGTCATAATATGTACCATTACATATATCCCCATTCTAGGTAACCATGTAACTGTAACTTTATACTAAACAAGTTCAAGATGCCCTGTAATAATTTTTAGATGCATCAATTTCATCGTCAGAGGGGATTTCCCTTACCTGCATTTTTCTCGGCACACACTATGATTAGAACTACGTTTGGACTGATTTTCATCCGTACGAGATATGTAGTGATTCCCAGGCATGTCACCATTGGCCTCACCCCCATGCCATTAACTCTTCTTTCCCCTTAGCTGTAATCATGGTCCATGAAGTATAAGATTAAAATTTTGTGCACTGTTGACTCTCTATGATGATAAAATACATGACTATCATCTAAAAAGAATTATAGGTCCTCACTATGGAGGTCCTTCTTGGAATAAATATTGATCTTTGATAATACTGATGCACCGACCTAATGTGTTTCCACAGCAGTGTCGTAATTTCAAGAGTGTTGGACTCCATTTGAACAAACAATCATGAAACCCTCCACACTAGGTGTGCCCTTTCTTGAGATCTTCATTTACTTTCATGTCTACTGAAACCCCCTAACAGTAATTATTCTTAGCCTATGACTCGCCTACTATCCGGGGTCAGCGTTCTAAAAAACTAATGGATGAAATTTTAATTTAGTCCCTGTGTTTCGAATATGTTCAATGGTTGAACTTTTTTTGTTATCCCCATGTCAAGATAACACAATAGGGATGTTGTGTTTTGAACATAGTCTATAGTTATCCTTCATTCTCATTCCACCTATACAATGTCTGGAATTTTGTCTATCTTTATTCAAACTTTCTTGTCCCCTATGATCAGATTCATTCAAACGACCCTAGTGTCACCCCACTCATACACCAGAGCATGTACGTATGACATAATTTTGATTGTTCTGAGAGCTTCATTCTCTAGTAAAGGTCATCCATTTTTCTTCTCGGAAGTCTATATGGGTTGTTTATACCCTGTATTCCTAAAGTTTAGTTAGATCTCCCATATTCAAAATAAGTGACTACACAAACATCACTTGTTTCTCAAATCAGACACGATCCACATGAACATAGGGATGGATTTGTAATTATTTCATGATTGTTGTTGGAATTCATTAAACTCAACAAACAAGCCAATAATCTTTTCATGCACATAGTTCATAATATGCAGAAACAGAGAAGAATAATTTTATGAGTTATATCAAAACAGGGCCTTTAAAGATCAAGTTTTTTGATGGATTGCTCTGATATTAGCACCTTCCAACTTCTAGCCTCCAACATTTCTTCCCTCCCCTCTGAGATCAGTCTATTTATTGGCAGATGGAAACCATATCTCATTAGCCTTGGACTGTACTCACAATTTTTCAGTTTGGAGCTCAATAATTTGGTGATTTTCCACAACCATTTTCTCCTTATCATCATTCAATTCGGTCCTCAATTGCTTGATGAGCTTGGAGTGGGTTGTAATGAATGCCTCCATTTCTTTCACATTCCCAACAAGGTGTCATACATCATGTTCTGCCTTCACAAATCCATTTGTACTCTCTGGCTCTTTTTGGCACTGGGTATTTTCTGAATGTTGGATATTCTCTTGTATCTTATCCACCTTGTATTCACAGATCATTACATGAAAACGGATATCATCTACCCCTCCTGCACAGAAAAATCCTACCCATGTGTGGAGTGATACCATCAGTTTTATCTATTCTAACTTTGTCTAACTGAGGAAGCACTTGATACACTTCCACCCCTTGAGCCATGTCATACAACACTCATCCTATTTTTCCGAATCAGATACATCTATCTCCTCAGGGTCTATATTCTAATATTTGGGGAAAGAAGCCAAGAGATCAGTGGAAGGGTCTTCTGATAGCACTTCTCCAAAGGGATTAGGCTCTTCAACATTTGGGTGACCTTCCTCTCTCGCCTCAGTCCCAATAGATTCACTCCCACCTACTTCAGACCCAACCCCTACATTAATATTATCATTTTCCAAAACAATTTTCTCACCCGATGCCTCGGACGAATCAGGTTGAGAAATATATCCTGAGTGGGTCGGTGCATTCGTCATCGAATAATCTGTCGATGGTCTCTATTCAGAATCCCATCTAGCCTCTAGTTCTGTGATTTCTACAAAAACATTGAATTCCATGATTAGTTGAGCTCTCTAATAGCAGATGCAAGTTACTGGGTGATAAAACATATGAGAGCTCAACGTATCAGCCTCCCTCATTTCTATCGTCATAGGAGATGTCACTATAGGAGATTCTTCAGCGCTTGTGAGTTATATAATGGGTGTCATCTCCCCACAATGTTCTATTGGCGCATCCTCCCCTCTCAGGGTGGGCTTCTATTCCGGTTCCAATTTTCCTCTGAACAAAAAAAATACAATTGAATATTGCGAGTGATGAAATAATGAATTTCTAGGATAAGGATTTTGTCATACCTCAAATAGATCGGCTATTTCTATATCAGATCCAAAAATATCACCACTCTCTCAAAGTATCCCTTGGTGGGTTGTCCCCGGAGACCCTCCTCATCCATACTCCTCCTTAGATTCCCCTATTTATTCTTCATCTCCTTGTCTTTCTCCTTCTCCCTCCTCTTCTTCTGACCCATTTCCCTCTGACCCCTCATCATTGTTTCCATCATCAGATGACATTCATTATGGAGCATTCTCCTAGCCGAGCATTATCTTTACCAGGAGAGGTGGTTCCTCACCCCGACCCTGTTGGCATGAATATGCATCCATGACTATAAAATATGCATGTAGACGATGTAATTTCCCCTATTCATCAATCCAAATGAGTCTAACTTCTAGTAGCTGGATTACATCTCATGTCATCTTTTGCCAAAGGGATTCAGTTCCCATTGACTACTGCAGGGTCAACCAGGCTGACCACAGCAAAAAGAAGAATTATTCCTCAGAAGGTTTAAGTAGATACCTTATCTGGTTCCCAATAAGCTCCATGGTCACTCTGTGAGGTTTTTCACGATCCCCTCTCCCACTGAAATATGGAGGCATAGTCAAACCATGTGATGTTCCTGGTGCTGACATCCTAGTCTGTACCAACCCATCTGCCGAATTGTCCCCAACCGTTCCTCCTCTATGGCGCTTTGTATTCTCTGTCACTGCCTAGGCTCCACACTAGACAACTTGAGATACCGAATTTGATTCCTTAAGAGCCTTTTAGGATATTCCTCAACCCAATGATCAACATATTTTTTTGAGAGGATGACATCAATGCCAGTAGGGGGAATGGTAAATACCCCACCAGATCCATATGATGTGAACCTCATCCAAATTTCAAAGAGAACACAGGGTTGTTTCTCATCTCGTACATCTAAATTAACATTATTAGGCATCTGTTGGAGGCATCCAAACTACCTGGAATGTCTTGCGAGCACATAAGGATCACAAATAATATTTCCATCGACCTGAGCCCTCTTGCACCCTACCTCTGATTCTCTTCAAGTATTATCATTTCACCAATGAGCCTTTCCCATCACCTATCACCTGGACAACCAGGGTGATAAATATACTAAATGAAAAAAAATTATTTAAACTCCTAGTCCTTTTCCCATATTCGTTGAGCTTTAATGTTAGGACCCTGGTAATGTTAATCAAGGATGTTCACATGCAATTACTTTGGGGATGAATGGAATTTGGGAAGGTTTACCCGCTAGAGAGGGCCTCGATCTAAGAATGAGGATTTGGAAAGGGCCACAGGTCTTATTTGGTGATCCCCCTATCAAAATATTCCCTAGGATGGAGTACAGTCATGCCAGTACAAGGACCCTCAAGGAGAACCTCTGATTCGCTGCCATGATTTCGTCCATCACCAATGTTGTAGGGAGGACTTCCATCCTTATGTCCCTTATTGGATAAAACCACTTTCTTAAGAAGGATTCAAGAAATATGGCATATCAGAAGTTCGGGTCTTGGCATTCATTTACACTAATTCCCCATGATTGATATTCCCCTTCCTCTAGGATACTCCAGTATGATCCGCTTTTCCTCCTCTATGTCACAGTTGGACACCGTCTTCCTTGCCCCGTCGTCCTAATATTCGAGTATTTCCTTAGAAGCAGGATGAACCACGTTGAGTATGGAATGTCCTTCAGAAAGTCCTTGTCCTCCATCCTCTCCTTGTCCAGCACCAACAGATTCTATTTTAAAATGGGAGTCCACAACCTGTATCCACATATATTCTCTATCAGAATAAATTCATCATACTAGTGACCATACAATGGGATGACCCTGATGCATTGGATGTCCCAAAGACTGATACCAACCTCCCTATGGTGAGGATGGAGGTGTTAGTTTCATGGGACCACTGGGTGAACAACTCTGATCCATGTTCTCACTGGCAAAAGAAATGTAACAGCGACGTCCACACTACCACAAACAACACGATGTGTCATAGTTTTTCCCAGAAATGATTGCATGATTCGTGTACCCAATACACCCAAGCCCACTCACTTATGAAATAGCATCAAGACCTCAAGTCCCAGTCCTACAACCATCCTTTAGTCACATCAGTGATGCACTGTCGAATGGTAATTGCGTAATGGGCCAAATATTCCTCGGCAACCGGTTCGCCTCCTGAGAGTGTTCTGTTCCTTGAATTTTGAACATAGGATATCATGTTCTTATTTTCTCTGGAAAGATGGCTATTGTTTGAGATGTTGTATCTGGGAAGATCATATTGATGGGTAACCTATGGCTGCGGTGTCTCAGCTTCGAATCTCCGCACCATTACATCCTCCAAAATTCGGAATACCCATATCGGTAGGTTAACAGATATCAAATAATACTTATGTTCTTGGGTTAGCATGTTGGAGAGAGTATGATTTCTAGATAAAAATTTATGGGAACCATAGACCTCAGGGTTCATGACCATCTTATCCCTCCGAGTAGTGTACATAGCTTCTCTCCCAGCATCACCTTGAACGAAAGATATTTTTTTGGCAATGTCTAATGAATCCCCATTCGAAAAATCCCGCACAACACACGAAAAACACAGGAAATTGAGTGAAAATATGATGTTGAATGAAAAATCATGACAAATGTTGGGGGATTTTGTGAAACAGAGCTCCGATTTCATGTAAAGGCACGATAGATTTTCCGTACACAAGAGCACTAGAGCTTATCGTGTGGGAAATTCTTTATGGACCCTGCAACCCCCGAGGGATTTTATAGGTGTGGGGTGGGTTTTCCGCACACACAAAAATTATTTACATGCATCTAAAGGGTTTTACGCGCACCTACACAAGAAATTACATTTGCCTATCCCTCATAATTTTACCTTCATGCCACCTCACAACTTCGATTCTGAGGGGTGTATTGGTAGAATCTAGATTCACCGATGGCATGGAAAAAAATGTGGGGAAAACAAAGCTGAATTTTGACCAAATGCACTTGTCCGGGAAAGCCATTAAGGCCTTGCAAAAGATCCAATGAGTGCGTATAAAACCACCCCGAGGAATGTAAAATGACGCGTAAATGAATACTTTTATGCACCATGTGTAAAGGTGAGCTTCGCATGGAAATTCACAACACCATGCAGAAATATGCAGGCATCCATCTAATGGAGTGGGTTTTCCGTGCCATCATAGTTCTTCACAGCCTCCGCAGATCCTGATAACTTTTACATTGAACGTCACACCCAATTCTTCATGTATGATGAATACAAACCATCTCCCCTACGTAAAATTCACCCCTTTCATGCACAAATGATGCCTTCTTGGTATGGTATTATCAACGACGGGTCTCCCAGGGGTGTGCTATCATGCAGGAACACTATGGTTTGACCCTCACCGATGTACTTATGTGTTATCCCCCCTTGCATGCAAACCCTTCCAATTTCGTGCAAAACCTTTGTCCCTCTTTGCATGCAATCATCTTTTGTTTGGGGGCACACCTTATTTTCTGTTGAACCCTGCATTTTTCGCACAACAATCCCCTCTGTTTTCATGCAATCACCTCATTCTGTGTGCAATCCCATCTTTATGTGTGTTCCCATTAACATGTGTTTTATGACGCTCTCCCAAAGACCATCATCAGACACCTATTACACAGAAAACACATATGTTAAACAACATTCTCCAATATTTCCTTCTAGGCTTGTACCATGTGATTTCAAGGTCCCCTGGGCTGTACTACATGTTGCGTTTCTTCACCTTATGATTACTCACATAGGAACATTAATGGATATTGCTTCTTCGCATAGCCATGAAAACGTGGGCCCCTCAATTTATCACTCGAAAACACCCCTTACCATGGAATTTCTGGTTCCCTCCCATCACCAAGGGTTATAGCATGCCAGTTATGTATGTCATAGGGGTGTAGAGTGAACCCACCTTGTCTGAGATACAGGACGTTAAACTGTCAAGCTCCATCATCCCTAGCACATTACATTAAACTATGGACTCATCCCATGCATCATATGTGAGGTTATTTATATAACACATTCTCTACGCCCACTCGTCTCCATGGGAGTGAGTTCTTTGTCACAAGGAATGTGATCCTCACTGTTGTATTGCTACCTGTCCGTGGGGAAGGAAAACCAACTTGGGGTAAGCCCCTATCCTTTCTTGCAAGAGGTAGCATTCATGTTCTTCCAATTTTTTATGTTTCCAAGGACCAAATGATATATGGGCACTGGGACATTCATTATCTCATCCCCCTCCTGTTGGGCTTTGTCTCCACCCAGGTCTCCAACCAAGAGAAAGTCCTAATCTTTATCTACTTGGGCCACTAACCGCAGGTAAGCCCCTATTTCTTTTATGGTTCACTAACCACGTGTAAGCCCCGTTACACTTAAAATTAACCCACCTTTCATGATTTTATCATCATGTATAGGCTACCTCTAATTTCTCATACCGAGCATAACTCTCACGGGTTTAGAGTAAGCATTGACCATGACATCTTCTCTGGGCTGCCATAGCGTGTAAACCCTAAACACCTTGTCTAAACAACATGGAAATGGATCCTTTCCAAGGAAAGGTATGTAATAAGACTCCCTATGGTTCAAGCCCATCACATATTGGTCTTTAACCCTTCACATCAGTTCACCAAACCAATCTGAATTACTTGGACATTGTTCCTTTCCATGTCATGGTTTGTAGATGCCTCCCTGAGGATCAAGCCCAACATATATTGGTCCCTACCCCTTCATGTCGATTCACTAAACTATTCTGAACTACATGAACTTTGATCCTTTCCAAGGAAAGGTATATAAGAATCTTCTTTGAGGTTTATTCACAACACCCATCAATCCCGACCACTCCACATAGGTCCACCCCTATTATTCATGACATTAAATTATACGACCCTTTTTGTTCTGTGTGACACTAAATCATCCCCCATTTGACCATAAGTCATTATGACACCCAATAAATGAAAAACAATCACATACAATCCAGCGGTAATCCATTGTCATCCCCTACAAGAAGGTAAGACATCGTAGGATGAACTACGTGGGCTTGATCCAGGTCTTCTAGAAATGGTATGTAAGATGCCTCCTTGAGGTTTAACCACAAACACTAGTAAACATTGATGTCCACCCTATTAGGATCCACATCTTGAGTCCACCCCTTGAGAATTAGACCAAATCTGGGTGTTAACCATGTGTATGCCCCAGTATATCATTAGGTCAATGTCCTCTAATTGCACAATGATTATATACCTCACCCTGAAAATTAGAGACTATGATTCCATACCTCAGGGATACGTAGGAGGAATCCCTAATTCTCAATCCCATCACTAATGTCCCTTTATGGTCTATCACTAGAGCCTATGTGTTTCGGTATGGTCATTCTCTGAGCTGGAGGTTCTACTTTCTCTGTGTCATAGTCAGGCATTCATTCTAACTGGCTTCCTCCTCATCTGTACTGTCGACTCACAAAACTATTTGTACCTTGATTCCTTACCATGGGGATACGTAGAATGTCTCTTCAAAGCTCAATCCCAAGATCACCATCGTTCTTATGGATATTCCACATCAATATCCAACCATTATCAACAACCCATATCCATCCTGATTCATACACAAGACACCACATCCCGGTGATATCATGTCACCCACTTTCTCACTTCTCCCTGCATCAGTGTTCCCTCAAGCGGTTACAACCATCTGATCCACTCCAGTCAAGGATCTGATCAGTCTGATCCTTATCTACTAGATGTTAAACTTGCAGAATTTTTTGTGTTAATCATGGAAAGATGAGTAAAACCATATAGACATACCTCTGGAATATAATTCTCCACATTCAATGTGGGATTCCTCGGGTTTTTTCACTCTCTAGAAGCCCTATCATAAGGGGATGAAACACAAACATGCATGTGTCCCAACGTCCATACACGCCAACGATGTCCAATGTGACTACTCCCTTGACCAAAGGATGCCTCCCTAGCTTGACACCTTGGAATGTCCTAACATAAGCAACATAATTAATTAGATTAAATGAAGACATGGCAATGAGAAGAGTTTCATGAACAACATCTTAATCATTAAGGGAGACCCAGACTAAGTGATGAGTTATAAGGGGGAATCCATTGAAGGAGGAACATACATCCCATCATCCTATTTCGATCAAGGAGAAAATGTCCTTGAACAAATGACAGATGTTGCCCGTCTTTGAAAATAGGGAATATGGGAAACTGTCAGTGCATCCTCTGAAACAGACGGAAGCATACACCAGATAAAGTGTCAGAAATTAATCTGTTATCAGGAAATGGTGTATTGGTGATTTATAGCGATGAATGCAAGAAACAATGTGGTTTTGTTCTTGTGTAGAATGATATTGTTTTTGCATATGCATCAAGGTAGTCAAAACTCAAAGGAGAGAAATATTAATATCATGATCTATAGTTAGTATCTATAATGACTTATCTAATTATTTAGAGGCAATATACCTATAGTAAAATATGTTAGATATATACATATTATAAGATTTTGAAATATTTTTTCTCAATGAAAGAAATCAATATGAAGAAGAGGCGATGGATCGGGCAACTCAAGGATTATAATTTATATTGAAATACTACATAGAGAAGTAAAATTATAGAATAGATGAATATACACAAAAGGATCCTGGAGTTCTAATGAAAATGAGGATTGACAGGGATCCTGAGTAAATGAATAAATAAATTATGTATATGGGAATTATCAAGGAAATCAAAACATCACTACTCTTTCAAATGGTTTCCAAACCATATGTATTGGAATGATTAAAATATTATTTCCCTAATAACGAACATTTCAAAAAATAATAATTTTGTAAATGATGGGAAATTTGTAGACTTTTTATATGAAGCTAACATTTTGAAATTTTCAACATGAATTTATATTCACTCTATACTCGAGCTAAAAATGGATATATTGGATGATTATCATAACTATAGTTTAAAAATATACCAGGTAATCACTATGATGTATAGATATTTTAATTAATATTTTGGTAGGATAATATTAAACGTGAATTTTGCGGATTATGCATCTCAATGTTTTGTTTTTTAATATGTGAGGGATGAATGAAAACATCCCAGAGGTGTCATGAATCTTCTACCTATTACCTCATGAAAATTATATGATATTATGAAGTATTTGTTTCATTTTATTTCCATTTTATTAATGAATGAATAATACAATATGCATAACTATTGATTCAAATACTAAAGCTTCCAATTTTCTCTCCACAGGGAAGGACTTTCCATTGGAGAGACATGCACGAATATATATTAATGTTGTTATAAGACTTCATGGAGAACATGTTTCAATTTTGTTTGATCACTATCCACATATTACATTAAATTAAATAAGTATTCAGATATATTTGGATACAGAGTTTCCTTTCTACTCTACTTATCACTCTAAAACTGGCGGGTATTTAGAGGGAATGATCCAAAAATTAGAATACAATTTAACATTCTACTCACATGACATACATGGTATGTGGGGTTAGTATTTAACTTTGGTAGAAAATTTCAATTATAATAGATTCCATTTAATTCTTAAAATAGAACTATATGATTCATTATATTAATGAGATGTCATACTCCAACTTGTTGGGATGAAGTTGGTGAAAGGAATCTTGTAGAAATAGATAATATTAAAGAGACATCAACAAATGTAATCATTATTTTGGATCATAACAATGTACCTCAGAATAGGAAAAAGATATTTGCTGATAACAAAAGTAAATACTTGGAGATTCATGTGGGAGGTCTTATCTTCTTGAATTTATCTTAATAGAAGGGTGACATAACATTTCACAGGAAACAGAAACTAAGACCAAAATTTGTTGGTCCATTTTAATTTATGGAATGAATTTGAGATTATATTTCCAGATTGAAATTCCACTAAATGTCCCAAATGTTAATGATTTATACCACATATCTTTGTTAAGAAATTACATGCAACACCCAACACATGTTCTCAACATTGAAGAAATAAAATTATAACCTCATTTATCATAGTGTGATGAGTCTTTCAATATTCTAAACACTAGGGAAAAGGCGTTGAGGAATTAGATGACTTGTCTAGTAAAGGTACTTTAGAAAAAACATAAAATTTAAGTAAAAAATTGGGAACCTGGGGGAATTACGATGAATATCTATGAATATCATTTTATATGGTGACTTTTTAGAAATTTCATGTTTTTTAGGAAAAATGGCAGAATGTAACACAACATGATTTTATAGTGTTCTTATTTAATATTAAAAATATTTAATAACTTATGATTCATGAAACACCAAGTAGAAAATCGTTATATACTATTAGATATTAACCTTAGCATTAGAATTGTAATGTTAAAATTAAAAATATTAAATATACAATTATAATAATAACATCTTCAATAAAAGTATAAAAACAAAATTTTTATCTCATTGATGAAAATTTTATATATTTATATCATGGAATAACTAAATAAATTTTATGAAAATATGTTATGGTTTGTGATTTTTGTAAAAAATAAATGATTATTTGTAATTTTAAATTTAATATAATAATTTTAAATTAAATATATTTTCATAAAATATATTTATAAATTAATAGTTAGTTTTATTATGATTATAATAATATTTTGATATCCAATATTTAATTTTTTAGATCGGCGTGAAATCAGTTATAATATTGAAATTAATATTTTCAAATAAATGAGGATTACACATAAAATATAATATTTCTCATATTTAAATAATTATTTATCCGAAAATTGAGTCTATTTATGAAATATACACATTACAAATGGTCAGGGTAATTTTTTTGGACATTTCTAAAACAGTGAATATTTGTGAATAGTGAAATACGATAATTTATTATATTTAACGATATAAAAAATAAATGATTTGATGAGTAAAAGATGATGAATGGATGAGGTAAGCACTCGTTATTCTGAACTCACAATCGATTGATATTTTATTTAGTAAAAATAATCAACAATTTTGATTCTATTGAGCCAAAATAATTGAATAATGAATAAAATAACAATAAAAACTAACCTCTCAACCACATTAAATACCCCCCTCAACAATTCTTCTCCTAAATCCTTTTACTATGTAGATATTTATTATATTATACTGAATTTAAATCATAAATATCCTTTCCACATTTTCTTATTTATGGGCTCACTAAAATATCATAAAAATGTCCCTTAAAGAGGTTCTCATAGAGATTGGAAACAAGTGGTAAAACCTTCCATATCTCACATCAATTTCCTTTCTTTTTGTTATCCTTCCCTCACCTACCCTATCAAAAGTAGCATGTTAAATCAAATATCAACAATATAATATATTTTTATTTTATTACTGTTATATGCACATTCAAATCTATTGCTTCCCTTTTTTCTAAAATTGAATACATCATCTTTGAGGCATCGATTCACGAACTTTGTGGGTGATGATTCCCTATTTTCTAATACCAACAATCATATAGATAATAAATAAATTATATTGGCTAAAAAATATTTAATATGGTTTATTAAAAATTCATTATTGTTCTTGAACCATCATATATAGATAATATTAATTAATAAAATAAAACTATTGCATAATGATTGAAAAAACACTAAAATAATCAAAATAGTTATCATTATCATTTTATCTAATGAAATATCCTCATAATTGGAAATATAATGAAATATAAGACCATTTAATATTGTTTATTTTTATTAATGACATATAATTTCAATTTTTATAACTATCCTTATGTTACATGATCTTTCATACATGCATTATAGTGAACCAAAAATGAAAATTAGTGAAAAAAACACTCCCAAAGGAAGAAATTTAATCTTATTACTAATAAAAAAGGATATCAATCAGATTAATAAAATTAAAATAAATAAATTAAATTTTTAATATCTTCTTAACTAAATTATTAAGGATTCTAATTTCATTATTCAGTACATTATGTGGGAGAGTAGAACACTTGTAGATATAATGTACTAGTTTGTTCCCGAACCGTCATTTTTTTATTCAGATCACTCTTTCTCTCTCTTTACCCCAATTTAATTCGTAATACATCTTATGTACTAATAATAAATTCTGTGTGTATGTGTGAAAATGTAAATTTCATAATTCTTCTTTAATTTTTAGGGGAATTCATATTTTATAAGGTTCCCTTTTCAATTTAACATGATTATAAATCCATATTAAAGGTAACTTCTTAAATTCTCATCAATTTTCAAGTACACTCGATAATTTATTTTAATAACCCAATTTTTTTTTATAAAAATCACAATTTTAAATCCTTAATGAAAATATTTTCTCATTTATAGTTTTATGAAAACAAATATTCCTTTTTACCCATTAAAATAATCTTTTATACCTTCCCTTAAAATGTACAAATGTGACAGATTTATAAAGATTAATAAAAACTATTTTAACATGTTCTCATTTGTATTCAATAGAAATTATCATTTTATATTCAAATTTTCCCATTTTGAATTTTCATGTGTGATTTAACTCTATTCATCAATGGACACTATTACGATATAATGATTTTTTAGATCATTTGACATGCTTACGATATACACTTCTATCCATTAGTAATACTTCTGTTAATTTCTTTTTCTTACGTTTGGTTGATTCCATGTAACATAATTTAATGCATTGGTTATGATCATTTTGACTGGGGTTTTACAATATTGATAAAAAAAATTATATTACTATAGATAGTTGATGACTATGTTTACTGATTATGGAAATTATTTACATATCATGTGTTAAGTTCAATATAAATGTATATGTTGATTATGTAATAGTATTTAATGTTATTCTCCCTAACTAATTATTTTTGTTTTTTTCTACTGGTTTTCACCCTTATTGATAATGTCATCTCACACGTTTATTATGTTTTAATTTGACAAGGAATTTGAATATATATATTATGATTAACATATAGAGATAATCTAGGATAATTGGGATGTTTCCAATAGAACTTATATGTGGTATTTATTTTCATGTTGTAATGGAAAACATATGTCTGTATCTATTTTACAAAGATACTAAAATATTTGGTACATTGGTATGTGATTTCTTGTTCAAAGTTCTACTTTACTAATTCAATGAACTGGATCTGGGATACTTGGATCGGGGACTTTACACTCTTTTTGAACTCACTATTTAGATGGATTAAAAAATAAAAGTCAAAAGTATTAAAATTAAGTCACACTGATAGAATAAATATTATCATATCAAAAAACTAAATATAATAATAGTGATATATTAAATATCATCATATAAATAGATGTGATATCATTATAGTGATATATTATATTTATTCATAATGATATATTAGATAAATTCATGCTGATAGAATGCATATCTTCAAAATAATGGACAAGAAATTCTATCAATCTAATAGACCAGAAATATATAAGTTTGATATATTGGACATCTATATATACAATGAATTCGACATATATTGTTTTTATGTTTTAGTAATATATGAAAATTTTATATTTTATTAGTTATCATATATTTATATGTTTGGAATAATGAGTTTAAAAAATATAAAAAATTAATATATATATATATATATATAAACCTTGTAAAAAAATTATGATTTTATTTTGATGTTTAAAACTAAGGATAGAAAGGGTATAATGTGAAATTTTGACTCAACAGTCTTACAAAATAACAACATAGGGCCCACAACATGTAAAACTCATGTCATTACATTTATCAATAGAAATTAACAGTTCTTGATATTTATAAATTAATACAACATTCTAAAACCCCTTTCAATGGCATGGTTATCATACATAAGAGTTTATATTAATATTTGATGGCCACCACCAGGAATATATTAACCAGTATATTGATTTTTCATAATGGAAATAACACATTCATATAAATGGGTTCCCCTATAATTAATTAACAGGGATATGTTATCCTACCAATCGAAATTTTTAGAAGATATCTTCTTTCACCGTGATGTGACTTCTTTATAACAGACAACATTTTTAACTATTATTGGAAACCATCCATATTTTAATACATATACATAAGTATCCAATTTCACATTAATTTAATAACTATGTGTGGTACTTTTTTATTTTATTATTTCTAGAAACTTATTGTCATATGATCCCACTTGGTCAGGGTCTGATTATTGATCAACTACCCCTAAAATATTCAACCACATCCAATCATGATGTGATGTTTCTTTCCACAGTGTGACCTATAATATGCTCAAAAAATAAAGAACTATAAAATACTAAAAATCATCAATAGTGTAAAAATAATGTTATTTATAAATAAAATACATAAATAATTAAATCAATGAAGATGGGTGAGTATAAGGAATGAAATTCTACCTTCTTATCATGGATCTGTGTGGTCATTTCAACAAAATAATAATTTTTTTAATAGGGACTCAATATTTGGAATAACCTATGAAATATCATTCATTAATGTTATAAAACATTAATATTGGATTTACTAAGGTTTTTTCATTGGAATGTCAACTTGGAAAATCTAATAGTACCAAACACTACACTGGTCTACTAAATATTCATGTAATTTATTTCTAAATAATTAAAATGTATAAAAAGGTAAACATAAATTTAAAACATTCATATTACGAGATTGGATCATCTTCTATTGAAACCAGAAATGAATTATTATGTGTATGTTCAAATCATTTATCATTTTTATGAAACATCGTTTATTAGTAATATTCATATAATTTTAAATAAAAAAATCATAATGGTCATGGATTAATGACCCTAAAATGTATATTATTTTTTACTATAATACAAACATAAAATGAACAATATTAGTCATTATTTAATAAACATAAATGGTAGATCAAATATCATTATATAATGAATGTAAAATTTGAGATATTGCTTATTATATGGAATAAAATAATAATATATAAAAATATGGGGTTTTATTCACTGAATTAGGATATTCTAGAATCTATCATTTTTGGGATAGTTATTATATCAAGAATATCATCCTCTACACATCCCAAAAACCATCTTTAATAACATAAAATTAAAATGTTCATTACTAAAGGAAAATCAATTGTTAAATAATTAATGAGTTAGAAATAATGAATGATTTAAAATTTACCATATATAGAGTAATTTTATAAATATAATTGTTAATTAAATAGATTCTTAATATACTAAAGAATATTACTATATAGTTGTATTTCATGAGAATGAATGAAATATATTATAGGGTATTCCATTTGAATTGTATCTCAATTTTAGAAAGTTTTGATCACCAATCATCTTGGTTATTTCATATATATCCTATGAGACTGACCAAATTTACACGTGATGGGGAAACCATTAGAAACCCTAATAATAAGACTTTTTTGGCTTCTCCATGTGGATAAGTAGTTTCATTCTAGGAGTTAGTCCATAACAATGAAGATTATTAATGAAAATAAGATGTAACACCCTTAAATGTTGTAAGGATTTTATACTATTGATAATTTTTTATAGAATGAGACTATGATAGAGATATTTGACATTACTACTGAGCATGGTCCTAATATGTTGAATATCCATTTTTATATTGGATGAGGGATTCATAAAATGATATATTTATGGGTATGATTCATGAATAACTAGATAATTTATCTGGAAGGAAAACATAAATTATAATATATTAATTTTTTCTTAACACCTTAAGGGTATATAAATCATAATATTTTTTAAATATTTTATAGGAATATATAATTATAATTGAATACATAGTTTAATATATCTATTAACATTTATTTTCTCCATTAGTATAAAAACCATTTTCTCAATAAGAAGGCCTTCAATAATTTCATTAATATTAGATAAATTTTCTTTCACTAAATATAATTACTTATGTCATAAAATGTTCTATAATTATAGATAATAACCTAGTGTAAGGTTTTAGATTTTGAATATTCTTATCAATAGGTTTCTTAAGTAGTGGATAGTTTTAGTGGCCCTATAATGAGGTTCGATGTGTAATATAGGTTTGTTGAGAGGTAGGGTAGTTGGTGTACTTTTCTTCATTCTCTCTACCAAGAGGAATAAAATATATAGTATATATGTAATAAGAAATAATATTTTATGGTGGGTAAAATGTAATTAATATAGTAAGTTATATATTTATCATTATTTATAATTTTTTTGCATATAGAATGAAGTGACATAATATTTTATTAGACACTTTGATCTTGTATATATGATAGAGGAGGTCAACATTGTGACTGTCTATAAACATCATATATATATGGTAATTATGGTAGGTAGGTTAGTGTAGATCTTATTAATATGAAGAAAATAATTTCACATCAGTTATTCATCATGTAAGAGTTATTTGTATATTCCTGATATCATTTTTTGAGATGATTTTAATCTATATAAATTTGATATTATCTATTGTTTGGGGTTATATATTGAGAAATAATACCCATTGTTATCCTCATTCTAATATCGGCGCCTAAAAATATTTTATTTCAAAAATCCATGTGTTTAATATTTTGTTAAACATGGAAATTGTATGGTAATTTATATGATTAACACTCCACTAGGAAATGTTATAAGATCAAAATTGTAATATCCAACTAGTTCAATAGCGCTTCTAAAATCCCATGATTTCTATATATATATATTCTTTTTAAATTTTATATTTTTAATCACAAAAACATATATTAAAATTATGATACATTAATAAAATATTTGGATTATATTTAAAAAAAATATTCGGAACCGATATATTATCAATTGTATTGTTTTTATTTCAATTGTAATATTTTTATAAAATACTGTTGAAAACACTAAATGATTGATAAAAACATTTGTTTATAATAAGGTTTAATTAGTATATTGTGAATTTTCATGTAAATGTTAAATATATTTTTTTATTAATATAATTATATAAAATTAACATTATTTTTTAATTCAAAATACAAAATCAGTACAGTATAAATTTTTTATATTTTAAAAATATTAAAATATTATATGAAGATTAAAAATACTTTATTTTCAGTGATATTATCTCAATTTATTATATTTTCATAACATAATAATGAACGATTATTTATAAAATAATTTTTCAAAATAATGTATTAATTTATATTCAATATATCACTTTCAAAAACCCATATTTTTCATTATTTAATGTAAGGAATATTTTTTATAGTTTTTTTCAATATAGAATAAGATTTAATTAAGAAGAAATTTTTTTCTTATTTATAAACATTATTATATGAAATATATGATAAATTTATCTATATCACAACAATGTTTTTATTGAAGGATACCCATATACTATTAAGAAGGAAATAATTACCTTGATTAAAAATTAACTAAGACAAAAATAGTGTTTAAATGTATTATCTAATGTTTCTCGAATTTCAATATGGTTATATGACCAATAGATCCTACAGATACCATTTTTCGTTTTAAATTCATTACCACATATCTCACCAAACATACACCACCTACTTTTTATGATCATCCATTATTACACCTTATATGAAATTTCGTGAAAATGAAATTTCCATTTTCATTAGTTAGATTATAAAACCAATGAAACCCCGCCTATACCTGGCATCATATTAAAATTTATCTTTATACTATTACCTAAATAATATTTCTATTAATTCATTAAAATAAATCAATCCCCGGGAAAAAAAAATTACATAACTCCTCATTTTTCAATAATAATTCCACAAAAATATTTAATATCTCGATGAATGTATAACATATTTATTAAACATTATTTCTCATTAATTATTTATCATACCTCCTATAATATAATATATCAATAATATTATGATAATAATAGTTTATCTATATGATTGTGTGTTATTATTGTAATGGAATATCCTTTTTGTTGCAACCTATAAAATCATTCATAAAATATAAACCTCTTCATGTATTTGTATGGACTACTTCCTATATCTATGATTTTTCCAGTATTTCTAACCACATTTCATTTAAGGTAAGAAATGATTTATTAAAATAATAAGAAAAATAAATTGTTATTAATCGGAAATAATAATCAATTTTATGTTCTCCAAATGAAAATCATTAAATAAAATGAAATTGTCAGCTCTATATTGGTGAAAATTATTATATCCAGAGATTTTATTTTTCATTTTATCCATTAATAAATGAAAATAAGTTTAATTAAGATGTATAAAAATTATATTTTAGATATTATTTTAATCATAGTTGTTGTAAATATAATTTAATAATAATAGTAACCATTTTTAACAGGCTAAGAGATTCACAAAAAAACTACCATACAACCATGATTAAACGACATATATTGAAATTATTAAATAAGTGATTAAATTATTTCAATAAATAAGAACCAAGAAAATGATGAAAATTAATAATTTTACTTATAATTTTTTAAGGAACTAGTTAAATGTTACAGTAAATTAATTAAAAGTAAAAAATTTCATTTGGATGTAAAGGTAAGAGATCATCTGAACCAACTCTGTTTCCTTTTTGTTACAAATTCTCTTTACCTCTCCATATTTTACTTTATAATCTTGTTAATTAAAATAAATATATTGTATATACGATTCCACATTACATATATAAAAATTTTATATTAAATGTATTTTTTTATGCATGTACATTTTTAATTATCATTTGATGTTTTTTCTGTTATGATAACATGAATATTAACAAAACATCTCATTATCTAAAGTCATGAAAATTATATACACTATAAAATTATTTTACCTTGAATGATTAAATAAAACCCATATTAAATTCCTAAAAATTGATTTTAGGTTAATAATGTGTTAAATAACACTGATTCCCTTATTCTTAATTAAATGTTTCTTCTCTATTTTTTGAAAGAATTACCTAAGTGCTTATTTATATTATTAAATATTTGAATTTTATGAAAAATTATTTTCATTAATGGATACACTTTTTCAACAACTATGATTATTTTTAAATTATTATTGTTCAAAATGATTTATTACTTTATTCTCATCAGAATCCATATGGCATAGATTCTGATTATTTCGTATTGAAAAGTTGTGAAACAAACTTTTTTCTCATAGGGATTGTCATGGAAATGATTAATGTTAGTTCTATATCTCTATATATATAACCCTTAAGGATATATGAATAATAATGGTTGTTTGACTATATTGTAATGGATATGGCCATTGTAGTCCCCTAATGCATTTTCTAATGTTGTTTTCTCATGATAACATATGTATAGCCTTGGGATAAATCATATAATATGATAATGAACCAGGGATTAATCCATGGAATATTACGATATCCTTAGGAGTAATTTTTTGGAAATTGAAAATGGATATTAATGTAATTTTTGAAATATGATGTTTCCCATGGATTTAGACCTATCATATGATCATTATGGACTATGGAGTAAGCATTTGGGTTTTCTTATGAATTCTTGACTATAATATGGCAACATATTTTTGATTCCATGATATTATGATATAATTTACATTTGAAATGTTTTCATGATTTTTATAATTATCATTATGATATCACATTATTCCACATGAATGAAATTTTTTCATTATTTCATTTTTTATTCCCTCACTGGGGTTTTTATCTCACCCTTTATATTATGTATTTCCCCATATTATGCAATTCAATTTAAGATACTTATATATATAGGATCACCATTTTTATTTTCCAATAATTTTATCATGTTTGTAATTTTCTTTTTGTATATAATCATCAAAATATAGTATAAATTTTTCAAATTAGGGTGTAATTTATAAAACTGTATTTTGTGAATCATTAAATTAAATTTTTATAATTTTTTGGAAATTATAGTTGGTATGATACAAGTTTAATGATTTTTAGATATTTGTATTGTATGAAAATAGTGTAAACACTCAAGATAATACTTAACCTAGAATAAAATGTAAAAGTCATTATATGGTAAAATTATGTAGTTTCTTCACAAAATTATATATATAGATACTATAAAAGGATGTGGTTTTGTCAAGGATGGATATAGAGGTAATGACCCCAAACTGATTTTGTTTGTTATATTTCATCCATCATTCCAATTCATGGTGAACGATCACATACCTCAAACATTGTTCCAGACTCTTAGGGGACATTCCTTGGAAATTTCAAATGTTATTTTCAAAATAATATGAGTGATTTGAATGTATTATTAATGAATTTATAGTTGATGTTGGATTATTATCCA
Source organism: Viscum album (assembly GCA_963277665.1). NCBI lineage: Eukaryota > Viridiplantae > Streptophyta > Magnoliopsida > Santalales > Viscaceae > Viscum > Viscum album. The sequence goes on along the minus strand of OY728129.1, from coordinate 605,987,692 downwards.
AATAAGTTATTTTAATTAATGATAGGTCACTATTAGTTCATAATAATTCCATTTAAACATACAAATGATCTATAAATATTCATGAACTTACTAAATATAGTCTTTAGTGTTTACATTTATAAAATTATGGATGTTCATAAGGATGATACTCTAATATAATCAAAAACACAAGGAGGAGCATGATGATATTTTTAATATTATAATAAATACATTAAATAATAATATTATATATTTAATGTATAGTAAATTAGTGTTTTTAGTAAGATAAAGTATCACTCTTGTTTCATGTTATCACAAGTGAAGTTACATATTCAGCCCCATCCATGATAAAGGTAAATGTGGAATTTACAAAATTAATATATATTATAGAATTCTATATTATCCTAAAATTAGCTAGGTATTATAAGAAATTTATAATTAATTTCGTATGATTTTCAATCCTACTGACTAAGATAACTAAGAAATGATAGAATAAAAATGATAATGATGAATGAGAGGAAATAGTAAAGGATATAAATAAGGGGCTAATTATAGTAATCATTCTCACACCACCTTCGACTTGTAATGAAATAATTAATATTTTTGATTCTACATTGATGCATTTTTTGTAGTATATTCATTCCTAATGATTGATTAATTTTATATTCCTAAAAATAGTTAAGATTTTCATTCATAAAAATATATTCCACCTGATTTAGAGATAGAAAAATAATCATCAAATTAGATTTTCGGATGCATTACCTATATTGGTAAAAGTGTGAAATATATATGGATCAAAAAGTATAAATTGTATATTCACATAGAGGTAGATAAAAATTAATTAATTTATATTGTTAGACAAGATCAATGATAATAATTTTCTAATCCACTACAATCATGTGACATAGAAGAATATGGTAAATTCTCTATAAACAATTTACTCTATAACATTATCCATGATGAGGATAAAAATTGATCTGATCTTTCTAGATAAGAAAAACAAAGACATGGTAATCATGAATATTGAAAAATTAACAATAATTTGTAAAATGAATTCTGAAAAATATCTATGTGGGAATATTAAAAAATAATGACAGTATTGTTTGAAGATATATAAGAGGAATGATTTTAAGAGATGGAAAAACCATTGAGATCATGTTTTTGGAAGAAAGAGTTGTTAGATAAAAGAATTTAATATGATTTCCATGTTATATAGAGATAAATAGAGAGTTTTTTAGTTGTCTTAATGTCATAATATTATCAATTTCCTAGGAAACAGTTGGATGTATGGCAATATTTGATAACACTATTGGTAGAAAAATATAAATAAATAGATTTCAAAATATACATCAAAATTCATAGGGTTTCCGAAGGTGAATCTTGAGTGGAAAATACCTAAAAGGATGATAAATATATTATAATGTACTATAAAAAATTTGAGGTATAACTATGTAATTTTTCACCAGTCTTCCAAACACATCACAGGGGAACAACGTGAACTGTTTGGTGGTGGACCATCTAAAAATACTGGATTATTCATTTTAATTAAAAATGCTTCTCGTTCAATTAATTTGAAATGTTAGACATTAATGATATTTCGATATTTCATAGAGATACAATATAGATCTTACATGATCAATATATGATTTTTACCTCTATGATTAGGGAGAGAAATTAACATGAACAAAAGATAGAGTTGAACTTCAATATGACATTTAATACCAATAATGATGGAAAATATGAAACAACTATCCAGAAAAATGGGGATATGTTTATCTCTTAGTATATAGTCTTCAAGGGATACATTCACCAACATATTCTATAGGTTATATTCTTTTAAAACTATATTTTCCACTCCAGAATTCAAATATTCTAATATGAATCCAACTATGTGAAGAGATGAATAACAACATTAGGTTGTGTTTGGGTTTTTGAAATGATTGTTTTGATATGAGATGGTTTAAGTAATCGTAAAATAGTTATGATTAATAAAAACCAAATAAAATAGTATAAAATTTGACTAAAATGTTTTGATGACCAACATATATATTCCATGTTGTTTCAAATCGATGAAAAATTACTTCTATTTTTAATTACCTTGAATATTTTTTTTGAATTTTGAAAATTAGGGTATGTTATATCCTTTGTAAATTGGCCCATATGATATTCATGAAATCATCACAGCACCATCATATTGACTAAAACATCTTATAAACCAGATAAACACACATGATAGGTTCCACACATCCCTTTAAAGGAAGAAAATACAATACACCTCAAATGTATTTAGTCTATAGGTAATGGAACTAGAGGTTAATATCATTAATGAGGAACAACCTATAGATATAACAGTTTGAAGTGAAATTTTTCGGTTAAAAAATAAAACTCACCATTTCAATGTGCATTAGTGAAACAATACGATTTATGACCCAACATGGTAACCTGAAGATACAATTAAATAAAAGTACCCGCATCTATTTTCACCTTATTTTATTGTAATTAATTTTTCAAGTTGAGTTGTCATAATGGAGAAGAACATTGAGTCATTGGATTTTTGTATATATGTTCCCAAAAAATGAAATTAATTTCAACAAAAATATTAAAATAAGAATTATGGTAAATTAATATATTATTTACATTATCGTCAAAAATATATTATGTTTCAATATACGATCTAATATTATGAAATTCCTTAAATTGGAATGTCTTTTTTAAGTGATTTTAAAAAACAATAAATGATTAAAAATAATGGTTTATAAAATTATTTTATCAATGTACTGTTAATATTCAATTAAATGTTAAATGTAAAAAAAATATATATATATTAAGTCAAAATATACATACTTTTTTAATTTACAATTCCAAAATCATTATAGTATTCATTTATGTGATTCATATAAATTATATAACATTATATAAATAAAAAAATACATTTTATAGAAAATTTTATTGATAATTAAACTTTTAAAATATCATAATAATGTGATGAAAATTTATATGTTAAATTATAAATTTTTATTTAATATATAATGTTCCGAAATCCAAGAGAAACCATTTTTAAAAAAAGAAATATTGTTTCATGATAGTTTTTTGATACGTTATATGTTTTTATTTAAAAGTAAATATTATATTATTGAGAAATATAATTAGATTTAATTAAGCATAATTGTGGATTAATCACACTTATATGTGGTAGGATGGGACAAATTTATTCTTAGTAAAAAATTTCTTACAGTAAATTAAATTTAATGGAGACTAATTTATTTTAAAATGAAAAATATATTTTGAATTGAATTTATATAATTTTAATTTATATAAATAACTTGTATGACAGCTTTATTGGGTTTTTAATTCTTACCCACATGTCTCACAAAGAAGACCACAACTAAATTATCAAAATTTCAAGAACATTCACCCTTACTTACTAATTAAATTCTTTCTTAGGGAAAATGGAATTGTCATAAACTATAAAAGAGATAAATTTAACACCATTAACTCATGAAATACAAATATAATTACACACGAAAATCTAAAAAAATTACTTATACTATATTCCACTTACGCTGCATCCATCCCCTGGTCACCATAATATACTGTAACTCCTTAATTTTCAAAAATAGTTCCAATATAATTATCACAGTTTCGACAAAGGGATCACATCCTTCATGATCTATTATCAACATTATTTGTTTATTATATAACCTATAACTTATTATATACACAATATCACAATAAAAATAATATTATTTATATTTTTGGATGTTATTAAAAAGTATAATCCCCAATTATTCTATCCTGTAAAACTCCTAGAAAATAAAAATATTATCATCTGTATGTGCTGATGACAGCCTCTATGAATGATGTGGATGATTCTTCATAATAACTTTTCAGGGATAGTTATTTTTTTACACTAAAAATATATATATTTATCTATAAAATCAATATTTTATTTTCAAGGATAAATCATTTTAGTTTTTACAACCATCTAATTTTTAAAAGAAGAGAGTTCTTTTGTTTGTATATGTGCAGCTTATGACATCCATATGTTGATACATTTTCTAAAATAACAATAATAATAAATGGAATATAAAATTAATTTTATCTATTTAAATATTATTTAATACACTTCTTAAATCATGTAAATCTGTAAAATATTTTAAAAATGTTCATAACCACGATCATCATGCCATGAAATCCATGTAAAAATATACAAATACTCAATGGGTGACCACAAATATATAAATGAATTAATAAATGGGAAACTAGTGAAAATAATTGGACCATAGGAAACTAATTTCACATGAATAAGGTTATTATTAATGTTTTAATGAAATATATTTTAATTACATAGTATGTTTTGTACAATAAAATAATGCATTAACAACGGGAAAAAAATTTATTTGTGATGGGTCAGTGGGCCCACCACGAATAACTATTATTCGCAATTGCGGGGGGGGGGGGGGGGTGACGCAAATGGTTTGGCATGAAATGCACACCAAAATATGAACAAGTGTATTTACAATGTATTTATATAACTATAGAAATTTTCCAGTGGTGGTTCTTTGCATTTTTTACGGGATACTTGTCCCTCCGCAAATACTCTGTCGGCAGGTATCCATTTTGCGACGACGTGTGCCACATATAACTGTTTAATGGAAAACTATAATTCATGAGGGAAGAGGGAATTTGTCACGGGCCCCGTCGCAAATAATCTGACATATATATATATTATAATCAGTTTTCCTCCGAAACAACTCCCTTCTCATTTTCTCTATTTATCCTTTTGGGAAACATTTCTTCTAAAACTTTTCATATTTTCAACATTTAAATCGCATCATAATCTATGAATTTTATATTCTGAAAGCTTCAGTTAAAACATATTTATCTATTTTTTTATTGATTAGTTATTTTATTTTATTTTAAATTATTTTTAATTTTTGTTAATTATATATATTTTAATTAATAAGAAATATTAGATATTTATTTTTTCAGAATTTATTTTTCTAATTAATTATGTCTATGTTTTAATTAGTAATAAATAGAAATAATTAGTAATATACTAAAATAATTAGTAATAAATAGAAATAATTATTATTAAATTGGAATAATTTGTCTGAAATTACAATAATTTGTTATAAATTGTATTAAATAATAATAATTATAAATATTTAGTAATAATGATTAATAATTGGTAATAATTAGTATTAATTATCAATAATTAAAAATAATTAGTAATAATTATGAATAATTAGTAATAAATAATAACTATTAGTATTAATTATGAATAATTAGTAATGATTAGAAATAATCAGTAATAATTAGTATTAATAATCAATAATTAGTATCAATTAGTAATAATTAGTAATAATAATCCATTATTAGTATTAATTAGTATTAACTACTATTAATTAGAATTAATTCGTATTAATTCTTAATAAATTGAAATAATTAGTAATAAATTGTAGTAATTTGCAATAAATTATAATAATTAGTAAAAAATTGAAATAATTAGGAAAGAATTGTAATAATATAGCATCCCGAGCCTTTTTCATAAAACATTAAATGATTTTAAACATAATTAATCATGAGAGTACAAACCAAGGATCGTTAAGTCTAGTGTCTTGGAAGACTATGTACATATAACATAAAATATTGGACTAAAAATGTCTTTTATTTAATCTCCATAAAAATATTCTAACATCCTTTGAGTTCTTACATCTGCATAGGGTACCCTGGGAAACACATGAACAAAGGGATGAGCTAAAAATCCTAGTAAGGGAATGAATATAAGGATACATCTCAAGCACATGAGTTTAGAGGCATGACATAATGATATCCAAAGCATGAAACTTACGAAATCATTTAATATAAGAATGGGACCATATAAACATGGATTCATATAAATGTGGCAGAATCATAAATCATATCATTAGTATGGGTCAAGGCTAACCTCCAATCCCATTTCCAATTTTAGTACGGGCCAAGGCTAACCGCCAATCCCGTTTCACATCACATCTCATGAGACTTATCCTTACCCAATCCATTGGAGCGCTATCAGGGCGCACCCATCTCAATATATTCATGAATATTTTTTCAACATAAATAATCTTTCCACATAAATAATCATACATAATCAATCCATACATAAACATAAGGGTACCCATGGAAATATATGGGTACCACAATCATGACACCAAACATATCCAATGGGTGTATCACGAAAGTGTCCTTGAAAGGAAAGTATTAGAACATACATGGAAATTAATAGGGTAATATAGGAATATAACATGGTAATTGGTGTCAAATATAAATGACACAATACAAAAATTTATTTTAGAAACATTAGCATTAAAACATTTTTGTGTTGTCATATGGAAAACATTCTAGTGTTTTTCAAATAGAAAAGAGGACATACTTTCATATAAAAGATGAATTGAAACAAGATTTTTTTTCATAATAAAAATATTTATTTTATAAATAAAATGGTGTTTTAAAACATAGGATATAGTGCACTTGAAATTTGGGTAAAAAATTTCGGAAGTCCCCTTAAAACTGGTTTGCTTATCGAAAAGTTCTAAGAAGGGAATCTTTCAAAATCACATATATCCCCGAAAGAATGTGATGAAATGGTCTTGATATAATAATCTTGTACAAATAACCATATGTCATAATACTCACATAAATAGATAGATAACACCATTTTTTTATGAAATATAAGGCAACCTGAAAGAACAAAGAAGGTTCGGGTAGAATTCGTTATGATTTTATTGGCATGGTGTCGGGTGTGACCAAGATGGATTGATGAGAGAGAAATGGGGTTTCTCACCACTTATAAAACCATAAGGAAATATGGAGGATGTTCTTAAAAATACCCAATAATTTTCTAGTACACTTAAAATGGAAAATTATAGAGGACAATCTTGACTAAGATAGAAAAGGGGAGGATCCCTTACCTTAAATCTGTTGGTGTTCTCCACTTGTTATAAATGACATGAATAAACAAATTAAGATTATTATTTAATAATTCCTAAACCTCTTCTATATGTAATGTATTTATTATAACCCTTTATATTTCATTAAAATCCTTTATTATTAGTTATAATGTTCAATTCCATTGTTCGGGCTCGTTTGTTTACATGGATTTAAAAGATCGGTTCACTAATATTCAAGTTTGGATTATATGCAAGTTGAAAGTGTTTTTCTAGAATTTAAGCTATATTCCTTAGTTCATATCCATGGGATTACAAAGTTTTAGTTTTAAATTAGGTTACTTAGATTGAATTCGAATTATTATATATATACCCATAGTGATAACCATTTTTGTTGATTAGTGGATTTGATTACAAAGAAATTTTTTTGATTTATAACTTAATTCCATTTGTACCAAATTATTCAAAAAACCAAAAATATAATATATTAAATATATAATAATCTGGTTCAACCATAAAACAAATGGTTTCATGACCAGAATTAAAAATAATAATAGAAATTGATAAACTGTTGTCTTTGAATGTGTTAAATTAGCACATCTCAAACAGTGCTTTCATTTCTTTCAAATAAAAGTGTAGGGAAAAGGGATAAGATAATGAAATATATACCACTAGCATGAATAAATTCCAGTGAATTTATGTTACTGGATTTTTCATACTATTATAGTTATGTTAGGTGAGGAAATAAATAAAAAGAAAAGTACTTAAAAGAAAAAAAAGAAATTTTGGAAGAGAATTTTACCTCTTGAGACTTCCTCCTTTTACAACCTCTTAAAGAGAGAGTTTTAGGTATTTTGAGGAGGATAAGAGCTTTTGAATGTGGGGGAGGACCTTCGGGAGAGATTTGGCCTGAAATTATAGAAGTCTTGGAGCTTGAGAGGAGTGGAGAGAAGAGGGACTTAAGGGGGGTGTTTATAGTGGAGGAGAGGAGGGATTTCATGATATTATAATCCTTAATTTATTATTTCATCACAAGACAAAGAATAGTAAGTATTCCATGACCAAGAATAGTAATTGGGTCATGTGAATTTGAACCAAGTGTGCTTACATCAGAATAACATCATCAATGACTCAATTAATCCATTATTTAGCGATTATTGTGAATTATCTGATTCTAAAATTCATAAAAAATTCAAGTATTTCAGAAAAATCCCAAAAATTTACCCTAACCATTTTTCAATGTGTAGAATCCAAAAATAATTTCCATTTTTCAAAAATAATTTTCTACATATTATTATTTTTATATTTTATTCAAATAATCATTTATTATCAAAAACCAGATTTAAAACATGCATTAACTCATTCTAAAACAGAGGTATATTGTACTTAAAAATTGAATATTTTTTTTATACTATCATAGGTGAGGTTTCTATTCATTAGGGTATATAACTATTCCTAAGGTTATGTTACTATTCATTAGGGTAGGTTACTATTCACCAAAAATTATTTTTGTTTTATTAGACTCCAAAAAACATCTTCAACACAACCGTGTATGTCAGATTATCAAAATTCCAAACACAGAAGTGACAAATATATGTTTAAAGTTCACTTATCAATTAGTAGTTAATTATTATGTGATTTTATGCTATATTTATAATAAGTGAATTTACATTAAAAACATTGGGTCATTACATTCTTCCCCACTTAAGAAATTTCACCCTCGAAATTTCATTTTACATTCTAGGCCACAAACAGATGTGGGTACTTTTCCTTATTTGATTCCTCCAGTTCCCATGCTGCTTCCTCAAACTTATGGTTCCTCCACAACACTTTGACAAGATGGGTTGTCTTGTTGCATAGAACCTTATCTCTCCGATCCAGAATCTTTACTGGCTGCTCCCCATAAGAGAGGTTATCTTTCAACTACACCACCTCTAAGTTTTGTACATGTGAGGGATCAGGTATGTACTTCCTCAAGAGTGATACGTGGAAAACATCATGAACTCGAGCCATATTTGGTGGAAGGGGAAGCCAGTTGGCCACATCTCTTATGCGGTCATGGATCTCAAAGGGGAAAATATACCTTGGGTGTAGCTTCCCTTTCTTCCTAAATCGCACGACTCTCTTCCATGGAGATATGTGAAGGAAGAATTTATATCCGACGTCAAACTCCAAGTCCCTTTGATGGTTGTCATCATACCTCTTTTCCTGACATTGATCAACTTTGATGTTTTTCTTGATGACTTGAACCTTTTTTGTCATCACTTGGAATAGATCAGGTCCTAGTAGCTTTCTTTCTCCAACTTCATCCGAAAAGGTTGGAGTTCTACATATCTTTCCATATAGAGCTTCATATAGAGCCATATGAATACTCGAGTGGAAGATATTGTTGTATGAGAACTCAACCAATGGGAGATGCAGATCCCAACCACCTTTGAATTCAAGAGAGCAAGCACTTATCATATCTTCAAACGTCTAAATAGTCCTTTCATATTGGCCATCAATGTGGGGGTGATAGGTCATACTTAAATTTAATTCAGTAATCAATGCATATTGAAGAATCCTCCAAAATTTATATTTTAACCTTGTATCATGGTCAAAGAAAATTAAGACTGGAACACCATGCAGTCTCACCACTTCCTTCAAATATAACATTGCAAGTTTCTCAAGAGAGAGATATTCCCAAATATAGATGAAATGAGATGACTTGGTGAGTCGGTCAACCACAAACCATATCACATTATTTCCCTTCGACGTCTTCGGGAGACCCGTGAAAAAGTCCATTGTAACGTTTTCCCATTTCCACATGGGTATACGCAATGGTTGCATCATACCTTTGGAATTTTTTCACTCAGATTTAGCATGCTGACATATGAAGTACCTTGATATATATTCTGAAATCTCCTTCTTCATGTTATCCCACTATAAGTTTTCTTGGAGATCACGATACATTTTGGTTCTCCCGGGATGGATATAGAAGGTAGAGCTATGTGCATCATTCAATAGCTCCTTCATTATCTCTGGATCATATGGTACACATAATCATGTCCCAAATCATACAACTCATTCCTCATCAATTTTGAAATCAGAGGATTTCCCATTTTTAATAGCTTCGACCCTTTTCCTAATTTCCACATCCTTTCTTTGAGCAACCTTTATTTTCTCCAAGATGGATGATTGAAGAAATCATTTGAGAAAAGATTTATGATGTTCCTCCCTTAATGATTCCCATGTCCATTATTTGAAAATATATGAAGATCTGATCCTTTTCAATTATCATCATTGATAAAGATGCATGATCCTTTCTACTTAGAGCATTCACCACCTTGTTTTCCTTACCATGATGGTAGTGGATTGAGCAGTCATAATCCTTGATGAGAACTATCCATATTCTTTGGTGCATATTAATCTCATTCTGGGTGAATATATATTTTTGAATCTTGTGTTCAGTATATATCTCACAATTTTCCCCATAGAAATAATTCTGCCATATTTTCAAAAAAAATATTATAGCCCCCAACTCCGGATCATGTGTGGGATAGTTTTGATCATGTATTTTCAGCTGTGTTGAGGAATAAGATATCACTTTATCATTTTTAATTAGCACACATCATAAGACTTTCTTAGAAGCATAACTATACACCACAAAGAGTTATCCACTTGAAGGGAGTGTGATTACATGTGCAGTGATAAGCCTCTTTTTCAACTCCTTGAAACAGTCTTCACATTCCTGGATATAGATGAACATTACTCCCTTCCATGTTAGCTTGGTCATTGGGTTTGACTATCATGAAAATCTCTTCATGAATCATCGATAATACCCAGCTAGACCTAAAAAGATGCGGATCTCTGTTACAGAAGTTAGCCTCGTCCACTCTTCAATTGCCTTCGTCTTGGAAGGTTCCACAGATATCCCTTTCCTGGTGATAACATACCCCATGAATGATACTTTCTCCATCCAGAACTCACATTTACTGTAATTTTCATACAACTTCTCCCATCACAATGTTTTTAACACAGTTTCCAAAAGCTCCTCATGTTCCTCTTTACTCTTGGATTATATCATAATATCAATAATGAATACCACCAAAAATTTGTTGAGGTAGTGTTTAAAGAATATATTCATTAAATACATGAAAATTGAAGGAGAATTAGTGAGTCTGAAGGGAATCACTATGAAATCATAGTGTCCATACCTCATTCTAATGGTAGTCTTGGGAAGATCTTCCTTCCTCTCCTTCAGTTGGTGATATCCCGACTGAAGGTCCACTTTAGAGAAATAACTGGCCCCACAAAGATGATCGAACAATTCATCTATCCGTGGAAGGGGATACTAGTTATTTATAGTGATTTTATGGAGCTCAAGATAATCAATGATGAGGCGCATTGATCCATCCTTCTTTTTGACTAAGAGGACTGGATCACCCCACGGTGAAGCACTCGGGCATATAAAACCCTTCTCCATATTCTCCTGTAATTGCCTTTTCATTACTTCCAGTTCCACGGTGGCCATTCTGTAAGGTATCATTGATATTGGCAGAGATCCAGGGATAAGTTCAATTGTGACCTCAACCTCTCGGTGTGGAGGAAGACCAGGCAACTCGTTGGGGAATACATTATTATAATCCCCAACGATGGGAATGTATTCATGAATGATTTTATCCCTTGTCTCAATAATTTGAGCAAGGTATGCAGGCTCATAAGGAAGAAATACCTAAACATGAGATGAATATTCTAAAGGAGACTCATCTTCCTCCTTGCACTTATAAAGAATCGGAGGATGTTTCAGGATGTGAAGATTGATCTCACATTCCCGACAACTGATGTTGGCTTTGTACAAAGATAGCCAATCCATGCCCAAGATAGCGTCGAACTCCACTAAAGGAATTATAAAAACATTTGGTAGGAGGTTCAGTCCAAAAAACATTAACCAGGGAGGAGTTATAAACCATAGATGGAATAATTTCCCCATTCGTTGTTCTCACAGATAACTTTTCCTCCAAATTTTGAGGTGGTGTTTGAATCGTTCTACTAAATTTTCATGATATGAAAGAATTCATAGAACCAGAATCAAATAGTACGTTCGCTATTCTTGACTGAATAACAAGCATACTTATCACCAAATTTTATTCTAGATCCTCCACAGCAGTAGTGATAGAATAAGCCCTTCCCTATTTCTTTGGAGGTTGTTGCAGATCCCTCTGACAACCCTCAACTTAAGTAAATTGTTCACATAATGCCCAAGCTCCTTGAAGTTATAACACTGCACTATAGGTTGAGTGTTGATCTGAACCTTCCTTTCTTCTTCCACATTAGCGGGATTTTTCATATTCCTTCAACAGTTCGTGGCCAAAATACCAAACATTCCAAATTTGAAACAATTCTTGGTTCCCATGAGATAGTCACCAGGATGCATCTTCCTACAATTTTTGCAAAGGCGAATGTGAGGCTTCTTTCAATCATGGGATTTTCTTGATGAACCACCCATGTTTTTCTCCATTTTCCACTTCTTGTCACTAAGACCATGAGACCACTGAGAGTCTCCCATCTCCATTTCAACCTTGAGGGTACAATGCACAATCTCCTAATTGTTGTCGATGTCTCTAATTTCCTACACTTTTCATAGACTCAGCTTTAGGCTGCTAAATAAGCGATCCACCTTGCTTTCGGTGTTCATGACAATGCCAGAGGCATACCTTGAAAGCCTTGTAATGTTTTCTTCATACGCCCCAATGGACTCATCCTCATTCTGCTTGAGTCTAAGGAACTCTCTTTCCATCTTGAGATGGTGGGTTCGATGAAAATAATTTTTGAAAAACATCCTATTTAATTCTTCCAAATCTATGGAATCAATTTCCTCTTGTGACATTGTATTCTTGATCAGTGTCCACCACTGATCAGATTCCCCATTAAGACAATAGACTTCCAGTACAACTTTCTATTCATCCGAGCACTGGAGGATAGAGAAAATATTTTCAATGGAGTTAATCCATTGTTCTGTAAGGAGGGGATCAGAAGACATGCTAAACATGGGAGGCCTTTGCCGCATGAAAGATTCTATGGAAACGTGCTCTTTCATTGAAAGAGGGGGATGTTCCACTTGATTCATGTAATTATTCATAACTCAAGCCAGCTGAGAAACTACTTCCATTATGTTTTGAGCACTCGCTTCCGTCACATCAGGCATGTCATTAGGGTAATCATCACATTGCCTATCACATTGTTTGTTGGAACATGTTCTTCTATTTACCACCATTAACTAAGAAAAAGAAATTATAATTAAAGTTCTTGAATACTTAGCTTATTTAATATAAAAATTAAATTTTGAACATTAAAGGATAAACTTATAAAGAATAAGTACATCCTAACTTGTGATTCCTTATGTTTATATTTAGGTTATCCTCGATTTATTTCTTAACATATATTCTTATGGGATTTTTGTTCTTAATAATGGTTTGTACTAAGCTCATGAATCTAAAAAAATCATATCCCTCTGGAGTGTCATAACCAAGAGTGCAACAATTCATGTTATCATGCACCATTACCCGTTCAAATCTAGCTCAAATAGGTTTTTTTTTGTTTTACCCCTGGATACATCTATGCCAGAGCCACCTCTACCTGCTCCTATCCAGACATGGATGTATTTTCTTGATAAAACACTTACTCTATACTCACAAAAATTTTGGACTTTTTCCTTATACTTAGTCTCATCCTTAAGGTTCTCACTAAGGTTCTCCATTTCTAATCTCAAAAAATAACTAAGCCTCCCTCTGATACCAGCTATAAAGACCCAAGCCTTTTACATAAAACAATTCAGGATTTTAAGCATAATAAATCTTAAGAGTACAAGCCAAGGATCGTTATGTCTGGTGACTTGGAAGACAAGATACATATAACATAAAACATGGGACTAAAAAAACTTATTTTATTTAATCTCCATAAAGAGATTCTAACTTCCATTGAGCTCTTACATCTTCATAGGGTACCCTAGGGAACACATGAACAAAGGGATGAGCTAAAAATCCAAGTAAGGGAATGATCATAAGGATACATCTCAAGAACATGAGTTAAGAGGCATGACATAATGATATCAAATGCATGAAACTTATGAAAATATTTAATATAAGAATGGGATCATATAGACATGGAATCATATAAAGGTGGCAGAATCGTAAATCATATCATTAGTATGTGTCAAGGCTAACTGCCAATCCCATTTTCAATTTTAGTACGGGTCAAGGCTAACTGCCAATCCCATTTCACATCACATCTCATGAGACTTATCCTTAACCAATGCATTGGAGTGCTATCTGGGAACACCCATCTCAACATATTCATGAATATTTTTTCCACATAAATAATCTTTCCACATATATAATCATACATAATCAACCATACATAAAAATAAGGGTACCATGGAAAGAATTGGGTACCACAATCATGACACCAAATATATCCAATGGTCGTATCATGAAAGTGTCCATCAAAGGAAAGGATTAGATCATATATTGAAATTCATAGGGTAATATAGGAATATAACATGGTAAGTGGTGTCAAATATAATTTACAACATACAAAAAAGTATTTTAGAGACATTAGCATTAAAACATTTTTGTGCGGTCTTATGGAAAACACTCTAGATCATTTCAAATAGAAAAGAGGACATTATTTTATATAAAACCAGAACTGAAAAAAGAATGTTTTCATAATAAAAATACTGATTTTATAAATACAATGGTGTTTTAAAAAATAGGATATAGTTCACTTGAAATTTGGGTAAAATCTTTTGGGAAGTCCCCTTAAAACAGGTTTGCTTATCCGAAAGTTATAAGGAGGGAATCTTTAAAAATCATGTATATCCCCGAAAGAATGTGATGAAAGGGTATTGATATAAGAATCTTGTTAAAATAAAAAGATTTCATAAGACTCACATAGTTAGATAGATTACTCCATTTTGAATGAATGATAAGGCAACTTTAAAGAACAAAGAAGGTTCAGGTAGAATTCGTTATGATTTTATCGGCATGGGGTCAGGTGTGACCAAGAGGGATTGATGAGAGAGAAATGGTGTTTCTCATAAATTATAAATCAATAAGGAAGTATGGGGGAGGTTCTTAAACATACCCCATCATTTTCTAGTACACTTTAAATGTCAAAGTATAGAGGACAATCTTGATTAAGTGAGAAAAGGGGAGGATCCCTTACCTTAAATCTGTTGGTGTTCTCCACTTGTTATTAACAAACAAAATAAACAAATTAGGATTATTAATTAATAATTCCAGAACCTCTTATATATGAAATTGATTTATTATAACCATTTTAGTTCATTCAAATCCTTTTTGATTAGTTATAAGGTTCAATTTCATTTTTCGGGCTCGTTTGTTTACTTGGATTTAAAAGATCGGTTCACTTATATTTTCAAGTTTGGATTATATGCAAGATGAAAGTGGTTGTCCAGAATTGAAGTTATATTTTTTAGTTTATATCGAGAGGATTACAAGGTTTCAGTTTTAATTAGGTTACTTAGAGTGAAGTTTAATTATTATATATATACCCATAGTGATAACCATTTTTGTTGATTAGTGGATTTGATTACAATGAATGTGTTTTGATTTATAAATTAATTCCATTTTTACCGTGGATTACAGAACAAAAAATAGAATATATTACATATATAATAATCTGGTTCAACCATAACACAAATGGTTTCATGACCAGAATTAACGATAATAATATAAATTGATAAATCGTTTTCCTAGAATGTGCTAAATTAGCACATCTCAAACGGTGCTTTCATTTCTTTCAAATAAAAGGGTGAGTAAAGGGGAGAAGATAATGAAACATATACCACTAGCATGAAGACATTCCAGTACATGTATGTTACTGGATTTTTCATACTATTATGGTGGATGGAGGTGTGGAAAGAAATAATAAGAAAAGAACATAAAAGCAAAAAAATAAATTTGGGAAGAGAAACATTCCTCTCGAGACTTCCTCCTTTGAGAACCTCTTAAAGGAAGAGGTTTTGCGATTTTGAGGAGGATGAGAGATTTTGAACGTGGGGGAGGACCTTGGAGAGAGGTTTGGATAGAAATTAGTGAAGGCTGAGAGCTTCAGAGGAGCGGAGAGAATAGGGAGTGAAGGGGGGTTTTTATAGTGAAGGAGAGAAGAAATTTCATGATATTATAATCCTTAAATTATTATTTCTTCACAAGAAAATAACTAGTAAGTATTCCATGACCAAAAATAGTAAATGGGTCATGTGAATTAGATCCAAGTGGGCTTACATCAGCTGAACATCATCGATGACTCAATTAATCCATTATTTAGCATTTATTGTGAATTATCAGATTCTACTATTCATAAAAAATTCAAGTATTTTAGAAAAATCCAAAAAATTCACCCTAATCATTTTTCGATGTGTAGAATCCAAAAATGAATTCCATTTTTAGAAAATAATTTTCTAAATATGATTATTTTAATATTAAATTACAATAATATTTTATTATCAAAAATCAGATTTAAAACATGCATTAACTCATTCTAAAACATAGGTATATTGTACATCCAATATGAATATTATTTTTATACTGTCATAGGTGATGTTACTATTCATTATGGTATATCACAATTCATAACGGTATGTTACTATTCATGAGGGTAGGTTACTATTCACTAAATATTATTTTTTTTATTATACTCCAAAAAACATCTTGAAAACAACTGTGTATGTCAGATTTTCAAAATTACAAACATTGAAGTGAAAAACTTATGTTTAAAGGTCACTTATCACTTAGTAGTTCATTATTATGTGATTTTATGCCATATTTATAAGAAGGGAATTTCCATTAAAAACATCGGGTCATTACAAATGATTTGTTAAAAAATTTAATAATTAGTACTGAATTGTAGTAATCAGTAATTAATTGTATTTAATTTTAATAATTTTTAAAAATTAGAAATTATTTTAAAAAATTGTACTAATTAGTAATAATTATTAATAATTAAGATTAATTAGTTATAATTATCTATAAATACTATTAATTAGAAATAATTATCAATAATTAGTAATAATTAGTAATAATTAACAATATTTTGTATGAAATTGTAATCATTATTTTTAATTAGAAAAAACTGTAATAATTAGTTATAATTTGTAATAAATAATGAAAATTAGGATTAATTAGTAATAATATGGATTAATTAGTAATAATTTATATTAATTATATATAATTTGTAATAATATGGAACAATTATTAATATTTAGTAATAATTAGTAATAATAGGTAATAATTATGAATATTTTGTAATAATTATAATTAATTAGGAATAATTATTAGTAATTAAAAATAAATAGAATTAATTACAAACTATTATTTAATGAATGGAAATACTTAATAAAAAATTGATATAATTCTAAATAATTAGTAATAATTAGTAATAATTAGTAATAATAAGGAAGAATTAGTTATAATTATATTTTTTATAAAAAATTATTAATAATTATATACAAATGTAATAATTAAAGGTAATTAATATTAATTAGTAATAATTAGTAATAATTAGGATTACATAGTAATAATTAGGATTAATTAGTAATGATTGGGAATAATTAGAGTTCCCCTGACTATCTCCTCTAGACAACCCTCCCCGTCAATGATGTATTTTTATTATATAATGAATCATTTGAATTGTTTTAATATTAACTATATAAAGTTAATATAGTTTGTTTTTTATATTTCCTAAAATATTACAATTTTTATTATTTATTTAATTTTTCATTATATTTATTATTTTATTAATTAAAATATTTGTATATATTTGCGAATACAGAGTTTTTTATTATATTAATAATATTAATATTATTTAATTAATATTTATAATAATATTTTTTATATTATTTATTATTTTAAATTTAATTTTGTTTTACAAATATTAATATTATTATTTTATTTATATTAATATTATATTATTATTATTATTATTTTATAAATAGTTTTATAATAATAATATTAATATAACGATTTTAATTATATTAATATTAATGTTTTATTATTATTTTATTTTATTTTATTTTTAATTTTTTGAACTATTTGTGAGGGGCCCGTTGCATAACGGTTTTTCTTTGCATTTTCCAATTTATTTACGATAGATCGTCCCAAATACTAACTATGATGGTTCATTGTAAATGGTTTTTTAAAATATTTCGAACCTATTTGGATAGTTGGGTAATAAGGTGGGCAGTCAGCATGCAGAGCCCCTAATTTCAATGTTATCATATTTTTATATAGAATCTGTTTCTACATAGTTAGAGGAGCCTCATTGGGTTTTTGGTGAATTCATGGAACTTTTCTACCAGGAGGTTGTTACACTACCACCTTGGTGTCCTGTTGTGTTTTTGATAGAATGTTAGCCTAATGCTTCTCTGATTGTAGTGGATTCCTATTGAATGCCATATTGTATGATGCAAGAGTTATGGATTTAGATTAATGTTTTGATGAAAAATTATTTTATCCATCCAAGTATATTATAGTGGGGTCTCAAGTGTAGTTCGTATGAATGATCGGTGATGGTCTGAGGCAACGCATAAAATACTATGGGATAAATTAGGTCACCTTCAAAAACCAATACACGTTTTAAAGGATAGATTATCTTCTCAACTAGTTGATTGTGGAATGATGGGTTTCTATGGTCTATATGCAGTTGGGATATCACAAGTTGAGAAATTTGGAAGTAA
Source organism: Viscum album (assembly GCA_963277665.1). NCBI lineage: Eukaryota > Viridiplantae > Streptophyta > Magnoliopsida > Santalales > Viscaceae > Viscum > Viscum album. The sequence goes on along the minus strand of OY728129.1, from coordinate 605,969,047 downwards.
ATATCATGAATACTAACATCAATTGTATGTATGGGAACATAATGTTTGTATTCCTTTGATTCAGTGTAAAAAACACACTATCCATCTTCATGGGGATTATGAACTTTTTGTACCATGGGTTCCTGGTTTTTTTATTCATTATATTCATCGATGATAACTTTTTCTACTCGAAGTCATCAGTAGACCATACAATGCATCTCTGAGCTGTCTTTCATGATTCTCAATGCCACCAATTATATGTAAATTTTACTAAGTGAATTTTTTGGAAATGATAGGTCCATTTACATCGTCATATGGTGTCTTAGAATGGTGTGGTATTATCCCCACTAATAGTTTAAGATATTGTTTCTTGGGAAGAACCGATGAATATGGAATAGTTCTACAGAATCCTTGATCTTGTTAGATATTATCATATGTTTTTAGCCGATTTATCTTGAGTTTCAACCGATTAACAATTTTGACCATGAAAAATCATGGTTTTGTGTGGAGTAATTATTTCTACATAGCATTGTGTTTCTTGAAGGGGATATTAGTAAATGCTCCAGTACTTCAGTTTCTAGAGGTAGGATTGATGTTTTTGGTGTTTTGTGATGCCTCAAATCTGCATTTTGAATGTTTTCTGATATATTAGAAGGAAGTGATATCTTATGTGTCTAGGTAGTTACATCCGAATTAGTGTAAATACTCCACCCATGATCTAGAGCTATCTTTTGTTTTGTTTGTGCTAAATATTTGGCGTCGTTATCTTGTTTGTGATCCCTTTATGGTATTTATAGATCACAAAAGGTTGACGTGCATCATTACCTAGTGTGATTTGAACATTAGGAAATGAAGTTGGATGGATTTTATTTAGGATTATTATTTTTATACTCATTAAGGGGGAATTTTGTGGCCAATTCATAGAGTACAATGCCACAATATGATATTTCCAAACAAACTGGGGATTATTAGTGAGTAATGGAGGATTTAGTGGCATTTCACGTAGATTATAGATTTAATGGTAGAATATAGTATCTATTTTAGATGACATTGTAGTGTCCCTTAATGTTGCAACTGGGGAGTCTCAGTAGAGAGGCTCATAGGTATCGATGATGCATTATCTTGATAGCCATTGTGATCCTCGAGTGGGATTTGCAACTGATGGTCAAAAGCAGAGATTGTTTCAGGGAAGGGTTTTTATTCCTGTTTTAATGTGTGATGGAGTCCATTTGAGGTCCATTACTCACCCATGGATGTATATCCATTATTTATCATGATGTTTCATGTTTTAGGGAAATAATTATTTTGTGGCATTTAAAGAAGCAGGTAGTGGTGGAGTTTTTGGCATGGTGCGTGGTTTTCCTATATATAAATAGATATCATCTTCTTCCTGGTGGTTTTTTTCAACCCATTAATGTTTCCATGTTGAGAAGAGATTAAATATTGATGTATTTCAACATAGTGTTACCCATATATTATGAAGGATGTGATGCTATTTGGGTTATAGTTGATCAGTTGACAAACTTTTCTTAGTTCGTAGTGATCAAGGAGTCTGGCATATTTTTTGAATTTGATAAGAGTATCATGGATGAGGTAGTTCCATTCCATGAATTTATAAGGACCATTTTATCATTAAAGGACACACATATTATGTCATGAATAGGGTAGATTTTAGCATTCTTTTGGAACTCAATTATTTTACAGTACTACATTCCGCCCTTAGATAGATGGCTAAACTGAGTAGACTCTCTAGACATTAAAGGATATGTTGAAAGTCATATACTTGGACATTGGTGAATCATGGGTATGAAACCTAACCCTGGTAGTATTTTTATAATAATTTTTATCACCCTACCATTGGGATGAATCCATTTTATGTTTTATATGGAATACCATGTCATTTTCCATTGTTCAAGATGGGTGATGGGGAGATAAAAGTTCATGGACCCGATGTGCTGTAGATCATGAAAGAAATGATTTATTCTATTTGTGAGATTATTAAAGAAGCACAAGACTTGTAGAAGTATTATTATGATCATAGAAGGAGTCCCATGGAGTGTGTGGTTGAGGGCCATTCATTTCTGATGGCTTCCCCTCGATATGGGAAATAGAGGTTTGGAAAATTGAGTATGCTTTCTACTAGGTATGTTTTTCCATTTGTGGTATTGTGGATTGTTTAAGAGGTGGAGTATTGGTGGGATTTATAACCGTAGATATAATGGATCCATGAAATCTTCCACATCTCTCATATTCTCAGTAATATTAACAATTTTTTCCATTTCCTTGATTGAAGAGTGTTATATATAAAGGATGATGTGATGTTTGTTGAGTGGCCATTAGAGATCCATGATCATCAAGAGAAAGCATTGTGTGTACGAGTCACTTCCTGGATTCGACAGATATGGAGTCATGGTGTCATATAAAATAATACATAGGATCATGAAATGCAAATTAATTCCACGCAACCAATTTGTTTGTGATTTTTTCTTTATAATGTGATTTTTTCATATCTTTATTTTATGAGATGAGGTATTTTCTATATATTATGGTTTTATGGTTCCATTTATGACAAATTCTTGATGATATAAATGGTAGGAAATAATTCATAATTTTTATGCTTCATTTTCTCTGAAATTAAACAAATGTGGGAAACTCAATGCCACCTAGAGTAGATACGATTCCCAGATTCATGTGTGAGAAACTCATTTCCACCCATAATATCCCTGAATGGAAGATACAATTACATGATTCATGTTTCTGGAACAACATGGTTTATTATTTATAGTGGTTGTGGGTTTGTGATTCATGGTGGTTGAGACATTTTTCTACTGGTTTTGTGGAAGTGCATTTTTGAGAGGGGAGGTGATTGTGGATCTGCAGTGTTTTTTGTTTCCATTTGTGTTGGAATGTTTATCCTGTGGTAGTGTTTGAGGTTTGAAGATACACATGAGAGGTATATAGGGAGGTGTATGGTCATAACTTTTTTCCATTTGGGATTGGTTTTTTATTGTAGAGTAAGAATATCAATTAAGATGTATCTAATGTAATAATATGTGCCTTCCATGTTTGTTAATTTTTAATTTTTGGTTATTGTAAGTGTTCAGAGGTAGCTCAGAAAATGTTTGGAGATGTTCAGTTGTAATGAATGGATGTAGGGAGATTACACATCATGAATGTGGATAAAATGACGTGAAAGTGATTTCTATGGTTTTTTAGAGGGATTCACAACATGTACACATTTTAATCCTTGTGAAAGAGGGTTTCATAACGTTTAATATTTCTTGGATTGAAAATAATAACAATATTGAGAAACATTTCATTTTTTCCCAAATCAGAACCTCAAGTATTGCATGACATGAAAGGGTATTACAGGTCATGTAATACCCTAATATAGTTCAATTAATAATAATTATTTTTATCTGAGCATTTATTCTTCAATTTTTTTTTCTATGGGTCTTTTTCCAGGATAGACATAAGTTACCCTAGGTGTTTATCAATACCTATTTCCTCCCACATAGATCTTTTGATCCCGATGGATGTTCGTTTGTGATTTTCAGTTGATCCATGGTGGGTTACCTTCTCCTTCTCACCCTCTTTTATTTTTACTTCTCCTAGAGATCCACTTTGGTGGTGTTACTCTTGTTTGGGTTATGTGGTTGGGTTTTATTTTTGACCACCGTCTAGTGCAGTGTAGGTTGATACCCATTTCAGATGTTTCAGTCGTGGTTCATGGGCGTCATCTTAAACTAGCAGTCCATAACAAGTGGGAAGGCTTCATTGTTGTATGGTTTCCCCTACTTTTCTCCTTATTGTGTGTATTTTTTTTTGGGGGGGGGGTCTTTTTCTTGTCTACAGATTATGGTGGTTCCATCATAATAAAATATTAAGAGTTGGTTAATTTAATTGAATTAGATAAATTGGGTTTCATTTTCATTCCTTTATTTCTTTTTTGTTATTTGTGATGTAAGGAATTGAATGCGATAAATTTCCTACTGAAACATTTATTCATTGGAGGCATTGTTTTTACGATTTTACATGTGTTTGGGAATCCATATTTTTTGTGATGCTATGCTTTTTGTGTTATCAACCTAATGAGAAAATAAAAAATTAATTATACATGATTATAAAGTCATTTTTCTTGGATTTTGGATTGTGTTTTAATTCCCCTAAAATAAGAAAAAGGTTATAATATATATTTTGTTACTATGTAACGACTGATATTGATGTGGAGTGATGTGTCGTTGTTATTGTGGTGTAGTGAGGTGTGGTTGGGTAATGGGGGGATAATGGTGTGTATGACATGCTTTTCATGTGGCAACGTGTTGGTATGTGGAGAAATTTGTGGAATACAGTTTGGTTGGGCTATATGCCCGAGTGGTGGTGGAAAAAATGACATATTCTTTAATATTTTTTTTAAATAACATGGTTTGATTTAGATAATGGGAACAAAATGGTTAATAGATAAATTAATGGTTGTTTATGTTATTAGGTGTAGTTAGTTCTAACTAATAAAATTAATGGGTGAAAACACTGAAGAAATTTGAAGATACTTTACTTTATCAGAGCTCTTCAACTTCTAAAATGACTATTAAAAATACTAATATATTCATTTTTATGTTGTAGTAAAGGTGATGGTGTTATCAATTTGTTTTTTTAGAACCAATAGGATGGTATCCTGTATTTGATACTATATATATACATGTATTTTCCTTGCAATTTGTGCACACACTCCACCCACATTAAGCACCATGGGTGGAACACCGACATATTCATGATGGTGTCTTTCTAAAAATCTCTTTGGGTGGATGGACGGATCCCCACACACTCCTCTTGCTCTATATTTCAGGAGATAGTGGCACAAGTGTCATCATGTGAGTTGTCATGTGTGGTCCTAGGTGTATTTGAGATGAGATGTGATATGTGTCTGAAGTGTAATCTAGATAATCTGTGTTTTGATAAACCATGTGTTTATGGGGAGGAATATGATTTGTTTTGTTGTGAGGCACATGTATGTGTGGGTAGGATGTATTATGAGGCCTAGATGTGCACCAGTGTGATGTGATGTGGTATATTCAAAATGGGTGGGAGTGAGAGGATGTTATTGGTTTGGGTGTGAGAGTAGTTAATCTGTCAGAAAGTTGTGTGGGGTTTTGTATCACTTACATGACCATTCTATATTATATCAAATGAATTTTATTATTTTGTTAGTGTGCCTTGGTGAGGATAAGATGGTTACAAAATGTTTTTAGGTTTGGTTTGGTTCTGATGTTTTCTCACATGTTAATTAATATTATACTTTAACATGTTCATGATAGAATTTGTTTTTTTCTACTATGTAAATGGTATGCTCAACTTCTGTTTAGAAATCTGAATTAAAGTTTGAATGGTGATTACATGGATCGTGTTGGATACTTATAGCATGGGTCATTATATTGTTTCTAGTTCATTGTCTTGCCTTTACTTTGGTTTAATTTCCCATGATACTAGTATATGCGTTAGTTCGAATTATAAATAAAGGAGGGATGGTTTGGGTTTCTCTTTTATATTATGTTTTTTTTTGTGGATGAGTCATTCTATCTCACAATATTTTTCCATATATATGGTATTTCATTTTATATTTTTATATTTGTAATCTCTTGGTACTAGTTTCCAACCTACGGCCCACTAGACGCGGGATATAGGGGGCATTGCCATTCTCACATTATTATGTTATAATGGATGGAGGGGATCATGATAAATCAAGAATTACCTTTAATTTGTTAATTGTGTGAAATAATTATCCATCTTTTTGAGGTTGATTTTTCATTCTCAAGGTCAACTATGATCTATAGACCTATTTTCTGGGCCACAAAAACAATGAGGTAAATTTCGGGTCTTGGTAAAAGTAATAGAATCTACTAAATCATTATACTTATCCAATTCCTTGGGATATATCATTTCCAACTCATCTACCATATTCATATCTCAAATTAGAATGATGTGTGCTAACATCATGAGTATGTCCACTATAACAACCAACGATTTGGGGAACGTTTTTTTGACTTTATATAACATTTTAGAGATTTTTCATTTCACATAATGATAAAAATAGTTTATTTTATATTAATTAATTTGGATTTGATTTAAGTATATGAAGAATAGTTAACTATTCACAGCATGAATCATAAATTTTATTTGTCTCAACACAAATCATCTATGTTAGCTTGTGTTACACACAACAATTTCATTCCTCTATGACATTTGTAACATACAAGATCGAGATTTAACACAAATATTATATCATTTAAATACACTTACTTAAAATATTAAATTATAACATATCCATTAAATTAGAGTTTATAAATATTACTAAAAAATTTATGAAAATATATTACTTACACAAACATAAGATGAACTCATAAGATACATATTAGTTACAAATGAATATGAAAACCAATTGAATATAAATAAATATATTATTATTTTTACGATTACAATGATATTTTACCCTAATGAATTAAATTATGTGTTATTAGAGAGTGATACCATTTTATTATATATGCTATATTTTCAGTCAATTTTTTCCTATTTATCCAATAATATTTATATACATAAGTGTATAAAAAAACTCAATTTAATGTTTAAAATCCTATATTTTTATAAAGGTAGTCTTACCTCCTTTTGATTGGGAACTAATTTTAAATCCAAATTTTGGAACATATATATATTAAAAAATTTGAGTTAAAAATATATATTTGAATGATAAACATAAAAATTAGGTTAGGATAATTTTTCGTTATTTTTCTGTAATGTATCATTTGCCTATAAATAGTTACAAATAAATTATTTTAGTTCAAAACATTATTTTCATATAATTTATTAATATAGATAAATTACATTGTAAATTATTTCTAAATTTTAATTTCATCATATTTTTATCAATTAATTCAATTTATATCATTGGTACCAATTTCAAATATAACTTCGATATAAACACATAGAAAACTTTTTAAAATTTTTACCTTAAAAACCTAAAGTGTTGTCACATCAAAGGGATTAAATTTGAATTAATATCTAGAACCTATGTAATTTTAATTTGGAAAAACTGATTCCATATTTTCAATCAGAATATTTTATACTTTTTAGAAAAGTAAAATATGTTTTTTAGCAAATATATCCGTGAATTTAACTAAAATTAATTAAATCAATTTAGTTAAAATTGATCTTAACGAATGACTCAACGTTTAATGTAAGATTCAAATCAACCTAGAAACATGTTCAATATCCATTTTATATACATATTTTGACCCTATACTACATTTTATGTAATTGTTTCCATTATCGGATCTACTTGACAAGTGATATACATATATGGAATTCTTATGTAAAAATGTTACAAGAGTTCAACTCCTCCTCCACTATAAAAGGGCTCCTCTCCTCTCACTTCCTCACACCACTTATTCCCCATTCCTCAACCAACACCTAATAACATAAGATCCCAACATCCCTCACATCTTCCTTGCAACCTACCATTGGACGAAAACCAATGCCATGAATTATTTTGGAACAAACCCAAAGGAGTTTCCATATTGACAGATAATGTCTTCAATCATGGTCTTTTCTTTTATTTTCATTCTATAACCCATCCACTCTATATATTCGGTGATTTTATAAAAAATAGTATCTTAAATATAATAGTAATTTTTAATCTATGGTTTAGACATAAACTTATCTACACCTCCATCTAATGGGTAATGAACATATTTTTTATGTGTACTATGCAATATCACCTCACTAAATGATGATTGTTCATTTTTTCATTTACTGCATCTCACTGTGGAAGTTATGATGGTTACATTTTTTATATATGTTAAATGTTATGTTTAATTTTTCTTTAAAGTTTTTATTCCATTTCCAACACCTATATTTTTTTACTTTCAATTTGATATAAATATGATAAATTCCTTTGAGGAAGTGCAGACTTCCACCACCTCAAGGCGATGTGATTCATTCATACACTACATGTAATGTATTAGTGATATGTCTATTCAATATATATGATTTATATGATATAATAAATATATTTTAATAATGAAAAATATACATATATATATACATATATTTCATTGAATTTATTTCATTCGACACAAAAATTAAATGGACAATGCATTCAAGTATAGGTACGACCAACCATCTCCATTATCGGTGTATTATATTTCATAATTATATATTATATGGATTATTGTAAGATACATATAATGAATTTATATTATGTTTAAATAAATGTTTATATTATTGAAGTCATGATATATGTACAATCATGAATCATATTACAGATTAAGACACATGCCAAAAACAATAAAAATATTACTCAGAATGAAACATTAACATAGAATTTGTAGAAATAATGTATTATAAAACCATAATAAATATATATATGGTATTTTAGTAATAATAATATTCTATGTTATAAGTATAATAACTTTATATTTGTTAATGATTAATTTTTAAGGAGTATAATGAGATTCAATAAACTAGGAAATGGAATTTCATTTCAATTTTTTATTTTTCTGAGATACATGCTTTATTCACGACCCGTTCCTTTTGTGGGGTGTTTATACTAGAAAAGTATACAATCTGTTATCATAATAATCAAAATTATTTGTAGTTACATATCTATTTTTTATCTTTATTTAAGGGTATTTTTGTTTCAAAAGTTACCAAATCGATAATTTAATGTTGTCTCAATTTTACTTCTTTGAGACATGATCTATGTTATGAACCAATAGTTTCCATGAGGTTTATATACTAATTTGAAAATATTATGTCATGAATACCCTTATTTTAAATATATTTTATTCAATATGTAATTTAATCTTCTTACATGTGGAGTATGGTTTAATGTTACTATGTGGTAACGGTTTTATTGAAACAATCTCATAACGTTTTTTGATTTTTTATGTTTATACTCCCATGGATGAAATATTGTGATCAATATATCAATAAAATTCATGAATTTTCTTATCATATAGTTATTTATTTTTTATTCAGGTATTGTTACTATTTCTATACACTATGCTGCATAATATAGTAAAGATAGTTTTTTAAGAACTCACTTATTTACCCGTTCATCAGTCTGAAATCTATAATCCTATGAAATAATGTTTTCAAAATAGAGTTACAAAGAATTTTTTATTATTCTCATATATTCATTTAAAATTTTTTCCCCTTTTTTTATTTTTTTTTTATTTTTTTGAATTAATCTTTTTAATACATTCTCATCAAAGTAATTTTATACACTTTTCACCCTACAAATGCAATGACCTTTTAGCCTCATACAACTTGTATAGATTAAGCCACCATAATTTTTATTAACCATTCTTTACATGTCAGAAATGTTAATTGTTATTAATTTTTTTAAAAGTATTTTAAAATAAATGTATTTAAAAACATTTTCCAGATTCATTAATATGTTTTGAAGTAAAAAAGTATTTAAAACATCTCCAAGAAATATTTATATGTTTTAATGTAATTTCAAAGAAAATGGTTTTCTAAATTTTATAAATCATAATTTATATTATTTAAAAGAAAAATTATTCAAAAAATTTGTGAATATTATTTTATATTTTATCAAGGAATATGGTATTCAATCTTTTTTCAATATTATTTTATAAGTATTCAAATATAAATTTTTTCAAAATTTTTTCAATATTAATTTATAAGATTATAAGGAATATTTTTTTCAAAATGCTTTCATGTATTATTTATATGGTTTGACAGTATTTTCTATGAAAATGATATCTATTTGTTTTAATTTATATAAAATCACTTTTCAAAGAATATGTTATGGTTTCCTAAAGAAACATTTTCAAAAGATGAAAAAAAATATTTTCCATCAACGATTACATATTTTTATGTTACTAATGAAATTATAATAAATTATCCAAATGTTCCATTCATTTTATATCTTTTATTTTATTGGTTTTAATGTAATGATTCTTATGAAACCTGTTTTTCTTCCACCGGTTATATGATTTTGAGAATTTTTTCATTTCACGGGTTATCATTTGATGAAATGATTTTGAATCCTTTATGTTTCCACATGTTATGGAATGATTATATTATTATGAAACCCATTTTCTTTTCATGGGTTATGACATGATTGAATATGCTTTTTTGGAATATGTATGTTTGATTTCATTATATGATAGGTGAGACTTATATATCCCTCTAATGAATTAAATAAGGATCTGTGTCTCATGACATAGACTAATATGGTTTTGGGAGTAAAACATGACTATAGTGATGGTCATGGGAGTGAATATTAACTACAAAAATAGTTTGAGTCATGAAATAGGGACACTAATATGGCCATGGGTGTGATCTATGACTGCCAAGATAGACTGCAGACTAAACTCACCCTACTAAGATAGAAATATGAGTGATCCTTGGCTACATAGATGGTAGGGGGAGTGAACCCAAACAACTAATTTGGTCTTGGTAGAGATTCCTTGGATACAATGGAAGTAATTTCATATGCTTAAGAGTTTTCCATTATTCTATTATTTTCTAATGTTATTAATTTCTAGATTATGTTCTTTATTTTATTATGATTCATGTATTATGAGCTTCCAAAATTTATTCCATGATTCCTTTTTATGATATTTTATATGCGGGGTCTGATATTATATTTACAAGATCACATTTTCATACCCATATACTCATGTTTTTGCTTACATGTGTCCCTTTATTACCCATACTAAGCATCTAAGATCAACAATTTTTATGTTTCTTTTCTCATTTAATGAATATATGTCATATGATTTATGTGCCTAAGAATGGTACTATTTATGAAAAATGTAGTGGGAGATAATGTAACTCATTTATTCAAAGTGTTTATATTTCCATGTTTCCCAATGCACTTGACTAATTCAGTCTTGAGGTGTCTGTCTGTTTAATTTTTTCTAATATTTTTCAAAAATTAAGAAATGTTAATGTATGAAAATTGAGGGTCTCTATAGTTGGTATCACAGAGAATGAAAATTTATCTTTAGACACTATGATGATAAAACATTATTGAGATTATGTGGTATATTACTAATGATATGTTAGTGTATGTCTCTAAGGATAATAATTAAGATGTGCTAATGTTTAGTAAAATGTCATGGAATTTTGGAATAAGATAGAGTGAGTGGTTTCCTAAAAATACGTCCCATTTAGGATACTTCAATCGGATATGGATCTAGAATATCTATAAGTAGGTGTAACAACTCCAAAAAGATGTCTCGGGCCAGACATGGTGTAATATGGTTCAGGAAAATGGGACTTGTTACACATAAGGTTTAACACTCCCATGGAAATTATTTTAAAATTAAAAAACTCTTCAAAAATCATTGTAAAAGATCTAAATAAATTTTATATATGAATAATAATGGATTAATCATGTGCTTTATTTATTAAATAAGGTTTAACAATTTAGATATACAATATGTAAATCATTTGAGGCCAACATGGTTTTCAATTATGATTAGTAATGCTCACACTATGCTTTTTGTTTATGTTAATGTTGGGTACTAGAAGGAACTGGATTAATATTGAATATTATGGATGATATTCTAATGAGCAGTAAAGTGGGATGAATAATGTAGTGAAAGATATGGTGATCAGGAATAATATATTTTCAATGAACATGATCGGCAATGTGTACCATAAACAACTATTGGACTTTGAAAGGAAGAGAAAAAAAGTAGTTCACTGAAATTTTGTGTAATATAGACCATGGAGGGAAGAATATTATCTTTTCTTTTTTTCAGTACTGTGGAATGTATCACCTATGTAAATGTATTTTCGGAACAAGAATATGTTTCTAATATGGAAAAGTCACCAATAATGTGACTGAAATAGATAATGAATAGTTTAGTTAATAAAATAGCTAATAATATTTTACTCTCTATGAAATAATCATATGTTACACTTTTTAAGTGGGGAATAAATTATCACTATTCATGTCAATAAAGAAAAATGAATGATCCAAAATAGAATCTATAAGGTTTCATGATTAATGGTTATAATGATGATGATAAAGAGACTGTAGTGAAATGTGAAAAGAAAGAGTTACTATGTAATAGGATGATGTACAATTTTTTATAGATTAAAGAAAACGTTATCAATGTTATAATGTATTTTGATTCAAAAATTATTGTATATGAATGATGAAATATAATAGTACGGATCTACATAATTTTTTAGTTTATATTTACACATTTATGTTGAATGATCCTGATGGATTAGAGATGTGTTTTTTAACTAGTTGATATTAAAAGTATTTTAATGACACACTTAATTTGTTATTTGTTTTATTATAATATTTTATGGATAAATATAAATGGGTAATGAAAAATTAAATTTGATTGTACCAATTACAAAAGAACTAAGTAATGACTTGTTGACTAGTGGTTTATACTATCATTGATGATGTTTAAAACATTTTTTGATTTAATTAATTCATCAAAAATACAATGATATAATGAAACATGAATGTTTTAAATATGTATTTATGGTAATTTATGAAATTACCATGTTTCAAGAGGAAATTTTAAGATGGTATTCACATGATTTGAATGTAAAAACCATGTGGTACATGGTGATATATATGGGTTAAATGTTAAATTGATTTTGTGAAATTGTTTCTAATGTATTTGATATTCTTCTTTTTTAACGTTTATAAGGGTAATCATTCATGAAATGTTTTTGTTAATCATTTGAGGAAGAATTTATGTAGTGAGTTTTTATTGAAATCCTTATTTAATAGTCTATTTTGTGAATTTAATTATATCAATGATGTCAATCATATTTATTTTGTAAATTATATTACTATGGATTTAGAAAAATAAATCATGTATATTGGGTGACAAACAATCATTTATGGCAAGGTAATGGGTCATGAACCCATGACTAAAAGATGATAAGTGTTTCACGCCTAAAACTGGTATACATGATGTCATAGATAATGCGTAATTATTTTTTCAAATAAATATTATTGATAAACCAGTAAAATTAATTTTTATGTTTACATATGAATTTATTAAAAATATTTATTTTGAAGAATATTTGTGGAAAAATAGTTATACTATTTATTCTTTAATTGTCCTTAAGAACTTTTAAAATATTCTTTTATAATATCTAGAAACAAATTTAATATCTGGCCATCAATTTCAAGATGTAATAAATGAATTAAAATTGATATAATCTCAACTAAAGAATAAAATTTGTTTATATTAATATATAAAATAAATTATTTTTTTATATTCATTGTCAATAAAATAATTACTGAACATTGGGATGATGATCAAAATAAATATTGTCTTAATACATTAATTTTTGTTGAAATTATTTCCTTTTACATAATCATAGATTAGTTACATTAACAACCTAAATTTTTACCTGATCAATCAATTTTTTTTATTTGTTTTCCATAATCACTCTCTATAAATACTTAAACTTTTCCTCCATGTCCAATCATCACTATGAACTTATGTTCTCCTATCTGGAATCCCAATCATATGTTACTTTGGATAACTGTTATTATTCCAAATATTCATATTTAAGGGAAGTTTTAGTACTAAATTTTATGATGTGGATTTATATTAATGAAACAAAAATTTAATAAACCATTTATAAATTAGATTTTTTTTTTGAAAAAATCATTTTAAGGGGGAAAAATATTACACCATTAGAATTTGTGAACTATTTTTTTCGAATTAAGTTATCATTATTGATACTTCTCATTTCAAGCAGCAGTAAAATTAGAATATTTTTATTAAATAACACCAATTTATTCATGAACTACATGGAAAATAAATTGAATATTTTTTTACACATAATAATGTGGTTAGCTTCCGTCACTCACAACAATAACTATCTTCAATGGCTTGAAAAACGTTCATGTCCGAGTTTTATAGAACAATAATATATCATTAAAATGTTATTATTTAATATAAAATGATATAAACAATACATTAAATAAGGTTTTATGAATATCATTAACTAATTTATGAAAATATAGATTTTTTCTATAATATAAGATTAATATATATATTTCCAATTAATTAGAAATGAATATGAAAATATTTTTAATATAAAACAAAAGAATATTTTTTTTAAAGGAAAATTTTTATGTTACCATAATGTATTAAATAAATTATAAATAGGGAATGATTTTAATATAATATATAAGTTATATATTCAATCAAATTTTTTTTATTTTCATGAAATATATTTGATATTCATAAGATAATAATGAACCAAATATTATGTTTAGAAATCTCTATTTTTATAAAATTAATTTTACCAACTTTTTTTGTAAAAAATATTAAAAATAAATATTTTGGAACATTTATAGATTTAATATGTCAAATTAAACATTATATTTGAAATATAAACCTAAAAATTAGGTTAATAAATTTTTTCTGCTTTTTTCTCTAAGGATTCATTTTATAAAGAATATTTAAAAATATGTAATTTAGTTCAAAAAATATTTTTCCAATAATTTATTTGTGATGTTAAAATAAATTTAAAATTTGGTTTAGAAGAATAATAAGATCTTGTTTTTATCAATTTTTCTAAATTAAGACCTTGTAACTAATATGAAATAGAAATTGTATATAAAGACATAATGTTTTTTTATAATTGTTAGTTTACAATCCCACAATTCCACCTCATCGGTGGGATTAAATTTTAGTTTATTTACACCACATACATGATTATAGTTTGGAAAAATTGTTTCCATTTTAGTAATAATTAAAATTTATAATCTATTGTATGGTTAATATAATTTTTTACCAAATTGATTACTGAATGTAATTAACCTCAATTATATCGATTACTGTACAAATAAAATTAGATAATGACTAACATTTAATTTTTATACTGAAAATAACTAGAAACTTGTCCAATAGCAATTGGATGGCCATATATTGACACTATCCCCCATTTTATATAATTTTTATCATTATTGGATCCACATGACATGGAAAAATTGTTTGTGGAATTCATTTTTCAATATGTTACAGGAAAGTCATACATCCTCTACCATTAAAGGCCTTGTCCCCTCTAACTTTTTCACACCTATCATGCCCCTTGGATCTGCCAAAACTACTCAAATATTCACCCAAAATCACTGCCTTCTTCATACAAGCGTAATTTGGGATGAAAAAAGAATTTGTTTATCCTTTTTTCACAAACCAAAATGATTTTCCCTATTAAGATATAATCTCTACTTTCAAGCTCATTTCTTTAATATTCATTCTCCATCCCTCCAATCACTTTTCTACCTAATTTTATAATAGAAACCATACATTAAATATACAGGGATGTTTTTTTCTATGTTTTAAATATAAAAATATAAACACATTCTTCTAATGGGTAACGAACATAATGTTTATGTGTAGAAGAACAATCTCCTCATTAAACGATGATTGTTAATTTTTATTTAATCACATGTCGTGGTGGGAATTATGATGGAAACTCTATTAATATATCAAAAATATTATATTTATTTTGAATTTTATAATATTTATTCATTTTATATGAAATATTTCCTTAAATTCAATTTGGTGTAAAGAAGTTAATTTTGTTTGAGGAAGTCTGGACTACCAACCACTCGAAGATATGTGATTCATTCATAAAACACATGTAAATAATTAAGAATTTGTTTAGAGAATATACATGATATATATTATATAATACATCTAATTTAATAATGGTATATATATATATATATTAATTTCATTCTTTCAACATGATAATTAAATGAAAATAGCATTCATTCTTAAATACAACATAACATCTCCATTAACGTTGTATTCTGTTTCATACTTCTATATGATATGGATTATTATAATATAAATATAATAGAAAAAAATTATATTTTTATAATTTCTAACATTCTTGAAATCAGGATATAATATTTTGGACCAAATATATAACAATGTAAGACACAGGTAATAAATAATGCATATATTATATAAAGTAAAAACATAACATAGAATTGTTAACAAGTGGGTAATATAAATCAATAATGAAACCATATATTTTATTAGAATTAACAATATGGTTATATGATAGATCTATAACAATTTTATATTTATTATATAAGATGTTTTAATGAGAACAATGAGAGTTATGAAATTAGGTAATGAAAATCCTTCTCACATTTAATTTCTATGAGGTACATTAACTATTCACCATACATTCCATTTTTCCATTGTGTATACTACCCATGGATGTATTATGTGATTAAAAAACTAAAATTATGGTTATTTACATATCAATTTTATGATCTTTCTATCATGGGATTTATGTATCAAATGAAACCAAATCGGTAAAGTAATTTTGTCAAAGTTTTCCATCTCTAAGACACATGCCATGTTATGAAGGTATATTTCTCAATGATGTATATATAATGCCTTTGAAATGTTATATTATTAATATAAAATTTTCATGATATTCTACTCTTAATAAAATTCCCTAATCCTACATGGTCTGTATTATAGAATGTTACAAAATGGTATGATTTTATTGTAACAATCTCATATCTATTCAAAATTTGTTATAACTATGCTCATTTTGATGAAATATTATGATCCATAACTCATGAAAATTAAATAATTTTATTCTAATCTACATATTCATGATTTATTCTTGTATCAGTACAATATTTCAACTCTTTGGTACATTATATAGTTAATAATGTGTTTTTAAGAGGTCCCAACATTACGCCTCCTTTAGCCAGAAATATATGTTCCATTGAAATAATGTTTTAGAAAATGGGATTCAATGTATGTTATAAAATTTTTATATAATGCATAAAATTAATTTTTTCAATTTTTTATTTTCACAGTTTTTTAAAAAGAACCTTCTTTTCTCTTCTTGAACAAGGCATTTTTCTTCCTTTTTATCATGAAAAAGGAATATTCTTTTTACCTCACATGACATATATGCATTAACCCACATTCATTTCTATGTAGATTATTCAGAATTTTTAAAAGATTTATTTTTAATAAATAGTTTTCAAAAATTATTTTAAAAGAATGTTTTTTCAAATAAATTTCATTATTCATTCAAAAGTTTTTAACTAGTATTTTTTTAAACATTTTTAATATTGATTTATGATTATTAAAAGTTATACTCCAAGAAATATTATATAAAAAAGTTTTGATTATTATTTTATAAGTTTTAAAAGAAATATGATTCTATAATTGTTTGAATCTTGTTTTATAATATATCAAGGAAAATGTTTTTCAAAATGTTCTTATGATTATTTTATAAATTATCAAGGAAAATGGTATTAATTTATTTTCATGATTATTTTTTACATTTTAAGGAAAAAGTATTTCGAAATTATTTCTAGTGTTCTGCATAAATTATGAAGATATTTTATAAGAGTATGATTTAAAATGTTTTTATGTACTAACAATAATTTATTAAATTTGATAAGGTATTTTCCTCATGAATCATTTCTGAATGCTATTTCATAATTTCTTTCTATCTAAGATGAAATTAGTTTATGTTACTCATGAATTTAAATGAAATAATATAAAGGTTCCATTAAATTTATATCATTGATGTTTTATGTTTTGATGGAATGATTCTTATGACACCAATTTCTCTTCCATTAGTTATAAGCTTTTGAAACTGACTTATTTTTACGGGTTATAATTAGATTAAATTGTTATAAAACCAATAATTTTCTACATGTTAAGATTTGATTATATGTTTATGAAACCCATTTCATTTTATGTGTTATTATATGAATGTTAATAGATTATTTCCTCATGTATGTTTGACTTCGTTATGAGATAGGTGGAATATTAGTCTCCTTCTAATGCATTGGGTAAATATATATATATATATATATATATATCATGATATAAAATAAGATGGTTTTGGGAGTAAACCAAGACTACTAAGATAGACATGGGGGTGAAATATGATTACCATGATGGTATGAGGAGTGAAAACGTGCTACAAAGATGGTCATGGGAAATAACCATGACTACCAGGATGGTTTGAGGAGTGATTAAAAGAATCTAAGATGGTCATGGGTGAAACCATTTCTACCAAGTTAGTGTGGGGAGTGAACCAACACAACTAATATGGCATTGGATGTGATTCATTGTCTAATATATAGATCATTAATCAATATATGTGTTCACGAAAATTTCATGTTTTATTTCTATGTTATGCTTTCTTGAATTATTTTCTTTATTTCCATAGGTTTTAGGATATATGAGATTCAAATATTAATTCCATGATTCATATTTATGATATTTGATATGCAGGATGTGATATTCTATTTTTTGTATCACATACTCGTATCCATATGCTCATGTTTATGCTTATATGTCACCCTTGTTTACCCTCAATGAGCCTATTAGATCACCCCTTTTTATGTTTCATTCAATTAGTTATGAAGATAAGTACTATGTTTTATGTTTCTAATAAGGTTTCTTTTAATGAAGAAACTAGTGGGAGAAATTGTGGCTCATTTATTCATCAGTGTTTATGTTTTCATGTCCCCAGAGGAACTTTAATAATACTGTCTTTGGAAGTCTATTTTTTCATTTTTCTGAGTATTCCGCATATATTATTAAATGTTAATGTATGAACATCAAGAGTCTCTATATCCTTAATATTACAAGTAAAGATATTATTAAGAATTGTTCTTTGTGGGTTGGTGATAATAACCATGGAATTATTTATCTTTTCCATATAAGATTTAATAACAAATATAAATTATTAGATGGATACCAATGTTTATCCTTTACCCAATGATAAGTTTGAATTAACATATCATACCCAGACTAATTCTGGTTCACATAAATCTGTATGAAAAGGATCTTCACATATATAAAAAATTTTATAATACAAGGGTGGACAACCTAGTTTAATTGATGATAAAATGAATGAATTTTGGCAAAAAATGATAGAAAAATCGTCACATCCTAGTTAAATAAAGAAATATGAAATTTTCATTTTATTAATATGTGTGAATTAAATATTAATTTTACTTGAAAGGGAACTCTATGTTCTATGGCATGCCCAATATGCAACAACGAGTTTCTTTGAAATCTTACATTGTAGACTAATAATATAATATGATTATTTTCTATGGTAGTTAACGCATAGCCACTGTATTGTCATGAATGAATATATATATCTACAATATGATTATACATGTTTGTTAAATGTTTTTACAATTATACAATAAATGTTAGATACTTAAAATGAGATTGAATGTAATTTTATGAATAATAAATTTTAAAATGTCGATTTACCGCCTTTTGATGAAAAACCCTATTTAAATATAGTTTTGGTCACTTTTATATGTTCTATTAGAAAAATTTAAAATTATTCTTTAGAATTGGGACATCAAAATTCTCTTTAGGTAAAATTTTGGTTTTTTTCTGATAAAAATTCATTTTTTGATGAATAGTGAAAAATACTGTATATTAATTCATAACTGACATTTAAACTAATATGTTAATATGATTAGATTATCCTTAAAATTATTTTTAATGTGTAATTAGACTATATCGTTAAAATTTAATCTAATTTTGGTTATTTTAATTTAATTCAAATTGAAATTGGACATAAACAATTGTCAAACTTTTGATAGTTATTATTTCTCAAAAACAAGCCTTTTATTTTAATAGTAGTAATTAATTAAAAATTAGTTACTGCCACTTCTATGATTTAAATTTTTGGAAAAATAAATTCCATATTTAGAATCAGGAGGTCCAAATTTTTAAAATAAGTAACTTTTATTTTTAGACATTATGAATATTGACGTCATTAAAGGTTATATTTATCATGCTTAATGGAAAACAATATGGTAAATAAGGGATAAAAATTATAACATTAATAATCTAAAATTACCTTAACATGTGTCATAATCCAATTGGTTCATTAAATTCCGACACTGAGCATCCATGGGTAGATTTTGTAACCCCATGAAGCTACTTTTTACTAATAATGACACTTTATTTTAATTAACATAAAGTATAGACAAAAATGACTTAAAAAATATATTTTAGTAAATTAATTTTTACATAAGGTTATATAAGTAATCTATTTTATTATAAATATTATTTGGAAATATAAAAAGATTTCCAACATCGGGGTATTTTTATTATTATTTTTAGACATTAAATAAATTAAATTATTTTGGCACAATAATGATGTAGTGTTTACTTTATTAAACAATGATTTAAATAAATAGGATTATTATGATTACAATAATATCCAAAACCTACCCAATTGTTATTGGATGATTTTAGTTCGACCATTACTTATATTATCATACACGTTAATTAGTTTTGGACATTTAGAAACTAAAAATCATTATGTAAAAAAATTATATTTTCACACATTCCTAAAGAACCCCTCCAACACCATATAAAAATCCCTAACCTCCAACACATTCCTCACACATGTCAAGCCCCTTGGCTCATCCAAAATATACCCATTTAAGAACCATAAATCCCTCTACTCCTCCAAGAATAATTAACATAGGTATAAATCACATCAACAAACCCTTTTGGTTCAATCCAATGGGAGTTACCCGATTTAAAGGCAACATATTCTATTAAGTTCTTTTGTTTTATCTTACTTCTCCTACCCCATAAACTCTTTTTATTAATTTCTTATATAAAAACACCAGTATCCTAAAAATAATATGTTGTTGTTATGAGAATTATCTGAACTACACTTACACACTCCTCCATATAATGGATTAAGAACATGTTGTTTCTGTTGATGGAAAACTAACACCTCGCGAAATAATGTTTGTTCAGTTATCTACCACCACCTCTGTTGGTGGCCATTATGATTAAACTGTATTTATATATGATATATATAATGTTTATGTTTTCTTTATACATATTTATTTTCCATTTGTATCATTCCTTTATGATTTTCATTATGTATTAACGTGATAATTTCAATTGAGGAAGTGCAGACAACTGCCCCCTCAAAGTGATATGACTCGTTAATACCATATGTGAGACGTATAAAGGATGGTGTTAATGATTTTATATATTATATTATATATTATATTAGACTATAATTATAATATACCTTCGTTCCATTATGTTTTAATTCTATTAAAATAATAAATAGAAATGAATGTAGTGTGAATGAGTACGTACGACTTACCGTCTCCATGAACAATGAATTTCATTTCTTATCTCCAAATGTAATGTACTATTATAAATACATATATATAATGGATATATATTTTATATATGATACCTAAATCATGCATATAATTCTGTGGATAATGTATATTTTACCTCATGAAAAACATGAAATTATAATAAGTTCGTTTTTGGTTCAAGTACCAAATATCGACATAACGACCGTTATTAACTTAAATGATAACATAATGTGTAAAACATGGTAATAAGTGAAATAAAAGAAATAATAAACATGAAAGAGGATCTTAAGAAATTATAAATTAACTTTTGTTTATTATTCTAGTGATTAAATAATGAACAGTTCAAATCAGACACAATGTAAGGGACTTCATCTCAATCTTCTTTAATTAAGGCATATTTTTATTTAATACATGACATTCATTAATATACTTCATAAACACCTTCAAATTTTCATTTCATTCAAAGGGAATCTTTTTATATGAAGTTTTTTACTAAACCACAACAAAATAATGTTTTTTAACGTAAGAGGTGACAATGACCTTTTCCGCCACCATTAGTATTATTTGATCTATTGATTCTATAACAAGTCGTAAAGTTATTCAAAGGGAAATAAATACTATATACTATTTTATATATTTTTTATTGAAAATGGTCTTGATAATGGTTTTATTATGTCAATATATTTAAATGATATATTTTTATTGCAATGTGTAAATGTTATCTTTCCTTTATGTTTGTTTTATGTGCAATGAATATGTTATGGTTCATGGGAATTTTTAAAGTATATTGGTGGTTCCATGATAATCCTAGGGCGTGTGAACCCGAGATTGATCTCTTATGCATTGGGTAACATGATAGAGGAAAACATGAATATTTCTCTTAATATATTTAGGTAATATACTCTGATGGGTATTCCAAATGTAACTACCTACATAGCTGTGATATCTACAATGTAATTATTATATGGATTCCACAAGAAACATTTATGATGTATGATTTATATGTTTTATTCATAAATCTGATGATTTCAAAAGGTATGAGCCTATTCTTGTCATGTATTTATAGAATAAAGTTATCTTTTATTATCTTATAACCCTTACGGTACTTTTTGTGCTCATCCCATGTTTTGAAATGTTTTTTCACGTGACATAAATATGAATAGGGTCACATATGTGATATAGGAAAATTCATGTTGTCTATAACATGGGACTAGACATGACCCTTTTCTAAATTTCTATTATTTTATGAATAAAAGGGAATCCTATTAAAAGTGTCTAAATTGTAATTTTGGAGATGTGATGTAATATTTATAGCATGTTTCTCTAAAACAATAATCCTGAAAATATCCTCAATGTGAATTATTCTTTTAATTAATTATTATGTATTGTTTAAAGTCGGATCCTTATAGTTGTTATCAAAGGTTGGTTTAGAAAACTTTAATAGTTATGGTATTGTTAAAATAATATCCATAAATTAATTTATGTTAATATTGAAATAATATAGCATTTACAGATTACTATCTTTTTTTGCCTAAGATATTTCTATTTTTAGAATGGTTTACCATAGAGGAAACAAGGCAGGTATATTGGTACAAAATCAAGAGGAAGATGACCTTCCAAATCAGCAACCTAAGATGTTCAAAATCAGAACAGAATAGTGTTTTGTAGTGATGTATTAGTATATCGGGCTAAAAATGGTGGTGGTTTCCATGCATGAGATCAATTACATTAACCATAGAGGAACATGTTAGTAGTGTACCATTTCATGAGGTAACATCCCCCATCATTTAGAGGTTCATATGACCCTGTGCTTGTATAATGGTGGATTAATGCACTAGAGATTATTTTTGATGTCATGGGGTGTTTATAAAATCTAAAAGAGTTTCTTGTTTTTTACCATTTTGAAGGAAAGCTGACCAATAGTGGTCGATGGTGGAAAATATCAGGGATAGTGAGGAGATTTATGCTCTTGATTAGGATGAATTCAATGGAATTTTTCTTGAGATTTGTTTTCCTAAGGTGGTTCCTCCTAGGATGGAAACAAAATTCATAGAATTGAGGTACGAGGATGAATAAGTGGCTTCTTATTAAGAAAAATTCAGTCGACTGGAAAGGTATGCTCCAAATTCCATATGAGATCTTGATAGTAAAGTCAACTGTTATTAATTAGGATTAACGAAAAATTATCAAAGGGGTTTAGTTTCTCAAGAGTTCAAAAGATATGAATTTTTTTCAATATTTGGAGATGTTGTGAATATATTTTTTCAAGGATCATGTGTTCTTTGACAAACAACCGAATAAGAGGTCAAGGTGGCAGACGAAAGGGATGAACTCTTCAAAAATGTCTGATGGTAAGAAACATAAGTTTGTAGTTTGTGAAAATTGTGGTTAAAATCATACTGGGGAATGTCTTTTTAATTCTAGTAAGTGATACCAATGAGGTAATATGGGACATAAAGATCATAATTACACTGAAAAAGATCAGGGTAATGGTAATACAAAATTTGATTTACAATCTATAAAATATTTTTAGTGCAACGAAATGGGTCATTATGAAAATGAGTGTCAAACGAATAACTCAACAGCTGGAAAGAAACCTGAATATAATAATAATGAAGTATTGAAGTCCTTTTAAAGTACTTCGGTAAATAGTGAGCCATAAAATGAAGTAGTATCATGTACATCGTTTGTTTGTTCAGATTATTCCAATGTAATGTTTGATTCAAGGTCTACACATTCTTTCATTTCTGAGATGTTTTTTTAATAAATTTGTAATTTCATCTCAATATATGAAACCTTAAGTTATGGTAAAAACACCGGGAACTATGGAGAAAAAAAATCATAACAACCATCATGTCCATGTGTGTGGAATGAATCTACCTGAAAACCTTATTGTTTTTCCTCCAGTTGAGTTTGATGTTATTTTGTGTTTGGATTGGATTTCTATTTAATATGATATGATTGACTTCAGAGCTAAGGATTTTTCATTTCAGAAATATTTTTAGTTTCTGTACAAGAATTATCCCTTAATTTTGATAATATATCAGAAAGATGAGAAAGTAGTAAAGTATTGAAATAAATGTTAAGTTTCACATATTGTAGAAAATAAAGGAACTATTCAGATTAATGTTGTTCCAGTGGTAAATGAGTACCTTGATGTTTTTTCAGATGTATTTCTTGGTATCATACCTGATCATGAAGTTCAATTTACTATAAACATAGTTCCTGAGGCTAAGCCAATTTCAAAACCCCCTTATCGAATAGCTGGAATTGAACTTTAATGTTAAAGAAGCAATTACAGGCGTTATTAGATATAGGTTTCATTTGACCTATCACATCACCATGGAGTGCTTTGGTCTTATTTGTTAAAAATAATGATGGTTCAATGAGACTTTTCATTGATTATAAAGGTTGAATAACATCAGTATTAAAAACAAGTATCATTTGGCTCATATCGATGAATTGTTTGATCAGCTCTAGGGTGCTCAGTATTTCTTAAAGATGGACTTGAGGTCGGGGTACCATCAGTTGAAAGTAAAAGAATCATACATTTTAAGTACCGCATTTCTTACTATATATATCCATTAAGAATTTTTATTTATTCCTTTTGGGTTAACCAAGGAACTTGCTGTATTCATGGATCTTATGAATAGAATTTTTCCTGAGTTCATGGATAAGATTTTTTTTTTGTTCATTAATGATATATTGTTTTATTAAAAAAGTAAAGAGTAGCATAGAAGTCATTTAAGTGTTGTCTTGAAAACCTTAAAAGAAAACAACTAATTTTGTAAATTCAACTAGTGTGAGTTTTGGTTAAAATAATTTTATTTCCTCAGTCACACTGTTTTTTAAAAAATGGCATAACTGTTGATCCTACTAAAAAAATGTTATTGAAGAATGACCGAGACCCACCAATATAACCTAAATCCGTAGTTTTCCTAGTTTGGCTAGTTATTATAGGGGTTTTTTGAATCTTTTCCATGTTTATCTGGTTCAATGACTATGTTAACTCAAAAATGTGTTCAGTTCATTTGTAAAAAAGATTGTGATGATTTTATTCAGGAATAGAATAGAGGATTGGTGAATGATCCAGTTTTGGCACTGCCTTCCAGAAATGGTATGTTTGTTATTTATAATGATGATTTGTTGAAATTACTTGGTTTTGTCCTTATGCAGAATGATCGGGTAATTGCTTATGCCTCACGTCAGCAGAAAACTGAGGAGTTAAACTACCCCACACATGATTTGGAATTAGCGGTTATTTTTTTTCTTTAAAAATTTTGAGGCATTATCTGTATGGAGTAAAATCAGAAATATATATAATTACCACAAAATTTTGAAGTATATATTCACTCGAAATGAGTTGAACATGTGACATAGGAGATGGTTGGAAATAATCAATGATTATGATTGCACAATCCATTAGCATCTAGGAAAAGAAAATAATGTGGATGATGCTTTGAGTCGAAAAAGTAATGAATCAATAACCATTCTATGTTTGGACCAAGATACTTTGGTTTTAGTTTTGATGAACTTTGTAATAGAAGTAGTTGGTGCAAGAAATTCTTCTGTTTTGTTTTATGGGTTAGTGAAATCATCTCTATTAGAAAAAATAAAATAAGCGGGAAAGGAAGACAGTGAGTTGCAGAAAAAGGTAGAGTTGGTTTAGAATGGTATGTTTCCTGATTTTAACATTGATAATGATTGTATATTGATATTTGGGATGAGATTATGCATGAATTGTGATTCATAGAATATGAATGAGTTGTTATTTGAAGCTCATAGTTCCCCATATTTAGTTCATCCTAGCAGTACTAATATGTATAGAGATCTTTAGGAGTATTACTGGTGGGATGGAATGAAAAAAGATAATGTTGATTTTACTGTGAAGTTTTCGA
The DNA here is from genome assembly GCA_963277665.1 of Viscum album. Classification (NCBI taxonomy): domain Eukaryota; kingdom Viridiplantae; phylum Streptophyta; class Magnoliopsida; order Santalales; family Viscaceae; genus Viscum; species Viscum album. Next base: position 605,942,974 of record OY728129.1, on the reverse strand, counting down.
CTTGTCAATAGGTTAATGTAGAGAGATAGTTACCGAAAGGTATTCTTTAGTCTTTACTGATTCCAGTGTGGAAATTGGAAAATATATCCATGGAATTTGTTATGGGATTACTGAAGACATCTAGATGTAATAATACAATCTCGGTTATTGTTGATCGATTGACTAAATATTCTCATTTTATTCCTATTAGAGATACATTTTCTCGAGATCAAAATTCTTAGTTTTATTTAAAAGAGATGGTCAGGTTTCATGGTGTTACCCTCTCTATTTTATCTAATCGTGATCCCAAGTTTACTTCTATCTTTTGGAAAGGCCTTCACATGTCATTGGGTACTGAATTAAATTTTTGTACAGATTTTCATCTGAAATCTGATGGGAAGTAATAATGAACAATTCAAACCATGTAAGATATGTTACATGCTTGATCACTAGATTACATGGAAAGTTGGGACCGACATCATTATTTGGTTAAATTTTCATATAATAATAGTTTTCATTCTAGTATATAGATGGAACCATTTGATGCATTATATGAAAAGCGTTGTCAAACTCCATCTTTTTGGGATGAGGTATGTGAAAGGAACTTGATGGAACCAGAATTGGTAGAAGAGGTGGCATTAAAAGTTCAGTTTATTCAAGATCACATGAGTATAACTCATTGTAGGTAGAAAAGTTAGGTAGTTTATTGGAGGAAGGATCTCTCTTTTAAGTAGGTGATCATTCTTTCTCAAAGTTTCTCCATGGAAACGTGTGATGCATTTTGGTAAGAAGGTAAAGCTAATTCCAAGGTTCATTTGAACATATGAAATCATAGAGAATGTTATATCAGATGTGCATAGAGTGGATTTACCTCCATGTTTTTTCACAGTACACAATGTGTTTCATGTTTTAATGCTGAGAAATTATTTGCTAGATCCATATCATGTTTTGAGCCGAGAGGTAGTTGAGTTGGTAGAAAATCTCTCGTATGAAAAATAACCAGTCTAGATTCTTGACCTAAGAGAGAATTTTTTGTATAATAAGTTAATTGACCAGGAAATGGTTTTGTGAAAAAACCATATGGATGAAGTGGCAACGTGGGAATCTGAAAATTCTATGAGGGATAAATACCCCCATTTATTTTCTATGTGAATGAAATTGTGAGGAAGAAATTTACATAAGGGCGAAAGGATGAAAAATCCTATGTAAATAAAGAAATATGAAATTTTCATATTTATTAATATTTTCAAATTATATATTTATTTTACTTTAAAGGAGAATCTATGTTCGATGGAATCCCGAAACACAACAACGGGTTTCTTTGAAATCTTACGTTGCACGCTAATAATGTTATAATATTATTTTAAATGGAAGTTTGTGCATATCTATTGTATTGGAAGGAATGAACATAACTATCTAAAATATTATTATACATGTTTGTTATGTGTTTTTACTTTTATCCAATAAATGATATAGGCTTAAAATATGAAGGAATCTAATTTTAAGCATAATTTACATTAAAAAGTTGATTTAATACCATTTAATGGGGAATCCATTATAAATATTGTTTTGGATACTTTTATATGTTCTATTTCAAAAAATAAATTTTTTATTTTGAATCGAGACATCAAAATTCACTTTGGGAAAAATTTTGTAATTTTTCAAACAAAAATTCATTTTTGGGTGAATAGTGAAAATACTATATTTTAATTCAAAACTGCCTTTCAATCTAATTTATTTAAATTATTATATTATAATTATTAGTATTATTAATGTTTAGTTATTTTATATTCTTACCATTTAATATAATGTTGGTGATTTAAATTAATTTCACTTTTAAATAGGACATAAACAAGTGCCAATCTTTTGATAGTTATTATTTATTAAAAACAAGCCTTCTGTTTTGACTTTGAGAATTAATTTTAAACTAATTTCATCCACTTATGTGTTTTGAATTTGCAAATATTTATTCCATATTTGGAATCAGGAGGTCCATATTGTGTAAATAGGTAACTTATATTTTTAGATATTATGAATATTTACATTAGTAAATATTTTATTTACCATGGTTGAAGGGTAAATCTGGTAAATAAGGGTAAAAAAATATTACTATAATAATATAAAATTACCCTAAAATGTGTCTTAATCCTATTTGATGATACACGTACGACCATGATCATTCTTAGGTCGATTTTTGGATCACAAGGAGCCATATTGGCGTGATAATGACAATTTATTTTAATTAACTAAAAGTGATGAAAAAACAACAAAAACAAATAGTTTTTAGTAAATTAATTTTTAAATAAGGTTATAAATTACATATTTTCGACTATAAATATTATTTGTAAAGCTAAAAATATTCACTATATCATCGTAATTTTTTAAAATATTTAGACATTAAATAAATTATATTATTTATGATACAATAATGATTTAGTGTTTACCTCATTAATAAATGATTTAAATAAATAAAATTATAAATATTAAACTAATATCCAAAATCTATCAAATTCTTTTTGGATGATTTTATTTAGACCAAGATTCATATTATCTTTTACTTGAATACAATTCAGAACTTTATAAACTAAAAATCATTCTTTTATAAAAAAATATTTGCACACTTTCCTAAAGAGCCCCTCCTTCACCTTATAACAATCCTTCACCTCTATCCCATTATTTACACCTCTCAAGCCCCATGTATTTATATATGATATATATTATTTTCATATTTTCTTTATGCTTCTATATTTTCCATTTATAGAATACCATTATGGTTTCCATTGTTGGTAAACGTGATTATTTCATTTGAGGAAGTGCAGACTACCGCCCCCTCAAAGTGATATGAATCATTAATTCCATATGTGGGTCATATAAAGGATAAAGTTTATGATATTATATGTTATATTATACTAGAATTATAATATATCTATGTATCATTATGTTTTAATTCCATTAATATAAGAAATATAAATGAAAGTAGTGTTAATGCGTACGTATGGCTTACCATCTCCATAAACAGTGCATTTCATTTAGTACCTCCAAATTTTATGTACTATTATAAATAAATACATATACTAGATATATATTATATAGATGATATATAAATAATGAAAATAATTTTTTATATAATGGATATTGGACCACATGAACGACTTTTAATTTTAAGATGTCCATTTTTGACTCAAGTACCAAATATCTACGAAATGACCGTTATTAATATAAAGGATTAAAAAATTCTTATAACTTGGTTTTAAGTGATGAAAAAGAATTATAAACATGAAAAAAGTATCTTAATCATGTATAAAATAACATTAGTTTATTATTTCATATATTAAATAACAATCATGTCAAATCAGACTTTACGTAAGGGACTTCGTCTCAATCTCCATTCATTGAGGCATATTTTTTTAATACATGACTTTCTTTTATACACTATATAAACACCATTGAATTTTAATTTCTTTCAAAGGGGATCTTTCTCTTTGAATCGTTGTACTAAACGAAAAAAATAATGTTTCTTTTTAACGTAAGTGGTGACAATGACCTTTTTCGTCGTTGCGAGTATTATTAGATCTATGGCTTCCTTAACAAGTCGTAATGTTTTTAAAAGGAAAATAAAGGTGATATAATCTTTTACATATTTTGTTATTGAAAATGGTTTTGATAATGGTTTTTTATGTCAATATATTTAAATTATATATTTTGATTGCATTATGGAAATGTTATCTTTCATTTATGTTTATTTTATGTGCTATGAATATGTTATGGTTCTTGGGAATTGTTGACCTATATGGGTTGTTCATTGATAATCCTAGGGTGGGTGAGCCCAAGATTTCTCTCCATTGCATTGGGTAATGGGACGAAGGTAAACAATAATGTTTCTCCTAAGAGAATTATGGAATTTACTTTGATTGGTATTCCCAATGTGACTCCCTAAGAAGCTGTGATAACTACAATGTAAGTATGATATGGTTTCCACAAGTTGTGTTTATGATTTATGATTTCTATGTGTCATTCATAAATCTTATGATTTCATGAGGTATGGGCTTATTCTTGGCATGCATTTATGGATGAATGTTATCATTCATTATATTATAAACCTCACTGATCTTTTTATGCTCATCCCATGTTTTGAATTGTATTTCACAGGACATAATAAAAAATAGGGTCAAGAATGGGATCAAGAAAAAGTCATGTTGTCTAAAATAGGGTACTAGACATGACTCTTTTTTTCAAAGTTTTTTAATTTATGAAAAACTCTAAACTGAGTAGAAGTGTCTACCTTGTAATTTTTTTGATGAAATGTTAAAATTATGGCTTAATTATCTAGAACTCTAAAACTAAATAGATACTCAATGTGAATTAATCTTTTAATTCAAGATTATGTAATGTATAAGGCTTTTTCCATATATAAATTTTTATCTGATATTAATTCCATACCAAAAAATTTCCATCCTCAATCCATCCATAAATTTACCCCCACTAATAAGGGTTAACCCACTATAATAAAGCCGTGTTCTAATTATTTTTCCTCCTGGTCGGGTTCAATAATATTAGAAATATAATATTACAATCATGCAACTATTTACACTCCATTTTCATGTTAAAAATTTCTCCCTCCTAATACCATTGGTATTATTCTCCCTGAAACACATTGTAACTTTATTTAATAATTAGTGAATCATTTTCCAAATTTACACTCCATGTGGTATACATCATGAAAAAAATTAATAATTTAAATATATTACATATGAAATTATTGTTCTAGGCTCATTTCCATTATTTATAAAAATTGTTTAAAATAATTGATATTTTAAAATTTTGAAATCTTTATCCAAGAGATAGTGGAACCCTGTTTTTCATTTAATTGAAACAATAAGTATTTACAGATCATGGTAAGGGTTGTTAATATAATGTACTCATAATATTATTGTGATGTAAAATATGATTTAATATTAATACATTATAATGAATCCTAACCAAATTCCATATGCATTAGAAATGTCAAGATATAGGTATACCAGTTATAGAATGGTAAGGATATGTTATGAAGTGATCAATAACCAGAGTTCCAATAAATATTTATTTCAATGATCACTCTAGAAAAATGGAATACAATTTCCTATCACTATAGTTATGGGAGAGGATAAAAATAAGATATCATTACCAATGTGATGATAGTTCCCTTGTAATAATCAGAAACTAGGTATCTCATGTATATTCATAGATGTTTTCCATCGATCGATGCCTTCATTCCTTTTAGGATCATCCACTCTTAATTTTTTGAAGAAATCATTCTCATGGAGGTGACCAAATTATATCAAAAAGTTAAACGTTGATAATTATTCATAATGGTGTTGTCACACAATTTACTAAATAAAATATAAATGTTACCTTCATGACCATCACTCATTCAAGAATATAATAATATATACTCAATGACAATGACTATGAAAAAAAGTGTATGTATTATTGAAATAAATGATTCATCAAATCTCTAAATAATGTTGATTAATTTGTGATACCAAAATTAATGACCAAATGTTCGCAGTTTCTATAATATTTTTATTGGAATTATTATGTTTTTTATAAATTCGTTTTGGTGGTAACTCAGTCAAATAAAGAGCTCAGAGAACCACTTCACACCATTAAAATGATCAATAAATATTTAATCCAAAGAACATTGTGTCAACTATTTATCATAATTTTATTCAACATATGATAATAAAAAACATTTTTAGTATACCATTCAAATAGTTAAGGAATACACCCATATTAGCCTATGGTGTTCTACATCATCATATAAAAATCAATAATTATAATTCATCTATTTTTAATTTCATAACTCAAAACCAATTATATCCATTCACTATGCATGAAATGAAATTTAGTTCATTTCTGGGATTAGGATCATATATATTTCAACATGTCATTCTAGTTAATTTCAATCCAAAATTTCTAGGAAGACAATCACATAAGAGTATATAAATTATAGAAAGTGCTAATATACATTTGTATGTATATATCACAAGATGATCATCTTTAACTCAGAAAATATAGTCCCCATAATTGTCACTAGAGATATTCCCATATCCATAGAAAATCAAGATAATCAAAACATGAAAATGTATTAATTGAAAGATTTATATATTACATATCACTAATATTTGTAAAAGTAAATGAATGAAATTTTTATATAATTTGAGGAATTAATAGAGACGAAACAAATCTCATAATTTCCCATATCCAAAATCTACTATAATTCATCGTAGACTTCTATCATATAATTAATACTATCTTAATGTTATTAATGCAAACCATAATAGAATGGTGGTCTATAAAGCATAGAATAGAAAAAAAAATCATCAAGATATCATCCAGAATTCGTCATAATCATGTCATAAAAGATTAAAAGGGGAAATTTTTTTATTAAAAATCATGAAATAATAAGGTTTGTATATAACCCATTATTCCATGACACACAATCAATCAATTACAAAACAAAATTAAAATAACTTTTTTGAAGCATGATACAATAATGAAGATTCATAGATTATATTAAAAGGAATAATAATATGGACTTTCAAGGAAGATATTCATATAAGTAAAATATTGTACTAACAAAGTAGTTAAAATAAAAACCAATGATGTTTTAGTAATTTCAGAAATCATATATTATTATCAAGTAGTCTTCACTACTATAATCCCATTAAATTGTAGTAATCACTATGCGATTACCATGATCCTTGTAGAAATTGAATCATTACTGTATCCTTATTATCATATTGGATCAAATATCACTACCGGAGTACAATAAGCATATTGGATAATTAACCAATACATTACTCTAATATACATATAGGATAAGTAATCTCTTACTAAATGAAAATAACATAATGGATCATGAATTTCACCCTTATCCCCATAAACATTGTTAATTTTCCATAAATATGTGATTCCCATGAAATAGTTAATCGAGTATAAATTATAGATTCCATGAGTGGATTATGAATCAATACTATATTCTTAAAATTATCTCATTACAAAAAATACTTAACCATTGAATTATATGTTGATTTTGGACAGCACCTATCATCATATACACATATGTGTTCTACTTGAAATTTAATTATTAATCATATAATAAAACCCAACAGAATTTTAATAAGTGATCCTCAACATGTCTAGGAGGTATCAACACAAACCCCCAAAAGAAGGTAAATTGCCCATATCCACTACACAGAAATGACAAAAGATTATATTATATATGAATCTTTTGCGTGACTCATGAAAAATTAATTTTAATGATATAAATATTTTTTAGATAAATAATAATTTGTAGTGAAATATTAATGAGTTAGGAAATTCTTTATTTGTTGAATAAAAGAAGAAGTTATAGTCCCATTAAAAGGGAAAATTTTAAAAGGTGAAGTGACATATTTTTTAAAATCATAATTTTTTAAAATATCATTCAATAGTGGATCCTTGATAATTTAGTAGTTATTTTATAATAGTGAATAGAAAACAAATTTAAGTGGTTGAGTTTTAAAAAAATAATCTTCAATATTATATCCTCTAAAAAGACATAATAGTTTCATGAAGGTAACGTGAAAACACATAAAAAAATAAAAAATTTATCGAAAATAGATTATTTAAATTATGTAATAGTTAATAAAGTTTAATATAGAGTTGAATATACAATATTTTATTTCGAAAGGATGGAAAACATTTTTGAACACTTTTTAATAAAATAATTGAATTTCCATGTTGGGAAAGTGTATCCAAAACAGGCCTGTTAAAATAATAGAATTGAAATATGAATGGAACATGAGATAAGACATATTTTCATTTCTATTTATAATGTATAAAATTGGATGGAAGAAAATATATTGACATGGAGTGGAAACCATTGTTTAAGAGGATGGGTGTTATTCTCTATAAAGATTTATTATATAAGGATAAAATTTATCAAGTAAAAAAAAGATATGAATAACGGGTGGAATTTCTATATATATTATTAAAATGTACCATAAACTAAAATAACAGGGTGTACTAATTAAAAAGTAGAGGAAATAAATTCAGGAAGAAGTATTAAAACTCCATGTAATGAGTTGATTTGATAAAAACCCTTACAAATTTAATATTTATTTATGGTATTTATATATAAAATAAGAAAAAATATTTTATAAAAAAAATTAATTAAAAGTACATTTAAAAAAAATTAATTATGTTGAAATCACACCATATGAAATATGTTATGGTATCTAAAATGTAACATGACTATATAAAAAATAATTGGGTCAGAAAACCCTGATAAAAAATTCCCACTTAACTCATCAACCTATAACTTCTTATGTACGGACAAAAAAATCATAATAAACTATTTTAATCTTCATTCATGAATATAACCTCAATTAAACAATATTTTTAATTATAATAATTATTTATATTAGTTAGCTTTTATCTATTTTTTAAAAAATAATATGAGTGTCCTTGATGGTTTTAAACTAGTTTCATGATATTAGTGTCATTATATATTCAACTTATTGGGTTTATCATTAATTAATCTGATAATATACAAGAATTTATGTCATTAAATTGACTATAATTGTAAATTTTAGTTTATGAATGTTTTTTTGTTACTTTAATTGTAGATGAAAATAATGAATTTCATGTTTTGATGATTTTTTACAAATAAATCACAGTGACCTAATTAATGAAAAACATATCTATTTTACAAAAAAATATTTTTATTTTTTAAAAAAAGATGTAATTATTTATTTAAATATTTACATTACTTATTAATTTATAATTAAAAACATTATATAAAAAATTTAATTTTTAAATTAGTACCATAATCCAACTCCAACTGAATATGTTAATGTATTGGTGTCTATATGGATGGAGAAGAGACTATTCTGTTAGAAAATCATTATAACAATGGTATATGGAATTACTTTTAGGAAATTAATGTTATGAATAATAACTCATAAGAGTAATTAAAATAAATTAAATGATCAATTTGTTTTCATTTATAAATAAATAACTTTTCGTATTTGTTTGTTCACTTTATGAGGTATGTTTTACAATGATCACTTATGGATATTTTTTCTAATAATATGAATGTTTTTTATTTCCATGTTATACATGACGATATAAATTAAATATATATTCCATAAATAAATTTATATAACTATATTGTAAATGTGGTGATGAAAATTGAAATGTTTCATTCATCTAAGTAAGAGTACATAAATGCAAGACATAAACATTTTCATTTTTCTGACTGAATGAGAGAAACATTTAATAGTTATACCATAGTAAAATAAAATATCATAATATTTTATTTAATAATGTAATTATAAAAATTTTATTAGATTTTTTTATTGTGGTGGGATGGATGTATAATGAAATGATGTTAAAGGGTATGTTATATTTTCATTAGTTGTTTTTATCATCTCTTCATGCATCCTTCTAAAACAGAATATTTGAGGAACTATGAAGGGTATTTTGTAACCCAAATAGGTATATGTACTATATAAGAAGAAAATTATTATGTTATTCATTGTAATTTAGAACTATAATTTTTGGTTGATGTTGGGGGAATATATATCTCTTCATAGGAGGAAAACATGTAAAATGATTGGAGAAGTATATTAGGTAAGGAGTAACAATCCAATTTCATTAGAGTTAGTTGATATTGTCTAATAGATTTTTTTGATGAATTTAGTTATTAAATTAAAACCTAACAAAGTTTTTAGATAAGTTCTATGTTTTATGTTTTTAATGTAAAATTCATTCCACATTAGATTAACTATTTGAACAGTTGTTAATCATTATAACATCTAATACCCTAAAATTATTTCTTCACTAAAAATATATGATGAATTTTTTAAAAACATTTATATATTATTATTATGAATTTAGAGTCTATTTACACTAATTCAAATTTTAAATTTTTAAAAATAAAATTTAAATTAAAAAATTGAAAATAAAGAAAAATAATTTTTATAGAAAAAATAATTTAAATAATTATGTACTCATAATATTATTTAACATTGATTACAAACTAAATGAGGAGAAATTTTATTTTTTTTAAATATCATATAAGAGCCTTTATTTAATGTAGTTCCATTAAATTTAAAATAAATATATATAGAAAAAACTTATTCCTTGGAAAATGAACTATATTCCCATAATAAATAACATTTACCATGGTATATTTATTTTAGTACTAAAAATGTAATTAGACATACAAAAAATATAAATTATTTGGTCTAGAATGTTTAAAAAAATAATCAAATTAAATTTATAATTTTTATAAAAAATAACTTAAATATTATATTATAAAAATACATTTTTGAAATGTTATTTCTCATAATATTAAAGGACACTGAATTTGTTAATCTCATATACATTCATCATATAAATTAATATATCTGATCTAATATCTCCACAAATAGATATGATACATTTACATTTATGCCATTAAAAAATTGTTATAAGAATTTATTGAATGACTGAATAATATATTTGTGTAATCAAATTTTTTTTGGATATGATGTAAATATATCCTATAAACAAGAATCCAAACATTCACCACAAAACACACATGAAAGGGCAATGAAATTAACAACATAAACAACAAAAATAATAAAAAACAACTAATGAAATTTTTTAAAATGTTATAACAGTCTAAAATATGATTTTATAAATGTGAATATGAGTTTAATGTAATTTAATAATATAATTAAATCCAATATACAAGAGAATAATGCACGAGCAAGTAAAGGGAATTCTGAGGGATAGGATTCCATCTCAATTTCTTTTTCCTTGAGTCACACCTATTAATATTCACATATTCAATTTTATTTGGCTAATATACATCCGTTTTTTTATTTATCTTGAATATATATTTATTCATGATTTTTATTGTTTCTATAAATTTTTATTCATTTATGGAATTAAAATTTTAAGGTTACCAAATATGAAAGAATTATTGTACATTCTCAATTTTTTTAGGGTATTATTTATTTTCATCCAAGTATTGTAATCATTTATAATTCAGAAGATAAATAAATTTATTTTACTCTATATATTTGGTAATTTCAAATATTTTAGTCAAAATATTCCTCCCTTTCATATTTGAACCAAGAAATGAGTTTTTAAAGGAAAAACATATTTCATTACTCTTTAAATTAGATATATTTTTCATTCATTTCAATATTTTTCAAAATTACTTTTGAAAGGTCCTCATAATTATAAAAATGATATCTTAAAGAAATGTTTTTCTATAAATTGATTTAGAGTAGGGTTTGGATGTAATAATGTAACTATTTTTTCACTAATACATTTTCTATAAAAATTTAATTTTTTTAAATAAATATGTTTATAAATGTCTTCCCAACTATCATAATAATTTTATAAAATATAACATTATCTAAATATAATATGTTATTTCAAAAATAATGGTAAGTTATGAAATCATATTTTAATATCACACATCAATTACCATTAATCCTTCAATATAAATTATTTTATTAAAAAAACCTATATTCTCATGGAGCTAATGGCCACCTCCCATTTTATGATATAATTGGTAATTTCTATTTTTATCCTGATAAATTCACTTGTTTTTTATCATTTATCATTATAAATAACTATTTTCATAAATATTAATATTATTTTTTATCATTGATATTCTTATTGGATAAACAATATACCATTTTTACCTATGTTATTAAATTTTTTGTTTATTAAATTAAATCAAGATTTATTGATATATATGTATCATTAATTCATTATATATATTATTTTATAGGCACTGTTATTCATGAATTTAATCAATCATTATATATACATGGATATATTTTTTAATTCATCGAATGGTGGTGCATGGAATTATATAGAACCTTGATGCAATAGTGGCCTCATAATTAAAATCCATTATCCAAATTAAATGGGGTTTTACCTGTTGTTTTAATCTGTGTTTGCGAAAGGTGTTGATGGTATATATATTAGTATATCTAATATAACAACATCCAATATTATTTATTTTTTTCATTGATATTATGTAATTATTATCAAAGAGATTAGTTCCCTCATATTATCCTTGGATACATGATTTGATCATGAACATGATTAAATGGATTGTGTATTCAGCTATATACCATAATATATTATTATTCAATTTCAATTAATGATTTTAATGTTATTGATTAAGTATAATGAGTATTCAGGTATATTAAATTCCATGATTATTATAAATTATTGATTTATGATATCTTTCACTATATGAATTCTTTAAGGAGTATTTATGCCAATGCGTATTTTTTCCCATCCAAAGGGTGTTAATAAGAATTACCTGAATGACTTTAAGATTGATGATTTTTTGGAATTACTATGTATTATATTTTAAAAAAAATATATAGTGTATGTCATGTATATATTTTTCAATCCAAAATTAATTTATTGAATTTTACTTTTTTACTTGTTTACTTGAATATATTTCCTTTTATTAAAGCATACACCATATTTGGGTTACATATGAAAAGGTTTTTATATATGGTATTATAGCATGTTTAATAAAAAACTGAGCTTTATATTAAGGAAAAAATTTATTATAAAATATAAATTATAATTTAATGATATACATAGAATATCATCATAATTATTTGGTATGGAAGATAATATTATTTTTCCCTGGCAATATATCCATTTCATAAAGGTATTTGTTGATGTGGTTTCGAATAGTTGTACATAGGGGTAATAACTCAAAAAATAGAATATTGTGATTTGTATTTATAATCACATGGTACATGAAGGAATGCCTTATTTAAAACATATTTTAACACTCTTCATCAAATGAATATAATTATTAAATATTTTCATTAAAACTTATTATAATGAATTTGAATACAAATATCCACAAAAAACCGTGTTTAGGATCATGATAATTACAATGAATAAATTCTGAACATAAATTAAGCTTTTAAATATATAATGAATTATAAATTATGATTTAAAATATCGATTTTCGTCACATTTTACCAAATATTGAAATTTTTTAAATGGAACCAAAAATAAATAATTGTATCAATAATAACTGTGGACAATGAAATGTACCTTTGTGTAAGAAAATATAGCTAATACTAGATCATAAAAGAGCATGGATTCAAAAAAAATATTAATACTATTTTAAAGAATAAACATTCCCTAATAATGTAACTTGTTATTTTATAATATGATTCTACTATGTTCGATCCCATGCTGTTATAGAATCCCATTTCATTTTATCAGACACACAATCCAATTGTAACTTAGAAATATATTATGTCACATGAAAAGACACACTTATCCTATAGATAGAATGAAAAGTAAAATTCTAGACATTCATTGTATTTCCACAATGGTGTTTTTGATCAATAGTGTTTTTTTCTAAAATATTAAGGACGAAGAATAAATTGAATAAAAGAAATGGATATATTTTAATGAAAAATTATTTCAAAAAATATTTCAATCATGAGAAAGAATAACCTATAATGAGATGTTTCCCCGTATTAAATAAAAATAAAGGTGATTATGTTTTGTAACAAGATGTTACAATTATATGAATATCTTTGTATTAGAGGAATTACATATGAAATACATAATGTATTATTAGGCATTTATTTTATGGTTTTCATCCCTATCTCCAAAGGACATCAGTTTCTAAAAAATTTTAATTATATTATAAATTTTTTATGCATCATCAAAACAAATAAAGAATTTTCATGATCCTATACATTTTGAGAGAATCTACATTATAGTAAGTCTTTTAAATAGAAAGAAAATGTAATTCGTTAAATATTAGATACAGGGTTGATAAATTTATTTCATTATAAAATTTAGGACTGAATAATCTTGAGAAATGATCATGTTAATTCTAGATTATTAAAAAATTGGTTATAAGTGTAATTTTACTAATAAATATTTTATAATTAACTAGACCACTAAATTATAGTTTTTAGCTAATAATAAATGTGTAATTATCCAAAAAAATCAATATATTCATAGGAATAGACCACAGAAGAGGTTAAGGGGAGATGATCAAGTGTAGCTGATCACCACCTCTAATGTGGAAGTACCAAATATTTTGGTGAAATGTAGTTAAATAATGTACTAAAATTCATCCAATTATATATTTTATTATATATATTCATAGTCATTTATATCATTAATGACTTTCTTGAATAATATATATTTCTCTAACACCATCATAATGGATTTTCTCAATCAAAACCTCATATGTAAGTCTCATTTATATAATGGTGTGACATGTAGTCCCCATTATGACATATATGATCACTATTTTTGGATTCTATTGTCATACCTATAATTTAATTTTATACAATACATAGTGTGGTTCAGATTAGAAAATTTGATATAAATATATATTTTAATGTGAAGGAAATTAAAAATCCTAGTAATGATATTGAATTTATTTCATTAGAGGGGGAACTTTATTTTATGAATCATGTATAGATCAACCTCAAGTGCAAAATCCAAATGATATTAATGGTGAATAATTGAAAAAAATTAACTTGGTGATTTCGTAATACTATAATTAAGGATGTACCTATTTTATAGGAATACAAAGTTGTATTTCGGATGGTATAAACTTCATTTTCAACAGAGAATAGATTCATGTTTTATAATGATTTAATCCATTACCAAAGAACAACATGATATAATTCATATAGAATAACCACTATTAAATTAGTAGAGATCATGAAACTACAAGAGGAGTTATTTTTTAATGGAGTTATTCTCTCTGGAACTTCATTATGGGGGGTCCATGTTTTCTTTATTAAGAAGAGTGATAGATCAATGAGGTTTTGCGTTAATTATAGTGGTTTAAATTATATCATGAAAAACAAAAGTATCTTTTCAAACACATTGATGGATTTTTTGATCATCTTCATGATGCTCAATGTTTATCAATGATTTAACATTATTCTAGGTAACATAAATTGTATCTAAAGAAGTAAGGTATTTAAAACTAATCATTTCAATCATGGTATTGAAATTATGATTTCATTGTAATACCATTTGGATTCTATAATGCACCATTTTTTATTATTGATCTTGTGAATATATTATTAAACGAATATCTTGATATGTTTTTTGTATAATATATTTTGGATATAATGGTGTATTCTAAGATCAATTAGCACATTGAGAACAACATGGAGATAGTTTTTAAGACTCTAGAATGAAACTAATTATATATAAAATTTTGAATGTTAGATTTTTAGCAGTATAAAGTTTATTTTTTTCTCTATATTTTCTCTGAGGGTGGAATATCATTTTATCAGATGATGATTATTTTAGTCATATAATAGTCTACACCAAAAAATATAATTTAAGTATGGAGTATCAATGGTTTGGTAGGTTATTGTTGGATATTTATTTTTATTTTTCCCATATTGGCTAACCCTTCAAGAATATTACATGTAAAAGTATTATGTTCAGATGGATGAATGAATGAAAATAATTTTATTGTGGAATTGAAGATTATATTCTTCATGGATGAAATTTTTATTGTATACTCATTTAATTATAGGTTTTCAATATATAGTGAAGCATCGAAGAAGTGAATTGGTTGTGTTCATCTAAAATATTATAATGTTATTTCATTTTAATCAAATATGTTAATGATTTATGAAAATAATTATCCAACTGCTGATCTCGATTTGGTAACTGGAATATTTTCTTTGATGTTACAGATATATCATCTTTATGGTCAAATATTTGAGATATAAAATGACTATAATTTCCCAAAATACATATTTTAATATAACTTGGGTAGCTCATGATGAAGATATAAAATAGAATGCCCCATTATTATGATTTATCAATACACTACAACCCTATGAAATAAAATATAGCAATAAATTTATTGAGTAGAAAAGATCAATAATTTCATAACTAAATGTGTATTTAGATTGATCTTAGGTTTATGGATTTAGTAAATATAAATATTGTAATTATTTAGAAAATATATAACACACCATTTTTAAAATGATTGTGAAATTATATTTATTCAAGAAGATAAGAGCTTACCAATTAGATGATGATATTTTTAATTAGAAAATTATATCTATAAATGATGGGAATTTTCTTGGCATCATTTCTTATGATGCTATTAAAAATATTGGAAATTGGTTATGTTTTCTAACCATACCTCACATAAAATTCCTAATGTTGTATGGTTATAATATATCTTGTAACCAAATTCACCATGGTAGTAACAAGATATATTGGGATTTTATGGAATAATTATTAATGGATAACATGACAAGTGAAATTTATGATTAAGTGTCTTGATGTTTTGTTTTTCAAAAATTGAAGGATGAGACATAACACCATAGAAGAGTAAGAAAACCTCTCACTATTAATATATTGAAATTGGAGGACAATAATATATAAATTCTCATAGTATGACCCCAAACTATTATAAGGGATTCTGAAATATATGTTATTGTTTATTTCTATACTAAATCTTCACAAATAAAAAAAAGAATGATTTTAAAATATATTTCCTCACAAGGATCTATATTAATGGACATGTAAGAATCCATGTAGGAAATAAATTAGTTATTCCTGATCATGATATTTATTTTACATCATTATTATGAAATATTATATAGAAGGCTATTAATTTTGAGATTCATTTTATCACCAATTACCACCATCACATTAATGAGCAGTCCCAAAATACTCTTCAATAATTGGAAGTCATTTTGAGGTAATTCTCACATAAAATATAAATAATTTTGGATTAAAATATATCATTTTATGATATTTCCTATAAAAATAATTTCCATTAATTCTTTTGATTCGTTATTTATTATTCACTATACAGTGAGAGATGTTGTACTCAAGCTTATATGGATAATGTTAGTGAAAGAAAACAGTTTTTCCAGGTAATTTTTGAAGAGAAAATGTAAAACGTAAAAATTATTTAGGATCAAAAGAAAGTATAAAAAATGAAGTCAAATGAGTTATATGAAAATATTGTAAGGAAAAATCATTTCAATTGGGGGATCACATTTTCCAGAAAATATCTTTGTAAAAGGAAATATTAAGGTTCAATGTGGAAGTAAAAATGATCCCCATGTACTTTAAATATGTTAGTATTTTTGAATGGAATTTAGTGTTGTCTTAATGATTGTATATTACACCAATAATCCTTAAATCACATGTCGTGTTCCATATATCGTTATTAAATATGTACAACCACATATATTGTAGGATTTAATATCCTGAACTGGGTACCACACGTTGGTACACCAATCCAATTGACCATTTGACATCAATAATGCCTATACATATGCCAGAGGTTTCTAAATAGTAGTGACATTTTAATATAGATCATGGAAAGACTATACCCTCATTAAAAAACATCATAGATATAAAAAATAAATAAACTAAAACATGATCATATAACCATCAAGCATAAAACTGTGTATCGCATTTTGACTAAATAAAGATTAAAATATCCCTAACACAATAGTAGATATATCATTCCAAATTAACATTCACTTCTCTAATGAAAACCATAAATAATGTCAAAATAACCACACCAAGCGGATCCCAACACAATGACTGGTTCCCTGATCCATGATCTATCTAGACTCATACTTATAACATTAGACTCTTTCCCATATCCTTTACTACAAACATGATGTATAATTGAGTATCATTCAGGAACCTGAGTAGGGTATGAGTGTAACTCAGTAGGCCACCACCAATGGTTTATAAATATAGTGAAAAATGTTTATATAGTTCTATGTAGAATAATTTAAAACGCTTTAGGAAAAAAATTATCACATTTCAATATTCTTTAATTAACAAAAAAAATAATCAATTTCTCAAGGTTACCCAAACTCAAAATAAATGATTCGCCCAATGATAGAGTGTAAACCCAAACAGAAACTCAATTCAAAATTCTATAAAACACAAGGGTTTTAATTATTCAATTCATTCAATTTCACATCACAGTCAATTTAAACCACATTATAATGCCAATATGAGTGTGTGGAATGTATTTCCTAGAACACCATGAGTAATTTTATCCTCTATCCTTATCTCACACCTTCATTCCAAATGGTATTTGTTTCCTTTGTCTCTATCCCATAATCACTATCTCATATGGGTATCTAGATCCTCAATCCTGGTCCCACATCACTTATCACACAATTTTAAAGACCTGGATAATCCATGGAATTTTTTTTCTTAAATACATAAGAATTTTACGAGTCCAAAAAAATTAACGGCGCAGGATTCGGAGGACCGTTGTGTCTGGTATCAATTTCTGAAGTTTTTTGGGTGCGTTCAGTAAAAATACGAGTGGGTTTTTATAACTTTTGAACCGGTGCTCAAAATTGAAATCATAGGACACCGTTGAACTTGTCGTGCCAGTATTCACATAAGAAGACTATCACATCAACGACAGTGGGTCAAGAATAAAAGATAATTTTTTGGGGGTTTTGAGATTAAATTAAATTAAAATAATGTGTGTGAATTTATTTTTATTTTACATTTAAAATATTATCATGGAAGTTGGTTGTGTTACCACCACCCCTTAACCTCCCATGAGAGGTTATAGTGGTGGGGCCCACCCAAACCTAACCTCGTGCGAGAGGTTATGATGTAGGGACCACATGTGGATAAAATCCCCTATTAATGGTGGGAGCAGAAAACCTCTCACTCCACTCATTAATGAGAGAGAGTTTCTCCACAGGCTCCATTATTTGTGGTGCCACCTTCCCTTTAATTAAATTGTGCCAAATCCCCTAATTAACTTGTGTCAATCCTCCACATTAATTATGTGTATCCAATTAATTTATTTAACCATTGTGAATTTTGTGCCATCAAAATAATAGATAAACCTATCTATCATTATTTTCTTTGGCATCTTGGTGTAAACATGGGAGATGAGGTAATAACCCTCCCAATGAAGAATGAAGAACACCGACCTTCATCGACATCTTCTTCAGAGCTTCTATAGACATGGGTCATCTTCAACCGATCTACTCTCTGCATCATCATCAAGGATCCGAGGTGGCTCAGGATTGGAAGCTTACAGCGGACACGACGAATGATGATCTTCTTCGCCTACTTTTCGCAACACCGTCAATGAATGATGAACCATGTACAAAGGTTGGGTTTTTTTAATTGTTGTTGCTTTCCTTGAATCTTCTTCAACGGTTGGAAATGAATTGATTGTGGGTGAGTGGTCGTTTATATTCTTACTTCTTGATGAGCCAATCGATATCACAGTAAATGCTGAGGGTGTGGTCAAAACCACAAGGCCCAACCGCTACGCTATTCATGTTTGTGATCATATTTGGAATGGCGATGAGGTGATGGAACGATGAAGGAGGCGACGACAAAGGTCGCGCTACCTGTGGCCTCCTCAAACTGCTCCATCCCCATGGCACACTGGTACTCCAGATTGAACCGCGACCCCCTGGCCAAATCGCTGCCAACCTACACCACCCAGATCCCGACCACTGTCGGCCTCCCGTGCGCACCACCCGAACCCCACTGGCCCGTACCGGCCCGTGCCGCGCGGTGCCGGCCCTCCCGGCTTCCACCCGGTGACCAACCTGCAGGCCTGCCCGGCCACCGGTCGGCCCACTTGGCGCTCTGCCCAGCCGCTCACTAGCCTGCCTGGCACCATGCCCAGCCGCTTGCAGACCTGGCTGTGCCCTACCCGGCCGCCCGTCGGCCCACCTGCCAGTCGTCCCTACGGCATCCCGGCCAGCCCCGCTACCTACCATGCTCCCAAATGAACTGTGCCGGCCCGCACGCCCCACATGCCCCATTCCACCCACAACCCTCCTCACTGCACCTGGCCAAACCAGCCCGGTGGTGCCCTTCGGGCCGAGCTGTGCCCTTGTGACCCTTCGAGCCGAACTGGCCCGAGACCGTGTCGAATAGCCCACGTGGCTTAATGGGCTGGGCCCAGTGGGATGTGCCGAACCTAATAGGCTGCCCCATCTAATGGGTTGGTCCAGACTCAATAGGTCTAACCAGGTTGACCCAGACCGGGTTGGTCCAGACTGGGTCAGACCGGGTCGGTCCAATCGGGACAGACCGGACCCCGGCCCACTACTGACCCGTTACTTTATTCGACCATATCTTTGGCACCAGACGACTGTTTGACGATCCGTTAGCAGAGACAGTTTTCTTAGAGCATGATGGTCCCTTTGATTATAACTCACTGGAGTTTGGGGTAATGTTGAGATACGGTTAGGCTGGATCATGCATGAATCCAACCAGGCCCTTCGGACTAAAAGGATAATAACTCACAAACCAGGCGTCTGATTGACGTGTTGTCTATTGCATTGAGTCCCATATTATGTGGAAGACCTTTGAAATACTTCTATGTGTAATTTCGTGATAGTTGGAGTATCGAACAGTATTTTGTGGATCAGATCCTACTAGAGACGAGCGAGCATAGTGTGGAGATCTAGTAGCTAGCTAAGACATGACGACTACTTACTGATTCGACTCAGAATGATTCGAATAGCCCCCTGGGGAGTGCCTTGGTGTCGTGGAAGAACCACAGAGGGGAGCGCCTCTGTGTGACATGGAAGACCCATGATACTCAAAAGGAGGAGTACCTCAGTAGGCTACAAGGGGGAGCACCTCTGTGTGACGCGGCAGCCCCATGGTTGGGAGCACCTCTGTGTGACGTGGTAGACCCACGGTACTCGAAAGGAGGAGTACCTCAGCAGTCCAAGGTTAGTGGTAAGTCCCTCTATGTGACGCGGCAGACCCATTGTACTCAATAGAGGGGGAGTTTTCCAGCAACCTATGTGTTCAACGTTTTTTTAGGAAATGTTACTTGATACTACCCCTAGAATAAAATCATGGTTTGAGCTGAGTTAGTAACTTTTGTGTTTACCTAATGATTGAGATGGATTACATGATAACTTAGGTATATATATGGGAATATATGTAAGTGAGTTTATTTATTGAATTCAGACTTTGTGGTTTATCCTTGTTGGATTTTGTGAGACCTTGAGGTTCTCAAGGTACCTACTGAGTATCATCATACTCACCTCTGCACGGGATATGCCCACACCTCATTGTGTTGGATGTAGATGACATACATCATTGACCGAGACTAAGGGCACCATGACTGGATGGTACCTGGAGGTGGTCCACATGGCGTGACAATACACGGAGGTGGAAGATGGACGTGGAGTGATGCGGAGCCTATTTGTACCTACCCTTCTGGTATGATTTTTTAGTGTATGATCCAAGATATGTTTTCCCTTTACCAGTGCTTGTACATTCAGTTTCCTTGTACTTTACATTTGGGCTTATATTTCCGGCCCCCTTTTACTTTTCTGGACTCCTTTTTATACAGTTTTTACGTAGTGTTTTTGTCATGACCCCCTCCACACAAAGTGTATCCCTCCTAGGCCGAAAATGTGAGAAGGGAGATAATGACCCCCGAGTCCCACCTCCAGTAGGACCCAGGTTGGTGACTAGCACCGAGTGTATAGTAAACACACAAATGGGAGGCATTACCCTCTAAGAGAACACATGTGGAAGAGAGAGATAAGATAGACACCAATCAACTCCAACACAAAACTAGAATATAAAACAAAACCCAAGTAAATATTTGAAATTACATGCAAAAGTACTACAACTGAAAGGGGACAACTAAAAGTACCCGAAATAAAATAAAACAGCAGCAACCACAAGCCCAAACAGCTCCTGCAATCACAAGCTAGTAGTAACCCACCTGATCTTCGACTTGCTCCATGTGACCTGAAAAATAGTTTATATATACATTGGGTGAGTATAACAGTATACTCTGTAAGGTCCTCCTCGAAGACCCTCGTGAGAAAGTAAAGAAAGCATGCTAAAGCCTAGGGAACAACAAGTTAAACTAAATCGTCACCTAAACAGGTATACTAAGTTCCCAACCTCACAATGGATACTCTCACCAAGTAACTCATACAAAAATATAGCACATATGAGATAATTTGAAGGGTACCCCACTACAACATCCCCACTAGTTTTCCACTTTTCCCCAACTACATACGACCTATGCATCTCTCTCCAAAGGCTAGCCCGTAAAAACTTGGGCTAAGCTCCACAATTTACACCACGTGCACTACATAGGATTGTATGCAGACACCTGGGCTATGCACCACACCATCCTCACAACCAAAAGTAACCAGGTATTTTTCGAGAGCCACCACAGCTCGCATAATGTTTATCATACGTTGGGTATTATTCATCAAGCCATCATAGCCCATACAACGAGTAAGGATCCTCAAGCCATCACAGCCTATAAACGTTACACCTATAGTAGTCCATAGAATACTATATCCAGAATATATGTGTGTGAAATAACCACAAGCCATTACATCCCTCTAGACACATATATGGGGAAAACTAACTGTTGTTCCAAAGGCAATAGTATCTACCAAGAGAAGAGAGTGGGGCTAAAGGGGGTAGTCATCCATTCAACCTCCCATCAGAATGTTGGAAAAAACACCCCCACCCCTAGGGCTCAGAATCCCTAGGGTGTCAGTTTCCCTTACTAATAGGGAGAGTAGCATATAGAAACATAAATATTACAGAATATATATTACTCACAACCACACTATGGGCATTACCTAGTCCTAGACACAACTGCGTCTAACATCTCTCAAACTCAGGGATGCTACTTCTAAGACTAGGTACTCCATAAGCACACAACCATTTGAGGAGCTTTATTAGATTAGTTCATTCCCTTTTTATCAGTTCTACTGTATGCTAATTAATTATTTAAACATTAATTAACCATGAACAATTCCTCATTAAACAGAATTGGCATCACATTAAAAATCAACTACTCCATTTATGATTCGACATCACCTTTAAATTCCAGCATCTCCATCCCCATGTATTATCACCATTTAATCAATCATTCATTACAGAATTTACTTTCCCATATTCCCAGATATTCTTGAAAACAAACCAATGCTACTAAACACAATGGGGGCTCAATATGGTGAGTATATATACTACCCCTTTAGTCTTATCCACCTATAGTATGAGCATAGACCCATTATCCCTCGAGAGGCTAAACACGGAAAGCACATGGAATGCCCCGTGTGTCTTCACCTCCTTTGGAAGGAGGGTAAGCAAGACCAGCTACCTTGAGATGTGGGGAAAATTAAAGCAGATAATCATTCAAAAAAAACCACCAACATACATCCCTCACATCCATCCCAGACTATAATCCTTGGTGTCCTCCCCGACACCCACATGCATAAACCGATGAATCTCGCCACTCTAGGTGTCTTTCGATGCCACAAACACAAGGCCTCCCTGCCTCCACATATCACAACACCCCTCTAGGGTCACATCACATCACAAGCTGCAGGAAAACAAATATCACATCAAATGGGCTATTATCCCTTTAACAAGGTATCCATCTTTCATACAAAATGAGCACTCATGGCTCCAAACCACGAGGCATTCAACCTTACAAGCAATAGGGTAACTCAGAACCCTATCAGGCATTATCTTTTATTAAAAACAAGTTCTTTAATCCATCTTGAGTTAACCAGTTCACTATTGGTAGGTTCCAATGATCGGTAACATAACAACAAATCTATCATAGATATCACTATTTAATTAAACAATTAACTTGACATGCCTTAAAACAACAAGCACCAACAACAACCGAATTCGTTCACATGCCTCTTTATCATTAGTCAATTATTTATCAATTAATTCTGGATATATGTTCTTTATCAATTTCTATCAATAAAAAACAACTAATCACAGAAATCATAGATATCACACTATCTAGAAAATCAAGAGGCAAACTATTATCACGGTAATAAACAACACATGCGATCAACCAATTCTTTTAATATAGTTCAAGTATTTAATTAGGTCAATTTCATTGTGATCCAAAAGGCTAAATCATGCTAACTCTACGATTGAACATAAACAAAAGAGAATCCACAAATAACCTACCTCAAACAGTTCATCACGTTCTTTATCCACACAACAGGTCACGATCCTCCTCTCGCAACAACTGTATCTACCCAAGGATTCCACGATACGACAGCACCAACCAAACCACATGAAAAACCCATTAGAATCTTAGAGATTACATTGTATAATATGGAAGGGAGAACAAGAGAAGATGATCCCTGAAGGAATGATGATAAAACATACCTTATATCGATGAATGACCGACACAGCTTAGTTGCATCAAAATTGAGCGGAACCAATCAGAGGAGTAATATTGGATTGAAAACTCCTACGGGAAGGATTGAAAGATTCTAGCGTCTCATAGCCGAGAACAAAGAGGAAGAAAATGGAAGGATTATATCTTGTCCCTTTTGAAAATTTACTGGGGTGATGGTTTAAGATTCTCATAATTCTCCATTATAAACGGATTTCATTAACCCATGAGGTTTGACCATGTAAAAACATCCTGGCCTTAGGAATAATTAATATAGGATTTATGGCCTTTGAAATGGCCTTAATAACCCTTAAAACAAGGATTTAAATGTATTTTATGTCAATGGAAACGTCAACAGGGGAAAACTGTAGGAATATGGAATCACTGTTCACCTACCATTACGGTACACCAAACCGATCTGTGAAACCGATCTGCGAAACCGATCTGTGAAACTGATTTGTGAGACCGATCTGTGAGACCAATCTGTGAAATCGATCTGTGAAACTGATCTATGAAACCGATCTATGAAACTGATCTGTAACTACCCAACCCAGTTACCCAAAGTTGGTGCATTATTTTAATACATTGTCCTGATTACATGGAATCAAGTCCAGAAGGACCGATCGATTTAGAAGTCTTGGAAAATAGATTACATACATGAATGTTACATTACATACAAAAGAACATAAATAATCTCTCATGAACACCATTATTCCCTTAGCTTAACCCTATATATCAATCACAATACACTTCTTGGAATCCTGGGAAAATAAAACATAGAAAGGTGTGAGCTCAAACGCCCGGTATGGGTAAGCAATACAGTGGTAACTTTCAAATATAAGCATAAACATCTAAGGCAATGTATAAAACTAAAACGAAAGCATTTTAAACTTGAACTTCAGCATAATATGGCATAAATAAAATGAAATAATTCCATTTAATTATTCATATGGATATTTTACTAATCAAATAATCACATTAAATATCAATAACCACTTTTATAATGATGGAATGTATAATGTTGAACATTAATTTCTATGTCAAGGCCTCGTTCCAAAACCTAAGGGATCACTGTATCCGGAACCCATCTCGGAGAACCTCTATATCCGGACACCAACCCGGAATGCCTCTAATAACTGGACACCAACCCGGAGGGTCTGCTATAACCGGACCCCAACCCGGAGGGCTTACTTTTACCGGTACCTAACCTGAAACATACTTGTCCAACACATTCATCTTAAGAAGAAGAAGAAATATAACATAAACATTCATATTAAAACTAGCATATGAAATTCCAAAACATTAATCATAAGCCATTAATGGCATAAAAATTACTCATCCATAGTCAAACATATCAAAAAACCTTAAATACAATATAAAAGATTTGTATCATAATAAATAAACCTCAAACAAGTGTAAACTTTATCAAAGGATGTTGACATAGATGAAATCAAAACTATTTGAGAGAAATATCTCTTTTTTGAAATCATTTAAAAGTCACATAATTATAAAAGAAAACATTTACTTAGAAAATATTCTTATAAGCTTGTAAGGGAATCTTCAAAGATTTTATAATGGTGGAAAATATCCTCACCCGTTTTATAAGTTAAAAAAAGTCATTCTTACCTTAATTCTATCGAAAAGGATAAAAAGGACCTTGTTTGGAAAATGATGGAAAGATTCCTTTATAATCTTCTTATAAAAAGTAAAACAAGGGTATAAATGACATCAACCCATATTCTATAAAATAGTAAGATTGTATTGAAATAAATTTGTATGAAACATGGATGTGGATGATAAAGAGGTCCCGGTAGATTATTACATATAAACAACCTCAGATAATGATGATATTGTGAAATAAACCCTTACCAATTTGGTAACTTACGAAACATACACCACATGAAAGAGTTATTATGCAATGAATATGTAGATACACATAAATTAATGTTTATTACACTAATAATACAATTAAGGGAAGTACATACACCACAAAAAAGGTAATAGTGGCAATATGGTACGAATTTCATGGGAATAAGGAGTGAGATGAAATCCCCTTACCTTATACTTTCCTTTAGTCGAGGGTATGTTTAGACTCTTGTATGAAGACTATAGTATGTTATTAAATAATACCAGAACCATATTAATATTTATGATATCATACATTATTCATTTATGACTTTATACTACACATTTAATATTAATTTCCATGTTATATTAATATTTCAGGTAATAACTGCTTTCTTTATCGTACGTCTTTTAACTTGTTACTATTGATTGTATCACATATATCATGATTTAAATACTTCCAGAATATAAAATATTATTTATTTATCATATATATTAGAATATAAAAATTTATAATTGATGTATATA
Source organism: Viscum album (assembly GCA_963277665.1). Lineage (NCBI taxonomy): Eukaryota > Viridiplantae > Streptophyta > Magnoliopsida > Santalales > Viscaceae > Viscum > Viscum album. Next base: position 605,916,363 of record OY728129.1, on the reverse strand, counting down.
TAAAATGGAAAACACCATTTATGGAGACGGTATCTCGTACATACGCATAAATGATGTTTCCATTTTCATATAGTATTGAACGGAAGTAAGTGAATAAGATATATGTATGTACATAAATACTTATATATATAAATCTATATATCTCTAGTAGCATTATTATTTAATATATTACATACGAATTAGTAATATATTTTTTTATAATCGTAGATGAATGGTGAACTTGGAAATGAATCTCATCGCGTCGTGGAGACGGTAATCCGTACTTACGAAAGAGCGAAAATATCATTCTTTTGATATTAATATAATATATAATTGGATATTATATAATATATACAAAATCATTATTTTTTTATATTTATTCTTTACATCAAATACACATCATTATTTTACCCATCCAAATAATAATGTATTGAATAACAATTACACCACAACGTGGAGACAGTAAGTCATACGTAAGCACGAATGGTGACTTGTCATTCAAAGGGTGGATAGAATAATTAATTTGGTTGTACCATAATTATAAAAACATTACAGTATATATAATATATTGGATGTATTATTTTAGAATGGAAACAACAAAGAAAAAGGAAGTGGAAGAAGAAAGGAACTTGAAAGAGGGTGGTGAAATCATTACCTCTTTTTCGGGTTCTTTCTATTGATTTGATCAAAGAGGCTCCATAGGTTGAATTTATGATCAAACTAAGGCCTCTAGGATGAAGGTAGGTTATTTTAAAGGGTATTTGGGCAGGGTATGGATGAGAAAAATGGATTAGAAGGTGTGAATTAGAGAGAAGAGGGAGTGCCCTTTTATAAGAGGGGTGAGGGCACCTTAGGAAAAGCATAAAATATTATTTTATAATTAATTCATATTCGGTTCATAATGGCTCCAATGTTTATTATTTAAAGTATAAGGTGGGGATAGGTCGAAAAAAACTCAACCAATAGGTTTTAGAAAAGTTTAGGTTACCATTTTATCCTTATCATTTAGATTAAACACTAAGTTAAATAATTTAACTTTTACCAAGTCTTCTTGTATTTTTACAGTATATGGTTCATAAACATACAATATACAGCCTATAGAACCCCAATTGGTTAATTTATGTCATATATATTATTATATATGTCTTTTGGCCGATCCTTAGATTTTTAAGACTAATATATCAATTAATAATATAATATTTGTTTTAAAAACTATCTTTTGTCAATTTTGACACTATTTGGTATTTGTTTTTTGTGAAAATAATAACAACATACTTACTTCAAAAAAAAATACATTGAATCAATACTAACATGTCATATGCACCTATAAAATTCGTGGATATCATAAAAACAGTTAAATTATATATATTTTAATATTTATAATACCATTTATTTGATTCTTTCATGAATAAGGTAATTACTGCATCATCATGGTGTCATAAATAAATTTATTTATTTAATGTCTAAAAATTATAAATAAAATAACTTGATGTAGGAAATATTTTTATCATTCTAATGAATATTTATAATCGAATTTATCTTATGTAAAACCCCATATTAAAATTTTTTAGTTATTAAACATTGATTTTAACTCTTTTAACTCTTCTTTGAATTAAATAATAACAAATGTCCTGATCAGATCCAAGTTGACCTAAATGATGATATTTTTTTCCTAAGGTTGTTTTTGGTCGATATAAACTTGTCCAATAATATTAGTACATGTGTTAGGGTAATATTAATATCATTTTTACCCTTAATTACCCTATTTACTTTTAACCGTGGTAAATAATAGTAAAAAGTTACCATTCACCAGAAATTATTTTCATCTCATTGAACCACATTTTACTCCTTGATACTAATCGTGTCTCTTGTATTTTCTATGTTCAACTCACAAAAGAGGTAAAATTAAGTTTTATGGGAATTTGCAAAATCTCCTAAGAGGTGGGTAAAAGACGGTGAAAAGTTCAATTAAATTTTTATATATCTAAACTTATTATAAACTGACTCCAATGAATTAAATTGAACTTATATAAGTATTATGTATCTATTTTTACATTACATAATTTAAATAAAATAAAAAATAACTTAAATAAAAATTCGGTTTTAAACTATAACTCAGTGTTTTTCAGTATTCATCAAAAATTAAAAGTTTTCAGAAAAATACCAAAAATTTACCCTAAGCTAATTTTGACATTCCAAATTCAATAATGAAGTCTATTTTACCAATTTAAAAAAATAGAAATTTCATTTATTAATTTAAAATTAATTTCCGTTTTCAAAACAAAAAACGTGTTTTTAAGAAACAAGAACTATCAAAAGATTGACACTTGTTTATGTCCTGTTTAAATGTGAATTTATGTCCAATGAAAAACATTGGATTAAATTGTAAAAATATATTCTAAATATAATTTAAAACCACTCAAATTAATAATTTATTACTATTAATTATTTAGATTAAAAAAGATGTTTTTAATTAAAATTTAATAATTTTTACTATTCATCAAAATATGAAAGTTATCAGAAAAGTTCCAAAAATTCACCCTAAGCTAATTTCAATATTAAGAATCCAAAAATGAAGTAAATTATTAAAGATAAAATGTATAAAATTTAAAAAAGTGGGTATTATAATTCATAATGGCTATTTTGATTGGTTGTGGTGTGTCTTAGAACTCGAAGTTGCGTACAACACACGCTACTGTATTATTCAAAGAGAAGTGTGCCGTGAAAGCATGGAGCGTTACATTCTACCTTCCTTCAATAAATTGCATCCTCGCAATTTATTCTTGGTATTGGAAACTTGGTGTTGAAAATTCAAAATATCTTATTTGAAATCCCCCATCGAAAAATGGATTAATGAGGCCTCTATTTAAAATAAAGAGTGGTAAGTATGAAGGTTACCAAAAATAACACATACTAGGGTTCCATGTAGGAAAATATGGATATGGAAGAGAAATGTAACCATCAATATCTGATGAAGGGTGGTAGAGAACATGTCTATGAAAAGGACAATAATCACAAAGCCATAAATTTGTGATGATCTATGGTACCATCTAGGACAACATATTTGTTCAAAGTTCCTTTTATTAATGATGTGGAATTTATTTATAAGGTTGGATAATATAATTAGGAGATATACATACTTTATAATTAGATTACTATCCATTAATAAATTTCTACCACAAACTCATCTTTCACCCCAAAACATAATACAACTCAAAAATACTCTATTTATCTTATTCAGATAGGGTTCCAAATATAATGAATTTATAATTCACATATCAGACAATTTAAAAAAAGAAACTACATTATACCATCCAGGAACTTCATGTAGACCATTGGTAGGTGATAAATCCCAATTGCACTATGGTTGTGGGTTCGATTCCGGAAGCTTTTTCCAATGCGATGGGTTGTCACACGGTCATCGTGTTGTCATTTTATAAAAATCCCAAAATACCCTTTCAAACACAATCCATTCTAATCTTTAGACTTATCCAAAATACTACTATCCAAACTCACAGTCTAATGTTTATAAGGAAGTTAAACACAATGAAGATTATTTTTTCCATGTAATAACATGTGAACACCTTCACCATGTATTATTTTAAAACATGGTAACATACTGAATTGCAATTAAACCTTATTGATTACATTCATGCTCCATTATTCTTTATATAATACATGATATATTTCTTCTATCCAACAATTTTGTAAACTCTAATGATGAAAAATCTTTAATCAGTTTCAAGGTAGTCATGAATATCCAATATAATTTATCCATATCAATCTTCTATTATTCCAAAATCACTACCTCGGTATCAGAACCATATTATGGTATATCATTCTCTCAGCCATATATTTTCCAAAAATTTAACCTCCTATTGAGTCACTTTTCTTGGTTACACACAATATCAGGTCCTTAATAAAATAGTACTATAGTACAATCCTTATATACTCTATAATTATTATAACCAGTACATTATTGATACAACACTCAAATGAAATAATCCTATAATAACAACATAAGAACACTTGTCATTATTCTTAATCTGAGGTAGTATCATAACGTTATTATTATCCAATAACATCATTTGGGGCATACTCTGATGATTTTGACATTGGTTCGCATTGTGTCCCAACTCCTTGGAGATGAAGCATTGTACATTAGAAACCTTTTTTTACACTTGCAGTCACGTACATGGTGTCCTTTTTCTCTACTCTTATAACATACTGACATTCCCTTAAAACATTTTCCAATGTGATTCATTCCACATTTATCACATATGGGAAAATCATTCTTTACCTTCTCCCCTTTATCTATACACTCTACCATCCTTTTCCTCTATGGATTCACTTCAAAGCCATAGGACTCCGAGAATTCGTTACATATCTTACCAACACATGATACTATTTCTTCATATGATGATAATACGTGGGAGACTATTTCCCTTCTAAATTCTGGCTTAGGACCATGAAATATATGATCCTTCTTACTCAATGGGTCATGTGTATTGCTGGAGTTCTCATTCCTTATAATAGGAACCATTTATAAACAATGGAATATACTAGATTAGTTTACAAATAGAAATACCAAATCCCGAACTTGTAAAACACTTAACATAAATTAAACATTTTATGGATATAATCCATAATCAAAGAAATGTTTTCTTTGAATAAGTATAAACTCATAATCCCTTCATAATGGTTTGTAATTAAAATGAGAATTATCCTAAGCATATCCCCTGGGAGTGCCGTAACCAATAGTGCAGCAAGGCCCGTTGTCGTGCACCAGTTCTCGTTTGAGTCTAGCTCAAAGCGGTGTTTTCGAGTTTTACCCCTAGGTACATCTGTTCCAGAGCCGCCTCTACCTGCTCATATCCAAACATGGATGTATTTGCTTCGAAAACTCCCAAAATCTCTACATTAGCAAAATTATAGGAAGTTATTCTATACTAATCCTCAACGTCTACCATGGGGTAATGTGATCTAATGAGAGTTTATCTAAATCTAGTTTCTAAGGTTATTCCTAAACATCGTCTGATACCATCTGTAACACCCCGACCCCAGTTACCCAAAGTCAGTGCATTATTTTAATATATTGGCATGATTTCAAGGAATCAAGTCCCGAAGGATCGATCTATTTAGTAGTCTTGGAAAATAGATTACATTCATGAATGTTACATTACACACAAAATAACATAAATATTACTTTATGAATGTCATTATTCCTTTCTCTTAACCCTACATATCAATCGCAATAAAATTCTTGGAATCCTGGGAAAATAAAACATAGAAAGGGGTGAGCTCAAACACCCAGTAAGGGTAAGAAATACAGTGGAAACATTCAAAATTAAGAATAAACATTTATGGCAATGTATAAAACTAACACAAAATCCTTTTAAACTTGAACTTAAGAATAATATGGGTGAAATAAAATTAAATAATTCCATTTAATTATTCACATGGATATTCTACTAATTGAATAATCACATGAAATATCAATAACCACTTCCATAACGATGGAATGTATAATTCCGAACATTAATTTCTATGTCAATTCCCCGTGCCAAGACCTAAGGGATCACTGTAACCGGAACCCAACCCGAAGAGCCCCTATAACCAGACTCCAACCCGGAGTGCCTCTAATAACCGGACACCAACCCGGAGTGCCTCTAATAATCGAACACCAACCTGGAGTGCCTCTAATAACCGGACACCATCCTGGAGTGCCTCTAAAAACCGGACACCAACCCGAAGGGTCTGCTATACCAGGACCCCAACCCGGATGGCTTACTTTTACCGGTCCCCAACCAGGAACGTACTAGTCCAACACATTCATCTTTTGAAGAGGATGAAATATAACATAAAAATTATTATTAAAACTAGCATACGAAATGACAAAACATTAATCATAATCCATTAATGGCATAAAATTGACTCATCCATAGTCAAACATATCAAAAATCCATAAATACAATATGAAAGATTTGTATCATAATAAATCAACTTCAAACAAGTGTAAAATTTATAAAAGGATGTTGACATAGATAAAATCAATACTATTTGAGGGAAATATCTATTTTTTTCAATCATTTAAAAGTAACATAATTATAAAAGAAAACACTTACTTCGAAAATATTCTTATAAGCTTGTAAGGGAAGCATCAATGATTTTATAGTGGCGGAAAATAGTCGCAGACGCTGTATAAGATAAAAAAAGACATTCTTACCTTAATTCTGTCGAAGATGTTAAAAAGGACCATGTTTGGAAAACAATGGAAATATTCCTTTATAAACTTATTATAAAAAGTCAAACAAGGGTATATATGAATTTAACCTATATTATGTAAAATAGTAAGAATGTTTTGAAATAAATTTTTAAGAAACATGGATGTGGATGATAATGAAGTCCCAGTAGATAAATACGTATAAACAACCTCGGATAATGAAATGGTTATAAAATAAAACCTTACCATTTTGGTAACATACAAAACATACACCACATGAAAGCGGTATCATACAATGAATATGTAGATACACATAAATTAAAGTGTATTACACAAATCATTACCTCTTCTTCGGGTTCTTCCTTTTTATTTGATCAAAAGGGCTCCTTAGGATGGATTTTTGATCAAACTAAGGCCTCTGGGATTAAGGGAGGGTGTTCTAGAGTGTATTTGGGTAGGGATTTGCCGAGCCAAATGGCTTAGAAGGTGTTAATTATAGATAATGGGGAGTTCCCTTTTATAAGAGGGGTGGGGGGAACCTTAGGATAAACTTAAAATATTATTTTATAATAAATTCATATTCAGTATATAATGGATCCAATTTTGATTATTTAAAGTCTAAGGTAGGTATAGGTTAAAAACAACTCATCCAATATGTTTTAGATAAGTTTAGGTTACCATTTTAACCTTATCATTTAGATTTAACTCTAAGTTATATAATTTAACTTTTACCGTGTCTTCTTATATTCTTAAACTATATGGTTAATAAACATACTATATACAGACAATATAACCCCAATTGATTCATTAATGTCATATATATTATTATATAAGTCTTTTGGATGAACCTTAGATTTTTAGAACCATTATATCAATTAATAATATAATATTTGTTTTAAAAACTATTTTATGTCAATTTTGACACTATTTGGTATCTGTTTTTTGTTAAAATAATATCAACATGATTACTTCAAATAAAATACATTTAATAAATACTAACATTTTCATATTCACCTAGAAAAATTCGTGTATATCATAAACACATTGAAATTATATTTATTTTAATATTTATATTACCATTTATTTGATTCTTTCATGAATAATGTAATTACTGCATCATTATTGTGTCATAAATAAATTTATTTATATAATGTATAAAAATTATAAATAAAATACCATGATGTATGAAATAGTTTTTTTTTCTAATAAATATTTATAATCCAAATTATCTTATGTAAAAACTCAAATTAAAAATGATTGAGTTATTAAACATTGATTTTAACTCTTTTTACTCTTCTTTGAATTAAATAAAAATAAATATCCAAATCTAATCCAAGTGGACCTAAATGATAATATTTTAGTCCTAAGGTTGTTTTGGGTCGAGTTAAACTTTTCTAATATTATTAGGACATGTGTGATGGTAATATTAACATACTTGTTACCCTTAATTACCATATTTACATTAAACCATGGTAAATAAAAGTAAAAAGTTACTATTCACCAAAAATTATTTTCATCTCATTGAATCACATTTTACCCCTTGATATTAACCGTGTCTCTTGGATTTTCGAAATTCAACTCACGGAAGAGGTAAAATTATGTTTTATGTGAATTTGCAAAAGCTCCTAGGAGGTTGGTAAAAGACAGTGAAAAGTTCAATTAAATTTTTATATATCTAAAATTATTATAAACCAACTCCATTGAATTACATTGAACATATATAGGTATTATGTATCTATATTAAAATTAAATAATTTAAATAAAATAAATAATTATTTAAGTAAAAATTCAGTTTTAAACTATAACTCAGTGTTTTTCACTATTCATCAAAAATTAAATGTTTTTGGAAAAATACCAAAAATATACCCTAAGGTAATTTTGATATTCCAAATTCAATAATTAAGTCTATTTTACCAAATTAAAAACATATAAGTTCCATTTATTAATTTAAATTTAATTCCCACTTTCAAAACAAAAAGACTGTTTTTAAGAAACAATAAATATCAAAAGATTGCAACTTGTTTATGTCCGGTTTAAAAGTGAAATTATGTCCAATGACCAACATTGGATTAAATTGTAAAAATATATTATAAATATAATTTAAAGCCACTAGAATTCATAATTTAACACTATTAATTATTTCGATTAAATGACGTGTTTTTAATTAAAATTTAGTAATTTTCACAATTCATCAAAATATGAAAGTTATCAGAAAAGTACCAAAAATTCACCATAAACTAATTTCAATATTACAAATCCATAAATGAAGTCAATTTTGAAATATAAAATGTATAAAATTTTAAAATGTGGGTATTACAATTCACAGCGGCTAGTTTGATTGGTTGTGGTGTGTGTTAGAACTCGAAGTTGTGTACAATACACGCTACTGTTTTATTTAAAAATAAGAGTATCATGGAAGCTTGGGGTGTTACAAGATCAATGAGACCGATCTGTGAGACTGATCTGTGAGACCGATATGTGAGATCGATTTGTGAGACGGATCTGTGAGACCGATCTGTGAGACCGATCTGTGAGACCAATCTGTGAGACCGATCTGTGAGACCGATCTGTGAGATCGATCTGTGAGACTGATCTGTGAGACTGATCTGTGAGACCGATCTGTGAGACCGATCTATTACTGTTCATAAAACTGGAAGCACTGTTCACAAAACTGGAAAATTGGAAAAGTGTTGGGGATATGTTACCTTGACCTCCTGGAACACCTCAAACAACATATTTTTTCAAAGTAATGGACCAGAGAGGTCTGGTCCATTACGTCAGATAACTCTCAAAACATTCTCATCCTCAAGAATTCAAAACCAACTCAGAAGAAAAGAGGGGTCTGAACAACCACCCCGTAAGATACCTCTCAGAGGAAAAACCACCCAGTGTTGTTATAAAGCTGGAACAAAACCACGACATCCGAGAGCAAGCGAACAAACAATCCATATCCAAAAAATTCAAGAATAACATCACATCAAAGGTATATAAAATTAACGATCAAATAAAACTCAGCACAACAACTTAAAACAGCTCTATGTACTAGACATGCATATATGAATCACGTTCCTAGGTACTCTCTTCCATTCTATCATGTCGCCACAAGACACGAACCAAGGGAATAGAACTCTGACGCAACACCTTCTCTTTACGGTCTAGGATCTCCACAGGTCGCTCCTAGAATGTTGCATCATCATCAACATCGATCTTTCCCCAATCGATGATGTGAGAGTCGTCATGAAGATAACGATGGAGATGTGATACATGGAAAACATCATGTATCCGACTCATCCGTGGGGTAAGTTCTACTCGATACGCCACAACTCTAACACGAGCTAACACCTCGATAGGACCATCAAAATGGGGGGAAATCTTTCTTCCACGACCAAACCTTCAGTACCCACGACGGGGAGTCACCTTCAAAAACACATGATCTGCATCATTAAACTCCAAGGGTCTCCTCCTTTGATCTGCATATGAATTCTGATGATCTTGCGCTGTCTTCATCCTCACACGAATCACATGAACCATCTCTATTGTATTCTGCACAAGTTCCGGTCCGATAATTTCTCACTCTCCAACCCCAGTCCAGCTCAACGGAGAACAGAAAGTTCAGCCATACAAGGCTTCAAACGACACCATACCGATAGTGGAGTGAAAACTATTATTGTAAGATAATTACACCAAGGGTAAGTTCCTCATCCATGAACCTCTAAAATCAAGAACACAAGATCATAGCATTTATTCAAGAATTTGGATGGTTCGATCAGTTTGACAATCCTTTTGAGGATGAAAAGAAGTGTTAAGGCATAATTGAGAATCGAAAACATGTTGGATACCCCTCCACACACTGGAGGTAAAACGAGGATCTCGATCAGAAATGATCATCCTAGGGACTACATGAAGTCTCACCACCTCCTCTAGATACTGCCTCGACAAAACTTCCACTGATCTTGACTCTTTGATCACTATGAAGTGGTCTGATTTCATTAAATCATACAGTACCACCAATATAGCATCATGCCCTCCCAGAGCTCGAGGTAAACCTATAACAAATTCCATTGAGATGTCCTCCCACTTCCACTACGGAATCTCTAATGGCTGTAGAATACCACCAGGAACATGTTGTTCTGCTTTCACCTTCTGGCAGACTAAACATCGAGACACAAACTCCGCAACTGCATGCTTCATCCCAGGCCAACAAAACTGACTCCTCAAGGATCGGTACATCATTGTAACACCAGGATGTACTGCTAAGGGAGAACTATGGAACACTCAGAGAACCGTCTCACGCATCCCTAAGGGAACAAAAATCCTGCCATGATACAACACTAGGTGTTGTTCATCCTCTGACCACCCATCAAGGGCCTCACAACAACCAACTCTGTCTCTCCAAATTTCCACCACTGGATCACTCAACTGGGACTGTTCTTCCTTCTACATCAGGGATGACTGCACCGTCATCTTTAAAAAACTACCTCTAACTCCAACCTCTTCCATATCAAGACACAAAGCTGACAGTTCCCCCATTACTCTCCAGGAATCACCGGATTCACGCACATTATCACTATGTGACTTTCAGCTCAGTGCATTAGCTACAAAATTTGCTTTTCCAGGTGTATATTCTATTTTGATGTCGTTTTCCTGCAAGAACTCAATTTCCGACTCTTTCGTCGGGGCGCACACATCCGTCTGTGGGGGAGGACGCGCTGCTTGTTGCCCCGCATTCCCACTTTCCAAAGGCGGGAGGAATCTGTTCCTTGTTTAGGGGTGTCTGCTCCTTGATTGAAATCAGGATGATGGGATGTCGGTTATTCCTTCCATGAATTCCTTCTCGGAGCTCATCACCTAGTCCTGGTCCCCCTCATAGATTTAAGATGGGTTTGTGAAGATCATTCCCGATGCAATATCTACATGGATGCCAGTTAATTACGTTGCTTCCGTCAAGACGCTCCATGGGGTCTTGTCGGGGCAGCAACCTTTGGCGAGGAGAATGGTCACATTGGGGCATCATCGGCATGTCTATCTTTGGTCCCTCATCACAGGGCTTCTCGAGGCTGCGGAAGCCCGAGGCATCCCACATCAAACACGGGGAATGTGCACCATCTGAGGTTTTCCTCGGCTTCCCATGTTTAACATGGGGTATGTCGTGAGTTTAACGTCTTGCGGAGATGGATCGGGTTGAAAGACCCCTAGGGGGAACACCGATGTTGGGGCCAGCACATGGGCGGCTTCCCAGATATCATGGAGTGGGATGGGGTGGCATGATCTCACCGGGATGTGGCGGTGCGGGTAAGGATCAGGATGGATGGTGGAGTGAGACATGGGGCTTACGTTCTGAGGCATCCCAAGAGGGGGAATATAGTTTAACGTCATGCGAGACGAGATACATTTTAATGTCATGCAGGACGGGATACAGTTTAACGTCATGAGGGATGGGATACAGTTTAACGTCATGTGGGATGAGGGGTTTGGGGCTTATGCTTTCAGGTGGCCCATGGTGGTCAGGGAACTGACATGGAGAGGTCGGGATGACCGGCTGGTGGGCTTGAACCTTGTGGAGGCTTCCTACGTACCATGCGTTAGCACGGATCAAAGTCCACGTAGTTCGCTGGGATGGGGCTTACGCTCTGGGGTGGCCCATAGGAGGATGTCATTGTCGATGCACACTCTAAGCCCATGTGAGTCATGCTCGGTGTGGGAAACAAGAGGCAGCATGGACCAAACGATCACATCACGAAGGGTGCGTCCGTGAGAAGTGAAATGAGGCTTATGCGTTGAGTGGCCCAAAGAGGAAATAGGGGCTTACGCATGGTTAGTATCCCTTGGTGTCGGGGCTTACTCCAGGGTGGAGGCATGTGGTGCGACAAAGCGCAGTGGGAAAATGACTCCACTGGCCTTGGCAGGGGGAAGTACAGAGATGCACGGGTGCAGTCATCCGAAAGAGAGGCTAGGGGATTACGCTCTGAGGCTTCGCTTCCCCTGAAGACAAACGCCACTCTAACAAGGAGGATCTCATTCCATGTGAGGAAGATTCCATTCCTTTGGAGACGAGTGGGCGAAAAAAATGTCTGAGCTGGGGGGGACCTAGCGTGCGAATCACGGGGTCAGACCACAGTTTAACGTCATTTGTTAAGCAAGAGGTGCTTAGCAGTTTAACGTCCTGCAGATTGGACGAGGTGGGTTTTCTCCACACCCCTAGGGCTTACATGCCAAATTCCCTCTACCCCTTGTGGGAGGGAAGGCATCGGTAAGGCCGTTGTGAAGGGGGGATGCAGGGAAAACCACCGGGGGGTCCACGTTAGGGTGGCTATGTGAAGAAGCAATAGCCATTAACGTGCCTATGCGGAGAAGCATAAGGCAAAGCAACGCAACGGGAAACACGGCCCAAGGGACCTTGAGGTTACATCGCACGATCCTGGAAGGCCGTATGAGAAAACAACGCATGACGCGCATTCCCGGCAGGGGAGACATCAGGTGTCGGTGCAGGGGGGTAGCCAAGGGGCGTCAAGGAGAGGGGTCCTGAGATTTTCGTGCAAAAGGGAAGGTTTGCGCGCAAAACACCGGGACAACGTGCACTTGGAGCAAGGGAATTGCGCACGGAGAGGGAACTATGCATAGGGATTTGTGCCCACGGCAGGTTATTGCGCCCAAGAGACACGGATTGCGCGCAAGGCTAGAACCTGGGGGAGGGTGCAAATTCACTGAAGCCGGTGGAGTTGCGCGCAAAGGCGAACTCCAGGGCAAGGTTGCACGAAATAAGAGATTACCTGGAAGTCATCTTGCATGCGGGGGGAGCCAAATTGCACGCACAAGAGTCACTTCGGATTCCTCAACCCCCAAACCATTCGGGGTCACCTTCTAATTATAGGCGACCTCTGGCGCGGAATCTAGGTGGCACGAAATTATCAACCGCGCGGGACGCGGGCGCAAAATTATTTCGCGCCGGAACCGGGAATTTTCCCGAATCCTGGGCTGCCTTTCGCGTGGGACATTTTTTTCACGCACTTCACCCAATTTTTCGTGAACCACTTCTCGGGCCTCTGGATCGGGACTCTGATTCCGAATATGACTTCGCTTCATCATTTCGAAACTTCCTCCAAGAGTTACGGCCTTTTTTCGGCATCAACAAATGCTCCCCTTGGAATTGGATCGGCGAGAGGTCGCAAGGATCTGATTCCAAGGGAAACGCTGAAACACCGAAATGCTAAGTCCCCTGGTCAAGTTGCGTGCAAAATTCCGATGGGGTGTGCAAAACCTACGGACGCGCGCGGAATCCTCTTTCCTAACATTACGGAACCCCAGTCTCACCTCTAGAAAGGGGAACTGGGTCCCAAATCCGTACCTCCGCTTTTTCCGCGCGATATGCTCATCGCTCTCATGCACGAAATCGCTTCTGCGGCTGCGTGTAAAAATGTTATGGCAGCGCGTAATTCCATACGAAATTTGGCCGTAACTTCACACGTGTTCAGGATTTTTCGCTCTTCGCATGACGATTGCGTGTTCATCTCCATGATTTTGCGCAACTCATTCAGATTTCGCGCAGACCTCTCTGATTCCGTACACTGCATCCTGATTTCACCCAACTCCCGAAAGATTCGAGATGGCTGCAAACCGAGTTGATGAGGGGGAAGCTGCTGCTTGTAGGACAGAAATGGCTGCGAAAGAGGAGGTTTATGGGGCCAAGGTGATTGTCTCCAACAATCTGACCTTGTTCAATCTGCTGACTCCGGATCAGAAGACATACCCCTTGTCGAACAACCTCCTGCTCTGGAATTTTGGAATCCTGGAGGAGGTGCCACTATCGGGCATCGATGTGGACACGCCGCGGTCCTGCGTGACTCAGGAGGACGAAATTCCTCGCTACAACATCACCAACAATGGCCATCCTTCCAGGGAAACTAGACATGTAGACGTATATGTCCTGAACCCGAGGACTAGGACCATTTCCGGGGACGAGCCTGTGGCAGAGGATTCTCTGGCCCTCTACGCAAGCACGTTCTGTCAGAGCATCATGGATGATACGAAGAGCTGACTGAAGGATTGGGACCTACGGTCCGGGGGCAACATCACCAGCGAATGGGCCTGGGCGTTCTGGGTCCACCATACTTGCGACCAGTTTGGGGAAGAACTGCGGTATATCAGCCTGTTCGAGGCGGTATGGACATCGCAGTTTCAATTCCACCGCCAGCCTGAACTCAGCCCGAAGCTATTCACCCGGTGGTCTCTTGACACCAACACATTCCACCTTTATCTAGGGGATGTCGGCATCAGTCTCTGGGACGTTCACTACATCGGAGGTATCCCACTGGAGGGTTACCAATACGACGAGTTCTTTCCTCCAAAGAGCACCTGGGGAGACAGGTCGCGGATGCCTATGCTGACGCGGCACATGTTGGAGCTGGCCAAAGAGAGGCTGGGGGCCAAGGACTTCCCGAAGGACGTTGCCTTCAAGGGCTGGTTCAGCCTGTTCCTTAAGAAGGATCTCGTCGTCAAGATGCCGGGACGTGGCAAACGGTGCCCAACCGCGACTCAGAGGAGCAGGGACGGGTCATACTGGAGGACCCTGGAGGCGGGGAAATACCAATAATGGGGCTACCGCGTCATTGAGGCCCGGGAACCGAACGTCTGGTATGCGGGGTTCCTTTCCGCCTTTCTGAGCGGGAGGCTCATGCCGGTGTGGGACGTGAGTATGGGTGTCTGCCTAGAAACATTGGTGATGACGGGCTCCATGGCCACCAACAAACGGTTCAACGTGGGCATCCTCGTACTGGCCAAGCTGTATACCATCCTGGGGCGCATCTCACGAGGGGGCCGCCTCGGAGAGTATGTGGTCCCTTCCAGATCTTCCACAGCTGGGTGGTGGATCATCTTGGCAGATACACTTTCCCAAACATCGTCCATCCTCCAGGCAACGGTCTGTGACCGTCCTTGCTAAACATTATAGGGGTGGCGCTGATGATTCTCAATGAGGAGGGCATGAGGATCCACATCGGCAACCATGTCAACTTCAACTTCAGCCTATTTCCCACCCCAGTCGGCCAGCTGGTGGACAACGGTCGAGGTTCTCTGGAATAGCATGAATACTTCCAGAGAATTCAGGGCGGGCTGCTCGTGGCTCGGATTGACGGGAAGGTGATCTGCAAGCCTTACGTACCATCCCGATTTTCCAGGCAGTTCTGGTGCCTTCAGCGAAAGCCGAAGAAGGTATTCACGGCTGTCTGGCCGGAGAAGAATCCATGCGTTCTACGCCAAATTTGGTTAATGTTTGCCACCTTCGGTTCCGTCGATGTCGTCACTCTTCCCCCCGTTGGGATCGATGTTGACCTAGCAACCAAATACGCCAAAAACTGGACCATTGCATACCCTGAGGGGCTATTACGCAAGCGCGTCCAGCAACTCGAGGTTACTCGCACGGAAACCGGTCGACGGGTAAGAAGGCATGGTGTCGTCGGAAGGGGAGGACCAAGGGCACGCCAGGCAGCAAGGCCTGCGCAGGCCGGGACTTCGGCAGCGGGGACATCACATGGTCCTGCCACGTCCTCGTTACCCACAGGGGGGTCACATGAGGCGGCCAGGGAACTGCTCGGGAAGCAGATAAGATATCTTCTCAAACCTTCCCAAGATGCAATTCTCCCGGCACTGTGGTCGGCCTGGATGACCCTGCGACAATCGTTGAGCGTCGAAGCCATCTGGTAGAAGATAATGCAAAATGGGATCTAACTGCCAGAGGCTGGGCTCATTCTAATTACCGACCGAGTAAAATTCCATCGGTGGCATGCTTATCTGACAGCCATGGACGCATACTGACGCCAAAGGGGGCGGCAAGCAGAGCCACCATTCCTTTTGAAAGTGATTCTCGACCAGGAGAAAGATCCGGAAGCGATGCCACCGGGAGAAGGCGACAGTGACTAGGACCCGGAGGGGGAGGAGGAAACCGGAGAGGAAGAAGGAGAGGGAGAAGATGAAGAAGAAGAGCCCGAAGGTGAGGGGTCACAAGGGGCGACCTACCAAGGGAGTCTCCAGGAGAGTGGCGAGATTTCCGACCTTGATCTTGACATAACCGAGATTCTCACGGTTTGACTCTGTCTTCATCCATTTCCCTTATTCATCCATTCTCCTTTCCAACTTCTAACTCACTTTCCCATCCTACTCAGGAGCAGTTGAGCGTTGGATGGGCATCCCCACCAGAGGAGGGAGGAGAGGAACCAGTGGTTCATGATGGGGATCCGACAACTATCATTTAATTAATAAGAGTAGAGGGGTCTCCCCTTACGGTGGCTCCTGCAGCGGCTGAAACAATGGAGACCGACGCTCTGGATTCCTGTAAGTCTCACGCTTCTCTACTGGCACTTGGTGGAAAAAGACCCCGTCTGACCAGCGTATGACATGTGCAGTGATCTCAACACTGGAGGCACGTCAGGTTACGGAGCTCGAGCGTCCGCGAGTGGACCAGCAGCGGGCATACCACCCCGTTCAGAACATGCTCTCTACATTGAGTCGACCCCGAAAATTGATGAACATGGGGTGGCGGACATCAGCGGCAGTGTTCCCGATATGAGGTCGGAAGCTGGTGGAGGTATCATTGTTGCTGGGGCGAGAGAAGAAGGTCACAAAAACATCGAGGATTCTATTCCTCACGAAGACATCTCTGGGGAGGATCTTGCTGCCGATCTCCTGGATGCCTTCCCCACATACCGACCCGCTGACCCTGAGGAGATAGATGACTCAGACTCAGAGGCGGCCGAGGAGAGATGGATTACACGGAGCAAAGGGTGGAAGTGTATCCAACGCTTCCTCAGGCAGCCCCAGTCGGATTGGCTGAGGCGGATGGGATCACTTCATACCTGGCTGCACTTCCTGTGCGCCGGAGGGGCTGACGCTCTGCGTCTTCATCTGATGGTCCGTGGTTACATGGCCGAGAAGATACGCGAGAGCAGCTGGCGCACTGAAATTACCCAGTGCCGGGAAGGATCGGCGAGTGATCAAGCGCTGTTGAGGGCAGAGCAGGAAGTCCAGCACCTCGAAGGGCAGGCGATAGATAAAGAGGCTTTCATCGCAACATGCTCTGAGCTCGTGGAGCAACTGACGGCCCAGCTGGCTGATGCGCAGGAACAACTAGTGGAGGCGAGTCACCAGATGACCGTACGTCGAACCGAGCAGGCACAGGCACAATCTAGGGCTGGAAAGCTGTGCTCTGTGGTGGCCAATGAGGATAGAGTCATCAAAGAGTGAGAAGCGGTCCTGGAGGCTACCAGCAAAAGGGTAGGGTCACTGGAAAGATCGATTCAGCATGCTGATCCCTAAGGGATTTGTTTTTTCCATCTCATGAACTGTTTGCTTATACTGCTCATCGTCTCAATCCAATATATGGACAAATCCATTCATTTGTACCCTCAGTTTAACACGCTCAACCATAGTTTCGAAACGAATAACAACTCATCCCTAGGCTCTTGTGGGTCATTCCCTACGCGAGAAGCAGAAGATGCTCGTTCCATCATTTCGTTCAACTGTGGGGCATTGACCAAGCTTCAGGCATCCAAAATTGGGCCTGGAATTCTGAGGAGACCCCAGGGCGATTGATGTGTCTACTTCTCAATGTTCTCTAACACACGAGTGGGCGATGTCGGGGGAATTGAAATCCATCCGAACATATGGGGATGGAGAGGAAGGGTGAATCACGCTGCCCAAATTTGGAACACATTGGGGCACAACGATGGAGGATAACTGTCAATGGTGGCAGAAACACAGCATCCATATCATGTTGTCCTAGAATGGGGACAATAAATGAGTTCTGACTGCTGACCATGTTCGCAACACGGGGCCTGACTCAAATATCGTCGGTCAGTTTTCCAGAACGTTGGCCCAGGACAGTAGGCGGACCGTAGGTCGAGCATCTGTACTATTAGGGGTTCCCGTCAAACATGACCAGTCCTCCGGAACGTTTGCCCAGGATAGTAGGAGGACCATAGGTCGAGCATCTATACTATTAGGGGGTCCCGTCAAACATGAAAGGAAATGAGGATCCGAATAAGGGGGGACGCAAAGCGTGGAAGGTGGAGTGGTGGTTTGTTCGAACAGAGTCCAACACTCCCGAAATTTCACCACCATGGAGAATGCGCATTAGGAGGACATACCAACCAGATCACGGGTCGTCCCAATTTCTAGGTAGGACCTCTTTGGCGAGAGAACTTCCGCTTCCCATTATTACCATGGGGCATCCTGAACCTACTCAGGGTAGATGTACCGATTACACCACTTCCCATGAAGTCGGGCCAAGGGGCCGACAACAAGGAAGGATGGGGTTCGGTAATCCCTGGGGCTGGACCCAGGACGAAATGTATGGGCAGTCCTACGTATCTCATTAAGATGAGAATCAAGCCACACGTAGTTCTTGAAACACAGTTTAACATCATGTTTGACGAAATAAAGGTTAACGTCATGCAGGACGGAATACAATTTAATGTCATGAAGGACCGAATACAGTTTAACATCATGCGGGATGGAATACATCTCATCTGGGGAGGAGCACGACATAGCGAGTAAAACGACGTAAATGAGGACATAACCCCGCACCACATCGTGCAATCCCATAAGAGAGAGCGAGTCGTAAAAAGCCAAAGAAATGACCTTAGTTTAAGGTCTTAGAACTCGGACCATGAATGGGTGAAGGGAGAAATGGATACATGGCAAGGCAGTTACAAAACCTGACGCGAATAAGGACCTAGGCCTTACATACCATGTGTTATCCGGGGAAATACTCGAGTCAAGGGACCGAACACGATGCTGCGACGATATCATCACAGTTTAAGGTCGTATGGCTTGGACCAAGAACACAGTTTAAGGTCATATGGTTTGGACGAGCAACATAGTTTAAGGTCGTATGGTTTGGACCAACAACACAGTTTTTGGTCGTATGGTTTGGACCAACACCACAATTTAAGGTCGTATGGTTTGGACCGGCAACACAGTTTATGGTCGTATGGTTTGGACCAACAACATAGTTTAAGGTTGTATGGTTTGGACCAACAACACAGTTTAAGGTCTTATGGTTTGGACCAGCAGCATAGTTTAAGGTCCTATGGTTTGGACCGGCAGCACAGTTTAAGGTCATATGGTTTGGACAAACACCACAGTTTAAGGTCGTATGGTTTGGACCAACAACACAGTTTAAGGTCGTATGGTTTGGACCAACAACACAGTTTAAGGTCCTACGGTTTGGACCAACAACACAGTTTAAGGTCGTATGGTTTGGACCAGCAGCACAGTTTAAGGTCATATGGTTTGGACCAGTAGCACAGTTTAAGGTCATATGGTTTGGACCAACAACACAGTTTAAGTTTGTATGGTTTGGACCAGCATCACAGTTTAAGGTCATATGGTTTGGACCAACAACACAGTTTAGGGTCGTATGGTTTGGACCAACAACACAGTTTAAGGTCCTATGGTTTGGAACATCAGCACAGTTTAAGGTCGTATGGTTTGCACTAGCCGAGAGAGGAGCCTCGGGCCTAAGGGGCCTACGAGGGTTCAACAATCAGGGTGGTAGGAGATGCTAGATCCCAGCTATGCTGGGCCCGAAACGCAATGTCTGGGTGAATCCTCGTTCCCCATGGGGATGAGGGTCAAGCTGCACGCAACCTGTAAAGAAGAGACCCAAGCACATACTCTAGCGCTCAGATCGCGGGAGCCCCGAGAGACACCATTACGCAGATCGGCCTGTTTGATGTGCGAGGGTGTACTGTGGGTTAGTACAAGGAGTGTTGAGATTCCACCATGACACAGTGGGGCAGAACATGACATGAACCATGCCACCAACATTTAGGGCCCGGCGAAGACGGCGTGAGAACTAAGGATTACTACTGACCATGTTCGCAATGCAGCATCCTGTCGTGTTAGCCATGGGGAAAAACAAATGAGCATCAACCACTGACCATGTTCGCAACGTGGTATTCATATCAATTTGTTGTCTAAAACCCTCAAGGGCGTTGTCCCATGATGGTAGGAAAGCCCTTGGGCATTGTCTCCAGGCCGTTCTTGGGGGTCCCTCCAGGTGTAAAGGATGACGGGGGCCCGAATGAAGGGGAACACGAAGCTTGGCAAGTGGATGGAACATGCCTAAGTCGAATCTGGCACTCCAAGTCCTAGACCAGAGTACCCTGAGCACATCAGCAGACCACTGGAAAGGGTCAGAGGGCTCAGTCCAAGAGCGTCCAAAAGATGGCAGATCCCCGGGAAAAAGAGGGGGCGTAATGCCAAACACCCTGGGAACTGGGAGATCATGGGATCTCCTAAGAGATGGGGCTGGACCTGACATCTTGGTGTTCAGGCGGTCCTATATATCCCATAAGTATGGGAATCAAGCCACACGTAGTTCTAGAACGGTGCCTTTTAATTCAATTGGAAATAGGAGGGCTAAATCCTGAGGACAGGGTGCGCGGGGTGCATCTAGTGAAAACCCGACGTGAATGAGGACATAATCTCACACCACGCCACGCGATCCCCCCAAAGGCGAGACAGACATGGCAGCGGACCTCATGCTGGACCCAAAGATGAAAGGTCTGGGCGTTCCTACGTATCCCATTACGATTGGAATCAAGCTAGACGTAGTTCTGGCAATACAGTTTAACATCATGTTGGACGAAATACGGATCTTAGTTTTAGTTCTTAGAGCTCAGACCAAGGTGATATTAGTTTAAGGTCTTAGAGCTCGGACCAAGGTGCAGTTTAGGGTCGTGCGGGACCATACATTTTAAGGTCATGCAGGACCATATGGTTAGGCAAAGTACTTCCTGAGGAACCTGGCGTTGGTGGGAGGAGTGATACGCTCACCATCCATATCCACCATGGAATACGCACCATTGGGATAGAACTTGTGGACAATAAAAGGGCCCTCCCACTTGGGCTCCAACTTGGGCGGTTTCCTGCCAGGAATCATTGGCGCTCAAAGAGCCAGCACCAAGTCACCATGCAGGAGGGAGCAGAGGCGAACCTTCTTATCGAAAGTTGGATCCATCCTGCTCTGATTCCTTTCCATGTTATGTAAAGTGCGAAGCCTACTTCCGTCCAGCGCTTCCAATTCGGCTAGGAGGACCTCGACAACTCTATCTGGTGCTTGCTAGTCGTAGACCGCCGTGCGCAATGAGGGCAGCTGGACCTCGATGGGTAGGACGGCCTCAGCTCCGTATACCCTGGAATACGGAGTCACCTGGGTGGAATTCTGAGTCGTCATCCAATAAGCCCAGAGGAAGTTGGGGAGCTTGTCCGACCATCTTTTCTTGTTCTGACCAACCATTTTTTGCAGAATGTTAGAGAGGGTTTTGTTAAACGGCTCAATCTATCCATTCACCTGCGCATGATAGTGGGAGGTGTGGTTAGAGCCAATTTTGTACTTGGCGTACAATCTTTTCAGCTCGGCCACTCGGAAGATGGTTCCATTATCCATGTGGATAGCGTGAGGTATTCCAAACTGGTAGATGATATTAGAGCTCACAAAGTCAGCGATAAAACCAGCCTTGAATTCCCTGAATGGGGAAGCCTCTTCCCACTTTGAGAAGAAATCTGTAGCAGTTAAGATGAACCAGCACTGGCGGGCCGTCACCGGAGGGTAAGGCCCTACGACATCCAACCCCCAGAATGCAAAGGGCCAAGAATACTTAGTATCATGGAGAGGCTCCGGTGGCCGATGCACAGAGTTAGCATGAACATGGCACGCATGACACCTCTTGGCGTACTCGATGCAGTCGTGGATCCGGGAGGGCCAGAAGTATCCCAGCCTCTGAATCTAGTGGGACAAATTCGACCCAGTCTGGTGGGCACCACAGGAACCAGTGTGCACTTCTTGCCTGACCTATGGGATCTCTACTCCTTGAAGACAATGGAGGAGAACACCGTCAAACTTGTGCTTGTAAAGGAGTTGCTCACGGCTGGGACCGCTTTGAAGGGTGAACTGCAGTGCGCTGCGTCAGATTCGTTCCCGCTCTGCTCGGTCTATCGGAATATATTCGTGCCAGAGATATTCAACCAAGGGTGTCCTCCAGTCAGGAACTATCTCGATCACCACACAGGAAGCCCCAGGGGGCCCTGACGTAGGGGAACCAGCGGTGAGATGGTTCACTCTTGGGCCACGATCGCCCTCTGGGGTAACTGGAGCAATGACTCTCCAGTGCGCCAACGTGGATGATTAGGTCATCCTGTTCGGGCTCTGCGAGTGATGCGTCCAGGCTGGCCAAAGTGTCTTCTCGACTGTTCTGTGATCGGGGAACGTGAACGACATCTGGTCGGGATGGGAACATAGCCATTAGATGGAGGGTGCATTCTAGCAACGACATGAGTTCTGGCTTCCAAAGAGCATAGTCACCGTTAACCTTCTTGATGACTAGCTCAGAGTCCCCTTTTACATACAGGTGGGGTACATTAACCTCCAGATCCAACTCGAGGCCAGTGATGAGGGCATGATATTCTGCCTCATTGTTGGTGCAGCCTTCTGACAACAAGAATGAATATGGAAGAATGGCATGCTCTGGTGTGATGAAGTCGATACCCAGGCCCACTCTGTTAAGCCTAGGATTGTTGAGCCTTCTACCGATAGGGCTTCAGTAGGTGCCATCAAAGTGCATCTTCCAGCATGGGGTGGCGTAATCGACTGAGAGGATTGCCTCATCAGGAAAGCCCAAATATAGTGGATGGTCCGCAGAGGTTGGTTGGGCAGCTAAGAAGTCTGTCAACGCATGTCCTTTAACGGCCTTCTGAGGTACGAACCTAATGTCGAACTGCTGGAGGATCACTGCCCAGCGTGCCAATCGGCCGTTCAACATAGGCCGACTCAGGATGTATTTCAACGGGTCTACCCGAGAGACCAGCTATTCCTCGTGGTGCTGAATGTATTGCCGCAATTTTTGTACGGAGAATACGAGCTCCAGGAAGCTCTTCTCGATGGGAGAAAATCTAATTTCCGCATTGAGGATCATGCAATTGAGGTAGTAGAGGCTATTTTCTGTTACCTCGTTGTTCTTATGGGCGATAAGGGCACCAAGGGATCACTCTAGGGCGGTCACGTGAAGGATCAGTGGCTTTTCGGGAATGGGTGGAATCAGGACCGGAGGTTGAAGCAGATACTGCTTGATTTCCTCAAAAGCGATCTGACACTCTTCGTCCCACCCATAGGTGGTGCCTTTCTTCATGAGCCGAGACAATGGCTTACACTTTCTGGCCAGATTCGCAATGAATCGGCGTATATAGGCTAAGTGGCCTTGGAGGCCTCGAAGCTCCCAAATATTATTCGGGGGAGGCATCTGGCTAATGGCCTTGATCTTCTCGGGGTCCATATAGATAACTCGATAGCTAACAATGAAGCCATGAAACTTTCCGGAGGTGACCCCGAAGGCACACTTCAACAGGTTCATATTCAAGTGGAGAGAACAGAGGAAACCGAACACTTTATCAAGGTCTTTGAGATGGTATCGGCACTGACGAGATTTAACCACCAGGTCATCTACGTAGAACTCCACCAGTGTCCCGAGGATCGTCTTGAATATGTGGTGCATAGCCTATTGATAGGTGGCATCCACATTCTTCAGGCCGAAGGACATAACCCGGTAGCAGAAAGTACCCTGGGGGGCCCTGAAGGCTGTGAACTGTTCATCCTCGGGGGCCATCCGGATCTGGTTGTACCCAGAGTACCCATCCATGAAAGAGAGGGCTTGAAACCTGACCATTTCATCGATCAACAGCTCTGTCATGGGAAGGGGAAAGTCATCCTTCGGACAGTGGCGATTAAGATCGCGGAAGTCGATGTAGACCCTGATCTACCCGTTCTTCATCCTGACGGGCACAATGTTGGCTAGCCACCTGGGGTACAGAAATTCCTTGATGAAGTTGGTCTTAATGAGCTTATCAACTTCAGCCTCAACCATGGCACCATGAAAGGGGTTCATTTTTCTGGGAGGCTTCTTGAACCCACGATGGTTTGCTGGGAGGCCAAGGCGATGGATGGCTACCTGGGGATCCAGTCCCAGCATCTTTTCATAACTCCAGGAAAACACATCACGGTGCTGTCTAAGGAAGTCTATGTACTGTTTCCATTCCTCGGGAGGCATAGCGGCGCTGACCAATGTGGGTCTAGGGTCCGCCTACCTACCGAGGTTCACCTCTACTAACTCGTCGACCGTGGTGGAGACGCCCTCCTCAAAGGAAGGAGGAGCATCATCCATGTATTCTTCTCCGCTTGTGGAAGGATCGTCCATGGGGGGATCCGTATCGGGGCTGCTCGACCTTGATGGGGAGCGGACACCGGCTTGGGCGGCAGAGGTCATCATGACGTGAGACTCATGCACCGCGGAGACCATGGTGATGAAGGCAGTTGATCCAATCCCATCCAGCCTTCGGCCCAAGGGGGCACTCTTTATGACATCAAAGCAGTGGTGACGCGTTGGCTTGAGCCGGTCGATTCCGGCCTGGCGAAACAGACACGTATGACATACTGTTGTTGCTATGAGCCCAACTCCCCGATATCGTACAGGGGTAGGAGGCTTGGGGATCACCTGAGCCTGGTTGGTGTAAGAGTACGAGGTGATTTCTCGCCGTCGCTTAGACCTGGAAATATTCCTTCCTCCGGTACCTGAGACAACCAAGAACTCTCCCATATCAGGAGTTGTGGCCTCCAACCGATGGATTGGGAAGACATATGCGTCATCCAAACCTGCCCAGGGATCACTCGTGACAGTGGTGGGCTCAACCTCACCTGCTAGGATTTTCTTGACCTTGATCTTATAATAGTCAGCGTCCATGTAATGAGATTCACAAGAGGCAAGCGGAGACTCACCTCCTTGGAGCACACCCACTCGACCCTTAAGGGAGTATTTGAGGCACTGATGGCATGATGAGGTAACCGCTGCATGATGATGGAGCCACGACCTGCCCATCAATGCATTGTAGGCAGTGTCCTGAGAGACAACCATGAATTCAGTATTGGAAATTAAGCCGCCGAACTGGGTCTTCAGACTCAATCTTGCCAACTGGAGTTTGCTCGGTCCTATCATACCCCTGGATTCTAAGGTCGGAGGGAGTTAAATCATCCTCGGACAACCCCAGTTTTTGCAGTGTCGGAGTTGGGATCAAGTTAATCCCAGAACCCGTGTCGACAAGACAGTAATGGACATCCACGCCATTGAACTGGTCAGTGATGTATAGCATGTGGATGTGCCCATGTATGGGAGGGTCTTCATCTTCATTGGAGAATGAGATAACCACCTGACATTCGGCGTCCTCAATCACCTCGGTGTGGAAGGCTTTTGTGGCCGCTACCTCCGTTTCAAACTAGAGGGGGCTCCTTAGAGCCTCGGCGAGCACCTCACGCATTTCAGACGACAGACGATGGGCCTCCAGGATGGAAAGCCTTGCCGGAATTCCAGCCAGATGCTTCAGTACATCATACTTTCATGCCAAACGCGAGCTTCTTCTTACAGGAGGTTGCTATGCGATTGGGGGCATGACTGGACCTGCTGCCGGGGCCAGTGATTGACTGGTACTAGGCACGTCCCGTTGTTCACTAGCTGATGCCCGGGAGGTGACTATCGTGCTAGGACCGGGAGGCCATAGTCGGCCAGTGGCAGGGCTGGGCTGGTTTCGAGGCGGGAAAGGTGGTTTCGCCCGATCCAGCAACACAAAAGGTGGTGGAAGCGAACCTGTTATCACCGGGTGAGGGAGCCGCGAGTGCTGCTCTCTGTACCGGGCTTGCTGCCTGGTCTCGGTATCGTGCACGACCTGACTGGAGGTGAAAAATTCCAAGCCCCTTTGATTCACATAGCCACGGCTCTGTCGATGTTGGCGACGGCTGGGGATATTGGGGAGGTCCACCTAGCGCTCCTCGTCATCGGGAGCCAAAAAGGGATTTACCAACTCTACGGTGTTAACTGAAGCATACCCCGAGCTTTCACTCGAGGAGTCATCCACTACCGGACGGGGTCTCAGAGGGATCCCCATTCCCGGGGGCATGAAATCTCCAAAAGTGTGAGTAGATGACGACAATGGCAGGGCGCGTTCATTCTTCTTGCGCCACCGCCAGCTCTTCTGGGAAGAAGTAGGCTGGGACGACGATGCCAAAGCGGCGCTCGCAGACTCCAAGGGCTCCGGATGACTCAAGCGGGCACGGATGATGCCATGGTCATGGGAGATCGTCTTTTGGGACATACAGTCATTATACTTCTGGGACCCACGGTCGGAAACCCGTTCCCACCCATCCCCGTTGTCACTACTACCATCTGATCCCACGAAGACACCTGCCACCTGTGTCGGGGCTAGGCCCAACCTGACTATGTTGTTATCAGTCTGGTCTTGGAGCCAGTCCTTGAACACATAGCATTGCTGGATGGTATGTCCCAAGATTAGGTGATAAGGGTAGTAGTTAGGGTGATCCGTGAGACACACCTCTTCTGGATTCCGGCACTCAGGCAGCAGGATGATCCTCTACTCCAAGGCGCTATGGAAATAACCAGGGACCTGGGACTCGCCAAACGAGTAGGTCTGATTCCTTCTGTCTGGAAAGGGGGATCTTGGGGGCTGACCATGGCCAGGGGCCAGAGGAGCAGGCCGAGGAGGAGGAGCCGGATTACCTCGCCTAGGTGGTGGCGGTGGGTTACGCGGAGGCGCCTACCGATTTTGAGGTGGTCGATGCTGGGCTAGAGGCTGTGCCCGTGGGGGTGGACCCTTATGAGCCTACTGAGAGGGCCTCACCGGCAGCAACTCTAGCTGTCTAGGGGCCTCTATCTGAGCCACACCAGCGGGCTCAGCTCTGGTGGCTCTCCTTGTAGAGATTAGAGGAGGCAGCGGGCGTGACTGACCGGCCTGTTGCAGGGCTTCGTTGAGGCGCTGAGCCTTGTCTGAGAATTCCCGGAACCCTCCAGGGTAATTCTGCGTGATCAGAGAAGGAACCAACTCTTCCTTGACGTTACCTACACACATCTTCGGTAATAGCTCCTGAGTCAGTAGCATGTCAAGGGAGTACGTGAGCCCCTTCCGCCAGGCGACGAAGTCCGCGACTCGCTCATCGGGCCTTTGCATGCACCTGAAGAGGTATGAAATGTTCGTCTTCCGGGTTTTGGAACTGAACTAGTAGAGGAATTGCCAGCAAAGGCCCTCCCAGCTAGTCACAGATCCAACAGGGAGCAGGCTGTACCAGACGAATGCTGGTCCTTCCAGTGTCTGAACGAAGCACTGGAGCTTGGCAGCCTCCTCCTGCGCCGGAGTCCATAACATAGGCCCGCACCACGAGTTGAAGAGGGCCATGTGTTGTAGCGGGTCACCGGTCTCGTTAAAGGGGGAAAAAGTGGGGTTCCCAAATCCCGGAGGAGCCGGCATGTCATCCACCCCATGCTGGGTACGGCATGCCATCTGTTGGGATTGCCACCTGCGGAGTTTCCAGGGCCTTCATGCGGGTGATGAGTAGTTCCATCAGATCATCCTGATGTGGATTCCTGTCCTGACGGGGATCTCTTACCACAAGCATGTTTCCAGTCTCTTCGATACGGTAGTCGCACTCAGCGGCTCGCGGGACAACTGGCGGAGCGACTCTCGGAGCGGCGGGAGGAAACCGAGCAGGGTCCCCAGGTGGTCTCGACGCTAGGGAGGGTTCAACGAAACAAATTGCGCCCTCTTTCCATGGGTTCCAGTGTCTCCCCTGTCGGCGAACCTGACACGGTCACGGTTGCCCGAGGGGATCTCAGCAAGGGGTAGATGCTCATTCCCCTACTGTCCTGGCCTAGGGTTGCCATAGTTAGGCCGCCGCTCTGCAATGCGTTCGGCCAAGAGCTCATCAGCCAGCCTCTTTTTCTCAGCCAGCTATTGGCGCAGCGTGGCCTTCTCGGGATCTTCCTCTACCTTCTGCACCAAGGCAGATGGGTTGGCGAGTTTGACAGACCCGACGGGTTCTTTACCCTTGTCGATGTTTCGGCCTAGCGCCGGTGCCTCAGTGGGAACAAGAAGACCTAGGAGACTCCTCTGTTGGCAAGCAATCCTCCCAGATGGGTCCAGTACCGGACTGTCCTCGGGGGATGAGTCCCCATAGAGGGGCTCCACAATTTTTCCCTCCTCTTAAAGGTCATCCATGTTGGCTGCCGCTTCCCTTGGCGACATTCCCTCAGGTCCGCCCAGTGGATCGGGCTGTCGACAGATCGCACAGAAGAGGAAAGTAGCGTAATGCCCCCATCCGCGGACATGCGTGTGGGGGTGGCTTCCTCAATAACTCTGCAGAGTACTTGAAAACTCTGGACGCATTTCTACTGGAGGGCCTCGTGGTGGTCCAGCGACTCGGGGTGCCGGACCGCGGGGAGTGCAGCTAGGTCGACCCGGCGGCACTGCTCACCGATCTCCTCGAGATGTGCTTGGCTCTCGGGATAAGGAGCTAGCTGATGGAGAAGGCGGTAGTGAGTCACCCGAATAATCTGGCGGAAGCACTCAAACTCTCTTGGGTTGAGTGACTCTAGCACATAAAAATCCAATTCTGCGACCGGCCAAAACTTCTCAGGGATGTGACCCGCTGCAAGAACGGTCTAGAAGCTCCACGGCTCCGGTTAGGTGTCTGGAACTTTCCTCCCCTGCTCGTCCACCGAGGAAAGTTGGGGAATTGGCAATGGCGCCGAGGCAGGCCGGAGGGGCGGTGGGATGGCCGGAGGGGAATACAGCGAACATGCCGATTGGCCGCCGATCCCTGGGTAATCCTCCAGGGTGGTCGCGCCCTAGCTGCCATGTCGCGATAGGATGAGCCGCCGAATGGGCCTCCTTTCACTGCGTCGGTGCTCTCCGAGGGTGTTTCGCCTCACGACTCTTCCGTCGGTCCTCGGAAAAGTTCCTCACCCTCCCTAATAGGGGCGGGAGGTGCTTCTGAGGAGTCTAGTGGAAAATGCGGGCTTGATCCTTGGCGGTACGCCAAGTCCTCGTCCTCCTGGATATACCTTCGAAGGTAGGAGGGAATGATATGGATCTCGCATTTGGGGAGCACGAGACTGACGCGCCGCGTCCCCATCCATGCCCTCAACTCGAAGGGTTGGGGGGGGGGGGGATTTTCCATCATCGAGTCGTACTCCGCCTTGGAATCCACGAAACAGACTGGTCTAATTTCCGTCCGGACTCCCCTGACATTCCTCCTGTGGTGACGACGCCCAACCTTCCTCCCCCTGGGTAGCTCCCCGGGGTAAGGATGATTTTAGTCATGGGATCCCCCGGCCACAGTAGATCTGGGGCGGAGGGCACTGAAGGCCGGGGTGCGAGAATAACCAGGACAGATGTCGAAAGGGACATGGGGAGGACCTCCATGTGCATGAGCGACTGGATAAACAACGGCTCCATACTGGCGGCCAGAAGTAGGGGGAGTGACCTCATACCCCATGCAGTGGGCACCAGAAAGAGTCATACCCGGAGCATAGCCGTCGTGAAGAAGCTTTCGGCTTTCCAGATCAGTGGCACAGAATGAGCCTTCATGGTGAGCGGCACTACCGCGGGTTGGTCCGTAGTGGCCCTTTCTATGGTCCGCGACCTGGATATTCGACGCAACTTTCCTGCAGGGCGGTCGGGGTATCGATCCTAGTCGGGCACGTGGCTGCCCCTGCACAACGTGTGCGAGGATCTGGTAACAGGAGTCAGCAGTGGCTCGCGCCACAGTGGTTGCTGATGTTGATTCCCCAGGACGGGCATTCTCTCTCGCTCACACCTGACGCTGGCGTTGAGTCATATGGGCCAGAACCGGCGGTTCGGGCATGAAGAATGCCTGCTCCTCGGCTCAGGGAGTCGGGTGGCAGCATCGACGCAGCCTAGCAGGGGTTCTTTCTGTTAACCCCTGGGACGGATCGCCAATCGGGTGGACCAGGACATCCCCCACCTCATTGGCGTAGGGGAGGGATGTGTCAAGGTGCTCCAGGGATTGACTCCTGAAGCGGTTGAACATCAGCGTGGGGAGCAGCGGCTTCATGCGCGGCCCTCGAGGGTGGTGATGGTGGTGAGGCGCAGCCACCTATAGATCCAAACGGGCCATGCCCCTGGCGGGGATGATCCCTTCCTCGTCATACTTACGAACCTGGTCATTGATCACCGTCCACTGGATGATTTATTGACGGGGATAGGGGGCTCAAGCGCCCGGCTGCTACGACGGTCGAAGTCAGAGCGACCGTGGAATGTGTGGGTCAGCGCGGGGTAGCCACGTCGGTACTGCCCCTACCCCTACGCCGGTGGGCATGTGGCGATCGAGCTCCGAATGCAGTGATCTAATTCCTAGAATCAGGGAGAGGAACCCATTAGCATCAACAGGAAAGGAGATCAAGAACCAAGGCCCAGCGTCATTCTGTCTTCCATGGTCGGCGAGAGGGATCCAAGCTAACGAAGTTGTAGAACGGAGTGGTCAACGTCCTGACGGCCTCAACCCCTAGCGGGTTCGTGTCCTGGTGAGGGTTACCCGGACCTGGTGACATGCTAATCTTCCGACACCCCGACGGCTACCAATCCCCATATTGAGGAGAAGAGCTTCACGTCGGGTTCACCATTTTCTATTTCTGATGCTTTCGCCGGGGCGCACGCATCCGTCTGTGGGGGAGGAATCGCTACTTGTTGCCCCGTATTCCAGCTTTCCAAAGGTGGGCATCATCTGTTCCTTGTTCAGGGACGTCTACTCCTTGATCGAAACAGGGATGATGGGATGTCGGTTCTTCCTTCTTTGGATTCCTCCTCGGAGCTCATCACCTAGTCTGTGTCTCCCTCATAGATTTAAAAATGGTTCATGAATCTCATTCCCGGTGCCATATCTACATGGACGCCAGTTAATTACGCTTCTTCCATCAAGATGCTCCAAGGGGTCTTGCCGGGGAAGCAACCTTCGGTGAGGAGAATTGTCACGTTGGGGCGTCATCGGCATGTCTTTCTTTGGTCCCTCATCACAGGGCTTCTTGAGGGAACGGAAGCTCGAGGCATCCCACATCAAACGCGGGGAATATGCACCATCTGAGTTTTTCCTCAGCTTCCCATGTTTAACACGGGGTATGTCACGAGTTTAACGTCTTTTGGAGACGGATCGGGTTGAAAGAACCCTAGGGGGAACACAGATGTTGGGGCTAGCACGTGGGATGCTTCCCAGATTTCATAGAGTGGGGTGGGGTGGCATGATCTCACTGGGACGTGGCGGCCTGGGTAAGGATCAGGATGGATGGTGGAGTGAGACATGGGGCTTACGTTCTGAGAGGGCCCAAGAGGGGGAATACAGTTTAACGTCATGTGGGACGTGATACAGTTTAACGTTATGCGGGACAAGATACAGTTTAAAGTCATGAGGGACGGGATATAGTTTAATGTCATGCAGGACGAGGGGTTTGGGGCTTACGCTTTGAGGCATCCCATGGTGGTCAGGGAACCGACATGGAGAGGTCGGGATGACCGGGTGGTGGAATTGAACCTTGTGGAGGCTTCCTACGTACCATGTGTTAGCACGGATCAAAGTCCACGTAGTTCGCTGGGATGGGGCTTACACTCTGGGGCAGCCCATAGGAGGATTTCATTGTCGATGCGCACTCTAAGCCCACATGAGTCATGCTCAGTGTGGGAAAAAAGAGGCAGCAGGGACCAGATGATCATGTCGCGAAGGGTGCGTCCGTGAGAAGCAGAATGGGGCTTACGCGTTGAGCGGCCCAAAGAGGAAACAGAGGATTACACGTGGTTAGCGTCCCTTGGTGCCGGGGCTTACTCCAGGGTGGAGGCCCGTGGTGCGACAAATCGCAGTGGGAAAAGGACTCCACTGGCCTTGGCAGGGGGGTAGTACGGAGATGCACGGGTGCAGTCATCCGTAAGAGAGGCTAGG
This sequence comes from Viscum album, assembly GCA_963277665.1. Taxonomy (NCBI): domain Eukaryota; kingdom Viridiplantae; phylum Streptophyta; class Magnoliopsida; order Santalales; family Viscaceae; genus Viscum; species Viscum album. Next base: position 605,884,327 of record OY728129.1, on the reverse strand, counting down.
GTCTTACACTCTGAGGCGGCCCTTCCCCCGCGGACAAAAGTCACTCTGACAAGGAGGATCTCATTCCATGTGAGGAAGATTCCATTCCTGTGGAGACAAGTGGGCGTAAAAAATGTCCGAGATGGGGGGGACCCTACGTGCGAAGCACGGGGTCGGACCACAGTTTAACATCATGATTTAAGGACAAGGTGCTTAGCAGTTTAACATCATACATCTTGGAAGAGGTGGGGTTTCTCCACACCCCTAGGTCTTACATGCCCAATTCCCTCTACCCATTGTGGGATGGAAGGCATCGGCAAGGCCGTTGTGAAGGGGGGTCGTAGGGCAAACCACCTGGGTGTCCATGTTAGCTTGGCTATGAGAAGAAGCAATAGCCGTTAGCGTGCCTATGCAGAGAATCATAAGGCAATGAAACACAACAGAAAACACGGCCCAAGGAACCTTGAGGTTACTTTGCACGATCCTGGAAGGCCGTACAGGAAAACAACACATGGCGCGCATGCCTGGCAGGGGAGACATCAGGTGACGGTGTAGGGGGCAGCCAAGGGGCGTCAAGGTGAGGGGTCCTGGGCTTTCCTCGCAAAAGGGAATGTGTGCGTGCAAAACACAGGGATGACACACAATTGGAGCAAGGGAATTGTGCGCGGAGAGGGAACTACGTGCAGGGTTTTGTGCACACGACAGGGTATTCGTGCACGAGACATAGATTGCGCGCAAGGCTGGAACCCGGGGGAGGGTGAAAATTCACTGAAGCCGATGGAGTTGCATGCAAAGGCGAACTTCGGGTCAAGGTTGTGTGAAATAAGGGTTTACCTGGAAGTCCTCTTACGCGCGGGGGGAGCCGAATTGTGCGCACGAGAGTCGCTTCGGATTCCTCAACCCCCGAACTGTTCGGGGTCACCTTATATTTATAGGCAACCTCTAGCACAGAATCCAGGAGGCGCGAAATTATCAACGGCGTGGGACGCGGGCGCGAAATTATTTCATGACGGCGCCGGGACTTTTCGCAAATCCTGGGTTTCCTTTCGCACGAGACATTTTTCCCGCGCACTTCACCCAATTTTTCGCGCACCACTTCTCGGGCCTCCGGATCAGGCCTCTGATTCTGAATATGACTTCGCTTCGTCATTTCGAAGCATCCTCCGAGAGTTACAGCCTTTTTTGGTGTCAACAAACTCCATCCACCAATGATTTCGTAAGTTCAAGTCACGCTGGGAGAAAACATACCTCAAAATCTTATGATTAGTGAAAATCACAAAGCGCTCACCAATGAGGTAATGTCTCTACAACATCAGAGCAAACACCATAGATGCCAACTCAAGATCGTGAGTGGAATAGTTTCATTCATGGGGATGAAACTGCCGAGACCCATAAGAAACAAATGACCTCTACTGCATGAGAACACAGCCTAGCCCCATATGTGAAGAATCACAGAAAACATCAAACTGAACTCCCTCAGAACGAAGACAAAGAACTGGAGCACATACTAACTTATTCATTGGACACTCGAAAGTTGCCTGAAACTGATTAGTCCATATGAAGGCCTGATCCTTCCTGGTAGGAGCTGTTATAGGAGTAGAAACATGTGAGAAATTGGCTATTAACCTCTTGTAATATCCTGCGATATAAAGGAAACATCGCACCTCTGACACTGTCTTGGGGGCTTCCCAAGACACCGATTCTTCTATCTTCGATGTATCCACGGCTACTCGCTGTTGGGACACAACATGCCCCAAGAAACGGACTTCTTGAGCCCAAAACTCACACTTCGACAGCTTACCAAACAACTGATGTTGGTGAAGAACTCCCTAAACGGCTCATAGATGCTCTGCATGCTCCTCTTTAGATCTGGGGTACACAAGAAGGTCATCGATGAAAACCAACATGAACTTGTCTAAGAATTCACGGAACACAACATTCATCAATCCCATGAACACAGTTAGAGCATTCATCACACCGAACAACATTACAAAAAACTAATAATGCCCATGACGACAACAGAAAGTAGTCTTTGGGATATCCTCATCCTTCACACGCATTTGATGATATCCTGACCGCAAGTCAATCTTTGAGAACCAACTTGCACCCTTCAGTTGATTGAATAAATCATCAATCCACGGAAGAGGATAGCGGTTCTTTATTGTCACTTTTTTTAAGCGGAGATAATCGACACACAACCGCAATCTTCCGCCGGCCTTCTTCACAAACATGATTGGGGCACCCCATGGTGACATACTTTCCTGAACAAATCTGCAGTACAACATACCATCACGCTATATACATAGTTATCGTAAATTATAAGGGGACATCCTATATTGAGACATATTGATAGGAGATGCTCATGGCTGTAACTCGATCCCAAACTCGATCTCTCATCGAGGGGGTAATACTATAACCACTTCTGGAAAGACATCAGGGTACTCCTCTATGACCCTAGGAAACTCCTGTTGTTGAACCATTGAAGAACTCAACATCAACTCAGCCATCATGGATGATAAGGATGGAACACGCCTATGACCCATCTGAGGGTATCGCTCACCAACTAACACCACTTTCTCTCCATCTGCATCAAATAAAATGAACTTATTCCTATAGAAATCCATAATGTCCTGCATCGAATACAACCAATCCATGCAAAGGATGACATCGTATGTTTTTATTCATAAACATAGGAAATATCCACAAGAGCGCTGCTTCCCCAACACTAGCTCACAATCTCTACATACTTCAAACAAGTTAGCTCGACCTCCAACTGGCATAGTCAACGCCAAGGGAAATGGAAACCTCTATACCTCAAGTCCCAAGCCATGGACAAGGGTAGTTGATATAAAGGAGTGTGTTTCTCTTGAATCAAACAAGTCATACACCAAGGTAAAAAAAGAAAAGGGTACCTCGAAAAATGTCTAGCTCTCCCGGAGCTGGTAATGCTGGAGCATGAAGCTGACCACGACCGCCTCCACGTCCTCTCTGAACCAGATGACGACCACCACCACGGTCGTGATCTACACTCATGGGAACGGGGAGCATCATGGGGTTGTCCTCTGCCTGCCCCATCTATCCTTTGGTGATCTAATGCTGGTGCAACCGGCTGCTGCTAACTTGACAAGAACTGCCTCAACAGAGGAACCTAGAGAGGAGTGCCCGGTGCACGATGACTGCTCTGAAATTTCAGGCACTCCCACTACTAATGACCATGACCAACATAAGAAAAACAAGCACCTGATCCCTTGGAATAAGCCTGAGAGTTGCTGCCTCTGGAGAAACGAGATGGGAAGGGATGGGTCCTACCCCCAGGTGAACGGGAACTCTTCTTCCCTGAAAACCGGGAACCCCGGACCACAACTCTGCTTCATGAGGAATCTCAACGATTCCCCTCTTGTGACGATCCAATATTGGACAAAGTTCTATCAACAACCTCTACCCTCTCCAGCACCTCAAGATATATCTTCATCATAAATGGGGTGACCTGGCGCTGAATCTCTGAATGCAAAGCCTCCTCGAAATTCCTCGCCCTATCCTCCTATTCTCATAACAGGTTTGAAACATATCGTAGAAGGTTCTTGAAATGGATTCAAAACCCTCAAACACTGGATCTCCCCTATAGAATTGTAAGAAGATCCTGATGACTAGACGCCTTCGCGGTCGAGGAAAGGAACTAAACTCTAAACTTGTCTCGAAACTCCTCCCATGAGATCAATGACTCCTCACAATCCCCAAGGAACAAGTGACACCACTACCTTGCTGCTCCACGTAGCATCATCACAACCATGGACACCCGGTGCTCCTTCAGAGAACGAATCAAATGGAAGATGATCTCGACCTCCTCTAACCAGTCTTACGTGACTGTATCTAAAAAGAATCCCTCGTACTTCTGTAGAATCTAGCACTAAAACTCTCGGATTGTCTTCCTCCATGTTTCTTCATCATCGTCCTCTAACCTTCAGCGATATGCTGGCACAGCCTGCTGGACATCTTCTATGCGAGCCTGAAAAGGACGTCGACCTAGAGCCATTCCTGAAAAATAACAAACACTTAGAGCTCCTAAGCCTGGAATATGGAAGACTAAAGATTAATAAATTTATTTTTTCTTTCATTCATTTAAATTTAACCTATCCCAAGGACTACCACTTAAAACATAGGAGCAAGAAGAATGATACATGATCCTTTCCTAGGTCTCTACCCTACAACTAGAATAACCTTGTTTAGTAGCCATTGTAAACATAATGGTCCGTACATCAGATCATATGGGGCCCAAAACACCTATGTCTCAGCCGGTCTCCAGTTTTTACCTCAATTGCTAAACATGAATGACAATGTTTCCCTACCAAACCATGCAACCTCACCTGTCCCATACTCCCAACTCCATCCTATCCCTCAACCAGACCTCTGATACCACTCGATCATGACCCCCTCCCCACAAAGTGTACTCCTCATGGGCCAGAAATGTGAGAAGGGAGATAATGACCCCCGACTCTCACCTCCAGTAGACCCTGGTTTGGTGACTAGCACCAAGGGTATAGTAAACACACAAATGGGAGGCATTACCCTCTAAGAGAACACATGCGGAAGGGAGAGATAAGATATACACCAAACAACTCCAACTCAAAACTGGAATATAAAAGAAGCCCAAGTACATATATGAAATGCCATGAGAATGTACCACAACTGAATGGGGAAAACTACAAGTACCAAAAAGAAAATAAAACAGTAGCAACCATACGCCCGAACAGATCCAGCAACCACAAGCTAGTAGTAACCCGCCTGATCTCCAACCTACTCCAAGTGACCTGAAAAATGGCTTATATATACATAGGGTGAGTATAACAATATATACTCGGTAGGATCCTCCCTGAAGCCTCTTGTACAAATGTAAATAAAGAATGTTAAAGCCCAGTGAACAACAAGTGAAACTAACTCATCACCTAAATAGTTATACAATGTTCCCAACATCACCATGGAAACTCTCACCAAGTAAATCATACAAAAATATAACATATAGGAAAGAATATCATGGGTACCCCGCTACTACTTCCCAACTAGTTTTCTTCTTTTCCCCAAAGACATATGTCATATGCATCTCTCTCCAAAGGCTAGCCCATATAATAATGGACTAAGCTCCAAAATCTGCACCATATGCACTACAAATGCATGTCCACAGACACCTGGGTTAAGCATCACACCATCCTCAAAACCAAAACTAACCAGATAGTTTACGGGAGCCACCACAGCTCGCATAATGTGTATCATACGTCAGGTATTATACCTCAAGCCATCACAACCCATACGCTGAGTAAGGATCCTCAATCAATCACAGCCTATACACGTTACACCTATAGTAGTCCATAGAATACTATATCCAGAATATATGTGTGTGAAATAACCACAAGCCATTACATCCCTCTACACACATATTTGGGGAAAACTAATCATTCTGCCAGAGGCACTAGTATCTTCCAAGAGAATAGAGCGGGCATAAAGGGGGTAGTCAGCTATTCAACCTCCTATCATAATGTTGGGGAAAACACCCCCAGGGCTCAGAATCCCTGGTGTGTCCATTTCCCTTACCGATAGGGTGGAGTAGCATATAGAAACACAAAAAGTATAGAATATATATAACTCACAACCACACTATGGGCATTACCTAGTCTTGTACACAACTATAGCTAACGTCTCTCAGACTCCGGGATGCTACATCTAAGACTAGGTATTCTATAAGAACACAACCATTTGAATAGATTTATTAGATTACTTCATTCCCTTTTTGTCAGTTTTTTTGTACATTAAATAATTCATTAAACATTAATTTACCATGAAAAATTACTCCTTAATCCTAACTGGAATCACATTCAAAATCAACCGCTCCATTTTAGATTCAACATCACTTTTAAATTTTAGCATCTCCATCCCTGTGGATTATCCCCATTTAATCAATCATTCATTACAGAAATTTCATTCCCATATTCCTAGGCATTATAGAAAAGAAACCTATACTACTAAACACAATGGAGGCTCAAAAAGGTGAGTAGATATACTACCTGTCGAGTCATTGCCGCATATAGAAAGTGCATAGACCCATTCTCTCCCGAGAGGCTAAACACAGAAAGCATGTGGCATACCCCGTGTGTCTTCGACTCCTTCAGAAGGAGGGTAAGCAAGACCAGCTGCCTTGAGAAGTAGGGAAAAGTAAAGATGATAATCATTCAAACAAAACCATCAACATCCAGCCATCACATCCATCTCATACCATCATCCTTGGTGTCCTCCCCGACACCCACATGCATAAACCGATGCATCTCACCAATCTAGGTGTCATCTGTTGCCGCATCCACAAGGCCTCCATGCCTCCACATATCACAACACCCCTCCAGGGTCACATCACATCACAAGCATCGGGAAAAAAACATCACATCAAATGGGCTCTTGTCCCTTTAACAAGTCATTCATCTTTCATACAAAATGAGCACTCATGGCCCCAATCCGCACGACATTTGGCCATAAAAGCAAGAGGGTAACTCATAACCCTATTAGGGATTATCTTTTATCAACAACAGCTTCTTTAATCCATCTTGAGTTAACCAGTTCACTATTGGTAGGTTCCATCTATGAGAAAATCAACCAGAAAGCTATCATAGATATCACAATTTAATTAAACAATTAACTTGACATGCCTTTAAACAACAATCACCAACAACAACAACTGGATTAGTTCATATGCCTCTTTATCTTTAGTCAATTAATTATCAATGAATTCCAACTTTACGTTCTTTATCAATTTCCATCAATAAATAACAACTAATCACTGCTAGCATAGATATCACACTATCTAGAAAATCAAGTGGCAAACTGTTATCACGGTAGAAAGCCACACATGCGATCAACCAATTATTTTAATCTAGTTTATGTATTTAATTAGGACAATTTCATTGTGATCCAAATGGATAAATCATGATAACTCTACAATTGTACATAAAAAAAGAGAATCCACGAATCCCCTACCTCATATAGTTTGTCACGTTCTTTATCTACACAACGAGTCACAATCCTCCTATCGCAATAACTACATCCACCCATGGATGCCATGGTACGACAGCACCAACCAAACCCCAAGAAAAACCCATTATAATCATGGATATTACATGGTATAATATGGAATGGAGAACAATAGATGATGATCCCCAAAGGAATTATGATAAAACATACCTTATATCGAAGAATGATCGACACAGCTTGGTTGCATCAAAATAGAGCAGAACCAATCGGAGGAGTAGGGTTTGATTGTGAATCTCCTACGGGATGGATTGAAAGGTTCTAGCGTCTCATAGCTGAGAAAAAAGAGGAAGAAAAATGTTGGATGATATCTTGTCCCTTTTGAAAATTTACTTGGGTGATGGTTTAAGATCCGCTTAATTGTCTATTAAAAACAGATTGCATTATCCCACGCAGTTTGAAAACTTAAAAACATCCCGGCCTTAGGAATAATTACTATAGGATTTAAGGACATTGAAACTTCCTTAAGAACCCTTAAAACAAGGATTTAAATCTATTTTATGTCAAAGGAAAGGTCAAAAGTGAAAAACTATAGGAATCTGGAAACACTGTTCACCTACCGTTACTGTACACCAAACTGATCTGTGAAACCAATCTATATAACTGATCTGTGAAATCGATATGTGAAACCTATCTGTGAAAAGATCTCTGAAACCGATCTGTGAAACCGATTTGTGAAACCGATCTGTGAGACCAATCTGTAAGACCGATCTGTGAAACTAATCTGTGGAACCGATTTGTGAAACCGATCTGTGAAACCGATCTGTGAGACCGATCTGTGAGACCGATATGTGAAACCGATCTATGAAACCGAACTGTGAGACCGATCTATGAGACCAATCTGTGAGACGGATCTGTGAAACCGATCTGTGAGATTGATTTGTGAGACCGATCTATGATACTCATCTGTGAGACCGATCTGTTAGACCAATCTATGAGACCGATCTGTGAGACCGATATGTGAAACCGATCTGTGAGACTAATCTGTGAGACAGATCCGTGAGACGGATCTTTGAAACTGATCTGTGAGACCTATCTGTGAGAACGATCTGTGAGACCGATCTGAGAGACCGATCTGTGAGACCGATCTTTGAGACTGATCTTTGAGACCGATCTGGGAGACCAATCTATAAGACCGATCTGTTATTGTTCATAAAACTGGAAACACTGTTCACAAAACTAGAAATTAGGCAATGTGTTGTGGATATGTTACCTTGACCTCCTAAAACACCTCCAACACCATATTTTCACAATGTAATGGACCAGAGAGGTCTGTGACATTACAATTTTGTTTCCAGCTCATACTCTGTTGTGTGCGTTTTCCAGTTATAAAGTTAATGCCTTCTCAATTTAGGGATCTACGGCTTTAGTGCTAGTCACCAGCCCCTGGCCTATGCAATACGGTCTTGGGGTAGTCACAGCATGGGCCCCGGGGGATGGGTCATGAAAACAAGAGTATTTTTATCCTAAATACATATCCCACACTAACTTATCACACATTGGTATTTGGATTATCAGTATTTGTCCAAAACTCATTAATATCACATTTAAATTTAATGTCCCAGTCCATGTCCTATATAATAATAATAACATATGGGTATTTGAACACATAGTCCCTATCCCATAATCACATAACACAGATGATAATTTGGACCCTCAATCTTTGTCTTATTGAATAATAATCACATACGGTTATTTGGATCCTTAGTGCCTATTCCACACATTTATATCAATCCATAAAAAAATATAACAAATATAACATAAATTAAGGATAAATTATCATTAACACTTTTATCAATAATTTACATCATGGTATACGAATTGAATTTATTATAACTACCGTGTTTCTCCAATTTAATAACATAGAATAATATGTACAACTCTTCATTAAAACAATTATAAATGTTTAAAACATATAACAAATTATCACATTTCGGTAAATTCAGCCATCTCAAAATAACCATTTTCAATTAATTGATAATCACATTAGTTTACCAGCTACACAATGATAAAATTTCCCAGTAATTCCATAATAAAAATCATCTACTAATTAATTAACCTATTAATTATCAAATTCCACAATTTACCAAATTAAAATTACAAAAATTTAATTTTCCATTATTAAGGTCATTTATTAATACTATGGAAAATCAATTATTCAATTCCATAATTCCATAAATTAATTAATCAATTCATTTTTTAAATTCATGACTTAATTGAAAAATGTACCAATGTAAATTTCAAAATACATAAATGAAATTTAAATTTTTGAATATGGGAGATGATTTTAGACTACCTACAAAAAAATTGATGAAAATATCTCTGCAATAGAAATCCTCAACAAAAATGGAATGGTAAAAAACATGATGAAGAAAATGATCTAGATTTGAAACTTAGATCTAAGATTAAATAGATTAGATCTATCAAATCTTAGATCTAGATCCACTACCAAGGGATGAAAAAATACCTTTTAATAATTAGTTAAATACCTGATATATGGGGAAAACTATATTAGATTAGAATCTCAATCAAATATTGATATAAATATTTAATCCAGCATTAAAATCATCAATAATATAGATTATAAGGCATTCGAATCTCAACAAAAAATTTTAAAAACTGAGATAAACGATTTAGGGAATGAATTTGGTCTTCTTGGGGTAATGTCTGGGGAGTTTAAGAATATATATTCTATTATTTAGACCCTTTAAATTCTACACACACAGTTTCCTTTGTAAGGAACACATTATCCTTAACAAACCATCAAAGAGTGTGCCTCCACAAGGGGACTATTAAGAGAACAATTCGAAGGGAGCACAATTTTTAAAACCGTTTCCACATCATGTGAATCCCACTAATTTGTGTTCAAATGGTTTTTTATCATGGGCTAACATTATGGGAAACCATGTATCACTCCAGTGTTTGACATCATCCCAAAATTCTCTAATTTCACCCAACATATCCCTATGATAAAACTCAATCATGATTTAATAAAAAATTGAATATAGATATTCTAAAAAAGAAGGATACACCTCTAGCTTATGTTGGGGTCTTATATATGTACAAATATATAAAGAAATAGAATATGAACATGATATATATTATTGTACATATCAACTACAGATTATTGACACTATAGGATATGTATTAAGGAATAATATGAACTGACTACTAACTAAACTATGTAGAAATAATAAAATAGAGTAAAAAAATGGGAGCAAGATGATTGAATGAATAAAAACTAACTCAAATTTTTAGAAGGTTATATCCATGATAACTTTGATGGATAACATTTTATATGGTGGAAGAATTTATCATTTGGGCCTCAATTATAGTAGGTGTAGTTAAAATATTTATAAAACTATACTATAATGAAAATTAAATATATCCTAGAAAAAGTAGTCATTTTATATGATGAAACATTATTTTGAATTTACATGGTTAAAAAAAGTTAACAATAATTTTTCAAAAATTTTCATTAGAAGTATGAATTTATAAAAACAAATTTATATTTAGTATATTACTACTCCTAATTTAATTTATAATATTCTTTAATAATATTTATTATGGAGAATTTATTAATGATTAATTTTTTTGAAAATAATTTTATGATAAATTTGTGGTAAAACTATTATTTTTTGGAAAAATATTTTATCTAAAAACATATTTATTTTAAAAAAAAGTGTATATCCTTTTTAATTAATTAGAAATAAAATTTAATTAATATTTAACTAAATAGAATTTATAGATTATATATAAATAGGTATAATATTTTATTACCATATGAAAATGATTACAAGAAAAATAATTAATAGTAGATCATCTTATATGTACAAAATTATTTTGTTGAGGAATAGTTTTTGACAAGATTATAGTGTATGTTTTGAACATTAATTATTATATTTATATAAATTAAATTCTAAAAAATGGAATTCATATTTTTTATCATAATAATTTATATTATTCAATATGGTCATTGTAATTTTTAATAATGATCAGTAGAAATCGAACAAATTAATTTACATGATTGTGGTTAAAAGTGATGTTTTGTAAATTACATGTACATCTGATAAAATAAAATTTACCCCACAAATATATAAATATTTATAAATTTAATTTAATATATTTTATTGTAAGGTAAAAATTATCTAACAATGTTAATTTTATTTATGGGTTAAAATATTAATTACCAATGCTAAAAAACAAGTTACCTTAATGAAAACATCAATGGTAAAATTATGTATACATAGAGGATAAAGGTATAAAATATTTGGATAATGTTTATTTTTATGTTATGGAGATTTTTTAAGACATTAAATCCCCCACTTCATTATTTACCAATTTTTTATCATCCAAAGTAAGTTATAACATCTTATATTTCAACAGTTTTACATATTTTAAAAACATTCACTCCTTAATTATAAAACAGAACTACCTTCCCCATCTTTTTCACACCTCTAAATTCATTTTTATATAATAAAAGAATAAATAAATATATTCCCATCATATGTATCCATGTTTTAGAGATACTGGTTTTTCCGAAATACAAATTTGAGTGTCCTTATGAATATATCCAAACGAGGTTTCTGTAAGAGAAGGTAACCGACTAAAGGTGACTCCTTATTTTTTCATTATTCTTTTACAATCTTTATTTTTTATCTTAAAACATCCAATTTAGTAAAAATAGAAACTGATATATAATGATATGTAATTATATTGACGTTATGATATTTATTTATCTTCTCCTCCATAAAATGAGAAATAAATCCATCACTCATGTGTAAGGTAGAATAACTCCTCACAAACGAATTATATATCCCTTCCATCACAAACCCACATAGATATCTATAATGATTGAAATAATGAATATATATTATAAATATGAAATGATTTTAATTATCTAAAATTAATTAATAATTAAATTATTTACCTATCCACCTATACATTGAATGATATCATCCCTCTTTCATTTGTAGGACCTCAAGTCTACATGAAGAGATGCGATTCATTTTCCCTGTAGAAGATCCGTGAATGGTTATCAAAATTTATTAAATGATTGAATAAATAAAATTTAAAAAATATATAATTATATATACGATGTTTCTATATCAATTACAAAATATATTTAACTTTCACAACAAACATGCATTAGAAATTAAGGTATTAAACACTAAAAAATATTAACAATAAAATATTTTAAAAAACTTATGTTCACATCTTATATGAGTGGATTTTATATGATACAATAAATATTAATATGGTTCTAAGATAAATTAATAACATGACTAAAACCATTATAACTTATTTCAAAACATTTTCACCTAATATAGAGCGTGAGGTAGTGGGTTTCTTATTAATTAAATTTTTGTTGAGAAAAATTATCTAATATAAACCCATTAATATTACTATGGTGTCTATTAAGACAATTTCTTAATTAAAATGAATATTTATTAATCAAATATCATTAATATTTAAATTAAATGTTATTTTTGGAAGACTATATAATTTATAAGGTTCAAAATAGTTAAGCTTTATTGTACAATCTCACTTTACTTTGGGATTTGTTTTACTTTTTGAAAAGAAATGATAATATTCATTCTTAATGAGGTCCAAACATATTATTATACATTGTCTATTTTGGGATTTTTCAAATTTTATACTCAATTTTTACCTCCTAAATATTTTTATAATTTGATGAAAAGTATTAATTAAAAAATATTTGTTTTCACTATAAATCAGATATATTTTCTATAATTCCCAAGTTATTAATAATTTTTTTCAAATAGTATTTATGATTAATAAAATTATTTACTAGTGAAATATTAGTTTATTATTAATGTTTAAAATGGGTATGAAAGGAATAGTTATAAGATATTTTTAAATTGAATTTTAAAAAAAAAATTAAAATACATTTTGTTATTGAATATAATTATAACAAACATCCTCACAAGAGTAAACATTTCAAGAAATGTAGCTTCATCTACATGTTTTCATTAGTATTACGAAGTAACTTGTTTTATTAGATCTTATTTTAAAATATGAATTTTAATACCTTCATTAATTAAATGTACATGAATTTTTCTAAAAATATATTTTATAAGAAATGTTTATCACCTCTAATTTTTTTATTAATTTTGATATTGTTAACATCATATTCAGAAAAATACTTTATTGTATTTATTTTTTTATAAATTATACCTCCCTCAAATACCCTAATAATTAATATCATTGATATGATTATTTTGAAAACCGTAAACCAATTTTATATATGATTATTAAATTGACTATTATTTGAATAAAATCAGAAATATTAATAAATATGTAATCTCTAATCAATATAAATTTCTTTTGATAAGAAATATTATTTATGAATGAAATTTATCCTTAGATGTGTGAGGAATAATTTTTCATTCATTAACTACTAGGTTCTAGAATTATCAATCCCAAAAATGAATATGTAGGCCTCATGAGATAAATATATAGGCATAATTAAATGGGGTTGTAACAATAGTTTTAAATATTCTTGGATCATGGTCATGATTGATTAGATTTCTCGATGTTTCGCATCATACTATCCAATATTAAGATTTTATATCATTGATAATGATGATATTATAATTGATGACATTACTATATTGATAGTTTTTCATTGATATTATCCACTAATAAATTTTCATATCTTTTAATTTATTAATGTTCTTGTGTTTACAGATATATTCCTTTCTATATTGATTTTTACTATTCAAATCATTATATAATTTATATAAATAAATATAATTTGAGTTCAGTACTTTAACATTCCATATGGATTACTTTGTATTTATTCATGATCACATTGATTATACATTAACCATATTGAGAATTTTATATCACCTTTTTGGTTTCATTTATATTTAATATGATGAATAATTATTTCAATGAGTAAACTATGATGAATGTTTTACATGTCTATTTTATATATAAACCCCATTTTAAAATTGGTATACTATTTAAATATGGATAACTTTGAATACTAGAATAATTAGTTTATTTGGATTTGATCCCATGACTCTATAATGATAAAATTATATAGACAATGGATTTGGGTTACTATAGTCTTAGGTGGTTACCGTATCAATATGGGATTCCAATAGTGTTGTAGGCATCAATAACTGATTCCCCTATAAATGGTGGTGTATGAATCACTAACGGATTCACATAAACATATTTGTGATAGAATCAATACCATATTCCCATAGACATTGTGGATGATTCCTCACATCTTGATTCACATATAAATTTTACAGTCATAATCACTATGGAATTTTGATAAACATTGTGGGGGAGGCATCCCAAACTAATTATCATGAAAAAAATTGGAGAATGAATGATTACATGATCCCCAATTCTTTTTAGATCATGTATCACTTCCTAGTTCCCGTAGTGATGCAAGCATGATAACTCAATTCCAAAAATATTTATCCCATTAGATAAAAATTATAATTTTTATAGTGAAATACAATAATATTCCCATAGTAATAAAAACATATGTGTTCCATATGACAAAATCAATAACTTCGTATTAAATATCAAAAACTATTATTTAATAATAAAATGTATAAGATTTTTTTTAAAAAAGTTTGCATAGGAATAAATATTTTATAAATAAAATAAAATATGGAAGAGAAATCTAAAAATTGGTTTTCAAAACAAATTTTCTCTTTTTTAAAATAGTATAAGTTTTTGAAATATTAAAAATCCATTTTTAATAAGGAAACACGATTTTATAAAAATAGTCTATTTTAAAAATTAAATAAAAATAATTTATTATTAAAAAATAAATATTGGTTTTAAAAATGTAAATTAAGGGCACTTTTAAATTTTAAATTTTAAAAATTATTCAATCATAATAGATCCTTGAAAATTTAAAATTGTATTAAAAAGGTCAAGTGAAAATTCATTGTAAAAATGTTATTTCTATACTAATCTTCAATAATAGATATTTTCTAATATATATAAAGGTTATAAAATATTAATGTAGACTGGGGGATTAAAAATGTATTTTTATAGAATTAAAACCTATTGAACATTTTGATATATATTTTTTGAAAACGAGCTATAGAATAGTGTAAAAAACATTGTTTCTAAAATATAATATTAGAAATATTGAGGTAAAATAATTTTACTCAGAGTTTTATCTCTATGTATATAAGAGAACATTAGCAGGAAAAAAATTTAGAAAATGATTGAAAACCTTCTATATAGATAATGGGAATTGTTCTCAATAATGATGTACTTTTTATCAGTAAATAAATATTCAAAGAGGAATATTTGACTCACAATAATAATTTCACTTAATGAAAAGAGAAATTTTTTTGATATATGGTCTTACTATTAAAGAGAAAAATATCTAATTAATAAAGGTAAATAAAACACATTATAATTCATATAAGGTAGCTGAGTTAACAAAAAACCCTAAAACATTTTTATCTATTAAATCAAATGTTATTATATAAAATAAAATCATATAGATCATAATTCCAAATTAATCTCATTAATATGTTAATATTAATTCATTATTAGGTATTCAGACAATATATATGACGTCATGGTGTACAATGATAATTATTTATCTAGAAATAAAATTTGAGACAAGAAACCCCTGCATTGATTTTTATCATAGTTGACCTCAATCTAACATCCCACATAACAAAAATAACCATATTAATCACCTATTTTAGAAACATATTCATTTATTTAATATTTTATAGAGATAATTTATATTTATTCTATATGTTTATAGTTTTTAGGGTTTATCTATTTTTAAAAATATCATGTGAGTAATCTTTTTTTTGAACTAGTTTTGTAATAGTGTTATTGATATTAATTTAACCCCTAAATATATTCATTATTATATTTTCAATGATACTATAATTTTTTATTAATAATAAATTATAAAACTCAATTATCATTTTATGACCTTTTTCATTTCAGTTCTTCTACAACAAATAGGAAATTAACATGTTGTAGTTATTTGGGAAAATAAAATATGGTTCAAAAATGATTGAGATAAATGACCACATTTTAAAAAAACGAATAATAATAACTATAAATGTATTGATATAGAATATTCATCAAATATAACGATAAATATAATATTATATGATTTTTTCATGATGTTTGTTAAATTTTTATTGAGAGAATAAGCCAAGATATGTGTTTGAGAATGGTTATGGAAGAGATTCTATTATTATATTATAATTGTCAGAAAAAAATAATTGAATTATTTAATTTTTTTATCATTATTAATTGTAATTTGGTATTTTATTGTGAATAATGTTAGTAAAACAAAGGTTTCACAAAGAAATTATACGTTTTTCAACATAGTATGATCAATTTAGGGGGTATGTACTAAAATAAAAGAATATTTATAATATTACTTATATAATTAAAAATTATTATTTTTAAAAATATAAATAATGACATAAAGTACATATAAATTATATAAAAAAAATTATATAGGAATTATTGGATGGTGGTTATGAAAATGAATTTTTGTTTATGGAGTCAGTAGCCTATACACCAAAGGATTACAATTTTCTTTTCTTGATTGAATGTAATATAAATATTTAATAACATTACAATAATCATAAAGAAAAAATTAGGGTCTTATATTCTTTGATTTCATTATATTAATATTTTTTGAATGGGTATAGATGAGTATGGATGAAAAGGATAATAAATGGATGTTAAAGAGTGAGTAGTATATAATTTGGGAATTTTTTCTTCTCTCGATATATCCATTGAAAATTGAGGACTTCTTGAACAAATTGATCCAATGGTATTATAAGAGAATAATGTGATTCTAGAAGAAATAAATTCAGAAGTGTTTAGTAATAATTTATAACTACTGTTTTGGTTGGAAGTGGGTTTAAGTGATCTCATTTTATATTGGATGAATAGGGAGACATTTTTCAAAACCCCTATTAGGTAAGGGTTAAGAATAATATTTAATTGGCGTTAAGTGGGAAAATATTTTTTTATACAAATAGCTATGAATTCAAACCTATTAAGGGATTATATTAGACCCTTGTGTAAATTCTATTTTGTAAATGTTAAACCACATTTTAATAGCCATTTTAACTGTTATTTATATTTACTATTATTAAAAAACTTACATATTTTAACATTAAAAAATAATATCTCCCTTCATATCAAATATAAATAGGATGTATACGAATTTTTACATCATTTAGTATTATTAAATTTTTAAATAGATGATAAATAACATTTAGATGAAAATAAATAATATTTTGAAAAAAATTATAGAAAATTTAATTTAATCATTAGTTAATATTAATATCTATAATTTTTTATGACCATATAAATTATGGTTAATAAAGTTTAATACTTAATAAAACATCAAATTATAATGTTTTTATAAAAATTCAATATATTCTTTAACATCATATATTTAGAACATTATTATTCCATAAAAATAAACTATTTTAATGTAGTAACTAATGCTTATCTTCATATTTTAATTTTAGACCATAAAATAAAATTAATATTCAAAAATAATTTGAAGATTTTGATCTAAAATAATTAGACATTTTATCCATAAAAATATCCAAAGTGTTGGGAAGTAAATTTTATTATTTATGCACAAAATCATTTTTCAGAACAATACTATGTTTATGTAAACAATGAATTTTGTATAGATATTTTAATTTCATTGATATTGATGATATAAATTGGTTTTAATAAAAAATTAAGATTTTGGGGTATTGAAATAAAGGAAAAATAGAATACTTGTATTACAAATTTTACATAAAATAAGAGACATAGAATTATTTTCAAATTAGAATGATATTTTACTTATATTAAAAAAATGATGATATATTATTTCAATGATAAAAATTTTTAATTGAAAACAAATAGTTTTAAACATTAAATATTACAATAAAAAATTATTTTTCTTTATTAACATATTGGTTTTTCTCATATACTAATAATGTCCCCGAATTTTGAATATTGGTAAAAAATGATTTCTATTATTCACTTAAAATTATTTCTTTTAGAAAAATTCCAAAAAATCATATGATATTAATTTTTATATACACTATATTGAAATAAAATTAATTTTAAAAAATAAAATTTATAAATTTATAAATTTATCTTCTATATAAAAATTGTAATATAAATAGAAAATATAATTTTACGAAAATATTATATTTTTTAAAATTCGGGTTTTATTATAGCAATTTTTTATGAATTTTTAATTGAGTTCATTATTTTTACATTATAATAGTAATATTATTCATTTTATTTCATAATAAAATTAATCTAAATTATCATATGTCATTTTAGTTAAATGTTACTTTTAGAGAATGATATTTATTTTGAAAAATATATTCCCAAATCATATGGGTTTTCACACTCTACATTCAAATCACATTCCCTATGGACTAACTAAATACTCCCTCAGGAGATATAAATGTTACCCATCGAGGAAAGACTTAAATATGAGATTTATATTATACTATGAAATTCACTTTTATTGGAGATCAATTATATCTATTTAAATGAAAGTGAACTCCCATAAAAGGTACTGATTCAAATGTCACAGAACATCAGAATATTTAAATCCTCTCAAATCCCATTTTCCAGAAGGCTTTTTTAATATTATATTAAGAGTTTCCATTTCTATATGAAATCATAATAATCATACCACATGGGATGAAGTAATAGAATTTGAAACATGGGTGTTAAAAATTATGCATCAAGATAAAGATATAGAGAATGTAACAATTCCTGTATAGGGTCTTATATCGTTATTGGCCAAAATCTTCTCACCTCCAACATTTTTTATCCACTACCACATACTAATAGATGGGCCACTGATCATGTGATTCATAATGAGATGTTGAGGTTCTTCTATAAATGCAATAAGTATCTCAATTCTAAGGGTGATAACTTCTCTAATGAGAGAGCCCTATTTTATCATTTCAAACCAGTGAATGAGTAGAGCCATCATAACAAGATGGATTATATTGTTATTCAGATAAGGTTTTTTAATCCCATTACAAAAATATACGTGAAAATTACATATTATTGTTATAAATTTCATCTTTATATGATTTTAAAAACAATAATTGAATAACTAAATTGATTACAATGATGCTGTTGAGAATAAATTTGTCAGTTATATTTTTTTCTATTACTCGGATGACATAGGATTAGTTCCATATTTTTCTTTTTTTCCTCACACTATAGATACCACATATTTCTAGGAGTTAAAACATGATCCCCAAAATAGTGATCCAAAAATTTCTTTATCTATTATTATATCATTTTCCACCATATTTAGGAAATTCTTGATGAATAATAACACAACCTGATAATAAAATATTTATCATCACCCAACATTGAAGTCTCATAAAGATTTAATAGGTTATAAATCTAGTGAAAAAAAATAACGGAATATATATTGAGATATATATTTCATTTCCAAGATATTTTCCATTAGTGGTTGGATAAAGTGTGCAGTTCTACATAAAGATATGGAATATTGGGTAAATATGGTATTATTGGATTCCTCAAAACCAACCCATGTGAGGAATTTGTCGAAATTATTATTAATAGTAAGGCACTACGATTCTCATTCCATGTATCCTAGAATATATATATATATATATATTGAAATTTATTTTTCTTTTGGCATGGGACTCTATGAAATTAATGAATCTATTCATCCCCCAAATACATTATCTGGTTTGGGTATGTCTACTGTCACTATAAAATATCATTTAGTTTTACCATTAGATATGATGTGAGTGATCAACGTAACCTGATTCCTCGTGTTGATTTACCATTTAAAAATCCTTTAAATCCTCCACATTATTCAATTTAATATATTTACTCAATTATTATTTAGGTGGTTATGTTTTTAGAAATATTTCATTAATGGTTTCTAGACATCCTAGTTTGTGGAATCTGTTTATTTCTATAGAAATCATATCACTAATTCCAATTTTAAAACATTGAAAAAATTACTTTTACCCTATATCATTTCGTAATAGAAATGTTACAAAACATTTTCTGAATTATGTAGTCAAATGGGAATTTTATTTATTAATGTCTTATATCGGACTCTCTTTTTTCAAATTCATGAGGATGAGATGGTGATATAACAAGAAGATCATAAAAAACATTATATACCTATAATACACATTTATCATATTATTCATTGTAAATAGATCATACACATTTTTTTATTCTGTACATTTCCATTCCTAGAACATTTTCTCTCTACAACGACCATACAAAAAGATAAATCCTCCCAAATTGAATCTAATTTTTATATCAGTTTGATTATATAATTAAAAACCATTAACAACTAAATTTTATCATTGTAATCCTTCAATCCTAAATGATTAACCACTCTCCTAAAAAAGAAGGATCATATTGGACCCCATCACAATTGATCCTAAATCCAAATTTGAGTAATTTTTTCCATTAAATATTTTTTTATTTATTTTATGAATGATGATATGGAGAGATATTTTCCAAATAGGCTTAGTTGAATTAATGTATTAATTTATTTTAATTTTCATCATTTCATTATTTTATTATTATTATTTTTTCTGACATTATATTTTTATCATGTTACATTTTAAATTACTTGAAAAATAATTTCCAACATTTTTAACTATATAATCAACATGAAAGATCATATCATGGTTTGAATGGAAATAAGGAAACATTTGAATATTAATCCCAAAGTGAATGAAAATAATAAAAGGTGATAAAAGTGATTCTTAATGGGAGAGACTAATGAGTTAATGAAAATTAGAAGTATTGGTTGTCCTATATATCAATCATTTGTGGAGTGTATGTTAGAAGGTAAATTTTTTCATGTTCTGTATGATTAATAAAATGATAGTTGGGGAAAAATCCATAGGGGTAGATATTAAAATGCACCAGTTTTTTTTTATTTTTTCAAGGTGTTGTTTTTATGGATTCCAATTTATATAACATTAGGTGCGTGGTAAATGAATTTCCTTGAACATTGTGGGTGTATTCCAAAAAACCAGTTTATGAATTATAGATATTTACAAGGTTTCATCAAGAATAACATTATCTTTCAATGAATATTATTGGAGTATAAAAAAATTGACATAGAAATTCGTGTAATATTCAATAATGATGTACAATTAATTCTTACACAATTCAATGAAATATGTTCAGCTATGAAAGAAGAACGAAGAAGATTTTGAAAAATTTATCAATTGAATAGGGATGCCACGATGTTAATGATACATGACCAGGATATCTTGGTGTTTTTAATTTTTATTTAAATGATATATATGTGTTGTAGAAAAATATGTATTACCATAAAAAAGATAGGTTTATTCAGGTATTTATGTAGTTAAATGAAACCCTATAAGAAGAAATCTGTATAATAAAAACCTACCTCGTAGATGGTAAATGTAATTGAGAAAATTATTTCTGATGTTATAAAGCATAATGTGACATCATGAATTATGTATTATATTGGATTCAAATCAAGAGGATTATGTTGTAGTTTGTTCATAATTTGGATGTAATTTTATATCTAGTAACTACACATGAAAAACTAAATTATGTGTATCATTTATAATCAATGTCAAGGTATTAATTCAATTTAATTTAGTAAATGTTAGTTACAAATTTAAATTATAAATTTAGATATACACTTTTTTCCTTGATCTAGTTTGTATAAAAAAATATAACTCCCACAATAGGAAGCGGTTTATTAAAGATTGTGTAAATGATTAATGTCAAATATCTGTATTTTAGAAGATAAGTATACGAGATTGAGTTGAAATAACGTTTTGACATGGAAATATGGTTTTAATTTCCATAACATTTATTATCTATCATAAATGAAAATTTATTCATAGAAAAATACCATTATATATGGTGATGATTTCATTTTCTAAAATATTATAATACGAACCAAATTAATGATTCCATTCTTTTATCGATCATAAAAGTATTGTGTGGAAGAGTGGAAGGGTCATGGACATTGGATGTGCAGTGAGATATTCGTAATTACTTTCAAAACATAAAAGAGATGTAGGGTTTATTAGAAAAACTAGTACATCGTTGATATATTGTCCTTGTATGTATCTATTTATGAATGAACCAATTAAAAATATTTTCTGTATTTTATTTATTGTGTTATATATTTTTGTTTTTAGAAAATATAGTCAAGGTGTCTTTTTGAAAGTAATTATATGATCACATATCAGTAATACATAATAATTAACCCCAACATTTTTTATATGGTGGTTTGTGGATTAATTATGGTATAACAAAGGTCTCAAATTTCTTATGATTATCAAAATAAGATAATGAATTTTCAAAAAAATTAATTGACAATATATCTATCCAAAGATGTTGATAATGAATTAAATTATGATTCAATATAAAATATAATCCTATTATATATTCTACTAGATGATGTGAAGGTTAATAAGTAAACATATACTCAAATTTCACTTTGGGATGAATTGAATATAATTTATATTGATTGTTTAATTTAATTATTCGGTTTTTCATAATGTAATGTTATTGTACAACCTCAGTCTATATAGTATAGTTGGGAACATTTTAGATACATAGACCACTCATTATCAATTTTTTATTTAGAATTTGATTTTCCTTGAATATAGGGATTCATTATCATAATGGGGAGATTTTTTCATGGAATATTGATAAAAAATGAAAAATTATATAAAAATTATTTTAATAATATTTAAATACTGTTGATATAATTATTAAAAAATTATGATTTAACAATCAAATATCTCATATTAAATATTATAAATTTATTTTATACAATAAGAATAAATTATTATATTGTTTTGTTGATATTATTAAATGATAAGAGGCTAATTTCTAAGGATATACATTTCTAATAATGTATGTTATAGATGATAATTGATAGAATAAAATTAAATTCAACACAATGAAAAATTTAATAACCAAGGGGTCTAAAAGTTAACATTTTTTTAATATTTAATAAAAATAAAAAATGAATATAGTTAAATGTTGAAAAGAGAGGTTTCCAATGATTTAGATTATGATAATTTTTCACCTCATTTTTGAATCTGTATATGTACTAATCACATGAGTTGAAATGCATAAAAAAATATTATATAACCCAAGCATTAAAAATTTATATATATTTTTTCATTACGAATTTTTGGTACTATGATGTGAATTTGGGATTTCATGATTATACAATGATTTTTATGCATTTCAATTAATTAAAAAAAATATTGATTATCAATAGGATTATTTTTTTCAATACCCACTCTTGTAAGGATATAATAACAATTTATAAGAGGATTTATAAAAGGACACCATAAGAAAACATAATAATGAAATATTAAATTGTTTTTATTCAACTAAAAACCCATATCATCATAATTAATAAATGAATTTATATACTTTTCCCATTATAGTATTTACATGGAAAAATAACATAGGTGTTGAGAGTTATTTCGGAATCTCTTTCTATTATGTTAGATTGGGATTTATGGTTCACATGGAACTTTTGAAAAAATCATAATTTTTCAGTAATCATGTTGTTGAATTTTATCATTTTTTTATCATATTTGATTATAAGAGATGTCTAGGATGATTATAAAAAAGAGTATTTAATAAAAGTAAACTCCACATAGATATAAATTTCATAATAATATATATTTAGAAAATTTTAATGAGAGAAAAATTTATGAATTTTTATTGATATATGAAATAATAGAGAATGTTCCTAAAATTTCATGCCATTATGAAGTGAAACTACAAAGGTAAAATAGTTACCAAAATTATCAATAGAGATATTTAGATATCCATGTATTTTTTCAGTATTAAAACTAATAAATCCATGAAATATTGTTAAAATAATTGTAATGAAACTATAGATTATACAAATATACATTTTTCTACTTTAATTATATTACAATATAATAATTATTTAAAATTGAAGGGACTCGCCAACAAATATTGTTCATACACATAATGAAATTCATGTCACTTTTGTTGTGATATGAATATTGGACCATTTTAATATTAATCCCAAATGTAAAATAATAATAATATTAATTTGAATATGAAATAAATGGTGAAAATATATAATTTTAAGTCATATATGCACAGAACAAGCTGGAATTTCTAATTAATGTTTCATGGTAAACCATTTTTGTTTGTATATAAAATGGTTGAAGAGTTTATGAGAAAAAACACGTCAATTTTAATATAAAACTAGATAAATAACCAATTTTTTTTGAAATAATTACATAAGAAATGTAGAATGTAAGAAATAATAAAATTATTATTTATTACAAATAATAATAATTATATTTAATTTAATAATTTCATAGTTTAGAATAAAAATCATAATAACATGAATAATATTATTTTGTCATGTATAAGATATGAGGAAGAGATTATACTAAGAAAATAATTATTATATTATGTGGCTCTTCAAAAGTATATGTTCCCATTTGCAAAAAAATAATACATAATTCCAAAAATAATAATTCATAAAGTGTACCATTGGTCTTTCAAATATAAAATATAACATAAATATATAATTATATATATATATATATACATTTACAAATTAATATTATTATTTCAATTATAACCATATATTTTTAAATTCTACTTTTCAATGGTATACATGTTATTTGTGGTAGATATTGAGTGTGTAGTACCAAATATATAAATAAGTCATGAGTCGCCATAAGATTGACAATACACTATAAAATTTACTTTACATAATATTTATCAATTTTATTAATAATCTTGTTGAGTTTCATATGATAATTATTTTTAAAATCATACAATATAAAGATGTTATATATATAATACATGATAATTTTTTTTAAAAAAAATCAATGAAATCTCATAGGGGTATAGTTCAATAATGTCATATTATTACAATGTAAATATTATAAAAAAGGTATAATAAGATCAACTCCAACTAAAACTACACATTAATAAAATGAGTTCAATTAAAAATATTTTATGAAAAAATTAATTTAAATAATAATTATTCTATTTTTCAGGAATGAGTAAAACATTTCCATTAATGGTTTTGTAATGTGTATTGTGATGATGAGTATTTTTTAAATTTATAATGTTTTTAATAATTTGTATAATTTATATTAGTTATAAAATATGCGTATTATATACATAATACCTTCAATCATGATACATAAATTATCTAGTGATGAAATATATAAAAATTATAAATAAAAAATATATTATTGAATAGAAAATATATTATATTATATAATTAAATGAAAAATTTAAACTGTCCATTTTTTCAATCCTAAAATTATTACATTATTTTTCAAACGTGTCTTTTTCATATATTTAAATGTATTTTTTTGTGTCAAAATATATTTTATTATTAAATGCACATGATAAGTTATATTAAAAATCATTTTAGGTTATTATTTTTTCATATTTCACTGATTCCTTTCAAATAAATACCCACTCACTGATAAATTCAAACACAAAATAATATTTAAATTTATATGTATCAATCTTACTACTTATATGATATATTTACATTATAAAAAATGAGGAAAATACAACATGGTGAATTAAAAATTATAAATACTAGTAATTAAGGAATTTTGGTATAGGTAATCTCTTAACAATTTTTTAAATAAATATTCAATTAAGATACTTATATTCATCTTCTTAGTTAATAGTTTTCTATGTAAATTATTATATTCCTATATTTATTGATTTATATTTTTAAATTTTCGTTAAATTTCATTAAGATATTAATCTCATATAAATTTTCCCTCTCTATGTTATTCTAGTTGACTCAATTTTGAATCATAATCATATCAAGAGTTGAATTTTCTTTGATATTAGACACATAAGATAATATTTTTTATTAT
The DNA here is from genome assembly GCA_963277665.1 of Viscum album. Classification (NCBI taxonomy): domain Eukaryota; kingdom Viridiplantae; phylum Streptophyta; class Magnoliopsida; order Santalales; family Viscaceae; genus Viscum; species Viscum album. Next base: position 605,858,327 of record OY728129.1, on the reverse strand, counting down.
TCATCTATTTTTAGGTTTTTCTAGAATTTTGATTTGGGTTCTAATCCAATCCAAGCTGAGAAATAATCAATTTGGAAATTATTTATTCTTTTGTTAATAATCCAATATCTATGTCTACTTTTTGTTTTTTATTTCCTAATCCATACTCTTATAACCTTTATATGTATCATATTATATATAATTTGGAAAAAATTTATGTTTATACATTAATATAAATTTTAAAAAATTTAAATCATCACAACAAAGTTTTTGTACTCTATGTTTATCAATTTCCAATTACTACATTTTATGAAAATATTATAATGTTCCTCTACAGTTACCTATTCCATTATGTTTGATATTATATCATAATAAAGATACATATATTCTTGGTCCTAAATTAATTATCATAGAAATTCATTAGGTAATGTTAAATCTCAATTAATGATATCAATGTGATATTAGTGTTTTAACTTTTCTACAATTATATACTGCCACGATATGTATTATTAGTATATAATTTATTTTATGTTAGTACTCATTTTTTTCATTATATTCATATGTATTCTTCAGTTAATTATTATGATCATTATTTAATTTTTTAACACTCATGTTTACATAAATTAATTAGAGTTATAAAATGACATATTTTTTCCCACAAAAACATTTATTATAATTTTCAATTACAGATCTATATGAGTAATATTAATTTACTCAAGTTAATTCTTAAAAAACCATGAATGAAAATATGTTATAAAATATTTATTGATTTAGTGTATAATTTTAATGTCTTAAATAAATAATTTATAATACATTATTTGTTTATTACATAGGTGTTTCTAGATTTTTAACAAAACATCATATTTCAGAATAAACCTTCTTGAAAATACGTATATTTATAAGAGATAAAAATATTTACTTCAAAACCCTAAATAAGAGTATTGGTATTATAGATTTTTATATATTTATTTTATAATTCATAGTTTTTGTATCTTAATTTATAAAAAATTAAATAAATGATTTTAGGTTTATAACATGATGAAATTAAGTGAATTTATTCATATAAAATTAATAATACTTTTAATTATGATTAATATAATGAAATTAGAAACCATTTTTTTTATATTTTACCCATATAATTATTCCTCTAAAATTTATTTTATTGTATTCAAATTGTTTCTCAAAATATATAGAACGTATCAATTATTTTCATTACAATAGTATGCATACTAATGTTATGAGAATATTATAATGTATCATATATAATAATTTCTTATTTATTCAAATTAAATTTCATAAAATGCATTAGTTTCATACATATTAATTTTAGAAATATTTAATATACATTCTAACCCAAAATTTGTATGATTTATTCCTATACCTTTGTTGTCATGTATAAAAAAAACCTCATAACATCCCTTTTTAGAATTTGATTTAAAAAATATAAAATGAAATGAAGAAATATTTAATTATTATTAATTTAATATTAGACAACCAATTATAACTAATCAATTACCATTATAGGGGAATATTGTGTGTGATTCAATTTTTTATATACCACTAATTATTATTTTTATATAATCATAATTGTTATGTGAAATTTATATAAAAATGATTAAAACAAAAAAAACATTAATATTTGAATACTGATGATAACTTTTCATCTAATAATTAACAAGAACACAATGATGATAATAGAATTTCATGGGGCATAATTTTCTTCTAAAAACGATTCATCTGATTAAACAACAATATATGATAAATTTTTTTAAAACCGATATTGCGATAGTATAGTAAATGATTAAAAAATTATTTTAATTATCATAAAATTATGTTTAAAATGTAGGTATATTTAAAAATATAGGTATATTTCCCGGTTTTCCTTTTCATGAAAATTATTAATATTAATTTATTTTAAAATAACTATATATTTATTAAATATTGTTTATATCATGGTTATAACTCATACGAATATATATATTCGATAAATAGATGATTGAATTAGATGTTGAGGATTATTTGTATCTTGTATATCCTATAAATTAATTTTATGAATTTCCTAACTTATTTATATCTCCACACTAGATAGAGGTTTTATCATGGTAAATAGCATAATTACAGTTCTAATTTTGGTGGGAGTGACATAGAGTGGTCTTCAGTAGATGGGATATTATATATGGAACATATATAGTCATTCAATGTTTGAGTGTGGTCAATATATTCATAGACTATTTTATGTTATATTGTCAATTATCATTGGTTTAGATAATTTCTATTACTAGATAAAGAACAATTATATCTTCAAGTGGATGAGATTTGTTCTAAAATTACATTGCAATGCTCTCAAGTTATCTAAAATAAATAATTAATTCAATTTTACATATAATCATCATGTTTGATCTCATTAAATATGAACTGGAAAAAATATTACAATATTATAGTAGAAAATGTTAATACTTACATTAAAATGAAATAAATATAACAATAGTATTTTTCATATAATTTCCATCCAATTATTATATTTCACACAAGGTGGAAAAATATTCAAATAACTATATTATCATGTCCTACCATAGTACGATCCATCATCAATTATTTACAGGGCCCAATTTTCCACTCCTAGTTTGCCTCGAGTAGGTCAGGTGATTGTGAGTTGTTCTAGGAGGGTGAACACATGAAAAATAAGATCAATTCTCCCATAAAAAAACAAAAAATCACCATATCAATTATTTATAATATATCAAGTAATAGTAATAACACAATAAGAAATAAAGATTATATATATAATTTTTTATTTATCAATAATGTAATATATATCATATCACAATCCAAACTAATGATTAAATATAATGTCAATTTATTAAAAGAGCATGATTCATGTCCGAAAAATATATAAAATTATGACAAACCTTAATAAGTAAATTTTAATTCTTCCATAAATAAACCTATATTATTCTTAGACAAACATCCACATTTAGATATGTGACCTTCTCAGTGGGAAGTGTAAACTACTAAATATATTTAAATGTACGGATGACCAGTAAGATAAAACCATAACTATTTCTATGAAGTGGTATTGACAATGTACTAGATGATGATCCTAAAATATGTGAAATGTGGAACCCATTCCCATGTATAATAAATAATCATATAATATAATACCAATATATATTTTTATGTCTCGCAAGACAATATTACTTATATGTGACTTTTTTATTTGTAAACTAGAAAATAATATAGAAATATTTGTATCTACTTTTGAAATATTCAAGAAAAAAAACATCCCAAATGTAAAAATATCACCATCAATGATTTTATCTATATATAGAGTGTTTTACACATGATCACTAAATACAACCTCTCTCAATGTAAAAATTAATGTAGTTTTTGGATTTTTGAACCCTAAATCCCATTAATTATTATCCCAAAATAAAAAATATATATTAATATGGTAAATAGTGGATCACACACATCATATTATGTATGAACCCTTCAATAATCATAAAAATATCAAATAGTATAACTACATCATGTTTTAGTATCAGTCAGAAGACCCAACACCACTATCATTTTCTTTGAAGAAATTATATTATCCTACTACTAGAACAAATATATCAGGAATAAATCAATTGTAATTATTACTACCCTTCTATTTTTCATTATCCAGAATAAAAAACATTTTATTGATCCAACAATCTAGAAAAAAAAACAACCCAAAATTTAATGTAATAAAAGTATCAAACCACCTTTATATCACTTTAAATCATTATAAAAAATTCAACGAAACTAAAATTGTAACAGATATACCATCAAAAAATAAAAATATACATAAAATCCCATCATCTCATGAAATTACTATCAGTAATATAAATGAATAAATTAGTGGAACATAAGAATGAAATCAATATTTCATATTGATTATAATGATAGTTAAACCTATTCATATATTTATCTTCTTATGATATGTCATGTGGTCACACATAAAAATGCAATTATAATTACATGGAAGTACCAATAACAAAATATTATATTATATTCATGGTTATCTCTTATGATCAATGTGTATTTTATGTAAAATAAGACAAAAACCTTATGTTTCTCAAAAATTAGTTACCCTAACATTATTTCCCAAAGAACAATTAAGTAACTCTAATAAATGATAAAAAATACCCCACACATATTCAAAACATATAATATATAATATATGATATTTTTTTGAATTATATCTATTTATAATTTCAAAAACCACATCGCCAGTTTAATATGTCCCTATCAAGAATCCCTCAACTCGTTGAAACCCATATGAGAATGTAGCCTGTTGAATTCTCTAAAAGTATAAAATTTTCATTAATATTGGTAAATGTAAAAAATATTATTTTATTCTTGTTGAATGATAATAGTAAAATTACTATATAAATATATGTAATTTGTGACTCAATATTAACTACTTTCATATCAAAGTAACAATAACTTCCTTATATCTATACAAATTCACATCTATATCCAATAGAATATTATGTACAAAATGATATCATAGGAGATCCAATAACTCAAAAGAAGATCAATTTTCCTATACTGATGAATAGAAAAGTAACACTACTATTAGAAAATTTTCAAATTGATTCATCAAAATATAATGTGCCAAAATATCTCTAATGCAAAACATCTTCTTTATATGATATGAAATAAAATATAAAATAATGATCATGATATAAAAAATTTAATATGGTATATAAAATTAATGAATAAAATTTTGGGATTTAAATATGTGTTTTAACAACATAAAAATAGAAAATGACTACTTTAGTTTCATGTTTTCGTGACTGTCTGAATTGTAAATTTGTAAGATTGAAAAACTGTTTTCAACTTCTAGACAACCTCAACTAGATTTTGGTTGACATTCTTCTACCCACCATGTCACAACCCATCATAAATATATAAAACCACCTTATCTATCCCACATTGAATAAACCGATAACAACACCGAAGGGGTCAAACCATTACTTGGGATACCCAATGTGTAAGATTCACCATACCTTTTAATAGCTTTCCAGGACCCGAATCTAGATTATTAAATTACCATTTCCATGTATTTTCTCAATTTAAACTATTTAAATAGATAAATTATATAAATTATTTTTTTAAATTCATTATATATACGCCCCTATAACATGAAAAACATAACTAATGAAACATATTCATCACCAATATTTGGAACTAGCATTTTTTCTTCACACACTTATATTTCAAGAATCAATTTCAATATTCTGACATAGACGTAGATATCTCACGCAGTTTCCATTATATCATCATTATAATAAAAACATAAAACGAAAATCCCAAGACAAATCCTCTTTCATAGACCGCAATTTTTGGGGGTGGTGGTTTTTTTTTATGATAGATGAGTCTATTCCATGAGATATCCCATTGATAATGAACTAATTAAGTCATATAACTTGAATAGGTACATTTTATGGGTCACGTGGGTGTAGTAGTAGATGATAATTAACTACCAATTATCTATTTTAAATATGAATAAAAACATTATTATTTTTAAAATCTATCAAATTATTTTACTATAAATTAATATTTATATAAATATTATCATATGATTTCATATAATTTCTTTAACAAGCATAGACCAAATAAAAAAAGAGGATCTAAAATACTAATTGTAGGTGGAGATGTTTTTTATTCTATCGATCCATCAAATCCCTCAACCACCTTAATAATCAGGTCAAATTATATAAATGAGAGTTGGTTCATGAATTTACTAAAATAAATAGGCCTATGATGTTCTAAAAGAAAATTTATGACTAACACTACCACATAATGACACATCAATAACTATGAACTACTATAATGTAAAATCTCATTTTTATTTTGTGTTTAAATGTAATTTTTATCTATTCTCTTGAAAAAACAAGTTCATAGAAATGATTTATTTTATAAATTTTACTCAAACCATTAATTAGTACATAATAAAAATATATATAATCTCAAATATAAATATATAAAGTCCAAACATTATCTGACTCAGCATAGAGAAACAATTATTTGAATAAGACATTTTCATGTAAAACATGGCATGTTAAATATCATATTATGTGATCATAACCATTTTAGTAGGTTAATGTCTAATTATCTTTATATTTCATATTCAAAAAAAGTGTTATAAAATTTGTAAAGTTCTGAAACTCTATGGTCCATTACATCGTCAAATCTAATGCTTGGGGTATTCTGGGAGGAAACGCTAGCACATTTCTAGAGTCTTCCGAATTTTCAATTTTTCCATTGGTAGGATGAGGTGTTGGTAGGTCGAGGAATCAGTAGGAGAGGTTTTCAGTGTTCTAGGGAATTAGTGAGTGTGGGTGTCAGTGAGTTAGGGCATTTTTGAGTCCGAGTGTTGGTTATTTATGGTGTTGGAGAGTCAGAGTGTCAATGAGTCAAGGAATCGCTGATTTAGAGAATAAAATAGTCATGTTTCCTTTGAGAAATGGATCTGGTGGCTCAAGGCATCGTTGAGTCAAGAAGATAGTGAGTAAGGGTATCAGTGGGTGAGGGTGTCTGTGTGTCAGGGCATCGGTGAGTTTGGGCGTCGATGGGTAAGGGTGTTAGTGAGTTTGGGCATCATTGAGTCAGGGCATCAGTTAGTTAAAGTGTTGTTGAGTCATGCATTGGTAGGATGCGTCAGTGGCATAGAATCAATGGCTTAGATTCAATGGCTCAGTATTGGTAGCTCATCATCGGTGACTGGCTGTCAGTGGATTCTGGTCGGTGACTCACCCATTGGTGAGTCATTTCTAGTTTTTTTCATTTTTTCTAGTTTCACCCCTATTTTGTTTTAATTGTCCAAACCATGTTTGAAGACTATTTGGGGTGTTTCTAAAGGATTTTAAAAGAATATTAATTATACCACTAATATTCTTTGGCTCGGGGGGGACATTGTGATAGTCAAACCTCGTGATATTTGTTATGATCCTACTTCAATAACTATGGAAATATTTCCATACATTGATATGTGATTTGGATGTTCAAAACTGAGGTTTTCTCTTCTAATTTATCTTATTCTGAAGAGATATTTCGTTCCCTAGAAGATTTGTGTGTTGTTGTTATATCCCCCACTCCTCTCTTCAGTATTTCTTGGAATCCTATGCTCACGTAACCCCTATATATTTGTTCTAGGAGGATTATTATTCATCTATTATTTACGATATGGATTATACTATCTCTCATTTATTTTGTATCATATGAGTTGGGTGTAGTAAGGTTATATTGTTAAAATAGTTATAATACAAATTTTTGGAAAGATAAATGTTAATGATGATCTACAGACATAAAAATGTTTTTTGAGTGGAATGATTTAGATTGATTTTTTTATTTGTTATCTTTGTTTATTTTGTGATCTGTTGTGGTCATGTTTCCTTCAGAAATAATGTATATAGGTGGTCGTTACCAAGGAATGGGTGATTCTTTATAACTTTTTTTGTTTCCATTTAGATAATTGATGTAAATATCAATCTGATTAATTACATACACTATGTTAAAAAAATGGATTCCTCAATATAAAAACCCTTGTATGATTCAACCTTCTAATCAATGTGAAATTTAACGAACAATGTTGACTAAATATGAATACACACAATTTGATAAGTGTGGATGTATGTTGTATACTTTTTCATTTTGAGCATTGTTTATGGTTTGGTTGTGGTAGCTTTGTGATTGTGTGTATGTGGTGGAACAAGTGGTGTGATGGAATATTCAGTTGATATATTTATTGACTATGTAATGGAAGGAATTTATATGTTCTGGGACTACATCTGGGTAGTGGTTGGGCTATGGGGTTGCATCACTTCGTTGTTTCATAATTTGATGTTTTGGGTGAACTATGTGTGGTGTTGTTGTGAATTTGGGCTTCTAAGTTTAGTTGTAATAAGATTATTGTGCGAGATAACATTGAATAATGATGTTGGTAGTTTCATTTTTTATTTTACTTGGTAATGAGTGGTATGGTTTCTTCATCATATAATTTTTTTAGTGTTTGGTAGTTTCTTGGATGGGATGGAATTAAATAAATTAATGAATGGATAATGTGTAATGATCATTGGTTAAATTAATTTTCAAGGTGAATGTTTTATGATGGGTTATGTTTTAAATTAGTATACATGTGACAATCGTTCATGGTGATATGTGCATGTAGGGGTATCAATATAGGTATATTTGAGTGGGTTGGTTGCCTTTTTGGATCCTATAGTATGGGAAGAAGGCTTTTTACATATATGTATAAACATATAGTTTGTTATTTTTTCTATACATACCCCACTATTGTTGATAACTATATGCATAAAACACCCATTATTTTGGGGGAGGTTGTATTTCTCAACATCCCATTGGGATGATGGTTGATTGGTTACTGAAGTTACCCTACTCCACCTTCTATGAATTTATCACCCAATTCTTGTCATTAAGGCTATAATGTATTCTGTATTAATACCATATTTATGGTTTTGGCTATGTGGGAGGTTGATTTATTTTTAGGTGTCTTCAAGATGAGGCCTCGATGTTCTCGGGCGAGACATGTGGTTGTTGCAGCATAGATGTCTGTGGGTGGGATGTGTGTAGTTTTTGGTCCAGGTTTGTGTTGGTGGGTTGGGATAGTGGGTCTTGTGGAAGGGCATGGTAATGTCAATATTTTCTCCCAAAGGGATGAGATGTTAACTGGTTGGAAGTGATGTTGGGTACCCAAATATTGATGTGATTATTATATTACATTAATTTATTTGCATTACTTGGTGATAATGCCTTGATGAGGATAGGATGGATATTATACCTTTTAGGTGCGATTTATTTTTGTCTATCTTCTCACTGGTGTATTAGTATGCTTATCCCACTTGTGCATGACTGAATTTTGTTTCCATAAATTGTATACATGTATGCTCACCCTACAAATATAAATTTGTTTTCATGTTTCCATGGAGGTTATGTTGATCATTCTGACCAATTCATGGCCAGACGTTTAGGACAATTGTCGCATGCTTCATAAATTCATTTGAAACATACAATGTATTTTTTGTTATATTGTAAGAAATTTTACATTAAAATTCATGTGGGATTGATTTTGTTTTCATTATTTAAATATATATATCTTGGAGTTGTTAGTGGTTGACACATCTTTTATCCCAATCATTGTTACTATAAAAAAGGCAATGCCTCCTACTTTTGTAAAATTTATATAACAATGTCTCTAGTCGGTTCCCCTAGGGCCTTTTGGAGGAGGAACATGGGGGTAATTATCTATCCTTCATCTTGCAGAAGAACGATCTTAGAACATTGTTATCCCTTCCCTCATATTGATGATCGAGCGTCATGATGGAATGGTATCAAAGGTTATTGTTGAGATATAGGATGGTGTTTGGAGTGAGGCATAATGACAATTTCATGGGTTCATAGCGCCAAAATGTTAGGTGATCTTGGGGCATGACATAAGCTAGGTAATATATGCTAGGAAATGGGATTTTAAATCCACACCTGATCTAATGTAACGACTCTGAGTTTGCAGAATGACTATGTGAGGGTACACCAATTACGGGGTGGAGACCTTATGAAAGGTTCATGCATTAGGATGACCTCTGTTCATGTTTTTTGGTCGTTTTCAGGAAATTAAAATAAAATATTTTTTAGAATGAATCCTAAATAAATTCCATACTACCCAGGTTTATGAGATCCTTTTTTCAATTAATATATGGCTCACATACATCTCCCACAAGTGGTAATAGATGTGGATGGCAGTAGGCTGATTCGGCTGACCGGAAGATGGTCAATCTGGTGGAGGAATAGAATCAGTGGAAGACGACACTTAATTCTCTCTAGTGGATGACATTGGAGATGTACAAGGATTTTATTTCAGACGTGGATTTCGAGAGTTGGATCGAGGATATAGTGATCACTTTCTGCTAGATCTGGGATTCTATAGCGTATTCGGTTTTTCTCACGGTGAGCCAGATGAGGGAAGAAACATTTCATGGGTGGAAACATTACCTTAGGGAGTGGAAGGAGACTAATGTTTTGTGGGATGACTATTAAGGGTTACTAGTGTAATTCATTTCATACACAATGAAACCTTAGAATAGGTAGAAGATACTCTCCCTCCTATAAGGGAGTGTGTTGGTGAGGGAATTGGGAATTTGGTTTATGGGTCTCCTAGGTATTTATATAGATCTCATTCCAGATGAGGAGTCTCAGGAGTGGTTCTTATAAAAGGAACTCCATCCATATATTTATTATGTGGTTACATCATTCACCCTACTAATGTACATAGAGGTTCATAATAAGGCTTATGTAGTTGAAATTATTCACTCCTGATAATGTATGTTTTGGGAGGGATTTAACGTGAGTTCTTCAAAGGGGAAGGCCGTTATTAAAAAATCTATTGAGTTGGGTCCTTCGAGGTATAAACAGTAGGGACCTGACACCAATAGATTCATTTACAACCCTATGGACCTCTACTGTTTTACATAGGCCTGGGGAAATAGTTTTTTTCTTATGGGGTACATGGGAACATCTACGTACAGTTTCTGAATCAAGCTTTTTATGGTAGAGGTGAGAAGGTTTAGCTCCTGCCTCAACAGCAGATGCCAGCCATGCCTTTCCATCGAAAGTCATAGCAGGCCCTTTCTCCACCAAGGGTGTACTATGCTGGAGGATGCTGACCTTAGGGTTCCCTTCAAAAACATTGTCTAGGGTTTTGTCGGGGATGCAGCCTATGTCAGAAGAAAATAGGATTCGGGAGTGTGTAGTTACAAGGCGTAGAGGTAGAAGTTATAACATGGCCATATATCGTTCATGTTATGATCTGTTTGTTTAGTACACATTCTTCTGCCATGTTTGATTCGGGATCTTCACACTCATTCATTGCACCCAATCTAAACCATACTTTAGGACTAGAAAAAGAAAACATTTCTATGCCATTGGTGCTGAGTACCTGATTCAGAGGTCAGACAAAATTTCTAGTTGTTTATAGGGAGATGTATACTAATGTTGTGGCCTCATTAGTCCAGTGGGGATCACATTCAACTAAAAATTTAGTATTACAATGTTATAATTTGTAGGGACTATTTGTACTCTGTGTGTGACGTTATCATATTCTTTTATAGAAGAGTCGTGCTTTTGGGTGATAAAGGACAGTGTATAGATTTTGTTGGTGTGTAGAGCTATTAGATGGGTAGTCAGTGTGTGGTGCCACTTATTTTCATTATTATCCAATCTGTCAGTGGGATCAATAGAAGTTGAGATAGTTCTAGTTCAAATATTTCAATTAGATTTTCTAGATGTTTTCCCCAATGAGCTTGTGACACTATCACCTCGATGCAATGTTGAGTTTGGGATATAATTACAACATATTTCTAGTACAATTTCAATATATCTTTATTGGATTATTCCATTTTAGTTACAGGAGTTGCAGATACAAATTTAAGGTAAGATAAAGAAGGATTTCATTTGACCGAGTGTGTTGTAATGGGTCATTTTGGTCATGTTTTCAAAAAAGGAATATTGTTGTATGAGGCTGTGCATATATTACCAGAGACTGAATCTTGTAACGGTCAAGAAATGTTACCCTCTCCCAATGATAGTTTATCTTTTAAATATTTTGAGGTGAGTTAGTTGGTTTTCCATGATTGATCTATAGTTAGTATATCACCAATTGATGGTGAAGGAGGGAGACATCCTAATGAATGCATTCAGGTGAAGGTATGTGGACATCGAGTTATTAGTTTTGTCGTTAGGTGTTACGAATTCACCAGAGGTGTTCATGGGGATGATGTACTATATCATTCAAGTATTCCTGGAATATTTGGTCATTGTATTCATTGATGACCTCCTAATCTGCTTAATGTCACAGGAGGATCATACCGAGAATCTCAAGACATTCCAAGAGGTTTTTCGACAATAAGAGATCTATTGAAAACTATCCCAGAACATGTTTTGGACAAAAGATATAAGGCCTCAGCCTTAAACATTACATAATCATGAGTTATTTCAAGAATACATGTTGAAGATCTTTTCAGGTTTAGAGTTTTAGAGAATTAGATCATAAATCATGCATTACACTCCACATGTAAACAAAGTGGTGATATAAAAGATAGTACTCATTTTTCCCATCATCGGAATCATATTTAAAAGAAAACATAGATTCTTTCTTGACCCTTCCTTGACACTATCATCACATCATGTACCTTTCCCTTGACCTGTGAAAAACATTTCAAACACAAGGGATGAGCATAAAAATCTCAGCAAGGGATATAAACGTGCTGAATGGAAACATTAGTCCATGTATGAAATCATTCTTTACTCATAAAACATAAGCATTTTAACATACCTCATCAAATCATGAATAAATCATAGAAATCATAAGACATAAAGATAACTTGAGTCATTCATAACATTCTTTTGAAATCATACTTTTCATTTAGTAAACGCTTTATATAAAAAACATTACTTTTGAATAAACATAAAAGACAATGGGGTTTATACACCGTATAAAAGAAAGTTGTGTATAAAACAAAATATTCCTCAATGAAAGGAGATTGATACGAAGTCCCATACCTCGTATCTGACATGACTCGATCATTATTTAATCTTCTGAATACTAAACATGAGTTAATTTCTACTTGATTAAGAACCTTTTTCAAGTTCATTATTCCTTTTATATCACTTATTACAATGTCATGAACACTATGTAATTGTTTAAGTTAATAACGGTCATTTTAACGATCATTGGTACTTTCGTCAAGAATAAACTCTTTATAATTACATGTTGTTCATGTATCCATTATATACAGAGTTATATTCATGATGTAGATATCATATATATCATATATATCCACTATATACATGCATTTATAATGTTACATAACATTTAGAGGTAAGAAATGAAATTCACCATTCATGGAGACGGTAAGCCGTACGTACGCATGAACGCTACATTCATTTCTATTTCGTATTTTATGAAATGGAATCATAATGAGATAAAGGTATATTATAATTCCAGTATTAACTCCATCCTTTATACGTCCCACATATGGAAATAATGAATGAAATCACTTTGAGGGGGCGATAGTCCGCACATCCTAAAATGAAAATATCGTGTTTACCTATAATGGAAACCATAAAGGTATGCCAAAAATGAAAAATACCGAAGCTTACAGAAAAAATAAACATATTATATATAATATATAAATATAGTGTCATCTTAATTTTCACCTTTTAATGTGTTAGAAGAATATTGAACAATCATCATTTCGTGAGGCAGAAATTCGCCATACACGGAAACAATATGCTCTTTAACCATTAGATGAAAGTGTGTGTATGTTTAGCTCGAATGATTCTTATAAAAACATCCTATTATATTTAATATACTGTTTTTCTTACAAAATAAATGAATAAAAAGAGTTTAGGGGGTTGGAGAAGTAGAATAAAACAAAAGAACATTAGAGAAGACTTTACCTTTAAATCGGGTAACTCTTCATGGTTTGAAGCAGAATGGTTTCTTGAAAGGATTTCTGCCTAAGGTAAGGCTTCTAGGATGCATAGAGGGATGTGGAGAGATAAAATGATTAGATCATGTCCAAGCCAAAGGCTTGAGAAGTGTGGGTAAGGAGGTATAGGTGGGGTCTTTTTATAAGAGGATGTGAGGGGGCACTCTTGGAATGTTAAGAAATGTTACATTATTTTAAAAAAGAGTTTCAGATTTAAAAGGTCCCAAATTGATATATTTCTAGGATAAGGTGATAAGGGTTCGAAATATACCCATACAATAGGTCTTTGAAAAGTTTATGTCTTATATTTGACATTATCTTTTCATTTTATTTAAATCGTTCATTAATGAAGTAATTGCTGCATCATCTTGATGTCATCAATAATTAAATTTATTTAATGTATAAAAATTATAAAACAAATACTATGATGTAGGAAATATTTTATCTTTCCAATGAATATTTATATTCCAATATATCATTTATGTAGAAAAAATTAATAATGTTTTACTCAAGTGATACATTCATTGTTATATTTAACTTTCTTTAAAAATAAAAAGATAAAAAGACATTATCACACAAAAGTGATTCAATGGGGTCCCAAAGATTGGTACAAGGAATACCATGGTCTTCCATGACACAAAAAGTAGAATTAGGACACATTTTGGGGACATTTTTTATTATTATGATATTATTGTATTGTCCTTAACTACCCGATCACTAATTAATCAAGATAATTAATGACAATTACCGTCGTTACTATTCACAAAGTCCAAAATCAAAAGAGTCTTGATTAAATAATTTTGACCTTATTATTAAAATTATTTAATCCATTTTAATAAAATCCAAACTCAGAAATTTCAATAATTAATTTAAAATTAATTCTCTTTTTCAAAACAAATATCGGGTTTTTTGAAACAGTATCTATAAAACGTTTGGCATTAGTTTATGCAAAATTCCAAAGTGAAATTAATTCTAATGACCAATAATGGATTAAATGGTAAAAATATATTCTATTTACACTTTTAAACCAATTAAAAAGATAATTTATCCATATAATTAAATTATATGAAAAAGCAGTTTTGATGTAAAATGCAGTATTTTTCACTATTCATTAAAAAATGAACATTGTCAGCAAAATACCAAAAATTTATCCAATGTAAATTTTCATGTCCCAATCATAAATAATAAGTTTATTTTGAAAAATAGAGATTATAAAATTCTCAAAAGATAGATTTTAAAATGGTTTTCCATCAAAAGGCAGAAAAACAATCTTTTAAAAATATAAGAGAATTCTATACTTAAGATTGGATTTATTCTCATATTAAGCCTCTTGAAACACTATCTAATTCATAAATGGAAAGAGATATGAATATATATTATTCATTACATACTTGGGATGTTACAAGAGTGGTCCACTTCCATGGACATGTGGTGTCTAAAATGGTGTTGAAGTGGACTCAACGACGGTTGAGGTAGTCATTGCTTGGGCAACACCCAAGAATGTGCAAAAGTTAAATGTTTTAATGATGAGTCTGGCTGCTATCGAAGATACGTATGTGATTTCTATCAGGTAGAAGCTCCATTTACAACTCTGACAAGAAAAGGCCATTCCTTTGTGTGGGATGAGTAGTGTTTTGTTGTGTTCAACTATCTGAAGAGGAAATTGGTTATTTCTCTAGTTATCAGGAATCTTGAGGAATTAATGAGGTTCTAGGTGTCTTTCAGTGCTTCACATCCCATATTAATGTGTGTGGGGATGCATCAATGAGTAGTGATCTCATATGGGCTAAGGTAGTTATTCCTTGATTAACGTAACTATGATTCCCATGATCAATAACTAGAAGCGTTCATCTATTAACTAAAGCTGCAATGACATTACCTCATATGTGAGCACTTTTTGGTATTCGTGAATCACAGTACCTTGAGGAAAATATTTTCCTAGTGAGTCCTAAATGTGCGGCAACAGTGGTGGATAGGGTTTTTTCTAGGATTATGATTTTTAGATCTACTACACCATAATAATGGGTAATTATTTCACCAATGAGTATAGTTGGAAGTTTTATAAGGAATTAGTTGAGGAATATGTAGATGCTTGAATAGTGTTGGAGGAGTTGGCTGCCTTGCACTTGGGTGTGGGAATTGAAGGAGGAAGTGGATACCTTTTTTATATGATGGAATATTCATATATAAGGTTTCAGGTGGAGGATGATATAGGGGTAGAATCAGAGGTGGATGTGATGTGTAATCAAATTAACTAGGGTAATGCATTGGGGGGGGTCAAAGGATGGTCATAATAATATTTTAATTAGTGGGAAGATATTTTTACCTGGGGAAATGCATGAGGAAGTACTTTTTGAGTTTCATAGATCTCCCCTATTAGTAAAACTAAGAGTTTTCAAGATATACTTGGGCTTGAGGGAAATGTTCTTGTGGCATGGGATTATGGAACACTGACAGAGTTTGTGGAAAAGTGATTTGTATGCTAGAAATTAAAGGCTTAGTACCATCTTCTTGGTGGTTTGTTACAACCCCTAAATTTTCCTATGGGGAAGCTGGATTACAAATCGATTGATTTCATCATAGTATTACCCAGGTATCTGGGAGTATGAAAATAAATTTGTTTAGTAGTGGATTAGTTTATAAAATATAATCACATAATATTGATGAAGGACTTCAGCACATTGGATTCCTGATAAAGATGTTATGTGGATGATGTGGTGAAGATACATGGAGTTATAAGATCTATCAACTCTAATATCGATACACATTTTACATATCTAGTGTGGATGGGATAGTTTCTTTCCTTTGGCACCTAGTTATGCCTCATCACTTCTTTCTACCCTCTGATAGAAGAAAAAACACCCATGACCATCCAAACATTGGTGGACATGATACATGCATGTGTTTTAGACTTTAGAGGGTTCTGGGTGTGACATTTTCCCTTTGTAGAGGTCACATACTATAATAGCTATCACTATTCCACTAGCATGGCTATGTTTGAGGCCTTGTTAAAGAGGTCGGGTCATTCAACCTTATTCCCAACAGATGTTGGGGAGGTAGATTTTCTTTTTTTATTTGTGGTATTGAGAACCAATAGAAATGTGAAGCTTATATGGGAGTGGATGAAACCAGAAAAGGACCGAACGAAGTCAAATGCTGATGATAGGATAAGGAATTTTTATTTTGAGGTTGGGGAATGCGTATTCTTAAGGGTTTCCCCTCAACATGGGTATTAGAGGTTCTGTAGAGGTAGTAATATTTCTCCCATGTTCATCGGACATTTCGAGGTGTTTGGATTAGTGGGTGCGGTGGTATATCAGTTGGAATTTCCACAAAATTTGGGGAGGTTCTACGACTTGTTTCATGTCTTACATCTTCTTCGATATCTTCACAATGAATCCCATGTCATTTGTTGGGGGATATGGATATCAAGGATGACACAATGTTTTTGGTATGACTAGTGGGAATCTAAGGTCTTTGGGAGAAGGTTCTTCGTAGAAGATGTTATGGAGTCATGGTAGTCTATAGTTGATTACATGGTAGCAGGGGAGAAATTTTTTTTCCTAGTACATGTTTTTGTTTTTCATTTTTCTCATGTGTTTTTTTGGTGATTTAAGGCTTGAACCTTTTTTCCTTTGAGATGAGTTTTTTTCTTTTCAGGTGGAATAAAATATTGTCCTGACATATGAGGAAGGGAGAACCTGATCCCTAATCAACATGCACTAATGCAGATGTGATTAAACTCGTGTGAGAGAGTTATTGTAACCCAAATAGGATAGTATTTTTACATTAGGGAAGCAATTCCATCATTCATATGAACAGGAGGTGTGCATTTTGGTTCTTTTGTGGTATTTCATGAGGTTTTTTGGTTGGGAAATTCCATAGGATGTGTTATTGTATATTAATGTTTTATTCCTGCTTTTGAAAAGCATAGGTGGGTTATTCTTGAGATTTATCTAACATGGTGTTTGTTTGGAACCAACATTCTTCAGGGTTTGGTTATGAATTATTGGGGGTGAGAATAGTTTGAGAGGTATATGATGTAATGGATTGTACCTTGGAGGTCCAAAACATTTTTAAATCCATCATTTGGGGTGTTTTGGGAAGCAACTATAGCTCATTTAAAGATTTTTCAATATTGGAATGTTTTCCATTGGTAGTTTAATGAGTCAGTAGGTCCAGGAATCCGGAGATCAAGGTGTCAGTAGGTTAATACATCGGTAGAACAAGGTTTCAGTGAGTGAGGGCATCTGTGGTTTATGATGTTTGTGTGTCATGGCATTAGTGAGTCAGCGTGTCATTGAGTCTAGGCATCAGTGAGTCAAGGAGTCATTGAGTCATGGCATCAGTGAGTCAGGGTGTCAACGAGTCACGACATATATGAGAAATAGTGTCGGTGTGTCCATGCATTGGAGAGTTAGGGCATCAATGAGTGACGGTGTCAGTGAGTCAGGGTGTCATTGAGTCATGACATCGGTGAGTCACAATGTCAGGGATCCAGGACATTAGTGAGTCAAGGAATCAGTGTGTCCATGGATTGGTGATATAGTGTTTCGATGATTCAATCATCGATAGGTCCTGTTAGTGGCTCAGAATCGATGGATTTGAGTTGTTGGATGATTGTGAGGGGCTCGAAATTAGTGGATCAGTATCGTTAACTCAACATCGGTGACTTACTATCGATTCCATGCTGTCAGTGGCTCATCCATGAGTGACTCATTTTCATTCTTTCCATGTTTTTCACTATCACATATTTTATGTTTTATTTTATGTAAACAATGTTTAATGTATTTTTTTGGGAATCTATAAAGGAATTTAAATTGATATTAATTATATATTTAATATCATAATGCTCTGGGGACTCTAAGATAGTCAAACTGTATGATTTGGGCCACAATATGACTTTAATGGCATTGGAATTGTATCCTACCATTGATATGGGATCAAGATTTTCTATAGCCAAGGTCCTCTCTTCTCGTTTTTCTATGTGTTTGGAGAACATTTTTTCCACATATTCCATGTGCGACGGTGCTATATCCCCCTCCCATCTCTTCTGTTTTTCTTGGAATCTCTGGCTCGTGTGACCCCTCTATTTTCGCACAATGATGGGTTTTGGTCACCTATTTTTCCAGGAAGGGATTCTAATGACTCTATTTTATTATGTATCATGCCGGATGGTAATAACAAGGTTCTATTTTGTATAACTATGGAATCTAAATTTTGACACCGATAAACTCTAATGATGAAATAAATTGTTGATAACGGGATGGGAGTGGATTGATTTTGATTCCTTGTTTTATTTTTAATCATTGTTTATGATCTGATATGTTGTGGCAATGTGGACTCTCAAAATCATGGTTGTTGGTGGTCATTGACTACACATGGCTAGTGCTTTATAATTTTTTTTGTTTCCGGAGAATAATTTCTTTAAATATTAATCTAATTAATCGCGTACTCTTAGTCATACAAATGGATGAATCAAGGTGAAAACCCTAATGGAATCACCCCTAATTATTATAGTGTAAGTTAATTAACAGTTTTGAAAAAATATGAATACACCATGTGTGATAGGTGTGGTTGTCTTCTATGTTATTTTGGGGGTTTTTCCTTCTATGTGATTTTGTGGTTATAGTTGTGTCATTTTGTGTATGGAGAGAATGGGCAGTGTGATGGTATCTCAGGTTAAGTGATTGATTTATTGGGGAATATATGGACTTGTTATGCAGTAGAGAAACATCTATGTAGTGGTTGGGTAGTGTGTGTGAAAGACTAGATTGTGTCATGATTTCATTTTTATGGGTGTGTTGTTTGTAGTGTTTTTGTATAGTGGGGATGCTGGGATAAGTTGTGAGAAGATAATTGGGCATGATTTCATAGAAGAAGGTTTTTCATCGTTTCTGTCTTTGTGTAAAATGTTTGGGGTTGGTATCATTTCATCATCTTTTACTATTTTTAGTGTTTGATAGTTTCCCTAGTAGGAATGGAAATCAATAAATTAAGGATTTATTAATGATGAATGATAATTTGTTAAATTAATTGGCTAGGGGTCTGTTTTGAGATGTAGATTATAGTGAAGTGACATTCAACTGACCTTCGTTCATTGTGGTACATGCATGTAAGGGTAGTAGGAAAGGTTGTTTTGTGTGGGTTGGTTGTTTGTTTCGAATCCCATTTGATGTGTTGAGTATTTGTTACCTATATATATAAATTTTTAGTTCCTTATGTTTTCATTAAGCACCCCACTCGTGTTGAGCACTATGTTCTGAACACTCCCATTTTTATAGGGTAGGGTGTCTTTCCCAAGATCCTAGTGTGAGGATGGATGGATTATTACAAACATAACCCTACTCACCCTACAATGAATTTATCACCCAAGATTTTTAGGGAAGGTTGTAATGGATTTAGGTGTATTACAATATTTATGGTCATAGATGTGTGATAGGTGGTTTGATTCCCATGTTTCTTTAGGATGAGGGCCATGTGTCTTCCGGGGATACATGTGGTGGTTCTGGTCTAGGTGTCTGTGAGTAAGATGCTTGTAGTGTGTGGCCCAGGTGTGTGCTGGTGGGTTTTGACTGTGGGCATTGTGGATGAGCATGGTAACGTTAGGACTTTTTCCATTAGGGATGAGGTGTTTACCCATGGAAACTGGTGTGGGGTACCCAAATATCAATGTGCATTTTTTGATACATTACTTGATTGGGGTTATTTGGTGAGTGTGTATTGGTGGGATGGGGATGTATTGTATACCTTGTCAGGTGCTTCTATGTTTCTGGTATTTTCTAATTAGGGAATTAGTATTCTTCTCCCACATT
The DNA here is from genome assembly GCA_963277665.1 of Viscum album. Classification (NCBI taxonomy): domain Eukaryota; kingdom Viridiplantae; phylum Streptophyta; class Magnoliopsida; order Santalales; family Viscaceae; genus Viscum; species Viscum album. The sequence continues at coordinate 605,837,998 of OY728129.1, read as the reverse complement.
TGCACATGTGACACTTTCATTCCCTACTATGTATACTTATGTGCTAACCCTACACATATATAATTGTTTTCATGTTTTTAGGGATATTACATGGATAATGCTTGACCATACAATCTTAGAATATGTGGATGGTTCATGCATCACATATTAGTTTGATTTGGTATTTACCTTGGATTTTTATTTTTAATTCTAGAAGTTTAACTTAAACATACATGGGTTATGAATTTTTCTTTATATATATATATATATATATATTGGAGTTGTTTGAGGTTGGTATATTTTATCTCCAAATCATGGTTACTATAAAAATGTTAATGCCTCCAATTTTGGTGAGATTTTAATACCCTTGGTTATGGTTGACACCCTTAGGCCTATTTGAGGCAGGACTCATGGGGATCATTATCTCTCCATCAACTTGTATAATGAAGGTCTCAACACCATTTTATCCCTTCCCTCATATTGAAGAAGGTGGGTCCAAAAAAAATTATATTTGTACAAAAACTATAGATGTACAATTGAAAAAATATAGAAAATAAATAAAAATAAATCAATACTAGGTAATATAACTCACGCAATCAATGAAATAATAGTTCACTCATCCCTTATTCGGTACCTAAATGATATATATTAGTTTTTTTAATATCATTAACTCTCTATAAGTATTCAAGTTTTATTGAATCATATAAAATTTTCCTTGGTAGAATGAAGGTAGTATAATTATTTAAAAAATATAATATAATATAGAAATTTTAAATAACTACATTATGTTATAATTACATTTTAAATAATAGAAAAAAAATAAAAATGTGAAAATAAATTAAATTTAATGAACTTTTATAATCTCTTATATCAATTCTATTAAAATTTTCAATTCCAAATAATTATCTATTTATTTTTTAGGAAATTAACCTCTATATAAAAATTAAATGTAACACATTATGATTTTCTAAATAATAATATTTCAATTAGCCTCCCCCCCAAACAAAAAAATATATAAAAAATTGCATTATATATGTAATTTGGTATACAATAGTTATAAATAAAACACATACACTCTCCCCCAACACCCACCAAACACACACATCTTATTATAAAATATATGAAATAAAAAAAATATGGCCAGGAGGTGTTCTCATTATCTAGTATGAGAAGGATAAATAACATGAATATTCACTTATTGATAGGGGTGTAAATAATAAAATATAATATATAAATTTATATGTTAATTTAGTAAATCAATAAAATAATATGGTCTTATTTTTTAATATAAACACATTATTTATTTTTCATATATATATAAATTTATAAAATTATGTAATATATACTTTTGAAAAAAAATTGTACAAATATAAGATATGTCATGAAAAAAATTAACAGTGTTGAGTAATAGAGGATTTTATTCTTCTTAACTTGTATTATTTTTTAGATATGAATATTCCACAATGAGAGGATATTCATATAATAATAGAACAAATCAAAAATAATACATTTATATTTATCATTACTTTAAAATTATGTCTTATATATGTAAGCCATATTTACGAAGAATAGTGAACATTGAAGGACAATGGATTCCACTAATTCTAATAATTAAATATATTTTTATTTCTTTTATATAGTGTTATTAAAAAAATTTGGAACATTTTATTATCGTTAAATATATTTTTGAAAAAAATTTAATTTGATTGGTTATTTGTGATTAATTTTATTTGTTTTCATTTGTTGTGGTTAGAGGGAATGGGTTTTATTAATCTTTGAGAAAAATAAATATAGAATTATGGTGTTTAAAATTACACCAATATGTTCTTAATATATTATTAATACAACCAATCAAATAATTGGTCTTATGAAAAAAAAATATATAGGAAAAACAACATTTATTATGTCATTATTTTCTATCTCTCAATTTTATTATCAAGTAATCTCATGTGAATCATATAGAAAATTCATTTTTTATGAACATAAATTTTAATTTATTGAAGAATGAATTTAAAACATTTTTAAATCATTTGAAATTGATAAATACTTATTTCAAACAATTTTTTATATCCTTGATATTTCCAGAACAGAAATTGTAGAATATTAAATAAAACAGTTGGGTTGGAGAGTATGTATGAACTTATTCGGTGGATTTTTTAATTATATTTAAAAAATTTGGATATAAATAATATAAAACTTTGTAGTACAAATCACAAAAATATTACAATTTCTTTCATAGTGTAGTGTATAAAAAATAAATTTAATGAAAATAAATTTCATTTTTGAGTATATAATTTATTTATTTATTATTTAATTAAAAATATTGTTATTGATATTAGTGGGGATACTTGAGTAATGATATAAGTTATTTTTATGACAATCATGTATATGGGGTGGCACATTATTATGGTGAACAATGAAGGTAATAAAAATTATAAAATATTACTAAAATTATAGTCTCTTTTTTTCTATTCATAATCCATGGTTTGTATGATTACCATGTAATTATGTTGACTACGTATCATTATTTTATATTTGTTTAAATCGATTAACATGATTAATGTAAACAAATTAAATGAAACAATCATTAATAGATTCTAAAAAATTATTTAATATAACCAAATAACATGAATAGAAATCTAAAATTATATAAAAACCAATGAGAAAATATTAATTTGGGGTTATGGATATTAAATTTTCATAGATTGTCTCACAATATTTCTAAATTTCTTATAGTTTCACAATATATAATGGTGGGTTTACTAATTTAAACCTCAAACACCATATAAAAATTATTATATTTCATTACATAAATCAAAATTAATACCACTAATGTATAGAAAATTTTATATGGATATAAGTTAGGTATTAAAGGATTCACTCGTTCATCATTTATTTTTATGTTATTCAATAATTCAAAATTAAATGTTCAACCATGTTGATATCTTTAATATATGATTCATATCAATATTTTTTTTTCATATATCATTCTGTTTATAGAAACAAAATATTCAATATCCTTAATGTATAATATTCATGATCACATATAAAATATTAAATATGGATCCAATATTTTCAATTTACCATTCATCTAAATACATATATATTTAATATAAATTTAATATAAAATATTCTAGAAAACATTATTGATGTATTCAACCTATTAATATTATATCAATGCATTTATCTTTTTTTCATGCCTACATGCCATAAGGAAACATCAATATTTTAGTTACATAATTATGAGATAACAACTCCAAATCATGTTGTATCATCTTCACATATTTATATATGTCTTTCGTTAAACCATTAATTTTATCATTCAAATTTTGGTCACTATGATCACCTACTCATAGAATTATTTTTTCCAAATTGCCAATATTATTTAATTATATTGTCAATATAAAAGTATTCATTTCACTACTCAACTATAATCTTCATTGTAATTTTTTATAATCACATCTTCTTCAATATGGATTTTAACTTAATAATATATTATTAATTGAATTTATGATTCATTTCAACTTATATGTATTAGACTATGCACATCATATGAACTCTACCATGTTAATAAAAATGGGTGAATCAATTTCATCTTATTATATGAATTTTATTTTCATTGGTTTATATCACCAATTAAAGGATTTTACTAAAATGGTTTCTATAACTTAACAACAATTTCAAAGAAAATTATTCATCTCTGTTCATTGAGTTGTGTTTTATAATCTATGAGTTAGCTCAAGATGAAAATAGGGGAGTATTACATCCCTAATTTTTATAAACTCAAAAATATTTATATCATTTTATATCTCATTATAATTCCTATTGCAATTACCAATCATTATCGAAGCCTTTTATTTTTCTCATAACGTCCATTAAGTTATGAATGACCTCACACCTTCATGTATAGACATTCAACAAGGGATAATTACATCGTTATGTTTCCTTTACATTTTCATTGATGTAATAGTATTTGTTAAATTGTATTTTTTGGTGGTTATTTAATTTTAAAAATGATGACATATATGAATAATTATATCTATACATCCTATGACTAAAATGTAGAAATCATATATCTAATTTGTTCTAGAAAAAAACATCCATTTTAATTTGGTCATCCTCACAATTTATAGTCTTATATATCATTATTTTAATTTAATATATGGATTAATTTAAAATTATAAAACAGTCTATACTAAAACAAATTTCACTATGTATTAAATTGAATGATGGTGTAATAGTTATTTTAAAATTTAAATACAACACAAGCTAACGTCACATCACATAATAAGATAGTTTTTGTGCCTCAAATATAATAATTATATTTTTTTATTAAAATAGTCATTAACATTATAATATAATTTATGATATCATTTATAATTTTTTATGTAACATTTACGCAATAAGATTCTCTTAGAAAACAAATTTCAAAATTAAAAACAAATTATTCAAATAAAATTCGATTTAGTAAATTATTTTACCACCTCACCATTCATTATATAGTTTCATCAAAATAAATAAATATCTTATATGTTATATAATATAAAATAATATATATCTAACTCATTATTTAAAAACTTAACCAATAATAAATCTTCTATAAATTTTCATAATATATTTACTCATCTCTATTTCATAAAGGTTAATTATTAAATCTTCTATGTGAAGAAGAAAAATATAAAAACTTGAAAAATAATTTATATATTTAAATATATATTTTTTATATTATTTAATAATACATATAAATATAAATAACATTATGATAGTTCAGAAAAAAATTCCAAAACATTTCAATCCAATCGGTGGAAAAATTTCCTCTTTATATTTTTAGTCAGCTTTAATATAAATATATTTTTATATTTTTTCACAAAATTTGTGTAATATTTATATTTTCAATATTTATAGATTAATAATAGAATATATTAAATGTAAATAAAATTAAATTAAATACTTATTTCAATCAAAATATCATAATTATTATTCAATAATATAAAATCTATGATTATATTTATTTAACTCAATATTAGAATAGATATACAATATTGAGATCAATGATTCCTAAAAATTCAAACATCATTAACATCTATAATAATAATATTCCAAATAAAATTTATATCCAAATACAAATCTAACCAAAAAACTTGAATAAAATAATTTATATAGAATTTTTTCATTGATATCATCTATTACAAAAAATTTAGAGTTTGCATAGTATTTCTACATATGTAAATCATTAGTAAAAATGGGAGAAACTATTTGGTGACCAATTTGATAGGACTTATCCCTATATATTGCAGTTTTTTCTACAATAACACACATTCCACCACCACATATATTCCCAACATTTCATCAACATTCATTAAAAATTACAGGACCATTCCATGATAAGTGATTTTTTAGTATATATTTTTCAATGCTATTATTATGGATCTCAAATTAATGCTATAGAAGTTTTTTACATATGATTTAATTTAAATTTATATTCATTTCATAAGGGGTGTGTGACTTTATATATTATTCTAACTAAATATAATTTCTTCCCCTTATACAGGACCTATATTCACCTTTTTAGTGGAAGTTTTTAGTCATAGTTGGTGGGTGGAAATTATTTTTTATACATTCTCATTATTATACATTATTGGTAATATAGTAGAGATATTATTGAGATCATATTGTTGTAGGTGATGATAGATGTCATAATATAAAGGTTTTATAATACTTATTGGTATGTATTAATTAGTTTTTTAGGTGGGATAAATTCTATGTGAAAAATAATTCTTGTCATTTCTAATTTGGATATTGTTTATACTACATCAGGTCACCAATAAAGGGGGTATTTCTTCCATATTTTATCTCTTTCACACATCCTCTCACATTATATTAATCTAGTGTTGAGTGTAATTCAACCTTATCACCATGACATGATTTTCTATATCTCTAGTTAAAGAGGATTTTGTTGATGATATTTGTTGAACAATCAATGATGTGCTTATTTATATAGAATTATAAGTGGTAGTTGGGTATGCAGTGGTTATTCCATGAATGAATTTTTCCATGTGCTGTAATTTAGGGATGGTGTTGTGTGATTATCAACTTATCTAGTAAATAAATTCATTGATGGTCATTTTTCTAGAGGTTATGATTATTTTTCTTTACAGTGAGGTTTTATAATTTATTTTTCTCCATTGTGTTTTTTCATGTCACATTCCTCAATTAACATTCATCTATATGGTTTAAATAATTTGGTTTTTGTTATATATATCTTATAGAGAGATATTTCATGACTATGTCCTAATTACCAATACGACCCCTGGTTAGGTTGTTAGAAGATCATAGGATCACCCCTTACTCACCAGATGATAGAATACAAATCACAGGGGTAATATTACATTGGTGGGTATTAATTTATCTAATAGAAATAATGGAAATTAAATTATACTTATTAAAATATTATATCATTTCCTTAAGTGTTTAAAGAAAACCAAAAAACAATCGTATATATCAACAATTAATGTACCTGTATATAAACCCTAGTAAAAATTATGAGACACAATTGTTATACAAAATATGCATACAAATCAGATGAAAACATATTTTATTTAATTTAAAAAAATAATGTGAAATAAAAAAATTTTGTTTACTGAAATAAAATACTATAATCATATTCATTGGATAATATTTGAAAGTAATTGTTTATGTAATCACTATTTTACTAAATAAGAGAAATCCATCCAAATCTAATATACACATCCACCATGAAATCTAATATAATCTACCCATGATTTGAAATCTAGTGCCACCCATGACTAGTTAATCTATTACTACTAACCCGCTAACAAACTAATAGATAATATGAATATAAATCTTAATCACCATTGAGGTCTTTATACAAGCTCTTCACATATAAACACTCAATTGGGTACCGATGATTATCCATAACTCAGTAGTGATTAACAAAATATATACATGAATATCTTTTTCATTTATAAAAACATATTCTCAAATTATTCATAAAAACATAATAATATAATAGGTCAATATTAAATATGTTCATAGAGTAAAATTTAATATATCAAATAATGCCATATACCAATAGGGTCTAAATCTATCACACCCCTTTCCCGATTTACACATACTTGAAGAAAAAACACCAATCAAAACCCAATATTAGGATTCACTACTAATAATTAATAAACTACACTTGTTCAATTATGAAACCCCACAAATGATTAGATGATTAAAAACAATTATGTATCCAAACTATCCATAATGAGTATATAAGTAGTCATTGAAATTCAAGGCAATACTATATCTCATCCTAATGAAATCTGGAATGAGATAATGTAGTTGGGGAATTATATTCTCATCCTATAACATCTCATTAAAAGAATTTTAGTATTTTTCATCCTCTTTTCATGATTTCTTCTTTAATTGTGTGAATATTGGGACCCCAACGATGGAGGGAAATTATTTTTCAATGTTTATAAATGTTTGGGGATGTGTGTTTGTTTGAATTAATTAAAAATGGGTATAAATGTGTTAATGTAATTGTGGGGATCTCCCTGAGTATTGATAATGAGTGATTTGGTCTAGATTTGTATGATGATTTTCTTGTTATTAATGCCTTCTGTGAAAATATGTATCTTGTAATGGGAATATATGACATCTAATCTTGGTAGGGAAGATGTTGTGATCTTGGTAATTATCATAAATGGATTACACACTTTGTAGAAGTTACACATTATGTAAAAAATTAAACTTACGTTCTTAAAAATCTGATGTGTTTTAAGATTAAGTTATCAACATGGAATAATAAATCTGTAAAGGGATTATACACCATGTAATTATCATGATAATGTATTTTTGTGAGACACACAATTTATATTTAAATTTATTTATCCATATATAATTTGAATCCCATCTTATAATTATTAACTGATAGTTTTTGGTGTCTCTATTCAATAAATATTAATTAATTCAGTGATTGATTATACTTGTGTTTGTTTTCGTTCTCTATGTGAGTGATCCTTTTGGATTCTCTAATACATTGATCACGGTAGCTCTGTTACATTGGGTAATCAGATTTGTGGACCCATGGTGTTGTTTGTTCTTATTTCCTTCTAGATATATTGTAAAATATTTCTCTCAGTTACACTCTTATGTTGGTTCTTGTGGGTGGGTTTACGTTCTTGATGTATGTGTTTTTTCCTCTCCTGTACAAAACCATTTCATATATTGAACAAATTTTATGATGTTTTTGTTTATTCATTGGCCTATATTATTATTTATCATTCCTCTTTGTCGATGGCTTCAGTTGTGGGAATGTGAAACTCATGATATGAGGTACATTCTTCTACCTATAGCCTATGTTGGTAAACTATATTTATCCTATTTATATGAAAAAATTAATTAAATTAAAATTAATGATAGGACTCATTGATTTTTGTACATGTATAATTGTGTTTCCATTAATGATTCCTCCCCTTAGTTTTGGTAAATGTAAAGGGTTTTAAAACATTATGAATGGCTATGTAAAATGATTTTCAATTAATGATTTGATAAAAATGGTTTGTTGAGTTTATTTTGATAATATATTAGATGGAAAACCACATAACATATGTGGAATGGTTATTAATATTCCATGTCCACTGATAATGTCAGTTTATTTCCATAGGGGTCTTTCAGGTTCTCTATATGTATATTACACTAGAGACATGATATACTATATTGACATGGTTAACATTCAAGGTTGATCCTATACTAATTAGGATTTATGTATATATATATATATGGGTTACATGCACACATGATTTTCTATATGGGGGTATGATTGTCTCCTCACAATACAAATTTATGGTTATCACTAGTAAGATGTTATATGTCCTTCATAGATGATTTGTACTTATACAGTTTTTATATAATGTTTTGTAATGATTATATAAATTTCATATGAGACATGATACATGAAAATATTCAATTTGACATTAGATTTTTACAATGATAAATGGGAATTAAATGATCTAATACAGATTTACTACATTATTTGTAAAGGTGGTAAAAGGGGAAATGAAATTTTTTTAAATGATTCTGAGATAAAACTTTTAAACCTATTTTCATACCATATCTTAAATAACATTTTTCAATGCATGGATTGTTTTTCAGAGACATGATATGGAAAATCATTGTGTGATCATATTGACCATTATCTTATATAATGTATAAACATTAAATGGTCATAGACCTTGTTATTTCTTTCGACATCGAGATAGTAAATAATTCATGGTGAGGTGTTGATTATTTCTATCAGTTGTGTTGGTTAGATATTAGGTAGATGGTGTGTGTCTCCCAAACCACCACATTGAATATCCAATTTCTCAATTTTAACGATCCTATGAAGTTGGACATATACATGGATATTGTTTCTGATTTTTTATCATTTCGGTATTTATTTTTCATTTTATTTAGGTCATATCTTTATCATTTAATATGTTTTATTGGTTGTATCAATATATACCATGTTTTTTTCATCCGGTTAGGTGAAATTATTTCCTACATTTTTTGATCAGTTTACCGTGTTCTTGTTTCCATTTTATGGGGATCTAGTTTCTCTTTTAGGTATGTGGGAGATTGGGGTAGGTACGAGTCTAAGTGGGTATTTGGGTTCATCAATGTTTGGCATCTTAATAACTTTATCAATAAGAGTCATTTTCATGGGACATTTGGAATACTAGAGAGTGGATACTAAACACATGAGAGGCATATTTTAGTTAGTATATTTCTATCTGTTACTATTATGTAACTCAAATTACCATGGGATTTTGGGATGTGTGTATCGTGATTTTATTTTTTTGTTTTAAAACCAATTTTTTATTATGGTTTCAAAATTTTGAGATCATATTTCTATTTTTTAGGATCCCTTATTTTGTTTTAGTGTATAACATTATGCCTTCAAGAGGCATTCCATGAGGTCATCATGATGTTTTAAATGATTCTCTATTAGGGAATGAGTGTCTTGGTCAAAATCATACCGAGTATATTGCACAGGAACTTATTGTTGTTGACCATAAGTTTCCACAATTTCGAAAACATTGGGAGGTGGATGATAAACTAGTGAAGATAGATCAAATATTTTTCTTCTTAGATATATATCATTGTATGATGTTAAACTAGGCGACGTTAAAACTTAAGGGTCTCATCAAGAGGTGGTTGGATTCTATGATATAGGATGATAGACTCATGGGATTGTATTAGAATGGTTTCAAGACTCTCATCATCAAGTATTTTTGTCTACAATCGCTAATGATGGAGAAGAATATAACGTACCTTTTTTGAATCATGGATTGTATTATGTGCCAGAATAAAAAAATCAGTTTATCAAGATGGTTCTTTTTACAAAAGAGGGTGTAAATAATGACCAGATAGAATCTCAAAAGTACATGTATGGTTAGAAACTATACATTAGATCCCCATTTTTATTACAAATAACTCAACCATTGTAATGATGGAGGATTGGGAAATAAATTTCAATTGAATATGGTAGGAAATGATGGATATTATGCCTCTTATATTTCACCATGTAGAAGCTTTAGTGGATCACTAGGGTAGAAGAGGATTTAAGAGGATCATCAAAAAATAATCATAGGTTCTTATCGACAACATACCTCTTTAGAACCTCCATATGTAGCTAGTGGTGTTCCATTCACATTCTATCATTGTTGAAATACTGGTCACACATGATTTTCTTATCCTCCATCTACAATGATTTGTAACATATGTGGATATTATCATCATCTTTAACTTTTTTAAGGCTATGTATATTCCTAAATATTTTTATGGATCTTTGGATCTAATAGTAACATCTTCGCAGCTAGAATCTGCATATACTGTAAGTCCCTAGCCACATGGGACAGGAGTAAATCTCATTCATGAAATAGATTTGTTTGAAATGGGGGTATACGAGGGTCTAATAAAAACCTGATGTACAATATTTATTAAATAATAAATAGCTATTTTTTATTTTGATACAAGTACTTCATAGAAGTTTATATCTATTATTTGTTTATATGATTAATATTCAAAAGAAAATCATGACTTTTTCTTTGGAGTTTGATACACGTTTTGTTATGAGGAAATAACATCCGTTTATTTTTTCTTTCTTATACGTTATTGATAGATAATGTGGTAATAGTTTTTGATATTTTGGTTCTTTATATGTTTTCTTATGACCATATAAATATAATGGATTTTATTTTATTTGACCAAGCTAAGGTTTATTTTCATCATTGGCGTGTCTAACTTCTTATAGCTAATGGGATTTGAAGTCTATTTTATGGAGACTCAAATCCAAGGTTTGGTTGAACATGGCCTTCTCTCCAATGCTCATGAGTTTTTTTATTATATAGATGTTTTAGCCAATGAAACTTCTCATACTATTGATTTTACCACCTTTAATGGGACACTCCTCACATGTTAACTAAAATATTATTGGGTCTTCCTTTAGAGGGAGACATAGAGTTTGTGATTGATCTAATTCCATGGACACACCTAATATCGATACCTTCGAATACTATTAAACAAATAGATTAAAAATGGTCTCATGATTTAGTTAGATGATATGTTGATGATTTATTTCATTCTTGTGAGTTTTTTTATGTAGCCAACCCTATTTATATTTTCCAAGAATGTAGACTTTTCATTATGACTATGGGTGAACTACTAGAAGTTAAAATGGGTAACAATTTTCAAAAAAGTATCATTTTCATTATGTGGATGATTTGTTTCATAATTTAATGGAAGAAAAGAGGTTTCCAAATATTTATCTTCAATAAAGTCATCATTTTCTCCGGTTCTGGGAGAGTGGTACACTAAAGACATATTTCATGAGAAGTTATGGCCATTATGATTATATTTTGATGTCATTTTTATAATTTAAACTCCTTCATTTTTCATGGAAATGGTCAATCATATATTCCAATAGTATTTAAAAAATTATAATATATTTCTCATAGATTATATTTTATTTTAATTGATATCCAAGAATTATCATGACTACCGTAAGAGTTTTGGTTCTGAAGTCTTTAGGTGTCACTATTTTTATGGAATATGTTATAAATTCTTTTTTGATACATTAGGTAAGGTTCATAGGGAACATTATTTACAATCATGGTGTATGATTTGATCCTAACAAGGGAATGAATGATTTTTCATTGGAAGAAATATGGAATTTCTTCAATATTTAACGCTTCATTAGGATTTCGTGATATGATCGATATATTGTCAAGGAGTTTTCGAATTCGGTGTCACCTTTGACATTCCTTAGTAAAGAATGGGTAAAAATTACATGGGATGCAAATTTTTAGCCTTCTTCTAATGAGTTTAAATGATTTATGATATTTTATACTATATTGAACATACACTATCTTGGTATGTTGTATTTTTTATTTTAGGATTTTATTGTTAGTTTGGGTTTCATGATTATGCATGATGATCATGGTGTATCTATTGGATTTCATTAGCTTATAACTCATGAGAGGAATTACTAAAATCATATTTTAGATAATTTTATAGTTATTAATGAACATATGTGTTGGAAATATTATATTTTATAGGAGAGGATCCATTTTATTTCACACAACAAGAGTTTGATCTATATATTTTCATAATAGGTTGTGAATCTTAGTCTAAGGTAAACCATAGGATACCTACTGATGGTTGATATTGAAAGCCCCATCACAGCAGGGGAGGAGAATGCCATTTCAATTTTTGTTAGATGATACAAATAATCACATGTAGTTTTGGATTCAAAGGAGTAGTGGGACCTAATGGAAATTTTTTCCTAGTTACATCTGGATTCTCATGAGGTTATTTAAGGCGTGGATCTAACTACTGTTTAGATATCCTCATAAATTCTATTATCAATTATATTGGGTTAACAACCACCTAAAGGGTTCATATAATTCCAAGAAACCCAATATTTAGGGGATATTGTTTTTAGTTTCTCTCACTCTAATGATGGTATTACAATTTTTTGGGATCAGTTTTTCATTCTACCATATTTTCAGAGTTCTGTTTTTTAATTTTCATATCTGATAATGGATTATCCAGTCAAGACCTAACATGATTTATTTTAATATTATATGGTAGTTCTGGTGGCTGGTATAAATGTTAGAATTATGGATTATGTTTCTCACTATTATACATTCCAAAAGATCAGGAAAATTTATATGAAACCTTCTGATTTTCATTATCCTCTTTGTGTTCTGATTTTGAAGTAGGACAAGGTATCCATAGAATTTTTTGTTGTATTGTCACATAATTCCCATTGATAAATGTTATCAATATTGTGATTAACATATTGTTTATGTAATTTAATTTAATTATAATTAAATACACCACAAATATTGATGATCTTTGTAACACGCAAACCATTAACGGTACGCTTCTCTTTGAATAATACAATAGCATATGTTGTACGCAACATCGACTTCAAACACACCACAAACAATCAAACTAGCCATTATGAATAATAATACCCACTTTTGGAAATTTTATATATTTTATCTTTCAAAATGGATATAAGGCCCCAGCCTTAAACCTTACTTAATATTTAATTAAATTAGTAATTCATGTTGAGGATCTTTTCAGGTTTACAGTTTTAGAGAATTAGAACATAACTATTACATCTCAAAATATTACAATGTAGTCACTTCTACTAAGTTTCCATAATAAAAAATCTTAAAGAGAAACATGTCTAGTTCCATGTTTTATATAGCATGACATTCCCTTGATCCCATCCTTGACCTTATTCCACATTACGTCCTGAGAAAAACATTTCAAAAAAACTTGGGGTGAGCATAAAAAGCTCAGTAAGGGATACAGAAAGAATGAAAACTGTTAGTTTTTCAAACATCAAGTAAAACATGTATACTCTATCAATGTAATACCTTCACCTTCATGAAGTAGTAAAAAATCTTCACTGAATAAAGTATCATTACTTACCTTTTTGTAACCAAAGTATTACCATAAAATCCATAAAAAGAACACATAACATTTATAAAGGTAACTTGGGACATAAACATACTTAAGTGGAATAACCATACGGTCCACTTCCACACATATCACTTAATGGAATAGCCATACGGCCAATTTCCATACATACTTAATGGAATAGCCATACGGCCGACTTCCATACCCAATGCATTGGAGGTTATAATGTAACCACCCGTCCTGGTATTCACGGCACCACCCGTCATATGGTTTATAACGTAACCACCCGTTAAAATGTCCAAGTACCAATATAAAATCATAAAATATAAAACCAATATAAAGGAATGATAACATTTCCACATTTCAAAAACAATATATCATAATAGAATCCTTTATCAAAACCATTTTCAATACCAAAATACATAAAAGATTATATGGTATTTATTTTATTATAAAAACATTACGGCTTGTTGAGGAAGCCAAAGACCAAATAATACTCGCGGTGGCGGAAAAGGTCGTTGTCGCCGCGTACGTTAAAAGAAACATTTCTTTTTGTCGTTTTGTAAAACGCTTCATAGAAAAAGATTCCTTTTGTATAAAAGTAAAAGTCAAAGGGGTTTATACACCGTATAAAATAAAGTTGTGTATAAAACGAAATATGCCTCAATGAAAGGAGATTGAGACGAAGTCCCTTACCTCGGGTCCGACTTGACTCGATCGTTCATTAACGTCCTGAATAATAAACTTGAGTTAATTTATACCTTATTAAGAACCTTTTTAAAGTTCATTATTCCTTTTATATCACTTATTGCCATGTTATAAACATTATGTAACTATTTAAGTTAATAATGTTTGTTTTGTCAATATTTGGTTCTTAAGTCGAAAGTGGACTTCTTACAATTACATATTGTTCGTGTGGTCAAAAGTTCTTTATATCCAGAATGAAATTCCTGATTTGGATATCATATATATCATATATATCCAGAATATACATGTATTTATAATATTACATATTCATTTAGAGGTATGAAATGAAATTCACCGTTCATGGACACGGTAAGCCATACGTACGCATGAACGCTACTTTCATTTCATTGTCATATTAATGGAATTAAAACTAAATGAGAGGTATGTATATTTTAATTCCAGAATTATATTCATCATTTAGATATATCATTAATTATATATATCCATTATATACATGTATTTTTAATAGTACATTACATTTGGGGATAAGAAATGAAATGCACCGTTCATGGAGACGGTAAGTCGTACGTACGCATGAACGCTACTTTCATTTCTATCTCATACTTTAATGGAAAGAAATAACAATGATATAGAGGTATATTATAATTCCAGTATAACATCATATATAATAACTTTAAATCCATCCTTTACACGTCCCACATATGGCATTAACGAATCACATCACTTTGAGGGGGTGGTAGTCCGCACTTCCTTAAATGAGGATATCGTGTTTACCCATAATGGAAACCATAAAGGTATGCCCAAAATGAAAAATACAGAAGCTTAAATAAAAAATAACCATATTATATATCATATATAAAAATATTGACATCATAATGGCCACCTTTGAAGGTGTTAAATGATTATTGAACAATCATCGTTTCGGGAGGCAGAATTTCGCCATCCACGGAAACCGTATGTTCTTTAACCATTTGATGTAGTTGTGTGAGAGTGTAGCTCGAATAAATCTTATAAAAATATCCTAGTATATTTAATATTCTAGTGTTGTTACAAAAGAAGTAAATAAAAAGAGTTTAGAGGGTTGGAGAAGCAAAATAAAACAAATGAACAAGAGAGAATGAATTACCTTTAAAAGTGTAACTCCTTTGGATTTGAGCCTAAAGGCTTCCTTTGAAAGGATTCTGCCCAAAAGGGATTTCTATAGGATTAGGAGAGGGATGTGGAGAGAGTAAATGGGCAGGGGTTGGCCGAGCCAAAGGCTTGAGGAGTGTGTGAAATGAGGTAGAGGTGGGGGCCTTTTATAAGAGGAGAGGAGGGGCACTTTTGGAAAGTAAAGAAATATTACTTTATTTGAAAATGAGTTTCGGTTTTAAAAGGTCACACATTGATATAATTAGTGGATAAGGTGATAAGGGTTCGAAATCCACTCATCCAATTGGTTTTGGACATGTGTAGTTCATAGATTTTACATTATCTTTTCATGTTATTTAAATCGTCAAATAATGATGTCATCGCTGCATCATTATTATGTCATAAATAATTTAATTTATTTAATGTCTAAAAATTATAAAAAAATAATATGATGTAGGAAATATTTTTAGCTTTCCAATGACTATTTATAATAAAAATTCTAATCTTTATAACCCCATGTAAAAATTGGTTTTGTAAAACATGTTATGTTTGTGTCATTTTTACTTTTACATTAAATAAAAAGTTATTTATGTCATTTCCCAACCAAAGTGTCTCCATGGGCTCCCCAAGTTGACCCATGGCTTTTATAGGTCTTCCATGACACAACCAATGAGGGTAGGACATGTGTCAAGCTCATCTTATTTTATTAAAGCATTATTTTTACCTTAAACTACACTAATTACCACTAATCGCGATTAAGAACTTAATAAGTTACTATTCACCAAAAAATTATTATAATCTCATTGAACCACATTTTACATCTTAATTACAACCATGTATGTCGGATTTTTGAAATTCAAAACACAATGATGGCAAAATTTCATTTAAACGGAAAGTCAGTCTTTATAAGTACCACTTAGTGGTTTCACTATTCATCAAAAATTGAAGTTTTTCCGAAAATTACCAAAAATTCACCCTAAGCTATATTTGATATTAAGAATTCAAAAATGAAGTCAATTTTACAAAATTCAAAACATATAAGTCAAATTAATTAATTTAATAATTAATTCCCGCTGTCATGACAAATAGCGTGTTTTTGTGAAACAATAAGTATCAAAAGATTGACACTAGTTTAAGTCCGATTTCAAAGTGAAATTAACTCCAACAACCACTATTGGATTTAATGGTAAAAATATTTTCTAATTTCACTTTAAAACCAATTCAAAAGATAATCTAATCATATAAATAAATTAGATTAAAAAGAGGTTTTGAATTAAAATGCAACATTTTACAATATTCATTAAAAAATGAAGTTTATCAGAAAGATACCAAAATTTTACACAAAGTAAATTTTGATGTCCCGATTCATAATAAGAGTTTTATTTGGTCCAAAAGAATGTTTAAGAGTGAAAAAAACTATATTTAATGATGGTTCAACATCAAAAGTTGATAAGTGAACCTTTAGTGAAAAACTAGGGCATATACACCTAAAATTGATTTCTATCCGTATTTTAAGCCTCTATCCTTTATTGGATAAATGTAAAAACATTTAAAAACATATATAATAATATTTTAGTTATTTCTATCCCTTCCCGCCAGTACAACGGCTACTCGTTAACTAACATTTAAAATAATATTATTTTATTACTTGTGTGCAACATAAGTTTTAAAAGAAACTCATCGTTGCGTACCGAGTACGCTATCGAACGTAGAAACCCCTTTTAATTAAAATTAATATTTAATTCGTAAATATTAATAAATATGAAAATTCTTTATTCTTTATTTACCTGGGATGTTACATCCTTCCCCCCTTTTGGGAATTGCGTCCTCATAATTTTATTCACTTATCAAAATAAGTAGGGGTATTTATCCCTCATAGCATTTTCAGATTCCCACGTTGCCTCTTCAGTCACATGGTTTTTCCACAAAACCTTTACATGATGAATCACCTTATTCCGTAACACCTGCTCCCTGTGGTCAAGAATCTGGACTGGTTGTTCTTCATAAGATAGGTTCTCTTCCAGCTGAACTACCTCTGGACTCAAAACATGATATGGATCTGGCATATACTTTCTCAACATTGAAACATGAAAAACATTGTGTACCTGAGATAAACTCGGAGGTAAAGACACTCGGTATGCAACTGATCCAACTCTCTCCAGAATTTCATATGGTCCAATAAACCTTGGACTCAGATTTCCTTTCTTACCAAATCTCATCACACTTTTCCAAGGAGAAACCTTGAGAAAAACATGATCACCTACCTCGAAAGATAGATCCTTCCTCCGGTTATCCGCATAACTCTTATGCCTGCTCTGAGCTATTCTCAGGTGCTTCTGAATCAACTGAACTTTTTCTGCCATCTCTTCTACCAATTCTAGTCCCTTCAACTTCCTTTCACCCACTTCATTCCAAAATGCTGGAGTTCGACACCTCTTCCCATATAATGCCTCAAATGGTGCCATCTGTATACTGGAATGAAAATTGTTATTATAAGAAAACTCAACCAAAGAAAGATGTTGGTCCCAACTTCCCTGATAATCCATAGAACACGCTCGTAGAATATCCTCCAATGTCTGGATTGTTCGTTCTGACTGCCCATCTGATTGAGGATGAAAATCTGTACTAAAATTTAATTCAGTACCCAACGACTTCTGAAGGCCTTTCCAAAAGTTAGAAGTAAACCTGGGATCACGATCCGATACAATGGAGAGAGGAACTCCATGTAACCTGACTATCTCTTTAAGATACAAACGGTAAAGTTGATCTAGATAGAAAGTATCTCGTATAGAAAGGAAATGAGCAGATTTGGTCAAGCGATCAACAATAACCCAGATTGCATTATTACCTCGAGATGTCTTCGGTAATCCCACAACAAAGTCCATGGATATATTCTCCCATTTCCACTCTAGCACTGGTAAAGGCCGAAGCATCCCTTTCGGTAACTGCCGCTCTGCTTTAACCTATTGACATGTCAAACACTTCACAGTAAAATCAGCAATATCTCTTTTCATTCCATCCCACCAATAATACTCCCGCAGATCTCTGTACATCATAGTACTGCCAGGATGAACTGAAAACGGGGAACTATGAGCCTCACATAACAACTCATTCTTCAACTGTGAATCACAAGGCACACATAACCTCTTCCCAAACCTCAAAACACAAACACAAACTTATCCCAGAACTCATGGAAAATTTTATTCATAAGGTCCATGAATACAGCAGGTGCTTTGGTTAACCCAAAAGGCATAACTACAAATTCATAATGGCCATATCTAGTACGAAACGCAGTCTTCGGAATGTCTGCTTCGTTTACTTTCAACTGATGGTACCACGACCTCAAGTCAATCTTCGAAAAATACTGAGCTCCCTGGAGCTGATACCACTTCATTCGATGGCCCAACATCTGCTGAAGTTGTTGCAAATGAGTTCACCACCCCTTTCTTCTTGTAGTCTTGATGCATTACCCCAGTTGAGTTCTTCTTTGGACACTCGTTTGCATAATGACCCATTTTATTACACTTAAAACATCTTACCATTGGCTTTTAATTTCCTTCTTGATCATCTTCCTTACAGTTACGAGCAATATGACCAGACTTACCACACTAAAAGCACTTACCAGACTTGGATAAACATTCTCCAGGATGCATTTTACCACACTTCTCACAGGACGGATATTTGGTTTTCTTACCTCCTTGCTTCTTTGATGAATTCTTCCCCTTTTCCTGCCAACTAGACCTCTTATTCTGTTTTTTGTCATAGAACACCTGATCATTGGCAAACTCCATTTCCACCTTCTCCGCACATCGAACAAGTTTTTCATAACTTTTTAACTCACGAGAAGCTAAATCCCTTCGATACATTGTCTTTAACCCTGAGTAAAAACGGTTTATTTTACTATCAAGATATCGTATGATGTTTGGAGCATACCTTGCCAATTGAGTGAACTTTTCTTCATAAGCAGCCACTGAATCATCTGCATGCCTCAATTCTAGGAAATGTTTTTCCATCCTAAGACGAACCACCTTAGGAAAATATTTCTCAAGAAACATACCTTTGAATTCGTCCCAGTGAAGATCCTCAATCTCATCACTATCCCTTATATTTTTCACCATCTACCACCACTAATCAGCTTCACCTTCAAAACGGTAAACAGAAAGACTAACCTTTTGATGTTCTGAACACCCCATGACATCAAAAATCTTCTCCAGTGATTTAATCCACCCTTCAGCTTGAACAGGGTCAGATGATCCTCTGAATGATGGGGGATGTTGCCTCATGAAATGTTCCACCACTGACATGTTCCTCTGCGGTTGATCTGGCTGATCTCGTGCATGGATACCACCACCATTTATAGCCTGATTCAACTGTGCCATCACTGCAACAAACTGTTCAGTTCCGATTCCGACCATCTCAGGTTGCTGATTTGGAAGGTTATCTTCCTCCTGATGTCGTCCCAACATAGCTGCTTTGTTTCCTCTGTGGAAAACCATTCTGAACACATAAATATCTTAGGCGAAGCAACATGGTAATCCGTAAATGCTATATCATTTCAATCATATTATAATTTAACACTTTTCTAACTCCTAAAGTTGTCTAAACCGACCTCTGATACCAACTATAAGGCCCTAACCTTAAACCTTACTTAATATTGAATTAAATTAATAATTCATGTTGAGGATATTTTCAGGTTTAGAGTTTTAGAGAATTAGAACATAACTATTACATCTCAAAAGATTACAATGTAGTCACTTCTACTAAGTTTCCATAAAAAAACCCTTAAAAAGAAACATGTCTAGTTCCATGTTTTATATAGCATGACATTCCCTTGATCCCATCCTTGACCTTATTCCACATTACGTCCTGTGAAAAACATTTCAAAAAAAACTTGGGGGAGCATAAAAAGCTCGGTAAGGGATACAGAAAGAATGAAAACTGTTAGTTTTTCAAACATCAAGTAAACCATGTATACTCTATCAAAGTAATACCTTCACCTTCATGAAGTAGTAAAAAATCTTCACTGAATAAAGTATCATTACATACCTTTTTGTAACCAAAGGATTACCATAAAATCCATAAAAAGAACACATAACATTTATAAAGGTAACTTGAGACAAAAACATACTTAAGTGGAATAACCATACGGTCCACTTCTGCACATATCACTTAATGGAATAGCCATACGGCCAATTTCCAGACATACTTAATAGAATAGCCATACGACCGACTTCCATACCCAATAAATTGGAGGTTATAACGTAACCACCCGTCCTGGTATTCACGGCACCACCCGTCATATGGTTTATAACGTAAC
The DNA here is from genome assembly GCA_963277665.1 of Viscum album. NCBI lineage: Eukaryota > Viridiplantae > Streptophyta > Magnoliopsida > Santalales > Viscaceae > Viscum > Viscum album. The sequence continues at coordinate 605,816,877 of OY728129.1, read as the reverse complement.
CACCCGTTAAAATGTCCAAGTACCAATATAAAATCATAAAATATAAAACCAATATAAAGGAATGATAACATTTCCACATTTCAATCACAATATATCATAATAGAATCCTTTATCAAAACCATTTTCAATACCAAAATACATAAAAGAGTATATGGTATTTATTTTATTTTAAAAACATTACGGCTTGTTGAGGAAGCCAAAGACCAAATAATACTCGCGGTGGCGGAAAAGGTCGTTGTCGCCGCGTACGTTAAAAGAAACATTTCTTTTTTTTTTTTTGTAAAATGCTTCATAGAAAAAGATTCCTTTTGTATAAAAGTGAAATTTAAAGGGGTTTATACACCTTATAAAAGAAAGATGTGTATAAAACAAAATATGCCTCAATGAAAGGAGATTGAGACGAAGTCCCTTACCTCGGGTCCGACTTGACTCGATCGTTCTTTAACGTCCTGAATAATAAACTTGAGTTAATTTATACTTGATTAAGAACCTTTTTAAAGTTCATTATTCCTTTTATATCACTTATTTCCATGTTATAAACATTATGTAACTATTTAAGTTAATAATGTTTGTTTTGTCAATATTTGGTTCTTAAGTCGAAAGTGGACTTCTTACAATTACATGTTGTTCGTGTGGTCAAAGGTTCTTTATATCCAGAATGAAATTCCTGATTTGGATATAATATATATCATATATATCCAGCATATACATGTATTTATAATATTACATAATCATTTAGAGGTAAGAAATGAAATGCACCGTTCATGGAGACGGTAAGCCGTACGTACGCATGAACGCTACTTTCATTTATTTGTCATATTAATGGAATTAAAACTAAATGAGAGGTATGTATATTTTAATTCCAAAATTATATTCATCATTTAGATATATCATTAATTATATATATCCATTATATACATGTACTTTTAATAGTACATTACATTGGAGGAATAAGAAATGAAATGCACCGTTCATGGAGACGGTAAGCCGTACGTACGCATGAACGCTACTTTCATTTCTATATAATACTTTAATGGAAAGAAATAATAATGATATATAGGTATATTATAATTCCAGTATAACATCATATATAATAACTTTAAATCCATTCTTTACACGTCCCACATATGGCATTAACGAATCACATCACTTTGAGGGGGCGGTAGTCCGCACTTCCTTAAATGAAGATATCGTGTTTACCCATAATGGAAACCATAAAGGAATTCCCAAAATGAAAAATACATAAGCTTAAAGAAAAATTAAACATATTATATATCATATATAAAAATAGTGAAATCATAATGTCCACCTTTGAAGGTGTTAAATGAGTATTGAACAATCATCGTTTCGGGAGGCAGAATTTCGCCATCCACGGAAACCGTATGTTCTTTAACCATTTGATGTAGTTGTGTGAGAGTTTATCTCGAATAAATCTTATAAAAACATCCTAGTATATTGAAGATACTAGTGTTGTTACAAAATAAGTAAATAAAAATATTTTAGAGGGTTGGAGAAGCAAAATAAAACAAATGAACAAGAGAGAATGAATTACCTTTAAAAGTGTAACTCTTTTGGATTTGAGCCTAAAGGCTTCCTTTGAAAGGATTCTGCCCAAAGGGGATTTCTCTAGTATGAGGATAGGGATGTGTAGATAGTAAATGGGCAGGGGTTGGCCGAGCCAAAGGCTTGAGGAGTGTGTGAAATGAGGTAGAGGTGGGGGCCTTTTATAAGAGGAGAGGAGGGGCACTTTTGGAACGTAAAGAAATATTACTTTATTTGAAAATGACTTTCGGTTTTAAAAGGTCCCACATTGATATAATTCGTGGATAAGGTGATAAGGGTTCTAAATCCACTCATCCAATTGGTTTTGTACCTGTGTAGTTCATAGATTTTACATTATCTTTCCATTTTATTTAAATCGTCAAATAATGATGTCATCGCTGCATCATTATTATGTCATAAATAATTTAATTTATTTAATATCTAAAAATTACAAACAAAATACTATGATGTAGGAAATCTTTTTATCTTTCCAATTAATATTTATAATCAAAAATCTGATCATTATAACCCCATGTAAAAAATGTTTTTGTAAAACATATTATGTTTGTGTCATTTTTACGTTTACATTAAATAAAATGTTATTTATGTCATTTCCCAACCAATTTATCTCCATGCGGTCCCCAAGTTGACCCATGGCTTGTCTTGGCCGGCCATGACACAACCAATGAGGGTAGGACATGTGTCAAGCTCATCTTATTTTATTAAAGCATTATTTTTACCTTAAACTACACTAATTACCACTAATCACGATTAAGAACTTAATAAGTTACTATTCACCAAAAAATTATTATAATCTCATTGAACCACATTTTACTTCTTAATGACAACCATGTATGTCGGATTTTTTAAATTAAAAACACAATGATGGCAAAATTTCATTTAAACAGAAAGTCAGTCTTTATAAGTACCACTTAGTGGTTTCACTATTCATCAAAAATTGAAGTTTTTCAGAAAATTACCCAAAATTCACCCTAAGCTATATTTGATATTACGAATTCAAAAATGAAGTCCATTTTACAAAATTCAGAACATATAAGTCAAATTAATTGTTGGAATCACCTGTTTTGATAATCCCAAAATCATGTTTAAACATTAATTATGATGTATTAAACCTTTGCATTAATCTTATTATTCTATGTTTAAACGTATTTTATTCTAAACAGTTCATATTCTTACTCTCATAACTTTACTGTAACAGCTTACAGTAGTATTTACATAAGTTTGGTATTGTTAGCTAACAGTCAGAGCTTTCTTTTCAAAGTCACAGTTACAGTTAACTGTCACCTTAAGTTACTGTTGCAATAAGTTCACAGTTACAAGGTTACAGTCGAAGACTAATACAAGCTTACAGTTACGAGTCCACTGCTATCTATTGTCAAAGCTCACAGACGAAGGTCACAGTTACAAGACTTCTGCTCAAAGTTTTCTCTGCTCAAGTTCACAGACGAACAAGTCTACAGTTGGAACAAGTTCACAGTCGAACAAGCCTACAGTCATAAGCCTACAGTCAAGGTTACAGTTAGACAGCTTCTGTCGACTAAGTCTACTGATGATCGAAGTCTACAGTTGACAAAGGTTACAGTTCTACAAATTTGATGTTACAAGTCTACAGTTAGAAAGGCTACAGTTACATGGAGTAAAAGCTACCATTGCAAGCCTACAGACAGCAAGCCCTTTGTTGAAGTCAGCAGTCAGAAGGAAGTCCACAGTTGGAAGACCACAGTTGAAGTCAACAGTGACATACATTCTCGACTCACTGTTTTAATTTCTTTATTTCCTACATTTAATCTATCTAACGGTCATATCATACATTTTGATGATTTTTAAAATATCTGATAAAGGTTGTCAGATGTCAGGAACCCGTACCTCGTACCTGCTGAAAAGAAATCTTTTCTGTCCCCTGTCGGGAGTTAAATACGAGAAGACTACGCTGCCCAAAAAAAAGGAATGAATGCGAATGCGAACCAGAGAAGTGCGTGGTGGACGAAATATACCAGAAACACAAGAAGATAAAAACGAGTTCCATCAAGAACATAGAGAAGCATATAGACAATCAAGTATACTCGAGAAGTGTTCTGTGCATACAAGAAGAACCCTGAAGAACTTCATCGACTACATTCTCACTACCTGTGAACCTGGAGCATACGACACTCTGTTTCTCAGACAGAAACGAGAACAGGACTCAAATTCTCTTCTGATAGAATACAAGAGCTACACTGAGATCACCAGAACCACTTCTAAACTCTACATCTCTTGTTCTGTGATTTATTCTACATTTTGAGCAGTGTGTGTTATCTGCACACATTGACTCCTGTACTTTCACTGGAGGATCTGTAAATCCTCAGCAAATCTTTTTGCACCCCATTTCCCACTGTGGATAGTGGTAGAGGTCTTGTGACCTGGACAGCTTGCTGCTGTTGTTTGTTTTCCCACGAAGAACTGTGGTAGAGGTCTTGTGACCTGGACAGTGTGTTCACTGTTGTTAACCCCGATCCAGGGTGTGGATCATTTTATATAAAATTTTGAGAGGACTAAGTCTCGGCTTGAGACTGAACCTCTTGGTTAATTCTGTGTGTTTATAGTTATACTCTATATCCATACTATACATATTTATTTCTTATTCCGCTGCTATTACTTTGAAATATAATCTGTCTTCAAAGCTACTTTGATAATTAAATTCGCAAGTGTTTATATTTGTTATAAATCAGTAAGTTAGTTTCAAAAGTTAATTTAATTATAAGATTACGTTAACTGAGAATTAATCAATCTTTGAGAAACTAATTGAACCTTTATAATCTATATAAATTCACTAAAGTTTAATTTGTTTTTGAAATTGGGGGATTTTAATAGAAATTGTTTTTAACAGAAATTTTAATTGGAACTCAATTCACCCCCCCTCTTGAGTGTCCACTCCGACCAACATTTGGTATCAAAGGCTGGATTTATCTCTGTTATACTTGCTTAAAGTTTTATTTTAACTCTCTGTTTTTAAACTGTGATTGTAGTTTTATCTAAAAGATCTTAAATTTCTGTTAGTTCTAAATTTTATCTCTTTAAAACACTTTCTAAAATTTCCTTATGGATAATAGACTAGAAGGTGCTGCTACTAACAGGCCACCCTTCTTTAATGGTGTGAATTATGCCCAATGGAAGCTCAAAATGAAAATTCATTTGGAAAGTATGGGTTTTGATATTTGGACTGCTATAGAGTCTCAATACAAGATTCCAGAAACTGAAAGAATAACTTGGGATGAACCTACTAAAGTAGCTTACAATAATAATTGTAAGGCTATGAATGCTCTCTACTGTGCTCTAGGAGATGAGGAGTTCAATAGAATTTCTGCATGTAAAACTGCTTTTGAAATCTGGCACACCTTAGCTGTTTCTCATGAAGGAACAACTAATGTCAAGGAAATGCGGTTAAACACTTATACTATCAAATATGATAACTTTAAGATGAAAGCTGATGAACCTATTTCTGATATGTATCTCAGGTTTAATGAGATAGTCAACACAATGAGCTCACTCGGAAAGATTGTTCCAGCAAAGGAGCAAATCATGAGATTATTGAGATGTCTGCCTGACAGATGGAGAGGCACATCCGTTTCAATTAGAGAATCCTGTGATATTGGAACTTTGCCTGTCAAGGAGTTAATTGGTAAGATGATGATGTACGAAGAAGAGCTAAAGGTAAATAAAGAGGAAGATGAGGAACCAAAACGAAAATCTGTAGCTTTTAAGTCTACTGCATCAAAGAGCAAAGACAAGGAGAAAGTGCATATACCAACTGAAAGCTCATCTAGTGAAGACTTAGATTCTGACAGTGATGAGGAGATGGCACAAATAGCAAGGAGATTCAAGAAGTTCTATAGGAAGAAGAAGTTCTTCAGAAAATCAAACTACAAGGGTAAGTATGATAGACAAGGTAAGTGGAAGAAATATTGGAAGAAAACTGATAAAGAAGAAGACATAGTCTGCTATGAATGTAAAAGGAAAGGACACATCAAAGCTGACTGTCCTAAGTTAAAATTCAAGAAGAAATATGAGTACAAGGACAAGAATTATAGGAAAGCTATGAAGGCCACCTGGAGTGCTTCAGAAGACAACACAAGTGAATCAGAGTCCAGTGATTCTGAAAGAAATCGTGCTAATATGTGTTTCATGACAAACACATCTGAGGTAACCTTAGACACTCCCACTTTAAACTCTTATTATTCTGAAGGTGAAGCAGAATCTGATTCTGATTCTGAAAATATGTCTAAAGATGAATTGACTGAATACTGTAATATGCTGGAAGAAACGTGTAATGAACTAAAGGATAAATATAAGTCTTTAAAGAAACAGCATGCTCTTACTGCAAGTGTCAAGTCTGCACTTGATGTAGAAAAAGAGAAAAATGTTCAATTATTAAAGGAGAATACAGAACTGAAACTATCTAATGAACAACTTAGAAAGGACTTAGAAACATTCACAAATGGAAAAGATACTCTAACCCAACTGCTAGGAAAGCAAGTTGCACCTATGTATGCTACTGAATTGGGATACCAACCTGGACAAAGACAGTTTACTAAAACCCGATTTATTTCCAAGTCTGGAAAAAATCCTGCTAATTCCAGTTTTGGAAATTCGTATGCCTCAACTGGTTATTTAAATAGTTGTCGATCAAGTAAAGTATATCTCCCTAAATCTGTTGCATCTATTAATTGTATGGGACCCATAAGACAAATCTGGGTACCTAAATCCTTGATTTCTAACATATCTGGACCCAAGAAAATCTGGGTACCAAAGTCATTTCTTGTCTAATCTGTTTTGTAGGAAATCTGTTTGAAAAGCAATTACAAGAAGGTATGGTACTTAGACAGTGGATGTTCAAGACACATGTCTGGGGACTATTCGTGCTTCAAAAGCTTAATAAAGGTTGATGGAGGATATGTCACTTTTGGTGATAACTCAAAAGGAAAAATCATCGGCTTAGGCCAGATTGGTAACACTGACTCCGTATTAATTTCCAAAGTTTTATTTGTTGATGGACATAAGTACAACCTGCTTAGCATTTCTCAATTGTGTGATGATGGTTTTAATTTCAAGTTTGAAAACAATTCTTGTGATGTTTATAATTCCAAAAATGCTTTAATATTTTCTGCCTTAAGAAATGAAAATGTTTATGCTGTTGACTTAAACACTTTAGCTAAACATAATGTTACTTGCTTAAATGCTTTTCATAAAGAGTCTTGGCTGTGGCATAGGATATTAGGACACTGCAACATTCACTCACTTAGAAAACTCTCTAAGAAACACCTAGTTAGAGACCTACCTAGGCTTGAATTCCCAAATGACAAAGTGTGTAATCCCTGTCAAAAGGGAAAACAACACAAAGTTTCTTTTAAACCAAAGAAAGAAGTTTCAACTTCTCAACCACTTGAACTGGTTCACATGGATTTGTTTGGACCATCAAGAATTTCAAGTCTAAATGGGAAGCACTATGTTTATGTTCTTGTAGATGACTTTTCTAGATATACTTGGGTATATTTTCTAGCTCACAAAAGTGAAGCCTGCTCTTCCTTTATTAAATACTCTAAGTCTGTAGAAAATCTTAGTGGACTTAAGATTAAGACCTTGAGGAGTGATCATGGTCGTGAGTTTGAGAATCGAGAATTTGAATCTTACTGCTCACTCAATGGCTATGCTCACAATTTTTCTGCTCCTAGGACACCTCAACAGAATGGTGTAGTGGAAAGAAGAAACAGAACCCTGCAAGAAATTGCTAGAACTATGCTCAATGAATATGACCTGCCAATTTACTTCTGGGCTGAAGCTGTTAATACAGCCTGCTATGTTATTAATAGAGTCTTGATTAGACCGGTTCTTAAGAAAACCTCTTATGAGTTGTGGAACCATAGGAAGCCTAAGGTTAATTACTTTAGAGTTTTTGGATGCAAAGTCTTTATTCTGAATACTAAAGATAATCTTGATAAATTTGCTCCAAAAAGTGATGAAGGAATTTTCCTGGGTTACTCTATGTCTAGTAAAGCCTATAGAGTGTTCAATAAGAAAACCAAATGTGTGGAAGAATCTGTTCACATCAAGTTTGATGAGACTGATCCACATGAGCCTAAAACTTCTCTTGAAGATGTTGAAGAAGGCTTATCTGTTCTGGACCTAAATGACAAATCTAAAGAACCTGTAATCAAAACATCCAGTTATGGACTTTTTCCAGAATCTTCCTCTGTGGAACCCGAACCTATAAATGAACCTGAAATCTCTAGTCCAACCTTTACCAAATCAACTAGTATTCTAAAGAATCATCCTTTAGATGCTGTTGTTGGTAATCTTGATAGAGGAACACAAACTAGAGCTTCTCTAAGAAATCAGGTTGAACATCAAGCTTTTCTTTCACAGCTTGAACCCAAAAATGTCAATGATGCTATCAGTGATGAATTCTGGGTAATGGCTATGCAAGAAGAACTAAATCAGTTTGAAAGAAACAAAGTTTGGGAATTAGTGGAAAGACCTAAAGACACTCTTACCATAGGCACTTAATGGGTGTTTAGAAACAAAGTTGATGAGTTTGGTAATATAATCAGAAACAAAGCTAGGCTAGTTGCACAAGCGTATAGTCAGGAAGAAGGAATAGACTATGAGGAAACCTTTGCACCCGTGGCTAGACTAGAGGCTATTAGGATATTACTTTCTTATGCTGCTCATCTGAATTTCAGACTATATCAAATGGATGTTAAAAGTGCTTTTCTAAATGGATATATAATTGAGGATGTATTTGTGGAACAACCTCCTGGTTTTACAAATCCCCATTTTTCTAATCATGTTTTTAAATTATCTAAAGCTTTATATGGTTTAAAGCAAGCTCCAAGAGCTTGGTATGATAGGCTCAGCTCTTTTCTTATTTCGAAAGGATTTACTAAAGGGATAGCTGATCCTACTCTTTTTATTAAATGGATTTCTAAAGATGTCTTAATAGTACAAATTTATGTGGATGATATTATTTTTGGATCTTCTAAAAATTCTTTATGTGTTGATTTTTCAAAAATAATGCAAAATGAGTTTGAAATGAGTTTAATGGGAGAACTCAAATTTTTCCTTGGATTTCAGATCTTTCAAAATAAAAATGGTATTATTTTGAACCAAAGTAAATATATTAAAGATCTTCTAAAACGTTTTTCTTTGGATGGAACCAAAGGCAGTGACACACCTATGAGCACCACTTGCAAGTTGGACAGTGATGAAACTGGTGAACCAGTGGATCAAACCAATTACAGAGGTATGATAGGTAGTCTACTGTACCTTACTGCCAGTAGACCTGACATCATGTTCAGTGTATGCATGTGTGCTCGGTTTCAAGCCAATCCAAAAGAGTCTCATTTGACTGCTGTTAAAAGGATTTTCAAATATCTAAAACATACTCCCAATTTGGGATTATTTTATCCAAAAGGACAATCATTTGATTTATTAAGTTATTCTGATGCTGATTTTGCTGGCTGCAAGTTAGATAGAAAGAGCACCTCTGGAACATGTCACATTTTAGGCAAGTCACTAGTATCTTGGTGTAGTAAGAAGTATAATTCTGTTGCATTGTCTACTACCGAAGCTGAGTATATAGCTGCTGGTAGCTGTTGTGCACAAATCTTGTGGATGAAACACACTTTACTAGACTATGGATATCAATTCAAACATGTCTCTATAAGGTGTGACAATACAAGTGCTATTAACATTTCTAAAAATCCAGTATCTCATGCTAGGACAAAACATATTGATGTGAGACATCACTTTCTGAGGGATCATTATCAAAAAGGTGATATCACTCTTGAGTTCATTGGCACTGAACATCAGTTAGCTGATATTTTTACAAATCATTTGAATTCTGAGAGATTAAGTTACATCAAACATGAGTTAGGTATGATTAACTATAGCACAGTTGAAACCTCACAGTTGAAACCTCACAGTTGAAACCTCACAGTTGAAACCTCACAGTTGAAACCTCACAGTTGAAACCTCACAGTTGAAACCTCACAGTTGAAACCTCACAGTTGAAACCTCACAGTTAGACCTCACCGGTGTACTTCACTGTTACATCTCTCTGTAGGCTGTTTCGCTGTTTAACCTTATTTTATTTTGCGGAAATTCGAACCGTTTCTTTTCTTTATACTTTTATTTCTAAATCCCTAAATGATAAAATTGAGAACATCGAACATATCTCAATCCACTCATCTCGACCCTTGCTCTCTCAAGTCCTAAACCCTAAACCTTCAACCGAACCTCGAAACCTCATTCAGTTCCAATGGCCAGAACAAAGCGACCCCCGACTGTCAACGAAGATGCACCAATGCCAAAGAGGACTCAAGTCGAATCCAGTGGCACCGGGAACGCCTCGATAAGACCTGTCAATCCACATCTGACTAAGAGAGAAATAGTTGCTGAGATGGTGCTAAGTGAAGAGTGGATTTTATCGAGTAGATCATTAGTGATGGCAGTGCTTAATGATCAAGGATGGACCGAATGCTTCGCAAACAATAATGGACCGTACTACCCGAAGCTGGTGAAGGAATTCTATGAATATCTACAGTTCGAGGAAGAGGATGATCAGCATAGACTGGTATCCAGAGTAAACGGTAATGAAGTCAGTTTTTCATCAGCTGAATGGGCTGCATGTTTAAGAGTTCCTCATGAGGGTATTTACAACTACTATTCTGGAGCGGCTCCTCCAAATAGTAGAATCTTTGATCATGAGACGGCTCTGGAAGAATTGACAGGCAATGGCACAGTAAGAAAGATTATTGCTACTGAAATGTGTGGAGAGGACAGGCTTCTGTTTAAGTTTATTCAGCATGTACTGAGTCCTAGAAGAGGAGATTTTGCAACTCTGAAGCACCAGGATATTTACTTGATGTACTTATTAAAACATGGAAGGAAGATCAACCTTTGTAGGTTGCTGATGGATCAGATGGAGGACATGATAAAGGCAAGCTCAAAATCAAGTGCCTTGTTTCATGCTAAACTCATTTCGATTATGTTGAAAGTGAAAGGTGCAGCTGGAAGTCAGGAAGAGTTGATAGTAGCAAAGAACAGTGTATGTATCTCGAAAGTAATCTGCAAATTCATGAAGATCAGTTGGAATCCCTGGAAGAAATCATGGGTGAATGATGAGGAGAGAATCTATGAGAATTTTAGCCCTTCTACTCATCCCTCTAGACCGAGAGATAGGAGAGATCCAGGCTTAAAGCCTGATGAGCCTGAACCTGTATACTCAGATGATGAACAGACTGCAGTAGTTGGTAACTCTGCAAGAGAGAACACCCCAATTGATGAAGGGAGTGATCCTGATACTGCTCACAGTCCTGTCAGGACAGTGACGTTTGGAGCAGAAAGCCCTCCAAAAGAACTACCTAGAAGAGAACCTGTTCTGAGAGACAGTGAGACTGAGACTACAGAAGAAGAAGAAGAAGAATCTCAATATTTTGTCAAGGACACCTCTGATGAGGGTGATACAGTCGAAGCAGAAGAGGCTGGAGCTTTAAATGAAAAACAAGAAACTGTTGCAGAAGAACTTAGTATGAGCCCTCTGATAGGGTATACAGACAAGTCAGTGTCTGACCAGGAAGCAGGAGTGGTCTCTACTACTGTTGTCATGGAAGTGGTTGATGACCCAACAGAGAAGGAGGCTAACCTCACTGCTGAACCTATAGAGGAAGCAAGTATGGAACCTGCTAGAGCTACAGAAGAGAACTTAGAGTTACCCAGAGTTGAGCAGATAGTAGAAATTGTTCAGGAAGGACCTCCAAGTGAGGGGGAGCGTGTTGGTTCAGTCTCTGTACTGTTTGATATAGAAGGATGGACCTCAGATCCAGGATACATGGTGTTAGGACTCAATTATGAGGATTCAGATGAGGAAAACCAACCACCAAGAAATCCAGTCATCCTACCTAACAGCTCTCCAGTGTTAGAAACTGAAAGATTGGCCACCAAGTAAGACCTTGAATCCTTAAAGAATGAAATGAAGGAGACCATCAGACAGTCTGTTGCTGAATTGAAAACCAGTCTTTTTGATGAGCTGAAAAATGTGGAACAATCCTTAGAACTATCTCTAGGATGTGTTATGGGAAGTCCAATCAAAGAAGTGATGGATGAAATGAAAGTGTGCCACACCCAAATTGAAAGCTGTACTGGAGCAGTAGTGGCCCTCAGACAATCAGTTGCTTCTTTAATTGCCCTGAGCAGTTCTCAGACACAAGTGGCTAGTGAGATTCGATACATCAAAGAAGTGGTCAAGAAGTTTGTGGAAGTATTTGAGGCTTTCAATAAATCAGTGAAAGAACACTTTAACAATCAGGATGTTGTCATTAAGAAAGTGATTGGAAATCTAACTCAGTCTTTCAAGGAGACAGTGGCATTCTCAGTCAAGTCCCTTCCTTCATCTAGATCTCCTGTAGACCTTGAGCAGTTTAGAAGCCTGCTCAGAGAAGAGCTTACTCAGGCCCGTGCAAATGACACATCAGACCTACAGATCCTTGCTACTACAAGAGAAGTCAGTTGCTTTGTTCGTGAGCACCTGCAGGCTGCTACTGCTTCTCAGGAGGCCATCAAAAGTAAAGTGGATTATTACTTTGATCGGATTTTCACCAAGCATCGGTTGAACAATCACTTCAAGCTCATGCTAGAAACTATGAAGTTGCCGCCTGTAACTCAAGCTTTCAAAGAACAAGTTAGCAAGCTACGAGAGTTGACCCCAGCTTTGGATAAATTCTTGGAAAACAAAGATGACTTCTTATCTGCCATGGACAGAGGAGGAAACATCATAATGGATTTCAGGAATCTGCTCCTACCTTTTCTTCATGTGGACTGCACACCTGTTATAGTTCCTCCTGCCCTACCTATCTCTAACCCCAGTGGTTCTTCCATAATGTCTCCTGCTGATGCCCTCAGAAGCCTTAGACCACTGATCCCTCGACAAGCTACTCACTACAGGCCTTCAGGAGCCTCTGTTGCTGCCCCTCCAGACATTCCTGCTGCCATTCCTCAGCCTGTTGATCCTTCACCTCCTGCTCCATCTTCTTCCTCCAAAGGAAAAGATCCCTTGCCTCCAGATGAAGAGGATTGAGTCTGTTTTTTTTTTGATAGGGATCATGTATTCACGTTTTGGGTCATGTATTGTACTCTTTATTAATACAATGTTTATTTTCTCTCTCTCTGTCTTTCTTTTTGTTAATCACAAAGGGGGAGAAATAAAGAGAAATAGATAGGGGGAGAAATGGGGAGAAATAGGGAAAACTCAAGGGAGAAATGAACCTATACAAAGAGGAGAAATCCTTGCGGATTATACCTAATTTTTGTGCTCATATTGCTAATACTGTGTTTTGCACACTTCTCTCTGATACTTCTATATTTCATACTGACATAATTTGTGATTATCAAAAAGGGGGAGATTGTTGGAATCACCTGTTTTGATAATCCCAAAATCATGCTTAAACATTAATTATGATGTATTAAACCTTTGCATTAATCTTATTATTCTATGCTTAAACGTATTTTATTCTAAACAGTTCATATTCTTACTCTCATAACTTTACTGTAACAGCTTACAGTAGTATTTACATAAGTTTGGTATTGTTAGCTAACAGTCAGAGCTTTCTTTTCAAAGTCACAGTTACAGTTAACTGTCACCTTAAGTTACTGTTGCAATAAGTTCACAGTTACAAGGTTACAGTCGAAGACTAATACAAGCTTACAGTTACGAGCCCACCGCTATCTATTGTCAAAGCTCACAGACGAAGGTCACAGTTACAAGACTTCTGCTCAAAGTTTTCTCTTCTCAAGTTCACAGACGAACAAGTCTACAGTTGGAACAAGTTCACAGTCGAACAAGCCTACAGTCATAAGCCTACAGTCAAGGTTACAGTTAGACAGCTTCTGTCGACTAAGTCTACTGATGATTGAAGTCTACAGTTGACAAAGGTTACAGTTCTACAAATTTGATGTTACAAGTCTACAGTTAGAAAGGCTACAGTTACATAGAGTAAAAGATACCATTGCAAGCCTACAGACAGCAAGCCCTTTGTTGAAGTCAGCAGTCAGAAGGAAGTCCACAGTTGGAAGACCACAGTTGAAGTCAACAGTGACATACATTCTCGACTCACTGTTTTAATTTCTTTATTTCCTACATTTAATCTATCTAACGGTCATATCATACATTTTGATGATTTTTAAAATATCTGATAAAGGTTGTCGGATGTCAGGAACCCGTACCTCGTACCTGCTGAAAAGAAATCTTTTCTGTCCCCTGTCGGGAGTTAAATACGAGAAGACTACGCTGCCCAAAAAAAAGGAATGAATGCGAATGCGAACCAGAGAAGTGCGTGGTGGACGAAATATACCAGAAACACAAGAAGATAAAAACGAGTTCCATCAAGAACACAGAGAAGCATATAGACAATCAAGTATACTCGAGAAGTGTTCTGTGCATACAAGAAGAACCCTGAAGAACTTCATCGACTACATTCTCACTACCTGTGAACCTGGAGCATACGACACTCTGTTTCTCAAACAGAAATGAGAACAGGACTCAAATTCTCTTCTGATCGAATACAAGAGCTACACTGAGATCACCAGAACCACTTCTAAACTCTACATCTCTTGTTCTGTGATTTATTCTACATTTTGAGCAGTGTGTGTTATCTGCACACATTGACTCCTGTACTTTCACTGGAGGATCTGTAAATCCTCAGCAAATCTTTTTGCACCCCATTTCCCACTGTGGATAGTGGTAGAGGTCTTGTGACCTGGACAGCTTGCTGCTGTTGTTTGTTTTCCCACGAAGAACTGTGGTAGAGGTCTTGTGACCTGGACAGTGTGTTCACTGTTGTTAACCCCGATCCAGGGTGTGGATCATTTTATATAAAATTTTGAGAGGACTAAGTCTCGGCTTGAGACTGAACCTCTTGGTTAATTCTGTGTGTTTATAGTTATACTCTATATCCATACTATACATATTTATTTCATATTCCGCTGCTATTACTTTGAAATATAATCTGTCTTCAAAGCTACTTTGATAATTAAATTCGCAAGTGTTTATATTTGTTATAAATCAGTAAGTTAGTTTCAAAAGTTAATTTAATCATAAGATTACGTTAACTGAGAATTAATCAATCTTTGAGAAACTAATTGAACCTTTATAATCTATATAAATTCACTACAGTTTAATTTGTTTTTGAAATTGGGGGATTTTAATAGAAATTTTTTTTAACAGAAATTTTAATTGGAACTCAATTCACCCCCCCTCTTGAGTGTCCACTCCGACCAACATTAATTAATTTAATAATTAATTCCCAATGTCATGACAAATAGCGTGTTTTTGTGAAACAATAAGTATCAAAAGATTGACACTAGTTTAAGTCCGATTTCAAAGTGAAATTAACTCCAACGACCACTATTGGATTTAATGGTATAAATATTTTCTAATTTCACTTTAAATCAATTCAAAAGATAATCTAACCATATAAATAAATTAGATTAAAAAGATTTTTTGAATTAAAATGCAACATTTTACACTATTCATTAAAAAATGAACTTTATCAGAAAGATACCAAAATTTTACTCAAAGTAAATTTTGATGTCCCGATTCTTAATAAGAGTTTTATTTGGTCCAAAAGAATGTTTAAGAGTGAAAAAAACTATATTTAATGATGGTCCAACATCAAAAGTTGATAAATGAACCTTTAGTGAAAAACTAGGGCATATACGCATAAAATTGAATTCTTTCCATATTTTAAGCCTCTATCCTTTATTGGATAATTGTAAAAACATTTAAAAACATATATAATCATATTTTAGTTATTTCTATCCATTACCTCCAGTACAATGGATACTCGTTAACTAACATTTAAAATAATATTATTTTATTACTTGTGTGCAACGTAAGTTTTAAAAGAAACTCATCGTTGCGTACCGAGTACGCTATCGAACGTAGAAACCCCTTTTAATTAAAATTAATATTTAATTCGTAAATATTAATAAATATGAAAATTCTTTATTCTTTATTTACCTGGGATGTTACAATGGACTTCATTTTTGGATTCAGAATATCGAAATTATATTAGGGTGAATTTTTGATATTTTTCTAAAAGCATTCAATTTTTGATGAATAGTGAAAACACTAAGATATAGTTTAAAACACAATCTTTATTTAAATAATTATTTATTTTATATAAAATTATTTTAGGTCAAAATAGATACATAATACCTATATAAGTTCAATTTAATTCATTAGAGTCAGTTTATAATAATTTTAGATATATCAAAATTTTATTGAACTTTTTAATGCCTTTTACCCACCTCCATGGAGCATTTGCAAATTTACATAAAACTTAATGTTACAGCTTCTCTGAGTTGAATTTAGAGAATCCGAGAGACACATTTGATATAAGTAAGTAAAATGTGGTTCAATGTGATAAAAATAATTTTTGGTGAATAGTAAATGTTGACTTTTATTTATCACTCTTAAAAGTAAATATGGTAATTAAAAATAAAAATGATATTATTATTACCCTAACACATATCATAATTCTATTGGATAAGTGTAATTCAACCAAAAATAACCTTAGGAATAAAATATGATCCTTTAGGTCCACGTGGATTAGATTAGGTCATTTATTATTATATTATTTAAGAAGAGTTAAAAGTGTTAAATTCAATGTTTAATAACTAATCCATTTTTAATATAGGGTTAAAAATTAGATAAATTCCAATATAAATATTATTTAGAAATATAATAAAATTTCCTTCTTAATGTTATTTTATTTATATTTTTTATAAATTAAATAATTTATTTTATTTATGACACAAGGATGATGTAGTAATTACCAAATTAATGATATATTAAAATATTTGATATTATAAATATCCAAATAAATGTAATTTGAGACTTTTTATAAATTAAAATAAAATTTTAGGTTAGTATGACATTTCAGAGTTGGTTAGATGAATTTTTTTATATGTTATAAAGCTGTAATGAATTTAGAAAAAATATTATATCAAATAGTGTCAAAATTGTCATAGAAGAGTTTTTAAAACAATTGTTATATTATTAATTAATATTCTATTCCTAATAATCTAAAGCTCAGCCAAAAGACTTATATAATGATATTTGTATCATTAATGAAACACTTGGGGTTCTCTTGGAAGTATATATTATGTTTATTAAACATATAATATAAAAGTACAAAGTGACATGGTAAATGTCAAACTATTTAAATAAGAGTTAAATCTGAAAGATAAAGTTAATATAGTGACCAAAATCAGTCTAAAATCTATTAGTTGAGTGGTTTTAGACCCATACCCACCTTATACTATAAATAATTCATTTTCTAGCAATTAAAACCTCGAAAATGATTTTATTATAAGATATTATTTCTAGCGTTTCCAAAGGTTCCCCTCACCCCTCTAATAAAAGGGCACTTCCCCTTCTCTCTAATCCACATCTTCAAAGCCATTTGGCTCGGCCAAACCCTACCCAAATACCCTCCCAACTGTACTCCCTTCATCCTAAAGGCTTTTCTTTATTCAGAAAGTCAACCTATGGATCCTTTTTGATCAAATCAAAATGAAGAACTCAAAGAAGAGGTAAATATTTTATCACCTCTTTTAAGATCCTTTCTTCTTCCACTTTCTCTTAATTTGTTGTTTCCATTATAAAATAATAACTCCATTATCTTCTATATACTAACTTTATTATACATATGGTACAACCATATTCATTAATCTATCCATCCTTTGAATGACAAGTCACCATACATTCGTACGTAGGGATTACCGTTTCCATGTCGTCGTGTAATTTTTCTTCAACACATTATTATTTGGATGGGTATAATAATGATGTGTAATTTATGTAAATAATAAATATAAATGATAATGATTAGTTATATATGATATAACATCTAATTATATATTATTTTAATATCAAAAGAATGATATTGTCGCACGTGCGTATATACAAATTCCGTCTCCCCGAATGTGAGGAGATTTGTTCCCCATCATGATCCATTCAAGACTTATTTTCATTATATGATTAAAAATAATGTATAAAGACGTAATATCATTCTTAATATGAATAATATACATCATATCCATAACAAACATTACTTATGTAACATAGAATATAACGGATAACGAATCATTTAACACACGAAATGATGATAATACTATGATATTATTAGCAATGCAATATTAAAAGTTCAGATATGATATCATATTAATGTATATGATTCTTGTATAATTTAATAACAATTATTTCACCATTATACATGAGGTTAACCTACCCGTTACCAAGGAAAAGTTCAAGCTAAGGGTTAATTCTACAACCTCTTCATTATTCAAGGTTGTTTATATGTAATTATCTACTTGGACCTCATTGTCATCCACATCCATTTTTTCCTAAAAACGTTTTCCAAATTTTTTTACTACTTACTAGAATATGGGATTAAGTCATTATAACATAATTTTAACTTCTACATTTTGAAAGGAATCTTTCTGTCATTTTCAAAACAAGGTACATTATTTCCTTTTCAATAAAATTAAGGTACGAATGTTTTTTTAACTAATGTGGCGGGTGCGGCTATTTTCCACCAGTATAACATCGTTGATGCTTCCCTTATGAGCTTATAAGAATTATTTCAAAATAAATGGATTATTTATAATTATGTGACTCTTGAATGATTTAAAAATATAAAGATATATTTCTCTAAAAAAGGGTTTTCATTTCATGTATGTCAACATCTGTTGATGGATTTTAAGCTTATTTGAAGTTCATTTATTATGATACAAAACGTTCATATTTTATTGAAGGTTTTGTGATATATTTGACTATGGGTTTTTTATTATTACAGAATTCACGGTTATGGATAAATTATTGATATTTTATATTCTAATTTTAATACAAATGTTTATGTTATGTTTAAACCTTTTCGTATAAGGAATGCATTGGACTTAGTAAGTGACGGGTGGAGCCCACTATTGCTCCTCAATGCATCAGTAGGTCTCATGGGACAAACTTGTGTCTTGGAATAAGGCCTTGAAAAAATATTATTTGTAGTCTTGGATCATGGCATTTACTATGTGGTTATGAAAGTCTGACATTATGCATTCCATCATTATGAAAGAGGGTATTGATATTGCATGTGATTATTAGACTAATATAATATCCATGTGAATAATTAAATGGAAATATTTTATTTTATCCTTTCCATATTATGCTAAAGTTAATTTTTAAAAGGATTTTGTTTTTGTCTTATGCATTGCCTTAATTTTTAATGCTTATTTATGAAAGTTTCCGCTATATTTTTATCCTTATTGAGCATCTGAGCTCACCGCTTTATATGTTTTATTTTTACCAGGATGCAAAGAAGTATATTATGACGGAACTGTAGTGATAGACTATGGGATCTCACTGTTGTCTATGGAATCAATATTGTGGTATTTTTTCATTTTATGGAGTAATGTGAACCTTATGAATGTATCTACTACTTCCAAGGCTACTAAACAAATCAGTCTTTCGAGAGTTGATCTTTTGTGATCTTGCCAATGGTACGTAATAATGCACCGAATTTGGGCCTCTAGGGCTGGGGTGTTATAGTTGGTATCAGAAGATGTTTAGTAAAAACCTTGGAAACTAGATTTAGATAAACTCTGATTAGAGCACATTGCCCTAAGATAGTGTTTTAGGATTAGTATAGAAGGACTTCCTATAATTTTGTTATTGTAGAGATTTTGTGAGTTTTCCAAGAAATACATCCCTGTATGGATACGAATAGGTAGACGTGGATGTGGCATAGATGTACCTAGGTGTGAAACCCAAATACACCGCACTAAGCTAGACTCAAACGGGAACTCGTGCACGACAACGGAAATTGCTGCATTCTTGGTTACGACACTCCCATGGGATATTTTTAGGATAATTCTCATTTTCTTTAAAAACAATTATAAAGGGTTTATGAGTGTCTAATTCCATTAAGAAATTTTTTTATGATTATATATTATATCCATAAACAGTTCAATTTATGTTAACTGTTTTACATGTTTGAAATTATGAATTTCGATTCATAAACTAATATAGTTTATTCCATTATTTAGAAATGGCGCCTAGTTGAAGGAATGAAAACTGTATCAATGCACATACTACATGAATGGATTTACCTACTACTCAAGATAATTATAGTGGAGTTTGTGATACAACTAGTACTGATCATCTTATCGCTATATTGAGACAAGTCACTCAGGTTATGAATAATAACCTTACCCATATAGAGCACCCAGATCCGCAACATGGAGGATCAACGTTAGATCGATTCATGAGGAACCAACCACCAATATTTAATGGGGGAATAAATCCACTATTATCTGAGCAATGGATAAATTTCATATAGAAAATATTCCACGCCTTGGGGAGTAGCAAAAGGAAAAACGTTTTTATGGAAGTTTACCACCTTACTAGAGATACTGATCAATGGTGGTCATTGATTAAAAACATGAAAAAAGATGATAATGAATCAAATATGGAATGGTGGGAGTTTAAAGTAATGTTCTTAAAAAAATACATTCCTTATGACTATCGAGCAGATATGGAATGACAATTTCTATGTCTATGGAAAAAGAAGGATGAGCATGTCACAAAGTATGAAGCTAAATTTACAAGGTTAGTGAGGCATGTTGCTGATTATATAAGTAACCCAAGATGTAAGATTGGTCATTTCTTTGATGGGGTTAATCTATTTCTCCATCGAGCATTAGTCTCAGAATCCTTCTCGTTGTACGAATATATTGTCTCATGTGCTATCAATACAGAAAAAGAATTCCCTAAGTTTTATGACTTTAATGGAAAGCAATATAAGAAGGGATCTTCTGAACACTATGGACATATAAATAAGGGTAAGAAGGGAAACATGGAATATCAATCATGTAGTGAATGTGGGAAGAAACACCCATGTACCTTCCTGAAGGGAATGGGAGTCTGTTACAAGTGTTGTGAAAAAGGCCACCATATTCATGATTGAAATGGGTAAAAAGAGGCTATCGATGTTGAATGCTACAATTGTAGAGAAATGGAGAATTATGCGAATGAATTTCCTAACCATCAGGGGATCTTTCCTCAGAAAAGGACAAGGGATTAAGGCTAAGCTTATTCCATCACTACTGCTGAGGTCGAAGCTCAAAAAGATGTGGTGGCGGGTAATTTAATGGTTTTCTCATGTTTATCCAATGCTTTATTTGATTCTAGATCATCACATTATTTCATATCTTCCTAGTTTTATATGAACATTAAATATTTCCAATTTGATTTAACAATGGAGTTGTCTGTCAAAACTCTTAAGGGAAGTATCATTGCAACAACGTTTTGTGAATCAGTCCCCATTAGGGCATATAAATGTTCTTTATTTGATAATATCATCGTCATAACCATGATTGAATTTGATATAATATTCAGTATGGATGGGCTTCCATATCATGATGCAAAAATTTATTGTAAGAATAAGGTGGTTACTATTTTTGACAAAGATGATAAATACCACCTTATCTTTAGAGAAGAATCATCACCACATAATTCTTATCTAGATCCACCACTAGTAGCTCAACTAAAATCAATTACTATGGAGGAAGAGAATGAAATAAATACGGGTGAGGAAAATAATTTTAAAATAGAGGATGTACCTATTGTCCATGAGTATGTTGATGTATTTCCAGAGTATTTTCCTGGACATCCTCCCAAACGAGAAATTGAGTTTTCCATTGATTTAATTCCGGGTTAAAGGCTCATATCGAAAACCCCTTATAGAATGGCCATTGTGGAGTTAGAGAACTAAAGAAACAACTAGATGAATAGAGTAATAAGGGATTTTTTATCCCTAGTGTTTCTCCATGGGGATCCCATATCCTTTTTGTTAAGAAGAATGATGGATCAAAGAGGTTGTGCATTGACTATAGGGAGATCAATGCTATAACAATAAAAAACATGTATCCCTTACCTCACATCGAGGATTTATCTGACCAACATCATGGAGGTTAATACTTTTCAAATACTGACCTTCGATCTGGATATCATCAGTTGTGTGTGAAGAAGGAAGTCATTCCAAAAATAGCAATTCGAACCAGGGACGAGCATTATGAGTTTACAATAATGACTTTTGGATTGACTAATGCACCCTATGTCTTAATGGATCTAATGAATAAAGTTTTCACGAAATGTCCTGATGATTTTATAGTGGTATTTATTGATGATCTCTTGGTATACTCCAAAAGCTACTCAGATCATGAAAATCTCTTACGCATTATCCTGAAGACTCTTTGAAGAAATGAAATATATGGGATGTTTAGAATGTTTGAATTATAGATTTATGATATTTCTTTTCATTGGCCATATCGCCTCTAAGGATAGAATATCCATTGATCCATCTAATACAAGAGTAATCCAAGAATGGACAGCACCGATGAGTGTATCTAAGGTACACAATTTTATTGGCTTAATAGGTTATTATTGGAACTTCATCCAGAATTTTGCCCGATTGACTAACTGATTAACCAATCTCACACGTAAATGGGTTACATTTTTTTGCACAAAATAGTGTGAAGAATGTTTTGAAGAATTTAAGAGAATATTAGTCAATGATTCTCTATTGACTCTACCATCAGGGAATTATTGGTTTTTTATTTATAGTGATGCATCAAACAAAGGACTTGGTTTTTTCCTTATGTAGAATGATAAGGTTATTGCATATGCATCACGACAGCTAAAAAATCATTAGTAGAACTATCTTACTCATGATCTTGAGTTAGAAGATGTAATATTTTATTTGATGATATGGATCCATTATCTCTATGGTGAAAAATGTGAGATATATACCGACCACAAGAGTTTGAAGTATTTTTTCTCATAGAAATAACTCAACATGAGGCAAAGGAGATGGCTTGAACTACTCAAGGATTATAATTTCACGATACACTACCACCTGGGGAAGTAAAATAAGGTGCAAGATGCTTTGAGTAGAAAGGATAGTGGAGTTTTGAACAAGATTGGAGATGAAAAGGATCCTATATAAATTCATCTAGTAAAGAAGGATATGGGAATCACCATGGAAGGTGAAACATCAATAATTTTTCAAATGGATGCCAAACCATCTTTTCTAGAAAGTAAAATAAGTTCTCATACCAATTATAAAGATTTTCAAAAGAATATTAAAGCTATGAATGATGGGAGATTGAGTGACTTTGTGTATGAAGACAGAATTTTGAAATTTGGGAAGAAACTTTGTGTTCACGATATTACTGATCTTAAAAGGGAATCATTGGATGATTCTCATAGCTCCAATTTCTCTACATACTGGGAGAAGAAAAATGTATAGAGATTTGAAGTAAAATTTTTGGTGGGATAACATTAAGAGGGAGATTCATGATTTTGTGTCAATATGTATGGTTTTTCAACAAGTGAAAGCTGGAAGGAAACATCCTTGAGGAGTCATGAAACCTCTTCCCATACCTGATTGAAATGGGATGATATAACTATTGACTTTGTCCTGCCATTACGAAAGACTCTAAGAAGGAACGATGCAATATGGGTCATTGTTGATTGTCTTACCAAGTTATCACATTTTCATGTTATAAGAGAATATTTACCACTAAAACGTTTAGCAAAACTGTATATTAATGAAGTTGTAAGATTTAATGGAGTACCCCTATCGATTGTTTCTGATTGTGATCCCCATATTAAATCATGATTCAAGAAAAGTCTTTATAAAGCCCTAGATACTGAACATCGTTTCAGCACTGCCTACCACCCCCAAACTGATTGACAATTAAAAAGAACTATTGAAACCATAAATGACATGTTGAGATCATGGTCACATGACTTTCAAGGTATGCGGGATCAATATTTACCTCTGGTAGAATTTTCCTATAACAATAGCTTTCATTAAAGCATTTAGATGCAACATATGAAGCGTTATGCGGGAAGAGGTGTTGCACACCAACTTGTTAGGATGATGTTGGTGAACGAAAAATTGTAGGCCTAGAACTTGTGGAGTAAATTATAGAAAAGGTGTAGGTAATCCAAACCCGCATCAAAGCAGCTCAAAGTAGGAAGAAGAGTTATGCCGATAACCGAAGTAATGATTCATAATTTCAGGAATACGATAATGTTTTCATGAAGGTATCTCCATAGAAGGGTGTTATATGTTTTGGTATGAAGGGAAAGTCCCAAGTACATCAGACCTTTTGTAATTCTATAAAGAATTGGTGTTGTAGCTTACTGTTTGGAAATGCCGCCATGTCTATCCAAATTTCATGATATATTCCACGTATCACTGTTGAGAAAATATCTGCCCGACAAAATAGGTGTACTTACCTATGAATAATTAGAATTGGAACACGATTTGTCTTATTGTGAAGCGCATGTCAAGGTTCTTGATACAAGAGAACAAGGGATGAGAAACTGGATGACTCGTCTGGTAAAGTTCTATGGAGAAACCATAAGATGGAAGAGGCAACGTGGGAACCCGAGGAACTTATGATGAAGAACCACCTGTGTATTTTTATGCCGAAATATTCTTGAAATTTCAAGGACAAAATTATTTGAAGGAGAGGATAATGTAACACCACAAGCTTCCACGGTATGCTTGCCTTTGAATAATACAATTGTGTGTGTTGTACGCAACTTTGAGTTCTAACACACCATAACCAATCAAACTAGCCGTTATGAATAGTAATACACACTTTTTAAAATTTTATAAATTTCATCATTCAAAATGGACTTCATTTTTGGATTTGGAATATCTAAATTTACATAGGGTGAATTTTTGGTATTTTCCTGAAAACATTCAATTTTGGAGGAATAGTCAAAAACACTGAGTTGTTGTTTAAATTCGAATTTTTATTTAAATAATTATTTTTTTATTTAAATTTATTTTAGGTAAAAATAAATACATAATAACTATATATGTTCAATGTAATTCATTGTATTCAGTTTATAATAATTTTAGATATATGAAAATTTTATTGACTTTTTTACTGCCTTTTACCCACCTCCTAGGAGCATTTTTGCAAATTTACATAAAAAATAATTTTACAGCTTCTATGATTTGAATTTCTAAAATTTTAGAGGAAAAATTGATATCAGTATGTAAAATGTGGTTCAATGAGAAGAATGTTTTTTTGAATAACAACTTTTGACTTTTATTTACCACGGTTAAAAGTAAATAGGGTAATTAAAGGTAAAAATGATATTATTATTACACTAACACATGTCATAATTATATTGGATAAGTTTAATTTGACCAAAAACAAACTTAGGAATATAATATTACCCTTTAGGTCTACATGTATTAGACTAGGACATTTATTATTATTTAATTCAAATAAGACTTAAAAGAGTTAAATTCAATGTTTAATAACTAAACCATTTTTAATATTGGGTTACACATAAGATAAATTTGACATTAAATATTCATTATAAATTTAATAATATTTTTTAAATAATGGTATTTTATTTATATTTTTTATACAATAAATTATTTAATTTATTTATGACACAATGATGATGCAATAATTACCTAATTAATGAAATATTAAAATATTTGATATTATAAATATCCAAATAAATGTAATTTGAGACCTTTTATGAACTAAAATAATTTTATACGTTACCATGACCTGTTAGGTATGGTTAGATGAATTATTTTTGAAGTAATAAAGCTATTATAAATTTAGAAAAAACAAAATACAAAATAGTGTCAAAATTGACATAAAAGAGTTTTTAAAACAAATATTATATTATTAATTGATATTATATTCATAAATATCTATGGATTGGAAAAAAGAATTATATAATGATAGTTGTATCATTAATGAACCATTTGGGTTCTCTTGGATGTATATATTTTGTTTATTAACCATATAATGTTAAAATACAAAGAGACATGGTAAATGTAAAACTATTTAACTAAGAGTTAAATCTAAAGAATAAAGTTAATAAAGTGACCCAAACCTATCAAAAACCTATTGGTTGAGTGGTTTTAGAACCTTCCCCACCTTATCCTTTAAATAATTCATTTTCAAGCCATTAGAAAACGAAAATTATTTTATTATAAAATAATATTTCTAGATATTCTTTTGGTACCCCTCACCCCTCTTATAAAAGGGCACTCACTCTTCTTTCTAATTAACCTCTTAAAAGAAATTTGGATCGTCCAAACCATGCCCAAATACCCTCTCCACTATCCTCCCTCCATCCTAGTGGATTTAATATAGTTTTAAAGCCATCATAAGGATCCCTTTTTATCAAATCAAAATGAATAACTCGAAGAGGAGGTAAATATTTCATCAACTCTTTCAAGTTCCTTCCTTCTTCCACTTACTATTTATATGTTCTTTCCATTATAAAATAATAACTCTAGTATCTTCTATATATTTATTTTATTATAAATATTGTACAAACAAATTCATTATTCTATCCATCCATTGAATGACATTTCACCATACGTGCGTAGATATAGCTTACCGTCTCCACGTTGTGGTGTAATTGTTATTCAATACATTACTATTTGAATGGGTATAATAATGACATGTAATTGATGTAAATAAAAAATATAACATGATAATTATTATATATATGATATAACATCTAATTATATATTATTTTGACATCAAAATAATGATATTGTCGCTTATGCGTACGTTTGGAATACCGTCTCCACAAACACGATGAGATTCATTCCCCATCGTAATCCATTCAAGACTAATTTTCAGTAGATGATTAAAAATACTGTATAAAGACTTAATATTATTCTTAATATGAATTATATATATACTAACCATAACAAAAATTACTTACATAACAAATAATATAAAGGAAAAATAATCTATTAACACCCGAAACGATGATAATACTAAGATATTTTTAACAAAGCAATGTTAAAAGTTAATATATGATATCATATTAATTTATATGATACTAGAATTATTTAATAAAAATTATTTCACCATTATACATGATGTTAACCAACCCTCGACCAAGAAAAATTTCATCGTAAGGGTTAATTGTACAACCTCTTCATTATTCAAGGTTCTTTATATGTATTTATCTATTGGGACCTCTTTATCATCCACATCCATGTTTTCTTAAATATTTATCCCAAAACATTTTTAATACTTATTAGACTGTGGGTAAAATTAATTTATACATTAATTTGACCTTATACATATTGAATGGAATATTTCTATAATTTTCTAAACAATGTACATTATGTAGTTTTCTAAAAAATTAAGGTAAGAATGTTTTTTTAACTTATACGTAAGGTGCGTCTATTTTCCTCCATTATAACATCGTTTTAGATTCCATTACAATCTTATAATAATATTTTTAGAATAAATGTCTTCATTATAATTATGTGACTCATAAATGATATCAAGATAAAAAGATATATTTCCCTAAAAATGGGATTTGATTTCATCTATGTCAACATCCATTGATGGATTTTATGCTTATTAGTAGTTGATTTATTCTGATACAAAACTTCCATATTGTATTGATGTTTTTGTGATATGTTTGATTATGGATGTGTTATTTTTACACTATTCATGGTTATGAATAAAGTATTGACATTTCATATTCTAGTTTTAATATGAATGTTTATGTTATGTATAAACCATATCATTTGAGGACTGCATTGGATGTTGTAAGTGAAAGTTGGAGCCCGCTATAGCTCCCTGATGCATCGATAGGTCTCATGAGACTAAATAGTGTTATGGCCCAAGGCCTTGACAAAATCTTATTTTTATTCTTGGCACAAGGCATTTAATATGAGATTATGAATGTCTAACATTATTCATTCCATCATTACGAAAGTGGATATTGATATTTCATGTGATTATTTGACTAGTATAATATCCATTGAAATAAGTAAATGGATGTATTTAATTTTATATTTGCCATATTATGCCAAAGTTCAACTTCAAAAGGCTTTTGTTTTAGTTTTATACATTTCCATAAATGTTTATTCTTATTTATCAATGTTTCTGCTATATTGTTATCCTTTTGTAGCAGTTGTGCTCACCCATTTCCAAGTTTTATTTTTTCCATGATGCGAAAAAGTATATTATGACTAACCTGCATGGATAGACTATGGGATCTCAATGTTTTCTATGGAAACAATGTTTCTATAGTTTTCTATTTTATAATGTAATGAAAACCTTATAAATGTATCTAGTACTTCCAAGGCTACTAAACTAATAGGCCTTTCGAGACTTGATATTTTGTGATCATGCCAATTGTACGTGATAATGTATCGACTCGGGGCTTCTGGGGTTGGGGCGTTACAATCTTGGTATGTTGAATGTGAATGAATTTTTGAAGATACATGTGTTTCCTTCTTCCATTGTATTAGATATCGATACTATTTATACATCAATGTTCTAAAAATTCTCCAGGAGGTGGTATAAACATAGGTCATATTAAGAATTTCTTATCATCCATATACTGATGGGATGATAGAGAATGACATTCAAAATATAAAGGATATTAATTGCCATTATGTCTTAGAAATTGGAGGATTTTTGGATAGAAATTTGGGGTTGGTTGAGTTTTCTTATAATAATAGTTATTAGTTTTAAATGAGAATTTATCCTTTTGAAAAATTGTATAGTCACCCATGTATGACACATCTTTGTTTTGATGATGTGTGTGAATCTTCTTTGCTGGGTCTAAATTTTATCTAGGGGACTCCAACAATTATTTAGGATATAGATTTGTATCTGGTTACAATGTATTGTTGGAAAAGTTTATATATAGATTAAAATTCCTATCATTTGGGGTTTTTTCATATGTTTTTGGGTTTTCCAGAATGTTTCCACTCAAATGAGTCACTGTTGGCTTGCAAAATTGATATAGTTGGATTTGAGGTATGTTAGACAATTTGAGGTAACTGAGTGGTGTGGAAATTTTTTGAATCCTTTGGAATTTCAAGTCAAGATGATATACATTCATAACTTGTTTCCAAAAACGTAACTCCAAAAATACAATCATAATCCCTCTCATGTTCTGGGATGGGATGATATTGATTAAAAGCTTGATGCTTCTATTTTGGAATATCCAGTTGAGGTCATGGACTATCTGGTGAATGTATTACAAGGGAAGTCGATTGCGTATGCTAAAGTGTTATGGAATAATATATAATATTCTCATGAGACATGATGGAATGATTAAAATATCAATGAATAATGTAATCTGTAAATTAATAGTATACATTCATATAGATGACTTCTTAGGTGTTGAATGTCTTACGATGGTTAGTATGTGACATCCTACTACATCCCTTTAAATATTTCTTTTCAACTTTCCAGGTTTTCCTTTTTAATTGGGTGTATCTTGGGACTCCCAAGGATGAATATAATTTGTTTGTGAAAATGAACTAATGTTTCTGGTTGTGTTTCTGTTATAATTAATGTGGTCTAAGTATAATAATGTGAATAGCATTGTAGAAATCCCCCTGAGATAGGATACTTCCTAATTTGGTTTTCCTTTTTTTGTGAGGAATATTTTTTTTCAATTTCTTATTTGAACACATTCTATGTATTTGGAATACATGATTTGTTATATATTCATAACGAGGTTGTGAGTATGTTACATGAAGTTAATTGAGACTTCATCATGTAAAAGCATAAAATAATTTTTTTATCAAAATAATATGGTTTCTTTGGCATATGTGATCCCTATGGATTTCATAAAATTTAATTATATTACATGCCATGTAATTATAACCCACGTGGTTTTAATGATTTCTATCAGTTTTTATTTCATTTAAATCATCAGAATATCATTTTCCCCTCTACCAAGAACCCTTCTCCGATGTTTTTGAATGTCTTCATTCTAACTAGAATGATTTGTTCAGATATTTATCATAGTTGTGGTTGTTTTTTTCTCTGGAGGTAATTAATCAAATATGTTTCATTGTATCATTTATCATTGAATCGACATTGTGTTTCATTATTATATTTAATTACCTTGAATGATGTTTTTCTTGTTTCATTCTAGATTAATTGCATGATTGTGTTCTAATTGTCGTTACTTTTTAATTTTTTGTTTACTGGTTGTGATTTCATAAGGAATTTGTTTTTTATTCATATCATAAAACCCTTTTTTAATTTAATCAATTATTATATGGTTGTGTTGATTCTAGGGCCTCAATTTTAATTACTAGTTCCTCCTTGTTTGTGTGTTTTTTCTAGTGGCATGTGAGACTTGACTTTTGAGGTAGGTGATTCTGTTTCTAGCCTAAGTTGATGAACCAAAATACTATATTTTTAATGATTTATTTTAATTAAATGAAATTGGATTATATGACTAGTTTATTTGTGTGTCTGTGGAAATGGGGTTTTTTAAAAGTTGTTTTCCTTTTAATTTGGTTTGTTTAAAATTGTTATCACAATAGTGTGAATAGATCTGGGAAATGGAATTCAAATCATTATTGGATGAAAATGGTTTTTTGATTTTTTAGGATAATAGAGCATAAGGGAAGTCGTGGGTATATAGGGGGAAGGATTAGTAATAGGCCTCATCCATCCATTCTAGATACTTGATAGACACTATTGGGAGGTTTCACTTTCATGGTTATTCCTTTTGGCATAGGATCTATACATGTTTCTATTATAATGCCCCGAACCCAGTTACCTAGTGTCGATGCATTATTACATAACATTATGATGATAATAATAGATCACGTCTTAAAAGAATGATTAGTTTAATATCTTTGGAAGTAATAGATATAAACATATGTTTTAAAATACATTATGATATGAAATAAACAGCATTGTATCTCCTTTTAACACATTCATATCTATTAGGCTATCCTTGTAGGTCAATCATAATTTACGTCTTCAAATCCTGGAAAAAATAAAACATAGAAAGGGGAGAACTCAGATGCTCATCAAGGAAAAAAATATAGCAGATTTTAACATAAATAAACATAAACATATAAAGAAATGTATTAGTCTAAAACAGAAGCTTTTAAACCAAAAAATTAACATAATATGGATGTAATGAATCAAATAATTCCATTTAATTTTTTACATAGATATTCTATTAATCGAATAATCACATGCAATATCAATATCAAATTTCTTATTAATGGAATATATAATGTCGGAAGTCAAAACAACATTGTCAAGGCCTCGTGCCAAGGATAAAATAATATTTTTCCGAGGCATTATCCAAGACACTAGTTTGTCTCATGAGACCTACCGATGAATCAAGGATCTATTCTGGGTCCACTAGTTATGTTCTATGACCAATGCATTCCACATATGAAAAGGTTAAAACATAACATAAAACTTCATATTAAAACTAGCATATGAATTGTTAATACTTTAACCATAAACCATGAATGGTACAAAAATAACATATCCACTATCAAATATATCACAAAAAGTCACATAACTATAAAAGTCACATAACTATAAAAGAAAACATTAATTTTGAAAATATTCTTATAATATTGTAAGGGAAGCTTCGAGGTTGTTATAATGACAAAATATTTCTGCACTCGTCCTGTATGTTAAAAAACATTCTTTCCTTAATTTTTTCAAAATGGTCATAAAGGACCTTATTTGGAAAAGGACGGAAAGATTACTTTATAAAAATTCGATAAGAATTAAAACAAGGATCTAAATGAAAATAACCCATAGTATGGGAAATAATAAAAATGATTTCAAATACAATTTTAAGAAACTTAGATGTGGATGATAAATATGTCCCAGTAGATACTCACGTATAAACAACCTCAGATAATGAAGTGATTGTAGAATTAAACCTTTCCTTGTTCTTTTTCTTGATTGAGAGTACGTTAACATCCTATATAATAGTTAAATCGCTATTATTCAATTATACATGTACCACATACATAAATATGATATCATATACGATCTTCTAATATTGGATTGCTAATAATATTTCAGTACTATCATTGTTTTAGGAGTTAACTTATTCATTTTCCTTTATATGTTTTCATAAGTAAGTCATGTTTGTTATGGATAGGATATATTTTATTTATATCCAAAAATAAATTAAGCTATTCAACATTATTTTTAATCAAAAAATTAAAATTATTCTTGAATTATTATGATGGGGAATGAATCTCATCGCGTTCATGGAGATAGTAATTCGTACGTACGCCCGATTGACAATATCATTCAATTGATGGTGAAAAGATATTTAATTGGATATTATATAAATTATAATGATTAATTAACATGTTATATTTATTATATACATCATTTATACTCATTATAACACACATCCAAATAATGAAGTGTTTGAATAACAAACTACACCCCGACATTGAGCGGGTAAACCATACGTACACACATATAGTGACTTGTCATTCATAGGATGTATATAATATTGAATATATTTGTACCATATTTGTAATAACATAACATTATTCATATCTTAATGGATTTATTATTTTGGTATGCAGAAAACAAAGAATGATGAAGTAGAGGATGAAAAGAACGTTGAAAGGGGTGGTGAACTTATTACCTCTTCTTCGGGTGTTTCTATTTGAGTTCATGCAAAGGGGTCCTTAAGTTTGCTTTCTGATTAAATTAATGAATCTATGTTGAAGTGGTGGTAGTTTGGAGGATATTTTATCCGGGTTTGGCTGAGTCAAAATTCATTGGAGGTATGATATTGAGTGAAGAGGAAGTACCCTATTATAAGAGAGGGGAGGGTAACTTTTGGAAATGCTTGAAATATAATTTTATTATACAATAATATTCAGTTTATAATGGATCAAAAAGAATTTATTTAGAATATAAGGTTGCTATGGGTCAAAAACCTATCAACCAATAGATTTTAGATAGGATTAGGTAACTATATTAACCTTATCTTTTATATTTAACTATTAGTTAAATAGTATAGCCTATACTATATATTCTTGTATTATTATAATAAATTATTAATAAACAAGTTATAAATATCTGATTTTGACATTATTTATTTAATAAAAGGAGTTTCAACAACTAATAAAAATTATTTTATTTTTTCAAATCCATATCCATAATTAAAAAAACACATTGTTTAAATACTATATTTGATAAAAATATATATCAATTAATAGTATTAATTCTATAAAACCATCATGTAAACGTTAATAAATATAATAATCAATGTTTAGTTTAGATTCTAAATTATATCTCATTGAAGATATTGTAAAAGTAATTAATCAAATTATTGAATCCTTGAATGGGAGCACATATCTATACCTTTTGATACGTGAATTAGTTACTTAATATCTAATATAAGAACCATATAATATAAAAAATTGTGAACATGAGGGCATTGCATAGTCCAAACCATTTTCATGAAGCTAATGAGGATACATAATTTACAATCTCTATGAATGAAATATTTTAAATGAATAAATGAAATATGTAACTATAAAATGACAGAAAAAATGATCAAGAATTTTTTAAATAGTATTTATTCACACATAATAACATTAAAATACATAAAACCATGTAATCAGTTCACTAAATTAGTTCTTTATCCACTAAAAGTTATTCAAAATGAAATTGCTTCAGCAATGTATAAATGAGAGGTTTTAATGAGTATATATAAATCTATATTATTATATTTAATGAAAACACAAAATTGGATGTTATTCCTTATTTCATAAAATATTTAAATGGAATTCGATAATTTATAAATCTAATAACATGTGAATATTTATTATTATACTTAAAATTCTATTTCCTTACATCTCGTGATAATAGCATAAAAATTCAATTGATGTGATAAATATTTCATAACAAAATAGTTAGAAAGACAAAAAAAATAAAACAATTATTACATAATTATCAAGTAATGTCAATCCATCCCCTAAAATTACTACATAACAATTCCATACACATCATTACCATTTACCCTTGATTAAAAAAACAATTTCAAGAACAGAAACAAACCCATGGTATATCCTTGGTAAAATACAAAAAAAATTATTCAACCTATAAATAAATATATGTCTATATATAATACACCATATAAGTCCTTAGGAATGGTTCAAAATCAATTAAAACCTATAAAAATCATTATTCATAAAAAATATATCATAAAAAAACCAATAGATGAATAACATTCTATATGAGCCTCTTTAAAATGAACATGAGGCTGTTATATAGCATGGAGTTATATCCCTATGAAATTATGAAATAATGGTAGGAAAACTTCATAAAATTTGGGGAAAGGAAAAAAATATAGGAGGAGGTATGATATAACATAAATAGGGTCTAACATAACAAAAAAACATAAATAATGATTAATAATGCAATAAAATGAGGGAAAATTTATGAGAGGAGAAAAAGTAATTAAAAACATTAATACACGAATAAATGATGGGTAAGTGTGTGGAGTTTGGGGTTTAATGAAGTAAAATAAATAATTAAATATTACTTTTATTTGAAATCTGACCAAAAAAATACCAAGTGACAATTGTAGATATGGTTGACACCCAACTAGAGTTTTGATAGTACTATAGTGGTTATTCAACCATTAGTTATCCACCAAAAATCTAATAGTCCCACAAATTTATTTTTTTAGTTCACATCCCACCATATTTCTTTCATATATTCTCTACAGAACACTAGAATCACAACTTAAGAATTCAAAAACACTATGAACCCACTATCCATATATACAGACACCATAAATGTTATCTTTAAACATCAAAATTATTGAAATAGTCCCTAAATGAAAATTTTAAACTCATTAGTATTCTAGATAAGCAGATTATTTAAAAATCATATGAGTATATTTTCCTCAATGATGAAACATCCATGGTCAATGTGATAATGAACTACACACAGTAGTGTATTTATTTAGGAAAAACCCATGATAAATAACTATATATAACCTAAATTCTCTAAATACATGAATACGCTAGGAAAAAAATTCATATATCATATCCCCCACTAAATTACTATAATATGTTTCTAACAATAACTATACCTTGGGAAAAATCCATACCCGCCAAAAATATTCATTTGTTTCCAAATTACCAAACACATTAGACAACATTAAATCTATAAATTAAAGGGCTCATGATAACTAATTATGATATCTCTAAGGTTTATTTATACACATATATATTTTAAATATTATAAAAGAATGATTTAATCATAATAA
Organism: Viscum album; assembly: GCA_963277665.1. Lineage (NCBI taxonomy): Eukaryota > Viridiplantae > Streptophyta > Magnoliopsida > Santalales > Viscaceae > Viscum > Viscum album. Next base: position 605,782,094 of record OY728129.1, on the reverse strand, counting down.
TTGTAATGATTATAAAATAATAAAATATATTTTTCCATGAATTCCATCTCTAAGGGAAACCAATTTTGAGTAAATATTCCATGACCCTGATGGTTGAACAACTAATGGTTCTCTTCAAAATAATAACTCTCTAATTGTTACCCATTATAGACCTCCTATTCGGCTTCAAATTCACAATATTACATATATAATAATATTTTTTATTAAATATAAATTCCCTTTCCATATTCAAATATCATATTAAATTTTCATGATACTATAAATTTCAAAACAAAAACATTCTAATAATAATAATATAAATAATAGAATAAAATTATTACTATAATAAAATGTTACCCTATTCAAAAACCATTGAATTTATTATTTAAATATTATAGAAAACAATTTTTCCATTTTCTTTTACTAAGAGATACAAACCCAATTATTAACAATTTTTCAAAACCACTTCTAATTTCAATACAAAACATCAAAAAAATTATCATTGCCAATATAATTCTGAAAAAATATAAATAATTATTTCAGTAAAAAATCCATTTGATAATAAAATTTCATATTTTTTATCTATATTTTGAAATAGATTCCAACTTGAATCAAGAACTTCACAAAACTATTCTTTGAAACAATTTTTAAGGAGGAAAAATTAAGTTCCTGCAAAAGATAACATCAATACATTTATAGAGAAAATTAACTTTTACCAACTATAATACATCTATAGTTATTTGTTATCAATTATAAAATATGAAAAATGGTTTAGAAAAGGATAATAATATGTTGAAAATTCATAAAATTAAAATAAAAAACATAAATAATTATACTACTATATCATAAAGTTGAAAATAATTGGATTTAATAAATGTATATCCTTTGATGGAAATAGGTAGAATGATCACGAATTTAAATCACATTATAATATAATAATTCATTATCAACATGGATAAAAAAATATTAATTTACCATAGATTAATCTATAAATGAATATCATTACTTATATGTTAAATAATAAACAATATAGTGAAACTCTTTTTAATTCCTATCTACAATTTGATTTTTTAATGCAATATAAAATTGTTAAAAAAAATAAATTTAAATGAAATGAACTTCTCCCAATACGTTGCATGATTTTATGATTTAGGGACTGAGAATGGATTATATCCTATCTTAGCCTTATTTCCTCCATCCCAAATTATATCAAATATAATTATGAAACACTAAATAATTACGTACTTGTACGTATTTTTTTGACCACTCACATGGAAACATTTTTATTGTAGGTTTCCCACATATCCATGCCACTGTAATAAGAACACAATGTACTCCATATGTATTGACATCCTAAATTACACCTATAACTGAAAATCTAATATCATAGACAACCTAAATGAATTAATATAATACAAATTAAAAGTGATATTATCATATTTACATATATAGATATAATACATGCCCTTCTAAGAACTCAGGATCACCACCTACTCGTTATAATAAAGGAAAAATGTAAAAGGTTTAAATAAGATAATATAGTAGATAGTTTTCTAGTATTGGAACAAAAGAATATAGAAAGAAATTTTTTTTTGGATATATGGAATTTCTATAGGTTATGATAGACATCCAAACCACAATCAATGATAACATCCATGGGCGAATACTAGGAGGTTCCTTATTTAGAAACACTATAGAACCAACTACGTACCACCCCTACACATTTGATCTACAAATAACTCCAAAATTATATGTGACTCTAAAAATTAAATGTAATATTTTATGCCTAATGACTATAAGATGCATGATTATTTTAAATCTATAATGGTACTATAAATGGTGAATGTGAATTAATATATCACTTTAAGAATTAAAGAAGAGTATGGATCTAATCATACAATGTAGAAAACTAATGATTTGACTCAGTTAAATAATTTATTTCATTATATATTCATGAATATTATAATCATTCATATATGAATATGATATAATAGTTTACCATTAATCATACATGTTATTAATGTACCCCATTTTCAAGTAGGAAGGAATTTCAAATACTTTTTAATTTTTTGAGTTTGGTGTTTGGGGAAACTCTTTCGTAAAATATTAAAAATAATTCAGAGTGTTTTATTTACTTATTTCCTTATTTTGAGATGTTTTTTATGTCATGGAACGTTCCACATGGACTTTTATATGTTTCTGCTCTACCGGGTCCCGGTGACAATGTGTTGAAGATGTGTAAAATGACGTTCAAGTTTTATAAAAATTGCATCATCCAAAGAGTAATCTTGTGGGTCACCAATTTAACCAGAAAAGTTTTTTAAAATATGGAAGATTGGTTTGCACAAATTTTAATCAAGTAAAAATGTTTAAATTTAAGAGATACACCCATGTTGTGTACAGATTTGAAAATTGTGTTCTAGTAGTGTGAGGTGAGTTGATTGGACAGTGATCGCCACATAGTTTTCTACAGTTTATCCAAAATGTATTCCCAAATCATGTATGTCCATTATTTTGGTGAAATTAATTTTCTTAACAAAATTTATATTTTTTCTTCCCCCTCTTTTCTCCTTCATTTAATGATCCTGGCCGGGCCTCCTTCAATTTCATTACCTTCCTCGGCATAAGCATACCTATTTTATCAATGATCCAATTCGAGCTATGTAGTTATTGTTTGATGTTAATAGGGATGTCATTTTATCTTATTTATTCCCTTTTATTTTTTATTTTTCCATAAATTATGCTCAATCCACAAGGCCAATTTTACCGTTTTAGGGTGTTTATCAAAAACGCTTATTTTTATAATTTTGGATCGATGTAGAGGATGATATCATATAAAATAGTTCATAATAAACAATGTTAGGTGGTGTGTAGCATTTTACGAATGATTATGGGTGTTTTGGGGTGCATATCTATATTTCTACATTGGGATATCTGAGTGAGATAATTAATTGAATAATTCTAGATTTTAATTTGTTAATTGGGATTATGAGATTCCATTGGGTATTCCATCATTTATTGGAATAATGGTAATCATGGAAAGTAGATTTTGACCCATTAAGTTGTTTATTCTAGTTTCATTTTTAAATAAATTATATTTTTATATGAATAATATTTTTCAATGGTAACATGAAAATAATGGATCGAGGAATTGAGGTGAGGATGATCACATGGAATAAGGAGAGAAGGTCTTCAGGTTTGGCATGGCTCAAGACACATGGGGTGATAATGATCACTAGGTTGATGTGACATTATTCACAAGTATTGAGTCATAATTGTTATTAGAATAAGGTAATATACCATAAAACATGGAATGGTGTTGTCCATTAGGATATATCATTGTTATTACAATGGCTTGAGGGTATGGATTATATGGATTAGATTATTTTTAGTGACTTTCCGCTCACTATTATTAGAATACATGAATTTAATATCATTACCCAAAATATATTACTATGATGACGTGGTGTTGATTACTCAATTTCATTGGATGTATCCATATATATTATAGATTAGTGTATAGTGTTGAGAATAAGATTTTTTGTTATTTCTCTCTCTAGAAATCCGATGGTGATGGTTATAGACCATTCAGATATAGTGTTCGTGCCATCAGTTGGTGGCTGAAACTTAATTTATAACTAAGGTTGATGGTATAGTACTACTGGTTGATGGATACCTCTATGAACTAGGACATTAGAAATTTTTCCAATGGAAATTTATTTATTTTAGGGATGATATTATTAGGACATGGGGTGTCCTGATGTTGATAGAAAGATTTATTTATGAGAAGAGGTTTGAGGGACCTAATACACATTTTTTTCACTTTGTTATGACCCCATAAAATTGATTTGTGTTGTAGGATGTGTTAGATGGAAAGAGGTTCCTGATATATATTAATGTGGCGGTCCTGATGGAACTCATGTTATGATATTCTTTCGAGGATGCATGAGAACTGTTTCATGGGATCTCAAAAAAAATGTATATTCATACATATATTGTATTCCATATATATATATGTGTGTGTGTGTATTGGGTAATCTATTGGGATATATTTTGGTAGTGATAGATGAATATAAAAAATCACCTGTGGGTGCTGATCACATGGGGAGAGGGTAAAATATTTAATGTTTATGTATTTTATTTTCAATTATATTTTTATATTGAATCATATTTATGGATATATGATAGTAACACAATGGTGGTGACCTTATGAGTTCATACTCACACACTACATGGACCTACTGATACAAATATTGACATTATGTCACTGATATTAGGTATGAGATCATTATTAAGAGTTGGCTAATTGTGATAGTATATATATCATTTTGAGAGTATGGACAACAGTGGAACCTAGTGGTTCTTACATTGAGTTTGAGATTACATTTTATCACTTTTATGATTAATAAATTTACTTAGATGGCTTGATATGGGTTCCCTTACTTTTTTACTTCTTAAATGACATGATATGAAATTTTTATCATCAAGAAATGTTTACAAGCTGTTATATTATTTAGTGTTGTAGATGTTTATTATACATGGGTCGATTTTTTTATTATTATATTCTATTTTATGGTCATTCTTTTACTATTATATAAATATATACCAATCTTATTAAAATTACCTTAGTTTATAGTCTCCCCACTATCACTTCATTAGACCATCTAAGGCCAAATGAAAACAATCCCAGAGTGTTGATGAGTCGAAAACAAGGTTGGGATAGTATAAAGGGTAGATATGAAATTTTATTTTCAATTTTTCTTCATAAAATTTTCGATATGGTAGACTATTGATTATGATGTTTTCAAAACAGAGTAAGATCTCATGTTTGGGTCGCTAAATCCCAAAGCACAGTGGAGAAACCATGTTTTTATGCATGGGAATTTTATGCTAAGCATTTAACTTTTACAATTGATTAATTTCAGATAGTATTGGATCATTTGTATTGATATTGTATGACTATATAGTATTTAACCATGAACTGAAATAGAAAGGTTATATTTTTCATGCATCATGGTATGTAATTAAACTCATATGATGTGTGTCTCTTTGTGGGATCGGCATTGGTAACCTAGAATGTGCCAAGAGAGGATAAGATATTTAATGTTTCAAAAATGATGTTGAACATTGTTGACCTAATTAGACACTTTGGAGGAATTATACATATATGTCTTAGGTATATGATTTTTTATGATATTTATTTGTGATACTATGTGAATATTATTTTTTTCCTAACACTGATATGTGTAGGCATGGATGAATAAATAGAATGAGTTATTTAATGTGTCAATGATAAGAAATGTCATGTTTTTATTCATATCATTTTTGGTTGAATTATATTCAACAACCCCAAATATATGATATATGATATGTAATTCCAGACATTGAAATGGGAAGCCAAGGGGCCAGGTTGTCTGATGATATGTGATTACAGAATATGTTATGGGATATCAAGGAACAATTATCCATGATTAAATGTGGTACATAACTCTAATAAAAACTAGTTTGGGGCATGTGGTTGAATGTCATGTTATGTGGTGCTGGTATCGTAGTGTAGGGTTTGGGAGATGAATTTCCAATTATATAATTACAAATTATAAATATATGGATTTTACTGATATTTGAACTTGGTATCCGGTCTTCATTATTGTCCAATTTAAATTAATTCTACTGGACTCTCATGAGAGAAAATATATGGTTATACTAGAGCTTACACCGAATTATTCCTTAGAGGGTTGTGATGAGGCCCTGTGTGGTTAGGTCAATCATGATCCATAGATATGTTCTTTCATATATGTGGGATATTCACTTCATATGAATGAATTTGGTACACGTAATGATGACATGATTAGGTTAATATTGGATCATCTCCTACATGGTATCAATAAGGATGCTTAGAATGATCAACCATCTATGGAGTATCATAATCATAGGTACATGTTACACAATCCTCTTTTATTTCATGGTGAGGGTTCACTATTAGAAGCAATAATATGTATATAGTATGTGCATACTATCTTTTATAATATTAATTCACACCTGATTGGGAGGGTAATACTGGGAAATTTAATGCTCAGATGAGCTTAAATGCACTGTTGGGAGGTATAGGTTAATGAAGGAATAAACGAGGGATTATAATTGAAGTATTTAAAAGATGTGATTAAATTACTAATACTTATCTGAGACTATGAGGGATGATATATCCCATGGGTTATGGAATATCGTACAAGGAGATAGATATATCTCTGATTATGCATCCAATTTGAAAACTCGTCCCATTTTTCAACATGTATATTGGGATATGACATGAACAAGGTGATGAATTTTGAGGATGGATGATAACATTCTATCAAGGAGAATAGTAAAACATTCATGATAAAATTACTCATAGAGGCAGTGAATCATGTGATGATTTCTTAGGAAAATGTGACTGAGCTATCATATCAATGCTAGGTGAAAACATCTTGTGAGCTTAGTATTCATGCTTCAATTACCTTTAATCGATACTGAGAGGATTTTTCAATATGGAATTCATGAAAAATACATGATTAGTACATTTAGGGGTGGTATTTCAATTGGGTGCTTCTATTTTGGGAAGACATGGAATGTTAGGAATCATAATGAGCTGATTGAAATGGATTTCCAAGCATATGGTCAGATGTTATATCTAAATAGGTTCTTTGGGAATCCATTTAGGATATCTTGGATACATGAATTGCATTAGACATAGGGATATGAGGTTGTACTGGTTGTGGTTCTAGGAATAGGTAGACAAAGTTATACTGCATGAGTTGGTCATGGATGAGACATGGAGACAATGATATGGTGTTAATGTCTGTTAGTTGTTTCAGATCAATAGGGATACCATGCCTCTTGTTTTTTTGAATTAGGATATGGGTACATAGTTGAGAATCTAGTGGAATATCAGCCTCAAGAGACTATTACTGCTAGATTTATACCATGATTGTGGCATGAAATATTGTTTATATTGGCCATTTTTTTCACAATATGTAAATGTGTATTGTTTTTTCGACTAACTATGAGATATTAAGTATGTTTTCATTGGTCATGATGCATGATATGTGCATATATTAACTGTTATGCCCTAAGATTTATTGTTTTCACTAGTATGGAGGACGATTTTAATAATATGTGTAGGAATTAAGACTATAACAGGAAGTCATATATATATATATATGATGTTGGTTAATTTTAAGAATTTTTTTGGTGAAGGATTTATGAGAATATGATGAGATGTGATATGTGATGATTTTCATGTAGGTTATGGGTATGAACGTTGAATATTATGAGATTTCATACATGATAGGATCGACATTTGACAAGTGATATAATTGAAACTCTGATGCAATATATAAATTATGTTACATCATGAAAGGCTTTCATGTGTGTTTAAAGTCGGTGTAACCATCGGAATATTTAATTTTGTATCCAGAGAAGACCAGATAAGTTATTCCAAATGTGGAGAGTGAAATAAGAGTAACTAGAATATGAAATAATGATCAGGATAGATCGGGTAGATATAGATAAGATGGGTTGTTCATTACTACCAATTTTTTAGACAATATTGATTGTGGGAGAGCTATCATATTTTTGTGAGACATGAGCATCTAGTGTTTTTGAGAGGGTGAAAATTCCTCATCATTTTTTGAATTTTTAGTTTGGTGTTCAATGAAATTTTCTCATGAGATTTGAAAGCAAATTATGAGAGTTTTATTAAGATAAGGAATTTTTAACAAATATTTTAATATACATCATATTCCTTGGGGTTTTTGAAGAGTTTCATGTATTTCAGGCCCAAAAAACTTGGTTTTGGTATGTGTGGATAGAGGGGACTGATTTGGTCAAACCATACAGACTCCATGGAGTAACCATGCATCCAACTAATTTAAATGGACATGGTATGTAGAACTATGTTTGTTGAAGAACATAGATATGTAACAATTCATATATTTATAATAGAGGTAAAACTCATGCTCTATGCTTGATTTGTAAAATTCTCATCCTGGACATGTGAGGTGAGGTGATTTTGAAGTGAGTACCACACAATTGGTGAAATAATATCCAAATTATGCCAAAAAAACAATGTGGATCATTTATGGATTGGAATTAATTTCTTCCCATGTCTTTATTTGTCATACTCTCCTTTTCTCCTCAATTTCACATGCATGGTAGGGGATCTTCTCATTTTCTTTTCCACCCTAGGCTATTTCCCACCATATCCTACCAGGCTCATATTCTAGCGCGATTAGTCTCGTTGGATGCATATCGATTTTACCCTTAATCTTCTATCTTATCATTAATTTTATCTCACTATATTGAATGCTAAATAAAAGAAATAAAATTTTCCTTATTTTGTAAATGTTTTTCTAAAACATTGATTTCTCTAATTTTAGCTACTTTTTGTAGATGATATTAGATATGTGAGTTCCTAAAAGCCAATGTTAACTGGTTCCTAATGTTCTCCTAAATTTATTAAGTGTTTTGTGGGTGGGTACCTAACTTCTCACATAGTTTTTGTTGGAGTGAGTTGATAAATTGAATAATGATTTATTATTATTTGTTAATTAGTATTATAGGATACCATTGGCTATTTCAAAATATTTTAGAATCATGAAATCCTATGTAAGTGTATTTAGAACAACTATATATATTACAATCATTTTCTGTTATATTTTAATAATTTTTTTATAACAATGATGGGTTCATGGTATCATGAAGAGAATGGATCTATGATTCAGGGTGATGTTGATCAATAAGAATGGGGATATTATGCCATCAGTATAGGCATGGACTAAGAACCATGTAGTTATAATGATCACTAGGTTATAGTGTTCTAGTTCGTCAGAATTAAGGCAATGATTTCTTCAGGATGTGGACATGTCCCCTGAAACATGGGATCTTGTTAACTATAGAGTCAATGGGATGTTATTAAATGGGAATTATGAGAATGATGATATTTTGTAGTTTATTGTTAGCGATTTTTTCTCATTAGTGTTATTTTATGTGTAGTTGGATTCATGTGCACATGAATTGGAATTTGTTGAGTTATTTTTGACCACTCCTTGTGGGAGGACTCATCCACATATATTATGCCTTATTGGATGGTATTCACCATCTACGATGTTGTATTTTATCACTATTTAAGGCCTTAGTGGATGGTTTTGGATCATCAATAGATGGTGTTGAGACCATTGGTTGGGGGAAGAGTCTCACAATTATACATGAGGCTGATATGTAAGGACTATTATGAGAATGATATCTCCATACCTTAGGATGTTAGATATTTAGATAATAGTGATTGATTTATTATATGATAGATACCTCCATTCATTATTATGTCATGTTGTTGATTCAATAAGAAATTTTAGAGTGGACACCTATGAGACATGATACTTATTGTTCGGGCTAACCATTAGGATCCTAGATACAATGTTAGTGGCATGGGAGCTTTTGGATGAAACAAGGTGCAAGGGAGATATACATATATATATATATATATATATATATATATATGAGAGAGGAGTGTAAGGGAATGTTGATTTTAATATTCTTAAGAGAATTTTGGGTCATTATTCCACGAGTTTCTACTGCTAAAAATATGTGTAACTCCCCAAAAATATAAAATGGGATCATTGTATTCGATAACATATATGACACACAACACCAAGAACTCAAGGGATTATGATATCCAAATAATTTATAAAATATGTATTATTTTAAAGAAGTTATATATAATTTATACATTTTAATGAACACACCAATATGTTACCTTGAATCCCATGCAAGATCGACCTTCCTTGATTGCATGCGTTACACGCAAGACCAAGTTTCAAAAAATAACAATGTGTTGATAAAATATTATTATTCATTTTAAGATGATGTAGCCTATAAGTTATGTTAGAATTTTTTTTATAATATTTACTAACATATGAAATTTATTTATTAATATAAATTTAAAATTATTTCATTGGTTTTCAAATAATTAGAAAAGAAAATAATAACCTATTAGATATAACAATAAATATTAATATTTTTATGATTCCAATGATGTTTTATCTAAATTAAAAAAATAAATTTAAATTAGTGGATGATGGTGATGAAATATAAATTTTATATATTCAATCATTTATTTTTAATATTAATCCATTTTTTTATAAGAATAATAAATGAACAAAAAAAAATTCACACATAAAAAATTTATTTTTTAAAATGTAATTTTAACTTTTTTTAATGGTAAACAATTTGAAATTTTAAATTTGATACTTTAACTGATTTAATTAGTCAAAATGTATTATTTAATTTTAATATAAACATACAAATTATTTTAGGTGGAATTTCTGATATTTCTCAGAAACAAATATTTTAAAAAAAATAGTTAAAAATAATGAATTTGCCTTAACAACATTATTTTCATACTATTTATTAATATGGATAAATAATAAATTTAATTTCTTTTAATGTTTAATTATATCATATTTTTTTCAATTAATTCATTTTATTTCTTTAAAACTAATTTTTAATTGAAATTGACTATAAAAACAAAGTAATCTATTAAATGATTTTACATTAAAAACCAATATTATTGTCCCATCTGTGGGATTGAATTTAAATTTACTTCTACCGCTCATATTATAGGAATATTGGAAAATGGATTCAAAATTTAGAATTCACATAATTTATAATTTATCATAATGTCTTCTTATTTTTTTCCAAAAATAATATTGAATGTAATTAAAATTAATTACAATGATTAATGTAAAGTTATGTTTAATAAGGGGCTAAATTTTAATTATAGCAGTTCACATGACATTGTAACTTATCTAAGAGGCATTTGATGGATATATTTTGACACTATCCTCCCTTTCCCAATTTTCTTCCATTATTTTTGCCACATGAAATTTAAAAAATGTATATTAAATTCCATTATAAAAACATTAGAAGAGTTCCACGACCCCTCCACTAAAAAAGGACTCCTCTCCTATTATTTCATTACACCTCTAATGCCAAATGCATAGACCAAAATCTGAAAAAAAAAACTCCTCAACACCCCCTAATCCTATAAATATCCCTTTGGTTGAAATCAATCCAAGTATGCCTTCTGGTACAAACCAAAAAAATTTATCTAATTTAGAGGTAACATCTTTCCTTGACCTATTCTGTTTGATTTCCAATCTTTATCCCCTAAACTATTTTAATTAAATGATTTTATAACAACAAAAGTTTCAGCAATATAGTACGATGTTTTTATGAAAATTTGTTATACTATACTTAAATAAACATCCATCTAATGGATAATGAACATATCGTTTACTTGAATGGATTACTACCACCTTATGAAATATTAATTGTTATTGTTTCTAATTACCACCTATCATGGTGGAAATTTTGATGGATGGTATGTTAATATATGCGATATATGATATTTATAATTTCTTTATTCTTATTTAAATTTGTTATAAAACATAAACATATAAATTCCATTTTTTATAAATATTATAACATCGTTTGTGGAACTATGGACTACTGCCTCCTCAATGCGATGCGAATTGTACACAATATACATTGAATATATAAAGGATGGATTTAATTAAAAATATGTTACACACAAAAAAATCATTTTGATATTCATGATATAATTTTATTTATAGAAATATAATATATATATATATATATCATTTTTATTATTACCATTTCACACACACTTAAAGACTGATAACATCATTTGTGAACGTCTGTACTACAACGTAATCGAGATGAAGTGATTCCTTATACATCAAATGAATTATAAATATCAGTTTTTATTATAAAATAATATAATATTTATGTTATAATTATAATTTTAGAAATTTATTACTCTAATTACCATCTTTCTATAATTATCATTGAACAATGGGATCCTTACTCATGTGTATGTACGCCCTACTATCTCCATCTGTGTAATGTTGGTTCATTTTTCATTAACATTTTTAATTATTGTTTTTTAAAGTATGATTTGTTTTATAATATCATAATTATGTCCTAATTATTATTATTTATATTTCTTATATTATCCCCATTGACCGTATATGACCTACTAAATTTTTGGTGACACATAAACTGAATTTGGTCAAAACAAATAACATAAACATAATTATCTATGTAGTTCTGTATAACATTGTGAAATATGAAATAAATTTATTGATAAACATGAAATATGTTCTAGATAATATAAATAACTAACAAATGTTATTTATATAACAATTTAATGGATTTTCAATTGAAAATGAAATAAAATGAAATAGATTTTTAATATCACATTTTTACTTCGGTGAGATAATTTTCATGTTAACCACTTACAAATTTTATGTGGTATATCTAATACCATAATATATATAATTTAATCCTTTATATTAATTTTATTTTATACCTTCATTTAATAATATTCTTTCCTCATATTATTATTTAAAATGCTTCAAAGATGTCTAGGACACATTGGAATGTTTAAAGTTTATTTTCCTCATGACTAATTTTAAAAATATTTCAATGGTATTTCCATTAAAGGATATTATATGACCATTTTTTCAATGAAAAAATTAATTTTATTATCCTATATTTAATCATGGAAATTTTTATGCAATGGTACAATTTTCCCACTATTTGGTACTCAAGGTGTTTTAGAAAATGTTCTTAATCAAAACCGACTTTTTTTCATTCTTTAGTCAGAGAAACTATTTTCTTCTAAAAATTGTTTTATTAAAATAATTTCTATTTTTTAAAAATTATTTGATAAACAAAGTTTGACACTTTTTTATTTTCTAATTTTTATAAATGGAATCTTCATGCCGCTTTCCTAACAAGGCATTTTTCTAACAATTTTATCCTGAAAAATGAATGTATTTTATAATTCATATGACATGTAAAAATTTACACATCATTATTCATTTTTTTACATTTCTTGTTTAAAAGGATATATTTTTATAAAATTTATTTTAGTATTTTTTTCTATGATTATTTTTTAAAAAATGGTTTTTGAAAAAGTTTTTTTAACTGTAATTTCTCTATAATGTTTTAAAAAGGAAATTTTAAAATATTCTAAATCATAATCAACAACAACCCTTTATTTTACTCATGTTGGTTTTTGTGGTTTTGATACCATCTTTAATATTCCTATGTATAGTTTATGATTTATTCAAAGAAGGATAATGTTTACATTAAAATCCATGATTCCTTTTAGTACCATTTAAATATTCAATTTTCTATGATAATTAAACATTTACTTTCTCTTAATTTATAATATCATTAATCATGGATATATTCATTTCTGAAACCGTATATCATTTTTACAAAATGATTAATTTGAATTTTATTTTATCATTTTGTAAATAGTGTTACGTCATTATCTTTTACTCTATAAAAATATTTAATAAGGAACATTGTGAAATAAATTATTGGACATTGTTTTGGACTGGTATGACATGAGTAGGGACCAGTTATCGATAGACCTTCGATGCATCGATAGTCTCATTAGATGAGTCATTTGGGTATCATCCATTACTGTGTTTTAACAATATATATTGTAAACTATATTGTGAATGGTCATGAATGTAAAAGAATCATGTACCTAGGAAACATTAAATCTAATAATAAATCATTTACCTCATTTAGTATTAGTTATTATTTATCCATGACATCTTTTATTGACAAATATATGTATACATTTAATTTAAATTCATTTATTAAATCGAATTTGTTTTAGTTCTCACCTTTCCATACTTATTTTTCATTATATACTATTTTGAATGAAAAGTGTTTCCATTTATTAACTTTCCATTTTGTTTATTCACTTCATTCTTAGTTTTTTGAGTACATGGTATGTGTGTTCAGTTATATAACATTCCACTATTATTATTCTCTTTGATTAATTATTGAATCCAACATAATTTACACTTGTTGAGAATTTTAAACTCTCCGTCCTTCAAGGTTTGATTCCATGTAATCATTCAATTAAATTGATATCAGAAACCAACTTTGGGCTTTCTAGGGTTTAGTCGTTATAGTTTGTTTAAGAGAATTATTATTAAAATCCATAGGAACTAGATTTAGGAAAAAAAATATTTAATAGTTCGCTAAGGTACTATTTGATGATAATTATATTATATAATTTTAAGGACATGTTCCAATAATGATTGTGAATTTTCCCCTAAAATAAATCCACGCCTAGATATAACAAGTGGTTGTGGTTCTGTAACAGAATACCTTGTGGTAACAACTAGGACAAGTTTTCCCATGCCTGGAATATGGTAACTAGGTACTAGAAAATGTGCCAATATGTGCACCTAGTTTTACACTCCAGTGGTATATGGTTAGGATAAATCACATTTAATTTTCAAACTCTTTCAGATGATTTTTTCAATGAATATCCTATGTTGAACCTGTGGTTTTTTATTGATTATATAATTATATGATTTATAAAACATAAAAATGATAATATTTTTAAATATAAGATCAAGGAAGGGCCTATGTAAAAATAATTTTCATGAAGTATTAATTTATTGAGGTTATATTAAAAACCATAGTTAAAAGTCTATATAGTTATTCACATTATTTTAAGGATATACATCAAATTTATTTTGTAACATATATTAATTTGGTTTTTGCAATAGAAAACAATTATGTTGGGTGACAACCAATAAAATCCAGTAAGGTCGTGGCTTGAATCTATGACCAATAGAAGAAAATGGTTTTTTTGTTAATCATTGAACTACATAATTTCTTGTTTTAAATGGAAATGTTATTAGTTAAATAATTTTATGAATATTTGCAATAAACTACTAGTGTTAATTTTATATTTAGATATTAATGTCTTAACCATATTTATTTTGAAAAATAGTTAGATGAAAATAGTTAGACATGTCAATCTTTTAAAGGCCTTAATAACCATTAAATTTTTTAGTGCTTCAAATATTTAAATTATTTTTTTATACCCATTTATCATGGTAAGGGATTAATTATAATTTTATGTAAGCATAAAAAAAGTTGAAATTATTTTTATAAAATTGAAACTAATTAATAAATAATATTTCCTTGTATTCGTAAGAAGTAAAATAATTACATAAAATTCGAAAATTGATAGAAATATTAGTTTTTATAAATAAATTAAATTCTGTTGAACTGATGATATTCTAAATTATCAAATATTTATGGAATTTAGGCCCTCAATATTTTATTCAAAATTCACTTGTTTGTGTTTGATGAACTCAATCACACCTATAAATATTTACGATTTTCCTCTAATTACGTATCATTACATGCTAATAATGTTCTTGTATACAGAGAACCAATTTTATATATTTTTGTGTGACCATTGTACATCCCATTAAATATTTTCTGGAGGATTTTTTATGATCTCTTCTCATGATGTGGGAATAAAAAAACTAAATATTAACAAATCTATTTCCTTGATTGATCTTAAATTTCAAGGATGCAATTTAAATAATGTTGCGATAATTTAATGACCTAAAAATCTAAAGCAAGAATATTGTATTTGATAGCGTGTATGACACACGATACCAATCATGTAAGGGTATATGATATCCTAATAACATATAATATATTTCAAATTTTAAATAAATTCAATTAAATTCATATCTTGTAATGTACACAAAACTATGTCATTTTGCATCACACATAAGAGCGTTCGTCCTCGATAGCTTGCATTACATGCAAGATCGAGTTTCGCCAAAACCCCATTTAGAAATAAAATATTATTATTCATTATATTATGGTATAACATAACCATTATTATTGAGTTTATTTATATTAATAATTGATTTATTCATTTTTCTAATTTATATATATATACAAAATGAATTCATTTGTTACAACTATATGAGAAATCCAATTATTAACCAATTGGATATAAAGGGAAATACTTTTATTTTTATGCATCTAAATTTCTTTTTTATTTATGTAAGTAATAAATTACAATTAGTTAAGAATTTTAATAATATATTTATATTTTATATTGAATAATACATTTTCAATATTCATCCATTAGGATCGAAATGCATAAGATATAAAAAACCCAATTTCTGACATAAAAACCTATATTTTATAAAGGTAGTTTTACAACCTTTTAATGGGAAAACAATTCTAAATATAAATTTCGAAAATTTAATTGACATAATAACTCAAATTAATATTCAAATTTTAATGATAAGCATATAAATTTTATAGGTGTGTTTTTTCTGATATTTTACAAAAACATATCTTTTTTTAGGAAAACAAAAAGATAATAATTTTTTATTCAAAAAAATATTTACTCTAATTAATTTATAATGATAAATTATACTTTAAATTTATTATGTATAATTAGTTAATATCTTTTTCAATTTGTATAATTTATTTTATTAGAATAAATTTAGCATTAAAATTAATTATAAAATCATAGTAATATTTCCAAAGTTTTTATTATAAAAATAGAAATTCTCATCACGCCTATGAGATTAAATATAAATTAATCAATGCCATATAAAAAATTGGAATTTTTAAAAATTTATTAAATGTTTGGAATCATAATAATTTATATTTTATAATAATTTCAACATAGTTTTTTTCACAAAAAAATTATTGATTGTAATTAAATTTCTTTATAATTATTATGGTAAAATTATGATTAATAAAAACTAAACTATAATCTTCAATGCCCAAATTATATAGAAAAATATACAAGAGCCATTAATTGTACATAATTATACCATAAAATAAATTTATTATATTTGCTTCAATTAATGGAGAAACATTCAATGTAAAAAACATGTATATAATTCTATTTTCATAATATTAGAAATGTGTCATTTTTCCTCTACCATAAAAAGGCATCCACTCATCTGAATTCCTCACAATTCTCAAGAGACTTTTTCTCAACCAAAATCAATAAAAATACCTCATTATCATACCTACACTATCTATAAAATCTGAAACTTGTTCATAAATCCATCCAAGGAAGCCTTTTCATACAAAATAAATGAAGTTAGCCAATTAAGATGTAACATCATTCCTTAAGCTATTTAGTTTTATTTCCATTATCTAAACCCTCAAATATGTGTATTAAATTTTTTTCTAATAAACATATTATCTAAAATATAATATGATGTTTTTATGGGTTTTAATTAACTTACACACACATCCAACTAATGGGTAACAATTTGGAAATTTACATCTATGTTGAACTACCACCTTACGAATCGATGATTTTTAATTTTTTCTATTACCACCACTCATCATGGAAATTATAATGGAAAATATATTTATATATGTTATATATGATATTTATTATGAATTTATTCTTATTTAATTATTTTATAATGAAAACCTTATACATTCAATTTTATATAAATAAGATAACATCATTTATGGAAGTGTGGACTACCGACTCCTCAAAGAGATGTCATTCGTTTACACTATACATTGAATGTATAAAGGGAGGTTTTAATTATTAATTTTCTACATAACCAAAATCAATATAAATATAATGACATAATTTGTTTTTTGGAAATAATATATATATATATATATATATATTATTTACATTATTACTTTTTCACATACACTTTAAAATTGATAATGTTGTTTGTGGACGTGTGGACTACCACCTCCTCAACATGATCTGATTCCTTTTACATCAGAATAATTATATATATAAGTATATGATATTAAATAATATTATATTTATGATATAATTATCATTATGAAATGATAGTTATCTACTTACCTTCTTTCCACAATGATCATTGAAAAATTGGAACGTTACTCATGCTAACATTTGGTGTACCATCTCCAAGAATGTAACATTGGTACATTTATTCCTAGACCTAATTAATTTTTTTTAAAAGTATATTTGGTTCTTAAATATGATAATTATGTAATGATTATTATTCTGGATATGTTATGGATTGAGCATTTCAACCATAGTTGGCCAAGAAATTTTTTTTTTACATATAACATTAATTCTGTCAAAAGAACCGATGTAAATATAATTCTTTTAGTTGTTCTATGAAACATGGTGATAAGTGAAATAAATTTAATGATAAAAATGTAATAAGTTATCTAGAAAATTAAATTATTTACATATTTTTAATATATAGTAATTTAATGTTCATTTCATACTTATTTTTTTATTAGTGTATCTAACTCAAATTTTAATATCATGAATTCCATTATATTAAGGGTATTTGAAATATTCATTTAATAGTATAACTTTATGTAGTTATTATTTAAATTTTATCAAATTTCTATGATCATTGATAACTACATTTTCATTAATTTAACATATCATTTATCAGGGATATATTCATTTCTTAAGTCATATTTCTGTTTTAGATGGTGGTTAATTTGAATTTTAATTTATTATCTGGGTAAATAAGTATTAATATGTATCTGTTAGTCCATACATATATTTTATAAGGTATATTGTTAGATTAGTTACATGGTATATGAATAATGTTTTGGACAAGTATGACATGGGTGGGACTTTGTTATAAATATCCCTTCAATGCATTAATATTCTCATGGGACGAGTAATTTTTCTATACTTCTTATAGGGGGTTTTACATGTTATTTTTTAAACCATCTTATTAATGGTTTTGATGATAAAAGAACCATATGAGTATGAAAGATGGATTTCAATAATCAATCATTTTGTTGATTTAGTTTTAATTATTATTCATCCATTAAATTTTTCATCGACATATCTATAGATAAATTTGATTTCAGTTCAATGAATTAATGGTCTATATTTTAGTTTAATACCTTTACATATTTATTTTTCCTTATCTAGTTATATGAATGACATAAGATTCTGGTTATAACCATTCTTTATTTTCTATGCACTTCATTATCAAAATTTTAATTACATGTTATTTGTGTTCAATTATTTAAAATTCAATAAAACTTATTCTCATTATTTTATTATTTATTAGTCTATAATTTACCCTTAATGAGAATTTCATATTACCCTTAGTATGTTTAAATTTCCATTGGAATCTAGGAAACATGCTATAAAAGATATGCAGGGATATACCTAATGGAATAATGTAACCCTCAAAGTTATTATCCTCATGGATATTTATTATGAAAGAAATAATGTTGTAATTAGTTAATTAATTATTAATACTAGACTCATGTATGTATCTAGTTTACCAAGGCTACTAAACTCTTAATACAATGGGATATGATTCCTTATAATCATGCCACTATAATTTATAGTAGACATTGGCTCCAATATTTCTGGGGTCACCTTTATATAGTACATGTTATAGGAAGATTAGTAGCAACCTTGTGAAATAGATTTAGGATAACATAGATTATATGACATAAAACTAAGGTATAATATTATGATAAGTATAAAATGACATCCTAAAGTTTCTCTAAGATTTATATTTTGTAGTTTCCCTAGGAATACATCTTTTTTTGGATTCTACAAGTGGATGTAGTTTATTCATATATTTACCAAGGGAAACAAATCTAACAAGGTGTCCTAGACCATTCCCATGGTAACCTGATACATAATAACATGCCTTACTACATATCATTTTTGAGACTCCCAGTGGATATTCATATAATTAGTTAAATTTTCATTGTAAACCATTTCAACATATTTTGACAATCAACCTCCAAGGATAAACCTATACATTTTTTAGATTCACTATATTGTGTTGTGAGTAATAATTCGTATAAATTTTAATATGGATTATGATTACACAATAGAAGGATACATTTTAACATATAATGGAATAAATATAAATGTATTGAGGTTGTATTAAAATAGTAGATAATAGGATATTTAGTGAATAATAATATATCACTGATTTCCATCATATTTATTTTGTAAAAGCATTAATATGGTTAAAGAAAAGGAAAACCGATATTCTAGGTGAATCCATTAATATACAATAAGGAAATAGGTCGTAAACCCATGACTGGAAGATGCCAAGGGTTTCACACCATGCACTATCCTATATAATTTCTAGGTTAAAATTTCATTATTTTTATTTCATTAACTTAAGGAATATTTATAATATAATATTTTTGTTCATTTTATACTTAAATATTAATTACAGAAACATATTGTTTTTGTAGAAAAGGTGATGAATGTTTTTTAGAATTATTACTCTTCCATGGTCCTCATGATCTATTAAATGTCTTAGTGGTTCAGGGATAAGAAGATAATTTTTTGATACACATTTCAGGATGTAAGGGATGAATTATAGTTTTGTTAAAGCATAGAGAAATGATGGAATTGTTCTTATGAAATTGATATTTATTTGGAATATATATTTCCTTGTATTATAGAGAAGTAAAATAATTACACAACATTAGGGAAATGATTAAAAAAATTAGGTTCTCTTGATAACATACTATTTTTAACAGTTGGTCTAGTAAATCATCACGTATTTTTTCCATTGAGTCCCTCATCACAACAGTTTTCATTATCTTTTTTTGTGACTGATAAAATAAATAACCCCTATAAATACATTCTCTATTCCTTCATGTACAAATCATTACATGCCACTAATATTCCCTACTAAGAGGTCTAGTCATATGTATTTCCATGTTACCATTGTACTTCACATTCACACACTTCTAAAGGACTTCATATGAACTTTTCACGTGATATGGGATTTAAATCATTAGAAATATCAGACAATTTATTATCATGATCATGTTTAAATATTGAAAATGCAATTTAATTATGGTGGGGATAATGAAACACATTGAAAATCTATAGTAGAAAAATTATATTCAATAACATATATCAAACGCAACACAAGAATATAAAGAGAATATGATATACCAAGATTTTATAATGTATTTGTTATTTTAAAGAAACTAAATATAATTTATAATATGTAATGCCCAAAAAACATTATTACCTTGCATTTCATGCAAGAGTTACTTTCTTCGATAGCTTGTGTTGCATGGAAGATCGAGTTTCACCAAATAAAAATTTATTATTAAAATATAATTATTCAATATAATATTATATAACCTAGTCGTCAAATTAGCAGATATGAATATTATAAACTAACTTATGATGATTTACTATTTATATAAATATTAAATGAATATATTGGTTACCAGTTATTGAGAAATGAAAATAATAAGTAATTGAATATAAAAAAATATTATTAATTTTATATTTCAAAAAGAGTTTTTATTAATTAACATAAATATTTATAATTATTTAATTCTGTTAATGATATATTTAATATATATATTCAATCAAGTATTTTTTATATTTTCCCAATAATATTGTTAGGAATATGATATGAACTAACTCAATTTCAAACATCCATTCCAAAATTTTTATGAAGTCAATTTTACCTCCTTTTAATGTATAACATATTTAAAATATGATAATCAAACATTTAATTGATTTAATATTTATAAATATACTTCATATTATAAATAATCACATAAAAATTAGGTTTTTTTGAATTTTATATATTTACCAGAAACATATCATTTTTTACAAATAGTTAAAAATACTGATTTTTCGTTAACAAATGATTTTTTGTATAATTAATTTATAAAGTTAAATTATACATTTAATTGGGGTTGAAGATAAATTTTATTAATTTGTTATCACTGAATACAATTTATTCTATGGGAATCAATTTCACATTGAATATGATTATAAAAACATAACAAGCATCCAAATGATTTTACATTAAAAACCCACATCTTTATCCGGTGTGCAGGATTAAATTTCAATTAATTTATACATCTTCTATGATTGGAATTCTGAAAAATGGATTGCATATTAGGAAACATAGTATTTTATAATTTAAAATAATATCTAATTAGTGTTTGACCAAAAATAGTGATGAATGTAATAAAAATTAATTACAGTGATTTAGGTTAAATTAAGCTTAATTAGGGACTTGTCCTTAAGGATAATGGATCTAATGACATTGAAACGTAGAAATGATCCATTTTTTACAATATTTAGATCCTATACAGTCTATAATATATTGTTTCATATTATTGGATACATTGTAATTATGAAACATGTGTATTTAATTTCTTATTCGATATACTATATGTGTGCCACTCATCGAACTATATAAAAAGTTATCCTTCCCACTTCCTCCCACCCATAAATCCACTATGGATTGAGGAAAGTTTGAAAAAATTTCTTCTAAAAAACACAACACTAACACTATAAGCCTCCACTTAGTTATAATTCAATCTAAGGAAGAATTTTGGAAGAAACCAAATTAAGTTACCTAATTAATAGGTAACGTCTTTCATTAATCTATTTAGTTTTATATCTATTATACAACCCCAAAAATATTTTTATTAAATTATATTTTAACATAATAATATCCTAAATATAATAGGATATTTTTATTCTAAGGTTTAAACCTAAACATATATGCACATCAATCTAATGTGTAAGAAACATACTTTTTACATGTACAACAAACGACCACCTCACAAAACATTTGTTGTTTATTTTTCCTATTTCCACCTATCATGGTGCCATTTATGATGGAAAATCTATTTATATATGTTATATATGATATTTATTTACTTATTTATTCTTATATAGTTTTTTTATCACATTCCATTATATGTTTTATTTAGTTAAAATATGATAACATGGTTTGTTAAAGTGTGAACTACCACGTCCTCAAACCAATGTGATTCATTCAAACTATACATGGAACATAAAAAGGATATTTTTAATAAAAAATATGTTTCATAAAAAAATATATATGACATTAAAAATAATAATTTAATTTGTTGAAATATATTATATATATAATTTTTTTTTATTACTTTTCCACAAAAAAAAGAGATAATGTCATTTGTGGATGTGTGTACTACCGCCTCCTCGACATTATTTGATTTATTTTACATCACAAGAATTATATATATAAATAAATATGAATATGAAATATGGTATTTAGAATATAATTATCATTCTTGAATGATATTATTCTACCCACCTTCATTCCATAACAATCATTGAAAATTTGGAACATTATTTATGTGTACGTATAGCCTACCTCCTCTATGAGTGTAACATTTTATCATTTTTTCATTGCTATAATTAATGATTGTTTGAAAATGTATAATTGGGGTAAAAATATGATAATTATTTCATTATTTTTATTATGTATAGGTAATATATTTATCTCTTTGACCAATACTGACCATCCAACATATTTTGGACACAGAACTAGAATTTGGTCAAAATAACTGATGTAAACATAATTGTTTAAGTAGTTGTGTAAAACACTGTGATATGATAAATGAAATTAATTATAGACATGAATAAAGTTCTCAATAAAGTCAAAAAAGAAAATTAGTGTATTATGTATGAAATTAAAGTGTGTTCACCCAATAAGGAAACTACAAATATTGTATTTTTCATTCCATATTTTTTATTTCAGTGAGACAAATTCCATGTTCTCCAGTAACATATTATTTTTGGTGTATATACAGCCCATTTTTATATCAATAATTCATTTATATTGATGGTACTTAAAACATTAATTTAATATTATTCCTTTAACTGGTTCTGATTTAATATTTTTCGAATTGATATAGTACTCTTGGGAATGTTTGATGATTATTTTCCTTATGAATAATTTCAACGACATATCAATGGTATTTCCATTTTAAATAATTAAAAGTAAAATTGATCAATAAATCCATTCATTTTACTATACTATGGTTATTGATTTCCTTTATAACGTATTAGTACTATTTTCCACTCTTTTGTAGTCATGGTTTTTAGAAAATGTTTTCATTAAACCCGACTTCATTTCTCTCAATAATCATTGAACCTATTTTCTTCAAAAAAAATTTATTTAAATGTTTTCAAAAATACATTCAAAATGATTTTCTAAAATACATTTTTAAAATTTTTTCATTAAAATATATTTTTCTTTGGAATCATGTAGTAACTTTCCAATCAAATTATTTTTGCTAACCTTTTACCATGAAAAAGGAATGTTCTTTTCACCTTGTATAACAAGTACAGATTTACCCACCATCATTCCATCGAAGATTTCATTGCATGTTTAAAAGTTTAATGTTAAAGAAATGTTTTTAAAATTTTATTTTCAAATTAAATTTCTTTCAAAAGGTTATCCAAAACAGAAGGTTTTTATAAATAGTTTTTTTATAAGATATTTTAATAATATTTCTAATCCTAAATAAAAAAACCCATTATTTTTCTCCACTTGGGTTATGATTTATTGACACTATCCTTAAAAATACACCGAATATCCAGTGATTTATTTAGACAATGATAGTATTCTCATTCACTTCCATTATTTCATTTATACTCCTTGAAACATTCAATTTCATATGATCTTTTAACATTGAATTTCTATTAATTTATCATATAATTTATCATGGTTATATTCATTTCCTAAACCATAAATAATTTTTATATACTAGTTACATTGAATGTTATTTAATTACATGGGTAAATATTTTTAAATATGTATCTCTTACTCTATAATGATATTTGATAATGAAGGTGGTTAAAGGAGTATTTTATATATGATGAATTTTTTTTACTTATACGACATGGGTAGTACATAGTTATATATAGCCCCTTGATGCATTGTAATTATCATCGGGTGATCCATTTGGCTATCCTCTATATATGGTTGTTACCAAATATTTTGTAAACCATCGTTTGAAATGACTTTATTGTATTGGTATCATGTACCTAGGAAACATAGCATCCAATAATCATGAATTTCTTAATTTGTTTCAATTATTATTCACCAATGAGAATTTGTGTTGACATATCTATGGATATATTTAATTCATTAAATCAAATGTGTTTTAGTTTCATACCTTTCCATATTGATTTTTCCATATCTAGTTATTTGAATGGATTGTGTATCCATTAATTACATTTCCATATTGTTTAGGACCTTCATTTTATGTTTTCTTATTACATGGTATTTTGGATTATTTGAATACCATTCCATGATTATTTTATCATTGATTAATTATTGATTCCTCTATACTTTACCATTAATTAGAATTTCATCTCACTATTTTATCTTTCCATTCTCTAATAATTCTTATATCATTATATGAAAAATATATAGGGATATACTAGATTTAATAATGTTACCCACGACATATTTAACCTCAGTGTTATTTCATTAGAAAAAATAGGTTTTAATTAGTGTATTAATTTCTAATAGAGGTCTAATGTTTGTATCTGGTTTACTAAAACTACTAAACTCTTAGACCATTGAGATTTGATTCATTGTAATCATGTCAATGTAATTGATAGGGCACGATAGCTATGATCATTGTGAAGTTGGGTCCTTATAGTATATATATGAGTACAATTATTATATGTCATATATATTATCGGGCTTGTGTTTAAATATATTCAAGCATTGTTTGAAGCATGTAAATGCTCACATGTAGATATTTATCAAAAGTGCATTAGGTTAATATTTAAATTTGTTTTTTTCATTTTTAATTATATTTTTAATATACCTATATAATTATTTACGTATGATAAGAACACATATGTAGTTCCCTTCATAGTTCATACTCACACATTGCATGGGTCCCATGGGATGCATATAGACATTATGTCATTGATTTTAGGCAAGGGATCAGGCATGAGAGGTAGACCTTAGTGATTGAGATCTACATTTTCAATAGTATGGATGTATGTCAACCATGTTATGTATTGTATTTATATAGTGATTATTTGTTTCGGTCATGTATAATTTATATATGTACTTATGGTGTATTACATGGTAGAATTTTCTTATCTATTTCACATATGACATATTATGGCATGTTTATAATTTTTAAATTCTATTATTCCTTTTGTTGTATTTAGAACTATTTTAGTTTATTATTAATTGATTTGTTTTGTTGATTATTCATTTGAGTTATGGTTTTTCATCCACTATGATATATATTTAGACAATAATTTTTACATAGTCTGAGGTTAATTTATATCATGTTTCAACTTTTCATATCCTTGATACATGTTGTAAAACATTTTTGTATTGGAATAATTTCTATGTCCTAATGGACAACTGACATAAATCACTATTGAGTGGAAAATAGTGTTGGGAAACTATAATTGTATTGAAGTTCATCAGTAGAGAAGAATTGAATTTTCTGAATTATGTTTAATCAATGACTAATTATATTGGGTGGTTAATTCCTATCATTATTCATTTGTAATTAACCAATTATTTGGAGATTAAAACTGTATTCCATACTTCTCATGATTAAAATAAAATAGCTATAAATAGAAATCACATGTACATTCATACACTAAAATATAAAAATAACTATGAAAAAGTAAGTTAGGGACCTATAGACTTGAAATGTGTATAGAATTAGACCTATAATATTTGTGAAATCTTATAACTATTTAAATGGTATATATTAATGGGTTGTGAGCCTATCCCACATCAAATGTATAAAAATGTCACTGCATATACCTTAGAAACTTTTAAATTTATATAAGTAATGAATTATTCTAGATAATATGACAAAAATACATGTATATCTACTCTCATTCCAATAATCTACCAAAATGCATAGTCATTCGAATAAAATAGTTCAAATGGAAAAATACTATTCTTGGAACATAAAAGGACATAAATTATCCATCACATCACATTAATTATTTTATAAACAAGTTATAATTTCATGTTGCTTGTAATTTTGCAATAATGACTTCACAGCTCAAGAGAAAACACAAAAAATTACTAATGTGTATAATGTTATAATAAAATAATCATATAATTATAGAATAATATAACCCTCAGGATTTTTTTGTATCATGAAAAATAAAACATAAGTTTTCAATATTTTAAATCTAATGGCGTATATACTTACAGGGAAACATGGAACAAGGAATTATAAGGAATTACAAATATTATAATTACCAAAAAACTAAGGGGAGTTCATACTGAATTATTTTATAAAAAATTTTCACGGAGTTTATAACATATTTTGTGAGATATGGAAGATATATTAAAAAAAAAACTATTTCTCTTTTAAAAATTACTTTCCGTTCATTTGAAATTTCTATTAAGAAAAATTTCTTTCAAGGAAAATGTATTTGATGAATACAAATAGTTACACCTTATCATTTATCATGAAAAGTATGATTATATTAAATAGGTAAAATTAATTCCTTAAAAAATATAGTAATGTTTTATTTCATTATAGAGAAATGATATCATAAAAAATGTAATATTCAAAAATAATGTATTGTCCGGTCAAGGTTCAATAATTTTTAATAGTTGATTATTGTTCCAAATTTAATTTTTTTAACATCATTCATGGTCTAGAAATTTTATCTTAAATAAAATCTAAAACATCTATAAATTTATCTCATATGTAATTTTTCTATTGTTACCTTTAAAAACCTTGATAAATATTTTGTCATGATATATAATTTCATTAGGAAAAACCAAAAGGAAACAACTGTATTATGAAGAAAATGGAAATGGAACCCAATAAAATAACTATATAAGAAAAATATATTATATATAGATATTAAAAAATTTAATTATAATATTCATTATATTACATAAAATCGAATTATGATTATAAAGACATATTTCTCAAGGAATCATATGCATATAAATAACATGTTAATACATATTTAAAATTGTATCCCAATTAGTACATTATCAGTAAAACTTATATTAAAAATATAAAAACTAATACATATGATCTTAAATTGGGGAAAAGAAACACACATAAGGGTGATCATAGATACTTAATAAGGGTTAAAAAGGATATACATAAATATAACATATTTCTAAAGTAATGAGAATAAGATCATTAAATTTGATAACCATACCCTATATATAATAGATCATAAACATGTATCATATCATAAATCATGGTAGTTTATAAGAAATTAATTATAATATAATCATCAAATAGATGAATTTATTGAATAGTTTTGGAATAATACATAGATTTTTTGTTGACTTTATTGTCTTTGGGTTACCACTTGTTCACTTATTTCTATAATTTTATACACAATTTGTTTTCATATGATGGAGAATGGGATATCCACCCTTATACCCTATAAAATCGTATGGAACTAATAATTACTCAATAAATTGAAGGAATGATATTGGTCCTAACCATCATATAATGAATGAAATTCATACATTTTACTTAAGAACATAATACATTTTTCATATCATAACTTATGGAATGAATTTTTTTTCATAAATATTTAATAACATTATAACAACATAACTTATGTAAAAAAAGATGGGGATCATAAAAATCATGATATATGAATGCTAAAACCTGTTAAAATATATTAAAAAGGGTTTACATGGATCATATACCCTGTAAATCACATGTTACATCTAAGTATGTCACCTTAAATGGATGAATCACTTAGAAAATTTCTTGAGGAATGTTAAATTAAATTTAAATAATATTTTAGAGATGATAAATTTATAAAATATTACTCAAATACTTTACCTTTAATATAGAAAATAAAAAAATATAAATAAGCATCGATAAAACCATTATAACACTTCTTCATGAAATCAACATTTCCATTTTTGAATTTTTTACATAAAACGTTTCCAAATTTTTTTCATTTAAAATTAAGTTTTAAACTTATAAATCAATATATTAAAACAATTTAATAAATTTTTCAATAAAAATATTCAAATAAAAATGATAAATAATTTAAAATATAAAACATTTTCACTATCCTTTTCTTTAAAAATATACATAAAATTCATAATGAATGCTTAAAAATCCCTTATATCATTTCTTGAGGAAAATATAATTTTCAATTTTGAATAGTAATTTTAGAGAATGAATGGTTTAAAAATTATTTCCCATGAAAATTAACATGGAACCATGACAGGTATGCTTCAAACTAGTATATAGTCTAGATAGTAGAAACTTCTTTTCATGTCATGCATCTGAAAACCATAATTCCATTTTATTTTTTAAAAATTTACAACTAGGTATTGTTTTTGAAAACAAAATGAGCCGTAATTAAAAACTATGAAATAAAAATCAATACATTGGTGAAATTAAATTTAAACAAACACAAAGATACTATAAATCATATTTCAAATACATGGATATGGAAAAAATGGGATTTCATCTGTATAGAGAAAAAAAATTAGTTTTCATCAAAACTATTATTTTTAAATCATAAATATATAAAGATATAAAATTGAAGGTAAAGATGTATTGTCAATAAATAAAAATTTGAGATTAAATCCATTAATTATATTGAGATATATATCATATGTTATCTTCATTAGAAGCATAGACATAAATAATCTTGAAAATCAATGCGACTGTAACATAAATCCATTACCACTTGGTCACATTTGAATCATGAGCCCCTACATAGAATTAAATATAATAACTAATTAATTATAATGACATTAAGGATATTCCTAATATTATATTTCATTTGGGTATCAAAACAAACTCATAAAATAATATAGATTCATTTTATAACATATATATCAAAGAATGAAAATTGCTACATAAATCCTTTATTACATTGGAATCTTTTGAACAGTAAAACTAATGAATGATAGTTCCAAAAATGTATTTTTAATTCCCCATAAATATAACTATAATAATAAAAAAATTAATTCACTTATATTTTAAATATCAAATAAAAGATATATATGTTAAAGATGAAATATGACTCAAATAAAATGAAAGTGAGAATGTAATCTATTGCAATAAGTATCAACATCCTCAATACATGTTCATACCTTATATATAATAAATCATTTTTTAATAAATATATTACATAACAATATATATATATATAATTTCGTTTATTACTTATTTATAATCTTTTATTACCTATATACTAAAACTTCCATGTTATAATCATGTTTTATGTAATAATTACGCTTTTTTATAAGACACGATTACTTATTTTCAAACCTCTTACAATAATCAAGGTACCATAATCATTTTATTGATAAAGATGATATAAATATAAAATAATATTAATATAAATAAATATATATATATATATATATTCTAATCTATAAAATCTATATATAGGTAATGAAATAAACCATTCATGGAGGCAGTATGTCATTATTAAACATTATCATATTATATATTCAATCAAGGGATGGAAAAAATAATGTTAGCTAATATATTAACATTAAAGAATAATATTAATTTAACATATATTATTTATATTAACCAAATATTTCATTATTATGAATTATTGAAAATTAAACTAAAATCGTTTCATATCGCTATGTGTATGAAATGATCTCCACATACAGACAAATGATATTATTATTTTTTCAAATATATTAGAAGATAAGATGTTTTATTTGTCAATATATCTAAATATGTAATTTTAGTTCATAATTATAATATTTGTTTGATAAATTTTTCTTCCCTACATTCTATCTAAATGTTATGTGAAAAACAAATCAGATCACTTTTGGTGGTGGTAGTCCTCTATACACACGAGCGACGTTATCGTATCCCTGATGGAATGGAAAGTAAGTAGTTATTTGTAGTATATTAATTGAACAAGTACAATAATTCCATAAATATTACATAAATATATTTAATAAATCATTACATTCATATTTAAAAAATACTGATTGAAAACTATATACAACGGCTATTGAAGAGGTAGTCTATTAGACAAATGATCAATGAGTATATTTCCCTTCGGATATAGGTCGACATAGATATAAGTTAATAAATAAAAATATAAAATATCATAATATGATATATTATTTTGATAATTTTTCATAACTTTTTAATAAGTGATTAATGAGTTATATGAAGAAGTAAAAATGAACACATAGTTAAATATTTTACCTCTTCTTCAGATATCCACTTTAGGTTCAACCAATATCCGTTATAGAATGCTTTTATGATCTATCCATATGCTAGGGAATGTTTATATAAATTTAAGGATGATATTTTTATTGATATTTTCTAATTAAAATGGAATATAAATTTATTATTGAGGAGGAGGGGTTACATTTAATAATTCGAGGAGAGGACACACTATGACTTTTTTAAATAAATAATGTGTAACCCTATTTCACACAAAAATAAATATTAAAAATTACCTAATTTAGAACATTATAGGTTATAATGTTCATATATTTCCATTAAATATTTGTTATAAAAATTCTAAGGACATTTTACTACTTATTTCTTTTGTTTAATCATCATCAAACCTCTTTTTGACTTGTCGATGACAATTAATTTTTTGATTTTTTTTACTATTCATTCGAGTAAATAATTATGTTCAGAGAATTATATAAAACTTATTATTATTATTCAAAAAATAGAATAAAAATTTTCAAAACCCATTAAAAGAATAAAAAAATATAATTTAAAATTAATTACACAAACATGATTAAAAAATGGATTTTTGATAATAAAAATTTCATAATTTTAAGAAATATTAAATAAAAATTCAATTTAAAATATATTTTAATGAACTATATAATATTTATAAGAATATAATTAATTTATTAATAATTTTGAAAATATATTATAATAAAATTTAGCATTATAATTATATGAATGAAAATGTAGTATTGAAATAACAACTAATATTTCTCACAATCCATAAAAAATAATTTTAGAAAAGTATGAAGAAATAATTTGATGAAAAATTTAAAATTATTATTTAAAAATCAATTTATTTTTTAAAAAAATTAATATTTCATAAATAATTTTTAAATATGTGTTTAATATGTGAAAAAATTTTGTTTTGTAAAAATAAAGAATTATGTGTTAAATTTATTCTACTTATATCTCCAAATTAGAAAAAATTAATTATAAACTGTAAGTATTTTATTTACATATATATATATATATATTATTGAAATCATTAAAAAAGTTATTTATTTAATTTATTTACATAATCCATGTTTTCTTGCATATAAATATTATTTAAGAAAATATTTTATTTTTTTAAAATGGTTTCCATTTAAATTTATAAATATTTTTTCCCAAATTAATTTATTTGTTATACATGTGTAAAACAAAAAAAAATTAATATATTTAATCCTAATAATACCATCCATTCTAATGTCTAGGCGATAAAAATTATATTAAATTATAATATTATAATATTTTATCATGTTTCGTTAAAACCCTATGTTATGAAAAACTCAATTTTCTGTTTGACAAAATCTATGCAATGTTTTACATATACCAGTATCTATTAAAAATAATATTTATTAAAAAATAAATATAATCTTCAAAATCATTGGGTGTCACGTTATTCCCTTTTAAATAATATTGTCCATATAAATTAAAATCTTTCATGGTAATCAAGGGATTAACATTTCAAAACCTGTTTTATGGAAACCCATATAATAAAATTGTTGATAATCATTTCTATTGTAAAAAGTGAAAGGGATGTGAGATGGTCATCAATAATTGAAAATAATTTTGACTTTATGTTGCATTAAATTATTTTGTAGTGAAAATATAGTCCTTTTGGAGAAAATAACACCCATTTGTTTAATTATACTAATAGAGAACATGGACAAGTGAATGCTAATGGAAAAAATAAAATAAATATATCTTATGTTAAAGGATAATTCATTCTTAAAAAATTATGTTAATTATATATCATATTATTTCAAGATACTTTTTTAAAGTTGAGTAATTTTTATGATATCATACACATACATTATTCCATTCCATTTTATCTGAACAATATCATCCCTTGGTTTTCCTTCAATAAATTTATACATAATATATTACTATAAAATATTAATTGTTTATTATTAAATCATTAATGTATAATATGATCCATAAAATATTGATATTTTATTTCCTTATTCCCTGTGTGTTTTTAGAATATATTGGCTTTTATAGTTTATCCAATATGAAAAAATATTATAGTGGTGGAATAAAACATTATTTTAAAAAATTCAATCCAATGTTTAACACAATCCATTCAATAAATGCTTAACCGACTAACACTTCCAAAATTAAAAATATATAATGACGGCCAATAATTTTTTCAAAATATTGTTTACATTAATCCACTAAATCTCATAATTTATCACGTAATTTATAAATAACAAATATACCAATATCATGGTAATATATTTTAAAACCCACAATTATGAAAAAACATTAATGAAAACACAAATAATTCTACATACCATAAATGAAACCATAAATTATATATTATAATAATTAATCCAAAAATGTTTTAAACTCCTTCAAATGTTACACCTTGACCCCAGAAAAACCAGAGTCGATGTAATGATACCATTTCAATTACATAAGATTGAATAAAATCACATCCTTGAAGACCAAAGTCTTCAGTAATCACACTAAAAAAGATAAATAAACATGTTAAAATTATGAAATAATTTTTACATATTCTAAAGATAAAAATAACATCATTCTATATACCATATCCATGAATATATTTCATAGCACACATGATGGAATCTTATGGGAAAATAAACATAATAATAGTGAGGTCATAATGCCATTATGGGTAAGTACATTAGGTGGAAAAGGAATTAATAAAAGCAGTAAATATAGAAAGGTAATAATTAAAGACACAATATATTAAAAATATAAACTATGAATGGATTGCGTAAAAAATATATAAATCTAAATTACTGAAAACACATTCCAATTAAAAAACCAGATAAGGAATAATAAATATGGAATGGTAATAAAATGAAACACATTCCATTTAATAAATGAAATGTGAATTAAATGAATCCATATTTTTATTAATAGTGAAAATATCATAAATAAAAAATAATGAATCAAAATTATTGTAATACTCAATTATTGGATGTTAGGTCTGAGGCACATGGAAATCTATAATATCAAGGAATTTTAAAAAATGGTCTAAAATTATAGGTTGATGACCATTTAATTTTTAAATCTAATTTTTCTTATGATAACCTTTTGATGGATCAAGGGGTAATATAATATATGACCCCCACCATTCACTATACGTCCAAATGATTTTCATATAGATTAATCCCTTTGATTAATAGAAAAATTCATTATTACATATCAGTATTGAACAAATAATACATTACAGGAAAATGGACCTTACACATGGTTTCTAAAACCATGGGTATAGGGATATTATGGGAACCTATATGAAAGATTTTAGAAAACATTGTGTATTAGTTGTTTTCTAAGGAATATACATAATATTTTTCCAAAACTGTGGGTTTTGGGTTTTATTCTGAAGACCAATACCCATTTTTTTCAAAAACTGTGGTTATCGATTTCTTGTAGTATGGTTGGGATAAAATTTCTATGGTACTCAAACAATATTTTTCATGAACACAAATACAAAAAAAAATTTATTAATATATTTAGATATATAGTAATATATGTATGTATATATTGCATAGGTGGTTTGGTGAGGTGTTGTTTGTTACTATTGGTGGTCGAGGGTTTGAATCGCACTGAACTATTTTTTAATAGATGAATAATATTAATATATGTTTATATATATATATATATATTCAGAAGTTTTGTAGCTAGTTCGGTGAGGCATAGTAAATTGTAACATGTGGTCTCAGGATGGAATCTCACAACAATTTTTTCAAATATATGTAGTTAAATTAGTATATTCATCAAAACACAAATATAAATGTATATAAAAAATTATCTGGAGTGGGGAGACGCCACATGGTGTATTGTCATGTCGTGGGTTCAAAATTAGCATGAATTTTTTTTATAATATTAATACCCCCAGTTTTGAAACCATTGGTATAAGGCTTTGACATGGTAGAACATATGTATAAGACTAATACATAGTGTGAAAAGCAATACCAATATCTCGGTTTCCCACATTTCCAAAAAATCATGGGTATATCCTATACAAATGGTTTTAATGGATATACTCATGGATATGAACCGTGGTAATATTTCATTTTTTCAGTAGTGATACAGATATATCAATATTCCCAAAGATATTAAAAAAACTATCAATGTGAATACCCAATGTAAATATTAAATATTTTATTTTCAATAAAAATATCGATGATAAATGATAACGATAATTAGGGAAATTTAAATGTTCAATGATCATAGAAAATTAAATATTTCAATGTGATATTGAAAGGGATAATCGAGCATAATGTAAATAACATCCTCGGAAAAATATATCCAAAAACATTGAGAGATTGAATAATAATGGTATTCGTAGAACATATCCCATTTTGAATAAAATCAAAGGGTTGCTATCATTGAGGAATATAAATAACATAAAAAGACAATTTAAAAACATACATTAGTAAAATATCATTTTTATTTTTGAAAAAAAAATGACATGATTTTTTTTAAATTAATTTTCATATAAATTACATAAAAATTAAACATTTAAACCTGAAAATGATGCTTCAAAAAAATTAATAGAGTATAAATTTGTCCAATTTGTACAAGGTAAAAAACATTACTTCTACACGGTAAAAAGGATAGAAAATTTCCTAGTCTAAAAAGTGATAAAAAGATTCGGTTGAAAAAAAAATAAAAATAAAAATATTTTAAATTGTTATCGAATAATTAATATAAGAATGGTTAAATCGCATTTGAATTTTTTTTCCAAAATTAGAATTTTTTAAGAAAATTTGTTCTCTGACTAATGGGAAAAATGATGTCTTGTTTTATTAAAAACATTTTCTAAATCATTTTGAGAATAAAATAGTTAAATAATTATACAATTACATGGATAAAATTATTAATAAACATAGGAGTATATATTTAAATGCATTATTTACCATTAATACAATAATTTCTTAAAATGTAAACTGAAGTGTAAACAATCATTAAAAAAATGTGATTGTTTAGTAAACCATTGATAAAATAATAACAATGATATGAGATATGATCA
The DNA here is from genome assembly GCA_963277665.1 of Viscum album. Taxonomy (NCBI): domain Eukaryota; kingdom Viridiplantae; phylum Streptophyta; class Magnoliopsida; order Santalales; family Viscaceae; genus Viscum; species Viscum album. The sequence continues at coordinate 605,746,180 of OY728129.1, read as the reverse complement.
ATAAATATATTTTCTGTGTAAAGTATAAACACACATATAAAAAATTGAAATAGAACAATATATATTAAATAGGTTCTAAAAACACAATCTAATAACATAAATGAATATGATGATGTAATATAACCTAATAAAAATAAATTTGGTTATGGAACTAATTTCCACTTTGTAATGTTTAATAAAAATATCCATTGATGAAATAATTAAATTTAAAACTAAAAATATCATTAATAATGAATGGAACATTATATAATATGTGAATGTTCTATTATGTACACTATATATATAAAATTAGGGGAAACACAATAAAATAAGTCTCAATGAACATAAATTCAGTTGAAGTCCTTTTCTACTAGATATCATATTAATTATAATCCTAAGAAATAATTCTTTAAATTAAAACTATAAATACAATGAATATAAAATTATTAATGATATAAAATAAAAATGGGGTAGTATATACCCTAAAAAAATAAATAGCTGGTGATAATGGTGTATGTATCCCGAAAAGAAATGTGAGATAAGAATCCTTTACCATGCATTTCCCATTCAGTGAACATAATTTAACCACATTTTTAAGGGTTTAAGAATGCTTGTAAATAAATCTAGAACCATATTAATATTCATAATATCATTTACTAACTTATTTTAAAATTTCATTACCCTTTTGTTAACAATATTACATTATTTTCAGTATTTTATGTTATACATGTCTATTATTTTGAATAAGTTTTGAATTTTTACTTATTGTTCTTCTTATGTATATCATTATTTAATAATCTCTAGAATTTAAAAAACATTTAATTATAAAATATATTTAGTATATATGTATTTATTTTAATCAATACAATATGGATATAGGAAATAAAATGCATCGTTCTTGGAGACGGTATAACGTGCATATGCATGAATGCAAAATTTACTTATTTTCCATTTAAAAGAATTAATAGTAAATGATTTATATATATATTATAATTAAATTAAAATATATATTTTATATATGTTAAATATTTTTATCAGTACCATCCTTTCTACATTCAATGTATTGTGTGAACATATCACATCGCTTTAAGGAGACTGTAGTCCAAACGTCCATAAATGATGTTATCGTATTCCCACTAAATGGAAAACACAAATAAATGTGTTTTATAGAAACAAAAGAATCATAAATACATTATATATATCATATATATTATATATAAATATATTTTTCATTATAAGTCACAACCATTAGTTGTGGTAATGTGAAAAATTAATGAAATCATTTAATGAGGCGATATTTCGCCACACATATAAGTAGTATGTTTGTTACCCAATAGATGGAAGTGTGTGTATTTTTATATCAATACCATATAATAAAAACATACATTTATATTCAGGATAATTAATTTATACATTTTAATGGAATAATAGTATTTTAATTTTTGGATAAGGAAAATAATACAAAGGATCTATTAGAAAGTTGTTACCACTTTTTCAGGTTAGTCCTTTTAGATTATACTAAAAGAAAACCTCATGATTCATTCCTACTTAGGTGAGGCTCCTAAGATTAGTTTATTTTTTTTGTAATTTTATTTGATAATATTTTTGTAGATCTAATGGGTATGAGAGTTGTGAATTTATTCGAGGGAATAACCTTTTAATAGTGGAGGAGGATTGACATTCTTGTAAATTTTTTAATGGAATTCCAGCCACATTTTTCATATATATTCTGGGTCAAATAATAAAAATAATTAATTAAAAAGTAATATGGATTATAAGTATGAACAAAATACTTATTTTGGATATGTTTCTAGGACATTTTTCCCTTTATGTTTATGGTTTAGTCCATTTTTAAGATAATTTTTCTATTTTGTGGGTAAATAATTTTAATCACATCAGCTAATATTTTTATTCAAAAACTATGTCTTCCTTGTTTGAAATTGTAAACTTTGATTATTTCAAATATAAAATCCATTTTTTCAAATTAAAATCACATATGTGGGAGAAACTAAGACAAATTTAATCGTGTAGATCAGATGACATAGTTGCGTTTTAAAGTAAGAAAGTTCAAAAAAAGAATAAGTTTTTATATTTAAATTCCAAGTGAAATTTATTCCAACATCCTAAATTGGATTAAAATATTTATAATTTAAATTATTTTATTTTTATACCAATCTAAATCATTATTTATCCTTACAAATAAATTATATGAAAATGCATTTTTTTATTAAAATTCAGTATTATTCATTATTCGTAAAAAAACTATTCATTGAAAAATATCCAAAAATCATCCCAACATAATTTTAATTTTTTGAATTAAATAAAATTGTTTTTTCATATAAAATATAAAAAACATCGACATTTCTAATTAAATTATATTATCTATTAAATGCTGGTAAAACTAACTTTTGAAAAATATTTATTTTTGTGCATAAACATGGATTAGTTTTCATGTTATTCCCTTAAAATATATTATATGAATATAAAAAATAATTTATTGAATATAAAAAATATATTTCTACATAAATTAAATTGTATTTAATTAAATTAATTTATTAATACAGTACTCTTTTGTGAGTAATTTTTTTTATTTAATTATTTTAGTTTTTCATATTTAATTAATTAAATACCCATGTATTAATATTATCATTTCATAAGTAAGTTAATCATATTCAAAACTACTAATTAAACAAATATGATATATTATATTGAATACAAATGTTTTAATAATTTAATTTCTCTTGGTATAACGTGGTCTTACGTATGACGGAATCCAACGATGAAATTCATTGTTTCTTATGACACAATATTAATCATTATTGCATGAATTGAAATATATATAATTGATTTCATTTATCGAAAACAATGAATATTTTATATATACTTTGGTTATTTTATTCCCTTACACTCTTGGTGTTGCATTCCATACAAATAATTGAATACAATGTTCTTAATTTATAATTTTGGGGCACTACATTCTCCCCACCTTAATTATATTAATTTCTACGAATTTAAAAATGATCTTGGTAAAATATTTATGATAATTCCTATGTCAAAATCACATATTTAGAGAAGGTTTTACAGAACATCATGATGGTAAAAGATAATTGGAATAAAAAATGTCACATAGAACAACATTTTTCTATCTATCTATGTTAGATAAATTTGGTGTAATGTAGAGAAATGCACAAGGATGAAAATCATAAATATTAACATTTTGTGATTGAATTCATTGATTAAAAAATTTAATAAATAATGGAATGTTTAAGGTCTCAATGTAATAAATCAATTATTATTTCTGATACCATTGTTTCAAAATAAATTTATTTGGACTATATTAATTTTAATAATTTTCGTAATGGTGATTAATTATATTTCTACCTAAGAATAAAAGGAAAATAGCATACATGATATTAATCACTTTTATATAAAAACTTCCGTATTTCGGTTGTGCTTCGATTGAATTATAAGTCATCTATTACACCATGAAATGGATATATTAAAATTACATTCGACTCCTAAATCAATAAAATATTATTTTAATGTATAATAATGCCCATAAAATATTAAAATGTATAACAATTAGTCTATAATTATTCCCCTAATCCAACATGGTCAATATATTGACCTATAATAATAAAAAGTAAAACCTCTTATTCATAATTAATATTTTTTTGTAAAATTGTTTTAGTAAAAATTACTACACAAGAACATCTCATTGGCCAGTGGTTGGAAAGGAACCCTTTTCATCTTTCATCCATGCGTTTATGTCTCACAACCTTTCCACACATGTTGGGTAGTCACCCGACATACATGTTTTTCTTTTTAAAATCAATATTATTATAATTTCTAATATATATATGATGGAGATCATTGAAATTCAATCATCAAATGTTCATTTAACTATGGTTTTAAATAAAAATCAAATACCAAAATAATTTATCTATGTATTTCTACATTGGTAATTCCATGGTTAATAGTTTAACTTTTAGAAGATGAAATTTTTTAAATGAAAAACACTAGAAAGAGGATCAATTATCATATTTGAAAAACTATATATTCATTTCTAGATGTGAAAATTTGTATGCATTATTTTTAATATAAGACTCCTCCATTATAATCTCGGTCATTCAAAATCATTATCTATTAAACTCATTATTAATGTTTTGTAAAAATAATTTGAATTACCCTAAAAATTTCACATAGGAGGGTCAATTTAGGTGCACAGTAGGGATTGTTTTCATGTATTAGTTAATTATCAATTCCTAAACAGCACACCTTTTTAGTGTTTTTCACCCATAGGTACATCAATTAGAGAACTAAATCTACTAATATTATCTAATCAAAGAGTTATTTATTGGAAAAGAAACACAATATCTACATTACAATAAGATATGGGTGTTTCTCTATACATATCTTTAAATTCATTCTTAGGATTATTATCTCAACTATATGTTTGTCATAAATCGAGGTCACAAGGGTTCTACTAAATAATCTCTCATACCAACAGTAGTGCCCTGACCCCTAAAATCCTAGAGCTGGTTTTAGGCTACCATTATATTGGAAGAAAATATATGTAAATCAAATCCCATGTACTGAAGATTCTAGTAGTATTGGTAAAATAGATAAATACAAAAAAAAAATTGTAATATAATTTTTTTGGGGTAATATTAACATCAACTTATATAATGTATTGATGATAATATTTCATAGAATTCATTAGATAATCATTGGGCAAGGGAAACATAACAATGTTGTGATCAAATTCTCAATACTGATAAGTTCATCAGAATAATTAATGAATTAACTATAATATTCAATATAGAAATTCCAAAAATGAAGATGATTTATATTAATTCAATAAATAAACATGGAAGTGTGTAAATAATATTTAATGGTAAATAATTGAAAATAAATTCCTTTTAAATTAATTTATAAGGAATAATCAATATTTAAATGTAATAAAAAAGTGCATACCATTTATTCAAAGATATGAGAATGAAATTCATCCATTGATATTTTAATAGTGAAAATATCATTGATAATAAATAATAAATCAAAATTAAGAAATGGTTAATTATTGGATGTCATGTATGAGGCCAAAGAAATCAAATACTGTGAGGGATGGGGGGATGGACAGGTCTACCGTTAGAATGGAGGGCGGCCACCCCACCTCCCGAGGGCGGTCTTGCGACAGGGAGGGTCTGAAGGGAGGGAGCCCCGGGGTGATCACCAGGAGGATGAGCAAGATGCTTAGTGCTGGTGGGAGGTCCTTATCCCCCGTTCGGAGAGCTGCGTCACCTGGGGCGAACTCCAGGTCGATGGTTGCTTAATGTATCCCTGTCTTATTTGGAATGCCCGGGGGGTGGGGGCCAGGGTAAAAACGGACTTCATGGTTTCGGAAGTAAGGAAGCATAGAGCAGTGCTGGTGGCGGTTATCGAGCACAAGCAGAGGAGTGAAAGGTTACAAGAGTTTTCTAAAAGACTGAAGATGCATGGAGCCTTGCATGGAGCCCCGTCGAATAACCATATTTGGTTGTTCTGGAAGAGGGATGTTTCAGTAACACTGTTGAGGGTAGGGGATCAAGTTATCACGACGAAGGTGACGTGGAACGGGTTGGAGTGGCTCATGTCAGTTGTGTACGCGAGTTGTGATGCGCGTCAGAGGGAGGGTCTCTGGACGGAGCTAGAGGACTTCGACCCAGGGGTTTGCCCGTGGATTGTGGGAGGGGACTTCAACATTGTTGCTGAACCGGAAGAAAAGAAGGGGAGGGGCGTGTTTCAGAGCCGGGCGAGCATGGCGTTTGTGCAGTGTATGGCGGGGAAGGGTCTCAGGGAGGTTGGCTTCTCGGGGGACCCGTTCACGTGGTGCAACAACCGCAGAGGGGGGAACCGTAGCTGGGCCAGGCTGGACAGATGCTTCGCGAACCTCCGCGCTTCTGAGGTGTTCGGGGAGGTGAAGGTTCTCCATTTGGCGAGGGGGGTTTCGGATCACTCGCCGCTGCTTTTATCCTTTGGAAGGACTGAGACCCCACCGGAGGGCTTTCGTTTTGCCAAGTGGTGGATGGACGACTTGTCCTTCCTTGGGCTGGTTACGCGGGTTTGGGGAGAGCCTTCCAGGGGGCACACGTGGGTGGCATTGCATGGCAAGTTGCGGCGGTTGAAACAGGAGCTCTTACGTTGGGCCAGTTCGCTTCCAGCTTGGGATAGGGAGCTGGAGTCTCTTAAAGCAGACATAGATACGCTGGAGGTCAGCCTGGAAGACAGGTGGGACGAGGGGGTGTTTGAGGAGTTATCAGAGAAGAAGGACGCCCTGGCGTTGAGCCTGCTTTCCCAGGAACGCAGGGCTAGGGATCGGTCGAGGGTGAGATGGCTCAGGGAGGGTGATAGGAACACATCCTATTTTCATGCATGCTTAAGGGAGAAAAGGCGGGAGGTTAAGCCTAACTTGGAGTTGGAGGACGGCTCGTTCTCGGATGACAGGGAGGTGGTCGGGGGTAGAGCGATGGAGTATTTCAAGAATCTGATGGCTGGCCCGAGAGGTGATGGGCGGGAGGGGTTTCCATCTGGCGATTCCAGGTTATGGGAAGCGATACCGGAGGTGGTGTCAAGGAGGGAGAACGAACAGTTTGAGGTCATTCCCGATGAAAGGGAGGTGCTGGCGGCAGTGTGGCAACTGAACCCGGACAGCGCGGCGGGGCCGGACGGCTTTCCGGGGTGTTTTTACAGAGGGTGCTGGGACTGTGTGAAGAATGATCTGGTGCTGGCCATCCAGGATTTTTTCCGAGGGGGCTTTCTTCCTCGGGTAGCCGCGGCGACTACCTTGGTCCTGATACCTAAGTGCAAAGACCCGACTTCACTCAGCCACTACAGGCCGGTTAGTATGTGTAATTTCCCGTACAAAGTCTTAGCGGCGGTGATCAATAGTAGGCTGTCTAATTTTCTACCGAGGTGGGTGTCGTCGGAGCAGCATGGTTTTGTCAAAGGGAGGTCGATACAGGGTGCTATGGCGCTGGCTCAGGAGCTGATGAGGGATTTAAACATGAAGGTCCGTGGTGCCAATATGGTGGTAAAGCTGGATATGAGTAAAGCCTACGATAGAATGGAGTGGGGTTTCATGAATGGAGTCCTGCGAAGGATGGGGTTCTCGGCCGGGGCCTGTGATATTTTCTTCAGATGTGTTAGCTCGCCGTGGATGGCTGTATCCTTCCTGGGGAGATCGCATGGTTTTTTCAAATCCGTTCGTGGCCTGCGACAAGGGGACCCTCTATCCCCTAGTTTGTTTATACTGATGCAGGATTCTTTAAGTAAACTTATCAACAAGGGAATTGGCAGGGGGGAGATAGTGCCTTTCCGCAGGAAACAGGGGCGTCTCTCGGTATCCCACCTCATGTATGCGGATGATACTATTGTGTTTTTGAATGCTGGAATGAGGTCTGTGAGGAAGTTTAATGACTTTCTGAAGGATTACTGCAAGTGGAGCGGACAACAGGTGAACCGGGAGAAGAGCTGTTTCTATCTGGCGGCTGCGTGTGGAGACGACAGGTTGGATGCGGTGAGAACGGAGTTGGGCATGGGGAGAGGGTCCTTACCGATGGAGTATCTGGGAGCGCCGGTGTCCACTGGTCGGTTGCGGAACAGGGATTTTGACAGGGTTGTGGCCAGGTGATGGCCCGGATTACGGATTGGAAAAATCACTTCCTATCCTTCGGGGGTCGGATCTCCTTAGTAAACAGCGTGCTGACATCGATACCGGTGCATGCACTTGTGGCGGTTAACGTCCCCAAGGGGGTCATTAAGTCCATAGATAGGGTGCTCGCAAGTTTCATCTGGGATGCCTCGCGGGAGAGGAGGAGACAGTGGGTCTCCTGGAGGAAGATGGCGAGACCGGTCACAGAAGGAGGGATCGGGGTTCATTGCATGGCGGATACGGTGCATGGAGTACGTGCGAAGCTGGCCTGGGAAATTACGGAGGGAGAGACACTGTGGGGCAGGTGTATGCGGGGCAGGTACGAGGATAGTTCTGCCGACATCCCAGTGAGAGGGTTTTCCATGTGGGCAGAGGTCTGTAATATTGTCCCAGAGTTGAGGGATCATGCTCAGTGGATCATCGGGGAGGGGAGGGTCGGATTCTGGGATTGCAACTGGTCAGGGAGGGTGCATGCGTTCCTAGGGTGCCCAGCCCCGATGATCTCGTTTAGGGAGGCAAAGCGTCACCCTCTGTTTTTCGGCGCGGTGCTAGATGCGGAGTCACGGAGAATCTTTGAGTCGGTGGTGATTAACAATGAGAGGGACAAATGTGTCTTCACGCCCTCGGTTTCGGGTAAGTTCAATCTGAAAGACTTCCGCATGAGTTGCAATGTTCAGCAGACGCAGGAGGCGGGAAGCAGGGTGGAGTGGAGCAGAAAGGTCCCCTTGAAAATGAATTTTTTAACGTGGAGGATCATGCAAAACGCCATCCCTTCGGATGAGAACATCAAACGCCTGGGCGTTAGTCTAGCATCTGGATGTCAGTGCTGCAAACGGAGGAAGGAGGAGAGTATGGAGCATATTTTTCTCGCAGGAGAATGGGCCAGAGTGGTCTGGAATTTTTTGGGAAACCTCATAGGGTACTCTGGGCATGTTGAGACCTGGGAGCAGTTCTCGAGCTTGTGGGTGCAGGGGGGTGGCGGCAACGTGGAGGATAAAGAGGTTCGATCAGTGTTTTACAATGCTGGGTGCTGGGTTCTGTGGGATGCGCGGAACCGAGCCAGGTATGAGGGGCGCGAATCCACTGGGAGGGCGGTGGTGGCAAGGGTAAGGTGTTTGCTGATTGATTTTGTGAAAACGGAGAGGTTTGGGGAGAGCGTTCCATCGTTACGGGGATTGGTATCCCAGGGGATGGGAGGTGGGGAGGAGACTTCCAGGAGGCGGGGGTCGTGGGTTCGATGGTTTCCTCCAGTGGGCGGTCTGAAGCTGAATGTCGATGGGGCATGCGCGGGAGGGAATATGCGTGGTGGTGGGGTGCTTCGAGACGGAAGTGGTAGTGTGTTGCTGGCTTTCGCTGTGCACTACGGGAGGGGGAGCTCGGTGCAGGCAGAGGCCCTAGCGGTCCTTTCAGGAATATCTGTGTGTCTGGACAAAGGCCTGATGGTGGAGCAAATAGAGACTGACTCGAATATTATACATGATGCGTTACATGGACAGGGTACGATGCCGTGGAGGATTTCTTATACTATCAGACAGTGCAGGGCGATTATGGGGAACGACATAAGGGTTACTCATACCTGGCGGGAAGGGAACAAGGTTGCGGACTACTTTGCCTCTATTGCAGCCCCGGGGGATATTTCAGTTTGGGTGGATAACGCCTTGCCAATTAGACCTGAGGGGGTCAATCTGATTAGGGGAGATGCACTAGGACTACATTATTTTCGCCCTCCGTAGGGGGGTCCGCGGTTGGTTATGGTTTTGTTTTTGTTTTGATGTTTTTGGTGTTATGTATGGGGTCGCTTGGGATTAATAAAAAATCGTATTTTTGGTGGTGGTGAGAACCTATTGGTGAATGAATTGGATATATAATGTCTGAGCCCCACCCATCACTTCTTGTCTAAGAAATTTTTCATATTGAGTAATCAATTTCATTAATATAAAATATGACTTATCAAAAATCATTATTTAATAAAAAATATAGATTTATCATTATTTACTAACAAAATAATATAACAAGTAAAGATAACACTATAATTAAAGATGATATATAGTTTATCAAATAAACATATACATGAAAAATGATATAGATAATTAGAGGAAATTTAATGTTCAATAATCATTGAAAATTTAATATTTCATCTGGACATGATAAAGGAATCATGGATGTGAATGTAAATAAAATGCTAAGACCTATAAATCAAAAACCCTAAATAAGAAAAATAAGTATTCTATCAATACAACATATCCCAGGTCAAGTGAAAATATAGAACTGCTGACATTATTGAATATAAATATAATAAAAAGAAATTTTTAAACCATTTTTGAGGAAAATATCTTCTTTATTTTGAAAAAATAATTTTAATTTAATTTTCATTGAAAAAACATTTGAAATTATTTTTTAAAATAATATTTTAATATACAAAGAAAGAGTCCTTGAAATTATGTTGGTTGGATTCGTACATGTAATACAATGTAAAAAACATTCCATTTGTATGATCAAATGGTGAGAAAAATGATTTTTTCAGAATGAGATAATAATATTACTTGAATTTTTTTAAAGCTAAATTGGGTAAAATAGTTATAAATCAAATAATAATGGTTTGATCATTTTTGTAATTTTTTTTGAAAATATGGTTTTTGATGACAAATGGTTCTCTAACTAAAAAGAGAAATTATGTCGGGTATTTTTAAATAAATTTATAAAATATTTGGTGTACCAAAGAATTTAATAATGTTACTATTAAGTGGAAGAGTTCATGTATTACCAGAAGGTTGAAAAATTAATGGTTTTATTGAAAATTGATCAAATATTTATAGGTTATGTAAATTCAATTGTAAACAATCTCAAAAAAATGATATTTTTTACTAAACCCTTAAATAAACCATAATATTCATATGATAATAAATTAAAATATATATTATGTTTTAAAATTTTAAATAAAAATATATCATGTTTAAATACTTTAATATATAGTAAAAATTAATTACAAAAATACTCATAGATTATTAATGAAAATGAGGATCTATTATAACTTATTAGAAAGAAATTGGGTTATAAAATTTTATTCCACATGGTAATACTTAATTTTGCTACACATTGATGAAATAATTCAATTTTAAACTCAAAATATCATGAATAATTAATGAATCATGATATTAAATGTCAATGTGGTAGTATGTACACGATATATCAGAAATTATGTTCATAATAGTAAAATTTTTCTCAAAGATTGTTAATTGTGATGATGTGCATTAATAATTGGTATCATTTGATTTAAATCCCAATGAAAGAAATAAATTCAAATTAAAATATAAAAAACATGTACATAAATTTATTCCTGATATGACATACAATAGGGGAATTATATAACCCACACAAAATTAATAAGTAGTGAAAATGTAGTATGCCATAAGAAAAGAGAAGTGAGTCAGGAATCCATTACATTATCATTCCTTTTGGGGGAACATAATTTTTCCTCTTATATAATGTTTTTAAGAATGTTAATATCTTAAATAATAATCATTATAATTTTTATAATATAATATATTTACTTATTATAATATCACATTACCCATTTGTTGTCAATCATTTATTATTTTCATAATTTCATGTGATAAATGCATAGTTTTTGGAGTAATTTTTGATATGTTACTCAATTTATTGAAATTTAGATCATTCTTTCATCATCTATTGAATTTTTAATATAATTTATTTATAATATATATATTTATAAAAATAAATATTATTTTGATATTTGAAATGAAATTACTCATTTATGTGGACAGTATGTCGTATGTAGAAATAAAAAATATATTCATTTATTTGACATATTAAAAGAATTAAAGTCAGTAATTTATATGTATTTTATATTTAATATATCATATTTGTTTCATATATTTTATATAATTTTATTAAATCCATCCTTTATGTATTTCACATATAGCATTAATGAATCACATCATTGTGAGGAGACAATATTCCACACGTCCAGAAAAGATGTTATTGTATTTTGCCAAAAAAATAGAAAGAATCATGTTATGTGTTATAATTAAATAAAATAATCCTAAATAAATTATATATAATATATATATAATATATAAACATAATGTATGTAATTATTCTTAACCATGATACATTGTAAAGGAAAAAAACACCAACGTTTTGCAAGGGGTAGTTCTCCGAACACCTAAATGGTATGTATATTACCCATTTGATGAAATTGTGTGTAATTTTAGATATAAAAATACACATAAAAAATAAATATATTTAGGATAATTAATTTATTATATAATTACAAAACAAGAATATTTGAAGGGTGGATGTGGAAAATAAAATAATAGAGCCTATGGAAATATGACACCTCTATTTCATCATACGCCTTTTTGATTATACAAATAAACCTACATGGGTTTCTTTATTCTATATATTGATGCTTATAGGATTAATTTGGGGATTTTTTTACCTTTATTAGGATGATTTTGGGTGATCCAATTTACTTAAGATGTTTGAATAAGTTGTAAGGGATAAATAATTTTATAGCGAAGGATGAGAGACATTGTTGTATATGATTGAAAATAGAATTACATCCATTTTTTCCTATGACGACTCAAACCTATAATATTAAAAATTAGATAAAAGGTACTATATGGTAGAAATATTAACATAAATTGAATTTTCTAAAATATTCTATGTCATTGTGTCCCCTATGATTAAGAGATAGTCTCTTGTTAAGCTACTTTTTCTCTTAATCGATGTAATCAATTTTAATCACATTCAATACTCTATTTTGTAAAACATAAGATAAAAATATACATTATAAATAATTATTATTCAAAATAGGTAAAAAAATATTTAATAGTTTAAATCACATATGTGGTAGAAATTAATTTAAATTTAATCCCATGGATTTTAGGATAATTCATGTTATTAAAGAAAAAATGTTCCAAATTTGGAAACTTTTTATATCCAATTTCTAATTAAAATTGATTCCAACAAACTAAATTGGGTTAAATGATATTTAATTGGTCTATTATATCATTAAAAAAATATTAAATAATTTATTATTATAATTAATTTAGGAAAATAATCATTTTTGAAATAAAATTTAGTATTTTTAACTATTCGTCAAAAATAAAACATAACATAAACAAAATTTCACTATAAGATAATTAAGATGTATATATTTAAAAAATTCGGTTTATATTGATATAAATTTTTTAGAACACTTCCAAAAATCATTTTTAAAATTGGATCTCTATTAAAAGGTGATAAAACTATATTTTAATAATATTGGTTTTTTGCGAAAAATTGGATTTGTTCTTATCATATCCCTATGAAATATATTTTGATGAATATCAACAATATTTTATTTAATATATAAAATTTGTATTTAATTAATATAAATTTTTAATTGTAATTTATTTAATATATTAAAGAAGCACACCTCTAGGAGCACAAAAATATTTTCGTTATATTCAATCAGTTGAGATTTTCATTTCTAATTAACTGATAACCAAAGAATTAATATTATATTTTAATAATAAATTTACTCATATTAAAAAATAATTTTAAATATAGGTTATATAATATTAAATAATATTTTATTAATAATATATTTTTTCTTGGTAAAACATGGTCATTCATGTAATGCAATCCATCAGAGAAATTCATTATTGTGTTCAACGCAATCTACCTAAGTATTTCACACATTGGAAGCTATATAATAGATAGAATTTACCTAAAATATATAATATATTATAAAAAAGAAGCATATTATATTCGATTTCGTGATTTATGATGCACGTCAAACATGTTATTGACTAAAATGACTATACATCAGAATTTATGGGTTTTACATCAATAATAACATACAAAAATTTCCCAAAAAATAATTTATTAGTTTTGATGTCATCAATAATATATAATTTAATTTATAAATACCAATAATATATTTTCCCAAAATAATTGAAATTTTTTCACCATCATGTACATATTATGTTTCATCTTCCCTTTATCACTTGATTTCCATAATAAGTGAGTTTTCTATTAAAATAATTTTTCAGGTCGGAAATATTATTCAACATATTCTTGATGATACATAGTAAATAACTTATAATTAAAAATAATTATATATTAATTGATTAATAAAATATATTTCATTAATTATAATCCAAAATAACTTCAATAATTACACTTTATTGTAAAATAATTAGCAAGGCTTCATAATCATATTGTGTAGTGACTCCTTCCATTAATTTTTCACTTGGAGTTTGTTCATTATCATTAAAAAACCAATACATGAACAAAAATTATGATCATATTCTTGTAATTTGAGTATAGGGAAATTTTTTTATGATTCACATGCATTCGAAATATTAAACATTCATCCATTTTTTATTCCCCAGGGAAAACACTTTTCTATACACTACATTAATTGATGATTTCATTGATTCGTGAATACCAATTACTCTATTCTCTTCATATCTAAACATTACACATATTCTATTACCATTAAGTCATTCCCTAGAGATCTTCACCCCATATTATCATTATATCGGAAACACATTTTTTTTCTTACATGGTTTCTAACATTTGAACTCCATGTGAACTCAATAATTATCTTCTTTGGATATTCCAAATGTTTGTTGAAGTTAATTTTCTTAAAAATATATCATGGTTAATGATTTTTACAATCTCAATTTCCATCACATTAATAATCAATAAATTTAATTTCTCATAAACTCATCATCAATAATATTCATTATTAGTCTATTTCCTTATGGTTCCCCACATTTTCTGAAACTAAAAAACTATATTGTGGGCATTAATAATAAATTTGAAAAACGATAATATCTTGGAAAATAATTTATAAAATGAATAAATCAAGAACTATTATTTTCAATATATTTAAATTATATTTACACTATGTTATAAATGGTCATTATCATTTTAAATAATACATGATGGTCCATAATGTGTTTCTCAATGTCAAATGCATATCCAATGGGAGTGTCAAGACAAGGGTTCGATATTGATTGTCTTCATGAACTAGGTAATGATAGAGTTTGTATCATCATTCCAAAATCATTCATACTTCCACTATTAGCCATTGTTCTAGAACCGCATCCACTAGAAATATACAAACAAGGAATAAATATTTTAAAAAAATCACTCAAAACATTTCCACAATTCAAATTCATTTTCCGATACTTTAACTCATCCTTTGACTAATTCATAATCATATCCCTATACATATCTTTTAAAATACCACTGGGAATCTCACTAATTATTTATACTACTTTTTTATTAATTTAAAATATTAATATACTCTCATAAAAACTATTGAGATCTTATCATCTAATATATAGATTTTAAATCATTTTATATGAATATTCATTACAATACCCAAACACATAATGGATGATTGTAATATTAGAGTGAATTTGGAATCATGGAAACATAAAAACACCAATTAATAAATATTATAAAACTTCTCCCACATATTTTATCATATTTTTAGCCCTTATTATACATATTACATCTAATACCTATAATAATATCCCGAAAAAACAAAATATAATAATGGGTTATATAAGTTACTTAGTAAGGTAATCAATTTATATTTGTGACAATAACCTGAGAAAAATGTAATGGTAAAATGACCATAAATATTTATTCCTATATAATTAATATCATATATCATAATCATGACTCATCTAATAAATCATAGATGTTTATAAGAAATGAATAATATAGCAATCAATAAACATTTTCCATGAGGACATAATAGTGGAATAAGACATACATATATGTAAAATACATGATAATAGAGAACCTTAATTCAAGGATACCCACTAAGTGATTCATAAAATATTAGGCCTGGGATAACAACACACATACCTATTTTGGTCATGGGAAAACCTCTTGTGTCCACTATATTTGGGATTGGGATAAACTCACATGCACCTAATGAGCTCATAGAACATTAATAATTACCCAATGCATTTGAAATAGATACAGGTAAAACATAAAACATAATATATATCAAACATGTGTGTATAATGAGATAATAAAATATTCATCTTATCATAACCCATGAAATAAAATTGGGCATATAACAATTCTCCATATCATCATGACATAACACAATTCAAAAATTACATGTTTCAAAAAATTGATTTCAAAACAAATATAATTAATTCAAATAATGAAAATAATGGTTTCCTTGGATAATATCTCTAATATAGAATAATTTAATTCCAATGAAGTCATAATATATGGATAGATCACTTGGATCATTAATTTAGAAAAAAAATTCAGAAATAAAATTTTTAAATCTATAAATTCATAAAATATTTTAGAAATCCTTTTATTCAAAATAAGACTTCATAATTTAAAATGTATGAATATAATACTATTTAAAATAAAAATATAGGTAAAATTTTATTTCCACATTAAAATTCATTATATTAAAACATATAATAATCTAAAAATACATTTCATTGAAAAAAACATTGAAACAAATAGTAGAATATTTTACAAAAATTAAAAACATTTCTTAAGGAAAATAATCATTTAGCATTTCAAAATAATTTTTACTATATAATACGTTTTCAAAATTATTTTATTTTAAAATAACAATGAAAACATATAATTTAATCATTAAAAATAAATTAAAACATGTCTTGAGGGAAAGAGAAATTTCACATTAGAAAACATTTTAAAGTAAAGGGTTTTAGGAATAATTTTTTGGAAAATTACCTTGAAAGAATCTAATTTATTATTGAAATCATTGTGTTTTCATTAAAGTGGGAAAAATTATAAATGTAATAAATGTTAAAAAATGACTCTTTTTACATTTTCCTTCAAATACAATCATTCCCAATTTTTCAAAAAGACATTAATATTAATTTTCAAACATTTTTGAAAACTCCAAAATAGGTTCTAATTAACTTTATAAAATGACAAATAAATAACATAAAATCTGTTATTATGTTTATTATATAAGGAAATAATATAGTGTATTTTAATGACTGGTGAGAGAAATAATGTCAATATCCATTAAAACCTATCTAAAAACATAATGAGGACATAAAAAGATAAAAATGAAGGAAAATATTATATTTTCAAGTAATAAACTGATTTTTATAACATTAATTTGTTTATTGGGAGTTTGATAATGATATTTTATCATTGTATGCATTGACATAAACAGTTCGAATAAATGATGATATATTATCATCAAACCCTAAACACATTGGTAACTTTTGATTCTGGATCTCCTATAACGAATAACATCCAATGAATTATTAAATATCATAAATTGATTAAAATATTTTATAAATCATTTAAATAGAGATCTGTATACAAATTATAATCAATTATAGGTGCATAACATAACATATGTCTCAATGAATGAAAATTGAGACAAAAATCACAAAATGATTTCTTCATTTTTGAACTATAAACCCCATGAAAGAGAGATCCAAAATTGATATGTATATCAACATAATTTTTATGATAATAAAAAAATTACATTCATTTTATTCATATATAACTCATAAAATTAATACATGGTGAATATGTAATATGTCTCACTGAATATAAAAGTTACATAAAAATCCTTTACCATAGGTATCGACTTATTTTTTAAATGTTACAGAACTTTGTATATTATATGTAAATTAATTATTAATATATCATAAAACCATATATAAATATATATTATATTATATTATTTACTTATAACATTTTATTACAAATCTGTTAACAATTCCACTATAAAATCCTATTTCAAGAAATAAATGCATTGTTTTTTCATGTATGTTGCGATTGTTTATTTTAGATCCTATTAATTTTCTCAGGGATACATAATATAAAGAATATTAACCAAAATATAAATATATTATTTAATAATTACATATTTACATATATTTATCCATTAATGATAGATATTAAAAATTAGACACTCTATTAATAGTGATTATAAGTCGTACATATGTCAGGGTGATGTTTTTATTCACTCAATGGGTGAAATGATGGAATGGAAATAAAATTATACTACCACTAAAGAATATTATTTTTTCATATTTATATTATATATTAATTAAATAAGTCATTATTACCATCTGTTAAAAAATAAATTTAATATTATTTCATATCAGTACGTAATGGCGGTAGTCCAAAGGTTCAGATAAGTAACGTTGTTGTTTTCCAAAAAACTAAAATCTAAGAAGTTATATGTGGAATTCTATATCCATAAGATTTATTGGTTAATAAATATCATTTATATTAATTAAATTTATCTTTACTACCATCTATGTATGTTTTAATGGAAAATGAATCACCTCACTTCTCAGGGTGGTAGTTCGCCTTGCAAAAAAGTGAAATTATCGTATCCCAAAAATTAAAAAAAAAATTATAAAGGTATATGTGATATCATTATTAAATATAGATTATAATTTCAACAATACAAAATAAATATTTTAAATCTATCATTACATCCCACCATGAAATGTGGTGATATAAAATGAATTACTTCTGATTGCGAGGTGGTAGTTCTCCAAACACAAGATTGATGATTTTGTTTCCAATATTATGGAGGTGGATAAATATATTAGTTTATAAGTTAAAATATTATAATATTATAATTTTTTAGATTATTTTTTATTATATCATCATAATTAAATTTTCATTAAGTATTTAGAGAAAGAGATATAAATAAAATGCATTGTTTGAAATTCTACCTTTTCTTCGTATAACCTATCAAATTTTATCCAAAATGTATTATAGATTGGGTTTCTGATTTCCAAATGGATTCTAATATATGTTTAGTGATTTTAGGAGGATATTTGATTAGGTATTTTCTGAAAATATTGTTTCTTTTGTTTTTATAGGTTCTATGATTGGGTTGCCTTTTATAAATGGAGGACAAGACACAATTAAATTTTTTTATCAAATAAATTATACCCACATTCTTCACATACTAAGAAGATCCAAAATTTTACATTATAAAGATTACTTGTTGATATGTTATATATATATAAATATAATGAGTATTGTAAATAATTTATTTTCAGTTTACCACTTTTATTTTTATTTTAACCCTCATTAAGCATTCTTTAAACTTAATCATGGTAATTAATTTTTTCTATTTTTCCAATTCCTCATTGTCAAAATTTAATTTCAACATATTATATAATAAATATTATTCAATTTTAAAATATGGAATACGTTTTTATAAATTATATTCACATAAATTCTAGAATTTCATTTTGAATAAATCCATCTAATTTTATAAAAAATGTTTTTCATATATTGAAGTTTGAAAACATTAGAATTTATTTAAATCTAAATGAAATATTATATTAAATTAATTAATTAAATAAACTAAATATCAGAATCATTTTACTAAATTTAATTTTAATAATATATTTAAAAAAGTACCTTGTAAATGATTTTAGTGAAAATGTATTTTTTTAATCTAAAAAAATATGTTTCACTATTAACTAAAAATTGATTCGTTGACGATTTTATTTAAAAAAAATATTTAAATATTTAAATTATGATATAAAAAATGAAGATAGTTATTTTAAATAAGTTTTCTAAATGTGAAAAAATTTGAAAATAATTTTACAAAATTTGATAACTTCTTTTTAGGAAAATATATTAGTTAAGAATAAAATATTATTTATTCATCTCAAATACTTATTAACAATATTTAATGCATGTGATAAAATAATTCCATATTTTAATATATTTTTTATTTTCATTTCTAATTAATTGTTCCCAAAAAAATTAATTTAATAAACAAGTGTAAACCAAATATTTTCATATTTCAGTTAATTCCATTCATATAAACCATTCCAATTAATAGGTGAAAACTATCATAATATATAATATAAAATTATTTATAAGTCATGTTTCCATAAAACATGGTGTTGTGTATAATGACAGCTAAACATGGTCTTATGTGTTATGAAAGCAGAATAAGATGTACAGTGTAATGCACCCTATTAAGGATATAAAATATATTTAAACAAAATATTTCATACAATCTATGTATTTTTTATGCATAGTAATGACATGATTGAATAAATTATGTTTTAATTTCAATATCAGATCATTAAACAAATTTTGAAAAGTAGGGAATTACATGATCAACCACATTTTTCAAACTTCCCATAATGAACCCTATAAGAGCATTAGTGATGAAATATTTTAAAAATATTAAATAATAGACATATAGATATTGATAGATTTCAATTTTATTTTATATAAATATAATTAATCACATATAAAACATTATAAAAACTCCATGCATAACATACCATTAATCAATTTTTTCCAAATTAATGTTTTTTGAGAAAAAATATGTCACAAAACTATAATTCCTTAGATTTAGATGATATATTTAAAACTATTTAATAACATGTATAAAAAACACAAGAAATGTAATTTTTCAAGATTTAATAAATTATATATATGAAAATAATAAAATTCTAAATATAAATTGGGATTTACTACAAAGGACAGAATCCTTGTAACATACATAACTTATAATAAATATAACTTTTCATAATGAGTTGTGACATTAAATCTTTAATATATTTAAATGATTATAAATACTATTATCTCTATTTAATTCTCAAATATGAAACATGTATCTTGTAAAATAACCACATTAGCATTAAATTGACTATCATAACCATTACCACCAAATTGCCAATAGTCTTATTGAAATTTCAAGTGAATCCAAACCAAATCATGGTATAATACACCAATAATGAATCATAAATCACCAATAAAGTAGACCTATTTATAATGGACAATGTGGAACCTCAAAATAGGACAAAAATTTAGGACACCATAGAAAATCATTATGATATGAAACTATATTTTTCAATGATAAATTTGAGGAAAATTTAGAAGATTGTACCTACTCAAAAATAAGAGCACATACTATAGAATTAGGTTAACTTACTATTACATGGTGAAGTCAGACTATAAAAATACAACCTAAGGATAATTAATATATAGAAGTTGTGAGGAGGAGGAAATATATAACTCACCATCTTTCATCTGGATGAAATAGACCTAAATCATTATTCAAAATTAATTATGTTTAATAAAACATTAAGATATGATATGGGGGGCATTAGATGGGTGATCCAGCAATCATAAATGATAGATATGAAATTTGGAATCATTGTATAAAGGGGATAATTAATGAATTATTTTTTGTAAAAAAATTTTGTGATTTGTAAATAGAATTGTTAGTAACAAATAATTATTTATTGGTCTGCAACTATAGTATTTTAGTACTCATTTTGTCTAAATATCCTCTGGATAGCCACTGCGCTTCTAATCAATTACCACTAAATTGTTACTATTTTTAATACCATCATACTCCTCTCATCGCTTATCCCAACCACACACAAAACTCAACACATGATTTTATAATATCTATGATCCCTCAAAAAAATCAATATAAACCCAAATTAAAATCTATGAACATAAAAATAAATTATCAAACCATAAAATAATAATGATCATAACCTATGATATTCCAAAATATAAATTTAAAAATAATTTCATCATTGGATTTTCATAAATTATTAGATTAAACTTATGAGGGGCATTAAACTGTCGGTTGTAAATGATTCGTGGGGTTGTTTTTTTGAAGACATAGAATAGTGACAAACTATAATAGTGGTGGCATTATGTGATATAAATTTAAAACTATAGTTTCTATGAAGTTTCAAGGGGTTATTTCATAATAATTTAATAGGATAGATATTCTCATTAAATTTTCATGTTAGCATATAATGGTGGCTTCTAGATGATATTATGTGACCGATGGTTTGTTTGGTTGATTACTAAAATTAGGGGATGGATTTAATAGTAATATTTAACTTGTTTGTTGAGTTAAATAATGGAAGAAAATATGAGACATGGATCCATGATGAGTAGAATTATTCATATTCTACTATGATGGTTAGCATTCATATGGATATTAAATTTTTTAATATTATGGGCATTGATAGATGTAGAGGCTGTTGTATTTTTTAGGTTTGATTTTTTTGGTTCTTTTTTATGACGTCATAGTGGTATAGGGAGTTAGTTATTTTTATGTCCAATATAATCTTTAGCCATATCCCAACATGAATGGGTTCACCCCCTTCTCTGGATTAATTAAAAATACAATAACAAGGGATATTTTAGAATACATTTGTTAATAAAATATAAAAAAATTGATAATAACATACATGATAATATGTTTCATAATTTTTAATAGTAGTATTAAATAAATATATACTATATCATAAATATCTATAATTTCTACACATCATAAATATCTAAAAATATATTATCCCTTCAACAAATAAATAATTCCATAGTACAACTTTCACTTTGACTGACCTTGTAAAAAATAATATTCAAAAAAACATGTGGTCTCATTCGAACCACAATAGTGTAAGATATATGGTTGAATTTCATATCTCAACTGATATATCTCTTTCACCTGGATTATTTATTCATTAATTATCTTGAGTCATCTATATTTTAGGATACTTAATAATATATCATTTTCCATTTTCCTTAATCGTTACTTTTATTTTATTTCATAATTGTTATATTTTTTCAATATACTAGTTTTTTATAAAACATAATAAGAAATATTATTTCATTATAATGTATATAATTATATAAAAAATTATAATTATCACTATAAAACATATTATATTCATTTTAATTATTTAATTTCATTATTTTTTTAGATACATTCAATTATTTATTACTATGAAATGCAGTATTCCTATTGATTCACTAAATAAAATACTTCATCTAAATTATTCCAAAAAAATCATTATTTTTTTCAAAAATAAAATATATAATTCTAATGAAATTATATTTCATGAAATAACTTATTTAATTCTCATAAATTTTAGTATAGAAAATCGTTGGACAATACTCTCAATTTGAAAGAATTTGTTTTGAGTGTCCCAATTCTGACACATTCCCTCACATTATCTATATTGAATTGATTTAATTATTGAAATAAATCATATTTCACATAATCTATTTTCCAATTTTTTTATCCCATTACTTTGTCCAATTACTATTGACGTTATTTATTCCGAATAATTTATTATATCTATCTCGATAATTTTTTCCATTTCTAATGATTCTTTCTATAGATATATAATATTTTATGTTATTATTATTACTATTATCCACAAAAAAAATCAACAAAAATGTAGAATTCATGTTTATAAGAACATATTTTCTTTTTCCATCATTATTTTTACTTTTATTATAAAATTCTTAATTTATCTTTTGAAATTGTCTATAATTATCATTAATAAAAAATGTAACATTCAATAATTTTCATTTAATGAGTAATACTTTAATTATTGGAATTTATCAGGTTATTTCATATATATAGTAAATAAAATCATTATAACTATAGAATAATTCATGTAATTCATTAATGATTCAAATGAATCACATATTCCTATAAAAAACATCACTAAATAAGTAAAAATATTATTTGGATATTCATTAAGAATTATTTTTAATTTTTAATCTTCAAAATTTTTCCTTATAGAACTGTCAATTGTTTGACACTTCCTCGTTTTTAAAAATTTATATTCATTAGGAAACATTTTATTATATAGACATATTTTTCTATAGATTAGATTTTATACGATTTCAATATATATTTTTTTCATTAATTAGTAACATTTCTCAAATTGAAATCATTATATTTTTTATATAACTATTGTTTTGAGTTGGAATTCCATTTTTTAGATCTTATTTATCATTCAATGAATAATTAAGTCAATATTTCACATTTCTCTTAACAGAGTTAAAATATATTATAAGGCTAATAACTCCCTAAATGTTGCAAGAATTTTCATATTTATTATATTAATATTTTTTATTTGTTCTCACATGTTTTTCATTATCAAATATCATACATAAACCAAACCCTATATGGATTTCTATAGACCAAACAAATATCAATCAAGTTTGATTTTAATATTTCATTTTATTAATTCACATCATTATTAATATTAATAATTTAAAAAACATAGTTTCTTTATTGTTATTAAGTTATTTAATTTTAATACATTTATTGAATAAATAATTTTAGATACCTTACATTTCTTTTGTAATGCCATATTAATTAATTATCATTATATTTTAATCATCATGTTACTGTTATATTTTATTATCTATGAAAAAAAAATTGATAGAATTTATATTATTTGTATAATTCAAAAATAGAGTATTTTTCTATTTTATCATCATTAGTTCTACTAACATTAGTTTCCCCTTTATTTACCCTAGTATTTATTGATCGTATTTTTTCAATTTTCAAATTCCATTATAGGGGTATATTAATTTTTTACAACATTGTTTACAGTAATTATTTATTTATGTATTTAATATATATATTTATCCCTATTAAAATTTCATTAAATATTTTTCAATGAGATTTTTTATTCCTTATTGACATTTTTATATAGATTTATAAAAGAAATGTTTCATTCAATTCCATGGGAAAAATAATTATTTAATTTTTATTCATTTCTTGGAGTTTATAAAAATTATTGTCATTATACATGGCTAAAATTATCTCACCGATTTATTCCCTATTATAGTTATTTTTAATTTTTCTATTGGTTAATATATAATATCGAAATTTTCTAATGCATAAAAATACACATTAATACTAATATTTTATAAAAGAAATTATGAAATTAATTTATAAATTATTATCCAATATCATACAAGGAATGTTTCCAAACATATCCACATGGATTCATTTAAATTATAAAGAATTTTACATTTCTATTAACATTTCTCATATAACTATCAAAATAAATGTAAAACTGATTTTCTTATAGAATTTATATTCTAATGAACACTTCATGAAATAGTAATTTAATATTTTTGAATGACTTCTACTTTGTTAAGAAATTTAATTTTTTGAAGAAGTATAATACATTAAAATAAAAATTATATTAGTTTTGTAAAACTTTCCTCAAAATAGATCATAATAATCTTCATTCATGAAATATATATAACGATTAATGATTTTACTCATTAAATTAACATTATATAAGCTATTATGTTTCATGGGGTGGGAAAAATTTGGGTGTGAAATTTTCATGGCCTCTATAATATTTTCACTTATTAATTATACCCTTGATATATGTTTAGTAATATTTCCATGATTGAAATTTAATTCCAAATTTATTGATATCATTTTCAACACACCAAAAACTTTATAATATAAGTAACACATGGGAAAAAATAATTTCCAAATCACATATCCAATAGTAAAACTAGTCATAATGCATTAATTATTCACTAAATTTAAATTAAGACCACTAACTCATTGTATGGATCATTGGAGGTGTAAATAATATATAGTTCAAGGGGTAAAATAGTTATTCTATTATTATTATTTATTGTATACCAAATAACTAACTTCATTGGTAATCAAAAAAATAATATCAATACATATCCAAGGGAATAAATCCTTACATATTCAATCATTGGATTCAATTATGAAAAATGTAGGTTGTATTTGCTATAAGATTTTCCAGAAATTGGATAAATACACATTTGTATGTTTGGATTTTTAAATTATGTCAAATATATATCATAAAAGTAAGTGAATGAAAAAAAAATCAGATCTCCTTAGAAAACCATATCCTGGATACACTTTCTAAAATTTCACATGACCTTAATAATATCTCGTTATATTCCCTAAGATAAAAAATTTGGAAGCAAATCAATAATACATATTGTGAGACTATGACCTATATAAAATATATATATATATATTATTGAAAGATTAAAAGAACTAACTGATATGGAAACACATATAATAATATATATATATCAATTATTATTAAAAATCAATAAAATTATTTGGATTTTATAAATAATCAAATATAATAGAGATAAATGATGTGCATAAACTCTAGGAAAGTAAAAAGTATAAATTGATATAATCCATTGATCAGGAATGGATATATTATAATTAACAGCAAAAACGAAAAAAAAATTTATATACCCATGAAAAATGGAGTTTTTCATTACCTAAAATATAACAAATATATTCCATAATCATCACATAAAATTATAAAAATTATTCTTGAGAGTTAAAAAAAATGCAGAATGGAAATTTTTTTAAAATTTATTTCAATATTTTTTTCAATAATTCAGAATTTATTCAATAAATTATTCTATAACACTTATTTCTAATACTAACCTTATTTTTTTATTGCATTTTATACTAAATTAATTCGTAGACAAAATATTAAATATCAGTGTCGTATTTTGATATTATTCCCCAAAATATTAGAAAAGGAATCTTTCTCATTTAAATCCAAACTCACTCCACCATTTCTAATTATATGAATCCATCACCCAAGATTAACACTACTTGATTCTAACCCAATTCCATGGAAAAATATTACTCAGATACTAAGATTTTCATGAACTGGAATAGGTTGGTGCGACCCTTCACCTAATTTGGCTTGTAAAAAAGCCTCAAGAATGTATCATCATATGGTAGAGGCTACTAAAAAGTAGTGAGGGACTAAAAGGATATAGTGAGAAGACTATTCCCTCATATCATAGCATAATAACCAAGGAAATAAATAAAAACGTAAACAACCATGAACATCAAACTGTGCATAAAAATTTAAATAACTATATTAATGTTAATAAATTGAATAAAATATAAAAAATCGTTAATGTAAATCTTTCTCACACTATTCACACACTAGGTTTACCACATATATAAAAAATAAATGAGACTCAACATATAAGTGTCTATTATAACCCAAATCTAAACCACATACTAGAACATCATGATATCATAGTAGCTCTATAACTAAACTCATACTTGACATGAGCATTTACAAAAAAACATGAAACACTAGGACATAACCTAATATATTGAATCATGATATACTTGAAATAATATAGAAGTATCACATTTACAACTAGGTACACATACATGGGGCAGGAAATAAATCTCATTAGGCCATCGCTAAGTGTGGTCATAATATCTGTTGACTAAAAATGTTCATGCAAAATGCCTCAGATCCTACTTATCTTTAAGAGACTCAAATCATAAAAGATAAAAATGATATGAAAAATAAATAAAATATATAAATAACTTTAAAACAACAATGGGTTCTATCATGACCCCCATATGAAAAACACCCTCACTATGGTCCTTACTAGAGGTATTGTGATACATTGACCATGAAAAAACAAGAGCAAGGAAATCCATACAGTTAGAATAGAGATCTGAAGACCATCACATGGTCAGAAACACATTCCAAACCCTATGGTAACTATTATTACAATATACATGGGCATTTATAGATCACTTTGAATCTAAAGAATTTATTTGAATTGGCATTAGTGACTCTATGTTGACTATAGGGTAAACTAACATTCCAAAAAATCATATAGAACATGATGGGTGAATAAACCAATTATTGAATCATCCTGCTACCTGATCAGAACCAAAACCTATCAACCTATCCACAATATCACAATAGCTCAATGTTTTTCTAAACTAGGACATTGGAGTATAAATAAAGTAAGGCGGTTGAACTCATCCAGATAGTCAAGTAGCTCGGTAACCATAGCACATTAAAACCAACCATAATAGTGGATAAAATATAGTCTAACTAAGGCCCTACACTCTAAATAATATCACAATGTTCTCATCTCAAACATACATTCAAGAACTACAGTACCATTAGCATCATAAATATAGCTCAAATGGCAAGGTTGACTGACAACAAATTCCTCCAACTAAAACCATGGAACCCATACCATCCATATCATGGAAGAAATACATATATAAACCACCATAGTTTTCTAATAATCAGCATAGTAGGTAAACATAAAAATGGGCTCATACAAAAACCAAATCATAGGTAGGATACCATAAAAGGATATCCTCTTGAAATACCAAATCTTTGTCCACGCCAATTTAAAGGAACTGTTGTCGGACACCTAACTAAAACCAATAGAATAACTATAAAGAAGTATCTTATTAAACAATTACCATCCAATAAAATAATTTCATATAACGAGTCACTTATAATAGTTCCATAGTCTTATTAATAGATATAATATAGATTGGACATCCCATGATGTCAAACCAACCATAAGGATCTAACTAGTCTTAACCTCAAGTTAGTAGATGTAAACCTCAAGCTCCCAAAATAATGATCACAATTATGAAAAAACTATATTTTGACTCCCATATTATATCCAAATGACATAAATTAGAATCACCTTACATACTCAATTATTAGTGGTAGAAATCATCACTCCCTCACACAATCTTCAAAACTCACTACACAACATGTAGAATATATATAGAAACACAAAAAAAAATCCACCCGTATAATTATTTTACAAAAAAACATTCAACCAGATTCCCTATAAATTTTGAAAGGATTCCACTACTCTAATATACATGTGATATCAATCATAACAGACTACATAACAGTACATTTATTACTATGGGGAACAAATTCATCCCACGCCCATTTGTTGTAATGGTACATGACCAATAATTATATGTATATGTCACGTAATCTCAACTATACAATTAGACATGTAAATCTGCATGTTCCTAGAATACATACGGTATGGTTGCAAACTTGTACAGAACCATGTCCCTAAAAATAGAGTGTCATCCTAATTACATGGCCACATAGCCTTGTCCTATATATATGAAACACTCTTTAGTAACTAGTGTGTGGTCCCCACACAACCATAATCTCATGTACATGTTTACATAGAAATGTACCACTATAAAGGTTGTACCTTGGTTACAAGGTGTGTACTTCCAAGACCCCCTACCCATGAACATGAATTTATGGGTAGGTACATGGACATGTATAACTATATGATATGTACATTAGTGAATAGTCTGTACTTCTAAAATGTTTATTATCACAAACTAGGCTGAGATTTTATCTGACAGGGTCTGAGACATGGCACGAAGGGTATTCTTGATACACAGGTTAGGGAAACTAGTTCATGGAATCAAACATAAAATAGTTGGGATTGATTTTTGAAAAAAATTCTAAGATCAAAAAAATAAACCGAACAAACATAAAGGGAGTAAAATGAACCCTAATTAAATACACTAACAAATCCAGTTACAAGATAAGACTGAACCAGCTGAAATCAAAAACAAATACAAAACTTCTACTGATGAGATATCTATTTGATCTCAAGGCTACCTCCACCCACCAACCATCTTGAGCCAGCAACGAGCACATAATCCAAGAACCTGGAAAAGGAGGGGACATATAAAAAAGACTAGGTCTATAGACACCGAGAGGTAAATTTAGGGTGTGAGAGAAATATCTCCACAGGAAAACACCAGAGAATTATAGTGCTTCCATTCCAAAAAACAATAAATTAACAATACATAAAAATAGAAATATGTAAATTTGTTTTTTTCATGTAAATTAAACAAGAAATATACTACATTTCCAAAATATAACCTTCCATATTTTCATTTGGTAAAAATAGTTTATCATTTTGGAAACCCAAACCCAACCATATTTTGATAATCAAATACTTATCCATGCTAAAAATAAATTACGAGAAATACCAGAAAAACAAGTGTATTATAATGCAAACAAGCATATATAATATGTAAAAATGGTCTTTCCTAAATAACCCTAGTGTAATCCATATATGTACTCGATTCAAAACCACCTGCTAATGTATAGTGAAACACCTTAGTCAATAACCAACTTACTTACTGAAACTAGCAACACTAGTGGCACAACCAACATGACCATTACAACATCCAATTGGTACCAACCCATTTAATCACGGAGTATCAGCCACCATCACTCTACCCTATAATATATTCCCATGAAACCATAGTAAATATAATATTAGGAATGTTGGAGGACCTCACACGTGTGACTCACCATACATTCCATCAGGAACATTCCTACCAGAAACACGGACACCACCTATATGATAACCCATACAGGGAAATCCCACTATAAGGGTTCCAAAAATATATGCACACACACATACATATATATATCACATTATACAAGGTTCGAATTTGGCCATAATATCATATAATCATTCAAACCATTTCCTAAAACACTTTATGTTTCCAACCAGGTATTCACATTTTCGAGACTGTATTCCATTCACATCATTATAATGTTCTAACCGGGCCTTACACTTCGAGAACAAAAATTAATTTACAATTTCACATCCACATCATTCTTCAATTTTATAACAAAACAATGATTTGATATATTAAAATTAACAATAGGCCTTTATTTTGAAACATTCACCAAAACATGTTTCGAGGATAATCAAGCCAAACATTGAGGAAACATTTTGAAGTTACATTTCAAAATATCATGAAGAAAGATGTGAAATTTGGAAATCATGGAACCATTTTGATAATAGGAAGAGGGGGGATGGTAAATTCATAAGGGAGGATTTATTATAAGTGTTATCTTCATTTAAATTCATATCTAATGATACACTCTATGTATACCTAAAATACCTAAATTTTATTTTAAGAACAACTTCTTTCCATTCAATCCAAACCCATTAATTTCAAATAATTTCTAAATGATCAAACGTGTATTTTTATAAGTCTATGATAGATATTTCCAAAAAATATTCAAATAATACTAAAAATGTCACCACTGGCCACTTGAAAAGCACCAAACGCAATCAAAATAATTTAATACAAATTTTATACAGGAAATCACTACCCATATCATTCCATTATACACTTGATTATTTAATTAAAACTTTTATGAAACACATTTGTTGTGAAACCATATATGCATAAATTAAGATCATATAAAAACCTATTTTTATTAAATTATTAAAAAATTATAAACAATCAATGAATATAATGAAAATATTATTAAAAATTTAAAACTAATTTATGACACCCAAGAACCAACAGTTTTTATTGGAAAGGAAACACATTGAAATACATACCATGGTGGTGTTAGAATGAAAAAAAATCATAATAACATAGAGATGTATGAAACACATATCCTTAAACACCATATATCCAATGAAAACATGACCCACACACACGCCTAGTCATTAGGGATCATCTAAATTTTAAATCCCCAAAGGAATAAAATGAAATATGGATAGGACAATGGGGAATGTACATAAAAGGAAAATACCCCTAAAACCTCACCTTGGATCTTTGAGGAAGAAACCATGGATGAGGGGAAGACAAAGGAAGAGGGGTTTTAGAACACCATGGTGTGCCAAATTCAGCCTATAAGGATTGGGAAAATAGAGTTAAAAGGCTTATAGGGTAGACTAGGGATTGTATGTTTTAAAATTTGTGAGCAGCGCACATGGTTTGGTTGTATGGCCCGAAAAAATATGCACCTGCAATGCACTCTTCACTATCCATAAGGGACACACAACACAGTTTGGTCACATAGTTTCCAAAATGTTTACTATTAACTCCAAATGAATCTACCCAAAAATAACACTAATCTAAATGTTTTCCTAGTCAAGGAGCACAATTTTTAATAACCATTAACAAACTGTGTGCTTCCCAAAAATTCACTCATAACATCTAAAATTCAAAATTTTAAATAGGGGGTCAACCCGAACATCTACCAAAAATATGAAAAGATAATTAAATAATAAAATAAAAGGTAATTTGTGGTCGTGTGTCACAATTATCACTACCATGAAAATTATATACCGAAATAAAGTCACCCAGTCGAAAAATAACACAAAAATAGATTTCATTCCTAATCAAAACATAGAGAAACCATGAAAATATGGGTGACTATTATTTCTAAATGTCACAACCATCGTGTCAATATGAACACACAATAGAAAAATGATGGGTGAACATTGGTGGGTTCTCTCCACTACAATAATTCCAATAACATGAAAACATCAGTACACAATAAAACCACTAATGGATCCCAAAATATTTGACATACTAGGCCCCAAAAACATGTGGAATTACCACCAAAAAATCAAAAACAAAAACTAAAAAGTGTAACAAAAACAACTATCCTTCAATTATAGATGATTTATGGACTTCTATACCATCACTGATAACCTAAAACCATCCCACATAAGGGTTAATCACACACTAATATAATAACAATTATAATATAAATATTCAGATAAACACAACCATTTAGAGGGAATAAACCCATCATTCCTTTTAAAAAATATGATGAACTAAAAAACATTAGGAACTAAAATATAAGAACTTCAAACAATTCCACCACAACATGGGAGGAAAATCTGGGGAAAGGATTTATACACCCCTAAAAACTCTTAACTGTATGAGAGATTCATTATTAGGCATGTGGATGGAGCCCAACTGGATGATGCATTGACTACATCACTTTCATGTACTATCATCCTCAGATCACAACTCATTTAGACCTTTGTAAGGATTTCAAAAGACATATGAAAATGCCCAGACTAGCCAAATTAGAGGAACACAAAAACGTGGTCTTGAAAATGGACGCCAGAACAAAGGAAAGAGATTTCATAGGGAGGGTTTCCTCTAGTATACACTTCGCACTGGATGGGAACCCTCTTAAACAATAAGAGACAACATATTTCCAACTACCTTCTCCCCAGAAACCAACTCATCTAGAAACCCTTCGTCCACCAGCTTCTCAAAATGAAGGTCCTTAGTATAAAAGACCCTCTCCTTGATCATTAGATAATGACCACCAATAAAAGGGATCCCTTCATTAGATCACATGATGCCACCTCCGATGAAAAGGAAACCACCTCCTTGAAGTGGTCAACTTAGGCCTTAACAATCTACTAAACCTACCCAACAGTCATATATTATTCCCTTATATTTTTCATGACCTCTTCAATAATGAACCATCTGACCATGACAGACTTAAAAACATCCCACATCAACCCAGATTGCATTGATGGTGGGGAAAAATTACAATTTGTCTAAATATTGATCCTCAACAACCCCATAAAAACATAAACTCGAAAAACCTCATAAGATCGCAATGATCTGAATACACACAATAACTCTCCAATCCTCTCAACTTCCACTAACGGGCCTCTATTTCTATGAAGGATTGGAAAAACCATTATGTACAAGAAATTGGCAATGACACATTAGAAAATTCGGAGACCTTTCTAGGAATCAGGTTCTGATCAACACAGAAAGTGAAAACTAAAACCAACATTAAATAGAAGCCCAGTAAAAAAACAACTCGAGACAAAATAGTAGGCTCAAAAACCAAACACAAAAAATACAACCAAAATTCAATTTTCAAAATCCCCAAATCCATTTTAATTTTAAAAAAAACGTTATAAAAGGATACATGGAAACATTATATCCACTATTTTTAAAACAAACCCAATGTTTTAATACAACAACAAATTTTTGGAATCATTTAACTCTTTCATATTCACATTTGAAAAAAAATTCGAATTTTATAATTTCAATTTCCCACCACTGGAATACCATGAACCTTCACACATGTTTTCATCCATTTCAATCCATGGATTACATCACGCACATTCCACACACATACCTTCACATGTGTAGTCATTCATATGAAATACCAAGGGGCACCAAATCTGTTTCCTTTGCAACCCCAAACAACCACAAAATTTTCAAATCAATGTTTTAAACCCCATTTGACTAATTTAATGTCATTTTAAAGAAATAAATTCAATTTTTGAACCACTTTCATTTCCAAAAGCACGCCATCACCAACTAAAACCATGAAAAAGTGCAACATACACTGAACTACATGAATGAGGGTCTAGTTTTAATGCCAACCCCAATGCATTGTAGTGATCTATTCCACAATTAAAGCATAACACTAATAGGGACCTTAACTGAGAACCTGGACATCACATGGGTAACTAATCTATTTGAAATCACATATTCAAACGTGCTCACATCTATTATATTTGATCCATCCAAAACAAATGAAAAAGACTCAAATCCCAGACTACCCCAGGTAACTCATATTTTTCAAGAGTGGTGGTGATTAGGCACAAGCCGACAACCAATCTCCTACGCCCGGACAGTCGTATTCTCCAACTATGAGACACTCGAAATAACAAGTTACCACCTCTAAAACCATTTTATTTAGAACTAGGCTAGGATTTCATCCGAACTGATATCTAAACAGGTCCAATGCATGGCCTGAAGGGCATTCCCATCCCCGCATGCTGCAAACTTGTGTTATCCCTCAAATAGAAACATGTTCTGAATGATTTTATCCCAAATAAAACCAAGATAAATAAAATAAATAGAAAAAAATCAAGGAAAAAACTAAACCTATTGTAAATACAAAAACGAATTCAGTTACTAGATACAAATCAACAAAATTGAAATCCAGTATGAAAGCCAAACCGCTGCCAACTTGATCTCCATGTGACCTCAAGGCCAAATAAACCCACCAACTATCTTGATAAAATAATGAGAACACGTACAATGAACATAGAACAAGAGAGGGACATACAAAAAGGGTCATGTCTACAAACAATAATTGGTACAAGAAGGGTGTGAGCTAAATAGATCACTAGGAAACCACCAAATAATCTAGGAATTTCGGTTCATAAAAAAAATCCATAAACTATATATTGAAATAAAATTACGAAAATTTGTATCTATCCTTTAAAATGAAAAAAATGTCCAGTATTACAAATAAAAACTTTTCACATTTTTATTATCTCAAAACAGTTTATCAATTGGGAATCTCAAACCCAACCAACTTCCAACAATCAAATACAATGCAATGCTAAAAATAAACTAAGAGATCAACTAGAAAACTATTTGTAGTAAAATAGAAACAATAAAATATAAGAATTCACCACTGGATTTCCTAATAATTACTTGAGAAATCACTATATGTACTCTATTCAAAACAACATGTCAACATTTTCTAAAACTCTATATTCTATATCCAAATGGATACCTTATACTAGCCTCACTAGTGGAAACACCCATATTTCCATTACAACATCAAAGGGGTACCAACCAGTCTAATTAGGGTTGATCAAAAACTATCAGTTGACCCTATGAAAGATGCATACGAACCATGGTAAAAGTAATATTATGTATGTTAGAGCCATCATTTTTGTGACAAACCTTACTTACCATCACTTCACTAGCCTACCCAAAACACAAACACCACCTATATGATATCTCATAAAGTAAAATCCCTCTATAGTAGGTCCTTATATATATATATATAAATATTACATCATATAAGGTGGAAACCTGGCCATAATGTCATATAAGCATTGAAACTATTTTGTAAAAACAATTACTAGCCCACTGGGCATTCACATTTTCCAATCTATATTCTTTCCCAACATTATAGATTTAAAACTAGGCCTTACACTTCTAGAACTCAAATTCATTTAAAAACTAAATTACATATACGTTTTCATTGAAAAAACAAAACATCTCATTTATCTATACAAATTCTAAATGATCCATTATGTTCCAATATCCACCAAAACATGTTTCAAGTCCAAATGTTCCAATCATTAATGAACACTTTTGATGTTACATTTCCAAATAACATGAAGAAACATTTACCCTATATAAATCATCAAACCATTTTGAGAAAAGGAGGAGGAGGAGAAAATGGAAAAATGTTATTTTTGGAAGTATTCTAATTTCCATTTCATTTGAATTTATATCCATTTCCATCCATCCAAATATAAATTTTTATTATGCCACATTAAGTGAAATTGGGAAAACAATAGTTTGCAAAACAAGGACAATTACCTGCTGAAAGAGCTCACAAAATTATTAAAAACTAGATTAAGAGTATTAAAATAAGAAACTCTATATAATTTATAGTGTAGATTACTAACATAGGTGTCTAAATTCATCCTCGATGAGTTCATTGAGGTGGGAATCCATTCTATTCATTGTCTGGATGAATTCGTCCAGGGTGATTTAGCCTTGGTTGAAGCCCTGTGTGATGATTCGGTCTTGTTTGTCTATCCACACCTTTATCACCTCAGTGTCCTCGACCTGCATTCGTCATTAATAAATCATTATAATATCCTCATTTAAATCATTAGGATGAAATACCTTTTGATTTATTTCTTCCTTGGAGTGGAATATGAGCCTCAGACATTCCCCTACCTATTCTTTCATCACTCTTGGTTCCCTGCTTTGATCTACAATTTCCCATCCTTGTGGGTATTTTCTTTCCTTACATTCATTTTTCTTAGACGACTTGGTTTCCATGGGTTTAGGTATGTGATAATATTCTATGCATCCCTTTGTTTTTTTTCCTAGACCATAATGCATTTCCCAGTGTCACACTTTCCTTTTTTCCCCTTCTTCATTCTTGGGCTGTGGGGACCTTTCCATTGGAAACAGTCCAAACTATACACTGAAAGTTGGATGCAACTATGATCACCTGAGTCGTCTTCCTCCTATGTCAATGATTGTTCATGAGCCACCAGACCTTCAAAACGGTTTTTCAATTCAACCCCTGAGCCTTCTTTGAGAGGTTGCGGCCTGGGCATAGATTCTACCTTTCCTGCTTGAACCTCCATGCTATTAATATTTTTCTCCTATCTCCCAGTCTTATGAAAGGATGGGAACAAAGAAAGAAGAATGTTTGGGTCCAAGGGCCTAAATAGATTGGCCCCATCCTACCTTCCATGGACCATATAATGTTTTGTAGAAGTAAGCAAGAAAGACATCCCCTACCACATTATAGGTGGATCTTTCTCCTTCCTGGAATCACCACAGAACATCCTTGTCACCTCTGTATTCTTCCACTGCCACCAAGGACATAACCCCTTGATCATTGGCTGCCTCTGGATGATGTGAAGGTATCCTATTGTCAATGTATTAATCAACATGAGCCTTCTAAGCCATCTCTGAATCCAGCGGGTCATGCTCAGTCTTCTTGAAATCACCTTGATCATTCTTCAGGCGGGCAGAAAAAACAACATCCTTAATTGCAGGACTTTCTACTTCCACCATAGAATTACCTTCTGCCCAAGCCATTGCCTCAACTCCATCAATCATCGGATCAACACCCCCACACCATTCTCCTCTTTGGAAACTAGAATCGAGATTTCCCTAGCTACCTACACAACTTACAATACTCCATCTAGGATTCGAAGAAGACCAATTGCTTGCAACTGAATTTTTCACAAACAAAAAAACATACCCACTCCACCAGTGCCTTGGAGACACTATCCTCTACACATATCCACGGGTTAATTGGATGGCTGACAGACATAGTCCTATTGTCGGAGTACAGAAAACATCCAACCATGTTCCATAGCATCAGGAGGATTGTAGGGTTTTGGAATGGCAATAATATTTCAGGGAAGGACACAAAGATTGTGACAGAAGAGGATTCTTGATTCATATGAAAATCATAAGACCAGTGAAATAATAAGAATCTAATATTCATTTACTTATGAGGATCACTTGACCATTATCGTATCATATCATACTCCAAGGATAAACGTACCATCAGGTGGTGTTTTTTGAGAAGACCAACAATCGTGAGTCCTTGTAACCCACAAGATTTGAAGG
The DNA here is from genome assembly GCA_963277665.1 of Viscum album. Taxonomy (NCBI): domain Eukaryota; kingdom Viridiplantae; phylum Streptophyta; class Magnoliopsida; order Santalales; family Viscaceae; genus Viscum; species Viscum album. The sequence continues at coordinate 605,708,876 of OY728129.1, read as the reverse complement.
CGAAGTGGTCAAATTCACCTATAGAAGGACATCGATGACAGAAACAAGCCACTAGGATTAGATCCAAGAGGCTTGATGCTTATGTGAACTCCAAGAGCGATAATGGAAGTTGAGGTGCACCTACGAATAGCTCGAGAACCATCGGGCTAAGAGAAATGGCAGGAAAAATAGGGTGAGCATCAGGATTGGAAAATGGAGGAAAGGGCGGGGCTTCGAAGCCGGATTGTTGAGATTCTACCCTCTCCTAATAACGGGAAGGTGGGAGAATGAGGTCGTCTCCATTGTCGTTAGGGAATCGCCACCAAGAGCCAACGACCAAGAGTTCTAGATCCCCCCATAATGTATATCCATTTGTGCACTCCAATCACCCATGGATGTTCCTACTTCAAATATCACCATATAGGTATCCATAAAACACCCAAAATATATTTTGAGAATAATTTCGTTCCATTATAATCAAACCCATCAATTTCATATAATTTTCAAAGGTGAAATAAATTATGTTTAAAACAACAAGAGATAGATATCCAAACAATATTTAAAAAATAATATAAAATTCACCACTTTCCACATGAAAAGACCCAAACACAAAAAAAAAATAAACTTAAAAAATTTATAAGGGAAAGAACCAACCAAATCAGTCCATTATTCACATAAAGGTTTACATAAAATTTTATAAAAATATTCATTTTTAAACCTCATAAGAATAAATAAGGATAACATAAAAAAATATTTTTAAAAAATTATACCAACAACAAAACACAACAATGAACTATCCTTGAGTATTATAAAGATGGTATTAACATTTAAAAATTAATTTAAGACCCCCAAGATCAAATGGTTGGCATAATAATGTAAAAAAAATGAAACAAATACCTTATTTAACTGAGAACGCAAAAAAATCTTTGGAGATAATAGATCTAAGCCCAATAAACACTTCTCACACCTAGATCCAATGAAAACATGACCCACACAAAAAACATAACCATTAGGTTTCGAGAAATAAGAAATCCACAAAGTAATACCATGAAATATGTATAAGAGAAGGGGGAGATAGAAAAATGGATAGAAACCCTTTAAAACTCACATTAGATCATTTATGAAGCAACCATGTATGAGATGAGGCCAAGAGAAGATGGGTTTAAGGACCCCATGTAGCACCAGATATGACCTAGAATGAGGGGACTGAAATATAGTTAAATGAATAGAAGGGTGAATTAGGGATTTCATGTTTTAAAATTCATGGCTATATTTCATAATTTGTGTACAATATTTGAAAAAACATACCCCAACACTACATCCCTACCTATCTACAAGGGACAACCCACACAACATGGCCACATGGTTTCAAAATGATTCATTAACAATTCTAAACAATATTCTAAAAAATTACATCTTGTTTCATAGTTTCTTGGGAAAGGGGCATTGTTTCTACTAACTTTGTGTAGGCCAATAATTCACCTGAAACATTTAAAATTCATAAAATTAAACTAAGAATCCACTCGAACCTCAATAGAAAATGTCTAATACAATGAAAAGAATAAAATAAAAGAGTATCTGAGGTTGGGGTGTGATAATTATCTTCCTAAATATAGAGGAAAAAAATAATTGAATTCATAAAGGAATATATTTTATGATTAACATAAATGAAAATGAAATTATTTTGTATGCCACGAAACACCACTATTCCCCAAAAAAACCCTTGATCGAACCTTTAGAGGTCTCGAAAATCCTCAAACAAGATTAAAAAATGAAAAATACCTTAATATTATTTTTAATGAAAAAAATAAAAATGGATTACCCTTGTATATAAATTACCAGAGATACGATCCAATCCATGTTCCCCAAAACCCGTATGATAATTCAACGTGACTTGAGATCAAATATCACTCTCCTCTCCCTCTCATCTCTCTCTGATGAAAGAAGCACTAAGGAGGAGGAGGAGTAGTACATGAAACCCCAAGGGAGGAATAAATAAAGGAATAAATTATATAAAAATAATGAAAAATGAAATTTATGAAATAATAATAATAATGGGTGTGAATAAAAGAGGTCCAATATGTGCCCAAGAACTCTACATGAGGTTATTCCTTCATATAAAACACACCAATTTCAGAGTCAAACATAATGTAAAAATTCAGAAATAATACATTAAAATATATATCACTGAGTAAACATTCATAAATAAATTATATTTATTAAATATAATATTAAATATCCATCCACGATCTATACAGATAATAATTATACAAAGCTCTTTTACTAGGTTAAAAACACTATTTCAGGACTAATGGTGTTGTAAAAAATTATCCAACATATCCTCATAAGAGAAAAAACTATTTTCATCTTGAAATACACCTGGGAGAAAAAAATTAAATTTTCCATGTTTTACATATACTTTCATGATGTTTTTCATTAAAATAATCCCACCATAAACAATTGTCACCCACATTATTCTTTGGTGGTCAACTAGAAACCAAGATTCACACAAAACACTAGCACTTCCAACACTACCATGTTCATCCACCAATCAGCCTCACCATTCATACAGGTCATCTAGCATGGGGGAAATTTAACAATGACTTATATGATGCTAGCCACCACAAGATTGTCCATATAATCACCCCTTTAGGTATATTGATATTCCATGGACAATGATTCGTCCAATACAAAATAAAATATTCATACATGACCAAAATGCTTACACTAGAGCACCAACATGGAATAATAACCATCTTCAATTTCTGAATGACCTCGAATGAAAACCCCAAACTCAATAAATCTCTTAAAACATGGACCTAAACCAATGGAATACTATGCTAAACTCACCATCCTAAATCTTCATCACGTCTAAAATAATTCTTATTGAACTCAAAAAACCCTATTAACAGTTCAACTAACTAACAAGTACAGTCATTCTCATCATGGATTTCTTCCTAAAAGACACAACAACAACACTCACCTAAAATAGAAGAGTTATATATGAAATACCACTTACAAAATATAATAGTGAAAATATCCACATCCTATGAAACAATATTTAACACACCAAAACCCACTGACTATGATCCCTGCATAGGATTGTCCCAACAAACAATATCACCATCTAAACCATTAATACAAAAATTATTATTATTGTGTGAAACACCAAAAACACAACTACCCACTAATAATGTGTCAATCTAAAATTACAAGTTCCAACTAAACACCCACTATAATAGAAAAAACACAAACAAAACTAGTAGGACCACAGACCATTCAATCATGGACCCTCAACCAACACAAAACCAAGAAACTAACAAAAAAACAGGATTCCTTCAATTTCTATACCTCATAGGCCCAAGACATAATAAGGCTCAAAAAACTTCATAAGACCACCACAACATCTGGACCAATCGAGCCTAGATAAAGTGTCTCTTATGAACCCTTTTATTCATCAGCTTTCCACCACCAATTGTATGGCATAACAATGATAAGACCCAACCACAAGGGTTTCCACACATTCAATGATTTATGGAATACATCAACACCACTATATAACTCATCACTATTAGATCTATATGAAAAATCATAATAATAAAGGGACACACATTTCAATTGAGTAGAAAGTCACCCAGAACATATACAAGAAAACACTATATAAGACATTTTTGACACATTAATTGATGGAATCTATATCATTTGTAAAGAAATACTAATGGAATATGAATCCTATTTGACTAGAATTTGTCATTATAAACAATTACCATCAGGTCAAGATCTAGAAACAAGCATTTCATATATCATTAAATGCATGTGCCTCACTCATTTTGAATATAAAAAATTGTAATAGTGATGACCATGAAAAGAAATACCATGGCATTGGTCATCAGTACATAATACTAAAAAAGGTGTTCATGAAGAAACATACTGGTAAAAATCAAAGGCTCTAACACATTCCTATATCTACTATTTAGAATATCTCTATGTTATTTTTTATAGGAAAATAATGCTCTGATACCACATTCTCATGAATTAGTCCAAGTCAACCCGAATAGTCAACATGTCTAACTTTTTATAAGGCCTGATGTATGCCTCATCATATTACAAAGGTTGTTGACTAGTGAATCAAACCTAAAATGATATATTAAGGAAACAATTCCTTCATATTATATTGAAATAATAGGGGAAATAACTAATCATGTAAACATGTGTGAACATCAGAGTACACATAAATAAATAAATAAATAAAATAACAATATTAAATGGAATGTTACATAGAAACTCATAAATCAAAAATATAAATACACTAATCAATAACATGGTCCCCCAAATAATTTTAAAAAATAAATATTCATTGATCTAATCTTACTCCATGAGAAACCTTGTAACATGTTCCCATGACAGCTGAACATCTCTAAAATGAACCTCAGAATCCACATGAGCAGCTCTACTTTAGCATTCCACCCTGGTAATCTAACAAATAAATTGCATAATGGTAAACCCAAAAGTTTACATAAGGTTGAAACAAACACCATGGTGCATGTACAACGAGTGAGAAACAAATCTCATTAGGATTCCCCAAATGGGGGTCCTGAAATTCTCTATCATAACGTGTTCTGGCATCCCAAATAAATTATATCCTAGCTGAATGAGAATCCAATGGTAAAAGATAAAAAATTTATTGAAATAAAAAAAATGGAAAATTAGTAAAATAAAACAACATGTGTATTTCGTGCTACCACTTTAAAAACTACTCTCGCTCTAGCCCTGGTGAGTGCAATTGATAAACATGGACAAAGAATACATAACACCAAGTGCATAATCATGATCAAGAATCATATACAATGTCCAAAACAATGAAATTATCATATTCTGGGGCATAGTATATAATCCTAGGAATCAATACACTAATGAAATCTACCAATAACTAGGTCTTGGTTCAATAAAGGCCGCAATGTTCTTGATCTAGTCCATGTAACTAATATTTGACAAACATATGACCCCCTATAGTGGAAGTTGATGCATTCAAAATATATGATTTAGAGTCAACTAATGCAATGGTGGGATGGTCTTGTATAGGAATATCTATATATGGTGACAGATTAGAAGGAAATTTTATCTCTTTTGATAGATCCCTTCTACCAATAAATACTTTTGAGATAGAGATATATGGATTTAATGAACCAATAATTGGAGGTATATCGTTGGGAGAATGTTTCTATAAATTTACCAATTTATCATGATAAAAAATTGGGTTATTAGAGGATGATAATAGTAATTTTATGAATTAAAAAGATAGTTAGAGGAATTTAGTTGACTATCATATCAAAATATTTTCGATGGAATCCTTTTCAAAAGGAAATGTATAAGGAAAATATTACAGATTTTGTACAGTTGTGTTATATATTATATAGGCATCATACCTCCAATATCTATTTTGAGATTGGATCATTTAGAAGTTCGAAGTAAATATCTAATTACTCTTTATTGGAAGGTAATTGGAAAAGAAACAATGGGAATGATTAATCACATCCACTTAGAGGTACATTATCACTAAAGTGATATTAATGTATCTAATTTCCCCATGTTAGAATGATTAGAATTATAAACTGAATAATTTTTTGTCTATTGATGCTCCTTTCCATCATAGATTCTAAAGGAATTTAAAGGGAAATACTTTGGACCCAAATTGATTCATCCTTTGAAGAAACATCAAAATTTGACAAAGGAATGAACAAAAGTTCAAAGGCACTTGGGTCATGCAAGTTCCACCAAGGTCGCACAAGTAGACTTGCGCGCCACCCAGTGGTCGCACAGGTGACTTTCACACCCCCTTTGAAATTTGTCCAGGGTCTTCTCCAGCCTATAAATACCCCATGTGGGCCCCCCATTTTGAGGATGAAAAAATTACAGAACCTCATATTTGAGCTCCCGGTGCCCTAGTCTCTTCTCAAAGAATCCAAACACTTCTATATTAATTTCATACCTATAACAGAAGATCAAAAGAGGGGGATGAAGGCCTAAGTGTTGAAACTCATCAACACTTGTGCGCATGGGTGGCCAGCCCTTAAGGGAAATGTCCACACATGCATGATGCCTTACCGCTTTTACATAACTTGTGTGCCTCTCTACTGGATGTCTCTAGGAGTAGTATTAAAGGCTTGAGCCAAGCCTCTCCCAAGTTATAACCTAAGGATTTGCCAGCACGCAAGTATCCATGTGTCGTGCAGGTATACCTGCGTGACCAGGACATGCGCGCGCACGCAGTACTTGTACGCCCCTCTTATTTTGGGTTCCCTTCCTTCCCATTTCACCCCACGTACACCTATCCACCTATCCTCTTCTGGATTAAGCCTTCAGAACACTCTCCAAAGCCATTTATGGCATGATTTCTTTGTTGGAATCCTTATCTGAAAGGAATTCTGTTGAACATATCTCAAAACCTAGTGATTTACACATATTTACATCACTAAAGTTAGAGAGTTCATTAATTCAAACTCATCCTTTAAGATGACATAATCCTGAACGTGGGAATCCTTTTTCAGGAGTAAGCTCCAGTCCAAATTCTCATTAATATTGGGCATCCTACTTAGGAGTAAGCTCCAAGTCCTCATTAATTTGGGCATCCTCTTTAAGAGTAATCCCTAGTTATAATTCCCTTAACCTGGGCCTCATTTTTAGGAGAAATCCCTAGTCCAAGTCCCCATTAGTTTGGGAATCCTCTTTAATAGTGAGCACCAGTTATTATTCCCTTAACCTAGGCCTCCTTTTCAGGAGTAAGACCCAATTCAAGTTCTCATTAATATGGGAATCCCTTTCGGAGTAAGCCCCAAGTCCCCTAATCTGGGCATCCTCTTGGAGGTAATCCCCAGTCATAATTCCTTTTGATTGGGACTTCCTTCTCTGGAGTAAAAACCAAATCACAAGTCCCCTAATCTGGGCATCCTCCATAGGAGTAAGCCCCAATCATAATTTTCCAAATCATGGCTTCCTTTTCATGAGTAATCATCAGTCTCAATGTTCCTAAAATATGGGCATCCTCTTCAGGAGTAATCCCCAACCATAATTCCCTAAACCTGGGATTACTTTTTAGGAGTAAGCCCAAGTCTCAAATATGGGTATCCTCTTAAGAAGTAATCCACAAGTCCCTTAATTTTTAAATCCCTTTCACCTGGGCCTCCTTCTCAGGAGTAAGCCTGAGTCTTAATTTCTGTTAACCAGCCTTAATTTACTTCGGATCTGGGTTTCCTTATGAGGAGTAAAACCCAATCATAAAGTCCCCTCATAATTTTGGCATCTTCCTCAGGAGTAAGCCCCAAGTTAGAGCATCCAAATATCCATAAAAATACATATACCTTTATAGACCTTGTTCCCGGGTTTCTTCACTGAAGTAAATCCTAATCTTCATCTATTTGGGCAGTCATACATACATAAGCCCCATATCATTTATTATGATGGCACAATTGTCTAGTTTTACCAATACCTCTTCTTTCTCACACCGAGCATGAATCACGTGAGCTTAGAGTGTAAAAGTAACTATGACATATTTCTTTCAGCCATCAATCATACATAAAACATCATACTCTATTTCTCGATCTACGTGGTTTCTGATTCCTTTTCTAAATAAAGGATACGTAGGTAGCCCATCTGCAGGTACGATCCCAACTTTGAAATAATCCATGTCCTTATGAATGAAAATAAACTTCATGTTCACCATTGAGTGGCTTTAAAACCAGAATGGTCATCATAATGAACAAGACACTTTTATGTATTTGAGGATACCATTAAATAAGAACCTCTAAGAAATTCAGATTATTCTCTATCGATGAAGAACCTTGAAGACATATAAATGATTCTCTAAATTTCTTATATATCAATCATTGATTGTCAGAACTAAAGGAAAGCTCATTTTATACTTGGTAATGTAATATGGATTCACAAACCTAACTTAAATCTATAAATAGAGTCTCGGAGTATATAATAATTCCTCTCAAAAAGATGTGATGAGTCTAACCTCGCATCCTCTCGACCAATGCAAATTCCTAAGCCTCATTAGTCCACAACTAATGAGCTCCTACCTTTGGAAAGTATGTCCAAATGGATATGGAATTATTGGATGTTTCTGGATCTACAAACAATCCCGTTAGAAACCGATTGGAATGTTTGAACCTTCAATAAACGAGGTCATCCCTAATTCTAGAGGAAACAAAAAATAGTGAACACGACGTGAATCCTTAAACAAGTTAAAGTGATGTTTAACCTATTTGTTATGCCCTTATTTAAACTCAATGAGTGGTCCAACAAAGAAATCAATAACATATGTGCTTATCCAAAATATGTAGTGACTGGACTTATCTTGATTACGTCTGTTATATCAAACAGACACTATTTTCCAAGATTTTCTGCATTATGAGAATGGGTCTTCTTAAGCTTGCATCTGTGAATACCTCTACAGTGAATACATCTGCTTCTAATCCTACGGGATTTTCGTCCGCTCGGAGGACGACATCACCTACTTAGCGTCTTCAATGTTGGGTATCGAATGCACTTGTTAAATATTATCGTCAACACGGTACCAGTACAACTCTAGAGGCTGCTTGACAAGCCCTCCAAGTAAAGAACTCACCCTGGTCGTCCGGACAGCGACGACCAGTGATCCAGAAGCAGGCGGTGCTAACCACGGTATCCAACCGTTTTGGATCATTATCCCCGAAACTCAACAACCATTCCCTCCCATATTCCGAGGAGGTGAATGAGAATGTCGCTCAGGGCCTTAATTCAAGGAAATGGGAGTCCTTCCCGAGGGCTCCCACCAACAATCCCTACCAGACTCATGCGGCAGTGCGCCCTCAACATGATGAGGGTATCATTTCAAGGCATCCGGCTTAGGTTCATTGATCCCGAGTAGGAAAGACGAACCACCAGAGGTGAAATCTTGTTAACAGTTAGCAGGTTCTTATCTCTGCCATCTCCGGAGAATTCCACCCACCTAACATGGTGGCAAGCGATGAGCTGGCACACACACCCGTCCGTTTTAATCCCGATGTCCAGTAGACTCGTCTGGCAGCAGCACGCCAATCCCACCAGGCAATTCCAGCGGAGACAGGGACATACACCAATATATAAATCATAAACTAGTCAGTAGGCTTGTCTGACTACATGCGATGAAGCCCGCCAACCCAATGTGTTGACAACTGGTAAACATGAACACACACTTGCTTACACTCATCAATCCTGCCAGCAGCCTCGTCTATGAGTATTTAAGGAATATCGTCAACCACGTTCGGCGGATTGAAATTAGTAGGCACATACACCTGCTAGTATTAATCAATCCTACCAACAATCTCGTTTGGTTGCATTTAGAGAAGTCAGTGGGAAATCTCTGGTGTCAAACAGGAGGCATACTCAACTCACTGACAGGAAAATGAGGAAAGGAGTAGGCACATACACCTACTCCAAGCACGAAATTGACGTATATCATCATTCCGGCTGCTGAAGTAACCAAGCATATTCTCTCAATGGTGAAAGAGCAGAAAAAATCCCTGCTCATATTTTAGATGTTTGCTAGGATATTATAATTGCTTCAATAGCATCTCCGGGAAAGGCATGTAAATCTATCCCTACCAGTGGAGTGACACATCAACAGTTCACTCTAGAATAGACACACACATCGGTTCCAGTCCAAGAGGGTTGTGGGGAGTACTCCCCCATATCATACAGGCAACCAAGTCAGGCACATACACCTCGTTTGAGTGGAGATAGTCAGCCTAACCTAATCATTTCTCCTGATCAGGCACATACACCTTCCAAATTGAGTAAGAAGTCATCTAAGAATAAGACCCACCCAACACAGTCAAGAAATCAAAGGCACATCTGTGGAAAGGCCTTACTCGATGCTGTAGTTCTTGAAGACCTCAGACAATTATCAATTGGAATCGAAGATTCTACTCTCTCAGTTCCCAATAGTGGGAACATTAATTCTGAAGGTTTTCATCAGATACTTCATCATGAAGACTTTCTTCATGAAAATTCGGTCAATCTCGAAGTTTCATCTTCATATGAGAACCACAAGAACCCTTTGTGTGTCCATAAGATCAAGGAGAAAAATGTTTCATCTTTTGTTGTAACCCACCATGGTGGTCCTCCCCATGATGATGAATTTAGCTGAAAAAGTCCTCCTCGCAGTAGTGATTCACATTGCTTGGAAAATTTTCCAACAGAAAATGTAATGACCAGAAATCCATCTTATCTTGAAGCACCTGAAAATGTGAATCCATTCATGTCTGATGCTTTACCATTAGTAGGTGAAATACTTTATCAACCAGTAGATAGCCCAGGGTGTATGTCATTCTCCGAACCACCCCTAAGTCATTCATCTTCTAGTTTGATCAGTTATTTCTCTACCAATCTTGTTGAATCTGATGAAGCAACAAGGAAGAACCATCTCTAGTCTAATTAGGTATAATAATCTTCATTGAATGATAATGAGAAAGTACTGAATATGAGAAAAAAACTGTCGAAAGGTGAAATTCCAGTTCTAGTTTGGCCTCTAGCTAATTCTCAGTATGACATTCCAGAGATGTTGATAGAACATGGAATTCATTATATTTGTCTAAACATATGGAAAACTCTTTGTCAGTTTAAAAAGAAAATATTATCTTATGATGAATATGAAAATCAGTTCAAGATAATAGAAGGGTTACAATGCCAAATTTATTTGGCATCTCTCTTAGTTTCTTGATATCTGATGACTGAAAAAGCAATAGAGAGCCCTTCAGCGTTCATGCCTTTGTGCACTAAGAATATTGCGCCAGTTAATTTCCAATGCCCCATATGGTATTCATGTCAGGGGATGTAGTGTTCATGGATCACTACATTTCACTGTGCTCTCCATCCAGCAAAGCCCTCCAAAAATGGTTTCATGCAATGTTATTTCCCATGGCCGGCCACAGTCAATGGGTTTTGTTTGTAATCAAAAGATTTCCCAAGAATAGGACTCAACTAGTTCTTATCAAAATCAAGCATATCGAGAAGAAGTTGTTGAATTAATCCTGCATCAATAAAATTATAATATTGACTATGACTCTCGTTTGGAGCAAGCAAATCATCTAGTGACAGAAGTGTCAGAAATCATTCAACGGTCTTTTGAGCCGGGTGATAAAAGTGGATGCAGGTTGATGAATCCAGCTAATTTCTGGACTAATGTCTACAAGATCCAGAGAGATTTCAAGAAAGTATCATATATTTCATGTCATGAACCACCCCATCTTGGCAGATTGGGGACTCTTTTAACCCAACCCTTAGAATCAACAACTAGGACTCGAGGAGTTGATTAGGAACAACCACAGTCCACCAGATTGGGGACTTTTTCAAATCATCAATCTCTTCCTCAGATAAAGTCAGTCTTCTATTGATTAGGGAAGATAACTCAAGAGGAATGAAGATCCAAATTATTAGGAGGTTCCCTCCAAATTAAGGTTTTTCAAGAAGTTCCTGAGGAATCAAATCAACAAAAGGCAATGTCTCGCCAAGGAAATGGAATAATACAATATCGCGGAAAATCTAATAGAAGGGATGCAATGATTTATGCATCAATCAATTTCATTAATGAAATTGTTGATGATCCACCAAATGAGGCTCACTCAGAGGGATCAGATGAAGAGGTTCCTACTCAAGAAGTTGTATGCACAGACACAAATGAAGAAGGTGTGCATTCACAAAATCAAAGGATTACTTAGAACCTAGGTAATCCTTCAAGCAACCCACTCCCCCTCTCCGAATGGTGTCCAATAATGGGAAAGGAATGAATCAGGTTACATACCCTTCCTCTAGAGAAGTACAATCGCTCTCACTAGAGAAAATATTTTCACAACAAGAGGAACAAATGAAGGAATTAAGGAGGATGAATGTAGGACTACTTCAGGGTAGTCTTCCTTCTAAGCATGTTGGAGTGAGTCAGTCAATGGAATTTTTCATGGTTGCTGAGATAGATCTAGAATATCTTCCTCTATTAGTACACCCTCATAGGTCTAATCCTACGAGTCATGTGCACCAATAATTGGCAGTGCTACCATCAATTGCAGCACCAGTCACCACATCTATCCAGGCTCCAGTTATTGCACTAGATCAGGTCCAAGATCAACCAGATGTTTCTCAAAAGATAATAACTACTATTGAGTCATTAACAGCTTGGTTGGAATCTATGGAGGGAAAGCATTCTCAAATTCAACCCGAAAAGAGAGCTAACCCTGAGTGGGTGGATGCAATTCCTCCCCATCAAATTTTTCATGTTCCACATTCCCAATATTTAATGGTTCGGGAGACCCAGAGAAATACATAACACATTTTGTTTCTAGTTGCAATCCTATGATGGGTACCCTTCAGCAACAAGAAGTAGTTAATCTCAAGTGTTTTGTACAGTCATTACAAGGGTCTTCTTTTGTCTGGTACAAAAGCTTGCAATCCCAGTCAATTACCGGATGGGAGGATCTCCGAAAAATATTTCTTCTTTAGTTCAGCTCAACGTTTCCAAAGACAACAGTTTTTTATCTTACAAAATATATGCAAAGGGAGAATGAAAGGGTCTCATATTTCATTGCTCCCTAGAATTTATTAACATATTACCTAATCTTAGCACTCTCTCAAGAGGAATTTTTGCCAATATGTTTGGTGAATTTAAGTGATGAGTTGCGCACACCGCTGATCCCTGTGAAATACACAGGAGGGTTTCGAGACCTTACTTTAATAGCTCAAAAGATTTAATATTCTCTTATAAAGACTAAGGATAAATCTCGTTTAATTCCATCAGCTACAGGAAGGAGAATGGGTCAAGCAGAAACTGCTACAGTTATTCTTGAACAAGCACATTTACCTGCTTCTACTTCAAAACCTTCATCTTCTCAAAGGGATCCACCTCTTGAGCATCAGAAATAGAGGTAGTTTCATCGAGATGATAAAATAGATCAAATACGGAAACAATTTGAGGATTTGAAGAGAAAAGTTTACTCTTTCCAAAATGAACATGTTCCTGGTTACTTTATTTTGGTTCTGGAAAATAATTTGGTTCAACTTCCAAGGCCCAAGAGGCCAAACAAGGACCGAGATGAAGACCGTCCTAATTATTTCCCATTTCATCAGATGTTGGGGCATCTCATTCTGGAGTTTTTTGTCTTCAAGGACATCCTCCAAAAAATGGTTGACTTGGGACAAGTCAAATTGAATGGTTATTCATCTCATGTAGCATGTACTACTGCTATTGATCTAGAGGGGGAGTCCGAGTGGCAAGAAGTCAAGAACAAAAATACACAAAAATATGATGATTGGGTGGTCAGAAAAATGATCAACCAAACTCATGCTATGTTGGAAACACAATTGAAGAAACCAATTGTATCTTCTGCCATGAATGCCGCTGCAAAACCCTCTTCATCAGAGGGAAAATCCTCAAAGAAACGACATAATTCCAAGAAAGAGGAACAATCAGAAGAAGATGAGTATGTGTCAAAGCCTAAATGGTTTTTGACTCTGGCAGATTTTATACCATCTACTTAGAAGTCATGATCACCTCCCCACCAAATGGCACATCCTAAACAGGCTAATCAGGCAGAATCTTCATCAGATGAAGAGTTTATCTTCGTCTCTGTTAATATGATTCACTTATGAGATCCTTATTCCAGTCACAGTTTCGATTTTGATGAGCCCGAGTTCCCTATAGCAAATAGAGGAATCAGAGGAAGTTCCAGAGGCTCAGGATACAGGGGAATACATGGATCTTTAAGAGGCCACTATTCCAATTCTACTCCTGCTAGAACTGTGTATGCGGCAGAAACTCATGGCAGAGCCATTAAACGACCTCAACAAGAACAAGAAAGTTCTTCCACACAAGGTAGACTTAGTCCTAGCACAATTTTTCTGAAAGATAGGTTAATAGTTCCATCTTCATCCTCTCAGAAAGTAAATAGACCTAATCAGTCTTATCTTCCAGAGCCAGGATTATTACCAACTCCTATCTCGGTACAAGATGCATCAACATCCAAAGCATCAACTTCCAAGGTACCTTCTAAACCACATGTTCCTGTTGGGAAATGCAGTCCTCTGGATCAAATGTATGATTTATTGAAACACTTGGCCCAAATACCGGACAAGTTATCAATTTTGGATGCTTTGAATTTATCAAAGGATCTTCGGAAGGCACTCATCGAGGCTTTGTAAAGTCCTCGGGTGTTTGAAACTAAAATTGTTGCAGCTGAAGAATACCATGTAGAGAATAATCCTGCAGAATTCCATGCCGTGATATCTTTCACAGATGAAGATAAAGATGATTTTGTGCATGGACATATTAGACCTTTGTACTTACATGGAAAGTTCAATGGTTTAGGCGTCCTAATAGTTTTCATTGATATTGGTTCAAGAGTCATCCTCATTCCCATTCGTACACATCATCGATTGGGCCTCACAGAATCTGATTTATCTCCTTTTACTTTTATGTTACAAGGATATGATAAAAATGAACAAGAACCACTGGGAGACATTACACACAGAACATAGTTTGGTGATCTTGTATCCAATTCAGATTTCATGGTTTTTGATCAATACTTATCCTTCAACATATTTCTTAGAAGTCCCTGGATACATCAACAAGCAGATATCCCTTCATCATACAATCAATGTCTCAAATATTGTTTCGATGGTCAATTTGGGACATTTTATGGTGATAAGTCCATGTTAAAGACATGTGAATCTCAATAAATTGAGACAGAATTCTACCAGATGAAGGGAATGGAGAAATCCACAACAAGGGAGATTACCAAAGTTAATGCTCCATATGGTTCAGAAAAGATTCCAGTAAACCCATTAGCACATGTGAGTATAGATTATGTATTTTCTATTAGTAAAATTGACAGGATAGACCCAAATCAAAATATTATTATGGAAACTTCCATAATGTCTATTATGGAAATCGAGTCAGATAGCATGGGAGAAAGTGGTGATCCACCAAGCAGTGATGAAAGCCCAAATGGGGATGTCTTTATTTCATCTGATGAAATCCAGAAAGTCTATACTTCTCCAACCAGGATAGATAAAGTTATATCAATGTCAGAGGTGAACAATGATGTTGATTCTCAATTCACCATCTCCTATATATTAACCAAAGAAGACCCTTCACCATTAATTGGGTCAGAAATGGAATCTTCTTCTTCAAGATGTTCAAATTTTAATATCTCTTCTGATCATGAAAATTCTGCTTCATCATCTACTATGCAAGTAGAAACAGAAGAAATAACTCATATTAAAGAAGAAGAGGAAGATATCAAGGATTCTCCTCCAGAATTTGAAGAGGGTATCTCTACCACCATGGATGAACTCAAAGAAATAAACTTGTGTATAAAAGAAGATCCACTCCCCACTTTAATTAGTGAGGCTATGACTCTTGAAGAGCAATAGATTTATATTTCCTTTCTAAAAAAATCAAGATATATTTTCTTGGAACTATAAAGAGATTCTAGGGCTTGATCCTGATGTTTCCACTCATCATTTGGGTTTTCTAGAAGAACATTGAGGATTCAAACAAGCTCCTAGAAGAACACACCCAACCTATGCTTTCAAAATTGAGGCTGAAGTAGATATGCTTATTAAATATAACTTCTTCAGAGAAGTTCAATATCCCAAATTGTTGGATAATATTGTCCCAGGGAAATATAAGAATGATAAAATTATAATTTTTATTGATTTAAGAGATCTTAATCGACATTTTCCTAAGGATGATTTCCCAGTACCGATTATAGAACACTTAATTGATGCAACAGCTGGATATGAAGCACTTTCCATTATGGATAGATATTCCAGATATAATCAAATCCTAATGGATCCAGAATATGAAGAATATATAGCCTTCAGGGCCCCTCAGGGTTTGTTTTGCTATCAGGTAATTCCATTTGGCCTAAAACATGCAGGCGCAACATATCAACATGCCATGCATCGTATCTTCAACCCCTTTTTAGGGAAGTTTGTTGAATGTTATGTGGATGATTTTGTGGTTAAATACAAACATCTTTCTAGTCACTTGGCTGATTTGGAAATCATATTCCACAAACTTCGGGAACATAATTTCAAGATGAATACCTTAAAATGTTCTTTTGGGGTAACCTCAAGAAAATTTCTCGGCATTGTCATACGCCATCATCGTATCGTGGTCAATCCTGAGAAGAAATATTTAATCCTTGGTATGTCACCTATTAAAAATTTTAAATAATTGAGAGGACTTGAAGGAAACTTGGCCTATATTCGGTGTTTTATCACCAATTTGGCAGGAAAATGTTTAACCTTCACCAAATTGTTGAGGAAGGAATCACTTACAAGTGGACTGAAGAATGTCAAGATGCTTTTGATATTCTCAAGAAGTATCTCATGAGTCCACTAGTGTTAATGCCACCTATTGAAGGAAGGACACTTATCCTCTATGTGATAGCTTTAGAGTGGTCATTGGGTGCCTTTCTTGCTCAAAAGAATGATGCTGGGAATGAAAACAGCCACTACTATCTCAGTCGGACTATGCTTGAAGCAGAACCCCGATATTCAAGTATTGAGAAGTGCTGCCTAGCATTAATCATTGCAGTTCAAAAATTGAGACACTACCTCCAACATCACGAGGTCCAATTGGTATCTCATAACAACCCGCTGAAATTCATCCTTAGTCGTCCAATGCTTACAGGATGTCTGGTAAGGTTAGAAGTTATTTTGCAGCAATTTGACATTCTGAATGTGTCTCAGAAGGCAATAAAGGGCCGAGATATGGATGATTTCCTTGTTGAACACCCTTCAGTGGAAGAAACATCTTTAGATATTGAACTCCCTGATGAGGAAGTCATCTACATTCATGAAAATCTTCAATCATGAGAAAATTAATTTGATGGTACTTCCAGAAGTCTAATAGGGAGGAAAATGGAAAATCCTAAATTCAACAAAGATAGCTTTGGAATTGTGCTCATTTCTCCAGAAAAGGCGGTGTTAACCTATTCCTTTTCATTTTTGGGAGGTGGTACAAATAATGAAGTGGAATACCAAGCTCTCAGCGCAGGCTTGGAGTTGGAACTTCAAGCACAAGTGATTCACTTAAAGGTGAAATGTGATTTAGACCTCATAATCAAACAAGTAAAAGGGGATTACAGAATCAGAAAAGAATAATTTATCCCTTTGTATGATTACGTCAGAGAGTTAATTGTGGAGTTTCCTTTGGAACCGGCATTTTCTTATGTCCCAAGACCACAAAATTCCCAAGATGATGCCCTAGCTAATATAGCCACAACTCTGGAAGATCCAAATCGGGACGAGACAACCATCAGTATTGCCCACCGTCATACAATTTTACCTTATGTTCAAGCCAGAACAGAGGAAATCAATGAAATTAGACCCATATCTGAACCATATGGTCATACTACAGGATGGAAGACACCTATCAGGGAATACCTTCAAAATGGAACACTTCCACCTGATAGAGCCATGAAAGAATAAGTCTGGAGATGTGTGGTCAATTTCAATCTTTATGATAGCCAAGATCATTTAGAGAAACATCTCTACAAAAGGAGTTTTGATGGTGTTCTCTTCAGATGCATTGATGGTGAAGAGACAGTGGCTGTCATGAAAGAAGTGCATGCAGAAATCTATGGTGCATGTCTACCTGGACACAAAATATCTGATCAAATTCGAAGGCTTGGATACTTCTTGCCTTTAACGATACAATATTGTGTTGATTTCACAAAGAGGTTTCATTCATGCCATGTACATGAAAACTTAACTAATCAACCCCCAGAGTTGCTTCATTCAGCTAAATACTCGGGGCCATTTCCCACAATGGGAATGGATGTAGTGGGACTTTATCCTTCAGCTACAGCCATGAAGTTTAAGAATATTCTTACTGCTACTAACTTCTTTTTCAAACCGGAGGAGACAATACCCCTCAAAGAATTAAGTCTTAAATGCATTGTTGGCTTTATTATGTCTAACATCATTACCAGATTTTGTGTCCCTCATACTATATTGACGGACAATGGCACCAATTTCTGTTCATCTGAGGTGAGGAAGTTTTATCAAGAATACAACATCAAATCCAACCATTCATCTTGGTATCATGAAGCGGCCAATGGCTAGATAAAATCTTTCAAAAAGACTCTGTCAAATATACTACAACATATGGTGGATAAAGATAAGAAGTCATGGCCGGATAAACTCTTTCATGCTTTATGGGCTTATCGAACCACCACCCGCACTGTAACGCGGTCAACTCCATATTCATTGATATATGGAACAGACTGAGTCTTGTAAATTGAGTTTCAACTACCCTCGCTCAAAGTATCCATTTGTGATCAGTCACTTATAGATGAACAATCTCAAAAGCGATTGGATGAATTGGAACGGTTAGATGAGAAAAGATTGTGCACCCTGCACCACTTGTAAGTCTATCAGAATCGAATATCATGTGCTTTCAACAAAAACGTTTGTCTTCGTTCATTCATTCAAGGAGAATTGGTATTTGTTCTCATAACTCCAATGAAACCAGGAATGAAACCTCCCAAGATTGAGTCAAAATGGGAAGGACCTTATTCAAAACATAAGGTCTACTCCAATAAAGCTTATTCTTTAATGTCAATGGATGGAGAACTCATCACTACTCCAACCAATGCCATATTTCTGAAGAAATATTTTGTATCAACACAAAATACACCAAAGGTCCATGAATACGTCTTTAAACTATTAGCACTTAGATCCAACATGATGTTAAACTGTGATGATCTAACTACATTACGTTAAATTGTACATAAGTCCCTTACGTCCAGCAAGACATTAAAATGAATAACCAATGGTCCATGCATACGACCTTAAACTATTGGAATTTCTCTCATCCAGCAAGATGTTAAACTACATCAATATCTTTGGTCCATGCATATGACCTTAAACTATTCGCACTTTCATCCAACATGACGTTAAAATGTGTCCCTTTCATCGTCCTATATGACGTTAAACTATACAGTTATGGTCTATGAATATGACCAAAACTATTCACACCATCATCCAACATGACACTAAATTGTATCGTCCCTTTTTCATCCATCATGACGTTAAACTGTGAAAAAATCCCTAATACCTCCAACCTGATGTTAAACTGTGTCATATTTTGTTCTTACTGCATGACATTAAACTACACAGTCCCCTTTTTTGTCCAACGTGATAGTAAACTGTATTGTCCCCATCGTCCAAACTACATGATGCTAAACTGTACATAAATACCTTAATATATACTACATGACGTTAAAATGGATTTTTTTCCCTACTACATGACACATAACTGTGAAGCACCAATAGTCCTAACTGCATGACTTCAAACGACATAGTCCCTTTATATGTCTTACATGACATTAAACTGTGCATCGTTAAGGTTGTCGCCACCTCTTGTTTCTCACAACAAGTATGAATCACGTGAGCTTAGAGAAAAATTCAACCATAACACCCTCTCTAGGCCGCTAACCACGTGTAAGTCCCAACACCATTTTCTATATCGTTGTCCCCAAGAACAAATAGATCACTAATTCATTCTTTAATTGAACTACGTTGACTTTGATCCTTTCCTTCTAGGCTGGGTACGTAGGCATCCTCCCTAGGTTCAAGCCCAAAACCAATATCTTCACATTTGTTCACCTTTGTCCTTGCTACATGACATTAATCTGTACAACACCTTTTATCCTATATGACAGTAAACTACAACATTCTTTGATACCCTCACCTGAGAGGAAATAATTATTTACATTGATATACAATCATGTTATATTTCAAAGACTATGTGCATACATGGTAATGCCTGAACCATTTATCTTGGGTCAAACAATCATTGCACTAAAGTCCCCTTTTTCACCCTTCAGTTGTACTAAACAAATTTGTATAGAGGGTATTTCTAGAACTACGTGTGGCTTGATTCCCATCCTTATGGGATACGTATGAATGTTTGAGCATCCGTTGAATCTAGCCCCAAGTTTTTGGTCCTAACCCTAAATTCCACTTTCAGTCTCCTAACTGAAAAGTCCCTATGAAAACACACATTGTGTATTTCTTGTAATGGTCTAAGTTCTATGACCTAAAACTAAGATCTCTTACACTTTCATCCTACATGATGTTAAACTGTATTTCAAGAACTATCTATAGCTTGATTCCCATCCTTATAGGATATGTAGTGAATTCCAAAATTTCAATTCAGGACCCATCCAGATCATGATTATGGTTATCATTGATCTGTGTATCTCTACATACATTGGACAATATCCATTTTTTATGTGTCATAATCCTAATCTTAAATATTTTCAGATATCCATACCCTTTTTCTCGACTTCTGGTCACAAAATGTCCAATTTCTTAGAGTTCTTTTACCTGACTATGCAACACGTTTCCTTAGGTGGCCTTGCATAAACAGTCTAAATAACGTACTTTTCAGCCAAAAGATACTATTATTTTACTATGAATCCAATGCCCTTAAGCGTCCAGGCATAATTTAACCCCCTAACGGGTTTGTTAAATAATGGTAACTTCATTCTTGGGAAGAAAACATCTTTTTCATTAGTTGTATTAAAGACAATTTGTGGGGATCCGCAAAAAAATAGCCATCCTTAATATATTTGTCTCATACTTTTTATCATGATCTGAAAGTATTCAAGTATATGGTTTATATTTCCCTTCCCTATGTTTGGGTCAGACCTTCGTAGGAGTGACATTCATCCAGTTCTTAGGTAATCTTGTTTGGAAATATCTTCCTCATATTCAAGTACCTCTCTCCATACAGCAAACTCTATGCTTTGTAAAATTTGAATCGCCATAAACTTCCACTGGCTTTTTAGCAGTAGAAAAGTAAATTTCTGAGAGTTATTTTTCCTGACTATGTAGCACATGCCCTTATGTGTCCTTGCATAAGTAGTTTACATACCGGACTTGTCAGCCAAAAGATACCATTATTTGACTATGCAGCCAATGCCCTTAGGTGGCCCTACATAATTCAACCCCCTAACGGGTTTGTTGAATAATGGTAACTTCATTCTTGGGAACTAATTTTTCTAATTCCATTTAACCCTTTTTTCATATCATTCCTTAGATTCAAAATTTCTTAAGTCATGGTTTACAGTTTTTCCCTCATACTTGAGTATGGTAATATGTTTTTAGATAAAGTTTCAAGGAATTGAGTCAATTTTAATCCATTCGGTCAAAGTTATTTCTACCTTAAACATTATCCTTTTAATGTCCGATGTGGATGACTTTAAACATCCCACAAAAGAGAAGGGAACTCTGAACAAAAGTCAAGTTCCAGCTCACTAAACATACATTTTGTATGATTTAGGTAATATTGAGCAATTAAAATATTCAAAGTTTGTAGGGTTATTTTTATAATCCTAGTAATAATAAAACTATGTTTACTAGTCCCATTGACTTAGATAAAAATCTAAAGCAATAAGAAAAAGAAAGAATGCACAAATGATTGAAGATGAAAGTGTTTTTCATTGATAAACAAGAGTTAGAAGGACATCCATAGATTGGATTCTCTTCTCTTTTTCAAGAATTACAAAATTCTTTCAACATATCTCCTCATTTGATTTACGGTATCCATAGCTTCATCAACAACCACCTAGAATTCATTCATTAAACTGGATACAATAAGAGGTGCAATGATATCGGCTCTTCTTGGAACAATTGTAAAAGAATGTTCATGAGTGTGGTTTAAGAAAATTTTCTGCTAATCAAACAGTGACTCTGTTTCTGTCCAAGAGACTTGGAAGATGGATTCATGGAATTTATAATGGAGCATTGGAAGTAAAGAGCCATTTGTTGAGAGTACTCTTTTCCGATAATATTTCTAATGTCATGATAGTCTTCTCTCCATCAAACGGTAGTGGAAAACATATCAGCCCATGGTTTTAAATTTTTATATCTATAAGGAAATGGCATGGGGAAATTTTTTTAAATTTCACACAATTGTTATTGCTCGTAATGCACAGCATAACTGAAATAGAGGAGTAGAAGTGTGGCTGCATCTTTATAATATAATTGTTTTCATCTGGAAAATTGAATTCTTGCAGATGACCATGCCCATACTATAGAAAATAGAGGCTCTATGGAAAATCAAGATGATAATTCTTCAGGTACTTGGACAAATCCTGGAGAGTGCTGTCGCAGACGGTATAGTAATCATGGCCAATGATGCTAATCATATCATCAATTCTCTTGCTAGAAATTTCATCAGTTGTTCTGATTCTCTTGGGAGCCATTGAATCTGCACAAAAGTTGAATAAATTAAATCTTAAATGGTGGATTTTTCAGAAAAATTGTGAAGAAATTTGGGAACAAATGGCTAAGGAATTAAGGTGCACAAGTATGGATGTGTCAAGCAAGTTTTTTGTGTGCAAGTATCACCATGAGAGTCCAAATACCTCTACAAAAGCATGACAGAAATGAAATAGTGGATAACAGAGCAACTAGTGCGACAATAGGCCAGGCTGCACCATTGCGTACTGACGCCTATGCGGTTCAATACATGTGTGCCGCCCTCTGCGCGCTCAACACTTGTGCACCGTGTATTCCTTGGTTTTCTTATTTTCCTCAGAGTCACATCCTCATTTCTTTCAGATCCAACTCTGAGGGGGGACTTCTGTTGATGCTCCTTTCTGTCACAGAGTATAAAGGAATGTAAAGGGAAATACCATGGACCCAAAGAGATTCATCCCTTAAAGAAACTTCAAAATTTGACAAAGGCATGAACAAAGGTTCAAAGGCACTTGGGTCGTGCAAGTTCCACCAAGGTCGCGCAAGTAGACTTGCGCACTGCCCAGTGGTCATGCAGTTGACTTGTGCGCCCTCTTTGAAATTTTTACAGGGTCTTCTCTAGCCTAAAAAAAGCCCATGTGGGCCCCCTATTTCGACGATGAAAAAATTCCAGAACCTCATATTTTAGCTCCTGGAGCCCTAGTCTCTTCTAAAATATTTGGAACACATCTATGTTAATTTATTACCTAGAATGGAAGATCTAAAGTGGGGAGGAAGGCCTAAGTGTTGAAACTCATCAACACTTATGCACCTCGGTGGCCAGCCCTTCAGGGAAATGGCCACACTTGTGTGCCGCCTTACCCCTTCCACATAACTTTCACACCTCTCTTCTAGATGTCTCTAGGGGTTGTATTAATGTCTTGATCCAAGCCTCACCCAAGATCTACCCTAAGGATTGGCTGGCACACAAGTACCCATGCGTCTTGAAAGTACACCTGCGCGACCAGGACTTGTGTACCCACGCAGTTCTTGCACGCCCACGCAGTACTTGTGCGCCCCTCGTTTTTTGGGTTCCCTTCCTACCCATTTTACCCCTCTTACACCTATCCACCTCTCCTATTCAAGATTAAGCATTTAGAACTCTCTCCAAATCCATTTATGGAATGATTTATTTTTTGGCTTCCTTATCTGAAATGAATTCTTGTTGAACATCTCTCAAAACCTAGTGATTTACACATCTTAACATCACTAAAGTTAGAGAGTTCATTCATTCAACCTCATCCTTTAAGATGAAATAATACTTAACATGGGCCTCCTTTTCAGGAGTAGGGCCTGGTCCAAATTCTCATTAATATTGGGCATCCTCTTTAGGAGTAAGCCCCAAGTCCTCATTAATTTGGGCATCCTATTTAGAAATAAGTCCCAGTTATAATTCCCTTAACCTGGGCCTCCTTTTTAGGAGTAAGCCCTAGTCCAAGTCCTCATTAATTTGGGAATCCTCTTTAGGAGTAAGCCCTAGTTATAATTCCCTTAACCT
Source organism: Viscum album (assembly GCA_963277665.1). Classification (NCBI taxonomy): domain Eukaryota; kingdom Viridiplantae; phylum Streptophyta; class Magnoliopsida; order Santalales; family Viscaceae; genus Viscum; species Viscum album. The sequence continues at coordinate 605,685,067 of OY728129.1, read as the reverse complement.
GGGCCTCCTTTTCAAGAGTATGCCCCAATCCATGTTCTCATTAATATGGGAATCCTTTTCGGAGTAAGCCCCAAGTCCCCTAATTTGGGCATCCACTTTAGGAGTAAGACCCATTCATAATTCCTTTTGATTTGGGATTCCTTCTTAGGAGTAAAAACCAAATCACAAGTCCCCTAATCTGGGCATCATCTTTAGGAGTAATCTCCAGTCATAATATGCCAAATCTGGGCTTCCTTTTCAAGAGTAATCCATAGTCTCAATGTTCCCAAAATATGAGCATCCTCTTCAATAGTAAGCCCCAACCATAATTCCCTTAACATGGGATTTTTCTTCAGGAATAAGCCCCAGTCTCAAATATAGGCATCCTCCTTAAGAGTAAGCCCAAAGTCCCTTAATTTTTTAATCCCTTTCACCTGGGCCTCCTTCTCAGGAGTAAGCCCCAGTCTTAATTTATCTTAACCAGTCTTAATTTACTTTTTTCTGGGTTTCCTTATCAGGTGTAAAACCCAATCATAATGTTCCCTCCTATTTTGGGCATCTTCCTCAGGACTAAGCCCCAAGTTAGAGCATCCAAATCTCCATAAAACTACATATACCTTTATGGACCTTGTTCCCGGGTTTCTTCCTGGAAGTAAATCATAATCATCATCTATTTGGGAAATCATACATACATAAGCCCCATATCATTTCTTATGATGGCACTATTGTCTATTTTTACCAATACCTCTTGTTTCTCACACCGAGAATGACTCATGTGAGCTTAGAGTGTAAAATTAATTATGACATATTTCATTAAGCCATCAATCATACATAAAACATCATAGTCTATTTCTCTAACTACGTGGGTTCTGATTCCTTTTCTAAATAAAGGATACGTAGGTGGCCCATCTGCGGGTACGATCCCAACTTTGAAATAATCCATTTCCTTCTGAATGATAATAAAATCCAAGTGCCCCACTGAGTGGATTTAAAACCAGTATGGTCATCATAATGACCAAGAGACATTTATGTATTGAAGGAGACCATTGACTAAGAATATCTAACAAATACAGATGATTATCTATCAATGAAGAACTTTGAATACATATAATATATTCTCTAAATTTCCTACATATCAATCATTGATTGTCAGATCTAAAGGAAATCTCATTTTATTCTTGGTAATGTAATAAGGATTCACGAACATAACTTAAATATATAAAGAGAGTCCTAGAGTAGAAAATAATTCACCTCAAAAAGGTGTGATGAGTCCGACCTCCCATCCTCTCGAACAATGAAAATTCCTAAGCCTCATCAGTCCACAACTAATGAGCGCCTACCTTTGGAATGTAGATCCAAATGGATATGGAATCATTGGATGTTTCTGGTTCTACGAACAAACTCGTTATAAACCGATTGGAATGTTTTATCCTTCAATCAATGAGGTCAACCCCAATTCCAGAGGAAACAATTTCCAATGTGGAGTGTTGTAATATATATAGGTATTGTAGAATCACCAAACTAATGGATAAAAAGTGTGACTCTAGTTAGACCCATGTTTTATGGGATGGTTTTTAAGTATAGTAATGATCTAGTAGTTAGAGATACTTGTGTGATTTGGATCATGGTAGATTCCTAGGTAATAAAATTTATGTGTAAAATAATTAATATGGAATTTTATTCTCTAGGGAGTCTGGAAATGTGAGCTTTGGGTCATGGGTCAAGTCATTTTTTTTCATCAATCATACTCATGTAATAATTTTTTTGTTACGGATTTGAATGTTTTTGTTATAATTAATGTAGAATTGTTCATTTTTTCTTTTGAATTTTATTTTACATTATCACATTTATTTATATATTAATTGAAAATTTTTTAGTCAAGGAATTATTTGTTGCACCTATAAGGGGTATTTTAAATATGTACACACTTAGGGATGTGAAAAAGGGTATCTGAATATATCTATAGTGCACTATATTGATTAGTAGTCATAAGATTTCCTAGTACATCTTCATTTTAGAGATGTTCAATTTCAATGTGATCATCACGAAATATTTGTTTACTCATTATCATGTACACTTTGATTTTTTTATTAATGTGAATATTTAAAATATATAGAGGATGCTTATTATACCTACATTTATGAGTTATATTTGTAGGTACGTTATTTTGTACATAATATCTAGTTTTTTGGGGTATATTTAGGAATAGATGGATTGTTATTATTTGAGTTATTAGGTGACTTAGGGGGGTGGTATTTTTTATGATTTTCAATAATTTCTATGATTTGATTCATAAGGACTACTATGAATTAACTCATGGGTGTTAAATATTTGTAAGGATTTATATTATTCCCAATAAAATGATTATATTTATTTCTATTTATAAACAAGTATTATACAGATATTCAAGAGATGATGTCATGCCTATAGGATCTCGATGTGAAGGGATTTATTTACTTTATCATGTCCTTATAAGGGGATTAAACATTTTTTTTACCATGAATTCATATGGATTAAAAAAAATTATATATACATAAAAAAGACCAAACAATGTAATAGTACAAATTGGTATTCTATACCTAATAACAGTAAAAAACATATTTAGATAATAGTATTTGGTTGTTTCTCTATGATTTGATGGATTTTTATTTTCTACCAATTTCATTTGAGGCCCTTTGACATACCATTTATGAATTTTAGTAGAACACATTACCAGTATTAGTATCTCATGATTTTCATTAATAAATTTGGAATATTATTTCATGGTTCTCATGAATAGGATCTATAATCCTTATATCACCACCACAATCGATTTTTTATATTATTTAAAAAGATACATTTTTGGTATGTGGGAACCATACAATACCATCCAGTATATGCAAATCCCACAGAACCGCAAACAGTTACAAACCACATTCAAAATTAATAAATTCAACAACCTGTCAAAAACCACCTATCCCTAAACAACCTCCCCACATAAAAATTTCAAAATTCAGATTTCCAAAAATCATCATACCAGGAAACAACATCATCACACTCCAAACCTATCATTGTTTCTTAGTCTCTATAATCACACTATCGACCTATCACTGTCACTGATAACGTCATTTCCCTGTCGTCACCACCATCATCACACATCATGTTTAATCACCATATTCATTCATTATTGTATTGTGTGAGGGAATTATAGTCAACTCGCTTCCATGGGGTGATCATTCTCACTGTCTAGTGATCTTTCCGAGTACCCTAATGGTGTATCGAATATATTCTATTATCTCAAAGTTTTTTTCTAGATCAATGAGGTGTTATTCATGAGTCGTGTGATATATGAAGATAACATATCAATGGACCCATATAATCCTAAGGATATGGTTCCTGAGGGGAATAATTTGATTGTATTTTACCTTTATAGGTTATTTGCAGTGTTATTTTTTTATGAAAGGTTTATTATATACTTCTTTCAATTTAAAACACTAATAATTTCCCTAATCATGAATGTAAATTGGTTGTTATGGTTCTTTATTTATGGGAGATACTATTATAATATTAGATGATTATGATATCTATATCGATTATAAACATGGAATAGCTTAGTGAAAATTATATATTATGTTATTTCTATCATCTAATCAATTTTTGGGAAGTTATGGTTATGATTTGGTGGGTGATCACTTATGGTTTTAAGAAGTAGAGGAACCATAATTTTAACTACATGATACATGATATATATCTCTCAAATGTGGTTTTTGTGATAATTTTTTAGATTCATTACCTTATAGAGAAGTGGATCATGACTTATATATAGCATAAGAACTATAATATATACATTTTTTAGAGATACCATAAGCATTGGTAGAATATGTCGACCAAGTAAATTCAATCATCTTATTTCCATATGAAATATATGCAAGATAAGGGGAAAATAAATGATTATATATAGAGTATAAGGAATCATGAACTTGTTTAATATGTAGATACTAGAGAAAGAAATTTGATGATCCTTTTCAGTGATATGTGTCTCAATTTTCCTAGGTATTTTATAATAGAAACATGCCATCATTGTTTAAGACAGCCTAAATCCTAGAGAGGTTAAAGGAGTTCAGTAAATTTGAAATATAATACATGGTTTTGATGGATATTATTTATGTTCATTAGAAGCCAAATAATTGGTCATTTGTGTATGATGAGGTATTTTATGATTGGGTTCACTTGGTAGTCCCCATAGGTATGAACATAGAGTAGATGATGGATTGAAAAACTAATTAATGATATATTATATTAGGGCCTACTACTATGTATTTTCATTTTCAATGAAAGTGTTAATATCAAGAATCAAATTATAATATATTGGGGTTTATTTAATGATATATTAATTTTTAGTTAGAAGATGTAAAACTTTAGGGACCTAAATGAATTAATCATTCATTACCCATTTCTATGTGGAATTTAGATGATGTAAAAAAGAAATTCAAGGAATGATGTAATCATTTTCCTCATTCCATGGATACATTATGGATTATCATAGAAGTTTTGATCAATGTCACATGCTTACTAATTAAACATGTGACAAATTATTTCAATGGGACGATCCAGATATATGATTGGGGGATAATTAATCTCCATGGGAACCATTTGTGTGAGTAATCAGATTAGGTTCCCATTTAACATCATGCTCTTAGTTATAGATGTTGAGGGTTCATGATACACTGGGGTAATCGAACACTCCCTAAGAACCTCAGTCCAATTTGATGTATTGGAATATAATTGATGTGATGGATGAAACCTAGAAGTAATGAATCATTTTTAGAGGCATTATTAGTTACCTATTTGGAATTCATATATTATTATTATAATATTTATTTTTTGGAATCTTTATATATAGTTTCCATTGTGGTATTATCTAGAAAGATATGTTGATTTCCATGTTGATAATTAGAGTCTGGAGTGTCATTAATGATCAGGTTGAGTCTCATGTATGAGATTTCAGATCATATATTATTGATCATGGATTGGTTAAATATCACTTGGAGAAATAAAATATTATATTCCAAGTAGTGATGCTATCCTCTTGAGATTGTGGAGGGAGACAAGGTACTTATATGACCATCACCACTATTGGGAAACAATAACATTTGTTAGTAGGGGAAGTTGTAGGCCATGTTTGTGACATCGATAGACGTAGACTAAAGGAAATATTTTGTGAAAAAATATTTTCACATCGATATAGTTAAAATGATATAAATAACATCATTCACATATATCAACTTAAGAAATAAAATCTTGATCTATATCATGTGATTGATAATAAATAGATTTAACTAGATCCAGGACTATCATTCGATGATAGAGTGGTTTAAATTATTGATCATTTTGTGAAACAACTATCTTGGAAGGACATTAATTTGGAATGAGAGTATAGGAGGAACAATTTTATCTAAGATAAGTCATGGGAGTATGATATTTACATGAGGTTTTAATGGATTGATATTATTCATCATCAGTATTAATAACACTAGAAAATGAATATTTGGGTTATTTAATATATTGTGGGTGGATAGAAAATTTTGACAACTATACTATATAATTATTAAATTTACGAGTAGTTTAATTCCATGGGATTTTATATTATTTTAATGTTGGAGTAAGAGGAGGATTGGGGTTGATTTTTTATGTCATTTTTGATGTTATGATTGCTTCAATTAGTTTTAATGTTCTTCATGTATGGTGTTTCACATAACAATGTTCTCATGGGGATCACCATGGGAGGTTTTAACCCCTTGAAAGCCACTAGGTTTTTTATGGGGGATTAATTTCATGGTGATTGTATTTCAGGTACTATGTACCCCAAAGATATTTAAAAAAAATTAATTTAACATATTCATTTAATCATACAGGTTTCACATGTGATGCTCCATCTCATTTATTCAAATATAAGCTGTTATAATCCCATCTCCCCTCATATATTTTATCTACACTTCAATTTAAATATCATCTATTCAAGATTTTATTTTATAGTCTCATGTTCCTACCAGCAACAATGGGTTAGTTTATTATACCATTTATCTGAATCTAATTTTCCCCATAATATCATGTGAATCAACCTTCAATATCTAATTTTGAGGTTTTTCTCATATTCACTTCCTTTTTTCATTTGAGGTATAATTATGTTATCGTATTGAATGAGAACAATCATAATAGTACAAATTATTTTTTATCATAATTTTAAATACTCATTTTCTGGTTTTTTATTTTTGTATGAAATGTATGAATGTTTTTATAGGTCCTATAATATTTTAAATTTTTTCATTGATTTCATCCAGAGGGATTGGTAACCAATAGATTTTGGGAGGGCTATTTAAGGTGTGAAATGACCCAATTGGTTTATGATGACAAATTTCTTAACAAAAAATATTATGGAACATTGAATTTGGACTTAAGTTACATTTCTATTGTCGAGTGGTGATCCGAAGAGGATGATATAGCATTGTATTATAGTACATAATAGAGTATGGATGGTTTATGAGTTAGGATAAAATTGAATTTTACATGTTTTTGTACACTGGATGGTTCATATAAATGATATCATCACCCCACTCTTATTTTAATAATGGTGATATATTATTTAAATTTTTATCTATATAATTTTGTCTCATTTTTGATTTATTAATTTATTAATAGTTTTATGTATCGATATCATTAAATATGGAAATTTGATATAACAATCACTTTATTGGTTTAATTTTTGATATACCATTCAGATGATAATTTTGACTATGGATACATACATATTTGTAATTTATTATTACTATTATATCGATCATAACCATATTTAAATTTTGTGGAACATTATCCACCCTTGTTAGGTCGAAATAATGTCATCAAATTTTACCACACATTGTGGTGATGTGTCATAAACTAAATGATTTTAGGATTTGCAAAATACTATCCTCACATGGTTTCAAACTCAAGGATTATCATCCACATATCTATATTGTCCCTTGGAGTAACGTCAAATCTATGAAATATTTTTATTCTATATCATCTAGACATGACATGATATCTATGGATCCTTGTAAACCTATTGGTATGGTATTGGTGGTGTATAATCTGGTATTACATGTTGCCCTGGTAGACTATCGCCCCTATAGGTACATGAGACAATGTTATTTCATCCACCTCACGAGAAATTATTCTGGTATTTTGTCCATGTAGATGATATATTTCAGTCTGTTCCCATTCAACTCACCTATAAAATACTTGTATATTGTCCAAATATGTAATATAAAATTAGGGTATCATCTATAAAATATTATAAAAACCTTATTACCTAAAAATAAATAATTTCAATTAATGTTTTTTTGGTGATAGATAATTCAATAATATGAATTCTGATGGTGACAACTCATTTAACCCAATTATGGTACATGAGGATAATTCTTTAATGCTGTCTTTTATAAGAGGATTTCTATAACATTTATTCTCACGGTGTATTAATATATGATTAGTACATATTTAAATTTTTTAATTAGCTGATGTAGGTTTTATTACCTATGGTTTGGGTGGATCATTATATGAAGTGACAATACATTTAATTATAATAGTATATATTACTAAAATATTCATATTGATAATTCAATCATGATTAATGTATTCTTTTTGGACATTAGTTATTGTGTCCTAAGGAGTTTACATGCAACCATATTGGATTCCTTGATATCATATAAGTATCCAAAATTTTATACCTATGTATGGGAAAGGTTCCTACTATTTTGACTGATGACTATATGATGCTTGGTGGGAGTAAAAAGAAGAGTCTGGGTTAGTAGTCAAGACTACTTTTGGAAGTCTCAGTTTAATTTTTGTTAATATCCATCCTATTAATATATTATCCTTATAAATATAATAATTCTATTCTGATATAATGTGTAATAAATTTTTATTTTAAGATATCATGTATTAGTTTTTGAATATTTTCTAAATATTAGTCATTATATCTAGTTTAATTCTAATTTTTATTATGAATAATGTTTTATGATGTTTCCTACGCTATGTATATATTTATTTTTATGTAATAATATATAATAATCATGATATATATATATAACTATTTATTTATATATACACCACCACATATGGTATTCATCCACTATCTTACCGAGAGGCATGAATGTGGTTTTTACAACTCTAGTTTTGTAATGATTGATGTAAACTAGTTTGACTATGTTATGTTATAGAGATTCTATATAAGAAATGGTATTTTTTATGATGGTTATAATATAATTTCATTCCACCTATTTAGAAAAATGTTTGAAATTATAAATAGATATATATTAATAGATATCTAATTCCAAAAGTATAAATAGATTATGAACTCTATATTATATAGTGTAAATAATGAATTGGAATGATGGTTTCATTAGTTTATGTGAAGAATGCCAAATATTTTATCTGCAAACCACCAAAAAACTAAAATCAAATTGATTTAAATGATTTTGGGATATTATTATTTATGTTATTAGAAATTTTATATAATAATGAGTGATAAAACCATGGAACAAGAGAAATAATTTTTTGGTGATTCCAATCAGGCAAAAAAATCGTTCATTTGACTAGGGATGACAAACATGGTATCTATATATTGATAATAAAAATTAAAATTTGTATTTATGTTTAAAGATGACTTATTTCATATTTTGTATTTGAAATCAATTTTAACATCATTTAAAAAAAACTAGAGATGTTTTTTTATTATTAGTAAATGGAATCCCATCTAGGAAATTGGTATATTTTTTATAGTTTCTCACAAAATAATAATCCTAATAATTATTTCAATAAAACCATTAATTGTATTATAATCTAAAATAATATGATTATTATTGTGATGAAAATATCGAAATCAAATTTTGGACATAAGTTAACATTGTATAGGGTAGTACACATAGTTTATGATTTTCAATTTTTTGTTCAGATTATTTTCTAAAATTAATATATACATAAATATTTAAAAAATAGTATGAGTGAAAGAAAATTTTAAATTGAGACATTATGATAGTTGTTATGGATTCAGTTGATTTAAATGTACAAAAAACTAATAAATTTTGATATGATTCATATGTTATGATTTAATTTTATAGTCATTGATTTTGAATTCCTAAAAGTTTACCTAACCATGTCATAAATTTTGATATGTTTTCATTTAAAAATCTATAATAATTTTGCTAAATAATTTTAATGATTTATTTTACGTTCATTTATTTATAGATATGAGTTGTGTCCTAGAAAATATAATTTGTGTTGGCACAATTAAAAATCCATCGGAGATTGAAATTTATAATACAATTAATTAGGAAATGGTTTTAAAATATCAATTTTTAAACTCTTTATGATAACATATTTCTATGTAACATTTTGGTTTTTACATATATAATATACAAATAAACTATGAATAGGGTAAATTCCAAGATATTTTCCTCAAATATACTACGCATGTGTAAATTACTTTGTTATATTTTAAACAATGTGTGGTAGATGTTTGCTTTAAGGGAATCATGGGAGGATGTATGTATATTTTAAAATGATGATTTTTTATTTTCAATTATTTTCTAGAATATTGTACACCATATTATAATAAAATGATATAATTTTATTTCATATCTATAAAAAGGATGATATAATAAAGTAAATATATAATAAATATTTTATATATATCATGAAGTGTAAAAAATCCATCCCTGTGATAATTGACATAGGATCCTCTATATTCTCAACGGATGAATTGTTGATGAATTAAACATAAGGGATGTTTTATGGATTTTTTAATAATTATGTAGTAGTAAAACATTTTTTTATTTAAGATAAAAATCCCCCTAATTTTAGAATATGTTATTTACATTATTAAACACTAAAAATCACACTAAATGAATATGTAAAAATTTATTAGTGTTAAAACATATTCCTGATATTAAAAGTAGAGATATAGGATGGACAAAAGGCTAATGGTGAACATGAAAACCCATTATAATTATAAAATACATTTTATATGATACATTTAAATAAAAGATAAATGCAATTTCGAGAATTCATGTATATGTGAAAATTTTTTAAAGTAAAAAGGTGTTAAAAAATTTAGGGTAATAAGGAAAAAATTACAGAAATAAAAGATAAAAGAATAACAATGAGTATTTATTTTATAAAATTAAAACAATTCTGGTACATGGTGTTGAATTAGATGAATTTTATAGGGGTATAGAATATTTTATAGAGTTAGTTGATTGTATATTCTAGTGAGTGAAAATTATATGTTAGGGAGATTTTTAAAGACAAGTTTTAACAAATTCTTATCATGTAATTTAGTTTTCAAAACTATTAGAACATATTATGACATTGTTGGAGAATGTTTCATCCAATAATAAATATTTGTATTGGTTCTATATCTATTATTAATCAATGAATGAATTCAAAAATTTAGAAATAATTTCAAATTTTAATGATGTTGTGGGTATAATGGATGAGTGTTCACAATATTGGAAAAAATATTTGTGAAAGGTGCATACACCACGCCTTTTTAAATTTGATTGCACCAGGATTATGTTGAATATGATGAGAATAGGGATTTTAATATCATGAACTGTATAATTGTATCTCAAATTTTTTATAAGAAATAGTTTATAGGATTATTCCATGGATGATAATCACATAGGATATAAATTTTTTATTAGGATTAATTCCTATTACCATGAAATTCGTAACATATAGGGACTTTAGACTATTAGTTTCCTAAAATTATGATTCTCATATGAAAAATAATAATAATTATATATGTATAATAATATTACAGAAATAGGGCATCTAACATGTATATTTTAGTTATAGATTAATGTGTAATGGGAATTTCATATTTACGGTTAAAACATAATATGGGATTTCATTGTGATCTATAAAATGGAACATGTCACTCTATCTTGATAAATATCCATCAACCAGTGAGAGGATATAATTTTTTTGTAGAAAATTTTGTGGTCATTGAAACTAAATAACAAAATAGTGATCAATTATACCTCTGTATTATAGTAGAATCCATACTAAGTATAGTTGTATTTTTTATTAATAAAAAATCAAAAATTTTGAATAATGAATAATGGAGAATGAAATTGTACATTATTCTATGATATGTCATATTAAATATAAATTAATTCCATGGGATTTAATTGTATTTGTATTACAAATATATTGATTGGTCAAACTTTTTTGGAAGTGGTTTTCATAAATTAATGGCTTAAGGAATGGATATGGTGAGTGCATATCATCACATACTGGTGTAGTGATGTCTACATCATAAATGACTATTAAATATAATGAGGGTAATTTTTTGAAAATGTTTAAATTGAATATAAAATGAAAATTGTATGGGTGATTTAATTGGTTTAATATTGATGAATTTTTGAACCATTAAGGGTAGTAATTATGGATATTAAAGTAGGTATAATTGGGGTGATTATATAGTTCATATTTTAACACGAAGTTATGTATAATCATGATCTAGTTTCTAGATCATATTTCCCTGAATTAGTCGGTCACATAATCTCTAGCGCGCCTCTCTGTATGCTAGAGGCTTCTGAAAAGAAATGAGGATCTTATAAGTCATTCACGGGGATATTATACCATCATTGATCATAATAATACAGAAATGAAATTATTAAAGAATAGTTAAAGGAATATATATCAATAAACAACTCAAATATCTCATGTTATTAAATTTAGGAAACACAATATCAAACTATATTAGAAAACATATCATATTAAAGTAAGTGTAATGTGTCTAAAATGAAAATTGAAAATTAAGACATAGATAACACCCATGTGGGTCCCAACCCATGTTGGGTTCCCTCATACATGCTCCATACCAACATAGACATCTAACAAGGGCCTTTTACTTTATCCCATCCTAAAACAATAATGTCTTTTCAGGTTTGGATTGGGTAGAGGGATTAGGGTGTGAGTACAAATCATTATTCCACCACCAATGGTTTCTAAAAATATCATGTTAGTTATACTGCATGTTGTTGAACAATGAATAAGAACAATTAATAATTTATTATTTATCACATTATTAATTAATCCTTATTTAACAACATAAACCCTAGGTTCCTATATACAGTAATACATCAATACCTGCTTCAGCATGTGGTAGAATATGAACTATCCCTAAGGGATATAACATTACAAAATTTTCATGTCACCATTCTTATTTCCATAGATGAATGACTATATAACAATTCATTTCGTCACCCAAATGAGAGATCATGTTACCATTCATTAATTATCAAAAATTATTAAGCATGTTACCATTATTTATTTCACATAATGTAATGACCATGTTACCATTCTTTATTTCACACAAATGAATGACCATGATACCATTCATTAATACTCTCAATTTAAATACCATGTTACAATTAATTGTAATCGATCAAATTTCTCTATTTACAGTCACCATTTAATAATACAAAATTTAAGGACTATGTTACCATCCATTTTATATGGTCGAATTTCCATCATACCCTTCACATTTTGATAATACATCATTTAATTTGTATGTTACCATTCATAACACATGGTCTAATGTCCATGTTACTATTCCCCATTAATAAGCACAGATGTTATAATAACAAAATTATATATACATATATATATATATATATATCTACCACCATTAGTTAATTCGATTGTTAAATAATCATTTAAAAATATCAAAATACAATAATTAAGTGACTAATTCATTATTCTAATTCCAAGTTTCAATATCTCATAATTAATTCACCAATTAATTATCTCATTACATAATTTCAATATAAAATAATTAATTCCAAATTTATTAATCTCCCGACCACAATATCAGTTTCCCATAATTAAATCTCCAAATATTAATCTTATTCTACAACATTAATATCACACAATTAATTATTCTAAAACCATAATATCATTATCCCCAAATACAAAAAATTTACAATTCATAATATAATTAATTCACCAAATTAATTAACTCTATTAGGTAATTAAATTATAAAAAAAATATAGAATGTATACGATTTTCATACAAGGGAAAAATCATGACTATGGAATTAAATATGATGCCTCCTACCTAAATTCATTTACATGTGGTCACCCAACAGAAATCAGAAAATTGAGCAGCATAATAATGTCGATCTATGTATGAATCCAAAATTCCGAAATCAAGATAAAAAACTCAACACATCATTAATTATATGTATAGATCCTGATGTCTATACCTAGATTTACAAAATCTATATATGTATGTAGTGAAATTGATTATTATATCCCATCAAATAAACTAGATGAAGAAGGATTAATGGGATAATCAATGAGATCGAATTCACATATCGGGAGATGAGTGGATAACAGATTAGGGATTTGAATCATGAAGGAAAGGGGAAAGACGACCTTTGAATCCCTCCATAATTCCCCAAAATATGTGAAAGGCCTCAAATGGTTGAAAGAGACTCGAAATAAGTGATTTTTGGGGGTTATTGATATTTTAAAATTAATTTTCTGGCCTCTTTGAAAGGCGAAAATGGTTTCCTGGGCATGGGCGCATGATTTTTCATACTCGTACAACAACTTCATGCTTATTTCATTAGGCTTTCACAATAAGTCTTTTTTTGTGAAATTGTTTGACAAACCATGCACTAGTTATGTGGATCCCCACTATTTATGGTTGCATGGTGTTTACAGTTGTGCTAACAAATTTCTCTAACTATTAGCTGACTGTGAGCAACCCATTTTCCTTCCATTTTTCTTAAAAATCACCCAAACACACACATAGATTCAACCCAACGGAGAATTAATCAAGTTTTATATCAACAAACTAGAATTAAATTCCAATTTAACTCTAAAAATGGCAAAGATAATACATGAAATTTTAATTAGAGGTAGTTTTTATTATTAGGATGGCCAAAAATATTAATAATTCATGGAGAAGAGAGGTTGGGGATAATATTGTCATCATCTCGAGTCAATCATGTTAATTGGATAATAATTGAAATACCCTCTCGAATTTTATTTTCTTAAATTATTTGGATATTATTTTAATTGAATATTTTTTCAATGTTTTTATGTACATTATCTAGAGGAAGTCTCTATAAATTGATATATAGGAATAAATAGTTTGATAAGAAATGAACCATTGAGAAACTATTGTAGTAACAACTGTAAGATGTTTTCTATTTATATACTTATTAAATCATCAATAAATAATCCTTGGATATATCCCTTGGAGGATACCCAATTGAAATTATTTTTTCACTAAATTCTTGTTCATTTATCATGATATAGAATTAATATTTTTGAGATTTTTTGGTTAAGTGATTTCATTCTAGGATAAGAAAATGTTATTTTAAAATTGATAAAAATAATTTCAAACATTAATCCCGCTCAATATTTTTTGGGACCATAATTTATGAATAATGGTATTAAAGATATACGGAAATTCATTATATAGAGTCTGATGATATTTTTATTATATTATTGTGTTTTATATGAAAGGATTTCCACTTTTCATTGAATAAAATGATCAAAATTAAAAGAACCAAATGAGTCATTAATCTAGTTTCTTATGATTGATGTTTAATCTTATGATATTCATGTGTTTAATTTGAGTGATGTTATATCTTTTTCAATGATTGGAGATGAAATTGAATTTTAATATTTTAAAACAAATGAATAAAATTACTAATTGAGAGAATTATTATAATAGATAGATATCAATGTAATGAGTCTCCCCACAACAGATGTGATATTGGAAGGAATGGTTAAAATCTACAAACATCAATAAAATATAAAGATTAAAATTTTATAGGATCCTCAATTTTTTTTATATAATAACTTATGTTTCATACATATATTAAAATCACCCTATTAAATAATATTGTTCACCAATATGGGGATACAAAATAAATATATTGAAAATCATTACATTATAAAAAAATTAATGAAAAATTTATGGTGATAAATGAATTTAATAGTTTTATCATGGAGTGATATAAAAAGATTATGTATTATAATGAAGAACTAGTGAAACTGAAGTAGATTCTTTAGAATTGAAATAAAACATGAGGATATAAAAATAAGGTAAAATTAAAAATTAGTTAAATAGCGATATGAGTGAATTGGAATGAAGAGGAAAAATATGTATTGAGAATGTGTTGAATAATAGACAACCCAAAAACTATGGAAAATGTTTAATCGAATTTGTTTTTTAAACATTTAAATCTCTTATAGAAATTGAGATGTCTATACGGTATCTCATTGTTCTAGATAGATTTCAAACATCAAGAGAATAAGATAGAAAGAAGAAATATTTATTGGTTGTAAATATTTATATTAGTGGTGATAAGGTATTCATATTGAATATGAATAACTTTTACTTCCACATAATTAACACCCTGAATTATTTTTAAGGGGTGGAAAGTAAAATTAAATGGCCAACACCTAGAACCTAATAAATAAAAATGAAAACCTGTCTTTCAACTAAAATATGGAATATTTTTTACGGACATTTAATTACTTCATCATGAATTCAATATAATTATTCTTCTTTTATGTAAATAATAAGTGGGAATAACCCCCTTAGAATGAAAATTTTAATGGATATTGAAAATTGAACATGCGTATATATGAAGAGAGATTCTTCCCAGTATAATTATTGAACTAATTGTTATGAAATTGTTGATGATGTAGTATCTTACGTATCAAATTGATAGAGAATTTAAATGAATGAAAACCAAAATTTGAGGAAGTATATATTAGTGTCTAATTCAAAAACATTCTTCAAATAATGGAATCATATTGATTATTAATTTCTAGTATTCATTTGACATGACCTAGAATATTAATCTATTAAAGTATGTGAGTGACCATGTTGATAGAATTTTTCATTCATGTATTAATAGGGAATTTTAATTCCGGTAAAAAGAAACAATATTTTATATGGTTGTCTATAAAAATGTGTAGTTTCTCTATATGAATTGACCTAATAATAATTATTTGATCATAGTGAGCATTTTACCTCTTTATTAGATATCACATTCTACCATAATGGTTCTCTAATTATAGGTAATGGTACAAATTCTTGAATAAACTATTAATGATGGGATAGAAAATTATATTATGTTTACATAATAGAAAAAATGACTTATTACTACCAAATATGATAATAATTCATCTCATTGGAAGATTAACTATATACATCAATAAGTAATGGTGGATTTTCCAAACTAAAGGATGGGAATCAAATTAATAATTTGATTTTTGATGAATAGATAAAGTATGATGCATGGATGATAATAATGATTGTGATAATTCCCTCACAACCAATGAATAAATTTGAGATAATCTTCATTTACACGGTTTATTTATATATATTTCCAATTCAAATATCTCATAACTCATGGTGTATGGTATTTGAAATTTTGTAATGATTACGACAAAAAATATAGGTTACATTATGTTGATATAATCAAAGATGAAATCCATTGATTGAACTAATATAGATAGTAAAAAAACTAAAAATAAAAACTAATGATCTATTAAAATACATGTTGTAGATAATAGATCTAAATAAATGAAAACTAGAGTAGAAAAATATATAGAGAATTTGGGGTAAAATAATTATTTGTTATCCATCACAACACCATAGATAAAAAGTTTTGTAAAATGAAGTAGTTTAATAGAAAATAATTTTTTGAAGACATTACATATTGATAGTGGAATATAGAGGCATTATTGGAATGAATTTGTGTATCTATTAGTTTATTAATTATTAATCATTGTTAGTTACTACATAGGTTATAATAGAATACAATATGTGGTATGGATAGAATATAATCCATTATCACATTAGAGTTTTTGGATGTAACTTTTCTATTCAAAATAATAATGAAAATCAAGGAATATACTATGATATGTTACATGAGGGAGTGTTACTAGGCTAAAAAACTAATGTAATGAACTATAATTCCCTCAATAAGATAGTAAATAAAATTAAGAAGTTAACTGATGTAAATGTTACATAGAAAAATGATGGAGGTAAATCAAGATAATAAAATTCGAATATTAAATTTCTCTTTTTAAAATTTTTATCAAATATTTAAAATTAATTAAAAAAGATGACATTGAGGTTGAATCGTAGAATGGAGTTTCTACTAAACATATCCCACCATTGACTCAAAAAAATACAAAAAGGGATGAAATACATTATCCGAATATCATTTGAGATAAAATAGTTGTTATATGAACATGATATATATACAATATATAGAAACCTACTCTATAATAATATTTATAACATTAATAATATTAATAAATAGGAAATGATGACTCATAGTTCAATTCCATAAATAAACTATTTGATTAATATAGAAAAATATATACTAGGGATCTAGTGAGTAGTCTAGTTTATAATAATTCCATCAAAATAAAATTACTGATTAATTATAAGTATGATTCTAATAAGAGATAAATCCATGAAAATGATATTTTATATTCTTAGGGTTATTCTCAAATTTATAATATATATATATAGTAAAATTTATCACTATTGGATTGTATTTTGTAAATAATAATTTTCTTTTATATTTCATTATTAGTAGTGTTTAATCTACACCAAATGGATGTAATGGAAAAATTATTGTAGTTTGTTCTCAATAAGGTTGTATACATTTAACAGTGTATGTGTTTTCAAAATAAATATTAAAAAGATTTTTTCTTCTTACAAATTGTGTAATTTTATTTATTGAAATAGAATCTTGAAGAAAAATATTATTATATAGAAATATAGATGAATAAGATGGGATTTTAAATATATGGTCCTAATTACTTCCTTAATGATAAATCCAGAAAATAAAATTGTATTTGGTAAATAAATATGTTGATAATTCCATTTTTTATAAAAAAGTTAATAGTGGATGGGTAGATTAATGAATTAATGAGTTCAATTTTTATGATGTTAATGTTTGGAGATATTTTTTTTATGAAAATGTCAATTATAATGAGTATAATTCAATTTATATAAATAACATGTGAGGGAGAGTGTAACATCCCCTAATCCATCACTCTCTCACGTGGATAAACTAGTATAGTTACATGGCCTCATCCACATCCTGTAATATGCTAGAGTATCTTAAATAGATATGGTGGGGTAAAGAATAGAGTGGAGTTAATTTACCCTATAGTATTTAGGTGTCATAATTTTATATCAAATATTAGAGTATCAAAAAATTTGGAAATAGAAAAATAACATCAGATGAAATAAATATTCATGGTAACTTTCCAAACAAAAAATATTGAAAACAATGTAATGAAAAAATGGAATTTTCTTAAATGTCATGAATAATTTCATATAGATGATGAAAAAACCATGTAAGGTGAAAATATTTTGAGTTTTGATCCAAATTTTAATCTCATATCTATACTTCATCCCATCCAGTATACCATAATAAACAATAAAGTCATTTTCCCTTGTCCAATCATGAATCCAAATAATAAATTCATGTACCAACTGCCAGAATGAATTCGGTCAGATTAAAACATAATATTTTGACAGCACTATGTCTAAAAAATCATACTGATAGTAAGTACAATAAATAATTAGGTAAATAGTAGTATTAATCAATAAATTCATGAAATAACTAAAATAAAACTTCCAAGACACTAGTTTGAGGTTGACACTCAAGTCCATCGAAAACTGCTTCGACTCTATGTTGGATGTCTCTGTCACACAACTACTCTTCATACATCTATATTGATCATTTGTACTATGTCAAAAGAAGTACAATTAAGCTTCATGTTATTTCTCTTGGTAGATTCACTTACATCAGTTGTGTGTGGAATTCCAGGAAATGGAAAAGTAACTATCTTATACTTGACTACATGTGTATTCCCATTAAAGATTTATTTATTAATTTTCATGTAAACCTTAAAAGTGATGATCATATATAATTTTTTGGGATCCCTTATGCCAGAATGAACCACTAGTTCCATATCTCATGAGTCAGTGGTCCCAATCCTTGTGAATTCTGTTTGCAAACATATATAGAGGAAAACTATATATATTATTCATTAACATTAAAAACATGAATATTTGGTTAATTTAATTCATTCTATTATTGAGTAATATATTCTCCATCGGTACATTCACCTGAAATTGGATGAATCAATGTATCATAACCATTACATGGGACCATTTATCTTTATTCATTTCCAAGACACAACATGTTTAAATCTCAATTCACATTATTTAGACATTACCCAATATTCACACATGTTAATTCATTATCATGTCAAGGTAAGACTAACTATGAAGATGGATAAAATATTCTTCTCAAGTCCAAGAGAAACAATGTGTTTTAATGGGTTGTCTGTGAACATAGTTTTAATCAGACATTGATGTAATGAATTAATTGGGTCACCCACATGGTGTGGTAGAAAGATAAATATTATTTCACATACATATATATTTGGAAATTTTATTTTGGGTAACATTATAGACCACCCACATTATTTTTTATGTCAAATAAACATATATAATGGAATGACAATGATGAAAAAAGGAAAATGGGATCACGTGGAGAACAAAGAACAATCAAGAATCAAGTTCAAATTCCGATTTCAATGACTAAATAGTGATAAAATTATTATAACTACGGATATAAGAAGGAATAATAATACTGAAGAAAAATAACTCCTCAATGATAAAAATCATTAATGGTAAATAAAAAAGTGTAGAAATCACCTAAAAATCACCTACAATCACCCTAGGGTTCTAGAGAAATAATATCATTGTAAATGATTAGTTATTTAGAATTTATAAGAAAAAATATAACTCTACTTTAGTAGTTGAAGTCATGGATCCTAAATTAATTATGTGAATGTCCTGTGTGGTGTGTACAGTGAAAACAACATCACCTTAGGTTAAATTTACCTTAATAAAAACATTCATGATTTGAACTGGTTTCACATAGTGTAAACATTTCATTCTCTTAACCAGATCAAGATTATTTCCTGAAATAGTTTTACATTATATAACAAATTAAATATGTGAATGTTTCTACTAGATTGATCATATACAATAGTATGTAGAAAAAACCCAAACCACCGCTAAAATAATTAAAAATCATGGAGAAGCCACTTAAGAATTTGACAAATTTTGTCAGACTCTATTAGTTAAAAATAAAAACCAACATCCCCAAAATTTATTTTATATTCCCTAAAAAATATATCCATCCAAAATAAAACATTTAACTAATAAAATTTTAATAGAAGGGGCCCCAACTAAAATAAGCTTAACCAAAAACAAAAAAAGGGACATACCTAGAAAAATAATGGAACTTATAGCCTCATAAATATATAATATATCTTCGTGTGTTACTATAATAAAACATGTGGGGCCTCTAAGAACAAGTTTGAAAAATGTTATCATGTTTCAGATTCACTCTCCTAGGTCTCCTCTTGATATTCTCATTATTTTAGTAAACTCATATAAGTTGTATTCAAATTCCCTAGATATGCATTTCATTATGGTCTATAATCCATATCGGAGGCTTCCCAAAGGGTGTATCTACAAACAAATTAACATTATCAATGTATAACTAATTATATTCGTTTAGATGATTGATCTGTGTGTGTGATACCTGAAACAAATCGTTCATGTCACTATATCTATTGGAATGTGTCATCGTTATGAAACAAGTCAGATCCTACCCTCTCTCTCAAACAACCTGAAAAACCTATGCATCAACTATACCTATTTCATAATACGATCATTCCGCAATATAGGTTACACCATATTAAAAACAAAATGAATATCCTCTAGATCCAAAGGTCATCTCTTATAGTTAACATAATTAATCCACCCACACTATTTTCCTTCCAACCAGTTTTTTATCAACTAATCCAAATCAGGTGTCTCCTTCAAAAGAATAGGTCTAACTATTTATGAGTAAACATAATCCAACCCAAAATAGTGTAAAATTTAACATACATACATAAAAAAACCTCAAAATATTAAATCAGGATTAATGCCGCAAGGCTACTATTATACTAAAACACTATGAGTTCTACATAGTACTCTTAGAAACCACTGAAATTCATCCCAAATGCCTATAAAATAACTTATCTAAATCATTGGTTTAAGATGGACATAAATCTAATAATGATATGTTTTACTCAAAAGAACATGTGATCCCAAAGCCTTATAAGAACCCAATCAGAACTGATATGAAAATTGGGATATATTATAGAAACATAATTTCTCGAAACACTGTGGGATCGAACTACGTCACTCATGTAGTGACTACCCAGAAAATTATTAGTGAATATCTCCATGATGGAATAAAAGTGATATACCTTCATCAATTGATCAATGATCACCCATAATTCTCTATTCATACAATGTGTCCTAGGTAACCCATTACAATGTCCATTGTCATTATTATACATCCATTAGGGAATTGATTAAGGTACTTTCGGCATAGATGGACTTTAATTCTAAACTTCCACATGATAATTTGGAAAATATCTCGCAATGAATCCCACTACCCCATTTTTCATTCTTGGACATTGGTACTATCTATAGATATTGTGATACAATTTTTAATAAATCCATGTACCACCAATACAGATGTGTGGAACACTCTCTTGAACTCCCCATGTAATCCATTAAAGAAAAATATTGATCCTTGGTAACGATTATAATTACTAACACTGAGAGACCATATTTTTTATGCATCTCAAAATTATAATTTTTCCTTTATATCTAATCCTTCTAGATTTTTTAACTATTATTATTGATCTATAAAAATGTATGGCTATACATGATATCAAAGTCAGAAAAAATCTTTTGTGGTAAACTTGAACACCAATCATCTTGTATGTAAAGTGTTCTCTCATCATCCACTATTTAAAAGAATCATGAAGTGCCTCGATCTACATCTTTTATTTCAACACATCAGTAATGACATTTACTTTTCCAATTGTACAATCTATCTCGAACATGAATGACTATCAACACACGACCCACACAATCTATGGAATGATTATTTCCCATTGAGAGATGATATACCTGATGCTCGTTTGGTCAGAGAAGACCATCAAAATCACTCTTATATGATAATGTCTCTATCATTTTAGTGTGTTTACCACTATAGATATCATTATATCACGATTTGGATAATTATTCTCATCGGGTCTCATATATTTGGTTTTATACGAGAAAGTTATATCCTCCAACATCAGAATCTATCTATGTTCAATTATGAATGTGTTGTAGTACAAGGAATATGAATTTCATGAAACTGCTAATGTAATTATTGATGATGAGGTCCGGAAGCACATTATCTCCTTAAAAATCACTTTCCATCATCAGGGAAAAAGAAAAATTTCACTACATTCTTTTCCAACATAGTCATTTGTGCTATATGACGGAAGATTTCAATGATAAAATGTGAATATTAACCTACTAGTTAACAAAAACCCATAATATAGACCAAATTATTTTCTCACTTCTATTATATTAGGGCATCAACAATCTATGTGCCCAATGAAACTCTACCAATAAGACGTAATGACCTAATATGTTCTCCATATCAATCTATGAAATGAATTTAGTAAGATTTTTGAAAATATGACACTCTCTAAATGAACTCTATATGAGGTCATGTTATTGTTAATGATCTTCTATTGACTTGGGGTTCACAAATATTTAATTGAAAGTAACTACATATAATTGATCAAAGAAATGATGAAATATCAAATTAATCATGGCCATGAATAAAACCAGTGGATTTTATTAATTGAACAGCTTCACCATGAACACATATAATTTATAACAACTTCCAAAATTATTCCATGGTATTTATATTAGTTTTATAAATAATTGATGGTTAACTAATCTCTTATAATTCTTATAGAATATTTTTTTAGTCACTAAGATAATGAAAATGGTAATCACTGTATGGAATCTGATTGTTGTTCTTCTTCATCATCCAATTTAATCATTGATAGTCCACAAATAAGAACAATGTCTAATAAACCATCTTTATGAGAATCAAAATTGAACCCCAATGTGACATACTAGTCTATATGAATCCATATTCTACAGGATCGCCAAACTAAATTGTCAACTCCTGAAAATTTTCTGTTTCCATCCTATAAAGAATAATTAACACTGTCTTTTCTACATGCAAGAATTCAATCCTGAACAAAATATCCCCAATAAAAGGTGATTTATAGAACCCGTTAGTGAACACATCATGAAAGAATTCCACTACATGATTATAATATTCTAGAATCATTCCAAAACAAAAAGGATAATGTACATCTATATGTTCCATGATACAGTGCAATATTTTTTAAATTGGTCCATCCTAGAAATATTGATTATCTCAGTCACCCTGGTGAATATTACTATATCCTTCTAGAGATAGAAAGGAAAATATCAACTGATAAAAAATTATATTATTCTGTTATATACTCAAAAATACATAGGTATAATGAAATAAAAATCTATCATTTACAGCATAAAAATATCACAAATCATATTGTAGCCACTAATATTTACTGAACATGCCATGAAAAACATAATACTCTCTGACTGCACAACAAAAATCGTATTGATGGACAAGAAAACATCCAAACATTTCACAACCTAGACAATAAAATTTTAAAAAAGTGAATATATATTTTAATTTCATTATCCTATATAAAAAAACATAGAATGGGTATATTATACAAGAACCAAATCCTTAATGGTTGGAGGCCTTGTATCAAAACTAGTTGGAGTACTCTGTATAGAATGAATGATTCTTTTCCCACTACCACATGAATCAGTATGGATCCTCTTATATTATTCTTATAAGTGGTACTTCCACACTTAAATTAGATAACCATTCCCCATAACACATCCTAAATGTACATTGGAACTCCAGCTACTAGTATGCTATGTGTAGATTTTTATTTTCCAAGATTAGGACCTTATCCAAAAAACCTACCTATATTATACTATAGTGAGATCCTATAGAACCTGTTATGATTTCCTATTAAAAATAAAACATATAAATAAAAAAGGCTGACGACACTATTGATGATTTTTGTATACTTTACTACACTAAAATTACTCAATAATTCAATGATTCTGATATGGTTTTCCAGTACCATAAAGGATCTTCCCACTTCTAACATATCAATAAATATTTTAATGGTGATTCATCTTTCTATAATAAATGCTCCTAGATTTTTCATACAAAAATTATATAGATACCTCTTGGGGACTATAATTAATTCCCATATATAATGAGAAAATTATTTATTATTTCCTTAGATTAAGATACAAGATATATGTCTACATACTATTATATCTCATATAATTTACCATCCTAAAAAACTTTTTCCTTTTCGAACACATCAGATACTATAGAAGGAGAAAAAAATATGGGTTTGGTAATTCATCATCATTATCCATCACAGAAATTGATTACTTTTTTATGCTCATGATTTCATGAGAATATCATCCCTCAATGTCTGGATAATGTTACTCAAGAACATTTCCGTAGAATACATATAGGTTATCTACCCCTTTTGATCACCTTGCTCTACAATTTACCACCAATGCTTTATTATTCCTTGATATATGTATTCTTCATTCTTTATTATTCTACCAGCATATTCCTAAAGGATTATAAAGGTCATATAAACTAGAATTACCTATAAATTATCTCCTTGGGGACCTCCATAAACAATGAACATCGGTTGATGTAATAGGTGAAACACCCTAGAAAGCTCAGACCTCAATGGTACGGTCGGAACAGTGTCCCTCTAAATAGATAGAATGTACCTATGTAAGCTATCATGTAGCTAAACATCAATATAATTCACATTAACAATTGAAATCTATGGTTCATATATGTTATGATTGTACTAATTTACTATCATCTAACTCTAAATTAAAAAACGATAAGGATTCATTTAATCTTCAAGTCAAATGCACACCATATAATAGTTGTTACACATAATGGTAATCCTAAATAGATGGATACAAAATATAACCACTAATAGAAGGTTCCCTAATACATGGAATAATATATGCAGTGTCATTATACTTTAGTTGTACAATTTATTTCCTTTTCAACACATATAACTAGAATATCATTTGATATTTCATATAGGTAAAATATTTTACCATCAATGAATATATCCCAATCACGAAAAAAATAATATATATATATATATCCCTATTTTCCTACCATGATGCACAAATACTTAACCCATTATATAATAGGTAATAAGGTAAATATTAAGAAATAATAGAAATATACAACATGTGAATATCCCTATGTAAAACAATATAGACCATAACAAGTGAACAACATGAACAAAAAGACCATATCGGGTCACTTAGCTTCTCCCTAATACATTGGTTATATACTCTCAAGAAAAATGTCATTCACATGTCATACAATATTCGTAGTTTCTTTTATACCATTTCCAAATAGTAAATTAATAAAAAAAATATAAACTTTTTCTAATACCACATTATCACACACACCGATCCAACACATGTTAAATTGGCCAAAACTAGTTGGTTATTGGAAATTTAATTTTTATCCCCACATAATAGAGGTTGGTGACTAGTTGCAGGGTCTAAAGGACATAGTGGATATACTATATCACCTAGAATAGAGATAAAACTATTGCAGAATAAATATCAAATATATGGAAAGAAAATAAATATTGAGACAACAACATATGAACCAAATAATTAGGGTACATGTCCAATCCCACAATAATGATATGAATGTACTAATATGATGTATTGTACATCATTGTCAAGATGAATGTAGTTATAGACTATGGAAAAAAGAAATATGAGAATGAAACCAATAGTCCCTTCCCTAATCCCCATGTTTGTTATGTCTCCAATCTATAACCCATCATATAATACACAATCAACCTCAATGTCATTTACCCTTGTTGAGTATGATTCTATGAATTTTTCATGATTAAACAATAGTAGAAAGAATAATGTGTGAGTAAAACATAGTAATTCAACATCGTCATGTCTATTAAAAATAAATCTGTTGGTATTTCCATGGAATAATGTGATAAAAAGTAGTATAAATTAATCACTTAATATGATATATACAATAAAAATATAAACCATTTTGTATTTTGAAACTCAGGGACATCCAAACCATATTTATATTAATGTTTAATTTCCCTTTTACTTGGATGATCCTCCTACACCAGGATAGATCACCAGAACCTTGTGTCAACAATCACGACTACGGTCCATGTGAATTCCCATAATTAAATTACCTACGTTATCCCTAAGAGAAATTTCATTCCAAGGGGAAATTAAATATCTTAAACTAAACTCCTTGTGAATTATCATGCTACAGTCAGTTATGTATTCCCATGTTCACATAACTTGGAGTTAATGTTAGCTCAATTATTGTTTTTTCTTATGCCAAGATGAACCACTAGACCCAAATCTCATGAGATAGTTGTCCAAGACTTCATTAATCCTCTCAAAAAACATATATACAAGAAAACCATGTTTACCATTCCACAAAATATTGATAACAGTCCATGATGGTTAATTAAACTCATTTTTTACCAGACATATATTGTTAATTTTTAAATGGTTTTATGACAATATGAATAACCACAATCTAAGAGTGAAAATTTTCCATTTATCTTAATTCATTTTCCACACCATGAAATTTTAAAAATATCAATTCACATTGTAATGAAAAACACAAATTTCAAAAATGTGTATTGTTTGAAACTTCAATGAAAGTATCACCACATTGGTGGATGAAATCCCCACAATAATTATAGTAGACCCAGTGGGATATAATTTTATATTTAAGGTCATTCTATTTATCAATATTTTCTCAAATAAATTATTTTGGTTCTGTACATGATATTTTGACACAATCACAATTATTAAACATACATAGTTAATTGGAAATAGCCTTTTCTACCATATCATAAACCTACCACCATAACTCAATGCTCATTAATACACTACAAAGGGAACACCAAAACATAATTTATATTAACTATATAACATATAACACCTAGATGAAATAAAAATCAATATCAAACACCAAATTAAATGACTAAAGGGAGATACTTGTTTTATAATGAAGGATAGAGGAATTAAAAATAAAAAATGTGATGGAACTCATTAGGGATAAAATTCTTGTCTATAACATTTTAAAGGTTAGTATTCCCCAAAAACCCAAGATTCATCCAATGATATTATAGAAGAGGATCTCCAAAGAATTAAATGATTATAGGCACCACTGTACACAAACTCACTACACCTGAGTAATTCCAAAAAATAATCAATAATTTTTTTATTAAATGTAAAACATCATGTATATACTAAAAATGTCAATAGGGAGTATAAATAACGAGATTGACCTTTTTAACATGTGATATAGTTTTACATTAGGTAAACATCACATGATCTAAAAATGTTCCCTAAATATTCTAGAAAAAATGATCACATCCTATAATACATTCATGGTGTGAATGTTTATAGTAGATAGATCACTACCCAAATTCTGAATAAGAGATAGGGAAAACCTCTAAACCATTCAAATCCCATATTTCACCCTTGTATTATTTTGACACATTCACCTAGACTCCATTAATAAAATAACATACAACCCTAAACATTAGTTCATTTTCCACAGAAAAAGGACTTTTTTCCAAATAAAAGGTCTAAAAAGTGGTTTCAAAATTAAAGGATCCCAAATAAAAGTTTATTACCCAAAACTTCAGTGGTTTATGTTCCTAGAAAATTACTGAATATTAATTATTACGTAATATGTTTTAAATAGGCGATAGAAAAATAATTTGAACATTAATAAAATTTGTAACCATAATAGTAATTCAATACTATATAAAAGATATTGATCATAGATTATACCATAGAATGATATAGATATTTATTTACATGAATTAAACATTGTTGGATTTTAAATATGTAGCATTTTTGGTGATTTGATTTCAAATTAGTATAAAATAGAAATATATAACTATTGTGAAATTAATTATCTGGTACCTTAAAGGTATAATTATATATGGTTTAGTGTATGATATATTGAAATAATGTGAATTGTTTTATTATTTTAATGTGTATTGAGATTGATAAATAAATTATAGAAAATACAATATTAATGGATATTTAATTTTTTCATAAGAATTGAACATGATAGATGAGAAAAATGTAATGAAGCGTATCTCTCATTATCACAAAAATAAAATATATTTTATTTACAAATGGGTGTTCATAGATTCAGTTGTTTATGAATAAAATGGAGGTTCATGGTGATTTTTTTGATTTCTTATTAGGGTATATTAGGAAATAATCCTTCCATTGAATAAATAATGACTATAGTCAAGAATTCTTATATGAAGAACTTTTACATTGTAAAACCTTTCAATAATGAAAAGGAATATAAATGAGAGATCATGATGGATTATATTGGAACACATCAACAACATGAATATTTATCAATAAAAACATTTCTAATACTAGTATTTGGGAAGATTAAATTGATTTTTTGGATCTCAACCATATCCCATGGTCAGAGGAGTTTTATAAATATCATATTATCACATAATATTTAATGTTTAACATGGTTTTTTAAAACCTAGAGTGGATTAACCATTTTGTTTCTATCAATATATCATAAATTAGTAATATTTTGTTATTAAAATATTAGTATCAATCATAATTTCACAATAAGAAAGACTTACATAGATAATTATTATCATATCCATAATAAAAAATCTATCCATCAGTTTGAGTATGTAGAATATGAGTTTGGGAGAGATTGGACAGATGAGAATTTACTCTAATAAGATATTTATAGTTGGAGTAAGGTGGGGTTAGAAGATTTATTATATATTAATGTTAAATTTTTAATATAAAATTACTAGTTTGTATTGTAAACATATAATACTCTATTAATCTCAAAAGATGTATACTAATCATTTCTCATGTATACTTGGTGTGTCGAATGAGATATAATATATATATTTATCCCTTTTTAGATTATATAGGTCTTGAATTTTTATTTGAATTTGTTGAGAATATGAATCGTGGGAATTATAAAACTAATGACTTTCTTATTAGAAAATATTGGATTTTAACTATATATATTTTAAGTTACATTGTTTTTTAACCGCATTTGTATAAATTTATCGTATAGAATCATAATTTTTTTTGAATTAGGTTTTGGGAATAATTTAGCACTATTGACTATGTTTAGTGAAGATATTAGGGGATGTAGTATATACCATTCTACGTTAGGTTATGAAATATCATGTTGAAGTATTCCATGTTAAGAATAGATAGTTGGGTGGACATAGTGGTGGAAATATAATCTAAAAATATCCTTTTAGGATATAGAGTTATTTTTATATTTTATATATTGACCATGGTGGTTTGAAATTTATGATCATGATTCATGTTCGATACATGGAAATTGGGACCAGGGATAGAGCATGGAATGTTGGTTTAAGTGGAATGAGATACTCAAATGAAACAATAAATAACTAAATTTTTAGATTACTTTTAAGAATTAATGAAAACAAAATAGGGTGATAGATATACTAGAATGTGTAAAATTTATTGTGATCCTAAACATAAAAAATGAAATATATAGTTAGTATGTTTAATTTCATGGATCGAGTCATTCTCTCTTATAAAAACCCATAATCCATTGGTTTTTTGAAAAAAATAGATTTCATTATGGTTCTTAAAATGGATGGAAACCTTTGGTTAAAGAATCAATCGATAGCATGGAGTATTTCATTCATGTAATCATGATTTTTAAAGGGAATTGGGAATGAATAGGAGGTCAATAAAATTCTATGGAAATTTTTTTGTTAGAGTTTCATTACGCCATGTTTAGGTGATATTTATGAAATTTGGGTTAAATATATTATTATCATTTCATTTTGAAATATCCTAAAATATTTTGGCATGAAAATTTGAATTATTTGGATCATGGATTCCTGTTGGTGAGCTAAAAATCACCCCATTGTTTTGAAGTGAATTTTATTCCATATTTGATAGTTATGTTGATGTATTGATGATTATATTTTTTTGTATATTGAAATGAAAATGGAATTAATTAGGGAATTTAAAGAGTTCAATGTGATTTATTTTAATCATAATAAATGGAATTAAACCAAGAATCTTATTGATGATGGATTTATAATTTCACATTACATATATTTATTAGAGAAGTTAAATAAACAAAGAGCATGGTTTTTATAAATAAGAACAATTTCATTAGGATGTTTAATATAGGGTATTATCTAAATAACATATTCATGACCTACAGTTATTCAATAAGATTTGAACCCAATGAAAAAAAGTGCACTGATTAGTTGTTCATTCATTAATTTTTTAATGTAATGAGTTATGATTTTATTAATAATATTAAGATCTTTTTCAGTATAAATCTTTAAACATTTATATCAAGGGAGGGGCCCATAGATATGTAGTGATCATTTACTAAACTCTATAAATCACAATAGTGATATTTTTGTGATTTTGTACATTGAAATCTCATCGATGTATACTCATTGGTTGTATAACATAAAGGTGAACCATGTAAAATAATTTTATCATTGTATTTATATTTTATTGAGATATAATAGTTTTTTTATTTATGTTGATAGAATTTGGGTGTTCATGAAAATATGGGAAATATAAATCATCAAATTAATGATAATAAAACTCAAATTATAATTTAAATGACCACTATTTAGGTGTATTTTGAACCCTCATTCACAAAAATTAAAATTTTAAATGTCATTTTGTAAAATAACTTGAACCATTTTTATATATTGTATATTTTTTTCTTTATGTTAATATGTGATAAAATATTTATTTTATTGATATAATATTATTTCAATTAATTTATTAACTATAAGAAAGATTGGTATACTTATATTTTTATGACACGAAATAATATAGAATGGACTATATATGAGAGAATGCTAATTTCTTCACACATTATATAAATGAACTCCCATGTCATAAGAGTAAACTCTTACTTCTTATGTGTGATTGTAAATTGAATTTCCAAAATTAAAATGAATTGTTATAATAATTTTTTCATATAATAATAAATTATTAAATTAAAATATCATATATTTGTGACTGGTGAAGTCATATCTCACATAAGAATTAATGCCAGGATTTAAGGGAAATATAACCATTAATCAGAGTCTATATTTGTGAGATTTTATTGAACTATATTATATTTAAAAAAAAGTAATAAATCATATTCATAATATTGAGAAAAACAATAATAATTATGTTAATTGTATTTTACTAAATATATATGAATTATTTTATCACTAAAAAAAATGAATTGAAGAAATCAAAAGAAATTGATCCTCATGGATTCTATGAAAGGATTCAAGATGAATCAAAAATATATTTATAGTGTTTAATACCATTTGGTAATTATTATCAACAAATGAATCAAATGGTCTCCTCTTGCAGTATTGAGAAAAACAAACATGGAATCTAAAAATAATAATACTACTGAACATGGTCCATCAATTATTTATTATGTAATTTAAAAATGAAAAATTCACCAATGACTCTCATGTATATGTGGAATTATCTCCCTGAGAAAAAAATGACTATTGATTCTTGAACAATAAATGAAGTTGAAGGATTTATAGAATAACTACTCTATATTATTTGATTTTACATATAGATTCATATGTTTGTATCATTTTGTTCTTCTATTTTATCCACAATAACACTCATAGATCCATTTTCAAGGAGTGTTATCTTAGTTGTTTAATAAATTTGTTTTGGGTTATAGTTTTTTATAACCAATTTATCATTATTAAAAAAATTTCATTTTTCTTTAACTCTTAGATTAGAAATGTGTTATATTGAATATATGTGTTTCATGTAATTGATATTCTACACCTATTGTTTATATTTTTTATACTCATACCACATAAACATTCAATCTTCACATTAGATGACTCGTTTATCATCTGATGGTGCTTAGTATATTATTTGATGAATGGTTAGTGATCATATCCAATTATATTAGGGAATAATACTCATTAATTGTTAACATAGGTGCCTGCACATGATCAATAAGTTTTTAAACATTTTATGTAATCAATAAAAACAATTCATGTTTTTGTTGGTATTCAATAGAAATCTATAGTTAATACTATATAAAATTAGTGAAAATATATAAAATTCTATTTCCCATATTTTTATTGAATTTTAATATTTTCATTTATAAATAGTATTTTTAAAATATTCATATAAGTTTGATGTTTAATTAACCTTCTATGATTTAAAATTTTTTATATTTTTTTGATTTATACATGTATAGTTACTGAATGTTAATTATAATAGGAATCCATGCATATAAGGTTATGGATGATAGGCCTTTTATATTGTACCCTTTTAAATATGCTTGTTGAACTTACTAATTTAATCCTCCAAGACTATAGCATAAATAATGATTAATTACTTGATCTAGATATCCATGAATA
Source organism: Viscum album (assembly GCA_963277665.1). Classification (NCBI taxonomy): domain Eukaryota; kingdom Viridiplantae; phylum Streptophyta; class Magnoliopsida; order Santalales; family Viscaceae; genus Viscum; species Viscum album. The sequence continues at coordinate 605,652,448 of OY728129.1, read as the reverse complement.
TTGATGGTATAGAATTATACGTAGTTTTATTGAATATAAATGTTATTCATTTTATCACTCTCAAGATATCAATAACATTTACTGGTTAACATATATTGTAGGGGAGATTACTAAACCAATTTCATGTCAATATGAACCAATTTTAACTCATTAATTTCATTATACAATTTTCATATACTGTTTTATTCGAATATTATTTTTATTTCTATTTATTTGTTTTTTATGGAGTTATACTATGATATGATGATTAATTAGACACACAGTTCATTAGAAATCAGGATTATATATATATTAGTTTTGATAAACTTATTGATGATACAGGTTTTTGTGTTTTTCACTCGACATTAATATTTATAGGTTTCACATTCAATATCTATTTAGACTTGAATCATCGATGTATATATGGGAGTTTTTTATAGGTTTTTGAATTCTCAAGATGGTGATCCAATTGATGTGATAATAAATGGATGTTTTTAATATTCTATTTTTAAATTTATAGATCTCTAAAAATTTTAACTAATTATAATTATCATGTCCATTCAATTTCAATTTTGATGGATACGTAAAACTATTTTTTATTAATCCTGAAGGATATATGTCACTATGGGTTATTACAGTGGGTTTCCACGAGCTAACCTAAACTAGTAAATATAGAAAACCAATACAGCTAATATATTTAGTGGTGTTGAACACTTTGGTTCACGATATTTATCTATTAAAAAGTAGAAATTTCATTTTAAATTAAATTTAGAAATATTTTTTATAATATAGGATTAGGAAAGTGGAATGGTATAACTGATATGAAGATAGGGTTGTGTTGTTTTTTATTAGATTAATGACTTATGTTTAAATAAATTTCATCCAAGAGTATATTTCCACTAACTAAAATAAAAAATAGATTTTACACGTAATCACATGTATGATAAATTTCTAATAAGGTATTTTAGCTCATAATACGAGATATTAACCTGTGATGGTGCTAATTTATAACAATTGATTCCATTTGTCTGCCAATAGAATGAGGCATAGTTTTCTACATTAATATAAAAAAATTAGAACATTAAAAATATATTTATATTAGATAAATTAATACATTTAATTTTATTTTATTTTTTATTTCTCAAATTGATATTGAGTTAGAGTTTAGGTATATTATATTATGGCTTCAATCTCTTTAACCATGTCAATATAAACCAATATTGGGATGATCATGGGAGTACATTGTTTAAGATTTTCTTAAGAAATATTAATTTTTTTACTCATTATGTCTATTTAACCACTATAATATTTCATTAAAATATAATGATTTTTTTTTCATCAAAATTATTGTGTTTCATATTTCACATCTAAATAAATTATTCAACTCATATAAATTTGAATCATATAATTTTTAATGTTTTAAAGTTGTGAGTGTGTAGTATGTTCTTGTAATATTTGACCAGAGTTGCATCAATATTTATTAAATTGTTTATTATTCATTGTCTTCATTTTGATTTTGAGTATAGTTATTGTATCACCTCATGATATTAAATTTATTTCCATTGAAATAAAACTTTATGTTTTTTCACCTTTCCTTACATGAAACACTTTGTATATATGATCAAAAAATAACAAATCCTTATAACCAAGACATTAAATTTTTATTTTAGAAATTAATAAATATTTTCGGAAAAATATCTTATAATTTTTTTATTGAGGTTATTTATTTTAAATTTTATAAAAAATAAATATGCAGTTTTCAGTAAATAATTTTATGTTTCGAAAATATCTTTTCTGTAAAAATAGGTTTTACCAATTTTTCTGAGATAATATTATAATTGATTTATACTATTGTCAGAAATTTTATTTGATGAATTATAAATAATTTTCAAAATAATAACTCTAATAATATTTTATTGATATTTCTTTTGAATTTTTATAAAAATATTTATTATTTAGTGATTAAAGGAAAATGACCAATTTTGAAAAAATTGAAAGTAATTTTCTATTAAATATAAAAGAATTTATTCACTTAATATAAATTTAACAAAATTATAATTATTTAAAGGTTATGTTACTATTTATATAGGAATCGTCATTATTATTTATTTTTTAATAATTAAATATTTTTTCGTAAAAATTCGTTTATCTTAAAATCTGTTTTCTGTACGCAATGTGTATTTACATAATAAATTAATTAAATAACTAATTTTTAATGGTATTAGTAAAATTTATATATAATATATTCTATAACATTTTTAATATTAATTTCGTTGGATTTAACAAGAAATTATTGTAATTCAATAATATTTTATGATTAAAAAATTATTTTTCGATAGTGGGTTTTTATTTGCGGTTTTCATGCCTAATAAATATTTAACTCTTCCACATGATGGAATTTAATTTATTAAAATTGAATCAAAATTTTTCAAAAGAAAATAATATATTTTATTATGTTTCAATTAATTTTTTGACATGATGAATTGTAAACAAAGTTTAATATTGTTACTGTGGTCAATGATAGAGCAGGATTACCATGGGTTAAACCATGAGGTAAAGGCAGGATAACGTCTTAAACCATGAATTTTATTATTTCATGAATATATTTCAAACTTATATTATATAAATTTATAATCCATATAAATTTTATTCCAATTTCCCATGAAGGATAACTTAAATCATTGAAATCTTTTATGAAATTCAATTTGTGTCCCTCCCATCACATATAAAGGTCACCTATTATCTGACCTTACTCACATAATTTAAGCATTATAGATCTTCTAATGAATACTATATTGTATTATTAAAACACATACCTCTATACTAGATATTATGCAATTATTACTAGACTAATCATTTATGTATTAATGAGTAATGAAACATAGGTCTCTTGAGGAACATGTATTAATGTTATCTAAGAACCTTGAATATTATTTCATCTTCTATAAAAACTAAACATGTTAAATCCATAATATTAAACTAATAAAATTTAATGAATATACTATTGTGTTATTATTATAATAGAAATATAATTTAACACCTCTTATCAAACTAATGTGATATGAATGTGTTACTCGTTCATAAATGTAGAGTCCAACCTCCACCAAACAATATGACTCGTATTACTCCAACAACATCGGTGGTTTCTTTTAATAATAGATTTACTTATTAAATTTTATATTTAATTTATAAATAATTTTCAATATATATGAAATAATATTTACAATTAGTTCATTCCATCCATAATAAAATGAATCATTATTCATTTATATGCACAAACTAAAATCATTAGGTATTGATTTATTTTATTTCTCAACACCATATTATAGAAAAGGTTATAAATAGTTATATAACGGATAAAAAAATATTTATCTCATTATTTAAATTTAGGTTATTAGTCATCCAATGTAAATGATCAAGGACTTTAATTACTAGAACAAAATATACATGAAAAAAATAAATTAACAGTATAAATGAATATTTTGTTGAAGATTTTTTAATAAATGATAGAAGAAATTATATAAGTGTATAATATATTATTTTATACAAACAAATATAAAATTTTATATAATGATAATTGATATCATTTTTTAACAAGGTTAGTGAACTTCTCAAAAATTTAGAATATAAGGTTAGGGGTTCTTATAAAAAATATTCTTTGAGGCATGTCTGAAGGTAAAAAACAATTACTTATCTCGATGTTATTAATTGTTTCCATGAATTAATTATTTAATAATTAATTCATTCATTCATTTAATTCATTTAATTTACATATCAATATGTGTCTCCCACTTTTATTTACATTTAATTCAATAATTTCTACTGGTGTTTTTAATATTTGACATAATCCAATTTTACTAGGATTGATTATGATTAAATTAGTACTGATAAATTAATATAATATATCCCATAAAAATTTTAGATCATTTATTCACTATTATTTAATTGGGTATTAATTTTATTCTTATTATTTTACTTTCTTTATGTTCTCACAATATTGAAATGTGGTTCCTTTGTAAAATAGATATGATTTCTATATTTAGTTGGGAATATTTTCAACCATGTACATATTGTAATTAAAATTATTTTAAGAATGTTTTAAATTTAATAATATAATTTTTTAAATTATTTTTAGTAATATTTTAATTTAATTACCATGTTTTAAAAATAATTTTGTTATCAATTTCCAAAGATATTACATATGAATTTCTACCAAAAGTGTTAATGGATTTGTTTGACATACATCTCACGAATAACTTTCCCCAACATTATTAATTCAATTTTATTTAAATATTAATTTCTATAATTCTATTTATATTCCAAATAAAGTATTTTCAATTTTATTTTTAATATATTTTAGATTATAATTGAGTGATTTCAAATAAAATAGCTATTTTTCTCTAGAAATGTTTTTTTATGTATTTTAAATGTAATTTTTATATAACAACATTGATTAATTATTCTTATGATTTATTCAGGTAGTGATATGATGTGACCTCTCATTATACATTTTTTGGATGATTTATTATTTTTATTATAATTTTTTTGTCAAACCCATATCCTTTCAATGGATTCTGATTTGATGATATGAGATATGTTTTGTGGTCATGGGGAACACATATGTATGGTTTTCATTATGTGATATTTGGTTCTATTATAAACCATGGATAGGTTTTTATGTTATAAACCATGTTTGGATGGATTACTTATATCCCTCCAATGTTCTAGAAATAGATGGATTTCTTATGAGAGAACAAGAACATTACATACGAGTGAACCAAGTCAATTATGTGTCCTTTTATAATTCTAATATATTGTGAGTGGAACTCAACAATGGGAACGATTTTATGTGTATTGAACCTAAAATAATATGCTTCTCTTTGCAGTATACCACGAATAATAAAACAATTTTATTGTCTTATTTATTGGCGAAATTATTGTGTCTTATGTATATGATATGTTTTCATATCACTTGAGTAATGTTTGGAAATTTCACACTCTTAGGTCTTATGTTATTTATTGATAAAATTTTATCCCATGAATTTTGATTATTATATATGATTTTTTATGAATTATTTTCTATTTTTATCTAATATTCTTATATATTAATCCATGTATTATACTCAATAATGATCATACAATATATTAAAACTTATTGGGCATCTAAGTTCACCATTTCTTATATTTCCATTCCTTAGGATATGGAGAAAGGATTGAATGTTTTCATATCATAGAAGGGTTCTAGTTGTGATAAAATAAATAAAATATTATGTACATATTTTATATACGAGTTTTTAAATATCTAATATTTCAAATAGGATAAAACCCTATGGTCCTCAATAATTCATTATTTTGAAATGTTTTGAATATTCATCAAGTGGTAATTACTATTTATATATAAAATGTATTGGTTGTTATAGTAATTTGTGGAATAACCTTTTTGTTTCATGGTTAATAAATACATTGTTCATTTCTTAATGGGAATGGCTTCTCCTGTTGAGGTTTCAGTGTATGATCTCAATTTTAGCAAAGTGTGAGAGTAAAATATAATGTTATAGGTTGTATAATTAGTTAAATTATAGTTATGTTGAATAATTTAATAAATATATATAGTTACATGGTATTTTATGCAGATTATTCTATATATTGATCATACTTATTGAAATACTCTTATTTCATCAACACTATTTGTATACACACATATATTAGATATTTAAATTACGGTACTATTTTTTATTAATATTGAAAAAAAATTAATTGTAAATTGTTATTTATAAATAAACCTCCCTAATAGATAGATATACCGACTAATAAACTAAATTTACTAGTGGACAATACATTCAAATAAAATTTATGAAAATTTTCATGAAAATATTCTATATATAGAAATTAAAATTTCCAATGATTAGAAAAAATAATAATTTTTTCTCGGAATTTTTATTAACTTTTTTTAAAAAATATGTGAATGATAATTTTTAGACTATTATGCAGTATATCGTTTGATATATTACTCGCATGAGTTGGAGACTAATTATGATTCTTAATATATAAAATTGGGGTAATATTCACAGTATGAAAACATAGATATGTTTTTTTAGGTTTTAAAATCACAAAAAATACATCATAAATGATCATCCAAGACAACATACCAAGTATGAAACTATAGTTTTTGTATTTAATGTGTAATGGGTGGAAACAATAAAACAAAATTAAAGAGGTTGGAGAAAAATATATATCAAGACATAGAATATTATAGTTTATTTTTAGAGGGTAAAATTATGGAATAAATTTAGTCTAATAATTATTGAAGAGGTCAATATGTTTTGGAATATTTATGATTTGATTACTATCAATATGGGACTCTATAAAATTCTTCTAAATGTGAAGATGATGAATCAATATATATTTTCCCCAAAATTTTCATAGAGTATGATACACCTATATTGGTGTATTGAAATGAAATAATAGAGGATAAATTTATTCCTCTACCATCAATATCCCTAAAAATGATCTGTGTAATGAAAAATAAAAATCATATATTGAATATTTTATAGTTCATGATGAGATTCTAAATACATTTTTAAATGGTTCCTCACAAATATTGACAACCAACATAGAGGTGTTGGTAGGGTAGTAAATTCACATCATTTTACATTTCTCCATAAAACAAGTATAAAATAATATTACATTGTATTATATATTCACTCTATTCAAACCATAAGTAAAAAACATATTAGGCACAATATATATATACATGGTTCACTATTAGTAAATATTAAAAAAATAATGATTGGTAAAACCCAATGATCACCCATTCAACTGGAATCCCCATCTAATTTACAAAAGATTGGGATTATCCTTCATTTTAAGAATTATAATGTTTCCCATAAAAGTTATAATGTTCTCCAACACAAATAAATATATCACCTCGGTGTTTTAATAACAAGTGATTCTTTGTTCTAATTTCTCTTCTTATTTTTCTTCATCATCCAATTTTTATTATTCATCATCTAATACTAAACAATTTTATAAAAGTAAATAATATTATCATCGCACAAATAATCATTTATAGATTATATAATCTAATGTTTTATTTCATCAAAAAAATTACTATTAAAAATAATTTTGGTGATAACATCTGCATAAACATTAAAATATATTTTTCATTCAATATATCAATTTATTAAGTTTTTACCACCATGGATTTGAATGATGAGATTAATTTAAATATATTGATGGACCCATAGTGAAATAAGTCAAATACTTTAGTATATCTTAATTTTAATAATTTCCCACAATGAAAATTTGGAACTTATTAATATAGTGTGAAAAAATTGCTTTTCTAAAATACTTAAGTACTATAAACAAAATTATGGATGGAAAATATAAACTATTTAAATATCATCAAGAATTTTATATTAAATAAAATATATTTTTCTTTAATACAAGACCAACTATTGTTTTATATATTCATTTACAAAATATTTATATCTATCACTCAATTTTATTCATGTATATCTTGAATATAATTATATGAATTAATGGGGGTTGGATGACCATATACTTAATTATGATTCAACCTTATCCTCATTCAGTATAATCTACTCGCTTATTTAAGTTATTGTTTGAGTTTCACCTATTTATGTTTTCTCCCGGGAACCTCCAATCTATAAGATCAATAATTTTTTATGGCCTATCATTAAAAAATTACTTTCTTATCTTGTTGAAATTCTCAAAAAATTATCATTTTTAAAATTATAAATGATATAATATGATCTTAGATTTATTTATTTATTTAATATTTTCATACAAGAAATTATCACCTATAAAAAAAGTGAAATCTTTTGCATCTAATATATTATATCAGAGAATAAGCATTGGGGAATGAAACCTTATATTGTGGTATGATATCTTATATAACACTTATATTTTAGAAGATCTCCATACTTCGAAACAATAAATGTAACACCCCAAGATTCTGTGGTACGTTTCCCTTTGAATAATACAATAGCGTGTGTTGAACGCAACTTCGAGTTCTAACACACACCACAACCAATCAAACTAGCCGTTATGAATAGTAATACCCACATTTTTAAATTTTATAAATTTCATCTCTCAAATTGAATTCATTTTTGGATTCGCAAAATCGAAATTAGCCTAGGGTAAAATTTTGGAACTTTTCGGATAACATTTATATTTTGATGAATAGTGAAAATTACTAAATTTTAATTAAAAACAACTTTTTTAATCGAAATAATTAATAGCGATAAATTATAAATTTTAGTGGTTTTAATGTATATTTAGAATATATTTTTACCATTTAATGCAATTTTTGTCATTAGACATAATTTCACAATTAAACCGGACATGAACAAGTGTCAATCTTTTGATAGTTATTATCTCTTAAAAACACGTCTTTTATTTTAACGGGAATTAATTTTAAATTAATTTGTACCACTTATGTGTTTTGAATTTGGAAAAATGTATTCCATATTTGTAATTAGGATGTACAAATTGTGTAAATAGGTAACTTTTATTTTTAGACATTTAGAATAATTACTTCGGTAAATATTTGATTTACCATGGTTAAAGGGTAAATCCGGTAAATAAGGGTTAAAAAATAATATTATAATATTAATAAATTATCCTAAAAGGTGTCCTAACCTTATTGGTGGATAAATATCTGACCATGGGCGTCTTTGGGTTGATTTTGGGACCCCATGGAACCACTTGTAGATGATAGGGACACTTTATTTTAATTAAGATAAAATAAATACAAAAATGACATAAGCATATATCTTTTAAAAATAAATTTTTACATAGTGTTATATATGTTCTATTTTAGACTATAAATATTCATTAGAAATATAAAAATATTTACTACAGAATGGTATTTTATTTATAATTTTTAGACATAAAATAATTTAATTTATTTATGACACAATGGTGATGTAGTAATTACCTAATTAATGAAACATTAGAATAATTGATATTATAAATACCCAAGTAAATGTAAGTTGAGGCTTTTTATAAATACAAATAATTTTATAGGTTAATATGACATGTTAGAATTGATTTAATTATCTTTTTTCTAATTAATAATTCTATTATGATTTTTAAAAAATTCAATTATTGAATAGTGTCAAAATTTATATGAAAGTGTTTTTAAAACAAATATTAAATTATTAATTGATATTAAATTCTTAAAAATCTAAGGTTCATCCAAGAGACTTATATCATGATATTTTCATCATTAATGGACTACTTGGGAGTCTCTTGGATATATATAGTATTTTTATTAACTATATAATATAAAAATAAAAAGTGACATGGTAAATGTTAAACTAATTATCTAAGAGTTAAAACTAAAAGATAAGGTTAATAGAGTGACCCAATCCTGTCTAAAACCTATTGGTTGAGTGTTTTTCGACCTATCCCCACCATAACCTTTAAATAATCCACTTTGGAGCTATTAGAAACCGAATATTAATTTATTATAAAATAATATTTCTAGATTTTCCAAAGGTGCCCATCACCCCTCTTATAAAAGGGCACTCCACCTTATCATTAATTCACACCTTAAAAGCCATTTGTCTCGGCCAAAATCTTCCCAAATACTCTCCTGACATCCCTCAATTCAACATAGGGTCCTTAGTTTGATCAAAAAGCCAACTTAATTAGTCCTTTTGATCAAATAAAAAGGTAGAACCCGAAGATGAGGTAATGATTTCACCACCATTTTTCAAGTTCCTTTCTTCTTCCACTTCTTCTTTCTTTGTTATTAACATTATAAAATAATAAATCATGTTTATTATATATAATTTGATGTTATTATAAACATGGTACAACCATATTTCAGTATTCTATCCGTCCTTTGAATGACATGTCCCCATACATGCGTACGTACGACTTACCGTCTCCATGTCGTGGTGTAATTGTTAATCAAAAAAATATTATTTGGATGGGTATAGTAATGATGTGTAATTAATGTAAATAAATAAATATAAAATTATAATTATTCTGTATATTTGATATACCATCCAATTAAATATTATTCTAATATCAAAAGAATGATATTGTCACTTGTGCGTACGTACGGATTACCGTCTCCACGAACGCGATGAGATTCATTATCCATAGTATCCATTCAAGTCTAATTCTCATTTGATAATTAATAATAATGTCTAAGGAATTAATATCATTATGGATATGAACAAGATATGACCTATCAATAACAAACATGGCTTATGTAACAAAACATAATGAGTAAGTTAACACCTGAAATGACAATAATGTTATAATATTATTAACAAAGCAATGTTAAAAGATAATATATGATATCATATTACTTTATATTATTATTTTGTAATTTAATAACAATTCTTGCACCATTATACAGGAGGTTAACCTACCCCCAACCAAGGAAAAGTAAAAGTTAAGGTTTTACTTCACAATCTCTTCATTATCTGAGGTTGTTTATACGTAATAATATTTTGGGATTTCTTTATCATCCACATCCATGTTTCTTAAAAATGTATTTCAAAAAAATTACTATTTACAAGAATATGGGTTAAAGTCATTTATACCCTGGTTTTAATTTTTATAAGAGGTTTATACAGGAATGTTTCCATCGTTTTCCAAATAAGGTGCTTTTTAACCTTTTCTACAGAATTAAGGTAAGAATGTTTTTTTAACTTATACGGCGGGTGCGGTTATTTTCTGCCATTATAAAATCTTTGAAGCTTCCCTTACAAGCTTATTAGAAAACTTTCAATGTAAATTATTTATTTTATAATTATGTGACTCTTAAATGATTTCAAAATAGGAAGATATATTTTCTAAAAAAGAGTTTTTATTTTATCTATGTCAACATCCTTTGATGGATTTTAAGCTTAGTTAAAGTTGATTTATTATGATACAAAACTTCCATATTGTATTGAATGTTTTGTGATTTGTTTGACTGTGGATGTACTATTTTTATACCATTCATGGTTTCTGGAGAAAATATTGACATTTCGTATGCTAGTTTTAATACGAATGTTTACGTTATATTTAAACATGTTCATATGAGGAATGCATTAGACTTAATATGTGATGGGTGGAGCCCGCAATAGCTCCTCAATGCATCGGTAGGTCTCATTAGACAAACTAGGGTCTTGGCACAAGGCCTTGAAAAAATCTTATTTGTAGTTTTGGCACGAGGCCTTGGCTATGTGGTTATGATTGTCTGGCATTATGCATTCCATCATTATGAAAGTGGTAATTGATATTGCATGTGATTATTCGACTAGTAGAATATCCATGTGAATAAGTATATAGAATTATTTCATTTTATTTCTACCATATTATTCTGAAGTTCATGTTTTAAAAGGCTTTTGTTTTAGTTATACATTGCCTTAAATGTTTACGCTAATTTTTGAAAGTTTCTGCTATATTGTTATCCTTACTGGGCATTTGATCTCACCCCTTTCTATGTTTTATTTTTCCAAGGATGTGAAAAAGTATTTTATGAATGACCTGCAGGGATATTATGAGGGGATAAGAGTGTGGACTATGGAGACTATGTTTTTGTAGTTTTCATTTTATGATGTAATGTAAACTTTATTAATGTATCTATTTATTCCAAGGCTACAAAACTAATCGGTCTTTCGAGACTTCATCTTTCTTGTGATCATGCCAATGTTATGTAAAAATGCACCGACTATGGGTAACTTGGGTCGGGGCATTACAGTTGGTATCAGAGGAAGTTTAGTACAAACCTTAGAAGCTATATTTAGATAAAATCTGATTTGAACACATAGACCTAAGATGGAATTTGAGGATTAGAATAGAAGAACTTCCTAGAATTTTGGTATTGTAGAGATTTTGTGAGTTTTCCAAGAAATACATCCATGTATGGATACGAGAAGGTAGAGGTGGATCAGGAATAGATGTAACTATGGGTAAAACCCGAAAACACCGCTTTGAGCTAGACTCTAACGGGAACTGGTGCACGAAAACGGGCCTTGCTGCACTCTTGGTTACGACACTCCCAGGGGATATGCTTAGGATAACTCTCATTATCTTTAAAAATAATTATGAAGGGTTTATGAGTATATACATCCTCAAAGAAAACATTTTTTATGATTATGGATTATATCCATAAATAGTTCAATTTATGTTAAGTATTTTATAAGTATGGAATTATGTATTTTGATTCATAAACTGATCTAGTTTATGCCATTGATTAGAAATGGCGTCTAGTGGATGAAATGGAAACCATATCAATGCATGCACTCCATATAGGTATTTACCTCCTACTCAAGATAATTATAGTGGAGTTGGTGATGCAACCGGTGCTGATCAACTAATCACCATACTGGGACAACTCACTTAGGTTATGAATAATAACCTTACCCGTATGGAGCACCCTGATCCAGAACGTGGAGGATCAATGTTAGATCTCTTCATGAGGCAGAAACCGCCAACATTCAATGGGAGTACAAATCCATTAGTAGCTGAGCAATGGATAAGTTCCCTAGAGAAAATATTTCAGGCATTGGGGAGTAGTGAAAGGGAAAAAGTTATCATGGCAGTTTACCGCCTCACTGGAGATGCTGATCAATGGTGGTCATTGATTCAAAACACGAAGGAAGATAATGAAGTATGAAATATGGAATGGAGGGAGTTCATAGATCTGTTTTTAGAAAAATACTTTCCTTGTGACTATCAAGCATATATGGAAAAGAAAATTTCTGAGTCTGAGACAAAAGGATGATGAGAATGTCGCAAAGTATGAGGCTAACTTTACAAGGTTATCAAGGTATGATAGAGATTATATATGTAACCCAAGAAGTAAGATTGATAGTTTATTTGATGGGTTAAAACCGTTTCTTTGTCGATCATTAGTATCACAATCCTTCTCATCATACGAAGACATTATCTCATGTGCTATTAAGACAGAGAAGGAATTCTCTAAGTCTTATGACATTAAAGAAAAGCAAGAGAAGAAGAGATATGCTGATCAATCTGGGAATGGAAATAAAGGGAAGAATGGAAAAGTTGAATATCTATCCTACAGTAAATGTTGGAAGAAACACCCAGGTACTTTCTTAAAAGGAATGAGAGTTTGTTACAAGTGTGGTGAAAAAGGCCACCAAGCTCGTGATTGCAAGGGGATGAAGGAAGCTACCGATGTCCAATGCTACAATTGCAGGGAGATGGGACATTATGAAAATGAATGTCCTAAGAGTAAGGGGAACTTACCTCAGAAAAGGCCAAGGGATCAAGTCCAAGCTTATGTTATCACTACTGCTAAGGTAGAAGCTCTGAAAGACGTGGTGGCAGGTAATTTAATGGTTTCCTCAAGTTTAGAAAATGCATTATTTGATTTTGGATCACCGCATTGTTTCATATCTTCCTAGTTATCTAAGAAAATTAGATATTTCCAATTTGATTTAACAAGGTATTTTTCAGTAAAAACACCTAAGGGAAGTATCATTGCAACAAAGATTTGTGAATCAGTCCCCATTAGAGTACATAAATGTACTTTATCTTCTGATCTCACCATCATAACTATGATTGAGTTTGATATAATCCTCGGTATGGATTGGCTTTTGGACTATGATGCGAAGATTTATTGTAAGAAAAATGAGGTTATGATTTTTGATGATGATGATAAGGATCACCTTATCTTTAGACCAGAATCGTCACCACCTAATTCTTATCTAGATCCACCCCCAGAAGCTCAACTAAATTCAATTATTGGGGAGGAAGAGAATTAAATGACTGTGGGTGAGGAAAGGAATGTTCAAATAGGGGATGTACCTATTGTGAAAGAATATGTATATGTGTTTCCGCAATATTTACCTAGACGTCCTCCAGAATGAGAAGTTGAGTTTTTCATTGATTTAATTCCTGGATCATGGCTAATATCAAAGACCCCTTATAGAATGGCCACTGGGGAATTAGTTGAACTAAAGAAACAACTAGTGGAATTGAGTAATAAGGGATTTATTCTCCCTAGTGTTTCTCCTTGGGGATCCCATGTTATTTTTGTTAAAAAGAAAGATGGATCTTTGAGGTTATGTATCGACTACAGGGAGGTTAATGCTATAACAATAAAGAACAAGTATTACCTACCTCGCATTGATGATTTTTTTGACCAACTGCATGGAGATCAATACTTTTCAAAGATTGAGCTTTGGTCTGGATACCATCAGTTGTGTGTGAAAAAGGAATACATTCTGAAGACAGCATTTTGAACCAGGTACGGGCATTACGAGTTTATGGTAATGCCTTTTGGGCTAACTAATGTGCCCTCTGTATTCATGGATCTAATGAATAGAGTTTTCAAGGAATATCTAGATGAATTTGTGGTGGTATTTATTGATTATATCTTGGTATACTCCAAACTCTATGAAGATCATGAAAATCAAATGCGCATTATCTTGAAGACTCTGATAAGACATGAATTATATGGGAAGTTTAGCAAATGTGAATTCTGGATTCAGGAGATTTCGTTTCTTGGACATATTGTCTCTAAAGATGGAATATCTGTTGATCCTTCTAAGACCAAGTCAATCCAAGAATTGCCTGCACCGATGAGTATAACTGATGTCTGCAGTTTTATTGGTTTAGTAGGTTATTATCAACGTTTTGTCCAAAAATTTTCCCAATTGGCTAACCCATTAACAAAGATCTCGTGTAACGGGGTTAAATTCTTTTGGAAAAAATAGTGTGAAGAATTTTTTGAAGAACTGAAGAGAATATTAGTCAATGATCCTATATTGACCCTACCATTGAGGAATGATGGGTTCTTTATTTATAGTTATTCATCGAAGAAAGGACATGGTTGTGTCCTTATGCAGAATGATAGGGTTATTTCATGTGCATCACGACAGTTGAAAATTCATGAGAAAAACTATCCAACTCATGATCTCGAGTTAGCAGATGTGATCTTTTCTTTGCATATATGGAGGCACTACCTCTATGGTAAAAAATTTGAGATTTATACTGATCACAAGAGTTTGAAATATATTTTCTCACAAAAAGAACTCAACATGAGGAAAAGGAAATGTCTTGAACTACTCAAGGATTATGATTGCGCGATACACTACCACCTAGGGAAGGCAAATAAGGTGGTAGATGCTTTGTGAAGAAAAGATCATGGAGTTTTGAACATGATGAGAATTGTAAGGGATCCTATTTTTATGGATCTAGTAAAGTTGGATATGGGAATCACCATGGAAGGTGAAACATCAATGCTTTTTCAAATGGTTGCCAAACAATCTTTACTAGAATGGATAAAGAGTTCTCAGACTGATGATGAAGAGTTTCAGAAGAAGATAAAAGTTGTGAATGATGGGAGATTGAGAGAATTTGTGTATGAATAAGGAACTATAAAATTTGGGAAGAGAATTTGTGTTCCCAATATACTTGATCTAAAAAGGGAATTTTTGGATGATGCTCATAGTTCCAATTTCTCTATACACCCTAGGAGCACCAAAATGTATAGAGATTTGAAGGAACATTTTTGGTGGGATAACATGAAGATAGATATTGATGATTTTGTGTCAAGATATATGGTTTGTCAACAAGTGAAAGCTGGAAGGCAATAGCCTGGTGGAATATTGCGACCACTTCCCATAACTGAGTAGAAATGGGATAATATTATGATGGACTTCGTCATAGGGCTACCAAAGACTCCTTAAAAGAATGATGCAATATGGGTCATTCTTGATCATCTTACCAAGTCAGCACATTTTCCTGCTACAAGGGAAGATTTACCACTGGAACAGCTAGAAAGACTATATATTAATGAAGTTGTGAGACTTCATGGAGTACCCCTATCGATTGTATCTGATCCTCATACCTGTTTTACTTCAAGATTCTAGAAAAGTCTTCAGAATACCTTGGATGCTGAACTTCATTTAAGCACTGCCTACCACCCTAAAACAGATGGACAATCAGAACAGACTATTCAAACCTTAGAAGACATGTTGAGATCATGCTCACTTGACTTTCAGGGTATGTGGGATCAATATTTATCTCTGGTAGAATTTTTCTATAACAATAGCTTCAGTTCGAGTATCCAGATGGCACCATATGAAGTGTTATACAGAAAAAGATGTCTCACACCAAACTTTTGGTATGAAGTTGGTGAAAGAAAACTTGTAGGCCCAGAACTGGTGTAGGAAACAATGAAAAAAGTAAAGGTAATCCAACACAACATCAAAGAAGCTCAAGGTAGCTAGAAGAGTTATGCCGATAATCGAAGGAAGGATTTGGAATTTCAAGTTGGTGATCATGTTTTCCTGAATGAATTTCCATGGAAGGGAGTTATACATTTTGGTAAGAAAGGTAAATTGAGTCCCAGGTACATCGGACATTTCAAAATTCTAGAACGAATTGGGGTTGTAGCTTACCATTTTGCAATGCCGCCAAGTCTCTCCAAAGTTCACGATGTGTTCCACGTATCTCTATTGAGGAAATACATGCCTGGCCCAATGCATGTACTCACCTATGAGGAATTCGAACTGGAACCTGATCTATCTTATTGCAATGAGCCCATCATGATTCTTGATACGAGAGAACAAGTTCTGATAAACCGGACGACTCGTCTAGTAAAAGTTCTATGGAGAAATCATAAAATGGAAGAGGCAATGTGGGAACCTGAGGAACTTATGATTAAGAAACACCCAAGTCTCTTTATGCAGTAATATTCTATAAATTTTGTGGACAAAATTATTTGATGTAGGGGAGAATGTAACACCCCAAGCTTCCACGGTACGCTTCCCTTTGAATAATACAGTAGAGTGTATTGAACGCAACTTGGAGTTCTAACACACACCACAACCAATCAAACTAGCCATTATGAATAGTAATACCCACTTTCTGAAATTTTATAAATATCATCTCCCAAATTGACTTTATTTTTGTATTCGTAATATTGAAATTATCTTAGGATAAAATTTTGGAACTTTTCGGATAACATTTATATTTTGATGAATAGTGAAAATTACTAAATTTTAATTAAAAACAGCTTTTTTAGTCAAAATAATTAATAGTGATAAATTATGGATTTTAGTTGTTTTGAAGTATATTTAGAATATATTGTTACCATTTAATACAATGTTGGTCATTGTACATAATTTTACAATTAAACTGGACATGAGCAAGTGTCAATCTTTTGATAATTATTATCTCTTAAAAACATGCTTTTTGTTTTAACAACGGTAATTAATATTAAATTAATTTCTGCAACTTCTGTGTTTTGAATTTTTAAAAATTTATTCCATATTTGGAATCGGGATGTACAAATTGTGTAAATAGGTAACTTTTATATTTAGGCATTTTGAATAATTACTTCGGTAAATATTTTATTTATCATGGTTAAAGGGTAAATCCGGTAAATAAGGGTTAGAAAATAATATTATAATAATAATAAATAACCCTAAAACGTATCCTAACCTTATTGGTGGATATATATCTGACCATGGACGTCTTTGGGTCGATTTTGGGACCCCATGGAGCCACTTGTAGTTGACAGGGACACTTTATTTTAATTAAGTTAAAATAAATACAAAAATGACATAAGCATATATCTTTTAGAAAAACAATTTTTACATAGGGTTATATATGTTGGTTTTTCAATTGTAAATATTCATTAGAAAGATAATAAGATTTTATACATAATTGTATTTTATTTATAATTTTTAGACATTATATAATTTATGTTATGTATCACACAATGGTGATGCAGTAATTACCTATTTAATGAAATATTAAAATAATTGATTTTATAAATACCCAAATAAATGTAATTTGAGACTTTTTATAAATACCAATAATTATATAGGTTAACTTGACATGTTAGTATTGATTTAATGTAATTTTTTCTAAGTAATCATTCTGTTATGATTTTTACAAAAAATCAATTATTGAATAGTGTCAAAATTGACATAAAAGGGTTTTTAAAACAAATATTATATTATTAATTGATATTAAATTCCTAAAAATCAATTGTTTGGAAAATATAATTATATAATGATAGGTGTATCATTAATGGACCACTTTGGAGTCTCTTGAATGTATATAGTATGTTTATTAACTATATAATATAAAAATAAAAAGTTTCATGGTAAATGTTAAACTAATTTCTTAGAGTTAAAACTAAACGATAAGGTTAATATAGTGACCCAAACCTGTCTAAAACCTATTGGTTGAGTAGTTTTCCACCTATACCCACCTTAAAATTTAAATAATACACTTTTGGGCCATTATAAACCGAATATGAATTTATTATAAAATAATATTTCTAGCTTTTCCAAAGGTGCCCCTCACCCCTCAAATAAAAGGGCACTCCCACTTCTCATTAATTCACACCTTCAAAGCCATTTGTATCAGCCAAAATCTTCCCAAATACTCTCCCAACTACCTTAAATTCATCCTAGAGGCCTTATTTTGATCCGAAATCCAACCTAAAGAGCCCTTTTCATCAAATCAAAAGGAAGAACCCGAAGAAGAGGTGATGATTTCACCACCCTTTTTCAAGTTCCTTTCTTCTTCCACTTCTTCTTTATTTGTTATTAACATTATATAATAATAACTCCAGTATATTATATATACATTTATGTTATTATAAACATGTTACGACCATATTTCAGTATTCTATCCATCCTTTGAATGACATGTCACCATGTGTGTGTACGTACCGCTTACCGTCTCCACGTCGTGGGGTAATTGTTATTCAAAACATTATTTTTTAGATGGGTATAATAATGATGTGTAATTCATGTAAATAATAAATATAACATGATAATTATTCTGTATATATGATATGCCATCCAATTAAATATTATTTTAATATCAAAAGAATGATATTGTCGCTCGTGCGTACGTATGGACTACCGTCTCCACGAACGCGATGAGATTCATTCTCCATCGTATCTATTCAAGTATAATTCTCATTTGATGATTAATAATAATGTTTAAGGACTTAATATCATTCTGGATATGAATAAGATACATCATATCCATAATAAACATGGCTTATGTAACAAAACATAATGAGTAACTTAACACCCGAAACGACAAAAATATTAAGATATTATTAACAAAGCAATGTTAAAAGATCATATATGATATCATATTATTGTATATGATTCTTGTATAATTTAATAACAATTATTTCACCATTATAAAAGAGGTTAAACTACTCCCAACCAAGGAAAATTACAAGGTAAGGGTTTATTTCACAATCTCTTCATTATCTGAGCTTGTTTATACGTAATAATCTACTGGGATTTCATTATCATCAACATCCATGTTCTAAAAAATGTATTTCAAACCATTTTTACTATTTACAAAAATATGGGTTAAAGTAATTTATACACTTGTATGAATTTTTATAAGAGTTTTATAAAGGAATCTTTCTGTCGTTTTCCAAACAAGGTGCTTTTTAACCTTTTTGACAGAATTAAGGTAAGAATGTTTTTTTAACTTATATTGCGGGTGCGGCTATTTTCTGCCGTTATAAAATCATCAAAGCATCTGTTACAAAATTATAAGAAAATTTTTAAAGTAAATTTTATATACTATAATTATGTGACTCTTAAATTATTTCAATATTGGATGATATATTTCTCTAAAAAGAGTTTTGATTTCATCTATGTCAACATCCTTTGATGGATTTTAAGCTTATTTGAAGTTGATTGATTATGATACAAAACTTCCATATTGTATTGAAGGTTTTGTGATTTGTTTGAATGTGGATGTGTTATTTTTGTACCATTCATGGTTTATGGAGAAAGTATTGACATTTCGTATGCTAGTTTTAATACGAATGTTTATGTTATGTTTAAACCTGTTCATATGAGGAATGCATTGGACTTAATATGTGACGGGTGGAGCCCGCTATAGCTCCTCAATTCATCGATAGGTCTCATGAAACAAACTAGTGTCTTGGCACAAGGCCTTGACAGAATCTTATTTGTAGTCTTGGCATGAGTCCTTGTCTATGTGGATATGATAGTCAGGAATTATGCATTCCAGCATTATGAAAGTGGTTGTTGATATAGCATGTGATTTTTCGACTAGTATAATATCCATGTGAATAAGTATATGGAATTATTTCATTTTATTTCTGCCATATTATGCTGAACTTCAAGTTTTAAAAATCTTTTGTTTTAGTTATAAATTTCCTTAAATGTTTATTCTTATTTATGAAAGTTTCCGCTATATTTTTATCCTTACTAGGCATTTGAGCACACCCCTTTCTAAGTTTTATTTTTCCCATGATGTGAAGAAGTATTTTATGAATGACCTACAGAGATAGTATGAGGGTATAAGAGTGTGGACTTTGGAGACTATGTTGTTGTAGTTTACATTTTATGATGTAATGTAAACTTTATTAATGTATCTAGTAATTATAAGGATACGAAACTAATCGGTCTTTCGAGACTTGATCTTTCTTGTGATCATGCCAATGTTATGTAATAATGCACCGACTCTTGGTAACTGGGGTCGGGGCATTACAATAAAAACATAATTCCAATTTTAGTCACTCTAAATACATTGAATAAACATTAAATCATATATAAAACATGAGTTTGAACATGATATATGTGTTTGAGACAAAAGACACCCGATAAAAAATATCCAATTCTTCTTATATCAAATTATTATCCCTTTTTACAAACTTCTAAATGATATGGAATACTTATTTTACTTCTAAACATTAAAAACCATTACATCACATAAATCCCTATGTGTTTATAAATTCTCATTATCTAAACATTTCTAAAAACATCCCTTTATCACATATAAAAAATCCCCATTTAGATTTATATTTCATCCGTTAAAAATAAATTAGTTTTCAAACATAGTAATTATCAAAATAGATAATGAATCACTAATTATAGGAAGGTTTGTAGTAATTATTGACTTATTTGATAATATTAAAGAATAATTTCATATTTTTTGGGAAAAAATCTCTCAAGGTAACATTGTAGTATTTTTGGGTTGATTGTGTTTATTGACAAAGCAGGTTTACATGAAGAAATTGTCGAGTTCCAAAGAAGTTGTTGACAATCAATGTTGACAAAATAAATATGAAAAAGGAAAGGACAATCTGTAGGTGGTACAAAAGAGAAGTACAAGGTGGCATTGTTTTCCAGTGTTTGCCAAATTTTTGGGGTCCAGAATTTGGAGGTTGGTGAGCATCGTGAAAAGTGTATTTCCATGAAGAAAATATTTTAATATGTAAAAAGAATGAATTTCTTGAAGAAAAGATTCATGGTTTGAATTTCGCAAAGTCCAGAAGAATGGAGGCGATGATTCTTTGTGATTACGACAATCTTCACGAATGACATTGGCGGAAGCGCATCACGCCGGTGAAGGGAATTGCAAGGGAGCTTCATGGCAATGAAGGGAATTGCGAGCGAACTTTGCGGTGAAGGCATGAAGGAATTGACGGGATGATCCGCAATTATGACGAGCTCCGCGATCAGAATATTATTGTGGTGCTTCATGATTTTGAGTGAATTCCGGTGGGAACTTTGGAGCTTCACGATTTGAGATGATGTGGCGTTGACTTCACGCGAAAAGTTGGAGGGTCGGTGGAATTTCCTATAAATAGAGGTCGACCCCCTCGAGCGAAGTAGATAGTTCTCAAAGAAAATACTTTGCTCTCGTTTTGCGAAGGTGGTTCGCATAGCCAGTGTGCTTCGTGAAAGAGGAGCCTCACTGCGGCTATTGTAGCTCCGCGAAAGTTGCGTGATCCGCGTTGGCTCAGTGAGCTTCGCGAGGGAATTCGCTCTGCGACGGATTGAGCTTCGCAAGAGATATTTGCGAGAGTGCTTCGTGATAGTGCTTCTTGAAAGGGCAGGAGCTTCGCGAGGGCTTCTTTGAGCTTCGTGAAATTGGAAGCCTTGCGAAGTGGGGTGCTTTGCGAAGGTGTTCCCAATGGTAGTTTCCCAGTGTTTCAGAGTCAAAGGGGTATTCATTAGTGGATGAATTTTGTACTTCAACAGGGCGTCTATCAACAGTTGACGATGCATGCTTTCATGCAAATGAAGAGACCTATAGGTCTATAAACTGTGAGTGGATCTTCTGGAGAAGCAGTAATATCACTTTAGTTGAGAGAGAAGTGAGTTCTCAAATTGTGAGTGGTTTTAAACCATGAAGGATAGTGAGTCCACTTCAAACTTATAAACAACAGTGCGCTTATAGTGGAATTGGTACATCGTCACACTAATGGGGTATGCTCCTTGGATGTAGCCCAGTGAGGGTGAACCAAGTAAAAATCGTTGTGTCTTGTGGATGCTTTAAAGTTTTCTCATACTCTACATCAGGAAGGAGATAGAAGAGAGTTTTTTTTAACAGAAAAACAAGATAAAAAGGGGCAGTTGTTTTAATCTGTCAAACCCTAATTCACCCCCCCCCCCTCATGGTATCTAGCCTAGTGGACCTAACAATTGGTATCAATGGGAAAGTTTAATATCTGTGATTCTCTCTCAAATGGAGGTTACCAATCATAAAGGGATTCCAATCTTCGATGGGAACAATTTTCTGATATGGAATAATCGAATGCAACACTACTTCTGATCTTTGGGAATGTATGTGTTCACAACAGAAATGTATGGTATAACAGCTGACATCAAAAGTGGGGCATTATTGGATGTCGAGCGAAGATAATTAGATTCTGACGCCAAGGGAATAAATTCTTTAGGGGGAGCCATATCCAATTCTATCTATATGAAGGTGATGTCATCTAAAACATCACATGCCATGTGGGAAAAACATTTGAATATATATGAAGGAGATACAAATGTTAGAGAGGCAAAGATTCAAGTACTATGGAATAAGTATGAAGATTTGAAGATGAACCTGAATGAGTCTGTTGATGCATTCTTTGACAGGGTAAATATTGTAGTGGAAGACATGTGAGGACATGGAGAAGTTATTAAAGAAATAAAAATTGTGAAGTGCATCTTGATGAAACTTTCACCTCGGTTTAATCCAAATGTTTCGGGTTTGGAAGATAAAGACCCAAAAGAAATGACATTGGACAACCTACACAACACCCTTGTTGCATATGAAATGAGAAATGATGATAACGATGATGTGGAAAAGGGGAAATCCCAAGAGGTGGCATTCAAGGCCATAAAGAAGCTCACTATTGAAGACTCTCAGGAAGAAGAAGAGACAGATGATGTGATGTAATTCCTCTCTTCAAACCTTGAAAGAGGAAAAGTAATGTTTAAAGGGAAACTTCCACTTGCTTGTTTTAGATGTGGAAAGGTTGGACATCTTGCAGCATGGTGCCCCAAAAAGTTCCAAGAGGATGATGATGTCGATGAAATCGAAGTTCCCAAGAAGAAATCTTTAGCCTATGGGAAAGGAAAGAAAAAGTTCAAGAGAAATTTCTTTAATAAAAAGAACCTTCTGTCAAAAGAATATGACAGTTCACATGATTCAGAGGCTAAGGAGGTTGAAGAGATAGAGAACTGCAAAGACAGAGGAAAAAATGCTATGGTGGCAGTTGTCGGTAGTTCTCAAAATAAGAATGAAATCGATGCAGATAAAGAAGAAGAAGAAGAAGTTGAGGTAAGAGTTGATATGCAAGTAGAGTTAGAGGATTCTCTTGAAGAGATAGATGTTTGGAGATCCAAAACAAAGAAAGCCAACAAAGTTGTTCATGAAGCCAGACTCTACATGCAGCAGCAGGAAGAAGTGATGTCTGAGTTGATGGAAGAAATCGAGAAACTCAAGTTATCAACACCAGAGGACTGAGAATCAGTTAGTGATTATAAAATAAAACTTGAAGAATATAAAAGGGAGATTGATAGCTTGAATAACACAATGAAAGAACAAATCAAGCATGTTAAAGAACATGAAGGAGATGTTGTCAGTCTACGGAAAAAGGTTAAAGATCAAGAAAAGGTCTTGACTCATAATGAGTCATCAACAAAGAAGATCACTCAGAAAACTGAGGAGATGAAAGTGGAGAATAGTGGTTCAGCAGAAATGAAGAATCCACTTTGTTTAGATTCTAAGACTGATGAAGGGCTTGATCGAAAACAGAAATCTGTGAAATTTTTGGTCAGACCGCAAGCACCCACTCCGAGACTGAAGGTGGATCTGGGCACAAGGTAGAATCATAATATTCAGATATCCCAAAGGGAATCTAGCAGTGCAGAAGTAATACGAAGGAATGCGCCTTATATTTGGGGTTATTTTTGTTAAAAAATGGGACATTCAGAGTATGTGTGTTCCATATACAAGAGATATCGAAGGGAATAAGAACAGAGGTGGCAGACAAACATAGAAAGGTTCACTAGAACATATTTTGAAGGGCACTATTTTTGGTGCGGAGGATTCGGGCACATGGCTAGGTATTTCACTTTGACCATACAAAGGAATATGCCAACGCCAAACCCAAATTTTCACAAACACCAGATCAATGAACCAACAGGTAAGATGAAAATAGAAAATAGATTTACACCTCTGCAGGATGAAGCAGGTCCATCATACTCTGAGAAAGATCAGAAGTCACAATCCATCTCAAGTATGAGGCAAGAATATGGACCAAGAAGAGAAAGGATGAGAAGTAAAAGGTGGTGAAAATTTCCCTTAAAGCATCAGATCACTCTGGTGTATGGATCCTTGATAGTGGTTGCACATCTCACATGACAGATAATAAGGATCTTTCTACAAGAGTGAAATATGACAAAGAAGGAGTTTTCATGTTTAGAAATGATGAAGGCATTAAGATTATTAGATCAGGAAAGGACAAGTTTGGGGGAAAAGAGATGAGACGTACTGATTTATTAGTAGTCGAAGGCCTCAGTCACAATTTTCTTAGTGTTAGTCAACTATGTGACTCAAGACATTCCATAAGATTTACTAAGAAGATGTGTGTCATCAAAGGAACAGATGGGGAAGTAGTTCTACAGGGAAAAAGAACAAAGGGAAATCATTACCTGGTGAGTGGAGAATAAGATATGTGTTTTCTGTCTATAGAGGAAGAAAACATGTTGTGGCATTAACGACTTGGTCATCTTTTCCAACCATCCATGGAAGATCTGGTAATGTGTGATGCAGCAAGAGACCTACCCAAGATATTACGTGATCGTACTCACATGTACGATGCATGTCAACAAGGGAATATCATCAGAAATACGTATAAGGCAAAAGAAAATAAGTCAACAAGAGTGCTCGAACTTTTTCATGCAGATGTTTGTGGACCTATCACAACAAGAGAAATTGATGGAAAGAGGTACTATGTTCTTTTCATTGATGACTAGAGCAAAATTGAATGAGTATTAGTTATTGCACATAAGTCTGATGTGTTCAGCTACTTAAAACAATACCGAAGGGAGTGTGAAAGGATGCTTGGACCGAAAATTATAAAGATTCGTACTGACAATGGTACAGAATTCACAAACAGTCAGGTGGAAGAATATCTCGAGAAACACGGGTTAAGGCATCAAGTTTCTTCAGTAAGAACTCCCCAACAGAATATAGTGGTTGAAAGGAGAAATCGGATCATTAACAACATTTCTAGAACGATGCTAATTGAAAAGGACCTACCTGAGAAATTTTTGAAGGAATCCGTTTTAACATCGGTCTACATTTCTAACAGGGCTCTGTTGTGTCCATAGGAAGGAAAGAATCCATACGAGATGTGGTATGGAAAGAATCCAACGGTGAAATACTTATGAATATTTAGAAGTAAGTGCTTTATCCTCAACAAGGAAAAACATAGGAAATATGAGTCTCGAGGAGATGAGGGGATATTCCTTGGATACTTAGGAAAAAGAAAGGCATATAAATGCTTTAACAAAAGGCTGGAAAAAGTAGTTAAGAGAAATGATTTCACTATAGTGGAGAATGAGGAGATCATTCAAAAATGAAGTGAACAATTTCCTGATGAGAGCGATGAGGATGAAAGCAATGCCAGAGAAGCAGAAGTCGCGGATGTTGATTCTGAAGAAGATACTGATGATGATCATGAGGAAGTAAAGTCCGTATCTGCACAAAATCTAAGGAGTCGAGCTGAAATTGATAGGCAGAATATCATTGGTGATCAGTCTGCTCCGGTTCAGACTAGGATAATGAAATCACTGTAGTAGACATCTTTCCTATCTCAGGTTGAGCCGAAATACTTTGTTGATGCTGCTGAAGATGAAAACTGGATTCAAGCAATGAATGAAGAGCTAGATTTTATTGAGAAGAATCAAACATGGGAGATTGTTTCGAGGCCAGAAGATAAGAATGTCATCAAGACTAAATGGTTCTATCGCAATAAGATAAATGAAGATGGTACAGTGATTCGGAACAAATCACGACTAGTGTGCAAGGGTTACTCCCAAATCGAGGGATTAGATGTTGATGAGACGTTTGCACTGGTTGCAATGCAGGAGACAGTCAGATTATTCCTAGACATCGCAGTGCAATGGAAGTTCAAGGTGTTCCATATGGATGTCAAATCTTCATTTTTGAATGGGGTTCTAGAAGAAGAGTTGTATATTGAGCAGACAGATGGTTTTCTTATTCATGAGGATGAGAACAAGGTTTGCAGACTGAAGAAGGCATTGTATGGGTTGAAACAAGCACCAAGAGCATGGTACTGAACGCTTGATCAGTACTTGAAGAAGCTTGGTTTCCAGCGTGGGGGAGTTGATTACAATTTATATTTCAACAACAATAGTAATCAAAGGATGATGGTCTTGGTTTATGTCGATGACATAATATTCGGTGGATCAGATGAAGCTTAGTGCAGACAGTTTTCCAAATTCATGAAGAGTGAGTTTGAAATGTCAATGATTAGAGAGCTAACATTTTTCCTTGGTCTACAGGTGACACAAGGAAGGGATGAAACATTCATTTCACAATCCAAATATGCCATGGAGGTTTTGAAATGATTTGGAATGGAAAATTCCAAGGAGATGAAGACTCGGGTAGCTACCCGGATGAAATTGTCCAATGATGAGGATGGAAAGGCAGTTAATATCATAGAATATAGGAAAATCATTGGATGTTTGCTATACCTGACTGCAACAAGGCCTGACATTGTATTTGCCTCATGCCAAGAAGCGAGATATCAGAGTAATCCCAAGGAAATCCACATTCTAGAAGTTAAATGAATACTTCGGTATATCAAGGGCACAGTGGACTTCGGCTTGATGTATAATGTAAAATCTCAGTCAGAATTTTTGGGATATACTAATGCAGATTGGGCCGGTTCAACGGATGATAGGAAATCAACATCAGGAGGTGCTTTCTATCTTGGCAGACTGTGTGTTTCTTGGCTAAGAAAGAAGCAAGATTGCATTTCATTGATCACCACAGAAGGTGAGTATATTGTGTCCACTCAAGCATGCACGCAATTATTTTGGATGAAACAATAGCTTGATGATATGGGTGTTGAAATGAAGCCTTCGATCAGAATCCAGTGTTATAACTAATGTGATATAAATCTCAGAAAAAATCTAGTCCATCACTCAAGGACAAAGCACATTAAGAAAAAATATAATTTTATCAAGGAGAAGGCTGAGCAAGGAATTGTTAAGTTGGAGTATAGGCCTACAGAACTACTGGTTGAAGACATTCAGACAAAGGCCTTACCCAAGGAAGCGTTTGAAAGGCATCGACTGGCTAAGGGAGTCCAGTTGACTCCCCACACTTGAAAAAGTGTGGATGTGGGACCCCCTCTCCCCGAGGTATGATGTGTTCTTCTCTAATGTGATGATAAGTATTCTCTACTCTGTTACAGACTGCAAAGGAGGGACCTTTGGGTTCGTTGACAAAGGGGGAGAAGCTGACAAGTGGAGGCAGTGAGATAGGGGGAGCAATGAGAAAGGGGGAGAGAAAATCTGACGATGCTAGAAGTGATCGATCAAAGGCAATATATCACGATATCTAAGGATCGTGATAAAAGCATAATAGTGAGTTTGGAATGGTGATAGAAGGTTTCCAGCTATCACCAATTGGTATCAGTATGGTTTGACAATTGGTATCAATTTTACAATTGGTATCAGTTTGGAATCGACAATTTGTGTCTGTCATGAAGTGATTCATTGATGAACTTCTCATACTACTCTTGTTTCTCACGCCGAGCATTGCTCATTTGGGCTTAGAGTACGTGTTAAGTGATTCCTTGAATGCTATCAAAATTGCAAGTGGCGAATGGTGGTAGCGGCTGAAAGGAGATTCTTAGAGATATCAAAGTGCATAAAATCATTCTGAGAAGAGTTATGAAGATTTTTCAACCAACCCAAAGGGGGAGATTGTTGGGCAAGAATCCCTCAGTGTAACATTGCAGAATTTTTGGGTTGATTGTGTTTTTTGACAAAGCAGGTTTCCGTGAAGAAATTTTCGAGTCCCAAAGAAGTTGTTGGCAATCAATGTTGACAAAAGAAAGATGACAAATGAAAGGACAATTTGGAGGTGGTACAAAATATAAGTACAAGGTGGCGCTGTTTTCCAGTGTTTACCAAATTATTGGGGTCCAAAATTTGGAGGTTGGTGAGCATCGCGAAAAGTGTCTTTCCATGAAGATCATATTTTAATATTGAAAAATCATGAATTTGGTGAATAAAAGATTCATGTTTTGAATTTCACGAAGACCAGATGAATGGAGGTAGTGATTCTTTTTGATTATGACAAGCTTCGCGAACAACAGAGGTGGAAGCGCATCACGTCGGTGAAGAGAATTGCAAGGGAGCTTCATGGCAATGAAGGGAATTGGGAGCGAACTTCGTGGCGAATGCGTGAAAGAATTGACGGGATGCTCCGCGATTACGACGAGCTCTATCACGACCTGTCCTCAGGGCCTGTGCCATGATTACTCCAATCCCGCCTTCCATAGGCCAGGGGCTGGTGACTAGCACCAAGGCGTAAATCTCGGTAAAGGGAAGACATTGGCTTTGTAAAGTAAACAAGCACCACAGAGTAAGCAAGCGGAAAAATTAAACACTAAGTAAAAACAGGTACAATAGTAAGTGCGGAAAAGTAGAGGGGGCCAGAAATACAAGCCCAACTGTAAAGTACAACTGAAAGGGGAAAAACAACAACTAAAAAGTAAAGCTGCAGCGTCGAGCCGTCCTCTAGAAGTCCCACCTGAAGGGTGAGTACAGATAGCCTCCACAACTCCTTGGTCCAGCCGTCCGCTCTGAGTACACTCCGCCCAGTGGTCCACCTCCAGGTATCATCCTGCTCCGCAAGCCTCCACCACGATTAGTGATGTCCGTCTTCTGCAACCAACACAACGTAGTGCGGGCATAGCCCATGTAGGGGTGAGTATAAGCTACTCAGTAGGGACCCCGAGACCCTCGAAGGTCTCCCAGAATCCACAAAGGATAAACCACAAATGAAAGATACAATCATGAAGTAACATCTGACACTGCTTAGGTATATCCCCATACATATACCTAAGTCATCAATTCTCACTCGGCTCCAACATCCGAGCTCATGTACAACCCAGTCCACAAAGGAAAGAAAAATGTGAAATCCACACAGGATAGCTCAACACAATCCACAAAGGAAAGTAAAACGTAAATCCACACAGGATAGCACAACACAATCCACAAAGGAAAGTAAAATAGAGTTTCATCTCACACATGTATACTTCATCGAATGACGATAGAGATGATCACTGATCCATCTAAGTCGTCGGACCCACAAAGGATTGATAGGTACTAACCCCCACAATAACCCACAAAAGATCTGACACACAAAGGATCGATAGCTAACTAACCCCCGTAAAGACCCACATAGGACCTATAGGCACTGGCCCACATAGGACCGCTGAGGGCTGACCCGCACAGGATCGGACCCACACAGGATTGGTAGCACTGACCCACAAAGGATCGCTGAGTGCTGTAGTCGTCGTCGTCGAATCCACTGAGGATCTCTGCACAGTCGTCGTCGTCACAGTAGCAGTCGCAGCCAGCTCTAGGGTTCCCGCACACAACAATCTCGTTCGGGAGGGTATGCTCCATGAGCCGAGAGGCTGATACATCAACTGACACATAGTCCAGATTTGATGTATCCAGAAGTTCCGCATCGTCAACAGGAACTCAACGTCGCAGACGGCGCGTCAATCGGACGCCCGGTCTGAGAGTTATTGGCTTTTTTGTCCCAGGGGCCCTGTTGGTTTTTAAGGAAAAACCAACCCGACCAAACTCCACCTACGTCCAAACCTCGGGCAGAGTATGTCAAATTATCCGTCTCACTTAGAGGAATTCAAGAAAGTCGATGGCACGTCGTTCGGACGTCCGAAGCTCAAGATATAAGTGTTTCCGCTCCAAGGGCCCGGTTGGTTTCGTGTACGAACCAAACCAGCCGAACCCAAAGTATTCCGAAACTTTGAGTGTGATATACCGAAAATACCGTATCGATCCAAGGATCGCATCGCCGCTGACGGCGCGTCGTTCGGAGGCCCGTAGCTCCAGATACGAGTAAAATACAAAAAACGGTCTGAAGACGGGGGGTCTGGGCCCGGCCCGACCCCCCCCCCCCCATGGGTCAGCCCGAACCGGGTGGAACCGACCCGGGTCCGGGTCCGACCCGGTTCGGCGCGGCCCGGCCAGGGCGCGACCCGGCCGGTCGGTTCGGCCCGGCTCGGCTCGGCCGAGCGGCCGAGCGAGGGAGCCGCGGGGCGCTGCCCCCGTGGGATGAAGGTGTCGTGGCCCCGCGTGGGGCCGCGTTGCATCAGCGGACGCGGAAAAGCCGCATCCCATGTGTGCCAGACCCGCGCGGCCGCGACTATAGCCGCGGCGCGCCGGGGCGCCGCCGTTGGGTTCCGCATGTCACCGAAGTTGCTCCGGTGGTCCGATTTCGTTTATGTGTGCGACGTAGCTCCTCCCGGGTCTCTTACTTCAATGTGGAAAGAATGAATCACCTATGCAGCATGTTTTGTCGTCGCTCGCCAATCCGCACATCAACGAAGACCTACGGAGGGTTGTCGGGCCTTGTTTGTTTGGCCTGCACCCTCCGCGTTAGGTGATAACAATTGGGAAGAATAAAATATTCAACACATGAATAACAAGCAAGGCACAATTTTAATAGAATTAAAATTGAACTTGATTCCGGGTTCTTTTTTTTTGGAGGAAGCATCCACGGAAATATAAATTATTTCACAAACAAACCCCTACCTCGTCTTAGTCGTCGAATGTGTGTTCTTCGCGGGATTGACCATCGCGGAAGAAGAGGATCGTCGCATCGCGGAAGGGGCATCGTGTCGTCGCAGTACCCGATGTCACGTCGACGATCTCCGAGGGTTAAAGAAAACACACATATTTAATTTCACAAATTAAATCCAGGTTGAGGATAAAATCCACAAAGGAATTAAAAGATTTGAAATCTCTTACCTCAAGAAGTTGATCGAAGATTTGTCGCGGGGAAAGAAACGTCGCGGAAGAAGAGTCACAGAAGGAGAATCATCGGTGTTCTACATCGCCTTTTGTCGAAGGTCGGCATCTTCGCGTTCTTCGCGTTCTTCGCGTTCTTCGCGAAGAAAGATGAAGATCTTCTAGCTTCAGAGATTTCTCCAAATCCTCTAAACAGGACACCACTCAAAAGACAAGTGTTGGTCTTCTTTTTTTAATCGCATGCCTAAAATTGATTTCAAAGATAAGTAACGAACAAATTAATTCATAGAATTAATTGCAACGAAATAACCGCCCAATTAATAGGGGCGTTAAGAATTTAGAAAACGTGTCAGTTAACTTTCATAAAGAAGAGTTTTCACGGGGGCATTACTTAGCGGAAAAGAAACGGTGGGGCTCGTGCGGGCCCTGTAACACCCCGAGATTTTATGAAAAATATTCTTTTAATTTTATTAATTTCTTGTGCTACACCAAGATTACCTTGCGCTATACGCAACACCGTATTAGCTTACAGTATACGCAACACTATTCTTGGATCGTGTTACACACAATTTTGATAATAGTTATTCTACGCAACATTGAGTATATATATATATATATATATATTCAATGTATAAATGAAATATGGTTGGATTCTGTTATACGAAACAATGAAGGATTCTTGCATAGCACGCAACCCTGACTTGGCTTGCATTACACGCAATCACGACCTTCCTCGATAGTGTGTGTTGTACGCAATACTGGGTTTTACTAAACAACGATATATTATTATAATATTGTTATGAACTAGCCGTTATCAATAGTGTTAACTAAATTTTGAATTTTATAACATTATTATTCATCTTACACATTTCTATAACATGGTATAAGAACAAAATAAATTTTTCATGTAAAATAAGTATTTTTCAAAAAATGCAGTTTTGCCGCCTTTTGATGGAGCACCCACATTAAATCTAGTTTTTTACATGTTTATAAGTTCAATTTGACAAAATAAAATTCTTATTTTGAATCAGGATATAAAAATTTACATTAGATAATGTTTTGATATTTTTCCGATAACTTTCATATTTTAATGAATAGTAAAAACACGCTATATTTTAATTAAAAACAACTTTTTTCATCGTAATATATTATGTTGTTAAATTATAATATTTAATGGTTTTAAAGTATAAATATAATATATTTTATCCATTTAATATAATGTATGTCATTAGCATTGATTTTACCTTGAATTCGTAGGTTAAATCAATTCAATCTTTTGCAATGTTTTAAAGAAAAACCTGTTTTCTTTCGACAACGGGATTAATTTTAATTTAATTTCTGCAACTTTTGTGTATTGTATTTGGAAAAATGGATTCCATATTTGGAATCATTGGATCCAAATTATGTTAATAAGCTACTTTTTATTTTTGGGAATTATGAATAGTAACTACGGTAAATTTTATTTACCATAGTTAAAGGTAAATCAGGTAATTAAGGGTAAATATAATATTTTAAAATTACCCTAACAAATTTCAAAATTCTATTGGATAACTAAAAGTCGACCCATATCACCTAATAGTCAGATTAGATTCATTTAATTAAATTTTGTCAATGAAAATAATTTAATTATTATTAAAACCAAAGAATGTGACAACATGTCACTTTCTTAAATCTTATAAGTATAATAATTTTAATCTAGAGATAAACTTCATGAAACTTCGAACATGAATAGTATCTAGAAATCTAATACAATTATCTACATCATAGGAATTTATTTAGAATTTTTAGGGATTAAATAATTATCATTTATTATGACACAAAGATGATGTAGTAATTGTCTTATTAATGAAATATTTACATAATTGATGTTATAAATGCCCAAATAAATGTATTTTGAGACTTTTTAGGACATACACTAATTTCATAGGTTAATATGACATGTTATTGTTGATTTAATTAACTTGTTTTGAACGTATCATTCTGTTATGAATTTCATAAAAATCATGTACCAAATAGTGTCAAAATTGACATAAATTAGTGTTTAAAACAAATATTATATTATTAATTGTTATTTTATTCATAAAAATCTAAGGTTCGGCCAAATGACTTAGATAAGATTATATATATTAATAATAAACAACTTGGGGTTCGTTTGTCTTGATATAGTAAGTTTATTAACCATATAGTGTAAGAAAACAAAAAGACACGGTAAAAGTTAAATTATTTAACTTAGAGTTAAATCTAATTGATAAGGTTAAAATAATAACCTAAACTTGTCTAAATCCTATTTTATGAGAGGATTTCGACCCATCCCCACTTTATCTTCAAAATAAGACCCTTTGGAACCATTATAAACCGAATTTTACCTTAATATAAAATAATATTTTGAGATTTTCCTAAGGTGCCCCTCTCCTCCCTTATAAAAGGGCACCTCATCCCTCTCCTCCTCACACAAATTTGAGCATTAAAGCTCGTCCAACCCCTGCCAAAATCACTTCTCCACTTCCCTAGTATCATCCTAGAGGTCCTGGTCTTCTTCAAAGTCCATCCATAGTTCTTTAAGTGGAGGTTAATAAAAGGTGCGTCAAAAAGAGGTAATATCCATTACCGATCTTTTTCAATTTCTTTCTTCTTCAACTTATTCTTCTTTAGTTGTTTCATGATAAAGTAATAACATAACTATTTCTTATATACTGATATTTTATTATAAATATGAAACAACTCTAATTAACCTTCTATCCATCCTACGGAAAAAGGAAATCACCGCGCGTGCGTACGTACGGAATACCGCCTCCACGCCGTGGTGTAATCTATTTTCCACCACCACCTTAATTGGATGGGTATAATGGTGTAATGAGTAACTATATATGATTATTATAAAGTTATATTGATACTGAAATAGTATACATACACTTCAACACAAGTTCACGATCATGAGAACGATGTCATCGCTCGTGCGTACGTATGGACTACCGTCTCCATGATGCGATGAGATTCATTCTCCACATTAACCATTCATGAATGATTATAAAGTTTATATAATGAATAATAATGATATATATAACATGTTAAATCTACTGGATTTATGTATATATATATATGTATGTCATCTACTTACTTCATTCAAGACAATAAGGAAAGGAAAACAGCGTTCATGCGTACGTACGGACTACCGTCTCCATGAACGGTGTGTTTCATTTAATTTATCTATCTATTATATATATATATATATACTGAATATATATGATATATAAATCATGTTTTATATTCTGGAAGTAAGTAAATAATGATATAAGTAATAATAATGTGAAGAACAATAAGTCCAAACACCTACGATAAATGAAACGATTTTACACAAAACGCTTCTTTAACATGGAATTTACAAAAGAACGGGTAATATAAAGTCATAAGTGAACCATATATAATATCATAACAATGAATATGATTATGTAATAAGTTAATGACATTATTTAAATCATTATACAGGAGGTTCGGATACGTACAAAGCATATCGGACATAAGGTAAGGGAAAATATCACAATCTCATTTTATCCGAGATTGTTTATACATTGGTATTTACTGGGATGTATTTTATCATCCAAATCCATGTTTCCTAAATATGTAATATTGTTTCCATCCACCTAATATTTTTTAAATCCAATTTTACCCTTCGTTGAGTGTTTAGTAAAAGATATGAAAGGAATCTTTTGTCGTTTTTCATACGAGGTACTTTTTGACTTTTCCTACAAAAGTACGAAGAATGTTTTTTTTAACTTATACGACATGAATGGATTTTTAAGACATTATTTCCAAGAAGAATCCTTTACAACTTTTCAAGTTTATTTTTAATTAACTTCTTTTAGTTTAAAATTGTATGATATATTAAGAAAGGAAAAGTGTTTTTGAAGTAGAAAGGATATTTTCCCCAAGAATGAAGTTCAAGTGTTTTATCAAAATTATTTTCCATCTAAGATAATAAAGGGTTCTGTTTTTATCCCTATTATTACATTGATTTGATTATTTTGTGATGGAATTATTTTTATGAATTCCTTTATCTTATATGAATTGTTTTATGATGTCATGATGTTTAAGATTCTCATTTTTATTACATGGGTTATGCTATGATGTATGGTTTATGATTTTGTGGCACACATAAGAATGGTATAATTATGAGATGGGTGGGACCTATATCTCCCTCAATGCATTGGGTAAAGATTTTATATCTCATGAGATAGACATGGCTGGAATGGTAGGTTATATCGGTTCAGTGAAACAGGACTGAAACGAGGGTGACTAGGTTCAAAAATGGACTTTGTCCACTAAGATAGTCTTGGAAATGATTCGTGACTAATAAGATAAGATTCTCTATGATTATGTGTGTATGCCACAAAGTTTCATGTTTTATGTTATGATTATTGGGATTTCATTTCACTACTATGATATATCCCAGGTTATGAAATTATTCTCTCTTTTGCAGGTTATGGTTTCCAAAATGTTATGTTCTTATGAATATGATGTGATTGATATTTCTTTTGTTTACCCTTACTGAGCATTTGAGCTCAACCTTTTATGTTTTCTTTTCCCCAGGATATAAATAAAGGTTTTAGGTAAGAAAAAAAGGGAATATCTTTATGGGAGATGTTGAAGATCTTTCACCATGATTAGAAGATTACGTTCCGAGTTTCCAAAGACACTGAACTATTACGGTCCTTGTGTGTGTGTTTTTGTTATGTAATAAGTATTCCGCAAAAGTCTTGTAATGTCCTTGTATGTTAAGATTTGGGTCTCTACAGTTGGTATCAAAGGAAAGGTTTAGTCAATCTTTGGAAACTAGGATGTGAGAACGTTAGTGAGATCCCTAGAGATATTTCTAAGTTATTTCTAGGGATGTCCCTAAGGATAAGTATACGTATAGGATATAGTCCTAGAACTATGGTAAGGATATTAGAATTTAACCTAATATGTTAGATATTGAAGTTACTCCCCCTTTATTATGATTTTTTCCTCTAACACTA
Source organism: Viscum album (assembly GCA_963277665.1). Classification (NCBI taxonomy): domain Eukaryota; kingdom Viridiplantae; phylum Streptophyta; class Magnoliopsida; order Santalales; family Viscaceae; genus Viscum; species Viscum album. The sequence continues at coordinate 605,616,096 of OY728129.1, read as the reverse complement.
TTCTTTTTGGGTTTTAGAAAATGGCTGGAAACAAGATGATTCACAATAATGGAGGATATTATGGAGAATGGAATAATATTCTTCATGACAAACCAAATGAAATGGGATTTGGAAGTCTAACCATAATTATTATGCCGAATCAGCAATCTCATAATATGATCAATAAACTAAAATTTGGTAAGTTTCCTGACTCGGCTAATAATAGAAATATGGAGTTTCATGATGATCATAGAGGAAAGAAAGTTCAATTTACCCTACGTAAATCATGTGGGAAGAGGCATCAAGGAGAATGTTTCAAAGGAACTGGAAGATGATTTGGGTGTGGAAAATAAGGACACAAATCCAGTAAGTGCAAAGGAAAAGGTTCGGTTAACACCAAGGATGAGGATAATGGTATTGCTATGATATCAACAATGGTTAAATGTTTTAAATGTGGAATGTATGGGCATTATGCAAACCAATTCCCTAAGGTAAAGTCTCATGAAGAGAATCAGTATGGTCGTATGGGTAGTATTTATGTTGATGATGACAAAGAGACTACAAATGATATATGAGATGAAAGAATTGTTGAAGCTCGGTCAGTGGTTTAAGAATGTAGTGGAAGGATTACATGTTTATCATGTGTAATGTTGTATAAGTAATCTCATGGTTCCATGGAATAAAGAGACATCTAAGGATTGTTACACTGTTGTCTTTCCTTGAGTTTTGAAAGTGTATGATTAATGGTACCAGTATCCATGAAAGATTATTCAGATATTTTTGGAATGTAGATGACATGTGCATAATGAAGGGATAAGGAGAAAATTAAATGTTTGATAGTATTCATGAGCTCATGACTGATATAAGGAAATAGTTATATCATGGTTTGAGTATATAGAATTTTGGGTTTTTGGTATTTGGAATGCGTTAACTTTTGACAGCACTCATGTTTTTACTAAGATTCAATGGGTATTAATTTTTCAAGAGATTACATGATTAGGGTATTCACATGACTGGAATGTGACGAACAAGATATATGAGGGACAAATGATGTCATTCACGTGATCATTTTCTCTATACTATGAGCTTGGACCGAAGTATTTTGGATAAGCCTAAATATTGGAATGGATTATGTTGGACATAAGTTAGAATTGTTTAAGGATAGAACCTTTTTTCGATATTATTGATGGGATGATATAGTAATGTAGTTTTAGAAAAAGGACAACCTGCAGGACGGGCGACAACCCAACGCGTCGGACAAGGCTGTGGGAATCGAACCCACAACCGAAGTGCGACTGACATGTATCGCCTACCACTGGCCAACAGGAAGTCCCTGGTTAGTATAAACTTGTTTTATTTTATTAAGCGGTATGATATATGAAGTATAAGTTCATTTTTGGAACCATATACGACTAATCTAACCATAAGATGGACTTATAACTTTTTCTAACCTTTTGTTTGAAAGAGATGGAATGACTCATCATTCTATCACATGATCTGCTAACACATCACGAATAACAAATTCAACTTCATTTCTTTAAGGGATGAAGTGGAAATTGTTCAATTCACGAATAATAGTGAGATTGTACCAAAATCATGCAAGTATTTTTTTAATTCATCAACTTTAGGGATATGATCTTGAAAACCAAAAATGTTTTCCTAGTTCCCTTATATCCGATTAATCAGATGGTACATTAGATCATCACAAATCAATAGCTTTGTGATTGTTGGATTTTTCATAGCCATGTTCTCTACCACTCTCCATCAGAACTTGATGGTTAGATTTTTTCATCCATATCCATATTTTCACCTATGTTCTCCTACCCCGTGATGAGTTAATTTGGGTAACCGTTACATTTCACACTTTAGTTTTTAAAAGCCATGTTTTGGTATTCCTTTTTACGATGTGGGTTTAAATTAAACAAACTTTCGAGTAGTAAACCATTTATAACCCCGACGAATTTCGAGGGAGAAATTCATTTTAAGGGGGGTAGAATGTAACACCCTGAGATTTTATGAAAAATATTCTTTTAATTTTATTAATGTCTTTTGCTACACCAAGATTACCTTGCGCTATACGCAACACCGTATTAGCTTGCAATATACGCAACACTATTCTTGGATCGTGTTACACACAATTTTGATAATAGTTATTCTACGCAACATTGAGTATATATATATATATATATATATATATTCAATGTATAAATGAAATATGGTTGGATTCTGTTATACGAAACAACGAAGGATTCTTGCACAACACGCAACCCTGACTTGGCTTGCATTACACGCAATCGCGACCTTCCTCGATAGAGTGTGTTGTACGCAATACTCGGTTTTACTAAACAACGATATATTTTTATAATATTGTTATGAACTAGCTGTTATGAATAGTGTTAACTAAATTTTGAATTTTATAACATTATTATTCATCTTACACATTTCTAGAACATGGTATAAGAACAAAATAAATGTTTCGGGTAAAATATGTATTTTTCAAAAAAATCAGTTTTGTCGCCTTTTGATGGCGCACCCACTTTAAATCCTGTTTTTGACATGTTTATAAGTTCAATTTGACAAAATAAAATTCTTCTTCTGAATCAGGATATAAAAATTTACCTTAGATAAAGTTTTGATATTTTTCCGATAACTTTCATATTTTAATGAATAGTAAAAACACGCAATATTTTAATTAAAAACTACTTTTTTCATCGTAATATCTTATGTGGTAAAATTATAATATTGAATGGTTTTAAAGTATAAATAGAATATATTTTTACCATTTAATATAATGTATGTCATTAGCATTTATTTTACCTTGAATTCATATGTTAAATCAATTCAATCTTTTGCAATGTTTTAAAGAAAAACCCGTATTCTTTCGACAACGGGATTAATTTTAATTTAATTTCTGAAACTTTTGTGTATTGAATTTGGAAAAATGGATTCCATATTTGGAATCAGTGGATCCCAATTATGTTAAGAAGCTAATTTTTATTTTTGAGAATTATGAATAGTAACTACGGTAAATTTTATTTACCATAGTTAAAGGTAAATCGGGTAATTAAGGGTAAATATAATATTTTAAAATTACCCTAAAAAATGTAAAAATCCAATTGGATGACTATAGGTCGACCCATATCACCTAAGGGTCGGATTAGATTCATTTAATTAAATTTTTTCAATGAAAATAATTTAATTATTATTAAAACCAAAGAATGTGACAACATATCACTATCATAAATCTTATAAGTATAATAATTTTAATCTAGTGATAAACTTCATGAAACTTAGAACATGAATAGTCTCCGGAAATCTAATACAATTATCTACATCATAGGAATTTATTTAGAATTTTTAGGGATTAAATAAGTATCATTTATTATGACACAAAGATGATGTAGTAATTGTCTTATTAATGAAATATTGACATAATTGATGTTATAAATGCCCAAATAAATATAATTTGAGACTTTTTATGACTTAAAATAATTTTCTAGGTTAATATGACATGTTAAAGTTGATTTAAGTAACTTGGTTCGAACCTATCATTCTGTTATGAATTTCATTAAAATCATGTACCAAATAGTGTCAAAATTGACATAAATTAGTTTTTAAAAAAAATATTATATTATTAATTGTTATTTTATTCCTAAAAATATAAGGTTCAGTAAAATGACTTATATAAGATTATATATATTAATAATAAACAACTTGGGGTTCTTTTGGTTTGATATAGTAAGTTTATTTACCATATAGTGTAAGAAAACAAAAAGACACGGTAAAAGTTAAATTATTTAACTTAGAGTTAAATCTAATTGATAAGGTTAAAATAATAACCTAAACTCGTCTAAATCCTATTGGATGAGAGTATTTAGACCCATACCCACTTTATCTTTGAAATAAGACCCTTTGGAACCATTATAAACTGAATTTGACCTTAATATAAAATAATATTTTGAGATTTTCCTATGGTGCCCCTCTCCTCCCTTATAAAAGGGAACCTCTTCCCTCTCCTCCTCACACCAATTTGAGCATTCAAGCTCGGCCAACCCCTGACAAAATATCTTCTCCACTTCCCTAGTATCATCCTAGAGGTCCTGGTCTTCTTCAAAGACCATCCTTAGTTCTTTAAGTGGAGGTTAAGAAAAGGCGCGTCAAAAAGAGGTAATATCCATTACCGATGTTTTTCAATTTATTTCTTCTTCAAATTCTTCTTATTTAGTTGTTTCATGATAAAGTAATAACATAAGTATTTATTATATACTGATATGTTATTATAAATATGAAACAACTCTAATTAACCTTCTATCCATCCTACGGAAAAAGGAAATCACCGCGCGTGCGTACGTATGGAATACCGTCTCCACGCCGTGGTGTAATCTATTTTCTGCCACCATCTTAATTGGATGGGTATAATGGTGTAATGAGTAACTATATATAATTATTATAAAGTGATATTGATACTGAAATATTATACATACACTTCAACAGAATTTCACGATCATGAGAACGATGTCATCGCTCGTGCGTACGTACGAACTACCGTCTCCATGAAGCGATGAGATTCATTCTCCACATTAACCATTCATGAATGATTATAAAGTATATATAATAAATATTAATGAAATATATTACATGTTAAATCTACTGGATTTATGTATATATATATATGTGTGTCATCTACTTACTTCCATTCAAGACAATAAGGAAAGGAAAACAGCGTTCATGCGTACGTACGGACTACCGTCTCCATGAACGGTGTGTTTCATTTCATTTATCTATCTATTATATATATATACTGAATATATATGATATATAAATCATGTTTTATTTTCTGCAAGTAAGTAAATCATGATATATGTAATAATAATGTCAAAAATAACAAGTCCAAACACCTACGATAAATGAAACGATTTTACCCAAAATGATTCTTTAACATGGAATTTACAAAATAAAGGGTAATATAAAGTCATAAGTGAACCATATGTGATATCATAACAATGAATATGATTCTGTAATAAGTTATTGATATTATTTAAATCATTATACAGGAGGTTCGGATATGTACAAAGCATATCGGACATAAGGTAAGGGGAAATATCACAATCTCATTTTATCCAAGATTGTTTATACTTTGGTATTTACTGGGGTGTATTTTATCATCCACATCCATGTTTCCTCAATATGTAATATTGTTTCCATCCACCTACTATCGTTTAAATCCAATTTTACCCTTCGGTGAGTTTTTAGTAAAATATATGAAAGGAATCTTTTGTCGTTTTTCATGCGAGGTACTTTTTGACTTTTCCGACAAAAGTACGAAGAATGTTTTTTTAACTTATACGACATGAATGGATTTTTAAAACATTATTTCCAAGAAGCATCCTTTACAAGGTTTCATGTTTATTTTTAATCAACTTCTTTTAGTTTAAAATTTCATGACATATTAAGAAAGGAAAAGTTTTTTTGAAGTTGAAAGGATATTTTCCTCAAGAATGAAGTTCAAGTGTTTTATCAAAATTATTTTCCATCTAAGATAATAAAGGGTTCTGTTTTTATAACTATTATTACATTGATTTGATTAAGTTGTGATGGAATTATTTTTATGAATTCCTTTATCTTATATGAATTGTTTTATGATGTCATGATGTTTAAGATTCCCATTTTTATTACATGGGTTATGCTATGATGTATGGTTTATGATTTTGTGGCACACAAAAGAATGGTATCATTATGAGATGGGTGGGACCTATATCTCCCTCCAATGCATTGGTTAAAGATTTTATATCTCATGAGATAGACATGGATGGAATGGTAGGTTATACCGGTTTAGTGAAACAGGACTGAAACGAGGGTGACTCGGTTCAGAAATGGACTTTGTCCACTAAGATAGTCTTGGCAATGAGTCTTGACTAATAAGATATGATTCTCTATGATTATGTGTGTATGCCACAAAGTTTCATGTTTTAAGTAATGATTATTGGGATTTCATTTCACTACTATGATTTATCCCATGTTATGAAATTGTGCTCTCTTTTGCAGGTTAAGATTTCCAAAATGTTATGTTCTTATGAATATGATGTGATTGATATTTCTTTTGTTTACCCTTACTGAGCATTCGAGCTCACCCATTTATGTTTTCTTTTCCCCAGGATATAAAGAAAGGTTTTAGGTAAGAAAAAAAAGGGAAGATCTTTATGGGAGATGTTGAAGATATTTCACCATGATTAGAAGATTACGTTCCGAGTTTCCAAAGACACTAAACTATTACGGTCCTTGTGTGTGTGTTTTTGTTATGTAATAATTATTCCGCAAAAGTAATGTAATGTCCTTGTACGTTAAGCTTCGGGTCTCTACAGGCCCCACTCACAAATGTCCTACAAAGAGGATAGGATATTTTTGGATAGCACCCTATCTGCATCAACTCAGCTTATGCAGCTTTAAGTGGCTTTCATGTGGCTTTAAGTGAAATAAAATAAAGTTTGTCGTACAAATTATTTTATTTCTTAACTTTAAGCCCAAAAATTAAAAACCACACCCGAGCAAACGCAACTCCGGAAGAGGCATTTCTAAGCAAATATCGGCACTGTGATTCCATCGGTGCCCTTAGAATTCCATTCCGAGCACCAGTTCAAAAGATAGAAAAACATGCTCGTCCGTTCACTGATTGTACCCAAGCCAAACTTCGGAAAATGATTCCGGGCACACCGGGCCTCGGAATCAGGTGCCGTCAGAATTGTGTTCATGTAAAAAACCAAAGAAAATTAAGAAAAAAATTTCCTTGAATTTTTCGGGTCTTTACATCACTCCCACCTCAGGGATTTACGTCCCCATAAAGATACATCATAAAATAGGAAATCAAATGTGGGTACTGAGCACGCATCTGAGCCTCCCACTCCCAAGTTCTCTCCTGGAGGTTCCCGTGCTGCCATCTGATGTGTACAAGAGGAATAGATCGTCCATGTAGGACCTGCTCCTATCGATCCTCGATCTCCACCGGGACCTCCGCAAAAGTCTCCCCACCATCCACGTCTAGCTCCCCATGGTCAATGACATGCGTCGGGTCGTGCACGTATCTCCTCAGCTAGGATACGTGGAAGACGTCGTTCACCCGGTGCAACTGTGGTGTTAGAGCCAGGCGGTAAGCCACCTCGCCAATACTGATGAGGACCTGGAATGGTCCGGTGAAGCGTGGAGACAACTTGCCACCTCGTCCAAATCTCTGTAATCCACGTCGAGGTGAGACACGCAAGAAGACGTGGTCGCCATCCTTGAACTCTAGTGGCCTCTGCCTCCTGTCAGCGTAAGACTTATGTCGGCTCTAAGCTGTCCTCATCCGCTCCTGGATGACCTGGACCTTCTCTGTTGTGGCCCGGACCATCTCTGGTCCCACAAGTGCTGACTCCCCAGGGTCTGTCCATCACAAAGGAGATCTGCAAGGTCTATCGTACAACGCCTCATATGGTGCCATCCCGGTGGTGGAGTGGTATTTTTTGTTGTACGCGAACTCCACCAAGGGTAGGTGGTCCTCCCAGCTGCGACCAAAGTCGAGGACACATGCATGGAGCATGTCCTCAAGAGTCTGAATGGTCCTATCCGTCTGACCATCCGTCTGAGGGTGAAAGGCGGTGCTCTGACGTAGCTGTGTCCCGAACGCCTCCTGGAAACCCTTCCAAAGCCGGGAAGTAAAGCGATCATCTCGATCGGAGACGATAGATGATGGAACACCATGAAGCCGTACAATCTTCTGAACGTAGAGACACCCCAAGCTCTCCACTAAGCCCTTCTCTCTAATGGGTAAGAAGTGATCTGACTTGGTGAGTCGGTCGACAATCACCCAGATGGAGTTGTGACCTTTGGAAGTGCGTGGAAGTCCAGTCACGAAGTCCATATATATATCGTCCCACTTCCACTCCGGGACCTCCAAGGGCAGTACCAAGCCTGCTGGTACCTGATGCTCTGCATTCACCTGCTGGCAGGTGAGGCATCGAGAAACGAACTCTGCCACAACCTTCTTCATGCCTAGCCACCAGGGCGGTCATCTGAGATCCGGGTAAATATTCCCCACTCCAGGATGTACCGCCAATGGAGAAGTGTGAAACTCTCTCAGAACCTCCTCTCATAAAGCAACTGGTACCATGGTATGTCCTCTAAAAAGGATGTCGTGCTCTGCCCCCAAGGAGAATCCATCAGGTGCTTGTCCTGAGGATATTTGTGCACGCCGCGTCTCACAGTCAGCGTCCCCACGCTGTGCCTCTCTCACCCGCTGAAGTAGTGGAGGAGAGACTGTGAGAGACTGAAGGAAGGCTTCTCCATCCCTATCCATGAATGATATCTGCAAAGCGTCTAGCTGCTCTGTCGCCTCCTCAAGTAGCTAAATGCTCGTCCTCCTGCTGAGAGCATCGGCTACCACGTTCTCCTTCCCAGGAGTATAGACTATCTCAAAGTCATAGTCCTGGAGGAACTCGAGTCATCGCCGCTATCTCAGGTTCAGGTCCTTCTGCGAGAAGATGTACCTGAGACTCTGATGGTCAGAAAATACTATAAAGCACTCGCCCATCAGGTAGTGTCGCCATGTCTTCAGAGCGAAGACCACTACTGCTAACTCCAGGTCATGGGTAGCGTAGTTCTGCTCATGCGGCCTCAACTGACGTGATCCATAGGCGATCACTGCCCGCTCCTACATCAGGACACACCCGAGTCCGGTCCCTGATGCATCGCAATAGACTACGTACCCTACTCCCTCCTTAGGCAAACTCAAGATAGGTGCGCTGGTCAATCTCTGTCTTAGCTCCTGAAATCTCTGATGACATCTGTCTGACCACACAAAGGGTTTCCCCTTCTTCGTAAGAGCTGAGAGTGGTGTCGCAATTCTGGAGAAGTCTGGCACAAATCTCTGATAGTATCCAGCTAGTCCCACGAAACTCTGCACCTCCGTCACACTCCTGGGTGGCTCCCAAGCTAGCATTTCCTCGATCTTTGCAGAATCCACTACAACTCCCACCTCAGAGAAGACGTGCCCCATGAAATGGACCTCACGTATCGAGAACTGACACTTCGAGAGTTTTCCATAAATCTGATGCTCTCGAAGTGCGTCTAGTACAACCCGCAAGTGATAGGCGTGCCCCTCCTCAGTTGTCAAGTATATCAAAATTTCGTCGATGAAGACCACGACAAATCGATCGAGGTATGGCTGAAAGATCCTATTCATGAGGCCCATGAACACTGCTGGAGAATTGGTTACGCCGAATGGCATAACCAAGAACTCATAGTGGCCATACCGACATCTGAAGGCCGTCTTCGACACGCCCTCATCTCTAACTCTGAGCTGATGATAGCCTGACATGAGGTCTATCTTTGAGAAACATCGTGCTCCCTTGAGCTAATTGAAGAAGTCATCAATCCTCGGTAGCGGATACTTGTTCCTCACTGTCACCTAGTTCAGGCGACGATAATCGACACAAAGTCGCAAGCTCTCGTCTGCCTTCTTGGCGAACAATATCAGGGAAGCCCAAGGTGAAACACTGGGTCAGATGAAACCCTTGCCCTGCAAGTCCTCCAACTGTACCCGTAGCTCTCGAAGCTCAGCGAGGGCCATCCGATATGATGGAGTGGATATCGGGGATGTACCAGGGTACAAATCAATATGAAATTCTACCTCTCTGCGGGGAGGTATCCCTGGAACGTCATCGGGAAAGACGTCCACGTACTGATCCACCACTGCAGGAAAACTAGGACTTCGCGTGTCAACTGCTCCTAGGATGAGGCTAGCCAACTGATGAGTGATGGGCTGTCCTCTCCTCTGCGGAAGTCCATCCTGTGCTGTGAAGGCTCCCTTCTCGCCGGAGAAGGTGAACCTACTCCAGTCGGTGCGTACACATCGCACCTTGTGCCTAATACAGTCAATATGTGCATGGACTGTAGATAACCAATCCATGCCCAAGATGACGTCGTAAGGCCTCGACGCTGCTACAAGAAGATCCCAGCTGAAGCTCTTGCCTCCTAGAGTATGCTCACACTGCAGGCACCAATGCGTAATCGTTGATTCTGCTCCCGTAGGAGTCTCTAGCCATAAGGATCGAGCCAACGGCTCTGTCGGAATCTCTGAGCTCTGAACAAGGGTAGCAACTATAAAAGAGTGACTCACTCCTGTGTCTATAAGAACTGCATAAAGGGTGGAATAAACACAGATAGTACCTCTAATCATCTCTGGCGCGCCGTGGTCGTAGGCCTCCGCTGCCTAGAGTTGTACCTGTCTCTGCCCGCCAGCTCTCTGTGGCTGGGGTGGACCTCCCAGTGGTGGTGGTGGTATAGCCTCAAAGCGTCGTCCACCACCTGCTTCTCTCCCAGATCCTCTGCCTCATCCTCCTGCTCCCTACGGACCGCCACAGTCGACCCTCTGCCTCTGCCTGGGTGGCCCCTCAACTGTCTGTTGCTCCTCGACATGGTGGGTCAGGCAGTCACGAGCCATGTGACCCTGCCCGCTGCATGTGTAGCACTTCCTGCCTCTCGAAAGACTGGCTACGCGCTGTGTGCCCTGCACTGCTAAGCCAATGTCCTGAGGTCGTCTGCGTGAGGGTCTGGTCTGCCTGGACCCCTGAGTCATCAGTCGACTGCCTGCTGCGGAAGACTCTGCTACGTGCCACCCCGAGGTTGCTCTCACCGCTGGATAAGTCTCAGCAAGAAAGCTCTCGATCAAGAGGGCTCGCTCCAGTACTCATGCATGGGTCGGGATGCTGAGGGAGATCAGATATGCCCTGATCTCATGTCTCAATCCCTACTCAAAGGTCCGGGCCTAGAAGAACAGGTCTCGTACCATGTCTGTCGAGTAGCGCGAGAGATCGGTGAATCTCGCCGAGTACTGGGCGACCGTCAAGCTGCCATGCCGCAGCTGAAGAATCTCCTGGATGTGCACCGCATGGAGGGTGGCCGGGACGAACTCTGAGCAGAAAAGGATCTCAAAGTCCGTCCAGAGAAGAGATGCATCATGGTGCACATGGAGCATCAAGCTCCACCATCGGCCCACTGCTGCGTGCTGTAGGCTCGCTGCGAGGATCACCATGAGGTCTGCTGGTGTCCTCACTAACCTGAAAACTCTCACCACTACCTCCTGCCAGTCCTCGGCTGCCTGGGGGTCCGTCTCCCTGCAGAACCTGGGTAGTCGCTGGCGCTGGAACTCATGCAGTGCACTGAGGTGACGTGCATCGTCAGCAGCTGGTGCTGGAAGCATCAGTGGCTCGGCGGGTAGAGGTACTGCCGGTGCTTCTACTGTCAAAGGGCCCTATACCGAGGCCTCGTCGCTCGGCGGGCTATCGTCACGTACGACTATCGGAACCCTAGGTGGCTGCCATCGCGGGGCCATCCTGAAAAGGAAACAGGTGCGCCACGGTCAGAACAGTATACCTTGTGAGCTGACATAAAGTAATCACAAATAAAACTTGAAACACACATGCAATCAATGTTTCCGTGCATTAAGTCGGAAATCAGAAGTCAGGGTCCTGGTGTATGGATATGTCAGCCGCCGCACCAACACTGGACTCCCTGGACTGATAACCACACTCAATATGATAAACACTATTGCTTCACATAGAAGAAAGATCAGAGTCTGCGGTAGAACCGAACTCCTCTGATACGAATTTGTTAGGACCCGTCCTCGGGGCCCGTGTCGTGACTACCCCAAGCCCGCCTTCCATAGGCCAGGGGCTGGCGACTAGCACCAAGGCGTAAATCCCGGTAAAGGGATGGCATTTCCTATGTAATGTAAACAAGCACCATAGAGTAAGCAAGTAGAAAAAGTAAACACTAAGTAAAAACTGGTACAACAGTAAGTGCGGAAAAGTAGAGGGGGCCGGAAATACAAGCCCAACTGTAAAGTACAACTGAAAGGGCAAAAACAGCAACTGAAAAGTAAATCTGCAGCGTCGAGCCGTCCTATGGAAGTCCCACCTGAAGGGTGAGTACAGATAGCCTCCACAACTCCCCGGTCCAGCCGTCCGCTCCGAGTACACTCCGCCCGGTGGTCCACCTCCAGGTACCGTCCTGCTCCGCAAGCCTCCACCACGATCAGTGTTGTCCGTCGTCTGCAACCAACACAACGTAGTGCGGGAATAGCCCGTTCAGGGGTGAGTATAAGATACTCAGTAGGGACCCCGAGACCCCCGAAGGTCTCCCAGAATCCACAAAGGATAAACCACAAAGGAAAGATACAATCATGAAGTAACATCTGACACCGCTTAGGTATATGCCCATACATATACCTAAGTCATCAATTCTTGCTCGGCTCCAACATCTGAGCTCAAATACAACCTAGTCCACACAGGAAATAAAAACGTGAAATCCACACAGGATAGTTCAACACAATCCACAAAAGAAAGTAAAACGTAAATCCACACAGGATAGCACAACACAATCCACAAAGGAAAGTAAAACAGAGATTCAGCTCACACAGGTATACTTCTTCAAATGACGATAGAGATGATCACTGATCTATCTAATTCGTCGGACCCACAAAGGATCGATAGGTACTAACCCCCGCAATGACCCACAAAGGATCTGACCCACAAAGGATCGATAGTTAACTAACCCCCGCAAAGACCCACACAGGATCGGGCCCACACAGGACCTGTAGGTGCTGGCCCACACAGGACTGCTGACCGCTGACCCAAACAAGATCGGACCCACACAGGATCAGTATAACTGACCCACAAAAGATTGCTGAGTGTTGTAGTCGTCGCCGTCGAATCCACTGAGGATCGCTGCACAATCGTCATCGTCACAGTAGCAGTCGCAGCCAGCTCTAGGGTTCCTGCACATAGCAAGCTCATTCGGGATGGTCCGCTCCACGAGCCGAGAGGCTGATACATCACCTGACACATATTCCAGAGTTGATGTATCCAAAAGTTCCGTATCGTAAACAGGAACTCAACGTCGCAGACGGCGCGTCAATCGGACGCCCGGTCTGAGTGTTATTCGCTTTTTCGTCCCAGGGGCCCGGTTGGTTTTTAAGGCAAAACCAACCCGACCGAACTCCACCTGCGTCCAAACCTCAGGCGGAGTATGCCAAAAGATCCGTCTCACTTAGAGGAATTCAACAAAGTCGACGGCACGTCGTTCGGACGTTCGAAGCTCAAGATATGAGCGTTTCTGCTCCAAGGGCCCGGTTGGTTTCGGGTACGAACCAACTCGGCCGAACCCAATGTATTCTGAAACCTTGAATGTGATATACTGAAACGACCGTCTCAATCCAAGTATCGCATCACCGCTGACGGAGTGTCGTTCGGAGGCCCTTAGCTCAAGATATGGGTAATAGACCGAAAACAGTCCGAAGACGGGGGGTCTGGGCCCGGACCGACCCGGCCCGACTCCACCCTGGATGGGCCCGAACCGGGCCGACCCGACCCGGGTCCGGGTCCGACCCGGTTCGGCGCGGCCCGGCCCGGCCAGGGCGCGACCCGATCAGTCGGGCTGGCCCGGCTCGGCTCGGCCGAGCGGCCGAGCGAGGGTGCCGCGGGGCGCTGCCCCCGCGGGATGGAGGTGTCGCGGCCCCGCGTGGGGCCGCGCTGGATCAGCGGACGCGGAAAAGCCACGTCCCATGTGTGCCGGACCCGCGCGTTCGCGGGTCCGCTGGCCGCTGCCGCCGCGGCTGAAGCCATGGCGGCCCTGTCTGGCGTCGCGCCGGGGCGCCGCCTCCTCCGGCCGCCGGTGGGTTCCGCGGGCCACCAGAGTTGCTCCGGTGGTCCGATTTCGTTTCCGTCTGCGCCATAGCTCCTCCCAAGTCCTGTACTTTACTGCAGGAACAACGAATCACCTCTGCGGCATGTTTTTTCGTCGCCCGCCAATCCGCACATCAACGAAGAACTGCGGAGGGTTGTCGGGCCATGTTTGTTTGGCCCGCACCGTCCGCATTAGGTGATAACAATCGGGAAGAATAAAATATTCAACACATGAATAACAACCAAGGCACAATTTTAATAGAATTAAAATTGAACTTTATTCTGGGTTCTTTGTTTTTGGAGGAAGCATCCACAGAAATATAAATTATTTCAAAAACAAACCCCTACCTCGTCGTAGTCGTCGAACGTGTGTTCTTCGCGGGATTGACCGTCGTGGAAGAAGAGGATTGTCGCATCGCGGAGGGGGCATCACGTCGTCGCAGTACCCGACGTCGCGTCGACGATCTCCGAGGGTTAAAGAAAACACATAGATTTAATTTCACAAATTAAATCCATGTTGAGGATAAAATCCACAAAGGAATTAAAAGATTTGAAAACTCCTACCTCAAGCAGTTGATCGAAGATTTGTCGAGGGGAAATAAATGTCATGGAAGAAGGGTCACGGAAGGAGAATCTTCGGTGTTCTACGTTTCCTTTCGTCGAAGGCCGGCGTCTTCGCATTCTTCGCGTTCTTCGCGTTCTTCGTGTTCTTCGCGTTCTTCGTGTTCTTCGCGAAGAAAGATGAAGATCTTCTAGCTTAAGAGATTTCTCCAAATCCTCTATAAAAGACACCCCTCAAAAGACAAGTGTTGGTCTTATTTTCTAGTCTCATGCCAGCAATTGATTTCAATGATAAGTAACGAACAAATTAATTCATAGAATTAATTGCAACGAAATAACCGCCCAATTAATAAGGGCGTTAAGAATTTAGAAAACGCGTCATTTTACTTTCATAAAGAGGAGTTTTCGCGGGGGAGTTACTTAGAGGAAAAGAAACGGTGGGGCTCGTGCGGGCCCCACTCACAAATATCCTACCAAGAGGGTAGTATATTTTTGGATAGCACCCTATCCGCATCAACTCAACTTAAGCAGCCTTAAGTGGCTTTCAAGTAGCTTTAAGTGAAATAAAAAAAGTTTGTCGTACAAATTATTTTATTTCATAACTTTAAGCCCAAAAATTAAAAACCACACCCAAGAAAACGCAACTCCAGAAGAGGTGTTTCTAATAAAATATCGACGCTGTGATTCCATCGGTGCCCTCAGAATTTGATTCCGAGCACCGGTTCAAAAGTTAGAAAAACCCGCTCGTCCGTTCACTGAAAGTACCCAAGCCAAACTTCGGAAAATGATTCCGGGCACACCGAGCCTCGGAATCAGGTTCCGTCAGAATTGTGTTCTTGTAAAAATCCAAAGAAAATTAAGAAAAAAAATTCTTGAATTTTTTGGGACTTTACAAGCTCCGTGATCAGAAAATTGTTGTGGTGCTTCGCGATTTTGAGAGAATTTTGGCGGGAACTTCGGAGAATCACGATTTGAGATGACGTGGCGTTGACTTCGCACGGAACGTTGGAGGGTCAATGGAATTTCCTATAAATAGAGGTCGACCCCCTCGAGCGAAGTAGATAGTTCTCAAATAAAATACTTTGCTCTCATTTCACGAAGGTGGTTCACGTAGCCAGTGTGCTTCGCGAAAGAGGAGCTTTGCGATGGCTATTTTAGATCCACGAAAGTTGCGTGCTCTACGTTGGCTCAGTGAGCTTCGTGAGGGAATTCTCTCTACGACAGATTGAGTTTCACAAGAGTTATTTGCGAGAGTGCTTCGTGATAGTGCTTCGTGAAAAGGCAGGAGTTTCGCGAGGGCTTCTTTGAGCATCATGAACTAGAGAAGTATGGTGCTTTGTGACGGTGTTTCCAATGGTAGTTTCCCAGGGTTTCAGACTCAAAGGGGTATTCATCAGTGGATGAAATTTGTACTTCAACAGAGCATCTATCAACAGTTGAAGATGCATGCTTTAATGAAAATGAAGAGACCTATAGGTCTATAAACTATCAGTGGATCTTCTGGAGAAACAGTGAGCTCACATCAGTTGAGAGAGCAGTGAGTTCTCAAATTGTGAGTGGTTGTAAACTAGGAGGGACAGTGAGTCCGCTTCAAACTTGTAAATAGCAGTGCACTTATAGTGGAATTGGTACATCGGAACACTTCCGGTGTATGCTCCTTGGACGTAGCCCATTGAGGGTGAACCAAGTAAAAATCTTTGTGTCCTGTGAATGCTTTAATGTTTTCTCATACTCTGCATCAGGAAGGAGAGAGAAGAGAGTCTTGTTTAACAGCAAAACAAGATCAAAAGGGGCAGTTGTTTTAATCTGTCATACCCTGATTCACCCCCCCCCCCTCAGGGTATCTAGCATATTGGACCTAACAATATTATTCTTTATAGTGACTTGCATTAACTTATTCTTAAAATTAGTAACAAACTAATTTAATATTGTTAATAATAATTTATTTCCACTTTTTAAATTTTTTCTTTGTTCCTAGTGATAAAATGACAAATATTTTTTTTAATATAAAAGATATAGTTGTTCCCACATGTAAACAATTCATAGAAACACAATGATTTAAAATATTTTTCATTTTTAAAATCACCAACCCTTAGATCCCATTGAGGTAAAATATGTTTTTGAATATATGTTGTTATACCCATTTCGAAAATATAAATTCAAAAAACAGAACTGCGGAGATGGAATCCACATTCCATAACAAGTATAGATTTTTTAAAGACTCAAAACATCAACCACATTTTATCAAAAAAATCTATTGGAAGAGTCTTGGTGACAACACCAATGAGCCTATACCCATGTGGTACATTCCCCTGCTTGGAATATAAAACACCCAGGATCAAATCTGGGCATGCAAGAATTGCCAGGAAACTATAGTGGCACTGTATCAGGGAACTGTAGTATAATGATAGCAGTGGCGGTCTATAGCAGTGGTGACACTTCAGAGAAAGAGGAACTATAGCAGGTACTGTTTCGGCAACATTTCTGTAGCAATTACTATAGAATCATGCATACCATAGTTGTACTTTTCACCGTTGGGCCCTTTTGGCCCAAAATAAACTTTTAGGACATGTATTCAGGACACTTGGTCTTTATCCTTCGAGGTATGTAATTGGTCTCCCTCTACCAATATAAAAGAGTCCCTTACTTTAATAACAAAATGAGGCATCAACCCCAACCTTTCAAATAATAGGATTTGTGAAAATATCTACTAAATTATCCTTAGTTGGAAGAAATTCCAACATCAAAAACACTTGATCTACCAAATCATAAATAAAGGTTATTTTGATATCGATATTCTAGAATAATGAAAATAGAACTTAATTTCTTGATATATTGATGAATATTATATTATCATATCCCACATGTAGAAAACACAAGGAGTCCACCATGATATCTTCTAATTGAGCCACTATCAACATCAATTCAGTTTTCTTTTGAGGTTCAAAATCAAACTCATCCTTCAAAATAATTAATTTCACCAATCATTGTTTTATTATGTGGTAGGATACTAACCTCTATCAAATATGTAAAATTATACTAGATGTTGATTATCTATCATTTACATTCCCATAACAATCTATATCTTCAATCATAATGGGAAGGAGATTTATATTTTTCTTATTTATAGACACATAATTAATTATTAAATTAATATATATTTGAATAATATTTATATACATATGATGTGTATCCTTCGTAAGACAACTGAAATAGTAAAAATTTTCCATCATACACATGATCCAACATTGAGTTGGGAATGTATGGAACACCAAATATATTTTTCTACCACACTTGAGTTGACTTATTTTCTCTCTTATTTGATTGAATATTTTATACTAAAATTTATATTAATCCTGATTTAGAATCCCACATTATATGTTTGAAGAAAATTTATGAAGAATAACACTCTATAAAATTTAAAATATGATCATTCTCTTTAAAAATATGCAATAATATGTAATACATCATATCTCATATGATGAAACATCAAAAAAAATCTGCATATACGATGAAAACCCTTAAACAATACAACATTACTTTTTATAAAAGACAATATTGTCAATATTAAAAATAAAAATTATATTTAGTCTTTTATCATATTTTATGTAGTGTTTCTTGTCCCCTATTCCAATTTTGAATTTTAGTACCTTCATGCATGAATTGATCATTGAGTACCATTCCCTTTGGAATATATTTAAATCATATAGTTATTTTTCATGTTATAAACATATCATTCATATTAATTGAGATATAATACATGTCTTTCTTTATATACACTTATTATATTATTTATCAATAATGAAATGATGAAATAACCTCCGTAGAGAATATTTAGAATCTTATTTATATAGTAATAGAATGAAATATCATAACAGTTTAATAATCATATGTGAGTCTCTTTCAGATATATTTTCTTCTAAATAATTCCATGACTCTGATTATCTCTACATTTTCATTCTACTAGTTTTGAAAGACAACTTTTTTAGAATAATAATTTTATTTACTACATTAGGTACCAATTCCAAAACATATTTCTTTTCAATTTGATCTAACAATAATTTCATATCATCGATCAACTCATTATTCACAAAATAATCTCTCTGATATTTTTATTGAGGATGATAGAATAGTGAAATATGAATTTTTTTCTCAATATTCTCCTAGTTTGAACTGAATTTCCTCGATATAAATTTATATTATGGACTAGAATCTTCTTTCTAATCTTTTAATGAGTTGAAAAATGTTATCCATTATCAATTGAAATAGATAAATCATCTCATTAAACAATTTCATCATTATAAGGCTTGTAATTATTATAATTTCCAACCTAATTATCAGAAAGTCTACACCACTATATTTAATTTATGAGCATTCATTAGTTATTGTAACATATTTCATAGTTTTATACGGAATTTTAACATTATCATTATTAACAATATTATATTACTTTTTTTGTTAATAATAATAACCTCTTGCATTTAGAGAACCATTGCTGAAAATACCAATGACAAAAAAAATTAACATCCTTGGGTAATCACCATGAAATTTATATCATTTGATTTATGATTAACTATATCATTCAAATTATTATAATATATCTTTGGTTTGGAAATTTTGTATATATATTCATGAGTACCCGTCAATAGATCTTCAATTAAATTACATCGTTGTGGGATTTCCCAGATAAATTATCTTTCCTCAAGTCACACTTTATTAGTTGAATGAATAATATTTGATATATTTCATATCCACATCTTTTCCCCATAAAAATATTTTTCTTCTAAATCAACTAAATTCACCAAAATATTTTTCAAAGGGGATTTAGAGGATTTTTCCCTATCATACAGTCTAATATTCAAGAAATAATTTTATTGTCTCATTTATTTAGCATTAAGATACATTGAAAATAATCTAATGTAAGTGTTCATGGATCATGGAATTCAAGATCCCAAAATTTTGATCAAATACATATTGATAGATTCATTTAATATTATTAAAAAATATATTATAGTTTATATTTAAAAAACACTTTCATTCTTCTCAAGAATTCATTTACTCTATTGAAAAAGTCACCCATGATTTAATCATCATTCAGTTTGAGAAATTCAATATTGAATCAGGAAATGAAATTCATATATTTTTTACCTTTTTGTTTCCTTGATAAATATTTTATTATTTATCCATAATTCAATTTTCATTATTGATTGATTGGATCAGAGAAATACATTTTCTCAAATAAATGGAAATTATTATTTTGATATTTAAGATATTTTGATTAATTAATTTTTTCAGGTACTATTACAGTATATCCTTTACAATAGTCTATAAAATAATATATAGTATCCTCTCATGCATCATTTATCAAACAGAATATAAATTTTAGAATAATATTGATAAAAAATTAACAATTTTTCTCATCAATAGATAAAATCACATTGATTTTCACAATGTTAATATCTTCAATGACTAATACATGATATCAAATCCTAAAAAATCAGATAGAGAGTAACAAATTTTATTAAAAAAACGTTTTAATGGAAACATGGAACATAAAAATTATATAATCTATTATTATAAAAAAATAAGAATTACCTATTGTAGCTCCCCATTTTTGGAATTTTTTTAATCCAGATAAAATCCTAGGTTAGGTATCAAAAACATAAGTTTTGGAACTGTTGGGAATTTATTATCTATGAATCAATCTTTGATTCAGTTGTAAATCCCTTACGATGATATTTTTTCATTTCTACACAATCATAATTGAGAGTTTTAGATATTGATCATCTCATTCTTTATTACTATTCCACAAGAGAATGTCCATCATGAATAGAGACAATCCTCTAAGAGAGGTGTTAAATCCTCAATTCAATTAATTTTAAATTTATCCTTCAATAAAACCTTATTCAATAATTAAATTACATATTCATATCACTTCTGTAACACCCTATGTTTTTTTTTAAAATAATACTTTATTTTATAGCATGTACGACACACAATAGTAAATGTAAAAAATTCATGAACTATTATATTATAAATATAACCATTATTAACTATCCATTAAATTAGAAGGTAAAAATAATTTCAATTGTCGTTGATATATATATAAACATTGTAATAAATATAAATTCACTTAAATATTTGTATTATATAATCAATAAATTTTAATTAATGTCATTTTATTTTTCAATAATATGATTTCTTCAAAAATGTATTTTGATGCTTTTTGTGAGAAAAAAATATAATTAATCTCTGTAACTCTTTTAAATTTTATTTTACAAAGATGAAATCATTTTCAAAATAAACATTTAAAAAATAACTTTTGATAAAAAAAATATTTTCCCCAAATGTTTAAATATTCAATAAATAATGAATGTACAAGTGTTTTCTATATAAAGCTGCAAATTCATTTCATGAATTTAAATAGTAAAATTTTCATTTTGGTTCCATTTAAAATGAAAAAAGTTCATTTTTAATATACTTACTCTATATATAGTCTTTATATGGAACTCTATAGATGAATATAATGTAAAACCATTATAATTAAAATAGATGTTTTCTAAAAAATTATTTTTTAGCATATATTACATATCTAATTTTACAAGAATTTATAATTTTTTGGAATTATATAATGAAAAATGGATTCCATATTTTGTAAAAAGATTTCCAAATCTGGTCAAAATTACTCTTATTTAGACATTGTTAATAGTTACTATAGTAAATAATTATCACCCCAATAATGGTAAATCGGGTAATTATGTTTAAAATAATATTCAATGGACTAAAAATTGATCATAACACTTTGAATTATTTAAATGTGGTTTTTATTTTATTGGCATCTACTTCCACTATTCTAATGAGAATCCATTTTCCCAATTTACAACTTAATTTACCAGCCACCTAAAATGAACTATGCTACCAATTATCATTCGAGACACTCATTTGTGGGAGTTTTCTAGAAATTTAAATCTCTCAACCATTACCATATGATGTTTGGTTTTAAAAAAGAGATTTAGTGTTTTATGAAACCATCACATATAAAAACATACCCTCTTACATTAACATATATCACAAGATTTTTCATTACTTTAACGAATGCAAGAATGAATCAATTATCCTACATCCTCCCAACTGTAACTTATCATTACTGTATAAAAATGTTAAGAAGCAAATATCTACTAAATAATTTAACGATCATAATGATAGAATCGTAGGGGAACTTATGACCACTATAGGATCTTTTGATACCAAAACTACCAATGAGGTTGTTTTAATGGAATATATCCATCAAAACCCAGAAGAAGTGGATAAGTATGCTCTAGTGGGGATCACACTGAATAAGGATGTCACTAGTCATTTTAAATTCTCACATTCTTTGACTCCAGTTTTTGATGACATCTATATATTTGTGGATGTTTCTAATAATGCTCAGCCTATATTTTAATCCTAAGAAGATAAAACTTATATATAGAAGGAAAATAATTGATACACAATCTATCTCTAGAGAATCCAACCTAGATTCACTTGATCAAATTTTAAATGTTGAGGATAACCACATATACTGATGTTTTGAAAAATGTAATAAGGAATTTTGTACCTTGATGGATATATTAATCACCTACCATGTATACTTGAAAATGTATAGATTAATATATGATCTAAAAAACTACTGTCCATATATCCTTATATATTAAATTTGAATAATCGTTGATCCCTCCTCAAACATGATTTGGTGAAGATCCCTCCTTGTTATTAGGTAATGAGGATTCTTCCGCTTCCTCAGAATGGTAGCCAGAGGATAACATTAAGGGAAATAATTAAAATCACTTTATTAAGGGGTATTATAAGGGGTAATTTTACCATTGGATTAAGGAAATAATTAGGCATCATTTTGGAAGTTATCTTAACAAAAAGATTATTGTAGATGTGAATCTTAGTATTAGACAGAATATGTTTTATAGGGGGAACTTTGACTGGATAGAAACCATGGTTTCAATTTTTTACACCTTCTATGGGAATATTTTTACATAGATGGGTCTTTATAGGGATATGGATTCATGTATGTGGTTCTAATGTCTTTTCTGGAATTTTTTTGTTGGACTATTTCCAATTTACTTTTGAATGTATAATGAATTTTTTAAACTATTTTTTAGGGATGATCTTGCGGATAATAAATTTTAAAGAATAAAATTCAATTATTCAAAGTGATGGGATGGTTTATATTTTTATTTTGACAATGGTGTAGTATTTTTTTCATATTTTCTTTAATCATGTATTTCATGGAAGGGTTCATGTTACTGTGCCATAAGATGAAAGGGAAGACCTAACAATTGTTCTCTATATCACACTTTGTTAGTACTAATGATTTTCCACATTTAGTGTCTCTCATATCTCCATAATTATTTTTTCAACCACCCACTATCCTATAATATTATTTATGTTTAGATGAACGTTTTCCATTGATATAATGTTGTAATATGCTAAACATGCCCAAAATGGAAGGCATAATATTCTTTATGCTACTCTAGAGACGATTGATGGAGCTGGGAATGGATGGGGATTATGGTTGTAGGCTTGATGATCTATATTTTGAAGTCTTCATGTGTATGTTCATGATGAACATAATCTATTATGTAGTATGTCATTTTATTTTATTCTTTTTTTTTTGATATTTTGGATGTTATATTATATTTTCACTGGAGATTTTACATCCCTTGAATGAAATCTGTTGCAAAATATCCCTGGGATAGTGATATCTATGTCATTCTATATCCATATCATTCTCCTCATATCTTCAGGGAATGGAAAATGTAAACATGAAGAATAGATTCCTATTGATAAAATGTTATTAAATTCTGAACACAACCACAATGTAATAGAGACACCATAGGATATCATATTATATTTCCACTATGATGATGTGTCTTCTATTTGTGGATCAATTATGACTCTCTTGGATGGTGAATTGTACTTTAATATTTCCAATATTTTGAAATCACAAAATTACCAGTTTCTTCACATTCATTGAATATCATTTAAACACTATGTTTATACTATTTATTTTAATAAATTTATGGGGTATGGGTTTAGTAACCATCTCATACACAAATCCTTTGGGAATTATTTTAGAAAATTTCAAAATATCCCATCCCATCAATTTTAAATTGGAATATCCCCTCTTATTTTATAAAAACTTAAAAAAAACCACTTGCCTTAAATAATACCTAACCAAATACCATTATAATTTACCCTATCACATTCAATATTCCTTCATTTGATTGTTAAACCCTAAAATAAAGGCTATTGGTGATAACCTAAATAGTTTATCGGAATATGAGGTATCGTTATTATCCATGAATTTTCATTATTTATTTGTCCACCACAATATTTTTTTAAATTATTCTAATATAATAATATTAATATCTTTCGCACTCCTATATATTTATCTATTAGTGAAATATCCTACATCAATATCATCTTCCATCAAATTGGAAATGAAATCATTTTTCATCTGTACAGTGGACTACCTCCTCACAAATTTATGTAATTATATTTCCATCATCATCTCTCACTTATTTTTGTAATGATATATTTAATATATAAATAATATATTCATTAAATATTTATCATCATAGAAAATTCCTATATAATATAATTTTATACTTACCCATCCTTTGAAACTTGGTAAATTCAGTCATGTGTATATGTGGGCTACCTCCACAATAGTGCAATGTGATTCATTTTCCATAACCATATCAAAACATTTATATATATATATATAATTTTATTTAAATACATAATGTTTTATTTATGATATAATTATAATTATAATTATTTAAAGATAATATAATACTTTAATTATTTCATCCATTATCATTGAAAAGTATAAATTCTAGTCATGCATTCATATATCTAACAGTTTACATAATTTTGAAGTAGATAATTTTTTATTCATGTATTTCATTTATGATTTTTTAACTACAATTAATCCATTACCGTTATTATTATTTAATTATTACTATTCTGGATATTATGGAATAATTACCGCTATTAATCTATTAAACTGAATGACGTTGTCTTTGAAATATGATCCAATTATTTTCAAATCGTCCAATGTGAACATAATTGATTAAGTAATTAAATATACCATGTCGATAAATAAAATAAATTGAATAATAAACTAGAATAGTTATATAAATAGAATAAATAAATAACATAAGCTTATTATTATTATAAAAAACAAATTTTTGTGACTTGACTGACCTTAGGTAAAGGGTTTTCTAACATAGTGTCCAATTATTGGCTAATACAACTAATTAATTTCCTATTTTATAAAATAATTATATTTTATGACATTTTATTGTATTATTTTTTTCCCATTATTATTTGTAATTATCGTGACACATATAAATACAACAATTGATTAATTATCACTCAAATGATATAACTTTTGTAAGGGTTTCGCATCCCATATTCATTTCAAGGAGACATATTACATATTCACCAACTGCATCATTCATTTGGGGTATATAATTCCCATTTTATTGACATATCACGATACCTTTTAAATATAGGGTATTTTTATATCATATTTTTCTTTTCCTTTCATGGGAGATACGATTTAGATGTTATCAATTTGGTAATGATTTATTTCACAATATCATCATTATTATGGATTGTTTATGTTTAAGTCTCTATTTGGGTTATTATAAGGTATTTGTCTCTTTAGACCATCATATTATATACTAGTAATTTTAATTCAAATAATTATATGTTTCCCTTTCATTTTCCTCTTTATTGTTTGGATATACTAAAAGCATATGTTTTTAAAATATGACGTTATTTTTTATTTCAGAACAAAATGATTTTCAATTTATATCCACTTTTTCTAAAATGATTTCAAATATATATTTAATATTATCCTTTGATATTTTAAATTCATTTTACCCGTGACTTAATATTTATAATATTTTGTAATGTAATTGTTTTAATTTTTTAAATGATCTAGTTTTGAATTTTTACCGAAATTATGAAATGAATCATTGTTCTAAATTATACGGAATTAGAAGAATTTCCTAAATTTATTACCACTCAATGATTTCAATATTTCATTAAATGATTCCATGATTCCATTAAATGGATATTTATTTCCATTTTTTATTTTTTGTTTTAGAATGTATTTTTTAATGTGATGAGGATATTTTCCTCATGACTTTTTTAAATGGCCTCACTATGATTTTGACTTTTATGAAGAATAAAAATAATTTTATTACCCAATGGGGATATGTTTGAAAAATATAATCATTATTAATTATTTGGATTTTTTATAATCCCACTGAATACAAAATATAATGACCTTCCCTATTATAGTTTTCCTAATATGGACTATTTTTTAACATGTAATTTTTATTATGTTATATTATTTTTTCATGTGATGAACATAGTTAACATGTTATGTGATGGTTGGGGAATAAAATTACACATCCCTTGATGCATATATTGGTATCACTGTTCCACCTAGTAATCTTGTAGAGATTTGGGTTTTCTACCAAAAACATCTAAATATTTCTATATATATTTTCATAGTTTGGAAATGAGACGACATGTCATTCTGAGGATAGGTGTGACCAAAATTTATTTAATAAAAATATCAAATATATTATATATTGCACATGTGAATGCACAAATTCATCATGAAATGGGATAAATCATAAATGGATGATCAAATAATAAATTAGATACCACAGTTCAGTATAAAACGTGGTTTTTTACATAGGCATGGCATAAAATGAATCGACATGAGACATTTATACCCATCACTCATTGGTGTAATGATTAGGAAGTAATTAATTATTAAATTAATTTATTAAATCCCTATGACCTCGATTAGTGGCCTATAAATTCACTATTATAAACATTTTCCAAGTGTTGGAAAATAAATATGAAATCTAAAACGAAAGCTCTCTTCCCCCTCCTATTAGATACTTTTAATGAAATGACAATGATCATATAGATTAGATCACACCATGACGTAGCGAATTGTATAGATACTTCCAAATTGTTAGTGAATGAGTTCATCACCAACAATAAATCCGACATCGATTTAGGATCCATTAAATGTGGTTTCCCAAAATTATAATTAAATTGATTGAATATATCATTCGTCATTCTTTGATATGTTAAATGATATGGCATTTGAATTTTCTTATATACCAGATTTCGATTTTTACGCAATTTTTAAACTTTGTAATGCTTATTCTAGATCATTTAATAGAAAATATTGTCCAACTATGTTTAAACCATAGATTTTAGTTCCTTTCTCCCTATTTTATATGTTATCATCACCAACTGGACCCCTTTGTCTTGCTTTGACAATTATAGAGGGTACCAAGCTTGGTTCAACACCGATATTCATGAGGGATACATCAAAAAACATATCGTTGAGAAAAAATACTTCTAGGATTTATTCAAATAAAAGATGATCATTTTTTGGTTTATGATCATGAAATCGATCATTGAATCCATGGAGGTGTGTATAATTAGCGATAGAAAACATGACAATGACATCATGTGATTTCAGGTGAGTGGCAGACCCAAATAACTATTACTAGGTAGATCCTTAAGTTTTTTCTAGATATATGGACAAAATCATTGCTAGATTAGTAGATCATTGCAAAAAATAAGATCTGATATTTCTATCGAAATAGGGACTACACGAAGTGTTCATGGATGAACACATGGTGTGTATCCCCCTTAGCGGTGATGCAATGTGTTTAGAAAAAATAATAAGGAAGGAATATTTTTTAGTCCCCCCATTTAAACCATGTATCATATCCATGTTGAAATACATATGTGATCGGTCACATGGATTGGAACACATGTGAAGGTACACATGGTCCGGTAAACAACCGTGTACTCCAGTAAACCTACACGAATACTAGGACAACACTAATATCCCATCCATTAGGGACACAACAAGTAGTCCAACTATATGAAAAGTAATATTACATGCGATGGAGACATGTTTTTTCTAGGGAAACACCCATGTAGTGGAGTAGGACCACACACAATGTGGGTGCCCTCAGACATCATGTACCCCATGTTCATTTATGATTGAACTATGAATGTTTGTATCCATTTTTCTTGAACTATGATTTAGAATATTAGTATACTTTATTTAGTGTTATTTCATGTATTATGTGATTATGAAATCAATAGTGGATTTTGATATTTGGATTAGGATGTTCTCAGAATGGATCCTTCTAAGACAACACTCAATGTCGGCTGTGATTTGTTGAGTCGCTAGATGTTACATTCCAAGTGGATCGCTCTTATGGGGTAGAGCATGAGTCCTTCATGACCAAGAGTTAAACCCTCAAGTTGGGATGGGTATGGGACTACAACATTTAGAGTGTAACCCTTCTACGGGGCAGGACAAGGGTCCTCGATGACTATGAATAGTTTCATCCATGTGGGATGGGAATGGGTCCTTGAAATTTTATGTGGAAAACTTATATAGGTTAGGGCATGGGTACCTAATGATTAATAGATGAAACCTCCTTCTAAGATATGGATGGGTCATCATCCATTAAATTAAAACCCTCATGTTGTATTAGGACATGGGTCGTATACCTAGAAGTTATGTCTCCTTTATGGTGAGGCACAGAGATGAGATGTGGAATGATGTAGGTTTAGACAGACAAGTATGAGGGATTCTTTCCTCGCTGAGATGGTTTTTTGAGACATGACAAAAATCATTTGGGTGAGCTTGTGCTTACCAATGAGGAATATTTTAAGGTGTGGAAAATGATTCATGTAGACATGTGTGTTCAAGGTAGACATGTGAGATTCTAGGAATCATTGATGGATTTTTTTAATTGTTGAATACTATTCTTTCTTGGCTAATAAATGGGATGGGGATCCCCTTACTCTATCATTTTGACTTATTTTGACTGGTCATATTTATATCATTATTTATCATCCACTCCTTGGATCTTGTCACTCTAATTCTATGAGAGGAAATGACGCATGGGGTATTCCACATGCTTTCATGTTTAGTTACTCATGGTTGTATGACTCGACTCTCATGATATATGCAGTGAAGTCTACATAGGTTGATCATTAATGCACCATGTTTATCCACCTATTCCTCTATGAGTTTACTTTTAGTCTTTGTGCAGTTCAGTTGTACCCATTCACTATACATTTTTTTTCTACAATTTTCTTCTAATATTTTATATCATAGTACTCCCACTTAATCTTTTGAGGTGTCTTATTGTGTATTTTTATAATCACCCTAACATGGGATCTTCTAAGAAACATTGTGTCTTAGAATATGACTGAAATGTTAAACATCAATATAGAGGATATTAGGGATATTGGGTGATTGGACTATGTATGGTGATCATGGCTTGGGATTCTGGAGCTGTAATTTTTTACCTGTTTACTCATTCTAGTTTTAATTAGGTTGGGAAACTTATTTGGTTGGGTATTTATTTTTTCCATTAATTTTATGTCTACTCTACAATAATTTTGAACCCTCTGGGGTTTTACGCATTATTTCTTTTTTTTATACCAGTGTTGCATCTTTCCATCTCTCTATCTACATGTTTTAATGTATATTAATATTTTTTATATATTTTTACTTTGTAAAAGACCTCCCCATGTATTTTTTGCTTCATTGATTATTTCCACCAACGGATTATGGAGGAGTTCATGGGGCTATTGTGGATTGTTCCCCAGCTTTCAATTGGACGTGATAGATTGGTATGAGATCATGTTCATTCATTAATACATTTTTTGGACGTATCCCCATGAGATAATTTGGATGGTTTTAGGGGAACAATTTTTAAGTGTCTCTTCTATATTTCTCGGACTAGGTAATCTAGGGATGATGTATTTATTCACTAGGACCTTTTCTACCAGCATATCAACTTAGTATACTGAGAAATTTGTTGCAGGGTTTAATGGTACATGAATCATATATGATTGAGTCTTTGAAACCCATTATTTATTCTTATCCCCATAGTTTTTGACATATATATATATATATGACCATATTATCATGGTACTCTTTGATAAATTTTAGGATGCCTCTGTGATGATAACTAGCTAGGATAAGAGCTCTATATCTAGATGATGACCCTATGAGAACTGCATAAATAATTCATGATTCATCGCACAACCCATTCCTATAAGTGGGATTATGTCATTTCAATACCTTTTTGAGCAATATATCATCCTAGAATAGCAGACTATGGATGCACATATGAATAGAACATTATGTGGTATCACAATTTAAGGGCTACTAAGGTCCCCTGATGAGTTATATCCTCAGGTACCATTGTATTAGATAGATTTGTTGGTCAATATCTTCATGCTTGATTGGACCCCAACATATTACGTGGTTGCACTAGAATATACCCTTTTTTATGGAGTAGATTGGATTTTGTGGAGCATTGTTACACATATGCACAATTTTTAAACACTCACGTGGACCAAATTATAGTAGATATTTTAGGAATAGTATTGACACTCCGAAATGTGATCAATCTAGATTGGGGGTAAAAGTGTGGGAACTAGTGATAGTGAGTACTATGTTAGAGGGATTCCCTAAAGATTGAGCTTGAAATGGGAACCAACGAGTTCATTTATTTGCATTATCTAGCAGACAACAGGCTCCAAGAACTTGGTGTTTGTGATCCTTCAATGATCAGACTCATGCATGTAGCCAAAGGTAGCATTGAGGGATAGAGAATCATAGAGTGGGGATATTATTTACTAATGAATGTTGAGGTAACATTTATGATACTACCTGAGTACACAAGATTATCATCAAAAAAAGATAGTTGAAGGAAAACCATAGTATAGGTAGTGCTACGATCAGGTATCTCTAAGGCATGAAAAGGGTGGTACCTAGGGAGGTAGAGAAGGTAGAGGAGAATGCGGATCAATAGGTGGTGGAAACCATTATGGTTCCCTTCCAACACCCCCAATAGGTGACCTACACTTGGCTCAATGAGATAACATCTAAGGTTATGGATAGCAATAGGCCTTAGATCTTTATAATATCATAGTGCGCGAGATGACAAGTGGTGGGATCTATATATTTTCTACACTCGATTCAGTGTTAGTAGAAATATATTCCATTCATCAATTTATCTCTATAATCTTGGTGAGAGGTCTTGATAACCTAGTTGAGGTGCTAGAACATATGATTTATCTTGAGGTTTTTACTGGGAATACTTATTATATATATTTCATATATCGATAGTTCGAGCTATCACTTTTTGGAAAGATTTTCATGTGGGATCCTTCAGCCATCACAATGGAAACTAATGACTTTGTATTAGGAATGTATTGTCTTTACAATGTATGAGACTATATTGAATGTCATCACATGAAAGTAATACTATTATGCATTGATGCGATGATATTGTCCTTTTCTGGCTAGATAGATATTATAGAATGTGGTTTTTTTTGAGAAGTCGAGTGCTGACCATCTCCCATTTTTTGGAACGTATATCCCTTGGTGAAGAATTCTATCTAGGAATTAGGGTTCCTTCAGTTTTGGATGATTACAAATATATATTCTTAATGAAAATTTTGGGGGTACCTTCGAGGAAAAAGATGTATTTTTGCATCATCTTCTATCAAGGGAACACCTTGATATATTATTATTCATTTTACATACAACATAATGAGATTTGGGAACTAAATTTACCATCTAAATACCTTCATGGAAAAGGTTTCATCAGATCTATTCTTCCCCTTAGGAAGCTTCATTATGCTTTGTGAAAAAAGGAATATCAGTTCTTATGGATATTCATATTCCATTATCTTCAGATGTAATAAACAATAAAGAATTTGTTACACATTATAAGGATTGTGTTCCTTGTTTACCAGTTTTGAAGTTTGATGTTCTTATCAAAGATCAGCCAATGGTCATGCTATCCTAATTTGAGGTTTTTTTAGGATGACCTTTCAAAGACTACATTCCAATGTCTCTATTTAATCTATGATTTATAGGATCCTCTCCTTTTTGAGAAAAATTACCTTATCATGTTTATGGAATTAATGGAACATATTTTCTTGTCGTATGTGGACTATTTTTTTCTTCATCGCTAGCATACTCATTTTCTCATTAATAGACGATAGGAATTAAGATCACTAAAGGATGGTCATAGGAATGCCTCAAAAGAACAATCATTATGGGAATCTCAGGATGTGCTAGATATGGATACATGTTCTATACATTCAAGAGAATGTAATTGTTGATTATGGTTCAGTTTTGGATCAAGAAATTGTTGAAGTACATCTTGCATGGGATCTACTCAATAATGTATTTTATGTGGAGAAATTTATTACCTTGTAATAGTGCTATAAGAGTTTTATATAATACTTCTCCTTAATCAAATCCCCTTTGACCCCCATGAAGTAGAAAGGTCATCTCTTTACCTAGTCTGTGTAGTGCTATAAGGCCTTTGATGAGTTGACACTTAGGCTAGTGAGTGCTCATGTGTTGAGACTACCAGAGAAGGGTGTAAAGTTTTTTTTTGTATTACAATGACACAGAAGGTGTGATTGGATATATTTTGATATAATACCTAGAATTTATCCCATACATGTTGAGGTAGTTGATAAACCATAAGTATAACCACATGAATCATTACATAGAGCAAGAAGTTGTATGATTCACCCTAGGAATGAGAATGGAATTCCTTTTGGGATAGCATTTTTTTGTTTACTCAGACCACATGAGTCTCTGCTATGTCATATATAGAGATACATGAACTTGAGACAGTGAAACTAGTTGGAGTTTGTGCTGGAAAACAACATCAGAATTGTCTATATTCCATGGTAGGGAAATTTTGTAGTATAATCCCTTAGTAGAAAGTACCATGATATCTTATTAAAAAAAATTAAATACTAGTAAGCTTCCCTACATATGAAAATGGTGGTGTTGGAGGGTATTAATTTTATTCAGTAAATGGTGTTGAATCCGTTCCTTATTTAGTGTGTGAGACATTCCAAACAGGGAGACATCTAATGTGAGGTCTTGTGTAATCTAATAACCATAGGTGAATCACCATTTTCATATTCAGAAGGATTGAATCACTTCATATTGTCTATAAGGTGAACATTGGTTCCGATAAAATTAATAGATGACATGATTTGATACTTACACACTTCACCCATAGCTATACCTCCTAGTGTAGGTATGATTCCCAAAGTACTTCAGTGGTAATTTTAGTGGTCCAACCTGAGATGAAGAGTAGCTGAGTTCATCTATGGGTCGCTCATTTGTTAGCGTGTGAATTCAGAGAACCATTTCCTAGATGGTTTTTTTACTTCACCATGAGATCCCATATTTTAAGTGGGATGATATATCAATAGACAATTCATATGTCTTCCATGAAAAAAAATGAAGATTTATGCTGCCATTTTGGTGATATTTGA
Source organism: Viscum album (assembly GCA_963277665.1). Classification (NCBI taxonomy): domain Eukaryota; kingdom Viridiplantae; phylum Streptophyta; class Magnoliopsida; order Santalales; family Viscaceae; genus Viscum; species Viscum album. Next base: position 605,583,382 of record OY728129.1, on the reverse strand, counting down.
CTAACACATGATGTATATAAACATATTTGATATTAAGGAGTAGAGTTATGTTGAGTGTTTGGGTTAGCTATGTGTAGGGGATACAGTTCACCTTTATGGGATTCCCTTGAAAAAAATATTTTATTGTGACTGACGGTTAACATAATGGTTGTGGAGAGGCATACATGATCCATTCGAGACCCACATGTGGATGAGTACATCCTTTAAGACCTAGAGAAATTAATGGACCAAGGGCACTATCCATGTGCTACAGGATATGTTGAGGGCTTTTTTGTTAGACATCAGTCATTGTTTGGATGATCATCTGCCCTTTTTAAAGATTATACAAAACAATAGATACCACTGTAACATAAGAATTTCACCTTTTTTCTCAATATTGGAGACCCTATATGTAATCGTTATGCTAGAAAGGGCTTAGAATTTCATATATTGTGAACATATATATGGTGTAAGAGAAAACAGTGAAATTATATGTCATTTATGAGTAGATGGGGACTGGAAAGAGTAGACAAAAATATTACGCATGTCATGTTAATAGTACATTTGAGTTCGAGAAGGGAGACCTTGTTTTTATGAGGGTCTCCCCATGATGAGTATTAAAAATATTTACCAGGGGATGGCAGCTTCCCCTTAGGATAATAAAGACATTTGAGCACATTTATAGGGTTTTCATGATTACTAACCTCCTTGTCTTACACCCACAATTAGAGTGGGTTCACTACAACATCCATGAATCGCATGTAAGTCGATATGTGCATAAACTTATTCACATCATCAAATAAGTAAATCTGGACACTGGGTATGGATCCTCCAATACAGAGCACCCAATGGTGATCAAATATCAACAAGAGTGGACCCAGTGAGGATGAACCACACCTTTGTTTCACATATAGTGTTATCAAAGAAACATGTTGTATAGTTCCTAGGAGTGGGATAGCCAAGTGTCAGATCAGAATCTTGATTATTATACCTAGATTTACTTTTAAGAGATTAAAAACATGAAGGAGGTAATGATTTAGATACACAAAATATTTCATGTTTGACTTAAATATATAAATATATATATATACATATATATTTCAAGAGCTAATAATAGAGAAGGAGGGAAATTTCGAGGCATGGTGTTCCCTGTAATAATTTTATAAAAGTATTAAAAAAAATATTGCATTCACATTGATTTATTTTCAAAAAATGGAATAACTATTAAATGGTTTAATAGATAAGAAATCCTAGACCATTATTGAGTCCAGAACATGTTTTTTCCCAAGTAACGATATAAATTTGGTCCATGTGGGTCATTTAGGACCCTTGCTCATTGGTTATATGATTAGTGAAAAAATTACTAATTAACTTAACTAATTAAATCACATTGAACTAGATTGAAATTTTATAAATTATATATTATATTTAATTTTTTTGTGTTAGCCTCATACTTCCAAAATTTCTAGCATGATCTCTCTTCCCCATCAATTGGTGGATTTCAATAAAAAATGACTATCCTTCGGATCAGTTCTGATCATGAAAAAATGTATGAAATGGCTACCTCAAAATTGTGGTTGAATGAATTATTCATCAAAGAAATATCTATAATTGAGGTAGGATTCATCATATCAAGTTATCGTACCTTATAATTCAAATGACTTAGTATATCCTTATTCATTCTTCATTTATGGATTTGTGCCCTATTGTTCACTTTTCACGAGCCTATGTATCAGATATCATTTTTCTAATAAATGTTTTATTATAAATATGTCCATTATTGATCATTAGCTATGAATGATTGTCCAGAAACATTTAATCCAAGGATGTTTTTGCTTTTATCCCTTTTTTTCTTCATGTTAATCACCGATTGGACTCCTTGGTCTATGTTTGACAATTTTCAAATGTTATCAAGCCCAATCATACCACCATATTCTTAGCTGATCAATGAAACTATAATGGATTGATAAGAAAGAAAAACTTCCCATATAATTGGATTATATGTATGATCGTTTTGTCAGTTTAGGATTACGAAATCGAAAATTGTAACTATTGAAGTGCATAAATCAAGTGTCCAGGCATTCTATAGCAACTAGAGGTGATTTCATTTGAGAAGAACCTGAAATCTCAAGTTATCAGTAAATCCTTCCATTTTTTCCAAATATAAGGCTTAAATAGATGCCAGAAAAGTAGGTTCATGCATAGAAATTGGATCTAATATTTCTTTCGAATCCTCAACTACATGTTGTGTTCAAGGATTAACACATGTCATATCGACCCCACAGTAGTGATAATACGGATTTAGAATATGTTAAGGATGACTAAACATGTATTCCTTCATTACATGTCATATACTCAATCTCAGTTGGACAACCCATGGGATAAGTTACACAGATAGGAACCCATGTGGACCTAAAATGGTTATAGTACACAACAGTGTACTCCATTATATAAACGTGATGAGTAGGACACAACCCTGATCCAGGATAGCTAGGACACACCATATAGTCCACCAACTCAAAGTGTACTATTACAGGGAATGGATCCATGTTCTAGTCAGGGACATGACCTTTTGGTGGAGCAGGACCCCATGCTTTTTGCGATCCCTCATGTGCCATGTTCCCCTATGGATCTTCGGAGTAAAAATTGATCATCCAGATCTTAGTTGTTTGAACTAATATTTTAGCCCCCCAAGTAACCTATATTAATAGTTTTTCTATGTAGAATGCTATGTAACCATTGGTTTTTTTCTTTTAAAATAAGATGTAGAACATTCATGGAATTATTCTTTATGAGGAGATACTGGATTTTAACCATTATCATGTGAGATCACGATAGGTTACAATTCATGTGGAACCCTCATACGGGAAGGGAATATGTCATCAATAAAATATAGTTGAACCCTTGTGTTGGGAAAGGAATTGGTCCTCGACCATCCTTTTGGAACCCTCTAGTGGGTAGGGTATGGTTCCTCGATGACATAGAGTTGAAATCTCTAACTGGGAAGGCCATGGTTCATCAAATATTTGTGGTGAACTCTCTTGCTGGGCAGGGCATGTGTTTTTGATGAATAAGACTGAAACCCTCCATCAGGGTTGGGAATATTTTCTCATCATTCAGAGTGAAACCCTCCTGTCATACCCAGGAATGGGCTCTATACTATAAAATTGAGGTTCCTTGAGTATGATACATAGTGATGAGACATGGATTTATGTAAATTTGGACTCATGAAGAAGTTCGAATTGTTCCCTATAGAGACATATTTTTGAGAAGTTATCAAAAACCGTACAGCTAAGTCTGTGTCACCCAATGTGAATAGTTTCATCTTTTGATGAATTATCTTCATATTCTTGTTTGTTAAAAGATTAAACATATAAATCTTGTACAAATTTATGGACTTTGGTAACAATTGTATACTATTCTTTATATGATGATATTTGAGATAGAGATCCTCTGACTCTCTAATTTGGTCTTCTTTTGACTAAGAATTTTTATGTTTCCTTCTTCTACATCAACTCCATGGATTTTTTTACACTCTTTCCAAGTGAGGTGAGGATGTGTTGGTAGAGATTTACTCTTTCATGTTACCTTTTTTGATATAATGTTTCCCTCTTCTACTATATCTCTTACTAATTCCCCTTAATATTTTGTGGTGTCCAACTGTGTATGATTTTACTCACCCGTGCATGGTATGTTCCTTCCCACATTGTGTCTCATGAAGACAAAAAAGTTCAATCATGACTACAGATGAGATTTGGGATACTAGGTATTTGGACAATGTATGGTGGTCATAAAATGTGATTCAGGGGATACGATCACTCATCTATTTAATCTTTAATGTTTTATCTCAGGTTGGGAAACAAATATTTTTCGGCATGTATTTTTTACTTTTACTTTTCATAATACACTACCATAAATTTTTACCCTCTAAAATTTCATGCAATTTTGATTTACTTCAATATGGTGATTAATCTATCCTTCTCCCCATATACAATCTGTCATTAAGATTTTTTTTCTGTGTTTATAGATACATAGTAAAAGATCCTTAAAATTTAGTCATGCCTTCGATGCTTTTCACCACCCCCATGGCCTATTAAGGTGTTCTTGGGATAGTCTTTGGTCGAACCCCATCATGGGTCTGGTCGTGAAATGTCTATAATAATTAAATATGTTTTTGGTGTCTCCAAACTCATAGAATATATTTTCAAAGTATAAGGCCTCGATGGTAAGTTTCAAATATAATTATTCATTACATAATAATAAAAATAATTATTAATTCTAACATTATTATTTTCAAAAATAAACTTACATATGTTTCAATAATTAGTGATTATTTATATAGAATCATTTGATCATAATTTAATCAAAAAATATTATTCTATATCCCAATATTATTTAATAAATGTAATGTGTTTCATGTTATATACCTAGCCATATGGATTGTTCCTTATTTTGAAGTGATAGTTCCATTTGTACATAACCCTTAATTATCAGTTCAGTTCAACCATTATTATTTTTCTTCTCCCCCTAATATATACCAATAATTGAATGAGTTTCAAGGATGTGTAATATTTTCATACAAAATGTTTTAATTTTATTTTATTAAAAGTAATGTCGGATTCATATATGTATCTAGTTAACAAAGACTATTAATTATTTGGTCCATTAAAATGTGATTCCCTTTATCTAGATATAACATAATATATTCTTCCCAGGAATATTATTATAGGTTTGTGGTCTTCACAACATCAAATAGACTGTATTCCCTTTGAAGAACAAGCATAGAATAACATCGTATTTTATTAGCATCATTATTCAAAATGAATATGAATATCATTGGAAGAATTATTTAAAAAACATGATCACACGTTCAAAAATAACCAAAGTTTTGTTATAAACAATTAGTGATAATCCTCGAAAGCATGGTAGGAAATTTTTATCCTAATATTTTGTATGTTTTTCATGTAAATAAATATATAGAATCTGCAATTTTAAAATAATAAAGTCCTAAAAAACATAGACATCAGTTATGATTTTTGATGATATATATATTATTTCAATTATTATTATTATTCATACTCTTATGATTATACCTCTCAACTTATTTACATGACTATTATAAACTACTATTATATTCTCTAAACACAATTGTTCTCATCGGGTTCTCCATACTTACTTTTTATCATGAATATAATTATCAAATGATTTTAGGTGAAAATAACACTTCAACAGTACCAGATTATATTTAAATCGAAAAATTAATCTACACCTTATATCTAGCATAAGATATTAATGATGGAATTAAAGGATCATTTTTTGGTGTCCCTCAATTAACATTGGGTGATAAATATCATAACGAAAATTTATGATTTTCCCTTGATCACAACCTAGAACACACTATTATATCATGGAAAACTTGTTTTTATATAAAATTTAAAACACCTTGACTCTTATTATAGTATGAAAACCATCTATGTTGTGACATATTAATATAGTTTCTATTATATAACATTATTTTTAATTCTATATTAGACTATCTATAGAGTGTTAAATCCCTTCAGGTATTATTCTATATATTTTACTCGATATTGTTCAACATTTCATTGATTTAAGATTATAAAAGAGTTATATTGGTTCTAATAACTCATTTATATCATAGACTCAATCCTCACTTTCAATATTAACACTTCATATAAGTGTATTATGAAATGAGCTATACATATATAATATGACACCCTATAACCCCCAATTAAGAAGAAACAAAATTACTCATGGTGTTATCCATTCAATATGATTTCATTTACTATATTACTAGTTTAAGAACACCATAATATTTAAAAATTAAATCTTGAAATGAACTCTTAGTTTGTATGTTGATTTAGTCATACATGAGTAGAGTTATAATTTTTAATTAATGATTTACTATTTATGATCTTATATTTATTCTCACACAACAAAAATTGTCACGTGAACCCCTAAATTATATTGTTATTTCATCACCCAAAATAGAAATTTAGTAAATATAAAACCATACAAATTATTTCAAAACAAATCATCTTACAATCATGTCCAAACCATAAAATCTAGATCAACTAAAATGAGTCACAATGAATAATTGACTTTTGAAATGGTTTTTGTGTTGAAATAATAATACTACCCAAGGGTCATATCTATATCAACACATCACTAATTTCTCTCTCCCTATGATAAGAATCACCATTTTAGGGGATACTTCTTCAACTACCAAACAAAAACAAATCTCCACACGTATTTCCAAAAACGTCATAATGGTCACACACAAAAATCTAATATCAACATATCCATTAAATTTATATCGGTTAATTATGTTATTAATTATTAAAATTGATTTCTATGTTAATAAATCACATTTTAATATTGAAAACTCCACCGATTTGATCATTTACCAAAATAAATACGAATAATACATATAATAAGTGGATATATTAATTAAAAAAAATATTCTGCAGAAAATATATAGGATGGGAATTTATTAAATTATTACACAATTTTCCTTTCATGAGAAAAATATAGAGAAGATAAGTTTAATTATATATTGAAACAATGAGTTATATTAATCTTGAATTCATATATATATATATATATATAATATTTTTCTCAAACAAAATTGAAAAATAACTCCAACTATTCTATTAGATTATGTTTACATTCTAAATTTATTTATTTTGAAGGTGATGATGTAAATAAGGCTATAAAAAATCATGAATTACTATAGATTTTTTAAAACATTTTATATCATGTAATAGAGGAATAAGATGATGTTGTTCATATGGAACCTCACTCACACATACCAGTACACACCAATATCTAGGAATAATTAATAGTAGTGGTTTTGGATATCTCATTTTAAATAAGGAATATAAGAATACAATTAATATTGATATTTATAAGCACTATGTATGAAAGAAACATCATAATGAAGAATTTATAGTAGGTTATTCAATGTAAAGCTCATCAAATATCCAATTATAGATAAACCTCTTTCATTTTATAAATTATATTCTATACGAATTACACCACATAGGGGGTTTATGACTTGTTTAATTAATGTGTTTAAAAAATATGTTATTTTTCGTATAATATGTTTTTCTTATTTTATTAGTAGGTAGTTATAATGATTAAAATATAAACACATTCAATAAATACTAATTCGATTCTAATATTTCATAAAATAAAAAATATGTTGTTTCATTCTATTATATTAATTATTCTGTAGAAATTTATTTAAATTATTTTTAATATTTTTAATTTCTCACTAAATATATTGTTAAGAGTGGCATGAGGAAAATATGAACAAACTTTTTATTTATAAAAAAATTTCAATACATTTATCAATGGTATATTATCATGAATATTCTCAAAACCATTTCAAATCATTATATTAATATCACATTAAGCTATGTTCTCCATTTCGGTACTAAATTGTTGGTATAATATTTGTTTCTCAGGTATAATTTGGTAATTTTTAATAATTTTTTATTTATCAAGATCACATTAATTTCTACAACTTTATACTTTTTCTCTTAATAATTTCATTTTTTATACATTTTTTTCACTCTAAAAAAATATAATTTTTTTTAGACTCAATAGGTTTTTTTGTATTTGAATAAGTTTTATGTCCCATCCATCTAATTGAAAAAATGATCAAAATCCTTTAACAATAAACCTCATCATTTGGGATATTTATTATAGTACCCGCCATACAATATATAATTTTTTTACATTATGATTAATTTCAATAAATGAAGGTAGAATATAAATTCATTGAGATCCAAGGAAATTGATATCAGTTTCCATTTTTTAAATATATAAACATATACTTTTGAAAATAATTATTAATGTTGGATAACTTATTTGAGGATGTGTTTAGAAATTTTGAAGGTTGTAAGGGGTGAAATTACAATCGTTTTAATTATTATACTTATTATATGGTTATAAAATCATAGTATAAATATCATTAGCATACTCGTTATTATAATTTTGTTTTTGATTATTGGATTACCATTGGAAATTTATATCTATTTTGTTTAGGTAGTCTATACCTATAGGTTTTTTTGATTATTACACCTTTTATTTTGATTGTTTTCGTAATAAAAGGGTATATGTGATGTTTTGGGATACAAAGGCATGATTTTTAAAAATATATAAAAATATTATTTTGAGTCTTTAAAAAAGTGTAATAAATAGTAGACTTATAATATGATTTTCCAAAATGAAATTTTTTTTAAAGTTATTAAAATAGATTATAATTTTTTGTATTTATGTGTTAAAAAATGACTAAAATCATTTTCCATTCAATGGTGGTATATTCACTCAATTGATATGTAATATGTTTGTTTTATAATCTATATTTTATCAATATTGTTAATTTTTTCCAAAAAAATCACCCCTTGATATTTAATTGTACACATTTTAAACTATTTTTTAAATTACATTGATAATAGTTATTGTTGTATTTTTCAATTAAATTACCCCATACAATTGAATCATTAGTAATAATTTCCATATATACCTGTGCCAAAAAATATAAAATAAAAAAGTAATAATTATACATTAGGTGGGTATACATTGAAAAATTATTCATATGTCATTCTAAATTTTCATATAAGGTTTCCCAACTAGATTTTTAATCCAATAAACCCTCATTCTATGTAAGTGTATTCTAGGGAATGTAAGTAATGTTTATATTATTTCCATATTGTGTGCATGTCATTTTCATATTAATGTTAGTTGTTATTAATAGAACCACGCCTAAATAACACTATATCAGGAATATAGAAACTACATAATTGTGAATTTTTCATAAGTAACACCAAAAAGTTTTATTATGAAAGATAATGAAAGAATTAATTTTACTTATTTATATAGATATTAACTAGGATTTAAATTAATAATAGATTAAAAATTAATCACAATTCACAAAAATTCAATGAAAGTAATAATTTTAATGTACTATAGATAGTTTTTTGTTATCTATTTCTAATGTCACTAAATATTTTTATGTTTCATAGATTCAATCGTTATTAAATTTTGAAACAATTCAAGGTTTGTGGAATTTATGTGTTTAAACCTCGATTTATATGAATATGTAATTATTTATATAGGTCGTATCATAATAAGCATAATAAATAGTTTATTTTATTCCTCTTATCTCATTTCGCAAAATCTAGATTAAAATGAATTTTCTATCATAGGGTGACAAAGAAATATTTTATTGTGTGAGTGTTCGGAAATACCAAATATGGTTTTAAGAAATTATACAAAATTTTATTAATAAAAATATTATTATCATTTTAAATTTGTTTCCTTACTATAGTTTCCTATTAAATCAATATAAAATAATAATATTACAAATAAAATAAAAATAAATAAGACACATAATAAAAATATCTCTAATGTTATAACATTGCATTAGTTTCTATTTTTTATATATTCTTTTCCACTCATAATTGGATTCATAGCAACTATAAAATCATAATTCAAGTACACATATGAAAATTCTTCATTATTTATTCAGAAATAGTAAAACTAAAAAATGATAATAACATAGACTGGTAACCTCCATTGGTGGTAAACATATGAATTTCAAAAAAATAATATTTAGAGGATAAATGTTGAACTGAGACCTCATGGAAACACAAACAATATTATTTTTAAAATGGATAATTCAAAAATAAACAACCATGTATTATTATGTGTTATAAAATCCTCAATAACCAATGAAATTGAAACCTTGTCAAGAATATGATAACTTATATTCTAGGGATTTTCAACACCAATAACCCACATAAAATTAATTTAACCTCGAATAAATTTTTGTTCATTAAAAAACATTCAAACTATATTAACATAAATAGGATAACTATAATCTTATAACCACAACTGTACATACCAATTAAAAGTTATTTTACCAAAAAATGCATAGGAACAACCGAATATTTCAAAAACCTTAGTACTAAAAACACATTAATTTTATTCTATATTGTAGATATACGAAAAATATTTCAACTTAATATCAAATATAATTATGGATCATTTATTTTTGATCAAATAACACATAACCCCCCCCCCCCAATAACAAAGACTTTGTGAAACCCTTGGTAATGAAACTAGTTTAATGTGTGTGCAGATTAAAGATATTAGAAACATAAATGAATGATTGAGACAATAGAACATACATATATAATAAAATAAACAATAAAATATTTTAAAAATTTAAATTAAATGATCTCATAGAATAGTTCATTTATTGGAAGACAGAAAATCATTCATGGGAGTAATTAGTATTCAATAATTTGTCCAAACCTTCTTGTAAAGTAAAAGGATCCTATAATATGTATTATTACATATATAAATATGGATTTTCATTTCCATTATTCTATTTTAGTCTTATATGAGGAATCATTTTTTGATTTCACCATTGGATTACTCAACACTATATGTATGAGAACTATTATTTTCAAAAAAGCAATCCAACTAGATATGGTACTCATAAATAAACTAGTTGTGGTAATTGAGGATGTTGTATTTAGAGTAAAATCATGGCTGTTTCTTATAGATTTTTTTTAAAACATAGTGGGTGAATTATTATTCAAAAAAGAAACACGGATCTGTGTTATTCATTTATTAAAATTGTATGGGTAATTATGAATTTACATTAAAGAACAATATCACTATAATGAGAAATATAAATTATGGACAAAAAAATTTTGATTTCATGAAAAATATAGTAGATAATCATTATTCATAGAAAATTGGATTCATTGATTGCTTCTCCATAATAATTATTTTAAAATTTTCACATTGAAAAAAATTTAATAAAAATTATAATAATGATAGTTTTCATAAATATGAAACTAATTTATAGTTGTGATATTTTTTCTTATTAATGAAATTTTTTGAATGATAATCCAATATGTGAATTACCGATTGACAAGGTTAAAAATACTAGAAATGGTGCTTATAAGTCAACTGGGAACTGTTGTAGTAAATTTATTGAACATATTATAATTGTTACTTGAATAAATAAGGAATAATAATTTTCCAATACTTTTAATAAAAAATCCACTTAACTTGAGAGTGTTATATGTCATAAATTTAGTTACCTTGAGTTAGAAAACTCATTATACAAAGTAGAGATATAATAATATCATTGATTTTTAATAATTTCTAGATAATTTTTTATATGGACCCTTAATGAAGAAAACAATTATATTTGTAATAAATAAGATGGGTATATATTAAGAACATGAAAATAAATTTCAATAATATTTTTGGAGAATGAGAAATCTTTAAGATGGACTTTATCTATCCTTTGTAGAATAGTATATACAATATACATATTTGGATCACAACTAGATTCGACATTAAACATGATATGAAATATCATAGAATATTGAATCTTTCTACAATAAGAGATATTAAATTAAAATTATAAACATTACAACTGACTGAATAAATATTAAAATATTTGATAGAAATATATTACACATATCTAAATAGTACCAAAAATGTTGTTTCAATATGGTAAATGATGAATTTATTTATATACATCCGTACATAATTTTTAATAAATGGAGACTATTTTGAGACTATAGGAAACTCAATATTGTAACTTGGAAAACTACTTTCCTCTAACATTTTTTGATTATGTCATTATCTTTATTAAAAATATTCCTATTATATTTTCATATATATAATTTCATTTTTCTTCCAAATTCATATATAACTATAGAACTATGAAAACACATCCATTACCATTATATGTATTTTCTTTCATATATCATATATTTCCATTTTTGACCATGGGAAATTCCCAAATCCATTCAAATCCATACACTGATCATTTTTCTTATGATATTTTATAATTCTATTTAATATTTCACTGATGAATTAAAATTATATGGACTATAATTTGATCTTTTTATGAAATATTTTTGTGTATTTCTCAAAACCTGTATTGTTAAAATATTTTTTTTATCATTGAAATTTTTTATATTATGGTTATGTAGGAAATAGTGTTAGTACATGTGGTATTTTGAGAGATAATTTTAGTAGATAAATCTAAGGTATATATTATATCCTCACTATCCTATACAAGTAAATTTAAGTATATTGGATCCTCAGTTACCTATTGTAGATTTTATAGTTCATTCATAATGGATTTTTTATATATTCTCTCAATCCTATACATATTTCCCTAAACAAGTCCGCAATTTATATTTTAATGTATTTCAATGGAATATAATATGGAGATGAATTAAAATCTTATATCACAACCTATTATAATTAACAATAATTATGATTTACTCTTTTAATTGACTATTGATGAATTAAATTATTTATTTATGGATTTTCTATTAAGAAGTGAAAAACATATCGCATATCATGGATTATACAAAAATAAATATAGGTGTTTTACTTTGTATTTACATTAGAAATTTTTAATTTTTACAAGAAAGGGTATACATTAAAAGTATTTATTGATTATTTTATTATTCAATATTATATGTTGTAATAAAATTTCAAATATAGGCTAATTATATGGATTCAACAATCATAAGAATATTATATTGAAATATTGGTTAGGGTGAGTACTAAGAACCTATATGTCTTCTATTTGAATATATTACACAATTTGTTGAAATTTCACTCCAAAAAATATTCTTAATATTGATACACACCTCAGTGAATATTTAATACTAATAAAAGTAAAAAACCATATATTTATTACCATGTAATCTACCTAATATCCCTTGAACAAGATCCATTTTTTAAATAAATAGGCTTTCAAATACGTTTTTATTTCATTTAATTATGAAGAAGAAGGTAAATATTTTTCAATCATATGAATTATAAACTCAATAATTTGAATGTGCACAATTTTCAATATCTCCAACACATTTAGGTATAATTGGATCATTGGTATATAATGAAAATATAGAATGATAAAATATTTAGAAAAAACATTACATTACTTTTGTATGTATATAAAAAAGTCATGAAATCATGTATTTTCATTATGTTTCAAGGAAAAATAACTATGAAAATTATATTGACAAAAAAAATTCTATGACGTGTTTGATGTAAGGTATGTATACATCATGAGTTTAATTATATTATTTAAAATTTCATATTACATGGTATGGACTATGTGTATATATGGGTATAAGAATTAACAAACTGGAACTGATCATTCTATGTTAGTTATATGAATTGTGAGAAACAACCTCTTTAGAATGTGTATACTATGTAAATTCATTATAACCAACCAAATACCACATTTTTCGACAATAAAATTGGGAATGAGTTGATAAATTATATATTAAGTAATAATGGTCCAACACATTTTTTATGAAGATAATAGCATAGATAATGTTTAAAAAAATTAAACACATTCAAAAATATTACTTACCAATATAGAAAGTAATTTATAAAAAAATTAGATATTGGGAATTAGAATTGTATTTTCAAATTTAGAATTTTTGAAGTTTCTATGGAGGTATTGCACCACATTGGGGGGAAATCAGTTGGGTTATTCTATTATTTTTTAATCATTTGAAAAATTTATTGTTGATTTATTATGACTATATCCACTGATTTTATTACTCATCCTTTCTCAGATGTATTAAAAGTGAAAATAATATGAATAAAACATGTTTATAATTATTGGTCTCATTGAGAGACTGCTTCGTGTTGAGTATGGTTACTCCCCAAAAACATGTGTTATTTTCATTACATACCTATATTATGTCTTCTTATAAGAAATCATATAGAATCCCACAACACAGATTCAGAGACAAACCATCTATCACATATTTATGTAGTAGTGAAATGATGTTTATAAATATGAAGAATATTTCATGAAAACATTGGTTTCATGAGAAATTGATATTAAATATTTACTTCTATGAGCCACTATGATTTATGAAAATTTATTTACAATAATGAATTTTTAAAATGTTTCATGAAATATTCATATACTAATATTAGATATTTTGAATATATGAGTTACATTATGTGTTCACCACTTCAAAAAAACATTTTCTTCGGACACCCAACTAGTTTTTTTGTATCTCACTATTAACTCTCTAATGTCTGACACTGGACTATCAATAATACTCACATATTATACACTATTGGTTTCAAAAATACCTGTCACAATATAGGAAACATTACCATGAGATCTCTATTTTCTTTCTTCTATTGTGCTATTGAGATTCTCCTCTATGATCACTATATTTTTCATCTCAGCACCCCATAATTTCTAATTTAGCTAAAAATTATATCTTTTCATGTATAAACAATGGATAGAAAATAATATTAATACGAAGATGAAAAAAATATTATAACTTTTTAAACAATTGATATAACATGCTAGAATCATAACATGAAGTATAAAACCTATAATTGTGGAACAATTCAATATCGTTCAATCATGATCAAAATTAATTCATAATAGAATATTTGAATTATGAAAACGAATATAAAAACTCCTGCATACATAGAATAAAATCTAATTAAACTACATGAATCATAATCATCTATATTGAATATGGTTAAGTAGATCATAAAAATTGATTGTATGAAAAATTCACCTATGCAAATCGGCATCATGAATTTGTATTTGGCTATGTCAATAATTGGCTATATATTTCTTATAAAATCTCAAGGTGGATGAAAATTGGTATATGAATTGTGAAATCATATACATCAATAATAGAACAATGATTCTGAATTAGCTAAGGTATTTTGCTATATAATATAAATGGATCTATGATATTTTCTACACCATATCGTCTGTATACAATAAATGGATATGTAAAATTTTCATTTCAAAAAAAATCATCTATTTCTATGTTGAAACTAATAAAACTAAAAAAAACCAATTCAAGTGACATGAATAATTTTTCAAAAACACATTATTGCAATAAAAAACTTCCTTCAATGATATTTAACTTTATACCATCTATATTGACAAACTGTTAGATTTATAAATACTTAAAAAAGGGTTTTAAAAAATATAGAAACTCGTACAAACCATGAACCTTGGTATCATTGTGATTTCTTAGAGCATGCCATAAATTTAAAGGTTTATGAAATATCCTCCATTGTATTTGTTGAAAAATAATTTAAAATACACATAATAGAAAATTACTCATAATAAATTAATTATTTACTACATTAATAATGAATCTCATTAATAATTATTAAATGACCATTATATCACCCCAATTCTTCAACATCCTACTTAACATATTTCATCCTCTATTCATCCATTATGAACATCTTCCAGGATTTATCATAATTAAGATAACATCTATAGAATTTTAAAATTTATGACTCATCGAATAACTAGAACCCCACCCCCCCCCCCCACCCATTAATCATGGACATTTATCTTTCATTTTCATCAATTTACAATGAACAATGGAGAATGTCTACGTGTAAGAAATATAAATTTGTGGTGGGGGATAAACATGTAATTTCAACATTAATAGCAGAAACCACTCAATAGAAATTTCTTTTGAAAAAATTTCATTAATATTATATTATTTAGAAATATACTCATTCTTGATATCTCCACAACACACGATTTATTTGATAAAATTATATCTTATATCAATGTTCATGAATTGGAATATTATATTTTATTCTATAGAATCTGATAATATTTTTTTAACATAAAAAATTCATCAAACAATCGTTTTCAATATTTAAATATATTATCTATGGTTGCATCTGATGCATCTAAGTATAGTACTATGTAGCTAAAATCCATTCTTCCTCAGTCATCCTCAATGTAAAATTAATTCATTATTTTATTATTACAAAAACAGAAACTATACACTTTATCAATATAGGTTCATATAGTTTATATTTTTATTCAAATATCTCATAATTCTCCTAATATACAACATGTGAGACACTTTAACATCACTCTAAAATCGAGGACATTGATTCACTACATGTAATATATCTACTATGATGATGTTAGATGAAAATTTATTCTATTGGGTTTTTATATTTTTTATAGTTAATACTGAATCCATATTCATTCATGAATAATTTTTTAAACTAAATTTTGTATTTAAAATTATTTTTCAGTTTCCATGCCATACATTAAGAGAAATTACCATGTAGACTTTTCCAATGAAATAATTATGTAATCCGGCATCTAAAAAATGTATAATCCCATAAATTATGTCCTCCCAAAAAACATGGAGATCTAAATAAAAAAATTTATATACAAATAAAAATAATCATCAATACACCCATTATCAATGGTAGTTATGATTTCATCAACAAAGACACTAACAATGAGAGGGATATTACTAATTTCATTCATATATTGATTAAATTAAAAGATAACTTTTGAAATCATTATATCCCTTAATCATCAAATAAAATTATAATATCACTCCCTAGGATCCAATATCATCCTATATAAGGAATTCACAACTCTTCTAATAATACTAACATAATTGTCTTTTATGAAACCATTATGTTGTATAGTATAGACTCATTCATCAATATCACCATTTAAAAAAGGAATATTTCATACACATTTGATAAAATTGGAAGTCTTTCAGAGGTGACACTACATTATATGCTCCAATCATGGTACTAGTACAAAATATTCTTTAATGTCAATAATTTCATGTTATAATATCAATTTGACACTAGATTTATTGTTTTCCTTGATATGTTACAATTTTAAATTATCTTAAATATAAATTCTCACATGGTGACAATATAATTTATCTTATTAGGTTTTTAACATGATAATATGTGAGGCTCTTCTAAATATAATAACGTTCCCTATACATACCTTGTATCAACTTCTCATACTCAAATTGTTTTCCACTTTGTGAAGTTAAATTTATGATAATAGAAGAGATTGATATTCCGATATCAATATTATACTAGTATATTATAGGGACCTATTCATTCCAATTAAATATTCTATATAAACATGTTTTATAATCAATATATACATTTAATATCATTTTTTGAGGATTTTTTATAACCACTTGTTTGATTAGAATCAATATCAATAGTTATTGTCTCATTCTCATCAAATTTTTCAATATTCTGTTTTTAAAACTGATTTTCATTTTCTATTGAATCTTATAAAGATGTAGAAATGGTTAAATATATTGTTTTCCTTTTTACAATAATCGTGAAATCACTATTTTCAAATAGCTTTTATAACAATTTTTTTGTCATCTATAGACACTACTATTACAGAGGAAGCCTATGAAAAAAAAATCCTCACATTTATCATCAATTGTTTTGAGATTTTTGTACTTGATTTTTATATTGGAAGTAATTATAAATACTATGTGTTATTAAATAGTTATATTTCTGTTATAAAATATTAAATTTGGTGTTTTATTTATTCCCCATTCTCAGTAGATATTATTTATATCTATTTTTTCCCATTCATATAACTTCTCCAGAAAAATAACTCTAGATGTTATGTTCAGACAACATAGTACATCTCATTAAAAATAGGATTATGTTATTGCTTTCATCTACCCCATATTTTTTGTTAAATATATGGTATTATATATTAATTATTGATTTCATTTTTGGGAAGGTATATATGAATAGGATCACATGTAAACTCCTTAAAATTATTTGATCATAGTTTCATGATATAGAGACCCAATTTCTTCTAAACAAGCATTACAAATTTTTTTCAATTATCAATTAATCTAACATATGTTTCATAATAATGAAATAATTTAATTGATAATTTTCATAAATAAACTTAATTAATTATAGATCAAATTTTTTAGAATTTCTTCGTCATTGGAAAAAATAAAATAGTATGAATGAGCCTACGTAGTCTTGAAGATTAAATACAAATTATTTTATGATAACATTATTCCACTTTCCCTTCAGTCAAATTTTTCAAAGGATTTATCCTTATCTCTCTTCGGTTAAGGTAGATCTCTCATAATATCATTCCTCAAAATTTTACACTTATTTCTTTGGAATAGATGACCAAGAATTCTATGTAATAATTCGTTCTCATCATTATCACTCAGGTAATAGAAGTTTTTAGTATCCCTAATTTTAAAATGATTTCCATTAATTATTATCCATTAAGGAAGGATACATTCATACATTTTTTTTGATGAAACACATATCATTTAGGAATACCACCTCATTTATATAATCAAAAATTTAACTAATATTTTTAATATTATGCATCAATAATTTAATAGATAGAATACCATCATTAAAAAATCAATAAGCATTAGATATTTGTCTTCAACATCATCTAAGACAATTCTATTGTTTTTTTTAAAACAATCATTTCCTAATGTCACTAAAAATACTTCATTATTCAAAATATTTATCATTATTTTTTTTCACTAGTCATGTATGAGGAATAGCCACTATCTAGAATAAATTACATGGATTTCCTACTTTTCTAAAAAGTTAAACTGTGAGAAAATGATTTTTATTCCATCATCTTGATGGATCTTCTTTTTTATGCATTAAATTTTTTTATTTATATGAAGGTACTGCACTTTTTCCAAATATTCCGTAAGCATCAGAAATTATAGAGATTCCTTCTATAAAATTCATCATGTCTTGATTTTGTACATAGGATAAATATTTATTGTCTACATTATTATTTTGAAAATGTATTACAATATTTCTTAAATTTCTTCCCTACGGTTCATGAATCATATCTAGTAGAGACATGTTATTCCAATATGATTTGGATTTCTTACCAATAACACTATAACAAATATAGTATCATCCAAATCATGATCTTTTATAATGTTAAAAGATTATCTAGAAATTGTACATAATGTCATTAAAAATACTATAGTTTTATCTTCTCTTAGAGAAATAATAAATTTGAAAAATCCATTTCACTGTTTGATTTATATGGTGGTTTCATAATGGTATTCACGGTCCAAAGTGGTATATATTTGATTATAGACATTGAATTGTTAGAGATAACTTGTTTATTATAAAATTAATATGTATATGTGTTATTTTTCTTCTTTATACCTCTCTTTTTACTAGTTGGTGAGGATTAATCGTAGATCATAGTAGCTTTATTCAAATCATTTATGGACACATTGGTGGAACTATGTGTTTCAATACATTTTTATTAAGCCTTAAACTATTATTTTTCTTTATGATAAAATTTTTCGGCATGTCCTTTTACTATCTTCATTATTTATTCTAT
The DNA here is from genome assembly GCA_963277665.1 of Viscum album. NCBI lineage: Eukaryota > Viridiplantae > Streptophyta > Magnoliopsida > Santalales > Viscaceae > Viscum > Viscum album. The sequence continues at coordinate 605,564,145 of OY728129.1, read as the reverse complement.
ATGAATTTTTTATCTCTTGATCTTATATATTAAAAAATCCTCATTATTTGAATATTCTTCCATTACATCTGAAATATTCAATTTTCATTCAATAATAGCCACTAATCCTTCTTGGGAATAGTTTTTTCTCAAGAGAATCTACTAAAAAATTCATAAATATTATCATTAGCACTATTAATTTACTTTTATTACATTCATATCAAGATGTATCAAAACGTTTTGGAATTTGATCAATTAAAATAGTTTCAATGTATTATTAGATACATGATATAGATTCATGTTTGTATTCATTTCTCACATAATATCATATATTTCATTTAATTAATTTCATTCTTATTTCATAAAATTTTTTTGAATGTTTTTATATTTTATCACATTTATTTTTTTGAGGTTTTTTATCACTTAACATAGGTCCATATTTCATCTTCATATTACATTTTTTGGGATGTTTTTCACTATAATTATAATTATAACATCAATGATGTAGTTATATAATACCTTTATAAATTCCCTTCCATAAAATAATTGATAAGAGGCCAACGATTCTATTATAATAATCATCTTCATTTTCATTTTTAGATTCAGTTTATTTGGAAATTTCAACATCAATGGTTTGGATCTTCCTCAGTTAATAAAACAAAATCTCATAGTTGATACTATTATTTGTAGTTGTTAAATCATTCAGTCCATAAGTAATGATAATGTTATTTAATTAATTGAGCAAATGTTATTCTCTATCTCAATAGATAATGCACTTAGATTAATCATTTTTTCTAAAAAATATCTTTTTATGAATATTAATAAATAATCATGCTTTTTTCTTAAACAAAAAAATATTAATTTCACATTTATTAACTATTTTTAAATATTACCCAATTTTTTCTTAAATATCTTTAGTGTAATGTTTGAATTTTATTCTCCATATTTTCATTTTGGCATCCATGATATACTTCTTTCATAAATAGCTACTTTTAAATTAATCCCAACATTCATTTTCATTTTTATATACTATAACCAATGTGTAATGATTTTATAAAAGATAAATCAAAAAGGGATTATGAGTTTTATCATCATCTTCCATATTTCATATATATAAAAAGACTTAGGAGAATATTTTGTAATATATTTGGCTCATGCTATTACAATATCAATAAATTCTAGTCATGTGAGTAGAGGTAGGGTAAAATTTTATTTTTAACGTTATAATAGTTATTACTATTTAATATAGGGACATTATTTCTATTAAAATGACTCAAATTATATATATTATGTACATAATGTAACTTGATTGGGTAACCTTAATTTTGATTCAATTTCAAGTGAATAGGGGTCTATTACAACACTAAGATGTAGGGGATGGTGAGGGGTTGAATCTATTATCATATTCTAAAATTTTTAAATTAATTAAAAACAATCAATTGTTTATTTTTTATACTTTCATGCACTCTAAAGAGTATTCATACTTTCTCAAATATAGTAAAGGTAAAAAAACACATGAACAAAATATTATATAAGGTTCAATATCAATGTGAGGATACTCCTTATAATTTTTGAATAATCCCAAAATCATGTTCACTTTTCACTATATACCCATGTGAATCCCTATAATAAGCACAATGATGTATCCCACCACATATTTCAGGATTCAAAACCAAAATCTCAACTTCACGATGTTGTACAAAAACATTTATAATGATGATGAAGATCAATCAAAACCCTAGTTTCGTTAGAATTAAATTATAGGGATCTATTTACCTGAGCCTCTAGAATATTGGGGATATGTTTTCAAAAATATACTCTAAAAATAACTATATAAAATATTCATAGACTAATGTTTAATAATATGAATATTCATATTTAATTAGATGTTTATAACCTCCGATTTAATCCATTACTTCCAAAAAAACTAGTATTATTTATGACTCTTAGTATGAGTTCTCTATTATACCCCAATGGGTTTTCGACAATTATTTCCCCATTTAATACCAATGGGTTGTCACATTCTTGACACTATTGGTTGAAAACACACTATGATATCCATTCTCACACTATATGATCCATATGGATATGGATTCATGATCTTCATATGTTTCTTTTATAATTACCCACAATCTCTATTACATATGACAAAGACCATATCATCATTAGGGATGAAAATTGATTTAATTTTCATATTAAAATGTAAATTAATAAAACATTATAAACATTTCAATCATCTACACAACATTCTAGAGAGAAAGATTCAAAAAATATGCATATGATTTTCGAAAAAATTATATCTTTTAAATGATTGATATAAAAAATTCCCATAACAGTATATGTATTCTCAGAACATAAAAAAAATCAATACATTGTAAAATATGTAAATCATCTATGTGAAGAATAATAATATATGTAGAAATCTTATACATGGTTGGAAATTGAAATTGGATACATAGAACATTAACATACATGAATAAGCTACATGAATCTACATTCCACCACATCACTAATCAGATTATATTTATTAAGTACAATATTTGTGAACAAAAATGTATATTTAAAATATAAAAAAAAATTATTCATTACTATTATTATGTAAATTTCCTATATCATTTTCAAATATAACCTGAATATTCAATATGAATTCTCCTGAACTAAATGGGATATGTATAATATATTTCTACTAAAATATTCGATTTATGAAATAAAAAAATGAATGTTTAGTCACTTAAAAATAAAACAAAATAATTCAGGTAACCTAAAAAACATCCCCAAAACACTTTATTGTTTCAAGAAAAATGCTTCAATTATATGTAATTCCATACAGGCTAAATCATTCTACCATTAGATTGATGAATTAATCAAAAACAAATTATAAATTCAAAAAAAACATACTCATTAAGAATGATGGGATCATCAATATTTCTAAAAATAATCCATAAATCATTAGAGTTCATCAATGCCAATATGGATGTAATAATTTAATATAGTATATAAGAGAACTGTTTTAATTATTTTGGAGACTGAGAATAAGTACTACTAGTCTATCATAAATTAGAATTTCAAACTTTTAATAGTAATAAATGAGATGACATTCTATTTATAATGTTACAAGAAATATGGAATAATTCTTATTATAATCCAATTCATTATAAGAGGAAAAATAAATCTATTAAAGATGAGTTAATAAATAACAAGTATTTATAGCATTGGGATTAAGGGTTGTTATATAATTCGATATTAATGATCTAACTCATAAAATATTATTTTAAATTTTTAAAACTATTTATAATGACTCCGTTTTTTCATTTTTATGCTAAATGTTTAAAGGGTACATGTATGAACTCCCCATTTATAGTGAATAGTAATATGATATTTATTTTTTATAGAATGTTTTTAGGAGAATATAGGGGTGGAGATTAGAATTTACTGCCAATTAATTTCTATATGATGTATCATTCCAATATTTTTTATTATATATAACCCTATATATTCATATTATTGGAATAATATAATTGTGAAAGAAGGAAACTAAAAAAATGTGTAAGATAATGGATTTAAATTATTGATTTGTATTTTTTCATTATATATTTTTAACAATTTCATTTTTTCAGACTATGTTTTGATTCTTTATGTTTAATTACATTTAATTTAAATATGAGATTATTATTTTTATTTCATTTTTTATTTCTCCTTATCTATAATTATTAAATTACTAAAATATGATCTATTTTTAGATTATTTAATAACCATAATATGAATTTAATTTTTCAGTAAAATCATTTTTCATGAAAACATTCCTTTTATCGCACAAAATTCTTAAGAGGAATCTTAGAATTTTGTATATATTTTCCTTATATTCTCTAGTGCGTGATTAATTCTTGCGAATTCTTCATAGTCTATAACTTTCATCTTTACGTTTATAATACTCAAGATGGTTATGATGTGTCAAAATGATTAACATAATCTAATATTAAATTGTCCATTTTATATTACTCTTATAAATTACTACATAATATATATTTACAATAAGAAACATAGATCATTAATGGAAATGATAATTACCGCACATAAGGAGAAAATAGTTTTACACCATTATAATTAGTTTAATATATGTATCTATTGACCGGAAAGTGTGTGGGTATATAATTTTTCATGGTTTTGGGGAAGTACATAATGATTTGTGAATTTTTGTTAGTCATTGTGTTATGAATATTAGGCTAAAACAAATATATTTCTTCCTCCTACCTAAAAAATAATAAAAAAATTAATATGAATCACTTTAAAATAAATTAAAGAATAATTAAAGGAGAAATACAATTCTTCAATTGTTTTTGTTTGGAAAACATATCTATAAGAGATATTAAATATTTTGTATGGGGGAATGGATAATAATACTTCAACGTGAGTTGGAAACTATTAAACAAAAATTTATATAATGAAATAAACTTATTTTTTAAGAATTTATTATAAAAAAAGCTAAAATAGTTTACATCTAGACTTTAACTTATTCAAAATTATTGTGTATTGAAAATTATATTTCTCTAATTATTAGATCATATTGAATATTATGATGAACACATCAATTATAATATCTATATAATAACATCAAGAGAGTTTGAGGGAATCAATTTCAAGGAATGTAGGTTATTTTTTTTTGATTTTATAATACCTATTCAATAATATTTATAATAAAATATGTAATGGAATGAATTTACAAAAAATATTATGTAGAGTTATAATTTTTTAATATGTGAAAATAAATTTTAAAATCTAAAAATCATTTTACATTGATTTATTATTTATCGTGGGAAGTAAAAAATATGATTTAGTGTAATTGACCAGGTGTTAATATATCTTATTCTTAGTTAATATTAAATATAAAATATTACCTTTATATTTCATAATTAACAGATAAGCTATACATTTTCATTTTAATAGTTTTTCTTATAAATTTATAAATTCCATGATTGGTGTATTAATTTTATGAAATTAATACATGTTAACTGATCATATTACATACTTTGATTTTATAATGTTAATTTTTATTGACTAATGTATGTGTAAATTTTTATTGAGAGATAGCATTGGAATCTATAAAATGGATCCATGCATGAAAGAATGTTTGGTTTTGGTATTTTTGGGAAACTCACCAGGATAACTAATTAATCCCATTTGAACTATGGAATGTGAGATAATTAATTACGACTATATCCAACTATTTTGTATTGATATTCAGTTTAACTATTCTCTATGATAGATTATAAACTATATTTGTTTGGTCAAAATCAAATGATCAATATATTTTATTGATTTTATATTATTGAATAGATGATTATTATGAATAGGAATTTTATATTTTAAACCATTAAAATTGTTCGATTTTATTACTTTTATAATCATTCACAATTATATAATGCAATCTATTATTCCATGATATTATGATGTGACATTTTAATGATTTGGTGGGTTGTGTTGGTTGATTTGATTAATAAATAAATTTAATTTTATAGTTCATGTTCAATAGAATCTCATTTACCTCTTTCAAGCGATCGTGAAAATTATCATGATATACATATTAGATATTCTGTTTGGGAAATGGTTCTCATTGATGTTTCAATGTCTATTTAAGCATGTTTATTAAATATTTAGTTTTTGGTTAGTTGTGTAATATTTATTTATTATCATACAGTTCTTGTGTTTATATATATATATATATATATAATGAAGTCGATAGTTTTTTTTTGAGTTTAATGTTCAATAAAATGGTAAATATATGATAATAATAATTCTCATCTAATATTTTTTATTTAAGATACTGTAAACCATTTTAGATTAATTATAGAGGTGGATGATTTGTATGTGTTATTGTATTTTAGTTCATGGAGTAATATTATACTATTCTCAAGAGTGAACTAACGGTCTAAAGCCATTTGATAAAATTAGAGAAATGTAATATAGATATTACTCAACAGTAACATATACATGTTTAACGTTAATTTACTTGAATAAAATTGACATTAAATATTTTACAAAAACGTTTTTATTATGATGTTATAAATTTTCCACGCAATAAAAGATAGTGTTTCAATTTTTATACTGAATGAAGGACCCGATATTATATGAACTGAAATTAAACCATATGTTTATCATGGATCATAATCCATAGAGATTATATGGAATCACATAACATAAAATCACTAGTTATGGGGTAGGATATCAACATTATAGCGTTTCAATATATAGGATTCTAAAAAAACAAAATATATCGAGATTATTGCCTTAGAATAAAACTTTTTTATTTCAGACATTGAGGAACATATAGTTGTAATTTTACAATGTCTTATTATTCATTATTTTGATACATTTAATTCTATTAACTTTTAAAAATAATGTTTTGACTGATATTAATCGTTTAGACTATGAAAATGAGTTATTAATGTTTTATAAACCTTTTAGGATAAACCCACAGTTGTCAAATCATGTGAAATTCTCTACTGATATCATTCATATGAATTACATGTTTTTACTCATATTTATATTCTATTCAATAAATGATTTCATTGGAATAAAATATTTTTTAATAACAACCCACATAATTTTAATATTAAAAAACAACATGCCTTTTTAATATTCATGAATTAGATTTAACATGGTTGTAACATCCCAGGTAAATAATGAATAACAAAATTTCGTATTTATTAATATTTACGAATTAAATATTAATTTTACATTAAAGGGGTTTCTATGTTCGATAGCGTACCCGATACGCAACGATGAGTTCCTTTGAAAACTTACATTGCACACTAGTAATAAAATAATATTATTTTAAATGGTAGTTAAAACATAGTTGTTGTATTGTCGGGAATGGATAGAAATAACTAAAATATGATTATATATGTTTTTAAATGTTTTTACATTTATCCAATAAAAGATAAAGGCTTAAAATACGGAAAGAATTCAATTTTAGGCATTTATACCCTAATTTTCACTAAGGGTTCACTTATCACCTTTTGACGGCGAGCCGTCATTAAATATAGTTTTGATCAATCTTATAAATTCTATTGGAACAAATATAACTCTTCTTTAGAATCGGGACATCAATATTTACTTTGTGTAAATTTTTGGTATCTTTCCGATAAAGTTCATTTTTTAATGAATAGTGTAAAATGTTGTATTTTAATTCAAAACCACATTTCAATATAATTTATTTATATGATTAGATTATCATTTTAATTGGATTTACAGTGAAATTAGAATATATTTTTACCATTTAATCCAATATTGGTCGTTGGAATTAATTTCACTTTGAAATCGGACTTAAACTAGTGTTAATCTTTTGATACTTATTGTTTCATAAAAACACGATATTTGTCATGACAGCAGGAATTAATTATTAAATTAATTAATGTGACTTATATGTTTTGAATTTTGTAAATTTGACTTCATTTTTGAATTCGGAATATCAAATATAGCTTAGGGTGAAGTTTTGGTATTTTTCTGAAAAACTTCAATTTTTGATGAATAGTGAAACCACTAAGTGGTACTTAAAAAACTGATTTTTCGTTTAAATGAAATTTTACCACCTCTGTGTTTTGAATTTAAAAAAATGTGACATACATGGTTTTCATTAAGAAGTAAAATTTGGTTCAATGGGATTAAAATATTTTTTTGGTGAATAGTAACTTATTAAGTTTTAATCGCAATTAGAGGTAATTAGTGTAGTTTAAGGTAAAAATAATGTTTTAATAATATGATATGAGATTTACACATGTCCTACCCTTATTGGATTTGTCATGTCCTACCAATAAAATCCATGGGTCAACTTGGGGACCCCATGGAGCCACTTTGGTTGGAAAATGACATAAATACCTTTTATTTAATGTTAAAGTAAAAAATGACACAAACATGAAATGTTTTACTAAAACAATTCTTACATGGGGTTATACAAGTCATATGTTTGACTATAAATAGTCATTGGAAATATAAAAATATTTCCTACATCATAGTATTTTTTTTATAATTTTGAGACATTAAATAAAATAAATTATTTATGACATCATGATGATGTAGCGATGACCTCATTATTTAACGATTTAAATAAAATGGAAAGATAATGTAAAATATAAGACCTAGACATGTCAAAAACCTATTGTATGAGTGGATTTCGAACCATTATCACCTTATCCTAGAAACACATCAAAGTGGGACCATTAAAATCCGAAACTCATTCTAAAATAAAGTAACATTTTCTTACTTTCCAAGAGTGCCCCTCCTATCCTCTTATAAAAGGCCCCCACCTCTACCACCTTACCCACACCTCTCAAGCCTTTGGTTCGGCCGAGATCTGATCATTTTGTCTCTCCACATCCCTATCTTACTCCTTGAAGCCTCACTTAGGGCATAAGTCTTAACAAGGAAGCCTTTGAGCTCAAATATACAATAGTTACCCGATTTTAAGGTGATGTCTTCACTTGTGTTATTTTGTTTTATTTTGCTTATCCAACCCCCTAAACTCTTTTTATTAATTTCTTTTGTAACAAATCCAGTATCTTCCATATACTAGTATGTTTTTATAAGAAGGATTCGATCTACACTTACACACACCTACGTCTAATGGTTAAAGAACATATTGTTTCCGTGGATGGTGAATTTCTGCCTCACGAAATGATGATTGTTCAACACTCATATAACACCTTCAATGGTGGCCATTAAGATGTCACTATGTTTATATATGATATATAATATTTTTATGTTTTACTTAAGCTTCTGTATTTTTCATTTGTGGCATACCTTTATGGCTCCCATTATGGATATACGCGATATCTTCATTTTAGGAAGTGCGGACTACCGCCCCCTCAAAGTGATTTGATTCGTTAATGCCATATGTGGGATGTATAAAGGATGGATTTAAAGTTATTATATATGATGTTAAACTGGAATTATAATATACCTCTATATCATTATTATTTCTTTCCATTAAATTATGAGATAGAAATGAAAGTAGCGTTCATGTGTACGTACGGCTTACCATCTCCATGAATGGTGCATTTCATTTCTTAACCTCAAAATGTAATGTACATTTATAAGTACATATATATAATGGAAATATATGATGTATATTACATCTAAATTATTAATATAATTCTATAATTAAAATATACATAACTCTCATTTAGTTTTAATTCCATTAATATGACATAGAAATGAAAGTAGCGTTCATGCATACGTATGGTTTACCATCTCCATGAATGGTGCATTTCATTTATTACATCTAAATGATTATGTAATATTATAAATACATGTAAATGCTGGATATATATGATATATATGATATCCAAATCAGGAATGTCATTCTGGATATAAAGAACCTTTGACCACACGAACAACATGTAATTGTAAGAAGTCCACTTTCAACTTAAGAACCAAATATCGACAAAACAAACATTATTAACTTAAATGATTACATAATCTTTAAACATGGCAAAAAGTGATATAAAATCAATAATGAACTTGAAAAAAGGTTCTTAAGTTAATAGAAATTAACTCATTTTTATTATTCAGGATGTTAAAGAATGATCGAGTCAAGTCGGACCCGAGGTAAGGGACTTCGTCTAAATCTCCTTGAGGCATATTTCGTTTTATACACAACTTTCTTTTATACGGTGTATAAACCCCTTTGACTTTTAATTTTATTCAAAAAGGACCTTTTTATACGAATCTTTTTACTAAATGAAAAAAAGGAATGTTTCTTTTAACGTATGTGGTGACAACGACCTTTTCCGCCGCCGTGAGTATTATTTGGTCTTTGGCTTCCAGAACAAGCCATAATGTTTTTTAAAATGAAATAAATACCATATACTCTTTTATGTATTTTGGTAATGAAAATGGTTTTTATAATGGATTTGTTATTTCAATATATTTAAGTGATATATTGTGATCAATGTGTGGAAATGTTTTCTTTCCATTATATTTGTTTTATGATTTTATAATGGTACTTGGACATTTGACGGGTGGTTACATGATAAACCATATGACGGGTGGTGTCGTGAATACCAGGATGGGTGGTTACATTATAACCTCTAATGCATTGGGTATGGAAGTCGGTCGTATGGCTATTCCATTAAGTATGTATGGAAGTCGGCCGTATGGATATTCCATTAAGTGATATGTGTGGAAGTCGACCGTATGGTTATTCCACTTAAGTATGTTTATGTCCCAAGTTTCCTTTATGTGTTATGTGTTCTTTATATGGGTTTTATGGTAATATTTTGGTTACAAAAGGGTATGTAATGATCTTTAATTTAGTGAAGAGTTTTTACAACTTCATAAAGGTGAAAAGTATTACTTTACTTGTTGTTTTGATAAACTAATAGTTTTCATTCTTTATGTATCCCTTACTGAGCTCTTTATGCTCACCCCAAGTTTTTTTTTGAAATGTTTTTCAGAGGACCTAATGTGGAATCGGGTCAAGTATGGGATCAAGGGAAATTCATGATATATAAAACATGGAACTAGACATGTTTCTTTTTAAGAGTTTTTTTATTCTATGGAAACATAGTAGAAGTGTCAACTTTGTAATCTTTTGAGATTTAGTAGTTATGTTCTAATTCTCTAAAACTCTAAACTTGAAAAGATCATCATTGTGAATTATCCATTTAATTCAATATTAAGAGATGTTTAAGGTTGGGGCCTTATAGTTGGTATCAGAGGTCAGTTTCGACAACTTTAGGAGTTAGAAAAGTGTAAAATTATAAGTTAATTTATGGTACGATTGAAATGATATAGCATATAAAGATTACCATGTTGCTTTGCCTAAGGTATTTCTGTGATAATAATGGTTTTCCATAGAGGAAATAGATCAGATTTCTTGGGAAGGCATATAGAGGGAAATGGCCTTTCAAATTAGTATCATGAGATGGTCACAATCAGAACTAAACAGTTTTTTTGCAGTGATGGCTTAGTTGAATCAGGTGAAAAATGTTGGTCGTTTTTATTGATGATATTTTGGTGTTTTCGAAAAGTAAATAGGAGGATGAAAGTCATGTAAGGGTTATCATTAAAACCTTAAAAGAAAAGAAACTATATGGGAAATTCAGCAAGTGTGGGTTTTGGTAACAATAAATTTCATTCCTGGGTCACATTGTTTCAAAATATGGTATAACTGTTGATCCTGATAAAACCAAAGTTGTTGAAGAATGGCCAAGACCCACAAATGTAACCGAGATCCGTAGTTTTCTTGGTTTCGAAGGTTACTACCGAAGGTTTGTTGAACATTTTTCACGGTTATCTAGTCCAATGACTTAGCTAACTCGGAAGGGTGTTAAGTTCATCTGAACAAAAGAATGTGATGATTGTTTTCAAGAGTTGAAAAGAAGATTGGTGAATGCTCCAGTTTTGGAACTTCCTTCCCAGAATGGTGAGTTTGTTATATACAGTGATGCTTCATTGAAGGGACTTGGCTGTGTCCTTATGCAGAATGATCAGGTAATTGCTTATGCTTCACGTCCATTGAAAACTCATGAGGTAAATTACCCTACACATGATTTGGAATTAGCTGCTGTTGTTTTTGCTTTAAAAATTTAGAGGCATCATTTGTATGGAGTAAAGTGTGAAATATATACTGATCACAAAAGTTTAAAGTATATATTCACTCAGAAATAATTGAACATGAGACAGAGGAGATGGCTGGAATTAATCAAGGATTATGATTGTAAAATTCATTACAATCCAGGAAAAGCAAATAAAGTGGCTGATGCTTTGAGTTGAAAAAGTAATGCTTCATTAACAATGTTGCGTTTGGAACGAGATCCTTTGGTTTTTTATTTGATGAACTTTGGAATAGAAGTTGTTGGTGTAGGAAGTTCTTCTGTTTTGTTTTAGGTATTAGTGAGATCATCCCTATCAGACAGAATTAGGCAATCACAGCGGGAAGACAGTGAGTTGTAGAAAAAGGTAGAGCTAGTTCAGAAGGGTAAGTTTCCTGAATTAAACATTGATAATGATTGTGTTTTATGGTTTTGGAAGAGATTATGTGTGCCTTTTGATTCACAGTCTAAGAATCAGTTGTTATGTAAGGCTTATAGTTCCCTGTTTTCAGTTCATCCTGGTAGTACAATGATGTACAGAGATCTGCGAGAGTATTACTGGTGGGATGGAATGAAAAGGGATATTGCTGATTTTACTATGAAGTGTTTGACTTGTCAGCAGGTTAAAGCAGAGAGGCAGCTATCGAAAGGGATGCTTCAGCCTTTACCAGTGCCAGAGTAGAAATGGGAATATATATCCATGGATTTTGTCGTGGGATTACCAAAGACATCTAGAGGTAATAATGCAATCTGGGTTATTGTTGATCGCTTGACTAAATCTGCTCATTTCCTTGCTATACGAGATACTTTTTCCCTAGATCAACTTTCCCGTTTGTATCTTAAAGAGATGGTCAGGTTACATGGAGTTCCTCTCTCCATTGTGTTTGATCGTGATCCCAGGTTTACTTCTAACTTTTGTAAAGGTCTTCAGAAATCATTAGGTACTGAATTAAATTTTAGTACAGCTTTTCATCCTCAATCAGATGGGCAGTCAGAACGAACAATTCAGACCTTGGAGGATATGCTATGAGATTTTTCGATGGATTATCAGGGAATTTGGGACCAACATCTTTCTTTGGTTGAGTTTTCTTATAATAACTGTTTTCATTCCAGTATACAGATGGCACCATTTGAGGCATTATATGGGAAGCAGTGTCGAACTCCAGCATTTTGGGATGAGGTGGGTGAAAGGAAGCTGATGGGACTAGAATTGTTAGAAGAGATGGCAGAAAAAGTTCAGTTGATTCAGAAACACATGAGAACAGCTCAAAGCACGCAGAAGAGTGATGCGGATAATCGGAGGAAGGATTTATCTTTCGAGGTAGGTGATCGGGTTTTTCTCAAGGTTTCTCCATGGAAAAGTGTGATGCGATTTGGTAAGAAAGGAAAGATGAGTCCAAGGTTCATTGGGCCAAATGAAATTCTGGAGAGAGTTGGATCAGTTGCATACAGAGTGTCTTTACCTCCGAGTTTATCTCAGGTACACAATGTTTTTCATGTTTCGATGTTAATGAAGTATATGCCAGATTCATCTCATGTTTTGAGTCCAGAGGTAGTTTAGCTGGAGGAGAACCTATATTATGAAGAACAACCAGTCCAGATTCTTGATCGAAGAGAGCAAGTGTTTCGAAATAAGGTAATTCACCAGGTAAAGGTTTTGTGGAAAAACTATATTATTGAAGTGGCAATGTGGGAATCTGAAAATGCTATGAGGGATAGATACCCCCACTTATTTAGATAAGTGAATAAAATTGCGAGGACGCAATTCCCAAAAAGGGGGAAGGATGTAACATCCTAGGTAAATAATGAATAAAAAATTTTCGTATTTATTAATATTTACGATTTAAATATTAATTTTACTTTAAAGGGGTTACTATGTTCAATAGCGTACCCAATATGCAACGATCAGTTCCTTTGAAAACTTACATTGCACACTAGTAATAAAATAATATTGTTTTAAATGGTAGTTAAAACATAGTCGTTGTATTGGCAGGAATGGATAGAAATAACTAAAATATGATTATATATGTTTTTAAATGTTTTTACATTTATCCAATAAAAGATAAAGGCTTAAAATACAGAAAGAATTCAATTTTAGGCATTTATAACCTAATTTTCACTAAGGGTTCACTTATCACCTTTTGACGGAAAACCATCATTAAATATAGTTTTGATCAATATTATAAATTATATTGGACCAAATATAACTCTTCTTTAGAATTAGGACATCAAAATTTACTTTGTGTAAATTTTTGGTATCTTTCCGATAAAGTTCATTTTTTAATGAATAGTGTAAAATGTTGTATTTTAATTCAAAAACTCTTTTTAATCTAATTTATTTATATGATTAGATTATCATTTGAATTGGTTTTAACATGAAATTAGAATATATTTTTACCATTTAATCCAATAGTGGTCATTGGAATTAATTTCACTTTGAAATCGGACTTAAACTAGTGTCAATCTTTTGATACTTATTGTTTCATAAAAACACGCTATTTGTCATGACAGTGGGAATTAATTATTAAACTAATTAATGTGACTTATATGTTTTGAATTTTGTAAAATTGACTTCATTTTTGATTTTGGAATATGAAATATATCTTAGGGTGATGTTTTGGTATTTTTCTGAAAAACTTCAATTTTTGATAAATAGTGAAACCACTAAGTGGTACTTAAAAACTGATTTTTCATTTAAATAAAATTTTACCACCTCTGTGTTTTGAATTTAAAAAAATCCTACATACGTGGTTTTGATTAAGAAGTATAATGTGGTTCAATGGGATTAAAATAATTTTTTGGTGAATAGTAACTTATTAAGTTTTAATAGCAATTAGAGGTAATTAGTGTAGTTTAAGGTAAAAATAATGTTTTAATAATATGAGATGAGATTGACACATGTTCTAACCTTATTGTATGTGTCATGGCCGATCCATACAATCAATGGGTCAACTTGGGGACCCCATGGAGCCACTTGGGTTGGAAAATGACATAAATACCTTTTATTTAATGTTAAAGTAAAAAATGACACAAACATGAAATGTTTTACTAAAACAGTTTTTACATGGGGTCATACAAGTCATATTTTTTACTATAAATAGTCATTGGAAATATAAAGAGATTTCCTACATCATAGTAGTTTTTTAATAATTTTTACACATTAAATAAATTAAATTATTTATGACATCATGATGATGCAGCGATGACCACATTATTTAACGATTTAAATAAAATGGAAAGATAATGTAAAATCTAAGACCTACACATGTAAAAAACCTATTGGATGAGTGTATTTCGAACCCTTATCACCTTATCCTAGAAAAAAATCAAAGTGGGACCATTAAAATCTGATACTCATTCTAAAATAAAGTAACATTTTCTTACATTCCAAGAGTCCCCCTCCTCTCCTCTTATAAAAGGCCCCCACCTCTACCACCTTACCCACACCTATGAAGCCTTTGGTTCGGCCAAGATCTGATCATTTTGTCTCTCCACATACCTCTCTTACTCCTTAAATCCTCACGTTGGGCATAAGTTGTAACACCCGAGACTTTTATGTTATATAAATTATCAAAGGAATCTTTTTCTACGCAACACTTGCTTGACTTGCTTTACACGCAATCGCGACCTTCCTCGATAGCTTGCGTCGTACGCAATACCGAGTTTCACTAAACAACAATATGCTATTAAAACTAGCCGTTATGAATAGTAATAACCACTTTTTGAAATTTTATAAATTTTATTTTTCAAAATGGACTTCATTTTTGGACTCAGAATATCGAAATTAGCCTAGGGTGAAATTTTGGTATTTTTCTGAAAACTTTCAATTTTTGATGAATAGTGAAACCACTAAGTGGTAGGTTAAAAACTGAATTTTGCATAAAACTTAATTTTACCGCTTCTGTGAATGGAATTTCAAAAATCCGAGAGACACGGTTAATATCAAGGACTAAAATGTGGTTCAATGAGATGAAAATAATTTTTTGGTGAATAGTAACTTTTTACTATTTTTACCGCGGTTAATAGTAAATAGGGTAACTAAGGGTAAATATGATATCAATATTACCCTAACACATGTCCTAATACTATTGGACAAGTGTAATTCGACCAAAAACAAACTTAGGAATAAAATATGACCATTTAGGCCCACTTGGATTAGATTAGGACATTTATTATTAATTTATTTAAAGAAGGGTTAAAATAGTTAAAATCAAAGTTTAACAAGTAAATCATTTTTAATATAGGGTTATACATAAGATAAATTCGATTGTAAATATTCATTAGAAAGATAAAACGATTTCCTACATGATGGTATTTTATTTGTAATTTTTAGACATCAAATAATTTAATTTATTTATGACACAAAGATGATGCAGTAATTATCTTATTAATGAAATATTGACAAAATTGATAATATAAATACCAAAATAAATGTAATTTGAGACTTTTTATGAATTCCACTAATTTTCTAGGTTACTATGATATATTAGTATTGATTTAATCAACTTGGTTCGAACATATAATTCTGTTATGACTTTGACAAAAATCATATATCAAATAGTGTCAAAATTGACACAAAATAGTTTTTAAATAAAATATTATATTATTAATTGTTATTTTATTCCTAAAAATCTAAGGTTCGGCCAAATGACTTAGATAAGGATATATATTTTAATAATAAACAATTTGGGGTTCGTTTGGCATGTTATAGTAAGTGTATTAACCATATAGTGAAAGAAAACAAAAAGTCATGGTAAAAGTTAAATTATTTAACTTAGAGTTAAATCTAATTGATAAGGTTAAAATAATACCCTAAACTTGTCTAAATTCTATTGGTTGATAGGATTTCGACCCTTCCCCACTTTATCTTCGAAATAAGACCCTTTGGAACCATTATAAACCGATTTTGACTTTAATATAAAATAATATTTTGAGATATTCCTAAGGTGCCCCTCTCCTCCCTTATAAAAGGGCACCTCCTCCCCCTCCTCCTCACACCAATTTGAGCACTCATGCTCGGACAACCCCTGCCATTTTCCCTTCTCCACTTCCCTAGAATAATACTAGAGGTCCTGGTCTTCTCCAAAGACCAATCTTAGTTCCTTAAGTGGAGGATTCAAAAAGGCGTTCCAAAGAAGAGGTAATATCCATTACCGATCTTTTCAATTTCTTTCTTCTTCAACTTCTTCTTCTTCAGTTGTTTCATGATAAAGTAATAACATCAGTATTACTTACATACTGATATGTTATTATAAATATGAAACAACACTAATTCACCTTCTATCCATCCTACGGAAAAATGAAATCACCGCGCGTGCGTACGTACGGAATACCGTCTCCACGCCGTGGTGTAATCTATTTTCCACCATCACCTTACAAGGATGGGTATAATGGTGTAATGAGTAACTATATATGATTATTATTAAGTAATATTGATACTGAAATAATATATATATACTCCAATACAATTCCACGATCATAGGAACGATATCATCACTCGTGCGTACGTACGGAATACCGTCTCCACGATGTGATGCGACTCGTTCTACATGATCTTCATTTCATAATGATTGTATAAATGAATTGAATGAATGAATATGGTATATACTACACTAATACCATTCTAGAAATTAATTATCTATAACCTAAAGATAAGAATAAGAATTTATTCGACAAAACACGCATAAGAACAAAAAGTTATAAAGACCCGAGTAACAAGTAACAATGAAATATTACTAACAAGAAGCTAATAATATGACCATATATGATCTCATATCAATATGTATGATTATGGAATAAGTCAATAACATTATTTAAACCATTATACAGGAGCTTCGGACACGAACAAAGCAAATCGGACCTAAGGTAAGGGAAATATCACAATCTCATTTTTATCCGAGATTGTTTATTCGTAAGTATTTACTGGGGTGTATTTTATCATCCACATCCATGTTCCCTCAATATGTAATATTGTTTCCATCCACTTGAAATAGTTTAAATCCAATTTTACCCTTAGGTGAGTTTTTAGTAAAGAATATGAAAGGAATCTTTTGTCGTTTTTCCGTACGAGGTACTTTTTGACTTTTCCGACAAAAGTACGAAGAATGTTTTTTTTTAACTTATACGGCATGAATGGATTTTTAAAACATTACTTCAAAGAATCTTCCTTTACAAGTTTTCAAGTTTATTTTTAATTTTAAAGTTGTATGACATGTTATGAAAGGAAAAATGTTTTTGAAGAAGAAAGGATATTTTCCTCAAGAATTCAATTCAAGTGTTTTATCAAAATTATTTTCCATCTAAGATAATAAAGGGTTCTGTTTCTATCCATATTTTTACATTGGTTTGACTATGTTGTGATGGAATTATGTTTATGAATTCCTTTATCATATATGAATTGATTTATGATGTCATGATGTTTCAAGAATCCCATTTTTGTTATATGTGTTATGCGATGATGTATGTTTTATGATTATGTGGCACACATAAGAAAGGATTCATTATAAGATGGGTGGGACCTATATCTCCCTCCAATGCATTGGGTAATGATTTTATATCTCATGAGATAGACATGGCTGGAACGGAAGGTTATTTCGGTTCAGTGATACAGGACTGAAACGAGGAGTGAACTCGGTTCAGAAAGGGACTTTGTCCACTAAGATAGTCTTGGCAATGAGTCATGACTAACAAGAAATGATTTTCCATGATTATGTGTGCATGCCACAAAGTTTCAAGTTTTATGTTATGGGGATCTCATTTTCACTTCTATGATTTATTCCATGTTAAGATATTATGATCTCTTTTGCAGGTTTTGATTTTCATAAAGATATGATATGATTTTTATTTCCTTTATTTTCCCTTGCTGAGCATTTGAGCTCACCCTTTTATGTTTTCTTTTCCCCAGGTCAGGAAGATGGATATTAAGTAGAATATGCTAAAAGGGACCCTAGATATGATGAAATAAATGGGAGACACTGTAGAAGATTTATGAACCAGTTGTTTATGTTTCCCCAGTTTCTAAAGACACTATACCTATACGGTCCTTTGTGGTTTTGTCATATGTTGTAATAAGAGTGATTCAATTTTGAAGTATTAACAATGTATGTAAAGTGTGGGTCGTTATAGTTGGTATCAGAGGAAAGGTATAGTCAACCTTTGGAAACTAGGATGTGAAAGCCTTAGTAAGAACCCTAAGGATAAGTCTAAGCATAGAACACAATCTTAGTGTTTTAGAAATGGCCTTGAATAACCTAGGATAAGACCTTAAGCATGAAAATTTTATTCTTGAATCATGTGGTTTCCTATTATAATTAGTGTTGCTCACACTATTCTTCTTGGTTTTAGTCAATGGCTGGAACCCGAAGGAACCGTGTTAATGCGGAATGCGATGGGCAATGCAATGATTGTCCCCCTGAGCAACCAAACGATATGGGAGCTGGAATGCAAAATCTTGTAGCCATGCTCACACAACTTTCTCAAGCTATGAATCATGCAGGATTTCCAAACGAACAAAGAAGGGAGCAACATTCTGTTGAATCCTTCATGAGGCAGCGTCCACCATCTTTCAGCGGGTCTACTGATCCATTAGTTGCTGAACAATGGATTAGTACTACTGAAAAGATATTTTCAGTTCTTCAATGTTCTGAGCATGATAAAGTCATCCTAGCAGTGTATCGTTTGGAAGGAGATGCGGATCAATGGTAGAATCTTGTTAAGAATACGAGGCAAAGGGATGAAATTGAGTCTATGGAATGGGACGAGTTCAAGAACTTATTTTTCAATAAGTACTTCCCTCGTATTCTCCGAACAAAGATGGAGAAAGAGTTCCTTGAACTGAAGCAAAGGGATGATGAATCTGTTAGTACCTATGAAGCAAATTTTACAAGACTTGCAAGGTACGCTTCTGGTATTATTATCCAACCTGAGAGTAAGATCGATCGATTCTTTAGTGGCTTAAAACCAAGTCTTCGAAGGGCGTTAGCCATAAGGGACTTCAATAGCTACGAGGAAATCGTTCGATGTGCTCTCAAAGTCGAGATGGAGATTGGAGTAACCCATCAGTCACATGGGTTTGATAAGAAGAGGAAGATGGAATTCAAAGAAAAATCTAAAGAGCACACGGAAAAGAAGATGAACTTTCCCTTATGCTCAAAGTGTGGAAAGAAACATGGAGGGAGTTGTCTTAAAGGGACAAGTAAATGTTTTAAATGTGGAAAGGAAGGTCATCGGGCATTTGAATGCCGTGATAATGGGAAGAAGATGTCTAATGATGCAAACAAAGGAAGGGATACACAGAATGAACCTGCTACACTTCAATGTTTCAAGTGAAAGGAGATGGGGCATTATGCCAATCAATGCCCAAATCCAAGGGTTGATGATGATGGTCGACGTCAACAAACTCTTAAGGCTAAAGACAAAGGAAAGTCACATGCAATTTCTATCAGCGATGTGGAGTACGATAACGATGTGGTGAAAGGTACACTTACCATCCACTCTAAAGTAGCAAATGTTTTATTTGATTCTGGATCCACCCACTCTTTTATTTCTGAAAAATTTTCTAAGGGTATCACCGTATTACCTCAACAATTAGATGTTGAGTTAGCTGTGACAACACCTAATGGCACATCAATCGCATCAGAAGTTTATAATTCTTCTCCGATCGAAGTTTGTGGGAAAGTGCTTCCTGCAAATCTTGTGATCCTTCCTTTAGTGGAATTTGATGTGATTCTTGGCATGGATTGGCTTTCTCTACATGGAGCTCATATCAATTGCCAAAGAAGGGAAGTCACATTTCATATTCCAGATCAACCTACGATCGTCTATCAATGCAAGGATGAACATAACCTTCCAGTGGAAATTTCTTCCATCTTATGGGTATTGATTCCACTAAATGAAGGTTATTTATCTCAAATGGTTGGTGAGAAACTCACGATTAAGAATATGCCCATTGTACGGGAGTTTGATGATGTCTTTCCGGAGGAATTGCCGGGTCTTCCACCAAATCGTGAAGTTGAGTTTTCAATAGAACTCGTACCGGGTGCTTTGCCTATTTCAAAGACACCTTATAGAATGGCCCCAATTGAGTTGCAGGAATTGAAGAAGCAACTCCAAGAGAATCTTGATAAGGGATTCATACGCCCTAGTGCGTCACCTTGGGGAGCACCTGTTCTATTTGTTAAGAAGAAAGATGGATCAATGAGACTCTGCATTGATTATCGAGAACTTAACAAGATCACTATCAAGAACAAATATCCTCTCCCACGCATTGATGACTTATTTGACCAACTACGCGGAGCTCAATACTTTTCCAAGATTGATCTTCGTTCAGGGTATCATCAATTAAGGGTCAAAAGGGAGGATATAACAAAGACGGCTTTCCGTACAAGGTATGGACACTATGAATTTATAGTGATGCCATTTGGTCTTACTAATGCCCCTGCTATCTTCATGGATCTAATGAATAGAGTCTTTAGAGACTATCTTGATCAATTTGTGGTAGTCTTTATAGACGATATTCTTGTCTATTCAAAGAGCAAGGAAGAACATGAAGATCACTTGAGAATTATATTGAAGACCCTGAGAAAGGAGAAGCTTTATGCCAAATTTACCAAGTGTGAATTTTGGCTTCAAAAAGTTGCATTTTTGGGTCATATAATCTCAAAAGAGGGGATATCTGTGGATCCAGCAAAAACAGAGGTTATCGAAAGATGGTCAAGACCAACAACAGTAACTGAGATCCGAAGTTTTCTTGGTTTGGCTGGATATTATCGACGTTTTGTAAAAGATTTTTCACGATTATCTAATCCACTCACCAAGTTGACTCGGAAAGGAGTTAAGTTTGTCTGGACAGAGGAATGTGAAGAGAATTTCAAGGAGTTGAAAAGAAGGTTATCCAGTGCACCTGTGCTCACACTGCCTTGTAGTGGAGAAAGGTTTGTGATCTACAGTGATGCATCCAAGGAGGGATTGGGGTGTGTTCTTATGCAAAATGATATGGTGATAGCTTATGCCTCACGACAGTTGAAAATCCATGAGCAAAATTACCCAACACATGATTTGGAGTTGGCTGCGGTAATCTTTGCATTAAAGATTTGGAGGCATTACCTTTATGGTGAAAGGTGTGATATTTATACTGATCATAAAAGTTTAAAGTATATTTTCACACAAAAGGAGTTGAATATGCGCCAAAGAAGATGGTTGGAGCTGATTAAGGATTATGACTGCTCAATCCATTACCACCCTGGGAAAGCAAACAAGGTGGCAGATGCATTAAGTCGACAAGACCATGCTAGTTTATCCATGATGAGGATCACAAAAGATCCAATATTTATGGATTTACAAAGGATGGATCTTGGAATTATAATGGAAGGGGAAAAATCTTATCTTTCTCAAATGAATGTTCAACCATCTATACATGTGAAGATTAAAGAGGCACAGAAAGAAGATGTCGAGTTACAAAAGAAGGTGAGAAATGTTCCTGAATTCAACCTTGATTGTGATGGGATAATAAAGTTCAGGAATCGTGTTTGCGTTCCTCCCATCCCCGAATTAAAGAATGAGCTGCTGGATGAGGCTCATAGTTCATCATTTTCTATTCATCCTGGAAGCACGAAGATGTATAGGGACCTGAAAGAGTACTTCTGGTGGGATGGCATGAAAAGAGATGTTGCTGAATATGTCTCTCGATGCTTGGTTTGTCAACAAGTTAAAGCTGAGAGACAGAAGTCTAAGGGGATGTTACAACCATTACCCATACCCGAATGGAAATGGGAAAACATCACTATGGACTTTGTCACAGGACTTCCTAAAACATCCAAAGGCAATAATGCTATCTGGGTCATAGTTGATCGTCTTACAAAGTCTGCACACTTCATTTCTATTAGAGAGGATTTCTCTCTAGATCAGCTTGCCAGGATATATGTAAAGGAAGTGGTAAGATTGCATGGAGTACCACTTTCTATTATATCTGATCGAGATCCGAGATTTACCTCGATGTTCTGGCGAAGTCTTCAGCATACTCTGGATACAGAGTTGAGTTTCAGCACTGCTTATCATCCCCAGACAGACGGTCAGTCTGAGAGAACAATTCAAACCCTAGAAGATATGTTGAGAGCTTGCTCTATGGATTTCAAAGGAGGTTGGGATCAACACCTACCTTTGGTGGAATTTTCTTATAATAATAGCTTTCACTCCAGTATTCAGATGGCTCCTTATGAAGCTCTCTATGGAAAGAAGTGCAGGACTCCAACTTGCTGGGATGAAGTTGGGGAAAGAAAGCTATTAGGACCTGATATCGTTGATGAAATGGCAGAAAAGGTTAGATCTATTCAACAACACATAAGAGCAGCTCAAAGTCGACAGAAAAGTTATGCCGACAACCGAAGAAAAGACCTAGAGTTTGAAGTGGGCGATAAAGTGTTCTTACGAATATCTCCCTGGAAGAGGGTTATGAGATTTGGAAAGAAGGGGAAGTTGAGCCCTAGATATATCGGTCCTTTTGAAATACTGGATCGTGTTGGGAAGGTAGCTTACCGATTGGCGCTTCCACCGAATCTCTCTCAAGTTCACGATGTGTTCCACGTATCTCTCCTGAGAAAGTACATACCAGATCCTTCACATGTACTCAGCTCAGAAGTTGTACCGCTGGAGCAAGATCTTTCTTATGAAGAACAGCCGATAGAGATTCTAGATCGTAGCGAAAAAGTCCTACGAAACAAGACCACTCGCTTGGTGAAAGTTTTATGGAGGAACCACCAACTTGAAGAAGCTACATGGGAGCTTGAGGATATGATGAGGGAGAAGTATCCTCATCTATTTGTTACAAAGTGACGAATTTCGAGGGCGAAATTCTTTTTAAGGGGGGTAGAATGTAACACCCGAGACTTTTATGTTATATAAATTATCAAAGGAATCTTTTTCTACGCAACACTTGCATGACTTGCTTTACACGCAATCGCGACCTTCCTCGATAGCTTGCGTCGTACGCAATACCGAGTTTCACTAAACAACAATATGCTATTAAAACTAGCCGTTATGAATAGTAATAACCACTTTTTGAAATTTTATAAATTTTATTTTTCAAAATGGACTTCATTTTTGGACTCAGAATATCGAAATTAGCCTAGGGTGAAATTTTGGTATTTTTCTGAAAACTTTCAATTTTTGATGAATAGTGAAACCACTAAGTGGTAGGTTAAAAACTGAATTTTGCATAAAACTTAATTTTACCGCTTCTGTGAATGGAATTTCAAAAATCCGAAAGACACGGTTAATATCAAGGACTAAAATGTGGTTCAATGAGATGAAAATAATTTTTTGGTGAATAGTAACTTTTTACTATTTTTACCGCGGTTAATAGTAAATAGGGTAACTAAGGGTAAATATGATATCAATATTACCCTAACACATGTCCTAATACTATTGGACAAGTGTAATTCGACCAAAAACAAACTTAGGAATAAAATATGACCATTTAGGCCCACTTGGATTAGATTAGGACATTTATTATTAATTTATTTAAAGAAGGGTTAAAATAGTTAAAATCAAAGTTTAACAAGTAAATCATTTTTAATATAAGGTTATACATAAGATAAATTCGATTGTAAATATTCATTAGAAAGATAAAAAGATTTCCTACATGATGGTATTTTATTTGTAATTTTTAGACATCAAATAATTTAATTTATTTATGACACAAAGATGATGCAGTAATTATCTTATTAATGAAATATTGACAAAATTGATAATATAAATACCAAAATAAATGTAATTTGAGACTTTTTATGAATTACACTAATTTTATAGGTTACTATGATATATTAGTATTGATTTAATCAACTTGGTTCGAACATATAATTCTGTTATGACTTTGAAAAAAATCATATATCAAATAGTGTCAAAATTGACACAAAATAGTTTTTAAATAAAATATTATATTATTAATTGTTATTTTATTCCTAAAAATCTAAGGTTCGGCCAAATGACTTAGATAAGGATATATATTTTAATAATAAACAATTTGGGGTTCGTTTGGCATGTTATAGTAAGTGTATTAACCATATAGTGAAAGAAAACAAAAAGTCATGGTAAAAGTTAAATTATTTAACTTAGAGTTAAATCTAATTGATAAGGTTAAAATAATACCCTAAACTTGTCTAAATTCTATTGGTTGATAGGATTTCGACCCTTCCCCACTTTATCTTCGAAATAAGACCCTTTGGAACCATTATAAACCGATTTTGACTTTAATATAAAATAATATTTTGAGATATTCCTAAGGTGCCCCTCTCCTCCCTTATAAAAGGGCACCTCCTCCCCCTCCTCCTCACACCAATTTGAGCACTCAAGCTCGGCCAACCCCTGCCATTTTCCCTTCTCCACTTCCCTAGAATAATACTAGAGGTCCTGGTCTTCTCCAAAGACCAATCTTAGTTCCTTAAGTGGAGGATTCAAAAAGGCGTTCCAAAGAAGAGGTAATATCCATTACCGATCTTTTCAATTTCTTTCTTCTTCAACTTCTTCTTCTTCAGTTGTTTCATGATAAAGTAATAACATCAGTATTACTTACATACTGATATGTTATTATAAATATGAAACAACCCTAATTCACCTTCTATCCATCCTACGGAAAAATGAAATCACCGCGCGTGCGTACGTACGGAATACCGTCTCCACGCCGTGGTGTAATCTATTTTCCACCATCACCTTACAAGGATGGGTATAATGGTGTAATGAGTAACTATATATGATTATTATTAAGTAATATTGATACTGAAATAATATATATATACTCCAATACAATTCCACGATCATAGGAACGATATCATCACTCGTGCGTACGTACGGAATACCGTCTCCACGATGTGATGCGACTCGTTCTACATGATCTTCATTTCATAATGATTGTATAAATGAATTGAATGAATGAATATGGTATATACTACACTAATACCATTCTGGAAATTAATTATCTATAACCTAAAGATAAGAATAAGAATTTATTCGACAAAACACGCATAAGAACAAAAAGTTATAAAGACCCGAGTAACAAGTAACAATGAAATATTACTAACAAGAAGCTAATAATATGACCATATATGATCTCATATCAATATGTATGATTATGGAATAAGTCAATAACATTATTTAAACCATTATACAGGAGCTTCGGACACGAACAAAGCAAATCGGACCTAAGGTAAGGGAAATATCACAATCTCATTTTTATCCGAGATTGTTTATTCGTAAGTATTTACTGGGGTGTATTTTATCATCCACATCCATGTTCCCTCAATATGTAATATTGTTTCCATCCACTTGAAATAGTTTAAATCCAATTTTACCCTTAGGTGAGTTTTTAGTAAAGAATATGAAAGGAATCTTTTGTCGTTTTTCCGTACGAGGTACTTTTTGACTTTTCCGACAAAAGTACGAAGAATGTTTTTTTTAACTTATACGGCATGAATGGATTTTTAAAACATTACTTCAAAGAATCTTCCTTTACAAGTTTTCAATTTTATTTTTAATTTTAAAGTTGTATGACATGTTATGAAAGGAAAAATGTTTTTGAAGAAGAAAGGATATTTTCCTCAAGAATTCAATTCAAGTGTTTTATCAAAATTATTTTCCATCTAAGATAATAAAGGGTTCTGTTTCTATCCATATTTTTACATTGGTTTGACTATGTTGTGATGGAATTATGTTTATGAATTCCTTTATCATATATGAATTGATTTATGATGTCATGATGTTTCAAGAATCCCATTTTTGTTATATGTGTTATGCGATGATGTATGTTTTATGATTATGTGGCACACATAAGAAAGGATTCATTATAAGATGGGTGGGACCTATATCTCCCTCCAATGCATTGGGTAATGATTTTATATCTCATGAGATAGACATGGCTGGAACGGAAGGTTATTTCGGTTCAGTGATACAGGACTGAAACGAGGAGTGAACTCGGTTCAGAAAGGGACTTTGTCCACTAAGATAGTCTTGGCAATGAGTCATGACTAACAAGAAATAATTTTCCATGATTATGTGTGCATGCCACAAAGTTTCAAGTTTTATGTTATGGGGATCTCATTTTCACTTCTATGATTTATTCCATGTTAAGATATTATGATCTCTTTTGCAGGTTTTGATTTTCATAAAGATATGATATGATTTTTATTTCCTTTATTTTCCCTTGCTGAGCATTTGAGCTCACCCTTTTATGTTTTCTTTTCCCCAGGTCAGGAAGATGGATATTAAGTAGAATATGCTAAAAGGGACCCTAGATATGATGAAATAAATGGGAGACACTGTAGAAGATTTATGAACCAGTTGTTTATGTTTCCCCAGTTTCTAAAGACACTATACCTATACGGTCCTTTGTGGTTTTGTCATATGTTGTAATAAGAGTGATTCAATTTTGAAGTATTAACAATGTATGTAATGTGTGGGTCGTTATATAAGTCTTCCCAAGGAAGCCTTTGAGATCAAATCTAAGAGAGTTACCCTATTTTAAGATGATGTCTTCACTTGTGTTATTTTGTTTTATTTTGCTTCTCCAACCCCCTAAACTATTTTTATTAATTTCTTTTGTGACACCTACAGTATCTTCCATATACTAGGATGTTGTTATAAGAAGGATTAGAGCTACACTTACACACACCTACATCTAATGGTTAAAGAACATATTGTTTCCGTGGATGGTGAATTTCTGCCTCACGAAACGATGATTGTTTAACACTCATATAACACCTTCAAAGGTAGCCATTAAGATGTAAATATGTTTATATATGATATATAATAATTTTATCGCTTACTTAAGCTTATTTATTTTGCATTTGTGGCGTACCATTATGGCTCCCATTATGGGTATACGTGATATCTTCATTTTAGGAAGTGCGGACTACCGCCCCCTCAAAGTGAATTGATTCATTAATGAAAAATGTGGGATGTATAAAGGATGGATTTAAAATTATTATATATGATGTTATACTGGATTTATAATATACCTCTATATCATTATTATTTCTTTCCATTAAATTATGATATATAAATGAAAGTAGCGTTCATGCGTACGTACGACTTACCATCTCCATGAACGGTGCATTTCATTTCTTATCCCTAAATGTAATGTACTATTATAAGTACATATGAATAATAGATATATATGATGTATTTTACATCTAAATGATTAATATAATTCTGGAATTAAAATATACATACCTCTCATTTAGTTTTAATTCCATTAATATGACATAGAAATGAAAGTAGCGTTCATGCGTACGTACGGCTTACCGTCTCAATGAACGGTGCATTTCATTTCTTACCTCTAAATAATTATGTAATATTATAGATACATGTATATTCTGGATATATATGATATATATGATATCCAAATCAGGAATTTCATTCTGGATATAAATAACCTTTGAGCACACGAACAACATGTAATTGTAAGAAGTCCACTTTCAACTTAAGAACCAAATATCAACAAAACAAACATTATTAACTTAAATGATTACATAATTTTTATAACATGGAAATAAGTGATATAAAAGAAATAATGAACTTGAAAAATGTTCTTAAGGAAATAGAAATTAACTCAAGTTTATTATTCAGGACTTTAAAGAACGATCGAGTCAAGTCGGACCCGAGGTAAGGGACTTCGTCTCAATCTCCTTGAGGCATATTTCGTTTTATACACAACATTCTTTTATACGGTGTATAAACCACTTTTACTTTTAATTTTATTCAAAAAGAACCTTTTTATACAAAGCGTTTTACTAAATGAAAAAAAGGAATGTTTCTTTTAACGTACGCGGTGACAACGACCTTTTCTGCCGTCGTGAGTATTATTTGGTCTTTGGCTTCCAGAACAAGCCGTAATGTTTTTTAAAATGAAATAAATACCATATACTCTTTTATGTATTTTGGTATTGAAAATGGTTTTTATTATTGATTTTATATGTCAATATATTTAAGTGATATATTGTGATCAATGTGTGGAAATGTTTTCTTTCCATTATATTTGTTTTATGATTTTATAATGGTACTTGGACATTTGACGGGTGGTTACGTGATAAACCATGTGACGGGTGGTGTCGTGAATACCAGGATGGGTGGTTATGTTATAACCTCCAATGCATTGGGTATGGAAGTCGGCCGTATGGCTATTCCATTAAGTATGTATGGAAGTCAGCCGTATGGCTATTCCATTAAGTGATATGTGTGGAAGTCGACCATATAGTTATTCCACTTAAGTATGTTTATGTCCCAAGTTACCTTTATATGTTATGTGTTCTTTATATGGGTTTTATGGTAATCATTTGGTTACTAAAGGGTAAGTAATGATATTTTATTCAGTGAAGAGTTTTTACTACTTCATAAAGGTGAAAATTATTACTTTACTTGTTGTTTTGATAAACTAACAGTTTTCATTCTTTGTGTATCCCGTACTGAGCTCTTTATGCTCACCCCAAGTTTTTTTTGAAATGTTTTTCACAGGACCTAATGTGGAATAGGGTCAAGCATGGGATCAAGGGAAATTCATGCTATATAAAACTTGGAAATAGACATGTTTCTTTTTAAGAGTTTTTTTTATTCTATGGAAACTTAGTAGAAGTGCCTACATTGCAATCTTTTGAGATGTAGTAGTTATGTTCTAATTCTCTAAAACTCTAAAACTGAAAAGATCCTCAATGTGAATTATCCATTTAATTCAATATTAAGAGATGTTTAAGGCTAAGGCCTTATAATAGTAGTATGAACTATAAGAATATAAATTGTTTTTATAATCAGAAGTGGAAATAATTATTTTCTACCAACATTTTATATATATATTAAATGTTTTCATTTAAATGGTTTATTTTTGAAAATTAATTTTATAATATTTATAAATTTACATTATGATTAATGTCTAAATGTCATAATTATGTTATAGTGACTTCTTTGGAGTTCTCAAAAAAATATTAATTTCGGTTTATTAGTGAAAATAGTAATTTTTTTGAAAACTTATATTTATTAAATGTATTTATGAGAAAATTTATTTATTAAAAATGGTTTCAAAGAATAATATATACAATTATATTATTAATATAATTTTTATCATTTTAATCAATGTTTTTCTTTACATTTCTATGAAATGTGTTATAATTAAAAATATATTTATTCTGGAAAACTGCTATTCATTCAGTTTTGTGGGTTTATTTTTGAAATATAATATTACAATTATAGGAATATAATTTTATAAAATTGATTCCATATTTAATAATATAATAATTAAATTCTATAAACAAGTTCAACATATTGTTTTTCTATAAGGAATTATTATAATTAATTAATTTTCTTACCATTTTTTATGTTAAATCATGTTTAAAAATTTGTTAAACTACAATTATAAGAGTTAAAATGATCTAAAAAATGTATTAATCATATTGGTTTCCCATATAAACAACCAATTCCATAAAAAAATTATTAAATTTTACATTTTGGAACCATTTTACATTAGTAAGAAGTTAATATATTGTAATCAATCAGGAAATTATACGTGTGTCCTCTTCCCCATTTATAAATTTACACTACTTCTTATGATTTATAAAAAATATAAAGCCTCATAGATTATAAAATAACTACCCAAATACCTTACAAAAATACCTCCAATTTTCCCAGGGGACACAATTTGTTAATAATACAATCCTCATAGGGATTAATAAATAAGGCAAAGGATGTCATTTGAAAAGGACGATTTACATTTCATAGAATGTTTTAGATTAATTAATTTTTATACCACATTAAAAATTATTATAAAAATTGTGATATTATAAAATAATTTTATCCAAAATTTTGAGAATTTATTAGTTTTATTTAGTTACATTGTTCCATATCATTTTCCCTAAAATTGAAAATGAAACCATTATTTGTGTGTATGATACACTACAACCTCAAGAAATGATGTTATTTTTTTTCTATTTTCCCCTCTCAAAACTAGTTATAGTGATTTATTTTTTTAAATAAATTATATTGATAACATAATTATCCTTTTATAAATAGAAGATATAAATTATTCTCTTATCATTAAATTAACAGGAAATTTATAATGGTATTTTTGTGCAAGTGCAGATTTCCACCTCAACGAAGTGATAAGACTCATTTTTCATGACTTCATATCATGGATGGTATATATAAGTATATTTATATGTATAAAATGATATAAATTATATAATAACGACTCTACAATATTAAAATGATACTTATCTTTATTATATCATGATTAATGAATAAATGAAAACATTACGGATGGATAACTATAGCCTACAATATCCATGATTGAGATGTAATTAATTTTTTAAAACAATACTTTATAAATGGTTAAAAATTTATAAATAATGTATAAAAGATTAATATTTATATGATTATTATAATGGATATGATGGAATGACAACCACATGGACACCATTAAACCAACATAATTTTTTTTTGGATTATGAACTGAATTTCCTCAAAACATTAGACATAAAATTATCAAATGAAGTAACTAAATTAAACGTGGTCCTAAATTATAAAAATGGAATAATAATGATGAAATAAACATAAAATAGGGTCTTACTCAATAAAATAAATAATAAAAATTTATTATTTATGTAGATATTTAAAGTATGTGACAAGTCTGACTTGAGGATATATAGAAATTACCTTAAAACATAATTTTAAATGTTGGAAATTTTTTTTGACAAATAGTATTCTTTTATATCCGAAATCATTAAAATATATTTTAGATCTGTTTATATGTTAATTAATTAATTATAAATGAAATTTTATTTCAAATTTTACATTCATTATATCATATTATAAAATTTATTTACATATTATATACAAAACATTTTGATTTCAATTAGAAACTGTAAAAATAATATACATTTTTGACGTAAAAACATGGAAATTACTTACCTTTGAGGGAACCATTGGTTAATGCATTTATTCCTTATTATAATTCTAGGTTCTAAATAATGAAAAAAAATTACATCCTTATGTTTTGGGATTTTTTTTAAAACTAATTTGAAATAAATTGAAAATATCAATATTTGAAAATATTATTGATATAGATTGAAAAATAAAATGTTATGAGTTGAAGAAATAAAAATATATTTTTATTAAATTATTGAAAAAATATTATTATTCATTTCTATTAATTTTGGTAAAATTATTTCAAATAATTAACAAAATATTTTAATTTATCATTTCAAATTCCATTAAGAGAGAATTGTGTAATTTTTTTGAAATGATTTATTTTCAGAAGAATACTGAAAAATACAGATTTTGTTCAAAAAAAATTATTTAATGAATATAAAATTTTTAATTTTTTAATATGGTTCCAATGTAAAACTATTTCATTCATATTATTATTAGCCCTATTAAGACCATTTTTATAAATTTTATGCATAAGTTTGGAATAAGTTTTTTATCTAATATGAAATTCATTCCATGAAAAAGGATTTTCATAGATTATTGTGTGTTAAATTAAATATTAAATTCATACACTATAATGAATATAATTTTTTAGAATTTATTCAATATATTCATTTTCATAATAAATTTTTTTAATATGGCCACCTATTTTTTTTCATAAATTGTAAGAAAGGAATATATATCTTACCTTAGTGAATGTTAAAATATTTTTGTTATGGGATAAACAAATGTGATTGGGTTTAAATTGACATAATAGCATGTCCAAATCATTTTTTTGAACATATTTTATCTTTATATAAACTAATATTTTAAATTATTAATTTTTTATACAATTGGATTGAGTATGAAAATAATGTGGTTTGATATTTGGAAACATTCCAGGAAATTCTTACCCATATTAATTAATGGACACCCATTTATATCTTTTCACTATAAATAAAATTCCTCTTATATAATGACATAACTGAATAAATACCTTCCAATGTTACCTCCCCACATCCTAGAGGTATTTTTGAAACAATATAATCCTTATAAGGATTAAAGTATGTTGTGAATGAGGTTGTTTAATAAAGAGGTAATGGTTTTAACCAAATATTGCTTTTATATTTCATCTTCTACCCCATAAAAGGCATTATACCACAAGTGAGATAACAACATAACTATATACCATACATAATTATTTTATTATATTTATTATAGACTCATTTTACATATCATATTCCATAAATGGGAATTGAAACTAACGTTCATGTGTACAATAGACCACCACATTGTAAACCGATGTAATTTAATTTCCATCACATCCTCTCTTGGATTAATATAATGATATATATAATTTATATATATATATAACATTCAAGATATATTTAAAACTATATAAGGATAATGTATCCTCTATTATATTATCATTTCATCCAATTAAGAAGGATATTGGTTTTAGTTCATGGTTGTGGTTTTCTACCACCACAACATGTTGTGATTCAATTTTCACCAATAAAATACATGGATAGTATAAATAAGTACATTTATGTATATAATATTATATTTATTATGACATCCTAATAATTTTGAGTTAAAATAATACTTACCTTATATTACTTATTTTGATTGGTAATTTTAAATGTTACACGTGCATATGCTCAAAATACCATCTCCATAATTGTATCTTAATTTATTTTCTATATCTCAATTCTATTGATGGTTTTAGACATAAAATTAATGAAAAAAATTAATTTTACCTTATCATTATTTTTTCATGATTAAATAATAAACTCTTTTACTATCTTCATGCTAATGAAGATGATTTAGGATTATGAAATGTTTTCCCATAAAATGTATGATTTAAAAATAATTAATCTCATTAATAAAAAAAAACCTAGAAATAAATGGTATATAATGAATATTGAAAATGTAATAAAATGAAATTTTTTTATAAGCATGTAAATATTTAACATATATTAATTATTTGATAAGATAAATAACTTACATGACATTACAGAAACAATTCAAGGGTATATTTACCATATAAACAAATTTTAAAAGTTTCAATGATTATTTTTAATTAAATTTTTCATCTAGGTAAATATCGTAAAAAATATTTTTTGACTTTATTTATATGAGATTAAATAAATTATAATATACATTTTCTATCTCTTTTTAATTTCCTACAATGGTTTTAAAAATAAATTATTTTTATATTTTATATGTTGAATATATTGACAAAATAAAAAAACATTGTTCTATTTAGGCATATATGACGATGAAGTGATTTTATATCTGAAAACTATTTTTCAATTTATTTATTAAAATATATTATTTTATTCAGTTTGAAACCCTTCTTTCTTTTTGTATGGTTATTTTAGTTTCTAAAATATTTTTTTAATAGTAAGGTATAATTGAATATCCAAAATAACATTTCTTATGGGTTCAAACAGATATTTTTTATAAAATTTATTAATATGAATGTACGATTGCATGTGTTTCGTGCATGTTATAGTACTTAAAAACGTTTATGATGATAAGAATGACTAATATTGTGATATAATGTATAGTGGAATGTTTATGTCCGATATAAAAATATTTTTAATGATGATAGGGTATTTAATTAAATTTATAATGGTTATTGTAAGTGTTATATTAAGGTTATGTCCCAATGAACCTACATTACTTTTCTATAAATGTTAATGGGTTTTCATAGATATTTTTATATATGATATTTTAAGATAATAATATATATTTTTAATTTAATTAGAATACCAAATTAGGATATAATATTTTTTTTATGATAACGTAATTCACCGGTTCTCGTGATTTCTATGATATATGTAGGATTATTAATTTTACATCATAATTTATAATAATGTGTCCAATAATAAAAATTAAGATGTAATTATGATTAAATTTTTTGATGATTTATTATTTATGATCAAAATTTATTTTGTTAATTTAAAAATAAATTTGATGATCTCATGGTTGTTTAATAGAAAATGAAGTTTATTTCTTATTTTTTATTTTATATTGGTTGTATTTTTTCTAATCGCATTATTTTAAAATTGTTTCATAGATTTTACATTTGAGTTGGAAAATGATGAATTATTTTTAAAAATGAAGATTATTTTTTGATAAAATAATGTGAGTTCCATTTTAAATGTTTTGTTTATTGGGAAAAATGTATACTTGTGGAAATGTTCCAAAATGTAATGTATGGTATTATTATATATTCTTTATATTTTAAATCACTAAAACATAAAAATAGAAAATATATTTGAGAATGAATGAAAATTAATTATTCAAATTAATTTATTATACATATAAATTAATTGGTATGTCCTTATAATAATTTTTTTTATCGATTTATGTAAAATATATTACCAATAAAGCCCATGAAATACTAGTTGGACAATTTTACTCAGTATAAAAATATTTATAATGAAATAAATATTCTTTTAAAAAATAATCCTAATCAGTTTCAATATGAATTCATCATTGTCTGTACTCATAATAAAACACAATAAATATTTTTTGAAATCATGGGATGTGAAGAAAAATCACAGTATGTAACATATGAAAAGGAGGAAATAAAATTTAAATTCTTTTTCAAACTATACCATCATATTATTTAATTTACTATAAACTAAAAATCATTGAGATCAAATATTTATTTTCATTAAAATTTAATGAGAATTATATCCTTCAGTTTCTTATAATAAATTATTATAATAAAACATTAATTATAAAATCATTATAATGATGGTTTATAAAAACTGTATAGAAACCTTGAAAAAAAATTCTAAAATAAATTTATTTTTACCCGATATATGAATTACCTTATTATTCGTACAAAATATCATGATATTTCCTTTTGAAATAAAAATATTTGAATTAAAAATAATTATAATGAAAATAAATTTCATCTGTATTTCTTTGTAAATCATTTTTATAGAACCATTATTTTTTCAATGACTTATACAGTTAACTTCTAACATAACTATCCACAAAACATAATCATTATTCAATACATTTGATAACAATATCAAAATCATTCATCATTTTAGCTATATTGAGCTCAATTATTTGTCATAATCATTATTCATGTACCATAATATCAATTAAATATAAAATATATATCATTTCTATAATCAAACACTAAAAAATAACCATTTGAACCCTTATTAAAAACATTTTTAAATATTGATATATCATTATCATTTAAAGACCAATTTTCAAAACTATAATACACTGAAAACCAAAATTAGGGTACTAGATTAATGAAAAAATGGAATCTTATATATGGATCAAAATGAAACATTATTTTTTGGTTGAGTGATAACTTATCAACATCATATTAGTTTTAATATATAATTCATTTTTCCAATGGTTAAAACATTTCAAATATATAATGTAAAATAATTACATTATTAAACATTGTAATGAAATTTAAATGATATTGAAAGTGTAATTTATTATTAATTTTAATCCATATAAATAAATATATATGTTAATTTAAGTAATATTTGATTTCATGTAAAGCATTTACAAAATAAATCTCTAAAATATTTAAAAAATTATTTATGAAACATTATCTCGTAACTAATGTATAATATATCATATACATATTTTATAATTATAAAATATAAGATAATGTTAATTTATTTATTCATTAAGAGATATTTTCATGTTCATTACATTATAAATATACATTTAATTTCAATTTATTGAATATTTTATTTAGTTACATCATTAGTTACGATTTTGTGAGATATTTTTTAAATGTTCTGTTTATAATCCCTAAACATCTACTGTATAATGAACATAGTAAAATTATTATTTATTCCATAATATCCATTATAATAATTATGGATACTTTTAATTATTATATTATAATTATACATGAGATCAAGATAAATTAAAATGAAAAATGAAATACATTACGATTATGGAGATGGTAAGTCATACATTCGAATGAGTTATGTTTCCATATTTCAATAAATATGATAGGTAACTTATAATTAGTATATTATCCTTTCATAATTATTATTATTTCATAAATATAATATTATACTCTAAAATATAGTTTTACATACTACATATGTAATTCGTGAATGAAAAATGAATCACATAAATTTATGGAGGTGGTAATTCTCTCATACATAAGAACAATGATACCATATTTCATGATAAAAAAGTCATGAAAATATATGATATATTAAATTTATATTATTATAATTATTTTTTTATATAATATATAAAAATTATGTCAACCATTATTTTTATCTACAAAAGTTTATGATGGACGATGATTTACATTGGTTCGTGAGGTAATAGTTCACTGTATACATGAATGATAATATAAATTCCAATTTTCTATAATAGAATATATATAATGGTTATACCAAAGTCATAATAAAATATATGCATATGTGATATTATAATTATATTATAAAACAATTTATTGAGTTGTTTTGAATGGTGAATAAGAATAAATAAAACTATAACATTCGGCTCAAAGATATACATTTTCTCTAGACAAACTTCATTGTATAATGAATTCATCAACTTAAGGCTAGTGTAATTAAAAAATTAAAAAATATAATATGTGTATGGGGATGTTACTAAGGGATTTGGGTAGGTATTTTACAATTATATTTAATTTTCATGTGTTTTTAATGGAAAAGATGGGTTGTCATTTTATAACATGTTTTGAAAAAACACTATAAATTTTATAAAATATTAAAAATATATTATTGTATTACTCAATCCAAATAGCTCAGTAAAAGGATAATTGGAAAATAATATATTATATAGGATCTAAATATGACATTCAATAGTATTTATTTGTGTGTTTTATAATTGACCAGACCTTCTAGTCAGTTACTTTGTTAGAAATATGATATTTGTGGTGTCTAGGGCAGTCCATGCTGATTTTTGAAGAATTTTAGTCACTCTAATGTTGAATCATTTAAACATCTTTCAAAATTTCTAGTTTTCCAATCGTATCACATTCATGTGGTACCTCGTTCTTGTAGTAGCTTGTTCTAGTGTAAGCTCGTTCTAGCAGTAAATTATTTTAGTGATAGCTCATTATGGTCATTTATCATTTTGGTAGAAGCTCATTCTAGTGTTAGATCATTCTTGAGCTAGATCATCCTAGTGGTGGCTCATCCTTGTTCTAGACCATAGGTGGTGCCTTATCTGGGAGTGACTCATCTTCAAGTGACCTTATGTAAGTGTCTCCCTAACAGTGACTCATTTTCATTGACTCCTTATCAGTGACTCGTGTAGAAGTGACTTGTCTTGTGGGGACTCTTCTCGAAGTTACTTATCTGATGGTGACTTGCCTGTGGCCACTCATTTCAATGTGACTCATCATGCAGTGGTAGTGACTTGTGAATGGTGTTTCAATTTTTTTCCTTTTTGAAATACTTCGTTGAAAAAAATGGTTTTAATGCCATATATAAGTGGTTGGAAAGCTGTTTCAAATGGCATCAATGACATACATAGTATTCCAAATGTCTATAAATTATAAATGGTAAAAACATGTGGTATTGGTTAGATCTTCCTTTAATGACAATTCAAACTGCATCCAATCTACATTTCATGGATCTAATACTTTTATGGTATTAACTTTCACATTGTTCATTCCCTATTCTTTGTCTTGATATGGGATGTCCAAAATTCTTCATTCTCAGATTCCATTAATGAGGTGTTGTAGTTTGTTTGAGTCCCCTATTGAATTAATTTTCTCTTATATGCACCCCTACATTTTGTGGAACATTTCAGTGTTTATCATCGTCCTTAGTGGTTTGATTTCTGTCATCATTTTTATTTGTGTATCATGTGGGATGTGTATATTAATATTTATACTTGTGGTGATATTTGATTATGGATTAATATACATAAACTAATTGGTTTATAAATAATATGAAGGGGAAAGAGAATGTTACATATGATCATTTTATTTTATGAATATTTTTGAGAGATGTGGTGAATTATACAGGATAATAACACACTAGAAATTGTGGCAATTGGGGTGTCCCTATTTTTAGTAGTTATTGGGATGTGGAATACATGCATGTCATGTGTATGTTGACATCACTTATTATATAATTGGATAACCATGTACATTTATATTATATTAATTAATTCCCTGTTAGTATACAGTTTCTATAATAACAACCTTAAATAAGGGAAATTGAATAATGGAATCCCTAATAAATATATAACTATGATTTAATATATTATGTGATGTCACTTGTTTTTTGAATGAATTATGTGATGTGGGTTGGATCCGGAGGTATAATGGATAGAATAAGACTATGTTGTGATACGTGGTGGTAGTGGATGAGATTTGTTTTATGTTGGGATGTAATGTTAGTTTTGTATTTGTGAATTGTGGTAGTAGTTGGAGATGGTTTTGGACATGGTTTTTGGGTCATTTCAGTATGTTTCATATTGTGTGTTGTTTTGTTTTAGGTTACCATTTATTAGGGATAATTATAATAATGATATTAAAATATATATTTCTGGCCATGTTTTAGTAGATGGTTTGGTAATGAAAAATTGGGAAATGATTATATTAATGTCTAAACAAGAACTGTGGTTTTCTTTCTGATTCTTTGGAGTTGTGCATTTAGTCATGCTGGTGTTCATGGGGGGGATTGTGAGTTGATAGGTGATATTCTTGTAAAACAAAATAGGTCGGTCTGGTGTTATTTTCTCTATATATGTGCATATAATATTTATTCATGTTATTTCAATAAGAATCTCACACAAGTTGAGAAGAATGTTCCGAACACACACATAGTGACATAGGGGTGTAATTCCTAACATCTTGATTGGAGGATGGATGGATAGAAACCCACTCTTTATTGATACCTCATCTAAACAATGATGGACCCAACTTCTTTGGGGAAGATTTGATGAGATGTGGTATCCAAGGTGTCTTTGGGATGAGTTTTGATGAGGTGTCCAAGGTGTCATCATGATGAGTTTTGATGTGCTTGCTTATATGTATACATGATGAGATGTTATGTGATATGGTGTAGTTTGAGGCCCAAGTGTGTGTATGAATAATTTTTTAGGCCCATTTGTGTGCTGGTGGGATTTGTTTTGAGACCCTAGTGTGTGTGTGTCAGATACACTATGAGGTCGATGTGTGTGTGGGAGGGATGTGACGTGGTATATTCAGAATAGGTGGGATCCCTAGGATGTCTTCCGTTACAGTTTGATATCATCTATTCATTGTGAAAGTGGTTCATGGTAACCTATCATTGATATTGTATCCATTGTATTATCTTAAAAGGAAATATTATATGGTGGGATAGCCTTATTTAGGTTAGGGTTATGGTTAGTCTACCAGGTAGGTGTTGCTTTGTTCGGTTGTTTTCTCACTGGTACATTAGTGTTCTACTACCAATGGTACATTAGAGACATTTTTTCCCTACTGATTATACATGTATGGATACCCTATTCACATAAAACTATTTTCAGGTTTCTAGGAAGATTACATAGACCACTATGGAAATTTCCAGTTCAGACCATGGGTTAATTTCTATTTTTATACTCTTGTTTTTTTGTGTACTTACATTGGATTCATTTATTTGTATTTGTTCTACATACACATGCATCGATGGATTTTTTTAGTTTTCTTATATATTTTATAGTTATTATTATTTTTGGATACATTATATCTCTAGATATTATTTCCAAATAAAGTGTAATGTCACCCATATTGTGATATGGTAAACCCTTGGTGCAAGTCGCCCACCCAGAACCTACAAGAGGTGGGACTTAGGGGGTTATTATCTCCCCCTTTTCTTTTCATTCCTAAGAGGGTATCTTCGGTTGAGTGGGTCATTATGGGGTAGTATAATTTTTTATGGTTGAGAGATAAGGTGGGATTTAGAATAGAAACATTAAAAAATTATTGGTTTGGAATTACACCCAATAGTTTCCAAAATATACAATAGATTATGGACATTGATTTGGTGGTTATGGATGAAACGTTCAATGGATAAGTTCATGGAAAATTTTTGGTTTTTATGATGGTAAAGGTTGGTCGTCATGTTCTTGTGGGTTTTCTATAGCCTTTAGATGTTCTTGAGTGTAAATGGGATGAAATATAAACAAGTTCATCAAAATGGTTACCTTAGTCTCTAGGTGGTTGTGATGCTATCTGGGTGATCTTGGATCTGTTTGTGAAATCATCAAACATCATTGCAATTATAGAGTCATGTGAAGTGGATTATTTGGAAAGGATGTATGTGGATGAGGTGGTTTAGTTTCATGGTTTTCCTAGTAAAATTGTCTCATCATGGGACACATATTTTACCTCACCAGTGGGGAAGCAATTTTGGCATGCTTCCAGCACCTTGTTATGCCATAGGAATGCATTCCACCATCAGAAAGATGGAAATATGGAACAGACTATGCGTACGTTATAGGATATGTTAAGGGCATGTGTCTTGGACTTTAAAATTTCATTGGAATAACACGTTCCCTTTTTGAGTTCACTTATAATATTATCCATCACTCTTCCATAGTCTTGGATCCATTGGCAAGGATTCATTTGGGGATTTTTATGGGAGGTCGTATCCTTCTAAATTGGGTTGGACTGAGGTTGGGGGGGCAACAGTTCTTAGTAATGATGTGGTGCAGTGCACAATAGAGAAGGATCAACTAGTTCAAGAGAAGCAGTACAACATTGTTATAATAATTATTATTATTATAGGAGGTTCCTCCTAGAGTTATAGGTTGTTGAAAACATTTTCATGAAGGTTTCCGCTCAACTTTTGATGAGGAGGTTTAATAAGGGATGTAAGCTCTTACCTGAGTTTATTGGTCCCTTCAAGGTGTTGGGGTGGGTTAGTGAGGTAGTTTAACAGTTGGAACTCCCCACATTAATGGACTGAGTCCACGATGCCTTCCTTATATTAGATCTCTATTAATATCATCATGATTACTCCCATGTCATTTATTGGTGATAGTTAGATATTGAGGATGATGTGACCTTCATAAAACATCTTATAGATATTCAATATCATGTAGAGAAGTTACTTTAAGGATGAATAATTCCCTTGGATTATGTGCTATGGAGTCATGATGGATTAGAGGGTAGGACTTGGAAGCATAAGATGCAAATGTGATCCCAGTACCTAGAGTTATTTTGATATTCCATTCTCTTTCATTCTTGTGATTTGATGTATTGATCATTTTGATTTATGAGATGAAAATTTTTTAATGGTTTGTGATGTATGATAATGTAATAATATATGAAAAGGGTAGGACATTATTCCTAATTGATACACGTTAACTTTTTTGTGAATAAACCAGTGTGGGTGAGTCAGTGTCACACTGATCCGAAAGTATCAAGATATAAAAGATGGCTTTTCCAGAATCTTATGTTCTAGATGATATGTTTCATTTGTTGTAGCATCAATAAATTTGGGATTCATAAAATATTGGATGGTTTATTTGTGTTTTTTATCATTTAGGTTGGGGTGTTTGATAGGTGGTGGTGTTTCTAGTGTAACAATATCCTTAGGAAGTATCTTGAGGGATGGTTGTTTAGAACCTTCCTCTCTTTTTATCCAGTTGGTTTTGAATTCAATCGGGAGGGAATATTTTGAGAGGTATCTTATGTAAATAACCAGACATCTTGGTCTATTAATTTTTTATAAATCCGATGATTTGAGAAAGTACACCCCGAAAAATTCTTCCTTAGAGTCCTAAAATGATGTGCTACAGTTGGTTCGAGTGACCCTTGAGGCAGCTTCCTCCTATACACACACCCTATTTTTGGTGCAATGAGGAAGTGTCAATCATCTCCCTTCCAGGCTGGATTTCATTCGACGTTTATTTTTTTTTTATCACTAATGATGGGTATATAAATTTTTAAACCTGTGGAGACAGTCGTTTCCAAATTAATATAGATAATTATAATGGTTTAATACAATTTTAAGGGGCCATAAAATGTAACATATCATCATTATATTTTATTGATATTATAATCTATGTAGTGAGTGGTATGGCCTAAATACAAACTGAAAATTGTATCTGTTTGTGGTCCTTGTTGGTGCACTAGTCTATGGGATGTGGAATACATCCATGTTTTGTGTCTCTTGAAATCAGTTATAAAATTATTTGTTAACCATGTATATTCAGTGCATATAAATTGATACCCCATGATTATAGGGTTTCTATGATAACACCCTATATTATGTGAAATTGAATAAGGGATGTCCTTCTAAATCTGAAAGTATGTTTTTATCTATTATGTGTTGTAACCTATTAATGGATATGATTGTGTGTTGTGGGATAGCTCTGCTGATATGATGGATAGAATATGACTATGTTGATATATTTGGGGGTAGTGTAAGATATTTTTTATGTAACTAGGAAATAATAATGGTTGTTTGAATATGTAATAGGGTTGTAGTGGTAGATGGTTTTTTACATGGTTTTTGGGACGTTTCAATAAGTTTCAGGAATTTTTGTTTTTTAGGTGGCTTATTGGCATGAATAGTTATAATAATGAAATGGGAATATAAATTTATGTACATGTTTTATTTTATGGGTTGTTAATGGAATATTGTGAAATGGTTTAATTATTGACTAATAATGAATTGTGTCTTGCATTCTACTTGTGTACTGTTGTGAATTTAGTCATGGATGTGTACTTGGGGAGGGGGGCTTATTGGTTGGTTGGTGGTCTTTTAATAAATTCATATGTTGGGATTGGGTTCATTACTCTATATATATGTATAAAATGTATTTTATTTTGATTTCTATACATAACCCACCAATGATTAGCACTATTTTCTTAATATTAGCATAGTCATGCAGGGTTTGTCTTTCAAAACATCTCAGTGGGTGGATGAATAGTTGGAAACTCGTTATTCTCCACTCACTCATCTATGCTGTTATGGCGTAATATTTTTTAAGTGGGATGTTATGAGATGTGGTTTCTCAGGTGTATTTTCTATGAGCTGTGATGTGGTTACCTAGGAGTATTTACGATAATTTTGGATGTTCTTTCCTAGGTGGCATTATAATGATATGTGTTGTGTTGTGTTGCATGGTCAAGACGAGTTGTGTGTGGTGGGATAGTTGGGAAGCTGAGGTGTGTGTGGGATGGATGTTTTCTGAGGCCTAGGTGTGTGCTGGAGAAATATGTTGTGAGGCCAATGTGTGTGCAGGTGGGATGTGATGTGGTATATACATAAAAAGTGGGAAAACTATAATGTCACTCATTAGGGTTTGAGTACAAATAATTAGTATGAAATATTTGTGGGGAACCTTACAATTTATGTGATTTAAATTATTTTATATTACATAGATGCATTATTTGATGAGAGATCCTTGATGATGTTGGGGTTATGGTTAGTCTACCGGTTAGGTGCTATTTGGTTCTATTTTTTTCTCATGGGTTATTTAGTAGGCTTCTTCCACTTGTGCATGAGAGACTTTGGTTTTCCATTTTAGAGTACCATAATTCTCACCCTACGTAT
This sequence comes from Viscum album, assembly GCA_963277665.1. NCBI lineage: Eukaryota > Viridiplantae > Streptophyta > Magnoliopsida > Santalales > Viscaceae > Viscum > Viscum album. The sequence continues at coordinate 605,520,107 of OY728129.1, read as the reverse complement.
ATGAAACTATTTTCATATTTCCAGGTGTATTATGCGAACCGTACTAGATGTTACTAGCTTAGTCATTGGGTTGTTTTTTTGTGTTTATACAGTAGTTTCATATGGGTACATACATTGGATACATTTATTTGTATATGTTATATTTACACATTCATTTGGGATAGTTTTATCTTGGTTTTTTATATATATTTCATGCAGTTATTTTTGGTTGATACATCTTATCCAAATAATTTTCCCAAATAATGGGTAATTCCACCGATATTATGAGATTGTACACCATTATTTTTAGTAGGAATCCCTAGGCCTAATAGAGGTGGGACTTGGTGGTCATTATCTCCCTTTCTTCATTTCTATCCTACAATGGTATCTTTTTTAAGAGGGTTTCGTTACATGTTTATGGAATTTTAGAAATTATCACATTGGTTTAACCTCTCAATAATCCTTTTTTATCCATAAAATTGTAATTTTCTTATTTTATTTACTATTTATTTTGACATTAATTAATTTGACCATGTTCAATAATTTTAATTATGCTAATATAAATTATAGAATCCAATTTTTTGAATCTAATTAAAAAAGATGGAATAATTTAAATTAAAATTATTCCCTTAAATCATAATGAAATTATGTTTTCCAAAAATAATGTTGTCTCAAGTTTAAAAAAAATTAATTATAAAAATAATGAAAAATATTATTAAAATAACCTTATTTATAATATTTATAATAAATTCGGTCCTGTTTTTCATTTTGAGCCTTCAGAAAAAAAAAATTATAATTTTAAATTATGACAATGAAATGATAGTTTTCCCTAAAAATCGGTATTTTTAACTATTCATTTAAAAAAATCGAAGAAAATTATCAAAAATAAACATACATGAATTTCTAAATGATGAATAAAATATTTATTTTCATGTTTTCATAATAAGATTTTATAATTTGAAAATTATTTTTTAAAATAAAAACATAATATATATACAAATGAAATATTAATGAGTAAAACAATTTTTATTGGAAAATAATTTTATATTCATACGGTGAATATAACTATATAAAATCATAATCATCATTATTAATATGTAATGAAATTGATTTAGAATTATCCTTAATGTGGTTGATACATTCATAACACCTTTGGAAGCTTTGGCCTTATGATTTTATTCATTAGTTAAACAAGTGGGGATATTCTTTTCATATGAATTTCAGATTCCCATGTTGTTTATTCAATTATATGGTTTTTCTAGAAAACATTAACATATATAATTAATGTATTTTATCATACCTACTCAATTTAGTAAAGAATATTATTTGGTTGTCCTCTTGCGAATGGTCTTCTTCCATCAAAATTGAGTCGGTGATTAATACATCTCATGAATCTAAGACATATTTTATTGATAATGAACCTAGATACACATCACATTCATGAAATAATCTTATAGTAAAGGAGACTATATAATTGAATATCCCAATATTATTTATAATTTTATATAACCTCATAAAAATGTTACTTATCATTACCTTTTGACCAAAATATATAACACTTTTCTATTGGGATACTTTATGAAATAACGAGTTTTCTTACCTTGGTTGCAATATCATTTATTAAGTTATATATAAAATTTATCAATCCTCATTGAGAAACCCACATGTTATTTTGAACCACATTAACATTATAAACCATTTTTTATAATAATTATATCCCATAAATATTATTTCTTGTACTATACACCAAAAAGAAATAGTCCAACATAATTATTCGTATAAGACCTCAAAAGTTTTAATCATTATATATTATTGAAATGTGATATTATATTAAAATTAAATTACTGAATGAAATTGATCCTAACAAACCTGGTAATCCATTTAATTTTATTTCTATTTTTCCTATAATTTTTAAATAATTCACTTTGATAGTCGACATTAAATTTTCTTGAAGGTCCGCATTAATCCTATTGATTACCTGATTAATGGATTATTGAGAATTATATTCCTTACAAAATTGTCCATTCCTAAAATGGGAATCAAAAGTCATAAATATTCTCATTAAAAACTAATAAATCAATATTTCCGAATATTTCATACCAATAACCAACACATCTGGATAGATTCAACATCTTCCAATAAAACATAACCCCCTTCAAAAATGTCATAATTATTTATAACAAGGACTATTAAATTATATATGAAAAAATAGGATGTTACTATATGAATAATTAATATACCAATATTATGTAATATTTTACCAATGGGTCATGTTTTAAATATACCACAATCATTACCAAATTACCTTCCATAATTAAGGAATCATCTACCCTATAATATCAATATATATTATAATGAAATGTATGGAAATATTCCCTAATTACATGAAACCATCTTACATATATCATGTTTAACTCCTTCTTGGTGAATTTATTCTTAAAACATTTATGATATATATATATATATATATATATATATATATATATATTTAACACTTTACTCAAAAAAAATTTGTCTCCTAGTTATAGAATAAAAAACTATAGACTTCTGTTAAAAGTCTGGTGTTGGATTGTTTTTCTCATGAGGTCATGATTTTAATGAAAATAATTTTTATATATTTCTACAATAGAACATAATTGAGTCCCTATAAATAATAATCACTTTATAAAATAATTTTACCACTTCAAGTGGTTGGGGGGAACTATTACATTTACTAATCATAATTTCAACTATTTGATAATATCGACACGATATTTCATACATATTTATTTGAAATCATATTATGTTTAGAATGTTATTGGGATTGAAAACTGAGTAAATTTTTCAATAATCAAACTGTTGTAACCAAAAAATGCAAGGTACCAATAAACCAAAATGAAAATTGTATTCCTTGGATATACATCCAGCACAATAGGTTTAAATGTATAAAAAATAGTCAATCATTATTTATAATATATAAATTGAATAAAATATATCACAACTATAATTTATATTAAATAATTTCCAATATAATTTATTTTGTACATTTATATTATTTTGAATAATATTATGTAATTTTACAATCAAAATAGAAATAGTTTTTTTATACAAAATTCCTTCATGTGTATTATATTTGATTTTAAATTATAGATTTTTTAAATTAATTTTCCAAAATTAAGATAATTTTTATATTCATCATCTAATAATTAAAATAAAATGACTTTTAGATAATTTTTAAAAATATTAAATTTATTGAATGAATTCTGAAGATATAGATTTTTCTATGAAAATTGAATTTTCATTTTAGAGAATATAAAAAATCCCAATTTTAATTTAATATCAATTCAATTATAAATTTTGTTTTTATATTATTAATAATAAAATTGATTTTATTTTAATTAATATTATGTTTGATTTTGTTTATGAAATAATTTTCACTCTAGACGACATTTTGTCTTGAAAGTTACTTTTCATTCTTCTTTTTGGGATTGTTATTAAACTAAATTGTTCTGAATATGTTAAATTAATTTAATAAAATAGATTTAATATTTTTAATAAATATAATTAATATTTTTTAATATGTTTGACATTGTTTTTGGTAACAATTAATTTTGATGATTGAAAAAATTATTTTCCATGGTTAAGGATAAAACATGTTTAGTGGTAGGTTAATCTAAAGTGATAAACATTAGTAATACCAAAAGCATTTATATATCATATTTTATATAAATATTTCGACCCTATAAAATCATATATTGTTAAATGACCAATTAATTAGCTAATATTCTTTGTTAATACAATAATATATTTTAATCTGTTTAAAAATACCTTGCTTATTTTCTCCCCCATATATAAAAGGGAACCCCCTCATATTTATTTCAACACATAAAGTGCCTATTATTTCATAAAATATATTCCCAAAAAACCATCAAAAATTCTACCCCCACATACTATATATATTATATTGTGAATAACACTATACTTTATGTTATTAATGTTAAAAAAATGAATGTTCCTTGAAGAATAAGTATAAGTTTTGACGAAATATTTTAGTTTTAATTATTCATTTCCTTAAGTAAAATATTCTTATACCATAATGAATTAATAAAATAAGTAAACAACATATATTTTAATATTTTTATTATTTCATTAACCATTCTCATTGACATATCCATTTAATGAAAAATTAAATCATTAATTGTGTCTACATGCGAACTATCGCCTCATGAGATGATGTCTTCCATTTGTAATCACCTATTATTATGGGTTTTCATAAATATAGATTAAAATCAAATGATAATATATTTATTATATTAATGAAAAAATTATAATTCATTAATTATAATATAACAAATATTTTCTTAACTTCACGTCCATGGATAAATGATTTTGCAGAATCTGTGTACGTGTAGATTACCACCTCCATCTAGTGATGTGATTCGTTTTTCATCCCTTCATCAAGTGGATGAAACAAATTAGATTATAAAAATATATAAAATTATATTTTTGATAAAATAATCATATTTTCTGATATAATGATACTTATATACATTCTATCAAGTTTGTTGAAAAATGTAAACCCCACTCATGTTTTTGTAGGGCCATCCTTCTCCATGACTATAATATAATTCTTTTTTTCGTAACAATATTTCATGGGTATTATTAATAAATAGAGATAATTCATAAAATTAATAATTATATCATGATCACTTTTTAGGAAATAATTTAATTAGTATGAATCTTACAACGTCAATCAAACTGAGGTTTCATTGGAATTATGGACAGAATGTCCTTAAATTGTCTGATATAATCTTATCAGATAAAGTAACTAAATATAAAATTTTATTAAATGATATAAATGGGTTTTGATAATTAAATTTAAATTAAGGGATTTTAATCTATTAAATAATTACCATAATATAATTTTATGGATGATAATGACCAATTAATAAATTTTGGACTTCTAGAAATGGACGCTTTAACTTTAAACCTTATTTTAAATATTTTAAAGATTTACTCTCTAAAAAAAATTATTCCAAATATATATTCATAAAATAAATTTTTTAATGTGTTTTTATGATCCTAAATTAATTATAAAGGAAAATATTTTTGGAATTTTTATAATTTTACAATGGTTTTATAAATGAGTCTTTTTACATATTTTATAAAGAATATTTAGACTATCTATTACAAAAAAATATTCTATTTTAATATATTGTAAGTATTTTTTTCATAAATCATTAACCATTATTTTATTTTTATATTATATTACACAATTCCATGATTTATTCAATGATAACGTATCAGTATCTTTGTTTTAAGAATTTGATATTTGAAAACAAGGATTTAAAAATAAGGATATATCTTTATAACTAAATAGTACACTTATATGTTAAAAAGGTTATTTGTATTGGTTTTATTATTTATCATTAATATAATAATTATTTCATTAAAAATATAGATCATTAACATTTTTTATGAAGACATATTTTCCTAACATATATACAAAATTTGTACGGTAATGATTATACTCTCCATAAAATTGTGTTAGATTTTTACCATACATGTTATACCACATTAATGATATCATGAAATATTTTTATAAAGATACAATTAATATTATATTCCAAATAACCTAAACAAAATTATTATAATTTATAATGAGTTTTCATAAAAAAAATTTATTTGAAAAGATAAAAAATAGTTTTTTTAAAACAATGATAATGTATTTTAGGATAAAAAGATATGTTTTTAGAAATTTTATTTAATGTCTTATCATATATTATATGTAACCCTTCATATTAATATTTTTTCATAATATTTTATTATGGTGTGTTTTAAAAAAATGGTACTAAAACTAATAAATTTTTTAATAAAATTATTATTAGAGCTTAATTATTCATTTATTAAAGAAAAATTTATTTTTTTCCTTGTTATTTAAATGAACATAAAAGATTCAATTTTCAATTTTATATTTCCATTAATAATCATTTGTTTTACCCATGTCAGGCATTTAATGATGATTCATACATTTTATGGTTTATTGGGATCAATAAAAATTTATTATAGAAAATAAATATGACTTTACCTGAAATGTGAATGTGTTCCATTTTAAATGATGATTTTTTATAAAAAAATGTAATAAGTGGATGTTTATAAATTTTTATATATAGTATTTTTATGTAATATTATTGTCATAATTTTTATAAACACTAAACAATAGTAGATCTTTGGAAATTAATGATATCAAGATTAAATATCTTATTTTAAAATATCAAGGTGTCACATTCTCCGCCTAAATAATTTTATCCTCAAAATATTTCATTGTGCTCAGTGATCAAGGGTTTAATAATTAAAAATACCTTTATTGAGATATGAAATCATAAAAAGATTTAGTTGAATAGCCTTTTTAAAATTATTAAATGAAAATATTATTGTCATATGGAATAAACAATAACCAGGTTTCCAAAATGGGATAGCATTAGGAGAATATTGTTGTGGCCAAAAACGATTTCCCACTCAGTCCTCCCACTCAATGATTTGATAATATGAATCAGCCCGCCAAAAGGGTCTAAATTGTTCCATGCCATCCCAAATGGCCCATTCTCAATAAGATCTATATGTTAGGCATGTTTACACGCATGTGTCTTCACAAAAAGCTCGGCGGCGTCCTGACCTAGCATGTGTCTGACACCATCCACTTGTCCCTCTATGGTTCCATCCACCGCTGCATCCTACTTCATAGAGGCCATGTTGTCAAACCTCTAAGAGGTCTCAAGCACCTTCTATGAGGTCGATGTCGTTGAGGGAGGGCCTCCTCTCTATGGTTTCACCCATATCTATGGATGGTTATGTGAGCCCACTGACTGTGGTTGCATATAAATAGAAGGTGCACACCCTCTTCCAAACCCCTGTGACTCTAGATTTTGAAAAATCAATATCCCACTTCATATAGTCATTCACAAAAAGCTCAAATGGATCATCCAAGGTACTTGGCCTCTGTGATCCATACCCATATTCATTCTTTCCAGTCTCTTCCTATGGTGGAGATTCCCTTCACGATGGCATATGCCCTTCGCAAAGTTAGAGGACCTTTCGGGGTGCTTGAGGTTTCTCAAAGTGTAGAGTCTTCCTGAATATCTATCCAAACAAAGAGGGGTTTTTTAAGGTGAATCTATGATTCATCAAGGGTTCCTCTTTAACAATCCTTCTCCCTTCATGTTGGTCACCATCTACGCGAATTAATTTACCTTCGTGAATCACCACATTGTGATGTCCTTTCCCTTTGTGAGGTCCATCCTCTTAAAAAACATCAATCCTTCATGAATCCCATCCACTTCATGAAGCTCCTCATTCCAAGATTGAATTCTTTACACAACTCTTTCCCATAAGACTCTCCTAGTTTGTAAAATGTGATTTCAAGGTCCCTTAGGAAGTGCTTTATATTGTGTTACTTAACCACATGCTTCTTTGCATAGTCACGCTAATGGATATTTCTTCTGTGAATAGCCATGCTAACATGAGCCCCAAAATGGATCACTTCACAAGATAGACACACCATAGAATTTCTAATGCCTTTCCTTCCCCATGGGTTGGTGGGTATTAGTTTTGTATGTCTTAATGGTGTGGTTGCCTCATCCGAGAAACATGACATTAAACTTCCATGAATTTTTTTCCTTGGCACATGACGTTAAACTGTGACCTCACCCCATTCAATATACATAGTGTTCCCCATATCGACCATTATCAATGCCCACTGGACTCCATGGGAGTGAGAACATCCACACATTTAATGAGATGTTCTTTATTTGAGTTCCATTTGTATGCGGGGAAGGGAAACCTTCTTGGTGTAAGTCCCTAGCCTTTTTTGTGTGAGGCAACATCATTTCTCCTCCTATCTTCTTCGGTGCCCAAAGACGAGAGTAGAAAAGGGGAAAGAACATTTTGTGCCCTATCCCTCTTACTTTGGGCATTGTCGTCATCCAGAATTTATTTTGTAGTAAGTACCAATATCCACCTATTTGGGTTGCTAACCACCTGTAATCCCATGTTTCCTATTTGGGCCGCACACCAAGAATTAACCCAACTCTATTCCTCACAGATGCACCTTTTGTGAAATGATCGTTAGGTCTTTGAGGAATCTTGTTTCCCACACCAAGCATTACTCACGTTGTCTTAGAGAAATCAATAACCATGACATCCTCTATGGGTTTCACTATTGCGTAATCCCTAAACACTCATTCCTAACAACATGGACTTTGATTCTTGATATTTAAAAACAAGGTATGTAGGATTCCTCCCTGTGGTTCAAGTCCATCACCTATCAATACGGACCACTCCACATCAGTTCACCCTCATCCCGCATGATGTTAAATTGTATGCCCCCTTTTCATCCTTTATGATAATAAAAGACACCAGTTTGAACTACATGGGTTTTGACCCCAGTCTACTAGACAAGGTACATTGGATGCCTCCCCGAGGTTCAACACATCCAGTGGTAAGCCATTTTAGTCTAAACTTATAGTAATACATTATAGTCCCTATCTAGCGATAAGCCGTTGTAGACCCATCCAGTGGCAAGCCATTGTAGACCTCATCCAGTAGTAAGTCATAGTGATCCCCAATCGACTGTAATACATTGTTACCCCCAACCAATGTTATGATGTTATAGTCAACAATTATATATGTACTACATGGGTTTGATCCCTACCACTTAGACTGTGTGCGGAGGAAGCCTCTTTAAAGATTAAACCTATGAATTGGTAATCTTTGGAGTCCCCTTTGTTGGTACCAACATATCTTGCCCCCCCTAGCGTCAAACCAGCCCGAGTTGCTAACTATGCGTAATCACCAACATGCCATCGGGTCATTTTCCTCTACACCCATCCTAATTCCATGGCCCAAACTGAACTACGTGGGATTTGGTTCCCAATAATGGGGATACATAGGAAGCCTCCCTGAGCTTCAAACTCATCACAGTTCTCACATCCTGATCTCTCCCTCGAGATTCTTCATTTCAGGAAGGTTATTCACTAACATGAAGGTTCCACATCCTCTAGGTCTCATCCATGCATCCATTCTCACATGTCACCTCATATGGTGTCCCATCACCCAATTTAACTATGCAGACATTGATTTCCTACCACATGGATATGTAGGAATCCACTCTGAGGTTCATGTCCAACAGTATTATTGTGTTCACATAGGTTTCATATTGTTCTCCATCCACTCCACTCAAACATCTATATCCATCATGATTCTTACATGGGCTACCACATCCTGATGAGATCATGTAACCCACATCCTCACTACTCTTAGCAGTAATCGCAATGTTATCCCCGCATAAGCCCTAATATGTATCTGGGTCATCACCCTCGTCACACAACCCAATTCATCACACCATTGAACTATGTGGGATTGATCTCTATCTCTTAGAATTGGGTACGTAAGAAACCTCCCAGAGGTTCAATCCCATCTAATGGAAAACACTGATGTCCACTTTATAGGGACCCAAGAATCCTTATATTTGTCTTCATTGGATGACTTAATCCACCCATCAAGTAGGATTCCCTGGTTCCCCCTACTGGGGCTACACACATCTGATCCACTCCCATAATTTTTCTAACCAACCAGATCCATCTTATATTGATAGAAAACATGCGGCATAACTAGTGTTAAACATGGGAGGATGAGGAAAAAATTAGATACATGCCTATGGCATATAATACCCCACACTCGACATGGGATGACTTGGGCATCCATGCCCTTGAGAATCCATATCATAGGAGGAAGAAAACTTGATGCATCAATGTTTCAGTGTCCATAAATTCCAGCGATGTCCAAGGTGACTACTCCCCCAATCCAAGGTTTCTTCCCTGATATGACCCATTAAAATTTCCTAATAGAAGCAGTGTAATTAACCAGTGTCAACAATGATATGTCACTGAGAAGAGTTTCACAAACTACGTCTAAATCTATAAGGGAGACCTGAACTTGGGGACGAGTTTTGAGGAGGATTCCATGGTAGGATGAACCAAAATCCCATCATCCAATTTCAATCAATGAAAAAATTTCCTTGAATATATGGCATGTGTTTCTCGCCTTTGTAAAGATGGAATGCGGGGAATCCAACAGCGCGTCCTCAAACCAATGGATGCATGTCTCGAAGAAAGCATCAGGAACAGAAATGGAAAACCATACATGAATTTCTTGTCCTCAATATGGATATTGGTAGTGATAAATACATTAATGGATACACGTGTCACTACATATAGATATCTGGAGCTAGGTACTTCCAATAAAATTGTGGGCCTAGCTTGAAACTCATTAGAGATATAGTCAGTTGAATGTTAGACATCCTGTTCTATGACATTATCAGCATGGACCCTTCTTAACTGTAATGGGAGATGGGACATCGATGGGGAATTGGTCGTCTCATTCCTTTGTCAAGAAATAATAGTTGAATCTCCCTACATTGGAAGACCCAAACTATGATAGGAAGCTGATCACCTCCCACGCACTGATGCAGGGGTCAGGGAAAAATCAATGTGTCAATCCCGCGTGGGCTCTTCTCTCTTATGATGGTCCCCACATTAATGGCTACTAGTCACTCACACCCAATATCACCATCTAAACATGTTTAGAGGAGGGTTATTAATGACCTTGTTCGATGATAATAGGGAGATGATATTATCAAAACTTTGTCTATTTCCCGAAATGACCTAGTGGCTTCTTCCCCTCATCATCCCTTCCACCCCCAAGGGCTACATAGGTAAAAACTGCACCCCACTCTTATATGAAATCATTTTGGGAGCCTCTCCACCAAGATCTTTGATATCTTACACCACTATGCTAAAGGTTTTAGGAATTTCAAAGCTATCCAAGTTGTAATCCCATCCTAGGGATCACCAAGGAGGGCTCCCACAAGGCCGCGTCAGCACCATCACCTAGAACTAAAGGTCGATGAGCATGTAAGTTATATGCCTGCACCAACAGCCATGTTCTGGTTTACCCAATGCCAACATCAATCAAAATCTGAGGATGACACCCACCAAGGGTGTCATCATCGATGGATACAATGGATGTTACCACCACTGATATATACAAGATATGTCATGTTTATACAGAATAGGGGAACTCATACACCTGACCTAAATCAATGCCATAACCACCCCTCGATAAGGTTAGGACCACTCTCCTGGTCATATATATAGGAGGCTTCCACCGCGGGTTGACCCCCGATGATGACATACAGTACAGAGGTACTCCCTTTGGCACCACCAATGTGAGCTCAGGTCGTCCCCTCTCCAAATATTGGCATGGAGGTCATCCCCATGACACCATTAGTAAAAGTGAAGTTCCTTTCCTCCGTACTTACATCCAGTATTGAATTTTTATCCTCACACGTGACCTCAGGTGTGGATATGTTCCTCCTATAATAGGTTTTCGATGGAAAGATCATCCTCTTTTAGTCGAACAATAGCATGGGGGTCTTACCCAAGTTCTCACAACAACCAAGAAAGGTCCTCCTCGTCATGGAAATCAAATAAGCGATGGTCTGCCTTACTTCATTGGAACCCTACCTTGAGGTCTTCCTCATGTTCAGTATGATCAGTACAAAGGCCCCCATCAAACTGTTGCTAGCAAGGGAATCACAAATAAAGGTATTATAATTTCTCCCAACATCTCCCATAGAGGTCCTACCCACTCCAACACATCCTATGGATATTCTCTCCATGCACAATCCAACAGACACATAGGTCATCCCCATGTTCCCTTGGACATTTTTCCATGTTATCCTCCCACACCAGCTCACCGATGCAGATGTCCTTTCTTCCCCAACATCAGTTCGAGCAAAGGTCCCCCTCGATTTGAAAGCACACAATGTCCCAAAGAACCATCCTGAGGCTAGAGGGAGGGCTTCCAACATAATAAGAAGAATACAGAGACGTTTTAGACAACAATTAAGCCTGTATTCTTATCAAATTCCAAGATGGAATGTGATTCGGTAATAGAACCCTCACCCCGATCATCTATGTCAATAGTCGGGGCCGAAACAAGTCATATAAGCCTAATCCTTCCAAAATGTGAGGTCCACCGGATTACAAACTCCCTCTAATGACTCATCCAAGAGGATGTAGATTTGTCATCATACCCGGACATGGTCATGAAATCATCAATATCATCAATAAGGTCATTATCTACATCAACCAGAGATCAAATAGAGTTATTCTAGGGACTGATGGAGGAAAAAAACCTCATTTTCCACCATCATAAATTCTAACACCTGGGAACGACGCTGTGGTCACCAGACTGTCTTACGGAGATGTGGTGGTGCAGTCATTCCATTTTTCAGATGAAAGAAAAATATGTGAAGGAAAGTTAGCTCGCTCTCCATATTCTTCATTGGCCAGTCTACTGTCTCAATGATCTACGTTGGTGCCACTAACAGTCCCTCATCCACCCCCATTCGATGAATGGGGAAACCAAGTGATGGATCCCAAGTATGATCTAAGGATCATGCAGGAGATCCTTGTAGTAGATCATTTCCCATATATGTTTAGGCTAGTTTCAACCGTGAATTATACTGTTCTGGAATCTCTTACCCTAGAAGAGGTTACGTGCTTTCGCCAAAACTTCTGGGAGACACAATTCTATATTTGTTATCAGTTAGTTGCTTACCCCAAGAGTCAAACACATGTGGAAGATATTTTCTAGAAATTCTATATGATCTACATGGCTACGCTCCATGTGTCCCATCGCCCTGAGTCACCCGATCAGCATCAGACACTCTAAAAATGATGAGTTCAGAGCTTTAAAGAGATTTTTAGAATTATCACGGTGCCTTCCCCCCACATACAGATTTGTGGCTGGAAGAAATATGCATCCTTTCGTTTCAGTTATAACCAGTACCAGCATGACATGACACACAATATTAGGGATATTCCCCTAGGTATACCTGTTTTTAACATGGCCGACCTATTAGATTGAGAGAACGAGCTAGAGCTCCATGAAGAGAACATACCCCCCTTAGGGGGTTCCATACCTCGCCAGAAATTAATTTTACTAGGTCTTCCCAAACATACCAAGTCATTATGCATTGATTGGAACCCCAAAAAGGGGAAAGAGAATATTGGGTCTATAAAACCCTCTAACTTGTCTGGATCAGTGTAGAAAATGGAATATGATCCAAAAAAGGTTACATTCTACCTATAACCTTCAAATAATAATAATATGAATGATGACCTCCTTGCTGAACATGTTGCAGAATGGTGGCGAGACTACAGGGATCCTCGACTCGAGCAATAGGGGTAGGTACAAATCCCACATCGAGTTGCCTTAGGGTGAACTTCACCATCCTATCCACATAAACAGGGTAGAAACTGAAGATTATGATAAGAGTTTGTGGTATGTATCACCAAATCTACCGGAGTGGTGCAATAATATGGAGGACCCATCTTAGGTTCCACAAACTACTCCTTGGGTCGTTCCCCCAATAGTCCCATAAGTTTTCCCACCAATTTCTCCATTATCTGTTACCCGAGCATATCATGATGAAGAACCTAACAACCCACTGGTCATCAGGAATCCTCAATAAGATAACAATACTTTCCTAGATGATTATATGGAAGTGATTATTTCCCATATCAAGGCTTTGGAAACTAGGAAGGTGGAAATACCACCTCATCACAAGCCATACCCGGTATGGGTGGATGATATGCCAGCAAACCCTCGTTTTGTAAACCCTACCTTTTCCCCAATTAATGGGATGGGAGATCCGCTACAGCATCTAGCCCACTTCTTCCGAAGGTGTGGACCCATGCTAGTAACTAAGTCATAGCAAGAGGCTGCCAATCATCGGTGCTTTGTACAAACATTGGGAAGGCCTATGTTTATCTCGTACAACCAGCTATCCATTAGGTTAGTAGCCGGCTGGGAAGATCGGTATAGGTATTTTCATTATCAGTTCAGCTATACCACCTAGATGATGAGGATTTCAGACCTCTTTATGTTAATGAATAGTCGTGACGAGTGCGTTGAGGACATTGTCACCCGATGGAAAGGCCTTAACAACTCTCTAAATATTCCACTAACTCCGGAAAAAATTTTATAAATGTGTGTGGGGACTGTCAAAACATAAATGGTCCCCTCCCTCATCACTCCAAATTACCCCATGGGTTTCTAGTATTTCTATAATAATGGAAACTGTCAATGAGAAGCCTTGAAACATACCAAAGAGGCACATATGTTGCCTCCTGTAGTCCCCTCTAGAAGGGCCTCTAATGCTGATCGCAACGCGGTAGCACAAGTAGTGGTCCCCAGGAAGCTGGATTTATTACAAGTGGAGACACCTTTGCATCCTCACCAAGTCCCAACACCTTATGCAATGCCTCTTACACATCATCACCCATCTCAAAATTAGCAGGCGCCCCCATGTCACGCGTCACGACCACCTAGGCAGGATAATCAGGTTACACCCCTGAAGTGGGATCCTCCGGCCCCTCGATAAGGGAAGTTTTCTAGACCACCATTCTAGTGAAAAGGAACCTGACCTACACATTTAATGAGCCTCAGCTTCTTATTTATTTCCAAAGTGTCATTGAACAGGCTATCCTACAGTTTCCTGAATGATGGAGGCCTGAAAAGGAAGATCCCACTAACATCCATAATTAATTCCCTTATCAATGGATCCCGGGGCACACACTAAAGCAATTATGTGAGTTTAAATACAGTATTCAGGAAAAAGTTGATAACAACATAGTATGGATTGGCTGATCACCAGTACCAGTTGCGTGTGTGTTCATACAAACCAATAGAGAAGGTGAGTGGAAGTAGATTCCTAAACGCGAGTATCAAAAATATGATGAATGGATAGTTCATAAGGTAGTCACCCATTACCATGGTATTATACATTGACATTTGGATAGACTTGAGACTTCATAAGTCACTGCATTACCTATAGCCACTACTTCTTTGTTGATGTCCCAACCTTCCTCTTCCATGAAGGGCAAGCTTCGGCAACACGTCGGAAAAAATCCCCCCACTGATGACATCATCATCTAGTACTCTTAGAGAAATAATTCTCCCATAGATTTAGATTACCCTAAGAATCCATCCAGTGGTTGAGAATTATTCTATTGGGGACAAGGGTACTCTTTGGTTAGCTCTATGGAGCTGATAAACCTCTACATGGTCGACGATGACGAGGATCACTAGAAGGATATACCAAACGTCCCCAACAGTCACTAGCATCGATGGAGCCTTGGTCATTAGAATCATTAGAATGTATCGATCATTTCTTCTAGCCAGGTTGTGCAAGCCACTAAAACTAGAAAACTGGCCTAATGTAGAGCTCAGTATGTACAACCTTCTCATCTTTTTTTACCAAATCCGCCTCAACAGCCATTTATACTACTCGATTGGGCAGAACCACCATAATCATGTCAGGATTAAACACGTTCTGCAATAGACTCACCCCAATAATCTATCCATCATAAGGTAATTTCTCCATTAGTTTCTACTAGTTATTAGAGGGACATTCCAAGTAGTTTTTGGCCGAAGGTTCATCCAGAGGGGTCAGTCGTACCTCATGTCACAGAATGACCTCTTGTCAACAGAATTTCATGCTTGGAAAGGAAGTATGATATTCTTAAAAATCATTCCATAATTCCCATTAGTCTCTCTATCATTGAGGACCTTTTATTATTGGTGGATATTAATGAGGTCATTGTCAGGGATTTACGAAGCCATCTCCCATTTGAGACTATGCTAGCAACTGCATAAGCCAACCATGTTGAGGCAGTCGAGAATGTTGAATGTCAGACCATTATCACTTTCTCTAGATAGGATGAAGGATCTCTCATACAGGGGAATATCTTCCCACTATACCTCACCATACACTTCAATGATGTGGTATGTCACTGATGTCTTGTTACATAGGTTCAGGGATTAACGTACTCCCAACATGGACACTCTGGAAAATGGGGTTGTCTGTTGATGAACTAAGTCCCTCTAACATGAAAATTCAAAGTTATGAACAGCCAGAACAGAAATTTTACATTGAGATCCTACTAAAGACAAAGTTTGGTGCCATGGTGTCCATCATCGAGTACATGGTTGTCTCATAGTACATTTCCTACAATGCTTTGATGGGTAGGCCACTATTCCATAAGCAAACAGTGGTCCCTTCTTCATACCACCAATTCCATAAGTACTCCCTTATTGGTCGAGTGGGTGAATCCAAGGTGATGTGTACCCATTAACCTATTGTGAATCACACTACCTATATGTGGAATATTACAAGATCAAGGAAAAGAAAATTATAACTAGCGAGGTGTAATCCACTACAATTGCAATCGACCTATGGACAGCCCTCGATGATGCCAAAATCTATCTGATCTGCCAATTGGAATCCATGACCTGAGACATGGGGAAATGATTCTTTTATTCAAGAATGAGGGGTAAGCACATTCCCATGTCTAAGAGTCATCTTATGATCACATCGTATTCCTATCAAAATCAGGCTCAGGTGATGACAAAGTCTCCTACTCTCATAAGTTATCAGGATGTCTTCCCCCAGACAATGAAAGTATATCATACATTCTTTTTCCATTGGGATGAGATAAAGTAGATGAATACAATGTTCCAATAATTTTTTTTTTCATCATGTGTCGCCCATTTGGTTTAAAGAAATATGGGATCAGTTTGATGACATTCAACACTACGGTTTATACATTACAGAAGCCCCCTAATGCGGTGTCTGTCGTAGCTTAGGCTAGCACCAGCTTCCCATCGAGATCTGTCAACTTAGAGGAATCAACTCCTACTGAGGATCCCTCTTATATAAGTAATGAAGTGGATTTATAGGATTCTCACCCTGCATTCAAAGAGAGTGTATCCACCACAGTTGATGAATTGGTGCAAGTGAACCTCGGTAACGAGATGTAACTGAAACCTACATTGATTAGTGCCTCTATGCCGATATAAGAGTAACAAAAATATGTGCACATACTAAATAATAATCATGATGTATTTTTACTAGATTTGTTATGAGATTCTAGGAATAGATCCTCAGGTCATCATCTATCAACTCAATCATTCGTCAAATCATTATGGGTTCAAATAGCCTCCCAGAAAGATGCACCCTTCTCATGGGGCCATGGTTGAGGCCAATGATGGTAAGATCCTAAAATCCAACATCATCAAGGAATTCTAGTACCCGATATGATTTTCTAACATTATTACCATTAAGAAGAACAATATATAGATGAGAGTATGCATCATCTTCTGGGATCTCAACCATCGCTGTACGAAGGATTAATTGCCCCTTCCTATGACAGAACTATTGATCGATGTCGCCACTAGGTTATAGGATCTATCCTGCATGGATGTCTATTTTGGGTATAACCCAAATTTGAACATCCCCTGATGTTGAAGATTCTATAGCCATTGGGGCAACACAAGGCACTATCTTCTAAAAGGTCATGCCCTTCGGTCAAGAGAATGCAGGTTCCACCCACCATCATGCCATACATTGAATATTTAAGCTGACCATCGAGAAATTGGTGGAACAAAATGTGGATGATTTGGTGGTCAAATACCACCAATGTTTGAATAATATCGCTAATCTTGATAAAGTATTCACCTCATCTGATCCCACTATACGAAGATGAACCCCTTGAAGTGTGCCTTTAGGGTAACATCAAGTATGTCATTCAGCTTCATTTTCAGATATAGAGGCATTGATAACTATCTAGATAATATCAAGGCCATCATTCAGATTACTTACCTGCATAACATTCAGGAGCTAAAATGATTTCAAGGACACACAGACTATATACGCCGATTCATCATGAATCTAGTCAGAAATGTTATGCCCTTTTGCAAGATCAAAATGATAAGTGTCAATTATTTTTTGGATCAGGAGTGTCAGAATTATTTTGAGGAGACCAAGCAGTACCTATTACAGAATACAATTATGATGCCCCCCATTTATAGATATCCACTGGTCATTTATGTTACACTGTGGAAAAATATCTCGACAACGTTCTCACCCTAAATAACACCAAGGGGACATTGAAAAATATATACTATCTGATCTTCATGCTTTGCTATACATTTACTCTAAAGACCCAAATCTTGACTTACATGGACATTACATTACTTTAGCGGAATACTTAATACATAACAAAAACAGACACACAAGGACCGTAATAGATTAGTGTCTTTGGAAACATGGAACGTAATCTTCTAATTGTGGTGAATGATCTTCAACATATCCCATTAAGATCTTCCCCCTTTTTTCTTACCTAAAACCTTTCTTTATATCCTGGGGATAAGATAACATAAAAAGAGTGAGCTCAAATGCACAGTAAGGGTAAGCATGGATAAAATAAAACATACCATATAGATTTGAATTTAAAAACATGAACATAATGTTTAAACATCAAAATCTTGAGCAACGACATAAAACATGGAAGTACGTAAGGCATAGTCATAAAGAAACGTTAAGAATGATAAAATAGCATGGGAATAAAACATGTAATTGTGGAAACCATTAATCACATAATATGATTTCCATATCAGCCAAGGCATTGCTGCCAAGACCATCTTAGTGGACAAAGTCCCTTTCTGAATCGAGTTCACTCCTCGTTCCAATCCTGTATTACTGAACTGGTTTAACTTTTTGTTCCATCCATGTCTATCTCATGATATATAAATCTTTACCCAATTCATTGGAGGGAGATATAGGTCCCACCCATCTCATAATGAAATCATTCTTACTTGTGCCACAGAATAAACTTAAAACATTCATCATAACCCAAAGAATAAAATGGGTTTCATAAACATCATCCCATCATCACATAATCCATATAAAACAAATAGATATTTCATCATAACAAAAGTGAAACCATGTAAATAATAGTGACATTATACTTGAAACATACACATATGAAATAATTTCATCTTAGATGGAAAATAGTTTTGACAAAACACTTGAAATGAATTCTTGAGGAAAATATCCTTTCTTCTTTAAAATCATTCTCTTTTCACAAAATTGCATGCAATTTTAAAAGATAGTGGTTTTGTGGAAAATAATCATGCAATCATGTAGAGGAAGCTTCTGGAAAATGAGGCGTTATGAAACTGTAAAAATCTGTTCACGCCGTATAAGTTAAAAATAACATTCTCCTCGTACTTTTGTCGGAAAAGTAAAAAAGTACCTTATATGGTAACCAAAGGAAAGATTCCATTCATACAATGTGGTAAAAAGTCAATAAAGGATAAAAATACTTTAAAATTTCATGGAATAATGGTAAACATTTTATGAAAGCATTTTTTGAAAACATGGTCATGGATGATAAATGTAACCCTAGTAAATACTAACGTATAAGCAATCTCAGATAAAAATGAGATTGAAAATTTATCCCTTACCTTAGGTCCGATATACTTCGTACGTATCCAAACCTCCTGTATAATGATTTAAATAATTTCATTGAATTATTACAGAATCATATTGATTGTTATTATATCATATATGGTTCACTTATGACTTTATATTACCCATTCTTTTGTAAATTCCATGTTAAAGTGTGTTTTGGGTAAAATTGTTTCATTTGTCGTCTGTATTTTTACTTGTAATTATTCATATGATTACTTAGATCATGATTACTTTATTATAGAATATAAAACATGATTTATGTATAATATATATTCATAATATACATATATATAATAGATCGATTAATGGAAATAAATACACCGTTCATGGAGACGGTAGGCCGTACGTACGCATTAACGCTGTTTTCGTTTCCTTATTGAATTGAATGAAATTAAGTAGATGAAATAAATATATATACATAAATCCAGTAGCATTGTTATGTCATATATTTTATGATTACTTATTATATATACTTTATAATCATTCTTGAATGGTTATCATGGAGAGTGAATCTCATCGCGTCATGGAGACTGTAGTCCGTACGTACGCACGAGCGATGATATCATTCCCATAATTATTGAATTGAATTGGATAGGATGATACAATATATAATCAGTATGATGCTATAATAACTATGTATAGTTATCGTTTACACCATTATACCCATCCAAGTAAGGTGGTGTTGGAAAAACAGATTACACCACGACGTGGAGACAGTATTCTGTACGTACGCACGCGCGGTGATTTCGTTTTCCGTAGGATGGATAGATGGTGAAATAGGGTTTTTTTATACTTATAATAACAAATAAGTATATTAGCGATACTGATGTTATTACATCATAATGAAACAACTAAATATGAAGAAGTAGAAGAAGAAATAAAGTTGAAAGAATCGGTAACAGACATTACCTCTTCTTTGAAGCGCCTCTTTGAGACCTCCACTTAGGGCACTAAAATTGGTCTTTGAAGAAGACCAGGACCTCTAGGATGTATCTAGGGAAGTGGAGAAGATAATTTGGCAGGGTTTGGCCGAGCATGAAGGCTCAAATTTGTGTGAGGAAGGGAGGGAGGAGGTTCCCTTTTATAAGGGAGGAGAGGGGCACCTTTGGAAATAATAAAAATATTAATTTATAATAAATCTAACCCCACTTAAAAACCTCCAAAAATGACTCATATTCCAATATTAGATAATATAGGGGTTTAATCTCATCAAACAATAAAATTTAGACATGTTAGAAATTTATTTTAAACATTATCAACTTGATTTGTCCTTACTTAATCAATTTAATTTTATTTGTGGTAATAACATTCTAAATTTTAAATTATAACAAATAATTACTTATTTGTTGTGAATTTTCCATAATTGGATACTTTATAACATTTGAGACCATATAAATTTAAATTTATAATTTTTAAATATTTTTGTGATTTTTAAACAATTTTATAATATGTTATTTTTATAAAATAACAATAGTTTCATTTTAGACACTATTCATTTATTTGAATTTAAATAAAAAATATATAGAAGATAAGTTCAAACTAAAAGCTTTAATAGATTCTTAAAAGGTCATATGTATCTAGAAAATTATTTTATCACATTAAATAGTTCATATAATATTTATTTTATTATTTTTAACACCATTTATTTGGTTTATCTCTTAATATAATAATTACTACAACATTTTTGTATAATTATTTAATATACTTATATGTTGCATAAAAATTAAATGAAAATCTTATGATGAATATAAATCTATTACCTTCCAGAATAATACTCTTACTCGAATTTATCATCTTAAAATAACAGTATTTAAATTGTTATAGTTATTAAATTATAAAGGTGAAAACTTTGGCATCATTTAAAATAAAATAATATAAGTGTCATAATCACTTTTATAAGACTCCAAACGGTTATATATTAGGTCATTAGATGAATATGGAATAGATATAAACTAAAAATAAGTTTTGTTCAGGTTTTTGGGCCTTTCTATGGGTATTATTATTTCAATAAAAACTATATTACTGATTTTTCACTTAATAAATAATTTCTGCATCATTAATGTATCACCATTAATGATAATTATTTAATCCCTAAAAAATCGAAATAAATTATCATGATGTAGATAATTTTATTAGATTTCTGTATACTATTCATGTTCGAAGTTGTATGATGTTTATCACTAAATGAAAATTATTATACTTATAATATTTAAGAGAGTGACATGTTGTCACTTTCTTTGGTTTTAATAATAATTAAATTATTTTCATGGTCAAAAGTCCATAAAATGAATCTAATCTGACACTTAGGTGATATGGGTCGGCTTTGATTCATCCAATAGAATTTTGTAATGTGTTAGGGTAATATTATAATATTATATTCACCATTAATTACTCGATTTACCTTTTAACTATGGTAAATAAAATTTACCGTAGTTACTATTCATAATTCCAAAAAATAAAAAGTATCCTATTAACATAATTTGGACCCACTGATTCCAAATATGGAATCCATTTTTTCAAATTCAATACAAATAAGTTGCAGAATTTAAATTAAAATTAATCCTGTTGTCGAATGAAAACGGGTTTTTGTTTAAAACATTGCAAAAGAATGAATTGATTTAACCTACGAATTCAATGTATAATCAATGATAATGACATAAATTATATTAAATGGTAAAAATATATTATATTTATACTTTAAAACCTTTCAATATTATAATTTAACCACATAAGTTATTACGAGGAAAAAAGTTGTTTTTAATTAAAATATAGCGTGTTTTTTACTATTCATTAAAATATGAAAGTTATCAGAATAATATGAAAAATTTATCCAAGGTAAAATTTTATATCCTGATTCCCAAGAATAATTTTATTTTGTAAAATTGAACTTATAAACGTGTCAAAAACTAGATTTAAAGTGGGTGCACCATCAAAAGGTGACAAAACAGCATTTTTTTAAAAATACTTATTTTACCCGAAAAATTTATTTTGTTCTTATACCATGTTCTAGAAAATGTGTAAGATTAATAATAATGTAATAAAATTTAAAATTTAGTTAATAATATTCATAAAGGCTAGTTTATAATAATATTATAATTATATATTGTTGTTTAGTAAAACCTGGTATTGCGTACAACACACGCTATCGAGGAAGGTCGGGATTGCGTGTAATGCAAGCCAAGTCAGGGTTGCGTGTTGTTCAAGAATCCTTCATTGTTTCGTATAACATAATCCAGACATATTTCATTTATACATTGAATATATATATATATATATATATACTCAATGTTGTGTAGAATAACTATTATCAAAATTTTGTGTAACACGATCCAAGAATAGTGTTGTGTATACTACAACCTAATACGGTTTTGCGTATAGCGCAAGGTAATCATGGTGTAGCATACAACACAAGACATTAATGAAATTAAAAGAATATTTTTCATAAAATATCAGGGTGTTACATTCTACCCCCCTTAAAATAAATTTCACCCTCGAAATTCGTGGGGGTTATAGATGGTTTACTACTCGAAAGTTTGTTTAATAGAAACCCACATCGTAAAAAGGAATACCAAAACTTATCTTTACAAACTAAAGTATGAAACATAAAAGTTACCCAAATAAACTAATCACTGGGTTTCCACATAGGATAACATAGGTGAAAATATGGATATGGAAGAGAAATCAAACCATCATGTTCTGATAGAGAGTGGTAGAGAGCATGGCTATGAAAAAGCCAAAAATCGCAAAGCCATAGATTTGTGATGATATAAGGTACCATCTGATTCATCAGATATAAGGTCACTAAGACAAAAATTTTGGTTTTCAAGATCATTTCCCTAAAGTTGATGAATTAAAAGAAATACTTACATTCTTTTCGTACAATCTCACTATTGTTTGTGAATTGAACAATTTCCACTTCATCCCTTAATGAAATGAAGTTGAATTTGTTATTTGTGATGTGTTAGCAGATCATGTGATAGAATGATGGGTCATTCCATCTGTTTCAAACAAAAGATTAGCAAAATTTATAAGTCCATCATATGGTTAGATTAATCGTATATGGTTCCAAAAATGAACTTATACTTCATATATCATACCACTTAATAAAATAAAACTAGTTTCTACTAACCAGGGACTTCTTGTAGGCTAGTGGTAGGCGATAAAGGCCAGTCTCACTTCGGTTGTGGGTTCTATTCCCACAGCCTTGTCCGACGCGATGGGCTGTCACCCGTCCTGTAGGTTGTCCTTTTTCTAAAACTATATTACTATAACATCCAATCAATAATATCAAAAAAAGTTCTATCCTTAATCAATAATAACTTATGTCCAACATAATCCATTCCAATCTTTAGGCTTATCTAAAATACTTCATTCCAAGCTCATAGTATAAAGATAATGATTAATTGAAATGTCATCAACCAAGCATGTGAATACCATCATGTATCCCCCATATATCTTGTTGGTCACATTCCAATCATGTGAATACCTTAATCATGTATTCTCTTGAAAAATGAATACCCATTAAACCTTAGTGAAAACATGAATACTGTCAAAAGTTAACTCTTTCCTCATACCAAAATCCAAATATTCTATATACTCAAACCATGATATAACCTTCTCCTTATATCAGTCATGAGCTCATGAATACTATCAAACATTTAATTTTCTCCTTATACCTTCATTATGCGCATATCATCTACATTGTGAAAATATCTGAATAACCTTTCTTGGATACTGGTACCATTAATCATACACTTTCAAAACTCAAGGAATGACAACAGTGTAATAATCCATAGATGTCTCTTTATTCCATAGTACCATGAGATTACTTATACAACATTACACTTGATAAACATGTAATCATTCCACTACCTTCTTAAACCATTTACCGAGCTTCAACAATTCTTTCATCTTACATATCATTTGTAGTCTCTTCATCATCATCAACATAAATACTACCCATATGAATGTACTGATTCTCTTCATGAGTCTTTACCTTAGGGCATTGGTTTGCATAATTCCCGTACATTCCACATTTAAAACATTTAACCATTGTTGATGTCGTAGCAATACCATTATCCTCATCCCTCGTGTTGACTGAACCTTTTCCTTTGCACTTACTGGCTTTTTGTCCTTCTTTTCCACACCCAAAGCATCTTCCAGTTTGTTTGAAACAATCTCCCCGATGCCTCTTCCCACATGATTTACATGATGGAAATTGAACTTTCTTTCCACTATAATCATCATGAAACTCCATCTTTCTCTTATTATCTGAGTCAGGAAACTTACCAAAGTTGAGATTATTGATCAAATTATGAGATTGCTGATTAGGCATAATAACGATGTTTGGACTTTCAAATCCCATTTCATTTGGTTTCTCATGAATAATATCATTCCATTGTCCGTTATATCCTCCATTATCATTAATCTTCTTGTTTCCAACCATTTTCTAAAACCCAAAGAGAATAGTGTGAGAGGAAAAAATCATGTTAGGGAAAACAACATAATAAAGGGGAAGTACCCTCAATATCTAACATGTTACGTTAAATTCTATGATCGTTACCGTAGTTCTAGGACTATCTCCTATACGTATACTTATCCTTAGGGATATCCCTAGTCATACCTTAGAAATATCTCTAGGGATCTCACTAACGTTTTCGCATCCTAGTTTCCAAAGGTAGACTAAACCTTTCCTCTGATACCAACTGTAGAGACCCAAATCTTGACGTACATGGACATTACATTACTTTAGCGGAATACTTAATACATAACAAAAACAGACACACAAGGACCATAATAGTTTAGTGTCTTTGGAAACTTGGAACGTAATCTTCTAATCGTGGTGAAAGATCTTCAACATCTCCCATAAGTATCGTCCCCCTTTTTTTCTTACCTAAAACATTTCTTTATATCCTGGGGAAAAGAAAACATAAAAAGGGTGAGCTCAAATTCTCAGTAAGGGTAAGCATGGATAAAATAAAACATACCATATACATTTGAACTTAAAAACATGAACATAATGTTTAAACATCAAAATCTTGAGCAATGAAATCAAACATGGAAGTACATAAGGAATAGATCCTAATGAAAATAAAACATACCATATACATTTGTTTTCATAATGCCTGTACATTCCACATTTCAAACATTTAACCATTATTGATGTCGTAGCAATACCATTATGCTCATCCATGGTGTTAACTAAACCTTTTCCTTTGCACTTACTGGCTTTGTGTCCTTATTTTCCACACCCAAAGCATCTTCCAGTTCCTTTGAAACAATCTCCCCGATGCCTCTTCCCACGTGATTTACATGATGGAAATTGAACTTTCTTTCCTCTATGATCATCATGAAACTCCATCTTTCTCTTATTATCTGATTTAGTAAACTTACCAAAGTTGAGATTATGGATCATATTATGAATTTCTGATTAGGAATAATAACGATGTTTGGACATCCAAATCCTGTTTCATTTGGTTTCTCATGAATAATATCATTCCATTGTCCGTCATATCCTCCATTACCATGAATCATCTTGTTTCCAACCATTTTCTAAAACCCAAAATGAATAGTGTGAGAGGAAAAAATCATGCTAGGGAAAACAAAATAGTAAAGAGGAGGTACCCTCAATATCTAACATCTTATGTTAAATTCTATGATCGTTACTATAGTTATAGGACTATATCCTATACGTATACTTATCCTTAGGGATATCCCTAGACATACCTTAGAAATATCTCTAGGGATCTCACTATGGTTTTCGCATCCTAGTTTCCAAAGGTTGACTAAACCTTTTCTCTGATACCAACTATAGAGACCCAAAGCTTGACGTACATGGACATTACATTACTTTAGCGGAATACTTAATACATAACAAAAACAGACACATAAGGACCGTAATAGTTTAGTGTCTTTGGAAACGTGGAACGTAATCTTCTAATCGTGGTGAATGATCTTCAACATCTCCCATAAAAATCCTCCCCTTTTTTTCTTACCTAAAACATTTCTTTATATCCTGGGGAAAATAAAACATAAAAAGGGTGAGATCAAATGCTCAGTAAGGGTAAGCATGGATAAAATAAAATAGACCATATACATTTGAACTTAAAAACATGAACATAATGTTTAAACATCAAAAGCTTGAGCAATGACATAAAACATGGAAGTACGTAATGCATAGATCATAAAGAAACATTAAGAATGATAAAATAGCATGGGAATAAAACATGTAATTGTGGAAACCATTAATCACAAGATATGATTTCCATATTATCCAAGGCATTGCTGCCAAGACCATCTTAGTGGACAAAGTCCCTTTCTGAATCGAGTTCACTCCTCGTTCCAGTCCTGTATTACTGAACTGGGTTAACTTGTCGTTCCAGCCATGTCTATATCATGAGATATAAATCTGTACCCAATTCATTGGAGGGGGATATAGGTCCCACCCATCTCATAATGAAATCATTCTTACTTGTGCCACAGAATAAACTTAAATCATTCATCATAACCCAAAAAATAAAATGGGTTTCATAAACATCATCCCATCATCACATAATCCATATAAAAAAATGGATATTTCATCATAAGAAAAGTGAAACCATGTAAATCATAGTGACATTATACTTGAAACATTCACATATGAAATAATGTCATCTTAGATGGAAAATATTTTTGACAAAACACTTGAAATGAATTCTTGAGGAAAATATCCTTTCTTCAATAAATCATTTTCTTTTCACAAAATTCCCTGCAATTTTAAAAGATAATGGTTTTTTTGAAAATAATCATGAAATCTTGTAGAGGAATCTTCTTGAAAATGAGGCGTTATTAAACTGTAAAAATCCATTCACGCCGTATAAGTTAAAAATAACATTCTCCTCATACTTTTGTCAGAAAAGTCAAAAAGTACCTCATATGGAAACCAAAGGAAAGATTCCATTTATTCAATGTGGTAGAAAGTAAATAAAGGGAAAATGACTTTAAAATTTCATGGAATAATGGTAAGAATTTTATGAAAACATTTTTAGAAAACATGGTAATGGATTATGAACGAAACCTCGGTAAATACTTACGTATAAGCAATCTTGGATAAAAATGAGATTGAAAATTTATCCCGTACCTTAGGTATGATATGCTTCATATGTATCCAAACCTCCTGTATAATGATTTAAATAATGTCATTGACTTATTACAGAATCATATTCATTGTTATTATATCATATATGGTTCACTTATGACTTTATATTTCTCGTTCTTTTGTAAATTCAATGTTCGAGTGTTTTGGGTAAAATCGTATCATTTGTCGTCTGTGTTTTGACTTATAATTATTCATATGATTACTTAGATCATGATTACTTAATTCAAGAATATAAAACATGATTTATATATAATATATCTTCATAATATACATATATATAATAGAACGATAAATGGAAAGAAATACACCGTTCATGGAGACGGTAGGCCATACGTACGTATGAACGTTGTTTTTTGTTTCCTTATTGAATTGAATGGAATTAAGTAGATGACATAAATATATATATACATAAATCCAGTAGCATTATTATTTCATATATTTTATGATTACTTATTACATATTCTTTATAATCATTCTTGAATGGTTATCATGGAGAGTGAATCTCATCGCGTCGTGGAGACGGTAGTCCGTACGTACGCACGAGCGATGATATCATTCCCATTATTATTGAATTGAATTGGATAGGATGATACAATATATCATAATCAGTATGATTCTATAATAACTATGTATAGTTATTCTTTACACCATTATACCCATCCAAGTAAGGTGGTGTTGGAAAAACAGATTACACCACGGCGTGGAGACAGTATTCCGTACGTACGCACGCGCGGTGATTTCATTTTCCATAGGATGGATAGATGGTGAAATAGGGTTGTTTTATACTTATAATAACATATCATTATATGAATTATACTTATGTTATTACTTCATAATTAAAAAACTAAATAAGAATAAGTAGAAGAAGAAATAAAGTTGAAAGAATCGGTAACAGACATTACCTCTTCTTTGAAGCGCCTCTTTGAGAACTCCACTTAGGGAACTAAAATTGGTCTTTGAAGAAGACCAGGACCTCTAGGATGTTTCTAGGGAATTGGAGAAGAGAATTTGGTAGGGTTTGGAAGAGCATGAAAGCTCAAATTGGTGTGAGGAAGGGAGGGAGGAGGTTCCCTTTTATAAGGGAGGAGAGGGGCACCTTTAGAAATCTTAAAAATATTAATTTTTAATAAATCTATCCCCACTTAAAAACCTCCAAAAATGAATCATATTCAAATATTAGATGAGATAGGGTTGTAATCGCATCAAACAATAATATTTAGACATGTTAAGAATTTATTTTAAACATTATCAACTTGATTTATCCTTACTTAATCAATTTAATTTTATTTGTGGTAATAACATTCTAAATTTTAATTTATAACAAATAATTACTTATTTGTTGTGAATTGTCTATAATTGGATACTTTATAACATATGAGACCATATAAATTTAAATTTATAATTTGTAAATATATTTGTAATTTTTAAACAATTTTATAATATGTTATTTTTATAAAATAACAATTGTGTCAATTTTGACACTATTCATTTATTTGAATTTAAATAAAATTTATAAATAATATATGTTCAAACTAAAAGCTTTAATATGTTCATAAAAGGTCATATGTATCTAGAAAATTATTTTAGCACATTAAATAGTTCGTATAATATTTATTTCATTATTTTTAAAACCATTTATTCGGTTTATCTCTTAATAAAATAATTACTACAACATTTTTGTATAATTATTTAATATACTTATTTGTTGCATAAAAATTAAAAATAAACTCTTATGGTGAAGATAAATCTATTAAAGTTCCGAATAAGACTTTCACTCGAATTTATCATCTTAAAATCACAATATTTAAATTGTTATATTTATTAAATTATGAAGGTGACAGCTTTGGCATCATTTAAAATAAAATAATATAAGGGTCATAATCACTTCTATAAGACTCCAAACGGTTATAGATTAGGTAATTAGATGATTATGGTATCTATATACAATAAAAATAAGTTTTGGTTAGGTTTGTGGGCATTTTAATGGGTATTATTATTTCAATAAAAATTATATTACTGATTTTTCACTTAATAAATAATTTATGCATCATTAATGTATCACCATTAATGATAACTATTTAATCCCTAGAAAATCTAAATAAATTATCATGATGTAGATAATTTTATTAGATTTCTGGAGACTATTCATGTTCGAAGTTGTATGATGTTTATCACTAAATTAAAATTATTATACTTATAATATTTAAGAGAGTGACATGTTGTCACTTTCTTTAGTTTTAATAATAATTAAATTATTTTCAGAGTCAAAAGTCCATAAAATGAATCTAATCTGACACTTAGGTGATATGGGTCTACTTTGAGACATATAATATAATTTTTTTCATTTGTTAGGGTAATTTTATAATATTATATTCACCCTTAATTACCTGATTTACCTTTTGACTATGGTAAATAAAATTTACCGTAGTTACTATTCATAATACCCAAAAATAAAAAGTAGCCTATTAACATAATTTGGACACACTGATTCCAAATATGGAATCCATTTTTTCAAATTAAATACAAATATTTTTCATAAATTAAATTAAAATTAATCTCGTTGTCAAATAAAAATGGGTTTTTGTTTAAAACATTGCAAAAGATTGAATTGATTTAACCTACGAATTCAATGTAAAATCAATGCTAATGACATAAATTATATTAAATGGTAAAAATTTATTCTATTTATACTTTAAAACCATTCAATATTATAATTTAACCACATAAGTTATTACGATGAAAAAAGTTGTTTTTAATTAAAATATAGCATGTTTTTTACTATTCATTAAAATATGAAATTTATCAGAATAATATGAAAAATTTATCCAATGTAAAATTTTATATCCTGATTCCAAAGAATAATTTTATTTTCTAAAATTGAACTTATAAACATGTCAAAAACTAGATTTAAAGTGGGTGCGCCATCAAAAGGTGACAAAACTGCATTTTTTGAAAAATACTTATTTTACCCGAAAATATTATTTTGTTCTTATACCATGTTCGAGAAAATGTGTAAGATGAATAATAATGTTATAAAATTCAAAATTTAGTTAATACTATTCATAACGGCTAGTTCATAATAATATTATAATAATATATCGTTGTTTAGTAAAACCCGGTATTTCGTACAACACACGCTGTCGAGGAAGGTCGTGATTGCGTGTAATGCAATACAAGTCAGGGTTGCATGTTGTGCAAGAATCCTTCTTTATTTTTTATAACATAACCCAACCATATTTTATTTATACATCGAATATATATATATACTCAATGTTGTGTAGAATAACTATTATCAAAATTGTGTGTAACATGATCAAAGAATAGTGTTGCGTATAATGCAAGCTAATACGGTGTTGCGTATAGCGCAAGGTAATCTTGGTGTAGCATACAACACAAGACATTAATGAAATTAAAAGAATATTTTTCATAAAATCTCAGGGTGTTACATTTACAGAATATTACTCAATCGAAAAAAGATGTCTTGCACTGGTATTCGTAGTTTACAAATTGTGACAGTACTTGCAGCACCATTAGACAAATCTAGTGTTCAAAATAAATCTACTAATGTTTATTCTAATCAATCCCATATTGATTTTCCATCAAGCTTGATGGTTGGTGATCCTCCAGTAGTTGGACATCATGTTTTTTCCTATAAGTCCATTAAGGGACAGGCATTGGCAGAATTCCTTTCCATCCATCCAACTCCTGTAGACTAGTCACAATATCTTGAATTCTAGGAGGAGACAATTATCTTAGTAGATCAATTCATTCAGTGTTGGAAAACTAATATTGATGGTGATTCTCTAATCTATACCAAATGAATTCTCAATGACCCTACACTCTATAGAGTGGGCCTGGGTATCGACTTTATAACGCCAACACAAGCTGTTTTTTCAATATTTATTCTTGTTGTCTGAAGGTAGTACCAACAATGTGGCAGAGTATCAGGCTCGCATTACATGTATCGAGTTGGTCATCGATATTGATGTTCCCCACATACATGTGAGAGGTTTCTCTGAACTATTCATCAAGAAAATTAATGGTAACTACGTCATTAGAAATCCGGAGCTCAAACAACTATTAGAATGTACCCACCAGCTGATGGCCCAGTTCTCATATCTTCCTAATGTTACTCACATCTCTCGGTCCCAGAACATTCGAGTCGATGACTTTGCCAAAATTTCCACATCTCTTACAGAACCTAACTGGGATGATTTTATTATTCATGTGGAGTACAAAATATTCATCCTTCCAACCATCTCGTACAATAATGATAGCTTTCAAGTAAGACAACTTGTCACCGGAGCCTCCATGTAAGGACCCCAAGTTTTCCTACCACAATTTTTGAGGTGAATCCTGACTGGAGGATTACCTTTATCGAGTATATCTAGTATGGAAATCTCTAAGATGATTGAGATTATTTTTAGTGAATCTGATGCCACACATTGCCGTTTACCCTCTAGAGTGGTCCCAGTCTTGAGAAGATCCTCTACAGATGTGGGATTGATGGGATTATCCTCATTCACATTTAGGGAGGTGATATTTCTCAGGTCATGTAGGAAGTTCATGCCAGTTATTATGCTGATTGTCAGACCATGAAAAATTTTTCTCCCTAGGTTTGGAGATTGGGGTATTTTTGGCCCGCCATAATCCATGAATATATCTAATTTTCCAAGAGGTGACATTCATTCCAAATCCATGATAATTGTTTTCATCATCCACTAAAGAAACTCCACACTACCATATACTCATGGCCCTTTACGGTCTGGGGACTCGTTGACATAAGACCATATCCACCAGAGACAACTTTCCAGTGCAGGTTCAACCTAAACACTAAAGATTCCTTTTCCTAGTGGCCATAGGAAGTTCTACTCAAGGAGGTCAAGTACCATTCTATTTTTGAATTTGTGAGCTCCAATATCATCTATCGATTCAGAGTCCATGATGCTTTCCACACTGATAATGACATCAGCATCTCGGTAGGTGAACTGAATAATTTTATGGCCATGTACAACATTCATTCTAACCATACCTCCCCTTGTCACGTTCATGAAAATAGTTAGATCAAGGAGTTAATAAATCCTCTCTTGAAAATTCTACAGAAGATGGTCTATTGAAAAAAGAGGAGTTTTCTGGATAAATTTCCAATGTGATCTGGGCTTATCGGACAATGAATCACAATTCCACTCAGGTGGCACTCATATTCCATGGTGTACAGAATGAATACAGTTCTACCCTTGAGATTTATTTTCCCTCATTACGCACAATTGTCTATGATTAGATGACACCAGATAAGGGAGCTAAAATCTGTATGGATGAACTGGAAGTGCTCGACGAGAACAAGATTTTTTCCCTGCACAATATGAATAGATGTAATAATAAGATAACAATAGATTCCAAAAATAATGTTCAACTCCTCTATTTCTTGCAAGGTGACGTGGTGTTATCCCTGAGAAAGACAATGATACCTGGTAAGAAACCACCCAAACTAAAGCCCAAATAAGAAGGACCTTACATCATTCACATGGTTTTCCCCAATAGAGCATACTTGCAGGTTACCATGGATGGTGATCATAATAATCCACCCACCAATTGGAAATTACTCAAGTCGTATATTGCCAGAGTCAACCCTGGTCGTACATAACCTTAATCTGTCCTAACCTACATGGTGTTAATTTTATAAGTCGTCCTTCATGACATTAAAACTACAAGAGTTAGATATACCATTATGGTATTATCTCTATGATAGATAACAGAGGACTATAATAGTCTTTCATGATCTTAAACTATTTAATCATTGATTCATGACATCAAAATGTGTGATTTGTCGAGGCTGAAGGACATAAAACTACCCAGAACACGTCCTGCATGACAATAAACTAAAAAATGGTCTATGCTCAATGAACATTATCTAATATTATCCCTCAATCTCATCCCAAATGATGTTAAATTATAAATCATCTATCAATAAAAATGTGTGTCTTGATTATCATCCTCATAGTATACGTAGGAACGCTCGGACTCCTCGCCATAAAGTCATGTCCCCAAATTCTTCCACTTGAGTTCCAGTGGGTATAGTTCTCTCAGAGGATTGTACACTGTATCGTGTAGACTTCTTTGGACTTAGTTTATTCCAATTTTACAATGGTTGCACCATATTACCCTCACATTCTTCTATCCTCCCACATCCTCAATGCTTGATGTTAATCTGCACGACCCTTTCAGAACTGCGTATGGATTGATTCTCATCCTCATGGGATACATAGGAATGCCCGAATATTTTTTCCAAATCCCATCCCCAAACTCCAAGATATCATATTGGGTCTGGCCCCTTGGCCCGACCTCTTCTCAAAAGACATGATGTTGTTCGGTCTTTGTTTTCCCTCAGTCATGTTGAGCTTATCATGACTATATTCTATATCCCTCCTCTTTGGGGATCTCTAAATATTCTACCCATCCCAGTTGATGATAAACTTCTTACTAGCTGGGTCTTCAATCCGAGGCCCGGCCGTAGGTCCCTCAACCTTTCTGGCCCCCTATCCCATGTTCTCACATGGGATTGTGCATTGTGGTGTGGTCTATATGTCCTTGTTCACGTCGGTCTATTTTTACAATGCCGCATAAATCCCCTTGATACACCTCTCCAACCATCATCATTGTTGCAAGAATCTAAACTACACAAGTCCCACCCCACTATACATATCCCATAATTTTGGTTTTCATAATCTTTCACGCCTGATAGGACCCCAAACGACATGTATTCTAGGCCACAAGGCTCTTCTACTTTCTCGAGCCAATATCCATGGGTAATTTGGTTGAAATATTGATACATGTTCTGCATTGAAAATATGTTCTGCAGTCAACCCTCATTTTTTGTTTCAATTCCAAGAAATGATAAGGATACTATTTGAATTCATGGTCAGTAGTTATCTTTAGCCATTGTGTTCATTTTTTGGTATCCCAAATGATAGGCATAGTGATTGCCCCATTCCACCAATTTGTCCCACACACATGACATTAAACTAGGAATCTATGGTTTGAGCTCTATGACTAGAAAATAATATCAACCATTTCCTTGTCGCACGACATTAAACTGAATGACATCATGCTAAATACCATTGGACTGATTCACATCCTCATGGGATAAATAATAAAACTCAGACATTCTATCTTTGGGTCTAACGCAGGTTCATATATTCTTTCTCACAGCCTCTTGGACCGAGTTCTCTTCAAGAATTATGAAAGGTGTGGTGTATGTGGGTTTATTCTCTCTTTCACAATGGGTAATTTCCCACTCCAAACACATTTCTCATTGAGGTTCCCCCTCCTATTTTATTTCTTACCACTTGAATTAAAACTAAAAAGTATCCAAATAACATCATGTGTCTTGATTACCATTGTCATGGGATACATAATAACTCCTGAATATTTTTTTCATCAGGTTAAGCCATGTTTCATAGAATCCTCCTCATCTCTCTGAACCCTTGTCCAAAGTCTTCTGGTAGGGGGTATGTGATGTGGTATGGGATTATTTCCTTATCCACATTGGGTTTTCAATATCCATTCCTCATATCCCCCTTGAGATATCTTCTCCCCCTTTCCTCCGCATATCTTCTCAAGTCAAAAGCTCTCGTATTGGGACCCTCGACCATCTTTGGAAAATCACCAACGTGCTCGAAATCACTATGGTGTAGGTCCTAGAGTGTTGGGCTATACATGGAACGATTTTCCTCAATTTCCATGCTTCATTTTCCCTTTATTTGGGTTTCGATCAACTTTCACATCCAAAATTACCCCTGAATGGCATGGATGCTAGGCCTTAGGGATCTCATACCATCTCGTACCAATATCCAAGAGGATCCTGGATGAAAATTTGATACAAGTACCACATTTTGAATATGCTTAGTGGTTTATGATCAATTATATGTTCCCATCTCGGATCACATGATATGGATTTTATTTTTAAAATATGTTTAATAGTTATCCCCCATCTTCACACCACCCCCATTAAGACAAACTTTTTGGTTTCATGATTCACATCCCTTTCCACTCTACCATTTCAAATTGGAATGTCACCATTCATGGTGCTATCCCTCATAAATCATTTTCATGTTGATAAAACAACTCCACGGTGATGCATCATTTGAATCTCCATAACATTTTCCCCATTCTCTATATTCCACGGGTTGCAAAGACTCTATCCGCCCTTGTTTCCAACAACGAGAGAAGCACACTTGGGATCAAGGATTTGGTCATGGTTTATAACTTCTTGGAAAATTCATTCTTTCAAATATGGTCTGAGATCTATAACCTTAAACTAATATCTCCCTACATCCTTGTCGCATGATATTAAAAGGCTCAACATATTCTAGAACTACCTATGAATGATTCCCATCATTATTAAATATGTAAGAATGACTGGACTGCTCGTCTTCGGTCCATCTCAAGTACCCCTAATTATCTCTTTTGTTTAGCCTCTTGGCCCTATCAATTATAGAATTTAATGGTGTAAATTATGTAGGATTATGTCCTTATTCATGTCGATTTTGAAATAGATGCTCTGCGTAATCCCTTTTTAGGATCTATTCTCCCCTACCTCTTATCCCACGAGACATTAAACATCACTCTCAGAACTATGTGTGGCTTGATACCCATCCTTATGTGATATATAGGAACACCCAGACGTTTCCTCTTCTAGTCCAACCCCATATCCTTTGATCTATTATGGACCCCTCAACATGAGGTTTCTCCTATGAAGTTGTGAATGGTGTGGTGTGGACCTGGTCCTCATTCAAATCAGATATGATTTATCACACCTTTATAAATACACATAGAACCTCTTTCCTTTGTATGCATCAAAGCCATAAGATGTTAAAATATATTCTGGTCCAATGTGACAATAAATTGTTGTGTATTTGATGTTTGATGCTAAATTATTTATGCTGGTCTTTTCATATTACCCTAAACTATGTCATTATAATCCTTGCCACATGAAAAAAATGGAACCACATTTTGATGTCCTTACTCGAGGGGATGTCATGTTTGGTATCAGCTATCCACCATACCATTTTTCATGGCCTACGTATGGATGGAATCCTATAGTGATTCCTAGATTCTCCATCCTAGGGTCATTTCTTCAAAAAATAAACACATCCTTTGTCATGAACAAACAAAATTTTACAATTTCTACTTACTTTTTTGCATGGGCAAGACCTGCACGATAGTATTTCTCCTGGCGTTGGTACCCTACCATACCACCTGTAGAACTACATATAACATCATCCCCACTGTGATAGGGTATGTAGGAAGACCCGATTGCTTTTCCACATACCCTACCCAACTTTCTCTTTTGGTCCCTCAACCTCAAAATATCCCCTGGGATAACATGGTGTCATATAGACTCTTCATGTCCTCGTTCACATCAAGGTTTTCAATAGCCACGCTAGGTGTCCCCCTTTCTCCTTTCCATTATGTTTTGAACTCCATGAATATTAAACTAAGACCCACAATGTCCTCAATGAATGACCTTAAACTGTGCTTATACCCTGAACAATTTAAGGAATCCCCATGATAACAATGGGATGCATCAACTTACATTCAAGAGAGGATTTACCCTACCGGCATCGGTCTCTCACCATGATGTTCTCTAGAACTTCATATGGATTGATTACTATTCTTGTGGGATATGTAGAAATGCCCGAACACCATGTCTCAGGCCCAACCCAAATTTTCCATATCTGGTCCCTTGACCTATGATTCCCCTGAAGGACTTTTGATGTGGTGTGGACTGCATACTTCCTCATACATGTCAGATCTATAATGACCGCACCTCATACTCCCCCTTTAGTATCTCATATCTTCATCCCCCATCCTTTTCTTACGACATTAAACTACATACATATCATCTTCATGTATATGACATAAAATTGTGAGCCACAATAGATTCTCTCCCGAGAGATCATTTCAGGAAATGATTACGATCCCAAACTAGAACTATCCTCTCACCTAATGTTCTTTCATCATGGGGACATAATTTCAAGAGTGTTGGAATCCATTTGAAGATCCCATAACTCCACCCTCCATGTTTCGCATTCACGTTATTTGGAATATTGTCGTCTTTCATGGTTGAAGGAACCCCTAACAGTACGGATTCCCAAACGATGGATTGATTACTGTCTTGGGCTAATGGAAGAATACAAGATGATATTTTGAGTCAGGCCCCATGTTTCGAACATGGCCAGTGTTATTCCATCATTTTTATCCCCATTTCAAGCTAATACATTAGGGATACTATGTTTATTACACAATCAATGGTTATCCTTCATTGTCAAGCCACCCCTAAAGTGTTCCCAATTTTGGGTATCATAATTAACACTTTCCACCCCTCTTCTCGGATTAATTCTAGTGCCCCTAGAATTACCCTTTGCACACACTAGAGCACTTTAGGAAAATGGAAATTAAATTGCTCGGAGAAATTCATTCCCAAGTCAGACCTCCCTCATTCATCTGAGATGCCAAAATTGGACATTTATAGCCTGAATTCCTAGATATTGATTATTAATCCCACATTCAAATGATGTAACGATGAGTCTATCCTATGTTTCTCACATCTTTTACGACTCATGTGAGATTAGGGGTTGAACGGTGTATATTTCAAGGGAGTGATGGAAATAAAAAAATTAAAATAGATAATGCAACTATTGCATGTGGCAAACATAAAAAAGTGAAAAATAAATATAAGTTCATATAAATTATATCTCCCAGGGGTCAGACCCTCCAATAAATGGTTTGACCACTTCAACAGAGGGTTTCAGCTCCGCCATACACTGGCTCGTGGAATCTAGGATCTACATTCTTCAACTGAGCTTCTACTCCTCCTTGATGGAAAGGGGGCATAGTTCATCATCCTCAATCTGGTCTAGATAATTGTCAGCTCAAATAAGGGCCATCACTTCTGAGGCTTGCCTCATCTATTCTACAACCTCTTCTTGTTGTGCCTTCAGTTGCGATATGAGCCTCGTTGCACGTCGAGGAAAGTGGACTGCTCATTCTCTTGGACCCTCAACCATTGTACCTCTTGTTCTGCCTCCTGGGGACCTTGAATATTTACGGCCTTCCTCCAATTCCAACCAACACATAGGAGGAACGTGTCCTCCCACACCCTCTAGAAGAGGTAGAATTAAATAAGCATGTGGGGGAATTGGGAATTTACCCTTGCAACATACAGTTCACGCAGTCAGGAATGAAGCCTCGCCATCTAGCCTATCCATTTTACTTTATGGGTCTCCAAGATAAAGCACCTAATCATCTTCCATGAACATTGTCAAACTAATATATTTCACTCTTTATCAGAAGCAGACTTGTCAGGATCTTGTGGGTCGATAGGTTCATATTCAAGAAATGTCTCATGGAGATCAGTAGCGGGGTCTTCTTTGGGTTGGTCTTTGTCACTGGATTTCACTTTGATGATGTCTGCCTGGTCAATGTTAAACACAGTTTTTCTAGTAGTATTATCCGCCCCCACAGGCCACTCATATGGAACTATGGCCTGGTGAGACAAGGAACATAACATAATATGTAGATGCACCTCAAATCAGAGCAGAGCCTCATTTCTTTCATCCATTTTCATCATCAAGATACAAACCATCATTGAAACTATGCAGTTAGAGGTCATTTAATCTAGTTTGACCATCGAACTACTAGAATAGTTCTCGAGAATGTGACTTATCCTGTCATTCCCCTTGGTATTGCCTCATGTCTACCATCATAGGGAGGTTGCCATATAGCCCTCTGTATATGATTTTGGGCTTTGAGGATTATGATGAGGCTACCCCTACTCCCCCAGCATTGTTGGACTCCACAACAACCATCTCTCCAAATTCAGGCCCCAATGATGGTTCCTCTGTGACTACCAGACCATCGTCCTCATCATGGTGAGTGGCCGATAGAAATTTAGCCTAAATAGATACATGTTATTTGATAATGAAAGATATGTTACGAAGAAATTAGTGAAATGAAAGGGAGTGGATATTTAATTCGAGAAATGCGGTGAATTCTCCCATGGAGATTCCCCATGAGGCTGGTATCTCGCTTTCTTTAAGAGTGCTTCCCTAGGATGTCCCCTCCATTTTGTGGTGGAAATATCCCTTCTTAACTTCCACCACATGTGATTCTGCTTCTTGGTCGGGCATGGGGAAACAATCTTGAAATTGAGTTGCATTTAGTTCTTTGAGAGTAGTCATATTCAGTAGCACCCCTAACTAGTGAGATATCAGATGCATTTTTCAAGGGGAATGTACTACCTATGTTAGCTCTATTACAAACATTTTTCCCTTGGTGGGGGTAGCATTGATGATGACCCTCGTGAGTCCAAGTACCCCCATTGACATCCTATGCACGATCAAATTCGTATATAATCCATTAGTTTTGAGGAATTTATTTATTTTTCCCAATAATTATATGACTCTAGAATGAAAACATCATAGGGGATTGATACCAGACACATAGGCTTCTCGAGATCTTGAGGAGTGATGTAGTGGAATCCCTGGGATGATTCACCTCCCTCCTAGGCCGTCCCAGATTGAGCCACCGGCCCTAAAACTGCCCCTTCTCCCTCTTATGTACCAACCTACACTAGCCCGAGATTTTCTGATTCATGGCTTGTTGCCCCCTCTATTATATCCTGGCCTCCCTGGTGAATGTTCGCACCACCTTCTTGATGTCCCCCTTCCATCAAATTTCATCATCGAGGTGTTAGAACCACCTTTTTGGCCCGAATAGTCACTCCCTTTAGCATTTCACCATTGTATGTTGCCCCCCAACTCTATGTATACTCGTTAACCAGTCCAAATGCATCATCAAATGGGAGTACCTCATTCTAAAACTTCCCATCCACTCTTGTAAACATTACCCAGAGTTGTCGCATCACACATGGGTGATTCTTGTGATGCACATTCATATACTCTTGTGGAGTCATCCTCTACATACAATAGAATTGTTGGGTGAACCAGTTCAGGGTATACGACTCACATTTGGGTTATTAATTTACCCATGACCCTAGCACACCACCAAGGAATGACAAAAGATATGAATGTCTCTATATCATATTTTTTCCATCATCAGTATATTTCTCGATTGGCAAGGGGAATGGGTGGAAGATGAAATGTTCTACACGCACCATCTTAGACAACACTGTTGTCGTATCCAAATTCTACAGGGTGATCCCCAGAATGTTCAAAATTCCTTGTTGATAATGTATCCCTAGTGGAGAAATGGGGTTAAGATATTTTTAGCCCCCCATGTGCGTCATGGTCCAGCTAACAAAAAGTGGAACAGCCTGCTCACTCGTAGTGGCCTCTTCCCCTAATTGACATGCTGAATTAGATGGTATAACTTCTCCAACACTGGTATACCTATGTTGATGTGGTCCCCACCAGCCAGTTGAGTATCCATGGTGAATGTATATGGTCGCGCACACATGTGGGCTTCTCTTATCGGTAAAATATATCTGCATATTAGTGATGAGAAAAACCCGTCAATCCTGACCAATAGCCGATGATCAATATTGATGTTGTATCCCCACAGTATTCATTGGATCTATTCTAGGGGCTTCTAGTATGAACCCTTTTTACCCCACTAAACTCCTTGTAGTCTAATAGGGGGCATCTCTAGTACAGTTTCTGCTTCTGGGGGGAAATTTATGAAATAACTAAACCAATGCATAAAGTGTATGTATCAGGTATTCTATTTATCCTCATTTGTGCCTAGAACTGGCCTCATCCATGCCATCAACAAAGGTGGAATTTGATCCCTGTCCCCAAAAACATTTGTGGCGGGGATGAACTCAATATACATCTCTTCTAGGATTATGATGCCAAAAATTTGATGGAGGCCCTAGTGGTTGATGTCAACCTCTCCATGATGTAGGTGGAAATTATTTCTATCTGGAGAACTTCTAGCTCAACAAACTCTGATATATATTCCTTTGGTTGGGAGATGCTGAATTGGGAGGCCCAGGCCGGCTCATACATGCCAACCCACCATAGGACATTACCAAACTCTTCACAGGACATACATGCTTAGTAGGCCCAGACCCAGTCACCTGTGAAGTTTCTGACCTGGGGTAAATCCCAAGTTGTGATCCACCCCATCTCTATATTTTTGTGTCCGACCATGATAATCATCTTGTGAAAGTGTGGGGGATGAATCATGCACTAATGTCTTGTCGTCGATGATGTTTACATGGTTGTAATCACTTTGCACTGTGACCAAAGTATTGTCTTTTCTGAGGTGCCCATCTATAGCCTTATACACCTAATATTTCTTGGGGTGACACTTGAACCAGTAGGATGGCTCATACTTGTGGGTTTGTGGAATGAATACTTCATCCTATAGTTTAGTACCGTATAATGGCTGGAACTTTCCGAATAGATGTTCCCTCTGCACCTCAGTTAGCTGCCCTGTCAATGATTTTTTATCAAAATTTCACCAGAAATAATTGCCTATTTTTAGGTTGTTGGTCATGGCCTCACTCTAAGAATCATAATAACAAACCACTCACACAGCCTCTTGTGTGACCACTATATCCAAGGACATAGGGAAAATTATGGTCGGGGGACAAAAGTTAACCAATGAACTATTCGCAGAGATCCTCTGTGCAGACCATTCATGAAGATAGTTGTGCAGTCTCTATATGTTGTAAAGAAGACTTGGTGTCATCCTGCATTTCAAAAGAATCTACAGACCGTAATGCCCTGGTTCACTAAATAGCGTTCTCAATGCACTGGACCAAAGATTCCGGTTATCTAATGATTTTGTGGAGAATATCTTTTCATGATGAGAGAACCCAGTAACTATCCTTTGCAATGATCCTGCTGTGGGGAAAACACTCTAATCCCATATATATAGGCGTCATGGTCTCTGACTTCACAACAACCCCCAAATTCTTTGAGGTGACCCCCGGGATCTTTGTAGTGCACTTTACCCCATGGAATGAGGCCTGTTCAGGAAGAACCCTTCATGAAAAAGGAAAGGCACCACCCTTTGTGACGCAGCTACGCACCTGCCACCTCATTCCTCCATAGGTTCAATTATTTAGGAATCTTAAATTTCATTCCCTTAAATTTGACCCTCTTATTCTGTTAGCTCTAATTCTAGGGGTGGCACTTGTTGGTGCAGAAAAATGTGCTTGAATTAGT
Source organism: Viscum album (assembly GCA_963277665.1). Classification (NCBI taxonomy): domain Eukaryota; kingdom Viridiplantae; phylum Streptophyta; class Magnoliopsida; order Santalales; family Viscaceae; genus Viscum; species Viscum album. Next base: position 605,477,374 of record OY728129.1, on the reverse strand, counting down.
TCTCCAACTCAAAAAATAGATCATGGGAATCAGCCTATTGAAAGGGTCTATGTTCGTCCACGCCACCAGAAATGGCCCCTTTGCAAAAATCTCTATAAGATGTCGCATTTTTGCACCGACATATTTGTGAGATGATTTGTGGTGTCATGTCATATCACTTGTCTGACGTCGGCCCGATGTACCTCTTCGGTGTTGGAAGGACGGTACCGCTGCCCCCAATTGTCAAAGGGGGCTGGTGGTTGTAGATGGTGGGTGGCTAACCACCACCAAATCTTCCCATAGGAGAAGGCAAGGGAAGGGGTGAGGAGGCCTATAAAAGGAGGCTCTCCCCTCTTCCAAAGATCATCCTTTGCATCTCATCATCAGTTCTCATCACCAGTACAACAGATCCCATAGAAGAGCGGTTTTAGTGAGGCGGTTTCCCCATTCATTCAAGAGAGATATTTACGAGGGTTTTCTCCTTGTAATAATGAGGGAGTGTGTACCCACTTTTACCCCATAGTGATCCTTATTTCTTCCCGTGGGTGTTTACCCCTTTCATTTTGGGGATTTTTTCACATTAAATTTGGTGTCCCATTTATTTCTACATTTTCACTTTATTTTTATCACGTGATTATTGCTGCATCGTGGGCCAATCATTTATGGTCCCAACAAGTGGTATCAGAGGCAAGGTTCTGGCCCAATGCTGTTCACATTTTTAGGTATTAATAATTCTCATAAATTTTAGTATGCTCTGTGATTGCGACTCCAGTTGATCTTTCACATTAGAAAATTTTTTATTGAGATTATTAAATACACCGTTGTGAAACAGAGGAGGTTCTGGACTGACAGTGTGTCTAGATGGCGGCGAAATTTGAGATCGAAAAATTCAGTGGGAATAATTTTTCGTTGTGGAAAATGAAGATGCATGCAGTGCTGCAGAAAGATAATTACCTAATGCCAAATGGAGAAAAGCCGACAGGTGTGACAGAGGTGAAATGGAATGATATGGATGGGAATTCTATTTCAACATCCATTTGGCTTTGGAAGATGGGGTCCTATCGAGCATTGCGGAGAAAAAAATGGCCAAAGAAATATGGGATACTCTGACGAAGCTATACGAGGCCAATTCACTACATAACAAAATTTTCTTGAAGAGAAAATTGTACACTCTTCGGATGGCAGAATCATCTTTAGTGAGCGATCACATCAACAACCTCAATACTCTGTTCTCTCAGCTCACTGCGTTGGGCTATAAAATTGTGGATATTGAACGTGCAAAGATTCTGCTCCAGAGTTTTCTAGATTCATATGACCAACTCATCATCAACCTCGCCAATAATATCATGATGGATATGCTTTTCTTTAATGAAGTTGCAATCGCGGTTCTTGAAGAAGAAATTTAGTGCAAGAACAAGGAGGATAGATAGAAAACTTCGCACCAAGGAGAAGCTCTGTCAATAGAGAGAGGGAGGATGATAGAGCATGGTTCGAGTGGGAGCCAAAATCATGGCAGGTCCAAATCAAGGAGTAAGAAGAATAATTTCACTTCTTTCAATTGTGGCAAGAAGGGGCACATCAAGAAGGATTGTTGGAATAAGAAGAGTGGTGAAAAAGGATCTCAGGGGAATGTGGTGAGTACTTCTGTAAGTAGAGATATACTAGTCAGTGAAGCGGCGACGACTACTGGAAGCAAGAAGCATCTTGATGATGCATGGATAATCGACTCAGGAGCCACATGACACATGGTGTCTTGACGGGAATGGTTTGACCAATATGAAACCATCCCGGATGGACTTTTGTACATGGGGAACAATCACACTCTAATGATTGTTGGAGTCGGTACCATCAAACTGAAGATGCATGATGGCATAGTATGGACCGTCCAAGGAGTACATCTTGTGAAGGGCCTGAAGGAGAACATTTTGTCTTTGGGACAATTTGATAACATCATATGCAAGACTCTCACCGAGAATGGAGTGATGAGAATCGTGAAGGGCGTGCTTGTGTTAATGAAGGCGGATAAAATCACAAAGAACCTGTACATTCTTATGGGTGAAATGTACAAATATGCGGAGATAGTTGTTTCATCAACTACCTCGATGGAAGCGTTGACGATTTTATGGCATCAGAAGCTTGGCCATATGTCAGAACGAGGCCTGAAGATTCTTGTGGATCAGAAGTTGCTTCCTGGGCTAACCAAGGTATCCTTAAAATTTTGTGAGCATTGTGTTTTGAGCAAGAAACACACGTTAAAGTTCAGGACGTCAACCGCAAGAAGTCAAGAGATCTTGGAGTTCATCCATTCCGATGTTTGGCAAGCACCGGTTATATCCATGGGAGGAGCAAGGTACTTTGTATCGTTTATTGATGATTATTCCAGGAGATGTAGGGTGTACCCAATTAGGAGGAAGGCAGATATTTTTGAAGTCTTCAAAACATTCAAAGCGCGGAAGGAGCTTGACTCTGGAAAGAAGATCAAGTGCCTGAGGACAGACAATGGTGGAGAATATACAAGCAAGGAGTTTGATACTTTTTGTCAACAAGAAGGGATCAAGAGGCAGTTCACGATGGCATACACTCCTCAGCAGAATGGTGTGGCAGAGCAGATGAATAGAACCCCGTTGGATAGAATAAGGGAGATGCTGAAGACTGTAGGTATTGCCAAAACTTTTTGGGTAGAAGCAGTGAATACCGCCTATTATGTGATCAACTGATCTCCTTCAATGGCGATTGAGCTGAAGACACTGATGGAGATGTGTACTGGTAAACCCACTGACTATTCTTGGTTACATACTTTTGGAAGACCAGTATATGAAATGTTTAATGGCCAGGAAGGATCGAAGTTGGATTCGAGATCTAGGAAATGTATCTTCTTGGGGTACGCTGATGGTGTGAAGGGGAATCGTTTGTGGGATCCCACTGCCCACAAATTTATCATCTGTAGAGTTTCCATTTTTTCAGAAGACAATGTGAAAATGACAATGGATCAAGACACAGAGAAGGAGAATACAGAAAATAAAACAGTCGAAGTAGAGGACAAATCCAATGAAGAACCAGTTTCCTATGAGTCATTACCAGAGCATGATGACCAAGTACTGATTGAGTCTGGACCACGACGGCCAACTCGGGAGAAAAGAGCACCAGTATGGCACTCAGAATATGTCACTGAGAGCAATATTCCATATTGATTATTGACAATGGATGGAGAGCCATATTCTTTTGTGGAGGCGACCCAGAGTCCAGATGTATCTTCATGGATGGTGGTGATGCAGGAGGAACTTGAAGCCCTACACAGGAACACGACTTGGGAACTTGTTCCATTACCTTGTGGAAGGAAGGCTATCGGAAACAAATGGGTCAATAAGATCAAGCGGGATGGAAAGGATCAGGTGGAATGATATCGTGCATGATTGGTGGTCAATGGATTTGCTCAGAAGGAAGGTATTGATTTCAATGAAATATTTTCTCCATTTTTTAGACTAATTATTGTTCGGATAGTTCTTGCAATGTGTGCAACATATAGTTTACATCTAGCGTAGCTGGATGTGAAGACTTCTTTTCACCATGGTGATCTGGATGAAGAGATATATATGCTCTAATCAGAAGGGTTTGTAGAAGAAGGTAAAGAGAACTCAGTTTGCAGGTTGAAAAAATCTCTGTACGGTCTCAAACAGGTGCCTAGGTGTTGGTACAAGAGATTTGATTCCTATATCACGAGCCTTGGAAATGACAGACTTCATTCAGATCCTTGTTCATATTTCAAGGGTTCATATGGTAATTATTTCATCATTATTTTGTTGTATGTGGATGACATGTTGGTTGTAGGCCCCAAAAATGATCAGATCCAGGAGAAGAAGGCACAGTTGGCTAGGGAGTTTGATATGATGGTCTTGGGACCAGCAAACAAGATTCATGGGAAGCAGATTTACTGAGACAGTAATAGTGGGAAGATTTGGCTATCACAAAAGAGTTACTTACAGAGAGTCTTGAAACGCTTCAACATGCAAGATTGTAAGCCAATATCTACCCCTCTTCCCGTTAATTTCAAGTTATCCTCCATGATGAGTCCTAGAAGTGATGTAAAGAGGATGGAAATGTCTCGAGTACCGTATGCATTGGAAGTGGGTAGTCTAATGTTCGATATGGTTTATACTAAACCAGACATTACACATATAGTGGGAGTAGTTAGTCGGTACATGGAGAATCTAGGAAAAGAGCATTGGAACATAGTGAAGAGGATCCTGAGATACATCAAGGAAACCTCAGATGCTGCATTATGTTATGGAGGATCAGATTTTACTATCAGAGACTATGTTGATTCAGATTTTCTAGGTGATTCTAACCGAAGGAAATCCACTACTGGTTATGTGTTTACTCTTGCAGGAGGAGCTGTGAGCTGGATTTCAAAGTTACATTCAGTTGTGTCTTTATCCACGACAGAGGCAGAGTACATGGAAGCTACACAGGCATGCAAAGAGGCGATTTGTATGAGAAGGTTGTTAGAGGATCTTGGGCATAGACTGGAGAAGATTACATTATATTGTGAAAGTCAGAGTGCCTTGCACGTTGCAAGGAATCCATCTTTTCATTCCAGGATGAAGCACATTGGGGAACAGTATCACTTTGTCCAAGATGTGGTGGAGGAAAAAAGTTTGGATATGCAGAAAATTCATACTAAAGAAAATCTAGCAGATTTCCTGACGAAGGATATTAACTCTGATAAGTTCAGATGGTGCAGATCCCCGAGCGGCCTCGCAGATGCATGAGAAGCATGGTTTGGCAGATAGAAAGCATGTGTAGATGTCATTGGTTCTCAATCAAATCTCTATGTGGGAGATGTTTTGGCAGGACAGTGTCGCCGCCCCTAATTGTCAAAGGGGGCTGGTGGTGGTATATGGTGGGTGGCTAACCCCCACCAAATCATCCAATGGGATAAGGCAAGGGAAGGGGTGAGGAGGCCTATAAAAGGAGGCTCTCCCCTCTTCCAAAGATCATCTGTCGCATCTCATCATCGGTTCTCATCACTAGTACAACAGATCCCATAGCAGAGCCGTTTTAGTGAGGCAGTTTCCCCTTTTATTCAAGAGATATATTTACGAGGGTTTTATCCTTGTAATAGTGAGGGAGTGTGTACCCACTTTTACCCCATAGTGATCCTTATTTCTTCCTGTGGTTTTTTACCCCTTTCATTTTGGGAGTTTTTCCACGTTACATCCGGTGTCCCATTTATTTCCGCTTTTTCACTTTATTTTTATCTCGAGATTATTGTTGCACCGTGGGCCAATCATTTATGGTCCCAACATTCGGTTCCATCCACCTCCATGGCCCGCTCCACGGCAGAAGTGTCATCGGACCTCTGTGCGACATCAATCACCCTCCATGAAGCTGACATGAGAGACAGAGGGGATCCTCTCCATGGTTTCACCCTTCTCTATGGTGGGTTTGAAGATCCCACCAACCGTCATTACTTATAAATAAAAGGCTCACCCCTTCTTCCAAACCATTGTGAATCATCCCATTCAACTTCTAAGATCCCGTTTTGCAGAGACCTTCATGAAACCCTCAAATGGATCACTAAACGTTCTTGGACTCTGTGAGTCATACCGATTTTCTTTATTTCCATCCTTTTCCTATTGTAGAGATTTCCTCCATGAAGGCATATTCCCTTCACAGAGGAAGGGGACCATTCAGGGTGCTATGGGATTTGTGAAGTGTAGAACCTTCATGATGCTCTCTCCAAACAAAGTGGGGTATCTAAGGCAATGATTTGCTTCATCAAAGGTTATTCTTCGGTAAGCCTTCTCCCTTCGCAGAGGTCCCCATCTTCACGAATTCCACTACCTTCATGTGGAACTTATTTGTGATTTCCTTTCCTGTCACAAGAACCATCCTCTTCGCGAATCTTTGATCCTTCATGAAACACATCCTCTTCGCGAAGCTCCTTTTTCTAAGTTCAAATGATTTACACACCCCTTTCCCATACAACACTCCATGATTGTACGAAGTGATTTCAAGGTCCCTTGGTCGTTGCTTCATATTTCATTTCATCGCCTCTTGCCTCGTCACATAGGTACACTAATAGATCATTCTTCTTACATAGCCACACTAAAGTGAACCCCTAAATGAATCACTCCACAACAGTGACACATAGTGGCATTGTTGATTTATTCCCTTCCCCAAGGGTGGGTGGGTATCAAATATGTATTTTCAAAGGGTGGAGAGTCAAACTGCCTCATCTGAGCTGTAGGACATTAAACTTACATGAAATCTCATCCTCATCACATGAAAATAATCTCTGACCTCTCACTATGTAGTATACACGGGGTTTCCCATAACAAAAATTATCGACACCCATTAGTCTCCACAAGACTGAGATCTTCCTCCGATGGAATTAGATCCTCTTTTCTCGAGTAGAGATTGTCTACTGTGAAGGGAAACCATCTTGGGGTATGCCCCTACCCTTTCTTGTTGGAGATTTCATCCATGCCCCTCCTCTCATCATCAGTTCCCAAAGACTAGAGTAGAAAGGGAAGCATAGACCTTTGTTGCGACATCTCTCTCCATCTTGGATTTGTCATTAATAGGCCTACATCCTATATTAAGTCCCAATATCCATCTCACCAAGCCGCTAACCACGCGTAAGCCCTAATTTCCTCTCTGGGTCTCAAACCAAGAGTAATACCCGCTCTATTTCTCGTGTACACACATTTAGCAACGTGATCATCAGGTCTTTTTTCCTCTTGTTTCTCATGTAATTCATGAATCACATGGGCTTCAAGAAAGAACCAACAATGAAATCCTCTCTTGGATACACTAGAGCATAATCCCCAAACACTCATTCCAAAAATTGTGGACATTGATCAATTCTCCTTCCAACAAAGGTATGTAGGAAGCTTCCATGAAGTTCAAGCCCATCACCCATTAGTACTGAACAATCCACATCGGTTCACCCTCAGCCCGCATGATGTTAAACTATATGCCCATTTTCTTCCTGAATGATGCTAAACTGCACCTGTTTGAACTACATGGGTTTTGATACCTGTCTCCTTGATATGGTATGTAGGAGGCCTCTCTAAGGTTCAACCCAACTAGTAGTCAGTCATTGTAGTTCCAACCGATGGTATGCTGTTGTAGTCCCCATCCAGTGATAATCTGTTGTAGACCCATCTAGTGGTAGGATTTCGTAGACCCCATCCAGTGGTAAGTCGTTGTGATCCCCAATCCACAATAAGTCATTGTGATTGTAGATGCCGAAAAGCACTCCAGGGATGAGGAAGTTTTAGGTGAGATAAAGCGAAGCCATATTTGGAACCGGTGATCCATTCCAGGGGGGAGGAGGGGCAGCGTGAATAACAATACAATGGGGAACGAAAAAAATATATCCCTCATGAAAAAATCTGGGATGTGCGAGATTTTTCCACAGGGGTGTAGAACTTTTTTGTGCCCCATCCCCGCGCAGATAATCTACGTGATGTCGACACCCGCGCGCGTAATATTTTTCACCGTCTTGTTTTTCGTGCAGACCTGCGATCCTGCGCACCTATAAATAAAAGGACACCCCTTTGACTTTTGGTTCAGATAATCTAAACCATCTCCTCTATGAAAAACTCCTCTCATGTGGGCACAAAAATATGGCTCTCAGGTACTAAATTTTTTGTGCCTAGTTGCCTGGGGGTCTGCTATCGCGCGAGACCCCTCGGGCTTGATCCTCGTCCAAATACCTTTGAGTACCATCCCCCACCAGAAATTCCTTCCAATTGAGTGAAATCCTCTCATCCACGTGCAAACCCTTTCAAAATTACATGCCCTCTATTACGCACCCGGACCGACCCTTTCGTGCCTGAACCCGATTGTACGCCATGCCCGGCCTTTTTTGCACATGCCGCCTAATTGCACACCTCCCTGGACAATTTCTCACTAACACATTACTTTTTGTGCAAGCGCCTCAATTGTTCTCTAGCATGCTCCTTTTTCGCACATCAGTCCATTTCGCGCGCACGCCACTTTCCTGGTGTTCCCATGATGTCCCTCTTTCGGATATCATTTTCAGGTGACTCCTGCGCCCAAAGAATCCTCTCCATACACTCATTTTCCATGAAACTAGCTAGGTTCCCACAATGTAACTTCAATGTCCCCTAGATGATACCACCCATTGCATTGCTTCACCTCATGATTATTTGTATAGGCACACTAATGACTATTTCTTCTTCACATAGCCATGCTAATGTGGACCCCTAGACTGTTCACTCCCTAACACCCTTATCCATGGCATTTTCTGTCCACTATATTCACCAATGTGTAGAGGGTTCCGGTTATATATGTGCAAGGGGTGCGGAGTAAACCCACTTCATCCGAACTATAAGACATTAAAAATCCAAGCATCACCGTCCTCAGCACATGACATTAAAGTTTGACCTCGCCTCGTGCCTCGCACGCAGGGTTCCCCTACCTTGGACATTCTCCATGCCCACTGGTTTCCACGAGGATGAGATCTTCCCTCACAGGGGATGATATCCTCCTCTTCGGAGTGGTGTTTTCCTATGGGGAAAGGGAACCATGTTGGTGTATGCCCCTAACTTAACTTGCAGGAGGCCACGTCCATGCTCCTCCTTTCTTCATTGGTCCCAAGGACCAGGGGGGAGGGGGGATGGACACCGGACCCCTCGATTCTTCGATTCCAAATCCCTCTCCCACTGGTCTTTGTCGCCATCGGGCCTCCATCCTAGATTATGTCCCTACCTCTTCAGGCTGAAGATCGTGCAGAAGCCCATGTTTCCTCTTTGAGCCACTAACCATGTGTAAGCCCCACACCACTTCTCATGGACGCACCTTTCATGATGTGATCTTCTGGTCTCTGATACCTCTAGATTCTCACACCGAGCATAACTCATGTGGGCTTATAGTAAGGATCGACTATGACATCAAATCTGGGTATCCTAGAGTGTAATCCCCTCAAACTGTTCCAAACTACAGGGACTTTTATCCTTAGCAAAGTACGGTATGTAGGAAGCCTCCCTGAGGTTCAAGCCCACCACCCATGGGACCTAGGTCCATTTTCTATGAACTATGTGGACTTTGATCCCTGCTAAGGTAGGGTACGTAAGAAGCCTCCACATGGTTCAAGACCAACACCCATTGGTTTTCGACTGTTCAGTTCCATGCCCCATCTTGAACTATGTGGAATTTGATCCCTGCCAAGGTAGGTTACATAGGAAGCCTCCACGAGGTTTGAGCCCAACACCCATTGGTTCCGACCATTCGGTTCCATGCCCCATTCTGAAATACGTGGACATTGATCCCTGACATGGTAAGGTATGTAGGAAGCCTTCATGAGGTTCAATCCCAACACCCATTGGTTCTGACCATTCATTTCCATGCCCCATTCTGAACTACGTGGTCTTCAATCCCCACCAAGGCAAGGTATGTAGGAAGCCATCCTGAGGTTCAAGCCCACCACCCATGGGACCCCAGGTCCTCTTTCATGTCGGTTCATCGATGCCACACCACCCATCGGACCCCAGGTCCACCTTCACGTTGGTTCCCATACCTGAACTACGTGTTCTTTGATCCTTTCTAAGGCAGGGTACATAGGAGTCCCCCACGAGGTTTAAGTCCACCACTCATCGGTCTTTCCAACCATCTTCACGTCGGTTCACCAACACCCTAGGCAACCTGGAGTTTAATCCCCACAAATCCATCCCGAACTTCGTGGCCTTTAATCCCTGCCTAGGTAGGGTATGTAGGATGCCTCCACAAAGTTTAAGCCCAACACCCCATGGTTCTGACCATTCAGTTCCAGGACCCTTCATGAACTACGTGGACTTTGATCCCTTTCAAGGTAGGGTACGTAGGAAGCCTCCATGAGGTTCAAGACCAACACCCATTGGTTCCTACCATTCGGTTCCATGCCCCATCTTGAACTACATGGACTTTTATCCCTGTTGAGGTAGGGTACATAGGAAGCCTCCATGAGGTTCAAGCCCAAAAACCATTGGTTCCGACCATTCAGTTCCATGCCCCATTCTAAACTACGTGGAATTTTATCCCTACCAAGGTAGGGTATGTAGGAAGACTCCACGAGGTTCAAGCCCAACAAAAATTGGTTCCGACCATTCGGTTCCTTTCCCCATTCTAAAATACGTGGTCATTGATCCAAGCCAAGGAAAGGTACGTAGGAAGCTTCCCTGAGTTTTAAGCCCACCACTCATGGGACCCCAGGTCCTCTTTCACATCAGTTCACTGACGCCCCACCACCCATCAGACCCCAGGTCCACCTTCACGTCAATTCCCATACCTGAACAATGTGGTCTTTGATCCATGATAAGGAAGGATACGTAGGAAGCCTCCACAAGGCTCAAGCCCACCACCCACCGGTCGTTCTGACCTTCTTCACGTCGGTTCACCAACACCATGGGCCGCCTGGAGTGTTATCCCCACAAATTGTTCTGAACTACGGGGACATTGATCCTTGCCAATGTAGGGTACGTAGGAAGCCTCTCTCAGGTTCAAGCCCACCACCCATGGGACCCCAGGTCATCTTTCACGTCAGTTCACAGACCCCCCATTCTGAACTATGTAGACTTTTATTCCCTACCACAGGGACATGTAGGAAGCCACTTCACGGATCAAGACCAAACCCATCATCATCCTCATGTTGTTTTCATCCCATTCGCCATCCACTTCATTCAATTTCTTCATCATCCATCTTGATTCTTACCCAGGCCGCCACGTCCCGGTGGGTTCATTCCACCTCATACCCTATTCCCCCAATAATAACCGGGATGTCAACCACGCATTGGCCTCAGCATCAGTGTTCCCTTTGGGGGTTCCACCTATCTGATATACTCTAGTCCGTGTTCTGATCAGTCGATCCATCTCCGCTGAAGGTTAAACTTTCAGTATACCCTGTGTTAAACATGGGTAGTTGAGGAAAACCTCAGATACATTCCCATGGAATATTATTCCCCGCGTCCGATGTGGGATTCCTCAGGCTTCCGCACCCTCGAGAAGCCGAATAACAAGGGAAATAAGACTGAAATTCCAATCCTCTAGTGTTCAGACATGCTAGTGATGCCCAACGTGACTAATCCTCAAACCGAAGGTTACTACCTTGACCAGACCCCTTGGAATGTTTTGACAGAAGAAGTGTAATTAACTGGCATCAATGAAGATATGGCGCTTGGAAGAGTTTCACAAACAACATCTTCAATATATATGGGAGACCCATACTAGGTGATGAGTTCCAAAGAGGAATCCACGGAAGGAAGAACAGACATCCCATCATCCTGTTTCGATCAAGGAGCAAATATCCATGAATAAAAAATGGATGTCGCCCGCCTTTGGAATGTGGGAATGTAGGGAAACAATGCGCGTCCTCCACAGACGGATGTGTGTGTCCCAAGGAAAGCATTAGAAACAGATATGGTGAACCCGACATGAAATTTTTCCCCTCAATATGAAGATTAGTAGCACTCAGTGCATCAATGGATAGATGTGTCACCAGATACAGTTATCTGGTGCCGATTCCCACCAAGAAAATAGCGGGACTGGCATGAAACTCACCAAAAGTTGGGGCAGTAGAACGTTGAACATCTCGTTCTGTGACGTTGTTAGAATGGATCCCTCTTACCATCCATGGAAGATAGTATGGCACCGGTACATTGGTCGTCAATTCTTTTTTTGTTTCATCACTGACTAATTAATCTCCCTGCTCCCATGAATTAGGTTGCTACATCTGGAACGCGATCACCTCCTGCCTGGAGGCGTCTGCACCTCATCGCTAAAGATGCCCGTGAAGCCCACAGAGGGATCCATTTCTCCCCACCCTGACATACAAACTCTTAGAGAGAATCTCCCCGGAACACTTTGACGATTCCCTGCCTTACACTGATGAGGTAGGTGACATCTGACCCAGCCCAGTCAGAGTCCCATTTAAGGGGCTCCCAGGGAGGGCTCCCACTCGGCTGCAAAAGCGCCACCACCCTGTCTTTCTAGAAGAGGAGTAGGTTTGTTAAGTACCTGCACTACCAGCCTCGGTTCGTCCGACCTGACGCCAGCGTCGGGAACATACTGAGGAGGATGCCCACCAAGGGGCGTCAATGATGTCATCTACTATGGCCCGAGCCACCGCTGACGCATATCATCAGTTACATGAAAACATTGAGCAGAGACACTTATATTCCTGAGAGGGATTGAGGCACCAACCATCCCATAGGTAGGCTGGGTCTACTCTCTTGGTCGCCGACACGAACAGTGGCCACCGCGAGCTAATCCGCACTGATTCCACCCTGTACGGAGGTCCTCCCCGTACCAATACCACAGAGATCATGGGCATGCCCGGCTTTGAGGCATGGCATGGAGGTCTGCCCCGTGCCACCCTCAATCCAAATGATAGTCTTCCTCGAGGTATTAATGCTCAAAGTGTGGGTCTCTCCCTTTCCCATTACACTGGGTACATAGTCATTCCTCCTGCCACCGACAACTGGTGTAGGGAAGTTGCACATCTGGTCCCTCTTCAACATGGGGATCTTCCCTGATCCCTCTCAGTAGCTAGTGAAGGTCCTCCATGACTCAGAAACTAGAGGGGTGAACATCTTGCCTGCTCCAGTGCTATCTACGGAGGTCCTCCCCATGTCCTCTTCGACATTTGTTCCATGCACCCCAGCTTTCTTGGGTGGAAAACCCTCCCCGCCCAAGAACTAGTGCGGCTGAAGGAACTTGTGTCAAAAATCATCACTGTCCCAAGGAGCCACCCAGGGGGAGGAAGGTGGGTTGTCACCACCATAAGAAGAATTATGGGAAGGTCGGAACAGAGATCAAACTGGCCAGCTTCTCAAACTCTAAAGTGGTGTATGACTCAGCTCAGGAACCCTTCCCTCCCGCATCCGGGTGAAACGATATGGCAGGGACAAGGCGCATTATCCTAGTACTCCCGAAATGTGAGATCCATCAGATTCCTTCCACCCACCACAGGTATATCCAGGAAGATGAAAATCTGGCGACCCAGTAGGTTACAGTCGCGCAACCACCACCATTGTCACCGGAAGTTCTCTCTACCTCCGCTAGAGATCATGAAGAACTGTTCTGGGGACCGATGACAAAAAAGAAACATCACGACCCATCACTGGTAGGCCTAACCCTTGAAACAGGAATGAAGGTCATCAGCATGTCTTATCGTGATGTAGTGGCCAATTCGCTACCCTCTTCGGGGGATAGCCTATGAATTGGCAGTCATTCATCCCGTTCCCCATACTCTCCACCGGCCTGCCTGCCATCCCAGCGGTCTGCCTCGGTACCAATGCTAGTTCCACATCCACCCATAGTTGAAGAGTGGGGTAATGAAGGGACATACCCTATATCTGAGCCGAGGAGCTTCTGGAACATCCACTCAGTGAATCACTTCCCTAAGAAGTTTTGGCCCGTAGAAGCACTGAATTTTTGCATACCAAAATTCCTCACCCCAAAAAGAAGTTGAGTGTTTCTGATACACCCTCTGGGCGACGCATTATTGTCTTCGTCATCAGGGATTGGTTTATCCTAGGATCCAAGTGAATTTTGAAGATATCATTGAGAAATGTTGTCTGGTTGAGTTGGTTTCACTCTCTGTGGTCTAGCACCCCGAGTCACCAAGTCGTCGTGAGGCCCTCCAGTATTAATGTGTTCAGAATATCAAGGTACTCTACAAAATTATCCACGACGCTACCCCCCATGTGCAAATCCATGGCTGGGGGCAATATGTCTCTCTTTTCTTAAGTCATATCCGGCAGCAGCCTAAATCACTTGGAGATATCGAAGATATTCTCCCAGGAAGGGTCACAATCAACATGGCCAACATACTGGACGAGAGGGATGAGCTGGAGCTTCTCAATGGATACTTACCCCTTGAGAGCATTCCACCACTATTGGATCCATCGAGGAGGATTACTCCTCAGCAGAGGAACTTACTTGGTCTCCCTGCACCCACCGAGGCATTGGTACTCAGCCAGAATTCCGGCAAAGGCAAAGAGCATGTCGGAGTTGTCAAACACTCTGACCCATCCACCTCAGTGTAGAATACGGAGGAGGGCCCTAAGAAGGAAACGTTGCGCCAACAACTTACTGAGCAGAAGAGTTTGGTCGACGAACTCTTGGCTGAATGCGCTGCAGAGCGACAGCCCGACTACGAAAATCCTATGCCAGTACAACAGGGGCAGTAATAACCACCCCTCAGTGAGCTGCCTCGAGGAAAACATGATCATGCTGCTCCTATGGACAGGGCTGAAGTAGGATCTCACTACAAGAGGGCACAATATGTCTCACCAAACCCTCCTGAATGGTGTAAAAATCCAACGAATCTAGCTCAGGTTCCCCTAGCTTTCCCAAAGGCCTCCCCACCAGCCGCTCTACAAGCCGCTGAGACTATCTACCATGTTGAATAACCTGACAACATGGTCGTGGTTAGGGATCCCCATTAAGATAGTGACCCTCACCCAGATGACCCAATGAAAGCACTCATTTTCTTCCTTGAGGCATTTGAAACGTGATAGGTGGAAATCCCACCTGATGGAAAGCCATATCTGGCATGGGTGGATGATATGAAGACCCCTCCGGGTTTCAGGAATACCATATTATCCCCCTTTAACGGGACGGGGTACCCGTCGCAACACCTGAACCAATTCAACTCAAGTTGTGGGTCCATGTTAGTGACACTAGCTCTTCCGGAGGCTGCCAAGCTCCACTGTTTTGTCAGAGATTGGAGGGGACGACATTCGTCTGGTACAGCCAGCTCCTTGTCAGATCCGCAACAAGCTGGGAGGACCTTCGTAGGCAATTCCTCTACCAGTTCAGCTCTACCACCTGGAGAATGAGCATCGCAGACCTCTTCAAGTGTAAGAAGAGGCATGAAGAGCTACTCACTGACTCTTTTTTCTGGTGGAAGGGGCTCACATACTCCCTTGACATTCCACTGACTTGGGAACTAATACTGATGATGTGTGTAGGGAATGTCAAAACATAACTGATTCCTTCTCTGATCACCCAAAACTACCCCTGTAGGTTTTCATGACTTCTCCAATAAGGCCCAGAGCCTGGAAGAAGCCCTACAACTGGACAGCTAGGCATGTCTGTTGCCCCCTGTAATTCCAGCTAGGTGGGCTGCTAGATAAAAGCCCGATTGTAGAGACCCGAAGCTTGACGTACATGGACATTACATTACTTTTTCGGAATACTTAATATATAAAAAAACAAAAACACAAGGACCATAATATTTTAGTGTCTTTGGAAACTCGGAATATAAACTTCTAATCATGTTGAAATATCTTCAACAACTCCCATAACGATCTTCCCCTTTTTGTTTCCTTACCTAAAACCTTTCTTTATTTCCTGGGGAAAATAAAAAATAAAAAGGGTGAGCTCAAATGCTCGGTAAGGGAAAACATAGATAACATAAAACAATCCATAAACATTTGGAAGCAAAAACTTGAACCTGAAATTTAAACATCAAAATCTTGAAAAAAGACATAAATCGTGGAAGTATGTAAGGCATATATCATAAAGGAACATCAATCATGATAAAATAGAAAGGGAATAAAACATGTTATTGTGGCAAACATTCAGCACATGCTATGATTTCCCTAGTAGCCAAGGCATTTCTACCAATACCATCATAATGGATGAAGTCCCTTTCTGAATCGAGTTCACTCCTCGTTTCAGTCCTGTAACACTGAACCTGAATAACTTACTGTTCCATCCATGTCTATCTCATGAGATATAAATCGTTACCCAATGAATTGGAGGGAGATTTAGGTCCCACCCATCTCATAATGAAATCATTCTTACTTGTTCCACAAAATAAACATACATCATTCATAAAAACCCAATAAATAAAATGGGTTTCATAAACATCATCCCATCATCACATAATCCATATAAAATAAATGGATATCGTTTCATAATAAGAAAAGTGAAACCATGTAAATCATATAGGCCTTATACTTGAAACATACACATATGAAATAATGTCATCTTAGATGAAAAATGGTTTTGATAAAACACTTGAAATGAATTCTTGAAGAAAATATCCTTTTTTCTTCAAAATCATTTTCTTCTCAAAAAAATGTCATGCAATTTTAAAAGAAAATGATTTTTTTGAAAATAGTAATGAAATCTTTTGGAGGAAGATTCATGAAAATAAGTCTTTATAAAACCGTAAAAATCTGTTTGTGCCATATAAGTTAAAAAAACATTCTTCTCGTACTTTTGCAGGAAAAGTCAAAAAGTACCTCGTAAAAGAAATATTACATACATACCATGTAGTAAAAGTCAAAAATGGGTAAAAAGGACATTAAACATACATAAAAACACTTTTATAAAACATGTACATGGATGATAACAATAACCCCAGTAAATACTTACGTATAAGCAATCTCGGATAAAAAATGAGATTTCCAAAATTATCCGTTACCTTATGTCTGATATGCTTCGTATGTATCCAAACCTCCTGTATAATGATTTAAATAATTCCATTGACTTATTACATAATCATATTCATTGTTATGATATCATATAAGATTCACTTATGACTTTATATTACCCGTTCTTTTTTAAATTCCATGTTAAAGAGTGTTTTGGGTAAAATTGTTTCATTTGTCGTCCGTGATTTGACTTGTAATTATTCATATGATTACTTAGATCAAGATTAAATAATTCCCGAATATAAAACATGATTTATATATAATATATATTCAGAATATACATATATATAATAGATCAATAAATGGAAATAAATACACCGTTCATGGAGACGGTAGGTCGTACGTACGCATAAACGTTGTTTTCGTTTCCTTATTGAGTTGAATGGAATTAAGTAGATGACATACATATACATAAATACAGTAGCATTATAATTTCATATATTTCATTATTATTTCATATATATACTTTATAATCATTCTTAAATGGTTAACATGGAGAATGAATCTCATCACGTTGTGGAGACGGTAGTCCGTACGTACGCACGAGCGATGATATCATTTCCATAATTATTGAATTGAATTGGAGTGGATGATACAATATATCAGAATCATTATGATGTTATAATAACTATGTATAGTTATTAATTACACCATTATACCCATCCATGTTAGGTGTTGGTGGAAAAACAGATTACACCACAGCGTGGAGACGGTATTCCGTACGTACGCATGTGCGGTGATTTTGTTTTCCGTAGGATGGATAGAAGGTGAAATGGGGTTTTTTTATATTTATAATAACATATCATTATATTATTGATACTTATGTTATTACTTTATAATGAAACAACTAAAGAAGAAGATGTTTAAGAAGAAATAAGCTTGAAAGAATCGGCAGAAGAAATTACCTCTTCTTCGATACGCCTCTTTGAAACCTCCTCTTAGGGCACTAAGATTGGTCTTTGAAGTAGACCAGGACCTCAAGGATGTTTCTAGGGAAGTTTAGAAGATACTTTTTAGGGGGTTGGCTGAGCATGAAGGCTCAACCTGGTGTGAAAAAGAGAGGGAGGAGGTGCCCTTTTATAAGGGAGGAGAGGGGCACCTTTGGAAATCTGAAAAATATTAATTTATAATAAATATAACCCCACTTAAAACCCTCAAAAAATGACTCATATTTAAATATTAGATGGGATAGGGTTTTAATCTCATCAAAAAATATAATTTAGACATGTTAGGAATTTATTTTAAACATTATCAACTTGATTTATCCTTATTTAATCAATTTAGTTTTATTTGTGGTAATAACATTCTAAATTTTAAATTATAACAAATAATTACTTATTTGTTGTGAATTTTCCATAATTGGATACTTTATAACATTTTAGACCATATAAATTTAAATTTATAATTTTTAAATATTTTTGTGATTTTTAAACAATTTTATAGTATGTTATTTTTATAAAATAACAGTAGTGTCAATTTTGACACTATTCATTTATTTGAATTTAAATAAAATATATACAGAAGATATGTTCGAAATAAAAGCTTTAATAGATTCATAAAACGTCATATGTATCTAGAAAATTAGTGATGAACATTAAATAGTTCATATAATATTTATTTTATTATTTTTAAAATCATTTATTCGACATTTCTCTTAATAAAATAATTTCAACATCACTATTATGACACCTTTAATGATATTTATTTAATCTATAAAAATTCTAAATAAATTCATATGATGTAGATAATTTTATTAGAGTTCTGGAGACTACTTATATCCGAAGTTTCATGAAGTTTATCACTAAAATAAAATTATTATACTTATAATATTTAAGAAAGTGACATGTTGTCACTTTCTTTGGTTTTAATAATAATTAAATAATTTCCATGGACAAAAGTCCATTAAATGAATCTAATCCGACCCTTAGGTGATATGGGTCTACTTTTAGTCATCCAATAAAATTTTGGCAGGTGTTAGGGTAATTTTATAATCTTATATTTACCCTTAATTACCTGATTTACCTTTAACTATGATAAATAAATTTTACCGTAGTTACTATTCATAATGACCAAAAATAAAAAGTAGACTATTAACATAATTTGTACCCACTGATTCCAAATATGGAATCCATTTTTCAAAATTCAAAACACATAAGTTTAATTAATTAATTTAAAATTAATCCCATTGTCGAAAGAAAACGGGTTTTTGTTTAAAACATTGCAAAAGATTGAATTGATTTAACCTACGAATTCAAGGTAAAATAAATGCTAATGAAATAAATTGTATTAAATGGTAAAAATATATTATATTTATACATTAAAACCATTCAATATTATAATTTAACCACATAAATTATTATGACGAAAAAAGTTGTTTTTAGTCATAATATAGCGTGTTTTTACTATTCATTAAAATATGAAAGTTATCAGAAAAATATCAAAACTTTATCCAATGTAAATCCTTTTTCAAAATAAGAAGTTTTTTTTGTAAAATTTAACTTATAAACATGTCAAAAACTATATTTAAAGTGGGTAGTCCATCCAAAGGTGGAAAAACTGCATTTTTTGAAAAATACTTATTTTACCCGAAAAAATTATTTTGTTCACATAAAATGTTTTAGAAAATTTATAATATGAATAATAATGTTATAAAATTAAAAATTTGGTTAATACTATTCATAATGGCTAGTTCGTGATAATATTATAACCATATATCGTTGTTTAGTGAAACCCGGTATTGCGTACAACACACGCTATCGAGGAAGGTCACGATTGTGTGTAATTAAAGCCAAGTTAGGGTTGCATGTAGTGAAAGACTCCTTTGTTGTTGCGTATAACAAAATCCAACCATATTTAATTTATACATTTAATATATATATATACACTCAATGTTGCGTAGAATTACTATTATCAAACAAACTTGAAATTGTGTATAACACGATCCAAGAATTGTGTTGTGTGTACTGAAAGCTAATACGGTGTTGCGTATAACACAAGATAATCTTGGTGTAGCATAAAAAACATGAAATCAAATAAATTAAAAAGAATACTTATCATAAAATCTCGGGGTGTTACATTCTACCCCCCTTAAAATGATTTTCTCCCTCGAAATTCATCAGGGGTATACATGCTTTACTATTTGAAAGTTTCTTTAATAGAAACCCACATCGAAAAAAGGAATACCAAAACATATCTTTAAAAACTAAAGTATGAAATGTAACGGTTACCCAAATTAACTAATCACTGGGTTTCCACGTAGGAGAACATAGGTGAAAATATGGATATGGGAGAGAAATCTAACCGTCATGTTCTGATGGAGAGTGGTAGAGAACATGGCTATGAAATAGCCAACAATCACAAAGACATAGATTTGTGATGATCTAAGGTACCATCTGATTCATCAGACATAAGAGCACTAGGACAACATGTTTGGTATTCAATATCATTTCCCTGAAGTTGAAAATTTTTAATTAGAAGAAATACTTACTTGATTTTGGTACAATCTCGCTATTGTTCATGCTTTGAACAATTTCTACTTCATCTCTCAAAGAAATGAAGTTGAATTTGTTATTCGTGAAGTGTTTACAGATCATGTGATAGAATGATGGGTCATTCCATCTATTTCAAACAAAATGTTATCAAAAGTTATCAAATATACATAAGTCCATCTATGGAGAGGTTAATCATATACGATTCCAAAAATGACCTTATACTTCATATATCATACCGCTTAATAAAATAAAACTAGTTTCTACTAACCAGGGACTTCCAGTAGGCCAGTGGTATGCGATAAAGCCCAGTCGCACTTCGGTTGTGGGTTCGATTCCCATAGCCTTGTCTGACACGATGGGTTGTCACTCATCCTGCAGGTTGTCCTTTTTCTAAAACTACATTACTATAACATCCCATCAATAATATAGAAAAAGGTTTTAAACAATACTAACTTATGTCCAACATAATCTATTCCAATATTTAGGCTTATCCATAATATTGCAGTCCATTTTCATATTATAGTGAAAACGATTACCAGAGATTTCATATAACAAGCAAGTTAATACCATCGTTGATCCCCATATATCATAAGATATGTCTTGTTGGTCACATTCCAAACATTTGAATGCTTTAATCATGTATTCTCTTGAAAAATGAATACCCATTGAATCTTAGTGAAAACATGAGTGCTGTCAAAAGTTAACTCTTTCCACATACCAAAACCCCAAAATTCTATATACTAAAACCATGATATAACTATTTCTTTATATCAGTCATGAGCTCATTAATACTGTTAAACATTTCATTTTCTTTTTATCCCTTCATTATGCACCTACCATATTCTTTACAAAAATATCTCAATCACTTTCAATGGTTACCGGTACCATAAAATTATTGAAAACCGCAATAGACCAATACATAAATATTCCTATATTCCATGATACTATATAAAACATTATTTTGGAATCCCATTACATAAACACTTAATCATTACATGACATCATTTTCACACTCAGTCATCACAAATAGTGATCGCATGAGACTTACCTTTATCCTTTTCTTTAAGAGGTTGCTCACGTTGATCATCATTAACCCGTGGATTAGGGAATTTATTAGAATAATTCCCCATTTCCTTGCACTTGAAGCATTGAAGTGTTGATGGTGCGCTCTCTACAGTCTTTTCTTTATTCACATCATTAGCAACCATTTTTCCATTACTTCGACACTCAACTACTCGATGACCTTCTTTTCCACACTTAAAATATTTTCTAGTACCTTTTAGGAAATCTCCACCATTCTTCTTTCCACACTTTGAGCATAAGGAAACATTCATCTTCATTTCACCATTATTCTGAGATTTCTCCTTGAACTCTATATTTCGTTTCTTGTCAAAACCGTGAGATGGATAAGTAACACCAACTTCCATTTCTACCTTGATAGCACAATGCACAATTTCTTCATAGCTACTGAAGTATCTTATAGCTAATGCCCTTCGAAGAATTGGATTTAAGCCACTGAAAAAAAGATCAACTTTACTTTCAGGTTGGATGATAAAGCCAGATGCATACCTTGAAAGTCTTGTAAAATTTGCTTCGTATATACCAACAGATTCAACATCCTTTTTCTTTGGTTCAAGAAACTCATTCTCTATCTTTGTTCGAAGAATACGATGGAAATACTTATTGAAAAATAATTTCTTGAACTCATCCCATTCTATGGACTCAATTTCAACCCTTTGCCCCGTATTCTTAATAAGATTCCACCATTGATCAACATCACCTTCCAAACGATACACTTCTAATATGACTTTATCATGTTCAGAACATTGAAGAACTAAAAATATCTTTTCAGTGGTACTGATCCATTGTTCATCCACTAATGGATCATAAGACCCGCTGAATGAAGGTGGACGCTGCCTCATGAAGGATTCAATAGAATATTGCTCCTTCCTTTGCTCATTTGGAAGTCCAGAATGATTCATAGCTTGTGTAAGTATAGAAATAATATTTTTCACTCCATCTACCATAACATTGGTTTATTCAGGAGGACAATCATTGCATTGTCCATTACATTGATCAAAACGGTTCCTTTGGGTTCCAGCCATCGTCTAAAACCCAAAAAGAATAGTGTGAGAGGCAAAAATCATGCTAGGGAAAACAACATAATAAAGGGGGAGTACCATCAGTATATAACATCTTAGGTTAAATTATATGATCATTACCGTAGTTCTAAGACTATATCCTATACGTATACTTATCCTTAGGGACATCCCTAGGCATACCTTAGAAATATCTCTAGGGATCTCACTAATGTTTTCGCATCCTAGTTTCTAAAGGTTGACTCAACCTTTCCTCTGATACCAACTGTAGAGACCCGAATCTTGACGTACATGGACATTACATTACTTTTGCGGAATACTTAATATATAACAAAAACAGAAACACAAGGACCGTAATATTTTAGTGTCTTTGGAAACTCGGAATATAAACTTCTAATCATGTTGAAATATCTTCAACAACTACCATAATGATCTTCCCCTTTTTGTTTCCTTACCTAAAACCTTTCTTTATTTCCTGGGGAAAATAAAACATAAAAAGGGTGAGCTCAAATTCTCATTGAGGGAAAACATAGATAACATAAAACAATCTATAAACATTTAGAAGCAAAAACTTGAACATGAAATTTAAACATCAAAATCTTGAGCAAAGACATAAATCGTGGAAGTATGTAAGGCATATATCATAAAGGAACATCAATCACGATAAAATATCATGGTAATAAAACATGTTATTGTGGAAACCATTCAGCACATGTTATGATTTCCATAGTATCCAAGGCATTGCTGCCAAGACCATCATAGTGGACAAAGTCCCTTTCTGAATCGAGTTCACTCCTCGTTTTAGTCCTGTAACACTGAACCAGACTAACTTACCATTCCAGCTCTGTCTATCTCATGAGATATAAATCTTTACCCAATGCATTGGATGGAGATATAGGTCCCACCCATCTCATAATGAAATCATTCTTACTTGTTCCACAAAATAACATACATCATTCATAAAAACCCAATAAATAAAATGGGTTTCATAAAAATCATCCCATCATCACATAATCCATATAAAATAAATGGATATCGTTTCATAATAAGAAAATTAAAACCATTTAAATCATAGAGACATTATACTTGAAACATACACATATGATATAATGTCATCTTAGATGAAAAATGGTTTTGATAAAACACTTGAAAAGAATTCTTGAGGAAAATATCATTTTTTCTTCAAAATCATTTTCTTTTCAGAAAATGTCATGCAATTTTAAAATAAAGTGATTTTTTTTAAAATATTCATGAAATATTTTGGAGGAAGCTTCATGAAAATAAGGATTTATAAAACCATAAAAATCAGTTTGTGCCGTATAAGTTAAAAAAACATTTTTCTCATACTTTTGCCGGAAAAGTCAAAAAGTACCTCGTAAAAGAAAGATTTCACTCATACCATGTAGTAAAAGTAAAAAATGGGTAAAAAGGACATTAAAAATACATAAAAAATCTTTTATAAAACATGTACATGGATGATAACAATAACCCCAGTAAATACATACGTATAAGAAATCTTGGATAAAAAATGAGATTTGCAAAATTATTCCTTCCCTTATGTCCAATATGCTTCGTATCTATCCTAACCTCCTATATAATGATTTAAATAATCTCATTGACTTATTAAAGAATAATATTCATTGTTATGATATCATATATGGTTCACTTATGACTTTATATTACCCGTTCTTTTGTAAATTCCATGTTAAAGAGTGTTTTGGGTAAAATCATTTCATTTGTCATCCGTGTTTTGACTTGTAATTATTCATATGATTACTTAGATCATGATTACTTAATTCCAGAATATAAAACATGATTTATATATAATATATATTCAGAATATACATATATATAATAGATCGATAAATGAATAGAAATACACCGTTCATGGAGATGGTAGGTCGTACATACGCATGAACGCTATTTTTGTTTCCTTATTGAGTTGAATGGAATTAAGTAGATGAAAAACATATAAATAAATAAAATAGCTTTATAATGTCATATATTTAATTATTATTGCTTATATATACTTTATAATCATCCTTAAATGGTTAACATGGAGAATGAATCTCATCGCGTCATGGAGACGGTAGTCCGTACGCACGCACGAGCGATAATATCATTTCCATAATTATTGAATTTAATTGGAGTGGATGATACAATTTATCAAAATAAGTATGATGTTATAATAACTATGTATAGTTATTCTTTACATCATTATACCCATCCATGTAAGGTGTCGGTGGAAAAACAGATTACACAACTGTGTGGAGACGGTATTCCGTATGTACGCACGTGCGGTGATTTTGTTTTCCGTAGGATGGATAGAAGGTGAAATGGGGTTGTTTTATATTTATAATAAAATATCAGTATATTATTGATACTTATGTTATTACTTTATAATTAAACAACAAAATAAGAAGAAGTTGAAGAAGATAGACGCTTGAAAGAATCGGTAGAAGAAATTACCTCTTCTTCAATACGCCTCTTTGAAAACTCATCTTAGGGCACTAAGATTGGTATATGAAGTAGACCAGGACCTCTAGGATGTTTCTAGGGATGTGTGGAAGATAATATTTTGGGGGTTGGCCGAGCATGAAGGCTCAATGTGGTGTGAAAAAAGAGAGGGAGGAGGTTCCCTTTTATAAGGGAGGAGAGGGCACCTTTGGAAATCTTAAAAATATTAATTTATAATAAATCTAAACCCACATAAAAACCTACTAAAATGACTCATATATGAATATTAGATGAGATAGGGTTTTAATATCATCAAAAATTAAAATTTTTACATGTTAGGAATTTATTTTAAACATTATCAACTTGATTTATCCTTATTTAATCAATTTAATTTTATTTGTGGTAATAGAATTCTAAATTTTAAATTATAACAAATAATTACTTATTTGTTGTAAATTGTCCATAATTGGATACGTTATAGCATTATAGACCATATAAATTTAAATTTATAATTTTTAAATATTTTTGTGATTTTTAAACAATTTTATAATATGTTATTTTTATAAAATAACAATAGTGTCTATTTTGACACTATTCATTTATATGAATTTAAATAAAATATATATAGAAGATATGTTCGAAATAAAAGCATTATTAGATTCATAAAACGTCATATGTATCTAGAAAATTAGTATAGAACATTAAATAGGTCATATAATATTTATTTTAATATTTTTAAAACCATTTATTCGATATTTCTCTTAATAAAATAATTTCAACATCACTATTATGTCACCTCTAATAATAATTATTTAATCCCTAAAAAATAGAAATAAATTAATTTGATGTAGATACGTTTATTAGAGTTCTGGAGACTACTTATATCCCATGTTTCATTAATTTTATCACTAAACTAAAATTATTATACTTATAAGATTTAAGAAAGTGACATGTTGTCATTTTCTTTGGTTTTAATAATAATTAAATTATTTCCATGGAAAAAAGTCCATTAAATGAATCTAATCCAAACCTTATGTGATATTGGTCTATTTGTAGTCATACAATAAAATTTTGGCAGGTGTTAGGGTAATTTTATAATCTTATATTTACCCTTAATTACCCGATTTACCTTTAACTATGATAAATAAATTTTACCGTAGTTACTATTCATAATGCCCAAAAATAAAAAGTATCCTATTAACATAATTTGGACCCCCTGATTCAAAATATGGAATCCATTTTTCAAAATTCAAAACACATAAGTTGCAGTAATTAATTTAAAATTAATCCTATTGTCAAAAGAAAACGGGTTTTTGTTTAAAACATTGCAAAAGATTGAATTGATTTAACCTACGAATTCAAGGTAAAATCAATGATAATGACATAAATTTTATTAAATGGTAAAAATATATTCTATTTATACTTTAAAACCATTCATTATTATAATTTAACCACATAAATTATTATGATGAAAAAAGTTTTTTTAATTAAAATATAGTGTGTTTTTACTATTCATTAAAATATGAAAGTTATCAGAAAAATATCAAAACATTATCCTATGTAAATTTTTATATCCTGATTCAAAATAAGAAGTTTAATTTTGTAAAATTCAACTTATAAACATGTCAAAAACTATATTTAATATGGGTGCGCCATCCAAAGGCGGCAAAACTGCATTTTTTGAAAAATACTTATTTTACCCGAAAAAATTATTTTGTTCACATTAAATGTTTTAGAAAATTTATAAGATGAATAATAATGTTATAAAATTAAAAATTTGGTTAATACTATTCATAATGGCTAGTTTGTGATAATATTATAACCATATATCATTGTTTAGTGAAACCTGGTGTTGCGTACAACACACGCTATCGAGGAAGGTCGTGATTGCGTGTAATGAAAGCCAAGTCAGGATTGCGTGTAGTGAAAGACTCCTTTGTTGTTACGTTTAACAAAATCCAACCATATTTCATTTATACATTGAATATATATATATATACCCTCAGTGTTGCGTAGAATGACTATTATCAAACGAACTTGAAATTGTGTATAACACGATCCAAGAATTGTGTTGTGTATACTGCAAGCTAATACGGTGTTGCGTATAACACAAGATAATATTGGTGTAGCATAAAACACATGACATCAAATAAATTAAAAAGAATACTTATCATAAAATCTCGGGGTGTTACACCGTTGTAGTGGCCCAAATAAAAGCCCCCAGGCAACTAGAATTTCTACCAGTGGCACCAGCCTCGTAGCCTCACAAAGGCCCTCCACCTCAGGCGCAGCCTCTAGCTTAGTAGTTTCCACCTCAAAATCGTTCGGTGCCCTCATGTAATGCACCTCCACCGCTGAGGTGGGACAATCAGGCTCTGCCTCCTTGACAGTCTCTTCCAGATCCTCATCAGGGCTAGGGTCCAAGGGCCCCCATTCCGGATAGATGTAACTGGACATACTCGTTCAATGAGAATCATGTCCCCAACTATTGCAGAAGTGACTTGGAACAAGGGATCATGCGTTTTTCTGAGTGCAGAGGGCAAGAAGAGGTGAACCTCATTGATCGTCTCAACTACTGCTGCTATCATCAGATCCTAGGGCACACCCTCAATCAATTCTATGTTTCTAAAGACAAGATTCAAGGCCAGGTCAATAAAAACATAGTCAGGCTGGGCTTAACCCCCGCATAAGTGTCATTCATCTTTGTATGGCCAGACAGTAGTAGCGACAAGGAAGGTGAGTGGAAGAAGGATTCTAATCGTGATTACCAAGATTTTGATGACTGGATGGCTCACAAAACCATTTCCCGTTCCCATGGTATCATTCAGGCATTCCCAAATCAGCCAGAGCCTTCAAAAGCCATGACCACCACTTATGCATCATCATCTTAGCCAACCTCTTCCCAAATGAGAAAGCATATACGGCGTAAGGGAATGAAACGTGCCCCATCAATGCCATCATCATCCCGCACACTTGGCGACTTTATGCCCCCTGATATAGGGATACCTCCTAGAATCTGTCTAGTGATGAATGACTTTTCATGTGATAGTTAGGGGTATGCTTCGGTTAATATTGTAGAGTTGGTAAATCCTTATATGACTCCCGATGATGGGGAGCGCAATGCGAACCTCCCCAACGTCCCCAGACGACGCCAACGTCGGCGGAGCCATGGCCATATGGGTCATCAAGGTACATTAGTTGGAACCTCTGGCCAGGTCGTGCATGCCCCTAAGACCAGACAGCAGACCCAGAGTAGAACTCAGGGTGCACAGCCTTTTCATCCGGTGTCGTTAGGCCCACATCCACCACCGTTTGTGCTACATGATTAGACAGAGCTACCTTGACCATGCCACAACCAGCCTATCCCCGCTACAGGGTGATATAAGTCGTTCAGTCCTCATCTGGTAGCTACTCATTAGGTTTTGACTAGTGATCAATGCGACATGCCCATCACCATCCAGCCACCATTCCGACCGGCAGGACCTGTCGTGCCTCCTATCATAGAGCAGCTACCTGCAAGAAGAGGTTTGTGCTTGGCACAGAAGTATGATGTTATCAAGAATCTCTCCAACATCCCAGGGAGTATTTCCATCCTTGAATCCCTTAACTTGTCGCCAGATATACATGAGGCCCTCACTGAGGCTTTAAGAATCCCCATCCAGTTCGAGAGAGAGGTAGTCGCTGTAGAAGCCTTTCATGATGAAGCAGTCAAGAACATTTAGTGTCAGGCCATCATTTCATTCTCTAGAGAAGATGAAGGCTCTACCATTCAGGGGCACATCCTCCCACAGTACATCACCAGCCAATTTAACTGCATGGTGGTTCGCCATTGTCTTGTTGACACAGGATCCGGGATTAACCTTATCCCGACATGGACACTCCAAGAGCTGGGGTTATTTGAAGATGACCTGACTCCCTCTGATTTAAGAATCCAATGATACGACAGGACAGAGTAGATTCCAGTCGGTAAGATCCATCTGAAGACCTAGTTCGGTGGCCTATTTTCCAGCCCCATGTTTATGTTTGTCTCTAAGGACACCATATACAATGCATTGATGGGCATGCCATGGATCCACCTGCACGCGGCGGTCCCCTCATCGTATCTCCAATGCCTCAAGTACTTCTTTAATGGTCGAGTAGGTGTACTCTAAGGTGATGCATCTCCTTTTTCCTCATGTTATGCTCGCTACCTGGATGCTGACTATTACAAGAGCAAGGATAAGAAGATTCAGGTCAGTGAGGTCGAACTAGTCACGGTTGCAACTGACCCTTGGGCAGGTCTGGATGATGCCTATGTCTTCCCAATACATCGATTGGAGGCCACAAACCCCAACATGGGGCAATGTTTTTTTTCTCCGGCATAAGGGAAAAGCATATTCTCAAGCCTAATCGATGACAGAAGATCACCTCATACTTCTACAAAAACCATGTTGTGGTGATCTCAGAGCCTCCTACCCCCATACGTTATCAGGATGTACGCCGCATGGAAACGATAGCACATCATACCTGTCTGTTCCACCAGGATAGAATTAATCGGCTCAAGATGACGTGTCACTACTACATTGATATCATCAATCATGGATCCTTGGGCCAAAGACCATATGGGATCAGATCGACTACCTTTATTATTATGGTTTCGACAGCACGTGAATCTCCCGATACGTAGTCCACCGCTTCCCAGGATGGCACCATTCTCCCATTAGGATCCGTTGTCCTAGAGGAAGCACCTCCTTCTAGATATTCCTCCTCCCAAAGAGAATAAGAGGCTTTGGAAGAATCTCCCCCTTCGTTTGAAGAGGGTGTCTCTTCCATGGTCAATGAACTAGTATTGGTGAACCTTGGTAGAAAGGCAAATTGGAGACCCACATTGATCAGTGCCGCCATGCCCCCCAAAGAGCAACATTGGTATGTGGATTTCCTAACATAGCATCATGATGTATTCTCCTAGAGCTACGATGAGATTCTAATACTATATCCTCATGTATCCATCCACTGCCTCAGTAAACCATCACAGGTTCAAGCAGCCTCCCAAAAAGATGCACCCTTCTTATGGTGCCATCGTCAAGGAAAAAGTTGACAAGATCATCATATCCAAATTCTTCAAGGAGTTCCAATACCCCAAGTGGCTAGCCAACATTGTCCCAGTCGTGAAGAAGAACAGATAGATCAGAGTCAGCATCGACTTCCGCGATCTCAACCTCCATTGTCCAAAGGATGATTTTCCCCTTCCTGTAATAGGATTATTGATTGATGCTACAGCTGGGTTCCAAGCCCTCTCCTTCATGGATGGTAACTCTTGATATAACCATATCCGAATGGCCCCCAAGGATGAGGATTCCACAGCTTTTAGGGATCCCAATGTACTTTTTTCTACCAGGATACGCCCTTCGACCTGAAGAATGCAGGTGCCACCTATTAGCGGGTCATGCTTGGCATATTCAATCCACTCCTTATGACATTGGTGGAATGCTATGTTGGAGATCTAGTGGTCAAATATCTCAAGCGCCAAGACCATATCAAGGACCTTGATAAAGTTTTCAGCTTCCTCCGTTCCTGCCAATTAAAGATGAACCTATTGAATTATGCCATCAAGGTCACCTCTGGGAAGTTTCTAGGCTTTGTCGTCAAGTATCGGGCATCGAGATCCACCTAGAGAAGATCAAGGCCATCAGCCTGATACCTCCCCTAATAAATATTCGAGAGTTTCGAGGTTTCCAACACCACTTAGCCTACATAAGCCGATTCATTGCGAATTTTTACAGCAAGGGTAAGACCTTTTCTCAGCTCATGAAGAAAGGCTCCGCCTTTGAGTGTGATGAAGAGTTTGAGACCGCGTTCGAGGAAATAAAGCAGTATCTACTCCAGCCTCCAGTACTGATGCCACCCGTCTCTAGAAAACGATTGATCATGTACATGACTTCCCTGGAGTGATCTCTTAGCGCCCTGCTCGCCCAGAAGAAAAATTTGGGGATATAAAACAACCTCTAGTACCTCATCCAAAAACTCCTCAATACAGAGACCAGATACCCACCCCCAATCGAAAAGAGATTACTTGCACTCATATTTGTTGTGTAGAAGTCGCAACACTACCTGTATCACCATGAGGTAAAACCAGTGTCTCAGGTAGACCTGCTAAAGTACATTCTGAACCGCCCTATGTTGACCGGCCTTCTAGCACGGTGGACAATAATCCTCTAGCAGATCGACGTCAGGTTCGTGGCTCAGAAGGATATCAAGGGACAAGAATTGTCAGATTTTCTAGGGGCCCATCCAACCCCCATGGACCAGTACCTAGACCAGGATTTTCTCGACAAGGAAAGCCTCTCGGTAGATCATGTCATCCCATGTTGGCATATGCACTTCGATGGTGCCTCCTGGGGCCCCACCGATTGGAGACTTAATGATCCTAGGCTCAACAGAGTAGGCCTGGGTATCATCTTCATCACACCGGTGTAAGCCATTCTGCCATACCCATTCATATTGTCAGAGGGCTTCACCAATAATGAGTCGGATTATCAAGCCCTCTTTACTAGCCTCGAGCTGGCCCCTTAGATTGATGTGCACCATTTTCATGTGAAAGGGGATTCTGAACTGGTCATCAAGAAAATCAACAGTGACTACATCATCAGAATTCCCGAGATCGCACCATTGTTGGAGCACACCCTATAGCTAATGGCCCTTTTTCCATCTCAGCCGGAAGATACTCATGTCCATCAATATTAGAATGTTCAATCTGATTCCATGGTTGTCCTATCTACATCACTTATAGAAATCGAGCAGGATGATCTGATTATACACATGGCACAAAAGATATTCATTGCTCCCATCACCTCGGATGATGAAGATGGACTACGAGTAAGCCATATTACCACCAGAGCCTCCACATAAAGACCCTAGGGTTTCTTAGATGCAGGGGTTGAAGCCACCCCCGACTAGAGATCCCTCTTTGTCGATTATCTCTAAAATGGTTACCTCCTGGCTGACTGGGCCGAGCACGAGTGAGTCCAATGCTGCGCGCTGCAGTTTACCCTCCAGAGTGGTCCTAGTCATGTGAATATAATCTAAAATCGTGGGTTCAATGGTGTTCTCCTCCGTTCCAACCAATGAGTTGAGATTTCTTAGGTCTTGTAGGAGGTGCATGCCAGTTCTAGCGGCACCCACCAGTCTAGGCTGAAGTTGTCCCATTAGATCCGGAGATTGGGATTATTCTGGCCCTCCATGATCTATGACTGCTTCGAGTTTTCCAAGAGATGTCATGCATGTTAAATTCATCATAACTTCCTGCATCGGCCGCCAGAACCTCTGCATTACACCATGTATTCTTGTTCATTCGCATTATAGGGACTTGATGTCATGGGACCATATCCACCGGAGACAGCTTGCTAGTGCAGGTTCATCCTCACTGCCACAGTTTTAGTTTCCATGTAGGTAGGAGCAGTTCTGCTCAAAGAGGACCAGGCATGTTCTATCATTGACAACGGGAGCTCTACTATCATCAATCGGTTTTGAGTCCCTCACGCCATCTTCACCGATAACGGCACCAAATTCTGAGTAGATGATCTGAAGAAATTGTACGCTAACTACAACATCTATTCAAACAATACCTCCAGCTATCATGCGTAGGAAAATGGGTAGATCGAGGAGTTCAACAAAACTCTCTCTAACATCTTACAGAAAATGGTTGGTAAGAATATGAAGAGTTGGCTAGACAAGCTCCCCAACTCCCACTAGGCTTATTGGATGACGACTAGTAATTCCACCCAGGTGACCTCGTTTTCCCTGGTGTACGGAGTTGAAGTCATCCTGCCTATCGAGATCTAACTTCCTTCGTTATGCACAGTGGTCTATGACTAGCAGGCGCCAGATAAGGTAGATGAAATTCGTCTGGCTGAATTGGAAGAACATGATGAAAATAGGCTTCGTTCCCTGCACAATCTAGAAAAAGAACCAAAACAAGATAGCTAGAGCCTTTAGCCAAAATGTTTTCCTCTGCTCTTTCCTACTAGGATACTTAGTGTTGGCCCTCCGGATGCCAATGATCGCTGGCAGAAACCACCCAAGTTGGAGCCAAAATGGGAAGGAACTTACATAATCCACTGGTTTTACCCTAATGGAGCATACTCCCTGGTCACCATGGATGGTGATCATATCACTCCTCCCACCAATGCCAAATTCCTCAAGCAATACTTTGCCTAAGCCAGCTGGTCCAGCATGACCCGAAACTATTCCATCCATCATGACCTTAAACTGTTCAGTCCTACATGACTTTAAACTATGCACCACCCTGGAAGACATTAAACTGCTCCCTTATAACTACGTATGGATTGATTCCCATCCACATGGGATACGTAACAACACTCAAGCATTTAATCTTGAGCCCATCCCCAACTCTTCTCTTTGACTATCCCACCTGGGTATTGTTCTCTCAGAGGATCCTTGCATGATATGTTGTAGGCTTCCTTAGCCTCAATAATTCATGGATTATAACAGTCACACCATGTTCTTGTTCCATGTTCTTCTATACTCCCACATCCTCACTGCATGCCCTTAAACTGCATGGCCTTTAAGAACTACGTATGACTTGATTCCCATCCTTATGGGATATGTACGAATGCCCATACATTTTGTCTGTTGGCCCAACCCAAACATCATGACCTCCCCCTAGGTCAAGGCATATGGTGTGTTGTAGGTTCATTCCTCAAGACACGTCAAGCTTATCTCAATTCCTTTGTACATCCCACTCCCCAAAGGTCACTATAAGGACGTTGTGTTTCGCATGTGTTCAACAGCTATTCTTTGTCATTAAGGACACAAAAAGATGTCCCAAACATTGAGTGAAGTGTTTCATTCTTCCCCACTATATATCCAAGTGATGAACACCCCTCGAGCGATGCTAGCCACTGGAACCCTGTATGGCAGGAAGAGAAGAATCCGGATCCTTGTTTCTGACACTGAGCACCGCTCGCATGGTCTTTGGAGCTGTGATGGGGCGGTGATCGCACAAGAGGACATATTGCTACCATTGGTTGAGATACCCGACCTCAGGCCCCTGGCCCATTCTGGCCCCTAGACCAAGTTCTCATTTAGGGTTGTATGGTGTGGTATTGGATTATGTTCTCATTCACATCAGGTTACTCGCCTTACCGTACACATCCCTAGTTTAGATACCTTATTCCCTCATTGTCCTCACTGCAAGAATTTAAAACTGGCAATTGGTCTGGCCTTTTTGATAGAGGCCCAACCTCATGCCCCTGGTCATTTTCGGACCCTTGGACTTCTTGGGCCCCGACCCAAGTTCTTACATGGAATTGTATGGTGTGGTATGGTATTATTTCCTCATTCACATCTGGTTATTTTCCGTTCCGTACACCTGCATCGTTAGGATATCTTACCCCTATGTGTGATTCTGTAACTATGTATGGCTTGATACCCATCCTCATGGGATACGTAGGACTGCTCGAGTAGCTCATCCTCAGGTCTACCTCCATCTTGGACCCTTGGCACACATTCCCCCAGAGAGAGAAATGTATGGTGTGGTATGGGATTATGCTCTCACTCACGTTGGGTGTTGTAACGACCATGCTATTTACCTCCTCCTCCTAAGAGTTTTATGTCCCCTTGTACTATCCTCATCTTTTCAAATCAGTCGATCTCAAGATGATCCCATTAAGCCTCTTTAGTGATTCACCAATGTGCCTAAGGGTACTGTAGTTTAATACTTTGAATGTCGGACTCTACTCAGACATGATTTCACCCATTCGTCAGGCTTCGTGTCCTCCCTCATTAGGGTTTCCGTCACCTTTCACATCCAAAGGGACCCCTGAATGGAATGGATGCTTGGTCCAATGGCCCTCCTACCATTACAGTCCAGCATCCTTGAGGGTTTCATACAAAAAATTTATACAAGACCCGCATTGTGGATTTGGTCAGCGGTCGATGCCCATTTGTTTGTCCCCATTCCAGGCTAACACGATATGGATGCTGTGTTTCGAACATGGTCAACAACCATCCTCCATCGTCATGCCAACCCCATTAAGCCTGAAATGTCGGTTACATGATTCAAACCCTTCTCCACCTCATCATGTACCAAGAAGAAATTTTTAATTCTTGGTATTATTCTTCAGTGCGCATCTACACGTTAGGAGGGGAAAGTCGTGATAAAGCAATCGTTTGGGGCTCCACCGATTCCCATTTTGCATATGTTTCACATATTGTAAATACATTATCCTACCTTGTTTCTTACATTGAGTATGACTCACATAGGCTTATGGATTGGGTTAAGGAACCCTTTTACTTGGGATAGTCCCTTCTTCATGGTCCGAGCTCTAAGACCAAAAACAAAGATCTCTTCTAGAAATACATAGGAACACCCAGACGTCTCGTTTTCGGGTCCAGCTCAATTGGGAGCTAGTTTATCCTTCCCCTCAACCTCTTACCCTTATCTTCTCCCCTTGGCCCGAGGTTTCTTTCACGAAATTTCATATGGTGTGGTATAATATTATGTCCTCATTCACGTTGGGTATGTTTTATTTCACCGTGCATATTCCCCATTTAGACTCCTCTCTACTACATTTATGCCACATGATGTTAAAATGAACACCTGGTCCCATCACATGACCCTAAACTCTGACATTATCATCCTGGTTACACGTCAAAAAATGGAACTGCATCGTGATGTCCTCACTCTAAGGGACACCATGTTTGGTATCAGTCACACGCTATACCATTTGTCAATGCCAGCATACGACTTGATTCTTATAGTGATGGTAGGTCTTTCTATCCTGGCATGTCGCTCCAAAAAATCCCATTCACCTTAAAATACAAACAATATTAATCGAATATCACTTATTTTGGTGAGAGGGCCACACCCGCACGCCCCTTTTATCCCTGGAACTGGTACCTTACTCTGCCACCTCTTAGAACTATGTATAGCTTGATTATCAATCTCATGAGATATGTTGGAACGCCCGAGCACTTCCCCCAAGGGCCAAACTTAACTCTCGTTTCCGGTCCCTCAACCTAAAACCTTTCTTGGGAACACATGTTAATATGGGACTATGTCCTCATTCACATCGATTATCATAATCACTTTACCATGCATCCCCTGCACTGCTTACCTATCCATGGTCCAAGATCTTTGACCATAAGCTAAGACCACTCCATGTCCTTGTAGCAATATGTTTAACTGCACGACATCTTCCAGAACAATGTATGTCTTGATTCCCATTTTCATGGGATATGTTGAGACACCCAGGAATTTCTCCTTCTATCCATACCCAGGAATCATAAATTATATCCCTCCTCAGTTCCGGCCCCCTAGCCTGACCCCTTGTGGGGAACCATGTAACTGCAGCTTTTCCCTGAACAAGTTCGGGATGACCCATGATGACATTGAAAAGAGACAGTTCCCTTGCTAGAGAGGTCCTGTCTAAAAGAAGTAATGATCCATGATCAGAGTGATGCACCCATATAATGTGCATCCACCATGGTGGTGTAATTTCAAGAGTGTGGTATTCTGTTCGAACAAACCATCACACTACATTCCATGCTTTGCGTGCCACTTATTCGGACCCTCGCCCTCATTCACATCTAAGGGAACCCCCTAACAGTATAATTTCTCGGCCTATGGCCCACCTATTTTCCTATGCCAATGTTCTGGAAGGATAATGGATGAAAGTTTGAGTCTGGCCTCGTGTTTTGAACATGGTCAGTGGTCGGCCCTCATTTTCTATCTCCATTCCAGGCTAACACAATAAGGACACTATGTTTAGAATGTGGTCAACAGTTATTCTTTATTGTCACACCACTCCCACGGTGTTCCAAATCATGGGTATCATGATTCACACCTTCCATTCCGATCTGTTCGGATTTATTCAAATGCCTTTTCATTATGCCATTCGTGAATGAGAGCACATCCATAAAATGGAAATTTGACTCTTATGAGAACTTCATTCTCCAGTCAGGTCTCTCTCTTCTCTTTCTTGGAATTTGAATTGGTTGTTAGAACCTCGGGTGCCCGAATCTTGGTCGATGTTCCTACATTCAAACGAAGTAATAGTACGAACATCCCTTGTTTCTCACATCAGGTGCGACCCACGTGAGCTTAGGAATGGATTACTATTTGTTTTAGGATTGCAGTTGAATGTGTTAAACCAATTGAACGAGTAAATGATTCTATCCATACAATTATCTATACATGGAGTTCAGATTAAGAAGTAGTAATGAGAAGTGACTTTATGAATTCATCCAAAACATGGCCCTTAAGGGTCAGCTTCTTGAATGGATCGTTCCAACATCGCTAACTTTTGGCCGGTGGCCTCCAAAATTACTTCCCACCCCATGATGAATCTCTCTTCATCAGTTTCCATAGAGCGCATTCCACTGAACATAGCTTGTTCATGCGCCTGTTCAGTTTGAATTTCAGATATTTGACGACCTTCTTCCACTAGTTGCACTTGGGCGTCCGTCAGCTGGGCCCTCAACCACTCCAGATGTTCAGAATAGTTTTCAATGAATATCTCTTTTTCCATCACCTGTTCTTCAAGTTTTTGGGCCTCTTGTTCTTCCTTTAAAAATTCTTGGTTACTCCCTGAGCCCTCCTAACATTAGGTAACATCGAAGCATTAGCTGCTCTCACGCAACATCTCGGCCATGTAGTCATGGACTGTCAAATAAAGGCACCGAGCATCCACCCCTCCAGCACAAGGAAAGCGCCACCAGGTTAGGAGTGATCCCATTGGATTATTCCATTCTATCTGGGGATTACTGAGAAAGTGATTGGTGCACTTACAACCTTTTCACCACGTCATTCGGCTATCCTCTTCCACCTCTGAGTCAGACTCATCTATCTCCTTGGGGTCAGCAAGCCAATAGTCGAGGAAGGAAGCCAAGAGACCAGCATCAGGGTCTTCTTTGGGCACCCCTCATGAGGGGTTGGGCTCTTCAATGCCTGGGTGACCATCCCCTCTCGCCTCATTCTCGGTAGCTTCCTCGCCAACTTACGGCCCTGCCCCAACATGAGTATCGCTGATGTCCATCGCTCTCTACTCACCGTGTGTCGGGGCCGGCTCGGTTTGAGAAGTGTGCCCTGAATGGGACGGCACGTTTGCAGTAGAATCAATTGTGGACGACCCAAAAACAGCCCGACGAGCCTCCAAGGAAGTGATTACTACACAAACGAGGAACTCCCTGATCAATTGAGCTTTCCAATGGTGATTAAAGGGCGTCGAAGTAAAGAAATTACAGAATCCCAAATCATCAGCCTCTGATTTTTTAGCCGCTAATGGAGCTATCATTATGGGGGATCCCTCAATGCTAGGTGGCTCAATAATGGGAGTCGTCTCCCCACCTTTTTCTATAGGCACCTCCTCCCCTTCTAATGTAGACCCTTGGTCGACACACATATTCTCCTGAACTGGATAAGGAGATCTATTCGAGGGATAAAAATAGGATGATGGGAAATGATGGATAAGGGCTGAGATGTACCTCATACAGCTAAGTTATATCCACATCAGAAATGATCATCACACCACTATACCATAGACTCCCTTGGTAGGATGCCCCCTGAGGCCATCCACCATCAAGCTCCTCATCTTCTTCCCCCCCTTCCATCACCTTATTCTTCTTCCTTCTCTTCTGTCTCAGCACCCTCCGGCTCATCGTCGCTTTCGTCATCATCTAATGTCATATTTTCTAGATCATTCTCATGGACGAGCATAACTTTCACCAAGAAATATGGCTCCTCACGCTGACCTCGTAGGTGTGAATACAGGTCTATGGACGTCAGATACGCATGACGATGATGAAATTTCTCCCTGTCGACAACCCTAACGAGTCGGACCTCTAGCATCTGGGTTCCATCTCGCACTATCTTTTTCCAAAGAGCTTTAGTACTCATCGATTGTTGCAGGTTCAACCAAGCTGACCATAGATCCAGGAAGATTGCTTCCCTAGAAGTTTGAAACAGATACATTATCTGCTTCCCAGGAAGTTCCCTGGAAACATCAAGATCTCTTCTCCCCCTATGCGATGAGGGAACGACCACACCATGCGATGTCCCCACCACTGATGTCCCGACCTGTGTGGTCCCAGTAGCCTAATTAGCTTCCAAACATTTTTCCCTTATAACAACCTGTCTGCTCTTCCGCCACCCAGGCTCTACAATGGCTACCTTGAGTTGCCGAACTTGCTTTCACAAAATCCCCCCAGGGTATGCTATGGCCCAATTTTCGGCATATTCGATGGGGAGGCCAGCATCAACTCCGGTGGGAGGAAAGGTGAAAACTTTGCCAGAGCCTTGGTTCGTAAACATCATCCACATTTGGAGAAGAACCCAGGGATTCCTTTCCTCTTGAACATCTGCGTGCACCTTATTCTATATCTGCTGAAGGCATCTGAACATCCTGGTGAACCAGGACGGCACGTAGGGCTTTCAAAAGATCTTCCCATCGATTTGGTCCATGAGCACGCCACCCATGATGCTCTGGAAGTATCCCATTTTCTCCCGAGAGCCATTCCAATTATTTATGATATGGCCTATCGGGGTGGGGAAGGGGATGAAAGTGAATTTGGTAGGATTACTGATTCTGATATTTACTCCCTCCTCATTTTGCGTCAATAGCATGACCCCAACAATATTAAGCAAAGAATCTCGTAGGCCATTACATGGAAAATGGATGGTGTTCAGAGAGGTGTACCCGCCGCAATGACTTGCGACACAACCATAAAAGAACAGGAAGGGGCCACAATTCCTCCTCGGTGACCACACTCTCTAAATGCGTCCTAAAATTGCGTATAGATGGGCCAAAATGGGGACTCCAAAATTGAACCATTGATTAGAGGCCATGATGCCGAAAATCACCAGGGTCGCTGGGAGAAATCCCATCCTTGCCTCCTTCACTAGAAAGAGACACCCACTTAGAAATGTGGTATGAAATCTGGAATATCGGATGTTCAAGTCTCGAATCTCATTTATGCTGAATCCCCATTATTAATAGTCCCCCGCCTCTAGGATCCTCCAGGATGACCCACCCTTGATCCTATGTGTCGCGGTCAGACACTATCTCCCTTGCCCCGATATTTTGATGTCCAGATCTCTTTGCAAAAACAAGCTGAACCATTTACTGTACGTAATGTCCTTCAAGAAATCCATGACCCCCAGCCTCTCCTTAGCCAGGTCCAGTAGCTTCCACGTCATCATAGGGGTTCATGACCTATCCCCCCATGTGTTCCTCCTCTAGAGAAATTCATCATATTGGTTCCCATCCATAGGGATACCCCCTGATGAAATGAATGTCCCAAAGGCTAATACCAACTTCCCCATGATGAATATGGAAGTTATTGGTGTTGGGGGACCATCAATTAAATAGATCTGGCCCGAGCTCAGGTTGGAAATAGAAATGAAACTATGACGTCCACACTGCCTCAAACAAACCGATGTACCGCAGTTTAGACCCAAACTAGTCGCATGTCTGGACAAACCAATACACATAGGCCCATTCACTGGTGAAATTTTCTCTAGACCACAGATCCCAATCCTGCAGCCAACCATTGGTCTCGTCAGTAACACTCTGACAGATGGTGCTTGCGTAATGGGACAGAGAACTCCTCATGACAGTGTCACTCCCTGATATGGTCCTGGTCCTGGAATTCAAAACATAAATATCCATGTGTCTGGTTTCTCTAGCATGATTGCCAATTAGGTGATGTTGTACAGGGCAGGTCATCCTCATGAGTCACCCATGACGGCGGTGTGTCGACCCCAAACATTGGCACATGTACCTCCTCTGGGATTCTGAAGTCCTAGGTTAGTAGGTTGAAAGATAGGGCATACTCCTTCTGCGTTGGGGTCAACATGTTGAAGAGAGTATGATTTTTGGATACGACCCTTCAGGAACTATAAAACTCAGGGTTGGAAACCATCTCAGCCCTTTGAGTAGCGGAGGCGGCTTCCCTCTCAACGTCAGCCTGATTGGTGGCCATCTCCTGCTGGCAGGGTTTTGAGGAGTCTGCAGGATAAAAATAGTCTCTGGTGTGAATGAATAGAAGCTAGCGTGAAAACGTAGCGGCAGGTGTGGAAATTCAGCTTCTGGCACGAAAAATCGGATG
The DNA here is from genome assembly GCA_963277665.1 of Viscum album. Classification (NCBI taxonomy): domain Eukaryota; kingdom Viridiplantae; phylum Streptophyta; class Magnoliopsida; order Santalales; family Viscaceae; genus Viscum; species Viscum album. The sequence goes on along the minus strand of OY728129.1, from coordinate 605,436,787 downwards.
TCGGAACGGAAAATCCTGGGTTGGCGCGTGAACAGACGAGTGATCATGGAGAATTATGCGCAACCGAAGCATTTTTCGTGTAGGTGGAGGAAATTTTTTTCATGCGTGAGATCTTTGAGCTTATCATGAGAGAATATTTGTACATACTGGGGGACCCATGAGGACTTTTATAGGTGTGATGAGCAGTTTCCGCACGTGGGCGAAATGTGGATTGCGCACTTCGAACCGATTTTCCGTGCCGATTTGGTTTTATGTGCGCTCCAACCCAAGAGAGTAATGTATTTCGGAATTTCCCTTGAAAGATGAACTTTTTAGTCCCTCGATGATGTGATTCTAAGGGGGGAATTTGTAGACGCTGAAAAGTGCTCTAGGGATGAGGAAGGTTCGGGCCAAACAAAGCAAAGCCATATTTGGAATCAGCGATCCATTCCGGGGGGGCAGGAGGGGCGTCATGAAAAAAATAATAAGGAGCGTGAAAAAATATGTCCTATGCGAAAAACTCGGGGTTGCGTAAGTGTTTTTGATGCGGGTGCGGAACATTTTTTCACCCTGGCCCCACGCAGATGATCTACGTGTTGCCGACACCCGGTGCGCAATATTTCACGCCAGCTTGTTTTATGTGCAGACCCGTGATCCCGAGAACCTATAAATAGAAGGCCACCCCTTCAACTTCTGGGCCGAAGAATCTGAACCATATCCTCTGCATGAAACTTCTCTCATGTGGGCATAAAAATATGGCTCTCAGGTAGTGAATTTTTCACTCATGGTCGCTCGGGGGGTCCGCTATCGCACGAGACACCTTGGGCTTGATCCTCGTCCATATCCCTTTTACTCCAATCCCCTACGCGCAATTCCATCCAATTACACGCAATCTGCTCATATGTGTGGAAACCTATCAAAATGACACGCCATCTATTATGTACTCTTACCGGCCCTTTCGTGCCCAAACCCAATCGCGTGCCCTACCCGGCCTTTTTCACATATGCCGCTTAATTGAGAACCACTCCAACCAATTTCTCACTGATGCGGTCCTTTTCATTCAAGGTCCTCTATTGTGTGCCAGCTTTCCCCTTTTTCGTGCATCATTCCCTTTTGCGCGCAAGCCTCCCACCTTGTGCACCCATGATGTCCCTCTTCCAGACATCATTTTCAGGTGCCTCCAGCACCCAAAGCTTCTTCTCCATATACTCATTTTCCGTTCAACCTCCTAGGTTTGCATGAAGTATCTTCAAAGTCCCCTGGACAAAACCACCCGTTTTCCTCAGGCTTCTTCACATAGGCATGCTAATGGCTATTTCTTCTTCTTATAGACATGCTAATGTGGACCCCTCGAGGGTTTTCTCCATAACACCCATATCCACGACGTTGTATGTCCCCTCTGTTCACTAAGGTATAGAGGGTGCCGGTTATATAAGTCCTAGGGGTGTAGAGTAAACCCCCTTCGTCCAAACTGCATGACGTTTAACATCCAAGCACCATCATCCTCATCACATGACTTTAAACTGTGACCTCACCCTGGGGGTCGCACATGGGGTGCCCCCACCTTGTACATTCTCTGCACTGACTGGTCTCCATTTCGATGAGATCTTCCCTCAAAGGGGATTATATCCTCCTCTTCGGAGTGGCGTTTGTCTTCGGGGAAAGGGAAACCATCTTGGTTTAAGACCCTAGATTTTCTTGCAGGAGGTAGTGTCCATGCTCCCCCTTTCTTCTTCGGTCCCAAGGACTAGTGGGCAGGGGGGATGGACACTGAACCCCTCCTTTCTTCGGTGCCAAATCAATCTCCCAATGGGCTTTGTCTCCATCGAGCCTCCATCATGGAGTAAGTCCCATACTCTTCAGGCTGCAGACCGTGCATAAGCCCATGTTTCCTCTTTGGGCCACTAACCACATGTAAGCCCCACATCACTTCTCATGGATGCTCCTTTTGTGACATGATCATTAGGTCTTTGCTTCCTCCTGTTTCTCACACTGATCATGACTCACGTGGGATTAGAGTAAGCATTGACCATGACATTCTATCTGGGAAGTCTAGAGTGTAATCCTCATAAACCATTCCGAACTACGGGGACTTTGATCCTTGCCATGGCAGGGTACGTTTGAAGCCTCTATTAGGTTCAAGCCCACCACCCATGGTACCCCAAGTCCTTTTTTCCTAAACTACGTGGAATTTGTTCCCTACTATGGTAGGGTACGTAGGAAGCATCTATGAGATTCAATACCCACACCCATTGGTTCTTACCATTTGGTTCCATGACCCTTCCCGAACTACGTGGGTTTGATCTCTGTCATGGTAGAGTACGTAGGAAGATTCCATAAGGTTCAATCTCAACACCAATTGGTTCTGAACATTCGGTTTCATGCCCCATTCTGAACTACGTGGACTTTGATCCCTGCCAAGGTAGGGTATATTGGAAGCCTCCATGAGGTTCAAGCTGAACACCCATCAGTTTTGACCATTCGGTTCCATGCCCCGTTCTGAACTATGTGGTCATTGATCCCTGCCAAGGCAAGGTACATAAGAAGCCTCCCTGAGGTTCATGCCCACCACCCATGGGACCCTAGGTCCTCCTTCACGTAAGTTCTCTGATGCCCCAACACCCATCATACCCCAGGTCCACCTTCATGGTGGTTCCTATACCAGAACTATGTGGTCCTTGATCCTTGGTAAGGCAGGGTACGTAGGAAGCCTCCACGAGGTTCAAGACCACCACCCATCTGTCGTTTCGACCATCTTCACATCAGTTCACCAAAACCCTGGGCGGACTAGAGTGTAATCCCCATATATACATCATGAACTACATGGAATTTTATCCCTTACAAGGTAGGGTACGTAGGATTACTCCACGAGGTTCAATCCCAACACCCATTGGTTCCAACCATTAGGTTCCATGCCTCATCCCGAACTACATGGACTTTGATCCCTACCAAGGTAGGGTACGTAAGATGCCTCCATGAGGTTCAATCCCAACACCAATTAGTTCCAACCATTCAGTTCCATGACCCATCCTAAACTACCTAGACTTTGATCCTTGTCAAGGTAGGGTACTTAGGAAGCCTCCAAGAGGATCATGCCCAACACCCATTGGTTCCGACCATTCTGTTCCATGCCCCATTCTAAACTACATGGAATTTGATCCCTTCCAAGGTAGGTTGCGTAAGAAGACTCCACGAGATTCAAGCCCAACACCCATTGGTTCTTACCATTCAGTTCCATGCCCCATTATGAACTATGTGGTCTTTGATCCCTACCAAGACAAGGTACGTAGGAAGCCTCCCTGAGGTTCAATCCCACCACCAATGGGACCCCGGTTCCTCTTTCACATTGGTTAACTAATGCCCCACCACCCATCAGAACCCAGGTCCACCTTCACATCGGTTACTATACCTAAACTACATGGTCATTGATCCTTGATAAGACAGGGTACATAGGAATCCTCCATGAGGTTCAATCCCACCACCCATCGATCGTTCCGACCATCTTCACGTCGGTTCCCCAACACCCTGGGCAGCCCAGAGTGTAAGCCCCACAGACCATTCCGAACTATGGGGACTTTGATCCTTCCAAGGAAGGGTACGTAGGAAGGCTTCCTGAGGTTCAATCCCACCATTAATGGGCCCTCAAGTCCTCTTTCATGTCAGTTCACCGACCCTGCATTCTGAACTATGAAAACTTTGATTCCCTTCCACAGGGATACGTAGGAAGCCTCTTCAAGGATAACGCCCAAAACCATAATCATCCACATGGCGGTTCAATCCCATTATCCATCCACATAATTCAATCGCTTCATCATCCATACTAATTCTTACCTAGGCCGCCACATCCTGGTGGGATCATTCCACCTCATACCCCATTCCCCCCAACAGTAACCGGGAAGTCAACCACGTGTCAACCCCAGCATCAGTGTTCCCTCCGGGGGTTGCACCCATCTGATCCACTCTAGTCAGTGTTCTGATCAATCTGATCCATCTCTGCTGGACGTTAATCTTGCGACATACCCTGTTTTAAACATGGGGAGATGACGAAAACCACAGATACATGCCCATGGAATATGATTCCCTACGTCTGATGCGGGATGCCTCGAGATTCCGTGTCCTAGAGAAGCCCTATAACAAGGGATAGAAGACTGACACGCCAATCCCCCAGCATCCAGAAATGCTAGTGATGCCCAACGTGACTACTCCCCTAATCGAAGGTTTATTCCCTAGCCAGACCCCTTGAAATGTCCTAATAAAAGAAATGTAATTAACTGGAGTCCATGAAGATATGACACCAAGAAGAGTTTCACGAACAACATCTTAAATCCATAAGGGAGACCCGGGCTAGGTGATGATTTCCTAGGAGGAATCCACAGAATAAAGAACCAACATCCCATCATCTCGTTTTGATCAAGGAGAAAACATCCCTAAATAAGGAACGAATGCCGCCCGCCTTTGGAAAGTGGGAATGTGGGGCAATAGCTGCATGTCCTCAATAGAAAGATTTGTGCACCTCGGTGAAAGCATTAGAAATAGTGATCCCCAACAAATGGTAAGTCGTTGTAGTCCCCAATTATATATGAACTATGTTGGTTTGATCCGTGTCTTCTAGACATTGTATGTATGAAGTCTCCCTAAGGTCCAACCCCAATCACTGGTAAACTTCAGTGCCCCCTTTTTTGGGACCCACATGTATGGTCTGCCTTCGTGGTGTCAATCCAAACCGGGCTACTAACTATCCATAAGACCCAACATGTCACCAGGTCGATATCCTCTCCACACACCCCGATTCCTTGCCTCATAACCAACTATGTGGATATTGATTCCCTAAATTGGGATATGTAAAAATCCCCCCCCCCTGAGGTTCATGCTCAACACATATGTCTCATCCAGTTCTCTCCCTTGAGCCTCTTCATTTTGATAAGGTCGTTCCCCAACTCTGAGGTTCCACCTCCTCTGGGTCCCATCTGTGCATCCATTCATACGGGTTGCCTCTTAATCTATCCCATTACCATATTGAACTACATTGACTTCGATTCCCCACCATAAGGATACATAGGAAGCCTCTATGAGGATCGATTCCAACATCATTGTTGTCTTCATGTCGGTTCCTACTCATTCTCCATCCACTACCCAGAACCATCCATATCCATCCTGTTTCTTACCTCAACCGCCAGATTCTGGGGAGATCATGTCACCCACATCCTCGCTACTCCTAGTAGCGATCAGACTGATATCCCAACATAATCCCCAACATTTCTTTGGGTTGTTTCCCCTTATGAACATCCCAATTCATTTCCTCTTCGAACTATATGGGTTTGATCCTGATCTCTCATAATAGTGTACATAGGAAACCTCCTCGAGGTTCAATCCCACCTAATGGAAAACACCATAATCCACATTATAAAGAACTAGGAATCATCAAATTTTTCATCATTGGACATCTTGATTCACCCATCTAGTAGGATTATCTGGTGTTCCCTTCTGGGGATACACCCATATCATCCACTCCCATCATTTTTCTGATCAGTATGATCAGTCTTCATTATACGTTAAACTCATGGCATACCCTGTGTTAAACATGGGAAGATGATGAAAACCTCATAGATATTCTTATGGAATATAATTCCCCAGACTCAATATGGGATGCCTTGGGCTTATGTGCTTCTGATAATCCCTATCATGAGGGGATGAAGCACAGCCACAATAGTGTTTCATTATCTAGGCATGCAAGTGATGTCCAATGTGACTAATACCCCGATCAAAGGTTATATCCCTAACTTAAACCCTTGTAATTTCCTAACAAAATTTGTGTAATTAACCAACATCCACAAAGATATGGAATTGGGAAGAGTTTCACAAACAACTTCTAAATCTATATGGGAAAACTGAACTATGTGAAGAGTTCTGGGGAGGAATCCATAGAAGGAGGAACCAAATATGATCATCTCATTTCAATCATGGAGAAAACGTCTTGGAATAAGTGATGAATGCCTCCTGTAGTTGGAATTTGGGAATGCGGAGAAACAATCAGTACATCCTCTAATATATGGATGCACACCCTAGTGAAAGAATCAGAAACAAATGTTAAAAAAGTATATTTAAAAGAAAATTAATATCTAAATAAAGATGGAGAGTGCTTTATATCATTGATTACAAGTATGAGAAATATCATGAGAATGTTAATGTCAAAAATATTATAATTCCCATAGTCGTTAAAAACAACATAAATTAATTATAATGAATATAATAAAATAAAATTTCCATTTTTATAAACACATAAATTCATTGATAAATTCATTTTAAAATCTATTCAATGAATGTTATGAGATATACATACATGATTTTCTCTAACACTATAAACGTAATTTCATCTCTTGGTGGTGATATTTAATAATTTAAGAGCATTATGACATTGATTACATGAAATAATATATATGGATATTTATTAAATGAATAAAAATAATAAAAAACTAATTGAAAACGTTTTTTATAAAAGTATAATAAGATATCATACTTTTATTTACTAGAACAAAAATGATTAAGCTATATTAAAAGGATATAAAAAATCAATAATTATCTATATGAATAAATAATTCATTTATCACAAGAATTTCCAAAATTTCACTAAATGGTCAAATTAAATCATTAAAAAAATTAAAACACATATAAAAAATATATCCTCAGTTACCCTAACATTAACGAATGTTTTAGCATCAAAATTTTAATAATAACATGTATCTTACACCACCAAAAATACAATAACATTCTTACCCAATATTCTCTCATGATAAATGAAATGTTGAAAATAAGGGTTATATATACACAATCCTATTTAAATGTTTAAAAATAAAAACATTTATAAATGATATTTCCTTATGAATGTATAAATTTTTAATATGTAATATATATTTCAAAAATGCATGCATTGTATTAGTTATTTCTGAAAAAATAATTTATATTGTTTCCGATTTAAATTATAAATAAGAATCACATCCATTGATAATAATGTTTTTCTATCATCACATTATTGATTATAATATATTAATGGTTATGATAAATCTAATCGAGTCACACTAGAGAATGAATAACATTGACCTGTATGATCATACCATATAAATACCATTTAATAGTGATTTTTAGAGAGATGAAATATGTGATATAAACCCTTGACCACCCAAGAAGATATTCAACATCTAAATTAAATGGGAAACCATTTATAGGATTATATATTCTTTACCGACATCGCAAAACAAACTATATTCACAGAAACACCCCAAGAAGGTTTCACCATCTCACACCTTACCCTTATGTCCACACTGATATAATGGGGGGTTTTGAATATACTCCCTAAAAGTATGGTTTTTATATTATTTTATTTTTATTAAAATAATTTTTAACCATATTATATTTATTATTTTATTAGAAGTGATTAACTATTGATTTTGATTCAAATATTATTTTTATAAAATTATGTAAAAATTATTTTTGTGAAATATATTGTTTTATTTAGGTTTCACTTTGGATAAAATCAATAATATTTTAGATAAATGATATTTTATTAAAATATTAATTGTAAATAATATATATTGAATTAAAAATGATAATAAATATTTGAAGTTGAAATTAATTTTATTATGGGTTTGAAAACATTTATCATTGTAAAAAAATATTAATTTCTAATAAATGTGGATATTAATTTAAATAATAAACTTATTATATTTATATATAAATTTTATTAGAATAAATATAATTTTTGATATTTTCATGGAATAAATAAAAATAATTCAACTTTCATAATGTATATTGAAAAATTAATTGTATAAAACAATTACATATGGTGTAAATATATGGTCTTAGTTATGGGAGGATAAAAGACAAAAAGTTATTTAATAAATTCTATAAATAATATCGATGACCAAAATTATTTTTCTTCTTTAAATTTTTTTTTTGATGTTATTAATTTCTTTTATAAACCATTAATGAATCCTAAAAAATTTATGTTATGGTTTTAAAATAATCTATTTATAAACAAGACTCACTTCTACATCACTAAGTATATTATTTCAATGAGGTATATTCATGACCATATAAAATATAAAATAACATTAATAATTTATAGAATCATTTTAAAAAATTAAGGGAAGTTTGGGGTTTTTATTTTCCACACCTAGGTTTTGATATCCATCCTTTGTTTCAAATTTTCTTTTGGATCTTAGTTTTTCTCTTAGGTTTTAGGCATTCTGGTTTTAAATTTGGTGTTTTAGGTATTCTTAATTTAAATCATGAATCCTGAAAGATTATGATGTTGTTTGGTTCTGTTCTTTGTTAATTGGAATGTATGGGGAGAAAAATGGTTTGGAATTTTAGTTTGTAACACTCATTGTGGTACCTTTTTATGGGGTATGTTTTTTATAGTTTATCCCCTTGAGTTAGATGATTTTTGGAGAGAACAGAGTGACTTTTTGGGGGCCTTTTATAGATTGCATGGTTAAGTTGAATGAAAATTTTAACCATCCAGTATGTGTGCAAGGGGTCACATTGTTTGTGTACGGTTTGACTAAAGATGAATCCAAAGTGTGCGTCACATCTAGTACTAGACATTGGTAAATTTAATGATTTTTGAATGGTTTGTAAACCGTGTGACCTAACCACATAACTGACTCAATAAGGGAGATATTTGGATTATTTAATTTGTTTTAATTGGGGTTTCTCACCTCAAACCCACCATTTGTTCTCCCCCGACCTAGACACCTTGCATTAAATTTTTTTGTCAACTCTAAGCCCCTCCTAGTGGGATTCAAGGTGATTAATGGGTGATTCTTTACCTAGGTTAAATAGTTAAAACTTATTTCTTCACCCCCTTTGCATTTTTACTATTTTATTCTTCTTATCTAACCCTATAACCAAAATTTTTATTACTTCTATGATAATGGTTCTTCCAAATTGGTGGTTTTTGTCTTCTTAGGTTTCCTTAGGGTTGTTCTTGCTTCATAAAACCTTTGGGAAATCTTCCAAGTTATGCGTCATTGAAGTAGAATCAGTTTGATGTAGGAATCATTTTCATTTCTCTTTTTAATGCATGATTTAATTTAATTATTGATTTTCAAACCTTCCATGAATGTCAATATGTTATGGATGATTTTTAGAATTAATGTTTGATGTGAAATTAGATTATTTTTAATTGATATTAATTTTTTGAAAAGGTTCTATAAGGGTTTTCAAAACAAGTGCTTGATAAAATTTTTGGATGTATCTTGTAAATTTTATTTTAACTTTACATGGTGTCATAGATTTATTAAATTGGTTTACGAATGTGATTTTTTTTTCAAAGAAGTCTTTTTTTTCTTTGTGAAAATGTTTGATATGTGAAATTTATATTAGGCTCGAATGACATATTTGAAATGGTTTCATTTGAATAATATTCATTAAACGAGTCACTTTACTTGTTAGATGACAATGAGAATGGGAGTGTCCTTGGTTTGGAATTCCCTTATGTGGTGATTGTTTAAAAATGGCAATAGGGTTCTCCTCGGAGTTGTTTGGCTGGGGTTAGTTTGTGTGAGTTATGTGATGGTATATATGTATAGTTCACTACTTTTCATTATTTAGAACACGCTTTGTAAACATCATATGGAACACGAAATAGTTTAGAGGATTTGTGAGAATTATTGTTGTGCCACTTTAGTATATGCACTTCCTATTGAATCATAATAGGGGCATATTATGTTATTATTGCTATGGGATTGGGGCCCTTAGTCCGTCCAGGTAGTGAGATAATCGGGAATTTAGGAATTTAGATGTCATCAGGTAAAGAATTAAATCAGGTTGAGTCACATGTATAGTATTATATTATTATCCTTTGAGTTTCTAGGTGTTCATGTGTCTCTCTGACAATAGTACTGTTAGCTCATTTCCCTAGTTGTGAGTCTATATTTCTAGTATATGGTTTTGATGTTTTCTTTGGAAGTTGTGAGTGTGTGGTTTTATTAAAAATGATTCAAGGAAGATGTTTTATAACTAAAAAGTGCCTTTCCATTTGTACAATTTAATTGAAAATGATAGTTCCCTATTTGGTCCCCTTTCCCCCTTTCCCCCTCTACCCTGTGAATCTATCTATTCTCTATAATTGGATGTTTGTTTAAAAATTATTATTTAAATGGATTGTTATTTTTCTTCATTAAAATTAAATTGTGGAAAAAATATTTTCATATATTTTTTTTCAAAACATAATATAAATGATTCATTATTTAAAGGATGTGTATTTTTAATATAATTATCCAGGATTACCTACTGAGTTGTAAGACTCACTCCTATATTCTTCTTTTGATTTTTGTTTCTACTGCAGGTTATGACTCATGTTCAATCACCTCAGAAGATGGTTGGTTATGGATTGGTGACAGAACCTCAATGTCACATAGAGATATTGTGGTCATGATTTTTAGTTTTCTTTTTTTCTTTTATAGCCATGTTGTTCAGTTGGTTGCATAACCAGTTGTAGTGTAATGATATAATGTTTGTAAACCATATTTATTTTGGTTTTCTCATTTATTGTTTGGATACTTTTTCAATTTCATATTAGGATAAATAGTTCATATATACACTCTGATTATTCCCTTTTCACTTTTCAACAACCCAGTAGAATCAAGAAAACCTCTTTGACATTCCAATATATTAGCTTAGGTGACCAGTTTGTGGTCAACCTAGGTTTGTTCATCACAAAATGGTATCATTGGAGGTTTTATCTTTATAGGACCTTATTGGTCATAGTTTTAATTATTGTTTGGTGATTTCAATATAGATGGATTAGGGTTGTTAGGATTAGAGAGGTAGGAATGGGAAGGATTTCATGAAACCTTGTGAGTTCTGATACTCATGTTTCCATGGGACATCCAATTTTCTTGGTTTCCATTGATTCTTAGGGATTGTTTGGTATTGGGAAATGATTAGGGAGTTGGGTAAGTGGCCTCTATGATCTCATTGGTCCTGAAATGGAATTTAGAGTCAAGGAAATAGTTCTAATGGACTCCCTATGGTGGTGTCGTGATTGGCATATGAAAACCAACTATATGGCCAAGTCACCAATCGATACTGGTTTTCCCTTCTGAGTTGTTTTGGGTCTCTCATGATTCTGAAAATTGTTTTAAAAAACATGGTTTTCACTTTTGAAAATATAAATTTAATGGGGTGATGAAATAGTTATGGAATTTGGAAGACATATTTTCGTAACACGCATTAACGAAGGATTAGAAAATTAGGTACTTTGTTAAATTATTTTTGTTAGGGAACATAAATGGTTAAATTTGATTGGATTTTTAGAATCTAAATATGGAAATTATTGAAATAATTTGTTTTTTAAAATATAAATTAATTTTGAATTGGTTTTTGGAGACGAAATGAGTTTTTAGATAAATTATTCTTAATAAAACATGGGTTTTGGAAGATGAGGATATTTTTGAATGAGAAAAATTGGTTTTATTGTGATTCATAATTTGTTGTTTTGTTTCCCTTTTGTGTATGGTATGATTAAAATTAAAAATTTTAGTTTTTTGTTATTTTCCCTTAGAGTACAATAAACACATTCTTTGGGAAATCTATGTGGATTGCTCCATGTAACCATGTGTGATTGTGTTTTCATTTGGTTGAGGGTGCACAACCTCCACACAGTTAGTCAAACCATGTTTAAAACCTATGGGAAGCCACTACCTTAGGAAAAAACCATATCATAGGGTTGGTTCATCATTTTCTAACCATGCAAGTCGCACGTTAACTAGTAAAGAGCATATAGGTGGAGCATGGTTTGGTAAACCATGCAACCTAACCTTGCATAGTTCCTAGGTGTCCTAAAAATGTGAAAACATGGGTTGAATTGTATATTTTCATATTGTAAAATATTTTGAGGTTGGCCTCTGGTATTATTTTATTTTGGAAATGTTGTTTCATATGTATTGTATTGGGATTGATAAATTTTTTTTTATGGATTGGTTATGATTGATTTCATTTCTTTTTTTTTTATAATTATCTAACTCACAATAATTTTATGGATATCCAAGGTGTAGTTGTGGGTGGTCCACCGTTAGAAAAAAATTCCATTTGATCAACCCATAAACTACATTATTTAATTTTAGATGTTGAATTCTCCTCTAATTTATGGTCAAGAGGATCCTTTTAAAGAAGATTAGTGGATGAAAATGATTGAGATAAACATCAGATTCCTTGAGTATTATAATTCACCAATGGTAATGTTTTCTAGTATTATGCTAGAATTTACAACTTGGATGTTGTGGAAGTAAGTGTCTCAAACCAGCCAAGAGAAGATATCACTTTGGAGTTCTTCAAGTCATCATTTATCAAATATTACTTTTCTAAGATAATGAAGGTGGGGAAGAAGATAGAGATGTGATGTCTTCAAAAGGGTGATGGATCATTTTTTCGAGTACTACCATTTCTTTGGTGATCAAGTTCCATCTGATCCAGGGTATGTTATGAATGATTCCATGATGTCATGAAATTTTGATTATGGGCTCTATCCTGATCTACAATTAATTTGGTCAGGCCTAACTTAATAAATTTTTCTGATGGGGTGATGAAAACCATTCATGCTAAAGCTATGATAGCATGTGTGCTTGAGGTGGCTATAATTAATCAAGTATCTATGAGTGGTTAATATAATACCAGTAAGTGTAATGGTAAGTAACTAGAATTTGGTGGGGCCCATATGAGAATTAAAAGGCTTTATGACCTCTCATCGATCTCTATAGGGAAAAATTTCCTAATGTGTAATCATTGTGGTGAGTGTGGTCATAAACATCATCATTTCAGAGTTCACTAATGACCTTCCATTTTGTGTGTTCCTAGTTCACTTCAAAATATTTTGTTATGGTTGTTCTAGGATGAGTTGGGAATCCATATCCAACTCTATGAAAGAAACCACAACCTATTTGGAGGAGTAAAGATCTATTTGGTATCATATTATATTCTATCTCATTATAACGTCTCTTTTTTGTAACGTTTGTTTCTGGTGGTGTTTTTTATTGTTTCATTCTCTTTGAATTGTGTGAATGGATGTTGTGAAACTTCCAAGAAATCTAATTTTAATGGAATCATTTTTTCATTTAGAATCTCTGAATTTATTATATTCTAAATGGATTTGTGTTCCATGTTTATCTGTTAAATTATTGTCTTAGTAATTCAATATTGTTAACTATTTAGTTGGGATGAATACACATAGAGCATCGAGGCTCCAGCCACAGATTTTAGAGTAAATATTTTCACGTAGTCTAGAAAACTCCAGGTGTGTGGGGATCTTTGACTCTGTTCTTTTCTCCTCCATTGGGGAGTGTATGGCCTAAATATTATTTTTGTAATTTTATTTATTATGTAATTTTCCTCATTATGGATCTATTGAGATTTAGTTATTATTTTTATTGGTGATTTTTTTGACCCCCTCCCCCCCTTTGGTAAGGTTTTTAGTCCCTTGTGGGAGAGTTATAATGGTGGACAATGTTTGAATTTTCATGTTAGTCAATTTTATTAGTTCTTTATAATTGGTTCATAAAGGAAGGGAGGCCCATTGTGGGTTTGATTAATGTTTCTTCCAATAGTAATCAATGTTAGTTTCTTCTTAGTGATGGGGATTTTGTTATGTCTTCCCATGTTGAGAATGGTGTTTATTTTTATATGTTGGTCAATATAAAATAGTTTTGGTATATTTTATTTTTTTACTAGAGGTATATGTTTTGTTTTTCTATAATTGAGGAATTCCTAGTTCGATTCGTTGGATTATGTGGATGTGGAAACCGTTTGTGTTTGATTGATCTAGTGGAAGAGGTGGTGTATTTATATGGGAATAAATCATAATAGTGGGGTGAAATTTCAAACTTGGGTATTAATTTCCATAAATTATTTAATATTTTTAATGGTTCATTGTATAACCCTTGGGTTTAAGGTGTTATAGGTTTAAATTTGGCGTTTTAGGTGCTCTTAGTTTAAATCTTCTGTCATGGTTGTTTTGGGTGTTTTTTGACCGTGTTTTTTTGTTGGAAGTAATGGGTAGAAAATCTTTAGTAAAATGAGTTTGTAACACTACTAGTAGTACCTTTTTATTAGGAATGTTGGACTTTTATTTTATCCACTTGAGTTAGATGAGTTTTGTGGAGAAAAGGGTAATTTTTGGGGACTTTTTATAGGTCACATGATTATAGAACATGGTTAGTTTAACCATTAAGAAATTATGCAGGGGGTCACATGGTTTGTGCGTGGATTAACTAACCAAGAAACCCATGTGTGCTGCTCATCTAGCACTTAATAGTGGCGAATTGCACTCTTTGTGCATTTTTTGATAAACTATTCAAGCTAACCATGCAACCACTCAGCATGTGTAATTTAAGGTTTTTTACTATTTTTAATTGGGTTATAACCCCTTGACCCCCACTTCATTGTCCCCCAACATAGATGCCATCCATGGTCAGTTTTTCCACTTCTAATCCCCTCTATGTGGGATTCAAGTAAATTTATTAGTGATTCTTCACCTTGATCCAATGGTTTGGGATTCCTTATTCTTCTCCTTTTTTTATTTCCGTTATATTTTTATTCTATTACCCTACTGGTAATGATTGTCCAATTTATATTCCTAGTATTGATCAAAATTGGTTTTTTTTATTTCTTAGGGTTCCATTGGGATTTTCTTGCTTCCTAGAACCCTTGAAGAGTCTTCATAGTTAGGAATCATTTAAGATGGGGCATTATGATATCGGGCCCATTTTTATTTCTCTATTCAATATAAAATTTTATCGAATTATTGATTTTAGAACCTTACATGTCTATAAATTAGTGTTATATGATTTTTAGAATTAATTTTTGATATGATATGAGGTAATTTCAACTTGAATTTGATTGTTTATAATGGTCGTATTAGTGTATTCACACAATGTTATTGAAAAAAATTCTGGTGGGATATGGTAAATGTGTTTTGGTGTTTATGTGGTTGTTTGGGCTAATTAAACTAGTTTGGAAATGTTATTCTGTATGAAAATATTCTTTTATTTGGTTCATTACAAAAAATTTTGATATATGAAATTAATATGAGGCCATAATATATAAATTAAAATGGTTTCATTGGAAAACCCTTCCATTAATTATTCGCATTCCATGTTGGTTAAAAATGATAATGGGAGTGTCCTCAATTTGGGACCTCCCTTGTGTGAGAATTTTTTTAAATGTCAACAGACTACTCCTTAGAGTGTTGAAGTTTGTGATATATTGTGTGAGTTATGTGAATTCATGTTTGTTGTGTTTTTTTCTATGATTATATCACCCTGTTGTGAACATGGAATGGGAACCTAACATTTCTATAAGGATTTCAAGGAATGATTGTTCATGTAGTTTATTTTAATCACTAGACAGTTTCACAGAACATGATGTTTTTTTTTATTATTGTTTTGGGATTTTCCCCTCATTCAATCTAGGTAGAGAGATGATCAAGTGTTTGGGCATTATGATGTCAGCAGGTACATAATGACTTTAGGATGAGTCACAATTATATTATTCACTCATTCTCCTATGACTTCCAAGACTTCCCTATATCTCTATAAAATTAGTACCATTAGCCCATCACCTTCACCATGAGACTCTATTACTTGGTTTTGGTGTTTTCTCAAAAAAAATATGAATTTTGTTTTGTTAAATTTTTTTCCCGGAATATGTTTTGGAATCAACACGTTTTTTTATCAATTTTTCCCTTTTATTAAAAAATATTGTTTCTTATTTGGTCCCCTATCCACATCTATCTTGTTAAACTATCTCTCTTATATGAGCGGATTCTTTTTTTTAATTTTTTAGGGAAATATATTTTAATTTGTCTTCTTTAAATTAAATGTGGTGAAAAACAATACATATTGTTTTTAAAATCTAAAAATTAGTGTTTTTTTATTTAAAGGATATATGTTAATAATAGAATTATCTGGACTTACCTACTGAGTTTTAGTACTCATGAATATAGTCTTCTTTTGTTTTTAGTGTTTTCTGTTGGTTACAGATCGAGTTCAATCACCTTGGGAGATGGTTGGTTATGGATTGGAGAGTGATCCCCAAGGTCACATGGAGATGTCATTGTCAAAAGATTATGTTTGGGCTTTTCTTATGTATCCTGATTTATCAATATGTTTTATTTTTAGTTTTTTTGTAAATATGTAATGTTTGGAAACCATATTTATTTTTTATTGATCCTTTATTTTTCAACTTTTTTCCTTTTTCATAATTGTAGAAATTTTTCCTATTATCACTCAAATGATTTTTATGGCATCTTGACAGCCTAGGAGGATTCTGAATGCCTCTAGGTAATTTCCATGGATCGGCACAAGTGACTAGTTTTAGGTAGACCTATATTAGTTCATGACAGTACTGATTAATATTACTAAGTGCATTACCTTTGATTTTATATTTATAAAAAAAATTCTATGACATTTATATAAATAGACACCAAAATTAATAATAATATTCACTCAACACCCATTTAGCATAATTTTTCTCTCTTTATGGTATTATAAATCCCTCCAACATTGTTCAAATACTATAAAAAAGATCCTCCTTTGGTTTTAGAATCCCCCTCTCAAGGTAAGTTCATCTCTCCTTGTCCACATTATTTAGAAACATTATTTATATTAGGTAATCTAATTTACAAAAAATTTCAATATTTTTTTACACATTCGTCATATAGTCAAAATGATTTCCAGTTATTGGGGTTCCCTTTCACTTGCATGAAAACGTTCCCTGATTCATTATATATCCCCATTATTCTTCCAAAATTATCTAATAAGTTTTTATGCAATATATTTGTGTACTGAATATGAATCCACATTTGGACCCAATGGTATTCCCCCAGATATACCCATCCTTCATTTTTTGGTGAGTTGCATTTATTTAACTTGTGTTACATAATCATGGGCTTAAAATTGATGAATGAATCCTTCTGTTTTAGGATCAGTGTTTTAGAGATATTTATATACAAGATATGAATGTGGTCAGTTGGCCTAGATTTATATGACCCTCCAGTACATTGTGTAATTTTTCTATGACATAATATAACATGTATAGTTCACATGAGGTTATTCTTATAACATTATATTATGATGTCTTAGTGGATATACTTTAATCTTGTTTATGATGTAATATTTTTTACTATTCTGTCATTTCTATGTGGCTTTATTTTTATCATCACGTATCATTATTTGATGATCATGATTAGGATTCTCATACATTTTATGTCACCTTATTATGAATATTTCATCTAATGTGTTACTTTAACCATTTTATACATTTATTATTTACTTATTTTGATTCATAGATCATCCCTTTCATCAATTGTTCCTCATATTACCCCATATAGTTTTAAAAGATCAAAGGAACCTAAGAGAATGATATACAATTATTAAATTAAAATATTATTAGATTATTTAAGTTGACATGATATGTGACTAGTTTTTAATTTAAAATATAACTCGTGATCATATTTAATTGTATTATGTGAATATTTATATAATTAAATATCATTTAGTGTGTATTAAAGACATGGGTTGTCATAAAACACCCCCCCCCCAAATTCCAATATTCCAATTTTACAGTAACATGAACAATAATCCTTAGATTAACCAAATATATCATTTAATATGTTACCATTTATATATATAACTTTTCAAAGATCATTTTCATATATATATATAAATATATCCCATAAAAAAATCTATAAATTCTTTAACATCAAGTCATATACTAACTGAATGGGTTATTTAATCCTCAATGTAGGAGTCTAAATAAAACCCAGTAAAAGTTATTGGTCACCAAAATATTTAGTCAATTACAAACATAAAAATAGAATTTCTTCTATTGAGCATATGATCCAACATGAACATATTAATCCATTAAAGTATCCATGAATCATATGTTAAGTCATATGAAATCCTTATTATCTATGAGTATATATCACCTTTACATTGATACAAACAATAAAGAAACGACAATATTCAACCCAAAATTTTATTTTTAAAAACCTATTCACATCCATGAAATCACAACTGATATTTTAGTATAATAAATTTATAGAATTGATTCATAACTCATTCATAAAAAAACCTTACATTACATGTGGGAAAAATCATCTTAGTATTGATTATTCCAATAGAACAGAACTTTTAAAATTAGAATTGATTTACATTCAAATGAAATCTACTAGATATTAAATATGACTTTATAATTTTTCCAACACATTTTCAAATCCCAGTAATTCTTATTAAAACATGGGATATGGAAAAATAATAATAATGGGGATATAAAATGGATGAAAGAGACAAGCTAGTCCATTTCAAAATAATGAGACCAAAAAAGAATGATTTGTTTTAACATAATTAAAATTTTACTAAAATAAAAAATTTACATAATCATAAAATTAGATTTTACATTATAAGGATTTCAATGAAATACTTAAAAATAATTAGAAAAGGAAAAATTATAATCTTGAGTGTTTTATAAAAATGATAACTGATGAAAAAAATTCTCTTAAAAACATACATTTCTAACTAAAAATTTAATAATAATTCCATAAAAATAATTTAGTATTATCTTACCTTGTGGAATAAAAATAATTTTATAAATTCGCATTATAATAAATGTAAAATTTATATAGGTGATATGGGAAATAATATTCATAGAACTGTTAAAGGGACCCTTACAATTTGAATAACCTATATAATAAAATTCCAATATAAATATCTAAGAAAATAATCATTACATAAGTAATTATAGAACTATATATAACTCATCAATAATTGGAGCTATATTAGGATCACCAACCATTAATATACAACTAATTAGTACTAGAAAATTCACTAATCACATAAAATAACTCATTTCTATCATTAAACGAATAAGAAATATCCTTTTATCCATTAATTAAAACATTTTCTTAGATATATATCTCTTTCCATTTAACCAAATTTTCAAAACTAAAATACTAAAAAATGATGGGAATTTTATTAAAGAAATACTGAAATATTATAATAGAAAGAAAATCAAATAATAGTTATAAGCTTGGAAAATATATATATATATAATATAACGTAAAATATTTCCTTAGATATTTAATTATATATATATATATATATTCAAAACATTTAGTATAGAATTCATATAAAGATAAATTTTGAAAAACATTATAGAATGTACATAACAATACATAAAATGAATTATTATTTATAAATATCTATAAAAAATAAATGATAATATAATTTTATAACTAGGTATATTAAAAAAATAATTTTGAACGTTATTAAAATATTTAAAATAATATGATAAGAAAAACAATCCCTTACTGTGAGTTTGACAGACCAAATACATTATTTTTCTTACATTAAAATAATACAAATGTAATTATTTATATGATTAAAATCAATTATAAATTTATTATTGAATTTATGACACATACATCTATGGGATAACCAATTAATTAATATATTAAATATACCTCATACGTTTTGATGATATTTAAATTACACGTGCAAAATTACATCGATATGTTTAATTTATTTAATTTGATAATGATTGTACCATTTTTCTTTACGTAATCATGTTATAATTATAATTTTAACAAATTAATTATACTTTTAGATGAATATATTTAATACTGTATTGAAAAATAATTTACATTTCAGTTATGGAGACAATATTTTGTACATATTCATGACTATCATTAAATTGTTTTGGAGAAAATATAGAAATTGGGTTAATTAACATTTTGTAATTATAGAGTATTTGTTATATAATTAAAATAATATTATTTATTTAAAAGAACATACATATAAAATACATTTTTTGATGTGATGAATATTGAATCACATCACCTTGTGTACATGAAATCAACACACACACACTATCCATGCTTTAATTAAACCATTTATGGAAATATAAGATAAATAGATGATATATTATCATTAAAAAAAATTATGTCATTAATATTATATATTAATCTAATAAATTGATCATTATATCCTATTATGGGAGATAGTGGTGGAAACAAATTACACCATTTAAAAAGGTATTAATCCACTGTGCACACAATTATTGGTTTCATTTCCCATTTAATGAAAGAGGATATTGAAGTGCACTATATTGCATTTGTTTTCAATGATGCATGATGTTGTCAAAGAATGAATGGATGGATGTCAAGGAGTTTCAATATGTGAATGACAAAGGATGTGATGGTGATGGTGATGAATGGAGAATGGCCAAAGAACTAAGATGCATGTCACTTAGGAGATTCACTTAGCGACATTGAAGGAAATGGTTGAAACATTCTCATACAATATCAGACGATTGTAGAGCTGTTCTTAATGTTTCAATACTTGTATCAAGGTGATACTAAGTGACAACACTTGAAGAATGAATGATGATGGAACATCAGACGATTATTGAGCTGATCTTTAAGTTCCAAGAACTTGTATCAAGAGGATACAATGTCACACCATTGTTTGAAGACCATGCATTGTCATAACAATGCATGAGGAGATGAAGATGATCCATCCACAACTACTAAGTGGATGATGTGGATTAATGAAGACCATGCACTATCTCTTAGTGAATGATGAATTGAAATTGATCCAACTTGATCTCTGATTAGATCAGTGAAGAACATTGAAGAATTAATTGATTCAAGTGATTCGGTTGAAGAAAGAACCTTCGGGAATTCCAATCCGAAGTGATGAATACATGTTGAAGAAGAATTGGATGAATTTTAATGAAGAAGATGGAGAATATGTGTTAGAAGAGAAGAGGTGATTGGCATTTGGCTTGTTGTATTTGGTTACTTTGTTTTCATAAAAAGTACCTTGTACATAAGAAGAAAAAATAAGTCATCAAGGGCCAGCCTTGAGGGTTCAACCCAAGGCTCTTGTGGGACACTCAAGGTCACCACGCCCATGGGGATCCCATGGGGCCAGCCCGAGAGGCCAGGGGGCCGTGTATAAGCCCTGGGGCCACGCGGTGATGAAGCCCGTGCAGTCTGGGCGCAGGAGCGTGCCTGTGAGGAAGCATGGTGGGTGCCAGTGGCGCGCCCGAGTGGCAGGGGTGGGAGCAAGAGCGCGCCCGCAGAGAACACAGTGAGGGGCGGCACCGTGGAGGGAGAAGATACTATTGAAGTGGAGCGGGGAACGCGAGTTTGTTAAACTGCGTGGAAACTGGTCGCCGATTCGATGTGGGACGGTGAATTTTCACCACGGATCGAATCCTGACTGTCCAAGCGATCCCGCGTCGATATGCGCTGCACATCTCATCTGTCGCGCTCCCGATCTGATCCAAGCCGTCCGATGTATTTTAAACTCCGGATCCGACGGTTGAGGAGTCGTCCTCTACCTTGAGCTCGCCCGAGGCCACCCGCGACTCCTCCTTCGAACCAGGTGCCTTCCGAGGATGGA
This sequence comes from Viscum album, assembly GCA_963277665.1. Classification (NCBI taxonomy): domain Eukaryota; kingdom Viridiplantae; phylum Streptophyta; class Magnoliopsida; order Santalales; family Viscaceae; genus Viscum; species Viscum album. Next base: position 605,415,347 of record OY728129.1, on the reverse strand, counting down.
AATGGAGCTCCTGGACTCCATTGATGAATATTAACGCTCCAACGTGATCGTCTCACCCTACTGATCACATTCATGCATAAAAATACGCATGCATGCACTCAATGAAGATAATCGAGTTTGGACGAGGAAAAAGAAGATGTCGAGGCCACGTGGGGTTTATGCTTTGCATGAATCGTCTTAAATGAAGTCCATGCACACGTTCGAAGCATGTACGTGGAGGAGAAAAATAAAGAAGAAGGAACCCGTGTTTGGCAGTAGAGAAAATCAAGATTTAGATAATCTTGAATTCCCAAAATCTTTGGGAGATCAAACTGTTATCTTCGCGGATGAACCGCACATCCTCTGCCTATATAAGGAGAGCCCGAGGCACAGAACTCTTTTTCTGAAAAACTTGTGATCCGTGGGAGCTTTGTGCCTCGCAAATAAAGAGCCTCGCGCAACCCCTTGCGCGGCTGAGGTTATCGGGGCCACCCGAGGTCCCTAAGGAGTCCCCTGCGTGCCTCCCTTGCGCGACCGGAAGAACCCAAGACACATCTTTTTGTGCGCTCAAGGTTGGCACCCTCACTGCCTGCGTACTTGCACATCAGGAGGAAGTTCATGTAGGTGTTGCACTTGCGCACCCCGCGGCAGTGGCACTTGTGCGGCCCTTGTGCGGCCCTTGCGCCTTGTGACCCTTGGCGGCAGTGGAGAAGAGGTTGGTTGCACCCCTTGCGTGCCTTCATTTGGTAGGGAGTTTGGGTGAGCCAGTTTACCACACCTTTGTGTGTGTTCTATAGTGAAGGATAAGGTCGAGCCTTGTGGGTGCACATTTGAAGATTAAACGAATAAGTGGAGTGTGTGCAAGAAGGAGAGGCCGAGAACTACACCAAGTTGTGTGTCCCAAGTGAAGAGGAAGATCACACCTTGTGTGTGTAAAGAAGTGGAACAAGGCCAAATCTTATGTGTGTGCATTAACAAGTGTGTACACATTTAGAAGAAGAGGAGTAGAATCTCATACTAAAGTATAACACACTTTTAAGTGTGTAAAAAAATTGAACAAAGTGTGTGAAGTTCAAGAAGAAGGTGTGTGCTAAAATTAAATACACCCTTTGTGGGTTTATTGCTCCAAGACAAGAAGAAGGAGAGTTCATGTTTTCATGCATGCATGTGCACACGTGAACAAGCTCAAATATGGTTGTGTGCATCTAGGTTGACCAAGACCGGATGTTCTTGAAGATTATTGAGAAGCCATGCAGTCAGTGCATGAGGAAGAAGAGTTGCCATGCACTCAGTGCATGAAGTTTTTTTGAAGTCAGACTGAAGCTAGACTGAAGATAAAGAAATAATTTGTCCGAGTTTTCAGTAGATTGAGAAGACCCTGATCAACTGAAGTGATCAGAAGATTTGAGAAAGACCAACAAACCTTATCAGAGGCTGTTGAGGATTCTTGAAGACAGAGGCCAGGTCATCCTAAGAAGAAGGAGATAAACCCTGAGCAACATGAGGAGTCCTGATCAACCACAAGTGATCAGAGGAAGAGAGCAAGGCCAGCAGCCTATATCCCAGGATGCTGAAGATACTTGAAGAACATGAAGTGAAGAAGTGTTGCTCGTGTGACTCGAGAAGCCAGGAGAAGCCCCCTGTGAGACTCAGGGTGGAAGAAGTCTTCAGTGGGATTCTGGAGCAGGCCAGTGGGACTCTGGTAACACTATGGGATGCAGTATAAAGAACCTCCTGTGGGAATCAGGATAGATACAGTGTGACTCTGTATCGACCATTGTAATTTCTAACTGAATTATTGTGGAGAACCCATGTTTGGGTGTTTAACCAACATGGCAAGGACGTAGGTCTTTGGAGCCAAACCTTGTAAATCATTGTGTCATGTGCCTTTACATTTGCTGCATTACTCGAGGAAAGGATGAGAGATACAAGAAGAGTGGATCGAGGCCTTAACAAGCCATAGAGGTTTAATTGATAAAGAATCAATTAGTAAAAAGTTTTAAAGGATCACTGATTCACCCCCTCCCCCTCTCAGTGATCACACTGATCCGGGCACTTCAATTGGTATCAGAGTGAGGTTACCTCTATAAGATCCAAGGGAGTCTTTATGAAGTGCAGATTTGAGGATGTGAGTGAATAACCTCAAATGGATATATCTGCCAAGACTCTGAAAAACAGGAAGAAGAAAAAGGCAAAGAAGATGAAGAAAGCCTGTCCTAGCTGTGATGAAGTTGGAACCATGAATGATCTTTAAAATGCACTCAAATATCTTCAGAAGAAAGTCCCCAAGGAAGTGGGAATGTGTATTACTACTGGAATCCTTGATCTTCAAGATGAAAAATTACAGCTATAAGAAGAAGCCAATTCCATGGAAGATCAATTGGAAAAAAGGGTTGGCATAACCAACACTCTCAGAAAGCTAGTGAAGGCTAAGGATGAAACAGTTTCTATTTGCAATGAAAGATATGAAGATAGTTGTGAAGAATTGCAAAGAAGCCTTTATGGGAAATAATTCTTTATGAAAATGGTCAAAGAAGTTGTCCATGCACTGGAAAAATTGCACAGAGTTTCAATGGTTGTCAAAGATGCTCAACTAGAAGAGAAAGTCAAAAGGGTGAAGGAGCTGGACAATTCATTGCAAGAAATGAAGAAAGTGCATGAAGACCAAATGAAACAGCTGGAAGAAAAATGGGAAGGAAGGCTAAGAACTGTTGTGGATGAGAAGAACTCCCTCAACATGAAATGCTTAGAACTAGAGGTGATATTGAAAAATCAGCAATCACCCAAAAATGAAGCCCTCAATCAGCTGAAAGAAGAAATGTTTCCACTCAAGTATGCATTGATCAGGATGATTATAAAAGAAATACATCCTCTAATAAAAGGGCAACAACTTCTAAAAATAAAGTACCATCCATACCATCTTTTACTAAAGCTTCTAATTGTGTTTCCACAAAAAGTGCAGGATGGAAGAGCAACTCCAATCAAGTATGGATGAAGAAGATGCAGAAACAGTGCTCTCCTAAAACAACACAGCAGTTCAAGAGAAATTCCCAACAACAAGAAGGACTCAAGAGGTCAAGATTTGTGGGTCAGTGTTGGTGTTGTAATAAGTATGGGCACTGTGCAAAGGATTGTTGGTACAATCCACTGAATGTCAAAGCACAAAGCAAGCCCATGCCAAGGGGGAGCAAGCCAAAGGAAAAGAAGCAGCATCCACAGGTCCAGAGACATATGTTTACTGCAAATAGATTTGGATTACATGACAACATTTGGGATGATTGAAAAAGTGGTCAAAAAGATACATGTCAATCTCCAACTGTATCCAGAGCTAAAAAGAAGAGAAGATCACTGAACCTGGCTAAAATGGAATCCTTGGGAAGCAAGAAGAAAGTTGAAGATGCTCCCAATAAGGTTTTGAAAAAGGAAAAGAAGTCCTTGGAGTCTAAATCCAAGAAGGGTGATGCATCCAGAAGGACCACCAAGAAAACATGCTTCTACTGTGGAAAGAAAGGACACACCATGGATCTTTGTGAACAAGCCATGGAACTGAATTGAAGCAGACTAGACTCAAAAATACAATCAATCCAGAAGAATCAAAAGGGATTGATTGAAAATAAGTTTCCTAAGAAAGGTATCTTAACAACATCAAAATAACCATGTGGAATTTCCAAAACTGAGGCCTCACTTCCAAATGACTTGTTAGTCATATGGCCTAATCAGTTGCAACTTGCCAGAGAGATGCAGAGAGCTGAAGATAAAGCACTAGCAATAGTTGAGGCAAAATGAAAGAAAAATATTTCACATGAAGATCAAGTTATGTGTGTGAGGTGCAATAAAGCTGGTCATAGCAGTAATAAATGCATGACACTCATTCCACCTCAAAAAGAATTCTTCAAGAGAATAAAGATTGCACCTGGAGATTCTAGTGCTCTGAAGGCACTTAGAAAGAGAGGAGTCACACACAAAGAAGTTGAAGAGGTGTTGAGATCCACACCAGCACAAACATCATTGAAGATCAAATGTGTAAGTGTGAAGAAAGGTGAAAATGGGACATCTTGGTTGAGAGAATCTTCTCAACCTTGTTGTTCACATTGATGAACCAAGGAGGTTCCATCTTATTCCCTAACCACTTGTATTTACATGTGCTAACATTTCAGGGAATTGAAGATGATGATCATTCTCATCTGGAGAGTGGTTTGGACAGAATGAAGTGCACCCCTTGAGGGGGAGCCAATCTGTAGAAGATGGGATTTTGAGATTTAATACCATCTTGAGAAGAATGAAGGTATTCCAGTCACACTTTCATCCCTTGTTTCTTAATTGTATTTAACATGTCAATTAAGGGGGAGTGTTTGATTGAAGACAAAAGGATGAAAGGGGGAGCTTTATCTTTTCACCTGAACTTTCTAATGAGTTTGGTGAAGTATGTGTAGGATTTAGCAATTCATTGATATTTCTGAAAAATTTCAACCCCTTGATGCCTAAGCATGATCTCACATGTACCGTGAATTTTGGATAGCATTGATTTCCTTGGTTACATCACTCTTGTTTTCTACACTGGGTTAGCCCACATAGACTTAGAGTTGATCTACTAAAGTTTCTTTGCTAAAGAGAACATGTGACATCATCCCTCTATTAGTGATTTTGAAGAAAATGATTTTCTAAGGGAGGAAGAGATTTTTGAATGTGAACCACACCACATCTTTGCATTTGATTTCCAATAAGGGGGATAAAAGATTGGCACACATATTTACCCATTCATATGTGCTGAAGAAGTGTATTGACAACAAATACAAAGGGGGAGATTGAAGTGCACTGTGTTGCATTTTTTGTCAGTGAGGCATGATGTTGTCAAGGAATGAATGGATGGATATCAAGGAGTTTCAATATGTGAATGAAAAAGGATGTGATGGTGATGGTGATGAATGGAGAATGGCCAAAGAACTAAGATGCATGTCACTTAGGAGATTCACTTAGCGACATTGAAGGAAATGGTTGAAACATTCTCATTCAATATCAGAAGATTGTAGAGCTGTTCTTAATGTTTCAATACTTGTATGACAGTGATATTAAGTGACAACACTTGAAGAATGAATGATGATGGAACATCAGACGATTGTTGAGCTGATCTTTAAGTTCCAGGAACTTGTATCAAGAGGATACAATGTCACACCATTGTTTGGAGACCATGCATTGTCATAACAATGCATGAGGAGATGAAGATGATCCATCCACAACTACTAAGTGGATGATGTGGATTAATTAAGACCATGTACTATCTCTTAGTGCATGAGGAATTGAAATTGATCGAACTTGATCTCTGATTAGATCAATGAAGAACATTGAAGAATTAATTGATTCAAGTGATTCGGTTGAAGAAAGAACCTTCGGGAATTCCAATCTGAAGTGATGAATACATGTTGAAGAAGAATTGGATGAATTCTAATGAAGAAGATGGAGAATATGTGTTAGAAGAGAAGAGGTTATTGGAATTTGGCATGTTGTATTTGGTTAATTTGTTTTTATACAAAGTACCTTTTACATAAGAAAAAAAAGAAGCCATCAAGGGCTAGCCTTGAGGGTTCAATCCATGGATCTTGTGGGACACTCAAGGTCACCACGCCCATGGGGATCCCATGGGGCTAGCCCGAGAGGCCGGGGGGCTGTGTATAAGCCTCGGGGCCACGCGGTGATGAAGCCCTTGAAGTCTGGGCGCAGGAGCATGCCCGTGAGGAAGCATGGTGGGCGCCAGTGGCGCGCCCGAGTGGCAGGGGTGGGCGCAAGAGCGCGCCCGTAGAGAACATGGTGTGGGGTGGCACCGTGGAGGGAGAAGATACTATTGAAATGGAGCGGGGAACGCGAGTTTGTTAAACAGCGTGGAAACTGGACGCCGATTCGATGTGGGACGGTGAATTTTCACCACGGATTGAATCCTGACTGTCCAAGAGATCCTGCGTCGATCTGCGCCGCACATCTCATCCGTCGCGCTCCCGATCTGATCCAGGCCATCTGATGTCTTTTAAACTCCGGATCCGACGGTTGAGGAGTCATCCTCTACCTTGAGCTCGCCCGAGGCCACCTGCGACTCCTCCTTCAAACCAGGTGCCTTCTGAGGATGGAAATGGATCTCCCAGACTCCATTGATGAAGATTAAAGCTCCAACATGATCGTCTCACCCTATTGATCACATTCATGCATAAAAATACGCATGCATGCACTCAATGAAGATAATCGAGTTCAGAAGAGGAAAAAGAAGATGTCGAGGCCACATGGGGTTTATGCTTTGCATGAATCGTCTTAAATGAAGGCCATGCACACGTTCGAAGCATGCACATGGAGGAGAAAAATAAAGAAGAAGGAACCCACGTTTGGTAGTAGAGAAAATCAAGATTTAGAGAATCTTGAATTCCCGAAATATTTGGGAGATTAAACTGTTATCTTCGCGGATGAATCGCACCTCCTCTGCCTATATAAGGAGATCCCGAGGCACAGAACTGTTTTGCTGAAAAACTTCTGATCTGTGGGAGCTTTTTTCCTCACGAAGAAAGAGCCCCGCACAACCCCTTGCGCGGCTGAAGTTCTCGGGGCCACCTGAGGTCCCGAAGGAGTCCCCCGCGCGCCTCCCTTGCGCGACAGGAGTAACCCGAGCCGCATATTTTTGGGCGCTCAAGGTTGGTACCCTCACTGCCTGCGTACTTGCGCGGTAGGAGGAAGTGCACATGGGTGTTTCACTTGCACACCCCGCGGCAGTGGCACTTGCGCGGCCCTTGTGCCTTGTGACCCTGCGCAGTAGTGGAGAAGAGGTTGGTCGCACCCCTTGTGCGCCTTCATTTGGAAGGGAGTTTGGGTGAGTCAGTTTACCACACCTTTGTGTGTGTGCTATAATGAAGGAGAAGGCCGAGCCTTGTGGGTGCACATTTGAAGATTAAACGAATAAGTGGAGTGTGTGAAAGATGGAGAGGCTGAGAACTACACCAAGTTGTGTGTGCCAAGTGAAGAGGCAGATCACACCTTGTGTGTGTAAAGAAGTGGAACAAGGCCTAATCTTATGTGTGTGAATTAAGAAGTGTGTACACATTTAGAAGAAGAGAAGTAGAATCTCACACTAAAGTATAACACACTTTTACATGTGTAGAAAAATTGAACAAATTGTTTGAAGTTCAAGAAGAAGGTGTGTGATAAAATGAAATACACCCTTTGTGGGTTTATTGCACCAAGACAAGAAGAAGGGGAGTGCATGCTTGCATGCATGCACGTGCACACGTGAACAAGCTCAAATCTGGTTGTGTGAATCTGAGTTGACCAAGACCGGAAGTTCATGAAGATTATTGAGAAGCCATGCAGTCAGTGCATGAGGAAGAAGAGTTGCCATTCACTCAGTGCATGAAGTTGTGTTGAAGTCAGACTGAAGCCAGACTGAAGATAAAGAAATCATTTGTCTGAGTTTTCAGTAGATTGAGAAGACCCTGATCAACTGAAGTGATCAGAATATTTGAGAAAGACCAACAAACCTTATCAGAGGCTGTTGAGGATTCTTGAAGACAGATGCCAGGTCATCCTAAGAAGAAGGAGATAAAGCCTGAGCAATATGAGGAGTCTTGATCAACCACAAGTGATCAGAGGAAGAGAGCAAGGTCAGCAGCCTTTATCCCAGACTGCTGAAGATACTTGAAGAACATGAAGTGAAGAAGTGCTGCTCGTGTGACTCGAGAAGCCAGGAAAAGCCCCCTATGAGACTCAGGTTGGAAGAAGTCTTCAGTGGGATTCTGGAGCAGGCCAGTGGGACTCTGGTAACACTGTGGGATGCAGTATAAAGAACCTCCTGTGGGACTCATGAGAAATACAGTGTGACTCTGTATCGACCATTGTAATTTCTAACTGAATTATAATGGAGAAACCATGTTGGGGTCTTTAACCAACATGGCAAGGACGTAGGCCTTTGGAGTCGAACCTTGTAAATCCTTGTGTCATGTGCCTTTACATTTACTGCATTACTCGAGGAAAGGCTGAGAGATACAAGAAGAGTGGATCGAGGCCTTAACAAGCCATAGAGGTTTAATTGATAAAGAATAAATTAGTAAAAAGTTTTAAAGAATCACTGATTCACCCCCTCCCCCTCTCAGTGATCACACTGATCTGGGCACTTCATGTAGAGACCCGAAGCCTGACGTACATGGACATTACATTACTTTTGTGGAATACTTAGTACATAACAAAAACACACACATAAGGATCATAATAGTTTAGTGTCTTTGGAAACTCGGAACGTAATCTACTAATCATGGTGAATGATCTTCAACATCTCCCATAAAGATCTTCCTTTTTTTACCTAAAACCTTTCTTTATATCCTGGGGAAAATAAAACATAAAAGGGTGAGCTCAAATGCTCAGTAAGGGTAAACAAAAGAAATATCAATCACATCATATTCATAAGAACATAACATTTTGGAAATCATAACCTGAAAAAGAGAGCAAATTCCATAACATGGGATAAATCATGGCAGTGAAATGTAATCACAATAATCATAACATAAAACATGAAACTTTGTGGCATTCACACATAATCATAGAGAATCATTTCTTGTTAGTCAAGACTCATTTCCAAGACTATCTTAGTGGACAAAGTCCCTTTCTGAATCGAGTAACCCTCGTTTCAGTCCTGTTTCACTGAACCGGTATAACCTACCATTCCAGCCATGTCTATCTCATGAGATATAAAATCTTTACCCAATGCATTGGAGGGAGATATAGGTCCCACCCATCTCATAATGATACCATTCTTATGTGTGCCACAAAATCATAAATCATACATCATTGCATAACCCATGTAATACAAATGGGAATCTTAACCATCATGACATCATAAAACAAATCATATAAGGCAAATGACTTCATAAAAATAATTCTCTCACAACATAATCAAATCAATGTAATTAAAGGGATAAAAACAGAACCCTTTATTATCTTAGATGGAAAATAATTTTGATAAAACACTTGAACTCCATTCTTGAGGAAAATATCCTTTCTTCTTCAAAAACACTTTTATTTTATTAACATGTCATACAATTATAAACTAAAAGAAGTTGATTAAAAATAAACATGAAAACTTGTAAAGGAAGCTTCTTGGAAATAATTTTTTAAAAATCCATTCATGCCGTATAAGTTAAAAAAACATTCTTCTCGTACTTTTGTGGGAAAAGTCAAAAAGTACCTCGTATGAAAAATGCAAAAAGATTCCTTTCATATCTTTTACTAAAATCTCAACGAAGGGTAAAATTTGATATAAAATATTGTAGAAGGATATAAATATTACATATTGGGGAAACATGGATGTGGATGATAAAATACACCCCAGTAAATACCAAAGTATAAACAATCTCGGATAAAATGAGATCGTGACATTTCCCTTACCTTAGGTCCGATTTGCTTTGTGAGTGTCCGAACCTCCTGTATATGATTTAAATCATGTTACTGACTTATTAAAGAATCATATTCATTGTTATTATATCATATATGGTCCACTTATGACTTTATATTACCCGTTCTTTTGTAAATTCATGTTAAAGTAGCGTTTTGGGTAAAATCGTCTCATTTGTCGTTCGTGTTTTTAACTTGTAATTATTCATATGATTACTTAGATCATGATTACTAAATTCCAGAATATAAAACCAGATTTATATATATATATATTCATAATACAAATATATAATAAATCAGTAAATGGAAAGAAATACACCGTTCATGGAGACGGTAGTCCGTACGTACGCATGAACGCTGTTTTCGTTTCCTTATTGAATTGAATGGAATTAAGTGGATGACATACATATAAATATAAATAATTCCAGTATAATTATTAGGTCATATATTGAATTATTACTTATTATATATACTTTATAATCATTCATTAATGGTTAATCATTGAGAATGAATCTCATCGCGTCGTGGAGACGGTAGTCCGTACGTACGCACGAGCGATGATATCGTTCCCATGATCGTGGAATTGTGTTGAAGTGTATGTATACTATTTCAGTATCAATATCACTTTATAATAATCATATATAGTTAATCATTACACCTTTATACCCATCCAATTAATTTGGTGGCGGAAAATAGATTACACCATGGCGTGGAGACGGTATTCCGTACGTACGCACGCGCGGTGATTTCCTTTTTCCGTATGTGGATAGAAGGTTAATTAGTGTTGTTTCACATTTATAATAACATATCAGTATATAAGAAATACTGATGTTATTACTTTATCATGAAACAACTAAATAAGAAGAAGTTGAAGAAGAAAGAAATTGAAAAAGATCGGTAATGGATATTACCTCTTTTTGACGCGCCTTTTCTTAGCCTCCACTTAAAGAACTAAGGATGGTCTTTGAAGAAGACCAGGACCTCTATGATGATACTAGGGAAGTGGAGAAGGGATTTTGGCAGGGTTTGGCCGAGCTTGAGTGCTCAAATTGGTGTGAGGAGGAGGGGGAGGCGGTTCCCTTTTATAAGGGAGGAGAGGGGCACCTTAGGAATATCTCAAAATATTATTTTATATTAAAGTCAAAATCGGTTTATAATGGTTCTAAAGGGTCTTATTTCAAAGATAAAGTGGGTATGGGTCGAAATCCTATCATACAATAGGATTTAGACAAGTTTAGGGTATTAGTGTAACCTTATCAATTAGATTTAACTCTAAGTTAAATAATTTAACTTTTACCGTGTCTTTTTGTTTTCTTACACTATATGGTTAATACACTTACTATAACATGCCAAACGAACCCCAAATTTTTTATTATTAATATATATATCCTTATCTAAGTCATTTTTCCGAACCTTATATTTTTAGGAATAAAATAACAATTAGTAATATAATATTTGATTTAAAAACTATTTTCTGTCAATTTTGACACTATTTGATATATGATTTTTTTGAAAGTCATAACAGAATTATATGTTCTAACCAAGTTTCTTAAATCAACACTAATATATCATAGTAACCTAGAAAATTATTGGAATTCATAAAAAGTCTCAAATTACATTCATTTGAGCATTTATAACATCAATTATGTTAATATTTCCTTAAAAGGGTAATTACTGCATCATCGTTGTGTCATATATAAATTAATTTATTTAAATTCTAAAAATTATAAATAAAATATCATTATGTAGGAAATCTTTTTAGCTTTCTAATGAATATTTATAGTCGAATTTATCTTATGTATAACCCCATATTAAAATTGTTTTAGTTATTAAACTTTGATTTTAACTATTTTAACTATTCATTAAATAAAATAATATTAAATGTCATAATCTAATCCAAGTTGACCTAAATGGTCATATTATATTCATAAGGTTGTTTTTGGTCGAATTACACTTATCCAATAGAATTAGGACATGTGTTAGGGTAATAGTAATATCATACTTACCCTTAGTTACCCTATTTACTATTAACCGTGGTAAATAAAAGTAAAAAGTTACTATTCACCAAAAATTATTTTCATCTCATTGAACCACATTTTACTTACTGAAATCAACCGTGTCTCTCGGATTTTTGAAATTCCATTCACAGAAGCGGTAAAATTAAGTTTTATGAAAAGTTCAGTTTTTTTTTAACTACCACTTAGTAGTTTCACTATTCATCAAAAATTGATGTTTTTCAGAACAATGTCAAAATTTCATCCTAAGCTATATTTCATATTCCGAATTCAAAAATGAATAATATTTTACAAAATTCATAACATAGAAGTTGCATTAATTAATTTTATAATTAAATCCCGCTGTTAAAACAAATAGCGTGTTTTTAAGAAACAATATCTATCAAAAGATTGACACTTGATTATGTCTGGTTTAAATGTGAAATTACAACCAATGACCAACATTGTGTTAAATTGTAAAAATATATTCTAAATATAATTTAAAACCACTCAAATTAATAATTTATCACTATTAATTATTTCTTTTAAAAAGGTTGTTTTTAATTATAATTTAGTAATTTTCACTATTCATTAGAATATGAAAGTTATCCGAAAAGTACCAAAATTTCACCTTAGGCTAAATTCGATACTCCGAATCCAAAAATGAAGTCCATTTTGAGAGCTAAAATTTCTAAAATTTAAAAATTGGTTATTACTATTCATAACGGCTAAATTTAATAATATTTTAATAGCATATCGTTGTTTCGTGAAACTCAGTATTGCGTACTACCCACGCTATCGAGGAAGGTTGCGATTGCGTGTAATGCAAGGAAAGTCAAGGATGTGTGTTGTGCAAGCTCCTTTTTGTGTTGCGTACAACACAAGACATTAGTGAAATTAAAAAGAATATTTTTCATAAAATCTTGGGCTGTTACATTCTACCCCCCTTAAAATGAATTTCGCCCTCGAAATTCGTCTGGGTTATAAATGGTTTACTATTCAAAAGTTTCTTTAATAGAAACCCACATCGTAAAAAGGAATACCAAAACCAATATTTTAAAACAAAAGTATGAAACTTAACGGTTACCCAAATAAACTAATCACTGGGTTTCCACATAGGTGAAAATATAGATATGGAAGAAAAATCTAACCATCATGTTCTGATGGAGAGTGGTAGAGAACATGGCTATGGAAAATCCAACAATCACAAATCCATAAATTTGTGACGATCTAAGGTACCATCCGATTCATCAGGTATAAGATCACTAGGACAACATTTTTGGTTTTCAAGATCATTTCCCTAAAGTTGAAAATTTGAATTAGAATAAATACTTTCTTTATTTTGGTACAATCTCACTATTGTTCATGCCTTGAACAATTTCCACTTCATCTCTTAAATAAATGAATTTGAATTTGTTATTCGTGAAGTGTTAGCAGATCATGTGATAGAATGACGGGTCATTCCATCTGTCTCAAACAAAAGGTTAGCAAAAATTATATACATAAGTCGATCTATAGTGAGATTAATCACATATGGTTCCTAAAATGGGCTTATACTTCATATATTATACTGCTTAATATAATAAAACTAGTTTCTACTAAACAGGGACTTCCTGTAGGCCAGTGGTAGGCGATAAAGGCCAGTCGCACTTCGGTTGTGGGTTCGATTCCCACAGCCTTGTCTGACGCGATGGGTTGTCGCCCGTTCTGCAGGTTGTCCTTTTTCTAAAACTATATTACTATAACATCCCATCAATAATATCGAAAAAAACTTCTATCCTTAAACAATACTAACTTATTTCCAACATAATCCATTCCAATCTTTAGGCTTATCCATAATACTGCAGTCCATTCTCATAACATAGTGAAAACGATTACCAGAGATTTAATACCATCGTTGATCCCCATATATCATAAGATATGTTTTGTTGGTCACATTCCAAACATTCAAAGGCCTTAATCATGTATTCTCTTGAATACCCATCGAACCTTAGTGTAAATATGAATGCAGTTAAAATTTAACACTTTCTACATACCAAAATCCTCAGAATTCTATATACTCAAACCATGATATCACTTAGTCCTTATATCAATCATGAGCTCATGAATACTGTCAAATATTTAATTTTCTCATTTTCCCTTCATTATGCGCATATCATTCTTTTTCCAAAAATATCTCAATCACTTTCCATGGTTACTGGTACCATAAAATTATTGAAAACCACAATAGACCAATACACAAATATTCCAATACTTTCTGATACAACATTATTTTGGAATCCCATTACATACACACTTAATTATTCCACCACATCGTTATCATATTCAACATCGCCAGTAGTGATCGCATGTGACTTCCCTTTGTCCTTTTCCTTAAGTGGTTGCTCATGTTGATCATCACTAACCCTTGGATTAGGGCATTTATTGGCATAATGTCCCATTTCCTTGCACTTGAAGCATTGAAGTGTTGGTGGTGAGTTCTCTGCAGTGTTTTCTTTATTCACATCATTAGAAACCCTTTTTCCATTACTTCGACACTCAGCTGCTCGATGACCTTCTTTTCCACACTTAAAACATTTTCTAGTCCCTTTAAGACAATCTCCACCATGCTTCTTTCCACACTTTGAGCATAATGAAACATTCATCTTCTTTTCATCATTATTCTGAGATTTCTCCTTGAACTCCATCTTTCGTTTCTTGTCAAAACCATGAGATGGATATGTAACACCAACTTCCATTTCTACCTTGATAGCACAACGCACAATTTCTTCATAGCTAATGAAGTCTCTTATAGCTAATGCCCTTCGAAGACTTGGTTTTAAGCCACTGAAAAATCGATCAACTTTACTTTCAGGTTGGATGATAATGCCAGATGCATACCTTGCAAGTCTTTTAAAATTCGCTTCGTATATACCAACAGATTCATCATCCTTTTGCTTTAGTTCAAGAAACTCCTTCTCCATCTTTGTTCAAAGAATATGAGGGAAGTACTTACTGAAAAACAAGTTCTTGAACTCGTCCCATTCCATGGACTCCATTTCATCTCTTTGCCTCGTATTCTTGATAAGATTCCACCATTGATCAGCTTCACCTTCCAAACGATATACTGCTAAGATGACTTTATCATGCTCAGAACATTGAAGAACTGAAAATATCTTTTCAGTGGTACTGATCCATTGTTCAGCAACAAGTGGATCAGAAGACCCACTGAAAGAAGGTGGACGTTGCCTCATGAAGGACTCAATAGAATATTGTTCCCTTCTCTGCTCATTTGGAAGTCCATAATGATTCATAGCTTGTGTAAGTATAGCAATAAGATTTTGCACTCCATCTCCCATAACATTTTTTTGTTCAGGAGGGCAATCATTGCATTTTCCATTGCATTGATCAACACGGTTCCTTCGGGTTCCAGCCATCGTCTAAAACCCAAAAAGAATAGTGTGAGAGGCAAAAATCATGCTAGGTAAAACAACATAATAAAGGGGGAGTACCTTCAATATCTAACATCTTAGGTTTAATTCTATGATCTTTAGCGTAATTCTAGTACTATAACCTATACGTATACTTAACCTTAGGGACATCCCTAGACATACCTTAGAAATATCTCTAGGGATCTCACTAAAGTTCTCGCATCCTAGTTTCCAAAGGTTGACTAAACCTTTCCTCTGATACCAACTATAGAGACCCGAAGCCTGACGTACATGGACATTACATTACTTTTCCGGAATACTTAGTACATAACAAAAATACACACATAAGGATCGTAATAGTTTAGTGTCTTTGGAAACTCGGAACGTAATCTCCTAATCATGGTGAAAGATCTTCAACATCTCCCATAAAGATCTTCCTTTTTTTTACCTAAAACCTTTCTTTATATCCTGGGAAAAAGAAAACATAAAAGGGTGAGCTCAAATGCTCAGTAAGGGTAAACAAAAGAAATATCAATCACATCATATTCATAAGAACATAACATTTTGGAAATCATAACCTGCAAAAGAGAGAAAATTTCATAACATGGGATAAATCATGGCAGTGAAATGTAATCACAATAATCATAACATAAAACATGAAACTTTGTGGCATTCACACATAATCATAGAGAATCATTTCTTGTTAGTCAAGACTCATTGCCAAGACTATCTTAGTGGACAAAGTCCCTTTCTGAATCGAGTAACCCTCGTTTCAGTCCTGTTTCACTGAACCGGTATAACCTACCATTCCATCCATGTCTATCTCATGAGATATAAAATCTCTACCCAATGCATTGGAGGGAGATATAGGTCCCACCCATCTCATAATGATACCATTCTTATATGTACCACAAAATCATAAATCATACATCATTGCATAACCCATGTAATACAAATGGGAATCTTAAACATCATGACATCATAAAACAAATCATATAAGGCAAATGACTTCATAAAAATAATTCCCTCACAACATAATCAAATCAATGTAATTAAAGGGATAAAAACAGAACCCTTTATTATCTTAGATGGAAAATAATTTTGATAAAACACTTGAACTCCATTCTTGAGGAAAATATCCTTTCTTCTACAAAAACACTTTTATTTTCTTAACATGTCATACAATTATAAACTAAAAGATGTTGATTAAAAATAAACTTGAAAACTTGTAAAGGAAGATTCTTGGAAATAATGTTTTAAAAATCTATTCATGCCGTATAAGTTAAAAAAAACATTCTTCTCGTACTTTTGTCGGAAAAGTCAAAAAGTACCTCGTACGAAAAACGCAAAAAGATTCCTTTCATATCTTTTACTAAAATCTCACCGAAGGGTAAAATTTGATATAAACTATTGTAGAAGGATATAAATATTACATATTGGGGAAACATGGATGTGGATGATAAAATACACCCCAGTAAATACCAAAGTATAAACAATCTCGGATAAAATGAAATCGTGACATTTCCCTTACCTTAGGTCTGATTTGCTTTGTGAGTGTCCGAACCTCCTGTATATGATTTAAATCATGTTATTGACTTATTCCAGAATCATATTCATTGTTATTATATCATATATGGTCCACTTATGACTTTATATTACCCATTATTTTGTAAATTAATGTTAAAGTAGCGTTTTGGGTAAAATCGTCTCATTTGTCGTTCGTGTTTTTAACTTGTAATTATTCATATGATTACTTAGATCATGATTACTTAATTCCAGAATATAAAACATGATTTATATATATATATATTCATAATAAACATATATAATAAATCAGTAAATGGAAAGAAATACACCATTCATGGAGACGGTAGTCCGTACGTACGCATGAACGCTGTTTTCGTTTCCTTATTGAATTGAATGGAATTAAGTGGATGACATAAATATAAATATAAATAATTCCAGTATCATTATTAGGTCATATATTGCATTATTACTTATTATATATACTTTATAATCATTTATGAATGGTTAATCATTGAGAATGAATCTCATCGCGTCGTGGAGACGGTAGTCCGTACGTACGCACGAGCAATAATATCGTTCCCATGGTCGTGGAATTGTGTTGAAGTGTATGTATACTATTTCAGTATCAATATCACTTTATAATAATCATATATAGTTACTCATTACACCTTTATACCCTTCCAATTAATGTGGTGGCGGAAAATAGATTACACCACGGCGTGGAGACGGTATTCCGTACGTACACACGCGCGGTGATTTCCTTTTTCCGTAGGATGGATAGAAGGTTAATTAGAGTTGTTTCGCATTTATAATAACATATCAGTATATAAGAAATACTTATGTTATTACTTTATCATGAAACAACTAAATAAGAAGAAGTTGAAGAAGAAAGAAATTGAAAAAGATCGGTAATAGATATTACCTCTTTTTGACGCGCCTTTTCTTAGCCTCCACTTAAAGAACTAAGGATGGTCTTTGAAGAAGACCAGGACCTCTATGATTATACTAGGGAAGTGGAGAAGGGATTTTGGCAGGGGTTTTCCGAGCTTGAGTGCTCAAATTGGTGTGAGGAGGAGGGGGAGGAGGTGCCCTTTTATAAGGGAGGAGAGGGGCACCTTAGGAATATCTCAAAATATTATTTTATATTAAAGTCAAAATCGGTTTATAATGGTTCCAAAGGGTATTATTTCGAAGCTAAAGTGGGTATGGGTCGAAATACTATCATCCAATAGGATTTGTACAAGTTTAGGGTATTATTTTAACCTTATCAATTAGATTTAACTCTAAGTTAAATAATTTAACTTTTACCGTGTCTTTTTGTTTTCTTACACTATATGGTTAATACACTTACTATAACAGGCCAAACGAACCCCAAATTTTTTATTATTAATATATATATCCTTATCTAACTCATTTGGCCGAACCTTAGATTTTTAGGAATAAAATAACAATTAGTAATATAATATTTGATTTAAAAACTATTTTGTGTCAATTTTGACACTATTTGATATATGATTTTTTTGAAAGTCATAACAGAATTATATGTTCGAAAAAAGTTTCTTAAATCAACACTAATATATCATAGTAACCTAGAAAATTAGTGTAATTCATAAAAAGTCTCAAATTACATTCATTTGAGCATTTATAACATCAATTATGTTAATATTTCCTTAAAAGGGTAATTACTGCATCATCGTTGTGTCATATATAAATTAATTTATTTAAATTCTAAAAATTATAAATAAAATATCATTATGTAGGAAATCCTTTTAGCTTTCTAATTAATTTTTATAGTCGAATTTATCTTATGTATAACTCCATATTAAAAATGTTTTAGTTATTAAACTTTGATTTTAACTATTTTAACTATTCATTAAATAAAATAATATTAAATGTCATAATCTATTCCAAGTGGACCTAAATGGTCATATTATATTCATAAGGTTGTTTTTGGTCGAATTACACTTATCCAATAGAATTAGGACTTGTGTTAGGGTAATAGTAATATCATACTTACCCTTAGATACCCTATTTACTATTAACCGTGGTAAATAAAAGTAAAAAAGTTACTATTCACCAAAAATTATTTTCATCTCATTGAACCACATTTTACTTACTGACATCAACCGTGTCTCTCGTATTTTTGAAATTCCATTCACAGAAGCGGTAAAATTAAGTTTTTTGAAAAGTTCATTTTTTTTAACTACCACTTAGTAGTTTCACTATTCATCAAAAATTGATGTTTTTCAGAACAATGTCAAAATTTCATCCTAAGCTATATTTCATATTCCGAATTCAAAAATGAAGTCTATTTTACCATATTCATAACATAGAAGTTGCATTAATTAATTTTATAATTAAATCCCGCTGTTAAAACAAATAGCGTGTTTTTAAGAAACAATATCTATCAAAAGATTGACACTTGATTATGTCTGGTTTAAATGTGAAATTACAACCAATGACCAACATTGTATTAAATTGTAAAAATATATTCTAAATATACTTTAAAACCACTCAAATTAATAATTTATCACTATTAATTATTTCGATTAAAAAGGTTGTTTTTAATTATAATTTAGTAATTTTCACTATTTATCAGAATATGAAAGTTATCCGAAAAGTACCAAAATTTCACCTTAGGCTAAATTCGATACTCCGAATCCAAAAATGAAGTCCATTTTGAGAGCTAAAATTTCTAAAATTTAAAAATTGGTTATTACTATTCATAACGGCTAAATTTAATAATATTTTAATAGCATATCGTTGTTTTGTGAAACTCAGTATTGCGTACTACACACGCTATCGAGGAAGGTTGCGATTGCGTGTAATGCAAGGAAAGTCAAGGATGCGTGTTGTGCAAGCTCCTTTTTGTGTTGCGTACAACACAAGACATTAGTGAAATTAAAAAGAATATTTTTCATAAAATCTCGGGCTGTTACACTTCAAATATAAAAAATGTTATTTCATAAAATTATAACATTTCATCATATAGAAGGTAATCATTTTATTATGTCACAATGGTTTTAATATTTTCTAATGGAGAATAATAATAAATAAAAATAAACAATTTTTTCAAAATATATATACATTACTCAGAAAACCTTTATTTATTTATATGTTAATCCCTCAGAGGTACGTATTATGCCCAAAAAATTCTTATAAGACAATATGATGGATTACGTGAAGATACATTACCTAGTAATTTTTTATCAATAATGATCTTTGATTTTTTTATTGGAGAGGATTACTGGTGTGATTTTATAAGTGGAGGAGAGGACACACATGCATGTTTTAATAATATTGAGGCATATCAATCACATACAATATAAAACTTGATATATAATGGACCATTACAAAATATTATATCATATATGGTTTTATTATGGTCATCCAATAAGATTAAAAAAAGTTTTCTGGTTATTTTACCCCATATAAAATTAGTTTAAATATTGGTAAATATGTTATAATAATTTCCCATGTTAAATATTTTTACTGGCTTTACTATTTTTTTACCAAAAAATAAGTTTCTTTTTCCAATAATATTTTATTTCATTTAAAATATCAAATAATTTTTTTTAAAATTTAATTCATAGAATTTTGAATAATTTTAATTAATATTAAAACTGTGAATCATGATAAAATGTGTTTTAACAGAAAATATTTTTTCTTATATATTATTTGTTTTGAAAATATTAGCTTAATATAAAAAATTTACATAAATTTATTCATACCTAAAATTATTATAGGTATAATTCATTTAAAATCATTAATCATAACATATGGAAAAAGAAAACAAAATAATGACAATCTTAAATTTTCTATACAGGTACAAACTCACATTTAAAATTACATTTTTGTAGTGAAACTAATGTTGGCATAAGTTTTTGTCGTCATAATCAATGTTTATAAGAATAGAATATGAAAATTCGTAACAATGAAACAATGGATCATAAATCAAGAAATATGGTATAATTATTAAACATATGACATGATTCATATATTTCAACTACCATTTTCCATGTTAAAAAAATCATTGAATAACATAACCATTAAAACCCCATAGAATTTTCTGAAAATATTTTTTGGTAGCATAAAACATTATCTTCATAGATACCTTATATAATAAACTCCATATACCCTTACAAATTTTACAACTAAATAAATTTATTATAATATAACTCTACATAGAACATACTCATTATCTAATGTATTGTGGGGAAATATTAGTCTCACTAGTCATCATGTAAAATTCTTATGAACCATAACAAGAGCATAGTATATAGAGATTGAATTTATTAATAAAAATCAAATAGATAACCATTATTACTGCCATAACATGACAAAGATATATAAAATTATAGGTTCTTTGAAAATATCATTAAAATAATCCTAACTGTTATTGAGAAACAATGATGATGATTTCATTGGAATATATCCCCACTACAGAATAAAAAACAATATTTTATATTCCCATGTTTATAATTATATTTAAACAAACAATATGAATTTTTAGTGAAATATGGTGAAAGCTCCATTAATTATAATATTTTAGAAATATTTATAAAATATTAGCTAGTATATTTTCAATTAAAATAACCATGAATATTTCTAAAGGAATATTCAATACAATTAATGGTCTTAATTTAGGGAAATCCTGTTATTGTTCTTTTATATTATAAATAAAAATATATTTAATAATTTTCTACAGATATTCATAATTTTCCTTTGAGGAGAACATGAAATATGTCATTTATACATTATTTTCTTAATTTTGAAAATTATAATTCAAATAATATAATATAATTACTTTGATATAATTGTGATATATTTTATAATAATATTTTTCCATTTTTTCTGGTGGATGTTTAGTGTCATTTTTCTCTCAAACATAAAATTATTTTTAAAATATTAGTTTATTACATTATACCGCATTAAAAACTATCTTGGACATAGTTTATTATTGTTATTATTAATTATTGGGTTTAATATTTGAATATGATTTTTTTGGAAAACAACATCATAAAAAGGGTTAATAAAACACAATTTTTAATAGATGAAAAAGTTATTATGAATTTCATCTAGAACAAATCATATATAGGATCCCAAATAGATTTAATTTAATTCAATGTGAAAACATTGACATATAGGGAAACATTATACCAATATAATGATGGATAGTGATAGAGAACAATAGTATACATTCCAAAAGGGTAATTCAATCCTCAATGAATTATTCTTCAGAAAAACCAATAAAATTTCAAATTACCTTATGAAATAATATCTTATGTTAGTAAAAATAAAATTTATTCCATTTCATGTGGGATAAACCGTAAAAGTTTTATATACTTATTATACCCAAAACACTAATGAAACCTTACATGAAAAAACAATAATCCTCAATGTTATCTCAATCAGTATCATATTATAACTTTAAGATCATGAAACATACACACCCAAACACAATGATAAAAACATAATAATTAAATTTATTGCTTTATTACTAATGAACATAGAAAAAAATTTCTACCCCAAACATATAACATAAAACTAAAATATTGGATCAGTTATATACTTAAATACATTTTCGGTTCAGAGTTATTATGAATTATGATAAAATCATATAGAACAATATCCATGATTTCAAAAAATCCTTATTAATAAAAATATTTAATTCAATATGTATTCAGTATCTACCAAAAAATTCTTCACACATAAACCAATGATAGAAAAAATTATTCAATATCATTCATCATATAAATGTGAAATTTGAAACAAATGAAGGTTTTGATCAATTTGATAGAATTAGTAAACATAAAAATTACTAATTGATTGTTAGAAGTGGGAATAATTTGACCATTAGGGTTTTATTACATAATAAATGTGTATGACCATAACATATTGGTATTCAAGACTATATAATAATGATTTATAAATCACAAAACATGTCATTAATCTTAAATATAATAAAATATTCATAGAATTCAATATTTTTGATATATAAAAAATACTTGAACAATTAATCAATTAGAATATAATTGAAAACATTTAAAAATGTGTCGGAAACATAAACTAGTATCATCATATAATAATAAAAAGAAGTCTTATAAATGGAATAAACTACTAGTTAAACTAGAATACGGTTATACTGAAAACATAATCATTTCATAATTCATTAGAGATATATATTGAGATCACCCTTCATAAAATCCAATTTCAATAAACCATTATAATATTAATGTATATAATGTAATAATTTATTCCTCAACCCATTCACTACAAGAAAATGGATCTATATTCATGAATATATACCCTCAGTTTAAAGAAAACTATGTTTATAGATTTTATGTTTTGACCTATACCAACGATTTTGATAAAACCTTGGGAATACTAACCCTGATTTTATGTTTTTATAAGGATCATCGTCTTGATTTTTCATTTCCCCTCCATTTTCTCCCCTAATTTATATACACTTCACCCTCCCCTCCCGGAACTGACCTTGACCTCCTGCCCCCACCTCTGCCTTTAACCCCGGCCTCCCTACCTTCACCTTCATTCCTCTACAGCCACCTACACCTTCACCTCTCAGACCTCGACTGCACCTCTCGTCCCTCTCATTTACCTCTCTTCCCATGCCTCAGCCTATATGGACACCTCCTCCTCTGTCTCCTACCACCAATGGTCACCCCCACCTCCACCTCCTCCCAGTAATGGTTGTGGTCACCTCTACCTCATAGACCTTGCCTCTACCGTTACGGTAGACTACACCTCTACCCCCTCCCTACTATGGACACCTCCTCCTCTCCATCATTATATCTAGTTAATAAGGATCCCTATGTATGGATTCATCCATCTTCTCCATGTATTTTTTGTGTTATTCTGTTATAGGTTGGTGTTTTAAGGTTATATTCTCTATTATCTTCTACTTAATCTCATGCCTTTTCAACAAATTAATATGTATATTTTTTCAGAAACATAGGGGTAGGATTTTATAAATTTATCTTGGTTATTGGTTTTAGGGTGTGTTTATTATTTTAATAGTCTTATTCTTCTCATATATAATGCATATATATCACCACTTTTCATATGGAGGTGTTTTTTCTCCATTCATGAATCTTTATAGTTTAAAACATGATATGCTTGGAATTTAAAATATAAGTATTTAATGGATTGTTACCTTTAGTATCTTTTTAAATATTTATCTTAAAAAATCTATTAACATGGGATCTCGTTGATTCAATGATAGTTTTTTTGATATTTTGTTTTATTTTTTTAAATTTTATATACAAATTTTCTATTTTATTAAATTCCATTTTTTCTAAATAAAAATATTTTCTTAACCCATGATGGGAGTTTTGGTTTCTAAAAAATTACTAAATTTCTATCATTATAACCATGTTTTTGTTAATTTTTATTAATTAGTTCCCTTTTGATTCATGAATGTTTATAAAAATTTCTTTTAAAATTATATTTTACAATTTTTGTTTTAAATTTTATTTCAGTATCATATTAAATATTACAAAAGATTTTATATAAAAATATTTTTAATTATATTTTATAATAATCGTGCCAATGCTTTAAATTATGTTGGTTTAGATTTTTTTTTTAATTTGGTACTTTCAAATAGTTAACAAGTTCTTGTTGGGACTTTATATAAGTGTTTGGGATCATACCATGATTTTTTATTTTTTGTGTTTGATGTTTGAATGAAACATGGATTATCATATATTTTCTACCTCATATAAGAGGTTAGTTGGGTTATTATATGTTTCTAATTCATCATGTAATTTATCTGGTATTTTTTATTCTCATAACTACAATGTTCATTAGGGGAACTGTGGAACATGGATTAGGAAAAGTAGAACAAAATATGTTATTTCTACTTGTATTCTATGTGTCTCAAACTAGTTCCAAAGTATAAATTGTAACTCCATCGTACTAGTGATGTTCTTATATCTCCATCATGTTAGTGGGTGGTGTTTACCATTATCGTGAAGTAATTTCACTTTGTAACCACCACCTCATTTTCTTATATCCACTCTCATGATGTTATCTAATTTTAGTTATTTGTTTTATTTATTACTCTTTATATACATTGGGTTCATTCCTTTTATTTACAGAATGATGTCACTATATTTTTTGTATATTTTCTCTCTATTACTTATTGTTTTTATAATATATTATTTAAATATCATTTAATTAGTATAAATTCATTTTGAAATGTGTGTTAACCAAGCTATGAAATGTTTTGGAAGCAAATTATTCCAAAAGTTTTTTTATCATATAGCTAATATTCTTTATTTTTCAATGGAATTTTAATGTTTTTCATAAAAAATGACCTAATTGGGTTTCTCTAGTAAATTAGTGTCCTATCATAAATATTTTAGTTTTATCACAGAATTTAAATTTTAAATTTTAATTAGGTGTTTTGGTTTATTAACTAATAAAATGGCTCTAATTTCTAAATTTTTTTTCAAACTAGTGTAAAAGTGTTTTATGATTAATAATTATGTATGGGGTATATTGAGGAAACCTCTTGAGAATTTTAATGGTCATTTATATTTAAATTTTAGGTTCTTCTCATATCCCATATGCATTCCCATTTTCATACACATTTCTACTAGAAACACTAGTATAGGTATAGTGTGGAGGAATGATTGTGTCCATGGGTTATGTAGAAAAAAATCATTTTGTTTCCAGCCCCATTTTGATTATTCTTTATTGTGTATGTATAAGTAACTTTTTCCTTCTAATATCTCAAGACCACCCTATTATTTTTATCATCCCTTTTATATTAAATTTTTTATAAATTTTTATAGATATGGTTGCTACTTGTTTTTTTATGATTCATATATTGAAACTATTTATTTTTCTTGAATGAGCGTTAAAATTATAGAAGGGTTTTTCTAGATTCTCATCGTATTTATATACATTATTTTATTATGTTAATTAGATGAACAGTTACTACAAGATTATATTCAATAAATTAGTGCTTTTCTATGAACCAAGGTGATCAAGAACATGATTCAGATTATATCACGGGTAGGATTAGGTGCTAGTTTGAATGGTGTCCTCGGTTGGTTCATGATGGATATCATTTGTGTCCATCAGTGTGATATATATTTACTATATTTCTTATATTTAAGATAAGTTTTGTATTTTAAAAAAATTGTCATTATATACATTATCATAGAACAATTCTACTATTTTCCAATAATATATGTTGACAGATTTGACCTAGAACATGCTTATTTTTATAATGTAAGAATTTTTATTGTTTTATATAGATAATTTTTTGGGTTTTTCTTTAGGCCGATTCGCGATGTTTAGGGATGTATGGTATGATTACCATTTATAATAAAATTATTCCATGCATAAAGAAAAAACCAAATCAAACTTATATATCTCCAAATAGAACTAACATGCATTAATCCATGTTATCCCAACACGAACCGAGTAGAACCAAACATTATTGAATTGAATCAAATCGAATCAATGTATCCTGATCCATAATTTTTTGAATAGAACTAAATGAAAAATTGATTTATTCGTTTTCAAAAACCCATTCAAAAACTAAACGAACCTTAATAGAATAAATGTAAATCATATTAACCAAAATATATTTTAATGATCAAAATATATAATATTAAATTCAAATAGAAAAAACTGAATGAAAAAAATTTGACCAAGTAAAAATTATCTAACATGATGTAATCTGATATTTAAAATGATTAATCAAATTTGAAAAAAAAATAATGAAATCAAACCATTATGAAAACAATTGACATGAACTAACCCCAACTAATCCAAATTAATATTAAACAAATTCAATCATATTGAGATGATTAGAACAAAAATAATTGAAATTGTCCAAGATAATATAGATATAATGAAAATTGTCCCAATCATACTTGTATCAATCAATATCAAACTAAGTTATACTTGAAACAAAATGATTATATACCATTAATAGGAAGCATAATTATTAATTAATAGCAATCTACTGTTTAACAATATCATTTTGATACACTGATAAGTTTCCCCCTTTATTACTGCAACATTATTGGTCACATGGGGCGTTTTGGTTCTTATATGTTGGGTGGTGACTTGTTTAATCATAGATGATAGATATGTTGTATTTTAGATTTTATTGTATTTTATTTATTGAATAGTCCACTTAGTCCTTTTAGAACTTTCTATTGATGGAGGTACTTGTATTCTATGAAGGGTTCTATAAGGGGATTGGAGGTGGATACACAGTTTTCATTGTAGTGGATGGATTTTGGGGTAGCTGAGGGATTAATAGTCTGTTTTATTTTTTCTTATTTTACTATTTTAATTCTATTTATTTTATTTTCATTCGGCATAGACATATAACATATGGATGGGTTATGCCAAAATTGTATTTTTTTTCCACGATTTTTTGGATTAATTTTATGTGGTTGAAATTGTTTCTAAGTGGTGATTCTAAAATAGGATCTCTTGAGAGATTCCAAATTAAAACTAACCCTAAATGATCAAACCAAAAACCAAATTCCTGGGTCTAAACCACTACACCTATCAAACATTCATTAATTTTAATCGGAATGATCAACCCATCTTAAAGACATAGATAACCACATGGTCCCCCATGTTTTCGGATTCCCCTCTTAATAATTTCTTCATTATAGTGTGATTAAAAGGAGACTCATGTGTTACATTTTCCACATTTGTTCTATGACACTAGAAAATTAAATCATATTGAATAAATCAATCCACCTTAATAAATGGTAGATCATCCAACAATATTTGGGGATGCCCCAAGAATGTACTTATTCCTCAAATTTGTATCCATATTTGAGTAATTAAGTTCCTCATATTTAAAGGATTAATAAAGAGGATCACAAACATGAATTATATGAATTTAGAGCTTTAGACTGACATATTCACCAGTTTCTCCTCACCCAATTCTATGTAATCATCCACCATCTATATTTTATCTCAGTAGATCAGGTAAAAATTAAAAAACATAAGTCACTCACTATCCACATATATAATATCCACTTTATGTGGTTGTGAAGATTCCCATCAATAAATCCAAAATCATTACGCATCAACTCACTGGTTGTTTTAATTATTAAACAAGTAATTAGTATGTCATAAATTTTAAATAGATGTCTAAGGAAACACCCTTAATGAAAAATATTCTTGTAGAATAAATGTTAATAATTCCCAAGAAAAAAAATCTATCTCCATCATTAAATCATTGAAATTTTTATTCCACTATTTTTTAACATTTCTTGAACCATAATTTCTATAGGTGATCCTATACACATCATCCGAGTTATAGTGACACAAGAAACTGAATGGTTACTCCATGTAAATTTCTTCATTTCGGTAACCATGAAGAAATGTTTTCCCCATCCAACAACTCAATATGATGTCCCTTCAATGCAACCGTACTAAATAATTTTTTTAATAGTCTTATGTTTAATGAATTTAGAAATTAACTCTTAGAAATATTCATCTTCTATCGGTTGAATATATATTACAATGAGATATTTTTTGAACATTTATTTATTTTATATTTATTCTTGGATATGATGAAACCATTTTTCTTATATTTCATTCTTTCAATGTAGGTCTCTCATTCAGATGCATTAATTCAGACACAAAAAGGGAATTTATTTCATCTATCATAGTTAACACCCACTAATTTTAGTTTTCATAAAATTGTGAATTTTTTGGGCATTCCATCATCAATTAAAATAAAATAGTGAAAAATAAATTTTGAACCAATACACTTATTTTCACCATTATGTAGTTTTAAAAAATATATTATATAGTTTTGGTCCTCTCTATAGTAAAATTTTCAGGTCTTATACACCAAATATTTTTATTATGATTCCATGCCCCTTGATAAATATCATAATTTGTACCTCAAAACCCTATTTCATTTCCCCCCTTATAGTTATTACTCCATATATATTGGTTTGTCATGTATAATGTGGTCTATAGATCTTTAGGGACATCAATAATATCATGATTCTTATCTAGGTAAATCATATCTTTCTATGTCACATTTCAATCAACAAAATTTTTTACTTTGATCTAGTCAATTCATAATATCTCATCATAATATTTTAAATTTGGATTTATAAATTCCAATGACCTTATGAGAGTTGTTTTCATAGAGTCAAAATAAAAATTCTTTGACACTATATTAAGAAATGTAACTTGATCAAAATATAAACTACATTAGGAATAACTCTTTAGAATAATTATATACATAGGTAAATTCTCTAAAAATATTAATGTGGATTATGTAAATCATCTTTCTAGAGAAATAGTTCAGATAATTTGACTAGCCAATTTAGGATGAGAGAATATTATAGATTATGTAAGTCTCATTCTTCACTTCATCAACCCATAACAACTTATAGACCCCTGATTAAATCCTAATTCATTAATTATTCTCTTCTAGTATCTAGTTCACCATTTCTACAATTCTATCATCTTAAAGTGTCCATATAATGACTATTTCAAAAATAACCCATTGTCTCTAGTATATATTTTATTACCATTTTCAAGATACTCCCAAATATTTTCTAAACATAAGATTATTCTATTGAATTTGACCTTTTTTTTCTATGACTTCCCTTTACTATATGATGAATTCAATAATGTCATAATTTTTCCTGGTGAATTCCACCCAACCTTTTCACGTGGTATCATTAATAAAGACAACATAAAAGAGTGATCCTCCATGATAATGTATCAGATATATCCCAAATAATTTTTTTCAATCATATCTTACAAATCATTATTTTATGAACTATGCTGGTCTATATATCTTGTATTCATGTATCATGATCTGATTTGGATGATGTTTGTGTTGTATTCTTCTATCATGTAATGCATGTAGTACTGTTGGTATTTCTCTGTACTAATGCCTCAATAGGCCACTATTTATAGAACTATGGGTATAAAATATACCCACGGTTTTTGGAGCTATACCCATAGCTCCGAACTGTGGGTGTATGTGATTTTTCTAGTACTAATTATATAACCATTGTTCCATTAATAAAATTATTTACATGGGGAATGGAACTAGGATCCATGATAATCTCTTGAAAATAATAATAATAACAGAATAAAAATAATAAGGATGTTATAAAAAATCATATCTGAATTGGAAAATAAGAATTAAACAAGGATATTTCAATGACTAAAAAATAAATTTAGATTATCATTAATAAAATTAATTTTAAAAGGGGTTAAATATTATTTTATTTTGAAAATATTTTAAAAAATAATTAATATAGGGAAAAAGAATTAAGTTTGAAATAAGGATAGATCCTTATAATGGAATATTAAAATAAAATAATGGATATTTTTCTATGAAAAAATATTCATATAATAAATATTAGAAAAAAATTTATTCTAGAAAAAATTAAGGAGAGTCTAGTGCGAGGCATGTGAAAAACATTAAGAAATTTCTTTTAAAAGAATATAAATAATTTTATATGATTATGGAAAATTGATTAATGAATTAATTTATATTTGAAAAATTACATATTAAAAATAAAATTCACAATTTTCATAAATTTTTTGGTGTAAATTTATTATACACATTAAAACGACATCCTTAAATAAATAAATTTTGGATTTTAAAACCAAAGATTGTTTGGAAGAATAAACAAAATAGAGAATATAAACCACTATGTTCATGAATATTTCCAAGGTATTATATTTAAGGATTGAATATATATAGATAATATATAAATATATGAATATCAATCAAAAAGTTTCTAAAGTATTGATGTTTGATAGGAGAATTCCATATAACATGTGTACTCCAAGAAAAAAAAATGCCATTGTATGAGGGAACATGGAATAATTATTAAATATTGATATTTTGTTTTGAAATAATATGTATAAAATATTATTAGTCAATTAATTACACTATATAAAGTAAATCATGTTTCATAACATGAATTCTCCCTCAATGAATTGAAATTGATACAATGAGAAATTTAGCAACCACAATACTAATAAAATAATTTTCTTTAATTTTAAACTCTCTTATTAATGTTTGAAAAGATTTATGTATCAAATAATAAATAATATGATATATTTATATCATTAAATAAGTACATACATGTTTTTAAAATCATTAATAAAGTGTTTTTTAGACACATAATTTTTTTATAAAATTTTATAACTAATAAAGGTGTATAAAATAAACATTACCATGAAAAATATAATCAATAATTAATATTATGATTCTTTAATATTAGATTATTATTTTAGGATAACTTAATTAATTTTACAAAGTGTCATAAAATCAGTTATAATTTTTAAATCAGTATTTTGTAAATAAATAAAGGTTTTAATTAAAAATTATATTTCCCATATTTAGAAAAAAATTCATAAAATGGAGTTTATATTTTAATTATACACCTATAAAAATGGTTAGACTGATATTTTTTTGTATTTTTTATAAAATAATTTAATTTTTTGAATAGTAAGACATTAATTTATAGTATATATACTCATCCAAAGATATTTATATTTTTCAATTTCATTTTAATCACTATTGAAAGAAAATTACTCATGTACAACAAATTCTTGTCACACCAAAAGACCAAAAAATTATCCTTATGAATGATCCCAATGAGAGGATGTTCAATCGGTAAATTCCTCTTTAATTTTATTTTCAATTACTTTTCAATTTAATTTATATTATAATTATTTCCTCTCATCACCTCATATAAGTGATATGATAACTCTGTTATTATAAATATAATGTAATATCATTATTTTAATGGAGTCCACAAGATAAAACATCTCATCTTCTCCTCTTATTCTACAAATATGAAAACATTATATGTATTGTGTCGATTTACCATAATCATGGATGATGTGTTTTCATGTTATTTTACTATCTTCAAGGTTGGTCATAAAACTATTTATTATTTTTAAATTTTACTTTATTATTCATATTTTTTTAGATAATGTTTTTGATTCAATATATAAACATAGTACTATAAAAATATATACATTCTTGATGGGCGTAAAAAATGTGAAAATAAATTAAATAATTTAAATTAATATTTCATCTAATTAATAATCATCATATAAAAAAACAAAATTATATATGGTATCATTTAAAAGTCTGGAAACTTATTAATATCATTTCATTCAACTCCATGTGTTTTCTTCCATTCAACAAGGAAACTCATAATGAACCAACTATGAAAATCATAAAATAAATGCACCTAAAATATTAATCAACCAAAATATTATCAATAAATAGGTAGAAAGATGTTGTAAGAAGATCATATGAGGGATTAAAAATATTAAAATATTATTTTAATAAATTAATAACACTATTAAACCATTATATATCTTTTTGAATACATTTTAATGGAGTCTAACCCATGGTAAATTATATTTTATTAAAAGTGAACATTTAATTTTCATTTTTTACAAAATTAAAAAGGAATATTTTTATGAAGTAAGTATTCTTGTTTTATGATTATTATCTTGTTATTGGGAATTTTTATGATAAAGGTTGGTAACTATATATCTCTCTCATTCATTAGGTTTTTTATGTTGGATGTTGACCGCAATGGTTATTCCTAGTTAAATATAATGGTTACACAATATTGTAGCTGAGATGGTTACATCATAAGGTAGTCATGTGGTTTATATTTAAGGTAGCCACGAGGGTTAAAAATCATATGGTCATCATGAGTGTAGCAATATTAACTACGTAATTCCCCAAGTTACAATTATTGTTTTATTTATCTTTTCTTTGTTTTATAAAATCTCTTGTATTCACAAAGAAAGTATATGATAAATTACGAGGATAAGTATGTCTTTGACAGAATAATTTCAAATTTGTATAAGTATTCATCAACTAATATTTTCATTCATTTTAAATACCTTATGAAGATTTCTATTCTCATTCCATGTTTCTAAATGTTTTTATAAGGTTTGAGGATGGGTAAGAGATAAGAATAGCTAGTATAAATGTTTTGATAAAATTTCATGAAAGGATTTCATATTTTATTAAAAATTATTGTATTATATAAAAAGGGATTATGTTTTAGTAGTGTCAAATTTTTATTCTTGTGGGTATATAGGTATGCATTATTTCCTTGTTCACTAAAAATTTAAACTGGAAATATCTTTGGGGATGTAAGAAATAAAATTCTATAATAATTATGTAGATTATGTAATGTTTATGTCCATGTACATATACATGGTATAGGAGATATTTTTTCATAATTTTTGGGGTTATGAATATGTTAATTAAATAACATTTTCATGTTATGGTTTTGTTAAAATGACAATGAATTTAACAATTACCATGTTCCATCATCTATGATATGCCTATTCAGAATGGTTTTTTATAGAAGAAACACTGAAGATGAAGTAAGAATGGACAAAGATGATGATGTCCATCGAAATATCCAAACTATAATAGTTCATATTGGAACCTAGAAGTATGTGATGGTAAGGGATTTGTTGATGGAGGATATAAATTGTCGTGGCACCCATGTAGAAGAATATATAAATCTATCATAAAAGAACATGAATAATGTAGAACAACTTATATGTAAGCACACTTCATTCAATGGATATTCTGAATTGGTGATGGTGAATGTATTAAATAGTGTCATTGATATGATATTTATGGTCATGGTGTGTTAAAATAATAAAAAGGGTCGTGTTTTGATTTATCATTTTGAAGGTGAAGCTGACTAATAGTGGTAAATGTTCAAGACTATGATGGATAGATAGGTTATTGATTCCTTAGAATGGGATTCATTTATAAATCTATTCTTTTAAAAAAAATACTAATGTGGTTCAACAAAGGATGGAAAAGAAATTACTAATTATTGAAAAAAAGTTGTCAGAATTAGTGTTCATGTATGAATCAAAAATTACTCGATTATCATGGAAAGATCAAAATCATATTTGGGATGTTGATAGTAAAATCAATTGTTTTTACAAAGGACTTAAGACAGAATACAAAGAGGATTTGGCCTCCCACAAATTAAAATGTTATGAGAAACTCGTCTCATCTGATCAGAGGGTAGAAATAGAGTTTTTTTATTATCAAATGTACATATACAGAAAGAAACATAAACATCCAAATGTTATGAAATGGGTTAAATTAAATAAAATAAATCTGAAGGTAAGAATATCGTGTTTCATGTTTTTTTGGAAGTGTGCTAGAAAGTAACGTGGGGAATGAACATAAAAATATAGGATGGTTTTTAGATGTATCGTGATTGAAAATATGTCTTAACATTGAAATGAAAATGATCATATGTTTAATATTTTTATGCCCATTGTAAAGTGTTTTAAAAGTGGTGAGATGAGGCATTACAAAATTATCTACCCCAAGAAAGATCATAATGATAGAAAGTAGCTTGATTATAAGTATAAATGTATAGTCAATTTTATTGTAACTACATTAGTAAATATTACTCCATTCAATGATATCGTATCGGGTCCATTATATGTTTACTCATATTTTTTAATTATTTATTGGATATGGGCTCTACAAATTATATTATTTTTTAGAAAATTTCTAGTAAACTAGATATGTAACCTCATGAAATTAAACCAGAACATAAGGAAAAAAGGGAGATATTTTAAAAAAAATTAATTATAAGAATATTCATGTTATTATCAGTTGATTTACATTGCCAGAAAACCCTGGTGTTTTTTATTTATTGAAGTATGATGTTATTCTGGGAATTGATTGCCTTTCTGTTTATCATGTTAATATTGATCGTAGAGCGGAAAAAGTTTATTATCAAAGTGGGACAAACATTGTAGGAATGAATGAACCCATAACATTGATAACATATCCTGAACCTGAGAAACAATTAATACAATGAAATGAAACTTACATTTGACATATTATTGAATTCAAGGGAACTATTAAGATGAATTATCTCATAATTAATAATAAATACTTAGATGTTTTCCCTGATGAGGTGTTTGGTGTTATACCTAACTAGGAATTTAAATTTAATATTTCCTTAGTTTTGCATACTAATCTAATTTTAAAACCCCCATATCAAAATGTCTAAACTATAACATCATGAATTGAAAAATTAGTTTAATTTTTTTCTTGATAAATGGTATATTTGTCCAATCACTTAACCATGGGTTATCTTATATTATTTAAAAAAATATATGGATCAGTTTGATTTATTATAGATTATATGTTTTTTAATTGCATTACTATTAGTAATATGTATCCACTACCTCATATCGACGACATAATTGAGGAGATCCCAGTAGCATAATATTCTTCCATGATTGAAATGACATCTAGTTACCATCATTTAATGGTGAAGGAGGATGTATTTCAAAAATTAGAGTCCCAAACTAGATATTGGGATTCTGATTTTGTTGTTATTCCATTTTTATTGAAAAATTACCAAGCTGTATTTATAGATCATAAGAATAGATTTTTCAGGACATTTTTTTATATGTGATTTGTTTTTTAGTGATGACATTTTAGTTCATTCAAAACATTATAAGTTCCAAAGAAAACATCTACAAATTGATCTAAAAATATTTAAGGAATATAATTTGTATGAGAAATTATGAAAATATGATTTTTGGTCGAAATATGTTTATTTTAAGTGGGAACATGGTAAATAAGGATGTAATAAAATTTAATCCCATAAAAACGTGTTTAATGATTGTCCAAGACCAAAAAATGTTATAGATATTCATATATTTCATTGATTAGTATGTTATTTCTGATTGTTTGTTAAAAAAATTCATGGCTATCTAGATTACTAACAATGTTAAAATGAAAAGGGTTTAAATTTAGTTTGACAAAAGGCTATGATGTATTTTTACAGAAATGGAAAATAATATTGATGAATTCCTTAGTTTTGGATCTTCTTTGAAAAAAAGGATAGTTTATCATCTACAATGATTATTCATTTTAGGTACTTAATTGAGATGTTATTTAGAATGATCATATAATTTCATCTACACCATGAATGATGAAAACATGTGAGATAAAATTCCCCACACATGATATAGAATGATAATTTATGGTATTATATTTAATTTCTTTGATACATTGTATATATGGATCCAATTGTGAAATATATATATACCATAAAATATTAAATAAAATATTTACACATATGTAATTATTTTTGAGGTAGGTAGAATTTCTAGAACTATTATTGTATTTTTATTACATGATAAATTATAATTTCAGAAAAGAAATCAGTTTTGGGGATTCCATTACATTAAAAAATAATGGATCATTTAGCATATTACATTTGGAACATCCCCATTGCCTTATGATTTGAATATTTTTTTTCTTGGAAGTTATTGGTTTAGGATATGCGTCTGTTTTTTTAGGATTCAATTCATTCATCTCTCATTGAAAAAATTAATAAATCATAGAAAAAAAATATCAAGAGTTACAAAAAATGAATATATTTTATTAAACGTATGTTTCCTGAATTATAGGTTTATAAATATTGTGCATTGATATTTTTAAAGTGATTATGTGTTCCTTCTGATTTTCTATTGAAGAAATAATTTTTACCTGATTCTCATATTTCTTAGTTTTTATTTCATCCTACTAGTAATAAGATATATAGAAACCTTTGAGGGTATTACTATTTGATAGAATGAAAAGATATTTTGTTGATTTTTCAATAAAATGTTTGAGTTTTATATAGGTTAAAGTAGATAAAAACAACCAAAGGGTATTTTTCAGCCTTTTCTAGTGATATAGAGAAAATGGGAAAATAAATACATGTACTCAGTGGTAGGACTACCAAATGCATCTCAAGGTAACAATGTGATATTTTACATTGGATAAATAAATATGAATATTTTCATCCTACTAGAGACATGTTTTCTCTAGTTCATCGTTCTTGACTATACCTCAAAGAGATTATCAAGTTTCATATGATTCCTCTTCCCATTATTTTTGAATTTTATCCTAAGTCCACTTATAAAATTTGTAAAAGACTTCAGAAGTCATTGAGAGTTAAATTTAATTTCAACACAGCCTTTTATCCTCAATCTAATGGATAGATTCAGTGAAAAATTCAGAAATAGAAAGACATGTTATGTGATTCTTCAATATATTACTACAAATGATGGGATAAACATATTTGTATATTTGAGTTTTCAAAATATAGAAATTTTTATTTTGTATACATATGTAACCCCTATTGGAATTACTTATAAAGTAGTCATGAACTCCATCATTTTTGGATGAATTTGGGGAAAGGATGTTGATGAGAATATAATTAGTAGAGGATGTAAGTGATAAAGTTAATATGATTTAGTAACACATCAATAAATCTTAGAGAAGCTATAAAATTTATTTAGACAACATGAAGAAAATATTTTCATTTAAGGTCGGTGATTGTAATATCATTAAAATAACTCCTTCGAAATGTGTTATTCATTTTGGTAAGAAACCAAAACAATGTACACGGTTTATTGGACATTATAAAATCCTTGAGAAAGCTAGACCAGTAGCAAACCGAGTAGCTTTTACTCCAAGTTTATATCAGGTACACAATGATTTCCATGTTTTTATGTTATGAAATTATGTTCTAGGATCATCTCGTATTTTTTGTGAAAATTTATTTCTGTTTTAAAATATCTTCTCATACGATCTAAATCATGTTTAGTTTATTGATCACAGATATTATTTATTATGGAATAAGGTACTTCATCGTGTAATTGTTTTTTGAGAAACCACTTTTTTGAAGATGAACATGGGAATATAAAAATTAAATTATGAAAATTTATCATCAGTTTTTTAAAAAGGGAATAAAAACATTGAGGAAGTATTTTTCAGAAGGGGGAAAGAATATAACAACATTGGTACTTATGAAATAATCTATTAATAAATGGTATTTATATAAATTTTGTTTTTTATGAAAATTTAATTGTATCATCTCCTTAGAATGTTTAAATAAAATTTATGAATCTTATAAATAAGAATATGATATATTTAGATTATGTAATTGGTAAATAAATGTTTTGAAAATGATAAATTATTTATAGGTATGTTTGTGAATTTTTTTTATTTATTATGATATAAATAATATATTTATTTAATATAAAACTTATCATCATAAAATAGATTCATAATTCAAAACTTTATTATCTTATTATTATTATAATATTTCAAGATACATTATGTAATTTTTCAATGTTTAATAAAATTAGTATTGATTATAAAATCAGTATTTTCTAAATAAATAATGAATTTAGTTAAAAATTAAATTTCTCATATTTGTAAATTTTTTATAAAATGGATTTCCTTTTTATATTATTTTCATGAATAAATGATTCGGTATAATTTTTGTGATTTTTCTAAAATACATGAATTTTTTGAGAGTAGTAAAATATGGTAAAATAAATTATACATACATTATAAGACAAATACACTATTCCATGATGCATTCATAATGTAATCACCATAGTCTCTAACTCAGATTCATTATTTTAAAAAAAAATTAATAATTATGAATATATTTATAGTCTTGAGCCAAAATAATATAATAATGAATAAAATATTTTAAAAAACCCCTCTCATCTTCTATAAATACAACCCTTCTTCAAATATTCTCCTCATATATCCATGTAATTATAGATTTTTTAATTTAAGACCAATAACCTTTCAAAGCCTCTTCCCAGGTGCATGACCTTCTGGTCTTACCAAATGGAAAATATCAACTGCCTTATAGATGTTCTCATGGAAAATATGTTTATGAGGTAAAATACTCATTCATTTTCTATTCAATTTCTTGTTAATTTATTTTATTTTTTATAATTTCCTCACCTCACCTCATCTAAAGGACTTAAAAATGCATACTTTTTATGTGATGTGTGGAATTACTATCTATATAGATAATGTGTTTTTGTTTTCTGTTAAGGACTTCTAAGAAGGTAATAAAACAATTATTATGGTTAAATCATATTTTATTATACATATTTTAAATTATATAATGGTTTGGAACCAATATATTATTATTAGGAAAAATAAAAATATATAAGATTGTGATGGTCCAAAAAAATACCAAAATAAATTAAATAATTTCCAGTAATGATTTACATAATGAATCATCCTAATATTAGAAAAAAAATGATATATAGTATCATTCCAAATTAAGGAAATATATTAATTATATTTCATTACATTTCTGTTTTTTTCTTTTATTATATAAGAAAAAACATAATGAACCCACCGTGGAACAATTAAATAAATGATTTTGAAACAATTAAAATAAGAAAGAAAAATAACTAAATGGGTAGAAACATGTTATAAATAGATCAGATAAGTAGTAAGAAATGTTAATATAGTTATTTAATAAATTAATAACACCATATTAACCACTATACAAGAGTTTTTAAAATGATTAATGGAATTCAAACCCAAGGTAATGATTTTTTTAAAATACACTTTTAATTTTATATTTTTAAACAAATTGAAATGGAATGGTTTTACGATGCATGAATTTAGGTTTTTTATAATGTTCTAATTTATTGGAAATTTTTTAGATGAGGGGTTAGACATATATTTATATATAATGAACATATTTTTTATGTTTATATTAGATGATGATTGTAATGGTTATTCCTTATGTAACTACATTGGTGACACCATAACATCGTTAAAAGGGTTACCATATAAGCTAGTCTTGATGGTAACATTTTATGGATTTTGTGTGGGTTAAAAAACTTATATTATCTTTGAGTGTTAAAATCATAAGAATTAACACCATTTAGATGAATGTTATTAATGTCTTTAATGATTTATAGAAATACATTGTTTTTACAAAGTAAGTATAGGATACATTATGGGTTATAAGTCTGTCTTTGATAAAATGATTTCAAATTTTTAAAAGTATTCATTAAATAATTGTTTACTTCCCTCTTTATGTCCCTTACTGTGATATTTGTGCTCATCCTATGTTCTAAAATGTTTTTCATAAGGTTTAAGTAGTTATAAGATAAAATAAGGAACCAATCTGAATTTTGTGACGTTTTTTCATGAAAACATTTCATGTTTTATTAAAAGAATGTATATTACATAAAAACGGATATTGTTATTAGTGGAACCCACTTTATATTATTGTGTTTTAATACATATAAAATATGTTCTATTTCTATAAAACTCTAAATTGAAAATTTCATTGTGAATGTAATAAATTTAATTCTATAGTAATTTACTAGATAATGTATGGTTTAAGGCAATGTCCTAATAAAAACACTTTCAATGTTTATTTCATTTAAATCAATGTATCATAAATTAATGAATATCAAAGGAACTATAAATAACACTATCAAATATTTACACATGATATATTATGTATCCTCATAATATTAATACAATATAAATAGAAGTAGGTTCATATTAAAATAGATGTTTCAAAGAAAAAGTATTGAGGCAAATAACCCAATCAAAAATCACATTGTTGATGTTAAAAGTTAGAAATTTTTTTAAATATGTGAAATAAATTTAAATCTATACATAAATAAAAAAATTCAAATAATTAATAAAAATTAATTTGTCAAATATTATTTCCACAACATATTAAATGAAATAAAAGTCTATCCTAATGAATGGAAATGGGGTTGAGAAACCTATACCTCATCTCCCATCATTATGCGCCCATTATTTATATCTTATGTATTGAAAATATATTAATTATTTACATACTTAAGATCATTTTATAGTTTCAATTCCTTAACAGAAAAAATTATAATTCCATTTATTTTAGTTGTATATTTAATTACATAATTGGTGAAGCTCACATTTGGTTTATAAAATAATTTTTCATTGTAATTTCATAATAATTGATGTGAATAAAACATGGTCAAATAGATAATTGTTACATCTTCTGTATAACAATACTCATTATGTAACTAATATTTTTATATATTAATTATCAATTTAAAAATATTAAATATATATTATCAAGAATAATTAATAATGTTAAAATCATGAATGTATTGGTTAATTTTTAAAATTGTGCAACATTTCAATTTTTCTGAAAATGTTAGGGAATGTAATTCAACCATAAAAGGTAACTGCGTTAGTTTTTTAGATGTTGGCCCTCCATAAAAATATGAAAGATT
The DNA here is from genome assembly GCA_963277665.1 of Viscum album. Lineage (NCBI taxonomy): Eukaryota > Viridiplantae > Streptophyta > Magnoliopsida > Santalales > Viscaceae > Viscum > Viscum album. The sequence continues at coordinate 605,374,870 of OY728129.1, read as the reverse complement.
AATTTATATTTCAATGGAATTAAATTATTGAATAACACAAATCCATTTACATAAAAAATAAATATATATTTTAGATTATATTATTATTATAACATAATGATTAAAGTGTTTTAAATTATTTAGAAGAATAAATATAACTAAAAAATTCAGTTAAAAGTAATACATCATGTTTAGACAAACATTTTTTTCTTTAACCAATAACCCCTTAATGGTTTGTATTATATAGAAAATAACACCTTTATTATGTGATGAGTGATGATATGTATTTTTTGTTAATTTAATATATGAAATAAATAGATCATGTTGTGTGGAGATGAGATGATAGGGGTTTTCATTTTGAAACCCCACAAAATACTGAAAGACACATTTTATAAAAATAACTTATGAAATAAAAAATATTATTCTTCTCATAAATTCATTAGTAATTTTATCTTGTGACATGTGAAAAATCAGTTTTAAATATGTTTACAAGCAATAATGTTTTTCTTCAAAACATGTGTTACACACATGACTAATTTTTAAATAAAAACAATATACTATTAAAATTATTATTTAAAATTATAATTATCACATATCATTTGGAATGGAATGTATGAATACAATAATAGAACATATGAAAATTTATAGCTTACAAACATTTTGAATCTATATATTTTTTGAAAATAAAATAATACACATTTTGAATTAAAAAAATATTTTTAGAAAATCAGTATTTTTTCTAAAAGATAGTTTAATGATACTTTTTCATATAATTAATTATTTTTTTTTTCCAAATATGTATTTTTTTTAAAATGATAAATTTATTTTTAATTAATAACCCCAACTTTACAATATGGTGATTTTTTAATAATTTTTGGAAATAATTTATTTTTTTATGAAGACTTTTCATTTACAGATTTTATAATATTAATTTATAGTTTGAATTAGTTTTTATTAAATATTATTTAAATAGTATATTCTTTAATAAAATTTATTTCATTTGAATCATTTTAATATTGATTTTTGATATAAAAATATTTCTACTCTTTAAACATGTTTACTTAAAATCCAACATTCTCGTTAAAATAAGGTCTTTCTAATTACATGTGTTTGTATTAAAATTATTTTGACAAACACACTTGGGATTTGTTTTTAATAAATTTTATTTCATATATATTACCATTGGTTATATATTATCTAATTATTATAATTTTATTTTTAGTATTAAAGGTTAAATAACCAATGTATATAAAATGATACATGTTATCGTGGTAAAACAAAAATGAAAAACACTGATTAATCCAAACGAATAAATAATAAGATGAAAAAATTGTATATATTTTTATTTTTTTGATTTTTTTACCCACAAAATATACCATAATATATATTATTGATCTATTTTTGAAGAACATGATTAATGGGAGACCTCTTAATAACAAATACTTTTGGGTATTCATAAGAATGACACTCCTCCTCAACTATAAAAGGCCACTCACTCTCCTCCCTTATTCACACCTTCAAACCAAATTAGGTCAACCATTACAATCCCAAATCACATACCAAATTCCATCCATAAATAATAGAATCATTATCTTTGGAATAATTCTATCATTGGGAGAATTAAGATCAAACCAAAAGAGGATACGAGAAGAAGGGGTAATATTTTTCCAAAGAAGGTCTTTATTTTACATCTTTCCCCGCAATGATTTAATTATTAATAATTGATGATAATATAAAAACCTATATATATACACAAAATAGAATATTATTAAAAAATTAATGAAAAACTATATCCACTTCTATTAAATGTGATAATAAATAATTGTTCGTGTGTATGGAGGACTACCACCACATGAACTAAGGTAATTTATTTTCCATTATCTCCTCACACAAATCGTTATTATGGCTGATATAATGTACATATAATATATTTATAAAAATATTATACATATTTATTTATTATATCATATATATTCCACCTTATGTTTCATTATGTAGGAAACCTAATAACGTCGCTCGTGTGTACGACGAACTACTGCATCACATAGCAATGTGATTCATATTTCACAACTAAAATACATAGAATATTTTAAGGAATAATTTTAATGATTATATGTGATTTGAATTAATAAATTAGTATTTTAATGAAAAATTGATCTTTATGTAAAGCTTATATATCATTTTTTCTTAATTAAATTTGATAACATCATTCATGTATGGGTGGACTATTGCCTTCACAAAGTGATGTGACCCTCATTTCCGCACCACACACCATGAATTATATATATATATATATATATATATATATATATTTGTATATAATATGGTAAATATGTATATAATAATTAATAAATGATATTATTATAATAATGTTAAGGTAAAATATTTTTTATGTACTTTCCATAATAATCACTGAAAAATGGAAGCATTACACTTGTGTCTGTATGACCTAGAGTCTCTAGGATGGTAATGTACACAATTTTAATAACCATCATTAATGATTGAATTTAAATGTTTAATTGGTTTTCAAATATGATATTTTTTTCATTATTGATAATCATATGATGGAAAGATATAATATGTGCAAGAACTAGATAATTCTTTATTATATAGCCATGATAATCCAAGAGAATTAACTCATGTGAAAATTGAAATAATTAAACATTATTAATAGAATTGTAAAAATATGATATAAAAGGATCATATATTATATCAAAAATATATATATTGTATGGCTGTAATTTAATAAGATTTTAAAAACCTATATAATTTTGGTTAAATCACTTTCATTGAAAATGATGTATATGGTATGAGATTTCCTCTCAATTTCATTTCCATTAGGCATATTGTAATATTATACACTTAATTTATTTTATATGGTGTATATGCCACCAATTTGAAATGTAATATCATCATTAAATCAATAATCTTGGTATTTTAAGTGTAAATTTTATTTATACTATCTAAGTGTGTTATAATTAACTATTACTATATGGTAATGGATTTCATAACTAAAATTTTATCCATAGGGTAAATCTACATATCTATTGACTTTTTAATTATATTTTTACATGTGTTATGAATTATTATTTTCTTATGTCTTATTTTCACTTTTATTGGGTGGATTTATAGTTGATAAATTGAATTTATTGATTTTTAATTCTTAATTAAACACTATGATTATTTTAAGAGTTTATTTAACAATATCATTCTTATAGAGATAATTTATTCGTGAATATAAATTGAAGAAAATTAAATTACAATTTCCTTATAAACACATTTAATTTTGGTATCCACTCTTTAATCGTGATATTTTAATATAATATTACCATTTTCACACTCTTAAGTATTTACAAAGTTCAATAAAATATTTAAAATAAAACATGACATAATTTAATCTTCATTCTAAAATAGGAATTATTCAAAAACTATGTTTTCATTTTTTTTAAAAAATTTGGTTTTCATCTATCCAAAAATATTTAGGATAGAAATTTCCACACATTTTTATTCATCAAAAATTTCAAATAAATCATATGTCATTTTTAAAGAAAAGAATAATTGTATTTTACTAAAAATGTAATAGGAATCATTATTTTAAAACATTCAAAATTTATAGAATCTTCCACCATCATTAACAAATTTTTCTTACTGATTCTATTAAATGTTTTAAATTTTGTTTTTAATGATTTTTTTAATCTTTTAAAAGGTTTTTGAAAATAAATTGTTGTTCAAAAATGTTTTAAAAAATGAAGAAAATATTTTCCTTAAGAATGTTTAAAATTATATTTTAATTATATTTCCTTTCATAAATTACTAATAACTATTATATTAATAATATTGATTATATGTTCTATTTATAACATCCTTATTATTCTGATGGGTAGTTTATGATCATTTAGATCACAAAATGTTTTAACATTTATTTCCTTGATCCAATTTTATAGTCCATAACATTCCCATTAAATGTTTACATTCATATAATAATTGGAAATTTAATTTCCCAAAAATATCACAATTAATATTCAAGGATTTTATTATTTACAAAACTATATAATATTGTAACATATATTGTTCACATTCAATGATAATTCATTAACATGGGAACTATTGATAAATTTGTATCCTGTACAAAATAAAAATACATTGTTATAAAGAACAATGTTTATAAATTCAGTATATTATTTGATATATGGGGAAATATTTTAATTATTATAAAATGTGTTAGGGAAATATTTATGTATATCTCTCGATGTATCGTTATACAAAAGGGATGATATCAGTTAGACACAAACCCAATTCTTTTTTAACCAGTATATTTTAGATAATCTTTTGAAATGTGTTGGAAGTAGTATGCTAGAACATTATTTTAAATTCCATGATGGTAGAGTTATCATGTGCATGTGAATAGATAAATACAATAAATAATAATTTCAGTCATTAAAATTCAGTTTTCATTGTCTAGGATATTTTTCATATGGTATTATTTATGGATGCTTTTCATTTCCATTTTTATAACTAAATGGAATGTGTTTTCAGTTTTTTAGTTTTCCATAGTGATTATACCATATCCTATAACGATAGTAATGTTATTAAAATGGATTACTTCCAAATTTATTTTCCATCCCATATTTTGTTTTCATATTAATTCATGATGGATTCTTTTATACCTAACCCTAACAGTGAAAAAGATCTCACCCTTATTGTTTTACATTAATTGAAACCTCTGATGTTAAATATGTAAGATGTGAAATAATACAACATAGGGAATAAATTATATTATCATAAACATTAAATTTTAATTTATGTTCTCAAATACATTATTGGAACCATGAATGTATCCGGTTTACCAAGAATACAAATCTATTCATCCCATCAGGATGTTATTGCTTATATCTTATGCTAATATAATTTAGTAAGACACTAGAATTGTTCATCTTAGTTCGAGTTATCTACAATATAAGTCATATAAAATTTAGTATATATACATGGAAAAATATTCAGGATAACATATATTTGGTGACATAAACCTATGATTGGATTTTAGGATAAATATATAAGAATGACCAATGTTTTTTGTAATGCTGAGATTATGTGTGGTTTCCTACTAATACATCCCAGTGTTGATACTACAAGTGAAAAAGGTTCTATAACACTTGTAAATAGGGGTATTAAAATAGAAATGGTCACATTTAATTGTACTCAATCATCACCTAGTGCACTGTAATGGGCCATTCTGTACACCTTGTTTGACAATCCCATTGTTAATGCATTAGATAATTAAAATTTTCATCAAGAAACATTATGAAGGATTTCCATAGATAATGAAAATGAATAACCAATGATAAAGAATATACCAAGGAAGAATCTATGTGGAAATAAAACATAATATTTAATTATTTATTTTTATCATAATAAATTACATGTTTGAATTATGTTTACAAATAGTATTTTGGTTATATGAATCATGAAAAATCATAGTATTATGATAGAATGATATATATCATAATTTACATAAGTGTTATGTATACAATCATGGGTTTATGAGTATATTATAGACCATATGTTCAAATATTAAACACCTCCTTTTTGGTTTTATGTGAATAGAGTCTACCAGACTACAGATATTTTTGGGAAATTTATCGAAAGTACATGTATTAATGATAAGATTAGTTTACGAATAATTACATTACATTGTATGTTAATAAGATTAATATTATTGATAAATTTTAGGGTTAATATGGTCATTAATGAAATATTAAAATTAATCAAATAATACAATTAGACATTAAAAAATAGTGTATCTTATTGTAAACAATAATAAAAATGTTAATTATTGATTAATTTCATATTAAGGATTTCCATCATATATTCTTAGGAATATTATAGGAATATAATAAATCTAGTTTAGAAAATGAGAAACTTGTATTCCAATTGATATCCAACCATGTATAATAAGGCAACGATGATGGAACGATTGGATAAAGCATGATAATGGAATTTCACAGTCTCATGGGAAACATTATGTTCTAGTTAATATGACATAGATTTTAGATCAAGTATTTGAAAAGTTAGTATTAATGATGAAAAAGTTGCATCATAATTTATTTTTAATGATTAATTTTTTATAATGTGTTCTAACCATGTTGGTTTGGGAAAATAGTTTGTGATATAATGATATATATGTTAGAATTTTATGCATCATACAATATAAAAAAATGAATTTTATTACATCAAGAGAAAAATCATTTTTGGATATTCATTTGAGGGGGTACAAAATATATTTTTTAATTTATAATTGATTAAATCAAGGATGAAATTTCACTAATGAAATAGAAACACATAAAATAATTATATTTCCTTACATTCATAGTTATTAAAAAAATTACATAAATTTAGGTAAAAAATATTGAAACAAAATTATTATCATGTTACATTCATATTTTATGAATCAATTGATATTTTGAATCATCAATGATTTATGATTTTTTGGCCATTTACAATCCATTTCTCATTCACTTACTGATGGCCAATTACCAAAATCACTCCCCATTATTATTTATGGTTTTGTTCCTTGCATGTATCATTAGTCTCCACTATTGTAATACTATACATAAAACTAGTTTTTTATTATTCGATATGATCTTTATTACTACCATTATCTCATATTAAGTGGATAATTTATTAAAAATTATTTTATTTTGTATTTCCATAAAACAATTTCGAAATATCCATCCATTGATTTTAATTATTGACTTTTAATTGAGAAGACTTATTTTTTTAAGGATGAGAGAATGTAACTCCTTAAAATTCATAATAATTAACATATTTCTTAATTGAGAACGTGACACATAAATTTGATTTTATGTTATGTCACAGACAACATGATTTTTATCACATGAGGAAAAATAAGAAGGGTTTATATTACATTACATGTAACAATGAGTTTCCTGTAATGTTTGTGTTATATGGATGAATGAGTTTTACCAAATAAAAATATATTATTTCTACATCTATTTAAATTAATATTTACCACATAACTGTTGGAATGGATTGTCTGAATAGATTTATTTAATTTATAAAAATATATATTATTCAAACATTAATTATCTATAAATTTATTAGAAATAATATAAGAATATTTTTAAATGAAAATTAAGATTTTCTAAAAAACTATATTACTTATAAAAGACTCTTTAATCACACTTTGTGAAATTAATTTATAATCAATTTTTTTCAATATAATAAATGTAATTTTAAATTAAAAAATATTTTTTAAATAATATTACATATATTATCTTGGAGATAATATTTGGTAAGTTTATGAAAAGATTCATTTTTAAAGAATTGTTAAAACTACTAAATTATAATTCAGATATTATTTTGTTAAATTTATTTAAAAAGATAAATTAATTTTTTTTATTATTTAAATTTAAAATTAGATCAATTATATATAAATTAATCTAATTTATTTCATGGAAAACATTTTATAATTTAATATTGATATAAATATATTATAATTTTTTTAATATTTTTACAATAGAAATTCAATTTCTCATCCTGTTTGTGGGATTAATTTTAAATTAAATTCTTCCATGAATGTTAGTTCAATTTAATGATATGGATTATATATTTTTATTATGTTTAAATTATATTATATATTAAGGTAATATTTTTTTCCCACCAGGAATAGTGAAAACATTTAAATTGTTTTACTGACAATTAGGATAAAATAGGGTTTTCTGTTTGACATGCGTTTGTATTGAAATTATTTTAACCAAGAGAGAGCATTTTTATTTATTGAAATTGATTTAATATATATATATATAATATTTATATATTATCTACAAAATATAATATTTAATTTTTCATTAATTTATGAATTACGTAGAAAAAATATACAAGTTATCGTGGTAAAAATGGTTAAATTTAGTAAACATAATAAAAATAGGAATAAAATGATAAATATAATATTATTATTTGTTTATTGGAGGTTTTTATAAACTATATAAACCCTAATCTCTATTATTGATCTATTTTGTGGGAACATGAGCTCTGGTTGGACTCCTAAGAGTAATTTTTTTTGGTATTTAAAAAAATCCAGTCCTCGTCAAATATAAAATGGTTATCACTCTCCTCCATTATTCAAACAGTGAAACAAAAAAAATATCCAAATCCATTACAAAAATACCTCCCAAAATCCTAAACTCTATATTTTTTAAAGAATTATATTCTAGAAAAATTTATTTCATTCTTAATTTGGGTACTTGAATACGACGTAATGTTATTCAATGAGATAATTTATTTTACTTATTTCATAATTTCATAAAATTTTGATTCAAAAAATATGATATTATAAACGCATTATATTAAATATACTACTCTTTTTTTATAATATTTCAATTACATAAATCTATAAACACATCAATCAAATGAGTTACGAAATCTCTATTCATGTATACAGAGGACTACTGCCTCACAAAACATTAAGATCACTTTTCCATTACCACCACTTGTGTTCGGTTATCATGATGGATATAAAGTACATAAATGATATTTATAGAATTATTTTACCCTATATTAATACTATATCATGTTCATTATTATTTTATATTTAATAGTATACATGATAACTTCGATCATGAGTACAGAAGACTACCGATACGCGAATCAATGGGTTTTGTTGAGCCCTCTGGAAGATTGTTGATTTCATGTCTATGTCTGATGTTTTAATAATCACAAATCATCACATAACATTAATGCTTAATCTGGTTTGATTTCTCATAAACTTAATTACAATCTGTAAATGAATCTGTTATCATGTTTTTGTCTATGATTATTGACTTACAAAGTATGTTGGAAGTCTTCTGGATTCAACAGACATCGGATGCACCGATCCATTCAACAGACATCGGAAGCACCGATCCATTCAACAGACATCGGAAGCACTGATCCAATATCAAAGGACAACGGTCACACTGATCAAACTGACTCACCGATGCTGATCAAAATGAGTCACCGATGCAAATGAGCAACCGATCAAATGAGTCACCGATGCAAATGAGTCACTGATGCAAATGACTCACCGATGCTGATCAAACTGACTCACCGATGTAAATGACTCACCGATGAAAATGAGTCACCGATGCATATGAGTCACCGATGCAAATGAGTCACCGATGCAAATGAGTCACCGATGCAAATGAGTCACTGATGCAAATGACTCACTGATGCTGATCAAACTGACTCACTGATGGAAATGACTCACCGATGAAAATGAGTCACCGATGCAAATGAGTCACTGATGCAAATGACTCACCGATGCAGATGAGTCACCGATGCAAATGACTCACCGATGCTGATCAAACTGACTCACCGATGCAAATGACTCAGCGATGCAAATGAGTCACTGATGCAAATGAACCACCGATCAGATGACAGACCGATGCTGATCAGTCTGATTCACCGATGCTGATCTATCTGAGTCACCGATCATTAATCACTAATGCTGATGACCTACCGATCACTTGATTCTTAAATAGTCATAAACAACTGTTTGAATTTCTTTTTCTTTATCTTTATTTAATCTAACCAACGGTCATATTAGGTATATTTTAATGCTCTGTCAAATTATTAATAAAGGTTGTCGGATGTCGGAAAACCGTACCTCGTACCTGCGGAAAGGAAACTTTTTCTGTCTTCCGAAGCACGTGACATAAATACAAGAAGACTCTGCTGAAGAGAAGAGATAGAGTTGATAGAAGAACACAAGATATACAGAGGAAAAGAAAGAGAAGGAGGAACCAATCAGAATAGAACCTCATACTCAATCAAGCCTACTCAAGAAGAGTTCTGTGCATACAAAAGAACATTGAAGAACTTCATCGACTACATCTCACTGCTTTTGAGCCTGAAGCATACGACACTCTTCCTCTCAAACAAAAACGAGAAAAGGACTCAGAATAAATTCTGATCAAATACAAAAGAGTCCAGAGCTACACTGAAATCACCAGAGCCATTTCTAAACTCTACATCTCTGCTCTGTGATACATTTGTTTTACATTTTGAGCAGTGTATGTTATCTGCTGTATTAAACACACACACTGACTCCTGTACTTTCACTGGAGGATCTGTAAATCCCCAGCAAACCTTTTTACACTTCATTTCCCACTGTGGATAGTGGTAGAGGTCGTATGAGACCTGGACAGCTCTAAGCTGTTGTTTGTTTTCCCACACAGAACTGTGGTAGAGGTCTTGTGACCTGGACAGTGTGTTCACTGTTGTTAACCCCGATCCAGGGTGTGGATCATTTTTATATAAACTTTTGAGAGGACTAAGTCTCGGCTTGAGACTGAACCTCTTGGTTAATTCTCTGTGTTTGTAGCTACATACTTTATCTATACTATATATTTATTTCATATTCCGCTGCTATTACTTTGAAATATAATTTATTTTCAAAGCTACTTTGATAGTTAAACTCGCAAGTGTTTATATTTATTATAGACCAGTAAGTTAGTTTCAAAGGTTAATTTAATCATAAGATTATGTTAACTGAGAACTAATCAATATTTGAGAAGCTAATTGAACCTTTATAATCTGTATAAATTCACTACAGTTTAATCTGTTTTTGAAATAGGGGGATTTTTAATCCACACTGTTTTTAACAGAAAATTTTAATTGGAACTCAATTCACCCCCCTCTTGAGTATCCACTCCGACCAACACTTGGTATCAGAGGTTGTTAATATTTTCTAACCGTACTCTGTTTTCAACTATGATTTTAGTTGTATTTTAAAGTTCTTAAAATTTCTGTTATTTCTAAATTTTTATATCTTTAAAATTCTTTTTGTAATATCATGGATAATAGACTTGAGGGTGCTGCTACTAACCGGCCACCTTTCTTTAATGGAAATAACTATGCTCAGTGGAAACTTAAAATTAAAATTCACTTAGAAAGAATAGGTTTTGATATTTGGACTGCTATTGAATCAGAATACAAAATTCCCACTACTGCTAGATCTATTTGGGATGAACCTACAAATACTGCTTACAATAACAATTTTAAAGCTATGAATGCTCTGTACTGTGCTCTAGGAGATGAAGAATTTAATAGAATTTCTGCATGTAAAACTGCATATGAAATTTGGGATACCTTAGTTGTTTCTCATGAAGGAAAAACTAATGTTAAAGAGATGAGATTGAATACCTATACTATTAAGTATGATAATTTTAAGATGAAGCCTGATGAACCCATTTCTGATATGTATCTCAGGTTCAATGAAATTGTCAACACAATGACTTCTCTAGGAAAGGATGTTCCTACAAAGGAGCAAATCATGAGAATTTTGAGATGTCTACCTGAAGGATGGAGAGGAACCTCTGTCTCCATTAGAGAATCCTGTGACATTGGAACACTGCCTGTCAAGGAATTAATTGGTAAGCTGATGTTGTATGAAGAAGAGCTTAAATTAAATAAAGAATAAGATGATGAACCTAAAAGGAAGTCTATTGCCTTCAAGACTACAACCTCAAAGAATAAGGATAAGGAAAATCCTCAAGCTATCAATGAAAGTTCAAGCAGTGAGGAAAGTGAGAATGATTCTGACAGTGATGCTGAGATGGCTCAAATAGCCAGGAGATTCAAAAAGTTTTATATGAAAAAGAAATTCTTTAGGAAACCAAATTACAAGGGAAAGTATGACCAACAAGGAAAATGGAAAAAGGATTGGAAGAAGGCTGATAGAACTGATGAAGTTGTCTGTTATGAATGTAAAAGAAAAGGACACATAAAAATAGACTGTCCAAAGCTGAAATACAGAAAGAAGTATGAATACAAGGATAACAAGTACAAGAAAGCCATGAAGGCTACTTGGAGTGCTTCAGAAGACATCACAAGTGAAGCTGAATCTTCAGACTCTGAAAGGAATCGAGCCAACATGTGTTTTATGACAAACACTTCTGAGGTAACATCAGAAACTCCTGCTTCAAATTCATATTTTTCTGGAGATGATTCTGAAGGTGATAACATGTCTAAATCTGAACTGTTTGAATATTGTGATATGCTTGAAGAAACCTGTAATGAGCTTAAGGATAAATATAAAGGTTTAAAGAAACAGTATGCTTTAAGTGTTAAGCATAAATCTGATGTGGATATAGAAGTAGAAAAGAATGCTCAGTTGCTTAAAGAGAATACTGAACTAAAATTGTCTAATGAACAACTCAGAAAAGACTTAGAGAAGTTCACAAATGGCAAGAATACTCTAACACAGATTCTAGGAAAGCAAGTTGCACCTAGATATACTACTGGTATAGGATACCAACCTGGATAAAGAAAAGTTGCCAAAACTAGATTCATTCCTAAATCTGGACAGAAGATAGTTAATTCTGTGACTTCATATGCCTCAACCAGTTATATTCATAGTTATGGATCTAATAAGGTTTATCTTTCAAAGAATGTCAATTCTACAAATTATATGAGACCCATTAGACAAATATGGGTACCTAAAGTGTTATTGACTAACCTGTCTGGACCCAAGAAGATCTGGGTACCTAAATCATCTTCCATATAAATCTGTTTTGTAGGAGACCTGCTTGAAGAGATGTCACAAGAAGATATGGTACTTAGACAGTGGATGTTCAAGACATATGTCAGGAGACTTTTCATGTTTCAATAGTTTAGTAAAAGTTGATGTAGGCTTTGTCACTTTTGGTGATAATTCAAAAGGAAAAATCATCGGCTTAGGCCAGATTGGTAACACTGATTCAATCTTGGTTTCTGAAGTTTTATTTGTCGATGGACTTAAATATAACTTGTTAAGTATTTCTCAATTGTGTGATGATGGTTTTTATGTGAAATTTAAAAATGATTCTTGCAATGTTTTTAACTCTAAAAATGTTTTAGTATTTTTTGCTTTAAGAAATGAAAATGTTTATGCTGTTGATTTAGATTCCTTAGCTAAGCAGAATATTCCTTGCTTAAATGCTTTTCATAAAGAGTCTTGGCTTTGGAACAGAAGATTAGGACACTGCAATGTACACTCACTTAGAAAACTTTCTAGGAATAACTTAGTTAGAGACTTACCCAAACTTGAATTTCCAGCAGACAAAGTTTGTAATCCCTGTCAAAAAGGAAAGAAACATAAAGTTTCTTTTAAATCAAAGAAAGAAGTGTCAACTTCTCAACCTCTCGAGTTGGTTCACATGGATTTTTTTGGACCATCAAGAGTTTCTAGTTTAAATGGGAAGCACTATGTCTATGTTCTCGTAGATGATTTTTCTAGATATACTTGGGTATATTTTCTAGCTCACAAAAGTGAAGCTTGTTCTTCTTTTGTTAAATACTCCAAGTCTGTAGAAAATCTTAGTGGACTTAAGATTAAAACTTTGAGAAGTGATCATGGTCGTGAGTTTGAAAATCAAGATTTTGAATCTTATTGCTCACACAATGGCTATAGTCACAATTTCTCTGCCCCTAGGACACCCCAGCAAAATGGTGTAGTAGAGAGAAGGAATAGAACCCTGCAAGAAATAGCTAGAACCATGCTCAATGAATATGAACTGCCTATTTACTTTTGGGCTGAAGCTGTTAATACAGCTTTCTATGTTATTAATAGAGTTTTGATCAGACCAGTTCTTAAGAGGACCCCTTATGAGTTGTGGAACCATAGGAAACCTGAGGTTAACTACTTCAAAGTTTTTGGCTGAAAAGTCTTCATTCTCAATACTAGAGACAATCTGGACAAATTTGCATCCAAGAGTGATGAAGGAATTTTCCTAGGTTACTCTATCTCTAGTAAAGCCTATAGAGTTTTCAATAAAAGAACCAAATGTGTGGAAGAATCTGTTCACATCAAATTTGATGAAACTGATCCACATGAACCTAAAATCTCTCTTGAATATGATCTCTCTGGTTTGAATCTCAATGATAAATACAATGGACCTATAGTTAAAACATCCAACTCTGGAAATTCTCCAGAACCTGCTTCTGTTGAACCTCAATCTGTAGATGAATCTGAAATCTCTAGCCCTATCTTTTCAAGACCATCTAAGACTCTAAAGAACCATCCCTTAGATGTTGTTGTAGGAAATCTAGATAGAGGAACACAGACTAGAGCTTCTCTAAGAAATTAGGTTGAACATCAAGCCTTTCTTTCACAGTCAGAACCTAAAAATATCAATGATGCTATCAATGATGAGTTTTGGGTAATGGCTATGCAAGAAGAACTAAATCAATTTGAAAGAAACAAAGTCTGGAAATTAGTAGAAAGATCTAAAGACACTTTGACCATAGGCACAAAATGGGTATTTAGAAACAAAGTTGATGAATCAGGAAACATCATTAGAAATAAAGCTAGGCTAGTTGCACAAGGTTACAATCAAGAAGAAGGAATTGACTATGAGGAAACCTTTGCACCTGTAGCTAGATTAGAAGCTATTAGGATCTTACTTGCCTATGCATCACATCTGAATTTCAAGCTATATCAAATGGATGTCAAAAGTGCTTTTCTAAATGGTTTTATTGTTGAAGATGTTTTTGTAGAACAACCACCTGGTTTTTTAAATCCTCATTTTCCAAATCATGTTTTTAAACTTTCTAAAGCTTTATATGGTTTAAAACAAGCTCCAAGAGCTTGGTATGAAAGGCTTTCAAACTTTCTTATCTCAAAAGGATTTACAAAAGGAGTAGTTGATCCCACTATTTTTATAAAAAGGATTTCAAAAGATGTACTAATAGTACAAATCTATGTTGATGATATTATTTTTGGATCTTCTAAAAATTCCTTATGTACTGATTTTTCAAAGGTTATGCAAAATGAATTTGAAATGAGCTTAATGGGAGAGCTTAAGTATTTTCTTGGTTTTCAAATTCTTCAAACTAAAGATAGAATTATTTTAAATCAAAGTAAATATACAAAAGATCTTTTAAAACGTTTTGTATTGGATAGTATTAAGGAAAGTGATACACCTATGAGTACTACCTGTAAATTGGATACAGATGAAGCTGGGAAACCAGTGGATCAAACCAATTACAGAGGTATGATTCGGAGATTACTTTATCTTACCGCTTGTCGACCAGACATTATGTTCAGTTTATGTATGTGTGCTAGATTTCAAGATAATCCTAAAGAATCACACTTACTAGCTGTTAAAAGGATTTTTAAGTATCTTAAGTATACTATAAATTTAGGTTTGTTTTATCCAAAAGGACAATCATTTAACCTAACTAGCTATTCAGATGCTGACTTTGCTGGTTGTAAGTTAGATAGGAAGAGCACATCTGGAACATGTCATTTGCATGGAAAATCCCTAGTATCATGGTGTAGTAAGAAACAGAACTCATTTGCATTTTCTACTCCCAAAGCAGAATACATAGCTGCTGGTAGTTGCTGTGCACAAATTCTGTGGGTGAAACACACTCTATTGGATTATGGATTTGATCTTAAACATGTTTCAATCAACTGTGACAATACTAGTGCAATAAATATATCTAAGAACCCTGTGTCTCACCATAGAACTAAGCAAATTTATTTCATACATCACTTTCTAAGAGATCATTATCAAAAAGGTGATGTTTCTTTGAAATTTATTAGCTCTGAACATCAATTAGCTGATATCTTCACAAAGCCTTTATGCTCTGAAAGAATGAAATTTATTAAACAAGAGTTGTGTATGATTGATCTGTGAAACTGATCTGTGAAACTGATCTGTGAAACGGATCTGTGAAAATGATCTGTGAAACTGATCTGTGAAACTGATCTGTGAAACTGATCTGTGAAACTGATCGGTGAAACTGATCTGTGAAACTGATCTGTGAAACTGATCTGTAAAACTGATTTGTGAAACCGATCTGTCACACTGATTTTTTTTATATATATATTGTAATTAATTAGTAAATTTCTTTTATACTTTTTATGGGAACCCTAAATGATAAAATAAATGATACGCGGCTATTTATCCTCCCTAAACCTTTGACCTTTCATTTCCCGCCGAACCTTTCAACCTCTCTTCCCCTCTACTTCGAACCTTCGAACTCCTGCCTTCTCAAAATCCTCGAATGGCTAAGAAAAAGAGACCGAGCAAAGGACCGGATAGCCATGTACCTTCAAAGCGTGCTCGAGGCGAGTCGACTAGTACCTCTCAACTATCAGTAAATCCGAACCTGGAAACTCTGATTGTTGCTGTAGAAAAAGAAGTAAACTCTTCCTGGCTTTTGTCAAGTAAGTCACTGTTGCTGCAAGTTCTTGAATCGCAGGGATGGATAGACTGGTTTTCTGAAAACACTCAAATAGACTACCCGAAGCTGGTACATGAGTTCTATATGAATCTGGAAATCACTTTAGATAGTGTGGAGGCAGCCAGGATGTCGTCTGTGGTAAAAGGAAAGAAAATATCCTTCTCATCTAAGCAGTGGGCTGAGTGCTTGAACGTACCTCATGAAGGTCGGTATGAGGATTATGCTGGGAATATTCCTCCAACATCTGATTACTTCTCTTATTAATTAGCTCTGGAGCTTCTGACAGGAAACAGAGAGTCACGAAGAATCACAGCTTCAGAATTAGATGGTGAGTGCAGACTTCTTTTCAAGTTTATTCAGCACCAACTTTTCCCTAGGAGAGGAGATTTTGCTGCTGTAAAGTACCAGGATGTTTTCCTGTTGTTTCTTCTGAAAACACATGAGAAGATCAATTTGTGTAGATATGTGATGGTACACATAGCTGGAATGATAAAACCGTCCAAGAAAGCCACTGCCTTGTTTTATTCAAAGATGATATCTACCATGCTCAAGAATCTAGATTGTATTGATGAAGATGATGAAGTTAATGAAACAGATCATACCTTCTGTCTTAATAAAGAGATCTGCAAGAGGATGAAAATAAATTGGAATCCATGGAAGAAGTGCTGGGTTGCAGATGAAGATAAATTGTATGAAGCCTACAATCCCATAGATCATGGCAAGAGGCCAAAGGGTTTGAGAGACCCTGGCTTGAAACCACATGAGGAACCAGTTTATTCTGATGATGATGAGCAAGAAGAAGGAAAGGATGAGGCCACCGAAACTCAAGAGCAAGAAGAAGCTGCGACTGAGGAAGGAAGTATGTCATCTCCTGATGATAGGAGTGATCCTGACACTACCAGTCCCAAAAGAAGAATAGAATTTGGACCTGCTAGTCCACCCTTAGCCCTACCAGAATCAGAACCTATTCTTGGTGATGGAGAAGATTCTGACACTGAAGAATATCACAGTGAAGCTTCTGAGAAGAGTGATGATGGACGTGCTGATGAAGCTGAGGTTGTTGCTGATGGTGATAACAGACCAGTGGATGGTATTTCTGAAGATCAAATGGCATCACCTCAATCAGTACAAGAAATACATATCAGTGGCAAAAATGATTCACCAAAAATCAGTGGAACAGCAAGCTATGAGAAACCAAAATACACCCTGTGTGTTGCTGTTTGGGATGACTACCCTGGTTATGCTGTGTTGGTCTTAGAATATTCTGAAGACAAAGAAGCAATGCCAGAATCTGCTACAGCTGTGAAGAGGAACCTCCCACGAGAAACAAGGTCTGTTCCTACTGTTGATCCTACCAATAATAATTTACCTGGCTCATGAATATCTCAAGCTGATCTTGATAAGTTTAAGTTTTAATTGCTAACTGCTGTGAGAACCATAGTTAGAGAAGAAGTTTCTAATGCTCTTACTCAAGTGTCTCTACAAGTTTCTGAAAATTCATTGGAAGCCTTCTCACAGAGAGTATCTAATGCTGTGAAGCCAGACCTAGCCAATACTGGTGAACTTATTGGCAGGCAAATATCCTTTTTGAATCAGACTATGAAGGATCTTCGCACCGGCCTGGTATCTCTATCAAGCGAATTCCGATCAACCATCTCTGGTATGATGGAAGTTTTGAGAAATTTGATTGAACATCTCAACAAGTCTGACCTGAGGAAGTTGAAAGCTGAGTTAACTCACATAGTTATCCAAGCCAGTACAGGCAAAGTAACCAAGATCACTACCCGTGAGATAGAAGCTCTAAGAGAAGTTGTGCATGATGAGTTAGCTCCTGTTAGACAAATTCTTGACTTAGAATCTTTGAGGAAGATGAAAGAGCTCTGTGATAACAGTCATAAGATGGCATTGGTATATTCAGCAGATGCTAAGAAAGCCCTGCAGGAGATCAAAGAGAAAGTTGATAATTACTTTTCTAAGATTTATATAAAACACGAGATGACTGCAAGCTTCAAAGTATTGGCAGAGAATCTGAAATTACCTCCAGTCACTCAGGCCTTCAAAACTCAAGTTCATCAGTTGCAAGATTTTTTCCCTTCCTTGGCACAGTTCATGGAGAATAAAGATGATTTTGAAAAAGCTATGAAGTATGGAGCAGAAGTCATTCAAGACTTTATTCATCTTTTGAAGCCCTATTTGCATGCACAGGCCACTGCCATAGTACTTCCTACTTCTGAACCTCTCAGTGATTCTGATATAGCTCCAAATCAGCTATCTGTTTCTCAAGATCTCTCTCAGTTAAGACCAGTTCCTCAACAAGTTTCTCCATCAGCTCATGTTTCTCAACAACAAACCTCTGTGGTACCTGCTCCTACATCTGCCCGATTTGTCCTACCACCACTTCAGATTCGCCAAGACCAGCATGTCTCCAAGCCTTCAAACTTACCCACTATTGATCCCAATGACAAAGGCAAAGCCCCTTTGTATCCCACCAAATAGTCGTGTATTGTTTTTGATGGGGTGAACAATGTGCTACTTGTAATACTCTGTACTTTATCTTTTTTTTATCTCTACTCTCTGCTGACTGCTTTTACTTTCACCTTCTCTTATCTGTTTTCCCTCCTTTTTGATTATCCCAAAGGGGGAGAAGAACAAGAATACTTTATGGGAGAAGAACAAGAATACTTTATGGGAGAAAAGATGTATATATCTCAGGGGGAGAAATCTGTATAATATATATGGGTAATCTAAATTAAGGGGGAGATTTATATATCTCTTTATATTTATTCTTCTTATGGTTTAATTCTCATTATGTTTTTATTAATGATATATCATATTATTTATATTTAATGATAATGATTTGTGATTATCAAAAAGGGGGAGATTGTTGATCCCTCTGGAAGATTGTTGATTTCATGTCTATGTTTGATGTTTTAATAATCACAAATCATCACATACCATTAATGCTTAATCTGGTTTGATTTCTCATAAACTTAATTACAATCTGTAAATGAATCTGTTATCATGTTTTTGTCTATGCTTATTGACTTACAATGTATGTTGGAAGTCTTCTGGATTCAACAGACATCGGAAGCACTGATCCATTCAACAGACATCGGAAGCACCGATCCATTCAACAGACATCGGAAGCACTGATCCAATATCAAAGGACAACGGTCGCACTGATCAAACTGACTCACCGATGCTGATCAAAATGAGTCACTGATGCAAATGAGCCACCGGTCAAATGAGTCACCGATGCAAATGATTCACTGATGCAAATGACTCACCGATGCTGATCAAACTGACTCACCGATGTAAATGACTCGCCGATGAAAATGAGTCACCGATGCAAATGAGTCACCGATGCAAATGAGTCACCGATGAAAATGAGTCACCGATGCAAATGAGTCACTGATGCAAATGACTCACCGATGCTGATCAAACTGACTCACCGATGTAAATGACTCACCGATGAAAATGAGTCACCGATGCAAATGAGTCACCGATGCAAATGACTCACCGATGCAAATGAGTCACCAATGCAAATGACTCATCGAGGCTGATCAAACTGACTCACCGATGCAAACGACTCACCGATGCAAATGATTCACCGATGCAAATGAGCCACCGATCAGATGACAGACCGATGCTGATCAGTCTGATTCACCGATGCTGATCTATCTGAGTCACCGATCATTACTCACTAATGCTGATGACCTATCGATCACTTGATTCTTCAATAGTCATAAACAACTGTTTGAATTTTTTTATCTTTATCTTTATTTAATCTAACCAACGGTCATATTAGGTATATTTTAATGCTCTGTCAAATTATTAATAAAGGTTGTCGGATGTCAGGAAACTGTACCTCGTACCTGCGGAAAGGAAACTTTTTCTTTCTTCCGAAGCACGTGACATAAATACAAGAAGACTCTGCTGAAGAGAAGAGATAGAGTTGATAGAAGAACACAAGATATACAGAGGAAAAGAAAGAGAAGGAGGAACCAATCAGAACAGAACCTCATACTCAATCAGGCCTACTCAAGAAGAGTTCTGTGCATACAAAAGAACATTGAAGAACTTCATCGACTACATCTCACTGCTTTTGAGCCTGAAGCATACGACACTCTTCCTCTCAAACAAAAACGAGAAAAGGACTCAGAATAAATTCTGATCAAATACAAAAGAGTCCAGAGCTACACTGAAATCACCAGATCCATTTCTAAACTCTACATCTCTGCTCTGTGATACATTTGTTTTACATTTTGAGCAGTGTGTGTTATCTGCTGTATTAAACACACACACTGACTCCTGTACTTTCACTGGAGGATCTGTAAATCCTCAGCAAACCTTTTTACACTTCATTTCCCACTGTGGATAGCTGTAGAGGTCGTATGAGACCTGGACAGCTCTAAGCTGTTGTTTGTTTTCCCACACAGAACTGTGGTAGAGGTCTTGTGACCTGGACAGTGTGTTCACTGTTGTTAATCCCGATCCAGGGTGTGGATCATTTTTATATAAACTTTTCAGAGGACTAAGTCTCGGCTTGAGACTGAACCTCTTGGTTAATTCTCTATGTTTGTAGCTACATACTTTATCCATACTATATATTTATTTCATATTCCGCTGCTATTACTTTGAAATATAATCTATTTTCAAAGCTACTTTGATAGTTAAACTCGCAAGTGTTTATATTTATTATAGACCAGTAAGTTAGTTTCAAAGGTTAATTTAATCATAAGATTAAGTTAACTGAGAACTAATCAATCTTTGAGAAGCTAATTGAACCTTTATAATCTGTATAAATTCACTACAATTTAATCTGTTTTTGAAATAGGGGGATTTTTAATCCACATTGTTTTTAACAGAAAATTTTAATTGGAACTCAATTCACCCCCCTCTTGAGTATCCACTCCGACCAACAGGTTTCATCTTTACTAATGTTTTGTATGGATATTGATACAGAATAATGTAATTATTATATATAATTTATATTAATTAATTATATTATCCATGAAATATTAACTACTCTAGAAATATAATATATCACATTAATTTTTTATACCTAATTATGATGACATATTTCTTGTATCTGTTGACTACCACCTTTACAAAGACATGCCACTTTCTTTTCATCACAAAACCACATTAATGATATGTATATATATATATATGAATATAATATGGTATATAACATATTATAATAATTATATAAAGGTAATATAATACTTAAATCCTTTCAATAATGATAAATTTAAAATGGAAATGTTACTCAAGCATAAGAACAAGATACCAACTCTATGATCGTAAAAAAAATTCATACCCATCATTCGTGATTGGTTTTAACTGAATATTGAATTTATAATTATTTATTTTATTTCCTTATTATTATAATTGATATAATAGAACTATATAACATTTCCATGAAATAGACCATTCATTATTAATCCGACATGATAAATCAATTCAATTAAAATCTAGATTAATAGAAATATGGAAAGATTATTAACAAATAGTTAATAAGATGTTATTAAAATGTAATATATGATATCATAAATACTAATATGCTTTTGGAATAATTTAATTACATGAATAATACCAATATACCTGATGTTAACTCACATTCATCTAAAAGGACGTATTAGTGAAGGGATTTCATCACAATTTTATTTCATTAAGGCATTTTCTAATGTTATACACCTAATTTGTATTATACGGTTTATATACATCCAATTTGACATGTAATAACCTGAATAATTAATTATTATTAGTATTTTAAGTTTCAATTATACATAATTCATCAAATAGTATTTTACATAAAAGCAATTACATTGTAAGTTATTTTATAACTCAATTTATAGTCATTGGTTTAATCATATATTTCAATTATTTTGACTTTAAAAGATTATGCGTAATGAAATTTTAATACCCAATATTTTTCCTCTTTTTATTTGTATTTTTAGTATAAAACCTTAATATATCCCTAAACTATTTTTGACCTCAATGTTAGGATCATTTTAATAGTTTATTTCACAATCTAATTCTCACTAGTTATGTTTATTCTAGAATATATATTGATGAAAATTACATGAAAATATTATAATTAATTAATTTTAATTTTATAATACTTTATTAATTAATGATACATTCCCCTGATGATACAATTTTTAAACTCTCTAGATGTTAAAATTGGTTATAAAATTATTTCAAGAATATTTTAATTCATTCATCTCTTCTATTAAAAAATTCTTTTCATCAAAAAACATAATTTCTATTTAAAAAATAATAATTATATCATTTTTAAAATGATTTATGAATGAAATTTCAACCAATTTGTAATATTTTTTGCAAAACAATCTAATTTCATTATCAAAATAATTCTTATTTATATTTCACTAAAAATGTGAAAGGAATATTTGTTTTATCTTGTAAATAATGTAAAAAAAATTCCACAATAAAAATATCAAAACATTATAATGTCAACTTTATATTTTTTCAATATTATTTTCAATGAAAATTATCTAGGAAATATTTTATATTTTTAAACGTGATTTTCAAATTTTATGATTTTCAAAAAAAATTCCAAAATGAATAGGATATTTTCCTCAATGATGTTATTGATAATATTTTTATATTATTTATATTAAACATGAAAATTACATTTATTCATACAAAAATGGGTGTATATAAAATTTATAATATCATTAGTCTTTTTATGGATGGGTTTTTACAATTTTTTAAAAAAATGTACTCACATTCATTTCCTAAATCAATTTTTTTATTGATAAATTTATCTTGAAGAACTTAAATTACTATGATAATTGGAAATTATAATTCACATTAATATCCATACTATTAATCATGGATATGAATATTTCTAAAAACATATACCATTTTTACACATATTGATCACATTAAATAATATTTGACTGACTAGAGAAATATTTATACTTTTGTATCCTTTAATAAATATTGATTCATTTTATATAGCACATTTTTCATTAATTAAATCATTTATTTGATATATCTTAAATGATTTTTCAATGGTATGCAATATTTTAATGGCTAATTAATCAAGGATTCTTGGTGGAATAATAGTCTCTTGCACTAGAATTTATCAGGCAAAAACCATATATATTTGTAACAAATTTAATAAAAACTATCATCTGAAATGTATTGACTATATTTTTATAAAAAAAATTAAATGTAATAAATTGTAATTATATCATACCCTAAGTGAAAATGCCATCCAATAAATAATAATTTCTTTCATTCATATTTTGTTATCACAATACATGATATGTTCACAATAACATTTTATATGGTTAAATATTTTCTTTATTTTTTTGATGGAACAGAACATATTTTTAGTTTTATACATACCCATATTAATTTTTACTTATATATTCCCAAGAGTCTCATTATTTAAATGGATTGTGGGGTTATTTTTTTAACCTTTCATATCGATTATGCTTATTTATTCAAGATAACTTCCACTATCACCAACCACTACTAATAATTTGATATCATTATTTTTTACATTCTTAATGATCCTTAAAGTACACTATTTTTAATATACAAGGACATTCTATAATGAATAATTCTCAAGGAAAATATTATGTTGTAATTCGTGTTCTTAGTTATAATATAGTAAACACGTATGTATCTGGGATACCAAGAATAATAAATTATTTTTTCACTTAGGATAATATTCATTGTATCTTATAATAATTTAATGAAGTGTAACACCGAAACTATTGTACTGGGGTTCGGGTCCATAAATATTTTTTATGTGGGTGAGAGGACACAATTTTAATTATTCAAAACATCAAAATATATTATTTCATTTTTTATTCTAAATTTCACCAAATGAAAAATGTAGGATTATGTGATGAGATATGGTTTAAATATGTCCTAAAAATTAATTTAAAAATGTTTTATTTCATTTTAATAATTATAAATATATTTTAACCCCTGGGGAAATATTTTTTTAACCTTATCCAAGGAACCTGATGTTTAGTTTTTTTAATATTCTTTATAACAAAAATTAATGTTAAAATTATTAAATATTATTTATTATTATAATTAAAAATATAAAATCATTTTTATATGATTATATTCATAGAAATTTATGAATTTATATAAAAAATGAAACCTTCCAAACTCAATGAAAATTATTTTTTTAGAGAAAAGTTTTTTTAATGTGTAAAAATATATATTTACAATACTTAAAAAATTACTCCATCAAAATTAATTTCATTTTTATTATTTTAAATTAATTAATTTAACTTAAAACCCATTTTTATAAACAAATACATTTTATACCTTTTAATTGGAAAGCAATTTTTTATAAAATTTTAAATTTTCATTATTATTATACCAAGAAATGTTATTAAAAAATTATAAAAAATTCACAGTAATAGAAATTCAAATACATATTTCATCATTAAAATTAATTATTTAGAGTTAATTTTTATTTAATAGAGTAAAAATAATTTTCATATTTTATCATAAAAATAAATAATAGTAATTTTCAATAAAAAAATAATTGTTGTGGAATTTTTTTATTAAAATTTTAAAGTCAGTTTCATAAGAATTAATGGATGCATTTTTTCTGAGTAAGAAAATTATATGTATAATTAGTAATGTATTAATTAATATTCACACCATCTAGTTAAATGGATATTTTTTAATGTTTATATCCAAATAATTATATTTCATGATAGGTTAAGGGATAAATAATTAAAGGTTCTTTGAATATGTGGTACAACTTTCAATCGAATGGTCGAGTTTTTATTCATATAATACCTCATTAAGGAGTCTTCTAAAAACTATGACATACTAGAATTAGTATCTCCATTTTACTAATATTTTATTATGTATTTGGAAGAACATTTATCAATCTGCTCCTCTATCATATAAGAAATGAATCAATTGTTCCTGTGTATAGTGGACTATCTCTATAGGGATAATATAATTCATTTTTTATATGATTATAAATTTTTTTATTATAATAGATTAAATTAATATATATTATCTTCATCAAATATTTATAATTTTATAAAGATAATATATCAAATAATATTTTACCTATCCATATATTGAAAAAATACCATTGTGTTGTGCATACATGTGGATAACCCCATCTTGAAATCAATGTGGTTCACTTATCATTTTATAATCGCATGTATGACATATACATGTCTATTTCAATATATAATATTATATTTGGGATATAATAATAATTTTGGACATATAAAATAGCTCTTTCTTTTTTTCCAGATTTTTTATGAAAAAAACAGAAATGTTACTCATGCGTATGTATGGCCTACTATATCCATGATTGTATAATAATTTATTTTTCAAATGTATATTTCATGGTTTGATTGAAGATTATAATTAATATATATATATATAGTATAATGATATCATTATGATTTTTCTAGAAATGATTTAATATTGACCCCATTAACTATATTAATCAGACTTATACTATCTCGGGATTGTAAACTAAATAACCTCAAAATGCCCAATATAGTCATATTTAATGAAATAAGTGAACCAAATATGGTTATAAATACAAAAAATCAATATTGATAATTAAATTAGTGTGAATTGGATTATTAATAAAGTAAATTAATTTAAATAATTACATAATTCTAGATGATAATGAATATATGTGACAAGTATGACTTAATATAAAGAACATATTTCTTTCAAAAGTCATTTTACATATTGTTTTTATTTATTTTCTATATATTTTATTCCATGTACGTATGCATAAAATTATTTTATTAATGTATTTATATAGCCAAAAATTAGTCAAAAATGAATATTTATGACTCCTTTTACATTCATTCAATTTTTATCAAAGGTAATATTTTTATTAATTTCATATTGATTATTTTGATAAAAGGAAAAAGGAATATTTTATTTCATGATATATTGTGTCAAAAATTTCTCCAACCATTAACATGATAATATTTTATCGAATTTATTGATGGAGATGGATGATTTTATGTGTTTTGATATTATTATGGTCCTTTTAAAAAATTTATGAATTTTTTGTGAGAATGATATAACTCCATTGATTGGTGAGCCTATTATATCTCTGTAATTCAATTTTTAATTATTATGTTTTCCAAATAATTATAGTAGATGTGGACGATTAAGTTCATCTATTTATAAGGTTTCATATAAGGGTTATTGTAAGGGTTCTATGATGATGTTACCCACAACGAATTCATATGGATTTTTATGCATTATAATATATGTTCATAAACATTTATTGATATAAAAATGCATGGTAATGAAATATTGTTTTAAAGGAATGATTATTCCCTTTTATGTTAATAATTAATTTCTTTATAAGAATAAATATTTCATGGGTTTTGATTTTTATACGAAACCTTTTGATTATTTTCTTCTCTATGAATTATTTAAAAAGTGTTTTATTTAAAAAATTGGTTAGTTATGATGATTTCATATGTATGTAAATTATTAGTTGATATCATATTTTTTTATTAATAAAACGTTTTTATTAATGTACTCTTGGGTATGAAATGGAAAAAAAATTCTTTATTCCTTTTTTATGTTTCCATAACTATTTCTTATATACATATAATATGATTTCAAATTTTTTTCCAGATTTTAAGGAATAGTTGGAATAATGATGACGTCAATTTTAAAATTGTGAATATTTTTTATCAAAATAAAGTTAGATTCATTTTAAAAGTCTTCTATTATTGATTAAATTGATACTGAGTGAATGTTTACTGCATGTAATGTATTATTTTTTCCCGTAACGGCTCTAAAAATCTTTTATAACTCAATAATCCGTAAAACATCATCATAAATTCAACAAAATAAATTCTTCATTAAAAATGAAATTACAGGTTGAATGTGGTTTTTTTCTTTATTGTTGTTCCATAGAATAATTTATGTGTTTTACATATTATTATAATTTATGTATGTTCCAATAAGAGATACAAAATTATGGATATCATGATATTGAATTTTAATATTACCATATTCCTTCATGTAAACTATGTTTGTTCAAAATGGTTATCTATAGAAAATTCATGGAATATAGTGTATGAAGGTATCATTAAGATATTATTCATTAAAATCAAAAACCATGAATTTTTGGAATATGGTCAAATAATTTTCCTATTGTGATGGATCTATTGACATAAGGTGTAGATGGTGGTGGTATCCATTCGACCGAGTAACCACATTCACCACCGATGAACACGCATGTAGTGGATAATTTCATGAAAAAACACTCTCTAATATATAGTTGATCATATAACACATTCTATGAAATAGGATAGATGAAATACTATGTGATGCTATTCAAATCCATTGTCTTTTTATCAAATCAAAATGTAATTCTTTATATTTTCCATTTCTATGTTGATGTCGATCAATTTTGGCTAATGGTAAATATTAAACTAGAAGAATAATAGATTAATTTCTTGGAATAATATTAACATAAGAACATTATCATTGAAAAAATATTATCCTAATTTTATTAGACATAGTATAGAAAAATAATTCTCATAAGTGAGGGAGAACGCAGAAAATTTTGTTGCCACTAATAAATAATACTTCACCAAATTCCCATGAAATACACCAAATTTTATTTATAATCATGATTGTGAAATATATTATTTTTACATAGTATTAAATGTTTGATATTTATGGAAATTAAAAATTATTTATTTTAAATGTTATGAAAATTTTATTATATTTCCTTAGAAGGTATAAGTAGTGAATTATGATGATCCTGTTTCTGTAAAAATTGTTAAAAAAAGAGGCCTAGGTGGTAGGAAAACTTGAGTAAAACAATATGTAATGCTAAAATTAAGGATATAATGATTCAATATTATTATATGTTTGGGAAAAATAAACATATATAATGTCTTATATTTAATGTTAATGGTTTTTGATGAGGTATGTTATGAAATTATTCTCATGACTAGTTAGAAAATTTTCATACTAATGATCAGATAAATAAGATGATGTTGGTAGAAAGATGATTTAATTACTCTAGAACAGTGAATTTGAAAGTACATTATCTAATTTTTTTTAATAATATATATAATTATTCATAATGATTAGTAGAGTGGTTTTATTAAATCCATTATTACTATAGTAGTAGATGTTGGACTACCCTATAATGTTGTGTTTGGTAAATTAAATTTATATTAAAATTATATTAATGTAATGTATATTTTACGGTCTATAAATTATTTCCTTAATATTAAATTGGCTAGTAAATTCAGAAATTGAAATAATTAAATTATTCTAGAAAATTAAGTGAAAAACAAAGTGAATTATAATAGAAAAAAAGAAAATCATTGAACCTTCCCATTGTTATATATATGAAAGATTTATTTATAATCTATGTTGTTTTCCCCTTATAGATATTGATGTTAATCTCAGTAGGTATTTTTATAATTTTTATCACGTTAAAATATATTGTATAACTAATGAATGTTGATACATACTGACTCTCAGTTTAACTACAATAATGTATTCATATATTTGATGACATTTCATGAATATGAGTAATTTATTATAGAAAAAATTTAATGTTATATAAAATATATCATTAAGAAGAAAAAGACAATTCAAATTGGGGATTTTACCATAGGAAATGAACATTTAGATGTATTTATGAATGATTTATAAACATTAAGTGTGTGACGACCCGTCCCCTAGGGCCCATGTCGTGACTACCCCAAGCCCACCTTCCATAGGCCAGGGGCTGGCACCAAGCACAAAAAGGCATATTCCCTAAAACAGGAAGGCGTTTCCTTTATAAACTATAAACTCACACAAACCGAGCACACAGCTAGATACAAGAACAAAGAAAACTATATAGTAAACATGGTGCATACTAAATGTAAGGGGCATAGAATAAAATCCCAACTGTAAAGTACCAAAAAACTAGAAAGTACAAGTAAAACTGAGTACAGCTCCTATAAACACCCATCAAGGATCCCACCTAAAGGGTAGGTAAAACTCTCGAATGATCGTCTTTGTGGATCACCTTGTCAAAGTTCCACCTCTGAAAAGTCTCTAGTCTAGGTACCCTCATCCTCAGTCAGCACTATTCATCGTCTGCACCAGACACAACATGGTGCGGGCATAGCTCGTGCAGGGGTGAGGATAAAAATACTCAGTAGGGACCCCGATACCCCCCGAAGGTCTCTCAAATCCACAAAGTATAAACCAAAAAATATAGCAGCAACAAAAAACCCTACATAGGTGTATTCCCATACATATACCTATGTTACCAAAAAATACCCACCACACACATGAGGGAAGAATACGACATAGTAATACCACAAAGGTAGATTAACACCTAGGTAAATTACTACATATCATAACCTCAATCAAAAGAATAAGGTAAAGATAGCTCACACCAGAGTTTATTCTACAGCTAATAACCAGTAACATCCTCAGTCACAATTTTGAATGCCTCAGCTGCTGTAGAACCCCTCCTCTATTGAGTATAGTGGGCTTGCTGCTTCACACAGAGGCACTTCGCACTAATCATGGATTGCTGAGGTACTCCTCCTGTCGAGTATTGTGGGTTCTTCACGTCACATAGAGGGTCTCCCCACCATGGTTCTTCCATGTCACATAGAGGCGCTCCCCACCGTGGGTCTGTCACATCACATAGAGGTGCTCTCCACTAGGCCTATCGAGTCACTCCGAGTCGTAATGGTCAGCAGTGGTCAAGTCTCAGCCAGTCGTAGGGTTCCATACATAGACCACCTAGGGGAACCACTCCCCAAGACATCGGTCATACCTAAACTACCCCTAAGTTCCACAAAACATCATCCCAAAGGTCTGTCACATCAAAAGGGACCAAATGGAACATACCACGAATCAATCGGGCACAGTGTCTGTATGTTATTAGCATTTCCACTCTAAGGGCACAGTTGGATTCGGGGTCCGATCCAACCCGGTCATACATCAACCTTATCCAAAACTCATGTAGATTTTTCCAAAAGTACATTCTCTATCTAAGGGTCCCAGCCCCAAATACAGTTCGTCAAACGGGCGCTCGATTTTCATGTTATAGCCAAAAAGGTAAAATAGGGTCCAGATGGGCCCGAGTCCGGTCCGACCTGGTAGGATTGACCCGGACCGACCCAACAAGGATGACCAAATCTGGTCTGGGTCCGACCCAGCTGGCCTTGGCCTTGGCGGTCCCAGCCCGGTGCGGCTTGCTGGCCGCCCCGCGGTGCAGCCCTTGGTGTGCCGCGACAACCAGGTGGTCCGACCAAGCCAAAACCCGGGGGGGTGCCCCCCAATAATCCGAACTCCCCGATGTCTATTAGGTCACCCTACTGGCATGCAGGACCGCTTGGGGGTCCCGTAAGGGGTACTTTGGCCGGCTGGAACATCCGACCAGTTCTTCTTCCAGCGGCGCGACATCATTTCTATTCCCGTGCGGCCGGTCGGGTGTCAGACATCCTCTGGCCTCCGTCGCAGCCTCCTGCTCCACCTGCGACATGAACGGGCACTGCCTCTATTCCATGCGACCAACCGGATGTCGGCCGCCTTCCCGCTCTGTGGCGGACGATGGGCCGCGACCACCTTCACAACTGGCGGCATGGATGCACACCGCCCTTCCTCCCTCATGGAAGACCGGGTGACGACCACCGCCTTCTTCTGTGAGATGTTACAACTTCATTCCTAGCTTGAAAATTAAATGACCTCATATGTGTGATCCTTTTGTTGAGGGCTCCTTGTCCATATATTGCGCTCAGTGAAACTCAGTGTTTCCAACATCAACAAATATTAAGCGTTCTAGAATGCACGAAGAACACGTGAAAAATAAAAAGAAAGAGGAGCAAGGTTTATGTGTGGGATGATGGCCATGATCTTTTGGTCATGCCATCGTTAATATAGGGTATTGAGAATCAATAAAAATCAATCATATAAAAATCAAACCCCTACCTTGAACATTGGATAATCGTATGTGCTTGCCGGTGGACCGTGTTCTTAGTTCCCGCAACTGGTTCCCAAAGACGCCATTCGCGCGTCGCCCATTGGTGGTTCGATGTTGTCCGTCAACTCCCACTGGGTCTACTTTGTCTTGTAAGGGTTTTTCATCACTGCATTTCTTCAACAATTCACTACTTGGGGAAGTTCTCTGATACCCCTTTCCTAGCTCCATATTTATAGGATTGGGGGAGGGTATGTAACAATGTGGGGAGATATTGGGGCTCATTAATTAGGAAGCTTCCTAATTTCCTCGAATGTTTCTATTACTCACATTTGAGGGTCAATCCCTTTAATGTCTTGAAGCATCACCGGCCCCACCTTGTCGCTCGTCTGTTACAGGAATATAATAAAAATAAAGTAATAAAGTCATTTTATTAATTCGTTTAAAAAGTTTCAAAAACTAAATTTTTCTCCGGACCTACTACGGTTGAAGTGAGGTATTACTTAAATGATTATAGGTGTTGTGGAGTCAACGGTGCAGTTGTATTTTTAATCCAAGTAATGGTTCAAAAGATAGATAACGCCGCTCAAGCCTTTACTGAACATACCCAAACAAATGTTCAGAAAATTACTAACATTCACCCTCAACCCGCACTAGTCGAGGTTAGGCTCTGACATAGTGATACATGCCCCAAAAAACACGAAGGTACTCTCAGATTTATAATTCTAGTCACCATTTATAAGTTATAGATTTTACAACAAAATAATTATCACTTTATTATTTTATTTACTGTCAAAAACTAACTTTCACTGGTGGCCCACACTGGCCAATATTAGTATCTTCCTAAAGAAAGAATGCCCTCACAAGTTCAGAGGTGGTATCAGATTTATATTTTGAGTTATCATTTGTGAGTTATAAGAATTTGAAAAAAAACATTATTTAATTATTTTATTTATGGTTATTAAATTTTCCGATTTTCTCACAGAAGGCATGTGCCAACTAAAATGAAGTTGCGCCAAGGGTAAACCTGCCACCCTGAGCACAATGGTGCCCTCATATTTTTTCTCAGAGTAACTATTTAAGAGTTTTACACGTCTTCATGAACACTGCTTATGCTCGCTAATTAAACATTATGAAAACTCTGACGGATCATTCCAGGCACTCTGGACCTCAGAATCGTGTGCCGATAGATTTCACAGTCTTGAAATAATTCTATATAATTAAAAAAAATATACGGAATTTCAATAACATTACATTCTCCCCACCTTAAGGAATTTCATACCTAAAAGCCAAGACACAGACTAAGGAAACAAATGGGGGTATTGATCATGAAGCTGAGGCTCCCGCTCACATGTTCTCACCTAGAGATTCTTGTGCTGCAAGAGAATGTGCATCAGCGGTATCAACCGCCCACAAAGGACTCCCTCATGTCGGTCCTAAAACTCCACTAGGAACTCTGTAAAAGTAAACCCATCGTCAATGTACAACTCACCCTAGTTGATAACATGTGATGGATCATGCATGAATCTCCTCAGTTGCAACACATGGAAAACATTATGCATCAAGTGCATCTCTGGGGAAATAGATAGATGGTACAAAACCCACCCACTATACTAAGAATCATGAAAAGTCGGATAAACCATAAAGTTAACTTGTTTCCCAGGACAAACGTCAGCAAAACTCATCGAGGTGAGACCCATTGGAAGACATTGTCTCCCTCTTCCTATCGACATAAGACTTCGGCTGGCTCTGAGCAGTTTTCACTTACTAATAAGTAAGGCATAGTGATGCAATCTTCTCCACTACTTCCTTCATCGAGGACCATTAGTGCTGACATCGGAGGTCTGGGTGTATCTTCTCCACTCCAATATGCACCGTTAAAGGGGATCTATGGATCTACCTCAACACCTCATTCTAAAGCGTCACTTGTACCATGATGCATCATCTAAAGAGGATGATGTGCTCCCCACATTTATAAAATCCTTCAAGAGGCCATCCTGAGGATATATGAGTACGTTGGGCCTCGCAGTCAATGTCTCAAGATATGACCCTCCAAATTTCTGATGAATTGGGGGTGTGACCGTCATACACTAGAGGTAGCTGCTATATCTTTTTCAGCGAAGGATATCTGCAGCGCTACCAGCTGCTCTGACTCCTCACTCAGTAGTTGTATATCAGACCTCCTACTGAGTGTTCCTGGTACCATGTTCCCCTTCCTAGGAGTATAGAAATCTTCAAGGTCATAGTACTGGAAGAACTGTATCCATCGTCGACATCTCATGTTTAGGCCCTATTGTGAGAAGATAAACCTGAGACTCTTGTGATCAGGGTAAACAGTAAATCATTCACCTGTCATGTAGTGACACCATATCCTCAATGAAAAGACCATTGCTGCTAACTCCAGGTCATGGGTATCATAGTTATATTTTCTAGTCTCTGTCTCAGCTCATAAAATCACTACTAACCCTTCTCCATCCATAAGAAACTATCCCCCTTTTTTCAAAGCTGAAAAGGGTGTCGCTACCTTGCAAGAAGTTAGGTACAAATGGGTCGTGCTGAACCCAACAAGCTGGCCCGCCCAACGGGCCAGGCCAGACCCAACAAGTTAGGCTGGGTCAACCCGAACCAGTTCGGCCCAGACGGGGTCGGGCGTGGTCGGTCCGACAGGGTCGGACTGAACCCGGGCCCACTTCGACCCATTTACACTCATACGGCCATATATTTGGCACTGAATGTCCATTTGAAGAAACTTTAGAAGTGATGGTAATCTTCGAGCATGAAAGTACCTTTGATTATAACTCACTGAATTTTGGGTATAGTTGAGAAAAAGGTCAGGTAG
The DNA here is from genome assembly GCA_963277665.1 of Viscum album. NCBI lineage: Eukaryota > Viridiplantae > Streptophyta > Magnoliopsida > Santalales > Viscaceae > Viscum > Viscum album. The sequence continues at coordinate 605,340,854 of OY728129.1, read as the reverse complement.
GATCGTACACGAATCCAACCGGGCCCTCGGGACTAAAAAGCGAACAACTCACAGACCGGACGTCCGATTGACACTCCGTATATTGTGTTGGTACACCTATGATGTGGAAGACCTTTGAGATACTTATTAATGGATCTTCAGGTCAGTTGGATAATCAACGAGTAGCTTGGGGAGAGGATATTTCGGAGACGAGTGAGCTTTTGTGTGGGAACCTAGTAGCTGGCTGAGACTTGATGACTGCTAACCATTTGAGTCGGAGTGACTCGACTGGCCTAGTGGGGAGTTCCAGGTTGTGGCGGTAGACCCATGGGGGAGGAGCACACTTGGTTACATGGCATAACCATGGTATTTGATAGGAGGAGTACCTCTTTAGGCTATGAGGGGGAGCGCCTAAGTGTGGCAGCATACCAATGGTGGGGAGCGCCTCTACGTGATGCAGCAGACCCATGGTACTAGCTAGAAGGAGTACCTCAGTAGTCCAAGGTTAGTGGGATGCACCTCTGTGTGACGTAGCAGGCCCACTGTACTCGATTGAGCAAAAGTTCTCTAGTAACTGAGGATTCTTTAATGTGAATAAAATCCATGTTGAGATGAATTAGTACTTTTATTTTTTCATCATTATTGGGATAGATTACTTGATAACATTGGAATATGTATGGGCATATAACTAAGTAGGGTAATCTTTTAATTTCATTATTTTTTGTTTATATTTGTTGGACTTTGTGAGACCTTGAGGGTCTCGAGGTCCCAAATGAGTATCATTATAATCAACCATGCACGGGCTATGCCCGCACCGTGTTGTGTTGGATGCAGACGACAGACAACACTAACAAATAATGAGAGTACCGGGACAGGATGGTACCCAAAGGTGGACCTTACGACAAGTCGGTACATGGAGGAGACTGACGGAAGTGGAGTGATAAGGAGTCTATATGTACCAACCCTTTATGTTGGAATCTCGGAGGATGACTCAGCAACTATTTTTCCTTTCTTCAGTTGTACTTGTACATCTAGTTCCTTGAAATTTACATCTGGGCTTGTATTTCCATCCCCTTTTACTTTTCAGAACACTTTTGTTATATAGTTTACATAGTGTTTTGAATCCAACTGTGTGCACTGTTGTGTTCATTTATAGGTTATAAAGACAATGCCTTCCCAGTTTTAGGGAATTATGCCTTTGGTGCGAGTCACCATCCCTTGGCCTATGGAAGGTGGGCTTGGGGTAGTCACGACATGAGCCCCAGGGGGCAGGTCACGAAAATTTGGTATCAGAGGAATCATTTATACAGCAAAACATAGGACTCTGATATTTTCTATGAAGCAAAAGTTTTAAGTGTAGTGAGTGCTTTTTTTTGTTCAGGGAGTTCAATGTTGGTGCGGCGGCCGACGTATCCATACACCAGGACCCTCACTTCTGATTTTCGACTCAGTGCATGAAAACAATGATTGTGTGTGTGTTTTCTTTGTGATTTCTTAAGTCAGATCATCAGGTCAGGTCACAAGGTATAATATTCTGACTATGTTGCATTTGTTTCTTCCAGGATGCCTCAATGAAGATAGCGAGTTAGAGTTCCAAGATTTGTACACACTAACAACCCACTGAGCGATGAGTCTTTCATGCAGGGCCCTATTAATATGTTGTCACATTCAGGTGGTGTACCAGAAACACCACCACCCATTGGGAAGTAGATACCACCTACCACACTAGCAGACAATGCATGCTGACTAAGTGTGTTGCACAAGTTCCAGCAGAAAAGGCCTCTATGGTTTTGAGGCGAGACAGATTCCCATGCAGCTGAGGGATGGATACAGGCGATTTCTAGAGTTTCCCATCTAGTTGAGACACCGGTAGAGAAAACAATGATCTTATCTACTAGTCATTTTCACTGAGTGACCATTAGTATGGTCCGCTTAGTGATGAGGATTTGGTACGTGGGTCTTTGCCTGAGAATGTACCTTCGGGTAGTGTGCAAGCTATATCACTACTTGTTGGTCAGTAGTTACAACCGGTGGTACCGGTAGAAGACACATGTAGGCTTAGTTCCTTACACGTGTTTCAGCATTAGATAACCCTCAGTTTCCAAGGTGATCATGACTCACAGACGGTTGAGGAATTTCTCGAGGAGGTGGCTGAGAGTTCTCTAGAACTTCTACAGCTTCGGTAGGATGACATGTTCGTAGCTGAGTATTCATCCAGGTGTACCGATATTTCCTGGTACTCTATAAATATGGTACGATTAGTGCTCCAGGGCTCTAACTTTCATGCGAGGTGTGTTTAAAGGACATCCAATCTAGAACTATTCCTCTTTTCATTTCTACTTATGATACGGTGCTAGATATAAACTTTGTGGTTGAATGTACTTTGGCTTAGCAGATACATCATGTGATTGTTAGAAGATGGAAAGTAGGAAATTGGTGCCAGTCTCAGAGACTTTGGCAAGTAAAATGTTTCAAGAAGAATAAGTGTTAGGGACAGATGAGTCTGCAAGGTAGCAGATGTAGAAGCAGAGCTAGGAGAGTAACATGAGGTGGTTTACTTTTCGACATGTTACAACCACACCATTTTTTGTGGACCCCGATAGGCTTAGGGAGCTAGAGAATAGGGGGAGAGAGTAGTTGCATGAGGACAAGTAATGAAACCAAAGGGCTCTAGGAGTGATTAAAGTTACGGTCTATGTCTACTACTAGCTACAGTATCAATAGACATAAGTACTGATCTTTCCTTCCTTCCACAAATCATGTCCAGGACCTAGATTTTTTGTTAAACCATCGACTTGACCCTCATTTCTTGAGATACCTTTGGGAAGAGGCTTCATAATCTCACCTATGACTATGGTGTGATCTGACCCTTGAGGTGAGATTTACGATTGGAACCTCTTGGTGGTATCCTTGAGGCCTTACGATGTTATTTTGGGCATGGACTTGACATCCATAGTTCACACTTAGATTGACTATATTACGAAAAGTGGTTTTGGTTTATATACAATGTTGGGATGGGGTTTTCCTTGTTCAGCGAAAAAGGAAATCCAGGAAGCACAAGATAAACTCATGCATAGGAGGGTGAAGCCAACCACCCATGAGTCAGCCAACCCCACCCTCATGGCAGCTGTGGTCCTTGCCTTGATGATGTGGTGACACTATATGATGGGTGAGCATTTTATTGTGTACTCTGATCACAAGAGTCTTATTTATATCTTCCCCTAGAAGGAATTGAACCTGATATAGTGACATTTTCTTGAGTTCCTCCAAGACTATGACTCCAAGAAAGTCTATACACCTAGGAAGGGGAATGTTGTTGCTGATGCACTCAGTAGAAGATCTGGTATACATCTTCTAGGTGAGGTGATGAATTAGTTGGCCACATTGCAGATATCCTTTATGGATAGAGATGGATTTTATTGTCTTCAGTAAATTATAGTCAATCCCCCACTTCTTTAGAAAGTCAGAGAGGCACAGCATGGAGACGCTGACTGCGATACACGACGTGCTCAGATATCCACAGGACAGGCACCTGATGGATTTTATGAATTTGGGGAGCACGTCATTCTCTTCAGGGGACCTACCATGGTTCCAATGTCACTTTAGGAGGAAGTGTTGAGGTAGTTCAAAAAATAGACTCTAGTGGTACATCCAAGAGTTGATAAGATGTACCTGGACCTCCGATGATATCATTGGTGGCTGGTAATGAAGAAATAAGTTGCAGAGTTTGTCTCTCGGTGCATCATTTGTCAGCAAGTGATGGCAGAGCATCAGGTACCAGCAGGCTTGGTTCGCCTTTAGAGGTCCCAAAGTGGAAGTGGGATGGGATATATATGGACTTCGTGTCAGGACATCCACGTACATCTAGGGGTCATGACTCGATTTGGGTGATTGTCGACCAACTGACCAAGTCGGCCCACTTCCTACCGATCAAAGAATAGTGTTCAGTAGAGAGCTCGGGATGCCTCAATGTTCATGAGATTGTGCAGTTACATGGAGTACCCTATATGATCATTTTCTATCATGATACACATTTTATATCTTACCTATGGAAAGGGGTTACATGAGGATTTCAGGACACATCTTCTTTTGAGCACCACCTTTTATCCTCAGACGGATTGTCAGACTGAGCAGACCATTCAGACCCTCAAGGAAATTCTGAATGCTTATGTCCTTGACATCGGTCGTAGTTGGGTGGATCACTTACCTTTGGTGGAGTTTTCATACAACAACGGATATCACTCCACCAAAGGGATGTCACCTTTTAAGGAATTGTACCAGGTACATTGCAGATCACATTTGTGCTGGACTGACCCAGGGGAATCATCCCTCGTGGCACGAGAGATGGTACGTGATACCATGGAGAAAGTTCAGATCATCCAGGAGAAGACGAAGACAGCACAGAGTAGGCAGAAGTTATTTTCTGACAGGAGATAAAGACCTCTAGAGTTTGAGGATGGTAACCACGTCATTCTACGGGTCTCACCCTGACCAGGTATATGATGATTTTGCTGATGCGACAAGTTATCTCTGAGATTCATCGAACCTTTTCAGGTCCTCATCAATTTTGGTAATCTGTCTTACCGCTTAGCTCTTCCACCTCAATTGCAGCAGTTCCATGATGTCTTCCATGTATCCCATCTGAGGAGATACATGCATGACCCTTATCACGTCATCAACCACAGAGAGTTGGATGTCGATGATGGGGCGGATTTTACGAAGGTTCTAGTAGAGATTTAGGATCGACAGGAGTGGTTCCTTTGTGGATGGTAGATACCTTCGGTTCCCATTTGTTAGTAGCACGAGAACCTCTAGGAGAGCATATGGGAGTGGAAGGCTCAGATGTGTGTTCAGTACCCCCACTTGTCTACCTAGATGAGTTGTTTCTTATGGTGATGTAGAGCCCTAAGTTGGGGAGAATATAAAGACCCGGAATGACCATGATTTTTTTTTAATAAATGGGAAATTTAAAAGTTTTTAATATCTAACGGCGTGTGATTCCAAGGCCTGTATTTCCTGGAATGATCCGTCGAAATTCGGTTAAACTTATGGTAACACGCGTAAGCAATTTTCCAAAAAAAAGTGGAACAAATCTTCAATGGTTACTCGGATCAGAAATCTAAGGGCATCGTTGCACTCAGGATGGCGAGTTTACCCTAAGCGCCAATTAAGATTAATCAACACGAGCCTCATGTGAGAAAAAAATTGCATAATCGTAAACAAAATAATTAAATAAATTATTTTATTTTTCAATTGCTTGTAACTCACAAACAGTAACATGGATTAATAATCTGAGACCACCACTGAACTCATGATGGTATGCTTTCTTTAAGAAGATACTATATTTTTCCGGCATGGGCCACCCAGGAATGTTAGTTTTGGGTCGCAAATAAAATAATGAAGTGACAATTATTTTATTATAAAATTCATAACTTCTAAACGGTAACTCAAATTGAAAATCTGAGTGTACCTTTGGGTCTGTTGGGGCTTTTTTCTCCTAGGATGATCCTAATCTCGACTGGTGCGGGTTGAGGGTGACTGATAATAATTTTCTAGAATTTTTTCAGGTACGTCTAGTCAACACGCCAGCGGAATTTTTTTACTTTTGAAACGGTGCTTGAAATTGAAATCTAATGGCACTGTTGAACTCACAGTGCCGATATTCGCTTATGGAGGATTTCACCTCGATGGAAGATGGCCAAAGGTGAAAGTTAGTTTTTGGATTTTTATTGAAAAAATAAAAATAAAAATGTGTGACACTTTATTTTAATTTGCAACACCCATGTGGGTATTGGGATGTGGGGTCCACCAGAACTAAACATCCTTATGGAAGTTGAGAAGTGGGGACCACTATACCTTAACCTCCATGAGAGGTTAGGGTGGTGGGGACCAATAGACCCTAACCTCCCATGAGATGTTATGGAGGTGGGGACCACCTTAGGCCTAGACCTCCCAACTCGCCCCTCAATGAGGGAGAAACCTCTCCACTACCTCATTAATTTGGAGGAGCCTCTTGAGCTTCTTCTACATTAATTATTCCAATGAACCAACATTATTTTCACCAACATAATTAATTGTCTTGACCACCTTTTTAAATTAAGTAACATTGTCATTGGAATTTGGGAAGGTTTTTAATAAATGAACCGTCATAAATTCCACGATCGTTACATACCTCCCCCTTCTCCTATATATATGGAGCTTGAGAGGAAGTTTTGGGACGACTTCACCAAGGGAAAAAGCGCTGGTAAAGTGACATGACGCCCAACACTTGGAGGATTATGCTCTTCAAAGAAGGACTGTACACTAAAAAAGAACGCCGATGAGGAATGCCTTCGACCACAAAAAATGACCTCGACTTCAAATTTTTTCCTCGGAACATCCTCCGACGTAGGACGTGTTCATGTACAATGAATTGACGTACGCCTTTTCCTGCCAATGGCAACCAATAATGAACATGGTAGTGGATTATTTTGATTGATTTATATACCCATGTCCTTCCCTTCTAGAACAAGGAACACGAATCAACATTCTAACTAGTTTATCTGCATATGTTTCCTTTTGTCGGTTTTGGGAATAATTATTGCAGAAGGGTTTGATGTTCTTCATTCTTAATCTATGTTGAGTCATTTTTTATCACTCTAATAAATTGAGGGTGTGAGCCAAACTAACATGGCCCGACCCCTCCGCCATTATTCTTTGGTGTGTTCATTGAAATTGAAGGAAGGCAACAAAGGTATTGGATCATCGCAAACCATGACGGTCGCTGCCCGCGGCCTTCGCGACCGCAACTCTCCGCATGCCCTGGCCTCGTCGCATCACCATGCAGCACCCACGACCTCTATTAATCTGTACCGCTGCGAACCGCAGTCGTGCCGAGCAGTTGAGACAAGACGCTGCCCCGAGCCGAGCCACCATCTCCTCCTCGCGGCACCCCAGTCGAACCGGCCTATGGAACCCCTCGCGGCACTCTAGACGAACTGGACTTCGGCGGCCTCCGGACACCCCATCTGAACTGGCCTTCGGCAACCCTTGAGGTGACCCGACCCCTGGGTCGAGCTGCATTGAGTCGCGCCCCCACGGCCCTCCGAGCCAAACCGAACCCACACCTCGGGACCAGCCGACCTCGTGGCGCCCTCCGGGACAAGTCACCCCTGCGGCGCCCTATAGGAAGATCCTCCCCCACGGTGTCCTCTAGGCCAAACCACCCCTGAGGTGCTGACCCAGGGCTGGTCCGCGCGCTCATGTCGACTCGTGGCTGGTCTGTGCCCTCACGGCTCTCTGCGGCCGCTCATGGCTAGATAGGCTGGGCCCAGTGGGCCGGTCCAAACCCAAAGGGTCAGGATGGGTCGACATGGATCGGATCGTCCTAGATTGGGTTGGGCCGGGTTAGTCTGACCGGGTCGGACTAGACCCGGGCACACTACGACCCATTTATGCTCCTTCAGCCATATCTTTGGCACCGGATGCCCGTTTGATGAATCATCTGCGGCGCTGGTAATCTTGGAGTATGACGGTCACATTGAGTATACCCCACTGGAGTTTGGGGTATAGTTGATAAATGGTCCGGTTAGATCTTGCACGAATCTAACCAGGCCCCCGGGACAAAAAAGCTAATAACTCATAGACCGAGCGTCCGATTGACGCACCCTCTGTTGTGTTGAGACCCCTATGACGTGGTAGACATTTGAGATACATTATCATGGGACTTAGGGATAGTTGGAGCATCGACCAGTATCTTGTGGAGTAGATCATTCGGAGACGAGCGAGCTTTTGTGCGGGAACCTAGAAGTTGGCTGAGACTTGACGACTGCTGACCGTTTGAATCAGAGTAAATCGACTGGCCCAGTGGGGAGCGCCTGGTTGTGGTGGAAAACCCATGGTAGAGGAGCGTGCTTGGTGACGTGGCAAACCCATGGTACTTGACAGGTGGAGTACCTCTGCAGGCTGTGAGGGGGAGCGTCTGGGTGTGGCAGTAGAACCACAGTGGTGAACACCTCTGTGTGACACAGCAGACCCATGGTACTCGACAAGAGGAGTACCTCAGCAGTCCATGGTTAGTGGGAAGCACCTTTGTTTGACGCAGCAGGCCCACTATAATCGATTGATCAAGAGTTCTCCAGCTGCTATGGTTTTGTTAATTTGAATAAAATCTTGGTTGAGATAAGTCAGTACTTTTTTGTTTTTCTCATAATTGAGATAGATCACTTGATAACATAGTTATATGTATGGGCATATACCTATGTAGGTTTATCTGTTAATTTATTTCTTTGTGGTTTATCATTTTTGGATTTTTTGAGACATTGAGGGTCTCGGGGTCCCTACTGAGTATTGTTATACTCACCCTTTCACAGGCTATTCCCACACCTTGTTGTGTTGGATGCAGACGACAGACAACACTAACTAAGGATGAGAGTACCAGGACTGGATGGTACCTGGAGGAGGACCTTACAAAAAGTCGGTCAACAGAGGGTACTGACGGACGTGGAGTGCTGAGAAGGACGTCTGTACCTACACTTCAGGTAGGAATCTCAAAGGATGACCCAACAACTGTTTTTCCTTTCATTAGTTGTACTTGTATTTCTTGTTCCTTGTACATTACCATTGGGATAGTATTTCTAGCCCCTTTTACTTCTCAACACTCTTTTGTTATATAGTTTACTTAGTGTTTTGTATCCATTTGTGTGCACTGTTGTGTGCGTATATAGGTTATAAAGTCAATTCCTTCCTATCCTAGTTTTAGGGAATTACGCCTTTGGTGCTTGTCGCTAGCCCCTGGCCTATGGAATGTGGGCTTGGGGTTGTCAGGGCACGAGCCCCGGTGGACGGGTCATGATATGATGTTTAGTTCATAATCCAAAAACATCATCGATATGGTAAATTTAGTCGAATTGGTCATTATTAAATAACATAATAAATAATCATAAAAAATCATATTTTTATTCTTTAATTTTCATTTTGAAGCAATCCAGGGATGTTGGTCATGAAAAATGAATTACATTTAAATCGTGAGACAATAAGTAATATATATATTCTTGAGTAACATTTCCATTTAAAAGTAATAATATATGAATGTGTGTATAATTTTACCTTTTTAGAAGGATGATTAAATATTTAATTATATACTATATATTTAAATAAATGTATATTAATCCAACATGTGAGATTGTAATAAAGAACACAATTTTTTATGGATGTGGTAATCTACACTTACCTACAAGCAACATTATATTTTTAGAATAGTTAGAAAGGTATGAAAAAAGATCATATATTATGATTATATAATTATAAATAATTCATTAAAATCATATATAACAATTACATCCATCAGTATAATGAACAATGAGAGTCAATGATGGAATATGAATTATATCCATTTTTAAGTGTTAGACTACCATAAACATGAACTATGGTTTCATTTACCATTTAATGGGAAAAGGTGGATAAAGTTTACAACATTAAAATAATCAAATATAATTAATTTATTTATAATTATATTATAATATCAATTGGATACAATTATTTTATGGAGATATAATAATATATAAAACTACAATATCATGTTAAATGTTTTACATCTTCTTTGAAAAACCACTTTTTCATTATGAAATAACCCATTTATGGTTAGTATTACAACCAAATTAATTTTTCTATGAAATAGGGAGGTATGTTAGAAATGGATTTGGGAGGCCATTTTTTACATATATGGTTCATTAAGTTTGAGAAAATGTAAAATGGGATATATTTTTTTTGGGTGGATGGGAAGAGTCATAATTTTTCAAAATATAAAAATATTTTAAATACGTACTCAAGTCAAATAGATAAAAAATGTAAAATATCATAATATGAGAAGAAATATCTATCAAATATATCGATAAATATAATTTATTCTTTTTTAAACATTTTCACATTAGTTTTAACGTTAAAAATAACAATATTTTTTTATTTTTTTTAATATTAACTATGATACAATTCTTTTTTTAAATTTAAAACATATATTAATTATTAAAATAAAAATAAGGAATAAATATTACCAAATTCAATTCATATATGCGGTATAATTTAATTTAAATTTAATCCTCCAATAACTGATTAGAACAGTTTTCCATATAAATCCTTTCTTAATTATAATATTATTTTATAACAAATAATGAATAAATGTGATAACAAGGATATTAATTGTATTGTTCATAAAATAATCATGAAATGTTTTCTTTGAACCCATATTTAATAAACTTGTTCATAGTGACTTCATAAAATGAAAATAAAATTTTCTATAAAACCCCATATTTTTTAATGTTCACCAAAAGCATACATATTTCCAAAAGAAATATCAGTGTAATATTATTTTGAAATGAATATAAAAACAAAGTAAATTTTTTAATGAAAAAATTATAAAATATTGAAATCATGATTTTCAATTAAACCATATAATATAAGTCATCAATTTTTATAATAATGACATCATTTACATATTGATTGGAAAATTTTCCTAATATTATTATAGAGTATATAATTATAAAAAATATAATTGATTAATAGTAATATGAATTGATATTTATTTTATATTAATATTATAGTGGATGTTTTATTATCCTCCCCCTTTTGGAAAATATGCCTCATGAATTTTATTCTAAACACAAACATTTTTTGATATTTTTCATTCCTAAAATTTTCTGATCCACATGTTTCTTATTCTATAATACTTTTTTACAATAAAAAAATGAAATATTAAATCACCTTGTTATAAAAAATCCCTATATGGTCATGAATTGGTATATATTGTTCCTCATTTGATTGATTCTTACTAAACAGAACAACTTCAAGGATCATACCTTGAGATGCATCAAACACATTTTTTTATAAAAAGATATTAAACACATTATGTAACTTCTATAAACATGGGTTAAAGAACACAATATAACAAAATGATTCAATAATTTATATAATATCATATGTTTTAATAAAATATGAATGTAACATTCTATTTTATATAATCAAATTACACTTTTCCATTTGTATAATTTATGAGAAATTTGTTCACCTACCTCGAATGGAAGATCATTCACCTCGTTATCTAAAAATTATGTGTTCTTTACTCTAATAATTCTATATTAATTTTATAATATTCACAATATAATCCATTAACAGTACCAATTATGGTCACAAAAATGTTTTCCCCAATATGATTTATACTAATGTAAATTTACAAATAATTCATGATAATGATTCATTTGTATGATGGAATAATAAATTTTATTATAAAAATATTATACTAACGAATTATTCTTATTCAAAAATACAAAGGAATGTATTGAATATTCTTTAAGTTCATATTCTAATGTTTGAATAAATTTTTCTAAATTCCATTAAAATTGTGGATTAAAAGATTTATTGAAATTCAATTCAGTACCCAAACACTTTTGAATACATTTACAAAATTATTTTTATTCTAGGTATGATGGTCAAATACGATGTAGATATAAAATCCATGTAACTTTTCTATCACATTAAGATATAATAAATAAATATTATCAAAATATATTTTTATCCAATAAAATTGAATGTAATGATTTAGTTAATTGGTTAATAATAAAACATATCACATTATTACAACATGATTTCGCTGTTATTTCATCATAAATCCAATGTATATTATTTTCCATTTCAAAAAAATTTTAATGAAAGGGAAAAGTCACCAGATTGATTATTTTAATTTTATTTTATCAGTATATGAAATTATAAATATCATCATAAATTTTAAAATATCAATTTTCATTTCATCCAAACTGAAAGGTTCATGAAGATATACAAACATCTTAGTTCATCCATAATGAATATAAAAAGTAATTATTTTATTGAATAACATATTAACACATCAATTTTGAATCACATGAAAAAAAATATCATTTTCTATATGAAAAAACCTTCATATTTCAACATTGAACCCAAAATATTTTCCCTTACTGATTGATTCTACCATTTCAAATAAAATAGGATCCGCCATTTTATAAATCATCATTATGTATAACAATTATCACTGAACTGATACCTAATACCAAATAGAGTATATATCTTTAAGATATGATTATATACCAAAATTTATTAAATCATTTAATACTAGATCCTCCTCTAGGAAGAACACATTTTTGGATCCATTATATGTTCAATATAATGTATCATATAAACTTTTTTTCATTTTTTGTTGGTAAAAAAATCAATGGTTCATAATCCTTATTCAGTTATAGTTTTCTTAACAATATACTTTTTAATTCAATACCATTAAATATATAATTTCATCTTCTATGATTTTTATATATTCACCAGTCTATTCCATATAAATTATGTATCTAGATTTTTATTTTGAAATAGTACAGTACCTTGATTAAGATCATGTGCAGGATTTTTTATCTCATGATGATTAAAATTTCATAAACCATAAAAAATTACATAATCCTTTTTATTATAAAAAAAATGAGTCCCAATAATTAAGCATATTTCAACTTTATAAAGTCTCTGTTTTGGGAATGTAGGATAAAAACTAGTGAATTCATTAATATTCTTTTCAATTGAAGGAATTATTCATCATGTTATTCTTTGTAGAGGAATTTAAATCCTTTATCTATTAATATATTTTATGTGATATATATTTTAGAACTAATTTCCAATAACTATTAGAAATATCCCACTAATCTAGTAAAACTACTAAACTCTTGACCATAGAATATCTCAGTCATTCTTCAACCTCCTTATTTTTATCTATATTAATTATAACTCCATCTTTATTTACAAAATGTCCTTGGAATGAAAAATTTCATACCAAAAATTCATATTTACAAAAAATTCAACATAAGTTCATTTATTTAATGCTTTTCATAACAACTATACAATATTCATCATTATAATCAAACAATTTAGTATATATTAGTATGAAATCAATATACACAAATTGAAAATTTGTCCTTGGTCTCAATGAAATCTATATTCATAAGGTGACAAAATATGTCTTGAGATTTTTTTGAAACTCTGGGAATAACCATAAAATCCATATTCCCATACCTAGTTATAAATGTAGTCTTAGGAATTTTACTCTCCTTCAAAATGTAGAGATGCTTTACAGACCTATGATTATCCATAAACAAATATCAAGCTACCTATAAAAGATTGTGAATGAATTATATATAAGTTAATTGATAATAATTTTTAATTGTGATGTTATTAAATGATCCGCAATCATTGAAAACTACTAAGGAACCATTTTTTATATGGTTCAACTTATAGGGAAGTCAAATATTTATTTAATCCCTCATGAAAATACATTTATAAATGATTTTACATTTTAAAAGTTCAACTTGATCCATTCAATAAAGTGGTCTTGATATTGGATTTGATTCATGTATTAATTCATTAGTAAATTCATTATGTGAATACATTATAATACCATGAAATTGAATTGAAAATATATTCAAATATTCATGTACTAAATAAAAATATCAATTTTTAATAGTACCCTTCTTCTTGAAAATTTGTTCACTAAAAAAATCATTTCCATATTTAACTATTTTTATAGCTTCATGATTTCTCATTAATGATTCAAATTAATTCTTATATAGAAATACAAACTCATTTAGAGTGAAATTTTATTATGTATATATATTCTCTCTAATCATGATAAAAAATATAGAATCGATAACCAGAAGAACCTGAAAATCTATAATGGGACTGAAAACATGGTTTTTTGTTATATACATTACATGGACAATAAAAAAATATTGTTATAAATTTTTTGGGCCATAATAATACTTCAATATTCCCTTACCAAATTTTTTTGAGTTATTTATTGAGGATAAATTTCATACTAAATAGAAAATTTCTATGAACTGAAATAACGTCTAGAAATCAACTCAAAGATAAAAAATAAGTAATATACCTTGCACCCCATCACTGGATGGTGTAAAATCTATATAAGTTGTTACAATGGATTTTTTCACACCATTATATCAGTGAACTAGATCACTAAAACCATTTACTATAATCATCAGACATATACTCACATAATGACCAATTCTAATGTAATTAAAATATCCTACTCCAAATTGTTCATTATTATTTTGATTATTAAAATTATCCTTTGGTTTTTATCATTAGACAAATAAAAATAGTTAAAATATCATAAACACTTTTGAGATTTTTCAATACATTCACTGTGTTATTTTTTTGTTTAATTTTCTAATATTTAGTGCATTATTTTCTCACCGTGATATTACATCAATTGATGTTTCCCAATTTTCTAACATTTGGACCTATTTCATATTATTTTCATAGGGAACATGATCATAATAAAACATTATTTGAACCATCTCATCAGATAAAACGTGTTTCCATAACAGTAAAATTCATTAGAATCCAATTAACATTGACATCAAGGATTTTATCCCAAGTAAAACTATTTCATTATTACATAACAAATCTCAAAAAAATTGATCTATAAATTTTCAGTTAGGTAATGTTTTTTCAATACATAAGCACAAAAAAATTATCATTATACCATAACTTCAATAATGGATTTTAGAGCTTAATTAAAATAGATTTTGGAAAACATTTATTAATGAAAATATTCAAAAACTTCACCTCATTTAAATGAATCCATCTTGTCACTTTCTTTAATGTTATTAACCATTGATCAACTTAACCTTGAAAAATATAGATAATAATATTTGGGATTTGATGATATAAGCTTCCCTTGTATTTTAATATCAATTCTATGCCTCGAATGAAATTCTCTTCTATCATAATAACTTTTACCAACATAATTAAGGATAATTAGGTTCCATAAAATGATCTAATATAGACATGTTCATCTATGGTGAATGTGATTGATTTATGTCATGGATAAATCCACCATTTATATACAGATTCAACTAAGAAATGATAAAAATTTATTTGTTATAGTACCATGAATTCAAGGTTGTTGGTTTAGAAGGACATTATCCTCTTGGTTCCTTCCTAATTCATTTTCACTATTTAATCTATGGTAAAACATTGTAAATAAATATTTTATATGATCCTACATGGTAATAAAATAATTGTATCGTCATAAAAATAAATTCTAATCTATTTGGGGTACATATTTACATCATCCAAAACCCAAAAATTATTCGAACACTATCTTGATATGAACTACAAGTACATGAATTATATTCAAATCATAATTTAATTATTAAAATTAAATTTATTTTCACGAATTCAGGAAGATATTTGTAGGTATAAATTATTATAAAAGTTTTTCATAGATGTTACATGAAAAACTCATACATTATTCATTGGACATATACTCTTAAAAATAATTTTTAAAAAAATAGAAAACTATTAAACTTGATGATGTCTTATTTTCATGAAAAATAATTATTACATTAAAAATTAATTCAACATGAGTTATACATTTCCATAAAAACTATAAAAATTAATAAATGCATGAACAACACAAAAATATAATAAATGTATATATATATATATTATGAAAGAAACTTATTAGTCAATTTTAAAACCGTGATAGTATAAAAGTGAGTTATCCATTATAATAATATTCATTAATATTAGATAATCATTTACATACACAATAAAATCGATTTAAT
This sequence comes from Viscum album, assembly GCA_963277665.1. Classification (NCBI taxonomy): domain Eukaryota; kingdom Viridiplantae; phylum Streptophyta; class Magnoliopsida; order Santalales; family Viscaceae; genus Viscum; species Viscum album. Next base: position 605,325,243 of record OY728129.1, on the reverse strand, counting down.
TTACTATATATTTCAGATAAAATATTTTAATAAATCATAAATAATACATTATAACCCTTATGGTTACATATAATACAATATAACCCAAGATATATTTTTCCTTAAAAATATACCGTCTACCCAAAAGGGAACTCCAATTATATTAGTACATATTTCAGTTAGCTTCTCACTAAAAATAATATGGTTTCTATGATTTAATTTTTAAATTTAGAAATGTTAATAATGTTCTTTATTACATCATCATCATAGAACACTTTAATATGTAATAACCTATATATCCAACTTTTGAAAAAATGATACACTTAAAATAATAGTTACCCAATTGATTTGAGATATATATTGAATTATTCCATGATAAGAGATATATCATACACATCCATCATTTGTAAATAGTATCAATGGACTGTAAATAAATAACAGACATTATTTTTCCCTTATAATCAATATATTAAAAATTATCCATTTCCGAATTTATGTAAATTAATCATCGATATTGTCATATCAATTCCCTTTAAGACCAATTTTGAAAATGAAAATACAATAAAAAAGGAATGTGGGTTTTTCCATGTAGTCATTAACTTTTTTTTCTATCTAATCATCAGATAATGGATATAGTGGAAGTAAAATTCATTGAAATTATATATGATAAAATAAAAAATTCATTTTATTATTTTTTAGACACATTCCATAGGGGATATGTAAAAAATTATCTAATTGAGAAACAATGAAATAAAATCAAATGAAATAGTAAAATTTCCTTTCGAATTAATTTATTCTTATATAAATATATTAATAAATTAATTTGATGAATATATTCATGGAATAAAATTATTTTCAAAATAAATATCTATAAGATTCAAAATTTTATTATAAGGTTAAATATATCCTACCTCAAACTGGACATATCACCTACTTTATTTTTATTCCAGGGTAATAATATTATTTAAATTATTTATTTTTTTGTGTAATATTTTCATGCATATTACAATATCATTTTCAAGATATATCATTATGACTATGTTTCATTTAGTTACATCATTAGTTATATATAAACATAATGTTTGGAGGATAATTGGTTAATAATATTAGAATAGATTTGGTAGAATGAATGTAGTGGAAGGGTTAATTATTACATCATATATGGAATAATAAACATGAAAAGATAATCATTTTTATAGGAATTATACTTTTAAAACCACCCCTGAATGAAATTTATGTTAAAATAATTAATTAACAATCATGAAGAGGTTATTTCATGCATACCCACAGGTAACATTTCCATTTTCAATGAACATGAAGGAGAAAAATTTATGTATTATATTATATTTACTTAAAAAAATATGCCATTAAATTTTTATTTTATCTTCAAATATACTTATTTATACCATCCTTGTTAATTGGTGATGAAAAATTAATTTGATAACATTATAGAGGTCGTAATCCACACGTATGCACAAATGTTATAATTTTTCAATGGATGGAAAAGAAATAATATAAAAATTATATCATCATTATGGAATTATTTTCATGTCATGGATATTATATTCATTAATTAAATATATCTTTGTTTTAAGTCATGATATGTGGTTATGGAAAATGAATTACATCGTTTCACGAGGTGATAGTATGTCCTACATACAAATAAAGGGTTCATTTCAAATTTATTTTAACACAAAATTTATAATTTTTTATTTCATAAACATAATAAAATAACATTATATGATATATGATTATGTTACTATAAAAATATGGAAATAATATTTTCATTGATGTACAATATGAAATAAAACTAAAACATTTGATTTATAGTTATACCTCCTCTTCAGAAAAATTTTGGTTTCTTTACACCATAACCGATATAAAGTTAGTATTTTACCCAATATAATACTACAAGGAAATGGGGAAGGATTTTAATAATTGAATTCACAAGTTAATGGTTTAACTATGAGGCTATTGATGTGTGGAGAAGGTAGAAGAGGGGTTTTTGTTGATATATTATGGATGTGATACACACAAAATTATCTTTAAAAAAATAAAATATATTAATAGATTACCAAAAACAATTCCTTAAATTTTAATATTATTTTATATAAAATGATTCATGTTCTTAATTTTCTAAGAACATATAATTTAGAAAATATTTAGGTAATTGTAAACCATATATAATTATTATAATCGCTCATAAATAAATTTTAACCCTAAATGTGGTAACGTTTTTTTATAATATTTTTAGTATTCACTATGTAAAATATAATTTATAATTAATATATATTATTAATTATATTTAATCATGTTATGAAATAAAGTTATAAAAATTTATTAGACCAATGTTGAAAAATATAATTTAAAACATCTCTTAGAAAACCTAATAACAAGTGATCTTCCAAAAAAACATTCATAACTAAGAAATATTTTTTTACCATTAAAATTATAAAATTGATTTCAATTATATTATTTTTATTATTTATAATATATATGGAATAATTTATCATTGAAAATTTTAAAACAAAATGAAACATTTTAAATTCTTGAATGAAAAAAATATTTTTAAATAAAAAAAATATTTTATAATAGTCATCAAAAAATAATATTAGTCCTAAAATAAAAAAATCACTATATAAAAGTTTTGACAAGATTTTTTTATATTTAATCTTCATTTATATGAATTAAAATTGTTTTGGTTTATCGTTATAACCTTGTAGTTCCATTAGAGTGTGTGAAAAATAATAATAATGTTATGAAATATATATTATAATTCAATATGACTATTATATATGTATTATATTAATATTTATATGTATATATTTTCAAATTTTTTCTTAAGAATATTTTATTAAAATTTTGTATGTGAAAAAAAATATTTTGTAGTTAAAATATATATTTTCCATAAAACTATATTTATGTGTGAAATGTAATTTTTTCTCTTAATAGATTAAATTAATCAACAATTAAAAAATAATATAAAATATATATATATATATATATATATATTTCTTTTATTTAATTAAAATTTATTGAGTTGTTTTTATTTGTATTGGAATTATAATAATATCATTTGATTACTTAAAAAAAATTTCTCTACAAATATTTTTTAATTTCATTTTTTATGTCGATATGATATTTAATTTATTAAACAGTTATAAATTGTATATTATATAAATGATTTAAATTTTTAATTCATAATTTTTATATTATTATAGGTCAAATGTTTTGTTTTAAAAAAAATGATTTTTTGGATGAATTGTGAAAAATACTATATTTTTAGAAAATATTATTTTTATTCCATAATTTTGATATATCCATTATTATTTAAAAAAGTTTCTATTCAAAAATTATTTACATTTTATTATTTATTATTAAATTATTTCATTGGAATCAATTTGAATCATTTTTTTTATAAATGTTTTTTAGTAAATAAATTTTTTTTCTAAAAAAACTGTGTCTAATTATATTTAGGGTTATAATTATAAATTATATTCTTCCAACAATATAAATTGAATTTTAAAAAATAGATTAAATGTTTTTCATATTCATAATTAAGATTAGGTAATGATTTTAATATAATAATTTGGTTGAATTAATAGTTAAAATAGTCAATATTTGTTACCACATTAATATTTAAAATAGGTTTATGTAGCGTTAAACTAAATTTGTAACAGTTAAAATGTGGAAATTTTTTTTCTAAATGTTATTATTTTTCCATATTTTAAACCAATTCCTCTTCATAAGATTAATTTTTCAATTATTTTGCTACATTTCATTAGTATGACATTAATATATTTTAATCTTATGAAAAATTCCCATTGTGTCTTCAACCCCACATATAAACGAACACCACTCTCCTCTCCAATCTATATATAATGGGTATTTTTCTTCATCAAATCCCTTCCAAATTTAATTTCTTTAATCCCACCGAAAAACCTAGATTTATTGCTTTGGACAAAATAACAACCTTATATGGATTTAAGTATCATAGAAAACATATTTTCTAAAATTATATATTGCTTTAAACCAAATAATTTTGATTTATATTTATTTATATCATCATCATAAAAAATCATTAACTTTTATATAAAAAGAATAATTTTCAATCATATAATGAGATGATATTGTTTTTTGACATAACTGTTATCCATATCAATTTCCTTTAAATGGGATGTGATAAACAATTGGTTTGCATGGTATACTACCGCCTCACAAAGTTTTTATAACCTACATTGAAAAAATATAATTTAATTTTGGAAGAAAATAATTTATACCAAATTCAACGAATACATATATTTGAAAATATTATAATTATAGATTTATTGATATCACCCCTAATTAATAAAAAACATCTGAGGAACATAACATTAAAAAAAAGAAAAAGATTCATTTACATACACTGACTCTTAAAAATAATTTTTTTACCCCATAAAAAATATATTTTATTATAATGATATATTCTATTTCATTAAATCCCATGATTAATAAAGCACCTAAATGAAATATAATGTGGGATTTTCATTCAATAAAATATAGAATTATATAAAGTAATAGAAATATGAAATAATGGTTATATCAGATAGTAAATCCTTCGATTCATATACGTCAAAGAAGAAAATTTATATTTCACTTAAAAAAGAATGTTAATTCAATATAGATAAAAAATGTAAAAAATATTACTCTTTGTAATTATTTCATAAATGTTTCAAGCGATATAAAATTCTCATTATATTTAATTTTTCTATATAAATATATCAATAAAATATTTTCTAGACATGGAAATAGATGAAAAATATTTCGAAAATAATTGTTAAGGAAATTTAAAATGTGATATGAAGGTAAATAATCACATACCATGAGTTATACTTTCCATGTATGATCACTATAATTTGGAATAATAAACTTATTTTTAAATTTTTTAAATTTATTAATAATAATTTTCAAATTCATTCCATTACCATTATCCATTTTATATCATTTATGACCAAGTTTTATTCATTTATTATATCAACTAATTAAAAACGTATGATTTTTTTAAAATGAAATCATATTAATTTAAACTTATATATATTTCATTTCGTACATTAATGAATACTATTGTTTATCAAAAAACTATAAGTTTGGCTTCTGTTTTACACAACACTAATTTTCTCATGCACTAAAAAACACATATATTAGATTTTGGTACAAAAAACATTTTGATTGGATTTTATTACACACAATACAATGTCCATCAGATAGCTTATGTTGCACGCAAGGTCGAGTTTTTTCTGAACTACAATATACTATTAATAATATTATTAGAATACTATTAATGCCACCACAAAGCTGTAAAAATGAATTTTATTAGTAATATTAACTAAATAATGAAAATATTATTTACAAATGTATATAAAATTAATTATTTTTTATTAATTCTAAAAAGTGAATAAAATATCTATTTTAAAATAATGAAATTACTTTTCTAAAAAACTATTTTTTATGTAGAAACAAAAATGTATAGCAATAAAATAAAAAAAATACAATTAAGATTTTAAATAACATTAATATATTATATATTCAATCAATATTTTTTTCTCATCCAATATATTTTATTGGTCTAAATAAGAAGAAATCTAATTTTTTGAACAAAAATATGTATTTTTATAAATATTAATTTTACATCCTTTTAATAGTGAACAGATTATATATATATATTTTAAAAAATATTATAATTTAAATTTTAATACCTAATCATGTTTTTTAAATATAAATATAAAAATTTACTCATAATGAATTTTTTAAATTATTCTACGACTATTTATATTTAGATGAATAATGAATAATGCTATATTTAGTTCAAAACATCATTTTCATTTAATTTATTTATAAACACCAATAAATTTTATAATTAGTATTTAATTATAATTAAATAAATTTTATATCATTTAAACCAATTTATTTCTTTACATACAAGTTATCTTTATATTTATATATAAATACATAGAAACATTTTGATCATTGTTTCATTACAAACATGTTTTGTCATCTCATCTACGATATTGATATTAAATTAATTTCTATGAAAAATGTGATTATTACCATGATAAATGGATTCAATACATTGAATAATAATAATTTTAAATTTTTAATATTTTGAACTAACATTTTTACCAAAACTATTAATGATTGTAGTTAAAATTAATTACAGTAACAAAGGTAAAAAAAGATTACCAAATTCATAAATTTTAATCTTAAGTGTCTAAATAACCTATAAAAATTTCATAAAACCATTATATATAAATATTTATACCATGTACCCTATTTTATAATAATTTAAATATTATTGGATTAACCCGATGTACAAGAGACAGCTCAATAGTGTTTAGCATTTAATGTTTACAAGAATGTCACATTTATTCAATAAAAGGGAACTCCCCCACCTCACTTCCTCACGCCACTGAATCCCAATTTCCTTAGCCAATGCATGCCTAAATATTCTGCCAAAATCCCAATTATCATACTATAGTCCTTATTATCTGTATAAATCTTTCCAAGGAAGTCATTCAATTCAAACAATGATGAGTTACCCAGAGAAGTGGTAACATCCTTCCTCAGGCTAGTTTGTTTTATTTTCATTATCCACCAAGAAACATATATTTTTTACATTATTATATAATAAAACCATTATAATCCATATAAATATTTGTTTTTATTATAAGTTCTATACTTACATGTATATACACTTCCATCTAATGGGGAAAAAATTTACGGTTTCTGTGTACAGAGAAGTACCGTCTCATGAAAAAATGTTGATCATTTTTCAATTACCACCTATCATAGGTTACAATTATTACGAAAAAAATATTTTAATATGTTATATAGGAAATTAAATTTTTTATACATATTTAATTATTATATAAAACATACCTTCAATCATAATGTTTTATAAAAATATGATATTTTTTTGGATGTGTGGACTACTTCCACCTCAATGCGATGTGGTTCATTCACCTTTTACATGGAATGTATTAGTGACAGGTTTACTGAACATAATTTTATATATATTTCATAATAATTCTACTATAATTATATTATATATATATATCATTTACTTTTTTCTTTCAGAACGACAATAAAACAAAAATTGTGTTCATGGGTACATAAGAACTACTATCTCCAAGATTGGTGTTTTCCATTTTATATATCTATATTTTATAAATTTTTATATGAAAATTTATTATGAAACTCTATTATATATATATATAGTATTAAAGTTTTAAAAAAATTAAATGATGACCTAAGTAAGGGGGTCAAGAATAAAAGGCCCAGAAATAAAAGAAAAACAAAGTGTATATTAAAAAAATGTAACATTCACATTGTGTTATAAATAAACAGTTAATAAAATTTCATAAAAATAATATATTGTATTAGATAAAATAATACTCTTTTTCGGTAGATATATAAGAAATATATATTTATAATACTTTAGTTTTCAATGTTTGTGATGAAATTCATGGTTTAAGGATAGGGAATTTCATCACACTTTTTAGTTACATATTTTACATATTATATTCACCAATAACTACAATTAGGTGGTGAATATAATTTCCTATTAAATTTCTTATCATTAATTATTATTTTTAATTATATTTATATAATTAATTGTGGTTTTTATTTCATAAGGATCACAAGTATGATGTTATAAGTAGAAAGGTTTTTCTCGTCTCACTTTTATTTATTTGAGACTTATGCCTCAATAACCACTCATTTATTATGTGTGGTGCATATACTTTCCATGAATGTATTCTATGAATATTATACAAAAATTTATGAATATTTACATATTCATTTTATAATGATTTATTCAAATAGTTCAAATGTTATAAAAATCTATAAATTAAATTTTGTCTCATGTCACGACCCGCCTTCACCAAAAGGAGGTAAGGGACAACAGATTGCCAGACCCTTCCTTCTTTATGTTGAAGAAGAGATTATGACCCCTGAGACCCGCCTTCAATAGGTCCTAGAGTAGTGACTAGCACCAATGGTATAGAATCACACACAATATGTAAGGCATTACCCTTTTTATTTTAATAGGATCGGGAGATAAGAAAGCAACCCCAACAACACCAAAGCTGAAAGTAAAGGTAGAGCCAAAAGTAAACCATTCCCATATGCATGTTAAAAAGTAAGAAATACAAGCCACAAGGACTCCAAAGGTAAAGTAACAAGAAAAAGGAAAACGACAATAGAAACTACCCCAAGGTCCAAGCTAGTACAGTCCCTCACGATCCCTGAAGTCCTCCAGGAAACCTGAAAGCAGTTTTATATACGTAGGGTGAGCATACAAGTATACTTAGTAAGGAAAACCAAATAATCTCGTGCACAAGTGGGGAGCCATTCTAATGCCCGGTGAGAAAAGAGACAACCAAATCACCTAATAAGGAAAACTATATGCCCAAGCCTCACCAAGGCACACTCCCTAAATAATGCAAGTCAATTAATGTATAGTAATAGAACATCGATGTTTTGGTACCCCACGCCACTTTCCCACTAGTTATTGAAGACATCCTACGCATCAAACCAATCCCTCCATTCTCACCACAGTCCCACCGCCACACCCTGGCCGCACAGACATGGGCCACAACCACACATTTCGCCCGAAAACACCTAGGCTGCAACCGCCATCCCACCTGCAGACACTTGGGCCACAACAACCATCCCACACATAGACACCTGGGCCACCACAACCATACGTAACCATGCCTGCAAACACCTAGGCTAGAACAACTACTGCCACGCCTGAATACACCTGGGCCTCATCCCAAAGATACTTGGGAAACAACCTGTATGCAAACACCTGGGCCAACCACCATGCTTCTTCCACCCGAAGATTCATGGGCTAATAATGGACTTCAGGACATCACAGCCTACCCTATGATTCTTGGGCTATTCGGGAAATGGGTAAGAAAAGGAGCTAATAACCAGCCACCAATATGAGTGTTGGGAAAAACACCCTCCCCCATGAAATGGGGGTGTTCGATACTAAGTGCTCATATTGGGTGGGGCACAAATAAGAAACATAAGAACTACAATTATATGTATATGTAACAAGCACTCATCCCAACCTAGGGTTTCCAAATCCAACCTAAGCACAAACCCCTTGTTACTATTCATTCATAAAAGAAATCTACATTACTCACAACCAAGCCACAACCCATTCCCAAAACCAATTCACCATTTAACTCATTCTTGTTTTCATGTTCAAGTGATCCCATTTAAGTAAATTCTGCACTACTGGGAAACGAACAAGAATAACCACAATTTGGAGAAATATAATCAGCCAAACAACAATTTAATCATTCACACCCGGTTCTTTTGTGAAGCAACAACAACAAAGGGATCAGTGAGATCCCTCAAAGTACTGGAACCAAACCAAGCCTCAAAATAAAGCCTCGCACGGCTCCTAAACAACAACCAACAATTGTACAACAATAGGGGATCGAATCCCCATCCATGTCACATCATAAGCACCAAGAAAAACGACACACCTACTACCAAAACAGAGTAGGAAACTTTCAAGTTCAAGCACATCATTCATTAGGTTCTTCTTTCTATTTTTTAACTGGTGTGGTCACATAGGGATTCTTGTTTTACTGAACATCCATTCAACCAGCCGAGTTTAAGTGATTAACCAATTTCCATATTTCAGTGATTAAATCATCACTCAAGGAAAAGGTTCATTAATGTACAAGGAATGACCACCAACGACCATGATTTTCAACAAGCATAATCTCAAATGGTTCACAATCGCATAACAACACAAAAGAATATAGCAGAAACGTCACACACACCCCATAATCCTTTAAATTTCCATTTATTATCTTTTTTAAGGTTTGGTTTCGTCAATCCCCACAAAAAAAAAAAGAATACCCACCCCGCCTGATACACATTAAAGAGAGAGATAAAGTAAAAAACCCTACTTGGTTGATCAAGGATCAAAGTTCTTCTCCACGCGCCAAGAACTAGGGATAAGTGACTTGATAAGGAGGAACATCGGGGACTCCAAGGGTGAGAATAAAAGCTTCAGTACAAGCGCACTACTTTCCTCGGAAAGGGAGACTCCAAAAGAACTGGGAAGAAAAAGGAGACCAGCCAAGAGGAAGAAGAAAACTAAATTCCCGTGTGATATAATGATGAGATCTCGTTGTTATGGGATATGGGGATTTGAACAGCTTTAAAGTCGGATCATGGTTTCACCACTTTGTTGGGTGGTTACACAAGACAACATTAATTTTTATTTAATGATTCCCATCAGAAAAGGTGGTAACAACTGTGACTTTAAGGATTTTATATAAACCGAGGGGCACGTTACACGGGCACCAGCTGGGCCTGTTAAGGGTCGCCCCACTCTTAGGAATTTAAACATTGATTAAGGGCTTAAGAATGACCTTGACCCACTTCCAAAAGTTTAAAAAGGCCTAAAAGTGGTGTTATGGGAGAAACTACAGAAGGAAGGCCCAACAAGGCTGGGTGGTATCGATCGTGCCACACACATCAGTCGCACCGATCGGTCGCACCGGTTGTGTCCCACGAATCGGGTGCACACCGATCGGTCACACGCCGATCAGTCGCACACCGATCAGTCTCACGTCGATGCGTCGCATGCCGATGGGCCGCACGCCGATCAGTCGCACGCCGATCGGTCGCAACCACCGAGATGCTGCCCTTAGGATCGAGAATTTGGAAAAGTAATGGGCTATGAGGGTTTGCGGCATTACATCAGATACCTCTCAAACTCTTATCTCCCTCGAGAATCAAACCAAACTAGAAAAGAAGAGGGGTTCGAACAACCACCTGGAAAGATAACTCTCAGGAATGAACCTCATCAACATCTAGAAACACCCCCCCCCCCCCTCAAGCAACCATGAAACATTAAAGGTGGTCAAGTTGTCCAGTCATATGGGTTAGGGAGTTTCTTCCTCCATGTCAAGATACTATCCGCATTGGGTGGCACTGACTCGCCCGCATGGGTTTAATCACATCCTCCTTAATGCATCTTGATTATGGATTGGGTCCTATCTTATCCATAATCAGGACATTTCACAACAATCCCCAGGTAGGGAAACAAAACATCTCATAAACTAACAAGGTCAGTACTACATCACGACAAGCATAGAACGAAACAGATAAAAAACACAAAATAGCTCAGGGTATTGGGCACGCATCTACATCTCTCATTCCCAGGTACTCTATTCAAGCCCGCGATGCCTCCACAACACACGAACCAAAGGGATGGTTCATCCTCAGAGTACCTTCTCTTCACGATCCTTGATCCTCACTAGTCTTTCCACAAAATTTATGTCGTCCTCGATATCCAGCTTTCCCCAGTCGAGGATGTGTGAATTGTCAGGTAGATACCATTGGAGTTGAGACACATGGAAGATGCCATGTATCCTCAGTATCGGCGATGGTAGCGCTAGCTGATAATCCACTTCTCCAACCTGCCACAACACTTCAAATGGTCCGATGAATCGGGGAGAAAGCTTACTCCACCTACCGAACCTTCGTTGTCCACGTCGAGGGGAGACCTTCAAGAACACATGGTCCCCAAATCCGAAATGCAAGGGTCTCCTCCTATTTTCAGCATATGAATTCTGCCGGTCCTGAGCTTCCTTCATCCCCTCCCGTATAATCTGAACCTACTCTGTTGGGCTCAGCACCACCTCCAGGCCAAGAACACCTGTTCCCCCAACCACAGGTGAGTGACATGACCTTCCATACAAGGTTTTGAATGGATCCATGCCAATGATAGAGTGATAGCTATTATTGTAGGCAAACTCTACCAGAGGAAAGTGTCGCACCCATGATCCCCCAAAATCCAGAATACATGCCCACATCATATCCTCCAAGGTTTGGATGGTGTGATCTGTCTGTCCGTCTGTCTATGGATGGAAAGTAGTGCTAAGATGTAGCTGGGTGTTTAAAGCATGCTGCAATCCTTTCTAGGCTCATGAGGGATACCGTGCATCCCTATCTGAGACTATGGATATCGGAACTCCATGTAACTGAACCACCTCATCCACATACCTCCGTGTTATGGCATCCATTGTTCTTGATTCCTTGATCAATAGAAAGTGAGCTGATTTCATCAACCGGTCTGCCGCTACCCAAAGAGCGTCGCAACCCCATTGAACCTTGGGTATCCCTGTGACAAAATCCATTGAGATGTCACCTCAATTCTAGTCGGGGACATTCAAAGGCTTCAACAAGCCGCTTGTAACACGTTGATCAGCCTTCACCTACTGACACACTAGACACCTAGCCGTGAACTCTCCCACCGCCCAATTTACCACGGGGCCACCAGAATTGACCCCTCAAGCCCCGGTACATCTTGTAAACTCTCAGGTGTACTACTAGGGGTGATTTGTGGAAGTCACCAAGAACCCTTCCATGCATCGCCTCTGAGACAAAAAACATTCCTCAGAAAAGCATCCGGTTCTGACCATCCTCCATCCACCCTTCCGAAGCATCACCTTGGTTAACCCGGTCACACATCACTTCACTTTCTGAGTCTCCCCACTGAGACTCCTCCACCTGTCATAGTATAGAATACTGGACTGTCATCTGATACATGCAACCTCTACCACCATCCATCCTCGCATCTTGGTGTAGGGCAGCTAACTCCTCCATCACCTTCCAAGAATCTGCCAACTCTCGAACCGCATACTTCGACTACTTCCTCCTCAAGGCATCGGACACCACAGTCCCCTTTCCTGAGATGTAGGAAATCTCAAATTTATAGTCCTGAAGGAACTCCACCCACCTACGCTACCACGAGATCAGGTCCTGTAGGGAGAAGATATACTTCAAGCTTCTGTGATCGGTGAAGACCACGAAGCACTCCCCGATGAGGTAATGCCACCAAAACTTTAGTGCAAAAACGACCGCCGCAAGCTCCAGGTCATGGGTGGAATAATTACGCTCATGGGGACGTAACTTCCTAGGCCCATAAGAGATCACCCCTTGTCACTGAATCAACACACATCTGAGGCCTTTCCCTGAAGCATCATAGAACACCTCATATGCTACCCCTTCTTATAGAAGCCTCAACACTGGGGCACTCACCAACTTATCCTTCAGATAGCTGAAGGCTGCTTCACACTTCCCATTCCATGCGAAAGTCTAATCTTTATTGGTTAAGGATTTTAAGGGTGCCACAACTTAGGAGAAGTTGGTAACTAACCTCTAATAGTACCCTGCTAGTCCAAGGAAACTACGAAATTCTGCCTCATTCTTGGGCGCTACCCAAGAAACAACTGCCTCGACCTTCGATGGATCCACTGTTATTCCCTACTTGGACACTAGGTCCCCAAGAAAGCGCACTTCTCGCGTCCAGAACAAGCACTTGGATAACCTCCCATAGTGTTGGTGTTGTCAGAGTACCTCTAAAACCATTCTTAGGTGCTCAACTTGATCCTCCTCTGATCTTGAGTAGATCAAGATGTATTCAATAAATACGACTACAAACAGATCTAGGTATTCCCGGAAGATGGAGTTCATGAGCCCCATGAACACAGATTGAGCATTCGTAACGCTGAAATACATGACCTCAAACTCAAAGTTCCCATATCTGCATCTGAAGGTAGTCTTCGAGATGTCACCTTTCTTTACCCTCAACTGGTGATATCCCGATCGCAGGTCAATCTTTGAGAACCAACCTTCTCTTCTCAACTGATCAAAGAGACCGTCTATCCTTGGGAGAGGGTAGCGATTCTTGATCATCACCTGATTCAGCCTCCTATAATCTATGCATAATCTTAGACCACCATCTGCTTTCTTCGCAAACAAGACAGGAGCACCCCATGGTGACACACTTGGCCGAACAAAACCCTTTTTCATCAGATCGTCAATCTAGATCTGCAACTCCTGCAACTCAGAAGGTGCCATCCGGCAGGGATCCATCAAAATCGGGCGAGCACCAGGTTGTAAGTCTATCTTGAACTCAACATCACGCTGAGGGGGTAGAGTCACCACCTCTTCATGGAAGACGTCCATGAACTCACTGATGATCCCAGGGACTTCCACCATCTTTGTATCCACTGACTCCACTAATAGATCATCCAACAGGGAAAGGAGGGGCTCCTCTCGTCTACTACTTCTCTGGAAACCCTGCTCGCCGATGAAAGTTACACATTGATCGTCGAAATCTGAAAATATGAACCATCCTCGGATGCAGTCAATGATAGAACATACAGAGAAAAGCTAGTCAATGCATAGGATGACATTGTATGGATGTATCTGCAATAGTAGAATATCCCTGATAGACTGATGTGTCCCTATCATCAGTCTACACCCTCAGAAAAAAAAAAGACAAGTCGGTTTGACCTCCGACTGGCGTGCTCAGTACCAGGGGTGCTAAAAGTCGCTCAACGTCTAAACCCAGAGAACGGGCCAGAATGGGTGTAACAAAGGAGTGCGAAGCTCCTGTATCAAACAAGGAATATGAAATAGTACTAAACACGCTGATCGTACCTCGAACGACTTCTGGACCTGCTGGAACTGCTACCTCCACGACATGAAACTGCCGAAGCCCAGCTCATCCGCCTCCCGGCTGTCGGCTGCCTCCCTGACCATGCCCCGGTCAAGGTCCTTGAGGAGTGCCCTGAGGTCGGCCTTCCCCTGCGACAACTGCCCTTGGAGGAGCAGAAGCTCGCTATCCATGCTGATGCTGAATGGGCCTGGCTGGAAACTGATGCAGCTGGGGCGGGTGCTGCACTGTCCCACCCCCACTTTACTTAACTCTGTCCGGGAATTGATTCTGAAGGTGGCCATGGCTCCCACAGATGAAGCACCTCAGTCCTCAGACCGAAAGAAAAGTTCAAGGACCGGGGGATCAGAATTGGAACTGTTGGGGCCTACTTCTTACTGGTCGAAACATAGAGGGTCCTGATGCTGGAGGCCTGCTGCTGAAGGCCTTCCCCTTAGACGAGCCCAACTGGATCCCCTCTCCTGATACACCTCCCTGTGTGTGCATTCTTTCCACCACTTCAGCTTTCTTCTGGACCTCTAAGTAGGTCGGTAAGGTGATGGGAGTAACAACATACTGAAGAGAAGGTCAAAGTGCCTCATCCAAACGTCTCGCCCAAGACTCCTCACCCGGAAAGAGGTCTGGAGAAAAGAGAAGGAGATCCTTGAACTTGATCCCCAACTCTCTTACTAAAATTCTCCCCTACTGGAGGGAGAGCAGTTCTTGACTCTTTTCATCCTTCATCGTGGAAGAGAGAAATTCTGCCCGGAACTCCCTCTTGAAGTCAGCCCACGCAACCTCAGCCTCCTTCTTTTCCCTGAGGTAAAGCGTCCACCACTGACGCGTTACTCCCCACATCTGGCTGACGGACAGAGGAACCTTGTACTCTATTGGAGCCCGAATCAAGCCGAAAGATATCACTAGCTCCTCGATCCATCTCTTCGTCTTCATATCTGAGACCCTACCCTCATAATTCTCGAGGGTCTGCCGCTGAAAGGCACGAAGAGTCTTCTACCACTGATCTTCCTCCTCTCGGTCAACCGTCTTTCGATCAGCCAACGCAACCTTCAGGGCCTCAATCATCTGAACTACTCGTGGTTGCCTCCCTGGTGCCATAAATGCAATAGAAACTAGGAATTTCTAAGCCCGAGTAGTGTAGAATATTGTTCTTAATTTTTTATTAGACTTATTGTTCATTTTAAATTCCCAAAATACCCATGAAACACAAGAACACAAGTCATTATGATGCATGTACCTTCCCTAGGGCCCCTAACCTATAATCAGTGTAACCTCACTTGGTCGTTCGGTAGGTCCAGAGTCCTTGCATCAGATCATGGTGGGCCCTAAAATCCCATGTCCTAGATGGTCTTCCCTGGCCCATTTCACGCACCAAGATCACCCAACACGGTTACCCTACTATCCCATGCAATTATAACTATTCCTAACTTTAGACTCCATCCTATCTCTTAACCAACCTCCCTCTGATATCGTTCTATCATGACCCGCCTTCACCAAACGGAGGGAAGGGACAGCTGATTTCTAGACCATTCCTTCTTTAAGTTTATGGAGAGATAATGAACCCCGATACCCACCTTCAATAGGTCTTGGAGTGGAGACTAGAACCAAGGGTATAGAATCACACACAAGATGTAAGTCATTACACTTTTTATTTTAATAGGATCAGGATATAAGATAGAAATACCAAAAACACCAAAGATGGAAGAAAAGGTAGAGCCAAAAGTAAACCATTCCTATATGCATGTTCAAAAGTAAGAAATACAAGCCACAAGGACTCCAAATGTAAAGTACCAAGAAAAAGGAAAACAATAACAACAACTGCCCCAAGGCCCGAGCTAGTACAGTCTCGCACGATCCCTGAAGTCCTCCTAGAAACCTGAAAGCTATTTTATATATATAGGTTGATCAACAAGTATACTCAGTAAGGAAAACCAAAGACTATCGTCCACAAGTGGGGATGCATTCTAATGCCCTGTGAGAAAAGAGTCAACCAAAGAACCTAGCAAGGAAAACTATCCGCCCAAGCCTCACCAAGGCACACTCCCCAGATAACGCAAGTCATGTAATGTATAGTAACAACACATCGATGTTTGGGTACCCCGCACCACTTTCCCACTGGTTATTTATGACATCCTACACATTGAACCAATCCCGCCATTCTCCCCGTAGTCCCACTACCACACCCCGCCAGCACACACCTGGTCCACAACCACGCATTCTGTCCAAAAACATCGGGGTCGCAACTTCCATCCTTCCCGCACACACCTGGGCCTCAACAACCATCCCGCCCACAGACACCTGGGCCACAACAACCAAATGTAACCATGCCCACAAACACCTAGGCCAAAAAACTACTTCCATGCCCGAAGACACCTGGACCTCATCCTGGAGATACTTGGGAATCAAAATTCCCGCAAACACCTGTGCCAACCACCATGCTTCCACTTCTTGAAGATTCGTGGGCTAAAAATGGACTTTAGGCCATCACAGCCTACCCAAAGATTCTTGTTCTATTTGGGAAAGGGACCAGAAAAGGAGCTAATAACCGGCCACTTAGAGGAGTGTTGGGAAAACACCCTCCCCCATGAAATGGGGGTGTTCGGCACTAAGTGATCTACTTGGGTGGGGCGCAAATAAGAAACATAAGAACCAAAATTATATGTATATGTAACAAGCACTCATCCCAAACTAGGGTTTCCAAAGCCAACCTAAGAACGAACACCCCATTACTATTCATTCATAAAAAAGTTACAATACTCACGACCAAGACACAACTCATTCCCAAAACCAATTTCACATTTAAATCATTCTTGTTTTCATGGTCAAGTGATCCCATTTAAGTAAATTCTGCACTAATGGTCAAATAACAGGCATAACCAGAAGCAAGAGAAAGAGAATTAGCGAAATAGCAATTTAAGCATTCACACTCGGTTCTTTTGTAAAATCACAACAAAAAAGGGATCATTGAGATCCCTTAAAGTACTGGAACCAAAAAAAGCCTCGAAATACAGCCTCACACGGATCCCAAACCACAACCAAAAACTATACAACAATAGGGGATCCCATCCCCATCCATGTCACCTCATAATCACCAAGAAAAAAAACACACCTACTACCAAAATAGAGTAGGAAACTTCCTAGTTCAAGCACATAATTCATTAGGTTCTTCTTTCGGTTTGTTAACTGGGGTGGTCACACATGGATTCTTGTTTTACTGAACATCCATTCAACCAACCGAGTTTAAGTGATTATCCAATTTCCATATTTCAATCATTAAATCATCACTGAAGGCAAAGGTTTATTAATCCACAAGGAAATACTGCCAACAACTATGATTTTCATTAAGCATAAGCCCAAATGGTTCATAGTCGCATAACAACACAAAATAATACAGCAGAAACTTCAAACACACCCCATCATCCTTTAACAGTGCATTTATTATCTTTGTTAATGTTTGGTTTCATCAATACCCACAAAACAAAAGCATACCCACCCCACCTGATACACATTAAAGAGAGAGACGAAGGTAAAACCCTACTTGGTTGATCAAGGATCGATGTTCTTCTCCACGCGCCAAGAACTGGGGATGTTCAACTTGTTGGGGAGGAACTTCGGGGACTCCAAGGGTGAGCACAAAAGATTCGGTACAAACGCACCACTTTCCTCGAAAAGGGAGACTCCAAATGCACTAGGAAGAAAAAGGATACCAGCCAAGAGGAAGAGGAAGATGGAATTCCCGTGTGATATAAGGCTGAGATCCCGTTGTTATGAGATAAAGGTATTTGAATGACTTTAAAGTTGGATTGTGGTTTCACCACGCGGTTGGGAGGTTACACATAACAGGATTAATTGTTAGTTAATGATTCCCATCAGAAAAGGTGGTAACAGCTATGACTTTAAGGATTTTATATAAACAGATGAGCACATAATGCAGACACCAGATGGGTCTGTTGAGGGTCGCCCAACTCTTAGGAATTTAAACATTGATTAAGGGAATTAGAATGGTCGTGAACCACTTCCAAAAGGTTAAAAAGTCCTAAAAGTGGTGTTACGAGAGAAATTGGAGAAGGAAGACCCGACAAGGTCAGGTGGCACCGATCGTGCCACACACTAATCGGTCACACCGATTGGTCACACCGATCGGTCGCACCGGTCGTGTCAAACCGATCGGTCGCACTGGTCATGTCACACTGATTGAGTGCACGTCGATCGGTCACACGTCGATTGGTCGCATGTCGATCGGACGCACGCTGATCGGTCACACGCCGATCGGCCGCACGCCGATCGGTCACCCGTCGATCGGTCGCCTGCCGATTGGTCCCTTGCCGATCGTTCACCCGCCTATCGTTTGCCCGCCAATCGTTTGCCCACCGATTGGTCGCATGTCAATCAGTCGCACGCCGATCGGCCACAGACTGATTGGTCGCACCCACCGAGACGCCACCCTTATGATTGAGAATTAGGCAAAGGAATGGGCCATGAGGGTCTGGTCCATTACATCATATACCTCTCAAACTATTCTTTCCCTCAAGAATCAAACCAAACTAGAAGAGAACAGGGGTTCGAACAACCACCTGGAAATATACTTATCAGGATTGAAACTCATCGACATCTACAAACACCTCCCCCCCTCAAGAAACCATGCAACATTAAAGGGGGTCAAGATGTCAAGTCATATGGGTTAGGGAGTTTCTTCCTCCTTGTAAAGATACTATCCACTTTGGGCGGTAATGACTCACCTGCATGGGTTTAATCACATCCACCTTAATGCGTCTTGATTAGGGATCATGTCCTCCCTTATCCATAGTTAGGAAATTTCACAACACTCCCCAGGTAGGGAAACAAAAATTCTCATAAACTAACAAGGTCATCACTGCATCACGACAATCATAGAATGAAATAGAAAAAAACTCAAAACAGCTCTGGGTATTGGGCACGCATCTGCATCTCTTGTTCCCAGGTACTCTCTTCGAGCCCGCCATACCTCCACAACACACGAACCAAAGGGATGGTTCGTCTCCGAAGCACCATCTCCTCAGGATCCTAGATCTACAATGGTCATTCCACAAAAGTATCGCCGTCCTTGATATCCAGATTTTCCCAGTCAAGGACGAGTGAATCATCTTGTAGATACCATCGGAGTTGAGACACATGGAAGACGTCATGTATCCTCAGAGGCGGCGGTGGTAGTGCTTGCTGATAAGCCACTTCTCCCACCCGAAGCAACACTTATAATGGTCTGGTGAATCTTGGAGAAACCTCACTCCCCCTACCAAACCTTCATTGTCCACGATGAGGGGAGAACTTCAAGAACACGTGGTCCTCGACTCCGAACTCCAAGGGTCTCCTCCTATTATCATCATATGACTTTTGTCGGTCCTAAGTCACCTTCATCCTATCCCGTATAAGCTGAACCTTCTCCGTCATGCTCTGCACCACCTCCAGGCCAAGAATACTTGATTCCCCAACCTCGGTCCAACACACGGGTGAGTGACATGGCCTTTCGTATAAGGCTTCGAATGGAGCCATTCCAATGGTAGAGTGATAGATATTATTTTAGGAAAACTCTAGCAGAGGAAGGTGCCACACCCATGATCCCCCAAAATCCAGTATACATGTCTGCAACATATCCTACAAGGTTTGGATGGTGTGCTCTATCTATTAGTCTGTCTGGGGATTGAAAGTAGTGTTAAGACATAGCTGGGTGTCAAAAGCATGCTGACATCCTCTTCAGGATCGTGAGGTAAACCGTGCATCCCTATCTAAGACTATATATCTCGGAACTCCATGCAACATAACCACCTAATCAACATACCTCCGTGCTAAGGCATCCATTATTCCTGATTCCTTGATCGCCAGAATTTGATCTGATTTCGTCAACCGGTCCACCACCACCCAGATAGCATCGTAGCCCCCTTGAACCTTGGGTATCCCTGTGACAAAATCCATAGAGATGTCACCCCACTTCAATTCGAGGACATACAAATGCTGCAACAAGCCCCTTGGTACGTCTTGGAAACTCTCAGGTGCACTGCTAGGGGTGAGTTGTGGAACTCACCAAGAACCCTTCCACGCATCGCCTCTGGGGCAAACAAATTTTCTCGGAAAAGCATCTGGTTCTGACCATCCTCTGTCCACTCTTCTGGAGAATCACCTTGTTTAACCCGGTCACACATCACTTCACTTTCTAAGTCTCCCCACTGAGACTCCTCCACCTGCCGTAGTAGAGAATACTACACTGTCATCTGATACATGAAACCTCTACCGCCATCCACCCTCGCATCCATGTGCACGGTTGTTAACTCCTCAATCTCCTTCCAAGAATATGCCGACTCTCGAACCACATACTTCTATGACTTCCCTATCAAGGTATCATCCACCTCATTCCCCTTTCCTAAGGTGTAGGAAATATCGAAGTCGTATTCATGAAGGAACTCCACCCACCTACGCTGCCGCGAGTTCAGGTCCTATTGGGAGAAGATATACTTCAAACTTTTGTGATTGGTGAAGACCACGAAGTGCTCCCCGGTGAGGTAATGCCACCACAACTTTAGTGAAAAAACAATCATCGCAAGATCCAGGTCGTGGGTGGCATAATTACGCTCTTGGGGACGTAACTTCCTAGACCCATAAGAGATCACCCCTTGTTAGTGCATCTACAAACATCCGAGGAATTTCCCTGAAGCATCATAGAACACCTCATACACTGCCCCTTCTTCTGGAAACCTCAGCACTGGGGAACTCACCAACTTCTCCTTTAGATAGCTGAAGGCTGCTTCGCATTGCCCATTCCACATGAAAGTCTCATCCTTCTTGGTCAAGGTTCTCAAGGGTTCCACAAATCAGAAGAAGTTGGGCACTAAACTCTGATAGTAGCCTGCTAGTCTAAGGAAACTACGGACTTCTGCCACATTATTGGGCACTGCACAAGAAAAAACCACCTAGACCTTCGATGGATCCACTATTATTTCCTACTCGGACACCATGTGCCCAAGGAAGTGAACTTATCGCATCCAGAACGTTCACTTGGACAACTTCCAATAGATTTGGTGTTGTCCGAGGACCTCTAAAATAGTTCTCAAGTGCTCAGCATGATCCTCCTCTAATCTTGAGTAGATCAGGATGTCATCAATAAACACGACTACAAACCGATCCAGGTATTCCCAGAAGACAGAGTTCATGATCCCCATGAACACAATTGGAGCATTCGTAACACCGAACGACATGACCAATAACTCAAAGTGCCCATATCTGCATTTGAAGGCAGTCTTCATGATGTCACCTTCCTTCACCTTCAATTGGTGATATCCTGATCGCAGGTCAATCTTTAAGAACCAACCTACTCCTCTCAACTGGTCAAATAGATCATCTATCCTTGGGAGAGGGTAGTGATTCTTTATCGTCACCTGATTCATCCTTCTGTAATCTATCCATAGTCTTAGACCACCATCCACTTTCTTCGCAAACAAGACAGGTGCACCCCACGGTGACGCACTTGGCATAGATCGTGCCACACACTGACCGGCCACACCGATCGGTCGCACCAATCAATCTCATCGGTCGTGTCACACCGATCTGCTGCACACTGATGGGTCACACGCCAATCGGTCGCACACCGATGGGTCACATGTCGATCGGTCACACGCCGATCGGTCGCCTACCGATCGGTCGCATGCCGATCGGTCACACACCGATCAGTCACCCACTGATCAGTCGCACGCCGATTGGTCGCACGCCTATCGGTCCCACGCCGATCGGCCACACCCCGATCAGTGACACCCACCGAGATTCCACCCTTATGATAGAGAATTTGGCAAAGGAATGGGTCATGAGGGTCTGGGGCATTACATCTCAAGTTTACTTCTATGATATACATGCCTTGTTACACAGCTACATATTTCTATGGGGTGTATATAATTACCATTGAAATGTATTATCATTAATATCCTCATTTTAATAATATTTAATACCTTAGTTAATTTTATTATAACAAGTCAATAATGATTTAAATTAACTATGTGGTAATAAAATATTATTATACTCTCATCATTTGTCAGGATTCCCTTTGATTATGATTCCATTGATGAAATATCCTAATCCATCTAACATGAATGACCGTGAATTTTATTATCTTCTATTTATTCATTATATCATAATTTATTATTACCCTTTTTAAACTCTTTAGTAGTTGAGATAGTTATGAATGTGTTTTTAATAAAATATTACATTATATATCTCATTGATTAAAAAATATGGGTTTTATCAAAACCTACTTTTCTAAAATAAATTCAAAAAAATGTTTTTGAATAAAATTATTTTAAGGGTTTTCTTAATTGTTTTATACCTTTTCATGGAAAATGATTTCCAAATTTTTTTCAAAGCTTTTTATATTTTTTAATGGAAAACTTTTTTTAGAATGTTTTCAATCTTAATTTATATGTTTTTAGTGAAACTTATTTTAAAATATTTTTCATGATTCCTTTATTTGTATTCAATGTTTCCTTGGAGAAAAATTGTTTGCAAAAGTTTTAATCTTTTAAAAATAATTTTTCTTATATGTAATGAAATTTTTTACAAAAATGTTTTATAGGTATTTTAAAGCATTCATTATAATTTTTTCAATGTGGTTTTCAATGAAATAGATTTTGAAAATTGTTTGTAATTTTAAAAAGTGATCCTTATATAATGATTATTTTACTTTATAATGGTTCCATGTGATCTTTAAAACTCACTCTCCGTCTAAAATGACATAATTTGTTATATGTTATTCATTATTTGGGATATGATCTTGGGTTGAAATTAATATTTTTTGATGAATTGTTTATGTATTGATGTAGATGTGTTTATGACAACTATTTATATAACATGGGTTATATGCATTTTATACCTAATTGTTTTCATAGTTTATTTATTGATGAAATTTTTCTGAGACATATATATTTATCTTTGGTAATTATATGATGATATTTTCATGATACCTATTTCATTTCATTGGTTATGATATAATATTTAGAAAATCCTTCAATTTTTAAGGTTTATGAAAAGTTGAATATTTTATGGAACATGTATGTATGATATCATTATGAAATGGGTGGCACCAATATCTCCCTCCAATTAAATGGGTATATATTTTTATCTCTTGGGAAAATGATGGGAAACCAGTTTACATGCTTGATTAACTATGGGAAATAGGTGTATCCTGATCCACTGTATGAAAATGGCGAGTCTTGATGCACTATGAGAAGTATTTCCATCCTGAACCGTAATGGGAAATTGCTCCATGATGATCCAAATTGGGAAACGGCTACGTTCTAATACATAATCAGATACAAGTGTTTCTTAACCTACATAGTTTTTGGTATTTTTAGATAATGTTTACACATGAAATGGTTTACTATATCTATTTTGGTATCAAACTTATATAGCATGAGAGTATATTTCATGAATGATTTATGATGATTTATCATTCTTATTATTCATGTCTTATAAACATACAATATATACACCATGACTCATGTATATAATCATTGAAATATGGTAAATGAAAACAAAATTTTATTCTCTTGTTCTCCTACAATTATGTTAAGCTAATTATTACATATCACCTATATTTAACCTTACTAATAATTTGATATCACCCTTTATTATGTTTCCTTTCCCATGTTATGAATAAATTTTTAATGTAGAAGTACTAAAGGGGGTGATATTTTTTTAAACATTCAATATCATTCACTAATATTGTCGTTTCTATTACACGTTTCTAAATAAACTAAATAGTCAAAGTACTCAGGTATGTATATTCTTAATATGTTAAATGTTTATAAAAAATGATTTCATATTGAGGATTAAGTCACTGTAATTTTTTTTAAATGTAAAGGTTTAGTGAACTATTGAAAACTAGGATGATAAGTCCTTGGTGAGATACCAAGGGATATTTCTAAGGATAGTTCTATGGATATCTATTATGATAACCCTAATGGGTCATAAGAATGTGTCATAATCATGACATCCTATAAGTGATATATCATGATAATATGGTTTTCTGCTATCGTAAGTGATGCTCAAGAAATTTTATCTACTTTTAGTCAATGGTACGGATTACAATCAATTGGGTTAACATTGAAATTTTTAGATGTGGTACATATGGGAATTATTAAAATTTGTTTCCTAAGTGGAAATATCATGAATAGAATTAGGAATATGTTATGGTTTTTTGTTATACTATTTAAGATAAAAATAATATGACTGTCATGTGAATGGTTTGTGATTTTATTCTAGTATTTTTTACATTATAGTAATGAAGCAGAATTAGATTGAGGTTAAGAAACCACCTGAAATGAATCATATTTTTTTCTAGGAATGAGGTATTAATGATTGTGTGTATGAAGTAGGAGTAATGGTTTAAGATTAAATATATATGATTGAAGTGTATATGATTTGTAATTATAAAATATTGTTACATAAATCATGATCAATAATAATATTTTATGTACACATTTTTCTTCAACTATTTTGATGAAAGTGTTATGTAAAACTAATGAACTAAAAAATTAACTTAATAGAAATGATACATAAAATTATAGTACCCCATTACATGTTTATGAGGATGAGAATATGATATTTTGGATAAGGTAGACATGATATTATTTATGACCTCATAACTGATAAATGATTTTTTAGAGAAAGTGGGTTATGTTATAATATTTAATTTTTAAACTCTCTATGGTTTATGAAATATCTCCAGTAATATTTGGATTAATGAATCATGTATGTTTTCTAGAAAGATTTAGGGTAATTCTGTTTATTACCATGTTTAAAAAGAATATATTACAATGGTATTCACATATTTGGAATGTGACAACTATTAGATACTTTATGATATATCGGGGGTCAATGTTCAGATGATTTAGTTACCTTGTTTCTAATGGGGTTGGATATTCCAGGTTTTGGAAGTGCTATAATGTAAAACATTTAGAGAATTGTTTAAGTTAAACCTTAGATACGATTTTAAACATTATAGTATTTTCTCCCCATATAATGATTTATGCATATTGGATAACATTTACAATTTTTTCGGTTTTAACTAATGTTATATGGAATTAAATGTCATAATTCTTGGGGATATCATGATCTATTAATTCATTAAGAATTAAAATGGAACATTCATTTATTGGAATAAGTGATGATGTGGAATTTAATAAATTCACAATAATGGTTATTTTTTTCCAATTTCTGGAAATTATATATTTTAATAAAAATTATTTACATTAATAAAATGTGTCCTTAAATAATATTTTTTCAAGACATCATCATTTTTATGATATTAATGACCTTTTTATCCCTCAATGAGTTATAGAAATATGATTTTTAACTTTCCTCTAACAATTTTCTTTATCAATCACCATCAAAACATCATAGTTATATTTCTATTCCATGTCCATTTTTTCACATTCCACCAATGTTATCCCATGTTGAAACAAAGATATTAGTTTCTCCAGGTAACTTCCATGTTTCTAACATCACTTTTTAAAAAATGTTATGGTATTAATTTTTAGGATGTGGGATTTAATGAAAGTAATGTCCAAGTATTAATCCATTATCAACCCGTACATGTTTTTATGGGGAAGTTATTCTCATGGTGTGTAGAATGTGACACACATTGATTTTGGAAATTGTTTATAATTAATTTAAACTACTAGAAATATTTCATTTCATGAAACATTGGATTTAGATTTTTATATATAGCCACTATGTTTTGATTGGGTTATTACCAACACCATGTTAGTTATTCACTACATGAAAAAATAGATTATCTTGTGAAAATTTAAATAGTATGTTTATTTTTTATAACACAAAACATTGATCCCATTAGATAGATTGTGTTGCATGCGAGACTTTGTTCTTACTTAACTATAATATACTATTATTCCTATTATCAAAATAAAATTACAGCTGCCCCTAAGCCATTCAAATGGAAGTTACAAATAAGATTAAATTAATTTTTAAGATATGAGTTTAACACATGAATATAAATTGAAACATCTGGCTATAAATTATTATAAGTGAATAAAAAAAATTTAAAAATTATTAAATTACATTTCAACGAAAATAATTTTCAAGTGTAAAAAAATAATAACAATAAATTACAAAAAAAAAATATTATTTTTTAATAAAATATAATTAGTATATTTTTAATAAATTATTTTATAATCATCCTATTTATTTTAATAATATAAGATTATAAAAAATACAATTATCTGAAAAAAGTGGTATTTTTCTAAATTTAAATTGTATCATCGTTTAATTCTGAACTATTTTAAATAATATATTTGATAGTTTTATTTTCATTATGTTAAAAAATAATCTTCATTTTTCAAAAAGAAATATAAAAAGTTACTTGGGTGATTTTTTGATATTTTTCTAAGAACATTGATATTTTTAATAATACAGAACAACACTAAATATTTGTTCAAAATTTCATTTTCAACCAACTAATTAATATAATTAAAAAAATATTAGGTTTTAAGTATACAAAGTTAAATTTTTTATAATTCAACCAAATATAGTTAATTGGAAATAATTCCTTATTAAATTAATATATATAATCATAGAAAAAAATTGATCATTTTTACTTTAAAACCATGTATTTTTATCTTGTCTATGAGATTAAATTAAAATTATTTTGTTCCACTGCTATGATTAGAATTTTAAAAAAAGGAATCTAAATTTAGAAAAAAATTATTTTATATTCTTTAATATGGAAAAATAATTTTTGACCAATAATATTAGTAAAATGAATTAAAAATAATTAAAACAATTAAGGTAAAAACAAGATTACTTAATGGTTTATCTTTACTCATATGATGACAAATGACCTAGAAAAATGCAAAAAATAAATTTCCCAAAAAAAATTTCACCATGTCCGATATATTATAAATTTATTCCATTCTTTTAGTCACTTGATGTAAGATATACCTATTAATATAGTGTACCTTCTTATATTTAGAAGAACATCACTCTTCCTCTTCTATAAGAGGGCACCTAGACCCATCACTTCCCCACAACTCTAAAGAAAAATTTTCTTGGAAAAAACCTTCAAAAATATCCTCAAAAATCATAATATTCTACATATAATCTTCCCTTTCATATAAAAGCTAACAAAGAAATACCCTTAGTGCAATTTAAGAGGATTTACCCAAATAAGATGTAACATCTTTCCTCGATCTCCTTTCTTTTATTTTCATTGTCCGCAACTTCAACAGTACTTATAACATTATTACATAATAATATAATTTTAATAATTATACTTATATGTTTTTATTCTATGGCTTGGACCTATAATTTCAAAAACCTTAATCCCATGGGCAATGAACTTACCATTTTTCTATATGCTGAACAATTGCCTCATGAAATGACGTTGTTCATTTTTTCCTTTACCCATCTTATATGTTGGAATTACAATATAAACTATATTTATATATGTTAAATGTTATATTAATTAATTATTTAATCAATAATAATTATTATATAATAAATACCTTCATGCGTTCTATTTTTTTAAAGAAATTAACATTGTTTTTGGAAGTGTGGACTACCACCTCCTCATAGTAATGTTATTCATCCACACATTACATGTAATGTATTATGGATGGATTTAGTGATATTATTTGATATTTATTACATAATAATTCTTCTAAAATGAATATATATATATAAACGCATATATTCCATTTACTTATATTCTTTAAATATGAACATTAACAAGGAAGTATCATCCATGCATACATATAACATGCTGT
Source organism: Viscum album (assembly GCA_963277665.1). NCBI lineage: Eukaryota > Viridiplantae > Streptophyta > Magnoliopsida > Santalales > Viscaceae > Viscum > Viscum album. The sequence goes on along the minus strand of OY728129.1, from coordinate 605,296,929 downwards.
CACCATGAATAGTTTATTCCATTTCATATTTCTACATTTTTATTTATTATTATAAATATATATATATTGAATATATATTATATATATATATCCGTTTTTACATTCATAAATTAATTAAAACATGATCCAAGTATAATTATGGAGAATATAAATCCATGACATATACAAAAAACAATGTGTATGTTTCCTAAAAGGAAACATTCACATGGAGTTGTTAATAAATTGAAAAACAATCATAACAAAATCACGTGTGGTATTAGATTATAATGACCAAAAAAATTATCAATTGATATTCTCTTATTATAATTATTTCATCTAGCACGAACCACATAAAATCACTTTGATTATACAAAAAAATGATATAATTGATGAATGAATGAAATAAGAGGTATTTCTCAAAATTAGGAAACCTAAACCAATGGAAAAATAACATGAACATAAGAATGGTAATTTTAAAATTAATAATAGATATTAATCAAATAGAATCATACACAAATCTATGAAAATATAAGAAAAATTTAGGCATCTTATTAATGAAAATATGACCCAATTATATCATAATATTTGTAAATAAATATTTTAAAAACTGTTAATTAAATGTCTGATTTTTAAAAAACATACATAATTATTAATAATTTTATAACTAATACAATTTTATAAAATAAAATTTATTCCTGTAAAAAATATTAAAAAATTATCATTTTTTTGTCTTATGATTATAATATATTTTTATGAAACCATAATTACTTTTTCATAGAGTTATAAAATCAGTTATAATTTTCAAATCAGTTTTTCTGAGTAAATGATGATTTTAATTAAAATTTAAATGTCTTAAAATTATTTCAATAAAATAGAGTTCATTTTTAAATTATACACTTCTAAAAAGTATTAGTGTATATTTTTTTACTTTTTTAATATATCTGATTTTTTTAAATATTAAAATATGATAATTTATAATAAAAGCTAAATAAATGAATTATTGAGTCATATATGATGTTTTGTTGATGTAAGCCCAAAATATTGAACAATACTTTATTATTTTAATATATTATCTTGATAATTCCCAAACTATTCATATTCCTGAGAAAATATAATAAACTTACAAACCAAATAATAATAAAACACACCTCTCCCCCTATAAATACCACCCCTCACCACCTCTTCTCCTCACACCTTCCAATATTTGAGCCTTGTCTAAATTCGATCGAAAAATATTTCCATGCCCCTCACCAACATATATTTTTTATTTTTCTCATCGAAATAATAAATCCTTTTTCACTAAGGAGGTTCTCAATGAGGATAAATTCAAGAGGTAAATTCCAATTTATATTACTTTTATGTTCCATTTATTTTCATTCCATTTTAATCATCTCCTCCCCTCCACTTATACAAGAGTAATTACAACCCCAATGTCATTTTTATACAGTAATTTTATTATTTTAATGTAATAATTAATATTTTAATCAGATTTTAATTCCATTTATTATAAAACGAAAAATATCGCTTGTGGTGTGTCGATTTACCGCCGTTGTGGACGATGTATTTTCATATTTCACTAATGTCTTCAATGGTGGTAATAAGACATAAATATGGTTAAAAATAATTTATTATAGATATTATATTTTTTAATGATTTTGAAACAATATTTAAATATAATATTAAATTAAATGATATGAGTTCTTGATGGTCTTAAAGACTACCAAATTGATTAAATAATTTTCATTAATTATACCTCTAACCATTAATCCTTATACCATATAAAAATGATATATAACAGTATTTAATGGTCTATGTTTTTAATAATAACCAATAATTTCAATTTTAGATAATAATTTTAATTTTACACGAACCTCCGTACTCATACATTGGCTAACCGATCATGAAAACCGAGAAAGAGAACACTCCCGAACGAAAAAATTTAAATTTAGGACTCAACTAAAATAAAATTAATGGAATTAATAAAAAATAATAAATATAATTCACATATTAAAGGTTTAATACTTCATAATAATGGATTTTAATTTTATTATCCATGACATGAAAGTGAAAAATGTATTTGGACATATAGTAAGGGGATTCTCGAACCAAACTCTATTTCCTTGGGTTTTGCCTCTTTCACTTAATTTTATATATGTATGTTCCTTCAGTGTTCCATAAATATAATTCATGTTTCTACCCTTTATATTTATGGTATATTAATGTTTTCAATGTTGTTACCCAATAAATGAAATGATATTTCCAAAAGAACACTTTTTTCAAGAAATAAAAGTTTTATTCCTCGTGAAATTGTTTCTTCTTCACTCCAGATTGATGATTCAAATACCAAAAGTGTTATTACCTATTTAATTTTGCAACCAAAATTTTTATGAATGAATTTATTTATTTTTAATGTATATCCATTTCATTCCTTATGTTATTTTATTCCTGATATTGATATACATTTTTTCGTGCATGCAAGGTAATTTTAATTTTATGATGTGATGGGTGTGCATGTAATTATATAGAGCATGTAAATATTATGATTTTATTCGTGAAAATTTAATTACATATAACTCTAATTGGGTAATGTTATGTATGTTATGATATAATGGAAAATATATGTGGAAATGATGTTATATTTTTTCAAAACTGTCTATGGTATTTGACCACTAAAACATGATGTTTAAACTTTATGCATTGCCACATTCTATGAATTTATATTATTCTTCCTCTCATTATAATTATGATGTTCCATTACACATGTGATGATTATTATTATTATCCACAAAAATATATCATGTCACTTATTCATCATCTTACAAGTATTTTTTTCTCACCCAATAAATTAATGTATATCCCTAGGTGAATATATTTACTAAGGAAAACGTTTGGGTGAATAAGAAGCTAGAGAAAAATGAATTAAATAAATTTTTATGTTTTATATTTCTAAATGTTATGTATGGTCCTAATTTTCCCAAGACCCAAAACCATTGGATCTTGGTTTCAATGAAATTTTATGTTTTTTATCTTTAAAATGATGGAATTGTTGTTCATGAAAAATAATAGTTGATATAGTTTGTATCAAATCATAATTTAGTCAATTTGGGTAATATTATTAAATAAACTTAAAGAAAACCCATATAATGTGACTATGTATATTAAAGAACCCAAAAAATATTGTTATATAAAAAATCATAACATAAGGATCCCACAAGATATGCCTTTATAGTTAACTGAGTAAATGAATAAATTATTTAATCAAGACATGTTGAATAATGAATTTTTCTAACCATTCAAATTTTAGAAAATAGTGGAATTCAAGAGAATATTGGCCATAAAACCTTGTGAGGAACAATGAAACAACTTCCCGGACGAAATCACCATTGCCTTTATAGGTGGACTTCCAATTTTCTTAACGATGCTTACCCATCATTCTTAGTTTATAAATAATTTTTAGAATAATGTGAAACACCAATATTCACCCATGATGGATCAACTAGACATCAGTATTTTATGTTAAAAAAATCAATGACATTTATTTTATCATATTCCCTACTATTTGAAGAAGAGTGGGTCAACATGATGGGAAAGATAATTTCAATGATCCACTATTCATAGAAGGAGAATGTGAATATAACCATTTAAAATATAGATAGAGACATTGATAAATGATATTGATTTATTAAAAACACCATTTAAAATGAATCATTCGAATATATGTTGTGGTAATAATTAAATATAATGTTTCATAACGTTTCATTCCCTTAGACTCTTCTAAAAAATATGGGGATATAATTCATATTTGTGAAGAAAAAATAAGAGTGAATATTTCACAGCCTATGAAAAGAATTTTCTAATTCATTCATGGTATAAAATATTTTTTTATCAATAATGATAGAAATATAGATAGAATGTTTAGTGTTATAAAACCACACCATTAAAAGGATCTAGAAATTTGAGACTTTGGGAGTTATGAGAAAAATATCAGAAGTTATCTCAAAGTGAATATGGTGTTTAGATAATTATCTCATTGATATAGGGATATGAAAATGATTATTGAGTTTAAATCTTGGGGAACTAATCTAAAATTTGGAATGAAATATCAACCAATCAGATGTCAAAAAATGTGGGAAGAAGCATCATGGGATATTCATCAAAGGGTTGGGGATATTTCAAAAGTGTGGATGATAAGGCCACCATAATGATGAATGTTGAAGAGGAAAAAAAATATGTATATCAATATGATGGAGGAAATTAGAGAACCACCATTGGATCGATAATTAAACTATATGGATAAAGGGAACTATCCAATCTAGTGCACTGCGCCTTGAGTTATTAATGCTTATCAGCATCATCAACCACCAAATCCAATAGATCATACGATGTCATAGGAAATCACTACTATTGAGGTGAATCTCAAAAATGACATCATGGAAAGTACACTGGTTATTCAATCTAGAATATAGAACATACTATTTGATTCTAGTTCAATGAGTTATTTAGTATCTTTCATGTTTATTATAATTATTAAATCACCACATCAAAACATGGAGGTTGAATAATATGTGAAAAAAAATGGGGAAATTATTTTATCAAACGTATATAATACCTCAATAGTTAATGTTTGTGGATTGAACATCCCATAAAATATTATCAAACATCCATCAGTGGAGTTTGATACTATATAGGGAATGGATTGGATATCTTTATAAAAATAATTCATCAACAATATAGAAAGGGATATATATCTTCATATCTTGAAGAATCCTCCAATTATATACATGTGTAATAAAGAGGATGAGTTTTTTTTGGAGCCATCATAACAATTTTAGATATTATATCCCTATGAGAAATCATAGGTAGCTCAAACGATTGATAAAAATGAGAGGATCATGATTTAAGACATTCCCAATATATGTGACTACACTGATGTGTTCACCAAATAATTTCTTGGTAATCTTCATGACCAAGAGTATGAGTAATAAATTGAACTTACTTTATATTTCTTACTATATTAAATAAACCTTATAGAATAGTCTCTATTCAGTTGTAGCAACGATATAAGGAGTTAAAAAACAATCTAAACAATTGTTTATATTCTTGAGTACTTCCAAATGGGGTGCACTAGTCCTATTCATCACAAATAATGATAGATCAATATACCTCAATATTTATTATAGTTTGATCAAAAAAAGCATGAAAATGAACTAATACAACCTTCCATAGATATATGACTTTATTGATCAACTATGTGGGGCCATGTATTTGTCTAAGATGGACCATCGGTCAGGATACCATTAACTAATATTCATAAAGGAATATATTCTTAATACTAACTTTTGAAAGATGTATGGACACTATGAGTTCATATTGATTCCCTTTAGAAAAACTAATGTTTCATCAATATTCACATAATTAATTAATAGAGTCTTTATAAATTATCTCAAAAAAATGTTTTGGTCTTTATCGAAGATATTATGATATAATCCAAGAACAAAGAGGTACATTAATAGAATTTGAATATTTAGATATTGATTTTATGAAAGGATATATTTTATGTAATGTAAAATAAATGAGATTTATGGATGGTGGATGTATCATTCTTAATGATCTTTATCACAAGAAAATGGATATGTAAAGACCCTTCTAAGACAGAGGCATCCAAATAGTGGCCTAGAACACCATCTATAATGAAGATATGTAGTTTTCTTGGCCACGATGTGTATTACTAGTGTTTTGTTATGAAAAAATAATGATTTCCAAACCCACTAACCATGTTGACCAGGATGGGGTAAATGTTTTTATGTACCAATGAATGTAAAAATTTCATCAATGTGTTAAAAAACACGATTATTATCATTCTAATTATCACACATCTAACAAATGGGTAACTCTTTGTGGTATATAGAGATGGTTAAAAGAATTAATTAAGTTTTTATAAACGAAAAAGGCTACAACGATAGCATACACGTGACGGTAGTTGAAAATTCATGTGTAACACTAACCTACATAGGATCTGGAGTATTAAGTTCTGTTCTTCACATTGAATATCTATAAAATTATTTTTATAGAGGGAAGCCTGAAATATATACTAATCATAAGATCCTAAAATATATATTCACATATAAGGGCCATAATATGCACTAGTGATGTTGGATAGAGATCAGAGAGGATTATGACTACTCTTTCCACAACTGCCATGCAATAGAGAATACAGTGGTAAATGATTTATGTAGAAGTATCATGTTACCTTATCATTATTGTTAATTGAGATGGATAAAATATTATTATATTTTAAAATGATGGATATTGTAATTTTTATATAAGGGAATTATCCATTCATTTCTAAAAATATTGCTAAATCCTCCCACATAGATAAAATAAAGGATTCTTGCATAAATGATGTGGAAGTTTAGATGATATTGGAAGCTATGAGAAAAGTAAATACACTGAGTAAAACTTTTTTTAGGAAGAAGTATTATGATTTGGTTCCTTAATAAATGTACCATCCAATAAAATGATATATATGGTGCTTCTAAATGAAAAACGTAGATCAATCCTCTTTATTCACACATAGAGCACAAAGATATATTGTGATCTCTGAGAGAACTATTAGTTAAACAATATAAATAAGTAGATCCTTGAATATACATCATTTTACTTGTGTTGAAATCAATTGAATGATAAAAGACAAACATATAAGGTGATGATCAAACCATTACTCATTCTAACACAGAAATGGGAATACATCACCATTGAATTTTCCACTATATAACCAAATACATCTAGAAGAAACAATGAAATATGTGTTTTTCAAGATCATATTACTTATACATCTCACATTATCAAAATTCAATCGTAAATACCACATAACTAACAAACACAGACACATATATATATCATAGAATTTGTAAGACTGCATGAAGTACCACTATCAATTATATCGGATTGAGATTGAGATTCTCTTCCATGTTTTAGAAAATTCTCCAAAATGCTATAAAAACTTAACAGAAAAACAATAATTCATATCATCCTCAAACTAATTTTCAATTGGACTATACTATTTAGACACTATAACAAATCATGAGGGAATATTCTATTGACTTCAAAAAATTATGGGAATAACAACTAAATCTATTGGAGTTCAATTACAAAAATAGTTTCCAATATGAAATATAAATTTATTTGTATAATGTTCTTTATGGGAAATGATACATAACACTAATTTTCTAGGATGAATTTGGTTAAAAAAATATTCTACATCCTAAAATGGATGAAAAAATGATGGAAGAGTTGAATACCATTCACTAATGCATAATGAAAGGCCAATGTTGTTATAAAATCTATGTATGTAATAATGGGAGAGACCATAGGTTTATGTTATCAGATGTGGTATTCCTCCACCTACCTCCATGTATGTGGATCCTTAGATTTGAGATGAATGTAATGATGATTCTAATGAACATTGGCCCATTCAATATTCTTTATCACTTCATATTTGTGGCTATTGACTACAACATGTTGTAAAATTACTAAATTACATTATTTACCCCATGTATTTGTCTTATTTATGTATATACATGACCCCACATGATCACTAAATACAGAGGTGGTATAGTTGGAAAATGATATCTCATAAAGGGAGTATCAGGTGAAGATCATGGACTATAGAGATAATGTAAAATAGAATTATAAAACTCACCTAGTCAATGTACGATTATGGAACCATAAGTAAAACATAAGCAACATTGTAACTGGAGGATGTGATAAAGGGGAGGTACCTTCACATATTTTCAACATAGTATGTATAATAAAATTTCAGGGGAACAATTTCATATGGGGGAAAGAATGTCAAGACCCAAAAATTTATTAATGTAAATTCCCTTATTATAATTATATCATATACTATAAACATAATAAAATCACTTTAATAACATAATAAATGACTTTATAAATGGAAAATCAATGATATAATATGTATTTATAGAAATTAAGGAACTAATACCACTGAAATTGTAACTTGAACTTAGAAATAATAATATGACAATTAATAATAGTAATTAAACAAATATAGTAATAACATCATCTATAGAAATATAAAAAAAATAATGAATGTTATAAATGGTAATATGATGTAATTATATCATAGTATAATTAAATAAAAATTTAATTTCTTTTAATAAAGTGGTAGTTTTTTATAAAAAATAATTTTTTATTTATAATTCTATAGTAAATATTATTCTTTTGAAATAATTTTATTTCATAAAATAGATTCATAAATAATATTTTTTACCTTACAATTTTAGGATAATTTTATGAGCACTTAATTATTTTTTCAAACTATTATAAAAGATATTATAATTTGAAAATCAATATTTTCCATGTAAATGATAATTTTAATTAAATCGTAATCTTCTCAAAAAAATATTTATAATTGTTTTTTTATTAACATTTTGAAAATTGGTTAGGATGATTTTTTGGGATTTTTTTAATATGCATGATTTATTTCATGAATCGAAAAATATAATACTTTATGATAAAGGATAAATTCATGAATTATAGAGTCAAATATTTTGTTTGGATGATGTAATCCCAAAATAAAAAACTCAACATAATTATTTTAATATAATTTTTTAAAATTCCCTATGTATTCATTGCCTAGAGAAAAAATATAAATCTAATGAATAAAATAATTAGAAAACACACATCTCATCCCCAATACATCCCACCTCTCTCCACTAATTTTTCTCAAACCTGATCCTCATAAAAATTATACCTAATCCCCTACCTATGTCCCTCCTCCAATTCTAGGAGCCCATGGTCCTATCAAAAGGCCAAACCTTTTTTCCTAAGGATGTTCTCAAGAAGGATAAATTTAAGATGTAAGATCCTCTGTCTTTTTCTATTATTTTCATTTCAATTTCATTATTTTATTATCCTCTACACACCCTAATTATCAAAGTATTATGATAACTATGGTATATTTTATATTCTATAATTTTTTTATGTTAATGGAATAATTCATCTTCATATCTCTTTTCATTTACTTTTATTCTGAAAATGATAATATTTTCAAGGGTGTGTTGATTTACCTCCATAGTGTATGATGTGTTATTATTTTTCATTTTCTACTTCAGTGATAGTTGTATAACTATCATTTTTATTTTGTATGATTTTATTATAAATATTATTTGTTTTATAATGTAATGGAACTAGTATACAAACATGATATTAAATAAATGGAATGAGTATGTGATGGCTATAAAATCCTCCAAATAAATTTAAACATTTTCAATAACAATTTATCTAATGATTAATCATCATAAAATAATGAAAAATTATATATAAGATCATTTAATATTAAATATTTTTATTAATAAATTATAATATCATTTTTGGAAACCTACTCAAAATTTTCATGAACTTCCATACTCATATATAGGAAAACAGATCATGAAAATCAACAAAATTAACCCTTTTGAACAATGAATTTTAACTTTATAACAAATATAAATTCCCATAATGGAACTTAATTAACCAATAATGTATAAAATTAATTTATTAAAGGTTATTTATTTCATAATTATTGTATTTAATTTGTTAATCTATGTTGTTAAAGTGAAGATAGCATTTGGGCGTATTGTAAGGTGATTCTCAAACCCAACACCCTTTTTTGGTTTTCCCTCATTCAATCTGTTTTTAGTATTTATATTCCATTTATGTTACATAAATATAATTTCAATTGATTCAATTAAAATTAATAGTATATACAAGTTTCTAATATGTTTTTATGAAAAATGAAAATATTATTCCAAAAGATTACATCTTTGTTAATATATATCTTTTACTTATTTTGAGATTGTTTCTTCTTCACTCAATGTGGTTAATTATTATACCAATTATGTTATTCACTCGTTCAGTTGGGATCTCAAATTTTATTAATGAATTTATGATTTTTGAAATTAAAAAAATTTCATACCATTGGTTTTTGTATATCCAATATTGATGTAGGTTATATATGGAATGCATGATATTTTAAATGTTATGATGTGAATATTGATCCCAAAATTATATAGTGCATGTAAATGTCATGTTATGATGGGTGCACCGGGATTTATAAATAATACAAATGCTTTGGGTAATTTGATTTATCTTTTGAGATAATTTGAACTATGTGTGAACATGATACAAGCATTGTTAAAAACTATGTGTGGTATTTGAAAACTAAGACATTATGTTTCATTTTTTTCATTGAAACATTCCATGAAATTATCTAATTATTTATATAATAAATATGATTATTATCCTTTTCTTTTGTTATGATGATAAGTATTTTCTGAACATATGGTTCATTTTACTTATTAACCGTTTACTAGGTTTTTAACTCACCACTTATTTTTAGTGTATATCCTAAGGTGAATAATTTTGCCCAGGAGAACAAGATGGAAAATAAGAAACTAGAGATGTAGGAATTAAATAAATCTCTATGTATTATTAGGTAAATGTGATATATGGTTCTAATTATCCTAAGACACTAAATCATTGGACTGTGGTTTTTTTTCACTCTTATGTTATTTTTTATTTAAAATGATGTAATAATTATGTAATACAAATTTGGGTTATTATGTAGATATAATAATATTTTTTATTGTATATATGTAAAAAAAATTATTTATTAAATAGTATGTATGCTCTTTTTTAAATTATGTTAACAGTTCCGGTGTAGGAATTTCATCTCACTTTTTATTTTTGTGACCTATATGCTATATTTATAACCTGATCTATTTATTTGTTGTATATAATTACATATGACATTTAATATAATTATTATACCTAGTATAATGATATTAAATGTTTTAATTGATGTTATTATTTCATGGGGTTCATAATTTAAATGTTACTCTAGTAGTAATGCTTTTCTCAACCTAATTTTATTTCTGTATGCCTTATTCTTTATTAAAAACTCATTTTTTTGTATAGATAATTCCAATGGATTTATTATATAATATATATATATGGGTATTTCCATATAAATTTGAATAAAATTATTTCATGGGTTTTATGGTACAAAATTTTCCGGATCATTAATGTAAATTGTCTCTCTGTTTTTCTTTTATGAAAACATGTCATCTTATGAACCGATACTTTTCTATATGGTATATATAATCCCCTTTGACATATTTTACCATAAATATAATTCCCTTTGTGATATTTTAGGCTTCATGTAATGTTATTCTACCATGGTATTTATTATTTAATGTTAACTATGCGGTAATATTCTATTGGTGTAATGTAATTTAATATCATGATTTTTTTATGATTATGATTACATTTATGAAATATTAAAATCCATATCTCAATAAAAATAATGAATTTTATTATCATTGTGTTATTCATGTTATTTTCATGTATTGTTACCATTTTTTCACTCCTGGGTACATAATATAATTAAGAATGTGTTTTAATGAAAATTTGACTTTATATATCTCTTTGGTTTGAAATTTGTGTTTATTTAGAACCGTGATTTATAAAGAGAATTTCAATGATGTATTATACATAAAAAAATTTAAAATGTTTTCAATATTCATTTGTATGTTCTCAAGGAATATGGTTATCAAAATGTTTTCAGTCTTATCCTATAAGTTTTTGTGGGAAATAATTTTGAAAATATTTTTATGAATCTTTAATATGTTTTAACAGAAAATGTTTTTTAAAATGTTTTCAATCGTCCATTATAAGACATAATGTTTATTTTCAAAGAAAATGGATTGGTTTTTTTTTTAATTTATTAATAATCATATTTAAAATTAAAATGGGTATTTTCCTCTAGAAATCATTTAATGGTTTTTAAAATCATTTAGTATATTTTTTACATAGTTTTTTTCAAATAATGTTATTTTTAAAATGTTTCATCACTTAAAAATAGAACTACAAATAAATATTATTTTCATTTTGAAAATTTTTAAGTGATCATTCAAAATCCATCTCCATATAAAATGACATAAAATTTTATATTTTATTCATTACCTAGGATATGATCAAAAAATATCATATATATTATTTCATTAGTTGTTTATGTTTTGATGGAGTGATATTTAAGAAACCAATTTATCTTCCACAAGATATATTATTTCGATATCCTCTTTAATAATGGCTTCTGATTTGATGAACTAATTATGATAAAAATCTATTTTCTAATGGTAATGATATGATGAAATGTTTTTATACCCATTTCATTTCATGGATTATGATACAATGATTATAAACCGAATATCATTATATATGACATGATAAGAAGAATTTTTTATGTAAAATTTAGGTGTGATATCATTTTGATAGAGGTAGGACCTACATATCCCTACATTGAATTGGGTGATGATTTATATCCCATGAGATAATGTTGGGAAACAATTCAATGAGCTTTATCTATTATAGGACAAATGTGGGTGTCGATCCACTATGGGAAATAGGTGTGTCTTGATATATAATATAAAATAGGTGAATCTTAATCAAAATTGGTAAATAGGTGCATGATGATATACAATGGGAAACATGTGCGTCCAAATCCATTATTGGAAATAGGTGTGTCATGATCCACTGTGTGGGTAATAATGGTAGTTAAACATGATACATGAAATGGTTTTCTCTATTTATAATAGTTCCACATTCATATATCATTATATTATGGCTCATTAATTAATTATGATGATTTATCACCATTATGATTCATATATTATAAAATTCCAATAATGGTTCCATAACTTGTGTTTGTGATCTTTGATATGTAAGGTGGGATCCTATAGTGTAATTTTCATGTTTTAATACCCTTAAGTTATTTTTATTCATATGAATCTCCATTATTTTTAGTTACTGATAATCTTATATCACCAGTTATTATGTGTTAATTCTCCATGTTAATAATGAAGGTTTTATTTATAATTACTAAATGGAATGAACTTTGAGGGAAACATTGAAGATCTATTCCCAAGTTAAAAGTATCTTTTCCAAGTATCTAGAGACACTGAAATATTATGGTCCATGGGGAATTAATTTTATAATGTTATAAATTTCAGGAAAATGATGTAATATCAATGTATGTTATTGCTGTGACAATATAGGTTATGATCTAATCATGTCTATTTTATAAAGTTTGGATCATAAAACCCACAGAGCATAAATATGATGAATGTAGTAAAATCTGACATTATACCATCAAATCAAGAATAATATAATGATATAGTTATAATTTTTATATATTATTTAAACTTTTTAAAATTTCCAAGAATGATGTTTTTGAAAAATATATTATATTATAAACATGTAGATGGTAGGTCATACATACAGATGAGTAACATTTCCATTTTTTAACAATCATCATGAAATTAAAGTAAGTATATTTTTATCATTATAAATTGGTGATTAAATAATAAATATCTTATAATCTTTTTAAACATATGTACATATACTTTCCATCGAATGTATTGATGAAAAAAATTCAAATCAATTCATGGAGGTGGTAATGCACACATATATTAGAATGAAAATATATTTTGAAATGAATGAAAAGGAAATAAAATTAGTGATATTTTTTATTTTATTAATTATAATTATTTAGTTAATAATATATATATATATATATATTATTCATCATTATAACCATCGGTGAGATCTAGTGATGGAGAAAACTCAAGAAAAAACTGGAAAAGCCCTTATAAATAGAACGTCTCCTAATTCTTTCATTACACATAATTCAATTAATACACCCTGAGTTTGGAGATAGAAATCATTGATTAGATAAATTTGAAGATAAATTATTTCATCACAAGAATTAGAATAAAAAAATGAAATTGATAAAATTTACAGAATGGAAGTTAAACCAAAATAGTTAATGGCCACAACAACACCCTGATATAATTCTCAAAATGATACTATAAGCCATAACAACAAATAGATCACATTTTTTCTCATGGTGTACTAATCATGAACGTATCATAAGAAAGGTACACCCTCAATCTATGAGTGGATCCTTCCCATATCTATGACTTGGAATATTGAAATCTACAAACACGTGATGGAAAATGTAGGGTGTGGTATAAAATCTTAGTAGGCTTCCATAAATTATTTCATAAAAAATATATGTAAGTTAAACCATTCAGTATTAATATAAATGAATCATGGAATGTAATAAATTTCATTGATAGTTTGAATATATTCTTGGAGAACAATTTCCATTAACTATTAGAAAAAATGTACAAATTATTTCCATAAATATTTTAATAATAATGTATAATATATAAATAGAAAATAATATAAAATTTATCAAAAGGGAGAAAGAATAAGAATTTATATTAAAAATAATATGGGTAAAAACATATATCATAATCTATTAATACTTTTATTCAATCACAACTCCTTATTTAAGAGACTAATGCAAATGAAATCTGAGCATTCTCACACAATATTGTGATTTATAACTTCTAATGTTCACAGGGAACACTCAGAATGATGAATGGTGGAAGATCACTATGAAAAAATATCCATGAACACAGGTATTGTTTTCCATTTTTTATCATTAATCCATTTCTAGGTAGATATATTACATGCCTAGTGAATTTTATTCCCACTAACTACAATATATCGTTTATTAATTTGTTAAAATAAATCAATTTACAATGGGATATCACTAGATAAAAACCCATTTCAACCACCATTCCCCCCCCCCAAATCAAGGTTTCAAAATACACCATTCAATTTGTGTTCCTAACTAAAATGTTTTTTATAAAAAAATTAAGACATTCAATAAAATACAACATCACTAGTTTTTTATGAAGAATATATCCATCCATTTCAAAAACTAAAAAAAAGATTATTTTTTAAAAATGTATTCCATTATTTTAGAAATCACTACAACATAGTTTTAAATAAAATCCACAAAAATATCACTTTTTTTAAAAAATATCTTATTCCTTTGGGTTTAAAAAACCTTATAATATTAATTAGGTCAATTTTTTATTATTTATCCTAGAAATAAACAAATAATTTTCATTAATCACCATCAGGATTATTTCATCACACACTATTTTATTTCAAAGTAATTTTCACATAACACCAAATCACAATTTATCAGCTAATTTTAGATATAGTTTAAAAATTATAATCACTAATGGTTCAATATAATTTTTATATAATCTAAAACCACATACCTTTATAAAAATATCACAAGACCTTAAAAAAATTTATAAAGAGGGATAGCCTTCATAAATCTAGTAGGATCCATTGCACAGTAAAAGAAACAAAACATATACTCAAACAATATGACATATTATAGAATAAAATGAAAAAATAAGGATCTTTAGGATACCACCAAAATGTATGACACACAACTGAAACATGTACAATACCTCCATGATGTAGAAGGGATGGTTGTGGTGGCACATGATGAACCGAAAAACAAATACTTTAGTGTAAATATGGGGAATGTGGCATATATCCATAAGTAAATATAAATTATAATCCATATCAAGGTCACTTTATCCATAATTAAACTCTAAATTAGTTGTACATATCATTGGAACTTCCATCGATTGATGGAGATGACGATTCATTTTATGGGGTTGAATCACATTGAAACCCCACTAACTTCCTTTCAAACACTCCTAATGAATAAAAAAATAAATATTCAAATCAAACATATCAACCTATTAATTGTATATAACTAATAAATAATGAAAATATTTAGTTTCATGAAATAGTTATTGAATTTTTACTTTGGTGTGCTATACGAAATGATGGTGTGTCCCTTCCAAAAAGTCCTCCATGACAAGGGCTACAATTCATGATCTAAATGATGGGGTCACTATTATGTAACCATTATCTGTATATTGGGATATTAATGGAAAAAATACATCTATGTAATGACCAATAAGACTATGGAATATCTAACACCTTGTAAAACATATTATTTGTTTTTTTGGTGTTGTACCACTAGATTTGGAAGCATGTTCCCAAACATCCATATTTAAGAGATAAAAAAATTTAGAATCCAATAATCCCATCCACAAAAATAGATAAATAAAAATAACATAATAATAATATAAACAACATGAATTAGATAGTATATGATAAATAAAATTTTATGGCATTAAAAAAAATTACATCAATTCACTATGAGGTAGACAACCATACACCTGAATTATGGTTTCATTTACCATTTAATGGAAGTGTACATGGATAAAGGTTATTATGTAACCAAAGTAAAATTTCTTTATAATAGATATACTAATTTTATTATGTCATAATGGTTATAATAGTTTTGATTTATGTATAATAAGTAATAAAACTAAAATATTTGTTTAATAGTTATAAATATTCATCGAACTACCTCTTTTTTATTATAACATAATCACTATAATGTATTCATTATGATCAAAATATAACCTATAGTATCTTGATAGGATTTTAGAAAGTTAAATAGGTATGTATTTGATGAAAAATGTGTCTCTTTATATGTGTTGAAATGAGAAGAGGGGTGTCCTATTATAAGTGGGGAGAGGATATACATGGAATTTTTCATATGATTAAAGTATCATACTGTCTTAATCAATGAAAATTGGTTGAAAATGAAAATTTTCAATTATTATATGATAATAGGTAATTAAATTTACATGTAGTCGATTTTATTCATTCTTTTTAATCATTTTATCACTTATCAGTTTGTTCTATCATCACGGTAAACATAATTTAACCTTAATTGTAGTAATATATTTTATATGATTTCAATATTCATTATTACTAAAAATAAATTTAAGATTATTGGAAAATATTAAATATTATAATTAAAAATATGGAATAAATATTATCAAATCAAATTCATAGATGTTGTATAATTATACTTATAATCAATCAAATAGAAAATTTTGGAATGTGGATTTCAATGATGAAATGTCTTCTTATATATAAAAAGATTTTATTTCATAATAAGGCATAAATAATTTATAATTATCATCATTGGATTAAAAAAACATTAATTTTATAATTTCACTCTGAAAATATTTTACGAATAAACAGACCATATTAATATCTTGAAATGAAAAATACTTCAAAAAACATATTTTTATTTTCAAAACTCATTCTAAAAAACAATATTTATAAAAAAATTATCCAATATTCACCAAATAAAAAAATTTAATGTTTGAAAACAAAATCTATATTCTTTTTCCAAATTTTAAATATAATATTTATAAGTTATATATTTTAGTATTATAATTTAATATGTGAAAACCCAATTTGGTTCAAAATATGTATTTTTTCCTTTTTATTGAAAATGTAGACAATATTTTTATAATGAAGATAACTATTTAATATAAAATTCATGATTGTTATTTTGTCACAAGATTAATTTAATATTAACATCATTAGGGTTATTAAATTTTTATTAGTTCATTAAATTGAATCATCATATTTTTATTCATTGATTAATCAAGTTAGGATATGTTTCCTTCGTAATATTTTAATGATGCCATATTTCTTCAAAAAGCTTATAGTTCATCTAAAAAAACATAACATGGTGATTATTATTATATTGTAGTACCACAAACCAAATATGGTCCCTATCAAAACCTTCACCTGAAATTTTTTAAGAAGTTTTTATATCACTGTTCTCTATCCCCACATGCTAGAATAAGTTCATGGGTATCAAAAATTTTGGTTTGGGAATTATTTACCCGATTATGGAAGCATAAAACATCAAACAAAATGCTGAACTGAATCAGAAAAAAATCATACCAAACGAGGTTTATAAAAAATACAGAACTGAATAAATTTTTTAAAATATAGATTAAATGTTCCAAAGACACATAAAAACAGTAGAAAAATATCCACAAGGACTCCACACGAAAAGGGGTTATAACCCACAAGTCGTCTCCCCAAAACAACACCATAGAAGGGAACTAACAACTCGAACTACCATCTCCCAAATCCATAATGTTACCTGTGTCAAACATGACTGAGTCTACATAGACACAAGGCATGTAAGTAGGTTTTGAGCCTATGCCCAGTAGGGTACCTCCATGATTTTCCATAGAGTAAACAATACAAGATAAAAAGCATTACATTTTTGATAAATAAGAGGGAGTGGAAACAATTTCTATATAATGAGCCTCTTAAATGTAGATAGTTATCAAAGGTAAATTTAAATTAATTTTTACATTTCAATCTAACATGTAAGATAAATTTTTTTCTAGAAAAATCTACCATATTCCAATGATAAATACACTAGAATCAATGATCACCAATCTAGGGAACACCCCTAGGCACTAGGTAGTCTCGGGCACCATGTACCTCGTACCTCTGTTTAAATAAGAATAGAAAAACCGGTTATCATGCACAAGACACTAGTATGGAACATACCAATATCATAGTAGTAAAAAATCATCATTAATATAGTTTTTTTGTCGTCATCCATTTTGCTTAGTGAAACAGGGACAAACCCATCTGGATCACTAGCGTACTAGTACATATCTGCCCTCCTAGGGACCTAGGCTTCCCCTGTTGTGCTCAAAACATTATCTTAGGATACCAAAATCCATTATCATATAAAAACAGTAGTTCTGGATCATAACCATGTTAAAACAGTATCTACACATGCTTTTCACAACTTACACCCCCCAATAGAACCTTTACGAATTATATACAATAATTTCACAAAACATAACAATGTTTTGAACACAATATAAAATAAAACACCACATTTAATAGCATGTGCATCCCCATATTCAGAAGAATAGAATTTTAGATTCCCAAAAAAAATCTATAAACCCATTTCATGAGTGATAAAACAACCCCATTGGCATAAAATAAAATAGACATGTTAAACACCCAATTTAACACAAAATTTGTACCCTATTTACCAAAATCAATTTAAAATCCCACTTTTAACACCATAGAAATACCCATATTCATAAAAATAGAATTTAAAGAACCCACAAAATTTCTATAAACCCATTACATGAGTTAGAAAAAAAAAATGAATTAGCACAACATGAAATAGACCTGCTAAACACCCAATTTAGCATAAAATTGGTTCCTAAAATTAATTTTCATAACAAACATCACTAAAATAAGATTTCACTGCAATGATAGAGAATAATAATTTTGTTAAAAATAGTAATTCAGAAAACCTATCTCATCTATAATTGATTACCACTGATATCACCTACCTCAAGTTTCAAAACCCTTTAATCATGGTGTGAAACTTCAACCGCACCACTGCAGCTCCAAAAGGAAGATAAATTGATCAATAGACCAAACTGAATCACCAAAGTACTCAAGGATAAACCCTAGGTATGAACCCTAGATGCTGGAAACCTGAAAATTTCATGAAATAATAATGAAAACCAAAGGATTATGAAAGAAACCAAGAATGAATTTACTTATGTGAAAGATCTTGAGGTTTCTCCAAAAAATAAACAATCAAAAAATGAGTTCCCTGGGAGATTGAGGGATTTTGGAGGCATCTCATAACTGCTAGGGTTGAATGGGGGATTAAAGGGGTAGATTACTTTTATTTCCAAGTGGAAATAATTGTAATTACAAAAATATTTTTCATGACCTGGACACCTTGCATAGTTTAGCTGGATGGTTTAGTAACCCATGTGGCCAAAATGTGCGTCCATTTCCGGGCACCCAAAAATCATTTTATTATACTAAAATTCATGGGGCTACAAGGTGGACTACTAGGGGTTGTTATAGTCCAATTATAGTAGAAATAATACCCAAAAGAAAATAAAGATTCCATCTAAAGACTCATCCAACTCAAGGGTATAAACCACCCCAACAACTTTCCGCACTATTAGTGCCACTAGGTGTGTCACAAATACAACTCCAAGACACCACAAACTCATAAAATCATTTTGATAAATGAGGAGGAAAAGTACCATACAAGACCCCCGAAGATTATGTTCATATATTAATAACACAAGAGATGCCAATAATTTATACCCAGAAAACCTGAAAACTGAGAGAAAGATAAGAACCAAAAGAGGACTTGAAAAAAAGCATTGAATTAAAATTTAGGGTGTGAAAATTCTCCCCACCATAAATATTTATGCCCCTATAAAGCCACAATAACACCAGATGTTAAAACAATTCCCAAAAGACAGACCAAGGCAGACTCCATTGCTATGTTTTCACCCTCTTCAATATGGACAAACACCTCGAGTTTATCAAACAATGGAAGAGAATACTCTCACTAACCATAACATTCCCCACATACCCAAAATTATCAGACATATTCAAACTAAATACCAAAACAAACACCTCAAACACTACCAGACAATGCCTAAGAAAACCACTGTAAACAAACAACAATCTCAAATAATGCTACCACAACAGTAATTAAGAAACCCATTGGGCCTGCTTCAATCCCAAATTTACCCAAGTAAGAATATTTTTTATAGATATCCACAAATGAGACAACCTAAAACCATGAAAACACCATGGGTAAAACTGAGTCACTGATGTAGTGTTACCTAAACAGACATCCCAAGATAATGGACAACTTAATTTCTAGGAAAAAATCGGGACACCAATTGGGGGAGGCCAAAACGGTCTCCCTAGCATAAAGGGTAAGCTAACATTATTCATTTTCCAAGATAACTTATGTGTGACCCATAATGGGTCTCAATACCAAAAGAACCAACCATCTTAATAGACCAACATGGACTTGTATGGAAGTACCCCATAATTTAATGAGTTGCCATCACCGCATGATTTAGGGAATTGTTTGATAACCGTGAAAATAATTATGTACAAAGGGGAAGATTATAGAAGTTAAATGGGACAAGGATCATGGTTGTGCGGAGAACATGCAATATCTTCTGTCTCTTATAGCATGGTTTCCTAGGTTGGTTCATAGTTACTAGAAACAATGTGCAAACTATGATCTTCAATATGCCTAGCACAAATTTCATTAGTTTCTCTAAAAATTCAAATGAAACCCAAAGTAGTTACATTAACACTAGATATATCATGGAAATGAGGTCCTCCCACCTCTACTACAGAATGAGAAAAACTGGAACAAGATGATGACACTAGAGGTTTAAAATATTCCCATATTTTATGTTAAGGATAGTGAATCTACCAAAGGTTTGAACGACTTCGGGATTTCGCTTGACTACAATCCTGCTTCACTTTAGAACTAATAAATGGGGATATAATGATTGAATCATGTACTACCTCACAGTTAATCTTTTAAAACCCACAAATGAATCTTCTTCTTCATGTGATACAACCAATTTCAATGTTATCTCATATGGTCTCAATGAAACATGACTCACTTCATACTCACTTCACCATATCCCATCATTTTACCAACAAAAGGGATTATGGGATACACACACATCACCCCTTGTTTCTTCGAATGGGAAACAATATAATGAAAGGAAACATAGAAAAACCAGCCCCTAGAACATAGGATTTTGAAATTCCTTGAATGGAGACACACATTGGACAAAACAGAGACTCTCATAATATTGCAGAACATTCACCCTTATAGTCAAATGAGCATATGAAATCACAAAGCATCACGAAACATGACCATTGAGGATAAAAAACATAAGGAGATAGACTTTATACTATGTCCCAAACATCACATGATTCCAACAAGGAGCCATAACAACAACTCTTGGCCATATTTTCCATGTTGGTGCCTAATATGAACTCTTGATTCTATGAGACTCACAAAATACCCAAAATACTTTTTAGACATCATTCTATATTGACAACTCTGAATTGTATTCAACTTCGACAACATTGGCAACATAAGAAACTAATGAATATTTGATCATCCCATAACCAGTCTCCCTGAACAAGGGGATCCACATAATAAAAAAAGGAAAAGGCTAAACTCAATCTCCAATTCTCAAAAAGAATGTTCTTATGTTGATCAACTGGAGGATCATCCAATAGCGATTCATCATGGGCCACCCATGGATCATATATTAACTCTTTATGGGGGTGTTCCCTAGCCAACAAGAAAACTGAAGGAACCAACTAAGATTTTACATTGGTCCAAACGTTCCACAAAACAGAATAGAACACATGAGGAGGACCATCGTAAATGCTTCATGAAAATTTTTCTGAAGATACCACTAACCAGCCCTTCAACCCATCTTACTAACCAAACAAAAATCCATAACACCATTAAAACAACAAGGGGTTCTTGGAATCAAAACATCAAAAAACCAAAACATTTCAAAAAACACATAATAAAACCCATTTAAAAAATATTATCAAGAAATAATGTAATACATTAATATCATATCTTTGAAAAAACAGTTTGGCGGTTAGCATATTTACCAATGGTACCCCACGGGCCATACATACTCATGATTCAATTTCACACGGGGAACCCTCCTCATATTCATCCTAACACTCATCTAGTCATTCCATTAACTATCCATCATCCCATATAACCCCATGTATGTGGTTGCTCATGGAAATACAAATGGTTAAAAACAAAATAAATTCCACTTTTCAAAACAATAATAGTCAATTGATACATGCTTTTTCTCAAAACTGCTAACCAGGAAATCAAAATCCAAATATAAATCTTACCAAAATTTTCAGAAAGACACAATCATTCAAATGAAAACTCACTTTAAAGTTATTCACATCAATTCCAAAACATCTCAACCCCTTTCAATACACTTCCAGTTTTATGAGAACTCCCTTTGACCAACACCCATTCTATTGAAAACCCATCTCCTCTTATTTAAAAAAAGGTTCCAATGATTTTTAAAACTTTTATAAATATCACCAATAATTCAATAAAAACTCACTATAAATTCCGGAAAATTAATTTCAAACCATTTCATCCCTTATAGAAACACTTCTATTTTCATGACAAATTCCATTTCATAAATCCCTTTTAATTTGGGAACTCAACTCCTCTCATTTTAAAACAAGATTCCAAAATTTCATAAATCTATTCAATATATCTATATTTAAAAAATAAATATTCTTTTCAAAACTCCACAAAAGACCTCCAAAAAAATCAATCAAATTAAAACACCTTTTAAAAGTTTATAAAAATATATTGGGAACATTTTTTAAAATCAACTTTAACATTGTTCCTGTTTTCAATATAGAAAAAAACACACCAATTTCCCTTTAAAAAGAATTCTGAAAACGCATTTCCACCATTTCTCAAACAAAACCATCCAAACTTTATTAGAAAATAATTGCACAAAAAAATTTCTCTTTTTTAAAACCGGTTCATTTTTTGTTGTAAAACCAAACTTCCAGGATTCAAAAAATAAAGGACACAAGATAATACAAGAGGAAACTAGTTTTGGTGGGTTACTTGGAAATATAGTTAGAAGACATATTATGATAGATTAACTATAATAGATAGTGTTCTAGGATAATATCCCTCTCTCAACATGGATTTCCAGGCCTTATGAGATCACTGAAACCATTATCCCCTACTCGCTTTTCATTTCCCCAAATCCTCAACAAACCAAGAAACTGAAGGACTGAGATAAAACCCTAAATCCTATTGCGACTTGAATCCCATGATGAGGAGTTATATCTTGGCACACTACCCATTACCAGAACGTCAAGTCCCAGCAATCCTTGCTCCAGGATATCTCGACTCTTTCCCCAAAATAACAAGACACAAAAGGGCAAACCTCCTTTGATACCATTTTGTCACGAACAAAATCTGGTCTCCATAAAAACTAGAAACTGACATGGTCCACGATAAGGCCCGAAGGGAATTCTAGATCCCCATGTAATGGCACAAGTTCTTGGGTATCCAATAATGAAATTTGGGGATGATTTTCCTGTGTTTAATAACATTAAATAACTAATGAATCAAACCCAACAAATATGAATTGTTCACATCAAACAATCTTTTAAAAAATCAAGAATTGAATTAAATAATTTAAAACAATTATAAAATACTATAAAAAATTAATAATCCCAAAATAGACATCCCAATAACCTCATCATGGCAAGAGGCACCACCCACATGCCATCTCCATGAGAATGCATCTCGAAAGACCGCTAAAAACCCGAACCATTGACACAAAAAGCTATACCCAAACCTACAAAAAATATCCAAGCCTACTTATATAAAATGGTGTAAGTATATTGGGAGACCATGTATTGTACGATGCCAACTCAAATATATTCCATTTGATAAACATTCAAATATGAAAATCCAATAAGTTTTCGTAAACATTAAATGCTAATAATAATTTTAAAGAGATGAAACATTAAATAAAAACAGTTTAAAAGTTTTCTACATTAAAGAATCAACAATTTTAAAATAAAATGAAAAGATGCTGAATTTTCCTTCCAACCATACTGTATGATTATGCTAAGAAAAAATTATTTAATGAGAACAGTAAATGGGAAATAAAACCTAGGCACTAGGTTGTCTCAGGATCCATATACCTCATACCTCGGTGTAGTGTGACCAAAGAAAAAAATGTTCTCATGCACGTGCCACTAGTAGGGAACATTCCCAAAACCTAATGGTCCCAAATCATCATCAATATAGTTTTCTTTAGTGTTTTCGTCATCCATTTTTCTTTGTGAAATATGGAATAATCCCATCAGGATCACTTGTGTACTAGTACATATCCTCCTTTCTATGTACCCAAGCTTCCCCCATTATGCTCAAACCATTATCTCATGATAAAAAAACCATTATCACATAATCAAATCAGTTCTAGTAATAACCAAGTCAAAACAGCAGTGACACATTCTTTTCTCCACTTTCACCACCTAACATAAACTTTATGATTTCAATAAAATAACTTCACAAAACATAACAATGTTTTGCCCACAAAATCCCTTAAAAACCTCACTTCGAACTACATGTTCATATACATATTCATTAAAAAATAATTTTAGAAAAGAATATCATTTCTAAAACCCCATTACATGATTTATAAAACAACCCCATTGGCATAACAAAAAATAGGCAAGTAAAACACCCAATTTAACCCAAAATTGGTACCTAATTTACCAAAATCCCTTTAAAATCACAAATTGAATGAATGGGAATACCCATATTCAAAAAAAAATTAAATCACCAAAAAAATTTATATAAACCCATTATATTAGTTATATAACAAACACAATTGGAAAAACACGAAATAGACATGGAAAACACCAAAATTAACACAAAATTGGTACCTAAAATTCATTTTCATAACAAATAGAACCAAAACTAGATTTAAAAGAAAGGATAATGAATAATAATTGTTATAAAAACAAAAATTCAAAAAAATTAACTCATATATCATTGATTTACATGGAATCACCTACCATAAGTGTCAATACCCTAGAATCATGGTGTGAAACTTCAACGACGCCACAATCGCACCCCACGAAAGATAAATCGATATGTAGAACAAAATATTTCACAAAAAGACTCATGGTTAAACCCTAGGTACGAACTCTAGACTCTAGAAACATTATAACATCATTATATAATAATTAAAACTAAATGATGATGGAATAAACAAAGAAGGAATTAAATTACTTGAATGATCTTGAGGATCCCCCACTAAATCCCCCATAAAAAATGAGTTCCATGGGAGTTTGAGGGAGCTTGGTGGCCTCCCAAGGATGGTATGGTAGAATGGTGGATATATGGGGAAGTTTATTCTTATTTAAATAAGGTAAAATGGTATTTTAAAAATATTTTTAATGACCTCAACACCTTTCACGTTTTGGCTGTACAGTTTAGTAAATTGTGCGGCCAATTCTGGCCACCGAAAACCATTTTATTACCCACCAATTTCATGGGGATATAAGTGGTAAACATAAGTAGAATGATATTTCAATGATAAAATGAAATAATAACCAAAATAAAACCACCTTTCAACCCTATGACTCATCAAAATCACGGGTATAAACCACCCCATCAACTTACCCCACAAGGGTTGACACTAAGAGTGTCATAAATCCAACTCCAAAGAACCTCAACCTCATACCATACCATTAAAAAGATATGAGTACATGTACCATAAATTTACCCCAATTCTATGTTCATAGCTCAAAAACATAGGAGAAGTAAAAAATTCAAACCCAAAACACCCAGAAACTGAGAGAAATCTATGAACCAAAAGAGGATTTGAAACAAATTATGGAATTAATATTATGGGTCTGACTTGTAACACCTTATATATGTAGTTAATAATATTAACAGGATATTCATAGTATATGTAATTAAATTATATTTAAAATATATTAGGAATAAAATCCAAATATTCTTTTGGAACATTTTTTTATAATGAAACATGAAACACATCCTGAAACTGGGTACACCAAGAGGCAATGAATAATTATAAGAAAAAAATACATTCCCATCTATAATTTTATATACTCAAATAAAAAACATTTAAAATGTTATATTTTATAATATAATAATAATACTTTTATAATGAGATAATTTAAGAAAAACATTATTGCCTCTTGTGAATGAAATATTTCTCTATTAGTTACCTGCATAAAATTTCTTTCTACACTGAGCCAAAGATATTTATTATTGAATTATATTTACGTATTGAACCATTTCTAAATATTATATAATATAGTGTATAAAAAATTAAATATAATATAAATTTCACCATTTCATTCGTAATGTTTACTATTATCACTATCGTTTTACAACCGATGAACCTATTTTTTCATTAACCATAGAACACTATTTTTTGGTCTATTACTACTCATTATGATAGAAAATTATGTTTTCTGTATTAACTATTATTAATTATTTTTATTTAAAAAAAATTTACTAACTTTTATCAATTTAATTTCCTAGTGGTGGTAAATTTAAATTTGATGTTAAACCCATAAAACGTTCACAAAGGGACCATCTGGAACAATTTATTCTTTAGTATTAAATTGATTTAGAAACAAATTAAGCATAAAATTGATTCAAATGACCTTAAATTAATTTATATTAATATATTTCAACATATTATATATTAAAAAAATTAGAAAATTGTATATTTAAAAATTCTTGAAATTAAATGAGTTCAATATGTCAGTGTTTTTCCAAATTAGAATCATGGAATTTTTGGTATTAGAATTGAGTAGCGTTTGTTGTGATTGATTAGTTTTTGTTAGTGATAAATAGTGGAGGTGTCTGTGTGAGATAAAAACTAGTTTTACCACATACGATAATGACTATAGTTGATAACATCATTATACGATTCCCTCTAGTATTCAATGGATCATCTGACCCTCTGATAAAAAAATGATCGGTGAATTCCCTGGAGAGAATGTTCAATGTCATTGTTTTTTGATAATATAAAAAGGTAAAATGTTATATTTAGTATTTTAAATTTGAATTCAATAAGTTTTGGTCAGTTTTTAATAATACCATTGAAGGATAACATATTGGTTATTAGGAATATGATGAATTTAGGATTATTTTCCAATATAAATATTTTTTAGGCTACTAGTCATGGAATAAGGAAAAAGTAAATCAATTAAAAATTTCCACAAGAATATAAATTCTAATATTGATGGTAAAATTAATTAGTTTTACATGATATTGAATCCATGATATAGAATATAATTAGAATATTTTTATTTAAAATGTTTTCACCATATGAAATGAGGATAAACATCTAGTTAAAATACCTATAAAGTGTATATATATAAATATGTTTTTTAATAAAAATATTTATATAGTATATAGATAGTATTTATATAAAAAATATGATGACATTACCATTTTAGTGTTTGATTATATTCTTGATATGGATTCTATTTCTATACATCATGAAAATATCATTATAGAGATACTACAATTTTTTATAATGAGGGTTAGTTTTTATACAATGATGAATTCATATCTTTGATATTATATATAGATGAAATGAATTTTATTAAAATGGGTATGCATTTTATCATAGAAAATTTGTTAAGAAGAAATAGATTGTTCAAGTTTTTTTCCAATAGTAAATGAATATTTAGATACATTTTCTAATGAATATCCAGATATAATAGCTAGTCAAATGAATGTATTTAAAATTGAATGAATGTTTAATTATAATTTACAGTCAAATCCATATTGTGGAATATCTCATGTAGATCGTTTGAAATTAAAAAAATGTTAGAAGAGTTTCATTACAAGGGCTTAATTCATCCTAGAACTTTACCATTGGGTGTTTCTATTTTGTATTTTTAAAATAATAAATGTCCTATGAGGATATTTATTGATTATATAGCATTGATTATCATCACAGTTACAAATATGAATATTGTTCAAATATATAAAACATATTTGATTGATTCTTAAGAATTAATTATTTTTTGACGGATGGTCTCACATTCAGGAACCATTTGCTAAATGTCTAGGTTTTGGAAATTCTGAAGGCTTAATTTGAGACTAAGTGTTGTAATTGGGATTTTTTTTGTTTTTCCCATGGGGTTAGATATGCTACAAAAGTATTTATGGACTCTCTGAATAGAATTTCTATTAAGTTCATGGATAAAATTGTCATTGAAGTTTTTAATAAAATACTGATAAATTAAAAAAAATCATTATTATTGGAGAAAAATTTAGAGTTTCTCTACTAACAATTGATTAAATAATGTTTTTTACAAATAAATTTAATTATAAATTTTAATTGTAATATAATATATTGTGAACAATAATGGAATAATTATTGATCTATAAAAAATACTCAGTTTGAAGAGTGTCGAAGACATATAAATTTAATAGTGATTTATAGTATTCATGTTTTAGTGGGACAATATTGATGGAATCTTGAAAAAATAACTTTATTTTACATCTCACTAAATATTTAATCCCAAAATGGAGTTAAATTCCGAATAAAAAATTAATATTCTGAATCATTATAATAAATAAAAAAAATTATTAGTGAATAATTAATTTTTTAAAATATCATCATGAAATTGTAATGTTATTATTTAGTGGGATGTATCCTTCTAGGAACTAATCTTTTTTCTAAATTGTAATGATTTTTTAATTGTATATGATTCACAATAATTGAATCATCATGAATTTTTTTCCCAAAACATGAACCTAAACTAGTAGATGTACTATTTCATTTAAAAGTCTAGTTAAATAATTTATTGATATTAAAGTGTGTAATATATACTAATCATAATAGTTTTAAGTATATACTGATGATCAAAGTGTAGAAAATTAGATATATAAGATATTTTTAATTGATTAATGATTATGGAAGGATGATTAATTATTATCCATGAAATCAAAACCAAGTGTATGATGCTTTATGATTGAAGGATAGTGTATCATTAAAAATCATTCATTTGGAACATGCTATATTGGTAAATTATTACATTAATATTGGTATATAATTTTTTCCATCAATTAACATCCAATGTTTTGTTTTAATTTTTAGTGAAATTTTTATTATCAAAAATAACTAATAAATATCAAATAAAGGATATTGTTTTAGTGGAAAATGTTGAATATATTAAGAAGAGTAATGTTTTATATTCAGTATTGATAATATCATTATTACATATTTTGAAAGATATTACGTGTGTCATGTGATTCTAATATCAAGTGAAAATTATTGATTGATACTCATAATTGTACATTTTTTATTTATCCTAGAAACACTATGATAAATAAAGACATTAAAGAACTTTTCATGTGGGGTGGATTGAAATGTTATATCATATACATTACAATTAAATGGTTATCTTTTTTAAAAGCATGATGTTTCACAATAATTCCCGATAGTAGTGCATCATAATTTCATCATTTTGGAATTGATATGAAAAATTTTATCAGTATATTTGATGGTTTGACTACCACATCCATCTTGAGGCAATAATATGATATGTGTTATTGTTTATTATTTAATGAAATATGTGTATTTTTCTTCCAATTTTAGGTATTGTGTCTTTATATTATATTTGTATACTATATCTCAGGGATATTTCTTGGTTAACTAGAGTTAATCTATTAATTTAATCTTATTATGACACCACATTTACCTATAAGTTTCATAAAATTCATTATAAATCATTAGATATTGAATAAAATTTCAGTATAGCTAATCATCCTCTTTCTAATAGAAATTTTATGAGAACAACTACGACATTGTTAAAATTGATTTGACATTTTTCAATGGATTATCATGGATGTTGGGATCAACATGTTTTAATTATTGGTTTTTTAATAATGTCTACTTTCATTATAAATTATAAATGGAACCTTTGGAGGCATTTTTTGGAAATTACTATCAAACTAAAACTTTTTGGGATAAATCAGGTAAAATAATTTTTTTTGGAAAGGAACTTTATATGTGATGGATGAGAGGTTGAATATGACTCAAGAACACGTGAGGACACATAAAATAACATTTAAATAATGTTTATAAAATCAAAGGAAATATATTCAATTCCATGAATGGGAAAATGTATTATTTTATTTTTTCTCCACAGAAATGAATAATTTATTTTTTGAAAATAAATTAATGTGAGGCCAATGGCTCATTAGACCATATAAAATTCTTAATAAAATTGGATTATTTTTTTGAGTGGCCTTTCCCCTGAGTTTATTTTTAGTACATGATATTTTTTCTGATTAATTGTTAATAAAATATGTTACCGATGCATCCCATGTTTCTTTGATGAAGTAATATTGGAAGAGAATATTTCATATCATGTACATGTTATTGATATTATTGATAGTAGGTACTATGATTTATTGAAGTATATAACTCGTTGAGTTATGGTTTTTTTGAAAAAAATCATACGATTGATAAAGAAACATTGGAATTTAATATTTCTATGATGGAATGATATCCCCACTTGTTTAATGAATGAATAAATTTCTGAAGAAATAATTTTTAAATTTTAAAATATTATAACTATCCAGGTGATGTTAATTGTAAATAAATATTATTCCTTATTAATATTAATGAATCAAATTTTATAGAGTTATATTCATTATAAAATAATTATTTAATTTCCCATTAAAAATTATTTACACATCATTATAAAAAATTATTTCTATAAATTGTATGGTTTTATTTATATTATTAAAATCTAAATTTTATATATTGAATTTAAAAAATGGACCAAATTTTTTATTCCATCCTATCAACCGTGGTTTTTTGTGTGTTTTAGAGAATATATTGGAAATTTTTTTAGTGATTGAATAGTTAAAAACACATATTTTTATTCATAATTGTTATTTTTTATTCATGAATTTTTAAATATATAGTAGCTTCGTATCAGAAACCATTGATAGTGATTCATATTTCCTCAAGACCATATTCAACCATCCATATATGCATGAGGGTGCTATCTAGAATTTCGTTTCTAAGTCCATTCACAGTGAGAATTCATCCTTATTATCATGTATTTTCATAATAATAATATAATATAATGAATTAAGATAAATATGTGGAAATAAATTATTTCTTATAGAATAAAAGGAATAATCTAGACTAACATGATTTCATAGTTAAAATCAAAATCATAGTAAATGTTTAGGTGGGTAAAGTAATAAATGAATAATAAAATCCACTAGAGCACATTCAAAAAACACTCCCAACTCAATTCTCCACAGGTCACCCATCCTCTATGTTTTATTTGACCATTCATAAATCACAATTCATATAGTTAGTGGACACATTGAAATTATCATAGTGGGTGTGAGTAGTAAAAACTAGTATGGGTAAAATAATTCATCTATAAAATTTGTAAAATAGTAATATTTGTGTATTTCATGAAAAAAAAATTAGAAATAAGTATAGAATGAAAAAAATCTTATTTTGAGTGTTCTTTCACTTACCATGAATTAAAAAAAACATTACTACATTATTTGGTTCCCTTTCTAAAGGTCTACAAGAAGACATAAAAAATAATCTGATATAGCCCTAATGCTAGAGGAATGGTCTCTTAAAATCCTCATGGAATTGTATGTACATAATTCTTATTATCATACAGAAGTCGCGTGTTTCATGAAACTTAGTATCCACTAGAAATTAAGAGATTATTCTACTCAAAATATAATAGTAATTTAATAATCATAGTATTTCACATCGACTAATCATCAACTTAATCCTTCTAAAAAATTATCAAGTATCATTTTACCCTTACACTATACCAATATCTATCATTGTCATCATAACAAGTTGTTCACAATAATAATTTAATGTATAAAAATTTCATAATGTTCCACCTATTATAATAACAAATAACAATTCAACAAAGGAGTTATAATATATTTAATATTCAAGATTATAAAATGTTATAAAAACATATCATCATTAGAACAATGTAGAAACATCTAATATATGTGGTCAATAAAAAACATGGTAAACCAATCCATAAGCTATAATTTTGTAATAATTCATCATAAATGGGTCTCATGGTATAGAAACACACAATCCCACATGTGATGATAATCAATCATGGTAATAATCTTAGCCAAAAAAAATTATACTAAGGAAACAATTTCCAAAAAAGGACCCAAAAGTTTAGTATAATAATACCTAAAGGTTTATAATGATGAAATATATTATTTTTCAAAGAAATAATGAAATAATCACGTCATGAAACCACCTTGATCTAGCTCACACATCATGTAGTCTTAACTCAGATTAAAGTTCAATAATTTATATTAGAAATAGGCATAAAAATATTCTATTTAAAATATTTTTTCCATAGAATCTCATACATTATGGTTCCCATCATCAGACAAAAATCCAAGTTTTATTAAGGGAAGGAATTCCAGTTCAATGGGTTCATTTTCCATTAATGGGATAATCATTATTTCATTTTATTTAATTTATTACTTCCTTGGGTCTATTTAATTAACATGTATACCTCAATACTCCATGAAATGTAAAGTGATTCATAAAGGAAAGAGTTTTTATGATAATTATTGTAAAATACATTCAAGTAAATGTCCATATTTATGATACATATATTTTCAATCAAGGATAATTTTGATTAAACCATGAATACAATATTAATATACAATGTATTTATCAAATATTATGATTCTATAATAAATAAACCATCATGAAGTGTTTTAGGAAGCATATTTATAAAACAATTTAATAAAGAAGCTTGTTTTCAATAGTAGAACTTGATTTGACCAAGTAATGTCATCAATATGATTGATCATCCATTTATTTATGCATATTTGAAGAAATTTTTATTTTATCCTCATATAAAACATAGTCCCAATATAAATCTTTGAACATTTCATGTTAATTAGTAACAATTTTATATAGATAAAAACAATCTCAATGTTATTATATTTGCTAAATTAGTATATTTTTAAAGAGAAAAGGGAGAATAATGGGAGTGTCTGGATCCTAGAGAGGAGAAATAGAAATCTAGTTTAGACTATAAGTGTAATATTTCAAAAAATGGGGGCCAAAACATTACTTGATTGAAAATACATAAGATTCTTTAATTTTAGAATATTATTAGGAAAACCGGCTATCTGGTGGGACTCACTCGCATTTAATAGAACTATTTTTGGGAAGAAAAAGTCCATATAATTTTTGAGAACAAATTATTTCCTTTTGTACAGCCAATGGGTTCTATGTGATAACACATTTATATTTTAAAGACACCCATGGTTAATCGTCCACTCTATTCTTAAATAACCAATTCTTAGAAATTTCAAATATAAAATAAATCCTACCATGAATCTAAAATAATACTATCACAAAAAATGAATGGGATAATTTGGAAACTCAAAAATAACACATGCATCAAATTAAGTATCGATATTACATTTATCCAAATATAATGACATCCCTTTCATGATGATCACCATCAAAGTCTCTTAACTAAAATATAGGGCCACTAATCACCACGATCCACCTCTCTCCCCTATGATTCCTCATGGATTGTTCCATGGTGCAATTGAATCATAATAAGTGGAATTGTATTCCCTCAAAGTAAAATCTCACAATAGTCTATAATCATTATAGTGTTATACCTATATATTGAATCAGGATCCAAATCAATATCATCATATCTAATTACATGCATTTAATCAGTTACATTCCAATAGTGCTAAGAAACAGTTAACACATATGTTATACCCTAGAACCATGAATGATGATCCCTATGAAATGTCAGTGTCCAAATACACATGTCATTATTAAAGGGTCTGAAAAAATATAGGGTTATTTTTCCTTCCTCAAATGTCAATAAATTATGATGGGTGTTACTATAAAAAAACTTCATTTCTAATAGAAATATTTAGATGCCTCATATTATCATCCTCATAAGGTCTCTTCCTACTCTAAGTAGTGATAAATCTATTCTAAATCAACTTCACTCTATCATATGTCTCTTATACCATAGTGGGACCAACAAATAATATTTTCCATGTGTTATGGAAACAATTTGATTAATGACATGGCCTTCAAATTTTTCCTCTTAATAATCAATTTATATAGATTTAAAATAGTTTTTTCTACATGAAATATAGAGAAAACATGGCGATCATCCCCCACACCACTAAAAACATGGATACATGCTCAAGAAAAATTTAACTATATACAGAACATATGCTCAAATTGTCCATCTATATAAGGATGGTACATTTCTTTGAATCTTAGATGATACCCTCAAGACTTATTCAATCAAAAAAAATCTATTACATACACTAAACATATGTATAAGAAGAAAAATATAATGGTAACCTCATATTGTTATATGATATCACATCCCTAAGGCCTTCCCAACAGATTTATTGGGTGAGTCCTATGAATCAGTAAGAAGTTAGTAACATTCATTAGAGGATCAAATATAACTAAAATAAGGACATTAATAATTGGGACCAAGGATGAATAATAAAATATTCCATCATGATGGCCTCCCACATCTATAAACAAAAAATAATTGCCAGAGTATACCACAAAATTTCAGGGGCTCTACATTAATCCTATAGTATATCATTCATCTAGAAAAAATGATATAGTGACCCTCTTTACTCCTTTTAAGAAAAATTTCCCCCAAAATTTGTGTTACATATTTTCCCCTATAGTATGTACCACCCACCTGGAGGTATTAATGTACCTCATTATCTCATCCTTAATCTATGTAGGTATTATGTGTCTCTCATGTAGAATGATAGCATCTCGATTTTCCAATGACCACCTAGCTATAAAATCACCATATTCTATCCTTCCACTATTACAACATAGTTACTATAAAATTTTAGTAAAACTTTTAACCAATCTAAACTAGTATATTTTTTCACCAAGAGGGTGACATTTTATTGAACCATGGTCCTTGGAAGTATATATCCCTTAATCGACCAAAAAAATCAAACACCACTACTCCTACAAATTCCATTCGCAAAACTCCAATGATATTTATGACTTGGAGCTAAAATTATCTATAATTATGTTATATTTCACTAGTTTGTAGTGCACACTAATGTTTAATATTTGTATAAACACTTCCTAGATCCTCCTCAAATGATTTGGGTCATGTTCTTAATTATTATAACAAATTATCTTATGGTAATTATACCAAAAAATCATTTCACCAATAGATAATGTTTCCAAAATATCATATTGTTGACTATGGAACACATATATAACTCTTGAGTATGGTAGTTCCACTTATGGGGTTAGATATCATGTCACTTATATGATACCACATGAATCAATGACAATATTTTTTCTTATAAACTAATAACCGTAACATCATAGTTTATAGTATATTTGATCCCATGATTACAAAGGATCAATAATTAATTTTTATTCAACACCCTTATCATCATACAATACAATACATTACACTAGTATTACCATGTAAACATAACTCTATTCCTTTTCAACATATACATATTTATAGAAAATGGTAAAATTCTTAGATAAAATGTCCACTTTATAATAATAAACCCATAAAAATATATTGATCATTAACATGTTTTGGTGATGTTTCTTGGAAATCATATCATCCACTTTATTTATATCTATAAATATACTATTCAGAAAAATTACATTAACTTAGAAGTTAACATCTTGAATCAAAATACTGCACTATGAAAACTATAAATGAATTTGATTGGATAAGTGTATACTCATGAAAATATCATGATATCGAAAATCAATCCCTAGGGGATGGGAGTTGATTATTATGTCTTCAATATAATCCCTGTTTACTTATACAATGTATTGGTGGAATATAATATCCATGAGTTCCATTAACATTTTTAGCACATTTATCAATCCTAATAAAATATCAATATACTCATCTATCTCATACATACTCTGAAACACCATCTTTGGTATTTACTCCTACCAGACTCATGGATGGTTATTCCTCTATCAATGATAAATCTATCAAAACCACCATTATGTAATCAATAGATCAAAAAGGATAGTGATACAGGGAAAATTATATATGTTTTCACCATCAATTGGTTCAGAATCTGGTAAATTACAATGATTCAAAAAATATTTTATATATTATTATATTTAAAAAACATCACATCCCATATTTAATTACATAAACAAATGAATCATTTTTACCCCATGTCATCATGTTATACCATGAAAAAGTTTAGCTCAATTAGAACTATAAATTTGAAGCTATCGAAAAGGGTGGTCTACCCACCATGATCACAATTTCAATCTCAAATACATTATTTTTGGCATTTAAAAAGAATTTATCTAGTTATATGTCTTCATAATGTTCCATGACATGAATAAAATATGTAGAGAGAAGCCACTGATCATGTCAAAATAAATAATCCAACAATCTATATCATGATTTGTCAAAGATAATTCATTTCTAAACAAAAAATACCTACTTAATATTTTAATATATTTTTATCAAGAAATTACATAAATTCATATAAGTAATAAACCCAAATATCCAATATAAATCAATTTGATCTCAAAATATGGTTATCCATTACATAACTGTAATTACATCAAAGATCATTATCTCCAAAATTATGATATCAAAAAGTTTTATATAACATGAATTGAATATAGAAAACATGATTCATCATTGAATAAAGTAAACTACTATGTATAATGGAGTTTCATGGGAATGTAACATTGAAGGAAACATAACTGAAACAAAATTTCTAGAAACTACTTATGAAGATAAGATGGAATAGGAAAGAAGATATCATACAATATAGTAGAAAAATTAGAGGTGATCAAGAATATATATATATATATATATATATATATTTGTATATGATAAATCACTACTGTAATATAGAGTGTAGTACACTATATATAAACGTCCATACTCATATATACAACCATAACCTTGGGGTATTTTACTCACTTAAGTCCTTTTCATCTGATCCTTCTTCTAAGGGTCTTGGATAGATCCCCATTTCCCTTACTATGTCTTCCTAAATCTCATATAGATCCTTGTCTTTATAGATCTATAGTAGAACTTCTGTTAGTTCCATCTCCTTCAACATTTGTGAAAATATATATGTTTTTTTTGTGTAGAACCTATTTTAGTACATGTTTTTTCTATAGATAAATAATATAAAATATACTACTGAGGGTGATGAAGAAAAAAATTATCCACCTTCATATCATAGAAATATTTTACATCCCTTTTCTAAATATTCTAAATAATGGAAGGGTTACTCATGGATGCGGTAGGATATCCAACTAGATGTGAAATGAGGGTTTGGAGAGTAAAAAATTCTCAATCCTGATTAAGGACCTTCTTGGTCGACAATTCATTATGTAGAACATCAATATATGATTCATGGTTGAATCATTTATCATGCCATATGATGTTGGGGAGAAGTAAAATCATATAAATTATGGGATTATAATCCTTTCTATAGGTTGGTTGAGGATTAAAGATGTGATCCTTAAGTAAACAATGTAT
The DNA here is from genome assembly GCA_963277665.1 of Viscum album. Taxonomy (NCBI): domain Eukaryota; kingdom Viridiplantae; phylum Streptophyta; class Magnoliopsida; order Santalales; family Viscaceae; genus Viscum; species Viscum album. Next base: position 605,259,057 of record OY728129.1, on the reverse strand, counting down.
TTGGATACCATCCTGGAACCCAACTATATCTCCCCGAACAAATATACTTAGTCAATATTTTTTTTGTGATAAGGAAGAAATAAAAAAAATTATTGGTTGTTTAAATTCACCCATTTGAGACCCTCTCATTAGCCATTATATAGAATAAAGTCGACAACCTCTTGGTGGTTCACTATATCCTGACTTGTTTAATATTCACATTCCTAACCTCAGGAGTCATAAAGATGTTAGAATAACCCTCAATGATGTCCTCTATACCTCTGTATCTTATAGTCTTCTAGTATTATATATGTATAGACCATTATGGAGCTAAATATCTCGAGATTAGTCAATTGTGGACCATGGTACCCATATTCCCTCGATAAGAACAAGTGGAATGACTCCTAGTGTAGGTGGCTAAAGGCTTGTACATATAGTGTAGTTGTATTGGAATACTATATAGTTCCCTATTATATAATAGTGAGTGGAGAAAGGTCATCCTCTCTATCAATATATTTCTATACCATGATAGAATGGTGTCATGTGATTCTTATTTATGTTGTTAAATTTAGAAATGTGAAGGAAAAACATTTGAAAAAATAAAATTAATTAGGATAAATCAAAATCAGTATATGGAATCATAGAAGGTGCAACAATTAGTCTACAAGTATCATATGTAATATCTATATAATCAATTTCCATGTCCATATATCCCTTCACATTAGTCATACTGATATATATACTAACATAAGATAGTTCATAGGATATTCTATTTAATTCCAATAATTGTGTTAATTCTGTAAGTTAAATAGATATATCACACAATCATAAATACTAGTGTATCCTAAAAATATATAATAAGACATGGAATTTAATTATATAACTTTTATAAATCACAAATATATGTATGTATATGTAATGTGATCCTATTATCAAAGTCATGATTTTTTTAATACACCAAAAAATCGCAGAAAATAGTAACAAAAATCCACACCATTGTACCTTGAATATTCCATACACATTATATGTAATGGAATATCAAAACATACATACTTATGTCCAACAAGGTTATCAACTATCAACCATGTCTCAAGATATTCCCAAAATAAAATAAAGAATATTATCACCAGATACCATTTTTTAATACCCTAACATAAATAACTGTGATCATGCCGGGGAGCCCCATGAAATTATTCACACATTCCGAAACACAATAGGTTCCCAGTGAACAATGAGGTTCTATGTTTTTTGGTATAATTCATTATCAATGTATTTTCATTGAAGAATAAAAATAAAATATTACAAATCTGGGTAAACATAAAATAAATATTTTCAAAAAAAATACTTATCATGCAATAGATAATCACACTCCTAACATGACTAGACAATACAATGTAAATGTTTAAATAGGTTAATTAAAAAATTATTATTTTTTTCTCTAAATTACATTCTTGTACCACTAACCACTACGAATATCATTTACCAACCATCACCCATGGGATCCAATCCCATTATTAGAACCATAAACATGTTTTCTTCATGTGTATCATCTTTTTGTATAGGTTGTGAGTAATAATACTCTATAATACACAAAAAATGTGTATTCATAATGTGTACACTATTATAACACATTAATTTCAGGAAAATAATAAATTTATAAATAAAAAACTATTATAAAATCATAAACTGAGATGTTGGGCGCTATCCTGGGTGCCTAAAACTTTATATCATGCTTAATTTATCTTTTCTTCTGGTTGTACTATGAGAAATCATCAGAAGTAATAAAAAATAACCACAAGTATTGTAAACCTATTTTCTAACTTCCCTGTGACCTCATGTAAGCATTTCAATAAGTATCCTATTGGATTAATTATTTAATAATGCAAGACATTTATAGGGCATCAAGTGAATGTTTTACTCTACATCAACTAGGAATATCATAAATATAGTACCTAGAATCCAAAAATGCATCCAGTGAATCCTATCAAATTTCCTCCATGATATCGTCATACCCACATCGTATTATTTGGTATATCTTCACCATCATAACAAATCCCATGAAAACTAACTCCATTAGAGAAAAACCTCATTATGATCCACCAAATATAATAACAATGAATAACACCATCAAGTCATAGTAACACTTATAAAATTTTATAGAATACATTGAAATAATTTCATATCTACATTATTACAATTTGGAACATATTATAATTGTAATTAACATATATCAGGGTCTATCAAGCTATAAACTATACCGACTTCATGAAGAACCATAAATGGGTTTCACAGGAAATATGCACACCCACATGTTATCATAATCAATAATTTTTATCATTGTTTGACATAAAAGGATTTATTCTAGGGGAAAAAGTGTGTACAGAATTCCCAAATGGTATGGAACATTATAGATTAATGTTTTTTATAAATAAAACAATTTTTTTAGGAAATAAGGATAAAATCCAATTGTGGACACATAGAGAGATATATTACATGTCAATGGTGCCACACATGGATTCTGGCTAATAAATGTTTTTTTAGAATGAGGACCAAATATATTAAAAATAATTATGGTGATTCTAGAGTCACATAGATTATGGTTTCCATCAATATATCTAAATTCGTTGTACATTTGAAGTTTGAATTTCAAAAAAATAAGATAGATATTGATTCAAGAAGATATCAGATTTCATTTTTTATAACAAAATTTTTATAATTTTATAAAAGAGGGGAAAGTGGGGGAGACACAATATAATTGTGGACTAAAATAGTGAATCTCAAGAGATTCACCATGAATAATATCTGAACATTCCTGAATTAAGAAAAATAAACTAGATAAAAAAATATAATGATGCAATATGTGGGGACTTATAGGCTATGAAGTCTCTTTATTGTGTCCCCTCGCACCAAATATAAGTTATTTTAGTAGTGTTCCTAATAAATTCATTTCTCATATGAATCTATAATGATACATCCCATGGATTTGGGATAAATCCAGGTAAATAATAGAAATATTTATGGGAATGCATTTTCACTCCTGCTAACTTGATATTCCTGAGACTACAATTCTCTAACCCCATTAGTAGTTCACTGGATACAGCTTATAAGGAGTCGACATGTCCAAAGGACACCAGGAATGATATTTTATTTTACCCAATAGAATCGTTCCTAATCATGTAATCCTACATGGATCCACACAACATTAATCATTGAAATTTAACATGTAAACATTAATGTTAGGGAGCAATCTTCTCCAATTCCCTGGGATATAAGTGGTGAATGGGAAAATATAATAATCAATTTTGCAAAGAACTTTAAGAGATGGGGAATCTACACCATTCATGAGAAGTTAAGCCAGATTAAATATGTGTATCCTAGTTTTCACCACTATTCCCTTATTTGTGATAGTTTTATCATCAATATGATTCATGTTCCCCACCTTCCAAATAACCAAATAACATACAGTGAGATTAAAAAACATGCTTTATTCGTTGAATTTTTATTACCTCAAATATGAAACCAAAATTCTAGAAAAATACAACTCGCGATGACTTGAAAAGAGATCCTAGTGAATCCTATGATATCTATCCAATCTTTCATTTCCCATTTGCTCCAAATGTAAAGATGATTTATATATTGGATGATTGATCACTGAAACACATAAACCTAGAGACCTTATGAAATTTAATCAGTTATATATTCTTACTTTTTGGGATGGATTGGTTCCTAATATAAAAATATAGAATTTGTTACATTACTAGAATACCATTAAACCATATAATCTCACCCCCACTATCAGGATTACTCGTGACTAGTATAATATTTCCAAGTAGATTGACAGTGAAGACTATCAATGATATAATGGTGAATATTATCTTATCAGGTTCCCTATTAATAATAATTAAATCAAACATATCATGTTTCACGTTTTTTAGGATTTTATGAATAAGGGTTGGATGCTTACTGGATTGCATGAAGGGAATTTCCAGTGTATGACACCATGGAGTTCCCATCCATGTACCTGCCTAATTATTATTCCAAAATATATTTTCACCATATCAATAAACTAATTTTCGTATCATTTCATCATAGGGAAATAGAACAGAAATGGGATCTATAGCGTCTATTCCTTATCTATTTGTAATCCCAACATGTTACCATAATATTTATTGATAAATATTCCAACTAATGATTTCCTCTGAATAGCATCCCATGCAAGTAAATTGTGACTGTAATAAATTATATAATGGATACGCCTGATATTTATTCAACCCACTCTAACATAATTGGAGATCTTTCTATTGAGGTCCATTGATTCCTACCATCTAAACTGAAATCCCATATGAAATTTTCACGGGACATTTTAATACTTGATATAACAAAATTTCGTAATTTGAGAACCAATATCCCGTGTATGGGATTATCCTCTAGAACAACTTTCATCAGTATATACCTACATTCCAAGGGATGAAAATTATGTTTCCACCTAGTGATTCGGCTGGTAATCTGTCTAAAACAATTGTCCAAATGATGCACTCATATGCTCTTGTTGGATATAAGATCACCTTGGTCCTATAATGGAATGTTTTTTTGGGTGATACCTAGCCTAGACATTTTGGACCTCACCTACATGTTTTATTACTTTATAGATATATAAACACATTTATTATACTCAGTAACTAGTTGACTAGTCCATATGTTGTACTCATTAAGAATAAAATTAAGTCCTAGAATCAAATTCTTTTCTCTGTTGAGGAAATTAATTGTGTCATACATGAGTATAAGATGGGAAATTATATTGACATTAGTTCTATTCCTATATGGAAAGTTCATAAAATCAAGTATCCTCGTTTTTATGTACATAATAAGAGAGTCATGTGGGTGGATATACAGGCTCCGAGATAACAGATATCCATATATTATCCCCTTACAAACATATATAACCAAAAATTCATTCCCATGAAGGATACAGAGAGCCAAGAAAAACAATTAATCTGGAAAATTTTGATAATGATTCGAGCAGAAAACCACATACGAGAAAAGTCCATAATGATTAAGTACCATTTGAGTCAATCATACGCTTTATCCAAGCAACATAAATCCCAAAAAATCTATTAATTTTAAACGGATAAATAAATTAATGTGGTCTCACCATTATAAATATAAAAGTATTTAATGGAAACATCATTATTATTGAGTTTTATTGGGACTACCCAAATCATTAAACACATTATAACATGATTTATCAATTACAGTTATACATAATATAATACCAAATTTAGGCATACTGTATTTTGATAGTTATATTTTTTAAAAAATAAAATGAAACATGGGTTAAATGATATTATATAAAAATTCTAAAAGATTTCATTATATTTCACTTATCATGACATACATCAGGGGACAACATGGAGATGTATATATGAATTTGGAGAGTTGTAAATACTAGTAGGGGAGTTATTAAATCATAACTTGATGATTTTAATTCATATAAGTAAAGATTTATATCAACAAGAAATAATTGTGTGAGAATATTAAACATGATCATTGAATCGTGAAATAAGAAGATAAAGTCAAGTAATCATTGGGATGTGGAAATAATATAATATATGAAATTGTAAGTATATGTAAAGGATAACCATTATAACATGATAAAAAATATTGAATATTCTAAATTCACATACACTATATATGGAATATCATAACATAAAAAAATTTCCCAATATATTAGAGGGTTATATAAGGTCATTACCACCCTTCATATTCGTATCATATACATGAACTATTTATCAATATAGATCATACATATTATTGAAAATCCCCTTTTGTTTTAATTTCAAAGATAGAAGTTTTTGATTAGTGGTAACTAGAATGATACAAAATCAATCCTTTCCAAATTCCAAATTCAAAAATCAAAAAACCATTGAGACACAAAACCCATGATGATTAGATCATCACAAAGCCACCAAAAAATCACACAGTAGAACATCATCGACAATGCATCATTCCAAATCCCATCATCTGAAACCAACATCATCATTTCTAGAGTCGTTGTAAGCATTCAATCACCAGCTTCGATGTCGTCAACCAACGCCATAGACCATTAAGGACCATTGAACCACTATAGAACATTATCATCAGGTCATAGTCGGTCATGCATCATAGAAACAAGAAAGAAACAAAACCAAAAAAACCATATACACTATATTCCATGGGAAAACTATTACTGTCATCATCGACACTAACTGAACATTACATAGATTAACAGAGTTCGTTGTAGCCTCCAAAAAGTAACAACACCAGAAAACGTCATCGGTGTCGAGTGATGATCATGACTCTTGGATCTCTGAAATACTCTCAACAAGGACCTCTCATATCTCCAAGGAATAAAACCTCTCTAAAATGACCTGGGTAAGAGAGATGTTACACTAAGACAGAGAAGAGTAATAGTATAAAGGAGCCTACAGATAGTCATGAACGTCACCAAAATGACAAAACAGTACTGAGATCCCACCATCGCCAAAACACAGACTGAGCTGCCAAGAGCCTCCCACTTCAATGAACAACCCAACCCAAAGACTCTTAGAAACAAGTACACCTAGCCGAACTCATTAAAATATTATCATTAATGATGTGGAAGTGATATTTTTTAATAAGTAATTATTTTAAAACCCTAAAATATTATATAGTTATCAGACAAGTCGTTATTTATTTTAAATATTTTAAAACAAAGTCAATAATATATTATTTTAATTTTTATATCTTTATTTTCTCAACGATTAAAATTTTATTAGTTTATAAATAACCATTTTTCTAGTATAAATCTATAATTATACTATATATTTATACCATATTTAATTTCTCCCAAAAAATCAACATTCTATAAAAATTATGAAAAATTGAATATTTTCTAATTTAGATGTGATGTTTTATATAATAATATTACATTGCATAAAATATTTTTCTAAATATGTTAGTTAAAAAATATTTTTGAATGACCTCATTTTTTAGGAAATCTTGTTTTTAGGAAACTAACCACTTTATAACCCAAATAAAAACACATTCGACTTCATTAAATTATATTATCATTTATATTTTAATCAATATTATTTAGAAATATTATTTATTAGAAATAAAATTTACTTCCAAAATTCACGAATTTTTCATAAATATTTTTATAATTAATTTTATATATTTCCAAAAAAATAAAATTTTTATTAAATCATATACAATTCTAGTTTTTAAGAAAATCATGATACAATCATATATATTTATATATATGACTTAATAATGAATAGTTGATAAATATAATAATTATTTTATTAAAATGAATAAATAAAAAAATATAAAATTATGTTCTTGACAAATAACTTCTTCTAATGCCATTGTATATTATAAAGGTAAGATTTAAGATAGGGGGTTTTCAATGGGGTGTTTAAACAAACATGATTTGGTTCATGATATTGATAATCTTCAGGATATCATATAAATGGTCATTCTCGAGTTTCATTTACTATATATCAAAATGGCCACGGTCATGGATGAAGCTGAGTGATTTTAACTTCATTAGATACTCTGGTAAATGGGTTTCATAACATACGATTCCACTAGCCAAGTCCATCACTTCTTCCATATAGGTCATTTTAATCTTATAATAGACATTAATATATAATAATCTTAACAGTGACTATATAATTTTTATATTTTAAATCGTTATAATTCTTAGTAGACCATTATGTAGAAAACATTTTTGTCCATATTTTAGAATTGTTTGAAATAAAATGAAAATACACTACATGTTATTTATATAACCACATTACCTAATAATGAATATTTCATTCACTAGGTAATTTTATATAAAATTTTTTGAATTATAAAATTATTCTACTATTTATAATTTTCACCATATAATTTTCATTTTTAATAGAATAATAAATGAAGGAACTTCTATTTCATTACATTTTATGGTTCCCATACTTCCCCTAGTAACATGTTGTTCTATAAATGTTCTTTAACCTGGTAAGTTTTCATGTTTCGTATATCATTATTATAGTTATTTCTGATATTTATCAGCTACAAATCATATGAAATATACTTTTCCTAGGGCACCACTGTTGGCATCAGTACCTACGATGGGTCCAGTATGTACTTACTTAATAGGGATACATATAATACAACATTTTAATGATATAATATAAGTCAGAGTTCTTGTTTATAAGGAATATACATGACACAATAAAAATATATAAGTGTATGGTGTATCTAGGACTATGTATTATCTTCTTTGGAATCATCATGAATTTCAACTATTGAGATATATGAAGGAATAATATATATTTACCTTCAGACATATTGTATCATCAATCATTATATATATATATATTATAATATTTGTGTATATTTTATGTGATATTGAATTGTTTTAACCTTATCTATCATATCATGGATAAGATCATGTACTATGATCTTCGTCTCTCCTACTCTATCAAAATATAATAGTGCCTGACACTTGTTTATATACAGGTCCTCAAAATGTACAATTAGAATATAGAATGGAACATTTTTTTATGAGAACTCTAGTATTGGAAGTTACTAATCAATAATACATTCCAAATACATAAATCATCTTCGAGGAATACCCTATAAAGATTAAATGGTTCTCTCAAAATGATCCTCTATTTTTTGAGGATAATAAGTATCCAAACTCAACACTATAACTATTCATTGTTGAAGGATTATCTAGAGCACTTTTTTAAACCTCATATCTCAATAAAATTTAATGGATAGTGGAATTCCATGATGTCTTAACAATTAGGATTTGTATATGTATTTTTGGTTAAGAGATAGATCTTTCTTTATAGATATTAAATGTGATTACATTATAAGGTAAATGATTATCAAAAAAATGGCGTTATTGTTCTTATATATCCAAAGGTGTCCTGTGATGACTTCCATGGTTACGTGTTACCATTTTCATAGTACTATGAGTAATGCTTACAAAATAAACATATAATTCTATCATTATTCATTGATTTATTGGCTTACCAAGCATTAAGATATACATTATTCATTCTCCAAATTTTTATTCTCCAACTTGATGATTTTCGTCAAATATAAATACAAAATAGTGATTCTTTGATGATTAGAGAAAGATGAACTATGCATATCATCTAAAAAGTTCCTCGTAATTCCATGTTTTAATGGGACACATAACCAGGTTCCAAATAACATATCAATATTTTCAATAATTTGGAAATCCATAATATTTACAAAAAATTTCAAAATCACCTTGTAGTGTTTTGTGTATCCTTTATCCTCTAAAAATTAGATGGTTTAAAAATTATTTGATAATGGTGTAATGAAATTACATATATGATTCCTATTTCTATTCATCATATGTTGTAGAAGGTGGGATCTAATTTAATCCACATCATTGATATAGTTAATGGATTTTTTTTATGTAGAGTTTTATCCACATTATTTTCCTTCTGATGATGATAATAGTTTAAGCCACCATAATCCTTGATCGACCCAAACCAAATTTATTAAAGCATATGCCGTACATTTGTTTTGAATATATAATTTTAGATTTTGTGATATATATTCATCAAAAACCTCTATGTGTAAAGACAATGTTGCTGAATTGTGAATGTGATCTGACCACAAGCAATTATAGATCATTTTTTTGATAGTTATTTACATGGATAATTAATTGGACGGGGGAAAAGGAAATTAATTTTTAATATTCTCTAATTCATGAAAACAAACCACTTTTAGATGAATCATTTTAGATCAAAAATTCTTCAGCACAAGTCGGTATGGTTAGTATAGATGTAGTTATTATCATGTTCATTAACTATTTAAATAAATATTCATATTCATAGGTTTAGTAAAACAGTAATCCCTTCAGATTGGTCAATGTTATTTTCCTTTATAATCTTTATATGTTTATCAAAAATCAATATTTATTCCAATATAATCAATGGAAAATATGAATCACTATCATAGATGTTGTATTGGTTCCCCCACAGGTTACTTATGGAATTGATTTTTTATTTTGATAAAATACCCAATGAATGTTAACTTCTCCATATTGAACTCATATTTATATTACATCACATATAACACATACTTTTGAATGGTATTAAGTATAACATCTTAATTATCTACATGTTCATCCTTTCTATTCTAATAGATAAGTATATCATCTTTAAATCTAATCACTAATATTTCAATTTAATTCTTATATAGTATATTTATTAAGTATATCAAGGTATCCAGAGAACTAGTGAGTATAAATTGTATACAAATAAATACATCGTTACCATATCATTTTTTAATATAATTCATCATTACAATCTCCTTCATATCCATTACTGTATAATATTTCGACTAATGATCCATGTTTGAAAAGTACTATAGTCTATATAGATTAACATACATGTTATCAACACATAATAAATGATGTATATTTTATTTATATCTAAATATTAAATGAAGAGGCGCATTGATCAGTAATCTTCTTGATAAGGTTTTATGGTGCACCATATGGTGAAGTCCTTGGGTGTATAAACCCATTATTCGTATTCCCCAATTGTTTAATTATTAACTCCTCATGATCGACAATGTCCATAATATATTGAGATATGGGTATCAAAAAATCATTTGGTAAATGTTATATTGAGAACAAAATCCCTTTACTTAAAGGAATACTAGGAAATTCAATTTGAAACACATCAGTATATTCACTTAAAATGGGATTTCCATTAGGGATAATCTTTCAAATTTTATCAATCATTCATTATACATGATTTAATATAAATAAAAAATATAAATTATAGAGATTTCCATTCTAGTGTATCTTCTTCATCCACCTTTCAATTTTATGTAATTGGGGGAAAATTTGTGGTACGAAGTATAATATTTATCTCTTGACATTTTCTATTCTCCCTATATAACACCACAAAATTATAAAACATGAACATTCCAATTGATATTATGTATAAATCATAAAACCGATATTAAAATAAAATATAATAGCACAAAAAATTAAAATATATTTTATTTAAAATAAATTCAATAACTTAATTAGATTTTATTACTCACAACATTGGGATTACCTTATGTTACACATAACTCTGAGTAAAACATGGGTTTCTAGAAACACCATCTTTAAACAAAAAATTATATATAAGTAAAATATTAATATATAATGTGATAGTAAAAAACTATATGATAAATGGAAATAAATGAATAGTAAATTCTCAATAATTAAAAATTTGGTTATCTCTTGATTAGAAACTAAATAATAATCATTTAAAAGAAAAATAATTTTTTTAGAAAAAACAATACTTTTTGAAAATGATAGTTTAGTCACGCATTGAACACATAATTTAAAATTAAATTTTTACACTTGATGAAAATTCATATTATAAAATAATTTTAATTTTCAAAATACAATAACATCACCATTAAATATGAATTATATATTTTATATATTTATTAAAAGATTTATTTTTTAATGAATAGTGAAAAATATTGAATATTATCTAATAACTGAATTTTCATTTAAATTATTTTGTATTTAAAAATATATATAAATTTTTTTCTAAATTATTACTAGTTACATTATATATAAATTTATTCTATTTATTTCATTATAATAATAGTCATATTGAATTTTGGTATAATAACATTATAAATTAATGAACATTCTTTCATTGAAATCCCATTTTTTCATTTATATGATTAATTTAAAATTTAGTTTTCACACATCATTGAATTGATTTTAGAAATATGTTTTAAATATTTTTATTCAGAATAATTTATAGTATATAATAATTTAATATATATTTTTGACCAAAATTAATTTGTGAAAATAGTAAATAATATTTATCATGGTTATGGTAATAATAGGTTTATAGGGGTTAAGCTAAAATGATAATTGTTAAAATTACATAAAAAAATTTCAAAAATAAATTCTATGGACATATAAAGACCCTATAGTGTCTGAGTCGTGATTTAATTCCATTTTTAAAACTTTTTTCATGAATAAAAGTGGGTACAACGTTTTTATTTCAAAAAATTACAAGTCTGCCACTCACCTCAATTATAATAGTCCACCAACTGTCATATAATATTCACCCCATCAAACCATTTATTGACCAAAACCTACCTAAATCACTTACAATATTCCATCACCTCATCCTATAAGCCATATTTTGTGTAATAATTGATCGTAGTAATGAAATTTGTGAACTAATTAGAATGATACGCTAATAAGAGGAAACATTCTTCAATAATTTTTTTATTTCTTCCTCCAAATACTTCAATTAGCATAAAAAAATTTTGATTAATAATTTTAGTACATTAATTATAATAAGGTTTTTTTATGCTATGTTAATGAACAAAAACCACCCCCACATCAATCTAATAGCTTCAAAATCATCATTCGTGTGAACGGTGGACTACCACCTTCAAAATGATATCATTTGTTTTTATATTACCACCTATCATGGTTGGGTATAATTATATATACAATGAATATATTTGAAAATTGTAGAATATTTGTACCTATTTTGTAATTATAAAATATAAACCATTATTTAAATTCTATTTCATAGGGGATATGATAATGTTACTCGTGTTCATAGTGGACAACCACATCACGAAGCGATGTGATATTTCTTTCACAAACACTTTAAATTGAATGAAAAAAATGATATATTTAATTAATATAATTCATATAAATGACATAATTATGATATTAATTACATATTTATCAGCATGATAATATTAAATATCATTTTAGTTTTTTATTCTAGAAAATTAGAATATTATTCATTTATGTGTGCACTACGTCCCTCAAGAAGCCATGTGACACACTTTTCATCACCGCACCACATGGATGATATATATATATTTAAATAAATAAAATGTTATATAAATATATATATGATATTATTTTAATTATCTTAAGATAAATTTTACTAACCGTCATCCAATAATTTTCATTGAAATTTTGAAATGTCAACCACGTGTATATATGCCCAATCATATCCTTGATCGAATATAATCTATTTTTCATAACAGTATTTCATAATTAGTTTTAAAAGTATAAATAAATTATGAATATAATTATTTTCTATTGATATGATAAAACTATATAATATGTGAATAAGAAAATATTTCAGTACAAATCACAAATGATAAAAAAAATATAATAAACAACTAAAATAATAAAATTACTGAATGAATATTAATGAAAAAGGGACATGTTCTTATAAGATTATTATCTATGATATTATAAATATTGATAGAATTATTTTATTAGCTAATAACATGTTTAAAATCACTAAATGTTTTGTTAAATAACATTAATAACAAAAAAAATTGTGTGTTAAGGGATTTAATCTCAATTCCCTTTCAATGAGGAATATTTGTATGTTGTGCAAACATTTATTTTATATTTTTTAAAAAATTTAAATTTCAAATTTAATATCATTAAATACTAATAATTAATGATATATTATGTTTAAATTTTGATTATATTAACCAATATGACTTTTCATTGATATTACGATATAATAAGCTAATTTATCTCAATATCCGTTCGTCGAGAAACAATTATAAGTCATGAAATAATTGAATTTATATGATTTATGAACTTCCCATATTATATGTAATATAATGAATAAACAATAATTCAAGGTATTTTGTAGTTAATTTTGAATTTTTTTTACAGGTGGATTTGTCTTAAATATTTCTAAGTGACAACATTTACTATCTTATTTTCTAATATTTGAAGAACATTTGTACAATATGCACTAATTTCATTTATTTTTTGGATATCAATCACAAAACATGTGTAATATCATGAATAAATAATAATTTTGAAAAAAAAAATTCAATTTTAATATTTCATCCATGTGGATTTGTTAGGAATATTTCTCAGTGATTGGGGATTCAATCTCAATTTCATTTCATTGAGTAACATTTCTACTTTATGGAACAATTTTGTTTTACATAGTGTATAAAAATCACATTTCACAATTAATATCTTGAATAGTTCATATTTCATGTTATTTTTTATTTAAATTTGAATTATTTAATCCATGTGGATTGGGATTTAATTTTACTAAGTGGTTAAGGATTATATTTCAATTTCGTTTCATTCTGTTTCATATGTATGTTATGCACCATTTGATTTTATATGGTGTATAAATTTTCTATTTAAAATTAAATATGATGAATACTGAATACATAATGTTATATTGTGTTATAACTTAAATTATTTCCTCCATGTGTAATTCTATTTTATATTACCATGTTGTACGGGACTTCATACTGATTTCCCTTTACTAAGGAATATTTTGATTTTATTCACCTAACATCTTTTATATGGTGTATATCATACCCATTTAACATGTAATATAATGATAAATTAGAATTTCATTTTATTGTATGTTTGAATTTGAATTATTCTGACCATGAAAATTTTAATTAATAGTAAACAAGTGGTAATTCAATTTATAACTCAATTTCTATTAATTGGGATTATTACTTCTTAAAAATCATTAACATTATAATATTTTTTGTGTAATAAATTTTAATGATCATATGGAGAACTTACTCGTTTTTATGTGGGTTTTTGTTTATGATCATAATATATTCATTGATTAATTCATACTATAATGTTACTTTCTTGGTAAAGTTTTCTCAAAAAGTCATTTTAATCGATATTTTTTTAATGAATTTTTTATAAAAAAAATTATTTGATTATTTCCTAAGAAAAAAATTTATGTTTTTATCCTATAATTATTCATGACATTATCATGTAATTGAAAAATTATTCAACTATTTCAGGCATAAAGATATATATAATGTTTTTTTTATGAAAATCCATATTCATTTACGCATTCTTTGCGAAAACTATTTTCATCCAGGTAATTTTTTTCTAAAAATGATTTAAAAAATAATTTTGAGATTTTTAAATTCATTTATTAATTAAATTTTCTACCATATTTAATTTTTAAAAAAAATTGAAAGGAATAATGATGTCATTTTCAAGAAAATTCATGATTAGTTTTTCTAGAAAATTGAATGAAATCTTTGTTTTAATGTGTGTGTCATTTTTGTAATTTCAAGTTTTCACAAATATTCATACTTTATAATGAATAATTTATATGTTATAACTATTAGATTAAAATAAATGTAACTTCAAATTATTGTTTAGAATGTTAGTTTTAAAATTTAATTTTCCAATTTGTAAAATTTTATTATTCTCATGATTTTTTATGAAGAATATTTTATGGAATTTCTAGTGATCAATGACAATGGACCTTTATTAATACTATAATTTCATATATTGAAATTATACTATCCTTATTATTTATGTGGATGGTTTATGATAATTGCGAATATGGAAAGTATTTAAAATCAGTTTCATGATTCATTTTGGTACACATTGACTTTCAAATGAAATATTCACATTCTTATGACTAGTAGATATTAAATATACCTTAAATACCATAATTATTTTTTGTAGATATTTGTATTACTTAAACTATATCTCATATCTCTATATGAAGTTTTATGTTGAATGTTATATGATTGAAAAGGAAAATATTGATAATATATAATATTTCTTAAATATTGATATTTAATGATATTTCATGTTGTTTCAAGAGTAAATAGATTATTCGATATATGAGGAATGACTTGGACATACAGACATGGGTTGGTCCTAATTATAGATTTCAGCCTGATGCATTTATAGTCTTAGGATGTGAATATGTAAGCTAGTATAAATCTTGTTTTTGAACCACAATGGTTCTCCCTCTTATACTATTAATCTATCATAGGGAAATATGTTGATTTTAGAGGTATCATGTTCTAGAGAGATGATATCCAATAATTAAGCCTTAACTTCATTTAAAATAAACTTATTATTATACATGAAATTTTCACAATAATATTGGCTCGAGATTCGTTTTATTGTAAATCATTTATTAATTTGTATGTGCTCTCAGTTGTTTAAATTTCCATACTGATTATGACTTATGCTGTTAAAATATGCATTTTATTGACTAAAAAATGTTTTTTAGTAATTTATCATTATATATTTATTATTATACTTGATATTTTCATATTAATATTATATATGGATTCACTTCATTCTATGTTTATTGATTAGATGGTTTTTTTTAAGTTTTTTACCTTTCCATATTGATTATACCTTATCCAATTATTATATTCATATTAATTATTAAATAGAATTTTTTCAATTATTTTCCATTCCATATTGGTTATTGTCTTTGATATTATCTCATTGATTCTATATATGGATTCAATTCATTATTTTTTCCTGTTTTCATGACATGTGTATTCCGCTAATTAACATTACATATATCTTATTCTTATTGATTCTTGATTTCTTCCTATACACATGACCCAAACATGGAATTTGAGATCAACCTTATTTTTTTTCTTTTATTCATGATTCTTGGAAGCAGACTCTTATTGATTTGTAAGGACATGTTATATGGAATAATGTTTTTCTCAAACAAAAATATGTTCTAATTATTTTTTTAAAAGGTATTGATAAACTCATGTATTAATTAAACCAATTACAATATGATATTCAATGATTTGGGATATGATTCCTCTTTTCTTTATCTAATGTAATAATGCAGACACTTTCATCGAGTTACTAAGGTCAGGGTCAATACACTATATATAAAGAGATCCAATCCACACCCAAAATAAAATTTAATTCTACTAAAAGGAATATATCAATTCTTTATAGGGAATTTAGACTTTATTTACTATTAAGGGATAATTAATATTATTAAGATTCAGTAATTCTCATATTTAATTCATTTAATGATAACTCAAATACAATGTTATCAGGTGGTGTTTGAATAGTTCTACTATGAAAATGTGATATTAAAAACATTCATAGATCTATTGATGGTAATCCTACATTTCAATATCTAATTTTTTGATCATTTAATTATTCTAAATTAGACATAAGAATGATTATTTTTAGACATTAAAATACATAAATGTGATGTAATTATAATTTATTGGATAACCATTAAATGAAAAATACTCCATGGCCAATGAATTTATATGTTTCAATATATGTAATCTATTTATTATTTACTAACAAAACGATATTTTAAATTTGACCCTTAAAAAATATTTATACAAAACATTAGATTAATCAATGAATATCCCCTAAGAGTGTTTGATCGTGTGTGAAACAATTCATTTTTATCATATACCTTGATGTCATTGAGTTAATAGTTAATCGTTTTTTAGGTTAATACCCCTAAATACAAAAATTCTAGAGTCACATCCACATTTCATATCCTATAACGTATTTTTTCATCGATTCCAAAAACTATATACTTTAATAATTTTTTTTATGTTTTTATATATTAAAAAATATCCAAATAGTTTTCACAATAATATTATAATCCTAATAAAAAAATAACTAGAACATTCCCTCGTAAAAAATATAATAAAATATATTTTTATTACACATTATTGCAAGATACATTACATATAGTTACACATAATGTTGTACCAATATATCATATGGAATGTTGTCATTGAGTAATTAGATTCATAGTAAAATAACCCGAAAAATGGTTTAATCAAATTATTTAAAAACTCAAAATCATGCCTTTATATTCTACTGATCTTCTAATACTACACGTGATAACATATGGATGTATATAATAAATTAGGGACTTCTATTTCTGAGAAAGGCTGTAATTAAAAAAATAACACGATAAAAGTAACACTAATTATTCAAGATGAATATAAAAGAAACATATTTGTTTGAGATTCATAAAAAATGACATCAAAAATGATATATATGATCACATCATGAAGATATATAAATATATTGAAAATATGACATCATAATCATAAGTCAATGTTAACTTCCATGATATAACAGTATATGAACATTCTACTAAATTCCCATGCATCATTACTGGTATATTGTGATAAAAAATAATACCTATTGTAGTGTTTCAAAATATAATTTTGTTCCCACTAATAATATTCATATAATTTTCAAAATGTTGTGTGCCACATAAATTATACAAAATAGGAGTGCATTTAGTAAAATTTAATCCCTTGATTAAAATGTGTGGGGAAAATAAATAGATTTCCCTAATGAATTATGAATCATTACATTTATTTTAATATCCTTGATTAGAAATGGGAATAGGTGTTCAAATCAAAAAATATGGGATTTGAAAATAATTTTTTAATTTTTTAATAATATTAGTAGAACAAAAACTTTCATATAAGGGTTTAATGAGAGTGAAAGGGTGTATATAATTTTTTGGGAATCATAACAACTATGAAGGATTGTCTAAAAACAGATTACAAAATAAATACTAAGAAATAAAAATTCTTAATATAAATATAATTCTCTAATAAAATTGATGAGAAAGATAATATATTTCTATAAGGTGTTTATTATAAATGGCAGTTAAAAGATTTATAAGAGCAATTAAACACAAAAAATGATTTAATGAGTGACAGGGATGGGAAATTTAGTTTCAATTGAGTTATAATATTGAGTTTTGTGAGGATGGTAGGGTTATTATATTAAAATATATGGTAATTCAATATCAACTTATAAACTTATGTTTTCACATCTAACTAATAAATTGTTGAAACAATCAAGCCATCAAATTATTTTTGGTCAATGTTTTTTTCCAAAGGGAGTTATTTAAAAAAATTATTATTTAATAAACATAAATCATTAGAATAATGTCATTTATGATGTGGAAGTGAGTCGTGTTAATAATTATTAAAACATTAAATTATATTATAGGTTTTTGATAACTATTTATAGGTTTTTAATTTTAATTAAATTACTTCAAAAATATATTATTTTAAATGGTAAATATAATTTCAATATTAAATTCCATTTCGATTATTTATTACATAAAATTTGGGCTTTTAGGTTTTAAATATACATACCATATATTAATAAAGTATTTAATTTTTCTAGAAAAAATGAATCTATATTATAAAATTAAGTAAAACCCCCTTGTATAATTTAGACATGCTCATTTAAAAAATATTATTTATTTTAAAAAAATTATTATAAATAATTTTAATGTACACTTTATTTAAAATACATATTTATTTTAAATTAGATTTTTAAAAATCTAACCACCTTCTATCCCTTATAAAAATCACATTGGTCATTATTAAATTATTTGTTAATTTATATTTGAAAATTTTGTATTTAATAACACTATTCCATGAAAATATCATTTATTTCATGGATTCATGAATTTATCAAAAAATATAAATGAATCTTTTATTTTTCATAAAAATACAATCTTGACTTATTTAGAACAATATCAAATAATTATAAAACTCAATATATAATCTTATATATATAAAAATCATTTTTTGAAAATAGGTAATATATTCATTATTTTATTAAGGTGAAATAAATATACACATTCATTCTACTATGTCCCTGAAACATAACCATTATTACACCACCTTATACCCTAAGGTTAGGGTATGTGATGGGGTAAAATTATTTTGTTGGTTTAGAAAACATGGTTTGGTCTATAATATTATCATGTTTATACATCACATATGAAAACAATCAGTCGAGTTTCAATTATTAAATCATGTCATGGTCTTCGTTAATGGAAAATCCTAGGGATAAATTCTCACTTAGAATATCAAATTCTTGGGATTCATATGGTATGATACTACTATTTCCATTCAACTATACATCTATATATATCAATTAGACCTTATCATTACCCTTAATATATAGTAATCATAATGGCCATTGTAGAAATGATATAAAAATGAGGATTATTATTAAGAGTCTTTTAATCTTAAAAAAGTAGATACATATTTTATAATGTCCAAAAAATAAAATTGGAATATTGTTCATGTGTTTTCTATAACCACATTACCTAATAAAGTATATACTCATTGACAAGAAAAGTTCATTCATAAATTATTTACCTTTTATTATTCTATAATTAATCAAGGATTTTTTTAATTGACATATCGAATCATATACTATTATATAATGATTACACCAATAGATTATGGATCAATCAACAGTCCCCCTACAAGAGGAAGTTTGTGAAGATCATTTTGAATCCCTTTCATGAATATTGACCATTATCCTTGGTAAATATTTATTCGATCAATAAGGAATTTCAAATATCTATATTTTTAAATGATATATAAAGATAGGAAGGATATATTATTGGATCACCATGTAAAACATTGATAAGACAATGGTACGTTCACACCTCATAAAGGTAAAACGTTATTTGGAAGATCTCTTGAGATATGTCACTTTTCTTAGTTTTCTAGATAGGTCAATTGTTGGAGAGTAGTTTAAATAATAATAGGAAAATCTTTATCCAATGAATGTGGTTTGAAATTCGACTTAAGGATATTGGGGTAAAATATTGGTAATAAAGAGGTTCAAAAACCTATAGTATTTAAAACCCATTAGTTTCATTAGTCTTTAACTATTACTATGTACGTCGGAAAGCCAATGGTCCTCATTGGCTGGTAAGTATCATGCCACTAAGAGGAGGTTGGGGTCTAAATAATTGAAAAACAACTAGATTCCCAAAGAACTGTAGGAAGATTCCACCAACTACTTTATAGTAGTTTTATTACCACCCCAGTAATGATACTTCCCTTTTCCCATCGTCTAAAAAATCTTAGATATATAAAAAAATATAAACTCCCAAAAAACAAAATATTTGTAGAATCTAGGGTAAATATTGTAAAGACCCGTAAAATTCAAGGAAAATTTTTTCTTAATTTTCTTTTGGATTTTACAAGAACGCAGTTTCTGAAGGCACTTGATTCTGAGGCCCGGTGTGCCCGGAATTTCTATCCGAAGTTTAGCTCGGGTACGTTCAGTTAACGAACGAGCAGGAATTTGTAACTTTTGAACCGGTGCTCAGAATCGAATTCTGAGGTCACCGATGGATCCGTAGCGCCGGTAATTTCTTAGGAACGCCATTTCCGGAGTTGAGTTTACACGAGAGAAGTTGTTAATTTATGTGGAAGGTAAAATAAAAATTATGCAACAATTTTTATTTTTACTTTAAGTAGATTAAGCTTTGGGTGGAAGTTGGGGAAAACCACCCAACTTCTATTTGTAGGTTATGAAGGTGGTGGGGCCCACACAAACCCTGCCCCTTCACCTTACCTAACCTTCCATAACCCTTCATAAATTAAGACAACTTGTGTAATTTAATTTTGTGGTCTAATTCAAACTTTTGAATTTCAAATCTTATGTTGTGTTAATAAAATAACTTAGTGTCTTATTTTATTTTTGGTTGGAGTCTTGTTGCCTTAAGAGATTTGGGAGAAAAAGCTAAGGGAGTCTTGAGTTTCTTCATCCTCTTGGTTGAAG
Source organism: Viscum album (assembly GCA_963277665.1). Taxonomy (NCBI): domain Eukaryota; kingdom Viridiplantae; phylum Streptophyta; class Magnoliopsida; order Santalales; family Viscaceae; genus Viscum; species Viscum album. Next base: position 605,237,624 of record OY728129.1, on the reverse strand, counting down.
AACACGAAGAATGTGAAGAACGCGAAGAACACCAGATTCCTCGAAGGTCGATGTCTCCTTCACGACGTCTCCTTTCGCGACGCCTCTTCCCGCGACAGATATTCCGCGACGAATCCTCGTTCGACGAACCTCCATTCAAGCTACGCTCAACGTAGGGGTTATTTTATTTTATTTTTTGAGATTACTACTATGACGTTCTTCGTGGAATATGACCAATTGTTATCGATTAACGAGATGGGGCCGGACCACACAAACACGGCCGACCCGCCTCCTTTATACATGTTGGTTTCTATTGTGGATTGAAACTGGAATGGTGTGGTGTCGTCGCACCGCGCGGAATCGTGCGGCAGGGAATGTGCGGCGCGATGGCGCCACGCCGTGAAATCGAACAAGGACATGATGCTGTCGTGCCTCGTCATAGAAACCCGAAGACACCGCGGCCGGAGCGGGGTCGTGGCAGAAGTTTGCGGTGCTATCGCACCGCGCCAGACGAGCCAAGGCCGCAGCCGGTTCCAGGCCGCAGCGGAGTAGGGTGACCGGCGGCCGGTTCCGGGCTGCCGGTGTCAGAGGAGGGAGGGGACCGGCTGTCGCCGGTCCCGTGGCAGCAGAAACGGGCCGGCCGGAAAAGAGAAAGTCGGGGGTTCAAACCCCCGGCCGGCCAGCACAACGGGCCCCCTTAATGGGTTCCGCGGTTACAAGCCCGGGGGGCAGGCGCCCCCCCCCCCCCCCTCTTCAAACGGCTCAGCCGTTTGGCCGAGTGCCTGGCCAGCGCTCTCAGGCCGTGCCGGGCCGCGCCCAAGTGGGCCGGACCTGGACCCGGTTCGGGTCGACCCGGTTCAGGCCGACCCTGGGGGTATTGGGCCGAGTCGGACCAGGCCCGAACCCCTTAATACCGAATCTTTTCCGGTCAGATGCCCATAACTTGTGCTACGGGCCTCCGATCGATGCACCGTCAGTTGCGATGCGATCCTTGGATCGAGACGGTCATTTAGGTATATCGCACTCAAGGTTTCGAAATACTTTGGGTTCGGACGGGTTTGTTCGTATACGAAACCAACCGGGCCCTCGGAGCGGAAACGCTCATAACATGAGCTACGGACGTCCGATTGACGTGTCGTCGACTTTGTTGGTTTCCTCTTAGTGAGACGGATCTTTTGGCTTACTCCGCCTGAGGTTTGGACGTAAGTGGAGTACGATTGGGTTGTTTTTGCCTTAAAAACCAATCGGGCCCCTGGAACGGAAAAGCCAATAACTCTCAGACCGGGCGTCCGATTGACGCGCCGTCTACGACGTTGAGTTCCTGTTGACGATACGGAACTTTTGGATACATCAACTCCGGACTTTGTGTCATTTGATGTACCAGCCTCTCGGCTCGTGGAGCGGACCCTCCTGAACGAGGTTGCTGTGTGCGGGAACCCTAGTGCTGGCTACGACTGTGACGACGACGACTGTACAGAGATCCTCAGTGGATTCGACGGTGACGACTACAGCACTCAGCAATCCTACATGGATCAGTGCTACTGATCCTGTGTGGGTCCGATCCTGTGTGGGTCAGTGCTCAGTGGTTCTGTGTGAGCCAACGCCTACAGATCCTGTGTGGGTCTGATCATGTGTGGGTCTTTGCAGGGGTTAGTTACCTATCGATCCTTTGTGGGTCAGATCCTATGTGGGTCATTATGGGGGTTAGTCCCTATCAATCCTTTGTGGGTCCGACGACTTAGATGAATCAGTGGCAATATCTGATCATCTCTATCGTCATACGAAGAAGTATACTTGTGTGAGCTGAATCCTGTTTTTCTTTCCTATGTAGATTGTGTTGTGCTATCCTGTGTGGATTTATGTTTTTCTTTCCTATGTGAACTGGGTTGTACTTGGGCTCGGAGGTTGGAGTGAGCTGGAATTGATGACTTAGGTATATGTATGGGCATATAACTAAGCAGTGTCAGATGTTACTTCGTGATTTCATCTTTCCTTTGTGGATTATCCTTTGTGGATTCTGGGAGACCTTCGGGGGTCTCGGGTTCCCTACTGAGTAGCTTATACTCACCCCTACATGGGCTATGCCCGCACTACATTGTGTTGGTTGCAGACGACGGACAGCGCTAATCAGGGTTGTGGCTTGCAGAGCAGAATGGTACCTGGAGGTGGACCACTGGGCGGGACGTACTCGGTGCGGTCGGCTGGACCCGAGGAGCAGTGGAGGCTATTTGTACCCACCCTTCAGGTGGGACTTCCAGTGGACGGCTCGACGCTGCGGATCTACTTTACAGTTTCTGTTTTCCCTTTCCAGTTGTACTTTACTTTAGGTTTGGGTTTGTATACTGGCCCACTTACTTTTCCGCACTTACTGTTGTACTTAGTTTTTACTTAGTGTTTAGTTCTTCTGCTTGCTTTCTCTGTGGTGTTTGTTTACTTTACAAAGGCAATGCCTTCCCTTTTTCCGGGAATTACGCATTGGTGCTAGTCACCAGCCCCTAGCCTATGGAAGGCGGGCTTGGGGTAGTCACGGCATGGACCCCGAGGATGGGTCGTGACAAATTTGTATTAGAGGAGTTTGGTTCTACCACAGAACTTTGGAATCCGATCTTTTTCTATGTGAAGCAATAGTGTTACGTGTATTGAGTGTGGTTATCAGTCTAGGGAGTCCAGTGTTGGTGCGATGGCCGACGTATCTGTACACCAGGACCCTGTCTTCTGATTTCCGACTTAATGAACGAAAACATTGATTGCATGTGTGTTTCAAGTTTTATTTGTGATTACATTGTGTCAGCTCACCAGGTATATTGTTCTGACTGTGGCGCACCTGTTTCCTTTTCAAGATGGCCCCACGATGGCAGCCAGCTAGGGTTCCGAGAGTTGAGTGTGACGACAGTCCACTAAGCGACGTGGCCTCGGTGCAGGGCCCTTTGACAGTAGAGGCACCGGCGGTACCTCTACCCACCGAGCCACCGATGCTTCCAGCCCCAGCCGCTGACGACGCATGTCGCCTTAGTGCACTGCATGAGTTTCAGCGCCAGCGACCGCCCAGGTTTTGCGGGGAGATAGACCCCCCTTGCATCTGAGGTCTGGCTAGAGGCAGTGGTACGGGTTTTCAGGTTAGTGAGGACACAAGCAGACCTCATGGTGATCCTCGCAGCGAGCCTACTGCATGCAGCAGCAGGCAGATGGTGGAGCTTGATGCTCCAGGTGCACGATGAGGCATCTCTCCTCTAGACGGACATTGAGAGCCTCTTTCTCTCGGAGTTCGTCCCAGCCACCCTCCGTGCGGTGTGCTTCCAGGAGCTTCTTCAGCTGCGGCAGGGCAGCTTGACAGTCGTCCAGTACTCAGCGATATTTACCGATCTCTCGCGCTACTCGGCAGACATGGTATAGGACCCATTCTTCCGGGCCCAGACCTTTGAGCAGGGATTGAGGCATGAGATCAGGGCATCACTGATCTCCCTCATCATTCCAACTCAGGCAGAAGTACTGGAGCGAGCCCTTTTGATCAAGATCTTTCTTGATGAGCCTTCATCAGGGTCGAGACCCACTATTGGGCGGCACGTAGCAGAGTCTTCTGCAGTAGGAAGTTGACGGATGACTCATGGGTCCAGGCAGACCAGACCCTTAGGCATACGAGCTCAGGACACTGGCTTAGCAGTGCGTGGCACACAGCGCGGAGCCGGTCTTTCGAGAGGCAGGTAGTGCTACTCATGCGGAAGGTAGGGGCACATGGCTCGTGACTGCCCGACCAGCCGTGCCGAGGAGCAGCAGACGGTTGAGGGACCACCCAGGAAGAGGTAGAGGGTCGACAGTGGCGGTCCGCAGGGAGAAGGCAGATGAGGAAGAGGAGCTGGTCGAGCAGCAGGTGGTGGGCGACGCTTTGAGGCCCTACCACCACCACCACCAGAAGATCCACCCCGACCACAGGGAGCTGGCGGGAAGAGACAGGCACAGCTCCATGCAGCGGAGGCCTACAACCATGGCGTGCCCGAGATGATTCGAGGTACTATCTGTGTCTATTACACCCTTACTGCAGTTCTTATAGACACAGGAGAAAGTCACTCTTTCATAGTCGTTGCCCTTGTTCGGAGCTTGGAGATTCCGATACAGTCGTTGGCTCGATCCTTACGGCTAGATACTCCTACGGGATCAGACTCGACGATTACGCACTGGTTCCAACAGTGTGAGCTTACTCTAGGAGGCGAGAGCATCGGCTGGGATCTTCTTGTAGCAGCGTCGAGGCCTTACGACGTCATCCTGGGAATGGATTGGTTGTCTACAGTCCATGCACAGATTGACTGTATTAGGCGCAAGATGCGATGTGTACGCACCGACGGGAGCAGGTTCACCTTCACCGGTGAGAAGGGAGCCTTCGCAGCATAGGATGGACTCTCGCAGAGGAGAGGACATCCCATCACTCATCAGTTGGATAGCCTCGTCCTAGGAGCAATTGATGTGCGGAGTCCTAGTTTTCCTACAGTGGTGGATCAGTATGTGGACTTCTTTCCCGACGACATTCCAGGGTTACCTCCTCGCAGAGAGGTAGACTTTTATATTGACCTATACCCCGGGACAACCCCGATATCGACTCCAGCGTATCGGATGGCCCCTGCTGAGCTTCGAGAGATACGGGTACAGTTGGAGGACTTGCAGGGCAATGGTTTCTTCTGACCCAGTGTTTCACCCTGGGCTTCCCCGATTTTGTTCACCAAGAAGGCGGACGGGAGCTTGCGACTTTTTGTCGACTATCGTCGCCTGAACCAGATGACAGTGAGGAACAAGTATCCACTACCGAGGATTGATGACCTCTTCGATCAGCTCAAGGGAGCACGGTGGTTCTCGAAGATAGACCTCAGGTCAGGCTATCATCAGCTCAGAGTTCGAGATGAGGACGTGCAGAAGAAGGCCTTCAGGTGTCGGTATGGACACTATGAGTTCTTGGTTATGCCATTTGGCATAACCAATGCTCCAGCAATGTTCATGGCCCTCATGAATAGTATCTTTCAGCCATACCACGATCGATTTGTTGTGGTCTTCAGCGACGACCTTTTGATTTACTCGACGATTGAGGAGGATCACGCCTACCACTTGAGGGTTGTACTAGACAAACTCCGAGAGCACCAGCTTTATGGTAATCTCTCGAAGTTTCAGTTCTGGATACGCGAGGTCCACTTCTTGGGGCACGTCATCTCTGAGGCGGGAGTTGCGGTGTATCCTGCAAACATCGAGGCAGTGTTGGCTTGGGAGCCACCGAGGAGTGTGACTGAGGTGCGAAGCTTCTTGGGTCTAGCTGGATACTATCAGAGATTTGTGCCAGACTTCTCCACAGTTGCGGAACCACTCTCAGCTCTTACGAAGAAGGGGAAACCCTTTGTGTGGTCAGACAGATGTCAGAAGAGCTTCCAGGAGCTGAGACAGAGATTGACCAGCGCACCTATCTTGAGGTTATCGGAGGAGGGAGTAGGGTACGTAGTCTACTGCGATGCATCAGGGACCGGACTTGGATGTGTCTTGATGCAGTATCGGGCGGTGATCGCTTATGGATCACGTCAGTTGAGGCCGCATGAGCAGAACTACGCTACCCATGACCTGGAGTTAGCAGTAGTGGTCTTCGCTCTGAAGACATGGCAACACTACCTGATGGGCGAGCGCTTTACAGTCTTTTCTGACCATCAGAGTCTCAGGTACATCTTATCTTAGAAGGACCTGAACCTGAGACAGCGGCTATGGATCGAGTTCCTCTAGGACTATGACTTTGAGATAGTCTATACTCTTGGGAAGGGGAATGTAGTAGCTGATGCTCTCAGTAGGAGGATAGGCATTCAGCTACTTGAGGAGGCGATAGAGCAGCTAGCTGCTTTGCAGATATCCTTCGTGGATAGATATGGGGCAGCCTTCCTTCAGACTCTCACAGTCACTCCTCCACTACTGCAGCGGGTCAGAGAGGCACAGCGTGGGGATGCTAACTGTGAGATGCGGCGTACGCAGATATCCTCAGGACAGGCACCTGATGGTGTCTCCTTTGGAGCAGAGCACGATGTCCTTTTCATAGGACATACCTTGGTACCAGTTTCATTATGGGAGGAGGTGTTGAGAGAGTTTCACACTTCTCTCTTGGTGGTACATCCCGGAGTGGCAAAGATGTACCATGACCTCAGACGATAGCACTGGTGGCCGGGCATGAAGAAGGTTGTGGCGGAGTTCGTTTCTCGATGTCTCACCTGCCAGCAGGTGAAGGCAGAGCACTAGGTACCAACAGGCTTGGTACAACCCTTGGAGGTCCCAGAGTGAAAGTGGGATGGGATATCTATGGACATCATGACTGGACTTCCACGCACTTCCATAGGTCATGACTCCATTTGGGTGATTGTCGACCGACTCACCAAGTCGGCTCACTTCTTACCCATCAGAGAGCATGGATCAGTGGAGAGCTTGGGGTGTCTCTACGTTCAGGAGATTTTATGGCTTCACGGTGTTCCATCATCTATCGTCTCCGATCGAGATGCTCGCTTTACTTCCCGGTTTTGGAAGGGGTTGCAGGAGGCGTTCGGGATGCAGCTACGTTTGAGCACCGCCTTTCACCCTCAGATAGATGGTCATACGGAGAGGACCATTCAGACTCTCGAGGACATTCTCTGCGCATGTGTTCTAGACTTTGGTCGCAGCTGGGAGGACCACCTACCCTTGGTGGAGTGTAACAGCCCGAGATTTTATGAAAAATATTCTTTTTTATTTTACTAATGTCTTGTGTTATACGCTACACCAAAAGGAGCTTGCACAACACGCATCCTTGACTTGACTTGCATTACACGCAATCGCGACCTTCCTCGATAGCGTGTGTAGTACGCAATACCGAGTTTCACTAAACAACGATATGCTATAAAAATATTATTAAAACTAGCCGTTATGAATAGTAATAACCACTTTTTGAAATCCAGTAAATCTTATTTTTCAAAATGAACTTTATTTTTGGATTCGGAGTATCGAATTTAGCCTAAGGTGAAATTTTGGTACTTTTCGGATAACTTTCATATTCTGATGAATAGTGAAAATTACTAAATTATAATTAAAAACAACTTTTTTAATCGAAATAATTAATAGTGATAAATCATTAATTTGAGTGGTTTTAAAGTATATTTAGAATATATTTTTACAATTTAATACAATGTTGGTCATTGGATGTAGTTTCACATTTAAACTAGACATAAACAAGTGTCAATCTTTTGATAGATATTGTTTCATAAAAACACGCTATTTGTTTTAACAGCGGGATTTAATTATTAAATTAATTAATGAAACTTTTATGTTATGAATTTGGTAAAATAGACTTCATTTTTGAATTCGGAATATGAAATATATCTTGGGATGAAATTTTGGCATTGTTCTGAAAAACATCAATTTTTGATGAATAGTGAAACTACTAAGTGGTAGGTTAAAAACTGAATTTTGCATAAAACATATTTTTACCGCTTCTGTGAATGGAATTTCGAAAATCCGAGAGACACGGTTAATATCAAGGACTAAAATGTGGTTCAATGAGATGAAAATAATTTTTTGGTGAATAGTAACTTTTTACTTTTTTTACCACGGTTAATAGTAAATAAGGTAACTAAGGGTAAATATGATATTAATATTACCCTAAAACATGTCCTAATTATATTGGACAAGTGTAATTCGACCAAAAACAAACTTAGGAATAAAATATGACCATTTAGGCCCACTTGGATTAGATTAGAACATTTATTATTAATTTATTTAAAGAAGGGTTAAAATAGTTAAAATCAAAGTTTAATAAGTAAATCATTTTTAATATGGGGTTATACATAAGATAAATTCGACTATAAATATTCATTAGAAATCTAAAAAGATTTCCTACATGATGGTAGTTTATTTTTAATTTTTATACATCAAATAATATAATTTATTTATGAGACAAAGATGATGCAGTAATTATCTTATTAATGAAATATTGACATAATTGATAATATAAATACCAAAATAAATGTAATTTAAGACTTTTTATGAATTCCACTAATTTTCTAGGTTTCTATGATATATTAGTGTTGATTTAATCAACTTAGTTCGAACTTATAATTCTGTTATGACTTTCACAAAAATCATATATCAAATAGTGTCAAAATTGACACAAAATAGTTTTTAAATAAAATATTATATTATTAATTGTTATTTTATTCCTAAAAATCTAAGTTTCGGCCAAATGACTTAGATAAGGATATATGTATTAATAATATACAATTTGGGGTTCTTTTTGCATGTTATAGTAAGTTTATTAACCATATAGTGAAAGAAAACAAAAAGACACGGTAAAAGTTAAATTATTTAACTTAGAGTTAAATCTAATTGATAAGGTTAAAATAAAACCCTAAACTTGTCTAAATCCTATTGGTTGATAGGATTTAGACCCATCCCCACTTTATCTTCGAAATAAGACCCTTTGGAACCATTATAAACCGATTTTGACTTTAATATAAAATAATATTTTGAGATATTCCTAAGGTGCCCCTCTCCTCCCCTATAAAAGGACACCTCCTCCCCCTCCTCCTCACACCAATTTGAGAACTCAAGCTTGGCCAACCCCTGCCAATTTATCCTCTCCACTTCCCTAGAAACATCCTAGAGGTTCTGGTCTTCCTCAAAGACCAATTTTAGTGCCCTAAGAGGAGGTCTCAAAGAGGCACTTCAAAGAAGAGGTAATTACCGTTACCAATTCTTTCATCTTTATTTCTTCTTCCACTTCTTCTTCTTAGGTTGTTTCATTATGAAGTAATAACATCAGTATCACTCATATACTGATATGTTATTATAAGTATGAAACAACCCTATTTCACCACTTATCCATCCTACGGAAAAAGAAATCACCGCGCGTGCGTACGTACGGAATACCGTCTCCACGCCGTGGTGTAATCTATTTTCCACCACCACCTTACATGGATGGGTATAATGGTGTACAGAATAACTATACATAGTTATTACAACATCATATTGATTCTGATATATTGTATAATACACTCCAATTCAATTCAATATTTATAGAAATGATATCATCGCTCGTGCGTACGTACGGAATACCGTCTCCACGACGCGATGAGATTCATTCTCCATGTTAACCATTTAAGAATGATTATAATGTATATATAAGAAATAATAATGAAATATATGACATTATAAAGCTACTGGATTTATGTATATATATACATATGTATGTCATCTACTTACTTCCATTTCAAGACAATAAGGAAAGGAAAACAGCGTTCATGCGTACGTACGGACTACCGTCTCCATGAACGGTGTTTTTCATTTTATTTATCTACCTATTATATATATATATATACTGAATATATATGATATATAAATCATATTTTATATTCTGGAAGTAAGTAAATCATGATATAAGTAATAATTATGTCAAGAACAACAAGTCAAAACACCTACGATAAATGAAACGATTTTACCCAAAACACTTCTTTAACATGGAATTTACAAAAGAACGGGTAATATAATGTCATAAGTGAACCATATATGATATCATAACAATGAATATGATTCTGGAATAAGTCAATAACATGATTTAAATCATTATACAGGAGGTTTGGACACTTACAAAGCAAGTCGGACCTAAGGTAAGGGAAATATCACAATCTCATTTTTATCCGAGATTGTTTATTTGTAAGTATTTACTGGGGTGTATTTTATCATCCACATCCATGTTTCATCAATATGTAATATTATTTCCATCCTTCTACAATAGTTTATGTCCAATTTTACCCTTCTGTAAGTTTTTTGTAAAAGATATGAAAGGAATCTTTTGTCGTTTTCCGTACGAGGTACTTTTTGACTTTTCCGACAAAAGTACGAAGAATGTTTTTTTTTAACTTATACGGCACGAACGGATTTATACTGTTTTATAAAGCCTTATTTTCATGAAGCTTCCTCTAAAATATTTCATGACTATTTTCAATAAAATCTCTTTCTTTTAAAATTGCATGATGTTTTGTGAAAAGAAATTGATTTTGAAGAAGAAAGGATATTTTCCTCCAGAATTCAATTCAAGTGTTTTATCAAAATTATTTTCCATATAAGATAATAAAGGGTTCTGTTTCTATCCATATTTTTACATTGATTTGACTATGTTGTGATGGAATTATGTTTATGAATTCCTTTATCTTATATGAATGGTTTTATGATGTCATGTTGTTTAAGAATCCCATTTTTATTACATGGGTTATGCAATGATGTATGATTTATGATTTTGTGGCACACATAAGAAAGGATTCATTAAGAGATGGGTGGGACCTATATCTCCCTCCAATGCGTTGGGTAAAGATTTTATATCTCATGAGATAGACATGGCTGGAATGGTAGGTTATACCGGTTCAGTGAAACAGGACTGAAACGAGGATTACTCGATTCAGAAAGGGACTTTGTCCACTAAGATAGTCTTGGCAATGAGTCTTGACTAACAAGAAATGATTCTCTATGATTATGTGTGTATGCCACAATGAGTAATGTTTTAAGTTATGATTTCATTTTAACTTCTATGATTTATCCCACGTTATGATATTATGAGCTCTTTTGCAGGTTAAGATTTCCAAAAGCTATGTTCTTATGTATATGATGTGATTGATATTTCTTTTGTTTACCCTTACTGAGCATTTGAGCTCACCCTTTTATGTTTTCTTTTCCCCAGGATATAAAGAAAGGTTTTAGGTAAAAAAAAGATCTTTATGGGAGATGTTGAAGATCTTTCACCACGTTTAGAAGATTACGTTCCGAGTTTCCAAAGACACTAAACTATTACGATCCTTGTGTGTGTGTTTTTGTTATGTACTAAGTATTCCGCAAAAGTAATGTAATGTCCATGTACGATAAGCTTCGGGTCTCTACAGTTGGTATCAGAGGAAAGGTTTAGTCAACCTTTGGAAACTAGGATGCGAAAACGTTAGTGAGATCCCTAGAGATATTTCTAAGGTACGTCTAGGGATGCCCCTAAGGATAAGTATACGTATAGGATATAGTTCTAGAACTATGGTAACGATATTAGATTAAACCAAAGATGATAGATATTTAAGTTACTCCCCCTTTATTACGATTTTTTCATCTAACACTATTCTGTTTGGGTTTTAGCAAATGGCTGGAAACAAGATGATTCACAATAATGGAGGATATGATGGACAATGGAATGATATTCTTCATGAGCAACCAAATGAAATGGGATTTGGATGTCCAAACATCATTATTATGCCGAATCAGCAATCTCACAACATGATCAATAAAGTAAAATTTGGTAAGTTTCCTGACTCGACTAATAAGAGAAAGATGGAGTTCCATGATGATCATAGAGGAAAGAAAGTTCAATTTCCCCTATGTAAATCATGTGGGAAGAGGCATCAAGGAGAATGTTTCAAGGGAACTGGAAGATGCTTTGGGTGTGGAAAAGAAGGACACAAAGCAAGTAAGTGCAAAGGAAAAGGGTCGGTTAACACCATGGATGAGGATAATGGTATTGCTACGACATCAAAAATGGTTAAGTGTTTTAAATGTGGAATGTATGGGCATTATGCAAACAAATGCCCTAAGGGAAAGACTCATGAAGAGAATCAGTATGGTTATATGGGTAGTATTTATGTGGATGATGATGAAGAGACTACAAATGATATGTGAGATGATAGAATTTTTGAAGCTCGGTCAATGGTTTGAGAATGTAGTGGAATGATTACATGTTTATCATGTGTAATTTTGGAATAAAGAGACATCTATGGATTCTTACACTGTTGTCTTTCCTTGTGTTTTGAAAGTGTATGATTAATGTTACCAGTATCCATGAAAGGTTATCCAGATAATTTTGGAATGTAGATGATATGCGCATAATGAAGGGATAAGGAGAAAATTAAATGTTTGATAGTATTCATGAGCTCATGATTGATATAAGGACTAAGTGATATCATGGTTTGAGTATATAGAATTTTGAGGATTTTGGTATGTGGAAAGTGTTAACTTTTAACTGCACTCATGTTTTCACTAAGGTATTCAAGAGAATACACGATTAAGGACTTTGAATGTTTGGAATGTGACCAACAAGACATATCTTATGATAGGTGGGGATCAACGACATTATTAAATCTCTGGTAATCGTTGTCACTATATTATGAGAGTGGACTGCAGTATTATAAGCCTAAAGATTAGACTGGATTATGTTGGACATAAGTTAGTATTGTTTAAGGATAGAAGATTTTCGATATTATTGATGGGATGTTATAGTAACGTAGTTTTAGAAAAAGGGACAACCTGCAGGACGGGCGACAGCCCATCGCTTCGGACAAGGCTGTAGGAATCGAACCCACAACCAAAGTGCGACTGGCCTTTATCGCCTACCACTGGCCTACAGGAAGTCCCTGTTTAGTAGAAACTAGTTTTATTATATTAAGCAGCATGATATATGAAGTATAAGTCCATTTTAGGAACCATATATGATTAATCTCACTATAGAACGACTTATGTATATTTAATAACTTTTGCTAACCTTTTGTTTGAGACAGATGGAATGAACAGTCATTCTATCACATGATCTGCTAACACTTCACAAATAACAAATTCAACTTAATTTATTTAAGAGATGAAGTAGAAATTGTTCAAGGCACGAACAAAAGTGATATTGTACCAAAATAAAGTAAGTATTTATTCTAAGCAAATTTTCAACTTTAGGGAAATGATCTTGAAAACCAAAAATGTTGTCCTAGTGATCTTATACCTGATGAATCAGATGGTACCTTATATCATCACAAATCTATGGATTTGTGATTACTGGCTTTTCCATAGCCATGTTCTCTACCACTCTCCATCAGAACATGATGGTTAGATTTGTCTTCCATATCCATATTTTCACCTATGTGGAAACCCAGTGATTAGTTTATTTGGGTAATCGTTACATTTCATACTTTAGTTTTTAAAGCCAAGTTTTGGTATTCCATTTTACGATGTGGGTTTCTATTAAAGAAACTTTCGAATAGTAAACCATTTATAACCCCGACGAATTTCGAGGGCGAAATTCATTTTAAGGGGGGTAGAATGTAACAGCCCGAGATTTTATGAAAAATATTCTTTTTTATTTTACTAATGTCTTGTGTTATACGCTACACCAAAAGGAGCTTGCACAACACGCATCCTTGACTTGACTTGCATTACACGCAATCGCGACCTTCCTCGATAGCGTGTGTAGTACGCAATACCGAGTTTCACTAAACCACGATATGCTAAAAAAATATTATTAAAACTAGCTGTTATGAATAGTAATAACCACTTTTTGAAATCCAGTAAATCTTATTTTTCAAAATGAACTTTATTTTTGGATTCGGAGTATCGAATTTAGCCTAAGGTGAAATTTTGGTACTTTTCGGATAACTTTCATATTCTGATGAATAGTGAAAATTACTAAATTATAATTAAAAACAACTTTTTTAATCGAAATAATTAATAGTGATAAATCATTAATTTGAGTGGTTTTAAAGTATATTTAGAATATATTTTTACAATTTAATACAATTTTGGTCATTGGATGTAGTTTCACATTTAAACTAGACATAAACAAGTGTCAATCTTTTGATAGATATTGTTTCTTAAAAACACGCTATTTGTTTTAACAGCGGGATTTAATTATAAAATTAATTAATGAAACTTTTATGTTATGAATTTGGTAAAATAGACTTCATTTTTGAATTCGGAATATGAAATATAGCTTGGGATGAAATTTTGGCATTGTTCTGAAAAACATCAATTTTTGATGAATAGTGAAACTACTAAGTGGTAGGTTAAAAACTGAATTTTGCATAAAACATATTTTTACCGCTTCTGTGAATGGAATTTCGAAAATCCGAGAGACACGGTTAATATCAAGGACTAAAATGTGGTTCAATGAGATGAAAATAATTTTTTGGTGAATAGTAACTTTTTACTTTTTTTACCACGGTTAATAGTAAATAAGGTAACTAAGGGTAAATATGATATTAATATTACCCTAACACATGTCCTAATTCTATTGGAAAAGTGTAATTCGACCAAAAACAAACTTAGGAATAAAATATGACCATTTAGGCCCACTTGGATTAGATTAGAACATTTATTATTAATTTATTTAAAGAAGGGTTAAAATAGTTAAAATCAAAGTTTAATAAGTAAATCATTTTTAATATGGGGTTATACATAAGATAAATTCGACTATAAATATTCATTAGAAAGATAAAAAGATTTCCTACATGATGGTATTTTATTTGTAATTTTTATACATCAAATAATATAATATATTTATGAGACAAAGATGATGCAGTAATTATCTTATTAATGAAATATTGACATAATTGATAATATAAATACCAAAATAAATGTAATTTAAGACGTTTTATGAATTACACTAATTTTCTAGGTTTCTATGATATATTAGTGTTTATTTAATCAACTTATTTCGAACTTATAATTCTGTTATGACTTTCACAAAAATCATATATCAAATAGTGTCAAAATTGACACAAAATAGTTTTTAAATCAAATATTATATTATTAATTGTTATTTTATTCCTAAAAATCTAAGGTTCGGCCAAATGACTTAGATAATGATATATGTATTAATAATATACAATTTGGGGTTCTTTTTGCATGTTATAGTAAGTTTATTAACCATATAGTGAAAGAAAACAAAAAGACACGGTAAAAGTTAAATTATTTAACTTAGAGTTAAATCTAATTGATAAGGTTAAAATAAAACCCTAAACTTGTCTAAATCCTATTGGTTGATAGGATTTCGACCCATCCCCACTTTATATTCGAAATAAGACCCTTTGGAACCATTATAAACCGATTTTGACTTTAATATAAAATAATATTTTGAGATATTCCTAAGGTGCCCCTCTCCTCCCCTATAAAAGGACACCTCCTCCCCTTCCTCCTCACACCAATTTGAGCACTCAAGCTTGTCCAACCCCTGCCAATTTATCCTCTCCACTTCCCTAGCAAAATCCTAGAGGTTCTGGTCTTCCTCAAAGACCAATTTTAGTGCCCTAAGAGGAGGTCTCAAAGAGGCACTTCAAAGAAGAGGTAATTACCGTTACCAATTCTTTCATCTTTATTACTTCTTCCACTTCTTCTTCTTAGGTTGTTTCATTATGAAGTAATAACATCAGTATCACTCATATACTGATATGTTATTATAAGTATGAAACAACCCTATTTCACCACTTATCCATCCTACGGAAAAAGAAATCACCGCGCGTGCGTACGTACGGAATACCGTCTCCACGCCGTGGTGTAATCTATTTTCCACCACCACCTTACATGGATGGGTATAATGGTGTAAAGAATAACTATACATAGTTATTACAACATCATATTGATTCTGATATATTGTATAATACACTCCAATTCAATTCAATATTTATAGAAATGATATCATCGCTCGTGCGTACGTACGGAATACCGTCTCCACGACGCGATGAGATTCATTCTCCATGTTAACCATTTAAGAATGATTATAATGTATATATAAGAAATAATAATGAAATATATGACATTATAAAGCTACTGGATTTATGTATATATATATACATATGTATGTCATCTACTTACTTCCATTTCAAGACAATAAGGAAAGGAAAACAGCGTTCATGCGTACGTACGGACTACCGTCTCCATGAACGGTGTTTTTCATTTTATTTATCTACCTATTATATATATATATACTGAATATATATGATATATAAATCATATTTTATATTCTGGAAGTAAGTAAATCATGATATAAGTAATAATGATGTCAAGAACAACAAGTCAAAACACCTACGATAAATGAAACGATTTTACCCAAAACACTTCTTTAACATGGAATTTACAAAAGAACGGGTAATATAATGTCATAAGTGAACCATATATGATATCATAACAATGAATATGATTCTAGAATAAGTCAATAACATGATTTAAATCATTATACAGGAGGTTTGGACACTTACAAAGCAAGTCGGACCTAAGGTAAGGGAAATATCACAATCTCATTTTTATCCGAGATTGTTTATTTGTAAGTATTTACTGGGGTGTATTTTATCATCCACATCCATGTTTCATCAATATGTAATATTATTTCCATCCTTCTACAATAGTTTATGTCCAATTTTACCCTTCTGTAAGTTTTTTGTAAAAGATATGAAAGGAATCTTTTGTCGTTTTCCGTACGAGGTACTTTTTGACTTTTCCGACAAAAGTACGAAGAATGTTTTTTTTTAACTTATACGGCACGAACGGATTTATACTGTTTTATAAAGCCTTATTTTCATGAAGCTTCCTCTAAAAGATTTCATGACTATTTTCAATAAAATCTCTTTCTTTTAAAATTGCATGATGTTTTGTGAAAAGAAATTGATTTTGAAGAAGAAAGGATATTTTCCTCAAGAATTCAATTCAAGTGTTTTATCAAAATTATTTTCCATATAAGATAATAAAGGGTTCTGTTTCTATCCATATTTTTACATTGATTTGACTATGTTGTGATGGAATTATGTTTATGAATTCCTTTATCTTATATGAATGGTTTTATGATGTCATGTTGTTTAAGAATCCCATTTTTATTACATGGGTTATGCAATGATGTATGATTTATGATTTTGTGGCACACATAAGAAAGGATTCATTAAGAGATGGGTGGGACCTATATCTCCCTCCAATGCGTTGGGTAAAGATTTTATATCTCATGAGATAGACATGGCTGGAATGGTAGGTTATACCGGTTCAGTGAAACAGGACTGAAACGAGGATTACTCGATTCAGAAAGGGACTTTGTCCACTAAGATAGTCTTGGCAATGAGTCTTGACTAACAAGAAATGATTCTCTATGATTATGTGTGTATGCCACAATGAGTAATGTTTTAAGTTATGATTTCATTTTCACTTCTATGATTTATCCCACGTTATGATATTATGAGCTCTTTTGCAGGTTAAGATTTCCAAAAGCTATGTTCTTATGTATATGATGTGATTGATATTTCTTTTGTTTACCCTTACTGAGCATTTGAGCTCACCCTTTTATGTTTTCTTTTCCCCAGGATATAATGAAAGGTTTTAGGTAAAAAAAAGATCTTTATGGGAGATGTTGAAGATCTTTCACCACGTTTAGAAGATTACGTTCCGAGTTTCCAAAGACACTAAACTATTACGATCCTTGTGTGTGTGTTTTTGTTATGTACTAAGTATTCCGCAAAAGTAATGTAATGTCCATGTACGATAAGCTTCGGGTCTCTACATGGAGTTTGCGTAAAACAACAGCTACCACTCCACCATCGGGATGTCACCATACGAGGCGTTGTACGGCCGACCTTGCAGATCTCCTTTGTACTGGACAGACCCTAGGGAGTCAGCACTTGTGGGACCGGAGATGGTCCAGGCCACGACAGAGAAGGTCTAGGTCATCCAAAGGTGGATGAGGACAGCTCAGAGCCGGCAGAAGTCCTATGCTGACAGGAGGTGGAGACCACTAGAGTTTGAGGATGGCGACCACGTCTTCTTGCGTGTCTCACCTCGACGTGGATTACGGAGATTTGGTCGAGGCTGCAAGTTGTCTCTATGCTTCATCAGAACATTCCAGGTCCTCAGCAATATTGGAAAGGTAGCTTATCACCTGGCTCTACCACCTCAGTTGCACCAGGGTGCACGATGTCTTCCACGTATCACAGCTGAGGAGATACGTGCACGACCCAACGCATATCATTGACCATGGGGAGCTGGACGTTGATGATGGGGAGACTTTGGCGGAGGTCCCAGTGGAGATTGAGGATCGACAGGAGCAGGTCCTGCGTGGACGATCGATTCCTCTAGTGCGCATCAGATGGCAGCACGGGAACCTCCAGGAGAGAACTTGGGAGCGGGAGCCTCAGATGCATGCTCAGTACCCACATTTGTTTCCCTATATTATGATATATCTTTACGGGGACGTAAAGCCCTGAGGTGGGAGTAATGTAAAGACCCGTAAAATTCAATGAAATTTTTTTCTTAATTTTCTTTGGTATTTTACAAGAACGCAGTTTCTGACGGCACTTGATTCTGAGGCCCGGTGTGCCCGGAATTTCTATCCGAAGTTTAGCTCGGGTACGTTCAGTGAACGAATGAGCGGGAATTTCTAACTTTTGAACCGGTGCTCGGAATCGAATTTCGAGGTCACCGATGGATCTGTAGCGCCGGTAATTGCTTAGGAACGCCATTTCCGGAGTTGCGTTTACACGAGAGAAGTTGTTAATTTATGTGGAAGGTAAAATAAAAATTATGCAACAATTTTTATTTTTACTTTATGTGGATTAAGCTTTGGGTGTAAGTTGGTGAAAACCACCCAACTTCCATTTGTAGGTTATGAAGGTGGTGGGGCCCACACTAACCCTACCCCTTCACCTTCCCTAACCTTCCATAACCCTTCATAAATTATGACAACTTGTGTAATTTAATTTTGAGGTTTAATTCAAACTTTTGAATTTCAAACCTTATGTTGTGTTAATAAAATAAGTTAGTGTCTTATTTTATTTTTGGTTGGAGTCTTGTTGCCTTGAGAGCTTTGGGAGAAAAAGCTAAGGGAGCCTTGAGTTTCTTCATCCTCTTTGTCGAAGAACACGAAGAATGCGAAGAACGCCGGATTCTTCAGAGGTCGACGTCTCCTTCACGGCTTCTCCTTCCGCGACGCCTCTTCCCGCGACGGATATTCCGCGACGAATCCTTGTTCGACGAACCTCCGTTCAAGCTACGCTCAAATTAGGGGTTATTTTTTTTTTTTTTTTTGTGATTACTACTTTAACGTTCTTCGTGGAATATGACCAATTGCTATCGATTAACGAGAGGGGCCGGACCGCACAAACACGGCCGACCCTCCTCCTTTATCCATGTTGGTTTCTATTGTGGATTGAAACAGGAATGGTGCGGTGTCGTCGCACAGTGCGGAATCATGCGGCAAGGAATGTGCGGTTCCATCGCACCGCGCCGTGAAATCGAACAAGGACACGACGTCGTCGCACCGCATCAGAGAAACCCGAAGACACCACGGCCGAAGTGGGGTCGCGGCAGAAGTGCACGGCGCCATCGCGCCGCGCCGGACGAGCCAAGGTCGCGGCCGGTTCCGGGCCGCGGCGGATCAGGGTGACCGGCGGCCGGTTCCGGGCCTCCGGTGTTGGAGCAGGGAGGGGACCGACCGTCGCCGGTCCCGTGGCAACAGAAACCGGTCGGCCGGGGCGGGCCAGCCGGACAAGAAAAATCAGGGGGTTCAAACCCCCGGCCGACCAGCACAACGGGCCCCCTTAATGGGGGTCACGGTTACTAGCCAGGGGGCAGGCGCCCCCCCCCCCCCCCCCCCCCCCCCTCTTCAAATAGCTAGGACGTTTGGACGAGCGCCTAGCCAGCGCGCTGCGCCCAGGCCGGGCCGGCTGCCTGGCCGGTCCGCTAGGACGGGCCGCGCCTAGGCCGGGCCGGGCCGAGCCCCAGGCTGGTTCGGGCCGTGCTGGCTGGGTCGGGCAGCGCCAACATAGCCGGGCCACGCGCTGGACCCGGACCCAGTTCGGGCCAACCTTGGGGGTATCGGGCCGGGTCGGACCAGGCCTGAACCCCTTAATACCGAATCATTTCCGTTCAGACGCCCATAACTTGTGCTACGGACCTCCTATCGACGCACCGTCAGTTGCGATGCGATACTTGGATCGAGACGGTCGTTTCAGTATATCACACTCAAGGTTTCAGAAAACTTTGGGTTCGGACGAGTTGGTTCGTACACAAAACCAACCGGGCCCTCATAGCGGAAACGCTCATAACTTGAGATCCGGACGTCCGATTGACGTGCCATCAACTTTGTTGGTTTCCTCTTAGTGAGACGGATCTTCTGGATTACTCCGACTGAGGTTTGGATGCAGGTGGAGTACGGTCAGGTTGGTTTTGCCTTAAAAAGCAACCGGCCCCCTGGAACTGAAAAGCCAATAACTCTCAGACCGGGCGTCCGATTGATGCACCTTCTGCGACGTTGAGTTCCTGTTGACGATACAGAACTTTTGGATACATCAACTATGGACTTTGTGTCAGATGATGTACCAGCCTCTCGGCTCGTGGAGCGGACCCTCCCGAACGATCTTGCTGTGTGCGGGAACCCTAGTGCATGCTGCGACTGTGACGACGATAACTGTATAGATATCCTTAGTGGATTCGATGGTGACGACTACAGCACTCAGCGATCCTATGTGGATCATTTCTACCGATCCTGTGTGGGTCCGATCCTATGTGGGTCAGCGCTCAGCGGTTCTGTGTGAGCCAGCGCCTACAGATCCTGTGTGGGTATGATCCTGTGTGGGTCTTTGCGGGGATTAGTTACCTATCGATCCTTTGTGGGTCAGATCCTATGTGGGTCATTGCGGTGGTTAGTACCTATCGATCCTTTGTGGGTCCAACGGCTTAGATGAATCAGTTGCAATATCTGATCATCTCTATCATCATAGGAAGTAGTATACCTGTGTGAGATGAATCCTGTTTTTCATTCCTATGTGGATTGTGTTGTGTTATTCTGTATGGATTTACGTTTTGCTTTCCTGTGTGGACTGGGTTGTACTTGGGCTCGGAGGTTGGGGCGAGCTGGAATTGATGACTTAGGTATATGTATGGGAATATACCTAAGTAGTGTCAGATGTTACTTTTTGATTGTATCTTTCCTTTTTGGATTATCCTTTGTGGATTCTGGGAGACCTTCGGGGGTCTTGGGGTCCCTAATGAGTAGCTTATACTCACCCCTGCACGGGCTATGCCTGCACTACGTTGTGTTGGTTGCAGACGACAGACAGTGCTAATCGTGGTTGAGGCTTGCGGAGCAGGACGGTACCTGGAGGTGGACCACTGGGCGGGACGTACTCGGTGCGGTCGGCTGGACCCGAGGAGCAGTGGAGGCTATCTGTACCCACCCTTCAGGTGGGACTTCCAGTGGATGGCTCGACATTGTGGATCTACTTTACAGTTGTTGTTTTCCCTTTCCAGTTGTACTTTACTTTCAGTTTGGGTTTTTATAATGGCCCACTTACTTTTCCGCACTTACTGTTGTTCTCAGTTTTTACTTAGTGTTTACTTCTTCTGCTTGCTTTCTCTGTGGTGTTTGTTTACTATACAAAGGCAATGCCTTCCCTTTTTACCGAGAATTACGCCTTGGTGCTAGTCGTCAGCCCCTGGCCTATGGAAGGCGGGCTTGGGGTAGTCACGACACGGGTCCCGAGGACGGGTTGTGACAAATATAGTATATTATAATCTTAAAATAGATGGAACATCATATTAAAATGAGGATGTTACATTTTTAAATTTTATTAAATGGTTTATTTTTAAAATTAACCAATATATACTATAAATATTATAAATATGGTCATTGGATTCACCTTTATGATTGATTTTTTGATAAAATTATTGTACACTAGATATGATTTTATTTTGACATATAGATTTTTGTCACATTATATATATATTTTATTAAATTATATTCCACCAAAAAATTGAATTTAATTTAATAAAATTGATTTAATATTTTGAATTAAAATAAAAAATAATATTAAATATGTTAAACAACACGTTTGAAATTTATGAAATTAATAATATGTTATCATGGATAAGAGTAAAAAAATTTACTCGTCGAGTTAAACTAAAGGGATAAGTTTTAAAATGACATAAAAACGTGTCTATTTACTTTTTTATGGACGTATTTCAATCCTATATCATCATATATTGAAATTTTGTGTGTTTTAGTTCTAATTATATTGGTTATGAAATTAAAATATTTTAATATTTTGAAACATTCTAGGTGTGTTCTCTCCCACACTTCTAAACAGACACTCCTAGTGTCATTTTTTTATACATCAAGAGCTACTTAGATAATTAAATACCTCTTCAATTTTATTCCTTAAATATATTTCCATTTTCTATATTTATTAAAATATTAATAATACCATTTATATTTGGATTATTTTATATTTAAATTGACATTTTATGAATAAGGGTTATAACTTTCAAACCAAATGTTTTGGTTTAATTTCCATTTATACCACCTTAAATACTCCTCTAATTTTTTTTTATAATTTAAATAAAAGATTAAATCTTATGATATATTATTATTGTATTTATGAAAAAATTATATTTCCTTAAAACCATTAATTATGTTGTGAAACTGTCATTGGTGTTTACGAAGGTCTACTGCCTACTAACCAATATAATTCATTTTCCATCACCACCATAGATGGAAGGCTATAATGATTAATTTAATTTATATAAATGATTGTAATTAAATTATTATCATTATAGTAATATAATATATTATTTATTTTCTTATATTATAATCGTTTAAAAAAATTATAACATCGTTCATGTGTTGTTGTAGATTACAACCTCTACGAAGTGAAGTTATTTGATTTTTATCATCACTTCACATGGATTTTTTATATAAATGTATATAAATGGTTAATAAGATATTTTATTATAGTAATCAATTAAAAAATATAAAATAGTTTTTATCTTCTATCCATCATGTATGCTGAAAAATATAAATGTTACAAATTCATGTATACATTATTTCATTTCCATGATTTTAAATTAATTAATTTTCAAAACAATATTTCATAGTAGGATATGAATGTATAATTAATTTATAATAATTATAATTATATCATTATTATAATTCTATATATGATAGAATAATGAATAAATTTAATATGTTATTCCTACCAAAACTATTATGGAAGAATAATACAAACATCCTAAAAAATTTATATAAACTTACCTGATAATGTAAATAAATTTAAAAAGAACATAAATGATATATATGTGTTAATTTTAATATAATTAATATATAATATCTTCTTAACAAAGTAAATAATTATCAAATATTTATAATTATGAAATATAATGAATGTACCTGATAAGTACAAGATGATACAAGTGACGTGATTTCATAAAACCAAATTTTAATTATTTTAAAGAGTTATTTATTAATTAATTTAATTATATAACCATATTCATAATATTCATTTTTAATATATTTATATGGGAAATAAGAAATTATAATGATTATTTTCTCCAAAAAAATAATATCGTATCTTGAATTTATGTCTTATTACATTTTTAGTGGTTATTTAATGTGTTCTGGTAAGGGTTCTATGAATATTATTTCCATAGTGACCTAAATTAATTTTATATGCTTGATAATGGTTTCTACTGGAAATGTTTTAATTTATTATGATAAACTATTTAAGATTTCTTAATGAAATAATTTTACCCATTTAGAGTAACAAACATCTTTTAAGAGAACTTTTTCACCAGGTATTCTAACAAACATGACCCAAGTAACTCTGATCTGGATTCTTTATTTTTATTCAAATAAGATATAAGGAATTCACATCCTGATGGCATGAATTGTTTTTTGGTCTTGGAAATCCAGATAGATACATGATTACCATAATAAATTTTAAATAACAAATTCAAATGTAATATTTTCATGTATATAATTATTCACTATGGAATATCCATTTATATAATTCATAGGAAGGTTTATTGATTCTTAGGAAAGGAAAAATAATTGTGGGCTAAAATTATGACTAAGGGTTGTGTACAAAAAAAGCAATCATGAATTAATAAGAGTAATCAATATGGAGGGATTACTGACTCAACACAATTATCATTTAAATAATTTTACTACCCTGATTATATAATGAATAATCAACACAAAAAAATAATCACATATTATATTTAATAATCATCATGATTATTATAAATTTATTATGAATAATTAATATGGTGAGGTGAATTACTGGACACACAAGGAATTTAAATAATGTTTCTATCAGGATTAGATATGGAATAAAAATCATATTGAGGGAAATAACTAAAACACATTACATTTATTCGATAAATTATATTTAAATAATTTGAATTTCATGAATATATAATAAATAATAAATAAATCTAGATAATTAAATGAAAACACATTTCATTTAATCGATAAACTAATATTTAAAATAAATTTAGAGATAATATCACTTATAAAATAAAATAATTAATAATAAATGTATTTTTAATGAAAGAAATATTGAATTATTAAATGTCATGATCTCATGCATCAAGATATATCTACTATCATGACCATTCACAATATAGTTTAGACTTAATTGGTTAGTATACACTATAAAATTACATTACTAAGGATAACTATCTATTTCTTTTCATGAGAATTATAATGCATTAAGAGGATATATAAAACTTCATCCCACCTATAACTTTATGTCCAATTCATTCATCATAATTATAATGATCAATTATAATCATAACCAATGTGAATTCTCATCAAATATCAGTATTATGTAAAGGATATAGACTTATCAGTATTTCCATAACCAACCAAATAACATTAAACTTAAAAAAACCATATTTATAATTTATATATGGTTTGTGAAATAATAATATAGATCATAAGTAATAAGGATATCTTTGGGAAATTTACTATCCAATGATCATATGAATTTGAATATTATAGTGGGAATCTATGGACAACAAAAATGAATCAATAAGGCAATGTAAATACATTAATTATTCAGAATGATTATAAAACATCTATAAAATGAATAATAAAAGAATAAAATAAACATATCATCATTGGATTATTTGTAAAATAAAGGGTTGTTTTCCTTGATTAATATAAATAGAATTAAATACTTTTAAATATTTTATTGAGGAAAAAATCGTTTACATTTTAAAAAACACATTTTATTAGAAAATTTTTAGAGAAATTTTTTAAAATAATATTCTATTAAAATATCATTTGATACATTAAAAATGTTTTTAGAACATTTAGGGGTTATGATAGTGGGAAATTAAGTATATTTTATATAAATTAAAATAACATTTTTTTCAAATTTATTATAAAATACTAACTTACCATGTTTGGAATATAACATGAATACTCCATAAAAAATATAAAAATAAAAAAGTGGGTGAAATGGTATTTAATAAATACCTTGGAGAATATAAAAAACATTTTTTAAAACATCTTTAGTTGGCTATGTTTTAGAAGAAATAGGAATTCCATTCATGGAGGGAAATGATGTATTGTTTTATCAAAAAATTTATGTCAATCATTTGATGAACCAAATAGATGAATATGACACTATTACATGAAATTTTCATGATTTGTTAGATTAGAGTAAAATTAATGGGGTTTATAAAAAATATAAAAAATAATTCGATCGAAAAAATTATAAAAAATCCTGATACTAAATATATTGTTAAATAGGCCTTTATAAAGATCATAGTGTTGAAATGTGAATTAATAAATGAATAAATTATTTGTATAAAATTTAAATGTAGATAAAATAAAAATTAATACAATATATGATTTTCAAAATTAATATCACAAATAGTTACTAAATTTCAAGGAAAAATAATATTTAATTTAACACAATGAAATGAAATTGGGAATTTAAATTCATTACCAATTAAATATTTTCATGTAAAATAAAATTATTTAAAATAATTAATAATAAATAAATAAATATAAGGAATAATTAAGTATTAATTATATTAAATTAATCATGAGATGTATATAAACCCTATAATAGATATTTGGTTCCTAAAATTACGATAATTCTTAATGGATGTAAATTAATATGAAGTCCCTTACAAAACACTTCATTTTTCATAAACATCATTTTACATATTGTATAATGTTTTTGAGAATATTATAAATTTACAAAAAAAAACCATAATAATTTTTATTTTATCATGTATGAACCCATTATAAAAATTTATTACATTTCTATAGATAATATTTCATTATGTACAATGATTTATCAAGTGTTTTTAATTAATTTTCTAGTTCATAAACATAATATATAATTCCATAATTTTTAGAATTAATTTTATGTTTTTAATATAATTTTATTTCATTAGATTTAATTTTTTAATCATTATTGAAATTTTAACATGGATAATTGATCACTTCAATTAATGTAGATGATTGGTTGTACGTATGAACGAGTGACATTATAATTTCTATAATGAGTGAAAGGGTAAGGATGTTGGTGATCTATTAATTTTCTATAATCAATATAATACCATATTCATCTCATATAATAATTAATTTATTCTTGTTACATTACATGTAAAGTGAATGTAAAAAATGATTCACATTAAATTGCCCGGTTGTATTCATACATATACATGAGTGATGTTCGTGTATATTAATTGACATAGAAATTAAAAATTTGTATGTGATATTATAATTGCAAATGATTAAAATTATAATAATTATCACAATTTTTTTAAATAGGTCATTATATCATGATTTTAATATTGTTTATGTAATTATGATTACATAGGTTCATGAGGTAGTAATCTTCATTGTACAAGGATGATTATTCATTTCCCATATTATGGAAGAAGATTTGAATATAATACACAATCTTATCATTAAAAATTGATATTTCATGAAAGACCATTTTGTTATTATAAAATAATCATTGAACTATATTTTAAATATGTCGAATAAGAAATATATTAAATCTATATTTTAAGAACACTATATATTCTTGAGACAACTTCTTTAGGTCTGCTCTAAAACAATTCCTATATTGGTTTCCAATAAAAAAAGGCCTCTATGATTTTTTTGTATGTATGTAATGGATTGGGGTAGGCATTTTCTAAACCAAAATTATTTTCATGTGAAAATATTTAAGGATATGGTAATAACTTTTTTAAGCAGTGGAGAATATAGAAATGAGATTTTTGAATTTATTCAATTAAACCCCCATTATTTCATGATAATACCTCAAAATGGGTATTTGACAACCTTAATTATTGATAAGACCGAAATATAGAACAAAATGGTTTTTTTAAAAGATATAAAGTAATTTTAAGCCTTACCTTTTTAGGATAACCCCTAACAAAACATTTTTTACCTAATCCATGATAATTAATATGTATAGATTTTTTGATTCAAAATGTTAAGAAGTTATGATGAAATTGTTAGATTATATAATATATTATGATTAAAAATATAGAATCTAAATTCCAAAATTCAATTTACCAAAGTAAATGAATCCAATTTAAAATTATACCAACAAACGAGCTAAAAAAGCTGGTTTCTGAAGTTAATTTTCTCACAATGATTGAATGTTTTCATATCAAAATTCAATATTAAAATGATTTTAGTTACCAAAATTATAAAAATTGTAGTATAATTGATTTATTATATTTCAAAAGAAAAATTATATATAATTTCACCTTATAAAAAAAATTTAAATAAAATTTTCTATAAAAATATGTTCTTTTTACAGTTCATAAAAAAATGATACATTTTGTAAAAATTACAAAAATTAAGAAAAATATAATTTTGATATTATAAATTTAGAAAATAATTTTTATTTTATCATATAATTTTTTAAAAGTGTTATTTCTTTAGTTATGTGTGCAAATCGTGACTAAATTTTCATTTATAAAAAATCATTTCAAAAAATATCTTTTTATTTATAATGACAATTATTTTATGTCTTATAAAATGAAATCCAAAAAAGAATTAAATAATAAACTGACATTGGAAAATATAAATATAACATTCAAAAGTGTGTATAACACACAAAACAAAGCATAAAAATGAATATAGCATCTGAATATTTTATGATATCATTACTATTTCAAATAAATTCAACATTATTTAATGCACTAAATACTGAGTTAGCTTTTGTTACACCCAACAATGTGTTTCTTAGGTATCATTCATTACACAGAAGTTCAAGGTTTACCGAACAACAATTTACAATAAATATTATTACTTGAAATGAAAAAATCATTAATCAATTAAATTTCTGGTTATAAATAAAATTATATAACATATGAAAATATATGGTTGAATTCATTGGTTATAAATTAGCTATTATTAAATATAAAAAACAAATTGAATATAAAAATAAATTATTTTATAAAAAAACTATTTATATACAGAAAAGATGTTTTATCCAAAAAAATAAATTAATTAATCAAAGTAAATGAAGTTAATAATATTAATAAAATATATATTCAATCATATTTTTTTATATTCATCCAATAGATTTAATGGAATATGTTTTGATTAAATACCATTTTATACATAAAAATTTATATTTTTATAAAGGCTGTTTAATCATATTTGAATAGAAAAAAAAATTAAACCAAAACTTGACACTTTTATAAATATTATATTGAAAAAGAAAGATCATTTTAGAAATAAAAATGTATTAATTGTCTTAGGGTGAATTGATAGTATATTTTTTGAAAAGATTAAATTTCTGATTAATATTGTAAATATTAAATATTAATTAAAATATGACTATTCATCTACACTATTTATAATGTTGTATTATATTTTCAATTTATTTTTAAGGCAGTATAGTTCAATTATAAATATATTAATGTAATATATTTTAATGGATACATTTTTTTTAATTTATATGTAAAAACATCACAAATGTTTTATATTTTCATATTAATTTTTTTTTCTTATTCTATGTGTGGGATTATTTTTAAATTAATTTCTACAAATTCTGTGATATAAATTTCAAAAAATTCATTCCTTATTATGAATCAAAATATTAAATATTCCCTAATACTATCAACTTAATTTTTTTGACCAAAATTAGAAGTGAAAATACCTAAAATTATTAAAAGTAATTAAGAGAAAAATGAGTTTATCAGGGTACTAAAGTTTATACATTAGGAGGAAATGACCTAAAACCTTGTAGAACAATTATTTTTTGCCGATTTTTAGTCCATATATCCTATTCTATCGAATAGTTTTCATTATTGATAGCACATTTATTTGGGAAACCACCCAATCGTGTTTATGTTTTTGGATTGTAAAAAAATTATCTCTCCCTACACTATAAAATGGAACTCACTTCCTAATATTATTCAATAATTCCATAAAATTGTTATCATCCATCATCTATAAAAATAACACTGCATATTACCTAACCTAATTTTACAATAATTATATTTGGACTAAATCATCTTTGAGAAGGCATTAGTGAAAAGTAAATGAGTTAACCTGAAAGGATAGGTAATGTTTTAATAAAAAAAATTATATTATTTCTTTCTATTACTCCCTCGTATCTTCATTCATTATACTGATATTATAACCACATTATATTCAATATGATTTGTTTTTTAGGTTATGATTATTAACCAAATAGACACACACATCGATCAAATGGGATAGACAATCATCATTCGTGTGTATGGTAGGCTTGCTCCTCAATAATTGATGTCATTTGTTCGTACATCAATAACTATTGAGGTTGGGAATAATGATTTATTTATATTAAATATATTTAATATATTATATTTATAAATTCATTATGAATAAATAATAATTATATAACACATACCTTGATGCATTCCATTTTATGGGAATACAATAATATCATGCTTGTGTATGGTAGACTATCTCCCTATAATGTGATTTCATTCATTCAAAAAATGCATGGAATGTATTAAGGATGGGTTTAATTAAAATATATGATATATATTACATAAATATTAATATGTAATTATAATGTCAATATATATCACATTGATGTATTTATTTTAATATGTTATGAAAATAGAAGCAGCCTTTACGCTTAAGTACCACCTAACATCATCATGAATGGTGCATTTTATTTACAAATAGTAAATATTATACATTACATTGAAAACATATAATATATATATATATGATATTAAAATAATGAAATACATTTTATAGCTTATTAAATCTGGATTTAATTACGTTGAATAAAGAATAATAAGCAAAAACATAAAAAAAATTAAGGAAATTAACACATGAAATATTATAGATAATAAAGGATTATTAACCAATGGGAGATACAATTTTATTAGAAATCATATACTATAATATAAATTTTAATACGGTGATGGTATAATTTAATTACATGATTAAAACCAATATACAAGAGATTAATTTTAATTCCACAAAAAGTAAGCATAAGGTATGTGATTTTTTCTCAATTCACATTATATTTAGACTTATTTTTTATTATGAAACACTTCACTTTTATATGGTGTATATATTTCCCTATATATATTTATTATAATTATTATATAATTATTTATTGAATATAAATTTTCACTTTGAATTATTTCTTCCAAGGGGATTTGAATTGAAATTTACCAAATTGCAAAATTTAGCAAGGAATATCACTTACTTTTTAAATTATTATATTTCTATAAAAATAATTACATTATTATATTCATTTTCATTGGAAATTATATTATCATTAAATACCCATATTATTCTGTAATAGAAATGATTATTTTCTAAACTGAATACTATTTTTACTAATGGTTTTTAATTTGAATTTTATTTGATTGACTATGGAAATATCGATAAATATATATCTTTAACTAAATAAGGATATATTAAAGAACAATTTTTATGAATTTAACCAATTACATGATATATGAGGAATGATACGAAGTGGTGGAACATGGGTTATGGATTTTTTTTAATGTAACCCATCTATACAGAAGTAGTATCATGGGGTGAATCAGTTTTCCAAATCAGAGGGGGTTATACCAAATATTTTTTAAACAGTCTTGTCAATGTCCTTAAAGGTAAAGGTACCATGAACTTGGGAAACATGGAATCAAATAGTAAAGCACTTCCATCATTTATAATTCAATTATTATTAATAAATATTGGATATTTATCTATAAAAATACTTGTTGGGGATTTCATTATGATTTTATTAATTAAATTTCATGTGTTTCAGTTATATATATTACCGTGATTGATATGATTATTGATTCATGATATTATTCATTATTTAAAACCTTTACAAAGTTCTTATATCACCATTATTTTTAACATCCACTAGGTTATGAAGTTGAATCCATTGAATCAATTCAGAAGGATGATATGAATTATATTTTTTTTTTGAATTATGTATCATTTTATATTCTTAATTTAAAATAGTTATCGTGTATATATATTCTTGTTTTCAAAATTTATTAAATAGTTTTGAATTTTTGTTTTGAATATTTTATTTTCACCAAAGTAATAAAGTGAGGCCCCAGATTTGATTATCTAGGGTTGGGGTCACTACAGTTGTTACTAGAGTAAGTCTAGTATAAACCATGAATATTGTATTTTAGAAAACATATATTTGAAAACATAAAACTATGATATAATTTAGGGATTTATATAGAAGAACATCCCATATAAACCATTTTTATGACTATGATATCATATACAGATGAATTTTTTGTTTTTTTATGTATATCACTAATTTTTCGAGTATAAATTATCTTTCAAAATGATGGGATATAATCTAAAATATGTATTGATTTTTAAATGGAACATATATTATTGAATGTTATCCTCAAAAAAACAAATGAACCAACGAGTAATAATTATCGTGTCTTTTATGGGATTAATCATATATTTATATATTAAATTTTATCCCAAATGTTTCCATCATATCAGGACATGGTACCATATTCTAATAAGATAGTGATTGTGTAATATATATATATTGTGTATTCAAAGTTAAAATTTAGAAAAAGAGAAAACCTAGTTAAATGATGGATAAAGGGAAGAATAAAACACTGCTATTATGTAATGAACTATAATTTTATGGGAAGTTACTCAAATTAATCCTTATGAAATAGGGGAATATACCTCTAAATAAGCTAAGGGATCAAGAACAATATTAAGCTCTTGAAACAACCGAATAAGAATGATTAATATACTTGTGTATTTGGATCCATTTAATATTTTGTAAGAGTATTTTAGTGATGATATTTTCATAAAAATAATTATTAAATATATAAACATTAGGCTACAATAATATTTGTTAATTGATTTCAAACATGAATTTAATTGTACAATAAAAATAGATTCAGTATCATATTAATATTATAGAAAAAAATCGTTGAGGGAAATATAATGCTTAATATGTTCCTAATGATGAGATAAATATTTTTGGATAAAATGACCATTGATATGAATGAAGTAAAGTTGATACTGCTAACCTCCATGGAAGTTATTCTAATGATATTGATCATAATATTTTAGAAATGTTGACCTTTTATATAATGTATTTCGTTGATCCATGGATGCGGTTTTTGAGATTAATGTATTAATTTCTCTTATAGTGATTAATGTTCTTTCCATATTATTTTTTGGAAAATAGTTTGACATATGTAGAATGGATTTTCTCTATTTCATGGATCTTATGATCCATTGAAAGCAATTTTTTGACATCATGGTTAAATATATTCATGTTATGGATATCAATTTATTAGAGTGTGGAATGAATTAGAAATTGATTAAATTTTTTTTGTTGAAATTGATCATATGAATTAGAAATGTTTTTTTAGGTATATTTTCATTTATACATTGATCATAAATGATTTCACTAACCATATAAAAATAATCATAAAAAAGTGTTATCTTGTAAGAAATATCCATAACTTTTAATAGAATTTTACCCAATATTAATGGCCTCCTAATGTTAAATAAAATTTTGACAATTTTATAATATTTCTTTAAAAAGGTAATAGTAATATTTTAAAGAGTTATGTATATGTTATTTTAGATAATGTTTTGGTATTTTTGAGATGTTTCATTTCACGATTAATAGTGAAAAAATATGATTTGTAATTGTAAAATGAATTTTAATCTTGATATTTTAGAATCTTAAATTATGATTTAATTGTTTTTAAATATGAAATAGTGATATTATATATATACGTATCTAATATATTTCATTTGAATTATTTTTATATGGTATGTATACATAATAACATAGTAATCATTTGGACATTTTCACTTTAAAAACCTTTATTATTGTTCTGTCTGTGGGATTAATTTTAATATAATTTTGCCCACATATTTTATTTTAATTTAAAAAATAGATTATTTATTTGATTTAATTAAATTTTTTATATCTAATAAGTTCAAAATAATTTTTAACCACATATATTTGTAAAACCACATAAATTTAAATCAATTTATTAAGAGAAAAAAATGTTTATATTGGGTCTAAACATTAATCATAAGTATAAAATTAATTAAAAAATTTTACAAACCCCATTAGATGGATATATTTATACCATATGAAATATTTTATTGAACATGGGTTATTATTGGAGGTACATGTGTTAAGGAATTCCTCCCAATATTGTTTACGTTTTTTTATTTTCGATAATATCATCGCACTTACACTACATATGGGAAATCACTCACCTAACTTATTCAAACATCCCAATACATTTGGTTCATACAAATTCATCCAAAATAAATCCCTAAAATTCATCACCTAATACCTGAAGAATTATATTGGAATTAATGAAATCTAAATAATGAATTTATTTAAAACTAAGGATGATAGAATAAAAATACGTAATATATTCCTAAATTTTTTTATTTTATTTCCTTATCCACATCCCTCAATTATAATTAAATAATTAATATATTGTAACCTCCATATATTTTAAATAATTATATGATTCGGGTTTATGGTATGACCTATAACCACACACACATCTAACCAATGGGATATTCTATAATAGTATGTTTGTATGTATGACTACTACCTCACGAACCGATGTTATTTGTTCTTCAATCACCACCTTTCATGGTTTAAGATAATGGTATATTTAATTTTTATATATTATATATATGATATATATATTGTATTTGTACTTAGGGATTAATGATATAACAAATATTTTCATCATTTCTAATTTGTGGTAATACAATAATGTTTGTGCATAGGGCTGATTACCTCCACGCAAAGCGATGTTTTTCAATAACATGTTAAATTGATTTTTTTAAATACGGGTTAGTAAAATATGTGATATAAATAAATTATATAAGATATTAGTATTATAATGTACATATATATCACTTAATTTTCCTTCCATTAATTTAGCATAAAAATTTGTATTAGTGTTCAAGCGTATGTACGACCTACTGACCCCTATAATGGTGCATTTAATCACCTTATTATATGTTTAATATATTAATATAAAATAAATATATACTAAATAAATATTCTATTTAAATCATTATTTTCAGTCTTATTATTATTATATCAATATCTATGTATGAGGGAAATGGACAAAAAAATTTATAAATCAAATCGTCTTCTTTTCTACAATGTGCATAGTTCATGTAGAAATAGAGTGAAATTGTTGACGAAACATTACTTATGTTTGGATTGATACCCTAAATACCATGAAATGTTTTATTTCATGTCAACGAAGGGGATAGAAAGTAAAATGAATGTTCAAAAGTGAGGGGAAGAAAAGTTAAAAGGGGAGAAAAGATTCTCTTTCTTATATTCAAACATTTATTTGAGAGAATTTTGAAAAATTTCCAAAAAATAAATAGGGGTAGATTGTTGGGACCAATTTTTGTATAAGTTGAATTTGTTTTCAACTATTGTCTATAATGGTAAAAATTAATTGGGAACTCCGAGGCGAATATAGGTTAGTAGAAGTGAAGATTCCATGACAATTGTTATGGATTCATAATATTGGATTCCACGCCTGGGAAATTATACATGTTAAAAAATTCAGATGATTGATGCACTGATCTAATGTGTAATGAACTTGTGTCAAAGGTGACACATTATTTACGTTGTTGAATTATCATTCATTAGAGGATTATTGATTTTCTTTGGAACTGATAATCCAAAAAGAATGTAGATGATTGCTGGTTGAAGTTGATTAGAATATGAATAGAATAGTGGAAATGCATGGCTTGGTTTTTTTTTAAATATATCCATTAATTTTAGTGCATACTTATATTTCTACTAACTATTTTTATTGTATTAACATAAAAAATTTGGCTAGCCCAAGATCTAGCTATCTATCCTCAACTGAAGGCTAATATGGGAACAAAATCAATCACGCCCATGGGGAAGCCAGCCAGAGCATGCCCTCAATCCGTAGAGAGTGGGTACATAGCGTGACATATAGTGAGGGTTGAAGAATGCATAGGTAGGCTCATAGCACACCCAAAAAACATGGTATGAAGGGGTACTATGGGGAGGGGATTGGAATTCAGAGTAAATGGTGGAGCGCCTTAATACCTAAACCGTGCGTCACTCATTTCTCTATTTAGATGTGGGGAAAAAATATGGGTAATGTTCATCACTTATAAATGAAAGAGTGATACTTTAGATCAAACACATCTAAATATCATAATCAAATATCATGCACTCATCCATCCCATGCCGTGAAACCATAAAGGAGTACTATACAATCTCCCGCAGCTTTTGGTTTAAACTGTGTCGTCTTCATCATCTTCCACTGCACACCAATGCCGCTTCTACTCACCAGAGAAGATGACCTGATATCCATGTATGGACACATGATATTATATGTGTATCATGTTGGTCACTAGATCAAATCGATATCATTCATTCATTTGAATTTTCATTCATGCAACAAAATGTTTAATAACAAAGAAGGGTGATGGAAAAAAAGATGTTGAGGGACCTGTGGATTTGAGGGTGGATTTGAAAATAATTCATGCTTGAGATTCATGCATGTGTTACTGATATCATTCATGAGGAGAGTATCCTGTCTTTGAAATGGAAACATAGCGATGATATCAACATATCTTCACCTTCTAGTCTGAATATTTGAATGCACTAGAAATCATAAGCATTTAAACTGTGATCTCCATTGCATTTTACACAGATTTTGACCACAGAAGATGATTTTCCCTTGCCAATAAATGTAGAGGTGTGTTCCATGAAGTGGCTAATGCTCCAAATAATTCGAGAGATTATATTTTGGAAAACAAAGAACTCTGTGCTTTTATATTTTAATGGTCAAGTATAGGACATGTGATCCTTCTTCTATATGAAGAAGAGATCTCGCCAGTGTTTGACAAGTGATTATCACACTCAAACAACATCACGAAGTAGTTAAATTATTAAAAAAGGATGGTTCCCACAAACACATTATTTTTTCCAAACCATTGATGTGCTTAATGAAGTTCATGCCTCATGATTCAGTGATTGATCCTTAACCCCTCCCTATGATTTCTGAAGAGGCAGAATTGTTCATCCCTTGCACGAAGAAGAACAATTAACCTCTCAGGATCACTATGTGAATGATACCTCCCTCAGGTATGAACTATACATCCTATTGTTTTGTAGGGTTTCATTTTTGAAGGTAAGGATACTTAATGGTTAATATAAGAACATATAGTGCATGAACCCATGTACATTTCTAGAACAATGATTAAGACTTTGTATGTCAGTTCTGAAGAGGAAGAAGCCTACACAAGAGTCGTATGCACATGCATTGTAACATCCCTGGTAAATAAATAAATAATTCATTTTCATTTTTATTAATATTTTTAAATTAAATATGAATTTTACTTTAAAGGGGTTCTTATGTTCGATGGCGTAACCGACACACAAACATGGGTTTCTTTGAAATCTTTCATTGCATAATAATAATAAGATATAATTATTTTAAATAGTAGTTTACACGTAGCCACTTTATTGGAGGAAATGAACTGAACTGTCTACAATGTGATTCTACATGTTTTTTTAAATGTTTTTATATTTATCAAATAAAATTCAGCGGCTTAAATTTTAATAAAACTAATTTTAAGAATAATTTACCTTAAAAGGTTGACTTACCGCATTTTAATAGAGAACCCACATTAAATAAAGTTTTGGTCACTTTTATATGTTATATTTGACCATATATAATTATTATTTAGAATCACGACATTAAAATTTACTTTGGGTAAATTTTTAGTATTTTCTTGATAAAATTCATGTTTTATTGAAATGTGAAAAATGTTATATTTTAATTCAAAACAGCATTGTAATATAATTTATTTATATAGTAATATTATCATTTTAATTATCATTAATAAGTAATTAGATTATATTTTTCCCATTTAATATTATGTTGGTTATTAAAATTAATTTTACTTTGAAATAGGGCATAATAAAGTGTCAATATTTTGATAGTTATTATTTCTTAAAAACACGTCTTTTATATTGACAATGGGAGTTAATTTTAGATTAATTTCGGCCGCTTCTATTATTTGAAATTAGAAAAATGGATTCCATATTTGGAATCAGAAGGTTTAAATCATCTAAATAGGTATCTTTAATTTTTAGACATTATGAATATTTACTTTACTAAATATTTTATTTACCATGGTTAAAGGGAAAATCTGAAAAATAAAGTTAAACAAACATTACTATAATAAAATAAAATTACCCTAACAAGTTTCATTACCCTATTGGACAATAAAAATCATACCATGATCATCATTTGGTCGATTTTGGGACCTCATGGGGCCACTTGGGAGTGATAGTGACACTTTATTTTAATTAACTTATGTAAAGTCAAAATGACCAAAACAAATATCTTTTTGTAAATTAATTTATACGTGGGGTTATATATGTCATAGTTTAGACTATTAATATTCATTTGAAATATAAAAATATTTCCCACATCATGGTAATTTTTTTATATTATTTAGAAGTCATATATATTAAATTATTTATGACACAATAATGATGCATTATTTACCTCACTAATAAATGATTTATATAAATAAGATTATAAATATAAAAACAATATCCAAAACATATCCAATTATAATTGGATGATTTTATTAATACAATTAGTCATATTATATTCTACTTTAATTAGTTTAGGACGTTTAGAAACGGAATATTATTATATAATAAAATAATAATTTCACACATTCCTAAAGAGCCCTTCTTCCCCCTTATAAAAATCCATCAATTCTAAATTATTCCTCACACCTCTCAAGCCCCTTGGATCATCAAACCCCTGAAAAAATAATGTATTAAGATCCCTATATTCTACCTAGAATCCTTACCATAGTCAAAATACAATTAATGAAGTCCTTTTGATTCAACCAAAAGGGAGTTAGCCAACATAAATGTAACAGTTTCTTTTAACTTCTTTTCTTTTATTTTACTTCTCTAACCCATAAAATATTTTTATTCCAGTATTTTAAAATGAAAATAGTATCATAAATATATTATGATGTTTTTATGAGAAGTATTTGAACTAAAATTAAACACACCTCCATCTAATGGGAGAAGAAAATAATGTTTCTGTTGATGGCAAACTAACGCCTCACGAAATGATGATTGTTTGATTTTCTATTACTGCCTATCATGGTGGCCGTTAAGATAGAAATATATGTATATATGATATATATTATGTTTATGTTTTCTCTATTCTTATATTTCTTACATTTATATCCTACCTTTATGGTTTCCATAATAAGTAAATGGGATAATTTCATTTGAGGATGTGTGGACTACCACCCACTAAATGTGATATGGCTCATTAGTGACATATGTTTGATGTATAAAGGATAGAGTAAATGATATAATATAATATATTATACTGGAACTATAATATACCTATGTATCACTATGTTTTAATTTTATTAAAATACAAAATAGAAATGAAAGTAGCGTTCATGCGTACGTACAACTTACCGTCTCCATGAACGGTGCATTTCATTTCTTATATCCAAATTATATGTACTATTATAAATACATATATATATATATAATGGATATCTATGGTATATATGATATCTAAATAATTAATATCATTCTTGAGATAATAAACTATTGACTACATGGACAAATTTTAAATATAAGGTGCTCATTTTGGACTCAAGTACCAAATATTGACAAAACAACCATTATTAACCTAAATGATTGAATAATGTTTATAAAATGGTAATAAATTATATTAAAGGAATAATAAACCTGAAAATCGTTCTTCAAAATGTAGAAATTAAATTTATTTTATTATTCAATATATTAAAGGAAAAAACGGTCAAATCAGACACAAGGTAAGGGACTTTGTCTCAATATCATTTCATTGAGGCATATTTTTTTTATACACCACATTATTTTATAAGGTGTATAAACCTATTTGAATTTTACTTTTATTTAAAAGGAATATTTTCTATACAAAAAAGTTTACTAAACTAAAAAAAATAATGTTTCTTTTCATGTACTTGATGACAATGACCTTTCCGCCATTGTGAGTATTATTTGATCTTTGGATTCCATAACAAGAGATAATGTTTTTAAAAAGGAAAATAATTACCATATACTCTTTTACATATTTTGGTATTGAAAATGGTTTTGATAATAGATTTTTTATGTCAATATATTTAAATGATATATTTTGATTGTAATGTGGAGATGTTATTTTTCCTTTTTATTTTTTATGTGTTATGAGTATGTTATGGTTATTTGGAATTATTATGTATACGGGTGGTTATATGAAAAAACCATGGGTGGGTGAGCCCGAGATATCTCTCCAATGAATTTTGTAACATGACGGAGTTAAACATGAATGTTTCTCCTAAGAGATTTAGGTAATATACAGTGATGTGTATTGAAAATGTGACTCTTAATGTAGTTATGAAATCTACAACCTATGTATGTTATGGATGCCACAATTTACCTTTATGATTTGTGATTACTATGTGTTATTCATAAATCTTATGTTTTCATAAGGTATGTAAAAGAGTTTATGTTTTGTATATTGATAGACTAATTATTTATTTCTTTATTTTATAACCATTATTGATCTTTTTATGCTCATCCCATTTTTTGAAATGTTTTTCAAATGACTTAAAGATGAACAGGGCCAAGGATGTGATCAAGGAAAAGCCTTGTTGTCTAAAATGTGGAACTAGATATGAAACTTTTTTTTCAAAGAGTTTTCATTTTTGAAAAAAAAATGGAAATTAAGTAAAAGTGCCTACTTTGTATTTGTGAGATGTAATGTAATAGTTATGGCATAATTCTCTAAAAATCTAAACCAAAAAATAACATCAATTTGAATTATTAAAATAATTCAAGAATACAATGTTTATGGACAGGTCATTATAGTTGCTATCAGAGGTCGGTTTAGACAACATTAAGAGTTATGATATAGTTAAATTAATATCCACAAATTAATTTATCTTAATATTGGAATGATATAGCATTTACATATTACCATGTTGCTTCACCTAAGATATTTATGTTTTCAGAATGGTTTTCCACAAAGGCAACAGGGCAGCGATGTTGGGAAGATATCAAGAGGAAGACAACCTTCCAAATCAGAAACCTAAGATGGTCGGAATTGGAACTGAAAAATTTGTTGTAGTGATGGCACAATTGACTCAGGATATAAATGGCGGGTTTATCCATGAACAATATCAGCCAGATCAACCACAGAGGAACATGTAAGTAGTGTAAAATTTCATGAGGCAACATCCCCCATCATTCCGAGGATCATATGACCCTGTGCTATTAGATGGATGGATTAAAGAACTGGAGAAATCTTTTTATGTCATGGGGTGTTTAGAACATCAAAATGTTAGACTTTTTGTTTAACATTTTGAAGGTGAAGCTGATTAGTGGTGGTCAATTGTGAAAAATATCAGGCATAGTGAGTAGATTGATAATGTTGATTGGGATGAATTCAAATGTATGTTTTTTTGATAAATACTTTCCTAAGGTGGTTCATTTTGTTATGGAAAAACAATTTCGGTAATTGAGGCAGGAGGATGACTCAATGGATACTTATGAAGAAAATTTCACTTGACTAGCAAGGTATGCTCCAAATTTCATTCTAGATCTTGATAGTAAAATCAACCATTTTTACTAAGGATTGAAGCCATTATATTGAATGGAATTAGCTTTCTGTGAGTTCAATAGTTATGAAAAATTTTCTGATGTCCGAAGAAGGTGGAAATGGAGTTTTCCAATATTCATGTGTTCTTTGAAAAACAATAGAATAATAATTCAAGGTGATAGTCAAAGGGGATAAAGTCTTCAATAAATTTTGATGGTAAGAAACTTAAGTTTTCAGTTTGTAAAAATTGTGGAAAAAAACATGATGGGGATTATCTTTGGAATTCTTGTAAGTGCTACTGATGTGGTAAAATGGGACATAAGTCTCGTAATTGCATAAAAAAAGATCAAGTTAATGGTAATACAAATTCCGATTTAAAATCTGTAAAAAAAAATTAAGTGCAATGAAATGGGTCACTGTGAACATGAGTGTCCGACGAATTACTCAACTGAGGGAAAGCATCCATAATACAAGTGGAAAGGGATTGTGAAATACCTTGAAACTACTTCATCAGATGTTATGCCATCAAATGAAGTACTCTCAGGTTATTACCGGTGGTTTTTTGAAAATTTTACATGGTTATATAGTCTAATGACTATGTTAACTCGAAATATAGTTATGTTCAATTGGACAAAAGAATGTGATGATTGTTTTCTAAAATTAATAATTATATTGGTGAATGCTCCAATTTTGGAACTACCTTAGAGAAATGGCGAGTTTTTTATTTATAGCGATGCTTAGATGAAAGGACTTGGCTTCATCATTATGCAGAATGATTAGGTGATTTCTTATGCTTCACGTTAGTTGAATACTCTTGTGTTAAATTATCCAACACTCGATTTGGAACTAGCTACTATTGTTTTTTGCTTTATAATTTTGGAGGTATCATTTTTATGGAGT
Organism: Viscum album; assembly: GCA_963277665.1. Lineage (NCBI taxonomy): Eukaryota > Viridiplantae > Streptophyta > Magnoliopsida > Santalales > Viscaceae > Viscum > Viscum album. The sequence goes on along the minus strand of OY728129.1, from coordinate 605,195,996 downwards.
AACATGTTAAATATATACTAAATAGAAAAGTTTGAAGTATATATTCACTCTGAAAGAATTAAACATGAGATAGAGGAGATGGTTGGAATTAATCAAGGATTATTATTGCATGATCCATTACCATCTGGGAAAAGAAACTAAAGTAGATGATGCTTTGAGTCGAAAAACTAATGCTTCATTAACCGTGTTATGTTTGGAATGATATCCTTTGATTTTTGATTTGATGAGGTTTGGTATAGAAGTTGTTGGTGTAGGGAATTATTTTTTTTTGGTTTCAGGTGTCAACAAAATCATCTCTATCAGATAGAAATAAGAAAGAATAGAAGGAATACAGTGAGTTACAGAAAAAGGTAAAGTTAGTTCAGAAGGTTATGTTGCCTTATTTTAAGGTTGATAATGATTGTGTTTTGAGGTTAGGGAAAATATTATGTGAGCCTTGTGATTCACAATTAAAGAATGAGTTGTTATATGAAGCTCATAGTTCCCCGCTTTCAGTTCATCCTGGCAGTAATTTGTTTTATAGAGTTATACAAGATTATTACTAGTTGTACAGAATGAAAAGAGATATTACTTATATTATTGTGAAGTGTTTGACTTGTCAGTAGGTTAAATTAGAGTGGCAGTAACTGAATTGGATTATTCAGTCTTTACCAGTGCTAGAGTGGAAATGGGAAAATATATCCATGGACTTGGTTATGGGATTACTGAAGACATCACGAGTTAATAATGCAATATTGGTTATTGTTGATTGATTGACTAAATATTCTCATTTCCTTCCTATTCGAGACTCTTTGTCTCTAGATCAACTTTCTCTGTGGTATGTTAAAGAGATAGTTAGGTTCCATGGAGTTCCCATCTTCCTTGTATATGATCTTGATCCCAAGTTTATTTCTAACTTTTGGAAAGGCCTTTAGAAGTCGGTGGGTACTGAATTAAATTTTAGTATAGATTTTCATCCACTATAAAATGGCCATCCAGAATGAAAAATTTGGTTCTTAGAGGATATGCTACGTTCTTTTTTGTTGGATTACCAGGGAATTTGGGACCAACATCTTTCATCAGTTGAATTTTCTTATAATAATAGGTCTCATTCCAGTATACAAAGGGATCTATTTGAGGCGTTATATAGAAAGAGTTGTCGATTTATAGCTTTTTTGGGATGAAGTTGGTGAAAGGAAGTTGATGGGACCTGAATTGGTAGGAGGGATGGAAAAAAGGTTCATTTTATTCAGAAGATCATGAGAATATCATAGATTAATAAGAAATTTTATGCAGATAACTGGATGAAGGATCTCTCTTTTGAGGTATGTGATCACATCTTTCTAAAAGTTTTTCTATGGAATAGTGTGATGCATTTTGGTAAAAAGGGAAAGTTGAGTCTGTGGTTCATTGGACCTTATGAAATCCTAGATAAAATTTGATCAGTTTTGTACAAAGTGTATTTAACATCATGTTTATCCTAGGTACACAATTTTTATCATGTTTTGATATTGAGAATGTATATTCCAGATCAATCTCATGTTTGGAGCCTAGAGGTAGTTCAGTTGGAATAGAGTCACTATTTTACGGAACTACCAATCAAGATTCGTGACCATAGAGAGAAAGTGTTGCTAAATAAGGTAATTCACCAGGTAATGGTTTTTTGAAAATACTATATGGTTGAAGAGGCAATGTGCGAATCTAAAAATGCAATGAGGGATATATACCCCCAATTATTTGATATGTGAATAAAATTGTGAGGATATAATTTCTAAAAGGAGGGAAGGCTATTACATCCTAGGTAAATAAAGAAATAATACATTTTATTTTTTATTAATATATATAAATTAAAAATTAATTTTACTTTAAAGGGGTTTCTATGTTCGTTGTCGTACTCGATACGCAACAACGAGTTTCTTTGAAATCTTATGTTGCATAATAAAATATAATATTATTATTTTAAATGGTAGTTAACACCTAGCCATTATATTGGAATAAATGAACTAAACTAACTAAAATATGATTATACATGTTTGTTTAATGTTTTTACATTTATCCAATTAAATTTAGAGGCTAAAAATGTTAATGAATCTAATTTTAAGCACAATTTAATTTAAAAGCATGATTTAACACATTTTAATGGAGAACCCTATTTAAATGTTGTTTTGGTCAATTTTATATGTTATAATTGACCAAATAAAATTCTTCTTTAGAATAGGGACATCACAATTTACTTTGGGTAAATTTCTAGTATTTTTCAGATAAAATTCAATTTTCAATGAAAAGTGAAAAAATGTAGTATTTTAATTCAAAATTTCCTTTTAATCTAATTTATTTATATGGTTAGATTATCTATTTAATTGGGTTTAAAGAGTAATTACATTATATTTTTACAATTTATTCTAATTTTGGTTATTGGAATTAGTTTCGCTGTCAAATTGGACATAAACAAGTGTCAATCTTTTGATAGTTATTATTTCTTAAAAACACCCCTTTTATTTTGACAGCAGGAATTAATTTTAAATTAATTTTTTTCACTTCTGTGATTTGAATTTAGAAAAATTGGTTCCATATTTTGAATCAGGAGGTATAAATTGTGTAAATAAGTAACTATAATTTTTACGCATTATGAATATTTACTTAAGTAAATATTTTATTTACCATGGTTAAAGGGTAAATATGGTAAATAAGGTTAAATAAATATTACTATAATAACATAAAATTACCCTAACATGTGTCATAATACAGTTGGTTGATACATATTCGACCATTATCATCCTGGGGTCAATTTAGGGACCCCATGGGGCCACATGGGAGTGACAATGACACCTTATTTTAATTAATATAAATTTGAGGCAAAATGACAGAAACAAATATCTTTTTGTTAATTAATTTTTATAATGAGTTATATAAGTAATATTTTAGACTATAAATATTCATTTGAAATATACAAATATTTCCTATATCAAGTAATTTGTTTTTTAATTTGTAGACATCAAATAAATTAAATTATTTGTGACACAATAATGATTCAGTATTTAACTAATTAATAAATTATTTAGATAAATAAGATTATAAATATTAAAACAATATACAAACATGTCCAATTATTAGTGGAAGATTTTATTTCGACCAGTAGTCATCTTATCTTTGACTATAACTAGTTTCAGACCTTTATAAACCAAAAATCATTATATTATAAAATAATATTTTCACATATTCCAAAAGATCCCCTCCTCCCCATTATAAAAATCCCTCACTTATAACACATTCCTCACACCTCTAAAGCCCCTTGGATCATCCAAAACCTACTCAAATATTCTCTCAAGATATTTTTCTTCCATTTATATTCCTTACCTTAGGAAAAATACACTTTAAGAAGAAAGTTTTATTCAAACCCAACGGAGTTACCCAAATTAAAGGTAACAGTTTATCTTAACATCTTTTATTTTATTTTACTTCTCCAACCCATAAAATCTTTTTATTCATTTCATTTATAAAAAAACAAGTATAATAAATATACGAGGATGTTTTTATGAGATTTATTTGAACCACACTTATACACACCTCTATCTAATGGATGAAGAACATACTATTCTTGTGGATGGAAAACTAACACCTCACAAAATGATCATTGTTTGATTATCTATTACCACCGCTCATGGTGGCCATTAAGATGTAAATATATTTATATTTCATATATATTATTTCTATGTTTTCCTTATTATTCTGTGTTTTAAATTTTAGACTACCTTTATGGCTTTGATAATGGGTAAACGTGATAATTTCATTTGAGGAAGTGCAGACTACCACCCTCTCAAAGTGATATGACTCATTAATTCCATATGTGGGACGTATAAAGGATGGGGTTAATGATATTATATATGATATTATACTGTAATTATAATATACATATGTATAATTATGTTTTCATTCCATTAAAATATGAAATAAAAATTAAATTTGTGTTCATGCGTATGTTCAGCTTACCGTCTCCATGAACGGTTCATTGCATTTCTTATCGCCAAATGATATGTACTATTACAAATAAATATATATACTAAATATATAAAATATATTTGATATCTAAATAATGAATATAATTTTTTAGATAATGGAATTTTGACCACATGAACAACTTGTAAATATAAGGTGTTCGTTTTTTACTAAAGTACAAAATATCGACAAAATGACCATTATTATGTTAAATGATTTTATAATGTTCATAACATGGTAATAAGTGATATAAAAGGAATAATAAACTTGAAAAACATTCTTATGTAAGTAGAAATTAACATTAGTTTAATATTTAAGAGATTAATGGACAAATGGGTAAAGTCGGACACGAGGTAAGGGACATTGTCTAAATCTCCTTTCCTTGAGGTATATTTTGTTTTATACACAACTATCTTTTATACAGTGTATAAAACCATTTTAATTTTACTTTTATTCAAAAGGATTCCTTTCTGTACTATGTGTTTTCCTAAACTACCAAAAATAATGTTTCTTTAAACATACGCAGTGACAATGACCTTTCCACCACTGTGAGTATTTTTTGATCTTTGGCTTCCTCAATAAATTGTATGGTTTTTAAAGACGAAAATAAATACCATATACTCTTTTACATATTTTTGTATTGAAAATGGTTTTGATAATGGATTTATATTGTTAATATAATTAAATTTTATATTGTGATTGAAATATGGAGATGTTATTTTTCTTTTATATTCATTTTTTGTGTTATAAATATGTTATGGTTCCTTGGAATTATTACATATATGGGTGGTTATGTGATAAACCTAGTGTGGGTGAGCCTGAGATTTCTCTCCAATGCTTTGGGTAACATGACAGAGGTAAATGTGAATTTTTATCCTAAGATATTTAGGGAATATACTATGATGGGTATTCCAAATGCAACTCCTTATGTAGATATGAAAGCTACAATGTCAGTATTTTTTGGATGCCACAAGTTACCTTTATGATTTGGGATTACTATGTGTTATTCCTAGATCTTATATTTTTATGAGTTATGTAAAATATTTTATGTTTTTTATGTATTGATGAAATAATTATTTCTTAATTTATTTTATAACCCTTTATGAGATTTTTTTTCTCATCCCATGTTTTGAAATGTTTTTCACAGGACATAAATATGAATAGGGTCAAGGATGTGATCAAGGAAAAATCATGCAATTTAAAATGTGGAACTAGACATGACCCTTTTTTCAAAGAGTTTTTATTTTGTGAAAAAATAGAAACTGAGTAGAAGTGTCTACATTGTATCTTTGAGATGTAATGTAATATATATGACCTAATTCCCTTAAAATCTAAACTTTAAAGGATCCTCATTGTGAATTATTAACATAATCCAAGAATGTACAATGTTTAAGGCTGGGTCCTTATATTCATGCACATATGTGCCTTTCTAAAAGGAACATTAGTACATAGGTGTGAAAAAAAAGTTGGAAAGTTCCTTCACCACTTCGGGTTTGATAAAAAAATATATAATATATAAAGAAACACACAAAAAAAATTCAAGAGAAGAAGATAAGGAAGGAAGAGAAATAATAGAGAAGGGGTCATGTGTGTTCTCAAAGTATCATACCAATTGGGGGTTTTCAAAGAAGGAAGAAGAGGAGAGTACTTGATTGCTTTAAAGAAGACGAACACATAAATGAATATAATTAAATTACTCAAAACAACGATGTGCATGTGTGTATAGAATAATAATTTTTGAAGAATGGTTCAACCTAAATTCCATATGAAAGACCACATGAATTAATGAAAAATAGAGATAAGAATAAACATTAATGATGAAAAGTGAGATGATCCATAGGGTTTGAATAATCACATTAGTATAGGTGATTTTATCTAAATAAATAAGACTATTAGTAAAGTTTGTTGTTACACTAAGTAGAAGAAAGAATAAGAACAACAGAAGTCAGTTTTACACTATAGTAGAATAAAAACAATGAAGAGAATTACTTTCCTACTATATTGCAAATAATCTAGGGAATATAAATAAAAAAGATCAAGAGAATAAACTACCTTTGGACGAAGGGAAAAGGCTAACCTAGATGGAATTATATAGAACCAAAATGTGTAAGGTAATATCTTACATGTTGCAATTTGGAAGTGGATTATTTACATTCCCCTTACGAGTGTTGGGATTCACAGTGGGATGATATTATCTCCTTCTGTCATTCAAGTGTATGGATCCAAACTAACATGAATATTTTTTTTCCTAGCCAACCACTATAATTACAATCACATTGTATTGTATAATCCATGTATTGGTCATCACTACACATGGTAATGGCTATCTAATAACATTGAGTATTGATCCTTGTAAAATATTGTGTTCATGTTTTTATTACTTTCTATTATTGCAAATGACAAGGAAAATAGAATATGATAATAAAAATCAAAAAATATCCAGACTTACATGTATAATAAATTTGAATTGTTTTAAAAATTCACCAACACTGAATCACCCCCATTTAGAGTTAGGTATATCTAAAACTGGTCCACTCACAAAATTGGCACATTAAAAGTGGCATGATATAAATTCATATTTATTTGGATCCCTGAAATATGTTTCAATTGTATTTTATTAATAAAATTACCATCATTAGATTTAGTAAATGAATAGGGATTGTACTGTAAAATGATTTATTAAGGTAAATGAAATCATGTATTGAATGTTACAATGAAAATTTATTCTATAGCCAATTGATCTTTCTATAAAAACCTTGGTTGATAGACAAAGATTCCTTAATATGTTCCAAATGGTGATATTATAGTGTAAATTGGATACTATTAATTGCATTTTAAATGATTCAAAAGTGTTGGATAACAATATTTTAAAAAGGATAACCATTTATGAAATAGTATAATTTGATATTTTTTTGTTTAATAGATTAATGTTTTCATCACATTATAATGATTTATACGCAATCCATAATGGGGTTGGAAAAAATTTTGACACCATCAACATGAATTTCAACTATTTTATGGATCTTATGATTTTTTAAATGGGATTAATTATTCTTCAGACACAAAAATATCAATTTTTTTGGATATTTGTTTCATGAGGTAAGGGGTGAATTGGAAAATAATGAAAGAATAATAAAATTATGGAAATTTACTTATGAATTAGAAGCATGTCAAGTAATTATAAGTTTTAAACATTCTTATATATGAAATCAATTCATAAACCATAAAAACATGATCTTAAAAAATGTTATCATATAACTATCATTCTCGATAATATCAGTGAAAATATTTACACCAACATGGTTTATAGTTTTATGGTAATTAATCATCTTTAGATATTCCACCTTATTGTGATCAATTTTCTATATCACACTCAATAAATAGTTTTGTGATTGTTTTCTCCACCATGTTGATCTTTTAATTTCACCACTAGGTTCTCTAATCTGGAATCTTGGTTATGTGGTAAATTTTATTGACTTTTGTACCTTTCCTTATGAATTTTTAAGTGGATTTTTTAGAACTTTTTTCACATGGTTTTTTGAATAGTTATATATATATAACCCTAGATTTATAGGATCAAATATCAATTGCAATGATGTAATTATTTTTGTTGGGGAGATTGTTACACCCCCAAATTTCTAAATATGGACCTGATATTCAATAGTATGTATGAAAAAAAATAACACAATTAGTAAGGAATATAAAATTACAATACATATGATATATCTAACTTATTAAATAAATTCAATAAATTTCTATGAATGTAATACTATGTCACCTTGTGTTACACACAATAATGAGTTTACCGAATGACAACATAGTAATAATATATAAAATTAAAATTAAAAATATATCATATCCATTAAATTTAATATTATAAGTAATTTTATAAAATTTATTTTAATATATTGTACCATATTATGGTTAGCAATTATTTATAAATGATTTTAAAAACTAACCGAGTAAAAAGTAAATATTATTAAAAAATATATTTTTGTGGGATAAAATATTTTTTACATAATAAATTAAATCGATTACTATTATTGAATAATATTAATTTATTTTATATATTGTAGTTTCAAAAAATACATTCATCTAAAAGATTTTTTAGGCATAATATAATAACAAATCATATTTTGTGCATAAAATGATTTATTTTCTAAAATGCAGTTTTGACGCTTTTTAAAGGGGATTAATTTTTCAAAAAAAAACATTACAATTTTTTAAATATTTTAGTTAAAGATAAATATCATTTTCGAAATAATATTTTTAAAATTCTCTTATTATTTTTTTATTTATATGAGAAGCATCTTTTTTTATTAATAGTGAATAATTCTGAATTTCAATTGAAAAAAAAATCATCATAATAATTTATAATGTTAAATTCTATTTTTAATTGGTTTTAATGTCAAAATAGTTTAATTATTTGTAATGTAATCTAATTTATCTAATTGGATCCATTTTTTACATTGATTTTTGATATAAAATCTTAGTAAAATTATAAAAAAATTCATATTAAAACCTCTTATTACCATTCCATCTACGAGGTAAATTTTAAATTAATTGTGGTCACATATGAGATTAAACATTAAGAAAATAAATTAAATATTTTTAATTAGAATAAATTATAATTACAATGAGGTTACTATTTATTTTTTACAAAAAGTATTAGTGAAACTATTTAAAACTATTTAAATTGGTTAAGAGGGAAATGATTTTATCAACGGACTATCATTTATACTTAAGGGTAAAATTATCTAAAAATATGCCAAACATACATTTATAGACATATTTTGACCAGATAACATCTTGGATAAAACATGGATATATATTGGAGGTACATGTGGTAAGGGAGACCTTCCAATAATGTTTAATGTTTTTTATCCGCATGAATACCACTCCTCCTGAACTATAATAGGGCTCTCACTCACCTCACATATTAACACATCCAATGACATTTAAAACGTAAAAAATATAACAAATCACTCCCTAACGTCCCTCCCCTCATCCTAGAATCCATAAATTGGGAATATATTGATACTAGGAAGGAATTAGTACATACCTATGAAGGTTAACCTTAGAAGATGTAATGTTTTTCAAAATGAGTGTTTATTTTATTCCCATATCCACAATCATGAATTAATGTTGTCTTAAGATTGTTTAACAAAATAATTTTTTTCAATATATCGACATTCCTTCCTCTTATGGTAATTTATACAAAACACAAACTTCCATCAAATGCAATATACATTCATTGTTCATGTATTTGGAAGACAACTGCATCACACACTAATGTCATTCGTTCTTCCATTACCACCATTCATGGTTGGTAATAATGATGTATTAATAGTATTTATATGATATATATGATATTTAAAATTTATTTTTTATTTTGGTGTTATTACATATCTCATGCCTTCATGATTTTCATTATATAGTATTATGATGATGTCATTTGTGTGTACCCTGGACTACTTCCTCTTAATGTGATGTCATTCATTAACCTATTACATAAAATTTATTAAGGAAGGGTTGAAAAAATATGTGATATGTAAAACATAGTTATGTTACAGGAATTATAATATAAATATATATCACTTAATATTATTTCTTTTCTTATGAAATAAAAATGGAAGAAGTATTCATTCATAGGTATAACCTACAATATCCATGAATAATGAATTTCATATCCTATCAATAAATATTATGTATGACTCAAAAAACAAACAAAAAACTAAATTTTACACTAAATTCATGGGTTGATTTATGGAAATTATTATATAATGATATATGTAATAGGAATAAAAAAACAGCACAAAACAAATTTAAAAAACAAGGCAATCAACACCCAAAACAATTAAAAATATGAATAAATGTTAACAAATGGCTGATAATATGTTATAAAATAATCATATATTATATTATTAATAAAAATAATTACCTATTATAAGATAATAAAATTCATAAACCGATTATATTGGTGTTTATGTGCTGTTCAACCAAATGGAATCTTAAGGAAATAGATTTCGCCTCAATATACATTCCAATGAAACTTATTTGTTATTATACACCAATTAACTTTTATGTGGTGAATATACTACCCTTTTGAAATTAAATTGCATGATTAATTACTCCGTTATGTTATATAATGTTTCAATTTGAATTATTTCATCTAAGGGGATATGATTTGAAAATTAAAAAATATTATAAATTATTTTCAAACCTCACTTTTTTTTGTGATTGTTAACTTTATCATACAAAATCACTTTATTGTAGTCATTTTTCATTGGATATTTCATTTTTATTATATATCCATATTTTTTGGTAATGGATATCAGTATTTCATAAACATTTTAGAACTTTTACATATGGTGTTTACTTTTAATGTTATTTCGATTAAGTGGGGGAAATATAGATAAAACTATATCCTTTACTCAATTCAGATATTTGAATAGGAACAATATTTATGAATCAAAACGAAAATTTAATACATGAAGAAGTATATGGATTGGTATTACATGGTCTGGGGACTATTTAGAGTAATCCCATTAATGCATCAGTAGCAACATTATATTATTATTTTTTGCAAATCAGAAGGGTTTCTACATGATAGGTTTCAAACCGTCCTGTTACAGTTCGTGATTGTAAAGGTACCATGAACTTGGGAAACATAGAGTCAATAATAAGTTAATTATATCACTATTAATTCAGTTATTATTAGTATCCTTTATATTTTTTCAATGAAATTATTTATGGATATATTTCATAATCAATTATTTTATTAAATGAAATGTGTCTTATTAACCTATCTTTCCATGTTCAATATGAATATTGATTAATGATACTTCCATTATAATTAATCCTTAATAATAATTTAAGCCTGACATTATTTTGTTTCTTTCCAAAAGTTATAAAATTGAATACTTTAAATGAGTTCCCATGTGTGCTATGAATTGTTTTCTGTAATGATTTATTTTCCTTTCCCTAATACAAATATAAAATGGGTATCATATATGTAATCGGTTTTTAAAAAAATCTAAAATACATTGTCCTTTGGGATTTTAATTTGAATATATGCCAATTTACTAACATAAGGAACTAGATTTATGAAATATGTTTTCATTTTGTGACAGTTTATACATGTGTAAATGATATACAATTAATAATTTAGTTTTTACTATTTATATATACAAACATAATGGCTACATTACAACGATATACAACATTACGGTTCATTAAGGCTTAGGGTTTCATATAAAAAACCTATCTAAAAGATAAAATTTATTTAATAATAAATATATCAAAATGTCTTAGAGTGGTATATTCTTCCCAGCATAGGAAAATTACATCCTCATAATTTCAACATGATGTTTGTAATTGAGGATATATATTTTGAAAATACCATTTTTAAAAACCAAAAATCATAAAATGGGTAATGAAGCCAATTCATTATTAGAGAGTGAGAGGGAATATTTATAGAATTAAGGGGTAACACATAACTTGGCCTCCATGTAAGAAAAAAAGGGTGTTTTGAAGATATGGACATTATAGAAATACAAATATTTATAGATTGTGATAGGGATCGTTGATCACAAGAAAGTTATTGATCAATTTATTATTAACAACAAACAATAAAAATGTATTTTCTGATTTAAATGATTTTTTATACAAATATATATTAAATAGGATAAAATTTCTATGTCATGATAATTTAAATAAATATGTGTAATTATTTTACTCTGTATTTGCATAAGGAGATATTTTTACTAGATATGTTTTTATTTAATGAGTATAGTATCATCATTTATTTATAGTTCGACCAATTTCTTCACTTTTTCATAATCCATGAAATGGGAATTGAAAGTTAATATTTATTCATGAATCACTGAAATTAAATTTTAATGGATCATAATATTCATAAAAGAGTGACATGTCTTTCTGTATATTTGAAATTTTTTTCTGAAACCAATTTGGATGGTAAAAGTTATTAATCTTTAAAAATCATGAGTGACACTACTCATTCACCATTAAGATAAATTCATCATATATTATATGTGAAAATAATGAAATATTAATATATGCATCACATAATGAAGTGGTAGGTGTTAAACACTTATCATCCCTCAATTGTGCGTTTACGCCTTGTGTCCTTTGTCGGATTCAATGGGTTATACCCTTATATGTGGTTCATTAATTTTCTAAATAAATATTAATATAATTTCTATAACGTTCCAAAATTGTGAATAACCATAGTTACAATAAACAAAAGATTATATAGACAATAATGGTAACTAATATCATTTATCTTTTGTCCAAAAAAATTAAACAAATTCACTCATATTATTTCTTTATTGATAAATCGAATTGGTTGTATTAAATTAATCTTCTTCCAAAAATATCATTAATCATTTAATATTGATTGAAAATAAATTTTCATAATTGGTGTTTAAGAATATAAACATACGATAAAGCTTAAACTCTGAAACCCATGATGATATCCATACCACTTATATTAATAAAGACGTATATAATTCTAAAATATAACATAATTCTTATCTATTTCATAAGATTTATAAACAAAACACCATTTATAAAAATATTTCTTCAATTTAATTATTAAATACTAATTCATAAATACTTTAAAAATTTTATTTCAAAATAGTTCACAAAATATTTTAGGGGTTAACATGATAATTAGGAATTGACTAGATAGTTCCAAGGTTACCCAAATTTAGTTAAATGTATAGAAAATGAGTCCCTATAATGGAATTTATTTTCTTCTACTAAACTATTAATTTTTCCTTAAAATATTTTTATTTACTACCTTCACTTTCATACATAAAACATTTTTATATTCCATTGATACAAATTATTGTGTTCCTATTCTCACAGTTTAATGTGAAGAAAATGAAACATTATTTCCTCTACTGTCTCCACTACTCATGATTTTAGAACAATCTATCATTCCTTTGTTATTGAGTCTGATATTTCATTATGGAATAGGTTATAATTAACATTTTAGGATAACTAATTAGGTATATTGTTTTATCTTTCACTTCATTGATCATAAATTTTTTTCCCATTATGACTACATTTTATTTCATATTAAATGTTAACATGACTCATTCAAGATCCATCCATTGACTTAAACAAAATATAAAATTTTAGATAAAAATAATCATAGTGCAAAAACCATTTAATCATTTATATAATGTCTATATCATGAAACCATTTTTCGATATAATAAACAATTGTGTTAACCTAGGTCATTAATTTTCATTATCTATTCAGATCATTCATCATTGATCTTAAGGAAAATGTGAATTATCCAAATCATATCCCAATAAATATTCTATCATGGATCACAATATTGACTGTTTTTTGTGTTATATGTATCCTTGATTTGAACATTATGTGCCTTTTTTAGATTTATTACTATTAGGTACATCTATTGAAGACCCACATCCACATATAGTATCATGATATAGATGTTTTTCCACAAAAAATTTAAAAAAATACCTTACATTAAAATAATGATGTTTTTAACTTATAATCAATGTATATCAGTAGTTATTATATGTAAAATATGGTTTAAAAAATCTAGTTCCTAGGGATTTTATTAGAATTCCTCTGAAACCAACATTAATAACACCGACCATGGTAACTTGAAATTTTTATCTACCTTATTACATTTTCATAAGATACACTTTATCGAATCCATATGTACTAAATAGATTAGTAGTCCTAGTGAATAAGATAAATAAATGATTCTAATGTTACATTTGAATAAAAATTTACATCATATTTATTTCATTAATATCATTTTACACTTGTGTATCAATTAATATCATTCATTATACACTATTGGATTACTTAGAAATTAAACCAAAATATGTGTGAGCTGAAATGATTATTATGGTCTATATATTATAGAAGTTATCATGAATCAATAATAACAATCATCGTGGATTAGATAATAATATAACACACATCCAATTTAAATTTTCTTACACTCATGATTAGATCATGAAAACCCAACAAGTCATGGTTAATAACTTAAAAAATGTTTTATTTAATCAATAACTTAATTATTATGAATATATAATTAATTATCAATATATAATGGAAATTAATTGAACAAATTTTGTTTTTAAATAATTTTACTATCATGTTTAGATAAATAATTATCAATATGGGAGGATATATAATTAAAAAACAACTCATTAAAAAAAATTATTACTATTAACAAATAAAATATAATCAACATGACAATGAAAATAATTGAATAAACATTCCAATTAAATAATATTACTATGATTAATAGATAAGGCATAATCAGTATAGAAATATAAATTAATGAAAATACTCTAAGTTCAATATATAAATTGGGATTTGAAATTCATCCAATAATTATATCGATGGAAAAATATCAGGTATTATGATAACTCAAATATTAATTATATAAATTTTAAATTATGTAATAGAATATTGTGAGAAAAAATAATTCCTCTACTATCATGAGAATTCACAGGACAATTTATAACTAATGGGTAGGTGTACTTCAGAAACCCAATTAACTAAGACTAGATAACTAAATAATCCCATGAGACAAATGATGCATCTAGGAGCTATCAATATCCAGCCTCCCCCAATAATTATGTCCCTATCATTCCTTATATTTCAAATAATAAATTTAATTCATGAAAAATTTTCCTTATCATGATACATCCACATTGAAAAAATGATACAAATTTATCAATATTTATAAATTCAATAAAATAACATTATATATAAAATAGAAAATGTATAAGTTATATATAGATTATATAATTAGAATATTACTAACAAATATTCTGGATATTTGATAATAATTTAATATATAATTACCAAATAAAATTAAACATTTCGAGGGAATTTTAATGCAAAAATTGAGTGAATAAGATTAAGGTAAATAAATTACATGGTAAAAATGTTCATAAACATCCCATATTAATAATAAGGACGGTATAAAAACAATATATATCATGTAGAGTATAAGTAAAAAATAATTTTAATTGATGAATTTAAATAACATAAATTATTATCAAAAACATTCATTTGGTAAATATACATTCAATTTTAAAAACCACCTATTCAAACTAGAAAAATAAAAAACAGTTTAAAAATACATTTATTTTAAAATAACATAAGATAATTTTACAAAAATATGTAAATCATTTAGTTTTTATGATTATGAGAAATTGAGTACATGTTGTATAAGTGAAAAAAAATATTCCTTTAAATGTTTTGTTAAAAACCAAATAGGAATTGTTTGAAAAATGAAATGATGATTCCATTAAAAAATAAAATTTAAATATAGGAAGAATTTTATTTTATAAATAATTTTGAGACTGTTGAAATATTTTTTGAAAACCTTATTGGAAAACATTAATTTGGATGAAACAAAATTCTAGGAAAGATATGGAAATAATATTATATTTTATTCAAAAAAAATATCCTTTATTTTTACTATAAAAGAGTTTAATATTTTAATATTACATGAAATTTTCATTAATAAATATTTTTAATAAAATGAATTTTTTTATTATCCAATGAACAAATATATCCCTTCTATTTAAATGATATTTTGAAATAATCTCTACCAGAGATCATAATGTTGAAGTAAAAAATTAATAAATGTATCATTTATGTGTATAAAATATCAATCCCCATATAATGTATAAATATATAAAAATATAGTCAAAAATATCTATACAAATAAAATTTCAAATTCCACAATAATAAAGAAGTATTATAACCAAATGAGAAGAACTTGAGTTATGAAATTATTTAAAACATTTTAGTTTTCTTGAAAAATCCTCTTATTTTAAATAATTAAAATTTATATTTTTTTCAATATTATTTATTATTTATATGACATTGAAAAATACATATATATATATATATATACGTTATATATAAGAAATTTGGTGCATAACCTTAAAATATTCCTTAATTAAGGAAAATTGAGATAAAGCCCCTTAGTTATTGCCATTGTTTGGGTTAACCTGATTTAAACTTATATAAAATGATATTTAAATTTTACTAATTTATACGATAACAATATTCATATTTAAAATATCATATGTGATCCCCTTAAAACAATTTCCACCCATTTGATAATAATATTTGATTAATTTCACTATTTTAGGTGTTAATTGCCTTATTTTCTCAAGCATGTTTTGTCATGAATGTTATAGTATTTTTAAATATTTTTTATTTCCATCATCGAAATTATTATATTAATGTAATTAATATAATTTTTTCATCAGATATAGATTCATAATTGATACTTAAAATTTAATATGGGGAATGGATCATATTGCTTTATGGAGGTAGTAAGTCATACATACACACGAACAACGTTATAATTTCAATAATAGTTTAAAGGGTAACGTGGGACGTGATATAATAATTTTCGATAATCAATATCATTTCATATATTATCTCATATATTAGTTAAATTAAAAATTATGACTTTATATATAATGTGTAAGGGTAAAAAGAGTCACATATCATGGCTTCGCAGTAGTTCGTTGTTCAGACGATTGATGCTATCATATTTTTAAAGGAATAGAATGTAAGAATGTATATGAAATATTATAATTGAAAAAATATTTTAATTTAAAAATAATTTTATAAATCTTTAAAATACATCATTATCTCTATCCCTGAATGTTAGTGATAGATAACTAATTAGGTCGGTATACAAGGGGGTGTTCGACCATACACATGATCGACAGTTTGCATTCCCATTAGATGAAAGAGTAAATGGATATAGGTAATTACCTTATAATAATAATATATCATTATATACAAGAAACTTATTTTTTATATAATAATTTTCCAAACTCATTTTAATTAGGTGGAATAAAAAAAATCACTCTTTTAAGAAAGGTATAAATTCCTTGGGCAACATCTTTAGGTATGCACCAAAATCTTTTTCATTTTGGATTTTTGATCTATCCAATCCCTCTAGGATATTGGAAGATAATTAAGGAAGGGAATTTGGTATGTATTTTTCTGATCCATATGGCATTGAAAGTGTGAATAGGGAAGGATAATTGGTATCCTTTTATATGTTTTGGAGAGTACATGCATGAATGTTTAGAAAAGATTCAATTACACCACATAATTATGATTGAAAACCCCTCTAAGTTGGGTCATTATGAAACCTTTAAGGTGTTAAATTAAAAACCATTCAAAAAATGTGGTTCATAAATTTGATATATCATTTTAATACTTATATTTTCAGTTTATCCCTCAGTAAATAAATTTTTACCTTAATTGTGGTAATTACTATTCACTACTTTTACTACTCATAATGTTAAAAAATCAATCATAACATATTTTATAATATTAAAAATAAAAATTAAAAATATTTTTTTCAAATATTATTCATATAAGTATTGGAATCAAATTTTAAAATATATATACATAAGTCAAAAAAATGTGGGTCTCTAAAGAGAACATTCTTATAAGTATATAATTTTTTATTATAAAATTATTATATCATATTGATTAAAATTATCACAATTAGTTTCAATTTAATATTAGTTAATAATTATTAAATTAAAAGAAATATAAAATTTAAATTATTTTAATGAAAATGTGGTATGAATAAAAAATAAATTTTTCACTGATAATGGAAAAAAGAAACATTTCACTAATATTAAAAATATTAACCCTTATATAATTGTAATATTATTATTTAAAAATTGATATTAATTTTAGAAAATTAAATTAATATAATTGAAAATATAATTATTTTATCTTATGTGTTCAATGACTATTAAACCGTATATTATATAAAATATATCTTTTCAAATAATATTTCATTATATTTAAAATGGAATATTTTTTATTTCTATTTGATATATTACAAATGATTTTATTACATGTGTAAACCATTTATTTTTTTAATTTATTTTGTACTATGTGTTGGTTCCGGGCACTGCGGAAGTGCGTTGGCAAGTCACCTAACATTAATTTTTGTGTTAAGAATGATCAATATGAAATATATCACGATGTAAAATATCGGATCTTTAGAATATAATGAAGAATGAAAAAAATAGGGAATCCTGGATCCATAGATACAGGATCATCATTTGTTAGTTATAATTGATTTAATTAATTGAAAAGAATTACATCGATGAAATTCTTTCTTCATTGATGTCTCTGGTCACGATACAATGTGATCCATCGTTGCGTCGTAGAATCCAAGTGATGGATTCCTCTAGCGGGGAATAACACTTGCTCCACATATCTCTGGAGGTCGTTGAAGGGATATTCGGGTGGTAGCACGGAAGAAACTTCACTTGAGATGTCCACCTTCAATCGTCTTGATTCAGTGGTGGTGGATCTCTCTTGGTTTTGAGAGCATTCTTAGAGGAAGGAGTTTTTTCAACTTTGAGAGAACTCTCTAGAATTATTGTTCACAATGTTTAGGGAATAGTGTTGGGGTTTTGAGGATATTTATAATCGGGTTTGAGGTTATATAGTTATGACAATAAATAAACGCGTTATGAATTTTATTTATTTCAGAAACTCTTATTGAAAACCCCCATGTCGAAAGATTAATTCCTTAACATGAACGCACACAGATTGTAATAAATATAATTTAATTAAATTATATTATTTCCTCAAAATCCCAACCGAAAAAACTACACGACGTGTAATCATTAATACATGGTGTGTACACTTTTTCCATGAAAACTACAGGGCATTTACATTTAATGTACAAGTCATGTTTATCTTATTTTCATTTTTCTTTATTTCCTCCAATACATTTATTAGACCTTGAGTAATGGATATTTACTTCTCAAATAAATGTAACTGCATTACTCGCTAATAAATATATATTATTTCACCCATAATATATCATATTGAATAACTGGTGTCGAAATAAATGTGATTATCCATCCTTAAATAATTACTAAACCACAGTCTGTAATAATCTTTATATAATTTGTTATGTTAATATTTAACTAAGATACATAGACACACTGATTGTTGACCCTCTAGTCCTCTTTCTCAATAACATTAGGTGGATTCTGCCTAAAGTAAAAGGTTAGCATCCAGAAACACGCTCAGGAACCCATAGAGAAACTAGTTAATGCCAAATGATGTGTCACCTCATACAAACACATAATGTATAATATAATCCCTTTGTCATGATATATCGAATCAAGTGAGTTGCATGCCACTTCTATCAACATATGTGATTAGTTATTCTTTCTTTGACTTTTCGGAATTAAACTTCCCCATTACTCACCATGGCCATGGATTTATTTAGGCAATATCATTTCCATCAAAGGGCCTAAGATTTATACTTCCATTATGGAATATAAGGGACAAATCCTTTCTTGCATTATCTATTAATGTTGTATTACTCGTGACACACCAAACTAATCGTACCTCACTACGAACAGTGTGTCGTCCCATTTTTTATCAATACATATAAGTTCCCAAGTTGTAATACCCATTAATAATAATCCTAAAGTCTAAGGACCAATACACACATCCATAGATAGGAACATCCAATGACACTATGAACTGTGGATTTTCTTCTGGCAGGTCTCGTTCTCATAATATCCTCCTTGATATTACCAAACATGCACACCATGAGAAGGTGCCTCAATGTTTTATGAGTCTTCACCCACAATGACCTGTATTATTTGTGTCCCTCAAATAACATCATCCAGCCATAGAACATATATTCAAGAACAATGTTATGGAACTTTTGGGTACTCATCATTGCAGGGATCCACTATGACCCTTTAATGAAAAAGCTATACTTAGGATATTATCACTTTCACTGTCATGAAGAAGAAAAATCAAGATATGATAAGATATTTATTAATTAAAATGTAGTTGGTTCTAGGACACTAAATCCAACAGACTCCCACTTGAACTAGAGCCAACTACTTACAACCTTTAACTCACTAGATCTCACATGATATTCATGATTTTGCTGAGATAGGCTTTTAGTCATGGGGTTCGCCAATTTCTCTTTCGTGGACACTCTACTCACTGCAAAATCACCCCTTTGATA
Organism: Viscum album; assembly: GCA_963277665.1. Classification (NCBI taxonomy): domain Eukaryota; kingdom Viridiplantae; phylum Streptophyta; class Magnoliopsida; order Santalales; family Viscaceae; genus Viscum; species Viscum album. Next base: position 605,175,928 of record OY728129.1, on the reverse strand, counting down.
GAAATCCCTCAAGTGGTGATACTTTCAGAATATTTACTTTGTCCGTTCATATGACCTTGGTTATTTCACAAGAGCCACCACATTAGTATTATCACAATACAACGAGATAGGATATTTACTGCTAGGCACCATATCATGCTCTTGGACAAAGTTCTGAATCCATATGGATTCCTTGGCTTCATCAGAAGCTGTTATATATTTGGAATCCACTATAGAATTGGCGATAACTGGCTGCTTTGAACTCTTCCAGCTCACATATTCTCCATTGAGATGGAAAACATATTCGTATTGCAACTTCAGATCATTATGATCTTTCTAAAAACCCGCATCAGCATACCCAATGATGACAAGATCCTCGTCTCCTCCATACAACAGTAACATATCCTTAGTTATTCTTAGATACTTAATGATAGTCTTAACCGCAGTCCAATGATATTCTCCTGGATCTGCTTGATATCTGCCTACGATGCTCAGTGCATATGCATCATCAATCCTGGTACATAACATGGATTATATGATAAATCCCATAACTGAAGTGTATGGGATCTTACTCATTATATCTTTCTCATGTTGTGTCTGGGGAAAGATTTTCTTAGAAAGATAGGATCCATGTGACACTACAACCAATCTCCTCTTGAATTGTTCAATACTAAATATCTTTAGTATCTGGTCAATGTATGTACCCTGACATAGTCCAAGAAGCCTCTTGGATCTGTCATGGATGATCTTGATCCCTATAATTAAGGCTACTTTACCCAATTCCTTCATGTAGAAACACTTATTCAACCAGTCCTTAACTGATTGTAAGACTGGTACATCGTTTCCAATGAAAAAAATGTCGTCAACATATACTACTAGGATAATGATTGCATTCTAAATAAACCACTTATAAACACATGGCTCACTTTAATTATTAATGAAACCAAATTCCTTTACAGCTTCATCAAATCAAATTTTCCATGACTTGGATGCATGCATTAATCCATTAATTGATTTTTGCAACTTGGAAACTCATTTGGATTCACATGGTGTCACAGACCCTTGTCGTTTTTTCATATAGACATCTTTCTAAAGGTTCCCGTTAAGGAATTTCATTTTGACATCCATCTGCCAAATTTTGTAGTCATGGTTAGCTTCTACTGAAAGTATGATTCTTATGGATTTAAACATGGAAACTGGTGAGAAGGTTTCATCATAGTAAATTCTTTGACGTTTTCTGAATTTATTTAGCCATTAGCCTTGCTTTACAGGTTCTAAAATGACTATCCATGTCCAGTTTTCTCTTGAATTTCCCATTTTAATCCAATAAGAAATGCATCAATGGGATCATCAACCAGAACCCATACATTGTTCTGATACATGTAATCCATCTCAGAATTCATAGATTCTAGCCATCTTGTAGCTTCTGAGCTTTCTACTACTTCCTTGTAAGAGAGAGATTCATCATTGTTCAATAATAATTATTCACCATCCTCAGTGACTATGAAACCAAATATCTCTGGTTCCCTTACCTCTCTTGAGCTCCTACACAGTACTTGTGTTTCTGTAACCACTTCCATAGGGACCTATGGAACTTGTTCCTTTACCAACTCGTGTATATCTTGAGCACCAACTTCGTCAAAGTCAATCTTGTGACCACTATACTTTTTTAAGGATGTGATCCCTCTGAAGAAAGAAGGATTTTCTGGTGATAATCACTATCTTGTATTGAGGGTTATGTAGGTAATATCCTTTCGTTTCCTTAGGATGTCCTATAAAGATAAACCTCATGCCTCGAGGTGCTAATTTGTTTCCTAAGAAGGCCTTAACAAATTCCTCACATACCCATACACATGTATGCGACAAAATTGGTTTATTTCCATTCCATAACTCTGAGGGAATTACATTTTATGCCTTATTTGGTACTCGGTTTAATGTGTATGCTACAGTTTGTAATGAATATCCCCAAAAGGATAATGGAAGATCTGCAGGAATCATCATCGACCTCAATACGTCCAACAATGTGTGGTTCCTTCTTTCACTAACACCATTCCACTATGGTGTATAAGGAGGATTGAGATGAGATAGATTCCCAAACTCCCATAGAATATCAATGAACTAATGGTTCAGATATTCACCACCTTGATCCGATCGAAGTTTCGTTATCTTTTTACCATGATGATTCTCTACTTCATTCTTGAATTCCATAAATTTCTCTAAGGCTTCTGACTTATTCCTCATTATGTAGACATAGCCATATCTACTCAAATCATCAGTAAAAGTAATTAAGTAAGAATATCCACCTATATCTTCCACTGTAAATGGTCCACACACATCCCTGTGCACCAACCCTAGAAGCTATGTGGCCCTTTCACCCTGTCTGCCGAAAGGCGGCTTGGTCATTTTACCTTGTAAACAAGCATGGAATCTAACAATTGGTTTTAGCTCAGTAGAGTCTAAATAGACATCTTCATAGATCTTTGTCAAATTCTTCTCGTTTACATGACTGAGATGGTGATTCCACAACTAGGTGATGTATGAGTCATGTGATTTTGTTTCATTATCGATTGAAAACACTTGGTTATCATAATGTCATACATTCAAACCATTATTTTAATGTTCCATACCATAACATATGTTGTTCTTATAAAATAGACAAAAATTATTTCCAAATTTGCAAATAAATCCATCCATGTCCAAAAACAATATAGAAATTATGTTTTGGGTAACAGTACAAACATAATAATGGTTATGTAAAACCAAAATCATTCCAGTATGCAATGAAAGGTGGTAATTTCCAATAGACAACATATCCATCCTTATGCCATTGGCATATCGAAGATCCACCTTTAATCTACCAATATTTCTAAATCTACTTGGTTCCTGCATTTGAATACATATGTGAGCCCCACAGGATGTATCAAATACCCAATGTGTAGAAATGGAAAGATTACACTCGATAACAAACACACCTATATCATCCCCACCCTTTTGGGTTCAATCCCTCTTCCAGTGACCCTACTTTCCACATGAAAAACTTACAACCTCTGGTTCCTTTCACTACCTTTGGATCTTCCCCTTCTTGGGGGGACGGTGCTCGGGGGATTCAGACCATTTTTATGTCCTTGGACCCTTTTTCTTGTCCTTCCTTTTCATATTCACCATAAGTACAGCGATTTTATCACCCCCATGTCCTTATCTACTAGTTGAGTTAATGTCAGATGTTCTGATAGAATCTTCTCATTGATGCTCATGTTGTAGTTTCAAATAAAGCTAGAGAAGGTATTGGGAAGTGATGATATGATGAGATCTGTATGCAACTCATCTGGGAACATAATCCCTAAGATGTCCATGCATTCAATATACCCAATAAGATTGACTACATGAGGCCCAGTTGGCGCAGACTCTCTAAGATTAGTTGTAAACAAAGCTTTGGAGATCTCACATCTCTCCTGCCTCACCTTCTCTTGATATAGATCCTTAAGGTGAGACATCATTCTATACACATCTATGTATTCATGTTTCTTCAAGAGCTCATTAGGTATGTCCGATAGCATGAAACATTGGACATATGTGGCATCATCCATATATTTCATATAGAAATATAGTTCCTCATCACTGACCTCTTTCCCAGGTGCAACTAGAACAGGCTCTTCCAGCACATACAATTTCTTTTCATGGTGAAGGATGATGCATAAACACCTCTGCCACTCATAGAAATTGGTGCAGATGAGAAGGTTTTCCTTCTCTATTATGGTTCATAATGATATTTTTGAATTCATTTTTCATGTCATTTCTACAATTTAATATGAGAAAAGGTTTGGTACTTTATTATAAAAACTAAGATAGATAAATAAATTAATACTTATTAGTCTCCCACTATTTTATCGAAATCCAATAACCTTCATTGTTGACTTAGGAATATTTTGTTTCCTGAATATTTCAGTGGCAAGGATCCTTATTGCCTTTCGCATTACCCCAACTAGGGTTGGTCAAGAAACATGAAGGGTTTTAGGTAGGCATTCCAAATTTCAACTACATTAACTCACAGCTCCTTGATCTTCTGAGTGCACTCCCCAATCCTAAAATCCTTTTATTTTGGATTTCCTCAACCTTTTCCTCTTGGTCACACCAAGTCCTGTTGTGGAAGTAAACCCTTGATCAAACCAAGTCAATTCAACCCAAAACCTTGAATTATAATTCCCCAATAATTGAAAGTACCCCATCTAGGGTTGGTCACACAATTTGAACTATGGTTTGATTCCAACCAAGATTATGGAAGGCTATACCGAATTAATATTTCTTTGAGGGATTTTATCCTTATACGTAAGTTTCCAATTTATTATCTTTTAATAAATTCTTGTTAATAATAATTGGGATAAACTTATGTGATTAACAATGACTAAGATAATATTTACGTATAATCCAGTTTTATTTTAGTTTCATCTTTCATGCTCATTTAATTCATTAATTGTGTGATCGTGACAACACACCCACAATAAATAAACAATGAAACTATCAAAAATAAAATAAATGGTATGACCAGGATATTTTTCTATTGGTTAGTTTATCTAGTCGTTGATAAACTAACTCAGGACCAAGGGGAGTAACACCTTGAACCTTTCGGGTTCGTGTTTAAATCTTTCCACCTATCCACCTTTGTATTTACTTGGATTGGTTTCGCTTTGGCTTCTGACTTGAGACACCTCCACTAGCATGGGAGTTCTATCCATTACATATGCATTTATCTCACACGTAGGTGAGGGGTAAAAAGGGAGTTTTATAGAAAATAATCCTTGGGCGTGCATGCCCTATATATTAATGAGTAGAAGGCTCGCATGCCAACAAATATAATTTAAATAAATTAATTAAATGAAACTATCAACATATAAAGGTATTGGTCTAGCTCATGATCATCCATACATGCAACGATATTTATGCATAAATAAAACTAGCATTAAATTATTTAATCGTTCTTGTTTATGATAAATAATGCTCAAATCAATTAATTATCATTAATTAATCAATCCTTTTGTCTTAAACCATTTTCTAAATTTCCTTGAGATTCTCATCCATCATAATTTTGAACAAATCAATTCATTTAAAATTATCCTTGTACGTAATTTGTATCATGGAGGCAACTCGGAGAATTTAAATTCATTATGCAGATGTTAAAAAAAACACGTATATATAAAACAAATATCACGTGTTGTGACTCAGCTTTACACCTGCACAATGGTACATATCTCAGGTTTTGTATAATTTAATAATAAATTTTCAAAAATATGTGTAATTTGGATGAGTACACGGAGTATAGTTCCGACTACACGATATGTAATTTTTCTTCATTGTCCATCCAAAGTACACTCCGGGGGACATGGCATGTTGATGTACTTCATAAATTTTTGGAGTACACGACATGTTCAATGGGACACATGCTATTTATATTCTGTATTACACAATTTCCAGCCGGGGAAGCCAGGTACTGGGTACACAGTCCAACCCTAACCTGAAAGGACTACATGTTGTGTTAAGTTGGACGACACGACGTGTAATATGGAAACAGTGTGCCACCTATTCTTGGTTAATACAATGTATCATAAATGACTTAGATAGGATCCAATACATGACCTGATTTGGTGGATCAGTCAATGAATTTAACCTAGACTACAAAGTGTGTACATCCAAATACACATTTTTTATTCTGGTTTTTTAAGGATATGAGTATTTGCAACCTTCGGATGAGTTCCTCTATTTTATTTTAATCAAAATTGAGAGAAAAAATCGTTTCTTTAAGGTGAATGAGAAACGGGAGGGGAGGAACAGATCCTGAGATTTAGATTTTTAAGAATGATTAACTTGAATTGAAACAACTATATTATTAAATGCTTAAATTACCAATGAAAAAATAAATAATTGTCATCAATGATATAATCCCTGTGATATGATTTTTAGGTTCTAGGCATAGCAGAAATGCGTTGGTGGGTCACCAAAATTTAATTTTAGCATTAACAATGATCAATCTGAGATCCTTCACGATGTAAAATACAAGATCTTTGGAATATAATGAAGAACAGAAAATAACAGAGGGAATCCTGAAACAATAGATATAAGATCATCATATGTTGGTAATAATTAATTTAATTAATTTACAAGAATTACCTTGATGGAATTATTTCTTCACTGATGTCTCCGGTCAGGATCGGATGTGATCTGTTGTTGCGTCATACAATCCACGTATAATATTCTCTTAGCGGTGATCCACACATGTTGCATGTATCTCTGGATGTCACTGAAGGGATATCCAGGTGGTAGCACGGAAGAAACATCACTTACGATGTCCGCCTTCGATCACCTTGATCCGGCGGTGGTGGTTCTCTCTCGATATTGGGATCATTCTTGGAGGGAGTTATTTTGTCCTTGAGAGAATTCTCTAGAATTGTTGTGCATAACTATTAGAGAAAAGTGTTGGGGTTGTGAGTATATTTATAATCAGGTTTGAGGTTATAGAGTTATGACAATAAAAAAACGCGTTACACATTTTAGTTATTTCATTAAATCTTATTGAAAACCACCATGTCGAAATATTAATTCCTTGACATGAACCCATGCTGATTATAATGAATATCATTTAATAAAATGTTATTGTTTTCTCAAAATCCCAATTAAAAAAACTACACAGCGTGTACTCTTTTTCCATGAAAACTACAGGGCATGTACATTCAATGTATAGGCCGTGTTTATCTTGTTTTTAATTTTCTATATTTCTTCCACCAAATTTATTAAACCTTGAGTAATGGCTATTTATTTCTCAAATAAATGTAACTACATTACTCGCTAATAAATATATACTATTGCACCCTAAATATATACACTTGAATAACTACTGTCAAAATAAATGTGATCAGGCATCCCTAAATAATTATTAAACCATAGTCGGGAATAATCTTTATTTAACACGTTAAATTAATATTTAACTGAGATACATTGACACACTTAGTGTGTGACCCTCTAGGCCTCTTTCTCAGTGGAATTCAGCAGATCATGGCTAAAGTCCAAGGTTAGAATCTAGAAACATGCCAAGGCACCCATAGAGAAAGAAGTTTATGCTGCAATGACGTGTCACATCACACGAATGGTTACCATGTAATATAATCCCTTTGTCATGATATCTCGAATCAAGTGGGTTTCTTTCTAGTGCCATCAACCCATGTGCTCAATTATCCTTTCTTTAAATTTCCGGAATTGAACATTCCCATTCCTCACCATGGACATGGATTTATTTAGGCTATATCAATTCCATCAATGGGCCTGATATAACTACTTCCATTATGGAATAGATGGGTCAAATCCTTTATCGTGTTATCTATTAATATAGTATTACTCGTGACACACCAAACATATCCTACCTCGCTGCGAATAGTGTGTCGTCATAGTTTTTGTCAATACATATAAGTGCATGAGTTGTAATACCCATTAATAATAATCTTAATGTCTAAGGACCAATACACACATCCGCAGATAGGAACATCCAAGGACACTATTAAATGTGGTTTTCCTACTGGTGGATCTCGTTCTCATAATATCCTTCTGGATATTACCAAGGGTGCACACCTTGAGAAGGTGCCTCAAAGATTAATGATTCCTTGACCCTAATGGCCTATATTATTTGTGTCCCTGAAATAACATCATCCTGCCATAGAACATATTTTCAAGAATAGTGTTATGGCACTTCCGGATTCTCATCATTGCAGGGATCCTCTATGACCCTTTAATGAAACAATTGTCCTTACGAAATTATCACATGCACTATCATGCAGAAGAACAATGAATATGTGATAAGATATTTATTAATGAATAAGGTACAAAGAAGTTGGTTCAAGGCCACAAACTCCAATACTATGCATCCCTTACAGTAAAATGGCAAGGTTATAATGGTTTAAAAAATTGTATTTCATTTAGTCTCGGGGCCGCATGTTCCACATCCTATTGAAGAGATCTATTTTATTTAATATATATATATATATACCATAATGTATCACAGTGAATCATTCAATTTTCTATCAAGAAATATCATCCTCAAATTTTAACAATGAACATGGTATTCTGTGGTTGGAAATTTTGAAACACAATATTTAAAAATCTATCTTCGTAAATGGGTTAATAAAACATTAAAATGGTTAAAGTGAAAGGGAAATATAATGGTCATTTGGAGTAACACATTAATGGGTTTCATGTAAGATAAAAATGGTGGGATTAAAATATATGGTGTTGGATGAAAATAAAAAATAATTATAGAGTGTGTGTTAAATTGACTAGGGTTTTTCTCAAACCTGGCACCTGACCCGTTTCGTGATATACCCAATGGAATTCCTGATCCCCATAGTATGGAGACAAACATTTGGACATTGAACAACACAACAAATGGAACTATTTCTCCCAACCAAATTAACCACAAGGCATACACAAATATATATATATATATATATGAATAGGGAATACATATGCATTAAATGTAAGGAAACAACGGAAATTGGTTAACTAAAAAAGTATCCAAAAACACCAAGATGACTCCAATGATGGAATAAAAACAACACATCTACACCATAATATTATATGATAGAAATCCAACCATCTCACCACCAGCAACCTAACCAGTTGACATGAACCTCTCTACCTCAATATGGTTCCATGTTGTTACCTTCACTGGAAGACGAACTATTTTCTATGCACTGCCGAAGAGGTGCACATGGTGTGAGTTAACAAGCTCAGTAGCATCCCACCTAAGGGTTCCAAAAAAAATATCTATATAAAAATACAATTATTCTAATTTTTAATAAAAACATTCCATGATAACGAGTAAAGTATTTCTTTAAAAAACATGGTAAATATTCTCCTTTTTCTGCAGTTCTTATAGAATGTATGTATATCAATTTCAATGAACATTTTCCATATCATTATTCAAAATCATAAACATACATATGAAGACTAACTTAGAAATCAATTAAATAAATAATTGAAGAACATGTATCACAATTCCATGGAATATTATAGGTTTAGGTCACAAACTACTCATACTAGAACAATCAACTCAATAAATCCATTCCTAGAACAATAATATATTTAAGCAGAGGAATACCCTATGAGTAAACCCCCTAAGAACTCAATATATGTACCCTAGAAAAAATGGTCTTAGAAACAGATGGAACCCCCAGACAAACCTCCTTTAAAATCCCAATACAATGGATGATTTCCTTAAGCTAAACTGTCCACCAATGTACGCAAGGTAACCCATGTGCTCTTTTTAACTAGTCATTTAAATGCATTGAAAATTATTTCAAAACCTATTCATAATTTACATTTCAATACTTGAAAATACTCATTTTATATACATTTATCAACATATTGGGAAGAACTATTTTCAATAAAAACTCATCCCAATGCACACATAACAATCATTCTAATTTTAATATGAAAAACAATTTATAATGAAAAACAATATAGTTCATCAATGTAGGCTAAAGATGAAACCATCTACCTCAAAACACGGGTCGCACATGCCCACTTCAGAATACACCAACAACTAAAACACAATGATGACAAAAAATTCCATGGAATCAAAAACCCACATTATCGGATTGATCCAAAACTAAACACAACAGGTTAGTGGATGGGAGGAAAACCACATAACTCGAGGAAGAATACCCACCACACCACAATAAAAAAAGGAGAATTCCTCTTGAACAAGATCTAATAGTATACCATGAATAAGACAATATGGAAAAACTAATAAAGATCAATGGATATGGTACAACAATTTTAGGGTGCTAACGTGATCAAAAGGAATGAATGAGTATAACGGTGACACACTGAGAGAGATACACCACACTTGAAATAAATATTGGTTTTCGAACGAGATGATCTTGATGGAAGGGCACCTTTTTAAATTTCCTATAAAGGGACTTCAGTCAAGAGCATTCAAAATATGATGAGATAATTAAACCAAAATAGATGAGCACATGTTTCAATGATATATGTGGGCCGAGTCACAATTTGTAACCCCTACTCATGTGTGATGTTAGGCTCGATAAGAATTCTGAAAAACACATCACCTCATGCTAAAAACTGATATTTTTTCAAGTCCAGTCATATAAGCCACAGTCACAATGTGTACCCCTTCATAATGTGATCTCCCCATTCACGAATTGTATCCAACAACCAGTACAAGGTGTGTACCATGGTTACACGGTGTGTACCTACTCTGCAGCATACTGGAAATCTTCAAATCTTCTTCTAATGTTCGGAACTAAAAGGGAACTAAAAGAGAGGGAAAACATACTTGTTCAAGGCAATGATATGTTACTATCTCCCAACCATAAATACATTCTATCCCTGGGAATTCATGTGGAAAATGTAATCCCAGGAAATAGATGAGTCACTTACTCACTCACCAACGATTTGCATTCCCAAGTATCATAAGAATATTGTTCTTGTTTCTATTGAACTATGATAAAAAGAATCGACATGCCAAATAATCCATTCTTCTGGGAGTCAATGGTCCCAATTGGTACCTCCAAAACAGAAGCATTTGGATCAAACTGAATTTCTTCCCAACTCCGAAAGTGAGCAGGATACGGGTGATATAGCTTAAGCTGAGATATGTGGAAATATCATGAATGATTGTAAACTGAATCAGAAATTATAACTTATAAGAAACATGACCAACCTATTTAGTGACTTAAAATGATCCAACCTATCTTAGATCCATCTTTCTATGTTTTCTATGTCTATAGTGACCCAAATGAGGATAAAATGTAAGGAATACCTAGTCAACTATGGAAAACTCCAAAGGAAGATGCTGTTGATCTGCATATTATTTCTATTAACTCTGGGATATAACCATAAGTCATCACACGTACTAAATCATTGTAGATGTTTCCTGAAAAAAAGGGTCCAAATATAGATACTTCACCCACATCTAAATAAAAAATAGGTGATCTTCATGAGAGACCATACAACACCTTGATGGGATCCATGTTGATCAATGACTGATAACTATTGTTATAAAAAAACTCATCCATCCCTATATGGATATCCCACAACCCATAGAAATATATTATTCAAGAACGAAGCATATCCTCCATGATTTTAATTGCACTTTTTGTCTGAACATTTTTCTGTGGATGGTAAGATGGGCTCAATATCATCTGATTTCCCATTTCCTTTTAAATACTTTTCATGAACCATGAGGTAAACTAAGTATCCCTATATGAAACAATGACATATGAACTCACATGTAACCTCCCAATCTCCATCACATATAGCTTTCCTAGATCTTCATCCTTAGTGTTGTCTCTTATCAGAATTAAATGAGAATACTTCATCAATCGATCAACACCCACAAAGATAGTATTTTTTTCATCGGGGTGTCTGTGGAAATCCAACAATAATGCCCATGGATACCTCATCCCATTTTCAAACCATCATTTGAAGAGGCTGAAGAAAACTAGAGGGTTTCACATGCTCTTCCATTATCTATTGGTTTGTATAACAATGATACAAAAAACTCAACAATGTTAGGCTTCATACATAGCCACTAGAAACATCTTATCAAGTTAGAATACATATTCATAGTGCCTGGATATATATCCCATGATGATATTGGAATGTGAAAAAAAACCCTACCCTCAAGAAATCTTAGATGACAACTCATATCCCAAAATGAAGTAATCCTTATAAAGAAAAAGACCAACCATGAATGGTCTCCCTGCCATAAAGTCTTTCTCAAACATTAATAAACTTTTCATCTTGATACTATCTCTACAAAATAGAATTTATGAGAGATGATGATAACTAACCATTGGTCAGATCCATACCTAAAACATCTTTCAAAACATCAATAGGCAACTGATCAAAAATACCTATAAGGTTCCACTCTTACTTTGATTCCAGGACATCATGTGATTGTTCTTTACTTATTAGACCATCTCAAGCAACATTTCACTTTTCTAGGGTATAGACGATACCAATTTCAAATATTTGAAGGAATTATATTAATAATCTATACCTAATATTTATGTCTTTCTGAGAAAATATATAACATAGACTCTTATGATAAGAGAAGACTACGAACCATTCCAAAATATAAAGTACCTCCATCACTTCAGTGCCTGCATGACTGTAAAAAGTTATAAATCATGAGTATGGAAATTCTTCTTATGCAGTCAAATTCAAAGAGAGCTGTAAGATACCACATGGTCATCCAATTATACTGTTTTCTTTGTAATAGCTATTAAAAGTGATGCCAACATAGATATATTTCTAACGAATCATCGATAGTATATAGGAAGACCATGAATGCTATTAATTTGAAAGTCATTTCATGGTTCCTTCCATGAAAAAATAAGCTTCACCTTCTCTAGATAAACTGATAAACCATGCTCAGGCATTTTGGATCCCAAGAGAATCACTTTTCTAATCCCAAAACTATATTTTGAAATATATCCATACAAATTGTGATTTATCAGAACATCCAGACCCAAACTCAGATAGTGGTTATGCTCACTCGTATAAATTGAATAAACCAGAATATCATCCATGAACACTACCACAAAATTGACAATATATTGATGGAATATCTTATTCATCAAAACCATAAAAAATGAAATAGAATTATTTAGACCAAAATCCATCATAAGATATTCATAACGGCCATACCTTCTCCTGAATGTTGTCTCAGGTATATTAGACTCATGAACTCTGAACTAATGATGCCCCGACCAAACATCAATCATTGAAAATAAATTTTCACCCATTTACTGATCAAAAAGATCATCCCCACAAGGCATGGGATATTGTTTCTTAACCATTACATAGTTAGACATTTGATAGTCTACACATAAACAATGTGAACAATCTTCTTTCTTGACAATGAGCACTATGGCTGCTTAAGGAAAAATGCTAGGGTGAATGAAATTTTTTTCTAACAGTCCATCCTTCTAAACATTGAGGTATTTAATCTACGTTGGTGCAATATGATAAGAAGGTATCAATATTGTATTTTTACCTAGAACTAGATCAATAATGAACTCTACATCTCCCTCTGGTGGATGACCAGAGAAATATTTTGGGAAAACATCAAGAAATTCTTGAAATACAATTAGAATCTCATAAAAAAATGTAATATGGTCATATATGACAAAAAAACAACAAACTCCAAATATTTGTGAAGTAAGGTCTAACATGACTAGACCTTGGGTCCCACTTCCCTTAAAATACACAAAATCTCCAATCAACAAAAAGAAACAAAATACACTGAAGATAACAATCAACATCATCTCAATGAGCTACAATACAATCCCTATTAATGATGATGTCAAAGATATCTAAATATATGAAAGATAAAATCCCAGACTAAATCCATATAATCTATTGTTAATGAATATAGATACCTAAACCCATGCTTTTTCCTCATACCAAGAGGTGTTTCAAATTAAATTTTTAAATACATAACTTCTATTGGATGATTAAGAACATAAATAAACAGTGCAGATATAAATGAGTCATAGGAACTAGTATCAAATAATTTTTTTTACTAAAGATGAAATAATGATAGTATCTCACACTACTATCAGACATTCATACAATTTTACTGGACACTCATCTAATGTGTGAAAATTCATTACTCTTAAGGCATGTGGCTAGAGCCCTTTAGTCTATGATGCTTCTGAATAGACCATAATATCTTTTAGATCTGAAGAAACCTGACCATTATGAGGGGTATTCATATCCTGAAAAAATCACTTTTGATGACCAACATGTCCCTAACTATTTCATATCTTCATGGGCATAGGATAAGAGTTTCTAGTGTGTCATCCCTTGCCTCACTAATAACTGGTGAGAATAACACTACCAGCTACAATGGACAGTGCAGAGGACGCTCACTGCTAAAACACTCCCCCACCACTTTTGTGGTGGTCATACCACTTCAACTTCTTCCCATGTTTGCCACTAAAGCTACCAATCAATAAGAGAGACAAGGTGGAAATGTTGACCATTCAATCCATATTAATTTCATTCATCATTGATCTATCCATCATAACCCCATAGGTAAAATGATTCAATATAAATACATGTGATCTGATAGCTAGTCGCAGACCCTGTATGTACTTTTACACCTTCATTTGGTCGTTCATTACCACATACGAAGAAAAACATACAAGATTAGAAAATCATTCCATGTACATTGACACTGAATTCTCCCCATGCTGCAATGAAATGAACTTGAGATACTTTTCTAACATTAGAGACTCTGGGAGAAACTTTTTATTTTATATGGTTTTAAAAAACTTCCAATCCAAGCCCACATGTCTGTTTTCTTGTACCGTATAATTCAACCAATGCATTCTGGAACCCTCAAGTCTAAACACATCACACTTCACCCTGAAATTTTTCGGTGTCTCCATGAAGTCAATGATTTTCTCAATCATGTACACCCAATACTCCTCCTCTCATGGTTCATTTGTTCCATTAATGGATGGAGTCTTTTCACACAAGAACTCATGTGATCGCTTTCACCCTCCTCTACCTCTTGGTTGTAACTCAACCACCACATTGTAAACTCGTGGCACATTTTAATCGGTAGCACAAACACTTAGACAATAGTATCTATGAGGATATGATATATAGGTAATTTCCCATGAGGTGAATCCGCTTCACCTTCCTGAGGAACTTGCGGAGGACCTCTCGGAGGCATACTACTGCACACCGAAACATTAGAATGACCAAAAAAACGAAAAAAAACTCATCTTAAACAAGAAAACATCTAATTAATAATAATATTTTTTTTTTAAAAAGACCAATACTTTAGACACACAACCCAACATCCCAAAGAATCTTGGTTCTCATTGAAAAAATATCTTCACTATTACTTATCGCAACATACCTCCCATATCTCAAAAATAATATCTCCAGTATAACAGATATCCCACGATAAGGACTCTTGAGGATAAAAATCCTCTGATACCAAGCTGTGATGAACTGACCTAGGTTTCCATCCAATTTGGCACCCAACTTATTCCATCACATACCCAAAGGGCATTCCCAATCCCTATAGGATTTCAAAAGCACCCGGGCATCGAACAACAAAGGATATGGAATGATTTCTCATATCGTGAACAACCACATATAACATATATATAAATCAAGAAATATATAGTGGAAGGAAATATAATAATATTCCATAACTAGGAAACATTGAAAAGATAAAAATAGTAAATGTAGCCAAAAACTCCAAGATGATTCCAACATCAAGGACTAAAAACCTCATAGCTACTCTTAATGATTATATGGAAAAAATTCCCACCATCTCACCACCGGCTACCCAAACAGCTTACACAAACCACACCTCCTCAGTATGACTTCTTTCCATTCCCATCATTAGAATAAAAACAAATCTCTACACACTACCAAAGAGGTGGGAAAGGTGTGAGATTACAAGTTTAGTAGGATCCCACCCTTGAGTTCTATAACCAGTGTCTGTATAAAAATCCATGTATACTCATTTTATATAGTAACATGGAACAATTCATGGTAAATCAATTTTATATAAAAAATGTATTTATTTTATTTTTCAACATTACTAAACAAAATAAGGTATATCATGGTGTATGAAAATTTTTAATATCTTTTTCCACAAGTATAAACATGCATTTCATGGAAAAATCAGACTTCCAAGCAATACAAAACAGCAGCATAGGTATCACAACACCAATGAATTCTACAAGTCCAAGTAACAGACTCCTCATTCCATAATAATCATGTGCACAACTCTTATCATAGAACAATAGAGAAAGGGTGAAGAGGAATACCCCATGAGTAACTCCCCCAAAAGTCATTATCAGTCCCCTAGAACCACGATCCTAGGAAAAAGAAGAAATCCCAAAAAAATTGATGATGGCTCCAAGATAAAATGTCCACCTAAGTATCCAAGGTAACCCATGTGTTATTATTAACAAATCATATCAATATTTTGAAAACCATTTCAAAACCATATCATAATTTCCATTTCAATGCTTGAAAATACTCATTTTCTTTCTATTTATCATTAACAAGGGAAGAACTATTTTTCACTAATACCCCTTTTCAACACACACAAAAATCCGGACAATTTCCACATGAAAAATAGTTTAAAAATAATAAATAATTAGGTCTATCAATGTAGGATAGAGATGGAACCAACTACCTCAAAACTCATGCTGCACACACCCACAACGGGATCCACCAACAACAAAATCCCAATTACGGCAAGAAATATTTGGGAATCAAATCCCTGCATCTTATGAATGATCAAAAACTAAAGGAAATATGTTGGTAATGATAGGAAAGAAAAATTCATCAAGGAGGAATTCCCACCTCCAAACAAACAACAAAGGAAATGGCCACAACAAATCTTGAAGAAGACAAGAAAGAACATTTAACATAGATTAATGGTTTTGGTAACACACTGTTAGGATGTTAACACAATAAAAAGAAAAGACAGAGTGGAATGGTTGCTCACCCGGAGAGATGCACCGAGCATAGAATTGTGATAGGGTATGGAACAAGGAAGTCCAGAAGGAAAGGTGCCTCAAAAAAATCACTTAGGAAGATCCCGGGTCGAGAGAAATGAAATGTAAATGGGTGAAGTGAACCAAAACAGCAATGTGTGTGTTTTAAAAAAGGAAGTGTGTTGAGTCATGACCTATAACCCATGGTCACATCATGAATTCCACTCAGGATAAGTAAACTAAATATCTTGTCTCCTTCTGTTATAAACTATCCTTTTTTCAAGTCAGGTAGTGTAAGCCCTGTTCACAATGTGTACCCTTTCACAACATAATCCCACTATTCAGGACATGTATGGGTTCAATTATCACTTCCTTTACCAGATGTAATGGGTTTTCACACATTATCATGGTTTTCTTTTTTCTCTAATACCATATTAATATAATTACTATAAAATTACAAAATTGTGATTACCCATAATTATTACAAAATCAATTATATGATAATAAATAATGGTTACCAAAACCATTAATATTATGTCCAAAAAGATTAAATGGAATAAGTCCACAAATTATTTTTCATATAATAAAACAATTGGTTGTATTTTCATAATTTTTTATGAATATATTATTAATCATGTTTTATTTTTGCGGAAAAAGTTTTAAAAGTATATATTTATGAAATTGAACATTTGATAAATCAAAAAAAATAAAAATATAACCACGATTGTATCCAAAAATCTTCATATAATCATGAAATATATGCCTCTAAAACATAATAACAATGATATATGTTTCATAATATTATAAACAAAAAACCATTGGTAAATGTACTTATAAAATTCAATTCTTCTGTCCCAATAAATAAATACTTAAACCATTTTATTTCATCATATATCCTCCCATGGTCTATGGGTTTTCCTATTAAAGAGGTAATTGACTCAGATAATTGTTAGGTTCATCACGTTTAACACAAAATTTAGTTCATAGACCCTTATGATTAATTTTTTTATATCAAGCGCAATCTTCATTTTATTATGGAAATTCAATTACTTATATATTTCATTTCCACAAAAAAATAATTTTCCAACTCTATTGAGGAACATTCATGTTTGAAACTTTCCACATTTTTAACTAGAATGAAATTGTACCTTCATTCCTAAATTTTCTCTTCCACTAGAGCTCATAGAAAACTCCACCCTTATCTACCTTGTTGAGTTTAAGATTTTTTTATGGTGTAATTTTTTTCCATATTTTAGGATAACTAATTCTGAATAATTGTGATATTCTTCACACATATCATAATGCCATTCATTTTTTCAAATTCACCACAATTTCGATTATATTCATATTTAACATGATTCAATTTAGTTATATCTATTAAATTTTGAAAAAAAATATATCCTGAGAAACAATAATCATAGTGGGAAAACTAGAAAATAATTTATAGGATGCCTAAATTATGAAAACCTCTATTAATTATAAGACACATTAGGTATAACATAGATCATTCTATAACATCATATATTCAAATCCTTTATACTCAATAATCACGAAAATGTAATGATCGAGCCTTAAATCATTAAATAATATAGATTTTTGTCGAGAAATTACATTATTTCACATTAAGGATCTTTTCATTTTTTTTTATATTAAGAGAATTAGTCCATAAATCATATAGAAAAAACCCATAAAAATTAAAAGTGGTGACATATGAATAGTATCAATTTTCTTATAATATAAAAAGATTAAAATAATGCATGGTGTATTTTTTGAAAACACTTTATGACATTAAACCTAAAATATCCCAATCCCATGCTAAGACATAAGTCCAGTAACAAAAATTAAAAAACATGGGATGCATTTAAAATTAAATGTTAGGGATATGAGAAGAACGATACTATTTTTTCATTGATAAACCTTAAATCCCATGAGAACATTATCATAAGGTTATAGTTTTTACCCTTAATTAGTAGTAAATATTTTTCTTTTAAAATAATCATAGTCAATACTTTTTTTAATAATGAAATTACTATACAAACCATAAAAAGAATTAAAAATACATAATGGTTACATGGGACATAACTATACATTTCACTCTTAAAAATGGAATAACCACATCATCAACTTCCATACATATCTCTCTTACCAATGGAATAGTTATATAACAAACATCTAGACGCAATATATTGGAGGATATAATGTAACCACCCATTATTAGTTTATCTTTGAACAACCGATCACTACTTTCTTAATCAATCACCTATAAAATTTCCAAGTACCACTATATAATCATAAAACATAAAATATTGAAATTTCTAGCATTCCACTCTTAAAAGTTCATTTGCAATAATAAGAAAGCATTTCTGTTATAGAAATAATATGTCCATTTTAAAAAACAAATAATAATAATACATAAAAAAGGAATACATGTGTTTATTTTTCATTTAAAAATATTAATACTTTTATAGAATTTAAAATATCCAATACAGGCCCCTGAGGTAGAGATTTTTTTTCTATATACATTATAATTGACATTCCATTTGTAGTTTTGTATAGAAAGTCAAATGTTCTGTACAAAAATTTTAATTAGATTTCTTTATGAAAACATTTTAATGAAATTAAAAATGGATAAAAATGTTTTATTTATATAAATATTATTTAATATATATATTATTAAATAACATGAATATTGACCTGGAGAAAATAGATATTATAATTAAATCTTTAATCATTCACATTGTCTCAAAGCACATTGAACATTTAAATCATAATCCCCATTAATGAATGAATTTTCCAAAACATTAAATAACTAGGTATATATAATATATAGATATCAAATATCATTGTATTTTTATATAAACCATATAAAATGAAAATGGTGCATTCCATCATGAAATGCCTCAATAAACAGATATTTAAATGAAATTTCTTAACACTTTCTAATAATTCATTTAAAATTAGTCACACTAATTACAGAAAGAGTTCTATTTTGTAAGTAACCTTGTAAAATTATCACATATTCATGAAAACATTAGGGAATTATGATGCCTGTAAATTCTGTTCATTTTGTATTAGTAAAAATTACTCATAGGACTTTTGTATGAAAAATCATAAAGTACCTTGTTTTGGAAAATGATAGCATGATTCCTTTTAAATAATTTTTAAAAAGTCAAAATGTGGTAAATATGAATTTAAACAATTATTTTTGAATAGTAAATAAAATTTTCAAAATCGAATTATAAAACTCTAATAGGGAATAGAAACATTCCCCTATTGATACTTAAACAAAAAAAATCTTTTATAATGATGTGATTATGAAATAACACCTTACAAGTTGATAATTAGTAGAATATTATTCAAAATGAAGAAAAATTATATGGATATGAAAATACTATAACCCCCATAATAATAATAATAATAATATATTCATCAGAATTATACACACCACTTAAATTAAATAATTAGATAAAGTGGTGTAAGCATCGTGGATTGGATATCGAGACATGAATCCCTTACCACAAGTTCGACTCGTCACATATTTTATTTATCTTCAATAATAATTACATTATGTTAACTATTTTCATAATTTAGAACCATTTTTTTGTTTATTATTAATTTTATGTCACTTATAACCATGTTATGAAAAATACATACTAATTTATGTTTATTAAGGATGTTTTGATAATGTTTGTTACATTAAGTCCAAAATGACGTTGGTGTGAAGTTAATAGTCAATGTAATCATTAGTCCATCATTTAAAAAAATAATATTAATGTTATAATAATCCCTATTACACATCATTTACACTATTAAATCAAACCATTAATGTATGGTTATGAAAAATGAAAAATGTAATAATCAGAGATACAATAGGTCATATGTATGCCTGAGTAATGTTTCCATATTTTAATGCTAATTATTGAAAGAGAGAAATATTATGTATCATTCCCCAAATGAAAAAAATATAATTAATATCATATTAATATGTTAAATATTTTAATATATATCATTCATGTTATGTAAGGATGGAAAATAAATCACATTGCTTTGTGGAGGTTATAACTTACAAAAAGACATGAACAACGTTATCATATTAATGTGTGTGGAAAGGTAAGAAAATAAATGATATATTATTATTTCAAATGGAATTTGTGTTTTTAATATCATATATCAACATTTATTATATAATTTTAACCACAATTGATTTTTGGTAATGGAAAATGAATTACATCAGTTTGTTAGGTGGTAGTCTATTATCTGCAAGAATTATTATTTAATTTTTCACTTGATTAAAGTGGGTATAGATTTATGAAAATATATTAAATTAACAAAATACTATTATATTGAGTATACATGAAATATTATTTTATAAAGGTTTTATAATAGTTTAAGTAAGTGTATGAAGAAATAAAATAGAAACACTTATTTAAAAATGCTACATATTCTTCAGTCATTCTCATTTAATTAACACCATAACACCTCTAAGGTGAGTTTCCTAAATAAATTAATCCTCTATAATATTGGGACATATTCTAGGAATTTATTTTCAATTAAATTGGAATATTAAAAATGTTTTTTTACGTGTGATGAAAATTGAATAATGGGTAACTTTTTATTAGAGAAGTGAGGGGCACTCTTTGAGTTCATTAAATTATTAATATAATATAAATTATATTTTTTATTAAAATAGTATAAAAAATATTTAAAATAAAGACCCGGTAATCCTATGTAATGTTTTTTAAATAAATGGGAATTTTTCTAGTCCACAGTTTATGACGGTGCCTGATTCCGAGGCCCAGTGTGTTCGGAATCAATTTCTGAAGTTTTGTTCAGGTACATTCAGTAAACGTACATACGAGATTTTATATCTTTTGAACCGGTGCTCAGAATTGAAATCTGAGGACACTGATGAACTCGTTGTACCGGTATTTGCTTAATGAGACCCTTACCGCAGTTGTGTTTTATCGAGGATGGAAGTTAATTTTTGGGGATTCTTAATCAATTAAATAAAAATCATGTGTGACATAATTTTTATTTAGGTGGTGGTTAATTTCTCCAAAGGGAAGTTGGAGGTGGGACCCACCCCCACATAACCTCCCATGGGAGGATATGATGTGATGGGGCCCATATGAGCATCAAACTCCTCAACTCCCCTTAAACCCCCCCCCCTTTAACTCTTGATCTCCCAATTAATGGTGGAGCCTTTCCACCTTCCCTCTTAATGTGCCAACTCACTCTCTAAATTAATTATCTAAGCTTAAAAATAATTAATTGGCTCTTCTATTTTGAATTATTTTTGAATTCATTATGTGAGCATAATAATATGTGTTATATTATTATAGTTGGCATATTTTTCCTTGTTGGGGAGAATTAGTGGATATTTGGGAGAACACTTGGAGGAACAATATCCTCTCGATGAAGAAATTCATTTCCACCGAATAATGATGACACGTCTCCTTCCTTTCCAACCGGGGAAAGAAAGGGAAGACCCCACCGGAAAATAACGTCACCAATGACAATGTCATTCCCTCCGACTTTGATGAAATGACATCTGTCTTTTGCGGCGTCCATCTTCCGTGACACATCAACGTTCAACGAAAAAATACGAGGTAGGGGGTTTTGATTATTTTAATTTATAAATTATACTATCATTCTTAATTGTTTGTTTGGAATCGATGATGGCCACTCGTTATATCCTAATGTGGAGGGTTCGAGGAGAACTAACACGGCCCGATGCCCCTCCATTGGTTTTTGTTGATTGACATCCTAGGTGAAGCTGAAAGTGCGCGGTGCCTTTGCACCGCTCCAGTGAAGAACCGCGGGGCAGAAGAGGCGGTGGTGTCGGCGACACGAGGCGATGGCGGTTGTGCGCTGACTGCATGAGGGAAGATCGATGGCCGCTTAGGCCGCCCGGACCATGGTTCAACCGGCTGGCCGATCCAGTCGGTCCGTGTGTAGGATTTGCGGTGCATGAAGGCGTCATGTGGAGGGAGACCGCGTCCTGCAATTGCGGGTCGCTCGGCTGGAATAATCGGACGACCGCCTGCCGACTGGGCTGGATAATAGTGGCGCTTGCAAAAGTCTCATGGAGGAGGATGCGGCACGCATCCACGGGCCTCTCGGCTGGGCTAACCGGTTGGCCGCCTACTGGCTGGGCTGGAGAAATGCGGCGCCCGTAGGCACCGCTTGAGGAGAACTGCGGCCCACAACGCGGACCGCGTGTGCCGGGCCGAACAGGCCGGCTATGGCCAGCTAGGCAGAAGAGGAGGTGGTGACGAATGGCACCACCGGGTGAACCGGGTAGGCATGTAGCACGGGTTGGGTTTATTGGTGGGCCACGCCCCACCGGGCTGGGCCGACCCCTAGCCGGGTCGGACCCGTCGAGCTGGGTTCGGCCGACTCGCCAGCCCACTGGGCTTGACAGGTTGGACCCATCTTCGCATAAATGTGAATATCTTCTAGACCACATGTATGATTGACATGCCATCTATAGAATTGGTACCCTCGCAATGGGGTGGTCTGTTTAGATTACTCTATGTGAGTTTTGAACAAATTTGGAAAATGGCCGGGTCTGGATTAAGCGTAAATCCAACCGGACTCCTAGAACGGAAATGCCAATAACTCTCAGACCGGGCATCCGATTGATGCACCATCTGTAATGTTGGGTTCCTTTTAATGATACAGAACTATGAGATACATCAAATCAGGACTTTGTGATATTTGATGCATCATCATTTGGCTCGAGGAGCAGACCCTCCCAGAATCGAGTGTGCTGTGTGCGGGAACCCTAGGGCTGGCTACGACGATATTGTACCGGAATCCTCCGTGACTTCGACAGCGATGACTAATATAACGGAATCCTCCATGGGTTTGAAAAAAATGAATATTGTACCATGATCCTTCATGGGTCTGACAGTTCTGACTTCTATTCCAGTATCCTCTGTGGGTCCAACAGAATATCTGGTTTTGTATCCTGTGTGGGTCAGACAGCTTAGCTGGTCATGTATCATGTGTGGGTTCAACAACATAGATAAATCAATGACTACATCTATTCATCTCTATCACTCTATGAAATATTTATATTTGTGTCAGTTGAGTCTTGAAATTCAATCATGTATATTCGAGTTGATTGGCTTTACTTCCTATGTGGAATGGGTTGTGCTTGGGATCGAGAGTTGGAGCTGAACTTTGATTGATAACTTAGGTATATGTATGGGAATATATCTAAGTAGGGTTGGTTGATACTTTTTTATTGTATCTTTCTTCTATGGTTTATCCATCGTGGATTTTGGGAGACCTTATGGGGTCTCAGGGTCCCTACTAAGTATCGTTATACTCACCCCTGCACAGGCCATGCCTGCACTTCGTCATGTTGGTTGCAGATGATGGACAACACTGATCGAGGTAGAGAGTTGTAGAGTTGGACAGTACCCGGAGGTGGACCACTTGGTGAGATGTACACGAAGTAGACAGACGGACATGGGTTTCTGAGGAGGCCATTTGTACCCACCATTCTGTTGGTAATTCTGGAGGATGACTCTGTAGTAGTTGTTTTACCTTTCTGCGGTTGTACTAGCTTTCCAGTTGTTTGTACTTTACTGTTGGACTTGTATTTCCTACCCCTTTCGTTTCAACACATTCTATTGTATACAATTTCACCTAGTATTTACTTCCAGTTGTGTACTCTGTTGTTTTTGTTTAATAAATAATGTAAATTCCTTCCCTTTATATCAGTATTGTGCCTTTAGTGATAGTCACGAGCCCCTGGCCTATAGAAGTCAGGCTTGGGGTAGTCATAGCACGGGACCCGAGGACGGGTCGTGACAAATTGGTATCAGAGGAGTTGGTTCTACCGCAGAACGTGGACTCTATTTCTTTTAGTGGCAATAGTGTTAAGTGTTTTGGGTGTGGTTATTAGCTTAGGGAAACCGGTGTTGGTGCAACGGCCGACATATCCATATACTATTACTCTAACTTCATATCTCCGACTTAGTGCATGAAAACATTGATTGTGTGTGTGTTTCCTTTGAAAAAGTTTTCTTTGTGATTACATTATGTCAAGTCCTCATGTATGTTGTTTCAACCATGTAACACTTGTTTCTTTTCAGGATGTCCCCACGAAGGAAGCAAGCTAGGGTTCCGAGTTACGTACGATATGGTAGCCCATTGAGCGACAGGGCCTCGGTGCACGGACCCATAACAGTGGAGGTACTAGTGGTACCACTATCCGCTGGGCCACCGATACCACCAGCACCAGCAGTGGAGAGTGAATTCCCTCTGATTGCATTGCACAAGTTCCAATGCCAGAGGCCACCCAGGTTCCGGGGAGAGAAGGACTCACAGGCAGTTGAGGATTGGATGGAGGCTATTGTGAGAGTTTTCAGATTTAGGGACACCAGCCGATCTCATGGTGATCCTTGTCGTGATTCTCCTGCATACGGAAGAAGGTAGATGGTGGAGCCTGATGATCCGGGTTCTTGACGAGGCATCATTACTCTGGAAAGATTTTGAGAGTCTCTTCTGCTCAGATTTTGTTCCAGCCACCCTTCGTGCGATGCGGATTCAAGAGTTACTTCATCTACAGTAGGGAAGCATGACAGTAGCTCAGTACTCAGCAAGGTTCACCGACCTCTTGCACTACTCCACAGATATGGTATGGGACCCATTCTTATGGGCTCAGACCTTTGATCAAGGACTCAAGCATGAGATCAAGGCTTTGACGATTCCCCTCAACATCCCGATGCAGGTGGGGGTGCTGGAGCGAGCCCTGCTAGTGGAGAGTTTTCTCGCTGAGCAGTCACCAGCAGTGAGACCCATCACTGGGTGACACATAGCAGAGTCTTCTGCAGCTGACAGTAGATAGATGTCGCATAGGTCTAAGTAGACCAGGCCATCAGTTGGGTGACCCATGGATACAGGTTCGGTTTTGCAGGGCACATGTGATAGTGCCAGCTAATTCCTCCTAGTGGGTCCACTGAGAGGTCACCTGGACATGCAGATGCTCAGTAGGGTCATCCTAGTAGATGGTATAAACACAGAGAATAAATGTCATTCATGGGATATGATGGTGAATCCTATTGTTGGTATAAGCTGGCTAATTCCTACTATCCCATGCGTTTATGGTTATGCCTACAAGGCCGATGGAGGATCGCTTCTCCATGGATAGGGCAGTCCAGGCGGTGGTAGGAGTCCTCTTGCTCAAGTCCTTCATTGAATGGATCGATCAACATCTAGGTTTATAAATTATTACCTTTCAGAGTACCCGTTATGATTTGGGACAAGAGATCTGTGATGCCTCCACCCTTCCATGACTGCCACTACTCCACTGCCATCTGCAATCCAGGTTGTGCATGTCTTCTGCTCTACCATGACACTTCGTACTGGAATTATGCAACACCACATTCACTACTACACCTCCAACCCCCCATGAGCCTATGATCCACCTTACATTCCACTTTCTATTTCTTACCAATATCCAACCACGTGATTGTCGGATTATTTGTTGGAGTGTTTTTGCTCACTCCCCTGTAAATGCAACAAACCACATCTGTTATTACCAGAGGTCACCGCCAAACAACCTCATTAAGGATCCACAAATACATAATCCCCTACTGATATTAATATCCTTACTATGGCTACCATGAAGGCCATAATAAATAGAAGAACTACTATTGAGATTCATACACTCCACTACCCATTGTTTCTCCACAACACTTCCTTTAATCGACCAATGTTTAAGCCCACTTTGGATCGGATCCAAATGCTTAGAGCCATTGCAGCTCTACCTTCACCATCTATGTCATGACCCGTCCTCGGGGCCCATGCCGTGACTACCCAAAGCCCGCCTGCCATAGGCCAGGGGCTGGCGACTAGCACCAAAGGCGTAATCCCAATAAAAGGGAAGGCATTGCCTTTATCCTGTAACACACACGCAGTATGAACACAAGTAGAAGAGGAAACAACTGAAAATATACACTATGTAAAACCGAATACAAAAGTAAGTGCTGAAAGGAATGTGACCGAACATACAATCCCAACAGTAAAGTACAACTGCATAAAATTAAACAGCAACTACTGAGTCATCCTCCAGGAATCCCACCTGAAGGGTGGGTATAGATGGCCTCCTCAGCACCTCAGGTCTTTCCATCCACTCTGTGTACGTCTCACAAAGTGGTCCACCTCCGGGTACCATCCAGCTCCACAACACTCTGCCTTGATCAGTGTTGTCCATCGTCTGCAACCCACATAATGATGTGTGGGCATTGCCCATGCAGGGGTGAGTATAACGATACTCATTAGGGATGCCGAGAACCCCTAAGGTCTCCCATAATTTACGAAGGATAAACCCAAAAAAGGAAAGATACAATCACTAAGTATCAAAAAACCCTACTTAGGTATATTCCCATACATATACCTAAGTTATCAATATTAATTCAGCTCCAACTCTCAATCCCAAGCACAACCCTCTCTACATAGGAAGTAAAGTCAATCACATCGATGATAATGATTGAATTTCAATACTCAGATCACCCAGGTACACATCTTTTGTATAGCGATAGAGATGATCAGATGTAGTCACTGATTCATCTAAGTTGTCGGACCCACACAGGATACAAGACCAGCTAAGCTATCGAACCTACACAGGATACAAGACCAGATACACTATCAGACCCACATAGGATACAAGTACCGAGGTCAAACAGCCAGACCCACACAGGATACAAGAATAGTAGTCATCACTGTCGAACCCACGGAGGATCCTAGTACAGTAGTCGTCGCAGTCGTAGCCAGCTATAGTGTTGTTGCACACAGCACGCTCGATTCCGGGAGGGTCCACTCCTCAAGCAAAGGGGTCGATACATCAACTATAACGAAGCCATAGTTGATGTATCCTGATGTTCTGTCTCATCAAAAGGAACCCAACGCGATAGACGGCACGTCAATCGGACGCCCGGTCTGAGAGTTATTGGCTTTTCCGTTCAAGGGGCCCAGTTGGAATTACGCTTGTTCCAAACCCGGCCGTTTTTCATATTTGTCCAAAACTCATTTAGAATATCGCAAAAGAACTATCTCGTTGTGAGTTTCCCAGTGCCACCGACGGCGCGTCGATCGGACATGTGGTCTTGAAGTTATTCACGTTTAAGCTAAATGGGCCCGACCCGTCAAGTACAGTGGGCTGGCGGGTCGGCCCGACTCGATTTGGCGGGTCCGACCCGGCTGGGGGTCAGCCCGGCCCGGTGGAGCGTGGCCCACCTAGGGACCCGGCCAGTGGGTCTGAAGAATTTGGGGGGTCGGCCCGACCCAGTGGGGTGTGACCCACCCACAGACCTGGCCTGGGTCGCGGGCCGATTTGGCACGCCCAGCGGCGCCGAACGGCGCCGCCCCTCCCTGCTACCTGGCCGGAAGAAGCCGGTCGGTTTTCTTCAGTGCGAGTGGCCCGCATAGTGGGCCGATGTACTCCCACGCATCCCCAAGCAGCACCGCCTTTTCTTCCGCCCGGCCAGCAGGTGGCTGGACGGTTTACCCGCCGAAGTGGCATGCCCAGCGTGGGCCGCGGTTCCTCCGCAGCGCGACGCCAAGAGGCACCACGGTCTTCTTCCCGGTCGGTCGTAGCCGATCAATTCGTCCAACAAGAAGCCTGCACAGCGGGCCGCACCTCTTTCACATGGCACCTGCGGGTGTCGCGGTTCCCCAGCTCGTCCTACTAGGGCCTGCCGGTTCGGTTCGTCCGAGTGGCCCGTGGAAGCGGGCCGTAGATTCCTCCACGCGGCCAGTGCGTGGCCGCTGCCTCTGGTCGCTGCCGCCTCCAGTCGCTGCCACCCTAATATAAAAGAACCATCGGATGGTCGTCAGGCCGTTTTTGTTAGGCTCGTGCCCTCCATGTTAGGCGATAACAAAACGCCGATGACAAACCAAGGAATTCAACAATGAACTAGGAAAAATTTTTATTCAAAAAAAAGATCAAAACCCCCTACCTCGTTTGTCATTCGTAGACGAAGTCGCGGGGTGCCAGTGTCAATTTGTTGACACAGGGGAAGAAGGAGCTGAGGATGGCGCTTCATCGACGTTCCTTACGGGTGGCTCCTTCTCTTTCAGCTTGGCCAAAGTTCGAAGGACAAGTTCGTCGTTCTTCGATGGTTTTTCATTGGAAGGATGAAGCTCTCCTCTCTCCAGCCTTTCCAAAGGATTATTCCAACCCTAAAAGAAATAGAGGTGATCTCGATTTATCCTCTCAAACAATAACACATTAATTAAATGAGGTGACTCATTTAACTAATTCATAGGATTGGTTCAAATTCAAATCTTATAGGAGGTGGGGAGTCCCAATTAATGAGGGGAGGTGTCAAATTAAATAAAGGGTGTTAATGGGGAGTTTAGGGGAGTTTAGGGGAGCTGAAAATTTTGAGTTCATGTGGGCCCCACCACACATTATCCATTTATGAGAGGTTATATGGGGGTAGGCCCCACCTCCAACCTCCCTTTGGAGATAAAACTACCAATGAAATAAAAATTGTGAAACACATCAATTTTATTTAATTTATTATGAAACCCCAAAATTAACTTCTACTCTGTATAAAACCAAACTGTAGTACAGGTCCTCCTAAGAGAATACTGGCTCTACGGATTCATCGGTGTCCTCGGATTTCAATTCTGAGCACCGGTTCAAAAGATAAAAAAACCCACACGTACGTTTACTAAACCTACCTGAACAAAACTTCAGAAATTGATTCCAAGCACACCAGGCATCGGAATCAGGCGCCATCAAAAACTTCAGACTCATAAAACTTCATAGAATTTATGAAAATAATTTTCCCTGAAATTTTCATGTCTTTACATTACCCCCACATTAAGGCTTTACATCCCAATAAAGCTACAACACACACTAGGGAAACATAATAGGGTACTGAGCACGCATCTGAGCCTCCTGCTCCCATGTTCTCTCCTGGAGGTTCCCATGCTTCCAGCGAACATGCACTAGAAGAATCTTCCGTCCACATAGGACCCGCTTTTGTCGATCCTCAATCTCTATTGTGACCTCTGTGAAATTTTCCCCATCATTGATGTCCAGCTCCCCATGGTCGATGATGTGGGATAGGTCATGCACATATCTCCTCAGCTGAGATACGCAGAAGATGTTGTGCACCAGATGCAACTAAGGTTGAAGGTCCAAGTGGTAAGCCACCTCGCCTACCCTACTGAGGACCTGGAATGGTCCAATGAATTGTGGAGATAACATGTCGCCTTGGACAAATATCTGTTGACCTCATCAAGGTGACTCCCATGGGAAGACGTGGTCTCCATCCTCGAACTCCAGTGGTCTCTATATCCTATCATCATAGGACTTCCGTCTTCTCAGGGCAGTCTTAATCTTCTCCTAGATTATCTGCACCTTCTCCATCGTATCCTGCACCATCTCGGGTCTGACCAGTGCTGACACTCTTGGGTCAGTCTAGAACAGAGTTGATCTGCAAGGTTGGTCGTACAGTGCCTCAAAAGGTTCCATCCCGATGGTGGATTGGTATCTGTTCTTGTATGAAAACTCCACAAAGGGTAAGTGATCCTCCCAACTGCGACCAAAGTCAAGGAAACATGCACGGAGCATGTCCTTGAGAGTCTGAATGGTCCTCCCAGTCTGACCATCCGGCTGAGGATGGATGGCGGTGCTCAAGCGAAGTTTCATGCCAAAAGACTCATGTAACCCCTTCCATAGCCGGGAAGGGAAATGAGAATCTCGATCAGTGATTATCGTCGATGGTACACCATGAAGATATACGATATTCTATATGTAGAGGCTTCCCAATCTCTCTACTGAGCCTTACTCTCTGATCAGTAGGAAGTGGGCCGACTTTGTGAGTCATTCAATGATCACCCAGATCGATTTGTGTCCTCTAGGTGTACGTGGAAGTCTTGTCACTAAATACAAGGATATCCCATCCCACTTTTACTCTGGAACCTATAAGAGCTGAACCAAGCCTGCTGGAAACTGGTGCTCCGCCTTCACTTGCTGACAAGTGAGGCATCGAGAGACAAACTCTACTACTAATTTTTTCAAACCAGGCCACCAGTGTTGTCGTCTAAGGTCCTGATACATCTTCGCCACTCCTGGATATACCGCTATAGGGGAAGTGTGAAAATCCTACAACACTTCCTCCTGTAATGAAACTGGTACCATGGTACGTCCTCTCGAGAGGATAATGTGCTCCCCACCTTTAGAATGCCCATCAGGTGCCTGACCTAAGGATATCTGAGCACGTCACGTCTCACAGTCGAAGTCCCCATGTTGAGCCTCCCTGGACCACTGAATTAGTGGTGGAGTGACTGTGAGAGACTGTAGAAAGGCTAATCCATCCTTATCCATAAAGGATATCTGCAACGCGGCCAGCTGCTCTATCCCCTCTCCTAGTAGTTGGATGCCCGATCTCCTGCTGAGAGAATCTGCTAAATCATTCCCATTCTTAGGATTATAGAACATATTTAACTCATAGTCCTAGAGGAACTTGATCCATCACCACTATCTCAGGTTCAGGTCCTTCAACGAGAAGATATACATGAGACTCTGGTGGTCAGAGTAGACTTTAAAACACTCACCCATCAGATAGTGCTACCACATATTCAAGATGAAGACCACGACTGCTAACTCCCGATCATGGGTAGCGTAGTTCTACTCGTGATGTATCAATTTCCATGAACCATACGTGATTACTGCTCACTCCTGCATTAGGAAACACCTAAGTCAGGTCCCTAAAGCATCGCAGTAAACTACGTACCCAACGCCCTCCTCTGGTAGCCTCAAGATGGGCGCATCGGTCAATATCTGCCTCAGCTCTTTAAAGCTCTGCTTGAATCATTCTGACCACATAAAGGTTTTTCCCTTCTTCTTCAATGCTGAAAGTGGTGCTGCAAATCTGGATAATTCTAGCACAAATATCTGATAGTATCTAGCCAGACCTAGAAAACTATGAACCTCCGTCACACTCCTGGGTGGCTCCCAAGGAAGTACTGCTTCGATCTTCACTGGATCCACTGCTACCCCGACCACTGAGATGACGTGTCCCAATAAGTGAACCTCTTGAATCCAGAACATTCACTTCGAGAGATTACCATAATGCTGGTTCTCTCGGAATGTGTCAAGTACTACGCACAAATGGTAGGCATGCCCCTCCTCAGTAGTTGAGTAAATCAGTATGTCGTCAATGAAGACTTTGACAAATCGATCGAGGTAAGGCTAGAAGAACCTATTCATGAGACTCGTGAACATTTCTAGAGCAATATTTATGCCGAAGGGAATAACCAAGAACTCGTAGTTTCCATACCGACACCTGAATGCCTTCTTCTGCACATCCTTTTCTCGAAATCAGAGATGGTGATAGCCTAACCTGAGGTCTATATTAAATAACCATAGTTCTCTCTTGAGTTGAAAAAAGAGGTATTCAATCCTCGGGAGTGGGTACTTATTCTTCACAGTCACCTGATTCAAGCGACGGTAGTCGACACACAGTTGCAAGCTCGCATCCACCTTCTTGGAAAACAAAATTGGAGATGCCCAGGGTGAAACACTGGGTCTGATAAATCCATTTCCCTTAAATTCCTCTATATGTACCCACAACTCATGAATCTCATCAAGAGCCATCCGATATGCTGGATTAGATATCGGTGTTGTCCCAGGGTATAGATCAATGTAGAAGTATACCTCTCAGCAAGGAGGTAATCATGGAACATCATCAGGGAAAAAATCCGCATACTGATCCACCATAATAGGAAAACTCGGACTCCGCACATCAACTACTCCGAGGATGAGACTAGCCAACTGATATGTGATTGGCTGCCCCCTCCTTTGCGTTCGTCCATCCTACGCTGCAAAACCTCCCTTCTTGCTGGTGAAGGTGAAGGTGAACCTGGTCCCATCTACATGGATAAACCACACTTTGCGCCTAATACAGTCTATCTAAGCATTAACTGTGGATAACTAGTCCATACCCAAGATGACGTTGTAAGGACTCGATGCCGCTACAAGAAGATCCCAACCGAAGTTCTCGCCTCCTATAGTAAGCTCACACTGCTAGAACCAATGCATAATTGTTGATTCTGCTTCCGTAGGAGTCTCTATCCATAAGGATCAAGCCAAAATCTATGTCGGAATCTCCGAGCTCTGAAGAAGGGAAGCGGTAATAAAAGAATGAATCGCACCTGTGTCTATAAGTTCTTCAGCAAGGGTGAAGTAGAC
Organism: Viscum album; assembly: GCA_963277665.1. Classification (NCBI taxonomy): domain Eukaryota; kingdom Viridiplantae; phylum Streptophyta; class Magnoliopsida; order Santalales; family Viscaceae; genus Viscum; species Viscum album. The sequence goes on along the minus strand of OY728129.1, from coordinate 605,143,177 downwards.
ACAAATAGTACCTCGATTCATCTCAGGTGCGCCGTGGTCATAGACCTCGACTACCTAGAGCTGATTCTACCTCTTTCTTCCAGCTCCCTGTGGTCGGGTGGACCTCTTGGTGGTGGTGGTGGTAGTGCCTCGAAATGTCGTCCCCCACCCGCTACTCGGCCAGCTCATCTACCATGTCTGCCTTCTCCCAGTGGACCACCATGATCAAACCTTTTCCTATGCCTAAGAGGTCCCTCTACTATTTGTTACTCGTCCGCATGGCGGGTCGGGCAGTCTTGAGCCATGTGGCCCTACCCACCGCATGCATAGCACTGCCTGATCCTCGTAAGGCTGGTTCTGTTTCGTGTTCCCCGCACAACCGAACCAGTATCTTGAGATCGCCCACCTAATGGACTTGTCCTCTTAGACCTATACACCAATTGTCTATTGCTGACTGCAGAATACTCTACTATGTGTCTCCCTATGGTGTGTCTCTCCGATGGTGACTACTCATCGAGAATACTCTTCACTATATGGGCTCGCTCCAGCACCCCCGTCTGCATCGGGATGATGAGGGGAATCGTCGATGCCCTAATCTCATGCATGAGTCCCTGATCAAAGGTCCAGGACCTGAAGAACGGGTCCCGTACCATATCCGCAGAGTATCGTGAGAGGTAAGTGAACCTCACCAAGTATTGAGAAACTGTCATGATGCCCTGTTGCAGATGAAGTAACTCATGAATCCACACCGCACGAAGGGTGGCAGGAACAAACTTCGAGCGAAAGAGACTCTTGAAGTCTGTCCAGAGTAATGATTCCTCTTCATGCACTTGGAGAATCATGCTCTACCATCTGCATGCTGCTACATGCAAGAGACTCATGGAAAAGATCACCATAAGATCGGCTGGTTTCCCTAACAATCTGAAAACTCTCACGACAACCTACAGCCAATCCTCAGCTTCCTGTGGGTGCGTCTCTCCCCAGAACATCGGTGGACCCTGGCGCTGGAACTCGTGTAATGCACTAAGGCGGTGCGCACTCTCTACTACTAGATCTGGTCGTATTGGTGGCCCAGTGGGTAGTGGTACCGCTAGTTCACCCGCTGTGATGGGGACCTACACCGAGGCCTTGTCTCTCGGTGGGCTACCATCTCGTACGTAACTCGGAACCCTATATGGATGCCTTCATGGGGCCATCCTAAAAAGTAACAGGTGATTCAGGGTTAAAACATTATACCTGTTGAGCTGACACAAAGTAATCATGAAGAAATATTTTTCAAAGGAAACACACACGCAATCAGTGTTTTTGTTCATTGAGTTGGAAATCAAAGGTCAGGGTCCTCGTGTATGGATACGTCCGCCACCACAACAACACTGGACTCCTTGGACTGAAAACCACACTCAATACTCTTAACACTATTGATTCACAAATACGAATCAGGGACTACATTCTGTGGTAGAATCGACTCTTCTGATACCAATTTGTCATGAACCGTCCTCGGGGCCCGTGTCGTGACTACCCCAAGCCCACCTTCCATAGGCCAGGGGCTGGCGACTAGCACCAAAGGTGTAATCCCAAAAAGGGAAGGTATTTCCTTTATCCTATAACACACATAGTCTAAACACAAGAAGAAGAGGCAATAACTGAAAATAAACACTAAGTAAAACTGAATATAAAAAAAGTGATGAAAGGAAAGGGGCCAGAAATAGAAGCCCAAGAGTAAATTACAACTGTAGAAAAGTAAACAGCAACTACTGATTCGTCCTCCGGGAATCCCACCTGAAGGGTGGGTACAGATGGACTCCTCAGCACCTCAGGTTCATCCGTCCACTCCGTGTATGCCTCGCCAAGTGGTCCACCTCCGGGTACTTTCCAGCTCCACAACACTCTGCCTCGATCAGTGATGTCTGTCATCTGCAACCAACAAAATGAAGTGCGGGCATTTCCCGTGTAGGGGTGAGTATAACGATAATCAGTATGGACCCCGAGACCCCTGAAGGTCTCCCAGAATCCATGAAAGATAAACTCAAAAATTAAAGATACAATCATGAAGTATCAATCAACACTACCTAGGTATATGCCCACAAATATACCTAAGTTATCAATCTCACTTTGGCTCCAACTCTCGAGCCCAAGAACAACCCTGTCCACACAGGAAGTAATGTCAATCACATCGATGATAATGATTAAAATCCAAGACTCATCTCACAGAGGTATACATATTTTGTATAGTGATAAAGATGATCAGATGTAGTCACTGGTTAATCTAAGCTATCGGACCCACACAGGATACAAGACCATCTAAGCTGTCGGACCCACACAGGATAGAAGACCAGCTACTCTGTCAGACCCACATAGGATACAAGTAAAGAGGTAAAATTGCCGAACCCACACAAGATACAATAATAGTAGTCATCGTAGTCAAACCCACGGAGGATCCCAGTACAGTAGTCATTGCAGTCACAGCCACCTCTAAGGTTCTCACACACAGCTTGCTCGATACCGGGAGGGTCTTCTCCTCGAGAAAAGGGTTCAATACATCAACTATCACGAAGCTATAGTTGATTTATCCCGAAATTCCATCTCATCAAAAGGAACCATTCACGACAGACGGCGCGTTAATCAGATGCCCAGTCTGATAGTTATTGGCTTTTCCGTTCCAGGGGCCCAGTGGGAATTACCTTCGTTCCATACCCAGAAATTTTTCAAAGTTTTCAAAAACTCAGATAGAGTATCGAAAAAGGAACGTCTCATCATGAGGATCCCAGTGGCACAGAAAGTGTGTCGATCAGACGTGTGGTCTAGATGTTATTCGCGTTTAAGCTAAACGGGCACGGCCTGTCAAGCCAAGTAGACTGGCGGGTTAGCCCGACTCGGTTTTACGTGTCCGACCTACCTAGGGGTTGGCTCGGCCTGGTGTAGCGCAACCCACCCAGAGACCTGGCCCAGTGGGTCTGACCTGTTTGGGGTTCGGCCTGACCCCGTGGGGCGCGGCCCACCCGCTTACCTGATCCGGGTCGCAGGCCGGTTCGGCTCACCCGGCAGCGCCGAGTGGCGCCATCCCTCCCTGCTGCCCGACCCGTTGAATCCGGATGGTTTTCTTGGGCACGAGAGGCCTGCACAGTGGTCCGCTATTCTCCCACGCGGTTCCAAATGGCACCGCGTTTTCTTCCACCCGGCCGGCAGGTGGCCGACCGGTTCGCCCGCCGAAGCTGCCCACCCAGTGCGGGCCGCGGTTCCTCCACAGCACAGCCCCAAGAGGCACCATGGTCTTCTGCCTGTCCGGTCATAGCCGGCCTGTTCATCCAGCAAGCAGCCTGCGCAACAGGCCAAACCTCCTTCGCGCGGCACCTGGGGGTGCCCATGTTCACCAGCCCGCCCGTCTTGGGCTGGCCTGTTCTGTTCGTCCATGCAGCTCGCGGATGCGGGCCGTTGTTTCCTCCACCCGGCCGCTGCCTCTGGTCACTGCCACATCTGGTCACCACCACCTCTGGTCTCTACCACCCAAATATAAAAGAACCATCAGAAGGTCGTTGGTCCATTTTGGTTTGGCCCGCGCCCTCCACGTTAGGCGATAACAAAAGGTCGATGACAAACCAAGGTATTCAACAAAGAACGAGGTAAAATTTTTATTCAAATAACATTGATCAAAACCCCCTTCCTCATTTGTCGTTTCTATACGAATTTGGGGGTGGTGGCATCAATTTTTTGACGTTGGGGAAGAAGGAGCCGATGATGGAGCATCGTCGGCATTCCTTGCGGGTGGCTCCTTCTCTTTTGGCTTGGCCGAAGTTCTAAGGATAAGTTCATCATTCTTCGGTGGTTCTTCATTGGAAGGATGAACCTCTCCTCTCTCCAGCCTTTCCAAAGGATTATGCTGACCCAAAAAGAAATAGAGGAGATCTATATTAATCCTCTCGCACAACAACACATGGTTGTGTTTAATTAAATGAGGTGACTCATTTAATTAATTATTAGTATTTTTTTCAAATTCAAATATTAGAGGAGGTGGAGAGTCCTAATTAATGTGGGGAGGTGTCAAATTAGTTAAGGCGTGTTAATGGAGAGTATAAATGGAGTTGAGGGGATGTGAAAAGTTTGACTTCTTGTGGGCCCCACCACACATTATCCTCTAATGAGAGGTTATCTGGGGGTGGGCCCACCTCTTACATCCCTTTGGAGATAAAAACTACCAACTAAATAAAAATTGTGTAATACATAAATTTTATTTAATTTTTTATGAGACCCCAAAATTAACTTCATCTCTATATAAAACGAAACTACAGTAAAGGTCCTATTAATCGAATACCAGCGCTACGAGTTAATCGGTGTCCTCGGATTTCAATTCTGAGCACCCATTCAAAAGATAAAAAAACCTGCAAGTACGTTTACTGGACATAATCAAAAAAACTTCAGAAATTGATTCAGGGAACACCAGGCCTTGGAATCAGGCACCATCAGAAACTGCAGACTCGTAAAATTCCAAAGAATTTAAGAAAAAAAATTTCCTTGAAATTTCTGAGTCTTTAAAATCTCACCTGACCACCCTTGTGCAAAACCTCATACAACATCAGCACCACCTCTGCATCATTCAACCTTGAAAATCCCATTATCATGTGAGCACTTCCATTTTACTTCCACCTTGCCATCATTTTTTCCTCTCACTTTTTTCCCTCTTCTTGCAATGTCTAATCCCACCATGCATCCCACTAATATATAAATGATCTACTAATCTGTGTGATCCTTGTCTATGAAAATAACACAAACACCCAATATCCTATTGTGTTCCCACTATTTATTGTTGTTAGGGGGTTTTGTTTGATCAATATAGTCTGACATGCTTTGAAGGATAGGAAGTCGAGGCACTCCCTTATTCACCAATAAATATAATCTCTTTCCACCCTTCCCGTTCATTAGTCGACTTCCGAGGAGGGAAACCACTGAGGGGTGGCCTCTACTACTACCATTTCATAGTTTTCTTTTAATTTAATTTAATTTATATATTTAGTTCTAGATTATATTTATTTGTAATTTAAATTTATTTTATTAAATGAATTAATCAACGGTTGTTTAATATAGAACATCATATAACAAGGTGTGTAATCAACCATTATTAAAGGACGATATGGAATTGATATTTTTGATGTATTCAATGATTTCTCAATTTATAAATGAATAATATTAGTTCTAGTTTTATATTTCATAATTGGAGTATTAAACTGAAATAAAACATATAAATAAGAATAATAATTGAATCTAAAATTAAATCAATTACTACAACCTTTATTTCCATAACTAATTTGATTTAGATATTCATTGTATTATAAATTTTGGAATTTAATTTTTTCATTTCATATTATAAAAAAACTGAAAAACTTATTTTCATTATTTTTATAAATTAATAAAAAAATGTAATAGTTTAGGTGAATTTATAATTAGTATGTTAACAAACTGATAATCTCCTAGAGTTAGACAAATTTGATCAGCCAATATATTACACTATTTTTTCATTTGCCATCATAAATGATAGGAATAAATCAATAGGTATCAACCCTACCATAATTAAAATCATACATATGTGTGATACAATATAATGTGTTCATCATATCTGAACCCACAAGAATATATGGGTTCCATGAATATTACATCATAGCATATCTCATAAAAATGAAATTTGATACATAAAAATCATACCTTCAAATAGATAAACCATCTAAAGAATGAATTGGGATGAACCCCTTGGTACATTTCCCTATTAATGTATAAAAACTTTATAGGATACCATCTTAGAAGGAAAATAATTTTGAAAGATGACTTTTAATATTTTTTATGGATGAAAACATTTCTATTTTTAAGACACTTCACTTTTAAAAAAAATTGACTACATTAAAATAAAAAATATAATTGAAAATAATAATCTAAATGAATAAATTATGATTTAAGAAAATTGATTAATAATGATTATGAGAAAATTCACTCATTTTGTATAAGATAAAAGACATTCCTTCCAATTTGTTTTCAAAATAATTAAAAAGTATCTATTTTAGAAATCCAAAAAAATGATTCCCTTAAAACAACTTTTTGATTATTCAAACAAAATAAAACATATTTTATGAACCTATATAAGAATGTAAATAGAAATTTAAAACATTTTTAGAATATATATATTAAAGACAATTTTTTCTAATCTTTGACAAAATGGTAAACAATCAATAATAATGATGATATTATAAAATAAAACCATACAACTTTGAAAAATGTGGATTATAATCCCAATAAAATAATAAAATCAAATAAAACATTAAATTTTATAATTAATATATATTCCTAATTTAATATTTTAATTATTCATTATAGGTATCATAAAAAATAGTTACATAACAACAAATATATCAAAAATTATATAAAATTGAGATGATGAACCCTGGATTGTAGTTATATTCTTCATGTAAATACTTTATCATCCATAATAATAAATGTAGAATAATTATTGAAATTATTTGGATCATTTTAATGTGTATTTTTCATTTTATCTCACATAATCCCATGTTATCATAATTACTAAATTAGATGCGTTCTTATCAAACATTTTAGAAATATTTGGTACATAAGCCTAAAATGGCATTTGTAGGTTGACTATAGTTAGATAGTTCATTATTCCATAATTTCTAGAATAAAAACCATGAAAAAATTATCGTTTTTATAAATAACGTATTCTTATAAATCAATGAATTTAATAGGTTTATAAAAAATAAATCATGTTACAATCATGGATATGGTAGTATGCACTTACAACTGACAAATATTTCAATTTTGAAATGATCATTATGGTGAGAAGTCAAGTGTTATTCTATCATTTTAGAATAATAATAATATAAAATATATAATTTATTTTTTAAAATTATATATATAAATATATTTACATATCATCTTGGTTATTTTTTAATAAAAAATGTATTACATAGCTTCACAGAGGTGGTAGTCCACACATAATCATGAACAATGTAATCATTAATATGTATAACAAATTAAATTAATTTAAATGATATACTAACTATATTGTGATAAATATTTAATTCATATCATATATAATCATTAATTATATCATTATTACTATTCATTAGATGTTGTGATGGAAACCGAATTACATCGGTTTGTGAGGAGGCAGTTCATCGTAGGCACGAATTAATGTTTTGTTTCCCATTTAATGGAGCAGTGTATTGATATAGGTTATAACATTAAATTAATAACATATAATTGTATAGATGATATTGATATTATTATTTTAACATTTTATAATAATATTTTATGGAGGTAGAAGTAGAAATAAAAATAGAAACACTATATTAAAAATAGTACCTCTTCTTTGGAAAACCACCTATTTTATCTGCTAAATAACACTATGATTGGTGTTCTACAAAAAAAATACATATATAATGATTTTATTAATTTTATGAAGGGATTTGGGTCTGTATTTGGTGGAGAAAATGGGTTTTTATGTCTTATATATTGAGAAGAAGAGGTTCCCTTAAAAAAAGGGGTGGGGAAATCTTTATATTTTTTAAAATATTAAATTAACACATATATATATATTAATTTCAATTTAATTTTAGAAAAATATTATAAATATAAAATGATTATTTGTCTATATCCTCTCATAAAATAATCTATAGGCATCATTGTTTCTCAATGTTAGAAATATTATTTGGATTTAACTAATTCATATTCTTTTTTGATTATATCATTACAACAAGGATTTATACATACTGATGATCAATATAGATACAATAAATTGAAAAATTACTACTAATAAGACCATGCCTAATATAATCATTCATAACATAAAGACTTTCTATAATATGCTAATTTTATAAATTGTATATCTCTTAATAAATTATTATTTATTATAAAATATCAATAACTTCAACATCATGAACAATTCATTACATTAAAATAAATAATATAAAAATAAAACCTATAATTAGAAAAAAAAATTATTATATAAAAAACATGCCATGTATATTTATAAAATTTGTGGATCACATTTTGAATTTCAATTTTTATTTATTTTTTTATTTTTAACATCCTAAATTTGAATTTTTAATTATGTAATTTATTATGGCATTATTGATTTTAAATAATTTAAAGCCATTATTTATTTACTAAAAAATAATAGTAAATTACCATTGTAAATATAAATCGCATATATATTAAAATTATTTTTCTAGTCTCGCATATCTATTGGATGAACCCATATTGAGAATGTTATATTTACCAAAAACAAGAGTGTGACATGAATGAATATTGATGAAATAAAAAACTATAAAGTTCATTAGGTCATCCATGTGGCAAAAAAATACAAGTTATCTAAATATTGGATGAAAATGAGTGATTTTGAATAATCCAATAAAATTAACTAAATTTTTCAGTAATTTTATAATCCATATAATTTTATTTTCTAACTTTAATTTCCTCATTTATCATTAATCCCGATAAAAAATTACTATGTTTATTAAGATTACTAAAAAAATTAAAATGGATTGATTTACAAAAATTAGTACTCATGATTCAGAATATGGAATGAGATTATCAGAATTCAAAATACTAAAGTGGAAGAATATAATGTAGAAATAAAATATAATTATGTGATTAAAAACATTATTTTCATAAAACTACAATTTCGTAAATAAAAAATGTTTTATTATAAATTTTAGTAAAATAACCAATTAAAACCCATAATAAAATAAATTATATTTATAGTAAATAATAAATTTTTTATACCATTCAAAAATATAATATGACATTGTAATTTCATTGAAAAAAATATATAGTTTCTTAAAAAATTATGTATTTTTAAATATTCATTGAAAATTAAAAAATCTCACAAAATTAATAAAAATTTATAATAAGATAATTATGTCCAACTAAATTCAAAAATGGAATAAATTTTTTTAAATAAAATTTCTATAACATCCAGAAATTAATTGTAATATTCACTCATAAAAAGGAAGAAAACTTATTTATGAAGAATTTTTTTAAATGAATAACACGTGTTTAATAAAAAATTGTTAATATTATATAAGAATTTTTAGGTATATTTATATTGATTATAACACTATTTAAATTTCCTAAATATTTTTATCTTATTAACACATTACAATTTAATGGCTACTTTATAACGATAACAATCAAATATTTCATTTTATAAAAAATTATATTGTGTATCTTGTACACTACTGAACATAGTTTTTCATTTTAAAATATAATGAAATTACAAACATAGAAATTAATTAAGTGATTCCTCCCAATTAATATTCATTATTAGTAACAAGGGGTGAAAATTTTAAAATGAAATAAATTGGAATCTTATATCATAAAAAGGGTTAATTAATCATATAAGGTAAAAGGAAGGAAAATTAGTATGAAGTTCATTTGAAATAATCAATAAAAAGGTTTTAATGTTGTAAAACATTTGTGTCAATTGAATAATTTGAAAAGGAAGAAATAAAAAATTCCAAATGACTAATAGAGTGGGATAGAGAACCCGATAATGAGAAATTTAACCATCACAATACCTTAAATTTATGAGGAGCTAAATGGACATTGATTCATCAATACCAAAATTTAATGAATAAATTATTTATTTAATGATCATTTTCCTAAAGTTGTGTAATTAAATTATTTCCCGGTATAATAAACTGAGTAAATATCCGTACATAATAAGTAGAGTGTCATCCTCTGATATATTTCCACCATAATCTAATATTTTTTACCAAATTATGAGTATTGTAATGATTTATTTAGTTTTTAGTAACTAAAATAAACTTCTAGTGGATCTCATTATCTAGAAAAGTAAAAAAATCTATCACTAAAATTTCTATGAATTAAATTTGTTTATGAAAAGATAATATAATCCAAAGTGTTATTATAATCATCTAAAGAATAAAAACTACATTAATATCCAAAATTCAACAGTAATACCCAATATTAAATAGAGATCATTCAATGAATAATAATCCATAAATTACAAAAAAATGTTACAAACTATTACTAAAACCCAAAGACAAAAAAGATTTGATCATATCAACATCCAAGTTAAATATATAATTTATCTCCCAAAATTTTCACACAATAAATTTGTAACATCATATATAGTTTCACCACTACTATTAATAACACGATTCATTATAAATAAAAAATCAAATAATATATTCCTCCAAAATTAAATTGGCCCCTTATTCATCCAATTTCTGTCAGCAATATTATATTTACAATAACTATATAGTGTTAAAAACATAATTATAATATTCCAAAATAACATTAATCTCTTCATAGTAACTCAATTTCCAATATCATTGTTATATATACAAAAAACATTATATACCCACATTTATAATAAATTTTATTTTTAAAATAGTTTAAATATTGAAAGAATCATTACAATAACAAGTACAACACATCAGTTAATTGTAGGTGATGATCTCATGTCACCCTTTAGTTGTGGGATCAAATCTCACAACCGTAGTGAATGCGATGGAATGTCACCTAATATCTGGGTAGTAATCTTTCTCAAAATTTATTTACATGCTTTTTATAACATTACTAGGTATTTGATAAAAATAATATAAAGTAATATTAATATATTAAATACTAAATAAATTTGTTAACCTAAAAGGATATCTTATAAAGTTCATTTTGAATACAAAAATGTAATAACCCATACATACCACGTATTCAAGTATATATTAAACCCATTGTTTTAAAATAACACTAATACTTATGAAAACTAAATGTAAATGTATTATATCCCAAATAATTTTTCTTATTAATCATATGGGTTACATATAACTATCCAAAAATATCATTATCCTACTTAATATTCAATCACATAAAACCTCAAAGGGGTTGTCTAAAACTGTGATACCCATGATGTTATACAAAAATATTATGAAAAATTATCTTGAAAACTTCCTATTATCTAATATTGAATAACCACTGCTCTGATATGATCTTTAACATCCTAATAACTAGAATCTTGAATCCAGTAAAAAAACATAAACATTACATTTCTATACTTAATATCAATTAATATAGAGAAATTATTCACATGAAAAATTAACTACTTCAAAAGGAAATATTTGATAGATTACATACTAAAAGTGGTTTTATTTTAAGATTATTTTAGAATTTCAATACTCTCTTATAAACTTGGGTTTATAAACAACTTGTTCCTAATTATCAACATCATATCCCACTATACACATCTTTTCATATTCCATGTTAATTATTTAAAATCTTTGATAAAATTTCATAAATATAATAACCTTTTAAACATAAGTACATTAGCAACATTATTTATAAAATGATACAAGGTTTCAGAATAATTGGTGAGATCAAATTCTTAATAAGTGAAAATAAGTCAAATATAAATGATCACATATGAATTACAATAAAATAATAGTATAATAACGTGATAATAAGAATTGAAAATAGTACCATATATATTAATGATCATAATCCTGAATCATGTAAAAAATCGTGACAATTCAAAAGTCCCAAATCAAATGGGAATAAAAGAACATGAACAATGAGAGCATAATATAATCGTGATACATGAAATAATTGGATTCACATTATCATTGAAAAACATTTCCATTATATCCAATGCTCATTTATAATACTGTCATAGTGTAATGGGATTACTACCAAAACCATAAAATTTGTTAACTTTTACTACCATGTCTGTCATATTGGACACAATCCCTTATAGGATTAGGTTCACTCCCCATTCCATTACAATTTATCTCACAAGATTTCAATATTTTACTCATTCATTAGAGGGATATTTATATTCCAAACATTATGTAATAAAATTAAAAAAAACTTCTTCCATAGTATAAATAATTCACTATATCAGAACTCATGAATGGAAATGGGTTTTATAAACATTTCATCAAAATAGAACTCATGGAAAAGAAAATATATTCATAAACATCAAGATATAATAAAAATAAAAAATAAATATAAATAATAAATAATAAAATCACGGGTCAATATCCCTCATATTGTATTGTTAAGATTAAATTATATAATCTTATTTGGAAATTAATTTTGTTGGCTCAAATGGAATAAATCTTATTGAAAATAACATTTCAACATTGAATTTATTACTATTTAATTTTTATATATTTATAGAATAAATTAAAAAATAAATATTTAAAAATAAATATGTTAGTGAATAAATTATGATTCAAGTAGTTGAGACATCATAATGATTAGGAAATATGCTCATGCTTTATCAGTTAAAAATAGTCCTTCCATATTTTTATTGAAAATGTCTCAAAGTATCTCATCTAGAAAATGGAAAAAATCATCCTTTGAAACTGTATTGTATAATGTGAAACATGGGTATTAATCATTTCAAAAAAAAGTCATGAGAATATTGATAAATTTAAATTTTTAAGAAAGTATATATATGGAAGAAAAATATACACCAATAGATACTTAAACATAAAAAATCTAGAATAATGATGACATTATGAAATAACTCTACACCACAATGGTTACATTTGAATCATTGTTACCATAAAATAATAACATCAAATGAAACATTAAATATCTTCAAAAAATGATTTTTAGGATTTCATATTTAAATAATCAATATACACACCTCATAAAAATAAATACGTGAATAATATAAAAATTATCTTAATGAAAAATAATTGGGAGGAAGAATTTATACCTTGAGTTCAAATAATCACATACATTCATTATATATAATAACATTAAATATAGGTATGTTATTTATTTTATTAAGAACTTTTTTTAGGTTAATTATTACATTTATCTCACATATTACCATGTTATAATAATTAATAAATCATTTACGTTCACAATTGTGGTTTTAGCGATACATAGTTCTTATGTACAAAATGACATCACAAAGTTTAATATGGTCTATGGGATAATATTCCATTAAATTAAAAATATTAATCATGATATCATAATAATTTTTATAGTTCTGTTATAATTGTACCTTCAATGATTAAATATTTTAATGAAAAATTCACTACATTACAACCATTGAAAAAGTATGTCACATGTATGCATGAGAAACATTTCCATTATTCAACAATCATTAGGGAAAGAAGATATGAATTATTTTATAATTAAATAATTATAATAATATTTTATATTTAATTTAAATTTATATATATTATAAATATGTACCATTCGTGTGATATGGAGTTGAAAAATGGATCATATCGCTTCAGTGTGATGGTCGTCCACACATAAGAACGAATAATGTTATCATTTTCCAGAGGATGAAATTATTAAATGTTAAATTATATATTACCATTTAAAAAAAATATTTCATGTGTATGACTGATAATCATTACTTTTATCATTATAAAAATTTCTGGGATATTTTGATGGAAAACAATTGCATCGGTGCGGGTGGCGGTGGACCACCATACACATAAATGATAGTTTCATATCCCATTTGATGGAAGTGGACATTGATATAGGTTATATGATTAAAATAATAGCATACATTTATATGGATTATATTATTTTTATTAATTTACAATATTTTAATATAATTTTATAGATTTGGAGAAGATGTAAAACTGAAAAGCTCAATTAAAAATTATACTTCTTCTTGGACAACATCCTTTTCTTATCACCATTAGACAACTAATGATGGTATTATTCATAAAAACACCACTATAATGATAAGATTAATTATATGATGATTTTTTTGTAAGGATTCTATGAACACATTGGGTTATTTAATTTTTATATAATGAGAAGATGTGGTTCCATTTTATAAAAGAGGGGAGGGGAACTTATGAAATTTCAAAAAATAGTAAATTAATATAAATTTTATTTTAATTACAAATATATTCGAAAGTATTTATTTAAAATATAATATTTTAATTGGTCTAAATAACATAATGAAATATATTATAGGTGATTTTAGGTCACATTAATACCCAAATCATTTAGTTTTATCCCTTCATTATCCTTTTTAAACATACCATGAATAAAAAGATTATTACACTTATATTGTCAATACAGTAACTATAAAATGAGTAAAGACAATAAATTACACCATTGATGATATTATAATCCAAAACCTATACACTTATAATAGTATATTATTTTATTGAGTTTATATAATTTAAAAAAATTGTATTTATATAAAATATTTATACTGTCAATCTTTTGAATTGTTCAAAACATTTTTTTAATAATATCAATATTAGACATATAGTTAAAAAAATTTACTTTATTATATCTAATAAATTTCATGGACATATTTTATATTCACTTATCAATTTATTTATCACAAATTAAATTACATTTAATATTTTTAATTTTATTTCTTTGATTTTTCAATTATTGTTATTATTAGTTAATCAGAGTTATGACAGAATTGAAGAATATCATATCATCACTATAAAATAAAACAATTACCATTATAAGGAGAATTATTTTACCTTTAAAAATAATTTTTATAGTCAAACATATCCATTATATTACCCCATAGTTAAAATATTATACGTCTAAAATATAATTCTGTGTCATGTTTTAATATTTTTGAAATAAAAAACTATAAATGTCATTGTCTCATCCAAGTAGATGAAAATTCCTAAAATAAAAAACCTTCCTCAATATATATGAATTATATTTATCATGTAGAAATAATTTAGGTTTTGGGTTAGTTATTTTATCCCATATAATTTTATTTTTATCTTTAGTTACCTAATTAACCATTTTCCTCGGTAATAAAATTTACTAAGGTTGCTATTAAAATTAACCAAACATAAATGGAAAATATTTAATAAATAATTTACCTTCCATTAAAATATTAATTCAATTTTGAAAATTTCAATATAAAAAAGTGAAATAATATAATTTAAAATTAAACTAGAAAAACATCATGAAAAATGATTTCCCAAAAAACTACTATTTTTTAAAACCAATAATGTTAAATCCAAGAATTAAATCCATTTAAAAATTAATAGAATTATTATAATCAAAATTAAATAATTATATTTTAATAATAATATTAAATATAATTTTACATTGTAATTATAATAAAATAATTATACTATTTAGAAAAGTTTTATTTCTCTATATTCGGTGAAAATTATATCTTTTAGGAAAATTAACAAAACATTATATTATAATAAATTTTTTCATGATGAGTTAAAACAATTAAATTAAAATAGAATAATAAATTATTTATAACTTCTCCAAATTAAATATTTTATTCACATATAAAAAAGAAGAAAAAATTTTATTTTTTCAATATATTTTTTTCTGCAATAACATGTCATTTAAAAAAGGTTTATTTTCTATGAAATTTTAAATAAATATATTTTTCAGTTAATCCTTTATATTAAATTCATAAATTAGGAAATAATATTCAATCCTTCAAATTTAATATTTTGTAAATATTTTTCTTAGTTTCATTTTCTATTATCCATTTAAACACAATGTTGTTTTTCTTGTATGCATCAATAAAAATAAATCCTTGAAAAACATTGGGAAAAAAATTATACCTTATCTAATAAATGATGTACTTATATTCCTAAATTATTTTTTATAACTAGGTTTTTGGAAATTTTAAAATACCTTTGTTGAAATATCACGTAGTAAAGATGTGTTAATAGAACATAAACTTGAAAATGGAGTCAAATAAGAATGAATGTAATCTAAAATAACACATAACATGGTATCAATGAATATTAAAATTGGTGGAAAGTAAAAAAAGTATACATAATAGAAAAATAATTCCCATGTACTGGTAGGGAGTGAGAGATAACACAATCATGTAAAATTTAACCCTCACAATACCATGATTATTTGATAGGTTTAATGGAAATTTATTTCACGGTATGAAAAGTAAAGTGATGATGTTTTTAGTTCATGATTCTGTTTCTTTGAGTTGGGGAAATATAGTACATCCATGAATAATAACTTTAGGAAATATAATTACTATACAAGTATTGTTTCGTAGATTAATCAATTACCACTACAATTCCATCTTTTACAAAAATGACAAGTATTTGGGATTAAATTTTCATGATTAGAGCAATAAAATCAACCTACAATGGATCTAATAATCAACCAAAGAGTAAAATTATATAACTCATATCTATATGAATAAAAACCTAATACCTTAAACATATAATCAATTAGGGTTACCAAATTTTTTTGGGTCTTCTGAAATAACATTAATTAATTAACACTAAATTATTTTCAAATCTCATGGTAATTTATTTGATATAAGATATGTTACCAAAATTAAGTTAACTTTTATCTATAAATTATTTTATGTAATTAAAAACAATGCCACACTAACTAGTAAATCATGTATGCGACTGGTATGGTATAAACCAAATTGAATTTTCTACTGGGAGTTCAAACCTCATAGAATTGCGAGATGGGATGGGTTTTCACCAGACTGGAGGGATTTCATTCCTATAAAAATATATTAGTATATTCATCATTAAATTAATATTAATTTGTTAAACTACATAAAAAATATTAATATATTCAACAAAAAATAAAAATTTTACCTCAATGGTTATCTCTTATATTTATTTATTTTTAAATAATAATTCACTGTTACCTCCAAATAAAAGGTCATAGAAACACAACTATTTTTAAATACATTGAATGAATATTATTAAAAATGTTAATTCAATATTTCACTAATAATATTTCATGTCAATCCAAATGCTTAAATACACCTATAAAAAATATCATTATCTTTTCGAAAGTTCCATAACTTAAAAACTCAAAAGGTATATCTAAGACTCTAAATATATGTTCAACCATAAACATAAATACTCATGATTATACCCGTAACACTGAATAGAACTTCCTATGATAACATAATAATCTTTAAATTTGTATAAACCATGCTCTCATATCGTCTATAATGTCCCAAGAACCGCACTCGATGATTCTGTGCTAAAAAATAAATATTATATTTTTTCATTTGTAGAGATTTATGATAAATTGTTTTACAAAATAAATCATACAATATGAAAATGTTTATTGGATAACATATATACCCAATATCTTTTTAGGTTTATAGTTTTAGAAAAAAAATTCAAACTTAAAAAATATTGCTTCATAAAAAAGTTTTCATGAAGATCAACACCATCTCCCGCATTAACAATATTTTCATATTCAATGTTATGTCTTCAAAATCTCTTTTAAAATTACTCAAATATAAAATATTTTAAAAAAATATCCATTTATATTCATTATTTGTAAATAAGTAAAAAAGAAACATAATAATTGGTGGACATAGATGATTATTAAGGGTAACTAAGGGAGATATCAATGATCACATAATAATTACATAATCACAATGTAATATGACAAGATATTAACTACTAAAAACCATACCTTATGTATCAAATGAAAAAATAAATAATTATTTGTCATAAATCATTAATCATTAAGAAATCAAATAAAAATAACAATTAGAGAATAATATAAGGATGATACATGGAAATGTGTAAGTATAAATTATCATAGAAAAAAATTGTAATAGTCAAGGATCTTAATTGAGACTATAATAAGGGAATGTCATAGCTCCCAAAATCATTATATTATCTAATATTCACTCAAAATATTATCATGGTGGACATGTTCATTTATTGAACTAGATTTATTTCCCATTCAGATATAGCTTATCTCATCAGTTTTAAATTGTTAATCAATTAATTAGTGGGAGTAATAGGTCTTGAACATTAGGTAATGAAAATCATACATTTGTGTGAACTAATATATAACATTCATCAAATCATAATCCATGTAATGAAGTGGGTTACATAAAAATCTCATCAAAACTTATTTCATGGAAAAGAAATTGGATTCCAAATTATCATGAAATCGTAAACAAGAAACATATAGAGAAATAAGAAGGATTGTATGCTTTGATCGTATCCCCAGTAATGTATAAGTAAAATCAGTGTATTTAATCTTAGATGGAATGTAATTTTTAAAAATCCCATTTAATTATTATAACAAAGTTTATCTTATATATTTTAAAATCATATTTTATTTCTTATAAATTTTTCATATTTAAATTGAAATCGAATTATTTAAAATAAACATGAAAATTAAAAATGTAATCATGAAATAATTTTTGAATCATTATTGTGGGAAAATCCTTGAATATTCTATAACTAAAAAACAGACATGACACATATTTGACTAAATATAAAAAATATTATCGATTGGAAAAATAATTGTTTATTCAAACCATTTTATTAAAAGGAAAAAATGGGTAAAAATGATTTTAAACCATTTTATGAGAATAGTAATATTTATTTTGTAATAATATTTAGAAAACAAGGAAATAAATGAAAAATATGACAATATTGGGAAAAAAACATAAACAATCCTGTATAATGAAGATACTATGAAATAATCCCTTAACACACTGATAAAGATTGAATTATAATCCTAATAAAAGAATAAATTCAATGTAAATAATAGATATCAAGAAGTAAAGTAAATTTATGATATTATTTTTCATTTTTTTATTATATACAGGTTTATAAAATTAAATATATCTCAATGAAAAAAATTGAGACAAAGAACCTTTACATTGAGCATGTCTCATCACACAAATTCTTTATCGTATTGAATAATAATCATAGTTTAATTATTTACTTGATTATAAACATTATTCAAGTTTATTATTCAATTTTTATAACTTATTAGCATGTAAGAATAATTTAAATTTTATATATGTTTATATCATATATTTTAGCTATATAGGGTATATATATCTAAAATGACATTGGAAGGTTTATTGTGGACTAAGAATTCATTATTACATAAATGTCTTGATAATTATCATGAAAAAATAATTTTTTATACAGAAAATATATTTTTAAATTCAACCAATATGTGTGAATATGAAAAACTAAATATGTTACAATCATGGTGATAATAGGTTGTATATTCACATGAGTGTGGTTTTAGTTTTTAAAATATAATTAAAGAAACAAAATTGATTTTATTTTATGTGTACCATAATTATAATAATATCGAAATTTAAAAATTTATTTATATATATATATTAATATATATACATTCCATTTATTTAGCCTATTAGTGAAAAAGTAATCACATTGTTTTAAGGATTTAGTAGTGAACATATACGCAAGAATGATGTAATAATTTAGTAATTAATGAAATGGTAATTATGTAAATATTTATTAACATTTTATAATAAAAAATATGTCATTAATATGAAAAATAGAAATTAATTGAACTTTATAACAAGTTATGATAGTCTATTGTGGAATATAAATCATATCCGTTTATGAGGCAGTAGTCCATCACACATATAAATGACATCTTTATTTCTCTTTTGATTGGAGAGGATATTAATCGTTGTTATTCCATTAAAAAATAAAAAATCATTATATTATTTATATTAGATTTTTTATTTTAAAATAGTTTAATATGATTTAATGGATGATGAAGAGAAAATAAAACAGAAACACGTGATTAATAGTAATACAAAATCTTGGGACAAACACCCTTTATTATCACCCTAAAACCAACGAGGACGGTTGTTTTCCTAAAAAAATCCATATAATTATGGGATGTAATATTGGATGTGATCTAGGTTGTTATATTAAAAAAATGGATTTTAATGTGTGATGTATTAATAATAAGACATTTCTTTTATAAGAGAGGGGAGGGGTACTCATGAAATTTCCAAAAATAATAAATTAATATAAATAAATTTTTAATTTAAAATTTTTCAAAACTTATTAAATTATAATAATCGACAATTTTGGTTCTAGATAATCCTATAAAATAATTTTTTTAGAATTTTAGTTAATGTTATTACCCTTATCATTTGGTTTTAACCCATCATTATTCATTCATAAATATACTACAGTAATAAGAGTTTTTACTCTATAATGGTCAATATATTTTCTATAAATGGAAAAAACAATCAATGATAGATGATGGTTTATATAATATAACATATAACAGTCACTTGGGAGAATATAGAATTATTATGGATTCTATATCATTTAATAAAATATTACATATTTTAAAATATAAACAATGAAAACTTTTTAAACTATTGTTTACATTGACAGAAATAATATCAAGATTATGCATATAAATGAAAATAAATATTTCATTGTGTCTATAGAATGTCTGGTCAACTAAAAATATATTCAATCACATTATTTATCTCAAATTTTGTTACTCTTTTATTATAAATATCATTTATCATTATTCTATATTATTTAAATTATATTTATATTAGTGTCCTTCATGAATTTAAGAAAATATATTTTCCCTTGAAAATATAAATAAATTACCAAAATGAATAAAATAATATTAGATTTATAAATAATTCATATTGTAAAACCAAACTATTGGTAACCACATATTAAAAATATTATTATTATTAGAAATAATACTATTATATATTATAATTTTTCTGAATAGAATACTATAAAGATCATACACTCATCCAAAAGAACAAAAAAAATACTATATAATCAAATGTTTGATGACTATGGAAAAATTGTATCATAAAATAAAATTAAGTCAAGTGTTCGGTTAATGGAAAAGACCTCTTTGGTCCATTGATTTTTGAAAATATGGTGTTTCAAGAGATCTGGGAGGTCAAGGGAACTTATTTCAACACATTTACTAATTTCCAGTTTTGTAAACAATGTATTTATATTGATCACTCACAAAGATGAATCATGAATACTAGCTCGCCAAATGGTATATCACCGAACAGTGACTCCCCGAATGGTTACTCATCAAACAATGACTTTCCAAATGGTATCCCACTGGATAGTCAGTCATCTAACAACAACTCTTCCAATAGTGAGTCTTCTTACGTTGAACCCTTTCAGTGGTGAGCCATCCAATAGTGACTCATCCAACATTGAGTCATTCAATGATGACTCGTCCAATGATCAGTAATGAAATGTGTTTCCAATTTCATATATTTTCTCTTATTTGACATTATCATAGATGTAAAAAAAAATTCAAAGACGTTATTTGTGGGATTTAAGGCTGATTCAAAGCCCATAACTTGTGTCCAAATTTCCATTTGGGTATGAGTACCTTACTCAATCATAATGTGTAATCATGACCCAATATTATAGTAATGGGATATCTAAAACTTATCTGAACCACTAAACTATTTATATTTTTCATGAGGTGGAGATTTCATCTAATTAGATCATTATTCTCATTTTTCCTTAGTTCAAGACACCTAGAGGTCTTCCTTCCATAAGAGTCATTTAATCAAACTATAATCCTTTGATCATGTTTCCCTTAGAGTTTTTCTTGCTACATGTTCACCCCCTATTCTAGTGCAACCATTAATTTCTGATCCCTCTTCAATATAAGGTGTGTTCTATAACCATTATTTTGTGTTCCTAGATCTATTTCATCCCATTTCAACTTTTCATGTACTGGCATGTGATATCTAGGTTTCTGATGGAGGTTTCTCAGTTGTTTGTTGGTGTAGTGGTGTCACGACATCCTCAGGTGGATGCATTCATTACAGGAGAGGTGATCGTGATTCGTTGGGTTGGACCATTCTATATAGAGTTATATCTCTTCCATGAATTATTTAGCACATTTATCTTCATGTAAATAAATAAATAATATAATCCAAGAAATTTTTTATAATTAATTGGATAACATTTTAAAGATGTATGTTAATGAATCTTGTTGTTATTTTAAAATGATAATAATATAATTGATGTTGATATGCATGGTTATTTGAATTGGCTAGTGAACCTAATT
Source organism: Viscum album (assembly GCA_963277665.1). NCBI lineage: Eukaryota > Viridiplantae > Streptophyta > Magnoliopsida > Santalales > Viscaceae > Viscum > Viscum album. Next base: position 605,121,355 of record OY728129.1, on the reverse strand, counting down.
CATGTTGATTTTTTTATAAAATTATTAAAGACATATTTATTTATTTTTATTAGTTAATTTTTGAAAGATTGCTAGTCTTGTTTTGAAGGATACCTATATTTGGATCAAAAAATAATGAATCAAATAATTCGATAAGGAATAAAGAAAATATTTTGTGATAAAAGAAAATTAAATTTCAGGGCATGAGTTTCCTACTTGATTATAAATTCCATGTTCCCCGTGCTATGGAGTCAAGAGGGATTGTTATGTGTGAATTTTGGATGCTTTTTTTATGGGAAAGAGCTATATTTCTATGTTTTATTCTTACATATTGTAATGTTATGTGATCCTAGGATGGCTGATGTTTGATAAATATTATGGTATGTGTGGGTAGGGTGGATAGGTCATTATTGCATTAGTTGACACTTAGTGTAGTGAGATGCATAGTGTAACTTTACCCACTATATGAGGAAACTGGTTTTTCATTATCTCCTTCCAAAAGAGGAAAACATGCAAAGTTAATGACATGTCATTTTTTGTTTAGCTTCTCGAGGATAGATGGTTCTACACTCATTCTATATGTGATAAAGACTCAAAAATTATCTCATCTACTCACCTTGTGGATCCCCTTATGTTTCTCAGCCAAATGTTTTCTTAGAATATCTTCAAATATGTAATTTTGGAATGTGGTTATGTTTTAAATAAATTAGTAAATGTTTAACCTATGGTGCTACAGATTTCTGGGATGAAATGCTAATGTTTGGATTCCAAGAAGTCATGGAATCAGTTTGGTAATTCATGGAGGGTATCGATCCTTATTGAAATAAAAATTATAATGGAATGTTATGTGGAATTGATAATGGATAAATAATGATGAAATAATTAATTAACATAAAATAAAATTTATTAAAATGGATAATGTAATTTAATATCACTCTTTAAATGGTTTTATACTTATAGGATATCTAGTTCTAGTAGTGCAAGATGGTAGATTGAGAGGCGATAACTGCAGTCGAGAATAAGATAGGGTAATCCCATAGTGTGGTTGTGATATAGATTATATCATGTACCATTTGAGTATATATGCTAGTGTAGCTTTTAGATTAGAAAACAAACACCCCAATTATTTTGAGACCTAGTGGGGTCCTCGATATCTTGGTGGGAGGATGGATGAGTGACTACCCCTTTTCACCCCCCACTCTTCTCTTGGAAGTAACATGTGTCAGTATGCATGATAGTTAGTTTCCCTAATATATGTGTGTAAATGGATTTTATGACTTTCTATTATTTCATACACATATATTCCGGATATAGTTTTCTATGGGATACTATTGTTGAAATGTGTATAGGTTGTGATATATTGAGGATCCTTGCTCAGTTTTTTGGGGTTAATGTCTTGATGTATATTTCCAGATGTATAATACATGCTACATGAGCTATGGTGGATCTCAGAAACTACTTGGTGACTTTTTTCTATGTAGAAATGGTGTTTGTGTTGAACATTGTGTATGTTTTGGTTCTTTGTCTAGGTGTGTTTGGGATAGACTTTTTGGGGAGAGATGCTAAGGATGTGTGATGTTGGAGACAAATGTTAAACTAGTGGGGAATTGTTTGTGGGGTACCCATGATATTCATTATTATATTATATTCTTTTGTATGAGATACTTAGTTAGAGTATCCCTATTGAGGTTAGGAACATTGTATACATGTTTAGGTGATGAGATATTTTCACTTTCTTTTCATTATGGTTTATAATGTTTTTTTAATTTTGAACTTGAGGCTCTAGAGAGGATCCAACATAGTATTCTATTGTACTCACCCTATGTATATATAAACTATTTTTAGGTTAGTTGGAGTATGTTAGAGATTAGGTTGGTTCATACTTTCTTGTGGGGTGCTGGAGATGTTTAGGCTTTGTGGTCGCTACTGTATTTACCTTTATTTTGATATATTCAGTTGTTGTTTTCAGTTGTAGTAGTTATTTCATGAAATTTCATTTTTTGTACTTGGGTTTCATTAATATTATAGTCTGAGAAGGATTTGGATTTTTCATTCTTATCTCCCTCTTCATCAGGTGTTTCTCTTAGAGGGTAATTCCTCCCATCAACATGTTTATTATACCTTATATACAAGTCACGTACGCGAGGCCTACTAGAGAAGGGACATGGGGTCACTTCCTCTCTTCTCCCATTACCAGCTCACGAGGGGTACTATTTGTGGGGAGGAAGTAATGACAGAGTGGTATCAAAGGTATTGTTGAGGGATATGATGGATTTTGTAGTTTTTCAAAGGTGATAATGCATGGGTTGGTAGGGAAACAGTTTCTACCAATTTTAGTAAGCACTATAAACACGGGAGACCAATTGAGACAAGGGTATTTTGGGTCCCCTGTGATATGATGCATGAAACTTCAAAATTAAAGTGGCTACTAAATAAAGTGATACATGTGTAGTGTAGAGACCTAGGAAAGGATCATGGATCTTTATTCTTTTCATCTATATTTTAATGGATAGGACTTTGGGATATGTTAACATAAAATGAATAAAAATTAATTAATTTTAACGTCTGCCATATTATAGGTTTAAGAGATATAACTATTTTTCCTTTTATAGGTATTTCTCTAGGTCAATGTGATCATCAGGTTCACGCCGAAGATGACCAATATGTTATGCCAATAGATCTCCACAAAGTAATGGATGAAGAAACCCATTAGAGGAGGAAACTCTTACAGTTTTAGAACAAGAGTCTACAATAGAATGAGGGCTCTGTTTTAGATGCAGCCACATAAGACTGTTTGGATGAAGATGTGATAGATTTCATTTTGATCTGTGCTCAAAAAGAACATTGGGTATCATTTTTTGTGACGATGCTTCATGGGGTTGTGAGGTAGTGTTGGTTCTTGTTCAATGATGAGTTTTTTTCTTCAATCGCGAATGTGGAAAGTCTCTCAGCGCTACTTACCCATATATTGGGAACCTCCAGTGTGCAAGAGTTTATGAATCAATTTAGGAACCTTATTTAATATTCATCAGACCTATTTTCAAATGAAGATTCTTGGGAATGGAATTTCAAGGAGTCTTTCCATTAAGAGATCTAGTTCTAGATCACCCTGTTAGGTTGTGGATGCATTTCATGGTTATAGAAATGGAGGAGTTCGTTGAGAGGATGATATCCATAAACATATTATTACGAGAGGGGATTCGTTAGGATTCATCAAGAAACATAACTCTGGTCCTAGGTTCCCAGATTTTAAGGAAGAAGAGTTTCTGATCATCCATGTGTAGGACCCAAAACTAAGAGAAGAGTGTGGTCGTGATGGTGGTCGTCGGTATGGTCAGAGAAGTTGTGGAGCATGTCATGGTCAGTTTCTTGGGTCAATGTTTCTAGTTCTAAGTGATCCATATGTTATTCGAGTTACCCTTTTGATTTTTTCTACTATGGTGAGTTCTTTATTTAATTTAGTAGTGATTCACTCTTATATATCACCTTCCCTTGATCATGCCATTGGACATGACATAGATAATCTTCTAGTTCCCTTCGCATTGATTATGCCCGTCAGAGGTCAAGATTACTAGTTTCAAATATATAGATAATGTGATCTAGTGATGTGGATGCAGTTTAATTATGTAGATATTTCAATGATTACAATGAAAACAAAATGATTTCATAATATCCATGGATTGGTTGTATTCGTTGTAGGTTATCGTGTAGTGCATCTATATATAGTTGGTGTTCTTTTATGTTGATGGAGAGTAAACAATGTTTTATAGAGAGAAAGACCCTTTGTTGGGTTTGAGGCATGTTCTGTCCTTATCATCCAAAATGGTCGAGTTTCTGCTGAGTTCATTAGAATTTCAATGGTTGGTGTCTCCTAGGTTCCTGAAAGTGTACCTTGTGGACATTCCATAGTATTTTGTAGCTTTACCCCATCGAAGAGAAATCATGTTTAGGATTGATCTACAGTGATGCATATCTCTTCTATTTATGTCTCCATATAATACGAAACCTTATAAGCTACAAGAGAGGCACATAATGCTTCATTTTCTATTACAGTGTAGTTTTGTTTGGCCGAGTGTGTCACCATGGGGTGTACCAGTTTTTTCCATCAAAAAGGATGATAAAATATTGTGGTTGTGTATCGATTAATGTTTCCTAAACCGAGTGATAGTCGAAAACCTATACCATGTTCGTTTATTTTTTATTTATTTTATCAACTTAAGGGTGAATTTTGGATCTTGAAGATCAATTTTTAGTTATTGTATCATTAGATGTGCATACAGAATGAGGATATCCCAGTGACTTATTTTTGTTGTCGTCATGGTCATTACGAGATCATTGTGATGTCGTTTTGTGTGATGAATACTTCAGTTAGGTTCATGGGGTTGATGAGAATTTTGTTTCATGATTTCTTATATAATTTCATTTTAGTTTTCATAAATGATATATTTCTGTTCTCCACACTTGAGGAGTAGCATGTAAGACATCTGTGTGCTATTTTGGGAGTTATTCACCCTGAGAATCAATTTGAGAAGTTGATGAAATGTGACTTTTTGGATCAAGAATTCCATTTCATAAGATATTTTGTATCCTTTTAGGGAGTATTTTGGGATCCATTAATGATATATTTATTAGTGTGATGGAAATCACCTAATATAGTTCTATAATTACAAAGAGTCCTTTATCTTACAGGCTATTATAAGTGGTTTGCAGTGGATTTTCTCAGGATGCAACTCCTCTTAAAGTGTTGAATAGAAAGGATCAGGGGTTTGTGTTGACTAAAAAGTGTTAGATATTTTTTGAGTATTATATGGAAAAGATGGTCACTTCTAGGGTTCATTTTCATCTAGGATGAGGGGTTCAGTTTGAGTTTTTTTGTGATGCTTCTCATCTATGGGTAGGTTGTGTTTTGATGCATCCAATATTAGTCATTTTTTATGGGTCTCGGTTGTTACATAAAAATAAATGTATCTATGCCACCCATGATCTCGAGCTACTATTAGTGGTGTTTTCCCTATATATGTTGATACATTACCTAATTGGAAAGCATTTTGTGGTCTCCAACGATAATAAGAGCATGAGGTGTGTTCTATCCCAGTGGGACATGAACGTGAGAAAACATTGATGGATATAGTTATTAGTGGATAATGACTTCAAAATATTTTATATGGCTAAAAAGGGGATTGTTATATAAAATTCATTAAGAAAGAAGTCATGTTGTTATACAGTGCATGAAATATGTGATTCATAGATATTTATGGAAGAATATTCATCCTTAAATCTTGATTTTGGAGAAGTTGGGGAAGAAGTTTAGATTTTTCAGATGATGGTGCATTCATCTATGGTGAAGCAGGTGGTGGAATCCCAGTTGGGGGATCAAGAGGTAGAGGTCTAGAAGGATTGAGTTGTTTATGTTGAGGCCCCTAATGGTTGGTCTGAGGATGAACAACAAAAGGAGTTATTTCCAGGAAGGATTTTCATTTCATTGGTGATGTATGAGATGTTTCTTAGAGAGTTATTTAGTTCACCTTTAGTGGTAATTAAAATCATGAAAAAGATGTACCAAGCTATGACATGTCAATTTTGGTGGCCTAGGTTTAAGCATGGAGTTGCAGAGTTCGTGTCTTGATGTTTGGTCATCTAGAAGGTTAAGGTTGAGCACTATGTTCCCTATTGTTTTCTTAAGTCATTAGTTTTTCAATATTAAAAGTGGTAGGACATATCGATGGACATTTTTAATACTTTACCTAGACCTTATAGAGGCTATGCCACTATATGGGTAGTTGTTGTTCATATTCAGAAATCATCCCAATTTATTGATATTAAGGATTCGAGCTTAGTTGAGTATTTTTTAGGAAGTATCTAGAGGAGGTGGTGAGACTCCTTGGAGTCTTGAGAATGGTTATCTTAAATCAAGATCCTTATTTTACCACTAGGATGTTTAGAGGACAGCATCATGCTTTCGGTTCATAACTATTCCTTATAAATTTTTTTTATCCTTAGAAGAACGTTCAGACATAATGGACTATCCAGACTCATGATGAAATTTTTCCCTCTTGTATCAAAGATTTTGTATGTTTTTGGATCAGGAATGTTTCCTTGGTAGGGTGTTCTTACAACAATAGATAATACCTCACCATCAATGTGGCACCATTTGATGCCTTGTATGTCTGACATTTTTGTTCTCTTTTTCAATGGACTTGGGTTGGAGAGATAGAATTTATCAGGCCAGAACTAGTACATAATACGATGGATATGGTTCATGTGATTCAAGAGAGGATTAAATAACTTGAAATATCCTCATTTATCCTATGATGATCCTAGGAGAAGACCATTGGAGTTTGACGTTGGGGATAACATGTTTTTAAAGGTGACTCCCCATCGTGGGCAGTAAAGGATTAGTTGTGGGAGTAAGCTTTCCCCCTATTTGTTGGGCCTCTCGAAGTGTTTTCTCGTGTTGGATTTATGGAATATTAGGTAGAACATCCAAGTAGATAATATGGATAGGCGAAAATTTTCACATGTTGTAGACACATCGTTACATTCTGGATTAATCTCACATCATCGATTGGAGAAATATCAACGTTGATGATGATGCAATATTCTAGGAGTGGCCTTTAAAGATCCAGGACTGCTAGTAGATGGTCTTGTGTGGGTATGTTTTCACCTTAGTTCATTTCTTGTACTTTCATGGTAGCATGGATGAGAGTACCTATAAACATAATAAACTGATACACGCTCATTACCCCGATCTGTTTAATGATTATATATTATCTTGTATTCTCGTTCCATTATTGTTATAGAAATATTTTTACTATGAGAAGTGAAATTCTTGTTTCGTGATGTGTCTTGATATTTTTTGAGTGGTATCTCCCATAGGAGGGTTATTAATAGTTGTTTGCGGTTGTTGTGGGGTTTCTTGTTGTTCTTGGATGAAGCAGTGGAGATACTGTGGTGGCCAAAGCTTTAAGATGTATCTCGTATGGTGGTTGTTTAGAGCCCCTTTTTATGTTTCCTCTATGGGTTGTTTTGGATTCTGAAGTGAGAAAATTGTTTGATATGAATCTGGTTTTATTTTTCGGACCTTTTTAGTTCATTACATTGTGAAAATTTGAGGATTTTGGTGTTATAGGAGGTTAAGGTGACTTATTTCAACACTTTACCAAAATTTACAGTTTTTTGAGATGTTTTATTAGTACAATAACTCACAAAAGTGAAACATGGATGGTGGATCACTGAATAGTAGCTCACCGGACGGTTCTTCTCCAAATATTGACTCTCCAAATAGTGACTATCCAAATGATAGCTCACTGAATGGTAGCTCGCCAAACAATGACTCGGTGAACTATAGATAACTGAGTGGGAACTCATCAAATGATGATTAATTTAATGGTGAGTCATCCAATGGTGACATGTCCAATGGTGAGTCATCCCATAGTGACTCATCCAATAGTGATTCATCTAATTGTGACTTGTGCAATAATGAGTCCTCTAACAACGGCTCGTCCAGTAGTGAGTCAAGAAAAGTGTTTCCATTTTCATAAAGATTCATCTCATTGATGTTACCATTTACATAAAACATATTCAAATCCTTTTTAAGGCATTTATGTCTAATTAAATGACCATAACTCCTATCTAAAGTTTCTTAAGGGCATGGGTTCTTTACTCGGTCAAAACACATAATCATGACAGAAAACTCCTTTATTGGAAAATCTAAACCACATCAAAACTGCCACTCTTTTAAGATTTTCAAGAGGATGAGATACATGATGAATATTTATTTATTCTTTTTTATCCATGGTATGGGACACCCGTAGTTCTTCATTTTATAGGAGACATATGATCAATCTTCAATTCTTATATCGGGTTTCCATTAGAGTTTTATGGCTACATGTGCACCCCCTGTTTTAGGGAAACATGAAAGTGTCTATCAGTCTATGATATATGTTGTGTTCTACACCCATTCTTCTTGGATCCTTGATCTATTTACATATTTTTCTACCTTATATATGACTTAATGTGGTCTACATATTTCTAATTTATCATTCTCAGCTATAGGTTGGTTTGGTGGTGTCATGACGTCCTTGAGTGGATGCAATCACTGTAGGAGAAGTGATTATGACATGTTATGTTATCATATTCTCATGGAAATAATATTGAACATATTTTGAGGAAGGTTATTCATTACATCTATTTTTATATATCTAAAACCATTGAGATATCATTATTTAACCCTTTCAGTTATAAGGAAATTGACCTAACAATTTTTTGAACCAGATTAATGAATTGGGATCTATCACAAAGTGATGTTGTATATTTATATGGTGATAACAGTTTTCCTCTCATATTTATAGATTGTGTGAGATTCATTCCTTGATTTAACTATCACATTTCCCCTAATAAAAATTGGTAAAGAGTTTAATTAAATAAATTATTGATAATTATATGGATAATAGTTTAAATAGGAAAGTAAATGTATCTGGTTACTGTTGTAATTTTATTTTACTCAAATTGATGCATATATGCATGTTTAAATAAATTATTTGATAAACCATAATCATGTTTTTTATTTTTGATAAATGTATTAACAGAATATTAAATTAATTCGTTACTTAATTTGTGATAGTTTTAGAAGTTTGTTTCTTAGGTTTCCTATAGTTGGGACCTAAGTAATGAATTGTTTAATTCAAGATGGAATAATGTACCAGTGGTGTGATAAATGATAATTAATTTTTATGGATTGATTTTCCTACTTGATTTTAAACTCCATGTGCATTGTTTTTTGGATCAATGAGATATCAGTTTTGTAAATCCTATATTCCTTATTTTATATCCAAGAGTCTGATTTCTATATTTTTTTCATGCATCTTGTTATGTGATGTGAGCATTGGATGGTTGAGCCTGGATGGATGTTGTGGTATGTGGGGGAAGGGAGGCCCTGTCATTGTGATAACAGTTGAAGCCTAGAGTGTTGAGATGCATCATTTTAGGAATGTGGGTGTCGGGAAGGACATTAAATATGAAGGAATGAGTTGAATGTGGGATTATGAGTTTATATGAAAGTTAGATGCTTGTTGATTAAATTTTTTGTCTATCTGCATTACTTTCCCCACTACATGAGGAATCTAGTTTTTCATACTCTCATTAAAAAATAGGTAAAGGCGTGTGGGGAATGACACAAGCATTATGTGTGGAGCTTCTTGATGCTATATGGGTGTACGATACTTCCATAGGTGGATATTAATAGACTAGTATCGCATCTACTCATTGTGTTGAGCCTCTTGTAATTGGTATACTATAATTTTTTACTAGAATATATAAAAATATGGAAATATAGAATGTGGTAATGTTTTCATAAATGGATAATTTTTTATCCCATGGGGTTCGAGCTGGTTTGAATGAAATGATGAGGTTGTGATTCTTAGTAGTCGTGCACTATCTTTGGTTATGCTTGAAGGGGTTGTATCATTATTTAAATGCTAATGATAATGGAATGTGATGTGGAATTGATAATGGTTAATTGATGATTAGAAAATTAAATAACTTAAATTGATGTTTTTAAAAAGGTATAATGTAATTTAATGTAGCTTTTAAAATATTTGTGTGCTTATAGGATATCTAGTATTAGAAGTGGTAGCTGGGAGTCTATGAGATGTTAGTTGCAGTCGAATCTAAGTCTAGGTTACTATCAAATTGTGGTTTTGAGTTAAATTATATCCTTTAACTATTGGTTTTCTATATGCTAATCCATCACGTTAGTTAGTTCAACTAACACCTGAAGGATTCTGTTCCATGCTGGTGTTTTCCCCAACATTTCGATGGGAGGATGGATGGATAACTACACCCTTTTCCCCCGTACACTTCTCTTAGAGGATACTTGTGATGGTATGAAATGACGTTAGTATTCCCCAAATATGTGAGGGCTGTAATGTTTTGTGGTTATTTCGCACATTTATATATTCTAGATATAATTTCCTATGGACTTCTATAGGTGTAACTTGTATAGGTTGTTATGGCTTTTGGATCCTTAGTCAGTTTCGGGTTGTAATGGATAGATTTATAATACATGATGTATGATACATGTTATGAATGATGTGTTGGATCACAGAAACTACCTGGTTACTTTTTGGCTATATAGATGTGGTGGTTATGTTGAATGAGTTGCATGTTTTTGGGCTTCTCTTAGGTTTCTTCGAGTTAGCCATTTTGTATTGGGATTCCTAGGATGTGCGATATTGGTGGAAGGTAGCAAATGAGTGAGGATGTGGTAGCAAGGTACCCTTTATATTATTCATAAGATAATATGATCCTGTATGTGAAACTTTGTGATAGAATCTATGGTGTGTCTAGGAGCATAATATACCTTTTTAAGAGATGATTTATTTTCAATTGTTGTTCCCTATGCTTTAGCATGATTTCTTTTCTTTTACATGAGATGCTCTAGGAAGAATCCTACTGAGTATACTATTAGACTCATCCTATGTATATGAAAACTATTTTTTATGTTAGTTGGAGCACATAGGAGATCAAAATGGTCACTACTAACATGTAGGGTGCATGAGTTGTTCGGGATTCATGTTGTCCTCACCTTTCTTTTGGTACATACAATTTTTCCATTCAGTTATAGTAGTTCTTGAATGACAGTACATTTTTGTACATGCGATTACTGCATATATTAGCATGAGTAGGATTTAGTTGGTGTTAATATTATATCATTTTCTGCGTGTGATTTTCTTAGAGGGTAATGCCTCCCATTTACATGTTTTTTGCACCCTCGGTGCCAGTCAACAACCTGGGGCCTACTGGAGGTAGGACTCGGGGCCACTATCTCTTATCTCCCATTTCTGGCTCAAAAATGGTACATTTTGTGGTGAGGGGGTTATAAGAGTTAGCGTCATTTTATAATCCATATACTTTCATTTTTAAATTTAATTACATGTTCTACACATTACTGTGGTAGAAAAAATTACAATGGATATTATTTATATTAACCAAAAATAAAAGGCAAAAGTTTTCTAAATTTGAAATTCGGTTTTAGAAATTTGTAATCCAATTTAGAAAAAATAATTTAATGAATTTTAATGAAAAAATAATCTACTAGAGGTAATAAAAAAAGTTTTTTTACAACTCTACTTTTTAAATAATTTTTTTCAAGCTAAATTCAAATAAAAATCCATAAAAATTATAATTTAATTTTAATAAAATTAATAGACCTAAATAAATTTTTATAAAATTTTAACTTTTTTAAACAAAGAAATTAAAAAAATCAGGGTTAAAAATAGTATTTCTCATTATTCCTTGAAGGTAAATCATTTCAAAAAGATTTTAATAATTAATAATGACAAAAACAATTATGTTTAATTCAAAAAAGAAATTAATTTTTTTTTAAATCATTTACATATATAAATTTTTTATTATATCTACTCCTGAGAAAGATGAAAATAATTTGTGGGAAAATTGTATTTATTTGAGAATAACTAGAATTTAGTAAAAAAATTATAATTATTTTCATGGAATTTTTTAATTCATATACATTGATTTCCATGTTAACATTTATTTCATTAATTATTTAATCTTATTATTATCCACTAATTTAACAATATAGTGATAACAGTCACATGAAAATATTTTGTTGTTTTTAATGATCGATGTTGAATATGTTGTATGAAATAGAACACATTCCATAATTTTAAATTCCTTGGATATTAAAATTTTCTAGGAATAATCGATTATTAAATAATAATTTATTTTAGTTATTTACATAATATATTTAATTAAATAATTGGTTAAATCCATGTTAGGTGTTTTGGGTGTGTTTTATTCGTAATTTAAAAAAAATCAATCCGTTGAGCATGGTAAGGGATTTCATTATTCCATCAAATAATGAAAAATAATCTTTAAATAATTAAAAATAAATAAATAAATGATACTTTTGTAAACAACCATGAATGTTCATTGTAAAAAAACAAATTATATTTCAATCATGGAAAGTGAATTTTGTAATCACATGTTATTATTGTTTCATTTTTTAATAACTTTGTTGAAATAATTGTGCGTAATATATTATAATTAAAAACTGATAAAAAATTATATGATACAATATATACCATCCATGTAATATGTCGATGAAAAATGGATCATATCACTTCGTATAGGTGGTAATTCACATGTACGAATGAATAACATTATAAATTTTCTATGGATTAAATTTCAAAAATAGAATATAATATATCCTTAAAAAATTATAATTATGTCACTCAGATCATATATATACACTAAATATAACATTATAACCATACATAGGATATTCTGATGTAAAAATAACTATGTTGGTTCGGGAGGTGGTATTCCATCGAACATATTAAAGGTGGTTTCATTTCGCATTTTATGAATGAATAATATGGAGTTATATTAATAAATTAAAATAATTACATATATGTATATGGGAGGTAATGAGGTAATTATATAACTATGTTTAGAACTATTCCATGGATTTAGAAAATGAAATAAAACTAAAACATTCAGTTAAATGTCATAACTATTTTTCACATAACATTTTTTTCTTTACACATTAATTCATTTGAGGATGGTTTGAAACCAAAAATAACAACTTTATAATGTTGATATGAATGATAGGATTGTATCCTAGTCATAATTAGATGAAAAATAGTTTTTTTGTCTGTAGAGGATATGATATATTATTTCCATTTATATGCTGGACAATAACAGACATTTAATGTTTCATTAGATTTAAATATTTTAATGTAATACTTAGAAAAATGAAACAAAAATGTATCACCTAGGACTATGAGATGATATAGGGGTGAAATATCATTATCCTCTAGTATTTAGTGAGGGTTTTAGGTATTTTTAATTATTTTCACATTGAATTAGCTGACAATAAACTTGTTATATCATTAAATGTGGTAAGAAAATTTACAATTCAATATAAACCAAAATAATGTTTTTTTTATTATATAATAATAATTATGATGCTTAAAAATAATGATTCGGTTTTTTTAAATAAATTCTCATAATTTCAAAAAAATTATTTTATATCAATCATTCAATTGATGATAACAAAATGTTTTCTATAAAAATGTCTTCTTAAGTGTAAGAATCTATTATTTCAAAATAATTCTTAATATTGATTCATTTCTTTAATTGAATAATAAATAATATCAGTGAACTAATTTAATGTTATTCCATTTTAAGTCAAAATTTATATTTTTATATTGTTTAATAAAAAAGAATATTTGATGAAACTCTTTTTTCAATATTCATTGAAATATCAATTTTTTAATAATTCTCTAAAATTAAATGAAAATAAATTTTAAATGAAAATGAAACATTAAAATAAATTTTTCAAATAAATTTTATACAATTAAATGAAATTAATTATAATATTTTATCACCAAAAGTAATAAAAATCAATTTTCTTGGAAATTGTATTTTTGAATCATAAAATAAATTTCAAAAAATATAAGTTTTTTTACGAACCATTAATCAAATTAATTTACTGAGTATAAACTATACACATAAATTTCATAATTCTTTCATTCATACTCGTAATGATCTATTTTTATCTATGTGATAACAATCCTATTTAAATCAGAATATTTTTTAGTTGTTTAATATAGTTATTATTTGTCATGTATGCTAATGAACATATAACAATTTGTGGAATCAACATTAACACCAAATTTTTTTATAAATATTCATATGAAAAATAGAGGAAAAACCCATAATCCCAAGGAATTAATATAAAAAGTGAGAACACATGAAAAAATTCTCTTACACCATTACATTCTTACCATAATATTTTTTAATTATTCATTTTTAAAAAATATATTTATCTTAATTTTTAGAATAAAAAATTTCAAGAAAACATTAATTTGAATTAAAAGAAAACTTCTGTCTTTTTCTAGTGAAATCATCTTTATATAACTCTTACCACACCACTTACAAATATAATAAATTACATGGTATATTACTACATAATTATTTCGAAAACGTAATCATCTCCCAATGAAATGGATGGCTATATCTATCTTAAACATCATCATAACTATATTTATCTAAAAAATCAAATATAAAAAATAAAAAATGGGCATAAAATGAATTAATATCATAAAAAAATATTCATTTCCATCATGAAGTCCATAAAAATATACTTTTTAATAGCACAAAATAACATTTCCTTATTTCGATATATCCCATCACTATCAATACGATTTTATACAACAAAAATTCCTAGAGAAAAAGGGACAATGGATTTTATATGAAGGAAATGATGAAGAATATAAGTGATTCCAAACATAGTATAATAGTTTTGGGTAATGAAAAATTTGTTGACACTATATTAGTTTAAATAATACATTCCTTTATCCCTTTGTACAAGAATTAAAAACAATTAATATAAAATAAATAAAAATGAATGATTAAAAAATGAAATAAATTATCATAAATGACACATTGTGATTAATTTTCCATATATAAATAAAAAATATAAAAGTTAATTTTAGTAATATTTACTTGGAAGAAAATTATTTAAAAATTGATTATTTAAAAATAAGGGTTTAAAGGTAATTTGTCTCATATGAAGTGAAAAACTTTAAACCAATGAAACTCTTAAAGAAAAGATATATAATTTATTGTTAAATAATTTAATTTTAGAAACTAATTGTAAAATAATACAATAATTAATTTTATACACCATATAAAATAAGTATGTTATTAGATTAACTTAAGTATCAATGAAAGGTAATTGAGAATAAAAATAATTTACCTTAAAAATAATTTATCAACATTCCTTCATTAATATCCGAGTTGTAAAATTATATAAGGTATTTAAATATTTAAGAATCATTTTATATTCATTCCATTTTCATTATTCTTTTTATATCAATTGTTGGATTTTTTTTATCTAGATATTTCATTGATAAAGTTTACCTTAGATGTTTTCTGAATGTTGGTTCTATAATCTCAGAAGAAATTCAGTGGGATGAATTTGGTAATACAATTAATTATTGTATCATCTAAGAAAATAAAAAATACTAATATAATTATCTTTTTTTACTAATTATTTTTACTTTTAATACTAACTGAAAAATATAGTTAAAAAAATATTGTTGTTACAATCATTCAGACGATAAGTCATGCGTATGGATAACTAACATTTCCAGTTTTCAATGATCATGAATTAAATAAGGTAATTATTACTCTATCATGCCATAAGGCTTATGATATCATAAATACCATATTATCTCATTAAAGATACTTATATAAACAAGACATGTTACACAGTGATAAAAAATGAATCGCATCACATTGAAGAGGTAGTAATCACCATGTACACATGAAATAGGTTATCCTATCCAATGGGTTGGGAGGTAATAAAATAAATGATAGAATATATTATAATTATCATAATTATTTCATTAATATAATATATATAAATTAAATCCATCATCATTTCTACCTTTTATAGGTGGTGACAGAAGACAAATTATGTCAGTTCTTGGGGTGGTTGTCCATTGTACTCACCAAAGATGGTTTTATTTCACATTTAAAGAATTATTAGATCAATAAAGATCATAAAATCAACATAATAAGGTCATGGTAAATTATTTATAATGGTTTTATTATAATTTGATTTTCTATGACATAATATTTGTTTGTAAAGTAAGATGTAATAAGAAATGGATTTGATAATATGACTACCTTCTCTTGGAGAAACATCCATTGGATATCTTAATAATGACTAAATGGGTTGTCTATTAAGAATATAAGAACCTCTATAAATATTATAGGGAATTTTAAAATGGGATAAAGAGTTTTTTTCTAAGATTACTGAATCATGATGTGTGAGGAATATAGTAACATCAGTGTCCGGTTTAATTTAACGGAGAGGCACTTTTATAAATAAAGGAAATATTAACATATATTTTCATACTAAATAATGAAAAATTGATCCATAATGACATGGAATGTATGATATTGTGGACATGGTATTAATATAATCATCAAGTATATTTGATATAGGTTCAGATATCATTTTGATCATTATCATTTGGATTAACCCCTTCGTTGACAATTTTTAACCTTTCTCGTGGAAAACATTTTAAATTATAAAGATTTATAAATTTTATTTTAAGGTAAAATTGGGTAAAAATGACAACAGAGATATATTTTAGACCATTTCCCATCCAAATCATCCTATTTTATGATTCATGTTATTTTTATATAATATAAAAATTTATAGTATTTTTATGAAATAGAATTACTATTATTTTTTAACACTATTAATTTAATTAGACTCTAATGAACTGAAAATATTATTGTAATTGGAATATAACTTATTTATGCACTATAAACATATTATATTAATCTAATAAATTCATGTAACTCGGTATTCCATCAAAATCATGTTTCATTTAATTTTTTTAAAATAATTTAATTTATTTTTTAACGGAATGGACAAGCATAGTGTCAATGATGTTTATTATATTAGGTATTTATATAGTAAAAAAATAAAAAAAAAACATGAAAAAATGAATTTTTTTATAATAACGTAAATAAACTATATTTATCCCTATTAAAATATATTACTGATATTAATTTAATAGAAGTAAATATATGTATTTATAATTTATTTAAAATAATATAATGGTAGTAATAAATGTTAAATATAAAAAGTTCATATTTTCTATGTTTTGATGATTATTGATGATGTTTACTCATAATGTTAAATAAAAACATTTTTTATTTATTTTTAAGCCTCGTAATTTTAATTCCAACCCTAATTAACTTATTTTACCTTTAGTTTGGTAACATATATTTAATATTGTAATAATCCATAGTCACTAAAAATAAAAAATGACATATTTTCCAAATTTTAACATCTTAATTTAAAATATTGAATTAATTTTATATATTTCACTTCTTATTTGTTCTAGAAAATAATTTCAAAATAATCCCATAATATGTGATGAAATGTTATTTTCAGAGAAAAAATTCATTTTCATTATAAAAAATAATTCAACCAAAATGAGGTATAAAATTTATTCAAATAATCTTAATTAGATTATTCAAAATGTAGAATGAATTTTTAAATTTGAAATCATATTAACTAAATTGTTACATTACTCATACAAAAAAATTGATTTTTAAAAATAAGATCAATCTAACAAATAATAGAAAAAAATTAGAAATTTAAGAAAATGAATGTTAAGTTATTTTGGACCTGATGCTTCCAAACACTACATTAATATTTTTTTTAAAATAAAATGGTGAAGAAAATAATTATTATATTATAACTAAAATTAAAAAAATAACTTTTTGAATGAATGTATATTTTTTAAGAATAAAACGACTATACTAAATATTGAATAATTTTTTTCATACAACTAATAAATAAATTTATAAATATTATGACAATAATACATATATTTCATAAATCGGTAATTCCTATTCATACCCTCCACTTCATCATTTATGATATAATTTTAATATTTATATAATATTATTACGTGGGTTATTCATCTTATTTGGTGATGGTTAAGCTTTCAAACATATATTTACTTAAGTTTATAATTATATTAGATTATCCCTATGATAAATAAGCTTCATAATGAAAATATACTCTTGAAATATGTAATTCAAGGGGTGAATATTTAAAAATACATTTCTTAAAAATCCACATTCTTTAAAAAATGGTAAACAAAACTACCTTTTAAAAGTACAAAAATTTTATTATGAATGAGTTCGTGAATAACGCATAAATATGTTACCAAAATTGGAGAACAGTACCTGGAAATAAAATTTATAGTCCCTGAGGATAAATATAACATATATTCACCAATGGATATTGATAGAGAACATATACATTACAAAGTTAATGAATTAAAAATAATAAATATTTCAGGGGTATGAAATACCATAAATTTATCTAAAATTAATTTATAAAGATAATTTAAATATTTAGAGAACTTTTTACATACACTTTAGTGATTATTTTACTATCAAGATGGATCTAGAGAGAAAATATACTCAAATGTTTGCATTCCATTTAATATTTTAAATTTCATTATTTCGTTGTAATTTGATCAATTTACACTTCTATCTCATCTCTTATTCTAATAAATTAATATTTAAGATGAATGTTTCATTCATTGAGTACTGAAATAATCATTAAAAGGATTCCAAGAATAATAAAAAAATAAAAAAACATTTTCCTTACATATTAATATTATTCAAAACCATAATGGTTAGAAAAAATATAAGATCATATCCAATAAGAATAAATTTTCAAAAACCAATGAAAAAAATCTGAACAATAACACACAAACATCATAATTATTTATTTGATAAAAAATATCCTTAAAATTATTCAAAATATTCCTAATCACGTCCAAAATCAAAAAAATAATAAGGAATTTATCAGATAATATACTTATATCATATTAACATTAACCTCCAAAAAACATCAACAAATTCTAGTGGCCCATATTAAAAAATTATAACCCCTAATCATATAATCTATAAATATTATAATATTTTCCCCAAATAAAATTAATTATACCAAATCAAAAAAGTCATATACACTTTTAAAATATAAATCAAATAGTATTCTTTTACTAAACCACTTGTTTAGAAAAATGTATTTATATTTACTTTGATCATATATTTTTCAAAAATAATAAATATTCATAAATACCATTACTCAAATAGTATCCAAATCAATTTTCAATCCAATGGTTATTTATATGATAAATAATATATTCCAAATAAGTAATATCCCTTTTAACCTAATTAACAATAATTACTAGAACATTAAAGGTCATATAGACCTTGAAGATTCTTTTTATCATTACATTTATGTCAATCAAATATAAAATAATTATTCATAAAATATATTTCTCAAAAAATAACATAGTAAACGAAAAAAAAATTATACAATTAACATCTCCAAAAAATTATTAATCAACATAAAATACCAGAACATAATGCCCAAAAAAAAATTTATTGGTATATAATTATGATAAAACACAGAATTATGAACCCACTATAGTATCCAAAACTATTAAGTAATCTTTATATGAAAACATCAGGATCTCATATGTAATCTAAATCATATTCTAATACCAACTATAACAGCCTTGGACTAGTGCACTATGATTCATTGATAAAACAAATCACTAAACTTATTGTTTTTATACCAATAAAAATGTCTAGAAATTATACTTCCAAAAATATAATACATCAAACTAAACTATAGGACCACATTCATACCCAAGGATGTTCTTGGTTTAGAGGTTTATAGAACTAAACAATCTCTTATATAAAAATACCCCTATCTTTAAGCAACAATTTTTTTCGAGTATAAAAAACTTTTATTTTTAAATTATTTCAATTTTTAATTATTATTAATCTCCTTAAACGATATAGAAGTTATTTTAAAACATAGGCTGAGAAAATAAATTATCATTATGTTTAAAATTAAGATGAAAATAAAATCATTATTCTTTTCAAAACCATTATGTCATTAAAGAGAGTTTTAAATTAGCATATTAAAATTTGAGGTCAATTAATCATTTACTTCCACAGGATATCAACTTTATTTACCAAACATAATTTTTAAAATAGTTTATATTAAATCATAATGTAAAATATCAATCATGATGTATTCTATGAAAAAATTTGGCCCCTAAAAATTCTTTCACAAAATTGTTATTTTTTACCCTAAAGGGGTACAATAATTTCTATACAAAATATCATTAGCTTAGATTTTTAAATTAAATGATTTCCATGAAAATTGATCAGAATTAAAAAAAATTCACACAGGTTCCTTTTGAAATATTTTTAATAAATCATTCTCAATAACACATAAAAATTTTATAATATACATTGTTATTTTAAATATTATTCTAAGGAGAACAATGTCATTAACCCATGCCAGGGATATTTATGTTGGGATAAACTATTATCATATATATATATATATATATATATTTCTATTAACCATAATTTTTAATCAATATAAAAGGTCTATAACATTCTTGTATATTATAAAATATTTCATTTCACCCGAAAAAATCATAATAATATAATTTTTATCCCATTAAAATACATTTTCATTTAATTATCTCATTTTCTTTTTAAACAAAACATGTTTTAAAAAAATCACTCTAATGGGAAGAATGTTTTTTTTTTGCGGAAAATATTGAATCATATAATGTAATCCACATATAAAATAACAATTCTTTTAGTGGTAAATAGTATTCATTATATATACATATATTACAATAGAATATTCTTTTTTCCTTTTGTAAAGATCGTTATAATTTTGTTTTTAAAATATGCATGAATATCTATTTTCGTAATCCATTAAAATAAAAACAAATAAAGATGAATATTGTAATTAATTTATGCTAATATAATTAAATTTATTAAATAATATTTAATAATATATACATTAAAGAAAATGAATTATAAAATAACTCTATAAAATAAAGGGTATTATTTAAAATTTATAGATATAACATGATATAATTTTAACCAATAAAAAATTTAAGGAATGAATATGGAATAGATTTTAATAAATAATAATTTTATAAATTAATATTAAAATACATTCATAATATATTTTATACATAGTAAAAAAACATATAGTGAAAATATATTCAATATCATATGGAATTGAGACTTGAAAACCACTACCATAAAACCCATATAGCTTCAGAAATTATTTAATTACTTTATATTAAAATAATACGGATTGCATAATTTGTTAAAAAAAATTATTTTAATTCCAATATAATTATACTTTTTATCATATATGATTCTATTTTAATGATTTACACTATAATTGTTTTTACGTTTAATGTTTTTGGTATGTTCAATTCATAATCTATAAACAACTTTAGTTTGATGAATGTAGTAAAATGGTAAATTATACTCTATTATATAAAATAATAATGAGATAATTTTAATATTAATATATTTGGTATATTTTTTAAATCCAACCATTTATGATAGTTATTCAAAATAAATTACATTACAATCATGTAGAGGGTTGATCAAACTTATACACTATTTATGATTTCATTTTATGATAAATATTATGGAAAGAAGGTATGTATTATTTTCACAATAGGAAATAATGAATAAATAATAAACATCACAATAACCCTTTAAATAAAATTTTATATACCATGATTGTGATTTGGTGATGAAAAATGAATCACATATTCTAGTGGATGTAATAATCTTCATGTTCGCAAGAATGATGTAATAATTTTCAATGGATATAATTGTAAGAATATATATGATATCCTAGGTTTATAAAATGATAATTATTTAATTAATAAAATATATACATATATAGACATTAAATCCATCATTATAACTATTCATGAGAATCGGTGGTGGAAAATGAATGACATCGGTTCATGTGGTGCTAGGTTTATGTGCACATAAATGATTGTTTCCTTTACCATTTCATTTAAGTTAATATAGATAATGTTTATGAAATAAAAATAATATCATATAGTTATATAGATAATACATTTTCTATATTATTGTGGTTAGTACTATATTTATTGTAGAAAAAATATGTAATAAAAGAAATAGGTTGATTAAGATAATTACCATCTCCAAGACTAACATCCTTCAGATAACTTAACAAGGACCATATAGAATGTACTTTGAGAATACCAACAACACTATAATGACTATATATGGTTTTATAAGGTATTTTTTATAGGTTTATTAGAGATAATAATATCCTAAATTATAAGGATGGTAGAAAAGGGCGTCCTTTTATTTGTAAAGGGAGGGGTACTTTTGGAAATACATGATATATTATTAAAAAATATGTGTCTAAATATTATTAAACGTTTTAAAAACACAATCTATTGTAATATAATTATTATATAGTGTTAATGTAATTTCACAATAATATTTATACAAGTTTATATCTATTTTTAATCATTATCTTTGGAATTAATCTCTTTGTTAATTATTATTAACTTTAAACATAGTAATAACATTTTCAATCATAAATGGTTATAAATTTACCTGTAAAGTAGAAGTTGAATTACACATTATGAAAGTATTATTTTTTATTCCACTTCTCATACTAATTTTTCTCTATCATGATATTTATGAATTATTAATAATTAAAAATAATAATAAAATATAATTAATGTAGTTTTTAAAACTTTTATTTTTATTTTACATTACAATCACGAATATAGTAATGGAATTTGAAAAAACAACATTTTATAAAATAATAATCTATTATAGTAACCTAAAATATTCATGTATCTAAAAGAATAATGGAAATTTTAATACTTATATTTTTTTTAAAATTATATACATGATTTTTATACTTCATACACAAGAACTCTATTACTATTTCAGAATTATTTAATTAAATTATTTAAAAAATTTAATATTAAAAATAAATTAAAATTTCAAAATTGTTCATTAATATTTCAAATAACCATTTTAGAATAAAAGATAACTTTATTTATCCATGTCAGTATATATTAGACATAATAATGTTATGGAAGATTTATTTTTTATTTATTATTTATTTATAATAATACAAGGTTCAAAATTAATGATAAATGAAAGAAGTCATGTTTTTATGTTATTATTATAATGGAAAAAATAGAAACATAAAATTCAGTAATTGAATGTGTTAGAATAATTTTTAGGAAAACCCGCATTTCGCTACATATATGGGTTTAATGGTGAATTAAATTCAACCACTATTATGCATATCAAATTATAAAATGTAAACTGTATTTTCCATCATGGTAATTGATTTTAGGTATGATTTTAAAGATTGTTTTTGGTCATAATGAATATAAATAATGTAAAAATTTGATTCATTGTCTATGGTTAAAATAATTTTATCTTGGGAAAAATTAAATAGATCTGATTCCAAAAAACAAAAAAACTTGTCTAAATCCTTTTTTATGAACATGTTTTGACACTATTTTTTCTAAAATCCATAAATGAACCACTTTAGATCTATTTGGATTTATTATTAAACTAATATTGATTAATATTTATAAACATTCTATGTGTTTTCTCTCCCATAATAAAAAAATGTCACCACATTTTCCCTTTTCACCACTAATTATCAACTTCATAGTTTTTATATAAACAGAAAAAACATCCCTCCTACCATCCCTATACACATAATTGAAGTATTAGCTTGGGAATAATTATAACAAACCAATAAATGATAATTGAAAATCCATTTTCAAATTTTTCAATTCCTTATTATGTAATAATTTTCTAGAAACACATGCTCTAATTTAGATATTTTGGACCATTGTATATTATATCCCCTAGAAATTGAAATAAAATTAACAATTCTAATGACTTAAAATATTTTCACTGGAAACATATTATTATTAATAATATATATAATGGTTTATGATAAAATTCAATTTTCATATTTGGAAGAAGATCTAGTCTCAACTAGTGCGATCGTACCTTATGAATCCCATTTATGTGAGTAACTAAGGAAAAATGAATATAAATGATTTCCTATAAACTAATATCATTCCAATATAAATAAATAAATAAAATTTAAATTGTTGATAGGATAAGTTAAATATAATCAAAATCATCACCCAAACAATGTTTTCCAAGCCTCTCTAAGAAAGTGTCCCAATCGAACTCCATACACTTTGTGAATATAAAAATTTAATATTAGGTTATGTATAAATATCCAAATTATATGAATTCAAATATTTATAGTTTAATAAATTAATGAATATATTTATTACTTTATGTTATTATATTATAAATTATTATATAATGAATTTTATAAAAACATGATATTCACTCAACGAAATCAAAATTGTATTTTTAGGATATGTATAGTTTCAAATAATATACTTTATTAGAAAAATATAATATTTTTGAAATACATTATATATTCATAAAATATTCATATTATGAAATAATTTTTTAATTTTAATAAATTAAATGATTAATTTTTTTCAAATGTATTATTTTAATGGTCCAAAACTAGATAATAAAATAAAAATAGAATTTTTCAGTCAATATAGATTTTTCTTTACAAGATAATATATTAAAATTTATAAAATTATTTTTATAAAATAAATATTATTTTTGAAATCAACATGTTGAAATTTTCAATTTATTATTTTTTCATAGTTTGTTGTGACATTTGATATTTTGGGAAGAAATTAAATATGGTATAATTATACAGTTATTATTATGACATAATAATTGACAAAATTTAAAGTAATAAATGATAAAAATGGGAATAAATGACCACTTATTTATTGATACTTTATAATAATTTCATTTTTTTTTTGTTATTTGATTAATTTTATAAACCATTAATGAATCCCCCAAGACCTATGTTATATTTTATGGTTTTAATATCAATTATTTATAATAATGACTCTATTTTACTAAAACAAGGTTGTTGTTATAATGAGTTTGGATCACGAACTTATTAAATATAGAATTTCACTCTAAATTGAAAGATACTAGGTGAATAACTAGGGTATGATGTTTATTATTAATTATTTTATCATAGAGTACAAATCAAATGCTTATAAATTAATAATGAAACCCCCTATTTTTTAATAAATATACACACATCCACCCACTACTCATAATTTAAAATAAATTGATCCTAAATTTACACATCCTTTTCATATATAATTCCATTACAAGTTTTCCCCAATAATATAAAAATATCATTCCATTTATTTAGATGTACACTCCCAAGGTTAGGGATCCTATCCCACTCTTTACTGAAGAAATTTTTTTATTCAAATACTTTTTATTTTCAATTGATAATTTTGGAATTTATTTAAAAAATTATCACTATCCTTATTATACCAATTTGATGATATACACCCATTCACTCTCATTTCAACCATTCATGAATATTTTTAAACAACTATTATGGTGTTGAAACTATACTACCATTTTTCCTAACAATTATTTGTGTAGTGAATTCCAATACCCATTTCAACTTCATGGTATTAACCTCTAATTACCTATAAGTAATTAATTTCATTCTTCTATGTATATAACACAAACTCATTATTCATATTTTCGAAATATATGAATGATTTTCTTATACATTATGATCACTATGCCTTGAAAATGATGGAATATGACATAATTTTAGTGGGTGGGATAATAATTATATAGCCTGAAATTATATTGAGTAACATATCGATATCATTATATAAATATATTATTAATTTCATATTGTCCTAAGAATACTATGATATTATTTATTGGTAATTAGTCATGATTTTTTTTATTATGATATGTTTTATGTTTTTAAAGAATTCAAATGTTACCATACTGTTATAATCTCATACCTTACTTTGATGTACATGATTAAGATTCACACATATATATGTCACAATGTTATTAATTTTTACTAAGATGTACTATTTTACCATTTTTTATTCTTTGATTAATCCATTACTGAGATTTTTGACTCACTCCTTTCATATGTACATACCTATGTTTTATTATGTAGTTTTAGAATAGAAAATTATTATTAATAACATATAATGGTTATTTGAATATTTTTGTTGTGTCCCTACTTATTTACTAATTTGTTTTCATAATTTTCAAAAGACACTATGCCTCTCGATCCTCATGGATTTTTTAGGTATATCATTATTTTATAAACTATAAATAAATGTTTATTAATTATATGGGTTTTCATAATAGGTTATAATGGAATTTCAAATTATTTTTGGGGATTATGATTATAAAACCATAGTCACAACATAATAATAAGACCAAAACTATGAAAATATCCCTAAAATTTCAGATTTTTTAGAGTATGTGAATTCTAAAAAATAAATCAATATCTAGATACTAAGATTTCATGTGGATTTTGTAAAGTTGTACCAATTCTTAAAAACCCTGTAAAGTGTGAATTGGGATTTGAACATATCATCACCAAGTTCTTGATAATGATGATTAGTAGTGTACATGGTTTAAAAAACTATGGGGATATGATTTTAGACTTTCAATATATATATATATATGAATAATAATAAATAAATAAATATGACCATAAAATTTTACACTAGCAATCATACCATTGATCACATATATTCAAACCTAGATATTTATTGTTTTGGAATATATGTAAAGTTATAACATTAATTTTTACTATTTCACTTTTATGTGATAAATTGTTTAATAATTATAATACATAATTTTCAAATTATCTTAGTCAATGGATGAAAATTTTATGATCCAGTTTGACAACCAATGAGATGATAAACATAAAAAATTCTCATTTGTGAAGCCCAATCAAATGAGACCATGATGTGAGGATATCATTGAAATACATCATTAATTAACTCATTTTCATAATAGAAATATTAATAATGGTGAAGACCCATATCCCCTAAAAAATAGAAGGTATCAATTAGGACCATTATGAGAATAATACCTCGAACATTCAATAGACTATATAATCCCTTAATCGTGGATTAATGGATCTACCCCATAAAAAATATATTCTTACCCATTCAATTCCCTTAGAAGGGGAAAACATATAAGATGTTTATCATTAGAATGAAGAACATTATCAATGTTAGTTTTTGATAAAAAAATAGGATTCCTGATGAAGACATCAAAGTGATTGAGTGGAATGAATAATGGATTATTTTTTCACAAATATTTTCCGCACACATTCTGACATAAATTGGGGAGGGATTTCTTTATCCCAATAAAAACCTATAAATAATACATTAGGGAATACAAGGAGAAAATTATATGACCTTCACGATATGACATAGGGTTTTTCATTACCAAAAATAGTACTATTGAATTCTTCATCAGTATATTAAACCCATGTTGATAAAAATATTAGGTGATTTGAGACATTGATATATTTAAGGAACATGTTTTTTGTCCCCTAAATGTTGAGATAGAGATTAATAATACTCCAAGGTCCCACATGTCTATAGATAAAAACAAAATAAAAGATCTAAATTATGGTGGTGAGATAAAGAAATTTCATGGGGGAATAAAGGACCAACACCCCTCCTATCATAATAGGTGGAAAAACATCATAGAAACATCCAAAATGTTATAAAAAAATTAATCATGTCTTGGGAGAAATGGTTCATATATAGTGAATAGAAATAGGAATTACCAACTAATATGGTGGAAGAAAATAATTCTTTAGTCAACCACTATGATGTGGTCTAATATTTTAACTAAAAATTAAATCTACACAATGTGAATTTACTCACTACGACATGGGTTTTCGACAATAACTAAGACCACAAACCACCAAGATATTGATATAATGTGAAATATTTTTATTTATCAAAAACATTTATGGGGATCCCAGTAATGATATGGTGACAAGATCAGTTAGTTGTCCATTCAATAATAGGGAACATTTTAAATAATTCCAGTTTTATTATATTTTTTTATTTTTTATGTTTATTATAACTATTAAAACATCAACTCGTAACATGGATGTAGATATATCTATCAAAAAATAAAATTCCTATATTATTTATACCATGTGTATAACTTCTCCACTGCCCATATTTGAGGTCTGATCATCCCAGTGAATCATTGAACAATTGTTTTTAAATATTCACTAAAATTATGGGGATGTATTCTCCTTCTTATAGGGATCCATCATAAAATTTACAAATAAGTAATTTATCAATGATATCAAAAACTAACATCTAATTATATTAAAATGAAATGATAAGGATGATTATCCTTTGGTAACATCATCATATGAATTTGAATTATTTATTTATGATTATTTTTAGATATCTCAAATGATTTATATATAATAAATTATTTCCCTTGATGTCATTTCCTTTGTAAATTCATATGTTGAGGCATTTATCGATTAATTTTCTTGCCTATATCTAATATATACCATTCAATTCTCAATGAAACTTCAACTCATATATTTTCTAATATCCAAGACATTGTATATAACATATTTTTTTGAAATTTATGTGATCTCAAATAAACATGAAAAAAATATTGATAAAGGGTTTATATGCAAAAGTGAATCACAATGGGATCTACTAGCCCACTAAATCAGGAAAAATTATTGGTCAATTCATAATTACATTGATTTTGATTAGATCAAAAAGATCATGACTGTGAATAATTATCCTCTTTCTTAAATTTTTAACTTGTTCAATATTCTACATGGAGCTTCGTACTTCTTTGTAGTGGATATTGGGTTAATACATAATCATGTAAAGGTAAAGAAGAATGATATCCCCAACACCACTCTTTGTTCAATGAGTAGGAACTGTGAGTTATTAGTGATTCCATTATGAGTCGATAATTATTTAGAAATATTCATGGAATTAATAAATAGATTCATTATGGAGTTCATCAATTTATTTCTTGTAGTATTTATTGATGATGTCCTTAAATACTATAAATTAAAGGAAGAACGTGTGGAGAATTTAAATATTGTATTTAATACATTTTGAATTGAACCATTTTATTAAAATAATATAAAATTATCATTCTTGATGCATTATGTAACATTATTATGGAATTTTATCACACAAAATATCGATATTTATGGATCCCTAAAAAATTATGGAAATTTATGGATGAATCATACTGAATTCTATGATGGTGATCTATAGTTTCCTTTTATGAGTTAGATACATTAAATACATTTTGAGAAACATCTTCTAATTCTCAATCCCACTAACGATGATAACTCAGAAGGGGTGTTGACTATCTAGATTGATGCATCTATGAATGGAATTAAGAAAGATAAAATGTAGTTTGTCACTGCACATGTGATCAAATTAACCACTAATGGGGAAGGATTTATTATCTATAGTGATTCATCCAAAAAGGGCTTTGGTTTTTTACTCATGAGAGACAAAAAATAGATAGAATGATCATGTAACCCTTTAAATATCCATGAGTAGAACTGCGCCGCTCATGTTTTAGATTGGATATAAAAATATTTGGAAGAATTATCTTTATACGAAAAGATAGAAATACAGACAGATCATAATGGAGAATGTATATACTTAAAAAAAGAGAATAATATGATCCAATGAAAAATGGTGGACTAGATCAAGTATTATGATTATTCAATTCATTATTATCCTCATAATTCAAAAAAAGTACCCCATTCTCTGAGTAGAAATGATCTCACAACCCTACCCATAATAATGATTAAATGCGATCTAATATTCATGGACATGAAATGAATGGAAATAGGAATTATAAAGGGAACACTATCCTACCATTCCCAAATAACATATTAACCATCCACTATAGAGTTGATCAAGTGTACCTAAAAGAAATATTGAGGTTGAAAAAAATTAATGAATATTATATAGTTTAAATTTAATAATGAAGTATTTATATGGTTTTAAAACCATATAATTTTTTGATCAAAACAAGAATAGAAGGAAGAACATCAATAATGATATACATATATAATCTTTCTCTATTCTTCAAGGAAGTAGATTGTGGTATATAGATATGATGTAAAGCATAATGTGGGGTAGCATGGAGAGGAATGTTTCAAAATTTATATCATGATTATTAGTGTGATAAAACATAATAGATGAGCAAAATAAGTCTAAGGGTGTGTTTGAACCATTTCATATACCAGTATATAAATTTGAAAAATAAACATGGATTTCTATATATTACTTCTATCGTCATCTAGAGGCACTTACATAATCGAGGTGGTCATCCTCAACCATACAAAATCAATGCCAAAAATTTCTATTAATAAATATGTTTCTCTCAACTATATCACCAATATCAACATAAGTGAATTTATATGAATTCATGGAAGGCATATCTATAATGTAACCGATGTAGATATGAGGATGAAAATGATGATTTAAAGAATAATTCAACATGTTTTTAATACATAGATGTGATTCAGTATTTTATACCACCCTCATATGGATGGTAAGTCAAAGGGAACCATTCATACTCTAGAGGATATGCTGAGATTATGTTTCATGGATTTAATAGAATTTTAGGATTAAAAAACTCCTCTAGTGGAGTTTTCATAAAAAAAATTCATTATAGAATCCAAATAGAACATTATATGCATAAATATTGGAAGAGGTGTCATAATATAACATGAAATGCTAAAGTTGGAGAGTGGAAGCTGATTAGACATGATCTTATTCAATAGATAATTGAGACAGTTCAAAACATTTAGTGTAATTAGAAATCTTTTCAATATTTATATCAAATTTATGAATACAATCATTGAAGAGACCTTCCATTAGAAATCATAGATATGTTTTTGCTTCATATATCATTATGGATGAAATTACTGAGTATTAGAAAAAATACTAAACTTAGTACGTGACATATCTGCCCTTTTTATATCCTTAATTAAATTGATGATATGGATTATCAGGTAGCACTCCCACATATCCAACCAAAGGTTCATCATGTGTTACATGTATCACTATTGAGGATGTATAGACATAAATTCTCACATGTACTAAATACAATGGTTGTAACCTTATAAAATGAATATTCAAATGAGTAGAATCTGGTGAATATCATAGAATGCAGAAAGAATGTTTTTTTCAAACAAGACATATCACTCCATAATATATTGTAACATAACAACATGTTTTAGAAACAAACCTGGGAAACATGATATGTGATGATACAATAGTATCCTCATCTATTTTACTATATGAAATTATATGTCAAGGGAAAATATTATCAAGGGGGAAAATTTTAATGAACCATACTTTTAAAAATTAAATCAAATTTTTAAATGACTAAATTCATTATCATTTGATGAAGTTATAGAAATGGAATGAAATACATTGGTTATTTCAGACCATTATAAGTTATATCCTATCGAAATTGAAAGAAAATTATGTATCCTAAATGTTGATAATATCACCATTATAATGATATGGTTATGATTAGTTTATATTTTATTTTATAATTAATCTAATTTACATAAATTAAAGAAGAAATATCACCACTTTTTTGAATCATAGTCATTGACTCCCATTTTTTATATCTTCTTATGGATATGGAATCACTCTCACTATACCTTGACCAATCCCATGATAAGATCCTATAATTTAATCATGATATAAATCATTTATTCGATAATTTCAAGCTCTTCAATATCAAATCCAAAACCATGATCAATGAACAACCATAAGAATGTATCACCATTACACACCTTACCCTTAGTTCATATTCTAGGTTAATTAGTGGTTATGAATCTTAACCCAAGTTATATGAATTATATATTTTATTTATCATAAAATAATGATTGTATAAATCTTTTTTTTATTACCATATCAATGATTGTACAATATTTTTTTATTAAAATTATATTTTAAGAAAAATAAATAAAAATAGTATATTTTTGAAAATTATAGTTTCAAATAACATACTTTTAATAAATTAATGTTTTTATAAAATAAATGATAAATTATTTTGATTAACAGTTGAAAAAGATTGTGTATTCCAACAAAAATATATGAAAACAAGAAATATTGTGTCATGATAATTGTTTATATATATGGGTTTGTAGTTAACCCCACATATCCAAATCCACTACATATGAAAAGAAATTTGGGATAAAAAAGGACCCCTTTAAAGACCATTCCTCAAATTATTTTTTTTACATCACATATTCCCCATTGATTTTTTATTAATAGTAATGTTTTTCATTAAGAAGTATATTCTCAGTTAAATTTAGGCATTCATGTCAATAAGGTAATATTTTATATTGTAAAATTATGTGATTTTTTCATCAAAACCTCCATTTCCAACATTGAGTCTAAATAGATAAATAGTACATTCAACTTATAATGAGCCTTATATTTTACTTCCATTTTCATTTCCCTGAGTTCAACCTCAAATCATAACTATATTAAATTATTTGATAGAATCAAACATTAAAAATACATGGTGGGTTAAAAAAATACCGGCACAACATAAGGGACTTTGTTCACCTGATTCTAGACTACTATCATTTACCATCATCCAGGATGGTATCAGGTGAAACCATCAAATATAATTTATCTCATGTGGTTCTGTTCTCACACTATACACCCTAATCATTCATAAAATAATTAAATAAAAAATTCCAAAATCCATGTTACTTGTTTGGATATTAATGGCCTCATGAGAATCATTTTATATGTCCACTACTCTAATATATAAATTATTTTTCTATTATCAAGTATTATAGTGTTTTAATGGTATTGCTATAATATATCAACATGAATGTGGTTATGAGAAGAATCTTATCCACCATTCCAATGAGGTATATATTGGGGATGAAGTTAAATAATTCCATCACATTAGAATCCAATTTCATATCAATCAAAAATTGGTTAGGGATATAATCCCATATCATGGATAGAAATCTAGAACTGAAAAAAATTCATGTCCATTTTTCATTGACATTATATAGAGGTGGAATATTGAAGACTATTTTATCGTGTTTTTTCAGCTGTTCATTTAGGGATAACCAATTTATCGATATTTTTATCAATAGAAGAGTCATGGTGGGATGGATTAGTGGCCTCCAAAATTTTGACAGAAATGTTAGTGTATTAATTTAATGTGTCCATTTTTTTCTTCTAGAAGTCCCTTGTATTAAATTTTCCAACCAAATTTGTATTATAGATGATATTGTTAATATCAATGAATGAGTAAAAATAGATATCATAAATAGTTTGTGGTGGGATAATATAATTGTTCTTATCAACATTTTTATTCATGTTATGAGTATATTTTTCTGAATATTATGTGTATACATTACAGTATATTTCATTGGAATGTCCATATAGGTTTTGTTACATGATTTCATAATAGAATAACTAGAAAAAAACTATTGATACTAGGAAATTATTTCATTAATTGATAATATTTTGGATAACTAGAGAAATGAATTAAAATACCATGTCCACCAATTTTATGGCCTGTGACACATTTTGTCATTAATAAATTTGATGTCTAAAACCATAGATTAAATTAAATTAAATGTATATTTTTAAAGAATTTTATCATTGATATTACATTGATCCCTAATACCCTAACCACCAATATCAATATGTTTAGTGAAATATTTACAAACCATTGAAATCAGGTACCATTCATTGACACACCTAGTGTAGAATTTTTTTTAATATTCCCATATAGTTTTTTAATTAGCCTGAGGGACAATATATAAATATATATAGTATTTACATACAAGAAGGTGATCAATGAATGAACTATCAAAAATATCCCCACTTGGGAAAAACTTTTTCATTTCTATGATTCCAATTAATTATATATCATAATAGTTGTACTGTTAAAGTAAAAAAATGTGGCCTTCCAATAAAAAATTGGAATATCAATATACACCAAGGGTATAGATCTAATCTTCACACTAATGGATAATGTAATAATTGTTTTTATATTGACTGAAAATACAATACCAAATAAAATGTATGATTTATTCCATCTTATTTATTTAAAAAATACATTTAATTAGTGGTTTAATATCATTTTCATAGATACCAAATTTATCCAAGATTCTTCTCAAAATAAAATACTATCATTCAAAAACATGAAATGTTGTGGAATAATAAAATACCCCCACACACTTTCCTATTTTAATATTGCATATTTTGAAAAATAATTGATGAATTATATTTGAAAATATTCATCCATTATAAAGTGGGATATTTAGAGTGGGTCTCCTTATCTGAATCCTTAGAAGAAATTGACAACCCCTCATGGATATCTATTAGTATGGACTGAATTATAGAAATTTTCTAGATAATATTATTCATCAAGAAGTTTTACATATGGAACCCAATTATGGTGTGAAAATTATAGATGAAGCACCAAATTATTTTATCAACGGCTGTAAATATTTCCAACTTAAGGGAAAAATTCACATCCTTCTCTTTTATCTTCATGAATCATAGTCTTTCAAAGGCGGAGTATAGGTAGTTTTCAATGCTCCTACAATGGGAAGAAAATCAGTTATGGTTAATAATGTTCTATAAAATTCCCCAACCCTTTTTGATGGTAAATATTTTTATAATAATCACTAGAATGGTGTTTCAAGTTGAAACAATCAAAATATATATTATGATCAATTAATTTTCAATATTAGATATCCTAGAAATGATGTTGTAGATAGTTAAAAATTGTATTTAGTTTGAGAGGAAAATTTTCCTAATTGGATTCGTTATCTCTACATGCATAATATCCTTGTATAATATAAAAAAATTGAAATAAATATATTCCTAATGAATATTTCATGTTCAATAAGAATAATGTATATTCATCCACATATTCAAATGGGGTAGTACTTAAAAACTTTTTATGATGTTCCTAAACCCCTGATGCAATTTTACAATCAAAATAAGGGGTATAGAAATTTATATCATCATTATAATTGCTTATAAATTAGTCCAAAACATCATTTGAACTACTAAAATCGTATGTCAAAATGGATTCATTAATCTAGAAGTATGATTCCTAATATTTAACCTTTTTATCACCATTATCAAGGTGAATGGGAATAAAGTTTCTATAACCATATTAACCTATTTCACATTGAGTTCATTGTTGTTGAACCATTACTTATGATAAAAAAAGTCATGTAGTATAGAATGTAGTTTATTATCATATATGGAATGAGGATTTCACTATTGGTTTATATATTGAATGTAGTGAAACTGAGATTCAATGTCCCTAATATTCTCATTCATCTTAGGAAAAGTGTTTTTAATCCATTACCTCCAAAGAGATTTTATGTTTTTGAGTATTGGGGACACAACGTAAAGAGGAATAAAGATAAAATATTATTGTACCCATTTATGAACACTTTCATAATTCTAGTAATTGTGATCCAGAAATTATTAAATATAAATGGTAAATAAGTTGACCATGTAGAAGCCACCCAGATCTGAAAAACTAAGGGTTTACGATCAAAAAATAATATGGGGAGAGTAAATGGAGATATCCAGTGGTAGAACTCCATTCATTGACATAAAAGAATCATATAAAAATTTTTCTTTCATTTCATCCATTTATAATGAATCTTCACTACAAGGAATTCAAATTCATCAATGGGACCCTCATTAAAATTGCATTGGTAAGTGATGAATGAAACTTAATCCAAACAAAATCATCATATTTTTTATCTAATCTTATAATAATGTCTTAGAATATAATTAAAGTCACCAATAATCAACAATTTTTTTGAAAAAATTATCCATTATAGTTAATTACCTAAAAATATCCCGAATCCTTATGTATAAGTTGGAAGCATGCACAAAACCTATGTAAAAGTTACTTAAAAAATACCAGTATATGAAGAGATGATCTGAGTTTTTTTCTTGTAGGAGATACATGAATGTCACCATGGTAAATCACCCATAATGATATCATGGAATTAGCATTCATATTATGTAAGACAATTAAGTATCCATGGTAGGACTAATAAAATTCCTCCAAATTCACAAATTTCATCTTGGGGTCTTTAATTCCAACTAGCGTTATTAACTTATATGTGATAAAGTTTCTAAGGGATAATAATTTGGTATTGTTCGCATGAAATTGATATTCCCAATACATAACAATCATTTCTTTGAGGATTCTATTCCCATATAGTTTGGCAGGTTATCCATTACAATATTATTAAATGGTTTCCCCCATTTCCATTTACTATCATTTGGCACATCATGATTTTTCAAAATATTTCATTTGAGGGATTGAAGAATCAACCTTAATCCATGTTATAATTACCTTTATGGTGTTACTTTTTATTATTATTTGCATCCTTGTATTTACCACCAAGAAGATATAATTTTTGTATTGTACATCATCACCCATTTAGAAGCAAGTTTCTGGAATTGGGCCTCACTCTTTTCGTGGGAATAGGGGTTGGGTCCTTATTTTTTTATCATTAGAGGGATTATTTTCTTGTTTCCTCTTATGAAATGTGGTATCTATTAATTTATCACCCATTACCTAATCTTTGGAGGGTGTTTTAAGTATCATAGGGAATTTCATAGAAAAAGTACTCACCGCCTCATTGGAGATCTCATCGGAAGTGGTGTTTAATATAGGAGCCCCCCCATTTTGATTCTGGACCTCGAGAGATGGTCAAGATCCTTATGTATCGCATGTATTAACATAATGATATATATAATAAATAGTTAGATTAGGTCCCACATTTGAATTATGGAAAATATTGGTCATTCATCCAACTTCATTCATAAGGGGAAATATCTATATATCAGAAGACCACATTACAGTGGCATTGGTATCATTGAGAGGTAACATAGTCTGCATAGCCTTATATTTGAGGTTATCACATCGTGTTACATTTCTCTTCATAGCAGAAGGAGTGATACTTGGTGTAGCTTACATAATGAAGTTATAATTAGAGGTGTCCACAAACTCATATTTTTTCTCTTACGAGTAAGAAGTCATATGTGTTTTCAATACCTTGGTATTATTTGGGTACAATAGAAATTTCTTGGGATCTAACTCCTTGGTATGGGGTTCATAAAAAAAATGTGGAGTTCCACATAATCATATGGTAGGATATCTGAGGATTGGATATAGACCTTCTTTTTTCCCTTTCCTTGATTATGTAAATTAATATAATTATGCCTT
The DNA here is from genome assembly GCA_963277665.1 of Viscum album. Lineage (NCBI taxonomy): Eukaryota > Viridiplantae > Streptophyta > Magnoliopsida > Santalales > Viscaceae > Viscum > Viscum album. Next base: position 605,084,671 of record OY728129.1, on the reverse strand, counting down.
TATAGTTTACATACATTATTGTGCATATATATTATGTATTCATATAAAATTTGGAAAAATAATTTACCTCTTGAATATAATTTGTAATGTTTTTCCAATAGGATCTATCATGTGAGACAATACAAAATGGTTTTAAAAACAAACACATTCACCATAGTTATGGCCATGTAATCATTATAGAGAACTATGGGATAGTTCCCATATCACATGTTTTGGGATTCCTATGGATCATGTTGGGAATCCAAATGAATAAGTAATTTAATAAATAATACAAGAAATCCAGTAGATCTAGAAAAATTTATATATGTGGATCCATACCATTCAAATGGTCTTATACATTTTTTTAGGATCAAAATTTTCATCCAAAAATAAAATCTAGAGGATGTTAGTCGGATGTAATGTAATGTGATGCTCCATATCTATATTTTACATTCATATTAATGGAACACTATATGATATTAATGCATTACCAATATCATCAACTTCCATTGATCAAATATATAAATCTCTACAGTTCTCATTGCAAGGTCCCTGAAAATCTATAGTATTTTTCACATTGGGATAAGGAATCTGACAAAAATATAGAATTATTAATTGTTTCTTCTTTCCTCATGTTATTCTCAGGTGTCCAAGAATTGAGCCACTCACCCTTTCCTTGTCACTATTCTAAGATAGGGTATCCAATAATTAAATAAGGATAGGGGCACAATTTATTTTAGAAAAATAAAATATAATTATTTAATTATTAAATATTTCTATAATCATTTAATTATATTTATAAAATAAATATTATATTTTTAATCAAACAATTCTCATTTTCAAAGGATTATTTTTCATAATTTTCAGAGATAGATTAATTTTTTGGTAAAAAAAATATTATAAATATAACGTCTATATTATAACATCATAATGGAATGAAAAGTGATGTAATAAATTCCATAAATGGGATTCCACAAAAAACATATTTCCCATTTAATATATTTTCTTTTTAAAATTATTTGATTTCTTTTAAAAACCCTTAATGAATCCATAAAACCTATATCGTATTTTCTTTCTTTATAATCGGTTCCTTATAAAGACGACTCACAACTATTTCACCATTGGTGCTATATTACGAGTTTGGGAACATTTCATTATAAAATATTGAAAACCAAAATTCTATTTAATAATACACTGTCACACCCATGGAATGACTAGTGGTCTGGATTTTTTTAATCAAATATAGTCAAAAACAATGTTTTGAAATTAATAAATAATTTTTCCTATTTTTCAATAAATAACCAAATATAATCCCAAAAATCTTCACTCATAATCCATCTACCATGAAGTTACTCACCATTTTCCTCTTTATATACATCTCAAGTTATTCATAAGAACTTATAATGATTTTACCAATCGTTACAACTTCATTATCAAATAATAGGATCCTATCCTTCTTAGTTTTATTCAATCACTTCCATTCTATTAATCCAATTAATATCCTATTTTTCATACAGAAATAAATTTTTATATAATAATAATTATTTTACTTCTGAAATAAAATTTACGAGACACCCAATTTGAATCTAATTAATAACTTTTATGAATCTTAGTTTATGCCTATTATGGTATCAAAATTTTCATGTGATTTCACATACCAACAACTTTTAATGTTAAACCATTACAAATTTCTACACATTGTTATTAACCAAGATACACCTTTACTTAAAATTTTCAAGAAATTTATATAGTTATCATGTACTTCTTAATTGGGGGTTTGAAATTGATTAATGAAGTGATTATTATGTATAATCTAAGTGTTGTACACATTAATGAAGTTGACATGGATGTGAAAAATAATAAAAAAATTATATAGCACTCTACAGTGTTTGGTAATGTTTTCTCTAGTGAGAAACCATGTATGGGTCCTAAGAGGATAACCTAAACAAAAAATGTTATGATGTCTCAATAATTAACCTTTACACATGTCAATAATGTAATGATTTATGTTGTTTCCATATTCTTATGTTTCCATAAAGTTATGATCTTGTACCAAGATTTGTGTTCAGGATTTTTATTCTCACATTTATTTTACCCATCCTTATTTCATGTGGAGAACATTTCAAAAACAAGGGATGAGCATAAAATTCTCAGTAAGGAAAATAAAATAATAAATAAAACTGTTATCCAGTCAATATTAAAAACCATGAAAACATTTTCACAAACTCATAATTTTCGCACATAAAAGATAAATTATTTATCTTATATTATGAAATCCTAAGATTCCTAAAATGCATCATAGAAATCACAGAACATAAAGGTAACTTGTGGCATACATATCATAATTACATTTTAGGCTTCAAAACTACATCAAGATTATCCTTCATGGTTATGTTTGGTATACCCTTAACAATATATTACCTAAATATCTTAGAAGAAACCTTTACATTTACATCCATAACATTACTCAATGCATTATAGAGATATCATGGAAATACCCATGATTATTTTTATTACAAAACCACCCTTATACATAATAAATTCACAAGAACCATAACATAATAATAACATATAAACATTCATAAATGGAAAATAATATCCCTTCATATTGGAAAATATTTTTATAATAATCACTAGAATGGTATTTCTAGTTGAAACTATCCAAATATATATTATGACAAATTAATTTTCCATATTAGAAATCCTAGAAATAAAGTTGGAGATAGTTAAAAATTGCATTGAATTTGAGATGAAAATTTCTATAATTTGATTGGTGATCTCTACAAGCATAACATCCTTGAATAATATAAAAAAATCGAAATCAATCTACCCCCAATGAATATTCCATGTTTAGTAAGAATAGAGTATATTTATTCACCTCTTCAAATGGGGTAGAAGTTAAAACATATTTATTATGTTCCTAAACCCATGATGCAATTTAACCAATCAACTATGGGGTCTATAAATTTATATAATCATTATAATTACATGTAAATTAATCCACCACATCATCTAAAATATCACATTCAGATGTTAAAATGGATTCATTAATCCATAATGATGATTCCCAATATTTAACCTTTTTTATCTCCATATGAAAGGTGAATGGAAATCGAGTTTATATAACCCTATAAACCCATTTCACAATGATTTAATTGTGTTTGAACCACTACATATGATCAATAATGTCATGTAGCATATAATGTTATTGAATCTCTTATCTGGAAGGAATAATTCACTATTAGTTTATATATTAAATGTAGTGAAACTGAGATTCAATGTCCCTAATATTCTCATTCATCCTGAAATGGGAGTTTTTAATCCTTTGCCTCTAAAGAACATATATTTTTTGAGTATTGGAGCCACAACATGAAGAGGAAAAATCTAAAAATATTATTGTACCCATTTATGAACACTTTCATTCTTCTAAGAATTCTGATCCAAGAATTATTAAATATAAATGGTAATGAATTTGACCATAAATAATCTATCCAAATATGTAAAACTAAGGGTTTATGATAAAAATATAATTTGGGGAGAGTAAATGGATATATCAAGTGGTAGAACTTAGTTCATTGAAAATATTGAAGCATATATCATTTTTTCTTGCATTCCATCATTTTAAAATGAATCTTCCCTAAGGTAAATTCAAATTCATCAATGGGACCCATATTAAAATTGCATTGGTCTGTGATGAAGGAAAATTAATCCAAAAAAAATTATTCATATTTTTTATCTAATATCCTAATAATGTATTAAAATATAATTAAATTCATTAATAATCTCCCATTTCTTAAAAACAATTATCCATTATAGTTAATTATATAAAAATGTGCCTTATACTAGTGTATAAGTTGGAAGCATACAAAAAACATTGGTTAAACTTATTTCAAAAAATACCAGTATATAGAGAGATGATCTGAGTTTTTTCTCATGGGATAGTATATTATTGTCACCATGGTAAATCACCTATATTAATTTCATGGAATTAGTATTCATATTGTGTGGGACAATTGTGTATCCATGGTAGGCCTAATAAAATTCCTTCAAAATCAAAAATTTCATCTTAGGGACTTTAATTCCTACTAACTGTAATCTATTATATTTGATAAAGTGTCTAAGGGATGGTTATTTTGGATTTTTCTCATGTCTTGATATTCCCAATACATAACCATCATTTATTCAAGGATTCAATTTCCATATAATTTGGTAGGTTATATATTACTGTATTAGTACATGGTTTCCCCCAATCCCATTTCCTATCATTTCGTACATCAAGGTATTTCCAATTATTTTATTTGAGGGATGGAACAATCCAGCTTCATCCATGTTATTGTTTCCTTTATGGGGTTAATTATTTCCATTATGTGCATCCTTGTATTTATCACTAAGAGGAGTTAATTTTTTACTATACTTCATCGCCCATTTGGAAGGTCCCTTACCGAGATTCATTTTTTAATCCTTTTTAGAGGACACCATTATAAATGGGTAATCACCTAGTTCATTGAGGGAGAAATTTTTTGTATAGCCACCAATTCATCAACATGATGGGAACAAATTTTTATGCCAAGGACACACTTTTTTCATGATAATAGGGGTTTGTGTCTTTTTTTATTTTAGCATCATAGGCAATAGTTTTTTATTCCCTCATGAAATGTGTTATTGAATACATTATCACCCATTACCTGATTATTGGTTGTTGTTTCATTTTCTGTATAAAATTTAGTAGAACAAGTTCTCACCGCCTCATTTGTGATCTCATCAGAAGTGGGGAATATAATAGGAGACCCCCCCCCCCATTTGGATTCTGGTTCTAGAGATAAGATCACTCTCTTAAAGGATCACGTGTAGTAACATAAAGATCTAGAGTATTAGTAGATTTATTTTGTCCAACATTTGATTTATGTAAAATATTGGTCATTCATCTAACTTCATTCATAAGGGGAAATATCGCTATGTCAGAAAACCACATTATTGTGGAATTGGTGCCCTTGAGTGGAAACATAGTGTGAATAGCCTTATATTTGAGGTTATCACTTTTAGTAACATTCCTCTTCACAACATATAGAGAGATACTTTGTGTAGCTTAAACAATGAAGTGATAATAGTAGGTGTCTGCAAACTCGTATGTTTTATCTTAGGAGAAGGAAATCATACAGGTTTTCAATACCTTAGAATTCTTGTGGTAAAATAGGAATTTATTGGTATCCAACACTATGGGTTGGGGTTCATAAAAAAACAATGTGGAGTTCCACATAATCATATGAAAGAATATATGAGTATGAGATAAAGACCTTCTTTCCCTTTCCAAGATTCTATAAATTAGGATAATTATGCCCCTATAATTTACATACATTATTGTTAATATATATTATGTATTCATATAAAAGGTGGAAAAATAATATAATGTTTGAATGGAATTTGGGATGTTTTTAGAATATGATATATTATGTGAGGCTATCCTAAATGGTTATAAAAACAAACACATGCACCATGGTGGAGGCCATGTAAACTTTACAGAGAACTATGGTATTTTTTCCATATCTATTATTATGGGTCTCCCAATTTATCCTACTGGGAATCAAACTGAATAAGTAATGTACTATAGAATACAATTATTCTAGTAGATCCAAAAAAATTTATTGATGTGGATCAATACCATTCTAATGGTGTTATTAATGTTTGAAGGATAAAAATTTAGATCCCCACGTAGAATCAGGTGGATGATGGTGCGATGCAATGTAATGTGAAGATCCAAAAAATTATTTTTCATTAATATGAATTGAACACTATGTGATCTTAACACATTACCATGATCATAATCTTCCATTGATCAGAGATATAAATCTCTACAATTCTCATTGAAAGGTCACCGAAAATCTATAATATCTATCTTATTGGGATCAGGAATATAAGAAAAATGTTGAATTATTAATGGTTTATTCATTCCTCAAGTTATTCTCAGGTGTCTGAGACATTAGCCACTCACCCATTCCGTATCACACTTCATAAGAGAGGGATGCAATAATTTAAGAAAGAAAGGGACACTATAGATTTTAGAAACAAATATGTTTATTTAATTGTAATAAAATTACATAATTATAAAATTAGATTTATAAAATAAATATTATATTTTAAATCAAAAAAAATATCATTTTCAAAGGATAAATTTTCATAATTTTCAGAGACATATGAATTTTTTGGTAAAATTGAAAACCATAATAAATATAACGACTATATTATAACAACATTATGGCACCAATAGTGATGTAATAAATTCCATAAATGGGATTACACAATAAAATATATATTTATCCTTTTATATATTTTTTTTAAATTATTTGATTTCTTTTAAAAACTCATAATGAATCCTTAAAACCTATATCATATTTAATTTTCTAATAATTAATTCATTTTAAAGACGATTCACTACCATATCACCATTGGTGTTATATTATGAGATTGGGTACATTTCATTATAAAATATTAAAACCCAAACCACTTTTGAATAATACACTGTCACACCCATGGGATGGTTTGTAGTCTTTATTTTTTTTATAGAGTCAAAAACAATGTTTTGAAATTAATAAATAATTCTTACCCATTATTCTATAAATACCCATAAGTAGTCTCACTAATCTTAACTAAAATCTATTAACCATGACGTTACTCACAATTCTTCTCTCTATATACATCTGAAGTTGTTCACAAGAACTAATGAATAATGTACCAGTCGTTTAGAATTTCTTTCTCAAATTATTGGATCCTCTCCTCCCCATTTTTATTCGAGCAGTTACATTATATTACTACATTTAATTTCCAATTTTTTATACAGACATAAATTTTTAAGGAATATATATTATTATCCTTATGAAATATAATTTATGAGACACCCAATTTTAATCTAATTAATCACTTTTATGAATCATAGTTTATGCCTATTATGGTACTGAAATTGTCATGTGATTTTCCATACAAACAATTTGTAATGTTAAACCATTACAAATTTATACTCATTTTTATCAACCAAGATGCACATATCCTTAAATATTTCTTGAAATTTAGGCATTTATCATTTAATACTTAATTGGAGGTTTTAAATTGATTAATGACATTGTTATGTTGTATGATGTAAGTTTTATAAACATGAATGAAGATGACATGGATGCGAATATTAGGCCCAAAATTATATAGTACTCCAATGTGTTTGGTAGTGTTTTATCTAATTTGATTCCATGTATGGGGCCCATGAGGATATCATAAACAAAAAAATTTTGGATATCTAAAAAATTAAACTTTACATATATTAATAATGGAAAGATTTATGTTGTTACATATTCCTATGTTACCATTATTACATGCCATGTAAATTTCATGGGGTGTTTCTAAGGGTTAATAATTACAATAGAATTCCTAAACTATATTTTAGTTCTTATTTCTAGTAAAATGCCTCCATTTTAGGATCTCATATTTTTGAATCCAACTAATATTTGAAGTTGTTAATTCAATAGAACTATATTTTGAAAACCATCCGTCTCACTTGATAGAATCCAATAATATACCTATTTCACTTTTTCCTTTCATGATATGTGTTCCTCTTGATGAAGTTATTTAGTTGTGAGTTTATATGCCCTACTATCTGAGTGTTTTTCTGTTTTAACAATTTTTTCTGATCGTGACCGAACAAATGATTAATATAAGAGGACAGTTACACCACATTAATAATGTTGGAGGATTGAACCCTTCCAATAATGTTTTATAACTATTTGACAATTTGTTTATTGAAACATGAAATATTTTTCTGGTTATTTAATATAAATTAAATAGTAAGATTTAAAATGAATATTTCCCCATGTTTGGTTCTCCCTCATATAATTAAAATATGGTTGGAGGATGTCAACCACAACCCAAGACATACATGTTGTCTGATACTTTAACAATCCTTTGTGGAACTAACCCTTTTGGTTTGTGACCTAACTAACCCTTTAGTATGAGCCTTTATAAATTAAATGTGAAAGTATGATAGGATCATTCATCTTATCCATGTTTCTAAATTCTATAAAATAATCTATTTGTTAATGAAAATGGTAATTGTGATTGTGTATGGAAAAATAAAATTACCATTTCTTTATTATTAATCCCATATTTATATTTGGTGTCTTAGTAAAAAACATGTGTATTAGTAAATGAATAGATCTTATTGATGGTATATTACTGATTATTAATAATTTTATGTCCCCTACTGATTGTATAAATTGAATTAATTAATATTAAATACATGGAACCTAATGATTAGTGGTATGTAAGTAACGTGGGATTATTAAGGTGTTGAAAATAATCATTTCAGAATATAACATACCAATTAGATAGATATATAAACTATGAAATCATAGTATTGAACCATCTTTGGTATTATGGAATGACCCCGATGACCCATATATAGAATCTTTTATGGAATGAAACTGATGTGGCGGGACAAGGTATGACACCTATTACTCTATTATTCATTTATATATCTAAATATAAGTTGGAAAAGTTATAAACATTAAGACATAACCCATATATCTCTATTACCTATATCACATGTGGCTTACACTATATTGGTTACTTCCTACTATTGATACATTATATATATTGAAAATCATCTGTTTAAAATAGGTTCGATTGTAGAATGTTACATAGACTTATTCTATTTGTATTACTTTTATTATTACCTAATATATATTCACATAGGTATTTATTATTCACACTAGCTGAATTTATTATAGATATAGTGAGTGGTGGACAACTGACTCAATCTCACACCATATGCAGGCTTTCGATGGTACTAGACAATATTATATGGATGTAGATGTGGAATTTGGTAATCACCCAATGATTGAAATTTTATTTATTATTGAATGTGATTGGGGAATCATAAAATATAGAATTGGATCATAATGCTATCTATAGAATGAATTGTGGTATTTTTTATTCTTTTTATAAAACTATATGAATTTCATACTACTACCCTATAATATTGTTTCTTTTTGGTTTAAAGATATGACATCACATCACTATTTATAGGATATGGGTTATTTGTATTTATGGATTGTTTATTATTATCATTTGGATGTTTTACTCTTCAAATATCTCAACCAATCTTATTATATGCTTCTATTGTTCACACATTCATTTATTACACATCTGCATGACTCTTATTTTGAGGGTATAGCCTCACAAATTAATAACATAGGAACATTTATACTAGTCTGTAGCTTTCGACAAATGGGGAGGCAAGCATGAGGCCATGTGGACCACTAGCTCGAGGTTCCACATAGTGGATTACATGTCAGGACTCTTTCTAATGAAGATGTTATTATTGACAATTGGTTTGATTGCAAGGGGTAACTATAGTGAAATCTATGATGTCTAGTATAACATCTTTTAATGGTCCCCATTAGGTTTTTTTATGAATCAAAATGCCCCCTATGGTTCTTACATCCATGATTCACATACCATCTTTCCTATGGGAGATTATCATTGTATGATTTGAACAATTGAACTTAAGAACACACATTGGTCTAGAGGATGGGAGCATGTTCCCATCACACCCTTTGGGGGGATATTTCTTATTTGGGGGTTATAATTTTAATTGAATTCATGTTCATGAATCATTTGATCATTCATAAAAACTTTTCCATGGGTAACCCATAAATAATATGCTAATCATGACTAAACTTGTGTTTGGAATCATCTGTTTGTATCCAAGGTTCAAAATTGATGGAATGATCTGTATCAATATGAGGTTTTCAACCAATGTTACACTTTTGTGGATAAATCATAGATGATTTGGTCATTTATTGTGATGAAATGGGTTTTTAGCTGTGCAATGGGGAACATGGGATTTTATCATCATACATGTGGTAATTAGTTGATCTTATTTTGTTATTGAACCCATAATATGGGATTCCTATATATCCTTGTTAGAGGAATCAGTATCCATGTAGTTCCATGTCACTTAACTAGACACATAACCTTTTAAGGTTGTGTGATGGGGACTTGACCATGCATTTTAACATCACGTGACAATGAAATTTTAGAGAAAGTTTTCTTAGTCTATGATGGTTTGGGACTTACACCGAGATAGAATAATATACCCATAAGATATATAGTCTATTGTGTGAATGTGACCCTACCAGGGATGTGGCCTAGATAACATTAGGGTGACATGGGTTTCAGGTTTGGACTTCATGGAGGATTCTTATAAATCCCAGTTAGATATAAATGTATGCCCTTATATTTTATTAGGATATGGGACTTACACTTTGGAAGATGTCCATTAAGGGATGCATCATGGTGGATAAGAGGAGACCATGGATTTGATGATCATATATCCCATTTCATCTGTTGATGGATGTTTCTAGAGCCAAAATAGAGATTTGGGGAAGACGTTGAGTGTTTCTATTCCCTCTCTTGTTTTCATATCATAGATAGTCATTTTTTCATATGTATTTGGACATGTCTTAGTTGAATTAAAAGTGAAGAAAATATGTTTCCTCTAATAAAAGGGATTGGGGAGTTCCTCAGTTGGAATTCCCTACAATGTTTTTGGATGGTCATATCATGATTATTGTATGAGGCATATAATGTTTTTCATAGATGGTATTCAATAGTTTATAGTAATATATCTCATACTATGGAATAAAAATCTAACATCATGTTTATGGGACTACAACATCATAGTTTAACATCATTTTTTAAAGAATATATCGATATAGTTTTACATCATTTGGATAGGACAACTATGAGGAAGATTTCATCCAATGACTAGTGTGGCACTTACGCAAGAGAGGTCCTTTCTAGATTATCTAGGCATAGGATATTGGTGATGGGGTTTTAGGAGTCTCATGATGAGTATAAAAACACATGGTATTTAGGGGATGGATGTTGGAGAGGCATAAGGGTGGACCCAAAAATTTCATCAACCTTACCAAAAAAGTTCATAGTGAAACTATAATTATTCATGGGTGTCAGAAATGGAAGATAAGGGAACATACCAAAGGGATGGGAATGCATCCTGACACTAATCAATATTAAGGGTGTGGTAGAACATGCCCCAGGGTATGGCGTTATAGGTGCATGAGATTTTCGGCATATGGATGGTTCTGTTGTAGCATGATTCATATGGTAGGTCACACCAGATATTTCATGATGGGGTTCCCATGGAGGAGGATCCATGAAGGATCTGTATTCAAAGGATCATTCGTGATGTTTTGTCCATGATGTTTCTAGTCATGAAGTGTTTTCTAGAAAATGTTGTCCTCAATGGATTTCTTGTAAAGTGTCATATGTGGAGGAGGTATTCCACAAAAATAATATTTCTTATACAGGGTACATAAATTATAACCCCATTCTGAAAACAAAAAATTCTCTGCATATTATCTTTTACAGAGGGTTATCCTCATATGGTATCCTATATGGATTCCACAAAGGGACACCTCGCAAGATAGAGTATGTGAAGTTTTTGGGTGTAGGAGGTATTTATCTTTTGGATCCTCCTAATATTTTTCTCTATGATTAATTCCCTTAAAGCCATTCCATTTTTAATCCACCACATGTTCATTTTATAGAGAAATGTATTTAATGAAATGAATAATTGTTTGTTTTCCGCAATGGGCCTCAATCATTCTTTTAAAAAAAATCTATAGATGGTATCAAAGCCTGAAAAGGACTTCGTCAATGGGGGGACATCGTTTGTAGGTAATGGAAATGACACATATTCCCTTGAACTACATAGTTCCTTGGGATTCTATATTTTTGATTATGAAATCATTATCTATCCCCAAAAAACATATTATTTTCATTTTTAGGCATCTCCAGTACAACCTCATCCCCAGAAAAATAAATTCATAGGGTGTTTCATGAAGTGGAGGAACACCATGCAGAGTGGTGGTTGGAGAATACATTTCTCTCTATGAGGTACATATAACCTTTATGGGTTCTCCCATATTAATATTTTCCTTAGATTTATCCATTATAATTTTTTCATTTATTTTCCAATTTTTTTTAATCGTTATCATCTTATATTATGAATTTTGAAGACCCAATAGGGACATTTCAGAGACAAATTGGCTACACCATAACAATGATAAATATAAAGGTATACCTTTTTTATCTAAAATATCCATTAATTCTAAAATATTCTCATTGTAATCAACCCATCCTTTAGCTACCATAGTTCTATATGATCTAATTAATTCTACAGGATTTTATATCCTAAAATTGTCCACTATAGACATGTTACTCTATGGAGAACATGTTTTCTCTCTAACATGAATACTACAACCATTTATATCCTTTGAAAAATGATATATTACAATAATAGACATATTATTTCTAAAAATAACTATTCTAGGTTATTAATTTAGAATGATGTTTTCCTCTTAGATTCTTCTTAATTTATCTTCACAATTTCCTCTCTAGAAAACAACCCTTAATAGTCAATGTTTTGATAAAGTAGTATTTTAATTATTAAATTAATAATTGTGAAAGCAATAAATTAAAACCTCTTATGGTTACATTCATATTTTATAAAAAACTAAAAAATTGGATTAAACTAGCTATGATTTAAACTATAAGGAATCATTCAATATTTATCCCATAACTTCATTTTTAAACAAAATATCATTTTCTATAATTGTCAACTATTGATATTTTGAAATGAAAGATGGAAATAATTCCATTATATTTAGTAAAAGGAGAAAACATTAGAAGGGGAGTTTGATGAATAATGTTCAAAGAGACTAACCAATAATGGAGGTTAGATTTTTTTAACTAGAATGTTCTTCATAGACCACTGCTCCACATGGAGGTCTACTGCTTCATGAAAAAAACACCAAAAAACTGGATTGTAGGAGAAGTTGGAAAAACTAATTCCCAAAAACGGAATAATGGTTTTTTTCAGTACATGATGTGATATATTATCATGGGAATGATCATCCATGTGAATGAAAATAGATAGTGTGACAAGGTAATACTATCAACTCCATAAAAATTAAATGAGGTTCTTCGTGGGGCCGAAAGTTGTTTTCCTCCACTTTGATTGATGTTACCACTGACAGAGTTATTAATGGACCATAGAGTTGTCTATGGTATCCCAAAAAATATTCCCTAGTACCCACTTTGGATGACCAGTCATGCTAATATCCAGTCCCACTACTATTAAATTAGTGTACCCCAAGAGAATAATCCATATAATGAGGGAGACTGAACCGAAAAAGAAGACAAAGAAAGCGATTAATGTGGAACCATGAAAATGGATTCCCTTTAAATTGTTTTCATAAGTTATTATCCAACACATAATAATAAGGATGAAATAATAAAACATTTTGTGGTAAAAAAAAATCCAAAATCTGCTTTGTGAACACAACCTCGTGAGGCGAAAATGGATGACCCCTTCAAGGATAATCATCCCACATAGGAAAGTGTTATTCAGAAAAACCTTGACCCAAATAGAAAATAAATACATGGGATGAACACTTCCCTTCCTAATAAACCACTGCATTAGAATGTGTTGGTACTTCTTAGAAAAAACTATATAATGGATGATCCCAAGTCTACATAGCATAATGATACATGGAAAGTACCATCACTAGCATAGCAACATGCAATAAGAAGTGACCTCGATACCTTGTAAGAACATGCTATGTGGAATGGGTAATCCTAAGGGAATTATTCATTCTAGAACTTGTCATTTTTTTGTCATGTCACTAGTGTCCATTTTGGTTCCTCAATGAACCAGTATAATGACATCACACTGGTCGATTTTCTAAAGACGCCTTATATAAATGGTTAAATAATTTAGCACATCTATGTTTCCCTTCAAGTTTACAAACCATTGGAAAGTGGAGATGCATGGGTGACCCATACAATAGGGTGGTCCATCAGTATGTCCTTGTGATTAAATATTGATGGTAATCAGGTTTCTTACCTTGGGGAACTCATGTGAAACTCCACATTCTTGGTGAGATGAAAAAGGATCATTCTTTATGTTCCCTTTGATAGTGATTGAGATATTCCCCCTCGGGTCCAATATCAGGGAATCCATAACTTCCCGGTTAATATAGTTGTATCAAAAGAAGTAGCAGGGGGAACTAGTTATATATTTTTATGTTTTTTAATTATGTAATAGCCTTATTTTATTGTTAATGATTTATTTACCTGCTAAAAATTATTCTATCACCCATACATAGGAACATAAGAATTTATTATGTTTACCACTCAACATGTGTTGCTGTGTCATTTGTATGGATCAAAAATGACCAAATATCACCAAATCCCCTAGAAAACATTCCTTTTGTTATTAACTACAATGAATAGTATATTATCGTAAACTAGTATACCACTATGATCAATACATCCATGATGGTTCTTTAATTTTCATTAAATGATATTAGATAATTTGAGTAATAATCATTTTACAATGCTTCTTGATCAAATTTTACAAATTTGATCTTTCAAATAAATTTTTCCCATTATTACATAAGTTTTTGTAATAAAATATTCTACACTAAATCATGATACTCACTCTACTTTCTCAATATGATTTTATAATATCGAAATATAACTCTATCACAATACAGTTGTGAATATTCTAATACACTTATATCTGAGTCAAAAAAACCAAATCTAGTTGATAAGTTTGATTAAAAAAATTAATATGATATTATCTCTTATAATTATATTTTCTATCTAAGAAACATTCTAAAAAAACCCAATTAAGAATCTTTTAATCCTTAGATGCTCGTAGTGTCACTCCTTTATTCTCAACAGTATATCTATTTGAGAAAGTACGATGCACTTTTACCATTATTACTCATCCCAAAAGTGGTCTATGTGGTATTTTGAATACGTGTTCCACTCAAAAAAAATTCCCAATACCTAAATTATCTTTGATTTTTGTGTTCATTTATTACTTAATCAACTCCTCATTACTCTTCTAAAAAATTATGGAATATTATATTAACTTATCCTCACTTCTAAATTATTTAACAAAATTCAATCTGATTCTGATTCTCCATTCTAGTTTCCTAATATGATTTCTTCATTAAAATGATTAGTACCCATTACATATATCAATATATAGATATATTAAATCTTTTTTTATTAGTATGTTTCTGATTCAGATTTTCCTTTTCAATTTTTTTATTTTAATGAGGGTATTTAGTCACTCTCATTTTCATGACCCTCTTATAAACAAATTAGAAAAGAATACATCCCAATTTGTTACTATGTAAAAATTGTAAAATTAAACATCTAATTCCTATTTATTTATTAAGATGAAAATATTATATTCTTTAATACGATGGTCATGAAACATATATAAATAAAATTCTCTCTATCAAATCATATTTCTTCTTTCTCTTGACCCTTTTGTAAGAAAAACTAACAATTCATCTCTTTTTAAATGGTCAACTACATTGTTGACATATGTTTGAATTTTTTTTATTCTCCCCAACTACATTAAATATTTTTCATTTCTATAGGTTCCAAAAAATATGAAAAATAAATATTATCTCTTTGATAATTATAATGGAATACTTATTCAGATAGACTAGAATAATCCTCTTTAGCTCTACAACCTTATTTCTTTTCAAAATACAATACCAATATTCATTCAGAACAAAACATATTTATCTTTTCTAATTAGTAAACTCATTTAAATATTTCTATAATTAATTAAATGTTTTGTCTTTTTGTCTCACTGAATTTAGACACCTTCATCTTTAATTAGTTTGATCAACCTTATCATCCTTTAATCAAAAAATGTTATGTTGATATCATTCTAATGATCTAAGACCTAAAATTATAAGAAACATCTTTCAATAACTTTTTCTTGTAAGAATTATTTCCTTACGAGTTTTTTTGTTGAAGGTCAGATTCAATATCATCTAACATTTAATAGAATACATTGTATTATTCCATTCTTCCAGGATTATCTTTCTATCCTATTTAGCATGAATATGATTTTCCGGACTAGGATTGGCCAATATACAATTGAGACCACTCCCGCATTCAATTATTATTCTATAATCATATGTATTTCTACTTAGTTCTTTTTCAAAATACCAAACAAAAAAGAATTTTTCGTTTTTCATCAAATTCATTCAAACTCTAATACTTATTTTTTACAATAAATTATTTCTATCTAGAATCAGGGTGATTCTGATGATCCATTTCTTCTAGAAATCATATTCCCATTCTGATGGTCCTTTTTAAGAATTGAGTATTAGATTTTTGGAATATGATAGTGATAATGATTTTATGTTTTTTATAATGTGAATTGATATATTTTTGTTTAAAAATATTGGACAAAAAAGACAACACACATACATATTTATTCATACACAAAAAATCTATCCAACATGGTCGCAAAACTCTCTCCCTTTTTGTTTTTTTATCAAAAAAGATTCACATATAACAGAACATTGTAACCTCAAGCTATGGTTTACTAGACAACAATTATATGACTACATGAGTTAACTCATTATAAGAAATAAGAATTATTGACAAAAAATCCATGTTTTTCAAATGTTATAACCTTTAAAAGATCATCATATTTTCTTAATATCAGTCTTCATCTTTGCCTTTTCATCTTCCACATTCATGTAACAAAATTTTCTGAAAACAACACCAACAAATAGTTATAATATTTCACGGACATACATGATACAGTCACAACATACCCAAAAATCCCCTATTATACATTCTTCCTTAAAATATTTGGAGCATATTCATGTAATGTATGTATGAAAAAAGTATCCCCCTTGAAAATTTTATCCAATGAAAATGTTAGATAGGGGAAAAGAAAACATACCTCAATCATGATGATAAAGAGGTTAGACTCCTATTTTCAACTTCATTTTGGGAAAATGATCCTTTAGTAATAATTTTTCAAAAATATAATAAATCTATTCCATGGTAGGAACATAATATTAATTGAATTAATTATTATCCATATTCCCTTTTATTAAATGAAATTTGATGAAAATATTTTTTGAATTATAATGTTTTAACAGATTCCTAGTCAGGTTTATTACACTTTTATTATCATGTCGTAAGAGAAAATGTATCTTTATCTCAACATGTAATTATTCTAAATGGTTATTAATCATCATAAGTTGAGAAGTATATTGAGAAGAAGAAACACACTCCACTTCATCTATTATAATAGTTAAAAAAATTTATTTATTTTTATTTCATCTAACAAAATCCATTACCAAAAAGAATAATCCACTAGATGTGGAATTTATATCATAAACATTTCCATCATAATCGTCATCTGAATACCAAAAACAAGTCAATAATTTTGAAGAAATCATACCTGATCCTAGATTTTAATTCTCCTTTTATATATCTAATAATTGTTTTCCAAGAATGTATATGTTATTCTTTAGTATCACTCTAAAATTAGTCACATAAGTTGAAAGAATAAAATATTTCAGTTCATAAATTATTCAAATATGAAAAAACATCCATTATGTTTCCCAAACATGTTTTGATCAACATCCTTTCCTCCTCAATCATTATTAAACATGGTTCCCACTAGTAGTTTTATTGATACCTTTTTAACATTTTCAATGATAAAGTTATTAAGATATTCATGATAATTATTTTCTTGAGAAATAAAAATGTGTTCTTTTTTTAGTGATATGTATCCTTAGAATGTATTTCTTTCCACCCATTATAAACATCTTAGAAAACTTTTTCATATGTTTAGAAAAAATTTTACAATATCTTTCATCATTCCCAACAAATATAATTTCATCATCATAATAAATTTTTATTAGGAGAAGGCCATTACATTCCATAATATGAATATTACTATCAGCACTTCCATTCTTATAATTCATATTCCACAAGAAAGTATCCAATTTTGAATATCATGGTATCCGAGCATGCTTTATACCATACAAATATTTATTCATATTACATGCATAAATTTTATCTTTCTCATGAAAAGAGCCACATGGTTTTCCAGTGAAAACATTCACATCAATATCACCATTCAGAAATGTGGACTTCGCATCTATTTGAAAAATTTTGTAACATCAATAAGATTAAATAAAAATAATGATTATGATTTTTTATAACCCTAACACTGGTTAAATGGTTTCATCAAAACCAAGACCTTGTATTTTTTAGTAACCATTGAACACTATTATTTCTTTGTTCCCTATCTCATCACCTTCTTCATTGATCTTGTTCTGAAAACCCCAAATTGTACCTATAATATTTTATTTTATGGATTAGGTATGAGTTCCCAGGTATCATTCTTTAATATATATTATTTCTCTTTCATGATATCATTTTGGATCCTCAAATTCTTCATTCACATCATTTTTGTCAACTTTTGAATACAAATAACTATGTGTTATAACTTTTGGTATTATTATTTTTTAATCCTTCACATGTAGACCACCAATAATGTTATGATCCACTCCTTTATTCATCCTCCTGGGATGGAATTTGTGAGTTTCTTCTTCATTACATGAAATAAAAAAGATTGATTCTTCTTATTGAGTAGGATTACCACCTTATCTATCCATATCATAATTGTTAACAAAAATTTTGTTATCCTTCTCAACTTTCATATCAACCAATGTTTGTTTATCTTCCCCAACCTTTTCAGTAACACTCACATCAAAATACTCAACAATTATTCTGGTTTCTTTAGTTGAAACATATGTATTCTATTCAATGCTGAGCAAAGACACAAAAAATTCAATCTTCACCACTCTACTCAAACATTAATAGTTTTCCAACATTCTTATTTATGATACATGGACTCCAAGAAACTCTTAATTTTTTCTAACATGGTGTTTTTTTCCTAAATAATTTCATATTGAATCATATCTAATCATTTCCAAGAGAAAAATAATTTTTTGATACACATAATTCTACTCACATCCACCCTAAAATAGTAATTATAAATACCATGTTCATGTAATATAGTTCTCCCCATTTCCAACATAGTTATGTTACTCCTTTTAGGAACCCTTTCTATTTGTGTATGGTGAACTAAACTCATGAAGAATTCTCTAATTCTCAATGTAATTTCCAAATTATTCATTTATATATTCACCGTCATTATCGATTATCAAATAATTCAATAATATTCACCTTCCTTCAGCGCTTTCCACCAAAAACTATTAAACATTTTCAGAGCATCTAAATTGGGTTTCATATGCATAACAAAATTAATGCGAGTGATGTCATGAAAGAAAGTGGTAAATTACTTATCTCTATTGGTTTGTTGTTTTCCCATTGTCCAACATATATTATAATAGATAACTTCAATTGGTTTTTTTGAACATATATAAACATTCTTATGCATTGAATTAGGAATTTTACATTCGTTAAATTAGCACTACACCAAAATTTTCTTCTTCACATATGAGGAATATAGTTGACGTTGTATCTCTTTAGGATATTCTTCATTTTTATTTGATACTTGAGTCCCATACCTTTATTCCAAAACTAATTTTGTTCTACCATACCTATATAAGAAGAGTTTTTTTACCATCATGGAATATGATTCCATTAATTAATTGTCCTGTTATAACCATAATTCAATCATAAAAAATCTATAAAAAACCAATATTTTCTGAATATAACATTGTTTCCTTTGTCATAGAATAGTGAAATGCATAGTAGGTTTTGTTTCAGTGCATCGACATACAATGATTTCTTAGACTTCAACAGTTTTTTCCAATGATTTTTGATCCATCACCTTTGATTCTTATATATTCATCATTTATAAATGTGACTATTACTTATTTAATGTATTTTACATTTTTATCAATTTAATTTATCCTATTATTTTGTAAGAACACATAATATTCATGATCCAAGGTCATTATCCTTTGTAGTTTTCAGAGTGGATTCTACAACAAGATATTTTGTCACTTTTTCTTTATTTTTCTTCATCTTCTAGTAATTTTTAACAATATTATTTTTTTGGTAAAAAAACAAAGAATGACTTAGTAATATTTAAAGGTTGTTAACATATTTGAAAAATGGTTTCCATATGTTGGAACCAATTTTCAATTCCCAAAAAAACCTTCACATGTTGATTCTGAACATCCTTCTCAAGCTTCTTTCATTGAGGATATTGAATCCCCCTCAAAGACTTCCTTGTGTAATTTTTGGAATAGTGGTTGTCTTATTGATTAAACTAACAAATTTTTTCTATATTCCTGATTCATTTACAATTCTATAAAATATTCATAGGTAAAATATTTTCCTCTGAAACTCCCATACTAAATAGAGATGTGAATACTTTTCTCAAAAACCTTCTCATATTTCTTATCAAAACTTTATTGATAACCAACAATTCTATTTTCATGTGGAATATTATTTTTTGGTGATATTTTATTTTCTTATTTGGGATAATTTAATTAATAAATTTTTTGACTCATATTATTTAATATCTTTTGATTTCCCAACATTTTTGGTCTCTTCAATATACATTAGATTCTCAACATTCTTTTTTTCAGAAAAAATATCATCTTTATTCTCAATCTATGAAGGTAACATTGTTGAACCTTCTTAGGTTTCTCCGTAAGAAACTTTTCATGAACATCAGTGAAATTATTTTTATAACATCAACTTCTTTGTTCAAAATTATATTGTTTTTATTGGATAAGTTACAATAATTCTTATTTTTTCCTTCAGTTTTACTTCTATATATTCATTAGGACTATTTTCCTTCTCAGTAAATTTCATCAAATAATAAATTTCATTCACCATATTCAATTTATCATCAGAAAAACCATCTTGATTTTTGATTGATGAGATCTCACTTTTTAGAATCTTGATATCTATTTCAATCCTCCCAGTTATCCTCAAAAAGTCATTAAATTCTTCTTTAATTTGATTTTATAATTGGGATTCTTCCTCTACATAATCGCTTCTTCCAAAATCATCATTTTTCATTGTTGA
The DNA here is from genome assembly GCA_963277665.1 of Viscum album. Lineage (NCBI taxonomy): Eukaryota > Viridiplantae > Streptophyta > Magnoliopsida > Santalales > Viscaceae > Viscum > Viscum album. The sequence continues at coordinate 605,063,707 of OY728129.1, read as the reverse complement.
TATAAAAGTATTATCACTAGTATGCTTACTAGATTTTCATGATTTATCTTTTCTTTCTTCTTCATTCCAATATTTAGATAATAAACTTCTCCTTTTTATTTTGAAGAGAAGTTTCCCTTTCTTTAAGTAAAAAATTTTAACTTTATCACAATGTTTCTTTCATGACCATCTTGTCCTTATTTCTTGAACATCATTATCATATTCTTTGTTTCTTTGTGGACAGTTAGCTATAAAGTTCCCAATGTTTCCACAATCAAATAATTTATAGGGATTTTTCTCTATATATGTACCTATATCTATTATTACCTTTTTAGAAAACAAGGATAAAATATCAGAATTATTTTTATATACCTTATTTTTAGAGCTATATTCATCATTATAAACCTCAATAATATTCCTAGAATTTTATTTCTTAGATGATTTAAAATATATTTCTCTATCATATTTTTTACCTTAATAGCATTATACCTTGTCATTTTATATTTAATGGGTGTCTATGAATTTAATCTTGAGATAATGTTTCTAGAACTCTATCATACAATGAAGAAACAATAACATCAAACATGTCGATATGTAATCTAATGATTTTTAAAAAAAAACTGCAGAATATTCTACCATTTCCCCACTATATCTGATAGTGATGAAAATTTCATTCACCCTGATAAATAAGTCTCTAATAGATTTTTATTCACCCATTATAAGATCTTTATACTTTTCCCTCCAAACATGTACCTTTTTCTTTTTTACTTTTGTATTTCCTTTATAAATATATCTTTTCATATACTAGATATCTTTGGTAATGGAAACAACAATTACATTTAAACACCATTATTCCGAATGTGATGAGTGTAAAGAATCTTGGACCTTCCATAATTCTCAAGATTCTTCTTATCAACAGATGTGGGAGGAACTTTTTAATCAAAAAAAGGAAATTCGTCTATTATAGCTTCAAGAACATAATACATTATATAAATAACATAAGACAGTATTATATATTTCTAGATATAATAGTTCTTACCATTTATGACTGGAATACCTTTACTGCTGAAAAAATTTAAATTCTCCATCAAATTATCTTAAAAATTATGAAAAATAACAAATTAAAGATAACAATTTTCATTGATACCAACTATATTTATCCATTCAAGGTATTTGTATCACATAGAGGTGGAAGGGTGAACCAATTATATCATTTCCTTTAATGTTTCCTTATTTATGAAACAATATTCTCTTATTATTTACTATTTCCTTCCTTTCATAAAACAATTAAAGACACATCCATAAAAATACAAAAAAACCCTAGTTTACAACTCAATAAGAGTAGTTATGTCCTTGGTGTGGTTTAAAAATGATCCAATACCAAAGAATCCACTAGAAAAAAAACCTTTTTTGAGGAGTACAATGAGTTAGATATGCCATTACACTCATATATAACTATGATAATTATAATTATCTATGTTCATCTAGTATCATGAAATGATATGAGTTAATTTTTGTAATAAACATGTTACAATACTTCTTGATCATTTAAAAAATGATATTTCAAATAAATTATTCCCTTTCATACCCAAGAGCTGGTAGGAACTTCTATTGGACTTCAAAATGATACTCATTAAAATTTCTCATTTATATTTCCAAGTCTATTTTCTAAATACAAAAATATAACTCTATCACAATACAATAGAGAAAATATTTAACCACTTGTATATCAGTATGTAAAACCTAATATGCTTGTATGGTTCAATTCCAGAAACACTGAATATGGTTTAATCATTTCTTCTTTCTTCTTATGATTATAAAGTTATTTAATGAAAATCAATAGGAAAGATTTTTCTCCAAAAACATTTGATCTTATCTCTCTTCTTCTATACATTACACCAGTTTTAGTCAGTAAAAATTAAGTTTTCCTTTTATATTTTACCCAATTAAGGTTTTTTCATAATATTAAAATTTCATCCTACTCAATCATATTTTTCTAGAAGATAAATTCATCATGAAATTCAGGTGCATTTATGACATCTTAAATTCATATTAACACTTCTAGAACCTTCTGAAATATTCTAACAACTTCATCTAGCTTCATTTTTATTTAACATACTATATTTTAATTATAATTCTATATTTCTATTTCACAATATGATTTCATCATTACGATGATTCATACCAATTTAATATATGATGAAATAGATAACATGGATGTTATTGAAAAAATTTACTATGATTCCATTTCTAATTTTCTTTTACAATTTATCCATTACATTTGGGAATTTGGCCACTCTGATTTTATTTTCCCTTTTATAAACAAATAAAAAGATAAGAAATCCTATTATATGACTCTGTATCAATTGGATAACCAATATGTCCCTTTTTATAACGACCCACACTTTACATACATTGTTAATACTTCAAAATTGAATCACTCTTATTACAACATATGACAAAACCACAAAGGACCGTATAGGTATAGTGTCTTTAGAAACTGGGGAAACATAAACAACTGGTTCATAAATCTTCTACAGTGTCTCCCATTTATTTCATCATATCTAGGGTCCCTTTTAGCATATTCTACTTAATATCCATCTTCCTGACCTGGGAAAAAGAAAACATAAAAGGGTGAGCTCAAATGCTCAGCAAGGGAAAATAAAGGAAATAAAAATCATATCATATCTTTATGAAAATCAAAACCTGCAAAAGAGATCATAATATCTTAACATGGAATAAATCATAGAAGTGAAAATGAGATCCCCATAACATAAAACTTGAAACTTTGTGGCATGCACACATAATCATGGAAAATCATTTCTTGTTAGTCATGACTCATTGCCAAGACTATCTTAGTGGACAAAGTCCCTTTCTGAACCGAGTCCACTCCTCGTTTCAGTCCTGTATCACTGAACCGAAATAACCTTCCGTTCCAGCCATGTCTATCTCATGAGATATAAAATCATTACCCAATGCATTGGAGGGAGATATAGGTCCCACCCATCTTATAATGAATCCTTTCTTATGTGTGCCACATAATCATAAAACATACATCATCGCATAACACATATAACAAAAATGGGATTCTTGAAACATCATGACATCATAAATCAATTCATATATGATAAAGGAATTCATAAACATAATTCCATCACAACATAGTCAAACCAATGTAAAAATATGGATAGAAACAGAACCCTTTATTATCTTAGATGGAAAATAATTTTGATAAACACTTGAATTGAATTCTTGAGGAAAATATCCTTTCTTCTTCAAAAACGTTTTTCCTTTCATAACATGTCATACAACATTAAAATAAAAGAAGTTTATTAAAAATAAACTTGAAAACTTGTAAAGGAAGCTTCTTGGAAATAATGTTTTAAAAATCCAGTCATGCCGTATAAGTTAAAAAAAAACATTCTTCGTACTTTTGTCGGAAAAGTCAAAAAGTACCTCGTACGGAAAAACGACAAAAGATTCCTTTCATATTCTTTACTAAAAACTCACCTAAGGGTAAAATTGGATTTAAACTATTTCAAGTGGATGGAAACAATATTACATATTGAGGGAACATGGATGTGGATGATAAAATACACCCTAGTAAATACTTACGAATAAACAATCTCGGATAAAAATGAGATTGTGATATTTCCCTTACCTTAGGTCCGATTTGCTTTGTTCGTGTCCGAAGCTCCTGTATAATGGTTTAAATAATGTTATTGACTTATTCCAGAATCATACATATTGATATGAGATCATATATGGTCATATTATTAGCTTCTTGTTAGTAATATTTCATTGTTACTTGTTACTCGGGTCTTTATAACTTTTTGTTCTTATGCGTGTTTTGTCGAATAAATTCTTATTCTTATCTTTAGGTTATAGATAATTCATTTCCAGAATGGTATTAGTGTAGTATATACCATATTCATTCATTCAATTCATTTATACAATCATTATGAAATGAAGATCATGTAGAACGAGTCGCATCACATCGTGGAGACGGTATTCCGTACGTACGCACGAGTGATGATATCATTCCTATGATCGTGGAATTGTATTGGAGTATATATATATTATTTCAGTATCAATATTACTTAATAATAATCATATATAGTTACTCATTACACCATTATACCCATCCTTGTAAGGTGATGGTGGAAAATAGATTACACCACGGCGTGGAGACGGTATTCCGTACGTACGCACGCGCGGTGATTTCATTTTTCCGTAGGATGGATAGAAGGTGAATTAGGGTTGTTTCATATTTATAATAACATATCAGTATGTAAGTAATACTGATGTTATTACTTTATCATGAAACAACTGAATAAGAAGAAGTTGAAGAAGAAAGAAATTGAAAAGATCGGTAATGGATATTACCTCTTCTTTGGAACGCCTTTTTGAATCCTCCACTTAAGGAACTAAGATTGGTCTTTGGAGAAGACCAGGACCTCTAGTATTATTCTAGGGAAGTGGAGAAGGGAAAATGGCAGGGGTTGGCCGAGCTTGAGTGCTCAAATTGGTGTGAGGAGGAGGGGGAGGAGGTGCCCTTTTATAAGGGAGGAGAGGGGCACCTTAGGAATATCTCAAAATATTATTTTATATTAAAGTCAAAATCGGTTTATAATGGTTCCAAAGGGTCTTATTTCGAAGATAAAGTGGGGAAGGGTCGAAATCCTATCAACCAATAGGATTTAGACAAGTTTAGGGTATTATTTTAACCTTATCAATTAGATTTAACTCTAAGTTAATTAATTTAACTTTTACCGTGTCTTTTTGTTTTCTTTCACTATATGGTTAATAAACTTTCTATAACATGCCAAACGAACCCCAAATTGTTTATTATTAAAATATATATCCTTATCTAAGTCATTTGGCCGAACCTTAGATTTTTAGGAATAAAATAACAATTAATAATATAATATTTGATTTAAAAACTATTTTGTGTCAATTTTGACACTATTTGATATATGATTTTTGTGAAAGTCATAACAGAATTATATGTTCGAACCCAGTTGATTAAATCAACACTAATATATCATAGTAACCTATAAAATTAGTGTAATTCATAAAAAGTCTCAAATTACATTTATTTTGGTATTTATATTATCAATTTTGTCAATATTTCATTAATAAGATAATTACTGCATCATCTTTGTGTCATAAATAAATTAAATTATTTGATGTCTAAAAATTACAAATAAAATACCATCATGTAGGAAATCTTTTTAGCTTTCTAATGAATATTTACAATCGAATTTATCTTATGTATAACCCTATATTAAAAATTATTTACTTATTAAACTTTGATTTTAACTATTTTAACCCTTCTTTAAATAAATTAATAATAAATGTCCTAATCTAATCCAAGTGGGCCTAAATGGTCATATTTTATTCCTAAGTTTGTTTTTGGTCGAATTACACTTGTCCAATAGAATTAGGACATGTGTTAGGGTAATATTAATATCATAATTACCCTTAGTTACCCTATTTACTATTAACCGCGGTAAAAATAGTAAAAAGTTACTATTCACCAAAAAATTATTTTCATCTCATTGAACCACATTTTAGTCCTTGATATTAACCGTGTCTCTCGGATTTTTGAAATTCCATTCACAGAAGCGGTAAAATTAAGTTTTATGCAAAATTCAGTTTTTAACCTACCACTTAGTGGTTTCACTATTCATCAAAAATTGAAAGTTTTCAGAAAAATACCAAAATTTCACCCTAGGCTAATTTCGATATTCTGAGTCCAAAAATGAAGTCCATTTTGAAAAATAAAATTTATAAAATTTCAAAAAGTGGTTATTACTATTCATAACGGCTAGTTTTAATAGCATATTGTTGTTTAGTGAAACTCGGTATTGCGTACGACGCAAGCTATCGAGGAAGGTCGCGATTGCGTGTAAAGCAAGTCAAGCAAGTGTTGCGTAGAAAAAGATTCCTTTGATAATTTATATAACATAAAAGTCTCGGGTGTTACACTTTTGATTTCATTATTATGATGAAGACATATGATTTTTGAATATAATGGTTCATGATCCATATATAAATAAAATTATTGAAATCAAATCATATTTCTTATTTCTACTTACCCATTTGTATGAAAGAAAACCAAGAATTAAAATTGATGTAAATGGTTGACTACACTTTCAATTGATATGTGCATTACATTATTTGTTTCCCCCCAAAAACATTAGTTCTTTTTTTATTTTTCATTAGTCCTCATAATTCCCAAGGAAAATAATTCTTCTATTGATAGATACCAGGTCATACCAAATCCAATGGACCAGTATTAGAATATTTTTCAGTAAGTTATTTATTTTTTTGAATATGATACAAATAAAAATTCACCACTTAACTTATTTCCCTTATCTGATTATGATTATCAACATCTTATTTCTCTAAATATTCAATTTTTTGTATTTTGGTCTTACTAAAAAACAACAGATTCAGGTTTTCTCATTATAATAATCCTTCTCATCCTTTAAAAAACCCTTTGTCTTTTTCTCTTATTTCGATGATATGAGACTGGAGACCTTCAATAAAAATGTTTTTTTCAATAACATACTCTTTTATGAACAGTTTGAATTATTAAATTTATTATGTTGATAATCAACTTTAGTATTGCCTGCCTTTTAATGGAATGTATTGTAATATATCATTATTCCAGAAACATATTTTATTCCTACTCAGCCAGGATATAATTTTCCAAAATATGATATCTCTTAATACTTTTTCCTTGATACAATTTTTCTGAATACCAATTGAATAAATCCCCATTTTATTTATCTAGAAAGAATCACATCTTTTTGACCGAATTATTATTTTTGGGAAATGGAAAAAGGTAAATGAACATGATTTTTTTATCATAGTCTTTTTGAATATGATTTTTCTTCTTTATGATAAATTATTTAAATATTATATCAAGGTGAGATTGATTATCCTTTTCATTTGGAAAAATACACCTCAATACAAAACACATTTTTAATCTTTGTCAGTCTGATTTCATGAAAGTGATGGTCAGTCAGATTATTCATACATTGAAATGTGATTTGATTTATTTTCTTTCTTAGATCTTGGAAAAAAAATACAACACACTTAACAACTTCTTACTCACACCAAAAAAAACATCTCCATCCAAATATGTCCCTACATATTGACTCTTAGATTATGTAATAAAATGTCCCGCGGAAGATGGTTTGTTTTCTCATCTTTACCTATGCTCAAGATGTAGTTGAATAGATCACTGAATGTGACTACCCTAGATATTAAAATAGAAAAGGAGACATGCACACTCATATCCATATCTATATCACATTGGTCTTCATTACCTCATCCATTAGTGAATTAAATGGATCATGTGATCTTAAGATATAATTCTCTATCTTGTTTCTCACAACATGCACAACTCATGTGGTCTTATAGGTTATTGTAGATCGTGACTTTTGTTTGATCCCAGAAGGCATATGTGTTTCATCAATATGTATAACTCTGAACTCATACAAAACTATGTTCAATTTTATTCCAATCTAACTAAGATACGTAAAAGGCATCCCTGAGGTTAGAAACCAACATCCACTTCTATCCTAATTTTATCCAGACCATACCCCTATTAAGATCATTCCCCTACTGGGAGACCAATTATCATCGTGTATAAAATAGATAGCTTTTAGGCATAAGCCCCAATCATACCCACATTGAATGGGCCTCCTCTATAGGTGAAACTCCTAACTCATAATAAACTAAGTGGTATTTAAATTTCAACTAACTATGATATATAGGAAGGTTCCAGGAGGACTAAACCCATCACCCAAATTCATCCAAATGTTCTTCGGGAAATATCACCGATAGTGCCACAATTTCCAAGAATACCACATATCCTCTAGGTCCATCGGGCCGCCATGGCATAATTATCATACCATCATTGACCTAATTGATTTTTCATATACAACCATGATCTATTAAACTAAACTACATGGTTGGATCCTAATTACATGAATATAAAAGTTTATGTGTCCTGTTTTGTTGCACTGAACTACATGAGTTCTGATTCCTCTAATAGAGATACATAGGAATCACACCTTTTTTATTTTATCCAAACATCAAAATAAATCAGGTCCCACAATTATGATGGTAAACTCTAAATATTTCTACCAATTAGCTAAAAAAATAGTGATTTTTATAAATGACCAATCAATCATAGATATGTCCATAAATGGGTACCATTTGTGGAGAGGCTCAGATACCTTCAAATCCTCCAATCGATGGAGAACCTCAAATACATATAGATGATTATCAACCCATAAATAATCATAATGGAATATTTACTCACTGTAATCTATGAATTAATACTTCAGAGTAAACTAGGGATTCATTAACATATCATAAATTAATAATAGAGTCCAAAAATTTGAAATAGTTTCCCCAAAAAATAATGTTATAAGCCATAATTATCATCCTTTTTAACAATGTGAGTTCTTATGTGTCATTGGAATTGTTACATATCAAATTAAATTATTTGGAATATAGTTCCATGAATCGGGGTTGTGAGAGAAGTTTGGAATCTCTAGATCCATGAAAATACTCATTGGATACCATGCAATGAGCTTGTACCCGAAATCAGCGATTGCGTGCCATTTAAACCAAAAAATGTGTCCACTCAGAAACAAATAGTTATTTGTGGGGAAAATGGTAAAGTATATGTGAAATACCTACAATTAATCATCCATAATATTATAAAAAGTATATATCACCCAATCCATGTCAGACCATATCATTCTATACCAAAACCCATCATCATCAAAAAAAATGGTGAACCTGATGTGAATCCTTAACCCAGGTCGTGGTGTAACCCTACATTAGGCCCGATTCACATCCATATTAGAAGAGGTATGACATTGATAATCAATTATGCCTGAGGCCAAGAGATTCTTCTTTTATGTGGTTTTGTTGTTTTTAGTAATGAAATAAATTGTAGGAACTCTTCAAAGACCTCTTCTATACAATGGCATCTCATAAGATCCTGAAAATGTGTGGTCTAACAATTGCACTAGCTGGGTTACCAACAAGACAAAGGACACCATAGACCACTGAAAATAATCAAAATATGTTTTCAAATTACATGGTTAGAGAGTAAAACTAGATGTATACTTTCCCTACCTTAGAGGAAAATATATAGGCCCTCCAGTCCAGGATGCATCACCATCCATCCACCCAGCCATGGTCGATTATCGAGATCAGGATGGACCCACTAGATTCATCAATATGTCTCTAGATATTTTCCAAATAACATAATGGTTACTTATTATATTAATTTAATGAGGATGGTGATGTCATTACTAATCAGTCCATCTAAGTAGCATAGGGGCCTCGATCAATGGCCCCTTCCTGAAATCCTTACTACCAACACCATGTAGCTCAGCATCCGGATCATAGAGATGATACTACCCCATGGACCCCAAAAAAACGTGAAATGGAACCCACTTACTAGGGAATACCACATAGGGAGATGATTATGCAAACATTAAAAGATCATCATTCTTAATCCAACTATGGATTCATGTTATCCATATACAGTGATAACTTGGGAAGAGACATATATTTCCACACACACTCATGAATTACATCAATCAAATGTGGTGGAAGATTATGGGTAAACGTATATCCTTTCTAGGGAACATAAATCTTTCTATGAAAATACAATGAAAATTTTGAAGGTAGAAATTTCGGCTACTACTCTCCAAACCCGACATAAAAATAGATCGGAAAATTATAGGAATTTTCATGTTCCTGCCAAAGTAAATGAATCATTCCTAACAAATAATGTAGAAATCCAAGATCAGATGTTTATTCCAACACACTCATATCAATCCCACCAGTCAAATACAATGGTAACCAAATACAAGAAGATGAAAACTCTCAATGATTCATATAAATCCCATAAGACAAATAAGGTATAAAATAATGAAAAGATGAAAATTATTGGATATTAATGTCATGCCCATCATAAAACTATGATGGAATTATAGAATGAAATTGGAATATACCATTTGTACATTTGGGAAAAAATCATAACTCTACCCATATATTAGAGAACAGTCAGTACCCACTAGTAGAGAATAGAGCACCAGATCATGCACATATTCCTACTCCAACATGAGAATGAGCATATATCTCCATTACCATAATAGATGTATCTCAACACATCATATCAATGATGGCGGATCATATATCAATTATTGACCATATCTTGAAGACTTACCCAGATGTAACAACATTCTTAGAAATGTCAATGATTAGGGCCCACAACTCGATCTCCCTATGTAGAGTGGTTCATTCCCTAAATGAGGGGGTCAATATAGAATATACCTATATCATTGCTACCATCTAGGTGGTTCTTTAATAATATTGTGTAACAAATGGGAAATAAGATTAGGGAAAAATACATGATCTAGTTGGAGGAAACAGGTCCACATTGATGGCCACTCAAGGGAAGGCATATATCCCTGCCAGAACTCAAGGTTCTCATCAACATATCCCAACAGAACCACAATATCCACTCATAGAGGCACCCATATATGGAGTTCATTAGCAATAGAATGAATCCCCAGTCACCCACAAGAGAGAGACTAAAAATGAATTATGCCAAAGGCATTAGAAAAATGAAGAGCACACTCATGACACTACATTGCTGGTAGCTATAATCATAAATCCATGAAACTTATACCAATGGTGGCTCAAGAAGCTACTGGACCATTAAAAAATAATAGAAATAGATGTAGATATTGTGAAGGTCCTCCCTACAACAACGTTACCACTAACTCTAGAGGTCCTCCTTAGAGCATTGACCATGATGGATCACTTTGTGGACACAAACCGATCAATAATGAGATCTTATCTTCTAAAATGTGACATGATTACACTCATCGTATCCTAAGGATAAAACCTCAAGATGTTACTCCCATTTCTTTATTCCTCCACAATGGTCCTCCAAAGGGTATTCTCGACAAAAATTATAACTGCAGCCAGGAATCAAGCTATGATGTTATTCTTCTCCATGATGGAAATCACAAAGAATGGCCACACAAAAGTGATATTTCATTTCATAATGAATGTCCCCTCAAGGCTATAGTCCACCCTAAAGATCCTCCCTAGGGTATATGCAATAGAAATTCTACCTTTTATCCGGAATCAAGCTATAATGGATTTAATTTGCTTAATGGAACTCACTATAAAGGACCTGCCCACATTAGAATATCAAATCAGAAAGAATATACTCCCCTTTTAATCATCCTCACAAAAGTACCTCCCTGGGGTATAAGCTCTAGAATTATTCAAGATATTGGTCATCAATCTATAATGGTTGTCTTCACCATAATGGAACTCAATATGATGGCCCTCCCCACAATTACATCTCATTTCATCAAGAATGTCCTTCCCTTTCTATTGTCCTCCCATAAGGTCCTCCCATAGTTTATAAACCACAAAAATTATCCTTTCATTCTTGTATCAAGAAATGATGGTAGTTCTCTCAATGGTGTCACTCGTTTTGATTGTCTTACCCAGAGTGAAATCTAATTTCAGAAAGAACATCCACCTATTTCTAGGTTAAATATAAGGAATCCATATCATGACCCATCTTGGAGGGGCCCATTCCATGATTGCCCCAAGCCAACCTCCAATAGGCCTGGGGCGGGTGACTAGCACTGAGTCGGCATATCCCATAAATGGGAGGCATTTTCTTAATAACTTGTTCACATAAAAACAATCTTCATTCCCAATATTGTTAAATGTAAAAACATTGAGTAGAAATTGAATGAATTAAAAATTATACAAAACACAATGTATGATAGTAGGAATATAAAAATTAAAAGGCTATAAAACAATCCCACCAATGAAATAGTCTAAAAACGTAAATTACACATGTTCCTAAATTACACATGTTCCTAAAACTTGTATAAAGAAAACCCTACCTAAATGGTGGGAGTAGTATATCTGTCTGAAGCTGTAGAAGAATTACTCATCAGTCATATCACTCAACGCACCTTCTAGTCCTAGTCCACCTAGAACACCATCAATGAATATATCACCTGCAAAAGAAACAACACATGCTGGAAAATCTTTTCTAGTGGTGAGTTAAACAATACTCATTAGGACACCCCAAAAACTAAAAGGAATACCACTAACAAATACTCTACATATATAAAAAATACATGAGGTAAACCACATGGAAATGCACAATGTATTCCACAAGTAATACATGGTCATCTCACATAATAGTTAGTTTATATAACGAAAAGAAAGATTATTAGGCACAGTCCACAAAACCCTCAACATCGATAAGATATGGGGGATTGGTAAGACATGGTGAGTCGATAAAAAACATAATGTTAGTAAGACATTGTTTCTCGATAATACAGGGAGTCTCAATAAGAAACGTTGTCTCAGTAATTCACATAGCCTCATAGTCATGTTGTCATCAAGCCACATAGTCTCAATATCAGAGTATCAAGAAGAATGTCATCCATAGGATTCCACTTATAGAAATATTTTTCTGGAAAACCCTACTCCATATGAATATAGGACTTGATTCAACTTCCACAAAGACTTGAACAAATTATAGAAAAAGTACTTACTTGTCTCAAGTGTCCAAATTCCATAAAATGAGCATCAAACAAACATACGGGTTGAAAGATTCATTTTTTTCATAAAAAGTTCTAACTTAGGTCTGGGTTGGGTCTGATGTCAACCGACCCCTGGACCTGACCTAGTCCAGTTGAACCAACATGGAATTTCCCATTAGGAATTCTCTGATAGCTTGATGGACCCCTGGATATAGCCCAGCAAGCTTCTCGAGTGACTATGTCCATCCAGCAGAATGGAGGATGGCCACCATCGCCTGCTTGTGGCTGACCCAGATGTGTTCTCCTATTCAAAACTGTGTTACGGTAGTCAACATTGATAGAAACCATATCCTCAGCCTCCCCACATCCTCATACTCCCCCACATCATCTGTTGCCACAGGTTCCACATGGACCCATCATCATATGATTTTCCATGCCACCACAACCCTAATATACACCCACGAACTCTGCCATTGTGGGATCCCATGCAGTCTTTTCTGGATTGTGGACTCACACCTCGTCACCAAAAACATTGTTGGATGCCCGCATTCGTCACATTCGACATGGACCGACCACCCCCAGTCCATGTGCCACATCCACCGCCAACATGCTACTCTCCATGCAGTCCTCCTGAACCCAGTCATAGACACTACTCTGGGCACCACCTTACGCCATCGTAAATCACTACCTCACGTGATTTATGTAATGCTTATTCAGTCACCCTTCTATATTGTCGTTGCGCTGTTAGACACCTAATCTCAGATCATTTCACCACATATCAAAATCACAATGACTGTTTGTTTATATATTGTGAAGAACGTGCAAAGTATAAAGATTGGGAGTATGATATAAATGCACAATAACACCCAAATAACTGATCCTTACCTTGTTTTTTTTTTGACTTAATCCATTCATGTTAGAATGAAGAATGAAGAGGGATAAAAATAAATCTCTAAATAAAATCATACCTGATCATCTACCCTAAAAAATTATCAATCTTAATGAATGATTGATACAAATATCAACCATTTGATGGGTTGGTCTGTGTTAATATTTTAATATTAAAAAGCATACGGATAATACCACTAAGAAAAACAACACCTTACTTGGAGTTTCAATCCGTTTTTGATGAATGGTGATGTTGCATGATCATCGTTCATCAAGCCATTGAATATAAGATTCATCGATCTTGATTCAAAAATCAATCAATGGTCGTTAAAGTGAGCTCCTTGTCCTTGACATATAGAAATCCAAGGGTTATGTTGTATCCCTAGAATTCAGAAAAATATCCAACATTAAATGGAAAACTAATGTTCCGTCAAAATAAATTATTTTGATTAAATATTTCAATAAAGTTTTTTTCAAAAAAATAATAATCACTATCGACCATCACCAGTCGATGTTAGGCCTCGCCTAAAGTAAACTCATTATTCTGAATACAATAGTTCCCTCAGATTTATTATTTGGGAAACTATTTAATATTTATCCTAGTTTTAAGGAAAATTCGCTCATGTGGTTCATTAAAAAAACCATGGTTCAAAAAACTGTTTCGGGCACACTTGGCCTCAGAATCACACATCCCCTATGCACCTGGTCCCAGAATTCCGCAATTAATTTTAAAAAATAGAACCAGATAAAATCTGAGCTAATACATTCTCACCACCATAAGGCATTACTTCCCTGAAATACAAAACTAGGTCTACACAAAAAAATGATAAGGGTGGAGTTTCTCATCCTACCACTAAAAGTGAACTAGAGGAATCAACCACCACCCACACCCCCATGATGTATCAATTCCTTTAGATCCTTGATCACCACTAGGTATTATGAAAAATTCTCTCCATCATCAATGTCAATATCTCCTAAATCGAAGATGTGCAATAGATAATGCACATAGATCCTCTGTTGTCACACATGGAAGACTTCGGGCACTAGGTGGAACTGTGGGTCTAGAGATAATTAGTATGCCCCCTCACCAATTCTATATAGACTCAGAGAAGGTCTGATATATCTTGGAGGTAACTTTTTTCCCCGACCAAATCTCTACAATCCCCATCGTAGTAACACCAAAAAAACACATTGTCTCTATCCTTGAACTATGGAGGCCTATTTCTTTTATCAACATAAATCTTTTACCAGATATTTCCCATCCTTATCCTCTCCTGGAAAATTTAACTTTCCCAGTGGTAGACCACACTAACTCCAAACCCTTGAGTGTTGACTCTCCTAGGATAGACCAGCAAAGTGGTGACTTTCATGGTCACCCGTACACGGCCTCAAAACGATCCATAACAATGGTGAATTTCAAGATATTATTGTTATAAAACTTTACTAGGGGTAGGTGATCCTCCCAGCTACTAATGAAGTCCATGATACCGGTCCATAACATATCCTCTAGAACCAAAATGGTCCTCTTCGTCTGGCCATTTGTATGGGGGTGAAACCCCGTCCTAAAAAGTAATCGTGTCAGAAATGCCTCTTGCAATCACATCAAAAATCGAGATGTGAAACAAGAATCATAATTTGAAATTAACGTTGATGTTATTCCATGATTTTGAACTATCTCCTTCACTTAGAAGCTTCATATGCTCCCTAGAGAACTACACTCTCAGATAGGTAGAAAGTGGGATGACATGGGGAGTCATTCAAAAATCACCTAGATATTATCATTTCCCCTATACATTAATAGTAAACCTATAATGAATTCCATCTATATCCCATCTCACTTTCACTCTGGATCCTCCTGAGGTTATGTCAAGACTTCTGTAACCTGGTGATCATCCTTCACTTTTTCACAAGTGAGGCATCGTGAAACAAACTCCACCACATCCTTCTTCATCCCCAACCACCAGAACTAATGTTATATATCCTTGTTTATCTTTCCCATGCCACATATGTACTATTTATGGGATGTGTATAACTCCCTTAGATCCTTCCCCAACAATGTGACTGGTAAAACTGTGTGCCCTTTAAAAATATTGACGTGCAACCAACTTATCTAATTTCCATCATGTGCATGCCTTATAGACAACAAATAACATTAGGTCTCTCAGTTAGTATCCCCTAGATATTCCACTCTGATTCATTTTAATAATGGAGGGTGACAACCATCAACTAAAGGTATGATGGTCCATCTACATCCCCAAAGGAAATCTGAGATAAGGCCAGCTTCTCTGAAACCTCACTCAGCAACTGCAAGCCAAATCTTCTACTGATAGCATCTTCTACTATGTTTCCCTCCCTATGAGTATAGAAAATCATGAAGTCATAGTCATGCTAGAATCTTATCCATCACCTCAATCTCATGTTCATATCCTTATGAGAGAAGATATACTTGATACTCTTGCATTCATAGAAGATGGTAAACCACTCACCCATTAAGTAGTGTCTCCACATCTTCAATGTGATGACTATGGTTGCTAGCTCAAGATAATGGGTAACGTAGTTCTTCTCATGCTATCTCAACAGGAGAGAAACATAGAAATCACTGCTTGACTCTACATCATGTTATAACTAAGTCTTATCCCTAAGGCATCGTAGAACTCTATATAACCAATGCCTGCATCTAGTAGCCTTAAGATGGGAGATCTCTTAAACCTTTGTCATAGATCCCCAAACCACAACTTGAAATTCTATGTCCACGCACAAGGGATTCCCCTTCCATGCCAAATCCATCATGTATACTACTACTTAGTAACATTTCGATACAATCCTTTTATTGTACACATCCCAATCCAAAAAACTTCGCACCTCGGTAACACTCTTGGGTATCTCCCAAAAAAGAACCACCTCAATACTCATGGTATCCATTTCAACTCCATCTTCTAAATTGAAATCTCCCATAAATTGATCCTCTTGAATCTTGAACATACACATCAAGATATTACTTTAAATTTCGTGTTCTCAAAGTGTGTCGAAAACCATCCTCACGTGTATCATGTGATCCTCCATGGATGCAGAGTACACGAGAATATCTTCAATGATGACCACCATGAATTGGTGTATGTAAGGATAAAAGATAATATTCATGAGTTCCATGAACACTGATGGGGAATGCATCATTCCAAATGACATTACCAATTACATGTAGTCTACATATCATCATATGAAGTCTATCTTCGGTACATATTCATCCCATACATGAAGATGGTGATTTCCATATCTGAGGTCAATCATTGAGAACCACCTTGCTCCATTCACCTGATAGAAGAGATCATCGATCCATGATAGTGGATAAATGTTCTTCACGATCACCATATTCAAGATCCGAAAGTCCACACATAACATCACACTCATGTCTACCTTCATGGAAAACAAAATTGGGGCCTCCCATGGTGAAACATTATGTCTCACAATGCCCTTTATTTTGAGGTCCTCCAACTATACCCTCATATCATAATGTTATTTGAGATCCATCTAATATGAAGGGGTACATATCGGTTTAGTCTTGTGTATAGATCAATGTATAAGTCTACCTCCCTATTGGATGGAAATCCAAGGAAATCTTTAGGAATGACATACTAATACTCCACCACCACTATAGGAAACCAAGTACTCTTATCATCCAATACACTATGGGTGAGTCTACCCAACTGATGAGTAATTGTTTTCACCCTCCTTTGAGTAAGTACATAATGTGCTACATGTGTTTTCTTTTCACCAACAAAAGAAAACATGATCTCATCACCATATACACACAACACTCTATGCCTAAAACAGTCAATCAAAGCTTGGGCTATAGATAACCAGTCTATATTTAGAATGGAATCGTAATGCCTCGACCCTGTTGCCAAGATATCCCAAAAAAAACTCTCACCTCCAAGAGTAATTTCATACAATGTCAACACCTATGTGTGGCCATCAAATCTCCTCCAATATGAGTCTCTAAATGTAGAGATCACGTCAAAAGTTCAACTAAAATCTCTAAGTATCAAACAAGGGTAATAGAAATAAATGGAAGACTATATCCTTTTTTTTAACTACAGCTAAGGTGTAAGAGACATAGATCGTACATCTAATCAGCACTGGTGTCCTAGTGTTGTAGGCCTCAATTTCTTGATGTTGCCCTCATTTCTAACCACACACTCCCTGAGAATGTGGTGGACCGCCTAGTGGTTGGGGTGGTAATACATCGATCATCCAACCACATCCTACTACCCTACCTACCCCTCTACCACATCTTAAACCATACATACCACCCTGATAATGCTTCATCCTATACATAAATGGTCTCTTGACAGTATCTTGATGGTCCATACAATACGTCAAACGATCACATACCAAATGTCCTTGACCGCTACATGATTAACATAACATGTCCCTCCGCTAACTCGCTCTGCCCTGGGATCCCTGCAATGCTGATCCCATATCATGGGGTTGTTCACTAGAGTTATTGAACCAATTTGGTCCTTGTAACTAATGTCATCTACCAATCGCCAAAAACACAATAGCATGTTTCCTACTAGTATCTCCCACTGCTAGCGTCTGATTCACCAGAATTAAATCCACTATAAGAGCCCAATTGAGTGCCCAATCATATGTAGGAATGCTAAGGGATATCATGGATACCCTGATCTAATAGATAAATCCCGACTCAAAGAACAAATCCTAAAATATCGGGTCTCGTACCCTATCCATGGAGTAGCGAAAATGATCATTAAACCTCACCGAGTACTCTTCCACATTTTGACTTCCCTACTGCGAATACAATAGATTCTATATATTCATTGAGTTAATGGTTTTTTTGGAAGAACTCCTCTGTGAAGACACACATGAATTCTTCCCATGTCAGATTCACCACATCATGTGACTAGGTCACTACAATCACCTATCTCTAATTTGATCTTTGAATAAGACTTATATCTAGGACTGCCTTATGGTTGTTAGGTGTACTAAAAACATGGAAGACACGAGTAACTACCTCCATCCAATCCTTAGCTACCTGGTGGGTTCTCTCACCCTAAAACATGGAATGTCACTCCCTATAGAACTAAATAAACATGATCAGTTTGCATGCATCATTAGTAGAAACATTTTTTGTGACATCTTCTCGATGGAAATACCTACTATAGGAACACCTTTTAGAGGTTCCATATCTGGAATAGATGCCTATATTGACCCCTTTTCGCTAGGCAGATCATACACATGATCACACAGTAGAATCCTGGCTAGCAGTCTATGGGGAGGCATCCTGAAACATACTTGGACAGTCCATGGTCAATAGAGTAAACTTGGTGATCTTACTCACGAAGGCCATGATAAAACACTGAAATCCTATATGATTCATATAATATTAATTTCCCTACCAAAAATGATTTCATGTAGCAAGTTGAAAATTAGGTTCCATAGTCCTAGTATATGGATACATTGACCATCGCATTATCACAATATTTCATGTCCATAATGCATAACTCGAAACACTTGACCCCGTCTCCCCAATCCTAGAAGTGAAATCTTATTATTACACTTTATCACAACCCATTACTGGGGGACCCATGTTGTTACTACCCCAATACAACCAACAATAGGCCAGGTGATGGTTACAAGAAACAAATTGGCATATCTTACAAATGGGATGCATGTCCCTCAGTACATGTACCCATGAAAAAAATATCATAGCCCATAATTCGGTAATGTCAAACCACTGAGTAGAAAATGCATGCATACACTAAGTACAAACCACACAGTATAATAGTAGGAAAATAAAAGATAAATAGGGATAGAATAAAAGCCTACCAATGAATGTGTCAGGAAAAGTAAATACATAAGTTCCTAAAACTCGTCTGTAGAAAACCCTACCTAATGGTTAGGAGTAGAGAAACTGTCTGAAGTGTTAGGAGAACACATCGTCTATCAGATCACTATGTAAACCACCTAGTCCTAGTTTACCTAGAACTCTGTCAATGTATCTATCATCTAAAAAATACATGACACATGAGGAAAAATCCCATGTAGGGTTGTGTAAAACAATACTCAGTATGGAAACATGAAACCACAAAGGAATACTACTAGGAAATAAATTAGGTACACCAAAAATAAATACAAAATGTATAACAGAAATAAATACATCATGTATACCACAAGGAAAACACGGTCAACTCACAAAGGTTTTAGTATATAAAATAGAAAGTAGGATTATCAGATGTAGTTGGAAGAATAACCAACATCGATATGACATGGAGTTTCAGTAAAAAACAGAGTGTTGGTAAGACACTGAGTATTAGTAATACATGAAGTATTAATAATACATGGATTCTCAATATGTATTGCATCCCCAAAGACTCATTTTCTGTAATGTTGTGACCCTAGTTTCCCATAGTCGGTGCATTATTACATAACATTGGCATGATCACAATAAAGATCAAGTCTCGAAAGACCGATTACTTTAGTATCCTTGGAATAACTAGATACATTCATAAAGTTTACATTACATCATAAAGTGAAAAACTACTACAACAACATATTGTCTTCATATCCCCTCATATTATCCCTACAGATCATTCATAAATTACTTCTTCACATCCTGGGAAAAATAAAACATTGAAAGGGGTGAGATCAGATTCTCAGTAAGGATAACAATATATAGGAAACATTCATAAATAAGCATAAACATTTTAGGCAATGTATAGCTAAAACAAAAGCATTTTAAACTTGAACTTCAGCATAATATGGAAAAGATAAAATGAAATAATTCCATTTACATATTCACATGGATATTCTACTAGTCGAATAATCACATGCAATATCAATAACCACTTTCATAATGACAGAATGCATAATTCCAGACTATCATAACCACGTAGCCAAGGCCTCCTGCCAAGAATTCAAATAAGATTTTGTCAAGGCCTCCTACCAATACACTAGTTTGTCTCATGAAACCTACTGATGCATCGAGGAGCTATAGTGGGCTCCACCCGTCACTTATTAAGTCCAATGCATTCCTCATATTAACAGGTTTCAACATAACCTAAATATTCTTATTAAAACTAGCATATGAAATGTCAATACTTTCACCATAAACCATGAATGCTATAAAAATAACTCATCCACAGTCAAACATATCACAAAACCTTCAATACAATATGGAAGTTTTGTATCATAATAAATCAACTTCAAATAAGATTAAAATATATCAAAGGATGTTGACATAGATGAAATAAAAACTATTTGAGAGAAATATCTATTTTTTTTAAATCATTTAAAAGTCACATAATTATAAAATAAAACATTTACTTTGAAAATATCCTTATAAGCTTTTAAGGTAAGCTTCAAAGATTTTATAATGGCAGAAAATAGCTTCACCTGCTGTATAAGTTAAAAAAATCATTCTTACCTCAATTCTGTCAAAAAGGTTAAAAATGACCTTGTTTGGAAAACGACAGAAAGATTCATTTATAACCCTCTTATAAAAATTCAAACAAGGGTATAAATTATTTTAACCCATATTTTGTAAAATAGCAGGAATGTTTTGAAATACATTTTTAAGAAACATGGATGTGGATGAAAAAGAGGTCCCAGTAGATAATTACGTATAAACAACCTCGGATAATGAAGATATTGTGAAATAACCCTTACCTTGTACTTTTCATTAGTCGATGGTATGTTAAACTCCTGTATAATAGTTAAAACATTTTTATTAAATTATAAAAGAACCATATACATAATTATGATATCATATATGATCTTCAAATAATTATTTGTTAATAATACTTTAGTATTATCGTCGTTTGGGGTGTTAATTTACTTGTTTTCTTTTATAAGTTTTGTTACATAAATCATGTTAGTTATGGATAGGTTGTATCTTATTCATATACATAATTATATAATGTTCTTAAACATTACTTTTAATCATCAAATGAGAATTATTATTTAATGGATACGATGGGGAATGAATCTCATCACGTTCGTGGAAATGGTAGTCTGTACGTACGCACGAGCGACAATATCAACTTTTTGATATTAAAATAATATATAATTGGATGGTATATAAAATATACAGAATCATTATCATGTTATATTTATTATTTACATGAATTGTACATAATTTTTATACCCATCCAAATAATAATATATTGAATAACAATTACACAATGACGTGGAGACGGTAAGCCGTACGTACGCACATATGGTGACATGTCATTTAAAGGATGGATAGAATACTGAATATAGTTTTACCATATTTATAATAATATCATAGTATATATTATATACTGGAGTTATTATTTTATAATGTGAATAAAAATGAAAGAAGAAGTTGAAGAAGAAAGGAACTTGAAAGAGGGTGCTGAAAAC
Source organism: Viscum album (assembly GCA_963277665.1). Classification (NCBI taxonomy): domain Eukaryota; kingdom Viridiplantae; phylum Streptophyta; class Magnoliopsida; order Santalales; family Viscaceae; genus Viscum; species Viscum album. Next base: position 605,041,805 of record OY728129.1, on the reverse strand, counting down.
ATTACCTCTTCTTTGGGTTCTACCTTTTGATTTGATCAAAAGGGATCCTTAGGTTGGCTTTCTGATCAAACTAATACCTCTAGGTTGAAGTGAGGGAAGTTGAGAGAGTATTTGGGTAGGGGTTGGACGATCCAAATGGATTTTAAAGTGTGAAGAATTTGTTATAAGTGGTGTCCTTTTATAAGGGTGAGAAGGAGCACCTTAGGCAAATCTAGAAATATTATTTTATAATAAATTCATATTCGGATTATAATGGCTCAAAAGTAGATTATTTAAAGGTTCAGGTGGGGATGGGTCGAAAAACACTAATAAAATATAATTTAGATAGGTTTGGGTCAATATATTAACCTTATCTTTTAGTTTTAACTCTTAGTTAATTAGTTTGACACTTACAATGTCACTTTGTATTTTTATATTATATAGTTAATAAACTTACTATATACCTCCAAGAGACCCCCAAGTGGTCCATTAATAATACACCTATCATAATATAAGTCTCTTGGCCGAATATTATATTTTTAGGAATTGACTATAAATTAATAATATAATATTTGTTTTAAAAACTCTTTTATGTCAATTTTTACACTATTGGGTATTTTCTTCTTGATAAATTTATACCAGACTTATTACTTCAAACAAAATTTATATAAACAATCCTAATATGTCATAGTAACTTAGAAAATTATTTTAATTTATAAATAGCCTCAAATTACATTTATTTGGGTATTTATAATATCAATTATCTTAATCTTTCATTAATACGATAATTACTGCATCATCATTGTGTCATAAATAAATTAAATTATTTAATGTATAAAAATTATAAATAAAATACCATTATGTAGAATATCGTTTTATATTTTTAATTAATATTTATAGTTGAAAATATAACATATATAACCCTATATAAAAATTGTTTTTCTAAAAGATATATGCTTATGTCATTTTTGTATTTACTTTAACTTAATTAATATAAAGTGTCCATATCAACTACAAGTGGCTCCATGGGATCCCAAAATCGACCCAAAGATTCCCACGGTCGGGAATTTATCCACCAATAAGGTTAGGACACGTTTTAGGGTAATTTATTATTATTATAATATTATTTGTTACCCTTATTTACTGGATTTACCCTTTAACCATGGTAAATAAAATATTTACCGAAGTAATTATTCAAAATGTCTAAAAATGAAAGTTACCTATTTACACAATTTGGACATTCTAATTCTAAATATGGAATCCATTTTTTCAAATTCAAAACACAGAAGCGGCAAAATTTAATTTAAAATTAATTCCCGATGTCAAAACAAAAAGCGTATTTTTAAGAAATAATAACTATCAAAAAATTGATACTTGTATATATCTAGTTTAATTGTGAAATTATGTCCAATGACCAAAATTGTATTAAATGGTAAAAATATATTCTAAATATACTTTAAAATCACTCAAATTTATAATTTATCACTATTAATTATTTTGATTAAAAAATATATTTTTAATAAAAATTTAGTAGTTTTCACTATTCATCAAAATATAAAAGTTATCTGAAAAGTTCAAAAATTTCATCCCAGGATAATTTTGATATTCAGTATCCAAAAATGAAGTCCATTTTTAAAGAAAAAATGTATAAAATTTCAAAAAGTGGGTATTACTATTCATAACGGCTACTTTGATTGGTCGCGACATGTTAGAATCTCAAAGTTGCGTACAACACACACTGTTGTATTATTCAAAGAGAAGCATGTCGTCGAAGCTTGGGTGTTACATTCTCCCATCATTCAAATAATTTCTTACTCAAAATTTCTATAATATTACTACATAAAAATACTTGGGTGGTTCTTCATCATAAGTTCCTCTGGTTCCCATGTAGCCTCTTCCATTTTATGGTTTCTCCATAGAACATTTACCAGACGAGTCATCCGGTTTCTCAGCACTTGTTCTCTCGTATCAAGAATCCGGACGAGCTCTTCGCAATAAGAGAGATCGGGTTCTAGTTATAATTCCTCATAGGTGAGTACACGTGTTGGGTCAGGCATGTATTTTCTCAACAGTGATACGTGGAACACATCGTGAACTTTGGAGAGACTTGGCGGCATTGCCAAACGGTAAGCTACAGCCCCAATTCGATCTAGAATTTTGAAAGGACCAATGTACCTGGGACTCAATTTACCTATCTTTCCAAAATATATAACTCCCTTTAATGGAGATACCTTCAAGAAAACTTTATTTCCCACTTGAAATTCCAAATCCTTTTTCGGTTTTCAGCATAGCTCTTCTTCCTACATTGAGCTGCTTTGATGTGGTTTTGGATTACCTTCACATTTTCCATCATTTCCTCCACCAATTATGGGCCTACAAGTTTTCTTTCGCCAACATCATCCCAACAAGTTGGTGTGTGACATCTTTATCTATATAATGCTTTATATGGTGCCATCCGAATACTTGAATGGAAGTTATTGTTATAGGAAAATTCTACCATAGGTAAATATTGATCCCACATACCCTTAAAGTCAAGTGAGCAAGATCTCAACATGTCTTCTAAGGTCTGAATAGTCCGTTTCGATTATCCATCTATTTGAGGGTGGTAAGTAGTGCTCAAATGAAGTTCAGTATCAAATCCCTTCTGAAGACTCTTCCAGAATCTCAAAGTAAAACGGGGATCTTGATCCGAAACAATCGATAAGGGTACTCCATGAAGTCTCACAAATTCATTAATATATAGTCTTTCTAGACGTTCAAGTGGTAAATCTTCCCTTATAGAAAGAAATTTTGCTGACTTGGTAAGATGATCAACAACAACCAATATTGCATCGTTCCTTCTAGGATTCTTTGGTAGTCCCATGACAAAGTCCATGGTGATATTATCCCATTTCCACTCAGGTATGGGAAGAGGTTGCATGACTCCTCCAGGCTGTTGCCTTCCAGCTTTCACTTATTGACAAACCATACATCTTGACACAAAATCATCAATCTCCCTCTTCATGTTGTCCCACCAAAAATGTTCATTTAAATCTTTAATCATTTTTGTGCCCCCATGGTGTATGGAGAAGTTGGAACTATGAGCATCGTCTAATAATTCCCTTTTTAAATCAGGTATATCGGGAACACAAATTCTCTTCCCGAATTTCAAAATTCTTTCTTCATACACAAAGTCTCTCAATATCCCATCATTCACAACTTTAATCTTATTTTGAAATTTTTCATTCTCGGTCTGAGAAATCTTAATCCTTTCTAGAAAATATGGTATGGAAACCATTTGAAAAAGCACCGATGTTTCACATTCCATGGTTATTCCCATGTCTATCTTCACTATATCCGTGAAAATTGGATCCCTTTTAATTCTCATATTGTTTAAAACTCCATGATATTTTCTGCTCAAAGTATCTTCCACCTTATTTTCCATCCCCAGGTGGTAGTGTATCGTACAATCATAATCCTTGAGTAATTCAAGCCATCTCCTTCACCTCATGTAGAGTTCTTTTTGTGAGAAAATATACTTCAAACTCTTTTGATCAGTATAAATCTCACATTTTTCACCAAAGAGGTAGTGTCTCCATATCTTCAAAGCAAAGATCACAACTGCTAACTCTAGATCATGAGTAGGATATTTTTTCTCATGAATTTTCAACTGTCATGATGCATAGGAAATAACCCTATCATTCTGTATAAGGACACAACCAAGTCCTTTCTTCGATGCATCACTATAATTAAAGAACCCATCATTCCCCGAGGGTAGATTCAATATAAAATCATTGAATAATATTCTCTTCAGTTCTTCAAAACATTCTTCACACTCTTTTGTCCAAACAAATTTAACCCCTTTACATGTGAGCTTTGTTAATGGGTTAGCCAATCGGGAAAAATTCTGGACCAAACGTCGATAATAACCTGCTAAACCAATAAAACTACGTACCTCAGTTATACTCATAGGTTATTTCCATTCTTGGATTGCCTTGGTCTTAGAAGGATCAACATAAATTCCATCTTTAGACACAATATGGCCAAAAAAAGAAATCTTCTAAAGCTAGAATTCACACTTGCTGAACTTCCCATATAATTCATGTCTTCTCAGAGTCTCCAGGATAATGCGCAAGTGATTTTAATGATCTTATTAGCATTTAGAGTATACCAATATATCATCAATAAATACCACCAAAAAATAATCGATATATTCCTTGAAAACTCTATTCATTAGATCCATGAATACAGAGGGTACATTAGTCAGCCCAAAAGGCATTACTGTAAACTCATAATGCCCGTACCTGGTTCAAAATATTGTCTTCGGAATGTCTCCCTTCTTCACACACAACTGATGGTATCCAGATCGAAGGTCAATATTTGAAAAGTATTGAGCTCCATGAAGTTGGTCAAATAAATCATCAATATGAGGTAGGGGATACTTGTTCTTTATTGTTATAGCATTGATCTCCTTGTAGTCGATACATAACCTCATAGACCCATCTTTCTTTTTAACAAAAAGAACAGGGGCTCCCCATGGAGAAACACTAGGGAAAATAAATCCCTTATTAGTCAATTCCTCTAGTTGTTTCATTAGTTCCACTAATTCTACAGTGGTCATTCTATAAGGGGTCTTTGATATAGGCCTCGATCAAGGAATTAAATCAATTGAAAACTCAACTTCTCATTCTGGAGGATGTCCAAGTAAATCTTCTGGAAACACATCTACATATTCTCTCACAATAGGTATATCCTCTATTTGAACATTCCTTTCCTCCCCACAGTTATTTCATTCTCTTTCTCCCTGATAATTTAATTTAGTTGAGCTATTGGGGGTGGATCTAGATAAGAATTGGGTGGTGACGATTCTGCTCTAAAAATAAGGTGTTCTTTATCATCATCATCAAAAATCGTAACCTCCTTATTCTTACAATAAATATTCACATCATGTTCCAAAATCCATTCCATACTGAGGATTATATCAAACTCAATCATTGGTATGACAATGAGATCAGCAGATAAAGAACATTTATGTGCTCTAATGGGGACTGATTCACAAAACTTTTTTTCAATGATACTTCCCTTTGGAGTTTTAACTGATAACTCCTTTGTTAAATCAAATTGGAAATTTCTAATTTTCTTAGAAAACTAGGAAGATATAAAACAATGCGATGATCTAGAATCAAATAAAGAATTTTCTAAACTTGAGGAAACCATTAAATTACCTGCCACCACGTCTTTCAGAGCTTCTACCTCAGCAGTAGTGATAGCATAAGCTTGGCCTTGATCCCTTGGAGTTTTTTAAGGCAAGTTCCCTTAACACTTAGGAAATTAATTTGCATAATGTCCCATATCTCTACAATTATAGCATTCCACAATGACAGAAACTCTCTTTCCCTTGCAATCACGAGCTTGGTGGCCTTTTTCACCACACTTGTAACAGACTCTCATTCCTTTTAAGAAAGTACCGGGGTGTTTCTTCCCACATTTACTGCAGGTTGGATTTTCAAATTTTCCCATCTTCCCCTTATTTCCATTTCCAGATTGATCAGAAGATCTATTCTTCTCTTTCATTGCATTAAAGTCATAAGACTTAGAGAATTCCTTTTCTGTTTTGATAGCACATGAGACAATGTCTTCGTACAACGAGAAGGATTGTGAGACTAATTCTCGATGAAGAAATGGTTTTAACCCATCAAAGAAACGATCAATATTACTTCTTGGGTTATTTATATAATCTCTAGAATACCTTGCTACCCTTGTAAAGTTATCCTCATACTTTGCGACATTCTCATCATCCTTTTGCCTCAGACTCAGAAATTGCCTTTCCATATCTACTCGATAGTCACGGGGAAAGTATTTTTCTAAAAACAGATCTTTGAACTCCCTCCATTCCATATTTGATACTTCATCATCTTCCTTCATGTTTTGAATCAATGAACGCCATTGATAAGCATCTCCAGTGAGGTGGTAAACTTCCATGATAACTTTTTCCCTTTCACTACTCCACAAATCCTGAAATATTTTCTCTAGGGAACTTATCCATTGATCAGCTACCAATGGATTTTTACTCCCATTAAATTTTGGTGGTTTTTACCTCATGAAGAGATCTAACATTGATCCTTCATGCTGTGGATCAGGGTTCTCCATACAGGTAATGTTATTATTCCTTACCTGAGTGAGTTGTCCCAGTATGGTGATAAGATGATCAAAACAAGTTACATCACCAGCTCCACTATAATTCTCTTGAGCAGGAGGAAAATCCCTACATAGAGTTCGTGAATTGATATAGTTTCTCTTTCTTCCACTAGGTTCCATTTCTAAACATTGGCATAAACAAGATCAGTTTATGAATCAAAATACATAATTCTATAATTGTAAAACACTTAACATAAATTGAACAGTTTATGGATATAATCCATAATCATAAAAATGTTTTCTTTGAGGAAGTATATACTCATAAATGCTTCATAATGGTTCATAAAGAAAATTAGAATTATCCTAAGCATATCCCCCGGGAGTGTCGTAACCAAGAGTGCAGCAAGGCCCGTTGTCATGCACCAGTTCCCGTTCGAGTCTAGCTCAAAGTGGTGTTTTCTGGTTTTATCCCTAGGTATATTTGTGCCAGAGCCGTCTCTACATAATCATATCCATACAGGGATGTATTTCTTAGAAAAATTACAAAATTTCATCCATACCAAAATTCTAGGAAGTTCTTATATACTAATCCTCAAAGTCTATCTTAGGTCTATATGCTCTAATCAGGGTTTACCTAAATCTAGCTTCCAAGGTTTGTACTAAACTTTCTCTAATACCAACGGTAATGCCTTGACACCAGTTGCCCAGAGTCGGTGCATTATTACATAACATTTTCATGATCACAAGAAATATCAAGTCTCGAAATACCAATTATTTTAGTAGCCTTGGAATAACTAGATACATTCATAAAGTTTACATTAAATAATAAAGTGAAAAACTACTACAACAACATATTGTCTTCATATCCCCTCATATTATCCCTACAGGTCATTCATAAATTACTTCTTCACATCCTGGGAAAAATAAAACATTGAAAGGGGTGAACTCAGATACTCAGTAAGGATAACAATATAGCTGAAACATTCATAAATAAGCATAAACATTTAACTCAACATATGGCTAAAACAAAAGCCTTTTAAATTTCAACTTCAGCATAATATGGAAAAGATAAAATTAAATAATTCCATTTACTTATTCACATGGATATTCTACTAGAAGAATAATCACATGCAATATCAATAACCACTTTCATGATGATGGAATACATAATGCCAGACTATCATAACCACGTAGCCAAGGCCTCGTGCCAAGACTACAAATAAGATTTTGTCAAGGCCTCGTTCCAAGAAACTAGTTTGTCTCATAAGATCTCCCGATGCATCGAGGAGCTATAAAGGGCTCCACCCATCACTTATTAAGTCCAATGCATTCCTCATATGAACAAGATTCAACATAACATAAACATTCGTATTAAAACTAGCATAATAAATTTCAATACTTTCACCATAAACCAATAATGGTATAAAAATAACACATCCACAGTCAAACATATCACAAAACCTTCAATACAATATGGAAGTTTTGTATCATAATGAATCAACTTCAAAAAAGCTTAAAATCCATCAAAGGATGTTGAAATAGATGAAATCAAAACTATTTGAGAGAAATATCTATTTTTTGGAAATCATTTAAAAGTCACATAATTATAAAATAAAACATTTACTTTGAAAATATCCTTATAAGCTTGTAAGGGAAGCTTGTAAGATTTTATAATGGCAGAAAATAGCCGCACCTGCAGTATAAGTGAAAAAAAATACATTCTTACCTTAATTCTTTCGAAAAGGTTAAAAAGGAGCTTGTTTGGAAAACAATGGAAGGATTCCTTTATAAACCTATTAAAAAAAGTAAAACAAGGGTATAAATGACTTTAACCCATATTTTTTAAAATATCAAGAATGTTTTGAAATACATTTTTAAGAAACATGGATGTTGATGATAAAGAGGTCCTAGTAGATTATTACGTATAAAAAACCTCAGATAGTGAAGAGATTGTGAAATAACCCTTACCTTGTACTTTTCCTTAGTCAATGGTATGTTAAACTACTTTATATTAGTAAAAACATTGTTATTAAATTATACAATAACCATATAAATAATCATGATATCATATATTATCTTCTAATAATGCATTGTTAATAAAACATTAGTATTATCATCGTTTCGAGTGTTAATTTACTTGTTTTCTTTTAAATGTTTTGTTACATAAGTTGTGTTTGTTATGGATAGGTTGAATATTATTCATATATATAATGATATAAAGTTCTTAAACATTACTTTTAATCCTCATATGAGAATTATTCTTGAATGGATACGATGGGGAATGAATCTCATCACGTTCGTGGAGACGGTAGTCCGTACGTACACACGAGCGACAATATCATCCTTTTGATATTAAAATAATATATAATTGGATGGTATATAATATATAAAGAATAATTATCATGTTATATTTATTATTTACATGAATTAAACATCATTATTATACCCATACAAATAATAATATATTGAATAACAATTACACCCAGACGTGGAGACGGTAAGCCGTACGTACGCACGTATCGTGACATGTCATTCAAAGGATTGATAGAATGATGAATATAGTTGTACCATATTTATAATAATATCACAGTATATAGGATATACTGGATTTATTATTTTTTAATGTGAATAATAAAGAAAGAAGAAGTTGAGGAAGAAAGGAACATGAAAGAGGGTGGTGAAAACATTACCTCTTCTTCGGCTTCTTCCTTTTGATTTGATCAAAAGGGATCTTTAGGTTGGCTTTCTGATAAAACTAAGGCCTCAAGGTTTAAGTTAGGGAAGTTGAGAGAGTATTTGGGCAGGGTTTTTCTGAACCAAAAGGCTTTTAAAGTGAGAATAATTGGTTAGAAGTGGTGTCCTTTTATAAGGGGGAGGAGAGGCACCTTAAGAAAATCTAGAAATATTATTTTATAATAAATTAATATTCGGTTTATAATGGCTCAAAATTAGATTATTTAAATTTTAAGGTGGGTATGGGTAGAACACCACTCAACCAATAGAATTTAGATAGGTTTGGGTCATTATATTAACCTTATCTTTTAGTTTTAACTCTTAGTTAGATAGTTTGACACTTACCATGACACTTTGTATTTTTATATTATATAGTTAATAAAATTATTATATACCTCCAAAAGACCCCCAAGAGGTCCATTAATGATAAACCTATCATGATATAAGTTTCTTGTCTGAACCTTATATTTTTAGGAATTGAATTTAAATTAATAATATAATATTTTTTTTAAAAACTCTTTTATGTGAATTTTGACACTATTGGGTATTTTGTTCTTGATAAATTTATAACAGCATTATTACTTCGAAAAAAATTTATATAAACAATACTAATATGTCATAGTAACCTAGAAAATTATTGTAATTTATAAAAAGTCTCAAATTACATTTATTTGGGTATTTATAATATCAATTATCTTAACATTTCATTAATATAGTAATTACTGCATCATCATTGTGTCAAAAATAAATTAAATTATTTAATGTCAAAAAATTATAAATAAAATACCATTATGTAGGAAAACATTTTATATTTTTAATTAATATTTATAGTCTAAAATATAACATATATTACCCTATGTAAAAAATTGTGTTTCCAAAAGATATATGCTTATGTCATTTTTATATTTACTTTAACTTAATTAATATAAAGTGTTCCTATCACCTTCAAGTGGATCCATGGGGTCCCAAAATCGACCCAAAGATTCCCATGGTCGGAAATGTATCCACCAATAATGTTAGGACACGTTTTAGGATAATTTATTATTATTATAATATTATTTTTTTACCCTTATTTACCGGATTTACCCTTTAACCATGGTAAATAAAATATTTACCGAAGTAATTATACAAAATGTCTAAAAATGAAAGTTAAATATTTACACAATTTGGAAATCCTGATTCCAAATATTTAATCCATTTTTCCCAATTCAAAACACAGAAGTGGAAGAAATTAATTTAAAATTAATTCCTACTGTCAAAACAAAAAGTGTGTTTTTAAGAAATAATAAATATCAAAATATTGATACTTGTTTATGTTTGGTTTAATTGTGAAATTATGTCCAATGACCAAAATTTTATTAAATGGTAAAAATATATTCTTAATATACTTTAAAACCACTCAAATTCATTATTTATCACTATTAATTATTTCTATTAAAAAAGTTGTTTTTATAAAAAAAATTAGTAATTTTCACTATTCATCAAAATATAAAAGTTATCCGAAAAGTACCAAAATTTAATCCTAGGATAATTTCAATATTCCAAATCCAAAAATAAAGTCAATTTTAAAATAAAAAATGTGTAAAATTTCAAAAAGTGGGTATTACTATTCATAACGGCTACTTTGATTGGTCGCGGCGTGTTAAAATCTTGAAGTTGCGTACAACACACGCTGCTGTATTATTCAAAGGGAAGCATACCATGGGAGCTTGGGGTGTTACATTGTCTTCATGTCACATAGTCTCAAGATGGCATTCAACCATCATATTATGCTCGTAGCATGCATGTTCTGGAAGAACCTACTCTTTAATAAAATAGTTCGTAAGACGACTTCCACGAAATTTATCATTATTTATTTGAAAAGGTCCATTTTTTCCAGGTTACCTTTTCCGAAAACATCTCGTCAAATAGGCAAATAGTTTGAACATTGAAGTTGTTTCATTAAATGGTATAACCGGAGTCTATTATGGGTCTGACCAAGATCGACCCGCCATCCCGAACTGGTCTGTTCATCTCGACCCGGCCAGGTTCGTCCATCATGACCTAGCCTGGCCCAACCCGCTAAATATCGGTCGACACCCTTCTCCCACTCACAGCTGATCAAACTGTGTGTGCCTAATCAACGATGTGCCACCACATTCAATGTGGATGTACACTGTGTCCCCAACCTACATCGTAGCCTTCACCTCCATGGGATCCATGTGGGCCTAACCATGTATGTGGCTCCATACCATGGCATCCCAAGTACCCACAAATTCCCACCACCATCATGGGATCCCACATGGTCCTTCCTTGACCACAACCTCACCTCCCCACCGTCGTCTTCCAGCTCGTCTTCCTCACACTTCTCCTGGCCCAACCCCTTACGAGGCCATGTTCCTCAACCACTATCAGCATGTTTTCTGCCTCATTCTATACCTAAACATGTCCATAGAAATGCTCTAGGTTTACCTTTTTTCATTTAAACCACTTTATCTGGTGATTCACTTTAGTCCTTATTTATCACAACTCAGTGATGACTGTGTGGCTTTGGGTAGTCAATGTTGGAAAGTTGCGCCATTGATCAATGGAAAAATGATTTTTTGTTCATATTTCATGAAGAACGAAGAATGCAGAACAATTGGGGGAATGAGATAAATATACAGGAATTCCCAAAGAATAGTTCATTTCTTGGTTTGTGTTGGCCTTGATTCATTCATGATAAAAAGAAGAACATATAATAAATTAAACGAATATCTAAACAAAATCATCAATAATAATCGACCGACATGAATTATCCATCCCTCATGATTAATCAAATCACGGATCAACCTGTTTGTAGGTTGTTTTAGGGTTTTCATGTAATTTTGAAATGAACCGGGAAACAATTATGAAGAAAAAAATTCCCTACATGGATTTTGGATTGGTTTTTGGAAAAGGTAGATGCTTCACCATCATCGTTCCTCGATCCTTAGAATCCAATGATCATCGATATTCAATTTTCAATCCACCAACATTTGTTGGAGGGGTATCCTTTTCCATGCCTCCGTGGATTTTTATGTTTATTTCATATCCCTGGATTCCTGACAATGGGTAACATAAAAATAAAAACTAATGTTATGTCAAAATAAAATATTTTTATTAAATTTTTTAATGATTATTACGTAAAAACAATAACCTTTAATGGTAAACCAGTACCATTCAATGTTAATACCTGCATAAAGTAAATTTGTTGTTTTAAATGCAATGGTTCCCTCAGATCTCTAATTTGTACAAGTATTTATGATTCATCGCATTTATAAAGAAAACCTTCCAATGAACATTATTAAAATCAAAAAATATTTCAATATATTGTTCCATTAACATCGGGCCTTTGAATCACATGCCATATCAGCACATGGAATCGTCATTTTCTAAATTAATTTATAGAAATAAAACTAGAGAAATATCTCAAATGATGAGGTGCATGGAGGGATAGGTTCAAACATGTTAGAGACCCTATCAATGAAAATATACATCCTTTATAAACTGTTAGATTTATTGGGACCACAATCATTTTTATGCCACCTCATACCGTTCACATGCCAATTACATTCCTACTTGCCCCGATACATGAGATAAGATAATCAAGAAGCATCCAAGTTGGGAAATTTATGTAGATGAGTATATGAAAGAAAAAAAATTTCTCATGTTATGTAAATTATGTAGGTATGAAATAAAATTTATGTTTTGGATTTTATCCACCCCTCATTTTTCCATACCAATGGAATTTTTGGAAGAAATCATACATAAATTCATATAAATTTATAAAAAACACTTCACTGGTTGGGGAAAATAATATTTTCCAATAAGGGGTATGTAGACATGTAAAAATATTGGGGGTCATTTTTCCTGAAATTATTCTAGAAGCCCATATATATACATGATTACCATAATAATAGACGTGGATAAATGATCTCTAACCAACCTTCAACAATTCAATGCATAATTTTTTTCATTTTTTGGTCAATGACCATCATTACATTTATATCTGGAGGTGGGGAGATAATGTAACAATAAATTATTCCTCATACATTGTTCATAATAACTAACTAGAAATGGAATCCTTTAATTATATTATATGAATGTGGTGATTGAGTGAAAACCCTGCTATGTAAAGGTGGAATGATCAACAATAATCAGCCATGAGTATGTATCAAAAGAGTAGGCCCAACAAGAGAAACCATCAAATACATATAGATCAAAAAAACTAAAAACATTCAACAATATTCACACTCTATAATCCAATCACCAAGAACTATTAATGTCCATGAAAATAATAGTTAATGTGTAGGGATATTACTAAATCTGACTCACACTAGAAGAAGAATGTTCCAGATCAAGAAAGTGGGGATAGTATTAGCAACTAACACAATATGGGATTAGCCCCATCCTATGGGGATGGACCATTTTTTACACAAAATACCCCCATATGTCTGAAAATACAAGGATGTGTAATTATAATAAAAGAATAAAAGAAAACCCTACCTATAGGGATGGGTGAATTTTACATCAACCACTATACTAGCAAAAATCAGTCTTCTCCTGTTTATTATGTAAAAAAAGTAGAGAGGTATATAATTAAATCCTCTATCATGATACATTTCCCTCATAAGAAACACGTACGACCATGATACATAGAGGTTCTATCAGTGTCACCCTTCACTAAGAAGCTCGAATGAGAACCCATAATAGAAGGAAGAGATCCAACAAAGGATGAATGCATATTTCCTACCATTTAACAGCTACTATGGGACCAAAAATGAATTATGAATCGCTAAACGTTGAAGATATTAAACCTACAGAAAAAATAGTAAATGATGTGAATGAAGATGATCAAAGAGATGATTCTTCCACCAAAAATATAATCTAATTAGGGAATGAATACAAGAATATATAGAACCAATTAATTTCTATGAATTTGGGAGTTCCCCTGATCAATAATTCATTACCACCTCAATGAATATTTACCAGAGAAAAATTAATGGCCAGAGAATATACACACTGCCTCCTCCCCTTGTTGAGAATGATCTTCCTATGATAGAAAAAGATTCACCTTTCATGGGGGAATAAATGACATATTTGAGTTGAATTAATAGAGAGATGCATCGTGGATCTTCACCTTGAGAATATACTCACCGAGAAGAGCCTCAACATACACATCTAGAAGGTGTAACTCATCTATTAGGGTGTATCCCATCATTTTAAGCAAGGCCATGACATCATACCAAATCAATGACATGACCATCTATTCACATGCACCTGATCATGGATGGATATCAATATTTCACACCATTAAAAAATCAACAAGAATGGGTTATAGAAAATCTTCAAAATATTTCTCATGTAATATATCCTTCTCATATAATGTTCAAACTGGAATGTCCAATCCCTCCCCTCGCAACACTTTTCCAGGCTCAGGTTCAACAAAACACACACTATGGCCTTATCAAAACCATCGAATCATTAACAGCTCCATTAGAAGTTTTATAAGAGAAGTGTTCTACATTATAGTCAGAATGAAAAAATTCCCAAATTTGGTGAGTGGAACCACGATACCTCCAAATTTCGAGAGTCATTTCTTCCCAAAATTCAATGGCACATGTGACTCGGAGAAACATCTAACCCATTATATTTCCCATTGTGAACCCATTATGGGATCTAATGAAAAATAAGAAGCAATGATTGTTGGATACATTATGTGAGACTTATATGGGAAAATCGTTGTCCTATACACAAGATTTATTGCACTTCAATCATAGCATTGGAAATCCTCTCTTGATAGTACCACTTACATTTTAGCTGAACGATGTTGAATAAAACACATAAAGAACCCTCTAAATACAAATAGAGATATAACAAAAGAGCCTTAGATTTATTTTCTTGAATGCTAGGGTTGAATTATTTATAAAATTGGATTCATCACCATGAGGATATCATTTATCAAAGTATAGATAACCTACTTGAAAAGCTATAAACACCACTCATCCTAGTGAAATATATAATTAGGTTCTGAGACTTATACTCCATTTCCCAAATAATATAAAACAACATATGGGAGACTAATTCCAACTCCATGATAATTCCACTGGTCCTGAGGAATATTGTATGAAAGTAGAAGGATGTATCTGTAACACTTAAGCCTTCCATCACACCTAGACCTACTCTAAACCCCAAACCATATTGTGCAGAACCCCATGGGAAAAAACAATATACCCTTCCTTGACACGATGAATGTAGGGGAACATAGAGAAACAAATTATAGAAATAAAGGAATAAATTTTTATCATTCCTAAATGATCATGCATGAATATAATTTATAGAACATATAGAAAATGATATACCACTCCTATTAGAGAGGAAATTTTTGATGTGGTGGGTCTTGAAGATTGGATAGATTATTTCAACTTTCATTAGATACTAGGACATCCCATTTAATAATTATTCTTCATCAATGACCTGTTTCATAGAATGATATAATTTTGGGAAGTGAAACTATGAATGTTGCAGAACAAGTGGCATATGTTTCCACTACTACCCCTAATGATGGAGGAAAGTTTAATGAAATTGTTAGTAGGGGAAAAGTTCAATAGTTGGGTGCATCAAAATACAATCAACTAGTCTCATGGAATTTTACAAGCACATTTTTAATAAACAACTGTGCCCCTATATGCACGTCATGTAATGTAGATAACATCTTCGGCCCAAAAACCCTCCACATTACAATAGAATAAATAGTGGATGGACCATAATGATAGGGAGAAAGTGCAAAAAAAAGAACCTACATCACTTTAAAAATCTGGTTTTACCCTATCAGATATTATTACCTCAGATCTGAAAGAATAGGAATGACCCCACCAAATATCACCACAAGAAATGTCCATCCAACAAAATTACTCTTTGGATGAGGTGTTGATACTCATATAAATTATTATAATTCACCTAATGGATCCTTATCCAATGATTTGTATTCAAATGAAATTGAATTCCTGGATGTTAATTAGAGTTCTAGATGAAGAGGCTGTAATAGCTAAGGATACTAGGGAATACATAGATATGGAAAAAACAGGACCTATAGAATAAACCCTTTTCAGACTATCTATGTTTTAGAAATTCATGGAAGATCGCTAAAAAAAATCCAAAATAGGAATTAAAAGCTCCATCACTATCTAGTGTCCAATATGTCCCAAAAATTGTGTAATATCCAGTAGAAGAGGAATAGGTGTATGATCACACTTGGTGTGTAGGAAGACTTTCCCAACACCATCAAAAAGGAATGGGGGAATCTACAGTCCCAATACCAGGGTCCAATAAATTTACTTCCAATACTCAAACCTCATAATTTATTTTAAATTATAATCCATATGTCAGGAAGCACCGAACCATAGAAAATAAATATTTCATTCTAAAATATTAATAATTTGAAATGTTCATCCAATCGACTATGGATTCCTTGAACTTTTCAAAATGCTATGGGGAAGCACTCAAAAATGTATTGATAAGCCCCTAGGAGTGTGAACCTAATGTGTCCAATTTGAATGTATATCATAAAAATGATAATATTATGCAATTTCATGTAGTTATCTCTTTTATAGATCAAGATTAAGATACCAGTATACATGGACACATCAAACGATTATATTTTTTTAGAAAGATAAATAGTCTCAATTTTTTAAAATTATTAATTTTCAATGGTTCTTGAGTCAATCTCATTCTAGTGAGAAATCATTGTTTCTGGGGATGAAACAATGATAATTTAGTTCCTTTCATAATAACCTACAACGAATATGTAAAAAGTGGGAAGAATCCATTGGTCTAAAGTAATCTTAAGATTGAGTTGGAATACCCCATGGCTGACACACAATTTCTATTTGTTCGAAAAAACATTTCCATTAAAATCCTACAAGGAATCCTTGGTATCACCAACATGTGGAAACCCCCTCATCATACCATCAATGCATCAAAATTCACATTATTTAAAAAAAACGTTTGATTTAACACATAGATAATACCCCATTTGAACTTTTGGATTCACACTATATCAATGAAGGATACTACCAATAGAATGGGAAACAACCCATGGTCGATGGTGTTGATCAGGTCACTACCCCAAATGGTATGGAAATGATTCAGTCATCTCCTTCAAACATATCTACAAAGATTATGTTTTACATATCAGTGAGATCAGACACATGAGTCCAAAATCAGAAACAAGGTCATGATTCCACATGATTACTGTTATGAATAGTTAGTATAACCCACCCCTCGGAGATAGTTATGAAATCTCATATGGAAATGCTTGAAATCAATAATTAGATATATATGAAATATTTTCCTCTATCATCAAGGTATAAGAAGTTGTATTGATACCCAAATAAGTTGAAGGAACTCCTACCCCCAATAAATCTCATTTGATTTTCAAGGAAACCACCACATTTTGTTGGGTTAAGGGAAGGTACTTCATCTTTAGAATACCAAGATATTGATTCCTCTCCTAAATCTATAAAACTAAATCTGAAACTTTTTTACATAGTAGAGAAATATTAATAAGATCAATAGGATATTGAATATGTGTAGGAGGACCTTAAGTACAACCCTACAACATTTTCGTATGGGTTATCAACCACTATTCATGATCTTAGGAAAATGAATGTGGTTACAAAAGAAGATCCACGACCCACCTTAATTAGTGAAGCCATATATTGGGATGAGAAAGTGATAGAAATTGACTTTTTGAGGAATAGTTATGATTTATTTTCATATAACAATTCATAAAGTCTAGGCCTCAATCATGAGGAGGCTACTCACCACCTAGGCCTACAAGAGGACCATTGAGGCTATAAACAAGTAGTTAGAGGGACACACCTGACACATACCTCTAAAATTGAGGATATTGTTGAATAAATCATCAAGAACATTTGAATTGAGGAGGTCCAATATAACAAGTGGATGTCCCAAATAGTAACCTTAAAAAAGACCAATTATATTTTGTATTGATTTAAGATTTCTCAGTTATTACTACCCGAAAGATGATTTCTCAAGCCCACTCATGGAACTGTCAATGGATGTCATAGCTGGATAATAGGATCTCTATTTCATGGATGGTTATTCAGGATAAACTAAAATTAATATTCCCCTATAAGAAGAAGAATACAACACCGTTATATCCCTAGGGGGTATTTTTATTTTATGTAATTCCCTTTAGTCTAAATAATTATGGTACTACAAACCAACCTATCGTGCATTGCATCCATAAACCCTTTTTAGGAAGTTTTATTGAATGATATGTTGAAAACCTAGTGGTTATATCCTGATAATTATTGGACCACTTGGATGATCTTGCAATAATATTCCACAATTTGAGAAAACATATCATGCAATTAAACCCCTATAAATGAGATTTCATCACAGACTATGAGAAATTTATCAATATCATCATACACCATCATCGACTCTAAGTCGACCTCAAGAATATAATAGATATCCTTGTGATGTGGCCCCCATATAATCATATATAGTTAAGATAAATTAAGAAATCATTTTCCTACATAATGAAATTTATAACCAACCATGCCTACAAATTTTTTCCCTTCACTAAGATGATATAAAAAATGGGTTACATATCAGTGGAATGATGAATTCCTGTAATCATTTGATAGAATCAATAGATACCACTTGATCCCACTTGTAATAATTCCACCTATCAAAGGAATAACACTTATCGTGTTTGTGATTGCATTAGGGAAATTTCCATGAGCCTTCCACATGAATAAAATGACTTCATCAATGAAAACATATTTTATTACCTCAACAAAACCAATATTGATTTTGAGGATATCTATTTAGATATCGAGAAAATTTGTATCGTGTTGATCATTTTAGTCTAGAGATTAAGGGACTATCTAGATTAATGTGAGTTCCATTTGGTATCTTATTGAAACCCACAATAATATAACATCAATCATTCGATGTTGACCAAGTGTATGTAATAGGGGGAGGTCTTCTTTCAATAGTTTTAAATTTAGTTTGTTACTCGGAAAAAAAAATCAAAGGTCATGAAATAATATATTGTCATGTAGAGCACAAATTAGTAGAGATGACTTCATTAGATATGACACTAATTGATGATGAAGTTCCCTATGGTCATGATGACCCCCATATATATGAGATGCATTTTGAAGGTGCATCTAGAATCCCTACAAATAAAAAATAATGGAATACCCCCACACACAATAAAGTGGTGTTATAAGTTATTATCATCTATCCAGTCATGGAATTCCTTTCATAATTTGTATTATTATTAGATGGATGAATGAACAATGAAGGAAATATCATGCTCTCATTACAGGACTACATATTTCACATTATGGAAAAGTAAAACATGTGAAGATAATGGTATATTAATAATTGGTCATCAATAAGGTTAACGATGATTATTATATCAAGGAGGAAGAGATAACCCCCTACTAAACCACATTCTAGGAATTATGGATAAATTTCCATTAGAACAAACATTTTACTCAAGTCCCATGATAGAAAAATTCCAAGGAAATATCAATAGAAAATGAAACCACATTTCTTGTGAATCTAGACTGGAATGTAATTGTTATCATCATCTTTTACCACCAGATAGTCTTTCCATTCATTTCATCCTATATAGAATTAATCATTGAGATTATCCCCATCCCAGTACTATGCAGTCCTACCACTAGTTGGACTAAAACCATTGTAGACCTTCAAAAGGGAGATATCACACCAATTAGGGAAGATATATAGATAATATGAAGATAGTAAATATACATTATTTCATGAAAACAGAATTCAAAAAAAAGTCCCCTATAAGACAAGACGTGATGGGGTTCTTCTCAAGTACATTGAAGGAGAATAGATTGTTGCTATCATGAAGGAATTACACCGTAGATCCCATAGAACCCACTTATCTGGATCCAGGTTTTCCCTTAAAATTATATTTATTTGATATTATTGGCCCATGGTTATGAAATACTATGGTGAATTCACCAAAATCACCATTCCATCAAAATTCATCCACCATCTCATGAAGTTACTACACACATCAATTTAGTCCTAAAAATTTTCTATATGGGGAATGTACATCATGAGACCATATCCTCCCACTATGACTAAGATGTTTAAGTATATTCTCACAAAAACCTACTTTTTTATGTTGGAAGATATCATGCCACTCAATGTGCTCCGAAAAAAATCATTTTTAGCTTTGTGAAATCCAACATCATCACTAGACTTTGTTTCCCACTTAAAATATTTACATAAAAGTGGACCAATTTCTATTTTTATGAATTAGAAAATTTATATCTGTAGTAGGACCTCAAGTCCAACCATTCATCCCTCTCCCACACAATGGATAATAGAAAAATATAGGACTTAAAATATACCATATATAATAAAATCTAGAGGATGTAATATAAGGATAAGAATTCGTAAAAAATGAACCTACATGACTTGTGGGATTACTAGACCATGACCCACACTACTATATAAGAAATCCCATAATATTTAATATATAAGATAAAATTGGTCCTTCCCATCAATTTATAGTTTCCCCAGCTCCATGTTTCAATATGTTATCACATATCCACAGATGATCCTTCCTAAAAATGATTTGATGAATTGTAAAAAAATGATGAACAAATATTTCATACCATGAACCTTTTGGAGGTCCACCAAAACTGGATTGAAAAATATATTAATAAAATGAATCACCTTTTGTCTTTTTTAAAGGATAAATGGTGTTGGTTCTCATAAATCTAATGATACATATAAATAAAAATATATTTCTAGAGCCAAAGTGGAAAGGACCTTATGCCATATATAAAGTAAACTCAAATAAATATTATTCCAAGATTTCAATTGATGGGTATCTCACCACCTATCCCACCAATAGAGGGTTCTTGATTTTGTATTTTTTGTATTCCAAAAATGGAATAAAAGGAATTCATATTGCTTGACTTCAAAATGTTACATACATAATCATGAACACAAAATGATAAACATCATAGTAATTCTTCATAGGATTACGATGTTAAACTACATAGATTTAGTGGTCCTTTCTAAATTACCATTAATGTAACATACCATATTCCTCACTGCATGATGTTAAAATATACAGGATTCATGAATTCAATTAGAAATTCACCATATACGAGCTAGATCTGGGTTGGGGAAAAAGAAAAATCACATTTTCCTTTGTGAGATTCAGATCCACGTGGGGTGTTTTTTAGTTACAACTATGTGTGTAATTATTTATATTTCAACAAGATACATAGTGAAAATTAGATCTTCAATTTTGTTTCCTTCTCTATAGTAAAAATGGGGTAAAATTTCTCCCCTATGTATGGTCCACTCATTTATAGAGTATTCCAATCATGAACTATGCATGGACAAATTTCTACCCCTAAAGGAGACATAGGCAATCCTAAATAGCTTGTGTTAGTTCTACAGACAAATTTCCCCCATTTGTAAGATTATTTTTTCACTCTAAATTGGACTTAAGGACTCATTTCATGTTTATAATGTGTAAAATCCAGGTTTACAATATATTCCATCCCACTACCATAATACATTCATCATGATCACAAGTTGTTAAACTTCATGGTAAAATTTCCATTTCTAATGAAAATAAACTATGTAACACCAATGTACAAGCTTCATTATGTTAAAATTCAAGGAACAGTTGTTTCATTACCTATGAGGGAATCACCCTTATTATTTTTCATGTGCCATGACATATTTATGAACTACTTAAATCTTGATTCCTATCAACCTAAGATATATATTAGTGGATAGATGTTACACCTTGGTCCAGTAATTTCCAAAAATTCTCCCTATTTCTCATGGGCTAGACCTACATGGGGATAATTCCATAAAGTACTACATATGGAATGATTCACATTCTATGGGATATATAGGTATGTTTATAAATTATATCCTAGGACATGTCATGATAAACATGAAATGTATACTTCACAATATACAATCCAAATCAATACAATAGAATTGAAAAAATTCCCTATCAACAAGACCATTTCATAGAAAATTTTCACTCCTTGTACATCATTCATAAATCACATAGGGAATCAAATTGAGATATACATGTGGATTTATTACCATCCTATGGGATACACAATGATGTCCGGACCCTATGTTCTGGCCCCAACAAAAATATATAGGATAAAATTCCTCTATATATGGATTAGACCAGCGCATAAAGATCCTATTGAGAGATACATGTGGATTGATTCATGTTCACATAGGATATGTACTAACACACAGATATCCAATCATGGGTGCATCAGTGAAAATTCCCTCATCCATATCTATAATTATGATATTCCCATGGTTAACATTTCAGGAACTACATAAATATTGATTTCTTTCCATATATGATACATATAGATTCCCATATTCTATGATATATTCCAGATACCACAAATTAAAAATGAATATATCCTTCATTTTGTCTCCCCTGTTTTAGGGATATACCTTTTCCACCGCCTTTTTTGACATAATGAAAAACTTATGTGGACATTAGAGGTTTGACATGGGATAACCCACATGACTGGGGTATACCAATCCATTTTATGGTTCATATGGTCATGGTAGAAATATGATAAAAGTAAAATTAATTTTACATCCCCTTTGATGTTAAACTATGTGGATCCATGACATCAATATTCATTCTTGTTCACTGGCCAGTGTCCTTCCCCATGATGTTAAAAATAATAGGATTTTTATAACTATGTGTGGCTTTATTCCTTCCATAGTAGGATACATAGTGACACACATATCATTAGTCTAGCGTCTAGCCACAATACTTCCTCCTCACATCATGGAACTTCACGTAATTAACACATGACATTAAAATGCATGGTGCCTCGAGAATGATGTATGGATTCATTTTCATTTCAATGAGTTACATAGTGACTCCAATTCCCTATTCCCTAATCATAGACATGGATAAATTAAAAATAAAAACATCACCCTCTTCTATATTCAAATGTGGATAAATTTAGGAGATCTCATGTTTTAGTTCCACATTAAGGATATGTCATTGAAATAGAAATTACACTCCATGTGTATGATTTATATCAATATAGGGAATTTTATACTCCATAGAAAATCATATAATGAATATTTCCCACATACCTAGACACATCCATTCTATTCTTCATACTCTCTTCCCTGATCAATGTCAAATAATCAAAGTATCCCTATAACTATTGGAAATTAAGGGGCAGTTTCATGAGGATACTTTTGTTTGACTATGCAAAATATTCCTCATTTGGATCTATATTAGACTCTCATAATAAGGGGATGTTAGTCGAAGGAAAAATAATCCCTATGAATGGATTTACCTATCTTAGTATGCCTTAATGGCTTCCATTCCCTATTTCATCTTTAATGATCCAAGAATCCCCAAGATCATGGTTTACAGTTACCCCCCACCCCAGCACATATGGGTTATGTCAAATCATCTCAGCATGATCAAAATCTCATTACACATGGTTTATTTGAAAAATAGAATTGTCAGTATGACCTGAAACTGAAGGACCTCATATTTTTTAGTGCACTACATTAATGTATACTATGGATTTTATAGTCACATGAAACTAATGTTCATTATGTTAAGAACTATGTGTCACTATATTTTTACAATTTTAAGGTACATTGTGACACATTAATGTTCATATTTTGGTCTATCCATAGTAAAAAAACAAATTCACATTCCCTCTCCAATGGTTATAGTTTCATGGGGACACATCAAAGTTTTACATTTCTTGTGATTCTTTATATCAAAGGATACATACTAATGCACAAACCTCATATCACGGGTCCAGTGATGATGTCAAAATGTCCCCTCTTTTTTGTGTAAGGGTCATACTTGTACAAATATTTTATAGACATGAAAATAAAATTCCACTCCTATTTCAGTGTATGGGGTAGATCTGTATAGGAGACTCCAATAAGAGCCTCGCCCCATTTGGGATCTTGTATGAAAAAGAAAAAAAATGTCCCTTTCCTTGTGCAAGAGTCCATTGGAATTGGGAGCCTTCCTTGGACTACATATGGATTTATTCTCATTTAAAAAATATACATAGTAAAATATGAATTCCATGTCTCATACTCATCCATATAAAATATATATTTTCTACATATTGTTTAGTCCAACCTAAGGGGAATTTTATCTTCAATTTTTAGGTAATGTTATCTTGGAATTCCCATTTAATGATCATGAACACTCCTTTTGAAAACAATACTCTAGTTCTAGAAAGGTAAAAACCAGCAAAAACCTATATTTCCTTTGTAAATGGAAGTTTTGTGTCTTGAAGACACCTTTTTTTTAATATGAATAATATGCCCCAGTTGGATCTACAATAGTTTCCCAAAAACGACATGTGATCCAGAGGATAATTATTCCTAAGAGAGTTATTTTCTACAATTATATTCCCCAAATAGAATTTATGTTCCACAACAATCCTTGTATTCAAAATCACACATATTAAAATTTATAACCTCCACCCCCATGCCAAATTATGATAGAACATTCATTTGAATAATATAGTAAAAGAGACAAATCGTTTAACCCTTGATCAAATAGAAGTATCCTTAAGTCATAAACCCCAAACATGCTAGCCAAATTACATTAAAATACACTATCCAAGTCTTAGTTTCATGACCTTAAATACAAAATTAATCAACCTTCCATTACACTATAAAAGTATATGCAAGAGTGATTTATCATTCCTGGAAAAAGTTGATACAAACTCCGTAATAATTTTCAAAAATAATTCAGTTAATAATCAACCCTTGATGGTATTTATAAACCAAATGTTTCAAAATATTTTTATAGACTTGGGAAAAGGAGGGTTAGTGTCTTATGGACACCTTTGTTTTAATTTTCATAATATTCCACGATTTTCTTTAAATAAATTTCCCACAAAATGTTTCTTATGAACAAAATGAAAATTATTCCTCCAGGGAGGCTTCTTATAAATTCGTACTTCCTAGAAACATCATGTTAGAAACCATTAATTTTTTTACACCTCATGTAAATTCACTACATAATATTTGAAATTTAGATATCATAAAACAAGGTTCATGAAAAATACTTCATTCAGGTTTTAATAATATTGGGCCATTCTCATCCAATAAGCTATATTAGGGCCCTCATCCCAAAATTCATGGTCAAAGTTGTTCGACCTAAAAGATCAGTGAAATTAGACCAGCTTCCACAACTATAAAATTCACAAAAATTGAAAAAACACACTATGTTGAAAACATTCAAATGGAACCCTCGTTACTAGTTGAGTATCAAATCCCTAGACTAACACTACACATGGCTTAAGAAAAAATTGAGTAATTAATATAAATGACGAAAAAATAAGTGTAAATATTTTAAGGTAAAAACTCATGAGGGGATACATAATAATATTTCATGGGAAACCTTTTATTCCCACACCATAGTGTACTTTTGAAATAATAATGGATATAACATAAAATACACAATATTCATTGGGTTATTCAGGTAACCCTAGTAATAATTAAAAAAATTCTCGATGAGTCCCTCTTATCATGAGAAAAATTTGATCATTATATGATCTTTTAAATTCAATTAGGATAGATGGTAGTTGAAATTTATATGTAGTGATAAAAAAATTTATTTTATCTGATCATTTTTCATTCAAAACACATTGAAAATTTTGATTTTTGTATAATTTAGTTAAATATAGACTCTATGTTATAAGAAAATCAAGTATTCATTTATTTAAATTAATTATGGTGAAGGACAGTACACAACCTATAGTCTCTCCCAAATGCTACTAAAAATAAAGAGCATAAAACAACCTAAATGGTTACAATGACGCTCATATTTCTCTCATTATAAATTTGAAAAAAATCTAACATAGGCCATTAATGGTCTATTGTGAAGAATTCTATTTCTCTAAATAGGATTTTATATTGGATGAATTTTTTATAATAAGGGACATAAGGTATCTACCATTCTACATTATGGATTCAAATTTGGAAATAATTGATGACAACTACACCTTTATCTTGTATAAATGAGCCTTGTAATCCCATATAACTTCGGTTTATGAAACTATTTGGTTATAAAATATTCTTTATTAGGTAACCAAGTGGTGTCTCTCAAAAATAATATAACATAAATATTAATACTGATAATAGAAATCCTAAAATTCAGTAATATATGCTTCATGAGTGGCTAGGTCTTCTTGATCAATGACTATATGGCTGAGAATTATATGAAGGCAATGATAGTTGTTGGGAAAAAATCCATCAAGGTAACTTTGCAGCATTTTTGGGTTGATTGTGTTTGTTGACAAAGCAGGTTTCCATGGAGAATTGTCGAGTTCCCGAGAAGTTGTTGACATTCCATGTTGACAAAGAACTTTGACAAAGGAAAGGACGATCTGGAGGCGGTACAAAAGAGCAGTACAAGGTGGCGCCGTTTTCCAGTGTTTGCCAAATTTTTGGGCCTGAAAATCGCCAATGGAAAATGGAGTGATATGTTGTTGGCGAAGGTTGATGAGAGAGAAATGAAGGAGGTGTGCAGAAAAATCAAGCGTGGCGCGCAAAACTAGCAGGTTGCGCGAAATCTTGAAGTGTGGCGCGCAAAACAGCGGGTTGCGCGAAATTGTATTTCGCGCAAAAGATGTTTCAAGGCCGAAAGCTTGAAAATCGGTAAAGGCATGAGGTGCGCGAAATTTTGGAGGCGTGCGCGGAAAATTGAAGTGGCGCGCGAAATAGCGGATGAAGTATTTCGCGCAAGAGGTGTTACGAGGTCCGAAGCTCGTAAAATGGCAAAGGCATGAGGTGCGCGAAATTATGGAGCAGTGCGCGGAAAATGTTTGTGCGCGGAAGATCAAAGCGGATTACGCGCTCAAGGAGGGCTTTTCGCGCGGGGTCGATTTTGCCTATAAATATGAAGTGACCCTCCTCCATTCAAAAGAGTTCAAGACATAGAAAATACCCGAGCTCTGGTGCGCGAAATTGAAGTTTGAAAGGGTGTTGCGCGTAAACTTAAAGTTTGCGCGTAAAGTCAGATTGCGCGAAAAGCAAAGGCTGCGCAGAAAGTTTGAGTTGGCGCGTAAAAGGAAGGTTGCGCGAAAAGTGGATTTCGCGCAAAGGCAGTGAATTGCGCGCAAGGAAGTTTCCTGGCTGCGCGTAAAATTTGGAGGTTGCGCGAAAAAGGAATTTCGCGCAAAGCATAGAAATTGCGCGCAAGACACCGTAAGGGTTGCGCGTAAAACCTGAGGTTGCCCGGTACATCCGGTGCAAAGTGAGATTCATCTGCGGGTGAAAGTTGGACTTCAATAGAGCATCTACATACAGAGAAAGATGCATTCATTAATGGAAATGAAGAGACCTACAGGTCTATAAACTGTGAGTGAATCCCTTCTAGAGCAGTGAGCTTAGGAAGAGGAAAAGGTGATCCTCTCCACCGGCAGTGAGCCAGAGAGAGAGAAACAGGGAGTGACCCTTGGGAAAGCAGTGAGCTGACCCTAAACCTTGTATAGGCAGTGAGCCTGGGCATAGAAGTGATCTAGCCCGAACATTGTAATCCACAGCTAGTGAAGACTAGTGGAATTTGGTACGAACCGGCAACTTGTCGGCGTATGCTCCTTGGACGTAGCCCTTAGCGGTGAACCAAGTAAAAATCTCTGTGTCTGCCTGCTTACTTTCCTGCATTGCATTCAAAGCATCATCATCAGGTAAAGGAGACAAGTGATCATAGTAACCAAACAAGTTCAAACAAAGTGACCCTTGTAACAAAGAGGTCAAGATCCAGTGGGGCATGAAGAACTTGAAAAAGAATATCCATACCCTGATTCACCCCCCCTCTCAGGGTATATAGGCCCCTATTGGCCCTAACAATTGGTATCAGAGGGATAGGTTGCTTTTATCAGATTTGTTTGCTTCGACATAGTGTAGTCGATCTGTGTGCTTGAAGATACATTTTTCTATTATCTCTCAATCTGCCATGGGAAAAGGAAAAGCATCAAAGAAGAATCAGAAGTCAGGTAAATTCCCTCAGTGTGGAAGTGTTTTCGGAAAAAGTGTGATTCAACTAAAAGAATCAAACAGCTTACTGAAGGAAGGTCTGGATGAATCTGATAGGGAAAAGATTGATTCACTCAATCATGATGTTGGAATGAGTGAAGTACATGAGCATCAGAGTGATGCTGAAACAGAAGAAGAAATTGAAGGAAGAATAGACATGCGAGCTGAGTTGGAGGCTGCTCTTGAGGAGATAGATGTTTGGAGAGCAAAAACAAAGAAATCCAACAAAGTTGTTCATGATGCCAAACTCTACATGCAGCAGCAGGAAGAAGAGAAGTCTGAGTTGATGGAAGAAATTGAGAAACTCAAGTTATCAACACGAGAGAACTCAGAATCGGTTAGTGAGTATAAGATTAAGATTGAAGAACAGAAAAGGGAGATCGATGGCTTGAACAGAAAAGTGAAAGATCAATTCAAAAGCATCGAAGAACCTGATATTACAATTGACGTTGGAAACACCGAAGAAGTCAAATCTAAAGATATTCGGATCAAAGTATTGGAGATTGAGGTCAACACGCTAAGAGGCTTAAATCAAAGGCTTATTGACATAGTTTCTGACCTAACAGAGAAGAATGATTCTCATGCCAATGAACTACAAAAGATGGCTAAAATGAAAGGAAAACAAAAGGCTGATGATTATGAAAAGAATCAAAAGTCAGATGAAGTACAAAATCTGAAAGCTAGAAATGATGATCTAGCATCACAGTTGTCTGAAGAAGTTCAGAAGAATCGAAGCCTACAACAAGAGAATGAATCTGTCTCTAAATCTGTTTCTGAGGAAAAATTAAAAGTAGTGAAGAAAAGTGCAATGGTGGAAAAGCTCACACAGGAACTAGAAGATGAGTTGAGTAGCAGGAAGCTTCTCAAGAAAGAACTGGATGTACAACTTGAATCAAGGGAGATGAAGATTAAAAATTTGGAAGAGGATCTAGAATCAGTAAAGAAGGATGTGGAGAAATCCAATGCTAAAGGAATGCCAAAAATGAAGGATGCCTTACACTTGCTATTTGATCATCCTTCGACAAGTGATGATAAAATGAAGAATAGGTATGCTCTTTCTGAAGAGAAACAACAGAATATCTTTTCAGCTCAAAGACCAGCATGTTTCGGAAAAGCTGGTATTGGATTTGATGAATCCCCTCCTGTGCATGACAGAAAGAGATCCTTGAATAGTTCTAGAAATGGAAAAGATCATGCAGGTGCTGGAGATAGGCCTAAAAGGGCAATTACAAAAATAAGTGATGACATGTGCTATTTCTGCGGGATTCACGGCCACACATCAAGCTTCTGTTTAGAGGCTCATGAATACATATCAGGCTGTGAAAATAGAAACTTTGCTGAATCCCAGAATAAGAAGAAGCATACGGAGAAATCAGACAGTAGAGTCTCTCAATGGAAAGCATTTATAAAATGCTATTACTGTGGAAGAATGGGGCACACCATGAGTATGTGTCAGGAAGCTCAAGAGATCGATGCCAGAAGAAGAAAACAAGTTACATCAACATCTCAACAGAGAAGTGATGAAATGAGGTATGGCTTTAATAGAAAATGTTTCATATGTTCTGATCATGGGAATTTGGCCAGACAGTGCAGCAAGAAGAAAGCAGGGAAGGAAAAAGACCCGAGAAAGAGACTACCAACTCCAGTGGTACATAATGAGAAATTACACACTGGGAGACAAAGTGGTAAGTTTAAAAATAGGCTTAGAGCCTCAGGGGAATCACATGGAGATGAACGAAAGGTGTATCAGTCGCCTCCTCTGTCGTACTCACAACCACTCTCAAGGAGAGAATGTGAACAAACCTGGAAGATTAATGGGATATCTACTCCAGCTGTGATAAAGAAGAATGAACGTTCAATGGAGGAATCATCACCAGTGAAAAAGAGTGTGGTGACTCAGACATCTGATAAAAGAAAAACGAATAAAGAATGTGTTGAAAAATTTGCATGTCGTGTTCCACAGAGAAAAGTGGAGGAAGGTGCAAGATCCTTGCAATGGTGGAAGAAGCAGGGGAAGATGGCATGTAGAGAGGTTCCTACCCTAAGAAGGAATCAAGGGAAATGGAATTTCGGTGGAACATCAAAGACAGAAATGTGTACCAGTGGGTTTAAACCCCAAATGGTGAAAAAGGCCGAGCCTACCAAATCTACATATCAGAAAAAGGCTCAGAATGTAGGCAATGAATGCCTAGTCATATGGCCAGAACAGTTGAAGTTGGCTAGGCAGTTGGAGGAAGCAAGAAAGGAGTGTGATGCCCTCCAAGAAAGAATCAAAGGGTTGACCCATCAGGATCAACCACAATCCTCATCTTGAGGAGTCCAGAAGAAATACCCCTCTCCCTATGTATATAAATGCTATTAACTGATGATTCTTGTGTTTCAGGTTTTAGGGAGATACAATCCAAGGGGAAGTGGCATCTAAGGATGCGAAGTGGAGAAATGATATGCTCTAGAGTTTCAATTGATTCAAATCAGATACTGGAGTTGAAGAAGAAGGAGAGCAACAGAGCACAATAGGAAGTGATTGTGTTATTAACTTTATCTCTTGTTTCCTACACCGAGTTTCAACTCCGTAGGCTTAGAGATTTTGTTAGTTGCTCAAATCTGATTGGAAGATGAGAACGAATGATGTAGGAGGAAAATACGTGTTATGGGTCTAAACTGTTGGGCCTAACCCCAGGAAGTGTTGCATAACATAGGGGGAGCATTCAACAACAAAATCAGATGCCAGATCCATCAAGGAAATAATTGGATGACCCAGCTCAAGAGTTGTCTATCGAGAGAAGACATACTATGAGAGAAGCAGCAGTGATCAAGCATTTCATGCTTATTTATTTTGATCTAACATTGTGGTATCAGCTGACTGTTTTTCAGGATACCAAGAAGCTGTGAAAAGTAGCTGAAAGAAATGAAGCCACTGAAAAATGAGTCAGTGAACAATTTCCTGACGAAAGTGTTGAGGAAGAAAGCAACACAGGGGGAGAAGAAGTGGCTGAGGGTGACTCAGAATAAGATACTGATGATGAGTACAAGGATGTAAAATCCTTATCTGCACAAAATACAAAGAATCGAGCTGAAATTGACAGGCAGACTATCATCAGTGATCAGTGAGATCCAGTTCAGACAAAGAGAATGAAATCACTACAGCAGACATCATTACTATCTCAGGTTGAGTCAAAATGCTTTGCTGATGCAGCTGAAGATGAAAACTGGGATCATGCCATGAATGAAGAGATAGTTCAGAATTGAGAAGAATCAGACATGGGAAATTATTTCGAGGCCAGATGATAAAAACGTCATCAGGACAAAATGGGTCTATTTAGACAAGATGAACGAAGATGGAACAATGATTCGAAACAAAGCACGACTGGTGTGCAAAGCATACACCCCAAGAGAATGGTACTGAAGGCTATATCATTATTTGAAGAAGATTGGTTTTCAGTGTGGGGGATTTGATTACAATCTTTATTTCAACAACAATAGTAATCAAAGGATGGTGAGGCTGGTCAAGGAAGAAGACATAACATTTGGAAGATCAGATGAAGCATAGTTACACAAGGCAGGAATAGAACATTCATTTCTGAATCCGAGTATGCCAAGGATGCTTTGGAATGATTTGGAATGAAAAATTACAAGGAGATGAAGACTCCGGTTTCTACCCGGATGAAATCATCAAAAGATGACAGTGGTAGGGCAGTTAATATCACAGAATACAGGAAAATCATTGGAAGTCTGTTGTACTTAACCGCAACAAGGCCTGATATTGTTTTCGCCACATGCCAAGCAGTGAGATATCAGGGTAATCCCAAGGAAAGTCGCATGCTTGTAGTGAAAAGAATACTTCGGTATATCAAGGGCACAGTGGACTTCGGCTTGACCTACAACGACAAATCTCAGACAGAGTTATTGGGGTACACTGATGCAGACTGGGCCGGTTCAGCGGATGATAGAAAATCAACGTCCGGTGGTGCATTCTATCTTGGTGGATTGTGTATTTCTTGGCTAAGCAAGAAGCAAGATTGCATTTCATTAAGCACCGCATAAGCTGAGTATATTGCGGCCACTCAAGCCTGCACACAGTTATTGTGGATGAAGCAGCAGCTTGAAGATATGGGAGTTGAAGTGAAGTCTCCGATCGAAATCCAGTGTGACAACTCAAGTGCTATAAATCTTAGCAAAAATCCCGTCCATCATTCAAGGACAAAGCACATTGAGATTAAGTATCATTTTATCAAGGAGAAGGTTGAGCAGGGAATCGTGAAGTTGGAGTATGTGCCTACAGAGCTACAGGTTGCAGACATTCTGACAAAGGCCATACCCAAGGAAGCTTTTGAGAGGCATCGACTGGCTCTGGGAGTTCAGTTGATTCCCCGCACTTGAAATAGTGTGGATGTGGGACCCAACCCCCCCCCCCCCCCTCTCCCCGAGGTATGATGTGTTTTTCCCTAATGTGCTGATATGTGTTCTCTACTATGCTACAGACTACAAAGGCGTGACCTTTGGGTTCGTTGACAAAGGGGGAGAAAAGTGCTTGAAATGTGCTTGACAAAGGGGGAGAAAAGTGTTTGTTCAAGGGAGAAAATAGTGCGGAGATTTGATAAATCATAATTGATACGGGGAGAAGCTGACAGGTGGAGCAGCCAGAAAGGGGGAGCAATGAGAAAGGGGAGTGTATGAAATCTGACGATGCTAGAAGTGATCGATCAAATCATAGAAATCACGACAGCTGAGGATCGTGATAAAAGAAGAACAGTGATGTTGGAATGGTGTGAGACGGTGTCCAGCTATCAACAATTGGTATCAACTTAAGAATTCACCAATTGGTATCAGTGTGGTTCAACAACTGGTTTTATTTTAAGAATTGGTATCAGGGTCTGACATGAAGTGATTCATTGATGAACTTTTCATACTACTCTTGTTTCTCACGCCGAGCATTGCTCATGTGGGCTTAGAGTAAATGTTAAGTGAATCCTTGAACGCTATCATAATCGCAAGAGGCGAATGGTGGTAGCAGCTGGAAGAAGACTCAGTGAGGTATCAAAGTGTAGAAAATATTTCTGAGCAGAGTTGTGAAGAGTTGTCAACAAACCCAAAGGGGGAGATTGTTGGGCAAAAATCCCTCAAGGTAACTTTGTAGCATTTTTGGGTTGATTGTGTTTGTTGACAAAGCAGGTTTCCATGGAGAATTGTCGAGTTCCCGAGAAGTTGTTGACATTCCATGTTGACAAAGAACTTTGACAAAGGAAAGGACGATCTGGAGGCGGTACAAAAGAGCAGTACAAGGTGGCGCCGTTTTCCAGTGTTTGCCAAATTTTTGGGCCTGAAAATCGCCAATGGAAAATGGAGTGATATGTTGTTGGCGAAGGTTGAGGAGAGAGAAATGAAGGAGGTGTGCAGAAAAATCAAGCGTGGCGCGCAAAACTAGCAGGTTGCGCGAAATCTTGAAGTGTGGCGCGCAAAACAGCGGGTTGCGCGAAATTGTATTTCGCGCAAAAGATGTTTCAAGGCTGAAAGCTTGAAAATCGGTAAAGGCATGAGGTGCGCGAAATTTTGGAGGCGTGCGCGGAAAATTGAAGTGGCGCGCGAAATAGCGGATGAAGTATTTCGCGCAAGAGGTGTTACGAGGTCCGAAGCTCGTAAAATGGCAAAGGCATGAGGTGCGCGAAATTATGGAGCAGTGCGCGGAAAATGTTTGTGCGCGGAAGATCAAAGCGGATTACGCGCTCAAGGAGGGCTTTTCGCGCGGGGTCGATTTTGCCTATAAATATGAAGTGACCCTCCTCCATTCAAAAGAGTTCAAGACATAGAAAATACCCGAGCTCTGGTGCGCGAAATTGAAGTTTGAAAGGGTGTTGCGCGTAAACTTAAAGTTTGCGCGTAAAGTCAGATTGTGCGAAAAGCAAAGGCTGCGCAGAAAGTTTGAGTTGGCGCGTAAAAGGAAGGTTGCGCGAAAAGTGGATTTCGCGCAAAGGCAGTGAATTGCGCGCAAGGCAGTTTCCTGGCTGCGCGTAAAATTTGGAGGTTGCGCGAAAAAGGAATTTCGCGCAAAGCATAGAAATTGCGCGCAAGACACCGTAAGGGTTGCGCGTAAAACCTGAGGTTGCCCGGTACATCCGGTGCAAAGTGAGATTCATCTGCGGGTGAAAGTTGGACTTCAATAGAGCATCTACATACAGAGAAAGATGCATTCATTAATGGAAATGAAGAGACCTACAGGTCTATAAACTGTGAGTGAATCCCTTCTAGAGCAGTGAGCTTAGGAAGAGGAAAAGGTGATCCTCTCCACCGGCAGTGAGCCAGAGAGAGAGAAACAGGGAGTGACCCTTGGGAAAGCAGTGAGCTGACCCTAAACCTTGTATAGGCAGTGAGCCTGGGCATAGAAGTGATCTAGCCCGAACATTGTAATCCACAGCTAGTGAAGACTAGTGGAATTTGGTACGAACCGGCAACTTGTCGGCGTATGCTCCTTGGACGTAGCCCTTAGCGGTGAACCAAGTAAAAATCTCTGTGTCTGCCTGCTTACTTTCCTGCATTGCATTCAAAGCATCATCATCAGGTAAAGGAGACAAGTGATCATAGTAACCACACAAGTTCAAACAAAGTGACCCTTGTAACAAAGAGGTCAAGATCCAGTGGGGCATGAAGAACTTGAAAAAGAATATCCATACCCTGATTCACCCCCCCTCCCAGGGTATATAGGCCCCTATTGGCCCTAACAATAGTCAAATCCACCTGATCCAAAACAAATAAAAAAGTTATTTAAGGGTTTCCACCTCATAAGAAAACCCTGGTTTTGGGGTCTTCAGGATTATGGGGAAGATCAACTGCAAATAAAATCTCCACACATCCTGATGTTTTAAATAAGAATCGATTCCTCAATCTTGTTCCTTCACCACCACAAGTTTATAATATCGAATTTCAGTTATGTAAGATATGTTCTCCCTCAGTTGTGACATCAAAGTAGGGAAATAAACCATCTCTATAGGTGGTTAAATATTAAAGTAAAAACATATAGTGTTTTCCAAAATTTCAGGAATGGAAGTGTTTTTTTTTCTTGGACCTACCTCATTAGGATTTTTTACATCATCAATCATGATTTTTGGGTCTAAGTCACCCCCATAAAAACCAAACAGGTTGATGAACCTCCCTCTAAATTTATATGATGCTGAAAATAACATATTATTCCAAAAGGAGTGGGAATAAATAGTGTAATAGGTGAAAAATGATGTGTATTCATTGGTCTCTACACGCATTAGACTGAATCCCCTAGTACTCCATCTGGGTAGTAAGCTACCCACATTTAAGTATACTCTCGTGATAATTTATTTTAATTTCATGAGAGAGAAAAAATAATAATTATGGAATCCTCATGCATTATATAAACCATAATTGGTGAAGAATAAGTTGTTTAGATTCCCTTTATACATGGGTAGGGGTAAAAATGCATCTTTTGAAGGCATCCAAATTGCCAAGAAAACATATCTGTGGAGTAGTGTTTGTAGTTGGTTACCCTATCTACCTGAGCAGTTATGATTATTTCTTATAGAATGATAATTTTTGAATGATTTTATATTGACACCCTTATGTCATCCATCACTTCACCAGGTGGTGTGGGGTACGGAAAAAAATAGAATCAAGAATAATTACTCAATAGATTGACCACGCCATCATTACCGACATATTTTTGGCTAACTGACTAAATATTGAGAAGGGAAATATGAAAATCAGAATAAATAATTTTTGTGGTTTGTAGATACTCATAGAAATGAAAATGATTCACCAAACACCATGATTAAAAATGAAATGGCCTATTGAGGTGATGTTGTAATCATCCTTCCTGTGTTTTCCCTAGTAGTTCAAAAGAGAAAGGGGGGGTGAGAAAATACATGTTGATGGGATTTACCTAAAACAATGTGAAAACCAATCAACAAGTACAGAGTCAGACACCAGTATGAGAATCATGGGATTAGGAAATCCATCCACTCAGGAACATGTAATAGAAACTCTCAAGCCCAAATTCAGGAGATATATTAGGTTAGAGTCTATAAACCCATGTGGTGTATTTACATGCCATTATTGTATAATTGTACTAATTCATGATGCATTGTCACATTTGAATTGGAAAATTCATGAAATGGAGAACATTCGAACTTGTCCCATTAACTTCTAAGTGTTACATTTTCCAATCTTTAAATGGAATTAGTGAGCCTGTATGAGTGGTTATGAAGCAATTTATCTTCTCTTCTATGACCAGTAGATCTCTCATAAATATAGATACTTTATCAACATTATCCTAAGTATTATATAAACGAAGGAACCCATAATGCATATTACCAATTATTATTATTCTCTCTAATAGGAAAATATCCCAAAAATGGATCCATACTTCACCATGTGGTCAGTAGAAGGCATTGGTGCTCAAAAACTGGTGATTTAGAAGTTCGTGTAGTATCTCAGGGTGTGAAAAAAATTAAAAATTTAGATTCCCACACTCTGTAGTATAAATTGGGAATCGCAAACTATTCATGGAATTCTATGCATTTCTAGTTCACCTGTAATAACCAATACCATTTATCTATGAAACTACCTTCGTACCAAAGATCCCATTTGGAAATCAACCATCCACTAGGATTACCTCAATAGAGGATGAATGTGAGAGGATAATTATGCATTCTTTATTAAAAATTTGTATCTTGGTTGTGTTTATGAATTTTTTCCATATATATCCATTCAAAATATAGATGTCTCCTTGACCAAAACTAGACATGATTTTCCCCATAACAGAAATGTAATCTTGAGCATGCTCCTAAGACATCTCAGTTCAAGAAATAGGGATGTTTTGGTCAAATGATGGAAGGGGGGAACCATCTTGGATTATGAATATATAAAGTGGTAATCAGTTGTACATCCAATAAGATAAGAGTTATGGTGAATAGAGGTCCTTTATAAAAACCTTTGTAGGTGTAATGTATGATCGATGATCATCATCAAAATTAAAAACTATAGTCATTCTTATCCCAATAACAGTTGTATAAGTGTCAGTGAGAGTTATTGGTATCCCAAAAATGGATAATTGAAAACATTTGAGATTAATTAGAGGGGATACAAAGAAATATATCATAAAACATGAAACACTATGATACACACCTTGTAATTTAAATCAAAATAATACTTACAAAAACACGCACCAACGAATCACCATATAGCGAATGGACTGGCCCCTGAAGTAGTGGATATAATTTTTTTGGTATGTGGAAGAGTTTTTTCATGAAGAATATTTTAATTTTTTAGAAAATCAATAATTAACATTCTTGGCTAACACTTTTGGATTGTAGGTGAAATAAATCAATTCCTAGAAGATATGACTACAAAGGAGACAGTTCAATGAAGCAATATGCAATTGATAAAATATAAAGTGAATCCAACACATTGGGAAATTAGGTGAATGAGAAATGATATTGGCCCCCTATTTATAGGAGTTCTAACTCTTATAGGAGCACTTGCATATCAAAAACCTTTTTATAATTGAATTACTTTCAACATCAGAATCACCTCCTCTTTTTTTAATCGGTAACCATTCCAATGAGGGAATTTTGTGCTCCAAGAATTTTCATAAAAAAATTCACAAAATTCATCTATTTTGGTAATATTAGAAAATCATTCATATGGAGATTTTGGGTATGATTATTGAATGTGATGAACCAAAAAGAGCAGGTTGATTTCATGAACTATAAAGAACATCACAAAGAGTTTCTCCATGTAACATTCTACCACTTCACGAATCTTCCATGAACAATTTTTTTTTCAAGATGAAGTAAAGCTACTAATGCCATATATAGAAACAATTTATTTTGTGGGGATAGGTGTTGATATACTCCACTGTAAAATATCATCCTGAGGAATGAAAATAGTTCATAGGATGAGGTGGAACTCTAACTCATTGAAGACCAAATAATGTTATTTGTGTGGTCGAACGATATCTTCTTCCCCCACGAATGATTTTCCCAATGAATATGTTTTTCGAAGGCCTAAGAACCATCTATGGTATCCCTTAATAGAATCCCCATGCCCACCATTGATGAACATACATTCCAGTATCTGGTCCCTTTACACTTCTATAAATAGACACGTAAATGATAATTGATGGAATGAAGGAGACTACATCTAAAAAATGTAATGAAAATGAGTGATGATAGACTATAAAAATGTGATCCCTTTGACAATTCTTAGGGGGTAAAAAAACTCCACATAATAGTAAGGAAGAAATAATAATTCATCGTGAGGTATGGAAACCAAAAATCCCTTTTTCATACTAATCCAATGGGGTGAAAAACAAATGACCCATTCACAGATGAACGTCCCACATAACAAATCAAAATGTGGGTGAAACACTACCCCGGTTTCAAATGACTATAAAAGGGGAAAAATAACCCCACATAGAAAATCACTGCATGAGTGAAAAATGGTCCCATATAGAAAAACACTACAATGGAAGAACCCATGTTCATGTAGAACAACATTATATTGAAAATAAACTCATCCGCCTAAAAACATTCTACCTAGAGGATTTCCCATCCAATGTAAGAACATTATATATAGAATGGGAATCCTTGGGCCTTTTGCATCCCATCTACCATCATTATCTTCATTCTTATCATTGGTACCCATGTTGGAAACTTAACAAACTAGTCTAACAACATTAGGATAAATCCCCTTCCAAACCCACATAGCATTAATGGTTATGTCATTTAGAAACTCATTGTGACCCTTAGATTTTAAATAACCATTGTATGTGGATCCTCTTTGGTTACCCACACAATAGGGGGGGCTCGAAATTTATCAAGTTTATGTTTATAGGTTAATTAGTTTTGATACAATAGGGTGCTCACTTGAACCTCCCAATTCTGGGTGGGATGCGTAGGGATCTCACAATCCTATTCTTTTTTTTTTGGGAAGGAGATCCTCCACCTAAAACCAATCTTAGTGCATTCCTCGTGGAGTAATACCCTGTACATTCATTTAGAGGGTGACATTTTGGCTCGACATTGCCTTCTCCCATGACGTACCCTGACTGGTCACTGAATGTGACTATCTTTGATATCAAATCATTATATGAGATGGTCACACTCAAATACCTCCCCCTACACCTTTGGTCTTCATCATATCATCCATTAGCAGATAGTATAGATTGTGTGATATTTATATATATATTGATTCCTCTTTTTTCTCACATTGTGTATAACTTATGTGGGCTTAGAGGTTAGTGACAATCATGACATATTATTGATCCCAAACCATAATTTGGAATCTTATATATGTATAAGCCCCAAATCATATAGAAGTGTGTGGGTTTTTATTCCCAACTAAAAATGATACACATGATGACTCCAAGAGGTCTAAACCCATCATCCATGTTTATAATGACTTCCTCTAGACCATAGTCTCAGAAATAATGATGCCCCTACCTAATGTTAATATCTCCTCATGTATCAAATTATTAACTTCCTCACATAAACCACAATCATGCCCCCTTTTAATAGAAATCCTCCATAGTTTTAAGTTCCAACTTATACCGAACTATGTGAGATTTAATTCACTACTACCTGGGATACTTAGAAAACCACCCTATGGTCTAAACATATCACCCAAAATCACCCGAATATTCTCAATTCCATATCCACATAAGGGATATATTTTCTTGGGAGGCCGCATCTATTCCATGTCCATTAGGCCACCCCTGCATAAGTCCTACACCATATTTGACTAGACACCATTATCCTAAATGTCCTTTTCACATGACATTTAACATAATGGTTGGATTATTATCACTAATTCAAAAATGGTTATGTGTTTTTTTATGTGGAAAAAAATTATGTTGTTTGTGATTCCTATAATGATGATAAATAGGTATCACCTATTGTGGGTATGATCCCAACATCAAAACAACTCTTGTCTACCCAGGATGATGGTCAACACTAGTTCTCTACACAACATGTATTAATACCAACATAATCGGATAAATGTTCATAGAATCTATGATCCTTATATAATAGGAAACCATTATTGGAGAGGCTTAGATACATATTGGTCCTTCCATCAATGGATAATCTTGAATATATATGTATGATTCCAAACACATGAACCATAAGAATGGTTGAATTCCTCAGGTTAATCTATGTTTGCATACTTGGGAAGGGACCTATGATACACTAATATATATTAAATCTTTTAGAGGGTCCTAAAATAAGAAATAGTTCCCACAAAAAGGGTGTGATGAGGAAAAATTCCCATTATCTTGTCCAATGATTGTTATTAAGTTCCATTTTCTATGTTACATAATGAAATCATGCCTTTGGTATTTATGTCCATGAATAATGGATGTGAAATCCATTGGGAATTTATGGGTCTATGAAAAAACCTATTGGAGTACCGGAAAAGATTTTGTACCCTATATCACTGAGTTCACACCATTTAACCCTGTGAAATTATTCCACATGGGAATAAATGGTTCTTCATGGGAAAAATGGTAAACCTGACATAGAAGACTTAACTATGGAGTATATTTCAAATAATAAAGAGGATAGACCATATAATCCACATCAGACCATTTTATTCCTCACCTAAAACCACCTTATCCAAATATAGTAATTACCAATTATTTTTTCATCGTGATTTTTGTTGAATTATGTACAATCTCTTACAAAACAAACCAATAAAATTCATGTTGCATATATTCACTCAGTGTCCAACTTTTCATTAATATATAACATTTAAAATGATACAAATTTTATTTTCATGAGAAATCATTATTATCTTCCTCATGACATAGTTGTTATCATCAATCATCATTAAAAACCATGATAAGCATATAAATGCATGACATAAGAAAAAAAATCTTGATAATTAATATAATAATCAAATATGGAAGCATGTTAGTATATTTCAAAACCATGAAATCATAAAAGTTTGTTTTCCATTAATATAATATACATTGATATCAAATAATAATTTACAAACAGATTAAATCCTCCTTAAAGATAAATGTTTCTTATAAACAATTATTATAATAAAAATAATTTTAAAAAATATTCAATATATTTCCTTATAAAACATGAGGATACATGGACAATATTTTCCAAAAAAAATATACTATTTTACCCTAAAAGGGCATAATAATTCCATTGAAACATATGGCCATTAGTTTACCATGTTAAATCAAAATATTTTCGAGAAAACCAATCATAAATAGTAGAAAAATAAAATAGGTTCCTTTAAATATCATATTTTGATATCCTTATAGTGGGACCATATAAGGGTAATAACTTGTATGGTTAATATCAAATATAATTCTCTATATAACATATTCAATAGTCAATGCATTGGAGAGTGATATCAATCCCATATTTCATCATTTTTTATTTGGATCAACTATTATTCATAAAAATGTACAAATAACCTAAAATTCAAGATAAATATAAAATATTTCATTTATATAATCAATCATATAATTAATATCTAGTCAATTTAATATATAAAATATTTTTATACATCGATATATCTTTTCCATTAATTAAAATTTTGAAAAATTCATATTCACAAAACAATGAGAAGTATTTTTTTTATTGATAAAAACATATATTTTTATGAGGGAATCAATAAAAAAATATCAATGATGGTGGGAAAACTTTTAGACATCATATACATTAAATTGAAACATTCTATTTTTCATTTTTCAAAAAAGGTTCTTATAGAATATATAAAAAGATTCATTTTTTAATCCTCTCATAGAAAGTAAAAAGATACAAAAAACATTATTTATAAAAAATGTATGAACAAATAAATACTTTCATTAAATAATTTTAAAAATATTAACATGAATGAATTTTAAAAAAAAATCATTAAAACATTTAATATGGGGATTTAATGTATTGTGTCACATACAACATGTCTGACTTTTCCCATACATTCTGTATCTTCCATAGAAATAATCATATGATACATATTTAAGATTTTATGAATGTTTTATATTTATTACATTATAATTAATCCATTTTCTCATGTATGACCATTTCTTATTTAGCTACATGTTTTTTTATGTTTACATTGGACTTTTTGAGGGAGTTTTATTTTAAAATAAAAAAATAGCCTTAGTAGGATGAACATATTGAATGAAGTAATTTTTAATTAACGTCTATAATAATAATAATAGTGTCCTAAGAATAACTTTCATAAAAAAATAATCTTTTAAAATCATCAAGGAATGATGGTTATGACAAAATGGATTATTTTACAATCATTAAGACCGTAGGGCATAAGAAACATTAAAATCATTCAATGAAAACGAGGGAAAGAAGGTAAGTATTGTTATATTA
This sequence comes from Viscum album, assembly GCA_963277665.1. Taxonomy (NCBI): domain Eukaryota; kingdom Viridiplantae; phylum Streptophyta; class Magnoliopsida; order Santalales; family Viscaceae; genus Viscum; species Viscum album. The sequence goes on along the minus strand of OY728129.1, from coordinate 604,999,464 downwards.
TTCTATAATAATTATTATATTATAAATATAATATTATATATTTAAATACTGTTATATATACCAACTATGTGATATGATAGTGATGAATTAATCACATTACATTTTGAAGGTGGTAATCAACACGTATGTACGAATGAATTTTACAATATTCAATGGTTTTAATGGTAACAAAATTAGTTTACATATTATGTTACATAAATGAAAATTATTTAATTAATTTCATATGTTTAAATGATATCCATCGTTATAAACATCCATTATAGGCAGTGATAGAAAACTAATTACATTATTTCACATGGTGATAGTCCAACATTCACTTGAAAAATGTTTTCATTTCATATTTAATGGAATGTGATATGGATATATGTAATTAGGTAAAAATAATGTAATTAATGTATAAAATTTTATAATTTCATTTAATCAAAATTTGTAGAATACATTTGAAGGTGGTAGTTGGAAAAATAAAGCTAAAACATATTATTTAAAGAAATAACTCAACTTTGAACAACCCCATTCTCTTTATAATATTATCCCTATATAGATTACATTATTCAAGATTTAAATTTTTTTTATAAATTAATAGGTATGATATGAATGTATTTGGGTTGGTATTTTCATTACAAAGATGATATTGATGTGTTGAGAAAGGAGAAGATGGGGTCTACTTTAATAAGTGGCGGAGAGGATAAACATGGAATGTTTTGATTGACTAATATAAATTAATTTCTTATTCATTTAAAATATCTCCAAAAGTATAATTTCAATGATCATAAGATATGTTTTGAAATATGGCAATAAAACAGGATATTTTAAATTTTATACATAATGTTTATAACATATCTTGACCTGACACTCACTCACATGGACAAATCAGGTTTGTTACGAGACCTCAAGCCAGCCTCACCATATTCTAGAGGGTAATATTCACATTTAGATACATATCATCCTATAATTACAAGTTTTATTATTATTATTATTATATTATATGGTTCTTCTATTACTTCCTACTTGTATGATATATGGTTTACGCAATTGTGATTACTATATTTTTAAATTATTGTGGGTTATTTATAATTTATTTATATATATACTAGGAAGTATTTCCTACCAAAAATATTCACCACACACCCACATTGAGTCTGGAGACTACAGTATATTGGGATGCATGCTTGAGGTTTTGTAACCAACCTGATATGGCCATGTGGGAGAGTTCCATCTTGGAGGATGTTACAATTTTCCTATTATCGAATTAGTTTATCCCAAATAAAATTGTTTTAGAAGTAAATATGGTAACTTAGTTTATATATTATTACTATTAATTTGACTAAAAATTGTGCGAATATTATTATATAACAATAATAAGTTTATTTAAATTATGTAATCAATTTTTTAATTAAATGACAAACAATTTAAAAATAAAAAAATAAGATGAAGAGTTATTTCCATTCTAATACATTTTCTTATGTATAAAAATATTTTATATAATAATCAACCATAAATGTGATTCCAATGAAATTATTATAATTATTAATAATTTAAATAGACTAATTTTACATTAAAACCATTTTATAACCTAGTGGAACCTAGTATTTTTATGAGACAAAAATGACATGTTTGAAAAAAATCATTTTTTTTCATTTTAAATTTAAAAAATGAAACATTTCAAAAAATCAAAAAAAATCAACATAATCTAAATTTGAATTGATATATAAATAAATGAAGCTCATTTTTAAAAATTAAATTTCAAAAATTTGGGAATTAATATTTTAATTAAAACCATATAATACAAATAAACAAGTTTACTATAAAGACAACTATTTCTTTTTGTATTGTAAAATTAAATGATATGCTTATATTCAATATAACTATATAAAACAAATTAATAAATACAAATAAGAAATTAATTTAATTTAATATTTTTGTTATATGGTTTGATAAAAATCAATTAGGACATTAATATTACATAAAAATTATATGTTACTTTTTGGACACTTCTTTATTAGTATAGATTTATCCCACAATTTAAAACCATTAATATAAAACATCTATAATTTTTCATGAAAATTCACTATAATTTTAATAATAACTTCATCATTTTTCATTCAAATCCTTAAACCCTGTGATTTTCTTTTGAAAAAATGGAATGAGAAAAAAAAATAACATCAATGGAAATATAATAATAATTAAAGATACTCGTTGGACTATTTTAAAACCATGAGATAATACAACAATGTTTTCCATTATCATAACAAACATTGTGCTCCAATAATAAATTACTTGAAAATGAAAATTTTTCATTGAAAAAATTATTCATCAAACACTTTATAAAGAATCATAATAGATAACTAATTATCATGAGCTTATATTATAAAACATTGTAATCCTTAAAAAATCTTTAAAATATCACTTTTTAATCTAAGTAGGGGTAATCCTTCCTTTAAAAAAATTCTTAGCATAACATTTGGAATAGAAAAATTTACATGATATTAAATACTTAAAATTCAATAACATATGGAATGATGGTTTAACTTTGATTAATAAATGGAATCTTATAATGGATTCCAAAAATATGATGTCTCTTATGGTTATTGGAAATCTTGTTGATTCCATAAATATCAAAAATTAGAAACTTATATTTTACATTAATCAAAACAATTCATAAGGAATATTGAAATATATGATTTTTATAACATTTACATTAATTTTAAATGAGATAAAATATGGAAAGGGTAGAAAAATATTTTGAAAATAAATAAATAAATCATTAAAAATGTGTTTTTATGGATGTGTGTTTCTTAAATTGAGTCTAATTTTTCATGTTATTTCATTATATTCTAAAATATTAACCTAATATTAATTATTTAATTTCATAAGAATCATTTTATTATTAATTACATCATCATTATCAATTTTATATAATTTTTGAATGTATTTAATTAAGTTGGTTATGAAATTATGTTTATGTTGGATGTTTTCAATACATTTGGTTCATAATCCAAAAAATGAATAAGATAAACATGGTAAAAGTGGCCATTATTCAATCATATCCAAATTATTAATCATGAATAATAATTTTTATACATTAATTATACATATTATATAAAACTTTATATATAATAATTAAAAATAAATTACATTATAACCTTGTAGATTGTATGTTATATGTATTCATGGGTAACATTGCCTATTTTTTATAAATAATATGAGATGAATTTATGTATCACTTTATACATCAAAAACTATTATTATATCATATAACAGAAATGAACATTATGAAAAAACTTATCTATATCATCCAAGTGAGGTTGTATTTAAAAAATCATATTGTTTTATAGATGTAGTAATCAACTTGTACGAATGAATGATGTTATAAGTTTTCATTAAAATGTTATAAAATTGATAATATCATATGTTTCTAGAAATATAATTATGTCATTAATGTCATATATATTATAATATTTCAACTTAATTCATCATTTCTACAAACTATTGGAGTTCTTAACATTGAATTATGAAACATTTCATGAGGCAGTAGTCTGCAAGTAAACATGAGCAATGTTTGAATTTTTTTAGAAGGTTATGTATATGAAAAAGGTTTATACGATAACAATAATGACATTTCATTATATGGTAGATACTAATTTTATTATTCTAGACTGGATAGAGAATATTTTAGAGTGTTGAAAAAAAATAAATGATTGATTATGATCAATGTATTCGATAACATTCATAATATGAATAATTGAGCATTATTATAATATTGATTTAGAGTAATATATTAACATTCAAATGTTTCAATTATGACCATGTTGTTAAATTTTCCGGTATAATTGTTGTGACCATATTAAAAAAAATATAGTGGAATGTATTATGAATGATATATTGATTAATTTTTGGAATATCTACTATATATATGTATATTTTTACAGATAGCTATTAGGTATATTTGAAAAAAATTCATCAAAATTAAATTATAATTTTTTTTGGAAAATTTGATATTTTCAATAAAATTGTTAAAATGCATTAAATGTTTTTAATATTAATTTATTAATTTTTTTCATTATTTATAATTTATTTGAATAAAATATATAAATTATATATTTAATTGTATAATTTATCAATAAAATAATTATTTTTATGTGGGAATGAATTAGGAAATATACATTTTATACATCATAATAGTATTTTCTTGAAGAATGGTATCCTTATGAAGTAGAGTCCCCAAACTAATTTAAAATAAGATAATATCCTAATTATTAGAGGAATATAGATTATATTATACATAATTTTTATTAAAAAAGTTTATTAGACAAGATAATAACTATATTGAAGGAGAAAAGTGGTTATTATACCATATAATACATTGTCTGAAGACCATGACTCATAGATCCACCATGGCCGTATGGTCCGCCTGACTAGCCAGGTTCGATCCAGGTGATTAAACCCATATTCTTACATCATATTCATTATATACATATGACCTGAACCCCATAACCATCGCCAAGGCCAGATAAATTAATACTTGTATCCATTCTCATCATCAAGGCCCTCACAATCAACCTATTAAATTTTATTTGAATTTTATTTCATGCTTGATTCTAATAATAGTTTTAATCTTGTTTTAAAATTGTTAATTTTAAAAAGATTCTTTTTGAAATTATTATTTTGAAATTTCTTTTAGATTAAATGGTTGTATTTTTCTAAAATTAATTTTTTTTATAATGAATAATGAAAAGATGATTTTTATTGATACATATATCATCATGTTCAGAACATAGAAAGTAAAATGTTAAGTAAAAATGGTTTTAAATTTAAATTAGTTTCTATATTTTATTAAAAATCCAATCAAGTTCATTTGAATAAAAAAAATTCATGATTTTGGTATATAAACATTTTAAAAATTATAAGGTAGTTCTATTTAAAATAAGTATTCTGTTATGTTTTAATTTTTAATTTTAAAATAATTTCTATAACTTATTTTAATTGAATTTGATAAAATTTATTCCATATATTTAATTATAACTATTATAATTATATTAAAATATAAACATAGTTTTTTAAAATAATGAATATAGAAAATAGTAAAAAAACTTTCTCTAATATTATTGTTAAAACAGGTTTACTAGGGGATAATCTAAAGTGATAAATGATAAAATAACCTAAAAACAAATATAAATTTATTTTTGCTGAAATATTTCAACACTATCATATAAATTGATCTAAAAAGGTCCATTATAGAGCCATATTACATGATTACTAAATAAATATATATTATTCTTTTGATAACTACCTTATGTGTCCTCTCCCCCACAAAACAAATGGTCACACCCGCCTCACTCTTATCCGCACAAAAATATCCTTTCAGTTCATTCATGGAATTACAAATTCCAATACTATAATTTGTATAAACATCATTTTAATTTAATTTTTTAATAATAAAAACCTTATAACTCTTTTTGTAGAAATTAATTGATGTTGTTTAAAGAAGATGTATAGATTTTATGTGAAAATTTTAGTACTATCTTTTGATTTTCCTCCATAAAAACTCTTTTACAATTGTGACACAATAAAATAATTCTATAAAATATAATGATATATTATTATGTTATTGTATTAACCATAAGTTATACCCTTCCTTCATTATATGGGAATTGATATCATCATTCTTGTGTATAAATTACTACAGCCACGTGAACCGATGTAATTTGTTTCCATTAAAAGCACATATGTATAATAAAAATGATTGATTTAATATATATATATATATATATTTATTCATTTAATAAATATCATTATATAAGAGTAATATATAAATGAATATATTAATGTTTCTTTCATTACAAAATGTTAACATCATTCGCACATTTGTGTGGGTTACCACCTCCATGATGTGATGAGATGGATTTTTCCTCACTGCATTTCATGTGTTATATATATAATTGTATTTAAAGTGATAATATTATATTTATTATATAATCATACTTATTTTAATATAACTTCTTATTTTCCTTATTTCACCCATGCTCATTGAAAAATGGAAATGTAACTTTAAGATTATATACGTCATACAAACTCCCAAATTATAACATAATTCATTTTAAATAACCATTAATCATGGTTGTTTTTTATTTTATAATAAATGTAAAAATTTATAATTCTATAATTACTATTTTATATTTTATGGAATATTTACCCCTTTTATCATTGTCAAGATAACAATGACGTTCGGAAATTATTAACTGAAGATCTTCAAAATACATGACCTGGATGTAACTCCTTATACTTGTAAATATGTCTCTAAAATAAATAAAATATATGGTATATAAATAATTTTATATATCTTTTAAATTTTATTAATCATTAAAATATTAATATATTGTTATTATACATTAGTTAAAGGACATACATTGAAATTATTTAACTAAGGTATGGGATTTCATCGGATTTCTCCTTTTTGTGACATGTCTTAAAATATGCACTTACATCCATACATAAAGGGTGTTTACTACCTATTGAGAAATTATATCATGATTGAATTGTTTATAATAATAATTTATGTCCCTTATATTATCTCTTTTTCATGAGGTCATGATTGAAATGTTTTATAATGTTGAAAGGGTTTTCATTTTATAGATTTAATTTCTTTGATAAATAATTCATGTTGTGCACCATTATTTATTTTATATGGAGTAATTAAATACTTGTTAAAGGGTTTTAAAATATTATTGAATATCCATAATGGATTTTATAGAATAATCATATCTTCCTCTACTCTAAGGCCTTCTAACTCAAGCATTACCCATGTTCTATGGGTTTTCCCATCACAAAATTCCTGATTTGATACATGTTTGCATTTATTCACATATATTATTGTATACATTGTATACAATGACTCATGAAATAAAATATAATGGATCTATTTTTACACATTGTATTATATTTCTATTCTTATGTCCTTTCATCAAATTTTTTCTTTTAAAATGTTAAAAAGGGTTTTTCATCAAAAACATTTTTTAAAAACCATTACTAATTTTTAACTAAAATATTATTCAATCTTCATAATATTTTATCAATAATTTACTTTTTTAAATTAGAAATTATATCCATAAAAAATTCCATTGTAATTCACAATATTAGAGTGTCATATAAATTTCAATTTCATAACATTTTATGCGTGTGTCACTTTTGACTATATTTAAAAAATATAAAATATTGATTATTTTACAAATTTATAACATGAAAAAAAAATTATACCTTCGTTAAAGAAATTTTATTTTTATAATACGCTATAATTTTCCATGGTAAATTTCAAAAAATATATACCTCTCAATGTATTTTAAATATTTTTAAATTATGATTCAAATAAATTTTAATTTTAAACAATTTTAAATCATATGACTTAAATGTTATTTTAAATGTGTTTTTCATCTACATTAATGTCATAATTTTATTTATCTAACATTAATAATAATACCAAACATATTCATTATCTGGATGAATCATGATGGTTTTAAATTTAATTTTTAGGAACATATTTTATTTTCACAAGGTAGTAGAATTATTAATGAAATAATAGTCTTTTCATATGAGTGTAATGATGAAATTAAATCTCCCTATAGATTATTCATTTTATGGTTAATTAAAATTTTTTATAATGAGTGTGAGATTATATATAACTCTAATTAATTATGTAATGATATTTTATTGGAATTATTATGTTGGATGTTTAATGTTTATGTTATTAAATTTTATATGGTTATTGTATTGGATCTTATAAGGGTTATATGAAGATACTATTCTAAGGTAGCAAAATGTTTTTCCATTCTTACAATAAGTTTCTAATTATTGTCGAGATATATGATTCTTTTCTTTGTTACATCATAGTTCCATGTATAATGATTCATGATTATTGTTTTAATGGGAAAGAATTTTATTATCTTATTAACATGATCGTTGATTATTTCATAATACCCTTATGCTCATCTAATGCACAATGATGAAATTAAATTATTAATTCTTTTGTTTAACCATACTGGAATTTTTATCTCACCCTTATGTTTCCCATTCCCTAGTTTATGATGAATGATGTAAAAAACTACTTCTTAAAGTATTCTATATGTGATCTAATGAAAAAATAACATTGAATAACAAAATTTGGATATAGTGGAAAAAATTATCATTTCAAGACATACACATTCTTATGAATATATTTTTACTAATTCCATATAACAAAAAACCTACAATTATTCTGATTCTATATGTGGTATAATACATTCGGTTTTTTTAGATGGCTATAATTGGGTCTCAGTTATTATATTGATGTTCAGAAACATAAATATTATACTTTAAGAACTAGATCTAGGGGTTTCTGTTCATGGCTATTATACTTGGTATCCTAGAATGTTTTATATTAATTTGGTGAATATAATTTTTTTGTGAGTTAACATATTTGTTATGGAGATAATTATTTGTATATTTGATCAGGTATGATCACATGTTCTATGGATTAAATTCACTATCTAGGTCATAGGGGATTATTAGTTTAGTTTATTTGAAACTTTTAATATGTTTTAAGAATAATACTCCATTTAGTATTAAGTAGCCCATTGGATTTTTACTTGATTTGTTGTTATGGTTATAATTGTCTATTGGATAGTGGGATATGGATAAAAATGATGGTTGGAAAATTATTTGGTGAAATGTTTATATTTTTATATATATTTATGTCCATGAAATGTTTTTCCATTTAGTTATGTATATATACTTGATTCAATATGTTTTTAGAGTTGTTTCATTATGTTGAGGTACTTTTACCCCTTGGGATTAACATGTTACTTAACATCATATATTTTTTTTGAAGAATTATTTTTGTTTTAGGGGATATAAGATGAATTTTATAAGAAAACATTTAATGTTAAAAAATTCATTAATATTAAGGTCACTATGTTGTATTGAGATATAGTGATGGTTATTAATAGAATTATTGAGGTAAAATCATTGGTGTTATTATGGAAAATTTGAAGATACAAATATTGTTAATTCATATGACTATTTATTAATTATGGATATTATCTTACCATTTTCTAACCATTATGGTTTGAGTAATGGAATGAAGTTAATATTATTATAATTGTATGTACATCATCGTTATTTAGAAAATGATTATAATACACCATTAAATAAACAATCATAATCAATATTTATAGTAATGTTTGAGATAAAGGTGGAAGTTATTGAAACATTTAACTATATGAAGAATTTTCATTTATGTATTTGAATAAAATAATGTGATTATACATTATTTTTTTCTTAGTTAAGATAGTAATGGAATATTTCAACTGTATGAAAATGGTCTTGAAATGTTAATTTTTCCTATTACATTCATTTCTGAGGAAATTGATTTTATTTTTATCACCTCATTGATTTGTGTTATTTCGCTAATTTACTTTCTTATGAAAATTCACTCAATGGTATTCAATGTTCTCGGTCATATTATATAATTATATGAACATTACCATTCCCCCAATTTCAATAATTCACTACATAATAATTATATCCTATTTTGAAATATGTCTATGTGTTGTTAAAGGTGTACTTTATATTTCCCTTTAATTTTATCAAAATTATGTTTTATTTACCCATTTTATAATGTGAGTTAAAAAAGAATTTACAAATGATTAACCCATGAGTACTAAGTTGGATATAAAATTTCGATGATGCAGATTATTAATTTTGTGGAGAATGAACCATCCTATTATTATAAAATAACCAAACTATACTCCATGTCATTCATAGAAATTACCCCCAAATGTTATTGAAATTCAGAAATACTATAATTTATTATAAATTAACTGTGACCATTACAAACTAGCCTTAAAATTGTCACTTACAAATATGGGTAACTTAATTAAAAAATATTTATAGGAATATAGTATGAAAATTATAAATATATTTTTTTGGATACATATATGAGATATATATATATATATATATATATCGTTATTTGGTATATTTAAATTTAATTTATTAGAAATTATGATAATATATTTTTTAAATCAAAGAGATATCTTAAATAAAAATGTTTTATGTATGCAATAAATGTTATAATAGTAAAAGAATATAATGGTTACACTTTTTAAGTTATTTTAATAAAATATTTAGATTATATATTCAATAGATTTAATTTACATTAATGTAGTTATTTTATTATGAATGGAAAAAAGAATAAGGTAATTTTCTTCTTCAAATGTACATTATGATCAAAATTGGTTTACAATTTCATTTTTTTCATTTATTTTATAATTAATTCAATCCACTTATAGAAATTGAAATTTATAAATTGGGGATAATTTTTTAAATTTTCATGTCAATATTATGTTTGGGATAAATTTTGGTTACTTCTAAAAAGATAATTTTTGAACAAATATTGAAAAAATTTATTTCTTTTAAAAATTTCCCATTAATTTAAAAATTTTATTATGATCCATTTTGTTTTAAAATTAATTTAAATTATATTTTTTAATATATATATTTTTAACAAAATTATTATAATCATAAGAAATTTTATTTATTATATTAATACAGAAAAGTTTTATAGTTAATGATAAGTTTTTTTAAAACATTCGATTTTCAACATTTCTTATGGATTTAATATTATATTAAATTATATCAAATATTTGTGTTTAATTTAATAAAATTAATTCTATAATTTAAATCATCATAATTTATATTATTAAAATAGGTCAATATAAATTTTTTAACATTATGAATAATAAAAATGTTTAAAAATTAGGTATGAGGTATATGGTTAATGAATATTTCTCTAGTTCATAAATTATTGTGATAAGGTTAAAAATAAAATAAAAACATGTCTAAATCATATTTTGTAGAAACTTTCAAACCATATAACATAAAACTATCTAAAATTTTCTATTTAGGTACATTTTTCTAGAGCATGTCATTAAAATAATTTAGTATTTTGAAAAATTTCATGTGTCTCCTCTATGAAACATATAAAAGCACAATACCTATCCTCCCCTTTATACACATAAAAATACTTTTATTTTGGAAAATAACTAAAATAAATTATCTATAAAACATCTCTCTATATTTTATATGTCTTATTTTATGAATTATACGATCCATAGAGGGCTTATGTTATAATAAAAATGTTGTTTTCCAATAATATATAGAGTTGTTAAATAAATGTTTTTTATTTATACTTGTACCTTAATAAAAAATCTTCTATCGCTTTTGATATAATATCACCAATGAATCGCATATACTAATATGTATTTATATTAATTTATTATCCTTAATCCATTTTGCTCTCATCATATAGGAAATGAAACCATCCTTCCTATATGTGGAGGAAAACTTCCATTTGAATCAATGTATTTGGGTTAAATAATAACATTATATATATGGTTATAAATGTAGATTTAATTTTTATAAATGATTATTAGTCTCACAGGGTGTCATTAATAACCTCTGGGTCTATGAAAAAACAAATTTATAAAACTCAATCTACACTACCCAATTAATAGAAATGTGGTAGTGAATCAAGTTGGGATCAATCCACAAAGATGGTGAAATTTATTTGATTAGGATTTCAAAATATTTATTTTTGTTTATTGGGAGAAATTGGTGATAGAATATCTATCTGATTAATTTGGAGAAATAAAAATTAAAACAAAGAAGATTAATTAGTTTTTTTGGAAAGGAATTTTAAAATGTGCTTTAGGGTTTTCAAATTACGGGGTTTACATGTAATTGGTAATAAAACTATATGTTTATTATATTATTTTGGGTTTCAAATTTGAGGTGAGGATGATCTCATGGTCATGGAATCCCCTTCTTGATAGAGAAACCCACTATTTCTCATGGTTTGATAATTTAGGGTTTACCAAATCAAGAATGTCTTTATACCATATATAAACCTGATTTCCCCTAATGTTGAAAAAGGTAATACCTTATTTAGTGTTTTAGAAGTGTAATTTTAATAATATTTTTAGATTCAGATATCAGTGGTTATGATAAAATAAAAATAAATATATTAGAAATTGATTGACGAAATCACTCTAATAAAGACCTGTTTAAAGGAAAAGAATTAAATCCAACACACCTTCCCCCTTATATTACATTACCCTACATCTGGTTGGGTATAACTGCTTATCCAGGTAATGATATAATAATAAGGAAAGATAAAATGAAATAGAATTATAAATAAAAGGAATAACAACTCATTGAGGGCATTCCACAATGCAACTTCTCACTCACAACATTAGTCTTCAGATTCTGAATGTATAAAAAATTGCAAGATGGGCCACCATTTTATATGCCCTAGGTGGCTTATACAACTTTGAAAATCTTTAAGGGTAAAAATAGATCATGGTTGGGTCCCACCTCATATATTTGGTCCAAAATAGATGATATACCAAATCAGGTGACTTGAATATTATCTTTACAATTTACAGGATGTGTAATGTGTTTACACATTGTGTAGTCCTTTAATTTCAAGTCATTGTAAATATAAGTGTATCTATTACAATAACTATTCCCAATAAAACTCACATCTTGTAAATGGAATAAAGGACATATATTTTTCATTCTCTAGTTTTCCAGCTCTATTGCATCCTCAAAATTATGCATTTGTGCATCTTTACTTTTCTCATAGTGTAAAGTATTGTTTTTCTCCAAATTTTTTTTCAAACATTAGACATATCCTTCCATAAAACATAAAATACATAAATAACTAACAAACTAGATGAATTTATCTTTAAAATATAGAATTCAATACAATAAAACACATAAAAATGTTTACACATAATACAAATATCTAATACTCCCACACTTATATTCATACTTTTTTTCAAGGATAGAATCTCAACATACTAAAAATTATGATCACCTTATCATGATTCAAATTAAATTTAAAAAAAATTGATCAATAGAGAAATTAAGTGTTGTAGCATCATAGAAAAATTATATTCAATGCCTCAGTTTTCAACATATAATAACCAGTCTAGTATTTTACTTTTAGTCTTGTGAAATAGCCATGCATTTTAAATCCGAAATTTTATTTTTTTAAATCATTATTAATATAAATTCCATTTGAAAGTTTTGCCACATTAAAATATTCCACTCATCCTCAGAGTATGGTGGAATATAGTGAAGCACATACCATAAGAATATGTAACATACCATAGGCTTTCAAGGCAAAAAATGTCTCCTCTATGTAAAGACAGGAATTACAATTAATCATGAGGCATTCACCATTTAGGTTGAAATGACACTAAGGGTTATGGTATGTGAGTAAATGATTTAAGTCAATAAATACTCAAAAAAGGTTCAAATCAAAGTTTTATTAAAGAAATATAAAAAATAAATCATTGAAATTATCCCAATCCCCAAGTATCTCAAAACAGGATCATAAAGAGAGGAAATAAAATAAATGAAACATCCTATTTTATTATGGTTTTTACTTTTATTTTATTTATTGATATTTTTTCTGGGGAAATATTCTCACATCCACCACCCAAATCCTAGTTATTTCCTCATGACACTATTTTTAAAAGTTATAATATGATTACAAGTCATGTAAATAGAGATTTTTTAATTTCTCTAGACACAACATATTTTTCTCAATTTTCTATTATTATTTATTCTTATATAAGAGGGTGTTCAATAAGATAAATGAATGTGCCTTACCAAAATATCATTAAACTCCCCCCCACATTTATTCTTTACAAAATATCTATCCCTTTCCCCAGATGCCTCTTCCCCCATTGTTAAGTTAGATAATTATACAAAATATTTAGAGGATGTTAGGAATGGATAATAGTTTTTTGTAACATGACACATTTACAAACATGAATATTAATGGACTATTTGGGATTAAAATATATTATCATAATGTGTTTATTAGGATAATTATTAACAAAAATAATGCCTTAATCATATTAAATGTGATTCTGTTCCATCATAACATCAATAAGATGCAAGGAATGTTCTAGAGGAAATCATTATTGTGTTTCTCAAGAAATATATTATTGAATGAAGGGAAAATATGGAATTAGTGGGTTTCTCAAGAATTAGATGATTGTATGAGATAACCACTCATGTAAATACCTATGAATAATTATATCATTTAATTAAAACATAAAAAAATTTAAAGTAAGAACAAATATCATAAAATTTCATTTATAATGAATATGAAGCTCCCTTAAATCATGATTTTTCAAATCCTAATCCATATACTTATCACTACTAAACAATTTCCCAAATTTTTTATATCAAATTTATTGATAATGAAATTCAAATTCAATGGTTAGTATTTATCCTATGTTGTTTATGTCACCTAGTTATGATTATTTAAGAAAGAATAAAGTGTTTTCATTCAATTGGAAAATAATGATATAAATTAATGTGAGTAATAAAGTATAATTTCTAGGATTTTTTAATTCTTACTCCACATGAAATTGGTTCTTCAATAATGGATGTGTAGGTTCTACCTACTGATGATTTTCAACGTGTAAATTCCCCTCATGATGTTTATTTTTTCATCAACCTCTTCATTTTATTCCTATTTCTTTCTTCCACATTATGTCTTAATGAACATGTATTTTAAAAATATACATGTGAAATAAATTCCATTTATCAATTAATTTTGAAATATTTAGAGTGAGAGAATGTGATGCTAGTAAAATAGAAATTAAATAATGAAAAAAAACAAGGGATGCCTCCAAGAAGAGAGATTCTTTACAGTCATTGGAACAAACTTACCACCATTTGAATAAGTAAAGTGATAGATAGTTGAAATATTTTTACCTGGTTTGGGTCTATAAATAGTCTCATTTTTTTTATATCCATACAGTTTATCCTCTTTCCTTCTTCTCTGAACAAATTAATTCTCCAAACTCGTAGTACTTTCTTGATCTCCATTTTATAAAACCACCATTTTTTCTTCAATCATGATGAACTAAATATATTTTTGTGTAACATACATACAAATTGTCCTTTCTTAAGATTATTGGAGTCAGTATCTCCACTAGTTTCAATTGTCATGGTATTTAATGTGTCTTTCTAATTTAGTTGAAAATCCTCTTTCACAACTACATATAACTAATGTACCGCTTCTATATCATCGACACCCTCAAATTTAGATGTTTATACTTCACCAAATACCTTATCATACTGTACATTATAGTTATAAATTTATAGGTTGACATTGAAACATACATGATCAAAACCATCTCTAAGAAATTTTCTCTACTTTTATCATTAATCGTAACACATCCTATGGATAAAACTAGTCTTTAAAGAATGAGAGTATTTCTATCATCTTTCATATCTGAAACTTATAAGTCAATGTTGTATTAGAATTTGACAATCATAATTAGGATATATAAATGATTCATCAAGTATACTCACAATTGGGTCTTCTAATTCAATTGAATCTGATGTGGGATTCAGGTATTCAGACACCAAACTCTAGAAAGTCATGTATGACTTGATATTGACACTCACACTTAAGACACACAAATAATTTCCACATTTGTAATCTTTGATAAATATGGGAATTGAAATTATTCCTAGATCACTTTTTGACTTAAGATATTGCATAGAAACCACCACTGAACACTCTTATGTGAGTGGAATGGTCCCAAATATCTTCTATCATCCTCATGTTGAATACAAGATCTTTCAATAATTTGTCATATATAGACATGTTTTCAATATCCACTGAAAAATAGTATATTAATATTTAATTTTTTGATTTGTTTAAAAAATTTAACTTTATTCACATTGTTCGTTACATCCACTTATCATTTTTGTAAATTAAACTCTTTTCTATTACTATTGAGGTTTATATCCTCCTCCTTCTTCATATACAGATTCCTTGCTAGCTTCAGCCTCCTCTTATCTTTCTTTTATTGGTTTTTTGTTCTTAAACTTCTATACCATTTCTTTATGTTGGCTTACCACTTCTATGTTATATAGATTTCAAATCATCATGTGGGTATATTTTAGGAAATCCTAGAAGTGTTCCTTTGGGTCTCTCTCTAATCTGATCAGCAATTTGTCCAACAAGATGCTTCAAGTTCCACAATATATCCTTTTGGTTTGATATTTCTTTTTTTATTTCTTTGATTACATCCACAAAAGAGTTCATGAATGATTACAGTGTGTTAAAAAACATATGGAACTTATATCCTAGTGTGGGATTTTCATGGTAACCATGTGACCTTTTGTGAATTCCATCCCTTATTTTTGGGTCACCATCCCTAAAATTATTTACCATTATTTTTGTCAGCTTAATTTTCATCTTCAATACACATAACTTGAGGCTTTTTACTATTGTACTATCATGATATCGATATTTTTTTTATTCCAGTTTTGATTCCATCTATTCTTATTTTACTACATGAACATTTTTAAATAGTTTCCCTTCTCTTTTCCACTGGAATGTATTTCTATACATTTTATCATGAAAGTTATAGCTCACATCTGGTGATTTCTTTATTAATGATCCTACAAATCTATCATCATGAATTTACTTATTTACATGCTATAAAATTAAAAAGATTTTTTTTTAAATCTATAGATCTATTCAATTATGGGTTCATTTTTGAGTCTTGTATTTATATCATTCCTAGGAAGAATATAATAGTTCATAATCATGTTAAAAAAAGTTTAGAGTGTTTAACTACATGTACATTGACTTAATAGGTGAAAGGAAGTAGGTGTGAAAGTTTAGTTCTATCTAATACCATGTAGTGATAGAATGTTCTATAAATATTTGAATCCAATCACAGTCACTATCACATAATGAAAATTAGAAAATCCATAGTCTTACCGCATATATGGAAACATTTTTGAATTGAATCTATCATGGAGCTCAAGGGTGATACCCAAATCAGTTTTCGGATCATCATATAGATGTTTGGGGAATTGAACACTATTTTTTATTGTTTAAATGATTTTAGGCTTTATCTCAAAGTTGATTGTGGCAACTGGGGTGTTAGGATTCTAGGTTTAAATCCTATGTTTGATGGCCACAAATAGTATGCGATCATTATCAATACATAATATCATTGAAGAACACCATTATGTTGGTTCTTCTCAGTGCCTACCATGGTTGCGGTAATTTAAATCATTGAGCTTGGATAAGAGTGCTATTTTGAATTGATGGTAACTTATCTCTTTGATGGAGTGTTATAGTTGTGAATAAAGTATTTTAAAAATATGAAACTGAAAACAAGAACACACCTAGTATAGATAGTTAAATTTATATATACTAATAAAATAAAAGAAAATAGTGAAATCCTAAAAACAAAAAAAAATACCATCCTTAATAGTAGATCTAGTTTTGGAAATCCCCAAGGGCATATTTAATTCCATCTAGGGCTCTGAAAATTCAAATTTATAAAACTCAAACTATGATACTAAATTAAAAAAACGTTGTAAAGAATATGGTCGATATCGATTCATAGAGATGGTGAAATTTGTTGGGTTAGTTTTTCAAAATATTTAAATTTATTAATTTAGATAATTTGGCCATAGATTATCGCTTTTATTAATTCTTTGAATGAAAAATGAAAATGAATCAGAATGAAATTCTTTTGGTAATAGATTTGGATAATTACCCTAGTTTTTTATAATTTATGTTTCTTATAAAACTGGATATAGTAAAATATATTGATTAATTCATTATTGGTGTTGGGTTTTAGGTGAGAAAGATACAGTGGTCATTGAAATACCTCATTGATATGATAGTCCCCTATTTCCCTTGGTTAAGTAACATAGGGTTTCATCAAGTCATGTTTGTATCGATACTGTATTTGGACTTGATTTCCACTATTGTGGAAAATTGTCATGAATTCATTAGTTTTTTTGTTGTGTAATTTAAAAATTCCATTTAGATTAAAATTTATAAAAATAATTTTCTAATTATTTATAATAAAAATTTTAATTAAAAAACACTATTCACCCGAAAAAACTAATACTTGAATAATAATTAATGAAACCGTTATTTAACTATTTTATTGAATCACATTACTTAATCAAGGTGCCTAGATTATTTTAAAACTTTCTTTAAGTGAATGGAATTGATAATAAAATGAAATAATAATGAGAAGGAATAATGACTTGGGGGTGTATAATGCAACATCCCACTCAAAGATTTAGTGTTCATTTTCTAAATGTTTAACCATCTGATGGTTGGACCTCCATTTTATATGCTCTAGATGGATCATACAACATTGAAATTAATTAATTAATGTCTATATAGGGATCATTAGGGGTCCCATGTTATATTATTGGTCCAAATTGATGATATGCTGAATATGGTGACTTAATTCTCTTTCAGATAGTTTACACAACATGAAATGTAATTACACTTCATGTAATAGATTAATTTTTATGCATTGTGAGTCTTGGTGTATCTATTCCATAAAATAATCTTGATAAAACTCACATTGTGTAAATGGAATATCTGAAATGTAATTTCCATGATCTAGTTTTCCATCTCCAATACATCCTCAAAATTATGGTGTTGAACCGTTTCACTTATTTAGAGGCTTAAAGTGTCATTTTCCACCAATATTTTTCTATTTTAATTTCTTTTTCAAACATATGTTGTATCCTACCATTAAACACCAAAGTGATCAAATCATTTGAAAATTGGAAATATTTATCTATTAAATACATGAATTGATATTATAAAACACCCAAAAATATAATCCTGAAATATAGATGTCAATGATATTCCTAAAATAATATACATAAAATTGTGTTTTAATTTAATAAATAAAATTTATAATCAAATAATAATGTACATACACATAAAATTAGTTGTATTGTTCTATACTTTTTTATAAAACATCTCATAATAAAACAAAACTAAAAAATCATATTCATGATGGTTTCCTAAAAAACATGAAATCCTATAGATTTTTTTTTTAAGATTTCATATATTCTCAAAAGGGATTAGTCATTCATGTATTAGAAAATATAACTATTTTACCTTTTTAAATCAAATGATTTTCCTTGAAAAATAATTAGTATGCATGGAAATGTTATGTGGTACCTTTAGATATCATCTTTAATGAACCCTTAAAAGAACCTACTAGTTTAATTCCACTATAAGTATATATAAAACATAGTTTTTACTCCATATGTTGGAGATATATATTAATATAAAATAACTCATAACCTATTTCCATGGACTAACATTCATAAAATGCATAAACGGTTTCATTATAGTCATCTAATATATAAATAAATTAAACTCAAATGTAGAATATTTGTAGATATCAATATACCCCTATAAATTAAAATTATATTCCAATATGAAATAACATAATTCATAATATGGATGATTTTTAATTAAAGAAAACAACTATGAAAATACATGACTGAAAAAAAAAATTAATGTTATGATTGTGTTAAAAGTTATTGAGGTCATATAAGATAAATTATAACATTCATTTATAACTATGTCAAAACATAGTGTATGAAATATGTAAAATTATACCTTCTATTAAACTAATAATTAATATCAATAGAGATATATAATTATAATTATATATAATTAATTTCAATCTAGACCACCCATAAATTTATTTTATTAATATTGATATTGAAGAATAATATTTAGAAAAGAAAACTTAAAAAAATAAATTATGATTTTATTTTAAAGTGTACCTTATAACGTGATAAATTCTTAAATAACAAAAAATTGAAGGAATTGACCTCATATATATTTTATAAATTCTTTAGTTCAAAATAATATTATTAAGTACATTCATAATACAGTTTTATACACCACAAGAAGAGAAAATTTTGTGAAAATGTCTTATGTCTCAACGAAATAAAAATTTGACATGAAATGTTTTACCACATAACCAAAATTAACAAATATGATCAATTACACCAATATAATTAACATATATTAATTATTTACATGTTTCATAAAAATTTATAGTTTTATTAAATTTTCATGGAAAATATATTTTATTTAATTAAATTAAATAATAATTACTTAATCAGTTATGTTATAATTTAATATTTAGAGAAAATTCATTACATAATTTTAAAACAACATATATGGAAAAGATCCATTAACAAAAAATAATTTCATTGTCAAAAAAATTTAATTTTCATTCATTCCCAAAGATATATTCATTTTTATATATCATGAGAATTAGGTCACAACACTTATGTAATATATTAGTCCTTTTTATGATGGATACTTACTCTCAGTAGCTATTTTTTCAACAATATAACACTTTTAAAATGAAAATAATGTTTTTTTAATGAAACAATTTCACTTTTTCTAAAATGACTTCTTATTTGTTCAAAATCATTCATTAACCCTATGAAAATTATTGTAAAATATTGTATATGAATATAATTCATAGTATAAGAATTAAAAAATGAAGAAAGACACTCATTAATTAATTTCAAAATAATGATATCATAAAATTGTGTTTCCCTTAAAAATAATAAAAATTTATCTCATATAATAATTTACTTAAAATTGAAATTATATTTAATATTAAATTATTTTCATAAAACAAGTTTATGATAAATATAAACGAAAAAATATAAAAATGAAAGATTCTATGAAAACAAGAGAACCCTTGAAAAACAATTTCATAAAAATAATAATTTTTACCCTATAAGGGAATAATAATTCCATTAAAAATTATCATAATATTAGATTTGAATTATTACGATTTCCAAGAGAACTAATTATTAATAACAAATATTATATATTGGTGTCCTATAACATCATGTTTATAGAGATCCTACAAGAAACCTTATCTATGGAGTAACATCTACAGATAACTTCCAACATTATTCTACATAGAATATAATAATTACCCAAGGAATTGGAGAGAGATTTCACAACCACCCATCATTTACAAAAAATTTCCAAAGACCATAAAATGTATAAAACATATAAAATCATTCATTTCAATAATCAAATATATAAAAAATAAAAAAAAATGGTAACCATAGGTAAAATTTTTTCTTTTCTAATATATCCATGTCTTTTAAAATCAAATTTATTTGAAAAAATAACAATAAAAAATAAATAGTTATATGATTTTATGAAAAAAAGGAATCATATATAGATTGTAAAAGTCAACTAATATTTATGGTAATGTGAAAATACACCACTTTTTTATACATTAAAATAGTGTATTTCATTTTTACATTCATTAAAATGATTCGTATAAAAGATGAAAATTGTTTCAATTTAGAAAACATTGAAGAAATTCATGAGACATTGAATTCATTCTATAATTAATTTTTTAAAAAATAAATAATTTTCATAAATAAATTTTAGTAATATGAACTTAGAATTTAATTATTTTAAATTTAAATAAGTATATCATATTATATGATGATTTAAGGTAAGGTGTACCTTACCTTGACTCAGACTTTTCACGTATGATAATTTTATTCATGAATTATAATATTATATTAATTATTTAATTTCAACTAAAATTTATTTATGTTTATTACACTATCATTATAAATTTTATATCATTTATTAAATTTCATTATTTATTTACATTATTATAACACTTTATATTAGATAAATTGAGGATGATTGGTTAATTATCAAAATATTGGACCTATATGATGAATGTCATCAAGTGGGTTATTATTCCATCACCTCCTCAGTAATAATAAATAAGACATTATCTTTATTATGAATTAATTATAGTTTTAAAACCATCCTCAAAAAGAGGTTATGGAAAATTAATTATGTTACAATCACTGAGATAGTAGGCCATATGTACACTTGGGTAACATTTATGTTTTCCAACAAACATGAGGGAAATAATGTAAGAATTTTTTTATTCAAAAAACGATGATTATATCAAAAATATCATTCATATATATAAATATCATTATATATTCATGAAATATGATGTGTTATTGAAAAATTAATAACATCATTTTATATAGAAGGTTGTCCATACGTACACAAGAACAAATTATCATTTTTAAAGGATTGAAAGGTATGAAATTTGATGATATATGATATTTATATAATTATAAAATTGTCATAAAGAGTATAAAAAAATATTCATATATATATATACATATTTAATCCATCATACTACTACTTTTGAGAGACATTTATGGGAAAAAATATATCAGTTTCTGAGGTGGTGGTTCGTCGTACACGTGAATGATTGGTAGATATATCCCTTGATAGAACTTGAGATGGAAAAAGGATATGAAATAAAATTTATAAAATTTAATTATATTTTATGTAATTATTATAGTATATCAAAAATGTTAGAAATGTTTTTATAGGTGTTATAGAGTAAATTAAATGAAAATAATATTTTAAAATCTATACTCTTCATCTAACTAGCTTATATAATTTATAACATAAGCCCCCTATGTATGTTATTATAATGTAAATAATACCTCAAGAATGTGGGGAGAGACTTTTTATAACCCCCATACATAATAATGTATTCTTTTTAAATTTTTTTATTTGATTGGAAAATTTGGTTGAATCTTGAGTTGGGTTTTGGGTTCATACATTTGAACATTAGAAGTTTTGAGTGTGTTTTGGCCAATGCATTGTTTTGTGCGTGGTTTGAGGTTTAATCATGTTCTCTATTGAGTATAAATATTTTTTTAGTTCATTTTCTTCTTTCATAGTTTTATCATGTCATAGCCTAAACCAAGCGGGGCCTGGGAGAAATTGTGTGGCCTGAGGGTGGGTGTCCACAACATGGTGCATGGATAGTTCCTAGTTAGAGGAAACTATGTGGAAACCATTTATGGGTTCTAAATTTTCAATATAGTAATTTTTTATGGTTAGAAAATGGTTTCCTAACATGGGTATCCAATCTATCTGGGCTTCCCTTTTTATCTAATAGGGTGTAAACAGATGGTGCAAGGATTGTCAACTGTGAGGCCTAAAGGTGCATGTTTCCCAGATCATTAAAATTGGGAAATTTTGCTTTTTCACCTTTATTATTTCAACCATATTTTGGGTTTATCCTCCCTTTATTGACCTATGTGCACTAGGGTGATCTAGAATTCACTTTTTTCTCCTTCTCCTCATCCTAAATTATTACTCCTTGATGGTTCCTAGGTAAGTTTCTTTGATTTTTTTTGTAGATTTTAATCTTTTATTTCTTTCCTCTCTTTGTTCATTGTTATATTATTGGTAGGTTATCTATTTTACAAACCCTATGGATTAGGATAGATACATTGTCTGATTTCATTGATGTTAGAGTGTGCAGATTGTCTCACGGAGTATAATAAACATTTTCCCAAATTTTCATTACATTCTTACATTGTTGAGGTAGGCCATTCCAACCATTTAATTTTTGGCATATTCTATTTATTGTTGATTTGTTTTTTAATATTTTAAACATGATAAATCTACCAAATAGTGTTTTATTATAATTTTTTTCATGTTTTCATGATGTAAAATTGGTGTGAAATGGTTTCCCATGTGTTTCTTTAATTATTTCCATATTTAAACAAACACAATGTGTTTAAGAAAGTTTCAGTTGTTAATTTAAGGTAAAATTTGGTTTATTGGGTGTTTTCCCTTATTTATGGTATTTAATTATGGTTTTTTTGTGATTTGGGTGTTGTATGTGATAATTTTTGACTTTTATGTTTTGACAAATATGTGTGGCTTGTTGTGATGGTTTACAAGCAAGTGTACTTTCATTAAAAAGTATTTATGGTTGATGTTATAGAAAATTAATGAGTATCATTACACACTGAAACATCTATATATGCATAGGGTGCATTTAGGTAAGGTATAATAGATGATAATATACGTTCAAAATTATGTATTCTTAAATAGTGGTTTTTCAAAGGCATCTCCTCCCTTCCATCAATATTTCATCAAAAATGGTTCCTTAATTTATAAATTTTGTATTAGAGATTCAATTGAATTATAATTTGATTCAAAAGTGTTATTTATATTGTGTACTATTTTACATTTTAGGATAGGTTTTGGTGAATAATTTTCAAAAGGGCCATTTTGGTTCTTTTGTGTTGTTGCATGTTTTTACATTGGCTATAAAATATTTTTGTATTTGAAATTTAAAGGACCTTTTGGAATTATTCAAATGAATGTGGTGTTTAATATTTACTTAATAAATTTTTTTAAATGGATTTGAAAATGAATTTTTATTGAAAAAGTGTTTTTATTGAAAATGTTAATGGCTAGGTTGGTACATTTTGTTGCCTTTGGAAAATTTGTGTTGATGTGATGTGAGGTTAAAGCCTGGTTAGAATCATAGTATGTTTTGGAAAAATGGTAGGAATAATATATGGTGTATGTCCCAATTTGTATTCTATAATGGTTTGAAATGATTATTTGAATGACTATGTGATGTAAAGGCCTGGTTGGTATTTTATATTGTTGGAAAAAGTGGTTTTTGAAAACCTAATGGTGTGTTGTCCTGATTACATGTTGTGATTGGATTATTGTAAGATGAGATCATCTATGGTGGATCCAACAGGAAGAGGTTCATCATATAGGTGGTGTCAGTGTTTAGGATAGCTATGCATGGTGGTAGTGGTTTTAGTTGAGCCAAACTTGTGAGGAAATTCTTACTCACCATCTATTATTACCATAGGATTCATGGTCGTCATTTAGAGTGTCGAATAACGGTTTCATATCGACCTTGATAAGATTATTTTTACCCGCAGTATTTTCTGAAAATCCTATTTGGATGTGCCACTAGATTGGAAATTATAGAGTGGATAGATGGTTATTGACTATAGAGCTACACCATACACCAACATGTGAGTTAGATCTTAGTATGTCTAGGTGATTTCTCTTTAAATTTTTAGGATATTCCAAAATTTATCTATATGTACGTTCTATTTTTTCCCATGATTGTTTTTTATTTTCCCATCTATTTTATGTCTCTATGGATTGTTTCCTTTACTTCTGGATTGTCCCCCTTTTGGAAATCTGGTATGGATATTTATTTGTGTTTTGGTTTTGAAATAGTTTTAGTGTGTGAAACCATTTTTATAAGGAAATATGTCTGTATTTTTTAAAAAAATGATCTCATGGAAATAATTTATTGGCTTATTAAAATGATTAAACAATATTTTTTGAATTTATTTCAATGTAAGGTTTTTTATAATATTTCTAGACTGCATATTCATGGACACAATGGTGATTACCTACTGAGCTAATAAAGATGACATTCTACTTGCACCACTCAGCGTTGGTTGTCCCATACTATTTTGATTTTTTGGATTTCCCGTCCAATTTTCCTTTCAATTAGGTTGGTCTTGTAGTTTGTGGTGACCAATAGGTCGCATATGCATCTTATTTTCTGGTTCAGTATTTGTTTTCTATTGAGTTTCTATTTTTTTATCATCCATTATACCTGGATTGGAATTTATATTCATTAATGGTTAGATATTTTTGGTTTTCATGTGTACTCTATTTCGTTATTTTATCCTCATTGAATGGGAAAAAATTTCCCCCTTTGGATTATATTTTGTTCTTCGTGCTTGCAACTGGTCTGTGGAGATCTTCAATGCCCTTCGGGCCTTCTCTCAAATCGGTTCAGGTGTCAGGTTAGTTAGAATCACATCCATGTTCTTTAAAAGATCTTGTAAAATATGGCTTCTTTTTATTGTGGGTGTTAGGTATATCAGTTATTAGAACTTTTGATAACATAGAGGTAAGTTCCTGTAAGAATTCATGAACTCTTTCTTGTTTTGATCCTTGACTTTCTTGAGGTATTCTAGTATTTCATTATTTTGTTTTTTTTTTGTATGGATGAGGAATGAAATTGGAGGTTAGACAGTGTCATGTTGTGATCTCAAAAGATGTAGTGACCCATGTGGATCCAGAGTTCATTGTTCATGGTCCACTTAGTTTTCTATGCTTACTTTGTTAATGGACCACTAACCATGTTGCTAGTTTATGAATGAAAACTAATTCCTCAAGCAACATTTTTTATGTGAGTTTATTTTTTGGTTGATTTTTATGTGAATGAGGGTATTTTCAAAAGGAAAGTAATATTTAAGAAAACAAATTCATGAGAAAATTGATTAAATGTGTTATTTCATGATTTTATAGTTTGAACTAGATTTAATATCAGTGATGGTTTTAAGGAACGTGGCTTGAGGATGTTAGAGTGTCTTCTGGTTGTTGGAATCTTTTATAGACGTAAGGGGTTGTAAAATTTTGAGGAAATTTGAGGGTCTATCCTTAGTTCAATGGAAGGTGATTATACCAAAATCACTGTATATTTTGATGTCATGGTAAGAATTTAAGACCAAATTTGTCAAATAGTTTACACCTGAGGAGCAGAAGGGGAGAATGTGGTAGAGCTGTTGAGTGTTCAACAAGGATAACTATCAGTGAAGGACAATTTTGATCACTTCAAAGAGGTTGTTTCCTTTTCTCTGATGGTATAATTAAATGATCAGTTGAATGATCCTTTTCATTTGGGGTATTCTTCTAGTGATCATGTAAAATTTCCTCTTTTCTTGTGATATTAGTTTTTTAAATCATTAGTGTGAAACATCTTTAGCTGAGTCAGTTTCCGAAGCACATGCAGTTGGAAATCCGGTACCTCCTGCCTAGCATATAGTTTCAACATTTGGAAAGAGGTTTGTATAATATGGGCATGTTCCTTAGGAGTCCAATTTTGTAGCTATGTATTCTTCCTCATTAGACCATTCATTCGTATGATTTTGGTGTGGGAGGTTTAGGATTTTGATGTTGACATGTCATAATATTTTAAAGGCTTATTATAAATGTGGTTGTTTCAGTCATATGGAAAAATTAATTAAGAATCATGGTCATAAGTGGAAGTCCCAATTGGAGGATGTAATATCCTAGAACTACAGCATAATAATCTATTTTCAGAAATTTTTTAGAACTATTTTAAGAAACTGCTTATACAAAACTGATAATATATAGTAGCATTTTTTAAATAATAGCTACAAAAACATTGACATTATTTTTAGACTCAAACATATTTACTAACCTGTATTATAAACCCCCACCCCCTCTCCCCAAATCAAGCACCCTCTCCACCTACCCCTTATCGCCTGTTATGTTTCCACTATCCCCATTATCCACATACTCCCATAAAACCTAGCCCACGTCTCTGGTACCCATTTTCCACCGAGCCCCCCCCCCCCCTCGAGCCCAATCCCAAGACACCATAACCTCTTCCCCATGAACCCTCAGTTCCACATCTCCCATCATCACCACCCCACCTCTACACCACCTTATCACTGACCTGCCCCTCTTGTCACTACCCCATCACACTTAATCATGGATCTTTAACCCATATCCCAATGGGAAGAATAAAATAGAGGAATATTGCATCCTTCATGCTTGGTATTGAATTTGTATCCATGATTATTTGACTTATGTTTAAATTAATTTTTTATTTTTTATTTATTTGGTTGGAAATGGAAAATTATTGAGGATGATTTGGCTGTCCATATTTAATGTGTCCTTATATTTGTTTAAAATTTCAATATTTCTTTTAATTATTCATTGTGGATGTTTATCACAATCTTAATGATTTCTTGTACTTTGTTTGGTTTTCGGGTTATGTGTCATGTAAGAGTGGGTCTATTATTGTTTAACTGGAATTGTTTTTGAATTTAATCTATATTCATTTAATCTATTTTTATACATTTTATTCTCTTCTAAAGAGGACTACGACATTAATTTTTGGGTTATCGGGTGTAAAAGTGTAATTAAATGGTTCTGTTTTACCAGTTCCTTTAATATATACTAATAACTTCAACTATTTTAAAACCAAAACTATTTGTTAGATTGTTTTTTTCATCATCAATACTCATGGATTCCCATGTCAAAGCGTTTAATATCCTATAAAAATATTTGGTTTCGAATTTTTAGAGGGATCAATTGAATTTTTAATCCAATAAACAACTAGGAGAAATATTGAAAATGCACAACATGTTTTAGAATTTTTATATAACACACATCCTATGGAATATATCTTGTTATCCTTATTTATCATGACACATAGTGATGTTTTTATTTCACTTTTTTCTCTAGCTGCCATTGTTCATATAACCCATCAAAATCTTAACAATAATTTGGGGGTTCCATTTATTTATTATTGTTTTATAATGATTTTGTGCCTTGATTATGGATAATCCATGCAATAATAATTAATGGTGATGAATTTCCATGATTGAAATCCATTTTTAAATTTCTTTTTCTAGAACATATATTAATCTTCTTAAAAAGTACATTGGTTTTGTTTTTTTCAATTCCATTAATCTCAATTTCTAATTGGTTATACTTATGTGTTTTATTTTTCTTAATAAAATATAATTACATTGTAAAATATATGGTCAAATTCTAGATCACATTACCAAGGAACACACCTTCGTATGCAATGGGTTTAGAAGAGTTTTTAGACTTCTCTATTTTCAATCAATCCGTATATGAGAGAATAATATATCTATGGTTTAAATTTAAATATAGAATATTGTTGAATATTGATGAAATTTATTAACAAATGATATTGAAAAAATTATTTGGTCAATATTTATGTATGATTTGTAATGGAGAATCAATTGTTATTAAATATTTAAGAACCAATTTCAACAAACCGAATAATCTCCCAATAATGTCCAAAATGGATAATGAAATGTAAAAACATATAAATTATGCTTTTGTCTTTGCAATACAACAACATCAACATCAAAAAATATTAGAACAACCCAGTGAGGTTTGTACAAATAGAAACATGAAAAGTGTTTTTTGGGACTATAGGGGAACCATATCAGGGTTTTTACATATCAATAAATCATATTATTTATTTTTTGGAGATTAATGTAAGATATAACATCACTGATAAGACAAATATGTTTCATGGTTTAATAGATTATGGAAATCAAGTGCTATATTGTGGATGTTTGAAACATTCAAAATTTTCTAATCCTATGATGTTATACCACATCAAATGAATGTGTGGAATTAAAAACAATTTTTTACATGATATTGGATTTGTCCAATGAGGAATTTACTAAAACTGTGCTCCAATCATCTTTTTATGATATGATGAATGTTGGTAATAGACTTGGTATGAAATATAAAAAATAAATGATTGTCCCATGGATTATAAGATTTATTGGGTAGAGGATTCATGAATAAAAGATTACAAAATAAAATTGTTCTTCAATATGGCAGTGGATATGTGATGTTGGAAGTATGAATCAAAAAAATACTCTGAGGATGATGAAAAAGAACACGATTGAAACGTTTTATGGTTACATTTTATTAATTCTTGAGTTGAAATGATTATACATGCCATAGAAAACCATAGAAGAAATTAAATAGAATACATGTGGACAATAAAAATGAAATATTAATGTGACATGCAAGACATTCACAATAGTGGAAGTTGTTTGATTCATTACATCCATATTTATCATCTAATCATTGGAATGTGCAATTTACATTGGTTGGTTTTTTATACATTAAAATCGTCTTCTATTTATGTGTATGAAAAAAAACATAATCTTTCATTTCAATGATTATTCATTGAAAAAACATCCTAGAAATGATATTGATGTATACATGCAACCTATAATTGAATATTTACTAGTGTTAATGAGTAATGATGTTGAGATATATGATGAATATTAAAAAAGCATGTTCAAAATGCATGATGCTCTAATGTGGACCATTAGTGACATCCCAAGACATAGGAAATTGTGTTGTAGGAACACAAATTTTTTTATCTTTTCCAATTCATATCATTTATTTTGAGCCTGAACAACTACCTCATAATATAAAATTTTTATTCCTATGTCATCGATGTTTTTTCGATGAATATCATTTATTTTAGTTACACATGTCAAAATTCAATGGTTTTATTTCTCATAGACAACCCCTAAAGTTGCTTATATGATCTAAATTATTGGAAGAATGTAGAAACTTTGAAATATAATTTGTGAAGGTGAATCATTTTATTGATAGTGGGAAATGAGATCAATGTGCAACATCAAGTGAAATCAAAATTCCATAATGGAAAAAAATTATTTTCTTAAAAATTCCATATTATAAATTTAATATTTTTTGGAATAATCTTGATGGTATTCATATTGGTGAGATTTTTTTACAATTTTATATTCAGATATCTAATAAACATGGAGAATGAAAGTACCATCTCAATGCTTGGATGGACTTATAAATAATTAAAATAATGCATGATCTCTATCCTTGTGAGAATGGAATGTATGCTCTGGGAATTTTAACAATGAAAAATATGTATAAATATATATTCTTTCATATTTTAAACCATTTGAAGGTTTTTAATGGGTATTCAAGTAACATATCATGGTTTGTTAACATAAATCATTGTAGGTTACAAGGATTGAAACGTCATTATTCACATATTTTGTTTCATCATTTACAACTATTGGCATTGCCTATATTATTACCTAAAAAGGTTACTGCTGTTGTCAACTAATTTATCACATTCATCAAAAAAATGATTGAGAAAATTAAAAATCATATAATCCTGAAAACATTTAGGATATATTTTTATTGACACTTTCTGAAATGATGATGATCTTTACTATATCATTTTTAATGTCTGGATTCAGTTAACTATGTATTTGTCCAAGGAATATAAATTAAGAAGCCATATAAATTCTAAATAAATGTATCAAATTTATATATATATTATTTATAAGTTTTTCATCTTATGTATAAACTTTTTGGATCTTAATATAATATATAATTATGTTTTATTTATTTTATTTCACATATATCATGTGTATTTGATATCATAGTTGAGAAATAATGTTCTACCTAAAGGCTCTATTTCTAATGGATAATTTGTAGAGGTTTCTCTGTCTGTCTCTTTTATATACATGTATGATATTGAAGCAAGATTTAATCAAGATGGGCGTATTAAAAACACATCAAATCAATCTCAACTACATGGGAAATCAATAATATTTAATATTATTGGTCGATCAATTTGTAGGAGCCCAAGTATTACAGTGATAGAAATGGAATTAATATAGGAACATATATACTTTATACTAAACACTAAAATGGTAGATATATTTATTAAAGAGATTAATATAAAAATAAAGAGATGAATGAGATTGTTGAACATGAGATGATAAGGATTTAATATAATTGTTAATAAGGATCATGTTGAATGGTTTGAACTATGTGTAGGTTCATTTATATTGAAATAATTATTTACATTTGGTTGAAACATATATTTTGTAAATATAATAATGTATATTAATTTTTAATATCATGAATATTGTTACATACATTTATTTATTAGAATATTTTTGGTTTCTAGATTTAGGTCTTCTAAAACATGCTAGAATTATTGATGATTACAATATGAATGGCTTAAAATTTGATAATGTTAATCTAGAAGAGGGGTTAAAAACACATAATATTGGTATACTTATTGTTTCGGAATTAGGATACCATGGAATTTCAACTAATATTATCAATTTAAACTAACACACCCATTTTTCAGTTGTTTTATTGAAATTCAAGTGGGT
This sequence comes from Viscum album, assembly GCA_963277665.1. Classification (NCBI taxonomy): domain Eukaryota; kingdom Viridiplantae; phylum Streptophyta; class Magnoliopsida; order Santalales; family Viscaceae; genus Viscum; species Viscum album. The sequence goes on along the minus strand of OY728129.1, from coordinate 604,967,886 downwards.
TGATAATTCTATGTTTTTTAAATAGACTCCTTATAATTTACATTGAAAAACTTATCCCAGATAATAAATGTTAGTGGGAATTATTTACATGATCTATATATCTTATCATCCGAATAGAAAATCGTGTCTTATGTAGTTGATGTCATGGATGAAGGGAGGATTCTAGTTTTTTATATAATACAAAGAGACTATTATGATATGGGTGATGATGTAGAATATTTTTCCTCAGACACTAAATCACATCAATAGAAAGAAGAAAACATTCAATTGTGATATTGAAAATATTAGTCATACAAGGGTGGATGAATTATATGAGGTAATGGTGGAGTTAAAAAATGAGATGATTAGTGGAAAAAATTATTATATGTGCAATATTCTATTAATTTATATACCTATTATTTTATATTTTTATTTATTAATTATCATTGATATGTATATTTTTATTTTAATAATTGTGAATATATAATAAATTTTAATTTCTGTCTATATGTTTTTTATAAAATATATATTTTCATGTTAATTTTATTTGATTAAATGACTGGAATTAAAAGGAGGAATGATTCTACTGATCCCTGTCAACTCTGACTTGGAATTTATTTGGCCACACAGAAAGATGATGATTCATCAGTCTCCATCCCTACAGCATCTAAGACACCCTATGAATGTCCCCCTTTACCATATCTGACACAATCCATTATTGCAGCATCTGGTACACCCTCTGTCAGGATCCCATCAATATATGAAATAGTGGCACCCCATTCATCTTTATCAGTAAAGAAGGAACATGTCACCCCATGAGGTTATGTTATGTTTAATATTATATTTAAAAATTTTAATGTGAATATTTTTGTCCCATTTGACTATTATTGGGTCCAAACAGATGATTTCATAGGGTTATTTGGAATCATTTTGGGCCACCTGGTAGCAGAACAAGTTTCCATTCCAATTACCTTTGAAGATAGGAGGCATGTGCCTCAAACATTGAAATATGATGTTTTTACTTCATAGATTAAGGTATTTTTAATACATTATGGTGTTTTTGAATGTATTTATGTTATTATGTTCAAATATTTTTTAAATTATTTTCTTTATACATATGTTTCTCAATTTACCATTACTAATCTGATCACAAAAAAGTGTAAATTTAAAAAAAAATATGTAATAAATGTATGGATTCTGAATAAAGATTATTTATTGAATTTAATTGTACTTCATTGAGCTATTAATAGCTGTTTGATATGGTATCCAAGGGGGCACCCAGATAGAAATGCAAGGTTTTGTTGAAATCCATTTCCATGTGAAGAATGTGGTATTGAGATATATATTATTATATTAATATAATATTACATATATTCTTGCATATAAAACTTAGATGAAATTGTATACATTGCATTAAAATACATGTTAGTTATTTCAATATGTTTTAGAAAAAAATGCATCAAATTGAGGTGAAAATCATCCCTCACAATGTTGTGTCATAGATATTTTTTAAAAATAGGTCGAATCTATTAATATTTCCATTATTTTAAATACTTATAATACATATGAATCTATTTCATATATTTAATTTTCAGTTTAGTTATGTTAAATGAGTTTAATGAATTTTGGATCCCATGCCTCCCAAACAGAATTTTGGTTGGATGTTCATACAAAATATAATAGGAGTTATGTTAATAAGAAATCAAATGAATATGGGGTATGAATTACTTTTTTATTAAATATTACATATTTCCAAATTTATATTTGTTGTTATTTTATTCTTAAAATTAGACTAATATTTGATTTATAGGTAAAACTAAAAGGAACTATGGGATGGAAATCTTGTCGGGCCCGTCATGATCTCCATGGACGTCCTAATTAGTTATGTCCTTAGGAAGTTGCATCCATGTTGAGTGTATTTGATGTGTTTGAGAACATTAACATATAGGGTCTTTAACAGGACACTAGGTATTGTAGCAACATCTAATCCTTGTTTTAGGGACTCCCAACCTCATGATGTATAGAGAGAATTTGTTCCAATGGAAAATAAAATTCATGAAAATGGGTCTTAAGAAAAATATTAATGACGAAAAGGTACATACTCTATAGAAATATTTTATTAGTATATCTCAAAATAATATTGGATCTATCATCGATGATATTTAATAGAAGGTTGGAAGTGATCATGTAAATAACACAACAACAAAATAATTTAGTATAAATAATTTTATTAGTCTAAGTTAAAATTTAAATATATAACACTATTAAATATTAAAAATAATTCTCATGTAGGTTTTGGTTGCAGTGGTTGTAGAGGAATATGGAGAGGGAGTCGATGAAATTTCACCTAGTTGTGATTAGGGTTCACATTATATTTGGAGGTGATGTTTAAATAAACATGTGATGGTTGTTTATAAAATTTCCCAGATTATTATTATATTTTTAGCTTAAACAACTGATGGTCAAAAATTCATTCTTCTCAATGATGTTTTAAAATCTCTAAAATAACATTGGGATGATTCTGAATTACTAGATCATAATAATGCAAATAAAATATTTCTTAATGAATAAAGTAGTTTCTTCCACAAGTTATCCATTAAATTGAGTACAGATTTACACAACATGAAAATTTATAAAATTCATCCAAAAAAGGGATGGAAAAAGTGGGATTTTACGAAATTTTCATTGGAAAATATTACACTCAAGGCCTGAGGGCTCCATACATAAGACCCATAGATAAATGTTTCATGAAGTAAGAAATTTCCAGCGGTGTGGGGAACCATCCCCAGTTTTTGCCTCCAGTTTTGAAGTATAGAGTGTAAATGTTTCTATGTATTTGTTTTTGCTATATATTTTAGTTCCTCTTTATTGAAATAATATCAATGGCTTATTTATTTTGGGATGTTATCAGTGGTGCATTTCAAAATGATTTTTTTATTTAATTGTTCTTTGTTGTGCGTGCGTAGCCTTTTTGAACTGGTTTTGTTTCCCAGTCATGCTCACTTTGTAGATATTTCTGTCTTGGGAAGTTGATGGACTATCATTTTGTTTGATTTTTTTTTGTTTGAGTTTCACCTATTTATTTCCCCTTATTGTGGGATGTTTTTGGTTCAGGATGGTAGTTCATAGATTCAGAGGTTGTTTTGTTTGTCTTGTGCCAAGAATTTTTGGGTTGGTTTATATTGGGTTCATGGTTTTAGTGGGAATGTTATTTCGATTCGGTGGATAAAATTGGAGTATATCATGGTGGGTTCCCCATAAAAGTTCCTCCATGTTGGGAGTTTCAATGTTTCTAGTGTTAGTTTGGTTCGTGTAGTGGGGAGATCACCCTTGTGTTCACCCATCATTCTTTAGGTTGTGGTTTCCTCTAGAAATGGTTAGGTGTGACTTGTGGAATGTGAGGTCACACCATAGAAAATTGTTTCATTTGAAATCAACTCATTTTAACTGTGATCACTTTACCTCAAGGTTCCAGTTCACATTATGTGAGAAGAATGTTTTTTTTATAATTGTCACACCAAGACCAACAAATTTATATAATGTTGGTTAATTCATGGGTTTAGATATTTTGGTTAATGTTCTAGATTATTTTTTGTAATGATTTTTTTTATTTTGGATGTTTCGGGTCATTTTTTTGATTTTTTACATTTCTTATTCATGGTTTGAGGGATAATTGTGTGGTCTGTTGAGTTATGATATGATATCAGTTCATTTTTTTCTTGCATGTTTTTACATACATATATTGATCATGTTTTGTGCTAAATTTTTATCTTCTAGGAGAAACCATTTTACTTGAGGGTTTGTTTATAGGAGTATATCACATGCCTTGTACACAGTTATAAGAAATCATGTGGAACCCTTGTGATTGGTTCTCCTATTAGGATAGTGTTATTTATTCATTGTTCGAATATTATTTCCAATACTGTGTTTCCTAACCATGTGTGGTTCTCTTTTTCACTAGTAGGGTTTGCATTATTGATGCAAATTTTTTCAAACCATGTAGTCTAACCACACCAATTCACCATATAATTAAAAGTGTTAAATTCATCATTTTCCCCTCCACTATTTTAACTATAGTTCATTTATCCCCTCTGTTATTCAACCTAATAACATCAGAGGGCATTAGGAGACACTCCTTCTTTCTCCCCTTTATCCATTGATGCACCATGAAGATTCATAGTTAGTTTATTTAATTTTATTTCTTGATTTCCTTCTATTATTTATTCCCTCTCATGGTTACGTGTTATTTTCTTGATGTTTTCTCCCTTTTTAGAACTATATGGTTTATAGTGGATGTGTGGTTTGATTTAATTAATGTTTGGGTGTGAGAATTGTCTTTTAGAGTTTATTAATCCTTCTCATAAAGTATCATATCCTTCACACATCATTGAGGTAGGTGTTTACAACAATTTATATTCCTACACATTCTATTTATTCTTGTGATATCCTTTAATGCTTTAAACATGTTACAATAATGCTTGTGGTGTGCTAGTATAAAACAGTGCAGAGTTCTCATGATGTAATATCAATGTGAAATGGTTTCCAAAGGGTTTTTATAATTATTACTTTATTAAAATTCACAAAAGGTGTTTGATGAAATTTATTTTGATATTTTAAAAGAGGAATTGTGTACTTTGGGTGTTCTTTTACATTTTTTATGTTTTATAATTATGGTTGGTTGGTGATGTGTTTGTTGTATATGAAAATTGGAGATTGTTTTTGGCATGGTGCTTATGTGTGGATTTTTCTGGTAGTTTAAAATAATCGAATGTTTCTCTTTGGTGATTTTATGGATACTTGAAGAGTTTAATTGGATGTTGGAACAACTATATCTACATTTTTTGGACAAAGGGATGGGAAAATTAATGATATTGACTATTGAAAATAATGTTTTCTAGAACCATTGGTTATAAAATTCTTCTTCTACCATCCCTCATTAATTTTACTCAAATAGTTCCTTGATTTGAAAGTGGTGTATCAGGTCTTAATTTTATATTGAATGTGACATCAAACGTGTTCTTTAAATCATGGACCATTTAGAATTTTATGATATGTTTTTGATGAATAATTTTTGTTAGGTTCTATTTGTTAATTATTTTTGTTCCATGTATTTTACATTTCCATGGATATACCTTTTCATTTGTAATATAATGGCATATTTGGTTATGTGAAAGTGAAATTGAGGTTTCATATTGCCTTTAGAAATTTTTAGGAAACTGAATTGTTAATGTGATTGTATTGAAAATTTTAATTCCTTGGTTAGTATATTGTGTTGACTTTAGAAGGATAGTATTGATGTGATGTGAGGTTAAAGTATGTCTGTGATCATCGTATGTTTTGGAAAAATGGTTGGAAAATTATGTGTTTTGGAGGCCTAGTAGGTACTTTGTAATGGATTGGAAAATGGTTTTCAATGAATATGTGATGTGCAGAACTAGTTAGAATTCCATGATGTTTAGGAATGCTATTTTTAAAAAATTATTGATGTGACGACTCTATTGGAAAATGTGATTGGATATTTGTGAGATGGTAACCTCTATGGTGGACCACTAGGGATAGGATCATCACATAGGTGGTGTTAGTGTTTGGCTTGTAAAACACAATGGCAATGGGTTCAATTGATCCACACTTGTGAGGGTATTTCTACTCACTATAAACTATTACGATGGGATTCCTTTGAATTATCTTGAGGGTTGAGTGACTGTTGCTTGTCGACCCCGATTAGAAGGGTTGTACCCTAAGATTTTAATAGAGGCCATTTCAGATTTTCCACTATATTTGGTATTTTATATCATCTAGTTGGTTATTGACTGTGGATCTGCACAATATACAGGTAGGTGAGTCCAAACTGAGTTTATCCTTGGATTTACTATACAGATATTTAGGATATTCCAATGAATATCTATTTGTATGTTCTATTTTATTTTTCTTCCTATTGATTATTATCCCCTCTAGTCTATGTATTCTTGTTTGGTTTCCATTAATTCTTTCATAGACCCTTTATTGTTATCTAGTATTTATTTTTATTTTGGTTTTGATTTTAAATATTTATTGGAGTGTGAAAATGTTTTTTAAAACAAAAGATTCATATGTTGCTGAAAAAAATGAACCCGTTAAAATATGTGATTGGTTGTTTAAAATAACCAAATCATATTTTTGGAATATATTTAAAACTACTATTTTTTGGACTATATCTAGAAAGTAAATACATGTAATCTATGGTGATTACCCACTGAGCTGTTAAATATTACACCCTATTTGTGCAACTCAGTGTCAATATACCCAATATACTTTGCAGGTTAAGGTTTCTGGTTCAGTATTCCTTTAGAGTGGGTTAGTCTAGTGGTGGCTGGTGACAAAGTGGTCATGTGGAGATCATTCTTTGAAATTTGGTTTTATTTTTGAATTTGGTTTCTATTTTTTCATCAGTTATTGTTTCTGGATTGGTATGTATGTGTACTGATATTTTATTATTTTTAGTATTTATTTATACACTATTAAGCTAGTTGTTCCAATTTGTTTGAGTAGAAATCATTCCCCTTTGTATTATATTTTTCTCCTTTCACTAGTTGCCAGCCTATGAGGATCATGAACACCCTTCGTGCCTGATGTTTGATTGGGCCAGGTGTTGGGTTGGATGGTGATGATCTATAATTCATATTCAATTCATTATAGTGTGGATCAAATTAGAAATTTATATATACCCAAATCATACTAACTATAAATGAATAGTATTGCAGAAGTATGGGGTTAAACCCACTGAGAGTGGGGAATGTAGTTATTACAACCCAAGACTGAAGGTCAAGTAACCTAAATTTTAGTTTTCATTAACAAAACTAATGATGAAAATTAAAATAAATGAATAAAAATAGAGAAACCAAAGAGAGTGAAATTAGTTCATAGTGGTGGTTTTGGTAAATAAATTTAACCTTACATACAAATAATTATATCAAATAGTTGTGCAACCAAAAAATTTCATAGATGGAAAAATGGTCATTCCCTGTCAAACTAACCTATAATCCCAATTCATCCGAGTCAGATGAATAAAAATATCAAAAAAACATTATGTTTTGATTTAAAAAATAATAATAGTATTTTTATTCAATCATACTGAATAAATCATCTCAATCATGTTAGAGATCATTCATAATTAAAAAAATATGGTCAATTATTCAATGAATCATATCATATATGTACATGCACTAGATGATAGTATCAAATAATTTCATCTTTATGGGTGATGGAAAATCATGCTTTGTTGGTACAAACTCCCTTTAATAGATCCTGATCTCCCCTATGGGGTTTACTCGATCATCGTCTGGTGGTCAGCAATGATGCATAAACAAATTCCTATAGTTGAGAGATTAGAATATAATGAATGAAAATGAAATGAATAAAATTAATATATTGTAATTTAAACTCAAATTATTCCAATGATTACATGAAATGATGAAAAGAAAACAAAAAACAAAAAAACATTCTACAACAATATCTTGGTCGAAACCCTACAAAAACCTCCAGATAGCTGATCATATCCCCCATGAATAAAATTCCTCAAAATCATGGTCAAAATTCATATTTATAATCCCTCATGTAATTAATTGGGTTTGATCAGGTCAAAATCAAAATTTCCATTCATTCAGGTGGTCGATGTTATGAAAAACCAATCAAATATTTGTAATATCACTGCATTTCTATGGTAATAGTGTTTTGTTTGAAGATGTGTTATGGAACTAGAACAAAATGGTCTGACAGGGACTATTTAGTATATAATTTTTATTGTATGAAGGATGTTTCATAGTTAAGTGCTTCACATTAGGTTCACTATTTTTATTTCTAAAAGAAACATTATTGTTTTGTCCCGATGGGGAATATTTATCATTGGTTTGATTGAAGGGGTTAATTGGAGTTAGCTGACTAGATTTGGTTATAACATTTTGAATGGTCCCCAATGGGTGTCTTTATAGAGCTGGAAACACACAACGACTCTCATATCCATGATTCAGGGACATGCATTCCAAAGGTAGGCATTCATTAGGTGATTTCCCCAATGACACTTAAGAAGTCACATTGGTCGAGAGGATGTGAAATCTGTTTCGTTTCACCCTTTTGGGGAACTATTTCCTATATTGGGACTCTCCTGTAGTTTTAAGCTATGTCTATATGTTCATGAATCCTTGGTGCATTCCCAAGAATGTTTCTCTGTTATATCTCTATGGTAGCAGTTAATCATGAATACGTATAGGTTTGGAATCATCTTGGATATATCCAAGGTTCTCTATCGAAAGAAGGATTAGAATGTATTCATGTTTTTCCATCAATGTTACTAATTTATGGATATATGTTGGTTGATTTTTTCATTCTATATGAAAATGATGGATTAAATCCATATGGGATGGCGCACTGGAGATTATCATCATCCAGGGGCACCAGAGCTGTTTTGTTGTCAAGATCGAACCAATAAGACGAGCTTTCTACATATCAAGATGAGAGGACTCAGAACCCACATTGTTCGGTGTCACTTAGCAGTACACATCACCATTTTTGTTCATGTGTTAGGGACAAGACTATGTATTTTAACAACACACGGCAAGGAAACACAATAGAAATGTTGACTGGTTAAGGGTTGTGAGGGACCTATGCCGGAAGCGGCCCTAGACACCCATAATAGATATGGTATCCTTGGTGGATATTAAGCTACCGGGAATGTATATCATATAAAATTAGGTTGTTTTAGATGTTTGATTTGGACCTCATAGAGCCTTCTTACATATCTCATTTAGTTTGGAATCAAATCCCTCATAGTTAGATTGATTTTGGGATTAAATATATAGAAAAGTTCTGTTTTAATTGCTATCGGGGATTACAAATATGAAGAAGGAACATTCGTTGAATTTAAATTGGGGATTAAATATATAGAGATGGAACGTGATTTGGGATCATGTGGATTTCATGATCCCAACCAACCTATAAGTCCACATGAGTCATGTTGGGTCTGAGAAACAAGAGGATGCAATGGATCTGAAGATCGTGCATCCCACCTCATCTACTAATAGATGGTATTGGATCCCAATGGGAGAGAGAAAAGGTTATGTTTGTGCATGTCTCCTCTATTTTTTCTATATCCTGGATAGTCATCTTTGGTGACCTATCCGCATATATCCCGAGCGAAGGAATAGAGGATCACAAGTGCAACCTCCGATAATAAAATCTAGGGTCTTAACTCTGTGGGAGTGCCATGAATTTGGTTTGGGGGGAGAGGGATCCCATTTCTTACCAAAAGGAAATGAATGCATGATCCCATATATTACTAACATAAAAAAGGAGGTACATGTGAGTATCTCAAGGGTGGGTCCCATGTTACTAATGATAATGTAAACTCACAGTCAATCAAAGTGTGTGCCTTTATACTGGGATAACCAACAGGTCTCCAATTACCATGGGTATGTAAACTCAAAATAACATGATGGTGTTCCCAAAGGTTTTATCAAATGGGTTTGTAGGATTTTGAAAAGTCATTGCCTTAATTCCAGTGGACCGGATTGTAGAGAATTTGACTTGGGGAATACTAATGAAATGGAAGGGAATGATAGAGTCCAAATAGGGGAACACCATAGGGTACCCCCTTCCACTTGGATGTTTCTAACGTGGGATAGGTGTTCATCCACGTAACATGTTTCTATGTGGGAAAGGAGGCTCTCTACATACCATTGTGGTGCCCGAACCTGGGTGGAGTCTACGTAGATTTCTACTACATGAGGCCAAACTCAACCCTTTTAGTGAATTTATACACATGGAAGGGTTCCATCATCATAGCGTTTCACATTATGGGGTGCTCGATTGTGAAGGGGGCATTGGGTTTTCACATCTTGAGGAGTATTCCTATGAGGGACCTTCAGTCCAAAGATTAACCATTTTAATTTATTCTACTTATTATCACTACGTGGCTATGTTTTTACTTGTGTGGAACTGTCAAATGAGTCCGGATTTGTAGAGATTTCAAATTCTTCTATCAATCATCAATCCTCCCAAATTTTGATCCTCCCTTTGGCTCATGTCAAATTCTATTTATAGGGAAGTAAGGAAATGGGTACTGGTGTATCCGTTTAATCATAATGAGGTCATGATCCCCCATTTACAGTATCATATGTCCATTATTGAGTGTGTGAATGACATTTTCCTTAGATTTCTTGAGGTTAAATTCTTTTGAAGAAAATATCACCACCTTGGTCCCACAAATAACTTCATTTCAATTATGGGGGAAAATTTTGATTACCTTGATCGTGGACCATTTAAGTCTGCATAGGATGTAGTGTGCATGGATAATTTATCCTCCCTCATACAAAAAATGATCGTATTCGTGGAGGAAGCACCACCATTTGCCTCATAGAAATGGTTTTATTCATGGAAATTTTTATAAAGTGGGTCACCATGATGATTTGTGATTTGTGAAGGGTTTCCCACTTCATGGCCTGGAAATTTCATTTCCCAAATTCACTAATTTAATACAATTTCATTCAACTCTTCCTTTGGGGTAGTCCCTTCATTATTTAATTTCATTAGACAAATACAATTCCCTTTTCAATGTTTTTAGGACCCATCAAATTCCCCATCAAAATGGGGTCAAATCTATATGAATAGGAGGATATTATGATATTGATAGCAGTCTTTATTTTTCTTTAGTTTTTAATATGTGGGTGTACCCATAGGAGGTGACAACACCTATATAAAGGTGGACCATTTCATTTTTCCTCTACCGTATTTCTCACAAAACAAAGCACTCCCATGACTGATCTCAATAACCTACCACACATACTACTTCCCTTCACGAACATCATCTTTTATGAAATAAAATTTGGATCCACAAACTAAAATATTGAACCCATGATTGATGAGTTCATATTTGTTTCATGGTGGGGATTGGTGTTTGGATCGCTTGTTCTACAAACTGATAGTTTTCTGGATAACACATCATATGACATCACCTCTCAAGTATCCACGAACTATTGTTTCACCAGAATCATCTTCCAAGGTCCACTCATGGGACTTCCAGTATGCATACATCGTCCAGTCCATGTCCCATTTTCTTTGGGTCAATAACATTTTTTCATAAACTATTGATGCAGAAACCAAATGGATCTAACTCCTATTTCAATGAATGTGTTTGGGAGGAGGGAATCGATAGATGATAATGTTTAAGATGATTGGGGTTCCTATATCAATTTTAAATAGGGTATTCTAAATGACCCACATTCACCCGAACTTATGGCCTATCCACTATCTAGTGAACTATCTATTTATAATTTTTGACATCATGGTGATGATCTGCTACAGTCAATTTAACAGAAAACCCATATTGTTCTCCCGGAGAGTTCTCGTGGATATGATCACAAAAATGCATCCATTTTTGGAGAAATCATATCTGGAACGGGCTGAAGGAATAAGTTTTATCTAGATATCTCCATGTGGACTCTGAGTAATCATAAGGATCATGACCCATCTCTTCCCTCATTCATTCACAACTATCCAACTAAAGTCATCTTTTCATGATGTAACCATAATGGAGGGTGGAGCACAAATTGGGATTTTTGCTCTGGATGGCGTTTCTATGATGAATGGGTTTGGGTGCTCTAGGTTCATCAAAACAGTTTGGAAGACCATGATCCATTGGAATCTATCAACATATACCAGGTAGTGTGTGTTTCCCAATTTTACATTTACTCTCTATGAATGATATTTCATGAACTTCTCAGTCGATTGTATTCAATAACCACCTCCTTCCACTTATCCCGTGATGATGTGTGGATCATTTTGTGGGATATTTAACAGATATGGGTCTTTCCCATCCTCATCAATATATATGTTGAATTTTTACCATTGTCCAACACTTAGGGAATGTTGAGAATGAATCTCCGTTGGAAGAAGAATTATTGGACATTATAGAGGGATTACATGGTCAGAGTCTTTATGCTCACTCAATTATTTCATTTTAGGATTGGAAAGGATTGATCTTAAAAGTGAACTAAACAAGGCTGAGAGTTCACTATATCTGAACACCCCCAAGCTAGCAGTCACAACATAATCCGAGATCTTAATGTTCTACTATTGAGGTGGGTCTATATACCACTTAGGGTTATGAAATTTTCTTAGACGTAACATCCGATCTCATATTAGCAAGTTTGTTTTCCATGTTTTTAAGTGGATTGATTTTCCATTCTTGTCATGTTTACACTGGTGTCAGAGTTTTAACATTGATGATGAAAGATGCATTGCCCAAAGTATAGCCTATTAATGTAGTTGATCATATCCTCGACTAAATTTATGAGTTATGGGCGCAGATACATGAGGGAAGACCTGTACAGTATCTTAGCGGGCCATTTCAATTTTTATACAGTAGAATCGAAGATTACTTTTCCTAATATGAGTATCAATATACTATGATGGTTCCTCATTATATCTTCCACAAGGATCTACTTAGTATTTTCTTAATCTTTTCCCAATCCTCATATATTGATAGTATAGTTGAATTACTAAGTCTCATTTCTTTCTTTGCCTTTGCACCTCACTTGGTGCCTCATGGAGTACTAGTGGATGATGGGAGTGGTTATTGTAAAGAACATTCTTACATAATTGCACTACCTAGTAGAATCAAGGCCACTCATTTTGAAAATGTAATTATCTATGAGTTGTATACCGCAAATAGGTTTGCTAGGAAATTTGGATGCCTACTACACATCACGCCTCTCCCGATTACTTAGGTTAGGATGGAATACCATCTAGTTATCCTTCACAGGTTGTGGTTGATGATTTTACGGGAGGATTATGGTACCAGAATCCCTATTCCCCCCACAACAGCCTTCAATTACCTTTCATTTGAGTGTTTTGAATTGTGGGTGATTTGTTCACCTGACAGAATATTGATTTATTTTTTTACGTTTTTTTTTTAAATTCCAGAACACGGTTAGGGAAAAAATATTTTTACCCCTATTTTTTTAAAAAAAATTATATTTTCATTTTTATTTTATTGTTTTGTTTTGTTTATATATATATATATATAAAAAACAAAAAAATTCAACAGAATTTCTCTGTTATTAAAGATCTAGTGCTACAGTCATTACAGCAGTCTAGATTCTGACAGAAACCCTTACCCATGCCTCCCTTTTATAAGAGGGCTTGCCCTGAAAATCATTCTGCATTTTTTATGTGGGATTCAACTTCTCCCTTTCTTGTGCAGTACATTCTGCAATTCTGATGTGGGATTCTATTTCAAGTATGTGACTTTGAAATAAAATAAAATATAAACTATAAGGACAATATAAATTAAATTTTAAACATTGATTAAACATATAATAAATAGTTGAAAACAAAAAGAATTTCCTCAAAAATGTTGACAAAAAATAATCTATAACCTTTCACAACCGCTTACTTGAAACTTCAAAATGTTTCAAGTATGTGAATTTGAAAGATTATAAAATATAAACTATAAAAAGAATATAATTGTACATTTGAAAATTTATTAAACATATAATAAATAGTAGAAAACAAAATGAATTTCCAAAAAAATGTTGATGAAAAAAAATTTATAAGCTTTCAAAACCACCTACATGAAACTTAAAATTTTTCAAGTACGTGAATTGGAAAGTCCATAAAACATAAAATAGAAGACCAATAAAAATGAAACGTTAAACATTGATTAAACATATAAGAAATAGTTGAAAACAAAAGTAATTACCAAAAAAATGTTAATGAAAAATAATTTATATGCTTTCAAAACCGCCTTCTTGAAACTTAAAAATGTTTCAAGTACGTGACTTTGAAATATTATAATTATATTACTAATTAACTAATTAATTATTATATAATTAATAGTTATATTAATAATTAACTAAATAATTATTATATAAGTAATAATTAATGAGTAATAATTAATAATTAATAATTAATAATTAATAATTGAATGAATAGTTATAATTAATATTTATATTACTAATTAACTAATTAATAATTACTAATTACTTATTAATAATTTCTAATTACTAATTATAATAAATATTTATATTACTAATTAACTAATTAACTAATTAATAATTACCAATTATTAATTACTAATTAATTAGTTATAATTATTAATTATATTTTTAATTAACTAAATAATAATTATATATGTAATAATTATATTACTAATTAATTATTATAAAATTAATGATAATATTACTAATTAACTAATTAATTATGACATATTTAATTATTAATAATTACTAATTAAAAATTGTAATAATTATATTTAATAATAATATTACTAATTAACTAATTAACTATTATATAACTAATAATTATATTACTAATTAACTAATTAATTATTATATAAATAATAATATATTAATAATTAACTAAATAATTACTGTATAAGTAATAATTAATAAGTAATAATTAATAATTAATAAGTAATAATTAATAATTATTATTATTATTTATAATTATTATTTATATTAATAATTATTAATTATTAATTACTAATTACTAATTAATAATTATTAATCATAATGAATAAATGTAATTAAAAATTATATTACTAATTTACTAATTAATTGTTATATAATTAATAATTATATAACTAATGAACTAACTAACTATTATATAATTAATAATTAATAATTAATAATGAATAATTATAATGAATAATTATAATTAATCTTTATATTACTAATTAACTAATTAATAATTAATAATTACTAATTACTAATTACTAATTAATAAATAATAATTATAATGAAGAAATGTAATTAAAAATGATATTACTATTTTAGTAATTTATTATTATATAATTAATAATATTATTACAAATTAACTAACTAATTTTTATATAATTAATTATTAATAATTACTAAATAATAATTATAATGAATAATTATAATTAATAATTATATTACTAATTACTAATTAATAATATTAATGATTAATTATAATTAAAAATCATATTAAAAATTTACTAATTAATTATTATATAATTAATAATAATATTACTAATTAACAAATTAATTTTTACATAATTAATTATTAATAATTACTAATTAATAATTATAATTACTTATTATAAATAATTATAATATGTATAGTTAACTAATTAATTATTATATAATTAATAATGATATTACTATTTAAAAAATTATTTATTATATAGTTAATAATTATATAATTAATCATTATATTACTAATTAAATATTATATAATTAATAATTAATAATTAATAATTATAATTAATAATTATAATGAATAATCATATTACTAATTAACTACTTAATTATTATATAATAATTTTTAATAATTACTAATTAATAATTATAATGAATAATTACATTATTAATTATCTAATTAACTATTATATAATTAATAATTAAATTCTCAATAAACTAATTAATTATTATATAATAATTTTTAATAAATACTAATTAATAATTATAATGAATAATTATAATTTATAATTATATTACTAATTAACTAATTATGAAAAGGGCCTCGACTCTATCTTTCTCAAAAAATTAACTAATTAACTATTATATAAATAATAATTATATTACTAATTAACTAATTAGTTATTATAAAATTAATGATTATTAAACACTAATTAACAAATTACAAATTATATAGGTAATAATTATATTACTAATCAACTAATTAATTATTATATAATTAATAATTATATTTCTAAGTAACTAATTAATTATTAAATAATTAATAATTATATTACTAATATATTAATTATATTTTTAATTAACTAATTATTTATTATATAGTTTATTATTAATAATTACTAATTAACTAACTAATTAATTAACTAATTATTTATTATATAGTTTATTATATTACTAATTAACTTATTAATTATTATATAATAATTTTGAATAATTACTAATTATTAATTATAATGGATAAATATAATTTATAATTATATTACTAATTAACTAATTAACTATTATATACTGAATAATTATATTACTAATTAATTGGTTAATTATTATATAATTAAGTATTAATAATTTCCAATTAACTAATTAATTATTATATAATTAATTATTAATAATATTAATTCAATAATTAAATAAATTATTATATGTTTAATCCATGTTTTAACTTTAAATTATATTGGTCTTATAGTTTATATTTTATAGTCTTTCAAAACCACATACTTTAATCATTTTTAAGTTTCAAGTAGGTGGTTTTGAAAGCTTATAAATTATTTTTCATGAACATTTATTACAAAATTATTTTTATTTTCGACTATTTGTTATATGTTTAATCCTTGTTTTATGTTTCATTTACATTGGTTTTGAAGTTTATATTTTATAGTCTTTCAAAGTCACGTGCTTGAAACATTTTTAAGTTTCAAGTTGGTCATTTGGAAAGCTTATAAATTATTTTTCAACAATATTTTTTACGAAAATATTTTTATTTTCAATTATTTGTTTTATGTTTAATCCATGTATTAAGTTTCATTTATATTGGTCTTATAATTTATATTTTATAAACTTTCAAAATCACGTACTTGAAACTTCTTATGTTACAAGTAAGTGGTTTTGAAAGCTTATAAATTATTTTTTATCCTTATTTTTTATGAAATTATTTTTGTTTTAAACTATTTTTTATATATTTAATCCTTATTTTAATTTTCATTTATATTGTCCTTATAGTTTATATTTTATAATCTTTCAAAGTCACGTACTTGAAACAGAATCCCACATCGGAAATGCAGAATGTTCTGTGCAGGAAATGGAGAACCAGAATCTCACATCAGAAATGCAGAATGATTTTCATGTTAAGATATCTTATAAAAAGGAGCCTTAGGTGAGAGCTTCTATCAGAATCCAGACTATTGTAATGGAAGTACTGCTAGATTTTAAATAGAGGATAAATTCTGCTAAAAATTTTATTTTATTTTTGTTTTATTTTGTTTATATATATATATAAACAAAAAAAATAAAAAAAATCAGAAAAAATATATTTTTTCTATTTTAGGGGAAAGGTGGCATCATGGATGCCACCTTTGTGGCGTATTTTCGATTTTTTTTAACCAAGCCTATTTTTAATAAATATTTTTTAAAAAAAAGTTATTTAAAAAAGAAACCCCAGAATATTGGTGAGATCAGTTCAACGGGTAAAAAGGCCCTTGGATGCCTCCAGTCCCATCCTAGTTATATAATATCTCCATATTAATGTTGTGAGGAGCCACTTTCTCACCCATCACATGAATTTGGAGGGGAAATCATTCATACGACCCATATATGTAGAGAGAGATTCAGATCCTTTATCTTTGGTTGACCCTATTGGTGGTCCTACTGAGGATCTCCAAATTTGAACATCAACGGTCTTTCCTCAATCCACAACCAACCCCACATACCTAGCTTCATATGGTGAGCCATTAATGGAGGTGGGAGATGTCCCTACATGGGCATCACATCTTAGTGAAATTTCATTGGACACATTGGAATGTTTGGATTATATTATAGTGATAGTAGGTGAGCAAGGCCAATGTTCAGATTCTATATGGGGAAACAATGATATGCAGGAAAAAGAACGAATTCATATATGTAATTTTGTCACCAAAACCACTATATAATAATTTAGTAACTACGTGGACACTCTCCATTGACTATTCACTGATTTGGGATTATATATCTATAATTATTGGAATTTTCACTTTCTCACATACCAAATTGTCACAGCTCGATAAAACCAGCTCATTTGAAAATGTGACCCTGATCAATTAAATTTCTCCCATCACCAGATTGAGAATTTTCATAATATTACCACTAAGATTCGTCACCTAATAATAGATGAACCGAACTCTTATGATCAAGTATGGGAACAATCTGAGGTGTTGTGGGAGTTTGAAACTCATGTTGCAAAGTTGATGGCATAGCTATTGTCATGCACTACAAATATAGAAGCTATTATAAAGAATCTTCAAGATCTCATGGTCACCTTTAGACACATATTCTCAATGTATGAGGCTATGGAAAAGCAGTGTATGACCATGGAATGTGCTCATGATGGTGTGCACAAACCGGTGGTTAATTTGCTGACTAGAGCGAGTTGGGCTTCACTGTAAACATTTTAGATATCCCATTATTCTTCTTCTGATGTTTTCAACTTCACTGTAATGTGAATATAGAATGTGTATGTTCATTTTTATTTATGAAATGAAGGAAAAATGTTTTCCACTCAATGTTTTTCCTTTATTTTTTCCAAATAAGATAATCTTCATCAGATACTGATTTCAATCATAATCCTGAGTAATTAAAATAATCAAATCATGCTCTAATTTTTTCATGTGCCAAGGGACACATCGAGTGTAACTTGACTGTTATAAGGTTCATATGAATTATTCTAAATGTTTTATTTCTTTTCCTGTTATAACTATAAAATTTTCCTAAGTCTATTTTGATGTTGACTTAAGGGGCATAACATAACTTTTTATTAGGCCATCCATTGAAGGTTTATGATGTAACAATATTTGTGTCATATTTTTTTTTGATTTCTCAATATCATGAATAATCCATAAAATTTGTTGGTCTTGATAGAGGATATTCGACATTTACCTAGGGTTCCCTTTGTGGGGTTTCAACCTAATGAGTTTCACATATCTTTTCATGGAAAATTTAAAATCTTACAAGTTAGGCTATTCTTTCTGATGTTTTCAGTCGAACATCTTTGACCATTAATTTTTTGGGTGAGGGTTCCAATAATACATATTTTAATAGGATCCACTAATTTTTTTGAAACCTGAGTGATTGAATATTATTGACCTTGGACTTTTGATTTTTGCGGTGTTATATGTGATATGGAGAATGAAATCCATTTGGGCATAGTGAGGTAGTATAAAACTCTCATGAGGATAGTATTGTCTCTAGTAGATAAGACTTTTTTCTGAGAAACATATGTAGATCCATCAAGGAATATTGTTAATGCTAAAGTAAATGTGTCCTCAAGACACTAAAATTCCATTTCTAATGGGCTTTGGTGATTTAATGGTACATTGGATTTCACAAGACCACGAGGGGTGGCCTATCAAATTAGTGGTTTCATAAATGTATAAACGTATTCCTATCAATTTAAATCATTAATGGGAGAAAAATCCTACACGGATTTGGCTTGTGTAAAAGAGACTAGAAGCATGGTGCAACTTAACATCATGAAACCAAGGGGTCTTGCTGTTTACCAATTTGTTTTGACAAAACAGGGGAAAATAACTCACCCTTTTCATGGATGTCTGACCATTAATGTTCTACCATGTTCATGAATAAAAGGAGGTACTATATGTAAACTATAACATGGGATTTTCTGAATATAAGGGATGATATGAGGCATCAAAACCATTTGTGCGTATGGAGGAAGAAAATTCCTCTCCTAAGTATAAACATGCCTCTTGTTGATAGGATAATCTTGTCAGTAATGTGCACAGATCCATTAGGTAATATTGTGAAAAGTAATGAAAAACTATATTTAGGACACCGACAATCCATTTATGATATCCATGGAATAATATGGGGACCCAAACCATTCTGAGCTCAGATTTTGGTTTATGGGAAAAATTTACCTAATTGTGATAAGGTCATTAAAAGTCAAAATTTCCAAATAAAAATGATAATGATATTTTTTCCCATTCTAGGGTGGGGAGGTTACCTTTTTCCGGACATACCCTAATATAATATGGAATGTTGTCCATGATGTTTAATGTATTTTGATAAGAACATGCCCATCATGTATCCTCCCATGTATAACTAGCTCGATCATAGGAGTGGGGAATTGTTTTAATGCAAGAATAAAAGTCAGTCCAATATCACATTGGACTCCACCATGCTAATATATTTCATGTAAGGGAGTATGGGGGAAGGCATTATTTGTCATGTCTAAAATTTCTTGTGTCAATCTGGCTCATTCACAGCAATAGTTGGGACAATTATCCATTGTGGATAGTCTCAAAAAATGATGTCGAGGTGTCACCATGTATCTTGTGAGGATATGACTAGAGACATACATATATCTAGAAGTTAAAACTCTCTACTTTTGTTTGACCCCCACATAGATATAGAGATTTTTTAATTTTTGGGATGGCTACAACAGGATATAAGAATCATGGAAACACTGTGGAATCAAACCATCCATGTCTTTTTGATATCATGTATCTTAATGCCTTGCAGTTAGAAATATTTTCAATCACATTAATGTTTTGCGGTTTGGAATGTGGAAACATAGTGTAGTGTCATGTTGTGGGGATGCTTTTCAAGGAAATCATTAGTAACTTGATGGAAAATATGACCAATAGATTTTGGCATGATCCATACATGAGGGATGAATATTATATAAATTATGATCCCTGGGACAATTGGATCGGGAGGAATTCAACGTGGTGTGGAAATAATTAGGGCATACAACGGTAGGAAAAACATATCTTGAGGATGAACTTGTCTCTAGATGACATGACTTTATTGTAGGAAATGTAAGAAGATCCATCGGGGAATATTGTGAAATGTAAAGAAGAGGTTTCCTGAGGACACAGAATTTCCATTTATAATGGCCATTGTAAGTTTATGAAGAACTGAGATTCCAATGGTGCAGAGTCAGGTGAATGGAAGGGATGTTTCTGAACATACAAGAAACCACCATGATATAATTGGCCTCAATGTATGGTTCTCACTATATTTATTTAAATTGTATCTAGGGATATTTTGACTTCCTGATAGATCCCTGATATAGAATCCATATTTTAATCCTTCTAGATGGATCAGTATCCGTGTATATAATATGGGTGTATTTTTGGTGGTGGATGTTCCCAAGATGTAAGATCCATGAATTTCTACATACCACATTGAAATGAGGATCATGAGACACATAGTTCATAGATAAATTTCTATGCAGATCTGATTCACACAGTGGAGGGAGAACCCCTTTTTTATGGTCCTAAAAATATGACATATTTATAAATCTCCCACATCCACTTGGCTTGGATGCTGGGGAGGAGGCATTTTATGCTTTTGGGAGTTGTTGGGCCACGATTTGTAATCCGAGAATCACTACTAATCCTATAAGGGAATTAATCAAGTCATATATTGTTCATGTAATTATTTCATTATAGGTCTAAACCATGCATGGGAAAGGGGTATTTTTTTAATTTCATGGTGGCTAAACCATTAAATAACAATTTTCGCATCACTACGTGTCCCATATGGGTAGGAATCATGACACACATTGTTCTTAGATACATTAATTTTTAGATCCAATTCACACATACGGGGAACCATTTTTTTGGTGGTCTAACAAATAGTACCTATTTATAATTCCATAACATCGAATTATCCTTCAGGTAGGATAGGAGGAATTTTATTATTTTGGGTGTGGATAGGCCAAGATATGATATCCAAGCATCCCTACATATCCTGCAAGGGAAAGAATCAATCCATATGTAGTTCTTGGAAGATCATGCAGCTTAATGACATGCAGTTAGAATTCATGGAATTCATTTCATTGTCGTTCATTCATGACTGTAATGGAGATATTTCATACCATTATTTATTTCATGTGAGGGTATGTTTTTACCACAATTCCTAAGTTCATGTGTGAAATTATTGGTGTGATAAAAGAGGAGCAGCATGAGTTCTCTAAAATGATGAGATATGTGAAAGTACAACAAGTGTAATTCATATCATGTGGTGGTTATACCATGATATCTGATCAAGGAATACCTAAAAATATCATTTAAAATAAGAACCAAACTCTACATAGTAATGTAATAGGTAATAATAGTTGATAGGTGGTGGAGGTTATTCCCTCTCAGGTGATGATATCGTTGTGTTATGAAATTTAATATCATGCAGCAAGGACATGTTGGGCATGAAGTTTTACATCTTATGTAAGGATATTGAAATCATATTTTAATTCCATGTTATAGAGATTAGTTTCATACAGTTTATCATCATTTTGTAAGGACATAGATGCTATTCATTTTAATAAAATAGAACAATACTTTTTATCTTACCATTTAATGTCATGTGATCAAGATGATGGATTCTATAAAATTTTACTTCTTCCTATCAGGACGTGTTTATACAGTTCAATGACCTATAACTAGGATGAGTTGGTACATTTAAATGTCAGGATACCAAGTTGTGTTCTTTTGGCTACATTAAATATTTCATTAGGAACCTTTCATTGGTAAGAACTGTAATGAGATGTTCATCCATTAAAACTAATGAATATTCACCTTTAAATAAGACCATATGTATTAAATATGATACCTTCCACTTTGGATCAGAATTTTTGGGTTTCATTCAAAGTATCATCAGAGTTCTATGGACCAAAACCATTTATCCTTTGAGAAAAAACCAGAGACATAATGTTTTGTTAATGTCTCATGAAATATGGTTTTTATAAACTTCTAAAAGATGAAAGGTATTAAATAATTGTTCATCGAGTGTTCTAACTCATCTAGTCACTTTTATTATTTCCCATCTGTGGAAAATTGGATACAAATGTAAACATAGAGTGTTGGTCTCTGAATATAGATAGGTAGGATAGTGTCCATTTTTTATACCAATGAATATAGGGTTTCTTGATAAGTGGTATGAGTGGTGGTCTAATAATCCCACAGATCATGGAGGAACTTTTCTGGACAAGAATTCTTATCCTTATAAACCAACTTTTGTAGTATATTTGACATGTTCTTGTTGAAGGCCTCAATCAATTCATTATTCAATGCATGATAGCTGGATGAATGGTTGGTATTGATACCATACTCCAAATATAATTTTTCTAACCTGGATAAATAAAATTTTGTATAGTTATACATCAGTACAGCATGAGGGGAACCAAATATCCTAATTGTGTTGGTCTTTACAAAGCTAACAATGTTTCTTTACCTGAATACTTTGAGAGGTAGAGCTTCATTCCATTAGGAAATGAAGCCAATTGTGGTGAGAATGTTATTGAATTGCTTAGCTTTGGCGGGTGGGTACAGTCCCACAACATAGATTCGCCATATTGAAAACTGCTAGGAGTACTTGGTTGTGTGGAGTAAATTTGTGGGGTGGTCGATGAAATTTACATTAAAATGTCATGTATGACACTTCTTGGTAATTATAGTATATTACCAAGTCATAGTGGGTTAGTAGTATCAAAGACTTCGAATTTTATGTAAAATCATGGATCCACATTGATGCACACGATAAGCTCTTGTGAGTATATATTTCATGAACAATGAATTTTCTTCTCCATAAATTAACCATATATGGACCCCATCGAGGTTATATTTTTATAGGATGTTTGTTGATTTGGTTTATCATATAAAACACAATTAATTTCCCTTATCTATATTTTCTCCCTCCTGGGTATATATTCAGGGGTGGGGAGTTCACCCTTTTAGAGATAGTTCATAATGGGAGTCATACATCTAGTGGTTGGAACTTAAATATCATTGATGGGATTAATTTATTTGATTTCTTATATATCAACCTAAATGAATGGCAAGACCATCTGACAAAGTGCAATATTGATGACTGTTTCATCCCAATCTGGGTTATCCAGAGTTGTGGTTTCATTTTTCTAATGCATCATATTGATCCTTTTCTGATAATGGGATATTGGTTAATGTCAGATGTTAAAAGAATTACACCATCAGTCCTCATACATGATCAAACAAATGGATTATTTCATACTTTTTATGGTGTAATCACCATTAAATTTCTTGATGACATGATCTGAATCAACTTTTGTCTTTATTTGACTTACAAGAACGTGAAGTGCCAGCCCTATCCCTATATTGACAGCATGGTAATCTAATTCATTGTTTTTATAACCCTCTTAAAATATAATGGATTAAAGAAAGAAAACATTTTCTGGATATATGAGTTTGATTCCCTACCCAACATTGTTAAACTTGTTGTACTCCATCCATTTTCCCATTGTACATTTAGATGGACTGTCAAAATGCATCTTACATAATCAGAATTCTTTCACTGTAGTGGCATCCTATTAATATTTAAATTTTTGTACTGGTGAAGTTATTTCTATTGAGGGGTTCAGTTCTAGGAATTCTTATAGTGCCTGGCCTTTGACAATTTTATATGGAAAAAACTAGATTTCAAACTTATATATAATGACCACCTACTATGATAAAAATCTAGAGATCATTGGAGTCATGAGAGTGTACTTTAGTGGGTTACTATGAGAGACAAAATGGATCATATTATGCTATAGGTAAAGTATTAATTTTTTGACAGTAAATATTAGTGACGAAAAACTTTTCTCAATATTTGAGTAATGAAGTTCAGCATAAATCATGGTTTTACTGTGATAGAATAGGATGTTTTCATTTCCGATTTCGTTCTTTTGTGAGAGGAGGGAATAGAGGGATTTCTCCTAGGTGATCACATATAGGTTGACCAGTCTTCATTCTTTTGGATAAATTAGCACTTGAGGACATAAGGGATATTTCAAAAGGTTATTGAATGCTTTCTGGATATCATCAGTCCATTGATAGGTGACCCCCATTTTCATTAACTAGGTAAAGGGAAAACATTTCCCAACATGGTTAGTTATGAAGTGTCAGATTTTGTACATATATCCTTGAAGTCCCCTCATCTCTGAGAGGTTATAATGAGGTGATATTCCAATGATAGAATTCATCTTCTTAGGGTCATCTTCGATTCCATGATTGCGTATGACGAAGACATGGAATTTCCCTGTGGTAACACCCAAAGAACACTTCAAGGGGATCATCTTCAATTTATGGTATCACTGTTTGATGAATACTATTTCATGATACATCATGTTGTCTGGAAATTTTCACAATTTATCCACCATTTCATAAATAAAAAATTTGACGAACTTTCACCGGAAGGGCATAAAGATGTAGTAAATGGCTATATGATTTGTGCTTCCAGCATTCTACAGAACGAATGGAATTACCATGTAACAAAATACTCCTTGGGGTTCCCAAAAAAGTAGTGGATTTTTCATCTTCATGGGACATTCCAATTTTTTTTGTTTCTTGAATATCTATCAATTAAATAGGGGCATTATTTTTGGTAATCGCATTAATAATAAATTTTGTGATCAAGAATGGGAAATCATCTTTCAAACAATCATGTTTGAGATATCAGAAATCAATGAATACTCTAATATACCAATAATTATCTTTAATGGGGACTATATTGACTAACACGATGGGATATTATACTTCCTAAATGATTTCATCATTGATGATCATGTTGATGTAATCCTCTATTTTGATAGCATGTGTCAGGTGAGTTCTTTTGGTCTCATTTTTGTTACATTCTATGGTCTTCTGGTAGGCCTATCTGGTGAGTGGACACTTCAGGATAGTGTCTTGAAATTTAGGTGTAGTTCAAGGTAAAAACATCTTAATGCCTTTTTATGAAATAGGTGCACACCTCTTTCTCTACAAAATGAATGGATGCACAGATCGTGGTAGGTCGTAGATAATTTTTCATACTAAAATTCATTTATTTTATTTCATCCATTGTCATAGCGACCCATTCCTCAAATTATAGGGGTTATCCATGAGATCCACTTCATCTTCTTCCACATCATTCTCTCTATCCTCTTCTTCTTCTGATAGAGACGCCCGATGAGGATAGAATGAGGGATGTAATGGTGATTTCTTCCTCATATTCCTTAGTGGTTGAGATAGGGATATTATAGAGCTCTAATGATGGTTTAGGTACAGTTTCATAATACCATTCACCGTTATTTGAGGAATCAATGGCTTTTTCTGCACTATCGATCTCATTTTCCATGAATACTATCATCTTCAATATCATGTATGTATATTAATCTGGGATCATTCACACAACATGATTTCTAAGAAGTATTTATCCATCACTATGATTCTTGAGGGGTCAGTGAGGACCTTCTCCATACATTTTTTGAAGTAGTGACCCAATCAATTGCATCTACTAGGGGTCACCTAACATTTCACTCAGAGAATTATGAATCAATATAAAGTTCCCCATAATATTATAATGGGGAATTATTGTTTTATAATATCCCAATTTTTTATTAGTGCAATATATGATGCACTGGTGGTGGGATGAAGGAATCCCTTCCTTCTGGTGTAACCAAGTCCATTGAAGTAGCTTGTTAGTGGTCATGTTTTGCTAGACCACAATAAATTTTTATTCAGCTGCAAGGTCACCAAATTTAGTTTTTATCATTATTTTTCTTAATAGTGCCATCTCATTTTTATCACAAACCAATAGGTTTGTTGTCGAGGGTGTTATGATTTCTTAATTGTAACCCCACCAATGAAGTGCTCGCACTAGGAGGATATTGAATTCATATCCATTATCAATGAAGGCTTTTCAAACATCAATATCATTTATCTTACTAGACACATATACTGTTTTTATGGTTCCTTGCATGGTGGTGTCTTCCTCTAGATCCGTAAAGGAGACAATCACGTGTCATTATATAGGATTGTTATCTATCTCGCAGACTTTAGTGGTAGCTCAATTGGCATCAAACTCCTAGGGGGGTTATTAATGCCTACATGAGTGATTATATGAGGTCATTGGACTAACAAAAAGCTTCTAGGATTAATATTTTCACTGGTACTGAGGTAATTTGCTTCACGATATCATACATCTTGTCTAAAGGTCAAAACTTCATAGGGTTGGGATTCTATTTCATATGCACCTTATTTGTTGATGTTGGATGGTCCCTTGGTACCAGAGATGGTGTAGCTTCAACTCTTTGTGGGTTTGGATGGACATGTCATCCCATGTGTTGAGTGTAATTAGACAATTGTTCTTATTCTACTGGAGATTTTATGGGGAGCATACCAAAGTGAATTTTGGCATGTGTGGGGGAATTTACTTTTTCATTTTGGGATCATTGAAGGTCTCTTTCACTATTTTTTTTCAACATTGAAGGTTTGGGCAGTGGTGTGGCCATAAGCATGGTTTCCTTCATAGATGTATCTTCCTTGGGATCCATGGATTATGTGGCCTCTTCTTCTGGCTCCCCAATCGGGTGTGGGTACTAGGGTTCATATCCATACTCTCCATCAGAGGAGGGGTCTATTAAATTAATGAGATTAAGATATCCAAAAATAAAATCTTCATCGAACACTGAATCTTCTTGGTAAATCTCTTTAAAAGATTCAATCTAGAGTGGATGTTTTTTTCGTTCATATTTTATGGAATGAAATATGTTAGCATCAACAATAACATTCTCCTTGACATAAATTCACCTCCATGTTCATGATCCTTTATTTCATCATCTTATTGTCTTCAATATGGGGGACTTCAAGAATATTGTGGGTTCGAGGATGTTGTATGTGTTGTAGTTGGATTAATTTGATATTCCATTGGATTCATCAACAATTATTTGAGAATTCATTATGTTGGGTTGATTGTCATTAGATTCATCCAAGTATTGAAAAAAATTTCTCTCTTGTTGAAAACATCATTACACTCATCTCCCTTGCCAAGTGAAGTGGTGGATATATACTCCACATGAAAATGAGGTGGTCCCAATTTCACATGCCTATAATATATCATTCTCTTCTAGAGGTCCTTGATTTTGAAACACTGTTTGATGGTGTGTCCCTGTATTCGGTGGAAGGGAAAATAATCCATTCAGTCATTGAGGCCAACATCATTGTCCATTTTAGGTTTTGGAAGATAATTTAGGTTTCAGTTCATATCGTCTATAAATTATCCTCAGAGTTGGTCACCTAAAAAATACTAAACATTGGTCCTTCATTCCTTAAAATGATTTCTCTTGGGTTCCCTTCACTCTTCTTGTCAAAAATGGGTTTTTATTGAGGTCCAGGGTGTCCTTCCTGATTTGATTCCAGCCTTAAATATGGAGCATGTGTTAGGTGTGGTTTGAGGATAAAAGAATTTGTCTCAACTCTTCATACATTCTTTCTAGGGGCTAGTGGGGCTTATTGGGACTTTATATTAGTACATTTTAAGTAATATTCTATTATCTAGGTAGGGGAAGATTAACCCCAGAACCCACTTGTATATCTCACCAAGATGTGTGATGTTTTTAGTTCATCAATGAGATTTTTGATGCCTATATAGTGTGTCTTAGATTGGGTGAGAGGTAAATTCTAGGAGTAGTTCAACCCTTCCTCGTAGAAATGAATTTTGATACATTTTCAATATCCATCTATTTGAATTTCAGGAGTTCACTAACTACTATCTTTGGCAGTGTTGAACTAAACTGGAAATGGAACTATTGTCAGAGATCCTCCCATCATGTTATCGAATGAGCTGAAAAAATGATGTACTATAAAAAGGATGATCCTTGTAGTGTTCTCATGAATCACAAGAGTTTGAATGTTTCTTTTTACCCTGGGGGTTCCCATTATGTGACAACAATATGATTTGTAATGCATCAGATATTGTTCCGGGTCACATGATCCATTGAATACTATGATTATTTATTTTCTAATGTATGTCTATGCTGGAACATTACTCACCCAGTCAGGGTAATGTTTATGTTTCGATTGAATAAAATAACACCATCCCTCCATGGAATTCAATAATTATGCCAATGAGTTGATGGTATTCATGAGACCTTGATGCCTATCATGATGGACTTGATTATGGGCTAGTGTGGGAGGGGGGAAATTGCATCATTCAAGTGTTTATAATATGTGAGGGGGATACCCAGACGAAGGATTCCTTAATGTATTTATCTAAACCTGTTCTAGTTATATCCTCAATGTGGTAAAATATTTATATCCCTATGAGATTGGATTATTGTAGAATGATGGTCCTGGTGATGTGCTGGAAGAACCTCCCAAACATGATTCATTCACAAGGATGTACACTTAGGTATTAGGAACACCTGCTAGAAGCATATGTTTAGGATCTATCAA
Organism: Viscum album; assembly: GCA_963277665.1. NCBI lineage: Eukaryota > Viridiplantae > Streptophyta > Magnoliopsida > Santalales > Viscaceae > Viscum > Viscum album. The sequence goes on along the minus strand of OY728129.1, from coordinate 604,938,998 downwards.
AAGATGTTGAGAATCATATCACATGTGATGGTTTACCTGGAGTTATTCAACATTGATTCTAATGAACTCTTTCATATTTTCCTCTTACTAAGAGAATCTATCATCAATCATAGGGGGTGTGTTTTCATTGGGAGGAGGAGGATGGTCATATGTGACCTTTCTTTTATCCTTCTCTTTAATGGAATTTTTAGAAGATGTAATGAGGTATTTGAAGAGGGAGAAACCAAATTTTTGGCGGCCCTATAATTCTGAGTATGAAAAACCATCAGGTTCCGTGTGGATCCGATTTTTGGCAAACCACGCCCACCTTGATCTTCTTTATTTTCATAATCCTTTGTGTGGTCCATTATATTAACATCTATGACCTTCACTAATGCATAATGTGTTATAGGTGACATGATGGATGCTGAATGGTAGGAGGGATGTTTGTATCATTTTCTGGATTTTCTTTTTCCATTATGTGATCCTCTTTGAGTTTCTTGGTGATATGTAACTCAAATGAATCCTTTATATGACAATTTTCGATGCCTTAGATATGGGGGAACTGAATCACAAGATGGGATGAACCATGTTACCTCTTTACATATCCTCCTCCATATGTGGTAAAAGACAGGCGTTCATTGTCAATCGCAGTGCGAAGTGTCATTTTCTTCATTATTTATCATTTTTTCAATTTTTTAATTCCATATGTCAATCCTATATAAGAAGTTGTAAAACATTGATACTTGGAACATGCATTATATTAAGTCAGCTAATATTCAATGAATTCATATGTTAAGACCCATAAAAATATGTATACTAAATAATGTTAATAGATATAATCCTAACCTAGTTCATGAAATGTTTTGAAGTTATTTTTAAGTAATTAGATGAATTAATAAGATCTTTAAGTGTTTATAAAATAGAACAAGGATTTTATCATTATATATGGGATAAGGGACACAAATAAAATTTCTTTAAATAATAAAATTTAGTAATTCCTTACTCAAGAAAAATAACCCCAAAATAGACCATTTTAATATTTGAGAAGTTATACGGTATAAATATTTCTATAAAATAATATTTACAAATGTTTAGGTTATTTTACCTCTAATCAAATTATCTTAACCCCCTCTATACTTTTTAACCATAATCATGGTAATATTGTATTATTGTATTTATGAGTAATTATGTTGAAAAATTAAGTTAACCAATTTATATAATTATAAATATACAAATTAAAAATATGGAATACAATTTATTAAATTCAATTAATATAATTTTAAATATTTTAATTTAAAAACAGTCCCACAAAAATTTAAAAAAATGTTTTCTATAACAAATGAATTGTAATGTATAAAATGTTTTTATTCTATAATTAATAATAAAATTGATTTGGATGAACGTAATATAGTTTTTAATAATATAAATTGATAAATTATACATTAAAAAATTAAAAAATTATGATAATTTATAAATTTTCTAAATGAAATGGTAGTTTTCAATATTTATCAGTTTTCTAAAAATTCATCTTTAAAATAAATGATTTAAGAAATTTTGAAGAAATTATTCTTAATAAAATTTTGAAATGATTCATTCAAAAACTGAAGATATATTTATAAAATTAAATTTTAATTTTTTTGATTTTATTCTTTTAAATACTACCATATAATATATATAAATTAATTTAGTGCAAATGAAACAATTTCCCATTTGATTGGAAAATTACTCAATATTTTTATATTGAATAAAAAAATATAATATTTGTTTCATGAATAATAATATGGTATAAAAAAAATTACTATTAACATTTTAAAGGTTATTAAATTCATCACCAATTTTAAAAATTGATTTTTTTAAGTTTAATTATTCACTTAATTAAGTAGGGATATTTTCCCGTAATTGGATTTTTTTTATCCCATTTATCTTCTTCAGTAATATGGTTTCATGTAAATTACTTAACATATTGAATCACATTATTCCATAATACATTTCCTATGTTGTATATAATATAAGTATATTTTCCCATATATGAAATCGTTTATTCCAACAAAACTACATTAGGGATTCAAAGAAAACATGCATATGGAAACTGTTTTCCTAATAAAGATATATGAAACACATCATTTTCCTATGATAAGCATATAGGTAATGAAACTATATAGTAAACCACTCCAATATACTCAATAATTTTATAATTTTAAACTAACATAAAAAATTAACATTCCTTTTTTAGAAAAAAGTCACATATCATATTTTCATGTATAAACATGATAAAAAACATGTTATCACACATTGTATGAAATGTACATAATTTGGTGATTTTTATAAATTTCTTCTTAAATAGATACATCCTCTTATGTTTTTAAATGATCTTCACCTTCTCATACATTTATTATTCCAATTTTGGTCCCAATAACATTCTTTCTCTTATTTCATCATAACAATCATCAGTTTGACCACACCTTCCATATAATTATTAAAATGGTTCATCTATATACTGGAATAAAATCTATTAGGATATAAAAATTCAATTAAGGAATTGTTCATTTCTAAACATCCCTTGTATTTAAATAAATAAGCACGAATAATTTCATTCAAGGTCTAAATCATTATAATTGAATATCCATCATATTTAGGGTGAAAATTTATAAAAAATTTAATCCAATACCTAATAACATATGATGAAATTTATATAAATTAATGGTAGATCTATGAACTAACCATGTGGAGGATTAATGATCATCATTGTATTATTTTTCAATATATTATAACTAATCAATAATCAATATATGTTATCCTTCCATATGATTTTTAATTAATACTTTAAATAGAATTTCAGAAATAGTTTGAGAAATATTCAAGAATAATAATGGTGATTCTTGGAGAATTATTATTGATTATTAGGATCTCATTTACTATGAAAATTCTCTATGATTTATGTTATGATTCCTATAAAAAATTTTGGGGCCCATTTGTTGGATATTTTATGAAATGTATATTATATTTTTTTTGTCATTTTGGGATAATTATTATAAATTAATTGGATCGCATTAACTAAAAACGTATCCATGATTGATGTGATGCTTCCTGGAGAATTTTTGAAGAGTCATTTGGGGTCATTTATTATGACAATTCTCTATGAGAAGTGATGATTCCAGAATAATTTTCATGGAATCATTTATTGGCATTGGATGACATTGTTGAAAATATCTACATGATTTTATTATGTATATTTTTTCCTATTTTTATGTACCAAATATTTGTTTCATAAATGATACTTTCATTTTTTTTACTATAAATAAGAACAATCCCATGAAAAATAATTGTAATTTCATGAATTTTATATAACTAATTTCCATGTAAATATATTAATATATATATATATATATTCCATGATGATGTATTCCATAATGTAATATGTTTTAAAATACCATGAAATTATATTATCATTGATAATGGATATTCTGCAATGGTTTCCATAAAATATATGACAAATAGTCTGCTATAATTTATTATATACGAAAAGAATGAATTCCATATTATAAATTTACTATTTATAAGTATATGAGTAAACCTAATATAAAAATAATTCAAAACATCAATGTCCCAATGTGATATACCTCTACCACACATAGGGGGACTTGAGGGTTATACCCCATATTATATCCTTCCAAAGGAAGCCTCATTGGGTAGTAAAGGCAAAGATGAGACTCTTTATAATGCCTAAAAGAGATCATGTTCATAGGAGTTGAGTTACAAGGGTATAGAGAAAATAATGTGCTAGTCGGCCTAGATAGGTGAGGTGCGGAAAAGAAATGTGGGCGCATAGTGTTACAGGTGATGATCCCTCATAGCAAGTTCAAATGAATATCTATCATGACTTTTTTAATGAACAACATCATAGACTTGAATGATATTTCATGTGGGACTCTTGATATGGTGCATAGTTTCTCCATATTGGAATATACTGATATAACATAAACCGACTAAAACATGTAATCTCACTTGTTTGATTAATGGTGCATCACCATCATCAAAAACACATTTCACTAATTATTTTATTCACCTAATATCATTTCAAAATTCCATTTATTGAAAAAAAAAATAACCATCTTCCAAATTAAATAAGTCTACGGTGATATCCTGAATTCCAGGTGAGTTTGAAGAACACATTACACATTAATTGAGAGTACATCCATGTTTGAACACATAACCTCATATAGTGATGATTGCATTATGAAGAAAATACATTGATCATTGAAGATACTGAGATTTTTTCAAGGGTATGATGAAACTATTCCTTAATAATTCTTCGCATTTCATGAAATGAAATTGAGTTAATAAGGAAAAATAAGCTTATGTCTTTATAAATTTCTTAATCATTTCATAAAATAAGAAGAAATAGAGATATGTGTTACCAAAAAATATTTATATGTCATATTATGATTTCTAGTTTTGATGAATGAGGGCATTTATGGTTGTATGACCCCGTTTTCCATTTATTGTACTTTCTTTCACTATTTTAATAAACGGTTAGAAGCTTTGATTCTAACTAGACCTCTTTAAAAAAATAAACATAGAATAATGGGTATTTCGATGCATAATATAAATACCTAATAATCATTTGGGTATTTATATTTGAGGTTGAATAATAATAACTGTGTTACCAAAAATCATTTATATGAAAATTTAAATATATAATATTTTATATATAATAATTGATATCCCCATGAATCACATCATTTATTAGAAATATGTGTATAGAACTGATGAGAAATGATTAGATACAGTATTGAAATATCTTTTGTAGATTCTTATACAATATTTATATCATATAGAGATATATTAAGTGATATGTAATTATATAATAATTTGTCCAAAAGAATCTTAATGTTTGAAGAGAATTTTCAACATTAGTATTTATGATGTTCATGAGTATATAAAAATAGAAATGATAAATAAGAATTATTATGGAGAAATAACCTTTCATAATGTTATAGTGGTTCCAAAATAAATAATTCCATTAAAAACTAGATGGTACCAGTATAAAGTAAACATTACACTTAAAAATATTGTTCATTTCCTTCATAAGCATTGTGTTCTAATTCTATAAATTTCTAATAATAAAATTATATATGATGACAATATCCATGATTCAAGCATAGGATGATCATGAAAATTATCAGTTGTTAGTACGAATCCTAATAAAAATTTGTGTTTGTTTATATTTCATTTATTAGATTCATTGCATGTAATTGTTGTGGGATCAGAACATCATATTCCTATTTACTGGATATTAGCATTACGATTAATAGGGGTAATTATAAAGAAAGATAATATCAATAAATGTTGGGTATAATGATTCACCCATATACCCCTATTGTATGTGCGTGATCCATCTAGGATCTACAATTGTTATCAATGTGTAGTTTTATGTATGATTTGATCAATCTTATTCCCTAGTTTTTGTTTCAATTATTATATGAATCCATATATGAAGATGATTATGATGGACCTCAGGTGGAATACATAGTATCCAATGTCATTAAAGATGAAGTGAATTTTTTTACTAAGACTCTTTAAACAATTATGATGAAAAAAGAAAATTTATTAAGTTGAATCTCAAAGATAGAAGAAAGTAATCTTTACTCACATGCCAAATCAATTGACATGAATCATTTTGATGAAACTATATCCTGATGTGATGAATTAAATGATGTCCATTATATCAAATTTTTGGCAGACTTCTTCTCTTCGTTTTACATTTATATGAATTATGTTCTTTAATAACTTATTACACATATAATATTTTCATTTTAGGAGGTGTTTTATAAAAAAGAATAGCTTGAATAGAATATTAAATTATTTTATAATGTAGTTGATATTAAATTGAAAATGTGTAATTCTCTCATTGACCTTGTTGATGAAATGGAATAATTGGTGAAATATTGAAATAAAATAACTTGAATAATTTAATAATATTATAAATGGTATAATTATCAGATAACTATTAGTAAAAATCTTTTTGTGAAATATTCTGTGAATTTAAAACATTTTTCAATGATTCTGTGAATTAAAGAGATATGTAACATGAATAATAAGAATGTAAAATCAATGATCATGAACTTTTAATGAAACAATATAAAAAGTAATAGGAATAATATATTTAAAATATCCCCACTCTAGAGTAAAAAACATCAAGATACTACTAGTGTCAAGGAGGACCAAATGGATGATAAATCTAGAAGAATAAAAGGAAATGAAAACTACATGATTGATGGTTGTAATAAACATGATTATCATATTAAAAAAATATAATGTTAGTTGGACGGAAGACTACTATTATTTAAAAATGATATGTTTTCCATTATCGATAAATTCATAGAACTAGATGTCAAATTGGTAAATTTGAAGGAGACCCATGCTAGAACATCTTGAATTGATGAAATTTTGAATTATGCTATCCAAACAAGTGAATAGAATAAAACACAATAGAGGAATGTTTCTATATAAATAGATGATAATACTCATGTATCCAAATAGAATCATTTTTTTATAAAATCTAAAGATCATCTTATAATCAAACATATGCAAGTATTTGAGAGAATCTAACTCATAATTGAGTTAATTTTATTTTTACTAATAGACTCTTATCTTCTTGTATATTTAAAATATGAATGGTATAATGATTTTGGAAGATATAAATTCTATCATATCCACCAATATTTCAAGGGTATATACTAGAATGATCATGAAAAATTACTCCCAACAACATGCTCTAAAAAGGTAAAGAAAAATCGATCACGACCCGACCCATACTTGGGCATGAGATGAAACTACCCCAAACCTGCCTCTATAGAACATGGGTGGAGAAAAGTGGAAAGGCATAAATAACATGAAGATGCCTTTAACTAAGTATATGTACACATGAACACAACCAAGTCATGAAAATGTGATGTAGGAATGAATAAAAGATGAAACACTATTATAAGGTAAATCTATCATGAAAAAAACACAAAATGGTAAAAATGTACAGTAGTGTATACTAAAAAATAAAAAGGGAAAAAATAGACACCCACCTAGAAATGTTTCATAACCTAATAGAAAACTAGAAAATTGAGAAAATTGACATATACTAGATCCTGAATCCCATTCTATGACCACTATATATATTATAACCATCACATTTTCCAACTCTCTTGTGAATGAATGAAAACATGTCTTTCAACTACATAAGGCACGTCACATACAGGAAAAGGCCATTTAGGGGTTAGTATAAACATACCCAGTATGATTCCCCAAAAGTTAATGGTGGAGGAGTTTGATATAAAACATTAGGTAAAGATAAAATATGGACAAGGTACAATGATAGGGTAAATCTCATCCCAACAAGTGTAAAAGTAATTTAATCCAAGCACAATGGGTTAAACACAATGAGTATATAAACTAATCATAGAGCCTTTACAACCTATATTAGGAGAGTACACTCATCAAACCAAGAGAATCTAGACATAGAAATCATGTGGCATACCCTAGATAAATTTGTCTCTTCTTGAAAGAGATATTCCAAATCCAGGAAGTGTATTCAAAATGGGGATAAATATATTTATATATATACTCAATCAAAATAATCCCAAACAAGAGAGTAATGGGATATCCATCTCATTTCTCATCCCAAGAAGAAGAGAAAACTATAATTCCAAAAGTCCTTCATCAATTATCGGCACCCCACACAACTACCCAAAACATAAAAGTCTAAGGAACATAGTCAACTCACTTTGATAAAGTCCTATTTGTGTTGAGATAACTCACCCACATGGTTTTAGGTCATGTCACAAGGACACATCTCTGTGGGGAAAGTGTCCCTCTTCCCTATGAGAAAAAATCTATGTCAAACCACATCTCTTCATTAGGCCATACAATCAAGGCGTCTCAAAATCTATGTAAGGATCCCATGCCTTGGTATTAATGGAGGCTCCGATACTACTAGTCATGGAGGAACTCTACTGCCCAACCCCGCAAGAGGGTAACACTAGAGAAATTCATCATGGAACTACACTACCAACCCTGTTGGACGGTAACACCTAGAAAATCCATCAGGGTAATCAACTGTCCATCCCTATTAGAGGGTAACACCTGGAAATGTATTGAGTGAAATCCACTACATGGCCCAGCTAGAGGGTAAGGCCCAAAATGGTCTTCTGGGAAATATGATGCACAAACCTACTAGAGGATAACACCCTGAAGAAGGTATTTAAAAATCTACAATACCCATACCTTATATAGGGTAACACTTGGATGATGTTCATCAAGTAATTCCACTACCTAGATTTCTCAAGGGTAACTCTAATAAAGCTTTGGTGATCCTGCACGATGGATATCATCATCTAGTGTCGCCTCATTGTGTGTTAAGGCTAGAAATATTATATCATATCTAAAAACCTACCAATAACTGTGTAGAAACGTTATATATGAAAAAAACTCTATATAGGATACTCACATGACAAAATACAAGTTCATACTAGGGAGATATGAACGAATGAAGATTCATTAAGAGGAACATGACACATAAGGGACTCACTTAGTGTGAGTTCCTAATCTACTATCAGAAGTTTTCTCCCCATCACATAGTGTTCTATACATTTAGTAATATTTGATGCATAAGGGAACTAAACAGAACATCTCAAACAAAATCTTAACAAACACATGACACTTGTTGTTGGTCCAAAGGGTAAAAATTTAATCACACTGTAATTCCTCCAAAAATGGGCCTGGATGGATTTACTAGACAGACCATTGTGATCCTCATTGAAAAAAACTCATGATATTCTATTAACTTGCCTAAATTGGACACCCAGTGAAAAAAATCATATCAACGCATCACATGAAAATGATGATTTTTGGCCCTGAGCAACGAGTCTGAATTAAATACCAAAAAAATTTCTTGAAACATTTTCCAAAATTTCAAGGTCACATTTTTGCATATAGTTCTGTTGGGACAATGTCACGACCCCATCCCAACAAATATGCCCCTCTTGAGCTGGAAATGGTGAAAGGGAGATAATGACCCCTGATTCCCACCTCCAGTAGGCCCCGAGTTGCGACTATCACAAAGGGTATGAGTTTTCACAAATATGGGAGGCATTACCCTTTAATTATTTTAAGATCGGGAAATAGGACAAGTCATCCACCAAAAAGGAAAAGAACAAGTGTATATAAATAAACCCAAACCAAGCCCACATGCATGTTTAAACAATTTTATAACAAGGTACAAGTACAAGAAAGCTCAAAAGTACAATACCAAAAGAAACAAGTGTACAACAACAGAAACCACTCCAACTGTCTGACTAGTAGGGTCCCGCACGGCCCTGGTAGTCCTCCTAGAAACCTGAAAGTAAATGTAGGGTGAGCATACAAGTATACTCAGTAGGTAAACCTAAATCTCTTGTGCACAAGTGGGGAGACATCCTAATGTCCCGTGAGAATAACAGAAGAAACCTAGCAAGAAATTGTATCCACACAACCTCACCAGCCACACTCACCAAAAACACAATCACAACAGGTAGTAGTATATAAGAACAAGAGTATTGAGTACCCCTCACCATTCCCCATTAGTTAGCTGCTCTTCCTAATGGAGAACGTCCTGACGCTGCCACACTCTCCCTGCCCGCACACACCTGGGCCTCACAACCACGTATCCCGCCCACACACACCTGGGCCTCACAACCACGTATCCCGCCCGCACACACCTGGGCCTCACAACCACATATCCCGCCCGCACACACCTGGGCCGCACAACCATGTATCCCTCCTGCACACACCTGGGCCCCACAACCACGTATCCTGCCCACACACACCTGGGCCTCACAACCATGTATCCCGCCCGCACACACCTGGTCCTCATCCCGAAGGTTCTTGGTAAATAGTAATCCTGACCGAAGAGTCTTGGGACAATCCACCCCAATCAAAACCTACCCGAAGAGTCTTAGGTGTAAGGTCGCCTCAAGTCATCACAGCCTAGGGAAGAAGGAGCAGGAATGAGCTAGTAACTAAGGGGGAAACACCCTCTCCCATGAAATGGGAGTGTTCGGAACTAAGTGCTCAACATGGGTGGGGTGCGATAAAACACAAAAGATACAGATATATATATATATAGAAACTACTCAGCCCAACCTATAGCTTCTAAATAGAGAAACTGAGCACAAGACTCGGCACTGCTACCACGAAGCATGCATACAAAAAACAACCCCAACCCCATTTAGGTTTTCACATTTCAGCAGAATTAGTTTATTAGTTCCTTAACTACTGGGAAACTATCCATAACCAAACACATCGATCGTTCTTAAAGCATATCCCTGCCATCCACAAATCATGTTCGGAAAACACAAGCACAACAAAACCCTTCTTATTAACAAACCAACTCATTTATTATTTATCCCGTTCCACTACCATGCCCCGCCATTTATTAACTCTTCCACTTTTTATTTATTATTCACAACCCATAGCTCGTTCACATTTAAACCCATCCCTGCGGCCCCGCTGCCAACCACCATAACCACAAACACACCGAAACCCATACATCATTATCCCTTTAATACCATTTATCGTAGCCCCACTACCCATCACTAACATAGCATTCACACCAACCCACAACCAAGCCAACCGCAGCCCTGCTGCTCACCAGATCCACAATAATCCACAAAACACCCCATCACATGCCATGTATCCAAGCCAACACCCACATGTTCATTATTCCATTTTGTTCGACCGGGGTGATCACACAAGGGTTTCAGATTTTAAAACAGCCAACTTTACTTGATTAACCAAATTCCACATTCAACAAAGATCCATTCACAAAAATGGTCCAAAAGATAGGGAAATATTTAATTGTGCAAGAAAAGTCCCCCAACGACCATGATTTTCAGTAGGAATAAGCCTATTTAATTCACAACATAATATCACAGGATATAAAGATAAACATAACAACTTCCCCATCCCTGTTATTTAGCCAGTTATTATCTTCATTTATTGGTTCAACCGTTTCTCCTGAAAACAAGAGGATACCCACCCCACATGATTTACAATTTAGAGAGACGAAGGTAAGATCCCTACCTCAACAGGTTCCAATTGTAACGCTCCCCCAAATCAACCTTAGAAGACGTCCGTCGGTGTCCGTCACTTCTGTCGGGTCCCAGAAAAACCACCTCGGGTGGAAGTCGGAAAGGAAAGGCCGAAGGAAGGACATCGGATCCATGTTCTGAAGTTCCGCCTCGTCGTTACGATCCTATGGTGGCTGAAGGATCATAAATCAAAGCTCGGACGAAGAAGTTATGGAAGAAATAGCCTTTTAGTCTCTTGGGAGAACTCTAATCAGTGGAAAGGGGTGGTGAGGGGTGAGTTGAAAAGGAGGAGGGAACCCCTCCTTTTATAGGCGAGAAAACAAAAAGTTCACGGCGTGTACTTTATGGTACACGGCGTGTACTCGGCCGTTTCACACGATCACCACGCAGCTTCCAACATGGCTCTGCAGCCATTGACTAGTCAACACACAGTTTGAGGGTAACGCATACGCGGGGAAGGACTACACTACGTGTAGTTTGGACACACGGCATGTACCCATTTATTTCACACGGCAAAGACACAGCTCCAACACGGCACACGGTCGTTGACTGGTAACGCGTACGCGGGGAGGGAATACACGGCGTGTAGTTTAGGGCACACGGAGTGTACCCATTTACTTCATACGGCAAAGACACGGCTCCAACACGGGGTATACCCGGCAAGGTGGTACACGGCGTGTACTCACACTACACGGCGTGTTCTTACAAAATTCTAGAAAGTGTGGAAAAAATCTATTTTACCCTCAAGAACACTTCGTAGCCTTCTTTTTGACAAAGGAATGGGTCGGAGAGGTCTGGTTCATTACATCAGATACCTCTTAAAACATTCTCGTCCCTGAAAATTCAAAACTATCCCAGAGGAACCCAACAAGATACCTCTTAGGGATCTTGTTATAACAGGAACCCAACCACCAACCCTAATTATAGGTGTTAGGAATTCCTTCTCCTATGTCGAGATATTATTTTCTTTAGGCGGAACTGACTCGCCTGCACGTGTTTAATCACATCCTCATTAATGCGTCTTGATTAAGAATCGGGTCTTCCCACTTCCATACATTAGGATTTTTCAACTCACACTGCCCCCAACACCGCACAACCCACACACTGCCCGAACACATGGTTTGGGGAAAATTACTTTTCCTATGTTGAGATATTATCCGCTTTAGGTGGCACTGACTCACCTGCATGGGTTCAATCGCATCCGCATTAATGCATCTCGATTAAGGATTAGGTTTTTCCCTTCCCCACATGCCAGGACATGTTACACACTCCCAGAGAACAAGGAAACAAAAGGTCTCATAACCAATAAGCCAAGCATTCCATACATCAAAGGTAAAAAGTATAACATCAAAACAAAGCTCAAAAGAACAAAGTAAACACAAGTAAAAACAACTCTAGGTACCGAGCGCGCATCTGGGTCTCCTACTCCCAAGTGCTCTCCTCGAGGCCGCAATGCCTCCATAACACACGAACCAACAAAATGGTTCATCCACAGAGCACCTTCTCTTTACGATCTTCTATTCTGACTGGTCGTTCCTCGAAGGTCACGTCATATACCATATCTAACTCTCCCCAGTCGATAATGTGAGAGTTGTCGTGTAAGTACTGACGAAGTTGGGAGATGTGTAAGACGTCTTAAACTTTCTCCAACTGAGGTGGCAGGGCCAGCTGATATGCCACCTCGCTGACTCGCCTCAGCACCTCAAAAGGTCCGATGAACCTAGGTGAGAGTCTGCTCCCTTTCCCAAACCTCCTCTACCCCCGTCGAAGGGAAACCTTCAAGAACACATGATCTCCCACCTCAAACTCCAAGGGCCTCCTCCGACGATCAGCATAAGACTTATGTCGGTCCTGAGTCACTTTCATCCTCTCATGTACAAGCTGGAATTTATCTGTGGTGCTCTGCACTACCTCTGGCCCAAGAGCACCTGTCTAGACAACCTCTGCCTAGCAAATGGGTGAACGACATGGTCTTCTATACAAGGCCTCAAACGGTGCCATTCCAATAGTAGAGTGGAAGTTGTTGTTGTAGGAAAACTCTACTAAAGGCAAGTGTCGTACCCATGATCCTCCGAAATCCAGAACGCATGCTCGCAGCATGTCCTCTAATGTCTGGATAGTCCGCTCTATCTGCCCGTCGTCCTGGGGGTGGAAAGCAGTGCTAAGGCGTAGCTAGGGGCCAAAATCATGTTGTAACCCCCTCCAGACTCGTGAGGTAAACTGAGTATCCTGTTCTGAGATGATAGTCTTCGGAAATCCATTCAATCGCACCACCTCGTCTATGTACCTCTATGCTAAGGTACTCACTAGGCCCGACTCCTTAATTGCTAAGAAGTAAGCTGATTTCGTCAGTCGATCCACCACTACCCAGATAGCATCATAACCTCCCTGAGCTCTGGGTAGTCCTGTGACGAAGTCCATCGATATGTCATCCCACTTCCACTCGGGGACATCTAAGGGATGCAACAAACCACTGGGAACACGGTGTTCAGACTTCACTTGCTGATACACTAGTCATTTAGCCACAAATTTTCCACTGCCTGTTTCACCCTGGGCCACCAAAACTGTTCCCTCAGGCCTCGGTAAATTTTTGAAACTCCTGGATGTACCTCCAAGGCTGAGCTATGGAACTCACGGAGAACTCCCTCATGCATCGCCTCCGGAACAAACAACCTTCCATGGAAAAGCATCTGATGTCGGCTATCCTCTGACCATCCCTCTAGAGCATTTCCCTGATCGACACGATCCCTCATTACTTCCACCTCAGAGTCCCCCCACTAAGACTCTTCCACCTGCTGCAACAAGGAGGACTGCACCGTCATCTAAAACAAACAACCTCTAACACCCTCTACCCTTGCATCCAACTGAAAGGCAGCCAACTCTCCCATCGCTTTCCAAGCACCAGTAGATTCACGAACCACTTCCCTATGTGGCTTCCTGCTCAAGGCATTAGCCATAACGTTCCCCTTACCTTCAGTGTAAGAGATCTCGAAGTCATAGTGTTGGAGAAACTCGACCCATCTTCACTTCCATATGTTCAGGTCACGCTGAGAGAAGATATAACACAGGATCTTGTGATCTGAGAAGACCACAAAGCGCTCCCCAAAGAGGTAATGTCGCCACAACTTCAGTGCGAACACTACTGCTGCAAGCTCTAGGTCATGGGTGGCATAGTTACACTCGTGAGGGCGTAACTGTCTAAACCCATAACAGATCACTCCCTTCTTCTGCATCAGCACACACCCCAGACCAAGGCCAGAAGCAACACAAAACACCTCATATAACAACCCTTCCTATGGAAACCTAAGTACGGGAGCATTGACCAACTTCTCCTTCAGGTAGTGGAAAGCCTCCTAGCACTGCTCGCTCCATAGGAAGACCTGGTTCTTCCTAGTCAAAGCTTTCAATGGATCAGCAACTCGAGAGAAGTCCGAAACGAACCTCTGATAGTAACATGCTAACCCCATGAAACTACGAACTTCTGCCACGCTCTTGGGTGATGCCCAAGAAACAACTACCTCCACCTTCGACGGGTCCACTGACACTCCATGTTGAGACACCACCTGCCCAAGGAAGTGTACTTCTTGCGTCAAGAACTTACACTTCAACAATTTCCCGTAAAGCTGGTGGTGTAGAAGGACTTCCAAGACTGCCCTGAGATGCTCAATGTGCTCCTCATCTGATCTTGAGTAGATCAGGATGTCATCGATAAACACAATGACAAACCGGTCCAGAAACTCTCAGAAGACAAAGTTCATAAGTCCCATGAACACAGCTGGTGCATTCATAACTCCAAACGGAATCACTACAAACTCGAAGTGCCCATACCTGCACCTGAAAGCCATCTTTGAGATTTCACTATCCTTCACCCTCAGCTGATGATATCCAGATCGTAGATCAATCTTAGAAAACCAACCTGCTCCCCTCAGTTGGTCGAAGAGATCATCTATCCTTGGAAGGGGGTAACGGTTCTTGACCGTTACCTGGTTCAACCTTCGATAGTATATGCATAACCTGAGACCACCATCTGCCTTCTTCACGAACAAAACTAAATCACCCCATGGCAATACGCTGGGTCGAACAAAACCTTTCTCCATCAGATCATCAATCTGAATCCGCAACTCCCGCAACTTCGAAGGTGCCATCCGATAAGGGGCCATCGAAATCGGACGGGCACCAGGCTGTAAGTCTATCCCGAACTCAAAATCACGTCGGGGGGGGGGGGGGTAGAGTCACAACCTCCTTGTAAAAAACATGGAGGAACTCCCCAACAACCTTCAGGACATCCATCATCTCTGTATCAGCTAGAACCACTGATAACCTGCCTAATAAGGAAAGGAGAGGATCTATATGCTAGCTTCCTACCTGATAGCTCCTCTCACCAAAAAAAGCTACACGTTGCCTGTTCATGTCAGAGAACACGACTCTTATCTGGAAGTAGTCGATAACGGCACTAACAGAAAACAATTAATCGATGCATATGATGACATCGTATGGCTGCATCTGTAACAGAAGAAGGTCCCCACTATATCGATGTGGTCCCAATGTCATCCCACATCCCTAACAAACACAATATACGCTGGTCTGGCCTCCAACTGGTGTACTCAGCACCAGTGGTACGGAAAGTCTCTCTACGTCTAGTCCCAGAGCATGGGCTAGACCAGGTGAATCAAAGGAGTGAAAAGCTCTCGAATCGAACAAAGAAGAAAAAAGAGTGTTGAACAAACAAATCGTACCTCGTACCACCTCTGGTCCTGTTGGACCTACCAACTCTACTGTGTGCAAATGTCCACGTCCAGCTCCTCTACCTCTATGATGTCTTCCACCTCCCCAACCACGCCCTGGTCAAGGTCCCTGAGGAGCACCCTGAGGTTAGACTCCTCCCGCAAAGTCTTCCCTCATAGGAGCATGGTCCTGCTGTTGCGAGAAGGGCCTCGCCGGCAACTGGTGCTGCTGAGGTGGGGGATGAACCTTCCCACCTCCACCATACTAAGCTCGGGTCGGGCACCGACTCTGAACGTGCCTGAAACCTCCACAAGAAAAACACTTCGGTCCTGGGATCATGAAAAAGGGACGAGGACCCAAAGATCAGAACTGTAACTGTTGGGGTCTGCTCCCCACTGGCCTGAACCTAGAAGGTCCCATCATAGGAGACCTGCTGCAGAATGCCTTCCCCTTTGACGAGCCCGATTGGATCCCCTCACGGGGTGCACCACCCAGCGAGTGCATCCTCTCTACAACCTCTGCCTTCTTCTGTACCACCAAGTACGTCAGAAGGGTGAAGGGGGTGACAGCATACTGGAGCTAAGGACGAAGCGCCTCCTCCAAACGTCTCGCCCGAGACTCCTCATCTGGAAAGAGATCCGGAGAAAA
The DNA here is from genome assembly GCA_963277665.1 of Viscum album. Lineage (NCBI taxonomy): Eukaryota > Viridiplantae > Streptophyta > Magnoliopsida > Santalales > Viscaceae > Viscum > Viscum album. The sequence goes on along the minus strand of OY728129.1, from coordinate 604,922,523 downwards.
GCATAGAATATCCTTGAACTTGATCACCAACTCTCGTACTGACATACTCACCTGCTGAAGAGAGAGTAACTCCTACCACTTCTCCACCTTGATCATGGAAGAAAGGAATTCCTCTCGGAATTCCTTCTCAATGTAAGCCCATGGAACCTCTTCCTCTATCCTCTCTCCGAGGTAGAGCACCCACCACTGTTGCGCCACACCTCTCAGCTGACTGACTTATAGGGGAACCCAGTACTCCCTTGGAGCACGAATAAATGTAAAAGTGATCCCTAGCTCCTAAAGCCACCCCTCTATCTCCGTATCTGAAGTACTACCCTCTTAATTCTTGAGGGTCTGCCACTGAAAAGAACAGAGAGCCTTCTTCCACTGGCTATCTTCCTCATCTTGGTCAATCCTCAACTGATCAACCACCTGGATCTGCTGGGCCTCGGTCGTCTGAGCCACCCAGGGATGACGTCCAGGTGCCATAGCTGTACGGTAAACAAGGATCACCTAAGCCCAAGTAGCAAGGAATTCTCAAGGGTTAATTTTATCATTTTAATCAATTTCTTTCACAGAACACCCAAATCAAGTAAAACACAATAATGATGATGCATGTACCTTCCCTAGGGTCTCTACCCTGCAATCAATGTAGTCTCACTTGGTCGTTCGGTAGGCTCAGAGTCCTTGCATCGGATCACGGGGGGCCCTAAAATCCCGTTTCCTAGCCGGTCTTCCCTGGCCTATGTCACACACCAAGATTAATTAACACTGTTTCCCTACCATCTCATGCAATACTCACTATTCCTAACTCCAGAATCCATCCAATCTCTCAACTATCAGCTTTGATACCATTCTGTCATGACCCCCTCCCACCAAAGATGCCCCTCCTGAGCTGGAAATAGTGAAAGGGAGATAATGACCCCCGAGTCCTGCCTCCAATAGGCCTCGGGTTGGTGACTAGCACCAAGGGTATGAGTTTTCACAAATATGGGAGGCATTACCCTTTAATTATTTTATGATCAGGAAATAAGACAAGTCAACCAACAAAAAGGAAAAGAACAAGTGTATAGAAATAAACCCAAACCAAGCCCACATGCATGTTTTAACAATTTTATAACAAGGTAAAAGTACAAGAAAGCTCAAAAGTACAATACCAAAAGAAGAAAGTGTATAGAAATAGAAAAAACTCCAACTGTCTAACTAGTAGGGTCCCGCACGACCCTGGTAGTCCTCCTGGAAACCTGAAAGTAAACGTAGGGTGAGCATACAAGTATACTCAGTAGGGAAACCTAAAGATCTCGTGCACAAGTGGGGAGACATCCTAATGTCCCATGAGAACAACAAAAAAAAACCTAGCAAGGAATTCTATCCACCCATCCTCACCAGCCACACTCACCAAAAACACAATCACAACAGGTAGTAGTATATAAGAACAAGAGTATTGGGTACCCCGCACCATTCCCCATTAGTTAGTTTCTCTTCCTAATGGCAAATGTCCTGACGCTGCCACACTCTCCCCGCCTGCACACACCTGGGACTCACAACCACGTATCCCGCCCACACACACCTGGTCATCACAACCACGTATCCTTCCTGCACACACCTGGGCCTCACAACCACGTATCCCACTTGCACACACCTGGGCATCACAACCATGTATCCTACCCGCACACACCTGGGCCTCACAACCACGTATCTCGCCCGCACACACCTGGGCCTCATCTCGAAGGTTCTTGGGAAATAGTAAGCTTGTCCGAAGAGTCTTGGTCCAATCCACCCCAATCGAAACCTACCCAAAGATTCATAGGTGTAATATCGCCTCAAGCCATCAGAGCCTAGGGAAGAAGGAGCAGGAAGGAGCTAGTAACTATGGGGAAAACACCCTCTCCCATGAAATGGGAGTGTTCGGCACTAAGTGATCCACATGGGTGGGGTGTGATAAAACACAAAAGATACATATATATATATAGAGAGAGAGAGAGAGAAACCACTCATCCCAACCTATGGCTTCTAAACAGAGAAACTGAGCACGTGCCTCGGCACTGCTAACACGAAGCATGCATACAATAAACAACCCAAACCCCATTTAGGTTTTCACGTTTCAGCAGAATTATTTTATTAGTTCCTTAACTACAGGGCAAATATCCACAACCAAACACATCAATCGTTCGTAAAGAATATCCCTTTCATCCACAAATCAAGTTAGGAAAGCACAAGCACAACAAAACCATTCTTATTAACCAACCAACTCATTGATTATTTATCTCGTTCCACAACCATGCCCCACCATTTATTAACTCTTCCACTTTTTATTTATTATTCACAACCCATAGCCAGTTCACATTTAAACCCATCCCTCCAGCCCCGCTGCCAACCACCATAACCACAAACACACTGAAACCCATACATCATTATCCCTTTAATACCATTTATCATAGCCCCGCTTCCCATCACTAACATAGAATTCACACCAACCCACAACCAAGCCAACCGCAGCCCCGCTGCTCACCCGATCCACAACAACCCAAAAAACACCACATCACATGCCACGTATCCCAGCCAACACCAACATGTTCATTATTCCATTTTGTTCGACCGAGGTGATCACACAAGGGTTTCAGATTTTAAAACATCCAACTTTACGTGATTAACCAAATTCCACATTCAACAAAGTTCCATTCACAAAAACGTTCTAGAAGATAGGGCAACCTTTAATTGCACAAGAAAAGGCCCCCAATGACTGTTATTTTCAGTAGGCATAAGCCTATTCAATTCACAACATAATATCACATGATATAAAGATAAACATAACAACTTCCCCATTCCCGTTCTTTAACCAGTTATTATCTTCATTTATTGGTTCAACCTTTTCTCATGAAAACAAGAGGATACCAACCCCACATGATGCACAATTTATAGAGACGAAGGTAAGATCCCTACCTCAATAGGTTCCGATCGCAACGCTCCCCCGGATCAACCTTAGAAGACGTCCGTCGGCGTCCGTCACTTCAGTCGGGTCCCGGAAAAACCTCCTCGGGTGGATGTCGGAAAGTAAAGGCAGAAGGAAAGACATCAGAACCAATCTTGGAAGTTTTTCCTCATCGTTACGATCCCGTGGCCACTGACGGATTGTAAATCGGAGCTCGGACGAAGAAGTTATGGAAGAAACAGCCTTCGAGTCTCTTGGGAGAACTCTGCTCAGAGGAAACGGGAGGTGAAGGGTGAGTTGAAAAGGAGGAGGGGACCCCTCATTTTATAGGATAGAAAAGAAAAATTACATGACATGTACTTTATGGTACACGTCGTGTACTTGGCTGTTTCACACGGTCTCCACGCGGCTTCTAACAGGGCTCCATGGCTGTTGACTGGTCAACACACGGTTTGAGGGTAACACATACGCGGGGAAGGACGACATGGCGTGTAGTTTGGACACACGGCGTGTACCCATTTATTTCACACAGAAAAGTCATGGCTCCAACATGGAAAACGGTCGTTGACTGGTAATGCGTACGCGGGGAGGGACTACACGGCGTGTAGTTTAGGGTACATGGCGTGTACCCATTTACTTCACACGGCAAAGACACGGCTCCAAAACGGGGTATACCCAGTAAGGTGGTACACAGCGTGTACTCACACTACACAGCATGTACATAAAAAAATCTGTAAAGTATGGTAAATGTCCATTTTACCCTCCAGAACACTTTGTGGCCTTATTTTTGAAAAAGGAATGGGCCAAAGAGGTCTGGGCCATTATAGACAAAGATGTACGAAAAAGGAAGTAAGAAGAGTTTGCTGTTATAGAGTGTTGTTTTTTGTTGTCGAAGAATCTAAATGAATTCACTTTGTAAAGGACTTGTAAACTATGACAATGCTTTGCAGATTTGTATTTCACAAATATCATCAGTTTGGAGAACTTGTGATGCTAGACTTATGAAAATTAGAGAGTGTAAAGAAGTGATTTTGGCAAAGGAAATGAAGTGGCACGCAAGTCAAAAGTGGCGCACAAGTTTGGCATGCATGTATATGTGGCGCGCAAGTGTATGTTGCACGTAATTCATATTTCAAGACCATCCCATCAAAATATGAAAAAGGAAATAAAGTGGCGTGCAAGTTAAATATTGGCGTGCAAGTCAAAAACTGGCGAGCAAGTATAAGGGGTGTGCAAGTGTGCCCCGCAAGTGTATATTGAGTGCATTTCATATTTCAACATCATCATATCAAAATATGACGAAGAAAAGAAAGTGTCGCGCAAGTGCTAGAGTGGCGCACAAGTGATGGAGTGGTGAGAAAGTGCTGGAGTGGCGTGAAAGTGTATGTGGCGCGCGAGTCACCCAAATGCCTATAAATAGACGACTAGAATCCTCAATTTTTTAATGCTCAAAAATTAAGATAAAACTACGGCTATGTTTGCGCAAGTAGTATAAGGTGCTCTGATCATGAAATTAGTAGAGGGCAGCACACAAGCTGAAGTGGCAAGCAAGGTGAGGGTTATTTATAAGGTGCGCAAGTAGGGTGTCATGCAAGTTTTGTCACACAATTTCTGTCACGCAAGTTTTCCAGAGTCATGCAAGTAGGGATGCACGTTCAAGAAGTAAGTTGTGTATAATCCAAAGGTGGTGCGCAAGTTGGGAATTTTTCTCAATGGTGGCATGCAAGTAGTGAGTGGGAGTGAAATTAGGTGGCACACAAGCAGTGAGGCATGCAAGTAGGTGGCGTGCAAGCAGGGAGTCATGCAAGCAGGGAGTGGCGCGCAATCTGTCTGCACCAGGAGGTTCTTACCAGCTTATGGGTAGGAAAGTGGTGAATTTTTTTGAATGATTTTATTTGTGAAAGTTAATTAAGAAGAAAAGAATCATTACATTACCCTATTTGTGCTAATAGATAGCACACAAACTATTGGATTGTTTTCAAAGTGCTATATGAGTGTAAGGGTATATCCTACTCGTTGTATTCCACATAAAAGGATTGTTTTCTAGTGGATTGTGTCGTACTGGATTGTTTCTCTACTATACAAAGGACATAGCTACTCTTGTTGAGTAGTGATCCATGTAAATCTTGGGTTCCTGTGGTTGTGTTTGTTTAGCAGGGAAGAAACTATTTAACAGGAGGAAAAGGTTGTTTCAAAAAGGGGAAACATAAAAAGAAAAAGATATCACCGATTCACCCCCTCACTCTCTCAATGATAATTAGATCCTGACTAGGAGCATCAATTGGTATCAGAGCGACAGGTTCCCTTCGTTTATTCTTTTCTAAAGTGGTTGAAGTGAAGTTGTGATGGAGAATCTAAATTTTTTGAAAAGTAAGGGGATTCCAATTTTTTATGGAAAGAACTATCACATCTGGGAGAACATATTGATGCCTTATCTTATGTCTCTTGGATATGATGTTCTGAAAACTTCAACAGATGGATTTATTTCTATTAATGACAAGGTTTGTATTAATTTTGTCTACAGGAAGAATATTGAGAATTATGGAAGAGCTAAAAATGTGTTACACTCATCTCTTTCTGAGAGTGAGTTTTTAAGAGTGAAAGGTGTTACTATATCCAAAGAAATATGGGACAAACTGAAAGAAATTTATGAAGGAAATACAAAAGCGAAGAAGGATAAACTACAAATCTGGAGACTGAAGTATGCAGACTTGAAAATGTGAGAATCTAAATCTGTTGGGGATTTTTTTACCAGGATAAATTATATTGTCAGTACAATCAGATGACTTGGTGAAATGTTGGAGGATTCTACAATTTTCGAAAAGATCTTGAGAATTCTACCTGACAAGTTTGATGCTAAATTGTCTTCATTAGAATATAGATACCCTAAAACATTATATATGGATGATTTGCATAGCCCTCTCATTTCATATGAGATGAGAAGGGTGAAGACATTGAAGGGAAAAACAAAATCTAATAGAGAAATGTCATTCAAGGCTACAAAGGGAGAGATGTCAAATAAGACTCTTATTGAAGATGATGCTGTTGAATCAAATTCTTATGATGAGGTATGTAAAAATTTTGTTTAAATTTTATCCTTGTTTTCTATGAATGTGAAAATATGAACAGGGAAATACAAGGGTAAAATTTCCTTGAAATAATTTGAGTATGGGGTTGTTGGTCACATTGCGGTTAACTGCCCTCAAAAGAATAATGAAGAAGACAGTGATAATGATAACAAAAGGCCAATAAGGTTGTGGAAGAAACAAGCTGACAAAGATAAATATTTTTCAAAGTGGAAGGATAAAAAGTTCTTCAAATAAAAAATAAGAAGATTTTTATCTAAAGATAAATATGTAGAATACATCAAAGATTAATCCAAATAAAATTTGCTGAAAAAACTAGAGAGAATACATTTATTGCTACAATGAATAATGAAGAGTACGAGAGAAATAGTTTAGATGAAGAAGAAACTCAACTTGAATATCATCTAAAAGAAGATTTGAAAGAATGCTTGAGGAAGATCAGAATGCTTGATATGGAAAACATCAATCTAATAAATGAAAATTCTTCATTAAACAATCAATTAGGTTTTACTGATGATAAAATCAGGATGGAAAATGAACTTGATGATCTGAAAAATTCTATTGAGAATAAAAATAATTTTAATGATCATCTTGAAGTAAAGTTGAAGGAAAAATAAGAAGAGTTGGAACTTTTCCAATAAAAATATTATAAAGATAATGAAATGAATATCAGTTTCAAAAAATCTATCTCAGAAGTTGGTCAATGTTCCATTAATAATGAACCAAACAAGGATCCAAAAAATTTACCTTCAAATGTTGAAATGAAAGATAGAACTGGTTCTGATAAGAAGAAGGATGGAAAGAACAGGTATGTGGTCAAAGTCAGCAATGATGAAAAATTAGAAGTGCATAAAAATCTTGAGTCAAGAAAGACTTATAATATATCTGGTGCTATTAAATCTGAACTGAGAAAGGGAGTTACAAAAGAAAACATGAAGGTTTATGGTTAGTATAGTTATATTAAGATGGTTGTTGATAAGCATGTTCACGAATCTAGTCAGTATAGATGTTTCAAAGGCAAATATTCTTTTTATGGTTACAGCTAGTATTGTGGTGGATTCGGACACATGGAAAATATGTGTTGGTTAAACCAACAACATTAAAACTATTTCACAATATTTTAAATACAAGGATTGAGGGGGTGTAAACCCTTTCAAAATATAATGTCTCCAAATAAATTTCAGAAGATAACTGAGAAGACTGGTGTGAAATTTGAGAATAGGTTCCAACCACTGGAAACTATTTGTGAAAGATGTGATCGGCATGGGCATCTTGCCAAGGGCTACCTTAGTGTGCTACCAGGGAAACAAAAGATTCTTAATAATTCTCAAAATAAAGAGTTTTTAAAAGCTAAAAGGGACAGGTATGATAGGTCCGAAAATAAAGAGTGCATGGTTGTTTGGCCAAGACACATTGACTTGGATAGGAAATTGGAGGAAAGAAAACATGAAGTGAAGGAAAAGAAAGAACAAAAAGCTCTGGTTGTCGAAACTTATTTAAAATTTACATAAGGATAACATCAATGGATTCATGATAGTGGATTATCCTCTCATATGAGAGCAGACTAAAAGCTGCTGAAGAATGTAAAAGACTTCAAATAAGGAACAGTGACATTTGGAAATAACGAATCTCTAAGGATCAAAGGTGTTGGATCGACCATCATTGGAAAAGAAAAGATGAAATCCAAGAAAACAATATATATTGATGGGCTGAAACATAACATTCTTAGTGTTTCAAAACTCAATGATGAGGGAAATAATTTTATGTTCAGAGAATATGGATTTTTTGTGAAAAGTGAAAATGATGGAAATATAGTTACAAGGGGCCAACATACAAGAGTGAATTTGTTCCAAGTTAGTGAAGTGCAGAACTCTTGTTACATGGGTGTAGTGGATGAAAATCAGTTATGGCATAAAAGTCTAAGGAATATGTGTCAAAGAAATATGTGCAAGTTATCAATGTGAAACAGTGTCCGAAATATTCCTAATTAATCAAGAAGAAGAGATTAGTGCTGCACTATTTTTGAAAAAGGGAAGATTACAAACTCTTTTCATAAGAGAGTTGAAATTCGTTAAAAAAAACCCTTGGAACTTATACATTATGATATATGTGGACCAATGATAAAGCAATAAACAAATGGAGATAATTACTTCATTACTTTCATTGATTACTTTACTCGCATTACTAGTGTTATGTACATGAGACATAAGATAGATGCTCTGAAAATGTTTAAGAGTTTCAGGAGGAAAGCAGAAAAGGAATGTGAGTATTCAGTGAAGAAGTTGATAACAGATATTAGTGGGGAGTATAAGAATAAAGAGTTTGAATGTTATCTTGAGAATCATGGAATCATGCATGAGTTCAGTTCACCATACATACCTCAACAAAATTTGGTTTCTTAAAGAAAGAATCTAAATTTTGTGGAAATGGGGATAACTATGTTTTTTGAGCATAGTCTTTATCGTTATAATTAGAGAGAATACATGAACACTACTGTGTATATTCATAACCAATGTTTAATTAGACCAAACTCATATATGACTCCTTATGGAATGTTCTATGTAAAAACTCTAAGTATGAAACACTTAAGAGTTTTTGGGAGTTGATGAATTATAAAGAAGAAAGGTGTAAACCTTGGAAAGTTTGAGCAAAGAAGAGATGATGGAATTTTTCTTGTCTATACTCCATAAGGAAGAGGATATAGATGTCTCAAAAAATAAACATGAGGAATTATTTATTCATCAGATGTAAAAGTTTTTGAAAATGTTGAGAAAGAAATGAAATCAGATGTTGATGAGGAAGTTAAGCAGGATAGAGAAGATTTTATTAACAATTCTGATAATGCTGCAGAATGTATTAATCCTACTCAAGAAGATGAATCCAACTCAGAAATCTCAAGTGATGAAGATGGAGTTCAAACAACTCATCCTAGGTTGAGTAAGTAATTGGAGGCTAAGAACATTATTGTAGATAAAAATGAAAGGGTTAAAACAAGATAAACATTGAATGTTATATCACATACATCTCTTTATTCGAAAGTTTAAACGAATAATGTAAATGAATCATTTGAGAATCTAAAATAAGTTCATGCAATGAATGAAGAGCTTGATCAGATAGTGAAGAAAGATACATGGGAACATTAACCCATGCCAGACAACTAGAACATCATTAGAACAAAGTGGGTTTTCTGGAACATGTTGAATGAAGGATGTAAAGTAATAAGAAACAAACAAACATTGGTGTGTAAAGGATATTCACAAATTGAAGGCATTGATTTTGATGAAACATTTTATCCGGTTGAAAGATTAGAAACAATCAGAATCTTTCTTGCTATTGATGCACAACGAGGTTACAAAATCATTCAAATGGATGTAAAATCTGCATTTTTGAATGGTAACCTTGACAGGGAAGTCTACAATGATTAGCCTTGTGGATTTGTTATTGGAAAGAATGAAAGTTATGTGTGCAAGTTGGAGAAGAATTTGTATGGGCTAAAACAGGCTCTGAGAGCATGGTAATCTAAATTAGATACTTTATTAAAAAAGATGAACTATAAGAAAGGTAGAGTTGACAACAATCTCTACATCAAGGAATGTCAGGAGTTTTCACTGATCGTTATTTTTTACGTAGATGATATTATATTTTCTAGAAATGATGAAAGATCAATTGAAAAAATTTCTAAGGAGATGAAGAAGTTATTTGAGATGTCCATGTTGGGAGAAATGAAGTACTCTCTTGGGATAAAAATTTCACAGAAGAAGAATCACTTTTTTCTGTCTCTAGAAAAGTATGCTAAGGAACTTCTAAAGAAGTTTGGAATGGAAAATTCCAAACCAGTTTCCACACCAATTTCAGTAGGAACCAAGTTGTCTAAAGGTGGAGAAGGCAAGGATGTTGATCAGAAAGAGTTTCGAAAGCTGATTAGAAGTCTGTTGTATCTGACTGCCTCATGACCCAACATTGTATATGCTGTCACTTTATGTGCAAGATTTCAGAGTGCTCATACAGAATCACATCTGATTTCTGGAAAAATAATTCTCAAATATTTTAAAGGCACAATAAATTTCAGAATCATGTATTATGGCTTAGGAAATATTGATCTATTCAGGCATTCTAATGTTGATTGGGTAGGAAATGTTGATTATCGAAGATCCACATCTGGTGGAGTTTTCTTTCTAGGGAAAAGTTGTGTTAGTTGATATTCCAAGAAAAAGAATTCAATAACTCTTAGCACAGCTAAAGATGAGTATGTTTTTTATACTCAAGCTGCAACTCAACTAATGTGGATGAAGACTCATCTGGAAGATCTACTTGTTGAAGTAAAGAATTGCTCTTGAGTTGTGATAATCAGAGTGAAATAAATCTTACAAGAAATATGGTACAACATTCTCATTCAAAACACATTGATATAAAGTACCACTTATTCAAAGATCATGTGGAGAAGAATGAATTGATGCAGGAGTACGTTGCAACATCTGAACAAGTGGCTGATATATTCACAAAACCTTTACCGAAGGAACAATTTGCAAAATTAAGGTTGAACATGGTTTTCCAGCCTGTTTCTCATCAGGGTAAAGGTACGTGTTTCATTCCCCACTCCCATATTGCCTTTGGATAGTGTTTTCATGGGGGATAATTGTTTCATAAATCTATCCTTATAGATGCATGCATAAAGGTGGAGTTTTGGGTATGCTGTGAATCTAGCATGTATGTGTGTGAACTATTCTAACTATTTTTTGGAGTGGTTGTATGAAAAAAAAATTCCAGGAAAGTAAAAGAATTGATGAATTCTGAAGTAAAAGACTGAAAGATGTTCTGAAGAAGGCTGAGGAGAAATGATCATTCAATTTTATATTCACTGCTTTTGGATAGTATGGTATTGGCTGTTAATACTTCTTGTTTCAGACAATGAGTTAGATCACGTAGGTTTAGAATAGTTGATAAGTAATCCATTGCTTAAGGTTACAAAGTTTAGTGATTTATGAATCTTGGTTGACAACAAAATCCAAAGGGGGATATTTTTTGGACCAAGTTCGATGGATAAGGAAGTAAGAAGAGTTTTATGTTACAGAGTGTTGTTTTTTTGTTGTCAAGGAAGCTAAATCAATTCACTTTGTAAAGGACTTGTAAACTATGAAGATGCTTTTTTTTATTTTTATTTCACAAATATCATAAGTTTGGAGAACTTGTGATGCATTCCTTATAAAGAGTAGAGAGAGTAAAGAAGTGATTTTGGCAAAGGAAAGAATGTGGCGCGCAAGTCAAAAGTCGCGTACAAGTGTGGCACACAAGTATATGTGGCGTGTAAGTGTATGTTGCACGTAAGTCTTATTTTAAGATCATCCCATCAAAATATGACAAAGGAAATAAAGTGGCGTGAAAGTTAAATATTGGAGCACAAGTCAAAGAACTGGAACGCTAGTATAATGGGCACGCAAGTGTGTCACGCAATTTTATGTTGTGCGTAAGTCATATTTCAACATCATCATATCAAAATATGACAGTGTATAGAAAGTTTCCCGCAAGTGCTGAAGAGGCCCGCAAGTGATGGAGCGGTGCGCAAGTGCTGGAGCATCGCGCAAGTGTATATGGTGTGCGAGTCACCAAAATTCCTATAAATAGATGACTAGCCTCCTCATTTTTATTATTATCAATACTTAAGTGAAAATTAGAGCTCTGATCGTGCAATAAGTGGAAGGTTCTCTGATCGCACAAGTAGCAGAGGGCGGAATGCATGCTGAAGTTGTGCACAAGCTGAGGGTTATTTATAAGGTGCACAAGTAGGGTGTCGTGCAAGTTTTTCACGCATGTTTTCTCACTCAAGTTTCCATAGGTTTGCAAGCAGGGAGGTGTTTCAAGAAGTGGGCTATGTATAATCCAAAGGTGGTGTGAAAGTTGTGAGTTGTGCTCAATGGTGGCGCGCAAGTTGTGAGTAGGCGCTCAAGTAGGTGGCGCGCAAGCAGCGAGGCATGCAAGCAGGTGGCGCCCAAGCTGGGAGGTGCATAAGTGAGGAGGCACGCAAGCAGGGAGTGGCGTCCAAGATGTCTGCACCAGGAGGTTATTTCCAGCTTCTGGGTTGGAAAGTGAAGATTTTTTTTGAAAGATTTTATTTTTGAAAGTTTATTAAGAATCCCACAATCATTATATTACTTTATTTGTGATAAGAGGAAGCACACACACTATTGGATTGTTTTCAATGTTCTGCACAAGTGTAAGGGTATATCATACTCATTGTATTCCACATCTAAGGATTGTTTTCTAGTGGATTTTTTGGTACAATATTCTTTTCGTACCATACCAAGGACGTAGCTACTCTTGTTGAGTAGTGAACCTTTTAAATCATTTGTTCCTGTGGTTGTATGTGTTCAGTAGGGAAGAAACTCGTTAATATGAGGTGATGGTTGATTCAAAAATGGGAAACTTAAAAAGAAAAAGATATCACTAATTCACCCCTCCCACTCTCGGTGATACTTGGATCCTAACTGGGAACTTCAAGTTCCACAATCAAACACTATATGAGGGATATATTTCAGATAAAATATTATGCAATAATAATAAACTAATTATTGTTGGGTGTTTTGTTGACATGTGGAACGTGTCCGAAAAAGGAATCAGACATTTATCTTTAAATGAATGCCTCAAAGTGAGGATCATGCGGACGTATAGGGTCCATCAAACAGACATCTCTGTTAAAAGTAATAATCCATATAAGATTATTTACCTATTATTTATAATAATAATATATTATATTTTTATTATTATTATAAAATTTAATTAAAATAAAAACGATAGGGGAATAACTTTCTCTCTTTCATGCTACCATGAGCTTGTAGTGCCCCACCTAGGGTTTATTCTCCCTTTTGTCATTTTTATTCATCATCCAACCACTCTACTATCATATAAATTAACATATTCCATGATTTTCTCTTATTTATCCTCATTTATCATGTGTCATATCTTAATAATTAAATCCAATTAATCTAAAACGTTTTTCATTTAATAAATTGAAAACATTTAATTTATTTTACCAAATGATTTATTCAACCAATATAATTAATAATTATTAGTATTATTATTTCCCACTGGTGTGAGAACATCTGACCAACTCATCGAAGATCCATGCTCTTTCATTGTCCCATTCAGGTCCATTAGTGTCCTCCATGAGACAATTCCCATAACTAACACTTAGAATCTAACACATCACACTTCTTGTTTCTAAAGACTATGATTTTCTCATTTATCTTTTCTTGTTTCAATGATCCACTATAAATATATGGGTATGATTGGGCTTAGTAACTCCAAAAAAAGTTGAACAAATAACATGGGGATCCATCCATTGATGAAAAAAATAAAACATGGGAGAAAGACATAATAACAACTGTTTACAAATCTAGGCCTATAGATATATTCCATTTGATCAAGAATATGAATCCTAGTGTTATAAAACAATTGAAAAAAAATTAATTTATATGAATGGGCACATGTAATGGGTGTAAAATAGTGAGAATCAATGAAATTTTTTTTATCTTTGTAATCAATCAACAAAATAGGTGTCAACAACAAAATTTACGAGTTCATCCTTGATTATGGATCAATAACTAGTGACGAACATGTTGGTCAATGATTTGGGTGGATCTATTTTGTTCACTGCGTTATGATGTACTCTTATCTGAAGATTCATCAAAATCCACCAATAGTAGAGGGAGGATGATTTAATGACTTCTCAAGGTATTTTAGCTAATAAACCTTGACAAATCTTACAAATATACTATTATATATTATCTCTTGTTCTGAAAAACATAAATAATTAATTTAATAATTAATTAACACACTAAATGCCCCCTTAATGAGTGGGTGGCTTGGTCTTCCCATGCCAACCCATTTAATGTAATATTTTGTGTAAACATTGTGATCATGACTAAACTAAATTATAAAATTTCAGATGTTAGACACTTTTTATGAGATATTCCTCTTTTTATTTAACATTGTGTTTTGGAAATAAATATAGGTTTAATATTTTTAAAAAAATTAATTTTGCGATCACCGCGCTTCATAATCATTTGTCGTCTCAGCACCTTGATCTGAAAGTATTTCTAGAAATATTCTAATGTCTAACATATAAAAAAGAGACTCTAAATTATTCACTTATTCAATTATTTTCATTCTCAAAGATCACAACTATAAAAAATATTGTAATACTAGGCCTGCATATACATATTCCATTAATATTCCCTAACCATAACGGACATCTAATGGAGATGTGTGAAAATCCTTCATCACATCTTCTCATAACAAGAACAGAGACACATTTTATCCCTAAAAATGATGAATTTATTTCCTTCGGTATAAAAAATACATTGGGAAAAAATAATAAGAATATATGTCCACGCAAGACATTACTGCTAATATCCCTCAAACAACAATGTTTATACATCCTGATGGAGAAATCCACCACTGCTTTATCCAGGTATTGAGTCACGTATTTAAATTCATGGGGTCTCAATTAACTCAACCCGTATGTGATAAATTCATGTCACATCATCAATGGTGATATAAAGAACAAAATGTTTCCACCAAATTAGGTAGGTGAGTAGAATCATCCAAAAATTATAATGTAGACATGGAAATCACATGACATACCCCATGAATCGTCTCTTCTCTTGAAAGAAGAGTAACACAAAACCAGAAACTCTACCACACCCACTAGTGTAATTCTATGAAAAACGTTTCATGAATAAAAATTATATTGGAAATTCCCTGGCCCACTCAAAAAATGTATCGCACAACCTCCCATTCGACCCTTATGTCTGAGGGACTCATCCACCACTCCTCGATATAATATAATTCCGGTAGCACTGACTCACCATAACTATTTTTCTCACATCTAAAAAATATGACTTGGTGAGGTAAGAACCTTTCATTCTAGTGTATTTGAATATTTTTTTAACAACATGGACACAGGGTTACACAGACGCCTCATGCTAGACTGGTTAATACTTGTGTAAGTATATGAAATAAAATACTACCTCACAACATTTTTTATACTATAGATGTTATAAAGTACACAGAATGTACCTCTAATCATTCAATATGTTTTCACATCTTGATCCACCAAATCATGCATCTGTTCGTACCCTCGGTATTTAGATCCATGATCTTGGCATGGGCTACCAAGTGGTGGGGGTGGGAGGATCCCATAAAATCATCCACCACCCATATATCCTCCTAATTTTGTCCCAGATTATCCTCCCTAGGGACACCCTACTCCCTCCTGGGAGGTTTCTGATCACGACGTTTCCTCTACTATGCTGGTCCATCAGAAATCTTCTTGGGCTACTAGTAATTCCCTCTAAGTTAGTCTTATATTAGGTGACTTCACCCATCATAGGTAAAACCACATTCTTATATAGGATACATTGTAGCTTTGTGCTGCCCTGGCCCCACATGGCCACATTCTTGAGCCTGCTCAAGAAAGGGTATCATGCTATGTGATCTTATCGAATGACGTCATCTAGCTATGACAGAATACTCAACTAGAGGTCTCCCACTAAAAACTACAACCTCCCGACATCCCTCTGATATAATTCTATTAGTCACAAGTGCCTGATCTAGAACCCCAACATAAGTGGGGATACAAAAGGGCACAATTCTGTCTCAAATCTCTAGATGGAGTCATTTCTAAAACGTTCATTCAAGGAAGTTGTGGTCTTATATCATGTCAAGGGAGTAATGTAAAATGTTTTTATACCTCACTACATATTTATCCACCACCGTCTATACCTAATTATTCTCAAAAAAACTCCTAAATCTATCGTGAGCATATGGAGGGGTAGTACTCCTAACAGAACAGTAGCTGGATGTCATCCCATTAAATTTTTGACTTATCTAGCATCTACATAACTAGGCTCCACAAATGCCCAGCTTCCCCAGGGAAAATTTTGGCCACCAATTCCACCAATTAATCATTTGGTGTCAGGATATGCCTAAATATGTGGACCACAAACTCTATCCAATTGTCTATGTCATGAGGATCATGATCATCATCGAACCTCACTGTTCTTTGACATTGGAACTCATGGAGTACACTCGGCATATTCTCATACTCAATATATTCTATTGGGGGGTCTTGAGAATTGATAGGTTTATGGTCTATTATATTCCCACATTGATGTAGGGGGTCTTGGGATAGACCCAAAACAAAGGTCACAACACTCAAAGGATCTTCTTTATGAACCAGAGCTAGTATCCTTGATGACTATCTTCACAGAGGCATCCTGAATGTTATAAAAGACTATTGTGGTTAGATGATTATATATATATATATATATATATATCAACAATAATGGGGAGCTGAATCAAGGAGGATATTAAAAGACTCACTCATATATGATGCATGTATCATTAACCCATAAAAATTTATCTCATTATAATGAGTCGATCAGTAGGTAGTCCTGGTACAGGTGAGTTGATATGTCTGTCGCCGCAACATAATTGGACTTCCTCTCCTGAGATCCTCACTCGATACCCATTGAAATTATTTCCACAAAGCCAACAAAATACTATTAAAGGGATATCCTTGAACAAAATTGCAAAGAATTAACTTACATTGAAACCAATATATCATGACAAGAACTATGTTGGGGCACAAGCCGTAAATTCCCCAACCCCACCTCCATAGTCCAGAGGTGGAGAGAAGTTCCAAATGCCTAAAAATATTGGGTAGGCCTTTATAGAAGTACCTATACATGCACACATAACCTCCCATGAAAACCTGTAGAGGGAAATAATAAAAGAACCAATAAAAATATAAAGTAAACCAACGATGAATGAACATGTGGATGGTGAAAAAAATATAGTGTATACTAAAAAAGTGGGTAAATACATGCCCAACCAGACATGTGTCCCAACCTGAGAGAAAATTTGTAAAGTAAAATAGCTAAGAGATTCGTGTTCCTGAATCCCAAGATATGATCACCATATACGGTCCATGAAACCCATATCCCTAATCTCTTATGAAGTAATGATCAACCAAAACGTCATCCTCATTTGACATTACATATATAGGAAAATCCCATGTATGTGTGAGTATAAAAATAACCAGTATGAAAACCCAAAATCTAAGGTGGGTGTATTAAGAGATACAATATAATAGTAGGACCACATATGTTTAGGGTATAGTGAAAGAGAACATATCATCCCAAGAAAAGTTAATTAAATATCATCAATGAACAAGGGGATAATCACAATGACTATATGAACTACTCATCGAGCCTTCACCACTTTTATAAGGGGAGTAGACTCATCTGACCATGAGCAGATAGACACTGAAAGCACATGGAATTCCATTCGTGTCTTTGGCTCTCTTTAAAAGAGAGTGTCCAAATACATGAGGTGGATATTGAAAATGGATATATATATATATATATATAATATCAAAAAATAGAATAAAAAACTATAGAGAAATTATATCTCCCTATCATAGCTAAGCCCATGAAGAACAGTAGCCAATCGTTTGAAAAGTGCATCAAAGATGCATAGTATCCCATGCGTCTTCCTTAAATGAAAATGATTAAGGATATAAATCACCATATATTGATATTATCCTATTGGGCTAGAACTAACTCTCCTACACAATTTTAGTCATCATCCCAAGAATGTGTATCAATGGGGAAAGTTTCCATATTCCTTGTGAGTCCAAACTTACATCAAAACATTTCTAGTCATTATACCACACAATCAATGGGGTGCAAACTCAATGTGAGGATACCATGTCCTTGTAATATGGGGTAATTCTACTCTGCTAGTCACTGAGGAATTCTAATTACTAGACCCATTGGAAGGTAGTGATAGGTAATGTGATTAGGAAACACTACATCCTAACCCAACTGGATGGTAATTCCTAGAAAAGTAATTGGGTAAATCCACTTCCCATCCCTAAATAAAGATAATGCCCCGAATTATCCTTGAAGAAATCCATGGAACATCCTCATTATAGGGTAATTTCATGAATGATCGTCGGGGAACTGCTCTGCCCATCCCTACTGAAGGGTGATGCTTAGAATAAGGTCATCGTGGAACTCTACTACCAGGCCCTACTGGAGGGTAACAAGTGGAATAATTCCATTGGGGAACTCCACCACCCAGCCCTGATAGTGGATAACACCATGAATATAGAAATTAAAAAAATACACTACCCATCCATGTTAGAGGGTAATATCCAAAAGCTCTGGGGATCCTGCATTATTGATGTCGTCATCTGGTGTCACCTTAGTGTTTTCTAGTCACAAAACATTTAACATAATATCTCATAATCTTCCACTGAGGGTTCTATAGAATACTAAATAAAGAAACATTCTTGATTGGCTACACACATTATAATATATTATATGAAAATAAAAATATATGAAAGGTTGAATATTCAATAATGAGTACATGACACATAATGGAATCACACGACTTATTGTCTCGATCTACATCAAGGTTGTGTTTTTGACAGTGCATGGATTCATAGACATGTAGTAATAAATGGTGTGAAAGGGTACTAAATGAAATCTCACTATCAAAATCATGATGAACGCATAAGGCTCATCATCAATCCAACAGTAAAAATGTAATTACAGTAACATACCTCTTCAAGTAGGCTTGGTTGGATAAATAGGTCACACTATTGCAATCATCATAAAAAAACACCAATGATAGTCTATTCACATTACTCAATGAAACATCTGGTGGAAAAGAAAATCATCACCACATCAGTCATGGATGGTGCATTATGGGAATGATAGGTGAGTTTTATTTTTATTCCGTAAATTGTTCTTGAAACATCAACCTTGATTTCATGGTCACATCCTCGCATACAGTTCATCATTATGACACTTTATGATGCATATATATCAGATACAATGTTCTGCAATAACAAATTTTTTATTATTACTGGGTGTTTCATTGAACCAAGTTAGGAGTCTGAAAAAGGTATCCAATATTTGTCTTGAAATAATTGTCTCAATGTTAGGGTCATGTTGTCACTGATGGTTCGTCAAATGGATATCTATGTTAAATGATATAAATGATTAAAAAATATTTAACAAATATATGTAATGATAATATATAATATTATTTTATTTTTATTTATTTTTATTAATTGAAAAATTATTGGTGGTCATGATTTCCCCCCTTCCATGATTCCATGCACATTCAGTGTCGCACCCATGGTTTCTTTCACCTTTTTTCATTTCATTTATTTCCCTTCTTATATATCCTTTCTCATATCAATTATAATATTCCATGATTTTATCCTATCCTAATCCCTCATTAAATTAAAACCAATTAATATAAAACTATTTTCCTTACTAAATTAAAACCATTTAATCTATTTAACCAACCATTTTATTCAACCACTATTTGTGTTATTATGAATGATTATTAATGCCAATCGCATTGACCGTATTTGACCACCCAATCGGAGATACGACATTGTAAATTGTCATATTTAGGCCGATTAGCCTTCTATATAGGAATCTATAAACAACCTTCACATGTAATCAATACTTTCACCCCAAATTCCTCACACTTCTATGATCTCTTCATTGATCAGATCTCATTTTGTTGATCCCCCATGAATCTGGGGGTTTGATCGGGCTCTATACCACCATGAAAAGTCGAACAGAGACCTCAGCGATCCAAATTAAAATTAAATATAATAAAAAAGGGAGAAAAAATTAGAAAAAGGTTTTATATATATAAGAAAATTTTTCTCATCCCTTTGATCAAAAATAGGGATCCCAGGGTTAGAAAACAATTGATAACAAATTAATTTCAATACATGTGAACATGAAATGGATGTAAAAGTGTAAAAATAAAAGAACATCATTTAATATGGTCAATTATTAAATCAAAAGGGTGTAAAATACAAAATTGATCATTCATACCATGAATATGGTTTTTTTGTTAATAATTCATTTTTTACAGATTTCGGAGGATTCTTTGCATTTGTTGTGTCTTGATCTACTCTGATCTAAAGTCTCATCGTAATCCACCAATAGGGAAGGTTGGATGAGATGTGGATTTATCCTATGGTTTATTTGGAAAACCCCAAGAAATAATCTATAGGATACAATAATAGACTATATGTTATTCTTAAAATTAATTAATTAATAAATTTAATAACAAATTAACTCATTAAAAGAAATGCCAACGTGCAGGGGGCCAAACGTCCCATGTTGTCTTATTTTATGTCATACTTAGGATAAAAACTATGTTCCGGACTAAACAATGGTCTCATATTTCCTATTTGAGGCCTCTTTTATGATATATTACACTTATTTAGGAAATCTATGAAAATGTAAAAAAAATTAATATTTTTTTATAAAATTTATTCTAGGAACACCAATCCTCGAATTCACATGTCTTCTCAACTTCTGGCATTGAAAATATTCAAATAAATATTACAATGTTTTAAATGTAAAACCCATAGTCATTAGAAAACATATAAACAAAAATAAACTTATTTCAACACGAGTGTTGTAACTATCAATAGAATAACATTTGTTGACTGTTGTGGGTACTATTGTATGCTTAGAATTAGGCTACTAAATGTTACCATAACATGAGTATATATAAAGACTACAAGAAGTTCTACATTTATGAGGAGTAGATGTTACCAAAAAAATAAATGTTTAAAATGGAATATTATTATTCATAAAATAATGAATATGAACTAAATAAATATATTTATATTCTAGGATGATTTATATGAGTAGTAAAACATGTGTTGTCATATAGGAGTAGAGTGGTGGAATGCACCAACCTATTATAACACATATCCTAATAAAATAAAAAAATAATGAATAATGAAAAAAAAGTTTAAATGTATTCCTTTGGTAATAAACAAAAATAAATCAAGAAACCCTTGAATCAAGCTACACCCATGAAGGAAAAAATGTTGGATTACATGAATACCATATCTACCAGAAAATGATGCATCTACTTTGGAATGAGAGGATATACAATTGACCCCCAAAATAGAATTTTGAAATGAATAGTAGCATGCTGAAAATAAGAAAATAATCAATAGTGGAGAAAAATAGGATGAATGATTTGATTGAAGACATTAATAAATAAGAATTTGATATGTTACCCATGAAAGATATGTCAAAAACAATTAAAACACCATGAGAAAAATCTAAAGCACAATATTCATCAAACAAATGCTTATTTATTTTTCTTGATCAGTAACATGCATTTAGGGAAGTAAAAAAAAATATGTTGATCAAATGTTAGATAGAGAAAATTAAAAGGGAAAAAATCAGTTCACATGAGTAAGACCTAGAATTTGATGACAAGTTATCATCTAAAGACAACACTAGTGTCTCACAATGATTATGTGGAAGATGAAATCAAATGATATTTAATGAAATATGTAACGCCCCGACCCCAGTGACCCAGAGTCGGTGCATTATTTTAATACATTGGCATGATTACAAGGAACCAAGTCCCGAAGAACCGATCAGTTTAGAAGTCTTGGAAAATTTATTACATACATGAATGTTACATTACACTTCATAACATACAAAACAACATAAATAATCCTTTATAAATGCCATTATTCCCTTGTATTAACCCTACATATCAATCACATTACACTTCTTGGAATCCTGGGAAAAATAAAACATAGAAAGGGGTGAGCTAAAATGCTCAGTAAGGGTAATCAATACAATGGAAACTTTCATAAATAAGAATAAACATTTAAGGCAATGTATAAAACTAAAACAAAATCCTTTTAAACTTGAACTTCAGCATAATATGGTAGAAATAAAATTAAATAATTCCATTTACTTATTCACATGGATATTCTACTAATCGAATAATCACATGCAATATCACTAACCACTTTCATAATGATGGAATGCATGATGCCGAACTTTAATTTCTGTGTCGAGGCCTCGTGCCAAGACCTAAGGGATAACTGTAACCGGAACCCAAACCGGAGAGCCTCTGTAACCAGACTCCATCCCAGAGTGCCTCTAATTACCGGACACCAACCCGGAGTTCCTCTAATAACCCGACACCAACCCGGAGTGCCTCTAATAACTAGACACCAACCCGGAGGGCTTACTTTTACCGGTCCCCAACCCGGAACATACTAGTCCAACACATTCATCTTAAGAATAGGATTAAATATAACATAAACATTCGTATTAAAACTAACATAAAAAATGTCAAAACTTTAATCATAAACCATTAATGGAATAAAAATAACTCATCCATAGTCAAAAATATCACAAAACATTAAATACGAAATGGATGATTTGTATCATAATAAATCAACTTGAAACAAGTTTAAAATTTATCAATGGATGTTGACATAGATGAAATCAATACTATTTGAGAGAAATATCTCTTTTTTGAAATAATTTAAAAGTCGCATAATTATAGAGAAAACCTTTATTTTGAAAATATCTTTATAATCTTGTGAAAGAAGCTTCAAAGGTGTAATAATGGAATAGAATAACCGCACCCGCAGTATAGGTTAAAAAAAGACATTCTTACCTTAATTTTGTCAAAAAGGTTAAAAAGGACCTTGTTTGGAATACGACGGAAAGATTCCTTTATAAACCTCTTATAAAAAGTCAAACAAGGGTATAAATGTCTTTAACCCATATTCTTGTAAATAGTAAAAATGTTTTGAAATAAATTTTTAAGAAACATGGATGTAGATGATAAAGATATCCTAGTAGATTATTACGTATATACAACCTTGGATAATGAAGAGATTGCGAAATAAACCCTTACCAATTTGGTAACTTACGAAACATACAACCCATGAAAGAGGTATCATACAATGAATATGTAAATACACATAAATTAAAGTGTATTACACAAAGAATATAATTATGGGCAGTACATACACCACACAAAAGGTAATGGTGGCAATATGGCATGAATCTCGCGGGAATAAGGAGTGAGATGAAAATCCCTTACCTTACACTTTCCTTTAGTCGAGGGTAAGTTTAACCTCATGTACGAAGATCGCAGTATGTTATTAAATTATACCAGAACCATATTAATATTTATGATATCATACCTGATTCATTTATGACTTTATATTACCCATTTAATAATAATTTCCATGTTATGTTAACATTTTGGGTAATAATCACTTTCTTTATCGTACGTGTTTTAACTTGTCACACTTGGTTGTATCACGTAGATCATGATTTAAATACTTCCAGAATATAAAACATGATAAATATATAATATATATTTAGAATATAAATATGTATAATAGACATATATATGAAATGGAAAACACCGTTTATGGAGACGGTAGTCCGTACGTACGCATAAACGCTGTTTCTGTTTTCATATAGTATTGAACGGAAGTAAATGAATAAGATATATGTAAGTACATAAATCCTTATATATATATATATATCTCCAGTATAATTATTATGTCATATATTACATACTTATTAGTAATATATATTTTTATAATCATCGATGAATGGTGAACTTGGAAATGAATCTCATCGCGTCGTGGAGACGGTAATCCGTACGTACGCACGAGCGTAAATATCATTCTTTTGATATTAAAATAATATATAATTGGATGGTATATCATATATACAGAATCATTATCATGTTATTTTTATTATTTACATGAATTATAAATCATTATTATACCCATCCAAATAATAATATATTGAATAACAATTACACCACGACGTGGAGATGGTAAGTCGTACATACGCACGTATGGTGACATGTCATTCAAAGGATGGATAGAATATTGAATATGGTTGTACCATATTTATAATAATATTACATTATATAGGATATACTGGATTAATTATTTTATAATGGTAATAATAAAGAAAGAAGAAGTGGAAGAAGAAAGGAACTTGAAAAAGGGTGGTGAAATCATTACCTCTTCTTCGGGTTCTTCCTTTTGATTTGATCAAAATGGCTCCTTAAGTTGGATTTATGACTAAAGTAATGCCACTAGTATTAAGTGAGGGAAGTTTAGAGAGTATTTGGGTAGAGTTTGGCCGAACCAAAAGGCTTTGAAGGTGTGATTTAATGAGAAGAGAGAGTTCCCTTTTATAAAAGGGGTGAGGGCCACCTTTGGAAAAGCTAGAAATATTATTTTATAATAAATTCATATTCTGTTTCTAATGGCTCAAAAGTGGATTATTTAAAGGTTAAGGTGGGTATGGGTCTAAAACCACTCAACCAATAGAATTTAGACAGGTTTGGGTTATTATATTAACCTTATATTTAAGTATTAATTCTTAGTTAATTAGTTTCACTTTTACAATGTCTCTTTGTATGTTTATAATATATGGTTAATAAACTTACTATATACATCCAAGAGACCCCCAAGTGGTACATAAATGATAAAAATATCATGATATAAGTCTCTTGGCATAACCTTAGATTTTTAGGAATTTAATATCAATTAATAATATAATATTTGGTTTAAAAACTCTTTTATGTCAATTTTGACACTATTCAATAATTGATTTTTTAAAAAATCATAATAGAATTATTACTTCTAAAAAATTTAATTAAATAAATCCTAACATCTCATATTATCCTAGAAAATTATTGGTATTTATAAAAAGTCTCAAATTACATATATTTGGGTATTTATAATATCAATAATTCTAATTTTTCATTAATTAGGTAATTACTTCATCATCATTGTGTCATAAATAAATTAAATTTTTTAATGTCTAAAAATTATAAATAAAATATCATTATGTAGGAAATATTTTTATATTTCTAATGAATATTTACAATCGAATTTATCTTATGTATAACCCTATATTAAAAATGTTTTAGTAAATAAACTTTGATTTTAACTCTTTTAACTCTTCTTTGAATTAAATAATAATAAATGTCCTAATCTAATCCAAGTGGACCTAAATGATAATATTTTATTCCTAAGGTTGTTTTTGGTCGAGATACACTTGTCAAATAGAATTATGACATGTGTTAGGGTAATATTAATATCATTTTTACCCTTAATTTCCCTATTTACTTTTAACCGTGGTAAATAAAAGTAAAAAGTTACTATTCATCGAAAATTATTTTCATCTCATTGAACCACATTTTACTCCTTGATATTAATCGTGTCTCTCTGATTTTTGAAATTCCAATCACAGAAGCGGTAAAATTAGGTTTTATGAAAAATTCAGTTTTTTAACTACCACTTAGTAGTTTCACTATTCATCAAAAATTGAAGTTGTTCGGAACAATGCCAAAATTTCACCCTAAGATATAATTGATATTCCGAATTCAAAAATGATGTTTATTTTACAAAATTCCAAACATATAAGTTGCATTAATTAATTTTATAATTAATTCCCGCTGTCATAACAAATAGCTTGTTTTTAAGAAACAATATATATCAAAAGATTGACAATTGTTTATGTCCAATTTCAAAGTGAAATTAATTCTAATGAACACCATTGGATAAAATGGTAAAAATATATTCTAATTATACTTTAAAACCACTCAAATTCATAATTTATCACTATTAATTATTTTGATTAAAAAAGTTGTTTTTAATTAAAATTTAGTAATTTTCATTATTCATCAAAATAATAAAGTTATCCGAAAAGTACCAAAATTTCACCTTAGGCTAAATTAGATACTCCAAATCCAAAAATGAAGTCCATTTTGAGAGATAAAATTTCTAAAATTTTAAAAAGTAGGTATTAATATTCATAACGGCTACTTTGATTGGTCGTGGTGTGTGTTAGAACTCGAAGTTGCGTACAACACACGCTACTGTATTATTCAAAGAGAAGCGTGCCGTGGAAGCTCGGGGTGTTACAAAATATATTTCTTAAATATTATACCTTATCTAAATTAGGTGGTGAATATAGAAAATCAGGCATCAAGAGAGCCTATTACACTATTGGAAGATATAAATAAATATAATTCACATTAGTTGAAAGTGATTGAAATAAATGATTTCATGATGATGAAGAAATATCTTAATGTGAAATATTAATGAGATATAAGCATGGAGTGTACTAGAAACATTAAAGCTACATGAAAATTATTATATGGGTCGATATAAACATCATTAAATATTTTCACATATTATTAAGATCATAAGTCTTCCACTTAATTCATATAATTAGTTTAGTATTTGAGTTTACAATATGGGGGATTGATGGTGAATTTCTCTATCAACATGAAAAATGAGTGGAAAAAGTGTATGATTACTAGTTGGAAAGAATATTAAATATGAGATAAAAATTAATCTTACGACACTGGTGGATCATCAATATGAAAATCTTTATGGATATCTTATGAAACTATCAACCTGATAATATTATGGAATTCCAACCCTTGAGGAGGAGAAAATATAAAATGGATTCTATCAAGACATGTTCTAGGAATATCAATAAGATCATAAAATCTATAAATAAGAAAAAATCAAAGAATGTAAATCACACTTTCATACCATATTCATTATTTTATTATAATATTAATTAAAGGGGGGTGATTGATTGATGAAAAGATGAGACAAATGGGAAGGTATAACTTTTTCAGAAGATCTTTTTTTTTGAAGAATATAAAGGATTTAAAATTTTATTGGTATATATGATTATTTAAAACCACTCTCTTTATAAATGAGAATTTATGATCATTATCACACATGCATGGTAATTAATAGAAAACATAGAAAACTATGGCTCTATCACTCTGGTTTTCTACATCGGGATAGCCCATATAGACTTAGTGTTGATTAAATTAAGAATATTTTTTTAGGAAAACAAATTGCATTCATCCCAGTATTAGATGCATTTTAATAAATTTAGATATAATGGAGAATATCATATTGTGGAGATAAATATTAAGTAAGAAAACCCCTTCATCATCCCTATGAATTAATTTTCAATAATGAGAAGAATTTACATTGAATTTAAGGAAAAAATATCCAATAAACAATCCAAAGAGGGAGATTAGGAAGACCATGTGGATTACGGATGAGATTGGATTCATTTATTGTTAATATGTATGATGGAATGAAATGTAAATTTATAATTAATTCCCATATTATTATTGATTAATCCTTAAAAGATATTGATAAATACTCTAAAATAATGGTATTAATTCTTTTTTAATTGAGATGGATTCTTTGGATCTAATTTACTATGAAAAGTTTATATACATGATGTGATGATTCCCTAGAGGATTATTATAGACACATTAGTTGTCACATGTATGAAAATTCTACAAGATTTTTTCTGATGGTTATATAAATGTTATAGATTTTTTAGATAACATCTACTAATAATATTATCTATGATTTATGTGATAATTCTAGGGGAAATTTAATGGAATCATTGTTTTAAGTTTGTTAAGACAATTATCTATGATAATTTATGATTCATAAAGAATTTTTATTGATTAATTTATTGGAATTGGATGTTATAATTCAATTACTCTCCATGTTTTGACAATGATGATTTTTTAAGTTATCTACAGTTCAAAAATAATTGTGCCAATGAGGATAATTTTCTCTCTACAAGATGAAGAAGAACATTTCCACGAAAAAGAAAGATAATTTCATGGGGATTATTTAATTTAAGGACATAAAAATATAATCATATATTTATTGAATGTTTATTTTTTTAAGATGAAAAGATGTTTGTAATTTCTATGAAACTATATTTTTAGGTTGAATTTATTTTAGTAATGGTTTTCTTGGCATATATGAGAGATTTGTCTTGAAAGATTTATTATTGAATAAGGGTTTTAAATTCATGTTATACTTAGATTGTTTCTATGTATATAAAAAATACTCAAATAAAATTATTTTATCCATCCAATCCCCCAAGGTAATACCCACAACCTCACATTGGGGGACCCAAGGGTCAACCCCTATCGAAGAGACATCCAAATAATGTATCACATAGTGGTAGAGGAAACTAATTTCCCATGTATATAGGCTATAAGAGAGCTCCAATGACTGAAAATGTTGATCCTTGGATACGGTTATAGGTTATTGGTGGTCCTATGCAGGTGACCCACGACCTATAAGGTGGGGGTGAATGGTGTGATTGATGCAGATCAGTAGAATCCATATTGAATAGTTTGTGATCATATATCTTTATAATAAACTGCATAATATGATATAAAAATTTTATATGTATTACTCTAATTGTGGAACACTATAATTACATATTAATTTATATATATATATATATATATTATGTAAAATCTAATCTATGAAATCTCGGTCATTCGATCAAAGTATCAACATCATCTTTAACCTCCTGATGCTCAGAGGATTTAATTTTCCACAGAACATGATAAACAACCACTGATAGAGAAATTAACCATCTTCCACATCCAACATGTCCATGATGATCTATTAAATTCTTGGTGGTTATGAAGAAATAATCACATGTGATATTCATGTACTACCATATTTGAATTTAGAACCATGAGCCATGATGATCACCTAATGATTTAATGATTTTAACAATGTATATGTTGAGATTATTTCATAGGAATGATAAAAACAATTTCTATATTTATCTTCCAATTACATTCTAGAACATCTAAAAAAGAATGATGAATCCTATGTATTTGAGAAATTTTTATCCACATAAAAAAATAAGGAGAAACGGAGAACCTGATCCTCTATAATAAAAATGATAATGATATATCATGTGAATGGATTCCATATATATTCAAACAGGAAATATTACATGTAAATAATGATATCTTATTTCATAAAGTATTTAAATGAGTCATAAGAACGCATGATATCCTATAGCGGGCTGTCATATAATCATGTGAGAAGAAGAGGTAACCTAATACCTACCAGTATTCATAATAAAGGAAATAAATATTAAGTTGCATACATGAAAAGAAGTTCTACATGTGTGAATTGAACGATGAGAAAATAAATCCATTGGGTGAATAAAAATGGTAGCTACACTTTATAGTTTATTTTTCACATTAGTATAATAAATAAATAGAATCACAAAGTTAGAAATTCTAAATATGCATTACATGAAAAACATAAAACAATCAAAATGGTGGGTATTTAAATGAGTACTGAAAAATAAAGAGTTTAATTATGGTATTTATATTAAAAAAATTAACATATGACTCCAAATGAATTTATATAAGGATTTAAATGGATAATTTTATGAAAAAATAATTGATATCATCATGCACCACATTGTTTTTTATAAAAATTTTACTATATGTGATTAGAAATGATTAGATACACTACTTTATTATCTTTTGTACATACCAATAAAATATTATTATAAAATAGAGAAATATTTAATGTCATTAAAATCCTCACTATGGTGAACACAAGAGACAAATAATTTGAAGAGATGTCATAAGACCTGCAATAAACTAATTTATCTGGAATTACACAATGAAAGATAAATTATAATACTTTTGGAGAAATAATATAACTTTATGAACCAGTGGTTCCAATATAAACAACTACATTAAATAGTTATAAACAGTCAGGAAGATTGCTCAGATCCATTATAATCACTATGAACCAATTCTAGTTATTCATAATCACTTCAATTTATAGTGATAAGAGAATCAGTGAAACAACCATTGGTTGATCATGGAATGTAGTATGTCTTAGTTTCTAACCTTGTAAAAATATTTATGTGCAATAATTTTGATTATTTTTTGAATTTCATGTATTTTTTTTAACATATCAATAGATACATTCCTCATAACAAAGAATTATCCTCAAGAGTAAGAGGTTCTAATTATAAATAAAGAAAATAATCGTTCAAGACAGTTACACTAATTCAACCCCGAGTGTCTGCACATGATACATCTGGGATCAAAAACATAGTATCCCAATAAATTAAAATGGATTGAAAAACTCCATGTAACCAAAATATATCTATGAGTTACATTCTATATATCTATTATAAATACATAGAACATTAAATAGGATGTAATTTAAAAAAATTAGTTAAATGATCAACAAAAACTAATATATCATTATTAAATCATGATTTATTTGGTAATTAAATCTCCACTTACCATTTCATTTTTGGATATGGAAATCGATGAATCACACATTTTAGAAATTTTTATTATTCTTTAAACTATGTATAATTCAGACATCTCAACATAAATGTTGTAATATGTGTTTTCATTCAATGTCGTTATATATTTTCTCAATGGTCCTTATAAATATTATTGATGCTAGGATAAATAGAAATTGGAGATTTATGAGCTTTACACAATAATTTCTTCATCAATTAGGATTAATAATGATTTAATAAGACCTTTTAAAATTTAATATCACCTTCTTTATCAACATTTCACTCTAATTACATACCCTTCTTGAATGATTCTACCACTTCATATAAATCACAATATTACTTCTTAGTATGAAGAAATATTTGTGACAATAAAGAATGGAATGACACTAGAATCCAATAAAAAGATGATTATTCATGTAAGTATTCTATAAAATCATTAATCAAATCAATTTTCTTGGTATAATATTCCAAAAATTGTATTTTTAAATATATACAGTCTTTCTCTAATGATGAATCAGATAGAATAATTTTTTCTAAGTGGTACTAAATCGTGTAGTCAATGTCCATAATCAGTTTCATCCATCTTTCTTATCATGGTTCAACTATTTCTATATGTAAATATTCATAAATCATTTATGATCATTATATATTTTTCATTGACTTAATTAATTTAGTTTCATAGTAATTTTAAGTAAAACCATATTTCTATTATTTCAATGTCATGTGTATTAGATTTTACATCATGAGTTATCAAATTTTCAATATGTATATGAAATTACCTAATCATTATTCATTTGGAATCAATCGATTCACTTTAATGAAACATCACTTTTGATAAATAATTAACTATTTATAGATGGTTGCTCTAAAATTGTAAAATTCATTAATATTAATTTCTATTCCTATAAGCATTCATCACATTATTTTTTTCAGATTAATATTTCTACTTTTCAAGTTAGCATAGTTAGTGTAAAAGAGAACTAAAAATTGTTTTCAGAAATCCATTAATAGTAACATGATAGTACAAGAAACATAAAAATATTTTTTACATTTATATGTCTTAGAAGAAAATCAACCACTTTAGTTTTATCTTGATTATAAAACCCCATGTTTTTGTGAAATATTGTTAAAATTTAATTTAATTTCACTGATATATTATGTTTCACAAAACACTTTGGTTTTTAAATCAAAATATAACATAATTATTAATATTTAACGATGACGAATAAACTAGGAAATATGAATAGGAATAACTAAACTATGAAAATTAAAAATAAAATTTCTAGACAATGGAAATATATTTATAAACATGTTATTAAATTTTAGGTCCTTTTAACACTCATACTTTTATTTTATTCTCCTTGATATTAATATTTTAACATTAAATGTGTTAATTAATTTTCACTATTTTATCTATTCATCTATACAAATAATGTTGTTGAAATTATTATATAATATTAATTATAATTATTTAATCTATGTAAACCTATGTTAAACTTTTTTTAACCACATTGTAATCAATCAAATTGTATGCCCCATAAAAGTAATAATTATTTATTGGAATTTTGATTACCCTCATGATAATTTCATTCATGATATGGCATATCAATCAAGAGTATAAAAACACAAAACACAATAAATAGGTGTTAAATAACCCATATATCTCATAGAAGTAAATGTGATATGATACGCCCTCATGTCATTCTTCTCATTAGGGTCCACAAATTAAAATATTGTATAATAGTGTGATAATTTTATTAATATATTCCTAAAATTTATTCATATTTAAAATGTCATATATGATTATTTTATAACATCTTATCAAATATTAATTAATAATATATCATCATTTCCATTTTTTTGGGTGTTATTTTTATTTTTTTTTCATGAGTATTTTATAATTACTTTTCCAGTGTTTTTCAATTGGATATAGATCCATAATTTATAAGATTATACTACCATTATATATGTAATAAATAATTATTTATTATAGTTTTATAATGAATCTATAAATATTATCATGGGATATGACTCATATCCCATTATGGATATGGTAGGTTGTACGTATGAATCAGTGATGATATTATTCCATTAGTGGTTAAAATGGAAAAAAATAACATGATATATTAATGATAAATAATAAATATCATGTAATTATAATCATATATATCAATTATTTCTAGTATTATACTCTTTAAAAAAATTAAAATATGACAGGGAGATAGTAAGAAATATGTACACACGCGCGATGCATTCAATTTTGATAAGACGGATTAAAGTTGAAATATGTTTTTCCCATTATCATAATAAAATTTCATAATATATATTAAACTATATTTATTAATTTATCACACAAACATCAATGTAGATGAAGTGGAATAAAAATAAAACATGAAATATTTGATAAAGATGATTAATACTGCCTTAATGGATAGATTTTAAAAACTTATTCAGGGATCTAGGGTATGTCATTTGAAGGAAAAGAACCTCTATAACATTCCTATATATATTTATTATATATAATGTCTAAGTTTAAAAAATCAGTATATTTAAATGTGGTGTAAATAATTATATAAATTATGTATGTATTAAAAAATTTGTTTGAAGATATTTGGTTGAGTCGATATTTTTTAATGTAAAAATAATGAATAGTGTTAAAATTGACATTAATAACAATTATTAAAAATAATATTTTATTTAATGATATAGAATGACTAAAAATCATATATTCTGCCACATTATTTTTATAAGGATTAAAATTTCATCTTTGGTCTATTTATGTGTCTTTTAGTATTTTATAGTAAACATATTAATCCTGAATGATTAAATTCCATTTATAAGGTTCGTGAATGATATTAATTTAATAAAATTATATTAATTTCTATTTTTAATAACATTAGATTTTTATTTCCACCAGTACATTAATTACTACATCACTATTGTGAAAGCAATTTATGTAATTATTTAATAACTAAAATTTAAAAATAAATCATCATTGTGAATATGAATATTTTATCTTTACAATTACTCTTTATTTTCAGTGATATATTCTTCATGACCACATAATTAAAATAGTATACTTATTAAAAATATTAGCATGAAATGTTTGATATTTCATAAAATAATATAATATAACAGTAATAATGTCATCCAATGGGATCCAAGAGGTCATAAATTAAACCAATTTATGACATTAGTCAAATATTACACATAAAATAAAATGTTAAATATATTTTTGTTTATTTTAGAGTAATTATAATATTATTTTTACCCTTAGTGACTTGATTTACCCTTTACCATGGTATAAAATCACTATGTTAACTACACAATTTTTTCCAAAAAAAGCGAACTATTTAATAAATTTGAAAATTATTATTAAAAATATGGAATCTATTTTTTAAAAATGAAAAAATAGATTTCTTAAATAAATTTTAAATTAATCCCATAGATGAGGGGATAAAGAAGGTTTTTAAAGTGAAAATGTCCATAAATATTATAATGTTTTTATATCCAAATTAAATATTATAAATTTCAAAAATAACCATGATTTTATTAATATATGTAAAGTAGATTATATTTTTCTATAATAGAATTAAAATTAAAATTTATTATTAAAATTTGTTTTAAAGTCCAATTTTTAATTAAGGAGGATTATTTTCACTATTTAACAAAAATGAAACTTATCTAAAAAATATAAAAATTATTCCCTTATATAATATTAACATTAAAATTTAAAAATTATTATTTTTTGGTCAATTAATTTTTTTTAAATGTTTTAATATTTAGTTTTAAAAAAAATTCTCCCCCAATAGTTGGAAAAACTTTATTTAGATTAATAAATATTTTTATGTTTAAAATTGAAATTTTTTTCTATAATATCTAGAAAACACATTAGATAATTGTCAAAAATAAGATATAATATTATATATATATCATTAAAATATTCAATAATATATTTTTATTTTTTTGTATAAAACACAAATATGTGCATCCAAATAGTTTTTCAGAAAATTATTTCCTTTTGTTTTAAGAAATTGTTCTTACATTAATAATAAGTTAGTTACAAAATAATTAATTTTATATACATTAGAAAATAATACTTTCATAGTTTATTTAGTTCAGTTCATACCCACCATTCTAGCAGCTATTTTATTATAGTTACACAATAATTATTATTATTATTTCATTTAAGTATGTTGTGGTATATATATATGTTACCGATCATAGTCTGCCCTTTAAAAAATCATAATGTTGCACTCTCCCACATTAAAATAATTGAATAACCAATATTATTACTTGACCTCAGTAATCTAGGTTTTGATGTTTTAAAATATTATTTTTGAAAACCCCAGAATATATATATGGTTACTAACAAATCGTCTTCATAATAAAAAAATGGAAATGTGAAGGTCACCAAAAAATAAAATTTCAAATAACACAACGTTAATGAAAACATATACATGGAAGAGAAAACAATCTATCAAGTTTTGATGGAGTTTGATAAATAACATTAATCACCTTAATGTGTGTGATCCAGATAAGATTAACAAATAAAAGTCATTAATTCATATTGATGTAAAAAGGCCATTGATATCCTTATAGTTGATGATAACATGACATCAATTTTGTTTTAATATATTTTTTTCTTTTAGTTGAGGAATTATTTAACTCTCTAATAACACAATTAAATAAAATTAAATTTTTTATTAAAAAAAATATTATCATTTGGCTATTCCTTGATTGATTTATAATTCATTTCATAGAATATGTTACATCATATGGTGAATTAATACATTGAACTCTAAAATTCCATCAAAATATCAACATAAACAATTTCTTAAATGTTTAAATTTTATAAAGTATTATGATCCAACATATTTTGTCTAAGGTTACTGAATTTATTAATTTAAATTCCCATTAGACATCAGCCAAAATGATGTTGGTCATTAATCATCACATATAGAACATGTGAACACATTTATCGTGAATTATCTTAAAACATGGTAATAAAATTAAATACCATAAAAAATTATTGAAAATATCTATGTTTCCTTATTCCTTAAATAGAAAATAGATCATTGGGTATATTCATTAAATACAAAAAAAATATACTACATCAATTAGAGAATAAACCATATAGTCATAACATAATTAACCAACTCCATGGTATTCAGTAATATCAAATTTACAGTATCCGTAACAATAATATCTTTATCTAAAAATAAATATATCAACATCAAGAATATATTATGTATTTTCTTTCCCTAAAACATTTGTTTTATAAGAGGATAAAATTTTCATAGAATCATTTTTCTTGGTCACCAGTATCAATCAACACATGTGTTTATATCCTTGATGAAGCATATCTTACTTTATTCTTAATAAATTCCTAATACCATATAAACATGATATAATAAAAACTCAAAACTTAAAACATTATTAATGTATCCAATTATAGGTTAAAATTTATCATTATACTTTATCTATATCAATAAAATAATCTTGAACTCGATCCCTTAGGTTTTTATGATTTATATTATAGTTAAGCTAAGGGAATTTTTTTTCATAGTGGTCATATTCATTAAAGTTTTAAACCTGAATAGAATCATTTTTTACTTATCTATTCATCATTTATTATTTTTAAAATTTTCTTCACATGTATAAAATACTCAAATTCCCTTCAAGAACATTCAGGGGTGATTATTTACACAATTATCACATCTGAGAATATCTTTCATTCCATTATTCTGTTTATACTTCTTTTTCTTTGCATTCCTCTTCTTATATTTATTCCCATTGTAGCCCCTTGAATTGGATAATTATTTATATATATTTTAATAAGATTTTATTATGTCGTCATATGATTTTAATTTTTAGGATATTGCATCCCTTCGATGGATTAACTTAAAACCAGAAAAGGAGTTATCATTATTAATCATTGAATCAAGTCCATTGGTGATCTTCAAATTATCTCTACTATGTTCCATCTAAAAACAATTACATAAAATATATTAGATTATTTCATTATAAAAAAATAATGTATAATCCAAAGACTAGTGAAATACATAACATGAATTGAAAAAATCATGTTTGTCTCATCTCATAAACATAAACATGGTTTCTTGGGGATGTTATTCTATACTTATCCTAAAATATTATCATAGAGATATGTTCTGCAATATTTAATTTCTTATATCTAGTTCCCATGGTTTATACTAAACATGACAGATACCATTTATAATGACTTAGACCCCTGTATCCCATAATTGGGTC
This sequence comes from Viscum album, assembly GCA_963277665.1. NCBI lineage: Eukaryota > Viridiplantae > Streptophyta > Magnoliopsida > Santalales > Viscaceae > Viscum > Viscum album. The sequence continues at coordinate 604,886,188 of OY728129.1, read as the reverse complement.
TTTAATTTATAACATTAACATAGATTTCATGTTCAAATCCTAATGTCCTGCATAGTTTAATAGTTTTTTAACTAGATTATATATGTGATACACTTTTTACATTAGAAGTTAAAAATAAAACAGAATACATAACAATTTATTATAAACTATATCCTTGAAAACTCATCAATATATCTCTTCATTACAAACTGGGGAAAAACATATAAGAGTGATCTCAAATGGTCAGTAATAGATATATACAATGGAATAAATAATTATTTAATGATCATAATAAACATAAAAATATAATAAACTAAGAACACATTTAATTTAATTAATATACTATGAAAGTAATGAATCCATATTTTTTCACAATGAAAATCCTAAAGATAAGAATAATTTAATTCTAAATGCAGAAAATTATTAATTATTGGACATCATATACCTGGAACATGAACCACCACTGTCAACGCCATTCACAAGATAATATAATCTATAAGAACAAACTCATATAACGATTTCTTAACATTTTAATCCAATGAGACTAATGATGCATCAATCATAAATCTATAACCAAGTCCCACAAAAGTATACCAGTCCATATAATTAGTCATATATCGAATATTTTATTTAATTAGTAAATAATGTGCCTTATCATATAATATTCATATATATTAAAATATTCATGATAATTAATGTTTCCAAAATTAATCAAATAACATTCAAAGTAAACTCAATGTGTGAAAACAGAATACATTTTAGGATATAACCATATCCATTATACAAGAATATTAATATTAATTAGACATGTAATATCAAATAAAAAATTATTATAGTAATGTGATTTTTCCAAGATAAAGATAACAATCACAAAATAATTCAATGTTGTACGATAACTTTTTTCACTAGGTAAATATCAATTAAAATACCCATGGATGAAATAATTCAATTTGATATATAAAATACCATGAGAAATAAATAAAAAATGATATTAGAAGTAAAATGTATAGTATATACACCACATTGAAGTGAATTAGTGAAAAATAATAAATAAGTCTCAACAGAATGTAAACTGTGATGAAATCCCAAACAAATATCATATTGTTATGAAAATGAAACAATTATGTTTATTAACATTAAATAAACATAAAAAATTGTAAATAAAATATACAATAATCATATTTTATTTCATTTATATCTATATAATGGCATAATTAATGAAATATATGTTTTACCCAATGAATGAAATTAGAGTTAGGAAATCTCTTACTACATTTTAATCAGTCGAATCGTATGCCCCATAAAAGTAAGAATTATCAAGTGAAACATTTAATTCCATGATGATAATGAGATTCATGGTATTATGTTTCAAATTTCATTATACATACACCACAGAGAATAAATTAATGCTAAAGAAGGCATATATCTCACAAAAGTAAAGGTAAGATAAGAAATTCTTAACTCATGCTTCCCTTCAGTGGTGCATACAATAACTTAATATATAATAGTTTAAATAATGATATTAATTTTAAAATAACTACATTCATTTTATTATATCTTATATGATCCTTTTATAACATCTTCTTACCCATTCGTTAATAACATTTCATCATTTTCATATATTCGGGTAATAGTTTACTTGTTTTCTCATGCGTATTTTTTCATGAATGTTACAATTATTTTTCATTGCATATAGATCCACTATTTAAAAAAATTATTAATGTAATATATAAAATAATATTTCGTTTATATAATTTTATAACAGTAATTTATTGTTAATTAGAGTAAATTAATTGCATTGCATTTTGGAGACGATATCCCATATGTACGAAGGACTAAAAATATCATTCCATTAATTGAAAAAACAAGAACAAATAGGGTGATATATTATTTATCTAGAATTAATATAACTTCATAAATATAATATATATCCATTACATCCATCGTTATACCGATCTAACCAATATTTTGATGAAATACATAATAGACCATGATTTAGAGATGATAAGTCGTTCATACACACCTGTGGTACTTTGGTTTTTCATAGGGTGTATAAAAGTATGAATATATTTGTCCCATAATCAAAAATTTTAGTTCCAAAAGTGGAATAGATACCAGGAGAGGGGGTGAATTAGTCTAAGAATATTCTTTTTTATATTAGCATATCCCCGATGGATCTTGACCTCTTTATTACAAGGCTCACTTTATTTTCACATGTGTGTTTGTGTTGATCACTTACATTCTTTATCTAATTATCATATTTTTTATTTAATCGAAGAATGCAAGAACACATAAATAATGATTTTTAATTAGTTCACCCCCACTCTACTACCTACAAGGAGTATAAAATGGTGATTTTTTGATATTCCAAATCCACTAAAATAGACTATATATTATATGGTTTTTGATGAATCTCTTTTATGACTAGGATCACTGCCTTAAAAAAATTTAGGGTATGCTCACTACATTTCCAAGGGTCGCATCCTATGTATATTCTTCTAGATCACTACTGGTGGGAAGGATAATCGTCTTCCTCTTCTTCTTATCACTATTATTAGAAAGGATCCCCTTATTGTTTATGTACTTGTAGGTCTCTTTAATATTACTAATGAATGCATCCACCACTATATATTGATTCTAAATTTATATACTAAATTAATTCACTATTTAATATCATTTTACCAAATAATTCTGGGCAATCTCTTTTGAACTACCTTCTCAAGGCTCACTACTTCACAATTCTCCTTCTTTCATAAATCTCAACCCAGCCTTCGCAATGTTAACTTCATTTCACGAAGCTTACAATTTTGTAGAGCACAAAATATCCATTGGAAGGATCTTTACTTTTTTCAATTATCAGTTATGTCACGAACCAACCTGGGTACCCTGGTAACCCGATAACTGATCCATCCCTGACATAACCCGAGGGGCGTTCCCAATCCCCATGGATCGACGACTAGCACCTGGCATCGTACAACATACTAGTGGGAACGATTTTTCCACAATAATTCGGAAGTAAGAGTAAAACAAAACAGTATGCATAACAAAAGAAACTCCACTGGGAATAATGTACCAGAATACAAAGGGCATAAAATGCCAAAGTACTACAACCCATGTTCAAAAAGGGGAAATAGTCCCAAAGGACACAACTCACCAAGTCCAGAGATCAACAACTGGATCCACCTCCAAAATATCCCTTCCCCTTGCTCGAACCTGGAAGGATAAAGGCTACAAACACCTGAAGGCAAAAGTAGGGTGTGAGCCTAAGACCAGCAGGATACCACCAAAGATTCTCTATCAAATGCCAAAATAGATTATCCAAAGAAAGGATTTCAATTTTCAAATAAACTGGTTTGGCAATTCAAAAGCATATTTTAACAAATCATGCTATACATTTTCAAATGATGGAAAATTCATCAAGCAAGGCTTTAAAATGATGGAATATTTCTAAAACAATGGCTTAAGTAAAACATTTACATAAAATATTTTATATAAATTTAGTAGGCAAGTAAGCAGTTCAAAAGCATCGGCATACATTTATATCTCAAATATAAACAAACAAGCGAGCAACATGGTCATCTGCCTAAAGATACGATAGTATTAACCAGTTATAGGATTCTGCACTCTCTATGTGAATTCAGAAAGATGTGTACAAACATGTCCCTGTGACACTGTCCAACGAAGACTCGTCACCAACCCATCAGGGATGTGACCCGCCGCATGTATGTTTTAGAAAATTGTCATAGCGTATAGTGTATCCAAATAACTCACTAACTATCTAAGGATTTCATGCGCTCTTACATGATGGGCGAACTATTTTAAGAAAGCTTAAAATACAATCATTCCCATTCTTCCATTTCAAAAGTTCCAATCTCATTCCATTTAAAACCAAAACAGGTTTTATTTAAAACATGCCTCTTTCACAAGATAAAACCAATGGGTTTCTATCAAATCATTCTAAGCCATTTTCATAAGTTTGAAATACATTCAAAACCAATTCCATCTTTTCACAAATTCATTTCTACAATTAAATTCAACAATTTAATTGAAAACATTTCCATCAAATCCACAATTTAAATCCAAAAATTTAAATTGACCAATTTTTCCATAACCACACCCAATTCAATGGAATTTTGGTTTTTCCCAAATTTTAATGCCAAAACCATTTTAAATATCTCGATTCACTGAAATCAAGGTTTTATCGACTTAATTGAAAGAAATTTGAGCAATTGAATTTAAATCAACAATTTAAATAAATCAAGCAATACAAGGATAATCAATTCGGAAAGTTGGGACGGAACCACCTACCTCGATCTACTATAGGAAGATAACCCAAAGAGAAGCCCCCAAAAACCGAGCGGCACAACTTCGCCAATCTAGTTCCAGATTTAAAACCCTAAAACCAAAATTAAGTTTCAAGGGATCAAGATATTGAAATATTAGATCTAGATTCACAAACCAAGATCTATACCTCAACTCATAGGTATAGATCCATGGAAACAAAGGAAAACTCTCATGAAAAGATCAAGTAATGATAGAGGAAATAATGAGAAATGCAATGGGATGAAAACCACATACTAGGAGGAGAGAGGATCTTCAATTCGGGCCTTCACTCTCGAAGAACGATGTTCGGATCACCTTGGAATCTCTCTAGTAAGCTTAGGAGAGACCTAAAATGAGCCAAGCCCAAGCCAAGGTCGAAATAATGGAAGTCTCGGGGGTTCGGGTAGTTTTAAAAGATATTTTCGGAATTAAAAACCCTCACGCACGGTTTCTGGGAAAAGTTTCACGGTTTGTTAAACCGTGCGCACACCGTGCAGACCTCACTGTCCATAGGTGTAGCATCAGCACGGTTTGGTTGCACGGTTTTTCAAACCATGCGCACACCATGCGTACCCTCCTGTCCTGTGATGCTTGGTTGGAACGGTTTGGTCGCACGGTTTTTTTAAACCGTGCGCAAACAGTTCACAAGCCACTGCCTTTTTTGTTTTTGCTAAAAATTCCACCCAAATGCTACCCCAAGTCATTTTTCCAAAACAGAAGTACCTAGAAACATCAAAAGTACCTGAAAACATAACGAGATGTTACAACCTCCCCACCATAAGACATTTCTGTCCCCAGAAAGCCTATGCAGAAACCTCCACGTCCAAAATATGAGGACATTTCTCTCTCATTAGTGCCTCCCTTTCCCACGTCTCATGAGAATCTGAACCATGCTTCCAAAGTATACAGACCAGAGGTATCGTTCTCCCTTGAAGTACCTTGGTCTCAGAATCAACAATCCTGACTGGTCGCTCAGTAATAGATAAATCTGGTTGAAACTCAAGATCACTCCACCTTGTAATATGGGATGGATGAGAGATGTACTTTCATAGCTGTGATACATGGAACATGTTATGTATCGACATCAGTTGTGGTTGTAGAGCTAAACGGTAAGCAACTTCCCCCACGAGACCAATAACCTCAAAAGGTCCCACAAAATGAGGAGTAAGATTCCCTTGCCTCCCAAGCCGTCGATGACCTAACCGGGGTGAAGCATTCAAGAACACCTGGTCACCAACTTATAATTCTAAAGGTTTATGTCGATGATCATCGTAAGACTTGTACAAGCTCTGTGCTTTCAACATTATCTGACGAATCAACTGGATCTTAGCTGTCGTCTCTTGGACCAAACTTGGTCCTACCAAAGAACTTTCACCAATCTCTAACAAACATAAGGGATATTTGCATGGACGACCATAAAAAGCCTCAAAAGGAGCCATATTGATCGCAGATTGATAACTGTTGTTATAAGAAAACTCAACTAGCTCCAGATGATCATCCCAAGACCTACCAAAGTCAAGAACACATGCACGAAGCATATCCTCAAGGATCTGAATAGCTCTCTATGTCTGACCATCTGACTGTGGATGGTAGGCCGTGCTCAAATAGAACTGAGATCCCAGTGCCTCCTGAAGGCCTCTCCAAAAGTGAGAAGTAAACCGAGGATCCCTATCAGAGACTATTACAGATGGAACTCCATGCAAACGAACAATTTCTTTCACATAGATATTTCCCAACTCCTCAACTTTGGTTGTATCTAAAATAGGTATAAAGTGAGCCGACATGGTCAGTCTATTGATCACAACCCATATCGCATTCTTCTTCCTCTGGGTTTGAGGTAACCCAACCACAAAGTCCATTGAGATTTCATCCCACTTCCATGTAGGGACAGGAAGTGGTTGAATCAATCCCGAAGGTTTCTGGTGCTCAGCTTTCACCTGCTGGCATGTGTAGCAACGAGATACAATCTCAACAATGTCTCATCTCATACCTGGCCACCAGAACTGTCACCGCATATCATAGAACATCTTCGTGGTCCCCGGGTGCACATCCCACTGAGAGTTATCGAAATCCCTCATCAAATCCTTCCTTGCCGATAACGGCACAACGTAACAGTTTTGATAACACAGAACACCCTCTTTAGAGAATGACCACAAGGTGTCGGTCTCCCCACCATAAAAAGATTCCCTATTGCCAAGGAATTCATCATCCATTTTCTGTTCCTGAAGAATTAACTTTAGGAGAGAAGAAGTCAACTGAACTATGGTTAAAGAAACTTCATTCCCCTTCCACTGAACTCCAATATGAAACTGAGCAAAAAGAGCCATCAAACTCCACTCTTCTGAATATTATTTAATAGCCTGAGATGAAGTTTTCCTGCATAACACATCTGCAACTACATTCCCTTTTCTCAGGGTATAGGCAATGTCAAAGTCGAATGATTTCAGGTACTCCCCCCAATGCCTTTGGTATAGATTCAAATCTTTTTGAGAGAAGATGTAACTCAATCTATTGTCGTCTGAATACACAGTAAACCTTTCTCCATAAAGGTAACGTCTCCAACACTTAAGTGAGTTCATTATAGATGCATGTTCAAGGTCATGGGTAGGGTAGTTCTTCTCATGAGGATTAAGCTGACATGATCCATAAGCAACAACATGATTACCATGAATAAGGACACATCCCAAACCTGAACGCGATGCATCACAGAAGACCACATAATTGTCCCCATCCTCAGGAAGTGTTAACACCGGCTCATTAGTCAAAAGATGCTTTAACTCAACAAAATAACTCTTATATTTGTCATTTCGGGAAAAGTTCACTCCCTTTTGAGTCAGAGCAGTCATTGGAGAATCTATCTTTGAAAAATCTTTGACAAAATGGTGATAATATCCTACTAAGCCCAAGAAGCTCCAAATCTAAAAAACATTTTGTGGTTGTTCCCAAGTCATAACAGCCTTCACCTTTTCAGGATCAACTGATATTCCTTGTTCTGACACGACATGTCCCAATAATTTTACTTTCCGAATCCAGAAATCGCACTTTGAAAGCTTGGAATAAAGTCGGTGATTCCTTATAAGACTCATAACTGTTCTCAGATGATGCACATGATCCTCCTCAGACTTGGAGTATACAAGGATGTCATCCACAAAGACTACCACAAAATTATCCAGATACTCATGGAAAACTTGATTCATCAAGGCCATGAAAACTACAGGAGCATTTTTTAGGCCGAAGGGAATGACAAGGTACTCATAATGTCCATACATACCTTGAAAGGCGGTTTTATGAATGTCAGACTCCATTATCCTCAACTGATGGTAACCAGTTCGAAGACCAATTTTTGAAAACCACATTGCCCCTTTCAATTGGTCAAACAAATAATCAATTCGCGGTAATGGATACTTGTTCTTTATCGTAACTCAATTGAGCTTTCGATAATCAACACATAAGCGTAGAGAACTATCGGCTTTATTGGCGAAGAGAACTGGTGCTGACCAAGGTGACACACTCGGGCATATAAAACCTTTCTCAAGAAGATTGTCGAACTGAGACTTCAGTTCTTTTAATTTGGCTGGATCCATTCGGTAAGAAGGGATAAAAACCGGTTGAGTACCAGGAATTAACTCAATTGAAAAATCGATCTCCCTTACCGGTGGCATACCAGAGAAGTCAGAAGGAAACATGTCTGGAAACTCAGAGACGACTGTAGGAAGTTCACCACTCATTGGATCTTTATCTATATCAAAAGAAATTATTGATATATTTTTTCCCAGCTTTGGATAAGAAGGTCCAGCTCTGCCTGACCTGGGGTCCCATTCTCCTTGAAAAACAAAAGGCACACCACTGGGTGTAGTAAGGTAGACCCGTCAGAGGTGAAAATCAATCCGGGATTTATTGGCAATGAGCCAATCCATCCCAAATATGATGTCAAAATATTTCATGTCGAGAACCAAAAAGTCCCAAACAAGCTTGACATCTGATAGAAAGAAGACATAAGCAGGACTATGGAGACCCTTCTCTCTCACCGTACCAAGAGGCGTATTAATATCCATCGCACAAGACAAAAGTTACATGGGTAGATTAAGTAGATTCACAACATGAGTTGAAATAAAAGAGTGAGATGCACCAGTATTGAAAAGATCTTTCACTAAAGACGAAGCTATAGTAATGGTACCTCTCACAGTCACAGGACCCGTATCAGCTACCTCTGGTGACTCTTCCACTGCGTGAAGAAGCTTCGTTCCGGATGCCTATGGCTGGAACCCTTTTGTACGTGATGCATTTGATTGCCCCACAGTATTTGGAGGTGTTGATGATCCTGTTCCACTACACGGAGTAGAGAAGTGATGGCATAATCTCTGTAAGTGCCCCAAGCGTCCGTAGGAGATACAGTTCTTGGGTTCCTCAGTGAAAACCATTTTAGAATGCCCCGGCTTTCCACGCTGATATAAAGTCAAGGAGGCCCCTCCTAGTTCTATCGGAGGTCTGGAAAGACTCTGTTTTTGAGAACCACCATGACAAACATCGCGCTTCTGTTTTCCTTTAAAGGAACCAACACTGCCACTAGAAGAAAAAGGAACTTCCTACAACCCTGAATTTCCTACCAAATCCATCTCAACCATCATTTCCCTATCCAGCACATCGACATAAGTGCGTAGCTTCAGTAAAAAAACCTGATAATGGATTTCTGATTGAATCCCCAACTCAAATTGTCGGGCCTTCGTCCTCTCATTAGATACAATTTCTGTGGAAAACTGTACAAACTTAGCAAAGCGATTTGAGTACTCAATCACGGTTTTGTTGGCCTGCTCAAGTTTGAAAAACTCTACATCCTTGGCCAACACCATAGATTCTGGATAGAACTTATCAGTGAAAAGAACCCTAAAGTCTTTCCACTCCAAACCCTCATCTTTCCCTGTCGTCACCATCGTGTCCCACCATCTCCTGCTTGGTCCCTCCAACACAAAGGTGGAACACTTCACATTGATCACTTCAGGTGTCACCAAGAACCCAAAAAAACATTCAATCTTACTCAACCATTCCTCAGCATGTTAAGGGTCCATGGAGCCTTTGAAAACTGGTGGCTTCTGGCATAGGAACTCTTGAGAACAACTTTGGAGAATATCACTTTGAGGATCTAAAGTTGGAGTCTGAACAGGGACTGAAGGTGGTGCATGTCCCAGAGCTTGGACAGTGTGAACAATCACCTCTACCAGACTTGGATCCTCAACAGGACCTGCTTGCAGAGATTCAGCAGCGGCCTCTTTTTGGATTTGAATCCCACGTCTTTTCGGAGGCATGATGCTACACAACACCAGAAAAGACAGAGATTAAGACACCAATCGAGTAACAAGGAAAACTAATCTTTAAAGAAGGAATAAAACAGATTTGGATCCCACTCAATCCAAATCAAAATAGGGAAAACACTAGAACTAATTCACAAGTCACCTTTCCCTAACCATCCCTGGTGAGTTAAGGTTCATTGTGGTGAGAGCTGGACAGGCACTCAATCACAACTACCTCCTAAGTCCCAACAAATGCATACTATCATCAAGGGAAGATGTTTACAACCTCCCTTTGATACCAATTTGTCACGAACTAGCCTGGGTACCCTGGTAACCCGATAACCGAGCCATCCCTGACATAACCCAAGGGGCGTTCCCGATCCCCATGGGTCGGCGACTAGCATCGGGCATCGTACTATATACTAGTGGGAATGATTTTTCCAAAAGAATGCGGAAGAAAGAGTAAAACAAAATAGTATGCATAACAAAAGAAACTCCAATGGGAGTAATGTACTAGAATAAAAAGGGGAATAAAATGCCAAAGTACTACAACCCAAGTTCAAAAAGGGAAAACAGTCCCAAGGTCCCAAAGGACACAACTCACCAAGTCCAGAGATCAACAACTAGATCCACCTCCAAAATATACCTTCCCTTTACTTGAACCTGGAAGGAGAAAGTCTACAAACACCCAAAGGAAAAATTAGGGTGTAAGCCTAAGCCCAGTAGGATACCACCAAAGATTCCGTAACAAATTCCAAAATAGATTATCCAAAGAAAGGCTTTCCATTTTCAAATAAACAGGTTTGGCATTTCAAAAGAATATTTTAACAAATCATGCTATATATTTTCAAATGATGGAAAATTCATAAAGCAAGGCTTTACAATGATGGAATATTTCTAAAACAATGGCTTAAGTAAAACATTTACATAAAAAAAATTATATAAATTTAGCAGGAATGTAAGCAGTTCAAAATCATTGACATACATTTATATCTCAAATACAAACAAACAAGCGAGAAACATGGCCATCTACCTAAAGATACGATAGTATTAACCAGTTATAGGATTCCTAACTCTCTATGTGAACTCATCAATATGTGTATACACACATCCCTATGACACTAGCCTAAGGATACTTTTCACCAACCTGTAACACCACGAGCTTCCATGATACGCTTCTCATTCAATAATGCAATAGCTTGCATTGTACGCAACTTCAAGTTCTAAAACACCGCGACTAATCAAAGTAGCCGTTATGAATAGTAATAACCACTTTTTAAAATTATAGAAATTTTATATTTCAAAATGGACTTCATTTTTGGATTTGGAATATCGAAATTAGCCTATGTTGAATTTTTGGTATTTTTCTGAGAACTTCTAATTTTTTATGAATGGTGAAAAATACTTAAAAACAACTTTTTTAATCAAAATAATTTATAGTGATAAGTTATACTATTTAGTGGTTTTAAAGTATAATTAGAATATATTTTTACCATTTTATCCAATGTTGGTCATTATAATTAATTTAACATTGAAATTGGACATAAACAATTGTCAATCTTTTGATATAAATTGTTTCTTAAAAACACGCTATCTGTTGTAACAGCGGGAATTAATTATAAAATTAATTAATGCAAATTATATGTTTGGAATTATGTAAAATAGACATCATTTTTGAATTCGGAATATCAATTATAGCTTAGGGTGAAATTTTGGCATTATTCTGAAAAACTTCAATTTTTGATGAATAGTGAAACCACTAAGTGGTTGTTAAAAAACTGATTTTTCATTAAAATAAAACATTACCACCTCTGTGATTTGAATTTCAAAAATCCGACTTACATGGTTTTCATTAGGAAGTAAAATGTGGTTCAATGGGATTAAAATAATTTTTTGGTGAATAGTAACTTTTAAGTTCTTAATCGCGATTAGAGGTAATTAGTGTAGTTTAAGGTAAAAATAATGTTTTAATAATATGAGGTGAGATTGAAACATGTCCTACCCTCATTGGATGTGCCATGGCCGACCAATAAAATCCATGGGTCAACTTGGGGACCCCATGGAGCCACTTTAGTTGGAAAATGACATAAATATCTTTTATTTAATGTTAAAGTAAAAAATGACACAAACATTAAATGTTTTACTAAAACAATTTTTACATGGGGTTATAAAAGTCATATTTTTGACTATAAATATTAATTGGAAAGCTAAAAAGATTTCCTACATCATAGTATTTTTTTTATAATTTTTAGACATTATATAAATTAAATTATTTATGACATCATTATGAGGCAGCGATGACCTCATTATTTAACGATTTTAATAAAATGAAAAGATAATGTAAAATCCAAGGATTACACTTGTCCAAAGACTATTGGATGGGTATATTTCAAACCCTTATCACCTTATCCACGAATTATATAAGTTTGGGACCTTTAGAATCCGAAAATCATTGTATAATAATGTAAAATTTCCTTACTTTCCAAGAGTGTCCCTCCTCTCCTCTTATAAAAGGCCCCCACCTCTACCACCTCATTCACACTTTCAAGCCATTTTGCTCGGCCAACATCTACCCAAATACTCTCCCAACTTCCCCCTCTTACTCCTAGAAGCCTCACTTTGGGCAGAACTCTTCCCAAGGAAGCCTTTGGCTCAAATCAAAAAGAGTTACCCGATTTTGAGGTAATGTCTTCTCTAATGTTGTTTTGTTTTATTTTTCTTCTCCAACCCACTAAACTCTTTTTATTCATTTCTTTTGTAACAACACCAGTATCCTCAATATACTAGTATGTTGTTATAAGAATTATTCTAGATACACTTACACACACCTACATCTAATGGTTAAAGAACATACGGTTTCTGTGGATGGCGAATTTCTGCCTCACGAAACGATGATTATTCAACACTCATATAACACCTTAAAAGGTGGACATTAAGATGTCACTATATTTATATATGATATATAATATGTATGCTTCTGTATTTCTCATTTATGGCATACTTTATGATTTCCATTATGGGTAAACGCGATAATTTCATTTTAGGAAGTGCGGACTACCGCCCCCTCAAAGTGATTTGAATCGTTAATGCCATATGTGGGATGTATAAAGGATGGAGTAAATGGTATTATACACTATATTATACTGGAATTATATTATAAATTTATATAATTATGATTTCATTCCATTAAATATGAAATATAAATGAAAGTAGCGTTCATGCGTACGTACGGCTTACCGTTTCCATGAACGGTGCATTTCATTTTTTACCTCTAAATGTTACATAATATTATAAATGAATGTATATACTGTATATATATGATATATATGATATCTAAATCATGAATATAATTCTGTATATAATGGATATTTCACCACATGAACAACTTGTAATTATAAGAAGTTTATTTTTGACTCAAGTACCAAAGATCGACAAAACGACCGTTATTAACTTAAATAATTACATAATGTTCATAACATGGTAATAAGTGATATAAAAGGAATAATGAACATGAAAAAGGTTATTAAGTAAATAGAAATTAACTCTAGTTTATTATTCAGGAGGTTAAATAACGGTCGAGTCAGGACAAGACGCAAGGTAAGGGTTTACTTCACAACCTCTTCATTATCCAAGGTTGTTTATACATAATTATCTACTGGGACCTCGTTATCATCCACATCCATGTTTTTTAAAAATGTCTTTCAAAACATTTTTAATATTAAATTGAAAATGGGATAAAGTCATTTATACCCTTATACGTTTTTGAAAGGAATCTTACCGTCGTTTTCCAAACAATGTACTTTTTGACCTTTTTGACAAATTTAAGGTAAGAATGTTTTTTTTTACTTATACGGCGGGTGCGGCTATTTTCTGCCATTATAACTTCGTCGAAGCTTCCCTTACAAGCTTATAAGAATATTTTCAAATTAAATGTATTATTTTATAATTATGGGACTTTTAAATGATTTCAAAAAAGAGAGATATTTCTCTCAAATAGATTTGATTTCATCCATGTCAACATCCTTTGATGGGTTTTAAGTTTAATTGAAATTGATTTATGATACAAAACTTCCATTGAACATTTTGTGAAATATTTGACTGTGGATGTGTTATTTTTATACCATCCATAGTTTATGGAGAAATTTTTGACATTTCGTATGCTAGTTTTAATACGAATATTTATGTTATGTTTAAACCTATTCATATGAGGAATGTATTGGACTTAATAAGTGACGGGTGGAGCCCGCTATAGCTCCTTGATGCATCAGTAGGTCTCATGAGACAATTAGACGTGGAATTGGCCGAGGCCCTTTCCCAATTTGATTTATGGTTTTGGCCGAGGCCTTAATCATTTTAGACGTCTTGGCAGAGGCCTTGAAAAAATGTTTCAGAATGTATGGCATTATACATTCCCTCATTATGAAAGTGGTTATTGATATTGCGTGTGATTATTCGACCAGTAGAATATCCATGTGAAGAAGTATATGGAATTATCTCATTTTACTTTTGCCATATTATGTTGAAGTTCAAGTTTAAAAGGCTTTTGTTTTAGTTATACATTGCCTTAAATGTTAATGTTTATTTATGAAGGCTTCCGAAATATTGTTATCCTTACTGAGCATCTGAGCTTACCCCTTTCAATGTTTTAATATTTTCCAGGATGTGAAGATGTATTTTATGAATGACCTGCAGGGATAGTCAGAAGAGGATATGAGTGTGGACTATGAAGACTTTGTTATTAGTTTTTCACTTTATGATGTAATGTAAGACTTATGAATGTATCTAGTGTTTCCAAGGCTACTAAACTAATCGGTCTTTAGAGACTTGATCTTTTGTGATCATGCCAATGTTATGAAGTAATGCACCGACTATGGGTAGCTGGGGTCGGGGCGTTACACAACCCATCAGGGATGTGACCCACAGCATGTATGTTTTAGAACGTTTTCGTAGCGTAGAGTGTATCCAAATAACTCATTAAATATCTAAGGCTTGCATACGCTCTTATATGATGGGCGAACTATTTTAAAAAAGCTTAAAATACGATCATTCCCATTCTTCCATTTCAAAAGTTCCAATCTCATTCCATTTAAAACAAAAAAACAAGTTTTTTTAAAAACATGCCTCTTTCACAAGATAAAACCAATGGGTTTCTATCAAATCATTCTAAGCCATTTTCATAAGTTTGAAATCCATTCAAAATCAATTCCATCATTTCAAAAATTCATTTCCACAATTAAATTCAACAATTTAATTGAAAACATTTCCATCAAATCCAAAATTTAAATCCAACAATTTAAATTGACCAATTTTTCCATAACCACACCAAATTCAATGGAATTTGGGTTTTTTTCCAAATTTTAATTCCAAAACCATTTCAAATATCTCAATTCACTAGAATCGAGGTTTTATTAACTTAATTGAAAGCAATTTGATCAATTTAATTTAAATAAAAAATTTAAATAAATCAAGAAATACAAGGATAATCAATTTGGAATTTCGGGACGGAACCACCTACCTCGATCTATTTTAGGAAGATAACCCAAAGAGGAGCCCCCAAAAACCGAGTGGCACAACGTCGATGATCAAGTTCCAGATTTAAAACCCTACAACCAAAATTAAGTTTCAAGGGATCAAGATCTTGAAAGATTAGATATAGATTCAAAAACCTAGATCTATACCTCAACTCATTGGTATAGATCCATGGAAACAAAGGAAAACTCCCATGAAAAAATCAAGGAAAGATAGAGGAAAGAATGAGAAATGCAACAGGATGGAAACCACTTATCGGGAGGAGAGAAGATCTTCAATTCGGGCCTTCACTCTCAAATAACGATGTTCGGATTGCCTTAGAATCTCTCTAGGAAGCTTAGAAGAGACCTAAAATGAGCCAAGCCTGAGACAAGGTCAAAATAATGGAAGTCCCAAGGGTTCGGGTGTTTTTAAAAGTGATTTTTGGAATTAAAAACCCGCACGCACAGTTTCTGGGCTAAGGCGCACGGTTTTTTAAACCGTGCGGACCTCATTGTCCAGAGGTGCACGGTCCGCATGGTTTGGTCGCACGGTTTGTCAAATCGTGCGTACGCCATGTGTACCCCCTGTCTAGTGCTTCTTGGTTGGCACAGTTTGGTCGCATGGTTTTTTTCAAACTGTGCACAAGCCACTGCCTTTTTTGTTTTTTCTAAAACTTCCACCCAAATGCAACCCCAAGTCAATTTTCCAAAACAGATGTACCTAAAAACATCAAAATTAACTAAAAACGTAACGGGATGTTATATGTTAGCCTTTTCAATGCATATAACTTTGGCAATGTTTAACTAGACTTTTTGTGTTTCTTACTTTTGCAAAGAACAATTAGCCTTTTCAAATTCATATAATTACACGAAGTTCACTTCAATCATGAACCTCCTTTGTGATTTGAAAGGCTAAATATTTTTTTTGAGTCTCTAAACTATTCCCAAGGGGGTAGAGGCATATTTATAGGCTTTTCCTACTAGCTCCAAAACCATCCCGCCACATCAGCACTCTCTACGAACCATTTTATTGAGCGTCAAATTTACTATTATAATTCTCTCTTTTTAATGAAGCTCCAATGAAATTTTCAGTTCGCAATGATCATAATAATCACGGAGCCTTATGTCAATTCCTTTGCGCCAACATAATACTTATTTTCTCATAATCGTAGAGTTTCTTTCAAAAATATTGTTCCATCGTAATTTTCATCGCCTTTTACTTTTGCAAAGCTCTTAATAATCATAGAGATCACCGTATTAATTCATTAAACCATCATGAAATACTCTTCATGATGTCTATATTTTTTAAATACATTCCTTTTATATATTTTTATGGCATCTCCAAGGAAATCTATATTTCGCAATGCTAGCCAAACTCTAAATTTTGGACCTTAATGATTTGGAAAACAGTAGAAAATGACACCACCTTATATCATTTTAGTTTTTACTACATCTAGATCTTCCATTCCAATTTCATGGTACTTTTTCAACATGGATTGTCAAAAATATTTCTATAACTCGATAATTCATCCTAAAAACCCAAATTGTCAACAAACACAACAAGCCCGAAATTGTTTCAATGTTACATTGAGGTATTTTTCCCAAGAATAATAAAAAACCATTATATATATATATTTATTTATATTAAATTTTAGTTATTAATTTTTCCTTAAAACTACACATGATGTAGATGTTGAAGAATAACGAACATGAAAAAGTCGATAAAGGCAATTACCTCTATTTCAGAAGCTATATTTTAATCCCTTTTACAGGATATATTTTTGGTATTTTTTAATGTAAATAACCTCGAATACATATATATGGATATTTATAAGATAAATTTTTAGTTTTTGATTCTAGCTATTTTGCTAATTGTAGTGTAATAATGTGAAGGAATGATTTCTATTTTAATATGGAGTTTAGGTGTAGTTTTGGAAACTCTCAAAATACAAAATTTTTATAAATTGATTTTCAATTCAAATAATTTTCTAAATAGATTTATTTGGAGTATAATATGATTATGGATCCAAATAATATCATCCCATAATTTTTATTCATGTTTATGTAACATTATTATTCTAATCATTTGGTTTTAATACTGATTTAATTCCATTAACTGTTACTGCGACAACATGGATTTTTACTCTTTGAGGGTATATATAATTTATATAAAATAGAAAGAGGCCAATAAATGAATTATTTAAAAAAATTAAACCTTATCTCAATTTGGTGATATAATATATAATTTTAAAGAATTTTGTATCATTAAATAAAATAATATACATTTTAAAATATCAGTAATGTTAATTTTGACATTATTCATTACTTTTACATTAAAAAATAACAATTAAACTCTATATATTAAAACCACATATTTTAATACATCATTATAATTTAAATAGACCCTAAAAAATTCATGGTTGATTATAATTATGTCAAATTATATTAATTGCTGTTTTTTAATAAAATTTATTTTTTATTACCATTAGTGAAATAATCACGTCATCACTTTAGTGAAAGCATTTAAGGTAATTATTTCTTAAAAAAAGTAAAATAAATTACCATGACTAATATAAATTTGTAACTTTAAAAATTCTATACATTTATTAATATATATTCTATATGACAACATATTAAAAATGTTATACTTAAGAAAACATTAGTTGACTTGTTTTAATATTCTTAAAATAAAATATTATAATATCATTTTAGTCATCTATGGGTTTACAATAGGCCATAAATTATTCCCATGGATTATTATTCTAAAAAACTCATTTTATAAAATTAAAACATATTCTATGGTAATTGGATAATATTTATAAAATTATTTTTACGCTAAATTTCTAGACTGACCCTTAATAGTGGAAAATAAATACTCTCTTTTTTTTCTTTTACAAAAAATAAAATGGAACTAAATAATTAATTTGATAATTTTTATTCCAAATATTTAACCAATTTATAAAAATTCCAAAAACATTTTTGGTTAAATGATGGTATTATTTACCTCGTAGATAGGCCGAGAAAGAGGGGTTTTAATATGAAAATATGAAAAGTTTGAAATATTTTTATATCAAAATTCAATTAGATAAATATTTCCATGAACTAAATTGTATTAAGAGATATATTATTGAAACAATTTTACACTAAAACCAATTTAAAATATAAAATATTAGTATAAATTATTTAGGTGAAAAGTCATTTTTTTCTTAAAATTGAGTATTTTTTACAATTCATTAAAAATGAAACTTATCAAAAAAATAACAAAAATTTAACCCTATAATGTCAGAAAATTAATAATTCCTAAAATCAGTTATTTTTTGAAATAATTTATAATTAAATTTATTATAATTTAGTTTTAAAATAGTTGTGATATTAGAAGGCAGAAAACTGCCTATAGATTAATACTTCTTTTTATGGGAATAATTTTTTGTATTTTTCAATTATTACTTTAAAACACTTTGAATGAATGTTAAAAATATATTTAATTATATATATATATATACTAAAAGCGGCTTGAACATGGGTTCAAAAACCCAAACCCATGACCCCAAAGATTTATTAAAAAAAATTAGAAGTACAACAGACTTGGGGAAATGTTTACATGTGAAACACCACACCCATATAGAAAACTAAACATATGCATCAGATACCAAATTAATACCTTTTTATAGGTCGGTCTCGACCCTGAGATCCACCCTGATTAGCTGGATGGTTCCCTCTTCCCATTTTCATCCCTGTATCATCATCCATTTCCAGAACCTCTATAGTGTGCAAGTCAATTTCTTCATGAGATGCTTCCCCATGAAACCTTTACTGCACAACCTCAATAGAGTAAATATCATCCTGGTGAGCATTACAATGAGGAGACTCCCCATGAAGCTCTTGAGGAGCCTTCTGTACATCCTTGGATTCATGAACAACCACACAAGAGTGTGTATGAACAGGTTGTTCCATCTCTTTTGGAGTCTCCAAACCATCAACAATAGAAGGTGTCGAGGAAGAGCACATTCAGTTACTGCATCCTTCATTCTGGAGACCTTCACAACTAAGAAAATAAAACATAGAAGTATTAATTGACTCTAACATTGAAAATAAATTGACTTCTATCTTTTCATGTCCTTGAAAAACCATTTTACTAGATGCGACCAATGAAACAACATTCTGATTAGTCCCCCTGATCCGTAATAATTAGAGGAGATTGTATGAGGCCTATTACATGACCTGGTGTAGCGACTTTCTCCAAATTAGCTGGTGTAGATCTTGATAGAATAGAACCCTTCATAGATGCAGGATATTGATGGAATCCCTCCCCCCTAGAATGCCTTTCGAACCACCATAATTCACAAAAAAAGAAATGTCTATCCACCTGCACAACATTCGGAATTCCCATTTAGTACATCAACATCTCCTACAACAGCATTGTCTACCATCAGATCCACCTTCTGAGCATCCACCATAGCCACCTGCAACTCATCATGAATAGTTGGACTTGCCCTTGGCTTTTTAGGTATTACCAGTGGGAATCCATCAACATCCAAAATATTCATCTTACCCTTCCTACAAGTAGAATCTAGTGAAACACGGTCTAACTCATGATTTACTTCATTCTGGATAGCATCCTCATACTCAGATTGATTCCCTTCCTATTCCTCATCCACATCTGTGCAAGACCTGTTATATAGACCCCTAGTGACTCCAAAGGTAGCCTACTCCAATGATCCACCATTCACCGGCACAACAGCAACATTAAAAGGTTTCTAAAATGCATTAGGATTTGACAGACCTTGTTGGAAAACATCAACAAATGATGAAATACCAGCATTGTGAGGATCCTTCCTCTTAAAAACATTCTTACTAGAATTAATTTCAACATGTTTCTTCATGCACTAATCTGGGGCATGGACCAAGGATTTACATAGTGAACATTTCATATTCCTAGTACATTGCTCAAGAGCATGTCCAATGCATTGAAAATACATACAGAAAGTAGGTAACCCCTCATATTATATAGCGATTTCTAACTTAATATCACCTGTAACAAGGAAAACTATGTCATTCAGAACTTGAGATAAATCAATCTTTACAACTACATGAAAAAAGTGACCATAAATTTGATGTTTGGTTACCTTGTCCACCTTAATCAGACAACCAACAGTAGAGGCGACCTCCCACAAAATCGACAGATGCTAGAAAAACCAATTCAAACCCCTAATTCGAATGGAAGTTTGGGTGGAAGAGTTATTAATCATAATAGGAATTAATAAAATATCCCACAGTTAAACCATGATGTAACTAGGTTTTTGCAAAACCGGTCCAAGACTGTAGGCAACATTTTATAGTTCCTTCGATGGAAAAATAATATGGATAGTTTCTCTCCCTATTAAGATTATGCACCAGTCAGTGAAGCCCCAACTCTAAGATAAACGACCCACACATCATCAACCCTCCAAGGGGTATCACTCCAAGTCCCCGATAACCTAGTGAGGAGGGAGAACCATTATTCTTCAAGAAGGGATTCCAAAAATTTTAGACTCACTTCCACAAATTTAGTAGATCCATTCTTGGTAATCCATTTTTGTAAAGAAGAAGATTCATGCTAAGGTTTGAAAAAAACCTATTTAGGGAAGCAAAACCCTCAAACTTCCTATTAGGTTTCTTCAGATATTCCTTCACCGCATCCACATGATTCTAAGAAATCCTAACACCCATAACCACAACCATTGAGGGGGGAATAAATATTTCCTTAGGATCAAAACAACATTCCAGCAGATTAGCCATTCATCGTTAGCCTAAAGATCGCCAGAGAGTCTCCAAGAAAGATGTCTCATACATTTTTCTCTTCAATATATATATATATATATTGTTAATATAATCCATGTTATTTTTTGATTTTTTTCCATAAAAATACTATTTTTTATATTAAATGTTTAATTAGAAAAATATTTCCTTTTGTTTTCAAAAAATGATTTATTTTCAGTTATAATATATTTTCCAACAAATAATACATTATATATACATGTTTCAATATAATTTTCATAATTAATTTAATCCTATTAACACAATACTTAATTACATAGGGGTTATAACAGTTAAAAAATAACAATATTTTGTTATTTTTTAAGCTTGGTTTTGGGTATCTTCAATTCTATCAAGCATTTTCATTCCTGTTAAAAACAAAGGATGGTACATAAATTTAATGATATATTATATTTGATAAATATTTTATAAAAATATAACATTATATATATTTTTTGTTGTTATTTAATTGACTTCCACCTTTTTTTAGATATAATTAAAGATAAATTTAATTAATAGTCTAAAAAGAACATTAATGTGATTTTATAACAAGTAATATTTTACTAAATGATTTAGAATTTATTAATTTCATATCCTCTATAAATTTGTTTATATATAAATAAAATTATCATATGTTTTTTATTCATTAATATATGGACCTTTTATATTAAATATAATGACAATAAATAGTGAAAACATCGATAACATGGTAATGTGTAAAAATGGGTTTTGCATGTTTCATGTGATTGTCATAAAATTAAATATCAAAAAGGGTTTTATTTTATAAATTAAATTTTATATTTAAAACCATTAGGTATAAATTTTTTAAAAGGTATCATTTTGTTTATTTTCATAAATGATAATTTACCTAGAAAAATAGGTTAGTTATCATAGTGATTTCATGAATGATATATATAAGGAAACATAGAAGTTAAAGAATAACATGTTTAAAACATGTGTCTGTTTTTTATTGTGGATTTTTGTATCCAAAATATCCCCAATAAATCCATTATTTATAAATTTGGTAGTATTTTTTGTTGATAATGACTTCCCATTATTCTATAGATTTTGGTATTTAAAATATTTCCCCCCTCCAAAATTATAATAAAACACCCCTCCTACCACATATTCACATATATCAATAATTTTTTCTTCACAAAAACCTCAAAAAAATTCTCCCCAAAATATCTATACATATTTTAGATATTCTTGGCTTCCCATAATACAACAACGTGGGTCCTTAATAAGTGACCCAAATGAGCATATTCTAAAAAGTTATAATTGTATTCACTGTTCTCTTTCTTTTTACTCCACCTCATTGCACCTTCATTAATAGATTAGTAGTTTAAATATATTAACCACATTATTATCCATATAATGATATTTTAATATTATTATTTCACAAATTATATCTTTCTCCTTTCCTATCAAATGGGGAATGAAATTGTCGGTCGTTTGTACGACAGGCTGCTACCTCACAAGTTGATGTAATTCAATTTCCATCACCACCACTCACTAATGAATATAAATGTGCATTTAAAATTTATATAATATTTTTATGAAATTATCATACTTATTTTTTATAATGTCATGCATAATTTCTTAGTTTCAATTCAATGAGAATACCATTACATCGCCCGTTTTTTCAATGGACTGCCGCCTCCCAAAGGAATGTGATTCATTTTTATATGTGCTTTGTAAAGAAAGTATTATAGGATGGATTAATGAATATAGGTTATATATAAGAAATAAAAATGATTTTATATTGATAATATATTATATTCCTTTACTTCCTTTCACGTGTCCTAAAAATGGGAAAAATCTTTATGTGTACATATAACCTACCATCTCCATGAATGGTGCATTTCTTTTTCTATATCAAAAATATTTATTACTATAAATAAATATATTATGAATATATATTATATTTATATTGTGGAGAAATTATAGATAATATGGAAGTATGATCAAAATTTAAAGAACAATAATACCAGAATAAAACATACATAAAAATAATAAAGTTATTATCTAATATGCATTTTTTTACACGGAGTTGTTAAGGAAATGATAATAAAAAAACCATTAAATATATTATGGTATGGTACATGTGATTATGTTTATGTATTATATGAATATTAAACCTATATTTATTATAAAGGATTATTTAATGTGTACACATGAATTTTAGACATATGGTAAGGTATTTAAATCTCAATTTTTCTTCTTTCAGATATATGTTATATTGGGCCCAAATATTATATATAACATGTATATATAACCCCTTTTACATGTAATATAATGATCTTATTTATAATCCTGATATTTTATGTTTTATTTAATGTTATTCATTCATGTGGAATATGATTTATGAAATTACAAAATAGTAAATTTTTTATGTTAAATGTAAATATTTATTGGGATAGTTTATGATTAAGATTCTAAATATAAATTATTTGGAAATATCTGTCAAGGAAGTCATGGGTTTTCATCCCATATGGTTATGTAATACAAATTATAGTGTCATATTTATTTAAAAAACTTTATACAATCTATATTAAACCATATTATTTTCAAAAAATTGATATTCTTTCTCTCTTCGGTCGAATTTTTTTCCATTCATATGCTTGTATTTATTTTTTTATTTTTATTTTTCTAATATTAAATTATTTTTTGAATTCATTTTTACACTTTTATTAAATTTTTATAAATTTTTTAATGTAAATTTTTTTCTCATTTTCTAGATGTGGTTATTTTGACATTTACTAAAAATTGGAAATGATTTCGTGTTTTGAAACGTGTATGACCTGAAAAAAATATGATTTCATAATGATAACAAAATGATATATATATTACATTATATAATTCAAATTTTATTTCAATTAAATAAATTTTGATAATTCGTCATGAATTTTAGATTTGAAATGTGGTTTTTAACTTGGTAAGGCTATGTTTCTCATTAAATGTGCCATGTGATCTTTCAAAATCATTTTGAATCTATGATGAAATACTTTTATGCTAAATAAAAATTATTAGGGATATGATAAAATTATATAATTTGTATTCTTTGTATAAATTTTGTTGGAATACGTTTATGAAAATATATCATCTTCAATATTTTTTACTAATAAAAAATTATTATTAAACCCATTATCTTGTCCAAGCATAATGTTGGGATGATAGGATGAAATGATAATGAAACATGTTTCTTTACATAGGTTATGCTATGATGAAATTTTTTTGAAACCCATTTCACATAATGGGAAATAATATTACTATTGTTCTTGGAATTGTTGGTACATATAGTTTTGAATATGATTATGTGACTAGTGGTAATATATCTTCTTATAATGCATTGGGTAATGATTGAGATATCATGAGATAAAAATAATTTTGATGGGGAGTGAACCCTATTTAATGAGGTACATTTCTCACAGTGATAGTCTTGGGAGTAGACCTTTTTATTACAATGGTTTGGGTAGGGAGATTGTTCTACTATGAATATTATTGTAGTAAATATTGAATAATTCAGTTGCTTTGGGAGTGAACCCAATCCAATATGATAGTCTTGGAGATGATTATTTACTACTATGGGAAATAATTTTTATTCTTATGTGTTGAAAAAAAATATAATCCTTATTCCAATGTTGTAATATCATGTCTCATGTACATATAATCTTTCATGATTTATTCCTTTTCAACTCCCATAATTTATTCCATAATTCATGATTATGATCTAGGAAATATATTATTATTATGAACAATTTTATGAAGGGTATATATATGAAAACTAAAATTTGGGAAGTAATTTATGGGAAATGTTGATGAAGATTAATGAAATTAGAAAATGGTATATCTAGTATCTAAAGACACTAAGACTGTATAGTCCTCATGCTTGTCTTAATAGACTTTTTTTAGTATTCATATAAAATTTTATAATATTTATGAATGAGATTTTTGATTCATTATAATTGGTAACAATGAAAAGGTTTATTTTACTATAGTAAAATAGGATGATAATACATTATTGAGATCTATAGGGATATATATAAGGATATGTTTATGGATAACTCTATTTATAGGAATATATTTTCTAAAAATGGGTTTGGATAAAGTGAGTAGTTTCCATGTATTTTCATCCCTATATGGATACTACATGTTTACATGGTTTGGGAATATATGTAACTAGGTGTAATAACTCAAAAAATCATTTTAGGTTTGGCTAAAGTGATACATGGTACACAAATATAGAACTTACTAAACACCAGTTTGACAGTATTAAAGTATATTATATAAAAATTAACAAACTCATTAATAACTATAAAGATGGAATTAAATATTATCCATTAATTTCCTATTATATTACTAACTTTTAATAGATTTATAAAAAATCATGATATAGATAACCGAAAAGTTATTTTTTAGGACTAGGTGGTTCCCCAATATGATTATTGTTTTTCAAACTATGGTTTTGGTTTTATGAAATTAATGAATCTAGAAGGAACTGGGGTAAAATTTAATGTTAGGGAATTTTTTTTGATGAGAAAAAATGGGGTCATGACTTGATTGATGGATATTTTATTGTAACTTTTTTATCTTGATATATGATAAAAAATATAGACCTATATCGACTCCTAGATTTGTTAATGAAGAGACTGATATAGTTTACTAATAGGACGGGTGGGGGATACCATAGAAGAAATAAGATTAATTTTTCATATTTGTTAATAATTTTGGAATAATAACTCAAGGGAATCTATTAATGGAATAAGAATCTATTTTATTTGTGTAGAATAAGGGTAACAAGTAACATTCTTCTGAGGGAAATTGAAAATTTCAGTTAACATAATAGATGTGAACATTGGTCTCCATGAAGTAATATAAAATGGATGAATATTTTAAATTTGGAATGTATTTGAATTATAAAAATTTATTTCCTAGGTGGAAAGATCATAAAGACAACCCTAAAATGATAAATGAGAAATGGTAATTCATTTGGATAAAAAACAAAGAATGAAATCAGAATGGAAATAAGTATTAAAGAATAAGATGAAGAAGCATTATCAATTATTTTGTACTAAAGTGTTATAATTAAAAAGTTTATGTATTATAATTGGTGAGTAATATTATATGAATCATGAAATATATAATGATTTTTTACTATAAGAGTTTCATTAATTATTTTCAATAATATTATTAATATAAATAATGACCTAGAAAATAAATTTAATGGGAATTTGATATTTTATGGAAAACATCATATTAAGGGAAAAAATCCCATAATATGTAATTGATGCTGATATAATGTTTTTTATGAACATATGATTTATATAGATAATATAAATTAGACCTTTTTGATGACATCGGAACGTATTATTGTTTTGATGAAAATTTCAAAAATGTTATCATTGATGGAGTTTACAACATTATTGTATTTATGGTATATATTAATAATCTGTGATTTTTTATATGGAATGAATATATTTATTGTTATTTTAAAAATTATTTCATTATTAATTATTGTTTAAGAAAAAAAGGATAGTACAATATTTCATTATATTATATATTAAATTTATTTTTTATACTCGGTATGATAAATTAATATTTACATCAAGTTGTCTGGTGGATTAATGATAAATAGATTCTAGCATTTTATTAACCTCATTTTTAAAATTTAAGATATTAATTTTTGTTAGGAATGGTGTATCAAAAAGGAAAAGTATTCATGGAATGGATTATGTTAAAATTTAAATGTTATTTTATAAAATATTTAATTTTTTGTGATTAGTAAATTTTTACAGGCTGAAGGAACAACTTATGGATATTATGTTGATTTTATTGAACTGGACATGAAAACTACATCATATTAATTTAATGGATGAATTAAGAATTAAATTAAGGAAACATGAATAAATTGTTCTTATGATATAAGGAAATATTTATATAAATATATCTGGGTCCCTTTGATATTCTTGATTGTATCAAGATAGTATTTTATCAATTGGATCTACCATCGAATCTAACTCAGCTTCTCAAAATGATCCATTTATATATAATAAGGTTTTATATACATGTTCAATAACATGAAATGAACATAGAGGCCATACCAATGGATCATGAACATTCATATGTGGAATATCTGATAGAGGTTTGAGATCATATAGGGAATTTCCTATGAAACAAGACCACTCACATGGTTAAGGTTTTGTGGTGAAACCACCATATTGAGAAAGCTACATGGAAACATGAAGATGTGATTAGATAGAAGTATAATCATATATTTATACTATTCTAAAAAAATTAAATGAGAAATTCATTTTATTGGGGATAAAATGTAACACCCTGATTTATTAAGAGTTATTTTCTTAAAAATATTATTTCTTTGATTGCTTGTAATACACACAACACTGTTTTTTAACAAATAATGATATAAAATTAATATTATTTTTTAAACATGTCTAGTAAATTTGTTAGAATGAATAAAAATATCCAAAATTTTAAAATTAAGTAGAATTTTTTTAGAAACATAAAATATTTATATAAAAAGTAACTAATTTATGTAATGTATTTATATGATTTTAAAAAATATTTTTCTTAAAAAATCATAAAAATTATTTTTTGAAAAAATAATAAAATATATTTTTAATCTTTTAGAAGTGTTATTTTACATAAATAAATTCATTTCTGGAATCCACATGTCAATGATATATTTGGGTGAATTTTTTATAATTTTCTAAAGTGGTAAATGTTTCAGTGTATAGTGAAACTACTAATATTTATTAAAAATCACATTTTTGTTTACATTATTAACAAAGTACCCAATTTATTGAAATTATATTAAAAGTACAATTAGTAAAATTATATATTTTTTAAAATAATTTTGATCATTACTATCAATTTCATAATGAATATTGATATTAAATATTTCTATGTTTATGAAACATTTCTCTTTGGAAAACTATTTTTCATCGAGTCTTCAAGTATAATTTTTGATTAATTTTTTTATCATTTATATTAAAGTAATTAGGAAAAATTTATTCTATATTTGGAATCAAAATAATTAATATTATATAATTATGTAATGTTAATTTTTTTGTTAAAATGTATATTAAAAATATAAATATCAATTACCATGTCTAATGTTAAAATAGGTTTACAAAAATATTAAACAATAAATTATGATAAAATGTCCTAAAAACATGTCCAATTTCAATTTTATGGAATTATATTTACCCTAATTACCTTTGTATCATTTTTTAAATTATATTGGGACATGTTTCCTAGAAACTGATGAATAAAACATTATATGTAAAGAAAATGGCAATATGTCACCATCTTTCTTGGGAATTTTAATTATTTGTTCATATTGGGATAAAAGAAAGATTTGGGTTAATATTGATGATAGTATTGAGAATAATTAAATTAATTCTACAAAAATTAATTTTTTTAATTATTTAATCCAATAATTACATTAAATTCTCATGCAATTCCAATGTAGTAATTATTTAATTAAAAAAATGTTAAATAAAAAATAAAAAATAAAAAAATTAATTTAAATTCTATGATTTATTTAATTTTATGAATTTTTATATAAAAAATATATATATATGGTGTAAAAATTATATATTTGACTTCAACCATTATCTTGATATTCCTAAATTCAATTAAATGAATTTTGTCAAGATTTAAAATATTGTTATTCTAAAAACAAAATTATTGAATGATTTAAAATTCCTAAAGATGATATACTCAATCAATATATTGATATATATTTATATATATCAACTATAGTACATTGATCTTCCAATGAAACTTTTCCAATAATAATATAAACTATGAAATAGTAAAAACATTTTCCCCATGCTAAATGGTAAAATATGGGGTTTTCGTATTTTATGCGCTTATATTAAAATTTATTTTCAACACCCATGTAATTATTATAATTTAAATTTATGTAATAGTGATATCCATTAGGTAATTATAATATAATTTCTATCATTTTATTTCAACTCTTAAATGATAATCTACCTATATAAAAAACTCCAGTTACTATAAAGGTAAGGAAATTCAAATTTTAAGGAAACTGTTATCAAAACATGTGTTATTTTTATGTTGAATAGGTGTATCTCAACTGTAGAATATTTTCTCACCAATTTTATTAGTTATGGTTCAACTTGGATTGGTAGTGGCATCCCACTATTGAATAGTATTTCGTATTTACAAAAATTTCAATCCTCATTTATAAAATGCTACCTCCTCCCCTCATTTATTCACACATATCAATACACGTTCCTCAACCAATACCCATTGAAATGTCTCTCCAACATTGTTATCCCTGATATTGATATTCTAATCATCCAAAAATACCAACCCTATGGTACTTAATATGAGATAAAATAGATGTTTTTGTGAGTGGGGGTAATTTTCCTCGCAAAGCCCATTATTTTAACTCATATTACCACGTTCCTTTTTAAAATAATAGTTCAAATATGATAAAAAAAATATCTACCATATAAAAAATATATATTATTTTTATTTCAAAACCTATACCCATCTTCTCTTCCATTATACGGGTGATGAAACTGTCAATCTTGTGTGTGGCAGACCACCACCTCACAAAACAATGTGATTTGTTTTCATAACCAAGATTAATTTCTAGATATATTGATAGATTTAATATTTTTTATTTTTTTACTATATTCTAATTATATTGTTATATTTCCATTTTTTACATTCCATTACATGGTAATATGATAACTTCAATCATGTGTACGGTGGACTACCACCTCGCAAAGTGATGTGAGTCATTTTTAACTAACAAATTACATAAAAGGTAATCTTGATATAATTAATTGAAATATAATAAATACAACACATAAAAATGAATCTATAATTTCGATATATTATTCTCTATTCATTAATTATATCCATCAAGAAAATTGAAATAGTGTTCATTAGTACATACAGCCTTCCGTCTCAATAAATGTTGTATTTCATACTTATCTATAACCATTATTGATTAACATAAATAAAAATATATAAGAAATATATTTGATATTTATATCATGTCTAAAAATATTTTTATAATGTAACAAACTCCAATATTAAAGGACCAGATATATTAAATGAAACAAACATTAAAAGAGAATCTGTTATTTCCCAAAATTTGGTTTTAATAATTAATTATTAATAAATGGTTTATCTATGGTCATATATAAATCATATATTTTAATAAACATATTATTTTGGTCTTGTAAAATATTTATAATAATCATGTATTAATAAAAATTATATGGATAGTGTACAATTTTCTTAGAGACTTATGGTAAGTGATTTTTATTTCAATATTCTTCTTTAGGACATGAGTTATATTTTTTGGATATCTAATTTATAAAGTGTATATAAGGTACCATTGACATTAAATATCACAACTTATAATAATTATCATGAAATTTCAGTTTTTCAATATTTAATTCTTTCATGGGAATTTTGATTCAAAAGATACCAAAGTGGTAAAAGTTTTATGTTAAAAGATCATTATTCATTGATATTATTTATGATTAAGTTTTGGATTAGGAAATATTATAACGAATTTAATAATATATATTTGTTTTTTCTTCCTCTATAATTATGAAATCAATATAAATGTTTTTCATTATTCTTCTTATCATTATGTAATCAATATTTTGAAAGGTGTTTTTTGAGTGAAACCAAATTTACTTTCCTCTTTAGTGGACAAATATTTTTCTTCTATATCTATGCTTCACTAAATCAATTTTTTAATTACTAAATTCAAATTATTTTTTAAATTATTTATTAAAAAAAATAAATATTCTAAATTTATTCTTATTTTATTTTTCTAAACGATGTGCTTTTTAATTTTATTAAAAATGCGACACAACTCCTTATTTTTAGACATGTCCGACATGAACCTAATATTCCATGATTAAGAAAGAACATTGATTTAATGATTCTTTATATGTTTTCAAGGTTACATTCAATTTTTAAAAAATTGTAAAATGTTATATTATGTTTTAGTTTGGTTATGTGATTTCCAAAGTAGAAATGCTATTTTTCATAACAAATGTTCGATGTGATATTTTAAAATCATTTTCTATATAAGATGAAATCCATTGTTGATTCTAAGGATTTAATATAAATATGATAGAATGATAAAATAATAATTCATTCAATGTGTTATTCAAGTTTCTTTTTATGAAAACCATTTCTCTTCCATGGGTTATATCATGATAAAATGCTTATGAATCCCAATACATTTCTCACAAATTATACCATGATTGAATGATGAAATAATTATGAAACCTATTTATTTTCCACTATTTATGAAATTGTCAAATTTATATGAATTCCATTTATTTTCATGGTTTGTGATATGTGGAATATTTTATATCTTTATATAAATTGTATGTATGTTCTTAATTATGTGGTAGGTGTTTCCAATATATCTCTCCAATGAATAGTGTGGTCTTTGGTCATTTGGTATATGAACATGAAAAAACAGTGAAAAACCCAGTTCTATGAGGGACTTTTTCAACTATTAAAGTAATGGGAATGAACAACGACTAATATGATGGATTGGGTATTGATATCAATCCCCTTTTATATTCATGGGAATGAACCTTGACTAATATTATTTTTTGGGGAGTGAACCTAAACTGCTGTAATGGTCTTGGTAATGGGTCTCAATTACTGAAGAAATATTATTCTATGATTATCTAGGTGTCACAAATCCATGTCTTATGAAAATAATTTTTTATCTTCGATCATTCTCTTTGATTCACATATGATCCATTTCAAATGAACTATGGAGGCAATCTTGGGGTAGTTGCGGATTGATTCCCATTGGGTCAGGTCATGATAGATTGGTATCTGAGTAGTTCATTACATGTGAAGAAGTTTTTAGTAATACTATTATTAGGATTTTGAGGGGATTGTGGAAATATTTTCATTCTGTCTCAATTAGGGGTTTCCAATCATGTAATATAGTGTTGGTGTGGTGGTCGACATATATATTCAATGAGACTTTAACTAATATATTTTTAAATTAGTAATGTTAGACATTGGTTACTAGGATAAATGATAAATTCATCATATCATATTGAGGTTTTGATCATTTCTTCTTGAGCTAGATCTATATTATCTATATATATGCTCAACTTACCTTGATATTATTGATTTAATTTTCTCGATGAAAACATAATGACAGTAATCCATTCTATTATTTGTGTATTAAGATGATAGTCCAATAAAAAATGAGGCCTTAGTTTGGGTTTTATCCCACATTTTCATTTATTGGGACGGATATATAGGAACACCACAAAGAATTTAACAACATATTTTACCCACATAATATGATGAGAATGTGTGCATACTTATCACACTTTGTGAGGTCCAGTTCTTGAGGCTACTATGGTTCTATATGGATAAAGAACTATATTCATGGTAGGGTTTTCTTGAGTTAGTGGTATGTTTGTTTGGGATTATCTTCACACAAGTAGATCATTATGTTGTACAAGATTATATCCCTTTCCATGGAGTAGTTGGGAACTTGTGGAGTCTTTCTACCAAAATGAATGATGATTGAACAATCGTGTGCCTGAACTAAAAGCATCTGTATCCAGTTTAGTACCACCCCTCTTGGTTGTGCTTGGTTTTGATTAAGGAGATTACATAGCCACATACAGGAGGTATGATACTGTGTGAGTACTCATTTTGGTTCACAGATCTTATGTGGTTCTCACTTTTCATTTTCCCAGTAGGATGCATACAATCATCGATGTTTGAGCAGCATCACCATAAAGATATCATTTCAAGGGTAGTTACCTTTTGAATCCCCTCTTATACTAGGGTCTTTTAGTTGTATCTGGTTAGAGATAGATTCCTAAAATAAGGATGTCAGGAAACTAAAACTAGAATTTGGCATTACAAGGTTCAGTCATCTGCAACAACTAGTCAGTGCTAGTGAAAAATATTTTGATAGAGGATACCTCCTCATGACCTTACTCAATAACATTTTCATGTTAAAAATTGATAGAATTATGTAACATGGATGCTCGTAGAGTGTTAGTGATATGAATTTGATGAGTGAGGTCACATGGTGCATGATTTCTAGACCATATGTGTCAGTGTGGAAAGATATATAGATTGATGGAGCACGATGACAATTGCAATTCCATGATCAGGGATATCTCAAATGAGTTAAAGATAGCCTACAAGGAGGTGTAGTTGGAAGAGGCTAAGGTAGAGATAAAGGAGGAGTATAGGGTGGTAGAAGAATATAGGATATCATTCCAACACCACCACCAAGCAGTCCATGTGAGGGTTATAGATCTGGTAGTCGGTTCTTCAGACACCTGCATGAGATTGATCCTTATAACCCCACAACATGTGTGATGATTATTGGTAATATTTTCATCTACTATACCATTTCTACTGTATTAGTAGGAATTGGTTTAAGTCATTACTTAATCTCTTTACACCTGGTGTGAGAGCTGAATCTCCTAGTTGAGGTTTTTCCCAAAAGGCATTGTCCTCAGGTTCTTATGTTGAATGCTTCTTCTTTAATATATATTTTTTTCAGTGTTTTCTATCTCTTGTTGGAATGAGGATCGCATGGGACATCTTTTCATCACGATGGACCCCTATGGCATCATCTTATGCATGTATTAGTTTTCCCTAGATCTAAACTAGGTTTACTATCACCACATAAGAGTTATATTCCTTATCACTAATGTGATGAGATTCTACATTGTGGGTGTGAGTGATCTCACAGTGGGATGAGTGGGTTTTTCGAGTTAAAGGTTGTAACCCATTACCCCTCAGTTAGTGAGTGTATCTCATGGTGTAGTAGGCTCTTCAGGCATCTTGGTTTCATCAGTTATAAAGGATTTAATGGATGTGTTCCCAGAAGATGTTCCATGACTTCCTCTTAGGTGGGAGATTGTGTTTTTCAAAAACTTGTATACAAAGATAGAACTGATACATTCATTGGAATATTGGATATCCCCTAAAATTATACAGGATAAGCGGTTGTAGTTGGACAACCTTCAAAAGAAGGTTCTTATTAGGTCCAGCGTATCCCTATAGGTAGCTCTAGTAATGTTAATGAAAAATGTGTGTGGTGGATTCAAATATTTATCAAGATTATCATTGCCTAAACCCATCCACGATATGAACAAACACCTATTGCTAAGGAATAATTGAATTCATTACCAGTTACAAGATGTGATATGGTTCTCTAATATCAGTCTCTAGTCTAGCTATCTCTAGTGGATATTTTGGGTGGTTCATATTCAAAATCATGCATTTTGATTTTCTATGGAAATAATGATTTCTTAGTGATGCCATTTTGTGTGAAAAAATTCCCTTATCATGTTTAGGTACTTGAGGAACTAGATATTCTAGTTGTTCATATACCATTTTCTTATTGTCTTCATTGATGAGATACAAATAAACTATGTGTTTGGGGAGAAATAATTAGAGATCATAGGGATGGTCCCAGATTTTCTTCAGGATCACAAGATTTATGGTAAGGTCTTGATTTTTTAGATTTTTATTCATGATGTTATCTTCTAGTGGAATTCCATTTCAGAACATTGTTAGGCCATAGACCTAGTGATGGGAAATACATTAATTTCTTGGTAGAAACTGAAGAGAATGTCATAGGTGTGGATTTTTCATGGTGTGGTGGGGTACTAACATGGGTTTTTTGGAATATTTCTATAAGATTTATGCCTTATTGACCACCCTAACATGGATAGTGAATCCATTTAATTGGACTGAGTAGTTATATATAGGCTTTGAGGAGTTGAATTTGAGGTTGATGAGTGCTCCTTTTTTATACTACTAGTGGAGGGCGTCATGTACGTACTGTATTATAAATCCACAATATTTAGTATCAACTATTTACTGATGTAGTTATAGGTGGTTATCATATAAGAGTCATGTAATTTGAAAGCCCCTGAGAACAACTATGTGAATCATGACCTAGATCTGGTAGTGGTGGTCTACAACCAAAAGAAAATGGTAGAACTATATTATAAGAATGAATTTTTTTCTTTAATTATACCATTAGAGTCTCATGTACGTCTTTAGGTAGATAGACATGAACATTAGGCAACAAATTTATATGGAGCTACTATAAGACTATCATATTTTGATATTCCATACTACTAGGAAGGGAAACAAGGTATCATATTTCATTAGTAGGAAGTCCCTTTCTCATTTGGTGAAAGAGGATTCTAGCCAATTTTTTTCTATACAGTTGAACCTGATTGATCTAGAGGGTGCTCATTTTCATCATTGGAAGGTATTTACTACTTTTCTCTTTCAATGTGTAAAAAATTTTGTCATATAATACATAGACTGTAAGGTCTCTCCTGACAATATTTCATTAATATATTCACTCGAAGTATTTTTTGAATGATGGAATCATGTCATCAATTTCAACTTTTAGACGGTGGTCATAGTCAGGGGGTGGGAGGAGGTGATGGGGAAGTTTCACATATATCTAGTAACTATACATCAGGATGTGGGAAAGATTTAAAAGTAAATTTAGTGATAGTATTAGTGGGATTTCATTTGATGGATCATTCCAGGCATCATTTCAAAGTGACTCACATGTTAGTAGGAGAAGGATGAACATTAGGTTCCTGCAAGTTTTTGTATCCCCTTCGGATTTTAGAGTTGAAATGGGATGACATATCTATAGACTTTGTGAATGGGATTATTAGTACAACAAAGGTTATTTTTTGTCATCTTGGTGATAGTTGAATAACTCATAAGTATGGAACACTTCTCTAATATCATGTACAAGATAACATTATAGAGTTTGGGGTAGATGTACATTTGGGAGATTGTTATCTTTCATAGGTTTTCCTCATATATTATCTTCAACCGTAATCTAATGTTTATGTCATGGTTATGGAGAGGCATGTAATAGGTATTATGGAACCACATGAGGATCAGTAAAACCTTTCACCCCCAAAGAAATGTGAATAATGAACACACTATACATGGGTTTGGGGATATACCGAGGGCTTATGTGTTAGCCTTTTGAAGGAATCTCGATGATCACTTTCCACTTTTAGATTTTGTGTAAAGCATTAGCTACCACTCAACTATTAGTATGGTACCCTTAGAGGCCTTGTATGGGAGATGTTGTTGGTCGCCATTACCCAAAATAGAGATGAGAGAGGCATCTCCAAGGGGAACATTAATGGTTCAGGAGACAATAAAGATTGTCTAGGTCATCCATTAGAAGGTTAGGAAAACCCTGAGACTATATAATTATTATGCATATCAGCATCATAGGTCCTTGGAGTTTGACTATGGAGACCACATTTTCTTGAGAGTCTCATCATGGTGATGATTGAGAATAATTTTCCAAAGTGTTAATTTTTCACCATGGTTTATCATCATGTTTGAAATAATGTATAGTGTTTGTGAGGTTTCTAACATCTTTTTTCTACCCCCACAGTTGGAGTGGGTATAGATTTTCTTCCATGGTTTGTACCTAAGGGGATTTGTGCAATCCTTCACACACATTATTTAGAGGGGAGATTTCAACTTAGTGGTTGTAGCAACATTTGTGGAGCACCTTATTGTGACTGAGGATCGATAGGATAAGACCTTGCATGGATGTACCATCACATTGGGTCTTATGTTGTGGTAGCATGGAATCATGCAAGATATTTCATAGGAGATAAATATATTGATATAGGAGAACTATCCAAATATTTTTTTCAAAGTTTTTAATTTTATGGAAAAGAATATTGATTGAAGGAATGATATTGAGACCATGATATCCCTTTTAACTATTCAAAATATTTGTATATAAATCATTGGTGCTATGTTCCAAGACATCATTAGACTCCATGGCCCGGTTGGACTAGACATAATTTTATAAATATATATTATATTAAACAGACACAATTCCCAATGAAAATATGATATATCATAAATGGGAAACCATATAATGAATCCATAACCATAGTTGAGTCCGCAACATCATGATTACCCAAGGTGTGACCAACATTATATTGATGATGTATGTTCAGATAAGAATGGTTATGGGAGGGTACACTAGGTAGGACCACCCATTTATGGATTCATACTCATTTGATTAAACAATTGAGAATTATCAACTTATTATCATTAATATTATCCAGTTTCTAGACTTTTACCCTCCTATGTACTTATATAACTGATTATTCTTTTTTTACTAACCAATTATATCTTTTATTTATTTAGTTGGATATGAAATCCTGGAAAGGTCTATTGCACCTCTATTTCTTGTGTATTTCTCCCTAATTTCATTTTGTTATTTGTCATTGGGACATAGGGTTCTGATTTGACATTTTTGGGTGGGAAATAGCATGAACTAACCCCCATATTCAGGATGGATTTCCCTAAGACACATGGAGTGACAAATAAGTGTTGTATTTGTGATGATTTTCGAGATACAATAGGATTATTTTTTGATTGGATTCAAAAAATATGACGGTGCTATATGGTATATATGCCCAGTGCATATGAGAAGTGATAAACCAAATAGAAATAAATTTATAGTAACCAGAGGGACAAAAATGATAAAAATAGGAAAGATCTGTCGATTTTCAGATTCTGGAAAGTAAGATATTAGGTAGAAAGTTTTGATGTGGAACACTGGGGTAGATATATAGATTCTATAAAAACATGAATACTCATTGTGTAGTATTATTAAGACACTTCATGTAGTCCCTACTTCTATAGTGATAGGGTTTTTTGTGGAATTATAATGACCACACACTATGTGTGGGATCGTTATATGTCTTGTGACACTTGTTTTGGAGGTTTAGTTTTGTATTTAGGGAGATAATAGGCATGCTAATGACCATAAATATTCCATGTGAATATGTATATAGACATGGATTTGGAGAACTGGTAGGACGTTTTGTTGTTGCGGAACACTATGTAGTCCACCTAAACATCATGTATGGCTGCATTGGTAATGATCCTTGTACCTATAGGGACATTTCTAGGTGATGGAGTGGGACCATGCACCTTGGTGTTCCCCTTATGCATTGTGTACCACTCCTTTCCTTTTTAGGAAACTTCATACTATCGTATCTCCTTCAATTGGACTCGAATTTTGGAATCCGAGTAACCTATACTATGTTTTCATCCACATAGAAAGAGATGATAGAATTCATATTGGATTAATATATATGATGTTATATGTTCTTTGCATGATTCATATTTAATAAATTCCCGATTACAAAAATCATCAGGCATGATAATTATTTCAGAACCCCTTGAATTAGAAGCGTGGATACCGATTATCTATTTGGGGAGTAGCATCCCCCTATCAGGTAGGATTAGGGTTACCATAACACTAAGTGGGACCCCATATGGAATTTTAGTGTAGGTCCCCTTTCTAATGAGTGATAACATTTATTGAATTTTGGTGAATGTCCTATACATACTGTGTGCTTATGTGATTTTTGTGTGATCCCTCCATATACCGAGTGGTGCCCTGTATAGAATTACGGTGTAGGTCATCTATCTAAGGAATGGTACCCCCTATAGTACTAGGGATTGGTTTCTATATATACTAAGTAGAACCCCTCTATGAAATAATTGTTTAGGCCTTTTTTCTATAGTGTGGTACCCCCTCCCCCAATGACATTTGGATTTGGGTCATTAATCAACTTAATTTTATCCCCTATTCCATTTGTGTATTTTCCTTATACCTATAGATTAGTTACCCCTTGTAATTATGGTGTGGGTCCTCTATCCACCATGTTTTACCCCTTATGTAATATGGAATATGTCATCCTCATATTCAGTTCCAACCCCAAAACATTCTATGGTGGGAGTACTCCACATAGATATCATTCCTCCTCAACTAAACAACATAATGGCGATGTGTGGGACCATCATAAGGTTATTTCATAGGATATAAATTTGATATACATTCCATCAATGATGTAGATCTATATAAATTTGAACAATTTATACGAGAAAATATGTGAGAATGATATCCCCTTCCCTCTCATTTGAGATTATTTGGTTTCAGAAAATATTTATATATATATATCCATGTGGTCTGGATTTGTTTACCCTCCTACTTTCTGTTGAGATGTCTATTGTATGTCTTTTTGAATCACATTTCATTATGATCCTCCATCAAATTTAATAGTTTCTTACTAGTTATGTATAAAATCACTCTATAAGTACCTTTCAAAGACTTTTTGTGTCTTACATAGACAAGAGACATGTTAGTGGTGACTATAACGCATCATCAGAATACCCAATGCCCTGGACTATGTATGGTGGTTAGATCATAGAGATCAGAAGCTAGGATCTCTTATCATCAATAGGGTACTAGTTTTGATAATATTAGAAATCATTCTGTTTGTATGTATATTCCCGTTCAATTTTATTTTACAATGTTTTACTAATGCACCACCAAGATGTTTTTTCATTAATGGATTTTTTTCGAAGATATTAAATCTCTTTACTATTATTCATAGTCAATTTTCCATTTATTTGTTTGGGTGTGTATATATAGGTACATTAGGAAATGGTATAAAATTTAGGATATATCATTAGGTGCATGTCTCTACCCCTTTCTTATAGAGGTAAGATTTCAGTAGTTGAGGATCGATCCCCATTTGGTTGGGTTGTGACATAATACCTTCATTCATTCCATATATATTGTTTAAAATAGAAACTTTAATCATTTATATGTATGATCCTCTTTCTCTGTGACTGCAACATATTAATTTTTTCTTAACCATCTATGATGATTATTATTAAAATTATAATTGTTGTAAAAACATATTATTAATTCATGATTATTAATTCATGATTATTATTCATTAAATGATTTAATAATAACCACATAGACCATAGTAAATCTTCCAAATACATTTTGGTCCAATGTGATCAGTATCATTATAATGTAAGATATCAACATAAATGATCAATTTATTATATATAAATTTATAATAAATGAAATAAATTGAATAATAATCATAAAAAAAATTATCAATTGAGAACATAAATAACAAAAGTTAATTATTTTAGAAGATATGAAATGTATGTGATGATTTGGGCTCGTGATAATGGACATCCTATTAAAAAACCACATTTAGTGTTTTCCATAAAACACTATTATAAATACATGACCACAATTTAAAAAAAATGTAATTGATGTATTTATATGGATATACTATAATTATAACAATGATTTTATGTCTTTTTTTAATTTTATTTTCTTTCAAAAGGAATATTGTAACAAATTTTTTACATTCTTTATAAAAAAATGGATGGTTATATTTTAACATATATAGTGAAAATGTATTTCCCCTTTGCTATAACCATTATTTTATTTTTTAATTCATTTATAATATTTTATGTTTTCTTCAAAGAAAAATAATCTTTCACTATAAATTGCATATTTTCAAAAAAAATTAAAATTGAATACATATCTCAATATCTTGAAATGTTCTCCTATGGGTGTCAAAAAATATTTTGATGATCATAATATTAGAAATGAAAAGATTCTATGGGTTGTGAATATGGTATGGTTACTCAGAATTATTATGAATATGGGTGGTTTCACTATAAAAGTATTATCAATTGTTACGTTATTACTCAAAGCTGGTCAGTTACTAATAAACCAAGGATGTGTGGTTCTGTGATATCCCTAAAATTCATTGAAAATGGTAGTCAATTGTATGATTATTCAATTTTTAATAGTGGTTATAAGAGTGCTATGAAAATGATTTATGATGTAACATATTTTTTTTATCATTTCATGTAATGTGTTTTAAAGAAATATTATTTTTTCTCAATATACAGTGTTTATCATATGTTCAGTGGAATGTATATTCTAATTTTTAATGTTTAAAAGTATAACATTGTGATGAAGTTTTAATGATTTTTCATGATTTATAAACAAAAGATTATGGTTTTTACTTCTACTTTAATATTTCTTATTAATTTTTTTTTGAATATATATTTCTATGGAAGTAAATTTATTAGGTATAAAAATGCTATATAGATCCCAATTTCTAGGAAGGAAATGTTTTATATGAATTCATCAATGAAAAATTTATTTTATTATTTTTATGTACCTTAGTGATTCCTTTCCAAATAGTGGTTATTAAATTTTTTGACATGGTTTTATGGATGAATAAGGATGTGAATGGTGTCATAATGAAAATGTTGATAATGGGGAATTTTATAAAAACATCTTACTTTGTAGTCATTCAATTCAATGGGAGAATAGATATTGAATAGAAGGTTCCCAATTGTAATATATGGGTGCATTATATAAGAGTTACGACCTAAATATTTAAAAATATAAAACTAATAGATCATTTGAAATGTAAGATATTATCTTTAAGTAAATTTTTCTATAATATGTAATGTTAATGGTTGGGTATTTAAAATATCATTTAGAAATAAAATCCTCAAACATAATGAAATTTTTTCTAAAAAATAATTATCCTTATGTTTAAATAAATTTTACACCAAAAGAAATTGTAAATATGTTTTCAATGGGAATAATTAGATTATACATAATATAAATAAAATAAATTTTCATTGGAACCATTTTAAACAAAAATGATCTATTTAAATACATGGAATGAAAATATAGTCTTTAGCAAAAATCATTATTTTTATCTTTACAATTAAAAGTAAAATTATATTGAAAATTACTAAATGAATCTTTTAAGATAATTAATAAATTTTTATATAAGTATTGATTTAATATTTTCCAATTAAATTTCAAATATTTAGAAATCATTTAATTAAATAAAATCATATAATATATATATATGAATTTATAACAAATAAACCTATTTCCTTTTTGAATGGTCTAATAATTTTACATTTTTAGAGTGAATATTACTCGATAGAAACTAATTATAGGATGTTAATATGAAATAAAATTGATTTACCATTAACATTACCTAGTTTGTTTTATTCTTCATCCCTTGTGGAAAATTTTTCATCATTCTTTTATTGAATTATCAAAAAAGTGTCGATATTCTTTTATTATAACATTTTAAAATTACAATGTAAATTCTTAAATAATATAGGTTTTCCATAAAACCATATTTTAATGAATCACCATATTATATAACAGGTTATCATTGTGATTGATAATCTAAATACATTGTTCCTAATAAAAATAACTCTCTTCTAACTGAACTACATCAGGGATGAAAACATGAGTTGCATCAGGGATAAATTATTATAATAATGAAACATTAAAAACATCATGAAACTTGGATTAACTCAAATTTAATGTAACACTATAATAAAAATTTCAAATAATATCTATAATTTCATATCATCTAATGAAATATGGACATAATTTCACTTTCTACGAAAACACATTAACCTTTTACATGTATATACTATAAAAAATTACATAATTTCAAAACATGAGGAAAATATATTTCAATCCATTTTATTCATAATCTTATACCTAATAATTTCTATCCATATATTTTTGTGAATCATCATAACATTATCAACAATTTCGTATCTCAATTATTGTCCCAATTATGATATTTCAAAAACATTATTCCATTTCAGTGTTCTTTCATTGCATCAATGGAAGAGATAAAATAAAATTGATATCAATTAAAGTGCTAAGTAAACATATTAATATATTTTAATAATAAATGATACCTAAAACAAGTGGTATTCTTATTGGTGGGTAATAATATAAATAATAAATGAAAAAAGTTGGACTTAATGAAGGAGAAATATTTTTCTCAATATACATCCATAAAAATGTGATATAAATTTAGTATGAATTGAATGTTATATTTGTGGTTAATTTGAATATATAATGTTCTACAGGTTATTGGATTATCTTCATAGTTTTTATTATTTCCTCCAAGTTTTTATTAGGTGCATGATGTGTTTAATATTTTGGTGTTAAAAAAATATGTGTCAAATAAATCTCATTTATTGAGTCCACATGTATCATAGGTGGACAAAAATACATCATATCAAGGGAATCCAATTTATATTCATCATCATATAGATAATATATTATGGAAATTTTTTTTACTTGGAAATGTATTTGAGGAATACCCATATGATTGATGAAGAAACAAAGAGATTATAAAATATTATGATGAAAAAATATCTAAACTTGTTAATGTCATGAATAAAATTTCAAGGTTGAAATTTATTAAAGTAAGATTATGTGAAACCTATATATTGTTAATTGTAAAATAATTTCATGTTTTACTAATAATCACAGATTATATTTTTGGGTGTAATATTTATCAAAATAATATTATGTAATTTTCTCAAGAAAAGGATGTGGTTTTATTCCCAAAAATTTGAT
This sequence comes from Viscum album, assembly GCA_963277665.1. Lineage (NCBI taxonomy): Eukaryota > Viridiplantae > Streptophyta > Magnoliopsida > Santalales > Viscaceae > Viscum > Viscum album. The sequence continues at coordinate 604,842,911 of OY728129.1, read as the reverse complement.
TGTAAATATTATATTTTTTTAGAAATTATTAATTTAAAAATTTATAATATTTGATTTGATAAATATAACTTTACATATAAAGTATGAATTCCAATATTAAAATAGAGTAAATTTTAATAATTTTAGGAAAAAAATATGATGTCTAAATTATTTTTCAGAAAAATACCAATTTTCTAGAAAACTTATTTTCATCATGTTCTATGGAATTTAATTTCAGTTAACTTTATACACTTATATGAAATGAATTTGTTAAAAATAATACAATATTTTGAATCATAATAATAATTTTTTAAATGTGTTCAAATTAATTATTTTCATAATGAATAGTAAAACAATAAAACTATATTATGGTAGTTTAGGTTAAAAAATTATCACCATGGGTTAACATATTGTGATAAAGGTTTAAATGACCTAATAACATGTCTAAAATATATTTTATAGGAATTTTTATTTATATATTAAAAAATAACTGTATTAGGTCTATTTTTATTCATTTTTATTGAGTAAGAAAATAGTATATTTTAATATTGTGAAAATTTTTATGTGATACGTCTCCGAAAATTATAAAAGGATGCCCCTCTTTTCTATTTTATAATATTTTATGAGCGTAATTTTTTCTACTACCTACCCAAATACATTACTAACATATCCCTCCAATTCATATAGGACATATTTTTGGTAGAATACTGACCTTATAAAGATAATGGTGTAGACAATGAAAGATATATGAATATGAGGAATAGATTTTAACAGAATGTTATAGATTTATTTCTTCTTCCACCTCTTCTAAAAATATTATAAACATTATGATTTAATTAAAAAATTATAAACCATATACCTGGATATTATTATTATTATTATTTCACATCCTTCATCCATCTTCTCTTCTATAAAATGAAAAATGAATATATTGCTTGTGTGTATAGTGGACTACTACCTCACAAACCAAGGTACTTCATTCTCAAAAACCACCTCTCAGTGTTTGTTATAATTATATATAGAATATATATATATATATTTGATATTAATGAAATTATATTCTATTAGGAAAGGTAGTATATTATCTATTTTTTTACCATCACATCCTTTAAAAAATGAAAACACCAGTCATGCGTACATATGTATTTCCTCCTCCATGATTTGATGTGATTTATTTTTAATCCCTAAATTACATTAATGTAATATATAATTAATAATTAATTATATAATATTATATTTATTAAATTATAATCATTATTAGATGATAATATTATACTTAAATTCTTTACATGTGTTCATTTAAAAATAGAAACATTACTCAAGAGAATGTATGACCTATAATCTCCAAGGTTATAAAGTAATTCATTTTTCATAAACTTATTTAATTTATGATTAAGAGATTATAATTTATTTATAAAATTATAATTATTTCATTATAATTATTATTATTATAGATATTAGGGTATAATTTACTCTTTTATGACATTCATCATACCAAATTTAGTTAGGAATTATAAACAGGCCATCCTCAAAATCTCTGACATAAATGTTGCTGATGAATTAACTAAATAAAACATGGTCTTGAATTATATAAAAGGGATAATTATAATGTAATTAATATTAAAATTTTATATACCATGTTAATAATATTCATATGGTTATTATTCAGGAATATAATGATCTTATGTGACATGTTGGACTCATGGAAGGGGATGCTTTACCATAAAATATAATTTTAAATTATTTAATGATTTATTATCAATATATATTTCTTAAATTTCAAAAATCTATAATATTCCATTATGGGTTAATTTTAGTTAAATATAATGGAATTTTATGTACATTTTTTACTCTCTTCGTTTTTATCAATGTATTAGAAAAAGGAGTCATTTTATGTGTTTTATATGGAATGTTTTTCCATTCATTAAAAATGAAAAAATATAATGTTCAATTTTAACATATCATACATTGAAGTATTTTCATGTGGCATTAACCATTATAATATTTATTTATTCTTAAAAAAATTCAGTTCCATAAGTAGATACCCCATTATTTTTTCACTATATTTTAGATTATAAAATTTCGATTTAATGGAATGGGGTAGATCAATATATAAAAATATTTTATTAATTGGTTAAAAAATATTTTTTTAATTTTGATTATGAATATGAAAGGTTATGTTTTTTTCATTCATTTCATGGCCCTTGGAATTTTTTTGGGGTTTGGGCATAATATATCACTCTAAATGATTAGGTAATGATTTTTCCATTGATAATTATATTTTAAGTTGATCATGTATATAATTCCATTAATGCAGATTCTTATAAGGGTTCTATAAATATTATGACCAAAAAAGATAACATGAAACATGTATTCATGATAATGACTTCTCATTGAAATATATTGATTTAATATTGTATGGTTGTTAAATTTTATTGTAATTTAATGATTACTCCCTTTTAGGGTAAAATGTTATGTTTTTTAGAAAATGATTTTCAAGGATACTAATAAATTATGTGAAACCCTTATGATTATGAGACATACATTATTTATCATGTTAATATTTATTTGAAAATATTTGGATAGTAAAAATAATTTCATTATTATGTAAATGGTTTTTTTGAGCTTAATTTTTATTAAGTTAAAAAAACTCACATTTATGATCATGCGGTTTTAAAATGGACTAACGAGATCCTTTACAAAAACAATATTATTGTTTCATATTTGGAAAAGTGATGGTACATAGTCTCAACTAACAATGCACAAATCATATTTCACACTCATTCTACTCTAAAGACTAGTTATGTTTCATAAAAATTCCTTGAAAATCTACGGAATTGGAGTAAGATCAATACTAAATGAGAAATACATTAAAATTAAAATATTAAATAGAATATATATTATATAAATGAATTATAATTCATCCATTAATAAATTATATATATATATATAAATTGAGTCTATCATTATAATCATCCATCAATGGTTTTGAACGAAAAAAATTACATTTGTTTGTGAGACTATTTTCTACAGTGCAGATGAACAAATTATTCATTTCCCAACAGATATATGAAGGATTTATATTAGGGATAAAAAAATTACATAATAACTTATTGGTATGTGGGTATAAAAATATTATTGTATTACATTTTTATACGATTTGTAAGGGAATATAAGAATAAATAGTACTAAAACATTCAGCTAAAAGCTACAACTCTTCTACAGATAACTTCATTTTCATTATTCCCTAAACCCTATGTATTTGATATTAAACCTAAAATAAGATTGTTAGGACATGTTCACAGATTATATGAAGTAATTCAAAAAGGGATTATGTAATCTAATTGGCAGTTTATTTGAGGAGAAAAGGAGAAATGCAGTGTCATTTATGAGTGGGGGAGAGAAAATACACAAAATTTTACAAAAGATTAAAATATATTATTATATAACATAATCCAAATGGCTCCAAAAGAGACAATTAAGAAATATTATGATGATATATGGTTTAATTATTCTAATAAAATATGATTTATACTTGTTTATATATCATTTTAAACCTTATTACAATAGTCTTACCCCCAGTAAAATCATTTTAATCCTAACAATGCTAAAAAAATTACTAACCTTTCAATTAATAATAGAAATTAATGTTAAAAAAATTAATTGTTACAATTCCAAATATGGAATCCATTTTATCCTGTTCAATTCAATTTTTTGAAATGTTAAAGTTAAAATAAAAACAATATATTGTGATGAAAAGTGATTTTCAATAATAAAATATTCTTCAGTCTATAAACTTTTATATAAAATTAAAGCATAAAAACTAATTGAAATAACATTAATTATATTATTTAGATAATAAATTAACTAATCATACACAAAAAACATTAAAAAATCAAATTTATATTTTTAAATTCTTTAAATTAATAAAATAGTTTTCAATAAACACAAATATATTAACTATTTATCGAAAAACTAAAATTTTTATAAATTTATCAAAAATTAACTATATTAAAATTTTTATATTATTACTTTAAATATTATTTTCACTTTTTAAAATAAATTTCATTAATTTTTTATAAATTATTTATAATATGTTATCATAAAAAAGTACTAAAATTATTTTTCAAAAAATGTTTTTTAAGAAAAAAAATATTTTACTATAAATTAAATACATATTTCATAAGAAATAATTAGTAAATTTATTTTAATTTAAATATGCATATAAATATTATATAATGTGGTTTTTCTGATTCAAACCTTCAAATCAATGACATTTGTATCAAATATATATTTAAATAATTATTTTTTTTTTGTTTTTTAAGCATGAAATTAGGTTTCATATAAGATATAAATCATTTTAATATTTTAAAAATAATTTTTATTACATTATACCCCAAAAATTTTATATTTTTAAATAGAAAAAATTTAATCTTGAAATTAGTAATTCATGGTAAACAAATTTTAAAATGCCTCTTTTGAATACTCACATCATAAAAACCATGAATAAAACATTATATTCAAATGATGAAAAATACAAAAAAAAATCATTTAGAATAAATAATTACTAGTCAATAACCCCTTTTTTATTATATAAACCTTTTATTACATTGTATAATATAAAGGATGTTTTAATGAATAGTTTCCTGGAATTAAGGTGCATAATATAAGGAAAGATAAAAACATATTCTAATACAATTGAAAGGATTAAAAATAGTTTCATCATAATTACAATTACTGCATCTCATAAATTTGGGATATACATCAAAATAAAGAGTGATAATAAGGCCCAATTAGGGAAAGAAAGGTAAATTCTTTACAGGTGTTCGTGAGAAATATCAATAAGAACATGAGAAATTTTATTTTGGAATGAAAAGGAGAACATGATTCGTATCATAAATAATATATCATTCATCATATATTGGGAATATGGCTACAACATTTATTTTAGACATTCATATTAATATCACCATTGATTTTTACTAGGTCTTCATAGAAAGTTCTAAGGTTTTTCACTAGGGTATCATAAAACATTTCAAATATATAGATTAATTTCTTTACACAATATATTAGAGTGCATTAGGGTGAAACATTCATATTTTTTAATTAATGTGAGAGACATATATCATAAAAAATATTTCTTTAATAACTTGTGGAAAATAAAAGAAACATGTTTCATATAAAAATAATTGATTTTCAAACAAAAGTTCATAATGACAAGATCTTTATATAATTATTAACCCATGAAAATTATAAAGGGTTTAAAGTATGATAATACCAAAATAAAATAGTTAATTTTTACATCTAGGTTAATACCCCTAGAAAATAAATAGGTTTGTGTAATTACAAAAAAAAATAAGATAATTTCTGGAGGAAAAAGAAAGATATTTTAAGAAGAAAATTATGCATTATTATAGGTATTAAACATGTGTTTTAAAAATTGAAAAAAGACAAGGAAAAAGGATATCTCATTCATAAAACACTCTTAATACAGTAAGGGATAAAATAAAATTAATAGAATAAAATATATTTGAAATTTTAATGACATACAACACAGAAAATTAATGTGAAAGGAAATGAGAATATGCGATTTAACTTATCATTAGAAGTAACTCCTAAAACTCAATGATTGAGACCTTGGGTGATTGATGACACATTGGGAGAACTCATTGGGAGGTAAAAAATTATTAATATGAGATTCAAGGGAAAAAATTATTTAAAATTGAATTACATAATAAGTTTGAGACACGTAACCACTTATTACACCCGTCTACACCCTAAGTGTATGGTGTTAAATGGTGGAACATTCATGGGGTTTCCTGGATAACATCGACCGAGTGATAATCCCCACTAACATAAACATTTCCCATATGGTATTTCTTTCAAGAATCACTTGTTTAATTTCTCCTTGGGCTTGGTCAATGGTTAATCCTATTGATGATACCTCACACCCAAACTCTAACATATGGGATTCATAAGGAATGACACTACTAAATGAGACCATAAACTATTGTTTATGAATCCGTTTTCATTTTTCAAAATATTAATTATAAACTATAATGATCATCTTAATGTTATTATCATGATTATTGTTCCCAAAAAACATATTGACCATCAATAATATTGACAAACTGTCAAAAAAACTTCAAAACCAGATGGTCACATTTCACTTTATATTCACTTTATTAAAAAAGTCATGGATTTTTTTAATTATAATATTCGGAAATAAATTCTCAATAAATAATTATCATTCATAATTTTCAGGTAATTACAACTAGGTTCTTTAAAATGAAAAAAATACATAAAAGGAAAATATAAGTATGGAGAAAAAAATTAATGTCTAAATAATGATGTATAGTTACAAAGAACAACAATCAAAATAATGTGAATGTAGAAATTAATGAAAAAAAATAAAATAATAATGCACATTTAAAAAATCATCAATTCTACCAAATTGATGCTAATATTATATAATATTTATTTAGAGACCATTTCCCTAGTATTGAATAATTCCAATGAAATATAGATATAGATAATAAAGAAAATATAGATACTTCATTTTCATAAGATCTAGAGACTCAATTTTATCCATTGGTTGTGTGTTTCTACTAGTTTCAAAATTATCTAATCATTTACTCTAAAGTATGAGTATAAAAATTTAATTCCTGAAGCACTATAATAAACATCTCTTTAATATGATTTATATTAAAGGATGAAAATATATACTTAATATATTTAATAAAACCAAATGAAACCCACATGATACGATAATGTGAAAAAAAGAACCCAAAATAAAATAATAGAAATTATATATTCATAAACACGAATTTTGAAATAACACCAAAAATTCATGATTGATAATTATAAAAATAACTAACCCCACATTATAGTTTTACATGATAACCACTACATTAAATAATATTTTATCCTCAAGGGTTGTCTCATACCTTTTTGGTTACATCCTAAAAAATATAATAACATTCATCCTAAATAATCATTGTTATTAAATTGAAAGTTAAAACCAATGGTTATATGTAACACCCGAGACTTTTATGTTATATAAATCATCAAAGGAATCTTTTTCTACACAACACTTGCTTGGCTTGCTTTACACGCAATCGCAACCTTCCTCGATAGCTTGCGTCGTACGCAATACCGAGTTTCACTAAACAACAATATGCTATTAAAACTAGTCGTTATGAATATTAATAACCACTTTTTGAAATTTTATAAATTTTATTTTTCAAAATGGACTTCATTTTCGGACTCAGAATATCGAAATTAGCCTAGGGTGAAATTTTGGTATTTTTCTGAAAACTTTCAATTTTTGATGAATAGTGAAACCACTAAGTGGTAGGTTAAAAACTGAATTTTACATAAAACTTAATTTTACCGCTTCTGTGAATGTAATTTCAAAAATCCGAGAGACACGGTTAATATCAAGGACTAAAATGTGGTTCAATGAGATGAAAATAATTTTTTGGTGAATAGTAACTTTTTACTATTTTACCGCGGTTAATAGTAAATAGGGTAACTAAGGGTAAATATGATATTAATATTACCCTAACACATGTCCTAATTCTATTGGACAAGTGTAATTCGACCAAAAACAAACTTAGGAATAAAATATGACCATTTAGGCCCACTTGGATTAGATTAGGACATTTATTATTAATTTATTTAAAGAAGGGTTAAAATAGTTAAAATCAAAGTTTAATAAGTAAATCATTTTTAATATGGGGTTATACATAAGATAAATTCAATTGTAAATATTCATTAGAAATCTAAAAAGATTTCCTACATGATGATATTTTATTTGTAATTTTTAGACATTAAATAATTTAATTTATTTATGACATAATGATGATGCAGTAATTATCTTATTAATGAAATATTGACATAATTGATGTTATAAACACCAAAATAAATATAATTTGAGACTTTTTATGAATTACACTAATTTTCTAGGTTACTATGATATATTAGTATTGATTTAATCAACTTGGTTTGAACATATAATTCTGTTATGACTTTCAAACAAATCATATATCAAATAGTGTCAAAATTGACACAAAATAGTTTTTAAATCAAATATTATATTATTAATTGTTATTTTATTCCTAAAAATCTAAGGTTCGGCCAAATGACTTAGATAAGGATATATATATTAATAATAAACAATTTGGGGTTCGTTTGGCATGTTATAGTAAGTGTATTAACCATATAGTGAAAGAAAACAAAAAGACATGGTAAAAGTTAAATTATTTAACTTAGAGTTAAATTTAATTGATAAGGTTAAAATAATATCCTAAACTTGTCTAAATTCTATTGGTTGATAGGATTTCGACCCATCCCCACTTTAGCTTCGAAATAAGACCCTTTGGAACCATTATAAACCGATTTTGACTTTAATATAAAATAATATTTTGAGATATTCCTAAGGTGCCCCTCTCCTCCCTTATAAAAGGGCACCTCCTCCCCCTCCTCCTCACACCAATTTGAGCACTCAAGCTCGGCCAACCCCTGCCATTTTCCATTCTCCACTTCCCTAGAATAATCCTAGAGGTCCTGGTCTTCTCCAAAGACCAATCTTAGTTCCTTAAGTGGAGGATTCAAAAAGGCGTTCCAAAGAAGAGGTAATATCCATTACCGATCTTTTCAATTTCTTTCTTCTTCAACTTCTTCTTCTTTAGTTGTTTCATGATAAAGTAATAACATCAGTATTACTTACATACTGATATGTTATTATAAATATGAAACAACCCTAATTCACCTTCTATCCATCCTACGGAAAAAATGAAATCACCGCGCGTGCGTACGTACGGAATACCGTCTCCACGCCGTGGTGTAATCTATTTTCCACCATCACCTTACAAGGATGGGTATAATGGTGTAATGAGTAACTATATATGATTATTATTAAGTAATATTGATACTGAAATAATATATATATAAACTCCAATACAATTCCACGATCATAGGAACGATATCATCACTCGTGCGTACGTACGGAATACCGTCTCCACGATGTGATGCGACTCGTTCTACATGATCTTCATTTCATAATGATTGTATAAATGAATTGAATGAATGAATATGGTATATACTACACTAATACCATTCTGGAAATGAATTATCTATAACCTAAATATAAGAATAAGAATTTATTCGACAAAACACGCATAAGAACAAAAAGTTATAAAGACCCGAGTAACAAGTAACAATGAAATATTACTAACAAGAAGCTAATAATATGACCATATATGATCTCATATCAATATGTATGATTCTGGAATAAGTCAATAACATTATTTAAACCATTATACAGGAGCTTCGGACACGTACAAAGCTAATCGGACCTAAGGTAAGGGAAATATCACAATCTCATTTTTATCCGAGATTGTTTATTCGTAAGTATTTACTGGGGTGTATTTTATCATCCACATCCATGTTCCCTCAATATGTAATATTGTTTCCATCCACTTGAAATAGTTTAAATCGAATTTTACCCTTAGGTGAGTCTTTAGTAAAGAATATGAAAGGAATCTTTTGTCGTTTTTCCGTACGAGGTACTTTTTGAATTTTCCGACAAAAGTACGAAGAATGTTTTTTTTAACTTATACGGCACGAACGGATTTATACTGTTTTATAAAGCCTTATTTTCATGAAGCTTCCTCTAAAAGATTTCATGACTATTTTCAATAAAATCTCTTTCTTTTAAAATTGCATGATGTTTTGTGAAAAGAAATTGATTTTGAAGAAGAAAGGATATTTTCCTCAAGAATTCAATTCAAGTGTTTTATCAAAATTATTTTCCATATAAGATAATAAAGGGTTCTGTTTCTATCCATATTTTTACATTGGTTTGACTATGTTGTGATGGAATTATGTTTATGAATTCCTTTATCATATATGAATTGATTTATGATGTCATGATGTTTCAAGAATCCCATTTTTGTTACATGTGTTATGCGATGATGTATGATTATGTGGCACACATAAGAAAGGATTCATTATAAGATGGGTGGGACCTATATCTCCCTCCAATGCATTGGGTAAAGATTTTATATCTCATGAGATAGACATGGCTGGAACGGAAGGTTATTTCGATTCAGTGATATAGGACTGAAACGAGGAGTGAACTCGGTTCAGAAAGGGACTTTGTCCACTAAGATAGTCTTGGCAATGAGTCATGACTAACAAGAAATGATCTCCATGATTATGTGTGCATGCCACAAAGTTTCAAGTTTTATGTTATGATTTTGGGGATCTCATTTTCACTTCTATGATTTATTCCATGTTAAGATATTATGATCTCTTTTGCAGGTTTTGATTTTCATAAAGATATGATATGATTTTTATTTCCTTTATTTGCCCTTGCTGAGCATTTGAGCTCACCCTTTTAGGTTTTCTTTTCCCCAGGTCAGGAAGATGGATATTAAGTAGAATATGCTAAAAGGGACCCTAGATATGATGAAATAAATGGGAGACACTGTAGAAGATTTATGAACCAGTTGTTTATGTTTCCCAGTTTCTAAAGACACTATACCTATACGGTCCTTTGTGGTTTTGTCATATGTTGTAATAAGTGTGCTTCAATTTTGAAGTATTAACAATGTATGTAAAGTGTGGGTCGTTATATTATATATACCTCAACACAATTACAAATCTCAAGAAATATCATAAATCAAAATTTAATACTAACCATTATGGTAATCCTGATCTTAAAAATAAATATTTAAAAAAATATTTTGATGAAAATATTTATATTTTCATCCATAATATTTATTTTTAGAAAATATATATATAACCCATAATTACATTATCCTCTATTATATACTATGATATATTTAATTTCAACCTCAATTGATTATTCTTCCAAAAACTGAAAAAATATTTCGAATCAACTCAAAGAATAATCCTTCATGAACTTCAACATATAATTTTCAACAACAAATGTGTGACCAAACATAAGCTTATAGACCCATTATACCATCTATAGGTCTTAGGTTACCTCACATGAAAATATCTTAACTTAAAATGTTATCTTAAACCTACATCAATACTAATTAATTCCATAATGAATCTACCCTCTCCGATCCAGTGCTAAAAACATTATCATTACATTTATCTCTCTGATACTAAAAAAAATTAATTTATCGATAAAAGACATATAAAATCAAAATATAATATTGGTTAACATACATTACCATAGTTATTTTAGGATTAGTGTTTTATAGAATTCCGAAAAACTAATACATGTCAATATCCAATACTTTTATATATTATTTTTTCATATAATAACTTATTATTATTATTTATCAACAATTTTTCGATATATCCTTTACAACTATGAATACATGATACCTATCTAAACATATTTCAATGAATATAATTCTTCGTAACATAGGTTAATATAAATTATATGAAGGGTTATATAAAATCATATATTGGGTAGACATGGGTATCAATAAATAAAAGATAAAAGTGATCATAAGATGAAGAAAAGTAGGGTGATATAATCCACATGTATGATAATAACATAATATGATTAATACACATTTAAAAATCATAAATCATGAAAAATACCATAAATATTAAACATTATACAACATTTATATAATCCAACAATCAAGATCCATTTGAAAAGAATACCTACAAAATGATCCACCAAAAAATCAACTGAAGAATAGAAAATATTATTTTGTATCATTGAAAATTATCTTCTTTGAACCCTTTTTATAACCATTAAAAATGTTATAATATACTTGGTTACATATATCCCAATTCATCAAAAAAACATAATTGATTCCCAATTAATTAAAGAGCTATATGGGGTACGCAGTAGGATTATGAAAATTTCTAGAGATTTATCATTCTCATTTATAGGTATTATTTTTCCCTTGTTTTGGTATATGTTATTTGGGATTTACATTAGTGATTTTTTCTTGAGAAATTGAACACATTTTTTAAGAAATGGGGGTTATCCATGGTTGGTGTATAGTCTGACCAAACCAATATGTCACCCTCCTGAAACCATGAAAGCCTAATATAATGTAATTTTCATAATTATTTCTCAGTTTTTGAAAATATTTGCCCACATTGGACAAACCCTGAATCCCTAAAGAGAGGCGCATGGTTAAGGCACATGATTTTTCATACCGTGCACCCCTTAAAAAGAAACCATGTGTGGGGGATTAAAATCATATGAAATTTTAAAAAAAATCCTAAACCCCGTGATTTTAACCAATTCACTCTCACATAGGCCTATCATATTTCCTATAATTTTGGAAGATCTCATTAGGATTTTAAGGCTCCTAAAACCCTTTCTTATACGAATCAATGATCTGATTGAAGTTCCTTCTTCCCTATGATATGTGTTTTCATCCATGTTTGATATCCTCTCCATCTTATCACACAATACTAATGAAGAGAACTGATTTTTACTCTATAGGTGATAGTTTGGAATATAAATTTTTATTTTTTTTATTCTATTAGATCTTGATATTTGGTTTTGGCTCTAGATCTTGGATGTCATTGCAATTTCTATCATTCTGCTTCAATATGGGGGATTTCTATTTGGGGAATGTCTGTTAATTAACATGAGGTAGTTGGTCTAAATGACTCTTATAATAGTCCATATTTTAATTAAATGTATGTATTTACATAAATTCAATTTCTATACTAAAAAATTATTTTCAAAATTGAATTAGTCATTTTATTAAACATATTATTTTGAAATTTTTGAAAGTTGTGATTATGATTTTATAGATAATAATATTATGTATTTGATGAAAAATGGGTTAATTTAATTGATTTCTTAATGGAGTTACTACGTTTATGGCCACCCATGTGGTGTGATAATAAGATGAAACTAATGTTTTTTAATTTCTATTTTCATTATATAAGAAATTAGTAAGTGGGTTGAAAAAATAATCCTAGTAATTGTTGATAAATATCTGGAAAAATGGATCCATGTGATGTGATATCTATGATTGATTTGTGGGAAAGGGATTGATACTCAAAAAACCCAAGAGTTTCTAGACTACTACTCTAGGCCCCTAATATATTTATTTATAAATTCTATCTCTAAGTTGTGGGTAGGGAATCCTCCTACAAATACTCATGGGTGGTCCAGATAGCATCTCTAGGAACCCATTTTATGAATATTATATTGGTTTGAGTTGATTAATTGTAACCCATAATTTAATAAAATGGGATATACCTTTTTTGATGGTTCACAATTTGGAATGGTTGAAGTAGGTATTGATGGTTATTGTTTTATCATGAACTCGAGATATATGTAATTTAATAATGAATAGTTACATGTAGAAATTTTACATTACAATTGAAATTTATTCATTATAAAATTAGGTACATTATTATTCACTGAATATTATTTTATACACCATTGTGGGTGGACTACTGAGTTATACATACACTATACATCATCTTCCAGATAGGTTCTTGAATATAATTCATGTTTACATGATAGCATAAGGGATAATTCATTATGTTAGATGGTTGACTCGGGATGGATAATGAATGAGGGAACTAAACATGGTTTCAGAATTTTATTTGGTGTGTTATTGTTTCTATTTTTCTTTTAACAATTATCTCATATATATCATGATATTCCACATAATTTGTTTTGGACATTTTTTCCAATTTTTCATTATCATGGGATAATGGTCTATATTGATAATGGTGTTATTCTGGTTATTCATTAATTACGTTTTTAGCTTTTATACTATTGTGATGATTTTATAAAGAGGGTTTTTTTTTACCCACGATATATATATTAGATCCTAAATACCAGTCAAGAGTTGATTGCATGTAGTGAGTTATTCTTGAGTTCATGTGACTAACTATATTGGGGAAACAACATATGGAACCTAGGACAAGACATCATAAAGTGGCATCAAATGAGTTTTCCTTCCTTTTATTTTTGCTGACACTTTGAGAAAGGTATATTGGAGAAAAGTTGGTTCCATTCCTTGACCATGAACTCATACATTGGAGTTGATAACCCATGTATAGATGGAAACCCAAGTACCCTGGGTGGTATTGATGTTATTGATGTTTACTATTACAGTTGAATTTTATTTCACCTAAAGTTATTCACCTATAGTATGATATTGATTTTTATGTTATTTTTAATCATGGAATTAGAGTTGGGTATACATGATTCATTCATGGCACAACAGATTTTTTGTGATATGTAACTTTTTTTCATTCACTGAAAAGCATGTTTTTAATGATTTTTTAAAATAAAAATTATTTTCCTTAAATAGGTAATTTAAATGAAAAGGTTCCTAATTAAAAATTGGAATTTGTAAATTATGATAAATACTATAAATTAAATTGATTAAACAGGTGTATAATAATAATCCTTGAGTTAAAAAAATTATTAATCCCATTTTATCCATTACATTAATGAGGATGGGATGAGGGTACTTATATTGCCTTGGTTTTGACCATGTGGTGGGGAATGGAGAGATTTATTGTTATAGAATTATGTGAGTCCATCTTGTTAAAATGTTAAAGATGTGTTATGATTAGAAAGATGTGTGCTTGTAATTATAGAGATAATAATTTATGATGACATTTATCGACAAGATAATAAAAGGAAATGACTGGAAATGTTCATCCACTTGTGGATCTAAGGGCTCTTAATTGTTTCGGGTGAAGGATCCAGAGAGCAGTTCCATGAGAGAATATCTTGTTTTATGGTATTTATTGAATAATTACATGTGAGGGTTGTACTGAGTATGATTGATACTATATGGGATTTTTAGTTTTAGCACCCTTCTACTTTCACTGGAGATGGTAGACCTGAGGTAGCTGAGTTTTGGATTGAGTCTACCCAAATTATGGATAAGAACATAGAGAATTCAGCTAGGATAATTTTTGAATGAACTTATTATAGGTTTATGGTCATGAAAATTGTTAGAATGAAATTTTTTTAGGGATGATAAAATATATGTAATGGCATGGAAGGACTTCTAAAATAATTTCTTATGGCCCATTTACCCTGAGACTCTCATAAAGGAGAAATATTAATATCTTATGAGGTTGAACCATGAAATTATGTCAATTATAGACAATTTTGGTCACTTTACTAATTTTTATAACTTTATCCCAACGTTGGTAGGGTATACGGTTATAATAGTGAATCATTTTAAAGATGGTCTTAAATGTGGGATTTAGTCCCATGAAAATATCATTCAGTTGAAGAGTTTTTAATATATAGTGAATCAAGATCTCATTTACCATGGGAACCAAAAGTAGAATCCCAATGTAATATGTGTAGTTTCTAATAGATGACCAGGGGGTATGTCTTCAGAGAGTAGGAAGCTTTGCTATAAAAAGTTCCACCTGGGAAACATAAAATTGAGTGGCTAGGTAGAAGAAACATTTACTTAGAGTATTAATCTAATATAATACCACATGTGTGGTAGGCTGGTACATATTCATAGATAGTGTGAAAAACTACTAGTAGAGTGTCATGATTATGGTAGGATGCATCACATTCAAAGGTATTTAAAAAACCCTTGACAAATATGTAGTGAAAAAGGAAATACGAGGTGTCAGGATGATTGGACTGGGACATATACCATATATTTTTCATGACATTGTGGTTATGTGGGACATGGTTTTCAAGGCAGTGGACATGGTCCTTATAGGATAGATTTTCCATATCAACAAAGTTGTGAATCTCAAGGTACTTAGACAACAAGGCACATAAGACAAGAATTCATGTTAATGAAATAATTCTTACACAAGTGGATAGTGAGGTTGGGACATTGTCATTTTTAGGTGATATTATTATAACCTTTACACATGAATTATAATTATTTAATACATTATATTATCATTATTTTATATATTCTAAACTTTTGAATGGATTATATCTAGTGGTGAAGATTTTTTGTTGGATCTGAATGGTCGATACACCTATGGGAATACGACTGAGAGGAATCTATTTATGAAAGTGGTGTTCTCCTGAAGTTGGGGAGTATAAATTTTAATTAGATCTTTACAAACATTGAATTTATGTTTTTACATGATTTTTAGTATAGATTTTTTGGTAGAAGATGAGGCACATATATATTTTTACCATATGATAGTTACATTTACGTCTCCAGAGGGTGATAATTATTTCCATCATGGAGAGTGTGATGTCAAGGATGTCTGTGCATGGAAACATCATCAATAACATGGGAGATCACTTCTCAACATGCATGTATTGTTCTAGAAGATTGGGGAGTGAAGCATGATGTCATTACACCCATAGTAGACTTTTTCTAGGAAATGTTTCTTGAGGACTTCTTAGGGACTCCACCAAAGAGATATGTTACTTTCACTATTGAGATAATTATTGGTTTAAGATGTTTTCCTTTTAATTATTTATAATGGCACCAACTAACCATAAAGAGATTATGAATCATCAAGAAGGTTTAACAGAATATGGATTTATCTTTATGGTTATATTGACTTGGGATTTTTGGATATTGTTTGAAAATAGGGAAAATTTAATGTTGGGTAGATGTGTTGATTACTAAAAGATTTACTATATGATAGAGGGGAATTTTTATCCTATTTAATGTATCCATGATCTCATTTACCAGTTGAGAGGACCATTCTTTCTATTATATTGACATGATATTGGGGTATCATTAGTTGAGAGTTAGACCATCTAATATGCCATAGGCTACTTTTACAAGAAAGAATAAACTATATGAGTCAGTTGTGATGATGTTCAGGATATTGAATTCTATTATAGTGATAATGAAAATGACGAACCAAATCTTCCACCAATGCCTTGATCAGATTTTTGGATTTTTTTCAGATAAAATCATTGTTTACACTAAGACTCATGATTATAATTACCAATATATTAACACCTTGAAATGTACACTGAGATATAAAATATATATTCAAATTTATTTTAATGTAGATTTTTTTTCATGATGGTACATTTTTTGATTCACATCATCTCATAGGAAGGACTGTCAATGGACCGAACGAATATTCATGGATTGATTTATTGGGATCATCCCAAGTATGTTTTTGATATTGGTTTCTTTTTGGTATTATCAAGATATTATCAATTATTCTTCCTGTACTTTTCTAGTATGGAAGTTGTTCATTTGGGTGTGACTAAGATAGTGGTAATATTAGAATGGTCTAGGTAAAGTGATAAATCATTCCATGGGATAAAGAATCATTTTAATACCACATTGATATTGATCCATGGTGGGAAAGTGGAGGAGTAGACCACGTTTTGTGATGCACTTGAGATCAATCATTGAGAATTATAGATGTAGGGATAGAGAGGTGTGTCATATGGGTGATGGAAATTGAGTCCACATGAATGGAATTTCATTATGCATGATCTATAGTTATATGTAGTTTTCTAAGACATAAAATATTGGAATAATTATCAAATCATAGAACATATTATTGTCTATATATATCAAAAAATGTAATGCATATGTTTTCCTTGAAACACTTGAGTCTCTAGAAGTGAAGCTGGGTTGAGTATATCTAATAATTTGATTTTGACCGGCAATATACACCAGGGAAGTGAAATAGTGTTGCTGATTCTGTGAGTATGAAAAGCAAACTCAATAGTTAATGAGTTTAGATCTAAGTGGATGAAGATGATGTTACTGGTTGAGATGTGTGTTTTAGTTCGAGAGTGCTATGATCATATGACACTTGTATCATTATTAGTGGATTACACATTTCTGTGAAAGATCATATAGATGTAGTATATAAACTAAGAGTGTTTTTCCTTAAGATAAATCCTTGATGGCGGGGAGTTACCTTCATATTGGACTATATATGACGATGATATCATAAATATCCATAACCATGTTGTTGTTCTAATGTGTATGTGGGATATGCTGATACATGAGTTTCAGGCCTCAATGTTAGGAGAAAATTATAGTTTTAATTAAATTAATTGTCACCTATATCAATTGTATTCATGGTCGGTCATTAAAAATGAGATTGCATGGTTCATGAAGTGGTGATACATTTATCAATAGGTGATGGTAGGGAAACAACCTAGAGGTTTATTACAATCGTTTTCCATTGCGGAATGAAAGTGGGATGAAATTAACATGAAAATCATGGTTGGTCTTCCAAGTATTCATTATAAGAGTAATTATATATGGGTTAATGTGGACCAAACGATGAAATGATCATGTTTCTTTTCAATCATGGATATATAAACATTGGATCAATTGGGGGTGATACACGTTTTGGGGGTGGTCTATCTACACGGGGTGCCACAGACCACAGATTCTGATTATGACTCATGTTTTAATTTGATCTATAAGTAATGATTGTAGATATTTCTTGGTATGAAACGATTTTTGATTGTGTATTTACACCTATAGGTATATGATAATTTAGAACATACCCTTAATGTTATTAAGGACATGTTATGGTCATGCATTCATGAGTTTGGTGGATCTAATGAGAAGTAGACAATACTCCTTTTTTCTCCTATAACAATACTTATCATGAAACTAATAATATTGAACCATATGAATAACTCTATCATTGGTCACATAGATCACCACTAACTATATGGAGGCAAGTGAGTCAATGTTTTTCAGACTTAGTCTCATGTCATAGAGGTCATAGTTGGTTCTGGTGATACAACAATGTATGGATATAACCTACATTAGACCTATTTCATATGATGATCTATGTTATAAACTTATTGAGTTTATAGTGGGTGATCATGTCTTCCTTCTAGTGATGACTATGTTGGGTAACTATAGGATTTGGAGGAAGATTAGTTTAGATCACATTATTGTTGGACCATTTGAGATTTAAGAGATATTTGGGCCAGTAGTGTACCGATTAGATCTTCCACTGAGGAGTAGTTAAATGGAAGATGTATTTATGGAGTGTAAAATTGGGTGGTATCACCATGACACTTCTCTTGTGGTTGATGTAGATGATGTCGAGATAGAGATTGATGCATCCATTAAAGAGCGTCTAATTGATGTTATGGATCACTATTGTAACGCCCCGACCCTAGTTACCCAGAGTCGGTGCATTATTACATAACATTGGCATGATCACAAGAAAGATCAAATCTCGAAAGACCAATTGGTTTAGTAGCCTTGGAAACACTAGATATATTCATAAAGTTTTACATTACATCATAAAGTGAAAAACTACTACAACAATATATTGTCTCCATAGTCCACACTATTATCCCCTCATAATATCCCTGCAGGTCATTCATAATTTACTTCTTCACATCCTGGGAAAAATAGAACATAGAAAAGGGGTGAGCTCAAATGCCCAGTAAGGATAACAATATAGCGGAAACCTTCATAAATAAGAATAAACATTTAAGGCAGTGTATAACTAAAACAAAATCCTTTTAAACTTGAACTTAAACATAGTATGGAAAAAATAAAATGAAATAATTCCATTTACTTATTCACATGGATATTCTACTAATCGAATAATCACATTATATATGAATAACCACTTTCATAATGATGGAATGCATAATGCCAGACTATCATAACCACATAGCCAAGGCCTCGTGCCAAGACTAGAAATAAGATTTTGTCAAGGCCTTGTGCCAAGACACTATTTTGTCTCATGAGACCTACCGATGCATCAAGGAGCTATAGAGGGCTCCACCCGTCACATATTAAGTCCAATGCATTCCCATATGAAAAGGTTTAAACATAACATAAACATTCGTATTAAAACTAGCATAAGAAATGTCAATACTTTCACCATAAACTATGAATGGTATAAAAATAGCACATCCACAGTCAAACATATCACAAAACCTTCAATACAATATAGAAGTTTTGTATTATAATAAATCAACTTCAAATAAGCGTAAAATCCATCAAAGGATGTTGACATAGATGAAATCAAAACTCTTTTTAGAGAAATATCTCTTTATATTTTGAAATCATTTAAGATTCATATATTTATAAAATAAAAAATTTTCTTTGAAAATATTATTATAAGATTGTAAGGTAAGCTTCGACGATTTTATAATGGCAGAAAATAACCGCACCCACCGTATAAGTTAAAAAAACATTCTTACCTTAATTCTGTCGAAAAGGTTAAAAAGCACCTTGTTTGGAAAACGACGGAAAGATTCCTTTATAAGACTCTTATAAAAAGTCAAACAAGGGTATAAATGACTTTAACCAATATTCTTTTAAATATTAAAAATGTTTTGAAATACATTTTTTTTAAAACATGGATGTGGATGATAAAGAGATCCCAGTAGATTATTACGTAAAAACAACCTCGGATAATGATATTTCGGGTGTTAACTTACTCGTTTTCTTTTATATGTTTTGTTACGTAAGTTGTGTTTTTTATGGATAGGTTGTATCTTAATCATATCCAGAATGATATCAAGTCCTTAGATACTATTATTAATCATAAAATGAGAATTATACTTGAATGTATACGATGGAGAATGAATCTCATCGCGTTCGTGGAGACGGTAGTCCGTACGTACGCACGAGCGACAATATCATTCTTTTGATATTAAAATAATATATAATTGGATGGTATATCATATATACAGAATCATTATCATGTTACATTTATTATTTAAATGATTTACACATCATTATTATACTCATCCAAATAATAATTTATTGAATAACAATTACACCACGACGTGGAGACGGTAAGCCGTACGTAAGCACGTATGGTGACATGTTATTCAAAGGATGGATAGAATACTGAATATGGTTGTAACATATTTATAATAACATCAAATTATATATATGATACTGGAGTTATTATTTTATAATGGAAACAATAAAGTAAGAGGAAGTGGAAGAATAAAGGAACTTGAAAAAGGGTGGTGAAATCATTACCTCTTCTTTGGGTTCTTCCTTTTGATTTGATCAAAAGGGCTCCTTAAGTTGTCTTTCTGACTAAAGTAAGGCCTCTATGATGAATTGAGGGAAGTTGAGAGAGTATTTGGGCAGAGTTTGTCCGAACCAAAAGGCTTTGAAGGTGTGAAGTAATGAGAAGGGGGTGCCCTTTTATAAGAGGGGTGAGGGGCACCTTTGGAAAAGCTAGAAATATTAATTTATAATAAATTCATATTCGGTTTATAATGGCTCCAAAGTTGATTATTTAAAGTTTAAGGTGGGTATGGGTTGAAAAAAACTCAACCAATAGAATTTAGACAGGTTTGGGTTACTATATTAACCTTATATTTTAGTTTTAACTCTTAGTTAATTAGTTTGACATTTACCATGTCACTTTGTATTTTTATATTATATAGTTAATAAACTTACTATATACATCCAAGATACCCCCAAGTGGTCCATTAATGATACACCTATCATGATGTAAGTCTCGTTGCCGAACCTTATATTTTTAGGAATTTAATATCAATTAATAATATAATATTTGTTTTAAAAACTCTTTTATGTCAATTTTGACACTATTCAATAGTTGATTTTTGTAAAACTCATAACAGAATTATTACTTCAAACAAAGTTAATTAAATCATTACTAACATGTCATAGTAACCTATAAAGTTAGTTTAATTCATTAAAAGTCTCAAATTATATTTATTTGGGTATTTATAATATCAATTATTTTAATTTTTCACTATTATTTTAATTACTGCATCATCATTGTGTCATAAATAAATTAAATTATTTAATGTCTAAAAATTATAAATAAAATATCATTATTTAGGAAATATTTTTATCTTTATAATTAATATTTACAATCGAAAATCCAACATATATAACCCTATGTAAAAATTGATTTTCTAAAAGATATATGCTTATGTCATTTTTGTACTTATTTTAACTTAATTAAAATAAAGTGTCTCTATCACCTACAAGTGGCACAATGGGGTCCCAAAATCGACCCAAAAATGCCCATGGTCGGACATGTATCCACCAATAAGGTTAGGACGCGTTTTAGGGTAATTTTTTATTATTATAATATTATTGTTTAATCCTTATTTACCGGATTTACCCTTTAACCATGGTAAATAAAATATTTACCGAAGTAATTATTCAAAATGTCTAAAAATAAGAGTTACCTATTTACACAATTTGAACATCCTGATTCCAAATATGGAATCCATTTTTCCAAATTCAAAACACAGAAGTGGCATAAATTAATTTAAAATTAATTCCCGTTGTTAAAACAAAAAGCGTGTTTTTAAGAGATAATAACTATCAAAAGATTGATACTTGTTTATGTTTGGTTTAATTGTGAAATTATGTCCAATGACCAACATTGTATTAAATGGTAAAAATATATTCTAAATATACTTTAAAACCACTAAAATTCATAATTTATCAATATAAATTATTTCGATTAAAAAAGTTGTTTTTAATTAAAATTTAGTAATTTTCACTATTCATAAAAATATAAATGTTATCCGAAAAGTTCCAAAATTTCACCCTAGGCTAAATTCGATATTCTGAATCCAAAAATGAAGTCCATTTTTAGATATATAATTTATAAAATTTCAAAAAGTATGTATTACTATTCATAATGGCTAGTTTGATCGGTTGTGGTGTGTTAGAACTCGATGTTGCATACAACACACGCTATCGCATTATTCAAAGAGAAGCGTACCGTAAAAGCTTGGGGTGTTACAACTATGATAAGGTTTTATGGGGATATTACATGTCGATTTTATGAGTATTGTGGTAACATGCATGGGAACAAGAGAAAACATGGGAGATAGAGAAATAAATAAAGACTTTATGGCTAGATATTTTTACCTTAAAACCTTAAATATGGTTTGGATTACATCTCTAGGATGATATTTTGTAAGGTAGGGCTATTATAAGATTATGACCTTTTCTAGAGAGGTATCATTCTAATTTATAGGTATTATTTCACCCTTCTTTTGGTATATCATGGTAGGGATTTATATTGGGGTTGTTTCAGTTGAAATAGAATAATTTTGGAATGAAAGGCGGTTGTGCATGGTAGGTGCACGATTTGTCCAAATTGGGCAGCCACACTCCCCAAAACATGAAAACATAAGTTCTGGGGATTTTTATAGTTAGCATAAAATTTTTGAATCATGTTCCCATAATTTGGAAAACATGAAACCATAAGGATAGATTCAAAATTATGGTGAACGATTTGGAATACCATACACACATGCCCAGAAAACCATTTTAACGGTATTTAAATCCCCCGAAAATTTTAAAATATTTCCAATCCCTTGGTTGTAAACAATATTCTCCCTCAATCAACCCTAACCTATTTCTTATGATTTTGAAATCTCCTTATAGTATTATAAGGATACTTGATCTTATTCTATGATGAAATGAATATACTTTTGAAGGATCTTCTCCTCTATAGTATGTTTTTATTCCACATTCGAATTATTCTCTCCCCCAACTATCTTTTTGGGTGAGGAGAAATGAGATTTACCCCATTGGAGATCATTTAGATCTTGGTTTTTATTATTGAAATTTATTTGGTCGTGATCTTAGTTTTTGGTCTTATATCTTATATTCCATTGTGATTTCATAATCAAGATTCAATTTGTGTGATGTTGGTTTGGCGAACGTCAATCAATGAACTTAAGGTATGTGGTATAAATGAAAAATTCCTTAGTCTAAAATTGAATTTCATTTATCTATTGTGATATTTCAATTTCAATATTTAGAAATTTCATTCTAAATTGGACTAATCAATTGATTTAACTTCTGATTAAAAATTAGCAAATTTTGGTTTTATGAATTGGTGAATAATATTATTTTGAAATTAATGAATAATTTTTTTGTTGATTTGGTTAATTAATGTAATTGTTAAATTTAAATCCACCCATAGGGTGTACTAATAAAATGAAAATTATGTTTCTTAATTTGTGATTTCATGATAAAATGAATTCAAAATAGGTTGAACAATAAATCATGGTTAATGTAAATTAATGGTTTGAAATACACAATCGTGTTATGTGAAATCTATGACTAAGATTTTACATATGGATTTCTTCTCCAAATACTAATAATGTGTAGACCGCCACTCTATACCACCAATATATCTCTGTAAACATGTGATCACTTCAGTGTGGGACAAAGACAACCTCTCTAAAAACCATGGGGTTCCATACTACTATAGTAGGCACCTAATGCTTTTATTTGAAATTGAAATGTTTTGATTAATATAAACATGAGATGTACTAAAATTTTATATCCCATTAGGGATAGTTAATACACTACAATAGGTTTATGTAAGTATTTATTCTTAGTGTTCCATTGCAATCCAGATATTTATGAGGTTAAAAAATGAATAATTTAATTTTGATATCATTTAATTTATTTTTTCACATTATTAATTATGAAAATGGATCAATTATTATAGACTTGATATTGTTTTCGAAGAAATTGGTGGTGGAATACTATGTTGTACTCACACCCTACTACGGTTGCATGATTAGTACTTTAAAAATTAACATGTGTGGGAGAAGATAATATAATGATCCCTATATTAGATTGATGATTCATGATGGTGCATGGATGAAGGAACCATAAATTATGTCAGAACCTGCATGGTAGTTCTAATAGTTCCTGTTTTTGTTTTTTATTTTGAAACTTCACTCATATATAGAATGGAATTTCTACTTTGTTGGTTTGAATATATATTTTTTCATGTTTTGATGTATCATTTGATACTTTTATGTATTGATTGTGGTGATATTATAGTAATTTTTTATCATCTTTGGTATATTTTTTATTATTTATGCTATTGTGATGATTAGATAAATAGGATATATTCTCCCAATAATATCGATATTTGACCTTAATTTCTTTTTGGTAGCCTCTGTCATACGAAGAGGAACACCTAATGTCATGTGACCAACTAACTCAGAAGACTAGAATGTATCACTCAGGTTGATACTTCACCATCACTATAACATCACGATTATTTATTACACATAAATTCATGATTTATTACACAAATATTACACTTAATAAAACCTGGAATATCAATATGTATAGTTTCTTTGAGGATATGGTACATTACATAACAACATAAAATAGAGAATACATAATCTTTATTCAAAAACTCCTTATCATAATCATAATATTCAATCAAATATAAAACATCATGGGATAACCTAGGGGCATACATACGAATGGTGTGAGCTATAATCCTTGTACGAGAACAAGAATAGAATAACATAATGAGAAAAATATTTTTTAGACAATATGAATATAAATAGGGTTCAAAAGTGGTAATAATCATAAACATTAACATTTAAGAATGATATAACATGATTATACAAAGGAATACTGGGAAATATGGAAATAACTTGAAACACTACATCAAAATAATTGGTCAAGGATAACATACAAAAAATCATGGTTTGAAATGTCCTATAATAGAATTAGGTTCACCCAATGACCCAATAAGATTTCTCATGAGACAAAACATTACCTAATGAATTGATTCTATGTAAAGACCCGTAAAATCCAAGGGAAATTTTTTCTTAATTTTTTTTTGGATTTTACAAGAACGCAGTTTCTGAAGGCACTTGATTCTGAGGCCCGGTGTGCCTGGGATCAATTTCCAATGTTTAGCTCGGGTATGTTCATTGAACGAACAAGCGGGTTTTCCTAACATTTGAAAAGGTGCTCAGAATCGAAATCTGAGGGCACCAATGAAACTGCAGTGCCGGTAATTGCTTAGGGACACCTTTTCTGGAGTTGCATTTGCTTGGGTGTGGTTATTTAAAAAAAAGGGGTAACTAATGAATAAAATAAAAGTTGTGAAACAATCTTTATTTTTATGTTCTAAGTAGTTTAAAAATACTTATGGAATTTGAGGTGGGAAAAACTATATCCTAACCCCTCTTGATAGTATATTAGTGAGGTCGGCCCCACACGAGCCCCACCTTTTCAACTTCCTCAAACCCCCATTATTTTGTAACACACCTGCACCCCCTTATTAAATGCCAAGTTGACTCTCACATTAATTGGACTGTTAAGACTCTTCAATTAATTCAATTAATTGAATGAATTATTTTTAATTTCATATGGAATGTTGGATTGTGTGTGATAATTAAATAAGACAAAGTCTTATTTCATTAGGGGTTTCTTCGTTGTGTTGAGAGGGAGAGTTCCACGAAGAACTTCATCTTCCTCCTTGAAGAACGTGAAGAACACACCTTCACCGACGAAGAACGCTAATTCCTCGGAGATTGACGATGCGACGCCATGTACCGCGACGCCGACAATCCTCTTCACCATGACGTCGTGTACCGCGACGTCGACGATGCTTACAGAGCCTCCTTCCGCAACACCATCTTCTGTGACATCTTATTTCAGCGACGAACCTCGTTCAATGACTTCATTGAGGTAGGGGTTAATTTTTTTTCGTGCTTTCTTTGTTGTTCATCGACTTTTATATTGGGCCGCCTATTATCGTAATAACGGGAGGAGGTCGGACCGCACGAACACAACCGACCCTCCTCCCCCTTTGATGTTTTTCTTATTGCGGCACGAGCAAAGGCAGTGCGGTGCAACGGCACCGAGCGGAAGCAAGCAGAACGGGTGAAGATGCGCGACGCCATCGCGCCACACCGTTGAGGCCGAACGAAGTCGCGACGCCGTCGCGCCGCGCCGGAGAACTATGAAGAAGCTGTTTCCAGAGCGGGGCCACGGAGGAGGGTCGTGGTGCCATCGCACCGCACCGGTCGGACAAGGCCGCAGCCTATGGCCGCGGTGGAGCGGGGAGCGGCAGCCGGAACCGCCAGTCGCCGGTGCAAGGAGGGCGGGACCCACGGTGACACACCGGCCGGCTTGGCCGGCCAGTTTCTGAGAAAGCCGGGGGTCATAACCCCCGGCTGGAAAATGGAGGGCGCCCTCATGGGGGGGGCATTTCTCAATCAGGGGGGCAGCCCCCCCCCCCCCCTTTCTGCGCCAGCTCGGCCGAGCGGAGCTGTCTGGCCACGCGGGCCGCGCCCGCGCCAGGCCAATCGGCCGCCTAGGCCAGGCCAGGCTGGGTCACGCCCACCAGTCCAGGCCACGCCTTAATGGGCAAGACCCGGACCCAGTTCGGGTTGACCCAGATCGGGCCGACCCTAGGGGTCATGGACCGGGTCGGTCCGGGCCCAAAACCCCCTTTTTTCGGACAGTTCCGTTCAAACGCTCGTATCATGGGCTACGGACCTCCGATCGACACACCGTCAGTTGCAATGTGATCCTTGGATCGAGACGGTCATTTCAATATATTACACTCAAGTTTTAGGAGAACTTTGTGTATGGCCAGGTTGGTTCAAACACGAAACCAAAGGGCCCTCGGAGCGGAAACGCTTATAACTTGAGCTCCGGACATCTGATTGATATGTCGTAGACTTTGTTGGATTCCTCTTAGTGATATGGACCTTTTGGATTACTCTACTCGAGGTTTGGACATAGTTGGAGTATGGTCGGGTTGGTTTTGACTTAAAACCCAACCGGGCCCCTGGAATGAAAAATCCAATAACTCTCAGACCGGGCGTCCGATTGACGCGCCGTCTGTCACGTTGAGTTCCCTTTGTCGAGACGGAACTTTGAGATACATAAAATCCTTAAAACGTCTCAGTTGATGTATCGACCCCATTGGCTCATGGAGAGGACCCTCCCGGAAATGAGCATGCTGTGTACGGGAACCCTAGAGCTGGTTGTGACTACGACGACAAAGATGACTGGACTGAAATCCTCCGTGGGTTTGGCAGCGACAACAACTGCACTAAAATCCTCTGTGGGTTCGGCAGCAATGAAGGCTGTACTGAAATCCTTCATGGGTTCGATGGCGATGAGTACAGTTCTTGTATCCTACGTGGGTCTGGCAGTACTACTGTTCTTGTATCCTACGTGGGTCCGACAGTGTTTGACTCTATTCTTGTATCCTACGTGGGTCTGGCAGAGTAGTTGGTCTGTATCCTATGTGTGTCTGGCAGCTGATCTGGTTTATTATCCTACGTGGGTCTCAGCTTAGATGAATCAGTGGATACATCTGATCATCTATATCACCTTACAAATAAGTATACATGTGTGAGGTGAGTCTTGACTTTCAATCATTATCTTTGATATGATTGACTTGATTTCCTATGTGGATTGTGTTGTGCTTTCCTGTGTGGATTGGGTTGTACTATCTTGTGTGGACGTGATCGACCTTGGGCTCGAATGTTGGAGTCGAACTGGAATTGATGACTTAGGTACATGTATGGGCATATAACTAAGTAGTGTGGGAAGTTACTTCATGATTGTATCTTTCCTTTGTGGATTATCCTTTGTGGATTCTGGGAGACCTTCGGGGGTCTCGGGGTCCCTACTGAGTAGCGTATACTCACTCCTGCATGGTCTATGCCCGCACTACGTTGTGTTATATGCAGACGATGGACAGCTCTGATCATGGTTGAGGCTTGTAGAGCAGGTCGGTACCTGGAGGTGGACTAGTGGGCAGGACGTACACAGAGCGGACGACTGGACCTGAGGAGCTGAGGAGGCTATCTGTACCCACCCTTTAGGTGGGACTTCCAGTGGAAGGCTCGACGTTGCTGCTTTACTTTCATTTGTTGTAATTTTTTTTCAGTTGTACTTTACTTTCAGTTTGGGTTTGTATTCTGGACCATTTACTATCCGCACTTACTATTGTACCCAGTTTTACTTATTGTTTACTTCTGTTGGCTTACTCTGTGGTGTTTGTTTACTTTATAATTCAATGTCTTTCCCTTTTTATCGGTATTTACGCCTTTAGTTCTAGTCACCATCCCCTGGCTTATGGAAGGTGGTATTGGGGTAGTCACGGCACGGGTCCCGAGGATGGGTCATGAAAAATTAGTATCAGAGGAGTTCGGTTCTACCGCAGAACTCAGGAATATGATCTTTCTTCTATGTGAAGCAATAGTGTTAAGGTTATTTAGTGTCGTTATCAGTCCTGGGAGTCCAATGTTGGTGCGGCGATCGACGTATCCGTACACCAGGACCCTAAATTCTGATTTCTGACTCAATGCACGAAAACATTGATTGCGTGTATGTTTCAAAAGTTTCCTTTGTGATTACTTTGTGTCAGCTCACCAGGTATACTGTTTGACCGTGGAACACCTGTTTCTTTTCAGGATGGCCCCATGATGGCAGCCAGCAAGGGTTCTGAGCTTTGTGCGAGACGACATCCCACCGAGCGACGAGGCCTCGGTGCAGGGCCCTCTTAAAACAGAGGCACCGGCGGTACCTCTACCCGCCGAGCCACCGATGCCACCAGCCCCAGCCGCTAAGAGTGCACGTCGCCTTAGTGCACTGCATGAGTTCTAGCGTCAGAGACCGCCCAGGTTCTGCGGGGAGACGGACCCTCAGCCAACTGAGGATTGGCTGGAGGTGGTTGTGTGAGTTTTCAGGTTAGTGGGGATACCAGCTGACCTCATGGTGATCCTTGCAGTGAGCCTCCTGCACACGGCAGCAGGCAGATGGTGGAGCTTGATGCTTCAGGTGAACGACGAGGCATCTCTTCTCTGTACGGACATTGAGAGCCTCTTCCGCTCAGAGTTCGTCCCAGCCACCCTCTGTGAGGTGTGCATTCCGGATCTACTACAGCTGCGGAAGGGAAGCATGACAGTCACCCAGTACTCAGCGATATTTACCGATCTCTCGAACTTTTCAACGGACATGGTACGGGACCCATTCTTCTGGGACCGGACCTTCGAGCAGGGACTGAGGCATGAGATTAGGGAATTAATGATCTCCCTCAGCATTCTGACACAGGCAGGAGTACTTGAGAGAGCCCTTCTCATAGAGAGCTTTCTTGCTAAGACTACACCAGTAGTGAGACCTACCGTAGGAAGGCATGTAGCAGAGTCGTCTGCAGCTGGTAGTCGACGGATGTAACAGGGGTCTAGGTGGACCAGACCATCAGGCAGACGACCTCAGGACACTGGCTCAGAGGTGCGGGGCACCCGGCACAGATCCAACCTTCCAAGGAGCAGACAGTGCTATGCATACAGCAGGTAGGGCCACATGGCTCGTGACTTCCTGACCCGCCGTGCAGAGGAGCAGCAGACGGTTGAGGGGCCACCCATACAGAGGCAGAGGGTCGACCGTGGCGGTCCGTAGGGAGTAGGCGGACGAGGCAGAGGAGCTGTCCGAGCAGCGGGTGGTGGGAGATGCTTTGAGGCTTTACCACCACCACCACCATGAGGTCCACCCCGACCACAGGGGAGCTGGCGGTCAGAGACTGGCTCACCTTTAGACAGTAGAGGCATATGACCACGGTGTTCCAGAGATGATTCTAGGTACTATTTGTGTCTACTCCACCCTTATTTCAGTTCTTATAATCATAGGAGTGAGTCATTATTTTATTGCTGCTGCCCTTGTTCGGAGCTCGGAGATTCTGACGGGGCCGTTGGCTCGATCCTTACGGCTAGAGACTCCTACGGGAGCAGAGTCGACGATTACGCACTGGTGACAGCAGTGTGATCTTACTCTATGAGGTGACAGCTTCGGCTGGGACCTTCTTGTAGCGGCGTCGAGGTCTTATGACGTCATCTTGGGCATGGATTGGTTATCTACAGTTCATGCACAGATTGACTGTATTAGGTGCAAGATGCGATTTGTTCGCACCAATGGGAGCAGGTTCACTTTCACTGGCGAGAAGGGATCCTTAACAGAATAGGATGGACTCACACAAAGGAGAGGACAGTCGATCACTCATCAGTTGGCTAGCCTCATCCTAGGAGCAGTTGAAGTGCGGAGTCTGAGTTTTCCTGTAGTGGTGGATCAGTATGCGGACGTTTTTCCTGACGATGTTCCAGGACAACCTCCTCGTAGAGAGGTAGACTTCTATGTTGACCTGTACCCTGGGATAGCCCCGATATCCACTCCAGCATATCGGATGGCCCCTGCTGAGCTTTGAGAGCTATGGGTACATTTGGAGGACTTGCAGGGAAAGGGATTCATCTGACCCAGTGTTTCACCCTGGGCTTCCCCGATTTTGTTCGCCAAGAAGGCGGACGGGAGCTTGAGACTGTGTGTCAACTATTGTCGCCTGAACCAGGTGACCGTGAGGAACAAGTATCCGCTACCAAGGATTGACGACCTCTTCAATCAGCACAAGGGAGCACGGTGGTTCTCAAAGATAGACCTCAGGTCAGGCTGTCATCATCTCAGAGTTTGGGACGAGGACGTGGAGAAGACGGCCTTCAGATTTCAGTATGGCCACTATGAGTTCTTGGTTATGCCATTCGACATAACGAATTCTACAGCAGTGTTCATGAGTCTCATGAACAGGATATTTTAGCCATTGCTCGATCAATTTGTCGTGGTCTTCATCGACGACATATTGATATACTCGACCACTGAGGAGGATAACGCCTACCACTTGCGGGTTGTACTAGACACACTCCGAGAGCACCGGCATTATGGAAATCTCTCAAAGTGTCAGTTCTGGTTACGTGAGTTCAAATTCTTAGGACACGTCATCTCTGAGGTGGGAGTTGTGGTGGATCCTGCGAAGATCGAGGCAGTGCTATCTTGGGAGCCACCCAGGAGCATGACAGAGGTGTGGAGTTTCTTGGTTCTAGCTGGATACTATCGGAGGTTTGTGCCAAACTTATCCAGAGTTGTGGAACCACTTTCAGCTTTGACGAAGAAGGGGAAACCCTTCGTGTGGTCAGATAGATGTCAGCAGAGCTTCCAGGAGCTGAGACAGAGGTTGACCAGGGCACCTATCTTGAAGCTACCGGAGGAGGGAGTAGGGTACGTAGTCTACTGCGATGCATCAGGGACCGGGCTCGGATGTGTCCTGATATAGGAGTAGGCCTTGATCTCCTATGGATCACATCAGTTGAGGCAGCATGATCAGAACTACTCTACCCATGACCTGGAGTTAGCAGTAGTTGTCTTCGCTCTGAAGATGTGGCGACACTATCTGATGGGCAAGCGCTTTACATTCTACTCGGACCACTAGAGTCTGAGGTACATCTTCTCGCAGAAGGACCTGAACCTGAGATAGCGGTGATGGCTCGAGTTGCTCCAGGACTATGAATTTGAAATAGTCTATACTCTTGGAAAGGGGAACGTAGTAGCCGATGTTCTCAGCAGGAGGACGGGCATTCAGCTACTTGGAGAGGCAACGGAGCAGCTAGCTGTTTTGTAGATATCCTTCGTGGATAGAGATGGAGCAGCCTTTCTTCAGTCACTCATAGTCACTCCTCCACTTCTACAGTGGGTCAGAGAGGCACAGCATGGAGACATTGACTGTGATACACGGTGTGCACATATATCCTCAGGACAAGCACCTGATGGATTCTTTGTGGGAGGATAGCATGTTGTCCTTTTCAGAGGACGTACCATGGTACCAGTTGCTTTACGGGAGGCGGTGCTGAGGGAGTTTCACACTTCCCCTTTAGCGGTACATTAAGGAGTGGTGAATATGTACCAGGATCTCAGACGATAGCACTAGTGGCCGGGTATGAAGAAGGTTGTAGGAGAGTTCATTTATCGATGCCTTACCTGCCAACAGGTGAAGGCGGAGCACCAGGTACTAGCAGGCTTGGTAAATCCCTTAGAGGTACCGGAGTAGAAGTGGGATGGGATATCTATGTATTTCATGGCTGGACTTCCACGTACTTCCAGAGGTCACGACTCCATTTGGGTGATTGTTGACTGACTCACCAAGTCGGCCCACTTCTTACCCATCAGAGAGCAGGGCTCAGTAGAGAGCTTGGGACGTATCTACGTTCAGGAGATTGTACGGCTTCATGGTGTGGCATCATCTATCTTATCCGATCGAGATTA
The DNA here is from genome assembly GCA_963277665.1 of Viscum album. Lineage (NCBI taxonomy): Eukaryota > Viridiplantae > Streptophyta > Magnoliopsida > Santalales > Viscaceae > Viscum > Viscum album. The sequence continues at coordinate 604,810,134 of OY728129.1, read as the reverse complement.
TTTCTTTACTTCTCGGCTTTGGAAGGGGTTACAGGAGGCATTTGGGATGCAACTACGTCTGAGCACCGCCTTTCACCCTCAGACAGATGGTCAGACGGAGAGAACCATTCAGACTCTTGAGGACATGCTCCGTGCATGTTTCCTCGACCTTGGTCACAGCTGGGAGGACCACCTGCCCTTGGTGGAGTTCGCGTACAACAACAACTACCACTCCACCATTGGGATGGTACCATACGAGGCATTGTACAGCCAACCTTACATATCACCTATGTGCTGGACAGACCCTAGGGAGTCAGCACTTGTGGGACCAGAGATGGTCCAGGCCACGACAGAGAAGGTCCAAGTCATCAAGGAGCAGATGAGGGCAGCTCAGAGCCAGCAGAATTCTTATGCTGACAGGAGGTGGAGACCACTAGAGTTTGATGATGGCGACCACGTCTTCTTACGGGTCTCACCACGACGTGGATTACGAAGATTTGGATGAGGAGGCAAGTTGTCTCAGTGCTTCATCGGACCATTTCAGGTACTCACCATGATAGGTGAGGGGGCTTATCACCTGGCTCTACCACCTCAGTTGCACCGGGTGCACGAAGTCTTCTACATATCTCAGCTGAGGAGATAAGTGCACGACCAGACCCATATCATCGACCATGGGGAGCTGGACATTGATGATGGGGAAACTTTTGCAGAGGTCCCGGTGGAGATCGAGGATCGACAGGAGTAGGTCCTAGGTGGGCGATCGATTCCTTTAGTGTGCATCAGATGGCAGTACGGGAACCTCTAGGAGAGCACTTGGGAGAGGGAGGCTCAGATGTGTGCACAGTACCCTCATTTGTTCCCCTAGTTTATGATGTATCTTTACGGGGACGTAAATCCCTGAGGTGGGAGTAATTTAATGACCCGTAAAATTCAAGGGAAATTTTTTCTTAATTTTCTTTGGGATTTTACAAGAACTAGGTTTTTTACGGCACCAGATTCCGAGGCCTGGTGTGCCCGAAATCAATTTTCGAAGTTTAGCTCGGGTATGTTCAGTGAACGAACGAGCGGGTTTTCCTAACATTTGAAACAGTGCTCGAAATCGAAATCTGAGGGCACCAATGAAACCACAGCGCCGGTAATTAATTAGGAACACCTTTTCTGGAGTTTCGTTTTCTTGGGTGTGGTTATTTAAAAAAAAGGGTTAACTAATGAATAAAATAAAAGTTATGCAACAATTATTATTTTTATGTTCTAAGTAGTTTAAACCTACTTATGGATGTTGAGGTGGGACCCACTATATCCTAACCCCTCTTGATAGGATATTAGTGAGGTGGGCCCCACATGAACCCCACCTTTTCAACTTCCTCAAACCCCCATTATTTTGTAACACACCCGCACCCCCTTATTAAATGCCAAGTCAATTCTCACATTAATTGGACTTTTTAAGACTCTTCAATTAATTCAATTAATTGAATGAATTCTTTTGAATTTCAAATGGAATGTTGTCTTGTGTGAGTTAATTAAATAAGACAAAGTCTTATTTCATTAGGGGTTGCTTCGTTGTGTTGAGAGGGAGAGTTCCACAAAGAACTTCATCTTCCTCCTTGAATAACGCGAAGAACACACCTTCACCGACGAAGAAAGCTAATTTCTTGGAGATCGATGACGCGATGTCGTATACCGCGACACCGACAATCCTCTTCACCGTGATGTCATGTACCGCATCATTGATGATGCTTACAGAGCCTCCTTCCGCGACGCCGCCTTCCGCGACGTCTTATTTCTACGACGAACCTCGTTCGACGACTTCATCGAGGTAGGGGTTAATTTTTGTTCGTGTTTTCTTTGCCGTTCATCGACTTTTATATTGGGCCGCATGTTATCTTAATAACGAGAGGAGGCCGGACCGCACGAACACAGTCGACCCTCCTCCCCCTTTGATGTTGTACTTATTGCGGCATGAGCAAAGGCAGCACGGTGCAACGGCACCGCGTGGAAGCAAGTGGAACGAGCGAAGATGCGCGGCTCCGTCGCGCCGCGCCGTTGAGGCCGAACGAAGCCGCGATGCCGTCGCGCCATGCCGGAGAACCATGAAGAAGCCGCGGTTGGAGCGAGTCCGCAGAGGAGGGGCGCGACACCATCGCGCCACACCGGTCAGACAAGGCCGCGGCCTATGGACGCGGTGGTGCGGGGAGCAGCGGCCGGAACCGCCGACCACCGGTGCAAGGAGGGCGGGACCCGCGAGGGGTCCCACGGTGACACACCGGCCGGATTGGCCGACCGGTTTCCGAGAAAGCCGATGGTCGTAACCCCCGGCTGGAAAATGGTGGGGCCCCTTATGGGGGCTGTTTCTCAATCAGGGGGGTAGCGCCCCCCCCCCCCCCTTCTGCGACAACTCGGCCGAGCCGAGCTGGCTGGCCACACGGGTCGCGCCTGCGGTAGGCCAACCGGCCGCCCAGGCCAGGACAGGCCACGCCGGCCGGGCCGGGCCACACCCTAATGGGCCAGACCCGGACCCGGTTCGGGTCCCCCTAGTTCGGGCTGACCTAGGGGGTCTTGGGCCGGGTCAGTCCAGGCCCAAAACCCCCTTTTTCGGATAGTTTTGTTCAAACGCCTGTATCATGGGCTACAAACCTCCGATCGACGCACCATCAGTTGCGATGCGATCCTTGGATCGAGATAGTAGTTTCGGTATATTACACTCAAGGTTTTGGAGAACTTTGGGTATGGCCGGGTTGGTTCGAACACGAAACCAATCGGGCCCTCAGAGCGAAAATGCTTATAACTTGAGCTCCGGACATTCGATTGAAGTGTCATTGACTTTGTTGGATTTCTCTTAGTGAGACGAACCTTTTGACTTACACTGCTCGAATTTTGGACACAGTTGGAGTACGTTCGGGTTGGTTTTGACTTAAAAACCAATCGGGCCCCTGGAACGAAAAAGCCAATAACTCTCAGATCGGGCGTCCGATTGACGCGCCGTCTGTCGCGTTGAGTTCTCTTTGTCGAGACAGAACTTTGGGATACATCAACTCCGGACTACGTGTCAGTTGATGTATCGACCCCATTGGCTCGTGGAGCAGACACTCTCGGAAACGAGCATGATGTCTGCGGGAACCCTAGAGCTGGCTGCGACTGCGACGACGAAGACGACTGCACTGAAATCACCCATGGGTTCGGCAGTGACGACGAATGCACTGAAATCCTTCGTGGGTTCGACAGCAATGAATACCGTACTGAAATCCTTTGTGGGTTCGACGGCAATGATTATTGTTCTTGTATCCTACGTGGGTCCGGCAGTACTACTGTTCTTGTATCCTACGTGGGTCCGGCAATGTTTGACATTATTCTTGTATCCTACGTGGGTCTGGCAGAGTAGCTGGTTTGTATCCTATGTGGGTCCGACAGCTGAGCTGGTTTAGTATCCTATGTGGGTCCCAGCTTAGATGAATCAGTGGCTACATCTGATCATCTTTATCACCTTACGAAGAAAAATACCTATGTGAGTTGAGTCTTGACTTTCAATCATTATCTTCGATATGATTGACTTGCTTTCCTATGTGGATTGTGTTGTTCTTTCCTGTGTGGATTGGGTTGTACTATCCTGTGTGGACGTGATCGAACTTGGGCTCGGATGTTGGATCCGAACTAGAATTGATGACTTAGGTATATATATGGGCATATACCTAAGTAGTGTTGGATGTTACTTCGTGATTGTATCTTTCCTTTGTGGATTATCCTTTTTGGATTCTGGGAGTCCTTCGGGGGTCTTGGGGTCACTTCTGAGTAGCTTATACTCACCCCTGCATGGGTTATGCCCACACTATGTTGTGTTGGATGCAGACGATGGACAACGTTGATCATGGTTGAGGCTTGTGGAGGAGGTCGGTACATGGAGGTGGACCACTGGGCGGGACGTACATGGAGCGGACGGCTGGACCTGAGGAGATGAGGAGGCTATCTGTACCCACCCTTCAGGTGATACTTCCAGTGGACGGCTCGATGTTGCTGCTTTAATTTCAGTTATTGTACTTTTTCCCCAGTTGTACATTACTTTCAGTTTGGGTTTGTATTCTGGCTCATTTACTTTCCGCACTTACTATTGTACCCAGTTTTACTTAGTGTTTACTTCAACTAGCTTACTTTGTGGTGTTTGTTTACTTTATATGGCAATGCATTTCCCTTTTTATCAGGATTTACGCATTTGGTGCTAGTCTCCAGCCCCTGACCTATGGAAGGCGGGCTTGGGGTAGTCATGGCATGGGTCCCGAGGATGGGTCATGACATGCAATATATATTTCAGGGCACACCTGTCACATTTATTTCATTCTCATAATTAAGTGTGTCATATTGATCATATATCATGTATTCATTCATCAATAGTTTTTAATCCACTATCAATTATTGTGTAATAAATACATATAATTACAAATTAAAATAATTACAATTATATAAAGATGAACTATAACGCCTCGACCCCAGTTACCCAGAGTCGGTGAATTATTGCGTAACATTGGCATGATCACAAAAGATCAAGTCTCGAAAGACCGATTAGTTTAGTAGCCTTGGAAACACTAGATACATTCATAAGTCTTACATTACATCATAAAGTAAAACAAAACTACAACAACATATTGTCTTCATATCCCCTCATACTATCCCTGCAGGTCATTCATAATATAATTCTTCACATCCTAGAAAAATTAAAACATTGGAAGGGGTGAGCTCAGATGCTCAGTAAGGATAACAATATAGTGTAAGATTTCATAAATAAACATAAACATTTTATGCAATGTATTACTAAAACAAAATCCTTTTAAACTTTAACTTCAGCATAATATGGAAAAAATAAAATTAAATAATGTCATTTACTTATTCACATGGATATTATACAAGTCGAATAATCACATGCAATATCAATAACCACTTTCATAATGATGGAATGCATAATGTCAGACTATCATAACCACGTAGCCAAGGCCTCATGCCAAGACTACAAATAAGATTTTGTCAAGGCCTCGTGCCAAGACACTAGTTTGTCTCATGAGACCTACCGATGCATCGAGGAGCTATAGCGGGCTCCACCCGTCACTTATTATGTCCAATGCATTCCTCATATGAACAGGTTTAAACATATCATAAACTATAACATAATCGTATCACACAAAACCTGCATAAAGGAAACATAACATTTTCACATTTCAATCACAAGATATCAATACAACATATTGATATAATAAAAACATTATCAAAACCATTTTCAGTACCAAAATAAAAGAAAATTAAAACTTGGTATTTATTTTTCATTGAGAAAAAGGTTATGGCTTGTAGAGGAAGCCAAAACTCAAATAATGGTCATGGCGGCAGAGAAGTCATTTTCACCGCATACGTACGACAAAAAAATTTTCCTTTTTGTCGTTTAGTAAAACGCTTCGTATAAAAAAGATTCCTTTTGAATAAACGTAAAAGTCAAAGGGGTTTATACAATGTATAAAAGAAAGTCTTGTATTCAAACAAAATATGCCTAAATAAAAGAATATTGAGACGAAGTCCCTTACATAGATAATTTTTTTAATAAAATATATCTATTATGTGTATCCACTATAAGTACACATAAATAAAGTACAAATATAATATAGGACATAATAATATCATGAAATAATTTAAAAGTAGGAGATTAACCCAATGAATGGAAATTGGGTTAAGAATTTCCCTTGCAAAGATCATTTTTTAAATAAAATAGATCTATTATGTGTATTCACTATAAGTACTCATAATGAAAGTAAAAATACAAGATAGAATATAATAATATCATGACATAATTTGAAAGTAGGAGATTAACCCAAAGAACGGGAATTGGGTTAATAAGTTCCCCTAAAAAGATCATTTTTTAAATAAAATAGATCTATTATGTGTATTCACTATAATTACACATAAAGAAAGTAAAAATACAAGATATAATATAATAATATCAAGACATAATTTGAAAGTAGTAGATTAACCCAAAGAACGGAAATTGGGTTAAGAAGTTCCCCTACCTCGTGTCCGACTTGATTCGACCGTTCTTTAACCTCCTGAATAATATACTAGAGTTAATTTATAATTTCTTAAGAACCTTTTTCAAGTTTATTATTCCTTTTATATCAGTTATTACCATGTTATGAACATTATGTAATTATTTATGTTAATAACGGTCGTTTTGTCGATCTTTGATACTTGAGTCAAAAATAAACTTCTTATAATTACAAGTTGTTCATGTGGTAAAATATCCATTATATCCAAAATTATATTCATGATGTAGATATCATATATATCATATATATCCAGTATATACATTCATTCATAATATTATGTAACATTTAGAGGTAATAAATGAAATGCACCGTTCATGGATACGGTAAGCCATAAGTACACATGAACACTACTTTCATTTCAATTTAGTATTTAATGGAATGAAATAATAATGATATAAAGGTGTATTATAATTCCAGTATAATATAATATATAATATCATTTACTCCATCCCTTATACGTCCCATATATGGCATTAACGATTCAAATCACATTGAGGGGGTGGTAGTCCGCACTTCCTAAAATGAAATTATCGTGTTTACCCATAATGGAAATCATAAAGGTATGCCATAAATGAGAAATAAATAATCATAAGGAAAACATAAACATAATATATATATCATATATGAAAATAGTGTCATCATAATGGCCACCATGAGAGGTTTTAAAAGAAGATTGAACAATCATCGTTTCGTGAGGCAGTAATTCGCCACCCACAAAAACAGTATGTTCTTTAACCATTAGAAAAAGGTGTGTGTAAGTGTAAATCAAATACTTCTCATAAAAATATCCTATTATATTTTAGATACTTGTGTTGTTAAAAAATAAATGAATAAAAATAGTTTAAGGGGTTGGAGAAGAAAAATAAAACAAAAGAACATAAGAGAAGACATTACCTTAAAATCGGGTAACTCTTTTGGATTTGAGCCAAAGGCTTCCTTGGGAAGCCTTATGCCCAAAGTGAGGCTTCTAGGAGTAATATAGGGAAGTTGAGAGAGTATTTGGGTAGATTTTGGCCGATTCAAATGGCTTTGATGGTGTGAATAAGGTGGTAGAGGTGGGGGCCTTTTATAAGAGGAGAGGATGGGCACTCTTGGAAAGTCAAGAAATGTTACATTATTATGAAATGATTTTCGAATTTTAAAGATCCCACAATGATATATTTTGAGGATAATGTAATAAGGGTTCTAAATATACTCATCCAATAGGTTTTTGACAAGTTTAAGTATTAGATTTTACATTATCCTTCCATTTTATTAAAATTGTTTATTAATGAGGTAATCACTGGATCATCATGGTGTCATAAAATATTTAATTTATTTAATGTCTAAAAATTATAAAAAAATTACCATGATGTATGAAATCTTTTTATCTTTCCAATGAATATTTATAGTCAAAAATTTAACTTATATAACCCCATGTAATAATTATTTTTTTAAAACAACACATGTTTGTGATAATTTTATTTTTACTTTAAATAAAAAGTTATTAATGTCATTTTCTTACCCAAGTGGCTCCATGGGGTCCCCAAGTTGACCCATGGATTTTCTTGGTCGGACATGACTCATCCAATAAGGGTAGGACAAGTTTCAAGATATTTTCATATTTTTATAATATCATTTTTACCTTAAATTTCACTAATTACCTTTAATCGCGATTAATAAAACTTAAAAGTTACTATTCACCAAAAATTATTTTAATCCCATTGAACCACATTTTACTTCCTAATGACAGTGATGTATGTCAGATTTTTGAAATTCAATTCACAGAAACGGTAAATTTTCATTTAAACGAAAAATCTATTTTTTAACTACCACTTAGTGGTTTCACTATTCATCAAAAATTGAAGTTTTTCAGAAAAATACCAAAAATTCACCCTAATATATATTTGATATTTCTAATTTAAAAGTGATTACTATTTTACAAAATTCAAAACATGTAAGTTGAATTAATTAATTTAATAATTAATTCTCGCTGTCATAACAAATAGCATGTTTTTAAGAAACAATATATATCAAAAGATTGACAATTGTTTATGTCCAATTTCAAAGTGAAATCAATTCAAATGAACACCATTGTATAAAATGGTAAAAATATATTCTAATGATACTTTAAAAACACTAAATAGTATAATTTATCACTATAAATTATTTTGATTAAAAAATTTGTTTTTTAGTATTTTTTCTATTCATAGAAAATTGGAAGTTCTCAGAAAATTACAATAAATTCAACTTAGGATAATTTCGATATTACGAATCCAAAAATGAAGTCCATTTTGAAGTATAAAATTTATATAATTTCAAAAATTAGGTATTACTATTCATAACGTCTAGTTTGATTGGTTGTGGTGTGTTAGAATCTCGAAGTTGTATACAATGCAAGCTATTGCATTATTGAAAGAGAAGTGTATCTTGAAAGCTTGGGGTGTCACATTCTCCCCTCCTCCAATAAATTACGACCTCGCAATTTGAAATTTTTCTTTGAAAATAAAGGTTGAAAATAGAAAATACCTTTGTGGAAAACCCACATCGGAAATAGGGTTAATAAAAATATAACTTTAAAAGAAAGAAAGAGAAGTACAAATGTCACCCGAGATAGCCCATACTAGGATTCTATGAAAATATGGATATGGAGGAAAAACAACCCATCAAGGTCTGATGGAGAGTTGTAGAAAATGGGATTAGGAGAAAGTTAACTACAAAAAAATCACAAACTTGTGATTGGTTAAATGATCATTGATTCCCCAGTAGGAAAAGTTAACCGTCAACGTTTTTGTTTTAAGTTACCTTTTACAAAGTTGAGGAATTTATTTAGGAGATTTACTAAGAACATAAGGAAATATACATACTTGTCATGTAGACTTTCATTCTTTAATAAATTTTTACCACAAACCCATCTTTCACTCAAAAAGATAATAGAACTCAAAAATATTATATTTATCCGAATCGTAAAAGGTTCCAAATATTAACACATACCATTAGAAAAACTATTTTGTAATAATCAGGGACTTCTTGTAGGCTAGTGGTAGGTAATAAAGGCCTATCGCACATTGGTTGTGGGTTCGATTCCTACAGCTTTGTCTGAAGCGACGGGTTATCCCCCAACCTGCAGGTTGTCCTTTTCCTAAAACTATAGTATTATAATATTCCAAAAATAATCTTCATAAATTTTTTAACCTTAAACAATACTATCCAAAGTTCAACTTAATCCATTCCAACCTTTATAGTTATCCAAAATACCTCTGTCCAGACTTTCTCTAAAAGGTCTCTAAATTCCAAAATCAATTGTATCATCAGATTCCGCAAACAAAGTAATGTTTCTCTTATTGTCACATACAAAAATATGATTACCTTAATCATATTAAAACCTTAATTAAAACAACAAGTACTGCAGTACAATCCTTATATATATCAAATTATTCTTATAACCATAATATAATCTTTGAGTCCAAAAGCACCAATACATTAATTATTCCACTTCAACTGTAGTAACAGCATAAGATTTTCCTTGATCCCTTGGCCTTTTCTGGGGTAATTTTTCCTGACACTTAGAACATTTATTTGCATAATTCCCCATTTCCCTACAATTGTAGCATTCAACATTGATAGCCTCTTTCTTTCCCTTGTAATCATGAGCCTGGTGACCTTTTTCTCCACATTTATAACAAACTCTCATTCCTTTTAGGCAAGTATCGGAGTGATTATTCCCACAATTATCACATAATGGAAAATCCTTCTTTCCCTTTTTCCCTTTATCTATCTCTTGTTCCACCGTTCTTTTCTTCTCTTGCTTTACTTTGTTGTCATTAGACTTAGAGAATCCTTTTTCTGTCTTGATAGCACATGAGACAATATCTTCATACGATGAGAAGTATTGTGATACTAAAGCTCGATGGAGAAATGGTTTTAACCCATCAAAGAAACGATCAATCTTACTTCTTGGGTTACGTATATAATCTACAGCATGCCACACTAACCTTGTAAAGTTAGCCTCATACTTTGCGATATTCTCATCCTCCTTTTGTCTCAGACACAGAAATTGTCTTTCCATATCTGCTTGATGGTCACGAGGAAAGTATTTTTCTAAGAAAAGCTATTTGAACTCTCTCTATTCCATATTAGATACTTTTTCATCTTCTTTCGTGTTTTGAATCAATGACCACCATTGATCTGCATATCCAGTGAGGCGGTAAACTGGCATGATAACTTTTTCCCTTCATTACTCCCTAAGGCATGGAATATTTTCTCTAGGGAACTTATCCATTGCTCATCTACTAATGGATTTGTACTCCCATTGAATGTTGGGGGTTTCTGCCTCATGAAGCGATCTAACATTGATCCTCCAAGTTGTGGATCAGGGTGCTCCATACGAGTAAGGTTACTATTCATAACCTGGGTGAGTTGTCCCAGTATAGTGATAAGTTGATCAACACAAGTTGTATCTCCAGCTCCACAATAATTATCTTGAGCAAGAGGGAAATCCCTACATGGAGTGCGTGCATTGATACAGTTTTTATTCCTCCAACTAGGCGCCATTTCTAAACAATGTAATAAACTAGATTAGTTTATGAATCAAAATACATAATTCCATACTTGTAAAACACTTAACATAAATTGAAATATAATCATAAAAATGTTTTCTTTGAGGAATTATATACTCATAAACCCTGCATAATGGTTTGTAAAGAAAATGAGAATTATCCTAAGCATATCCCCTGGGAGTGTTGTAACCAAGAGTGCAGCAAGGCCCGTTGTCGTGCACCAGTTCCCGTTCGAGTCTAGCTCAAAGCGGTGTTTTTGGGTTTTACCCCTAGGTACATCTATGCCAGAGCCTCCTCTACCTACTCGTATCCAGACAGAGATTTATTTCTCAGAAAACTCACAAAATCTCTATAATACCAAAATTCTAAGAAGTTCTTCTATACTAATCCTCAAAGTCTATCTTTGGGCTATGTGTTCTAACCATATTTTATCTAAATCTAGGTTTCAAGGTTAGTACTAAACTACCTCTGATACCAACTGTAACACCCCGACCCCAGTTACCCAGAGTCGGTGCACTATTGCATAACATTGGCATGATCACAAAAGATCGTGTCTCGAAAGACCGATTAGTTTAGTAGCCTTGGAAACACTAGATACATTTATAAGTCTTACATTACATCATAAAGTAAAACAAAACTATAACAACATCTTGTCTTCATATCCCTTAATAATATCCCTATAGGTCATTCATAATATACTTCTTCACATCCTTGAAAAATTAAAACATTAGAAGGGGTGAGCTCAGATGCTCAGTAAGGATAACAATATAGAAGAAGCTTTCATAAATAAACATAAACATTTAAGGCAATGTATTACTAAAACAATAGCCTCTTAAACTTGAACTTCAGCATAATATGGAAAAAAGAAAATAAAATAATTACATTTACTTATTCACATGGATATTCTACTAGTTGAATAATCACATGCAATATCAATAACCACTTTTATAATGATGGAATGCATAATTCCAGACTATCATAACCACGTAGCCAAGGCCTCGTGCCAAGACTAAAAATAATATTTTGTCAAGGTCTCGTGTCAAGACACTATTTTGTCTCATGAGACCTACCGATGCATCGAGGAGCTATAGCGGGCTCCACCCGTCACTTATTAAGTCCAATGCATTCCTCATATGAACAGGTTTAAACATATCATAAACTATAACATAATCGTATCACATAAAACATGCATAAAGGAAACATAACATTTCCACATTTCAATCACAAGATATCAATACAACATATTGATATAATAAAAACATAATGAACACCATTTTCAATACCAAAATAAAAGAAAATTAAAACTTGGTATTTATTTTTCATTGATAAAAAGGTTATGGCTTGTAGAGGAAGCCGAAAATAAAATAATGGTCATGGCGGCAGAGAAGTCGTTGTCACTGCATACGTACAACAAAAAAACTTTCCCTTTTTTCATTTAGTAAAACGCTTCGTATAAAAAAGATTCCTTCTGAATAAACATAAAAGTCAAAGGGATTTATACAAAGTATAAAAGAAAGTCTTGTATTCAAACAAAATATGCCTCAATGAAAGAAGATTGAGACAAAGTCCCTTAAAAATATCATTTTTTTAATAAAATATATCTATTATGTGTATCCACTATAAGTACACATAAATAAAGTACAAATACATGATAGGACATAATAATATCATGACATAATTTGGAAGTAGGAGATTAACCCAGAGAATGGAAATTGGGTTATGAAGTTCCCTTACAAAGATCATTTTTTAAATAAAATAGATCTATTATGTGTATTCACTATAATTACACATAAAGAAAGTAAAAATACAAGATATAATATAATAATATCATGACATAATTTGAAAGTAGGAGATTAACCCAAAGAACAGAAATTGGGTTAAGAAGTTCCCTTACAAAGATCATTTTTTAAATAAAATAGATCTATTATGTGTATTCACTATAAGTACACATAAAGAAAGTAAAAATAAAAGATAGAATATAATAATATCAAGACATAATTTGAAAGTAGGAGATTAACCCAAAGAACGGAAATTGGGTCAAGAAGTTCCCTTACCCCGTGTCCGACTTGACTCGACCGTTCTTTAACCTACTAAATAATAAACTAGAGTTAATTTATAATTTCTCAAGAACCTTTTTTAAGTTTATTATTCCTTTTATATCACTTATTACCATGTTATGAACATTATGTAATTATTTATGTTAATAACGGTCATTTTTTCGATCTTTGGTACTTAAGTCAAAAATAAACTTCTTATAATTACAAGTTGTTCATGTGGTAAAATATCTATTATATAAAGAATTATATTAATGATGTAGATATCATATATATAATATATATTCAGTATATACATTCATTCATAATATTACGTAACATTTAGAGGTAAGAAATTAAATGAACCGTTCATGGAGACGGTAAGTCATACGTACGCATGAACGCTACTTTCATTTCTATTTCGTATTTAATGGAATGATATAATAATGATATAAAGGTGTATTATAATTCCATTATAATATCATATATAATATTATTTACTCCATCCTTTATATGTCCCATATATGGCATTAACGATTCAACTCACTTTAAGGGGGCGGTAGTCCGCACTTCCTAAAATGAAATTATTGCGTTTACCCATAATGGAAATCATAAAGGTATGCCATAAATGAAAAAAACAGAAGCATAAGGAAAAAATGAACATAATATATATATCATATATGAAAATATTGTCATCATAATGGCCACCATGAGAGGTGTTAAAAGAATATTGAACAATCATCGTTTCGTGAGGCAGTAATTCGCTACCCACAGAAACAGTATGTTCTTTAACCATTAGATGAAGGTGTGTGTAAGTGTAAATCAAATCCTTATCATAAAAACATCCTAGTATATTTAATATACTGGGGTTGTTACAAAATAAAGGAATAAAAAGAGTTTAAGGGGTTGGAGAAGCAAAATAAAACAAAAGAACATAAGAGAAGACATAAACTTAAAATCGGGCTACTCTTTTTGATTTGAGCCAAAGGCTTTCTTGGGAAAACTTATGCCCAAAGTGAGGCTTCTAGAAGTAAGAGAGGTAAGTTTAGAGAGTATTTGGGCAGAGTTTGGCTGATCTAAATGGCTTTTATGGTGTGAATAAGGTGGTAGAGGTGGGGGCCTTTTATAAGAGGAGAGGAGGGGCACTCTTGGAAAGTCAAGAAATGTTACATTATTATGAAATGATTTTCGAATTTTAAAGGTCCCACAATGATATATTTAGAGGATAATGTGATAAGGGTTCTAAATATACTCATACAATAGGTTTTTGACAAGTGTAAGTATTAGATTTTACATTATCCTTCTATTTTATTAAAATCGTTAATTAATGAGGTAATCACTGCATCATCATGGTGCCATAAAATATTTTATTTATTTAATGTCTAAAAATTAAAAAAAAAATTACCATTATGTAGGGAATATTTTTATCTTTCCAAATAATATTTATGGTAAAAAAGTTAACTTATATAACCTCACGTAATAATTGTTTTAGTAAAACAACACATGTTTGTGATAATTTTATTTTTACTTTAAATAATAAGTTATTAATGTCATTTTCTTAACCAAGTGGCTCCATGGGGTCCCCAAGTTGACCCATGTATTGTCTTGGTCGGCCATGAATCATCCAATAAGGGTAGGACAAGTGTCAAGATATTTTCATATTTTTATAATATCATTTTTACCTTAAATTTCACTAATTACCTTTAATCGCGATTAATAAAACTTAAAAGTTACTATTCACCAAAAATTATTTTAATCCCATTGAACCACATTTTACTTACTAATGACAATGATTTATGTCGGATTTTTTAAATTCAATTCACAAAAGCGGTAAAGTTTCATTTAAACAAAAAATCAGTTTTTTAACTACCACTTAGTGGTTTCACTATTCATCAAAAATTGAAGTTTTTCAGAAAAATACCAAAAATTCACCCTAAGATATATTTGATATTCCTAAAAAAATGTTTCCTATTTTAAAAAATTAAAAACATATAAGTTTAATTAATTAATTTAATAATTAATTCCCGTTGTCACAACAAATAGCGTGTTTTTAAGAAACAATATATATCAAAAGATTGACAATTGTTTATGTCCAATTTCAAAGTGAAATTAATTATAATGAACACCATTGGATAAAATGGTAAAAATATATTCTAACTATACTTTAAAACCCCTCAATATTATAATTTATCACTATACATTATTTTTATTAAAAAATTTGTTTTTGAGTATTTTTTCTATTCATAGAAAATTGGAAGTTCTTAGAAAATTACAAAAAATTAAACTTAGGATAATTTCAATATTAAAAATCCAAAAATGAAGTCCATTTAGAAGTATAAAATTTATATAATTTCAAAAAGTAGGTATTACTATTCATAACGGCTAGTTTGATTGGTTGTGGTGTGTTAGAATCTGGATGTTGCGTACAATGCAAGCTATTGCATTATTGAAAGAGAAGCATATCGTGAAAGCTTGGGGTGTCACATGAACACTAATAATACGAAATGGATATGGTATTCACTATAAAATTGTTTTTTCATGGGAAATCGTGGTAAAATTTCCGTAGCATAACAATGTCCCATAGAAATTCATAAAATGGGTTTATGAGAGGGAAAGTGGTGTCTCGTATTTTTTTAATAAAATGGGATGTAATTAGTGAATGTAAATACATATCCCATCATTAAGAATCAGAAATATAATGGTTATGATAATAAAAAAACATGAATAAAGAGTAGAAATAAAGGAACCCTTATGAGGAGATTGTGACTCCACAATTCTTGGTGGGATTTTTTAGATATTGGGGTCACCTTGAATGTAAAATAGATATGGGATGTAAGAGTAAGGATGTGATCCAAGGATTTTGAGTGAAGAGAGGTGGGATCTCAGGTCAGTTTATATAAGAAATGTGTAGGTAATTCTTCATTTTTTCTTAAACATAAGTTTTGGACTATATATAATGAAATATCAAAACTAAAAACCTTACCTTGGTTTTTTCCAAGGGTTTTATATAAAATTAATTTTATTTGTTATACTACTTTTGGATAATTATGATATCATAATACACACCGTATATTTACATATTATTTAATTTCTTCCAAATATTTTATCATCTCTTAAAATTATGAAGATTACACTGTTGGATAATTTTGATGATCTGATTCCATAACAAAATTCATTCTATAAAAATAATTTTCTAAGTATATGAAAATTAAATTTTAAAATATAATTTGCATTTTTTGAGAAATGATGGGTTTTTGACAATAACACTTCTTGAAACCATATAAAAATTATATTTGGCATCATAAAAATTATATAATCATTTATATTTTATAAAAATTAGTTAATAAAAATATCTTCATAAATATTATTTAATTTAAAAAAATTATTATTTCATCAAAAGAAATGTATAAATTTAATTATCATAGTATTTAAAAATTAATTTTTTATTTTATCATTTAATGTTTATGAAACCAATTTGTTAATCATGCATAATGTAAACTGAATAGTGGAAAAAAGATAATAATTGTTTCAATGTAAAAGAAATATAAAAACTTTTATATTATTTGGGAATATTTTTTATAGTCTTTTTAAAATTACGTGTATCCTTAATTAGCCTATTTTTCTTTTATGGTGGCAATTAATATTTATTATAGTTATTAATAATATTTTACAAAATTAAGTTAACCTAAAAACCTAATATTTAATAAGATGATTCATTATATAGAATCCATTTTTTCAAAATCAATTCATATATGTGAAATAATTTAATATAATATAAAATTGACAAGTATGATGGATATAGGTTTTTCTAAAATTATACATTTTTAATTAATGGATGAATTAACATTATGTATATAACATGTAATATTAAAAAAATGAATATTAATAAATAATGGTAAATATATAATCTAACCATTTAATTTATTTTATTTCTCATTGGTATGTGTTGTAGTTAATTCTGATTCGGAACATTATTCAATTGGAAACATTTTTTAGAAATAATATTTTTTGAGGCATAAAAATAAACTTATAATAAAATCAGGTACACATATGATTTAAATGAAATTAATTGAATATAACTATGTAATTAATATTTTACATTTAAATAAAACTTAAAATTTAAATTTTATATTTAATTAATTATTATCTCAAATAAATGATCATTTTACATAAAAATGGTATTTTTCACTATTCATCAAAAAGTCATTATTTTTCAAAATTTTCTCAATTTTCAACCTATATTAATTATATATTGTTATATAAAAAATTGAAATAGTATTATCAAATATATTTTATAATTATTTTAAATGTTATTATAATATTGTTTCAATAAAAAGAAATATAAATCATTTTTGATAAAAAATAATTTTGATGATCAAAATGATGTTATAAAAAAACAATTGATTATTTAATAAGAATTTATAAATATATTTAAGAAATATATCTATATATATATATATATCATTAGTTACTTGACCAAATAAAAAATTATAATTTAATTAAATTATTAATATTATCATACGTAAATAATCAATGTTTGTTTGGGTTCAGTGGTTCATATCACATATGCTATTTCACAAATTTTTCACTTTTAAAATATATGGGAGTTACATTAATCCCCATTTTAATAAATTACTTCCTTGAAATAAAAACATTATATTTGTATGAATTTATATTACATTGGAATATATCTTTATTGTATGAACAAATCATAAAAAGAGTGAATAAAATATCCACATGAATAGAGAGAATGTGAAATATAAAGGTCATAATATAACTAGGTTTCCATGTTGGAGAAAGTAATTGGTAAGTGAAAACATATAAATGAAAGAAAAAAATTTAACTAATAGAATCTGACATAGAACATGGTTAGGAAAAAGTAAATGGCAACAAAACCATAAATTAAGATGTGTAAAATTAATATCATTTGATCAAAAATGATAGCACTATGATGATTTTTTAAGATTATATTACAAGATTTAGGTAATTAATTTAACGTATATACGAGGGATATAAATAAATCTTATATATTGAATTGTATAATTTCATCCTTCAAATAATTTCAACTACAATATCATATTTTTATAATAATAAAAACCCAAATGTTTTTATCCAAAGCACTAAAATAAACATCTAACGGTTCTCATAATACAAAAAATCATCACAATATATTAATCCAATTTAAAGCCATAAACATCAGTAAATGTAAATTTTCAATTAATATTTTTAAATTGTTAACCATTTAAATGGTAAAAAAATAACATTACTAGAGTAACAAAAAAATAAAATTTATTCTTTAACATACGAATTTGGAGGCTTCAATCTATGTTAACAATGATATATTTCCTATCATATAATAATATGTGTATTTTTTTCCTTAATAATAGTTTTTAATGTAATTATAAAATTACTTATGCATATCTGCTATGACGTTCCAACCATGTGTGATGCAAGGCCCATTATCATGCACCCGTTCTACGTCTAGTCTTTCTCAATGTAGAGTTTTTGGGTTTCTCCCATATATATATTTTTTCCCAAACTATATACACATGTAATATCTATACATGTATGTATTTTATTGATAAATCAATTAATCTATACTTATCAATATTTAGGGTTGTTTTCATATACTTGGTTTCTCTCTAATGTTTTCGCTAGGGTTTTATGATCATAATCCCAAAAACTACTACACATTCTATTTGATACCAACTATGACAACCCTTCCCTTTATTACACATTATTTCATGATTTTTTACATAATATGACAACTCATACAACCGAAAAGCATCATATGTAAGGTTTGTTAAGAAATCAGATACATTACATAACCACATAAAATAGGGAATACATCATCCTTATTAAATACTTCTTAATTGGATAATAATATTCAGTTGAACATAAAATTGTATGGGATAACATGGTGACAAACCTATGAAATGGTTGACCTATAAATACTTGTAAGGGAATGAAAATGGAACAAAATTAATATAATAATAACTATAATACAATAAAAATCAATTTGTCATATAAAAATTAAAAATAATATAATGAATAATTATGCATGTTATAACATGATAATAAAAAAGAAACATGGAAAATGTGGCAACAACTTAAAAAACAGCATCATAAACATAATTTAAGGTTAAATACAAAGATATCATGATAAAAAAAGTCTTATAATGTAATTAGGATTACTCTTTATCCCAGTATGACATCTCATTAGAGTAATCATTACCCAATGCAATGGGGTTCTATATAATTTTGTGTGCACCTGTCACTTTCTTTTCATACTCATGCTTTAGTGTGCCACATAGATCATAAAGAATAGATTCATTCAACATTATATTTTATTCCAAGATGAATTACTAGGGAATATATTCATGTACATCCCAATTCAAATAAGTATAAGTGTATAATTTGGAATAACTTTGACCGGAGATGGGTATGGTATTCCCTAAAAAAAAATTTGGCATGGAAAATCAAAGTGAACTTTTAACAGAACAACGACATCACTTAAAAAATTATAAAATGGGATGATGAGAGTGAAAGGAATCTCTATTGATTTTTAAATTAAATGGGTAATAATATGGATGATTAAATACATATCCCAACATTTAGAATGAAAAATTTAAGTCATAAGATAATAATGAAACTAGAATAATAAGGACAAATAAAAGAACCCTTGCCATTAGAGTGTGCAACCGAATTCTAGGTAAGGGAATATTGAGAGAATTTAGGAACTATAAGGGGACTCTAGATAAGGTAGGGCAGAATAAGGATTTTCTCCAAGGTTTTTATTTTAGGAAATTGGGTTTTAGTGTGGGTTTATATGGGAAATGAATGATGAATTCTATATTATTTCTCAAATATAGGGTTTTGAATCTATATAATAAAATAACCATAACCACAAACCTTCAAATGGTTATATCCATGTATTCATCCATAATATAGTGGTTTTAGTGATTTAATAATTCCATGGTCCGAACATAATAAAATAATAACCAAGATTACGTGGAACTAACTCACCCTTATAAATAAATGATTTTTAAACCATAAAATATATTGATTTTTTTTTTGGAGGATTCATAAATTTCTTATAAAATTAATAAAATAAACAAAAAATCACATTATTTTAAATGGAAAACAAATAAATGGTCTTGTATTATTTTTATATTATTTATCATATTACTTTTTGTTCATTAGGTTGTCATAATATAAATCAAATATTTATTTGGAATTTAATTGTTACCCAAAAAGTCAACTCTCTTAGAAAATAATGAATAATTCACCATTGGATAATTTTGATGTTCTAATTCAAAAAAAATATTAATTTTAACAAAATAATTTCATAAATATTTATATTTTCACTTTCATATTAAAGTATCCATTTATTGAGAAATGAGTGGGGTTTTTACAATAATAGTTTTTGAACACTTATAATCATTATATATGACTTTATAAAAATTATAATTTTTTTATTTATAAAAAAATATAATAATAAATTTTATTAAAATATAATTGTTTTTAAAAATCCATTAATTCTTTAAAAAAATGTCTTAATTGAAATTCGATATTACATAAAAAATAAAAATTGTGTATTTCCAGCAATTTTTATCAAACACATTACTTATTCATATTAATACTATGATAATTTATGAATATATATAATTATAATATTAAATAAAATAAAAAATATAGTCATACTATTAGGTTTTCATTGCTTCTAGTATTTGTTAAAAAAATTTACCCTTACTTAACCTATTTTCCTTTTATAGTTGTAGTTAATATTTTTTAGAGTTATAATTCATATTGTTCATAAAGACTGTTGGCCTTATTAAATAATTTTAATTAATATTATTATAAATATGAAATACATTTTATCAAAAAAAAATTAACATTATTTTATTAATTTAACTTAATTTAATACCTGCAAGTTTGAAGGATAGTGGTTTAAAAAAATGCATTTCTTTAATTAAACATTGTTTTTACATGTACTATATAACTAATCATAATTATAATATGAGTTGATATAAATAAATATAGATATATAATCTAATAAATTCATTAAAATAATTTAACTTCATGGGTTATTTTAGATAATTTTTATGGAAAAACAATATATAACTTAAAGCATTTTACAAAAATACAATGTTTTAGAGCCTAAAATAGAATAATAATAAAATTAGATAAAAACTTTTTCACTTTTTTTAATTTATTATAAGTAATTAATAAATATGTCACATAAAATAAAATTAAAATAATAATATGTATTTTAAATTAAATACTTTTTTAAAAGAAATGATAATTTTGCATAAAATGTGTAATTTTCAATATTCACTGGAGAAATCTATTTTTTTCAAAAATATACTATCTTTTCTCCCAATGTTAATTTTTATATGATTATATCAAAAATGGAGTTAATTTTAACAATTAAATCATCTAAATAATATTCAAGGCAACCATAATGTTTTTTTCTTAAAAAAAGTTGAAAATATTTTTTGAAGAAAATATATTTTGATCAATAATAAGGCATTACCAAAAATTAATTGATTATTTAAAATGAATTTATTAATATATTTTGGATATATATATATATATTTCATAAATTTTATAATAAAACTCTTATCCTCAATTTTAATGGTGTGTTTAAAATAGTCATATTTAAATAATAAATGTTGGTTTAGGTTCGATGTTACGTATCACATACGTTATCACACATAGATTTCTCTTTCCAAAACATAGTGAATCACATTCACCAATCATCATAAATAATTTACAAGAACCTTAGCATGAATAATATACATAAATATTATATTTCATCATAAAAACAATATATATTACTATTATTCCTTTTTATATGTTATTAACCAACTAGAAAGAAACAAGTTTCCCAATAATCACATTAAAAAAAATAATTCATCAAGAAAAAAGAATAAGGATAGTATCATTGGAATATAAATACATTATATCATAGAAAAAAAGTTATTTCCATAGATGAAATATCATTTAAAACATTATGATATTTCATTAAAAAAGGTAATCATTTAATTTTCTTATAGTAATTTTTTATAAATCATTACATAATATTGTGAGAAAATTATTCACTGAAAATCACCATTGAAACATAATAATATTTCTTAAAAATTTTTAATGATCATGATGTTTTTATAAATTTTTCATGATGTAAAAATTAAAAATTAACATTATTTTCAATAAAATAAACTAGAGTCAAAAAGTAACTCATGAATAAAAAATTATTAAATTTATATTCATACCCTTTAAACAAAGGTAGAAAATCCGGGAAATCAAATTATAAAATCATTTATTTTTACGAAATTAAATTCGCTACATAATAGTAATAATATAGAGGGTTAGTATAGATAAAATTATTTTAAAATATTAATAAAATGGTTCTAAAGCGGTTGTATGTATTTTAAACTGATAACTAATTAAAATAGAGTTCATAATAAGTACTATAACACATAAATAGTGTAAAAAGATAGATGGTATGTAAAAAATCATTGTATAGACTATATTGCTGAGTGTAGGTGTATCAAACAAAACATGTCTCAATGAAAAATGATTTAGACAAGGATTTGTTGTAACTTATGTAGTTCTTTAAAAAAACATACAATGAATGAAAGAATATAAAATTGTTCTATAAAAAAAATTATATGACCTAATATAATAAAAAAATTCATAGAGTATAATGTAAAATATTTAAAATAAAACATGGTTCATCATATGAATTATGTGTCGAAGAATTAAATTTGAGCTAATGAAAACCCTTAAAACTATTATAATATTCGAATTAATATAATAAGAAATATAAAACATAAAGGGAACATGAAATATCATGATAAAAGATACATTCATAAAACAATATCTCACTTAGTAGAATATAAAAATTATAAAAGCATGCATGTGTATATTAAAAAATATTTTTCCAATAAAAAATTTAGAGATGAATATTAATTACAACGATCGTATCATTTTAGTAAGTATTAAAGAATTTAAATAATTAAAAGTAATTATTATGAAAATTTAATACTATTTGAAATATATCATAATAAAATTAGATTTTATTTCAAAAATCATATTGGAACAACTTAATTGAAGTATAATTATAATCCAATGAATGGAAAATGTGTTTAGAATCCCATTACCTTGAGTCTAGAT
This sequence comes from Viscum album, assembly GCA_963277665.1. NCBI lineage: Eukaryota > Viridiplantae > Streptophyta > Magnoliopsida > Santalales > Viscaceae > Viscum > Viscum album. Next base: position 604,787,331 of record OY728129.1, on the reverse strand, counting down.
ATTATATATATGTCCATTAACTAATTGATGACATCATCATTTATTTATTTATTTATTCAATAAGAGAAGAAAAAAAAGGATAAAAAACCCACTTGGATGGCCAAAACTAATGCAAACCAAGGGAATCCCTTCTGATAATTTTGACACACTCAAGGGTCAATATGCTTGTATTATAAAATCAGGAAACTCCTGAGTCATGGATGGAAAGAGAAGAAAGGTGATCCCTCACATTATTCCCCTCACACCAAGTGTGAACCATATAGTTGTCGGTGAAGAGCATACATTGTCATTTTCAGATGATATAGACAATTGACCAAGGAGTAGAATTGATCCCTTACAAGGAATTATGGAAAATGAGGGAATTAGTTTTAGCTTCAGAAATAGAGATCTACCCAAATGGAAAAATGCTGATACTAGTGTGGAGGGTAGGGGTCTCTGCCTAGAGGGAGGAGTTGCTGCCATAGTGTGTAGTGAAAGCCAAGATAACTAAGCCCCGTGTGTCACGAACAATCCATCCATCTCTCATAACACTGAAGATACATGAGCAATTAGTATTATGTTTGAATCCATGGGGGAAGCTATATGTTCTATTGGATAAGAATAGTGGTGCTACCTGACTGTGAGGTATGGGAGCTGGAAGATAGCAGGCGAAGGGATGGATCATCCTGCCATTTTTTTTGAGAGCCAGACTAGATAAATCAAGAGGTTTCTGACTCTAGAAATGATATCCCTTGATGTGGTGTGGATCCCCTTATACCTCACATTGTTTATGGCCATCCATGTGCACCGAAAGCCAACATGCAGGATGATGGGACACACCATTTTCTCCAGACCACTATCACCTGATCCCTAGAACCAACGGTTGTGAAATGTGCCTCCACTCAGGTCATGGGAAGAGAAGTCCATAAAGCTTCTGAAGAAGGACCAAACATCACATTCCTATTCTCCTTTGATTAAGATATGAGCCACACTTTCTTCCCTTTGATTAGCGCAACAGGAGCAGCGGGAAGCCATATTGATCCTACATCTTCTAATATTCTCATCAGTTGGAATCACATTTTTTCTAATCCTCCACATGAGAAAATGAGCTTCGTTGGGATTTACTACATACACAAAGTCTTTTTCTAGCTATCCTTATTCCCCTGGAGAAGAAAAGTGTAACGATAGTCTTTTGCAGAGAATGCACCCGAGGAGGATTGAAACAAAACACAGAAATCAGGTTCCGAGTTGAGCATGATGAGGTTAAAGAAGCTTTGTTGTTCGATATTAAGCACCTCCCTGATGAAAACTGGTTAATTACTTGCCTCCCTGAACGAAATTCTGGTTGTAGGGCAGCCCGAAAAACCATGTGTAGTACCAGCCCAATATTGATGCCAGTAAGACATAGCCCCTATCCAATTATCCAGACAATTTGAGGAAATAGATCTGAAAAACAAGGCGAAATATTGGATATGAAGGGAAACCAATACCTATTGTGCCTCTCCGAACAATCTGCAGAAATGTTGTACATGACCCTTCCCCAAAGTGTGTTATGTTCATGGATTTCCCATGCCAACTTTGCATGCCTGGAAATGAGAGTGTCCACAAGGCTATGAACATTGATGCCACCTTCTTGGACGGGCCTCACCATATTTTGGTGTTTGCCTTCAATAAGGGCAATCCATATAAAATGATCCATGATCTTGCCAATTTTGCTGAAGACTTTTATAGAACATTGATGGAGGATAGGGCATGGACAGGAGAGGCTAGAAGAACACTATTTACCAATGCACTCTGGCCACCAATGGAAAAAAAATAAGGTCTTCCAATTGATGATTGTGTTAGTAATCTTGTTGGGGATGTTATCAAAATAACGATTTCAAAGAATACCTGAAGAAATAGGAGCCCAAATGTATTCCATGGGAAAGCTCCCACTATGCATATCCAAAAGATAACATAAGGAGGAACCCTGGCTAGGAGAACATCTTCTAAAGATGAAAAAGATAATCATGGACATGTTAATATCCTTCCCACTCTAATTACAATAATCCTCGATCAACTTGAGGAATCCTCGTACCAACATATTATTTCCATTCATGAAGATGAAAGTGACATCCAAAAAATAACATGGCAGAGGGGTGGTAGATTCATCCATCTCTCGAACTGATGGATCTCGCCATTACTTATACTTATTTGATTCATCCATCTCTCGAACTGATGGATCTCGCCATTACTTATACTTATTTGTATGAGGCGGCTGAGAATGTATTGGGTAAGGATGAAAAGGCTTGGTGATAAGGGATCACCCTATCTAAGGCCACAAGTTTCCATAATAAAACCAAGATACATCCCCATGAATGTAACATCCAGCCACGAGGAGATGAAACATCTAAAAAAATATCAGTGACCCTGAGAGAGAAGCCCATACCTACAAGCAGTTTATTGATGATGCTCCAATCGAGTCTGTCATATGCTTTGTTCATATCCATTTTGATTTCCAGGTTTGATCCATGAGTCTTAATGTTGATATCCCTCTTCATCTCTTGGGATAATGCAATATCCCCTTGAATAGAGTGGCCCTTCACAAAGCCATGCTATTTAATGGAGACCCATTGGGGAAGGAGAGAAGAATGAATTGAATTATTGATAGTTTCTAACACATTATATGGGATGTTGCACATGTTGACCGGTCTATAGTGCATGATAGAAGATGGGTTCTTGGATTGGGAAATGAGCACAAGGGTTGTGGCATTTTCCACTTTAGGCAAACTACCTCCCCTGAAGAAGTATTATATGGCCTCTGAAAAGTAATTTTTAACCACATTCCATGATTCTCTATAGAACATACCTGGAAAACCATTCGGGACTGGAGCGCTGTCAGCGTTAAGTTTTATCAATGCCTCAAAATTTTATTTCTCCTTAGGGATATCCGTCATCCTTTCATTGTCCTGGATAGATACCTGGTTGGAAATGGAGTCCAAGAATCCCGTATCACCTCTCGGGTAACCATTAGGAATCCTTAGTTTATGTCCAACCAGAAGGTATTTGAAGAAGGAATGAGAAAAGGACCCCACAGTATCCCTATCATTCGAGTAAGTACAGTCATACATCATAATATTTGGTTGAACAAACCATTTTCTCTTTGATACAGGCGTGAAAGTAGGAAGTGTTCTTATCCCTTTCATCAAGCCATATGATCATCGCTTTCTCCCTTGGTAGGCTTTCCTATTTAAGGATCATGTCTGTGAGGGCTTCCCTCTTATTTCCAAGTTCTTTAAAGATACAGTCATTCCATGAAACCTCAAAGCTATATTTTAGACGGCCAACATCCTGCATGAGAGATTAAATTTCCCTATTTTTGTGAGGAATGATTTTTGCCCACGCCTAAAGGCTGATTTTGAACCTCCTTAGTTAGTTATAGAAGGCAGAACAAAAATGCCCTTTAGTGAGCTCATTCCATGAGTCAATAACCAGCTGTTGATAACCAAGTAGTACCTTCCATTGCTAAGAAAATCTAAAGTGATCATAAACCACCTGGCTTGTAAAGAGTGGGATTAGAATCAAAGAGTGATTTGAGATCCCACACATTATGTGTCTAGCCATGATGTTTGAGTATTTAGTGATGTCTTGTATGTTTCCAAGGCATCTATTCAACCGGCTCCACGAATGCCTATCCCCACATTATTTATTTCACAAGGTGAAAACATCACCCAAGTAACCATGGCCCATGACAACTTTTCCAGCCATGAAATGAGAAATTTCCAATCTAGATTTCATGAGGAAAGGCCCCCTTCCCTTCTTCTCATATGGGTTGGAAATGACATTAAAATATCCCCTAACAAGCCAGGGAAGGCTACCTGGATCAAAATCATTATATTCCTCCCACAAAAGTTCCCTGCGTGTGGCCTCATAACTCACCTAAATGATGGAATCAAAGAAGGAGCCATAGTCATGTGTGACATGGGTGGTGATATGATGTTCACCTTCCCGAATCAGATACACAAGGATTTCACTATTCCAAAAGATCCTTATATGACGGTTGGTTGGGTCCACATTCATGGATCCATGTAGATTAATTTTTCTGGAAAAAACTATGATCTTGGAGATGTTCTGCTAATACTCAACGACAGAAACAATATAAACCTTGTGTTTGTAGATAGTAGAGGATAGGAAATCCGTTTTGATTCTGGCACCAAGGCCACATGCATTCCAAAGGAGGATGGGAATCATTGATCAGAAAGCACCCTGGCACTGGCCCCTGGGTTCTTAACCTTTTAAAGATTGAAGGAGGAAACTTCTCTTAGTTTCTTGGACTTTCTTCTAGTGCAGATACCTGAATTCCTGGAAGGAGGTGAAACCGAAGGAGTGGAGAAATTCAGGGGATTTGGAAGCACCGCAATTAAAACAGGAGAAGGCCAAGGCCAGAGCAACCTGTTCAAGGGAGCCAACCACATGTTGAGGGGAGGACCTGCGGGGGGACATGATCCCTTTCTAAGCTGTAGGAAAAAAGCGGGGGCCTTTTCCATGATCCAGGATTGGAAGGAGAAAACAAAAAATGGATTGAGGCCAACAGGGGAAAAGAAAAATGTGAAGGAAGGGATATGGATGGTTCCCTCAGATTCAGCACTATCCCATAGTCAAGCCCCATTAGGATTTTGGGGACTACAGAGAAATAAGGCTCAACGGGAATTGTTAAAATACCCCTATTGGAGGAGGGAATATGGGGAGATCCAGGGCGAAACCAAGAAATGACAATGGGAAAGAAGCAAAAAATGAATCATAACCTGGAGTTATAGATGAGACACCCTATGGGTCGGCAGAGGAATAGGGAACCTCTTGGAGGACTGGAAAAGGATCCCTCAAGGGAGGAACCAGAGGAGGGCATCGAATCCTTCCCTTGTGCTTCTTCTTAAATACCTGGACAGAGTGTCCCTAGAGTAGATAATAAGAGCATAACTGCAGGAAAATGGTGTAGAGGGTGTCTTGGTACCAACAAAAACATCCTTCCCATGAAGAGAGATTTTATGGGGGGGAGGCTTAGAGATGTCCATTTCAATGAAAATACGCACCACCGAAGAATTAACACAGGACTGAGTGTGATCATCTGAGTAGAGAAAGCCACCCAAAGAGTCACCAATAGGCTTGAAAAAACCACCATTCTGAAAGGGCAGTGAAATGCCAAGAACACTGATCTAGATAGCCGTAGAAGAGCTCTCTTTGCCTTTATGGACATCCAGCAACTAGCGAGTCAAATTCAACATCCACCTCCCCCAAAAGTGATGGATCTTGCACCAATCCTGAATGAAATATGATTCCAAGATTTGAACCGGGCAGAAATCATTCCATTTAATTGGATAGATCTTCACTGGAGAAAGTAGCCCCAAGATCTGACGAACCGCTTGAAGACCACAATCTGTGGGCTCACTGCAACAAATCTTGCAGTTAAGGTCCATTTGAGATAGGATTGTGCAACCTCAATGGCCTTTTCCGGAACCTACACTGACAGACCAACTACATCATGGGAGATCAACACCGCGAGCATGGCGACATCCAGGAAGCATGGCTGGGATGTGGCGAAGGTCGGTCCGCACATTGCATCCTTGAAAGGAAAAATGGGCCGTGTGGATCCGAGAGCGAGACCAAGAGAGGGAGCGAGCACCGAAGTGGCTTCTCCACCAAATGAAGTGCCCGGGTTAATGGTCACCATATGCAAAGGCGCCAGCGTAGGACCTATAGGCGAGAGAGCAATGGGGGGAAACTTTTGAAAATTGGGCGGCATATATGGCGCGTTCTTCATCGTCGACACATTTTTTTATAACATAATTAACATACTTATTTAATTATTTAATAACCATTTATAATGTTATTCTCTTATAAATAAACCATTTATTTTATTTATTTTAAATAAAAATTTAATTACATTCTTAGTTAAGTCCGCCACGAGTGACTTTTGGATGTATAGTTTATAATTCCAAAATGGATTCGGTCTATTGAACATGGTCAATGAGTTCATTGTTACATCTTATGAAGAATAATAGTCATAAAATAATTATCATTCTAATATATTAATTATACTTTTTAATGAAACCATGAATTATGGTTATGAAAATTAATTTATGTTATAGTCATAGATATTGTAGGCCATATGTATGGATGTGTAACATTTCATATTCCAACAAAAAATATATAATTAAGTTATGTATAATTTAGTATTTTTACATTTTTTACTATACCATAAAAATTATATTTTCTTGTTTTATCAGAATGTATATACCATATATGTGATTCAGTAATGAAAAAAGTATCACATCACTATGAGGATGTAGTAATCGACACTTAATCGGGAATGACATTATTATTATTCAATAGATAGAAAGGTAAGAAAATAAATGATTTATTATATTTATACAATGATAAATATTTATTAAATATCATCAACATTCAATAAATCCATCAATATGTTCAGCCATAAGTGGTTTTGATGGAAAATGAATTATATAGGATCATGAAGAAGTAGGGACCCGTACACATGAACGTTGGAATAATTTATGAGTTGATGAATGAATGAGATGTTTTAAGGTTAATCCAATAATATAATAAAATATCAAACTATGAGAGATATTATATATATATATATATATATATATTCGATGAGTTTTGAATGAGTTATAATGTTAATTAAAGCTAAATCATTAGGTTAAAAGTTACAGATCTTCATCAGACAACCACCTTTGCTTTATACATAATTCCACATACGGATGGTATTCTGAAAAACATATACACTTACGACTCAGTGATATAATATTATAAACGATTTTGTAGTTATTTATTGAACCAATTCTCACTTAATGTTTATATAAGAGAGTAGAGGGGTGTAATTTTATATGTTTTGGAGAGAACACAGTTGAAATATTTGAGAATATTAAAATAAATTTATGAATTAATCAATAAAAATTGATTAAAAATAGAACATTTATTCAGATGGGATGATATTGGATGAACATTTTCCAGAAAATAGGATTCAAAAAAGGTAAATTTAATCATTATATCATATGTTTAACCCCCCTTGATAATCATTTTTAACATTAAAATTTGTTTCAAATTTATGATATGTTTACTATTAATTATGAACAATCATTAAGTTTAACTAATTATCTAATATTAAATATTTTTATTGAAAATATGTTAATTATTCTTTTTAATTCAATTCATAAAGGATGAATAATTTAAATTAAATTTATTCACATAAAATGGGAAGAAAAATTATTTTCAATGAAAAATGTATTCTTATGAATAAAATGATTTTACTAAAAAATAATGAATAACTTGTTTTTGATGTCCATAATTGGATTATTCATCATATAATCCTTTCCATTAAATCCCAATTTTCAGAGAAAAAACTAAAAAAATGGGATTTTTTTGAATAAAATATTAAATGATATCAAAGAATCCTACTATAAAATTATTGTTACAAATGTGGTACAATTCATCATCATCAAATATATTAAATAGGATAATTAATTATTCATTTTGTCAAAATATTCTACTTGTAATACATAAATGGTTTCCCTTGGAAACCATTTAATGAATAAAAAAAGGTACAATTATGTAGATTATAATTCTTTTATGACATATAAACAAATATATAAAATAAATTTTAGAATATATACATGAAATAGAAATATTTTGTTAATAAATTCTCATAAAATTTAAACGAAGATTTATCATATAGTTTTTGATAAATTTATACCAACTTGTCACGTGCATTATTTATCTTATTGAATAACAAACTTATGCTAATTGTTTTGTTTATTAAGAACAATTTTATTTTTTATAATTTAATCAATATAACTATTAAATAATTTATGACCATATATTATATAATTACATAATTAGTTAATTTCACATCATATGTATTGAATAATTTCATTTCATAATATCATAAATAGCTTTCATATGATGAAAAATGGAAAAGAGATCATTATTATATAATCTAAATCTTAATACTAATGAAATAATTTTTTTTAAATTTTTTATACATTTAAGATAAACAACGAATGATGGTTTTGAAATATTAATTATGTTAAATCAAAGAGATAGAAGGTTATATGTAAGCATGAGTAACATTTATATTTTCTAATGAACATGAAGGGTAGTTTTTTCATTCATGAATTATGAAAATATCACAAATATATTGTTCTCTATTTTGAAACATTTATATTTTCAAAACCTATAATTCAGTAATGGAAATGAATCACATCACTTCATGGATGTGGTAACCCACACCTACGCACAAAAAATGAGAAGCAGTCATGGAAAAAGAATTACCTCATTTCACAAGGAGATGGTCAAGCTTATGGATAAACAATGTTTTTATATCCAATTTTTTTGTAAATGAATATGGGTTAAAGTTATAGAATAAATGAAATAACATATCAACATACGAGAGACACATATGTTGTTATATCACAATGGTTTGATTAGTTTTAATGGAATTAAATGAAGAAAAACTATATACATTTTGTTATATGATATAACTCTTCATTAGAAGACCTTGTTTACATTATACCCTAATCTCTGAATGTATTATATTGTATAATAAATAATAAATCAAGTCCATGGGGAAGGATTATAGGAAGGTATTTCGAGGTTATTTTCAAAAATTAGAGACTCATTTGTGTGGAGAAATATAGGATGGGTTATCCATTTATATGATTAGGAGAGGAATTATTTGAAAATTTTCAGAAGAATTATATATATTATATCATAAATAATAATAAATAGAACCAAAAATGAATATTTATGATGAACATATGAAATAAGGTGGAAATATTTACATAAAATAGGTTTTATACAATTATTTTGAATATTTTAACCATTTTAATTTTTGTTTATCCCCTGATAATCCTATTTTAACATTAATAGTTTTAACATATGTTTAAATTATTTAATATTCATTATATAAAATCCTTAAATACTTTTAATACATAATAATAATTATGATTATTCCAATTATGTAATATTGTTTATTAAATTCAATTCAGAAAAGATGAAGAATTTTATTTAATTTTTTTTACAAAATGCTACCATATGAGGATTTCAATATACATTTTCCTCTTAAATCTAAAAAAAATTACACAATAATAAACCAAAAAATAGATTAATATAACATTAATTGGATTATAATTAATATAAATTCATTTATTCTACTTTTGATCAATTTTAAAATAAAATTTAAATATTTGTTATCTTGAAACAAAAAAATTATTTTCTATAAATATCATAAATTTTAACTATTTATTTAAAACATCATATTTTTTAGAAACATTGAAAAAACAACCCCATGATAATTTTTATGTGATGAATTAGAATATTAATTTCATATTTTAAAATAACATTTCTAATAAAATTATTCAGTTTTAAAATAATACCAAATAATACATATAGTAGAATTTATTATAAAGAAAAATATTTCCTTTTTCATAGGAAATTTAATAAATGTTCTTATAGTAAATATAAATCTAAAAAATCTAATTCATGAATATAAATAATTATTGAAATTTATTTACTATTAACATTATATGGTTTATTATATTCTTCCTCCCTTTCTGAAATCCCTCCCTCGCAATTTTATTATTTTATTAAATAAATGAGGATGTTTTTCCATCATATAATTTTCCTCTTATAAGGATTCATAATAAATATTATTTGTTTTACACAAAACCCTATATAACGGAATAACCATATTCATTAAAACATTCTATATATAATCATTAATTCAACAAAGTTATTCCTCACATAAATGATTCTCTTCTAACTTGACTATTTCATAGGTCAAAACACGAGAAGTATCTGGAATATACATTATTAATAATGAAAAAATTGTGTGAATCTTATTAAGGGGATAAATTTGTAGGTATTCCTGTAAAAAAATAAACTAATAATATTGATAACAAAACATATCATTGATAGATAATACATATTTATTTGTTTATTCTTTACATTTTAAAAGACATGAATGTTGATCATATTGGATTAATACCTTTTCAGACTAGGTAACTACTATTCCTATTTAGTAAAATATTTTCACTATCTTCTATAATGACCATCTCTTTTTTTTAATCTTCAAAAAATACCGTAATTAAAAAAATAGATGATAATATTGGAACAAAAACATAATAAATAGTTACTTCAAATGCCTGGTAAGGGTTAGCATATGAAATGCGTAAACATGACATGAGAATAATGATATAAGAACATGAGATTAACATATGAAAACCATACCCTGCATATCAAAGATCAAAATATCAAGTCATAGAAAAAGTATTTTTTGTTCATAAGAGATGAGTCATAATAGGTTCAAATAATATGAACCATGATAATATAACAGTTGTATATGAAATACAATTATGGCATAAAAAATATTTTAAAATTGTGAACAACTATAAAAACAAAAACGTTTACTCATTTTGTTAAGGACATGAAATGGGGAATTCACCTCAACTTATAGTCACACAATTAGGTCCATGAATAAATTTTTTTATTTGACATAATATTAAATGCGTAGAACTATAAACATATAATTAGGTTCACATATATCGTATGTACTAATGAGTTTTCTATCTTTTCCAAATGCATTGGATTGAGATATAGGTTCCACCCATCAAATAATGAAAATAATAAATATCTATGCGACAATATCCTAATATATTTTTCATATTAGAACCCATGAATGGAAATGGGTTTCATAATCATTTTTTCATAACATATCTTGTTGAAAGAAAATTTATTTTATAATCATTTCATCATTTTAGAAACGCATAATTGATGATAAAATAAGTGGTTATAAAAATCATATTACTGTGATATAACTCATGGAAGAGAGTAATGTTTTATAAGAATCAACTGAACAAAAAAATCAACCATCAAAATAATTAATATTAATGGTATCCTAATATCACATCCCAAGTAAGGCATAACTAACATTTAAAGTTTTTTTATCTTATATAGAAAATGATTTTTAGAGAAGATTTGGAAAAATTCATGAGAGAAATAACCTTTCTTCTAAAATATTTATTAAAACTAAAAATTAATAATATATTTAAGAAATTGTTTTCAATAAAAATAAAATTTTAAATATATATCTATTAATTTAAAACATCTTGTGGTCATGATAGCGAAGATATGGGATCTTGTTGTATACATAGAATTAGTTACTCAATTAACATATTCAGTAAAGTTTAAATGAAAAATAATTTTAAAAAGAAATTAAAATTCATTTATATATTTTTTTAATTTCAAAAAATTAAAAATATTATTTAAAAACAAATTTTGAGTAGTAGAAACATTGTTTAATTGTTTTTGGAAACATGGATATTGAATAATTTGGATTTTTGACTAAAGAAAGAAAGAAATTATAATTTATGAAGAAAAATATATCAAAACTATTAATTACCTACATAGAGTAAAATAATGGAAAATCAGGTATTCAAAACAAATTACTATGTTAAATTTAAATTAATGAGTTTCTTCAGAGATTTATCAAATGATTTTATCCTTGAAAAAATTGACATATACAATCATGATAAATGATGATATTTTATCGTAAAACCATTACCACATTATTAACATAAAATAAAATAACCCATGATATAATAATGTTATATATCATGAGAATATATATGTTAATGTTAATTCATGTCAAAGGTAATGTATATACACATTATAAAAGAATAAATATTTATAACAAAATGTATGTCCCAATGAAGAAAAAACAAGACAAAAATAAATTACCAATTTTGTAACACTGAATTGTAAGATCCATGAAATAAAAAAATTAAACTAAAATCATGATATCATGAGAACAAATAAATTAATTATATTATATTTCAAATGGTTTATATATACTTCTCATAAAATAATATAGGGGCATAACATAATGTATGCTGCAATGAAGATAATTTGAGACAAAATCCCCAAACACATTGGTATATTTTGAATCATAACCCATTGAAAAATATATATTAAAATGAATATTTAAATCCACATAAAATTCATCAGAATAAATATATTATAAATTTATTTTCATTATATACACCATATAAAATAATTTGGTCATGAATATGGTATGAGTCTCTATGAAGTAAAATGTTAGACTTAAATACCCGACCATAAGTCTCCATGTCCATCATACATGATTGAACCTCATGTATAAAAAATATATGATTATTATAATTATATCAAATAATAAAACCTATATATATATGTCATACAATATATTACATACAAATTACCATTAATGACCTTTTATGAATATTTTTTTGATAAAATCATGTTTCTCATAACAACTACCTAACTTTTAATGTATCTTTTTATTTTTTATGTTTCAACCTAAAAACTTTATCAGGGTTCTGTAATATACATGAATTTATCAATGATATAAATATCATAAATATTCAATATATTTATTTACATTGATCTACATAAGTTATAGATAGAATATGAATCACACAATTCATGGAGATGGTAGGCCGTACATACAAATGAATGTAGTATCAATTCTCTCAACCGATGAAATAAAATAATGGAAAATAATTCATTAAATTTATATCATCATTTTTTTGACATATATATCAAATATATTAATTAATTATACCTTTATTACCATATTTGAAAAGATTTAGTGGAATATGAATCACAACACATCATGGGGTGGTAGTCCGGTACACGCACAAATGACGTTATCATATCTTACATGGCTGTAAAAATAAAAATGTATATATAATGTATTTATTACATAGGTAATAATATGTTAAAAATATAACATATATTTATTTAATCTATCTTTATTATAATCCATGTAAAAGTTAAATGAAAAACACATCACATCGGTTTGAGAAGTGGTAGTACGCTGTGGACACGAGTGACATTATAACTTTCCAATACGTTGGGAAGAGACAAAGTAACTATGGTATTACAATTAAAAAGATAAAATAATAACATAAATATCATATATATATATATACATTGAATCTGTCATTATATACATCCTGAGAGGTGGTGATTGAAAATTAATAACATTGTTTTCAGAGGTAGCAGTCCACCGTACATAAGTATATTTATTTCATATCCCATTTGATTGAAGAGGATATGGATTCTGGTTATACCATTAATATAATAACATATATGAATATATTATATAATTATTTCAATAATTTATCATATTCTAATATTATTTGAATGATTTATAATAATAAGTAAGAAAAACAAATACTTATAAACATCACCTCTTCTTTAGAAACCCTCTTTAGATTGAGCCTAAATACATTATAGATTGGATTTAAACTCTATTCATGTTTATTTTGATGTTTTTAGAGAATTATATAACACATAATGGTAGTTATTTTTCCAAAAAAATGTTTTGAATGTGTGAATATGAGAGGGGACAGGTGGCCTTTTATTTGTGAGGTGAGTGCCACACTTGTATATTAGTAAAGGATAAAGGTATAACCATGTTTTTCTCATATATAAACATTCAAGAATGGAATATCATAGATCCTAAAATATATATGTTCAAAAAATGGAAAGAAAGTTCTTGTTGGAAGTATTTCTATATAATTTTATCACATAATATTTTAGTTTAACTGAAACGGTAAACTAAATTTTACCTTATCTCGGTAATTTTTTTTGTTCTTTTACTATTCATCATGGTAAAAAAATTAGATCAATTTTTTAGATAATATATACTATTATTATTCGAAATACTGAATTAATTTTATAAATTATATTCATAGAACTAGAAAAAAACATAATTTATAATCAATCCCTCATATTTGAGAAAATAGTGGTTTTCCAAATAAAATAATTTGAAAATATGAAATGGGTTTTACATAAATATTAATAATATGATTTATTATCATGTAAAAAATTATATTAATAAATATTTTATTGAACTAATTCAACACTTAAAACCATTATAAAATTATTTTTATATTAAAAATTCATTAAACGATATAAATTATATTAAAAATATAATTTTCCATATTCAACAAAAAAATTATCTTCTCATAAAATTACTTGAAATTTAATTGAATTTAATATTGAAGATCTTATTTAAAAAATGAATTGTCTTTTGAATTACTATTTCCATAATTTTTAATATAAATTTAAAATTAATTTTTCAAAATAAGATATAACATCTTCATAGAAAAATACAGTTTTTAAGTATAAACTAGATTTATCATTTTGTCATGTCAAGAAACCACATAAGTTATATTATAAAACATTTGACCTAATATATAAATAATAAATTCTATTAAAATCATTTAATAAAATTAATTTTTTTATTTATTGAGATCAGACATGTTTGGGTTCATAAAAATTGTTTAGAACGAAAAAAATATTTATTTTTAAAACATTTTTAATTTCAATTATAAATAAATAGTACCAAAATAACTACTTTTATATATGTGTGTAAGTTGTATGTTCTCATAATTAGCTAATCCTATTCACGTCCACCATTCTAATGGCTAGGCGACAACTATCTCAATAAATAATAATATTTTAATGTGATATTTCTTCTCATTTAAGATTGGTATTTCATGTAATATAATATTAACATGGTATTTCATGTAACAAAATCTAAAATTAGAATTGTGTGTAATTAAATATAAATTCAGTGTTGTGTGTAACACAAGATATCAATGAAATTAAATTCATTGTAAAAAATATGTATTTCAATAAAATTCAGGTTGTCACATTCTACCACCCTTGAAAGGAATTTATCCCTCAAAATCCATCACTTTGATTCAAAAAGATTATGACACTTTTTCCTCATTAAATCCATAGGTTCCCATGTATCAACAATAATATTGTGTTTTTTCCTCAAAAGATAAATGTTTTAGTGGGATTATTTTTTAGAACATTCTTTATATGGTCTAAAATCATCACTATTTTTTCATCATAATAATGATCATGCTCATGTGGTGTGACCTATATGTTCAGTACATGTGAATAACTAGTTATGTACATCCTTAGTAAAAATATATGAAGAGAATTTTGATCTTGTGATAGATTTAATGGAAGTAAAAATAAATTTGATACCATCCTAATAAAATAATTAATTTCAATGAGAAAATATATATATGGTATCAATTATCATTTATAATATAAATACAATTTCATCTTTCATTTGTTCTTCAATCAACACCCACGTCTTCTCTTACCCTGTGAAAAGAATATTTATGATGAGGTTGTCATGTCTCAAGTAATTAAATCTTTATAAGATCTATAAGGCATTAGTTTAGTTTTAAAATATTTACAAAAAACCAATAGTGGTAACACATGTAATCGATTGACATAAAAATATTAACCTTATTATTTCAATACTTTGTTATCCTTAAGGATATATGAAAATATGTCGATAAAAAACTTAATACCTTCAATTTGAGTTATTTGATCTCATATCATTACATTATGAATATAGAAATAATTTTTATCACCCATAATTTATCATACAAAAATTTATATACCAAAATCACTTTGAATTTATATATAAAACAATATATTATTCTAATAGGTAATTCAAATTTTTTCTCAAATAAGCTCTCATCTTATCTCAAACCATTTATAACTGAAATATGTGTTCTTCCATGCATTTATATATGATCATAAAATGATTTAGAATATATAATTTCATTTTATTTCACTAGAATATGTTTATAGAGATATAATAAAATCAAATTTCACTAATGGATACCCAAATTTATTCTCATATAAATAATTCATCAAAAATAATACTTGAAATTTCATACTAAGGGGGTCAAAAATTATCATTATTTACATTAGTTATTATGATTCAATACACAATCCATTTATACATTGTTTTCAGAGGTTTTTCTACTTGTCATCCTTATTACCCCTTGGATTAGGGAATTTATTTTCATTTTATTTATTAAAACTCTTCACATAAGAAAAACTGATGTGTGGATTGTGCATAAATTTAAGTCCTCCCTCCATTAATTATATTTACTAGAATCTTCATATCACTTATACAAATTTTCCTAATGGACGGTTTCCCCACACTTATAACACCCTCTTGTTCCTTTCAATCATTCACCGTAGTTCTTCCTCCAACATTTTTTTCACAGGTCTGACTAAAATTTCATTCCACAATGTAATTTATTCAACATATCATGAGACTCGAACTTCTATTTCAAATAAAAACCATGATAATTTAAAGAATATTTCTATTTCTATCATTATTGTATATCTAATAGATTTTTCACTACTATTATTGTCTCTTAAAACCTTGTCATTTTTAAGACATATTTTTTTACACCAAATAATTGATCACTTTTTCATTCCAGTAAGAGGAAAAAACTTGAAAATACCTTAAAATTATCAAAAAATTAAATTGATTGGTTCAAAAATATTCATTATCCTTCTACTTATACTCATGTAATTCCTTCTCCATTTATATATATAGAATATATGGGAATTAATTACTAATAAAAATCCCCATAAACTCTTCCCATTACATATATTTAGTTTTTCTAGTACCCTCTTATTTTTAATAGGACTCCCTAATGATCTTATTATTTATACAAATTATAAACAAACAATATGACCTTTTCGTTATATAATCATTGATAAATAAAAGATATCATTTCATTGGTACTGATATATTTTTTGGAAACTAGTGGATCATCATTACTAGTATAAGAAGGTGGATATTTCATCATTATGGGTTCCTAATAATTTTATCATGATATAACCCATTGATGAAAAATAGGGCTCATAACAATCATTCTATTTTAAAAATAAACCATTAAGAAAAATAAAATGGATGATATCTAGGGATTATTTCCCTATTAAAGAATAATTATTATCGATAGATGTCATCTTAGATAATATTTGATTTTGAAATATTACATGGAACATTTCATGGGGAAAATAACAAATCTATGAATATTAATTTTTTAAAGTAAAACATTATAATATATCTTGGAAATTACATTATTTGAAAATAAACTTTTATTCTTATAATGTAATATTTAAAACATTATCTGTTCATGATGGCAGAAAATTCTATTCAAATCATACACATTAAAACAATGATTCCTTCTACAATTTTGGTAAAATCTAAAGAAGAACTATTTGGAAAATGGTATGATGTTTCATATTAAATAATCAGGTGAAAATTAAAACTAGTGTAAAAGCTTATATAGAAAATAATTGTACAATACTATACAAAATATAAAAAATAGTAATATTTTATATGAGGAAATATTAATTTCGAACGAAGAGCTAAGTAAAGTCATCTTTTAAAAAAACATTCTCTTGAACTATTTAATACATAATGTCAAAAAAAACTATGGAAACAATTATCCTAATAAATATCTAGTGTAATATATAATACATGATTTTCCTGATATATAGATATTACAATTTCTTCCTTGGAATCATAAACATAAATAATACTAATAAGCTAATAGTTTGTTTGTTTCATAAAAACCTTCACACATTAGAAACATTGAATTGTATAACACTTGAAAAATTAACATTTAATAAATAATAATATTTAATGAAAAAAATAAATTAATGATATTACATTAAAATTTTAGTGCTTTATAGAAGAAGATATGTGTATAACATAACAAATGACCCAAAAAAGATAAATTCCAAAAAAAAGTCACATACCACATTGTTGACGCTGAATCATAAGCCAAATTATTGAATACAATTAAATTAAAAATAAAATATCATGGGAATAAATATATTCAAAATATAACAGTCAAAGGGACGATATATACCCCTCATTATATAGGATAGATTCATAACATAATGAATCTCCCATAAAAGATAAATTGAGTGAAAAATCACTTTTAGCTTTCGTATTTTTTGAAAAATGAACCCCATGAAAGAGAAACTCTAAATTGTTTTTCAAAATCCCAATAATTTTGTGAATTATAATTATAAAATAAAATCTGGGATAGTATATTCACTAACAAGATGAATTAGTTTTTGAATATAACATTTATTTTACAGAAGTAGAAAAATGTGTTACAAAACTCCCTTAATATAATCTCAGCATCGTTCGTTAAAATTCACCCCTATGGTATTATAAATATAATTTTCTTATAAAAATATTATGTAACCCTACATATATATATCATTGTATATTTGATTTATATAT
Organism: Viscum album; assembly: GCA_963277665.1. Lineage (NCBI taxonomy): Eukaryota > Viridiplantae > Streptophyta > Magnoliopsida > Santalales > Viscaceae > Viscum > Viscum album. The sequence continues at coordinate 604,769,156 of OY728129.1, read as the reverse complement.
GATCTTTTATTTCAAGTTTTCAACATTTTCTTGTCAAAATCATGTATTCTCTAATGTTCCGAAATTTTCGTGGAAATGTTTTTTATTTATATGGAATTATTTCAAGACCAAAAAATTTGATGACACATGATTTTGAGGGCTGGAGTTCCCGGAATGATCCGTCGAAAAATTTTATGCATTAAATAGCACACATGGGATGTTTTCCTGAAAAAGTTTAATTATCCCGGAACAAGTTCTCGAATCAGAAATCTAATGGAACTGTTGCATTCAGGATGAACTGTTTACCCTCCATGCAACTTATGTTTAGTCGGTGTGGGAATCCTTTAGGAAAACCTGAAAATGTCCTAACCATAAAGAAAATAATTAAAAATAAATATCTTATTTTTCAAATTCATATAACTCACGAACCGAGACTCGGATTAAAAATCTACGACCTCTATTGAACTTGTGAGGTTATGCTTTCTTTAGTCAAATCCTAATATTGGATAGTGTGGGCCAATAGTGGAAGTAATTTTTGGACATGAATAAAATAATTGAGGAACAATTATTTTCTTTTCAAATCTTTATAACTTATATGTGGTAAATCGGATTGAAAATATGAGAGTACCGGTGAAATTGTGGGGTCCTTTACCCCTTAGGCGGAGCCTATCCTCGACCAACATGGGTCGGGGGTAAATGTTATTTTTTGAAATTTTTTTAAGGCACCAGCAGTAAACGTGTACGTAGGATTTTATTACATTAGAACTGGTGCTTGGATCGAATCTTTGAGGGAACTGTTGTATTCAGAACACTGGGATTCTCTTAGAAATGGGTTGACATCTTCAGGAAAGGGCCGAGTTGAAAAGATATTTTCCAGATATTTCAAGAAAAATAATAAATTAATTTAAAATAATTATTTAAATTCTTTCATCATTGAGTGGAGAACAACAAAGCTATGAGGAAGCTGCGAGGTGGAGACAATGTGCATTGATGATGCTCATTAACGGAAAGTTATTTCGCATTGTAACAGTGCTTTAATACCATAAAAGAACAATGTTGTTTATTAAATAAAACAGTTTAAGAACGCGATGTCGCATCATAATGGAAAAATGAAGACCTGTTTCTATTTATAGTTCAGCGTGCTGGGAAAATAAGGATTTAAAATTTGGTGGATTCTCTGGGAAACCTATGATGGACTTTCACCCTAGTGAAGAACAACAATCACCGATGGAACGTTATCATCTTTGACGAATTTCTTTGATCGGAGTTGGGAAGCAACATCAACGTCTTAATCCCATGAGGACGAAGGTCATGAAATCAGACATTATAATAGGTAGGGGTTATTGTTTTGTTATTCTTCCCATTCATTTCCTATAATTGAAAAAACATGGTTCAACCCATGAAATGATTGATATGTGATTCATGCATTATGTGGTAGGTTGTTTTATTATTCGTTATAAAGTTATTTGGGGTCCAAATCATTACTTGTAATAATTGAACAGAAACTCCCAGAACCTCCCCCGTATTTAAACCTCTACCACGGAGGCCCCATGCCGACATGTACAAGGACCGATAAACTCTAAATTTTCATTCTTGGTGGTTCTACCTTAAAAATGACGGCAAGGGTGGTTTGGGATCCTCATGAGGAAGAGGGTGCTCCTCAGAGGTAATAGATGATGACAGCTCAAAGAACATCCCACTAGAGCACGTCTGGTGGTCTAGTAAATTCTTTGCTGCCTTACCAGCAGCAGTAGAAGTAGTAGTCGGCCTCTCTGGCCACATGGAGGAGGTGTCCTGCACTAGCCGTCTGTGTTTACTAGGAAGCCGATGGTCGTTATCCGTGGTGGCGCAATAGAAGACACGACACCAATCAGAGCATCGCGTGGAGGGATGGCTCGCGTCTGAGCTATCCGGATGGAAGACAAAGTTACGGTCTATCGACCACAGCTTGTGGAAGGGCCCAATGCCTGTAGGGAAAGGTGGATCTGGAAGCGGTAGTAAGGCCAGGACTCGGCTTGTCAGCACCACCGGCCGCACCATGCATGTAGAGAACCGAAGCTTAACGTACATGGACATTACATTACTTTTTCGGAATACTTAGTACATAACAAAAACACACACACAAGGATCATAATAGTTTAGTGTCTTTGGGAACTCGGAATATAATCTTCTAATCGTGGTGAAAGATCTTCAACATCTCCCATAAATATCTTCCTTTTTTTACCTAAAACCTTTCTTTATATCCTGGTGAAAAGAAAACATAAAAGGGTGAGATCAAATTCTTAGTAAGGGTAAAAAAAATAAATATCAATCACATCATATCCATAAGAACATAACATTTTGGAAATATTAACCTTCAAAAGAGAGCATAATTTCATGACATAGGATAAATCATAGTAGTGAAATGAAATCCCAATAATCATAACTTAAAACATGAAACTTTGTGGCATACACACATAATCATAGAGAATCATTTATTATTAGTCAAGACTCATTGCCAAGACTATCTTAGTGGACAAAGTCCATTTCTGAACCGAGTTCACTTCTCGTTTCAGTCCTGTTTTACTGAACCAGTATAACCTACCATTCCAGCCATGTCTATCTCATGAGATATAAAATCATTACCCAATGCATTAGAGGGAGATATAGGTCCCACCAATCTCATAATGATACCATTCTTATGTGTGCCACAAAATCATAAACCATACATCATAGCACAACCCATGTAATAAAAATGGGATTCTTAAACATTGTGACATCATAAAACAATTCATATAAGATAAAGGAGTTCATAAAAATAATTCCATCACAACATAATCAAATACTTGTAATAATAGGGATAGAAACAGAACCCTTTATTATCTTAGATGGAAAATAAATTTGATAAAACACTTGAACTCCATTCTTGAGGAAAATATCCTTTCTGCTTCAAAAAAACTTTTCCTTTCTTAACAAGTCGTACAATTCTAAACTAAAAGAAGTTGATTAAAAATAAACTTGAAAACTTGTAAAGGAAGCTTCTTGGAAATAATGTTTTAAAAATACATTCATGCCGTATAATTTAAAAAAACATTATTCTCGTACTTTTGTCAGAAAAGTCAAAAAGCACTTCGTACGAAAAACGACAAAATATTCCTTTCATATCTTTTACTAAAAACTCACCGAAGGGTAAAATTGGATTTAAATAATTGTAGGTGTATGGAAATAATATTACATATTGATTAAACATGGATGTGGATGATAAAATACACCCCAGTAAATACCAAAGTATAAACAATCTCGGATAAAAATGAGATTGTGATATTTCCCTTACCTTATATCTGATATGCTTTGTACGTATCCGAACCTCCTCTTTTTGACGCGCCTTCACTTAACCTCCACTTAAAGAACTAAGGATGGTCTTTGAAGAAGACCAGGACCTCTAGGATGATACTAGGGAAGTGGAGAAGAGATTTTGGTAGGGTTTGGCCGAGTTTGAATGCTCAAATTGGTGTGAGGAGGAGAGGGAGGAGGTTCCCTTTTATAAGGGAGGAGAGGGGCACCTTAGGAAAATCTCAAAATATTATTTTATATTTAAGATCAAATTCAGTTTATAATGGTTAAAAAGGGTCTTATTTCGAACCTAAAGCGGGGATGGGTCGAAATCCTCTCATCAAATATGATTTAGACAAGTTTAGGTTATTATTTTAACCTTATCAATTAGATTTAACTCTAAGTTAAATAATTAAACTTTTACCGTGTCTTTTTGTTTTCTTACACTATATGGTTAATAAACTTACTATATCAAGCCAAACGAACCCCAAGTTGTTTATTATTAATATATATAATCTTATCTAAGTCATTTGGCCGAACCTTATATTTTTAGGAATAAAATAACAATTAATAATATAATATTTGTTTTAAAAACTAATTTATGTCAATTTTGACACTATTTGGTACATGATTTTTATGAAATTCATAACAGAATGATAAGTTCGAAACAAGTCACTTAAATCAACAACAACATGTCATATTAACCTAGAAAATTAGTGTAAGTCATAAAAAGTCTCAAATTACATTTATTTGGGCATTTATAACATCAATTATGTCAATATTTCATTAATAAGACAATTACTGCATCATCTTTGTGTCATAATAAATGATAATTATTTAATCTCTAAAAATTATAAATAAATTCCTATGATGTAGATAATTGTATTAGATTTCTGGAGACTATTCATGTTCGAAGTTTCATGAAGTTTATCACTAAATTAAAATTATTATACTTATAAGATTTAAGAAAGTGACATGTTGTCACATTCTTTGGTTTTAATAATAATTAAATTATTTTCATAGAAAAAAGTCCATAAAATGAATCTAATCCGACCCTTAGGTTATATGGGTCTACTTTTAGCCATCCAATAGGATTTTTACAAGTGTTAGGGTAATTTTATAATCTTATATTTACCCTTAATTACCCGATTTACCTTTAACTATAGTAAATAAAATTTACCGTAGTTACTATTCACAATGCCCAAAAATAAAAAGTAGCTTATTAACATAATTTGAACCCACTGATTCAAAATATGGAATCCATTTTTCCAAATTCAACACAAAAAAGATGCATAAATTAAATTAAAATTAATCCCGTTGTTGAAAGAAAATGGGTTTTTCTTTAAAACATTGCAAAAGATTGAATTGATTTAACCTACGAATTCAAGGTAAAATCAATGATAATGACATACATTATATTAAATGGTAAAAATATATTCTATTTATACTTTAAAACCATTCAATATTATAATTTAACCACATAAGATATTACGATGAAAAAAGTTGTTTTTAATTAAAATATAGCGTGTTTTTACTTTTCATTAAAATATAAAAGTTATCGGAAAAATATCAAAACTTTTTCTAATGTAAATTTTTATATCCTGATTCAAAAGAAGAATTTTATTTTGTCAAATTGAACTTATAAACATGTCAAAAACTATATTTAAAGTGGGTGCGCCATCAAAAGGCGGCAAAACTGCATTTTTTGAAAAATACTTAATTTACCCGAAAAATTTATTTTGTTCTTATACCATGTTCTAGAAATGTGTAAGATGAATAATAATGTTATAAAATTCAAAATTTAGTTAACACTATTCATAACGGCTAGTTCATAACAATATTATAATAATATATCGTTGTTTAGTAAAACCCGGTATTGCGTACAACACACGCTATCGAGGAAGGTCACGATTGCGTGTAATGCAAACCAAGTCAGGGTTGCGTGTAGTGCACAACTCCTTTGTTGTTGCGTATAACAGAATCCAACCATATTTCATTTATACATTGAATATATATATATATATATATATACTCAATGTTGCGTAGAATAAATATTATCAAAATTGTGTGTAACACGATCCAAGAATAGTGTTGCGTATACCGCAAGCTAATACGGTGTTGCGTATAGCGCAAGGTAATCTTGGTGTATCGTACAACAGAAGATATGAATGAAATTGAAAATAATGTATCTTATAAAATATCGGGTTGTTACATTCTACCCCCCTTAAAATGAATTTCTCCCTCGAAATTCGTCGGGGTTATAAATGGTTTAGTACTCGAATGTTTCTTTAATAGAAACCCACATTGTAAAAAGGAATACCAAAACCAATCTTTAAAAACAAAAGTATGAAACGTAACGGTTACCCAAATAAACTAATCACTGGGTTTCCACATAGGTGAATATATGGATATGGAAGAGAAATCTAACCACCATGTTCTGATAGAGAGTGGTAGAGAACATGGCTATGGAAAAACCAACAATCACAAAGCTATTGATTTGTGATGATCTAAGGTACCATCTGATTAATCAGATATAAGGGAACTAGGAAAACATTTTTGGTTTTCAAGATCATTTCCCTAAAGTTGATGAATTAAAAGAAATACTTTCATGATTTTGGTACAATCTCACTGTTGTTAGTGAATTGAACAATTTCCACTTCATCCCTTAAAGAAATGAAGTTGAATTTGTTATTCATGATGTGTTAGCAGATCATGTGATAGAATGATGGGTCATTCCATCTCTTTCAAACAAAAGGTTAGAAAAAGTTATAAGTCCATCTTATGGTTAGATTAATCATATATGGTTCCAAAAATGAACTTATACATCATATATCATACCGCTTAATAAAATAAAACTAGTTTCTACTAAACAGGGACTTCCTGTAGGCCAGTGGTAGGTGATAAAGGCCAGTCGCACTTCGGTTGTGGGTTCGATTCCCACAGCCTTGTCCGACGCGATGAGCTATCGCCCGTTCTGTAGGTTTTCCTTTTTCTAAAACTATATTACTATAACATCCCATCAATAATATCGAAAAAACTTATATCCTTAAACAATACTAACTTATGTACAACATAATCCATTCCAATCTTTAGGCTTATCCATAATACTGCAGTCCACTCTCATTATATATTGAAAACGATTACCAGAGATTTAATACCATCGTTGGTCCCCATATATCATAAGATATGTCTTGTTGGTCACATTCCAAACATTCAAAGGCCTTAATCATGTATTCTCTTGAATACCCATTGAACCTTAGTGAAAACATGAATGAAGTTAAAAGTTAACACTTTCCACATACCAAAATCCTCAAAATTCTATATACTCAAACCATGATATCACTTAGTCCTTATATCAATCATGAGCTCATGAATACTGTCAAACATTTCATTTTCTTCTTATCCCTTCATTATGCACATATCATCTACTTTCCAAAATATTTGAATCACTTTTCATGGTTACCTGTACCTTAAAATTATTGAAAACCACAATAGACCAATACATAAATATTTCAATACACCATAAAAGTACCTCAACAACATTATTCTTGAATACCAATACATAAACACTTCAGTCCATCCACTTCAATGATTGTCCTAGAATAAGTCCTTCCTTGATTTAGAAGTAACTTTTTAGGTCAGGGCATTGAGTTGGGTAATGCCCATGTTCTCCGCAAATAAGACATTGAACTCCATAACAGTCTGTCACTCTATGACCCTTTTCTCCACATAGATAACATCGATCCCTCCATTTGAGGTATTCCTCAAGGTTCTTCTTCCCTTCTTTAGAAATCTCAATCTTCCTTTCTTTATGCTCCTCAACATGCGAACATGAATAATAGTTTATCTTCCTCTTCTTTGATGAATTAGGCATACCACTAAATTTCACCTTGTTAATCATATATTGCGATGACTGATTCGGAATAATCACAATATCTTTATCTCTAGGAATTACACAATTTTGTTGCTCATAGTCACCAATTTGTCCATTGTATTCAATGTTAACCAAATTCCTTCTAGTTCCCTCCATTAACTAAAACACAAAAAGAATATTGTGAGAGGCAAAAATCATGCTAGAGAAAACAACATAGTAAAGGGGGAGTACCCTCAATATCTAACATCTTAGGTTAAATTCTAAGATCATTAGCACAATTCTAGGACTATAACCTATACGTATACTTAACCTTAGAGACATCCCTAGACCTACCATAGAAATATCTCTAGGGATCTCCCTAACGTTTTCGCATCCTAGTTTCCAATGGTTGACTAAACCTTTCCTCTGATACCAACTGTAGAGACCCGAAGCTTAACGTACATGGACATTACATTACTTTTTTGGAATACTTAGTACATAACAAAAACACACACACAAGGATCGTAATAGTTTAGTGTCTTTGGAAACTCGGAATATAATCTTCTAATCGTGGTGAAAGATCTTCAACATCTCCCATAAATATCTTCCCTTTTTTTTACCTAAAACCTTTCTTTATATCCTTGGGAAAAGAAAACATAAAAGGGTGAGCTCAAATGCTCAGTAAGGGTAAACAAAAGAAATATAAATCACATCATATCCATAAGAACATCACATTTTAGAAATCTTAACCTGCAAAAGAGAGCATAATTTCATGACATAGGATAAATCATAGTAGTGAAATGAAATCCCAATAATCATAACTTAAAACATGAAACTTTTTGGAATACACACATAATCATAGAGAATCATTTCTTATTAGTCGAGACTCATTTCCAAGACTATCTTAGTTTACAAAGTCCATTTCTGAACCGAGTTCACTTCTCGTTTCAGTCCTGTTTTACTGAACCGGTATAACCTACCATTCCAGCCATGTCTATCTCATGAGATATAAAATATTTACCCAATGCATTGGAGGGAGATATAGGTCCCACACATCTCATAATGATACCATTCTTATGTGTTCCACAAAATCATAAACCATACATTATAGCATAACCCATGTAATAAAAATGGGATTCTTAAACATTGTGACATCATAAAACAATTCATATAAGATAAAGGAATTCATAAAAATAATTCCATCACAACATAATAAAATCCTTATAATAATAGGGATAGAAACAAAACCCTTTATTATCTTTTATGGAAAATAATTTTGATAAAACACTTGAACTCCATTCTTGAGGAAAATATCCTTTCTACTTCAAAAAAACTTTTCCTTTCTTAACATGTCGTGCAATTCTAAACTAAAATAAGTTGATTAAAAATAAACTTGAAAACTTGTAAAGGAAGCTTCTTGGAAATAATGTTTTAAAAATCCATTCATGCCGTATAAGTTAAAAAAACATTCTTCTCGTACTTTTGTAGGAAAAGTCAAAAAGCACTTCGTACGAAAAACGACCAAATATTCCTTTCATATCTTTTACTAAAAACTCACCGAAGGGTAAAATTGGATTTAAATAATTGTAGGTGTATGTAAATAATATTACATATTGAGTAAACATGGATGTTGATGATAAAATACACCCCAGTAAATACCAAAGTATAAACAATCTCGGATAAAAATGAGATTGTGATATTTCCCTTACCTTATGTCCGATATGCTTTGTACGTATCCGAACCTCCTCTTTTTGACGCACCTTCACTTAACCTCCACTTAAAGAACTAAGGATGGTATTTGAAGAAGACCAGAACCTCTAGAATGATACTAGGGAAGTGGAGAAGAGATTTTGGCAGGGGTTGTCCGAGCTTGAATGCTCAAATTGGTGTGGGGAGGAGAGGGAGGAGGTGCCCTTTTATAAGGGAGGAGAGGGGCACCTTAGGAAAATCTCAAAATATTATTTTATATTTAAGGTCAAATTCGGTTTATAATGGTTCCAAAGGGTCTTATTTCGAAGATAAAGTAGTTATGGGTAGAAATACTCTCATCCAATAGGATTTAGACAAGTTTAGGTTATTATTTTAACCTTATCAATTAGATTTAACTCTAAGTTAAATAATTTAACTTTTACCGTGTCTTTTTGTTTTCTTAAACTATATGGTTAATAAACTTACTATATCAATCCAAACGAACCCCAAGTTGTTTATTATTAATATATATAATCTTATATAAGTCATTTGGCCGAACCTTAGATTTTTAGGAATAAAATAACAATTAATAATATAATATTTGTTTTAAAAACCAATTTATGTCAATTTTGACACTATTTGGTACATGATTTTTCTAAAGTTCATAACAGAATGATAAGTTCAAACCAAGTTAGTTAAATCAACAATAAAATGTCATATTAACCTAGAAAATTAGTTTAAGTCATAAAAAGTCTCAAATTACATTTATTTGGGCATTTATAACATCAATTATGTCAATATTTCATTAATAAGACAATTACTGCATCATCTTTGTGTCATAATAAATGATAATTATTTAATACTTAAAAATTCTAAATAAATTCCTATGATGTGGATAATTGTATTAGCTTTCTGGAGACTATTCATTTTCGAAGTTTCATGAAGTTTATCACTAAATTAAAATTATTATACTTATAAGATTTAAGAAAGTGACATGTTGTCACATTCTTTGGTTTTAATAATAATTAAATTATTTTCATGGACAAAAGTCCATAAAATGAATCTAATCCGACCCTTAGGTTATATGGGTCTACTTTTAGCCATCCAATATGATTTTTCAAAGTTTTAGGGTAATTTTATAATCTTATATTTACCCTTAATTGCCCGATTTAACTTTAACTATAGTAAATAAAATTTACCGTAGTTACTATTCAAAATGCCCAAAAATAAAAAGTAGCTTATTAACATAATTTGGACCCACTGATTCCAAATATAGAATCCATTTTTACAAATTCAATACACAAAAGATGCAGAAATTAAATTAAAATTAATCCCGTTGTCGAAAGAAAACGGGTTTTTCTTTAAAACATTGCAAAAGATTGAATTGGTTTAACCTACGAATTCAAGGTAAAATCAATGCTAATGACATACATTATATTAAATGGTAAAAATCTATTCTATTTATAATTTAAAACCATTCAATATTATAATTTAACCACATAAGATATTATGATGAAAAAAGTTGTTTTTAATTAAAATATAGCGTGTTTTTACTATTCATTAAAATATAAAAGTTATCGGAAAAATATCAAAACTTTATCTAATGTAAATTTTTATATCCTGATTCAAAATAAGAATTTTATTTTGTCAAATTGAACTTATAAACATGTCAAAAACTAGATTTAAAGTGGGTGCGCCATCAAAAGGCGGCAAAACTGCATTTTTTGAAAAATACTTAATTTACCCGAAAAATTTATTTTGTTCTTATACCATGTTCTATAAATGTGTAAGATGAATAATAATGTTATCAAATTCAAAATTTAGTTAACAATATTCATAACGGCTAGTTCATAACAATATTATAATAATATATCGTTGTTTAGTAAAACCCGGTATTGCGTACAACACACGCTATCGAGGAAGGTTGCGATTGCGTGTAATGCAAACCAAGTCAGGGTTGCGTGTAGTGCACAACTCCTTTGTTATTGAGTATAACAGAATCCAACCATATTTCATTTATACATTGAATATATATATATATATACTCAATGTTGCGTAGAATAACTATTATCAAAATTGTGTGTAACACGATCCAAGAATAGTGTTGCGTATACCGCAAGCTAATACGGTGTTGCGTATAGCGCAAGGTAATCTTGGTGTATCATACAACAGAAGATATTAATGAAATTAAAAATAATGTATCTTATAAAATCTCAGGTTTTTACAATGGAGCCTATCCCCAACTGCCAGGTCGCGCCCCCTTCGGGCTGACCTGGACCTGAACCCAGTTGGTCTGACCATGATGGCAGGCCAGACCTATGCTAATGTGCCTAAAATATGTCAGTGGCCCATACCCGCACTTATTAGGCATAACCCTCACCCCCTTTGGGCCAGGCCGGACTAGACCGGGTCGCATGGTGACTCGGCAGGCTGGACCCTCGGCCAACTGGACCGTGTCCAGTAAGGCCTATTTGACCTAGCCCGCTAGCCATGCGGGACCAGACCGACATCAACCTGCATTATGTTTGGTCGAATTAGTCTATGTAAACCGGGGTATGTGGGACCCCCGAGCCAATTTGGTCGCATTGGTCTGACTGGGTCGGGCTGGGCCCCATCGCAACTGGGCCTGTGGTTACTAAAATGCTAATAACTCGTAGACCGGGTGTCTGATTGATTCCTCGTCAGCAGCACGTGGACTCTTGTGATGATGTAGTCCTTCCAAGATAATATGAACTTTTTTTGGGGGTTGACATATGTTCAGGTGGTATTGGACTCGAATCTAACCAGGTCCTTTTTACTAAAACACATGTATCTTACAAACCGTCTTTCTGATTGACGAGTCATTTGTGGTGTTGGGACCCTTTCAACAAAGAAAATCTTTTGGGAAAATATATGCTACCTTTATTGGTATTTGAGATATGAGAAAGGACATGTTGAGCAGTTCTCTCAAGTTCTCTACATATAGAACCCCTGCGACTGGATGAGACCTGAAGACTACAGACTTTTGGCCTAGTTGGAAGCAACTCTCTATGGATTTACTGGATCACGGTGGGAAGCACCACTCTGTGACTTTGTATTCCCATGATATGTGATGAGTAGGAGTACCTTAGTAGGCACTGACTAGTAAAAGTCACCTCTCTGTGACATTGTAGGACCACAGTACACGATGGGGAGGAGTACCAAAGCATTCCAAGGATAGTGGGAAGAACCTCTTTGTGACTTGGAATGACCACTATACTCGCAGAGAAGGAGTTCTCCATCAGCCAATGAGTTCAAAAATGTGACTGATGATTCTACTATTATTACCCATGAATATACCTAGTGTGAGTTATCTTGTATCTCATTCTTTACAGTGAGGAATTGTTTTGTGTTCTTTCCTTTTTGTTTTGGGGTCCCTACAGAGTACTATGTCACTCAAACATACATGGGCTTCACCCACACGTGTTGTGTCTAGTGAAAACGACTAACGTTTTGATATGGGTGATCAAGGAAATAGGACTAACAGATGCTATGATGGTGGACTTTGTGGCCTAGGACTAGGTGGGCCCCAGTAGGACTAGGCGGACATGACATACTACTTCGGCTTCCAGTAGCTTCATTACTCTTATGATATTGTGGGGTTTTCTATAGATGGACGTCAATGTTTTCTTTTCTAGTATTATTGTTTTCATTTCTTTGTTGGGATTTTATTCTGGCCCAATTACTTTTAGATGTACATGCACTCATCTTTGTTTTAGTGGTTTTCTATTTCTCCCTTTAGGTGTGTTGGGATGCTGTTGGGTGTTTGAGTGTGTATAGGTACTCAAAGAATTCATCTCACTTGCTGGTTTATACCATTGGAACTTGTCTCTATCCCCTAGCCTTTGGAAGGTGAGATTTAGGTTAGTCACAACATGAGATAGGAGAGATAGGTTGTGAAAAAGTTGTATCAGAGGATGGTCGGTCCTACCACAATGACCAAGAGTCTGTTGTTTTGTTCTAGGGAAATATTTTTAAGTGTTGCGAGTTCGACATTCAGATTTGGGGAGTCTAGTGTTAGTGTAGTGGCAGACAATTCCATAAGCCAGGACCATCAATTTTTTTTGGCTCAATAAATGAAAACATGGGAGGCATAAGTGTCTCCTTGTTTTAATAAGAGTCAGCTAACCAGGTGTATCCATCTAACAATTTCACATCTTGACCTACCTCAGGATACCTTCACATGGATGGCCAACCAGTATCCTAATACGTGAGGACAGTTCGCATAGCGTCGAGGTGTTTGTTCACAGACCAGGGCTAGAGATGGCCCCATTGGGATGTATACCGGTGTTACCACCACAAATTGATTATCTAGACATCCAACCTCTAGGTATTTGGTTAGATGCATATTTCCAAAACAAGTTGTGGATGACTCTTTTGACACATAGTGATGAGGCACATGGTTCAAATGTGTGTTAGAAGCATCCATGGAAACAATCACCCGAGATGTATGATTAGGAGGATCTATAGATTACAGGTGTGCAAAGAAAGATACAAAACAAGAGGGTTTATCAGAGGGATCATGCTAGTTTCCAGAAATGCATGATTTTTTATGCTTGTCATAAAAAGGGACATCTTGTGCATGATTGACCAACCATTCATGCTGCAAGAAAATAGAGTAGCTTGTTGCAGACTATCGAATCTTATGACCCCATGAATCAAGGGATGAATCATGGTACGATTGTGTCTTCTTACATTAGCAACAACATTTATAGACACATGTATTAGTAATTTCCATTTAATGACAATTCTTCTTTATTGAAACATATAGATTCTATTTAATACCATTTACATGACCCTCACATTTAGATACTCTTATTGGAGGAGACCCAATGACCACACACTAGTGCTGACACTATCACAAGAAACATGGAGGTGAGATAATCAATTAGAATCTCTTGGTTGTAGCATCGAGGCATTACAACATCATTCATAGTATGGAATAGTACTGTCGAAGCTAGGATTGACTGTATTAGGCAATGGTTTTGGTTTATCCGGGTAGATGTAACCCTATTTCTCTTTATCTATCGAAGGAAAATCCGTGCAACTCTTGACGGACTCATGCAGAGGAGGGTGTAGCAAAATCCTATTTAGTTGTCTAGTTTGACCCTTAGTGCATTAAATGTAATGAGTCCTCACGTTACTTTGTGATAGTATAATATCAGGATTTCTCCCTTAAATATGTTCTTGGAGTACCTCTTTGATGAAAGTTAAATGTCTTCTATGATCTGTACCCTAGGACGACACAAATATACACACCAGCCTATGGGAAGACTCCTGCAGAGCTTCATGAATTGAGGGTAAAACCCAAGGGAAGGGAGAAGCTACATTCAGTCTGGAAGTATGCCTTGAGGGATCCTATAATGATTCAAGCTGTGGTATGTGTCTACTACTAGTTGCCATATTAATAGTCAATGGTGATAATCATTCCTTCTTTACCCAAATATTATTCAACACCAATAGTTTCTAGTTAAACCATTGACTTGACCCTTACATCTGGAGATACCTATGGGAGGAGACTCGACAATCCCACTTATGCCGATGTTGTGATCTGGCCCTTGAGGTGAGAGTTTCAATTGGATCCTCTTTGTGATAGCATTGAGGACTTACAATGCTAGTTTGGGTATGGAATGGTCATCCACATTTCATGCTCAGACTAAATTTATTAGGAATAAAGGATGTGTTATATTTGTAGCGCTGGAATGAGGTTTTCCATGGTCGGGGAAAAAAATGTAACTCAGGAAGCACAGGATAAACTCATGCATAAAAGGGTGCAGTGGATCACTCTTGAGTTTTTCGGCCTTACCCTCATGGTTGTAGATGTTTTATGATTTTAGTTCCGAGTAGTAAAGGCGGAGTGTGATAATGTAACTTCAAAATATGTTTCCAGGGTTACCTTCCCATAAGGGGAGGTACTTCTCTATGATTATACACCCTGAGATGGAACTGATATCAACATAAAGATATCAGAGGGAATTCGTAAAGCTTCTGAAGCAGGGGGCATAGGTGGGGGACTTGTATAGGAAGGGAATGGTAAGACCCACTATTCAAGGTTATGTGTCTATTACCTTCACATTAATAAAGTGGTTATGGAGAACAAGTACCTACTTCTAAATGATTGATGGGTACATCAATCAGTTAAAAGGGGTAGCCTTTCATGGGGATAGAATGGTTCCCATAAGCTTCTAACCAGTTGTGAGAGAAGTGATGGCTATATTTCCATTAGGTCATTGACTTTGAAATAGTCTATACTCCTGGGATGAGGAATGTGGTGGCAGACCTGCTTAGCAGGATGACTGGTTTATAGCTGGTGAGTAAGGGAAAATAGAAACAATCCATGATGCAGATATCCTTCGTGGATGATGATGGACTAGATTTCCTTCAATCAATGATGGTCACTTCACCACTCTTGTAGTGATTCAGGGAGGCACAGTTTGTGTATGTTGATAGTGAGTCCTGATGTGCTTAGGTATCCTCATGACAAGCTCTGGATAGATTTTGGATAGGTGGGGAGGACATAATCATTTTCAAAGGAAACAAAGTAGTTCTAGTGATGTTATAGGAGGAGGTGTTGAAAAAGTTCCATACATCTGCTTTAGTGGTAATTCAAGTGGTGGAGAAGATATACTAGGACCTCTGATGTCAGTACTACTGTCCAGGAAATTGAGACCCATGAAGTTTGGGGAGGGAGACCATGTTTTCTGTTAGGTCTCACCCCGATAGCGATTGAGGAGATTTTTCCAGGGCGACAAGCTATATCTAAGTCCAGTCGGACATTTCTAGTTCCTGATCAGAGTGGGAAAGGTGGAAAACTGCCTGGCTCTTCCACCACAAATGAACCAAGTGCATGAACGTTTCCACATTTCGCAGCCGAGGAAAAACGTGCATGATCTATCGCATGTCATCGATTGGGGAGAGATGTACATTGACGAAGGGGAGACATTTGAAGAGTTCATGGTAGAGATAGAGGATAAAAATGAGAGGTATCTACGGTGGTGTTTGATTATTATGGTGTGCATTCAGTGGAAGCATGAGAATATTTAAGAGAGAACTTGAGATAAGAAGGCTCAGATAAGTTCTCAGAACCCACAAATGTTTGACTAGTATTGTTTTGGATTTTAGGGACACAAAGAACAAATGTTGGGAGAATGTAATGTCTCAAAATTTTCGTATAAATTTTAATTTATTTATGTTGAATTAATTATAGATCACTAAATTTGACAGAAAGTTATTCTAAGGACCATATTGCCAAGAATGATATGTCGAAAATTTTTAATCCTTAAATAGCATGTGTGTGTTTTTTTCCTGAATATGTGTAATAACCCCTAAACAGGTTCCCATATTATAAATCTAAGAGAACTATTGCATTCAAGATGGAGGGTTTACCATAGGTGAGGCTTATGTTTAGTCGACATAGGAATTCAGTAAAAACAACTTAAAATGGAATAACTGTAAAGAAAATAATTAGAAAAAATATTTTATTTTTCAAATTCTTATAACTCATGAACGGTGACTCAAATTAAAATTATTAGACCACCACTGAACAAGTGAGGCTATGCTTTCCTTTGGAAGATCCATACATTGGCTGGCGCGAGGCATCATTAGATTTTAGTTTTTCCCATGAATAAAATAATTAAGAAACCATTATTTTATTTTCAAATCCTTATAACACTTAAACAGTAGGTCATATTGAACGTCCGAGAGTATATTTGAACTCATGGAGGGATGTTCCCTTTAGGAAGAGCCTAACCTCATCAGGCATGGGATGAGAATGAAATAATTTTTTTTGGAAATTTGTTTATGTTACGTTCAATAAACGTGTGAGTGGGATTTTATAACATTTGAACTGGTGATCAGATCAAAATTATGAGGGAGCCCTTAAATTTAGATTGTTGGGATTCACCTAGAAATGTCATGACATCGACTGGAAAGGGATGAGTGAATAAATTATTTTCTGGGATTTTCATGAAAAATAGTAAAAGAATTTAAAAGAATTTTTTTTTCTTTTCTCACCCTAGAGTGGAGGATGATGATTCTATGAGGCATCGATGAGGTGGAGACAATTAGAGTTTATGAGTCTCATTAATGGATCATTAAGTTGTAGGGTAATTACAATTTAATGGAACATAGTGACTATGTTTTTTATTAAATAAAATAGCATCACGAAGCGATGCCGCATCATAATGGAAACACTACGATGTGGTCCTACATATAGTTTGACGCGTTGGGGTAATAAGGATTAAATATTTGGAGGATTATCTAGAGAACCACTAATGGAATTCCACCCTAGTGAGGAATTTCATATTTCAGTGGAACATCATCATCTTTGAATCCTTTATAAGATCGAAGATGGGAAAGGATGTCGAAGCCTTAATCTCTCGAGGAAGAAGGCCACGACATAAGATGTCATAAGAGGTAGGGTATTTGTTTTGATTTCCTTCCCCATCTTTTCATAAAAATGACAAACACATATAAACCCATGAACATGTTGATATACGACTCATGTGTTATGCTGGAGGGTGTTTTATTCTAGGGGTATTATTTTTCGGGGTCCAAATCATGACATTGAACAATTGAACGGAAACTCCCCGAACCTCCCCCATATTTAAACCTCTAACATAGAAGTCCTAATCTGATACAAAAAAAGCATGAGCACCTCTGCATTTTTGTTCTTGTTTTTTATACCTTCATAATGATGGTAAGGTAGGTCTGGTATACTCGCGATGAAGAGGGAACTCCCCAAACACCACAGATGCTAAGGCTCAAAGAACAGAAAACTGAAGCACATCTAGTGCTCCGATGAATTCCCTACTACCACTCCGGTGGCCAGCCTCACCTACTTCATGGAGGTGGTTGCCCGCACTAGTGGGCCACGTTGACAGGGAAGCCATGAATATTCAGCCACAACAGCGCATTGGAGGACGCGACGCCAGGTGTGGCACCTCGTGGAGGGACGACCCGTGTTTGGCCTCTCTGGATGGTTAAAAAAGCCACCATCCACTGACTATGGCTAGTGTAAGAACCTCACGCCCATGAGGCTAGGGGGAATAGAATGCGGGATTCAGGCTGTGTCCCAGCTGGTCGCCCCCACCGACCGCACCGTGTAGCTGGTCCCAATCTGGTGGGCCTCGTCCCCTTCTGGTCAGACACGCACCGATGGGCCAGACCCATGTAGGAAGGTTGTACCCACACATAGTGAGCCAGACCTGCATAAGTATGCCAGACCTATTCCCCAATCATGTTGGGCCAGACTAGACTGAGTCGTTGGGCCACCCAGTGGGTTGGACACTCGGCCAACCGTGTCAGGTCTAACGATTCCTATTGGGCCTGACCTACTAGATAGGAGGGACCAGACTGACCTCAACCTGCACCAGGTTGGTTCAATTCATTCAATGTGAACTAGAGTATGTGGAACCCCTAGGAGGTGTTGGTTGGTTCAGTCTAACCAGGTAAGATAAGGCCCCGTCAAAAACCAGTCCTCTGGTTACTAAAACGCTAATAACTCTTAGACCAAGTGGCTGATTGAAATGTCGTCTATGGAACGAGGACCCTTGTGAAGAGACAGTATTCCAAGATACTCTACTAGAGCTTTGGAAGTGTTTTTCATATGGCAGGGTTGGACCGGACTCGAATCCAACTAGGCCCTTTTTTCTAAAACTCTTGTATTTTGAAAACTACGTGTCTGATTGATGATATGTTAGCAGTGATGGGACCATATTAACATGGTGGATATTTTTAAATGATATATGGTGACATTAATGGTTTTTTATATGCAACAAAGGTCTTCACATAGGTTCTCCCAAGCGCGATACGTACAAAAACCTACAACGGGGATAGATCGAAAACTACCGTCTTTTGGCCTAGTGGGAAGTATCTCTCTAAGACATTTCATGCCCACAGTGGGAAGAACCTCTTTGTGACTTTACAGGTCAATGACATTTGATGAGGAGGAGTACCTCATTAGACCATTTCAAGTGGGAAGCACCTCCTTGTGAATTTTCAGGCCCACAATATGTGATGGGGAGGAGTAATTAAGCAGTCCATGGTTTGTGGGAACCACCTCTTCGTGACTTGGAAGGCTCACTGTACTCGCTAAAGGAGGAGTTCTCTAGTAGAAGAGGTGTTCAATGATGTGAATAATTATACTATAGTAACTACCATATAATATACCTATTGTGAGATGACTTGTGACTCATTCTTTAATTTGAAATTTTTTTGTGGTATTTCCTTTTCATTTTGGGGCCCTAGTAGGTATTGTGTTACTCACCCCTATATGGGTTTTTCTCGAACCTATTGTGTCTGGTGAATATGACTGATGTTTTGAAATGATTTCTCAAGGAAACAAGACTGATGGAAGCTACGATGGTGGACGTGGTGGCCCGAGACTAGGTGTGGCCCATTACAACTAGGCATACATGACATACAACACCAGCTTTCAGTAGCTTCACTATTCTCACAATTATATGGGGATTTCTGCAGATGGCCATCAAAGTTTCCTTTTTTGTATTCATATTTTCATCTCTTTTTTGGGTTTCTGTTCTATCCCACTTACTTTTAGATTTACTTGCACTCAACATTGTTTTAGTGGTGTTCTATTTCCTCCTTTTGGTGGGTTGGGATGTGGTTCGGCATGTGTGTGCGAACAAGTACTCAAGAAAATGAAACATAGATGTTTTTTTACTCCTTTGGTGATAGTATACTTCCCCTAACCTTCCAATTGTGGGATTTGGTTTAGTCACAGTATGGGCCCCAGGGGATGGGTCATGACATATTGGGAAATAAAAATTTTGTGTGTGTATGTTTTCATTTTTTATTTTCCGTCCCATAACATTGATCTGGGTTCAATAATATCATGAATAATAACAAGGATATATATAATATATGTTATTTATATATTTATTCAATGAAATCCATGATAAGTTGAAATAGAAAATGAAATACCATGTTCACGGAGACATTATTTGATACATACACATGGAAAATGTTTCAATTTTTTTGAAAGATGGATTGAATTAAGGTTAAATAATATTTTATCATTATGAAATATTTTTTTTCTTAATATATATCTCATATTTTCATTAATTAAATACTTATTACCAAACATGAAAATAATTAGTGAAAAAAGATTCATGTCACTATACGAGGCGGTTGACCATCATACACATGATAAACGTTATCTCGTTCCCCACATAATAGAATGTATGAAGGTATATGTGATATATTTAATATATAGTAATAATTAAGTAAATATTATGTAATATAGTAATTTAATATATCCTATATTATATAAAATTAAATGAGAAATGAAATACACATCACATTGGTTTGTGAGATGGAAGTATGTTATACACATGACAAATGTAATTTTTATCCAAAAGTTTTGGAGGTAAAAAGGTATATGTGGTATTATAATTCCATAGGTATAATTATTTAATAAATATCATACATAAACATTAAATATTTAATTATATAAATATTTGAGATGTTGTGATGGAAAACAAATAACTCTATGAGGGAGTAGTCTGTCATCAATATGAATGATGATTACTTATCCAATTTTATGGAAGATGATATGAATTTTTGTTATTAAATTGACATAATAAAATACCAAAATATAATAGAAACATTTTCTATTTTATCTTATTTTCAATTAATTTTAATTATTTAATTTTTTTTATTAAAACCATAAATTTTTTTAAAAATTTACCTCTTCTTTATACATCATCTTTATATTTAATCTAAAACCATCCAACCTTGCCTTTAAAATATAATACATTACTCTGGGATGTGGGTTGTAAATTATGGAAGATATATTTGTTGTATTCTGTGGATCAAAAGTGTTTTGGGAGAGTAAATATGAAACAATGGGTGTTTTTCTTTTATAGGTTAGGTAAGTGGTACACATATAAATTTTTAAAAGAAAAATGTGTGCCCAAATTTTAATCATGCTAAAAAGAACCAAATTGTTCATTGTATATACTTTAATAAATAAGTTTTAAATATTATAGTATAATGTGGTTTGTAAAATTTCATTTTTAGCTTTAATATCTTATCTTTTTAGTTTAACCTAATAGTAAATCAATTTTAACCTTAAACAAAATAATAAACTTTTAACGTTTTTACAATTAATTATACTAATATAATAATATTACCTAAATATATAATATAAATTATTATAATTCCAAGAATGGAATCATTTTTTGGGAATTGTATTCATAAAAATAAAAATTTTAATTTAAAATTAATCATGATGATGCGATGAAAAAATGCTTTCCAAAAGAAAAATGTATCAATATATTAAAACAATTTTATATAAAAATTCAGCATGTAAATTATTCTAATAACATAAATTGGTTTAATATATATATATATATATATATTATTTATTTATAATTTTAAAACAATATTAAATTTTTTTTATTTTATATATTCTTGAAATAAAATTTCAATTCAAAATAAACCCATTAATTTTCACTATTCATTAAAAAAATTTCTTCTCCGAAAATAACGAGAAATTAAAACTATGCAATTTTGATATAATGATTTCCAAAAATGAATAAAAAAATTTCAAATATTTTTTCACATGTTTTTAGAAAATATTTTTTTAAATTAGTGTGCATTATATAAAAAAACATCTTTCTAGAAAAATATAGTTTTCAACATAAAACATCATTTATGTTTATATCCAAAAAAGAATACACATAATATGAATTATAAAGAATTTAATTGAAAAACATAATATATAAAATTCAATAATATTGGGATGAAATATTGATTTATTTAATTTATTGAGAAAATAATTTTTAATAAAAGAATAGTTTTTTTATTTTCTTTATTTTTGAAGGGTTATTTTTTTCATTTCTAATTAATTGGTAACAAAATAATTCATTTTATATATAGGTTTTAAAAAATAAATTTTTATAATTTAGTTATTCTTATTCATTCCATCTATTCCAATAGGTTGGTTATAACTATCATACTAAATAATAATATTTTATAAGAATATCACATTTAATTTATGATTTTTGTTGCATATAACACATGATAAACTCAATGTTGCATGTAATGTAAACTGTCGAATAAAATAAATTAAATTGAAAAAATAGTTGATAAAATCTTGGGATATGATGGATCTAATGTTCGTTTGAATTTTATGTTTCCTAATGAACCATGGACATAACAATATTTTTTCCAATATTAATAACACTACTCCACTGAGATACATCAAGAAAATAATGTTCTTTTACTTCATATAAATGATCTTTCCTTCATTTATCTATATCATATTTTAGAATACTAAAATATATCCTCATGTGATTCGTAATAATCATAATTATATCAACCATTCCATATATTAATTATAAGGCCCCAGCCTTAAACCTTACTTAATATTGAATTAAATGAATAATTCACATTGAGGATCTTTTCAGGTTTATAGTTTTAGAGAGTTAGATCATGAAGCTTTCATTACATTCCACATTTAAACAAAGTGGTTACATAAAAGACAGTATTCATTCTTCCCATCAACGGAAACATATTTAAAATAAAACATGGATTCTTTCTTGACACTATCAACACATCATGTACCCTTCCCTTGACCTGTGAAAAACATTTCAAAAACTTGGGATGAGCATAAAAAGCTCAGTAAGGGTTATAAAAAAAATATGGAAAGGAAACATGAGTTCATCTATACATAAGAATGAAATCATACTTTACCCACTAAACATAGGCACTTTAACATACCTCATCAAACCATGAATAAATCATAGAAATCATAAGACATAAAAGTATCTTGAGGCATTCATAACATTCTTACGTAGGGAGTAACCCTCTTGGTTACGTTTGGAATACCCATCACAATATATTACCTAAATCTCTTCGGAGAAACCTTAACGTTTCACTCCTTCGCGTTACTCAATGCATTGGAGAGCTATATCGGGCTCACCCGCCCTTAGTTTATCACGGAACCACCCGTCTTCATAATAATGCCCAAGAACCTCAACATAATCGTATCACATAAAACATGCATAAAGGAAACATAACATTTCCACCTTTCAATCACAAGATATCAATACAGCACATTGATATAAAGACATTTTGAAAAACATTTTCAATACCAAAATAAAACATGGTATTTATTTTTCATTTTTTTTTAAAAAGGGTATGGCTTGTAGAGGAAGCCAAAACTCAAATAACAGTCACAGCGGCAGAGAAGTCGTTGTTGCCGCATACGTACGACAAAAACATTCCCTTTTGTCGTTTAGTAAACGCTTCGTATAAAAAAGATTCCTTTTGAATAAGCGTAAAAGTCAAAGGGGTTTATACACCGTATAAAAGAAAGTTGTGTATAAAATAAAATATGCCTCAATGAAAGGAGATTGAGACGAAGTCCCATACCACCTTAAAGCTTAAAATTTTAAACCATTAATATCCATATAAATAAATCCTTAAAACCATTTTGAAAACATGGATATTAATAAGAACAAATAATTAAAACATTTAAAACGATATTTTGGTTAAAGGGGTTTTACCAAAATTAGTGACACTTGAATACAATAATTGAGGAATAACATTTAGTCAGAACTTTATAATATCATGAGAATAAATGGATTCATGATATAATACTACAAAGGACAGTATATACACCATATAAGAGTGAATTGGTGCATAACAACAATGAACCCTCAATAGAAATGTCAAATGTGATGAAATCCCTTATAAAGAAGGTATCCTTAAATTAAGGACAAATCAATCTCAAAAATACGTGTGACAAATATAAATACACCCAATATAAGTGTATATTAAGTGTAAAACAATAAAAGGTCATTAACACATATTCAATGGATGGCATATTCAATGACTACATGTTGAACCCAAAGAAATCGAAATTGGGTTAAAAAGTTCCCTTGACAGCCTAACGGCATCACATCAAAATGAGTTGGTGAGAGATAAAAAGTGTATCTCATAACTTGGACATAAAATTTAAATCAATAAGGATATATGAGAACATATCCCAACATAACAATATGTAAATTAAAAGACCCAACAAAAGAAGTCTTTTTAAAAAAGAGGAGGGTGAAAGGTTCCCTTACCGACTTGGGTATCTTTCAAGACATACACCCCATGAAAGAAGGACAATAGATCATTGTTGTAAATACTCATAAACGAAATTATATTACACAAAGAGTAGAATAATGGGCATTGAATACACCACTCAATGGAATTTGTGGCAAATGTAGCATAAATCTCACGGGAATAAAAGTGAGATGAAAAATCCCTTACGAAAACTCGGCAGCCCAACGACACCACATAAAACTTCCGAATATGGATTGATGAGATCAAATAGGGTATCTCATCACATTACAATAAAATTTACAGCAAGAGGAATATAAAAGAACATCCCACAACATTACAAAGAAGAGCTTAAAAGAAGTGACATAAAGGAGAGTACTTAAAAAGAAAGAGAGAGGTCAGATCTCTTACGAAAGTTCGGCAGCCTAACGGCGCCACTCAAAACGTCCAAAATGGATTGATGAGAGAGAATAGGGTCTCTCATCACATGAACATAAAAATTAAAGTAAGTTTAATATAAAATATCATCCCAATAACAAGAAAGATGAGCTTTAGAAGGAATGACATAAAAAGTGTACTTAAAAAGAAAGAGAGGAGTAAGATCCCTTACCTTGGGTCCGACTTGACTCGATCGTTCTTTAATCTCCTGAATAATAAACTTGAGTTAATTTCTACTTGATTAAGAACCTTTTTCAAGCTTATTATTCCTTTTATATCACTTATTTCCATGTTATAAACATTATGTAATCATTAAGTTAATAATGATTGTTTTGTCGATATTTAGTTCTTAAGTCGAAAGTGGACTTCTTACAATTACATGTTGTTCGTGTGGTCAAAGGTTATTTATATCCAGAATGACATTACTGATCTGGATATCATATATATAATATATATCCAGCATATACATGTATTTATAATATTACATAATCATTTATAGGTAAGAAATGAAATGCACCGTTCATGGAGATGGTAAGCCGTACATACGCATGAACGCTACTTTCATTTCTTTGTCATATTAATGGAATTAAAACTAAATGAGAGGTATGTATATTTTAATTACAGAATTATATTCATCATTTAGATGTATCATTCATCATATATATCCATTATATACATGTACTTATAATAGTACATTACATTTGGGGATAAGAAATGAAATGCACCGTTCATGGAGACGGTAAGCCGTACGTACGCATGAACGCTACTTTCATTTCTATATCATACTTTAATGGAAAGAAATAATAATGATATAGAGGCATATAATAATTCTAGTATAACATCATATATAATAACATTAAATCCATACCTTATATGTCCCACGTATGGCATTAACGAATCACATCACTTTGAGGGGGCGGTAGTCCGCACTTCCTAAAATGAAGATATCGCGTATACCCATAATGGAATCCATAAAGGTAAGACACAAATGAAAAATACAGAAGTATAAGTAAAACATAAACATATTATATATTATATATAAAAATAGTGACATCATAATTTCCACCTTTGAAGGTGTTAAATGAGTATTGAACAATCATCGTTTCGGGAGGCAGAATTTCGCCATCCACGAAAACCGTATGTTCTTTAACCATTTGATGTAGTTGTGTGAGAGTGTAGCTCGAATAAATATTATAACAACATCCTAGTATATTTAAGATACTGGTGTTGTTACAAAAGAAGTAAATAAAAAGAGTTTAGGGGGTTGGAGAAGCAAAATAAAACAAATGAACATGAGATAATGAATTACCTTTAAAAGTGTAACTCCTTTTGATTTGAGCCTAAAGGCTTCCTTTGAAAGGATTATGCCCAAAGGGAATCCTCTAGGATGAGGAGAGGGATGTGGAGAGAGTAAATGGGCAGGTTATGGCCGAGCCAAAGGTTTGAGGAGTGTGTAAAATGAGGTAGAGGTGGGGGCCTTTTATAAGAGGAGAGGAGGGGCACTTTTGGAAAGTAAGAAATATTACTTTATTTGAAAATGTGTTTCGGTTTCAAAATGTCCCACATTGATATAATTCGTGGATAAGGTGTTAAGGGTTCGAAATCCACCCATCCAATAAGTTTTGTACATGTGTAGTTCATATATTTTACATTATCTTTCCATTTTATTTAAATCGTTAAATAATGAGGTCATCGCTGCATCATCATGATGTCATATATAATTTAATTTATTTAGTGTCTAAAAATTATAAAAAAAATACTATGATGTAGGAAATATTTTTATATTTCCAATTACTATTTATAATCAAAAATATGATCTTTATAACCCCATGCAAAAATTGTTTTCGTAAAACATATGATGTTTGTGTCATTTTTACTTTTACATTAAATAAAAAGTTATTTATGTCATTTCCCAACCAAAGTGGCTCCATGGGGTCCCAAAGTTGACCCATGGCTTGTCTTGGTCGGCCATGACACAACCAATGAGGGCAGGACATGTTTCAAGCTCATCTTATTTTATTAAAGCATTATTTTTACCTTAAACTACACTAATTACCACTAATCGCGATTAAAAACTTAATAAGTTACTATTCACCAAAAAATTATTTTTATCCCATTGAACCACATTTTACTTCTTAATGACAACCATGTATGTCGGATTTTTAAAATTCAAAACACAAAGATGGAAAATTTTCATTTAAACGGAAAAATCAGTTTTTATAAGTACCACTTAGTGGTTTCACTATTCATCAAAAATTGAAGTTTTTCAGAAAAATCCCAAAAATTCACCATAAGCTATATTTGATATTCCGAATTCAAAAATGAAGTCTATTTTAAAAAATTCAAAACATATAAGTCAGATTAATTAATTTAATAATTAATTCCCGCTGTCAGAGAAAATAGCGTGTTTTTATGAAACAATAAGTATCAAAAGGTTGACACTGGTTTAAGTCTGATTTCAAAGAGAAATTAATTCCAACGACCACTATTGGATTTAATGGTAAAAATATATTCTAATTTCACTTTAAAACCAATTAAAAAGATAATCTAATCATATAAATAATTTAGATTAAAAATAGGTTTTGAATTAAAATACAACATTTTACACTATTCATTAAAAAAATGAACTTTATCGGAAAGATACCAAAAATTTACACAAAGTAAATTTTGATGCCCCGATTCTTAATAAGAGTTTTATTTGGTCCAAAAGAATTTTTAAGAGTGAACAAAACTATATTTAATGATGGTTCAACATCAAAAGGTGATAAGTGAGCCTTTAGTGAAAACTAGGGCATATACACCTAAAATTGAATTCTTTCCGTATTTTAAGCCTTTATCTTTTATTGGATAAATGTAAAAACATTTAAAAACATATATAATCATATTTTAGTTATTTCTATCCATTCCCGCCATTACAACGGCTACATGTTAACTACCATTTAAAATAATATTATTTTATTATTAGAGTGCAACATAAGATTCCCAAGAAACTCGTTGTTGCGTGTTAGGTACGCCATCGAGCATAGCGTCCCCTTTAAAGTCATATCAATATTTTATTCACAAATATGGATAAATAAGAAAATGTCATATTCTTTATTTACCTGGGGTGTTACATCCTTCCCCCCTTTTGGGAATTGCGTCCTCGCAATTTTAAAATTGGGCTTGGAAACATCCTTGAAAGTCCCACATCGGAACAAGAGTCGGTAAAAAAATCACTTTAAAATAAAGAAAGATAAGTACAAAGGTCACCCGAGTTAACCCATACTAGGATTCCAAGTATGAAAATATGGACATGGAGGAGAAAACATAGGGTCATGTTCTGATGAATAGTGATAGAAAACATGTTTAGGAGAAAGTTAACAATAAGAAAATCACAAACTTGTGATGGGTTAAACGGTGTTGGGTTCCCCAGTAGGAAAAGTTAATAGACAACATTTTTGTTTTAAGTTACGTTTTATTGAGGAATTTATTCATAAGGAAACATGATCACTTATCATGTTGACTTTCAACTTTTACTAGATTCATTATTCAAACTCATATTTTTTCCAAAAGACGAGTATTTAGGGAGACCTGTTCGCATTAAGAGTACTATAATCAACTTCTAGAGAATCACCTAACCCAAAAAAGAGAACTATTTACTTCCCCTGTCTTTAGACTTTAACCAAAACCATAACCAAAAAGTTTAGTACAAGATCAGATAATCTAGAAAAGGATAACCCTTTATAAAAAGAAAATCTATTCTTAATCTCCAAAATTTGTCCAACAAAACCCAAAGTTCAACAAGGACCATTTGTCTATAAAATTATTCAAAGTAAACCTAACTAAGATTGAAACCCAAATATTTGAAGGATTTAGTCACATAGTCTACCAAGTTAAATCGTAACATTTATCTCCAAACAACATCAGTTGCTCCTAAAGTCTCGTGTTGAAAAGTAATTAACCTAATGACATATCCTCCATGATAGGTTAATAATTTTCATAAATAAACCAAAATCAACTTACTCTTAATTCATAAAATCATATAACTAGAAAGAAACAGTCAAACTAACCAGGGACTTCACGTAGTCCAGTGGTAGGCGATAAATACCAGTCACACTTTGGTTGTGGGTTCGATTCCCGCGGCTTTGTCCGACGCGACGGGTTGTCACACGGTATGCGTGTTGTCATTTTTCCAAAACTATATAATTCTTAAATCATTCCCCAAAAAGAGATAAAATCATCAAAAATGATCATAACATATTTTAACCTCAAGTTTATCTCATTCCTTTCATTTTCCATCATATCATAGAGTAACCCATAATTACCTAAAAAGTATGGATCATATAAACCCTAATGGTTACCTTTTTAATTATTACCTGAACTTCCACATCGATTGGTCATCTCGTACATGATTTATTATAGAACATACCAAGGTTCAAGTGGTTGATCATGACTCCTTGATAGTTGGTTTAGAACAACCACGAGTTTCCTCATTGAATCCCCCATTTTATCTAGTATCTTAATCATAGAACCACCACAGTTTCCTTCAAACCTGTTGTCTCTTTGGTGCCTGCTAGATCCAGCCATTTACTAAAACCAAAAAGGTCAGTGTGAGTATATCAACAAAACCATCATGTACTAATGAGTAAGATAAACACTAAGATATACTTACTCATTCACTTTATCTAAAACTAGGACTCTTTCTGAAACCCTAACCATTATGTTAATGTCACTTATGATTAAAGAATACCCTAACATCTAAAGTTATCTAAACCGACCTCTGATACGAACTATAAGGCCCCAGCCTTAAACCTTACTTAATATTGAATTAAATGAATAATTCACATTGAGGATCTTTTTAGGTTTAGAGTTTTAGAGAGTTAGATCATGAAACTTGCATTACATTCCACATTTAAACAAAGTGGTTACATAAAAGACAATATTCATTCTTCCCATCAACATAAACATATTTAAAATAAAACATGGATTCTTTCTTGACACATCCTTGACACTATCAACGCATCATGTACCCTTCCCTTGACCTGTGAAAAACATTTCAAAAACTTGGGATGAGCATAAAAAGATCAGTAAGGGTTATAAAAAAAATATGGAAAGGAAACATGAGTTCATCTATACATAAGAATGAAATCATACTTTACCCACTAAACATAGGCACTTTAACATACCTCATCAAACCATGAATAAATCATAGAAATCATAAGACATAAAAGTATCTTGAGGCATTCATAACATTCTTACGTAGGGAGTAACCCTCTTGGTTACGTTTGGAATACCCATCACAATATATTCCTTAAATCTCTTCGGAGAAACCTTAACGTTTCACTCCTTCGCGTTACCCAATGCATTGGAGAGCTATATCGGGCTCACCCGCCCTTAGTTTATCACGGAACCACCCGTCTTCATAATAATGCCCAAGAACCTCAACATAATCGTATCACATAAAACATGCATAAAGGAAACATAACATTTCCACCTTTCAATCACAAGATATCAATACAACACATTGATTTAAAGACATTATGAAAACCATTTTCAATACCAAAATAAAACATGGTATTTATTTTTCATTTTTTTAAAAAAAAGGGTATGACTTGTAAAGGAAGCCGAAACTCAAATAACGGTCACGGCGGCGGAGAAGTCGTTGTCGCCGCATACGTACGACAAAAACATTCCCTTTTGTCATTTAGTAAACGCTTTGTATAAAAAAGATTCCTTTTGAATAAGCGTAAAAGTCAAAGGGGTTTACACACCGTATAAAAGAAAGTTGTGTATAAAATAAAATATGCCTCAATCAAAGGAGATTGAGACGAAGTCCCATACCACCTTGAAGCTTAAAATTTTAAACCATTAATATCCATATAAATAAATCCTTAAAACCATTTTGAAAACATGGATATTAATAAGAACAAATAATTAAAATATTTAAAACGATATTTTGGTTAAAGGGGTTTTACCAAAATTAGTGACACTTGAATACAATAATTGAGGAATAACATTTAGTCAGAACTTTGTAATATCATGAGAATAAATGGATTCATGATATAATACTACAAAGGACAGTATATACACCATATAAGAGTGAATTGGTGCATAACAACAATGAACCCTCAATAGAAATGTCAAATGTGATGAAATCCCTTATAAAGAAGGTATCCTTAAATTAAGGACAAATCAATCTCAAAAATATGTGTGAAAAATATAAATACACCAAATATAAGTGGATATTAAGTGTAAAACAATAAAATGTCATTCACACATATTCAATGGATGACATATTCAATGACTACATGTTGAACCCAAAGAAATCGAAATTGGGTTAAAAAGTTCCCTTGACAGCCTAACGCCATCACATCAAAATGAGTTGGTGAGAGATAAAAAGTGTATCTCATCACTTGGACATAAAATTTAAATCAATAAGGATATATGAGAACATATCCCAACATAACAATATGTAAATTAAAAGACCCAAAAAAAGAAGTCTTTTTAAAAAAGAGGAGGATGAAAGGTTCCCTTACCGACTTGGGTATCTTTCAAGACATACACCCCATGAAAGAAGGGCAATAGATCATTGTTGTAAATACTCATAAACGAAAGTATATTACACAAAGAGTAGAATAATGGGCATTACATACACCACTCAATGGAATTTGTGGCAAATGTAGCATAAATCTCATGGGAATAAAAGTGAGATGAAAAATCCCTTAAGAAAACTCGGCAGCCTAACGGCGCCACATAAAACTTCCGAATATGGATTGATGAGATCAAATAGGGTATCTCATCACATTACAATAAAATGTACAGAAAGAGTAATATAAAAGAACATCCCCCAACATTACAAAGAGGAGCTTAAAAGAAGTGACATAAAGGGGAGTACTTAAAAAGAAAGAGAGAGGTTAGATCTCTTACGAAAGTTCGGCAGCCTAACGGCGCCACTCAAAACGTCCAAAATGGATTGATGAGAGAGAATAGGGTCTCTCATCACATGAACATAAAAATTACAGTAAGTGTAATATAAAATATCATCCCAATAACAAGAAATATTAGCTTTATAAGGAATGACATAAAAAGTGTACTTAAAAAGAAAGAGAGGAGTAAGATCCCTTACCTTGGGTCCGACTTGACTCGATCGTTCTTTAATCTCCTGAATAATAAACTTGAGTTAATTTATACTTGATTAAGAACCTTTTTCAATATTATTATTCCTTTTATATCACTTATTTACATGTTATAAACATTATGTAATCATTAAGTTAATAATGATTGTTTTGTCGATATTTAGTTCTTAGGTCGAAAGTGGACTTCTTACAATTACATGTTGTTCGTGTGGTCAAAGGTTCTTTATATCCAGAATGAAATTCCTGGTCTGGATATCATATATATAATATATATCCAAAATATACATGTATTTATAATATTACATAATCATTTATAGGTAAGAAATGAAATGCACCGTTCATGGAGACGGTAATCCGTACGTACGCATGAACGCTACTTTCATTTCTTTGTCATATTAATGGAATTAAAACTAAATGAGAGGTATGTATATTTTAATTACAGAATTATATTCATCATTTATATGTATCATTCATCATATATATCCATTATATACATGTACTTATAATAGTACATTACATTTGGGGATAAGAAATGAAATGCACCGTTCATGGAGACGGTAAGCCGTACGTACGCATGAACGCTGCTTTCATTTCTATATCATACTTTAATGGAAAGAAATAATAATGATATAGAGGTATATAATAATTCCAGTATAACATCATATATAATAACATTAAATCCATCCCTTATACGTCCCACGTATGGCATTAACGAATCACATCACTTTGAGGGGGCGGTAGTCCGCACTTCCTAAAATGAAGATATCGCGTATACCCATAATGGAAGCCATAAAGGTAAGACACAAATGAAAAATACAGAAGTATAAGTAAAACATAAACATATTATATATTATTTATAAAAATAGTGGCATCATAATGGCCACCTTTGAAGGTGTTAAATGAGTATTGAACAATCATCGTTTCGGGAGGCAGAATTTCTCCATCCACGGAAACCGTATGTTCTTTAACCATTTGATGTAGTTGTGTGAGAGTGTAGCTCGAATAAATCTTATAACAACATCCTAGTATATTTAAGATACTGGTTTTGTTACAAAAGAAGTAAATAAAAAGAGTTTAGGGGGTTGGAGAAGCAAAATAAAACAGATGAACATGAGAGAATGAATTACCTTTAAAAGTGTAACTCCTTTTGATTTGAGCCTAAAGGATTCCTTTGAAAGGATTATGCCCAAAGAGAATCCTCTAGGATGAGTAGAGGTATGTGGAGATAGTAAATGGGCAGTGTATGGCCGAGCCAAAGGTTTGAGGAGTGTGTGAAATGAGGTAGAGGTGGGGGCCTTTTATAAGAGGAGAGGAGGGGCACTTTTGGAAAGTAAGAAATATTACTTTATTTGAAAATGTGTTTCGGTTTAAAAAGGTCCCACATTGATATAATTCGTGGATAAGGTGTTAAGGGTTCGAAATCCAGCCATCCAATAAGTTTTGGACATGTGTAGTTCATAGATTTTACATTATCTTTCCATTTTATTTAAATCGTTAAAAAATGAGGTCATCGCTGCATCATCATGATGTCATATATAATTTAATTTATTTAGTGTCTAAAAATTATTAAAAAATACTATGATGTAGTTAATCTTTTTATATTTCCAATGACTATTTATAATAAAAAATCTTATCTTTATAACCCCATGTAAAAATTGTTTTCATAAAACATATGATGTTTGTGTCATTTTTACTTTTACATTAAATAAAAAGTTATTTATGTCATTTCCCAACCAAAGTGGCTCCATGGGGTCCCCAAGTTGACCCATGGATTGTCTTGGTCGTCCATGACACAACCAATGAGGGTAGGACATGTGTCAAGCTCATCTTATTTTATTAAAGCATTATTTTTACCTTAAACTACACTAATTACCACTAATCGCGATTAAAAACTTAATAAGTTACTATTCACCAAAAAATTATTTTTATCCCATTGAACCACATTTTACTTCTTAATGACAACCATGTATGTCGGATTTTTGAAATTCAAAACACAAAGATGGCAAAATTTCATTTAAACGGAAAAATCAGTTTTTATAAGTACCACTTAGTGGTTTCACTATTCATCAAAAATTGAAGTTTTTCAGAAAAATCCCAAAAATTCACCATAAGCTATATTTGATATTCCGAATTCAAAAATGAAGTCTATTTTACAAAATTCAAAACATATAAGTCAGATTAATTAATTTAATAATTAATTCCCTCTGTCAGAGCAAATAGCGTGTTTTTATGAAACAATAAGTATCAAAAGATTGACACTGGTTTAAGTCTGATTTCAAAGTGAAATTAATTCCAACGACCACTATTGGATTTAATGTTAAAAATATATTCTAATTTCACTTTAAAACCAATTCAAAAGATAATCTAATCATATAAATAAATTAGATTAAAAATTGGTTTTGAATTAAAATACAACATTTTACACTATTCATTAAAAAAATGAACTTTATCGGAAAGATACCAAAAATTTACACAAAGTAAATTTTGATGCCCCGATTCTTAATAAGAGTTTTATTTGGTCCAAAAGAATTTTTAAGAGTGAACAAAACTATATTTAATGATGGTTCAACATCAAAAGGTGATAAGTGAGCCTTTAGTGAAAACTAGGGCATATACGCCTAAAATTGAATTCTTTCCGTATTTTAAGCCTTTATCTTTTATTGGATAAATGTAAAAACATTTAAAAAGATATATAATCATATTTTAGTTATTTCTATCCATTCCCGCCATTACAATGGCTACATGTTAACTACCATTTAAAATAATATTATTTTATTATTAGAGTGCAACGTAAGATTCCCACGAAACTCGTTGTTGCGTGTTGGGTACGCCATCGAGCATAGCGTCCCCTTTAAAGTCATATCAATATTTTATTCACAAATATGAATAAATAAGAAAATGTCATATTATTTATTTACCTAAGGCGTTACATTAATTCTAGTTCCAATAAATTTAATTCCCCAATATCATCCTAATAAGATATATTATTACGCTGGTTTCTATATAATGCATTAAAAGGCTATTTCAGAATACTTGAATGAAAATTATTATTATATGAAAATTTATTGATGGAAATACGGTGATCCAAATATCAATGGTATTCAATGGAAAATGATTTGATAATGTTTACCCAATTCCGAATCATTCACTTTTACAGTTTATCAAATTAGGGATGAAAGTATGTACTAAAATTCTATTCAATACCAACAGATTAATAATGTATTTAACAAAAATTATATATAAATACACGATCAAGAGTTTATAAATTTTTTATGGAACTCCATGTAACCTGAAATTATCTTTATAATATAGTCTAAAATGATAGTATAAATACTAAATGTATTGAATTGGGTAGAAATATATAGATTTAGTCAAATCACCAAAAAATTCCCATATAATATTATTACTATGAGCTGAATTTTGTAAATAAAACACAAAATCTATAGGTATATTTTCTCATTTCCACTCCATCACTAGAAAAGGGTAATAAATCCTTTTTTTAAATTGTTGTTATACATTTAATTATTAATAAATAAAAAATTTAAGGAGGAAGTATGCAATATAAATATTCACTCCATTGCACCATAAACGTCCCTAAGGTTCTCTGTTCATATTATTGTGGTCCAAATGAATAAAAAATAAAGAATTATTACAATCTCTCAATAATTGTAACTTTAAATTGGATTCACATACCACAAATATTGTCTTTACAAATTTTTTAACACATTATTTATCAACATTGGACTCTGAAAACATACCCTACATGAATGGTTGAACATTTTCTTATAAAACCTGATCCTCATTTGGATACTCCAATGTTCTTTCTAATATTGATGACTGCATTAACACATAAAACAAAATACTAGATGTTTTTTTATGAAATAATTCTAGACCAAAACTCATTAAATAATTTACCAAATGATTATATTTCAAACATTACATAGTTAATGTTTCATTATATTTCTATCCTAAATGATCATCTACAATATTTTTTCATTAATGGAAATGAATTCTTATTCATAATACTTAATTAGTCCCATCTATATTTTTTCCTCTTTTTTAACACATTCTTAGAGAATATATACTTAAAAGTTTTATAATCACTGTGTACTTCAATCATTACTCTATATTAATGATTTTTAATGTTTTTTATCGAAACTATCTATTAATTAGATCAAGGTCACATGTAGGATAATTTTTCTCCAGGGGTTTCAAATGTTATGTACAATAATAATAAACTAATCATTTTTCATTAGAATAGAACTGATTCGCTTAAAATTACTATCTTAATAAAAAATAACCATTTTTTTGATGGCATGTAAGAAATTAGGTCATTCATTATTGTTATTTTAAATTCACAAAAAAATATTCATCATATTATTTCATCACTAAGAATTTAAATCAATTTCATTATAAGTATTAATACTAAGAAAATATTTCCCAACTAACAATCGGTACTAATGTTATAATACTCAAAGACTATAATGTGTGGTGAAATTTATAATTCATATAATCCTTTCAATAAAATATGTTTTAGTTGGAATATAAATTATACTCTATTTATATTCAAATATACACGGAACGAAATCTATCAGAACAAGTATTCAAATTTAATATAATTTCATTATAATTTTTTTCATTTCAATTTCTATAGAACATAACTCAAATGTTAAATATCGTAGTTATATCATCTAGAAAATATCTTAATGTCCTTAATAAACGCAATCTGAAATTTTTCCTTGAATTCAATAAAAAACTATCCATGATGTCCATAATTATAGATGAATCATCATTCAACCCAAATGATATGAAAAACCATAATTGGCATACCAAGATTAAAATTACCTATTAGGAATGTTATCCCCATTCACCATCAGATGATAGTATGTATACATTTGGTCAATATTTGATAAGTAATGAGCTCTCTAGGTTTGATAAATCAATCCAACTAAACGGCATCATATATACTCATTATTCATAATGAAGTTATTTAATGATATATAATTAATGAAAAATTACTTTCAATAATTTTTTTATCATAATAAAAATATTATCACATCATGGAGTTGTTATTAGTTGAATGAATCCCTTTTCAAGAAACTATTGTAACTAATTTTTCAATTTTAACTATTATATATGATCCGATAGTTACGAAGGATTTACTCTTCGTTAGAATCAAAGATCTACAGTATAGTGAAATCAAACAATCTTCCAAGTATAATACAACAAAATCCATTATTAAATTCATCCAGATTTCTATTAACTATAAAAACATCACTAAGTTGAGCTGTCAATATCTACATAATATTATGTGTATTATTATGTTCATTTATGTACCATTCTTACCAAGAATTCCCTATGCGGTTCCCCATGATAGTTGTCCACATGCACACAAGTGTGCCTCCCTAAATTAAAAAGTCTTCCATCTAGATGTGAGTGTTAAAGGTGGTCTAATAGGATTACAATACCCACATGATCAGAGTTGAATAATGATTAAATAAATAATTAATTAAGGGAATTGTAATTTCAAATATCAGATGAAGTTAAACCTTCTAAATAAAATAAAAAATCATTATTTTAAATATCCAGTACCATATAAAAGATGTTGTAATGTCATGTCTCTTTTCACAGTGGAAAATGTAAACATGGTAGAAGGCTCATATACAAATAAGTATATAAAAAGAACCAAAAAATACCAAATGTATATCTCTAGATAGTTTCATAGTTTAGAACTCGGTCCTTGGTTCCCCCGGTCACATGCTAGAGTCCTATAAATCATTGAAAACTAGGAACATACTCATGTCCCCACCCAGATCCATATAATTTGTTCGGGTACCATAGGATGAACATATAAGATGTGAGATATACTCATTAGGACACCACCAACAATTTCTATTGGAATGTAGTTAGTGTATATAATATGAAAAGTGTGATGTTGTATTACTGGTAAAGAAATAATAATAACTAAAAATGACAGGCTCTAGTTCCAAAATTACATGAGGATGACACTACCTTACTCAACCTATGATAGGAAAACCACTGAATAAATTTCACCACAAACATATAGTTATAATAGTGTAATATATTATATATATATACCTTATACATTTAACGGTGTTTATTACAATATATGTACATACATAGTGATTTCTTGGACCTGAGTCATAACTCAGGAATCCATGTCTAATCACTAGATTATCATAATGTAGTAGAGGATGTCATGCCCTATTATAATATATCTCAGGTGTCTCCGTACCAATGTATCCTTTCTGCAAGGGACACCATTCCTGAGTATCACATATATAAGGGATGCCATTCCTATGTGTCAGAGTATAATGGACTCCATTCCTGAGTATTACAAGTATAAGGGACCAAATTCATGTGTATCATAGATCAAAGGGGTCATTATTCCCAAGTATCATAGGTTTATGGGACACTATTCCAT
This sequence comes from Viscum album, assembly GCA_963277665.1. Lineage (NCBI taxonomy): Eukaryota > Viridiplantae > Streptophyta > Magnoliopsida > Santalales > Viscaceae > Viscum > Viscum album. The sequence goes on along the minus strand of OY728129.1, from coordinate 604,731,235 downwards.
AGTATCATAACTATGGGGTAAAACATGCACGAGTATCAATAGTATAAGGTAATCCATGCCTGAGTGTCATTGGAATATGGACTCCATACCCATATCTCATAAATGTCGAGACACCATAACCGCATATCATAATAGTTTTAAGTGATTAATTACACTAGAAAGATCCAACAGATAATTACTATTTCAATATAATTCATCTTTAAAAAGGGCACAACCATTGTTCAATTTCAACACATTAAATGGTCATACTACTCACTTTCTATTCAGTACATTATATACATCACAATTATAATTCTTGTTAATAAAATGTAAATGATGGGTTGGTTACTTAATAATTTATAATAACTTGAGGGAAATTCCATTAGAATGCCCCAAATAGTGGAAATATTTAACAAGGACTTATCCCAACATAAATAATGGGACACTATGTCATATCATTCAAGGCTATTTATTTAGAAAATAATTAAGTGTTTTTTACAGTAAACATATAAATAATCCATCATTATCCATAACAATGCCTAATATAAAGCAAAAATACATGAGTGATAATTACTAGACCACCTACCATATGGATATGTAGGAACACTAATATAGTATCAAACTCTGTTTTGGTACAAATCAGAATATAACATCAAAATAGAAAAACACCAAGGAAATAACGAATTTTATCTCACACCAAAATAAATCTATTAACTAGAATAATAATTAAAAAAGGATGTAGAGTATTGAAAAGGATAAATGTGATGATTCAATATGATAGTCCAAAGTCGAATTAGAGTCCATAAATTAGAAGGGATTTAAATACAAGGATATCACATGGGATTATCTCTCAAAGGTAGATGAATGGGGAAACATTCCTAAAAAAGAAGACATTAAAATAGAAGGGATGAGTTTAATAAGAACAGGGAAAAATATCAATTTCTCACAATATTTAAATATCGCATGGTTTGGACACAAATTTGTCCAAATCATGTTGTAATTGTAAACCTCACACATTACCAGGGAACCCTTTACATGGCTTGCAACCCATTAATAGAAAAACTATGCACAACTTGTCTGCACCCTCATTCTTATCCTGTCATTGTCGTGCATCCTAGTTCCATTATTTAATAAAACCATTCAGACCATTTAATGTGAAAAGGATCACCCACACCGTTTTTCATAATTTCTCTGACAGTGATATATGGTTTCTACTAACCATGAATCCCATTTTTTTCCTCCCACAGTCGATGATATATGCTCTAAAAAATCCCCATACACCCCTATTTCCTCTACACTATCATTAGGCATTTCCATCATGACTCAAATTATGTTAACATACAGAAATTAAATCATTTTTTACCTTATGTAAAATAAGGGTTCTTAATATTACCATCATTAAGAAATATTACTAATTAAATATATGTCACCAATGTTATGAATTTATTCTTTCATACCATATTAATCTAATTACATTGAAAATTTTTCTTAGATGTACAATCTATATTAATATGATAAATAAGAAACTAATCCATAAAAAATAACATCAAATTCCAAAAGGATAAAAATATAATTCTTTTGGGTAATGATTAAACACAAACAATAAAAATAAGATTCCCATAACATCCTTTTACCTTAATTCTACCCTTATGTGTTTTAAAAAAAATTCAAGGCTTCATGTAATTAAGTGACTTTTAAAATTTACCATCATATTTCATAAAAATGATATTCTATGTATACCCTGAATCAAAAAAACATTCTCATAATTTGAATTAACAACTAATGTACTTAAAACCATATTGTTGGATGATCCCATATCTTCTAAAGTAGTCATAATGGATTTTTTTTAAAAACATATCTTCATGTTATCATGAAAAATTTGATCATTTTTTGACATTACCAAACAATTACTAACATAATGGCCAATTTGATTATAATTAAATCTTCCTACTATCATCCATTCATTATTTATTAAACATTAATGTGGTCAGTTTCATTACATTGATGATATGAATTTCCGTATTTACCACATCAATAAAAACTCAAAAACTATATATGAATTTAGACAGGATGGTTTTATTACACTTATAAGAATATAGATACATGATTTAATTAACATAAAAATTATTTGATGGATTACTCTTATTTATAGACCACCATGACCACTTTTTATGATTTTTTCATAGTACACATTATCACTAGGAACACCATATATACATTCTATTCATATCCATCATGTTTTTCATTAAATTAAAATTCATGATAAGACACCCATTCAATATATTTTTCTTATTATAGAGTAAATCCAATTAATTTTAGTCTCAACACCCTAAATTAAACTTATTGTGCACCGTGAAAATTGGGTGATGTTTTCTTCACACTCAGCCACTAAATCATCTTAATTACACCTCAATTCAAAAAATTAACATAATATACTAAGTGAATAAGTTTTTTTGAAAATATTTTGAAGTAAAATATTCCTTAATTAATTTAATCACCTAAAATAGATTTCATATCCATCTTTGATGATAAGAACTAGTGACCAATGTTGATTAACTCCACCTATAAAATCGTAGTATAAAATAGTTTCCCAAATATTTTATTTAAAACCCATGACATTGAATATATTTTCAAATTCAATAACTTAACCATTATTTATCATTTTTATATGATCTATATAATTCTATAAGGTGTTTTTTCGTGAAATTATCATTTTAAGACCTCTAGGTCATTTTTATTCCTTCGATTTATCTTGGATTAGGTTTTATTATTGAGGTCTATAGGAAGTATGGGTTAAATAAATATATTTTTGGGAGAAGGATGGATAGGTGGACTATTGGGATACACAATAGGTAGTAATCATGTGTTAACCATTAGGTGTGGATATATGAGGTTCTAGTGGTGTTTGTTTTGGGTTGGTATTGGTTAGTCATAATGTGTTGATTTTTAAAGAGAATGTATAGTTTCTTAGATGGTTATCTAGAAGATTCATAGGGTTTGAGAACAATTTTCCAAAAATATTTTCCTCATCTCTGGGAATCCACGCACCCTAATATTAAATGAATAGATAACACACATGGTTGGTGAAAGGTTTTTTTATCTATACATCAATATCATGGGTCTCTATTTGAACCATAAAAAAGATAGTAATTCCCATTTTTTTCATGATTTTTTTATGTTTAATCACACATAAACATCATTTGGATAAAAATGAACCATTACCTAAACTATAGAGGCTTTCCAATTTAATTCATTATAGAATTAATTCATTCATCATGGATATTTTAATGTTATGTTTCTTTTTTAATCATGTTTTTTACCTTCTTCTTAGATCATCACTAAGTAACTTGTCCTCATGTCTCTTAAAGAAATGAATATGTTATGGATAATAAATATAATCATTTTTATAGGTTCCTTTTTAATTATTGTTATATGATCATGAAAAGATAATCAACTATTTCCAAATATCCATTTTAATGGAAACAATTTTTAATCAATTTTTGAGATAGGTATCTCTAAAAAAATATATGAATCACCAATTAAATTAAGTCCTTAAAAATTCAGATATATTTTTAGGAAAATTATGTATTTGAAAAAAATTTCTATTTGAATCATGATATGTATTTATTAAATGTTTTCATTAAAATTAGTTCAGTGCAGAAAAATTGTTCTATAAATATCAAAAAATGTGGTTTTGGTTACAAAATGGATTCTCCATCATGAAAACAATGATGATTAAAATTAAAATGGTTTTATATATAGTTTTCTGGGATTTAAAATGGTTTTGTAAAAATAGAACATTAAGAACCGTTGATTAATTATTAAATAGATTATTCACTCATAGTGTGTGTTATACCACTAGTGGTTTGATATAAAAAGGTTGTGAGAATCATTAATATTGATTAAAATCCCACGATACATTTCTTGGTGATTAATTTTAATTTTTTACCATGTATTCCCATTGGTGAGATCAAAATTTTTTTTGATTGACATTTATTCTTGGGATTACACATGTTGATATATTTCATTGTTAATGTCTCACTTTTTTATCTTATGACGTATGTATGGTTGATTTTTTTCTTATTATCAATATTTATTTCATTTATTGATCATCTTAATTGTTATTGTGAATATGGAAGGATTTATTAATACCAAAGTATGTTTCAAAAAGAATATCATTCCATATTTATAAATAGATTATGTTCTAAATCTATAGATAATGTTTTCTTGAATTTAGCCCCTTTGTATATTATTTAGTGAAATCATGTCGGGTTATGTGCACAGACCCTGCATTTTTTCATTGAGAAAATATATAGATGGTTTTTAAAGTATTTAGTAAAGGGAAATACAATATTATTTCCATTGGATTATCTTGGTTGTCATTAACGATATAGGGGGGACTATTAGGTGGTAACATATCACATGGAGATATGACCTATGGACTTTTATATTTTTTTATTAGGTTTATCACTTGAGGTTTTATATCATATGTATCATGGATATGTATTCATATAAAAATTTAATATTTTGTGTTCTTTTTAAATACACGAGACTTGGGTTTATTTGTTTCTCTATACCTTGCGGTAGACCTTAATGGGTGACATGTTACATTATCCCGTGATAGTTTAATGTTAAATGGGAATATATCAAATATAGTGAAAGAAGTGAGAGGAAAATGCATTGGTTTGGTTGAGGTTTTATGGTATAAAAGAGGTAGTACAACTAGATTTTGGGCACAATGTGTATAAGGGTTCCAAGCCAGCTCGATTACATTTCTGAACATTGGAAACCATGGTAGTGAGGTTATATTTTCTAATTCTGGGACTTTTTGAATTATGTTATTTGAGTGAAATAGATTTAATTTTTTAAATGGAATTTATCTTTTTTAATTTTTTTTATTCTAGTCATAGAATCCATTATTTTGATAAAATATTTCTTTTTAATGGAATTAATATTGTATAAGGATGTTGGTTTTATGATTTAGAAATTGGAATATAAGCTAATGGTTTTTTATCTATTATATTAATTAGATGTTTCTTTGTTTAAGATATCTTCTTTATTTATGTGTGGAATTCATGTGAAAATTTCTATAGGGAAATCCACTTGTGGACCCTAAATTAGGGGAAGATAAAATCTAAACTATTTGGAATCTGTGTTTGGTTGGTATTGGACACTAGTGATAGATTGTGGATCATGGATATGTATTTACTATGTATAAACCACTTATCTTCCTTAGTGAAAAAATGACCCCATGAATCTTAAGAATAGATTGAGTGGATTTATGGGATTATTAATTTTATGAAAATCCTTCTAGACTCAAAGCAGGGTTTTCCACTTACATACTAGATGGACTAGTATGTTTATGGTGGGACTCTATAATTCAAGACACGTTGTAAAAGGATGATACCTTTAATTTTATTAATAATTTATTCAATGGGATATTTTATTCCAAAATTATTAATGTTTTTTTGACTCTTATATTTATAATATTAAATAAATGGGACTTACATTTTTGGAGTATTCTTCCCATTTTTATTAGTTTTTTCACCTAGATTGCAAACTTATTACTAATGATAACCATGATCCTATGCTATTTGATATGAGTCTAAGAGATTATATCATGTTGATATTGATTCTCTTATGCCTTCTGACTATTTTGGACATAGTCAACAAATATGCTATTGTGGAGGGATAAATTGATAGAAAAATAGATTTATGTGGTTTTTTATTTTGGTGATGTTTCTTTCTCGGCTGTGACTTCTATCAAGAAAAAGAAGCATAACGATATAATGTTTTCTCTGGGACTAATTTCGAGCACTTCATTAGGAGATAAATAGGTTATATACTAAAATTGAAGAAGACATGTTCATAGGGAAACTATTTTTAATGATCTTCCATGAATTCCTCACAATTTTGGATAATATTTTAATCTCATAATTCTTTACAGAATAATTTTCCAATATAATAAGGATATATCTACTATCCAAAAGGGTTATCATATTCATTATAATGCCTCCAAGGATGGTGGATCATATCCTGATACCATCTGGGATTTTCATATTACTAAAAACTAAAGGAGGATCTAATAATGAGTGTAATTATGAATTGAATTATATTCTTCATGAATCTAAATAAGGGTCAACTACCATTAGATGTATTCAGTTAATTTTATACACCATGCTGAATGTCATATTTTATATGGGTTTTACTCACTCTTTTACACCTTAAATGTTATTTTATGTGTTAGGATTTCATTAAAAACTTATAATATTCTTTTTGGTTGTATCCATGACTTTAAGAAATATTTCCAAACAAGGTTTCTAATGTCCCACTTATTGAGTGAAGATAACATACTTGTTAGTGGTGTGGGGTTTAATAGTTTTTAATCATGATATCAATGACCTAATTATGGGAATGTATTTAATGAAAAATGGTATGTTTATGAATAAATTATATCATTATTGTGTCTATTTATTATAATCCTAATGATTCTATCTTATCTTTCAGGTTGAGTTGTATTATAGATCTGGGATATTAGATCATACGATTCCATATTATAGATTAATCTCATGTACATTTTTAGAGTCTTTCAATGATGTTGTTGACTCACTCCTTGGTTTTCCACATTATATAGTGGGGAGTTTGAACCGTGATGCCTTTCCTGAATATTTTTCTAGGTTAATTTTATATAGAGAGTTTCATTTCACAATATAACTGCTCCCTTGGACTATGACCATTTCTATACCACCTTATCACATTAAACATTTTGTGTTAGAGAAATTTATGGTTCATCATGCGTACCTTGAGGCCATGGTATTTATTTTTCTTTGAATTTCACATTGTGAATATATTATCCATTTTCTTAGATGGAACATAGAGGACATAGACATTTTATTCATTTCCAAAATCAAAATCAGGTGACTGTTAAATACAATTACAATTTTACAATGATTAATGATCATTTTAATCTGTTTATAGGATCCCATTTGTCTTCTATGATTGACCTCTTGTTGGGTAACCACCATTTGAGTGTTCAAAACATGATATACCCAAGATTGTTAATAGTTTCAAATATGGGATCTTTGAGTTATTGGTTATTCCATTTTGTCTCACTAACATGATTACAAAATTTTTAGTATTGATGAAACGAATAATTAATTGATTATTATAATATTTATTTTTCCTTTCTCTCGATGATATTTTTGTGTAATTATAGTTATAGGGGGACCACCAATATCCTTTGGATATCATCCATAGAATTTTGATATAATGTCACCTGATTGGAGCACTCTCCCAGGGTGAATTTTGGAACCTTAATGTGATGTATATCGGGAATGTTATATAAGAGAGGTTCATTATAGTGGATCTTTAAAACATTCAAGTGGTAATGTTTTGGGTTTTTACGAGTTTTTTTATAGATATAAATATTTTGGGATATGGATGGTTATTGTAGGTTACTTTTTAATAATATTCTAAGAGCACATCTTATTTATCATCTTTGAGCCATAAGGTTACTAAATTTTAATGTAATGGAAAAATTCAAAGGTAATTCTTGGATCTTAAGCTCGGGTGGAAGTTTCCACTAGTTCTAATTATTTCAAAATTGGTTTGTGTTTTGATGTTTTATATGATGATATAAGTATAGTTTTGGGATGTTTCTAGATATAGGAAAACTAATTATTGGAATTTTTCTCTCTTAAACTATAACCTCATAAAAAGATCCACCCTACCCCTGATCATGATTGCATTTAATTTATTTATACACTTAAAATGGTTCATCATAATATCATGGGGAAGAAACATAAAGTATATCCTGATCATATGATCCTAAATTAATTTTTTACACAGAGGGATATGAATATATGATAGATCCACTAGGTTTACTTTCATCAGACTTTTTTTGAAATTTTTTATAATCCTAATAAATTTAATATGGCCCTTAACGTGTTTAGAAGAAACATGAGAACTCAATACTTAAATGAATTAGTTGAGTAATACTTTCAAATGAGTTTGTTCACTAATATGATAAATGTGAGTGGAATACGATTGTTAAAATTTGTTTGTAGATATTTTTACTATTGAATGTTCATTTAATGATTGGATTTTTCATGACCAGCTAACAGATATTAATTTCCTACATTTTAGTGAAATCAAATGTTTTTTTGGAGAAATCAATTGGGTTGTCTCAACTTGTTGTTGGGGATTTTTATTTACAATGTAGGTATTTTGTTCATTTATCATTGATGTATGGATTTATGGATGTTGAAAACTAATCTTGTTGGTCCACAAACCCTAGGATTTATAGTATGATTTAAGATACGAGAAATAAATATTTGTGGTTATGGATGATGCATTTGATTGCATATGTTATCTCACCATGCCCAGTCTAAGAACTAATCTAGAACACGAGAGGAATGTGGGTTTTTTATAATCCTTTCCCATTCTAGTATGGAAGTGGGATAATATTTCTATGTAATTCATTTCTTTCACATACTCATTTTGGAATGGATTTCATTAGTATTATTATTTAAAAACTAATGAAATCCCTAATTACATTGATATCGAGGTGATAATAGAGTTAGAGGAGATTGGGAGATTATATATCTAAGTGGTTCTAAAATTTAATTGTGGTTACTTTATAGTGGTTATTGATAGGGACCCATGGTTCACATCTAGTTTTTTCAGATGGATTGGTAGAGGAAACATCATCTTTGTTGAAATTAGGTTGAAAATATCATTCCCATATGGATGGGAACACATAATTTATTATTTAGATTCTTGATGATATATACCAGATGTGTGTGATCGATTTAGGTAGTTCAGGGTGAAACCATCTTCTAATGGATGCAATTTTCAATATTAATAGTTATTAGGATTTTATTAATATGGGAACCGTTGAATCATTTTGTGGGAATCCGTTTAAATCTTCTGTGTGTTGGTTAGAGTTGGGATATTGGTACATGGATGGACTAATCATTAATCAAGAGCCAATATAAAAGGTGTTGTTGATAGAGAATCAATTTTATGGGGGTACTGATTCAATATAAATCCAATATAGACTATAATCATTTGCTTCTATAGATTGTGTTTAGTGATCAATTAAATCTTTATGTATAGTGTCCAAGACACCAGTATCCAAGAGCTGTTTATTTCTACCGTTACAGTGGAATATGATAAAAGGATATAAAATCCAGAAGGATTACATAGATTAATAGTCTTTTTAAACTACATCTATATATGAGTCTTCTATTATAATTGATTACATTGATTAAAATATAATTTCTTTTGACACTAATATTCTTCCATCTATAATATCCCTTAATATCAATCATAGTAATCTTCCTAGAATCACAATCAAGGGAAATAGAATAAGGGTGATCTCAAATTCTTTGTATGTTTTATGTGTCGCAGAAGCAATAATGAATCGATTAGCATAAGTAATATAGAATGGTAAATAACTGAACACGTAGTACATTAAATAACTATACAAGGTAAAATCAACATCGAAAGGTAAGTAGGTGAAAACATTGAATTTATTCAATAAACTATGAATAAACTGCATCTATAAATAATGTCAATGTGAAACACACATGTATAATAATAATAATAATAATAATAATAATAGAATTACCATTGAATGAAATTCTTAAGTATAGTATGTCATGTTTGGGGACCAAAAAAACAGTTATTTTCAACAAAATTCACAATATAGTATAAAACTATACAGAGAAAACCATTTAATTTTTCCAACTTATATCATGATACCATTTGATGCATCTATATTCTATATAATGTTCAGGCCCCACCCATTACTTCCATACCAAAACATTCTTGATACATTAAATAATCAATTTAATTCATAAACAAAGCACCATTTAAAATATCTATATTGAATAAAAATTATAGATTTATCAATATTTCCATAGATAATTAAATAAATATCTAATTAAAAACTCTATAAAAAATGGAATACTTTTAATAAAAAATCATATCCCTAATAAATATTTTTAAATATTTTAGGGTAAAATTAATGTTTAATGGTCACTACAAGTGTAACTCTATAGGATGTTAATTACTACAATTATTATTCATTTAAGGAAACAAAAATACTATACTCATTAAAAATAATCATTCTATTTCTAGAGGTAGAATGCAGATTTTAACAATATAGGCAATACAAATTTCAATAAGAATAAGTGTTTTTTGTTATTTATGACAAAAAAATTACATTAAAAACCTTCTTAAAGAAAATATTCATTATTATTTTGATAAAAATTGAAATTACATTACATTTAAAAAATATCTTCTTAAACACGAAAAACAATCTTTAAAGAAATGATTTTGAATAATTCTATACATGTCCTACATTGTATAAAAAAATCATTTTTTATTGTAAAATGTTTTGAAAAATTCCTTATTCGGAAAGATATAAGAAGTTTCCTTTGATTTTTTTTTGTAAAATAGAAATGGATAATATTTTATTTTAATTTTTTTTAAATTTTACACAAAATATTTTGTAATTTTTTTAAAATAATTATTATTTATGAAAATCGGTTTTCATCTGAAGAGATAAATGCATTCAAATTTTATTAAAAGAATTTTCAATAATTTTTAGTATCAAATATTAAAAATTGGTATTATCACATGAAAAGGATCATGAATAAATAGATGCCCATAAAATGAATTGTTTTATTTTGAAATTATCATGCAATTCCCTTCAACTAATACTCATGAATAAATATTTATGATTAGAATGAGATTGTGATATAATCATTAAAATGATCATAATGATTAATTGAAACTAAAAAATGAATTGATAATGTGAATCAAGTAAAAATCCAAATATAACATGTGAAAATAAAACAATAGGCAGTTAAAATTAATTATACACATAACCATAGAATATTAGCGATAACATGGAATGAATATAACCTAATGAACCTGAATTGAGTTATGAAATTATTACAACTTATTATATCATAATTCAAACCCCCTTTGATGAAATAATTCATATTGAAACTAAAAATACTACGAGGAATGATTTATTTTTTATATTACATGTCAAGTGTCAGTATATACACCATATAAAATACATTTGGTGTGTAACAATCAAATACACATTAATGAAATGGAATTGAGATGAAATCACTTTCCTCACACTTCTTTTTTTTGAACGATATTTAAAATCTTGTATATTGGATATAATAATTTGACCAAAGTATACTAGGACTATTTAATTATTTATAATATCATATATGATCCTTTTATAACATCTTATCACTAGTTTAGTAATAATCATTCACTATTTTCATTATTTGCGGTGTTAATTTACTTCTTTTTTGAGTATGTTTGGACATCAATTTTTTATCCCCTATATAGATCATGATTTAATAATCTATAAAATGTATAAATTTTTTTAAATATCATATATATTATGTACATATTTATTTATAGTATTCCATAAAAACTGGTTAAATGAAACAAAGTACACTTTTCATTGAAATGTTGGTCATAAAACGCATAACCATTTTTTACATTTTATTATTGATTTTAAATAATGTAACGTTAATTATATATATATATATATATTAACATTTAAATCTCATTTTTTAATATATATCTCATATTATTATTAAACTCAGACTTTATACATTCCATGTAAAGTGTAAATGAATCACATCACTTCAAGAGGCTATATTCTGTTATAAATAGTGTGTCCAACATTATTCCCATCCTTCAAATGTAGTAGTGGAAAAAAATATTACATCAGTTCATGAGGTGGTAGTCCTAGGTACACACGAATGAAAATTTTATAACCCATTTAATAGATGTTTCATAGGTTATAGTTAATACCCAGAACAAAATCCTTAGTAAATTAAATATATATTGTTATTATACAATCATGATATAATATAAATTTAAGGAGGTGGGGAATGGAATAAAAGTAATCTAATTTTAGATAAACAAAACCCCTTCATCAAGTAACCTCTGTAGAGTTTCATGAATGCAAACCTAATTTGGAATTTTTCTATTGAGAATGATTCTAAAATTAAGGGTGTTTAATTTTAAAGTGAATTTGAGAAAATTTAGATCAGTTAAATCTATTGGTTTGTGTAAATAAGTAAGGGAGTAAATTAACCTTTATAGTGGAGACAGAGTGACGTTCTTGCCAATACAAAAAATTAAACACTATTGGGAGGAATCCCTAAATTAATGGACCTATAATAATGAACCAATATAGATACAACTATGGATAAGGTCTATATATGGATAAAATTGGGTTTGGACAAGAATGAGGTCATTTCAACAACATATATTTTAATATTAACTACCATGTATACTCTTTTTATCTTAATAAATATGATTAACATTAATATTTTTCACTAATGACATTTGTAAAAAAATAAATTGAACATATTAAACAATATAAATTATTTTTATTTAAAATATCTAACCCATTTTTAAAAATTCCACTCACATACAGAGGATAACATAATTTAATTTTTATCCCATATTTGTTATGACAATGTTGTTTTTAAGGTAAAGAAGTCAAAATGTTTGAAATGTTTTTATATAAAAATTAAAATTTTAATTGATTATATTTACCTAAATTGCATTAATATATATATATATAATTAATCTAATTTACCTTTTTAACCATTTTAAAATATAATTTCTCATAATAAATTATTTAGATGAAAAGTTAGATTTCAATTTAATTTGAGTATTTTTAACTATTCATCAAAAAATGAATCTTCTTTGAAAAGGAAAATAATTTACACCAATATATTTTTTATGTACCTATTTCAAAATTGAGTGTTGTTTTTTCAAATGAAATTTAAAAAAGTGTCTACATTTAGTTAAAAAATGCAATATTAAAAGGTGAAATTGTACTTTTGGGAGAATATATCACTTTTTTGCGTAACATTTTATTTATTTATAAATTATCCCTATAAAATAAATGATATCAACTTCAAATAATTTTTGGATTATATATTATATAAATATCATTAATATAATACACTAATATCAATGAATTTAATTTATTAATTTAAAACAACGATAGCGTATAGAAATTGTTTCTTATAAAAAAATTATTTAAATTCCTTTGTTTTTATATTAATTTGTAATTATTTTGACCAATTAATTCTAAGATATATTTTCATAGGTTGGTTAATCATATTCCTAACCACTAATTTGAGATAAAGGAGATAATTTTTAATTTAAATAATAATATTAATGTTATTCGGTAAAACTCGGTCTAGCGTATAATGCAAGCAATCAAGTAAAGGAATTATTTCATGTAACAAAATTAAGCTCAATATTGAGTTAATTACAAGCTATAAAATAGATTCAATTTATTGAAAAGTATAAATATGATTTAATGTATTTTTTTATTATATCCCCTTTTATGATTGGTGTTTGGATTCACATAATCTATGAAAAAATCTTTTTTTATTTTAAAATTTTCAGGTGTTACATTCTCCCCACCATAAATAAATAGTATCCTCAAAATATAAATTTATTCAAGGTAATCCATGTTTTGAAATTTATTCTTTTTTTCAAAAACAAATAGATGAATGGTTAATAAAACAACCACTTAATAATAAAAAATTAAGTATAAAGATCACATAGAATACTATATAACAAGGTTTCAATATAAGAGTACCTTAGGGGAATATAACGATATGGACATGGTAGACAAGTTAAAATATTTATAGGAAGTGATTGAGGTAATTTATCACAAAAATGTGATAGATTAATTTAATTTTTAGGGATTCAAATACATAAATCTAATTTGTGTGACAAGGTCATTGATATGATTATAAATAATGGTAATAAGATATCATTTTATTTCAATATCTGTTTCCTAAAGTTGATGATTTATTTTACAATCTAAGAACATAAGGAATTATACATACATTATGTGATTCTATTTCATATGAAAAATTTAATCGTTTGATTGTAAATTATTAAATTTCAAATTAATCAATATACTCTACTAAATGAATACACAAAAATTGATTTTTTAATTCCCAATGCACTGAAATTTAATTTTAATGGATAATAAGATCCATAAAAGTGAAAAAAACATTTCGTATAGAAATAATTTCTATCCTGAACCAAAGCTTCTGGACAATAATTAAATAATGAAAAAATCACAATAAAGTGATGGGTGGGAAGGACAATGTGATGTTCCCGCATCCAAAAAATCATTGATAAAAATTCAATGAAAATAATAAGACAATCATTCCCATAATAACTATTATTAGCAGTTTCCCACTAATATTGAGATTTACCTTCCTTGGTGATCTTGAGAATATATTCATTGTCCTTATAAGAAGAACTATTAGACACATGTTGTGGTAGGATAGAGTAATCCATTGGTGAACTTCGCTTTGAAGGGGTAGGTGTGAGGCCATCATTTTCAATTATCTTTTTAATTTCCATATAAAAAAATAATCTATAAAATATTCATGAACACTACTATTCAACACCATTAGAGGGTACTGTTAATGCATTCATCCGCATATTTGTTTCCCCTATTATTAAAAATCATGTAAGATGAAATTTTATTATGAATTTCGGGATTGAAAAAAAATGTTATTAAGTAGCAGTTTGATTGAATGAATAATTTTTTTTTGTGATTGGAGGATTGTAAGCCACCACCTGCATGCATCATTACTCCAAATAAAAATTTGCAAATATATCATCAGAAACACTAAAATTATTTTAAACATTATCAGAATTTGTGATGACCTAGAGCAAACAATCACCACCTAGTTTAGGAACAGTTGCAACCACCTGCATAGTCCCACCAAAGAAAGGACTAGAATCTATCTAGTGTATCTGTCTACCATGATGAAATGTTTCCATAGGACAATAATTATTTTCATCTCCCACACCAATAGTAACCTCAGGTCCATTTCCTATCACTTAACCACTGTGATCTACATTATACTGCATCTTCTCATTCTTCCTACAAGATATCTCACCGTGACCTTTGACAGAGAAATAAGAGAAAACCACATTTTTACAATATATATATTTTATATGACAAATTTCTTGATAATCTATAGAATAATGATGATGTTTTTTATATTTAATATTAAGCGTGATATCAGTATCCAATGATGATAGTATGATATGATTAATTAAGCACATTCACAAATCAACCTTCACCAGCACCACCAAAAAATGCCCAAACATGGAAACCACTATGACATTATCCATTTTGATTGTAATACTGATAGCATAAGAAATAGAAAAAATAATCTTGGGATGCCATAAAATCCATTTAAGACCATTAATATTAATCCAAACATGATCATGAGTACTTTTTAAAAAAAATGTATTATTCTAAAAATCCCATTATTGAATGAAGATCATACGTGTCTTTAAAGAAATTTATCGAACCCCCTATGACTTTTGGTTTAGTTCCTCTAGTGGAAAATAATGAGATAGAAACCCCTATGTAAGGGTACACATTTCCAATCCAAATAATTCCATACCATTGTTAGCTTATGAACAATGTCGTCAACATTACATGGTTTTCCACCAGCCTGAAGCACTGTCCTAGCATTGACAGAGAACATGAAAATATGAAATCTATCACGAATAGACTCTTTATTGGGAATCACGTGAGTAGTATCACCCTTATATAAAATCAGGTCTTGGAAAAAATCCATAATATATATAATGTGTCTTTTACTCTAGTCTTTTTCAACATCCTATGAGATAATCATTCCACTCTCCATTATAGGGCGAGATCCCTCACCCACCACCACCATGGATCCAAAACTATCATCACTATCCACCACCGAAAACCAAGATCTGGACACAACATCCATAGAATGGTTCATCCTATACCTCTTCGACACATCATGAGCCATTCCATTAATATACGAAGGCCAAACCACTTTATTAGAGTTACCACATATATAACCTTAGAAGTAAAAAAGTATCTTCATTTGTCATTCATCCACATTAACAACTTTTAGATCCTTACCAGATATCGCAGAACCCACAGCCTCAGAATCAGAGACCACCAAAACTCAATGA
Organism: Viscum album; assembly: GCA_963277665.1. Classification (NCBI taxonomy): domain Eukaryota; kingdom Viridiplantae; phylum Streptophyta; class Magnoliopsida; order Santalales; family Viscaceae; genus Viscum; species Viscum album. Next base: position 604,715,194 of record OY728129.1, on the reverse strand, counting down.
CATTCATTCACATATTATGTATGCGGGTTATCTCTTGCATACCCATGAGATCTTTCATGTCTAGTGATGATCACTATAGATTGACGTTGTTCACCAAAAATATCCAAGATTGAGTTGTTACGAGACCTTGAAACCCTTACATTCATATTAGGGTGTCGCGAAGCGATGAAAATAGACACCTCTTTAGGACACAAAGAAGTTTCTCCACTATCTATGTGAGAGAACCAAAAAAATGCGGGTAAACCATGTACTAATCACTTATACTACCAGAGAATCCATGACAAAGAAACACCCGAGCTGACGAGGCCATAAATAATTTTTTTGTACATATAACTATTTCCCATACGGATTATGTTTAATAAATCAATCAATATACCATAATAGTAATTCTACTAGTTTATCATTAATATTTATTCATCAAATTAATTAAAAAAAGGCCATATTAACCAGGTCATTTCATAGGTTAGTGGTCTGTGTTAACCCATTATCATCCTTTAGTTGTGGGTTTGAAGCCTGTGTCCTTGACAGATATGATGGGTTTTTACCCAGTGTATTGGTTGACCATTTTATAAATTGTATTAATATAATTCCTGTAACTGTACATATAAAAAAATGGGAATTATTGAACTTTAATCACCGAATAACCTTTTCCCAAATATTTTCAATATGAAATAATTTTTTAATTTGTATTATAATCCTATTTGACTATTATTACAATTTATTTAATGGTCATGTAAACACTAATGGTTATTAATTCCATTAAACACATGTCTCAAATTTAAAAGGCATTATTCCTCAAATATCTTACGAATAAATCCTATAATAACATAATGAGATGTATTTCCATAAATATCTTCCAAAATATTCTCAATCTTAGAAGAACCAACTCAAATAAAACCTAAGAAGGAGTTTCTTTAGACATAGAACTTATAGTCAATCATAATCTCAATAATGCATTGAAGATATCCATAACTCTGAAGTTAATGAAGAAATATGTGTTTTTAGATTTTTTTAAAATCCTTAGATGTTTAATAAATATCATCACTAATATATCAATGGTAAAAATACTTCTAAAATATAAATTTTTAATCCAAATACAAAAATATTTTATCCGTGTTATATAAGATAAGTTATTCACTGTTCTAGGAATTAACCTATGTCATTAATTATCATTATCTATTCAAATCCTTCACAATGGTTTGCTTTGAAAAATGTAAACTATCCAAAACATATCCTCTAGGAGTGAAAAACCTGGTTCATAGAAAATAGTTTTTCATTTACCACGTTATGCTAGAGTGAAGTCTGAAATTCCCTTTTAACACTTGTAACCCATGTGTACATATGTTCAATTACCACATACACTTGTAGTATACATAAGGAAATTTATTGTTAATAAAACCCACACAATCCCAATCCTGCCAAAAACATTTGGATATCATTCTATAATTACCATAAAATTCTACAATAATTTTATATACCCTAATATATGTTTTCTTGAATTTTGTTCGTAATGTTTATATTAAACATAGATCTGATAAAACTATAGAATCACAGAACCCAATAGCCCAAAACTGGTTTCTTTTGTGGTTACATTATCCTATGATGCAAGAAACTCTCATCCCAATATAATGACTAATATATTAGTCTTGGTAATCTATATGCAGAGATGAGTCATATATTACAATTTAATATAGAAATTAAAATATTTTTTTGGATATTTACATTATATCATCTAGCATATCCCTACACATCGATCATAATAAATATAATTGAATCCAAGGGAAAGGAAAGAATATATGGTGAGTTAAAACGAACTATATGGGTAAAATACAATGGAAACAATAATGAATCAATGATACTAATCAGTATGAAATGTTAAATAATCAAAAAACCATTCTATTTGAATTATTTTATAAGGAATAATAAATGTGACTAGGTATGTTTCTTTGAGACATTAAATTTAATCAAAAAACTGATAATGTACTGCATTTATAGACAATATCTACGATAAATTTTTATTAATAATAATAATAACATAATTTTGAATGATGGGAATTCTTCACTATGGTATGTCATGTCTAAGGCACTTGAAAATCAATGTTATTAATACCATTTCCAAGATAGTTTAAAACTATAGGTAGAAACCAATTTGTATTGGTAAACTAATTTGTCTCAATAGGCATGTATATGAATTGATGGGATATATAATGTGTGGTCCCCAATCATCACTACCATCCCAAGTAAATCCTCATATATTGAATAATATATTTAAATCATCACCAATAGATCATATCATTATTCTTAAAGTGAAAAAACATATAGACAGATCAATATTTTCTCAGTTAATCAAATAATGTCCAATATAAACACTATATGTAAAATTTCTATAAGTATTAGGAAATTATAATATAGTTTATAATTAATGTTTATATATTAATAATATTTAATTATGAATGGTATTTGGAAAATGAATAACTGAAGGGGAAGTTAATCAATTAAAAAATTTTGACATAAATTTCAATACAATCATTGATAAAATAATTATAATTTATTCATAGGAAGAATAATGATTCTACCAATAATATTTTGTACCCATTATATTAAGAATAATTTTTGTTGTAATTGATAAAATATAATATATCTTTAAAACATTATATTGTAAAATAACCTTTCCATTTTGAAAATAATTTTTCAAATATTTTTAATTTAAAATCACTTTTAATTAAAATATCTTTTTAAACAATTTGAATAATATTCAAATAAATAGTGGATAAAAATTCCACACATTCTATACAATGTGAAAAGAACATTCTATTTTCATTGCAAAAAGGATAGAAAAATGAATTTTTAGGAAAGATATAAGAAAATTAGAAAAAAAAATAAACAAAATGTGTAAAAAGTGTCTTTAAATAAATCATTTCAAAAAATTTTAAGATTTTTTTTAGAAAACAATGTTTTATAAGAAATCTGAATTACAAGAGAAGAGAGAAATAAATTTGGATTTTATTAAAACATTTACTCAATAATGTTAAGTAAAAAAAGAGTAAAAAAATGGTATAATCACTATAAAAAAACCACGAATAACTAAAGGATAATATAATATAATATAATTTTATTAATTAACATGTAATTTAATTCCCCTGATATTTAAGAATAAACAATCTTGAATAGAATGAAATTGTGAAATTAACCATCAAATTGACCAATTGTTGATGGAATAATTATTAAATTAATTGAATACGTGAGTTAACTCTAAATAAATATTAAACTACTATAAATAGATCAATATATACCCAAAATTCATTATACACCAAATCATATAATATTAAAATTTACGAGGAAGTAATATATCCCAATGAAAAATAATGGAGTATTGATATTTATACCACTTCGTAACTCTTAATAAAAAACTCTTAGGATGATATAATTGAAATTGAAAATTAATATACAATTTATAAAAAATTATTCAATATATTACATGTCAAGGGGAATTGTTTATGCAATATAAAAGAAATTTTGTTTATAAAATTATAGTATTCATCAATGAAATAAAATTCAGACAAACAATTATACCTCGCGCTTCTTTTTGGTGGAGTGATCTCTAAACTCTAGTATAATCATTTTAGGAATGTTATTTATAATCTATAGAAACAAATTAATATTTATAATTTCATATATTGTACTTTTATAATTTATTTTCATTCATTTAGTAATAATATTTTATTATTTTTAGTGTTTTGTGTGTCAATTTATTTTCTAGTATGTTTTGACTTGTTATTTTTGTTCCACTTACATAGATCATGATATAATCATATAAATAATTTAAATTATGATTTAAAGATAATATATTTATAGTATATATGTTTTAATTTTAATCCCTAAAATTATGTTATAGGAAATTAAATACACCATTCTTGGAGACAGTAGACTATATATATGCATGAATGCTATTTTAATTTTCTTATCAAATTGAATTAAAGTAACCTAAACTCTCTCTATATATATATTATAATTTTTGTATAAATTTAATGTCATATATATAACTTATTTTTATTCATCTAATCCATAATACATTCCATGAGAAACGTGAACAAATCACATCGCTTCACGAGGTAGTAGTCTACTGTACGAGATATTGAAGTTATCATATTCCTAAAAAATGGAAATGTAAAATTTAAGTGTAATATTATAAATCAAAAATCATAATTAATTTAATAATATCTTATATATCATATATATATAATATTTCTATCAATAATTTCACCCTTGAATTATGGGAATAGAAAAAATGAATGATATCGATTTGTGAGATGGTAGTCTTTCATACACAAGAACAATGATTTCGTAACCCATTTGAAAGGTGAAGTGTGTGTTTTTAGTTCATAAACATAATATATATTTATATTTATATTTTAGACAATTATTTTATTATATAAGTATGATATAATGTTAACTGAAGTCGGTGGATAGTGAAATAAAATAAAAACCCTTTTAAAAAACATTAACTCTTATTTAGGCATCCTCTTTAAGATAGAACTAATGAATTTCTATGTGTGACTTGGTCTGATGAAAAGGATTCAAGGATGAGGTAATGGGTGTTTTGATTGATTTATTCATGGTTTAGATATGAAAAATAGCTTGGGTGGTGTGAATAAGTTAGGGGATTGATGACCCTTTTATAGTGAATGGGGACTTTGTTTTTTGTAAATTTTAAACATTAAACACAATTGGGAAGTATAACATACCCCAAGTACCTAAAATAATGAATCATTTTTATAAAATAGGAGTTATGTCCTAAATATTTCCAAACAATTAGTTTTACACACCTTATATGTTAACATTAACCACTATTTAAACTCATGTCTTCCATAATCGATGTTCTTTACAATAATTATATTCGATAATAATTTTGGTAAAAAGATTTATATTTTCCTTAATTTATATTATAAATCCCGTAGATTGAATATATTGTATCATTTTTTTCAAATTCAACACATAGAATATGTACAATTTAACATAAATTTTATCCCACAGTCGTGATGATGAAGCAGGTTTTTAATATGATAATGTTCAAACATTTGACATGTATTTGTATGAAAATTAAACATTAAATTGATTATAATGAAATAAATTGGATTACTAGATATATAATTGAAGTATTTTAACTTTTAAAAAGTTTAAAATATAATATAAGATGACTAATTATTGATAATAAAATTTATATTCCAATTAAAATTAGATTTTTTCACGATTAATGAAAAAATGAGACTTCAAAAAAAAATATTCACCGTAATTTTATTTTTATATTACAAATTAAAAAAATATTATTATTTTGTGAAAAAAAAATTATAAATGTCTCAAAATTTAATTTTTAAACAACATTCCTTTAAAAGATAGAAAAACTATATTTTGAAAAATAATCTTTTTATACATAAAATTATATTTTTTCTTATATTTTTTCTATAAAATCTATTGGATGAATATGAATATATATTATTTAATATATTATATATAAATTTAATTAATATCATTGGATACAAATATTTAAATTTATATATTATTTTAAAAATTCATTGGGAATATTTAAATTGATTGTTTGAAAACATGTCATTTATATTAAAATTTTTAATATTAATTTTTGATTAATTGTTAACCAATGAATTTAACCATATAATTTCATAATTTATTTAATATAAATAGTTATCTACAATTTTACTTCTTTGAGATATTTTACATTTTAAATAAACACAATAACATTATTTGGTAGAACTCAGTCTTGCATGTAATGCATTCTATTAAGGAAAGTCGTTATTCTGTGTAATGTGAGATAACTCAGTTATGTGTGAATTGAATGATATATCGTATATTTAATTTATTCAAAATTGTAAATACATTTTAAAGTTACATTATATTATATTCTTTTAATCACATAGTTTTTTTGTAACAGATGCTATCCAATATGATATACATATTTTAAAATTTTGGGTTGTTATGTATGTTTCACCATTCATGGGGAACCATGTATTGGGTATGTAAGGTAAATTGAAACCATGGTTGGTTAGAACCCTTGATACCATGTAATTAATTTAAAATTTGGTGTAAAATTTAAACTTTATTTCCCACTTAAAATTACTTCATGACATGTCTCATTATTTCTATCTAAGGAGAAACCCATCTGACAAATTATTTTTTTATTAAATGGGGGATACTAATCCTGAGATCAACACCACTGTGGTTGATAAACCTATTCAGATTATGGATTTATAGAATAATATATTATATAATAAAACAATTCCAATGGTTTTTTTAACATTGAAATTAAGTACGTTATATCCATTACATTTAGGATCATCAATTTTTGATGAGGCAACAATGGTCTTCTCATTTATTGAGTCCACAATCATGGGAACATTCTAATGATATAAATCTATCATACTAGGTTGAAAAGTAATGGACCATGTGCTATAAGTATTAATTTTCATCATATTTGTTTATGTATGGGTTAATTCTAGTGGTGTTCCGGATTCCGGGGTTGAAAAATTAAATTTTCAAAAGAAATTTTTAGAGAATCATTATGGAACATGGTAAGAACTAACCATGTTTTAACCATGAAGTATGGATCTATGTTGTTCTAGTGGCCTTTTTCATGGTTTTTTGATGGATTATTAATTATTGTGTCTCACCAAGTATATTTTTTGAGTGTCTTGGTGGTTTTCTTAGGGCATCACATGTTTTGAGTATTGTTTTAGAAATATATGCATCCCACCTTTAGAATATGTTATGATTAATTATTTAATGGGAAATTTATATAAATGATTGGTGAAAAAAATTCTAGCCTTCTATCATAACTATGAAATATGATCGAAACCAATAAAAACATTGTGATTATATACAAATAATTGAAAAACAAATTTCAATTTCCCCCCTAATACTCATTTGGAATGAACTAAACTATCTCTAATGCACTAGAGGGTTTACCCCTTATGTTAATGATGTAATTAAATTGTTCGTAATATATCACTTTAAGTTATGTTTTGTTTTATCAGGGTTTCTCTATTATAGATATGTAAATTCTAGAGAAATTATACTCTTATCTCAGTGGATTCATATTGGGTTTTGTATACAGAATCTAAGGTGTTTTATAGTGTTTTATTTTTATTTCTTACATATATAGGTTCGTGAGGACCTCACCCACTCTCTCCCAACCTTAATTTTAGATGTTCAGTATTTTTATTCCATTAAGATGTAGGTGTCTATATAAAATGTTTCCATATATATAATTACTTTCATTAATAGTGAATTCCACTTGATAATTCTTTTATGTGAAAAAATTAATATCATTGTTTATTTTTTTCACTAGATAAATGTTTTTAATGGGGTTTTCATCAAATCATTATTTCTACACAATGTGTTTTATGGAATGTAATAATGGTATTTTTTTGAATAAAATTATTTACAAGTATGGAATTAGAGATTATTTATTCTAAAATTTCATTATAATAGTATACAAGTTTTAAAAATAGTATTTGGACAACATAGAATATTGAGAAGCTTCGGAGGATTAGGAAATGAACATGTCATTCTTAGTGTGTGTTATACAACAAGAGGTTTGACATTGATAGATTCTAACATTATGTATATTAGTTTGATATATATGACTATGTTCCTATTATTTTCTTTTTATGGCTTTGTAATGATTCTCATAGGATAGATTCCAAATATTTTGATTTTATGTTTATCCTTGGTTTTACAAATGATAGAATATTTTTTGTTTGGTAGCTCACTTTTTTATGTTATTTTTTATTTAATGACAGTATTTATAACATTATAATTCATTTTTTCATCATTTTTATGATAATCATTATTTTTGTGAATATAAAATTATTTTATAAAAAATTATAGATAATCTAATAAAGGTTTTTTCTTTGAACATATTTATAAACATGTATTATTCTAATGTTAGACCTATCAATTTTGTAGTATTATACTTTTATAGATTCCAAATCAGATCCTACTATGATGTTTCATCACAATATAATTTTCCCATTTATTCTATGTATTTTATTTAGAAGGCTCGGGTAATGTGAAGGACATCATGTAATTGATCATCTTACCTAAACTGTCATCATCTTTATAGTGGGATTGTTTGGTAGTGATAAATTGTCTCATAGAGATACGTCTTATGGATCATTTTTTTTACTTTTAGTTTTATCCATTTAGGATTCATGTTGTATATCTGATGTATATATATATTCTTTTTCTAATATATACTCCTTTTTCTTTGGTTATACATGGAAAATGTTTTCCATTGTTTATATTAACCTGTTGGATGCCCAACATTGGTGTTGTGTAAAGTTTACACAAACTAGTTCTTTACATCTCCTCTATTAACTTATTAATCTACATATATTGTTATTTACATACCAAATTGATATCAACACAATTTATAGACATCTTGAGTTGATCTATTATATAATAATAAGCCCTATTCTAATTAAAACCATTCCATTTTTCTGAATTGGAAGGATATTATGCTCTTGGTACCATCATATATCAGTGACACTCTTTCCTCTATGGAAAGCCATCATAACCAAAAAATATTTATATAATGAAACATTTTAATATTCAATGTACACATCAGGATAAAAAATTTAAAGTCTTAAATGTACATACGTACATTATCTTGACCTCTATTATTTTTAACCCAACAATGATTCGTTCAATATATACTTTATCTATATTTAATCCTTAATTTTATTTCTAAACAACAAGTCATTTTATTGAATCTCTTAAAAACTATTATTTTATTGAATTATATAAAATTATTTCAGAGATGTTACATTATAAACACATATATTACAAGCTAGAAACATAAATTTAGTATCTATATTTTTATAATACAATAATTTTAACATGAAATACTTTTATTTTTATGAAATATCTTGATGATTTTCATCTTGAATTATTAATTATTCATAATAATCTTTAAACCATATAAAAAACATTATAAATTGTGCGTTGAGAAAAAAAATATTATTAAGGGTCATATAAAAATACATATAGTAACAACTTAGTATTTTTCAAAACCATGAGAGCATAAAAAAGTGTTTTCTAGTAATGTATTGAAATTATTTCTCAAATAAACATTTATGTACACATGAATTCATCTTTACTTACTTAATATTTTCATAAAACTAATTTTTGATAAAACTGAAAGTTAAAATAATAAAGATGTGGGTGTCCTAGAAAATAGATGAACACATTAAATACATTTTCATAAAAACATTCTATTTACCATAAAGGGTATAATCAATCCAATTAATAAAAATATCATTAGCTTACCAATTTAAATAAAAAATATTTCTATGAAAAATCATTAGGATGAATAGAAAATCCATGAATGTTCATTAAAGATTCATCTTCAATTAACCCAAAATATTATTGTTATAAGTGGAATAAGATATATGATCAAAATCCAAATAATTGTATGGAGACAAAAACATTAACTAATAAATTAGAGAACTGTATCAGGATCACCCATCATCATATCAATATTGATATCACCTAACATTAATAAGAACATTTACAAGGAACATAACATTAAATAAACATATAAAATATATCATTTTTAACATCAAATTCATAAAAAATTTCCCAATGAAAATATATGAAAAATATAATCTCATATTGATATATCCCCTTCCATTAAAATAATATTATCAAAACTATATTAAAAGATCAAAGGGAATGATGGTTTCTGTATAAAGAAAACATGGGTGATGATAAAGAGCCAATACATTTAATAAAAGTTATAATTTTGTAAATATCCTTTTTTATCATATATATTAAAATAAAACATTCCATTATAATTTTTAAATAAATTACAAAAATTAAATATAATATATGAAAAAAAATCCTTTTAAAAATATTGATTGAATGTAAAAAAGTCAACATAAAATTTTATTTATATTTATATTATGTATATATAAATTCATTCCAAATATTCATTCTTATATTATGTACATTGAAGAAAAATATTATGAAAAATAATCATTTAAATATTAAAAATGATATTTTAGGTTAATGTGTCCCCTATCTCACGACCATCTTGTCACGTTTGTTATTTATCTTCTATAAAAATAAACAAATGTTATTTATCTACTACCTTAATCAATTTATCATGTTAATTACATTATCATTATCAATTTCATATTATTAATTCCATGTTATATTATGATTATTTAACCGTTAATCTTATATTAGATGTTTGGTGGACATTCTGTTCATTAGACTAAAATAGATTCAGGGTGATGCATGTAGAAAATGTTCATATTATTCAATAATTTCTATAATAATAGTCAGTAAAAAATATAATATATATATATGTTCTACTTTATAAAACAATTATTGTTTTTTATGGAAAATAAATTATGTAACAATCATGGAGACGATATGTCATATGTATGACTGAGTAACATTTCTAGTTTTTAATGATATTTTGGGAAATATAGTAAATGATATTTTATATTTCATAAATTTTTATTATATAATAAATAGAATATGATCCCATCATTTTCAATTATATATAGTATATATGTGATATGAAGAAAAAAATGATTCACATCACATTGTGTATGTGGTACTCAACATATAGGCATTACCACCGTTATAATTTTTTAATATATGAAATGGGAAAAAATATATGATAATATATATTTAAATAATAATAATTTTAATAATTATATAACAAATATAATTTAAATCCATAATTATAACCATCCATGAGTGGTGAAAATGAAAAATTAATTTCATTTGTTCGCATGATGGTAGTCTAATGTACACATCAAATAATGATTCATTTACCTTTTTATTGAATAGGATATGGATATCATTTATGTAATAGACATAATTACATATCAGTTAATTAGAGAAACCTAGTTTACTATATCATAATTGCTCGATTATTTTTTAAGGAGTTCAGAGAATAAATAAAACTAAAACAATTATTTAAATGTTATGTTTCTTCTTGGGATAACCTCCTTTACATTTTTACCATTCGGTCTCTACAGTTAGTAACTTTCCAAAAGTAACACCCCAACCATGTTGTGTGGAATGTTTTTAAGGTATTATTTAATGAGGTTTTTTAAACCTATAGTCTCTTGTTTTGGTGATAAAATATACGATTCAATGTCTTTTATTATGTGTGTGGGGGAGGGGGTAGGTGAAACTAAAAATTTATCAAAATCATATAATATATTAATGTCTTTCTCAAGGTAAATGGCTAAAAATGATCCAAATATAAATATGGGATCATATAGGGTTTATATATTTACAAATAATTGAATATATATATGTTTTAATGTAATTGTATATCTTATTGTTTTAGTTTATCCCCCTATTAATCTTTTTTTAACATTAACCAAGGTAAGAATTTTTTTACTATTTTTTACTATTTATTATGTACAAAAAATGTAAAATCCCATTACAATTTTATCCGGTACACCATTAAACACATTTTAGTTTTCACATACTTTGGGATTGGGAGGATACCTATAATAGTGAAGTTATAGAGTTATGGAAATTTCATTATTGACCAACCTTTTCGGTAAGATGCAAGAATATTTCACATTGTGTAATGGTATTACACACCATGCAGTTGTTGCAGGGTACCTATTGTGAAAGGTGATTCATGCTGTGAAATAATACACATAGTTAATGGTTGTGTCACATCATGAATGTTTTAAATTTTTTTTTATCCTTTGTGATGGATTTTTTACTGTATTTGTTCACTATGGATTTCACGGCGTGTAACTATATTACACGGTGTGAAATGACCCGCATCGAGATTTGAAATTTCATTAGCAGTTGTTTTCTAATGGATCTTCTCCAAAACTCTTTGATCTTGAAAAAAGGCCATTCTAATGTGATTTTCAGATACACCACTCTTCCTAGATCGATCAGCTCACCGTTGGATCTCTATTACAGTGGTGGTGTGTCTCTCTGGGTACAATACATTTCATCTTCTTCATTGAATTTGATTGTGGTATTACTATTGGGTTTCATCTTTAGATCCATTTGTTTTTTATGGTGTTGATTTTTTAGGGTTTCTCCCAGATCTATTGTGTGATATTATTCCAAAGGCCTTTTTCATCATTATCCATTATTCAGAATTGGTTATTCTTTGAGATATGTAGGTTTCCTCCCTTCCTATGACCCCATGTATTTTAAATTTAATCAATATTGATGAGTATTTTATTATAGGTTTTTCTTTGAGGTTGTTGGGTTTGGTTAATTTTTTATTCCATTATGGGCATATGTGACCTGAGTATTGAGGTATGTGGTTCTATATCTATCCTCCGATAATGGTTCTTATTGTTTTTCTTTACAAATTGATTCATATTATAATTGACATGATAGTTTTGTGTGTGTTGAAAATGGTTTTAAATAAAAAATAATTTTCCATGTTATTGATAAATAGAGAGAAAATGAGCATTTTCAAATCATTGAAATAGAATTATGGAATGGTTATGAAATGGTTATCATGAGTACATAATGAATTGTAAAAAGTGAAAATGGGTTACCTTGGGTACTTAGATGAAACGTTTATCTTGGGGATAATTTCCATTTTTTTGATAATCAATGTGGTTTTTCCTGGGCCATTCCCCTATTTTCTCGGCCCATCGTTCTTGAAGATCTATATTAAAATTGTTGGGGGATTTAATAATTGGGTATTCATATACTTACATGAATTATTATTCTATGTACTGGTTTGTACACTTGATTATTGTGGTATTACTTTTCTTCAGCCTGAACATGTAGTATTCCTTTGTGTTGTGATACCTATGATTCTTTTTTTTATCGCTTGGATTATATAGATAGCCTCAATATTCATGATTAGGATTTTGAAAATTGGTACGGAGAATGTTCTTTGAAATAAATATACATGAATTTATTAGATGTATGGAAAAAGGGAAATGATTGTGATTTTTTTCTATAAAACTACTTTATTATGCTATGTTTTCACATGAAATGAGAATACATGAATGATTATACAGAGGTATGTTATGAAACACCTGGGTGGGGTCTTACTGAGCCTATTATCTCACATCATGTGCACCTATTCATGGTGCGTAGACTATTGTTTTTATTCCATTGTGGGGATAGTGATGGTGCCACAGTGAGGTGGTTAGGATCGTAACAGTTGGTAAGGTAACTGGAAATGAGATGGTGGGATTTTTTCTATGCCATTATTTGGAGTAGTTGATTGGATTTGATCCTTTCCTGTTATAATTGTCCTTTAGAGTTTTTATCTACTTTGATGTTATTTATTTATACTATTTGTTTTACTGTTATGGAATATATATATCTTTTTTTTCTTCCACAATTTTATTTTTAGTACATATATTCCATGTGTTTGATCATGTTATTAAAAATAATTCCCTATATTATGTTGCTTGATTCTGGGGTGCATGTCACCATCCCATGGGGATAGGGAACACCCTTTGGGAATGCAATGAAATATGTCAGGCGGCTGTCTTGAGGGAAACATAGGTCAGTTTGTTAAAAATTTGTTGTCAAAGGTGGTCTATCATTAAGAATTCATATATTAGGAGATTTATTAGACTATACATACAATTCTTTGGACATGAGATGAATGTTGTGGTAAGGGTCTGACCACTCTTGTCATAACAGGACTCATGTTTCCTTGGGTAGTTGGGATGTGTGTATCTAGAGTTGGATTTTTTAAATCTTAGTTTATTCTTAGGGGTTTTCTAGTTTTGAAAAATATTTATTCTATTGTATGATCAATGTTCTGTTTCACTATACAATAGTATGAATCTAAGACGTCTTCCACAAGTTCTTCAGGGCGATGCATCTGATGCTCCTCAAGGGATCCCACCTATAGATTATAATTCATCAATACTATCATATTTTAAGTCCATAATGTTAATCAAAATGTTCCATGAGATCATAATGTTGTTGTTGAGGTACAACAAGGAGGTGAATGAGAGAGAGATACCGATCACAGGAGTTTATGTATAAGAAACCATCATGCTTTAAAATAATGACTAAGCCTCCATAGGTGGAAGACTAGATGAACATGATCGATCGACCCTATGATGTTTAGGAGGCACCTGAGATCATCAGGTTAAATTTCATATTTTTCATACTCGAGGAGTTTAACAAGTGATAGTGGGATTCTATGGTCTAGGCAGATAGGCACATGGTCTTGGATTGGATGTGTTTCAAAACTTTGTTCTTGGATAAGTTTTTTATAGATTAATTGATGTTGTAAATTTCCATGGAGTTCATGTATCTTCAATAGATAGAGAGTTCCGTGTTAGGATACAAAAACCTTTTTTCCAATCTTGACTACTTTTCATCAGACGTAGTAAATAATGGCCAAGTGAAGGTACATAAATACCTACAGGGTTTGTGACCGAAATCTAGATCGTAAAAGTTTATACTAAATATTTCTTCCACTGTGGATATTGTAGATAAATGTTTGATTGACGAAATAAATTTTCAAGAAAAAGATGGATTTTCCACATCTTCTCTTCCATCAAGAGGCATCTACAGTGTCAGACATTAGAAGAAGAAGAAGTGGAAGGATAATCACAAGAGTATTGTTAGTGGGTCTCAACTGTGTGCCTCCTCTTCATAGTCTATCATAGTGGGAAATGGTCCTCTTACTTGATATCATTTTGTAAAGAGAGTACACACCATATATTCTTGTCATATTCCCATGAACACGTGAAACAACTACAGACTCATTGTTTACATACTACGCTACTATCAGGATATAAATGCACATCATTATGGTTAGGGGTTTTCATCTTGGAAGTCTACTGTGGAATAGTCATATGCTACAACAAATATAAGGATCCTGCCATAGGCCCTAGGAGTGAAGCATTTTCATGTAGTAGATTAGTGTCCAATGGAAGTTGATGCTGGTCTGCCTTTAGTGAGAGGTATTATCTATAAATATTATTCAGTATAAATTACTTTATTTGATACCGGTACCTCCTGGTTATATATATATATATATATATATATATTATTGATGTTATGAAAATTCCAATGGATCTTATATCCTTTACAATTCTGTTATAAACACCTCTCAATAAGAGGAATGTGAAGGGGTTTTGGTGTCTTTGTTCTTTAATGATTGATGACACAGAGTTGGTCCAATATGTTCTCTTTATTGATCTTGATATGTTTTATGCCATAAATGGTATAGATTTTCTTGTTGTTCATCAAGTTAATGTTAATTTTTATCATCAGGATGTTTGTTTATGATTCATGATTGGAGCTCTTGTGTGTTTTAGGGGGGAGTGGGATCCAATATTAAGTCATGTATGGCCTTACCACCAAGAGCTAAATTGTGTTTTATATGTCATTGTGTTTGATATTGATGATTTATCTCCATTAATTGATTTTCCTATTATTGTTGAAGACATTTCATATTAATTATAATAATATTTCCCCTGTTTTCCTATAGAGTTGGAGGTAGATTTTATGATTGATCTCGTTCCTGGTACGCAGCTCTTATCGATAGCTTCTTATCATTAGAACCAGTGAAGCCTAAAGATATCATGATTATGTTGGATGAACTATTTGAAAAATGAATCATACTCCCTTGTAATTCACAATTGTAAATCCATGTGCTCTTATCCAAGAAGGAAGATGGTTCACTTCAGTTATGTGTGGACTATCCAAAGTTAAACCAGAAAATGGTTGAAAAATTATCCATTTCATCATGTGTATGATTTGTTTGATTAGTTAAAAGGGGATAAGTGGTTTTAAAAGATGGATATTCGTCCGCGATATCATCCGCTCAGAGTTAAGGAGTCTAGAAAATAGAAGATATCCTTCAAAAGAAGGTATAGTCATTATGAATACCTTTTGATGCCCTTTGGTCTGACTAATGTTCCTATATTTTTTATGGGCATGATGAATCATATAATCCATCAATATCTTGAAAATTTTGTGGTAGTTTTAATGGATGATATTCTAGTTTATTCTAAATTTAAGAGTGAGCAGGAGAACCATTTGTGTTAGGTTCTAGAAATTTTGAGAAGTTGTCATTTGTATAGAATGATTTCGAAATTTAGTTTCCTCAATTCAAGATATTAAATTTTTGGGGAATATAATTCCCGAGCATGGCTTATTAGTTCATCTAGAGAAGGTAAAGGTTGTTTTTTCATGGTAGGACCCATGAAATGCCTTTGAGATATGATGATTCCTCATTCCTACCAGATACTACCGATGGTTCATCAAGGATATCTATAAGTGTTAATCACCTTTGAATGATATTACCTTAAAAAATGGTGAGATTCACATGATATGTGAAGTGTTATACTTTTTCAATGAACTGAAATGGCTTCTGAAATCAGATCATATTCTGATCTTACATGAGCATAGTAAGGGATATGTGTTTTTTAGAAATGCTTATAGGGATTTTTGGAATGCGTTCCTATATAGGATGACCTTGTGGTAGCCAAAATCTCCCATTATATTCTACCACATGAAAAGAATTACCCCACTCATGATTTAGATAGAGTAGAAATCATTCATGTGGTTAAATGTTTACGGTGCTATTTTTTTGGAGAAAGGTCCATGGTCTTATCTAATCAAAAAATTCTGAGAAATATATTTTCTCATTAGAACATGAATCTCTTATAGAGACGATGGGTAGAATACCATCAGATATTTGATAGAGATATCTCCTAGATGCAAGGAAATGGAAATGTAATTGTTGAAACACTTAGCAGGAATATACCATTATAAGATATTCTGGAATCAATAGAAGAGTGTAACCTTGTTGGGATTTTCACTCAGTAGCACTGAAATGCTAAGAAGGGTGTTTCAGGTATGGTTATAACTGGGGTTTAGATATCATCAACTCTTATATATATTATTTTGAGGATCATCAGTAGGATAATGAGTTTCTTAAGACTCGTGAAAGCCTTTATAGTGGGGAGAATGTTTCGTGTTGGTCTCTCTCTTTATATGGTATGATTCACATTGGAAAAAAGGTTGTCATCCCAGCATCTATGAGTATTTTAGTCTTGTTCGATTGTCACAGATCTTTATGGTCTGTTCATATAGAATCTTATAAGGTGTGTTATGACCCGAGGTGTTGATTTTAGTGGTTGGGTATGTATCATGACATCATGGAGTTTCTGTATGGATGTTACATCTTCCAACAGATAAAGGCAGTGCACACGAACCATTCTAGTTTTCTTCATCCTCTTTCATTGCTGATATGGAAATGGGATGAGGTGTCCATGGATTTAATTATTATATTTCCATGGACTCCCTAATGGAGGAATGCTACTGGGTGTTTTTTATCCTTTGATGAAGTCTTCTCATTTCATTACGATCAATGACCCCACTAATGTTTAAGATAAGGATAATCTGTATGTGCATGTTATTTTGATGATTCATGGGATTACTTATTAAATTTTTTTAGATATGGAACATAAGATTTCTTCGAGGTTTGAGATGATTTTCTAAGAGGTTATGGGAACTCAGGTCATGTTGAACAAAACACAACGTCAAAAAAATATGTGGTCAAACCGAGTGAGTAATTCAAATTCTATAGGATTTTCAATGTTCCTGGGTCATTGATTTAGAAGGATAATTTTATAGAAATTTGGGAATAGTTGAGATTATTTACAATAATATATATCATTCATCAGTAAGAATGGATCCCTTAGAGAAATTTTATTCTCTCTTGTTTAGATCACCTATTTTTTTGGATGAGTTGGGATTCGTATCATTAGTTGGACCTTGTTTGGTTTAGAAAATGTCCATGAAGAATCAGGATGTGCATCAATGTATAGTTACAACCCAGATTTGGTATGAATCTTATGTGGATCAGTCGTTTTGACTATTGGAGTTTTACTTAAGTGACTATATTTTCAGGAATGTTTCCCATCGTTTGGGTCACCATCGACATGGTAGGAAAGGGATGTTGGATTTGATATATGATGGATTGTTTGAGTTCACTGAGCGGCTCATATGCATTTCTTATCAGTTAGAACATACTACTTATTTGATAGGTATTCATGATTTTTTTCATATATATCTTCTCAAGAAATATCACCTAGATCCCACTCACATTTTGTGTTGGGAATTATTTTAGTTAGAGCCTGATATTTCATGTTCGGAGAATCCAATTGAGATTGTTGACACTCAAGTTAAAGTCTTGCATGGGAAGTTGATTCTTCTTGTCATAGTTTTATAGAAAAGTGGATCAGATTATCTTGGGACATTGAAACTTGAATCATTGATGAAGGAGTAGTGTATGCATCCCATTTCATGGATTACATCTTCCAAATGACTTACAGGGTATAGAAAGTATTTATGGTGGGGAGTTTGTAACATCCCTTTATCATTTCATTATGGATAACCTTATCCTCATCGTGGTTTTACCCTATATTATGATTTGGAGGACACCTATAATGGTGAAGTCATAGATTCCTTATCTTTCAAAAGTAACCATCCTTTTTCTATAAATTCATTTTGATTTCATGCTCTCTAACTGGGTTACATTCCAAGTAATGTTTGATGAATACAATATGAGAAATGGGATTCAAACTATGAAATATTACACATTGTGAATGGTTTTTCTTGTCATGAATGTTTTTGATAACATATTTTTAATCATAGGGGATATGTTTTTCAGCATATTTGTACACCATGGATTTCATAGTGTCTAACTATACTACACATCATGAAGATCCCCACATCCATATTTTAGAGTGGATTTGTGGTTTTTTGTGTGTAACTTTCTCCAGACCGCATGAATCTTGAACCAAGAACCTTCCTAGGAACTTTTTAAAGTCATCAATCCTCCTAGATTGATCTATTCAACATTGGATCTCCGTTGAGGGTGTGGTGCATCTATCCATGTAAGAAACATTTACACTTATTCATTTATTTTGATTGTAGAATCACCATTGGGTGGAGTTTTGGATCTGTTTCTTTTATATGGTGTTGTCTACTTAGTTTCTCCTATATATACTGGGTGACCTCATTCCATTGGCCTTTTGTGGTGAGAAATGTGTTCATCATTGAGGTATAAAGGTTTCCTCTATTCTACTGACCCTTTACCTTCTAAATTGAATAATTCATTATGTGGATTTGATTTTTGTTCCTTCGTTAATGTTGTTAGATTTCATTGACATTAGATTCTATTACAGGCATGTATGAACCCAAATTTGATCTAGGTGGATCCATCCCTAGCCAAGGATAATGGATCTTATTTTTTACCATAAAAACATATTCATATTGGAATTGGCATGATTGGTTTGTGTGTGTTGGAAAAGGATTCTAATGAAAAATGGATTTCTATAGTTAGTGATAAATAGAGAGAAATGGGTATTTTCAAAGCATTAAAATGGAATCTTGGAATGGTTTTAGAATGGTTTTCAAAGAATCATAATGAATTCTAAAAAAAGAGAACATGGGTTACCTTAGGTACCACTGAGGAATTTTTAGCTTGGGGCCATCATCTAATATTTTTTGATTATTGAGGAGGTCTGTCTGGTGGATTTTCTCAATGTCCTAGGCCCATTGTTCTTGGAGACCAATATTGACATTTTTATTGGGTTTAATCATGAAATAATCATCTTCTTACATATCCCATTGTTCATGGAATTGGTTTGGGAAATTTATTATTACAATATAAGTAATATTATGCCTAAATCTATTGTATTCTTTGGTTTTGTGTTACCTATACATCTATTTTGTATTTTTTGGTTTTTTGAGTTAGCATTGATATGAATGTTTATGCTTGTGAAAAAAATATATAAAATGTTCTTTGAAATTAATATAACTAATTTTTTATAACAATGGGAAATGAGAAATGATTAACATGTTTTTTATAATATTAATTTACTTCTTATGAATCCATGATTTTATGTAAAATGAGAATATAATAATGTTTATACACATTTTTATTATAGAACACTTGGGTGGGTTATTATTGAGAATGTTAGCTCACACCATGTGCACCCCTTCAGTGGTATATATAACTATGTTTATCTTCTAATGCAGGGAATATAAAGGCTCTTTAGTGAGGTGGTGAGGTTCATGTCAGTTGGTAGGGTAGCTAGTGCTAAGATGGAGGGAGTTCATCCATGCCATCATTTGGAGTAGTTCTTTGGATTGGGTATTTTCTAAATGGACTTGTACGTTGTAGTTTTTAGATAATGTATTTGTTTTCTATTTCTAGTATTTTCTTACAGTTATGACATTTCTGAATTGTTCAACATTTGAAGATTCTTTTTGTTTAGTACACATATTCAATGTCTTTGATCACATGGGGAGAAATCGATCCCTCTGTTATTTTTTTCAATGAACAGGTGCATGTTTCCAGCTCGTCGGGATTGGGAATTCCCAGCAGGTATGTAATAGAACAGGTCCGGTGCCAGGTTTGAGGGAAACCCAGTTTGTTTCATTAAAAAATTTATGTTAAATTTATTAACAAATATTAAAGAATATTATTCCAAATATATATTCCATTTTATCAATTAAATTCATATAAGTGGAGAAATTAATTTTAAATGAATCCTCAAAAACATAACAAAAGTTGTTTTTTTATAAAAAATATCCTCTTAAGTATAAATAATTATTATAATAAAATAAAGTATAAAATTAATTATAATTATTTCCATTGGGTTATTCATAATAGATCAATTTACCTTAATACCAAATTTAGAAATGTAAAATTC
The DNA here is from genome assembly GCA_963277665.1 of Viscum album. NCBI lineage: Eukaryota > Viridiplantae > Streptophyta > Magnoliopsida > Santalales > Viscaceae > Viscum > Viscum album. The sequence goes on along the minus strand of OY728129.1, from coordinate 604,694,450 downwards.
CCATAATTGTTGGAATGATAGTTTTATTTCAAAGAAATAATTGAATTTTATAAATGAATAAAAATATCAAATAATAGGGATTTTGTTGTGTAAATTCATCAAAATAATATAACTTAAAAAGGAAAATTACTTTTTTATATCTTATAAACATTCCATATGATATACGTAAAAATATTCCATTATAAAATCCTGGATAAAAAGTCAAAAGGCACATAATTTTGTTATTTTACATTTATATCAATATAGATTAATTTATAATATAGTTTTTAGAATGTGTATTTGGAAGAAAAGTATTTTCAAAATAAGTCATTAAAACATTTAAAATGAGTTATAAAGGTAAATAGTCTATTATCTCAAATCTGAATATCCATATTCATTTTTATCATAGTCAATAATAATATTGTATTAATTATTTTTTTCTAACAAAACATCTACATATTAATTCAAAATTTATTATCCCTTGTATATAATTTATGATCAAATATTATATAGTAACATCATTATTTAATTTTATTTCAAATTCTTGGGGGATATTCATTTCATTATCCAAAAATGACTTTGGTAGGTCGAAGGATTAACACACTGAGAGTTTGTAAATTTTTTCCATATAAATTAAATATATTGGGTACTTTTCTTTACATGTTAAAATTATTATATATTTCATTATTCAGATCATAGAGTTCAGTATTCATTACATGTATATATGAGTTGCGCTATTTTTTTTTACATTACATGTGACATTGAGATTCAGCGAGCCATGATATAATATCATTTTAATCATTATAACCTATCTTTTAAATAGGCAGGTGTGAATAGTAATACAAAATTATAAACTATACCTATAAAAATTAAATTAAATATAACTTCATTTATTATATCTTTATAAATAGACAATTATGTTTTTGTAAAGTAAGTATATTCTAAAAAAATATGTTATTTTCAAAAATTATTTTCTATGAGAAAATATTATAATTTATTCATAAATATTTTGTAAAATTTATTTGATAGTGAGATATTAATTTTTTAAACAGTATCATAAAAAATTATTAATTATGAATTTTTTTATTTTTTCAAAAAATATTGACATTTCAGAAAATAGTAAATATATATAGATTTTATAAATTTTTTTCTCAATAAATTAAGAAATTTATTTTCCCAATTACATTTTAATGCAACAAAAGTCTTATTTTTTTATATTCAAAAAAATTAAATAAGTTTAATTCTACATTATATTATATTATGGTATAAGTTTATTTTTAGGTAAATAAAGGTTTTTCCAAAAACAAATCTTTCCCTGTGTATAATGTTTTCACATATTAATATATTTGAAAATGTAATAGTAAGAAATTTTTTAATTGATATTTATATATTACATATCAATTTATTTTAAATTATATTAATAAAATTATATTTTTACTCAGAGTAAATATTGAATCATCTTCTTCTTGAAAAATACAATTCTAGAAACCTAGTGTTTTAATTGCTTGTTTGTGTTTCTTTTTCAATTGAATTTTTAATACATTTCAAAAATTTATTGGAAATAATAAAATTTTTATATACATATATATAATAATTTTGAAATTATAATTGGATTAAATGTTTAGAAATTTAAAAAAATTGTTTTTTATGAATAGTGAAAAATACTAGACTTTAAATGAAAATATCCTTTTGATTTAATTTATTTATATTGTTAAATTATATATATAATTGGTATTAAGGTAATATTATCTCAATTATACTTCCATTAATGAAATTAATTTCTTTAAAATAAATTTTATTTTAAATTTCAATATAAAAACATCATAAACTTTTGAACATTTTCACTTTAAAAACCCACATTCTCCTAACATATTCATGATTAATTTTAAATAAAATTTTATAACTTATGTGAATAATGTTTTAAAAAATGGATTACTTATTTTAAATATTAATATTTTATATTGTTTAATAAGTATAGAAAAATATTTTACCAAAATCAATACTTAATTAACTAAAAATTACTTAATGTGGAATAAGTAAAATTGAGTTTACATGGGGGATTAAACTAAATATATAATGTTTAAAAATGACTAAAACAATTTCAGCACCAATTTTTTTGATATATTTATAAATTATGTATTTTATTATTAGTAATGGTGTGTTATTGGGGTCTTTAGGCATTGGAGGAAACATGGATGAAATTATATATTTCAAAAAAATTACAATGGTGACACCTACATCACGTTTAAAAGGCTACCCATTATCCTCTTCACTTCTAAACATTAAAATATTTTTGTTGTTAAATAACTACCCAAATCACATAAAAATGTCCATCATATTATTCTAGAATTCTTATATTTGAAATAAATCCAACCGTTTATGGATTTTGGTGCAAAGCATAGGAGGAAACCTGAAGAAGAGGTAAGATTAATCAATGAGTTTCTTTATTTTTTCTTATAAAACCGTAAAATATTACTTTAACATGATGATATAATAAAATCAGTATATTCCAAACATTATGATTCATTCATGTTATGGTAATTTCCTATAACCATCTATACTTCTATCTAATAGGTAAAAAAATAATCATTCATTAGTGATGTAGACCAGTACCTCGTGAACCAATTTCATTCATTTGTCCATTATAACTAGTTAAGGATGAATAAAATGATAAATTTATTATTTATATATTATATTTAAAAAAATAGTACTCCTGATTTAATATTTCACACATACCTTCATTCCTTTGAATTTTTAAGAACATGATAACATGTCTCGTTTGTATGGTGGACTACCACTTTGAGCAGAAATGTGTTTCATTCCTGAATTAAATGGAATTCAATATGGATGTGTTTAATAAAAATATGTGACATATATGAAATAAAAATTAGTCTGGAATGTTAATATATCATTTTCCTTCAATTAATCCAATCTAAAAAATGAAACTACATTGATGTGTACGAACGACCTACCCTCACCATGAATTCTATTATTCATTTTCTATCACTATGTTTTATAAAATAATATATATATATATATATAATGATTATATATTATATTTTTATCATGGTTAACCTCATAGTGATGTTGGAACCATGAATGATGTATGTGGACAAAAACAGGTGATAAAACGTCATATATAAATCATTAATGCTATCTATATATAAATGGGTCAGTAATAGATGAAAAATAATCATACATTTATTATTTAGGAGTTTAATAAAATTTATGAAGGATATCTAGACATACGGTAATGGATCTCTAGTCTTCGTTTTATTTATGGGATACTTATAAAAATTCCCCAGTAGTTTCATTTGACTGGTCTACATATATCCTTTTTGATGTGTTATATCATGAATTTATTAATTTTCATGATATTTTGTGTCTATTTTAATGAAATTACTTTATGGTTATTATCATTAATGGTTAAAAAAGTGGTATAGAGTTTCTACTATAATATCACCGATTAATGGGAGGGTATGTGACTATGTTTATGATGTAATTTATTTTGATCCATCACTCCATAAAATAATGAATTTTGTTCTCCTCTATTTATATGTAGATAATAAATTTTTTCCCTTATTATTCCTTTATATATGTACCCATTAGTTCAAATGAATTTTTTTAATAAAATTTTATTAATTTCTCTCTTCGATTGAAAACCCATATTTTATCCAATAATTGTTTTATAATAGGGTTTCAAATTTATTTTAATATGATCTTAATGAGTAATTAAATAATTGTTTTCCAATTATTTATTTAAAAAAAATTGAAACAAATCATGACTAAATTTTCCAAACAATTCCTATTTGGCTTTTAGAAAAAATGTTAAAAGACTCATTATTTATAACATTAATGAGATTAATAGTATTTCATGCTATAATAACTTCTCAATTATTTCAATATACCTTTATAGGATTTAATATTAATTTTAAATGAAAATGTATTCCATAATATTTTTGAAATTCTAATATTTTCGATAAATAACATAAAATTGAAACGAATTTTGAATGATTTTTCTGTTTCACAAAGTAATTTTCGAAGTGGAAGGTTTATTATCCTCAATGCTTTCTTAATGGTTTTTTATGATTTTTTTATATGTTTTCATGTTTAATTTGAAAGAATGTGATTTCAAATATATTATATTATATTAAATTTTTAATGGTTAATGTAAAAAATTATTATCCTCATGATTCATTCCAAGTAATTTTTCATTCAAAATCATTCTCCAATTAAGATGAAATAATTTAAAGTTAATTATTATTTACTAGGGTTATGACCCAATGAAACCATTATTATTATTTTTATGAATGTTTTTTTGATTACGATGACCTAGTTTTTATGAAACATGTTTCTATACCACTAGTTATACCATGATATGATCCTTTTTTAAAACATGCTTCTTTTAACATTCTATGCTTTGATGAAATTATAGAATGATTATGAAATCCCTATCTTTTACATAGTATATGTTATGATAAAATATTTCTGAATCCCATTTCATTTCATTGGTAATGAAATGTTTAATGTTTTATGTATTTGGTTAACACAAAAGTATTATTTTATTTATGTAATTTGTGGGACATATATCATTATAAAATTCCTTGGGTAATGATAAATGTTCTATGAGTTTAGAAGGTACGTGAGAGGATACCCCATTTTTGAAAAGGATATTACATGGTTGGTAAGACAAGTCGCAAAGAGGGAACATGGGTGGCCATTTTAATCCTAGACCAAGCATACTTGTGGTTATCCCAAGCCTAAAATTATATGAATGAATGTGGGGTATATTTGAAATAATAGTTTTTATGATTTTGAATATATTACAAATCTATGTATTATTCCAATGTTATGAAATCATGGCTTGTGTTATTTTATATCCTTATGATAAATTTTCTATAAACAACTAAACTCTATTAAATGACTTAATATTATAATATTTTGATTTAAAGTTATGGTTTTTAAACATTATACTCCTTTTATCATACCATTTTATATTTTTTAATCTTATGTAAATCCCTTGTTTACCCTAATTGAGCATCTGAAGTCACACTTTGTTATGTTTACGTTTCCAAGGTTATGTCAAAATGATTAATTAGGGTATCATTATAATGTGTAAAATATGGAATGTTCTTAATGGGAGTAATTGAATATATTTATTGAATTAAGATGATTAACACCCATGTTTCCATGTGGCCTAAACTATTATGGTACAAAAGAATATGTTTCAGAAATATAATGAATATTCATGTAAAAAAATTTATAACCATATATAAGAAGCATGTATCTCAATAGAAATAGTAAATGAGGTTATTGTTCTAAAATAAATATAATTATAATAATTAATAATAATCATTATTTATATAAGTTATGGGTTTAAACTCAACCATGAAATAAAAAAATAAAACAACATTTATGTTTCAATCATCAAGATAGTATGTCAAATGTATGCAAGAGTAACATTTCTATTATTTTGTGATCATTTTGGAAATTAGGTTAGTACCATTTTATTATTATATAATATCAACTATATAACAATTACCATATTAGATAATTAAATATAGTTATATTAACAAACTATGTTATATAGTGATTAAAACATATTCACATCGCTTCATGGAAGTATTACTCTATATGTACACAAAAATGATGTTATTATTTTCTAATTAATTGGTAGTTAGGAAAATATATGAAATATTATGTTTACAAAGTTATAATTATATCTTGAATATATTATACATAAAATAATTACATTATGAGCGGTAGTGATGGAAGGAAATTACATTTGTTTATGTGGTGGTAGTTTGCGGTCTATAGGAATGTTGTTTCCATTTTTGATTTTATGAAATATTATATATTTAATGAAAATTATTTAAATATTAAAAAATATCAGCATATGGGAGATAATAATTATAATATGTAAAAATATTTTTCTCTGATTTGAATGAGGTAGAAGTGAAAATAAAACTAAAAAATTTAAATAAAAACTATATAAAATTTTCAAGAAACATAACTTTATTTATAAAATAATCACTCTAATGATTTTAATCCACTTGAAAACACTTATATGGAATGTTTTTTATTTTAAAATTTAAATTGGCAAGGGTGTGGCTGAACTAATAGGCTCTTTAATTATGGAGAAAAGAGAATGAGAATGTCTATTTGTAAGTAGGGTTGAGGACACACTAAATACTTTTAAAAATATTAAACAATATTATTGTCAAATTCATGATTAATTCATAAAAAATAGACAACTTATTAACATTACCTGATATAGTGTCTATATATGGCCATTAAATAGGATTTATATTGGTTCGTAGGTTAATTTAAACATTTTCCATTTAGTTAATTCCCATAGTAAAATGTTTTTAAACCTAACCGTGGTAATATTTTATGAATGATTCTAAAATTCATCATGACTGAGGATTTCATTAAAATTATTACGTAATAAGAATTATTCATATTCAAATTATTATCCACTTTATCAAACTCTATTTTCCAATTTAAAAAAATTATTTAAAACAAAACACATAAAATGCGATAAAAATGGATTTTAGAGAAGAAAAAATACACTTAAGTATAAAACTATTTTTTTTAAAATTATATGTAAAATATAATTCCAATTAAATTAATTCTATTATTCCCAATAAAATGTAAATGCTGTAAAAATATATTACTATTTTTATGGATAATATAGTTTTTTGGGTGTCAAACTAATACTATAAGGGGAAAATGACCAAAAGACCATATCAAAATTATATTAAAGATCCATACATAAAACATCTATAATCTAATAGTAATAAATGAGAGAATTTTTATACATTTTCCTTATTAAAAAATTAATATTTTATGATCTTTTAAAAATTTCAAAGTTTTCCCTATCCTCCACATATAAAAGGACTACACATATTATTGTTTCTCTTAACATTGAGAGCCTCTTAGATTGAACAAGTACGGGAAAAATACCTTAAAAAATCCCTCCACATTTCCAAAATATTTTTTTGTGTATAATACCAAACATACAGGTATTATGGTATAATTAAAAAGATGTTGTTTAAAGAAGACATGTAGTTTTTTTCTGATTGTTTCAGTTCGAACTATTTTTCTACCTCCATAAAAATTATTAAACCATTATGATATAATTAATTTTTTATATCATTGGATGATATTTCTAATATTTATGTAATAGTGTTAAAGAATATACTCTTTCATCAAATGGGAAAGGAAATCATTTTCTATGTGTGTAGAGGACTACCACCTTACGAACCTGTGTAATTCATTTTTCATCACCACCATAAAATCATAGTTATAAATATGGATTTAAATTATATATGTTATAGTCATAAATTTATAATAATTATATGAATAAAATATATCATCTATTCTCATAAATGTAAATACATTGAATAATTATAATATAATTCAGGTGTATGTTTAGATCACCACCTCCATGAGGTGATGTGATTCATTTTTCATCAATATATCACATGGTTGGAATATATAAGTGTATTTAATGATATAATCTTATATTTATTGTATAATAATAAGTATATAAATAAAAACTAATACTTTACATATTTCTATAATGTTCATTAATAAAGGGAAATGTTACACTTGCAGACATACGACCTAACATCTCTATGATTGTATCATAATTAACTTATCATAAAAATATTTGATAATCATTTATTGAATGTTTAATTAATGTATAAAAGTGATATTATTTTTATTTTTATTTTATAGATGATTTAATAATTTCATATTTGACTATATTCATCTTACTGCATTTTATTTGGGATTGTGAATAGAACAACCTCAATGTTTTTGATATATACTTAACTGGTTAAGTAAAAAATTAATACATAGAGACAGATGGTATAAAAAAGATAATGAAAATGAAATAAACAATAGTTTTCTTAAAATAAAAACATTTAATAAATTAAAAAATCTTATTTTTCATGTTGATAATGTAATTATGTGACTAGTCAGACTTGATGTAATAGACAATTTTCATTAAAATATCAATTAGAATTATTTAATAAGTTATTTCATAATTTTTAGGCCCAATTTCCATATTATTAAATAAAATATATGGATATAAATATATATATATTTAAATGATTCATTAATAAAGGAAAATGTATACATCCTTTTAATTTCTTTTAATCATTTTCAAAATTAATCGTTTTACATTTTTTATAGAGAATTTTAACATTATTTGAAACGTAAAGAATGAATATTCTATTTTAAAATATATGACACTGAAATACTTTACCACTATTAAAACGATTATTTTAGGTTTGAATTACTATATAATATTCCATTAAGTATAAAAAACAAATCACCTTTAACTTTTCTTGGGAATTTTAGTTATGAATATTGGGTTTGAATAGAATGAGATACATAAATATCCAAAAAATGATTCCTTTATGGGTTCAACTCTATACATTTTAATATTTTGGATGATGGGAATGAATAATTTTATTTATATTATTTTATTTATTATCTTTGGAAACTTTGTATGAAGGAAGGGTGATCTCGATATAGCTCAGATGATGGGTGCACCCAATATATCTCTCAACTGCATAGGGTAATGATTATTTTCAATGTAAATTTATATTATTAATTCAACATATAGTTTATTAAACTAATAAAGGATCTAGTAAGGGTTATATTAATATGATTATCTAAATAATCAGAATGAATTTTCTATACTTTATAATTATTTTTCAATGAAAACATATAATTTCTAAATTTATGCCACTAATCCTTTATTTTAGAGGAACAAATATGCCATTTTTGGATAAAAGTGTATGTTTTTAATAATTTTTTTTCTCATATGTTGCAATTTTTTCTAATAAAATATCAGGATTAAGAATTTCTTTTATGTTTTCTTATATAATGGTGTTTGAAATAATTTTTCCAATAATGTCTATTTTATTTGTACATAAATGAATTTTTGAGCTCAATGTTTTTTATGTTATAGGATAACTCAATTTTATTTTATCATTATCATGAAATAGAAAGAAATGTTTCTTTATATTAATTTTTTATTTCTCTCAATTAATTTTTTATGTGCATCCCATGTTTTAAAATATTTTTTTGCTGGTTTTACAAAAATTGTTAGGAAAAAAGATAAGGTCAATTTGTTAATCCAATGTATTTTTTCTTGAAAATAAATATTTCTTCATTTAAGAAGTTTTATTTTTAGAGGAAAATTGATACTAAGATAAATTTAAAGGGTATAATGTATGGTATTGTTACCTAAGAGTAATGAAAAAATTATTTAAAACTAAAAATATGATATGTACTTTGGGGATTCATGGAAATTAATTCTTTATTAGAAATAAAATTATGGTATGAATATAGACTGGGACTTTATATTTTGTATCAATGGAGGGTTATATAACTTTATATGTAAAGATAATGTTTGTATGTACCCCTAAAATATTATAATTTTTGGTTATTGAAACACCCAGATTATTTAAAAATAAATTTATTGTAGAATGAAATGAATGAAACACTAAGTCTGTTGATAAGAACACTTGTTTTATTAGAGATATCTATAACCTAGCCATTGAACAAAATTTTTCTGCTTCAGTGGTTTAAAATTCAAAAAATAGATATACATGGATCTGATCATTAAGATGTTATGAGTCTAAAAGGATCAACATACATTTTTTCTAAATAGGAACTTGACCCTTTTGAATAGTAATGTACCCTTATGAATAGTAAATCAGAAATCTTAATAGTATACTCACCCATGAATATATAAATAATATTTAGGCCCCTAATAAATGAATGTGTGATAGAATTATATCATATTACATGTACGTTAACATTTTATAAATTACTAATTAAGTGTTGATATTTATATGAGTAATTAGTTTTTTAACTAATTAATAAATTTATTTCCAAAAAATGTATTCATATATAAATATTTTATTATCCTATGATTATAGGATAATTAAATAATACCTTTTAAAAATTTTTAGAGTGTTGTAAAATAATTTTAATTCTAAAGAAAATTGTATTTTTTGAGTAAAAAATGTTTTTAATTAAAAATTAAATATATCATAATCAGATATTTTTTTTGTAAAATGTAGTTATTTTTCTAATTATTTACATTGAAAAATTTTTACGGTGATTTTATGTAATTTTTTTTGAAATACAGAAATTTTTATGTGAATAGTAAAATATCTTATTTTATAGTATGAATACTTGATAAGATAAATACACTATTTTTTGAGTCGTGGATGTTGTAAGAAACCTTAGTTTGAACTAACATGTACTAAATACTTCATTTAATCTGATGAATAAACACTATTAATTTTCTTGAGCAAAATAATAATAAAATGAATAAAATTATGAGAAATTACCCCTCTCGTACCCTATAAAAATACACCCCTCACCTCCTATTGACCTCACAACTTCCATGATTTAAACCTTATCTAATTTATACAAAAAACTCCTCCCATGATCCTCCCACATGTCTAGATGAACATGGGCTTATGAAAAGGACATAATCAATCCCATTCTGTATATTTTCAAGGAAGAGTATTCATGAGGTAAAATCCTTTTTCTTTTCCTTTAATATTCTTATCAAGTTATTTTTTTTAATTTTTTTATCCTCACCTTCTAGGTAAAAATGAGAATGATAAATCCAATATAACATATGTAATATAATTATATCATGTAAATGGAATATACTTCATTAGACTCCTTGATATATATCTCTCTCCCTCTCTTATTTAAGAAATTAAATTATTGTCCAGGTGGTGGCAATTTATAACCATTATGAAGGACAAACATTCGCCCTTTGATTTCTCCACAAGGTCTGGTCATAAAACCATTTTTATGGTTGAACCAAATTATCAAATGTGTGTTATATATTTTTTATGGTCTAGAAAACTTTTATATACATGATATTAAATAATATAACAAAAGTATTTCATTATGATCAGAAACTCTCTAAAATTGAGTTAAACGATTATCCTTATCATGTCAAATAATGATATCTCATAATATATGGAAAAAATAATACCAAATACCCATAAAACATTTGTTTATTAATTAATAACATGTAAATAAAATTTTGGAGAATCATTACTATTTTATATGAACTCCATTTCATATAATCAAATGAACATATCATGAAGTCAATGAAATGAATAATTCAGAATGATGGAATTCAATCTTATAACTTATCAAAATTCTATAAATGAAAATAATAAAAATATAATGAATAATATACTTATTTAAAAGGTTATTAATTAATTAATTAATGGATTCAATTTTATTATCAATAACTTTAAGGTCTAGTGCAAAACTCATTCTCATATAAGGCAATGATTTTCAACCAAAACCCCCATTTTATTTTGTGTTACTCGTTTTTATATTTACACTAATGGAATTGTAAATTACTCTTATTTACTCCCCATAAATTATTTTTTAATGTTCTATATAATTTTCTAAATCATAATCCTTATTTATTTGATGTAGAGTTACATGTTTTATAAGAATATTTTCTAAAATTATTCTCAATAAACAAGCCGATTACAGTGAACATCATGAATTCATAACTAAATTCATTGACACTTTATATTATTTTTTACGTAAACATTTGTTTTTATTAAATAAATTATTTTATTTATAAAAAAATATCACTGCTCACTCATGGTTTTATACAATTGATTTTCCTAATGAGCACATATTTTCAAAGTAAAAGCATATTTCTATAAATAATTACATAATGATTCCATAAGAGTGTTTTCATATATTTAAATATTGTTTATTATTATGTTAAATTTTGATTAATAATTTTTTTGATATCATCTACTATATTTTATTTAATGTTTTATTATTATTTTGATTGTGGTTGTGCAATCTTGATATTATTCACCATATTACACTAATGGGTCTGTATTTATGTTTACTGAATAGGGAATGTTATTTACATTTAATATATTAGTTTCAATATGAATGTATGTGCTTATTATTCTTTGACCCAGTCATTTGAGGAATGAATTGGACTTAGTAAGTGTTACAGGGGCCCTACTATGTCACTTTTGTGGATCGGGTAGGTCTCATTAGACAATCTAGTGTGATTTTTAAAAGTTTATGTATGGTCTTGGGATGAGGACTTGATAATATGGTTATGATTTACCATATTATGAATTCTCTCATTATGAAACAAGTAATTTATATTCCATTTGATTATTTGACTAGTAGAATATCAATGGCAGTGTTTTATTATGGATTTATTTATTTATCTTTTGTTCCTTCCCTATCATGATCTATGTTGTATTTTTAATGGAATTTTGGATTTATTTATTCACCATGTCTTATTATTGAGGCTACTACATTATTACATACCCATACTGAGCATTTCAGATCATCAATCTCTTATGTTTTATTTTCAACCAAGATTAAAAGAAGTACTTTATAAATGTCATTCAAGAATAATCTAGGAGTTATGATTTTTTACAGTGGAATTTACCTAATTTATTTCTATTCATGATGTAATGTTGAACTTATTTATGTATTTTGTTTTCTAGAGAGAGAAAAATATCCAGTCTTTTAGGATATGACTTCCTAATAATCCTACCAATTTAATGAAGTATGGAACTATCTCCATGAAACTAGGTTTGTGGCCTTCACAGTTGGTATAAAATTAATTTTAGCAGAAATCATGGAAACTAGATTTAGAAAACGTAATTTGGGGAACAATACCCTAAAATAGTCTATGAGGATAAGCGTACAAGAACATCTTAGAATTTTGGTAAGGTAAAAATTTTGTTGATATTTCATATTTTCTCATACAATCCGTTCTGCATGATATAATTGTAAATATGTCCCTAAATAAACCATACTTATGATTATGAAATTAGACATGCAGAGGATTTCAATTTATGTTATGTATTTTACTAGTTCGAAATTATACAGTATAATTCATAACCTAATTTCATGAATTCCATTATTTAGAAATGGAACATAGTGGAAGGAATGTAAATTTCATGGAAACACATATCTCATGTAGTGATTTTCCACTTATGAAAAATAATGATGTTGGTTCTCGAGCTATGAATATTACTGAGCAACTTATAATTATATAGGGACAACTGACTCAAGATATGATCAATAACCTCACATGTTTGGAGAATACATACCCACAACATGGAGGATAAATTTTATAACTCTTTATTTGAAAATAACTAACATCATATAATAATACTGCAGACCCATTCGTAGTGGAGCAGTGGATCTATTATTTAGAGAAGATACTTCTCGCCTTGGGATGTAACAAAAATGGAGAATGTTATTTTGGATGTATATCATCTATCATAAGGTATGTATCAATGGTTATAATTTATTTAAAACAATAAATTAGGAGAAATAGATAGAAAATATGGAATTGATGGATTTTAAGGAAAATATCCAAGAAATATATTTTCCTCATGAACATCAAGAAGATGTGGAGAGGTAATTATTGAGTCTAAGACCAAAATATCATGCATGTGTTGAAAAATATGCAGACATATTTATAAGGATATAAAATAATTATTTTTTAAAATATATATAATATAATTATCATGACTGAATAATTATTTGATAGTTCAAAAACATTCCTCTAAAGGGCCATGGTATCTCAGTATATATCATCATTTGAAGACATAGTTTCATATGCTATCAAAAAAGGAAAATAATTCTCTAAGTCATATAAATTGAAATAAAATAAAGTGAATAAAAAGGATGATAAAAAATTTAAAAAAGGAAACAAGGAAATGGGGATGAAGGGAAGAGTTTACTTTCCACCTGAAAGTAATTTGGGGAACAAAAACCCTTTTAATTTCTTAAAGGGAATGGGTTTTTGTTATAAGTGTTGATAAAAGGACAAAAGTATCATCATTGATAGGGAAATAATAAATTTTCCAATCTTATATTCTATATTTGTAAAGTGATGAAACATTATTCACTTGAATTTACTAAAAAAATTGAGTATTTCTCTAAATAATTATAAGGGAGAAAGGCTACAATTAAGCGGTCACAACTACTGAGGTTTCAGTTCCTAAAAATGTGGTGGTATGTACATTAATCATTTTTTGAATCAAATAAAAATAATTATTTGATTCTATATCTCCACATTCATTCTTATATTGAATAATTTATTTTAAAATTAGACATTTACAATTTGATTTTTTGATGAAGTCATCATTCAAAAATCATAAGGGAGGTATCATTACATTAAAGATGTTTTGATCATCCCCCCATGTGATTGATAATCTTTCTTTACTTTATTACCTTATCATCACACCCATGAAAAACTTTGATATAATTCATTATATGAATTGGTTTTCAAATTATGATATGAATATATTTTTCTAGAAGAATGATGTTACAATTTATGAGAATAATATAGTGTTCCTTATCATTAGATCAGAATCTTCACAATCTAATTCTTATCAATATCCACCCCAAGAACTCTATAAAATTCAATTTTGGAAGGGGAAGAAGATGAAATATCTATGGGAGAGGGAAGAAATAGTCAAATTTAGAATTTATTTGTTTTTCATGAAAACATTGAGGTAATTCCAGAGGATTAACATGGTCATCATCTATAGTCAGAAATTGAGTTTACAATTGGTTTAATTCTTGGTGTAAGGCCTATATAATATACTCCTTATACTATGGCCACATTGTATTTTCTAGAGCTGAAGAAACAACTAGATGCATTGATTAGTAATGTGTTTGTTAACATTAGTGTTTCCCCATTGAGATATCCTTTTAATTTCATTAGGTTTAAATATGGATATATGAGTTTTTTCTTTGAATATATAGAGATCAATGATATTACGATGAACAACAAGTACCCCTTGCTTGAATTGATGATTTATTTAATCGACATCATGAAGCCCAATATTTTTTGAATATTTAACATTGATCAAGAAATCATAATATTCATGTGGGGAAGGAATATATTCAAAAGAAATTATTTTTCAACCATGTATGGGAATGAAATTTTTACAACAATTCCTTTTTTACTGACTAATGAACCCTCTATTTTTATGGATCTAATGAATAGAGCCTTTATAGAATATATTAATAACATTTTTATGGTATTTTTTGATGATATCATTCATTAATTCAAAATCATAGAAGATCCTAAGAATCACTTGGGAATTATTATGAGAACTGTTAGAAGAAATGAGTTATATAGAAGGTTTAGGAAGTGTGAATTCTGGATTCAAATAGTTAATTTTTGTGGACATATTTTCTCTAATAATGAAATCATTGTTGATCTGATGAAGAAAAAGGTAGTTCAAGAATGTCCTACAATATAGAACATAACATAGGTATGTATTTTTATTTGTTTAGCATGATATTATAAAAATTTCATTCTAAACATCACCTAATTAGAAAACTAATTAACATTGATTACATGTAATGGGGATAAGTTTGTATGGAAAAAAATAATATGAATAATGTTTTGAAATATTGAATAAAATGTTAGTGAATGCTCCAATATTGACTATGTCATTAGAAAAATGATGAATTTTTTATATATAGTGATGCATCAAATAAAAGACATGTTTTTTTCCTTATATAGAATGATATAGTTTTTTTCTATGCATTAAGGATGTTAAAAACTCATGAAAGCAACAATCTAACTCATAATTTTGAGTTAGAAACTATAATATTTTCTCTGAAGATATGGACACATTATCTCTATAGTGAAAGATGCGAGATATATACAGATCACAATATCTTGAAATATATAATCTCCCAAAAATAACTAAACATAAGGAATATGATATGGATTAAACTACTCAAGGATTATTATAGATTAATACACCATCACCCAGGATAGGGAAATAAGGTTGATGATTTATTAATAATTAAGGATCAAAAATTTCTGGACAAAATGAGGATTGAAAAGGATCCTGTATACATTGTTCTAAAAAATGTGGATATGGAAATTATAAAGGAAGGAGAAACAATATTTCCTTTTCAATTGGTTCCCCTACTATAGATATTAGAAATGATTTAAAGTTCATAGTATGAAAATGAGAATATTCAAAAGAAAATTAAAGGTTTGAATAATTGGAAGTTGGATGACTTTGTGTGTGAGGATAAAAATATGAAATTTGGAAGAGAATTTGAGTTCCCTCTATACCTAATCTAAGAAGAGAGTTATTGGATGATTCCCATAGATCAAATTTCTCTAGACACCCTAGTGGCACTAAGATATATAGATATTTGAAGAAACATTTCCAGTGGGTTAACATGAAGAGGGAAATTTCTAATTATGTGTCAAGATGTTTATTATGTCAACAAGTAAATACTAAATGACCACATCCTAGAAGTGTTCTGAAACTTATACCAATTCATACATTGAAATTGGTTGAAATAACTACGGATTGTGTCACCATATTTCCAAAAACACTTAGAAGTAATGAATAAATATGGGTGATTATTGATCAACTTACAAAATATAAACATTTACTCACTATAAGGGAGGACTTTCAACTGGAGGTCCATACACGGATCTATATTAATGATGTTATAAGACTTCATGGAGCACCTCTCAATATTGTGTTTTATAATGATCCAAAATTTATATTTAAATTCTAATAATGTATTTATAATTCATTGGATACCGAGCTTCGTTTGAGTACTTCTTATTAATCTCATACTGTCATGCAGTCCGAGAAGTCCATTAAAACATTTAAATACATGTTGGGATCATGCTACCTCAACATTAATTTAATGTGGGATTTATATTTCCCTTTTTTTATAGTTTTCCTAAAATAAGTGTTTCAATTCATGTATTCAAATGGAACCATATTAAGAGTTGTATGGAAAGAAATGTTTTACATCAAAATGTTAGGAGTAGTTAGTGAAAAGAAACATATATGCCTGATGTTTTTAGAGGAAACAATAATTAAGGTAAATACTTTTGAAACCCATATCAAATAATCTAATAGATGGAAAAAGAGATATTCCGACAATTGAAGGATGGATTTGGGGTTTCATATGGGAGATCACATTTTAGTGAATGTATCTCCATGGAATGGTGTTATATGATTTGGGATGAAATATAAATTGATCCCCTCGTACATTGGTCCTTTTAAAATACTAGAGAGAATCAAAGTTGGGGTATATCATTTGGTGATTCCACCTAGACGTTCTAAATAACACAAGGTTTTCCATGTTTTATTATTAAGAACGTATATGACCAACCAAATGCATTCTATCAGTTATGAAAGAATAGATCCTGAACCACATTTATCTTAATGTGATGAGCCTATCCAAATTTTGGACACTAAATAACATATGTTTATGAATTAGACAACTCAAATTGTTATGTTACATTGTAAAAATAATAAAATTAAAGAGGCGTGGTGGGAGCCTCAGGAACATTTGATGAAGACCTACCCAAATATTTTTATGAGGTAACATTCTGGTATTTTCGAGGAAGAAATTTTTGAAGGATGAGAGAATGTAACATCCGAAATATTAATAAATAAATTTAATATAGAATAAAATTCATGCAATAATAAGTCTCTATGAGCCAAAATATTTTTATTTATATGATAGTGTTATAAAATATCCATTGAACATATTTTATTCAACTCTGTGTTCAGAAATTCAAAAATACACATACAGGTTTGTGATCAGTAAGATATTTAGAGTCTCATGGGATCAACCTACATTTTTTGGGAATTGTATATTAAACCATTGGAATAGTAATATATTCATATGAATAGTAAATTAAGAATATGAATAGTAACCTCACTCATCAATGTATAAATAATATTTAGGCAATATATAAATTAAAGAATGATATAATTATATCATTGTATAAGTGAATATTTTAGAAATTAATAATTAACTATTGGAATTTTTGGGTAATAAATTTTTAATAAATAATAAATTTATTTATATAAAATTTATTCATAAATAAATATTATTTGTCCTATAAATAAAGATTAATTTAATAATACCATTGTTAATTTTTTTAAATGTTATAAAATATGTTTAAATGATTAAAACTGTATTTCTTGTAAATGAAATTTTAATAAAAAATTAAATATTTATTATTCTAAAAATTATTTTCATGAAACGTAGTTCATTTTTGAATTATACATGTTCAAAAATTAATTGGGTAATTTTTTTGGATTTTTCATAAATACTAGAATTTTAAGTGAATAGTAAAATACAATAATTCATAGTACAAAAACATTATATGCGAAATAATGTATTCCTTGAGTAATTGATGATGTCATCACCCATAATTATTACTCATATAAACATATTACTATATTTAATAAGAATAACCAACACTATTGGTTGTCTTGAAAAAAAATTAATTAATAAAATAATGAGAACATACCCCTCTCCCCACTATAAAAATGATCCCTCACCCCATCTTCTACTGACAACTTCCAATCTTGGAGCCTTGTAAAATGTATACCAAATCTTCATCTCAAGGTTTTAACTCATTTCCAAATGATATTAGTCTTATCAAATGGCCAAAATCAATATCTTTAAGGAGATTCTACAGGAAGAGTTTTAAAGATTTAAAATATACTAATTGTTCTTTTTTTTTTCATTTTATGTTCTCTCTTTAATTTTCCATTCCTTACCTTGTCTATCCAAATTATCATGATATATCTAGTATAATATATATACTATAAAAATATCATTTTAATGGAATACCTTTCGTCAAAATCCTTTCACTATATCATTTATTTGAAAAATGAAATCATCATTCGGGAGGTGCCAATTTACAACCTTTGTGGATGACTAACTTTCATTCTATAGAATCTCCTCCAAGGATGGTCATGAATCAATTTTTATGGATGAACCATATTATAAAATATTTATTATATCTTATTTAAGGTTCTGTAACCATCTTATATAAATTATATTAAATAATATAATAAAACTAGTTCGTTGTGATAGAAAAACTAAAAATATTAATCTAAACGATTATTAAAAACATGTTATCAAATGATTCATCCACAAATCTGAAAAAAATACATGATACAAATTAATATTTTTTATTCATTAATAAACTATAATTCTTATTATAGATAGTAATTATCATTTAACATTAACTATTTTTCATATAATCGAGCGAAATGATCCTGAAATAAAGGAAACAAATACTCTAGAACGATGAAATTAAATATTATTACATATAAAAATTACATAAATGAATGTAATAAAAAAATTCGTAATAAAATAATTATATAAAAGTTTCTTAATTAATTAATATATTTAATTTGAGTATTTATGATTTTACGGTCATTTGTAGAACTCATTCAGACAAAATGTAAAGGTTTTCAACCCGAACCTCAATTTTATTTCATGTTAAATTATTTTTTTCTTTAAAACAATGGAATTATCAATTATTCTTATTTAATCTTCATAAATTATGTTTTCATGTTCTATATAAGTGTAACAATAATAAATCATTCTTTATTTGATTAGAAGATACATGTTTTAAAAGGAAACTTCCCAAGTTCTTCCTGATGAAAAAGATGATTTAAGAGAACTTCTCGAATTCTGACATATTTTCAAGGACACACTATAGTTTTTTTAAACTAAAAATTATTTTTCAAAAATCATTATTTTTATTCTGAATAATATATCTTAGTACACTTATGGTTTTAAAAAATTATTTTTCCAAAAATACAACTCTTTTTGATGTAAAATTGAATTATAGAATGATTTTATAAGCCTATTTTCATATACTTTACTCTTGTTGATACATATGTTCAATTGAGATTAATATTGAATGATATCATATGCCATATTTTATTGAAAGATTTATTATTAGTTTGACTATAGATTGGCTATCATGATACCATTCACCATATTACTCTGAATGGTCAGTATTTATGTTTACTGATTGGGGAACATTATTATATTTCATATTTTACTTTTTATATGACTATATATGTGGATTATGTTTCACCCATTTCATTTTATGAATAATTGGACTTAGTAAGTGTTGTGTGGAACCCTCTATATCCCCTCATTACATCGGTAGGTTTCATGGAAAAATAGTTTGGGGTTTCACCCATTTAAGTATGGTCTCTACACAAGGCCTTCTCAATATGGTTACGATGTCCCTTATTATGAATTCCCTTATTATGAATCTATTAATTGATAGTATATGGGATTATTATACTCGAATAATATCCATGGAAGCTATTATTATGGAATTATTTATTCATCTCTTATTCCTTTCATATCATGATCAAGGTTCTGTTTTAATGGCATGTGTACATTTATTTATTCACCATGTGTTATTACTTATGATTTTACTATTTTACATACCCTTACAGAGCATCTGTGATGGCCCCATTATTATGCTTTATTTTTTCCCCATGATGTGAATTAGTATATTATGAATGACTTTTAGTTATAATCTAGGAGTTATGGTTTTTTATAATTAAATATACATATTTTATTCCCATTCACATTGTCATGTTGAACTTATTTATGTATCATGTATTCCCAAGCTATTAAAATATTAGGTCCATTGAGATATGAATTCCTTGTAATGAAACCAATTTATTGAAGTAAGGAGTCATCTTTGTGAAACTGGGGTCAAGGACATTTCAGTTGGTATTATAGTAATGTTAGCATAATCTTTAGAAACTATATTTATAAAACATAGATTAGGGAATAAAACCATAATATATTCATTAATTATTAGTGTACATGAACAACCTAGAATTTTTGTATGGTATATATTGTGTCTATCTTCTTAGAAATAGATCATTATCTGGATACTATAGGTGGATCTGGTTCTGAAATATATATATATAGGAGTGAAAACTCAAACGAGGGGTTCCAGGCATGACTCAAGGTATCCCAGTACATGAAAACAGACCTTACTACACACCAATATTGACACTCATGGGGTATATTCTTTTTATAAATAAAATTTTCATTAAAAAACAATTATGAAAGTTTTAGTTGTTAATATTTCACTATATAAATCATGATTAGGATTATAAAATTATATATGCATTGGATATCAATTTCTGTTAAGTATTTTTCTATTTTTATGTTGTACATTATGATTCATAACATAATTTAGTGTATGAAATTATTTATAAATGGTTCACAGTTTAAGGAATGTAAATAGTATGAACAAGTATATCCCATGATAGAATTTCCCAACTATGAAATAAAATGTCGTTAGTTCTAGAACTGTGACTGGTTATGAGAAATTTATAACTAAACTGGGATAGCTAACTCAAGTTTTGAAAAATAATCTCACTCAAATAAATAATCTTGAACCAAAATGTGAAGGAGAATTCTTATACCACATTATGTGAAAATAACCTCAATAATTTAATAGTACTAAAAACCCATTAGTAGAGGTGTATTAGACTAGTTATTTAGAGAATATATTTCTAGCATTGGGATGAAATGTAAGATAGAAGGTTATTATAGTAATGTATCATCTATTGAGAGATGCTGATCAATGTTGGTCGTTGATTAAAACCCCAATGATAGAGGGATAAATTAGAAATATTGAATGGATGGATATTAAGAAAATATTTCTAGAAAAATATTTTCCTCATGAACAACAAGAAGATATGTATAGGAGTCGAGTATTAAGGGGTTTGTTCACCCAAGAATTTATCTTTGGGGATATCCTGTTATTTTAATCAAGAAGAAATATGGATCTATTACATTGTGCATTGACTACATAGAGATCAATTCTATTATGGAAAAGAAAAAGTATCCCCTTCATCGAATGGATGAATAATTTGAACAACTTTAAAGAGCCCAATATTTTTCAAATATTGACCTTAGATTTAGATATCAGTAGTTCCATGTAAGGAAGGAAGATATTCAAAAGAAATCTTTTTGAACTGGGTATGGGAATTATGATTTTATTGTAATTCATTTTTCACTAACTATTGCCCCAATGTTATTATGGATCTAATGAATAGATTCATCAAGGAGTATCATGATGACATTTTTGTGGTATATATTGACAATATCATGGTATCATTTAAAATATATTAAGATCCAGAAAATCAATTACACATTATTCTAAAAAATATTAGAAAAAATAAGTTATATGAAAAGTTTAGTAGGTGGAAATTCTAGCATCAAAAAATTTATTCTCTTGTCAATGTTGTCTCTAATGATTGAATATTAGTTGACCTAGTAAAAAAAATGATAGTTCAAGAATGACCTAAACCATCTAACATAACTAAGATACATAGTTTTATTAGTTTATCAAGTTATTATCAATGATTCATTCAAAATGTCACCTAATTAGATAACCCAATAACAAAGATTTCATGTAAATAGTTTAAGTTTTTTATGGACAAAATAGTGTGAATAATGTTTTCTAATTGAAGAAAATTTTAGTGGAACCTCCAATATTGACACTATAATAACAAAATGGTGGATCATTTATTTATATTGATGGCTAAATGAAAGGACTTGGATGCGTCTTTTGCACGATGATAGATTGATTTAATATTCATTAAGGCTATTAAAAACACATGAGTAAAACTATCCAACTCAGGATCTTGATTTAGCATTTATAATCTCTGATTATAATATATAGAGACATTATCTATATGGTTAATGATGTGAGATATATGAAAATGAAAAAATATTCAAATATATCTTCTTTTGAAATGAAATCAACATAAGGAAAAATGATAAGGCATGAACTACTCAAGGATTATGATTTTTCAATACACTATCAACTAGGAAAGGTAACTAAGATAGCTGAGGCATTATGCAGGTTGGATCATGGAGGTATAAAAAATTTAAGATTGAAACGGATAATGTGTAAATGGTTATAGAAAATATGGATAAAGAAATTATCAAGGAAGGTGAAACACCATTAATTTTTCAATTGAATTCTAAACCATCCATATTTTAAATGAATAAATGTTCTTAGTTTGATGATGAGAATATTAAAAATAAAATTAAATGTGTGAATTATTGGAATTTGGATGACATTATGTGGGAGTATGGAATTATAAAATTTTGTAATTGGGTTTACAATCCATCTATACATGATCTAAAAAGGGAGTTTTTGGATGATTTTTGTAGCCTGAATGTCATTATACACACAGGTGGAACTATTATTTATAGATATTTGATGTAATGTTTCTATTGGGATAAAGGTAAGTGGAAAATTAATGATTATGTATTAATATGTTTAGTCTGTGAATATATAAAGGCTTATAGAAAATATAATATAGGGATACTAAGATCTTTTAGTATTCCTACTTGGAAATGGAATGAAATAACTATGTATATTATCTCGTGATTACCCAAAAATCCAATAAGGAATTATGAAATATGGGTGATTTTTGACCAACATACAAAATATGCACATTTCCTTGCAATAAGGGATCATTTTCAATTGGAGCACATTAAAAGGATCTATATTAATGAATTTTTAAATCTACATGGAGATCCTCACTCAATTGGCTTCTAATCCAGATCCATTATATTCAATGAAATTATAGAAAAGTATTAAAAAAGATTGGGATAATGAGATTTGACTATGTACTTCTTGTCACCCGCAAACTGACGGCCAGTCTCAAAGGACCATTCAAACATTAGAAGACATGTCGAGATCATGCTTCCCTGTTATTCATGGATGGTGGGATTAGTATTTTTCCATTAGTATAGTTTTCATAAAATAATAATTTAAATTCATATTTTAAATATAAACATATGAAGCATTGTATAGAATGATATGTCATACACCAACATATTGGTATGATGTTGGTGAAAGTAAGCCTTTTGTCACTAAGCTTATCAAGGAAATAATAGCTAAGGTAAATTCTATTCACATCCATATCAAATCATATCAAAGTAGGTAAAATAGATATTTTTATAATCTATATAAGAATTTTGAGTTTCATGTGGTTGATAATGTTTTCATTGAATTATCTCATTAGAAGGGTGTTATACGATTTGGGAAGAAAGGGAAACTAAGCCAATGGTAAATTGTTCCTTTTGAAATACTTGATATAATAATAGTTTTGGATTAACATTCGGTGATGACACCAATGCTTATATAGTACACAATATGTTCCTTGTCTCATTGTTGAGAAATTAAATGCCAGACCCAACACATATCCTCACTTCTGAAGGAATAGTCCTAGTACCTGATATATCTTAATATGGAGAACCTATCCAACTTATGGACACTAAAAAACAAGTGTTAAGGAATTAGATGACCCATATTTTAAATTTATGTAGGAAAATTCATAAAAATGAAAATGTGATGTGGTATCCTAATGAACATATGATGAGGACCTACCCAATTCCTTTTATGAGGTAACATTCTGAAAATTTTTAGGATGAAAGTTTTGATGGAGGGGAGAATGTAACAACCTAAGTATTTACAAATAAATTTAATATAGAATGAAATGAATTCAACATTGATTCCCTAGAAAACAAAAATTGTTTTATTTATAAATGATAGTTATAACCTAGACATTAAACATAATTTTTCTACTTCTATGACATCAAATATGAAAATAGACTTACATGGCTTCAATCAATAATATATTTAGAGCCTATTTGGATTAAATTACATTTTAGATAAACATTAACCTGACAATTTGGAATAGTAATGTACCCTTATGAGTAGTAAATCATCAAAATGAATATAAATCTCACTCATGAATGTATAAATAATATTTAGGCACTTTATAATATAATGTTTGATATACTTATATCATAATAATTGTAAATTATTTTTAAAAAATTAAAAAATATGTGTTTGTATTTTAGTTTGTAATAAATATTTATTATTTAATAAATTAATATTCATAAAATATATTCATAAATAAATATTTATGTGTCCTATTGCTATAGGATAGTTTAATAAGAGATTTGTTAAATTTTCAGGGTGTTATAAAATCAGTTTGAATCATAAAAATTTATTTTTTGAGTGAATGATAATTTTAATTAAAAATTAAATATCCCATATTCAGAAAATTATTTTCATAAAATAGAGTTCATTTTAAGAATTATACATTTTAAACAATAGTTAGGGTGAATATTTTTGAATTTTCAGATATACATGAAATTTTAAGATGATAATAAAATATGATAATTTATATTATAAATACATTATAATATAAATAAAATATTCCTTGAGTCATGGATGATGTATACACCCTTGAATAGAACTCACATGCAATTATTATTATATTTTGTCACAATAATCAACAATATTTCTTTTCTATAGAAAAATAATAAAATAATGAATAAAATAATATGAAATTACCCCTCTCCTCTACTATAAAAACCACCCCTCTTCTAATCCCAAAATTTCATGATTGATGCCTCGTCAATTTTATACCCAATTATTTACCCAAGATCCTCACCCATGTACAATATATCTTGGTATCATAAAATTACCAAAATCAATCTCCTTATAGAGACTCACAATGAGACGTATTCGTGATGTAAAATCATGTTCCTTTTCCTTTTATTTTATTTTCAATATCTTTATTTTATTATTATATCCTTGCATCCTCTATCCTGATGAGAATGATGAATTGCATATCTTTTATATACTAAAATGATATCATGTTAAAGTAATATCATTCCTCAAAAACCATTATCCCTCTATAATTTATTTTAGAAACAAAATCATCGTTCATATGGTGCCAATATATAACTTTTAAGGCTGATGAACTTTCCTTCATTAATTTCTATTTCATGGCTGGTCATGAAACCATTCTAATGGCTAATCCAGATTAAAAAATTTATTTTAAATTATTTAAGGATATGGAACCATTTTATATACATTATATTAAATAATAGAACAAAACTTGTACATTATGATAAAAAACCCATTAAAATTGAGCTACATTATTATCATTAAAATGTTATATAATGATTCATCTTCATTTGTGGGAAAAATTATAAATAATACCAATTAGACTACTGGTTATTCATTAATAAAATTTAATTCCAATTATGGGGAATAATAGAAATTCTACATGAACTTTATTTCATATAATCAAGTGAACCGTTCATGAATTCAAGGAAACAGACACTATGGAATGACGAAATACATAATTATAACTTATCAAAAGGCCTTAAATGAAATTTTTTAAAAAATTATGAATAAAATACTTATATAAATTTTTTAAAATAATTAATTAATTTAATTTTATTATATTGGTTGTTAAGGTCACATTCAAAACTCGGTTGAACATAAGGTAAGGGTTTTCAGCACAGACCTCCATTTTCCTTCAGGTTATTCTTTTGATATATTTACTCAAATGGAATTCTCAATTATTCATATTTAATCTTCCTATATTAGGTGTTAATGTTCTATATATGTTTACCAATCATAATCATTCATTATTTGATTGGGAGTTATATGTTCTAAAAGGATATTTCTCAAATTATTCCAGATAAACAAGATGATTTATCAGATCATCTCAAATTCCAACCCATTTTCAAAGACTCTATATAGTATGTTTTAAGTTTCCATTCGATATAAAAAAACATATATTTTATTCTGAAATAACTATCTTTGTTCTCTTTTGGTTTTATTCAACGTTTTTTCCAAAAACAATATTCTTTTAAAAGTAAAAGGGTATTTCTATCAAGAATTACATGATAAATTTTAATAGTATTTTCATTGATTTAACTATTGTTGTGTCTTATATTAAATTTGGATTATTATAATATGATATAATCTAATATATTTTATTTAATGATTCATTATTAGTTTTATTGTGTATGTTATATCTTGATAACATTCAACATATTAATCTGGATGGTCAGTATTTATGTAACTGATTAAGGAAAGTTATTTATATTTCATGTGTTAGTTTCAATATGAATGTATATATTGATAATTTTTCACCCCATTCATATGAGGAATTCATTTGACTTTGTATGTGTTGGGTGGGGCCCTTTATAGAACATTGGTGTATTGGTATGTAAAATGAGACAAACTAGTTTGGGTTTTTACCTGTTTATGTATAGTCTACGCACAAGGCCTTGACAATATGGTTATGGTGTCCCAAATTATAGATTCCCTAATTATGAAACTAGTAATTGACAGTCCATGTAAATATTCGATTGGTATAATATCCATGGATATGTTTTATTATCGAATTATTTATTCATCTTTTGTTCTTGCCATATCATGATCAAGTTTATGTTTTAATGGCATGAGTACGTTTATTTATTCACCATGTCATATAACAAATGGTTTCTTGTATTACATACCCTTATTAAGAATATGATATCAACCATTTCTTTAGTTTTATTTTTCCCCCTTGATGTAAAGAATTATATTATGTGTAGATACCCAAAGCTTGACGTACATGAACAATACATTACTTTTGCGGAATAATTAATACATAACAAAAACCAAAACTCAAGGACCGTAATAGTTTAGTGTCTTTGGAAACTCGGAATGTAATCTTCTAATCTTGGTGAAAGATCTTCAACATCTCCCATAAAGATCTTCCCCTTTTGTTTTCTTACCTAAAAAATTTCTGTAAATCCTGGGGAAAAGAAAACATAAAAAGGGTGAGCTCAAATTCTCAGTAAGGGTAAGCATAGATAACATAAAACAATCCATAAATATTTGAATGCAAAAACATGAACATAAAATCTAAACATCAAAATCTTGAGCAAAGACATAAATCTTGGAAGTACATAAGGCATAGATCATAATGGAATGTTAATCATGATAAACTAGCATGGGAATAAAAAGTGTAATTGTGGAATATATTAAGCACATATTATGATTTCCATAGTAGCCAAGGCATTGCTGCCAAGACCACCTTAGTGGTCAAAGTCCCATTCTGAATCGAGTTCACTCCTCATTCAAGTCCTGTAACACTAAATCGGATTAAAATACCGTTCCATCCATGTCTATCTCATGAGATATAAATATTTACCCATTTAATTGGAGGGAGATATAGGCCCCACCCATCTCATAATGAAATCATTTTTAATTGTTCAATAAAATAAACTTAAAACATTAAACCTAACCCAATGAATAAAATGGGTTTCATAAACATCATCCCATCATCACATAATCCATATAAAACAAATTGATATTTCATCATAAGAAAATTTAAACCATGTAAATCATAGATACATTATACTTGAAACATACACATATGAAATAATTTCATCTTAGATGGAAAATGATTTTGATAAAACACATGAAATGAATTCTTGAGGAAAATATCCTATCTTCTTCAAAATCATTTTCTTTTCAAAAATTGACATAAAATTTTAAAAGAAAAGAATTTTGTTGAAAATATTCATAAAATATTGTAGATTAAGGTACATGAAAATGAGGCGTTATGAAACCATAAAAATCCATTCATGCCGTATAAGTTAAAAATGAAATTCTTCTCGTACTTTTGTCAGAAAAGTCAAAAAGTACCTTATTTGGTAAACAAAAGAGAGATTCATTCCATACGATGAGGTAAAAGTAAAAAAAGGGTATAAATGACATTAAACATACATGAAAGAAAAGTAAAAAATTTATGAAAACATTTTGAGATAATATGGACATGGATGATAAACCTAACACCAGTAAATACTTATGAATAAACAATCTCGTATAAGAATGAGATTGGAATAATTATACTTTACCATAGGTCTGATATGCTTCGTACATATCCGAACCTCCTGTATAATGATTTAAATAATGTCATTGAATTATTACAGAATCATATTCATTGTTATGATATCATATATGGTTCACTTATGACTTTATATTACCCACTCTTTTGTAAATTCCATGTTAAAGCAGCGTTTTGGGTAAAATCGTTTCATTTATCGTACATGTTTCGACATTTTGTTCATGATATTATTACTTATATCCTTATTTACATAATTCCAGAATGTAAAACATGATTTATATACAATATATATTCAGTATATACATATATATATGATAGATCGATAAATGGAATGAAATACACCATTCATGGAGACGGTAGGACGTACGTATGCATGAACGCTGTTTTCGTTTCCTTATTGAATGGAATTAAGTATATGAAATACATATATATATATATATATATAAATCCAGTATCATTATTATGTCATATATTTCTTGATTACTTATTATATATACTTTATAATCATTCATGAATGGTAAATATGGAGAATGAATATCATCACGTCATGGAGATGGTAGTCCGTACGTACGCACAAGCGATGATACCATTCCCATAATCGTGGAATTGTATTGAAGTGTATTTATAATATTTAAGAATAAATATCACATTAAAATAATCATATATAGTTATTCTCTACACCATTATACCCATCCAAGTAAGGTGGTGGTGGAAAACAGATTACACCACGGCGTGAAGACGATATTCCGTACGTACGCACGCGCGGTGATTTCATTTTCCGTAGGATGGATAGAAGGAGAAATAGGGTTGTTTCATATTTATAATAAAATATAAGTATATTTTTGATACTGATGTTGTTACTTCATAATGAAACAACTAAAGAAGAAGAAGTAGAAGAAGAAATAAAGTTGAAAGAATTGGTAACAGACATTACCTCTTCTTTGAAGCGCCTCTTCTTAACCTCCTCTTTGGGCACTAAAGATCGTATTTGAAGAAGACCAGAACCTCTAGGATGTTTCTAGGGAAGTGGAGAAGATAAATTTTCAGGGGTTTGCCGAGCTTGAAGGCTCAAAGTGGTGTGAGGAGGAGAGGGAGGAGGTTCC
Source organism: Viscum album (assembly GCA_963277665.1). Lineage (NCBI taxonomy): Eukaryota > Viridiplantae > Streptophyta > Magnoliopsida > Santalales > Viscaceae > Viscum > Viscum album. Next base: position 604,664,713 of record OY728129.1, on the reverse strand, counting down.
CATTTATAAGGGAGGAGAGGGGCACCATTGGAAAAACTAAAAATATTATTTTATTATAAAGTCATATTCAGTTTTTAATAGCTCCAAATTGATTTATTTGGAAGATAAGGTGGGTATGGGTCTAAATAATCTCATCCAATATAATTTAGACAAGTTTAGGTTTCTATTTTAACCTTATCATTTAGATTTAACTTTAAGTTAAATAATTTTACTTTTACCGTGTCTTCTTGTTTTCTCACACTATAAGGTTAATAAATTTACTATAACAAGACAAAAGAACCCCAAGTGGTTCATTATTAATATATATATATCCTTATCTAATTAATTTGGCCGAAACTTAGATTTTTAATAATAAAATAACAATTAATAATATAATATTTGTTTTAAAAACTATTTGATGTCAATTTTGACACTATTTGGTAATTTATTTTTGTGAAAATAATAACAACATGATTAGTTCAAAAAAAGTTACTTAAATAAATAATAACATGTCATATTAACCTATAAAATTAGTGTAATTCATAAAAAGTCTCAAATTACATTTATTTGAGTATTTATAACATCAATTATGTTAATATTTCATTAATAAGATAATAACTGCATCATCATTGTGTCATAAATAAATTAAATTATTTAATGTCTAAAAATTATAAATAAAATACCATTATGTAGGAAATATTTTTATATTTCTAATGAATATTTATAGTCGAATTTATCTTATTTATAACCCTATATTAAAATTGTTTTAGTTATTAAACTTTGATTTTAACTATTTTAACTATTCTTTAAATAAAATAATATTAAATATCCTAATCTAATCCAAGTGGGCCTAAATGGTCATATTTTATTCGGTTGTTTTTGGTCGAATTAAACTTATCCAATCGAATTAGTACATGTGTTAGGGTAATAATAATATCATTTTTACCCTTAAGTACCCTATTTACTTTTAACCGTGGTAAAAAAAGTAAAAAGTTACTATTCACAAAAAATTATTTTCATCTCATTGAACCACATTTTAGACCTTGATATTAACCGTATCTATCGGATTTTTGAAATTCCACTCACAAAAGCGGTAAAATTAGGTTTTATGTGAATTTGCAAATTTTCCTAGGAGGTGGGTAAAAGACGGTGAAAAGTTCAATAAAATTTTTATATATCTAAAATTATTATAAAATTACTCCAATGAATTACTTTGAACTTATATAGGTATTATGTATCAATTTTTACCTAAAATAAATTTAAATAAAATAAATAATTATTTAAATAAAAAGTCGGTTTTTAAATAGTAACATAGTGTTTTCTCTATTCATCAAAAATTGAAAGTTTTCAGAAAAATACCAAAAATTCACCCTAGGATAATTTCGATATTATGAATCAAAAAATGAAGTCCATTTTTAAAGATAAAATTATTAAAATTTAAAAAAGTGGATATTACTATTCATAATGGCTAGTTCATAATAATATTATAATAATATCTTGTTTAGTGAAACTCAGTATTGTGTGCTACACACGCTATCGAGGAAGGCCGCGATTGCATTTAATGTAAGCCAAGTCAGGGTTGCGTGTAGTGCAAGACTCATTTGTTGTTTCATATAACAGAATCCAACCATATTTTATTTATACATTGAATATATATATATATATATACACTCAATGTTGCGTAGAATAACTACTATCAAACAAACTTGAAATTGTGTGTAACACGATCCAAGAATAGTGTTGCGTATACTGCAAGCTAATATGGTGTTGCGTATAGCGCAATATAATATTGGTGTAGCGTACAACAAAAGACATCAAAGATATTAAAAAGAATAATTCTCATAAAATATCGGGTTGTTACATTCTACCCCCATTAAAATGAATTTCTCCCTCGAAATTCACCGAGGTTATAAATGGTTTTCTACTTGAAAGTTTATTTAATTGAAACCCACATCATAAAATGGAATAACAAAACTTAACATTAAAAACTAAAGTATGAAACGTAATGGTTACCCAAATTAACTAATTACTGGGTTTCCATATAGGAGAACATAGCTGAAAATATGGATATGGAAGAGAAATCTTACCATTAAGTTCTGATGGTGAGTGGTAGAGAACATGGCTATGAAAAATCCAACAATCACAAAGCCATAAATTTGTGATGATCTACGGTACCATCTGATTCATCGAATATAAGGGCACTAGGACAACATTTTTGGTTTTCAAGATCATTTCCCTAAAGTTGAAGAATTTGAATTAAAAGAAATACTTACTTTATTTTGGTATAATCTCACCGTTGTTCGCGCCTTGAAGAATTTCCACTTCATCTCTTAAAGAAATGAAGTTGAATTTTTCTTTTGCAAAGTGTAAGAAGATCAAGCGATAGAATGATAGGTCATTCCATAGGATTAGAAAAAGTTATATACATAAGTCCATCTATGGTGAGATTAATTGGATATGGTTCCAAAAATGGACTTATACTTCATATATCATACCTATTAATAAAATAAAACTAGTTCTACTAACCAGGGACTTCCTATAGGCCAGTGGTGGGCGATAAAGGCCTGTCGCACTTCGGTTGTGGGTTCAATTCTCGCAACCCTGTTCGACGCGATGGGTTGTAGCCCGTTCTGCAGGTTGTCCGTTTTCTTAAACTACACTATTATAACATTCTATTAATAATATTGAAAACATTTCTAGCCTTAAACAATACTAACTTATGTTCAACATAATGCATTCCAATCTTTAGGTTTATCCAAAATACTTCTTTCCAAACTCAAAGTATAAAGAGAATGATTACTAAAAAGGTCAAATAACAAGCACATTAATACCATCATTTATCCCTCATATATCTTGTTGGTCACATTCTAATCATGTGAATAACTTAATCATGTATTCTCTTGAAATATGAATACCCATTGAACCTTAGTGAAAACATGAGTGCTGTAAAAAGTTAACTCTTTCCACATAACAAAATCCCAAAATTCTGTATACTCAAACCATGATATCACTTAGTCCTTAGAACAATCATGAGATCATGAATACTATTAAACATATTTTATTCTTATCCATTCATTATGCACATATTATCTTCTTTCCAAAAATATATGAATAACCTTTCATGGTTACCAGTACCATTCAACATATACTTTCAAATACTTTAGGAAAAACAATAGTGTTACAATCCTTAGATGATTATTTATTCCATAGTACCATTAACTATACAACAAAACTCTTGATGAACATACAATCATTCCAATACCTTCTTAAACAACTGACTAAGCTTCAACACTTATTTCATATCATATATCATTTGCAGTCTCCTCATCATCATCTACATAAATACTACCCATGTGACCATCCTCATTCTCTTCATGAGATTTTCCCTTAGGGAATTGGTTTTCATAATGCCCATATATTCCACATTTAAAACATCCAATCATTGTTGATGTCATAGAAATACCATTATCCTTCTCCATGGTATTAACTGAACCTTTTCCTTCACACTTACTGGATTTGTTTCTTTCTTTTCCGCACCCAAAGCATCTTCCAGTTCCTTGGAAACATTCTCCTTGATGCCTCTTCCCACATGATTTACATGATAAAAATTGAAATTTCCTTCATCTATGATCATCATGAAAATCCATACTTCTCTTATTAGCTGAGTCGGGATACTTACCAAAGATGAGATTATTGATCATATTATGAGATTGCTGATTAGGCATAATAACGATATTTAGACTTCCATATCCAATTTCATTTGGTTTCCCATGAATAATATCATTCCATTGTCCATCATATCCTCCTTTATCGTGAATCTTCCTATTTCCAGCCATTTTCTAAAACCCAAAAATAATATTGTGAGAGGCCAAAATCACAATCAAGGGGGATTACCTTCAATATATAACATCTTAGGTTAAATTCTAATATCGTTACCGTAATTCTAGGACTATAACATATACTTATACTTAACCTTAGGGACATACCTAGATATACCTTAGAAATATCTCTAGGGATTTCACTAAAGTTTTCGCATCCTAGTTTCCAAAGGTTAACTAAACCATTCCTCTGATACCAACTGTAGAGACCCAAAGCTTGACATACATGGAAAATACATTAGTTTTTCAGAATACTTAATACATAACAAAAATCAAAACTCAAGGACTGTAATAGTTTAGTGTCTTTGGAAACTCGGAATGTAATCTTCTAATCTTAGTGAAAGATCGTCAACATCTCACATAAAGATCTTCCCCTTTTGTTTTCATACCTAAAAACATTCTTTAAATCCTGGGGAAAATAAAACATATAAAGGGTGAGCTCAAATGCTCAGTAAGGGTAAGAATAGATAACATAAAACAATCCATAAATATTGGAATGCAAAAACATGAACATAAAATCTAAACATCAAAATCTTGAGCAAAGACATAAATCAAGGAAGTACATAAGGAATAGATCATAAAGGAACATTAATCATGATAAACCGGCATGGGAATAAAACATGTAATTGTGGCATCCATTAAGCACATGTTATGATTTCCATAGTAGCCAAGACATTTCTGCCAAGACCATATTAGTGGATAAAGTCCCATTCTAAATCGAGTTCACTCCTCGTTCTAGTCCTGTAACACTGAACCAGATTTACTTACCATTCCAACCATGTCTATGTCATGATATATAAATCTTTACCCAATGCATTAGATGGAGATATAGGTCCCACCCATCTCATAATGAAATCATTCTTACTTGTGCAACAAAATAAGCTTAAAATATTCATCCTAACCCAATGAATAAAATGGGTTTCATAAACATCATACCATCATCACATAATCCATATAAAACAAATGGATATTTCATCATAAGAAAATTTAAACCATGTAAATCGTAGAGACATTATACTTGAAACATACACTTATGAAATAATTTCATCTTAGATGGAAAATGATTTTGATAAAACACTATAAATGAATTCTTGAGGAAAATGTCCTTTCTTCTTCAAAATCATTTTCTTTTCACAAAATGCCATGCAATTTAAAAACAAAAGAATTTTGTTGAAAATAGTCATAAAATATTGTAGAGTAAGATCCATGAATATGAGGCGTTATGAAACCGTAAAAATCCATTCACGCCGTATAAGTTATAAATAACATTATTCTCGTACTTTTGTCGGAAAAGTCAAAAAGTACCTCATTTGGTAAACAAAAGAAAGATTCCTTCCATACGATGTGGTAAAAGTAAAAAAAGGGTATAAATGAATTTAAACATACATGGAAGAAAAGTAAAAATTTTATGAAAACATTTTGAGATCATATGGACATGGATGATAAACATAACCCCAGTAAATACTTACGAATAAACAATCTCAGATAAGAATGAGATTGGAATAATTATCCCTTACCATAGGTCCGATATGATTCGTACGTATCCAAACCTCCTGTATAATGATTTAAATAATTTCATTGACTTATTACAGAATCATATTCATTGTTATGATATCACATATGGTTCACTTATGAATTTATATTACCCGTTCTTTTGTAAATTCCATGTTAAAACAGCATTTTGGGTAAAATTGTTTCATTTATCATACGTGTTTCGACATGTTTTTCTTTATATTATTACTTATAACCTGATTTACATAATTCCAGAATATAAAACATGATTTATATACAATATATATTTATTATATACATATATATATGATAGATCGATAAATGGAATGAAATGCACCGTTCATGGAGACGGTAGGCCATATGTACGCATGAACTCTGTTTTCGTTTCCTTATTGAATGGAATTATGTAGATGAAATACATATATATACACATAAATACAGTTTCATTATTATGTCATATATTTCATGATTACTTATTATATATACTTTATAATCATTCATGAATGGTTAACATGGAGAATGAATCTCATCGCGTCATGGAGACGGTAGTCCGTACGTACGTACGAGCGATGATACCATTCCCATGATCATGGAATTGTATTGAAGTGTATGTATAATATTTCATAATCAATATCAAATTAAAATAATAATATATATTTATTCTATACACCATTATACCCATCCAAGTAAGGTGGTGGTGGAAAACAGATTACACCACGGCATGAAGACGGTATTCCGTACGTACGCACGCGTGGTGATTTCATTTTCCGATGGATGGATAGAAGGTGGAATAGGGTTGTTTAATATTTATAATAACATATCTGTATATGTGTGATACTGATGTTATTACTTCATAATGAAACAACTAAATAAGAATAAGTATAAGAAGAAATAAAGTTGAAAGAATCGGTAACAAACATTACCTCTTCTTTGAAGCGCCTCTTCTTAACCTCTTCTTTGGACACTAAAGATGGTCTTTGAAGAAGACCAGAACCTATAGGATGTTTCTAGGGAAGTGGAGAAGAGAAACTGGCAGGGGTTTTCCGAGCTTGAAGTCTCAAAGTGGTGTGAGGAGGAGATGGAGGAGGTGCCCTTTTATAAGGGAGGAGAGGGGCACCTTTGGAAAAACTAAAAATATTATTTTATTATAAAGTCATATTCGGATTTTAATAGCTCAAAATTTATTTATTTATAAGATAAGGTGGGTATGGGTCGATATACTCTCATCCAATAGAATTTAGACAAGTTTAGGTTTCTATTTTAACCTTATCATTTAGATTTAACTTTAAGTTAAATAATTTTACTTTTACCGTGTCTTCTTGTTTTCTTACACTATAAGGTTAATAAAATTACTATAACAAGACAAACGAACCCCAAGTGGTTAATTATTAATATATACATCATTATCTAAGTCATTTTGCCGAACCTTATATTTTTAAAAATAAAATAACAATTAATAATATAATATTTGTTTTAAAATGTATTTGATGTCAATTTTGACACTATTTGGCAATTGATTTTTTTTGAAAATAATAACAACATGACTAGTTCGAAAAAATTAATTAAATAAATACTAACATTTCATATTAACCTATAAAAGTAGTGTAATTCATAAAAACTCTTAAATTACATTTATTTGAGTATTTATAACATCAATTATGTTAATATTTCATTAATAAGATAATTACTGTATCATCATTGTGTAATAAATAAATTAAATTATTTAATATCTAAAAATTATAAATAAAATACCATTATGTAGGAAATATTTTTATCTTTCTAATATATATTTATAGTCGAATTTATATTATGTATAACCCTATATTAAAAATGTTTTAGTTATTAAACTTTTATTTTAACTATTTTAACTATTCTTTAAATAAAATAACATTAAATGTCCTAATCTAATCCAAGTGGGCCTAAATGGTCATATTTTATTCCTAAAGTTGTTTTTGGTCGAATTACACTTATCCAATAGAATTAGGACATGTGTTAGGGTAAAAATAATATCATTTTTACCCTTAATTACCCAATTTACTTTTAACCGTGGTAAACAAAAGTAAAAAGTTACTATTCACCAAAAATTATTTTCATCTCATTGAACCACATTTTATTCCTTGATATTAACCATGTCTCTCAGATTTTTGAAATTCCACTCACAGAAGTGGTAAAATTAAGTTTTATTCGAATTTGCAAATTCTCCTAGGAGGTGGGTAAAAGATGGTGAAAAGTTCAATAAAATTTATATATATCTAAAATTATTATAAAATGACTCCAATGAATTACTTTGAATTTATATAGGTATTATGTATCAATTTTGACCTAAAATAAATTTAAATAAAAATTCGGTTTTTAAATAGTAACCCAGTGTTTTCTCTTTTCATAAAAAATTGAAAGTTTTCAGGAAATTACCAAAAATTCACCCTAGGATAATTTCGATATTCTGAATCAAAAAATGAAGTCCATTTTGAAAGATAAAATTTTTAAAATTTAAAAAAGTGGGTATTACTATTCATAATGGCTAGTTCATAATAATATTATAATAATATCTCGTTTAGTGAAACTCAGTATTCGTACTACACACGCTATCGAGGAAGGTCACGATTGATTGTAATGTAAGCCAAGTCAGGGTTGCGTGTAGTGCAAGACTTCTTATTTTTTGTGTATAATAGAATCCAACCATATTTCATTTATACATTGAATATATATATATATATACACTCAATTTTGCGTAGAATAACTACTATCAAACGAACTTGAAATTGTGTGTAACACGATCCATGAATAGTGTTGCGTTACTGTAAGCTAATACAGTGTTGCGTATAATGCAAGATAATCTTGGTGTAGAGTACAACAAAAGACAACAAAGATATTTAAAAGAATAATTCTCATAAAATATCGGGTTGTTACATTATGAATGACATGAAGGAATAATTTTTGAGTAATTGTAGTTTACAATTGAATTTATATAATCTATTTCATTTAAAGATGTAATGTTGAACTTCTGTATGTATCTTTTTTCCAATGCTACCAAGATCTTCGGTCCATTAGGATACAACATCCTTGTAATCATTAAAATTTATTAAAGTAAGGCACTAACTTTGGGAAACTAGGGATGCAATCATTATAGGTATCATGATAAACACTATAAATATTACCATGTTTATTTGTCTAATATTTGTTTGCTCAGAAAGGATTTCCATAGAACAAACTGATTATATGAAGTAAGAAGTAAATAATAGGAAAATATCCTTCCAAATTAACAATATGGAAGGATTATTATTGTAAAAGATTATTTATTTTTTGTAATGGATTAGTTGACATAGTAGATAAATTGATTTCATATCCAAGGGAGAGAGAATCAACATTCACCAAAGTGGAACATATCAATAGTGGATCATTAAACAAAAAAAATCCTCTTGCATTTACTACATTATCTAACCATTTGATAAATAAAGTGTGAATTAAATACATTAGGTAGATATTAATAAAAATTTTCAAACCATCTAGATGTAGCTCTTTCAATTTACCATTATAAAGGTGAAGTCAATTAGTGTGTTCAATTGATAAGGATATAATATAATGTAATGATATGGAAGAATTGGAATAAAAGAATTTAAGAATTTTTTACTTCATAATTATTTTCAAAACGATTTTTTACTATGAAATGAAATAGAATTCTTGAAATTGAGTTAGAAGGAAAAATATTTATTAACCACATATGATAAAAACATTACATGATGGGAATGGTTTCATATTAATTTTCTCTATGATATGGATAGTAAAATTAATCATTTCTTTATAGTGTTATTTCTATTATTTTAAAGTAAATTTTATTCTATGTAATTTAGAATATAATAGAAACATTTTTGATTTTTCAAGAAGGTATATGTGAATTTTTCATTTAATATAACAATATTTTCTCTCAATTAATAATTTATTTACACCTGAAATAAACTATTCTACAAAATTATTTACATAAAACACATTATAATATGACATAAATGAAAAATCATAATCATGATAATTTATTTAAAAACCAGATAACCCTGAAAAATATTTTCAAAAAATCATTCATTTTTTACTAAAAAATATCTTAAGAACTCTATTAAAACAAGAGATCATTATCTTACATTGTCTAAATAAAAAATAAAATAAATTAATATTAAATCCAAGTGGGTTCTGTGAGTAATCATATTCAAAAGCCACATATAAGAAACTATACAATAAACCATATAAATGGAAGGACCTAACTGGTTAATACAATCATAATAATCTAGAGAAAATAATCATTACACAATTCATCAGAGAGCTATATGAAGTAAAACCATCATAATAAACGTTTTACATTGGTCATAACGTGCATGTAACACATATTGTGTTTCATTTTAATCATCAATCTCATAAATATATACACGTTTTTTCCTATATGTTATAAAATTATATATATTGATATATAATTTTTCTTCAAAACCCTATATCCAAAAATAAATTACACTAAAAAGTATATTGGGGTTTTTATTATAGAAAAAATTTAATATTTTAATAGAAAAAATATCAAATAATTATACTGGAAAAATAATTATTTGTTATCATATATATTAGAATAGGGCATTCCTTTTTTCCTTTTGTAATGAATGTGAAAAAATTATATATGAAATATGTAAAAAAATTCAATTTAAAAAGATTCTTAAGAAACAAAAGTGTAGAATAAAATTAACTTTATAAATAATTTATATACATATAAATAAATTCTTATAATAATTTTATGATTATGTGCATAGAAGAAAATTATTTTGTATATAAATCATTAAAACATTTAAAATGAAGTTTTAAGATAATGTTCTCTATACATGGAATAACTCTTGCACCTATGTTGTTTGTCATCATTAATAATAAAATTATGTTCACTTTTTTCTTCAAGATTAATATTTTTCATTTTCATTAAATTAACATAATCTTATTTATACCAATTTTTGTTGATTGTTTTAATTATTTACAATATCAATTGTGTTTACATTAGACATTTTGAGGATGCTCCATCCATAATACCAAAAAGATTGGTGGGATGAACATTGTCAAAGAGGTCAATATTAAAAATTCTCCAAAAAAATTAATAATAATAAAATTATAGTAATATACCTTAATTAAAAATTTTAAACCCACCATATATTATGGTTATGAAAAATAAATAATGTTATTATTATGAAGACGGTATAACATGCCTACACATGAGAAACCTTTCCATTTATTCAATGCACATAAAAATAAAAATTTTAAGTATTATTTTACCATTCTAAATTTAATATGTTATCTTAAATATCATATTTTATCTTTTAGTACACAATATATACCATCCATGTTATGTGGCGATGAAAAATGAATCACATCGATTCATATACGTGGTAATCCACACATATACATGCATACAATTTTTTAGATAGACAAAAAACGTGGGAAATAGATGATATTTTATCATTGAACAATTATAATTATATTATTAATATAATATATATATAAATAAATAAAATACATAATTATAACCTTCTATGAGTGGAGGTTGTAGAATAAATTATATCAGTTCGGGAGTTTGTAGTTCACCATACACATGAATAATGCATTCAGTTCCCATTTAATGGAAGAGGATATGTATAAAGGTTATGAAATAATCATAATAAAATATAATCTTATTTTTTTAAATAAATTTATTATATCACAATTTTTATAATAGTTTTTATGGATTTAGAAGAAGAAATAAAACAAGTACATTCAGTTAATGATATACCACTTCATTAGACTAATTTCTCGGAATTATACCTTAATCCCCCAAGTGATAGTGTTATTTTAAAAATAAGAAATCTAATATGTGAATATGGATGTTATGAATAGTTTTGTAAGGGTTTTTATAATATAAGGGGATCTAGAATAATATAAAATTTAGAAATGTGGTAGCTCTTTTATTAGTTGGGGAGAGGACATATTTGAAAATTTTTAAATACTAAAGTATATTAATGTCTTAATCAATCCAATTGGATGAAAAAGGGACATTTATAAAAAATATCATAATATATGATTGATACATTTTTTGAATTAATTTTCAAAATTATAGCTCTATTTTAATACCAAGAGAACATGTTTTAACCATAACGACGGTTATAGATTTTTCCAACTTTATTATTCAATATAAATAATAATTTAGTTTAAATTATTTAATGAATATCAATTATTCTATTAGAAAATATGGAATCTATTACATCAAATTATATTCAAATAATTGGATTAATTTATTTATAATTAACACCTCAAAATTGGATGAATAATAGTTTTCAATAAATAATATCATCTATACTATACAAAGTTTAATGCCGAAGTCAAATATAAATTTTATTGCAATATAATTAATTATATTTTTAATAATATAAATATATAAATTTAAATCCTCTTATATTTTTAAAATGAATTTATCTTTATAAAATCTTGCATCCAAAAGAAAATTTTCCATAAAATTAAATAATTTTCATTATTCAAACAAAAAACAAAAAACTTCAAGAATTTATTAAAATATATACTTGCATTAATTTTTATATTATAAAATAACAAATAAATGTAGCTTATTCATATTCAATGACTAAAATTCATAAATTATTATTTTTAATTATAATCATATATAAAATCATGGTTATAAATGAAGGAAAAAAATAGTGATAATTAATCAATTTTTAAATGGTTATTTTGAAAATAAATAACTTAAAAAATATTATTTTTTATGAAATGTAATGAATTTATAAGACTATTTATACTCTTGGTAAGACACAATTTACCTTAAATTTTCATTTTAAATGTTCTAATGGTTTGTTCTTGAATTATTTTTCTTCCATTTTGCATTCTTTATATTTTTTATGGATGTGTTTTTATGGAAATAAATGGATTATAATGAAAATATTATGTCTCTTTTTAATTTTTAAATTTTTTTTCAAAAATAAATATTTTCCAATATTTTATAAGGTGGGATTTAATATTTTATATAAAAAGAAAATGATTGTTCCATTTTAATATATACATTTTCGATGACATTTCCCTCTGTCATAACTACTATATGAAATTATGATTACCTTTTATGTTTTATGATATATTCTAATAAAAAACCTCCTTCGCTTTGTTCTAGGAATTTTAGTTTTTGAAAATTGTGTTTTAATGGAATGGTAAAAATCAATATTTGACAATTTTTTAATCATGGGTTCAAAAAGATATTTTTTATGTGTTTGATGATTTAAATTAAATTAATTATGTTTTTTATTTATGTTATGGTCCATGTAAATTTTTTATAAATATGAATGATCCTGATATATATCTCCGATTCATTGGGTAACTATATTGTTCTATAATGACAAATTTTAGGATTAATAGATATAGTTATTCATTTTGTAAGGGTTATTATAATATTTTTTATAACTTTTATATTAATATTTTTTCCCAAGTAAACTACATTCCATATATATGATTTATAATGAATATTAATGGAATTATAAGGGCTTCATAAGGTTTGTTAACAATAATTTGTATTAATATAATGATTATTCTTGTATACAATAAAAATGCATTCTTTTTTGAATTTTTTTCTTGGGTTGACATGTTTTAATAAAACATTCAATAGTATGATTGAATATATGTCATTAAAAATTGATTAAATAAATAATATACGTGGTTATGTTTAATTTATATGAAATTCAATTATTATTTCATCTCAAATTTTATTATGTAGAAGGTAAACTATATTATATGATATCATGGTTTTAAAATGTAAAAATGGATTTATTTTGATTTTGTATATATCTATTTAATATATTTTTCTCATACTACATAATAAATTTTTCTTTTTAGGGATTAAGGAAAAATAAGAATAATTATGACTAATTAATATGGAAATAGAAATTTTGGAAATGTGGGTGAAAAAACTCACTTAAGGACAATTTAATTTTAATATAAGAGTTTTTTCTAACTCCAAAATACACTAAACCTAAAATTTCCATGATTATGTTACTTATAAAATATGTGTATATGATGATGAATGTTTTAGATGGGTAAAATATGGTTATATTTTTCAGTATCAAATATAGAAATGTAAACATTTCAATTTTATTAGTGGATTAAGGGGTGTAGGCTTAGGGTTGTCATAGTTGGTACTAGATTTTGGTTTATAAATATCTATAGATTATGATTCAATAATATGAGGTTAAAATTAAATTTATGGATACCATCATGGGTTTGTTTGTTTAAATATGACCAATATATTAATGAAATAAATAATTCTTGTAATATTTTATGTGATTGGAAATTAATAATATTATTAATATTTTAAAACAAATTGATTGATTTTTGTTAAAAAAATTTATATATATTTAACATTTATGAATAACATATGTTATTGTGAAAATGTTTTTATATATATTTTTGGAATAATATTAATGGTATTGGTAAAATTTAGGGGTGATATGATCATTTCTATTAATTAATTGTGTTAATTGGGTTTTTTTTGTAACAAATTTTTTATCGTATACATAAAAATGGGATTGAAAAGTGATGTAATGACTACATTTATAATTTTATCTTAGAATGTTCTAATATATTTGGATCAATATAGGATTAAGTTCAATTGAAATATATTTTCTTGTGTGAAATTATTTAGAGGATAAATGTTTATTTTAATTTTTGATGTATGTAGGATTTTATTTTGGATTTATTGTGATTCCTGTTAATATTGAAAATAATTGTTTATTTTTGAGGTTATATAATTAGTTCTTAATAATGTATGGATTATATATTAATGAGTTGATTGGACTAAATTTTCATTTTCATCCAAGAAGAATATAAGACCAAAGGATTCTAATATTTTGGAATAATTCTTGGAACAATATATTTTGAAAGGGTTTTTGGTTAATAATTAATTTAATATTCAATTTTTGATTATAGGTCCAATTTTTGAGGCATTAGACACTAATATTCCTTTATTTTATTTTTTTGACATTTTTGATATTATATTTTACTATGTTAACAATTTCTTTTTTGGTTAGTACCTAAAGGCATGTGGAATAATTGGTTATCCCTTTGAGGACCATTTGATCCGTTATAAGATTATTTTTGTGCTTCACCAATTAAAAAACATAAAAAATATTCATCCCACGGAGTGTGATATGAGATTGAAATTTGAACTACATGATTTATAACCAATGTATATAATTATTCTAATGAAATGAAAATAAATAAACTAATTATAACTTCTGGTGTTCACTATTTTCATCCTAATAGAATTAAAAAAATTTAACAAAATGGGTTTGAAATAAATATGACTTCATATTACATCCATTCTTAATGTATTGTTGGTCCTCATTGTCCTGTAATTAATATTTTTTATTTGGTTATTATCATTATCTTGACCATATTCTCTATCACTCTATATTATTTATAAGACGTTATGTTTTTCTACATGCCCATATTTTCATTTCATAGAAATAATCCCCTTTATGGGAACCCGATAATGTGTTATTCCTAGGGAAATTCCACATTATTTTTTTAATATTTTCAAAATAAAATTTTAATATCTTTTTTTGCATTTTGGATTTTGAAAAAAAAATTATTTTTAATATTAAAAAGGTTTCACTTTTAATGATATAATGTTTTATCCTCCACAACAAAAATTATTTTTGAACCCTTTTTATCTTGAATGATATAATATTGTAAGTTCATAATATTTATATGTTGTATAATGAAAAATATCATGATTTTATAATTCTTTTTATTAAATTATTCATAGTTTAGAATTTAGTAAAATTTACAATGAGCTCAAATAGAATTATGATATACTATAAAAATATTATTACTTCAATTTTAAATTTATAACCCAACTACTAAATTGGTGGTATTAATGTGAATAATTAAATTATAAAACATATTTAAAAATTATTTCTTAATAAAATGATTATCAAATCATCTATTTATTATCAACTGGTTGGAAAGTATGATAATTTATTCTTAAGGTGAAATACATGTTTTTCGTGTTTCTCTTTTATGTGTAAAATGTAATTCTATAATAATATATTACATTTACCAATATTGATAAAATAATATAAGGAAATATGTATATTTTTAATTAAATTTAATGAATTAACATTCATTTATTTGTGGTTATGAGGAATTTTATGAGAATCTAGTCATTGTAGGCCCCCAACATTTTTTACTGAATTTTTGTCTCTAGATATTATAATTTTTTTTAAAAATATATAAACAATTTAACTAATAAAATTATATAATTAATGTAATCATCAAATCAAAATTATACTATAGTCATGTTATTGGGATATTTCTGAAAAAATAACTTTTCAGTGAATAGTGAAAACTACCGATTTTTTTTAAACATATCAAATATTTTTATTGAAAAGCATCATTATTAATTGAATATGATAAAAAAATTATATAACTATCATATATTAAGAAAATTAATTAATTATATAAGAATTTCCATCGTACTTGATTTTGATAGAAGTTCATTTTTGAGTTTAAAAATGTATTACTCTGAATACTATTTATCATAGTGTTTTGTATTTTTTTAATGTTATATATACCAATTATAGGAAGATAATATGATAAAAATGACATAATTATAGGATAAAAAAATAAAAAATTTTATCCTTTGATGATTTTTTATACTTTTATGAAGAAAACATTTTTTTTCTTATGTTAAAAAATACATTTTTTATGAAATGTTATATATTTTATGATATCATCAGGAAATAAATATGACACAAAATATTTACAGAAAAATGGCATGAATCATTTATTATAATATAATAATAATATTAAATAATATTATTTTATAATATATATGGTAGAAAATAGTTCTAGATATATATGAAAGTCATTTTCACTATCGACCTAGTGTTTGTGTAGCACCCGAAGAGTAAATTTTGGTCCCATGAAGATAAAATTTAAAATTAAATAATTCATTGATCTGTTTTATTAATTAATATTATGTTTAATTTTTATATATTTTTCAATATTTAGGAGTTTTGGGTCATAAAACAAAAATCTTGTCTAATTTCTTTTGCTGTGCTTTTATAAGGCAATAAAAAGATAAAATAATATATTATATAACATTTCAGGAAATATATATGAAATAATAGTCATATTTATTGATTATTAATTTTAATATTTTAATTAATACATTAATATTTATAATGGTAATTAATTATTAGTTTTTTGTGATGTAATAGTTCACTTAAATTCTTACACAATGCTGACATTGTGCTTGTACAAGAAGTTAAAAATAAAATTAAATGATTTTAAAACTAAAAATAGATATATTTATTATATTACATATTTTAAAACATTAATTTTATTATTAAAAATATTTTATAATTTATGTTAAAAGGGTTTATATACTGATTACTTTACAATCCTGATGACGTTAATTTTAAAATATGTGAATAGTTATTAAAATCCTATTAATGGTAGTTTATGTTATATAATATCTTATTAAATTTCAAAATAATAATAATATTATTATGTGAAAAAATTGGAAGGTATATTGGTTAAATGTTCATCTATTTTCAATTTTTAGCCTATTTTACCAGATATAAAAATTTATATACTTTGACATTTAATTTTTTTTTACTTTGGTTATGATTAATACAAGTTTTCATGGGGTCAAAATAAATTTATAACAGTTTCTATAAATTTAAAACACTACTAAATCATATTGGATGGACATTATTTGAAAATATTCAATTTTGAGCCATTTTTCATGGGTTTAAATTAATATATTTTAATCACCTACGAAATTCCATGTGAGTCCTCTCCAATAATAAAAAAAAAGTTACCCATCATCCATTTTCTCTATACATCATTACCCTATTAGATCAAGAAATTCCTACCTAAATACCTTCATAATATTCTTTTCCACATCCTATAAAAATTATTCTATATATAATTCCAACCATAGTGGTCATAAGGTATAATTAAAACATGGTTGTGATAAGAAAAGGTATAGCATTTAACTGATGTTTTTAGTTTATTTCCTCAAATCCCTAACCCAAAACTCTTATAAACCATAGGATATGATAATATCATTATCTACCATATTATGATATATTAATATATTTATGAAATAACATTTATCCATATCTTATTCAGTTAAAATGGAATCTAAAACATCGTTCATGTGTAAGACAAACTATCACCTCATGAATATATCTAATTCATTTCTCATCACCCCTACACATAGCTAGTTATAATTGTTGACTACATTTAAATATAATATATTAATGGTATAATTATCATTATAAAATTATAAGATATCCTATATTTTATATAAAACAAATATATTTTAAAATAGGAACAACATGTTTGATAATGTGTTTGACAACCAACATCATGTTTAAATGAACATATAATAACCCCAAACATTATCATATATTTATTTATATTCAATATTTTTGATAGATTTCAATGAATGAAAATACATCTAAATGAAACACGATACTCTATTAAAATATTATTATATGAAAATGTCCATTATAACCTAGTCATTAATATGAATGGTATGAAAATGAATAACTAAATTATAAAAATTATATGTTTTATAAATTTAAAAATGAATTAAATTTTTATCAGTTGATTAGAAATAGAAACTGAACAATTTTAAATAGAAACAAATGTAACTCTAAAAACTATATTTTTCAAATAGGCATATTAGTCTCCCTTTTTGAATATAATTTAAAAATAATTTATACTAATTTTATAATTTTTATTTGAAAACAAATTCATTTTTTAAATATATATGTTCAAATTTTGTATTGGATTATATTGTTGATTTTTGAGAAAAATAGTTTTTTTATTCAATAGTGAAAAAATTGGATTTTTATTGAAAATTTATATCTCATTTAAATTATTTATATATATTAGTTTTATATAAATAATATTCATGTAAAAATTGATGAACTATATAAAAATATATGTAAATTAGGTTATTAGAATCGATTTAACAGTGAATTTTCATATTAAAACATTCTATACTTATGAAAAATTTCTCTTTGGAAAATCATTATTTTATCACATCTAAATCTTAATTTAAAATTTTATTATTACACTTATATGAATTGAAATTGGGAAACTAGATTCCATATTTTTAATAATAATAATTAATATTTTCTAGTATGACCAGCATAATTTTTGACCGAATTGAATATTGAAAAATTTATAAAATTAATTACAGTTGGTAAGCTAAAAATTAGTTTATTTAGGGGATAAAATAAAAATATAACTTTTCCAATTGACGAAAAAACTCATTCAACACTAATTTATGTTTTTATTTTTAATTATATCCTTTATGGTTCCAGAATGAACAATTTTGGAGGCATTAAAATGATAAAATAATCGGTGTAATTGAATATTTAAAAGGTACCACCCTGTCTTCTCTTCTTCACACATAAAAACTATTTGGCTTAGTAAATACCTACTGAGACACCTTACCTAATTCCCTAACCAATACCAAGATTTCTTATTTTTTTATGAATCCTACATAATTAGGATTTAAGTAAAACCCTATTACGACCCTCTATAAAAGAGGCAATGTTATTAAACATGTATATTTGTATTACTTATTCTTCCCCCTCTTTCAAAGAATATTAAAATATCCTAATAAAATAACACTAGTGTCTCATATATAATGATATTTTTTATTCTATTGTCATAAAACATTTTCATCTCCTATACAATGAAGTGGGAAATTTACCAATCAGTCGTCTATACGGTGGACAACCACCTTACAAACCGAGGTAATTTTTTGTATAACTACCTTTTAGTGGATGGAAATAATAATATTTTTGACATATTTATATGATATTTATGTCCTTATTATACATTTTTAATTATTATATCACATATACCATATTCAATTGAATTATTTGGTGGATAAGATAACATCGATCATGTGTACGACAGACAACCACCTCACAAAGAGATGTGATTCAATTTTCAATTTCACTTTAGATGGAAGGTTTTTAGGTAAATATTAATTGATTTATGTGATTTTATTTATATAAAAATACTTATTAATATATAATACCACTTATAACTTCTTACCTTGCAATCCATTGGAAAATAATAATGTCACTTATATGTATGTGTGGACTACGACCTCTACATAGTGGTGTGAAATATTTTTAGTTTAAATTTACATAGATTGTACTATATATTTATTTTATTATTTTGAAATTTATATATATATATATATATATATATATATATATATCAAATAATTCATATTATTGAATTATGAATTAATATTTATTTTCCATTAGTTCCATCATTTGGGAAAATGGAAACATTGTTCATGTGTATGTATGTCCCACTACCTCTATAAATGATATAATCCATTTTCGATCTATAATGTTAATAGATTAATATATGTAAAGATAAAATTAATATTAAGGATATTAATATAATCCATAAAATTATGGGTATGAATAAACAATTGTTGCATTAAACGGACCAATATTTTTTCACAAAAACAAACCTGAAAAATGTAGCCATTATCAAATACAACATCGAATTTAACAAATACTTTTCTTTAATGGGAAGATAAAATATTATATTATATCATATTTTTAATAAAATAAATGATTAAAATTCTATAATAGATTTATAATTAATCAGTATTTATTATACATGATGTTGAGACATATAAAAAGTAAGTCTTACCTCATGTAATTGTTTCTTTTATCACTTTAACTTCCGTGAGAAATAAACCATATTCACTACTTCTTCCTTTATTTGGAATTTATATTTCATATTTTTATATCTTATGTCATGAAACTATTTACCATATTGTTTTTTAATTATATATTTGAATATATTTCATTCAAGGGATTTTTTATTCACATCTTACTAAAGTAAAAATGGTTAATTTCAAGATTCATCATTATATGGGATTCCTTTTTTTATGTCTCCCATGGGGGATGAAAGAGCGCTGTCGTGGGCGCCCTCAAATTATTAGTTTGATTTTGGGGTACTTAGGTGCAGCAGAGTGGCTGACCAAGGTCGTCTCTCAAAGGAGGAAGTGAATTAAAACAACTTTTCAGAGGTATTCTAGAAACAAAATAAAAGGGAATAAAAACACTACTTGAAAGGATGGGGGTGGTTGTTTATAGTTTATGAATCTAGAAGAAGTTTGCTGGAAGAAGATTGTATTTTTTTTTGTTTTTAGTTTTGAAATGAAGTTTGATTAAAATGACACAACAAAAAGATGTTTGTTTAGACAATATTTAAAAGACGTAATCGATCTAACTCTACCTATTCAATCATTTATTAATAATTATCATTTAAATTAATATTCACTTAATTATGATCCCTTAATTTGTTAAATCCCGAACCCTACGAGAATTAACTTTACCACGAAGATTGAAGTGAATTTATCCTTAGGCTAACTTCGGATCATGCAATCGCAACACCCTGCTTTGATTGATGTTCTAAAATTATCTTATGATCAGTGGTAAATTAAGGCACATAACCACTCTGGAAATGAGGATTAATTGAGTTTAGGGATTATATTTTAACTCTACAAATTGATCCCATGTGGTTTTGAATTACCGGTTAAGGTTGCGCTCTCAAAGTTCACACAATTCCCGACCTCGCGTGTTTTGTGTTAACTATTCAATTGCTTTCTTAGTTTCATTTAAATTAAAAACTCAATTAATAGATCATAATATGTGAATTACAGTAGCTCATTGATTCAAAATAAATGAATGAAGAAGGATAGAGGTCGATCGATTACTAAAAAGAACTACTCTTCCATGGGTGGTGTAGTCATCGTGGAGACGTTTTGCATAAGCAACGGATTGAAAGGGTAGAACCCAATCTTGTCTCCACTCTTGATTCCAACCCAATTAATAAGATTTAGATAAGAAGAAGAGGGATGAACACAGAATATTATTTGAAGAAAAATTCAAGAAACAAACATGAAAGAAAAGAAATACAAAGAAGAGGTGAGAGAGGAGAGCCTTTTTGGAAGAGAGGTTTTCACAAAGGATTACTTCTTCCAAGAGTTTTGAGGGGCTCCCAAGAGACACCCTTTCGGCCAAACCTTCCCAAAGCCTCGACCAGCCCTCTCAAAGAGTTAAAACCCCCTTTAAATAGAGTTTGTGAGGGCTAGGGATACATAACTTTTTAAGTGTGAAATGAAAAACTCGGACAAATATTTTATTCCAACTTGAACCGCCCATTGGACCTCCAAAACGCGTGAATTGACCGGCCTTCCAGAAGGATGATTTGTGCACAATAATGTCGCCGAGCTTTCCTCAAAATTTGGGCTCAATCCAAGCCCGTATGTAGACGATATGGCCCAAATACAGAACCTATGTCTATTCTGCCGAGTCCAGCCCACCATTGGATTAATTGATCATTTACTCCATCCAAATGCACTATTTAGCTCTAGTGTCCTGAATGAAAGTTGTATAAAATGAAGTTAGGAACACTGTTACAAAATTTTAAATTCAAATAATAAATATAAAAATATGTATCTTCGAAATACTACAATGCACTATTAAGGGTAAAACTGGAATTTTCACCAAATTTTCAAATGATTGATCAAATCACAAATATTTTATAAATAAACATATTTAACATAATGTGAGGAAATTATTTCATTTATTATCAATAAAATATTCAATAAAATAGTGTTTTATCAACTCCCCCACACTTACCCTTTTGCACACCTGGGCAAAACCTCATATCAAGTAAACATCAATATCAAATCAAAACCAATTTTAAAACACATATCCTTAAGATCAATCAATTTCACACCAAGAATCAAAAGATATCATGCCTCATAAAAAACCTTATTTCAAGTTCTCCATTTATATCATTCAATATATTTCCACTTCATTTATCCACCCATGCACAAAACACTTACCTCGCTTGAATTTTCTCTCATCACTCAAATATCAATTTTTTTTGCAATGTCTTTCTCATCCAAACTCATACAAGGGTCACCATAGGCTTGATAGATTCCTACATCGCTACCCGATGTGAGTTAAGGACATATGTTTATCATGAGGACTTTTCAGGGTTGTTCTGTGGCTTTCGGTTGGTAGGATTAAGATGTGAAAAACTCTGAGGCTGAATGAGGAGGGCTTGACTCTTTTGAAGCAAAATTGCATTAATCTAATTTTCACTTAAATATGGTCTTCTCTTCAATCCCCATAGTATCAATTCAGCTCCATCATCATGAAAAGTCATGAAAGGTTTACACCATTCATTATTTCAGCATAAAAAAATGTCAATCTTCTCAAACATGATTTTCTTGAAAGCTCCAGATGGGCACAGCTTTCCACCTCAATTAGAAACTCCAGAAAAGGCACAGCTTCACTTGTCATGAAAGCTCCAGAAAAGGCACAGCTTTCAATATAATGACTTTCTTTAGCAGCAAACACATCTCTTCAGAATTTAATTTTCCACCCAAAGTATCACATAATGTGGTGGCACAACACAAGACAGCTTCCCCCACACTTAAGCTCAACTAGATTATGCAATTTCACTTCAAGAGTTGGTTGGATAGGGAAAATTGGCTTGTAATGTGGCTTAACCTAACAGGCTGTGCATGGATTCTAAGGGCTACAAGGATTAAATATTCAAGGTAGGCCATTATAAAAAAGGATTCTTTGAAAAGGGGGCTTTAATACCAAACAAATGCCTCAATCATTTAAACATATGTACCTCAAAACCTCAAGTTTTGACAGGAATAGATCAAATTCTGGTTAAATCAAGCATGGTTTGGTTCTCTCAAGAAGTGAGGTGAATGTAAAGAATATGAAAATAATGGTTTAGAAGCCTCACAGGAAAGTGATTTCAAATATAAAGACAGTGAGATTGGCATGGGATTCAAAATTCAGCGTACTTTGCATGAAATTACTAAATATTTGAACTTGAAACAAAGTCATTTCAGCATTCATTTAAGCTTAGTTTCAAGGGGTAAATTTTTTCACTTATTGATATGGATTTAAAAATGGTGATGAGAATCATTTAAGCTCAAAAGTTTCAAAAAAACACAGAAAATTGTAAAATAAACACACAAATTTTGAAAAACACACAATTTTTTTTTGGTTTTTTTTTAACAGGAAAACAATTGAAATTACTAAACTAAAATGTTCCCTCCCCCACACTTAAAATATTGCATTGTCCTCAATGTGAACCCATGAGATGATATATGCACATGAAATGCAGAATTTTTAAATAGGACAAATAATATAAAAGTGAAAGGGTTAGGAACAGCCTGATGTGATCAAGTGATGATGGGGTCATGCAGTGTGATAAAATCCACTGCATCAGTAGGATGTCCCTCAATGTATCTCTTCAAACGTTGCCCATTGACTGTAAAGCTCCTTCCAGTGTCCTCTTGTGTGATCTCCACTGCACCATAAGGAAAAACATTAGACACAATATAAGGACCTAACCATCTGGAACGCAACTTACCAGGCATCAACTTCAGTCGTGAACTATAGAGAAGGACTTTCTCTCCAACATGAAACTCCCTTTGTTGGATCATTTTGTCATGAGCTGCTTTTGATCTTTCCTTGTAGAGCCTTGAGTTCTCATATGATGACAATCGAATCTCCTCAAGCTCTTGAATTTGCAACTTCCTTTGAATTCCAGCTTGGGCCAAATCCATGTTGCATTTCTTTATAGCCCAATAAGCCCGATGCTCTACTTCCACTGGGAGATGACATGCTTTCACAAAAACAATCTGAAATGGGGACATACCAATGGGGGTCTTGTATGCTGTTCTATAATCCCACAATGCATCATCCAAGCGCTTGCTCCAATCCTTCCTATTTGGCTGCACGATTTTCTCCAAGATTTGTTTCAACTCACGATTTGAAACCTCAGCCTGGCCATTTGTTTGGGGGTGGTATGGTGTTGATGTTTTGTGTGTCACCCCATACTTCCGAAGGAGGGAAGCAAAATTACTATTGCAAAAGTGTGTCCCTTGGTCACTGATGATGGCCTTTGGTACTCCAAACCTGCAAAAAATCTGTGCTTTGACAAAGTCCACAACAACATGAGAATCGTCAGTCCTGGTGGCCTTGGCCTCCACCCATTTACTCACATAATCAACAGCAACCAAAATATAAAAAAATCCAAATGAACTAGGAAAATGACCCATAAAGTCGATGCCCCATACATCAAAAATCTCACAAAATAGTATGGGTTGTTGGGGCATCTCATGTCTCCTAGAAATGTTCCCAGTGTGTTGGCAACGAGAGCATGACTTACAAAACAAATGGGCATCATGGAACAAGCTAGGCCAATATAATCCAGAGTCTAAAACCTTCCTAGCTGTCCGTTGGGGTCCAAAGTGTCCACCACAAGCAAGTGTATGACAGAAATGCAAAACAGACTCAAACTCATGATCAGCAACACACCTCCTAATGACTTGGTCACTACACATGCGCCAGAGGTACGGATCATCCCAAACATAATACCTAGACTCACTTTTTAATTTTTGGACTTGATGCTTCTTCAAATTTACTGGGATTTCAGAGCCAACAATGTAATTAACTAAATCAACATACCAAGGATGCTTACCTGAGATGGTATAGAGATGCTCATCGGGGAAAGTGTCCCGAAGTGGTACCTGGTCCAAGGTGTCACCCTCTAGTGTGTGAGTAAGCCTACTCATGTGGTCTGCCACCAAATTCTCTGACCCCTTCTTGTCCTTTATCTCAAGGTCAAACTCTTGAAGAAGGAGCATCCAACGGATAAGTCGTGGCTTTTCATATGGCTTCTTTAGGAGGTACCTCAAAGATGCATGGTCAGAAAAAACAACTACTTTAGAGCCCAATAAATATGAACGGAATTTATCTAAAGCAAATATGACAGCAAGAAACTCCTTTTCTATGGTAGTGTAGTTTGATTGGGATGAATCTAGCGTCCTCGATGCATAGGCGATCACATGTGAATGTCCCTCCACCCTCTGAGATAAGACACCTCCAACCGCGAAGTTGGAGGCGTCACACATAAGCTCAAATGGAAGGTCCCACCGTGGGGGCTGTATGATTGGTGGAGTGGTCAGACACTTCTTCATCTCATCAAATGATACCCTGCATGAATCATCAAAATTGAATTCAATATCTTTTTGAAGCAATCGAGATAAGGGTAGAGCGATCTTACTAAAATCTCTGATGAAGCGTCGATAAAATCCAACATGCCCAAGGAATGATCTAACATCACGCACACATGTAGGATATGGGAGGGATGAAATAATGTCTACCTTAGATTTATCAACTTCAATTCCATGTTGTGAGACTATATGACCTAAGACAATTCCCTTTTCGACCATGAAATGACATTTTTCAAAATTTAAGACCAGATTCTTCTCAATACAACGATGCAACACATCACCCAAACTAGAGAGACATTCATCAAATGAGGACCCATAAACTGTAAAATCATCCATAAATACCTCCATGCAGGTCTCAATGAAATCTGAGAAAATACTCACCATGCATCTCTGGAAGGTACCTGGGGCGTTGCAAAGTCCAAATGGCATCCTCCGGTAAGCAAAGGTACCGAATGGGCAGGTGAATGTTGTCTTCTCCTGGTCCTCTGCTGCAATGGGAACCTGAAAATAGCCCGAAAATCCATCAAAGAAACAATAGTGTGTCTTCCCAGCTAGTCTCTCAAGCATCTGGTCAATGAATGGAAGTGGGAAATGGTCCTTACGAGTGGATTGATTTAGTTTCCTATAATCGATACACACTCGCCAACTGTTTTGTACTCTCACAGGAACTAACTCATCATTTTCATTTTTTATAACAGTGAAACCAGTTTTCTTTGGTACAACCTGAACAGGGCTAACCCATTGTGAGTCAGAAATAGGGTAAATGATACCCGCCTCAAGTAATTTTTAAACTTCTTTCTTAACAACTTCTAGGAGGGTGGGATTAAGTCTCCTTTGTGGCTGTCTCACCGGTTTAGCCCCATCCTCCAAGAGAATCCTATGCATGCAAATGGAGGGGCTAATACCTGATATGTCTGCCAATGTCCAACCAATTTCCCTAATGTTATCTCTCAAAAGATTCAAAAGTTTTTCTTCATGTTCAAAAGAGAGATTGTTAGCAATTATGACAGGTAATCTATCACCACTGAGCAAGTATGCATATTTGAGATTTGGGGGCAATGGCTTGAGTTCCAATGTAGGTGGGTGATGTATGGATGGAGAAATTGATGCAACATACATATCTGCACAATGAACATCAGTATCAGAATAAAAATCATCACAATCAGAGAATAAAGCACCAAATCCATCAGCATACTCAATAGCCATGTCATAATCAGAGTTCACATGATCAAAATAAGAATATGATTCCATTTCAAAATCAAATCTTAGAGAGTCTTGTTCCTTAAAAATGGGTGTAGAAGTATTCTTAGACATCAAACTAGAACCAAGACTCATAATCTCCCTAAGCATAGGACAATCAAATTCTATGGAGTTTTTATTTGGTGGTTCAAAATGGGAGATAACAAAAGCAGAATGGTCCTCTGAGGGGTACTTCATGGAATCCATAACATTAAATATCACAACTTCATCCCCAAATTCCATGGAAAGTGTACCCTCATTGACATTTATGATAGTTTTTGCAGTTTTGAGGAAGGGTCTACCTAAGATAATGGGGGCATGAGAACTTACCTGATCATCCTCCATGTTAAGAACATAGAAATCCGCTGGAAAGATCATGTCTCTTACCCGGACAAGTATATCCTCAAGGACTCCTGCTGGATATGCCGTAGCTCTATTCGCCAATTGCACCACTACTCTTGTTGGCTTCAACTAACCAACCTGCAAGGAAGAGAATACAGAGTGAGGCATCACATTTATGGAAGCTCCCAAATCACAAAGAGCATCAGAGAAGTGCAACTCCCCTATGGTACATGGGATGATGAATGTCCCAGGATCCTTGCACTTTGTTGGCATTGCTAGAGTTGGTGTAATGAGTGCCGAGACATTCCTTCCAAGGTTGATCCTCTCATTCCCCTTGATCCCTCTTTGATTGGTGCAGAGTTCTTTTAAGAATTTGGCATACCTTGGGATTTGCTTAATGGCTTCAAGTAGAGGAATGTTGATCTCCACACGCTTGAATGTGTCCAAAACCTCCTTTTGCATTGCTTCTTCAGCCATCTTCTTGGTTTGAACAAACCTGTTTGGAAAAGGAAGAGGTTTATAAGGAACATCATCAATATTTTTCTTACCTTTATCTTTCTCCTTGGATTGCTCATCAGTTGGTATGGAATGCGGCTTCTCTGAAGTTGAGGTGAATCCCGGTGGAATGGTAGGTGCAGATGTATCAACTGTTTTCTTCCCACTTCTCAATGTGATGGCACTGACATTCCCCTTGGGATTGGGAGTATGTTGGGAAGGAAGGGCTCCAGAGTTCTTACTTACCAGTTCGTGGAGGGCGGTGGCAATCTGGCTCATTTGTGTCTTCAACTCCCTCAACTCCGAACCTTGACTCTTCAGCTCATTCTGTTGATTAAGAACAATTTGTTTCAAAAGATCATCAGTGTTAGAGTCTACCTTGTGTTGGATATTCCCTTGTTGCTGACTCGTTGATGTTTGAGCTTCGAATCTCCTTTGGGGTTGTTGGAAACCCTGTTGGTAAGGTGGAGGCTGCTGGAAGTTTGGTTGAAAATGGGGCCTTTGTTGTTGTCCAGAGCCATACCTCATGTCCGCTAGATCTTTCCACCCTTGGTTGTATGTTGGATCAAACTTCTTTTGGGGATATGGTTGTTGTTGTTGCTGCTGAAATGGTCTCCCAGGGAACACTGCTGCACAATCTTCTGTTTCTTGGAGTTGTGGGCAACAGTCAGTTGGGTGGCTTGTCTCAGTGCAAATACCACAAGGCCTTGAAGGAGGGGGTAGAGATGTCTTTTGTGCCAATGCAATCTGCCTCACCATAGTTGTCAATTCTTCTAACTTAGTATCAATCAAATGACTTTCAAGAGAAGAAGGACTTACTTGATGTACTCCTCGAACATGTGGTGTACCTCTATCACCAAATTGTTGGGAGTTTTGGGCCATCTTGTCGATCAACACACATGCAGCTACTGGTGTCTTGTCCACCAATGCTCCTCCAGCCGTAGCATCCACCATGCTTCTCTCCATAGGTGTGAGTCCTTCGTAGAAGTATTGGATGGGGAGTTGCTCACTGATTTGGTGATGCGGACAGCTTGCACACAACTTCTTGAATCTCTCCCAATACTCATACATTGACTCCCCTTGTGCTTGCTTGATCCCCGAGATCTCCTTACGAATGGATGTGGTCCTTGATGCTGGAAAAAGTCTCTGCAAGAAAAGACGTTTCAAATCGTTCCAACAAGTTACATCTTCAGGTTGTAAATAATACATCCAGTCTTTTGCAGCTCCATCAAGTGAGAATGGGAATGCTCTTAAATTGATTTGATCTTCAGAAACATTTCTTGGTTTAAGGGTTGAGCAAACCACATTAAATTCTTTCAAATGTTTATTTGGATCCTCACCAGAGAGGCCATGAAACTTTTGAAGTAAGTGAATTAACCCAGATTTTAGTTCAAAGTCCGATTCGAGATTTGGGTATGCAATACAATTTGGTTGATAGTTAATATCAGGTGCAGCCAATTCTCGAATGGTTCTATTAAGTTCATTTCCATTGTTTCCAGCCATTGGTTCCTCTTTTATGTTTGAATTTGAATTGCTTCCAATTTCAATGTTTCCAGAAGAGAGGAATTCACCAACTGGTTGAATATTGAAACTTCCCGTAGATTGAGAATGTCTGATTCGTGCCCTAAGGCTACGTTCAATCTCAGGGTCAAGATCTAAGAGATCTTTGGGATTAGTTCGTGTCATAGATCAAATAAAAATGAAAAGAAAGAAAGTGGACCATAGTAAAATAAAAATGAAAAGTTTGAGTTGATGGTCCAAAAAGAAGTATAAGAAAATAAAAGAAGAAGAAGAAAATTCAGATTGGGTAAAGAAGAAAGAAAGAAGAGAGGAAGAGAATAAAATTTAAAATAAAATAAATACCTCTAATTGGTTGAAATAATTACTTGCCTCCCCGACAACGGCGCCAATTTGAAAGAGCGCTGTCGTGGGCGCCCTCAAATTATTAGTGTGATTTTGGGGTACTTAGGTGCAGCAGAGTGGCTGACCAAGGTCGTCTCTCAAAGGAGGAAGTGAATTAAAACAACTTTTCAGAGGTATTCTAGAAACAAAATAAAAGGGAATAAAAACACTACTTGAAAGGATGGGGGTGGTTGTTTATAGTTTATGAATCTAGAAGAAGTTTGCTGGAAGAAGATTGTATTTTTTTTTGTTTTTAGTTTTGAAATGAAGTTTGATTAAAATGACACAACAAAAAGATGTTTGTTTAGACAATATTTAAAAGACGTAATCGATCTAACTCTACCTCTTCAATCATTTATTAATCATTATCATTTAAATTAATATTCACTTAATTATGATCCCTTAATTTGTTAAATCCCGAACCCTACGAGAATTAACTTTACCACGAAGATTGAAGTGAATTTATCCTTAGGCTAACTTCGGAACATGCAATCGCAACACCCTGATTTGATTGATGTTCTAAAATTAGCTTATGATCAGTGGTAAATTAAGGCACATAACCACTCTGGAAATGAGGATTAATTGAGTTTAGGGATTATATTTGAACTCTACAAATTGATCCCATGTGGTTTTGAATTACCGGTTAAGGTTGCGCTCTCAAAGTTCACACAATTCCCGACCTCGCGTGTTTTGTGTTAACTATTCAATTGCTTGCTTAGTTTCATTTAAATTAAAAACTCAATTAATAGATCATAATATGTGAATTACAGTAGCTCATTGATTCAAAATAAATGAACGAATAAGGATAGAGGTCGATCGATTACTAAAAAGAACTACTCTTCCATGGGTGGTGTAGTCATCGTGGAGACGTTTTGCATAAGAAACGGATTGAAAGGGTAGAACCCAATCTTGTCTCCACTCTTGATTCCAACCCAATTAAGAAGATTTAGATAAGAAGAAGAGGGATGAACACAGAATATTATTTGAAGAAAAATTCAAGAAACAAACATGAAAGAAAAGAAATACAAAGAAGAGGTGAGAGAGGAGAGCCTTTTTGGAAGAGAGGTTTGCACAAAGGCTTACTTCTTCCAAGAGTTGTGAGGGGCTCCCAAGAGACACCCTTTCGGCCACACCTTCCCAAAGCCTCGACCAGCCCTCTCAAAGAGTTAAAACCCCCTTTAAATAGAGTTTGTGAGGGCTAGGGATACATAACTTTTTAAGTGTGAAATGAAAAACTCGGCCAAATATTTTATTACACCTTGCACCGCCCATTTGACCTCCAAAACGCGTCAATTGACCGGCTTTCTAGAAGGATGATTTGTGCAAAATCATGTCCCCGAGCTTTCCTCAAAATTTGGGCTCCATCCAAGCCCGTATGTAGACTATATGGCCCAAATACAGAACCTATGTCTATTATGCCGAGTCCAGCCCACCATTGGATTAATTGATCATTTACTCCATCCAAATTCACTATTTAGCTCTAGTGTCCTGAATGAAAGTTGTATAAAATGAAATTATGAACACTGTTACAAAATTTCAAATTCAAATAATAAATATAAAAATATTTAGCTTCGAAATACTACAATGCACTATTAAGGGTAAAACTGGAATTTTCACCAAATTTTCAAATGAATGATCAAATCCCAAATATTTTATAAATAAACATATTTAACATAATGTGAGGAAATTATTTCATTTATTATCAATAAAATATTCAATAAAATAGTGTTTTATCAGGGGAATAATTTTTTTTTTCATTCATAAAGACAATTTTTTTATTGTAATTAGGTTATAAAATAATTTTTTCAATTAATAGTCGTATGTGTTGACTCTATGGTACATAAAATGGTTTATAAAATATTTTTAATAGAATTAGACTTTTATTATATCCTCAATCAAAAATAATTTCCCACCAAAATAAATGATTTTTGAAAAATTATTTCACAAATTTATTTTAAATTTAAAAAATTATTTATTAAATAAATTATTTCATGTTTTATATTTTTTCAATTTTTTTACTAGAACATAAAATTAATTTTCAAAATAAGGCTTGTTTTAATTTTATAAAATAGTTTAATGGAATCATTGGTTTAGTGTCTACGGAATGATTATAATTTTCCACTATTAGGTTTACATAGTATTTTAAATATTATTATAAAAGTATTAAAATTTCATTTTCAATGACCATAAATTTCAAAAAAAAATTATATTTTCATTTAAAAATAATTTCAATGTGAAAGTGTCACACCCCGAACCTTTTTATTATAATTTTATTTTATTATTTCCGGACTTCAGTTAGCTTCATCGAGGTGCAAGTTGAGCACTGGTCTAAAATTATTTTTTTTCTGTTTAATAGTTTTTTGGGTGTCGGACTGGTGCGCGAACATCACATGGTTGGTAGTGACCACGTGATCGGCCCAAGTGCCCAAGAAAATGTGTAATGTTTTTAAAAAATAATGTTTGATGTAAATAAAACAAGCTAAATGTTTAACTTGTAATAATAATAATAATATTATTGTGTAGATAAAAATATTTCCATTATTAAAAATTATTAATAATATTATCAATGAAATTTTTGTAAATATAATTATTTAGTTATTAAAATTTTAATTATTTAAAATAAAATGAATAAAATTATGATTGTAATCATTATTATTATGTTATTAAAATTTTTATTATTATGATTTGTATTATTATTATTATTATTATGTTTGTTGGAATTATTATTATTATCAATTTATTATTATTATTATTATTATTATTATTATTATGAGTAGGTTATTATTATTATTAACACATCAATTATTATTATTATTATCATTATATTATTTTTATTATGTTTTTTTACCCTAATGCAACCCTATTCCCGTCGCACCCTCTTTCTTTCTTTCTTTTTTTTGCTATGCGACGCACCTCCCTTCTCACTTTCCTCTTGCAGCGTCGCGAGCCCCTGCCCATCGCTCTCCCTTGCCTCCTACTGCTCCGAGCTCCACCAAGTGCGGTCTCCCCCTCCTGTGGATCGCCTCCCTGCCCAGCACTCTCCCTCGCCTCCTGCTGCCCCGACCTCCGCCATGCGTGGTCTCACCCTCTCGGTCTGACCACACCTCCCTATCCGGCTCTCCCTCCACACTCGCCTCTCCACGTCGGCCCGAGATTCGACCTCCCACCTCTTGTAGGTCGTGCACCAGCCGACCCTCTCTGCTTGTCCAGCTGACGCGAGACCCCCTTCCACCTCCTTTTTTTCTGCTTTGTCATGACCCATCGGTAGAAGCCGCTCCCCTCCCTCCGACAGCTTTGTTCGAAGAACCCGACACCCATGTCCGGCGACCAGCAGTGAGAACCTGACACCCCTGTATGATGACTAGCATCGACGGACCCGAATCCCTTGCGCAGCACCTCAGCGTGCTCCGACGCGACCACAAATTTCCTCACTGGGTTCGCAAAGGGTGTCTCAATCCATGTCGGACCCCGTTCCATCCACCTCCGCTAAAGGCGAAGCGATTCATATTTCTTTGGATCTTCCGCCATTGTTCGCGGGGCACATTTGGCCTCACCGCATGTATTGGTTCGCCGCCACCACCCAAAGTGAGTTTTAGAATCAGGCACATGTTTATTTTTATTGTCGTTATTGTGGTTTGATTTTCCTTCTATTTTATTTGTAGTATGGATAATTATTTTTGTGTGTAATCTTGCTTTTCTATGTTCTTATGATCACCGTCATTGTCTGAGGTGATGCCTTTAATTCCTTTCTTTGTTGTACACTTTATTTTTGGGTCGTGTCTTTATCTTTGGGTCCTTTGTTTTTTTTTTGAGAGTTTCATCGGTCTGTGCCACTTTATTTTTTTGGTGTCGGAAGTTGTTGCAGGGAGTCGAGATCATTTCCAAGTGCATGCGCTTTTGTCAAAGTGTGTGCAGGTGAGCAGGGTGTGGTTTGAGTTTGAAATCTTGGCGTGACGATTGTTTGAGGTAGGCGATTCCATCCCTACTCTATTTTTGATGTTTTCCATAGGCACTTGCATGGTTTCATTTAATTTATGAATGTTATTCACACCTTTATATGTCTGATAACTTATTCATTATAGTGTTTATTTGATGGTTAAATGTGTTAAAAATAACTTTGAAATAGTTTTTTGGTTATGTGTAGGAGTTTTCATGCATTTGCTCTCAATTTTAATCCATTTAATTCTTGTGTTTTTCTTAATTAAATATTTATTATGTTTCGCACCTCCATTTTGTCTTGAGTGGCGTTTGCTTGTAGAAAAATTTTATAGAACTTGTTTTCCCTGCGTTGGTTAGCTTTATGGAACTTTGTGTTTTTGTAAAAACTATTTTGCATCTCTTTGAATTGGTATTTTTCTTGAATCCTTGGTTTATAAGTGGTTCTTTTTTATTAAATGATGTGGGTCTCTTTGTGTGGTACTTTAAATTGGTTTGAAAAGAAATCCATGCATATATTTCTGTTTGGCTTTTAGTGTATATATTTTGTTGAGTCTGTGGTGTAAGATAACTCTTGGTTTGTTTTTTTTTTCAAAATTGAATATAGTATCACTAAAGACTTTCATTGAAATGCTTGAAATTGGATCTTAAGGGCCCATTTGTATTTTTAAATACAAAAGTGGTGTTTAGAGTTGTTTTGGAAGACCTTGTGCAATGTTATCATAAAGGCATTTGAGTGTGTAAAACTAGAGGCCCGATTTACAACTCCAAGTGTTCAACAAAGTGGTTTTGACAATCGAATGGTGGGACGGCCTGGTTGGCACTTTGTATGTTTGACATGTATTCTTATATATAAATATATGGGGCACTCTTATCTAGGGTAACCCTTTGTGGGAGAATGCCTAGGAAATGTCCGTGTTTGGGGTATGCAAGTGCGGTGAGATGAGTCACGCATGTGAGGGCCTTCCTACTTACACAAAATTATTGTAACCACCATGGGTTCCTGGGCATCCTTTAGATGATCGAGTGACGGTTGCTGACCAACCCCGATTAGATGGGTTATTACACCCTAGATTTGTTGTTAGGCCAGGTGGGCTTTGCCACTGGATTGGTCAGTTAGGGTGGCCAGTTGGTTATAGACGTGGAGCTTCACCATATGCCGATAAGTGGTTCCGAAACCGAGTACATCCAGGGGTCTTCTAGGGATGTTTAGGATCACCCATGGTTACGAGATTATTTACCTTTCTTGTTTACTTTTCGTTGCACTAGTTTATTTTCAGTTGTAATTTTACTTGTTTACTCTAGCCCAACTTTGGTATTCTCTGTTTTGGATTTCATTTACAAAATGGAAAATGATTTTGGAAATGGTGTGTAACGTGTGTTAGGTTTTTAAATGAGAACAACATTTTGCATATTTTAAAATGTGAAAACCCTACTTTTATATATGTTTTTCAAACTTGTGTTAGTGGACTGTTTTAGAAGAGAGATTTGTTGGATTCAATGGTTTATTTTTGGCATCCCTGCTGAGCATCTCGGTGCTCACTCCTACTATATCATTCCAGTTGAAGGTTCAGTTTCTTGTGTATGTTCCTGGTTTAGCTACTCAATGTTGGAGCAACGTGGTCATGAGTTGGGTGGTGACCTAGGAGGTCCCAAGGAGGTGTGTTTGGTTTTATTCTCTTCCCACTGCCAGTTTTTATCTTTACTATCATTTTTGTTTATCCGTTTATATTTTTCTTATGGTCCAAATCGTTCCCAACAGTTGAATTTTGATGCCCGAAACTGGTTACCATCCTGGGGGGATCAGGAACGCCCCTAGGGACTTGTTGTGGATTGGCTCGGGTGACCAGTTCAGGGTCGACCCGGGTTGGTTCGTGAAAAAATGGTATCAAAGTGAGGTTTTTGTTATTTGTGGAGTCTAGTAGAAGGACATTAGGACTGTTGGGTCTCAGGAGGTAAGTTACGGGTCGGTTCCTGATCACCACCACTCGCAACGAGACCTGAGTTACCAGGGGTAGTTCGGGATTTGAGTATTTTGTATTTAGTTTTGGATTGATGGATGAGAATGGAGGCGAATCAGTTCACATTGCGGCCTCACATGGGGTGGTGACCCTTATGGAGTCCAAGTGCCCGGTTCAAGGTCATCTTAGTGTTATGCTTTACTTGGGGCATGGCTCACCACCATGTTGCTAGGTCAGACATATGCACTTGTTTCTCATTCCAGTGGGTTATTACTGCTTGTGTTTTGTTTTAATCTCAGTTTATTTGAGTGCGTTAAAAGTGAAATTGGTTTTAAAATGGAAAAGTTTTTCTTCTAAATTGTTTTTGAAACTACTAAAGTTTGTTTTTAAAGGGAAGGTGTATCGGTTTGGAAAAACTAGGTATGGGTTTTGATTTTGTAAGAAAAAGAAGTGTTAGAACCTTGACACTCTTTATGGAGGGTCACACGTGCATGGGTATGTATAGAAAGTGCGTTGGGGAACTTGTTTACAGATGATGTCAGCGGGATTGAATAAACGCACATGTGATGGTTCATAAGGTTCCATAGGTGGGTTTTAAAATTTTAAAGAAATAATGGTTTTTGAAAAGTGATTTGTGCTTGAATTTTTATATGTTTAGCTTATGGGTATGTTTCCTTTATCTTGTGTTGTTTCTTTGATTGATTTTTAGCTTGATACTGGTTTCAATGTTGTTTTCATGTTGTGATGAGTTTCTGCCTAGAAAGCCCCCAAAAGTTGTTAATGAGTTACGCCCAGTTATCAGTTATTTTGTGTGTTTCTTTCTTATCAAGGTAATCAAAGTCTGTTAGAGGTAGTTGTATTGTTCTGAAAGATATTGTGTCTTTTGGTAGTTGGGAAATCTCGGGGTAGATAGGGTTCGTACTGTCCTAGAGTTATTTTAGGGTTTAGTTTTGGACTAGTAAAGGTGAGATGTCTCATCGTCATCAGAGTTTTGGGTGCGATTAATGGTGGTCAACTTGCATGATGGTTCCCCATCTGGCAAGGAGTGCGGGCCGGTGGAACCTGTCTCCATGAAACCATCCTCGTTGGTACCGACCCCTAGTTCGTCGGACCGCACTCTTGTGCTCCACCAGTATGGCCTATCCGGACATTCTAAGTTGTTCTGTTTCATTCCCATGAAAACATATGACCATCAGGATTGTTTGAATCATCGAACGAAAGAAGGAGTTAGGGACCAGAAGATAAAAATGCCTGATTGTGAGGTAGGATATGCTTCAGCCATCAGTTCCCCAACCACATGTCTTAGGGCGAAGCTCGCACACAGTTCGGAGTTGCTGAGGGTTTGTGGAACCTTGGTCTAGAGAATGTCTTCAGCTCTGGAATGGAAATATCAAAAATTTCCTGGTTCTAATCTCTTCGCTGTCATAAACTCATCATTGTTGTGGTGGCGTGGTGAGTTCGTTCCCCCATGACCCATGTGGTCTTGTCTTCTCTCAGTGTGGTTTTTAAATTGTTCGGTCTCTTTGAATGGTGTGGGCCATGAATTTATTGTCTTGTTCTGTTTTTGAGTTTGTCTCAGATATGTTTGTTAGGGGTATATTTGTTTCGTGAAATTTATGGGAGGTGTTGAGTTAATTATTCATCCTTCAGTTGTTGGGTCGTTTCGTATAAAGCTTTTCGTTTAAGTCTATGGGTGTTGTTCGGTCCATGTGGAGAAATTAAATGGGTGTAGTTTGGGAGTTTCCGTGTTGGCCCCCCTCGAGGGTGGTATGATCGGGTTTCAAGGATTCCATATTAGTAAATTCTTGTGGTGGGGAGAACCCTCCCGTGTTCTCCCCTCTACCTCGGGCTTCAGTTTTCTCTTGAATTGGTCGGGTGTGATGTGTGGAGAGTGGGGTCATCCGGAGATTCATGTTTCTTTCTTCGGTTTTGTCTGGGTGTGAACTCGAGTTATGTTAACTGTTGGCTTGGTGACTTTTTGGGGGCATAATGTTTTGTGGTGGGGAGAATTGTCACACCTTGACCCTTTTTATTATTATTTTATTTTATTATTTATTGACTTCGGTTAGCTTCGTCAAGGCGCAAGTTGAGCGCTGGTTTAATTTTTTTTACTGTTTAATAGTTTTGTGGGTGTCAGACTGGTGCGCGAACATCACATGGTTGGTGGTGACCGCATGATCGGACCAAGTTCTCACACAAATGTGTAATGTTTAAAACAAATAATATTTGATGTAAATAAAACAAGCTAAATGTTTAACTTGTAATAATAATAATATTATTGTGTAGATAAAAATATTTCCATTATTAAAAATTATTAATAATATTATCAATGAAATTTTTGTAAATATAATTTTTTAGTTATTAAAATTTTAATTATTTAAAAGAAAATGAATAAAATAATGATTGTAATCATTATTATTATGTTATTAAAATTTTTATTATTATGATTATTATTATTATTATTATTATGTTTGTTGGAATTATTATTATAATCATTATTATCAATTTATTATTATTATTATTATTATTATTATGAGTAGGTTATTATTATTATTAACACATCAATTATTATTATTATTTTTATTATTATTATCATTATATTATTGTTATTATGTTTTTTACTCTAATGAAACCCTAATCCCGTCTCCCCCTCTTTGTTTCTTTTTTTTTTGATGTGTGTCGCACCTCCATGCTCACCTTCCTCTTGAAGCGCCGAGAGGACCTGCCCATTGCTTTCCCTTACCTCCTACTGCTCCGGCCTCCACAGAGTGGGGTCTCCCCCTCCTGCGGATCGCCTCCCTGCCCAGCACTCGACCTCACATCCTGCTGCTCCGGCCTCGGCCATGCGTGGTCTCCCCCTCTCGGCCTGACCTCACCTCCCTGTCCGGCTCTCCCTCCACACTCGCCTCTTCACGTCGGCCTGGGATCCGGCCTCCTAACTTCTATAGGTCGCGCTCCAGCCAACCCCCTCTGCTTGTCCAGCCGACGTGAGACCCCCTGCCCCCTCCTTTTTTCCCCTTTGTTGCGACCCACCGGCGGAAGCCACTCCCCTCCCTCTAGCAGCTTTTACCGGAGAACCCGACACCCATGTCCGGCGACCAGCAGCGAGAACCCGACACCCCTGTATGATGACCAACATCGACGAACCTGAATCCCTTGTGCAACACCTCAGTGTGCTCCAACGCGGCCACGAACTCCCTCACTGGGTTCACGAAGGGTGTATTGGGTCATGTCAGACCCCATTCCATCCACAACCACCGAAGACGAAGCGATTCAGATCACTTTGGATCGTCCACCATTATTTGAGGGGCGCATTTGGCCTCGCCGCATATATTGGTTCGCCGCTACCATCCAAAGTGAGTTTTAGAATCACACGCACGTTTATTTTTATTGTCGTTATTGTGTTTTGATTTTACTTCTATTTTATTTGTAGTATGTATATTTATTTTTGTGTGCAATCTTGTTTGCTGTGTTCTTATGATCACCGTCGCTTTCCGAGGTGATGCCTTTAATTCCCTGCATTGTTGTACACTTTATTTTTGGGTCGTGTTTGTATCTTTGGTTCCTTGGTTTTTTTTGGGAGGTGCATCGGTCTGTGTCGCTTTATTGTTTTGGTGTCGGAAGTTGTTGTATGGAGTCGAGATCATTTCCAAGTGCGTGCGCTTTTGTCGAAGTGCATGCACGTGAGTAGGGTGTAGTTTGAGTTTGAAATCTTGGCGTGACCATCGTTTGAGTTAGGTGTTTCTATCCCTACTCTCTTTACAAAGTTTTACATAGGCACTTGCATGGTTTCATTTAATTTATGAATGTTATTCACACCTTTATAAGTCTAATAGCTTATTCATTGCAGTGTTTCTTTGATGGGTAAATGTGTTAAAAACAGCTTTGAAATAGTTCCTTGGTTATGTGTAGGATTTTTCATGCATTTTCTCTCAATTTTAATCCAATTAATTCTTGAGTTTTTCTTAATTAAATCCTGATTATGTTTCGCACCTCCATTTTGTCTTGAGTGGCTATTTCTTGTAGAAACATTTTATGGAACTTGTTTTCCCTGCGTTGGTTAGTTTTATGGAACTTAATGTTTTTTTAAAAATGATTTTCGGTCTCTTTGAATTTGTATTTTTCTCGAATCCTTGGTTTATAAGAGGTTCTCATTTTCTAAATGATGTGGGTCTCTTTGTGTGGTACTTTAAATTGGTTGGAAAAGAAATCCATGCGTATATAACCATTTGGATTTTAGTGTATATATTTTGTTGAGTGCGTGGTGTAAGAAAACGCTTGGTTTGTTTTTTTTTTAAAATTGAATATAGTATCACTAAATACTTTTATTTCAATGCTTGAAATTGGATCTGATGGGCCCGTTTGTATTTTTAAAAACAAAAGTGGTGTTTAACGTTGTTTTGGAAGACCCCGTGCAATGTTTTCATAAAGGCATTTGAGTATGTAAAACTAGAGGCCCGATTTACATCTCCAAGTGTTTAACAAAGTGGTTTTGATAATTGAATGGTGTGACGGCCCGGTTGGCACTTTGTATGTTTGACATGTATTCTTATATATAAATATCTAGGGCGCTCCTATTTATGGTATCCCTTTGTGGGCGAACGCATAGAAAACGTCCATGTTAGGGGTAGGAAAGTGCGGTGAGATGAGTCATGCGTGTGAGGGTGTCACATAAATGACTTATTTTGAAGTTAAATTTCATTTATTTTCCTTTCATTCTTTGTTTTGGATGGTTTCCAAAGGTTTTATGGAGAAATAGATGAGTTTTAATGAATTGGACCAAACCGTGAGCCCAATTCCAGATTTAAAAATAAATTTTGTTTCCTTTATAACTTTTTAATTTTTTAATATTTTTCCCTCATTCTAATTCCTAAATGGTCTCCTCTGACCTATTAACACAAAAATATAAATTTGGATCCTTTATAAATCCATAATCATGGTGGATATGGGTTTTTATTTAAGATATTGGGCCTGCCCGAAGGCCCATTTCCTGCATTAAAAATAATTTTTAGTTTTTTTATATCTCCTTCACTATTTGTGTTTCTTTGGTGATTCCACCTCCCCCTAGACCCTAAGAAACCCAGACGTGCTCCCATTGCCTTACCCCCCTCCTTGGAGCTCTTTGAAATCATGAATTAGTGCTGATCTTCATAGGGTGTCTCAAATCGGCAAGAATTGAAGAGGTAAATTCATCCCTTCTTAACTCTCTCAATTATTACTCTTTTCCCTCAATTCAAGTTCCTAAATTACCTCATAAATCTTGTTAGAACAATCCATGAATTTTTGCTGTTTTCAATTTCAGAAACTATTGTTTTTGGTGTGATTAATTCATGATACTTCAAGTAGGTGAGTCTATTTCTTTCCTCTTTCAAATTGCTTAGGGTTTCTTCCCTAATTCTTGAATTATAAAAATTACAGAAGTTTGGGTTCGTGCCTAGGTTCTAAATTACTGTATTTTGGGTGAAATATTAAGGTTTTAGGTTTCTTTTAACTTCCTTGAGGTGCGGTGGTCGTGCGGTTGATGTTTCGCCCCAATATTTGAGGGTTTCGACACATTCGGTAGGTGATTCCGTGGGTAACCATTTAATGATGAGTTAGTTTGCTTGATTAAATAATTTTAAATGTTCCTTATGTTCTGTTAATTATGATAAAACCATTTTTGGTAGCAATAGTAAAGCATTTGTTTTTAATGTTACATTTTTGCTTGAAGTGTGCATTTTTCAAATGTATTTCATGTGTTATCTCTTGTGGTAGTTTTTTAAAATGTGGTGGTGATTTATTAGTTGTTGAAAGGGGCTAACAATTATGGTTGGGTAATGATATAGTTCCATGTGGGCCTAAAAAGGGGGTTTATTTGAATGGTTTTATTTTTATAACCTTGTAATACTCCTTGAAAGTGTTTTATGGATTTGTGTGTTCTCATGGGTATCTTTTGTGATATTATTCAAGGTGATTATATAAAATTTGAAATTGGATTATTACATGTTGATTGGGATGACAATTCTATTTTGGTAGGGTCTTGGTGTGCTTTTGGCTTAAAAAGAGGCTTTTGAAATGGATTTTATGTGCAAAGTTTGGGTATACACTTTATAATTGTTTTATGAAAGTTTTGAATGGTTTATTGGGTTGTGTAATAGGTGAAACTATATCAGCAAACTATTTTGGTAGGAGTATATTTTTAAAATTTACATTTCATTTGTGAAAAGTCCTTTATGTGATATGTATCATCTTGGAAATATTTTATTAAATTGTTTGAAGGAGATATTGAGGAGTGAAAGTGATGCGAAAGTGATGTGGAGGGTTTTGTGTGAGTGTGATGTGAAAAATTGAATTTTTAATTATGAAAGAAGTGTTATTTTCCATGTGTGTGGGATGTTATATGAGTTTAAATATCTTATAATTGTTTTATAAAATTGTTTAATGGTTTTGTGGAAGTGTTGAAGAAATGTGAAATGTGTTGTGGGCTATTTTGGTGTGATTCAGATTTCAAAATCATTTTGAATGAAAAATGGATTTTTTGTGACTTGTGTGGTATACATATGGGATTTTTGGTGAATTTGTGATGTGGAAATGATATTTTCATGTTCAATGTATATTTCCTGACTTGTTGAACTTGTTTTAGCACAAGGGGAAAACCTGGGTATCTAGGTGGGTGGACGTGTACTAGTATGCTAGTGAATTCGTGGGGTTTGGCCTCAGTTTCACTTAGCAAGATTGACGCTTACAACTCTAACTAAACTATGATGATGATGATTGGGGACCACTAGGTTATGGGTATGTTCCCTACTAGTGTCTCGTGCACGAGAATGGATATTTGTGATGGTTA
Source organism: Viscum album (assembly GCA_963277665.1). Classification (NCBI taxonomy): domain Eukaryota; kingdom Viridiplantae; phylum Streptophyta; class Magnoliopsida; order Santalales; family Viscaceae; genus Viscum; species Viscum album. The sequence goes on along the minus strand of OY728129.1, from coordinate 604,622,473 downwards.
CTCTCACCGAGATACGAGGTACCTGGGACCCACAACTAGCTAGTGCCTAGGGGTTATTTCCTATTTCTTGTGCTCATTATTTAGTTTGTACTTACCATCGGAATATGGTATAGTTGTCTGGAAAATTCACTAGTGATTGAAATTATTTTTAAAAGTGTTGATTCTTAATGATATCCCACTTTAAAATTGTTTTGATTCAAAGTTGCATCTTTTAGAAATTGTAACTAGCTTTTCATGTTTTTGAAAACATGCATGCTTTTCGTCTTTAAATGTTTATCACATGGAATCTCTTAGTGGTGGTATCATACTAGGCATTGGATAACACCCTACTTACACCCTTGGGTGTAAGTAGACTTGGTTATTTTTGTTTTTGCAGGTTGGGTACATTTTTTTGTTCCAGTGGTTTGAGTTTCTAGCAGGTCCTTTTTGGTGAAGTCTTGTGGAGGTGGCTTGAGGGCGGTGCCCCTTGCCATGAGGGTTCTTGGGGTGTCCTTATTTGGTTTTGTACCTTTGATATAGACCTTTTGAGTTGTTTTAATCTATGTAATTCAGTTCTGAATTTTTGTAAAAGATTGTTTGGTTTGAAAAATCCAGATTTGTTTCCTTGGATTCTTTTGTTGTTTTATGTTTATAAACTCAGGTAAATCGTTCCCAATTTTCATTTTATGATACCCGGGCACTTGTTCCAGCCTGTGGGGATCGGGAACGCCCTTCGGGACTTGTCACGGGCTAGGTTTGGTGCCATTTTTGCTGGCGATCGATTCGGTTCGTGACAAAATGGTATCAGAGGAGGTTCAGGTTAACTCTTTGGGTCATGTTATTTGGGGAAGAGTTAGGATAGTATGGAGTTAGGATTGTTGGGACATGGAATTATAGTTATGGGTAGTGTTCCTGATCACCACACCTCATAATGGGATTCAAGTTTCCAAGAGAAGTCGGGTTTTATCTAAGTCCTTCGGTTTTCTTGGTTCGATGATGATTAAGGGAAATGAAAAGAGAGTTGGGTTAATGATTTTCAAATAAATAGGGAATGGTTTGGTTTATGAAATGGAGGAACTGAATTTTCATAATTGTTTTGAAATGTAAAATGGTGCCCTTACACCTCTTTGAAAGCAAAAACTATATTGAATTTGGTTTTGAAAAGTGTTTCCAATAGAGTTTTCTAAACAATTAGAGTGTGTTTTAATGGGATGAGATGTTTTGAAATTGATGTGAATATCTTGAAAGTGAGTTATTTTCTAAATGGTTGTGACTTTCTGAAAATTTTTCTAAGATGTGAGTTGGGATTTTGATCTCGTGGTTAGCGGTTATGAGAAAAAAGGATGTGTTGGTTGACCGTTTTGGTTTTGAAAAGTGGAAAGAATTTTTGTTTTAACCTTTGGTATTTCCATTAGCGACCACATGCATGGGGTTATATGGGATGATGGATGGTTGATGGCACGACTGGATGAGTTCCGAGACGGATATGAGGAGGGTGTCTGGTGTGGCACAAAAACATGCATGTGTGAGGCGCATGGGGTACCATTGGTGGATACACTTACTGCTAAACTGTTTGTTCTCAAAGAATTACTTTTAAAGAAAAACATGATGTATTGATGAATATTTTTGTATGGTTTGTATTATGGGATTTTGAAAATGTTGTTGTTGTGGGATGTTTTGATTCCAAGAACCCCTTCTGTTTGAACTGTGTTTTGGGTTTGTGTTTGGTCGATAAGCTGTGTTGTAGGGACAGTTAGTGGTCTCTTTTGAAAAATGTTTTGGGATTCCTTTACGGTGGTTCCCTTCATGTGTTTGGAGCTGGTTTATGGCTTGTTTTGACCAATGGACCAGATTGGTTGGGTCCTTGGGTTCTCTCATTAGATAAGGTACGCCCCCATTAAAGGTTAATTCATAACTGAAGCGCAACCCAGATTGTTTCTCCATTGGAAAATCCTCCAGTTGATCAATATAAGGAATCTATTTCTTGATATTTTTAGATTGAGTATACACCCTTTCCTTTATTGGTTTTGTGTATCCTCTTGTAATGGGAGATTGATTATGGATGGTTGAAAGTGACCTTATCCTCTTAAGTTTCCTAATTTTTCAAAGGTGGAAGTGTTCTGGGGTTTTTAGCATGGATGAGTATTTGGATAGTGTCTAAGAGGAACTCTCGGTCCTTCATAGTCTCTTCGAAGAAGGAGTTCATGTTAAACTACTAGTGTGGGAAATCTGGTCATGAGAGGATATTATGGACACTTTCTAGAATTTTGTGTTGTTTGGGGATGTTGTACAAGTTCCCTCTCTATTCATTGTTTATATCAGTCACAATGGTCATGTTCGGTGATTCCTTGTGATGTCATGTGCTCGATTGACTGTAAAGGTGAAAGTTGGGAAATCATCCGAGAGTCTCTATTATGTTGGGAGAATGTCTCCCTTGAAAAAAAACATAAAAAAATATTCCATTTTAGAGTAAGGTGAGTATAAGTGTTCTTTACTTCTATTATTTCTCACTCGAACAAACAAGGTGTGATGTGTGTACATCTTCTAATCCCTTGTTTCAGTGAAATATTGAGTTAGGGTAAAGTGAGTTTGGAATGTGTTATGTCTTGGAAAAACGTATTGGGGATTGCGGTGTAGTTGTTTTTTGCAATGAAAGAAGAATTCTCATTCAGGTGGTTTCCAAAGCCTAACTGCGAGGCCGAAGATGCTTCAATATTTTGAGCTCCAGCCATAGGTCCCGGAGAGAAGCTGGCGCGTAGTCAGGGGAAACCCTAGTGTCATTTAAACCCTTGTGCAAAGTCCTATCCTCAATATGAAAGATAAGAAGAGTTTAAACCTATGGTGTCATCATATTTCATCTACTGTTCATGTTCGGTGGAAATAGGTGGGGGGCCTTGTACCCATGTCATCGCCCAATGTTATTCCCTCCCCCTTTGGTTTCCATTGAGTCTTTAGAAAAGGTATGAAGTTTGGCTAGACAGGTTGACCACACAGTTTGCACTTGGTTAGTAGTGACCATGCCCACCCCAAAAAAACTATGTAGATAGAAGAATATCCACTGTTAGTTCATGGTTTCCCAAACCGTGCAGACTAACCATGTGGTCGTCCCAACACTTTATATTTTGGGGTCCTTCTGTACCGGCCCATGCTGGTCGATTAAGATTGTTTGTTCTTATGGTGGGGAGCCTATTTTTTCCCCGTACCAATAACTTAGACTTATCCATGGTCAAGGATTGGTGGTATGTAGTCTCATTCGGATCTATAAAGCTACCTAAATCTTCCTTGGGTAACCATTGAGATTGGAGAGTGCCCAATGGTTTAGTTATAGCAAGGTATGTGTAACCTTGTTCGATGTTGTTGTTCGTTTGAGTGAATTTCTTGTGTCTTGTTCGGATAATGTTTGAGGAGTTTTCCTTTTGGATAAAGCTTGAATGTGATTGATTGTTTCAGGAAAGTGGTGTATGATTTTGTTGTGAAGTATTCCTTCCTTAATTGATCAATTTAGGTGTTTTGTCCTTTGGGGGCGAAACCTATAAAGGGAGTACATCTTGGTTTATCAGTTCGGTTTGGCTTTCGTATTCGGCCTTTATGTAGCTTTCCGGGACGAAAAGTTTTAATGTTGGGGAGAATTGTCACATAAATGACTTATTTTGAAGTTAAATTTCATTTATTTTCCTTTCATTCTTTGTTTTAGAAGGTTTACAAAGGTTTTATGAAGAAATAGATGAGTTTTAATGAATTGGACCAAACTGTGAGCGCAATTCCAGATTTAAAAATAAATTTTGTTTCCTTTATAACTTTTTAATTTTTTAATAATTTTCCCTCATTATAATTCCTAAATGGTCTCCTCTGATCTATTAACACCAAAATATAAATTTGGAGTCTTTATAAATCCATAATCATGGTGGATATGGGTTTTTATTTAAGATATTGGGCCTGCCCGAAGGCCCATTTACTACATTAAAAATAATTTTTAGTTTTTTTATATCTCCTTCACTATTTGCGTTTTTTCGGTGATTCCACCTCCCCCTAGACCCTAAGAAACCCAGGCACGCTCCCATTGCCTTCCCCTCCTCCTTGGAGCTCTTTGACATCGTGAATTAGGGCTGATATTCATAGGGTGTCTCAAATCGTCCAGAATTGAAGAGGTAAATTCATCCCTTCTTAACTCTCTCAATTATTACTCTTTTCCCTCCATTCCAGTTCCTAAATTACCTCCTAAATCTTTTTCGAACAATCCATGAATTTTGGCTATTTTCAATTTTATAAACTATTGTTTTTGGAGTGATTAATTCAGGATACTTCAAGTAGGTGAGTCTATTTCTTTCCTCTTTCAAATTGCTTACGGTTTCTTCCCTAATTCTTGAATTATAAAAATTCCAGAAGTTAGGTTTCGTTCCTAGGTTCTAAATTACTGTATTTGGGGTGAAATATTGAGGTTTTAGGTTTCTTTTAACTTCCTTGAGGTGCGGCGGTCATGCGGTTGATGTTTCGCCCCAATATTTGAGGGTTTCGACACATTCGGTAGGTGATTCCATGGGTAACCATTTAATGATGAGTTAGTTTGCTTGATTAAATAATTTTACATGTTACTTATGTGCTTTGTATTATGAGAAAACCATTTTTGGTAGCAATAGTAAAGCATTTGTTTTTAAAGTTACATTTTTTGCTTGAAGTGTGTATTTTTCAAATGTATTTCATGTGTTATCTCTTGTGGTAGTTTTGTAAAATGTGGAAGTGATTTATTATTTATTGAAAGGGGCTTCCAATTATGGTTGGGTAATGATATAGTTCCATGTGGGCCTAAAAAGGGGGTGTATTTGAATGGTTTTATTTTTATAACCTTGTTATACTCCTTGAAAGTGTTTTATGGATTTGTGTGTTCTCATGGGTATCTTTTGTGATATTTTTCAAAGTGATTATATAACATTTGAAAGTGGATTATTACTTGTTGATTGGGCTGCCAATTCTGTTTTGGTAGGGTCTTGGTGTGCTTTTGGCTTAAAAAGAGGTTTTTGAAATGGATTTTATGTGCAAAGTTTGGGTATACTCTTTATAATTGTTTTATGAAAGTTTTGAATGGTTTATTGGGTTGTGTAATAGGTGAAACTATATCAGAAAACTGTTTTGGTAGGAGTATATTTTTAAAAGTTCCATTTAATTTGTGAAAAGGCTGTTATGTGATATGTATCATCTTGGAAATATTTTATTAAATTGTTTGAAGGAGATATTGAGGAGTGAAAGTGATGTGAAAGTGATGTGGAGGGTTTTGTGTGAGTGTGATGTGAAAAATTGAATTTTTGATTATGAAAGAAGTGTTATTTTCCATGTGTGTGGGCTGTTATATGAGTTTAAATATCTTATAATTGTTTTATAAAATTTTTTAATGGTTTTGTGGAAGTGTTGAAGAAATGTGAAATGTGTTGTGGGCTATTTTGGTGTGATTCGGATTTCAAAATCATTTTGAATGAAAAATGGATTTATGTGACTTGTGTGGTATACATATGGGCTGTTTAGTGAATTTGTTATGTGAAAATGATATTTTCATGTTCAATGTATATTTCTTGACTTATTTAACTTGTTTGAGCACAAGGGGAAAACCTGGGTATCTAGGTGGGTGGACGTGTACTAGTATGCTAGTGAATCCGTGGGGTTTGGCCTCAGTTTCACTTAGCAATATTGATGCTTACAACTCTAACTAAACTATTATGATGATGATTGGGGACTACTAGGTTATGGGTATGTTCCCTACTAGTGTCTCGTGCACGAGAATGGATATTTGTGATGGTTACTCTCACCGAGATACGAGGTACCTGGGACCCACAGCTAGCCAGTGCCTAGGGGTTATTTCCTATTTCTTATGCTCATTAATTACTTTGTACTTACCGTCGGCATATGGTATAGTTGGATGGAAAATTCACTAGTGATTGACATTATTTTTAAAAGTGTTGATTCTTAATGATATCCCACTTGAAAATTGTTTTGATTCAAAGTTGCATCTTTTAGAAATTGTAACTAGCTTTTCATGTTTTTGAAAACATGCATGATTTTCGTCTTTAAATGTTTATCACATGGAATCTCTTAGTGGTGGTATCCTACTGGGAATTGGCTCACACCCTACTTACACCCTTGGGTGTAAGTAGACTTGGTTATTTTTTGTTGTCACAGGTTGGGTACAATTTTTTGTTCCAGTGGTTCGGGTTTCTAGCAGGTCCTTGCTGGTGAAGTCTTATATAGGTGGCTTGAGGGCAGTGCCCCTTGCCATGAGGGTTCTTGGGATGTCCTTATTTGGGTTTGTACCTTTGTTATAGACCTTTTGAGTTGTTTTAAGCTATGTAATTCAGTTCTGAATTTTTGTAAAAGATTGTTTGGTTTGAAAAATCCAGATTTGTTTCATTGGATTCTTTTGTTGTTTTATGTTTATAAACTCGGGTAAATCATTCCCAATTTTCATTTTATGATACCCAGGCACTTGTGCCATCCCATGAGGATCGGGAACGCCCTTCGGGACTTGTCACGGGCTGGGTTTGGTGCCATTTTTGGTGGCGATCGATTCGGTTCGTGACAGAGGGCCTTCCTACTTACACAATATTATTGTAACCACCATGGGTTCCTTAGTGTTCTTTAGATGATCGAGTGATGGTTGCTTACCAACCCCGATTAGATGGGTTGGTACCCCCCTGTATTTGTTGTTAGGACAGGTGGGATTTGCCACTAGATTGGTCAGTTAGAGAGGCCAGTTGCTAATAGACTTAGGAGCTTCACTATATACCGGTAGGTGGTTCTGAAACCGAGTACATCCATGAGTCTTCTAGGGATGTTTAGGATCACCCATGGTTATGGGATTATTTAAATTGCTGGTTTAATTTTCATTGCACTGGTTTATTTTCAGTTGCACTTTTACTTGTTTACTCTAGCCCAGCTTTGGTATTATCTGATTTGGATTTCATTTAAAAAATGACAAATTATTTTGGAAATGGTGTGTAGTGTGTGTTAGGTTTTTAAATGAGAACAAAATGTTGCATATTTTAAAATGTGAAATCCCTAATTTTATATCTTTATTTCAAACTTGTTTGACTGGACTGTTTTGGAAGAGAGATTTGTTGGATTCAGTGGTTTATTTATGGTATCCCTACTGAGCATCTCGGTGCTCACGCCTACTATATCATTCCAGTTGTGGGTTTAGTTTCTCGTACAGGATCCTAGTTCAGCTTCTCAATGTTGGAGAAACGTGGTCTAGAGTTGGGTGGTGTCCTAGGAGGTCGCAAGGAGGTGTGTTTGGTTTTATTCTCTTCCCGCTGCCAGTTTTTTATCGTTACTATCAGTTTTTTATCCTTTTATCTTTTTCTTATGGGCCAAATCATTCCCAACAGTTTAATTTTGATGCCCGTCACTGGTTGCCATCCCAGGGGGATCAGGAACGCCCCTCGAGACTTGTTGCGGACTGGCTCGGGTGACCGGTTCAGGGTCGACCTGGGTAGGTTCATGACAGAAAGGGTTATTTATCTAAAAAAAACATTTTAATTCCATTTTTAGTGTATTTATCTTAATAATGGAAATAAACAGTGTATTTTTCATACGGTTTACTAGGGATAAATTTTATTAATATTATCCATATTATTTATTTAAATTATTTATGATCATTTTTATTGAGTATTTATAATTATGTTACTACTCACCATACTACTCTTTATTATTTTTGATTGTTATCATTTTTTGGGTAAGTATTAAAATATTTTATGATGGTTTTTCAATAATAATGCTCATGTTTATTATGTTTGACCACATTAATATGGGAAATTCATTGAACTTGGTAATTTATGGGTGGATCTAGATATAGATATTCGCTCTATGGATCAAAAATTATCATGAGACAAATATTTTGTATAATTTTAATCAGATTCTACGCATTGATTTAAATTGTCTTGTGATATATCTTGATAGTATGTTTAATGGGACTGAAATTATTCCTTCCTTATTTATGATACAAGTTATTTATTTCAATTTCATTACTTAGTTAGTTATAATATCCATAGATATGTTTCGAGCTTATGTGATTGTTTATATGGGTTTATTTTATCATCATTTTTTATTCCATACTATGACCAGTTAAAATGATAAAATAGAATGTTTTTTGGATTTTTACTTTTCCATATATATATAATTATTATTTACTCATGATAGCTTCAATTGTACTATATCACCATCTAGTTATTTTGGCTCACACCTTTATTATTTTTTATTCTCTACAGGATACAAACAAATATTTTCTTTTTGATATATAGGGATAGGTTATAAGGAATAATTAAATTCTTAGTGAAAATATTTTTTTTAATTTATTGTTTAAAATTAATATATGATTTTCGTATAAGTATCTATTTTACCACGACTACTAAATAGTTCGATCCTTAGGGATGCGATTCCTTGATTCTTATAGAAATATAATAATGTATACAATTTCTCTGGGATACTGTAGTTATGGATGTTATAGTTGTTATTAGAGGAGGTTTTGTAAAATTCTTGGGATCTATATTAAAAAAAACATAGCTTCAAGAATATAATCTTGTGATATAAATTGAGGATATGTATAGAAGAACATCTAAATTCTTTTTTAAGGTATTTATTATGTTTTATTCCTATAAATACAACTTTTTATGGATAATATAAGTGTACATAGATCTCGTACCAACCTAAATATGTGTAATTACTTTGAAAAATATGCATTAGTCTTAACTCAAGAATGACCTAGTACATGAAAACATGTCTTACTATTCACCATGTTTGTCACTCCCATGGTATATTTTTATGATGAATCTCATTTTGTATATAAAACATTATAATGGATTTCAAAATATTTTTATTACATGGAAATATTCCCCATGAAACCATGATTATGATTATCAAAATATATATGTATAATTTTTCAATTTATGTTTATTCATTCACTATTATTGGGATTATTCATTTTTTATCATAAGGTTATAAGGTAATATATTTTATTCCATTTTTTATAAATTGATCATTATGAATGACTTGAAAATATAATCAATACAATTACCACATATTGCTAATTCTCTTATAGACGTGATAATGACGCTGGATATGGAGCTCTAGCTAGAACTGAAGAATTTATAACCATATGGGGGTGGCTGAATTATTTTATGATTTATAATATTCCTATTTAGATTATCTTTCAAATCCAGCATATAGTGTAATAATGATAGACCAATTTCAGAATCGATGACCTCCATCATTCCATGGGTCTACAAATCCATTTGTAGCTGACTAATGTATAGGTTCCTTAGAGATGGTATATCACTCTTTGGGTTTTAATGAATTGATGAAGGTCACATATAATATTATATTTATGTGGGATATAAAAATTTATCGTTTTCATTGATTAAAAAATCTAATTATTAATAAAAAATAATAAACGTGGAATTGATGGATTTTATGTTACCACTCATGGAAATGTATTTTCCTTGAGGGTAATGACTGGATATAGAGAGATTGTTTCTAATTATAAGAAAAACTGATGATGAAAATGTATAAATATATGAAACATACTTAACATTGTTATCAAGGAATTATATAGACTATATACAAAATTGAAATAATAATATTTACCATTTCATTGGTGGGTTAATGAAAATACTTCAATGGGAATTAGTACACTAATCATTCCCATCATAAGTGGACATGTTATCATATTTTATAAAGATAAACAAATAATTCATAAAATATAATTTATTTTATGAAATGAATAATTGGAATAGGATGGTTGAGAAAACATGTATTAGGTGAATAATTCGAAGAATAATTTTACACCTAGTAATAATTTTGTAATCAAACACCTTGGAACATGATTAATGGGAATTGGATTTTTCTACAAGTTTAATGTGAAAGGCCACTATGCTTTTGATTTAAAGGGAATTCCATAATATTACAATGACCAATTCTTTATCAATATTGATATGGGTCAATATATAAATTAATGTTACATGAATCCACGTAATGTGCCCTAGAAGAAGGTAAGGGATCAAGGAAAATGTATGCTCTTAATGCATCCAGAGTGGAATGATTAATGTAACTAAATTTAGATTCAAACTATATGTTCTATGAGTATTTATTTCATTGATATTCCAGTTAAAAAAATCATTAAATATATATGTATTATAATTCATTACCTTTTCATTGTGAATTTGAATGCATATAATGAATAGTTCATGTAACCATGAAAATTGATAATGTGGATAGTTGACCTTTTTAGAAAAAAACTAATTAATTATAAACCTTAATATGTGGCCAATATTGATATATTAATGATACATATATGTTTAAGGGAATGTTTTAATAACCATGAAATTGGTTAGTGATTTATTAAATCTTTTTTGGAGTATACTACATGTTTGGATTAATGGAATATATTCTAAAACCTATGATATAAATTTTGGGGGAATCAATGTTTTTATTATAGTTTTTTGTTGATGAATCTATTCACATATTTTGAATGTGAAATTAATCATCATTATATTTTCTATGGATTATAATGTTTATTTAATGACCTAACTTATAAAATTATTGAATTTGAATATCCCAAGATACATTATAACATGCCTTAAGGTAAATTATTTAAAGATTTTATTAATTTGAACATTTAAGGTTATTTAATTACATTTTCTAAACATTTTGGTGTGGGAATATATCTATAGAGAGGTGGCATGAATTTTCATTATTTTATTTAGAAAATTATTAATTCAATGTAAATGGTTGTACATCAGTCATAAAAATTAAATTCAACAATCCATTCTTATAGTAAGAGATGAATTAGGAATGGATCAATTCACAACCATATGATGAATATTCTATGTACATTTTTTAGTGTTATCTACCATTATGTTAACACAATTCTAAAAATATATGAAAATGATCATGAGACCAAAGTTTTGTATTCATACCTTCATTTATGTTGAAAAAATACTTTTCAACTCATAAAAAATTTACGATTTTTTTTGTAATCAACATCTCATGACCATCGTCACAACATGACCCATAATGGGGGATGATAAACAACTACCCCAAGCCCACCCCCATCGACCAGGGTTGGAAACAATCACTGAATGCACAACTAATCTAGGGGACTCCTTTATGTTATATAACTATATACACACACCCAAAAAAACCTTGATGAAATAGTGCAGACAAATAAAAAGAACATAAAAATAAAAATTTATGCTCACATATATCTCATCCAGATTATAAAATATGTAATGAATTAATTGGGAAAAATAAAAACCAACAAAATGAAAATTGTAAAAGAATCCGACCTACTCAGAAGGAGGGGATCATGGTCAAATGTAACTTACTGAAATCTCCTCAGTCTAGATCTAATAAAATCCTCAGTCAGTCAACCTCACTATGCTCTATCTACCCCAGGTCCTCTGTAGACTCTGTTGAAAGGCACATAGTCTTCACAAGATAATAAAAAATGTTACAGAAAATCCAGTGCATGTGTGAGTATTAGAATAAATAGTATTAACCCAAAAAACAGAAAAGAAAAGGGAGTTATTGAAATTAGGCATCCATATCGAACATTCCATATGGAACCCAAATAATAGATAATCTTTATATCGATTAATTTTTTTCTATAGATTAATATTCATCTAACACAATGAAATCCAAATGAAAGAGCATAAACACCCTCATCCCACAACACAACCCAGGTAGAATTAACCTCATCCAAACATAAGGGGGGATCAACATAGTTATTATTTTAACTATACAATGAGACATTTCCACCCCTAGTATAAGAGAAACCTCATCCAACCACAAAAATATGAACATTTATACCATATGACATACCTCTCACGTATTTCCCTCCCATTGAAATAGAGTAAAAAAAGTAAGGTGTGGGTATGAAACTCATAAGTATACTTATTAGTTAAGGGGTGTTAACCCATAATATAACAACAAGGTAGGATCTCCCAAATATCACCTAGATATACTCATCTAAGACTCCAAGTCTTATGATTTTTCAACCTCATAACCAGTGGTATGATTCTATATGAGGATCTAAATGTAACACAAAAATATAAGAATAAAATCCTTTATCTTATTATTCTAGAAGGAAACCATCTAATAGATACATTTCATCATGAAAAACTCTACAATTTATAATCATACATCTGAGATAAATTGTTCCATTGGAAATAACCTACTATGTCCGATAATAGTGCCCAGCACCAAAACACTCATATTCGCTAGCCTACACCATATAAAGTGATGAGGAAATAATGTTTTAAGTCCCACCCTTCACCACTAACCTCGTGTTTTGGGAGCATTGGTCAAAACTATTCACCACATTCAACTTCTCTTAGGAGAAGGAACAAAGTGACTCACACCTTGATACTACCTAGTAGTGGAGGGAGTAATTCTCAAAACTTACCTATGAAACCATTGTCACTCTTGAATAGAGGGGACCAAACCTCTATCTATCAAGGGATCACTAACTGAAAACTAGGTATCCTGTATAACAAGTGGAGGGCCCCTCTCCTACAAACTACACTCAAAAGAAGAGGTAGATCCAATTCTAATAGAGGACCTTCTCCCAACTGTAACTCAAAGACAGGGGAGCAATACTTCATAGGTAAAGACTCGCACCCTCGAACGATAGGTGAAAAACACTAAGATAAAAGAGGACCCAACCCCCTAACATTGTGTGGGAGCAAAACATTATAGATAAATGACGTTCACCCTAATCTGATAGAGGAGTACTACTTTGTGGGAAGAGGACCTACACCCAGTTATGATAGAGGAGTAATGAATTTTCCTACTCATTTTTTTGGGGATACACACCCTAGTACGACATGGGATTACCGACCCTAGGCTATAGAACCATTTCCCTGGTATGACTTGGGAGTACCAAATCTATTGGAATAACATGTATGAAGGACCCACACTAAAAAATGATATGGGAGTTATGACTCCAAGGATTGAGGACCATCTACAAAAGATGATTGAGGAGTAATCGATCACTTTATATATCACATATGGAGGACTCATGTCCTGGAACAATATGTGAGTACCATTCACACTAATAGTGGTCCCAAAACCTTGTCTGACATGGGACTTCCAACTCTATCTAATTAACAAGTATATAGGGTATGTTCCCTATCATGAAAGAGGAGCAAAATCCCACATTATAAATAATATGGGGAACTCATTAACTAATCCCATGGGGGAGTACCAACACATTGAAAAGTCCATCATCAATTCCCAAAATCACATGTGTCTTCCCTGAACACTAATGTCTAAGGAACTCAATCAACAACTTTTGATGTTTTATGTTTTGGAGGGGAACTAACTCCCCCCAAAACAGTTTTCATTCAATTAACAAGGATGTGTATTGGTGGGGAAATCATTACTCTTCCTTGTGTGTAAAAGGCTATGATAAAACACATCTCATCACTAGGCCACATATTTAAGGGGATAAAAATTCTATATAAAGTAACTAATGAAAAATGAACATGTGGCCATGATGTGGGGACTCCCATCTCTAAAAATATATAGTGGTATGTGAAACTATCTCTTGGATACCATTGGGGCGTACTAGTCCTACCACCTCTCTTCAAAAACCAGACCGATATGTTCCACTGGTCAAGAGACACTAAGAGGATCATCACACTTATCATACACCATATACTAACAACAATGTGGGCAGAGGAACCATCGCACTGTTCCAACAGGGTAGAACAACCATGATGGTATAAATCATCTTGGTCACCCACATCCTAATGTCGATGGGTAGGGCACCAACCCCGAGGTCAACCCAGGGATTCAGTCAGAACACTGCCCTAGTTTTTCACCATTACACAAGATTCACGATCAAAAGAATTCCACCTCATAACTCACAGGCCGAAATGGATGCCAAAATTTCATTTAACATGAAAATACATTGAGGATGGGCTACATGAAATCTAGAATCTGAGTCCCATAGATAGAGGTACGAAAGGAAGACGTCATCTAGATATTCTAATAAGAGTACACCATGTGAACTGGGGTCCACAAGGTGTGTGAACCAACCCTAGAACCTAGTATAGTATTTGGTCTAAAAGAATTTTCATCCCATGTTGGGTTACATGGAATGTATAGGGAGTACACATTGTAAACTACTTCACCCAGCCCCTAACCAGGTAGTTTTAGTTGTGCCTGTTTACCAGACCCCGTTTCCATGTACTTAGTATTTGTAGTTGTACACACCAATGTGTTTTGACATGTAATCTCAATCCATGTCCCATAGAAACATGGGTTGGGGTCACTACAGGGTGTGTAACCATGTTGTATGGTGTGTAGTACCCAAAATTTATCTTCCTGGATAGGAATAGACACACAATGTGTCTCACTAGACTACAAATCATGTAGTTGGTAATTCCAATCAAGAATCACCAGAAAAAAAGTACAATTCCTCCTAGTGAAAACCAAAACCCAAAGATCTGCGATGCATGGATTAAATGAAATTTAATTGGGTATCTAAATCCTTTTAACAAAGAAAATTATATGGGGATGAAGACCAAAATTCAAATATCATACCCTGAGGGAGAAATTTTGAAGCTTCGATTGATGAATGATGCCGAGATCATGTTTTTTCTCAGTCTCCGGATGATCGTCATTAGAAAACAAGATTGAAAACACCTTACTTCATCAATTTGGATTCATATACATTAGAGAAAAAGGGAGAAGAGAATAGGATGGGGATACCATTTGTATCTCGTGCATATAAATGAGGGGAGGTGGAGAGGTATTCAGCTCAGGATAAATTAATAATTATATTATCATTTAATTAATTAATCCACCACTTAACAACCCATTATTTCGCCTCCAACCAAAAATATTAGCATAGAAAACAACAGGTTGCTCCATGGGAAAATTGAAAATCTTATCTCAATTGTTGTCTCATAAATCCAATCTAAGAATCCTCTAGAAGGTTATTCACATTTTATGAAAAACTGTGTGAACATGAAAAAATATATTTTATATTTTTAAATTCACAAAGTCATTGCCCTATGGGATTGGATTCCCTGGTATACGTAGCATTTGGATTCATAAATATTCTTAAAAATATTCTAATATCATACAAGTCAATACCCAGGTCTTTATATGACTACTCCAATCAAATAAATTCTTCCCCAAAAAGATAAATTCTAGGCATAGGGTAAATAAACTGAGATATATAGAGAAACTCACACATCAGTGAGCTCACCTAGGGTTCTCATATTGCCTCCAAGAATGAACATTGGGGAAACAAAAAGGAAACATCACACTTATTTCCAGCTCGTACTAGATCTACATTGTGGAAAAAATTGGTACATGTCTCCTCATTTAGGGTGGGTGGAAAAGAACCAAACATTGAGGTCCATCTGTAGTCATAGGGCCTTGAGGTAAACCACCATGTTTACCTATCGCTGATAAAAATTAACCCCACAGTTCACACCTACCTCTAGACAGACTGTAAATCTACCTCCTCAATAATCATTCATTAAATGATAACATTAGTTATGTGATGGTAATAACTAAAAATATTGGAGAGTAAACTCCTCCAACAAAGAGAAGATATACATATAATTTATGTGGAATTTCGCACACATATTTTCCCTTCATATATATAGTGTAACCCAAAACAGAAACACTAACACACCCACTAGTGGCATCCAACCTGAGTATGGATGGTAGTAAAATAATCCAAAATATAGAAACATCATAGGGTCTAACACTACTACTATGGAACATTTCAATGAGAGGTTCACCCTTCACCAAGGCCTCCATGAAAAAGGATCAAGCCAAAATAACTAATAGAATGGCTAGGACCAACTCATACACTAATCATTCAACATCACCCAAAAAAAAGTATATGGAACTCATCAGCCACACCTTGATACTATCAGTTTTGGCCAACATTGAATTTCCAATTAAATTTTAATAGCATCAAATGAAATTCATCTCAAAGGGGGATGGACCTCATTTCCTCATATATTCAGAGATACGTTGAAGAACACCAACATAGGGATACAATATCACCCAACATCACTCTGATTAAACCACGATGAATGATCAGAATGAGAACGAGTACCACACTATAGTGTTTATAAATTTATACTTCAAAATGTAGATAAGATACAAATCTTGCCTATATTCATCTACATTTATTCTAGGAAAATGGTCTCTATGGCCTACAGTTATCCTCCCATGTATCATCTACCTCCCTATGGTTACATTGGACTACCTAGGGGTGGTGGTGGAAACACCTCAAAACACCCTCCACGTCATGGTGATATCCCAACTCCATATCAATTTCATCCATCTTGCGGAACTCCCTTCTCCAAGTGTATTATCAATCAAGGAGGCCCATCGACTGGATACCTCCCCGCAATGTAGTGGGTCAGACAATCTCTATTAATATTTCTACATCCATCGCAAGAATAACACCACCTCTCCTACAAGTGACCATTTCCCTGACATTTATTCTGAGCTATAAGCCCACGTTCGTAAGTCTATGTGTGGTTATGATTCCTTAACTTCTATCATATCACCTAAAAAATACCGATTACTATAGATGCCCCACCCTCATGAGCACAACCATGGGTAACGTCTATCTCGACCTCCACCAAGAATATCTTTATGACCAGATCTCTCTTTAGTATCCTTGAATAAGTTTGAAGGAACAATGATTCCAAACCATCATTTGACGTATTTGGAAAGGAACTTCTCAATGTTTCATGCTCTGAATAATGGGTCTCAAACCTTGTTATGGAGTAATAGGATGGGTCTATGAAGATTTCTGAGTACTCCTCCAATGTCATTCTACCATGACAATGTAATATAATCACATGAATAAAACTTATCTCTACACGGATTTATAGATCTCTTCCTAGATAAGAAACTCAAATTCTAACCATGTGATAACTAAATAGTCATGGGACTCTATCATTAAAATACACCATCGCTTGGTCGAAAAATTCAAAAGGATTTACACTAGGTCCAACATAGGATTGGTATGTGTCCTCACTAGGTAGAATTCTCAAATGATGCACTTGATCAAGTCATCAACTAAATGGGGACTAGATCACCCCAGAACCACAGAGTTCACTGCCTCTAGAATTCATGATGTGCACATAACCTGTGATCATCCTCGACCAGAAAATATGGCACAACCAGATACTTAACGGGTGGTAGATCAACCAACAGACCACCCAAATGTAATTACTCAGAACTACTTCCTTCAACTGATTCCTCATCATGGGGTGGATTGTTATCAAAATCATATCATCGAATGTTGTTTAGTTGTCCTAAAGGGGGAATCCTAAAATATAATTCAAGATGCTTCACGTTCATAGAGTGTATATGGGGAGATAACTCAAGAAGGAAATGTAAAAAACAAAATCCAGCCCTATCTGATGAATGTACCATTATTTCCCCATGAACAATGGCCAAATGTACTAATTCGAAAAGAATTTTTTCATAGTCCTAGTGAATGAATACATTAGTTTCCACACAAAATCTGGAACCTATGGACTAAGAGTCTAAATCAGAACAATATTACACTATCACTAGTAAACCCAACCAAATCCTTTGTTGGGAATGTCTGAACACCATCCCAAGGATCTGACCACCTATGATACCAATCAATCATGACCCAACCAATGTCGAGGATTGAGAGAAAAATACCCCAATCCCACCTTGATAGGCCAGGTGATGGAGAAAATCACCAAAGGCACAGATAATACCATGAAGGTCGTTTCCTTATGTGATTGTATACACACAACCACATCACTTCAATGCAACTGTGTAGAGAAAGAAAAAAGAGTTGAAAATAAAAATGGATGCATAAATATAACCCAACAAAAGTATAATTTAAATACTGCTGTGAAATGTGAAAGGAATAGACCCACCAAAATAAAACTATAAAATAGTCCGACCTACTCAAAAGGAGGGGATTTCTATCAAAAGAAACTATTGGAAATATATCTGGTCCAGCTATGATAAACACCTTGGCTGATCAAGATCACTAATATTTGTCTACAATGGGTCCTCCATGGACTCCATCAAAATTATTTTAGTCTATTGATGAAATAAAACACATACATGAAAAGCCTTTGCAGGGGTGAGTATAAGAATATGTAGTAGGAACCCAAAAAATACCAAAAAAACTGGAGAAACTGAAATTTAATAGAATCCTAATCTTATCCAGAGGGAAACCTAATGAGAGAGAAACTACATCTCAAATAATCATCATATGTACATGACTGGTTAAGTAGGTCAATGAAATAAAAAAAGATCATTGATAACCTCATCCCACAACACAACCCAAAAAATAGTAACCTCATCTAAGCAGAGGGGGGATCAATAAGGTTATTAGATTAAATACACATCGAGCCTTTAGAAAAACATCCAAAAGATCAACCTCATTAAAACATGAGTAGATAAACACATAAATCATGTGGTATAACATATGCATATTTCCCTCTCTTGGAATGAGTGTGACCAAAAGTATGGTGTGGCATGGATGTGGTATGTATACCCAATCCTTAAGGGGTGTTAGCCCAAAACATAACCACACTGCAAGGGATCGTAGATCAAACCCCCCAATACTCATCTCAGAATCCATGTCTCCGGATGTTTCGACCTCATAATGAGTTATAGGATTCTATAGGAGGCACCAAATGAAACATTAAATTGAATAAAACACTCTACAAACCCAGCCATCCCTGATGTCATCCATCTGAGATAAAAAATCCATCAGGAACTACTATTTCATTTACAATGGAATGTATGAGTGAACATGCTCTATATAGAATGACCTAATAGGTCTAGATCTAGTGCCAATAACCAGTGGTCTTGCCATTACTATCCTAAACCCTACTCTAGGATAATGTACCAAAGTGGAGAACCCAACTCCTCACCACTTCCTTTCAGTTGAGGGAGTACTTCCCGAAACTATATACCACATGCTTATTCTCTATGAAGATGGAATGGAGGGACCTATAACTCACTATTTCCTTGAATTCAAGGGGGGTAATTCTCCTAAATAACCCACAAAACATATATAACTCTTCTATGGAAGGGACCACACCAATTTTTGTTCAGGGATCAGTAAATCCTAACCAGTTTTGAAAAATATCAAATAGAGGGGCCTGATCTTCAGATATATACTCAAAAGAAGAGGAGAATAAAACTACAATGGAGGACCTGGTCCTCACTGGAACATAGAGATTGGGGAAACATACTCTATAGGTGGGAACATTCAACCCGGAACAACAAGAGAGTACAAATCAGAGAATGGAGGGCTGACATCCTGATACAATGGGGGGAGGGGGCACAAATATATATATAGAGGAGATGTTACCTAACTAGATTTTGGAGTTCTACTCTATGTTAAGAGGACCCAAACACTTGTATACTAGGGGAGTACAGACTTCTCCAGTTCATTCATTATGGGGTACCAGCACCCTGGTATGATAAGGGAGTACCGACCTAAGGCTAGAGGCCCCACTCCCTACTTCAATAGGGGAGTAACATATTTTATAGAATAACACATATGGAGGACATACACCAGTGAATGATATGGGAGTTTCACATCCAACGATAGAGGATCCTCTCCATAACTCGATAAGGGAGTAATCAATGAATCTATACATGACATATGGAGGACCCACTCCCTATAACAACAAGAGAGTACCAACCTAAAGTATAGAGGACCTATACCCTGTTCCAATAGTGTAGTTCTAACTTTATATGATTAAATTGTATAGATGGCCCATGCACTATCATGAAAGGGGTGAACTATCCACCTTTATAAACCATAAGAGGAACTTGTTACCTAATCCATTAGGGGAGTACCATGGATTCTAAAACTCCAACATTGATTTTTAAACATCCCACATTTCTACTATGAACCCTCCAATATAAAAAAATCAATCATCTCACCATGATACTATTTTCATTGGGAAGCACTTACATTGTTGCCTGGTTTTATACCACACCTCAAGGATATGTGTTGGTAGTGATATCATTACTATTCCACATGAGTCCAATAATATGAAAAATCATGTCTCATCACGGTGTCACATATTTGAGGATCTAAAAATTATATTTAGTGTTTATAATGTTAAATGAAACTTCACCAATAACTTGAGGATTCCTATCTCTACCGAAGTATATATGTAAGGGAAACTCGTGCCCGAATACCATAAAGGGATACTAGAGCTAGCATCTCTCTTCAAGAAACACACTGCTCTACAATATCAGTAAATCTTATCTAAGAATATTATAATTTTTATCATTACTTATATAGTTACACCATCTTTTGTATGCAACCCTTCACTGTATTAAAAAACGGAAAGAGCACCTTGCCAGTCTAATGTTTTCAAGGGACACACATCCCAAAGCCAAAGGGAATGTTGCTGACCCCAATATCAGCCAAGTGAATGACCCTGATCACTACCCAAGGATAAAACAAAAATGAAATCACCATGATCAAACATGACACCACATTACTTTTAAGATGAAACAAAGTCCATCCTCACATTTTATGAATAAAAACTCAAGATGGTATGCCTTAATGAAATAATATGAGTCCCATAGAAGGAGGTGTAGAAGGTGGAGTGTCTTCCCTAGATCTCCTAAGAGTACAGAATGTGCACTAGCATCAACAAGGTTTGCGAACCCACCCAAGGAACTGGTCATGTATCCATTATACATGGTTTTCTAACCCATGTAGGGGTACTCGACGCATATAGAGATTACACCACAAACAATACATCACCCGACACCTGGCTGTGTAGGTTTACCTATATCCATGTAACGGACCCCGTGGCTATGTACTGTGGCAGTGTAGTTGTATACAACCATGTGTTTTCACATAGATTCCAATTCCATGTCCCATGGAAACATGGATTGTGGTAACTATGATTATTATAACCCTATTACATGATGTGTAATGTACATAATTTTTCTTCCCTGAATAAGAATAACTACATAGTTTGTCTTATATGACTACATGTTGTTTAGGTATTAATTCCAAATGGGAATCCCCCAAAAAAATTACTATTTTTACTTGGTTCAACACACAATCTATAAATCTACCTAGTAGGGATCAAAATAAATTGTATTTGGGATCTAAAAAATTATAAAAATATAAAATAAGGATTAGGACCAAAACTAAAACTTCTTAAGATGATGGTGAAACATAAAACCTTATATTGATGAATGATTCCCATATCATGCTAATTATTTATTAGATGATAGCCTGCTTTTGAAACGTAGATATGAATAACCTTGCTTCATCAGTTTGGATTACATTCCATCATCTTCATATGAAGAAGAGAAGAGTAGGTTTCTTCACATTGTTTTTTGTACACCAATGTGAGGGGAGGGGAGGGAAATTTGGTTTAGGTTTAATTAATTAATTAAACACTAATTTATTTAATTAATCAACCACATAATACACCATTATTTCTCCATTGACAAAAACTCCTAGAGGATAAATATTTAGGCCGTACATTGGGTAAACACTACATTTTGAACTCAATTGTTGTTTCATAAATTTAATTTTTGTCTCCACTAAAGATTTATTCATGTTTTAAATTAATCTTCATGTTTTTGAAAAAATGTATTTAATATTTATAAAGTCATTGGGTCAAGGCTCCCTGAGCCCTGAATTCCCCTGCCAACTCTGTGACTGGCATCGGAAATATTCGTAGAAATATTTAAATGTCATATCTATCAAAAAATTGGTATGTACAACAATTTTCTATATCACTCACAATTATTCCTTATTCATTATAGTTCTCTTTTATGTTCATGTTTACATTTCTCACCAATTTTCCCCTACATGGAATCCAAGTGATATATTGTTCTGGATAACCATTATAAATCACGTTCTTTACTATTGATATAAATTCTTATTACCTCATTTTATGAAGTGGGTTTCCAACAATGGTTCTTTCATATTTATATTATTTTATTTCCATGATCATGATTAAATTTAGAGGAAGTAATTTATTTTAGGGGGTATAATGAATCACCTAAAGTATTAATGATATGAAAATCAATTTTTATAGGATGCATGAAATAGAAAAAAAAATTTATAAGAGAATATAATTCCTTAATACATTATCATATATTTATTTAAATTCATTCCCTTAAATATATTTTGATTTATTCAACATGGTGTTTAAATGAAACGTGATACCCTATTAATATATTATTCTCTAAACATGAATATTATAACTTTTTAATTAATATGGTGGGTATGAATAATAAAAAATAATTTATTAAATTTATTATTTCTACATAGGAATAAAATATATTCAAGGGACATCAATTGATTATATGTAAATAAGAACCATTTAATAGGGAAATAAAGTTTTCAGAAAAATTGTTTTTTCAATCGGTCATATTATCATACATTGTAAAATTAATTTAATATTAACTTTACGAATATTTAGAAAATATATTTTATCTAATAAAAATAATTTTATATATCATTATTTCTAAATAATCGTTCATTAAATTATGTAGAATTTATTGAAATGATAATTTTTTTTTATTTTTTTTTATTTCATTAATTATTTACAAAGATAAGTTATATTTTAGAAAATGTTTAAAATAAAATTAGATCAATTTTATTATAATATAAAAAATTTAGTTCATTGAATTCAATTTCACATTGAATTAAGATTTTAATACATTATATATTTATTATAATTTTCTCCTTGTAAAACCTTGCGTTCATTGCATTTGTGGTGTAATTTTAAATTGAATATTTCCACTTATGTTGATTGAATTTTGATTCATGATTATTTATATTATATAATAATTTATATATAATTTTTACCATAATTAATAGTAAAAACAATAAAAACAAAATTATTGTTGTTAAAGAAAAAATTGGTTTACCAGGGGTTAAACTAAAAGATATGTGTGGAAAATGACCTACCAAATTGTCCAAAACCCTTTTTCTACACTTATTTTGACCTTATCACGAATAGGGTTTCATAATGAAACACTTTGGATTATTTTTTCATGATAAAAATGGGGATATTTTTTATTAATTTCAATAAATTAATGTGTTTTCTCTCCCACACTAATGAAATGCCACCCACAGTCCTCCCATATTCACACATCTAAAACTCATTATTTTGGAAAATAAAAACACAAATCCCTTTTATACTTCCCTAAAAAATCCTAGATTCACAATTTTTATTATCAATACCATCTAATAAGGATTTATTTATAAACATGAAGAGGCTCTCTAATGATTGTGTAAAATTCATAAACATGTGCATTTGATTTAATTTTTTATTCACCTATTTCAAATATTTTCAAAATATTATAATATTATATAAAAAATATAATATAATTAATTAAATTTATTATTTTTATTTAATAACTATATCCTTCTTCACTTCCTTCCAATTTGAAATGAACATATCAATTTTGTGTTTGAAGGACTTTCACCAAACGAATAGATGTAATTCGTTTCCCATCACCACCCTTCGATGATGAAAATAAGGAAGGATGTAACACACAAATATATTATATTAAATAAATAATTATTAATTATTAATTATGATATTAAATTTACTGAATTAATATTCATTCTGTGGGGGATGTGAAAAATTTCTCGTTTGTACGATGGACAATCAGCTTGCGAAGCGATGAGATTCCTTTTTCAATAACCATTCACATGGAAGGTAGAAAGTATAAAATAAATGAAAATATGTGATATTTATGATCTAAAATAATTATTTATGTCTAATATCACACATTTATCCTTACTTTAATATTTTTTCAAAAACAATAATTTCACTTCTGCATATATGTAGAGTGCCGCCTCTACCTAACGATTTGAAATGTATTTCATTTTATTTTGACATGGATGGAAATAAGGATGTATTATATGAATATATGTTTTATATATTACACACTAATTATTCTTTAAATATTAATTAAAATTTTCCATTTTTCCATCTATTGAGAATAATGTAACAAACATTCACTCAATCGTATAGCCAACCATCACGATAAATGGTGTAATTCCTTTTTTGTCTCAAACATTAATAGATTACTCAAAATGAAAATATTTTGAATATATATGATACTTATATCATGTTTAATTCCATTTATATCATGTCACCAAGATCAAATTTAAGGTACCAAAATTATAGTGTTATAACATACATGAAATAATGATGCAATTGAATCAAAAAAGTGATTTTAAAAATGTTTTTTAAAAAATGGGTGAAAAATTATATAATTAAATCATATAAGGTATGTGTTATATTATTATGGTTCTATAATATATTTATAATAAAAATATTATTGTACATTATGTTCATACACATATAACGTGGACAAAATTGAGGTAAGGGTATCTCATATTACTTTAACGTCTTTAAGACATATGCCATATTCCCCACATATTCATTTTTGGTGTGTATATAATGCCACATTTTATATTATATATAAATAAATGGTTGTCTATATAGTTTTAATTTTTTAATATGATGTTATTTCATTAATGGGAAGTATTATTCAAATGTTACCAAAGTGGTAATGGTTTATTTCACAACATCATCATTATCCAGGATTATTTTTTTAATCATCCATTGATGGAATTATTTCATATTTCTATATTAATGAAAATATATTTTCTTATTATCTTTTTATTCATGTTATTTTTCTAGTAATATAACATTTTATCCATTCTATGGTACAAAGAAATGATAGAGAAAATGCTTTTATGAAAATATGACTTTATTTTCCTATTTTTTGAAAAATTATCTTTTATCAAAATCCATGTTTACTAAATGTGTTTTTTGTTATATTTTGTTTCAATTTTAGAATTATTTATTAAATAAATATTTACCCATTTTATAAATTTTCAAATTTTTTTTTGAAATGAATTTTCAGGTAATTTCCAAAATAATTCTCAGTGGTTTTACAAAAAATGTTATAGGAATATTAGTCTTAACATATATGAAACGAAAACAATTTGACCCCATATTGACCACTAAATGATTTATTGATTATGTTTCATGTTATAATTGGTTATTTTAAATGAAAATTATTTTCATAATAATTCATGTAATTTTTTTAGAAATATTTTCAAAGTAAAAGGATTATGTTTCCCAAGATTGTTTTAATGAAGTTTTTTGGTCACTTATATTCATCAATGTCATAAAAATATTATTTTACAAATGATATAGTTGTAATATGTTATATTATTTTTATAATTATTATCTAATGAGATTTTTTATGATCAACATGACAACTAATGATTTTTTTATAAGCATTCACTATATTACACTGGATGATTTATGATAATGTTTATTCGATTTGCATAGGTATTAACATTTTGTATAATAGTTTTTGTAAAAAAATGTTTATATTGATCATGTTTAATTTATTTAATATTTGGAATTAGTTGGAAATAGTGATTTAAATATGGGACCCAATTATATATATTTCCTCGATGCATCGTTAAGTCTCATGTGACAAATCATTGGGCCACATTAGATGGGTTTCTAACTGATGATTTAAAATCTCTTGTCAGTGTTGTTGATAATATGTTTCAAATTTTCAGAATTATGAATTTCCTCATTAAAATAACTATTATTGATTTATATGTGATTGTTCAATTATTTAGATATTCTACGGATAAATTTCACGCCTACAATATTATTCAAATGTATTTATTTGATCAAGAATATTTTTATGATATTAGGCGTGCTTGATTTAATAAATGTCTGGTGTTTCAGTAATTTACCTTACCATATTGATCATGATTATTTTTAGTGATATATACCAATATATTCTTAACCCTACTAAGAATTTAAGATCACCCATTTCAG
Source organism: Viscum album (assembly GCA_963277665.1). Classification (NCBI taxonomy): domain Eukaryota; kingdom Viridiplantae; phylum Streptophyta; class Magnoliopsida; order Santalales; family Viscaceae; genus Viscum; species Viscum album. Next base: position 604,596,584 of record OY728129.1, on the reverse strand, counting down.
ATGATTTATTTTCCTTGGGATACCAGGAATTGTTTTGCGATTGATATGTATGGATACAATATGCGGAATAATAGAATTCTAAACCCAAACACTTTATGTATTTTAGTTTTTCAATTGTAATGTGATTTTCTAGTATATATCTAGTTTACCAAGACTAATAAACTATTAATTTTTTATAGGTATGATTCCATGTATTTTATGACAATGAAATAAATTATGCACCATATTTGGGCTTCTAGGGTATGGGTTGTTACATTTTCTTACATTTATATACATTGATAATTAAAGACATCATTCATGTATATGGATAGATTTACACTACCATTAAGTGATGTGATTCATAGTTCTTCACCACATCAAATTGTTGGTATATATTACGGTATTTAATGAGAAAATAAAAATTTAAAATAAATCATTTCTCATAACCATCATTCAAGGATAGTTTCAAAATTATAGTTATTTTTTGAAAATGGTAATTATGTCAGGATTATTATTCTATAGATGATCTAATAATGAAATCATTCACTAAATTCATCCTACCAAAGTTGTTTTGGGATTACATGTTAAACATCCACAAAACATCTAATTTAAATATAATATATGAAATAAATAAATTACACATGTTATTAAATAATATAAAAGGGATAATGATAATGGAATTAACATGAATTTTTTTCTTTTTTAATATATATAATTAACAATAGTTTAATATTTAGTACGATAAAGAACAAATTTCACAATTTTAACATAAGGTAAGGGACACATATTTTTATTACCTCCTTTTAAATACTCTAAGGATTTATTTCCTAACTCTATTCCCTCCTTTAACATATATGTAAAATATGTTTATGGGTGTACATAAATATGTATAAATAAATTATAAAGGACATTTTTCTCCATTAAACCTATTTCAAGGGTTTTCAAAGGAAAATTATTTTATATTTTCGATGGAAATTGTTTTTACTTTCAATATAAATGGAATAATGAATTTATTTTTTTAATTTATAATAAATTGAATGATTTTTCCTCCACTATTAACATTAATTATATTTTTTCCTATTTAATATTCATTTTTTTATTCAATGAAGAATAATAATTCACAATGTTCTGTGTATTATAGCTTCAAAATTTATTTTTTAATTTAAAGAGATATTAAAATATAAGGAAAATGTTTTACTTATGGTTTCATATGGATGTTTTTGTGAGTTTAATTATATAAATAAAATATTATATGAGTTTAATATAAGTTATAGTCTATTATAAATTATTATAAATTATAAGAGTTGTTAATATAGATATGATAATATCTATGTCTGATACAACTCTCAAATGCATTGGGTAATTATCATGTTCAATATATAATTATTTTGTAAGTTGATAATATATGTTATTCCACATGTATAGTTTATTTATAATTTCTTTTTAGATTACTTCCAATGGATCCTATATTACATTTTTATTCTTTCAAATGAGATTTTATAGATATATATTGATTTCCAAATTTAATTTAATGATCATATTCTTTAAAGGAGTGATTTTAAATTTTAATAAATGAATGGTCTGCTTGTAATAATATATCTTTCGATAGTTCTCATATATTTTATGAATCCCATAAAATAATTATTATAAATTTTTTTTATATAATGATATTTATGAAAAACTCTAGGTGTAAAATCTGATTTAATGTGCTTGTAAATGAATATTTCACCTCAAAAATTACTATACTAAGGAAAACTCTATTTTTTGATCTCATATAATTAAAATGGAAAAACATGTTCTTCCTCATATTTTATATTTCCATTATTGATATTTTTATACTAATCCAAAATTTCCAATTTTTTTTATTATGGTTTATGGGTGGGTGTAAATAATCATGGGGTTAAGTAGAAAATATTGATGTTTTTTAGTGGAATGAAAATATGTTGGATTTTATAGAATTTTTGAGGAAAAAATGATTTTAAGAGTTACTTTCAACATCCTACTAAATGTGTTTATTAAATTGAAGATATAACTGGATTATCTAAAACTATAAACTTGAAACAATAATTATGAATAGAACAAATAATTATTTATTTAAAATGAAATTATGGGCTGAATACGGACTGTGTCCTTATAGTTGGTTTCAAAGATAGATTTTGATAATTTAAGTGTTTATGATAATGAATCTATGTGACATTAATATTTTTCAATTTCATTAATGCAAGAAATATAATTTGCATATTAACATATTACATCATATAATCTATATCTATTTATAATTTTTTGTTATGGAGTAAATATGGAAGATGATTTAAGAAGGCCTAATTAGACAATATATTTCGAAACTAGAATCCCAAAATTATTTGAAAAATAATTATGATGGATTATTTAATGAAAACATAAAATATAGGTGTTATACATACAACAGTGAAATTGCATTCTCCACAGAAGAATATACCTATACTTTTGAATTTCATGAAACAATGACCTCCAGCATTCAGGGGATCATCTAACCATTTTTAGGGTTAATGATTTTTTAAATCATAACTGATGATAAAAAATGTTAGGATTTATTAAAAAAGTTAAATAATAAATATAAATATTTATCATTTTGAAGTTGAATCTAGCTAGTGCTGGTCAATGGTTGTTAATATCAGAGAAAGAAAAATACTTTTTCTCTGGAATGATTTGAATTTAAGAGTATTTTCAATGAAAAATATTTTCATATGTTTTTTTGACATAGAATACAAAATAAATTATTTTAATTGGGTATAAATGAGGAACATTACGTAACTATATATAATGAAAACATTATTCAATAAGAATATGATACCCCATATTATATTCAATGATACTAAAATTAATTCAATATACATAGGATTGAATCCAATATATCAAAGGGAATTGGATTCTCATGATATTAAATTCTATGATTAACATTTTTCATGATCAGAGAAGATATGAATAAATTTTTTTATAAACACATTTCATACAAAATCATATAGAAAAAGAGGTAAAGGATGTGGTAAAATGGGAATATTCATTCTATTTGATTGGATGTAATTAAAACCATTTTTCATTATTGTGAAAGTTGTGTTAAACAGAACCCTGTATAATGTATCGTAATTTCTAGTATGTGTTTTTCTCATTTTGTAATTTTGGATATTTAGCTCATGGATACAATGAAAAGGATCACAATAATGATTAGAAAAATAATTAATAGTCAATAATAAGATGTTTAATTTTAAATTAATTTGTTCAATATGTTGTTCATTGTCCCATGATAGGAGTATAAGATGAAATTCATGAAAGTATCAATTATAAATCTATGGATAAATAATTTTTTACTATGTTGGAATGTTTTAGACTATTCAGTTATATGGGGGACGGTATTAATTTTGTTTCTAATTATGAAATTTAATTCTTTTATAAAGGGTTTATACATTCTTTGAGTTCTATGAAATTTTCTATAAAATTAGAAAATTCATATCAAGCAAAAATTCATGAACTTTTGGTTAAAACACATGGGGGTTGTGTTAATGAAATATGATTTTATAATAATATTTATATTTTTATATTTGGATAGAAATATTCTTCTAACATTCTTATATTTCTCATTATAGAGTTTGATTATATTCTAGGTATTTATTGTATTTCTACTTACTATGATATGATTGATTGTGTGTATAATGAATATTTTATTTGTATAAAATAAATAATTCAAACCATTGAAAAAAAACCAAGAATATATGAATTCAATGAATAAATGAATTGAATTTTATATTGCACATTTTTTTTGAATTAGAAGACTACTCAAATAGGTGATGTTCAGGTAGTAAATGAATATCTAAATAAATTTATTGATTAATTTACTTGATCTATACATGATTGTTAGATTTAATATATTGTTTGTTTAGTTCCTAATGTTTATGAAAAATAAAATTCTCTAAATAAAATAGCTCAAGTATAACCTTTTTTAGTTGAATAGGAAGTTAAAAGAGTGTTTTGATAAGGGATTCATTCATTATAGAACATCTCCATGATGATTTCATATTTTATTTGTTAATAGAAAAGTCTGTTACATGATGCATGTTATTGATTATTGAGAATTTATGTCATAACCCATCCCCCAGGGCCCATGCCGTGAAAAAACCAAACTGACCATTGATAGGTCATAGTTTGTGGACTGGTGTCGAATTGGCATATCCCAAATATGGGATGCATTTTCCAAAAAACTAGTATACATGCACCCAACTGAATTCCACAGGGCTAGAGAGTGAAAAAAATAATTAATGAAAATACATGCATAACACTACAACCCAACAATATAGTATGATAGAATGTATAGTAATAATGTGTAACTGATCCAGGATACCAACCCTCTAAAATAAAGACAACTACAAATCCTGACCCACAAAAAGGGTATTAAAGCCTCTATAGAAGCTACTAGAAATACCTCAGCTCATATTATCTAACATGACAACGTCTTCTTCTTATCATAGTCCTGATCTTACTTGGACTCAAATAAAGAATCATTCCCCCACACAAGACATGAAACATGCATGAAAATATCATCCAGGTTTATGTAAAACAAAACATAATAGGGGTCCCTGAAAGCCACACATCAAAAAACATCAAAGGAAACACCACCAATAATTTAAAATCATCAAAACATAGGTATATTTCATAATCACATAAAACATGAAGTTCCATGTATATTTCATCATCACATATTAAAAAAACATCCAGCTATACTCAAAAAGGATTCCAAAATGAAACGTCTCATGTACTTCCAACCATATGGTTCCATGCATAGAACACTCAATTCAGAGAGATCATATTCCTCAAGCTATCTAATACTAACCATGTAGAGAAAGTCAACCAAATTAATCTGAGAGAACATCTAGTCCTTATACTTCATGAGGTTTCCCCAAGACTTCTGATATCACTATAACAATACGTCTTAATATTACAACCAATCATTTTTCGTTGGATTATGATCAAGGCACGATCAAACTTAGAGGACCCTCTCTATAATCCACCAAGTAATCAGAGACCATCACAAATCGTTCCCACTCCATTAGGCCCTTCCCAAAGAGAGCTCACTGAGAACTACCCAAAGTACACTGCTTCAGTCATAACGTTGAAAATATTATATTGATGAAGCACTCATACCAGATGAGTCCCTATGGTCTATGAGGTCACATATTTCAACTCATATATCAGGCCTCTAAGATCCTCTAGTCAACCCAGGCACTAATTTCTACTCATCTGTTGGGACACTATGCTATACTCGGCTACCATGCCACTGTCGTAAAATTTTCTATCCCACAATGGAGGTTTTCTCATCATTAAAACCACAGAGGTCTGCTTGGATACAGGGCCACTGGGTCCCCTTATATTCTTGGCCTCTGTGATCCTACCATCTACCAAGACACATAAGCCCCCTCATCCATCATTCCCCTGAGGTCTGCTTTTCCATCAGTCCACTGAGGTCCGCTTGTCACTTCCCTATCATCACAAAAAGATACAGAATTTCAATTGACACCATGAGTGATTCTGGGAGAATCTACACCTCAAGCCATAATTCATAACTCATACTCCACAGAAACCCACTTGGATTATTTCATAAGGACCGCCTCGTTGTGAGGGTCCCAATGCTGCAAACGACTTTTCAATCAAACGTACTATTTGGATGTTAGATCCATTTTTCTGAAAAAGGGATGGTTGGATCCAGGTTTGGTCTTACCCAATTGAAATTCCCAGACCCAACTTCTATTTACCCCAACCTAGATCCAACTCATCCTCGGTCTGACTCGACCCACTGGGCCCAACCCGGATAGGATAGACCATTGGTCTGGCCCATTGGGCCCTAGGTCTGCCTCGTTGGGCTGCTGTGGGTTTTGTCCGCCTCTTCCTATCCCGACCACTATGAGCTGGCCAACCCGCTCCATCCGAGACGTCATGGCTGTGTCGCCTCTCCCTCCCCCTCATGGGTCGCCACGGGGCCCACAACCACATTATGCGGAGGGACTCTCTGTATTTTCTCCCTCTACCACTGTCAACCATTGTCGAATAACTTTTCCTAATACCTTTTTCGTGTGCCGCAAGCCCCCTTCATCATTACAGTGCAAGTAGTCAAGCCCTCCCACACACCGCCCTTTGGATTTTTCCATAGTCCTCCTTCATTTTTGTGGTACTCCACAAGTGCAGATTTCCTCTCACTCCACCACATCCACTAAGCCATGACCCTCTACTGTCATGGTCCCCTCAGGGACCAAGGATAACCACCACCATTTTGGTTCTTGATTCCTTCCCAGGTTATTGAAGTGACGAAGATCGGGAAAATCAAAAGAATGAAGGAGGATAAAATACACATTAACACCCAAGGTGAGTGGATTATACCCTGATCTGGTCATCCTTGATCAGCCCACGTTAGTGGTGAAAAATGTCCAAATGGAACCAATTATAATCCAAGGTTCAACATCGATCCAATTTCTCAATGATTATCTCAAAATCAAACCCATCCCGCAATAGTACTCATGATCTGTGAATTGTTCTATTCATAGAATGATTAACCATTGTTGTGGAGATTTAATGAAACATGGAAATTGATCTGGAATCAAATATAATCCCTACCTGAAGGTTGGATCATTCGATGGTGATGATCATAGTTTCACCATAATCATTTGTCATTTATTGATCCTCAACCTCTCATCATTAGCAATTCTTTTTCAGACACCATTCCTACTTAACAAATAGAAATCATCCAAAGGATCAGAACAATTTTGGATCTATTCCAACAATCTTGTATTGGGTTAAACCATTAAATAGAGGAATCATATTTCATCATTTCTATTGCACAATATCTTTTATGAAACATGATTTTTGTTATGCTCATGTTGCAACGTCATTGCACTGAAGAAAAACCCAAATTTGAAATAAATAAACTCCTTAGGTTTATTTTATATTCATCAAGAAACATTATTTTAAAAAATTCCATAAATAACTTTTCCCTTGACCTACACCAGCTGAGGATAATTATTTCTTGAGGAGATATCTCATTACGAACTCAATGGTGGTCTCAAATTATTAATACGAGTTAACATTTTTGAGTAATGAGGATTAAAAAATAAAATATTTATTGCTTAAATTATTTTAGTCATGGTTATGTCCCAAAAACCTACTTTCACTATTGGCCAATGCCAGATGATATTAGGCTCTTCCTAAGGAAAACACACCCACACAAGCTCAATGGTACTTTCATATTTCTAATATGAGTTAAAATTTATGTGTTATAATGACATAAAAATAAAATAATATTTATTTAATTATTTTATTTATGATTCACATCCCAAAAACTACATTCCACAATTGGCTCGCGCTGTCCAATGTTAGGCTCTACCAAAGGATTGATCACCCTCAAGAGCTGAACTGTGTTATCAAATCTTCAATCCGAGTCACCATTCATGAGTTATATTGATTTTAAGAATAAAATATTCTTTATTTAGTTATTTTATTTAAAGTTATTCTATTTTAGGGTTTTCTCACTAGAGGAATGCGCTGACTAAATTTATGTCGCGACTAGCTTAAACTTGACATCCTAAATGCAACGGTGCCCTCAGATTTTTGATTCGGGCACCTGTTTCAGAGTTATTCCACTTTTTCAAGAAAACGGTTGACCCGTACTAACTAAAATCATATCTTTTTTGATGGACTATTTCCGGCACACTGGGCCTCACAATCACATGGCATCTTAGTGCCTAGTCTCGGAATTTTCTCGGAAATTATCTAAAAATATTTACATGGAATTATGGGACTATAAAATTTAATAAAATTACTATTAAAAATATGTTTCAATTTTATTATATATAAAAATTGATTAATCTGCTCAAGGGAGATTATTATTTTTCTATGGTTGACCACAAGTCCTAGTACTATCATCTAATGGACAAAGGAGAGGAAAATTCTAAAATTGAATTTTGAACCAATTAAAAGGATTTTGAGTTATTAATTATTCTAATTAGGTATTACAATTCTCCAACTATATTTATGGAACTACTAAATATATTGCTCCTTATGTTCATGGAAGAGCTTATGGTTGTGTTTATTAATGATATCTTGATACATTTTAAATAGTATGAGGATCATGGAAAAAATATGAGGGTTTCTTTGAAGAAATTGATAGAAAATTTGTATTATGTAATTGTTAGAAATTATGAATAATTATTGAAAAATATTTATTTATTTGTATGCATTATATATAATTAATGAATAATTTTTGATCCAACTATAACAAAATTTTTTATAGTGTGTCTGTGTCCAACAGATATAACATAGATTCATAGTTATTTTTGGATTATTCGGTTAATACCAATGATTTGTGAAAAACCATTCATGATTATCTATCAAACATACTTTTTTAACTCAAAATTTATTTAGATTTATCAAAAAATAATAATGTGTTGAATATATAAATGAATTGAAAATAAGAATAATGAACACTCATGTTTTGGAACTTCCCTCTAGAAATAGTGAAATTATAATCCTTAAATACTATTCTTTTAAGGGACTCGATTTGTTAATAACAACGAATCATCATGTAATTTATTATGTTTCATGAAAAATTAATCCTTAGGAGATGAATTATCTTATACATGACCATGAAATGGATGTTAGTATTTTTGATGGAAATAAGTTGACACCATTTATATAATGTGCAGTGTGAAATATATATTTATAATAAAACATTGATGCATATATTTATTCACAAAAGATGAACATTAGATATATATGATTTCTATAAATAAAAAATAATTATTAATAAACATATAATATACATAGATCCTCACTCCTAGATTCTGTGATAATACACTATACTTTCGATTACTCTCATTGATACCGATTAAGGTGAAAAACATTCACTATCCAAAACATATAACATCCAATTGAAATATTGGATCACATACATTATAAATGATATTTTAGGTAGTAAATATTTTCTGAATAAATAATGACACTTAAATAAACAATACCAATGTATTTAAATGAAAATGTATACCACTTAAACAAAATTATATTATTTTGACATTATGTCCTCATATTTATTCATATAAAACCCTTATATAAATAAATTATTGAACATTATCTTGATATCATGGGGATAAAGAGAAAAAATAATTTTGTGGTCTAATTCATAGTATGGGTAAATATAGTAATTTAAAATTGAATTACTTCATTCAAAATAAGATTAACATTAGGGTATGATGACATAACCAAAATTTATGGGCATAATATAAGAATATTCATACACATTAATAACTACAACATAAAACACATTAACATGGAATAAGGAATTCAAAAAGGAATGACTCATATGAATATATTATCATGAGCCATATGATACCAATCATGATCATAAGGATCATTTATAACCTTGGAAATAATACATAATATGTGTTTATAAATTAGAATCATTATCTTCATAACCATTTTTTCTCATGTTATAAATAATTGGATCCCATTTACAAATAATAGAAAACAACCAGTATTTCCCACATTGTTTTCTATTAATACATAGAAAAATATCCAATGCATGAGAGATTTATTTGGAAACAAACATCATCTATGTTATATCAGGATCACCTGATGCTGTCGTGGAGGACCCATCATATAGTTTATATCAAGCTAAACTAGTGATATTTTGGTAAACACATCATATAACCTATATTGGGATCATCCATTACTTTAAATAATTCCAATGTACTATTTTAGACTAAAATATTTCGAAACGTTCACTTCTTTGACATAAAAATAATCAACGTTCATTCATTTCATGATTCACTCATTAAAATAAGATAAGTTCAACATTAATCTCATAATCTATTTAGATAATGAATAAGGATGGTGTTAATACCACTTATCCCTAGTAGAGTGTATCCAACCTCAATGGGTGTTTTCAATTATGTATATAAATAACATTAAAAATCATTAAAATTATTTTTGAGGAAATTTTTCTTTTTACCATTGAGAAACCAAAATGTATTTTATCATGTATGGAAAATTTTTTGAAGAATCACTTGGACGATATCTTGTGGAAAATATAATTTCCATTTTGAAAATACTTATATAAAATCTAAAATAGTTTCAATAATTAAATAATATATTTTATCTGAGAGTGACCTTTGATACCTAATAATGATGTTTTAAAACATTGAATTTACTAGATGCTGGAATGTTTGTTTCATGACAAATACGTTGAAAAAATAATCAAATTATATTTTTATAATAAATATTAAAAACTACATTGTTCATAAGATCACTAGAAGATTCCTTCATGAATTTTTTTATTGAAATCAAATTATAATAAAAAAATCTATTGAAAAATTTACAATAAAGAAAATTGGAACACACATTTGTAGGATTTTTAGAAAACAAGGATATGTAAGAGAATGATTCATGATCTAAAATAAAATACAACAACAAAATCTCGTAACAATGATTTTTTAAAATTTTCTTTATCAAATAAGGGATAAAATAGAAATTATCCATGTGAACAAAATTAATGAATAGGGGATAATAAATTATATATTGTTCAAGATGATAAGATCACATTATTTCATCTAAAAGAATCTTGAACATAAAAAATCATAAAATAAAGGATATGATAAAATTAAGCCTTTTCCACTTGGGAAGCTCATATATCATAATCCTCATGAATTAATAATGTCAAATGATACATTTAATATTATGAAGATAAATATTTTTCTGATATAAAATATAAAAGGGTACTATATAAAAATCAGAAATAAAAATATGGTAATATCATAAAAGTGTGGCTGAATAAAATTGAATTTTAGACAAATAACCCATAAAAAATAATACCATTGAATTTGAGAACTAATCAATGAATAAATTATGTCTACAAAATGTAAAACCATATAAAATAATTTTATAAACAACATTTTAAAATCAAAATTCATTAATAATATTATCATGATATAATAAAGTAAACACTTATGTAATATAACCCAATTAAAATAAATTTAGTGATGAAATTATTCTCCTTTTTTTGTAAATTTCAATGAAATTCCCTTTTAATAAAATATATCTAATAGAAATATAAAAAACCAATTATGAATAAAGGATTCATATTATTACAAGTAATGGTAAAGTATATACTCTACACAATAAAAATGCACAGGGAATATGGAATATGTCTAATTGATATAAAAAATGAGACGAGAAACCCTTAGTTATAATATGACTTCATTGTATGTATTTTATATTATATATAATAATATAACAAGAATTATTTGATTTTAAGAACAATACTCTAGTTTAATAAATTATACATAAATTATTTACTAAATTTATTTTCAATGACATTTGCAAATACTTAATTAGACATGTCATGGTTGGGTTTTATAAGGACATTCCATTCATTATGTCAATGCGACTATGGTCTGTTGTCCATGGTCAAAGTGGTCATATATTCAACATCCCATGAATAATAACCATGAAATATTTGTCATAACAATGAATCAATTATATTTTAATAACTCATCGCATAATATGTTTACAAAGAATGAACATTGTTTTAATCATGGATAGGGTAGTTCATATGTATGAATGAATAGTGTGTCCATATTTTTATAATCACTATGTATTCTAATTATGTAATATTTTTTATTTCTATATAGATTTCAATATCATTAAAAAACATCAGTTATTTATATATACGTATATATATCAACCATGTTTTTAGCGATGATAAAAAATTTTCATTGCTTCATGGAGGTAGTAGTCCACACATACGGGTGAATGATGTTATCAATTTTTAGTGTATGAAATAAAATGATATATTATGTTTTAATAATGATAAATATTTCCTTAATATCATGTTTTTTTCATTCATATCACATATATTCAATAAAATTATCAATATTATCTTCCATGTAATGCATTAGTGAAAAATGAGTCACATCGCCTCGTGAGGTGGTAGTTTGTCATTCAAAGAAGTGACATTATTCAATCCCCCATGATAGTAAAGTAAGAATTTATATTTGATATAAATAATCCATAAATATTTTTTTTCATAAATATAATATTTATTCATTTAATATATCTTTATAAAAAACTATGAGAATCCATGATGGAAAATTAATGGCATTGGTATGCAATGCAGATGTTCTATATACACACAAATGATGATATCATAACACATTTCAAGATATATAAGATTTATTTACATTATACAATTAAAATTTTGTAATATATCTATCTGGTATATTGTTTTTTTATTACAACAGAGTAATTGAATTATATTTTAATGATTTGAAAGAATAAATAATATGAAAATGTATGGGTAAGAATGATAACTCTTCTTCATACTACCTTGCTAGGTTTTCACCCAAATCCATCATATGAAGACTTTTAAAAAAATATATATTATATGATGTAGGGAGGAAGTAATGAAAGAATGTTTTTGGTTTTTTAAACCCATTGGAAAGAACTATCCTTGAAAAATTACATAATATTGAATTTTAGTAAAGAAATTATTTTTATTCACATTGATGATCATTTCAGGATTATAGTTTTAGATGATTATGACACAATACATACATTACATACAACATTCTTAAAAAGATGATACTACTAAAATAGTATCCATTTTTTAGTAATAAATCTTTTTAAAATGACAAATAATTTCATTGAAAAATCACAATAACATTTAAATTGACTTCATTCTTTCTCTTACTCATTCTTATAACCTGTGAAAATCATTAAAAAATGGATTTACTCCCAAAACATCTAATGGATATAAAGGAATAAATTTCTGATCTAGTGGAAACATAAAAACCATTAACACATTTCATAAAAAATCATTAGCATGAATAAAAACATCATGACATTTCCTTAGAAAATATTTATAATTTCACATTTACATTCACCTATACACATGTAATAACTATTTGTTCAACTTCCCTCTCTGATGTACCCAATGAATTTTAGATCTATAATGGGGCTCGCCCGTTATATCTTGGCCTATAATGGGCTCAACCCAATATATCTTGAGCTATAATGGGGCTAAACACATCATAATATTATCTATAATGGGATCAAACCAAAATCTATTAATATATAATGGGTTCAATTGATATTACACATTGTTTAGGGAAAATAACATGAATAAAAATCATGATGACTCATTTAAACCCATGAGATAAAAATATTAATATTTTTAAATACCAATTTCCATAGAAGTTACATTCGAAATATAAAATATAAACTCATATTAGTGAAATATTATTATTAAAAAATAAATATGAGAATTATAATGGAAAAATTATAGTAATAAAACATCATGAAATAATTAGAGAATTATCTTAACATAAAAATCATTTTTATTGAATTTAATTTAGGATACATTAAAAAGGATATTAAAAGGAATGTCACTTATAAAACACCTAAAAAATATATATTTTTGAAACAAATATTAGAAATTAAGACATTATTACCAATTTAAATAAATTCATAAAAAACATTTTGAAAACATGAACATAAAATAGAAATATTTAGAAGAATACATCTTTAGAAAAATTTAAAACAATGTTTTAGTAAAAGAGTCCCTTAGCATGGGTTAGACTTATTTCCACTATGTTCAAACCTTAGGTAGAATAGATTGAATAGTGTTATTCCTATATAAAATAACTAAAATCAGGTTTGTAATAACTTTTATTATCTTATTATAACATTTTTAACCCATATACTATCAATATTGTTTATTATCTAATGTCTTGGGTGCGTTCTTTGCAAGGATTCCAAGGTTGGTTAGTTATGGATTTTCCTGTTAAATAGAAGATAAAATACAGAAGAGGACAGAAATAGTATTTTAATTATCCATTATTTTAAATTATACCATATATTATTTTTCATATATTAGGATAATTCATTGGATAAAACATTTATTGTATTTATTTAGACCATTTTGGAGGTTCTTTGATCATTACGAACTAGTTTCATTATATAACTCAATATTATAAAAATATGTTAATTCCAGAATATAATAGAGTTTATACAATAAATATTAAATTATTAATCAACAATAAAAAAATTTAGACTATCCACAAGGAGTGAATGGAAATTTGAAACACATCATCCACGAGGTCGGTAAATCGACACATCACGAATAATGTTTTTTTGAATAAAAGTTATAGAAGAACAAGTGTGATTTGAATTTTTTCATTAACATAAATAATTATAGTATATATAATATGATAGAGTTCTATTTCCTCATAGATAAGTAAAGGTGATGGGTTTATAAGAAATTAAATGAAAATAGAATAGAATGAAAGAGGATTTTTAACTCTTGAATTAACTTCCTTGATAACCTTCATAATGCCTTTGATTTTGCTTTTTTGGTGATACCAATAGGTCATGGGAATATGGAAATGTCATTTAAAGAGGATTGGGTATAATCTGAGCATGTCTCATAGATTGAGAGGTCTGATGACAGTAGGGGGTGAGGGGTGGTATTTATATGGATGAGAGGAGGTTTTTCGATTATTTTCATAATTATTTTATTTTTTTTCCAAGAAAATAAATAGTGTTTCTTATTTTTAATAAATATAGTAATTAATGCATGTGAGTTCAAAACAATTTTTAAAACCTTAGAATAACATCATCCATGACTTAATAAATGATTTTTTTAGCTTATTTTATAAATTATCATATTCGATCATTCACAAAAAATACAAGTCTTTCAGAAAAATATAAAAAATTTACCCTAACCATTTTTGATGTGTAGAAATAAAAAATGAACTCCATTTTATAAATATAATTTTGTAAATGTGAAAATATTAATTATTAATTAAGATCATAATTTATTTGAAAAATAATTGTTTTAAAACTATAACTAATTTTATAAAACATTGAGAAATTGAATTAAGGTATCATAAAATTATATTATAATCATAAGAAAATAAAATATTAATTCATGAATCCATTTAATAAAAATATATTTTCTTTTAAATAATTATATTCATGAATAAATTTTAAATAAATATTTATGTTTCTCAAATAACCGACAGATAATCTATCATTTTAAAAACATTTCTTTTCTCATTCCAATCTATAAATATATCATATTTTCATATATAAGATACAAATTTTTATTCATGATTTCAAAGGGGTGGTAACTATTCTACTAGCATGTTTACTAGTCATAAGGTTTATATTATTATTCTAATGGTCATGTTACTATTCCATTAGAAAATATTACATAAAATACAATGTATTTCATGATAAATTGGTAACAAATTTTACTATTTAATTTAGAAAAGATAAAAATTTATTTTATATGTACATGGGTTGTTACATTATCCCCACCTTTGGGAAATTGCATCTTTGAAAATTTTAATTCTTTATTAAATAAGATAGGATACCTTTCCGTTATAGAATTTTCATATTCCCATGTTGCTTCTTCCACATTGTGGTTTCTCCACAAAACCTGAACCTAATGAATTAACTTATACTACAATACATGTTCACAATGATCAAGAATCTGAATAAGTTTCTCTTCATAGTAAGTATTCTGATCCAACTTATATACTTCTAGAATCAAAACATGAGATGAATCAAATACATACTTTCTCAGCATCAGAACATGAAAAAATTTTTGTAACTGAGATAAACATGGAAGAAAATATACATGGTAGGAAACTGGCCCAACATTCAATATGATTTATAAAAGGACCAATGAATCATAGAATTGACATTTCTTTCATTCCAAAATGCTTAAAAATTTTCCATCAAGTTATTTTAATGAAAACATGATCACCTACTTGGAATGAATGGTTTCCCCCCTAATTATCTGTATAACATATCGGCCTAGTTTGATATATCCTCATGTGTCACTGAATGAATTTCCCCTTCTCAACTACATCCTCTAAAAATTATACTCACATTAACTCCATTTCCCCGACTCCATCACAAAATGTTGGGGTTCGACACCACTTCGTATATAATGACTCAAAATGTACAATCTATATAATGGAATGAGAACTATTATTATAGAAATATCTACTAATGAAATATGTTAATCCCATTATCCTTTTTAAACCATTGAACAAGATCAAAGTATATCATAAAAGTTATGAATTTTTCATTCAGTCATTCAATCAGATTGGTTGTGAATAGTTATGTTATAATTTATTTCAATTCCCAATGGCTTGTAAAGTCCTTTCCAAAAGATAAAAGAGATCCCAGGATATCAGTCTGATTAAATGGATAGTGGAACATAATGTAACCTAAAAATATCATTATCGTACTATAGGTAAAGATGATATAATGACATATTATCTCAAATAGGAATGAAATATGATGATTTATTTAGCTAGTCAACAATAACCAAAATCACATTGTTAACTCGAGATATCATTTGTAGTCTCACCATGATGTATGTTGAAATATTTACTTATTTAAACTCTGTAATATTAAATATTTAAAGTATCCCCTTTGGTAACTGAAGCTATGATTTATCCTTTCTACAAGTCAAACATTTCATGGTATAATTAGAAATATATATTATCATTTTATCCCACCAGTAATAGACTCAAAGGACTTCGTACAATTTTGAACTTTTAGGATGTACTTAAAACCAATAACTTGGATCTTCACATAATAATTATTTCTACATTTGATAATCACAAGGAACACATATTCTATTCCAAAACCTCAAAACATAATCTTTATCAATGATAAACTCATGAAACATACCCTTTTGAACCAATTCTACATTTTTATACAACTCACATTCTTCCTACTGAGCATGCATTATACTATTTGATAGAGATGACTACATTGACACCTGAAACAAAATAGATGAATTTCATACACCAAAAACATCCAAAGAGAAATTTATCAATTCACTAACCAAGGGGTCATTTTCTAAATGTAACAAGGTATATGCCAAATTTCTATTCCGACTCAATGAATCATCCACTTTGTTTTCATTTCAAGGATGATAATGAACAATATAGTCATAATCATTAATTTTTCAAGACAATTTCTTTGTCTAATGATAAATTCATTATGAGAAAATGTATAGTTAATAATTTTATGGTTAGTATATATTACACATTTTACTCCACAGAAATTATGCCTCCAAATTTTTAATGCAAAAACTATTACAGCTTATTCCAAATTATGTGTATAATAATATAACTTATGTGGTCTCAACTGATATAAAGAATAAGAAATTACCTGATCAACAATTACTAAGACACAACCTTGTCCTTTCAACTAAGAATCACTATAGAAGAAAAATTGATAAATTTTGGAAGGTGGGTCAGAACTATAGTATTCACCAATCATCTTTTGAATTCCAGAAAACAATTATCACATTATTTTTTCCATGTTAAGATAATACCTTTTCAGTTAACATAGTCATTGGGATATATAATTGTGAATTTATTTTAATAATATTTTGGTAATAGTCTTCCAAAGCAAGGAAACTAAAAATCTCAGTTAAATATGTGGGTCTTTTCCATTCTTCAACAACATTGGTTTTATAATGAAACCAATTTATGCAATCTTTATAATAATTGTGACCAACGAAATAAATTTTTTGAAAACAAAATTCACACTTTCTGAGTTTTACATACAACTTATTTCCTTTTAGGGTTTTTAAAATAGTCCGAATAAATAATTCATGCTCCACATTAATTTTAAAAAATACGATAATTTCATCAATAATTACTACAACAAAATTATCAAGTATCTCGGGAAATATTATATTCATAAGATCCAATAAAATAGTAGGTTCATAAGTTTTCCAAAATAACATAACTACAAATTAATAATTCTTATATCTAGTATGAAACATAGTCTTCAAAATTTATGCTTCATTTTCTTTCAATTTTTTGTACCCTAATTTCAGTCACCCTTCGAAAAATACTATGAACCCTATAGTTGATGTAAAAAATCATTGATATGAGGAAAATTATACAAGATATTAATAGTGTTTTTATTAATGGCTTTATAGTCAATGAAAATTCCCATTAATCCATATTTTTTTAACAAATAGGACAAGAGAACCCTATAGTGATGTTCTAGGTCAAATGTATCCTTTATTATGTAATTCATGCAATTAATTTTTCAACTCTAAAAAATCCATTTGAGCTATTCGATATGGGGTATTAGAAATTGTATTAACATCATGAACTAAGTCAATATTAATCTTAATCTCTCAATCAGGAACAACATAGGGAAAATCATTAAAAAAAATTTACACTCATTTACCACTAGCACATATTTAATTAGAACAATTCCATTATTTTCATCAATATGTGAAAAATAACGTTCATTTTCATCTTTTAAAAGTTTCATGGCTTTATGATATGTTATTAATGATAAAATTTCATTTTTGACACAAACTATATATCATTATAAAAAAACATCTTTATCTATATAATCAATCTTTCCATGGTAAACAAAAAAGAATGTCCATACCCAAAATAACATCAATCTCTTGTAGAGGAAATACAAAAAGGATTACAGCTAATCTATTTCCATAGACAATAATAGGGATGTTTTTATAATTTTTTCCCATTAATATTTCATACAAGTGTTTTTACAATGAGTTATGGATTCATTTATTGATGTGAAATTTAGAATTTAAATGAATATTTATCAAAAATAAAGGAATGTATAGAACATCAATCAAACAACACATTGGAAAATTTGGTAAAAAAAGAAATGTAACTGATACCACTTCATTTGATGAATCAACATCTGTTGATATTGTTTCAGTGGATTTTACCACCCCTTCTACTTTCATCCTTTCTAATTTCCTAGCTGTGTTACTATCTTAAAACACACATTAGAAAAATGAGACAATTCTTATAGTTAAATAGTATCACCATAAGCTTCCCTTTATTTTTGTGATCATTTTACTTTCACTCATGAGACATGTTCCCACGCTGTTTACATTTGTATCATTTCCAAAAACATAAAAATATTCTCTATGATACTATAACAAACACTTTTCCCATGAAAGGAGAATTATTTTTTTACCTCAATATTTCATTGATGAATTCTTCCCCAAATCCTACCAACCAACCTGATTATTATTCTATTAATTATGAGGCACATGCATGTCTTCAAAATCCATCTCAACTTTTTTAGCATAATGAAAAAGTTTCTCAAAACATGAAAAATATTATATCTATATATCTTCGCAAAAAAAATTTCAAACCAGAGTAAAATATATTAATCTTACCATATAAGTACTTATTAAAATTTGCTACATATCGGTCTAGTCTCATTAAATTGGCATTATATGATACCATATAATCATTATCTATCTACTCCTATTCCAAAAAATATTTCTCCATTCTGAGTCGAATGGTTTTAGGAAAATATTTTTCAAAGAAAAAACCCTTATAATCACCCCATTACAATGTGTCAGATCCTCTATTTTCTATGGTATTCTTATATATAGACCATCTTTGATGAACATCTCCTTCAAAATGATAACTGGATATGGTTACCTTTTGGAATTCTGAACATCCCATGACATCAAATATCTTTTCCACATCATTGATCAATCACTCAGTTACCACCAGGTCAGATGTTCCACTAAATGATGGGGGATGATACGCCATGAAAATCTCTACAAAAGAAATGTTTCTTCATGGTATATCAGGTTACTCTATATAATTAACACCACAACCACTTATTGTAAGAGATAACCGATACATTGCTATAAAAACATATTGGTTCCAATTCCCCCTATTTCAGGCTTCAGATTCAGATAGACATTAGCCTCTCAGTGTTTTCTTACTTTAAATTCCTTGTTTATTACATGGAAACCATTTTGAATATACATATCATTGTTCAAAAAACATGGTAATCTTAAATTCCAATATAATTTTAATTGATAATAATGTAAAATCATATATGGTACTCTATTAACGTCATCCCAACCCCTATGGTTATCTAAACCATCCTTTGATACCAACTATAAGGAACCAACATTAAAAAATTATATAATCATGAATTTTAGACAAGAATATACTTTATTTTAAATTAATGATATTTTTAGTTTTATAGATTTATAATATTAGTACATAATAAATACATAACAAACAATATTTATTCAAATAGGATATCAATATATAAGTATACATTTTTTTCAAAATTCAAAATTTAAAATAAGAACATGATTTCTTTGACATATATTCATAACATTTATCCTAACTTCCTTATTTCAATTACAAATCCTTATAACAGATGAAATACATTTAAAAACATGGTATAATCACAAAAACCACTGTAATAAATATTTACAAATAAATTCTTAGTCCAATGGAAACATAAAAACCATAGAAAATATTATCATAAAAACTCATTAGCATGAATAAAGAAATCATGATGTTTCCTGGGGAAATATTTACCAAATCACATTTACAGTCATTGATACACATGGAATAACTATTTGGTCATATTCTATCTCTGGAGTACCTAATTTTTGGGATCGCTATTATGGGGATCACCCATTATATCATTAGCTATAGTTGGATCAACCCAATATATCATCAGCTAATGGGTATCAACCCATTATATGTTGAGATATAATGAGATAAACACAATATACGTTTAGTTATAATGGTCTCAAACCACAATCACTAATGTAAATGGAACATATCTTGAATAACACATATGATAACTCATTTAAACCCATGGGAAAAATAGATTCAGATTTCAAAATACCTTTTTAAGATTAATCACTTTTAAAATATAAATTCTGTGCACCAATTAATGGAATTATATTATTAAAAAATTAATATGAAAATGTATATTGGGAAAATTATCATAATAAGACATCATTAAATCCTATGATAATTATGATGACTTACAAATAAGAACAATTTTTTTTTTTAATTTCATAAAGGATATTGTTAAAAATAATTTAAAAGGAATGTACCTTACATAACACTTAAAAAAGATATATTTTTGAAAAAAATTAGAGAAATTCAAAAAATTAATACACATATAAATATAAAAAATATTTGGAAAACATGTACATGATATAGAAATATTTAAAAAAATCATTAATAATATAAAAAATACTTTTTGGTAAAAGAGTCCCTTACCTATGGTTTTTCATCCTTAAATTATGTTCAAACCTATTGTAAAATTGTTTTAATAGTGTTATTCATATATTAACTAACTAAAATCATGTTTTTAATAACTTAAATTTTCTTCTTCAAAAAAATCACTGATTTATTATCAATAATCTTTTTTTTCATTGTTTCATCTGCATTTTTTTCATGGTTTTTTATGTTAGTTCATTGTGGATTTTCTTATCGAATATTAGGGAAACTCCATCTATAGAATGAAATGGTATTTAAATGTTCCATAAAATTAAATTCCACCATTTATAATTTCTTTCTTATATTAGAATGATTTATTATTCAAAACATTAATAATATTATGCTTGATCATTTTGGCGGTTATTTGATCATCATGAACTAAGTTCCATATATATTTAATCATTATAAATGTACGTTAATTATAAATATAAAATATTATATATCATAATATTTAAAACATTATTGAACCATTAAAATAGTTTTATGACCATCCATGAAGGATGCAATGGAAATTGAAAACACATCATCCATGGTGTTGGTAAATTGACACATCACGGATGATGTTTTCATTTTCAAAATATAATGAAGAGGATAAAATGTATGTTGATGATTTTTTTCATAAACAAGAAACACTTTTTTTATATTTAAGATACTAGTGTCTTCATGACTCAAGGATAAGGGTAGTTGAAAATATTATAAGATACGAAAAATCATTAAAAATAATATAAAAGAAAATGAAAGAAGATTTTTACCTCTCAAATTATCTTCTGTGAGAACCATCTTAAGGAATTTGGTTGTGGTGTCATAGTGAGAAAATCTAGTATTGTACATAGGTAAAAGGCTTAGGAATAATATTGGGAAGAATTTGGAGATGTCTCAAAGATTGAGATGTGTGAGGAGGAGATGGGTGTGATGGTGGTATAGTTTAGGAGAGGAGGGTTTTTACATTATTTTAATCTATATTTTATTATTTTCCTAAAGACAAGACCAAATTTGGGGTTGTATATGTAAATATAATAATTATTGCATTTGAGTTCTAAACAAGAGATCTTAGCTTAGAAGAACATCATCCATTACTCATTAATTCATGTATTTAGATTATTTAATAAATTATCAACTTTCATTATTCACCCAAAATTCATTTATAACAAAAAAAATTCAAAAATACACTATGAACATTTTTTGATGTTTATTATTCAAAAATGAACTATATATTATGAAAATTATTTTATAAACAATATAAAAATAATTTTTAATTAAAATAAAATCATATTTGAAAAATATGAGTTCTAAAACTATAAGTTATTTTATAACACTTTGAAAAATTAATTAAGGTCTCAAATTTTTTTTGTCTTTTTATAATACAAATAAAATATTTATTCATGATTCTATTTTATAAAAATATTTTTATATTAAATTAATATATTATTTATAAAATTATAAATAAATATTTACGTTTCAAAAAAAAAAACATAATCTATCATTTTCAAAACATTTTCTTACTAATTACAAGATATAAATATATCAAATTTTTATATATTAGTCAAATAAAGTTTTTTATATATTCCTACGTATTTTTACTATCCAATTGGACTTTTACTATTTATATGAGTCATATTACTATTCCATTAGAGTATAATCTTTAAAATACAACTTATGTCATTATTCATTTATAATGGATTTACCAATATAATTTCAAAAAGAAAAAAAATTAATAAGATCCTTGGTTGTTACAACGTCTATTGTTAATGGTGTGAATATGAGAGGTGTGGGATGGCTTTTACAAGTAAGGTGAGTGGGACATTTGTACTGATTCAAAATAAAATGATGTAAATGATTTTTTTAAATTCATAAATGATCCATCATGGACTATTCACAATCCTTATACAAGGTAATGTAAATTAATATCGTTAAAATATATTTTTTTAGATGTTTTTAAGACATTTTTACCCTATTATTTTAAGTTTAACCCCTACTAGTAAAAAAACATAAACCCTAATCTTAGTAATTATGTTTTTCTATTTTCACCAAACATTATAGTAAAAAATTGATTTGACCATATTAGATAACACATATTCATTTGATTTCAAAAAATATAATACATATCTAAAAATTAAATACACAAAATTGGAAGAAAGTAATTCTATATTATTCTCACTAATGAGAAGAAAATGCGTGTTTTCATAAAATGTATTGGTCAAGGGAAAGATGATTTTGGATGAACACATTCAAAAATAATATTTATTTCAAAAATAAAAATTAATTTATAATTATTAATAATTATATTATACTATTAAAATTACAATTCATTGTGCAAAATGGATAATCATTATGGTCTTTAAAATAAATTTTTCAAAAAAATCATATTTAGACCCAAAAATAATCATATAATAAAATCCAATATAAAAATAATTTAAAAGTAATTAATTTTAATAAATATTAAAAACAAATAAATATGTAACTTCAAATTATATTCAAATAACAATGTAATTTTTATATTAATATATCTATTAAAAACATTTTATAGTTTTCCATAAATCATTATTTTTCCCATATCATTGGAAAATCAATAATTTCATAAAAAATACCAAAATTTTACCCGAATTATTTTTGGATACTAAACATTTCAATAATATATATATTTTTAAAAACTAATATCCTAATATTTCCAAAATAAATTTATAAAAATTATTTTATCAAAATCAATAAAAATCAATTTCCATGAAACCATATTTTTGAAGAAAGAAATTACATTATTAAAAATTTATTTATTATTTCATAATAATTTATCAAATATTCATATTAACTATTACATTTATATATATATTAAATTAATTATTTAATATTATTAAATCACTCAAATTTAATTGCTTTGTTATAATCGTTATACAACTTGAGGGTCATTTAAGCTTTGTATTGTTTATTAAATATGCTACGGAACATAATTTTATTTTCCAAAATATTGAGTTATTACATATTACCACTTAATAAATTGAATCTTTTCATTTTTAAATGTTCCATGGTGGTTAATTTTGTGACATTGTAAAATAATTTTTTTGGAAACCCATATTGTAAACATGTTTAATAAAACATCCTATTGATCTAGGAGAAAAATAATTGTGATGGTCACATGGAATAACACATATTGGGAATCCAAATATATGAACATTTCTTGAAACTGATTATTTAGACATGGAAGGAAATAATAATGTATAAATAATTATGTAGAGTGACATAGGTAATTGATAACGATAATTTTAACATTTATGAGAAAATCACCAACTATAAAACCATAAACTAAATAATTATGAAAAAATAACTAATATCATTAAAGATTATAGTAATAAAAAAAGAAATATTATATCCATTTAATAGGGCTAATTGATTACTTACAATCTATAATAAGAAAAATAAATAAATATACATACTTCTATTTATCTATTTTCACCATAATATCTTCTTTTTCTCCAAACTTTGAGTATCCATGATGATTTTTTATTCTTGAAATAATAAAATTAATAATTAAAGGTCCACATAACCATAAAGTGATAATATACAATTCCATATATATGTGGAAATTAACAAAAATCAAAATTGGTTATTACATTGTTAGATATTTTAAAAAAATGAATTAGCCTTCATATTATAAAATACTACAATAATATCTAAATTTTAATAGTAATACATATATATAAATCTAAACACATACATATATAAATGACCATGTATCCAAAAATAACCATAATAACACCAACAATAATTACTTTTTATCCTCAATGGATATATCCTTTATTTTTAATTCAATCCCAAAAAATAGTGATCTCATTTAGAGATAACATTAATCACTTAGTCACCATATGACATTTCAATCCCATTATATTCTATATGATAAAACACGTGTTTCCAAAATTATCTCAATATCACATATCATATAAATAAAAATGTTTAACAATAATTTAAAACTTATTTCAAAAATATTTAATCGAATACTCGACATTATACTGAAGCATTAAATATACTATATGATAATAACATTTATTTTAATGTTTTAGTAATCAGTTAGGATATCATAACATAGAAACTAAAATGTGGTTTAGAATACATTTAACATATGGTTAACCATTATATTATATATCAATTTTGGGATATATAAATGTAAATATATCCTTATATGAAAACTACATAATATAAAATGTTTTCTAAACCAACCTCTAATACCAGCTATAATATTTTTATACCTACACTTTGAGATCTGGTGCTAAAATCTTGAAATATACATTTCCATATTTGATAATAACGAGAGTGACATAATTTTCCCAATATAAATCATACAACATCAAATGGAAATATTGGGTGACATATATTCTCATTGACTATTTATGATTATTGTTTTTTGGAAATAGAAAAAACTCTAACAAGAAGAACACCCATTTATTAACATAATAATGTATCAAATTCACCCCATGTTTTCTAATTTAACATTAGGTAATAATCATCATAAATATGAAAACCTTCTATACAAAATTTATTTCTCATCGTTATTGATAACATGGGAAAAAACATAAGAAAGGTTAGATAAAATTCTTATCAAGGGTAAATATAATCATTAAAAATTGTATGTTATTAGTGGTAATTATATTTTTATAAGGGAATAATGTCATAATAAATGATCAGGAACATAACATAAAAATATTCATGCACATCAATACCCTGATCAATAAACATAAAAACATGGAATCTATATTTCAAAAAGGAATGAATCATGTAAAACAGTAAGAATGATCCAAATGATATCAATCCTCCTTAAAAAAGCATTTATAACTATTTGATTCATAAATAAAATATGCTCATATAAAGGAAAAAATCTCTTCAAACCCTATTCTAAAACCGGATCGGTAATATTTTTTTCCTTTTCAAATTTATAGGGGAAAACTTCCATTAGCTTTATCCTTTATTTCTATTGAGAAAGGAATCATTACTCCAATAATTGGATTGCTATCTAGGTTTACCCATCATAAATTATATATTAGGATCACTCAGTTCTATATAGACTCACCCATTTATAAGCTGTATCGGCCTCACTATGATCTATCTGGGTGAACATATCTTATATGATATTTTGACTTCTCACATGATAATCCATAAATTATTAGATATTTTTATGGTGACCCAATACTTTTACACATATTAATACAAGATTATTAAACATAAATATCCATTAATACAACTAAAGGATCATAAATGCATAGTGTATTTGGAAAACTACGTTCATAATATATCAAAAGAAACATAAAACAAGGAATTCACATTTTATTCTCTAAAGTGATCTTTTAAAATCAGTTTATGATCATAAAACTACATGGGATAACATGGGTAATACATTAATATTTGATTGATCTAAAATTCATAATAAGGGAATAAACATTAAATGGAAGTATAACGTGAGAGTCAAAGGTATAACATGTTATCATAAAATATGAGGCCATGAGTAATTTCATGGAATAATATCACAAATAACTTGCCATAAAAATATCGATAAATCATAGGAAATGTTGAAAAAAATATAACTTGACATAAACATGATTCGATGCTAACTACCTAGAAAAAATCACATGGTAGGAAAAGTCCAATAATTGATCTTTTTGACTTCATAATATGTTACATTAAATACCATGAGTTTATAAAATTTCCCAATCTAGTGGATAAGTATATGGGAACTGTCACGAACCAAGTTGCGTCACCATACAAACTAGCTCCATGCCCAACCTGTGGTATGACTGGATGTGCATTCCCGGTCCCCATAGTGTGGAAATATTTCCCTGGTATCATAAATAATTATTGGTAACAATTTACCCCAAATTTATAATCATTAGAATACTATGAAGAACTAATAAACGAATCTGAAATAGTCTATAAAAATAAGCCTTAATTTTTTTTCCAGAATTTACTCACATGTTTTGAACAAAACCCCAAAAACTACAACAAAGGGAGGTGACCCAAACTAGATCAAAAACCAACACATGGCATGAGGACACCACTATAAATCTATCTACAAAACACCACCGACTAAAGATCTCTCACAACCCAAACCCCCCATTTCCATAATCATTACCATTACATGTATCAAACATTAACAAATATACTAACACCCAAACATGATAGTGGGGAGTTACCTAAATCCTAGAAGGATGCCACCCAAGAATATTTTCCATGATATAAACATTATAGGGAATATATCTAGAAATATTTTATAAAAATGAAATTCTAGTAACGATTTTATGGAAATAAAAATTGAATGAAAAACTATTTTTATGAAAGAAATTTTAAGGAACAAAAAAATTTAATGAAATAACTCTTGCTGCTGAAATTTCCATCCAAACATACTAAATTCTAAAGGTAAGTGAAGTATATCTAATGTGAACATGTCACGGGATGCACCCCTTGGAACTATTTAACAACGAGACTCTAGGTACATCATATCTCGATGAAATACTACACAGAAACCACAACTAAATGTGTTCTCATGCATAATCCACTAATATGGAACACACCAATAACCTAGTGGTATCAAATAAGGAATCATTATTTAGTTTTTTTTAATATCCAACCTGGCATGTGAAATTGAGCCACATCCACTTCTAAATAACTACCATTCTACTCTTAGTCTGCACACCTAGATACACAAGCTTACCTTTTGGGCTCAATTAAGTTGAACGTGTCACATAACACCACATCCACAACTGATTTGAATTTAAAAATCATACTCACAACAAAATATATTTTATTCATATTTTGTACCTTTTATATAATTTAATAAACAATTAAGATAAGTTTATAAGTAATTCCAAGAAGTATCAAATGGTTTCACACACAAAAACCCACTCAAAATCCACTATTTTGAACAAATTCATAGTAACACCACATCAGAAAAAAATTCTAAGAACCTGAATATTTTAATATACTAATTTCAAAATTTGTAAAATAAAACCCGATGGCACAATATTTATATACACAAAAAACCAACACCATTTAATATAATCACACTACCTAAAAATCAAACATATATTAAACTCTTTAAAAACTACTTTTTCACATCAAATATTAATAAATGAACGTACTAAATTAATTATGCAAGAAATATAATTCACAAAATAATTTTCAGACACAGAACCGCCTATATTTGGGGTCAGAATCCCCTAAAATAATAGAAAATATTCAATCGCACCACAACCGCACCATGAATAATCTGTATAGAACCTTATTTTATGTGATCGAACCAAAAAAGTCAATAATGAACACTAAAAAAAAGGAACCATGAACTAAAAACCTTATGGAAAGTGGGTAAAATATTACCCTAGGTAGAATGCATATGCATTAGAGGGAGAAGAGGAGCGATAAGGGGTCCAGGTGGCTGGCTGCTTGAGGAGGGGGTTTTCTGAGGGGATCTGTGCATTAGGGGTTCACTTGAAGGTTCAACCGAGAAGGGGGTGGTGCGAGGGTGGTGAGAGGGGAGCAGGGAAGTACGAGTTCACTGGAGGGGGAGCAGAGCACCAGTGCAAGGTTTCTATAGGGGATCCGGCAAAAGGTTAGGGGAGTAGTGCATAACATGTGGGAAGGGAGATATGTCAACATGTATATGGGACATGTGATAGGTAGGATAGTGTGGGATAAAGAGAGAAGAGGGAAAGAAAAAAAGAGAAAAGAAAACAGAAATAAAAAAAGAATATGGGGGAAAAGAAAACCTATGAAACTAATGTAATCTTCTAATAATAATAGTGATAAAAATATTAATATTATTAATATTTTAATTATAATATTAATAATTAATTGATAATATTATTATTAACAATAATAATAATATTATTAAACAATAATATTATTATTTTTATTATTATTCTTTGTGAAATTTTATTTTTTATATTTTATTTTGTTCTCATATTATAATTCATCTGATTTTTTTTCAACATCGGGTATGCCACATGATGTCCTAGGAAAAGCCACATGGTTTTATCCATGCTCTACTAGTGCGTTGGACACTATCAATCCTAAAATTCTTATTTTAAATAAAAAAATAAAAATTAAAATCTAAACACATCATGAACATTGACAATAATATTTATATCCAAATAAAATAATAAAATAAAATTATTTCATGTTCAGTTTTGACAATTCTTCCCACCATTAAAATATTATTCCTTCAGAATGTTAACTCAAAACTCGATCATATAATAAAAATGGATACTACTTCTCAACCCATTAATTCTTCTCCAGGAATCTTGAACATCATTCCCATGATGCCAAAGGACACGTAATAGTAGTATATACTTCCCATGAATAACAACCTCTTGGGAATCAAATAGAAGTAATAATTATTCAAACACTGATAAATCAGGCCCTATCTCCAATTCATCCCAAATAAAAGCATGGTATTTATACATAATATACTTCTTCAATTTAGAGACAAGAAATACATAGTGAATTGACATTAATTGATAAGGTGAAGCTAACTTGTATTCCCCTTTTTTAGTTTATTTGGTGATTTCAAAAGGCCTCTCATACATTAGTGTTAGCTTTTCCTACTTCCCATACGATGATGACTTAAGAGAGTGGAAACTTTCTAGAACACCCAATAACCCCTAGAAAACTAAGGGTCTTGATGATTCCATAATAATATTTATGGAGACTCTGATATGTCAATAACCATTACCTAGTCAACTAGACTTCGTCATATGTCTCTTGCACAAGACTTAGTCCCAAAAGTGAGGTCTCGCTGAAATCATCCTATCATAATGGGTACCGATATGGCCGACCATAAAGAACCTCAAACGGACCAATATGAATTAAGTATTGGAAACTATTATTATAAAAAAATTTAACAAATCCCAGTTGGCTATTCTAGGATACACCAAAATCCAAAACACAAGAATAGAGCATACCCTCATGAATATAAATTTCCAACTGTATCTAACTATATGATTGAAGATGGTATTACATAATCATCTTAATTTGTGACCCCAATTCCCTTGGAAGTCCTTCAAATAAATTAGAGGAAAATAGGGGGTCTCTATTAGAAATAATCACTGAAAGCACACCATGAAGTCTTACATCCTTTTGAACCTAGAGCCACCCCATGTCACATACCTTTGATGAATCTCTAATCTAAATGAAGTGGCATGATTTGGTAAAATGATAAATCACTACCCAAATAGTGTTCCTTCTTTTTTTTTGTATGAATCAAGACAACAATCAAATCCATCGCGAACTCATTCCACTTCTAGTTGGTAATGGGTACCGATTGAAGAAAACCATATTGCCATTGATGCTCTACTTTTTCCTACTAACATTTATTACACCACAATAAAAAATCATTTATGTCCCACCTATATCATGGCCTCAAAAATTACCGAAAAAAATCATAATACATTTTGGTAGCTATAGGATGTACGAACCATTGATATTGGGGGTTTTTCTACATCACAACCTTCCATAGAGGAAAAAAACCAAGAAATGTCCCTTAAAGAACAAGGTTTCCTTGGGAGACAAAGGCGAATAATGAGATGCCTCCCCAATATGAATGAAATTCATAGACTGCTAGCACAGTTCATCGCCAGGCTGCTCCCACTGAATCAACTCCAGAAGATATAGAGCTAACTGAACAATTGCCAAGAACACACCACTACTATGCTTTTTGGTCTCTAAGTGTATCTAGTAAAAGAGCCACATCAAGGACCATTCATCACTAGACTTCCTCAAATCCAGAAATGAAAATTTTCATCTAAAGGAGTTAGCCACCATATTAATCATTCATGGGGGTATAGATGATAGCAAAGTTGAACCCATAAAAATAATCGATCCAACGACGCTGCCTCATGTTCAAATATTATTTGGAGAAGATGTAGGCTACACTTTTGTAATCAGAATAGACCATAAATTTCTCTCCAAAATGAAAATGGTGCAAAGACTTTAGGGAATAATTCACAACATCTAATTCCAAGTAATGGGTTGGTTAATTCTTCTTATGAGGTCAGAGTTTGAAGGAAACAATTTTCCACCACATTATCATCCTACATAAGCACACACCTAAGGCCCATACCAGAAGAATCACAATAAACAATGTATCCCTTCCTAAAATCTAGAAATATCAACACATTAGTGGTAGTCAACAGCTACCTAGACTCCTCAATGGATTAATGGCACTCTCATATCCATTAAAACATCACACCATTCCAAGTGATTGTTTTAATATCGTAAGAAATGAGAAATAAATCTAAAACAAATCACATTTAATAACTTACCAGGCCAAGAAAACTCTTGATCTCAATCATTTTCTTGCATTATCTCATGAAATAACTACATAGATCTTCTTGAGGTCCACTGAGACCCCTTTTTATAAAATATCATGGAATATAAACATCACATACCTAACCATAAGGTTTACTTTGAATTATTTTCATAATGGAGATGATCCCTTAGAGTTCCCAACACAATATGAAAAAATGGCACATGCACATCATTAAATCTGGAATAAAATAGGATTTCATCCACAAATACCACAATAAAGGACTTAATATTCTAATGTAATTACCTATTCATGAGTTCCATTAAAACATATGGAGAATTATTTAATCCTAAAGGCATAGCCAAATAATTGAAGTTGTCATACTTATTATAGAAATACATTTTTGGGATGACTAACTCGCTCACCCTGATGTGGTGGTAACCTGAACGCAAATATATCCTGGAAAACCTCTTTTACCCCTTTAGAGAATCAAATAAGTCATCGATTTTGGAAAAATGTCTTTATTCTTAATGGTTACCTTATACATATTATGGTAGTTGATGCACAACTAGAGAGATCTGTTGGTATTATACATGAATAAAATAGGAGAGGCCTAAGGAGAGATGCTCCAAAGAATGAACACTTTGGATTACATATTGTCCATCTATATTATTAATTCCATCAACTCGGTGGGGGCTATATGATATGAGGGAAGATATATCAACCATGTTCTGAGTGCCTAATCAATTTAGATCTCCATATACCACTCTAGGGGTATGTTCAAAAATAATCTGAAAATACCTCTGGGAACTTATCCACTACAGGAGGTAATCATCCTCAAGGAGAACCTCCATCATCCTCAAATGAAATTGATGATAACTGATATGTTTGATTTCCCAAATTTTGGTGTAGAGGTCACACATGACTCGAACGAGGATCTAATTATTCAAGAAATACATGGGTACCTCCCATCAAGTGGCATGAAACTCACCTGTTGCCTCTAGAAACTGATATTCCCTTGGAAGAACACTAGATAATCCTTGTCAATGATTACATAATAATGTTATTTATCCACGAACAAGAATTTCCACTCTATATCATCCCCCAAAACAGAGAGTGAATGAGACATGAACATGAGACTGTTCTCTTTATTCTAACCCGACAGTGTTACAAACTCCATTTCAAAATAAATCAGCATGGTTGGTATGTTCAGCAGATTTACAAGATGGGAAATGTTAGTAGAGAAAATTGATCTAGTGTCAAATAAAATAACTGATATAGAAGATGAAATGAGGATTGTACATTGAACAGTTTAAGGCCCAATATCTGATCTCGATGGTGCGTGATCCAATACATGGAGATAGATAGTCCCTTCATTAGAATGAATACTTGCTCATTCCTATGCCCTAATCTATCTGTGATTAAAAGATGATCTGTTCAAGCTTCCATGACCTCAAAACTAAGACCCTCCATCCTAGTTGGCTCCAACTAAACCGATACTCCCCTGAAAGCCATAGATCCTTCCTCACTCTTTTCTCTGTGTTCCACCTCAAAAGCCAAAACTATGTACACATCCCATAATTCGATAATATTGACATGGTCTAGGAGGAGATGCATAAGATGTTCAGATGTTCCATTCCTTTCCTCACGAATAGAAAACAATATACCCAGCACCAGAATACACATACGATGTCTACCAAAAAGGATTGCCAGAAAAAACACCACCATTATTTTGATTCTCATCATAATTCCTCTTATTCTCATATGAAATACTACAACCCAATACTGACATAGCCCCAGAGGATCCATACTAGCTATTAAAATGAATCTTCTCCATACAAGCCCGATAATCTACCTCATCATATGTCTTCAATAATAAAAATAATACCTAAGAATAATTTTCTCATCGCAAACATCATTCGAACTTATGAGCCTTTATCTTTTAATTGGAGACTATTTCTAGTGCATATCGTAATAGCTCCGCAAAGTGGTTGGAATATTACATCACTGACTGGTACCCCTGAACAAGAACCATAAACACTTGGGATATTGCATAAGCCAATACCTCAAGATAGTACTGTACATTGATGATTTCCCTGAAGGCCTTCCAATTCATTTTCTCATGCTTCATAGATTGAAGCACAGAGTCCCACCACCATAGATTGGGACCCTATATCCTGAACAAGGAACACATTACAATGACTTTTTTATGACTATCAAGAAACTCAAACATGTTCTCAATCTCCTAAAGCCACTAATATGCTTCATGAGGCTTCATGATACCCTGAAATGAAGGGGGTTTTTTCTTGATAAAATCTTAGTCATTGACCTTCTTAGGAAATTATTCATATTCTCTAAATGAAGCAGGAGCAAGAGTAAAAGCCACTTCTTTTCCAAGAGGAAGAACATCTAAACAACAGCTTCCGCTAAACTTTTCTCAAGTGGTGAGGGATAAATCTTTCTGGATTACTCTTTTGGGTGTAAGGATCTCTCTAAGGAATCTTGTTTCAAGAGAAAGAAATATTAACATGAAAAAAACATAAGTAAATCCTTTCTAAAAAATCTCATTAATAACCTAAAAACTAAATAAATCAAAATTTTAATGACAAGAAATTACCAATCCACTTCACCTATATCCATTTTACAAGCTACATCTACAGCCTGGATGTCCCACCTGGAAGAGAAGTCACACAAATATCCCAACAGCCAATGTTGACTCAAGTTCTGTCACAAGGTGTCCTATCCAGGAACTCTACTCGTAACCATAACACCAATACCCAACAATTTTAGCACCTGTCGAACCAGAAAAATTCCAAATAAATTGAATCAAGGAAAATAACCTTGCCTTGATACCATTGTTTCACAAACTATGTCGTGTCAGCATCCAAAATAGCACCCGACCCAAATTGTGACAATTACTAAGGCGAATTACTAATCCTCACGAATAGGTACAAGTGCCTGGGTATCATACATATGGATTGGGAATGATTTAATTTAAATTTATAATCTTTAAAAAACCAATAAAAATTAATAACTGAATCTTAAAAACTCAAAAAAAAAGTGGCTTAAATAATTTTCAGAATTTAGTCACTAGGATTTTACAAAATCCCAAAAACTACCACAAAGAGAGGTTACCAAAAACCATATCAAAAACCACAACATGTCCTGATAACACCACCCTCAATCCATCTCTACAACACCACCCATAAAATATCTCTAACAGCCTGAACATCCATCTCCATAAGCTTTACCCATACATGTATCATCAAATTTCAAATCTAATTAAACCCTAATTTGTATGTTGGGTGTCAGCTAACCCCCAGCAGATTTCTACCCTTGAATTGATTCCATGAAATAAACATTATAAATAAATTATCTTGAATGTTTTCATAAAAATGAAATGATAGTAATGATTTAAAGGAAATCAACATTAAATGAGAAATTGATTTTAAGAAATAAATTATAATGTTTTAAAAAAAAATTATGAAATAAAAATTGCTTCTCAAATTACCAACAAACTGCAACGTATGACAATGATATGTGTTATATAACAAATGAGATATAGTCATGGGAAACATCCCATGTCACTAGCTAACAATTGTTCACTAGGTACTTCATATCTTGATGAAATATGGCATAGAAACCATAACCAACTGTGCTCTTTTAATTGATCCAATAGAGGGTAACATTCCCATATCCTAGTGGTCTATAACAAATAATCATTATTTTTTTATTAGCATCATAGTCAATACCTCTATGTGAAACCTAGTCACACCCACTTCTGAATCAAAAGTATAATAGTCCTAGTCTACCTACCTAGATGCATGGGCTTCCCATTTGTGCTTAATCAAGTTTCACATATTGCAAAACACCACTTGCACATCCAAGCATCATTTAAAAATCATAGTCACACCAAAATAGTTTCAAATCATTTTTCAATCCTTCTATATAATTTAATAAACCATTTAAAATAGTTTATTATAAATTCCATGAAGTGTCAAATGGATTTACACACAAAAAACCACTCAAATTCATGTTTTATGTTCAAACACACACCAACACCACATAAAAACGTAATTCACCACACTTTCATAATTTAATATCTTAATTACAAAATATATAAAACACAACCAAGTGAATAAATATGGTTTTACAACAAAAGCACACCCCATTTCATAAATTCATGCTACTTTAAAATCATACATATATTAAACTCTTTCAAAAACTAATTTTGCACCACACATATTAATCAAAGAAAATAGTAAATTAATTAATCATGAAAAATATTTCACCAAATAATGTTTATACATGAAACTAGCTACCTTTGATGTCAAAATCCCCTAAATTTGGTTTGAATCATCAACAACACGTCAACTGCACCATGAGGAAACTGAATTTAATCCTTATTCATGTGAATAAACAAAGAAAGTCATGATCGAACAACAAAAAAATAGAACTCAAAACTGAAAAGCTAAGGAATGGGGGAAAAATATCACCTAGGGTAGAATGCACCTGTGGTAGAGGGAGAGGAGGAACTGTAAGGATTATGGGAGTATGGAAATGTGAGAAGGGGGTTTTCGTATTGGGTTCGTGTTACAGGGGTCTCTGGAATGTTCTAACTTATAAGGAGGGTGGTATGAGGGAAACGTGAGGGTATCTATGATGTGTGAGGTTGCCTGATGGTGAGAAAGTCGCCAATGTGAGGTCATCAGAGGGGATCCAGATAATGGGTAGGGGAGTGGCGCACATGGCCTGGGAAGGGAGATAGTGATGCATACACAGGGGAGGTGCGATGGGATGAATAGCGGGAGGAAAATAAGTGAGGAGGGAAATAAAAAAAAAGAAACAAAAAAAGAAAACAAAAAAATAAAAAAAATAAAAGGGGGAAAAATAAAACCTACAAAAACTGATGTAATAAAAAAATTAAAAAAACTACAATAATATGAATTAAAGATAATGATATTAATAATAATAATAACAATATTCTTAGAAAAACATATTATTATTAATAATATTATTACAATTATTAGTTTCATTTTATTTTCATTACTTTTTACACTTTATAATTCATCTTATTATTTGTATAATCATCAAGTGGGTATACATGGTGACCTGGTTGATGCTGCATGGTTCTGACTATGCTCTTCCCATGTGTTAGACGCTTCCTATCTCAAAAAACTAATTTATATGCAAGAACAAAAAATTATGACAAAAACATGGCCCGAACCACAATAATAATATTCAATTCTAGATAAAATAATGAAATAAAATTATTCCAAGAGTTACGTTTTGACCGAAACACCCATCCATTTTTTATTATCTATGTGTGTGGAATAATGCATTAAATCATATCAAATAACATAAGAATATCCTATTTAATTGAAATTTTATGAATAATATTTCTTTATATCATGAAAACAGAAAAATATGTATTGATGTTATTAGAGAAATCATCAAATACATGTATTACCCTATAAAATAAAGGGATATTTTGAAATTTAGTTTAGTGGGGGGAATATTTTTAAAATTTATAAGCATTCAATAACATTAATGGAGAGATAATTTGAGTTAGAGATATAATTATTAAAACATGAAGTATAGGTTTGTATAGAGAGATCCCTTACCTCGAGCCTCATTTGTCATCAGTGTTTTTATAGCCCTGAATAATAAACATAAGTAAATTATTTACATGTAATATAACCTTTTTCATGTTTTTATTACTTTTATTTTAATTTTTATCATTTACTATTCAATTACATAACCCATTAATTCAATTTTGGATGTTTTTAGTGACAAACGACTCATATATCCAGAATCACTTTTGTAAATTGACTAAGATAAAATTTATAGTTAATTTATAATATCATGAATATTAAAAATGAAATAGTTTTAATTTTCAAATTAAAATTAAGATTTTTAAATCATCCATTAAATATGGTTATGAAAAATGTATTTTTTTACAGTCATGGAAATGGTAGGTTGTATATACGAATGAGTATCATTTCAAATTTTTATGATCATGATTCAAAAAAGGTAATTATTATTTTATATTTACAATATTAAAACTGTATCATAAATATCATATTATTAAATTATATTTCATTTAATATACCATTATTGTGATACATTAATAAAAATAAATCACATCACTTTGTAAGGTCTTAGTCTGCCAAACACATGAACGTCATTATCATTTATTCAATGTATGATAATGTGAGAAGGTATTTGATATATTAATTTTTTCTAATTTATTATATTCAAATATTATTATATATAAAAAATAAAATTATACATTATTACATACCATGTATTGGGTAGTTTACAAATGAATCCTATCTTTTTGGGAGGCAATAGTCTGTTGTACACAGGAGTGATGCTATCAAATTCTCTAAAGAGTGGAATGAAATATGTTAATAATGATTATATTATTATATATGTGTAATTTTATATTTTATATAATATATAAAAATTATATACCTCATTACATCATTTGTTAAGATGCAATGACGTAAAACCAGTCAGCCCATTTTGTGAGGTGGTCTCAGTCACACACAAAAGAAGTAGTTTCATTTAGCATTTGAGAGAAGGACAAGATTGATGTAGGTCATGAACATAACATAAAACATCTTAAAATAAAAAATATAATGATAATAATCTATCATAATTGTTGTATAATATTTATATTAGGTAGAGGGAGATAAAAAAACTAAAAAACCACAGTTAAGGAATATACCTCTTCTTTAGGCAACTCTTTTAGGTTTACCCCAAAATCATTCCAAGGAGAATATCATAAAAACAATAATTGTTCTAGGAAGTTAGGGAGAATGTTATGAATATCTTTTTTCAAAGATTTTCTGAACCAAAAATCACTTGTATTGTGGGGAGGATATTATGGGAGAGGACATTTTATAATTGGGGTAACAAACCCATTTGGAAACCATTTGAAAATTTTCCAAAAAAACCCAACTGATAATGTATTTAAAATGAATAAAGATTAAAAATGAACATATATTTAATCATGGGATGGATAATAATTTATTACTTCCATCCAAGAGATATTATAATATTTTTTTTCATTATAAATAATTATCTTAAATGATTATCACTCTGGAAAAACTATTATACATTGCCTCTGATAAATAAAATATATATTTTTTCAATATTAATTATGGAAAAAATTAAGTTAAACTTTTGAGATAATGTAAATTAATATGATTGAAATTATTTAATATATTTTTCCAAAATTTACTCATTGAATCTTCATATTTTTATTGAAAATTAAACCTATTTATTTGAAGAAAAAGTGGGGTTTCTAATCAAACTTTTCATAAGTAGAGAATGTTTTAATTTAAAAATTCGAAACAAAATTGATTCTATGGACATAAATTGGATTAATATATATATATATTATTTAATTTTACATTTAATCTCATATTAAAATAAAATTTGGTATGTAAATTCTATAAAAGTTAATGTTTTTAATAAATATCATTATTTTGCACTATTAATAAAAAAATAATGCTTTTAAAAAAACCCAAAAGTAAACCACAAGAAAATTTAGGCATTATTATTAATAAAAAGATTTTAATTTTTTTAAATAAGTTTCCCAAATTGTTATCAAATTAATTATAAAATATGTGTACAAATATTGAGTAATCAACATTTGAGGGAAAATTATTTTATAAAAAACATTTCTTTCTCTTTCAAATGTTTCACCTTTTATTCGTAACCAATATATAATAATTTTATATATACTATAAATTTATTAACTATAAAATTGTATTAATATTTTTATTATTCATGTCATCTATCATAACATATCAGTTATAATGTCAATGTTTTAATAATATTTTAATTGGGTGTTATGTTTCGTTTAAACTAAATGTTGTGTGCATTGAAATATATGGATTATAGTCAATTTATTTAAAATGAAATAGATCATAATGTATTAGGATATGATATTTCTCCCCGTATAAATTATTTCACCCTTGATATTCTGTTTTACATAATAAAATGAAAATAGGCGAGGGCACTTCTGCTCCATCACTTATTTTCATTCCCAAGATACAAACTCAAACTTATGGTTTCACATTAAAACTTTTACCATGTGAGTTCAATTGTTTCCTAGAATATTGTCACATTGATCCAATATCTTCATCGGATTCCACTGATATTAATTTTCCCTCTCCAATGGTAACATCTCTATATTTAGTTCATATTAGTGGTATAGTATGTACTTCTTCAAGAGGGATATATAGAACAAATAATGTAAAAAATATAGGATAGTTGGGTGTGCTAGTTGTTTGAAAACCACTTGTATTTAATCAACACTCTCAAAGGGATAAATGTATCAAAGACTATTTATTTCCTTCTTACCTAACCTCATTACCATATTTAAATATAAAATATAGAGGATATCTAAAGCCAAAAACCCATTCATCTGGATTCAGTACAAAAAAATTCTATGTTCTTTTTTATAAAAGAAATAAAAATCATTTTACATTTCTCCAACCATTTCATTTGTAGGATTTATAATATTAAAAATTACGTAACAAATTATCAATTCAATATAAATATTTATATAAATTTATTTTTGTTTTATTACTCTATAAGTGAATAGAACACCTTTGGATAATCCTACTAATCATATAGAACATTTATTTAAAACATAGGATGACCATTTTAATTTTCCCATTAATGGGTTTTGAAATCATGGGTATGTACTTTTAAACTACTTAGTATGATAAAATGAATTCTTATAAATTGGTTTTGAAAAAATTTATATATAATAATTTCATATTATTTTGAAAACCATCAATTTCAAATGTAATAATATTATTATGTAATTATTCTGAAATATAAATTTCATTTCTCCAATTGGAAAAAAATAATTTTATAGATTAATATAATACTAGTAGGCCATAAGAAAAACATAAGTCCACTAGTTCTATTGTATATAGGAGAGTGTCCATTAATGGTCATGGTTTTACTCCTCATACCATAACATATCATTTGACACTCGTGAAAATTTGAAGACACCATTTTAATTGTCCTACTCTTCCATCTCATCACCTTATAATCATCTCAAAATAATACGAAAATTATTATTTTTGATTAAAATAGTATTAATAATCTCTTATCATTGATCATTTATTTTTATGAATATTTTATAAAAACAATTCAATAAATATGCACTTAAATGGGAGTGATATTCTTCAAAGGTATAAAAATAAATTCTAAAAAAATTAAATGAATACATGAATAAAAATGTGTAAGATGTCAATAACCACAAATATTATATCCATATATAATTATAGGAATAACATTAATGGGAATTTAAAATTAAATAACTCATAAAATTATAGCTTTTATCATTTACATCTTGGTGAAAAATAAACAGTTTGGATAAAATAGTTGTTTATACATAAAATAATATCATTTCTCATATTATTTGTATAAGAAACTAATTAATGATAAAAATAACAAAACAATGTTTTGTTATTGTTTTGAGAATACATAATAAAAAATCATATATAAATTTATTAAATCATTAATACATAACAATATATATACATATATAAATAAAAATTTATATATAGTTCATTAAAAAAATAAATGTTTGGATTTCATAAACGGATTATAATTCATAGTTTGGAAAAAAATTAGTCACATTTTTTAAAAACATAATTTAGAAAAATTTAATGAAATATTGATATCATTATATTATAGAAATTTTAAAAATATAAATATACATAAATATTTTTTTATATATAAATTTGAAAAAATAGCCCTTACGAATAAATTTAAACATTTAAAAATCTCTTACCTGAAATTCAAACCAACTACACATGCTAGGAAACATCAGAATCAAATAAAAATGGTGTATAAAATAGTACAGTGCTGAAGAATTGTGTATAACAAGAGAAAGGTGTAAAAAATGATAAAACTGAATAGCTGGGTGGCTGAATGAAACATTCATTTATAATATAAAAATTATTGTTTATATATTAATTATACAACCATATCTAATATTTAACTCATGATTCTCATGGATTAAACAACTACTAAATTATTATTATTAAATATAATAATTTTTTCATTACATGAGACATAAGAAAATATTATATATATATATATATATTAATATAACATTAATTAATGTTCATTAGTTCAAAAAAATCATTCTTACCATTTTTCCATGACCACCGATATAAACTAATTATTATTATATATTTATTTTACCTTTTCATTATCATGTAAATTTTACTATATTATAATGCGTTAATATTTTCATTTTTTAATTGTATTTTGTTTTCTATACATCACATTTTATTCTCTCTCTTTTTATCCCTTTGTTTTTTACATGTCATTTCAATTTTTTATATTACACTATTAAACAATTTATCATTTTTTGACACGTTGTTATTATTACATTTTATATCAATTTCAAATTTTTAAATCTTTGTATCCCTCTTTTTTATTTTATGTTTTCTTTTTCTACAACCATTTTATCATTTTTACTCATAAATATTTGAAAATCATTTATTGTACTAATATAATTATATTTTTTAATAATTTAAAAATATTATAATAAAAAATCATAAATATAATTTCATATATTTATAAAATATATTACTTTAATAATAATAATAATTTTTTTTCAAATAATTAAAATTTTTCATTAATTATTATTAATATTATTTTGATTACCATTAATATCATAAAATTACATAATTCTAATATTCAAAAGATAAAATAATAAATCATTTTTTAATTTAATTTAAATTTATTATAATTTATTTATAAAAAATGTTAAATATAAAAATAAGTTCAAAATTTAAGAAAATGTATTCATTAAAAGATATCATCTAATAATTATTTGATAAATTTTACAAAATGAAATAAATTATTTGTTAATAAAGATTCATTATAATGATGTCATTTTGATTTCTCCATTTATTTATTTACATTTTTATTCATTATTTAATACTATTTACAATTTTTTTAATTATCATTGCAAATATTTAATTGTTTTAAATAAAAAAAATTTCATTTAAAACTATTGATCATACATTCTCCTCCCTACTAAATAATGGTGTCATTGTAATTCATTATATAGACTCTAGAAGAAACTAAATGTTCAACTTCATTATTAGAAAAACTATAACTAATAAACTTTAATAGTCAACCAATTAGATAACATATAGTCTTCAATGTTGTCTGGACCGTCACTCTAATACTAATTATAAATACCCGAACCATCAATTCTTGATTTAGGCATAAAAATATTTTGGAATTTTTTAATGAAAAGTAATACACTGATCATTTTACATTTCTATGACCTTTTCCCATATTGGTTTTGGAGAATAAAAAATTACATTAGAAATTATCAATACTATAAAAAAATTTATATAAATGTTTTTACACGTGTTAAAACAATGATTGAAGAGAACAACATTGGATATTCCTACTATACCTATGGAAAATTAATTTACAAATGTAATGTAATGGACTTCGATGGTAAATTAATTTGTCAAAATCAAGAATTAATGTTTTTTTTGGAGTCAATGTCAGTTCATTTTAAGAGTTTTATTGTTTTCACAGTTTTGGTTCTATCAGTGACTCATTACATCAGTGTCAGTGAGTCATGGTGTTAGTGTTAGTTAGTCAGGGTGTCGGTGTCAGTGACTCAGGGTATAATTGTCGGTGGGTTAGGTTTTCAATGTTGATAACTCAGGGCATCAGTGTCGTTGAGTCAGGGCATCAGTGTTGACGACTTAGGGCATTGGTGATTCTATTATCATTAGGTCATATCAGTGGATCAGTGTCTTTTTCATGTTGTTGGAGACTCACCCACTAGTTCCTCACTGTCGATATCAATGAATCACCCATTAGTGACTCATTTAATGTTTTCTGAGTTTTTCCAGTTTCTCCCCTCTTATATTTTAT
The DNA here is from genome assembly GCA_963277665.1 of Viscum album. Classification (NCBI taxonomy): domain Eukaryota; kingdom Viridiplantae; phylum Streptophyta; class Magnoliopsida; order Santalales; family Viscaceae; genus Viscum; species Viscum album. The sequence continues at coordinate 604,553,219 of OY728129.1, read as the reverse complement.
TTGACGTATATCGAGTTTAAGCCTTTGTTAAAGAATATCTAAGGTAATTTCAAAACATATAAAATATATTTTTAATATCCTATCTCCTAGGGACTTTGAGATATTCAAACTGAATAATCATGACCTCTATCCCATATTAATGAATTTTGAAACTGTTCTACATCCCGTTAATATATATCTGTCTCTTTTGAACTGATACATTCTTTTCCTTGTGTGTTTTCATTTTGTCTTGGCACTCATTAAGCCTTCCCTCCCTATGGAGCCTCCTATTTTGTTGTATCCATTTATCTATTTTTCCTTAGTGTTTTTTCTTGATTCTTTCCTACTTCTCACACAACCCTCTATTTTGGATGCAAGAAAGAGTTATTGATGGTATGTTTTTTCATGTAGGGATTTTCCTTCATCTCGATTCTTTTTGTATAACATGCAGGGTGGGCGTAGAATTTTATTTGTGAAGGCTGCCAAATCCAGAACTTTTTACTAGATAAATTCTATTAATAAATTTTTAAGGGGGTGTGAGTGGATTGATGCTGGTCACCTATTTTATTTTTGTTATCTCTATTGATGATGTGAACTATTGAGTCTGTATGGATTCTAAAAACCATAGTGGTTAGTGGTCTTTGTCAGTGCATGTGTGAGGATTAATACACCTTGTTGCTTCCTTGTGAATACTTGAGGTAAATATAAATCTTATTAATCTTGTATAATTAGTTAAATGAAATGGATGACCCAGAATAAAAACCCTTATATGATCACCCCTGTTAATCAAAGTGGGTTTAAAGAACAGTTTTTACAAAATCTGAATACATAATGTTTACATGTGTGATTTTGTGCTGTGTACTTTTGTGATTTGTGACTTTGGTGAGATGTGTGGTACTGCTCTTGGGAGAACAATTTTGGTTACATTTGTGGACATAAGATTTGGATCTTTTATTTCTTTGGAATATTTGTGTAGTGGGCTATGTTTTAGTAGTGGATAATGTGGGCTTTGTGTAAGGGGTGTTATAGGTGGTGTGTTGGTATCTCTGTTTGATAGATTGGTTGATTGTGGAATGTATGTACTTATTTTGTAGTGGGATTTAATCTGGGAAGTGGATGGGCAATGGGGTTGTAGGACTAGGATGTCATGATTTATTGTTTATGGGTAAGCCAGGTGTGGTGTTATTGTGCAGTGGGTATACCGGGTTTGGTTGAGAGGGCATGACTTAAGTGTGATAACTTTGAAGAATGATAGTTTCCGGTGGTTGAAAGGGTGTTCAGAAATGGGGGTGTGTAGTGGGACTAAAAGCTCATTTTCTCTGTTCTTTTCTTAATGTGTGTTACAATGGATTCATTAACTTATTCCATCGTTCCTTATTTGAAATATCAGTGTTTAGTGGATTTTTTCCTTCTAAAAGTGGTGTTCTTGTTAGCTGCCCAGGTGGGGAATAAATAAATAAATGAATAGAATTATAAATCAGAATGAAAACTGGTTAAATAAAAGAGGGTGGGTTGATGTTTTGGTTGTGGCTATTTTGTGGTTGTGTATGTAGGTGTGGGATAAAAGGTGGTTTTGTGAGGGCCCATTGTATGTATGCAATATCATAATATGGGATGAGTGCTTGTTACTTAAATATTTAACAATTATTTCCTTATGTTTTTACACACACCTCACCCTTGTTGAGCACTATGTGTCGAACACCCCCATTGTTATGTGAAGGGTGTCTTTCCCAACATCCTTGTTGGAGGATGGAGGGATGATTATTGGATGTTAACTTCTCCCTCTTCTAGGAATTTATCACCTAAGACTATTTGGGAAGGCTACAATGAATTGAGTTTTATTATCAGATTTATAGTATTATCTGTGTGAGAGCTTGGTTTTTTCTAGGTGTCTTTGGGATGAGGCCAATGTTTTTTTCTGACAGGATGTAAAATGTGTGACGCCCATTTTTTTGTAGGAATGATGTGTGTGGTTGTGGCCTAGGTTTATGTGGGAAGGTTATAACAATGGAGCTTTTGGAAGAGCATGGATTCCACAAGATATTCATCGTTAGGTATGATCAGTTAACCCATGGGAAGTGGTGTGGTAAACCCCAAATATTGTTGTTCTTATTATACTGTATTACATGATTTGTGTTACTTGGTTAGTGGGACTTGGAGAGGTTGGGTGGTTTGTATTCATTGAGAGGGTTTTTTTGGTTTTGATGATTTATAACTGGGTAATTACTATAATTCTCCTACTTGTGCATGGGTGACTTCGGTTCTTCTACTAGGTATTCATGTATTCTCACACTACATATATAAAATTTATTTAGGTTTCTATTTAGAATACCTAGACCAGGTTGGACATTACTATCTCAAGTATTGGGGATGGTTGTTGTGTCTTTTTTTGTTTTATTTTGGTACTAATTTTGGAGTTCTCTTGGTATATCTATCCTTTTTACATTAAACATTCATGTGGGATAGATTTTTCATTCCTTATATATATCTGCATTAGAGTTATTTGAGTTGGATACTTATAATCTCCTTATATGATTTCATTAAAAATTTTAATTCCTCCCATTCTGTGGGAATGTTAACCTACCCTCAGTGCCAGTCGTCACCCCTACGCTAATTGGCTGTGGGACATGGGGGCCATTATTGCTCCATCATCTTGAGGAATGAAGGTATCTGTATCTTGTTATCCCTTCCCTCATCTTGAAGAATGCGGGCCACGATAGAATGATATCAGATGATGATGGTTGAGAGATAAGATGGAGTTTTTCATTTGTAACTGTGAGGATATCATGGGTTGGTTAGGCAACATTGTTAGAGTATCTTGGTGTCTAATATATGCTAGAGAATATGGGCTATAAAAATGGATTTTATCCCCCCATAATGAAATAATGTAAGGGCTCTAAGATTACTGAACAACCATGTGAGGCTACACAATATGTTGGTTAAATACCCAAGGAAAGGTCCATGCATCATGATGTATTGTGTTCCTATTTGTTTTTGGAATTTTCTGGAATTATAATAAACACTATGTTAAAATGAATCATAAATTAATTCAATATAACATGAGATTAAGAGTTCCTTTGTTTTCCATTCATGTATGGATCCTGGATGTCGCCCATGTGAGTTACGAGCAGTGGTGGTTCAGCAAGCTGACCCAGTTTACCATCGGAGGTCTAATCTTGAAGAGGAGGATGATTAGTGGGAAAATATTCTTCATTCTTTCCACCGATAGACTTTGGGAATGTATAATATATGTTTAACGACATGGAGTCATAGAGTTGGCTTGAGGAGCAGGTTATCACATCAAGCTTGATTCAAGATCCGATAGAGTACTGGGATCCACTGGTGGTGAGCCAGATTAGTTGAGTAGCACATTAGTGGTAGATGATTTACCTCATAAAGAGGATAAAGACTGCTCTTTTGTGGGATGACATTGAGAAGGAGTTTTAAGAGAAATTCGTTTCTTCCACGATGAAATCTGAGAAGAGGTAGGAGAAACACTCCCTATAGTAGGGGAGTATGTCAGTGAGTAAATTTTGGATCATGTTCATAAATATCCTATGCATTCTTCCAAATCATTATATGGACGTGGAGTTTTGGGTGAGGCACATAGAAGTGGCATTTCATTCTTCTCTTTAGTATTCGGTTACTCCCTTTACACTACTGACATACTTGGTGGTTTGGAAGAAGGGTTGAGTGGTATAAATGATACACCTATGAGGGGGTCATCCATGAGAGGGAGGTCAGATGATCTCTTCAAAGAAAAAGTCCATCATCACCATGTCTCTAGTGTAAGGGTCTTCTAGGTTTCAACCAGCGGGGAGCTGACCCCTTGAGTTTTAGTTCTGACCAATTAGTCATCTACCTATTCACAGAGGCCTAGGGTAATGTGTTTTTATTGTGAAGGTCATGGGCATCTACATGGATAGTACATGACATGAGATCAATACAGTGGAGGTGCACAGGTTTAGTTCATGCCTCTATAGCAGTTTCTAGCAATGCCTTTCTAAAAATAGGGACAACAAACCACTACTCCACCAAGGGCAGACCATGTAGGAGGAGGTTGAGAAAAGGGTTCCCCTCAGGGACCTCGACCAGGGAGTGGTCGAGGAGGAAGCCGATGGATAAGGGTAAGAGGATCCAAGTGTGCGTAGTTACATCCTGTAGAGGAAGATATTATTATAGGGCCAAAGATTGTGTGGGGTATGATCAGTTTATTTAGTATACTTTCTTATTCCTTGTTTTATTCTTGAGCTTCACACACATCAGTTGTACGCAATCTGTCCCAATCCGTGGGACCAGAAATAGAGAAACATTTGGTCCCCTAGTGTTGATTAAACCATTAAAAGGTTAGACAAACATGTTTGATGTTTTATAGGGATATAGACTGATTTTTGGGCTACATCAGTCTAGTGGGGATGACTTTCTACTAAAGATGCAGTCATACGATGCAATCCTTAGCATAGACTAGTTGTACTCTATGCATGCTATTATCAATTGTTTCCAAAGAATAGTTCTGTTTTCAGATGTGGTATAAAAACTTGTGGATTTCATTGGCAATCAGTATTGTAATATGGGTCGCCAACACGTGGAACCTCTATTTTCTTTATTAGCTAAGCTGTTTGTGGGACCAATAGATGCTGATATTGTGTAGGTTCCATGAGTTTTTAGAGAGTTTCTATATGTATTCCACATGGATATTATAACTCTACCCCCTCAACGCAACATTGTGTTTGGGATATACTTACAACCCAGTGCTAGTCTAATTTTGAGGGTTCCTTATTAGATGACACCTTCTAGGTTACAAGAGTTGGGGAATATGATTGAAGAACTAGTGAATAAGGGTTTCGTATGACCCAACATGTCATCGTGGGGTGCTCCGATCTTATTTGAAAAGAAGGAAGATGGTGGTTTGAGGTTGTGCATAGACTACTGGAGATTGAATCTAGTAACTATTAAGAACATTTAACCAACCCAAATAATATATGATCTTTTCTACCACTGAGGGGAGTGAGTTAGTTTTCAAATATTAATCTATGGTCTTTTCTACCTCTAAAAGAATTCATCAAAAAGTATCATTACCTGGTGCCTTGTAGAGATACATTATGCTCACCCATTACCATAAACATTATTGAATGACCATAAAATGCATGAAACACATAAAAAAAATTATCCAAATATCAAATTGAAAAAAATTTCCTTTTACATCCATATGTAAAACATTTTATAATATTAATGCATCCCTTATATTTAAAACGAAATTTTGTAAATTAAAATACCCAGAATAAAGGGATTGATGGTTTTTTATCAAAGAAACATGGATGATTTTAATGGAATATAAAACTCATGTAATTATTATGTCACCGGTAAATTACAAAAACAATGTATACATAATAATATAACTACTTTTTTCATTTTGTAAAAAATAAAAAAATTCTACAAAAACATAAAAAAAATATTCAGTCTCAATATCATTGAAAAATGTACAAAATATTAAAAAATTCCATTATAATTTATTTATGTCCATATAAGTAAATATATAAAATAATTGTAAGAATACATATTTCATTGTAAATGATTTATCATATTAATCATTTATACATTTAAATAATGGTTGGTTCAGAAAATTATCTCATATCTTGAGTTTGACGTATCGTGTATGTACTTTTTTATTACAGAATAATAAGGTTATGTCAATTATTTACATTAATAAAATCTCTATTCATGTTCATTTCATTATCATTATACAAATAATATCATTTATTGCATTATTATATATATAAAAAATAATAAATTAAGTTAACATCATACGTTTTTTGGATGTTTAGTTCAAAATACCAAAACAACGTCGGTAGAATGATATTATTCAATGTTTTCATTATTTCCTTATCTTAAAAATTACAATCAGGACATAATAATATTTTATATATATTATTATATTTAATTGACATGACCCTAAACACTACATATTATTTCTAACTATAATTCATATTTTATGATCATTTCAATTTATAGTTTTAGAGAATTTGTAAAAACACTTACAATGTAAAATCACACATTATTGGCAGAAACTTATACTGAGTATCCATTTTTTCACCAAATGTAACCATTTTAAAACAATTCACAATTTATTTTCCTGACACATCTTAAATAATTTCATAATGAATTATTATTTGTCCATTATAATATTTAAGTCTAGTGAATAATGTGTTAAAACATGGGATGTTCTCAAAATTATTAGTTAGGGACACAAAATAAAGGAAACCATTAGTCTAGGTAAAATCCATAAATCTTTTAAAAAAACATACAATTTTATCCCAAATAAATGAATCATTATTTGATGAGTTTTATTCTCTTGCCTTTTGATATTTAACGTATTTTCATGAAAATTCATAATAAACCATATAAATTCGGAGCATGTAACTTTGGAAATGTTTTTCCATATATCTCTTATAAAAATTGTAACATTATTATCTATATAGGGAGAAAACATCAACGTTAAATTTGGAATAAACACCACAACATTATTCTTATAATTAGTTAGTAGAATTATAATTAGTTAACTCAATCCCATTACCAAATGAATTGGAGAGATATAACGGGCTCAACCACCCTACATATATCATGGTACATCATCTGCTAATAATGAATTCCAAATATCTATAACATAATAAAAAAATTCATTTTTAAAGGAAAAATTAATATTCCCTTTTTAAATCTCATTTAATTTTTACAATTCCATTCACTCTTAAAAAAACATTTTTTTTTATAATAAAATTTATACTTGTAAATGACTATTCCAAACATAAAATAAATATAAATTATCGAAATTACGTTCATTTTTTATATGTAAAAATATATTCCATTCTATTTTTTAAAAATAATTTAATGTGTTACTTTAAAATAATATTTTAATAGAATTTATCTTACATAAACCATGAATAACATCGGTTCTTGATAACATTTGAGAAAAATTTCAAAATCACAATTTTAAAACATTCAGGTACATATCAATAAATTCAAAAATATAATTTTTTGAAAAAGGACATTAAAATTAAATATTCAGAAGAATAAATCATTAAAAAACTAAAATATGTATTTTTCATTAAAGATACCCTTACATATATTACATCATTGATGTGATTGTTAATAAAAGAGATTTATTGTGTGTATGAACAATAATTCCATATAAAAGTGAGAATAAAACATAGAATATTTAAAATTAACTTCACATTTAAGCACAACATGAACTAATCAATATGTATAAGTTTAACACAATGAATTGAAATTAGGAGAAGAATTCCATTACTACATTTTAAAAGCCTAATCGTATGACACATGAAATAATGAAATTTGAAAAAAAAATTAAATATCATTCGAATAAATTAATTAATCATATAACATGTCAATGGATAGTAATATACAACTTATAAATTAATATGGGTTATTAATATCAAAATATGTCTCAACGAAATAAAATTGTGACAAAGTCCATTACCATGAGTCCAGAGTGTCATGTAAATTCATTATTATCCATTAAAATAAGAATATGTTAATTATTCTCTAGATTTAGAACTTTTTAATATTTATTATTCCTTTTTTATAATGTATTACTATTTTATAAAAATTACTTAATAATTTAAGTTCACATTGGATGCAATGTTGATATTTGGTACTTCATTAGAAAATGACTTTTTATTATGTCTATAAAAAATAGGCCATTGGTATCTCATGTATGGAATAATATTAATTACATATTTATAATATTTCTAAATAAATTAAATTTTGAAACACATTAATTATATGGCCCCTATATTAACATTTATTAATCTTGAGGTATGTTAAGAATTCACAATGAGTATTTTTTCAGGTTTAGAGTTTTGGAGAATTAAGACATAACTATTACAGAACAACTCAAATATTACTACATAGATATATCTAATAATTATCCTTTTTTTCTAAAATTAAATCTATTTTTGGTAAAACATGATTTTGTTTTCTTGAAAAAAAAAACATTTGGACTGATTCCTTTCTCATTCTGAACCTTATACAATTTAGAAAACATTTAAAAACATTGGATGATCACAAAAATATCTATAATGGATATAACATAAGGAATGCAACTGTTCGTCTATATATATTTTAAACTCAATATTTTTAAAAAAAAGTTATAGTATTAACCCATAAAACATACTCTCTTAACATACCTCATGAAAAAAATAAGATTACTAAAAAACTTCCTATCAATTATAAATAAAAAAGGTATCATGTGGAGTCCATATTATATATATATTTTTTCTTTCACAACTATATAATAAGTAACCTTCATGGTTACATTTGGAATACCAATCATAGTATATTCCATAATTATCTTACGAGAAACCATATCATTTAACTCCGTCTAATTTTCTAATACATTTAAGAGATATCATCGGCTCACCCGCCCTCAGTATATCACAGAAAAACAAGTATACATTAGAAATTACCAATACCATAACATTATCATAAGACATAAATAAGAATAAAGAAAAATCATATTCCTTTTTTCAATCACAAAATATTATTTCATTAAATTCATATAATCAATCCATTCTAAAAACCATTTTTAATACAAAAAATATCTAAAAAGGGAAAATGGTAGTTTTTTTCTTTTAAATACATTTCGTATCATAGTGGAATCAAAATACAAAATAATGGTCACTGCGACATAATAGGCGTTGTGTTTGTGCATGGTAAAAAATATTCTTTTTATTGTTTAGTAAAATTAATCATATAAAAATAGTTTTTTAAATATATTTTATTAAATTAATATTTAAAAATTATTATTATAAATGGTATTAATTAATTTGGTGTATAAAATCAATAATATGCCTCAATTAAATGAGGTTGAGACGAATTCTCTTACCTTGAGACTAGATCGTCTTGTGCGTTGTTTTTCTTCTGGAATAATAAACATAGATTACATTATAATTTCTTGAGAACTAGTTTCAAGTTTATTTTTCCTCTTATATCAATTATTAATATGTTATTATAATTACCTAATTATTTTTGTTGACATCATATTTTTTATCGATGATTGGTACTTGAGTCAAAAATGAACTTGGTATGATGTCAATAGTCCATGTGGTCTGAAGTCCATCATTTCAAGAAAAAATTCCATGACATTGTTATCATTTTTGTACATAAATTATTTATTTAAATCAATACCTAAATTAAGGTTATGAAAAATAAACAACATTATAATGATGTATATGGTACGTTGTACATATTAATGAGTAACAATTCTAATTTTCATTTATCATTTAGAAATAAGGTAATTATTAATTTAACTTTCCTAAATGACAATAATATTATTAGATCATAATAATTATTTAAATATAATTATATATATCATACCTATTATGTGGTAAATAAAAATCATTCACGTAGCCTCGTAGAAGTTATAGTTCACAAGTGATCTGGTGGATAAAAATGATTCACATATCATCGTGGAAGTGATAGTTCACATGTGTGCACGAATGACGTTAACATTTTTATGTGCCTAGAAATTAATAATATAGTTCATATATATTCTATTAAAATGATAAATATTTCATTAAAATAATATTAATTTTTTAATTTAACAAATATTAATGGTCTTCAGAGATAGTAATGAAAAATGAACTATATAGATTCGTAAGGCGGTATTCCGCTATTCACACGAACGAAACGATCATTTACCATTTGCTGGAAGTGGAGATTTGTTTGGGTGATGATATTAATATAATAAATATCAGTATATTATGGATATTAGAGTTATTAGTTCCTCATAGATGATGGATATTTAATGAGTTTGGATGAATAAATAAAATAGAATTAATTAAAAGAAAATGATACATATTCTTTATTTGATCACCATTTAAGAACACCATAACACCCCCAAGAAGTGTGTTATTCAAACAATAAGTCCTCAAGAATGTGGGGATTGATTTTAGTAAGTTGTTTGGGTAGATATTGGAAAATTAAAATGGTTTTACAAGTGTGATGAATAGATAATATTAGGTACCTATTTATAGGAAAGTGGTAGGGTGCCCTTAGAAACTCTTAAAATAATAACTTAATATATATTAATTATTACATCCAAATGACAGAAAATATTTTTATATAGATGATATGATGTGAAAGGTTCTATATACTCTCAATAAGTTTTTTAAATATATTGGTATTATTTTAAAACATATCATTTCGGTTTAATCTTAATTAATATATTTTAAATTTAATTCAGGTAACAAGATTTTCAATATTAAAAAGATATAAATATAATATATATGGAATAAATTTACCATAAATAGAAAATATTGAAAATTTATACCTTATAATGTTAACTTTGTGATTTTAATATATTTTATTGTTTTTTAAATAATTTAGAAAAATTTTATTGTTATTAAAAATCAATATTCTTAGTTTAGACACTATTCATTTTATTGAATATAAATAAAATACAAAAAATATTTAACTTAGAAAAAAATTATAGAATGGACTTATAATATGTCATAGTAATGTAAATAATTAATAGAGTAACCTAATTAATTTTAAATACATTAATTTTAAAAAAATTCAAAACATTTACTCAATATTTCTATTAATAAAATAATTACTATATCACTATTGTGTCAGTATTTATGGTAATAATTTGATCAATAAAATTTCAAAATAAATTTCCATGATATAGATAATATCATTATATTTATATAGACTATTTTTTGTTAATGTTATATGAAATTACATATGCATAAATGTTACAAAAAACTTGAGTTAAATAAATATTTCTCAGTGAGAATCATTTCAGGTTTAGAGTTTTAGAGAATTAGATCATTTTTAATTAATTTCGTCCCATAATCATACAAGATGATACTATCAAAATTGTATCAATTATTTACCACTAATGTAATCCATTTTAAAAAAATATACTTTCTTTTCATGATAAAAATTTTCTTTACCTTTTCCCTTCTCTTACACATCCCTATACCCTATGAAAACTTTTTAATACTAGGGATGAGCATAAAAACTTAGTATGGGATAAAATAAGGAAACAAAAGGAAATTAAATGAATATTTATAAACCTATGAATTCATAAGAATCACGAAATCATCATATCAATCATAAATAATTAAGGTAACCTTTAATTCATATCATACTTACTTTATTGCATTCATATCTATTTAGGGAGTAACCTCTATGGTTACATTTGGAATACCTATCACAGTATATTCCTTAAATATCTTAGGAGATACCTTCACATTTACCATCGTCACATTACCTAGTGCATTGTAGAGATATCATGGGAATACCCTCCCTTGGTTTATCAAGGATCCTTGCATATACATAAGAAAACCCGAATAACCATATCATAATCATAACACATAAACAGAAATAAAAGAAAAATAACATTTTTACATAATAATCATAAGACATATTATCAAGATATTGATATAATCAATACAATATCAGAACCATTTTTAATACCACAATACCAAAAAAAATAATACAATATTAACTTTTCTTTTTAATAACATTATGGATTATATAGGAAGACAAATAACAAATAATGGTCATGGCGGCGGAAGGGATATTGTCACTACGTATGCCAAAAAAAATCAATTTTTCTTACTAAGATAATTCGTAGGAAAATATTTCTTTTGAAAACCATTTAATGAATGTAAAATGAAGAAGTGGTTTGTTAAGCATCGTATAAAATAAAGAGGTGTATAAAGTGAAATTTTGTCTCAATGAAAAGAGATTGATACGAAGTCCCCAATCTCTAATCCAACACATCTCATTAATTCTTTATATTATAGAATAAAAATTGTATTTTAAATTATAATTTATTCACAATAATTTCCATATTTATTGTTAATTTTTTATTATAGATTACCATTATATAGGAATTAGTTAATTATTTGAGTTCATATTTGACATTTTGTCGATGTTTGTTACATGAGTTAAAAATGAATTATTATGATTAAAAATAGACTATGTGGTTAAATATCCATTTTTTCTATATTATAATTCATGATTTAAATATCATATGTAGTTATAAAAATCTATAATATTTGGAGATAATAAATTGAATGCCATGTTCATTTACACGGTAGGTCATACGTACGCATAAATGCTACTTTTATTTATCTGTTATATTAATGAAATGAAAAATAAATGATACATATGTATATTATAATTTCAATATATTATCTATGGTATATTTGTTAAATAAATTCATTAAAACTATCCTATATATGCTATATGAATGGAATTAATGAGTCATATCACTTTGAGTGGGCGGTAGTCTATACTTCCTCAAATGAAATTATCATATTTACACATTATGGAAATTATAATGTTGTGTTGAAAATAAAATTAAAGATATATAGAGAAAAAATAAATATAATAAATATAATATATCAATATAGTTCCATAATAATGGACACTGTATGTGGTGGTAGGGGAAAAATGAACATGCGTCATTTTGTGAGGCAGTAGTTCACCGCACATAGAAACAATATGTTCTATATGCATTAGATAGAGGTGTGTCTAAGTTTAGATAGAAACATTAGTATAAAACATAATTGTATGTTGAAGATAATTTTATGGTTATTAAAGTATGTAATAATGAGAGTTTAGTGTCTTGGAGAAGGAAAATAAATGAAGGTAGTGTGAGGGAAGATGTTTTATCTAAATAGGGTAACTTCTTTTGATTTGTACGAAACGAATTTCTTGAATTTTCTTCTTCCCATGGTAAGGATTCTAAGAGAAATGTTGGGATGTAGGGATCTTATTTGAGTATAATTTTTATGATTCAAGGGTCTTTAGAGGTGTGAATATGTGGTTAGAGGTGGTGGATTTTTATAATAGGGAAGAGGGGAAATTTATGAAAGTCTGGAAATATTATTTTATTATAAATTGATTTTGAAATTATAATAGCATAAAATAGATATATTTTTTAGGATAAAATGTGGCTGCATTGAAATAATATTAACCAGTAGATATTAGGAATATTAAGGTAAACCATTTTACCTTATCTTTTGGCTTTAACCCTTAGTTAAATAAATTTACTCCTACCATGTCTTCTTATATTTTTACAATATATAGTAAATATATTTTATATAAGATGCCAAGAGAACCTCAAGTGGGTAATTAATAAGATTTTTAATATTATATTTATTAATTTTCTAAATATTTTATTTAAATGACTATTAAATCATTTAATAAACTAGTATTTTTTAAATACTCATTTATGTAAATTTAAAACTTTTTAATAATTGATTTTGGTTAAAGCCATAACAACTTGATTAATTCTAAAAAACTACATTAAATAAAATATATTATTCCATAATCACCCATAAAATTAGTATATTACATCCATATTTTCAAATTAAATTTATTTTATTATTTATAATATCATTTATATAAATAATTCATTAACATGGTTATCACTACATCATCATCGTGTCATAAATAAATTTATTTATTTAATATTTAAATATTATAAATAAAATACCATGATGAATTTAATATTTTTTTGTGTATAAATATAATTTATAGTGAAATATATATCTTATATACCCATATTTTAAAAATGTTTTTGTAAAATGATAAATATTTCTGTTATATTTCACTATACATTAAATTAATTTTTATTACATGTTATTTTCACACTGAAGTGGCTCCCAAATTCAAAATGTTTTCCCAAATAATTTTTTGGTCTCTCATAACTCACCTAATAAGATTGTGAGACCTATTAGGGTAGTTACATATTATTATAATATTTTTTTAAACTTATTTACCTAATTTACCCTTTAACTGTGGTAAATAAAAATAATTACCGAAGTTAATATTCATAATGTAAAAAAATAAAAGGTACCTATTTACATAATTTTACTTTATAATATAAAATATGTAATCAATTTATAAAAATTCAAAATGTTGTAGTTTTTTTAATTATTTTAAAATTAATTCCCATTATCAGAACCAGAAAGTGGGGTTTTAAGAAGTAAACACTATCAAAAGATTGACATGTGTTTATGTCTAATTTAAATGTGAAATTACATCAAATGAACAAAATAGTATTAAATGATAAAATCATAATCCTATTAAAATATTAATCTAATTATTAGGATAATGTAACTATATAAATAATTTATAAAAAATGATGTTTTGAATTAAAATGTATTATATTTCACTACTCATTAAAAGGTGAATTTAGTAAGAAACATACCAAAAAATTTCAACCAATATAAATTTTTACATCCCAAATTAAATTATTATTTTTATTTTTTCTAATATAACATATAAAAGTGTAAAAAACTATATCAAAAAGGGTTCTTAATAAAAATGTGGTAAAACGCCCTTTTAAAATTTTAGAGTATTTTACGCCAAAAATAGGATTCATTTTGATTACAAGCCTCTATAATTTATAAGATATTTTTAAAAAAATTAACAAACATGTCTTATCATTTTTATGTTAGTTCTGTTCATTCCCTCTAAAGCAATGGCTAGGGGTTAACTACCATTTAAAATAATAATAATTTTATTGTATTATTTTTCTGTATAACTCTGTGTTGTGTGCAAAATATGATTTTGGAGAAACCTGCCATTGTGTATCATATAATATATTATAAAAAGAATACATTTAAAATAAAATTAATATCTAATTAATAAATATTAATTAAAAAATATTATTTTATAAATATATTGGGATGTTATATACTTCCCCCTTTTGAATATTGCATCCCTGAAAATTTATTTACATATCAAATAGGTGGGGGTTTTTCTCAAACATAGAATTTTCATATTCCCATGTTTAATATTAATCCACATTGTTCATTCAAAAAACTATTACATGAAGAATCACCTTATTCTACAACACATTGTCTCTATGGTCAAATATCTGTATTGGTTATTCCTCATAAGAAATATTATCTTCCAACTGAACTACCTCTAGAATCAAAATATGAAGTGGATCCAACAAAAAAATTTATCAACAATGATACTTGAAAAAAACTGTGTACCTAGGATAAAAATGGAGGTAAATCAACTCCGTATGTAACTAATCCCACATTATCTGTGATTTTATATGGTCTAATGAACCGTAGACTCATATTTCCCTTCCTATAAAAATGAATCACTCTTTTCCAATGAGAAACATTGAGAATGACATGATCACTTACCTCGAAATAAAGATCATTCCATTGGTTATCTGCATTACCTTTCTTTCTATTCTGAGTAGTTCTCATTATTCCTGAACCAGCAGAACATTTTCTCTAATCTCTTCTACCAATTCTAGTCCCATCAACTTCTTTTAACCAAATTCATCAGAAAAAGCTATAGTTAGACACTGATTTCCATATAATGACTCAAATCATTCCCTAAGAATAATGGAATAAAAAATTGTAATATAAGAAAACTCACAAAAAGAATGATTTTTATCCCAATATATTTAGAAATTCATTGAACAAGAAAAAAGAATATCCTCTATGGTCTAAATTGTTCGTTCTTACTACCCATCAAATTGAGGGTAAAAACTTGTGTTGAAATTTAATTTAGTTCCTAAAGACTTCTAATGTCCTCTAAAAACGTTAGATGTATACTTGGGATCACGATCAGATATAAGGGATATGGGAACCCCATTTAACCTAACTATTACTTTAAAAAAAATGAGAATGATTATCTAGAGAAAAAATAGCTCAAATAGGATGAAAATGAGAAGATTTAGTCAATCAATAAAGAATAACCCAAAAGAAATTATTACCTCGTGATGAATTTGGTAATCCCACTACAAAATCCATTGATATAGTTTCCCATTTCAAATCTAGTAATAGAAAAGGATGAAGAATATATTTTGGTAACTACCACCCTATATTAACAATTTGACATGTCAAACACATCATAGTAAATTCATAAATATCTCTTTTCATTCCATCCAACCGGTAATACTCTTGACCATCTTAATACATTTTTTACATCTAGGATGAACTAAAAAAGAGAACTATACACTTCACATAACAACTCTTTCTTCAAATCTGAATCACAAGGCACATAAAATCTCTTTCCAATCCTCAAATAACAATCATTATCAATGTTAAATTCATTTAACATACCCTTTTTTTACTAACTCACCTTTTTCTTCAGCTCACTTTTTTCTTTTTGTGGTATCTTAATTCATTCAAATAAGTAATATTGCATTGAAACATAAAACAAAAAAAGGTAATTTCCTTCTCCAAATATATCCAATAATAATTTAATCAAATCATTATTCAGAGGGTCACATTCCAACCCTAATATTGTTAATATAGCATTATTTTTTGACTCAAAGAATCAACCAATTTTTTCTTTTTCAGGATGGTAATGAATCATTCAATGATAACCATTGATTAATTTTGTCCATCTTCTGTGTCTCATAATTAATTTTTCATGAGTAAATATATAATTCAAATTTTTTTGGTTAGTATTTATTTAAAATTTTATTCATTATAGATGATTCTTTAAAACATTTAATGAAAAACAACTGTAGATAAATCCAAATCATGTATAGGGAAGTATCACTCATGAGTTTTCAACTGACTAGAAGAATAAGAAATTAGATGATCATTCTTTATTAGGATGCATCCATGTCTTTTCAATGACAAATCACATTAGATAACAAAATCACCATTTATCAAAGGCCATGCCAAAACTAAAGCATTAACTAATCTTCAATTCATTTCTTGAAAAAATTCATCAAATTATTTTTCCTAAATGAACATAACACCTTTTCGAGGTAACATAGTATGTGGACTACATAACCATGTTAAAATTTCAATAAACCTCCAATAATAACCAAATAATCTATGAAAACTAAAAATATCGGCTATATTTGTGGGTATTTTCTATGCTTAAACAACTTTTTTTAGAATGATCAATAGTTATGCCATCTTTAGAGACAGTTTGACAAAGGGACGAAATTTTTTTAACCATAACTCACACTTGCTGAATTTCTATTACAATTTATTTTCTATTATGGTTTGTATAAAAAACCATAAATGATTTCCATGATCCTCTCTTCTTTTATAACATTAAAAAATAACATCAATAAACACAACCAAAAACTTATCTAATTACACATGGAATATTCTATTCATAAGATCCATGAATACATCAGGTGAATTAGATAACCTACATGAAATAACTAATAATTAATAGTGGACATATCTAGTAAAAAAAGGATTTCAGATTGTATACTACCTTTAATTTGAACTAATGGTACCTCAACCTCATGTCTGACTTTGAAAAATACTTATCTCCCTAGAGATGATCAAAAAAATCATTGATATGAGGCAAATGATACATATTCATAATAGTGTTGTTAATAAAAGCTCCATAATCAACAAAAAGACTCATTGAACAATCATTCTTTTTAAGAATATATAAAGGATCACTCCATGCTAATGTGCTAGGTCGAATGAAACATAGATTTAATAACCCCTTGAATAGATTATTTATCTTTAAAAGTTAAATTTGATACATTATATAGGGGGTATTGAAATTGGATTAGTATCTGGAACCCCGTCAACAATAAATTCAGCTTCTCTATAGGGTATTATACTGGGCAAATCATCAAGAAAAAAATAAAAATACTCATTTACCACAAGAACATCATTAATATGAATAGTTCCTTTATTTTCAACAATATTTACTAGGAATAAATCATTTCACTCTTTTATTACTTTCTCAGCATCCTAATACGTTATCAATGGTATGGGTTCATTCATGTATAGAAACTTAAAATTTTTATCAAAAGAAACATCTTTATCTTTACAATCAATCTTAGCATGCTAAACAGAAATGCAATCCCTACCTAGAATAACATAATATTCTACTTGAGGAAAATCAATAATATTTTCTGGTAGTTTCATTACATAGGAAAGGACATGAATATTCTTATAATTTATCTTTTCTCAACATTTCCTGCCATGTGTTTTTACTATAAGTTAGGATTTTTTTTCTTTAGATGGAATTTATAATTTACTAGATTGTTTCTTAAAAATATAGAATGGGTAGACCCATAATCAAACAACCCATTGGAACTATCTAGATAAACAAAAAATGTACTAGTTACCACTTCATTTGATGTCCCAACATCTACTGAAGTAGTTGAAAAGGATTTCAATACACCTTTCATCTTATAGTCTGGTTTTTCCCATATTTAGAATTATCCATCGAACAATCATTATCATGATGACCCATCTCATTAAATTTAAAAAGTTTCAGTGATTGTATATCAGATTTGTTTTCTAACCATTATATTTTTCAGTTCAGTTATGAGCCTTGTGCCCCATTTTAGCACATAGGAAGCACCTACCAAAATTCAAAATGAATTCACCACTTTTATTTTTTCTAAAAATTTTACAAATTATAATCATAATTTTCTTACCATCATACTTTTTTAATGAAATTGTTCCCTGGGTCATCCATTTATACCTCTTATTCTACATTTTTAATGAACACATGATCATCCGCAAACTCCATTTCCACCTTCTACGAACATCAGTCATGTGTTTCATAACTTTTGAACATACGATATGCCAATGCCCTTGGAAAATTGGATTTAATCATGATTAAAAATTATTAATTTTATTATTATAGTCCATTATTAATTTTCTTAGTATAACATGAGAGTCGAGGGAATTTTACTTAATAAGCAGCAAATAATGCATCCTCCCTCCTCCATTACAAGAATTGTTTTTCCATCCTCAGTTGAATTTCCATAGAAAAATATTTCATAACAAATATTCCATTGAATTCATCCCAATCAAGATCATAAATATCCTCACTAACCCTGATATTCATAACCATCACTCACCACTAATCGAATTCACCTTAAAAATGGTAAACACACTAAGTAACCTTTTGATTTTATGAACACCCCATGACATCAAAAATAATATCTTGTGATTTAATCCACTCTTTATCTAGAACAATGACATATGTCACTCTGAATGATGGAGTACATTGCCTCATGAAATTCTTCACTATTGACATGTTTCTCTATGATTGATCCGACTGATCTCATGCATGGATTCCACCACTATTTATAGCCTGAGTTAAATATTCCATCACTACAAAAACTATTCATTTCTAATTCCAACCATCTCATGTTACTGGTTTGCATTGTTGTTTTCTTGTAGTTCTATTCCCATCATAGCTACCCTCGGTCCTATGTGAAAATCTATTCTTAATAGATGTATCATAGCTGAAGCAACATTGTAGTCCTCAAATTATTTTTAAATTTTACCATAATGTAAAAATAATTTATCGATATTTTATTTACAATAACCTAACACTTAAAGATATCTAAATTGACCTCTGAAACCAACTATAAGTCCCCATACCTAAACGTTACATAATCTTGAGTTAAATAAAAAATTCATATTATGGATCCATTTTGGTTTATAGTTTTAGTAATTTAGGGAATTGTTAATACATATCATCCCATAATCTTAGTAGAGGATACTATCATAATATTATTCCTTTTTCCCTCTAATGGAATCTCTTTTAAAAATAAAACCAGATTTATTTTCTTGATAAAAATATTATTGAATTATTACTTTCTCATACTCATCCTTATACCCTATAAAAACATTTTAAACACTTGGGATGAACATTAAAACTCAGTAAGTGATAAAATAAGAAATGGAACAGTATTCCATGAATATTTATAAACCCATGAATTCATATGAATTATGAAAACAACATAGAAAGAATAAATAATGAAGGTAACTTTTGGTATTCATATCATACATAAATTTTAGTTTTTATAGACACAAAGGGAGTAACCTTCATGGTTACGTTAGGAATACTGATCATAGTATATTCTCTAAATATCTTAAAAAGGAACCTTAATGTTTACCTCTCTCACATTACCTAATGCAATAGAGAGATATCATGAAATCACCCTCTCCTAGTTTATCATGGAACCAGTAGTATTCAAAAGCAATGCCTTAGAACCATAACATAATCAAAACAAATGAACAAGCATAAAATAAAAATAATAATTACACATACATTCATAAGACGTTATTTAAAGATAGTGATATAATTAATCAATTATCAACATAATTTTAATTCCAATATTCCTAAAAATGAATACGGTATTTACTATTATTTTTAAAATCATTGCCTCTTGTAGAGGAATCCAAATAAAAAATAATGGTCATGACGTCGGAAAGGTCGTTGTCGCCGCATATGTTAAAAAACATTCCATTTTTTTATTTTGTAAAATGAATTGTAGAAAATATTACTTTAGGAAACTTTTTAATGATATTAAAATTCAATGGTGTTTATTATACACTTTATATTAGAGGAGGTTTATATTGTCAAATTATGCCTCAATGAAAAAATATTGAGATGACATCTCTTACCTCGAATCTGACTTGTATCACTCCTTCTTTATATTCATGAACAATAAATATATTTTAATTTAAATTTTATTGACAACCATTATTAGGATTATTATTCATTTTATATTACTTATTACTATGTTATAATTATTAGTTAATTATTTGAGTTGATATTGGACGTTTTGTCAATGTTCATTTCATGAATTAAAAATGAATTTGTTCTGATTAAAAATTATCTATGTGGTAAAAATTCCATTTTCCCTAAAATATAATTCATTATTTAAATATAATATTTATTTATAATAAACAATAATATTTTTTTATTATAAATGAAATTCATTGTTCGTGGAGACAGTTGGTTGCACGTACACATGAATACTACATTAATTTCCTTTTCAATTTAAAGGAATGAAAAATAAATGAAACAAAGATTTATAATAATTCAAGTATAATATATCTGGAATATTGGTTACTTATGTACATTAACATCGTCCTTTATGCATTTTCATGTTTTGAATGAATGATTCATATCACTTTGAGGGGGTGGTAGTCCACACTTTATCAAATAAAATCATCATATTTAAAAATTGTGAATCATAAAGGTATATTAAAAATAAAATTATTGGAACATAGAGATAATATAAATATAATATTTTTTATATATAAATAAATTTCCATCATAATGGCCACCGTGTGAGGTCATAGGACAAAATTTAATAATCATCCTTTCGTGAGGTAGTAGTTCATCGTACACAGAAACATTATGTTCTACATCAATTAGATTGAGGTGTGTGTAAGTGTAGGTCGACCCATTAAAATAAAAATAACATAATATTTTTATGATATAGGTGTTTTTAGGAAATAATTTAATAATGACAGGTTAGGGCATTGGTGAAATAAATTAAATTAAGGGTTCTTGGGAGAAGATGTTACCTCAAAATTAGGTAACTCTTTTGATTTGAGCCAAAAAGAATTATTGAATTTCCTTCTTCCCAAGTTAAAGATTATAGGAGGAAGGGAGGTAATTTCAGAGTTTATTTGAGCAAATTTATTATGAGATAAGGGGATTGAGAAGTGTGAGTATGTTGGAAGAGGTGGTGGCCTTTTATAAGAGGGATGAGGGGCACTAAAGGCAATGTCTTGAAATATTATTTCACAATAAATTTATTTTCAAATTGTAATAGCTCCAAGGTGATATATTTAGATTATAATATGATTATAGGAAAAAATATGCTCCACCAATAGGTTTTAGGCAAGTTTATGTGACAAATATAAATTTTTATTTTGCATTAACCCTTAGTTAAATAAATCGAATCTTACCATGTCTTCTTTTTTTTACCCAATATGGTTAATATAGTTTCTATAAAATGACTAGAGAACCAGAAGTGGATCATTAATAATTTTTTTAATATTATCTAATTTAGTTGGTCGAATCATATATTTTTATGACTATTAAATCATTTAATAAAATAATATTTGTTTTAAAACTAATTTTTTATTTCAAATCTGACACTATATTTTAATTGTTTTTTAAATACATAACAACTTGTTTCCTCCAAAAACAAAATAAACATAAATATAAAAGTCATAATCATCCATAAAATTCATGGATGGTGTCAAATTTATAAAATTAAATTTATTATAATATTTATAATTTCATTTTTTGGAATTATTCATTAATAATTTAACCACTACATCATCATTGTGTTAGAAAAAAATTAATTAATTTATTGTACAATTCTGTATAAATAAAATACATTGATGAGGGAAATATGTTTTTGTTCATATGAATATTTATAGTTAAATATATCATTTATATACCTCTATATTAAAATTTATTTAGTAAAAAGATACATATTTATGTAGTATTTATATTTACTTTAAATTAATTATTATAACAAGTCATTATCACACCCATGTGGCACCCAAATACCAAAAGATCAGTATAAGGAATGTTTTATTCTCTCAAGAGTCATCCAATAATATTAAAACATTTTTTAGGGTTGTTTTATATTATTATAATATGATTTATACCTATATTTACATTATTTCCTCTTTAACCGTGGTAAATAAAAATAATTACGGAGGTTACTATTCATAATGTCCAAAAATAAAAGGAGACATTTTACATAATTTAGAGCATAGGATTCCAACTATGTAATACATTTTTTCATATTCAAAATACATAAGATAAATTAATTAATCTAAAATTAATTCCAGTTTTCATAACCAGAAGGTAGGTTTTTATGAAAAAAAACTATTAAAAGTTTGACATTTGTTTATATCCAATTAAAATGTGAAATTATATTCAATGAAATTTTTTAAATTAAATGATATAAAATATAGTTAAACTTCAATACCAATTAAAATGGTAACATAACTATATAAATAAGTTACAATAAAAGGGTGATTTGAATTTTAATGTAGTATTTTCACTATTCATTAAAATATTAATTTCATTAGAAAATTACCAAGATTAAAACCGAATAAAATTTTGATATCATGATTCTTAAAAAGAAGTTTATTTTATCAAATAGAATATATAAATTTTAAAAAAATATTTTTTAAAAAATAAATTAAAATATGTTAAAACAAATTTTTAAAATTTTAGTGTATCTTATGCCAAAAATAGGATTCCGTTTTATTTTCAGCCTCTAATATTAACTGGATTAATGTAAAAACATTTACAAACATTTGTGAACATAATGTAGTTATTTTTGTTCATTTATATCAATACAATGGCATAACATTAAATACCATTTGAAATAATTATAATAATATTATTGTATTATTTTTTAGTATAACTCAATGTTTTGGGAAACATAAGATTTTATAGGAACCCATTGTTGCGTGTCGAGTATGCTATCAGACAAAGCATCTCCTTAACATAAAATTAATATCTAATTAATGAAATTTAATAAAAAATTTATTATCATATAAGTACAAGGGATGTTAAATTATTTCTTATGTATATCTATATTTTAATTATTATACCTATACGAAATAAGAGGTTGACATGTTGTCACTTTCATTTGTTTTAATAATATTTATATCACTATCATGAAAAAAATACATTAAATGAATCATTTATGATCCTTACGTTTTAAGGGAAAAATTTTATTAATCAAATAGTATTTTGGAATTTGATATGTTATTTTATTATCCTTATCATTTATAATATTACATTGTTTTACCTATATTACCATTTATCGTGGTAGACCAAAATTACTAATGTTACTATTCATAAAATAAAAAAATGAATTTAAATTTTTTTGACACAATGATTCCAAGTATGGCATATATTTTTTAAAATTTAAAACAATGATATTTCAGTAATTATTTTTAAATTAATCCCCACTTTCAAGATAAGAAAATGATTTTTTAAAATTTAAAAAAATCAAAAGGTTGAAAATCATTTATATTTAATTAAAATGTGAAATTACATCCACTGAAAAACATTGGATTAAATGATAAAAACATAATATAATTATAATTTAAAGCCAATTAAAAATATAATCTATCAATATAAGTAAATTATACAAAAAATAAGTTTTTAATTAAAATGAATTATTTTTTACTATTTATTAAAATGTGAATTTTATCAGAAAAACATAAAAACATTATCCAAAATAAATTTTGATATCCTAATTCAAAAGAAAATTGTTTTTTTCTATATATCTTATTAACATGTCCAAAATATCCTTAAAATGTGTTCTTCATTAAAAGGTGGTAAAACTGCTTCTTAAAAATATTAGATCTTTTATACCTAAAATTAGATTTATTCTTATTTTAAAGAAATAAAATATATTGGAATAAGGTAATCACATCTAATAAAAATGTGAAAATATAATATATTTAGTTATTTTCATTACCACCAATAAAAATAAAAGAAAATTACTACCATTTAAAATAATAGTAATAATAATGTATTATTATTATTTTGGTATATCTAGGTATTGTGTGCAATGTAAGATTTCAGAAAAAACACAATGCTGGGTTTTGGGTAAGCTATTGGAGATAATATCCCCATTAAAATAAAATTAATATATAATTCATAAATATAAATAGATATAATAAGGTATTATTCTATAATTACCTAGGATGTTGTATTAATCAATTATGGCAGTGGAAAATTATCTACATTTAAATCCTAGAGAAGATAGGTCGTACGTACTCATTAATAACATTTCAATTTTTCAATGATCAGTATGGAATGAAGGTATGTATCATTTTTTATTTATATACTGATTAAAATATCATTAATATAATATCATTAATTTAAATATACATATATATATCAACCATGTGATGTGGTGATGATAAATGAAAAACATCACTTTATTGAGGTGATAATTCACACATATTATTGAATGAAATTATCAATTTACATTTCATAGAAAGGAAAAAAATGAGATATTATATTTTCAAAATGATAAATATTTAATTTAGGTATTTTATTAACACATTTTACAACATTATTTCAAGTCTTTATTAAGGGTGATGAAAAATAAATTTCATCAGTTCACATGGAAGTAGTCCATTGTACATATGAACAATACATTTTTATCCCTTTTGAAGGAATTCAGGATGGATATAGGTCATTATAAAAACTTAAAAACATCACTGTATATTTTGGATGTTATTTTATCATGTTTTATTATTATTTTATTTATGTTAAGGAACTAATCAAATTGAAATGCTAGATTAAAACTGATCCCTTTTAATCCAACAATCTTTATTATTTAACACCCTAAGACTGCTAATGATGGTTTTAGACCTAAAAAGAGATCAATAATTTGTAGAAAGATTATATAATTATATTTTTATTGATATTTAATGATTCTAATAGGTTTCCTAAATGTGATTAAAAGGAAATAATAGGTTTTATTTTATTATAGAGGGGAAGGGCACAATTCAAATTTCCTTAAATATTAAATCAATATAAAATAACATTCTATTCATAATAACTTTTAACTGATTTATTTATATTATATGATATGTATGGTTCAAAATACATTCATAAAATTATAATTATGAATTTTTTAACATTATTAATTCATATTTTATGGTGTTATCCTTAATTTAACCCTTTTTTCTTTTAACAATACAACATGGTTTTGTAATCATAAATGGTTCATATAGTTATAATAAAATTAAAAAAGAACCATAAAAGAATAAAGGATGAAATTTTATAACATATTGAAATAATTTTTCTTAATTTTAAGCCATTATAAATATTATATGATTTAAAAAAGTATTATTTATTTTAAAATTTCATTAATGTTAATTTTAAAACAATTCATCACTTGAATTTTTAAATATAACATAAAATCATTATATATTAAAACCAAATATTTTAACAAATCAATGAAAAATAAAATAAATATATAAAATTCTAGCATGAATTTAATCATTTCAAATATTATTTATTTTAATATTTTTAATATCATTTATTTAATATTTAATTTAATTAATAATATTCAACATCATTATTGTGTAAAACATTTATGGTAGATATTAGTCTCCTTAAAAGAATAAAACTAAAAACATAAATATAAAAAATGTATATTTAAAAGTAATATTTATTGTTGATCATATCCCATAGATAACAGCATATTAAATATATTTCACTTGATAAAAACAAGAGCATGACATGTTGGACACTTCTTTGAATGAAATATATTATAGGTTATAATATCATCCCAAAAGAAAAAAATGGGCACCAAAATAATCCTTTAATTCTTAAGGATTAATAATAATCATCAAATTAATATTAGTGAATGTGTTATGGTATTTATATAATATTTATAATCTCATTTTTGCACTTAATTACCTAATTTATCTTTACCTACGGTAACATAAATTACTATAGTTACTATTAATATTTGGTTAAAAATGAAAATGAGATTATTTAATAAATTTATACCCTCTAATTTAAATAATAGAATAAAAAATTCAATATTAAAAACACATAATTTGATAAAATTAAATTAAAATTAATCCTGTATACAGTATAACATAACTATTTTTTAAAGTGAAATTATTGAAAAGATTGATATGTTTAATATCCAAATTCAATTTGAAAATAATTAAAATAACCAAAATTAAATTAATTGATTTATAATTGATTTTTTTTTACATCATAATGAAATTAAAATATAAGTTACCATGATAAATTTTTATAATGAAAAGTGAGTTTTCAATTAAAATGTAATATTTTTCACTATTCATAAAAAATGTAAATTATAATAAGACTATCCAAAATTAAACCAATGTAAATTTTCCTATTATTATTCCAATTAATAATATTTTTATTTCATATATATTTTATAAATTTTTCCAGATTATATATAAAACATGTCTTCCATTAAAAAGCATAACAAATCATTCTTTAATAATTATTTTTAAAGAAATGATGTTTTTCCTTATCTTAAGCTGCATATATTTATTTTAATTAATGTAAAAAATTGTTATAAATTATTATAAACATAATATATATATTTATATTCAAACCCTATAATATAAAAAATATACATATGTTCTATATAATAACAATATTTAGTGGTTCGTTTCTACTCAATATTGTGTATATGGTACACTATTTAACATAGTATTTATTTTTAAATATTATGATGTTACATTCCCCCAACATTTAATAAATGTTTTCTTCACAATTTGAACTTGGTGTTTAAAAAATAATGTTTTTTAATTTAAAAAATTTCTTTATTAAATTTTCAAATCAGAATAAGGGTCCTTAAAACTTCCATTTTAAAAGACTGAAAGGAATGTATGATGGTCAATATATATCATTGAACAAATAACTATCCATAAAATTCCAAAAAATAGTTAATGTCTTCAAAAATAAAAGTAAACTCTTTAAAAATTCATTTTCTTAACCCATGGAAACAATGTTTGGTTAAACATGTGTTACCAAAAATCAAAATAATCATAATCCATCAAATTTTTTTGCTAAAAATATAAATTCAAACTAACTAGCACTTATGGTAGACCTACAATTAGTGAACCACCCTTATCTCCCTTCTGTAGTGGATTAAAATGTCACAACCTTACTAGACGTGATCGGTTGTCACAATGTCTTCCAGTTGACCTTTTCTTTTGAAAAATTATTTTTAAAATATTTATCAAATTATATAAATATAAGAAAAAAATTCAAAAATATCAATAATTGTTTTAAACCACAAAGTCAATCTCATATCCTTATTTTATCATCCAATGTTTAATAACACAGAATTACCTAAAAAATGAATGTCTTCATAAATATAATACGTCACATTAAAATTTCATAAAATAAATCCTAGTAGGCTCTTGGAATTATTAAATTTCTTATAATTATAAACCCATGATGGTATTCCAAACTCATACGAATAAATCACATGAAAATATCATAATTTATAATGTCAATTATACCATAATTTGATACTAAATATAAGGACATGTCCATAAACATTACATATTTTGGTTTTTTAAACTAGAATTATTATTTGAGGATATTTTTTGTTTAGTGTTTATGATAATAAGGAAAAATTATTACAATATAAAAACATTCATTTTAAGCTGACACTTATAGTAAGCACCCACTTTTTCACTAATGGAAACCATTTAAAATAAAACATGTTTTAAGAACACATCTTCAATACTTTCATCATGACATCTCTTACTTCCATTAAATTTTTTAATTATAATAATAAAAAATTTGTAATTTTATTAGTTAAAAAAGACTAGAAAGGGACAAAAAATAAAGTAAACAATATGTCTACGGAAAAAACTAGTTTCTTAAAAATGTATCTTTTTATCTAGAAAAAATGAATCAACATTTCCAGAAGTTTATTATATTCCCATTTGATATTAAAACTATATTATTTAAAACTCAAATGAAAGAATTTAAAAGATACATAGGTGATAAGGGATATCATTTTCCACATCTCTCTTAAAAATATTTTAACTTTATCTGCTACACAGGAAGTAACCATCATAGTTACATTAATAGTAACAACCGCTGCATTATTCCTACAATCTCATAGGAGAAAAAGATTGATTAACATTTTCCCATTACCCAATGAATTGGAGATAAATAATAGTCTCCCCTACCCTCATTTTATCAAAGAACCACACTTCTGGAAAAAACATTCCCTAAAACAGAACATAATAACAACACATAAATCTTGCATAAGAGAAAAATAAAATTTCCATTTTGAAATAAAATTTCATTTTTACAAACTTGCACACTTCTTAATGAAAAAATATTATTTGTAAACAATACATTAAAAATATAAAGGAATCTTACAAACATTAAGGTGACATGGAAGAGAGAAATTACATTTATGGTTTCTATGTAAAAACCTTCCATAATGATTTTATAAAAAATAATTGAACGAGTAACATTAAAATATTATTTTAAGATAAATTTTATTACCTAAACCTGGAAAAATATCCCTCATTGGAAATTCTTTGAAAAATTTGAAAATTACCATTTTAAATCATTTGATTCAATGAAAATAACATCATAAAAACCATTTTTAAATCATATACATGAATGTTATTTATTATTTAGAAAAAAAATTAAAATATATAAAATTAAGTTTTTAGTTGAAGAGTCCTTTATAAATATCATGTCAATGAAGTGATCATTGAATATACTAGTTGATTATATATATATATATATATGTGATTTTAATAAAATAAAATCATGTAGAAATAGGACATTATATATTTATCACTCATTTCACAGATAAGGTTAGCATGGTATAATCAAGTGGTAGAAGTTTAACTTGAAGAATATAAAATGGAATAAGAATTCCCTAACAACATTGTTATCGGAAAAATATTATACCACATGAAAGTTTAATTATTTTTAAAAAATATATATAATGAGAATAAATAAATTAATGACATATATTTTTAATGGAATTTTGTATAAACCTCATCAAATAATATAGGATAATAACATCGAAATATAACTCAACAAAATAAAATTGTGACGATGCCTTTTTCTGTGAGGACAAAACGTCATGTATGTTCTTTTTCATCTTGAATAATAAAAATAGGTTTAGTATTCACATGTTTTATTACCTTTTTAATGTTTATTATAAATTTTATATGACTTATTACCATTTTATTACAATTAATTTATTATTTATGTTCATGTTGGACACTTTTATGATATTTGGTACTTGAGTCCAAAATGACTTGGTATGATTATTATAGATAAAGTGATAACTAGTACATCATATAGTGAATAATATTCATGAAATAATCATTTAATTTCTATAGAAGTTATAATTTTAAACCAATGTTTATATTATGAATATGAAGAATGAGCTATGTTGCAGTCACGAAGATGATAGGTCGTACATATGCATGAGTTATGTTTCCATTTTTCAGTGATCATTACCAAAATAGGTTAAGTATCATTTTATATTTCCAAAATAGTTATCATATAATTAATTTCATATTAATAATTTAAATATACGTATATATATTATTTTTGTGATGTGATGAGAAAAATAAATCACATCACTTTATGGAGGAGATAATTCACACGTACCATGAACAATGCTATCATTTTCCCGTCACTGGAAAACAATGAAAAAAATAATAAAGTATATTTTAATAATGTTAAATATTTCGTGAATATAACATATGAAGAATAATGAAATAAATATACCTAGTCTTGAGAGATGATGATGGAAAATAAATTGCATCGGTTCATGAGGCGGTGGCCTTCCTTACCGACTGATGATAAATAATTTACCCATTTAATGGAAGAGTATACGGATATGTGTCATGAAATAAAAATGAAAGTATATAATTATATTTTGTATAATATATTTATTATTTTATCATGGTTTAATAATATTATATTTGACTGGAATAAAATATAAAATTAGATTGATTAATTAATAAATATACATTTTTATCGAAAAATATCTTTTTTGAAGACCTTAAGACAACTAATGATGGGTTTGTTACAAATGAATAACTATATAATATAGAGATTTATTATAAGATGTTATTTGGGATAATATTAGAAAGATAAATAATAGGTTTTGAACTATGATGAAACGATATTAACAGGATCCCTTTTATAAGAGGGTGGAGGGGCTCTCATAGAATTTCTCAAAATACTAAATTAATGTAATTAATTTTCTATTATAAATCTCTCAAAACTGATTTATATTAAATATTGGGTGATTATTGGTCGAAATAAGTTATTTAATTGATAATTATAAATGTTTTTAATAATTATTAATCCATATTGTTCTTCATTAACCATAATTTTAGCATTTTAACTTTCTCTGTGACAACATAAATTTTTACCCATAAATATTTAATATAGTTAAAATAAAATGTCAAAAAAACCATAAATTTTTCATGTATCAAATTTCAGACCATATCCAAATTAGTTTTTTAATATTATATTTTTATAATTTTATATAATTTAAAAAATTATTATTTATTATAAAATATAATTAATACCAATTTTTACATTATACATTACACGAAATTTAAAAAATATCATAAAAAAATGATATTAAAAAAACACATTTAACCCCTCAATAAGGTATCATTTCCATAAATAAAATTCATAGATGAAATTAATTATTTCAATTTATATTTATTTTAATTTTTTAAGATCATTTGTTTAATATTTCCATTCATTATATAATTATCACATCATCATTATATATGCCTTTAAGGAAAATATTAATATCTTAAAAGAAAAAAATAAATTATCATGATTAATATAACTATTTTATAAAAAAATATATTACTTATTGTCTAAAATTATTCCTAGAAGAAGATATATTATAAATATTTCACTTGATTAAAACAAGTGTATTCCAAGATTGACTCTTCTTTGATTGAAAAATTATTGAGTTTATAATATAATACAAAAAGCCTATAAATGGTCACATAACTGGTAATTTAATGATTAGATGTGAAGTAAAATCATAAAATAAAAATTCAGAAATGTGTTATGGAAATATAATAATATTTATAATATTTTGTAACCTTAATTACGATATTTACACTTATTCATGGGAACAAAATATACTAATGTTACTAATCATATTTTCCGAAAATAGATTAATTTAATAAATAGCAACCTTTTTATTCCAAATATGGAATCTATTTTTGATAATTCAAAACACATAATTGGATAAGTTAATTTTAAAAATTAATATCATGTAAAAAATAAAAAAATGAGTTTTTAATGTAAAAATATTCAAAATTTTATTGTGGTTTTATATCAAAATTCAATATGAAAATAATTACCATGACCTAAATTGGATTATTATATTTATATTTTGTCTAATTTAACTTTAATATCAAATTAAAATATAACTTATTATTATAAATTTTTAATACAGAAATTTGGTTTCAATTAAAATGTATTAATTATCACTATTTATCAAATAATAAAACATGTCATAAAAATAAAACAAATTTGTTCCAAATTAAATTTTCATATTCATTTTTCAAGTAAAAAGTATATTTTTCCAATAAAATTTATAAAAGTGTCCAAATTTAGCATTAAAACATGTCTATGATTAAAATACGGTAAAACTATTTTTTAGAAAATGAAATATCATTTGTGTAAAATTGGATTTTTTCATATCTTATGCCTAATAAATTTATTGGATGAATGTAAAAATTATTATAAATGGTTGTAAAAATAATATATTTAGTTCTATTCATACCTTCCAATATAAGGGCTAGTTGTAATGGTTATATGATAACAATATTTAGTTGCAATTTTAATCTCAGTATACTTTATCATGTGAATTATCGAAAATAGTGCATCTTTTAAAATCCCAAGATGATACATATACTTTTAAAAAACCATGATTTTTTGTAATAAAAAATGAAATGTACTAAAATCATACATATGGTAGGTCATATGTATATATGATTAACATTTCTAAATTTCATCAAACATGGTAGAAAGAAGGCATGTATTATTTTATATTTTTATTATTATGATTAAATAATAAATATTATATTCACTCTTAAATAATATTTTATATATCTGGCATCTAATGTGGTGATGAAAAACAAATCACATCCTATCATGGAGGTGGTAATCAAAACATACACATGAAATACAATTTCATTTTACAATAGATGTAACGGTTATACAGTAGATGATATATTTACTTTACATAATTATAATTATGTAATTAATATCATATATAAAAATTAAATCAATAAATATAACTATATTTTGTTGGCGGTGATAGAATTTTTTTTTCATCAGTACTCATAGTAGTAGTTGTAATGTCTCAGGTTTTTCCGTTTATTATTTTAAATATTATATGGAATTATTTCGAGACCGGGCATGAAGAAGACACATCATTCTGAGGTCCAGTGATCCCTGAATGGTGGTTTGATCTTTTTTTTATGTTATGTGAGTCGGAGCTTGTGCGCGGTTGTGGAAGTTTTTAAACGGATGCCTGGATTAAAAATATGAGGGCACCGTTGCGTCCGAGATGCCGACTTTGCCTAAGAACGACTCTAACCTCAACCAGCGCAGGTCGTCTGCAAAGATTAATTTTGGGCGTTTTAAAACGGGGAAATACTTTAGAATGAATAAAATAAATTAATGATTTTTTTATTATTTTGAAACATTTCCTTTTTTTAGAACAACCTAATCTTCCCCTATAAATGCATCCCTATGGAAAATTCGCATGGTTAGCCTCATAACCCTATGAGTTGAGAGAGAAAGATTTCTCTTGGAGCTTGCGCAGAGGAGGACGCATTGGAAAACGAGAACGGATCAAGATTGATAATCGTTGCACCGACGTTGAAGGATCACGATGACAACCGCAGGGCGGCGCCTTCGTTAATGATCAATCCTTTTGAAATGCAGGGGTTGTTATTTTGATTTCCTTTCCACATATTTAAGTTTAAACGACGAATACAGATTAACCATGAACAAGTTGATCTGCAGACTCGTACATTTTTGCAGGAGGGATTTTTCTTCAGGAAGATTCTGGGGAATTGATCCATGCTTTATGTTTTTATTGATTCTTGCTCCGTTTAAGCCTATTAACGGGGGTGGATCGATGACGTGAAGAATGACGGCGGAGTTTCGTTCCTCAATTTGTTTATTTGGTTTTCTTTCTCTTTTTTCCCCGTGCATTCTTCGCGTTCTTCATGGGGTGACGGACAACAGATCGTTGCACATCCATTCTGCAACGCAACAATCCCAAATCAAAGGTTCAACCTCGCAACGACCTTGTGGAGGTGCAACGATGATGGCAGACGACGAATTGGACCGGATCAGAAAGAGCATTTTTCGAGCGTTCTTCATGCGGGAAGATCAAAACGCATTTTCGGAGCCGATCGAAGGTCTGAAAACACCGTAAGTTGCTTTGTGGAATCAGGGCGACCAAAACTTGAAGGTTTCGTGGCGATCGGATGACTGGATCAACGTTCAGAGTAGCTCGGGAGGCGCGCCGGTGTAGAGCGCCATTTCTGTAAATTTCTAGAATACACAGTGTATACTTCCGAAGAACACACCGTGTAGTACTGGCAGTGGCAGCTACCGTTTTGGGGTCAGAGAAGAATCACACGTCATGTGATCCTGGTCGCACGGCGTGTTGGACCTTCCCCGAAGCTCGGTGTGTACTTTGGGTAGTACACGGATAGGGGATGATCTACATGGCTTCAGGCGGCATGGCATGTATAGCTTGGAAGAGGCGGCTACGCAGAGCTCGGCGTATATCTCGGGGATACACAGACACTGGAGGGAGTACACGACCGTGTACTCCATCACACGGCCATGCGAGGCCAGCAGCGCGGGTCACCCCGTGTGCAGATTACACGGGTCAGAGTACACGGGTTGGTGACCGTGTATGGGCACATGGACAGAGTACACAGAGCCAACCTCAGTTACCCAGACACGGCATGCACTCCGTACTACACACCGTGTACTATGTTTTTTTCTACACAACCAGCCTCACAACACGGGCCGTTGTACACGGGAAGTACCTGGGGTCGGACAACACGACATGTATTATTTCAACATGCAGTGTACTTTTTGGAAAAAGGCTTCGTCATTTTGTTCACCGTGCCTTGAAAATATTTCATTTGGATTAGTGCCCCTTCTTCTTGTTTCCCTGAGGGTCAGGCATCTTTCCCTCACGCAGCATTTTGATCCCTTCAGTAGGAATTTATGTGATAGAGTCAGGTATCCATCTGAGAGGCCCGGATCGAGATCCTCTATCCATTCCAGACCCTAGGTAGAGTCAGGCATCGACGTGACCTTCTCTACTGGGCGTTGATCCTCTACCTAGCAGCTGAATTCTGGATGAGTTTCGGTATCTGCCATGGCCCTGGTAGTGATCCTCATCTGTGTATCGAGATCTTTCCCACTCAGGAGTGTGTCTCCCATAATGAGTGATTCTATCTACCATAACTTTTCCACTCTGGAGTGTGTCTCCCATAATGAGTGTAGCTATCTCTTGTGATGGTTCCCGATGAACATCACTTCTCGTAAATGCGTCATCAGAGTTATAAGACTCATGGAGTGTGTTCTCACGGAACTAGTGCATCAAAGAATCTTCCAATAGAATCCCTTACGAGGGTATGCCGTTGCGTGACTTGTCTCTAGACCACAGGTCTAGGTTTTGAGTATATATGGTTTGTTTTATATGTTATGTAAACATAAACTGTGCATATCTGACCGAAACTTTACTTTCTACTGATTTGTGGTTTTTGGGGTCCTCTAATGAGTATTGTTATTCTCACCCCAGCGCAGGCTTTGCCCACACGTCTGGTGTCTTTTGCAGACGAGCATCCTTTCGACAAAGTTCAAGGCGGACCAGGACATGACCGAGCTTTCTGAGTTCCCTATAGGCCGAGGGGTTCCTACGGCCACGAGCGGCATTCCCAGTACCTTTTGATCTTACAGGTTGGACTTTGCAGTTTCAGACTCTTGTTTGTTTTATTTTTGGTGGGCTTGTATTTTTTTTGGCACATTTTACTTTTACAGTACTCTACCTTTCATCGTACTCTGATGATTGGGTTTAGTTGTATGCATGCATTTTGATCCTTAGTGTTTTACATTTCAGCATTTGTGGGATTGGAGATGTGTGTGTGTGTACAATTACATAGGCAATGCCTCCCATGTTTGTGATATGCCTACTCGGTGCTAGTCACCAGCCCCTGACCTATTGGAGGCGGGCTTGGGGAGTCATGGTGTGGGCCCCACTGGGACGGGTCGTGACAGAGTTGTATCAGAGGTGGTCGGTTCTACCTTAGGACCAAGAGTCTGTGAGTTTGGTTTGGGGCAATAGTGTTAAGTGTTTCAGGTTCAGCTTTCATGCCAGAGACCCTAGTGTTGGTGCGACGACCGACGTATCCATACACCAGGACTCTAATAAAATTCTTTTCGACCCGGTTCACGAAAACACTGGTTGCGGGGAAATAAAAGGTACATGCATCATATAGGAATGAGTTGTGTTTTCCATGTCCTTGGTGTCAACTATCCAGATATAATAATTGACCGCGACACATCATGTTTCTTTACAGGATGCCTCCGCAACGCATTCCTGCTAGGATTCAGCAGCACGATCACGAGGATGACCCCCTCAGTGACGAGGCTTCAATACAGGGAACATCTCCTCAGGCGTTTCCACCAGGTGGTGCACCTGCTATACCACCACCAGTGGAGCAGCCAGTGGTACCCACGGTACTGACCGGCGAGGAGAACAAGCTCAGCGCGCTCCATGAGTTTCAGAGACAGAGACCCCTCAGGTTCCGAGGTGAGCCCGACCCTCAGGCGGTTGAGGACTAGCTTGATGCGGTGACCAGAGTTTTCCATCTAGTGAGGATACCGGCAGACCAGATGGTGATCCTAGGAGCGAGCCTTCTTCAGGGTTCGGCGGGACGATGGTGGAGTCTGACCACACAGACTCATGAAGAGGTGACTCTTTCATGGATGGAGTTTGAGCGACTCTTCAGGGAGGAGTTCTCTCCAGTTACGCTGATAGCTGTGCGCATCCAGGAGCTTCTTCAGCTCTAGCAGGGCAGTATGCCGGCGGCTGACTATTCATCAAGGTTCACTAACCTCACCAGGTACTCGATGGATATGGTTAGGGATCAGTACTTCAGGGCTCGAACCTTCGAGCGAGGTCTACAGAGAGACATCCGAGCTAGTGTCGTGCCTATATGCATTTCAACTTATGCCGGAGTGCTCGAGTAGGCCTTGGTGATCGAGAGCTTCTTGGCAGAGCAGAGACAGCCATCGGCAGTCAGCAGCAGGCAAACAAGTGTGGAGACACCGGCAGCAGGGATTCGACGTCAGACGTATGGATCTAGATGTGGGAGACGTCATAGGAGGACCCAGGACAGGGGATCGACAGTCTAGGGCTCTCAGGATGGATCCAGTCAGCCTAGTGAGAAGCGATTCTACTCATGCGACGGTAGGGGACATCTCCCTAGAGATTTCCTGACCCGTCGAGCTGCTGACAGGGAAGTGTTGGATGGACCACCGAGGCAGAGGTAGAGAACTTAGCAGGAAGATCCACCAAGCGGCGGACGTGGAAGAGGAGTAGGGAGAGATGCAGGTGGTGGAAGACGCTTCGACTTACTTCCACCACCACCCCTAGGAAGTCCGCACCGGGCTCAGGGAGCTGGGGGACAAGGACGGGGACAACTGCATGTGGTCGAGGCGTATGACCTAGGGGCTCTAGGGACGATTCAAGGTATGATCTATGTCTTTTCTAACTTAGCTGTCGTACTCATAGACACAGGCGCTAGTCATTCCCTTATAGCCACATGTCTTGTACAAAACCTCGAGAATCCGGTAGAACCGTTGACTCGATCCTTACGCTTGGAGACACCTACGAGAGGAGACTCAATGATCACACACCTTTGCAGAAAGTGTGATATTACCCTTGGAGGCGAGAGTTTCGGTTGGAACCTCGTGGTGGTAGCGTCGAGGACTTACGACGTTATTCTTGGTATGGATTGGTTATCTTCGGTCCATGCCCAGATTGACTATTTTAGGCGATGGGTGTGGTGTGTCCGCCATGATGAAATGAGGTTTTCCTTTTTCGGAGAAAAGGAAACCCATGAATCACAAAATGGGCTCATGCATAGAAGAGTGCAGCCGATCACTCATGATTTGGCTAGCCTTACCCTTAGAGCAGTGGATGTTGTGAGCTCTCAGTTCCTAGCAGTGGTGGCGGAGTATGAGGACATCTTTCCAGAAGATGTTCCAGGGTTACCTACCTGCCGGGAAATTGACATCTGCATCGACTTACACCCTGGGGTGACTCCAATTTCCTTGTCAGAATATCGGATGGCTCCCGCAGAACTTCGCGAGATGAGGGTGCAGTTGGAGGATTTGCAGAGCAAGGGTTTCGTGAGCGTCTCCCCCTGGGCGGCTCCAGTCTTGTTTGCCAAGAAGTAAGATGGGATTCTGAGGTTGTGCGTGGATTACCAGTTCCTGAACCAGGTGACGGTGAAGAAAAAATATCCACTGTCGAGAATTGATGACCTCTTCGATCAGATAAGAGAGGCACAGTGGTTCTCTAAGGTTGAACTTCGATCAGGCTATCACCAGCTATGAGTGAGGGATGAGGATATACCGAAGATGGATTTCAGATGTCGCTACGGTCACTATGAGTACTTGGTGATACCCTTTGGTGTGATGAACACCCCCGCAGTGTTCATTGGGTTGATGAACTGGATCTTCCAGTCGTACTTGGACCGGTTCGTAGTGGTATTCATCAACGACATCCTTGTGTACTCAGCGTCAAATGAGGAGCACGTGAGACACCTGTGGATGGTTCTGGACATACTTCAGGAGCACCAGCTTTATGGGAAGCTCTCAAAGTGTCAGTTCTGGATTCGAGAGGTCCACTTTCTGGGACATGTCATCTCAGAAGATGGAGTATCTGTGGACCCAGGCAAGGTGGGGGCTGTGTTAGCATGGGAGCCACCTCGGAGCGTGACGAAGGTGAGGAGCTTCCTTGGGTTGGCATGGTATTACCGGAGATTCATTCCTATCTTCTCCCAGATATCAGCACTGATGACAGCCTTGACTCGGAAGGGGAAGCCCTTAGTGTGGACAGAAAAGTGCCAGCAGGCTTTCAAGAAGGTGAGATAGAGTTTGATGAGTGCCCCAGTCTTGAGATTGTCTGAGGAAGGTGTCGAGTATGTATTTTTCTACGACGCATCAGGGACCGGGCTCGACTATGTCTTGATGCAGTGACATGCAGTGATTTCTTATGGTTTGTTCCAACTTAGGCCACATGAGCAGAACTATGCAACCCATGATCTTGAGTTGGAAGCGGTAGTCTTCACATTGAAGATGTGGAGACACTACCTTATGGCCGAGTGGTTCATTGTCTACTCTAACCACAAGAGCCTCAAGTACGTCTTCTCATAGAAGGATCTGAATCTAAGGTAGAGACATTGGCTAGAGTTCCTCCAGTTATATGATTTTGAGATCATCTATACTCGTGGGAAGGCGAACAAGGTGGCAGATGCTCTTAGCAGAAGGTCGAGCTCACAGCTGTTGAGTGAGGCGACACAACAATTAGCAGCATTTCAGTTATCCTTCGTGGATGAAGAGGATATATCTTACCTACAGTACATGTTTGTCACCCCTCCACTCTTACAGTGAGTTAGGGAGGCACAACTTGG
The DNA here is from genome assembly GCA_963277665.1 of Viscum album. Taxonomy (NCBI): domain Eukaryota; kingdom Viridiplantae; phylum Streptophyta; class Magnoliopsida; order Santalales; family Viscaceae; genus Viscum; species Viscum album. The sequence goes on along the minus strand of OY728129.1, from coordinate 604,514,148 downwards.
GGATGACAACTGTGTGGCTTTACGTGCTCAGTTATCCATAGGACATGCTCCTAATGGATATTCGCAAGGTGGGTAGCACGTACTTATTGTCAGAGGATGCACTATTGTACCAGTGGCGTTCCAGGAAGAGGTCCTGAGGGAGTTTCATAAATCCCCTTCGGAGGTACATCTTGGAGTGGAAAAGATGTACCAGGATCTCCGATGATAGTTTTTGTGTTCAGGCATGAAGAAGGTAGTAGCAGAGTTCATTTCTCGATGCCTCACATGCCAGAAGGTGAAGGCTGACCACAAGGTTCTAGCGGGATCAACTCACCCCTGGAAGTGCCAGAGTGGAAGTGGGATGGAATATCGATGGACTTCGTGACGGGCTTACCACGGTCGTACAAAGGGCATGATTCCATCTGGGTGATCGTTGACCGACTCACCAAGTAGGCCCACTTCCTAGCTATTAAGGAGAAGAGTTCTGTAGAGAGCTTGAGACGCCTCTATGTATAGGAGATAGTTCAGATTCATGTCTTCCCCTCAACTATAGTGTCATACCAAGATGCCCGCTTTACATCCCGGTTGTGGAAGGGATTGCAGGAGGCTTTTGGGACTCAGCTACGCCTGAGCACATCGTTTCATCCCCAGACGGATGGTTAGACAAATAGGACCCTTCAGGTTCTGGAGGATATGTTGTGAGCCTGTACCTTGGACTTTGGTCATAGTTGGGAGGACCACCTACCACAGGTGGAGTTTGTGTACAACAACAGCAACCACTCCACCATCAGTATGGCACCATTCTAGGCCTCCCTACCGGTCACCGCTTTGCTGGACCAACCCCGGAGAGTCAACACTCATGGGTCCACAGTCAGTGCGAGATACCACAGAGAAGGTTCAGGTCATCCGAGAGCAGATGAAGACTTCCCAGAGTTGGAAGAAGACTTATGTTGACAGGCGACAGAGACCTCTGGAGTTCGAGGAGGGAGACCACGTCTTTCTTCGGGTCTCACCTCGATGAGGGTTGTGGAGATTTGGCCGAGGTGGCAAACTATCTCTGAGGTTCATCGGACCTTTCCAGATTCTGTTCAGAGTTGGCGAGGTGGTGTATATCTTAGCTCTACCGCCATAGTTTCATCGGGTACATGATTTATTCCCCGTGGTGCAACTGAGGGGGTACGTGCATGACCCGTCGCACGTCATCGAGTGGGGCGAGCTGGACATCGAGGATGGAGTGACCTTTGCTGAGTACTCAGTGGAGATTGAGGATCGACAAGAGAGGATCCTTTGTGGGCTATCGATTCCCTTGGTGCGTGTCCAGTGGCAGCACATGAATCATCAGGAGAGCACGTGGGAGCGGGAGGCTCAGATCCGTGCCCAATACCCTCATCTTTTTGAGTAGCCCTAGTTTTGCCATTTCGGGGATGTAAATCTCCAAGGTGTGGAGAATTTATTGTCTCAGAATTTTTTTTATTATTTTAAATATTATATAGAATTATTTCGAGACCGGGCATGAAGGCGGCACATAATTCCGAGGTCCAGTGATCCCGGAATAGTGGTTTGAACTTTTTTTAAGTTATGTGAGTCGGCGCTTGTGTGCAGTTGGGGAAGTTTCTAAACGGATGCCTAGATTAAAAATCTGAGGGCACCGTTGGGTCCGGGATGACGACTTTTCCTAAGAAACACTCTAACCTCGACCGGTGTAGGTCATCTGCAAAGATTAATTTTGGGCTTTTTAAAAAGGGAAAATACTTTAGAAGGAATAAAATAAATTAATGATTTATTTTATTATTTTAAAATGTTTCCTTTTTTTAACACAACCTAATCTTCCCCTATAAATGAATCCTTATGGAAAATTCGCAGGGTTAGCTACATAACCCAGCAAGTTGAGAGAGAGAGATTTCTCTTAGAGCTTGGGTGGAGGAGGACGTGTTGGCAAATGACGATGGATCAAGATCGAGAATCGTTGTTCCAACGTTGAAGGATCACGACGACAACGACAGTGCGACGCCTTCGTCAATGATCGATACTTTTAGAAGGTAGGGGTTGTTATTTCGATTTATTTTCCCCATATTTATGTTTACACGATGAACGCGGATCAACCACGAACAAGTTGATCCGCGGACTCGTACGTTTTTGCAGGAGGGATTTTTCTTCGGGAAGATTATGGTGAATTGATCCATGCATTATGTTGTTGTTTATTTGTGATCTGTTTAAGCCTACTAATGGGATTGGATCAATGCCGTGTTGAATGATGGGGGAGGTTCATTCATCAATTGGTTTATTTGGTTTTCTTCCTCCTTTTTCCCCGTGCGTTCTTCGCGTTCTTCGCGGGGCGACGAACAACGGATCGTTGCACATCCATTCTACGATGAAATGATCCCAAATCAAATTTTTGACATCGCAACGACATTTTGGAGGTGCAGTGACGATGGCAGACGACGAATCAGACCGGATAGAAAAGAGCATTCTTCGAGCGTTCTTCGCGCGGGAAGATCAAAACGCATTTTCGGAGCCGATCGAAGGTCCAAAAACACCAGAAGCGGCTTCGTGGCATCGAGGATACCAAAACATGAAGGTTTCGTGGCGATTGGACTGTTTGATCAATGTTTGGAACAATGCGGGAGGCGCGCCGGCAAAGAGCGCTGTTTTTGGAAATTTCCAAAATACAAGGCGTGTCCTTCCGAAGAACAAGATGTGTAGTACTGGCGGTGGAAGCTAGGGTTTCAGGGTCAGAGAAGAATCACACGGCATGTAACCTTGGTCACATGGCGTGTTGGACCTTCCCCGAAGCTGGGCGTGTACTTTGGGTAGTACATGGACACGGGATGATCTACACGGCTTCAGGCGACATAGCGTGTACAACTTGGCAGAGGCGGCTACGTGGAGATCAGTGTGTATCCCAGGGATACGCAGACACAGGATGGAGTACACGACCGGTTACTCCATCACACGGCCAGGCGAGGCCAGTAGCACGGTTCACCCCATGTGTAGATTACATGAGTCGGAGTACACGGGTTGGTGACTGTGTACGGGCACATGGCCAGAGTACACGGAGCCAACCCCAGTTACCCAGACACGGCGTGTACTCCGTACTACATGCCATGTACTGTGTTTTTTTTCTACACGACCAGCCTCACAACACAGGCCATTGTACACGGGCAGTACTTGGGGTCGGACAACACATCGTGTATCATTTCAACACGTCATGTACTTTTTGGAAAACAGCTTGGTCCTTCTGTTCATCGTGCCTTGAACATCTTTCATTTGGGTTAGTGCCCCTTCTTCTTGTTTCCCTGAGGGTCAGGCATCTTTCCCTCATGCAGGATTTTGATCCCTTCCGCAGGACATTCTGTGATAGAGTCAGGAATCCATCCGAGAGGCCCGAATCGAGATCCTCTATCCATTCCAGACCCTAGATAGAGTCAGGCATCGACATGACCACCTCTACCGGGCGTTGATCCTCTACCTAGAAGGTGAATTATGGATGAGTCGTGGTATCCTCCATGGCCCTGGCAGTGATCCTCATCTGTGTATCGAGATCTTTCCAACTCATGAGTGTGTCTCCCGTAATGAGTGCTTCTATCTACCATAACTTTTCCACTCAGGAGTGTGTCTCCTTTAATGACTGTAGCTATCTCTTGTGATGGTTCCCAACGAACATCACTTCTCAGACGGGCGTCATCTGAGCTATATGACTCGTGGAGTGAGTTCTCCCAGAATGAGTGCATCACAGAATCTTCGAACAGAATTCCTTATGGGGGTATCCGGTTGCATGACTTGTCTCTAGACTACGGGTCTGGGTTTTGAGTATATCTAGTTTGTTTTATATGTTCTGTAAACATAAACTGTGCATAGATGACTGGACCTTTACTTTGTATTACTTTGTGGTTTTCGGGGTCCTCTACCAAGTATTGTTATACTCACCCCTGCACGGGCTTTGCCTGCATGTCTAGTGTCTTGTGGATACGAGCAGCCTTTCGACAGAGTTCAGGGCGGACCAGGACAAGACCGAGATTTCTGAGTTCCCTATAGGCCGAGGTCTTCCTACGGCCATGAGTGGCAGTCCAAGTACCTTTTGAGATTACAGGTTGGACTTTTCTATTTCAGACTCTTGTTTGTTTTCTTTTTGGCGGGCTTGTATTTTTTTTGGCCTAGTTTACTTTTACAGTACTCTACCTTTCGTCGTACTCTGATGGTTGGGTTTAGTTGTATGCATGCATTTCGTTCCTTAGTGTTTTACATTTCATCATTTGTGGGCTTGGAGATGTGTGCATGTGTACAGGTACATAGGCAATTCCTCCCATGTTTGTGATATGCCTACTCGGTGCTAGTCACAAGCCTCTGGCCTATTGGAGGTAGGATTGGGGAGTCACGGTGTGGGCTCCACTGGGACGGGTCGTGACAATATTATTCCGTACATAAGGACAAAAGATTCCTTAACAATTTGATGGATAATGAAAAAGATAAATTTTATTACATAGACATAATTTAACCTCAATATATGGTATATATTAATTCAATTATATCATAATCACTTGAGAGTCAATTTGATTGAGTTAGAAGAAGAAATAAAATGAAAACATTTTGTTATAATCGATCATATTCATCAGAAAAACTCCATTGATTTATACATTAAACACTAAATGGTTTATATCATACAAAATATAATACCTATAATACTAAGATATAGATTTTATGATGTCATTACATATGGAATTTTACATACTAAGAGGTTGTTTATGTGTGGAGAAAAGAGAAGAAATGATTTCCTTTTATATGTTGTGGAGAAAAAAAAATTATATTTTTCAATATATTAAAATATATTAATGTGTTAGTCAAGAAAAAAATTTTAAAATGGAAAAGAATTTAAAATGAGATTATATTTGATAGATATATGTCCATAAAATTGGATTTAAATAAGTTTTTTGGTTATTTTAACCATTATAAGTTTATTTTATCCCCAAAGAAATCCAGTTTTAACATTAATAGTGTTAAAATATTTTTACATTTTGTACTTTATATCATGACCAAACATTATGTTAAAAATATATCCCAATATAAATTAATCTATTATAAAATGAAATATTTTTTATCAAAATAAAATCATTCATTTCATAGAATTTAATATGAAATTAATACCACAAAATATGATTAAAATGAAGTTCTCCAAAAAAAATATTTAGTATAAAATGTTTTTATACCAACATCAAGAATAAAATTATTAAAAATGAACTTAATTGGATTTATCATAATAAAAATGATCAAAATTTATCTTCGAATTTTTCCTAAATAGCATTTTATAATAATGAATTGAAAAAATAGTGAAAAATAGAAATAATATTTTACATTATTCAATAAAATAATAAAAATTTAAATATATTTTTCATAAAATAATGCTTTGATAAATATTACATGATTAATTAAAAATTAATGTTCATTTTTTCATATTAAATTACTAAAATTAGGAAATTGTTCTTTTAGATCAAATAATATAACACATATAAAATAATTTATTATGATGAAAAATATTTCCTTTTTGATTGGAAAATAACTTGATATTATAATATTTAAGTTAACTCTATGAACTCTATCAAATGAATTTTAATAATGTATTATAATTATTTTCTACAAATATTAATTGGGTTTTAAAATTCTCCACTCTTTTAAAAAATGTTTTCTCATAATTTTATACAGTATATAAATTAGTGGGCGTACTTTTCCTTCACAACATTTTGAAATTTACTTATTTCTTGTTCAATCATGTAGATTGTTTTAACGAAACTATAAACTAATAAATTATCTTATTCCATGAAACATAATATATATGCTAAAAAATATGAATAGGATTTTCCTCATATGAACGATTCTCTTCTAACTAAACTACATAAGGGATAAAAACATGAGATTAATCTTACAAACATTTTTTTAAAAATTGATCTTGAATAACACTGATTACGTGGGATAAACACAGAAGTAGGTCTAGTTGATAAGAATTCAATCCAATATTATCCAAAATTTCTGATGGTAAAATGAACCGTGGTCATAAATTTTACTTCTGACCAAAATGAATAGCACATTAACATAGAGATACTTTTGGAAAAACATATTTTATAATATAGAAATAAAGATCATTAATTTTATTTTCTTCATAAATTTTGAGCCTAATATAAGTCATTGTGATGTGTTATTGAATCAACATAACCTTTACAAACATCTAATCATCCTATTCTCTTTCCAACAACTTTATTTACCTAAAATCATCCCAAAAACGTGTATTCTAATAACCCTTTCATTAAAATGACTAAAAATGTGTAATATTTACACTTGAATGGAATAATTTATAATAACAAACTTTAAAATGAAATATACTAATAAAAATATCTATAGTAATCCATTTACCAATAACTAATCAAGACATTAAAATGATAAATTATTTACATTGAAGGTAAGCCATATTGAGGAGGTAATTCTACATTAAAACTATATATAGTTCTAAATTACTTATAATGATGCATCAAAATGCTAATCCAAATAACTAGATCATTGTTAGATAAAATTCCGAAAGGAACTACATATAAAGTTTCTATCCAATTAAGATGACATTGGGGATGAATATAAAAATATATAGTATATCAAATATAATGGAAGAGTGAAAATGTGTCATCACTAACAATAACCCATATTATATTGTTACTCAAGATGTATTTAGTAATTAAAAAAATCAAATACAAATATATTACCATTGTCATTCTATAATTTGAAATGGTTTGGGAATCCCCTTTAGTAATTTTTTCTACATTACCCCTATTAAAAAGTCAAACTTGTCTTGGGAAAGTATGTAATATCACTTTTCACTCCATAACAATAAAAGAAATCTTTATCTTCATTATACATCTTAGTTATTCTAGTATGAATGGAAAATAAATAGTTATCTTTCTATCTAAATATTACATTCATTAATAGGGAATCAAAAGGCATAAATAATCTATTTCTAATTATGATAACACATTTTCATCCACATTGAACTATAAAAAATTAAATATCTCGAATTATTCTACCATTATTTGTAAAAGAATACCCCTTCTAAACTTTTTTAGTTCCTCTATATAATGAAAATAGATCAAACAGAAGAAAAAAAATAGAATTTTTATGCATTAACAATTTCTAGGACGACATTTTTTAAATCATTTACTGATGGGTCATGTAATAAACAAAACATAACAAATAATTCCTTATCTATCTAATTTGAAGAATCATCTACTCAATTTTTTTTCTAAAACGGTAATAAATCAGACAGTATTTATCTTTATTCTATCAAAACCATCCTATGGATCTCATGATCAACACATTCTATGTCAATAAATACTTGAAACTTTTAAAATTAGTATAAATTTCACACATTAGTATGTATAATTCATATATCTATGTTTTTAAGTAAAACAAAATATCAACCAATTAAAGGTAATTTTAATTAAAATTCAGCTCACAATGTTTAATTTTCAAGAATCATATGCAATTACCTAGTCATGAAGTATTGGAATATAGTTGATTCCATTTTTAAAAGTATTACTCTAGATATCAAATTCTCCATTTCACAAAAATTTGGTCAAAACATGATTATTCACTAATCTTATTTTCAACTCAAGGAAATATTCATCATATTATTTCATCTAGATGAATTTTACTCTTTATTGAGTTTATATAATTATATAAATAGATAACAAAAAAATCATTCAATAAACCGTCATAATTAACTCTCTAATATTACAAGAAAACATATAATTATGAAATTTTTAGGTCTTAGATACTCCTCAAACAAATTAGTTTTTTCTAGATCAGACATTGGCCCATATTAATTTACCATAGGTCTAGGGACAGAAATATATCACATCTAGATTTCATTTTAACTAATACTTATAAATAAAAAAAATTATTCAATGTTCCTATAAAAAATCTCAAATGTCATTTATGATAACTATAACATTTAAAATATATTGATATTTCATTAATAAATAAAACAAGAAATTATCCATATACTAACAGATAACACTATTCATAGGATCCAAAAAATTTATAGGGTCAAATTTACCCAAAATGGACAAACCAAGAATTCATAATTCCCATACCAAGGCTAAAATCTATTATTTGTAATTTCATTATTTTTTACCTTTAGATTATTTACCTATACCTAAGGTCATTATTTAAATAGTGCTGATCTCTATAAACCTAATCAAGCTACTTGTCTCTATGAGACAACCAATAATAATTTTTAAGAGTTATGTTATTAATTTCTCTATAATCAATGTAAATACAAATCTAACCACATATATTTTTTTAAAAAAATAGCATCACCCCATAAGGGGGTTTAAGGATGAATGAATCCTTTTTAGAGAATCTCTTGTAATTTATTTTTCAAAGGAAAAACAAATACCTATTCCATTAGAAATGGAGGTTTTGATATTGTCTAATTATCCTAAACTAATTCAGTAGTATATTCAATAACAATATCAAGTATAATAATAACAAATTATTCAATATATATAACCAAATAAGCATTTACAATAGGAACATAAAAAATTTGAAAAAAATAATTATTCACAAAAATATATGAAATATAATCATCATTCTGATCATTAATAAATGTATCATCTTATTGATATGTTATTAATATAAAGAATTCATTCTTGTAAAAAAATTGAGAAATTATTTTAAAAAAATTTCTATTGTTCTAAAATTTATCTTATCATGATAAAAAATGAAAATATATACCCATAATGGAAATAAGATCAATGGTGAAAAAACATGGATTTCATAAAATTTCATTCAAAAACTATATAAATAATATTATTAAAAATTCATTTTACCAAAATACTTTTCCCACAATTTTATAAAAATATATCACTTCATTTCATGAGGTGATATTCCAAATTTACCAAAAAAATTATTAAAATTGATGAATGAGAAGATCATGAATCGAATAAGACCTATCATTATTTGAATTTAAAAAATAATTTACCATAAACCACATTTTTGGATAGTTAAACTTTTTTTAAGTAGTATAAAATTATTTATCCATCCAGTCTGATTTCTCATATTAATTACATCCAAATTTTTTCTTATATTTATAAATGTACTTTCATAATAACCCATTTAATTATAATTAAACAATTATACTCCCAACCTTATATGATTTGACTGATTTTTATTGTTATCATTTAATATGAGTCTCCAACCAAATTTCCAATCAAAACACATCAGAAACTATTATTATATTTTATAATTATTTCCCCAGGGTGATGTTTAATACATATATCTCAATGTGGAATGCTTATTTTCATACCGTTAGGAATACTTACTAGAGTTATCCCAATTTTGTCCCACCCTGACCTCATTTCTTTAATGTTATTTTATGACACATGAAGATTTTGAAACTCAATTTCTACCTTCTAATCATATAAAACAAAATTCTAACAACTGTAAATTTCCTAAAAGAAAATTTCCATCAATGTCCTGGTATCAAAACTGAGTAAAACAAATTAATTTTACTATAATTTTCATGAATAAAATTTTTTGTGTTTCATTAAAATCAGGTGATGTTTTATTTATATACTACTTCTAATTAATCATTCTCATTCCTTAATTAGGTGAATTTAATCACTATCCTAGGATAAATATCCTTAATAAAATATTTCATAAGGAAAATATTCATTATTTAAATGATATAGGTTTTTTTCCTGAAATAAACTATTATATACATGTTCTTATATGGTGAATGTTGTTTCACTCCTATGAGGATACAAAGTAAATTTATAGCCTACACCAACTGATGCATCAGTGAAAAAAAATTAAGTACAATTTGAATTATTCCAATTCTCTGATTTAGATAAATATTATCATATTGGGGGATAATTAATTTTTCTTGACTATTTCATATCAAGAAATCCATTCAGAATAATAAATATTTCGATTAATGAACATGGAAATCCTCAAATGATATATCTTGATAACCTTAAATTAATATCAATTAAAGGCTCTTACAAATATTTTCATAAAATCTAAAATTATCTATACACTGCTATGATACCAACTATAACGACTCGATCCTTATTCAACCAATAATATTATTACTAAATAATAAATATTTTTTTAATATTATATGGTATCTTTTTATTTGTTGATTTTTAAATAATTATTTAATATATATTATATAAAAAACTCATAAAATACAATTTAGATGCTCCCTTTGAGAATCATTTTTTAACTGTACAAAACCTTTAAATTGTAAGAAGTTCTGTTTTCATGGAATATAATAATGATTTTCAATATGAATTATTTATTTTACATACTCATGATAAACCTAATGAAAAACAATTACAAACATGTTATGTGAAAAATAGTCATTGTAATTGAAATGTAAAATATGAAGGGATAAACCTTATTTTATATTCTAAAACTAGAAGATAAAATAATGTGTTTTCTTTTGATATAATATTTTTAAATATCAAATAATTATTTACTAAAAAATAAAATAATATTTACAGCCCAAAGATTTTCATAAACCCCTTTTATATTAAAATTTAAATGAAAAATAACAATAATAGGTTTTTATAAATATATCATAACCCATGGAAACATTATTTTAAAAAACATACAATTTTACAATAAATATAAATAAAACATTCAATTAAAATTAAATATTACTATCATTAATTATGAAATAAAATAATTTATATGAAAACTAATTAGAAATCATTGAAAAATAATGTGGTGAATTTATATATTGTTTATATAGAACACATATTTGAACCCTTATAAACACCCTTACATTTGGAATGACCTATATGAAAAAAAGCAGTCACGATACATTAGAAAACACATTCCTTACCCAATGAGTTGGAGATCTATGTGGGATCAATAATTATCAAAGCTATATCATACTGAACTTTAATTAAAATTTTTTTAAAACAGAATACAATACACATGAAAAAAATATTTCATTTCCACTGAAAATCTAATGATAAATATCATTTTGAATCCATAAATAATAAGTAATAAGATATTTATATATCCCTATGCATTAAAACCTTATTCACAAAATATATATAAAAATAAAAAAGGAATGTAGGGGTTTTCTTTATGGAAATCATGAAATATTATAATGGAATCTAAACATCAAACAATGGTGATGGAAATAGAAAATTTATCAATGTCAAAAATGTTAAAATAAAACATGCCTTTTTCCATTTGTCAAAATATTATCTATATAAGATATTAATAATATTCCTTTTAAAAATCCTTGAAATAAATTTTAAAAATTTACATAAAATGTATTTAATAATTCATTTATATTCATATAAATACATTTAAATATCAAATTTATTTATTTTCATATGGAATAACAATATTCACAAAATAAAAATTTAATATATTTAAAATGTGTTTTATGGTCATGTGTCCCTTACCTCGAGTCTGAATATCCATGTATATTCTTTATGTTCTGTAATAATAAACATACGTTAATTATTTAAATTATTAATATAATTTTAAATTTTCATTCCCATAACATACTTTCGTTTATATAATTTATTACCATGTTTCATTTAGTGTCTTCATTAGTTAAATTTACATTGGATGTTATTTGGGCATTTGGTTCATAATCAAAAAATATATATTTAGTAAGATTAATATAGATAATGTGAAGATTATATCACTATCCCTAAAATAATAATCACAAAACAATTAAAAATTTAAATAATTAATTATACATTCACAATCATCTATGAATTTTGGTTGTGAATAATGATTTAACTTTCATTCATTGAGATGATAAGTTGTACATACACCGAAGTAATGTTTCCATTTTCTAAATAACACAAGAAAAAGGTATTAGGAATTATTTTATCAATGAAGACTAAATTTTGTATCATAAATAGAATGTTATATTTTTAAATAACCATATATATAATATACATATGATCCATTGGTGAAAAATGTATCACATCACTTCGTGGAGGTGATGGTTCACACATATGTGCACGTGACTTTATATTTTTTCAATGGATGGTAACATAGAAAAATAGATGATATATTATCTCTAAAAAAAGATAAATATTTCTTTATATCATATATATATATAATAAATCAATCATTATAACTATTCATTATAAATCCTGATGAAAAAAATTAAATCAGTTTGTGATGTAGTAATCCATTATACGCATGGACTGTGGTTTGATTTACAATTCAATGGAAGAGATGATAGATAAAGATTATTATATAAATATAATAACATTTTAACATATGGGAAATTTATATTTTATCATATAAAAGTTCTTTTAGGAGTTTTAAATTAGATATTAGAAAATTTGACTAAAATTATTTGGTTAAAATCAATTCATCTTTTTTGAATTACCTCATTTTTATTATACATTAAGCACTCAAATGTTAATATTATAGAAAAAATAATACTTCTTGTATATTTGGTTGTATGTTAGGAATAGTTTTTTTGAATTTATTGGATAATCAATTAGGTTGGTGATTTAATGAAAAAAAGATAACAGGGTGTCCTTTTGTATGTGTCAGAGATGAAAAATTTGGATGGTCTAAAATATTAAAATATATTAACGTCCTACAAAATCCAAATTGAACTAAATGAAAAATATAAATATATAATATATTATGTGGTTAAAATATTACATTCAACTATAATTTAAACATTTTTAGGTATTTTTAATAGTTATCATTTATAGTTAAACACCATTAAACATGATTTGAACTTATCCATGATAAGAATATTATGTAATTCTTCTATAAAAAAGGAAATAATTTTATTTATAAAAAAATAATTAATATAAATTACATGGTTTTATAAAAAATATCCCATATAAAATTTAAAATTTTAATTTTAAAAAATTTACATGGTTTTTGATATAATATAGTTAAAATTATATTTTGGTGGATTTTTGTTTATTTTTTTTAAAGATTATTTTTTGAATGAATATTGGAAAATACTATGTTTTATTGAAAACCATATTTTTGATTTGAGTAATTAGAAATAACAATTTTCATATAAAATGGGTTCAAATTAAAAAATAATAAAAATTTATTTTAAAAAAAATTAATGTCATTATAATAACTTTTACACTTCATTTCAAAATGAAACATTATTTTATATAAGAAGGAATTTTTTTAAACTACATATCATCATGTTTTATGGGTTTAATATTAAATTATATTATGACTCTTCTAGGAATTCAATTGGATACAATGGAATCAAATTTTTTAATAATAATAATTTCCAGTTTTTAATATGTTCAACAATTGTCTTGGCCATATTGAATTTTAAAAACCATTAAAATATGTTACCTTGGATATAGATAAAATGTGTTTACCATTGGGTTAAGATAAAGTGAGAATTTTTAAAATGACCTAAACAGGTATAAATCTAATTGGATGTATATATTTAGACACTCTATCAAATTCTATTCAAAATGATTCCAATTTTTATCAATTTATATTGAGTAATAAATTATTATATTTTAATATTTTGAAAAATTCTAATCGTGTTATATCCCCCACTTATAAAAGGAAGACCACTATTATATTTTAACGACTCATCGTGATTCTATTTTATCAGAAAATACATACCCCTATATCTTCCTATAATCACATCCCATGTAATAAATTTCATAGAATGTTTATAAAACCATATATATAGGGTTTAATGTTTAAATATAAAGTGGTTTTTTGAAGAATATGTACTAATTTTTTTCGAATGATTTTGGTGTTATTTCATCTTAAAAATCCTTCAAAAACCATCTAACCAGAATGATATAATACCATAATTATATACCATATAATTTTTTTATTATGTTAATTAATTTACATTACTCCATATTATACTTACATAAAATTGGAAATGAAACTATCATTTATTTGTATAGAAGACAACCTTCTCGTGATTTGATGTAATTAATATTTTATTAAAACATATTGTATATTGTAATAATGTCAAATTTCTATTATAAATACAATATTAATGAAATGATTTTAGTTTTTCAAGGATATCTTATAATCTATTTTCTTACCCTTCCATCCAATGAATAATGCTAACGTCATCCATATGTACGTATTGGTTACCACCTCCACAATGTGATGTGATTATTTTTCACCTACCACTCACATGGATGGTATATATAAGAGTATTTAAACAATACAATAATATATCTATTATATAATCATAATTTTAAAAATAAAAAACAATAATTGTCTTCTCTATCATATGTTCATTGAAAATGAACATATTACTCATGTGTGCGTAAGGACAACCATCCACATGTTGTAAAAAAAGTCATTTCCTTAAACTACATACCTATTTATAACAAAAAATATTGTTAGTTTGTAATAAATAAATATATTTTGTGATTATAATTATTTATATATTATAATAATAATATTTATGTCCATGGTAAACTAATGAAATCATTTCAAAAATATGAACCAAACATATTCAAAATACAAGTCTTTGACATAACAGATTAAGAAATTAAAAATATGACTTTAAATAATGTTATACATTGTTTATTAATAAATAAATAAAATTTTATAATTTTATTAAACATGTAAAATACTGGTAAAAATTTATTATATAGGGGTTAAAAGACATTCATGACAACTCTCGACTCAAGGTAATGGGTCATTAACTAAAATTCCATTGATTTGTTAATAATTATTCATTTTTACTATGTTATGATATGATTTTGTTTCAATAATATATGATTGTATTATATTTTATTTCAATATTTTTTTTAACATTCCAATCATTACACAAAATTTATTCATCGATTAAATTCCATCTACAATGATATGATTTTGAAAGTATTATATTCATCTTAATATTTTTCTCTTTTAAGACATGTCTTATAATATTTACCTACTTCTATTTATAAGGTGTATATGTTTCTTATTGAGGCATTACATCATGAATTATTTTATCCTGATATTTAATTTTACGTTTATGTTCTCTATTTCATCAATAATTTTTTAAAATGTTAGAATTTTTTAATTTCTTTTCACAAATTCATTTTCAATTCTTTGAGACCTAAGTCATGTTATTAACCATGTTTTATGTTATATGATATATATAATAACCAATGATTTTTTTTTGATATTTTTTCATTATAAATTTTACTTTTATATATTCATTTTGTTTTCCATAAACATAATTTTGGATCAATAATTGTTAAATCTATAGGGGTTTCTCATCTCAAACACTCTACATTATGTAAATTTTTTATTGATAAACCTATAATAATTTATATTGTGTATACAATGGATAATGAAATATAATATAATGGATATTTTTATAGTCTTAGTATATTATATTTCTCCTTATGTTTATTATTTCATATTTTTTTTAAATGATAAAAATGGATTTTCCTCAGAAATATATTTTTATAATATTTAAATTCAATTAACAAATATCATCCCCCAAATTCATAATATTATAGCAAGAATGATATTTTAGTAAAATAAATAATTTCATAAATTTATCTTTCACATTCAATTACCTTATTCTAAAATTTCTAAAAAGAAAATTTCATAAATTATTTTTTTTCACATATTATTATTAACACTCTTTAAAATATAATGAAATGAATGTTTTCATTTAGACTATAAAGGTTAAATAAAATTTTCCATTATCATGGCCATTAATTAATTTGAATCATCCTTTATAGGATTCCGTTTTTATAATGAAATAATCTAATTAATTAAATATTCAATTATTTATTATAATGAATTATAAAATTAGTGATATTTTTCAATTATTTTGAAATAAATATATTTGAGGTTCTTTTAAATTTAATTTTTTATTATATTTCCCATTACAGTTTTATTATACTATAATGACAATATTTTTTTTACATAATCTTTATACTATCAGTAGATGGATTATGATTGTTATTATTAGATGACCATGTAAGCTATTTTTTGATGCGTTAGTCATGTTATTAAAAAATAATATGGTTATTTATAAGATTATTTTGATGAAATTAACGCTCAAGTTACATTATTGATTTTATAAATATTTTACATTGTCTAAATTACTTTTTGTGACCAAAATTTCTCTCCAATACATTGGGTAATGATTATTTTCTCTAAAACATTATACTAGAATTAACTCAGGTGGCTATTCAATTTTAAGTGTTTATATAATGGTTTTTTATGTGGTATATGAAACTAATGTTAAAATATAATAACACTTTTTTTATTCATTTAATGGATTTATAATGTATCCTTCAGTGCTTGTCTTTTTTCACTTGGCATGTGATTTTTGACTTATAAAACTATTGTATTTTGTTAAATCATTAAAATATTTTTCTTGATTTAGGATCCATGGTTTTATGTGAATGAATTATATTATGTAATTCTCATCAATTGTTATTTTTTCATCCAAACCTTGTAATCAGCATATTATTACAATTGAAATTAAATTGTAAATGCTTATGTTTACCCATTACTGAGCATTTGAATTCACCATTTTATTTAGTTTTTATTTATATTGGTTATGAAAAAGGATGTTAAATGAATTATTTGAATAAGAGTTTCATATGGTTGACTTCGATGATGAAATATTTTGTACAAAAATTTGGGTATACTGGGAAAATATCAATTAAATAAAATGGTATTTTTTATGATCATTTCCTAATTCTAAAAAATCCTATCCTAAATGTTCATTGGTTATGTTAGTGGTAAGATATTTTATTTGGATTTTATATTTTTCATATTTCTAAAATTGGTCCACCTTTATCAGTATCATAAGAATAAATGTAAAGATTATGTTTTTAGCATCATATATAGGAGATGGAGATGAATTCCATTATAGTTTGTACCAGATCATGGGTTATATTAATTTAGAGATTAATATATTTTCATGTGGCATAACATAATAGTTATAAATACTATTTATGGGCCAATAAGATTATATTTTTGTCCCTTATTCAATAGAGGTAATTCCCTTTTAGTTATTATAAGCGATTCTGACATCAATTGATTTGAAAAATTTACTATGATATAGGGAAAATACTATATTAATGATTGAATAATTCTTAAAATTATTATATTAATTGATGTTAAGGTAATTATGGTCTATTAGATAATGTGATATAAATATTCTTGAATCATGAAAATTTATTTATTGAAAAGCTGATATTCATAGTAATATTTATAGTCAAGATATTTTTTACCTCTAATTTTGTTATTTAAATTTGATCTATGTTATTTAAGATATTTTTCATTTTAATGTGTTATATAAAACCCTTTGGTTTTATATGTGATATACCATTAAAGATTAATTTTGAATAATAATATTACATTTTTCGAGATGTATGACTAAAGGTATGAGAAAACCTTTTAGATTTATTAATTATTTAATGTTGAGGTTATTAAGGTCAATTGGGATATAGAGATATTTACTTATGTAATGATCAAAGATAATCCATTTGTGTTATTGTTTAAATTTTGATGATAAATATATTATTCCTCTAAGAATATTAATAAAATTTCTTTAGTATCCTATCACATGTATTCCATATTTGGTTTTAGAATTGATATGTTGAATAAAATTTCAACCATTTATATACATCATGGTTACTCATTTTATATATTCGTTATATAATAATTAAATACTAATACAAATTATTTGGTGTAAAAGATGAGATACGGGTTGAAACTGATTAAAACATAAAAAATAGGATGAAATTTTGTTTATGTATTTGAATATAATCTTGTAAGTATATTTCCATATATTCTTATTATAGATGGTATTGGTATTCCTGAACTTTAAGAAAATTATATTAAAATAAAAATTTCATCCAGTTACATTCATTTTGGATGAATTGATTTTCATTTTCAGCTCTCATTGAAATGTTGGTTATTGGTCATTTACAATTCCATGATCATTCAATTTCTTGGGACCAATGTTCTATGTTATTCTACATAATTATTTGGAAATTAATTTTTCATCCATGATAATATTTTCTCCTTCTACTAATGTTATACTATTTGGGATCCTAGTGATGTGTTATTTTAGGTGACCATCATATTTACTTTATCCTATTTTAAAAGTGATGTTTTTATACCAATTGACATTGTGTTATTTAATTTTTTTTTAAATATTAAAATGATTTCATTTCACAATACTATTAAATTAGACATCTAGAAGGGTTGAATTTTTTTGAAGGATTTTGAATAATATTTTACATGACATGTAAAATTTTGAATAAAGACTTGTAATGTTATTCAAAGAGTTAAAAAAGACTCATGTCAATGTTTTTAGACAAGGATTGATTCTAGAAAGGTATCTTAAGTGATCGAAAGAGATTTAGAATATTCAAGTTCTGATTTTGGAATTTTTAACATGTTTTTCCATAGTACGTGGTATGGTGTGAATGATTTAAGAGAAAAAGTGTGACAACATGATAATTAAAATTTTTTAGTTCATTTTTAAGTCAACATGGTTATGTTTCTTGATATTAAAATGGTTTTGGGTAAACCATATGAGAGAAAGGATAAACTGTGCATGTTTGAGATGGTTCTGAAGCATTAGGCATAGCCTATGAATAATTTTAGACACATTCAATACCTTGAAATTTTGGGGAGGTAGTGATGACTGCATGGTGAGGACATAATTATCCAAACAAAGTAAATTCAATATACGGGGTATCAGGATTGGAACATAGGGGTGGACGGTTGGAACATTGTTTTGACCCAAGAATCTAAATTGTACGAATACCCAAAATTTCATTAAATGTTTGAAATGACCAAAATTACACTCTTGATTTTTACCTATTTTGTGCCCTATCAACCCTAATAGAGGTTTTATAAAAAGTAGTTCACTTAACCCCATTCTCTAATTCTCCACCCTTACTTTAGGGCACATTTATTGAAATTTTATAGAAGTTTATTTGAGTTGTCCTCCTATGGTGGATGTGATTATTTTTCTTCTCACTCCACTGTAATTTTGGTGTTATTAAATTAATGTTTTATTATATATTCCACTAGATCATGGAAGAATCATCTATTTCTCTTCAAGATTCTATTTATCTTCTGTAGAAGAGATATCAATATATATTCCATGAATAGTTTTATGGCATTTCATCAAGATATATCTTCATATTGTTGTTTCATATGTTTTTCATCAAATCGGTTTTTCTAAATAATTTAAATGGTATCAAAACATAGAAACTTTTTCGATGATTACTGTCGAGATTCTATTATGGACCTCCCATGGTGGTTTCTTGGTGTTTTGGGAAAGTAGTGAGACTACAATGAGTTTTTGAGAAATATCCATTCGTGGACATAATGTTTAGTTAATTATTTTTTTATAATAAGTTGTTTTTAGTTTCTTAGTATAATGTTACAATATTAGAGTGTAAGAAGAGATCATTTGGGTGTCGATCGGTTTGTACAATGCTAGGATGGGCCTTGGAAAAGTATTCGTTCTTTGGAAATGTTTTGGGAATATTTGGAAATGAGTAATGTGGCCTATACTAATTAATTATAGTCTTGAGAATTGTTTTTCATGTGTCTATTGGATGTTCCTCAAATACTATGTCTTTTTTTGTTTGCTTTAAAGGGTTATGTAATCTTTCTATGAACTTTAGGTTTATACATAAAAACATCCATGGTTCCTATTGGATCAATTGGTGATATTTAAACAAAAACTATTACCACTATTTTGGTGTTCCATTTTATATACATGATAAAATAATTTATATATGTTATGTATGTTTGTTACGAGGTTAAAAGAGTTATACTAGTATGATGGATTGAATAATTTATTAAGGTATATGTAGTGGATATTTAAAATAAATTATTTATAACATGTTCCAATGATGAACTGAAATATTTAATACACAATTTTTTTTTAAATTCATAAAATTCCATTAAAATAAATTTAAATGTGTGTTTTGGGTTTTGTCTAATTTTTTATAAAAAAATGGGTGAATGTTTTGTTATAAAAATATAAATATATTAAAATGATGTGCATACCTCAAAGTGGTTTTTAAAATGGGTTTTAAATAGATTTAAAATCTCTATATGAAATATGTGTATTGATCCCTTTATATTAATGAAGTTATGAAATCTATTATGATTATTTAAATTGAGATGAATTTCGTAGATGTGGTTTTTTTAAAAGAAAAAGTCACATGTTTTCAAGAGAGGTCATAAAAATGTTTTATGAGTATGTTCATTTTTAGTATTTTATGACATGTGAGAGGGGTTGGAAATTGTTTATGAATTTTTTAGTTTTTAGGGCATGATTGGACCTTATTGTTGAATAAATGATAATAATAATCAATATTTTTAAATTAATGTTCATAAACTATTGATGTTAATATGTCAAAAATATTAATAATGTTTATTCTTGCATAATGGAATTGACAAATTATAAATTGTATTAGGATATTTGAAACAGTTTTCATCATCCAAGTTACAAGTGCTAGATTAATACTCGAGGATACCACAATATTATTTATGGTATAGGATGTTGGTCAAGAAATTCAATGTCCATGGTTTGGGGAGGGCAAGATTGAAGCTTTAAGAGTCCCGATGCACCATAGTTTTCATAATATTCACTAATTCTCTTAAATTCATTTTTATGGAATTATTTATCTATATTGGTGATTATGATAATGGAAATTGAGTTCCTAAATTATTTTTTATGTTGTAAAATTTCTCACAAGGGACCAAAAGTATTATATATGATTATGATGGTCAGGCATGGAATTCTAAAATCCCGGTTTGAGTACCCGGATTAACTCTCAAAGGTACTCCTGATAAAAGTAACTGATAAATGAATTCCCCATATTATATGATCATTTTACCACTATTGTATATATATTGGACTCTCCACATAGTTAGAGTAGGTTTGGATAATTGGGTGACTTGGTTGAAACTAAATGATAAAAAAGGAAAATGATAAATGTTTAAGGGTGAAACATTATTATTAAACTATCTTATTTATTAAGTGAAATAATAGTCATCTTGATACACTATTGTATTGAATGAAATTACATTATACACCTTTTTGGTGGCCTACTATGTTATAATCACACCCTTTTTGTAATCCATTGCAATATGGTACCTGAGTTGTTGTCACATGTTTGTCACATGAACAAGTTTGGGTTGAGTCCTCTATTGAGTGTTTCATGGTTGGGCTGGATGGATCAGATTGTATCAAGTGATTGGATGAGGTTAGACTCGATGTTTTTATGTGGGGATATGTACTTATTATTAATTGTTCATTTTATGTATGGGATCATCCTAGTGGAATATCGATGATGTCTTTATGGCATGATAATTTAGTCCATTATGAAATTTTATTTTATTAACAAAAATATTATTATTTTTAATATTATTTAATATATTCCAATATATAATTTTTGATTATTTATATTTTTACTAGAAACTATAATATGAACCTATATTTTATGTATAGTACCATCTTATACCCATGCTTCTAGTTAGCATCCTCTAACGTAGGAGGACGCATGCTTATTATATATTGCGGAGAACCAGATCAAGAAGTGAGATTATAGGAAACCATTTCAGAACATTACAAAATACTATTCTTACAGTTACATTTCTATTTCATTACAATTTAGTGAATTTTAGTCTTTAGATATAGGGAATTGTTTGGGCTTGTCATTTATATTGTCCTGGTGTGTTATGAACACCTATTTCAATAGAAATTCCACAATACCATGGGCTACAATTCCGACTCTGATTTCTGATTTTTGGTTGCATATGATTTTCACTTCAAGTATTGCACATGATGATTGAATTTTATAACAAAATATAAATTCTTTATTATTGTCCTGTTGGTATGAATTTTGTACTTTCTTTTGAATCATGGCCCACATAGGCAAAATATGTATCATGTTTTATGATTGGAATATAGGATCCACATCATATTGTATTTATAGAGTTTGATTGTATGGATTTCCTTATATAGATGGATCTACATACATATAGCGACATGCTCAATGATGAGGATGCCATTGCGGTCGCCATACATGGTGGGTGCAGTGACCCTTGTGGGATAGAATGGTATATGTATTGATCTATTGGACCCTTTTGGAATGTTTTTTCAATTGGTTGCATGTATGGGTACAATAGAGAGAGGTTTATTATGCAGGTGCTTGGAGTGGATGGGTTCTCTATTTGTGTGATGTTGGTTGGTATATGATACCATTATGGTGTGAGAACCTAGATGCCGTTTTTTGACTTTTCGATTTTCTTTGATGATGATACAGTTTCATTTTTAACTCTTCATGACTTGTGTCATTCTATGATTTTTCGAAGACACTTTTTGGCGGGATCCAGAAACATTTTTATTTGAAGTTAGTTTTAGGATTTGGAAACATATAGATTTCAAGTGTAATGCATGATATGGTGAATCTATGTTATGTGAACTATTGGGTATGTGAAGAAAATATGGATGTTTATAAATTTTGAAAACATTACATAAAGGGTTCTTCCTAGTAAGCATTTTTTTGCACACATTATGCCTTTGGTTTTTAGATGCTGAAAATAACTAATGTTGTTTTAGCATTGTGGTAGGTTTTTAGGGAGGAAGGTTCATTCATGTGGATATTATTGGTAATAGATCTTATGATTGGTGTTCCTGGTGATTATCTTCTAGATTTGGAGCATCAATGATTCCCAAGGGTATATTGTTCTATCTTTATAAGTTATATTAAGGTGATGATAGTACATGTGAGGTATACAAGGTATTTTCTCTAATCTTTGTATAAGAAGATTCTTGGTTTCTTTGATATGAAAAGGCTGTTAGAGTGCTAATGATTCATTAAAAATATGTGGATTATATGGGAAGGAATGGTTATAATCAAATCCTAGTTATATCTATATTTATCTCTTTGAGTGTTCACTACTTTAAAATGACTATATATGTATTGTTTGGAACCATGGGTATATCTCAGAAAACTATGGGTATAGGTTATACCCATTGATCAGGGAACCATGGGAACATAAGGTAGGAGTATTTCTATAAGCTATAGTCATGGTTTGAAAATATTATACCCATGGTTATGAACCATTGGAATATATGTATTCCACTATGATAATAACCCTATAACCATAGCTTTGAAATCATGGTTATATGATTTAAAAAATATCTTTATATCAGTTTAGATCTCTATATATCATTTTTACAATTAAAGCACCAAAAACTCCACCACAGTTTCTTATCGATATATAAAAACAAATTTACTTATATATATTTATCTAAACCATGGGTATAGGTAGAAAACAGTGGAAATAGTATTCCCCCTAGAAATTTTTTTCTCATGGAAATTTTTTCTCCACTCTAACCCGAGAAATCTATATGCATGGTTTTTAGAGGACCATGGGTATATTTTTTAAAAAAACCCCTACACTATTGGTTTTTGTGAAAATATGGTTATAGGTTTTTAAAAAAACACAATACCCATGGTTTTTTCAAAAAATGTGGGTATATGTGTAAATTTCATACCAATGCCCTGAATTTACCAAAAATGTGGGTATCGCTTTCCAACCAATCGCTATACCCATGGTTTTTGTATAAAAGTGTGCATATGGGTTTCCTATACCCCCATTTTTGTTCAAAACTATGGGTGTATGGTCATTTTCCTATAGTGGGGGTGAGGGAATACCTGAACACTATGGATCTATTGACTGAATCTTGAGTCTAGAGTGGACGTAGATGTAGTTTTTCATCTGGGATATTCTGTTGGTTTTGGGAAGCATCGGGTATGATATTGTTTTGGATATATGAGTATATGGTTTAGAAAAGGACATAGGATATGGATTCTTATATGAGTTTTCTTGTGATGTGACTCCATGAGGTTATAATGTGTTTTTTGGTTCGGTTACATAAGAGTTTTTAATCGTTGATTATTACTGTTAAGATAGAGGCATGAATGAGAGTGGTGGGAAATGTCATTGACTATTGGAATAGAAAATCTGAGACCTTTAATAGAGTCTCTTGGGTTATATTGGAATCCATGGGGTAGGATGATAATAGATGATGGTATTATGTGATGCATCAAAAATGAGAGGCCACAGATCTTTGGATGGGTTTGAATATTCCATGTAGTGAGTGTTTGCATCGATACTGGATGAGTCTTTGGGGTATTCATAAAAGATATCATAGAATACTCTTAGATAGTGATGATCATACCCAATATATTTATATCATCTTATAAATGTTGTGAGATAAATGGCTATACTCCTATCTATAAAAATGTATTATCTAGTTTGATGAGGGGTGTCCCTAGAGTTTCACTCATAGATCAGTGCAAGTGGATCAATATGTTGTGAAGTGCACCATCAACCATTAGGGATTGGGGTCCTTATGATTGGATGGATGTTGGAGAATACCATGTGTGTTATTCTTCGTTTTTTGAGGATAAGAGATAGTTGATGTTTTGTTTGGTTGGTTATGTGATGGTGATATGGTAATATCAGATTTATGGATTATATTGGTATAAGGGTGGGTTGAAGTTGATATTTTTTTTGGAAGAGTTAGTGATGTAGAATCTCCTATGGTGTCAAGTGATATATCGATTTCATAGTTATGAACCTTGAGATAGAAGTGTTGAATACTTGGGGAATCGGCCATGGATTAGTCTTTTTGGGAATTTTTTGTATGTGAAAATCCATTGGGTCTTATTTAACATTTTTAATGGAATATTAGTAAGAAATCATACGTGGTGGATGATTTGGATGAACATTGGATTCGATCTCAAATTGGTTCTAATGTGTAGTTTCTGGTGCTTGTGTTGGAGATGAGTCAGTATTTTAGTAGGTCATAATAAATATTATGGGACTTGGTTGAATCTTACTATGTGAGTGCGCTGGTAGTCTTTTATGGAATCAAGAGGGTGAGTTATTATTGACATAAAATACCTTTGGGAGTAAATTAATCATAATGGGGTTGGGTAGAGATGTACCTATGGTTTAGGCTATAAATTTTTAGGTTACTCAGCTGATGATATTATGACCCAAATTAGAGTATAATTTGAGTATGAGAAGGTTCAATTCAAACCCTACATGACATTTTTGGAATAATGGGAGAATTTTTTAAATTTTACATGGAATTCTATGAAAATCCAATTCTTCATTGTTTCTATATCGATATTAGGGGTGAATCCAAACTAGATTTTTTCATTGCCAATGTTGGGTGATGATGATGATGATTGGAATTATCCTGTTTCTGGGGAATGGTAGGATTATATATATTTCAAATACATTTTTGGATTTCATTTCTAGTTTTATTTGGCATTAATGATGGAATGGGTGTCAATTTTCAAAATTTTGTGGTGATAAGATAATTTTTTATGGTGGGGATCACCATATATTGATTGTTAATTAGGTTATATTGCAAAAAATTATTATATAATATTTGATTGGGTAAGAACCAATCTATTATTTCAGTTTTTTGAAATGGGTATTTGTTAGGGGTTTTGGTCGATTTAGGACCTTTGGTAAGAGGATGATCAATGGTTTTGTTTCTGGCTATCAGATAATGAATGAGGCTACTAGATAAAATATGGTAACCTATGTAGTTCATACGGTGAATACAGATGAAAATATTTGATGATAAAATATTATATGTTTCAAATTATGTATCTTTTAATCTCCTATATACAAAAATGGTTGAAATTTTTATCAGGGTTTTGATTTTTCTCATTACTAGAAAAGTGAAATTTTAAATCAACACTCTGAATGAGATTTTGAGAGTTTAAATTCATCAATGATTTTTTTGTATGATAAATTATTCCTTGGATGTATGTCGTGTGTTTGGAAAAGCTTTAGAGGCATCAAGTTATATTTTAAAAAGATTCAAAATGTTTTTCCTAAGTTCATGGTTTAAGACAAACTGTGTAACACTTTGCTTTTCATGAGGTTAGTAGTTATTTTTTTAGTGAGAATGTATAATTTACATGGATTTATAAGGTTCTAGGATAAACCATACACAAAACAAGTAAATATTGGTGAGGTTGTGTGGTCTTAAGAATGGACCATAGGCCATGCACGGTTTCAGAAAAACTGTGTGCCTTATTGTAGAGTAGAGGTAGTATTGATCTGATGGTTAGAGCATGGTTTTACAATCCATGTGGGATAAATGTGTTGATACAGTGGATTGGTGGAAGAATGGATATGATTTTCACCGAGTTTTGATAAACATGATATCAGACCATGTGAATGCACAAAATTTCAAAGAAAGCATGAAATAACAAAATAACCACTCTGTATTTTTTCCATTCCACCACCTTTCTACCCCAGTAGAGGCATATGTTTTATGGTCTCCCCAAATCCCATCCTCCTCTTCTACACATTAATTATTTATTGTGTTCATAGATATTTCATGTAATTTGAACATAGTTATCAACCTATGGTACCTCATTTACAAGTTTTCATACTATTTAATTTGGGAGTTCTGTGGGTTTGATTTTGGTGTAAATTCACACAGAGAATAGTGGAATAATCTATTTCAGAATGTGATATTGGTTTCCTTTCATAGATTGGCTCTCGATATGAAATAGAAATGTTTTTTAATGGATCATCCACAATGTATGTGTTTGTGGTAATTTTTTATAAATTTTACATCAATAAGTTTTTAATTAGACTTAAAAAGGGTAAAGCCTCCAAGGACATTGACTAGGATTTTTTTTGATTCTATTATGGACCTCCCATGGTAATATGATGCTGTTTTGGGGAAATGGTGAGATCCTAGTGAGTTATCTGACATTATGATTCATTGGGGATTGATTTATTAATAATTTATTATTGTTATAAGTAATTATTTTCAGTTTTTCTACATGAGTTTAGGGATTATGTGTTTGATAAAAGCTTGGTTGGGTGCAGAAGGGGTTTATACAATGATAGGATAATAATTTTCAAGGCATTCATACTTTTAAAATGTTTTTGAAGATTCAATAAAAAAGGTAGGTGATCTAAGTGATTAAACCTTAGTATTGATAATATTTTTTCATGGGATTGATGTTTGAGGTTAATGACCATGTGTTATGTGTTTATATTCATGGCTTAAGAAACATGGATATGTGATTTGGATTGATACATTGGACCTCCCACAGATCCCACTGGATCCATTAGTGATTTAAATCCCACATATAGCTACACATGTTGTGTTCAAATTTTCAATAATGGTAAAAAAAATTGTAACTTAATTTGGTTAAGAACTTAACATGTTTAAGATTGTTGAATTTTTTAAATGAATAGTAAATGGATACATAGATGATCTTGAAAATATAGGATTTTAGAATTTGTTGAAATCATTAATTAATAATTTCTATGTAAAATAGTAATATGAAAATTCTATTAGGCCGTTGGAATGTTTTTGGTTGATTGTGTTTCATTTCAACATGGTTTTTGGTGAAAAACGTGGAATGTTATGTTTTGGAATAATTCTGGTTTTGAAATTAGTTGTTAACACCCATGTGAGTTATAAAAAGTAATTGTAAATGGATTTAATGTGTTTATTTAAAATTAATGTGTGTTTTTGTTTTTAGTGAATATTTTTTATGGAACTTGTGATGTTTTAATTGGAAGTGATGGTCGTGGAACTTGTTTTATTTTTAAAACTTAAAGACCCATGTACCGAATTGTGGTTTTAATAATCTTAATGAGGATGTTTGGATTTCATATTTTCTGATATGTTAGTGGGTTTGGGACTTTTTGAGGATGGTTTTACATTTTTATGATCCATATGTACCAATATATTGATGCAATTATAAAAAGTAGTTAATATTGATAAATGAAAGGTTGTGAATCGTTGCTTTTATTATGATAGAAATGAAAAGTATATTGAACTGTGAATAATGTAATTGACTACTAATTGAATGGATTTTGAAATTAGACATGGAGTTCCTCATAAATTTTATTGGTACTAGATATATTCTAAAGGAACCACTATTATTATAAATGGATTTTGATGTCAAACATGAAATTCCACATTTGTGATTTTGGGAGGGAAAGACAGATTCTCTAGATAACCTGGTGCAAGGTACCTTTCAGAGGATGGATTGATTCTCTTGACTCCAAGGGTGTGGACATGGAATTTCATATAGGTGAATAAAATGTAGTTCAAGTAATTCCTTAACCACGATGGTTCTAGACTGATTCTCGATGCACCACTACTATTATGTATAATGGAGATGGTCATACATGGTGTTATGCATCCATGGTTTGAGTACGTAGACTAATTCTCGGAGGTAAACTATATTAAATTAATTAGGAAATTAATTCTTCCTTATGGATTAATATTGTAAACCTAAGGTATATATATTTGAATCTCTTCATGGATGTAGTAGGTTGGGTTTATTGGGTTACTAGATGGAACCCAGATGATAAAACCGCTAATGATAAATGTTTAATGGTGATTTTTTTATTTCTTTTAAATTATTTATTTAGTGAACATATTTTTATCTCTATACATTGTTGTACAATCTGTTATTTCATTAGACTCCATTCGTGGTGTCCTAATAAGTTGTACTGACACCCTTCCTAGTCTTTCATTCCTCTTAGTTACCTAAGAAACTCTCACATGTTTGTTAAAGGTACATGTTTAGGTTGAGGCTTATCTTGATTTTTGCTAGGATGTGAGGGATGACATAGATGGTATCAGGGGATTGGATGAGGTTCAACATAGTGATTTTAAAACATGAAATACACAATATCAATTTTTTATTCTATGTATAATATAATCTCTGTGAGAGATCATTATTGTATGTATGACATGGTTTTATGGGATTTAGTGCATTTTATTTTATAATAGAATTTCTTGTTGGATAATAAATTTTGTATGCTCTGAAGAGTATGAAACGTTATTATTTATATTATTACTAGACACTCTAATATATATGGTATGTTCTCTTCATAGTACATTCTTAGAGCCTGCGCCCCGCTACAAGTCAGCATTCATTGGCATACAAGGAGGCAGGCTTGTTGACTTGTTGAGAATTAGTTTTGTGAATCAGATACATTGTATCATGTTCAGGATATTTTGGATAATTTTTTTTTATATTCAACACCAATGAATTGATTAAGAAAAATATTTAAACCCTTTTTGTTGAATATGATAAAAAATATACATGTCACAATTTCATTATGGAGGTATAATATAAAACCCTAATATTTTTATTTGTGTATCAATATTAAATTAATATTATGTTTGGAATCATATGATAATTGAATCATCAATATAAAATTAATGGAGAAACTTTTATTTAAATAAAATATTACAATGAAAGATAAAAACTAACAAATTATGAGGATACAATAAGAAACAACATGAGTAAATTTAAATCTGGATTAAATAAACACACATACAGACATATATATAAAATAGAAATTCTTTATCCTTATGGTTATCTATATAGAATGTGACACCCTCTATTACTATACAAATAATGAAATGAATTAGGAATACAATATATTTGATGAGAGAAATGTTAATGGATAAGGATTAGTGTTGAACATAAGAAAATATATAGTAACGTAGTATTTATATTAAAAAATTAGTCATTTACCTTTATGTATATTTAAAATATATTTTTTGTAAATGAAAATAAAATATTTTATGGGTTAAAGAGATATTTATATGAATTTTTATATGGGAAATTTATTTTTTATCTTCATATACTAAATGTATCACTATTTATAAATTATTATAATAAAATATGGGTGTTATATATTTAACTGAGGTAATAAAAGTTATTTAATTTTTATTATTAGGATTGGAATTTTAAATTGGGAATTTTATGTTTCCAGAGTACATATTCTTCAAAATTTATTTTCAATATCATTTTGTACATGGAAATTAAAATTAATTCAATCTAGTTATATAAATGGTATTTTATAAAAACTATATTTTTTTAAATCATCATTTTAGTTTTATCATATGATGATGTTTTGGAAATTTTCTCAAATAAATGATTTTTCAAATGAAATGTGAAATATAGATATCTTTAATAAAAATTGTATATTTATTTCATCTATTCAAAAAGTATTTTTTTAATGAGATAAAAATAAAATAATTAAATTTGTATTATTAATAATCCAATTCAGATTATTATAATCAATTTTATGCTTTAATTTTGTATTGAAACATTTTATACTTAACAATAAATTTTTTAGAGAACCATTTTTCATCATATTTTATGGTTTTTATATTAAATGATTCCACTTCTATAAATTGTGGTTGATAAGAGGATAAAAATATTATAGTAATTTTGATAATTAATTTTTTTTAATAATTTTATCTTAATTATTCTCCATAATAAATATTAAAAAAATTCTAATCACGGTTGAGGTTCAAATTGATTTTTTCGGGGGTTAATAAAAAGTAATAAGGGTTCAAATGATAAAAAATATTTCTAAAAAATATTGGATAAAAATATATATTCCCTAAAAATACATATTATTAATGCTCTATTTTGGATCCATTTATCTTGAGTAATATATTAATATATTTTAATCTATTAAAAAAATACCAAGTCTGTCCCCTTCTACAATTATAAAATGATATCCCTTATCTCCATTCCAAACATCAATATCTTGTTGGATTCACCAATAAGTACCCAAATCCTATCCTAAGAACCCTACACATGTCTTTCTAGTATTATTTCGTGCAGAATATAAACCACATATGGATTAGGGTATAAATCAATGGATCTTGTCAATATAAGAGGAATTGTTTTTAATCAAATATTTTAGTTTTAATTCTTTCTCTACATCCTTCAAAACACTTTTAAATGGTTTTATATAATATCCTCAACATATTTCACACACTAATATTTTATTATTCTTCTTTATTGACTATATTACATCTTTTAATTCCATCAAATGGGAAATAATTTCTTCGATGGAGTGTAAGACAAACTATTTCCTCACGAAACGATGAAATTCATTATCCATCAAGACCCCTTAATGATAGATAAAATGACCCATTTAATGTATATATATATATATATATAATTTCCATGAAATAATTATCACTATATAGATAAAGTATATCAAATATTGTTTTACATTTTCATCTGTTAAAAATTGATAATGTCAATTGTGCATATGTGTTAATTAAGTCCTCTATGAAGAGATGTTATTTATTTGAAATATCTACCTAACACGGGTGCTAAATATAGTTTATTTAATGAGATTATATAATATTTATTATTTAAAAATAATTAGTTAAATATAAAATAATTATTAATTTATTTCAATCATGTTCAATGAATATTGGAAATGTTACTAATGAATATATATGAACTACTATCTCTATGTTGTAATATGATTTGTTTTGCCTTAAAAACATAAATAGTTGGCTCTAAAAGTATATTAATTGAATTAAAATTAAAAAAACATGATTATTATTATGGATATGTAGGAATAATGTCAACTTTGACCAAATTCAATATACCAATGTCATCTTAAAAATACGAAAAGTAAATCCTCAAAATAACTGATATAGACTTATACAATACACAATTAAATATGATATTGAATATAATTATTTAATTATAATATAATGAAATTTTAAAGGGTTATTATATATGTAAATATTTATGATTTATTTAATATATTTTAGCTAAGGAAAAATATAGCATATCTGGACTCAGTTTAAGGGGATTAGAAACACAAATTCTATTTATTTGTTTATATAACTACATCATTGACAATGTTATCCCATTAATATTTGTGAAATGTAATATTTTTAGATTATATATTATTTAAAATTCATTATTTATTTTTTAATCAATACATATATTAAATTCATTGATTAAATTATAACTTCAATGATATGATATTAGTAAGGATTATTCATCTAATTATTTTTTCTTTGACGCAAGTATTTTAAAATACCCCTATATCAATTTATTTTGTGTCAATTATTTATATTTATAAATTACAACTTGAATTACTATTTGATAATGATATTTAAGGATCTGTTTATTTTATCACTTTCATGAGATATTGAATCAAATTTTATAAAAGTTTCAATGGTTTTCATAAAATTAATATCAATTATTTGAGACATAATCCATGTTATAAACCATGTTGTATTTTGTATAGGGTACTTATTGGACGATGAATTTTTTTAACATATTCATTATTAGAAATAATTATTTTCATATAATCATGTAATGTTCCATCAATGTGTTTTTTACTTAATAATTACCCAATTTGCAAGGGCTCATATATTAGACATCCCACTTTGATACATATTTTTATTGATACAACTATATTACCTTTTATGGTTTGTATGGTTAAAAAATTCATATGATATCATAAATCCATTTATAATCATGGTTTATTAGATCCCATTATATTTTTTAAATAAAATGTTCTATATTATTCTTGTTTTATAATGGTATAAAAGGGATTTTATTTAAAAAATTAATGTTTTAAAATAATTTTTACCCAAATATTATTCGAAATTATCTATCTTATTTCAAGATTTTTTTATTCGTAAAAAAAATGATATATAAAAGTTGTTTTCCATAATCTTTGGACTTCTTTTCAAATTTATTGAAATTGAAATTTTATAATGTTTTAAAAATGATTAGCCATTTATTCTCATTACAAAAGTTTGAAAATCAAGATTTCATTTCACAAACATGGAATGAATGGATTTTTTTATTATAATTATATTTAATTTCATTGTATCTTCAATTATATTATTCCAGGGTTATTCTAAAAAAAATATCTCATATTATTCTTAAGATATTTATAAAATATCATCAAAAGAATAGTTTATTTTCCCATTTTAAATGAAATATATTCAATTTTATTTTAATTTTATCTTTCAACCTTATAAATAATCATTATTATTTTATTATGCTCTATTGTGCATAGTTTCCAACGAATCCATACTTATTATTTTTTTGGATGGTTTATCAATTTTATTACATTATTTTCAAGAAACAATTTTTATTCCACATGTAAATAAATTTATGAAGGTATTAATGATTATTTTTATGGGAATAAAGATAAAATAAAATATCTATTAACATTATTCAATTTATGGTTCTTATAAATTTTTTTAAGGTATGTGGACATGTTATAGATCTCCAATGCACTGGGTAATAATTTTTTTTCACTAGATAATAATAATGGGAGTTTTCCTAGTTAGTTTTTCTATTTTTATGGTTATTATAATGGTTTTATAAATATAATGTTCTAGGATACCAACATGTTTTGTTTGTTCAGTATATGAGTTTCTAATAGTTCAATTTTAATGGTTTCATTGTAAGACTAGTGATTGTTGGCATATATGACTCATGTCTTATGTTAAAAAATTCTATAGTGTTTCTTGATTTATGATCATATCTGGACTTATTATTTTAATTGTGACTCTTTTTCTTGATATTTAATGTTCTTATGAATTTCTTTATTTCATGAAGCATTGATTCAAATGTAATAGAACATTACAAGTGTATCCATGATCTCAATTTCAATTCATTGAGACATATTTGATGATATAATCCATGATTTATTTTTTATGGTATAAATACTAACCCAAGAATGTGTTTTAACATATTATTTCATATAAATTATGGTTTTCATAGAATGATGATATATTCAACTATTCAATGTGATTTTTTCAGGAATTGACCAAGTTTCAAGGGTTTCTTATCTAAAACAACCGTTATTGAGACATGTTATAATTGGTGAAAATCTATTATTTTATATGTTTTGTACACTAAAAATATAAATATATAATCATGCATATTTTCTCATGTTATTATATGTCTATACATATGTTTTTTATTAAAAAAAACTCTGTTTTTAAAAGGGGTTAAAAAGGGTTTCTCATTTAAAACGTTGTTAACATTTTTATAGGAATTGTAATAATGTACTACTATAGTTCATTTAAATTATTTCACATGTATTTTTTTAAAATAATTATTTCTTAATTATTAAATTCAATAGACATTATTTCTCTTTTTAATATTTTTAAAAGGAAATTTATTATCATTTTATGCCTGCGTCACTTTTGACCCACAATAATAATGTTTTAAATGAATGAGTTTTTTAACATTTACGACATGAATGGATTTATATAATGTCATGAATTTTATTTTAGTTTAATATTCTATTAAATGTATCCATTTATATTATAAGGCCTAGACCTTAAACCTTACTTAATATTGAATTAAATGAATAATTCGCATTGAGGATCTTTTCAGGTTTAGAGTTTTAGAGAATTAGGACATAACTGTTACATCTCAAAAGATTACAAAGTAGACTAAGTTTCCATAAAATAAAAACTCTTAAAAAGAAACATATCTAGTTCCATGTTTTAGATAGCGTGAATTTCCCTTGATCCCATCCCTAAACCTATTCCAAATTAAGTCCTGTGAGAAACATATCAAAAAAACTTGGGGTGAGCATAAAAAGCTCAGTAAGGGATACACAAAGAATGAAAACTGTTAGTTTTTCAAACATCAAGTAAACCATGTATACTTTATCAAAGTAATACCTTCACCTTCATGAAGTAGTAAAAACTATTCACTGAATAAAATATCATTACTTACCCTTTTGTAACCAAAAGATTACCATAAAACCCATATAAAGAACACATAACATATAAAGGTAACTTGGGACATAAACATACTTAAGTGGAATAACCATTCGATCGACTTCCACACATATCACTTAATGGAATAGCCATACGGCCGACTTCCATACCCAATGCATTGGAGGTTATAACGTAACCACCCATCCTGGTATTCACGGCACCACCCGTCATATGGTTTATCACGTAACCACCCGCCAAATGTCCAAGTACCAATATAAAATCATAAAACATAAAACAAATATAATGGAAAGAAAACATTTCCACACTTTGATCACAATATATCACATAAATATATTGACATAAAAAATCCATTATAAAAACCATTTTCAATACCAAAATACATAAAAGAGTATATGGTATTTATTTTATTTTAAAAACATTACGGCTTGTTAAGGAAGCCAAAGACCAAATAATACTCGCGGCAGCGGAAAAGGTCGTTGTCACCGCGTACGTTAAAAGAAAAATTCCTTTTTGTAGTTATGTAAAACGCTTCATAGAAAAATATTCCTTTTGTATAAAAGTAAAATTAAAAGGGGTTTATACACCGTATAAAAGAAAGTTGTGTATAAAACGAAATACGCCTCAATGAAAGGAGATTGAGACGAAGTCCCTTACCTTGGGTCCGAATTGACTCAATCGTTCTTTAACGTCCTGAATAATAAACTTGAGTTAATTTATATTTTCTTAAGAACCTCTTTCAAGTTCATTATTCCTTTTATCTCACTTATTGACATGTTATAAACATTATGTAATCATTTAAGTTAATAATGTTTGTTTTGTCGATATTTGGTTCTTAAGTCGAAAGTGGACTTCTTACAATTACATGTTGTTCGTGTGGTCAAAGGTTCTTTATATACAGAATGACGTTCCTGATTTAGATATCATATATATCATATATATCTAGCATATACATGTATTTATAATATCACGTAATCATTTAGAGGTAAGAAATTAAATGCACCGTTCATGGAGACGGTAAGCCATACGTACGCATGAACGCTACTTTAATTTCTATGTCATATTAATGGAATTAAAACTAAATGAGAGTTATGTATATTTTAATTCCATAATTATATTAACCATTTACATGTATATACATCATATATATCCATTATATATATGTACTTATAATAGTACATTACATTTGGGGATAATAAATGAAATGCACCATTAATGGAGACGGTAAGCCGTACGTACGCATGAATGCTACTTTCATTTCTATCTCATACATTAATGGAAAGAAATAATAATTATATAGAGGAATATTATAATTTCAGTATAACATCATATATAATAACTTTAAATCTATCCTTTATACGTCCCCCATATGGCATTAACGAATCACATCACTTTGAGGGGGCGGTAGTCCACACTTCCTAAAATGAAATTATCGTGTTTACCCACAATGGAAACCATAAAGGTATACCACAAATGAAAAATAAAGAAGAATAAAGAAAAAATAAACACAATATATATCATATATAAATAGAGTGACATCTTAATGGCCACCATTAAAGGTGTTTAAAAGAAGATTGAACAATCATCATTTCGTGAGGCAGAAATTCACCAACCAAAGAAACAGTATGTTATTTAACCATTAGATGTAGATGTGTGTAAGTTTAGCTCGAAATATTATTATAAAAACATCCTAGTATATTGAAGATACTGTATTTGTTACAAAATAAATGAATAAAAAGAGTTTAGGGGGTTGGAGAAGCAAAATAAAACAAAAGAACACAAGTGAAGACATCACCTTAGAATCGGGTAACTCTCTTAGATTTGAGCTCAAAGGCTTCCTTGGGAAGACTTATGCCCAAAGTGAGGCTTTTAAGAGTTATATAGGGATGTGGAGAGACAAAATGGGCATGGTTTGGCTGAGTCAAAGGCTTTGTAAGTGTGGGTAAGGTGGTAGAGGTGGGGGACTTTTATAAGAGGAGAGGAGGGGAAATCTTGGAAAGTTAAGAAAAGATACTTTATTATAAAATTATTTTCGGATAAAAAGGGTCCCAAAATAATATATTTAGAGGATAAGGTGATAAGAGTTCGAAATCCACACATAAAATAAGTTTTTGACATGTGTAGGTCTTAGATTTTACATTATCTTTTCATTTTATTTAAATCGTTAAATAATGAGGTAATCACTGCATCATCATGGTGTCATAAATAATTTAATTTATCTAATATCTAAAAATTATAAAAAAATATCATGATGTAGGAAATATTTTTATATTTCTAATGAATATTTATAGTCAAACATCTGACTTTTATAACCCCATTTAAGAATTGTTTTATTAAAACAACTCATGTTTGTGACATTTTTATTTTAACTTTAAATAAAAAGTTATTAATGTCATTTTCCTACCAAATTGGATCTATGGGGTCCCCAAGTTGACCCAAGGATTTTAGTGGTCGGCCATGACACATACAATAAGGGTAGGACATGTTTCTAGGTCATTTCATATTATTAAAACATTATTTTTACCTTAAACTACACTAATTACCTCTAATCGCGATTAAAAACATAAAAGTTACTATTCACCAAAAAATTATTTTAATCCCATTGAACCAAATTTTACATCTTAATGAAAATCGTGTATGTCGGATTTTTGAAATTCAAAACACAGAAGTGGTAAAATTTCATTTAAACGAAAAATCAGTTTTTTTAAGTACCACTTAGTGGTTTCATTATTCATCAAAAATTGAAGTTTTTCAGAAAAATACCAAAACTTCACCCTAAGCTATATTTGACATTCTGAATTAAAAAATAAAGTCCATTTTAAAAAATTCAAAAAATATAAGTTTCATTAATTAATTTAATAATTAATTCCCGCTGTCAGAGCAAATAGTGTGTTTTTATGAAACAATAAGTATCAAAAGATTGACACTAGTTTAAGTCCGATTTCAAAGTGAAATTAATTCCAATGACCACTATTGGATTTAATGGTAAAAATATATTCTAATTTCACTTTAAAAAAAATTAAAAACATAATCTAATAATATAAATAAATTAGATTAAAAAGAGGTTTTGAATTAAAATACAACATTTTTCACTATTCATTAAAAAATGAACTTTATCAGAAAAATACCAAAAATTTACACAAAGTAAATTTTCATGTCCCGATTATAAAAAATAATTTTATTTGGTCCGATAGAATGTATAAGAGTTACCAAAACTATATTTATAGATGGTTCTCTATCAAAAGGCGATAAGTCGACCTTTTGTGAATGTTAGAGTATATATGTCTAAAATTGAATTCTTTTCGTATTTTAAGCCTTTATATTTTATTGGATAAATGTAAAAACATTTAACAAACATGTATGATCATATTTTAGTTATTTCCATTCATTCCTGCCAATACAAAGGCTACGTGTTAACTACCATTTAAAATAATAATATTTTATTACTAGTGTGCAACGTAATATTTCAAAGAAACTCTTTGTTGCGTATCGGGTACGCTATCGAACATAGAAACCCCTTTAAAGTAAAATTAATATTTAATTCATAAATATTAATAAATATGAAAATGTTTTATTCATTATTTACCTGGGATGTTACATCCTTCCCCCCTTTTGGGAATTGCGTCCTCGCAATTTTATTCACTTATCAAAATAAGTGGGGGTATTTGTCCCTCATAGCATTTTCAGATTCCCACGTTGCCTCTTCAACCATATGGTTTTTCCACAAAACCTTTACCTAGTGAATTACCTTATTTCACAACACTTTCTCTCTTCGGTCAAGAATCTGGACTGGTTGTTCTTCATAAGATAGGTTCTCCTCTAGCTGAACTACCTCTGGACTCAAAACATGAGATGGATCTGGCATATACTTCCTCAACATCGAAACATGAAAAACATTGTGTACCTGAGATACACTCGGAGGTAAAGCCACTCTGTATGCAACTGACCCAACTCTCTCCAGAATTTCATATGGTCCAATGAACCTTGGACTCAACTTTACTTTCTTAACAAATCGCATCACACTTTTCCATGGAGAAACCTTGAGAAAAACATGATCACCTACCTCGAAAGATATATCCTTCCTCCGGTTATCCACATAACTTTTCTGTCTGCTCTGAGCTGTTCTCATGTGTTTCTGAATCAACTGAAATTTTTCTGCCATCTCTTCTACCAATTCTTGTCCCATCAGCTTCCTTTCACCCACTTCATCCAAAAAAGCTGGAGTTCGACACCGCTTCCCATATAATGCCTCAAATGGTGCCATCTGTATACTGGAATCAAAACTGTTATTATAAGAAAACTAAACCAAAGAAAGATATTGGTCCCATCTTCCCTGATAATCCATTTAACAAGATCATAGCATATCCTCCAAGGTATGAATTGTTCGTTTTAACTGTCCATCGGATTGCGGATAAAAATCTGTACTAAAATTTAATTCAGTACCCAACAACTTCTGAAGGCCTTTCCAAAAGTTAGAAGTAAACCTGAGATCACGATCGGACACAATGGAGAGAGGAACTCCATGTAACCTGACTATCTCTTTAAGATACAAACGGGAAAGTTTATCTAGGGAAAAACTATCTCGTATAGCAAGGAAATGAGCAGATTTAGTCAAGCGATCAACAATAACCCAGATTGCATTATTACCTCGAGATGTCCTCGGTAATCCCACAACAAAGTCCATGGATATGTTTTCCTATTTCCACTATGGCACTGGTAGAGGCTGAAGCATCCCTTTCGGTAACTTCCGCTCTACTTTAACCTGCTGAAAAGTCAAACACTTCATAGTAAAATCAGCAATATCCCTTTTCATTCCATCCCACTAGTAATACTCCCACAGATCTCTGTACATCTTAGTACTGCAAGGATAAACTGAAAAAGGGGAACTATGAGCCTCACATAACAACTCATTCTTCAATTGTGAATCACTAGGCACATATAATCTCTTCCCAAATCTCAAAACAAAATCATTATCAATATTGAATCCAGGCAACTTACCCTTCTAAACCAACTCTACCTTTTTCTGCAACTCGCTGTCTTGCTTCTGTGCTTGCCTAATTCTGTCTGATAGAGAAGATTTCACTGATACCTGAAACAAAACAGAAGGACATCCTGCACCAACAACTTCTATGACAAAGTTCATCAAATCCTTAACCAAATGATCATGTTCCAAATGCAACATTGTCAATGAATCATTACTTTTTCGACTCAAAGCATCAACTAATTTATTTTCTTTTCCCAGATGGTAATGATTTGTACAATCATAATCCTTGATTAATCCAGCCATCTCCTCTGTCACATGTTCAATTATTTCTGAGTGAATATATACTTTAAACTTTTGTGATCAGTATATATTTCACACTTT
This sequence comes from Viscum album, assembly GCA_963277665.1. NCBI lineage: Eukaryota > Viridiplantae > Streptophyta > Magnoliopsida > Santalales > Viscaceae > Viscum > Viscum album. The sequence goes on along the minus strand of OY728129.1, from coordinate 604,474,174 downwards.
ACTCTATACAAATGATGCCTCCAAATTTTTAGAGCAAAACAACAGCAGCTAATTCCAAATCATGTGTAGGGTAATTTACCTCATGAGTTTTCAACTGACGTGAAGCATAAGCAATTACCTGATCATTCTGCATTAAGACGCAACCAATTCCTCTTAATGAATCATCACTGTAGATAACAAACTCCCCATTCTGGGAAGGTAGTGCCAAAACTGGAGCATTCACCAATCTTATTTTTAGTTCCTGAAAACAATCATCACATTCTTTTGTCCAGATAAACTTAACACCCTTCTGAGTTAGCTTAGTCATTGGACTAGATAACCGTGAAAAATTTCTAACAAACCTTTGATAATAGCCTGCCAAACCAAGGAAGCTACGAATCTCAGTTACATTTGTGGGTCTTGGCCATTCTTCCACAACCTTTGTTTTTGCAGGATTAACGGTTATCCCATCTTTAGAAACAATATGACCAAGGAAAGAAATTTGTTGCAACCAAAAATCACACTTGCTGAATTTACCATATAATTTCTTTTCTTTTAAGGTTTGAAAAATAACCCTTAAATGTCTTTCATGATCCTCTTTACTTTTATAAAACACCAAAATAACATCAATAAAAACAACCAACATTTTTCACCTGAGTCAACTGATCCATCACTGCAACAAACTGTTTAGTTTTGATTCTGACAATATCAAGATACAGATTTGAAAGGTCATTTCCCTCTGTATGCCTTCCCAGAAAATCTGTTCTATTTCATCTATGAAAAACCATTCTTAAAACAGAAATATCTTAGGAGAAGCAACATGGTAATCTTCAAATGCTATATCATTTCAATCATACCATAAAAAAATATTTTTGGATAATCATTTAATAGAACTCTAACTCCTAAAGTTATCTGAGTCGACCTATGATACCAACAATAAGGCCCCGACCTTAAACCTTACTTAATATTGAATAAATGAATAATTCACATTGAGGATATTTTTAGGTTTATAGTTTTAGAGAATTAGGACATAACTGTTACATCTCAAAAGATTACAAAGTAGACTAAGTTTCCATAAAATAAAAACTCTTAAAAAGAAACATGTCTAGTTCCATGTTTTAGATAGCATGAGTTTCCCTTTCTCCCATACCTGACCCTATTCCACATTAATTCATATGAAAAACATTTCAAAAAAACTTGGGGTGAGCATAAAAAGCTCAGTAAGGGATACACAAAGAATGAAAACTGTTAGTTTTTCAGACATCAAGTAAACCATGTATACTTTATCAAAGTAATACCTTCACCTTTATGAAGTAGTAAAAACTCTTTACTGAATAAAATATCATTACTTACCCTTTTGTAACCAAAATATTACCATAAAACCCATATAAATAACACATAACATATAAAGGTAACTTGGGACATAAACATACTTAAGTGGAATAACCATACGGTCGAATTCCACACATATCACTTAATGGAATAGCCATACGGCCGACTTCCATACCCAATGCATTGGAGGTTATAAAGTAACCACCCATCCTGGTATTCATGGAACCACTAGTCATATGGTTTATCATGTAACCACCTGTCAAATGTCTAAGTACCAATATAAAATCATAAAACATAAAACAAATATAATGGAAAGAAAACATTTGCACACTTTGATCACAATATATCACATAAATATATTGACATAAAAAATCCGTTATAAAAACCATTTTCAATACCAAAATACATAAAAGAGTATATGGTATTTATTTTATTTTAAGAACATTACAGCTTGTTGAGGAAGCCAAAGACCAAATAATACTCGCGGCGGAGGAAAAGGTCGTTGTCACCCCGTAAGTTAAAAGAAACATTCCTTTTTGTCATTTTGAAAAATGCTTCGTAGAAAAAGATTCCTTTTGTATAAAAGTAAAAGTCAAAGGGTTTTATACACCGTAGAAAATAAAGTTGTGTATAAAATGAATTATGCCTCAATGAAAGGATATTGAGACGAAGTCCCTTACCTCGGGTCCGACTTGACTCGATCGTTCCTAAACATCCTGAATAATAAACTTGAGTTAATTTCTATTTGATTAAGAACCTATTTCAAGTTAATTATTCCTTTTACCTCATTTATTGACATGTTATAAACATTATGTAATCATTTAAGTTAATAATGTTTGTTTTGTCGATATTTGGTTCTTATGTCGAAAGTGGACTTCTTACAATTACATGTTGTTCGTGTGGTCAAAGGTTCTTTATATCCAGAATGACATTCCTGATTTGGATATTATATATATCATATATATCTGGAATATACATGTATTTATAATATCACATAATCATTTAGAGGTAAGAAATGAAATGCACCGTTCATGGAGATGGTAAGCCGTACGTACGCATGAACGCTACTTTCATTTCTATGTCAGATTAACGGAATTAAAACTAAATGAGAGGTATGCATATTTTAATTACAGAATTATATTAATCTTTTATATGTAACATACATCATATATATCCATTATATATATGTACTTATAATAGTACATTACATTTGGGGATAAGAAATGAAATGCACCGTTCATGGAGACGGTAAGCCGTACGTACGCATGAACGCTACTTTCATTTCTATCTCATACATTAATGGAAAGAAATAATAATGATATAGAGGTATATTATAATTTCAGTATAACATCATATATAATAACTTTAAATCCATCCTTTATACGTCCCACATATGGCATTAACGAATCACATCACTTTGAGGGGGCGGTAGTCCACACTTCCTAAAATGAAATTATCGTGTTTACCCACAATGGAAACCATAAAGGTATACCAAAAATGAAAAATAAAGAAGCATAAGGAAAACATAAACATAATATATATCATATATAAATAGAGTGACATCTTAATGGCCACCATTAAAGGTGTTTAAAAGAAGATTGAACAATCATCATTTCATGAGGCAGAAATTCGCCAACCACAGAAACAATATGTTCTTTAACCATTAGATGTATATGTGTGTAAGTTTAGCTCGAAATATTCTTATTAAAACATCCTAGTATATTGAATATACTGTATTTGTTACAAAATAAATGAATAAAAAGATTTTACGGGGTTGGAGAAGCAAAATAAAACAAAAGAACACAGTGAAGACATCACCTTAAAATCGGGTAACTCTCTTAGATTTGAGCTCAAAGGCTTCCTTGGGAAGACTTCTGCCCAAAGTGAGGCTTCTAAGAGTTATATAGGGATGTGGAGAGACGAAATGGGCAGGGGTTTTCCGAGCCAAAGGTTTTGGAAGTGTGGGTAAGGTGGTAGAGGTGGGAGCATTTTATAAGAGGAGAGGAGGGGCACTCTTGGAAAGTTAAGAAAAGATACTTTATTATAAAATTATTTTCGGATAAAAAGGGTCCCAAAATTATATATTTAGAGTATAAGGTGATAAGAGTTCTAAATCCACCCATAAAATAGGTTTTTGACATGTTTAGGTCGTAGATTTTACATTATCTTTTCATTTTATTTAAATCGTTAAATAATGAGGTAATCGCTGCATCATCATGGTGTCATAAATAATTTAATTTATCTAATATCTAAAAATTATAAAAAACTATCATGATGTAGGAAATATTTTTATCTTTCTAATGAATATTTATAGTCAAAATCAGACTTTTATAACCCCATTTAAGAATTGTTTTATTAAAAGAACTCTTGTTTGTGACATTTTTATTTTATCTTTAAATAAAACGTTATTAATGTCGTTTTCCTACCAAAGTGGCTCCATGGGGTCCCCAAGTTGACCCATGGATTGTAGTGGTCGGCCATGACACATCCAATAAGGTTAGGACATGTGTCTAGGTTATTTCATATTATTAAAACATTATTTTTACCTTAAACTACACTAATTACCTCTAATTGCAATTAAAAACCTAAAAGTTACTATTCACCAAAAAAATTATTTTAATCCCATTGAACCACATTTTACTTCTTAATGACAACCATGTATGTCGGATTTTTGAAATTCAAAACACAGAAGCGGTAAAATTTCATTTAAACGAAAAATCATTTTTTTTAAGTACCACTTAGTGGTTTCACTATTCATCAAAAATTGAAGTTTTTCAAAAAAATACCAAAACTTCACCCTAAGCTATATTTGATATTCTGAATTCAAAAATGAAGTCCATTTTACAAAATTCAAAACATATAAGTTGCATTAATTAATTTAATAATTAATTTCCGCTGTCAGAGCAAATAGCGTGTTTTTATGAAACAATAAGTATCAAAAGATTGACACTAGTTTAAGTCCGATTTCAAAGTGAAATTAATTCCAACGACCACTATTAGATTTAATGGTAAAAATATATTCTAATTTCAATTTAAAACTAATTCAAAAGATAATCTAATCATATAAATAAATTAGATTAAAAAGAGGTTTTGAATTAAAATACAACATTTTTCACTATTCATTAAAAACTGAACTTTATCGGAAAAATACAAAAAATTTACACAAAGTAAATTTTGATGTCCCGATTCTAAAGAATAATTTTATTTGGTCTGATAGAATGTATAAGAGTGACCAAAACTATATTTATAGACGGTTCTCCATCAAATGGCGATAAGTCGACCTTTTGTGAATGTTAAAGTATATATGCCTAAAATTGAATTCTTTTCGTATTTTAAGCCTTTATATTTTATTGGATAAATTTAAAAACATTTAACAAACATGTATAACCATATTTTAGTTATTTTCATTCATTCCCGCCAATACAACAGCTACGTGTTAACTACCATTTAAAATAATATTATTTTATTACTAGTGTTTAATGTAATATTTCAAAGAAACTCTTTGTTGCGTATCAGGTATTCTATCGAACATAAAAACCCCTTTAAAGTAAAATTAATATATAATTCATAAATATTAATAAATATGAAAAAGTTTTATTCATTATTTACCTGGGATGTTACATATATTTTCAAATAAAATCATTCCCCAAATAATCAAGAAATATTTATAAAATATTTTAAAATTAAAAGGATATTTTTCTCTATTTTCAAAGAAATATCAGAAGTGTTATTTTAAATGTGTCTTTTATTTATTTTTATATAAATTATTGTTTTCATATTCCTCAATAGTTATGTACATCAACTATATCATCTTAGTTATTTTATTGAAAAGATTATGTTTTTAAAAAAATGTAGTATCCTAGAGCTCCTTTATTTTCAATTAGTTAATGAACCTATTAAAGGAATAACGATATATTTTATAATGTTTATGATGAAATTAAAGTTCTATATACTTTTTTAATATTATTTTTTATAATTTTTTTATGATGTACGTTTTGCAGTATATATCACTCTAATTAATAGAGTAATGATAATATTCTATAGATAATTTTGTTTGAATTAACTGATTGAGTTATTCAATATATAAAGGTTCATATAAAGTAATAATAACGGTCTATGGAAGATAATATTATTATATACCTATATTTTTATTATTATTTATATAATATGTAATGTATCATTTTATTAGGTATTATTTTCACATGCCATATTATTTCTAACCTATTTGAATTCGGTCTTATGATAATGGATTTTATCCAGTCTCATGATTTATGATCGACGTATTGATGGGTATGAATTCACTTATGTTATCCAGATTATGTTTTATTATTTTATTATACCATTATTATCGTATTATTCAAACTAGGGTAATTTAATTTTTAAAGATTATCATTTCCCTTACTATACATATGAGATCACTATTCTTATGGTTTCTAGAAAAATGATTTTGTGTTCATATTACATGTATAATTTTAAATTTTAAATTTCAATTGATTTGTTTTGAATTTGGTAAAGTGTATTTTATGATTCAAATAAAAAAATTGAAAATTAGATGATAAAATAATCATAATTTTTAATTATAATGATGTGTAAAAATATTAAAAAAAGATTCCATAGTAATGGATGATATGGTTTTATGAGGGGTTACACTAACGTGCTGAGGGTTAAAATTCCCTAAATTATTGAATAAAAATTAACCAATATGTATTCACTTAAAACATTTTAATCCATGAAGAATTGTTTAATAAAACATATTATAATAATGTATAAATGAAAAATAATAATCATGAGGTTTCTTCGAAAACATGATAACCCTTAAAAACATTTTGATAAAAATGTAAATTTTACAATAATAGGGAATAATCATTCACTTAAAACAAAATATCATTAAGATAACATATGAAATTAAAATTCTTCTAGGGGAAAAAATTATAAACCATAGAAGTTCTAGGGTGATTCTATGAGACACCATATTTATAATACCCATATGATAACACATATTATAATCCTTAGAAGTTGTATAACCAATATGGTAATCTAAAAACTTAATCATCATAAGAAATCAATCATTACCTAGTGCATTAGAGATTTATATTGGTCTCTATAATAATTTAATCTTTATCAGACTCAATAATCATTTTAAAATAATTTATAGGGATAATATCATTAGTAAACAAAAAAATCCTTCAATTTCATCATCATAATAATATGAATAATATTCTGAACTCATTAGTAAACCATATATCATATATTTATATATCTATTTACTTTAAAGATTTATTTTCAAAACTAAAATTCCAAAAAAGGTGAATGAGGGTTCATCATTTAATAAAACTGTGATTATTCTAATGGAATAAAAAAATAAAGTATTTTTTTTAATTGAGGAAAATTTCCTCAAATTCTTATAAGTAAAATATTAACAATCCTTTTTCCCTCAAATTCTTATACGTAATATGGTGGGTCGGTTTCTCTCTTCCGATGTTCGAATATCCACTGTAAGCCATCTGATCAATCCGCACCTCTGTGTTGAGGTGGATATTGCAATGCCCTTAGTCGATTGGATCTGGATTACCGTTGGTGAAGAGTTCAGTTGGATGTAGGCCGTTGCATTTGAATCTTGGGTATACTATTGAAATACGTGTTGTTAATAGGGGTATATGGCCTTGAAATGTCAATATGAGGAGATGAACATGAGAACCTCTAATTTGAGGGAGAGGATAGGCAAGTCCTCTGGGCCGAGGCTGATGTCTGCTCTAGATGTGGTTTCTAGATATGTAGATGGTGGTGTGGAGAATAGGGATGCATCACCTTCAAGGGGCTTTGTAGGGAAATCCCTAAATCTAGCTGTTTCTATAGTGTTCAGCAGGCTTTGATATGATCTGAAGTTGGGGGATGGGGTGAAACAAGAAGGGGAAAAGTATTTTTTGGTACTGCTGAAATATGAGGTCCGTCAAGTGTCAATGAAGCTGCAATGGACACACAACATGAGGTTTCTGTAAATTTAGCTATTGATAGAAAGGATGAGGATCGGTAGAAGGGACCAACAACTATGGTTGAAGGAATGATGGATGATATTGGTTGTGATAGTATTCCATTAGAGGTGCTGAATGTTTCTAATGGGGTACAAGGGAGGGCTGTGAATGATGTGGGTGTGGGCTTCAAAATTGCTACTGGAAATCATTTCCACGAGTTGGAGGAGGAGGATGTGGAGGAGGACATTCCAATGACTGTAGGAACCGGTATGTATCTTGGGCCTCCTTCCCTAGAGAATGGAACTAGAACAAAATCTCTACATTAGGGGAAAATGGTTAGTTACAAGTCTATCGAACAACCAAGGTGTCTACTAGTGATTGGTACCAATGTCCAATTCTAGAACGAAATGGGAGAGAAGGATATATATCATGTGTTTCTTATCCCTGGTAAATTGGGGGATTACTTTGAGAGTGACAAGGAGAATGATGGTGGTATGATCAAGCCTTCATTTAGTGATGTGGTTTAGGGCGGGAGGATGAAGATGACCGAGACTCAGGACGTCATGACTTCTCCACCGTGACGCAGGCCAATGAAGGACTATGCCTACCTGCCAAAGCTGATTTCCACTAGGTCTTCCATTGGAAACACAGATCATTTATCCTTGGAATGGATGAATTTGTGAAGGATGTATGATAAGGATCTAAAGAATTAGGAATGTTCAGAATTGGAATCGGCTACTGTGAAGGAAGCTTTCTACCAGGGATGTGGATACGGGTATGGTTTTTATGATACATAATTGTCTCTTTTGTTTTGTGGCACTTTTTTATTGTCCTTTTCTTTTATTTTAATAAATGGTCAGGGGTTTATCCGTTGGCTGAGCTTCTCTGTTATGTTCATAATCCCATTTATGATTTAGTATGATGAAAATTTTCATATAGATTATTATAACATAACATAAATAATAAAAATCATGAAATAACTATCAATGTTTTATGTTTATAGTATATTTGAAATAAACTAGGAAAATTGTTCATGATAATGTATTACATTACAATTGTGGAGATGGTAGGTTTTATGTTCATTTGAGTAAGTATTACATTTTAAAAAACATGATAAAAAATGTAGTTGTTATTTTATATTTAATTAATAATAATTATAATATATATTTAATTTTATATATTTAAATACATATAAATATATCATCCATGAGATGCATTGATGAATAATTATTCACATTGTTCCCTGGAGGGGGTAATAAAAACATTTTCATGAATGATGTTATCATTCTTAAATGAATGTAAAGGTTTGAAAATAGAAGCTATATTATATATAAATAATTAAAATTATTTCATTAATATCACATATATTTAAATTAAATCCACCATAAATACTATCCCTGAGAGGTACAGAGGGAAATTTAATTACATCGATTTGTGTGGTGGTAGTTTTCTATGAAGATAAAAGATATATTTAATTCCCTTTTAATGAAAGAGTAGATCAATAATGGATAATCTATAATCATAATAAGATAACAATATATAGTATATATGTTTTATTGTATCTCAATGGTAAGAAGTGTTTTTAAGCTTAGATATGATGAAATTAAACTAAAATATTCTTCTAAAATAAATACATATTCATTATACGACCTCATATATTTATACCTAAATACCACTATGGTTTGTATTATTCTAATAATATTAACTCTAAGATATACTGAGGGATGTTAAAATTCTATGTGGTATGATATTTTCTAAAAAAATAGGTACTTTATGTGTGCTAGAAATATAATTTGGGGTATCCATTTATATGTGGCGGAGAGGAATAAACATGAAAATTTTCAATAAATTAATATATATTAATGTATAACACTTTTAAAATGGCCCAAAAATATAAAATTTATAAATATTTTATTTTATATGATCGTAATATGGACATATATATATATATGTATGTATTGAGATCATTTTACCCTAATCACGTATGTTTAACCCCCTAGTAATCCTATTTTCACCTTAACTATAGTAAAATATTTTTACAATTTTTACTCTTCATTATGGACAATAATCATGTTAACCTAATAAACTAATATTAAATTTTCTTATTCAAAATATGGAATCAATTTTAATAAATTAAATCCACCAAAAGTTTCATATTAAAAATTAAAATTAAACCTTCAAAACTTTATAAAAAGTTTTTTTTTTCAGAAAAAGCATCTTCTTATGTATATAATGTTTTAATACCAAAAAAAGTAATAAATATTTTGTAGTGAAATTAATTAGATTATTTATAATATAAGTAAACTAATTTTAGACATAAAACATTATAAAACAATATATATTTTTTAAATTATTCTAATGAAAATTTATATTCAATGAATATTAGTATTTTCACTCTTCATCCGAAAAGTAATAATTTTCAGAAAATTATGAAAAATTAAACTGAGATAAAATTGAATTTATCATATATAAAATAATGTTATTTATTTCAAATAAAAATTCTAAAATTATTGAATTATGATTTTATATAAAACCATTACATATTAACAAATTATTTTCAAAGAAAACTATTTCCTTTTTTATTGGAAGAAATTATTAATATTCTTATATTGAATTTAAATCTAAAAACATAATTCATTAATATAAATGTGGAATTAATTTTTTAATATTTTAATATCCAAGGTTGATACACACCTCCCCCTTTTTCTAAATTTTATCTGCACAATTTTATTCCATAATTAAATAAGCAGGGAAATTGTTTATTCATTGAATTTTCATATTCCCATGTTTCATCAGAAGCAATTTTCAATTCACATAAAAATTTAACATGGTGATTCTTTAAAACCTACACTTTGGGTTCTAAATATAAACATTCAATTTATTATATATAATATTTTCTTCTAACTAAACCACATCATGTCTCAAAACCTAAGATGCATCTAGATTATATTTACCGATTAAGAAAAATTGAAACACATCATATACCTGGTACAAAATCATATAAATTAACACTCAATAATAATCCTATACAATATAATTCACAATTCTATATGGTATATTGAACCATGGAAATGATATTAATCTTTACAAAAAAAACACATAAAATATTTACATGGAGGTATTTTAAGAAAAATGGGTTCTCCAACCTGAAATAAAATATCTTTCCATCAGTAATATACATTAATTTTATGCACACTCTAAGACATCCCTATATGATAATGAATAATATTCACCTTATCTAAAATTTCATCAACCTATTATTGTATTCAAACCATTATTTTACATACATCATCGCCAAAAAATAATTTCTACACAACTTTCAATTTATAATAAATGTCAACTAATTAATGACGTTGATCCAAAATTTCATTGAAATCCATTGAACAAGCTCAATTCAATTCATACACTATAAAAATCATTGTCCATTATTAACCATCTAATTTGGTATAATAAGTAGTAATTTATTTTAAATCAATTCATAATGACATATAAACAATTTTACAAAAAAAAATAGAAGTTAACTTAAGATCACAGTATGAAATAATGGAGTGATGAAATCCATGTAACGTAACTATCTTTTTGAAATACAATGGTTAAATCTTATCTAATGTAAAAATATATTTAATAGGAAGTAAATGTGTTTATTTATCAAGAATTTAAATATTATCCTAGATAGTACCCCCTAATGTAATTTTAATTCAGATTTAACTTTTAAACATTTCAAACATATCTTTGTAATGTTTTCAAAATTAGATTTCATTCCATACCACAAGAAATATTACTAATGGTATTTATACATTTTAATTATGTTATGATGAACCAAAAATGTATAATTATAAGATTCACTCCATAAATATTTCTACTACTATGAATTATAAGGAATAAAAAATATATTTTACATATGATAACACTATATTTATCATCATTGAACACTGAAAACTAACCAAAATTTACTTATTATACCTTTTCCTGTAATCCACGATATTCCCTCAAACATTTCTTAATTTAATATATAAATGATTGTTGTAAAGACACCTGCAATAAAATAGAGTAAGTTCCCGCTTACATAATTTCTAGACCAATATTCATCATATAATTTACCAACAGGTTATGTTCTAAATTTAACGATGATAATGATGAATTCTATTTATGAGTTAAAGTATAATATACATTATTTTCTTATATCTGATGGTACTGAATGGTGAATTATTAATCCTTACTTTTCTCTATCCATCCTCCCATTCCCATTGTAAACTCATTATGAGTGGATATATACATCAATAATCTATAAACATTATATATTTCATGATATAATCTATATAAATGGTACCCCAATATTTTTGAAAAAAATTACAGAAACTATTAGTTCAGGATCATGTGAATGTTGATTTAGTTCATGAGTTTTCAATTTTCAAGAAGACTAAAAAATTACCTAATGTTCCTATATTAAAATCCTAATATGTCCCATCAATGATGAATCATTCAAGATAATAATATCACCATTTTAGGATTTAAGGTAAAATGTAGATAATTCACTAATAATATATTCAATTATTAGAATCATTTATCAGAATCTTTTATCCATAGAAATTTATGTTGTTTTTATGTTAACCTTGTTAGTGGGATAGATAACTCCTAATTTGTTTTAACAAACCATCAATAATAATAATATGATATAAACAAAATATGATTCATTTTGACATGTATAGGCCATATAGACTATTCAATCACATTTATTTGTGGGGGATCAATAGTCATTTCTTATTTATTTGAATGATTTTGAAGGAAGTATATATGTATATAAACAAAAATAAAAATTTACTAATAATTCCATATAACATAATTTATTTTAATTATAATTGAAAATTAATCGATGGTTTCTCATTATCATTATAAATTTTTTAATATATCAAGATGTTATTGATAAACATGACCAGAAAATTGTCAAATAAGTCAGGGAATTTTTTTAAAAATGTCCCTATATATAGCTTGATCATTGTTCATCCCAAAGAGTATAACCAAAGAAAATAATTTTTATTCCTAGTCAAAAATTCTATCATTGAAATTTCATCCTTTTTCTCCTTCACTTAATTATAATAGAATTATAGATCAACCTTCATAATTTATGAATCTCCTGGGAGTTTCTTCAAAAAATAATCTATATAAGGAAACATATATTTATTATTAATAGTGATGTTATTCAATGATCTATAGTCAATAAAAATAATCCTCTAACCATATTTATTTTTCAAAAATATATAATGAGAATAATATGTTATTGTGCTAGTATGAGACGAACCTTTATCGAGAAACTCATATAACTTCATTTTCAATTCCAAAATTACTACTGAAGCTATTCTATAAGTTTTTTTTTTGTTATTTCATAGATTTTTGAACTATGTATATAGCTAATTCAATATTCGGAAAAGTTATAATACCTAAAAATTAATTAATATATAATTCTATGTATTCCCTTACTATAAAAGATTAAAAAAATTAAACAATCTCTTTTTTTCAATATTAAATCTAGGATAGAATTATGTTTTAATTATCAATAAATTTATTAGATTCTTTGTATATTAAAAAATATATGAATTCATTATTTTATAAATAGAAAAATTTATTCCTAAAAAACTTATGTATCCCAATAATAATAAATATCACCATAAACAGAAATTCCAAAAAAATTCATAATACCATAAAATTTTACTAGAGGAATTAATTCAATTATTATAGGTAATGATTTTTAATTTACAATAACATATGGATTATTATAACTTAATTTTCTATCATACTAATATAATAGTGCTTTAACAAATTTTTTGGCATCATTTCTTGTGGTGAAATATCTAATCTAGCTAAAAAATATCTACAAAATTAATGTTAAAACACGAATAATACTATAACATTTATTAATTTGAAAAAACTAGTATTGTACATGAAATCACATCCCATGATAATTCATCATATTTCTATGTAGTCAATATTTTCATATCCAAACACTTTTTCTATTTTCAGTATTACTTCCATATTGTTTTCCTTTATTTGGCTATATACTCACATAATGTCTACATCTATTATAATTAAAACATATAACTCCAAGCCTATATTAATTTTTAAAATCACTACATTATTCTTTAATTTATATTCATGAGAGAAATGACCAAACATACAACATTGAGAGCACTTCCCACAATTTATAATCTATTCTCCAAGGTTCTAATTTCCACACATACCCCAAGATGGAAAAATTATTTTTATACCTTTGGATTTACTCAATGGACCATCCCAATTTTCTACCACCTAGACAACTTTTTTTGGTTTCCATTGGAAAAATGATCATTATAAAACAATATTTCAACCATCTTGGAAATTATAACAATTTTATCATAAATATTAAAAATTTTAGAATATAATTTTCTTCGATATCATGGATTAAATCTTCAGAAAAATAGATTGACTTTATTATTAAAATCTTGAATAAAATTTATGGGATCAATAAAAATCATGTAAAGTTTTCTTCATATGAAACCAATGAATCTTCCTCCTTATACATCATTTCAATGAGTTTATTTTCCATCCATAGTCAGACAACCATTAGAAAATAATTGTCAATGAAATTATTCTATATTTATCATATTCTAAGGCACCCATCACTTATCTTCCTTTATTATTCATTACTATTAACCACCGCATATCAGATTCATTATTAAAATGGTTAACATAAAGAGTTACCAATTGATATTTTTAATAACTAATAACATTTAATATATTATCTATGGACTTAACCTATCCTTAAACTATTATAATTTCAAGTTAACCATTGTATGATAGAGCATGACGTTTCATGAAATACTCATCTATATACATACTCCCCTATGGTGAATGTGGTTAATTTATTTTAAGGAAACCACCACCATTTATTTCATACATAATCTATCCATAAAAAACAAAAACTACGCTATTATAATTTCAAACATTTATGGTTTTTGATTACAAATGAAATTTTTCTATTGGTGTCTTCTTACATTAGTTTCCTTATATCTTATATGGAAAACCATTTAGAACATATATATTTTAGATGAATCAACATTGTAAATGTTTCATCAGGGTTATCAAAAATTATCATCACTTAATTTAACATACATACATAATTAAGCATTCTAAAATAATCTAAATGTTTATCTAATGAAACACTATTCAAACATTAACCATATTCGACCAATAATTTTATTTTCAAAAAATAATTCATATTATTTTATTCATGATTATCTGATCAGTTTTATATATTTATTTAATTATTTCATAAAACATAATAATCAAACACACAAATTAATAAACACTTCCTCTTAGTATCAATTTCCCCACACATAGAAAATAAATAATGGATTATATTTTCTTTTAATGGTAAATCTTTATGATTTTTAAATTTAATTAAAAATAATTTCTACACATCCTTAAACCATAAGAAAAACATTTTAAAATGTTGGGTGTGCACAATAATATTAGTAAGGTACATATAAAAAATTAAAAATATGTGTTAGTTTATTTTTGAAGTTATATACAATAAAATAGGTTTTTCCTTGAACATAATAAAATTTGAGAACAAATAATCATTTAATTACACCTAAAATCAACTATAATACTCAATATTTTATATAAATCACATTATAAGAAAACATCAAGGTAAAATTACAATAATTAGTGTTTCTTAAAAATCATAGCAACCCTTGAAAAACATTGTTTAAAAAATATGAATTTTTTAACCAAAAGAGGCATAATAAATCCTTTAAAATAAAAGATCACTTCATTAAAAATTGGTATCAAATGATTTCAATGTAAAATTATTATAAATATTTAAAAAAATTCATGAAGGTTTCCTAGAAAATAATTTTCATATATCTATTATAGGAACCCGTACAAATGAAATTACCTACTCGGTCAACATCCATCATAATTCTCCAGTGAATATAATTGTTACCAAAATTAATAGAGAGTAATATTAGGATCATTGATCATAATATCAATATTAGGATCACTTGGAATTCATAAAAAAATTCCAACAACTATAACATGAATGAAACACATAAATCTATCTGTTTCTATCATCAAAATCATAAAAAAAATAATTTTTAACACATAAACATAACATTTTCATATATTAATATTCATCATTTTACTTCAAAACCAAATTCTAAAAAATAAAATAACCAAAAATAATGTATGTATTGTTTACTTTTCGAAGAAATACAATATTATAAAGGAATAAAAACACAAAATACTATTTTCATTCATATGAAAACGTGTCGGAGATGTATATTTTTATATAGAATATTTATATGATCATTTTTTAAATAAATTATTGAAAATAAATATAAAATATATAAATAGATCGATTTTTAATTAATTTTAAATAATGTAAAATTTCATATAAAAATTTTCCTTTATATTTAAACTATGTCTAGATAAACACATCAATAAAAGAGTTTTATGAATATAGGCATAAAATAATGTTATTTAGAAAAACATATTTTAAGCATATCAAATGAGGTTTTATGTTAATTTTCCCCTTACATAGAGTTTTTAAATTAATAAATACTATTTATCTTCATAAATAATAAACTTATATTAATTATTTATATTATTGGGTACTTATTTCATGTTATTTCCATTATCATTTTCCCTTTTTTAAAATTTATGACAACATTTTATTTAAATTAAGATAAAAATGTGGAGGTGGTTTTAAAAAAAATATAACAATTAATTTTATATATTTCAAAATTTTAGTTATACCAACCACTATATTTATTCTAAAATATGGATTTTCAGTTCTTTCTTCCATTGATAAATAACATTACATTATTTAATATAATGGAAAATTCATAAATAACACTCTATTAATTTTAATTTCCCATTAATGTTCACATAGGGATTAAAAAATGGTATGAATGAAAATAAATATTTATTTTCAATATATTTAACTTATTTATTTTATTGTAACTTTTTTAAAAATTTATAGTGACAATATAATTGCTATAAATTCTTACACAATGCTGCTACAATGCTTGTGAAATCAATGGAAAAATCATTGTAAATGATTTCATGAACATCAAATGTAACGCCACAACCCTAGTAACCTAGAGTTAGTGATTAATTACATAACATTGGCACGATACAATGAATCATTTCTCGAACGTCCAATCAGATTAGTATTATTGGAAACAAGATACATACATAATTTCAACATAACAACATGAAAATAAATACAACAATAATTTATTCCACTAGAAACATCCACACCTCCTAATTTATTCCTACAAGTCACTCATAAATAACTTCATCATATCCTATTAAAATAATAAAGGGGTTATCTGAGATTCTTAGTAAGGGTAAGAAATATAGAAAGAAGATAACATAATCATTAGCCATGATGAATAATTGAAAACACATTCCTTTATAAATAATAAACCTGAACACTTTATGGAAGGAATATGTGATGAGTGAACAATTACATAATAAAAAATAGTCATGGGTATTATACTAGTCGAATAACCACATTAACCATTATAATATTTTCATAATGGGGGAATGTATAATGCGGGACATTCTGAAGCATTTTGTCAAGTCCTTTGTCAATGCGTCTAAAAATGATTAAGGCCTCGATGAAAACCATAAAACAAAATTGGGAAATCCTTGGAAAAGTTCACGTATAATTTTCTCATGAGACCTTCCAATGCACCTAGGAGCTAGAGCGGGCTCCACCTAAAACTTAGTAAGTCCAATACATTCCTTATATGAAAATGTTGAGACATAACATAAACATTATTATTAAAACTAGCATACGAAATGTAAATAATTTAACCATAAACCATGAATGGTATAAATATAACACATACATAGTCAAATATATCACAAAACCTTTAATAAAATATGGATGATTAGTTTCATAATAAATAAACATCAAAAAAAATTTAAAATCCACCAAAGGTTGTTGACATAAATGAAATCAAAACTTTTTGTGAGAGATATCTCTTTCTTTTTTGAAATAATTTTGAAGTCATGTAATTATAAAATAAAAAATTTATTTTGAAAATATTATTATAACCTTTTAAGGTAAGATTCAAAGGTGATATAATGGCGGATAATTTCTACACCTATCGTATAAGTTAAAAAAACATTCTTACCTTAATTTGTCGAAACAGTCATAAAGTACATTATTTGGTAAATGACGGAATGATTACATTCTAACCATTTTATAAAAAGTCAATAATGGTTATAAATGAATTTAACCCATATTCTAGTAAATTTTAAAAAATATTTTGAAATAAATTTTTACGAAACACTAATGTGGATGATAAAGAAGTCCCAGAAGTTACTCACGTATAAACAACCTTAGATAGCGACGAGATTGTTGAATTAACCCTTAAATTTTACTTTTCCTTTGTCAATGATATTTTATCCACCTGTATAATAGTTAAAAATTTGTTATTAAATTATAAAATAACTATATACATAAATATGATATCATATATGATCCTTTTATATTTCTTTGTTAATAATATTTCAATAGTATCATGGTTTCAGGTGTTAACTAATTTGTTTTCCTTTATTTGATTGCTTACATAAG
Source organism: Viscum album (assembly GCA_963277665.1). Lineage (NCBI taxonomy): Eukaryota > Viridiplantae > Streptophyta > Magnoliopsida > Santalales > Viscaceae > Viscum > Viscum album. The sequence continues at coordinate 604,456,264 of OY728129.1, read as the reverse complement.
ACATGTTTTTATGGATAGGAAGTATTTTATTCATATAGATAATTATATTATGTTCAAAACATTATTTACAAACATAAAATAGAAATTATTCTTTAATTATTACAATAAAGGAATGAATCTCATCATGTTCGTGGAGACGGAAATCTGTATGTACGCACAAGAGACAATATCATTTTATTGATGGTAAAATAGTATATAATTTGATGGTATATCATATATACAGAATAATTAAAATGTTATATTTGTTATTTACATTACTTATAATCATTATTATACCCATCCAAATAATGATGTTTTTGAATAACAAACTACACCACCACGTGCAGACGGTAAGCCGAACGTACGCACATATGATGGATTCTTCCTTTCTTGGATGGGATGAATAATTAATATGGTTGTTTCATATTTATGATAAAATCACAGTGTTTATGAGGTAAATGAGTTATTTTTTTGGTATGGGAAAACCAGAGAAACAGGAAGTGGATGAAGAAAAAAATTTGAAAGAGGGAGGTGAAATTATTACCTCTTCTTCGGGTGTTTTATTTTGAGTTGATCAAAAGGGATACATAGGTTAACTTTATGATCAATATAAGTACAATAGGTTTACTTAAAGGAGTATATAAGGATATTTGTTCAGGTTTTGGTAGATCCAAATGGATTTGGTGGAGTGAATTTTAGAGAAGGGGAAGTACCCTTTTATAAGAGAGGTAAGGGGCACCTTAGGAAAAGCTTGAAATATTATGTTATTATAAATTTATTTTGGGTCTTTAATGGATGAAAATTGTTTTATTTAAAATATAAGGTGGGTATAGGTTTAAAAACTCTCAACCAATAGGTTTTAGACTGATTTAGGTCACCATATTAACCTTATCTTTTAGATTTACCTCTTAGTTAAATAGGTTGACATTTACCATGTCTTTTTGTACTTTTATATTATATGGTTAATAAAAAATATATAAACCTCCAATCGTATCCCAAGTGGTTAATTATCGATATATATAATCTTATTTAGGTCCTTTGGTGTAACCTTATATTTTTATAAATATTATTTCAATTAATAATATAGTATTTATTTTAAAAACTCAATTATGTCAATTTTGACACTATTTAGTATTTGGATTTTTTTGAAAGCTATAAGAATATTATCAATTATAATAATAATTATTTAACCAACCTAACATGTCATATTAACCTATAAAATTAGTCTAATTCATCAAAAGTCTCAATTTACAGTGATTTGGATATTTATAGTATTCATTAGTTTAATATTTCATTAATAAGGGAATTACTGCATCATCATTGTGTCATAAATAAATTATATTATTTAATGCCTAAATTTTTTAAATATAATATAATTATATAGTAAATATTTTATATTTATAATTAATATTTTTAGTTTAATTTATCTTAGATGTAACCCTATATTAATAATATTTTAGTTATTAAACACTGAATTTAACACATTTAACTCTTCTTTATAGAAAATAATAATAAATGTCTTATTCTAATCCAAGTGGTCAAAAGTAGATCATATTTTATTATAAAAGTTGTTTTTGTTCGAATTAAACTTATTTAATAGAATTAAGTCATGTTTTAGGGTAATTATAATATCAGTTTTACCCTTAATTTCCCTATTCACTTTTAACCGTGGTAAATAATGTAAAAATTTACCATTCATCGAAAAATATTTTCATCTTATTGAACCAAATTTTACTTACTGATGTCAAATGTGTCTCTTGGGTTTTTGAAAGTTAACTAACAGAAGTGGTAAAATAGTGTTTTATACATATTTTCATATTCTCCTAGAAGGTTGGTGAAAGTCGGTAAGAAGTTCACAGAAATTTTATATATCGAAACTTCTTATAAAATGTCTCCAATGAATTACATTGAACATATATAATAATTATGTATCTATTTTAACCTAAAATATATTAAAATAAAATAACTAATTACTTTAATAAAAATTTGTTTTTAAAATATAATGCAATGTTTTTCAATATTCATCAAAAATTAAAAGTATTCAGAAAAATACCAAAAATTAAACCTAAGCTAATTTTGATATTCTGAATCAAGAAATGAATTTAATTTTGAAAAATAAATTATAAAAATTTTCAAAAAGTCAGTATTACTATTCATAACATCTAGTTTGATTGGTCGTGGTGTGTTAAGACACCATGTAGCGTACAATGCAAGCTATTGCACTATTCAATGGGAAACGTACATTAGAAGCTTGCAATGTTACATTTTATCATCCTTAAAATAATTCCGTCCTCAAAATTTCATGAATTTTACTGCATAAAAAGATTTAGGTGGTTCTTCCCCATAAGTTTTTTAAGTAACCACATTGTCTCTTTCATATTATGGTTTCTCCATAAAAATTTCACTAGACGAGTCATCCGGTTTCTCAACACTTGTTTTAATTTATCAAGAATCTTGGCAGGCTCTTCACAATAAGACAGATCAGGTTCTAGTTGAATTTATTCATATGTGAGTATATGCATTGGGTCGGGCATGTATTTTCTCAATAGTGATATGTGGAACACGTCATGAACATTTGATATATTTAGTGGCATTTCCAAATGTTAAGCTACAACTCATATTCGTTTTAGAATTTCAAAAGGTATGATGTACCCGAGACTCAATTAACCCTTATTACTAAAACTTATAGTATACTTCCATTGAGATACCTTCATGAAAACATGTTATACTACGTGAAATTCCAAATCCTTCCTTTGTTTGTCGTCATATCTTGTATGCCTACTTTGGTCTACATTGAGGTGTCTTTGGATAATCATCACTTTTTCATTGTTTCCTCAACATGTTCTGGGTATACGAGTTTTCTTTCACCAACATCATCCCAACAAGTTGGCTTACTACATCTCTTTCCATATAATGACTTATATGGTTACATATAAATACTTTAATGGATGCTATTGTAATGGGAAAATTATAAGAGAGGTAAATATTGATCCCACATACCATGAAAGTATAGTGAGAAAAATCTCAACTTTTCTTCTATGGTTTGAATAGTTCGTTATGATTATCCATCGGTTTGAGGGTGCTAGGCTGTGCTCAAATGAATTTAAGTATCCAGGTCCTTCTGAAGGCATTTCCAGAATAATGATTTAAAACAAGGATCATGATCAGAACAATCGATAGGGGTACTCGATGAAGTCTTACAACTTCATTAATATATATTCTTACTAGACGTTCAAGTGGTAAATATTCTCTTATTGCAAAAAATGTGCTGACATTGTAAGAGGATCAACAATGACCCAAATTGAATCATTTTTTCTAGTAGTATTTGGTAGTCCCATGACAAAGTCCATCATAATATCATCCCATTTCCACTCATGTATGGGAAGAGGTTGCATGAATCCTCTAGGATGTTGTCTTCCAGCTTTCACTTGTTGACTAATCATACATCTTGACATATAATCAAAAATATCTCTCTTCATGTTGTCCCACTAAAAATGTTCCTTCAAATCTGCATACATCTTAGTGATACCAGGGTGTATATAGAAATTTGAGATATGAGCATCATCCAAAAATTATGTTTTTTGATCAGGTATGTCAGTAACACAAAGTATCTTCCCAAATTTTAAAATCACATCTTCATATACAAAGTCGATCAATCTCCCATCATTCACCACATTAATTTTTATTGAAACTCTACATCACCAGTCTGAGAACTTTTTCTCCTTCTAGTAAATATGGTTTGAAAACCATTTGGTAGATTATTGATGTTTCACCTTCCATTATTTCCTATATCTGTCTTTACTAGTTCCAGGAAAATAGGATCCCTTTCTACTCTCATCTTGTTCAAAACTCCATGATCCTTTCTTCTCAATGCATCTTACACCTTATTTTCCTTCCCTAGGTGGTAGTTCATAGTGAAATCATAATCTTTGAGTACCTAAAGCCATTGTATTTGCCTCATCTATGTTCCTTCTATGAGAAAATGTACTTCAAACTCCTGTGACCAGTATAAATATAACATTTGTTCACCATAGAGATAGTGTCTCCATATTTTTGGAGCCATGTTTACAACTACTATCTCAAGTTCATGATTGGGATAGTTATGCTCATGAATTTTTAGCTTCCATGATGCATAGGCAATAACACTATCATTCTACATAAGGACACAACCAAGTCATTTCTTTGATGCATCACTATAAATAACAAACCCATCATTACATGATAGTAGAGTCAATATAATTGCATTGAATAATAATCTCTTCAGTTCTTTAAAAAATTATTCCTACTATTTTGTCCAAATAAATCCAATCCCTTTATGTGTGAGCTTGGTTAATGGGTTTAACAAGCGGATAAACTTCTTGACGAAATGTCTATAATAACTAGCCAAACCAATAAAATAGTGTACCTCAGTTATACTCATCGGTGCTGTCCATTCGTGGTTTTCCTTGGTCTTTGAAGGGTCAGTAGAGATTCCATCTATAGAGACAATGTGACCATGAAAAGAAATTTCTTGATTCTAGAATTCACACTTGCTAAACATCACATATAATTCATTTATTATGAGGGGTTTCAGAGTAGTGTGAAAGTGATTTTCATGATCATCATAGCTTTTTGTGTAAACCAAGATATCATCAATAAATACCACTACAATTTCATCGAGATATTCCTTGAAGAATCTATTCATTAGATCCATGATAACAGAGGGTTTATTAATTAGTACCAAAGGAATTACTCTGAACTTGTAATGCTCATCACTGGTTGGAAATTCAGTTTTCAGAATTTCTTCCTTTTTCACAAACAACTAATGATATCCAGATTGAAGTTCAATCTTTGAAAAATATTGAGCTCTATAAAGTTGATTGAATAAATCATTAATGTGTTGTAGAGGATACATGTTATTTATTGTTATAGAAATGATCTATCTATAGTTAATGAACAACCTTATAGTCTGTCATTCTTCTAACCAAAAAGGACAGGGGCTCCCCATGGAGAAACAATTGGGAGAATAAATTCCTTTTAACTCAATTCATATAGTGTATTCGTTAGTTACTCTAATTCCATAGTGGCCATTGTATAAGTGGTCTTAGATATGGGCCTTGAACCATGAATTAAGTCAATGGAAAACTCAATTTATTGTTCTGGAGGCTCTCCTGGTAAATCCTCTAGAAACAAATTAACATATTCTAGGACAATAGGTACATCCTATATTTGAACATTCTGTTCCTCACCCACAGTTATTTTATTCTCTTCCTACCCAATAATTTAATTTAGTAGAGCTACTAAGGGTGGATCTTGATAAGAATCATATTGTGACGTTTTTTCTCTAAAGATAAGGTACTATTTAACATCATCGAAAATTGTAACCTCCTCCTTCTTATAATAAATTTTCACATCATGGACCAAAAGAAAATCAATACCAAGGATTATATAAAATTCAATCATGGGTATGACAATGGGATTAGTAGATAAAGAACATTTATAAACTCTAATTGGAACTGATTCACAGAACATAGTTTTAATGATACTTCCCTTAGAATTTTTGACTAACAACTCCATTGTAAAATAAAATTGGAAATAAATAAATTTCTTAGAAAACTGGGAAGATATGAAACAGTGCAATGATCTAGAATGAGATAGAACATTGGCAAAACTTAAGGAGAAAATTAAATTACATGTCACCACATATTTCAGATCTTCAACCTCAGCAGTAGTAATCACATAAGCTTGACCTTACTCTATTTTCCTTCTTTGAGGTATGTTTCTTGGGATCTTTATAGATTCATTTGCATAATTTCCCATATTCCTGTAATTGTAGCATTTAACATTAGTAGCTTCTTTCTTCCCCTTACAATTCCCATAAATATGGTTTTTTGTCTACATTTGAAGAATAATCCTTTTACTTTTAGACAGGCACCAGGGTGCTTACTTCCACCATTATCACATGGTGAAAATTAAACTCTTCCCTTATTACCTATTTCCTTGTTTTATTTCCCATAGTGTTCATCAAATCTCTTCTTCCCTTTATTTTTATTAAAGTCAAAGACATAAAGAATTCCTTTTCTATCTAGATAACACATAAGAAAATATCTTCGTATGATGAGAAGGATTTTGAGACTAATTTTTGATGGAGAAATTGTTTTAACCCATCAAAGAATCAATCAATCAATCTTACTCCTTGGCTAAAAAATATAATCTGTTGCATGCCTTGCTCACATCGTAATGTTATATTCATACATTGTGACATTCTCACCCCTTTTTTCCCCAGACTCAGAAATTGCATTTCCATATCCACTTGATGGTCACGATGAATGTATTTTTATATGAAAATCTCTTTAAAATCGTTCCATTCCATACATGATACTTCTTCATCCTTCTTTATGTTTTGAATTAATGACTACTATTGATCTGCATCTCTTGTAAGGAGATAAACTGCCATGGAAACGTTTTCCATTTCACTACTCCCCAAAGTATAAAATATTTTACCTATGGAACTTATCCATTGCTCATTTACAAATGGATTTATAGACCCATTCAATGTTTTTGGTTGTTTCCTCGTGAAGAGGTATAACATTGATCCTCAACGTTGTGGATCAGGGTGCTCTATACAGGTAAAGTTATTATTCATAACCTGAGTGAGTTGTCCCAGTATGGTGATAAGATGATCAGTATGATTTGCATCACCAGCTCCACTATAATTATCTTAAGTAGAAGGAAAATCTCTACATGGATTACATGCATTGATACGGTTCTGATTCTTTTTACTAGGAACCATTTCTAAATAATGGCATACACTATATTAGTTTATGAATTGAAATACATATTTACAAAAAATTAAAAAACATAACATAAATTGAAAGTATATGGATATAATCCAAAATCATAAAACAAATTTCATTGAGGAGGTATATATACTCATAATTCCTTAAAAATGGTTTGTAAAGAAAATGTTAATTATCATTAGAATATCAACTGGGAGTGTCCTAACCAAGAATGCAGTAAGGCCTGTTGTCGTGTACCAGGATACCTCAGGTCAAGCCTGAAACCACTTTTTAGAGTTTTCACTTTGAGGTACATCTGTGCCAGAGCGGCCTCTACCTGCTCGTATCCAGACAGGGATGTATTGCTTGAAAATTGCACAAAATATCTACATTACCAAAATTCTCAGATGTTATTTTATTCTAATCCTCAAAGTCTATCTTAGGGTAATGTGCTATAATCAGAGTTTATCTAAATCTTGTTCCCAAGGTTTGTACTAAACATCCTCTGATACCAACTATAATGCCCCGACCCCAGTTATCCAGAGTTAGTGCTTTATTACATAACATTGTCATGAATCATGGAATCATGTCCTAAGGGACCGATTAGTTTATTATTACTGGAAACAAGATACATACATAAGATCAATATTACAACATGAAAAGAAATAAAACACTAATTTATTCTATTAGAAACATCCAGGACTCTTCAATTATGCATGAAAGTCACTAATAACTAACTTATTCAAATCCTAGGAAAACAAAACATAAGAAAGGGGTTAGATCAGATGCTCAGATATGGTAATCAATATAGTGGAAGATAACATAAACATTAGGCCTGGTGAAGAATGGAAAACACATGCCTTTATAAATAATAAACATGAACAATTTAATATAGTAATATGTTCTAAGTAGATAATACCATAATAAAACATGGTCATGGGTATTCCACTAGTTTAATGACCACATGAACCATAAATAATATTTTAATAATGAGGGAATGTATAATGTGGGACATTCTGAAACATTTTTCCAAAGCCTCGGCCAAGTCGTCTAAAATTTATTAAGTCCTTGCCCAAAACCTTAGATCAAAATTGGTAAATGCCTTGGGTAATTCCACATCTAATTGTTTCATGAGACCTACTGAGGCACCGAGGAGCTATAGCGGGCTCCACCCATCACTTACTGAGTCCAATTAATTCCTTATATGAAAAGGTTGAGACATAACATAAAACTTCATATTAAAACTAATAGAAAAAATGTCAATGATTTAACCATAAACCATGAATGGTATGAAAATAATACATACATAGTAAAATATATAACAAAACCATAAAAAAAATATGGAATATTAGTTTCATAATAAATCACATTAAAAAATGTTTAAAATCCAAAAAAGGATGTTGAGATAGTTAAATCAATACTTTTTGAGATAGATGTATCTGTATATTTTGAAATCATTTATAAGTCATGTAATTATAAAAGAAAACAATTATTTTGAAACTATTATTATAATTTATTAATGGATGCTTGAAAGGTGATATAATGGTGGAGAATAATTTCACTCGACATGTAAGTTAAAAAAACAATCTTACCTTAATTTGTCGAAAAGGTCATAAAGTACCTTTTTTGGAAAACGACAAAAAGATTAACTTTAAACCATTTAGAAAAAATTCAAACATGGGTATAAATGTCTTTAACCCATTTTATTTTAAATATTATAAAAAATTTTAAATACATTTTTACAAAACACATATGTGGATGATAAAGAGGTCCCAGTAGATACTCACATATAAATAACCTCAAATAATGATGAGATTATTGAATTAAATATTAATTTATACTTTTACATAGTCGATGGATTGTTACATTCTTATATAAATGTTAAAACAATGTTACTAAATTATACAATAACTATATACATAAACATGATATAATATATTATTCCGTAATATTTCTTTGTTAATAATATTTCAGCAGTTTCATAATTTTGGGTGTTAACTTATTTGTTTTCCTTTATATGCTTATTCACCTAAGCCATATTCATTTTTCATAAGATGTATTTGATTCATATGCAGAATTATATTTTGTTAAAAAAATTATTTTTAATCATAAAATGAAAATTATTCTTCTATGATTCTGATGAGGAATGAATCTCATCACGTTCATGGAGGCGGTAATCCGAACGTACGCACGAGCGACAATATTATTATATTGAAGTTAAAATCGTATGTAATTGGATGGTATATAATATATAAAAAATAATTAACATTTTATATTTATTATTTACATCTTTTATACTCTTTATTATACCCATCTAAATAATGAAGTGTTTGAATGACAAACTACACCAAGATGTGGAGACGGTAAGCCATGCATATGCACGTATGGTGACATTATCATATATAGGATGGAGAGAATAAAGAATATGGATTTGAAATATTTATAATAACATCACAGTATTTAGGAGGTATTGGAGTTAATATTTTGTTATGGGAACAACAAAGAAAGAGGAAGTTGAAGATGAAAGGAACTTGAAAAAGGGTGGTGAAATTATTACCTCTTCTTCGTGTGTTTTCTTTTGAGTTGATCCAAAGGGATTCATAGGTTGGATTTATAATCAATGTAACAAATCTAGGTTAACGTGAGAGAATTTGGTAGGATATTTGTGCTGGGTTTGGACAATCCAAATGGATTAGGAGGTGTGAATTTGCGAGAAGGGGAAGTTCCCATTTATAAGAGAGGCGAGTAGCACCTTAGGAAAAGTTTGAAATATTATTTTATTATAAAATCATTTTAATTTTCTAATAGATACAAATTGATTTATTTATAATATAAGGTGGGTATGGGTAGAAAACATATCAACCAATAAGTTTTATATAGGATTTATCTCACCATATTAACCTTATCTTTGAGATTTAACTCTTAGGTAAATAGTTTGACATTTACCATGTCTCTTTGTATTTTTATATTATATGGAATAAAAAATCACTATAAATAGACAAGAGTACCCAAAGTGGTTCATTTTTGAAATATCTAACATTATATATGTCCTTTAACTGAACAATATATTTTTTGAAATATTATATCAATTAATATTATAGTATTTGTTTTAAAAACTCAATTATGTCAATTTTGAAATAATTTAGAATTTTCATTTTTTTGAAAGCTATAAAAACTTTATCACTTAGAATAAAATATAATTTATATACCCTAACATGTAATATTAACATAGAAAATTAGTTTAATTCATCTAAATTCTTTATTTACATTTATTTGGATATTTATAATATCAATTATTTTAATATTTCATTAATAAGTTAATTACATCGTCATCATTGTGTCATAAATAAATTAATTTGTTTAATATATAAAAATTATAAATAAAATACCATTTTGTATGAAATCTTTATAGATTTAGAGTGAATAATTATAGACGAATTTATCTTATGTGTAACCCTATATTAAATTTTTTTTAGTTATTATACTTTGAATTTAACACTTTTGTCTCTTTTTTAAATAAAATAATTATAAATGTCCTAGTCTAGACCCTGTGGACCAAAGTGGATTATATTTTATTGTTAAGGTTGTTTTTGGACGAATTACTTTTATCCAATAGAATTAGTACATGTGTTAGGTAATTATAATATCATGTTTACCCTTAATTACCCTATTTACTTTTAACCGTGGTAAATAAAAGTCAAAAGTCACTATTCACCAAAAATTATTTTAAACTTATTGAACCACATTTTTCATACTGATTTCAACCGTGTCCCTTGTATTTTCGAAATTCAACTCACAGATGTGGTAAAATTATGTTTTTTTAATTTTTAAATGCACCTAGAAGGTGAGTAAAGGACCGTAAGATGTTTAATAAAATTTTATATATCTAAACATATTATGAAATCACTCCAATTAATTAAATTGAAAATATATAGGTATTTTGTATCTATTTTTACCTAAAATAAATTTAAATAAAATAACTATTTACTAAAATAAGAAGTCAGTTTTAAAAAATAATGCAGTGCTTTTCACTATTAATCAAAAATTGAATGTTTTCAGAAAAATACCAAAAATTCACCCTATGCTAATTTTGATATTCCAAATCCAAAAATGAAGTCCATTTTCAAAATTAATATTTATAAATTTTCAAAAATATGGTATTTCTATTCCTAATGGCTAGTTTGGTTGGTCATGGTGTGTTAAAACTCCATGTTGCGTAAAAAGTAAGCTACTGCATTATTCAAAGGGAAACATACTATGGAATCTTGGGTTATTACATCAAAAGTAATATTTTCAAATTAAATGTGTTATAACATGAATTTTATTATCAATAATAATTTATCATTGATGTTTCAATTGTTTGTATTCTAATTTCATCCCTATCAAAATGTATATAATGTCAAAATATATGAATAATTTTTAAAATAAAATTATTGGTATGTTATGTTAAATTATATATTATTAAATGATATAAAAATCATAATGAGATATAAATTTTATAATGTTTATGTAATATGGTCCAAAATTTTATCCATTGACCATTTTTGAGATAATTTTCTCCTTTTTTGTAAATTTATAACCCATAATATTGAACGAGATTTTAACAGAGTTAAGGTTATAATTAATTAACAAAGGGGTCAGACCAAATCACATTTCCTTTAGTGTAAAAGGAATACACCTATAATATATTATTCACACAACCTTGGACCACTAATCCGAACTGAACCCTTAAAAACATCCTCATCAATGTTACACAGGCTCTTTTACCTTTATAATGCCATCCCTATGGCCAGTAAGGTTAGATCCAAAATAGATTCTTTAAAGAGGGAATCATTTTTTCCAAATGTTTTCAGTTTAATTATTCTTCAATCTCATTCAGTTCTGTATAATCCATTACAATATAATAATATTAGTACCTCCCATATGATTATATGTATTTATTATAATTTAATATCATTATTCATCTCCTTTTCTATCTTATGGGGAATTAAAATTTCATTCAAGTGTATGTGTCGACAATGACCTCAATGAACTGATATGTTTTTTTCATCACATCCTCTAAAAAATAAATAATTATGGGGTTTTAGTACATCTGTATGATATGAATAATGTAAATATAATTATATAAACTAAATATATTACTTATCTTCTTACCCTTACCCCTTTAAAAAATGATAATGTCGCTCATGAATATGTGTTTAATACCATGTCCATGAAGTGATGTGATTTGTATCTAACATGTCATTGATGGGTAATTATAATATATTATATGATATATAGAAACAATAATTATTTCATGATTTATAAAATTTATTTTATGTAACAATTTATTTTTTAACATTATCGTCACACAAAATATGTTTAGAAATTAGGAACTAATGGTCCTCAATACTACGAACATGGACATAACTTGTCACGACCAACTCCCCACAAAGTGTAACCCTCCTGTGTCGGCAATGTGAAAAGGGAGATAATGACCCCCGAGTCCCACCTCTAGTAGGCCCTGGGTTGGAGACTAGCACTGAGGGTATAACGAACACACAATTGGAAGGCGTTACTCTCTAAGAGAACACATACAGAAGAGAGAGATAAGATAGACACCAACTAAGTATAACTTAACCAGTAAGAGAAAATAAATCCCAAGTACACATATGAAATTTTAATGTAAAACTACTACAACTGAAAGGGGTAAAACATCCAGTACCTAAAAAACACAAAACAACTGCAACCAAAATCATGAACAGCTCCTACAACCACAAGAGAGTAGTAACCAGCCTGATCTCCAACCATCATCAAGTGACCTAAAAACCAGGTCATATATACATCGGGTGAGAATAATATTATACTCAATATGATCCTCCCTGAAGGCACTCGTGAAAAAGAGAATAAAGCATGCTAAAGAACAATGAACAACAAGTGAAACTAAATTGTCACCTAAACAGGTTTACGATGTTCCCAGCCTCACCATGGCTACTCTCACCAAGAAACACATACAAGAGTATATAATATAATAAATAATATCAATGGTACCCCACTAGTACCTCCCTACAGGTTTGTATCTTTTCCCCAACGTCGCACGTCCTAAGCATCTTTATCCGAAAAGGCTTTCCCACATACTCTGGGAAAAGAACCACAACATGCACCTCATTCAACCAAACCACCACATCCATGTAAGAAATGTTACCAGGTAGTTTTTGAGAGCCACCACATCACGCATAACGTGTATCATACATCGGGTATTATACCTCAAGCCATTATATCCCATACACCGAGTAAGGATCCTCAAGCCATCACAGCCTATACACGTTACACCTATAATAGTCCATAGAAAACAATATACATAATATATGTGTATGAATAACCACAATCCATTACAGCCCCTACACACATATATGGGGAATAATAACCAATGTGCCTGCCAACACAAGTAACTTCAACAGAAGAGAGTGGGGCCAAAGTGGGTAGTCATCCATCCATCCACCAACCAGAATGTTGGGGAAAACATCCCCCAAGGGATTAGACTCCATGGGGTGTCAGTTGACCTTAATGATAGGTTGGAGTAGAATATAGAAACAAAAAATGAACATAATATACTACAAATCACAACCACACTATGGGAATAACCTAGTCTTAGACTCAACTACATCCAACGTATATCGGACTCCGGGCTACTACTTCTAAGACTAGGTATCCAATAAGCACACAACCATTTAATGATATTTAATACATGACTTCATTTACATATTATCTATTTCACTTTAAATTAATGAATTCATTAAACATTAATAACTAATAACAATTCCACATTAAATTTCATTAGCATCACACCCAAAGTACAATTTTCCTTCAAATCACAACCTCTGCATTGCACCCCAACAAGTTCCAAACTCCATGGGTTAACATAATTTATTCAATTATTTATTTAAAAAATTGCATTCCCATATTCACAGGCATTATAGAAAAACAAAAAGTTCTTCTAAACACAAGGAGCTTAATACGGTGAGTAGATGAACTACCAATTGAGTCTTCACTACCTACAGAAAGAATGTAGACCCATCCTTCCTTGAGAAGAGAAACACAGAAAACATGTGGAATACCCCATGTTTCTTCTCCCCTTTCAGATGAAGGGTAAGAAGGACCAGCTTCCTTGAGAAGTGGGGAAAGTAAAGCAAATAACAACCCAAAAGAATCAGCTAAAAACCAAACATTTACATCCAACCCATTTCATCATCCCTAGTGTCCTCCCTGACACCCACTTGCATAATCTGATGCATGTCCCCACTTTAGGCATCAACTTCTACAACAACCAGTAGTCCACCATTCCCTAACAAATCACAATATCCATCTGGGCTCACATCACAAAACAAGCAGTAAGAAAACAATAATCATATCGATTAGGATCTCGACCGTTGAACAACAATAAGGCCACTCAGAACCCTTCATGGAATTATAAAAAAATCATTTCTTTAATCCATCTTGAATTAAACATTTTATTATTATAAGGTTCCATATTCGAGAAACCTAAAAAGTGAGCTATTACAAAAAATTAAACATGCTTACTGCCCCAATTTGACAAACATCAAAAAATAAAACAATAAGAACCAGATTCGCTTACATTCCTCTTTACCGTTATCAAAACTATTATAAATTAATTATGGTTTATTTTCTTTACTAATTTCCATCACTAACTAACATATAAATGATGAAATCATATATATCACACTATCTAGAAAACACAAGAGGAAATACCATATGATTGATATCAATTTATTTATCAAGTTTCAATACTTACTATGTCAATTCCATTGTGATTCAGTGGATAAAACATCCTAACTCTACATATGCACATAAAAATAAAAGAGAATCAACAAAACCCCATACCTTAAAAATGTTCTTAAAGATCTTTATATGAGAATGATCCACACAACAGATCATGATTGCCTCCTCCCATGAAAACTGCATCCACCCGAGGATGTTGTGGCACAACCACACCAACCGAAACCCAAGAAACTCCATTAGAAGCATGGAGATCACATTCCATATTATGTCAAGGAGAAATAAGAAAATGTAAACCCAAAAAAACGATGATATGTCATACCTAATATCGAATATTGATGGATACTGATTGGTTGCACCAAAATAGGGGGTGCCCATGTAGCAAGAAAAACATCGAGGTAAAATAATCCAACAGGAAAAGTATAATCTCACAATTATTATAGAATGGATGGAAAGGTTTGAGCATGTCACACCAGAGAACAAGGAGAAATAACAAAGGAGGAAGATATCTTTTACATTTAGGATATTTAATGGAGCATTTGTTTAAGATACAGTGGATCTGACATTAAAATTTTATTGCATTAGTCTATGTGATTTGACAAAGTAAATGTATCCTGGGCCTTAGGAAAATTAATATAGGAGTTATGGGATTTTATTCGTTTGTAAATCCCTTAAAACAAGGCCATAAATGAGTTTTACATCAAAGAAAATGTTAAATTGGAGAAACTGGAAAAAAATATGGAAATTTGGAAAAGGAAATATAAAACAGTCCTGGAAACACTGTTCATGAGTTGTCTCACTATTTGTAACTCACCATTTCTGAGACACAATTTCTGACTCACCATTTCTGACTCACCATTTCTGACACACCCTTTCTTACTCACTGTGATAATGTTCATAAAACTAGAAACAATGTTCACAGAACTGGAAATTTGGAAAAGTGTTGGAGATGAGTCACCTTGACCTCTCTGAACACCTAAAACCCAAGATTTCAGCAAAGGGATGGACTAAAGAGGTCTGGGCCATTATGTCAGATACTTCTCAAAACATTTTCATCCTAAAGAATCCAAAACCAACCCAAAAGTAAACTGAAAAGGGTTCCGAACAACAACTCTTCAAGATACCTCTCAAAAGAGAGAAAGCCATAAAAATAAAAAAAAGAAATTTATCTTACAAAAACAAAAGGTCTATAACCACAAAGGGGACACCGTTACAGGAAAAGAGTATAAATATCAAACAAATCTGGGTACTGAGCATGTATCAATGACTCACATTCCTAGGTACTCTCTTCGATGCCACCATGTCTCCATAAGACACAAACCAAGGGAATAGAACACCAATGCAACACCTTATCTTTGCAGTATTGGATCACTATTTGTCGCTCCTCGAAGGTCACATCATCATCAACGTCGATCTCTCCCCACTCAATTATGTTAGAGTCATCATGAGGATAACGATGGACCTGTGACACATGAAAAACATCATGTATCTAACTCATCTATAGTGGAAGCACTATCTTATACGCCACAGCTCCAACACGATCCAAAACCATGAATGTCCCAACTAATTAGGGAGAAAGCATACTCCCATGACTAAACCTTCACTGTCTATGATGGGGAGTAACCTCATAAAACATGTGATCACCAACATAAAACTCTAAGGGTATCCTCCTTTGATCAACATATGATGTCTGACGATCATGCGATTTCTTCACCCTCTCACAAATCACCTGAACCATCTCTATTGTATTCTGTACTAGTTCTGGTCCGGGAATTGCTGACTCTCCGACCCCAGTCTAGCACAACGTATAATAGAAGGGATGGCCATACAGGGCTTCAAATGGTTCTATACCAATGGTGGAGTGATAAATATTACTGTAAGAGAACTCAACCAAGGTTAATTTTCTCATCCACAAACATCCAAAATAAATAACACAAGTGTGTATCATTTCTTCAAGATTATGGATAGTTCGCTCTATCTAACCATCTGTTTGAGGATGAAATGCAGTGCTAAGTCATATTTAAGAACCAAAATCATGCTAGAGACCTCTCCAAACCATAGATGTAAATCCAATATCATGATCAGAAATTATCATCCTTGGGACTCCATGAAGTCTCACCACCTCCCCCAGATACTGCCTCGACAAAACTTCCACTGATCTCGAATCCTTTATCACTATGAAGTGGGAAAATTTTGATAAATGATACACTACCACCCAAATAGAATCATGTCTTCCTGTAGATCAGGGTAAACTAGTTACAAAGTCCATTGGGATGTCCTCCCACTTATACTGAGGAATATCTAATGGCTAGAGCAATCCATCGGGGACACGATGCTCAGCCTTGATCATCTGGCAGACTAAACATTGAGACACAAGATCTGCAACTATAAGCATCATCCTAGGCCCCCAAAACAGAGTCCTCAATGATCAATACATCTTTTTCATGCCAGGATGCACCGCTAAAGGAGAACTATGGAACTCTCTGACAACCATCTCGTGCATCGACAAAGGAACAAAAAGCCTTGCATGATACAACCCTCGGTGTTATTCATCCTCAGTCCAACCATCCGGGTCCTTACCACAAACAACTAGATCTCTCTAAAAATCCACCTCAAGATCTCTAACCTAGGAATCTTCAACCTTCTCTAAGAAATATGATTTCACTGTCATCTCGAAAAAAAACCTCTTCCCCTAACTTCTCACATATCATGATGTATTGCTCACAATTCTTCCATTACTCTCTAGGAATCAATGGATTCACGCACCGAATCACTACATGTAATTCGACTCAGTGCATCAACTACAACATTCTCTTTTCCAGGTGTATACAATATTTTGAAGTCGTATTCCTATAAGAACTCCATCCACCGACGCTGTCATAAGTTCATGTCACGTTGGGAGAAAACATATCTCAGGATCTTATGATCAGTAAAAACCACAAAGAGCTCACCAATGAGGTAATGTATACACAACATCAGATAAAAAACCATAGATGCTAAATCAAGATCATGGGTGGCATAGTTACATTCATGAGGATGCAACTGCCAAGACCCATAAGAAACAACTGATCTTTGATGCATGATGCATCAGAACACAACCTAACCCTAGATGCGATGAATCATAGAAAATATCAAACTGAACTCCCTCTACTGGGAGACAATGAAATGAATCACATACTAACTTTTCATTTAGATACATGAAAGCTTCCTGACACAGATATGTCCATTTGAAATCTTGATCCTTCATGGTCAAAGCTATTAGTGTAGTCGCAATTCGAGAGAAATTGGCTATGAACCTCCAGTAGTAGCCTACAAGACCAATGAAACATCTCACCTCTAACACTATACTAGGGGATGAACAAGACACAACTGCTTCTATTTTCTATGGATCCATATCTATCCCCCACTAGGACACATCATGCCCCATGAAATGGACTTCTTGATCCCAAAACTCCCTCTTTGAAAACTTCCCAAACAACTGTTGTTGATGAATAACTCCCAAAATGGCGTGTAGATGCTCAACATGCTCCACCTTAGTTGTGGAATACACAAGGATGTCATTGATTAAATCCACCACAAATGTGTCCAATAACTTATGGAACACATCATTTATTAATCCCATGAACACAACTAGGGAATTCATCACACCGAACAACATTACGAAAAACTAATAATGCCCATGATGACAACAGAAAGTAGTCATTTAGATATCCTCATCCTTCACATGCATTTTATGATATCCTAACCGAAAATATATCATTGAGAACCAACATGAACCCTTCAGTTGATCAAATAAATCATCAATCCATGGAAGAGGATAACGATTCTTTTCTATTACTTTGTTTAAGTGACGATAATCGACACACTACCGCAAGCAACCGTCATACTTCTCTACAAAAAAACTAGTGCACCCCATGGTGACACACTCAGCTGAACAAAACAGTATTATAATAGACCATCAAGATATATATGTAACTCTTGAAACTTAGAAGGGGCCATCCTATATGGGGTAATAGAGATAAGAGATGCTCCTGGTTGTAGCTCGATCCCAAACTGAATCTCTCATCGAGGGGGTAATGCTGCAACCTCTTCAAGAAAGAAATCAAGGTACTCTTATATAACCCTAGGAAATGAAAACTGCAGAACCACTGAATAACTCAGCATCATCTCAGCCATCATGGATGATATGGATGGAACATTCCAATGACCCATCCGAGGGTATCACTCGCCAACAAAAACCACCGGCTCTCCATCTACATCAAATAACACAACCTGCCTCCAGAAGTAATCCGTGATATCCTGCACCAAATAAAACCAATCCATGTCGAGGATGACATCATATTATTGTATTCGTAAACATTGGAAATCAACCGACGAGTGGTGATCCCCCAACACTAAATCACAGTTTCTATATACATCAAACAAGTCAGCTCAACCTTCAACTGGTGTAGTCAACACCAAGGGCACTGTAAGCCTCTCTACCTCAAGTCTCAAATCATTGACAAGGGTAGGTGATATGAAAGAGTGTGTTGCTCCTGAATCAAACAAGGTGTACACCAAGGTAGAAAACAAGAAAAGGGTACCTCGAACGATGTCTGGATCACCTGGTGCTGGAAACGCTAAAGCATTAAGCTGAACACAACCTTTTCCACAACCTCATTGACCCTAATGATGACTAACACCATGGAAGTGCTCTAATATCTGAGTACGGGGAGCATCACAGGGATGTCCTCTCCTTTCCCCATCAACCCTTTGCTGATATAAATCAGGTGAAACCTACTCCTGCTGCCGCTACTAGAATATCCTCAATGGTGGAACATGAAGAAGAAAACATGATGCATGATGAATACTCTGAATGGTCTGGAACTCTCATTATTGAAGACCTTGACCACCAAAATAAAAACATGTTCATGTTCTCTTGGGATAGGCCTGAGAGATGTAGCCCCCTGAGAAACGAGATGTTGAGGGACGGGACCTACCCCCCAACCACACAGAAACTCTTCTGCTCTGAAAACTAGGAAACTGAGACCACACCTCCCTTTGTGATGAATCATGACGACTTCCCTCTAGTGATGATCGTATACTAGTCAAAGTCTTCTCGATGACCTCTACCCTTTCCAGCACCTCAAGATATGTCTTTATCATAACTTGGGTGACCATGCGCTGGATCTATGGTTACCATGTCTCCTCAAAATGCCTCGCCCTAGCCTCCTCATCTGGAAATAGGTCCAAAGCATATCACAAAAGGTTCCTGAAACTAATTCCAAACTCTCACATGATGGGGCTCCCTTTTCGAAGGGTAATATTCTCTTGGTGACTGGACGACTTCGTGGTCAAAGAAATAAACACCACTCTAAACTTGTCTCAGAACTCCTCCCATGAGATCACTGACTCCTAACCATCCAAAAGGAACAAGAACCACCACTTCCTCTCTGCTCCATTCCGAATCGTCACAAAAAAGGACACCCAGTGCTCCTTCCGAACATGGATAGAATTGAAGCCTATCTAGACCTCCTTCAAACATTATTCTATGACTGAATCTGAAATGGAGCCCTCGTACTTCTGCAGACTCTAGCACTAAAACTCTCAGTGTGTCCTCCTCCAAGTGTCATCATCGTCTACCTCTACCCAGTGGTGATCTACTGACACAGCCCGATGGACACCTTCTCTGCTATCTAGACAAGGACGTCATCCTAGAGCCATACCTGTAAAATTAAAAACAGTTAGATCTTATAAACCTAGAATATAGGAGACTCATCATTAATTAATTATTTAATTGTTTTCCATCATTCATTTTAGGTTAAACTATACTATTGTCTACCCGTTAAAACACAAGAACAAACAAGAATGATGCATGATCCTTTCCTAGGTCTCTACCCTGTAACTTGTATCCCCTTTTTTGGTAGCCATTGTAAACATAAAGGTCGATACATCTGATCATAGGGGGCCCTAAATGACTATGTATCAGCCAATATCATGTGTTTACATCACTTGAAAAGCATGAATGCCATGGTTTCCCTACCAACCCATGCAACCTCACCTATTCCTAACTCTAAACTCCATCTTATCTCTCAACCGAAGCCTCTGATACCACGTTGTCATGACCCCCTCCCCACAAAGTGTACCCCTCCTGGCCCAGAAATGCGAGAAGGGAGATAATGACCCTTGAGTCTTGCCTCCAGAAGGCCCTAGGTAGGAAACTAGAACCGAGGGTATAGCGAACTCACAAATGGGAGGCATTATCTTCTATGAGAACAAATGACGAAGGGAGAGATAATATTGACACCAACAAACTCCAACTCAACTAGTAATATAAAAGAAATACCAAGTACACATATGAAATGTCATGAAAAACTACTACAACTGAAAGGGGAAAAATGAAAGTACCCAAAAGAAAGTAAAATAGCAGCAACCACAAGCCCAGACAGCTCCGGCAACCGCATTCTAGTAGTAATTATCCTGATCTCCAACCTTCTCTATGTGACCTAAAACGTAGTTCATATATACATAGGGAGAGTATAACAGTATACTCAGTAGTATCCTCCCCTCAGACTCTTGTGCAAAAGTAAAGAAAGTATGCTAAAGCATAGTGAAGAACAAGTGAAACAAACTTGTCACCTAAATAGGTATACTAGGTTCCCAGCCTCACCATGGATACTCTAACCATTTAATGTATAAAAGAGTATATATTCTAATAAAGAATATCAAGGGTACCCCGATACTACTTCCCAATGG
The DNA here is from genome assembly GCA_963277665.1 of Viscum album. Taxonomy (NCBI): domain Eukaryota; kingdom Viridiplantae; phylum Streptophyta; class Magnoliopsida; order Santalales; family Viscaceae; genus Viscum; species Viscum album. Next base: position 604,435,016 of record OY728129.1, on the reverse strand, counting down.
GTTTTTTTCTTTTCCCCAATGTCGCACGTCCTAAGCATCTCTCTTTAAAAAGTCTTTCCCACAGACACATGGGTGAAGCACCACAACATTCACCTCGTGTAAACAAAACAACTACATCCATGTAAGAAAAGTAATGAGGTAGTTTATGGGAGCCACCATAGCTCACATAATGTGTGTCATACAACGAGTATTATACCTCAAGCCATTATATCCCATACGCAGATTAATGATCCTCAATACATCACAGCCTATACACGTTACACCTATAGTAGTCCATAGAAAACAATCTACAAAATATATGTGTGTTAATAACCACAAGCCATTATAGCCATTTACACGCATATATGGGGAAAAATATCTAATGTTCCTACCAGCACAATTAACTACAAAAAAAGAGAGCGGGGCCAAATGGGGTAGTCATCCATCCATCCTCCCACCAGAATATTGGGGAAAACACCCCCCTAGGGCTCAGAATCCCCGGGGTGTCTATTTACCTTGTTATCAGTTTCACTTTATGTTAATTAATTCTTTAAACATTAATTAACCAAAAACAATTCCACACTAAATTTCATTAGAATAACACCCAAAGTACATTGTTCCTTCAAATCATAATATCAACATTTCACCCCAGAAAGCTCAAAACCCCATGAGTTAACATTATTTATTCAATTGTTTATTTACAGTATTACATTCCCATATTCCCATGCATTCTAGAAAAACAGTGTATGCCTCTAAACACAAGGGTCTCAATAGGGTGAGTATATGAACTACCCATCAAGTCTTTTCCACCTATAGCAAGAACGTAGACTCATCCTCCATTTAGAAGCTAAACACGAAAAGAACATGGCATACCCCTCGAGTCTTCGACTCGTTCAGAAGAAGGGTAAGAAAGACCAGGTGCCTTGAGAAGTGGGAAATGTAAATTAGGTAAACAACCAAGAAAAATCACCATAAAACCAAACATTCACATGTAACCCATTTCATCATCACTGGTGTCCTCCTTGACACCCACATGCATTAACTGATGCATCTCACCACTCTAGACGTCAACTACTACAACAACAAGTAGACCTCCATGCCCCCACATATCACAACAACCATCTAGTCATATATCACAACAGAAGCAGTAGGAAAACAACTATCATATTTGTTGGGATCTTGGACCTTAAACAAACAAGAGGGTAACTCATAACCCTTCAAGGAATTATCAAATTATTAGTTCTTTAATCCTTATTGAATTAACTTATTTATTATTTGTAGGTTCCATATATGGGAATCCTAAACAGTAAGATATCACAAATACATTAATCATTCTTACTGCCAAAAATGACTAACATCAAAAAATACAACAATAAGAACCATATTCATTTACATGCCTCTTTAACTTTATCCAAACAATTATCCATTATTTCTGATTTACGTTCTATACTAATTTCCAACAATAATTAATAGCTAAACAAAGAAAGCACAGATATCACACTATCTATCAAAAACAAGAGACTATACCATACGATTGAAATCAATTTTTTTATCTGGTTCAGATATTTATTTTGTCAATTACATAGTTATCTAGTGGCTAAAACATTATAACTCTATAGTTTCATGTAAAAATAAAATATTAGAAAAGAATCCCCTATCTTAAAAGGATCTTATAGATCTTTATATGAAAATGATCCACACAACAGATCATGATCGCCTCCTTCCGTGACAACTGCATACACCTGAGGATGTCGCGGCCTGACCGCACCAACAGAAACCCAAATAACTCCATTAGAAGCATGGAGATCACATTCAATAATATGGGATGTAGAAACATCAGATGGTGAAACCAAAAGAATGATGATAAATCATACCTTATATCGATGACTGATGGATACTGTTTAGTTGCACCAAAATAGGGGGTGCACTTACAGCAAGAAGAAAGTCGAGGGAAACCAATCCACAAGGAAAAGTTTAATCTCAAGATTCATACAAGAAGGAAGGAAAGGTTCTAGTGCCTCATACCATAGAATAAAGAGAAAGATAAATGGAAGAATATATCTTCTCACTTTATAAGATTTAACGGAGCAGTGATTTATGATACAGTGGATTTTCCATTAAAATTGGATCACATTAAACCATGCGTTTTGAGCATGTAAATGTATCCTGGGCCTTAGGAAAATTAAAATACGAGTTAAAGATTTTATTCATCCTTAAATCCCATTAAAACAAGGCCCAAATGCGTTTTATGTCAAATATAACGTTAAATTGGTGAAACTAGAATAAATCTGGAAATTTGGCCAAGGAAATATGAAACAGTTCTAGAAACACTATTCATGAGATGTCTCACCATTTATAACTCAGCATTTTTGACTCACCATTTCAGACTCATAATTTCTAACTCACCGTTTCTAACTCACCATTTCTGACTCCCCATTTTGGACTCACAGTTTCAGACTCACCGTTTTAGACTCACTGTTTCCGACTCACCATTTATTACTCACCATGACACGCTTCATAAAATGGGAAACACCATTCATAGAACTGGAAATTTGGCAATGTGTTGTGGATGGACCACCTTGACCTCCCAGAACACCTCAAACTCCATATTTCAGCAAAGGGATAGACCAAAAAGGTCTGGCTCATTACATAACATATTATGTGATTATATATTTCTTAGAAATAAATGAAAAAATATTATATAATGATAAAGGATTAACTATAAAAAATATCCTAAGAAATGAAATATTTTTTGTTTGTTCCTTATACCAGTGATTAATATTATGTTTTATAATTTTGGTGATAAGGTAAGTGATTTCTATTCTCAATTCCATTTTCTTGATACTATTGTTATTTTACAGATATCATTAGTTTTTTTGAAGTATAGCAATACATTTATATTTATTTTCTCATTCCCATATGAATTTTATTTTCTTATAATTCCATTACATGCTGTTTCTTGTAAGGTCTCATTTCTTAAATAATCATCTTGTAATCAGAAACACTTTTACTTAAAACGTTATTAACAAAGTTTTAAATATTTTATTTAAAAATATTTTCTCATAATTTTATATTTCTTTAATATTACATAATAAGAGTATTTTTTTAAAAATATATCAATTATAAATTATATTAAACATACCTTTATAATTTCATTTAAAATATATCTAAATAAATCTTTTTGACACATTCTGTATGAAACTATTCGACGATATTTACAAAAGGATAAAGGGAGATTATTTTCTATCATTTAAAATATCAAATGATTTTCTTCCCAGTATAAATATTATTTATATTTAATTTAATTTATATATATATATATATATATATATATATATATATTTAAAATAAAACCCAACCTTACTTTGGTTATAGTGATCTTATTTTTGAAAATTGGTTTTTATATGAAAGATAAACACCAATATCTAAAAATGTTTTACTTATGTGTTCAGATGGATATTTATTTATGATTATAATGATGAAAATTAAAAAGTATATATGTTTCATCCATGATATGGTCATTTAACATTGTTTATGATAATGGGTGTGCCTTAAATATCTCCATAATGCATTGGGTAATGATCATGTTACCAATAAAAGTAAGATTTAATTATATTTGTTGGTTATTATATTTGTAAGGGATATTTTAAGATAATGTATCAAGGAACCTACATGACATTAAAATTTATGAAAATAATTTTTCATTGATGTATTTTTATTTAATAACATTATCTATTTATCTTTTGTTTTATATAATCAATATTTCAATTAATATTTTCTAGGTATTATTTTTAAAAAATGTTTATAATGGGTTTTTAGGTTTCAATGAAAACATCATGACATATATTTTTACTTTATGTTGTCATATAATTTATTTTATTAAATAATATGTGCTGTAAATGTGTTATAATTTTTAATTAAAAAAATATTTTTAATATAGTTTTATTATGTTAATGTAAAAATCTCTTAGATGAGAAGTAGATTTTGAAATGAACTAACAAGTTTCTTTTCTTTTTTGACATATTATTTACATAGATTTGTTTTTATAATCCATTTTTTCAAATGTTTTTTATAGAGTTCCAAGATTAGTTTTAATAATCATGAAGACTTAATCTGTAAAAATATAGGTTGGATATAGTGAAAAAATTCTCACTAAGTGACATTATTATTATTATATTATATATTTTTCGTAACTCACTAAAACTCAAACCAACAAAGAACATGTGTATGTTAGTGATCCAGAATTATAATTTCATTGTATACATATTGTATCAAATATATCAAGTTATGATTATTTGTTTCAATTCTAAAACTATAATGATTATTATTTTCAAATCTAATCGGGGAGTATAGGTTTAGAGCTGTTACAATTAGATTTATATTAGAGTTTAGATTACATAAATGATTAATATATTTTCATGTGAGGTTAAATTATGAGTTATGGAAACTATCATATATTTATAAGTTTATGTCTAATCATAATTTTAATGGTATAAATACCACTATTGGGGATTTATTTGATCTGAGTTTGAGATGATTAAGTGTTTTTTGGGAGACATATAAGTTAATATATCCCTTGAGTTTAGTTTGTATTTTGTAAAAATTTTAATTGTGGGAAAACCATTATATATTTTATACATAGAAAATTAATGGTATTACTAACATTTGGGTAAAGGTTTACCCTATTGTTGAGGTAATCAATTTTATTTATGATAAAATGTTAATATATATTGGGAAATATATAATTTATTCAACAAATAACCATGGAAATTAAATGTGATTTGTTCATTCTATGATTGATTTTATATAACAAAATTTTACTATTTATTAAATATTATATGATTATTGAAAATGGAAACACATTAGTATAATATGTGCTTTTATTTGACCAATAGGGGTTGAATTATATTTTAAAATCATGTATGATAGTTTTTTTAATTTATTTCTGAAAATTATTATTATATTTTAGAGAATATATGAATAAGGAATATACACTATTGGTATGTGACAGTAAGAATGATTGATTTTTTATAGATATAAATTTTATGTCCATCTTGGAAAAATATGTGAACAAAAAGTATTATCCTTTTGTGTTCAATTTTAGTCTTCCACATTTTGATGTTTTTAAGGTTATATTAATATTTAATGATTTAATTTATACATTGGTTATTATTATAAATAATTTAGTGATTGATTAATATTTATTCACAATGAAAAGTAGATTATCCTGGGAAAAATATTTTAGTTTCGGTTAATGTATTAATATAGGATGAATACATTGTATCATTTTAGGGAAACTGTAATCCATTTAATGTTAATTTTTCTTCATTATAAATTATTAATCCATTGTGAATATTTTATTCATTGAGTATGTGATGAGATCAAAGTGTAAATTGGTTTATGAGAAACCAAATAATGAAATTTTTATAAATCATATTAATATATATTCTTGTATTCTCTATCTTGATAGTAAAAGGGCCCTCAACTCTATGCAATAGATCAGGAATAAAAAATGTTTCCTTTATCCACACATTTCAAATGAATTTTTTGTCTTATTTTTTGACAATTGATTTATGGTTTCATTTTCATTAACTTTATCATGACCATATAGTGTATTTATCTTTAATACTCCAACGGTGTTATTTACATATATATGTCAATAATTTATATTCCTTCTGATTAACTACGTTTTTTGGGAGCATGATAATGTCTTATTTCAGGTGAACCTCACATTTCTATTATCCTCTATTCAAAGGGTGTTTTTATTACCATTTTTTAGTATTTTTTACTTTCATCAAATATATTTTATTAAGATTAAAAAGGTTTTATTTTCAAGATCATTTTTTTATCTTATATTCCATGGATTTTGATTTCAAATTCTTATAATCCATTTCTATATTAGAGGAGATAAAATTGTGGGAATGAAAATTATTTGAGGTGGTAGAATATAACTCCCAGATATTTCAATGTTTATTTCAATATAATATGAATATTTTGATTAATGTATTTTTTTACATAAAACATCAAACTATAATGATCAACGATACTTGTATTGAAAAAAACAGTTATAATGAAAAAAATGATAATGCATTACAAGGTTATAAAACGAAACAATGTAACAAAAGTTATATATGGGGTAAATTGATATATATAAAATTCCATATCCATGAAATCAATATCCTCATTGTTCTCTATAAACAATATGACCACAACATCAACTATTAACAAAAAAAGAAATATTTCCAAATATATTATTCACGATGAGAGTTATGTAAATTAATATATTTTAATAAAGTATGTTTATATATGTGAATTTGATATTAATTTTATATAAATATCTTCTTTATTAATATTATTTACATATATATAATATATATTGTTTTATTAAAATTTAAATTCAATATTTTAAAATATGATAAAATTTTTTGATGGTTAAATAAATATTTTCAATAATAATATTTATGTGTTAGATGAACTTTTATCTGAATTTATTAAACATATAACCATTTATAAAAAAATAATATTATAAAAATATATTATATACTAAATTTAATGAATTATTATTCATTTTTTTATTATTAGGAATGGAATTAGTATAAGGTCATTTCATGCTTTAAAAGTATATTTTCTTAAATTTGGTTTTAATTTCATTTTATAAGAAAATTTTATAATTAATTTATTATCCTTTAAGTAATTATATTATATTTAAAAATATACTTAATCATATCAAAATTACCTTACTCTGAAATTTGGGTATTTTTCTAAGAAGATTGATTTTTCAATTAATTGTGAAAATAATGAATTTTCATAAACTATAATTTATATTCATTAGAAAAACCAATTATTATTTTAATGTGATAATTAATTAAAATTTTTCACGTTTATTTGGACATATTTTTTTTAATTTCATATTAGTAATCTTTATAATTATTTTTTTGTAGAAGTTCATTTTTTGCATTAAAATATATTTTTCTAATAACTATTTTTCGATCCATTTTTAAAATTTATATTAATATTAAATTATTAATATTATAAAATATGAACCTTTTAAAAAATTATTCAATATTTTTAATTTGGATCTTTAAATTTGGTAAATATGTCAACATTATTAATTCATAATGAATATTTTCTATAGTAAATAATTTTCACCTTAGAAAGGGAGAATCTGGTAATTAAGGTTAAAAATATTATGATAGGGAATATGAAAACACAAGAATTATTTATATGGGATGGGATTAGTTAAAACACTCCCTTCTAATATAATGTAATATGGAATTTTGGTTCCATTTTTTATGAATACTATTATATTATTTTTTGTATTAGAAAATTTTGAAATGTCAACCTTTCTTTTAATATCTCTTATATTCTAATTTAGGTATTAAAATATGTTATAAAAGAATATAATTTTTTATATTAATAATAAAAAAATGATTATATAGGGTAAATTATATTTAATCTTTTTGATGGTATAATTAACATAAAAGTTTACACAATGCCTAAATAGTGCTTGTGCGGGAAGTAAAAAAATCAAACTAACATATTTTAGAAAAAAAAAATGATATATTTGTGGGATTAAATCTATTTTCACATGAATTAAATGCTTAAAAATAATTTATAATCTATGTTTATATAATTTTATAGTATATTTTCGTACAAAACTTTATATTTTTAATGTTCCAAATATCTGAATAGTTTTTTAAAATACATAATTTGTATTTTATGTTAAATAATATATACTTAAATTATATCTAAATAAATATAAAATTTTAAGAGGAAAATGAGGATTTTAAATGGTAAAAAAATTTATCGGTTGACCATTTTTATCCAATTTTTAACTTATAATTAAATTTATATAAATTTGTTATTGAATATTTTTCTTCCACAGTTACAATAAAAATTCATTAATGAATGTACTAGATCCAATTATTATGATTAAAATGACACATAATACCACCCAAATTTTATTTTTGTTAATGATATAATAATTAACGAATATTATATTGGAATATTTTTCCACTTAGTTACACATTTACATTGTGAACAATTTATTGTACTTAAATCTTTTATGTAATTCCATGTGTATTTACTTTCCCTAGAAAAGGACCACACAACTTCTCTTGTCCTCGCACCACCATAAGAAACAAAGCATAACCAAAACCAATAGAATAATATTAAAATGATCCTAATTTAATTTTTGTATTCCCTCAAATCATAAATATACTAACCTTATGGTCCTGAATGGGATATTTTAAGGTGGATGTTCATAGAGTTTGTAATCGTCTCAATCTTGAAATTTCATTTTACTTCTTCAACATCTTCTTTCTATTTATTCCTACCAGTTATAATATTATATAATCATAATATATAATATAATAATATTTTATTATTCAGTGGAATATCCATATTATACTAAAATTTCTCAAATGTGTAATGAAAATATAATTCCAATTTACTTACAGAACACCATCACCAAGAATCGATCTGTTTTATTTTTCATCACTACTTATCACAATTAGAATATTATGATGGATTATATATATATATATATATGATATTAATGACATTATTATTTTACATATATATAATAAATTAAAAAACATTTTATCCTTACTCATAATAAAAATGATAAACTTTCTCATTTATACAAAGTAATATCATCATAAATGATGTGATGTGTCTTGTTTTTAATATCCACCATCTGCAAGTAATTATAAAATTTTATTTGATGCATAAGGAAGATAATTATTTCCTAATTATCCTTTTTTTGATTTGGGAACAATGATCTCTTTAACCAAATTTAACACAGCTTAATCCTTTGGAATGTATGAGTCGAAGATCCTTAAAGCTCATGATATGTTCTTAAGTTATTACGTAATTGTATATGTGTTTTAAATAAATGGATTTTTTATCTAATAATATCATATTTGGCCTAGAAATGATTCTTCATAAATTGTGTAGTTAATATAATTTCAACATATAAGAGTTGAATAATTTATGTAAAAATTTGGGAGCTGAGGTATGAGATTTTAAGTCTCAATTCCCTTTCATTTCACGTATGTTATTTTTACCACATTTTTCATTTTTGTGTTGTAAGAAATAATATATGGATGTATTTTATCATTAAATTTTGAAATTTAGTTATTCAAACTTCAATTCTTGGTTATTTAAATCAAAATTTAAACACATTAAATACTATCACTTCATAAGTGAATCATTAAATTAAAATATGATTTTAAATGTTTTAATGATTTATTTTATAAAATATTTTCTTCCATGACAATATTATATCATTTATTTTAAAATTTTATTTATATTAAAATAAATAAATTATAAATAATTTTTTTTATCTTTTTTCCTTCTTTCAATTTATTTCAATAGGAACTTTTTAGGTATTTTATATTCAATGTTTTGAATTTTTTACAAATTGAAAAATGAATGTTATATGTTAACATATACGATAATGGTAGATTTACCACTACTATAATAGTTTTTTATATTTGTATTCTCAGAAGAACCATTCTGGGTGACCATCATATTTGGAGCCCAACTCATTCCTTAGTATTTCCTGAGTGATTTTCTCGATCCCCATGGGCTAGCACAAGTGCCCGGGTATCAATACACGCATATGGGATCGATTAACCCAAACATACAAATATAAAACAATTATCAATAAAAAATAAACCAATTTTGGAAAAAACGAACCAAACATACCATTAAATGGGTTTATATTTAAGTGTATATGTTTATAAAAGACCCAACCATCACAACTACAATGAAGGAATAGAAAACCATCTCCAAAACCACCATAAGGAAGGGGAAACCTCTCCTCAAAACATAACCAAAACACCACCCCTAGTGGATCCTTATAATATAGAACTTTAATCACCAACGTCTTTACCTTTACCTATATCAAACATGACCAAGTCTTCTTACACCCAAATGTGTAAGTAGGGTGTGAGATATTCCCAGAAAGATTCCACCCAAAAATATTCCATGCTTTATACGTTATATGAAAAATATACTTGAAATTTTGGTATGTGAATGAAAATTATAGGAAAATGTAAAGTAAATTACTTTTAATGAAAAAAACATTTAATGTAATTAAATTTTAAAAGAATAAACTTTTACCTTTGATGTAACCCAAAATTCCACATCGTATGTCAATGATGAGCGCAACATAGTTAAAGAGAACTGAACATGTGAGAGGCCCTTTGGGTACTTCATTGTGATGACACCCTAGATCCTCACATCTAATTGTAAAGTGGTATAAGAGCCACATCCATCAATGTTATCGTGCACACACTCCAAGAGAAGTGAATCATCCAATATAATAGTGGTCTTTGATCATCATTAATGTATTTAGTTGGTGTTTTCATCATCAGTACTTCTATGTGAAAACGAGTCGTATCCACTTCTAAATCACAAGCATGATAGTCCTAGTCCACCCTCCTAGCTACAATAACATCCCTTAGTGTACCCATTTTCTGTTTTTTCATAAAATACACCACATTTATGAACACAACCCAAACAAGGAACCACCCACCAAAGGCCCCCCTTTCCACACCAAAATACTCTTTCAAGAATCCAACTCATAACAAAACCATTCCAACCATTGTTCTCATCACAGAAACCATTTAATAAATCATTTATTTTATTAACAAAACATTTAAAAAGAACACAATTAAGGATTTCATCAAGAATACAACATTTCCACATGAAAAGTCTATTTTAAAATCAATGGAATACAAAATTAATCCAAAAAATATAGTAACACCACATTTATCATTCAAAAAGCATTCTAATGAATATATGTATGAATAATAAATTTATCAAGAAATGTTTATGCACAGTATCACCTACCTTCGATGTAAAAGTTCCCAAAAATGGTGTGAAACTCAAACTGCACATCGAACTCACCATAGGGATAAAATATTGAGCACTAATCAACAAGATCAAACCCTAAATATCAATATTCAACCCTAAAATCATAATACTAGGGTAGGAGAAGAGGATCCCCTAATTGATTAGAGGAAACTCCAGAATAGATAAGGAATCAAGGAGAAGTGGAACTTACATAAAGAACCAGGTAGGAAACACACCAAATATGGCATAAAATCAAAGATGCAAGGGGGTGGATGAAGGGAAAGGTGGGATAAGGGGTTAAACCTAAGAAGATAGATATTTTTTAATGATCCGTATCTCATGCACGGTCAGTCCGCACGGTTTGGTAAACCTTTCAGAAACCATTAAAAGCATTTTTTCTGAGGGATGATCCACCATATGATTACCTTGGCTGAGGAGAACAATTTTTCTGAGTTTTTGTAGTAGATACTTCCTCATTTCACATAGTTAGGGTGTTTGGTGCACTGTTATTTCTAATCGTGCATCAATAGTTTACATGGGAATGACTAACCGAAATCCTATATCTTACTCCATAATCCAAAGGAAAGACAAGGGAAAAGATTTCCCAAATATAAAATATTAAAATACATTAAAACAATACAATGGATGTGATAATTCTCCCCACCAAGAAAAAATTCTTCTCTCAGATATTTATAACCAAAACCTGATCAGATTATAAAAATGGGTACTCCTGTTTGACCGAAGTAATTCTCTCCCAAGTCTCATGTGAATCATTTTTAGGCTTCCAAAGGACATGAACCAACTTAATAGTCTTCCCATGAATCACCTTATCTTGGGAATACACTATATGTATTGGTCATTCAAAATCTAATAAATCAGGATCCAACTCAAATTACTCCCAATTAGACATATGGGATGGCCCTAGATTATATTTCATCAATTGTGAGACATGAAACACATCATGAATCAACATCAAAATAGAAGGAAAAGATAACTGGTTTGATACCTTCCCAATCCAATCAGATATTTAAAAAGGTATGACATACCAAAACACTCACATTCATTACATTCCTAAGTGACGATGGACAAAGAGAGGGTCCACCTTCGAGAACACATAATCACCCACATAAAACTCAAGATCCTCACACCATAGTACTACATATGATTTGTGGTGACTTTGAGCAATCATTAACTTCTACCTGATCATATTTACATTCTCTGAAATCTCATTCCCAATGCTAGGCCCGAAAAAAGAGTTCTCACCAACCTCATCCAAACAAAATGGAGACTGTTAAGGCTGACCATAGAGTGCCTCAAAGGGATAAATTCAAATAAGGTATTCGTAACGCTTATCATAATAAAATTCAACCAATAACAAATTTATATTCCACAAACCTCCAAAAACTAAAACACATGCACATAAGAATGTCTTACAAAAATGTGATTTTCATGTTCCTTCTGAATATCTATTTGGGGGTGTTTCGTGCTCATTTTGATTTTGACCCCAATACCTTATGATGCCCTTCCTAGATCTAAGAGTTAAAAAGAGTGTCTTCTTGAGAAAAAAATCAATGATGGCACACCATAAAATGTGATAACTTCATGAACATACATATGCCTTAACTAATCCAACATTAGTGAATAATTGATAGGAATGAAGTGGTCTAATTTGTTCCTGTGGTCATTAATTATTCAAATATAATTCCTCCCTTTAGGTAAGAGAGGTAATTCAGTGATGAAGTCCATAGGGACATCATCTCACCTCTAGAGAGTAATGGGTAATAGCTGAAGAAAAACAGAGGGCCTTTGATGCTCTACTTTCACCTGCTGACATTTATTGAATCTCAAGAAGAAGATAGATATTACTCATCTCATAGCGGGCCACCAAAACTGTCAGCGATCATCAAAATACATTTTGGTATCATGAGTATGAATGACCCACTAATACTAGTGGATATCCTATATCACCTCCTTACTCAGAGATAATAGCACAACACAATTTCCATTAAAATATAGAGATCCCCCTAGAGTCAAGGAAAAATTGGAGGAAGTATCCCAACCTTGAAGAAACTGCAAAGACCTCAGACATAACTCATCACTCGGCTTCATCTGCTAATAAATAAACAAAAGAAATAGATCCAACTTCACACTCTCCAGGAATGAACTGCCTCTACGATCTCTGGTCTCCAAGTGCATATAAGAAAATAGCCCCATCATAGTCAACACAACATTGGACATCCTCAATACCTGCACTAGAACATCCCTTCTCATGGTGCCATCAACCAAATTTCCATTTCTTAGGGTATAGACAATATCAATGTAAAACCCCTATGGATATTTAATCCAATGGTGCTACCTTTGATTCATATCCTTCTATGAGAAGATGTTGGCTATGATCTTATGATTAGATTAGACCATAAACATTTCCCCAAAGAGGTAGTGACACCATGCATTTAATACATGCATCACCATTACTAACTTTTAGTCGTGGTTCAAGTAATTATTCTCTTGTGGTCAGATTTTGAGAGAACAACACACCGCCATGTGATCATCCTTCTTAGGAACACACCCGAGGCACATAATGGAAGCATCAAAATAAAACACATACCCCATTCCTGGTTCTGGATAGACCAATATGGGTATGGTAGTCAACCATCTCTTCATCTCCAAAAACTATTCCAGGAACACTAGGCATTATTCAAACTTCACACCTTTCTAGGTGAGTTCAGTCATAGTGGAGGACATCCATGAGAAATCGCAAATGAACCGCCTATAATAACCTCCATGCAAAGAAAGATATTGATCTCAAACTCGTTCTTTAGATTATTACACTACATAAATTTGATAATATTATCTGGGTCCACTGAGACCCCTTGATCCAAAATAACATGGCCCAAAAACATCACTTTTTAGATCCAGAAAGTTCACTTTGAGAACATAGCATAAGGATGATGATATCATAAAGTGTCCAACACCACCATAAAATGATGCTCAAGATTTCCCTCAGATATGTAGTAGACAAGGATATCGTCCACAAACACCTTAATTATGTAGTTAAGAATCTAGTGGAACACCATATTATCGGGTTCCATAAAGACCAAGGTAGTTTTTTCAATTAAAAAGGCAAGACCAAATATTCAGTGTTTTCATTCATACATCAAAAATCATTTTTTGGGGCATCTGCCTCATTAATCCGAACATGGTGGTAACCCAAATGAAAATAAATTTTGGAGAACCACTTAACCCCCTTAAGTTGGTTAAAAGAATCATCAATCTGGGAAAAGGGTTATTTATTCATGATGGTTACCTTATATAACATTCATTTGTCGATACACAACCTAAGAGATCCATCGGCCTTTTTTGCGAACAAAATTAGAGTATCCCAAAAAGATATTCTAAACAGAATGAACCCTTTTGAATCCAAATCATCTAGCTATATCATTAATTACCTCTATTTGGTGGGGAGAATATTGTGTGAGTTAATATATATGGTTGATGTTCTCAACACTAATTCAATCAAGAATTCCATGTCTGACTATGGTGGCATGCCTTGAAAATCCGTAGGAAATACCTACGAGAACTCATCTACCATATGCGTTAATCTACCCTCAACTGTACCACAATCATCTACTAATAGGAATTAGAATAATTGATAGACGAAATCAATGATATGGTGAAATAATTTTGTTAAGACCACAATTGGTAGAAGAAATCATTCATATGGTGAATATTATTTAGAAACAAATAAGTTTTCCTCAGTGAATAAATAGAGGGTACACAAATAATAGTAGGAATGATAATATATTTCATATAGGATAACATGTTTTCATTAATGTTTCCCCATAGAAAATATTTACTAATTTCTTAAAAATTTAGATTAATTTCTATTGTTAATTGGAAGATATGATGTTATTCAATTTTTTATTAGGAAAATATATTGTAGATGCGTGTCATATTTTAAGCCTTGAAGTATTACTATAGTTATTGAATCATTCATATGAAAAAATATGACATGATTCTTGATTATATAGATAATGTGATATATAATAAATTGATTATCATGTTATTTATTTTTTGAAACAACCATATTATTGAAAAAGAAACATGGGAATCTGAAATTCTATGAGGGTTAAAATGAATCATATATTTATATAGTGAATAAAATTATGAGGTTAAAATTTTATATAGGGGGATACTTTAACCATCTTGGTAATATTAATAGGAAATCATTGTAATTCAAAATTAAGATTCAAAAATATTAATTAATAGAGTTATATTCAATATAATACTATTAAGTAATATTCCAATTAAAAATGAATTTTTTTATATAATAAATTCATTTATTTATATTTTATGTTTTAAATTAATATCATGATTTATAAAATATATAAATATAATTTGAAAACCATACATTATTTTTTGAATATATTATATCAAAATTAGACAGGGGAAATATTTTGATTTTTGAAAAATTTTAATTTTTCATTGAATAGGAAAAAATTATTTTTTTGATTGAAAAATGTATTTCTATTTGAAATGTTTTTATTTTAAAAATTTATTTTAAAATTGAATAATTATATAATTAGTCCTTATTAGTTATTAATAATAAATTTAAGTTTATATTAATAAGTTTTTTTTCATTATTTTGATTAAAATAATTTTTATACTTGAAAAAACATTTTTCTTGAAAACTACATTTCATTTTGTTTTTAAAATTTAATATTGAATTTAATTATACCAATTATATAAATTGAACATGATAAAAAGTATCAAATATATTTAATCCAAATAATGTATATTATTAATTAATTTAATTTTAATTTATATTTATATTTAATAAAAAAATATGAAAACTTATATAACCCCGTTAAAAGTTTAAATATGTTTACATGAGGATAAAATAATGTGATAAGGGTTAAAATGAAATTAAAACTTGTGTAAATAATATTTTATGGGAATATTAGGACACGATGTCACATCATACTCATAAATGTTCATTTTTAGATCCATTTGGATCTAGTAAAATATTAATATATTTTATTCCTTTTAAAAATCTGAAGTGTTTCCTCTCCCCCACATTTAAAAGGACTACCCCAATTCAATTTTCACCATTCTTTATATACCCATTAGTATGAAATATTTCTAAAAAATATTTTATTAAAATCCAAAAACACATACTAAAAAAATTATATTATGTAGAAAACTACCCACAGAGGGATGAAGGTATAAAGAAAAAGAGGTTCTCCAAATAAGACAGATATCTTTTCAGCAAATGTTTTAGTATTACTTCTTACTTAACATCCTCAAAAAAAAAATCTATAAATTTTTATATAATAACATACGTATAAAACATATATTGATTCATTATTATTTTTATTTAATCACATCTATACATCTCCTCTTCCCCCAAATAGAAAATCAACCCATCACTTGTGTATGTCTTACTATCCCCCTTCAAACCAATGTAATTTTTATTCATCATCATGTCAAATTATTAGTTATAATTATGGATATAATATTTATATATATTAATAAAGACTTTATTGTTTTTAAATAAAGTTAATATAACACCACCTTTCTTAAATTTTGATCCATTTATTATTAATAATTTTGACTATCAGTATTTGTAGATTACCACCACCACGAAGTGATGTGATGTGTTTTAATCATAGCATCATATTATAGGAACATATAAGTTTAATTAAATGGATAATATGATATTTATTATATTATAATAATTAGTTTATAGAATAATAAATGATATCTTATTTCCTAAATGTTCATTTAGAAATTTAATCATTACCCATGTATATATATGAAAAACTGTCTCTATGATTGTGACAGAACTCATATTCCCTAAACATATTTTATGGTTGAATATAAAAATATAATTTCTAAATTAAAATGAAAATTATTTTACGATTTTTTTATATAGCTGAATGAATGATAAAAACATTTAAATTATTTATCATACCAATGTGGTTTTGGGAATATGAACGAAACATCCTCAAAATGTATGCAATAATGTCAACTAATGATGTAACTAAATAAAATATTTTCATAAATGATATAGAACTAATAATTATAATAGGTTGTACATAAAACCTATTCTTAATAAATTAAATAATTAAAATAATTTTATTATTCATGAAGAAAAAAATGTACATGATATATAATACATCATGCAAGGGATGCTTTAGTTTTAAACCCCATTTTAAATGTTTTCAAAATATATTTTGTTAATATTTTTCTGACATTACATTAATAAAAAATTAATTTATGAATTTATTTATAAGGACATAAATTAATTATAAATTTCAATTTTTTTAAATATTTTTTATTCATTTTATTTTTTTCCAAAAGAAATCAATTTTTGAATTTGGTAGAGAATGATTTGAAAAATTTATGATTTGACAATTCAATCATAATGTATATGACATTGATGAATTCTACCAAAACTATAGCCATTATTGTTTTGTATTCCTTTTTGAAATTTAAATTTTTTATAAAATAAAATCCCTCCTTCACATTGTTCTAAGATTATAATTTTTGAATATTGGGTTTTAAAAGAAATGTATGTAGAAATATCCCAAAACATTTTTTATTGGTTAAGAGGTAAATGTTATGAGTTTTATGATGGAAGTAATAAAAGTTATGTGTTTAATGTGTATCATGTTTATTAGAAATTGTTTATGAAAAATGGGTGAGCCTGATGTAGTGCTGATTAAATGTCATCTTAATATTGTTCTATAATTTATTGGGCAATGATTGTGTTTCTAGAAAATTATATTGGATGTTTAATGTTTCAGTAATTCCATTTGTTAGGGTTATTATAAGGGTACTATGAGGGTGATTCCGTAAAAAACATACATTTATTTTATATGATTATTAATGTTTTTTCATAATGATCATTTTATTCCAATGGTGAGATAATGTCATTTGGTTTTAGAGGAATGATCTATCACATTATGGTAAAAAAGGTTGGTGTTCATGAAAATATTATTCAATGGTTCTAATTTTTTCGATGAAACCAACAAGACTATTATTTTCCCTTTTTTTATATATTGTATCATTTGAAAACATTATGTATAAAATCTAATTTTATATTTTTTAAATGATAATTTGATCTCAACGTTTATTAAATTAATGTAAAAAGACTATATAAATATCTCTATATTCCAAAATGGACTAACAGTTTTGTTTCATCATTTATTATATGTCTATTAATGATATTTTTGTTTTTATGCCATGTTTTCAAATGTATTTTGGAGGGTTTATGGATGATTTAAAAACAAATTTTAATCACTGTTCAAAATTATAATTATTTTTCTTGAAAATAAAATGTGTTACTATTTAAAAGATCTATTTTTTTGAAAATGGATATTTAAAGGATGTTTACAAATTCTAATCTATGAGTTATTTAGATAGTATTTATAACATAATTATATAAATCTATAATATATAAAATAAATTATATAAAATATGAAATTTATTTCCAATCTAAAAATTATATTATTAGATAATTAATGATCAGTTCCTTCTAGAATAATATAATACCCCAATATTAAAAAAACACAATATTTTTTAGCATAAACATTACTCAATACTGAGATTAAACAAAATAAATATTATTATCTAAATATGTTATTTATAACCTGGCCATAGAATTTGGTGGTTTGAATATGAATAATGATATTATGAACTATTTTTATAATAGTCATTATGAATACGAATTTATTGACTACTAATTTGGAAATAATCATTCTATTTTTATTGAAGACATTTTATTATTCAAAAATAAAATTTTATTTTAAAATGTGTTTTATTGTTTTTTTATGATAAAATATTATAATTCATTTCTTACATTTTTTTTAAAAATAATAACAAAATGAATATATTTTTTGAAATCACTGTGTAAAAATTATATATGAATGAATCATGATTTTTTTTGAAATGTTTTACTTCTCAAATAATATGTGAAAAATTAGTTGTTTTAATATAAATTTTATTTTAAATTAATTATTTCTAAAATATAAAGATAAATAATATCATTATTTAATTTATCTTGTCATTAATCCAATTTGTCTCATTTTATGTTTCATTATGAAAGATTTTGGTATCAAATTATTTTTTAAAACAAAATCATTTATATATCTAGAAAACTTGTTTTCATTATGTATTGTGAGTTTATTCTAAAAATATATTATTCAAATTATAGGGACTAAATTTAAAAAAATGGATTCCGTATTATAAATTTTTTGGTATAATTTTTGTAAGGGGGTATATTTTATTTATTATCAATATAAATAGAAAACATCTTAACTATATTTTACCATGATAAATGTATTAATATTTAATTAGATTTACACTAATTATATTTGGATTCAAAAGTCACATTAATTTATTTCAATGGATGATTTTTTTAATCCATAATCATCTAAACATTTATAATTTTACCTCATGTTTCAATTTATCATTGAATGTGATATTTATGTTATTTTAAGTATGTAATATATACAAACTATCATATTCATTAATTTAATATCTCGTATATATTTTGAAATGGATATAATGATTTTATTTTCAATAATAAAAATATTTTGGAAATGTGAATGAATTATTTTTCTTTTTTGTTTTACTTTTTAAGCATTATGGATTATATATTTTCTTTAAATACTTATGAAACATAGATAGTGTTCTTTTTCCAGCAATAGATAAACAAAAAAATTGACTTTAAAAACATTAAATATAACATAATTTGTATGAATTATTTTGTTACCCAAATTTTATATATAGATTAAGTATATTAGAAATGTTTATATATTTATATTAAAATATCATTACTATATTCATGTGTTTAAATTCAAATAAAATGAATCGTGTCGAAGTTGATATTAATGAAATATTATGAAAACATATTATATTAATAAAATTAAAACTAATAAAAAAATTTAATGTGGGAAATTAGTTTGGTAAGTGATCTAAAATAAAATATAATTATCATTTTTTAATTATTTCTTATAATAATTATTAATTTATAACCCCAATTATTGAAATATTAGTTACCATGATTAAGGTAAAAAATGTTTTATGAAGAGGTTAATCCATAGTTAATATTTAAAATGATATATAAAATAATATAAATATTATATTTTTATAATACCAATTCCATATCCTTATTTTCCTAAATTCATGTAATTTTGTAAATATATTAACTTTTTAAAACACATATTTTATTATAATATTTTAGGTGCTTTCAAACATTTACCACTTACATTTATAAAAGGACACCCACTCTTCAATTTTTTCCAAACATAAAGATCCATATTTTAAAGCCAAAATAATCATAATAATTGAAGAAAAACCATAAAAATGTACTATTGGTAATATTATGGTCATAATAACAACCATAGAGGTCTTAAGGTATAAAGAAATGTAGGCTGTCTGATGAAGACATATATATTTTCACCCAATTTTGTTTATTTTATTTCTTCTTATACCCATCCTTGTTTTATAATGACATAAATTTATCCAAAGTATATATTTTTTATTATATTTTTTTTCATAACCATTAACCATCTCCCATTACATCAAACGGTTAAAAAAACCATTATTTAATTATACGTCATACTACCGCCACACGTACTAATATAACTTGGTTTCCATCTACGAGTCTCAAAGTTATTTATAATTATGCGTTTAATTTAAAGAATTTTTAATCATTATATAATTGTAATTATATAATGATAATATTTCACTAGTTTTCTTACCTTTAAAACCATAAAAAAGGATAGTTTCATTTGTCTGTACTTGTAGATTATGACTTCTACGATGTGATGTCATTAATTTTTATTCACCACAT
The DNA here is from genome assembly GCA_963277665.1 of Viscum album. NCBI lineage: Eukaryota > Viridiplantae > Streptophyta > Magnoliopsida > Santalales > Viscaceae > Viscum > Viscum album. The sequence goes on along the minus strand of OY728129.1, from coordinate 604,414,312 downwards.
AAAATGGATTACATATATAGGTGTATTTAATAATAATATAATATACTTAGGATATAATAATACTACTACTGTGATAAAATATATCATGACATCCTTAATTCATGTTTATTGGAAAATGGAATCATAACTCATTCATACGTACAACCATCCATCTAAATTTTACTATTGTAATTTATTTTTCATAACCATTATTCATTGTTGTTTAAAAAAATAATTAATATAGAAAAATAATAATTCTTTCATGATGATTATTATTATATATGTGATAGAATAATGACCAATTTTATGAAGTCCATCCCTCCAAAGCTGTTTTATGACTATCAAAAGAATGTCTTAATTTTTTTTTTACATAAGCATAACTAAAGATGTAAATAAATAAAATAGATTCATAAATCATATAAAAGGATTAATTATAATATAATTAACATAATAAATTTTCTTAAAAAATTAAAAAATAAATTCATATTTATTATTTATAAATATAAGTAACATAAGTGACATGTTCGACTCAATGTAAGGGACACATTACCTTAAAACATGGTTTCAAATGTTTTAATGATTTATTTTATAACTAATTTCACTATGTGTCCAAATTGATAGAATAATTTTATGTAACAATTTATATTACAAAAAATTAATTAATATTTTATATTATATCTCTTTTAATTTCCATTTAATGAATTTCAAATGGAATTGTTTTATGTATTTGAAAAAAACATCTTTACTTTATTTAAAAAATGGAAAAGGGAATGTTATATTTTCAAGTATACACATTATATGGATTCTAAAAGCACAAAATATTGATATTTTGGGATATTTTTAATATTCTAGTTTTATTAATTGAAAACCCATCCTTCCCTATATTCCAAGAAATTGAGTTTTGATGATTGGGTTTTAAAGAAAAGGGATATCTCAATATCCAAAAATGATTTCCTTATTAGTTCAAAAATATATTTTTATGAGTTTTATGATTTAAATGAAATATTTTTTTTTGTTTGGTGAATTTTATGTTCCATAATTTTTTTATAATTATGTTTTATCATGATATATCACTCAGATTCTTTGGGTGATTATTATATTTCCCATATAATTATGTTGGAAGGTGAATGTGTGGTTATTCTATTAATAAATGTTCTAATAATGATTAAATTATAATTATTTTCCATAGAAATTATTATATTTTTCAATTCCTTCTTATTAAAATTCATGGAAATAGTTTCATTTCAAAATTCAATCTAATGATCATTTATTTTATAGAATTTTTATAGTCTTTTAGGGTAAAAATGGTTTATTTTTCAGAAAAGGCATTTGTAAGGGTCTGTAGTTTTCTATTAAATCATTACAATTACTTTTTTTTCATTATTTTTTTCTAATAAAGTGTTTTAGAAATAATTTGGTAGTAAAATTTATTTCTTGTTCAATGTAAATGATTATATTTCATCAATGATTGTTAAGTTAAATTGAAACACACTTTTATGATCTCATATTTTTAAAATGGACTTATCAGTTTATTAATTGATATTACACTAACATGTAGATATTTTTTATAGATATTGAATTTTTAAATATTTTTCATATGTCTTAAAGGTGACTAGAAACAATGATGAAGTGAGGATAAAAATAATGATGATTTTTCAAAAAAACATTTCAATTTTAATGTTTTTTTATTATGGAATGAATAGATACAAATAGAAAGTTAACAATAAGTAAATATTGACATATTTACGTAATAGTTATAAAATATTTATCAAAAACCCCATACCAGAATAGATCCTTGATAATGTAATAAAATGATATATTATTTAAAAATTAAATTAAGTATTGAATGAGGATTGGTTTGTTATGGATGGTATTAGATAATATTTTAAATAGCATAGAGGTTATGGTGTAATAATGTGAGGTTATGGTATGAATTATCAATACTATCATCTGTTAATAAGTTTTTTGATAATCATAAGTTCAAATGAATGGAATAAACTTTTATAGTTTTAAGGGATGGAACATTAAAATGGATATGTGTTTCTTAAGAGTTGTTGTGGTAATACAACCCTTTTATTTAGAATTTTTTTTATAAATAACTAATTTGTCGAATTTCTTTTATATTTTACAGATTTTTTTAATGATATTATACACTATTATTGTTAAAATGATAATTCTTATAGATATAATAATGGATAATTCATAAAAATAGTAATTACATCTTTGTATCTATCGATTTATTATATATATTTTGATGCACTGGAATGTAATATAGTGAATATATGATTTATGTTAATTTTTAATGTTTCCATATTTTTTGATCCTTATAAGAATAAAGAAAATGAAATTAATTTTTTACCAGATATAGTTTAACATGCGGTATAATAGTTGAATTTTTATTTAGAAGTATATATTATTTTATTTTATATTAATGATAATTCTGGTTATTAATATAAAAGATTTGTATACTATAGATATTGTATGATTATAGAATATATATTTTTTATATGTGAATTTTGTACAAACTTATATTGTTTTGAAATAAATATCATGTTTATATTGGAAGACTATTTGATCAAGTCTTTACAGTTATAGGGCATTGAATTGGGTTCAGAATATTTTGAAAAATATTAATTACATTTATTAATTAAATGATTTATTTTTAACATTTTTTGTTTTTATTGAGATCTTGGAAATTTGTGTCTCGAACCTTTTTCAAATTGGATTTTACCCTTAAACGATTCTTACCAATTTTTTTAGTGAATGTGTAAATATTTAAGTAATAAATTTTTCTTATATTCTGGATCTTGTGATTTTTTAAATGTAAATTTTTTTCATCATTCCAAACTAATAATATAAAATAATCATTTAATGGAATAAAATATGGGATATAAGTATAAATTTATCATTGATTAACTAAAAGATTAATTTGATTTTATGAAATTGAATTAAAATTTGTTTGTATGTTTTATTTTGTTCTCTATATTGATAGTAAAAACATCCCTCAACTCAAGGAAAATGATATGAAAAAAAATAACCTTATACCATCATTTTTGATGAATTTATGGTCTTATTTATCCCCAAATTATTTATCTTTTTTATGTTCATGACTATCTTCTCTATCAATATAAATTTGTCCCGTACATTTTTGGTTCTCCTCTATATATATATTTTTACCTCCCACTAATGTTGTATTATTTTTAGAACCTAGTAATGTGTCATTCCAAATTACCTTCATACTATCTTTTTCACTTTTCAAAAGAGATATTTGAAAAAACACACATTGTCAGATTTCAGTAAAGGGATATTCCAAAATTATAATGTCAAATTATTTATTATGAGAAAAATCTCAAGGACATTGTTTAATAAATGGAGGATAATTTACTATATAAGTATTTTAAAATGAATAATATGATTCATTCCATACATGACATGTAATAAAATTCCTATTCATCTACAAATATTATTATATAAATATTATAGTTATTATCCAACTACTAAATTAGAGGGTATAAATAAAGAAAATTACATGACATAATATTTGTACAATGGTCCAAGTAAGTACAAATTTATAGATCCAGTCGTAGGAAATATGTATCAAAATTTTAAAAAAATTATTTTATGGTTGAAAATTTAAATTTTTCTTGAAAAAATACATATTTATTTATTTTGTAATAATATGTAATGTTTATAATATTTCACTGGGGAGATTATTTCTAAAAAAATGAACATAATTTTTAAAATAAGCTTGTAATTTTTTTCATAATGATTATTGAATAAATTTTTTAACCGTTTTTATTTTCAAATAAATTCCAAAAAATAATAATATTTATTAATAGCCTACTTTTCATTTTCATGAATTTATAAAGATAAATTTTATTTGGAAATTATTTTAAAGAAAAATGTGGTATTTTATTTTATGAATAATTCAACTGAGGCCTTTGGAATTAAAATAATAATTTATTTTTTCTATTAAAACATTTTTAGTATATAAAAATATATTTTTCTGGAAAACCCTTTTTCCTCATATTTTAATCATTTACATTAAAAGTAAATTTTATAACATATCATGATTGGATATGGTAAAATAGACTCTATCTTTTAAATAATGAGTGTTTTTTTAAATATGTAGCTTTTTATTTCATGAATATGAATACAAACATAGTATATATTTATTTTCAAAGTAAATGTAAAATGGATTAATTAGATTTAAAATACTGTGTTTAGGATTCAAAATCATTCGAAAAACATTATTTACTTAATTATATTGGATTCTTTCTTCTACAATCATTAAAATTTTGAAAATATATAATTTTATTCTATTAAACATTAATTATAATATTTTTATTATTATTAGAAAATAATTAGTACAAAATTTGACTTTTATTACTTTGATATCTCTAATTCATAGTGATAGGGATAAAAAGTAATTTTTTTTATCTAAATTTTTATTTTAAATATGAATTATGTTTAGGTTTTTTAGTTATAAATTGTATTTGTTGAATAATTATCATAAAAACATACAAAATAACTATAATGTGCTTCTTGAAGAAGTAGAACAATCAAGAAAATGAAATTTAAAACATTAAATATAATATAATTTGGAATAATTGATGAGTTCCACATACTTTTCTCATAAATATAACATATCATTATGGTGTAAAAATAATATATTTAAAATCAATTTCAATCTTCATGACTTCGAATTCATAATAAAATAAAATTTTCAAAATGAAATTAATGTTATTTTTTGAAAAAAAATATCTATAAACTATACAGAAATCATAAAAATATAATATGAGGAAAATTCATTAGTGAATAATACAAAAGAAATATAATACATTGATCATTTAATAGCCTATTTTTACCTTATAAGTAAATCTGTTACCCATTAAGAATGAAAATGTAGTCATCAGAGTTAAAGATAAAAATGGTAACATAAAGGATTAATCCAAAAGAAAGGTTTGTAAATAATATATAATGACATATAAAGTTAATTGGATAATTTTTTTAAGACCATATAAACCAAATAATATAATACATTTAATTTTTTAACCACTTTAAATTAGTTAGATACATATTATATTATAATATTTCATGTATTCGCAAATGTGACCCACCCCCACCTATAAAACATCACCCCATATTATCGTTACACCACACATAATGTTTCATCTATATTTTCAATTACCATTGAATTTTGATTTATAACATCCCAAAACCCAAACTATAGGTATTATTTTTTGAAAATTCCAACATTATAGGGATTACGATATAAAATAAATGATGATGTTCAAAGAATATGTATTTATTTTAACCATATGTTTTATATTTGTCTTCTTTAAGTGCCTTAAACAATTAAAACCATTATGATATAATATAATCTATAACTCTAATATATTTATAATTAGTATATTTTTTATAACCATTATCTATCTATTAATTGATTAATTTTAAATGAATATATCATTTCTATGTACACCATACTACCTCCTTGAGAACTGATGTAATTCAGTTTCCATCACCCCCTCTCAAGGATAGTTATAATGAAGGATTTATTTTATACGTATGATATTAATGAAATTAATATTTTTATTTAAAGATATAATATTATCTATTTTATAACATTTAAATTCTATGTTCCCATAGACGTGTTTCACCACCAGTAGGGGTGAGGCTGAATTAGTGGTTATCTATTGTTAATATAACTTTATATTGAAATTAACCCCTACTAATACATTATGATTTGATAAAATCATAATATAAATAAACTTTTATGAAATCCATTAATGTCAAATATCACATGGACAAATTTTTTTTACATGTTTTAGATCTAATGTTGAATCCTATTCCTTGATGTAGCTTATTATTCCCCCTCCCCCATGCATTGATTATGTTCTCCATATCCCCAAGTAAAATAATATTAATTCCATTCATGTGTAACCCCACCAAAAAAATAATGAATCACACCAAAAAAAAAATCACGTTGTGTAAAAACATTTTCTTACAAAATAATAGTGGATATCTTGTATAATCAAATTTATTCAACAGAAAATAATATAGATCTTCTTCTTTGACCCTCTAGAATATGAAAATAATTATTTTTCATAGATTATATTTTCAAAACAAATTATCAAAAACAATATTCAACCTCATAATGTACATAGATACATTTAATATTTATTGATGAATGTCAAAACCCTATCTTTCAACTCACTCCATATTTTTATGTCTATTATCCCCACTATATTGGTTATATGTAAAAAATTTTATCACTCTCAATGATATAACAAGAATCAACATGATCTTACCTTTATGTTTTCCATGTAAGATACACATCCCAATATCCCCACTGTAGATCATCATTTTTTACATATATATTGTTCCCTAAAACCACAATTTTATTTTATTTGTGCCCCATAATCTCTATAACATCTCAAAAAAAACTATAGCTACATCATGGGTCAAAAATATTTTGTTTCATACTAAAATAACCATTAAATTATACTTTTAACTACTATAAAATAACTCAAAAAATAAATAAATCAAGTATTGGACAATGAAATAGAAATTATTGTTGAATCAAAGACCATTAAAACATATTTAGAATTCATTATCTTTAGAATATCTGAATTCAAAAAATATTTTGAAAACCCAGTCCATACATAGAATGAAATATGAATCAGTTATGAGATGAATAATTAGTTAAAAAGAAAATAGATATTAGATTATCTAGAAAATTCAACTATATATAATAATAACCTGTATGAAACTTTGTTTGGAAATGTGTCCAAATAGCTATATTATTCACATAAATCAGCTACATAACTCAAATTGCTAATTGAATTAAATGATAAGTCACATTAACCATTTGGGTTATATGGATATTTTATCCTTGTGAATGAATTGGATATATGATTAACCTATATAGTGAAAATGATTATAAGATCTTTTGAACCAAATCTTTTATGTAGATTAAACACCTACTTGAATATGTCCACAACAAAGTCAGAAATGTGGATTAAGAAACCTCTCAAAAATAAAAAAAAATAACATTACATGTCCTTTAAAACTTATAAAATTTGTTTTTGTGTGATGAAACTTCCATAGAAGATTGTTTTCATCATTATAACTAGATCAAACACCGTTATAATTTTTGGACCCTCATTATAAGTTTTCCAGAAAGAAAACCACCCATGCTTACTAAGATCCATGGAAACATCAATCTCTTTGAAAAATCTTGCGTTTCTTTAATATACTTATTTTCATTTAGTGAATGAAATTTAAATTTGAAACACTCTTTCTTCAAATATCAAAGAGAAATCACAATTTAATTACCTTTAATTAAATTATTTAGGAATACATCCTTATATATGATGTGAAACTAATCTCACCATATCTGAAGAAAAATTATTTGGTAATTTCCTTTCTCACTTATTTCATCCTCATAGTTGTAATTGGAATTTTATTTTGTGACTTATCATCATTGATTGAGAACCTTTATCATATTTAGATTTCAAAATCCATAAGAAATGTACACTAACAGTCACCATCAACTTTTATCCCCATTTGAAATAAAATCCAATTGACTATAGAGAGTCTCAATGAACTAGAAATTTAATTTCTTTGGGATGGATTGTCATTATGTTTTTCCCATAATCTTATAAAACTATGTTTTATTATATCCATGAAAATACTCTTTTATGTAATTTACTCAAATATATGTTTTATTGGGAATAAAACTACAAGACCCTCATCATAATACCTGTTACAATATATGGATTCTAAAACTTACCTAAACCAAAAACCAATATAAAATTCAATAAAAGGTAATGTGGAATGTACCAAAATACCATCTGAGACCACTTGTAATCCATGCATTGAACCATGCAATTATGCACCACTCATGGTCTCATGATATCTAAGAAAACCTAATCATCGTTGATTGTCAACACTATTGTAATCCTCATGAAATTAGACTACATTATCCCAATCATTCCCACCCGAAATCCAAAGTCTCACCACATTCATTGCATACCACTTTTAACATTTTCATTAATAAAATGATATATGATATAAATATGGTTAGATATTTAATTTTTTATTCAATGTATATATAACCTTGAAGAAATTTTTTATCAAATGATTCATCAATTTTCAAATACTATCAATATTCTAGTATAATAGTTACCCATGTATCCATATCATCTTGGTGTAGTCTTGAATAACAGATACATATTCCTCCAATGTCTTGCTCAAATTCATTGTATTATTATTCTTTTTTGTACCAGCTTACATGGATCCATCTTTTTGAATGACTATCCTATATAAAGATATTTGTCTACCAATTTATTCATTGGACCAATCTGTATCTATAAATATGAACAAGATCAAATATATGATGTTTATATATAGAATCTAATAGTTCAGAGTTCTTTATATATATATATCATTATTCACATAGTTCCCAATGAGTTAGTCACTTTATGATCACTCTAAAATATGGCACATAGAGTCACTACATAAGCTATATCTGGACCCGATATAGTTAGAGAATTAAGGCTCCCAATGAGTTTACTAAATTCATTATATTCAAAAGTTATTCTAACTTCAACTTTGAACAATTATATTCCCAATAAAATGGTAGTTGAAAAATATTTTACACAATATATTAAAAATTATTTTAACAATTAGCTATCATATTTTCATTTAGTTAGAAAAATATACTTAGAATTTTGGAAAATGAGAAATCCCAGAAGGTATGTCAAATCACTAGTTATTTTAACCATAAAATTATTTCTCAACTTATTAAAAATATCATCATAATGAAATTCCTTATCATTAGTTAATATGATTTAATATATATAAACAATTATAAGTATAATTTCATTACATAATTCATTTATATAATGATTACAATGAACCTTAACTTTTTTAAACATCATAACCTTAAAAATCCATCCAATTTAGTGTACCATTCTATAATGGCCCATTTCATCGTAAAAAATTAATCCCACACTATAAAAACCTTGATTTTATAGTTTTACAAGAAAAATCGACTAGGTTTTCGAATATATACATTATCTACCAGATCTTTATTTACAAATTAGGTTTTCAAATACATTTGCAAAAAGTTTTAATGTTTGTGAACCGAAACTATATATAACATTTTGATAGTATCATGTCTTGAAAATGGTGAAAACATTAATTAAAATTCATTTCCATCAATTATATAATATCATTTGAACACATAAATAAATTTTATTATTAACACCAAACCTTTATCATTTGTATTATTTATAAAAACCCACTCAGTTCCAATTACATATTTTTTTTAGGTATTTCTTGAAGATCCCATGTGGAATACATTTCAATATGATCCAGTTCCTTTTACATAGACTGTAACCTCTCATAATTCAAATATACTTATACCACTATATGTAGTTTAATAGAGGTAATATTTTTTTGGGATCATACATTCTCAATAATCATCTAATTTTAACTATATCATTTTGGTTATCAAAAATAATTTTAGATTAATCATTGTTGATCAATTTTATCGATAGTTTTTTATTTTATAGAAGCTTAACCATCATTTCTTGTTAGTTTAAAATAAATATAAGATTTATTTAGATCCTTCTTAGTAACATCATAATTCATGGATTCTAAAATTTTCATTCAACCTTTAACTAAATCTTTTGAAACAAAATAAATTAGTATACCTACAAAGTTCTTGTTTTAAAAAATAATAACATCCCTACAATGATCTATCATTTTTACCATTTGAACCATAATATTAAGCCACATACATTTGATAGGTTTCCCAAAAAAATTACTTCTTATAATATCAGTTCAATTTTTTCTAGTTTTTTGTAGTTTCTTTTTATAATGTTAGGAATTCCAAAAACACTGAAATTTTTCATAGTTGGATCCCCCTTATACAGAATTTCATATGTGATTTTTTAAATTTATTGTCTAAATAGACACCATTTATGTATTTTAATGATACTACATATATACACTATCTAGTAGTACTTTAATAAGTTGTGTTCATACTATATAGTTGCAAACATATGAACTATGATTCTCTTATTCCATTTAGCTACTGAATTTTTTATGGAGTATATGGTGTGATGTACTAATTATTGATTCCATATTTGGAAATATAGATTTCATGATCATAAAATTTGATCTTATTACCACTATATAATATTATTTTCTTCATTCAGATAACCAAATCCATCACAATATTGCAACAAACATTCATGAACATTTGGATTACATCAAAATTTTGTTCGATAAACAAGAAATTTTATATTTGGGTTAAAAATGAATGGATATAATGATATATATATATATATATATAATGTATTATTTTCACTCATTAAACTATATAATTCATTATGAATTATTCCACATGGTAAATATGATAAAATTTCCACTCATTAATGAGAATCACATTCTTCATTCCCTTTTCGATAGGTTTCACAGATTTCATATCCAACACACTATAGCATATGAAAAACAACAAAACCCAATTATTTTAAATTTTAATTATTATAATTTAGAAAACATGGTCAATAAAACTATTCTACATGTTGAATTTATCATTAGCATTCATGTAATATGAATACTTTGGACCAATAATTTGTAATATAATGATGTTATTTCTTCATCCTTGGGCAATGATCTTTATATCCCTTATGATTATAAATATAAATTGATCTACATAACATATCACCTAATTTCTATCATCAAAATCTTGACTAAAACTATGAGTATTGTGTTTTATCCATTGAACAAATAATAATTCGTTACACAATAGATTGTGTTCATTAATCATCAGTAATCCAAGTCATTTAATTATAATATAACAATTATTAGAAAAATATAAATCTCCCCTTAATGAGTCATAATGTTTCCTTGGATTTTTTGGTTTCACTAGTAATGTGTGAAGAAAATATGTTATCAAGTATCCATGACATGGTTCTTCTATAAGTCGTTAAGGGTTGTCTAGTAAAATACAATTTTTTCATCATTCATATTTTTAATTCTCATCCACTTCTTGATGTGGGGTATATTTCTTAGAAGGGTTGGATTTAATATTCTAATACCAATGATTTTTTGATCAAAAATACAATATATGTTTCCTAATTATTCAAAATTGTTCTGTTTAGGAATATAAGATGAATTTATATTAATTTATTTTTTTAATTGAAAATTTATTAATCTTTTAATAGAATAGATACCTCTTGATTTGTTTCTCATAATTTGTAGAAATATGTTACACTAGATTTAATAAGATATTTTCACAAGAACATCAAAATTCCTATAGTATAATATAAATCATGACCATTTAGATTAGTAATATCTCTAAACTAATGATTGTGAAATTTTTCTTTCCATATTCTATTATCATGTCTTTTCTACAGAGAAATATCATCTTGATGAGTCTCTTACCTTTATATACTATGAATATGACTTCTCACTAATTAAAATGGACTAAAATCATCATGAATTGATAGTATAACCTATATTTTTTGAGATAATATATTTATATTTAGACTTATAGGGAGATGAGTTTAACAAATACTTGAACCCCTATTTTAGTCATTATATTATTTTTCAACCATGGAATAAGTAACCTTGTTTAAATATTATATATTAAATTCCATGATATTTTTTACTTTAAGAAATTTGGATTTGATTTTTTATTTTTTTTATTCTCTAAGAGAATGTTTTTCTCTAGGTTATATTACCATAATCTCTATTTCAACCACTTTCAGTTTTTTTTGTTCTGATTTAAACAATGTTATTAGCATCATTATTTTCACATTCATCATATACATCATCTTCCTTTTCCTTTTATTTCAATTATATAATACCTTCCTTCATGATATTTGTGATTTTATAATAAATGTATTATAATTAAATATTCAGCATATTCTCTGGAAATATTCATTCAATTTCTTCTTTTTTGGCCAGTTGTTTTGACCAATTTATCTACTTAATCCCTGAAATTAATTTCAAAATATAATTAAATTCATAATTTTGGATTTAAATTCATATTATTTTCTCACATAGATTATTAGTTTCTAATGAACAAATTCTACTTTCTTCCAACATATTTGGTTGAGTCATTTTAGATTTTACTCAATTAGTAATTCTAAGGTATTTCATTATTTGTTTGAGGTTCAAACGTTTTATTCTTTGGAACGAATATGTTAAATTTTCCAATATAATTTTAATTGTAAAAAAATTGGTGGTAGTTTACCTTTAACATTGATCATTACATTCTTGAATATCTTTGACATTAGGGAAATTAATATATTAATGTATTTATCTTTATCTGGATCATCAAATAGAGTCTATTAATGAATTTCATCATATTTGATACTAATAATTATCATAGCCTCAAAATACATATTAACATGGACCATATTCTTTAGAGTTAGTGTATTTATCATTTCATAATAAATAAAAATTTTATGTAATTCATAGGGGATGATTTTACATATCTTCTAAAGATAAAACATTTTGATCAAACTTTTTCAAAAAATTTGATATCAAATTTTTTTAAAATAGTTGAGTCATCAAAATTTTATCCAAAACCTTGAATATTAAAATTAGTTTCATTGAATCTTGTAGATTAGTCACAAATTATTTCATCTTTAGTAATCTTTATATCATTATATTTGATTCCCTGAATTTTTTAATTTGGCCCCCTTGACATTCATGTTTCGTTAACAACTTATTTTCATGTTTTCTAAAATATCCATTTATTTATTAAGCTAAAAAAATTTTCATATTTTTTTTGAAATAAACATAAAAATAAAATATCTATTCTTTGTCATTAACATTCTTATTTTCATTTTTTAGAAATATCATATGAGTATATTTACTAATTGAATCATATAGTTACTATATCTCTCACTTCAAGTCAATGCAATAAGTTATGGGAACCCATACTATTCTTTCATAAATGATAGTTATTATCATAAAATGTTAATAAACCCCTAATAATAAATGAATTTGGATTATAAATCCTTGTGTATTAGTTAATATTGATCAAGAACTCTACCTATAATACCTGTAGTAGTGAACAGAGAGGTATTGCACAATTGGGAGGCAGTTGAATATGTGGTTCTCTATTGTTTATTTTTCATCCTTTTCAAATTAACCTTTTTGATCTATAATAACTGAACCCAATATTGATGTGACTCAATCTTTACTGAGTAAACTAAGTATAAATTTAATAAGAAGATGATATTTTTACAAGGTTCAGATACAATGTGGAATCCTACTCATTTTTAAGGATACTTAAACCAATGACCATGTACTATTTTCACTATATCCACATGTGAATTCCGATTATAATAATATATAGGGTATCCCACAACACATAATGAGAGTCACAAAAAAAATTTATTCACACTGTAGAAAAATTATTTCTATGAAACTAAAAATTTTTACAACAAATTTATATTTCTTTGGAAACAATAAATATAGATATTTATCCTAAATCCTCCAAAATATATATGGATTTTTTTTAACATTGAATACTTTAATGAACTACAGAAATATTCTCAAATTATGATTCATTATTTTAAAGTAATGAGATTCAATAGATGATTAATTTTGAAGAGAAAAACCTTCTTCAAACTCAATCCAATATTTTCAACCTCTATCATAACCACTATACCAATTTTGTGTCGATATTTTTCTCACTATCAATGCTCCAAAATATTTCAAAAGACATTTCCTCTTTACTTTCCATGTAGGAAACACACCTCACAATTTAAACTCTATCTCATCTATTTTTCCTATTGGGATCACACTCTATGATGTTTGTTTTTTAATTAATTTCAAATAATTATTTAGATAGTTGAAAATAAAAATGTCATCATCATAGTTCAAAAGACACTTTATTTTATATTAATATCACTATTAAAATATTATAATAATCAATATAATATTCCCTAAAACATGGATAATATAATGTTTTCAAAAAAGAATACTATAATTATATAATAATTTAACACTATTTAAGAATTGTAATAATTAATTTTCATATGATTATTGGAATTCTGAAAATCTAAATAAAACGAATCCTGAAATAGTGAGAAAAATGAATTAGAAAAATGAAGAATAAAAAATTATATACACATCGGTACTATGACTCTCAATAAAATTGTACTATATTGTATATTTTCAAATATGAATTTATTATGATATATTTCATTCCACAACATGAATTATCTCTTATGATGTTTATAGAAATAGAATACATGACTGGAAAGACTACATGTATTTAAAATTAGGTTATGTTGACCATTTGGTAACATAATTAATATCACCACAAGGATGAATTACCTCAGTGATTTTCTTGCATACAGAATAAAAATTTGATCCTCTACACCAAATCTGCAATATAGAGAAAACCTCATCATGAGTATACCCTTTAGAAAAATTTCTATGGGAATCAAAAAATACACAAAAGTCTACAAGAACCACATCAACCATCCCTCATCCCTTATCAAAAAAAGATTCATTCATCTTTAACTTTTATAACATGAGAGTAATCACCATTCAAATTAGATCAATTGCTATTGACCTTATGTGATCCATATCCTAGGGTGTCATCATATGCAAAAAAAATGCATACTAAAAACCATGGATTCCTAAATCTCTCAAAAAAGTGGTGGGGTTCTTCAACATCCATTGAAAAATGATAATTTCATTCACGGATACATGTGGATAATAATATCCATAGGGTGATGCAATTCATTTTTCCTTACTACATCACATGGATTAAATATAATAGTATGTTTAATGAGATTATGTTTTTTATGATATAAACATATTTATTTAATAATAAATAATAATTTTCTTTTTTCTATCATGTTTTTTGAAAATTTGAAATTTTATTCTTGCATCCGTACAACTAACCATCACCATGATTGTAAAATTAATTTATTTTTCAAATCCATTCACTATGGTTTGTTTTATAACTATAATTAATGTATAAAATTTATAATTGTTTAATAATTATTTTTCTTTATATGATGAAATAATTTCTTATTTGACCACATTCATCTTACCAAAAGTCTATTTAGATTCTGAACTGAACCTCTTAAAAAGTACTTTTTTAAACAAAATTGATCAAATAACCAAGAAAAACCTGTTCATAAATGAAATAAATTGAATAGAGACAATGTAATGAAAATAATATGGTTTTATTAAATATAAATATAAAATATAAAATTATTATTAAAAAATATAAAAAACATATAGGACCTGTTAGGATTGATGTAAGGGGTTATTTAACTAAAAGAGGCTTTTTATACGTTTTAGTGATTTTTTCCGAATCCATTTCCTCCATGTCTATGTTATTAAAAAAATTTATGGATGTATTTATATTGATATAAATGAATTATAAAGGGTGATGTATTTAAATTTCTCACATTCATTCAATTAATTTCAAAATATTTCTTTTTACATAATATATATGGAATTTTATAGCTCTCTTCACAATAAGGTAAAAATAATGTTTCATTTTAATGTATACAATATTGAAAACCATTCATGCCCCAGAAATAATTATTTTATATTTAGAATCATTTATAGGCATTAATGTTTTATATTATGTGAAACCATCCTTCCCTTTGTTATTAGATTTATAGTTTTGAAAATATTATTTAATAGAAATATATATTTTTATATCTGAAAAATGTTTTGATTATGGTTTCAAAATTTTATAATTATAAGTTTGATGATTGAACTGCATGATTTTTATTATTATTATTTTGGTCTTGTTACCTTTTAATGTTTTCTGATGGCAGTGTTAGTAATTAAACATCTACGGGGTTTAAAAAATGATCTATGAAGATGATGTCTGAAAGCACCATTATGACATTTTAGTGTGACCTGATTAGTTTTCTTAGAGATAAAATGACTTAAGTTGGTAAAATAATAATAATTTATTTGGAAGGATTTATTATGTCCTTTAGGGTAAAAGGGTATATTTTTCTGAAAAACATTCAATGGCTACCATGCCTTCTAAGAAACCCTCAGGATTAAGGTTTCACCAATGTGTTTTATTATAATATAATTTATTAAAAAATTGGGTAGAAAAGATGATTTTTTATGTATGTAAATGATTATATGAGATCAATGTTTATTATATTAATGGTAAATTTTCATTAATAATCTCACAGATTTAAAATTATCTAACATGTTCATTTATATTTTTAAATTCCTCTACTAAATTTATTTTCATCATCCCTTTTTTTCGAAAAAAATTTATGGTTTAAGGATGAGTCTAAAAAATGATGAATTAAAGTGGAAAATCATAAATATTCCTCATGAAAAGAAAAATCTTATCATAATAATTTTTTTTATTATTGGTGAATTGTTTTAATAGTGGAAAATAATTATATTAAATGAATATTAAATGAATAAAAATTATAGAATAAAATGAAATGGGTTTTCAAATATGGATTTTATAATCGCTCTCATTGTGAATTCATGCAAAAATAATTTTGTTAAAAAAGATATTGTTACATAAATACCATAAAACTTTGGTAAAAATTAATTAATAAGCCCCATGAATTAATTACATTAGGTGAATCATTAAATATAATTACCATCATTATATTCAGGAAAAAAAATTTAAATAGGGTTTTATATACACCTCATAAATTGTTATTGGTGGATAATAAAATTGATATCCCAAAGATGAAAAATTTAGACAATTAACCATTACATAATGTTTTAATTACTTAAAAGAGTTATATTAACTCATTTATGATATGTTTAAATTAATTATATTTTGATACCAGAATATTTAAAATACATATTATATAATATATGATCAAAATATAACATTTTATGATCCATTTAAAAACAATATATTTTTAATACAATATTTTTTTGTGTTAATATTTTAATTTTTCATTAATGATTCTATTC
Organism: Viscum album; assembly: GCA_963277665.1. Classification (NCBI taxonomy): domain Eukaryota; kingdom Viridiplantae; phylum Streptophyta; class Magnoliopsida; order Santalales; family Viscaceae; genus Viscum; species Viscum album. The sequence goes on along the minus strand of OY728129.1, from coordinate 604,397,362 downwards.
AAATGTTTTTTATCACTATAATTTTTAATGGTTCTATCATCTCTATTATATTAATAAAATTATATGTTTAATATTGAATGATTTTATAAATTTTTATAACAATTCCTATTAAACGGTGATAAAAATTTAGTTACCTCAACTTGTAGAGATGTTAGTTTCTATGTTTTCACATGTGATATTTCTACATTTCGATATATATATAAAAAATAAAAATAAATGAATATTAACATTTAAATATTAATTAATAAATCATATGTACCATATATATTCATTAAATAAATATTGTTATTAGATTCACTGAAAAATTAAATTGAATTACAGGGCTTAATGGAGATGGTAATGCATACATAAACCGGGGGGATGTCATCATTATTTATTGGGGTTGTGGCTAAAGAAGTATATTATATTAAAAGTTTTTAAAATAAATATTATGTAATATTTGAAATACATATTTATTGTTTTCATCATTATTACTATCTATTTGAGGTGGTGCTAGATAAGAATGAAATCGGTATCTAAGGTGGTAGCCCACCGTACAAACGCGTGGTAGTTTTGTTTCTAATTTAACAGTGAAGGAGATGGATAAAAAATATTATATATAGAAAATAAAAACAAAATATATTTTAGATACTATTGTATGTATATTTTAATTTCTAATACACATTTAAAATTTGTAAAAAAAGAAGTAAAATGAATGTTTAGGGTTAAGATGATTACCTCATCATTGAAAGAGCTCCTTTAGATATCCAATTATTTGTTATAGGGTTTGTATTTGTGAAATACAAGAACATAAATCACATGGATATGTACATTTATAAGATTTTATTTTATATACGCATTGAGAGAAATTTCTCAAGGTGTTGTGCATGGATAAGAAGAGGTTGTGCATTTTTTTAGTGAATGAAATGACACAATTGGAAATAATTAAAATATTTAAATATAATACATTTAATGTAACATCCCAAGTAAATTAAAAATAATACATATTTCATTTATTAATATTTGTGAATTAGATATTAATTTTACTTTAAAGGGGTTCCTATGTATGATAGTGTACCCGATACACAACAACGGGTTTCTTTGGAATCTTGCGTTGCACACTAATAATATTATATTATTATTTTAAATGGTAGTTAACTCCTAGAAGTTGTAGTGGAAGGAATGAACAAAACTAACAATAATATGATTATACTTATTTGTTATATGTATTTACTTTTATCCAATAAAAGTTAGAGGCATAAAATGTGAATGAATCTAATTTTAAGCATAATTTACATTAAAAGGACGATTTACCGCCTTTTAATGGAGAACCCTTATTAGATCATGTTTTGGTCAAATTTATATGTTCTATTTGACCAAATAAAATCCTTCTTTAGATTTGGGAAATCAAATTTTACTTTGGGTGATTTTTTGGTATTTTTTCTCATAAAGTTCACTTTTTAATTGATAGTGAAAAATATTGTATTTTCATTCAAAAGTGACTTTTAATATAATTTATTTATATGGTTAGATTATATTTTAAGTTGGTTTTAAAGTGAAATTAAAATATATTTTTACCATTTAATCCAGTTTTGGTCATTGGAACTAATTTCACTTTGAAATTTTACATAAACAAGTATAAATCTTTTGATAGTTATTATTTCTTAAAAACACGCTATTTGTTTTGATATTGGGAATTAATTTTAAAATTAATTAATTCCACTTATATGTTTTGAATTTGACAAAATAGACATCATTTTTGAATTTGGAATATCAAATATAGCTTAGGCTGAATTTTTGGTATTTTTCTGAAAAACTTCAATTTTTGATGAATAGGGAAACCACTTAGTGGTAGTTAAAAAAACTAACTTTTTCATTTAAATTAAATATTACCACTTCTGTGAATTGAATTTCAAAAAACTGACAAACATGGTTGTTATTAAGAAGTAAAATTTGGTTCATTAAGATAAAAATAATTATTGGTGAATAGTAACTTTTGACTTTTATTTACCGTGGTTAAAGTTAAATAGGGTAATTCAAGGTTAAAAGAATATTATAACAATTGCAAATTACCTTAACACTTGTCCAAACCTTATTGGTTGAGTTATTAACAACCATGGCCATATTTGGGTCAATTTTTGGACTCCTTTGATCCACTTGAGAGTGATAATGACAATTTAGATTAATTAACTTAAAGTAAAGGAAAATATGACAAAAGTAAATATCTTTTAGTAAAATAATTTTTATAAGGGGATATATAAATTATTTTTTAGACTATAAACATTCATTGGAAATCTATAATTATTTCCTATATTATAGTATTTTTTTGATAATTTGTAGACATCAAATAAAGTAAATTATTTATGACATAATAATGATGCAATGTTTACCTCATTAATAAATGATTTAAATAAGAAGATTACAATGATTAAAATATTATACAAAACATGTCCAATTATGATTAGATGATTTTATTTCGACCATGACTCATCATATCTTCGACTATAATTATTTTTGGACCATTAGAAACCATATATCATTATAATATAAAATAATATTTTCACTTTCCTAAAGAGCACGTCCTCTCCCTTATAAAATGAGACCAATTATAACCAATTCTTCACACCTATCAAGACATTTGGCTCGTCCAAAATCTACCCAATTAAGCTACCTACATCCCTATCCTCCTAATTGAAGCCTTACCTTAGGCAGAAGGCACTTCAAGAAGTCCTTTGGTTCAAACCAAAGAGAGTTACCCAAATTAAAGGTAACAATTTCTCTTAAATTCTTTTCTTTTATTTTACTTATCCAACCCCTAAACTCTTTTTATTTAATTTTTTTTGTAACAACACCAGTATTATCAATATACTAAGAAGTTTTTATGAGAAGTATTTGAACTACACTTACCCAAACCTCTATCAATGGATGAAGAATATAATGTTTCTGTGGATGGAAAACTAAGGCCCCACGAAACTATGATTGTTCTATTACATCATACCGCATCTCGTGGTGGCCCTTATGATGGAATTGTATTTACATATGATATATATTATGTTTATTATTTTCTTATACTTCTTTAATTCCCATTTATATCATGCCTTTATGGTTTTCGTAGTGGGTAGATACGATAATCTCATTTGAGGAAGTGCGGACTACTGCCCCCTCAAAGTGATTTGATTTGTTAATGCCTTATGTGGGATGTATAAAGGATGGAGTTAATGATATTATATATTATATTACACTGGAATTATAAAATACTTATGTATCATTATGTTTTATTTCCATTAAAATAAGAAATAGAAATGAAAGTAGCATTTATGCGTACGTACGACTTACCATCTCCATGAACGGTGCATTTCATTTCTTACCTCTAAATGTTATGTAATATTATAAAAACAAGTATATAATCGATATATATGATATATATGATATCCAAATCATTAATATCATTCTAGATATAATTAACCTTTGACCACATGGATAACTTGTAAATATAAGGTGTTCATTTTTTACTCAAGTACCAAATATCGACAAAATGGACGTTATTATCTTAAATGATTGCTTAATGTTTATAAAATGGTAATAAGTGATATAAAAGGAATAATGAACTTGAAAAATGTTCTTAAGCAAGTAGAAATTAACTTTAGTTTATTATTCAAGAGATTAAAGAACGATCGAGTCATATCGGGCGCGAGGTAAGGGAGTTCGTCTCAATCTCCTTTCATTGAGGCATTTTTAGTTTTATACACGAATTTATTTTATATGGTGTCTAAACCCCTTTGAATTTTTATTTTATTCAAAGTGAATGTTTTTATATGAATAATTTTACTAAATGAAAAAAAAGAACTGTTTTTTTAACGTAAGCGGTGACAATGACCTTTCTGCCCCCGCAAGTATTATTTGATCTTTGGCATCCTTAACAAGCTGTAATGTTTTTAAAAGGAAAAATAAAAACCATATACTCTTTTTTTGTATTTTGGCGTTGAAATTTTTTTTGAGAATGGATTTATTATTTCAATATCTTGAAATGATATTTTGTTATTGCAATGTGGAAATGTTATCTTTTTTTTATGCTCATGTTATGTGTTATGATCATGTTATGGTTCATGGGCATTATTAACATATATGGGTGGTTCAGTGATAAACCTAGGGCGGGTGAGCCTGAGATAGCTCTCCAATGCATTGGGTAACGTGACAGAGGTAAATGTGAATGTTTCTCCTAAGAGGTTTAGGGAATATACTGTGATGGATATTCCAAAGTAACTCCCTATGAAGGTGTGATATCTACAATGTTAGTATGATATGGATGCCATAAGTTACCTTTATGATTAATGATTTCTACGTGTCTTTCATAAATCTTAAGATTTCATAAGGTAAGTAAAATAGTTCATGTTTTGTATGTATTTATGAACAAATGTTCTCATTCTTTGTTTTATAACCCTTACTGATCTTTTTATGCTCATCCCATGTTTGGAAATGTTTTCATAGGACTTAAAGATGATAAAGATCAATGATGGGATCATGGAAAAGTCATGCTGTCTAAAACATGGAACTAGACTTGACTCTTTTTTTCAGGAGTTTTTATTTTATGAAAAAATGGAAACTATGTAGATATGTCTACCTTGTAATCTTTTGAGATGTAATAGTTATGTCCAAATTCTCTAAAACTCTAAACCTGAAAAGATCCTAAATGTGAATTATTCAGTTAATTCAATATTATGAAAGGTTTAAGACCGAGTCCTTATAGTTGGTATCAGAGGTCAGTTTAGACAAATTTAGGAGTTAGGGTATTGTTAAATTAATATCTATAAAGTAATTTATGATAATATTGAAATGATATAGAATTTACAGATTACCATGTTTCTTAGTATAAGATATGTCTATGTTAAGAATGATTTTTCATAATGGAAACAGAGAAACGTTTCTAGGAAGGCATACAGAAGAGAATGACCTTCCGAATTAGCAACCTGATATGGTCAGAATTAGAATTCAGTACTTTACTGCAGTGATGGCTCAGATGAATTAGGTGATGAATGCTGGTTATGTTTATTGATGATATTTTAGTGTATTCTAAATGTAAAGTGGAGCATGAAAGTCATTTAAGGGTCATCATGAATGCCTTAAAAGAAAAGAAACTTTATGGGAAATTCAGAAATTGTGAGTTTTGGTTACAACAAATTTCTTTTCTTAGTCACATTGTTTCAGAAAATGGTATAACAGTTGATCATGCTAAAATGAAAGATGTTGAAGAATGGCCAAGACCTACAAATATAACCAAGATACGTAGTTTTCATGGTTTTTCAGGTTATTACTGGAGGTTTGTTGAAACGTTTTCATGGTTATCTAGTCCAATGACTATGTTAACTCGAAATGGTTTTAAGTTCATATGGACAAAAGAATGTGATGATTGTTTTCAGGAATTGAAAAGAGGATTGGTGAATGATCCAGTTTTTGCACTGCCTTCCAAAAATGGTAAGTTTGTTATCTACAGTGATGCTTTGTTGAAAGGACATAGTTGTGTCCTAATGAAAAATGATAAGGTAAATTCTTATGCTTCACGTCAGTTTAAACCACATGAGTTAAATTACCCAACACATGATTTGGAATTAGCTGCTTTTTTTTGCTTTAACAATTTGGAGGCATCATTTGTATGGAGTGAAGTGTGAAATATACACTGATCACAAAATTTTAAAGTATATATTCACTCAGAAGGAATTGAATGCGAGACAGAGGATATAGTTGGAATTAACCAAGGATTATGAATGCATGATCCTTTACCATCTGGGAAGAACAAATAAAGTGGCTGATACTTTGAGTCAAAAAATTAATACTTCATTAACCATGTTACTTTTGGAATGAGATCCTTTGGTTTTTGATTTGATGTAATTTGGCATAGAAGTTGTTGTTGCAAGAAATTCTTCTATTTTGTTTCAGGTATCAATGAAATCATCTCGATCAGACGGAATTAAGCAAGCACAGAAGGAAGAAATTGAGTTGCATAAAAAGGATGTATTAGTTCAGAAGGGTATGTTGCCTGAATTTAACATTTATAATGATTGTGTTTTGAGATTTGGAAAAAGATTATTTTTACCTTGTGATTTATAGTAGAAGAATGAGTTGTTATGTGAAGATCACAGTTCTCCATTTTTAGTTCATCCAGGTAGTACTAAGATGTACAAGGATCTTCAGGAGTATTACTAGTGGGATGAAATGAAAAGAGATATTTATAATTTTATTGTAAAGTGTTTGACTTGTCAGCAGGTTAAAGCAGAGCGACAGTTACCTAAAAAAACCCTTCAGCCTTTACCGGTGCCAGAGTGGAAATGGGAAAATATATCCATGGACTTTGTTGTGGGATTACCAAAGACATCTTGAGGTAATAATGCAATCTGGGTTATAGTTGACCGATTGACTAAATCTACTCATTTCCTTCATATTAGAGATACTTTGTCTCTAGATCAACATGCTCGATTGTATGTTAATGAGATAGTCAGGTTGCACGGAGTTCCCCTCTCCGTTGTATATGATTGTGATACCAAGTTCACATATAACTTTTGTAAAGGACTTTAGAAGTCATTGGGTACTGAATTAAATTTTAATACATCTTTTCATCCTCAATCAGATGGGCTGTCAGAATGAACAATTCAGACATTGGAGGATATGTTACATGGTTTCTCAATGGATTACCAGGGAAGTTGGGACCAACATCATTATTTGGTTGAATTTTCTTATAATAACATATTTCATTCCAGTACACATATGGCTCCATTTGAGGCATTTTATGTAAAGTGTTGTCGAACTCCAGGTTTTTGGGATGAAGTAGGTGAATGAAAGCTGATGGGGCCAGAATTGGTAGAATATATGGTAGAGAAATTTCAGTTGATTCAGAATCACATGAGAACAGCTTAGAGAAGATAGAAAAGTTTATTAGATAACTGGAAGAAGGATCTTTCTTTTGAGGTAGGTGATCATGTCATTCTCAAAGTCTCTCCATGGAAAATTGTAATGCGTTTTGGTAAGAAGGGAAAGTTGAGTCTGAGGTTCATTAGACCTTATGAAATTCTGGAGAAAGATGGATCAGTTACGTATAGAGTGGCTTTACATCCAATTTTATCACAGGTACAAAATGTTTATCATGTTTCTATGTTGATAAAGTATATTCCAGATCCATCTCATGTTTTGAGCCCAGAGGTAGTTCAGTTGGAAGAGAATCACTCTTATGAAGAACAACCAGTTCAGATTATTGATCGTAGAGAGCAAGTGTTGTGGAATAAGGTAATTCACAGGTAAATTTTTTGTGGAAAACCCATATGGTTGAAGAGGCAACGTGGGGATCTGAAAATGCTATGAAGGATAAATAACCCCATTTATTTTGATAAGTGAATAAAAATTGCAAGGAAGTAATTCCCAAAAGGGGGGAAGGATGTAACATCCTAGTTAAACGAAGAATAAGACATATTTAATTTATTAATATTTGTGAATTAGATATTAATTTTACTTTAAAGCGGTTGCTATGTTCGATAGCATACCTGATACGCAACAACAGGTTTCTTTGGAATCTTGCGTTGCACACTAATAATATAATATTATTATTTTAAATGGTAGTTAACTACTAACCATTTTAGTGGTGGGAATGAATGAAACTAACTACAATATGGTTATACATGTTTGTTAGATGTTTTTACTTTTATCAAATAAAATTTAGAGGCTTAAAATGTGAATGAATCTAATTTTGAGCATAGTTTACATTAAAAGGATGATTTACCGCCTTTTAATGGAGAAACCTCATTAAATCAAGTTTTGGTCATCTTTATATGTTCTATTTGACCAAATAAAATTGTTATTTAGATTTGGGACATCAAATTTTACTTTGGGTAATTTTTTGGTATTTTTCCGATAAAGTTCACTTTTAAATGAATAGTAAAAAATATTTTATTTTAATTCAAAAGCACCTTTTAATATAATTTATATATATGGTTAGATTATATTTTTAGTTGGTTTTAAAGTGAAATTAAAATATATTTTTACCATTTAATCCAATTTTGGTCATTGGAACTAATTTCACTTTGAAATTTGACATAAACAAGTATCAATCCTTTGATAGTTATTGTTTCTTAAAAACACGCTATTTATTTTGATAACAGGAATTAATTTTAAAATTAATTAATGCCACTTATATGTTTTTAATTTGAAAAAATTGACATCATTTTTGAATTTGGAATGTCAAATATAGCTTAGGCTTAATTTTTGAAATTTTTCTGAAAAACATCAATTTTTGATGAATAGTGAAACCACTTTGTAGTAGTTAAAAAAACTGACTTTTTATTTAAATGAAATTTTACAACTTCTGTGAATTGAATTTAAAAAATCCAACATATATGGTTATTATCAAGAAGTAAAATTTGGTTCATTAAGATGAAAATAATTTTTGGTGAATAGTAACTTTTGACTTTTCTTTACCGCTGTTAAAGTTAAATAGGGTAATTCACGGTTAAAGGAATGTTATAATAATTCAAAATTACCTTAACACTTGTCCAAAAATTATTGGTTGAGTCATTAACGACCATGGTAATCTTTGGGTCTATTTTTTGACCCCTTTGATCCACTTGGGAGTGATAATGACAATTTAGATTAATTAAATTAAAGGAAAATATGACAAAAGAAAATATCTTTTAGTAAATTAATTTTTAGAAGGGGTTATATAAATTATCTATTCGACTATAAATATTTATTGGAAGCTTAAAAGGATTTACTATATGATATTATTTTTTTTATAATTTTTAGACATCGAATAAATTAAATTATTTATGACACAATAATGATGCAATATTTACTTCATTAATAAATGATTTAAATAAATATGATTATAATGATTAAAATATTATCCAAAACATGTCCTATTCTAATTGGATGATTTTATTTCAACCATGACTCATTCTATCTTCGACTATAATGATTTTTGGACCACTAGAAACCGAATATCTTTATATTACTAAATAATATTTTCACACTTTCCTAAAGAGCCCCTCCCCTCCCTTATAAAAGGAGACCACTTCTAACCAACTACTCACACCTATCAATCCATTTGGCTCATCCAAACTCTGCCCAATTAATCTCCTTACATCCCTCTCCTCCTCCTTGAAGCCTTACATTAAGTAGAAGGCACTTCAAGAAGTCCTTTGGTTCAAACCAAAGAAAGTTACCCAAATTAAAGGTAATGGTTTCTCTTAAATTGTTTTCGTTTATTTTACTTCTTCAACCCCTAAAAGAATTTTATTTACTTTATTTTGAAACAAAAACAGTATCCTAAATATACTAGGATTTTTTTATGAGAAGGATTCTATCTACAGTTACACACACCTCCATCTAATGGATGAAGAACATAATTTTTGTGTGGATAGAAAACTAAGGCCTCACGAAACGATGATTGTTCAATTACATCTTACTGCCTCTCATGGTGGACATTATGATGGAAATATATTTATATATAATATATATTATGTTTATGACTTCCTTATGCATCTGTACTTCCCATTTATATCGTTCCTTTATGGTTTCTATAGTGGGTAAATACGATAATCTCATTTGAGGAAGTGGGGACTACCACCCCCTCAAAGTGATTTGATTCATTATTGACTCATGTGGGATGTATAAAGGATGGAGTTAACGATATTATAAATGATTTTATACTGGAATTATAATATACCTATGTATAATTATGTTTTATTTCCATTAAAACAATAAATAGAAATGAAAGTAGCATTCATGCGTACGTACGGCTTACCATCTCCATGAACAGTGAATTTCATTTCTTACCTCTAAATGTTATGTACTATTATAAGAACACGAATATACTCGATATATATGATATATATGATATCCAAATAATTAATATCATTCTGGATATAATGAACCTTTGACCACATTGAAAAGTTGTAATTATAAGGTGTCCATTGTTTACTCAAGTACCGAATATCGACAAAATGGATGTTATTAACTTAAATGATTGAATAATGTTTATAACATGGTAATAAGTGATATAAAAGTAATAATAAACTTGAAAAAGGTTCTTAATCAAGTAGAAATTAACTTCAGTAGATTATTCAGGATATTAAAGAATGATCGAGTCATGTCAGATGCGAGGTAAGGGACTTCATCTCAAACTCCTTTCATTGAGGCATTTTTAGTTTTATACGTGAATTTATTTTATATGATGTATAAACCCCTTTGAATTTTCATTTTATTTAATGGGAATATTTTTATACAAAGCGTTTTACTAAATGACAAAAAGGAATGTTTTTTTTAACGTAAGCGGTGACAACAACCTTTCCGCTGCCGTGAGTATTATTTGATCTTTGGCTTCCTTAACAAGCCGTAATGTTTTTAAAAGGAAAAATAAAAACCATATACTCATTTTATGTATTTTGGTATTGAAAATGATTTTGAGAATGGATTTACTATTTCAATATCTTGAAATGATATTTTTTATTGAAATTTGGAAATGTTATCTTTCTTTTATGCTCATGTTATGTGTTATAATCATGTTATGGTTCTTGGGCATTATTTACGTACATGGGTGGTTCCGTGATAAAGCTAGGGAGGGTGAGCCTGAGATATCTCTCTAATGCATTGGGTAACGTGACAGAGGTAAACGTGAATGTTTCTCCTAAGATATTTAGGGAATATACTGTGATGGGTATTTCAAAGTAACTCCCTATGTAGCTATGATAGCTACAATGTAAGTATGATATGGATGCCACAAGTTACCTTTATGATTAATGATTTCTATGTGTCTTTCATAAATCAAATGATTTCATTAGGTAAGTAAAATAATTCATGTTTTGTATGTATTTATGGACAAATGATTTCTTTTTTGTTTTATAACCCTTACTGAGCTTTTTATGCTTATCCCAAGTTTTGAATGGTTTTCACAGGACTTAAAGATGAATAAGGTCAAGGATGGGATCAAGGAAAAGTCATGCTATCTAAAACATGGAACTAGACATGAATTGTTTTTTCAAAAGTTTTTATTTTATGAAAAAAATGGAAACTATGTAGATATGTCTACCTTGTAATCTTTTGAGATGTAATAGGTATGTCCTAATTCTATAAAACTCTAAACCTGAAAAGATCCTCAATGTGAATTATTCATTTAATTTAATATTATGAAAGGTTTAAGGTCGAGTCCTTATATTTAATGTAATGTGTAAGTCAAACCATGTGGAAAAAATTTATAACCTCTAATATTATATTTCTAAATTACATTTAACTGATACAAGTTTTACTGGTTTTCGTTGTGTACTAGACAATATCTTTTGGTTTATCCCCTTTGTTGTCCAATTTTAACATTAACCACAGTAATAACATTTTCAAACATAATGGGTTATAATTTTACTTATATAGAAATAATTATCTTCAAAATGTCAATAAGGTGAATTATTAAAAACATTATTATCTTAAATATCCTATTTCATATTCTCTTTAAATAATTTAATAAATATTATTTAATATAAAATAATATTAAATTCATTTTAATAATTATTCACATAATTTTACATTATAAACATCAATTCAGTAATTTAATTTAAATATAATTTATTTAACCATAAATAATATCATTATATTTTTATATTAAATTCTCATGGAACTATAAATTTTCCAAAATTCATTACATTTAGTTTTTTTAAAAATATTTACTTTTAGATTTCAATAGCTTTTAGAAGAATTACATCAATGTTGTGTAATAATAATGTTTGATTTTACAATTTAAAAAATAAAATATTTAAAAAATCATAAAAATTAAGTAATTATAATAAATAATAATAAATATTCATTCACAACATTCTTTTTTTTATATGTAAATAGTTAATGGAAACTAAAAGAAATGGAGTGACATATTTTAATTTTTATAATTTGAAATAATATAAATGTTTTTATAAAAAAATGGAAAACAAATGTCATATAATTGAATAATATATGGATTATTTAAAATTAGTATCATTTAATTACTTATATCTAAATGTGGTGTTGACTTTGAGACCTTATCTCAATGTTTTAACCTTATTTTACCAATTTACTTTTTCTGAGTTGTCAAATATTTACCATAGTTACTATTATAAATGTGTAAAATGAAGAGAAACACACTAACATATTTTGAACCATATGATTCAAAACATAGAATCTAATTCCTATGATTCAGTTTTTATAAGATAAAAAAAATATAAATAAATAAAATGTAATGAAAATTAATTTTTAGAAAAAGGTTTTTTTTGAAAAAATAAAATATCTATACCCAAATACAGTATAATAGAGATAGATATATATAAAATTATATTGTTTATGAATAAATGAAATATATATACCAATTACATAATATTAAAAACACAATGAGACTTTTAAATTACTATATTTAATAAAATTAAATGTCACTTTTAAAAAATTCTTATTTTACTATTCACTTACAAATAAAATTTTTCATAACATAACATGAAACAAAAACCTATGATAATATTAACCTGATAATTTAAAGATTTATATTCATTTCATCACATACCTGTTCTAAAATATTGTATTAATTTTTTATAACTTTTCCACACAAAATTCAAAAAAAAAATTTCAATAAATTTTATTTTTTTGGTGCATAAAATGAATTTACATAAAAAATTATACTAATTGTTTTTAAATCAATAAATAAATTTATCTCATATGAAGAATATATATATATATATATATATATATATCTCATAATGTATTTTTCATATTCACACCCATCAATTTATTCATTATGTTATTACATATCAAGATTCATTTTAATCTTGGTGTTGTGTGCCATGAAATTTATCAAAAATTTATAATTCCATTAAAAAGATATATATTCAAAAATCAGGGGGTGTAACATTCTTGATAATTAAATTAACTATGTTTTATTGATTTTAATTTTCCCATACTATAATTAGTTTATCATGATAGAGTAATAAAAAATTGATTCTATTAAGTTAACATATTTTATTTCACTAATAAGAATCATAGTTTTTTTAATTAAGTATTTCAAAAACTATGTATGCATAATTATTATACTCGTGTGTTTCCAAATATAAACTTTTTTAACTAAGTGACTCATTCCATAGAAAACTCTATATATTTATCTTCTACATACTTGAGTTGAAGAAATCATTTACCGTCAGTGTATATATTATGATATAACATATTTACCTGATTTAATTCCATTTAATAAGAACAATTTTATACATTAGTTTGTAATATATATATTTACACTATTATACCATATCTTACACCATGAAAAAAATATTCAACATAATATTTTATTACATGATGCACTAAAATTAATTTTTAATCTATCATAAAATCCATTAAATATTATAAAATCATTTATTCTACCACTATATATTTACTAATACCACAATGGTATAAAAAATTATCTAATATGAATACAAAATTATACGATCAAATAATAAATAGCACACTATGAATTCAACAATAATACACAAAGTTCAACATAAACTATTCCATAAATTATTATCCTTTATACTCCTATATAAATATATAATACCAAATAAATTAAAATTAATTTTGAAATAAGATCACCGAATTTCCAAAAGCAACATAAATTTAAAAATTAATCATATTAGGTGCCTCATAATGTCACAGACCAAACACATTAATACCATGATCATATATTCTTTTAAAACATGTCAATCCTTTCCCAAAATACTATGAATCACCATATATCCTAAATTAAAACAAAACTACATTTAAATTTAAACCCATAATTAGTCATCAATTAAAATAAAAAACCATCTACTATATTCAATAAATTTAAAAGTATAATAAACATCATTATAATTCACTTTTTTATTAAATAAAAAATCATTTTCAAGGTCACCAATATAATGAAATTTAATTTATCAATATCAATCATACTACTATCCAAATTAATGACTATTATCCAAACATTAAAGACACATTTACAACCATTTATCCTTAGTAATTCATTTACCAACAATATCCCCTTACTACTAATGATTGATATTGATTCCAACATACCTATTATTCTACTAAACAAGCTCATAACATGTCTTCTAATGTATTAATAAATCAATCTCTCCATCAAATATAATCAGATTATTTTTTTAATTGAAAATGAATTCCATAAAAAATGAATTACGAGTATATTTCTAAACATTATCTGTAACCCCTGGATTAGGGATTTGTATAACATAGAGATTAACTCTATGTAACCTTACTCTCTCTTTAGGATTAAATAAAGAAAGTTGAAATAAATACTCAGTATCTAACATATGAATGAAATATATATATTTATCTTAATGATAAAATATAACAAATATCTCATTATTACTACATTATTTATTTGGTAGTCTAACCAAAAAATCGATATATCTAAATTTTCCAATTTCCACTACAACAATGTCTAAGGATGAATCATCCCCTTCTGTAGTTTCATATAGGTTTAACCTGTTGGAAATTAAATAATTCATCAAAATTTTTGAAACATACCATTTCATTATATACCACCATTAATATTAACGAAATTCTTTACATATCTTAGCTATGCGAGGATTAATAGAAATTATAGAATTACAAGATTCCCTCAATAGTAGTATCACAAAATAGGAATCATAATTAACAAATAATATCTTTATAAATATTATAAATCTTTATATATCAAAATTAAACTCTGAAAAGTAATCCTTTTTGACTGATTTTAATTATTCTTAAAAAAATTACCCTCCATTTGAGATTTCATAACTCTTTCAAACAATAATGGTTTCACTGATAATAGAAAAAAAATCCGAAGATCATTAATACAAAAAAATTTAGATGAACATTAACCGAATTATTTTAAAAAGTATTAATTCCAAAATATATCATATTTAATTATCCTTAATCATTTCATCTTAAAAACATCTACACTATTTTAATTTATATGATGGTATGGAATCATATAATCATAATGCATAATCAGTTTGAACCATCTTTTGAATCTCCTGTTTTACATTTTTTATGTGAATATATACTTCAAAAATTTATAATCTATATATAATTTACACTTTACTCCATATAAGTTATATTTATATATTTTAAAATAATAAACTACAAATACTAGTTCAAAGTCATGTGTAAGATAATTTATCTCATTTTGTCTCAATTTTCTTGAAGCATAAGTAGTTACATGACCATTCTTAATTATAAAAAAATAGAACCCCTTGAATGAAAAATGGTTGTCGATAGAATATTCACCATTTCTGAATACAAGGAATAATATAGTATAATTTAATAATCATCTTTTTAATTCCTGTAAAAAAATTCACATTTTTTATTCTAAATGGATTTGATTCATTTTTGTGTCATCTATATTTCTATCCTAGAAAACTAATAAAATTTATCTACTATATATAAAATTTATCTACTATATATAAATTTTATCCCATTAATCCGATAAAAATATGAATATCTATGAATTTTATAGGTATATTTCACTGTTAGGCAAATTTTATTTATCCTAGATCAATATTTATTCGATCTTAATTTTTATCATATCCTAGAAATAAATTTTTCAGTAGAATATTTCATATTTACTCAATCTTACAAATTATTTCTAATCATTCAAGGAAAAAAAAACTCCAAAATATTTCTAATTATCATAATAAATTATCTAATATATCATTAAGTCATATATGAATATAACATATGATTTTTCAAATAACTCATTGAAATATAATTTTATAAGTAACATAAAATAATTTTGGTAATTTTTTTAAGAAAAACGAAAAACGAAAAACTCATAATTTCTATACTATTTCCACAATTACTTTATATATTTCATTATACATTACCTACTATTTATAGTAATCAGAACTATGTTAAACCCCACCTAATTATATGATACTTATATGTAATCAACATTTCATCAATATGATGACAAAATATAGTTATTCTAAACAGTTAAGTTATTCAATTATAAATAATAATTGAAAATCATTATGCCACAATTTTTTTAAAAAAATAATATGTGAGAAATTAATGGTGAAATTAATGGTTAAATGATCCCCTTATCAAAAAACTCATTTAACTATTTTAACAATTCAAAAATTTATAATTGATAAATTCAATAACGAGGTTCTGAAATTAGCATAAAAATAAGCAATAATTAAATCGTAAATTTAGTATCAAAATCATGTTTAATTAATAAAAATTCATCATAATATAAATCCAGATATTAATTCACTATAAAAACATTACAAATTTGAATAGTCACCTTCTATAAAAAATATTCAAGTAATCATTAATCTATTTCATTAATCATTTTATAAGACTCTTGATATGTTATAAAAAGTATAAATTAATTATTCTATAAAAACAAAAACTCATTCTAGAAAACAAAATTATTAGTTCTACAATCAATCGTATCATGGTAAAAATTTATCAAATACATAAAAATAAAATAAAATCATGCTCCGTAATTGGAAAGACAATTATGTATTTAGGGAAATAAATTCAATGTAATATATTATTAATATTCTTATTACATCTAATTTACTTGACACCCCCCAATGTTTTTACCCAATGTTCCCTCTTTATTTTAATAGGTGAGGTTTTAAAATTTACAGATAATTTATCAAAAGTGAATGAAGTTATAGACAAAAAATTAAATAATACATTATCATAAACTAAATAAAAAAGTAACATACCATACACCACAAAATTGGATGGTCTAATATATAAAAAATTAGTAACAAATGATTTAGCCACGTGTTTCTTCCTATCATCTTGAAGAATTGTATCATCTTTTCATATCTTTAGAAAAGTAATCACAAAATGACCCATTTCATTATAATTAAAATGTCTTGGCATCATCCATTGTAATTACGCGAGTTTCTAAAGATTTCAATTTTGAGCATAAAAATAAATTTTTACTTTAAGATGTTTATAAGAGTTAAAATGGTATTTTACCCCAACACATGATCCGAAAAGAAATTCCCCACTCCCTTAATTCGGGAATAGTTTTTTTACAAAGTAATTTGTTTTTAAATAAAATAAGTATAAATTTTAGTGGAATAATTGATAATCATTATTTAATAAATTAAATATTAATTCAGTCAGGTTGGTTCTTTTTTGATGCACTGGTTCATTCAGTGCATGCTGGATCGTAGTGCAGTAGCCATGGAGCTTGTAAAAAGGCATGGATTTTTTGGAATTTGAATGAAGATCCAAATTATCTAAAAACAACATAGATAGGGATTTTTAATGAGTGGTTCTATTTTTATGAGTTTCAAATCATTTAGAAACTCCACCTCTTCAACCTGTTCAGATTTATTTAATTATCAATATTTATTTTATACTCCTTCATACAAAATTAGGAATCAATAAAAAGCACACAACATTTACCAGGTTCATCCTTTGTGTGAGAACCAACATTATTTCCATAGACACTCCCATGGGTCAATTGAAATTCACTAATATGATGAATTTAATACAACATGTACTAACACCCACTAGACACCTTATATCTCATTAAAGAAAATATAATACAGATTCATGTTATTTACTAACGTTTACTATAAAACATTTGATACAAATAAAAGAATATGTACTTTTTTTAATATTCTCCAAAATTTATCATTCTAAATCCACATTCTGATTTGCCGGGATCTAATTTTTGCAATCTGATGAAGTAAATACGATTCTTCCATACACTCGATGAACTTCTCAAACTCTATATAGATATTCAATACAATCTTCATCAGTCTGATCGAATCAATTCTATCTTCTCAATATGATGAACTCACTCTCAATGTGAAAAACTCAAACTCTGCTGAAATGCTGAATATTATCTTGTTCAGTCTTATTGACTCAATATTTTCTTCTCAATATGATGAAACAACTCTCAATACACAAAACTCAAACTCTATTCAAACTCTCATTATGATCATCTTTATTCCAATTAACCCTCATTTTGACTCAAATTGATTCATCTATCTGGTAAAAAAACATTTAGTTGTCTGATATTCTTCTTAGATATTAATCTAGAAAGAACATTCACTCAAATTCATTATCACTCCTCCTTTTCTACTTACATAAAATTTATCACTGGGAAATTTATCTGATCAAGCATTCATACATGACATGAAAAAGAAACAGTATGAAACTTGAATACATTCTATGATTTATTAAATTTCAAAGCACTCAAAATTTCTCGTATTTAAACTTCTACATTAACAAATTCAATTATCCTTAGATTTCTCCATGATTTTAATAAAATTGTATATCTATTTTTAAAATTTCAACTATTCAAATAAATAATTTTATGTAATCAAATTTATTCAAATTATTGTGTTTTCTTCATCATGATGAAGCCTCCTCAACACATAATGATGAAACATATTCCTCATCTCATTACGATCTACCTTTATTTCTCATTTCATTAAGTTCTTCTTTTCTTTCTTTGCTCATTATAATCTTTGTTTATTTCTTTTCTCATTAAAATTTCTATTTAATTATAATCTTATTATAATAGAAATCCCTATTACGATATAATTAACTTTATAATTATTTTTCTTATAATAATGAAAATTATTCAATGATGTATCCCCTTAACAACTTTGAACTTCTTAAATGTTAACCATTATCATACTTTTTTTTTATTTCTAAAAGATTCTTTTTCTGATAGATATTTCATAATGGTGGAATCCCCATTATGAAGGATTCCTCTATTCCCTAATGTATATTCAATTTTAACTCCACTTATAAACATTTAAATGTCACTAACCTCCTAAATTATTATACATTGTTTAACATTGTCATGATTTCGAGAAGAGATAAAACCATTATAATTAATTTATTTCATCAAAATCTATTATCATGATGGTTTTCATGATTTTTTGGAACATCATGTCCAGAACATAATCATCTAACTTTTTATTATAATGTTTGAAAACATTCTAATATTTCTTATTTCACTTTCACAAATAAAATGTTTTATCATCATTATGTCATCTCCACTCATCATCATCTTTCCTTATAACTTAGAAACTTGTTTCTTTATTTGATTATAGAAAAGGAAAAAATTCTTGTTAACATCACTTTCTCCACACAGATTTTTTTGCATCTGATGATCAGAATCCTATGGTAATGGATCCAATACTCTAAATAAAGTGCTTCTCAGTTTGAAAATGTGAGTATGGAAACATATATCTGGAGAAAATATATAAAATACAAAAAACACCCCTCCCATATGCATGGATTTGAGCAATCAGAATCTTTCAAATTTCATACAAAACTCATTATGATGGACTGGATCTAATTCCTAATTAAAAAAAAACCTTCTTATAGAATAATGTTAGTTGTGAAAAAATACAAAAACTATTTTAAAACAATTTATCACAATGGTTCTTCAATCTCCCTGATTGGATTTGTTAACAACCCTCATTAAAAAGTTTCCAATATCTCAAACAAAATTCACTACACAAATTTTGTAGACAACTCATGTTGTTTGACATTTATCAAAACATGAACTTTCTAAAAAATAAAATATTTTCCTCACACCATATTGGTGGATTGAGTAATTTCTTTCAATGAAGTCCATCCCCTCATAGAAGGAAAACTTTATATCAATGTAATGATAAAATCTCCCTCATATTTATTTTTTCCTCTATTTTTTAATTTTATCTCCACCATTTTATAATTAAAAAACATTAGATTAATAAAATAAAGATAAGTAATGAACCTCTAATAAGTTAAAAGGTTCTTACATTCTCTCCCCCTTTGAAAACATAATCCAAAAATCGGTGGGGATCTTCCTTTTGAGATTTAGTAAGTCATTGGAAGAGATTGAACATGAATTTACAGCCTCAATTCCAAAAACCTTTATTTGGGAATTTATTTTGTAAATATATCAACAATCTAATACATTATTGCAATATATACTTTTAAAACATCTCTATCAGCCACATTCTCTTTTATAAAATCAGACTTTATCAATTAGTTTGAACTTTATTGCTGGACATGATTTTTATAATGATCAATTGGACCTTGATTGTCATAATGTTTCATCAGTTATTTATAATCCTTTTCCTTTAAATTTTCTATATGAATATTCTTCCATAACATTTGAGTACCTTCTTGAGTATATTCAATATATTTGTATTAAGATGTGAGTAATTTTACTGTACATTATTTCTTACTATACCAACTTACACAAGATTCACCAAAGAAAAATGTTCCTCTGAAAGTTCATTTTCTATCATTACAATCTCCAACCCAATTAGAATCTGTATAACCTTTTATCTTTGTCTCATTATTTCTTTTATATAATATCCCCTATGATGATGTTCCTTTTACAAACATAATAATCCTATTTGTTTCCAACATATTTGATTCATTCGCAATACATTGATATGTCGTAAAAAATTTCACAACATAAACAATATCAGGCCTTGAGGCTACAAGGAAAAATAAGACCCCCCATTAGCTTCCAACTAACTTTTTATTTCAAACTTATTCCAGATTCATCTTTACTCAACTTTATACTCACTTAAATATGATTAGAGTCTTCTATATATTCTTTCATCCCAAACATCATTAACATTTCCCTTACATAATTTTCCCATGATAATAAAATATATTTTATTTTTTGAACTTGTACGCCAAAGAATATAGATAATTCTCCTAACATAGTTACTAAAAATTATACTTCATTTCCTCAGAAATTTTATACAAACATATTCCCTTTTTAAAACAAAAATTATATAATCCAAATAAAAAAATACAATTAATATTCCATATTAAAATTATTTCACATATAAGTTTCTATAAACTATTACTTTTGAATATATAAACATTATCAAACAATTTTCTTGTTTAGAATACAAACCATGTGGAGTTTGTTTCATCCCATACAAGTATTTCTCCATTATAAAACTTGTGGTTCATCTTCATCAGGTATAATCCCACAAGGTTTTTCAATGTAAACTTCTTCCCCAAAATCACCATTTATGAATGTGAACTTTAAATCTATCTAAGAAGCATTTTAATTTTAATGTGATTACACTGAAGGAATCATTATTATATTTTTTAATTTTGGAACTGGGAAAAATGTTTTTTTCGAAATCCACACCTTCCACCTATGCATGACCATTAAAAAAATATGGTTGTGTGTCTTCAAACATATCCATGTTTATTTCACTTATTTTTGAAAACCCACTAGGTTTCGATAAAATTTTTATTTGATGTTTGTCAAAAAAGATCCCATGATCCATTTTTATCAATCTCATCCAACACTTTATTCATATCCTCTACCCATTATTTGTGTTGAATCACTTCTGAATCTAATTCTTTCTCAACATTTGAGATATGTGATTTATGATTTTATAATCTCAATTTTATTATAGTATAAACTAGAGCCTTAAGATTTCTAATAATTTATTTGAAAACATAATGTTTTTTTTTTCTGGAACCAAATTTCAGACTTTCTCTCCCATATTCAATTTTTTCACCGCAAAATTCATCTAACTCTTTATATATATTCTTTATCTTACTTTAACTAGTCATAAAATACTCTATTTTATACTCCTTAGCATTCAGTGAGAAATTTATTACGGAATTTTTATTTTCAATTACTTTCAAATCGTATATGTAGACAAACATTTTTAAACATTGGTTCCATAATTGTTATATTAGTCTATTTTGTGAACAACCCATAAAAGTTCCTTCTTCATCTTTCTCATCAAACTTTCCCAGATCCATATTTTTTATTTTGAGAATACATGGACATATAACAACATTGAAGTATTTGAATGATGTTTTATTCATATTACACATTTCATAAGGATTCAGGTTGGTTCCCAATCATAGTAGGAATCTATTTTGAACATGTACAATATTACTAATGGCTTCTCTCTAACAGAATTATGAAATTTTGAATTTTTCTAACATACTTCTTTCCATTTCCACTAAACAAATATTATTTATTTATATTACTCCATTTTATTATGGAGTATTTGGAGAACTATACTTATGTTTGATATTATTCTCTCTTAGGTAAGTTTCAAAAGTATTTATTGGAAATTTTCTACCATTTCATTTCCCAAAATTTATATAGAAACACTCATTTCATTATCAATATATTTTTTTGATGAATTCGATCATTTCAATAGCTTCTTCCTTGTGCTTCATAACCATTATATATATCTTTCAAATGAAATCATCAATTAAATTAATAAAGTATGAATATTATTTTTTGGATTGATGTATTATCAACCCATGTAAATCAGAATGAATAATATTAGGTGTCCTCGTAGCCTAAATCACAACACATTTCGTACTTTTGTTAGTCATATACAATTTTTGAAAAGTTACACAGACATATTCTTCTCTCATTTACAATTCTAGAATATTTCAAATGACATCTACTATATAAATTTTGTTCACATATTTTTTTCCAAGGTGTATAAGTATTATCTTCCACAATATGTTTTATTCCTCAACACTAAAGTAATAAAAGTGATTGAATTTTTCTATTTGGATGAGATTCCCATCGGTTTTTTATCCTTATTTAATAACTTTTCAATGTCTTTCACTTTAATGATATAACTATCATTTCTGAAGAAATGTTTTTTCTATCATCACAAAGTTGAATTTCACAGTGTAATTTAGTTATTATCACATTAATGAATAAAACAACTCTATATTTAAACTTTTCCAATTCCAACTCATCCATTCTGATTCCTCTGATTTACATGGAACTATCATTACCCAAAGTAACTGCTCCTCCATTAGTATATTCATCATGTTTCAAGATTTTTCAATCACCTATCCAATGTGATGAACAAACCTAAACAAGAATCCATGGTTTTATATTTTTACTTAATTTTAATGTTTTTTCAACCAAAAAAACTATTTCCCAAATTATCTTATTTTTAGTATCTTTTTCTTTTCTATTATAAGAATCATGTTCTGGGAGGAGTGGCATACATATTTCATCACGATGACCAACCATATCACATATTCTAAAATCTTTAATCTAAAAATTAAAATTTATTTTTTTGTTGTAAACATTCAATCATCATTAAAATTCACTTTTTCAATTTTCTGTAAGATAGGAAGGATACTCATTCACTTTCATGTTTCTTCAACAATGCTCAAACATTATTCTGGGTATTTTTATGTTTTGAAAAAAATTATAAGCTCTATGACTATAGATTCCATAAAAATAGAAATATCCATAAAATCAATATTTCTTATTAGAGAAATATATTTCCTTATATAATCTCTATTGAGGTTGGTATCTACTTTCAGATCTATCATAAAAAGGACGTGGACCTACATTTATTTGTATTATTTTAATTTTATATATTTTATAGGTTTATCACATCCATTTTCAACTCTATATTTTGCAATAATTTTTTCAAAACCTGAAATGATAAATGAATCGGATGAAACATTCATTTGGGTGAGTAATGATTTCACTCAGTTCTCATGTTGTGCCTTCTCAGTAACTTTATAGGTCTAATATTTTACTTCCAAATCATTTTTTAAATTAACATTCATCTTCCTCATGATAATTTTGGACATAGTAATTTTTTATTGAAACATGTTAACTTCTTCTTCATTATCTTCCAATATCTTACTAAAATCATTAATCATCTTTCAATGTTCAAAAATATTTTGTTTATAACTTAATATCTTTGGGATGTATTATTCATCTGACATGGTGAAATATTTTCATCAAGTAGGATATCCATCCCATTATTTTTTAATTACTATAATTTATTTATATGAGTTTTTTTTCTCAAAACAAGAACCATGTTTTGTTATGAACTTATACTCTCTATAACTTTCTTCACCACCTTCTTCACTATTTGAGAAATCTTTTATTTTATCATCATTTGGAATTAAGGATGAAAAATGTTCTGAATATTCATCTTTAGAATAATTGTTGTCAGTTGAGTAGGATTCATGTTTATTAATTAACACACTTCTATTGTTTCCAGACAGCCTATTCTTGTATTCGTTGGATGCCCTCTCTTGTTTTTCATTTTTTACTTCTTCTATCAAGGCATTTCATCAGAAACATCATGATAATATCCAACAATATTCTTTGGGAAATTAATAACATATTTTAGAATTCCAATATAGTAAAAACATTTGAGAAGATTTTTACCTCCATATTTTACTCTTCCTATTCGATAGTTTTTATAGATATGATACATAAAATTATCATTCAAAATATCATCCTCCTCATCTTAAGACTCACAATGATCATCTTTTTCAACATCTTGTATCTCCATCAGTCTTGTAGTTTTAAAATAAATTTCATCCTTAATGTTATTTTTAAACATTTCACCTTTACTTGTTTCCTATGTAATAAACATTTTATGCAATGTATCAATATATAACTCATACTTATATTCAAAAAATGAAATTCTAAAATCAAACTAGCACAAGAAGTTTTACAAAAGTTCCTTAACTACTATAGAATCTTCAAGGAAACATTTGAATCCTTAAATGTTGCAAATTATTTCATTTATTCTGTTAAATAATTCATCAATAGTTTCTTAATCTCTCATTATGATATCATTATAAATACTACTATAAATGAGTCACCTTTCTTCCTTTACTTTAGTATTATATTTTAGAATATGTTCCATATTTTCCCACATAATTGTTAATATATTGAGGTCGATAACCATATTATAAACATTCTCTAATAAGGAGATAAGGATTTTATTTCTTGCCTTTACATGAACATCTATATTTACCTTGTCAAAAAACATCATAGGATCGTTTTTCTCAATAGGTGGGAAACCAATAGTAGCATCATAAAAGACATCAGTGATAAGAGTTATGAGATAACAAATCATCCTGTTTCTTCATCCATGATATTTATTCCATAAAATGATTGACTTACAATACTATTGAGACAAATGATATTATCCATGATAAGGATTCAACAATGAATCCTTTCACTAATTCCAATTGAAATTATAAAGGATCAATTAAAAACATATAAGGGGGGTTGAATAAGTTGTTTAATTTTAAAGTGTTTCAAACAATTTTGAGACATAACCAATACAACCATTACAGATTAGTTTCCTTAAAAAATCAGTAAATACTAATTCATTTAAAATTAGGAATGAAGGTAAAAAAGACAATATTTAAAATGTTTTCCCTTATTATGAGAACCTAAAACTATTCCATATCCACTCTTATGGTTCTTTGGAAATAACATATTATGATGAAGGGAATACAACTTGTACCAACATGAGTTAGCCATTTTTTTATCCCATAATAAAAAAGACTATAATAACTCCCAGTAGTTTAAAATTTTTTCTAATAAAATAATTAATAAAATAAAAGAATAAGATATTGGTTGAAAATTTTCCACAACTTCTCAGTTAGAATCCTCAATTTGATTTGATAAAATCATTCCCAATATTACAAACTCAAACTCTGGTCAAATTCTCAATATTCTCTTCTTATGTCTGATTGACTAAATATGATCCTCTCAAAATAGTTCACCTTTAAGAAAAACAACATCCAGTTGTCATATCTTCATTTGAGATTTGAGTTCAGAAATAACATTCTCTCGAATTCTTTAGTGAATGGTCCTTTATGGTTTCATAAATTTTATTCAAGGAATTAATTTTCTGAGGAAGTGTTTATTGTTGACTTAGAAAATAATGATATGGAAACATGAATACATTCCCCCATTTTATAGACTTAAAATCTATGAAAATATATCAAGTTGAAACATCCACATTGATATCCTCAATCCTACTCATATTTCTCACAAATTTAAGCACAATTTAATTTCTTGTTTGACAATTTCAACACATCACATAGATTCTTCTCGAAATATTCTTTCATAAAATATCAATATTTTCTTCAGTACGATGAAACCACCTCAAATAATTCTGAAGAAACTTGTTTCTCAGCACATTACGATCTACCTTTCATTCTTATCTCATTAAGATATTATTTTATTTCACATAACATTACGATTTATTTTTCATTCTCATCTCATTATAATGGAATTACAATTTTGATGGATATCCACTTATAGAAATTCTCATGGTTAACTAGGATTGGTGACCTATTGATTGATTATGGTTTTACATTATTGTTTTTATTTTTATTTTAATTTGTGTCTTGGATATACTGAGCATATTTCATGATAATTCACTTGTGAGAGGGAATTTATAGGTTCATCATTTTGGTGTCCAAATGATATTATCTCTCACCCTGTTACAAGATCCTTGGGGTGTGTATAGAACATATGTCTACAGTTTATGGTTATTTGTAGTTTCAAGGTGGATAGAGTGGGGGACCAATGTTGCATGATCAAGCAGAGCCTCTTGTGTGGGTTCTCCTGGTCGGACTGGTGCGGTTCGATAGTGTCGAGAGACTAGGTATGTAGTTTTTCTGGATGTATGCAGTAGTTCCATATACATTTATTTATATTTACACTGTATCCTTGTATAAGTATGATAAAACCAATGGATGGCTAGTGTTGTATGTTTTCAATACTATTTTTTGAATTAATATAACTTTAATTTATTATTATAATATGGTCTACTTCAGTTGCATTACTTCTACCAACTCTCTTTATTTACTTTTCTTTATGATACTTAGTAATATTATCTATCTAATTACTATGATATGTGGGAATATTCCTCCTACTATCACATCTAAAGTGCTCACTAAAATTAGACATCCCATGGAGTACAAGGATGATTAGTTGAGGCCTCATAACAAACCAACTAAGAGCATTGATTTAATGGAAGCTAGTTTATGACATTTAATGTGATATCACAACCATTACATTCCTTCGATTCTGTATTTAGTATATGTTATACATGATTGTTATTAATGTGTCTAAAAATATGATGGATATTAGAATGGTTTATATAGAACACTTGTTCTAATGAAAATTCATAGTTTTATGGGGTTTTGGATTGTTATTATGATTTATGATGTTATAGTTTCATATGACCTTTTCATTGATAAACATATATGTTGTGTGTATTTTATTATTTATTATGGATATTTAGAACTTTTCTGGTTATAAAGAGGCTATGGATGTATTTTCACTATTGGTCGAAAACAGAAAGAGGTATATCTTGAATAATATTTGGTAAATTAGATTCAATTCATATGAACCTTATAGTGTGTGATTATATTGATGATAGAGGCTAGTTGTTTAAATATTCAACACCAACTTAATGTTGTTTTCTTGTATATTTTTTATGGGAATTATACTCAATTTATCTAAAATGAATATATATATTTTTTTCTGGTTGGTAATGTGGATCTTCATTGAGTAATTTTGTGGTGAGGTCTGTGAATCATTCCTCATGTACGAGAGGTACAGTAACCCTAGTAGGTCAATTCAGAGCAAGATTCCTATGAGTTATTCCAATTATAAGGTTTCATTTTTATATTTAGGTAATTTATTGTGTTAGTAACAATCTATGCATTATTTACCTCTTGATATGACAATTAAATTCTTCATAACTGAACCTCATTTGTGGATATCAAGTAAGATCTCTAAGAACAATATCGATATGTGCCTCTTAATTTCTCATAAACAAGTCATCCAGGGGTACTATTATATGTTTATTCTCAGAGAGTATGAGTAAAATATATTTTCTTGAGATGGTATCATTAAATCTAGGGAGAAAATTTTTAAAAGTACGATCAATGAGGATCAGGCCCATTTGGTCCATGATTTAGTTCTGACCATCAATGTTTGTTGTGATGCTTACCTTCTATAGATAGGTTTTATTAGATAGATAATGTTATTATAACTTGTGAACCAATTATAATATGTGTTCATTAGGGATAGGTGGGAGACTTAAGGGACCTTTTTATTTAATAATACCCTCTTTGTTCAATGATTGATTGCTTATGAAAAAATCATTTTTTTGGATAGACCAAGATTTTGAATTCCTTTTTTATATAGTGCTTGGTTTTACCCTCAAAATGATCGATTCATGGTAGGTGCCAAGGAATTATTATTTTACACATTGTGATTTGTTTGACTTTTGGGAAGAACTTAGGGTGCATTATAATAATGAATGTAATTTCCATAAACGACTGTTTGAGTGCCTAGCTCGGTTGATCATCATTTCCTCTCTTGCTAATGTTGTCAAAGAATGTGTAGAAATTTATGAATGGAATGAAATAATGTGATGGGAATTCTTAGAGTACATCATGGTACAGACAAGGTGTAGGATTTTTAAGATAATTTCCAAGGAATGTTCTGGATTAATGATTTTGATGTGCCATATAGAATGGCCATCTCAGCCTTGTGTTGGTTGGATCTTAGGGATAATGAATTAGGTGATAATGGTACACACTATATAACATCCCAGGTAAATAAAGAATAATTTTTTTTCATATTTATTAATATTTTCGAATTAAATATTAATTTTACTTAAAAGGGGTTTCTATGTTCGATATCATACCCGATACGCAACAAAGAGTTTCTTTGAAATCTTACGTTGCACACTAGTAATAAAATAATATTATTTTAAATGGTAGTCAACAAATAGCCGTTGTATTGGAAGAAATGAATATAAATAACTAAAATATTATTATATATGTTTGTTAAATGTTTTTAGATTTATCCAATAAAGGATAAAGGCTTAAAATAGGAAAAAAATTCAATTTTAGGCATATATACTCTAATATTCACTAAAAGTCCACTTATCACCTTTTGATGGTGAACTACCATTAAATATAGTTTTGGTCCCTCTTATACATTATATTGTACCAAATAAAACTCTTATTTAGAATCGGGACATCAAAATTTACTTTGTGTAAATTTTTGGTATTTTTCCGATAAAGTTCATTTTTTAATGAATAGTGAAAAATGTTGTATTTTAATTCAAAACATCTTTTTAATATAATTTATTTATATGACTAGATTAACTTTTGAATTGGGTTTAAAGTGAAATTAGAAAATATTTTTACAATTTAATCCAATAGTGGTCGTTGGAATTAATTTCACTTTGAAATTGGACTTAAACTAGTGTCAATCTTTTGATATATATTGTTTCATAAAAACATGCTATTTGTCATGAAATCAGGAATTAATTATTAAATTAATTAATGTAACTTATATTTTTTGAATCTTGTGAAATAGTCATCATTTTTGAATTCGTAATATCAAATATATCTTAGGGTGAAGTTTTGGTACTTTTCTGAAAAACCTTAATTTTTGATGAATAGTGAAACCACACAGTGGTACTTACAAAAACTGATTTTTTGTTTAAATGGAGATTTACCAATTCTATGATTTGAATTTCAAAAATAAAATATAAATTATTTTCATTAAGAAGTAAAATGTGGTTCAATGGGATTAAAATAATTTTTTGGTGAATAGTATCTTTTATGTTTTTAATCGCGATTAAAGGTAATTAGTGTGATTTAAGGTAAAAATGATATTATAATAAAATGAAAATATCATGACACTTGTCCTAACCCTATTGGATGAGTCATGTCCGACCCAGACAACCCATGGGTCTATTTTAGGGACCCCATGGAGCCACTTGGGTAAGATAATGACATTAATGCCTTTTATTTAAAGTAAAAGTAAAAATGGCACAAACATGTATTATTTTACTAAAACAATTTTTACATAGTGTTATACAAGTCATATTTTTGACTATTAATATTAATTCGAAATCTAAAAATATTTCCTACGTCATGATATTTTTTTTATAATTTTTAGACATTAAATAAATTAAATTATTTATGAAACCATGATGATGCAACGATTACCTCATTATTTAACGATTTAAATAAAATGAAAAGATAATGTAAAATCAAAGACCTAAACTTGTAAAAAAACTATTTTATGGGTGGTTTTAGAACTCTTACCACCTTATCCTCGAAATATATAATTTTGTGACCTTTAAAATCCTAAAATCATTATATAATAAAGTATCCTTTTATAACTTTCCATGAGTGCCCCTCCTTTCCCCTTATAAAAGGCCCCCACCTCTACCACCTTACCCACACCTCTAAAGCCTTTGGCTTGGAAAAACCATTCCCATTTTGTCTATAAAAATCCCTCTCTTACCCCTTTAAGCCTCACTTTGGGAAGAAGTCTTTCCAAGGAAGCCTTTGCACTCAAATCAAAAAGTGTTACCCGATTTAAAGGTAGTGTCTTCTCTTGTGTTCTTATGTTTTATTTTTCTTCTACAACCCCCTAAACTATTTTTATTCCTTTATTTTGTAACAAAACCAGTATATTCAATATACTTGGATTTTTTTATGGGAATTATTAGTGCTACACCTACACACACCTTCATCTAGTGGTTAAAGAGCATACTGTTTCCGTGGATGGTGAATTTCTGCCTCACGAAACGATGATTGTTCAATATTCTTCTAACACCTTCAAAGGTGGCCATTAAGATGACACTATATTTATATATGATATATAATATTTTTATTTTTTTCTTAAGCTTATGTATTTTTCATTTATGGTATACCTTTACGGCTTCCATTATGGGTATACGCGATATCTTTATTTTAGGAAGTGCGGACTACCGCCCCCTCAAAGTGATTTGATTCGTTAATGCCATATGTGGGATGTATAAAGGATGGACTTAATGTTATTATTTATGATTTTATACTGGAATTATAATATACCCTTATATCATTATGATTTCACTCCATTAAATACGAAATAGAAATTAAAGTAGCTTTCATGCGTACGTACGACTTACCGTCTCCATGAACGGTGCATTTCATTTCATACCTATAAATGTTATGTACTGTTACAAATACATGTATATTCTGGATATATATGATATATATGATATCTAAATCATGAATATCATATTGTATATAATGAAAATTTGACCACATAAACAACATGTAAATTGTAAGAAGTCCATTTTTGACTTAAGTACCAAATATCGACAAAATGAACTTTATTAAATTAAATGATTACATAACGTTTATAACATGGAAATAAGTTATATAAAAGGAATAATAGACTTGAAAAAGGTTCTTAAGCAAGTAGAAATTAACTTTAGGTTTTTTATTAAGGAGATTAAATAGCAATCGAGTCACGTCGGACATGAGGTAAGGGAACTTCTTAACCCAATTTTGGTTCTTTGGGTTAATCTCATACTTTCAAATTATGTCATGATATTAATATGTCCTATCTTGTATTTGTACTTTTTTTATGTTTACTTATAGTGAATACACATAATATATCTATTTTATTTAAAAATGATCTTTGCAAGGGATTTCGTCTCAATCTCCTTTTATTGACGCATATTTTGTTATAATACAAGGCTTTCATTCATATGGTGTATAAAACCCTTTGAATTTTAATTTTATACAAAAGGAATCTTTTTTCTACGAAAAGTTTTACAAAACGACAAAAAGGAATGTTTCTTTTAACGTACACGGTGACAACGACCTTTTCCGCCTCCGCGGGTATTATTTGGTCTTTGGCTTCCTCAACAAGCCATGATGTTTCTTAAAATGAAATAAATATCATATACTCTTTATGTATTTTGGTATTGAATTTTTTTTATAATGGATTTGTTATGTCAATATATTTTGGTGATATATTGTGTTTGAAATGTGGAAATGTTTTCTTTCCATTATTTTTGTTTTATGTATTATGATTTTATAATGGTATTTGGACATTTGACGGGTGGTTACGTGATAAACCATATTACGGGTGGTGCTGTGAATACCCGGATGGGTGGTTATGTTATAACCTCAAATGAATTGGGTATGGAAGTCGGCTGTATGGCTATTCCATTAAGTGATATGTGTGGAAGTCGACCGTATGGTTATTCCATTTAAGTATGTTTATGTCCCCTGTTACCTATATATTTTATGTGTTCTTTATATGGGTTTTATGGTAATCTTTTGGTTACAAAAGGGTAAGTAATGATATTTTATTCAGTGAAGAGTTTTCACTACTTCATAAAGGGGAAAGGTATTACATTGATAATGTATACATGGTTTGCTTGTTGTTTTGAAAAAATAACAGTTTTCATTCTTTGTGTATCCCTTACTGAGATTTTTATGCTCACCCCAAGTTTTTTTTTGAAATGTTTTTCACAGGACATAATGTGGAATAGGGTCAAGGATGATATCAAGGAAAAGTCATGCTTTCTTAAACATGGAACTAGAAATGAATTTTTTTTTGGAGTTCCTGTTTTGAAAAAAAATGAAACATTGTAGAAGTGTCTACTGTGTAATCTTTTGAGATGTAATAGTTATGATCTAATTCACAAAAACTCTAAACCTGAAAAGATCCTCAATATGAATTATCCATTTAACTTAATATTAAGTAAGGTTTAAGGTCGAGGTATGATAGTTGGTATTAGAGGTCAGTTTAGACAACATTAGGAGTTAGAAAATTGTTAAATTATGAATTAATTTATGGTATGAATGAAATGATATAGCATTTACAAATTACCATGTTGCTTCACCCAAGGTATTTCAATGTTAAGAATGGTTTTTCATAGAGGAAACAAAGAAGCTTTTTTGGGAAGGCATACTGAGGGAAATGACCTTCCAAATCAGTATCCTGAGATGGTTAGAATCAGAACTAAATAGTTTGTTGTAGTGATGACTCAGTTGACTCAGGTTACCACCGAAGGAGTTGAAAAGAAGATTGGTGAATGCTCAAGTTTTGGCACTTCCATCCAGGAATGGTGAGTTTGTTATCTACAGTGATGCTTCATTGAAAGGACTTGGTTGCGTCCTAATAAATAATGATCAGGTAATTGCCTATGCTTCACGTCAGTTGAAAAATCATGAGGTAAATTACCCTACACATGAATTAGAATTAGCTGCTGTTGTTTTTTCCCTAAAATTTTTGAGGCATCATTTGTATGGAGTAAAGTGTGAAATTCATACTGATCACAAAAGTTTAAAGTATATATTCATTCAGAAATAATTGAACATGAGAAAGAGGAGATGGATAGAATTAACCAAATATTATGATTGTACAATTAATTACCATCTGGGAAAAGAAAATAAAGTGGCTGATGCTTTGAGTCGAAAAAGTAATGCTTTATTAACCATGATACGTTTGGAACGAGATCCTTTGGTTTTTGATTTGATGAACTTTGGCATAGAAGTTGTTAGTGCAGGAAGTTCATCTGTTTTGTTTTAGGTATCAGTGAGATCATCTCTATCAGACAGAATTAAGCAAGCACAGAAGCAAGACAACGAGTTACAGAAAAAGGTATAGCTGGTTCAGAAGGGTAAGTTTCCTGAATTTAACATTGATAATGATTGTGTTTTGAGGTTTGGGAAGAGATTATGTGTGCCTGGTGATTCATATTTTAAGAATGAGTTGTTATGTGAGGCTCATAGTTCCCCATTTTCAGTTCATCCTGGCAGTTCTAAGATGTACAGAGATCTGCGGGAGTATTACTGGTGGGATGGAATGAAAAGAGATATTGTTGATTTTACTGTGAAGTGTTTGACTTGTCAGCAGGTTAAAGTAGAAGGACAGTTACCTAAAGGGATACTTTAGCCTTTACCAATGTCAGAGTGGAAATGGGAAAATATATCCATGGACGTTTTTGTGGTATTACCGAAGACATCTCGAGGTAATAATGCAATCTGGGTTATTGTTTATCGCTTGACTAAATCTGCTCATTTCCTTCCTATTCGAGATACTTTCTCTCTAGATTAACTTTATCGATTATATATTAAAGAGATATTCAGGTTTCATGGAGTTCCCATATCCATTGTATCTAATCGTGATCCCAGGTTTACTTCTAACTTTTGGAAAGGGCTTCAAAAGTCGTTGGGTACTGAATTAAATTTTAGTACAGCTTTTCATCTGAAATCAGATGGGCAGTCAGAATGAACAATTCAGACCTTGGAGGATATGCTATGTGTTTTCCCTATGGATTATCAGGAAAGTTGGGACCAATATCTTTCTTTGGTCGAGTTTTCTTATAATAACAGTTTTCATTCTAGTATACAGATTGCACCATTTGAGGTATTATATGGGAAGCAGTGTCAAACTCCAGCTTTTTGGGATGAAGTGGGTGAAAAGAAGTTGATGGGACCAGAATTGGTAGAAGAGATGGTAGAAAAAGTTCAGTTGATTCAGAAACACATGAAAATAGCTCAGAGCAGACAGAAAAGTTATGCAGTTAACCGGAGGAAGGATCTATCTTTCAAGGTAGGTGATCATGTTTTTCTCAAAGTTTCACCATGGAAAAGTGTGATGTGATTTGGTAAGAAAGGAAAGCTGAGTCCAAGGTTCATTGGACCATATGAAATTCTAAATAAATTTGGATCAGTTTCTTACTGAGTGGCTTTACCTCCGAGTTTATCTCAGGTACACAATGTTTTTCATGTTTCGATGTTGAGAAAGTATATGCCAGATCCATCTCATGTTTTGAGCCCAGAGGTAGTTCAGTTGGAAGAGAATATATCTTATGAGGAACAACCGGTTTAGATTCATGACCGTAGGGAGAAAGTGTTGTGAAATAAGGTAATTCACCAGGTAATGGATTTATGGAAAAACCACACTGTTAAAGAGGCAACGTGGGAATCTGATAATGCTATGAGGGATAAATACCCCCACTTATTTTGATAAGTGAACAAAATTGCGAGGACGCAATTCCCAAAAGGGGGAAGGATGTAACATCCCAGGTAAATAAAGAATAAAACATTTTCATATTTATTAATATTTGCGAATTAAATATTAATTTTACTTAAAAGGGGTTTCTATGTTTGATAGCATACCCGATACGCAACAAAGTGTTTATTTGAAATCTTACATTGCACACTAGCAATAAAATAATATTATTTTAAATGGTAGTTAACACGTAGCCGTTGTATTGGAGGGAATGAATAGAAATAAATAAAATATGATTATATATGTTTGTTAAATGTTTTTACATTTATCCAATAAAGTATAAAGGCTTAAAATACGAAAAGAATTCAATTTTGGGCATATATACTCTAATATTCACTAAAGGTCCACTTATCACCATTTGATGGAGAACCGTCATTAAATATAGTTTTGGTCACTCTTATACATTCTATTGGACCAAATAAAACTCTTCTTTAGAATCGGGACATCAAAATTTACTTTGTGTAATTTTTTGGTATTTTTCTGATAAAGGTCATTTTTTAATGAATAGTGAAAAATGTTGTATTTTAATTCAAAACCACTTTTTAATCTAATTTATTTATATGATTAGATTATCTTTTTAATTGGTTTTAAAGTGAAATTAGAAAATATTTTTACCATTTAATCCAATAGTGGTCGTTGGAATTAATTTCACTTTGAAATTGGACTTAAACTAGTGTCAATCTTTTGATATATATTTTTTCATAAAAACACGATATTTGTCATGACAGCGGAAATTAATTATTAAATTAATTAATGTAACTTATATGGTTTGAATTTTGTGAAATAAACATCATTTTTTAATTCAGAATATTAAATATAGCTTAGGGTGAAGTTTTGGTACTTTTCTGAAAAACCTTAATTTTTGATGAATAGTGAAACCACAAAGTGGTAGTTACAAAAAATGATTTTTCATTTAAATGGAACTTTACCACTTCTGTGAATTGAATTTTAAAAATGCAATATAAATTATTTTTATTAAGAAGTAAGATGTGGTTCAACGGGATTAAAATAATTTTTTGGTGAATAGTAACTTTTATGTTTTTAATCGCGATTAAAGGTAATTAGTGTGATTTAAGGTAAAAATGATATTATAATAAAATTAAAATATCTTGACACTTTTCATAACCCTATTGGATGAGTCATGTATTACCAAGAAAACCCATTGGTCAATTTTTGGGACCCCATGAAGCCACTGGGGTAAGATAATGACATTAATGCCTTTTATTTAAAGTAAAAGTAAAAATGGCACAAACATGTATTGTTTTACTAAAACAATTTTTACATGGGGTTATACAAGTCATATTTTTGACTATAAATATTCATTAAAATCTAAAAATATTTCCTACATCATTTTATTTTATTTTTATAATTTTTAGACATTAAATAAATTAAATTATTTAAGACACCATGATGATGCAGCGATTACCTCATTATTTAACGATTTAAATAAAATGAAAAGATAATGTAAAATCTAAGACCTACACTTGTAAAAAACCTATTGAATGGGTGTATTTAAAACTCTTAACACATTATCCTCGAAATATATAATTTTGGGACCTTTAAAATCGGAAAAGCATTATATAATAAAGTAACCTCTTATAACTTTCCAAGAGTGCCCCTCCACTCCTCTTATAAAAGGCCCCCACCTCTACCACCTTACCCACACCTATAAAGACTTTGGCTCGGACAAACCCTACCCATTTTGTCTCTCCACATCTCTATCTTACCCTTAGAAGCCTCACTTTGGGCAGAAGTCTTTCCAAGGAAGCCTTTGAGCTCAAATCAAAAAGAGTTACCCGATTTAAAGGTAGTGTCTCCTCTTGTGTTCTTATGTTTTATTTTGCTTCTCCAACCCCCTAAACTCTTTTTATTATTTTATTTTGTAACAACACAAGTATATTCAATATAATAGGATTTTTTTATGAGAATTATTAGAGCTACACCTACGCACACCTTCATCTAATCGTTAAAGAGCATACTGTTTTTGTGGATGGTGAATTTCTGCCTCACGAAATGATGATTGTTCAATATTCTTCTAACACCTTCATAGGTGGCCATTAAGATGACACTATATTTATATATGATATATAATATGTTTATTTTTTCCTTAATCTTATGTATTTTTCATTTATGTCATACCTTTATGGCTACCATTATGGGTATATGTGATATCTTCATTTTAGGAAGTGCGGACAACCGCCCCCTCAAAGTGATTTGATTCGTTAATTCCATACGTGGGACGTATAAAGGATGGAGTTAATGTTATTATATATGATGTTATACTAGGATTATAATATACTCTTATATTATTATGATTTCACTCCATTAAATACGAAATAGAAATGAAAGTAGCATTCATGCGTACGTACGACTTACCATCTCCATGAATGGTGCATTTCATTTCTTACCTCTAAATGTTATGTACTATTATAAATACATGTATATTATGGATATATATGATATATATAATATCCAAATCATGAATATCATATTGGATATAATGAATCTTTGACCACATAAACAACATGTAAATTGTAAGAAGTCCATTTTTGACTTAAGTACCAAATATTGACAAAATGAACTTTATTAAATTAAATGATTAAATAACGTTTATAACATGGCAATAAGTTATATAATAATAATCTTGAAAAAGGTTCTTAAGCAAGTAGAAATTAGCTTTAGTTTCTTATTCAGGAGATTAAATAGAAATCGAGTCACGTCGGACACGAGGTAAGGGAACTTCTTAACCCAATTTTAGTTCTTTGGGTTAATATCATACTTTCAAATTATGTCATGATATTAATATGTCCTATATTGTATTTGCAATTTCTTTATGTTTACTTATATTGAATACACATAACATATCTATTTTATTTAAAAATGATCTTTGTAAGGGATTTCGTCTCAATCTCCTTTCATTGAGTCATATTTTGTTATTATACAAGGCTTTCTTTTATACGGTGTATAAAACCCTTTGACTTTTAATTTTATTCAAAAGGTATATTTTTCTACGAAGCGTTTTACAAAACGACAAAAAGGAATGTTTCTTTTAAAGTACGCGGTGACAATGACCTTTTCCGCCGCTGTGAGTATTATTTGGTCTTTGGCTTCCTCAACAAGCCGTGATGGGTTTTAAAATGAAATAAATACCATATACTCATTATGTATTTTGGTATTGAAAATGGTTTTTATAATGGATTTGTTATGTCAATATATTTAAGTTATATATTGTGTTTGAAATATGGAAATGTTTTCTTTCCATTATTTTTGTTTTATGTCTTATGATTTTATAATGGTACTTGGACATTTGATGGGTGGTTACGTGATAAACCATATGACGGGTGGTGTCGTGAATACAAGGATGGGTGGTTACATTATAACCTCCAATGCATTATGTATGAAAGTTGGCCATATGGATATTCCATTAAGTGAAATGTGTGGAAGTCGACCGTATGGTTATTCCATTTAAATATGTTTATGTCCCAAGTTTCCTTTATATTTTATGTGTTCTTTATATGGATTTTATGGTAATCTTTTGGCTGCAAAAGGGTAAGTAATGATCTTTTATTCAGTGAAGAGTTTTTACTACTTCATAAAGGTGAAAGGTATTACCTTGATAAAGTACACATGGTTTGCTTGTTGTTTTGAAAAACTAACTGTTTTCATTCTTTTTGTATCCCTTACTGATCTTTTTATGCTCACCCCAGGTTTTTTTTGAATTTTTTTACAGGACATAATGTGGAATAAGGTCAAGGATGGGATCAAGGAAAATTCATGCTTTCTTAAACATGGAACTAGAAATGACCTTTTTTTTGGAGTTCATGTTTTGAAAAAAAAGGAAACTTTGTAGAAGTGTCTACTATGTAATCTTTTGAGACGTAATAGTTATGATCTAATTCTCTAAAACTCTAAACCTGAAAAGATACTCAATGAGAATTATTCATTTAATTCAATATTAAGTAAGGTTTAAGGTTGGGGCCTTATACACTAGTTGTGCATGGTACCATTCAAATAATAAATTGGTGAGTGGAAGGGTTTGATATGAAAGCTGATTTTTTCAATATCTATCATACACATGGTTTCCAAATAGTCATGGTTAAATAAAAATATGTCCCTCCATGAAAGATGGGATGTCAATAATAATTCGGGTTCTATAAGATGGTTTACATGTGGTTGGACCTGAACACAAATTTATGGGAGACATCATGTTGGGTGTTTGTTAAATTTATTTTTATCATATTTGGTGGGTGTGTGGATCAGAGTGACAATACACTCATTTTGGTATCACCATACTTTACTCCTGTCTAATGATGATCATTCTCTATCGTGACTTCTTCTTGATTATAATGAGAGAGTGTCTTCCCTATGCTGATATTCACTTCAATTAAATGTTCATTTTTGGTTAATAAAGGAAAATGTTGAGGTTTCAATCAAGGAGTGTAATAAGGTAAAACATATAGCGAGGAGTAAACCATCAATTTTTTGATGGTGGAGACCATATTTTTTTAGAGTAAATTAAGACTTTCAAACTTTCCGTTGGGATTGTTGCCAATTTTTTGGATGGCAGTAATAGAATTCCTTTGGTAGGGAGTTGTAGATAGATTGAATTTAAATTTATTCTCTTAGGTCTACTAGGTTAAATACCCTGATAGGGGGGTTGAATCACGGTATGATCAATTAAAACAACTGCTGCTTTAGATCGTGTTTCATCATTCATCCAAACACACTTTTCTCTTTCTCTTGTATTAATATATGAATAGAAATAAAATCATTTATAGGAAACAATGATTTTTACATGGTTCACCCTCACTGGGCTACGTCCAAAGATCATTCAAGGGTGATGTGCCAATATAAAAAATTCACTAAAGTTAACTACCAATTACAAGGTTTGGGATAGATCCATTATTCCCATGAACACTACCTTTATATGATTTAGGGTCTCTCACTACATTACCAAGGGTTACTCCCTATGTTTTTCCTCTAGCTCACTACCAGTGCGAAGGATCATTGTCTTCCCCGTCCTTCACTCACTGCTCTTAAGAAAGATCCTCACACCATTTATGGACTTTTTGGTCCCTTAATTTTTATTAAATCACACATTCTATGATGTAGGTAGATGCTCTGTTGATGTCCCTGGTTCACCCATCGATGAATATCAACTTTTCTGTGTACTATTATGTTAGAAAAATTAACATTTGCAACATATTTTTGAGCTTTTTCATGATTACATGAGTCCTTTATAAACCACCTAGACTTATATTCATACAACCTTACTTACTATTCCTACTGTGTAGTGGGTATGGTTCGTAAATCACATATCCTATGTGAATTGCATGTCCTTCACATACTATCCCTACTTCTCAAATTGTATCAATATCCATGAAATGTCCTTATCTGCAAACAATCTATGCATTTGGAGAAGTCTCTCCTCTACATCCCATCTCCTCCTTTGTGAGCAGTTGTTCAACACAAAACCCTTCTGTAGAATTTGTTCCATGTGGCCCACTTCATCCTTCGCGGAATTCTCCCTCACAAACAAATTTTAGAATTAGCTGAATTAATGCAGTGTTTAATTTCTATAATTGAATTCTATCTTAATAATTATGGGATTAGATCTCCTTGAATAGGAAAATAGATTGAAAATTCTGCTAATTCTAGATTTACCAAATCTTCAATATGGTATCAAATTCACCACCTACTATGCATCTTCATCAAACTGCAATTGTCCAGTGAACCATTTTCCCTACATGTTCTGTGCACCACCTTTTCTATTTTCGTGGCCACCCAAATAACAATCACATTTTTTAGAAAAATTCTCTTCAACATTTCTCAAATCACCACCTTGTTTCTATGAATGAAAAGTCATCCAGTGTATCACAAGTCTTCTACACACTGCATGCATTCTATGAATTTCATACCTTCTCAGCGAACTGTATGCCATCCTGTGAAATTTTCATCTTACATAGTCTACATCTCATGCATTGGGGTTCCC
Source organism: Viscum album (assembly GCA_963277665.1). Classification (NCBI taxonomy): domain Eukaryota; kingdom Viridiplantae; phylum Streptophyta; class Magnoliopsida; order Santalales; family Viscaceae; genus Viscum; species Viscum album. Next base: position 604,356,707 of record OY728129.1, on the reverse strand, counting down.
TTCCTTCACTAATTTCCTTTTACATTCAATGTACTGCCATTGAAAACCGAAAACCCGGATTCATGGTCCATGTATAGCTCACTCCTATGTAGATATCATCCTTTTCCAAAAACCAAACTCCAGATTTTAAAGCCTAATAATTTGGAAAATAATGTGAAAGTGTGCCACCTTAAACACCTGTGTAAGCTAACAAAACTCATACTCAGTCACGGTCATCTGGCTTTTTCAGTAAAGACAATCACACACATAACGTACTATGAAGGTAGATTGAGCAATTTTGTTCCCAACATCTTTTATATATGAGATGGTTGTTAATGTTGTGAAACTAGTTGTTGGATAGAACATATAACTTGTTTGTGTAGATTCTCATGTTGATATCACACCTTATTTTCTTACCACCATGATTTTTAGGGATGAGAATATTTATGGTGGGGAGGTTTTAATGACTCATATTTATTTCGGACCATGATTTCAAGTAATAATTTTATTTTTTTATCTTAGATGATTATATTTGGTAAAATGGTATTTTACCCAAGAATGTGGTGCTGGATAACTTTTATAACAACTATGATGGTATTAGAATTGGGGTTTCACCCTTGGAGAAGAATTTGGTAATCTTTTTAACCATTCTAAATTATCTAAATTATATGTATTTAATATTTAATAAATTCAATATTAATTTATTCATGCAAGTTTTATCAACTATATCATTTCCAAAAAGAATTGGATCTATATTTCATCATCACTATTGTTTCCAGAATGGGGTGTTTTTTCTTAGGAAGAGCATACACTCACATTAGGCCCCAGGGCCGGGCCGGACCCCTTTTTTTTTTCTTTTTCATATCATTTTCTTATTCTATTTTACTCTATTGTTTTCATTCTCATAATCCAGATTCTCAAGCACACCAATGTGGATCCCACATTGTTGTGATGGGAGATAAAATGGTATAGGAGAGAGATATGAAGAGGGAGAGGAAGAAAGGTATCATTGCGGAGCTTAGGATGTGGAAGATCAAAAAAATATAGCTGTAAAGCTTGGAAATGGGTGAGCCTTTAGCTGATTCCACCCAAATATTGTAAATTTTTTCATTTTCAATAAATAAACCCATATTTTCTTCATTTTCTTGTTTTAAATACAATTCATGATTTCTTATAACACCATGTTGTTTGATCTACATATTTCAGGGGAAATAAACTTTTTGGGGTGTTCTGTGGGATTTTTGTTTCGGAAAACAAAATTACACGTTGTATGGTTCCTAAAAAACACATTTTCTATTATTCCTATTTGAGAAATATGGATTTTAGGATGTACACACCATGTATGGGGTGTAAAAATTGTTTACTAGTACTCATCTATGTATCTGACAACCGTACCCAGCTTCCCTTATAAGGGGAACATGTCGTGTACAACACACTTATGACCCTATGTTGGTCACAAAACATTTAGAAGTAAAAAAAATTGCTAAATGCATGGCCAAAACATACAAGGTACATGATCAGGTATCCCTTGTAGGATACATTATACGTATATGGCCAACATTCTGTTTAATTTGGTGGTTAAATTCCATGTACAATTGGAGTACACAACCAAGTGGAGTTTTGAGGGTACATGTCATGTACGATGGTACACATGCCATATACTCTTCCTTTCAGAACCTTTTCTTTTGTTTTACTATTTTAATTACATATGTAGGAATTGTATATAATATTATTCCACTATAAGTAATTTTATAGGTAGAACACAATTTTGAAACCATTGGAATTATTTGAAAAATCTTAATGGGTTTTTATGGCATTTACCTAAATAGAGAGTTTCGTCCTATGATAATTTAATATAGTTTTATCATGATAGTGAGACCTTCATCTACGATGATTCATGATATATCTCTTTTAACTGTTTCTTTGGAAGGTCTTGCATTGATGATGTCTCCCATGTGATATGTTCCCTTCTGGTTGAGAGGTTCCATGGTTAATTTTTTTAGGGATACCATATTGGATTCCACTTATTATGCTTAAACATAAATAATTTCATTAAATATACCTCTAGATTATTTTTATTTCCGAGGATCCCATGTGGGAATCCATTATTTATAAGTGGGCCTAGGTAATACCTTTTACAATTTTTTTTTCATATGTATAGTTACGAGGATACCATAAATGATTCCTCATCATGTTTTCCATTAGAGAATCCATTATAGTATTCCTAATTTTACCATTTATACCAAGGGTATAATGAAAATGAATCTTTTTTGTATTTCCTTGAGGGACAAAGTGGGTTCCTTATTTTCTAATCGACCTTGTGCTAGTATGTCATGTTTATGTAGATATGGTAGTGATTGTTGTTGTACCCCTCTCTCTTGGATTTTAATGATCACAATCACTCTCATCGTGTTCTAACTTGTTTTCAAGTGTTTTGATGCTAGGAAAAAGGTTGCCCAAGAGTTGGCCCAAGAAGGATGATAGTGGACTCTCTGAGTCCACCGGCCAACCGGTGGATTACCACCGGCCAGCCGATGGTCTCTGGAAAAAGCATTGCATTCTTCCAGATCCACCGGTCATCCGGTGTTAGCGCACTGGCCAGCCGGTATGGGCACCGGCCAACCGGTTCTTGCCTACCAGCCAGCCGGAGGACCCAGGCAGTAGGCTTGCCCACTGCCTGGTGACACCGGCCAACCGGTGGATGACCACCGGCCAGCCGGTGGAACCCAGACAGAAAGCCTGCTCTGTCTGGACCACCGGCCAGCCAGGAGATCAGCACAGGCCAGCCGGTGGACCACCGACCAACTGGTGAGACACCACCGGCCAACCAGTGTGCCCAGTCAAACTAGCCGTTGGACCACCGGCCAGCTGGTGAGACACCACCAGCCAGCCGGTGTGCCCAGTCAAACTAGCCGTTTGGCTTTGACCAGACTTGTACTTTTGACCCCCAACGGCTCCGGAAGCCCTCCAACGGCCATATTGAAGTGTTTATGGGTATTTCTTCTATAAATAAGAAACCATGGATGCCGGGAACACAACCGAAATATATTTTGATGTCTTGACGCTCTAACGACAAATCTCCAAGGCCTCTTGTGATCCATTGCCATCCTTGAAGCTTGAGCTCCCTCTCCATCAGCTGCTCTCACACTTTTGGCACTCAAGGATTCTGTGTGTTTGTATTATTTTATTTGTTTAGCTCTTCATTGCATTTGGATTAAAACAAACCTCTCATTTCCATTCTTTATTTCAATTGTGTTTCTTGCTACAACCATAATAAAAAAGCAAGCTGTACGAAGGTGTTCTAGCCTACCTTAAAACGGCTAGTGGGTTTCTTGCTACAACCATAATAAAAAAAGCAAGCTGTACGAAGGTGTTCTAGCCTACCTTAAAACAACTAGTGGGTTTCTTTTTACAACCATTAAAAAGCAAGCTGACGTATTAATCTCTCAATCGTTCTTGTTGGGAGCGGAGACGTAGGCTTGGGAATTAAGCCGAACTCCGTTATAAAATTGTGTCTTGCCTTTTTTATTTCCGCTGCATTGATAATTGTTTTAAATTGTTAATTATTTTTGAAAAGGCAATTCACCCCCCCTCTTTCCATCCTCTACGACCCAACAATTGTCACCTTATAAATTGTACAAAACTCATAGTCCCATTGGTATTTGGATGTAATATTGGGTTTAGAAATTCAACTAACCTCAATAATTTTCTTATACCTTCACAAGTTTATTCTTTATTTAGTTATTATTACTATAGGTTATTCCTTGTTTTTAGTGGTTGAGCCTGATTCGAGTTGTCTTCCTTTCATTTATTGTGATTTATAGACCTACTTTCACGGGATCCTGATTTTTATCAATGTTTATTTTTATCATTATTTTTATACTTATAGGTACTAATGAGTATCTGGTTGTTGAGATAATAAATTTTTTAATATTACATTTTTGGTATTTTTAGTGGATCTTTTTAATATCCAACTATTGAGACTACCACTACATTATACGGGCATGATATTCCCAATAATAAAACTCAAGGATGATTATTCTCTTGAGAGTGATGAGGAAAATTCCTCTCACCTCATGATATTATATGATTTGGATTATTAAAATCTTTTTAACTGATGTGTTAATAAGGATAATAATGATATCTTAAACTAGGGGTTATTAGGGGATGATTTCTCTTTACTCATCTTCTGATCTAAAGAGGATTATTACGCTCTCCTAGACCTATGGCTTGTGGAGGATGGATACACTCTCATAATTTTTCATATGATGAGTATCTATATGCATTCTCTATGGGATCAAGCTTGTGATCCATTTTCCTTATCTGGGTGGTTGATCATGAAGTTTCACACCACTGACTAACATTGGCTGTGATGTCCACATTTGGATCTTGAGAGGTGGGAATGAAATTTCACCGATGAGAACTCATTATAGATCATATAAGGGTTAAACAATTAGGGTTTATTCAATTCTCAATATCATGATCGTATATACACTAGGACCTAGGGATTATAAATTTGAATAGATTTACCAGGAATGAGTGGAATTTCATCCAACTTAGTGACTATTCAAAGGATTTACATATATACATTCCTAGAATCCAACATCATAGTGATTGGATGTAAGCATGGGTGAACCCAAGGTTAGGTAATGTATCCCCAATAGCGATACAACTTTCTAAGAGTAATTTCTATGGATTTATGATGTACTTATTTTTCAATTGGAAATACAGACCCAAGTATCATATGTTCTTGGTTTTATTTTATTTTGTTCACCTTACCTAGGTATAAAAAAAATTAATTAATGTATATATTGGTATCAAACTATACATATATATACATATAAATATGGATATTGATTTTATAAATATGCCTAATTAAATAGGATTTTGGACCTCGGGCTAGACTATGGTCTCACATTATAACTTTTATTTATCATTTCAGTATTGTTTCGGCTAGGGTTAGAATAATGAATGACCATGTACTGATGGTAGTTTATTTATATGTTTTTCATTGGGATGGCCTAAAAATATTATTTCACACGCATGAATGTGAATTATAGCCTTTGTGTTGACTATATGTCTTATTTTATGGTTGATAACAGTCGTCTGAATGATATAGATGAGGCCCCGTGTGGCATGATCAAGAGATGCCACTCATGCGGATTTGTTTCATTAGGCTAGTGTAGTTTTGATGTCTCTGGAGACTATGTATGTGGTCTCCCTCAGAGTTAGTATTAGATTCATGTAATTATATTTCAAAATATTTTTTATTCATTTATGTGTATGGTCATTAAATTGGGTGACCTAAGATGGATGTACGGAATATTTTTTTGTAATATTTTATATTTTTCATTTATTATTATATAATGTTATAATTTAGTAATTTAATACTACTATACTCTATTTATTTATAGTTTTGTATGATACATACCTATTTTTGTTGTATACTTACTCTAATATGAAGAGATAGTCTCCCCACTATCATATCATAGTCCATAGAAGCTATTTGTAAGTCTTCAGTGTATGGGGAGGAGTGCTTGAGGCCACATAGTGAACCGGCCTACAGCACCGGTTTACAGGATACAAAGTCTGGATGTAACAACATTTCGTTATTTTATAATCATTAATGTGATCATTTTACTTATAATCATGAGCTAAACTTTCAAACACACCATATGCTAAAAACATACTATACATATTGAGACATTAACATTTATTATTTTTTACAACAATATTACTATATATAAAACTCATTTTCCTAGATTTGGATATACTTGTAGAATGATTGTCATTTTCCTACATCCTATGAATCTTTTTCTTGTTGATTTCATAGGACATAAGATCATAAAAACAACATTTAATCCTTCTTAACACATCAAATTTTTTTTTGATAAATTTTACACTCCGGAGAAGATATTACACGTTAATGTATTAATTTTTATACTAGGTAATGTCAATTAATTTTACAATCAATATCTAAAATCCAATTTACTCTATACCTTTAAAATTTTGTGTTGCTTTCTTCATATGTCGATACTAAATCTTTCCCCTTCTTCCATAATTCCAAAAATCATATTTCTATCTTAAGTAGATTACCCATCAGAAAATATTTATTAGTGAAGCTATTAATACATTATAACCAATTCAAGAAATCAATAATTTTTCTTTCTTTGATATTCTGAACTATTAACCACCACGAATCTCCTTCACCTAATAATTGAAAAAATAAAGAGTAAGATTTTGATGTCTTGAATAACCCAGTACATTAGATATAACCTATAAGTCTATAACCCATCCTTCAACAATAAATGTTTCAAATGACCCACTAGATTATAGAGGTAGTCATTATTTTGAAATTCACTTCTATATATACATTACTCTATAGTGAATGCAGTTTCTCTACATCATAGATACCAAAAACATTTATAATTTATGTGGACTAATCTATTATAGTAACAAACACATCTATTCCAATTCCTATAATTCTAGTTTATTGGTTTGGAAGGATATTGTCAATTTTTTTCTTTGTCCTAAAATAGATTCCATTTTTCTTTTATGAAATTATATTCAGATAGAAAATAGTCTAAATGAATAAATATGAAAATTTAAAAAAAATTGAAACCATAAATTAGAATTTTTTTTGAATAATTGTATACCATATCTTAATATATGAAATTATCAAAACAATTATAAGAGAGAATCTATAAGGTAGTGATCATAATTAAGTGTATTATTTCTTTTATCCAAATGAATTGATTTTATATTAGTTCCAACAAAAATTTATTTTTTTATATTAATAGAATTTATTATGAACTCTTATATACAAAAACTGTATAGAACTACTATGAAAATTATTCTCACAACCCATTTTCCACAATTTAATCATCAAAAATGAAACATGTTTTAATTAAATGAAAAATCCCATGATTTTCATCATGACTTATTCATTATCCCTGCTAAAACTGAATACCTATGAAATTGATTATAATTTTTTATGATGAAATTCATTAAAATTTATATACAAAGGAATAAAGAATTTTTTTTCCCATTTCAATCACATGAGATTAGGAAAGTGTATTTGTATTTAATATATTAATCATTGAACACAAATAAAAATTTACTTACACATGAAATCAATTTTACTACTGAGAGTTCCTTAAAAAATTTAATAATAAGTAATCCAATATCATAATCATAAAGGTTTCTTATAAAACAAGAGAACACATGAAAATCATTTTCATGATATCATACTATTTTACCCTAAAATGGAATAATATTTCCATTAAAAAATATAGCAAGATTACCTTATGAATTAAACATAATTAAACAAAGAGACATTGATATTTATATAATTTATTCGTTGGTTCTTTAAGATATCATCATTATATAACCACTACGGGAACCCATACAAGTATAATAACCTATATAGTAAATTTATAAAATAATTCACCACAGAACATAATAATTAACCAATGCATTGGAGATATTTATTAGTCTCGCCCATATTTCAAAAAAAATCCAAGGACAATAATAATAAAGAACAAAAAAATGTTTTCATTTTAGTCGTCAATATCTTCAAAAATATCCTTTTGAAACCGTAAGTAATTCATTTACATATATTAATATATCTCGTTCTATTAAAACCAAAATTAAAAAAATATAATTCCTATAAAAAAGGAAGGTTGGCTTATATTTCATGAATACAATGAATCTTATAATGGAACATAACCTTAAAATAACGGTTACAGTAGAGGTAAATGTCTTTGACATCCAATATATTAAAATAATAGTCAATTATCCTTTTTTTCAAAACATTCCTTATGAAATATATTAATCAATCCATTCAAAATACTTTGAATATAATGTAAAATGAGACAAAAAATATCCCTTATAATTCTTTTATATCTATAAAAATTCATTTATAAATTAACTAGTAACCAACTCATGATTTTGAATGGTATAATCATTTAATTACTGATTCATATATTCATGATAACAATTTGATGTTATTAAAACCAAAAACTTGGTGAAATAAAAAAGAGAATGAAACATAATAATGAATAATAGTTGATAGATAAAATAATATTGAATGAAAAATTAATAGTTTCAAGTGGGGGATGAATTTAAATTGATCATAAAACAGTATAGTTCTGTCAAGTATAGAATAATTAAATATATATACGGAATGTAAAATTTCTTTAAAATTTTGGTTTCTATTGAGAAATAATTGTTGTAAAATTATATAAATTCTAAAAAAATTTATGCCTAATATATTCTAGTACACATTAATCCATAATAGTTTGGTATATTTACCTATACATTCTAAACTAAATTTAGTATATGTAACTTTTAATATTATTTGAGAACTAATTGTTTTAATATTGTTTAGCTGTGAAAAATAATATTTGTTATGATACATATATTGAAAAAATATATAGATGTTTTCAAATAAAAACAAAATTTACAATTTTAATAAAAATAATTAGGTGAAAAATTCTATATCAAATATTATTTTTTAGCAAATGTTTTAAAAGAGTATCTCATATTCTACATTTATTTTCAAATTTGTGAATATCTGGAAAAAAATGAAGAAAAAAATATAGTTTATAGTCAAAATATCTATTAATTCCTATGGAGAGAACACCTCACAAAAAATCCATCAGGGATGAAAAATACAAAAATTTGCAAACATTAAATGTGAAAAGGTGTAACATAAGGTGAAATATAATTTTTTTTAAAAATTATATAGTTTATTTTATAAATACAGGTACTAGAATAAAATTTGTCTTGCAAGTAGGTAAAAATTTAATATTATAAAAAATTTATTAAAGTATTTAGATTAATGATTTAATACCTAGATATTATTTAACAAATATTATGACATATATTGACACATATTATAAAAAACGTTTTATAAAACAAAAATTGTTTCAATTTTCCACACTTATAGATTTCATGAATATATTTTCATGCAATATGATCAACCACACCATAAATATTAAACATATAGGGATTTTTTAGGAGATAATATTGATTATTCAAAAAACATTATACAGATATTAAAAAATAAACAAAATAAAGAAAACCCTTCTTCTATATTGATTTCAAAAAAACACTCTTTGTATATAAAATTTTAATCCACCTCTCAACAATGATTGAGAAGGAACACAAAAATAGAAAATTATCCCAACAGTCAAAATAATAAATTATTTATTTCACTAAGTCACTTTAAAATAGTTACTTTTTTTCTTGAATGTAATTGACTAATTCAGAACTCACCATATCAAAATAAGTGCACTAAGTGTTATTTCACCAGATAAACCATACATGTAAATAACATCCCTTAGACATCAATTCTTAATATTAAAATATGCTGATCAAACTCTACTTCTATCATATGTTAACAATGGTTTAATTTCTACAATAGTTTGGTTATATTTTCGAAATAAATGTCAAAAATATCCATAAAAATGAATGAATAATTCATTCAGGTTAACATACATGGTGAATGTTTTGAGAGAAATAGATTAGAATATATTCAATCCAGTGGATTACTTTTATCACATTTATCTCACAAATAGAACTTGGTATTATTTCTCAATAAATCTCGTAAGAAATTGATGTCAAATATTAGTGTGAAGAATTGAAATGAGCCTTACGACAACAAAAACTACTACCAAAGAATTCATACATTCATTATTTTAATAATAATTATCTAAATTATATATTTAACGTATTGATTGATATGATAAATGAACATTAAATTAAAATGAATAATATATGAAAATATAAATGGGAATTTTTAAACGCACATCATAGATTGTATAGGAGATGAATCTTCACAAATAGTTTCAATACACCTCCTTAAATTATATTTCTTGTAAAGACCATCAATGTTCACAATAAAAATAAAATGTTTCTAAATAGGTACTCTTGTAATAAGTCCAAACAAAAATTATTTTATCAGGCTAGTAGGAAACCAATATTGATAAAACACATCTGCCATCAAAAAAATTATTGAAATACATTTAAGATTTCTATAAAATAATGAAATTGTATATTACATATACTACAATTTATTTTAAATTAATATAATAAAAAAAAAATTATATCAGACGAATACTTATAAATAAAAACATCAAAATAGGATAAAAATTATTTCATGTAATATGATTCATTATAAAGAAACATGTAACATAAAATCTCATAAAAATTAAGGGCATAATGAACCAAACATAATTAATTTTGTTTAGAGTACCCACCAACCAATATTAAATAGTGAAAATATATATCGTAATTTTTTCTTATATGCATTGAAAATATATGATCATATAACAAGAAAATATTAAATTAATCTATTTATGGATTACTATATACAATATATTACAATAAATAGCAGATTTATTCATACTAGAAAATAAATATTTACTCTAGTAAATTTGTACACTACTTTCGGACTATATATGTTCTATATTAAATCTAAAAACTGGAAAATGGATTAATTTACAGATATTTAAAACTATAAATTAACAATTTATTTCATTTTATAGAATAGTATATATATACAATTGTTTTTTGAAATGTTTCTTAGGTTGTAATTTTTTGGTGCTTAATTCATGTTTATATTAAATATTTATTTGTATTGAAAAATATAAATTTTTGTTAGGCTCGTTTACTCTAATTAAATCTATATTTTTATAGCTATGTATAGAAAAGTAAATAAATAATTTTTATAGTAATTAATATTTTTAAAATTTTAAAATTATAGTTTACATTTTAGAATTCAAATAAATATATAAACAGTACAACGAGTAATATTTTTATTGAAAATTTATAATATATTTGGAATGGAATGGGAATATTAAAAAAGATGAATAAATATAGATATTTTTCAATGTATAGATGAGTTATCTTTTGGAAACAATTTTGAGATTTACCCAATAACATGTTTAAGCAGTTGAGTTTCATGGAATAATAAGAATTTATAAGTTGAATGATAGAATAAATATCATAAAATAATTGAAATAAAATAGAATAATGAAATAAAAATTTCCAAAACATGATAGAATTATATCTTATTAATTAAAAAATGATAAAAATGATTAATGAAAAGTTATAAAACATTGTAATTAGAAAATAAGAAAAAATTCTGTGAGTAGAATAACATAACACAAAAGTGTTGAGTCAATAAGGTTTTCCTTATGACTTCTCCATTCCTTCTTGTTTTGAAAATCACAAACATCTTATCTTAAGGAAAATTGCTTTTATAAAGAAAATTGCTTTTATAAGGAAAATCGCTTTTATAAGGAAAAATGCTTTCTTATGGAAAATTGCTTTTATAAGAAGAATTACCCTTATCATATTTTCCTCCATATTTTTCTTAAGTATAAGTTTCGGATTCATTTTCTCGGAATCATTGAAACTTTGATATGAAGCATTCTGTTTTAGGATTCGGATTCTGGACAAGAACTATAAGGAAGTTTCATTCCGAATTCCGGATATGAACTCTAACTAAGTTCTATTCCAGATTCAGGATACAAATTCTGAAGAAGAATTCTCATTACGAATTCTAATGAAGAAATCCCATTCCGAATTCTCATTACGAATTCTGAAGAAGAATTCTCATTACGAATTCTAATGAAGAAATCTCATTCCGAATTCTCATTACGAATTCCAATGAAGAATTCCCATTACGAATTCTAATGAAGAAATATCATTCCGAATTCTCATTACGAATTCTGATAAAGAATTCTCATTACGAATTCTGATGACGAATTCTCATTACGAATTCTGATGACGAATTCTCATTACGAATTCTGATAAAGAATTATCATTACGAATTTGGATGACGAATTCTCATTACGAATTCTGATGACGAATTCTCATTACGAATTCTGATGACGAATTCTCATTACGAATTCTGATGATGAATTCTCATTACGATTTCTGATGACGAATTCCTATTCCGAATTCTCATTCCGAATTCACCTATTAAACAGAATCTGATTATCTTTGTTTTATACACTCTGAATTTATTCACTCCGAACCTTAACTCCGAAGTTTCTATTCCGAACTTTTATGTTAGAATTTGAAACGATGTCGTACATTCTGTTACACTTGTTTTGTTATAAAACGATGTCGTCCATTTTGTTATAAACTAACCGTTTTCTAAGTGACACGTGTACAGGTCCCTCCGATCTTTAAGGAAAATATGACCGTTGGAGAAGGATCCGACCTTACCTATAAATAGGAGCTCATTTGAAAAAGCTCGCAACGGATGGATGAACAATTTGGACTTTGTGCATACATGCTGTTGAAGTGATTTCTAGAGAGAGAGACTCTTATTAACTCTCAAAGCTTCGTGCGACTCCGAATGTTGGTGATTACATTCGAGGGCTTCCGGGGATAGGAAGACAGAGGTGCCGACTACCTTAAAGTTCGAGGGCTTCCGTGCTGAGGAGGACAGAGGTTTCCAACTACCTTGAAGTTGAGGGCTTGCGGGGATAGCAAGACAGAGACTCCGATCTTTGTATCGAGGGATTACCCTGGTGTGGGTAAGACAGACTTGCTTGAAAGTATAAATCAAGGGACCTTTATCCAAGGTTGTTGGATACCCTTCTCTTTGGGTTAAAAGACTATTATCTTGTTACTAGTAGTTTTACTACTTGTTTTTATTCCGCTGTAATTTGTATCTTAAGGAAAGTATAACTTTCTTATACTTCCTTACTTACTCTGATTCATTTAGATTCTATATGCTTTAAGGTAGAATCTCATATTGTAACTTTTGTTAAGTTTCAATTTCCGGAATCATATTTCCGGAACCAACTTTTGGAATCTCTTTCCAGGTTTAGTTCGGTATTAGAGGTGTTGTGAATTTACTTAGTTTAACTTTGTTAAACTTAGCCTTTTCCTTTACTTAAGGAAAACATAGTTATTCTTAACTAACTTTAAAGTTTCTAAAGGAATTTTTAAAGTATACAATTCACCCCCCCTCTTGTATATTGAGCATCTCATTCTATATTTCGATCCTACAATTGGTATCAGAGGTTGGAAACCTCTTACTCTATACCATTCTTACATTTGGTATCAGAGCCGGTTACTGAAATACTTGTACTCACATACAATTTTTTCTTGCTCACTTTATCCTTCCGAACTTTGTCATTCCGATTTATCCATTCCGAACTTTTCCTATTCCGAACTTTGTGATTACGATTCTAATCTACTAACAAGTTTGTGTGCAAAGTTATTTCTAGTATGGCAGGAATTAATGTTGGATCTATTGAAAATCTGAATCCTACAAGACCACCTATATTTGATTGTAATGACTATGAATACTGGAGAGATCGTATGAAGACATTTGTTATTAATACTGGAGTAGACAACTTTGTCATGCTTATTGGTGATTATAAAATTCCTGACAAGGAAGTCAGAACCTTTACTAACCAGGAAAAGCAAGAATATCAACTCAACTATAAGGTACGCAATACTTTACTATGTTCAATGACCAGAAATATATATAGCCAAATTTCTTCTTGTGAAGCAGCTAACTGTATATGGAAGAAGTTAGAGGTTACACACTTTGGGACTTCTAAGGTGATTGAGACTAGAAGAGCTATGCTTAGAGCTGAATATCATGGCTTCAATTTTCCTTATGGAGAACCTATCTGTAAAGTTCAACAAAGGTTTATGACTATTGTCAACAGTCTGCAGTCTATGGGAGAGAAAGGTTTAGATGATGAAGCTCTTGTGGACAAGATAATTGACATTATGCCCAATGAGTGGGAATCCAAGAGAACAGCTATAGATGAGAATAGGAAGGTCACTCAAATTACCCTTGATGAATTATTTGGAACTCTTCTACAACATGAAACCAGAATGAAGATAGATGCTGACAACATCAAGAAGAAGAATGGAAATGGTACTGTTGCATTTACTACAACGTCGAATCAGATGAAAGCTAAGACTCCTGAGAGAGTAACCAGATCCAAGTCTAAGAAAGTCATTTTCCAATCCGAATCTAGTGAGAGTGAAGTCTCAGAAAATGAATTAGCCAATCTTGCTCGAAGGATGAACAAGATAGCTGGACAGAGAAACTTTCAATCCAAGTATAAGAAGAAGGATAGGAAAGATAAGAAAGATGGAGAAGTAACTTGTTATGAATGTAAAAGAGCTGGACATATTAGACCAGATTGCCCTATGCTCAAAAAGAAAGAAAGAAAGGAAAGACATTCAGACAGGAACAAAAAGAAGTATTATAAAGCTAAAGCTAAGAAAGTTCTGAAAGCTAATGACACCTGGAGTGCCAGTGGTGGTGACTCTTCAGATGAATCTTCTGATTATGAATCTTCTGGACAGAAGAATCTTGGTCTTATAGCCAGATTGCCTATTAATAATCATTGTCTTATGGCTAAGGTACGAAATGCTGAATCATTGACCAATGTTTCTTTAAATTCTAATGATAGTAAGTATTATAACTCTTCTGATGAAGAATCATCTTCTGATGAGGAAAATACTTTACCTACTTATGAAGAAGTCTCTAGGTTTGCTGAACTTCTTGCGATTGAGAATTCCAAACTCAATAAGAAACTTGATAAAGCAAACTCTAGGAATTCTATTCTTACTAAAGAGATATCAGATCTTTCTAAAGATCTTGATAAGAAAAATGCTCATTTTGAAAGTATTTCAAAAAATCTTGAGGAAGTAAGTTCTGAGAAGAATAAACTTTCTAAAGTGTTAGAAAAAGTAATTTCTAATAAAAATATTTTCGAGCCTAACTCTAGTTCTAAAAGTAATGATTTTGAGGATAAAAACTTGGTTGTAAAACTCAAGTCCGAAATTTTTTCCTTAAAGAAGTGTTTATCAAACTTTACCCATGGTAATGAAAATTTTGATAAGATGTATTCTCAAATACGACCTTTAAGAAATAAATACGGATTTGGTTATACCCATGCAAAACCAGTTTTCAGTAACAATTATTTTGTTCCTCAAAGTGCCCCATTTTGTACCAAGTGTCAATGTGGTGGTCACTGGGCAAAGAATTGTTCCTTAAACAAAACCCAATCTCTAGAATTTCACAAAGCCTACTTTTCTAAGAAGATGTGGGTACCTAAAATTTTGTTGTCTGGAAATCTCGGATCCAAGCAAGTTTGGATTCCGAAAATCTAACTTTGTTCTTAATTTCAGGAAAATAAAGAAAGTTCCAGCAACAATATATGGTACATGGATAGTGGATGTTCCCGGCACATGACTGGTAACAAAAGCTTTTTTGAAAAGATTATCAAAACGAAAGGAGGAAAGGTAACTTTCGGAGACAATGCTAAAGGAGATATTATTCTTCAGTTTATCGGAACGCAAGATCAACTTGATGATATATTCACAAAGTCTTTGCCTTCTGATATATTTGAATATATTAAACAGAAGTTAGGAATGATAACTGTAAGGTAATCTTCCTTAATTAACTTTCTATTGAAAAAGTCTCCTTATAGTAATAAACTCCTTTTCATAGGGGGAGTACATTTGATTGTTTGGTTAACAAAGTTTTTCAAAATTTGTTTTCAAACTTTTCAGAACGAAGATTTCCGGAATGGAACTTCCGGAACAACAATTTTCCAGAATGGATATTTTCGCACAGAATACTTCTGGAATGGAAGTATTCGTATTGAAAATTTCCGGAATGGAAAATTTCGTACTAGTACTTTCATAACCAGATTTTCGTACCATGTTTTTTTAATATTTAATTTTTCGTATTGAGTTTTTCATATTTAGTTTTTCGTATTGAGTTTTTCATTTTAGTTTTTCGTATTGAGTTTTTCGTAGTCATATTTATATTACCCCTTACGAATAACTTTCCTAAGCTAATCCGAAAGGTATGATTTCCTTACTCAAGTTTTCGTATTCATATTTTACTTGCTGGTAGTTTCTTGTATTATGTTTTCAGAATTACAGTTTTATTAATTCTTTACTTTAATAAAAACCTCAAAAAGATCGGATTCAAGTTTTCAACCGTCAGATCTGATCGCAGCTCATTCCAACCGTTAGATCAACTATGGAATGTCAACCGTCATCTCATTGCCTATATAAAGGGGACCTAATTTCTAGTCCCACATCGGTTTCAAGCTCTCGCGTACTGAAGCTCTGCCTCTCTGTTTTAAGGCCGTTCCGAATTTCAGTCTTCTCCGTTCCGAACTTCCCAGAGAACTTCTAATCCGAATGTCTGCAGAGTTAGCATCTCAAGAAATGTCTTCAACCAAGCCTATATCTCAGTGGTTCGTTTACAGAGAAAGGTTAGTTCATCCGAATTTCTTCAGCAACTACGATTCTATCATCTCAAAGAATATCAAGTTTAATGGCTGGGAGGATGTTGCGGTATCTAAAACCAGGAATCAAGATGAAGTATATTCTGATTTTCTTGTCGAATTTTATGAATCCGTTTCTTTCTTTAAGGAAGATGATAGAGAGAAGTTTTCTTTCAAATCGTATGGAAAGACATATAAACGTTCTTACACCAAGGCTGCAAGCTTGGTAGGGTTAAGTTATGAAGGTGAAGCTGAGTTTATTTCTCACGTATTGCCAGACTCTATGGGTAGTTTCAACAAGGAAAAGGCTTTAGAAATTCTCATATTGGCTGATGACAAGGCACCGAAGATTGCAACTCTATCAACAAACTTCCGGATTCTGGAATTATGGGTGCAAGGACTTATCGTACCGGGAAAAGGTGATAAGGACAGCTTGAAGAAAAGTGAGATCTATATCTTAGATTTTTTGATAAATCTAAGGATGTTCAACTTGATGAAGCATATTCTTCTTAATATTGAAAATTTGAAGAAGGGGAATCTGAGAGCTCAGATTATTATGTATCCAGCAATCCTCTCCAAGTTGATTGTTCGGTGTTTTGAGTCTTTCAAGGAGGCTTGCAAATCTAAGCCGAGAGTTTGCAAGATCATGTTGCTCAGTGATGGCACACTTAAAATAATGAATATAGCTTTTGACAAGAAGTCTGGAAAGTTTATTGATCTACCTCCTCAAGAAGAAGTAGCTCCGAAAGTTGCTGATCCGGAATCATCTAAGCCGGTAAGGAAGAGAAAGCTGAAAGAAGTGGTAGTCGAAGCCGAGGAACCCAAGTCTAAGGAAGTCCACTCCGCACCAGCAAAGTCAAAGAAGAAGAAATCCTATCCTGACGAGATTGTTACAAAGTGGAGAGCTGACAAAGAGAAGAGGAAAGAAGGGGATCCGCAGTTCGGATTGGACCCTGCGGAAGATAAAGCTTTAAAGGAGAAAGCTGCTGATGAGCTCGAGAAACAAGCTAAGGAAAAGAAGCTTAAGAAGAAGATGTCAGAAGCCGAGGCTGTTCAAGCGTTGTTGAAGTTCAACGAAATGGTTTCAGCAACTATCCCAGTTCCGAGATCTTTCTCCCTGGAATCTCTACCTGAGACTCCAGGAAGAAATCTTGTTGCTCCGAAAGAGGCTGTTGCTACTAATACTGAGGAAGTAGAGCAAGTGGAACAAGTTGAAGAGGCTTTTGAAGTAAGTAGTGAGACATGAGATGTGCTAAAACAAGTATATGAGTATAAGGGAACTCCTTCGGAACACTTATCGCTCCGAACATCTGAAGCTGAATCTTCGAAGCTAGTTACTCCTGCAATGGAAGAAGAGAAAGGAGAAGAAGAAGTTTCCTATTATGCAGAAGAAGAAAAACTTTTACATGATATTGCTCAGATTAAAAACGTAGAGGTTGGTGTTCAGGAAGTTTCTGATGAGGAAGATATTGTCGTTCAAGTTTCTGACAGTGAGAAGAGAACTCCGGAATAGGATTCTATTCCGAAAAAAGATAAGGGGAAACAAATTCTTGCTGATACTCCGAGTTTAGAAAAGAGGATGAGAAAGGAAGCTGGTAGTTCTTCTAAGAGGAAGTTGGAGCTTATTGAGGAAGAAAACTCTCCGAGCAAGATTTCAGATTCGGAGTCATCTTTGTTGGGGCATGATTTTGTTGTTCAGTCTTTGAAGAAGTTGGTGGGAACCATTCCGACCTTCTCAAGTATTGATTCACGATGCCAGATGCTCCATCATGCGTTGAATCTGAAAACAGACTCCGTATCCATGGTTATGGATAAGTGTGTTGAGATTGAAGCCCAGTTCAAAAACTTCTTTATTGGTTATGAAGCCCATAAAAGATCTTACAAGAGGATGACAAGCTGGTCTAAAAAGACTGTGGAAGAGATGAGGCTTTTCGATGAGTTTCAAGATAATGTTAAGGATGCCTTTGAAACCGAGGACAAGAAGTTTAATGAGATGACTGCATCCTTTGAAGAAAAGTTGACAGAGGAAAAGAACTTCCGGATCCAAGAAGTCAGGGATCTGAATGGGAAGCTCAATTCCGTTTCTCAAAATTGGAAATTTGAAAGGGATCATCAGATCGATTTTAAAGAGAGGATGAAGGATCAGGAAGAGAAAATCAAAGCTCAGGAAGAAAAGCTAAAGGCTCAGGAAGAAAAGATTGAATATCAATCCGAAAGGATAGTTTCCTTAGAAAAGCAAGATGAAGAAGATCATAAGGACCTCAAGAAGATCAAGACTATTCTGAAGGGCCTCATGTCTAAGGAAAAAGATCCGAAATAACTCAGTCCGATCTTTTTGTTTTAATTTTTTCTTTGTTGTTGAGATTTCAAATTTAATGAAAGTCGTACTTGTTGTTTCTATTGTTGTCATTACTAATCTTTCAGGTACTTCGTTATTTTTTTTTCCATTCCCTCCAATTCTTTTTGAAAATCACAAAGGGGGAGAAGGAAAAGATCCTTAAGAAAAAGAGGAACTCTAATAAGAGTTTATCAAAGGGGGAGAAAGGAAAAATACCCAAGGAAAAAGAACTCTAATAAGAGTTTGTTTAAGGGGGAGTTTTTCTTAAAGAAGACCTTCTTATGAAACATCACTCCGGAAATATGAATACGATCCTTAGAGTTTCAAAGCCTAAGGGGGAGTTAGTCGTATTCATCTATATCCTTAAAACAAGGGAGATAAGCATTAATATGTTTCTTTCCTCTTAGAATTTTTGTTTTTTGTAAGGATGTTTGTGCTTTCCAAAAGGGGGAGATTGTTGAGTAAATAAGGTTTTCCTTATGACTTTTCCATTCCTTCTTGTTTTGAAAATCAAAAACATCTTATCTTAAGGAAAATTGCTTTTATAAGGAAAATTGATTTTATAAGGAAAATCGCTTTTATAAGGAAAAATGCTTTCTTATGGAAAATCGCTTTTATAAGAAGAATTACCCTTATCATATTTTCATCCATATTTTTCTTAAGTAAAAGTTTCGGATTCATTTTCTCGGAATCATTGAAACTTTGATATAAAGCATTCTGTTTTAGGATTCGGATTCTGGACAAGAACTATAAGGAAGTTTCATTCCGAATTCCGGATATGAACTCTAACTAAGTTCTATTCCAGATTCAGGATACGAATTCTGAAGAAGAATTCTCATTACGAATTCTAATGAAGAAATCCCATTCCGAATTCTCATTACGAATTCTGAAGAAGAATTCTCATTACGAATTCTGAAGAATAATTCTCATTACGAATTCTAATGAAGAAATCTCATTCCGAATTCTCATTACGAATTCCAATGAAGAATTCCCATTACGAATTTTAATGAATAAATCTCATTCCGAATTCTCATTACGAATTCTGATAAAGAATTCTCATTACGAATTCTGAAGACGAATTCTCATTACGAATTCTGATGACGAATTCTCATTACGAATTCTGATAAAGAATTCTCATTACGAATTCTGATGACGAATTCTCATTACGAATTCTGATGACGAATTCTCATTACGAATTCTGATGACGAATTCTCATTACGAATTCTGATGATGAATTCTTATTACGATTTCTGATGACGAATTCCTATTCCGAATTCTCATTCCGAATTCACCTATTAAACAGAATCTGATTATCTTTGTTTTATACACTCTGAATTTATTCACTCCGAACCTTAACTCCGAAGTTTCTATTCCGAACTTTTATGTTAGAATTTGAAACGATGTCGTACATTCTGTTACACTTGTTTTTTTATAAAACGATGTCGTCCATTTTGTTATAAACTAATCGTTTTCTAAGTGACACATGTACAGGTCCCTCCGATCTTTAAGGAAAATATGACCGTTGGAGAAGGAGCCGACCTTACCTATAAATAGGAGCTCATTTGAAAAAGCTCGCAACAGATGGATGAACAATTTGGACTTTGTGCATACATGCTGTTGAAGTGATTTCTAGAGAGAGAGACTCTTATTAACTCTCAAAGCTTCGTGAGACTCCGAATGTTGGTGATTACATTCGAGGGCTTCCGGGGATAGGAAGATAGAGGTGCCGACTACCTTAAAGTTTGAGGGATTCCATGCTGAGGAGGACAGAGGTTGCCAACTACCTTGAAGTTGAGGGCTTGCGGGGATAATAAGACAGAGACTCCGATCTTCGTATCGAGGGCTTACCCTGGTGTGGGTAAGACAGACTTTCTTGAAAGTATAAATCAAGGGACCTTTATCCAAGGTTGTTGGATACCCTTATCTTTGGGTTAAAAGACTATTATCTTGTTACTAGTAGTTTTACTACTTGTTTTTATTCTGCTGTAATTTGTATCTAAGGAAAGTATAACTTTCTTATACTTCCTTACTTACTCTGATTCATTTAGATTCTATACGCTTTAAGGTAGAATCTCATATTGTACCTTTTGTTAAGTTTCAATTTCCGGAATCATATTTCCGTAACCTACTTTTGGAATCTCTTTCCAAGTTTAGTTCGGTATTAGAGGTGTTGTGAATTTACTTAGTTTAGCTTTGTTAAACTTAGCCTTTTCCTTTACTTAAGGAAAACATAGTTATTCTTAACTAACTTTAAAGGTTCCAAAGGAATTTTTAAAGTATACAATTCACCCCCCCTCTTGTATATTGAGCATCTCATTCTATATTTCGATCCTACAAAAAGCTGGAAATGTGAACCAATATTTATGTTCAAACTAAATAATAATATACCAACATCATAAAAGAAATATAATATAGTTAGTGTACAGTGTGATATAAGAAATTGTGACCTTGGGGATTTCTCACATAAGAGGACTAGATATCATGGAGCATTTAATATTCACAATAGCAACCCAGCTTTAATATTTATTCTACAATCAATAATTTATTCCATGAATTTAAGTAAAATTGTTCAACATCATAATGTATATTTTAAAGAATATGTAATAAATGTTTCATGTTTACGGACCAATGAAAAAAATACCAAAATCATAGGGACTAAATAATGAATAAAAACCATTGATTTTGATTAGATATATTAGTCAATGTTTTCTTCTTATTAATATTATATTATTTCTAATGAATTTATAAACTCAAATCTAATGTACTTTATGTAATTAATGTTAAGAAATTTTTCATCATATTAAATAAAAATAATATAGTGAATAACTAATGTAAATAAATTCGTAACTCTAAATGATGTTTTACTAATAAATAAACCATATGAAAAAAACTATAAGAACATAAATTTTCAAAAATCAATGACATATAAGATACTTCATTAGATAAAGAAATTCATATACAGATGCTTTATAAAGCCATTTCTAGTTTTATAAACAATATTTACCTTTTAATTAATTGAAAAAAATGAACATCATTAGATATAACATTACCTCAATGGCCAAAATTTCATATCTAGGCAAAGTAAGGATCCAATGTAGAGGAAAAAATCATATGGAAAATATTTAAGAACATATTACCCGTCATCTTAAATAATGAACATTAAAAATATTGGATAAATGGGGTGGGGTGATGGGTAGTGGATTAATTGGAATGTAGAATTTATCCTTAAACTATAGAATGTATAATAGATTTTTTAAGTAAATGAATGAACTAAAATCACAACTGCATACTGTAGGGGTTCAATTCTAGATAACATAACTCATTGATTCTATAGCTCTACAATTATTACATGTTGTTCAAATAATGACATTCACCTAGTGAAAATTAAACGATACCATAATACTAATTTGGGTGGTTATATCAATGAAAACGTTTTAAAAAAAATTAATTCATATATAGATATATTGAATAAAAAATCTCATATACATATCATTCGATGTTTTGGTATCATTTTATATATGTTACAAATGTAATAAAAATTCTGCATTAGAAAATAACCATTTTAGACACACATAAATTTTGATACACCATGTTTAGAATAGTAATATGAGATTAATATACACTTAACAAAACACCGGTAATGCTTGAAATGTATAAAATAAAGTAGTAATAATTCTATAAATCTTGATAATTTATTATGAAGGTAAAATAGAAATGTGTACAAATTCAGTTTTAGTTTTAATCAGAACAAACTCTACTATAATAATAATTTCTCGAATATTAGAATCCAATTCAATTGAATCATTATCATTAAATCCCTGTAAAAAATTACTTATTGAAAATTTAAATCAATTTCATGTCATGGGTTATATTAGACATGCCATATCATGTGGTGAAATATGAAAATATGATAAACTAATGAAATCAAACACATAATAAATAATGAATCAAACACATGATATGTTTCAATGTTATGAATATCTAAATCTCATTACATATAAATAATTATAATGAAATATGGGAGTTTTTTTGGAGGAAATAAAGAGTCCAGCAAAGGCGTCAGTGAAAAAATATGATTTCAACTTGAATAGAACATTAAAAGATACATGATAGATGTGGTACGATCAAATTTAGTAAGAGAGAGAGTATGATGATCAAATCATTAAATATTATTTTGATTGGATTTGGTTATTTTAAAAATGGAAAACCATACCCATTTTATTTATTCACTATTGAAACAAATTGAATGTAACACATAATTTTTAGTTGTGGTATCATTTTATATCATTTACAAATGTGATTCAAATATAGGAGTAGAGAAAAATATATAAGACACATAATTAGTGATAAAAAGAAGGTAGAATAGTAATATGATATGAATATAAATCTATTATGAGTAACATTAGATTATAAAAAATGTAATATTTAGATAAGATATTATACATTAATTGCATATATAATAGTAAATAAAACACTAGTCATAATCGAATTGTATAATATAAATCAGTAATAATTCACATAATTTTAATAATTAATTATGAATTTAGCAGAAAAATTTTGTACAGATTCACTTTTATTTTGTATCAGAACAAATTCATCATTGAATATTATTTCTATAATATTGATATAAAAATAAATATAATATTCATTATGAAATCTCTACAAAAAACAAACCTATTGAAAAAGAAAATAAATTTTCAGTCATGGATTAGATGAGACATTCTATATCATGTAGTGAAATAATAAAAGTGGGGAAACTGATTTATTAAAATTCAGCGCAATTAATATGATAAAAACATAAAAGGGTGCACCAACATTGATAAATAAATCTCATTACCCATAATAAATTACAATACATTATGGGATTATTTTTAGGAGGAAATTAAGATCCATCAAAATGAATGAGTGAAAAAACATATGATTCTTATGGTAATGGGATTTTATAAGATAAATTATTGATATGGTAACAACATATTTAGTAAAAAAATAGAGTATGATGATAAATACCTTAAAAAATATTTGTATTTGATTTTTGTTTTTTGAGTTTACAATTCCCTTGTGGTTATTTTTCTTCTATTTTATTATTTATTCCTATCTTAATCATTTGTATTGACTATAAATAATTCCATCCAATATTAATATTAATTAATATTAATGATATTTAAATCAAAGACAGAAAAACTATACTACAACCAAAATTAGATCAGCTTTCTCATATTAATTAATGATCAGTTTATGAAAAATGTTTTAATTATTACATCTAAAATTAAACACTTTGTAAACGAAACGAATAATTATAATCATTTACCTCAATAGAGCGATGTTTCGTGTGTTTAATTAGTTAAATTGGATTTCCAAAACTCACACCACATCGCTCAAATGTATTAGAACTGTCGACCTCTCTTAATGATTTTTTTCCATTTCAAATAATACTAAAGAAAAAATGGATGAAAAAATAAAGTGAATGATAAAAAAACATTAGAAGTGGTTAATTGAAAGAAAATGTGATAAACCAAAACTATTAGTGAATAAGATACTCAATAGTGAATAAATTAAATTGAATTATTGATACTCCTAATGTAACGCCCCGACCCTAGTTATGGGAGTCAGTGCAATATTTTAATACACTGGCATGATTATAAGGAATCATGTCTTGAAAGACTAATAAGTTTAGAAATATTTGAAAATAGATTACATACATGAACATTACATTAAAAAATAGAAAATAAATCACAACATGAATGATCCTTTGAGAACACCATTAATCCCTTATCATAACCCTTCTTATCAATCATAAAATACTTCATCACATACTGGGAAAAATAAAAAATAGAAAGGGGTGAGCTCAGATGCTCCACAATGATAACAATATTGTGAAAACATTCCTAAATAAGAATAAATATTTAAGTCAATTTAAGATTAAAACAAAAGCCTTTTAAACTTAAACTTCAGCACAATATGGGAAAGATAAAATCAAATAATTCCATTTACTTACTCGCATGGATATTATACTAGTCTAATAACCACATGAAATATCTATAGACACTTTCATAATGATGGAATACATAATTCCTAACATTAATTTATGTGTTAAGGACTCGTGCCAGGACCTAGGGGCTAACAGTAGCCGGACCCCATCCTAGAGAGCCTCTATAACCAGATTCCAACCTGGCTAGCCTATGTAACCAGACTCCAACCAAAAAAGACTATGTAACCAGACTCCAAATTTGAGAGTCTGCTATAACCGGACCCCAACCCGGAGGGGTTAAATTTACCAGTCCCCAATCCGGAACATACTATTCCAACACATTAATCTTAAGAAGAGGTTGTAATATGATATAAACATTAGTATTGAAACTGGCATACGAAATGTCAATATTTTAACCATAAACCATGACTGGAATTGAAATAACTCATACACACTCAAACATATCACCAAAACTTAAATAGAATATGGATGATTTGTATAATAATAAATCAACTTCACATAAGTGTAAAATTTATCAAATTATTTTGACGTAGTTGAAATCAAAACTATTTGAGAGAAATATATCTTTCTATTTTGAAGTCATTTAAGAGTCACATAATTATAAAGAAAACATTTATTTCGAAAATATTCTTATAATCTTGTAAGGTATGCTTTTACAATGTTATAACGGTCGAGAATAACTACTCTTTCCATATAAGTTAAAAAAACACTTTTTCCTTAATTTTTTCAAAAAGGTCGTAAAGTACCTTGTTTGAAAAATAACGTAAAGATTCCTTCCAAATAATATATGGTCAAATAAGGGTATAAATGAATTTAAACCATTTTATAGTAAATTGAAAAAATGTTTTGAAATAAATTTTAAGAAACATGGATGTGAATGATAAAGAGGTCCTGTTTGATACTTACATAAAAACAAACTCGAATGATAAAGATATTGTGAAATTAACCGTAACCACATTGTAATCAATCGAGTAGTATGACCAAAAGTTAATAACCACCAAATAATTCACAAAACAACATGAATATAAATAAAATAATGATAATATATATATATAATAGAATTAAAAAATACACCCCATGAAATAAGTGGTGAACAATGGATATCTCACAAAATTAAATGTGAGATAAGAAACCCTTTACCTCGTGTCTGCTTGACTTGTTTGTTCCTTGTTCTTCTTGAATAATAAACTTAAGTTAATTTATACTTGATTAAGAACAATTTTTAATGTTTATTTTTTCTTTTATATCACATATTACCATGTTATAAACAATATGTTATCATTTAAGTCAATAATGGTCATTTTTTCGATATTTGGCACTTTAGTAAAAAATAAACACCTTATAATGACAAGTTGTCCAAGTGGCCAGGAGTCCATTATCTCCAGAATTATATTCATGATTTATATATAATATATATCATATATATAAAATATATCTTATATATATATGTATTTATAACTGTACATAACATTTGGATATAATAAATTAAATGCACCATTCTTGGAGACGTTAAGCCGTACGTACGCATGAACGCTACTTTCATTTCTATTTAATATTTTAATTGAATTAAAAAATAATGATACATATTTATATTATAATTATAGTATAATATCATATATAATTTCAACAACTAAATACTTTATATGTGCCACGTATGGTAAGAATGAGTCTTATCACTTTGAGGGGGCGGTAATCTGCACTTCATCAAATTAAATTATTGCGTTTACTTGTAATAGAAATCTTAATGGTATGCTATAAATTAAAAATAAAGAAGAATAAAGAAATAATAAACAAAATATATATCATATATTAATATATTTTCATCATAATTGTCACCATATGATGTGGTAGGAGATAAATGAACAATCATCATTTTGTGGGGGGTTAGTTTTCCATCCACAGAAACAATATGTTTTTACACATTAGATGGAGGTGTGTGTAAGTGTAGTTTGAATACGCATCATAAAAACATCCTAGTATATTTAGGATACTTGTTTTGTTATAAAATAAAGTAATTAAAATATATTAGTGGTTGGAGAAGTAAAATAATAAAAAATAATTTAAGAGAAATTGTTACCTTTAATTCGGGTAACTCTCTTTGGTTTGAACCAAAATGACTTCTTGAAGTGCCTTCTTCATAAGGTATGAATTTTAATAGGAAGAGAGGGATATTTAGATCTTATTTTTTCAGGGGGTTGGAGAGCCAAGAGGCTTGAGAGGTGTGAGTAAAGGGTTAGAAGTGATGGCTTTTTATAAGGGGGAGAAGGGGTTCTTTAGGAAAGTGTAAAAATATTATTTTATTATATAATTATATTCAGTTTATAATGGTTCATAACTAATTAAGGTTAGAGATAAGATTTATCATGGTAGAAATAAATTCATCCAATAAAAATTGGACTTGTTTTGGAAGTTATTTTAATATTTATAATCTTATTTATTTAAATCATTTATTAATGAAGAAAAATACTGTATCATTTTTATTTCATAAATAATTTAATTTATTTTATTCCTAAAAATTATAGAAAATTTCCAAGATGTAGGAAAACGTTGTATCTTTCCAACCAACATTTAAAGTCGAAAGGATAACTTATATAACTCCATTTAAAAATTAACTTACAAAAAGATATTTTTTATGTCATTTTTGTCTTTACTTTAAGTTAATTGAAATAAAGTTTCATTATCACTCTTATGTTTCCCCATGAGGTCTAAATATTGACCCAATGATGACCATGGTCGGCCATAACTCATCAAATAAGGCTAGGACAAGTGTTATGGTAATTGCTTATTATTATGATATTATTTTATCCTTGAATTAACCTATTATCTTTAATCGCGGTAAATAAAATTCAAAAGATACTATTTACCAAAAATTATTTTTATCTTATTGAACCAAATTTTATTTACTAATTACAACCATGTATGTGGTTTTTTTGAAAATCAATTCACAGAAGAGTTAAAATTTCATTTAAATGAAAAAGTTAGTTTTTTTAAACTACAACAAAGTGGTTTCACTATTCATTAAAAATTGATGTTTCTCAGAAAAATACAAAAAATTCAGCCTAAGATATATTTGATATTACAAACTAAAAAATGATGTCTATTTTTACAAATTAAAAACATATAATTTTCATTAATTAATTGAAAATTAATTGTCATTGTCAAAACAAATAACGTGTTTTTAAGAAACAATATCAATCAAAAGATTGATAATTTTGTATGTCCAATTTTAAAGTGAAATTAATTACAATGGCCTAAATTGTATTAAATGATAAAAATATAATCTAATTATACTTAAAATTATTTCAAATGAATAATTTAATGCTATAAATTATTTCAACTAAAAAAATTTGTTTTTAATTAAAATTTAGTTTTTTTTATTCACCAAAATATGAATGTTTTCAGAAAATACCAAAAATTTCACAAAACATAATTTGTATGTCTTGATTCTAAATAAGAAGTTTATTTTTTCAAATTGAATATATAAAAGTGTCAAATATTGGATTTAAAAATGGTTCACCATTAAATTGTGATAAAATTTCATTTTTTGAAAAATACTTCCTTTATCTAAAAAATTTAATATGTTCTTATATTATTTATAAGAAACACATAATATGGATGTTAAAATTATATTTATTATATAAAAATAAAAATAAATTTAATAATATCCATAACCGTTTTTTTGAACAACTAGTTTGTTAATTCTTGGTGCGCTTGAAATCAGTGTTGCATGTAGCGTATGGTATTGAATTACATTGAAGAGATAACATACATTGAAATCTTGGGGTGTTAAATTCTCCCCTCCTTTAATAAATTGTTTCCTCACAATTTTATATTTGTCTTCTAGAATATGATTTTGAAAATAGGAAATAACTTTGTGGAAAAACCACATCGGAAATAGGGTTAATAAAATTTAGTCTTAATAAGAGGGAAAGGGAAATGAAAAAGTCACAACCAACATAGTGTTTCTAATTGGAGAACATTGGTGGAAATTAAAAACTAATAATTGAAAAATAAACGTAAATATTTATAGGGAGTGATTGAGGTTATTAATCTCAAACAAGTGTGAAATTGGGGGCCTCAAAGCCATCAATCTAATTTGATTTAGAATATAATCAGTTCAACAAACACTATGGTATTAGGATAACAAATTTTTTGTTTTAATATTCCTTACCTAAAGTTTAAGAATTAATTTATTCATAGAATAATATATATATATATATATACTTGACAAGTTGACTTCCATACTTTCACTATTTTTTACTACAAACTCATCTTTCACCCCAAAAGATAATAGAACTCAAAAATATTATATTTATCCATATGCCATGAAAAATACCAATTTATAATAACCATAGACTTTATGTAGGCTAGTGGTTGGTCATAAAGTCATGTCGCACTTTGGTTGTGTGTTCGATTCCTACAGCTTTGTCTGACACGATGGGTTAACACCCGACCTATAGGTTATCCTTTTTTAAATAATATAGTATTATAATACTCAAAAAATAATCATAATAAATACTATCCAATGATAATCTTGATCCATTAAAACCATTATAGCTATCTAACATACTTCGGTCCAAACTCATAGTGAAAAATTTATAAAGAAGGTAAACAAAATGATTATCTCTTTTTCCATGTAATAACATATGAATACATTCATCGTGTATTCTTTTAAAACATGATAACACCCTAAATTAACATAAAACCTTATTGATTACATTCATGCTCCCTTATTACTAATAGAATACTAAATATATTATTTATATCCATTTTTTAATATTCCAAAAATGATGGAATAAACTTACCATTAATCAGTTCTAATGTAGTCAAGAATATCCAATATAATTGATCCAAATCAACCATATCTTATTCCAAAATCACTACCTTGGTATCAGGACCATATTATGGTTTTATTTTCCTTCATCTATATTTTTTCCAAATAAAATTAACATGCTATTGATTCGATTCTCATGGTTCCACAAAATCTCAAGTCCTTAATGAAATATCACTGTAGTAAAATCTTTATATACTCCATAATTATTATAACCTTTAAATCTTTGATACAATAATCAAATGACATAATTCTTTAATATAAACATAAGAACACTAGTTATTACTCTTCATTTGTGGTAATATCATAACATGATTATTATCCAACAACATCATTTTTGGTATACTATGATGATTTGGACATTGAGTTTCCTAGAGTCCCAACCCCTTGAAGATGAAGCATTGTACATATGAATCCATTTCCTTACCCTTGAAATCATGTACTTGGTATCCTTTTTCTCTACACTTATAACAAACTACCATTACCTTCAAGCATTTACCAAGGTGATTCTTTCCACAGCTATCACATATGGGAAAATCCTTCTTTCCCCTCTTCTCTTTATGTATCTTTCTTTCATCCACACATTTATTCTCTTGCTTCCCTTCAAATCCATAGGACACATAAAATTTTTTACTTATATTTTTAACACATGATACTATTTCTTCATATGATGGGTATATGTGGGAGATTATTTCCCTTTTAGATGTTGGCTTAATACCATGAAAGACATGATCCTTCTTAATCTTTAGATTATATGTATTGTTGTAATTCTCAGTCTTTTTACTAGAATACATTTATAAAAAATGGATTACACTACATCTGTTTAGGAATAACAATTTATAATTCCAAACATGTAAAATACCTAACGTAAATTGAATAGTTTATGGATATAATTGATAATCATAAATATGTTTTCTTTAAGGAAGTATTTACTCCTAAATCCTTCATAATGGTTTGTAATGAAAATGTGAATTATCCTAAACATGTCCTCGGGGGGTGTCGTAACCAATAGTGCAGCAAGGCCCACTATCGTGCACCGGTTCCTATTGGAGTCTAGCTCAAAGTGGTGTTTTCGGGTTTTACCCCTAGGTACATCTGTTCCAGAGTTGCCTCTACATAATCCTATCCAGATAGAGATGTATTGCTTATAAAATCCACAAAATATCTAGAACTCCATAATTCTAGGAATTTATTATATACTAATTCTGAAAGTCTATCTTTGGTTAATGTTTTCAAATCATAGTACATCTAAATCTATTTCCAAGGTTTTTTCAAAACTTCCTCTAACACCAACTGTAATGCCCCAAATCCAGTTATGGGAGTAGGTGAATTATTTTAATACATTGGCATGATTACAAGGAATAATTTCTCAAAATACTGACCAGTTTAGCAGTCTTGGAAAATTGATTACATACAAGAACATTACATTACTCATTAGATAATAAAACACAACATTAATGATCCTTTGAGAATTCTATTAATCCCTTAGCTTAACCCAGCTTATCAATCATAAAAAATGTATTCAAATCTTACTAAAAATAAAACATAGAATGGGGTGAGCTCAGATGCTTAGTAATGATAACAATATATCAGAAAAATTCATAAATAAGTATAAACATTTAAGGCAATGTAAGACTAAAACCTAATCCTTTTAAACTTAAACTTCAGCATAATATGGAAAATATAAAATCAAATAATGTATTTTAATTACATTAATGGATATTATACTAGTATAATAATCACATGAAATATCAATATCCACATTCATAATGATGGAATGCATAATTCTGGACATTAATTACTTGTCAAGGCCTCGTGCCAGGACCTAGGGTCTAACTGTAACTGGACCCCAACCCGAAGAGCCTCTGTAACCAGACTCCAACCCGGAGAGCCTGTGTAACCAAACTTCATCCCAGAGAGCCTCTGTAACTGTACTCCAACCTGAAGGGTCTATTGTAACAAGACACCAACTTAGAGAGCTTACTTTTACTGGTCCCCAACCTAGAACCTACTAGTCCAACACATTCATTTTATGAAGAGGTTGTAATATAACAGAAACATTCATATTAAAACTAGCATATGAAATGTCAATAACTTAACCATAAACCATGAATGGAATAAAAATAACTAATACACATTAAAAAATATCACAAAACCATAAATAGAATATGGAATATTTTCATCATAATAAATCAACTTCAAACAAGTGTAAAATTTATCAATGGATATTGACATAGGTGATATCAAAACTATTTGAGAGAAATATATCTCTCTATTTTTAAATCATTTAAGGGTCACATAATTATATAGAAAACATTTATTTTGAATATATTTTTATAATATTTTAAGGGAATCTTTTATGATGTTATAAAGGCAGAGAATAACCCCACCCATCGAATATGTTTGAAAAAACATTCTTACCATAATTTTTTCAAAAAGCTCGTAAAGTACCTTGTTTAGAAAATGACAAGAAGATTCCTTCAAAAACATATAAGGTCAAATAATGGTATAAATTACTTTAGACCATTGTCTAGTAAATAGATTTTTTTTTTCGAAATACATTTTAAGAAACATGGATGTGGATGTTAAAAACGTCCCAATAGATACTTACGTAAAAACAACCTCGGATGATAAAGAGATTGTGAAATTAACCCTTACCACGTTGTAATCAATCGAGTCATATGAACAAAAGTTAATAACCACCAAATCATTCACATAATAACATGAATATAAAGAGAATCATGATAATATATATATATATATAAATGTTGTACACAATACACCTCATGCAATAATTGGCGAACAATGGAAATCTCACGGATTTAAAAGTGAGAGAAAAACCCCTTACCTCGTGTTTGAATTGACTCGTTTGTTCCTTGTTATTATTGAATAATAATCATAAGTTAATTTATATTTGATTAAGAACACATTTTCAAGTTTATTATTTCATTTATATCACTTATTACTATGTATAAAACAATATATAATCATTTAAGTTAATAATTGTCATTTTGTCGATATTCGGTACTTGAGTAAAAAATGAACACCTTATAATTACAAGTTGTACATGTGGTAAATAGTCCATTATCTCCAGAATTATATTCATTATTTAGATATAATATATATCTAGTATATATATGTATTTATAATAGTACATAACATTTGGAGATAAGAAATGAAATGTACTGTTCATGGAGACAGAAAGTCGTATGTATGCATGGACACTACTTTGATTTCTATTTCATATTTTATTTTGAATGAAAACATAATGATATATAGGTATATTATAATTCCTATATAATATCATATATAATTTCAATATCTTCATCCTTTATATGTCCCATGTATGGTAAGAATGAGTCATATCACTTTTAGGGGGCGGTAGTCGACACTTCCTCAAATGAAATTATCATGTTTACTCATAATGGAAATCATAAAGGTATGCTATAAATTAAAAATACAGAATCATAAAGAAAAAAAAACATATTATATATCATATATAAATACAGTGACATCAAATGGCCACCATATTAGGTGGTAAGATATAATTGAGCAATCATCGTTTCGTGAGGCGTAATTTTCCATCTATAGAAATAGTATCTTCTTTGCCCATTAGATGGAGGTGTCTGTAAGTGTAGTTTGAATAATTATTATAAAAACATCCTATTATATTGAGGATATTTTTGTTGTTATAAAATAATTTAATTAAAATATTTTAGGGGTTGGTGAAGTAGAATAGAAGAAAAATATTTATGAGAAATTGTTACCTTTAATTCGGGTAACTCCATTTGGATTGAACCAAAAGGACTTCTTGAAGTGTCTTATGCCTAAGGTATGGTTTCTAAAAGGGAGAGATAGATATTGATATCTTATTTGGTATGGTTTTTGTTGAGAGAATGGGCTTGATAGGTGTGAGGAATGGGTTAGTAATGATGGATTTTTATTAGGTGGGAGGGGTCCTTTAGGAAAGTGTGAAAATATTATTTTATAATATAATTATATTCGGTTTCTAAAGGTCCAATACTCATTAAAGAAATTTATAAGATTCCTCATTGTAGAAATAAATTCATCCAATAAGAATTGGATAGGTTTTGTATGTTATTTTAATATTTATAATCTTATTTCTTTAAATCATTTATTAATAAGGTAAATACTGCATCATTTTTGTGTCATTAATAATTTAATTTATTTGATTAATAAAAATTATATAAAAATACCATGATATAGGAATTTTTTTTATCTTTTCAAAGAATATTTATACTCAAAAATATAACTTATATAACCCCATGTAAAAATCAATTTACAAAAAGATCGTTGTTTATGTCATTTTTGTCTTTACATTATGTTAATTAAAATAAAGTGTCATTATCACTCTTAAGTGGCTCCATGAGATCCTAAAATCGACCCAATGATACCCATGGTCGGACATGACTCATCCAATAAAGTTAGGACTAGTGTTATGGTAATTTGGTATTATTATGATATTATTTTTACCTTGAATTACCCTATTTACTTTTAACCGCGATAAATAAAAATCAAAAGTTACTATTCACCAAAAATTATTTTTATCTTATTCGACCACATATTACTTAATAATAACAAACATGTATGTTGTATTTTCTAAATTAAATTCACAGAAGTGGTGAAATTTCATTTTAATGAAAAAGTCAGTTTTTAAATACTAATAAGTGGTTTCATTATTCATCAAAAAAAGAAGTTTCTCATAAAAATACCAAAAATTAAGCCTAAGATATATTTGATATTTCGAATTAAAAAATGATTTCAATTTTAAAAAATTAAAAACATAGAGTATGCATTAAATAATTTATAATCAATTCCCATTGTCAAAACAAATGCGTGTTTTTAAGAAGCAATATTTTCCAAAACATTGAGACTTGTTTATGTCCAATTTCAAAGTAAATTTATTTATAATGACCTAAATTGTATTAAATGAAAAAATATAATCTAATTATACTTAAAAACCATTAAAGTTAATAATTTAACACTATAAATCATTTCAATTAAAATATGTTGTTTTTAATTAAAATTTAGTATTTTTCACTATTCACCAAAATATGAAAGTTATCCGAAAAATACCAAGAAAATTATCGAAACTAAATTTTTTATGTCTCGATTATAAAGAAAAAATTTATTTTGTCAAATTTAATATATAATATTGTGAAATATTGGATTTAAAAGGTGCTATCCATTAAAAGTTGATAACATTGCATTTTCCAAAAAATAGGTCATTTATATGAAAAATCGAATTTGTTCTTATATTATGTATCAGAAACACATTATATGGATGTTAAAATTATATAGAGTATATAATATTCAAAATGCAGTTAATAGAATCCATAAACATTTTTTTAATGGCTAGTATGATATGTCAGGGTGCGCTCGAACTCGGTGTTGCGTATAGCGTAAGTTATTTAATTACTTTGAAGAGATAACATTCTATGAAATATTGTTGTGTTACACCTAGTAAAAAATATTCTTAAATTATATATCAATGTAAATGTGATGATTCCTATACATGGATAGATAGATTAAATAAGGGAATTAAAAAAACATTCAGTTATTGATAAAAATACATCACAGAGCTGATATTCCATATAAATTAACAACAAAATATACCATTCATTTATTGAATCTTGAAATACTAAATAGAAATTAAAATTATTGCAATAGGGGACACTAAACATCCACTACATATAGGCAATACATTGGAAAATAAGATATTTGTTTTTTTCCTAATATTTGATAAAATAAACTATTAATGTAATGTTTTTTTTGAAATCACACCCTAGTGATGAGAACAAAAACAAAAATAAATGACAATA
The DNA here is from genome assembly GCA_963277665.1 of Viscum album. Classification (NCBI taxonomy): domain Eukaryota; kingdom Viridiplantae; phylum Streptophyta; class Magnoliopsida; order Santalales; family Viscaceae; genus Viscum; species Viscum album. The sequence continues at coordinate 604,321,432 of OY728129.1, read as the reverse complement.
AAGAATTACAAAAAATAGTAATACTCTGGTGGAATGGCATTGAATTCTCAAATGAAGATCAACTAATTGATACCACATCCTTCCTAGTAAGGGTACCAGATCTAAAGTCATACCCAAAATGCCGAATGACTGACAATTTTGGAGTCCAATTGAAAAACACCAACAAATATTAGAAGATTGAAACAATGGTATTGGGGTCTATTAATGAAGACAATGAATGTTTTAAGCTCAAATAATTACTGTAAATGAAAAAAATAATAATTCATGTAGAAAAGTGGAATTAATTTTACTAAATCTAACCTCTTAATGAAGAAATTGCAAAGACCCAACAGAGAAGTAAAACATTTCTATGACAGTTTTGAATTGAAAAAATGGAAGCAAAATAGGAAAATAAGGAATAATAATTTATATGAAATCCTAAAATATATGGGAAGATTTCTTATTTTCAATAAATGTCAAAAAAATATTGGCGTGTTCAGATAATTACAATAATTCGTACCTCCATAATAATTCGTTGAACAAAAACAACAATGAAATCCCACACTGCTATGATTGATTTGAAAAATGAAAATAATGTTTGAATGTAGAAATATAAAAGAATAATTTAATTGGAGGTTGGGATAGGCATAATATGCATGAAAAACATAAGAAAACCAGTTATAAAATTTAATGTTGAAACAATGAAAACATTTTAAAAATTTTCATAATATGTTAATAAAATATCACAAACATACAATTTTAATTAATTTAAATAAATATTACCTCCACATAAAGTGGTTGCACATCTTCAGCAACTATGTCTGCGGAATACATTTTAGATTTAAGGAACCACATATTGAGAATTTGAACTTGGACCATGATAGTATCCCAATATTCAATTGTGATATTATTGATTGGTACATATGTGACTACAAATTGAATTAAAAAAATAATTTAACAGAGTTAAAAAAATAGTAATTCATATTAAAGTTTTCATACATAATAAAAACAATGAAATTTTATAGGAAACTGAATGAAAATAAATATACCTTGCATCTTCTATATTTATGTAACCAATAATTATTTTTTAAGAACAAATTGATATCACATTCATCTAGAGAAGAATTAGATGAAAATGAATGTAAATAATATTTATAAATGTCACATGATGTTGGTAGAATTATTTCATCATAAAATAATCATTTAGGTGTTTTTGTAGAAAATATAAATTATTAGAATTATGTAGGTTGTACTAGCACAATTCCGAGATGAAACAGGTTAGTCCTAGTGGTGTGGGTGGACTGAAATCGATACCAATAAACTGACTATTCCATTCATATGAAATAGAATGCATTGATGAGATAATCAAACCTAACTAAAATATGAGAAAAAATCAACGAAAACATATGAGATGCTGTAAGTCAAAACAAATAAAATATATGGAAGACAAATTTAAAAATTAAAAAGTAAATAATTCTAAACATCTAGATCATACCCATTGATAATGGTAGAGGAAAATGTTTTGAAATTTAAGAAACTCTACTCTCTAGAAGAAATTAGATGGCATGTGAACTATCAGTTCATAAGTCATCATCTCTAATATAATTATATGGCTATGTAATGGGGAAAATTGAAGATAATTGATACCCCAACAATATAAATTTAATGGAAATTTGAAAAAATAATAATTAATTAATTAAAATAAATCATATATCATTCCAATCTAAATCAGTGAGTCATGTAATGTTGATAGATGATATGCGAAGGATATCCTAGAAAGTGGCTACTCTTTAGAGACATCATATAATGAGTTGAGGATGCTGGTATCCTAGAGGTGTAGGCAAAAGAGTGAAGATGGAAGGTGGGGTTTAGTAGATAAAAATTGGAGGAGAATATAGACATGGAGGTGCACGTGGGTAACTGGAAAGTGGAGGTGGGTAGCATGATGTTTTAGGTATGTAGCTGGAAGGCTAAGGCAATGATTTGTAGTGGGAGAATACATTTAAACTAGGAGGAGGGATGAAAATAGTGAGGGTTGAGGTGAATAGTCTGAAGGTTGAGGCGGAGGTAGAGAAGGGTAGCTGGAAGGAGGAGTCAGGTATCTAGAAGGTAGAGGTAGTGAATTATAGCAGGAGATTGAGATTTACACTAAGAGTTTGGTTTGAAATGGGGAGCAAGGGAATGAGGAGTGGGGAGTGAGGGGTGGTTATGGGATATAGGTAGAAGGATATAGTTAGAGATTTGGGGGAGCGGGCAGGGGAGTGTGGATGGAGATATATATGGGTATATGTAGGGTTAGTGGTGAATGGTGCTATGGATTTTTGGAGAATATGATCCTAATAGAAATACCGGCTAGGGGGAATGAGAAAAATAGAGGGGAGACATGATAAAGAGAGGATAGACCATGTAATAGATCCGTGCAACACAGAATTTATAATAGATTGTATGAATATTTATATTCATGATAAATTACTAAAAACATGCAATAAAAATTTAAAACTACGGATTTAAGATAAAGTGTACCTTACCTAGACTATTAAATGTCACGTATGTTCATTATATTCCATAATATTAGTCATATGTTAATTATTTATATTTTTATGAAATTTTAATCATAATAATTATATTATAATTATTGTCATGACCCCTTCCCAACAAGGTGTACCCCTCTGTGGACATCAATGTGAGAAGGGAGATGGTGACCCCTGAGCCCCGCCTCCAATAGGCCCTAGGTTGGCGACTATCACCGAGGGTATAGTAAACACACAAATGGGTCGCATTACACATTAAGAGAACACATTCCAAATAAGTATATAAGAAAAACACGAACCAACTATAACTCATACTAAAATATAAAACAAACCACGAGTACACATATGTAATCCCATACAAGAACAACTACAACTGAAGGGGGAAACTACAAGTACCAATTGAATATAAAAACAATAGCAACCAAAGATCCTGAACAGCTCTTGAAACCCCAAGCTAGTAGTAACTAGAATGATCTCCAACATTCCCCAATTGACCTGAAAAATATTTTATATATATTTATGGTGTGTATAACAGTATACTCAGTAGGATCCTCCCTGATTCATCTCCTATAAATGTAAAGAAATAATTCTATGCACAGTGAATAACGCGTGAAACTAACTCTTCACCTAGACATGTATAATAAGTTCTTATCCTCACCATGTCTACTCTCACCAGGTATGACATACAAGACTATATATTGTTATAAATAATTTTATGGTTACCCTGCTACCACTTCCTCACTTGTTTGTTTTTTTCCACAACCCCGCATATCCAAAGCATCTCACTCCAAAAAGGCTTCCCAACGACACTTGGGCAAGCACCAAAACATGCATCTCATGTAGTACAACCACCTATTTTATATAGACAATATAACCAGGTAGTTTCCAAAAGCCACCATAGCTCGCATAACATTTATCATACATTGGGCATTATACCTCAATCCATTACATCCAATACACCGAGTAAGCATCCTCAAGCCATTATAGCCTATACATGTTACACCTATAGTAATCCATAGGAAACTATATCAAGAATATATGTGTGTGAATATCCAAAATCCATAAAATCCCTCTACACATATATATAGAGAAAACTAGCTGATGTGCCTACCAACAAAAGTGACTAACAAGAGAAGAGAGCAGGGCTGAAGGGGGTGGTCATCCATTCATCCTACCACCAGAATGTTGTGGAAACACACACAAACCCAGGTCTCAGAATCCCCATCATGTTAGTTTCCTCAACTAATGGGGTGGAGTAGTATATAGAACCACAAAAAGTATAGAATATATTATAGCTCACAACCATGCTATGGGAATAACACAGTCTTAGACTCAACTGTAGCTAACCTCTCTCGGGCTCTGTACTGCCACTGCTAAGACTATATATCCTATAATTACACAACCATTTAATGATATTTATTACATTAAATCATTAACTTTTTAATATTTTAAATTCATGTTAATTTATTCATTTATCATTTATTAACCATTAAAAATTCCACAGTACATTTAGTTATCATTCCATATAAGATCTATAGTTCCTTTAAATTAAAACCTCATATTTTCATCCCAAAAATATCTAACCCCATGAGTTAACATAATTTATTCAATCATTTATTAACATCATTATTAGTTTCTCGTATTCCCAGGCATCCTGAAAAATCATTACAAACTAACCAATGCAAGGGGATCAACAACGTGAGTAGGTGAACTTACCATCCATTCATTTCTACCTATAGAAAGAGAGTACACCCATCCTCTCCTGAGAAGATAAACAAGGAAATCTCCTGGAATACCCCACTTGAATTCTCACATTTTGCAAGGAATGTAAGGAAGACTAGATGTGTTGAGCAGTGGAGAAAGTAAAGAAGATAAACATCCATCAAGATTCTGAAAGAATCCAAACATTCAAACCCATATTGTTTCATCTTCTTGGGTGTCCCTCCCAAAAAACACATGCATAAACTAGTGCTACTCTCCACTCATGGTGTCAACTCTTGCAACAACCAATGGGTCTCCCTCCCCCCACATATCACAAAAACCATCCTGACTCACATCACATCACAATTAATAGGAAAAAAATTCATATCAACTAGGCTCTTGGACTTTAAACTAGTCCTCCAACCATCAAACATAATGAGCACTCATGGATCTAAAGAAAAAGGCACTTGGCCTTACTAATAAAAGGGTAACTGATAACCCCCACATGAATTTTCTTTTTCTATGAAACAATAGGTTCTATAATCCATATAGAATTAAATGATTTATTAGTTATATGTTTAAACTATTGGAATCCTAAAAAGTGAGCTATCTTATCTATCACAAATCAATTGAACATGATAACTACATTAATTTAATTAACACAAAATTACAACAATAATGACCAGATTCATTTACATGCCTCTTTAACTTTGAGATATAATTTAAAATTATTACCAGTTTATGTACATTATAAATTTATGTTAGGAATGACATGATAAACATGGAAAACATATATATCACACTATATAAAAAAATAGGCAATAACCTGTGATCAATACTAATCAATTTGTCCAGTTCAAATATTTATTATGTCAATTCTATTATGGTCTACTAGATAAATCATGATAACTCATTAAATGAAAATAAAAAAATAAAGAAGAAACAAATCCCCTAATTGAAAATGTTCTGGTCATTCTTTATACGTGGATGATCCACAAAACAGATTACAATCTCCTCCCATATGACAATTGCATCCACCCGAGGATGTTGCAGCACGACCGCACCACCCAAAACCCAAGAAAACTCCCTTAGAATCATGGAAAAAACATTCCATAGCATTTTAAGGAGAAAATGGGGGGAAAGTATGGAAGAAAACCCTATAATAAAGGTAGATCATACCTTCTATCAATGATGGATTGAGAATTCCTACATGAACCAAAATATGTGGTGCACATACAACAGAATGAATAGTCAACAGGAAAATATCGAATGATTAATTTTCAATCACACCGGTACTATGGGAAGAAATAATGACTTGAGTGCCTCTCACCAGGGAACAATAATGTAGAACAAGGGAGGAAGATATATCATCCTTTTAGAATATTTAATGGAGCACCAGTTTAAGATACAGTGGATTTTTCATTTAATCTGGATTGCATTAAACAATGTGGTATGACCAATTAAAGTTATCCAAAGCCCTATGAAAAATAATATCAGAGTTATGGGCTTTGAATTCTCCATAAATCCCTTAAAACAGGGCATTGAATGCATTTAACATCAAATAATATGTTAAAGGGGAGAAACTGTAGGAAGTTGGAAACAATTCATACCTAGTAATTTTGGAAACAATGTACACCTATCAATGCTGGAAACACCATTCCATGAATGACTCACCGGTAATAATGGAATTGTTTACATAGGTATCACCAATGGAACTGTTCAAATTCATCACACTGATGGAACTATTCACATCGGTCTCACGGATACCATTGTTCACATCAGTCTCACAGATGGCACTGTTCAAATTGGACTCACTGATGGCACTATTCACATCTATCTCACATGTGGCACTGTTCACATCTGTTTTATCGATGACATTGTTCGCATCAGTCTCACCGATGCCATTATTCACATTGGTCTCACTGATGCCACTGTTCACATTGGTCAAGCCAATGACACTGTTCACATCAGTCACATCGATGCCACCATTAACATCGGTTTCACCGATCGCATTGTTCACATCGGTCCCACTGATGCCACTATTGACATCGAGCTCACTGATGCCACTATACACATCGGTCACACTGATAACATTGTTCACATGATTCTCACTTATGACACTATTCAACTCTATCTCTCTAATGAAACTGTTCAAAAAACTGGAAACACTGGTCACGTAGCTATAAATTTGGAAAAGTGTTGAGGATATGTCACATTGACCTCCCAGAACACCTCGGACACCAGATTTCCTTAGTAGAATTGACTTGAGTGGTCCATGTCATTACATCAGATACCTCTTAAAACATTCTCATCTTATAGGATTCAAAACCATCATAAAAGGAATCAGAAAATGGTCTACAAAACCACCCATCAAGATACCTCTCAAAAGAGATCCAGCCCAATGAAGCAACAAAAGAATGCCATCTCATAAACACGAATGGTCTACAACCACAAAGAAAACATCGTTACATGAATAGAGTTAAACATAAAACAACTTAGGGTACTGAGAATGTATTTATGACTCACGTTCCAACTTAATCTCTTCCATGCCACCATATCACTATAAGCCACGAACCAAGGGGATATCACACCCATGAAACACCTTCTTCTTATGGTCCTAGATCTCTACAGGCCACTCCTCGAAGGTTTCATAATTGTCAACATCAACCTCTCCCCATTCGATGATGTGAGAGCCATCATAAATATAATAAAAGAGTTGTGACACGTGAAAAATATTATGTATCTAGCTCATCTTTGGGGGATGTGCTACTCAATATGTCCTGGATCCAACATGGTACAATACCTCAAGTGGCCAAACAAATTTTGAAACAACTTACTACCACGACCAAAACATTGTTGCCCATGATGATGATTCCCCTTCCGAAACAAGTGATTTCCAACATAAAACTCCAATGGTCTCCTACATTGATTTTCATTTGATTTAGGACAATCTTGCACTATCTTCATCCTCTCAGGAATCACCTAAACCATCTATGTCATATTCTGCACTAGTTCTGGTTCAAGAATTTTTGACTCTCTGACCCTAGTCTATCACAAATGGAAAATGGAAAGGTTGGCCATACAAGAATTCAAATGGAGCCATACTGATGGTGGAGTGATAGCTATTGTTGTAATATAACTCCAAAAAGGGTAAGTGACACATTCATGAACCTCCAAAATCCAGGACATAAGAGCGAAACATGTCTTCAAGAGTCTGAATGGCCCACTCTATATGATCATCCATCAGTAGATGATAAGAAGTGCTAAAACACAACTGATAACCAAAAGATTTCTGGAGACCTCTCCACACCCTATTGGTAAAATGAGTATCTTTATTGGAAATGATCATCCTCAGGGATCTATGGAGTTTCGCCACCACCTCCGGATATTTAATTGACAAAAAATCCACGGAGCTTGACTCATTGATCGCTATAATGTGGTATGATTTTGGAAAATGATCCACTACCACCCAAACAACATCATTTCCCCCATGATCTTGAGGTAAATAAGCTACAATATCCATTAAGATCTCTAGCCACTTCCATTGAGGAATATCTAATAGATGTATCCATCCACAAGGGACACAATTCATGGCATTCTCCTTATGATAGACCAAACAACGACACACAATATATGCACCTACATGCTTCTGCCCATTCCACAAAAATTAACTCTTCAAATCTCTGTACATCTTAGTCAAGCCCGCATGAACCACAAAAGTTGAACTATGTAACTCTTTGAGAACCATCTCACTCATCACCAAAGGAACCAAAATCCATCCCTAATATAATTTTCGACGTTGTTCATCCTCAGTACAACTATTAGAGGAATTTTCACAAACAACTTAGTCTCTCTAGACCTCCCCCTCTAGATCCCCCAACTGGGACTCATACACCTACAACACTAGAGATGATTGCACCATCATCTAAAAAAGACATCCTCTTCCCCCAACATCTCTCCTACCAAGATTTAATGATGAATTTTCTTCCATCACTCTCCAAGAATCTCCAGAATCATGCACTACATCAATATGTGAAATCCTGCTCAGCGCATTATAAAATAATTCTCATTTCTAGGTGTATACAATATTTTGATGATGTATTCCTATAAAAACTCTATCCACTAACAATACTGCAACATCAAGTCACGATGGGAGAAAACATACCCTAGGCTCTTATGATCAGTGAAAACCATGATGAACTCTATAAGGTGGTAATTTATAAACAACATTAGGGAAACCACAATGTCTTCCAACTCATGATCATGGGGGGAATAGATACGTTCATGTGGATGAAAATTCCAATACCTATAAGAAAAAATTGATCCTTACTACATTAGAACACAACAAAACCCCAAATATGAAGAATCGCCGAAAAAATCAAATTGAACTCCCTCTACTGGAAGACAAAGAACTAGAGCACTTACCATCATCTCATTCAGATACTCAAAAGCTACGTGACTCCAATCCATCCACACAAACACTTGATCTTTCTTAGTCAATTTTGTCAGGGCAGTCACAACCTGAGAGAAATTGGCTACGAACCTCCAATAGTACCCCGCAAGACCATGGAAACATCACAACTCTTCCACTGTCTTGGGGGACTCCTAAGACACAACCACTTCTGTCATCAATGGATCCATAGCTAGTCCCAATTGGGACAACACATGCCCTTTTAAATGAACTTTTCAATCCCAAAAAACGAACTTGGAAAACATTCAAAATATCTACTATTAACGAAGAACACCCAAAATGGCATGTAGATATACTTTATGGACCTCCTCTGACATGGAGTACAAAATGATTTCATCAATGAACACCGCCATGAACTTATCCAGGAACTCACGAAACACAACTTTTATTAATCCAATGAACATAGATACAACATTCGTCGCACGAAACTGCATTACAATGAACTCATAATTCTTATAACGACAACATAAAGCAGTATTTTGTATATCCTCAACTTTCACGTGCATCTGATGATATTCTAACCATGATTTATCTCTAAGAACCATATTTCACCATTATGTTGATCAAAAAAAAAAAATCAACCCATAGAAGAGCATAGCGATTATCTATTATCATTCATTTAAGCGACAATAATTGATATACAACCACAAACTACCTTAAACTTTTTCAACAAACAATACCTATGCACCCCATATTGACACACTAGGCTGAGCAAATCTATGTTGTAAAAGACCATCATGCTGTACATGTAGCTCATGTAACTCATAACGGACAATTTTATATGGAGACACTGAGATAAGATATGCTCTTGGTTGTAGCACGATCCCATACTCAATCTCTCGTCGAGGGGCTAATGCTCCAACCTCTTCTAGAAATACATCAAGGTAATATTCTATGACCCTAGTAAACACAAAATACAGAACCTCCAAATAACTCATCCTATGATCGTTCATCAATGACGAAAAGGATGGAAAACTCATTTTACCCACATGAGGGTCTCGCTGTAACATCCCAGATAAATGAAGAATATGATATTTTCATATTTATTAGTATTTTTGAATTAATTATTAATTTTACTTTAAAAGGTTTGTTATGTTCGATAGCATACCTGATACGCAACAACGGGTTTCTTTGAAATCTTACGTTTCACACTAATAATATAATATTATTAATTTAAATGGTAGTTTACTCCTAGCCATTGTTTTTTTGGTAATTAAAAAAACTAACTAAAATATTATTTTACATGTTTTTTAAATGTATTTACATTTATCTAATAAAAGTTAGAGACTTAAATTCTGAATGAATCTAATTTTAAGCAAAATATACATTAAAAGGTCGATTTACCGCATTTTAATGGAGAACCCTATTTAAATATAGTTTTGGTCACTTTAATACATTATATTTGACCAAATGAAATCCTTATTTTGAATGGGGACATCAAAATTTACTTTGTGTAAATTTTTGGAATTTTTCCGATAAAGTTCATTTTTTAATGAATAGTGAAAAATATTGTAGTTTAATTGAAAAAAGAATTTTAATCTAATTTATATATATGGTTAAATTATCTTTTTAATTGTTTTTAAAGTTTATTTAGAATATATTTTTACCATTTAATCAAATTTTGGTCATTGGAATTTATTTCACTTTGAAATTGGACATAAACAGGTGTCAATATTTTGAGAAATATTATTTCTTAAAAACATGCAATTTGTTTTAACAATAGGAATTAAATTTTAAATTAATTAATTCAACTTCTATGTTTTGAATTTGGAAAAAAAGACATCATTTTTTAATTCGGAATATCACATAAATATTAGGCAGAATTTTTGGTTTTTTTTCTAAAAAACTTCTATTTTTGATGAATTGTGAAATCACTTAGTAATAGTTAAAAAACTGAATTTTTCATTAAAATGAAAATTTTCCACTTATGTGAGTTCAATTTCTAATATCAGACATACATGGTTGTTATTATTAAGTAAAAGGTTGTTCAATTAGATGAAAATAATTTTTGTTGAATAGTAACTTTTGACTTTTATTTACCGCGGGTAAAGGTAAATAGGGTAATTCAATGTATAACGAATATTATAATAATTAAAAATTAACTTAACACTTTTCCTAACCTCATTTTATGAGTAATGTCTCACCATGGGCATCTTTGGGCTTATTTTGGGACCCCATGTAGCCACTTATGAAAGAAAATGTCACTTTAGATTAATTAATTTAATATAAAGGAAAAAATGACATAAACAAATATCTTTTAGTAAAATAAATTTTTTATGATGTTAAATAAGTTATATTTTCAAATGTAAATATTTTTAGAAAGAAAAAGAGATATCCTACATCATGGTATTTTTTTATAATTTTTAGAAATCAAATAAATTTAATTATCTATGACATAATAATGATGCTGTATTTACCTAGTTAATAAATGATTTAAATAAATAAAATAATAATTATTAAAATATTATCCAAAACCTTTCCAATTCCTATTGTATGATTTTATTTCTACCACGAGTCATCTTATCATTGACTCTAATTATTTTTGGACTTTTAGAAACCGAATATCATTATATAATAAAATAATATTTTCACACTTTCCTAAAGAGCCCATCCTCCCCCTTATAAAAGGACACCACTTCTAACCAATTCCTCAAACCTCTAAAGCCTTTTGGCTCATCCGAAATCTTCCCAATTAAGCTCCCTACATCCCTATCTTCATCATAGAAGCCTTTCCTTAGGCATAAGGGACTTCAAGAAGTCATTGGTTCAAACCAAAGTGAGTTACTGAAATTAAAGGTAATAATTTCTCTTATATTTTTTTCTTTTATTTTACTTCTAAAACCCCTAAAATATTTTTATTCCTTTATTTTTTAAGAGAAATAGTATCCTCAATATACTAGGATGTTTTTATGATAAGTTTTCGAATGAAACTTACACGCACCTCCATCTAATGGGTGAAGAACGTAATGTTTCTCTGGATGGAAAATTAATGCCTCAAGAAATGATGATTGTTCGATTATCTCCTACCACCTCTCATGGTGGAAATTATGATGGAACTATATTTATATATGATATATATTATGTTTATGTTTTCTTTATGCTTCTATAATTTCCATTTATTGCATGCCTTTATGGTTTCCATTATGGGTAAACACGATAATTTCATATCAGGAAGTGCAGACTACCGCCCCCTCAAAGTGATATGACTCATTAATTCCATATGTGAGACATATAAAGGATGAAGTTAATGAAATTTTATATGATATTATACTATAATTATAATATACTTATGTATCATTATTTTTTAATTCCATTAAAATAAGAAATATAAGTGAAAGTAGAGTTCATGCGTACGTACGGCTTACCATCGCCATGAACGGTGCATTTCATTTCTTACCTACAAATGTTATGTACTATTATAAATACATGTATATACTGGAAATATATGATATATATGATATCTAAATCATGATTATCATTCTGGATATAACAGACTATTAACCACATGGACAACTTGTAAATATAGGGTGTTCATTTTTTACTCAAGTACCAAATATCGACAAAATGACCATTATTAACATGAATGATTATATAATTTTTATAACATGTTAATAAGTGATATAAAAGGAATAATAAACTTGAAAAAGGTTCTTAAGGAAGTAGAAATTAACATTACTATATTATTTAAGAGATTATATAACCATCAAGTCAAGTCGGACACGAGGTAAGGGACTTTGTAACACCCCGAGATTTTATGAAAAATATTCTTTTTAATTTCACTAATTTCTTGTATGCTACACCAAAAGGAGATTTCACAACACGCATCCTTGATTTGCCTTGCATTACACGCAATCACGACCTTCCTCGATAGCGTGTGTATTACGCAATAACGAGTTTCACTGAACATCAATATGCTATTAAAATATTATTAAAACTAGCCGTTATGAATAGTAATAACCACATTTTGAAATTTTGTAATTTTATTTTTCAAAATGGAATTCATTTTTGTATTCGTAATATCAAAATTAGCTTAGGGTGAAATTTTGGTGATTTTCGGATAACTTTCATATTTTGATGAATAGTGAAAATTACTAAATATCAATTAAAAACAACTTTTTCAATCGAAATAATTAATAGTGATAAATTATTAATTTGAATGGTTTTAAAGTATAAATATAATATATTTTTACCATTTAATATAATGTATGTCATTATCATTGATTTTACCTTGAATTCGTAGGTTAAATCAATTCAATCTTTTGCAATATTTTAAAGAAAAACTCGTTTTCTTTCGACAACGAGATTAATTTTAATTTAATTTCTGCATCTTTTGTGTATTGAATTTGGAAAAATGGATTCCATATTTGGAATCAGTGGGTCCAAATTATGTTAATAATCTACTTTTTATTTTTGGGAATTATGAATAGTAACTACGGTAAATTTTATTTACCATAGTTAAAGGTAAATCGGGTAATTAAGGGTAAATATAATATTTTAAAATTACCCTAACAAATGTCAAAATCCTATTGGATGACTAAAAGTCGACCCATATCACCTAAGGGTCGGATTAGAATCATTTAATGGACATTTGTCCATGAAAATAACTTAATTATTATTAAAACCAAAGAAAGTGACAACATGTCACTCTCTTAAATCTTATAAGTATATTAATTTTAATTTAGTGATAAACTTCATGAAACTTAGAACACGAATAGTTTAAATAAATCTAATGAAATTATCTACATCATATAAATTTATTTATAATTTTTTGGGATTAAATAATTATCATTAATTATGACACAATAGTGATGCAGAAATTGTTTATCTAGTGAAAAATCAAGAATATTGTTTTTATTAAACTAATAGTGACCATAAAATGCACAAATACCTAACCAAAACTTATTGGCCATGTAAATGTAAACCATAAGCATCCAATGGTCGAATATTTGACCATTCAGAGCCTTATAAAAGCGATTATGACACTTATATTATTTTATTTTAAATGATGCCAAAGTTGTCACCTTCATAATTTAATAAATATAACAATTTAAATATTGTGATTTTAAGATGATAAATTCGAGTAAAAGTATTATTATGAAAGGTAATAGATTTATTTTCATCATAGGATTTTATTTTTAATTTTTATGCAACAAATAAGTATATTAAATAATTATACAAAAATGTTGTAGTATTTATTTTATTAAGAGATAAACCAAATAAATGGTTTCAAAAATAATAAAATAAATATTATATGAACTATTTAATGTGATCCAATAATTTTTAAGATACATATGACATTTTATGAATCTATTAAAACTTTTAGTTCGAACATATCTTCTGTATTTATTTTATTTAAATTCAAATAAATGAATAGTGTCAAAATTGACACTATTGTTATTTTATAAAACACATATTATAATATTGATTAAAAATCACAAAATATTTCAAAATTATAAATTTAAATTTATATGATCTAAAATGTTATTAAGAATCCAATTATGGACAATTCACAACAAATAAGTAATTATTTGTTATAATTTAAAAATTAGAATGTTATTACCACAAATAAAATTAAATTGATTAAATAAGGATAAATAATGTTGATAATGTTTAAAATAAATTCCTAACATGTCTAAATTATATTGGTTGATGATATTACAACCTTATCTTATCTAATATTCGAATATGAGTCATTTTTTGGAGGTTTTTATGTGGGGTTAGATTTATTATAAATTAATATTTTTAAGAATTCTTAAGGTGACCCTCTCCTCCCTTATAAAAGGACACCTCCTCCCCCTCCTCCTCACACCAATTTGAGCACTCAAGCTCGGAAAAACCCTGCCAAAATCTCTTCTCCACTTCCCTAGAAACATCCTAGAGGTTCTGGTCTTCCTCAAAGACCAATTTTAGTGCCCTAAGAGGAGGTCTCAAAGAGGCGCTTCAAAGAAGAGGTAATTACCGTTACCAATTCTTTCATCTTTATTTCTTCTTCCACTTCTTCTTCTTAGGTTGTTTAATTAAGAAGTAATAACATCAATATCACTCATATACTGATATGTTATTATAATTATGAAACAACCCTATTTCACCATCTATCCATCCTACGGAAAAATAAATCACCGCGCGTGCGTATGTACGGAATACCGTCTCCACACCGTGGTGTAATCTATTTTCCACCACCACCTTACATGGATGGGTATAATGGTGTAAAGAATAACTATACATAGTTATTACAACATCATATTGATTCTGATATATTGTATAATCCACTCCAATTCAATTCAATATTTATGGAAATGATATCATCGCTCGTGCGTACGTTTGGACTACCGTCTCCACGACGCGATGAGATTCATTCTCCATGTTAACCATTTAAGAATGATTATAAAGTATATATAAGAAATAATAATGAAACATATGACATTATAAAGCTACTGGATTTATGTATATATATATATGTATGTCATCTACTTACTTCCATTCAAGACAATAAGGAAAGGAAAACAGCGTTCATGCGCACATACGGACTACCGTCTCCATGAACGGTGTTTTTCATTTCATTTATCTATCTATTATATATATATATACTGAATATATATGATATATAAATCATATTTTATATTCTTGAAGTAAGTAAATCATGATATAAGTAATAATAATGTCAAGAACAACAAGTCAAAACACCTACGATAAATGAAACGATTTTACCCAAAACGCCTCTTTAACATGGAATTTACAAAAGAACGGGTAATATAATGTCATAAGTGAACCATATATGATATCATAACAATGAATATGATTCTTTAATAAGTCAATGAAATTATTTAAATCATTATACAGGAGGTTCGGACACATACGAAGCAAATTGGACCTATGGTAAGGGAAATATCACAATCTCATTTTTATCCGATATTGTTTATTCGTAAGTATTTACTGGGGTGTATTTTATCATCCACATCCATGTTTCCTCAATATGTAATATTATTTCCATCCACTTACAATAGTTTAAATCAAATTTTACCCTTTGGTGAGTTTTTAGTAAAGAATAAGAAAGGAATCTTTTGTCGTTTTTCGTACGAGATACTTTTTGACTTTTCCGACAAAAGTACGAAAAATGTTTTTTTTAACTTATACGGCACGAACGGATTTTTACGGTTTTATAAAGCCTTATTTTCATGAAGATTCCTCCAAAATATTTCATGACTATTTTCAAAAAAATCTTTTTTCCTTTAAAATTGCATGATGTTTTGTGAAAAGAAATTGATTTTGAAGAAGAAAGGATATTTTCCTCAAGAATTCAATTCAAGTGTTTTATCAAAATTATTTTCCATCTATGATAATAAAGGGTTCTGTTTCTATCCATATTTTTACATTGATTTGACTATGTTGTGATGGAATTATGTTTATGAATTCCTTTATCTTATATGAATGGTTTTATGATGTCATGTTGTTTAAGAATCCCATTTTTATTACATGGGTTATGCAATGATGTATGATTTATGATTTTGTGGCACACATAAGAATGGTATCATTATGAGATGGGTGGGACCTATATCTCCCTCCAATGAATTGGGTAAATATTTTATATCTCATGAGATAGACATGGCTGAAATGGTAGGTTATACCGGTTCAGTGAAACAGGACTGAAACGAGGGTTACTCGATTCAGAAAGGGACTTTGTCCACTAAGATAGTCTTGGCAATGAGTCTTGACTAACAAGAAATGATTCTCTATGATTATGTGTGTATGCCACAATGTTTCATGTTTTAAGTTATGATTATTGTGATTACATTTCCCTGCCATGACTTATCCCATGTTATGAAATTATGATCTCTTTTGCAGGTTAAGATTTCCAAAAGATATGTTCTTATGAATATGATGTGATTGTTATTTATTTTGTTTACCCTTACTGAGCATTTGAGCTCAGCCTTTTATGTTTTATTTTCCCCAGGATATAAAGAAAGGTTTTAGGTAAAAGAAAAGGGAGATCTTTATGGGAGATATTGAAGATATTTCACCATGATTAGAAGATTACGTTCCGAGTTTCCAAAGACACTAAACTATTACGATCCTTGTGTGTGTGTTTTTGTTATGTACTAAGTATTCCGCAAATGTAATGTAATGTCCATGTACGTCAGGATACGGGTCTCTACAGTTGGTATCAGAGGAAAGGTTTAGTCAACCTTTGGAAACTAGGATGTGAAAATGTTAGTGAGATCCCTAGAGATATTTCTAAGGTATGTCTAGGGATGTCCCTAAGGTTAAGTATACGTATAGGTTATAGTACTAGAATTACTCTAATGATCATAGAATTAAACCTAAGATGTTATATATTGAAGGTACTCCCCCTTTATTATATTGTTTTCCCTAGAATGATTTTTGCCTCTCACACTATTCTTTTTGGGTTTTAGACGATGGCTGGAACCCGAAGGAACCGTGTTGATCAATGCAATGGACAATGAAATGATTGCCCTCCTGAACAAACAAATGTTATGGGAGATAGAGTGCAAAATCTTATTGCTATACTTACACAAGCTATGAATCATTCTGGACTTCCAAATGAGCAAAGAAGGGAACAATATTCTATTGAGTCCTTCATGAGGCAACGTCCACCTTCTTTCAGTGGGTCTTTTGATCCACTTGTTGCTGAACAATGTATCAGTACCACTGGAAAGATATTTTCAGTTCTTCAATGTTCTGAGCATGATAAAGTCATCTTAGTAGTATATCGTTTGGAAGGTGAAGCTGATCAATGGTGGAATCTTATCAAGAATACGAGGCAAAGAGATGAAATTGAGTCCATGGAATGGGACGAGTTTAAGAACTTGTTTTTCAGTAAGTACTTCCCTCGTATTCTTCGAACAAAGATGGAAAAGGAGTTTCTTGAGCTGATGCAGAAGGATGATGAATCTATTGGTATATACAAAGCAAATTTTACAAGACTTCCAAGGTATGCATCTGGCATTATCATCCAACCTGAAAGTAAAGTTGATCGATTTTTCAGTGGCTTAAAACCAAGTCTTCGAAGGGCATTAGCTATAAGAGACTTCAGTAGCTATGAAGAAATTGTGCGTTGTGCTATCAAGGTAGAAATTGAAGCTGGTGTTACATATCCATCTCATGGTTTTGACAAGAAACGAAAGATGGAGTTCAAGGAGAAATCTCAGAATAATGGTGAAAAGAATATGAATGTTTCCTTATGCACAAAGTGTGGAAAGAAGCATGGTGGAGATTGCCTTAAAGGGGCTAGAAAATGTTTTAAGTGTGGAAAATAAGGTCATCGAGCAGTTGAGTGTCGAAGTAATGGAAAAAGGGTTTCTAATGATGTGAATAAAGAAAACACTGCAGAGAACGCACCACCAACACTTCAATGCTTCTAGTGCAAGGAAATGGGGCATTATGCTAATAAATGCCCTAATCCAAGGGTTAGTGATGATCGATATGAGAAACCACTTAAGAAAAAGGACAAGGGGAAGTCACATGCGATCACCATTGGTGATGTTGAATATGACAACGATGTGGTGGAATGATTAAGTGTTTATGTAATGGGATTCTAAAATAATGTTGTATCATGGAGTATTGGAATATTTATGTATTGGTCTAATGTGGTATTCAAAGTGATTGAGATATTGTTAATAAGATGATATGCGCATAATGAAGGGAAAACGAGAAAATGAAATGTTTGACAGTATTCATGAGCTCATGATTGATATAAGGACTAAGTGATATCATGGTTTGAGTATATAGAATTTTGAGGATTTTGGTATGTGGAAGGTGTTAACTTTTAACTGCATTCAAGTTTTTATTATGGTTCAATGGGTATTCAAGAGAATACGTGATTAAGGCCTTTGAATGTTTGGAATGTGACCAACAAGACATATCTTATGATATATGGGGATCAACGACAGTATTAAATCTCTGGTAATCGTTTTCACTATATTATGAGAGTGGACTGCAATATTATGGATAAGCCTAAAGATTAGAATGGATTATGTTGGAAATAAGTTAGTATTGTTTAAGGATAGAATATTTTCGATATTATTGATGAGATGTTATAGTAATGTAGTTTTAGAAAAATGACAACCTGCAGGACGGGTGACAACCCATCGCGTCGGACAAGGCTGTGGGAATCGAACCCACAACTGAAGTGCGACTGGCCTTTATCGCCTACCACTGGCCTACAGGAAGTCCCTGTTTAGTAAAAACTAGTTTTATTATATTAAGCAGTATGATATATGAAGTATAAAGTCCATTTTAGGAACCATATATGATTAATCTCACTATAGAATGACTTATGTATATTTAATAACTTTTTCTAACCTTTTGTTTGAGACAGATGGAATGACCCATCATTCTATCACATGATCTGCTAACACTTCACGAATAAAAAAGTCAACTTCATTTATTTAAGAGATGAAGTGGTAATTGTTCAAGGCACGGACAACAGTGAGATTGTACCAAAATAAAGTAAGTATTTATTCTAATTCAAATTCTTCAACTTGAGGGAAACGATCTTGAAAACCAAAAATGTTGTCCTAGTATTCTTATATCTGATTAATCGGATGGTACCTTAGATCGTCAGAAATTTATGGATTTTTGATTGTTGGCTTTTCCATAGCCATATTCTCTACCACTCTCTATCAGAACATGATGGTTAGATTTTTCTTCCATATCCATATTTTCACCTATGTGGAAACCCAGTGATTAGTTTATTTGGGTAATCGTTACGTTTCATACTTTTGTTTTTAAAGATTGGTTTTGGTATTCCTTTTTATGATGTGGGTTTCTATTAAAGAAACTTTCGAATAGTAAACCATTTATAACCCCGACGAATTTTGAGGGCGAAATTCATTTTAAGGGGGGTAGAATGTAACACCCCGAGATTTTATAAAAAATATTCTTTTTAATTTCACTAATGTCTTGTACGCTACACCAAAAGGAGCTTTCACAACACGCATCCTTGATTTGCCTTGCATTACACACAATCGCGACCTTCCTCGATAGCGTGTGTATTACGCAATAACGAGTTTCACTGAACATCAATATGCTATTAAAATATTATTAAAACTAGCAGTTATGAATAGTAATAACCACCTTTTGAAATTTTGTAATTTTATTTTTCAAAATGGAATTCATTTTTGGATTCATAATATCGAAATTAGCTTAGGGTGAAATTTTGGTGATTTTCGGATAACTTTCATATTTTGATGAATAATGAAAATTACTAAATTTCAATTAAAAACAACTTTTTCAATCAAAATAATTAATAGTGATAAATTATTAATTTGAATGGTTTTAAAGTATAAATAGAATATATTTTTACCATTTAATATAATGTATGTCATTAGCATTGATTTTACCTTGAATTCGTAGGTTAAATCAATTCAATCTTTTGCAATGTTTTAAAGAAAAACCCGTTTTCTTTCGACAACGAGATTAATTTTAATTTAATTTCTGCATCTTTTGTGTATTGAATTTGGAAAAATGGATTCCATATTTGGAATCAGTGGGTCCAAATTATGTTAATAAGCTACTTTTTATTTTTGGGAATTATGAATAGTAACTACGATAAATTTTATTTACCATAGTTAAAGGTAAATCGGGTAATTAAGGGTAAATATAATATTTTAAAATTACCCTAAGAAATGTCAAAATCCTATTTGATGACTAAAAGTCGACCCATATCACCTAAGGGTCGGATTAGAATCATTTAATGGACATTTTTCCATGAAAATAACTTAATTATTATTAAAACCAAAGAAAGTGACAACATGTCACTCTCTTAAATCTTATAAGTATATTAATTTTAATTTAGTGATAAACTTCATGAAACTTCGAACATGAATAGTTTCCAGAAAGAAAATGAAATTATCTACATCATATAAATTTATTTATAATTTTTAGGGATTAAATAATTATCATTAATTATGACACAATAGTGATGCAGAAATTGTTTATCTAGTGAAAAATCAAGAATATTGTTTTTATTAAACTAATAGTAACCATAAAATGCACAAATAACTAACCAGAACTTATTTCCCATGTAAATGTAAACCATAAGCACCCAATGGTCGAATATTTGACCATTCAGAGCATTATAAAAGCGATTATGACACTTATATTATTTTATTTTAAATGATGCCAAAGTTGTCACCTTCATAATTTAATAAATATAACAATTTAAATATTGTTATTTTAAGATGATAAATTCAAGTAAAAGTATTATTGTGAAAGTTAATAGATTTATTTTCATCATAGGATTTTATTTTGATTTTTTATGCAACAAATAAGTATATTAAATAATTATACGAAAATGTTGTAGTATTTATTTTATTAAGAGATAAACCAAATAAATGGTTTCAAAAATAATAAAATAAATATTATATGAACTATTTAATGTGCTCCAATAATTTTTAAGATACATATGACATTTTATGAATCTATTAAAACTTTTAGTTCGAACATATCTTCTGTATTTATTTTATTTAAATTCAAATAAATGAATAGTGTCAAAATTGACACTATTGTTATTTTATAAAAAAAAACATATTATAAAATTGATTAAAAATCACAAAATATTTCAAAATTATAAATTTAAATTTATATGATCTAAAATGTTATTAAGAATCCAATTATGTAAAATTCACAACAAATAAGTAATTATTTGTTATAATTTAAAAATTAGAATGTTATTACCACAAATAAAATTAAATTGATTAAATAAGGATAAATAATGTTGATAATCTTTAAAATAAATTCCTAACATGTCTAAATTCTATTGGTTGATGATATTTCAACCTTATCCTATCTAATATTCGAATATGAGTCATTTTTGGATGTTTTTATGTGGGGTTAGATTTATTATAAATTAATATTTTTAAGAATTCCTAAGGTGCCCCTCTCCTCCCTTATAAAAGGACACCTCCTCCCCCTCCTCCTCACACCAATTTGAGCACTCAAGCTCGGACAACCCCTACCAAAATCTCTTCTCCAATTCCCTAGAAACATCCTAGAGGTTCTGGTCTTCCTCAAAGACCAATTTTAGTGCCCTAAGAGGAGGTCTCAAAGAGGCGCTTCAAAGAAGAGGTAATTACCGTTACCAATTCTTTCATCTTTATTTCTTCTTCCACTTCTTCTTCTTAGGTTGTTTCATTAAGAAGTAATAACATCAGTATCACTAATATACTGATATGTTATTATAAGTATGAAACAACCCTATTTCACCATCTATCCATCCTACGGAAAAAGAAATCACCGCGCGTGCGTACATACGGAATACCGTCTCCACGCCGTGGTGTAATCTATTTTCCACCACCACCTTACATGGATGGGTATAATGGTGTAAAGAATAACTATACATAGTTATTAAAACATCATATTGATTCTGATATATTGTATAATCCAATCCAATTCAATTTAATATTTATGGAAATGATATCATCGCTCGTGCGTACGTACGGACTACCGTCTCCACAACGCGATGAGATTCATTCTCCATGGTAACCATTTAAGAATGATTATAAAGTATATATAAGAAATAATAATGAAATATATGACATTATAAAGCTACTGGATTTATGTATATATATATATATATGTATGTCATCTACTTACTTCCATTCAAGACAATAAGGAAAGGAAAACATCGTTCATGCGTACGTACGGACTACCGTCTCCATGAACGGTGTTTTTCATTTCATTTATCTATCTATTATATATATATATATATACTGAATATATATGATATATAAATCATATTTTATATTCTGGAAGTAAGTAAATCATGATATAAGTAATAATAATGTCAATAACAACAAGTTAAAACACCTACGATAAATGAAACAATTTTACCCAAAACGCTTCTTTAACATGGAATTTAAAAAAGAACGGGTAATATAATGTCATAAGTGAACCATATATGATATCATAACAATGAATATGATTCTATAATAAGTCAATGACATTATTTAAATCATTATACAGGAGGTTCGGACACATACGAAGCAAATTGAACCTAAGGTAAGGGAAATATCACAATCTCATTTTTATCCGAGATTGTTTATTCGTAAGTATTTACTGGGGTGTATTTTATCATCCACATCCATGTTTCCTCAATATGTAATATTATTTCCATCCACTTACAATAGTTTAAATCCAATTTTACCCTTTGGTGAGTTTTTAGTAAAGAATAAGAAAGGAATCTTTTGTCATTTTTCGTACGAGGTACTTTTTGAGTTTTCCGACAAAAGTACGAAAAATATTTTTTTTAACTTATACGGAACAAACGGATTTTTACGGTTTTATAAAGCCTTATTTTCATGAAGCTTCCTCCAAAAGATTTCATGACTATTTTCAATAAAATCTCTTTCCTTTAAAATTTCATGATGTTTTGTGAAAAGAAATTGATTTTGAAGAAGAAAGGATATTTTCCTCAAGAATTCAATTCAAGTGTTTTATCAAAATTATTTTCCATCTATGATAATAAAGGGTTCTGTTTCTATCCATATTTTTACATTGATTTGACTATGTTGTGATGGAATTATGTTTATTAATTCCTTTATCTTATATGAATGGTTTTATGATGTCATGTTGTTTAAGAATCCCATTTTTATTACATGGGTTATGAAATGATGTATGATTTATGATTTTGTGGCACACATAAGAATGGTATCATTATGAGATGGGTGGGACCTTTATCTCCCTCCAATGAATTGGGTAAATATTTTATATCTCATGAGATAGACATGGCTGAAATGGTAGGTTATACCGGTTCAGTGAAACAGGACTGAAACGAGGGTTACTCGATTCAGAAAGGGACTTTGTCCACTAAGATAGTCTTGGCAATGAGTCTTGACTAACAATAAATGATTCTCTATGATTATCTGTGTATGCCATAATGTTTCATGTTTTATGTTATGATTATTGTGATTACATTTCACTGCCATGACTTATCCCATGTTATGAAATTATGATCTCTTTTGCAGGTTAAGATTTCCAAAAGATATGTTCTTATGAATATGATGTGATTGTTATTTATTTTGTTTACCCTTACTGAGCATTTGAGCTCAGCCTTTTATGTTTTCTTTTCCCCAGGATATAAAGAAAGGTTTTAGGTAAAAGAAAAGGGAGATCTTTATGGGAGATATTGAAGATCTTTCACCATGATTAGAAGATTACGTTCCGAGTTTCCAAAGACACTAAACTATTACGATCCTTGTGTGTGTGTTTTTGTTATGTAATAAGTATTCCGCAAAAGTAATGTAAAGTCTATGTACGTCAAGATACGGGTCTCTATAGACTTCATCTCAATCTCCTTTCATTGAGGCATATTTTGTTTTAATACAAAACTTTCTTTTATACGCTGTATAAACAACCTTGAATTTTCAAAGATAATCTCTTTCTATGAAGCATTATACTAAATGACAAAAAGGAATGTTTCTTTTAACATATGTGGTGACAACGACCATTCCACTATCGCGAGTATTATTTTTTCTTTGGCTTCATTAACAAGCCGTAATGTTTTTTTAAGGAAGATAAATACCATATATTCTATTATATATTTTGGTAGTGAAAATCATTTTTGAAATTGATATATTATTTCAATATCTTGAAATTATTTCTTGTGATTTTAAATTAAATGTTATTAGTGAAATTATTATATTTACAATATTTAATGTGTGATGATTTTATTATGGTACTCATACAATTGACGGGTGGTTACATGATAAACCAAATGATGGGTGGTGCTGCGATAAATCAGGATAGGCAGTTACATTATAACCTCCAATGCATTGTGTATGGAAGTCGGGCGTATAGCTATTCCATTTAGTGATATGTGTGGAAGTCGACCATATGGTTATTCCATTTAAGTATGTTTATTTCCCTAGTTACCTTTATATGTTATGTGTTATTTATATGGGTAATATTTTTGTTACAAAAGGGTATGTAGTGAACTTTTATCCAGTGAGGATTATTTACTATTTCATGAAGGTGAAAATTATTACTTATGTTAAATTATTCATGGTTTACTTGTTGTTTTAAAAAAATAACAGTTTTCCTTCTTTGTGTTTCCCTTACTGAGATTTTTATGCTCATCCCATGTTTTTGAAATATTTTTCACATGAAATTATGTGGAATAGGGTCAATTATAGGATCAAGGAAAAGTCTTGTTGTCTTGAATATGGAACTAGACATGACTCTTTTTTTCAAGAGTTATTGTTTTGCGAAAAAAATTGAAACTGAGTAGAAGTGTCTACATTCTATTTGAAATTAAAGGTAATAGTTATGGCCTAATTCTCTAAAACTCTAAACCTGAAAAGATCCTCAATGTGAATTATTTGTTTAATTCAATATTATGTAATGTTTTAAGGTCGGGTCCTTATAGTTGGTATCAGAGGTCGGTTTAGAAAACATTAGGAGTTAAAGTATTGTAAAATTAATGTCCATAAATTAATATATGTTAATATTGAAATAATATATCATTTACAGATTACCATGTTGCTTCACCTAATATATTTTTCTGTTCAGAATAGTTTTACGTAGAGGAAATATGGCAGCTATGTTGGGACGACATCAAGAGGAAGACAAACGTCCAAATCTGCAACATGAGACAGTCAGAATCAGAACTGAATAGTTTGTTGCAGTGATGGCATAATTGACTCAAGCTATAAATGGTGGTGGAATTCATGCACGAGATTATCCAGATCAACCACAGAGAAACATGTCAGCAGTGGAGCATCTCATGAGGCAACAACCCCCATCATTCAAAGTATAATATGACCCGTTGCTACCAGAAGGGTGGATTAAAGCACAAGACAAGATTTTGGATGTCATGGGTTATTAAGAGCATCAAAATGTTAGTCACACTGTTTTCTATTTTGAAGGTGAAGCTAGTCAGTGGTGGTCGATGGTGAAAAATGACAAGATAGTGAGGTGATTGATTCTCTCAATTGGGATGAATTCATAGGTATGTTTCTTGAGAAAAATTTTCCTATGGTGGTTTGTCTTAGAATGGGAAACAATTTCTGTAATTGATGTAGGAGGATGACTTAGTGGATGCTTATGAAGCTCACTCGACTGGAAAGGTATGTTGGAAATTTTATATGAGATCTTGATAGTAAGATAAATTGATTTTACTCAGGACTGAAGCCACGATATCGAATAGAATTAACCTCTTGTGAGTTAGAAATTTATAAAGAACTTGTTCGATGTGCAGTGAAGGTGGAAATGGAGTTTGCTGATGATCATGTGTTTGTTGAAAAATAATAGAATAAGAGGTTCAGTTGGTAGGAAAAGGGAAAGAATTCATCAAATATGCCTAGAGATAATAATATTAAATATCCAACTTGTGAGAAGTGTGGTAAAAAGCATCCTGGAGAATGTTTATCAATGTCTGTAAAGTGATTTTGGTGTGGTAGGTCTAGTCATATTTCTCGTAACAGCAAAGAAGATGATCAAGCAGGAAATGAAAATCTATCAGTAAGATGTTTTAAGTGTAATGAAATGTTTCATTATGAAAATGAGTGTCCAAAGAAGAACTCAACTGAGGGAAAATAGCTAGACTACAAGCAGAAAGGGGTGGTTAAATCCTTTGTAACTAATTTAGTAGATTTTGGGCCAACAAATGATGTAGTATGTGGTACAATGTTTTTTTATTCAGATTATGCTAATGTGTTTTCTGATTCATGGTCTACAGTCTCTTTAATTTTTGAGAAGTATTATAGTAAATTGGGAATTCCATATCAAGATATGAATATATAACTTAAGGTTAAAACACCTAGAGAAAATGATGACACAAAAATAAAACATAATAACATTCATGTCCTTGTGTGCGGAAAGAATACACCTGCAAACCTTATTGTTTTTCCTCTAGTAGAGTATGATGTTATTTTTGGAATGGATTGGCAGTCTGTTTATCATGCTAATACTGACTGTAGAGCTAAAGAGGTTTCATTTCAGAAATATTTAATGTTCTATAAATTAATGAACCCTTACTTTTGACAACATATCAGGAAGCTGAGAAACTAGTCAAAGATGGAAATGAATGTTACCTTGCTCATATTTTTGAAAATAATGAAACTGTTGAGATTAATTATGTGCTAGTGTTAAATGATTATCTTGATGTTTTTTCTAATGAATTTCTTAGTATTATACCTGATAGAGAATTTGAATTTACTATCGACTTAGTTCCTGAAGCTAATCCAATTTCAAAACCCCCTTATCGAATGATAAAAATTGAACTTTTAGAGTTAAAGAAGCAATTGCAGGAGTTATTAGATATATGTTTCATTCGACCTAGCACATCACCATGGGGTGAACCTGTCTTGTTTTTTTTTTAAAAAGATAGATGGTTCGATGAGAATTTGCATTGATTATAGAGAATTGAATAACATCACTATTAAGAATAAGTATCCTTTGCCTCATATCAATAATTTGTTTGATCAACTCTAGGGAGCTCAATATTTTTCGAAGATTGATTTGAGGTCGGGGCTCCATCAGTTGAATGTAATGGAAGCAGACATTCCGAAGACTGTATTTATTAATAGATATGGCCATTATAAATTTGTAGTTATGGCTTTTGGTTTGTCCAATGTACCTGCTATATTCATGGATCTTATTAATAGAATTTCTCATTAGTTCTTGGATAAGTTTGTGGTTGTGTTCATTGATGATATTTTGGTTAATTACAAAAGTAAAGAGGAATATGAAATTCATTTAGGGTTTTTCTTGCAAACCTTAAAATAAAAGAAACTATATGGGAAATTCAGAATGTGTGAGTTTTGGTTGCAACAAATTTCTATCCTTGGTCAAATTCTTTAAAAAAATAGCATAACGGTTGGTCCTGTGAAAACAAAAGTTGTTGAAGAATGTCCCAGACCCACAAGTATAACTTAGATCCATAGTTCTCTTGGTTTGACATGTTATTACCAGAGGATTATTTGAAATTCTGCACCGTTATCTAGTCCAATGACTAAGTTAACTCAAAAAGGTTTTATGTTCTTCTGGACAAAAAATGAGATGATTATTTTCAAGAATTGAAAAGAAGATTGGTGAATGCTCCAATTTTGGCACTGCCATCCAAAAATGTTGAGTTTGTTTTCTATAGTGATACTTCATTGAAAGTAATTGGTTGTGTCCTAATGCAGAATGATCAGGTAATTTCTTATGCTTCACATTAGATGAAACCACATGATTTAAATTACCCTACACATGTTTTAGAATTAGCTGATATTCTTTTTTATTTAAAAATTGGGAGGCATAATTTGTATGGAGTAAAATGTGAAATATATAATGATCACAAATGTTTAATGTATATATTCACTGAATATTATTGAACATGAAACATAGGAGATGAATGGAATTAACCAAGGATTATGATTTCACAATCCATTACCATCCTAGAAAAGAAAATAAAGTGGGTGATGATTTGAGTCGAAAAAGTAATGCCTCATTAACCATGTTACATTTGGAATAAGATCCTTTGGTTTTTGATTTGATAAAAATTGGAATAGAAGTTGTTGTTGAAAAAAATTATTTTGTTTTGTATCAGTTTTTAGTGAGATCATCTCTATCAAACAGAATTAAGCAGGAAAATAAAGAATACATTGAGTTGCAGAAAAAGGTTGAGTTGGTTCAGAAGGGTAAGTTTCCTGATTTTAACGTTGATAATGATTGTGTTTTGAGGTTTGAGAAGATATTATGTGTGCCTTGTGATTCACAGTTGAAGAATGAGTTGTTATGTGATGCTCATAGTTCTTTGTTTTCAGTTCATCCTGGTAGTACTAAGATGTACAGATATCATTAGGAGTATTACTGGTGGGATGAAATGAAAAGAGATATTTCTGATTTTACTGTGAAGTGTTTAACTTGTCATCAGGTTAAAGCAGAGCGGAAGTTACCGAAAGGTATGCTTAAGTCTTTACTGGTGCCAGAGTGAAAATGGGAAAATATATCCATGGACTTCATTGTGGTATTACTGAAGACATCTTGAGGTAATAATGCAATATGGGTTATTGTTGATCAATGGACTAAATCTACTCATTTTCTTCCTATTTTATATATATTGTCTCTAGATCAACTTTCTCGGTTGTATGTTAAATAGATAGTAAGGTTTCATGGAGTTCCTCCATCCATTGTATTTGATCATGATCTCTGGTTAACTTCTAACTTTTGTAAAGGCCTTCAGAAGTTGTTGGGTACTCAATGAAATTTTTGTACAACTTTTCATCCTCAATCATATGGGAAATCAGAATGAACAATTCTCACCTTGGAGGATATGCTACGTGCTTGTTCACTAGATTACCAGGGATGTTGGGACCAATATCTTTTTTTGGTTGAATTTTTTTTATAATAACAGTCTTCATTCTAGTATACAGATGGCTCTATTTGAGGTATTATATGGAAATCGTTGTCGAACTCTAGCTTTTTGGGATGAATTAGGTGAAATGAAGCTTATGGGACCAGAATTGGAAGATGAGATGGCAGATAAAGTTCAGTTGATTCAGAAAAACATGAGAATAGCTCAGAGTAGACCGAATCATTATGTGGATAACTGGAGGAAAGATATTTCTTTTGAGGTAGGTGATCATGTATTTCTCAAGGTTTCTGCATATAAAAGTGTGATGTGTTTTGGTATGAAGGGAAAGTTGAGTCCGAGGTTCATTTGACCATATGAAATCCTGGAGAAATTTGGATCAGTTGCATACAGAGTGTCTTTACCTCCAAGTTTATCCCAGGTACACAATGTTTTTCATGATTTTATATTGAGAAAGTACATTCCAGATCCATATCATGTTTTGAGTCCAGAGGTAGTTCAGTTGGAAGAGAATCTCTCTTATGAAGAACAACCAGTCTAGATTCTTGACTAAAGAGAGAAAGTGTTGCAGAATAAGGTAATTCATCAGGTAATGTTTTTTTTGGAAAAACCATATGGTTGAAGAGGCAACGTGGGAATTTTAAAATACTATGAGGCATAAATATGGCCACTTATTTTGATAAGTAAATAAAAATTGTGAGGATGCATTTTCCAAAAGGGGGGAATAATGTAACATCCTAGGTAAATGAATAATACAGTATTTTCATATTTATTAATATCTTTGAATTAAATATTAGCTTTACATTAAGAGGGTTTCTATGTTCAATAGTGTACCTGATACACAACAATGGGTTTATTTGAAATCTTACATTGCACACTAATAATATAATATTATTATTTTAAATATAGTTAACTCATAGCTGTTGTATTGGTGGGAATGAAGAAAACTAACTAGAGTATAATTATACATGTTTGTTAAATGTGTTTACATTTATCCAATAAAAGTTAGAGACTTAAATTGTGAATGAATCTAATTTTAAGCATAATTTACATTAAAAGGCCGATTTACCACCTTTTAATGGGGAAACCTCTATAAATATAGTTTTGGTCATATTAATACATTCTATTTGACCAAATAAAATACTTCTTTATAATTCAGACATCAAAATTTACTTTATGTAAATTTTTGGAATTTTTCCGATAAAGTTCATTTATTAATGATTATTGAAAAATATTGTATTTTAATTCAAAACTATGAGTTAATATAATTTATTTATATAGTTATATTATCTTTTTAATTGGTTTTAAAGTGTAATTAAAATATATTTTTACCATTTAATCCAATGTTGGCCATTGGAATTAATTTCACTTTGAAATTGGACATAAACAAGTGTCAATCTTTTGATAGTTATGGTTTCTTAAAAACAATCAATTTGTTTTAAAAATGAGTAATAATTTTTAAATTAATTAATGAAACTTCTATATTTTTAATTTGAAAAAATAGGTATCATTTTTGAATTCGTAATATCAAATAAAGCTTAGGATGAATTTTTGGTATTTTTCTGAAAAAATTCAATTTTTAATGATTTGTGAAACTACTTAATAGTAGTTAAAAAACTGACTTTTTCATTTAAATGAAATTTTCCACATTTGTGAATTTAATTTAAAAAATCCGACATACATGGTTGTTATTAGTATGCAAAATGTGATTCAATAAGATTAAAATAATTTTTGGCGAATAGTAACTTTTGACTTTTATTTACCGCGGTAAAAGGTAAATAGGGTAATTCATGGTAAAAAGAATATTATAGTAATTCAAAATTACATTAACACTTGTCCAAAACTTATTGGATGAATATTGGAGGACCATGGGAATCTTTGGGTGTATTTTGAGACCCCGTGGAGCCACTTAGGGAAGAAAATGACACTATAGATTAATTAATTTAATGTAAAGGCTAGATTGACATAAACAAAAATCTTTTAGTATATTAATTTTTATATGGTGTTATATAAGTCATATTTTAGACTATAAATATTCATTAGAAATATAAAAATATTGACTACATCATGGTATTTGTTATTATTTTTAGACATCAAATAAATTAAATTATTTATCACACAATAATGATACAGTATTTACCTCATTAATAAATGATTTAAATAAATAAGATTATAATGATTAAAATATAATCCAAAACGTGTACAATTATTATTGGATGATTTTATTTCACCCATGAGTCTACTTATTATAAAATATAAATATTTATGGACCTTCAGAAACCAAAAATCTTTATATAATAAAATAATAGTTTCACTCTTTCCTATAGAGCCCCTCCTCTCCCTTAAAAAACAAACAACTGATAACCAATTCCTCATACCTCTAAAGACTTTTGGCTTGTCCACAATCTGCCCAATTAATCTCCCTACATCCCTCTCCTCCTCCTATAAGCCTTACCTTAGGCTGAAGGAACTTCAAGAAGTCCTTTTGTTCAAACCAAAGGGAGTTAGCCAAATTTAAGGTAACAATTTCTCTTAAATTGTTTACTTTTATTTTACTTCTCCATCCCCTAAAAAAATTTTATTACATTATTTTGTAACCACACCAATATCATCAATATAATTGTATATTGTTATTAGAAGGATTCGAACTACACTTACACACAGCTCCATCTAATGGGTGAAGAACATAATGTTTCTGTGGATGGAAAACTAACGCCTCACGAAATGACGATTGTTAGATTGTCTCCTTCCGCCTCCCATGGTGGCCATTGTGATGAAACTGTATTTTTATATGATATATATTATGTTTTTTTTCTTTATGATTCTGTAATTTCCATTTATATCCGCCCTTTATGGTTTCCATTATGGGTAAACCTGAAAATTTTATTTGGGGAAGTGCGGACTACCACCCCCTCAAAGGGATATGATTCGTTAATGCCATATGTGAGACATATAAAGGATGGAGTTAATGAAATTATATATGATATTATTCTAGAATTATAATATACCTATGTATCATTATTTTTTAATTCCATTAAAATAAGAAATAGAAATGAATGTAGCGTTAATGCATACGTACGACTTACCGTCTCCATGAACGGTGTATTTCATTTCTTACCTCCAAATGTTATGTAATATTATAAATACATGTATATAATGGATATATATGATATCTAAATCATGAATATCATTCTTGATAGAATAGAATATTGACCACATGAACAACATGTAAATATAAGGTGTTCATTTTTTACTTAAGTACTAAATATAAAAAAACAGCCATTATTATCTTAAATGATTACATAATGTTTATAACATGGTAATAAGTGATATAAAATAAAAATAATCTTGAAAAAGTTTCTTATGCAAGTAGAAATTAACATTAGTTTATCATTAAGGAGATTAAAGAACTATCGAGTCAAGTCAGACACGAGGTAAGGGACTTCGTCTCAATCTCCTTTCATCGAGACATATTTTGTTTTAATACATGACATTCTTTTATAAGCTGTATAAACACCCTTGAATTTTCAAACAAAATATTTTTATAGAAAACGTTTTACTAAATGAAAAAATGGAATGTTTCTTTTAACGTAAGCAGTGACAATGATATTTCCGCTGTCGCGAGTATTATTTGTTGTTTGGCTTCCATAACAAGCCGTAATGTTTTTTAAGGAAAATAAATACCATATATTCTTTTATGTATTTTTGTATTGAAAATATTTTTTGAAATGGATTGATTATTTCAATATCTTGAAATTATTTCTTGTGATTTCAAATTAAATGTTATTAGTGAAATTTTTATATTTTCAATATTTTATGTGTTATGATTTTATAATGGTACTTGGACATTTGACGGGTGGTTACATGATAAACCAAATGACGGGTGGTGTCATGATAAACTAGGACGGTGGTTACGTTATAACCTCCAATAAATTGGGTATGGAAGTCGTCCGTATGACTATTCTATTAAGTGATATGTGAGGAAGTTGAACATATGGTTATTCTATTTAAGTATGTTTATGTTCCAAGTTACCTTTATATGTTATGTGTTGTTTATATGGGTAATATTTTGGTTAAAAAGGGTTATTAGTGATCTTTTATTTAGTGAAGAGTATTTAATACTTCATAAAGGTGAAAAGTATTACTTATGTTAAAGTATTCATGGTTTACTTGCTGTTTTGAAAAATTAACAGTTTTCCATCTTTGTGTATCCCTTACTAAGATTTTTATGCTCATTCCATGTTTTTGAAATGTTTGTCATAGGAAATAATGTGGAATATGGTCAAGGATGAGATAAAGGAAAAGTCATGTTGTCTTGAACATGGAGCCATACATGACACTTTTTTCTCAAGAGTTCTTGATTTGTGAAAAAATGTAAATTGAGTAGAAATTTCTACTTTTTATTTGAAATCAAATGTAATAGTTTTGGCCTAAATCTATAAAACTCTAAACCTAGAAAGATCCTCAATGTGAATTATTTTTTTAATTCAATTTTATTTAATGTTTTAAGGCCGGGTCCTTATACTTTCTCTCTACTTAACACCGATGTCTCTACATCAGCATCCAAGAATGCCATATTCACATTGAAGAAATCATAGATATCATGCATTGAATACAACCAACCATGTTGTGGATTAAATTATATGGTTGTATCCGTAAACATAGAAAATCTACCCAAGAGTAGTGTTGTCCTTGCACTATCTCATAGTCTTTGTATACATCTTAGAGGTTATCTCGAACATTAACTATCATAGTTAATGCCAAGGGTATAGTAATCCTCTCTAAATCAAGTCACAAATCATGGACAGGGGAATGTGATATGAAGGATTTCATTTATCCAAAATCAAAAAAGACATACTAGTAAGTTGAAAACAAGCAAAGGGTACCTCGAAAGACTTCTGGCTCACCTAGGGCTGGAAACACTAAAGCATGAAGATGACCACGACCTCTTTTAAAACCTCTCTAACCCAAATTCTACCACCACCATGGTTGTGATATGTTCTCTAATGACGAAAAATATCCTGGGGTTTTCTTCTGCCTCCCCATCCGCTCTCTACTAATACAAAGTTTGTGCAACCTGTAGTTGCGACCTCAACTAGAACTTCCTCAATAGGAGAACATGGAGTGGAACTCCTGGTTCATGATGACTGCTCTAAATGGATGAAAACTCACACTGTTGATGACCTCAACCTCCAAATGTATAAAATATCATGATCCCTTAGTATAGGTCTGAGATCCACTGGCCCCAGAGAAACAAGATGTGGAGGGATGGGACCTACCCCGGGCTGAGTAGAAACTCTGCTGCCCTAAAAACCAAGAACCCTAGACCACAACTCTGCTTAATGAGTAATCCTAATGACTCCCATCTCAAGATGATCCAATTCAAGACAATGTCCTCTCGATGACTACATCCCTAGCGAGTACCTCAATATATGTCTTCAGCATAAACGAGGGTGACTAGGAACTGGATATCTGGATGCAAAGCCTCCTCCAAATTTATGGCTCTATCCTCCTCATCTTGCAACATATCCAAAGCATATCATAAAATGTTCCTAAAATGGATTCCAAACTGTTGCACACTAGAGCTCCCCTGTCGAAGGGTATGATGCTTCTGGCGACTGTACTCTTTCATGAAAAAATAAATAATCTCAACTCAAAACTTGTCTCGAAACTCCTCCCATGAGATCATTGAATCCTCAAGATCCTCGAGAAACACGAACCACAACTACCTCACTACTCCATGCAGCATCGCCACATCCAAATACACCCAGTGCTCCTTCAGAGATTGGATTGAACTAAAGGTGATATCAACCTCCTAAAACAATTCTCTTGTGACTGCATCTGAAACGGAGGCCTTATACTTCAGTAGAATATGGAGCTGAAAAATGAACTGTGTCTACATCCATGTGTCACTTTCGTCATCCTCTACACTACTACGATCTGCCAGCATTGCCTACTGGACATCAACCAAGATCCATACCAGAAAAATAAAAAAATGTTAGAGCTCTTAAACCTAGAATATGGAAGACTCAACATTTATTAATTAATTGTATTATTTTATTCGTTTTAGGATAAAATGTCCCAAGGTCTACCCATTCAAACATAGGCCTAAAGAAGGATAATGTGTGATCCCTTCCAAGGTATGTGCCCTGCAACTAGTATCATCTCGTTTAGTATCCAATAAAAACTTAAATGTATCTGTATCAGATCATAGGTCTTAACACCTATGTCTCAGTCGGTCTGTAGTGTTTACATCACTTTCAAAACTTGACTGACATGGTTTCCCTACAAATCCATGAAACCTCACATGTGCTTAACACCAAACTCCATCATATCCCTCAACCTCCTTATGATACCACTCTGTTATGACCCCTTCAACACATGGTGTACCCTTTTCAGCCAGTAATGTGAGAAGGAAGATATGTGACCCCCCGAGACCCACCTCTAGTAGGCCATGGGATGGAACCTATCACCGAGGGTATAATAAACAAACAATTGGGAGGCTTTAAACTCTAGAAAAATACATACTAAAGGGAGAGATAAGATAGACAACAACCTTCTCCAACACATAATAAAATATAAAATAAATTTTAATTACACATATGTAATGTCATGAATGAACTACTACTACTATAAGAGAAAACTACAAGTACCAATAAAAAGTAAAATCAACAGTAACCATGAATCCAAAATGGCTCTTGAAACCCAAAGCTCACAGTAGCCATCCCGATCTCCAACTGGCTCCATGTGACTTAAAAATAACTTATATATACATAGGGTGAGTATAAAAATATTCTTAGTAGGATCTTCACTGGAGCCTCTTGTGAAAAAGTAAAGAAAGACTTCTAAATTACTATGACCTACAAGTGAAACTGACTCCTCTTTTAAACAAGTATACTAAGTTCTCAGCCTCACCATGGATACTCTCACCAATTATCACATACAAGAATATATAATACATTAAATAATATCAAGGGTATCCTGCTACCACTTCCCCAATATTTTGCCTCTTTTCACCAATATTTAACATCCTAAGCACCTCTCTCCAAAATGAGTTTCCCACAGACACCATTGTGAAGGACCACAACATGAACCTCTTGCAGCACAACCACCACATCCATGTAACCAAAGTAACCAAGTAGTTTCTGGGATCCCCCACATCTCACATAAAATGTATAACATGTCGGGCATTATAACTCAAGCCATTATAGCCCATACACTGAGTAAGGATCCTCAAGCCATCACAACCTATACATGGTAAACCTAGAGTACTCTATGGGAAACTATGTCCAGAATATATGTCTACGAATAAGTGAACTCTATCATAGCCTTCTACACACATATATAAAGAAAACTAACCATTGTTCCTACCAGCACAAGTAACTATCAATAGAAGTGATTGGGCCCAAGGGGTTATTCATCCATCCATCCTCCTACCAGAATGACATGAAAGACAACCCCCCCATGTCTTAGAATCCTCAGGGTGTCAATTTCCCTAACTTAAAGGGAGAGTAGCTTATAGAAACACAAAAATTACATAATATATTATTTCTCACAACCACACTATGGTCATAAGCTACTTTTAATATCAACTGCATCTAATATCTATTGGACTCTCGGCTGCCACTGCAAAGACTAGGTATCATATAAGCACACAACCATTTAGTAAGATTTATTACATTACTTCATTCCAATTTTAGTAGTTTTGATTTAAGTTAATTAATCATTTAAAAATTAATTGACCATTAAAAATTCCACATTACATTTTATTATCATTTAGTATAATATTCACAGTTACTTTAAATTGCAACCTCAACATTATGTTGCAGCAAGATCCAACCACATGGGATAACATCATTTATTGAATCATTTATTAACAACAATATTACATTCCTATATTCCTAGGAATTCTAGAAAAAAATATTATAAGATACCAAGTTCATGGTGCTCAAAATGGTGAGTAGTTGAACTACCCATGGATTTTTTACACCTATAACAAGAGAATAGACATATCCTACCTCGAGAAGCTAGGAACAAAAAGCACATGGAATAAACTGCACGATGTCGCCCATTTTTGGAAGGAGGGTAATCAAGACCAGCTGCCTTGAGTAGTGGGGAATGTAAAGAAAAAAAACATCAACATTTAGCAAACATCCAAAAATTCAAATCCAACCCATTTAATCACCATTGATGTCCTCCCTAACACCCACATGCATAAACCGATTAATCTCGCCACTCTAGGCGTAAAATTAAACCACAAAAAATGGTTATCCCTACCCCCACATATCACAATAGCCATCCATGCTAACATCAAGGAAAAAGTTGCAGGAAACAAAAATCATATCAACTGGGATCTTGGTCCTTGAGAAAGCCATCCAACTATCAAATAGAACGAGCACTCAAGGCTCCAATGCACAAGGAGTTCATCCTTACATGAATGAGGGTAACTCATAACCCTATAAGGAATTATCTATTTTTATCAACCAACCAATTCAGTTATCCATCAAGAATTAACTAATTTATTATCTGTTGGTTCCAACTATGGTAATCTTAAATAGAAAGCTATTACAGATATCACAAATTAATTAAGCATTATAACTACATCAATTTGATTAACATTAAATTACAACAACAATGAACAGGTTCATTTACATGCCTCTTTATCATTGACAAATAATTTACTAGTAATCCCACCTCTTGTTCTTTACCAATTTCTATCAAAATTAACATCCTAAATATGTAAATCATCTATATCACACTTTCTCAAAAAACACACGGCAATAACATAAAATCGATACCAATTGATTT
Organism: Viscum album; assembly: GCA_963277665.1. Classification (NCBI taxonomy): domain Eukaryota; kingdom Viridiplantae; phylum Streptophyta; class Magnoliopsida; order Santalales; family Viscaceae; genus Viscum; species Viscum album. Next base: position 604,283,628 of record OY728129.1, on the reverse strand, counting down.
ATCTAGTTAAAATATTTACTATTTCAATTACATTATGGTCTAGTGAATAAATCATGATAACTATAAAAATGAACAGAAATGAATAGAGATGTAACAAATCACCTACCTCAAAAGGTTCTTGAAGTTCATTATATGAGAACGATCCACACGACGGATTACAATCACCTCCCCCGTGACAACTGTATCCACCTGAGGTCTTCACGACATGATCGCACCAACCAACACCCAAGATAACTCCATTAGATGCATGGAGACCACATGCCAGAACATGTAAAGGAGAAAATGGGGTAAAAGGGATCAAATAAAATACAATAAAAGAGGTATATGATACTTTCTATAAAAACGGATCAAGACATGCTGCTGGTACCAAAATGGAGGGTGTGCATGCAGTATGAAGAGACATCAAGGTGAAACAATCCAAAGATTAACTTTAGATCACTCCAATCCTTTGGGAAGAAGGAATTGTTCGAGAATATCTCTCTAGGGAATAACATGGTAGAACAAGGGAGGAATATATCTCACCCATTTATATGATTTAATAGAACAACGAATTATGATACACTAGATTTTCCATTAAAATAGGATTACATTAAACCAAGAGGTTTTCGCAAGTAAAGGCACCCTGAGCCTTATGAAATTTAATATAAGAGTTATGGACATTGAATCGTCGTTAAATACCTAAAAACTAGGCCTTGAATGCATCTAAAGTCATGGAAAATTTTAAAGGGGTGAACTGTAGGAAGCTAGACACGTTGTACACCAACTGATGCTGGAAACACTATACACCTACCTATGATGGAAACACTGTACACTTACTAATTCTAGAAACATTTTTCATTGAATGAATGACCAATATCGATAGAACTATTCACAAAATGACTCATCGATGGCACGATTCACATCGGTCTCACTGATGACCCTGGTCACATCGGTTTTAATGACGACACTGTTTACATCAGTCTCACCGATGACACTGTTCAGATTGGTCTCACCAATGGAATAATTCACATCAGTCACCCTAGTGGAACTATTCACATCAATATCACTTAGGAAACTGTTCACATTGGTATCACCAATGACACTATTCACATCGGTCTCACCGATGCCACTGTTCACATCAGCCACACCGATGACACTGTTCATATCGGTCTCACCGATGAAACTTTTCACATAAATCTCATAGATAGAACTGTTCACATATGTCTCACTGATGAAACAGTTCACATTGGTCTCACCGATGACATTGTTCACATCAATCACACCAATAAAACTGTTCACATAGTTCTCACCAATTACAATGTTCACAATTGTCACACCAATGTAACTATTCTCAAAATTTGAATCTCTATTCACAGAATAAAAAATTGGAAAAGTTTGGGAGAAAAGTCACATTAACCACCAAGAACACCTCAATCAAGAATATTTCTACAATTCAATGAACCAGAGAGTTCTGATCCATTATAATTATCCCTTTTATATTATTCATAAATATGTTTTTTTATTTTAGTCATTACATAAGTGTATGCTATATGTTTTAAATACATTTGGTTCATAATCCCAAAATAACTTTTCTAGTATAATCATTTTCATAGAGGATGCTATTAAAAATTATTTCAAATAAAAATCTTGAAATAATATAAATTTTTATAAATTATTTATAAATTTAAAACGAATAATGATAAATGGTTATGATAATTTACTTGTATTACAATCATTGAGACATAAAGTTATACATACGCATGGGCAATGTTTCTAATTTTTTACGAACATGATGTAATTAAGTTAAGTATTATTTTATCGTTAAAAAATTATGATTATATCATAAATATTATATTATATCATTAAATAATATTATATATACCATTCATATGATATAGTGATGCAAAAATTAATCACATTTCTTCATAGAGGTGTTTATCAAAACGTACGCATGAATAACATTATCAATTTTCAATGGATAGAAATATAAAAAATGGATGATATATTATCTTTAACAAAGGGAAATGATTTCATGAATATCATATTCATAAACTAAATCCATTTTTATAACAACCAATGATAAGTGGAGGTGATTAAAAATTATATTAGTTCGTGAGGGGGTTGTCCACTATAAACACTAAAGTTGATTTCATTCCCCATTTGACAGAATAAGATAAGTATATATTTTATGATAAAAATAATTATAACATATCAATAAATAATTGAATTTTTTTTATCATATAAAAATGGTTTGAATATTTTTTAAGATGGTATATAAATTTATGAAACTAATTTTTTTTAATGTTATAGTGATTCGTCAAACATCTTTTTATATAATAAGCCGATTGTGGTTGGTATTCTACCCACGAAAAGACCTATATGGAATGGGGAGGAATATTAGAAAATTATTTTGGTAGTTATTGGAAAATATAATTTGATTTTTATGTATGGAGAATAGGGAATAGGGTGTTGTTTAATATGTGGTGGAGAGTACAAACTTGAAATTTTTGAAGCAATTAATATATATTATAGTCTTACTCAAGAAAAATGACCAAAAATTGAGTATTTTTTAATATACCACTTGATAAAGTCTAAATATTGATATAAAGTACTTTTTAAACCAGTATTTATGTCATTTGAACTCTTATTTCTTTATCTTCACACCCATAAAATATGTTTTAACATTAAATGTGAAAATAAATTTTTCCTATTCATTATAACAAAAAATTAATCTGAACATATTAAATAATAAATAAAATTGTTTCATAATACATATTCTATTTTATCATGTCAAATTCATAGAAGTAGAATAATATAATTTAAATTAAACATACAACACACAATGAAATCTGGTTTTTAGAAAATATAACTTCAAAATTATAAAAGGTTTGTATACAAAAATCATGAAAAAACTAATTCTGATGACCTAAATTGGATTAATAATAATATAAATGAATAAATTTATTTTAAAACCATTTGAGATAAAAAATATTCATTTTATATTCATGAAAAAAATATATATTTAAATAATAAATCATAATTTTTAATATTAACCCAAGAATCAGTTTTTTTCAAAAATTCTGAAAACACCACTGTTTTTGTAATTTTCAATTTATGATTAAGAAATAAATCAATATTTTCCATAATGAAAATATAAATTTTTTAAATTTAATATTAAAAAAAATATAATATATAAAACTGAATTTGGAATAATGAAAATTAATTACTTTTTTGTTGGAAAATTGCTAAATATTATTATAGTGAGTTTTACACTGTAAAATATAATTCATAAATATCTATGTGGAATGATTTTTTAAAAATATTTAAATTACATGGGGGATTACATTTTTCCATTATGATAATTTCAACCTTGAAATCTTATTAATTACACAAACAAGTGTGGATATTTTTTCATCGTTATTCCTACTAATCCTTAAACCATGTAAAAAATTTAATAATGTGGGATGCCAAACAATACATAATTTAGGGGAATAAAAAGTATTAATTTTAAATGTTATTCAATTTTCAAAACCATTATACCATAAAACGAATTATTTCCATTAACATAATAAACTTTAATCTCTAATAATCATTTACATAGACATGAAATAATCATTAATGCCCAGTGTTTTCCATAAAACATAAATATGTGAAATAATAAAGGGAAATCATAATATTGAAGGTTTCATATAATAAATGAAAACCCATGAAAAAATATTTCATAGATATATAAGTTTTTATCGTAAAAGGATATTATCATTCATATGTTAAAAAATTTCCATATCATAACTTATGAAAATAAAATATTTCCATGAAAACTCACAGGAATGTTTTGAAAAGTCATGTACGTTCATTGGAAAATCATATTTAAAGAACCCATAAATGAACCCATATAAATTTAGTAATCTATATAGTAATATTAAAGAATAATTTTGTAGAGAATTCAATCATTAATCAATTTATTGGGGAGTTATATAATTCTCACCCATCTTTAGAGATGTATTAAGATCACATTAACTCAGAAAAAATTTAAATTAACTATAATACTACAAAAATAAATAAAATCACTCATTTCCTTCTCCAAACTCAAAAAAATATCCTTATTAATACAAGGTCAAAACATTTTAATATATTTACTTATCTATTTTCATTAAAAGAAAATTTTCAAAACATTAATGCCAATAAAATTAAGAAATGATTTTCATTTAAAAAAAATCAAGAATATAAAGAAATAAAGAATAAAAAATGTTTATTTTTTAAATATGTATTTTTGACATGTTAAAATTGAACAATAATTATAATATTTTAAATGAAAATAAAAAAATTCATATAAAATACATAAAAATATATTTTTCAAAACCATAGAGTGAATCTAAAATTAGATATAAAATACCTTAATACTTTATTTATGTTCATATAAATAACATAATAGAATAACTTTATGAATATTTTCATGTATGAAAAATAATAATAAAATAAATATTCCAAATATAAAAAACAAGGTTTAATGAAAAAACGTCTCTTCCCTCGAGTCTGGATTGTCGCATATTATCTTTGTCTTCATTAATATTAAAAATAAATTAATTATATACATGATAATTACATATTATAATTTTTATTATTACTTTTATTTTTATTATATCAATTTTATACTTAATTAAATATTATTTACATATAACTCGAACTTTTTTTGATAACTGTTTCTTAAGTTAAAAAACATCGATAGGTTATGTTTTGTCTACTGTGTCATGATTATATCATTTAGAGAATCTTATTGATGTTACAATTATAATTTTTATATATTAATTATACATTTATTACTGACTATGTATGCTCTTTAATATGTTAAATGAAATTATAATCTTGGTGGCAGTGGGTTATATTTATGCCTGAGTAAGGTGTCAATTTTACCTGAAACAAGAGGGAAAATAATTGAGTATCATTTTATCATTTAATAATTATAAATATATAATAAATATAATATAATTTATTTCTATAACCATATATATATCATCCATATTATTTAGTGAATAAAAATGTATCACATCACTTCATGAAGGCGGTAATCAATAGGTACAGAAGAAATATTTTTCATTTTTCTATGGATTTCAAAGAATAAAAAATAGAGGATATATTATCTTTATAGAATATTAATTAAGTCAATGATTAAATAAATATCATATTATTTCATTTATTCCATTTTGTCCCTATCCATAAGAGTTGGAGATGATAAATAAATTCCATCGTCTTATGAGGCAGTTCTCTACACCTATCATGAGTGATTTTTTAAATTTTCATTAGATGGTTAAGTTGATGAAAATAGGATATTACATAATCATAATAACATCTCATCATATGGTAGATACTTAATTTATTTTGTCTTCATGGTTAAATTATATTTCAATGAGGTTGAGAAAAAAAACTAAGATATTCGATTAAAAGTTATTTCTTTTATTCAGACAACATCCTTGAATTAATAATTTAAACATCATAATGTTATTATTCCAGAAAAAATTAAGAAGAATATTATATAGGGATTAATTTTATGAAAATATTCTTTCATGGAGTTTATGAACTAAATTCATATTGAATTTTGGAATAGTGATGATTGAGGGTTTCCTGTTTTATGTTCGGGAGGAGAAATGCAAGGAATTTTTTACAAGGAAAAAATATCACTTTCATACTCAAAAAAATGTTTCAAAATTTACCATTTTTAGGTATGTGATGATATATGATTTATATACGGTCTTAAAATAGTATTTATACATTTGTTGGTCATTTTACCCTGTATTATTTTATATTAACCAAATGGTAAACAAGTCTCAACATTAAACATTGTAAAACAATTATTGTTTCTAATATTAATTATGATAGAAAATTAAATTTGACACATCAAATCATCTTTATTATGATTATTTCAAATATGGAATCCAATTTATCTAATTCAATTCAAATTACTGGATAAATAATATTTTTAGTTAAACATGTAATACATGAAGAGAAACAGTTTCCATAAAAATTAGATTCTTGAGTATGAAATGTTTTCAGACCAAATCAATAATAAAATTTATTGCATCAATTTTAATTTGATTATTAATTATATTAATGAACTAATATTATTTCTAAACCATTTTTGAAAAAATTTATCATTTTAAATTTATGAAATGATAATAAAATTTTCAAATTAAATAATATTTTTTTACTATTCAAAAAAATTACATTTTTAAAAAATTCGTTAAAATTAACTACATATTAGTTTTGAAATGATTATATAAAAAATTATTTTCATTTTTAAAAATCAAAATTCATAAAATTAGAAAGAAATATTTGGAATAAAAAATTTAATTTGTGTAAACAAATTTAAAAAAAATCATATTTATTAGAAGAATTACATAATATTATTATAGTGAATATAACGCCATATAATATATTTAATTTTTTTTAATATGTGATGAAAATGATTTTATATTAACTTTAAATATGTTGTTATGTTCTTTACATATTTTGAATTTTTTCCTCTTATTTTTGTACATTTTGTAATCAAGTGGGGGTATTTTTTCCATTCTAGAATTTTAGATTCTTGTGTTCCATATTCAAGTATATGGATTTTAAAAGAAACATAACTATAAGAATAACATCATTCCATAAAACCTTTTAAATTTTATCAATAATATAGAAATAGTGGTACTTAAATGAAATACTCTCTTCCAACTTAAATACATCAATATTCAAAATTGAACACGAATCTTATAAATATTTTATTAATAATGAATCATCAAACAGATCAGGTGCTAGGGATAAACATAGAGGAATTTCTAGAAAATAAAAAATTGAATCACTATTCTTAATAATTTCACAAAGTTAAAAAGACCAGTGACTTAACATTCAATTTTTTCTGACACACATAACACATTTCTATTGAGTTACTATAAGAAAAACATCTTCACCTACCTCAACTGAATGATCTTTACTCTAGTTATTGGAATAACCTTTCATCATTCATTGTGCCTTTATCATATGTTGTGGAATTATATTAACTTCTAAGTCATTTCTTCTACCAAACCATTTCCCAATAACATTTTACACATATATCACCATTATAATCCTTATTCTGACACTACATCCCATATAATGCTTCAAAATCATCCATATGCGTACTAGAATTATTTTTTTTGTGAAAAACTATAATAGTGAATGATTTGGATCCGACAATCCCTATTAATCAATTAAATACGTTTAAAGTATGTATTAAAAATATTAAATTATTCCTTATAACCATCCATGAGATTAATGATGAAAAACTATACATACATTTAATTAAAAAACCCGTGAATATAAAATTATTTTTTTTAAAATAGTTTTAAATAAGATATCACGACCCAACACAATAGAGATGTAAACTCCATTTAATCTAACTACCACCTTGAGATGGAGTTGAGAAATATTATATAAAAACATAGTATCTCTAATAAGAATAAAATGAATCTATTTTGTAAAATAAACTACATTAACCCTTATTGCAAAAATACCTTGATATTTATCTATTAATCCATCCACATAAGTGATGGATATATTTTCTATTTTAAATTATGGTGTTATAAATATCTGAAACATCCTCTTTATGAATTAAAGTTCATTTTTAACCTGATGAAAAGACAATCATTTCACAATAATGTCAACAATATCACATTTCATTCTTTACAACAAGAAATTTTCTCGATGGTCTCAAAGTCTTCAATGGACTTGTCCAATTATATTCATTGTCTAGGTACTCAATTGGTGAAATTCCAAAAAATACAAGAGGGACATTCCCGATGTCATGTAATATTAATAACCTTATGAATATGTTTTAGTTAACAAAATAAAAGATTAAAATAATGACTAAAATCCTTTATGCATCATTAGTGTGATAAATCTGGTATTTAATTTTGTATATTATTTTTTATCTTCCATTTTCATTAATCGTAGTGAGAATATATCAAGTTAACCAAGGGTAGATTAATTTCATAGCTGTAAAAACTATCAAATGAAAATGATACATGATATGGATATAATCCCAATGTATGGGTTAAATGTGGAACAATTCATGAGGGTATACAATAATACTATCTTGTAGATAGGTCCTAATTATATGAAATCATAGATAAGATACACCTTTTTCCATACTGGTGGTGTAGTGAGATATATAAGATAAAATCACTCTATCGACACTAATTAAACTAAATAATTTCAATATATTGAATTTTTTGATGAGGCTAAGGATGAATTTTAGAAACTTAGATCTATTTCTGATATTGATGTTATACCTGCCTATTCATACACGATAATTGTTTTTTATTATAATACAATCTTAGTAGCTTTTACCAAAGAGCCTTATGTGAAATAGTGGAAAAATAATATACAATATATGTTTCATCTCATATGGTATTTTACTTATATTATTGATTTTGTGGTTATAAGAGTATCCATATATGATAATGAGTAACACCCCATGAATAATCTTGTCTCATGGTAGAAATGTGATAATCATGTGAGAGTTGATGGGTTGAAAATGTTTTTTTGTTGTCACTAGTGAATGTGGGATTGTTTTAAGTGGGTTTCTAAGACACAACTCAATTATGTAATTTCATTAACATTACATGTATAGTGTTTGATTCAAACATTTGTTTATTCATACCATAATATTATTGATACTTCTACATATACTATCAAAATGTAATTTTCCTCAAATTATGGGTAGAATAAAATGGTTATTATAGTTCCCTTGATTAATAATAAATGAGAGATATTGTTATAGTAATCATTAATATATGTTCTATGGCATATATATATCATACATGTAGATTCCAAACACAATATATGAAAATTGGTTTGCGATAAATAAAATGGTTTGATATCTGTTCTGATGAATAATTCTCATGATGTACATGATGTGACTTCCATGAACAATGAATATTTTCAAATTAGATATTCAATTTGAAAATCCTTAATAATATATAAGATATTTTCATGTTAAATTTATAATTTAATTTAAATATTGATCAAGATAAAGCTAAAATTTTCTTTAGAACATTCTTCGACGAGTATTTATTGACCATCTAAAACCCTTTGCGGATAACCTTTTGCATGTATGATGGAACCAAATATTGAATCCCTCCAGTAGTGATCCACACATCCTCTATTGATTTTTGAGAAATGCTGATGGAACATTATGTTCTACTGTGGTGGTTCGACTATTTTTTATTTTTTATCTTGTTCATTAAAAATCCTTCAAGCATAAAGGATTTTGTCTCATTCTTGAGACAATGAGATATGGAAGATGAAAAAGATTGGTCTACTTTGTAAAATGATTCTTAATTAACTCATACTAACATACAAAATATTTATTTATAGAGTTAGTGTTTAGATAAAAATATTATTTAAATTCTTCGAAACACTTAAATAGTATAATTAACATAATTAAACCGCATTCCATATAATAATAATAATTTTATTTTTTTGGATACCATTGTGTTGAGAAAGGATAAATATTTTTAATGGAATTTAAATTAATGTTTATTTCCATGAACAATCTTGGTTCGCTTAATATAAATAGGAAGGAAAAATATTTAATTGAATTATTAATTAATAATATATAACTCATGATACAGCCAACATATCCAATTTCACAAATTAGTTTAATCATTGTGGAATAATAAACACATCTTAGATTGTGAGTTGTGTCATCAATTATTAAGAATCTTAAATTCTATGGACTATTACACATGATCTCAAACAAAATATCTGATGACACATAAACATGAGGAATTATTCTTGGGGTATTAGTTCTCATAATCACTTATCCTATGGATAAATAGGATTAACATTCTTTGGAAGAACTCTCCTCATCTTAGGATTATACTGACATAGCATTCAAAGTTTTATGTGTCTAATAATAGTATTCCATCTGTCCATAGAACTATATTTATAAATATCATCATAACACTTCATGGTTCTCAAAATTGTTAAAAATATTATAACACTATTAGTGTTATAGATACTCTAGTCCTTTATTTTGTTAAATTCTTGATGAACAATGAATGATAACTAATAAAATGTTTTTATTAATATAAAATCATTAAATCTTCATGTAATACAATGTAAAAATATTTTTTTCAAGAACACTAACTCCAATAAACTCCCACTTGGACTAGAGACAACTGTCTATGACTTTAAATTTGTTAATGATCACACGATGACATTGTATCTATTGAGTTAAGGCATTCATGAAGCGGTCGACCACAAATTCTTTAGTGGATATTTTGATCAATGTGCCTACCCATAATAGGGAAAACCCGCTTATGGGATGATAATTACAAATTTTACACTTCATCCAATAATTTTTCATTGGATCATTTTCAAGGGACACATCTATATTATTATAATAGTACACTGTGATAAGTTCATTACTTATTTGTACAATATCAATCTCTTAGATGATGTTGTGTATAAATAATACTTTTTTAACTACCTCAGAAGATAAAATATAATCAAACCTTTATATAATATTTATTTTCAAATGCTAATTTAACCTCTTCCATATCACACCACCTCTTTTGGGAGTGATGGTGTATCCCATTAGAGATTTTATATTATCTTGTCTATTAGGAGAATAGAATCTATATATCCTATATTTACTAGTTCCTCGTCTTAACCATAGACCAAGAACATATCATGAGTATTCCTTATAAGTGTTTGTATTTTCAAGAAAAAAATATAATGGTGGTCACCTAGGTTATCTTTAAATATTCATACCAAAATCACGAAATATGTAGAATTGCATACATGACTCCCCCAATGGTTGACATGTATTGAATCATCCCCATCCTTTGTATTTTTTCATGTGTCTTTGGATATTTTTTCCTATAATGAAGAATGCCTCATGAAATTGGAAATAATACCATCTTGGATTTTTTTCATAATGAGTATCTTTATTATCATCTCAATATTTAACGTAATTAATTATTTAATTCTCTTGCATCTATAATGATGGATCATTACTCCAAGAATATATGTTTCTTATACATAGTAATTTTTTTAGAATCATTTATTAATCTAGGCCTTAACAGACCATAAGACTGTAATTTTGTTTCCAAAATGTATTATTTCATCAATATATAATATAAAGAAAATTACATAACTCCCAAAAAAATTTATATACACAAGAATTTAATTCTTTATTTAGAAAACCAAATTTCTTTATCGAATTATAAAATTGAATATTCCATGAAATATGTTCTTTCTTCAATCCTAAAATGGATCTTTGTAATTTTCTTAACCTTTTGGAATCCAATTTAGTTAGAAAATCTTTTTGTTGTGTCATATAGATATATCCCTAATTGTTCTCGGTAAATAATTTTTTATATACATCTATTTCACAAATCTCATAGTCATAGAAATACACAATGTAAATTGTAATTATAATGTGTTTTAGAATATAAATTAGTGATACGGTATTATCATATTCTGTTCCATGAAGATGTCGAATACCATTTTTAACCATTAATGTCTTATTTGAACTGAATTTTCGGTCCATTTAGATTTACATCTTGAATACCCATTTCAATCGTATAAGTTTTACATCAAATGGATGATCTACTGACATTAAAACCTAATTTGTGAAGATGTAATAAATTTCTAAAGTCATAACATCATTCTACATGAGAGTATTTTTTCCACATACATGTTTATTGTATGTTGTCAGATCATTATTATCAAATAATAATGAGTCACCATCCATAGTGACTAGAAAAACACAATGATTTCGTTCACTATACTTCCCTAAAATCCTATATCGTAATTTTTTATCTTGAACATCTTTTTTAATGGGAATTTGTTGAATCTATTCATTTTAAAATAATTTTCAATAATTAGCGAAGAATTCATTGAATTATATATCTCTCCTATTATATATTTAAAATTTTGATATGATTTATGAATTTTAGGACATATATTAAACATATTTTTTCATTTATGTATTTTCATATAGGTAATATGCCTTAGTTTTCTTAGAATACCATACAATGAAACACTAAGTACCTCATGGTAAAAGTTTGTTTCACGAAACTTCCTTAACAAATTTTTCAGAAAGGAATATTCATGAATAAAAAAAGGTTTTATTTAAATACCATGGTTGATATGGAATGTGAGTAACTATGTTAGTTTCCACTCTATTTAATATGAATGATTTTGTTTGCAGATCACATCTTGAAATTGATAAGGGATGTGTCACATGGATCATCATTGATCTCACCAAGTAAAATAGATCATAATTTCTTCATTTTAATACATTTTTCCACTAAATAATATTAGGAATATTTAGTGGTAATATAATATCAAACTAAAATATATAATAACAAATTCATGATTGATATATATTCAACAACATACTGATAATATTTTCATAATCATCTTACAAAACTGATTCATAACATTATTATTTTATTTTTTTACCCTATAAAAGGAATATGAATGATACCTCTTTAATTATTAATATGTATATCAACTAAAATAGTCAGAAAAAGTTATGAAGTATGTAAACCCATCCCCAGATTTAAATGGAAAGGTTTCACAGACATCATTATGAACTAATTCTTTAAGTAGTTTGTCCCTTTTATTTTTTTTCGTAAATAGTGCTTTAGTCCATTTCCCATTTCATCATGGCTGAAATACACCAAGTGTTTTTAGTTCAAAAGAGTATAAATATTCATGTTGGTATAATTAATTCAAATTATTTTCATTTATATGAAAAAATAGTGATTCCATTGATTTATGTGGTATAATTCATGTTAGTATATTTTATTATTTATTTTCAATAAATTGTTCATGTAATCAATTACATTAAGAACATTATTTAAATGTTAATTACCATAACAAACATTATCCTCAAAAAAGGAAAATTGTATTCCCAAATATGAGAATAAATACATCAACATCATGTATAAATATAAAAATATTTTTTTTGGTAACAAATGGAATAGAATAAAAATATTTCAAAACCAAGATCATTCCGGCTAGAAATGTCATGTCATAGTCACTAATAGCCACAAAAGTATTATTATCTCTATTGGTTGACCATAGATCTATCTTCAATTAGAATCATTTACATGATTTACAAGGTCAATGCATTTTAATACCTATATTATTACCACATTCTAGATGTAAATGAAAATTTATAAAAATAGATAATGTGCACTTGATAACGAACACACTTGAATCTTCCTCTTTCTTATTTTACTAAGTGTATTTTTTCATCTAGTGGAACTTATTTCAATATGAAAAAAAAATATATGATTCCCTTAAATATCCATTCATGATCCTAATATTGTAAGGGAATTTGGACGATGATTTGGAATCAGATCTCTTCTCATTGTCATTCCTTTTGTTCACAATAAGGATATAATCCCTTTCTTTAATCTTCTATTTACAAACACATAATTGTGATGTGTTATGATATAGATGATATTTATCATTTTTTGTTCATATAAAAATACTCAAATAATCAATAAAATCACTAATGATGTGATAAAATAATGAGACATATTAAAATATCATTAGGAAATTTAAACCCATGAACCTCTGGGATCTTAATCAACATAATTAGGTTGACTATGTATTGAACTATTTTAATGTATATCTCTCCGTGTATAAGCCACATATATATTCTCAAGAATGGAATATAAATCCATGTTTCACGAGACTACATGAGTTCTCTATAAATGGATGATATAATTAAATATTGAACATTGATTGTGGCAGTCAAATGTTTAATAAAAAGTGAACTCTTTATCACATTCATTCTCTGTAGGGAGATCAGGCTATAAGGATTCAATCATGTAATAATTATTTTCATAAAAAAACACAAATAATATGAATATAATCTATTTATATAATTTACCACTAGTAAGAATATTTCTATTAATAAATATTTATCATAGGAATAATATTGATGATAACGTTTCCATTTTTTTGTTAAATATTAAAATATCATTTTGTTGTAACATTTCTTGATTTTAAAATATTTGATACATAATGAATTTAATTTTAATTATGTCTGATACTATTTTATCATGTATTAATAGAGATCACTATTGATCATTGAATGTTCTATTAATAAATGTACTATAGTGTAAAGGATCCATATTATTATTCTTTATGATCCATAAATTTTCCATGAAAACCATAAGAAGTCATTTATGTATGTGTTCTTTCCAATAGAAAAATGGTAGCTCCCTAATTTGTTGAGTGGACTCCCCAATGTTCTATTCCTAAAAAGACTTTCATCAAAACATGGATCAAACATTTTATAAAAAATACTATATAAGTTAAATTCAATAAATTATTAGTCATGTCATCCCATAATTTTACTTTAGACTCTCTAATAATTTAATTTTCCCCCACCTATTGGATAACAAAATTTAACTACAGTTTCATCGTGACCAAGTCGATGAATGGCTTGTTGAATTATAATTATCTTGAGATATTTTATTTTATTATTCATAAATATTTATTGTTTTATACATTACTTAACTTCATAGTATTATTTGGATTTTAATTAATTTATTAACCATTAAGTTGGTGGGTATGAATAGTAATTTCTAAAATATGATTATTTTGGTTATAAATTAATTATAAATAAATTAATAACCATTTAAAAGATAAAGGAATATTTAATGAGACACTAAATTTTTCTGAAGAGAAGTTTATTCATGCATCACACACAAAACATAATATTAAATTTCAATATTTTTAGAAAATTTATTTAAAAAATTTAAATTCATTTTTGAAATCATAATATTAAATTTTTCTTAGGGTGAATGTTCTTTATTTTTCTAAAATGTTTCATTATTCAATTAATATTGGAAATACAAGATTTAAATTAAAAACATCTTTTTTTAATATATTTATTAAATTAAATTATAAATTGATTAAAAGTAAAATAAGGTCAATTTTAAAATCATTATATTTTTTTTATATTATTGGAATAATTTTCACAATGAATTTTGATAATAAAACATTATGAACTTTCAATCATTTTATTTTTTAAAACCAATAGTATGCCCACTTATGTGGGATAAACATTGAATTCAATTCACAGACATATGTTAATTGAATTTGAAACAAAAATGATTATATATTTTTAATATGTTTAATATAAATTTTCTAATAAGGTAAAACTATTATCTACTGAGATTAATAGTAAAAATAGCAACAATTCATTATTGTGGTGAAGGTAAAAATTGTTTTTCTAGGGGTTAACCTAAAATGATAAGGGTTAAAATTACCAACCAATACATCCAACACCTGTTTTTGAGACATTCCAACCTTTAATATTTTATGAATTTTTATTTTTCATTTTTGAGGCTTGTGGTATGATATGAACACATGTATGGTTGGATAGTTTAAAATAATTACAACTCTGTCACTCACCTCACTTGAAAAGGGCCACCCCATATCCTATCTTATTAAAAACATTACACCCTTGTTGATTCACCCTTTTCATGGCAAAATAAAATTCCAAGATACATCTCATCATCCTAGAATCCATATTTTGTTTATAAATAAAATCATGGAAGGATTTAGTGCAAACCTAAAAGGGATACTCAACGATTATGTAAAAGTTTTCATTGAGTGTTTTTAAATAATTTATTCATCCACGACTTTTATTCTTATTAATACATAATGATATCATAAAATTAGAATATTTATTATAATGAGATAAATTAAATTTAATATAATAACCTACAACACCCTGCACATCCATCAAATGGGTTATGAAATCATCATTCGCGTGTATAGAAGAAGACAACCTCACAAACCGATTTTATTTATTTATCCATTAACACCACTCATAGTTCTATATTATGATGAATATAATCTATATTTATGATATTTATGAAATTATAATGAATCATTATTCATTATATCATATATAACTATTCAATTTACATTCCAAAGGTGATACAATATGTCACCCGTGTGTAAGTCGTACTACCACCTCATAAAGCAATGTGATTCATCTTTCACAATTTATATGCATGGAAGGTGACAACGATAATGATTATTGTTATATATGAGAGATATGAAAATATTATTAAATTTATGACATTTTTAACCTTTTAATAATATAATATATATCATTTTTTTACCTTTTCACTCAACGAATGATGATAACGTCGTTCATGTATGTTTAGACTATCAACTTCATGAAACAATGTGACACTATTTTCATCACCAAACGACATTGATTATATATAAATGTAAATTTCAATAAATATTATGGTAAACATTAAATATTAATATTTCAATAAAGGTGACATATTACAGACCTTATTTCCACAATAATCATTGGATGATGGAATCATTACTCATGTGTATGTACAACCTAACATCTCAATTATGGAAACATACTTCATTTCTTAAAACCACCATTGATGATTGGTTATAAAATTATAACTTATGTATAAATATGATAATTATTTCATGATTATTATTAAATATATGATGAAATAATGTAATATGTAAAATAACTTGATCATTCATGATATAAGTTGCAAAATAAAACAAAGAAATTAACACCGAAAACAACGAAAATAATGAATGATTATTAACGAATAAGTGACAATATGTAATAAAAGGATAATATATGGTATTACAAATATAAATATTGTTTTTTATAAGATAATAATTTTTTTGATATCCACTATACATGATTTAAAATAATGATCAACTAAAATTTACTGTGAGGTAATAGATTTAACCTCATTTTATATTCTAATGATACATATTTTTTATTATAAACAAATTAAAATTCATGTTGTTGATATACTAACTATTATAACACCTCTAGATTTTATGAGATATATCCAATTTAATTTCTTTCATATCTTCTTTTTTATGCTACACTAATATTAGCTTGTAGTATCCACAACAATATACGTGGCTTCTGTTACATGCAAGCGCGTCCTTCCTTGATAGCTTATGTGGTACAGAATACCGAGTTCCACTAAACAATGATATATTATAATATTATTATAAACCAGCCGTTATGAATATTATTAACCTAATTTTTATTTTATAACATTATAATTCATCTTACACATTTTCTAGAAAATGGTATGAGAACAAAATTATTTTTTCGGATAAAAGAAGTATTTTTCAAAAAATGTAGTTTTTTCGCCATTTGATGGCACACACATTTTAAATCTAATTTTTCACAAGTTTACAAGTTCAACTTGACAAAGTAAATATCTTATTTTTAATCAGGATACAAAAATTTACATTTTGTAAATTTTTAACAATATTTACAAATAACATTCATATTTTGATTAATAGTGAAAATACGCTAAATTTTAATTAAAAACATATTTTTTCATCAAGATAGTTTATATGGTTAAATTATAATATTTAATTTTTTTAAATTATAAATATGAAATAATTTCACTTATTAATATAATTTATATCAGTACCATTAATTTTACATTGAATTCATAGGTAAAAACATTTCTATCTTTTGTAATGTTTTAAATTTTAAAACTCATTTTATCAACAATGAGATTAATTATAAATTAATTACTGAAAGTTATATGTTTTGAATTTGAAAAAATGGATTCTATATTTGGAATCATTAGGTCCAAATTCTCTTAATAGGCTAATTTTAATTTCGTCCATTATGAATAGTAACTATGACAAATTTTATTTACTATATTTAAAGGTAAATCGGGTAATTAAGGGAAACAATAATATTATATAATTTCCCTAAAACTTGTTTATAATACATGGATGATTATATTTCGTACTAAAATATATTTGGGTTGAAAGTTTCTCTCTTAGAACCCACTTGGATGAGATTAAGACCTTAAATTTATTTTATTTAAAGGATAGTGAAATATGTCTCACTCAATCTTTAATAATTAAATTATTTTTCATATAAGGATAAGAGGAATATAAATTCGATTATATATACCCATTTAAAAGATAAATTGTTTTTCTTTATCATGAAAATTTATTTTTAATTTTTAATAAATATATAATTACATTAATAGATTATACATTAATGATGCAGAAATTATTTATTTAGTGAAAAATCAATAATATAATTTTTATTAAAATAATAATACCCATATAAAGGCCCAAAACATGACCAAAACATATTGGATTAGTATATAAACACCAAAATAATCCAAGTTTATACTTTTGGGCCATTTGGAGGCTTATAAAATAGATTGTGACATTTATATTATTATATTTTAAATTATGTCAATGTTGTCACCTTCAAAATTTAATAAAGATAACATTTTAAAAGTTGGGTGTTTTAAGATATAAATTCGACTAAAATTATTTTTATGAATGATATTAGATTTATATTCATCATAGTATTTTATTTTTAATTTTTATACAACAAATAATAATATTAATTAATTATAAAAAAATGTTGTAATAATTACTTTATTAAGAGAAAGTTCAAATAAATGATTTTAATAATATTAAAATAAATTTTATATGAACTAATTAATGTTCTGTACTAATTTTAAAGATTAATATAACAATTTAGGAATAAATTAAATATTTTGGTTTGAATATATATTTTATGTAGATTTTATTTACACTCAAATTAATAAATAGTGTCAAAATTGACACTATTGATATTTTATAAAAATAACATTTTATTAAATTGTTTAAATCGACAAAAAATATTTAAAAATATAAAATATAAAATTATATCTTCTAAAATTTAAAAATTTATTTAATTTTGTACAATTCACAACACATAAGTAAGTATTTAAAACAATTTAAAATTAAGAATATTATTACCAAAAATTAAATTAAATATATTAAATACGATTAAATACAAATTATAAGGTTTATTTTAAATTAAAAACATGTTTAAATTTTATTTTTTGATAATATTACAACCATATATTATAATATATTCTAATTTGAGTCACTTTGAACGTTTTTATATGGGGTTTGAGTTTATTTTAAATTAATATTTTGGAGGTTTCCAAAATTTCCCCTCTACTCTCTTATAAAAGGGCACATCCTTAATCTTCTCTTCAATCCAATTTTAGCTTTCCAACTCAGCCAAAACCATCCCATTTCCCTTATAAACTTATCTAGAAACATACTATAGGTCCTGGAATTCTTCAAAGACCAAATTTAGTGCTCTAATGGGAGGTTTAGAAGAGGCGATTTGAAAAAGAGGTAATATCCTTTTCTGATTTTCAAACTTATTTGTTCTTCTACTCCCACTATATGATTTGTTTCATTATTAAGTTACAACTCTAGTATCATGTTTATACTGATATGTTTTTATTAATATTAAACAATCATATTCATCCTTCTATAAATCCTACGAAAAACTAAATCACCGCGTGTGCGTACGTACGACTTACAGTCTCCACGCCATGGTATAATTTGGTTTTTCACCACCACCCTACTTGGATAGGTATAATGGTGGAAATAATAACTATATATGATTAT
The DNA here is from genome assembly GCA_963277665.1 of Viscum album. Taxonomy (NCBI): domain Eukaryota; kingdom Viridiplantae; phylum Streptophyta; class Magnoliopsida; order Santalales; family Viscaceae; genus Viscum; species Viscum album. Next base: position 604,264,128 of record OY728129.1, on the reverse strand, counting down.
TATAACATGATACGAATTATGAGATATTATATAATAAAATCCAATTCCATTCAAAAATTATGGGAATGATATCATCGCTTGTGTGTACGTACAGATTACCGTCTCCACGACGCGATGAGATTCATTCTCCATGTTAACCATTCAAGAATGATTATAAATTATATATAATGAATAATAACAAGATATATTACATAATAATGTTATTTTATTTAGGATTATCTTTATATATATATATGTGTGTGTCTTTGTGTGTGTAATCTACTTACTTCCATTCAAGTCCATAAGGAAAGGAAAACAACGTTCATGCATACGTATGGCCTACCGTTTCCATGAATGGTGTATTTCTTTTCAGTTATCTATCTATTATATATATATATATTGAATTTATGCATGATAAATAAATCATGTTTTACATTTTTTTATGTATGTAAATCATGATATAAGTAATAATATCAAGAACAACAAGCCCAAACACATACGATAAATAAAACCATTATAACCCAAAACGTTTCTTGAACATGGAATTGAAATATGAACAAGTAATATAAAGTTAGAAGTTAATCATATATGATATCATAAATATCACTATGATTATTTAATAAGTCAATTACATTATTTAAATCATTATACATGAGGTTCAGACACATAAAAAAGAAATCAGACCTAAGGTAAGGGAATATTTCATCTCACTTTCAATTCTGTGATACATATGCCATAATCACCATCTATTTCTTTTGTATGGTGTTTATTCTTCCAATGAATTCTTTATGATTTTTATTTTTAAGGATATGATATTTACATATGCATGTAATTTTCTTTATTTTATGAAATGTATGATTCCTCCGATCATAAATGGTTAGGGATAATTTTTCAATCTCATTTCTATATGAGAATGTTTATTCGTAAGTATTAACCGGGGTTATATTTATCATGAATGTCCATGTATTCTAAAACTTTTTTCATAAAAATTTTACTATTATTCCATGTATGTTTAATGTAATTTTTAACAGTTGTTTACTTTTACCATAATGGTACGGAAGGAATCGTCCTTTTGTGTACCAAATGTGGTACTTTTTGACTTTTCTGGAGAAACTACGAGGAGAACATTTTTTTATCTTATATGGATTGAACGAATATTTACAGTTCCCTAATGTATTATTTCCACTAAGATTCCTCTAAAATATTTCATGATTATTTTCAACGAAATTATTTTCTTTTAAAACTGCATGACATTTTGAGGAAAAAAATATTTTGAAGAAGAAAGGGTATTTTATTTAGGAATTCATTTCAAGTGTTTTATCCAAACTATTTTACATCTAAGATGAAATTCATTAATATGGATATATTTCATGTATAATTCCCATTTATTTACATGGTTTTATTATGATTATGATGAAATTATATCCAATTTTTTATATGGATTATGTTATGATGAGATGATGTATACGAAACCCATTTTATTTATTGAGATATGATGAATGGTTTATATTTATTTTGTGGCACATGAAAGAATGATTTCATTATGAGATGGGTGGGACCTATATCTCCCTCCAATTAATTGGGTAAATATTTATATCTATAGAGATAGACATGGATGGAATGAAAAGTAAATATGGTTCAGTATTATAGGGCTGGAATGCCAGGTAAACCTAGTTCAGTAATGAACTTTTTCAACTATGATAGACTTGGCAGCAATTCCTTGGAAACTATTGAAATCAAATCATGTGATTAATAGTTTTCCACAATTACATGTTTTAGACCAATGATATTTTATCATGATTATTCTTCCTTTATAATCGATGCCTTATGTATTGAAAATATTTATGTCATTACTAATGATTTTGATGTTTTATGTTCAAGTTTTTACAATGAAATGTTTATGGGTTGTTTTATCTTCACTATGTTTACCCTTACTGAGCATTTGAGCTCACCCTTTTTATGTTTTATTTTCCCAAGGAAATAAAGAAAGGTTTTTGGTCAGAACACAAAAGGGGAAGTTCTTTATGGGAGATGTTGAATCTTTCACCATGATTATAATATTTTATGCCGAGTTTACAAAGAAAATAAACTAATATGGTCTTTGGGTGTTTGTTTTAGTTATGCATTATGTATTTTTCAAAAGTAATGTAATGTCCATGTATGTCAAGCTTGGGTTTCTACAGCTTGTATTAGAGCAAAGGGTTAGTTAACCTTTCTAAACTAGGATGTGAAAACTTTAGTGAGATCCCCAGAGATATTTCTAATATATGTCTAGGTATGTCCACAAGGTTAATTATAATTTATAGGTTACAATACTATAATTATGATAACAATCATGAAAAACCTAGGACTAACCCTAAGATGTTAGAGATTGAATGTACTCTCATTGATTATGTTGTGGTCCTATTATGATTTTTGCCTCTCACACTATTCTTTTTGTGTTTTAGATAGTGGATGGAACCTTAGGATACTATGTTAATGATCAATGCACTGGGAAATGCAATGATTTTCCTCATGAACAACCAAATGTTTTGGTAAATGGAGTGAAAAATCTTACTGTTATACTTACACAAGCTGTGAATCATTATGGACATCCAAATGAGCAGAGAAGGGAACAATATTCTTTTTAAGTTCATTATGAGTAAACACCCACCTTATTTCAGTGGGTTGTCTGATCCACTAGTATTTTAACAATGGATTAGTAACATTGAAATGATATTTTCCATTACTCATTATTAGGAACATGAAAAAGTCATTCTGAATGTTTACCATTTATAAGATGAATCAGAGAAGTGGTGGACTCTAATTAAGAATACAATTACCCAAGATGAAATTGAATCCATGGAATTGGATGAGTTCATGAACTTATTTTTCAATAAGTACATTCCTTTTATTATTATAATTAAGATAGAAAAGTATTTCCTTGAGCATAATGAAAAGGATTAATTTTTTTTGGTGTATACGAAGAAAATTTTACAAGGCATGCAAGGTATGCATCTAGATTTATCATCCAACCTAAAAGTAAAGTTTATCAATTCTTCTGTGGCATAAATCCAAGTATTCGAGAGGTATTAGCTATAAGAGACTACAGTATCTATGAAGAGATTGAGTTTTGTGCTCTCAAGGTAGAACTGGAAGTTGGTGCTACATATCCATCCCATGGTTTTGACAAGAAATGAAAGATGGAGTTCAAGGAAAAATCTCAAAACTATGGTGAAAAAAAGACAAATGATTTGTTAAGCTCAATGTGTGGAAGGAAGCATGGTGTATATTGTCTTAAAGAGAATAGAAGGTGTTTTATGTTTATAAAAGAAATTCATTGAGCATCTAAGTTCATAATTAATGGGAATAAGGAAGTTAATGATGCGAATAGAGAAACGACTATAGAGAATGCACCACCAACACATCAATGTTGCAAGTGCAGGGAAATGAGGAATTATGCTAACCAATGCCCTAATCCAAGGGTTAATGATGATTGACTTCAACAACCCCTTAAGGAAAAGTAAATAGGGATGTCATAGGCAATCACTATTGGTGATGTTGAATATGACAACTTAGTGGTGGAATGATTAAGTGTTTATGTAAAAGGATTCCAAAATAGTATTGAGGAATCTCATTTATAGTATCATGGAATATTAACATATCTATGTATTGGTTTTTAATAATTCTATGGTACTGTTAACCATGAAAAATAATTGGGATAATTAGAAAATAATTTATTTGGTAGTATTAGTGAGCTCTTGACAGATATAAGGAAAAAGTCATATCATGGTTTGAGTATATAGAAATTTTGCAATTTTGGTATGTGGAAAGAGTTAACTATGAACAGTATCATGTTTTCACTAAGGTTCTATGGTAAATCATGGTTTAATATAATATGTGATTAAGGTATTCACATGTTTCTAATGGGACCAACACGATATATCTTTTGATATATGGGGGATAAATGATGGTATTCACATGCTTGTTATATGACCTTTCTAGAAATAATTTTCATTATAATATGAGTATGGATAGAAGTATTTTTGATAAGCCTAAAGTCTGGAATGGAATAATTTGTCCATTATATTGTATTGTTTAAGGCTTCAACTTTTTTTTGATATTATTTCATGAATTTTATAATAGTGTAGTTTTAGAAAAGGGACAACCTGCAAGATAGGCAATAACTCGTCATGTCGGACAAGGTTGTGGGAATTGAACCCACAACCAAACTGTGATATGCCTTTATCACCTACCACTAGCCTAAAAAATGTCCCTGTTTAGTAAAAAATATTTTTATTTTATTAAGTGTTATGATAGATGAAGTATAAGTCAATTTTTGAAACCATATATGATTAATCTCACCATGGATGGACTTAGGCATTTTTGATTACCTATGATATATTTTTGTTGAGATAAGTGGAATGATATATCAAACTATCACATGATCTTCTAACATTTAAATATTGTAAAATTCAACTTCATTTCTTTAACTAAGAGATGGAGTGGAAATTGTTCAAGGTACAAACAACAGTTAGATTGTACCAAAATCAAGTAAGTATTTATTCTCATGAAAAAAATCTCAACTGTAGGGAACAGATCTTGAAAACTAAAATGTTATCCTAGTACATTATTATCCAATTAATTAGATGGTACCATAGATCATAAAAAATTTATGGCTTTGTGATTGTGGTCTTTTTCAAATCCATGTTCTCTTCCACTCTCCATCAGAACTTGAAGGTTAGATTTCTCTTCCATATCCTTGTTTCAACTATGTGGAATCCCAGTGATGAGTTTCATTGGATAACCAGTATATTTTTAACATTCATTTTAAAATGAAGTTTTAGTATTCCTTTTTACGATGTCAGTTTCTATGAATGAATCTTTCGAGTATTAAACTATTTATAACCCTGATGAATTTCGTGGGCAAAATTCATTTTAATGGGGGTAGAATGTAACACCACAAGATTTTATGAGATATATTATTGTTAATTTATTTGATATCTTTTGTTATACACTACAACAATATTATCTTGTAGTATACGCAACAATATTCATGTCTTATGTTACATGTAAGAGTGACATTCCTCGATAGTTTATGTGGTACGCAATACTGAGTTTTACTAAACAATGATATATTACAATATTATTATTATCCAGCCTTTATGAATAGTATTAACCAAAATTTCGATATTATATAATTATAATTCATCTTACAAATTTTCTAGAACATGGTATGAGAACAAAATTAATTTTTTCAGATAAAAGAATTATTTTTCAAAAAAATGTTGTTTTGTCACCATTTGATGGCGCCGCCTATTTAAATATAAATTTTGACAAGATTATAAGATACAATTTAAAAATTAATCTTCTTATTTTGAATGAGGTTTAAAAAATTTATGTTGGATAAATTTTTTACATTATTCTGATAACCATTATATTTTTATGAATAGTAAATATAACCTATATGTTAATTAAAAAAACTTTTTTCATCGAGATAATTTATAAGCGTAAATTATAATATTGAATTGTTTTAAATTATAAATAGAATATATTTTACTATTTAATATAATTTATATCATTGGCATTAATTTTACATTGAATTCTTAGGTAAAAACATATAAATATTTTTCAATGTTTTAAATTTTGAAACCTGTTTTCTCAACGACGGGATTAATATTAAATTAATTAATGAAAAGTATGTGTTTCAAAATTGGAAAATTGGATTCCATATTTGGAATCAGTAGGTCCAAATTATGTTAATAGGCAACTTTTATTTTTGGCCATTATGAATAGTAACTACGGTAAATTTTAATTACCATACTTAAAGGTAAATCGAGAAATTAAGTGTAAAAATAAAATTATAAAATTATTGTTACCCTTGCCTTATTATAATTTAATGATTATATTTCATCTCAAAATATACGTGGCTTAAAATATAAAAAATCAGAACTCACGTGGATGAGATTAAGACCTTTAATTTATTTTATTTAAAGGAATGTGAAATATGTCTCACTCAGACATAAATAATGAAATAATTTTTAATTTAATGACAAAGAAATTATAAATTCGATTATATATAATCATTTGAAAGATAAATTTTTTTTTCTTTATCGTGTCAATTTATTTGTAATTTTTAAGAAATAATTAATTACCTTAATATCATGTACATTAATGATTCAGAAATTATTTATTTAGTGAAAAATCAATAATATAGTTTTTATTAAAATAATAATACCTATCAAAAGGCCAAAACACTTGACCAAAACTTATTAATAGAGTATATTTACACCATAATCATCCAATTGTCAACCTGTGTACCACTTAGAGCCTTAACAACTTTTTATGAAATTTATATTATTTTATTTCAAATGATGTCAAAGTTGTCACCTTCATAATTTAATAAAGATAACATTTTAAAAGTTGGGTGTTTTATAAGATAAATTATACTAAAAGTATTCTTATGAAATATAATAGATTTATCATCATCATAATTTTTTATTTTTTACTTTTAGGAAAAAATATGTATATTAATTAATTATGAAAACAAAATTTAGTAATTATTTTATTAGGAGAAGTATAAAATAAATGATTTAAAAATATTAAAATAAATATTATATGAAAAAATTAATGTTCTCCACTAATTTTTTAGATAAATATAGAATTTTAGGAATCTATTAATTTTTTTTGAATATATCTTTTGTGTGGATTTTATTTAAATTCAAATAAATTAATAGTGTCAAAATTGACACTATTGATATTTTATAGAAATAGCATATTATTGAATTGTTTAAAAATCCCAGAAAATATTTAAAAATTAAAAATTGAAAATTATATGTTCTAAAATCTAATAATGTATCTAATTATTTACATTTCACAACACATAAGTAAGTATTTATAACAATTTAAAATTTACAATATTATTACTATAAATAAAATTAAATATATTAAATAAAGTTAAATCAAAATGATACGGTTTAAAAAAATTCCAAACATGCTTAAATTTTATTTGTTAAATATATTAGAACCCTATATCATCTCATATTCTAATTTGAGTCTTTTTGGATGTTTTTAATTGGGTTATGGTTTTATTATAAATTAATATTTTGGATGTTTCCAAAAGTGCCCCTCTACTCTCTTATAAAAGGGCACCTCCTCCCTCTTCTCTTCACTCCAGTTTGAGCTTTCAAACTCGTCCAAAACCTGAAAATTTCCCTTATAAAATTATCTAGAAACATATTATAGGTCCTGGTCTTCTTCAAAGTCTAACTTTTGTTCCCTAAGAGGAGGTTTAGAAGAGGCGTGTCGAAGAAGATGTAATATCCTTTAACGATTCTTTCAAACATTTTTTTAAAAGGTTGGGGCTGAAGCCTCAATTTATTATTAAATAAAAGACCTATTTAGAGGGTAGAGGGAGAAAAAATACATAGACTGAAGGCCCAAGGCCATGTGTCCTGAATACAAGGCATGAAATCCCATTTTTTGGCCCAAAGGACCCTCTGTGAACAGTACTGCTACAATACCCCGTGTAGCTACAATCCCTGCTACAATACCCGCCGCCGCTACAATATCTTGCAACAGTTCTTCCACCGCTACAGTGCTGCTGCCGCTACAGTTCCACCGCTTCTACAATGTCTGATACTGTGACCCGCTACAGTTCCCTGCTATAGTACCCTCCTATAGTACCTGAAAATTCATCCCAGCCCGAATTTGAACCTAGGTCTTTTGGATGCCAAGCAGGAGCCTGTACCACTTGTTTCTTCTTATACTTCCACTATATAATTTTCTTCATTATTAAGTAATAACTCTAGTGTCACTTGTACACTGATATGTTATTATGAATATGAAACAATCATATTTCACCTTCTATCCATCCTACTAAAAATGAAATCACCACGTGTGCCTACGTACGGCCTACCGTCTCCACGTCGTGGCGTAATATGTTTTCCCACCACCAGCTTACTTGGATGGGTATAATGGTGTAAATAATTACTATATGTGATTATTATAACATGATAATAATTATGAGATATTATATCATCCAATCCAATTCCATTCAATATTTATGGACATGATATCATCGCTCGTGCGTACGTACGGATTACAGTCTCCACAACGCGATGAGATTCATTCTCTATGTTAACCATTCACAAATGAATTTAAAGTATATATAATTAATAATAATGAGATATATGAAATTATAATGATATTGGAGTTATGTATGTATTTATATGTCATCTACTTACTTCCATTCAAGTCAATAAGGAAAGGAAAACAACGTTCATGTGTACGTACTTCCTACTGTTTCCATAAACTATGTATTTCATTTCATTTATCTATCTATTATATATATATATATATATAAATAATATGTATATATATTATATATAAATCATGTTTTACATTCTTTCTGTATGTAAATCATTATATAAGTAATAATATCAAGAACAACAAGTCCAAACAAGTACGATAAATAAAACGATTATTACATAAAATATTACTTCAACATGGAATTGACAAATTAATAGGTAATATAATGTCCTAAGTGAATAATATATGATATCATAAAAATTAAAATTATTCTTGAATAAGTAAATGGAATTATTTAAATCATTATATAGGAGGTTCGGACATGTGAGGAAGAAATCAGACCTAAGGTAATGGGATTGTTTCGTCTCACTCTTATTTCTGTGAGATATATGCCTTAATAACCATCTATTTCTTTTGTATGGTGTTTATTATTCCAATGAGTTTTTTATGATTTTTATTATGAAGGATGTGATATTTACATATTCATTTAATTTTCCTTATTTTATGACACATATTATTCCACCGATCATAAATGGTTAGGTATAATTTTTCAATCTCATTTCTATTCGGGATTGTTTATTCGTAAGTCTTTTTAGGGTTATATTTATCATCCATGTCCATGCACTCTAAAATTATTTTCATAAAATGTTTATTATTCTTCCATGTATTTTTAAATTCATTTTTACACTTTTTTACATTTACTACATGGTCTGGAAGGAATCTTTCTTTTGTTTACCATACGAGGTACTTTGGGACTTTTCCGACATAAGTATGAGGAGAATGTTTTTTTAACTTATACTACATGATTGGATTTTTAATGTTTCATAATTCCTTATTTACATGAATTTTCCTTTATAATATTTCATGATTATTTTCAATGAAATTATTTTATTTTAAAATTACACAGAATTTTTAGAAAAGAAAATGATTTTGAGGAAGAAATGATATTTTCCTCAATAATTCTTTTCAAGTGTTTTGTCAAAAATATTTTCCATCTAAGATAACAATCTATAATATGGATATGTTTTATATATGAAACCCAATTTATTCATTGAGATATGAAGAATGATTTATTTTTATTTTGGGTCCCATGGATGAATGATTTTATTATGAGACGGGTGGGACCTATATCTCCCTCTAATTCATTGGGTAAATATTTATATATCATGAGATAGACATGGCTAGAACGGAATGTAAATCTGGTTCAGTAATTCAGGGTTGGAATAACAAATAAGCTCGGTTCGGTAATGGGCTTTGTTCACTATGATTGTCTTGGTAGCAATGCCTTGGCTACTATAGATGTCATATCATGTGCATAATGGTTTTCCACAATTTGATAATTTATTCCCATTCTATTTTATCATGATTAATGTTCCTTTATGATCAATTATTTATGTACTACCTAGATTTATGTCATTAATCATGATTTTGATGTTTTGTATTCATGTTTTTACGTTCAAATGTTTATGGGATGTTTAATGTTTTCCATGTTTACCCTTATTGAGCATTTGAGATCACCATTTTTATGTTTTCTTTTCCCCAGGTTATAAAGATATGTTTTAGGTAAGAAAACCCAAGGGGAAGATCATTATGGGAGATGTTGAAGATCTTTCACCATGATTAGAAGGTTTTTTTCCCAATTTCCAAATACACTATTTTAATACAGTCTTTGGACGTCTGTTTTTGTTATGTAGTAAGTATTACAAAAAATTAATGTAATTTACATGAATGTCATGCATGGTTCACTACAACTATTCTATAAGTAATATCATATTTCATTTATACTTAATGGTATAATATTTTTCTATTAGAATCATTTCATACTGTGAGGATTTGACTTGAAAATTATTAAGCTCTAAATGTTAATGTACAGCCAAATTTTATTATGTGATTGTAATCATTCTCTTGAATCATTCACTTTATTATAATCATTTTCCATAAAAATGACATTTTTATTAAATATAAAATTTATTTCTGATTGATATTAATTTTTCTAAAACTATATACCATTTACAAATATGGTTTTTAACATTTAATGAATTTCGATTTACCAGGGAAATATTGAGAAATCATTAACAATACATGTATTTGATGATACAGAAATATGTTCACAATTTTAATTGATTGATAGATATATGGGGCAGTATTTATGAATGAAAAAATGGGTGTATAATAGTACTAGATATCTCCTCGAGGGATCAACATGTTTTCTGAGAAAAATCAGTTTTCCAAACCCTATGAGTTTTAGCACAGTAGTTTTTAATTGTATTTTAAAACATATTTACATTAGAATTATATCTATCCAAATAGAATCAGTTTGTCCCAAATATATTAATAACATCTTTTTAAAGGTTTTGGTAGTATAGGTATTGTGATCCTGAGACACGATGTCCACTATGTTTTCATTTTGATCATTAAGAATTCAGATATTATGAACCATGAGAATTTCATAATTATATTATCTTTTCATGCATTTCATTATCATTTTATTGATTAAATATGATATTATATTTGTTTTCATACATTTATATATTAATTATTCATTATAATGTAATGATATACATTTTTTCAATGGAATGTTTGTTTAGATATTTAACTTTATATGCTTATTATGCTTATTTATTAACGATTGCACAACTATAGATAACCATTAATAATAATTTGATATCACTTGTAATTTATTTTCTTTTTCCTAGGTAAGAAGAATAAATATTTTAATGAGTTTCCAAAAATTTAGTTAATTTAATTTTTACATGTATTATCAATTATTATTTACGCTCATTTTAAAATATATATCTTTAATATATATGTTTCTCTAAACCTACGAAACTGATTTGTCCATCGATATTTTATACACTTTAGTTCTTATAATGTAATAAATAGGACACCAATTAACATATACTAGGTTTAGGGTAACTACAATTAGTATAAGAGGAATTATAGTATAAAATGTGGGAACTATATTATGTAAAACTTATATTATGGAAAAAATGCAATTATAGATTTTATGTATTACATATTAAAACATCATTATGTTTTTCCTAATGAAGTGATTATATTTTTTCCTACCAATACATAAATGTATATAATATACAATTGGATGTGGTTTTAGAATAGAGGTATCCAGGGGTAATAAATCCAAAAAGGATGCATAGGGACTGACCTAATAATCATCAGGTGAATGAAAATGGTCTTTACAGCACACCTAGTTTTACAGTCATGGTGGATACCCTTAAGATAATTTTTATTTTTTAGAAACTATTATAAAAGATATAAAAATAAATAAATCCCCAATGAAACCGAGTTTTATTATTCATATATTATAAATACAAAAAAAATTAATTTAGGTTGTGTTTTACACTATATTTAGAAATATACATTATGATATTAAATTCATAAATTTATGAGTTAATATAGTATATTATATTATTTATAAATGGTTCTTACATGGAAAAGGGTACAAATACTCATGAAAAATATAGATATTTCCATACTCAATATAGAAATATAGTTGGTATTTTAAAAGAAAAAAATACAGCTATATTAGTGTATCTTGATGATGTTATAAAAAATAACTTGTTTCAGATGTGAAAAAATGTTCCACATTGATATTATCCTATGTTTGATCTCATTATGTAATTGAATTCCTCATCATTTATTGGGACTATAAATCCAATCGAATATGTGAAATAAATTTTATATCTAGAAAAGATATTTAGGGCCTCAGGATATAGTTGAAAGTAAAAGGTTACACATTTATTTTGTTGTTTCAATGGTGTTGTTGATCAATAGAGGCCATTGATCTTGAATAATAAAGATTAATAGGAAATAAAAATCATGGAATTAAAATATTTTATAGAGAAACATTTTGAAAAATATTTCTTTTTTGAGCAACAAACTATGATGAATTGAATGTTCTCGATCTTAAATCAAAATAAATAATAATGTGTTTCAATGTTTGAATCTATCTTTACAATTATAGATAGGTAGGCTATGAATTATATATAAAAAATAGTGTGAAATTATTTCCAATTCATTTAAGGTATTATTCCAGGCCTCAAATGGGAGTTATTCTCTCAATCATTTTCATTATACGATGAAACAGTCGTATCTTCCATAAAAATAGATATGCATGTTTTTGGATTATAAATTTTTATAGGAAATAGAGAAAATTAGTGGTCATCTAAACACAATGAAAAAATGAATACAATGAATAATAAGATTAGAATGAATAAATATACACCTAATGATAACTGTGGAAAAAATCGCCTGCAAAATTGCATTACGGGATTATGATTATTTTATAAGAGAATAGATAAGGATCATCTAGAAAAAGAATGTAATGATAGAAAATAAGTAAATGATTTCTATAGTTGTAGTTGTAAAAATACGAGTCATTATTAAAATAAATTCCCAATGTGTCTTGTTAATATACTACAAAAGTCTTTGAGGGGGGATTGTTAAGCTTATATCATCACAATAATTGATGTTTAAGTACATAATTATTTTTTGGTAGGTACATTAATCCTAAATTGAAATTTGGATATTTCATTTTTTTATCATATAACCACACTCTCTTTTATATCTACCTAGTTTTCCCTGAATGTTATATATTTCCCATTTAATTTAAAAAGTTAGATATTAGTCAAAACTCCTAGGAAAATTCTTTGTATAATAAGTATGTATCAAGAATTCACCATTATGAAACATAGTCATTCTTTATTAGCAGATATTCTTATCACACCAATGGTTGAATTTGATATAATCGTTTTTATGGACTGACTATAATTTTTTATGAAAATATTAATTTCAATAAGAAGGAATATACAATTTATGAGGTAGATGTTGAATTACATTCCATTTGTTTGGAAAATTAATCATCAGAGTAATTTCTATATCCACCGTGATTATCACTACTATTTTAGTTTCCCATGGAAGAAGTGAAAATTGATTCTAGTTATTATTAAGGAACTCATAAATTTAATGATGTACTTAATGTATAGTAATACATTGAGGTACATTCTAAGTAATTAAAAGGAAATTACATAGAGGGATATGTTTATTTATCATTTTATATAATGAATAATTCAAGACCATTTTCAAGGAATATCTATAGGAAATCCAATTTTTAATTAGTGGTGTTGAATAAACAAGTACAAAAGTTGGGTGATAAGGGATTTATTTACACTAGTGTTTCACCATTGGGTCCCAATAAACTCATCATTAAGATGAGAGATGTATCCATGAGGCTATGCATTGGTTATTGGTGAATCAATTTCATTATGATAAAGAACTATTGTATTGTTCTTCTAGTTGATGACTTATTTGATTAACTTCAAAGAGCCCAATATTTTTCAAATATTTTCATAAATTTATAGTATAGATGGAAGACATTACAAATACATTTTTTTGAATAAAGATTCGATCGTAAAATTATATAGTAATTCCAAATGGATTTAAAACTTGACACCCTATATTTATAGATCTAATGAATGTAGTATTCAAGGAATGTATTATTGATTTTATTTTTGTATTCATAAAAGATATAATTTGTATTCTAAAATCAATATGGAAAAATAAAATCACTTACAGATCATTCATCAATCATATAGAATGATATTGTTATCTCTAAAAATTAGTAAATATGATTTCTTACATTAATAAGTAAATATTATTGGAAATATTTTCTCCAATTATGGAATATCATTTGATCCTTGTAAGATTAAAAAATTGGGGAATGAAATATAAAATGAACCAACCCAATGTATATTGTTTCATTTGTTTTGAATGATAGTATCAATGATTCATTCATAATTTTTCTCGATATGATAACCTGTCCACAAGGCATACACCTAAAGTCGTTAATATTGTTTATAAAAGGGAAATTGAAGAATGTTTTGACAATATAAATATAAGCTTATTCAACGATATGATATTGAATATACTATATAGAAATTATGGGTCTATAATAAGTAGTGATACATTGATGAAGAGAATATGTTCATTTCTAATGCAAAATGATAATGGTTTTTCATAGGAAAAATGGAAATTGATGAATCAATAATAGAACTACCCAACCCCTGATCTTTAATTGGCATCTATAATCTTGTATTTTATGATATATAGACTCTTCTGATATGTTGAGACATATGAGTCATAAAGAGAAACTAAAATCATAAAATTCATCTTCTCGTAGAAATTACTCAATATGATACAATAATTATTTATTGATCTACTGAAGGAAAATTATTTCCCAATACATTACCACAAAAGGAAGGATAATATAGTAGTGGATTCATTGAATTACAAAGACAATAACTTTTTAGACTAAATGATGATTGAGGTATATACTATGTTCATGGATCTAATTTAGTAGGATATTATAATTATTAAGGATTTGGATTCATGGCCATATTTTCAAATAATGGAATAATCACCCTTATTAGAAAAGTTAAAATGTTTATAATTAGATGTTAACAACTTTAATATGAAAATTGATGCTCTAAATGATTAGAAATTAGTAAAAAAATTATAAATATGATATTCCAAAATTTGGAAATAGATTATGGGTTCCATCAGTACATGACCAAAAAATGTAATTTTTAGATGGCACCCGTAGAATGAATTTCTCTTTACATTATTGAATACTAATGATGTATGGATATTTGAGTGAAACTATTATGTAAGATAAAATTATTTGTGGAATTGATGATTATTTGACAAGATGTTTTGTTTCTTCATAGGTGAATGAATTGATATAACATCATAGATGAGTTTTGAAACCTCTAATAATTCCTAAGGAGATATGAGATTAAATTAATTTGTAAATTGGCATAGGACTAAAAATTAATCTTATAAATAGTGATGAAATATAAAAAATCATTGATCACCTTACAAAATATGAAAAATTATTCTCTATAATATAATTTATCACTATTGAAATCCTCATAAGGATATATATTAATAAATTTGTAAGACTTTATGGAATACCTCTATCCATTTGTTTATTATTATCCCAATAGTACATCAGTATTCTAGAATTGTATTCAGAAGTCTATTGATACTAAGATTCATTTTAGCAATTTATACCTTCCAAAAACTGATGGAAATTACAAAGGATAATTAAAACAATTGAATACAAATTGAGGTCAATCTCATGTTACATTCAATGTATGTGGGATCATTATTTATTCTTGGTTATGATTTCATTTGAAAATAGTTTCAATTAATGTATTCCAACTATTATATATGATGTATTATTTGGAAAGGGATTTCGTACTCTAAATTATTGGGATAATGTTGGGTAGTGGAATCTTTTAGGCCCAAAACATATTGTAGAGAAAACAAAAAAGTTAATTGATATTCAAGATCACATTATAGAAGTTAAATGTAGGTACAACTTTTTTATGATAATTTGAGGAAGGATTCAAAATTTCAAGAATAACACCACATTTTCTTGAAGTTATATCAATGGTTGGGTGTAATAACTTTTGGTAAGGAAGTGAAACAAAACCCCATGCATATTGGAGCATTGGAAATTATTGAAATAATTGGAGATGTTACGTGTCCTTTGGAAATGTTTCCAAATCTCTCAAAAGTACATGATGTGTTCCACATATTGCTCTAAAGGAAGTACATGCAAGACCAAATTAATGTTCTCACCTATGATGAAATTTAATTGTAAATTGATATATCTTATTGTTAAAAACCCATCAAACATCTTGATAAAAGAGGTCATATATTTAGGAATAATATGACATATCTAGTAAATATACATTACCAAAATAATAAAATAGTGGAAGTAGTGTGAAAACCAGATGATGTTATGGAGATTAAATATCCTAGAATATTCATATGGTAATATACATAAAATTTTAAGAATAAGTTTTTCGTAGGAGGGGAGAATTTAACTTCATAAGACAATACAATATATTTCTTTTAGAATAAATTTATTTTCCTATAAATCTTGTGATGCATGCAACATCGGGTTGAAATAAATATACTCAATTACAATAATATTGAAACATAAACACCATTAAAAAGATATTATGTTGGAGGGTATGAATTTTTTTAATAACAATATGAATATTATGGTTATCCATAGATTATAAATAAAATAATAATCATTTGAAAGTAAAGGATTTTTTTTATAGAAAAACTGTATTTTTTTTTCAAAAAAGTGTTTTTGTTTCCCTTTATGAATATAACATAATAAAACATTTCAAAATTTTAATAAATCATTATTAAAAAATAATCATACATTTTTAAATTTCCATATCAAAATTATCTTAGGGGAAATTGTTGGTATTTTTCTGAAATATTTCATTATTCCATGAATAGTGAAAAATATTAACTTTTAACAGGAAAACACATTTTCATTTAAATTATTTATAATGTTAAACTAAACATTTATTTGTTTATATAACGTTACATCGATTTTATATCAATTAATCCAATTTATGTAATAGTATTAATTTTGATGTTAGATTTACATATGAATTACTTTTTAAAATTTTAAAATTACTCTCATTGAAAACCCACCTTCTCACTACATATATTGGACTAATTTTAAATTAAAATTTCACACATCTATAAATTGTGAAGTGCCCAGATCAGTGTGAATCACTGAGAGGGGGAGGGGGTGAATCAGTGATCCCTTAAAACTTTTTACTAATTGATTCTTATCAATTAAACCTCTATGGCTTGTTAAGGCCTCGATCCACTCTTCTTATGTCTCTCAACCTTTCCCGGATAATGCAGTAATGAAAAGGCACAGGACACAAGGATTTACAAGGTTCGGCACCAAAGGCCTACGTCCTTGCCATGTTGGTTATACGCCCAACATGGTTTCTTCCATTATAATCTGTTAGTATTACAATGGTCGATAAAGCATCCCACTGTATCTCTCCTGAGTCCCACAGGAGGGTCTTTATACTGCGTCCCATAGTGTTACCAGAGTCCCACTGGCCTGCTCCAGAATCCCACTGAAGACTTCTTCCACACTGAGTCTCACAGGGGGCTTCTCCTGGCTCCTCGAGTCACACGAGTAGCTCTTCTTCACTTTAAGATCTTCAAGTATATTCAGCAGTCTGGGATAAAGACTGCTGGCCTTGCTCTGTACCTCTGATCACTTGAGTTGATCAGGTCTTCTTGTCTTGCTCAGGATTTATCTCCTTCTTCTCAGGATGACCCGGCCTCTCTCTTCAACTACTGAATACTCAGACAACTGATGTATTTAACTTCAGTCTGGTCCAGTCTCACATCAGTTCAACTTCATGCACTGAATGCATGGCATCACAATATCTTCAAGATCTCCTGGTCTTGGACTCCTCAAATGCACACAAACAGATTTGAACTTTGATTACGTGCGCATGTGCATGCATGCATGCATGCACTTCCCCTTTCCTCTTCTTGGTGTTGTAGACCCACAAAAGGTGTAGTCACTTTAAGCACTCACCTTTTCTTCTTTTCTTTCACACGTTTAATTCCTTTTGATTACACACATAAATGTGTGTTATACGTTGTGTGAGTCCTCTTCTCTTTCTTCTTAGTGTGTACACTTTAGTTTGCACACACACTAAGGTTCGGCCTTGTTGTCTTTTTGCACACACTTGTTTCACTTTGCACAAAACTGAGACTTGGCCTATTCTCCTCCTTGCACACATCCAAGGCTACAGCCAACTCATTTAGTCTTAGTTCATTTATGTGTAAGTCTCGGCCTCTTGGTTCTTTGTTCCTCTTGCACACAAAAAGCAAGGGTATATCACTTGGCATACACTCAAGGCAAATCCTCGGTTCTCCTTGGGCACTAGAGACACAATGGTCTCTGCCTCCCACTTCTTGTGCACACACTTCCCGAACTCCACCTACAAAATAGGCATGCAAGGGGTGCGGCCTTCATCTCTTCACAGCCGCGTAGGGTCACACTGGACAAGGCGTGCAAGATCCTCTGTGCAAGCGGCCGCGCAAAGATTCTGTCGTGCAAGCTCCTCAAAGGTGCAAGGCACCTCGGCCGCGCAAGCCTCAACAAACCACGAGAGCGCGCAAGTGATGCGGCTGCCTCGGGTCTTCCTGCCGCGCAAAGGGAAGGCGCGCAGGGGTCCCCCTTCTTCTTCTTTCGCGCAAGGAGTGCACAAAAGGAACTCAAACAGAGCTAGGGGAGCTCCGGGCTGTACTGCCGCGCAAGTGTGCGCGCAGGTTCTTCTTCGCGAGGCAAAGGTGCTCTCACGAGACTTCTTAAAATTCAGCGCATCAGCAAGCGGCTATGATGCTCGACAGCTCCTTTTATAGGCAGAGGAATGCCTTTGATCATCCGCGTGATCAAACTTCAAAATCCCGAAGATTTCGGATCTTCAAGATTCTTTGAAATCTTCTTTTTCTCCTCTGTTCACTCGGGTTCTTTTCCTTCATTATTTTCCTCTTCATGCATGTGCATGGAGACGTACGCATGGCCTTTTTTAAACCCAATCCATGCAAAGCATCAACACCGAATGGCCTCGCACCTTCGGTTGCTTCGGCCGAACTTCAAAACTCTCCAAAAATTGCATGCAAGTGTATTTTTAAGCATGGATCGGTTCAGTGCGTCGAGACGATCCCAATGGACTCTTCGGCTTGATCGGAGATGGCCGGGAACTCAAATTCTGTCGTCGGGGAGGCCTCTGGTTCGAACAGAGCTCGCAGGTGGCAGCGGTCGAGTTCGAGGTTAAAGACGGACGCTGGGCCATTGGATGCGGTGATCAAAAATCTTTGACGGCTTGGATCAGATCGGGAGCGCGGCGGATTAGATGAGCGGCGCCGATCGTCTGCGAGATCAGATGAGCGGCTGGGATTCGCTCCGCGGAAAAATTCCGCATCCCACATGGAAGCCGCGGCCAGGTTTTCCGCGGTTTATCAAAGTTCCGCTCCCATCCTTACTTCAATTGAACTTCCTCCTCCACAGTGCCGCCCCGCACCGTGTTCTCCTGCGGGCGCGCTCTGCGCCCACTCACGCCTCCTGCGGGCACGATCCTGGCGCCCACTATGCACTGCTTGACACTCGCGGGTGCGCTCATGCGCCCCTACCGCGCTCCTCCGGGCGTGCCCCAGACGCCTATGCGGTGTCTTGGGTGCGTCCTGCCGCCCTGGGCTCACCCCACGGGTTCCCCCATGTGTGTGGTGCCTAGCGCCCATGCCTTGGGGTTGAACCCTCAAGGTGTCCATGGCTGGCCAATTTTTTGACAAAGGAATGAGGAACTTTGTCAAATACAATGCTCTCCTATGAGTATAAGCCATATGCCACATGCCCTTCAATCCATTCTTCTCCTTCATCTTCTTCTTGAGAATTCAAACATTAATCTTCTTGATTGGAAACGACTCCTCCATTTATAATTCTTCATCATCATCTCATTTTCTACTTAGGAGAGAATTCTCAAGGATCTTCATCAACCGAAATCCTGAATCACATAATTATTCAATGTTCTTCACTGATCTAATTAGAGATCAATTGGAACTTTTTCAATTCACATGCACTAAGTGATAGTGCATGGACTTCATTAATGCACATCATCCACTTAGTAGTTGTGGATGGAACTCCTTTCAACTCCACATGCATTGTGAAGACAATTCATGGTCTTCAATCAATGTTGTGACATTGTATCATCAGGATACAATTTCTTTGAACTTAAAGACCAGTTCAACAATCGTCTGATATTACTAGAGAATGTTTCAACCACATCTCCTATGCCACTTAGTTAATCTCCTAAGTGACATGCCTCTTAGTACCATGGCCATTCTCCGTTCCTCACCATCACCATCACAACCTTTGTCATTCACATCTTGACATTCCTTGACATCCATTCATTCCATGACAACTTCATGCCTCATTGATAACAAATGCAACACAATGCACTTCAATCTCCCCCTTTGTATTTGTTGTCAATACACTCCTTCAGCACATATGAATGGGTCAATATGTTGTGCCAATATTTTCTCCCCCTTATTGGCAATCAAATGCAAAGGTGTGGTGTGGTTCTCTTTAAAAAAAAATCTCTTCCTCCCTTCGAATAGCATCTTCTTTAAAAATCACTAAGAGATGGATAATTCCACATGTTCTATTTAGAAAATAACCTTTAGTAAATCAACTCTAAGTCTACTTGGGCTAACCCGGTGCAGAAAACAAGAGTGATGTAACCAAGGAACTCAATGCTGTCCACATTCACTGTAAACATGTGAGATCATGCTAAGGGGTTCAGATATTCAATGAATTGCTAAATCCTGCACATACTCCACAAAACTCATTAGAAAGTTCAGTGCAAAGATAAATCTCCCCCATTCATCCATTTTCTTAAGATGATATTAATCTCAGAACATCATCTTCTTCAGATTTGCTCCCCCTCAAGGGGTGCACTCCGTTCTGTCCAAACCACTCTCTAGATGAGAATGATCATCATCTTCAATTCCCTGCAATGTTAGCACATGTAAATACAAGTGTATAAGGGAATAAGATGGAACCTCCTTGGTTCATCAATGTGAACAACAAGGTTGAGAAGATTCTCTCAACTGAGATGTCCCATTTTCACCATTCTTCACACTTGCACATTTGATCTTCAATGATGTTTGTGCTGGTGTGGATCTCAACACCTCTTTAACTTCTTTGTGTGTGACTCCTGTATTTCTAGGTGCCTTCTGAGCACTAGAGTCTCCTGGTGCAATCTTCATTCTTTTGAAGAATCCCTTCTGAGCTGGAATGAATATCATGCATTTATCACTAGTATGTCCAGCTTGATTGCACCTCACACACAGAACTTGATCTTCATGTGAAATGTTCTGCTTCCCTTTTGCCTTAGCTACTACCAGTGCTTCATCTTCAGCTCTTTGTAGTTCTCTGGCAAGTTGCAACTGATTAGGCCATATGACTAACAAGTCATTTGGAAGTGAGGCCTCAGTTTTGGAAATCCCACATGGTTCTTTTGATACTGTTAAGCCACCTTTCTTAGGCAACTTATTTTCAACCAATCCCTTCTGCTTCTTCTGGATTGATTTTCTATTTGAGTGCAGTTGGCTTCTATTAAATTTCATGGCTTCTTTACAAAGATTCATGATATGTCCTTTCTTTCCACAATAGAAGCATTTCTTCTTGGTGGTCCTTCTGGATGCATCACCCTTCTTGGATTTAGACTCCAAGGTCTTCTCTTCCTTTTTCATAATCTTATTGGGAGCATATTCAACTTTCTTCTTGCTTCCCAAGGATTCTTTCTGAGCCTGGTTCTGTGATCTTTTATTCTTTTGAGCTCTTGATACAGTTGGAGATTGACATGTATCAATTTGACCACTTTTGCACACATCCCAGATGTTGTCAAGTAATCCAAATCTATTTGCAGTAAACAGATGTCTCTGGACCTGTGGATGCTGCTTCTTTTCCTCTGGCTTGCTCCCCCTGGGCATGGGCTTCCTCTGTGCTTTGGAATTCAGTGGATTGTACCAACAATCCTTTGCACAATTCCCATACTTGTTACAACAACAACACTGACCCACAAATCTTGACCTCTTGAGTCCTTCTTGCTGTTGGGAATTTCTCTTGAATTGCTGTGTTGTTTCAGGAGAGCTCTGCTTCTTCATTTTCTTCATCCATACTTGTTTGGAATTATTTTTCCATCCAGCACTTTTTGTGGAAACACAATTAGAAGCATCAGTACAATATGGGATGGATGGTACCTTCCTTTTAGAAGATGTTGCCCTTTTATTAGAGGATGTCCTCTTTTTGAAATCATCCTTCTCAATGCACACTTGTGTAGCAACATTTCTACTTTCAGCTGACTGGGAGGATTCAGCTTTGGGTGATTGCAGATTTTTCAATATAACCTCTAGTTCTAAGCATTTCATGTTAAGGGAGTTCTTCTCATCCTCAACAGTTCTTAGCTTTCCTTCCCAATTCTCCACCAGTTGTTTCATCTGGTCTTCATGCACCTTCTTCAATTTTTGCAATGAATTGTCCAGCTCCTTCACCAATTTGACTTTTTCATCGAGTTGAGCATCTCTGACAACCATTGATACTTTATGCCTCTTTTCCAGTGCATGGAAAACATCTTTGACCACAGTCTTAAAGAATTATTTCTCAGAAAGGCTTCTTTGCAATTCTTCAGTACTGTCTTCATATCTTTCATTGCAAAGAGATACTGTTTCGTCTTTAGCCTTCACCAGCTTTCTGAGAGTGTTGGTTATGCCAACCCTTTTTGCCAATTGGACTTCCAGAGAATTGGCTTCATCTTCTAGCTGTAATTTTTCTTCTTGAAGATCAAGGAGGCCTGTAGCTATACACATTTCCACTTCCTTGGGGACTATCTTCTGAAGATATTTGATTGCATTTAGAAGATCATTGTTCCTTCCATCTTCATCACAGCTAGAGCAGGCTTCATCAGAAGAATGATAAAAGGAATTGTCATCTGATGTGACTTTCACATTTCTTTCCAAAGAAGGAGTTTCTCTGATTGCAACAACCTTCTTCTTCATCTTCTTTGCCTGTTTCTTCATTCTATTTTTTAGAGTCTTGGAAGATATCTCCATTTGAGGCTGTTCTTTCATTTCCTCAAATCTGCACTCCATATAGACTCTCTTGGATCTTTTAGAGGTAACCTTCGCTCTGATACCAATTGAAGTGCCCAGATCAGTGTAAATCACTGAGAGGGGGAGGGGGTGAATCAGTGATCCCTTAAAACTTTTTACTAATTGATTCTTATCAATTAAACCTCTATGGCTTGTTAAGGCCTTGATCCACTCTTCTTATGTCTCTCAACCTTTCCCGGATAATGCAGTAATGAAAAGGCATAGGACACAAGGATTTACAAGGTTCAGCACCAAATGCCTACGTCCTTGCCATGTTGGTTATACGCCCCAACATGGTTTCTTCCATTATAATCTGTTAGTATTACAATGGTCGATACAACATCCCACTGTATCTCTCCTGAGTCCCACAGGAGGGTCTTTATACTGCGTCCCACAGTGTTACCAGAGTCCCACTGGCCTGCTCCAGAATCCCACTGAAGACTTCTTCCACCCTGAGTCTCACATGGGGCTTCTCCTGGATCCTCGAGTCACACGAGTAGCTCTTCTTCACATTAAGCTCTTCAAGTATCTTCAGCAGTCTGGGATAAAGACTGCTGGCCTTGCTCTGTACCTCTGATCACTTGAGTTTATCAGGTCTTCTCGTCTTGCTCAGGATTTATCTCCTTCTTCTCAGGATGACCTGGCCTCTCTCTTCAACTACTGAATACTCAGACAACTGATATATTTAACTTCAGTCTGGTCCAGTCTCACATCAGTTCAACTTCATGCACTGAATGCATGGCATCACAATATCTTCAAGATCTCCTGGTCTTGGACTCCTCAAATGCACACAAACAGATTCGAACTTTGATTATGTGCGCATGTGCATGCATGCATGCATGAACTTCCCCTTTCCTCTTCTTGGTGCTGTAGACCCACAAAGGGTGTAGTCACTTTAAGCACTCACCTTTTCTTCTTTTCTTTCACACGTTTAATTCCTTTTGATTACACACATAAATGTGTGTTATACGTTGTGTGATTCCTCTTCTCTTTCTTCTTAGTGTGTACACTATAGTTTGCACACACACTAAGGTTCGGCCTTGTTGTCTTTTTGCACACACTTGTTTCACTTTGCACACACTTGAGACTTGGCCTATTCTCCTCCTTGCACACATCCAAGGCTACGACCAACTCATTTAGTCTTAGTTCATTTATGTGTATGTCTCGGCCTCTTGGTTCTTTGTTCCTCTTTCACACAAAAATCAAGGGTATATCACTTGGCATACACTCAAGGCAAAGCCTCGGTTCTCCTTGGGCACTAGAGACACAATGGTCTCTGCCTCCCACTTCTTGTTCACACACTGCCCGAACTCCACCTACAAAATAGGCACGCAAGGGGTGCGGCCTTCCTTTCTTCACAGCCGCGCAGGGTCACACTGGACAAGGCGTGCAAGATCCTCTGTGCAAGCGGCCACACAAAGATTCTGTCGTGCAAGCTCCTCAAAGGTGCAAGGCACCTCGGCCACGCAAGCCTCAACAAACCACGAGAGCGCGCAAGTGATGCGGCTGCCTCGGGTCTTCCTGCCGCGCAAAGGGAAGGCGCGCAGGGGTCCCCCTTCTTCTTCTTTCGCGCAAGGAGTGCACAAAAGGAACTCAAACAGAGCTAGGGGAGCTCCGGGCTGTACTGCCGCGCAAGTGTGCGCGCAGGTTCTTCTTCGCGAGGCAAAGGTGCTCTCACGAGACTTCTTAAAATTCAGCGCATCAGCAAGCGTCTATGATGCTCGATATCTCCTTTTATAGGCAGAGGAATGCCTTTGATCATCCGCGTGATCAAACTTCAAAATCCCGAAGATTTCGGATCTTCAAGATTCTTTGAATTATTTTTTTTCTCCTCTGTTCACGCGGGTTCTTTTCCTTCATTATTTTCCTCTTCATGCATGTGCATGGAGACGTACGCATGGCCTTTTTTAAACCCAATCCATGCAAAGAATCAACACCGAATGGCCTCGCACCTTTGATTGCTTCGGACGAACTTCAAAACTCTCCAAACATTGCATGCAAGTGTATTTTTAAGCATGGATCGGTTCAGTGCGTCGAGACGATCCCAATGGACTCTTCGGCTTGATCGAAGATGGCTGGGAACTCAAATTCTGTCGTCGGGGAGGCCTCTGGTTTGAACGGAGCTCGCGGGTGGCAGCGGTCGAGCTCGAGGTTGAAGACGGACGCTGGGCCGTTGGATGCGGTGATCAAAAACCTTCGACGGCTTGGATCAGATCGGGAGCGCGGCGGATTAGATGAGCGGCGCCGATCGTCCGCGAGATCAGATGAGCGGCTGGGATTCGCTCCGCGGAAAAATTCCGCATCCCACATCGAAGCCGCGACCAGTTTTTCGGCGGTTTATCAAAGTTCCGCTCCCATCCTTACTTCAATTGAACTTCCTCCTCCACGGTGCCACCCCGCACCGTGTTCTCCTGCGGGCGCGCTCTGCGCCCACTCACGCCTCCTGCGGGCGCGCTCCTGGCGCCCACTATGCACAGCTTGACACTCGCGGGTGCGCTCATGCACCCCTACCGCGCTCCTCCGGGCGTGACCCAGACGCCTATGCGGTGTCTTGGGTGCGTCCTGCCACCCTGGGCTCGCCCCACGGGTTCCCCCATGTGTGTGGTGCCTAGCGCCCATGCCTTGGGGTTGAACCCTCAAGGTGTCCATGGCTGGCCAATTTTTTGGCAAAGGAATGAGGAACTTTGTCAAATACAAAGCTCTCCTATGAGTATAAGCCATATGCCACATGCCCTTCAATCCATTCTTCTCCTTCATCTTCTTCTTGAGAATTCAAACATTAATCTTCTTGATTTGAAACAACTCCTCCATTTATAATTCTTCTTCATCATCTCATTTTCTACTTAGGAGAGAATTCTCAAGGATCTTCATCAACCGAACTCCTGAATCACATAATTCTTCAATGTTCTTCATTGATCTAATCAGAGATCAATTGGAACATTTTCAATTCACGTGCACTAAGTGATAGTGCATGGACTTCATTAATGCACATCATCCACTTAGTAGTTGTGGATGGAACTCCTTTCAACTCCTCATGCATTGTGAAGACAATGCATGGTCTTCAATCAATGTTGTGACATTGTATCATCAGGATACAAGTTCTTTGAACTTAAAGACCAGTTCAACAATCGTCTGATATTACTAGAGAATGTTTCAACCACATCTCCTATGCCACTTAGTGAATCTCCTAAGTGACATGCCTCTTAGTACCCTGGCCATTCTCCGTTCCTCACCATCACCATCACAACCTTTGTCATTCACATCTTGACATTCCTTGACATCCATTCATTCCATGACAACTTCATGCCTCATTGACAACAAATGCAACACAATTCACTTCAAATTGATTTTTGAAAATTATATTGAATATATTAATTATTATTATTTATAATTTCTCATAAATTAAAC
Source organism: Viscum album (assembly GCA_963277665.1). Classification (NCBI taxonomy): domain Eukaryota; kingdom Viridiplantae; phylum Streptophyta; class Magnoliopsida; order Santalales; family Viscaceae; genus Viscum; species Viscum album. Next base: position 604,237,872 of record OY728129.1, on the reverse strand, counting down.
ATAATTCTTTACCATTCATAACAGTGAAAAAATAAAAATTAATTGTTGTGGTTATATTAAAAATTTATTTACTTGGGGTTAATCTAAGAAGATAAAGGTTAAAAATAACATAAAAAATTTTAAAAACCCATTTTATGGACATAAATAGTTTTTACCTCTTCATTTTTAGATACTGTAAAATTTTTAGGATTTTTTATTGATACAAAATTGGGTATGATTTAATACTTTCAAAAAATTACAAATGTTCCACTCACCTCAATTTTAAAAGTCAACCCACTCTCCATTATTATTTATAAATTCCCAAAAAAAAATATTTCATAAAATTCCTGTCCAATTAGAATCCAAAAACAAATTCCCCCATCCTGTAATATAATTGTTTTTATAAATCCATATCTGGAAGGATTTAGTGCAATCCAAATGATGATGCCTGAAGAAGAGGTAGGGTTCTTAAATGAGTGTTTTAATTTTATATCTTCCTCATCCCCCATTAAATTAGTATTGAACCATGTTGTCATAATAAAATAAGTATATACAATATATATATTTTCTTTTTCTATTTAATGACCTAAAGCTAGATCTAATTCCATTAAATGGTTTATTTAATCAGCATTCATTGTATATGAAAGATAGTCACCTCGCGAACCAATGTGATTCACCTTTTCTATTATCACCTCACATAGTAGGGTATTATTCTAAATATAAATAATATATATTATATCTATAAAATTATTACACATTTTGAGTAATTATATAATATTTTCCTTTTTACATTTCATTCCTTAGGTGATGCTTTAATTTCAATTGTCTTTATAATGAATTACCACCTTATGAAGTGATGTGATTCTTCTTTCACTAAAGATTCACATATAGAGTGATAAGGATAATTATGATGATTATATGGGATATAAATGAAACAATTATGATAAAAATTAAATATTTATTTTTATTAATTGTTAATATCTATCATATTGGTACTTAACTTTTCACTCAATGAAATATGATTATGTCATTTTTGTATGCGTTGACTATCACCTTCATCAAACGATGTGAATTTCTATTCATCACCACACTACATGGACGATATATAAAAGATTATGTGAAGAAATAATATGGTATATATGAATTTATGTTCATTTTTTAATCATAATATGTTAATTATCTTCTTTACAAAATTATTTTTTGAAAATGAAAAATTTACTCCTCCGTAATTATGTCATACGGTCTCTATGCTCTTAATGTACTTCATTTCTAAAAATCACCATTCATGATTGGAATTAAGAGTATGATTTATTCATAAATATGATAATAATTTCATGATTATAAATATTTATTTTATGAAACAATGTAATACATGAAAGAAATATAACATTAATTAAAAATAAACATAATAAAACAAGGCCACTAACACCCAAAGCAATGAAAAAATTAATGTTTATTAACGAATGGTTGATAAAATTTTATAAATTTAGAATATATGATATTAAAAATATTAATGTGTATAATTTATATGAAATTAACATTTTTAAGACCGTTAACAAATATTTAAGATCACTGTTAACCAAAATTAAGTGTGACGTAAGAGATTTTGTCTTAATTTACATTCTATTGAGACTTATTTTGTACTATGCACCAATTCACTATTCTATGGTGTAAATACATCCCCTTTGACATGTAATATAATGATTTATTCATTATTAATTTTATTTAATTTTTCACATTGAATCACTTCATCCATGGTGATTTCACATGAATATTATAATTCAAAATATTTTATTATAAAATCACACATTATTTTAAAATTGTTAAGTGTATCTTGAAATAATCAATTTTTTTTGTAATACCTTTTCACTGAAAAATTATTATATAAAAAATATCTATATTATCATTATGAATATAATTATTACCTAAACCATATACTAGTTTTACACACAATTTTTAATTTGAATTTCATTTGATTAAATGGGAAAATATTGATACTTCTTTAATATTTACTCAATATGGATATTTGATAATTATGAATAATGTTCATAAATAAAATCAAATTTTTTATATATGAGGACATATTTGTACTTGCAGACATGGGTGGAGCCCAGATGTAAAGAATACCTCTATGTAATGACATGTCTTACGAGGCAAATCCATTTCCCCAGACGAATGAGTTTGTACACTCTTGTTTTATATTCTCTTGTGAATTGTCATGAAGGAAGAAGTATATTATTTCAAAATGGACTAGTTTATACATAATTGTTTTAAACAATATTCTAAACAATATTTTCATTAGAGGTCCCATGTGACTAAGACATTAAGTCCAAAAAATAATCATTTCCTTCATTATGAAATCATATTTTATAATCCATGGGACTTTAAATATTATATTATCTTTGGATGAATATCATTCTCAATAATTTGTTAAATTTCAGACATTTTTAATTTTTTTAACATATCATATTAATTATTATTTATCCAGTTTTGATATTCTTCTCATTTAAATGAAATGCGTGTCTATATATTAACCTTGTCATGTTGATTTTTCTTATTGATTCGTGATAAGTACTATCACAAACCATCCCTAATACCCTAGTATATGGTTACTCATGCACAAATTGAGATGCCCCAAATGGGATTTCTTAATACCCATGGGTTGGTGACTATTAAATTGAGTCATAAAAAACAAAATAGGGATTGAGATTTCAACAAAATAGTTAGAGAAAAAATGTTACAAGTTAGTATTCTCAATAATAAAAATGGATAATTTACCAAAAAGAAAACAGTTATAACAAAACCCAAAGTATTACTTCATCAATGTACTCAGAATCTCCCAAGAAAAAACAAAAACATACCATGTAACATATGGATAACAATACCATTGGTCACCTTCATTACTCAATGCGCAAAAGATGCAGTACATCCAAATCCTTTAAGTGGTACATTCCATTTCCTTGAATCATAAATAATAATGTGTACAAATTCTTGAAGTTTAAGATAGGGTGTGATCTATACATCTTATTAGGGTGACACTAAGTCTTCCATAACATATTCCATTATAATAATCAAAATCTGTAAATCAATTTATATAAAATAGGCCCTGAAATAATATAAAATCTTAAAATTTAAAACAAAACTTGTTTTATTTTCAATAGATGGAAAACATCTAAAATAAGGATGAAACAAACATTTCATATAAATGAAATTATATAAATAATTTAGCAAGAGGTAAAATTTATATAATCAATAGTATATATATTAAAATCATTATCATAATGAACCATGTAAATCTATAATAAAGTGCAATAGATTATGGATATAGGATTCTCACACATCTCAAATTAGAGATCATAGATATGTATGTTTACTCATGTCCCTTTGGCTTGTGACAAATAGGACCCATCAACATCCCACTACGGATAATCATTTTTAACTCTATTATTATTATAATTTTCATCATAAACACAATTCTTTGGGATCAACTTCCTAGCATGATTTTCCCAAATAACCCATTAACAACCGGTCTATCATTTTCTCATTCAATCGGTATTAAAATTCCAGATCATCAATTTAAAAATCCCTCCTCATTTACTATTCTGTTTCCCAATATTCAATTTCAATATGACTATTCAATATCACAACCAAAACATGGTGTTTTCATCATTACATGTATTATAAATACAATAACTTATTTTATTTATTTCAATTTTTACACATTTTTAAAAAGTAATTCGCAAATAATATCGTCAATTAAATCATTTTCAAAATTGAGGACATGATTCCAATTCCATTAGAAGTAGGGTTTTTTCAAAAAATGCATTCCATTCAAATTTTAAATTTCAAATCATATCAAATCATGTTTTTATAAATGAATTGAAATATATTTCAAACGAATCCTGAAAATAATGGTTTCAATTACATGGAAGCTCACAAATGGAACCACCTGTATTTAAATCATAGAATTGAACGGTCAACACTAGCAGTAAAAAACCATCTAAGATAAATGGTCAATGTGATTTAAAAATTAATCCTAGAATCAATATTTAATCAAACAAATAATAGATTAATTAGTTATATTATGATCTATGAAACTCTATGTTAGAAGGAAGAAGATGTAAGAAAAATTTCTAGAGAGGATATCCAATAACCTAGAAGAGATCAAACAAGAGCAATTCCACATAATTCCTTCAAGGAAAAGTTTTATAGGATTCTTAGTTTACACTTTACATCTCAAAAATATAATGAATCTATTTTGGGTCTATAGGTTCTAAATAAGGGTTAAAAACAGGGGTTCATGATTTTAAAATTAATTTTTTGGGGAATAAAATTATATGGGAATGGATTCCTAGATAAACCAGTATGGTTAGGCTAATTATGTTCCCTAACTGTAAAACACTGATATTTAGAGTCGATGGTTACTCCATCATGGAAACAAATTTTTTCTAACTGTACACCTACCATAAAAATTGACACTATCTAAGGCCACATAGTTTGGAGGTTCTAGCATCTTCGTTTGGGAAATAGATTTCCCCCTTCTAAAGAACCATCAAAATGCACTTTATTTTCTTAGACAACCCACATAGTCTTACATAAAAATGTTGTAACACCCCAATCTTCAACGATACACTTCTCCTTCAATAATGAAATAGCATGAATTGTACGCAAGTTCAAGTTCTAACACACTATGACCAATCAAAGTAGCCATTGTTAATATTAATACCAACTTTTTTAAATTATATAAATTTTATATTCCCTAATGGACTTTATTTTTGGATTCGTAATATTGAAATTATCCTATTTTGAATTTTTGGTATTTTTCCGAGAACTTCCAATTTTTGATGAATAGAAAAAAATATTTAAATTTTTTTTTAATAAAAATTATTTATAGTGATAAATTATACTATTGATTTTCTTTAAAGTATAATTAGAGTATATTTTTACCATTTTATCCAATGGTGGTCATTAGAATTAATTTCACTTTGAAATTGGACATAAACAATTGTCAATCTATTGATAAATATTGTTTCTTAAAAACACGCTATTTGTTGGGACAACGAGAATTAATTATTAAATTAATTAAATAAACTTATATATTTTGAATATTTTAAAATAGATATCATCTTTTAATTAGAAAGATCATATATATCTTAGGGTGAATTTTTAGTATTTTTTTGAAAGACATCTATTTTTGATGAATAGTGAACCCACTAAGTGGTAGTTTAAAAACTAATTTTTCATGTAAATGAAACATTACCACTTCTGTGATTTGATTTTAAAAAATCCTACATACATGGTTGTCATTAGGAAGAAAAATGTGGTTCAATGGGATTAAAATAATTTTTTGGTTAATAGTAACTTTTATGTTTTATTAATCGCGATTAAAGGTAATTAGTGAAATTTAAGGTAAAAATGATACTATAAAAATATAAAAATTTCTTTAAACTTGTCCTATCCTTATTGGATGAGTCATGGAAGACCATGAAAATCCATGGGTCAACTTGGGGACCCCATGTAACCACTTGGGTAAGAAAATGACATTAATAACCTTTTATTTAAAGTAAAAATAATATTGTCAAAAACATGTGTTGTTTTACTAAAACAATTATTACATGGGGTTATATATGTTAAAATTTTTACTATAAATATTAATTGGAAAGATAAAAATATTTCCTAAATCATGGTAATTTTTTTATAATTTTTTAAAATTAAATAATTAAATATTTTATGACACAATGATGATGCAGCGATTACCTCATTAATTAACGATTTAATTAAAATGAAAATATAATGTAAAATATTAGACATAAACTTGTCAAAAACCTATTTTATGAGTATATATAGAACCCTTATCACATTATACTATAAATATATCATTGTGGGACCTTTAAAATCCGAAAATCTTTTCATAATAATGTAACATTTCATGACTTTCCAAGAGTGTCTCTCCTCTCCTCTTATAAAAGGCCCCCACCTCTACCACCTTATTCACACCATCAAAGCCATTTGGCTCGGCCAACATCTACCAAAATACTCTCTAAACTTATATCCATTACTCCTAGAAGCCTCAGTTTGGGAAGAAGTCTTCCCAAGGAAGACTTTGGCTCAAATGAAAAAGAGTTACCCGATTTTAAGGTAATGTCTTCTCTTGTGTTCTTTTGTTTTATTTTGCTTCTCCAACCCCCTAAAATCTATTTATTACATTATTTTGTAACAAAACCATACTATTAAGTATACTAGGATGTTTTTATGAGAAGTATTTGATTTAAACATACAAAAACCTTCTTCTAATGGTTAACGAACATACTATTTCTGTGGGTGGCGAATTACTACCTCATGAAACGATGATTGTTCAATATTTTTTTAACACCTCTCATGGTGGAAATTAAGATGTAAATATATTTATATATGATATATATTATTTTTATATTTTCCTTATGCTTCTATATTTTTTATTTAAGGAATACCTTTATGATTTCCATTATGGGTAAATGAGATAATTTCATTTTAGGAAGTGCAGAGTACCGCCCCCTCAAAGTGATTTGAATCGTTAATGCCATATGTGGGATGTATAACGGATGGATTAAATGATATTATATATGATATTATACAGTAATTATAATATAATTTTATATTATTATGATTTCATTCAATTAAATACGAAATATAAATGAAAGTAGCATTCATGCGTACATACAACTTACCATCTCCATGAACGGTGCATTTCATTTCTTACCTCTAAATGTTATGTAATATTATAAATGCATGTATATACTGGATATATATGATATATATCATATCTAAATCATGAATATAATTCTGTATATAATGGATATTTTACCACATGAACAACTTGTAATTATAAGAAGTTTATTTTTGACTTAAGTACCAAGGATCGACGAAACGACCGTTATTAACTTAAATAATTACATAATGTTCATAAAATGGTAATAAGGGATATAAAAGGATTAATTAACTTGAAAAAGGTTATTAAGCAATTATAAATTAACTCTAGTTTATTATTCAGGAGATTAAAGAATGATCTAGTCAATTCGTACTCGAGGTAAGGGAATTTCTTAATCCAATTTCCTTTCTTTGGGTTAATCTCCTACATTCAAATTATGTCATGATATTATTATGTACTATGTTGTGTTTATACTTTATTTATTTGTACTTATAGTGAATACACATAATAGATCTATTTTATTTAAAAAAATTATCTTTGTAAGGTCATCGTCTCAATCTCTTTTCATTGAGGCATATTTCATTTCATACCCAACTTTCTTTTATATGGTGTATAAACCCCTTTGAATTTTAAATTTATTCAAAAGGAATCTTTTTTATATGAAGCGTTTTACTAAATGACAAAAGTGAATGTTTTTTTGTCATACGTATGCGGCAACAACGACTTCTCCTCCGCCGTGACCATTATTTGAGTTTCGGCTTCCTCTACAATCCATAACTATTTTTTAAATGAAAAATAAATAAAAAGTTTTAATTTTATTTTATTTTGGTATTGAAAATGGTTTTGAAAGTGTTTTTATTTTATCAATGTGTTGTATTGATATCTTGTGATTTAAATGTGGAAATGTTATGTTTCCTTTATGCATGTTTTATATGATACTATTATGTTATGGTTTATGATATGTTTAAACCTATTCATATGAGAAATGCATTGGACTTAATAAGTGACGGATGGAGCCCGCTATAGCTCCTCGATGAATCAGTAGGTCTCATGAGACAATCTAGTGTTTTGGAACGAGGCCTTGAAAAAATCTTATTTTTAGTCTTGGCACGAGGCCTTGGATATGTGGTTATGATAGTCTAGCATTATGCATTACATCATTATGAAAGTGGTTATTGATATTGCATGTGATTATTTGACTAGTAGAATATCCATGTAAATTAGTAAATGAAATTATTATATTTTATTTTTTCCATATTATTCTGAAGTTCAAGTTTAAAAGGATTTTGTTTTAGTTATACATTGCCTTAAATGTTAATGTTTATTTATGAAAGCTTCCACTATATTGTTATACTTACTAATCATTTGAGCTCACCCCTCCCAATGTTTTAATTTTTCCAGGATGTGAAGAAGTATATTATGAATGACCTACAAGGATAGTATGCGGGGATATTAAGACAAGATATTGTTGTAGTTTTTTATACTTTATGATGTAATGTAAGACATATGAATGTATCTAGTGTTTCCAAAGCTACTAAACTAATCGGTCTTTCGAGACTTGATCTTTTGTGATCATGACAATGTTACGCAATAATGCACCAAATCTGGGTAATTAGGGTCGGGGCGTTACAGTTGGTATCAGAGGCAGTTTAGTACTAACCTTGGAAGCCAGATTTTGATAAATCTGATTAGAGAACATAGCCCTAAGATAGACTTTGAGGATTAATATAGAATAACTTACTATAATTTTGGTATTATAGAGATTTTTTGAGTTTTCCGAGAAATACATCCCTGTCTGGATACGAGCAGGTAGAGGCGGCTCTGGAATAGATGTACCTAGGAGTAAAACCTGAAAACACTGCTTTGAGCTAGACTCGAACAGGAACTGGTGCACGACAACGGGCCTTACTGCACTTATGGTTATGACACTCCCGGGGGATATGCTTAGGATAATTCTCATTTTCTTTACAAACCATTATGAAGGGTTTATGAGTATATACTTCCTCAAAGAAAACATTTTTATGATTATAGATTATATCCACAAATAGGTTAATTTATGTTAAGTGTTTTTCTAGTTTGTTATTATGTATTTCGATTCATAAACTAATCTAGTTTATGACATTGTTTAGAAATGGCACCTAGTGGAAGGAATGGAAACCATATCAATGCCCGAACTCCATGTAGGGATTTCCCTCCTGCTCAAGATAATTATAATGGAGTTGGTGATACAACTGGTGCTGATCAGATTATCACCATACTGGGGAAACTCACTCAGGTTATGAATTATAACCTTATTCGTATGGAGCACCCTGATCCGTAATGAGGAGGATCAATGTTACACCCTTCATGAGGCAACAACCGCCAACATTTAGTGGGGGTACAAATCCATTAGTAGCTGATCAATGGGTAAACTCCTTAGAGAAAATATTCCATGCCTTGGGGAGTAGCGAAAGGGAGAAGGTTGTCATGGCAGTTTATCGCCTCACTAGAGATTCCGATCAATGGTGGTCGCTGATTCAAAACACAAAGGAAGATGAAGAAGTATCATGAATGGAATGGGGGATTTTCATAGAAAAAGACTTTCCACATGACCATCGAGTAGATATGGAAAGACAATTTCTGGGTCTGAGGCAGAAGGAGGATGAGAATGTCGCAAAGTACGAGGATAACTTTACAAGGTTAGCAAGGCATGCTCCTGATTATATACGTAACCCAAGAAGTAAGATTAATCGTTTATTTGATGGGTTAAAACCATTTCTCCGTCAAGCATTAGACTCACAAACCTTCTCGTCATATGAAGATATTGTCTCATGTGCTATCAAGACAGAAAAGGAATTATCTAAATCTTATGACAACAAAGTAAAGTAAGAGAAGAAGAGAATGGTGGAACAAGAGATAGATAAAGGGAAAAAGGGAAAGAAAGATTTTCCATTATGTGATAATTGTGGGAAGAATCACCCTGGTGCTTGCCTAAAAGGAATGTGATTTTGTTATAAATGTAGAGAAGAAGGTCACCAGGCTCACGATTGCCAGGGAAAGAAAGAGGCTATCAATGTTGAATGCTAAAATTGTAGGGAAATGGGGAATTATTCAAATGAATTTTCTAAGCGTCAGGGAAAAATACCTCAGAAAAGTTCAAGGAATCAAGGAAAATCTTATGATGTTACTATAGTTGAAGTGGAATAATTAATGTATTGGTGCTTTTGGACTCAAGGATTATATTCTAGTTACAAGAATAATGTGATATATATAAGGATTGTATTGCAGTACTTGTTGTTTTCATTAAGGTTTTAATATAATTAACGTAATCATATTTTTAGTATGTGACAATAAGAGAAACTTTACTTTGTTTGGGGAATCTAGTGTTACAATTGATTTTGGAATTTAGAGACCTTTTAGAGAAAGTTTGGACAGAGGTATTTTGGATAACTATAAAGGTTGGAATGGATTAAGTTTAACTTTGGATAGTATTGTCTAAGGTTAAAATATTTTTGAACATTATTTTTTGAATATTATAAAACTATAGTTTTAGGAAAAGGACAACCTGCAAGTTGGGGGATAATCCGTCGCGTCGGAAAAAGATGCAGAAATCGAACCCACAACTATAGTGGGACATGCTTTTATTACCTACCACTAGCCTACAAGAAGTCCCTGGTTATTACAAAATAGTTTTCCTAATCTAAATGGTATGTGTTAATATTTGGAACCATGTACAATTAGGATAAATATAATATTTTTGAGTTCTATTATCTTTTTGAGTGAAACATGGGTTTGTGGTAAATATTTATTAAAGAATGAAAGTATACATGACAAGTATGTATATTTCCTTACGTTCTTAGTAAATCTTCTTAATAAATTCCTCAACTGTATTAAAGGTAACTTAAAACAAAAACGTTGTCGGTTAACTTTTCCTACTGGGGAATCAATGATCGTTTAACCAATCACAAGTTTGTGATTTTCTTGTAGTTAAATTTCTCCTAACCATATTTTCTACAACTCTCCATTAGACCTTGATGGTTTGTTTTTCCTCCATATCTATATTTTCATATAATCCTAGTATGGGCTATCTCAGGTGAAATTTGTACTTCTCTTTCTTTCTTTTAAAGTTATATTTTTATTAACCCTATTTCAGATATGGGTTTTCTACAAAGGTATTTTCAATTTTCAACCTTTAATTTTGGAAGAACAATTTAAAATTCCGAGGATGAAATTTATTGAAGGAGGGGAGAATGTAACACCCCAAGATTCCACGATACGCTTCTCGTTCAATAATGCAATAGCTTGAATTGTATGCAAGTTCAAGTTCTAACACACCGCGTCCAATAAAAGTATCCGTTATGAATAGTAATACCCACCTTTTGGAATTATATAAATTTTATATTTTTGAATGGACTTCATTTTTGGATTCGGAATACTGAAATTATCCTATGTTGAATTTTTGGTATTTTTCCGAGAACATCCAATTTTTGATGAATAGAAAAAAACAATTAAAAACAAATTTTTTAATAAAAATAATTTATAGTGATAAATTATACTATTGAGTGGTTTTAAAGTATAAATAGAATATATTTTTACCATTTTATCCAATGGTGGTCATTAGAATTTATTTCAATTTGAAATTGGACATAAACAATTGTCAATCTTTTGATATATATTGTTTCTTAAAAACTTGCTATTTGTTGTGACATCGGGAATTAATTATTAAATTAATGAAATCAACTTATATGTTTTGAATTTTGTAAAATAGAAATAATTTTTTAATTAGGAATATCAAATATACCTTAGGGTAAATTTTTTCTAAAAAACTTTAATTTTTGATGAATAGTGAAACCATTAAGTGGTAGTTTAAAAATTAATTTTTAGTGTAAATGAAACATTACCACTTCTATGATTTGATTTTCAAAAATCCGACATACATGGTTGTCATTAGGAAGAAAAATGTGGTTCAATGGGATTAAAGTAATTTTTTGGTGAATACTAACTTTTATGTTTTATTAATTACGATTAAAGCTACTTAGTGAAATTTAAGGTATAAATGATATTATAAAAATATAATAATATCTTGACACTTTTCCTACACTTATTGGATGAGTCATGGCCGACCAAGTAAATCCATGGGTCAACTGGGGGACCCCATTGAGCCACTTGGGTAATAAAATGAAATTAATAACTTTCTATTTAAAGTAAAAATAAAATTGTCACAGACATGTGTTGTTTTACTAAAACAATTATTACATGGGGTTATATAAGTTAACATTTTTACTATAAATATTAATTGGAAAGATAAAACGATTTCCTACATCATGTTAATTTTTTTATAATTTTTAGAGATTAAATAAATTAAAATATTTATTACACAATGATGATTCGGCGATTACCTCATTAATCAACGATTTAAATAAAATGAAATGATAATGTAAAATCTAAGACATAAACTTGTAAAAAACCTATTGGATGAGTATATTTAGAACTATTATCACCTTATACTAGAAATATATCATTGCGGGACCTTTAAAATCCGAAAAGCATTTCATAATAATGTAACATTTCATGACTTTCCAAGAGTGCCCCTCCTATCCTCTTATAAAAGGCCCCCACCTCTACCACCTTATTCACACCATAAAATCCATTTGGCTCGTAAAAACTCTTCCAAAATACTCTATCAACATCCCTCTATTACTCCTAGAAGCCTCACTTCATTCAGAATACTTCCCAAGAAAGCCTTTGTCTCAAATCAAAAAGTGTTACCCAATTTTAAGGTAATGTCTTCTCTTGTGTTATTTTGTTTTATTTTGCTTCTCCAACCCCCTAAAATCTTTTTATTACTTTATTTTGTAACAAAACCAGTATCATAAATATACTGGGATGTTTTTATGAGAACTATTTGATTTACACTTACACACACCTTCGTCTAATGGTTAATGAAGATTCTATTTCTGTGGGTGGCGAATTACTGCCTCATGAAACGATGATTGATCAATCTTCTTTTAACACCTCTCATGGTGGCCATTAAGATGTAAATATATTTATATATGATATATATTATGTTTATGTTTTCCTTATTCTTCTGTATTTTTCATTTATGGCATACCTTTATGATTTCCAATACGGGTAAACGCGATAATTTCATTTTTGGAAGTGCAGACTACCACCCCCTGAAAGTGATTTGAATCGTTAATGCCATATGTGGGATGTATAAAGGATGGAGTAAATTATATTATATATGATATTATACTGTAATTATAATATAACTTTATATTATTATGATTTCATTCCGTTAAATACGAAATAGAAATGAATGTAGCGTTCATGCGTACGTACGACTTACCGTCTCCATTAACGGTGCATTTCATTTCTTACCTCTAAAGTTTATGTAATATTATAAATGAATGTATATACTATATATATATATGATATATATGATATCTACATAATTAATATAATTCTGGATATAATGAATATTTTACCACATGAACAACTTGTCATTATAAGAAGTTTATTTTTGACTTAAGTACCAAAGATCGGCAAAACGACCGTTATTAACTTAAATTATTACATAATGTTCATAAAATTGTAATAAGTGATATAAAAGGAATAATGAACTTGAAAAAGGTTCTTAAGAAAATAGAAATTAACTGTAGTTTATTATCCAGGAGATTAAAGAACGATCGAGTCAAGTCGGACACGAGGTAAAGGAACTACTTAACCCAATTTCCGTTCTTTGGGTTAATCTCCTACATTGAAATTACGTCATGATATTATTATGTCCTATCTTGTATTTTTACTTTCTTTATGTGTACTTACAGTGAATACACATAATAGATCTATTTTATTTAAAAAAATTTATCTTTGTAAGGACTTCGTCTCAATCTCCTTTCATTGAGACATATTTTATTTTATACACAACTTTCTTTTATATGGTGTATAAACCCCTTTGAATTTTACATTTATTCAAAAGGAATCTTTTTTATATGAAGAGTTTTACTAAAAGACAAAAGGGAATGTTTTTTTATCGTACGTATGCGGCGACAATGACTTCTCCACCGCCGTGACCATTATTTGAGTTTTGGCTTCCTCTACAAGCCATAACTTTTTTTAAATGAAAAATAAATACAAAGTTTTAATTCTCTTTTATTTTGGTATTTAAAATGTTTTTGAAAGTGTTTTTATTATATCAATGTGTTGTATTGATATCTTGTGATTGAAATGTGGAAATGTTATGTTTCTTTTATGCATGTTTTATGTGATATGATTATGTTATGGTTGATGATATGTTTAAACCTATTCATATGTGGAATGCATTGGGCTTAATAAGTGATAGGTGGAGCCCGCTATAGCTCCTCGATGCATTGGTATGTCTCATGAGAAAAACTGGTGACCTGGCACGAGGCCTTGACAAAATCTTATTTGTAGTCTTGGCACGAGGCCTTGGCTACGTGGTTATGATAGTCTGGCATTATGAATTACATCATTATGAAAGTAGTTATTGATATTTATTGTGATTATTCGACTAGTAGAATATCCATGTGAATTAGTAAATGGCATTATTTCATTTTATTTTTGACATATTATGAAAAAGTTCATGTTTAAAACGATTTTGTTTTAGTTATACATTACCTTAAATGATAATGTTTATTTATGAAAGCTTCCACTATATTTTTATCCTTACTGAGCATCTGAGATCACCCCTTCCAATGTTTTAATTTTTCTAGGATATGAAGAAGTATATTATGAATGACCTATAGGGATAGTATGAGGGTATATGAAGACAAGATGTTGTTATAGTTTTGTTTTACTTTATGATGTAATGTAAGCCTTATGAATGTATCTAGTGTTTCCAAGGATACTAAACTAATCGGTTTTTCAAGAATTGATTATTTGTGATCATTCCAATGTTACGCAATAATGCACAGACTCTGGGTAAATGGGGTTAGGGAATTACAAATGCGGTAAACATGAACATCTAAAAGTGATACCAAAATTATCCAAATTTCACCCAAAACAACCCAAAATAATCCCAAAAAACCATGATTACAGTAGGGTATATTAGAACCTAAAACCAAGAAACATGATGCTACTATCTCCCCACCAAAAACATTCCATCACTAAAAATATTATCTAGAATATTCCATATCAAAATGATTAGGACACTTCTCTCTCATTACTAACTCCCTTTCCCAAGTCTTAGGAAAATCAAAACTAGACTTCCATATCATATGTACCAAATGTATTTTCCTCAATTGAAGTACCTTTGTCTCATAATATAAACTTTTATTGGATGATCGATCATAGATAAATCAATCTTAACATCAAGATCCTCCAAACTCATGACACGATATGGGTCAAAAAGATATATCAAAAGCTATAATACATGGAACACATTATGTATCTAAATCAACTGTGTTGAAGTGATAAATAATAAGACACTTTCTCAAACTACTTATTATCCAAAAAAGGATCTATAAACCACAGTTCATGCATCCCCTATGTCCCAACACATTGATGATATAACCAAGGTGAATCTTTAATGAATACATTTCCCAAAATAGAGAACTATAGTGTTCTACTATAGTAATCATCATAGGATTTATTCTAGCTCTATTCCATCAAAATTCATTGATGAATTATCTGAATCACCATAATCATATCATGGACATTACATGGTTCAACCATGGATGTTTCTAAAATCTACGTCCAACAAATCATTGGTGTATAAATAATTCTATTCAATGCCTCATAATGATATATTTGATCACAAACTCGTAACTTTTTTTTATAATAAAACATAATCAAAACCAAATGGCCATATCATGCTACACAAAAATCTAAGATGTATGCATAAAGTATGTACAAAAGTATATTTATAGCCTTATCTATGTAACCATCCATCAATATATGGTATTCCATAATCAAATAAAACTGAGATCCCATAACCTATTGATGGAATCCCCAAAATTATAGGTAAAACATGATCTCTATTATTGACTATAGTATATATAAGCACATAAAAAAAAAATATTTCCCATATAGATTCACAAAATCCACAACATTAGTTATATAATGAATAGGTATAATGTGATATGATTACATCAAACTTTCAATCATAACCTAGAGAGAATTATATATCATTGGGTTATAAGACATCCAATTAAAAATATACATAAAAATATCATATAACATCCATTACAGAACATGAAGGGTCAAAAAAATCAGATGGTTTCTATTACCCAATAATGAAAAATTAGAAATCATAACAACATAATACAATGTAATAAATACCATGTTTCATACCTATACCTCATAATGATTATTTCATATCATACAAAACCATTTTTGGTTACACGCTTCACATAAAAATGAGAATTATTCATTTCCATTATTACGTCTTTCTTGATGGATACATGAGCAACAAAATTATTTAAAAAAATAGGGTATATATTATGTGGAGATTGAACACTCAACAATAGTCTCCACACCATTTTTATATTCCTTAATGATATATATTTTTTCATCAATATACCATTACTCAAGAATCATCTTAGGAAGAGCAGAGGTAAACTAAAAACATTCTAAGAAAACCTCAGCCTCTTTTACCTAGGTTCATAAATTAAATATTTCGAAAAAGTACCATAATGTTCTAATCTTATGGTGATTCATTCATGGACTATGATGGATTTTTCCTACTCAAAGCATGAGTGGGGAAATTTAAATTCCCAAGGGTATTGGAAATGTTGAAAACAAAATACTACAATTAATCCACCCAATGCCTCTTCTAATGGTTCAATTATTTTTGATAGAACAAAAAAATCATGATTTTATTCTCAGAATAAATGTTAAATAATTATATGTAAATTAAATGTCCCCAAATAGTAGATTCATAGATCAATACAGTAAGTTCATAGTCTTGGGTGAAATAATACTTCTTGTTTGGCCTATGCTATCATTAACCATAGGCTACCATATGATCATCTTTTATAAGAACAGATCCCAAAACAGATCTTGATGCATCGTAAATGGAAAATTAACCCAACCCAACATTTGTAAGAGTCAAAACAAGTGTAGAAGTAGAAACATGTATTATCTCAATTAAAATATATATGAAATTTTCCATCTAAAGTAAAAAATCACCCCTTTCTTGAGAGGGAGGAGTCATCTTAGTAGCCATCTTTGAGAGATCCTACAAAAATCGGTGATAACACCCCATAAATCCTAGAATCAATTAATATAAAAAATAGTTCCTTTTCCCAAATCATTAATACTTTTAACATCATAAGATCAATTGAGATGCCATGTTCTAATACAACGTGTCCCAAAAACATCACCTCTTGTATCAAGAATTAACATCTAGATATCTTGAAATTGATTTGGTGATTTCTAAAAATTTCCAGAAATTATCGAACATGATTCACATGATCCTCTTAGAACATAGATTAAACAAGATTTCATCAAGAAATACCACCATGAACATATGGAGATATTTATGGAAGATTATTTTTATCAAATCAATAAATATAGTATGATTATTGGTTTGAGAAAATGGAATGGAATGGATTTCATGATAGAAATACTTACTCTGAAAGGTGGATTTATGAATGTTAAACTCTTTTACTCTAAAATGGTGATAACCATATCTTTGAAAAATATTGAGAACCACTTCTCCCCTTTCAGCTACCCAAAGTTATCATCAATCTTTTGAAAAAGATACTTCTTATTTATAGTAACTCAATTGAGTTTTTAACAATAAACACAA
This sequence comes from Viscum album, assembly GCA_963277665.1. NCBI lineage: Eukaryota > Viridiplantae > Streptophyta > Magnoliopsida > Santalales > Viscaceae > Viscum > Viscum album. Next base: position 604,220,455 of record OY728129.1, on the reverse strand, counting down.
AGGAAAGGTGTTATATACACATTATTATAAAACTAACAAGCACCTCCCAAGGTGACACACTGAAACATATAAATATTTTCTCCATGATATAAAACAATTGAGTCTTCAAATAATTCATTTATGTTGGTTCTATATAGTATGAATATATAGATAATGTCTTTTTATAAGAATATAAATAAATAAAAATGAATAAATCTCTTACTCATGTAAAAAAACTGGAAAAATGAAGGAAAACCCTCAGAATTCTCTATAATAACTAGAGGTTGGTCATTACTCGAATAATTTATAAGTATATAAAAATAAAACTCTGATATTAATTTCCCAATCATTAGATAATAAGTTTCATCCCCACTCAACCTCAGGTCCAATTGTCCCTAAATCATATGTCACACCCCATTGAGTATGGAAAATGACAACCTTTAATGATATTAGTCTATTCAATCAATATTAGAAAATAGCCAATCTATCCTAAAACTGGAATCAATAGGATTCATATCAAAAACCATAAAATCCTTGGTAATCTTGATATCTGATAAAGAGAATACCAAAGAAAGACAATGTGCGCTCATCTCTCTCTTTATTTTCAAGGGTTCAGTCATATCTATAACTTAAAATTAATGTTGCATTAGAAGGTTTAGTAGGTCTAAAATAATGGTCGATATAAATGAATTAGATTCCCCGATATCAAGTCAAGTAGTCACTAAAGATGTATATATATTGACGGTACATATCCCCATTATTGGACCAATATCATATTCCATTGGAAAATCTTCAATTGTGTGAAAAATTCTTTATTCTATATGCATGTTGCCAAAATACCTTTATTTTTTATGAATATTATTGAACCATAGTAATTTTAGGTGATGATTAGACCCTAAAACTGTGTGGGCACAAACTATATGACCAAATTCCTACAAGTGGCATGATCATCTAATTGAATTTTAGATCATGAGTACCACAATGCACACCTATTTTGAATACCATGGCTTTCTACAATATAGAAATTCATATAGACTCTCTGATGAACTATTGGATATCTATATGACTCCTTCTATCTAGAAAAAACATTAAATTTAACAAATTTACACTTTATTTTAATGTAAATAATTCAAAATACCTTGGGGGAAAAGAAACTCCCACGAACACTGACATACACACTATGTCAATCTCAACCATCAACATCCTATAAAACACATAAACATAAAAATAGAGGTTTTGTAAGAATAACTCTAAATATATGTTTGGTTTGTGGCCCATATTAAACCACAGAGTATTTATATTCTAATTATATAAAAATATTTGGTTAAAATTTCATAATATTAGATAATTGGTTTCCATACTCCATCATGAGAATATCAACCTGATAGAGAATAGAAAATAATATATTCATAGCCATCAATATTGATTTTGGACATAACTGATCGATAAAAATAACCCTAATGTCCTTCAACTCTAATGCCTCATTCTTCTTCCCCATTACCATTGAATCCCACCGCCTCCTCCTAATCCCTCTATCATGGAGGTTGAATATTTCACATTAATGGAATTAGTAATCTCAATGAAATAAAATAAAATCCTTTTATTTATCAACCAATCCTATGATTTTATAGGATCATTTTATCCATTTAATTCTACAGATTCTATTGATGAAACACTTTTTATCCATTTTAAGATTCATCCCTCTATGGTGCCACAACTAGAGCCTGAATGTGAATGGGTTCATGTTTCTTTCCCTGAACTTGTACATCATGCACAATAACCTCAACAAGATTTTTCTCCAAGGGATTATATACTCTCTATAGTTGACCACAATATTATTCCTAGAGCCTATTAAAATCTATTCTCGTAAGAATGATACTTCACAACATCAAAAAACAACAGTAATGACTTTAGAGAATTACTCAGATCAATGACTAAATCAATTGAATTAGTAATATCAATCCAATTACATGAGATATAAATATTAATAATTCAATATAACCAAATCAAATGTATATAAAAGTATACAATAAGAACAATTATTCATCTATATTAATTTCTCAAACCAGAATTGATGTCTTAAGGCAATTTGTTATTTGGGATAGCCAGGAACTCACTCATGACTACATCTTATGTCCTGAACAGACATCCCAAACTACATACTGACATCAAAAAAATATTCTCAACCATCAACTCTAATACCACTTTGTCACTAACTATACTTCAAACCCAGATACCATGATACCCATGCAAGCTCTAGTATGTCCCAAAGGGCATTCCCATTCCCCACCAATTTTGACTAACACCTAACAAAATACAATACAAAAGTGGGAAAGAATTGGCCAAAAAATAGTGGAATAAAAAATTTTACAAGTCAGTATTTTCAAAACAATAAATGGTGATATTTCAAGAAACCAAATGATTATAACAAAACCTAAATACGTAAATCAATAAACTACTCAACATATTTCAAGACAAAACTCATAAAACCCAAGTAATTAGTGGATCACACATCTACCAATCACATGCATCCCCCCAATCCCAAAGGATCGAGAATATATTCCACCTCTATTTTGTGACTTCCCTTTTCACATACATGGTTTGAAAACATCACAAAAAATCATAACAGAATATTTTTCATGTGTGATATAATCCTTCCAGGGTATCATGAAATGTTATATAACAAATTCCATAATAACAAACCAAATTATTCTTTTAATTTATGTACAATATGGAATATAATAATATAAACCATTAATATTAAAACATAATAATAATTCTGATCAATATATGGAATATGTTTAAATAATGTTTAATATAAATGTTTTACAAAAAAGGATTTATTCAAATAATTTGGAAATAGTAAAATAGTTCTAAAATTTGTGGAATATATAATAAAATTATAGAAACAAAAATAATGGACATACACCTTGATGAAAATTAATTTATAACTATAGGATCCTCAAAAAACTCAAATAAATTATCAATTAGTAGTATTTATATACCCATGCCTTAGGATCTAGATGAAAAAGTTTGATCAACATCCCATTAAGGGTAATCTTGAAAGACTAGGTTTTTGTTAGAGTTTTTTTCATCAATATAATACTAGAGGATCAAGATCATAGAAATATTATCCCAAATTAACCACTAAATATATATGAATTTATGTTCCAAGTCAATCAATATAAATTGGGAAAACGAAATAATTTAAAATTAGTCATAAATTAAAATTCAATTTCCAATTTTTTAGTTTTAATATTTTTTCTCAAATTCAAATTCAAAACATTTTTTATCATTTCATAAATTTTCATTATAAATTCAATCAAATAATTTTATCAATTATATTTAATCCATCTTTCACAATAAATTTTGTTAAATAATTTCATTAACATAATTAACATCAAAATTCACCACACAGTTCCAATTCCATTAGAATTGGGGGTTTTCCTTAAATCAAAAAAAAAAAAATTAAAAAATTAAATCATATAAATCTAGGGTTTTATCAATATGTTGTAATATATTTCATAAAAATAATGAAAATAATGGTTTCAATTACCTGATAAATCTAAAATTGATCTACCATCTTAAAATTAAAAAATCAAACGACCAACCCCCACAATGGGGATGCCAACGTAGATCAATGTACAAGGAGAAATATAAAAATATAATAGAATATATTTCCTAAAATTGACTCTTAGATCCATAAATTACAAGTTGAAATACCAATAACTAATTTGTAAGGAAGGTGGGATAAGAAGAAACTGCTAGAGTGGATATCAACATACCAAAAGGAGATCAAAAAAGATCAATGATGCTTTGATCCGTGAAGGAAAATATTTTGAGAATATAAAATCACAACATGGGAGACTTCAATGAAGATAAGTGTATTCAGTTTCAAGTTGGGATAAAACAGGGGATTAAATGGGGTGTTTGGGAATTTAAAATTAATTTTCAGTGAAATTAAATCACGTGTTCATGGTTTACTAGAGTGTTATTCCTGGTTAGACAACCCTTACACCCTAGTTGCATACCCCTTTTATCTGTTCATCATAGTTTCTTCTTTCTAGGTTCACATTTTGGTTAAAATTAAACCAACTATATAAATACCCACTCTCAAGGACTGGATGTATTGGTGGGTTTGCCCAAAATGTTTGAACAGTCGTGCACCTCATTTAAAGCATTATCAATGATCATATGGTTTTTTGTGAAAAACCACATGGTTTTATCTATGTGTGAACCAACCATGCACAATAAAAAGGGATTACAAATTCTCAAAATTATACCATAAGTAACCTAAAACAACTACCAACCAAAAGCATATCAAAATATGTTCATGTTGTTCTAGAAATCTTGTAACAAAATATTTCACCTTCTACTAAACTTAACCCTTATTGAGCATTTGATATCACCTTTATTTGGCTTACTTTCCATAGTATAAAAAAGATGAATTATTTTATTGAGTTTTCATGGATTTACTTCATTTTTTTATTATTTACCATGTTTTATTTTCTATTCTTAATATAAAATCAGTTACATGTATATGTATTGTACTCCAAAACAAGTAAATTGGTCAGTCCTTTGTGATTTGATTTTTTGTAACTATTATAAAATAATAAAGTATACTTTGGATCCATGATACTAAGGTTAGGGTATCTACACAAATGAACAGATCATGATATATATTATTGGTCGATTTATTTAGGAGACAATAAATCAATTTATGGCCTCATGGAAAACTCATTATTCTAATCATGCCATGAGTTACAGGATTCCACTTGTCCACTTGTGAATCACCTGGGATTTCATTACCATTTTTCTATCTTGAACCACCTCTATAAACTTTTGGATGCTTCTTTTTTACATATATCTCCAAATCACATGCATGTTATGTAAAAAATTATTAGTTAAGGATAATTATATAAACAACCATAGATATATATGTCATATATGATAAAGGTGGGATTGATAAATCACATGTGTTCATATTTAATTTGTTATTATATAATAGTAATCCTATGAAACAAATTTAAATTTATCGAAGAAAATGAATACAAAGGTCATATAAAATATGATGAATGGGCATACACCTAAAATGAATAAAAATTGATTTTGGAAAAAATTAATTTTTATTTGTTCATCATTATTAAGATAAAAATGTTAACATTAATTAATAAATTAATTTGATTTTATCTTAAAAGCAATATGAGTTGTCATGAAGCTACCATAATAAATAAATTCATGGAATATGAATGGAATGACCAATAAATATTGATAATTACATTAATTTAATTTGGAATTAATTATTTATTTAAAATATTTATTACATAGTTTAACGCATCTTGTTAAAATAGTTAAAATAGATTTTAGTGTTTTAATTTATTGTGTTAATAAAAATTAATTCTATCATTTTTGAGACAACATCATATTTACATAAGAAATAAAAATGTTGTACTACATTTTTTGTGTAACTTGGTGTAATTCTTAGGGTTTATGCTTATACCTCATCCTCACTACACAATATGTACTATGTATTGACACTCTTTGTGTCTCACATTTCAAGTGTCCATATAACCCTATCACGACCTACATTATTCAATACGAGGGAAGGGATTGCAAGATTTTGAGACTATAAGCACTCGACCATAAAACATTACATATTCATGAATTAAATGATTAATTAACATTGAGTATCTTTTTAGGATTAGTGTTTTAGAGAATTAAGTCATAACTATTAAATTAAATCTCCAAAAATAAATGGTAGACACTTAAACTCATTCACCATTTTCATCAGAAAATAAAAACTCATAAAAACGAGTCAGGTCTAGTTCCTAGTCTTAGACTGCATGAATTTTCCTTGATCCCATCCTTGACCCTATTCATCTTTAAGTCCTATGAAAAAAATTTCAAAACATGGGATGAGCATAAAAAGCTAAATAAGGGTTATAAAACAAAGAAAGAAAAAATTAGTTTGTCATTACATACATAACATAATCTCTTTAACATACCTCATGAAATAATAAGATTTATGAATCACACATAGAAAGCCTAAATCATAAAGGTAACTTGTGCCAGTCATATCATAATTACATTTTAATTTTCATAGCTACGAATGGAGTTAAATTTGGAATACCCATCACAATATATTCCCTAAATCTCTTAGGATAAATATTCAAATTTACCTCCATCACATTAGCCAATTCATTGGAGATCCATATCGGGCTCACCTGACCTAGGTTTATCATGGATCCACCCGTATATGTAAAAAATTCCCAAGGACCATAATATAATCATAATACATAACATAAGCATAAAGGAAATATAACATTCCCAAATTGTAATCACAATATATGTTTTCAAGATATTGAAATAATAAATCCAAAAACAATTTTCAATACCAAAATACATAAAATGGGATATGGTATTTGTTTGTATTTTAAAAACATTACAGCTTATTAAGGAAGCCATAGATAAAATAATACTTGTGACGACAGAAAAGGTCGTTTTCACCACTTAGGTTAAAAAGAAACATACTTTTATTTGTAGTTTAATAAAACGCTTCATAGAAAAAGATTCAATTTGAATGAAATGAAAATTAAAAGGTGATTATATAGATTATAAAAGAAATTCATGTATTAAAACAAAATATTCCTCAATGAAATGAGGTTGAGACGAAGTCCCATACCTCGTGTCCGATTTGACCCGTTCGTTCATTAATAACTTGAATAATAAACTAAAGATAATTTATACTTTCTTATGACCCCTTTTAATGTTTTTAATCCATTTATATCACATATTACCATGTTATAAATATTATATAATCATTTATGTTAATAAGGGTTGTTTTTTCAATATTTGGTACTTGAGTCAAAAATGATCTTCTTATAATTACGTGTTGTTTAAGTGGAAAATTTTCCTTATCGCTAGAATCATATACATGATTTATATATAATATATATTATATATATATATATATAGTATATGTATGTATTTATAACAGTACATAACATTTCGAGATAAGAAATGAAATGCACCATTCATGTAGACGGTAAGTCATACGTACGCATGAACGCCGCTTTCATTTCTATTTCTTATATTAATGGAATTAAAATATAATGATACATAGGTATGTTATAATTCTAGTATAATATAATATATTATAACATTTACAACATCCTTTATACGCCCAACATACAGCAATAACAAGTCATATCACTTTGAGGGGGCAGTAGTCTTAACATCCTGAAATGAAATTTTCAAATTTTCCAATTATAGAAACCATAATTGTAAGCTATAAATAGAAAATATAGAAGGATAAAGAAAACATAAACATAATATATATCATAAATAAATATAGTTCCATCCTAATGGTCACCATGAGTGGTGATAACAGATAATTGAACAATCATCATTTCGTGAGACGATAGTTTTCCATCCATAGAAACAGTATATTATTTTCCCATTAGATAGAGGTGTGTGTATTTCTATTTCGAACCCTTCACAAAAAACATCCTATTATATTTAGGATACTTGTATTTTTATAAAACAATGGAATAAAAAGAGTTTATGGGGTTGGATAAGTAAAATAAAACTAAAAAACTTAAGAGAAGATGTTACATTTAAATCAGGTAACTCCATTGGTTTGAACCAAAAGGGTTTGTTGAAGTGACTTATGCCTAAGTTAAGGATTCTAAGAGGAGGATAGAGATTTCGAAAGCTTAATTAGGAAGATTTTGGAAGATCAAATGGGATTGAGAGGTGTTAGGAATGGGTTATAGTTGGGGGATTTTTATGAGGGGGAGGAGGGGATCTTTAGGAAAGTGTGGAAATGTAATTTTATTATATAATGATTTTTCGTTTATAATTGTCCAAAACTTATTAAAGTCAAATATAAAATGACTCATGGTTGAAATAAAATCATCTATTAATAATTGGATAGGTTTTGGATATTATTTTAATCTTTATAATCTTATTTAGTTAAATCATTTATTAATGAGGTAAACACTGCATCATTATTGTGTCATAATTAATTTTTTTATATGACGTCTAAAAATTATTAAAATATTACCATGATGTATTAAATATATTTATCTTTTTAAATAATATTTATAGTAGAAAATATAATTTATATAACCCTATGTAAAAATTTATTTACTAAAAGATGTTTGTTTAAGTCATTTTTTCTTTATATTAAGTTATTTAAAATAAAGTGACATTATCACTCCCATGTGTCTCCATAGGGTCCCAAAATTGACCCCAATATTCCCATTTTCAGATATTTATCATCCAATAGGATTAGAAAACATGTTAGGGTAATTTTTTATTATTATTGTAATATTTGTTTACCCTTATTTACCAGATTTACCCTTTAACCATGGTAAATAAAATATTTACTAATGTAAATATTCATAATGTCTGAAAATAAAAGATACCTATTTACACAATTTGGAACTAATTATTCCAAATATGGAATCCATTTTTCCAAATTCAAAACACATATGTGGATGAAATTAGTTTAAAATTAATTCCCCTAGTCAAAACAAAAGCCGTTTTTTAAAAATAAATAACTATCCAAAGATTGACACTTGTTTTTGTCTAATTTCAAAGTGAAATTAATATAAAAATCAACATTGGATCAAAAGATAAAAATATAATCTAATTAAATTTTAAAATAAATTAAAAAAATAATATGTCCATGTTTATAAATTAGTTTAAAAGGCAGATTTGAATTAAAATACTGTATTTTTTACTATTCATCGAATATTATATTTTATCAGAAAAATAAAAAAATTTACCCAAAGCTATTTTTGATGTCTATATTCTAAATAAGAATTCTATATTTTCAACTAGAACAAATAAAAGTGACCAAAACAGGATATAAAAATGGTTCTCCATTAAAAGGTAGAAAATATACCATTTAATGAATATTAGAGTATTTATGCTTAAAATTAGATTAATTCACATTTTAAGCCTCTAACATTTATTGGATAAATGTAAAAACATTTAACAAACATGTATAATCGTATTTTAGTTATTCCTATTCATTCCCGCCAATACAACGGCTAGGCATTAACTACTATTTAAAATGATAATATTATATTATTATTGTGAAACATATAATTTTAAAGAAACTCGTTGTTGTGTATCAGGTACGTAATCGAACATAGAAACCCATTGAAGGTTAAATTAATTTTTAATTCAAAAAATATAAAATAAAAAATAAAATGTATTTATTTCTTTATTTACATGGGATGTTGCATCCTTACCCCCTTTTGAAAATTTAGTCTTCACAATTTTATTCACTTATTATATTAATAGGTGTATTTATCCCTCATTTCATTTTTAGAGTCTCAAATTACCTCTTTAACCATATTGGTTTTCCACAAAACCATTACCTCGTGAATTAGATTATTCCATAACACTTTCCCTTTACAGTCATAAATCTGGATTGGTTGTTCTTTATAAGGGAGATTCTTTTCCAACTAAACTACCTATGGACATAAAACATTATATGGATCTGGAATATAATTTCTTAATATTGAAATATTAAATATATTGTGTACCTAGGACAAAAAATGAAGGTAAATCCACAATGTACGTAACTGATCTAACTTTATCCAGGATTTTATAATGTCCAATGAACCTCAAACAGAACTTTCCCTTCTTACCAAAATGCATCACACTTTTCCATGGAGAAACATTGAGAATGACATGATCACCTACCTCAAAAGAAAAATCTTTCCTTTGGTTATCCACATAACTTTTCTTCCTGCTCTGAGCGGTTCTCATATGCTTCTAAATCAAATAATCTTTTTATGCCATCTCTTCTACCAATTCTGGTCCTATCAGTTTCCTTTCACATACTTTATCTCAAAACTATGTTGTTCAACACCGCTTCCCATATAATTCCTCAAATGGAACCATCTGTATACTGGACTGAAAACTGTTATGATAAGAAAATTCACCCAAAGAAATATATTGGTCCCAACTTCCCTGGTAATCTAGTGAACAAGCACATAGCATATCTTTCTAGGTCTGAATTGTTCATTCTAACTGCTAATCTAATTGAAGATGAAAAGCTATACTAAAATCTAATTCAGTACCCAAAGTCTTATAATGGACTTTTCAAAAGATAAAAATAAACCTGGGAACATGATCAGATATAATGGAGAGGGTGACATGAGGCAACCTAGCCATCTCTTTAACAAACAACCAAGAATGTTGATTTTGAGAAAAAGTATCTCATGTAGGATGGAAATGAAAAGATTTAGTCAATCAATCAACAATAAACTAGATTGCATTATTATCTCGAGATGACTTTGGTAATCCCACAATGAAGTCCATGGATATATTTTCTGATTTACACTATGGATCTAGTAAAAACTAAAGCATTATTTTTGGAAACTTATGCTCTGCTTTAACCTACTGACAAGTCAAACACTTCACTGTAATGTCAGAAATACCTCTCTTCATTCTATCCCACCACTAATACTCTAAAATATCTCAATACATCTTAGTAATTCTAGGATGAACAGAAAACGGGGAACTGTGAGATTCACCTAACAACTCATTCTTCAACTGTGAATCACAAGTCATGCATAATCTCTTTCCAAATCTCAAAATACAATCATTATAAACATTAAAATCATAAAAACATACCCTTATTAACCAACTCTGCCTTTTTCTATAAATCATTGTCTCCTTTCTGTGCTTGCTTTATTCAATCTAATAGAGATTATTTCAATAAAACCTGAAAAAAAATAGATGAATTTCTTACCCAACAACTTCTACTCCAAATTTCATCAAATCAAAAAACCAAAGGATCTCGTTTCGAACATAGCATGTTCAACGATTCATTACTTTTTCAACTCAAAGCATCAGACACATTATATTCTTTTCCCGTATGGTAAAGGATCATGAAATCATAATCCTAAATTAATTCTGACCATCTCCTTTATCTCATGTTCAATTCATTGTTTGTGAATATATACTTCAATCTTTTGAGGTCAGTATATATTTCACATTTTACTCAATACAAATGATGACTCTAAATTTTTAAAGCAAAAATAACAAAAAAAATTCCAAATCATGTGTAGTGTAATTTAACTCGGGAGTTTTCAACTGATGTGAAGCATATGCAATTACCTGATCATTATGCGTAATGAAACATCCATGTCCATTCAACGAAGAATCACTTTAAATAAAAAACTTACCATTTCTGGAAGGTAGTTCCAATATTGGAGCATTCAACCATCTTCCATTAAATTCCTAAAAACAATCATCACATTCTTTTTTCCAAACAAACTTAACACCATTTTGAGTTAACTTCTTCATTGGACTATATAACCATGAAAAATTTTCAAGAAACCTCCAGACATACCCTGTCAAAACAAGAAAACTACGAATCTCAGTTATATTTTTCGGTCTTTCCCATTCTTCAAACACTTTTGTTTTAGTAGGATGAACACTTATGCCATTTTTTGAAACAATGTAACCAAGGAATGAAATTTTAGTTAACCAAAACCAACACTTGCTGAATTTCCCAAATATTTTCGTTTATTATAAGGATTTCAAGACAACCCTTAAATGACTTCATGCTCCTATTTTCTGTTATAATAAGACAAAATGTCATCAATGATCAAAAACATAAACATATCCATGAAATCACGGAAAATTAAATTTATAAGACCCACGAATACATCAGGTGCATTTTTTAAACCAAAAGGCATAACTAAAAATTCATAATGGCCATATATAGTATGAAACACAGTATTCAGAATGTCTTCTTCCTTTAATTTAAACTAATGGTACCCCAAACTCAAGTCAATCTTGGAAAAATACTGACCTCCCTAGAGCTGGTCAAACTAATCATCGATTTGAGGCAAATGATACTTTTTCTCAATAGTTATGTTATTCAATGCTCTATAATCAATGCAAAGTCTCAATGAACCATCATTATTTTAAAAAAAATAAGACATGAGCACCCCATGGTGATGTTCTAGGTTGAATGAATCCTTTATCTAATAACTTTGGAAATTTCTTCTTTAACTCTAATAGTTTGATTTGAACCTTACGGTAAGGGGGTTTTGAAATTGTCTTAGCATCAGAAACTAAGTCAATAGTAAATTCCACTTCCCAATCAGGTATAATACTAAGAAACTCATCAGAAAAAACATCAAGGTACTCATTTATCACTGAAACATCATTAATCAAAATATTTTCATTATTTGTAACAATATGTGCAAGGTGACATTCATTTTTACCTTTTACAAGATTCTCAGCTTCTTAATATGTTATCAAAATTAAGGGTTAATTCTTGTACACAAACTGAAAATATTTATGAAAAGAAACCTCTTTAGATTTGCAGTTAATCTTAGTATGATAAACCAAAATCCAATCCATAACCAAAATAACATTAAACTCTAATAAAGGTAAGCAATATGGTCTGCAGGTAGATTCATTCCGCACCCAAGGATAGGCATGTTATTATAATTTCTTTTTGTTTCAAAATTTATTCTAGGTTTTTTACCATTATTTTAGTATTCATATCGTGAGATGGAATTCCCAATTTACATTAAAACTTCTCAGAAATGAACAAATGTGTATACCATATATTAAACAACACATTGGAATAATATGAACAAACAAACAGTGTACCTAATACAACTTCATTTGATGGCCCAACATCTGCTGATGTAGATGCAATGGACTTCACCACCCATTTCTTCTTGCAGTTTAGTTGTTTTCCCATAATTTGGTTCTTCATTGGACACTCATTTGCATAATGACTCATTTCATTAAACTTAAAAAATTCTACTGATTGTATATCATATTTTTTATTAACATTAACTTGATCTTTTTTAGTGCAATTATGATCTTTATATATTATTTTACCATATCGATAACACTTACCAGAATTCAAAATACATTCTCTATCATGCTTGTTACCAAAATTTTCACAAATGATAAACTTAAGATTCTTATCATCAGTCTTTTTGAATAGTTCATTCCTTTTTTCTGCTACATAGACCTCATATTCTATTGTTTGTCAAAGAACACCCGAACATCGGTAAATGCCATTTCCACCATCTCTGCAGATCGAACATTTTGTCATAACTTTTGAATTCATGAGAAGGTAAAGACCTTCGATACATTGGCATTAATACCGAGTAAAAATGGTTGCTTTTACTATTAGGACCCCATATGAAATATGGAGCATACATTTCCCAGGGAGTGAATTTGGCTTCATAAGCACCCATTATGTCATCCTCCTGACTAAATTCTAGGAATTGTTTTTCTATCCTTAGACGAACCACCATAGGAAAATATTTTTCAAGAAACATACCTTGGAATTCATCCCAATCAAGATTATCAATATCCTCACTATCACATATATTTTTTACCATTTACCACCACTGATCAGCTTCACCTTAAAAATGGTAAACAACGAGAAAAACCTTTTGATGTTATGAACACCACATAACATCAAAAATATTCTTCAATGCTTTAATCCACCCTTCTACTAGTACATTGTCAGATGATATCTGAAAGATGGTGGATGTTTCCTGAAATGATCCACTACTAACATGTTCCTCTGTGGTTGATATGGATGATATCATTCATGGATACCACCACCATTTATATCCTAAGTCAACTGTGCCATCACTGTAACAAATTGTTCAATTACAATTATGACCATCTCAGGTTGTTGATTTGGAAGGTTTTCTTCCTCCTAATGTTGTCCCATCATAACTACCATGTTTCCTATGTCGAGAAACATTATAAACACAGAAATATCATATGTTAATAAACATGGTAATCTTTAAAGGCTATATCTTTACAATCTTACCATAAATTAACTTATGGAAATTAATTTAACAATATCCTAACTTCTAATGCTATATAAACTGACCTCTGATAAGAACTATAAGGACCTGGCCTTTAAACATTACATAATCTTGAATTAAATGAATAATTATCATTTAAGATCTTTTCAGGTTTAGAGTTTTATAGAATTAGGTCATAAATATTACATTACATCTCAAAATTTACAAATAAGACACTTCTACTCAGTTCCCATTTTTTTCACAAAAATAAAAACTTTTTAAAATAGAGTCATGTCTAGTTCCATGTATTAGAAAACAAGAAATTTTCATGATCCCATCCTTTACCCTATTCATCTTTTGGTCGTGTGAAAAAAATTTCAAAACTTGGGATAAACATGTAAATATGATTGAGGGTTGTAAGAAAAAGAAAGAAAACATCATTTCATCAGTACATACATAACATAATCTCTTTAACATATCTCAGGAAATCATAATATTTATGAATCACACATAGAAAACGTAAATCATAATAGAAACTTGTGGCATCCATATCATACTTACATTGTAGCTATCACAACTATGTAGGGAGTTACTTTTGGAATACCCGTCACAGTATATTCCCTAGATCTCTTAGGAGAAACATTAATGTTTACCTCTGTCATCTAACCCAATACATTGGAGAGCTATCTCGGGATCACCCGACCTATGTTTATCATAGAAACACCAATAAACGTAAACAATTCACAAGGACCATAATATAATAAAAACACATAACATAAGCATAAAAGAAAGATAACATTCCAAAATTTCAATCACAATATATCTTTTCAAGATATTGAACAGGATATTGAAATAATAAATCCAAAAACCATTTTTAATACAAAATACATAAAAGAGTATATGGTATTTATTTTCCTTTTAAAAACGTTATGGCTTATTATGGAATCTATATATCAAATAATACTTGTGGTGACAGAAAAGTTCATTGTTACCACTTACAATAATAATAATACGTATTTTTTTTGTTATTTTGTAAAACACATCATAGAAAAATATTCCCTTTGAATGAAATGAAAATTAAATGGGGTTTATACAGCATATAAAATAAATTCATGTAAATATTCATCAATCAAAGGAAATTTAGACGTAGTCACTTACCTCATGTCTGATTTGATAGGTTCATTCTTTAATCTCATAAATAATAAACCAAAGATAACATATACATGATTAAGATCCTATTTATAGTTTATTATTCCTTTTATATCAATTATTACCTTGTTATAAACATTATGTAATCATTTATGTTAGTAACTGTCGTTTTGTCGATATTTGGTACCTGAGTAAAAAATGGACTTCTTATAACTTCAATTTGTTGATGTGGTCAAATATAAATTATCTCCAAAATGATATTATTGATATATATAACATAAATATCTAGTATATGTACGTATTTTTAATAGTACCTAACATTTGGATATAAAAAATGAAATGCACCGTTCATGGAGATGGTAAGTCGTACGTACGCATGAATGCTAGATTCATTTCTATTTCTCATTTAATTGGAATTAAAACATAATTATACATAGGTATATTATAATTACAGTATGATATCATATAAAACATCATTAAATCCATCATTTATACATCCCACATATGTAATTAATGAGTCATATCTGTTTTAGGGGGTGGTTGTCCGCACTTCGTCAAATGAAATTATCGCATTTACCCATAATGGAAACCATAAAGATATGCTATAAATGGAAAATACAAAGGCATAAAGAAAACATAAACATAAACCTAATATATATCATATATATATATATAGTTCCGTCATAATGGCCACCATGATTGGTGGCTGGAGATAATTGAACAATCATATTTTCGTGAGGTGTTAGTTTGTCATCCACAGAAATAGTATGTATCATGTAGTTTTTCCCTCAAAGGAATTGCTGAATATCGCATGGAGTTTTGGACCTGTTTCATTGAAGCCTGGGTACATAATGCTGCAGCAATGGGATCCGTTTTCGAATCCCCTTGCCACTAGGAATTCTTCCACTCAAACATGGGTCTGCATTAGGGGTTTGAACTGTTTTTTTTGGCACCCTTCAGTTTTATGGGAAGTTGCTTCAGCCATTGGGTGTCCGATTAAGGTGGATAAGGAGACTGAACACCCTAGATTTGGTCATTTTGCTAGGGTCTTAGTAGAAATTGATATGGCACAGGTCTTGATTGACACTGTCTTCCTTGTTTCTGGTGAGTTTAAGCTAGAGCTTTCTATTCAATATGAGTGGCTGCCTACTTTCTGTAAATATTGTCTTTGCATTGGTCATACTTCTGTGCAATTTCGTCGAAAGTTGAATTGTACACTTTGTAAGTCTGTGGGGCATACTTTTGATCAGTGCAAAATGAATTCGGTTGTGCAGGCTGGTTCCAAGTTGGTTTCCAGAGTTCAAGAGCCTCCCAAGGTAGGTCCTTCCTCCTTTGTTGAGGCTGTCCAGCTTGGCTTGGGTAAGCAGTCTGCTTTCCAGCCGGCTGCTGCTGCTGCTCGATCAGTGGATAAGGATTTGGACTCGTCTATCATTGGAATTTCTAGGGGTGATGTTTGCAGGTCATGGGCTGACATTGCGGAAGAGGAGGAAGGGTGTCATCTCGTGCTTACGGATGCTGCCACAATGGCTACTGAGGTTCAACATGGGGCTACGGTTGATGCCCAGCAGGGTGAATATTTGCTTGTTGATGAAGAGGAAGGGGCCCAATCAGAGCATGAGGCAGCTGTTCAGGACGATGTGAATGCTGAGCTTGATCGTGCTGCAGTGGCCTCGGCTCATATGAAGGGTAAGATGAAGGTCTTTGATGAAGAAGGGTTTCAACTGGTGACATCGAAGAAGCTGAGGGCAGGTTCAGCCCAGGCAGATGCTGATATTGGGAAAGCGGTTGTGTTGGAGAGCTCCCCTCTGCCGGTTGCTGCTACGGAGGCTGCCCCAAAGGATACTCTGGTGACGTTGAAGAAGCTGAGGGCAGGTTCAGCCCAGGTAACTACTGTGGGAGCCCAGTTGGAAGGTGCGGTGATGGTGGATAGTGATAGTGTAGGCGAGGATGTTGCCCAGCAGGCAGATGCTGATATCGGGAAAATGGTTGTGTTGGAGGGCTCACCTATGCCGGTTGCTGCTATGGAGGCTTCTCCTAAGGATTCTCTGAGTGCTGAGCAAAAAACTCCAGCGACAAGAGTTAGTTTCTTTTCTATGCTGGAGTCCATTAATACTCCGGAGTTTGATATGCTTAATTTGGAAGGGCTAAAGAATGCAGGATGCAGCAATCATCGAGTTATCACCTTGCGACCCACTGTTGATAAGGGGATGGAGTCCCCTGTGGTAGTCTCCAACTCTGCTTTCCCCTTTTCTGGGACGCAGGTGATCCAGGATACAAAGGAGGCTCGGCCAGTTGATGAGATGTAGGTGATCCAGGATTCACAGGAGGCTCGCCCAGTTGATCTCCCTGCTGCTGTAGCTCGCCAGGAAGGCAATTGTGAGGGGTCTTCTTCTGGGAGAATGCAGGTGGCTGTGGACGGCACACTGGATGAGTAGACCTCTCCAGGGCATGTGTCCCAGCCTACTCAACAAGACTGGCTGGTGTCTCAGACTATTCCAGAGGATCAGCAGCAGATTGCGGCTGCAGATCATGTGGAGTATCCGGTGGAGCCAGGAGCTGGAATTTCACGGGGGTGTGGGCGCCCTCCAGCCAATCGAGGGGCTAGGGGTCGGGGACGTCCTCGAAAAAGGTGATTTCTGTTTGTGGTTCCTTGCTTTTGATGTGGTTTGCTGCATTTTAGCATTTCCCCTGTATCCTGCTCCTTGCAACTTTTATCTTTTTAATAAATTTGGGGTCACGGGTCTTTGTGCCCATGATCGAGCCTTTTCGGTATTTGTAATAAAATAAAGGAATAAAAAGTGTTTATGGGGATGGATAAGTAAAATAAAACAAACGAACATAGGAGAAGATGTTACCTTTAAATCAGGTAACTCCCTTTGGTTTGAACCAAAATGGATTGTTGAAGTGTATTATTCCTATGTTAAGGATTCTAGGAAGAGAAGAGGGATCTAGGGAGATTAATTTGTTATAGGTTGGATGAGATAAGAGGCTTGATAATTGTGAGGAATGGGTTAGAGGTGATGGCTTTTTATAATGGGGAGGAGGGGCTCTTTAGGAAAGCGTGAAAATATTATATTATTATACAGTTATTTTCTGTAACTAAAAGTAAAAAACATATTAAATTCAAAGACAAGATGACTCACGGTCGAAATAAAATCATACAATAATAATTGGACATGTTTTGGATATTATTTTAATCTTTTTAATCTTATTTATTTAAATAATTTATTAATGAGGTAGACAATGCATCATTATTGTGTCATAATAAATTTTAATTATTTGATGTCTAAAAATTATAAAACAAATAACATGATGTAGGATATATTTTTATATTTATAAATAATAATTGTAGTCCAAATTATACCTTATATAACCCGATGTAAAAATTTATTTACAAATAGATATTTGTTTATGTCATTTTTGTCTTTACTTTACGTTAATTAAAAGAAAGTGTAATTATCAATCCCATGTGGCTCCATGGGGTCCCCAAATAGACCCAAAGATGCCCATGGTAGGATTAGTATCAACAAATTGGATTAAGACACATGTTAGGGTAATTTAATATTTTTATTGTAATATTTGTTTACCATTATTTTCCATATTTAACCTTTAAGCATTGTAAATAAAATATTTACGGAAGTAAATATTCATAATTTTTAAAAATAAAAGTTACTTATTAACACAATATGGACCTACTGATTCCAAATATGGAATAAATTTTTCCATATTCAAAACACATAATTGTAAAAAATTAATTTAAAATTAATTCCTGCCATCAAAACAAAAGGCGTGTTTTTAAGAAATAATAACTATCAAAAGATTGACACTTGTTTCTGTCCAATTTCAAAGTAAAATTAATTACAATAACCAAGATTGGATTAAATGGTAAAATATAATCTCATTACAAATTAAAATGAATTGAAAAGATAACATATACATATAAATAATTTATATTAAAAGGCAGTCTTGAATAAAAATATAGTATTTTTTTACTATTCATAAAAAATTGAATTTTATCAGAAAAATACCAAAATTTTACCCAAAGTGAATTTTGATGTCACGATTCTAAAGAAGAATTTTATTTTGACAAATAGAACATATAAATGTTACCAAATCTATATTTAATGAGGGGTTGACATTAAAAGGAGGTAAATCGGCCTTTTAATGATTTTTATAGTATTTGTGCTTAAAATTAGATTAATTCACATTTCAAGCCTCTAAATTGTATTGGATAAATGTAAAAAAATTTAAAAAATATGAATAATCATATTTTAGTTTGTTCTATTTATTCCCACTAATATAATGACTTGTTGTTACCTACCATTTAAAATAATAATATAATATTATTATCGTGCAATGTAAGATTTCAAAGAAACCCCGTATTGCGTATTGGGTACGCCATCAAACATAGAAACTTCTTTAAGGTAAAATTAAAATTAATTTGACAAATTATTAATTAAAATGAATATGTATTTATTTCATTTTTTACCTGGGATTTTATAGAGACCTTCCTCCCTCAAGATGAAGGAGATATAATGACCCCCCTTAGTACCACCTCCAGTAGGCCCTAGGGTGGTGACCAACACCTATGGTATAAAAATATCACAAAAATGGGAGGAATTACCCTTTTTATAGTTTCTGAGATCAGAAGAAAAGACGTATCAACATCAAAATACTCCAAAACACACACACACACAGACACAGACACAGACACACACACACACATATGTATATATATGTATATAAAGAAACCAAAATCTATCACATGTTCATGTTTAAAGTAAACCGACTTGATATAAAATGAAAACACCAAAATATGTACTAGATAAGAATACAAAATAAGAAGCAACACAACAACCATACCTAGTTTCCAAGCCAATAAGGTACACCACGTTCCCCATAATCTCCTTGGAAACATGAAAACAATTTTATATACGTACGGTGAGAAAATAAGTATTCTCAGTAGGGAAAACCAAGGTCACCGTGAACAAGAGGGAGAAGTAGACTAATTCCCCTGTGTAAAAATAATATAACTAAAAAGCACCAAACTAGGTATACTATCTAAAAAAACTACCTAATGGAATGATCATTAGATAACACAATTCAAGTAATGTAAAATAGTAAAAACATAAATAATTAGTTACGCCACACCACTTAATATGTTTTAACATATCATATCTAATGGAAAACATCTTGACGCTACCATAATCATCTACAAGCCCCACATCCCACACACACATGGGCCACATACCACATCATATCATGCCTGGATGAACCAAGGAAAAAAACCGCAACCTCATCCTGATGACACCTAGTAACCACCACACAACTATGCCTGAAGACACCTAGGAAGAACACCTCGCCCATAGACAACTGGGCCTCACAACCACACCAAAACCTTCATGAATAGTCCAAGGATACCAAATCCTAGAAGAGGGAGTAGAGAAAAGCCAATAAACATTCATCCATCCCCCACTGGGATGTTGGAAAAGGACACACATCTCCACAACAATGGGGGAGTTCAGGACGTAGTGATCAACATGGGTGGGGTTCGCATAGAAATAATATGGAACTCATTTTGTATATATCAGTAATAAACACTCAACCCCATGTATGGGTTTTCAAAACAACAACCATCCAATAACACAATTTTCACTACTACGTTGCCTACATGCACGTACCACCACCAATTAAGGTCACATCTATTATTCAATAAATGAATGTTGCTTCACTGTAAGTCACAAATCAAAACAGACCCCGAGCTAATTTATTTTACCAGTTGTCACTCTGCATTATCAACTTCTTTATTTATTCCATTCCTATCCAAGAAGCTACCAAACCCTGAAAATTATTAATGGATAAGAAACCATACCATCAACTACCAAATAAAAAGAATGAAATAAATGTCAAGGTAAATGAATCCATTCTAACACCCAATTATAGAAAGAAAAAAAATCTACCAAATTATAGGCCCACAAAATAATCCCTTTTCCTGAACACCCATTTAACTAGATACACCATAATTATTCAAATTCAGGTTTCCATTTCCTTCTTATTAACATGAAATACCCCACACACACGTCAATAACACAACATTAGATAGCCCCAATACCCCACAACACAACACCCAACCCACCCATAAAAATGATCATGACACAACCTAGTTCTGCTGCCCCATTTCCCAACCACATCCCAAACGTAGTCCCACTACGTAATAATATCATCCATTCCAAAATCAATAAATATCTCATACCGAGAGACCATTACACCCCGTGTACCACCCCAGAGTCACAACCGCACTCCCAACCACAACACCAGATGAACAAAAAAGACACAAGGGAGAACAGAACGATACACCGCACAGATACACACTAACAAGGAAATGTTTATTCATATTTACCAGTACTCATTCATTAATTCTACTTGATAAAATATGGTTGATAACAGAATAAGTTTTATCCTAGGGAATATACATAATTAACTGAATATACATTATTATTCATTTTCCAATTCTTATATCCATGATGCACAAATCATATAAGTGTGCAAAAAGAGACCCCAACAATCATGATTTTCTAAAGAGAACAACCCATAAAATTGAAAACACGGATCATGGATAAAATATAGACCAAAGATAAAATCATCATCGTGATCCAAAACCCTTATTTGTTACTAATTATTATATTTTATAAATCTAGGTCGAACCTTATTTAGATTGGTACATAATCATTCCCACCCCACATGAAACACAATGAAAAGAGAAAAGAAGGAAATTCTTACTTGGAGAAATAGAAGACCAACGATTCTTACTTGTTCCAAAAAAGGGGTCGCATGAGTAGAAGTAAGGACTCCACGGAAAACCAATATAGGTTTATACAACACATTTACAAAACTCCTTGAGGATGAAATTTTATCAATGCACTAAGAGAAGGAGTAATGGTTCAATAAAATAGAGGATTTATCCTCAGAAATCCCAGATCCTAAATCTATGTGGAAACTATTTTAAAGTCCATTAAAGTCAGATAATGATCAAGACTACGTGGTTTGAGAGTCATATTAAGATTCTGGTTTCTATAATATAAATACTATTTTAAGTGATCCAAAAATTTCTAAATACAATATTTAACTCATTCATCCTCAAAGGAAATTTCAAAGATGTGAAACAAGAAAAATTGGGAAAATTGGAAATAGCTCACTGATAGGTGAGTCACTGAAGTGAGTCACTAACACCTGACTCACTAACGGATGAGCTGTCTATGTTAATCCACTGACACTGAGACACTGACACTGAGCAACTGATGCCAATCCACAAATATTGAGCCACTGACATGACTCACTGATAGTGAGTCCCTAACATGACACATCGATGCAAGACTCACTAATGATCGGCCTACCAACACGTCAACCTACCAATTCCTGACCTACCAATGCATCGAAATATCAACACCTTGACACCTCAAAATATTGATACCCAGATTCACCAATATTGAGCTGCTGGTGCAAACCTACTGATGTTGAGCTACTGATGCGACTCACCACTGGCTGACTTACCAATAAAAAGACTAGAAATTTGAAAAACTCTTGAAATATACCATTTTTGCCACCTAGAACACGACAAACGCTAGATTTTGAAATTTTAATAGACCCCAGAGGTTTAGGCCATTACATCAGATACCTATAAAACTATTCATTCCCTCAAGAAATCAAAACCAAATTTAGAAGAAAGAGGGGTCCGAATAACCGTATAGTAAGGTACCTCTCAATGATAAGCCACCCTTTCTTGTTCAAAAGTTGGAGTGAATCATCAATATAAAATAGCACCACTTTCCACATCTTTGAACCCAAACATCTACAAGATACCCACATAATCATTAACTATCTAGACACATGAATTAATGAATTTATTCCTCCATGTGAATATAATATCTTCTCCGAGAGAAAATAACTCACATTCATGAGTTTAATCGCACATAAATTAAGGATTATCGATTACTAATCAGATCTCCCCCTTTAACATATTAGGCCTTTATCTTATTTTAGATAATACAAAAACAACACATCTCAAATAAAACAATGTCCATGAAGAACTACATCACAAAGAATAACATACAAGAAAAACTAAAAATAACTCTGGTTACGGGGAACACATATGTGTCTCCAACTCTGAAGTACTCTTCTCTAGGACACCATTCCTCCACAACAAATGAACTAATGGAAGGGTCCATACACATGAAACCTTCTCCCGATGATCCTGGAGATCTACTAGATATTCTGCAAACATTGTTTCGTCCCTGATATACAACTATCCCTAATGAATGACATGGGGGTCATCATGAAGATATCGATGAAGCTGGGAGAGATGAAAGACATCATGTATCCTTCTCAACTATGGTGGTAACACCAACTGGTATGCCACCTCACCAACTAATCCCAACACCTCAAACGATCTTATGAACCTATTAGAAGGATTACTATCTTTGCTGAACCTCCACTACCCACATAGAGGGGAATCTATCCAGAACACGTGGTCACCAAAATTGAACTCCAAGAGTCATCTTTTATAATCAGCGTACGACTAATTCTAGTCATGTTATGCCTTTACCCTCTCACGGATCACCTTCTCCTTCTCTATTGTACTATGAAACATGTATGAACCATGAACGACTACCTCCCCAACATTCATCTAGCTCAAAGGAGAATGACACATCCTTCCATATAGGGCTTCGAACGGAGCCATGCTAATGGAATAGTTATAGCGATTATTCTAAGAAAACACTTCCAATGTAAAACATCATACCGTAAACCCACCAATGTTTAAGATGCATCTTGCAGCATGTCCTCTTACATCTAAGAAAACCATACAACCATCAAACTAGTGACCATTCAGAGTATTTAAAGGCCTCTCCTTTACTACCAATCAAGGAAACTCTCCTTGTAAATGATCTTGGGAGTTTGTATATCTAGGAGATAGTATGTCATTATGGGGTATCCCACACTATAATTGTAGATAGGGATTCTAGGTTTACATCTTTTTTAAAGGGTATATAGAGGGTGATGGGTACAAAGGTGATTTTGAACACAATATACCACCCTTAGACTAATGGATTATAAGAGCATATGATACAAGTTCTTATGGACATGATGCATTAATGCATCATTTATTTTAGGGGATATTGGGAGAGGAATATACCCCCAACTGTGTTTTCCTCCAACAATAGATATGAGGAGACTGTATATATGAGACCATATGATACATTTTATGATAGTTCATGTCAATATCAAGTGATTTAGAGAGGAAAATAAGGTAATATTACAGGGACATCTTTTAATTCCTGAGAATTCTGAGCTGGTCTAGTTAATCATAAAGTAGGTGGATACTTCATAGTCTCAAGTGGAATTTTACAGCGATCAAAATAGATGACCTCTACAATTTTTGGTCATGGGTCATGTATTTTTACGCATTTAAATCAGGCAAGTACACAAATGGATCAAGAGACCTGGAAATATTTAACTGTGATATGTTAAGTCATTTGAGGTTTTTTAAGGGATTCATTTTGTTGGCCTATCAGTTGCAGTAACATAATATGTTCTATTCCATAAAAAAATTCTTCCTTGTATCTCATCTACACCATTTTCATTCAATATCTTCTCATTATTTTCATTTTGAGGGGGTTCAGTTACAAGTATATTTTTCCTTCGAGGATGAATCAATTTGAATCATTGATAGGAGTAAAAAGGTTCTCTGAGGCTAGTAAGTTTCTCCAATGTGGATGTTGTTGCATCATAAGCATTTATATGAAATAATTGTGTGTGGGATAGTGGTGTATATGATTAGTTGTTATAATTATTCTCATATCAATAATTACCACCCTTAGGAGGGAAATTTGGGGAAGAATTATTTCAAAGGAGGAATATTATTAGAACCCATGTTTTTATACAAGGTAAGGGACATTTTCACGGTTTAAATTCTTGTCTTTCGACAAATGTGAAAACCATTTTATTTCATCGGTGTATCATATGTTTCTGGGTATTATTCAGAGCACGTAACTAAGATTTTTGGGAAATCAAGTTAGGAAAAATTGTTACTAGAAACCATGTATGAAAGGTTGAAAAATTAATATTACCATGTTATGCTGGATAGTGGGGTAACACAGGTCACATGGTTTTTAAAAACCATAAAAATGATGGTAGATTCTCATTAAACTGGATTTGTAGATGATGAAATTTGAACGAGACATAGTCTGGGAATGGTTTCAAAAACCATATGAGTAACACCTCTTTATATTAGTGGTTTCACGGTTGGTGAACATTTTTTCAACCATTCAGGAAAATCATTTTGCACATTATTTAGGATAAAATTAATAAAATTATCTCTTTTAGTCTAATAACTCAAACAAATTCCGCTTTTCACTTTTGGGGTACACAACATATTTGAGGAGAACCCTTTTGATCCATGTCTTAGTATTTAACCCTATTTCCTTCTTAGATCTCAATATCAATCACTAGAATACTCATTTTATCTATTTAAATGAGTACTCAATTCCAATTTTTTCCATTATTCATTCTTCATGGTATCAATGAAGTTATTTATGTGAAATCTATTATGACCTAATTTCATGTTATCCATTTTTTCTCCAATTTTCATCTGATTTGGGCCAATTAAAAAGATTATTCTAGATAATAACTCTACTAACTACCTATGGTAGGTGGTATATACTTTTCATAAAATTATTTTGTGCTCTATTAAACATGAATCCACTATACCACCCCCTGAACATTCTAACACCACCGACAAAATAAATTGAAAAACTGAATCAAATAAAATTTAACCTTTTAGGGATTCCCTTTTGTTCCCTTGGAACATGCTCGAGGTTGTTTCCCAAACCATGGTCAACCATGGGGGTGTGACTATCATATTTTATTTTTTAAAACTACACATGTGGTGAATCAGTTTTCATTCATAGTTATAGGAATATTGTGATTTACTAAATTAAATATAATTGGTGGATAGGAGAAGGATTACCTAATTTTTAAGGTATTGACATGTTATTCAGTACTTGAATTTAGTAAATAAATTATATAATACTTTTATATGAGTGGGTAAAATCATTTATTTTTTAATGTGAATTGTTTTTAGAGTTGTTATACTTATGGAACTTGAATGTTAACCGATGAATGGTTACATAGGAGTTGATATGTGTGTTATTCCATGGGTCAAGGAAATGGTAGAGAATTACTTATACCTATATTCTCTTTAGTTTCTAATTCTATGGGATGTCTTGGACTTGATACCCCTTGGATACTATTTTTTTTGTATTCTTAGTAGACATGGTAAAAAAATGATCTTTAGTCCCCACTTAAAGACTAACCGAGTTTTCATCGACACTCCTGAGACACAATGGGGATGCCTTGGTACACTCTATCATGGATTCAACCTCGAGGGGCCAAAAATTATTTATTATATTGAACAACCATGGTAAATGAGATATGGTTGGTTAAAAATATTTTTCATTATTACTATGAAACCCTTAGTAATATGGAAAGGTCATGGTTGACCTGATATATATTGATGTATGGTGGGGGTTGTGTCTGTTTTTTTATTTTTTGTAGCTGCCTTGTTATATGAACTTGACCCATGTTTGCTGGGAGCCTTTTTGGGCTATACAATATCAGTTTTTTTTATAGTACACATTCCATGGGAACATTTCATATATTTTCTTCATGCCTATAATATATATTTCACTCTTCAAAGACTATATTTCACAGTTTATTATTTTTTATATCCCATTTATGATGCCTTCATGGGATTGTATCTCAGACCTTATTCAGACTACCATTGAGTACCTATATAGACATTAGGGATTTAGGTAGGGACTATAGTAAGTGACACAATTTGTTTCATGATTGTGCGTGTCATGATTAGAAGAAGGGGATAACAGGACCATGCTGAGGATTATAACGATATCATGAGATAATGGTTTTTGGTATTTTGGTATATTGATATGTTTATTTTATTGTACTATTGTACACATTTTTTTTTCTTCATGGTAGAGACATGAAAAGTATCATCATCATATGTATGTGAGATTAATTATGGCATAGTTTAAATATTAATTTTTGGTTATTAAATGTTTTTTGAATATTATACTATTTCTTATATTTGATTTGTATGTTTTCTATTATTGTGTTAAACTATTATAAGAGGGAATAGTATCCCACATAGACACACCCTTGGCCCTCACTTATAGTATCCATCATATGATTTTTAAACGAATGTTGAGGCTATGTATCTAAACAGGCATGGAGAACTATTGAGTGGCATCCATGTTCAAGTTGTTACAAATTAAATCTTCAATATTTCTTCCTCCTTTACCTTTGGCTGATGGTACTCTAACCTTATATTAACTATTGAAAAATATTTATCTCACTACAAATGATCAAAAAATTCACCTATATGAGGAAAAATATAATTATAATCATTATAGTGATGTTATTCTATGTAATAAAATCAATATAAATCCTTGTCAAACCAAATTTATTTATAATAAAAAATGAGAATCCTATGGAGAAGTTCTAGTTTGAATGAGTCCCTTCTCAAGAAACACTTATAATTAATTTTTTATATCAAAATGTTATTCATGATAAATTTTGATCTTGAGTTTTGGATATTATATTATCATCAAGAACTAATTAAATAGTAAATTTATTGTCAATGTTAGGTTTATTACGAGAAAATTCATCAAGAAATATATCAAGATATTCATTTACAACATGAACATCCCTAATTTGAAAAGTTTCCGTCATCTCAAAAATAGGTTTAAGATAAATTAAATTTTATTTGTTAATTAATTAAATATATTCTTGATATGTTATTATAGTTATAAAATCATTCTTGTATAAAAACTAAAACTAATTTTGAGAAACAAAATTTTTTACCCTATAATCTATAGTAGCATGATATACATTAATCCAATAAATTTCAATTATATCATAAATGATTTATAGGTAATTACTTTGTGAAATTTATAACAATATTATTCTAATAACTAATCATTCCTTAATACTTCCTAATTTTGTTTTTAAGGTAATTTATAAATTCAATTATTGATGTGAAAAAACTAATTTAGGATAACTTTTCCCAAAAATTATAAAATGTATATTCCATGAATCGAATCAGAAATTCTATTAATCTGAATAAAAAAGTAATATACCTGACACCACATCACTGGATGGTCCAATATGTACCCATGTAGTAAAAAAATTATCCACACATTTCATATTTTTATATTACCAACAACCATCCATTATTTTAATATTAGGATTAGTACAAACATTGTGATGAATTTTATTAAAATTAATTCATCTTACCCCTGATTTTTCATCATTTTTCATTTCATTTGTACAATAATTTTATTTATAGTATTGATCTAAAAGTATAATTTTACCACATTTGAAACACATCTAGGAATTTATATGTAATTTCCCCGGTTGATTATAGTATAATTATCACATGATAGAAACTTTATTTTGTTACCTTTTTATTTCCTCAATTGATGTTTCCCATTTTCCATTCAAGAGGAACTAATTTATTATTATTTTCAGTGGACATAAAATCCTCAAAAAACTATATTTATAACTTAAAATCACATCAAAAAAGTTTCTCATTGGGTTTTATTTAAAAATAATCCAATGAACCTTTATATCATTGATTTAATACCAAGTAAAACTGATTAATTTTACTAACATGATTCTTAATTCAGTTATGTGTGTACCATGTAAATTTGATTAAGCAAGATTCATATAAAACCACACAATAATCCCCCTTCTACGAATATTATATGAATTTTTTTCCATCATAATTCAAACAATATTAATAAAATAGGTCTCAAGAAAATTATTATTAAATTCATCTAATTATATGGAATCAATCACTTTAATTACTCTTATATTCATAATAACTAACCACCACTGATTAGTTACACCTTCAATATAGTAAATATAAACAACTTCCTTTTAATTTTATAAATAACCCATGACATTGAAAATATATTTATATAATTTTCCAATATTTTATAAAATATACCCCTAATATTTCTGAAAATTTACCCAACATTCAATTTTAATGAATTAAAAGATTCTAATAATCTATGACCAAGGGTTTTTTACATTTTAAACTACAGTAAATATAATTAAATTCCCCTTTGGGATTAATAGAAATTAATTCAGATTGTGAGTCTATGAAATATATATTGGATGAATCATACATATGAAATATAGGTTTGAAAAAATAATTAGGATGTGTTTGTTCCTAATAGATAAATTAATTTGGATACAAATTTTCTTATAAAATATATTATGAGTTCTACTTTATACCATAACTGAATATATCATTAATTTTTTAAGTGTTTGGGATCATTATTTTCAATGATTATTTTGAGTTTTGTGGTGTATGTAAAACACACTAATTTCAAGGAACTATATCCAAGAAAAATAAGTTACCATTACATGTACTTTTCATTGTGATGTATTTGATGTTTGAGGTTTTAATTTCAAGTGTTTATATATTAATTATTTTACATATATTTAAATATTAATTTTTTTTGGATTATATGTCAATGTGGGAAAAACCAATCCAAAATAAAATAGATAAGGGTAAAGAAAATTTCAATATTGTGAGAAGAAATATTTATAGTATATTTTCACTTACTATGATCATTATAATTATCTTTGTAACACATATCTATAAAAAAATATTTGAGTTAGTGATGAGAAAAAATAATGTTATCTATAAGTTTTGTAGACCTTATTATCCTCAAAACAATAGAATGGATAATGTTTCAATCAAAAAAATTAAATATATTTTAAATAAAATATATAAACCTAAATATAAAAGATTACATATTACAATGAGACAGTTCTTTAGGTGAATTTATGAAGTCATTTCAAACACTAATATGGAATTTACATTATAAGATAATTTATGGGTTATTATATCTTTGTCCATCTGAGATAGAACCAAGGGTATGGTATGTTGTCATGAATATAAATTTTCATATATTTGAATAAGGGAAATAGCATAAATTATATATATAAGAGTTATATTAAATAATAAATGATCCATATGATAATTTATGGTTTTAAAATAACTAATAAAAACCTATTCAAGATGACTTGGAGAAAAATAATTATTTCATGTATTGTGAAAGGGTGTTGTTATATGACTCAATATTAAATATTTTTATTTGTAATTTTTAATTTAAATAGTTTGGGAGCATTATTATTTCTTATGTTTTATCCTTAAGTGTTCTACATGTGATCAATACCGGGAATTACTCCTCATTCATGGTGACTAGTAATTTGTTTTATCATTTTAGAAAATGTTTTCAGAGCCTAAATAGTATATAGTTCTCCAATCAGAAGATAACTAAAACTGAAATTCTATAGGCTGTATCGTTGTATGTAATTTATTTTGTACTATATTATACTATTTATTACTAAACATTATATATGATATTATTATTTATTTATGAGTGTAAAAGTAAATATTATGAGAAGTAGAAATCCATTAATAGAAAATTATTTTTGATTTCTATTTTACATATTTTTCTTTTCATATTATTCATTTATTCACACAATGTTTAGATTCATTTAGATGATTTATATATCATTTTAAAATGAGTTTCAAATGTTTTGGTGATAAACCACTAATATTTAAATCTAATCTTTTAATTACATAAGATATAATTTATTTTATTAATATTGAATTAGGATATATAAAATATTATTTTACTATGAAACACATGTTCTTGAACACTATCCATTATAAATTACATATATATGATAACAATATAAACATTTCAAAAATATTATCCTCTTATAACATTAAACATTATTGATTATGGACGTATTAAAATATATTTTAAACATAATTATGTATTTCTTAATAACTATGATATTAGAAAGTACTGAAATAATTATGTCTTCAATCATTAAAATTATCCATTTTACATTACTCTGTTTGGAAACCTCTTCATTTATCTTTCTATTAATATGAAAATACCATGAATGGCCTTAATAAGACCCAAATTTCAATTAAAATTCAATTATCAATTTAATTTTTCATATAATAAATATAAATTGTAAAATATTTTTAGTTAGGTGGATACATTTTTCATGGTTTATGAGGGAAAATATTGTGATAATAAAAAAATTGGTATTCCTATAATAAAAACATAAACTGAAGAAAAATATTAATTTATTGAACAAAAATGAATGTCTAAAAATGTTAAATATTATTGTTTATATATATTTGGGAAAGGATATATGAAAAAATTTCAAATTCAATGATGGTTTGAAAATGTGTGAAATGAGATGGAAACTACAAATCAAGCATTTTTATAATGTGGAAAGCCTCCATTTTAAATTTTATTGGTTGAAAGTGAACAACCAAACCAAAGGTCAAGGATTTAAATTATTCAAAATTATTTTGATTGAAATTTTCTTTTAAAATTAGAAATTCAATGAGTTATAAAACTATTAATATAGAATGTTTCTTTCTTTTTAGTATTATGATTTTTTTTTCTAAAACTATATTAGAGTGTGACTAAAACAAT
This sequence comes from Viscum album, assembly GCA_963277665.1. Lineage (NCBI taxonomy): Eukaryota > Viridiplantae > Streptophyta > Magnoliopsida > Santalales > Viscaceae > Viscum > Viscum album. The sequence goes on along the minus strand of OY728129.1, from coordinate 604,188,891 downwards.
TTCATGGAATGTGTAGGAAGCAATCATATGATTAGTGGGAAATTAAAATCATTTTCATGAATAAAAAGAGAAAAATAACTGTATCCTAATTGAAATATGATGTGTTTTAGATTATAGATATGATAATTTTCATTGTAAATTATTAAAATATATTTCAACATTGATTTCAGATTACCAATAGAATATCAAAATGACAGTGTGTGGGAATTTATTGACTATGAAAATTACATGTTTTTATTTGATATTTAATTTAAATATTACCTTTATATTTCTTAATAAAATAAAAATATATGTTTTATGATGTTCATATATTTTATATTGAGTTGTTTTATTTTATTTTTAAATATTTAATTTTTTTAAAAATAAAATGTATAATGTTTAAACTCCCCTGTTTATTTTTTATTCCACAATTTGTGATAAATAGTGGCTTTATAATAATTAAATATTTGTGACAATACAAAGCCATGCATATGAGATCATTTATCCAAAAATATTTGAGTCATGACCTACTCCCCCTAGGAAATCGTTATGGGATAATCATGATAAATACTGTGGCCCCTAAGACGTGTAACCAATCTGCCGCATGTTTGTGACCAGAACCCATTTTAGAAATGGTGACGACAAGATCCAATAACATCATAGATTACATAAATATGAAATAAATACCATAAATAAATAAAATAATATAAAATAAAACCAATTTCACATAATAAATCACAATGCAAGGAAAATAAATTCAAATAAAATTTTCCATGGTACAATTCAAAAAATGAACTCCTAGGTTAAAAAATTAACTACCAATCCTTGATTTGAGATAGTAATGTCTACAGAAATAAAAAACATTCCCTAAAAACCTAAAAACGCATTTTTATATATTTTTGGATCATAAATGAATAGTCCATTGGATCCTCCTCAAAATCTCTCTCTGAATATATAGAAGAATAATAATTATGATTCAATGAATATACAATAGAACCAACAAGAACATACTAGGAATATTATCACCCAACCTAACTAATAATATATCACCAAATAGCTCATTAAATTATAAAACCATAATGTACAACAATAGATATAAAGGTATCCCATAACCACTTCCCCAATAGGTTTTAATTTTCACACCCATGGAACAAATTTCTTGTGCTCGCGATCACATGTGTGACTATACCCTATCACATTATATCTCATATCATATTCATATGATACATAATATAGCCATATCATCATGACCCTTACATACCCATCTCATATTCCACCATTTAATCCCCTTACATTATATCCTCACCACATATCTATCTATGATTATTACTGTGAACATGATGGATTTCAACCTATTACCATCCTACTAGCATTAATCACCCCCAACAAGTATCATCACCACATCCAAATTGCTAGTATAATATTATTCATCATAACCCATACACCATGTGTAAGGGAGTGAGGGTAAGAGTGAGTGGTATGCCGCTTCATTTGTCGCTAGAACAGATGACGTGGATAACACGTAGAAACCAACAATGTTGGGTTTCATTAATATTATATTACACTTAAGGATTCTAGATGAAATAAAAATGAAAATTTAATTATAATACTACCACATGAAAGGCCTTCCTTAGGAGTTCATTATAGGAAAAAAATTCTATTATTATCTTAACCACCATAGGAAAAATTCCCTTGACTACAAGTACTTCCTCACAGTATGTCACAAATGATTACCACATTCCACAAAAAATACGAACAAAAATAATTCAATATTTACCCACTAATGACTATATTAAATATATTCATGTATTATGATCATTTTATAAATAATAATTTTTTTATTTCATTAAATACCATATTTTAATGATAATTTTTTAATCTATTATCATTATAAATTAAAAACATTACCCATCCTTTTTTATTGTGAGATTTCATTAATAGTCTTGGAAAATTTAATTATATACAATTCCCACTCCAATTTTATGTACTAAAAATCATACATTCTATATTACTAGGAAACTATAACATTCCCCCATAATCATATGAAGAGAAACTCGCAACCTCATCATAACGAAGTCCAATGGTACCAATGGTTACCAAAAACTATATGTTTCCCATATAACCAACCACAAAATCATTCCACCTCAACAAATGCAAACACTATTTATTGATCTATAAAATATTTTGTAGTGAAAAAAACATATTCCATAGAAATGGCCCCCATACAACAACAAAAATCCACAAAGAAACTATATTAATCACATAATTGAAATTAAGAATAATCCATGTTCATAATCTACTCTAATGTACCTATGCGACAACAATAATGAAATAAAAACATAGTAATCACCTAATTAATGTTACATATATCATCAATAATCAACATTTTATTCCAAAACACTACTCCATGATGATTTATTTTTAATAATTTCATCGCATTAATTCAATATTTATTACATAATTTGTATCACCTTAATGCCAAATATCATATAAGTGATTCATTATCATATTTTAAAAATTATTCATTTATTAAATATCTTTTTTTTTCTATTCAATCATAGTAAATCACACATATCTATCCATAAAATGACCTTTTTTGAGGACAATAAATTATATACTATTCTATAACATAACATATAGAATAGTGTAAAACCTCGTGGTCACTCTCAAGAAACTAGTTCCAAGAGTCCTACTAGAATTTATGACAATCATTTTTTGTTTTAGCATTTTGATAATGTAAAAATAAATCACCATGTTACAATATAGAAAAAAAATATTTTGAATGATGAATTAGGGATACAAATGAAATAGAGGATACTTATACAAATGAAGAACATGAAAAGGTAGATATACCAAAAAAACCATCACAAAAAATAATTGTAGACCTATGTCGATCCACCATAAACACCCTATCATATATTTTTTAAAGGATAAAATTATCAATTATCAACTCACTCAGTGTGTTGTCGATGGCATGATGCACAAACATCTCTCTCCCAAAACATTGAGCACTCGTGTGCCGAATCACTTCCAACACACGATCACTATCCCAATAATGATCAAATATTATAATCAAACACTCCCACCAATACTTTAATTTTGAATGAAGTGAATTTAAAAGAATAAAAAAACACACAATCCTCAATTAACCACTTGATCGTATGAGTTAAGAGATTATAAGGAAAAATATCAAGGGAAAATGATAGTGAATATAATCCATAGAAAATAAATTCACTCACACACCCCAATTCAAAATTATTATATCTTTAGTATGATGAAGAGGCGATTAACATCATGAAGTGAAGATATCAATATAGCATCAACATTAAAATATTGAATCTGGACAAAAAATGTATATCTCTAGAATTAGATATTCAAGATCACATAAGAAAACAAGGAAGAAAAAAACACATATTTTTATTTAAGAAAAGAATGATGTTATATAAAAAACAGAAAAAAACCTGAACAATAAAAATGAAGAAGAAGGATGAGTTGGTTTCACATCCCCATGTGGCCTGATGGTTTCTATTTTTAGGGTAATGAAAAATGTAGTGTGAGAATCACCTTATTATTCAATAAAATAGAACTAAACTAAAAATACATGGAATGAAAATGGTTAGTTGATCTAAATGGTGTTCCACGATGTGCCCATTCCGAGCCATTGGTGAACATCATGTAAATGTAGTTTGCCTCATGAAAATACCTCAGTATCTACTTGAATTTTCCCACGAACAAATATGAAGACCTCTACACCATGATCATCTCCTAATTATACCCAAAAAATATAGGAATGAACAATAAGAAACAAAAGTTAATATCATAAAATTGTATACACTTTTTTCTCAAATTTTTTTAGTTGACGTCTGAATTTTTTTTAAATTTGTCATATATATATTAGAAATGTGTATATTTGATACATTACTTAATTATAGTAATATTAAATATAATTAAATAATATTATATATATATAAGTATAATTATTAACATTTTTTATTTTTTATTATTATATTATAGTATATATAATTATAATAAAAACATAAGAGAAGGGGTGTGGTGAGATGCAGAGAAGATGGGTTGTGGTTTTTTTAGAGAGGAGGGGTTACAATGATTATCTTTGGGAGGCGATGGGGGTGGAGACGATAAAATCAAGTTTCACAAGAGGCCTTATATTTTCTCTCTCATATGACTTCCTCAATGAGTGGGGATGTCGATTCTAGAGGTGAGATCAAGTAGTGTGTTGGATGGGTGGTATCTCCTTATAGTTCAGCTTATAAATCAAGCAGTGATTAGCTTTAGTGATGAGAAGCGAATGTGTAGTGGTGGGAGATCTTGGCTCGTGGTCTGTGGGTACTTCTCTCACATGATGTTGGCAGACTATGGATTGGGTGTAGATGGAACCAGTTGGATTTCATCCTTTGGAGATGCATTTTATTATATTCATTATTTTGAGATTGATTTATAAAAGATCAGGTGGCTCTTCAATTTCTATATGTGGTGTGTAAATGTTTATGATGTTTCTGATTCTGTGGTGGGTAGATTAGTTTGTAGTTCCAATAGAGGATAAAGGAACTATAGTCTATTGACTGATGATGGAGGGATGCCAACGGTTGGAGCATTTTACAGATGGTGAGTCAGGGAGGAAGGCCAAATATGGCTGAAGTTTGGATGGAGTTGTTGTTGGAATTTCCAATGGTGGGTGAAGAAGAAAGGGCATCAGTGTATTAGAGCATGGCAAAACTAGAGGTGATTTTGTTAGTCCCCACTAGGGATTTCAATGGTGGATGCTAGCTTCTAATGAGCAAGGCGGTATATGAACTAGAATAAAAAATATAATATAATATATAAACGTAACAAATTAAAGAGATAAATTGTTTTAATTAGTAATATAACCAATTATCTAAAATTATATATAAATAAATTTTGAAACATTAAAATTGATGTTAAAAATTATTAAATAATCATTTATATATATTACAATATATTCAACAAAAAAATAATTGAAAATATAAATTTTAATCATAAAAAAATAATTTAAAATAGTAATTAAAATTTAAAATCATTTTGATTGTGTTAATTAAATAATTATTTAATCATTAGAATATATATAAATAATCAAGTAATTTCATTATAATTTAATATAACCAAGTAAAAAATATTTAAAGAAAAAATTTATTTTTTAAAATTATTTTAATTATTTAAGTTTCAATTAAAAAACTGATATTTTTTCTCAAATAAAAAAAAATAATAAATTAAATTGATGAATTAATCTAAAAAATAATGAAATCTGAAAAAATGGGGAAAAACTAATTAGATAAATAATAAAATAAGTAAGACAATTAAGGTAAAAATAATAACAATAATAAAAAGAATAAAAATTAAACAAAAGTAGAATAAATTATCTAATTTTAATACTATTCAAAAAGAATAAAAAACAATAAAATTCTATGATTCAAAAAATAAATTAAAAAAAATAAATTTAAAATTTATAATTGTTCCAAATAATTCAATTAAAAAGTAATTTCAACAATAAAAACTCAGTTAATTCCTCAAAAAAAATTTAAAAAGTGTGCCAAGAAAGGCAAAAAAACTCCCCCACACATGAATGCTTGTTTTTCCACGAAAAAAGTCTTGATTTTTCACTTTATAAAAAGTAAGGTATAGTGAATTCAACATTAACATGTCCAAACTATTAAATATTGAAGAAGAGAATCTACTCAGGCCTTTCAAGACATGTGTTCAAATGTGGTACAACCAAAATTAAATTAAACACTAGAAATCAAGGTCACGCTGACTCATCCTCTATTAAATATTTCATTCCTCTTATTTGGAATCACCTGCTACTCTACTTTAATTGAATTTTAATATCCAATTTAAAGAGTAATTATATGTTAGATCAAGTGGAATTAAAACCTTAACAAAATAAGACATTAATTTTTTACATTCTCCATTGTTCCAAAAAAAAGATCAATTTTTTTACACTAAATTGATACATCTCAAATTATTTTCATAAAAGTAAATTGTCCCTTTCTTCATCTAAGATAAAAAATCCTCCAAAATTATTAAACTAATTTTTTACTACTTGGAACATTAGTTTTAAATTTTCCCCAATCATTAATGTGTGGATTAGAGTATGAAGTTAAACTTATTTGATATGGATATATGGTAAACACACACACCCAGTGCCTAGAGTCTTACATGTTCACTGTGGGATCCCATTTTCTAATTTTACTCAATTTTCAATGGACTTCTATGATTACCATTTGATTTGGATCCCTAAAGAGATTGTTCTAAGATGTGTGTCCCCTAGATTCCGGTTTAAATTTCATGTTTCCAAATGTCATGAGAATAATTCCATAAATATATATCCTATATCACCCTCATCATGATTTTCTAAAAATGAAATCCGTAGAAACATTATGTTACTGCACTCAACAATCACTCATCCCCAGAAATTTCAAAAATAGCACAACTCTCAACCACCAGTATTTAAATATCTTCTAGGAAGGAATGAAAATCAATAGAAACAGTATGTTACTCAACTAAACAATAACTCATCCCCAAAAATTTCACAAATATTGGTACTCACGACAAATAGTATATAAATAACTTCTATGAAAGAAAGAAAATAGGTGAAATGTGAAGTCAGGAGACCCTCAAGATGTGAAATAATATCAATATTTTTGAAATAAGGTGAATGGTTTTGATAATTTTTTTAATAAAATTATGGTCAAAATGTTGTGTAGAATGTAACCACAACATAACACGAAAAACCCGCAGAGATAAAACTCAATAATGTCCCCGTTGTTGAATCCTTTAGTGGGAGACATAATTAAATTTCTTATTAATAATATTGGAAAATCAATAATGATTCCCTTTTTGTTTTCAGGGGTAGTAGGGAAGATCAAAAATTTTATTTTCCACTAAAAAGAACTTATAATAATATTCCAGAGACCACCACATCACTTAAGGGATTATGTTGCGGTTCACAAAAATAGAATTTTGGAACATTTAAAAAAAATTCATCGAGATAATTTTGATGAAATAGTAATTCAATTTAGTAGTATGGGAAGCCAAAAATATTAGAAGTCTTAGTCAATTAACTTATGGGATTTTCCCACCAACTGTTGGGGTATCCCTCAAGGAAGCAGTGCTAAGAGCAGTAGTGGTATTTCTAAAAAAAAATAATATTTTGAATATTTTGAATATTTATAAAGAAAAAATCATGTAATAATAAGTAAAAACATTGTAAGAGTGACTAAATATTGATGAAAAATAAATATACGGGACTAAAAAAATTAAGGAACAAGAAAAAGAAAATTGATAGTGAAAATAATCAGCATGGAGAATTCCAAACCCAGGTCGATCCACCCTCAATTTCTAATCATAAATCTTTTTAAGGATAAAATAAAAAATTCTAAACTCACTCATTTCATGTTCAATGCCACAACATAGACACCACTCTTACCCGAAAACATTGAGCAATCATGTGTATAATCTCTTCCAACACATGAGAACACTCCCAATAGTAATGAAATATCCTAAAAAATCACTCCAGCTAATAATTGTTTCCTCACTGAAGTGATCATCAAAGAACAAAAAATCACAGTATCCAGACATAACTACTCGATTTAGAGTGTTAAAGAGAAAATGGGAAAATATTAAATGGAAAATAAAAAATAAAATAATCCAAGGAATCAATTTCCTCTAACACAATTAAATTCACCTTTACAATAACCTTATAGTGACAAAGAGGTGATGATCCTCATGAAGTGTGGATCATTATGAATCATAAATATTCAATCCTTGAATATCGACTCACTAATTAAATATCTGTTACGAGGGATTCATGATCAAGAACAAAAAAAGTAATAAAAAACCAAACATCACAACTTTAATTAAAAAATATAAACAAAATTATCATATTTATATAAAAAAACAAATATAGAAAATAAAGAAGAAGAAGTCAGGTTCCCCAACTCTAAGTGGTGATATTCTTCTCATGATTAGTGTCACAATAAAGGAGAGTACAATTATTTTCATATTATTGATAAAAATAACTAATCATAGAATAAATGAAATACATTTAGGAATCAGATCCATGTGGTGTTCCTTGACATGCTAGCAACCAACGTTCGGTGAACTCCCAGTGAATGAAGCTCACAAATTGAGAAGAACATTGTATTCCATTTAATTTTTCCTTGAACAACTTCAACGACAAATTCCAAATGATCACCTACCAAATCAACCACAAAAACATAGGAATGGAATGAATCAAAAAAAGTAAAATTGAAAAATATGAAAATCAATTTGATTGGGCTATTTCACCATTAGCTGATGTCCGATCTTTTTTTAAAAATTTAATATATATTTATAGATAATTAAATGTTATATATATTACATAATTATAGTATTATTAAATATAATAACAAAGTAATATATATAATTATATTTATTATTTATTGTTACAATTATTATATAGTATATTATATATATAATTAACCTAAAAACCATAGAATAGAATTTTAGGGCTATAATCGTTTGTATAAAAGGGGTGTTGGGGTTTGGAAGAGTAGAGGGGTAATGTTGAGTGATATATTTTTGGAGGAAATGGTGGTTGAGACATCAACTATGGGTTACATGGGTATTAGAAAATTTTCTTCCCCAGCTTGCTGCAGTGATGAGCGGTGATGCAGATTCTACAGGAGTGCTAGAGCGGTGTGGAAACATAGTGGGATCTCCTACTAGTTCGACATCTAAATTTAGTAGAGACCATATTTGGGGATGATCAGTGACTGTGTGGTTTTTTGATATCCCTTATCATGGAGCTTGGGTTCTTCTCTTACATGGTAGTAGATGACAACTACTCGGGTCTGGATGGATGCAGCAGGATTCCATATCATGGTTATTGATATTTACTGCCGGTTCTGATTCTCTGTTTGGTAGAGTGATGGTAGATGAAATAGTGGGGGAGAAACACTAGATTATTGGTGAAGGTAGGGGATGCCAAAAGTTGGTGCGGATTACCAACATTGAGTATGAGAGTAAGGTCTATGGTCGGTGAAGGTGGGGAGGAGTCACTGTTGGCATTTCAAATGGTGGGCATAGGAGGCAGGGAGCGGTGTGTTGAAGCTAGATGAGGCTGGCTGTGGCTTGATGGGTCACTGTTTGGATTTTTCAATAGTGTGAGATAAATTATGATGGGTGAGGTAGTAAAGACACATAAAAATAGAACATAATAAATGAAATTAAATAATTAAAACATTAAATTAGTTTAACTAATAAAATAATCAATTAACTTATATTAAAAAATGAAACATTAAAACATTAAGATACACATTTTAAATTATTAAATACGCAACTTTCAAAATTAAAATTTATTCCACAAATAAATTCATTTGAAATGAAATTTTCTAACAAAAAATAATAAAAAATAAAAAATATAAATTTTTTTTCCTAAGTCAAATAAATAAATATAACTGAATATTTAAATATCTCAATAAAAAAATTAATTTGTTAAAATTAATATAATTTTTTATATTTTAAAAAATAGTGGATAATTTGTCTATTTTCAAATGAAAATGAAGAATAAATTTAATAGATGAATTAATCTAAAAAATGAATATAAAATAATGAAAATAAAAAAAATTACAAAACATATAAAATAATTAAGAGAATCAATGTTGAAAAAATAAAAAATAAAAAAAACAATGTTATAAAAAATGGAAAATAGATTTAATTAATTAATTTTTATATTACGCAAAAAGACTAAAAAAGAAATGAAATAAATAGTTGTACAAAAAATCATTGTTTTTATAAAATTAATTTCATAACTGATAATTTTTGAAAATAAATCAAGTAAAAACATCATTTCACCATTAAAAACTTAATAAATTCCTCAAAAAAAGTAGTTTAATAGTGTACAATCAAAGTCCACATCATATGAAAATAGAAAAAAACAAAAAAACAACAATGTGACTTCATTAGTCACATAAGAATAAACCGAAAAACAAGTGAATACTTTAAATTGACACAATTACTATCCATTTCAGTAGTCAAATATATTATAATAAGTATATCACTTATTACCAAAAAATAAAGTAAAATAGAAGCATGGAACATCCAATTTTCACATAATGAAATGAATAGTTCTCAAATCAAATAACTCAATCGAAGGATCAAAAAACAACTGCATAAAAAAATGGAATTAGATGATCGAGATGAGAAAACCTCATGGTGAACACCAAAATAAACCTATACCACATAAATTTACCTAAACTCGTGACTCTATTCTAGAAGAAGAAAAAAAACTTATTCCATGACATAATTAAAAGAAAAATTGGGGATAAAACCAAAGAAAAATATAATTTAATCTTACCTTTGATCACCAGAAGTTGATATTTTGAGGACAAGGGCTAATGACAATAAATGGGGGGTCTATGGTTCTTCATGGTGACACTATAGGTAGCCTTAGAGTTGAGGAAAAAAATAAACTAGAAGAAATATGTTGTGATTGTAATTTTATAAGAATATGGGAATTTAAGGAATCACAACACGATACATATTTATCACACCATGATAGGAATTGGTAAAATGAATATTCTAATATTGCCTTGTGACCTACCCTATCATCCACTATAGAATAATAGAAAAAATATATGAATAAATAAAATTAAGGGAGATCTTTCCGTGGACACTGAAACCATGTAGTGAATTCCAAATAATAGAACCCATGAACAAATATCCCCATGTATTTGCACCACGATAGTTATGGCCACACGTTTATGGCAATTCATGAAAAAATAAACGATCTCTTAGAAAACATTCATATCATTGTGTTGGAAACCATTCTTTAACCAATAAATTATTAAATGATTTTTTTAAAAAATATCATTTGTAAGTCAATACTATTGAAAATTGTAGATAATTAATTTATTAATATTATTGAAAAGTCCATAGACTCTATAACCAACAATGATATTCCATGACAGGACCTCATCTAAAGAAATAAGAACTCACCTATCATGGCCTTCCTATCAAGGATAAAATGTATCCCCACACCATGATTCATTATTCCATTATACATTTCACAATGTGAAACACATGGTCATATCTTGACTGACCTCTCCTGGTAAAATACTAAACATAAAAATTTAACTCTCCTCAAACAACATCATCCTAGATAAATACAAATCCAGAAATATTTAATATAGTGGCTTGGGATGATGTTTGAAATTATATTAGATTCTTCCCAAAAAAATTCTTATCCATGAGAATAAAAACCATCCAATAAAAAGAAAACAACATACACTAATCCCAACACCCCTCAGTAGATAACATACTATTTGGGACAATTCCACCACCAACGAACAAAGACATGTAGTATATCAAGAAACTCAAAAAAATAGTATATAATCTACTAATTTCAAAAATTAGACAGGAACCAAATAAATCATCATCATGGGAATTAATTCATAATACAGTTGGGAATACTGTCTACACATATGTGACTCACACTCCCATAGATATTACAAAGAAAATCCATGCCTCCATAAACAATGATCAATAGTAATAAAAAAATCATGGAAAAAAATTTCTAGATGATCATATATATCAAACAGGAACACCCTTAATGTTCTGTAATAATTTAAATAAAAATCGACACAATTGATGACTTGTGGGTCATTATGATGAAATATATGATTTTGTGACATGATTAAAAGATCATGGATCATTTCCAGCCAAAGGGGAAGAGAAAACCATTATTCCAACTCACAATCAAACTCAGAACCCTCAAAATGTCTAGTTAAATAAGTAGAGAGCTTACCCACATAACTAGACCTCCACTATCATAGATGAGAGGAAAGAAATAATAATACATTATCCCTCACCATTAAGTCCATATATCTATATATATAATCAATCTAGGACTTTTCATTATAATATGAATCCTTCATCCACCAATTAAATATCTGAAAATTAGGAATCCTTCTTCATACCACATAGATGTTATGGACTTCTGACTCTCTGTACTAATTCCAGCACAATGGAAATCTGTAAGGCCTCCTATAATATAAATCAAATTGAGTGATTCTAGTGAACGAGTTGTAGATGTTATTATAAGAAAACACAATTAAAGCTAGGTGGTTATACCTTGATCCACCAATATAAATAACATAGGATCATAGTATATCCTATAAATATAGATGGTTTTATCCTTTTGATACTTTTTTGGATGTGAAATATTGAAAATGTAGTGATTCAATCCAAAATAATGGTGAATACCTCCCCATTATTGTAAGGTAAATCTTGGATCCTGATCAAATATATTGGGCATCAGTACCCTTTGAATCTGTGCTATCTCACCAATATTAAACCCCACCACAACATCTATGGATATCGACACTATGATTTATAGGAAATGTGATGAGTTTTTCAACCAATTCATGTTAACCCAAATTGTATCATGCCATCCATGGGATAATCATAATAATGATTAATAAATCCATTTATATGTTCACTTAGTTCCAATCAAAAACATATAAGGGTTACAACAATCCTTCTGAAATAAGATTCTTTATCTTTACCTAATGATAGACCAAACATCATGATATAAACACGAGTAATGATTCCAATAACATGATCAACTAGAAGTGCCTACCCATTCTATGATAAATATTATAAATTCTATGACAAAATTCTAATTATGATCTATAGAACTCTTGAAGTTCCTCCCCACCAATAATCAATGGAATAAAAAATCTCCCATGTAAAAAGGTTTCGACCGTCCTTGATCAATCTTTCATGTGAGTCACAAAGGAAAACATGATCCTATAACTCCTAGGCCATCGAGTCTCCCCCCTAATACTCCTCCACCTTCCACACCAGAGGTTATTTCACTATCATCTATTATAATAAACTATTAATAGTAACATCTTCCACATCTAAATGCATCACTATTAGATCCTCCACAACCTTCTAAGCATCCCAGACACTCTAAAGCAACCTCCTAATGAATTATTTCTTAATATTTCACTAAAAAAATTTCCTTTATTTAGGGTATATAAAATATGGAATAAATAATATTTCAATCACTATATCCACTGAAGTTAACGGATCAAATACAACTGATAAAAAATATAACTCATGATCATGTGACCAGTGATGACCAAATCACACTAACTAATGAGGTAATTATACCAAATCATCAAAGAAAGAATCCACTTTCTCAAAATCAATTTCATCAGTGGCATAATTATTTCATTAGTATGTTACTTAATAGGGACAAATGAGATCATTTCCCTCTATTATGTCAAGACAGATAAAAACATATATGAGAAGCATAAAAAACCATGAACATCACTCAATCCTTTTGGAGTTGAATTATGTGATTAATAATGAACATCCCCTTCATTTATTCAAAATCATCTAGATAATGATCAGTCCATAACAAAACCAATTCCTTTTTTAATATATTCAAATGGTGTTGTGGTTTGGGATATGTCTATCATGAACATAGGATAATAGCATATGAGATTAAGGAAATTATAGCCCACTAAAATATTCTTTTTTCAAGAATTTACCACAATGATCATGAAAATGTCATCTATAGATCCATACTAAGATACCACATTCCCTAGATAGTTTATAACTCACATCCAATACATGAACATGAAAAAATTACCATTGAGTCAATTATTCTAAATCACCTGGAAATTAACTATAATATCATCATCATGATCCCTATCTGAATTTGAGTATTTGAGTTTTCAAATAAGTAACATTACCATGAAATTTTCCAATATATGATATATCATGTAGTTCATTAATATCATGAGAATATGTTGTTAATTCATAACAATGAAAAATATAACAATGAACAAGATGTGTGAATAATGTAATGTAAATATAGACTTTGGGATAACCTCATTTTTCCACTGATCTAATGGTACACAGACAATATATTAATATTTGAAAACAAACTAGATCCCTTAAAAATAATAAACAAATATTTTATTATAAGAAGAGGGTTATAGTTATTTATTTTCATGTCGTTATTCCATTAGATGTCTATACACAACCTATGGACATCAAATTTCTTCAAAGAAAATAAAATTAGAGAACCCGAGTGAAAAAAACTATGATTGATAAAGAGAAGATTGAATCTTGGAAGCACCATGTTGTAGCATTATCCTAAACATGATAATACATAAAGTTGTAGCATCACAACATCGTTAAGGAATACATCTAGAAATTACAACACAACTATAATAATATAAACTAATATTACGTCATCTAAATTCCTTGGACACTACACTAGTTATTAAAATAGAGGATCTAGATCCCCATAGTCCATATGGCGATCTCTTTAAATAAAATACACCACATTTTACCATTACACATCATGTACCACATGCTTTTTATTGAATCATTGCATAAATTGATATGGATAATACTACCAATACATGTAAATGATTACATTATATTTTCAAACGTAAATAAATAAGAAATAATGCAATGAATGTTGATGTTCCATCATTTTCTCACACCTCTTACACATATCAATAATGCTAGACTACCCCCTGAATGGAATAATAAAAACTAAGGGCACTAGAAACCTCAACAACATGAGTCCTAAAGAATATACCCTATAGGGTAAAATAAAGAAGTATGAATCTCCAAAATTAAATAAAATAGAGGATATTGTAGAAGATAAATAGAAAGTACATCAGAATACCTATTACCCATCGGTAAATGGAATATCCATTGTGTGGAAAAAATCTATCCCAACTTCTATGCTTCACTACCCCAATCAATTAAGAAATTCAATTCCATGATTAATCCTATCACTCTGAGGGTGGGGTGAGTCATAGGTTTTTTATATTCCACATGTATCCTCTTAACCCCAGAAGTCTATAGTGGGTGATTTCTACCATTATACTGGAATAAGATACATGAAAAAGAACCTAGATGGAATGATCATTTTTGTTGTATTTGGAATATAAATAAATACATGAGCCTTGAATTAATATTGAATAAAAAGTTAAATGATAATGTTTTTCAAGAATAACATTATTAATTCTAGGATATATATAGAAATTAGTTATAATAAAAACCATGGAATCTTGGGGTAATGAAACAAAATAAGACTGAGATCATATGATCAATAAGTGTTAAAAAAAGAGATATATATTATAAATCAATAATTAATAATAAATATGGTAAGTTCAATGACTGGAAACATATGAAATATAATCCCCAAAATGAGAAGGAAGTGTATAACCAATATGGAATGGTAAATAAATGAAAAATCATTCCATATAACAAATAAAAAAACATACATATCTATAAATAATATAAAAATTTAAATAACTAGAAACACATAACATACAAATTTATGGATAAGAAATAGTCAATATAAAATGTTAAATAACTAAAAATGATTTCTATTTAATCAATATGAAAATTATTACATGCATTTATATATTTTTTCATAGTGAAAATATAATGGATAACGATAACACTATATAAATGTTGGAAATGCTTATTTATTAGATTGTATGTTTCCTCGATATGTGATACCTTTACCATCAAGACCCATCCAAATATAATTTAAAACGTGGTAAAAACCCCACTAAGGATTGCCAACTAACTCATCCCATGAGGCTACTAATACATTGATGGGATTTCAATAAATAGACCATAGTATTGTCATACATAGCCAATGAATTCATCATATATTAAATAATGTATTTAATTTATAAACATTGTTCCTATCATGACCCGTCCCCTGGGGCCTACGCCGTGACTACCCGAAGAACGCCTTATATAGGCCAGGGGATGGCAACAAGTACCAATAGGCGAATTACAAAATATGGGAAGGTGTTGCCTTTATTAACTGTAAACTCACACAAACCAAGCACACATAACAATTCAAGAACCAAGTATACTATATAGTAAATAGGGTGTGTACACAAAGTAAAGGGGTAGGATTTCAAGCCCAACTAGAAAGTACAAGTAAAACATGAATGTACAAGTAAAACCGAGAATTGCTGCTGGGAAGACCCGATAAGGATCCCACCTGAAGGGTAGGTACATCTCTCGAATGGTCTTCTCTATGGATTGCCTTGTCTAAGGTCCACCTTTGAGCAGTCTCCAGTCCATGTACCCTCATCCTCAGTCAGCATTGTCCATCGTCTGTACCAGACATAACAAGGTGTAGGCATAGCCTGTGCAAGGGTGAGTATAACAACACTCAGTAGGGACCCTGAGACCCCTGAAGCTCTCTCAAATACACAAAGGATAAACTAGACATCCTGGAAACAACAGTCAACCCATCTTAGGTATAATCCCGTACATATACCTAAGTTATCAAGTTAGACACATCTCACATAGGAAGGAAGAATACCACAAAGCTAACACCATGATGATATAGACTCACCTCACACAGGTGTTAGTGATGTGTAGAAGTACATACGATTAGTCGCGAAGATAGATCAACTTCTCCTGTCAAGAGGTAATACATCTAATTATATGGAGTCTGACCCACACATGATTGATAGGTACTAACCTCTGCGGACCCACACAGGATTTGGCCCACACAGGATCCCTAAGCCCTGACCCACATAGGATCGGTATGCACTGACCCACACAAGATCTTACTCACACAGTTTCTGACCCACACATGATCGGTATGTGGTGACCCACACATGAACGCTATGAAATACTGATAGCCTACCACAAGATTCTCTATGGATAATAACAGGTAACATCCCTAGTCACAATGTTGAACACCTCGAATACTAGAGAAATTATCCTCTATAGAGTACAGTGGGCCTGCAGTGTCACACCGAGGCGCTTCCCACAAACCTTAGACTGCTAAGGTACACCTCCTGTCGAGTACCGTTGGTCTGCTACATCACACAGAAGTGCTCCCCACCATTGTTCTGTCACGTCACCCAGAGGCAATCCCCCTTGTGGCATGTTGAGGTACTCCTCCTATCGAGTAACATGGGTCTACCACATCACATAGAGTCACTCCCCTTCATGGGTCTGCGCGTCACACATAGGTTCTCCCCACTAGGTCTGTCGAGTCACTCCGACTAGAAACAGTCATCAATCATAAAGTCATAGCCAATAGTAGGGTTTCATATGTTGCGAACATGGGAGAACCACTCCCCAAGACATCGGTTGTACCTAAAACACCCCAAAGTCGCACAAAGAAGTATCCCAAGGGTCCTCCACATCATAACAGACCGAACACAATAGACGTCACATCAAACGGACGCCCAGTTTGTAAGTTATTAGCGTTCCTGCTCTGAGGGCCCAGTTGGATTTGGGGTTCAATCCAACCCGGCCATACTCCAATGTTATCCAAAACTCAAGTGGAGTATAGAAAAATGACCGTATCAATCCAAGGATTCTGGTGCCACATAAGGGTCGTCAAATGGAGGCCTGATTATCAAGATATGGCCATAAAATTGAAACAAGGTTCAGATGGGTCTGTGTCCGGTCTGACCCAGTCGGACCGACCTATCTCGGAAGGCCTGGACCGCAGTGAGCCTGGGCTACTAGGCTATGTCCCGGAAAAACCTGTGTAGGGGGCGGCCCAGCCCAAGGGCGCGGCCCAATGACATGGTCCACTCGAGGTGGCGCTGAAGGGGGAGCTAACATCTTTTTTTTTTGGAACTACAATGGGGTGTGTCGTTTGGCACTACCTAGTCACCGCGGGACTCGAGAAGATCCCGCTGAACCACAAAGGTTGTCTGGTGTTTCGACAGTCCCCCTCTGAGTGTCCCAGTCGCACGCCGCTACTCCACCTCACCCAGTATGGCCCGCCGCTCTTTGGCCTACGCTGCGGCCAAGCTGTCGTGGCCTCTAGCTCCACTAGCTGTGAGGACGCATTCCGCCTCTCCACCAACCTTTTGGATTGTAACACCCCAAGCTTCTACGGTACGTTTCCCTTTGAATAATGCGATAGCGTGTGTTGTACGCAACCTCGAGTTCTAACACACACCACAACTAATTAAACTAGCCGTTGTGAATAGTAATACCTATTTTTTGAAATTATATATATTTTATATTTGAAAATGGACTTCATTTTTAGACTCGGAATATCGAATTTAGCCTAAGGTGAAATTTTGGTACTTTTCGGATAACTTTCATATTTTGATGAATAGTGAAAATTACTAAATTTTAATTAAAAACAACTTTTTTAATCAAAATAATTAATAGTGATAAATTATGAATTTTAGTAGTTTTAAAGTATATTTATAATATATTTTTACCATTTAATATAATGTTGGTCATTGGACATAATTTTACAACTAAACCGAACATAAACAAGTGTCAATCTTTTGATAGTTATTATCTCTTAAAAACACGTTTTTTGTTTTGAAAGCGGGAATTAATTTTAAATTAATTTCTGCCACTTCTGTGTTTTGAATTTAGGAAAATGGATTCCATATTTGGAATCAGGATGTTCAAATTGTGTAAATAGGTAACTTTTATTTTTAGACATTTTGAATAATTACTGCGGTAAATATTTTGTTTACCATGGTTAAGGGTAAATCCGGTAAATAAGGGTTAAAAAAATAATATTATAATAATACTAAATTACCCTAAAAAAGTGTCTTAACCCTATTGGTTGATAGATGGTCGACCATGGACATCTTTGTGTCAATTTTGGGACCCCATGGATCCACTTGTAAGTGATAATGACACTTTATTTTAATTTAGTTAAAATGAATACAAAAATGACACAAGCATATATCTTTTAGAACAACATTTTTTACATAGGGTTATATATGTTGGATTTTAGATTATAAATATTCATTAGAAAGCTAAAAATATTTCCTACATAATTATATTTTATTTATAATTTTTAGACATTAAATAATTTATTTTATTTATGACACAATGATGATGCAGTAATTACTATAATAGTGAAAAATTAAAATAATTGATATTATAAATACCCAAATAAATATAATATGAAACTTTTAATGAATTAAACTAATTTTCTAGGCTAATAAGATATATGAGGATTGATTTAATGGACTTTGTTCGAAGTAATAAATCTGTTATGAGTTTCACAAAAATCAACTATTGAATAGTGTCAAAATTGACATAAAAGAGTTCTTAAAACAAATATTATATTATTAATTGATATTAAATTCATAAAAATCTAAGGTTCGGCCAAGAGACTTATATTATGATAGGTTAATCATTAATGGACCACTTGGGGGTCGCTTGGATGTATATAGTAAGTTTATTAACCATATTATATAAAAATACAAAGAGACATTGTAAAAGTGAAACTAATTAACTTAGAGTTAATACTTAAAGATAAGGTTAATATAAGTACCCAAACCTGTCTAAATTCTATTGGTTGAGTGGTTTTCGACCTATCCCCACCTTAAACTTTGAATAATAAGATTCGGAGCCATTAGAAACCGAATATGAATTTATTATAAATTAATATTTCTAGCTTTTCCAAAGGTGCCCCTCACCCCTCTTATAAAAGGGCACTCCTCCTTCTCATTTCTTCACACCTTCAAAGCCTTTTTGTTCGGCTAAACTCTGCCCAAATAATCTCCCAACATCCCTCACTACAACCTAGAGGCCTTAGTTTGATCAGAAAGCCAACCTAAGGAGCCCTTTTGATCAAATCAAAAGGAAGAACCCGAAGAAGAGGTAATGATTTCACCACCCTTTTCTAAGTTCATTTCTTCTTCCACTTCTTCTTCCTTTGTTCTTACCATTCTAAAATAATAACTCCAGTATCTCACATATACTGTGATGTTATTATAAGTATGGTACAACGATATTCAGTATTCTATCCACCCTTTGAATAACATGTCACCATACGTGCGTACGTACGGCTTACCGTCTCCACGTCGTGGTGTAATTGTTATTCAATATAATATTATTTGGATGGGTATAATAATGATGTGTAACTCATGTAAATAATAAATATAAAATGTTAATGATCCTGTATATATGATATACCATTCATTTATATATTATTTTAATATCAAAAGAATGATATTGTCGCTCGTGCGTACGTACGGACTACCGTCTCCACGAACGCGATGAGATTCATTCTCCATCGTATCCATTCAAGTATAATTATCATTTTATGATTTAAAAATGATGTTTAATGACTTGATATAATTCTGGATATGAATAAGATACAACAAACATGGCTTATGTAACAAAACATATAAAAGAAAATGAGTAAGTTAACACCCGAAACGATGATAATTCTAAGATATTATTAATAAATCAATGTTAAAAGATCATATATGATATCATATTAATATATATGATTCTTGTATAATTTAATAACAATTATTTCACCATTATACAGGAGGTTAACCTACCCCAACCAAGGAAAAGTACAAGGTAAGGGTTATTTCACAATCTCTTCATTATCCGAGGTTGTTTATACGTAATAATCTACTGGGATATATTTATCATCCACATCCATGTTTCTTAAATATGTATTTCAAAACATTTTTACTATTTACAAGAATATGGGTTAAAGTCATTTTTACCCTTGTTTGACTTTTTATAAGAGGTTTATAAAGGAGTATTTCTGTCGTTTTCAAAACAAGGTCCTTTTTAACCTTTTCGACAGAATTGAGGTAAGAATGTTTTTTTTAACTTATACGGCGGGTGCGGTTATTTTATGCTGTTATAAAATCTTAAAAGCTTTCCTTACAAGATTATAAGAATATTTTCAAAGAAAATGTTTTATTTTATATGGATCTTAAATGATTTCAAAATAAAAGGAGATATTTCTTTAAAAAGAATTTTGATTTCATCTATGTCAACATCCTTTGATGGATTTTAAGATTATTTGAAGTTGATTTATTATGATACAAAACTTCTATATTGTATTGAAGGTTTTGTGATATGTTTGACTGTGGATGTGCTATTTTTATACCATTCATAGTTTATGGTGAAATTATTGACATTTCGTATGCTAGTTTTAATACGAATGTTTATGTTATGTTTAAACCTTTTCATATGGGAATGCATTGGACTTAATAAGTGACGGGTGGAGCCCGCTATAGCTCCTCGATGCATCGGTAGGTCTCATGAGGCAAACTAGTGTCTTGGCACAAGGCCTTGACAAAATCTTATTTGTAGTCTTGGCACGAGGCCTTGGCTATGTGGTTATGATAGTCTGGCATTATGCATTCCATAATTATGAAAGTGGTTATTGATTTTGCATGTGATTATTCGATTAGTAGAATATCCATGTGAACAAGTAAATGGCATTATTTCATTTTACTTTTGTCATACTATGTTGAAGTTCAAGTTTAAAGGGCTTTTGTTTTAGTAATTCATTGCCTTAAATGTTTATGATTATTTTGAATGTTCCGCTATATTGTTATCCTTACTGGGCATTTGAGCTCACCCCTTTTCTATGTTTTATTTTTCCCAGGTAGTGAAGAAGTAAATTATGATTGACTTGCAGGGATATTATGAGGGGTTAATAGTGTGGATATGAAGACTTTGTTGTTGTAGTAGTTTTTCGTTTAATGATGTAATGTAAAACTTATGAATATATCTAGTGTTTCCAAGGCTACTAAACCAATCGGTCTTTCGAGATTTGATCTTTCTTGTGATCATGCCAATGTTACGAAGTAATGCACCGACTCTGGGTAGCTGGGGTCGGGGCGTTACAGTTGGTATCAGAGGAAGTTTAGTACAAACCTTGGAAGCTAGATTTAGATAAACTCTGATTAGAGCACATAGACCTAAGATGAACTTTGAGGATTAGTATAGAAGAACTTCCTAGAATTTTGGTATTGTAGAGACTTTGTGAGTTTTCCGAGCAATACATCCCTGTCTGGATACGAGCAGGTAGAGGCGGCTCTGGCACAGATGTACCTAGGGGTAAAACCCGAAAACACCGCTTTTAGCTAGACTCGAACGGGAACTGGTGCACGACAACGGGCCTTCCTGCACTCTTGGTTACGACACTCCCGGGGGATATGCTTAGGATAACTCTCACTTTCTTTACAAATCATTATGAAGGGTTTATGAGTATATACTTCCTCAAAGAAAACATATTTATGATTATGGATTATATCCATAGATAGTTCAATTTATGTTTAGTGTTTTATAAGTATGGGATTATGTATTTTGATGCATAAACTGATCTAGTTTATGCCATTTTTTAGAAATGGTGCCTAGTGGAAGAAATGGAAACCGTATCAATGCACGCACTCCATGTAGGGATTGCCCTCCTGCTCAAGATAATTATAGTGGGGCTGGTGATGCAACTGGTGCTGATCAGCTAATCACCGTACTGGGACAACTTACTCAGGTTATGAATAATAACCTTACCCGTATGGAGCACCCTGATCCGCAGCGTGGAGGATCAATGTTAGATCGATTCATGAGACAACAACCACCAACGTTCAATGGGAGTACAAATCCTTTAGTAGCTGAGCAATGGATATTTTCCCTAGAGAAAATATTTCAGGCTTTGGGGAGTAGTGAAAGGGAAAAAGTTACCATGGCAGTTTACCGCCTCACTGGAGATGCTGATCAATGGTGGTCATTGATTCAAAACATGAAGGAAGATGATGAAGTATCAAACATGGAATGGAGGGAGTTCAAAGATCTGTTTTTAGAAAAATACTTTCCTCGCGACCATCGAGCAGATATGGAAAGACAATTTCTGAGTCTGAGACAAAAGGAGGATGAGAATGTCACAAAGTATGAGGCTAACTTTACAAGGTTAGCGAGGTATGCTGGAGATTATATTCGCAACCCAAGACGTAAGATTGATCATTTCTTTGATGGGTTAAAACCATTTCTCCGTCGAGCATTAGTCTCACAATCCTTTTCATCGTACGAAGACATTGTCTCATGTGCTATCAAGACCGAAAAAGAATTCTCTAAGTCTTATGACTTTAAAGCGAAGCAAGAGAAGAAGAGACCTTCTGATCAATTTGGGAATGGAAATAAGGGGAAGAAGGGAAAGGTTGAATATCCATCTTGTGGTAAATGCGGGAAGAAACATCCTGGTACTTGCTTGAAGGGAATGGGAGTCTGTTACAAGTGTGGTGAAAAAGGCCACCAAGCTCATGATTGCAAGGGGAAGAAGGAAGCTACCAACGTTCAGTGCTACAATTGCAGGGAGATGGGGCATTATGCAAATGCATGTCCTAAGCGTCAGGAGAACTTACCTCAGAAAAGACCAAGGGATCAAGGCCAGGCTTATGCTATCACTACTGCTGAGGTAGAAACTCCGAAAGACGTGGTGGCAGGTAATTTAATGGTTTCCTCAAGTTTAGCAAATGCATTATTTGATTCTGGATCATCGCATTGTTTCATATCTTCCCAGTTTTCTAAGAAAGTTAGATATTTCCAATTTGATTTAATAAGGGAGTTGTCAGTTAAAACTCCTAAGGGAAGTATCGTTGCAACAAAGTTTTGTGAATCAGTCCCCATTAGAGCACATAAATTTTCTTTATCTGCTGATCTCATCGTCATACCTATGATTGAGTTTGATATAATCCTCGGTATGGACTGGCTTTCGGACTATGATGAGAAGATTTATTGTAAGAAGAAAGAGGTTACGATTCTTGATGATAATGATAAGGAACACCTTATTTTTAGAGCAGAATCGTCACCACCTAATTCTTATTTAGATCCACCCCCAGTAGTTCAACTTAATTCAATTATTGGGGAGGAAGAGAATGAAATAAATGTCGGTGAGGAAAGGAATGTTCAAATAGAGGATGTACCTATTGTGAAAGAATTTGTAGATGTATTTCCAGAAGATTTACCTGGACATCCTCCAGAACGAGAAGTTGAATTTTCTATTGATTTGATTCCTGGATCAAGGCCTATATCAAAGACCCCTTATAGAATGGCCACTGTAGAGTTAGTCGAACTAAAGAAACAACTAGAGGAATTGAGTAATAAGGGATTTATTCGCCCTAGTGTTTCTCCATGGGGAGCCCATGTTCTTTTTGTTAAAAAGAAAGATGGATCTATGAGGTTATGTATCGACTACAGGGAGATCAATGATATAACAATAAAGAACAAGTATCCCCTACCTCGTATTGATGATTTATTTGACCAACTGCATGGAGCTCAATACTTTTCAAAGATTGACCTTCGATCTGGATACCATCAGTTGTGTGTGAAGAAGGAAGACATTCCGAAAACAGCATTTCGAACCAGGTATGGGCATTACGAGTTTACTGTAATGCCGTTTGGATTGACTAATGCACCATCTGTATTCATGGATCTGATGAATAGAGTTTTCAAGGAGTATCTCGATGAATTTGTGGTAGTATTTATTGATGATATATTGGTATAATCCAAAACCTATGAAGATCATGAAAATCACTTGCGCATTATCTTGAAGACTCTGAGGAGGCATGAATTATATGGAAAGTTTAGCAAGTGTGAATTCTGGCTTCAGGAGATTTCTTTTCTTGGCCATATTGTCTCTAAAGATGGAATCTCTGTTGATCCTTCTAAGACCAAGGCAATCCAAGAATGGCCAGCACCTACGAGTATAACTGAGGTACGTAGTTTTATTGGTTTGGCAGGTTATTATCGACGTTTCGTCCAGAATTTTGCCCGATTGGCTAACCCATTAATGAAGCTCACACGTAAAGGGGTTAAATTTGTTTGGACAAAAGAGTGTGAAGAATGTTTCGAAGAACTGAAGAGAAGATTAGTCAATGCTCCTATATTGAATCTACCATCGGGGAATGATGGGTTCGTTATTTATAGTGATGCATCAAAGAAAGGACTTGGCTGTGTCCTTATGCAGAATGATAGAGTTATTGCCTATGCATCACGACAGTTGAAAATTCATGAACAAAACTATCCTACTCATGATCTCGAGTTAGCAGCAGTGATCTTTGCTTTGAAAATATGGAGGCACTACCTCTATGGTGAAAAATGTGAGATTTATACTGATCACAAGAGTTTGAAGTATATTTTCTCAGAAAAAGAACTCAACATGAGGCAAAGGAGATGGCTTGAATTACTCAAGGATTATGATTGTACGATACACTACCACCCGGGGAAGGCAAACAAGGTGGCAGATGCTTTGAGTAGAAAAGACCATGGAGTTTTGAACAATATGAGAATTGAAAGGGATCCAATTTTCATGGATCTAGTGAAAATGGACATGGGAATAACCAGGGAAGGTGAAACATCAATGCTTTTTCAAATGGTTGCCAAACCATCTTTACTAGAAAGGATTAAGAGTTCTCAGACCGATGATGACGAATTCCAAAAGAAGATTAAAGCTGTGAATGATGGGAGATTGAGAGACTTTGTGTATGAAGATGGAATTTTGAAATTCGGGAAGAGACTTTGTGTTCCCAATATACCTGATCTAAAAAGGGAATTGCTGGATGATGCTCATAGTTCCAATTTCTCTATACACCCTGGGAGCACCAAAATGTATAGAGATTTGAAGGAACATTTTTGGTGGGACAACATGAAGAGGGAGATTGCTGATTTTGTGTCAAGATGTATGGTTTGTCAACAAGTGAAAGCTGGAAGGCAACAGCCTAGAGGAGTCATGCAACCTCTTCCCATACCAGAGTGGAAATGGGACAATATTACAATGGACTTTGTCATGGGGCTACCAAAGACTCCTAGAAGGAACGATGCAATATGGGTTATTGTTGATCGTCTTACCAAGTCAGCACATTTTCTTGCTATAAGAGAAGATCTACCCCTGGAACGTCTAGCAAGACTATACATTAATGAAGTTGTGAGACTTCATGGAGTACCCATATCGATTGTTTCTGATCGTGATCCCCGTTTTACTTCAAGATTTTGGAAAAGTCTTCAGAAATCCATGGATACTGAACTTCATTTGAGCACTGCTTACCACCCTCAGACAGACGGACAATCAGAACGGACTATTCAGACCTTAGAAGACATGTTGAGATCTTGCTCACTTGATTTTCAGGGTATGTGGGATCAATATTTACCACTAGTAGAATTTTCCTATAACAATAGCTTCCATTCGAGTATACAGATGGCACCATATGAAGCGTTATACGGAAAGAGATGTCGTACACCAACCTGTTGGGATGACGTTGGTGAAAGAAAACTTGTAGGCCCAGAGCTGGTGGAGGAAACGGTGGAAAAGGTGAAAGTAATCCAAAATCACATCAAAGCAGCTCAAAGTAGGCAGAAGAGCTATGCCGATAATCGAAGGAAGCATTTGGAATTTCAAGTCGGTGATCATGTTTTTCTGAAGGTATCTCCGTGGAAGAGAGTCATACGTTTTGGTAAGAAAAGTAAATTGAGTCCCAGGTACATCGGACCTTTCGAAATTCTAGAACGAATTGGGGTTGTAGCTTACCGATTGGCAATGCCGCCAAGTCTCTCCAAAGTTCACGATGTGTTCCACATATCTCTGTTGAGGAAATACATGCCTGACCCAACGCATGTACTCACCTATGAAGATTTAGAACTGGAACCCGATCTGTCTTATTGCGAAGAGCCCATCAAGATTCTTGATACGAGAGAACAAGTGCTGAGAAACCGGACGACGCGTCTGGTAAAAGTTTTGTGGAGGAATCATAAGATGGAAGAGGCAACGTGGGAACCCGAGGAACTTATGATGAAGAACCACCCGAGTCTTTTTATGCAGTAATACCCTAGAAATTGCGAGGATGCAATTATTTGAAGGAGGGGAGAATGTAACACCCCAAGCTTCTACGGTACGTTTCCCTTTGAATAATGCGATAGCGTGTGTTGTACGCAACCTCGAGTTCTAACACACACCACAACTAATTAAACTAGCCGTTGTGAATAGTAATACCTAATTTTTGAAATTATATATATTTTATATTTGAAAATGGACTTCATTTTTAGACTCGGAATATCGAATTTAGCCTAAGGTGAAATTTTGGTACTTTTCGGATAACTTTCATATTTTGATGAATAGTGAAAATTACTAAATTTTAATTAAAAACAACTTTTTTAATCAAAATAATTAATAGTGATAAATTATGAATTTTAGTAGTTTTAAAGTATATTTAAAATATATTTTTACCATTTAATATAATGTTGGTCATTGGACATAATTTTACAATTAAATCGAACATAAACAAGTGTCAATCTTTTGATAGTTATTATCTCTTAAAAACACGCTTTTTGTTTTGACAGCGGGAATTAATTTTAAATTAATTTCTGCCACTTCTGTGTTTTGAATTTAGGAAAATGGATTCCATATTTGGAATCAGGATGTTCAAATTGTGTAAATAGGTAACTTTTATTTTTAGACATTTTGAATAATTACTGCGGTAAATATTTTATTTACCATGGTTAAGGGTAAATCCGGTAAATAAGGGTTAAAAAAATAATATTATAATAATACTAAATTACCCTAAAAACGTGTCTTAACCCTATTGGTTGATATATGGTCGACCATGGACATCTTTGTGTCAATTTTGGGACCCCATGGATCCACTTGTAAGTGATAATGACACTTTATTTTAATTTAGTTAAAATGAATACAAAAATGACACAAGCATATATCTTTTAGAACAACAATTTTCACATAGGGTTATATATGTTGGATTTTAGATTATAAATATTAATTAGAAAGCTAAAAAGATTTCCTACATAATGATATTTTATTTATAATTTTTAGACATTAAATAAGTTATTTTATTTATGACACAATGATGATGCAGTAATTACTATAATAGTGAAAAATTAAAATAATTGATATTATAAATACCCAAATAAATATAATATGAAACTTTTAATGAATTAAAATAATTTTCTAGGCTAATCTGATATATTAGGATTGATTTAATGGACTTTGTTCGAAGTAATCAATCTGTTATGAGTTTCACAAAAATCAACTATTGAATAGTGTCAAAATTGACATAAAAGAGTTCTTAAAACAAATATTATATTATTAATTGATATTAAATTCCTAAAAATCTAAGGTTCAGCCAAGAGACTTATATTATGATAGGTTAATCATTAATGGACCACTTGGGGGTCGCTTGGATGTATATAGTAAGTTTATTAATAATATTATATAAAAATACAAAGAGACATTGTAAAAGTGAAACTAATTAACTTAGAGTTAATACTTAAAGATAAGGTTAATATAAGTACCCAAACCTGTCTAAATTATACTGGTTGAGTGCTTTTCGACCTATCCCCACCTTAAACTTTGAATAATAAGCTTTGGAGCCATTAGAAACCGAATATGAATTTATTATAAATTAATATTTCTAGCTTTTCCAAAGGTGCCCCTCACCCCTCTTATAAAAGGGCACTCCTCCTTCTCATTTCTTCACACCTTCAAAGCCTTTTTGTTCGGCTAAACTCTGCCCAAATAATCTCCAAACATCCCTAACTACAACCTAGAGGCCTTAGTTTGATCAGAAAGCCAACCTAAGGAGCCCTTTTGATCAAATCAAAAGGAAGAACCCGAAGAAGAGGTAATGATTTCACCACCCTTTTCTAAGTTCATTTCTTCTTCCACTTCTTCTTCCTTTGTTCTTACCATTCTAAAATAATACCTCCAGTATCTCACATATACTGTGATGTTATTATAAGTATGGTACAACCATATTCAGTATTCTATCCACCCTTTGAATAACATGTCACCATACGTGCGTACGTACGGCTTACCGTCTCCACGTCGTGGTGTAATTGTTATTCAATATAATATTATTTGGATGGGTATAATAATGATGTGTAACTCATGTAAATAATAAATATAACATGTTAATGATCTTGTATATATGATATACCATTCATTTATATATTATTTTAATATCAAAAGAATGATATTGTCGCTCGTGCGTACGTACGGACTACCGTCTCCACGAACGAGATGAGATTCATTCTCCATCGTATCCATTCAAGTATAATTATCATTTTATGATTTAAAAATGATGTTTAAGGACTTGATATAATTCTGGATATGAATAAGATACAACAAACATGGCTTATGTAACAAAACATATAAAAGAAAATGAGTAAGTTAACACCCGAAACGGTGATAATTCTAAGATATTATTAATAAATCAATGTTAAAAGATCATATATGATATCATATTAAAATATACGATTCTTGTATAATTTAATAACAATTATTTCACCATTATACAGGAGGTTAACCTACCCCAACCAAGGAAAAGTACAAGGTAAGGGTTATTTCACAATCTCTTCATTATCTGAGGTTGTTTATACGTAATAATCTACTGGGATATATTTATCATCCACATCCATGTTTCTTAAATATGTATTTCAAAACATTTTTACTATTTACAAGAATATGGTTTAAAGTCATTTTTACCCTTGTTTGACTTTTTATAAGAGGTTTATAAAGGAATCTTTCCGTCGTTTTCAAAACAAGGTCCTTTTTAACCTTTTCGACAGAATTGAGGTAAGAATGTTTTTTTTAACTTATACGGCGGGTGCGGTTATTTTACGCTGTTATAAAATCTTAAAAGCTTTCCTTACAAGCTTATAAGAATATTTTCAAAGAAAATGTTTTATTTTATATGGATCTTAAATGATTTCAAAATAAAAGGAGATATTTCTTTAAAAAGAATTTTGATTTCATCTATGTCAACATCCTTTGATGGATTTTAAGATTATTTGAAGTTGATTTATTATGATACAAAACTTCTATATTGTATTGAAGGTTTTGTGATATGTTTGACTGTGGATGTGCTATTTTTATACCATTCATAGTTTATGGTGAAATTATTGACATTTCGTATGCTAGTTTTAATACGAATGTTTATGTTATGTTTAAACCTTTTCATATGGGAATGCGTTGGACTTAATAAGTGACGGGTGGAGCCCGCTATAGCTCCTCGATGCATCGGTAGGTCTCATGAGGCAAACTAGTGTCTTGGCACAAGGCCTTGACAAAATCTTATTTGTAGTCTTGGCACGAGGCCTTGGCTATGTGGTTATGATAGTCTGGCATTATGCATTCCATAATTATGAAAGTGGTTATTGATTTTGCATGTGATTATTCGATTAGTAGAATATCCATGTGAACAAGTAAATGGCATTATTTCATTTTACTTTTGTCATACTATGTTGAAGTTCAAGTTTAAAAGGCTTTTGTTTTAGTAATTCATTGCCTTAAATGTTTATGCTTATTTTGAATGTTCCGCTATATTGTTATCCTTACTGGGCATTTGAGCTCACCCCTTTTCTATGTTTTATTTTTCCCAGGTAGTGAAGAAGTAAATTATGATTGACTTGCAGGGATATTATGAGGGGTTAATAGTGTGGATATGAAGACTTTGTTGTTGTATTAGTTTTTCGTTTAATGATGTAATGTAAAACTTATGAATATATCTAGTGTTTCCAAGGCTACTAAACCAATCGGTCTTTCGAGATTTGATCTTTCTTGTGATCATGCCAATGTTATGTAATTAATGCACCGACTCTGGGTAGCTGGGGTCGGGGCGTTACATGGATGGCTACTGACCACAACCCTACCCCACCATGACTGACGGGCCACAACTTCCTCATCATTCGGCGGTGAAAATGCAAGCCTCCCTTCCTTCCTCACGGTCGGCCGGGTTCTGGATGCCGCCTTCTTCCGTGAGCCATTGCAGCTTCGTTCCAAGCCTGAAAAATAAACAAATTTCATATTCACAATCCTTCTGCCAAGTTCTCCATTTCCATAAGTCACGCTCAACAATATATTGCATTTCATGTGGCATTAAACATTTGGCGTTGATGATCACAAGAATAATGCACAGAGAATCAAAAGATATAATACAATTTATATGTGCGGGACAATGACCATGTTAGTTTTTCCATCATGATTGTGAAACCAGAATATAAAGAATCTATAAATAAATAACATCATATTAAAAACAAACCCCTAAATTGATGTTCACCCATAGAAGTAGTCCCGATGAAGAAGATGAGGTCGATGAAGATGGTGACGTCGGCGTTTGTCGCTCCCGCAAGATGTTTCTGATCCGGGCTCAAGCGTCGTCCTCGGTCTTCAATTCCGGAGAATACTTTTCATTGGAGAGGGTGTTCTTCATTGGAGAATGATTTCCCAATTCCCCCTTCCTATCCTTCCCCAATGAGAGATGATGCGGAAAATTAATATAATTAAGTTTATTAATTAATCAATTAATTTTTTGGCACATTAATTGCTGAATTCCAAGGGTTAATGTTGATTATTTAATTCATAATTAATGAACCCAATTAATTAAAGTGGATTGTGGTAATAAATTTTGTGTAACCATGAATTTAATTCCCATCATTAAATGCCTGAACACCTTCATGTGGTTCCAACCTTCAAGATTCAAATGGGAGTTCTCAATTCCAAAAATAAAATAAAGCATGTTTATTTTATTTTCTCCCATGAAGTTTCAGAAAACTAATTTCCACTGTCCACCTACTACGGTTATGGAGAAGTTCTCCTTAAGACAATATCAGTGTTGTGAGTTCAACGGTGTCCTCAGATTTTAATTCCAAGCAATTTTTCAAAAGTTACAAAATGACACTTGCGCGTTTACTGAACATACCCGAATAAAAGATCCTAAAATTGTTAAAAGTCACCCTTGACCCATACCCTCCAAGGTTAGACTCTTCCTAAGTGAAACAATCCCCAATGAACCCAATGGTACTCTCATATTTCCAATCCACATTAGTGTTTAAAATTTATAAATTTTACAATAAAATAATTGTCACTTAATTATTTTATTTATGGAAAAAAACTAACTTTCACTGGTGCTCGTGCGGGCCAATGTTAGTATCTTCCTAGAGAGAGCATACCCTCATGTGTTTAGTGGTCATCTCATATTTTTAATCCAATTTACCATTCATGAGTTATAAAAATTTGAAAAATAAAATAATTTAACTTAATTATTTATTTACATTTATCCCATTTTTGGGGTTTCTCTTAGGAGGCCCGCGCCAACTAAACATAAGTCGCACGTAGGGTAAACCCGCCATCTTGAGCACAACAGTGCCCTTAGATTTATGATATGAGAAACCATTTAAAAGTTATTCCACTTTTTCCGAAAAAATGAATACGCATGCTAAATAATGCTAGGAAAACCTTGACGGATCATTCTGAGCACTCTGGGCCTTGGAATCATGCGCCGTCAGATTTGAAGGTCTCAAAATATTTCCATTAAAAAAATTATATGGAATTTCCAGGACATTCACTTTCCCCCACCTTAGGGCTTTATGTCTCCAAAATCCCCAACATAGACTAAGGAAGCAAATGGTAGTACTGAGCATGGATCTCATCCTACCACTCCTATGTGCTCTACTAGAGGTTCATGTTCTGATAGTGAATGCACACTAGAGGTATCAAACACCCACACATGACTCTCTCCTTTCAATCCTCAATCTCTAGTTGAACCAGAAAAAATGTCACCCCATCGTCTAATCCATCTCTCCATGTTCAATGACGTGAGATGGGTCGTGCATGTATCTCCTCAACTGTGATGTGTAGAAAACATCGTGCACCCAGTCCAATCGTAGTGGTAGTGCCAAGTAGTATACCACCTCACCAATCCTTCAATGTATCAGAAATTGTCTAATAATACTCGGTGACAACTATCCTCTTCATCCAAAACTCCATAGTCCCCATTGAGGGGATACTCGCAAGAAAAAGTGGTCCCTCTCATGGAAACCCAAAGGTCTCTGTCTCTTGTCGGTATAAGGCTTCTGCCAACTCTGTGCAGTTTTCACTTGCTGAAAAGTGAGAAGTGATACAAACCCTGACACTGCTTTCTTTATCCCTGGACACCATTGCTGATACAGAAGGCCCTAGTACATCTTCGCCACTCCTATATGTACTTCTAGAGGGGACGTATAGAAATCCATCAGCACATCCTCCCATAGCGCCACCAGTACCATAATACATCCTCTAAAGATGATAACATGATCCCCACCTTTAGAAACTACATAAATATAATTTCTTATTGATATATAAGCACATCGAGCCTCGCAGTCAGTGTCACCAAGCTGCACCTCCCAAACTCGTTGGTGGAGTGGGGGAGTGACTGTCAGAGACTGAAGATAATTTGCTCCCTATCAATCCTCATATGATATCTGCAAAGTGACTAGCTGCTTCATCGACTCACTCAGAAATTGTACACTAGATCTCCTACTGAGTGCATCTACTACTATGTTCCACTTCCATGGAGTATAGACTATCTCAATGTCATAGTCCTAGAGGAACTCTAGCCATCGCTATTGTCTGTGCTTCTGAAAGCACTTATGAAACTTCTCTATCAACAGGAAAGGATCCCTCTTCTTCGTCAATGCTTACAATGGTGATGCAACCCTGGAGAAGTCGGGTGCACATATCCAATAGTACCTAGAAAAAGAAGACGTCCCTCTCCCTTCGAGGAGGTAATAATGGAACCATATTTTGAAAATATTTCCTCGTGCTCTGCTCCATTTATTTGGAATTCAAAACACAAAACACCTGCTACCATGAAGTTATGTCTGCTCGACTCAAGAGGGATTGGTTGCACCCACCTATGCATGAGTTTATCTTGTGATTCCTAGGTTTCTATTCACTCCAACCATGGAAAATCTCATTCCAAAATTTTAGCTAAACCATATCCCTTTTTCTTAATACAGTCAATTTGAGTATGGACTATGGATATCCAGTTCATACCCAAACTAGCGTCTTAAGGCCTCGACATCGCTACCTAGAGGTTCCAACCAGAACTCTCACCACAATGGCCAGATCACACCGCCGGCATAAGTGTGATTATTGAGTAACCTCCCAAAGGTATCTCCAGATGTGAGGGTCACGTCAACAGCTTAACTTGAAACTCTAGGTCTTAGACAAGATTTGTGGAAGGAAGGAATTATTAGTTTCTATGTCTATTAAGATAGTAGTTATTATTAGACATAGACCGTACTTCTAACCATTCAAGGAGACCTTGGGTCACACTCCTTAACCATATGCAGCTACTCCCTTCCCCTGTCCCCCTTCTCCCTTATCCTGGTGGGGACCACCAAAGGGGGGGGGTTGTAACATGTAGAAATATACACCACCTCATGCTACTCTCCTAGATCTTCTTCCACGCCTGCAGCCCTACAGAATTATCTGTTCCTAAAACTTCTTCTTCCCAAAACATTTTTACACGCCCATGTCACCAAGAATGGCGTTAATTTTCTACATTCCCACTACTAACATTTACTAGTTGTATATACTCATCCAAAGAGCATTCAACTGTAAAGGTTCCCCCTAGAATCCTAACATAGGTAGGAATGCACAGA
The DNA here is from genome assembly GCA_963277665.1 of Viscum album. Classification (NCBI taxonomy): domain Eukaryota; kingdom Viridiplantae; phylum Streptophyta; class Magnoliopsida; order Santalales; family Viscaceae; genus Viscum; species Viscum album. The sequence continues at coordinate 604,154,637 of OY728129.1, read as the reverse complement.
GGAATAGTGCTAGCTTGGACGACTGTAAACACACCATGCTCAGATGTCCGAGCCCCAAAGCAATAATTTTATCATATTCATCGATTACCCAGAATGGTCGGTATGCTTTGAAGAATACACAACTACCGACATGTCATCCTACCGATGTTGTAGATGCTTTGGAGGACTCTCAGCAACCACCTCAAGCCAGTCCTCAGTAGCCGGTGAGTGGGGCTTTCCTCAGAACCATAGGGGTATCTGATGTTGATACTCATGTAAGGAAAAATCCTATATATGTCCTCTAATTGTACCACCATTTATAAATGATTACCAATTGGTAGTGATATAGCTGACACACTACCTGAAGGTATTATCTCGGGCAACAATCCACGTACTAATTCCTCATCACTATACAGACCATCCTCATGGTCACTAACCAGAAATGACTAGATGCTATGAACATCATCTGCTCTACCAGTGTCTCAGCTAGAAAGAAAACTCTTGCCCAAGCCTCCAGCCAGCCCTCAACTGTCTTGGAATTTTCCTCACCTCGAACCCTCAGAGGCCTCTTCCCCTAGAACTCGTGCAACGCTGTCAGTCGGCATGCATACTCTACTGGTGGAGATGGTGGAAACACTCATCCAACGAGTAGTGGTGCTGGTGGTACCCCACCAGAAGGTGATAAATCCATAAGAGGTCCATGCACCATGGATTCATTGCTTGTTGGGTCCTCATCATGTACTCTCTCAGGAATCCTAGCTGGTTGTCTACGAGTGGAATCATCATAAAAAATAGGTTTTCCACCATCATTAAGTTATACGACACGAGATTACATCAATGAAATAAGAAAAACTAATTTTTAAAAAACACATGTAATCATAGTTTTCATGTGCTAAGTCAGAAATAACAATACAGGGTCCATGTGTATTGATACGTCGGCCACTTTACCAATACTGGACTCCCTGAACTGAAATGAACACTCATAACACATAACACTATTGCCGCACAGAATCTATATGAGTCTTAGTTCGTCGGTTGAACCGAAATCCTCTGATACCAATTTTTCACGACCCTTCCCTCGGGGCTCATACCGTGACTACCCCAATCCCGCATTCCAAAGTCCATGGGCTGGAAACAAGCACCGAAATACGAATTATTTAAAATGGGAAGGTGTTGCCTTTGTAAACTGTAAACTCACAAAAACCGAGAAAAAAACCAGATACAAGAACAAAGTAAAGTATATAGTAAACATGGTGTGTTCAGAAAGTAAAGGGGCATAAATACAAGCTTCATTGGAAATTACAAGTAAAACTGGAATGTACATTTAAAAATGAGAACATATGTTGTGAAAAACTATCAAGGATTCCACCTAAAGGGTAGGTACAGCTCTCGAATGGTCTTCTTTTCAGGTCACTTCATCTAAGGTCCACCTCTGAGCAGTCTCCAGTCTAGGTACCCTCGTCCTTAGTCAGCGATGTCCATCATCTGCACCAGACACGACAGGGTGAGGGCATAGCCTCTGTAGGGGTGAGTTCAACAATACTAAGTATGGACCCCAAGACCCCAAAAGCTCTCTCAAATCCACAATGGATAAACCAAAATGTATGGAAATAATAATCAACTCGACATAGGTATATTCCCATACATATACCTATGTTATAAAGTTATAAAAATCTCACACCGAAGGGAAGAATACCACAAAGGTAACACCACGAAGATATATACATAGCTCAAACATGTATTAGTGAAGTGTAGAAGTACGTATGATTAGTTGGGAAGCTAGATTATCTTATTCTGTCAAAGGAAACTACTTATGATTATACGTAGTCTGACCCGCACAAGATCGATAGGTGGAAACCTCTACTAACCCATACAAGATCTGACCCACACATGATCGATATGCGCTGACCCACACAGGATCACTGAGTGCTATCCCACAAAAGATCTGACCCACATAGGATTAGTATGCGCTGACCCACACAGGATCAATATTAAATGTTAATATCCAGCCACATGATTCTCTAGGGATAATAACAAGTAACATCCCTAGTTACAACGTTGAACAACTTAGTTTCTATAGAATTCCTCCTCTAAAGAGTACAATGGGCCTATCGTGTCACCCAGAGGTGATTCCCAATATCCTTGGACTGTTCAGGTACTCCTCCTATCGATTACCGTGGCTCTGCCACGTCACACCGAGGTTCTCCCTATAGTGGGTCTACCGCGTCACACAGAGGCGCTCCCCCTCATTCCCTATTCAAGTACTCCTCCTGTCGAGTACTATGGGTATAATGCACCATAAAGAGCTGCTCCCCATTGTGGGTTTTTCGTGTCACATAGTGGCACTTCCCACTAGGATGGTCGAGTCACTCCAAGTTGAAATAGACAATAGTCGTCCAGTCTCAGCCAGTCGTAGGGTTTTGTATGTAGCGCGCTTGGGAGAATTGCTCCACAAGAAAATGGTCGTAGCTCAACCACCAAAAAGTCCCACAAAGAAGTATCCCAAAGCTCTGTCATGTCATAATTGATACAACGCAAAAAATGGCGCGTCTATCAGGCGTTCTGTGTTTATGTTATTAGAGTTTTTTCTCTGAGGGCCCGGTTGGATCCGTGGTTCGATCAAACCTGGCCATACTCCAATTATATCCAAAACTCATGTGGTTTATACTAAAAAACCATCACGATCCAAGGATTCTGGTGCTGCATATGGTTCTTCAAACAGATGTTTGGTTCTCAAGATATGGCCACAAAGGTAAAACTAGTTGCAGATAGGGCTGGGTTCACCCCAGATAGCATGTTCCCCAACAGGCCCGGTCCGTTGGGCCGAGGTCGTGATGGGCCCATGTAGGGGATGGACTGGACCCACTCGCTGACATTCCCTAGTTGAATAGCCCAATGACGTGGTCCGCCCGAGCTAGAATAGAAGGGTGAGCGGAAAACTTTCCGTTTAGAGCTGCAACGGGGCAGCGCCCATAGGCGCTGCCTAGTCACCGTGGGACCCGAGAAGGTCCCACCGAACTGAAATAGTTGGTTGGGGTTCCATCCGGTCCTCCTCCCAGCGATGCAGTTGGGTGCCACTGCTCAATCGTGACCGGCATGACCGACCTCTCGTCATCCTCTGCCATGACCATGAGCCCATGACCACATGCTCCACTGGAAATGCGGATGTGCGTTGCCGCTCCACCACACGGCCGACCGGAAGCTGGCGTCCACCTTTCCCTACCATAGATGATGGGCCTCAGCTTCTTCATCATCCAGCGGTGTGGAGGTCCACTTCCCTTCCTTCCTCACAGCCGACCGAGTGCCAGCCACAACCTTCTTCTGCGATCCATTGCGGCTTCGTTCCAAGCCCAAAAAATAAAACGATCACATATTCACAATTTGTGGGTCGAGGGCTCTACAACCAAATGATTCTCTCAACAAAACATTGTGTTTCTAGAATCATTAAATATTTTGCGTTGAAGAACACATGAAGAACGTGTGTAGAATTAAAAGATAAGAGGCACATTATATGCACTGGATGATGGCCATGTTAGTTTGACCATCATCATTATGAAACCAGAATACGATGAATCAATAAATAAATTCATCCATATTGATAACAAACCCTTACCTTGACATTCACACTTAAGATTTTTCATGAGGAAGAAAAAAATTTGATGAATATGGTGACGTCGACGTTCATCACTCCCACAAGATGTTTTGATCTGGGCTCAATCGTCGTCCTCATTCTTCAATTCCATCGAATGCTCTTCATTTGAGAGGGCGTTATTCATTGATGAATGTTCACCCAAATATCCTCCCTATTCAAATCCTTCCCCCGCTAGAGATGAGGTTCCAAATTAATAATATTAAGTTTAATAATTAATCAATTAATTTGTTGGCACATTAGTTGGGGAATTGAAAGGGTTAAAGTTGATTTATTAATTCAGAATTAATGAATCATATTAATTAAAGAGGAATGTGGTTTCACATTTTCTATAACCGGGCATTTAATTCCCAGCATTAAATGCCTGACCACCCTCGTGTGGTCCCCACCTTCATGTTTCAAATAGGAGGTTTCAATTGAAAAAATAAAATAATGCATGTTTATTTTATTTTATCCCACAAAATGTCTCAAAACTAATTTATACCCTAGACCTACTATGGTAGAGGTGAAGGTATCATTAAAGGAATATCGGTGGTGCGTGTTCAATGGTGTCCTCATATTACAATTCCATTCACCAGTTCAAAAGTTAAAAAATGCTGCTTGCGTGTTTACTGAACGTACTGGAAAAAAAATGTTTAGAAAATTATTAACAGTCACCGTCGACCCGTTTCGTTCGAGGTTAGGCTCTGTTTATGTGAAAAACACACCGATGAACCTAAGGGTACTCTTTAATTTCTAATCTATGTTACCATTTAGAAGTTTTTGATTTTAAAATAAAATAATTGTCACTTAATTTTATTATTTACGGCCTAAAACAAACTTCCACTGGTGGCCCATGCCAGCCAATGTTAGTATTTACCTAAATAAAGTATACCCTCACGTGTTAAGTAGTTGTCTCAGATTTTTAATTTGAGATTCCATTCATGAGTTATAAGAATTTGAAAAATAAAATAATTTTACTTAATAATTTTATTTATGGTTGTGACATTTTCATGCTTTCTCACAAGATGCTCGTGCCAACTAAACTTAAGTATGGAATAGGAAAAAATCACCATCCTAATCATAACTGTGCCCTCTGATTTATTATTCGAGTAACCATTTACGATTTATTTCACTTTTTCTGGAAAACTGGTTACACGTGCTAATTAATTCTTAAGAAAACTTCAACGGATCATCTTGGGCATTCCAGGCCTCAGAATCGCGAGTCGTCATATTTTTCGGTCATGAAATATTTCAATTAAAACAAATTATATGGAATTTCTGAGAAATTATAGTTCCTTACCTTCAAATATACATATTGAGTAATGAATCTGGTTTTATCAATATTTTGTAGTCAATCAAATAATAGTAATGTACACAGCATATGTAAAAATGGTATACAGTTTAGTAAATAATCAAATCCATGATAAATAATATGGATATTTAGGGGAAATTTATTGTTCAATGATCATCATAAAGTGAATATATTATAGGGAGGTTAATGACGAAAAACTTATCCAGGGAAGTGAACATATATACTATCCTTGGCCAAAATAGACATAACTCTTCAAAAGAATAATTAAGGATGGTATCAATATGACATATAACCATTGGAGTAAGAAATAATTTCATTATTTTTGATGAAATAAAAATACCTTAAGCAGATCATTACAAATGTTATTGGGGAAAATATGCTGTTCATTTTGAAAAAATATTTGAAAATATTTTTTCGTCAAACCACTTATTTAAAAAAATTACATAAAAATAAAAACATTAACATTAAAAGGAATCATCAAATAAATTAAGGAGCATAATTTTGTACCTTCCATAAATAATAGTCATTTCTCATGGTAAAAATGTTAAAACGTTCCTTGGTTTGAAAGAGACATAAAGTTTAGTTTAAAAAAATTAAAAAATGATTAAAATATATTTTTAAAATAATTTTAAAATGCTGAATGATAATATTTTTTAAACCATTTTAAAAAACATGGTATTCTATTAAAATTGAATTCATAATAATGATATAATTTATGTTAAATATTATTAAAACATTTTCTAAATAAATTTAAGTTCCAATGTTAGAAAATTGGCATTATCGCTTAAAAATATAACGAATAACCAGAGGATAATAAAATAAAATGTTTCATTAAACAATGATAACAAAAATCTGATTAATGGAAATGAAATAATAGACAATCTCCATTAAAATTATATTGGGAAGTGAACACTTTAATTGATCAAAACGTCATTGTGATAATTAAACAGTGAATAGATTATGTGTATGAAACATATGTACACATAAGACCACCGTAAATATAAAAATATTTATTAAAAATTAATTATACACCTAACAATATAATATCGTAGATTATGAATCAGTAATATATTTTAATGGAAGGAAATTGAGTTATGAACTACTTCACAACATGGGAACTTTTAAATCAAATATCCATAGGTGAATTAAATCTTGTTGAAAAAAATACCCACAATAATGAATTATTTATGATATTACATTTTAATGGGAATTATATACACCATTTAATGGAAAAATAGTTTCATAGCATTACAATATGCCTAAATGAAATGAAGTTTAGACAAAATCCATTACCCCATGATTTATTTTTTGTTCATACACGATTTAACATCTAGTATAGTGATTTCCAAAATGTTATTAACTTATACTATAACCATATAAATATTTTTGAAAATATTTATGACTCTTTTATAACATGTTATCATCCATTTACTGATAAAAGATTATTATCTTAATTCATTCGAGTGTTATTTGACTAATATTTTGAGTATGTTTCATCTTTTTATTTTTGGTTTATATTACTTAGATAATGATTGAATAATTACAAAATTTTAATCCATAAATTACGTAGAATATTTATTTAGTACATATGTATTTAGATTAATTTATAATATTTTGTTACATTAAATAAAATGCATATTTCATGGATGTACTATGTCATAAGTATGCATGAATGATGATTCCATTTTCTTATCATATTAACAAAATAAATATATATATTTGTATATTAACTTTCCATTATCATATTTTTATCATATATATATATATATAATATTTTTATTAAAATTATCCTTAATACATTCCATGTAATGTGTGAATTAATAAAATTTATTGGTGAGGTAGTAGTATATCGTACCCAATAATGGCATAATTATATTCCAAAAAATGGAAGGCATGAAGTTAGGTTTTATATATTAAATAAATAATAATAATATTGTCTTAAATAGTATACATATCATCTATAAATAATAAATTTATCATTATTACCAACGTTTAAATGTGGTTACAAAATAAAGAACAACATTGATATGCAAGGTAGTAGTCTGTCATACATGCAAATAATGATTGAATATCGTGTTTGATGGCTGTGTATGAAAATTTAGGCCATTATCATAACATATAAACATAAAATTATATTTATGATATTGTATTTATTATAAAATAATGATATAAAAATAATTTTAGGATTTGTATAACGAAATAAAATAAAAACTATTTTATAATAATATTACACTTTATTCGGGTATCCTATTTAGGATTTCTGAAAACTATCAACTGATTTCATTCAACACAAACTAAGACTTATAATATTTAGTCAGGTATATTGGGGATGGATGTGATGAAAGAACCTAAAATTTTTTTTGGTACATATTGGGATCATTTATAGGTACATTTTTACAATTAATTGAGTACTTTTCAGTTGTGATTTATTTTGGTAAGTGTGTGGGAAAAATTTGAAAAAAAGGGAAGGGATGGGGTAGATCGTGTTCCCCTATGCAGAAAACCATATGAGGGAATTAAATAAGAAAAAAAATCAAGAATTTCCCAAACCCCCTATTTAACACCAAATAAACCCCAATTAATTTATAGGTTCTCTTTGACATTTTTGGAACTCTCTAGACGAATTTCAACCACTATTGACCTCTATTATTTGAAAATGAAATCCCAAATCATAGGATTATTCTCTATTGGTAAGTGGATTCTTCTCCCATTGTTACCTTGTTCTTACATCATCCTTTATGATTTTATTCATCGATGATATCTGATTTATTAGATTGTTCAATATCTATTTGGTTGGATATAGATATGTGATTGTAGATATAGATCTAATCTTATATGATCATCATCTTCTTTAAAATTTATTTGGGGATTTTAGATGTTGTTCTTGATCTATGTTTTTATGACACTAAATATTTGATTATTTCTATGGGGAATTCATTCTTCAGAAAATTGAGGTAAGTGGTTCTTCCCATATATATATATCTCTCTTTCACTCATCTACATGGATAATATATGGATTTGAATATGTGGTGATATCTATATTTAGATCTAGGTTTGTTATACATCGTGGTTATGCTAAAATATGGGGTTTTCCATTGGTGACAAGTCTTCATCACTGTTCTTCAGGTCTGTGGTATAATCATAAATTCCCATAGTCATGATTTTGATTATGTGTATGTAATTGTATAATTACTTGAATTGTTTATAATTTTGAATAACTAAATTGTTTTAATTAATGTCGACAATTGATTAATTAGGTTTTTATTGAAATTGATGATTAATTGGGTATTAAACCATGATAGTAAGGGGGTCTCATTTTGATAATTAATTTGGGAATTAATTAAGATATTTATCGGATGGACATGTATATAATTAATTGATAAATTAATTATTATATTTAGTAATTTGGTATTTAGATAATGGACCAATGATTATATGGATAAAATGTTGAAATTTAAAACTAATTTTGGTGTTGAATATGAGAATAAGGGGATGCCCATTTTGGTATTTAATTTGAGAATTAATTATGAGATGTTGGGAATGTATAGTTAGACAATTAATTGATGAATTAATTGTGACATTTAGGAATGATTGATTTCGATAGTGGCAAATTGATTAATTTGATAATTTTTTTAAATTTATGAAAAATTTAAGAGTTTATTATGACACTAAAGGGATTACCATTTAGAAAGTTAATTAGGGAATTATTTATGATATATAGAGGATTTATAATTATAAAATTATTTGGTTGGTTAAATATGAGATTTATTGATTTTAAATTGATAAAAAGAGTTGAAGAATAATTTGTCAAACGTCAAGATATATAAGTGGGGACAATTAATTGTAGATTAATTATGGGACATCAAGATATATGATTGATATAATTAATTGAAAAATTAATTTTGAGATATCAAGATATATGAGTTGAGACAACTAATGGTAGATTAATTATGATATGTCATGATATATAAATTAAGATAATTAATTATAAAATTACTTATGAGATATTTTTTTTGTTTATTTAAATAATTAATTGTTTAATTAATTATGGGATAATGAGTTGTGGATATTGAACAATTAATTGATGAATAAATTAATTATGTGTGAAGTGCATAATGAATTGGATAATTAATTAAGGGTAATTATGTGATAAAATAATATTTTAATTATTAATGATATTGAGATTATTAATTAATTTTAAACTTAATTAATGGCATTGATGATATTTATTTATTTATCAATTAATTAATAGAAGTAATGTAATTATTTATCTTATTAATTAAATAATCAAAATTATGTGATTAACTAATTGATGAATTAATTAAGGGATGTAATGTGATTATTTAATTGCTGAACTAAATAATTTGATTAATGGGAGTTATTAATTAATTGTGGAAAAAATTAATCGGATTGACCTGAACAATTAATTAGTGAGATAATTTAATGTATTGGTGTGATTAATTAATTTTTTTATTAATAAATTTATTGGAAGTGATTAGTTAGTTGATGAATTATCTAGAGTTATTTATTTTAATAGTTAATTGAATAATTTACTAGAGTTATTAGTGTGATTATTTAATTGTTGAATTAACAAGAGTTATTGATGTGATTATTTAATTGAATAATTAACTAGATTTATTGATTTTATTAGTTAATTATAGTATTCAGTATAATGTTTGATGTGATTACTTAATTTTTTAACAAACCATTGTAATTGTTGTGCTTAATTAATTGTTGATTTTAATAATTGGATTTTAGTGACTAAAAATTTGTTGAATTAATTAATGCATTTTATATGTATAATTAATTATTGGATTAATGAATATTATTGATGAGATTAGATAATTATTTAATTAACAACAATTACTGACATGATTAATTATTTGACCAATTACCTATAGTTATGGATGTGATTAGTTAATTTTTTAATTTACTATGTTATTTTATGTGAGTATTTATTTCTTGATTTAACAATAAAAATTGACATGGTTAATTAATTGTTGAATCAATTAATGTTATGAGGTGATTAGTTAATTGTTGAGTTAACTAATGGAATTATTGTGATTAGCTAATTGTTAAATTAGTAATGTCATTGGGGTGGATAATTACTTGTAGAATTAATAATTTATTGTCAAATGGTTACATGGTCATTAATTTGTATGATTTAATTAATTGTAACATTGTCATTAATTTGTGTGTAATAAATAATTCCAATATAGTCATTCAATGGTAAAAATTAATGAATGGTAACATGGTCATTCATTTGTGTGAAATATAAAATGTTAACATGGTCATTAAATTGAGTGAATTTATTTATGGTAACATGATCATTAATTTGTGAAATAAGAATGCTAAAAAGGATATTTAGACACGTGGTATCATCTGTGTATAGTTCAAATTTTGGTATGGGTTGAATCAGGTATTGAGGTTCGGGTGTCTATGGGAACTCATAGTTTTATGTTCTTAAATAGAGAATATTTAATAATATTATATACAATATTTTATGCATTATACATATTCTTATTACAATTCAATAAAAACCAATTGATTGTATGTTGTCTTAGACACCGTTGGGGGTGGCATACTGAGATTTACCCACACAGAACTCGGGCAGCCTGATCGGTACCCAAAATAGATTACATCATTGTAGTATAGGTTAAATGGAAAAGATCCTTTATTATAGGGGTGATTCATATGTATCATGGTGAAGGAACCTGACATGGTGTCAGAACCCACATGGATTAGTTGGTGGTGTCATTAAATTGGAGTTTCATTTGACACTTGGCACACACATTAACATTAAATAATTATTGTTTTGTTTTGGAAATGTACCTCATCCTTTGGATGTTATTAGATATTGTTATTATTTATTATATATGCTTCCACAATAGTTTATTTATTCTACAAGTGTATTACTCTAACTAAAGATTAAAAGTGCTCATTGTATCCCCATGATAAATATTAGACCCTCATTACTAGTCGGAAGCCTCTAGCGTATGGGGAGGAATGAAAGAGGTCATGTAAACGGCTGGTTCTAGGGACCTGTATTGGGCACCCGGGACTAGATTTTACAATGTGGTATCATAGAAAATGTTTATTTTATTTTCTAGTGAGGACTACATTACTTTCTAGGGGGGGGGGGGATTTTGGGAATCCTACATCGAAGGAGGTGGAGCATGAATCACCTCAATATAACGTGGTGTGGATAAATCTCCCATCATTAGAGATTTTCATGGGGGATACCTGCGGTCTAGAGCCGATGGAATGATAAACCATGCATGCTAGGACCAAAGCGTAATGTATCATGATCATTATATTATAGGATAGTTTTCTTTTTTTCTTCTTTTGTCTTACTATTTGGAAAAGGTAGATGGGAGACTAGGAAGAGTTAGGGCTTGGTTATGAGCTCATGCAAGTGAGTAGATACCCCATATAATGGGGAAAACCCAAGTTCATAGGTTGGTATTGTTGTTATTACTAGTTTCAGTTATGGTTGAATGCTATTTCAGCTTTATTGACACACTTAGTTGGGTGATGTCATTATTTTTTCTGATATTACTTAATATTGACTCGTGGCATTTAATAGAATGATATTTGAGTCTACATGCATAATTATATGAACACTGGATGATTTTGTGAACATGCATCATTTTAGGAACCCACGTGAAAACAGAATTTAAGGATTTTTTTAAACATAAATTGTTTTCTTATCATGTTAAATTGACTTTAGAAGGTGACAAATATGAAATCAGAAATGGTATAATGAAGAAATAATGAGAATAAATGGGTATCTAGTGAGAAACTATAATAATGATATGGGTATGACTAAATAATTGTTGATATAATTAATAGAAATTATGTAATTAATTAATTTTTTATTTTTGATTAATTAGAATGTATTTAACCTAGTTAACAATAGCCTAAGTGTAGGATGGTTAAGGGTAGAGATAGTGACTCGGTTTTGACCATGTGGTGGGAAAAGGGGTACTAACTTGATATAGTTTTGTTTAAATCCCTCTTTTTAATTATGTTAATTTTTTGAATTGATAATCCTTTGTTTGTTTATTTGGACATTAATTTGGGTAGATTGGGTGGTTAGAAATCCCTTGTTTGAGAACATGGTTGTTGGTTGTGTGAGAGACCATATAGTTTGGGATCAGTGTTGTTAAATGTTCTTAGTTAGGGAGGACTGATACATTCAACAGTTTAAGATTTTTTCCATAGCGGGAGGTTACATCGATGATACATGATTTGTGTTTGTATCCATCGATGACTTCTTGTTGTAATTTTAATTATTGATGATCATGAACCCTATAATGAAAACAACCCATGTATGTTATGAATGCTTTGGATTTATCCCTAGAAACGTAAATGAGTTTTTATTATATATAGAAACCCTTATAGGTTTCTCTTACAAATTGTATATGATGACTTGGATGGTGGTGAGTATTCCGTTGACATTTTACAGGTGAGGATATAAGGATGAACCAAAGATTCATGAATACCATGTTGGTTGAGTGTCATGAAAATGTTTTTTTAATGAAGCTCATACTATGGGAAACGTTATGTTAGTATATGGGGTATGGAGTGATGAAATGGATTTGAAATGTTATCATTGGAATTCCAATAAGAAACATAGATGTTCTGTGTTCATGTTCCTCCAATAAAGGCCCGCTGATCCATGGAATTGGTGGAGGTATGTTCCCTAAATTTTTTTTTTGGAATGGGTGAGTGCTAACGTTGGATGGTTTATTTCAGCTGTTGGAAAAAATTAATAGGGATACCCATCAAGTGTGTTGCGGAAGTTGATTTTATGATCAATGCATATTTTAAAGTGCATCTGATCAGTGCATTGTACCGTAGTGAGAGGGTGTTATAGTGAAATATTTTGTTGTTAATTCATATATTTTGGAAACATGGACGTGATTAGGATGAATATATAGAGAGAGAAATGGATGTGAGGGCTCAATAGCTCGATCTTTTGACTCATAATCATAGACAGGATTAGAAGTGCAGCTCGAGGATGAGCTCTTATAAGGTGGAGAGATTGTATGAACCAAAATATTTCTAGATACATCACATGCCTATTTATAGATACCCTTTTACCATGAATTTATTACTTTTAAATTGGGATTTATTTTGAGGATATTTGGGTGAAATTAGAAAAAAAAAAGGAGTAAATGGGGTAGACTGTGCGCCCTTGTGCAGGAAACCATGTACGAGAATTAATTAAGCACAAAAATTAATTCTAAATTTTCTGAAACCCATTAATTAACCCCAATTCATTCTTATGTCCTCTTTGAAATTTTATTTTCTCTCGTAACTAATTTCATCCCATCTTGAACTATGTTATTTGTGAATCTAATCTCGAATCGAAGGATTCTTCACTCCCAATAAGTGGTTTATTCTCACATTCTTCCATTATTCAGCCTCCATCTATTCCACATTCATTCATAAATGAGATATGTTGGATTGGATTGATCTATATCAATTTTTTGAGATCTAGATATATGAATCAAGATGTAGATCTAATATTTAAATATCTTTATTTTATTTAATATTGATTTTGGGTTTTGAGATTCAGATCTTGATCTATGTCGTTGTGAAGCGCGATTTTGGAGGATTTCCATTGGGTGATCCTTCATCAATACATTTAGGTAATTGGTTCCTCCAATATAGATCTATAACACTATTAAAATATTCTCCATGGATAAAATATGCATTCTAATATTTTATTGGATTTGTACTTGGATATAAGTTTGTTATATCTGGATTCATTTAAATCTTTGATCTAGGAATTGAATCCAGATCTCATTTTACATCGTGGTTCCACTGAAATTTGAGGAATTTCATTAGAGAGTATTATTCATCACAATTATTGAGGTAGGTGTCATCATCATAAATTTCCATAGTCATGATTTTTATTATGTGTGTGAAATTGAATAATTATTGACATTATTTAGAAATTTGAATTCCTAAATTAGATTAAATAATGTGGCCAATTAATTAATTGGTTTATTGTTGAAATTGTTGATTAATTGGGGAATTAATCATGATATTAAGGAAATTATCATAATAATAATAAAGTTTTGAATTAATTATGAAATTTTGGGGCTATCTAAGTATAAAATTAATTGATTAATTGATTGTTATATTTATGAATTTGTGATTTAGATAACGAACAATTAATTAATTGGATAATCATTGAAATTTATGAATAATTGTTGAGTTGATTATAAGTCTAAGGGGCTAATAATTTTCGAAATTCATATGGTAATTAATTATGATATTTAAGGTTTATCCAATTTTATAATTAATTGATGAAATATTTGTGAGGTTTAGGAATTTTTTATTTAGATATTGGCGAATTGATTTATTGGATAAATTGTTGAAATTTATGAATAAATGGGGACTTTATTATGAGACTAAGGGTATTGAAATTTATTTAATTAATTGAGGAATTATATATAGGATTTAGGGGAATTCCAATTAGATAATAAATTGGTGGGTTAATTATGATATTTGGTGATTTTTGTTGAAATAATTAATTAATGACTTAATTAAAATATATCAATATATTAGATGTGGGATAAATAATTATATAATAATTTTGAAATGTCAAGATATGTGATTGATATAATTAATTGATAAATTTTTTATGATTTATCATCATATAGGAATCGAGATAATTAACCATAGAATTAATTAAGATATATTTAGATTGTTTATTTGAGTAATTAATTGTTAAATTAAATATGGTATAATGAGTTGTCGATATTGAATAATTAATTGACGAGTTAATTAATGGAACTTGAAATGCATAATTAATCAGTGAATTGATTAAGGGTAATTTTATGATAAACTAAATTTTTGAATTAGTAATGAGATTGGCATTATTAATTAATTATTGAATGAATTAGTGATATTGATAAGATTATTAATCCAAAAATAAATTAATGGAAGTAGTGTGATTATTTATTTATTTAATTAAATATTTAGATTAATGAGATTAATTTAATCAAAAATTTCTTAATGTAAGTTCTATGATTATTTAATGGTTGAATTAAATAATTGGATTTTTCGGGGTGGTTAATTAATTGTAGAATTAATTAATGGGATTGAAATAAATAATTAGTTGGTGAATTAATTTTAGGGATCAATGTCATTAATTAATTGTTGAATTGGTTAATGTATTTGATGTTATTAGATAATTGAATAATTTACAAGAGTTATTTATTTGATTAGTTAATTGATGAGTTGACTATAGTTATTAATGTGATTCAATATTTTTTTTAATTAAATAGAGTTTTTGTTGTGATTATTTAATTGAGGAATTTATATATTTATTAATATGATTATAAATTACAAATTTAACTATAGTAATTGATTTTTTAGTTAATTGTTTAATTAACTAGATTAATATTTATGTTTAGTTAATTGTGGAATTGACTAGTAGGATTGAAGTGATTAATTAATTATTGAATAAATTATTGTATTTAATGTGATTAATTAATTTTCTAATTAATTAATGTTATTGATGAGATTGGTTGATTGTTGAAATAACAAGAGTTTCTGATGGGATTAGTTAATTGATGAATTAACTAGAGTTATTGATTTGATAAGTTAATTATTGAACTAACTACTACAATAGTTGATGTGACTAGTTAATTATTGTGTTAAATAGAGAAATTTTTGAGATTAATTAATAGGTGAAATAATCAGTGTTATTGATGTGATTAATTAATATTTTAGTTAACTAATGGAATTGTGGTGTTTAACTAATTGTTGAATTTGTAATGTCATTGTTCTGGATAGTTCATTGTTTAATTAAATATATGTTTTTTTAATGGTAACATGGTCATTTAGTCATGTGATTTAATGATTAGTTTAATGGTTATTCCTTTTTTTGTAATAAATAAAGGTATCATGGTCAATTAACGATTATTGTTAGTGAACAGTAACAAGGTAATTCATTTGTATGAAATTTAGAATAGTAACACACACATTTAATTGGTATAATTAATGATTTGTAACATGGTATTTCATTTTGAATTAGTAATTCTAACATAGACATTGAGACACACGGTATCCCCTAGGTTTAGTTCAAATTATGTCATGGGATAAAGCAGGTATTGAGGTTCGGGTGTCTACGGGAACCCTAGGATTTATGTGCGTAAATAGATAATATTTAATAAATTGATAAAAAGTTTGTTTATAACTTATAAATATACTTTTAACAATTACATACACTACTATTAACCATATATTGTGATGTACACCATAGGTGATGACCTAATGAATGAAAATAACACCTTACACATGACGCATGGTCGGTACTAGAATCGATTACTTGTTTTCATGACAAGTTAATGGTAAATGTACTTTGATAGATGGATGATTGGGATGAAGTATGTTGAGGGAACTATAATTGGTATTTGAACCCTCTTTTAGGGGTTTATAATTTGTTTAATTTGGATTTTAATTTGACACTTAGAACATACATTAGCATGAAATAATTATTATTTATTTTTTAAAATGTACTTCATGATTCAGTTATCATGAGATATTATTATTGGTTTTGATTATATATGATTCATCTATTATTTATTTATTTCCACTATTGTCTTACTCAGATAAAAGAATAAAAGAGGGTATAGTCTCCCCAAGATCGATATTGGACTATCACTGGTAGATGGAAGCCTCTGGCGTATATGGAGGCGCACCCGATGTCATGTGGAGAACTGTCTTGGGGAACCATTGGGTTGAACCTGGTTTGGGACATTACAAAGTGGTATCATATACAGTGTCCATTTGATGTGCTAGTGATGAAACTATTTCCTTCTATGGGGGATGATTATGGCAATTCTATATTGATGTAGGAGAAGCACGAAGGACCCCATTATAAGGTGGTGTCGATACCTCTCCAATCATGTGGTCATTCCTGGGGCTGCCTAAGGGATAGAGCCTGAGGAATGAAACAAACGTGTGGGCTAGGCCCAAAGTAGACAATATCATGATCGTGGTATTAAATTCCTATTTTATTTTCTTCTTATATTTTCTTAATATTTTCGAAAGGTATATGGGAGTCTAGGAATAGTTGGGGCTTGGATATAAGCTTGTTCATGGGAATAGATACTTCATGTATGGAAGAGAACCCATGTTTCCTAGGTGGGATTGTTGTTATTGCTATTTGACATTACCATTGAATGATATTTCAATTTGGGTGATGCACTTGATTGTGGGATCTGATTATTGTTTTTGAGATTATATGAGATTAAATTGTCACCTTGAATGGAATGATATTTGAGTCGGCGTGCATCATTCAAGGCAGTTATGATTATTTTTTGAATAATCATCTTTTTTGGAACACACAAGAAAAAATCTTTTGGGTAAATTATTGAACAAAAACTATTTTATTAGCTTATAAAATTGAGTTTAAAATGCTCTTAATATGAAATCAGGAATGGTAAACTGATTCAATAATGAGAATAAATGGGTATCTAATGATAATAATGAATAATGATATTGGTATAATTAATTATTTTTTTAAATAATTAATAGTAATGATGTGATTAATTAAATTTTGAAATTAATTAATGAGAATGTGTTTACCCTTGTTAATCATGAACATTGTCTGTATGGTTGAGTGTATAAATAGTTCCTCGATTCTAAATTTATGGTAGGAAAAAGGGGGAATTACTTGATAAGGTTTTCTGTTAATACATATTTTAAATTATGTTAATATTTTTAATTGAGAATCATTTTTTTGTTTATTTGGCCCTTGATGTGGGTAGTTTGTGTTGTGATAATTACCCAGTTTGAGAACATGGTTGTTGGTTGTGTGAGGGAATGTTTAGTTTTTGATTGTTGTGGTTAAATTCACACAGTTAGAGAATCTTAACATTTTCAATAGTTTATGTTGTTTCCACAGTTGGAGGTAAAATCGGTGATGAAGGATTTGTGGTGGTATTCATCGAAGATTTTTTAGTGAAATTTTAATTAATGACGATCATGTCCCCTACAATGACATTATATTGGGTATGATAAAATTAGTTGGCTTTGTGGATAGCTTCGTAAATGTGTTTTGGTGGGTTGTGGGCCCCATTAGAGGATACCCTTATGAAGTGGTATACAATGAGTTGTATGGTGGAGGGTATTCCATTGACAGTTTATAGAAGAGTTTATCAAGATAGACCAAAGGTTGACAAATACCACGGTGGTTGAGTTCCGTGAAAAAGTGTTGTTAATGAATCCCCTACAGTGGGGAGCAATATGTAGACAGGAGATGCAAGGAGTGAGACCATGGTATGGAATTGGTGTCATTAGAATGCCAATAAAAAACATGGAAGGTGCATGTTCAAATTCCTTGGAAAAAGGTTGGGTGTGACATTGATGTGGTGGATGTACATCTTTTCCAAATGGATTTTTATGGAATGGATGAGTGCTAAAGTTGGATAGTTTAGTTTCTTTGTTTGGAATAGTTAATTGGGAAATGCATTAGGTATTTCATGGAAGTTGTTTTTGAGTCTAATGTAACTTTTTTGAAGAATATAATAAGTCTGTTTGGTGAAAGGGATAAGGTATTGTAGGAAAATGTTGTGTTGTTAGTTCATGTGTTTTGGCAACATGGAAGTGGGTAAAAAGAAATGTTTTAGAGAATAATATATGTGAGGTCTCAATAGATTGATATTTTGGCTCGGAATCTTAGAGAGGCTTGGCAGTGCAGCTCGAGAACGAGCTATTATAGGGTTGATATATGATAAGAACCCAAATTTTTCTAGAGATATATTTGGTTATTTATAGATAATAATTCACCTTAAATTGAGAATATTTAAATTTGGATTTCATTCAGGTATTTTTTGGGTAAAATTATAAAAAAAGAGGGAGGATATGGGGTAGACTGTGTGCCCTTGTATAGGAAACTATGTTCGTGAATTAATTAAACCTGAAAATTAATTCTAAAATTTTTCAAACCCCTAATTAATCCAAAATGGACCCCAATTTGCCCATTGGTTTTCTTTGATGTTGTTGGAGATCTCTAAACTAATTATATTACCTCCCAACCTCCATTCATCGCAAATCGAATCCCGGATCGATGAATTCTTATCTCCAAGTAAGTGGGTTCCTCTCATTTTCTTCCCTAGTTCTTCCTCCGTCATTTCCAAATTCTTCAATAAATGCAATAAACTACATTGGACTAATATATATCTATTTAGTGGGATTAGGATCTAGATATTCATTACTCTTTATTTAGGGTTTTGAGATTCAGATCTTGGTCTACACAATTTTTCCACTCGTTTTTTAATGACTTTCATTGGGTGATAATTATTCAAAAAAATAAGGTATGTGTTTCATCCCATATAAATATATCAGTCTATTACACTTCTCTCCATTGAAAAAATATGGAAATTACTCAAATATTTAATTTTGATTTAGATCTAGGTTTTTTGGCTATTGATTTATTTAATTCTTGGAACTAGGAATTGAATCAAAATCTCATTCTTCGTCATGGTTCTACTAATATTTCTGATTTTCCATTGGCAAGAACTCTTCATCACAATTAATTAGGTAGATGTTATAATCTTAAATTCCCATATTCATCATTTCTATTATGTGTATTCAATTGTAAAATTTCTAGCGTTCACACGAAATTTGAATTCCTAAAATGGATTAATTAATATGTCATATAGATTAATTAGTTTATTGTAGAAATTTATGGTTGATTGGGTATTTAATTATGAAAATTAGTGGATTATCATTTTGATAATTGATTTTGGAATTAATTTTGATATATATTGTCACTCTATGTAGATAATTAAATGATGAATTAATTTTTATATTTAGTAATTCACGATTTACACAATGGAAAATTTATTAATTGGATAAATTGTTGAAATTTATGCCTTATTGGGAAGTTGATTATAATTATAAGGGGATTCTAAATTTTTAAATTAATTTGGGAATTAATTGTGAGATTTAATGGTTGTAAATTATATAATTTATTGATGAATTTTTCGGAGGTTTTGGAATTTGGATTTAGATAATGACCAATTGACTAATTGAATAACCTATTGAAATTTATGACTAAATTGGGAGTAGACTATCATAAAAAGTGTATTCCCATTTAGATAATTAATTGTGTAATTATTTTTTATATTTAGGAGCTTTCAAATTAGATAATTCATTAGTGGGTTAATTAAAAACATTAGCAATTTTCAATTGATATTATTAATTCATGAATTAATTATGAGATATAAAGATATATATATGTTGGGATAGTTAATTATAGATTTATTATGATATAACAAGATATATGATTGATATAATTAATTGATAATTTAATTATGATATATCAAGATATATGATTTGAGATAATTAATGGTATATTAATTATGAGATATCATGATATATGAATTTAGATAATTAATTATAGAATTTAATATGAGATATTTAGATTGTTAACTTGAATAATATATTTTTGAATTAATTATGGTATAATGAATTGGTGAATTAATTATTTTAAATTAATTGTGGTTATAAACTAATCAATTTTTTAATTAATTAATTAATGTTTTCATTCTTGACTAATCGGTGAATTGATTAAGTATAATTATGTGATTAACTGAATTCTTAATTATTAATGAGTTTGCGATAATTAGTTAAGTGTAGAATTCAATAATTAGACTAATGATATTAATTAATAGATGAATTAATTAATGGAAATAATGTGATTATTTAATTGTTGAAATAAATGATGAAATTGATTAAATTAATTAATTGATGAAATAATTAAGGGAAGTATTGTTGATATTTAATGGTTGAATTAAGTAATGGTGTTTATGGGAGTGATTAATTAATTGTTGAATTAATTAATGGGATTTATATGAAAAACAATTAGTAAATAAATGTATGGATTTGTGTGATTAATTAATTTTTTAATTAATTAATGTATTTGATTTGATTATTTACTGGTAGAATGAACATGAGTTATTGATTTGATTAGTTAATTAATGAATTGAATATAGTTATTGATGTGATTAATTAATTATAGAAATAAATATCATTTTTAACGTGATTAGTTAATTGATGTGATTAATAAACCTTAGAAATAACTAGAGTATTGATGTGATTAGTTAATTGTTTAATTAGCTAGAGTAATTTTTGTGTTTAATTGATTATTTAGTTGACTAATAGGATTGAAGTGATTAATTAATTTTTGTATTAATCAATGTATTTTATGTGATATATTAATTGTTTATGTAATTAATATTACTAATTATATTAGTTAATTGTTTAATTGACTATAGTTAATGATGTGATTAGTTAATTTACGAATTAACTAAAGTTATTGATGTGACTAGTTAATTGTTCAATTAACTATAGTAGTTGACATGATTAGTTACTTATTGAGTTAACTAGAGAAATTGACATGAGTAATTAATTGTTGAATTAATTAATGTTATTGATAAACTTTTATTTACTGTTTTTTTAAAAGTGTATAATTGTTATGTTTAAAAAATTATTGAATTAATAATGTCATTGGTGTTGATAATTAATTATTGAACAACATATGTTTTTTAAATGGTAACATGTTCATTAAATTTGGATATTTAATGATTTCTAACATGGTCATTCATTTTTGTGTAAAAAATAATGTTAGCATGGTCATTCTATGGTGATAATTAATTATTGCTAACATGGTAATCCATTTGTGTGAAATAAATAATAGTAACATGGCCATTAAATTATGTTAATTAAGGAATGATAGCATGGTCATTAATTTTTTAAATATGAATTCAAACATGGACATTCAATGATTTGTTATCCCTTGAGGATTGATACAATTCTAGTATAAGCCGAAAGCAGGTATTGAGGTTCAGGTGTCTATAGGAACCCATGGTTTTATGTGATTAAGTAGAGAATATTGAATAATTTTATATATTGTTTGTTTATGAATTATATATATTCTTATTATAATTACACACACTAATTTTTATGGGGTATTGTCTTAGACACCATGGTCATGGCCTACTAAGTTGTATTTATACTCTACTCAGGCAGACTGATTGCTACCCTAATAGATTACATGTTTACAAGATAGGTTAATAGAAATGGTCCTTTTTTAGAGATTATTGTGATGAAACATGGTAAAGGGACCTGACATGGTGTCTAGACCCACATGGAGGAGTTTTCAGTTTCATTACATTGGATTCTCTATAAATAATCATTATATATATTATCATAACTTAATTATTATTCTATTTTAACAATGTACATCATGCTTTTGTTATCATGATATATTGGTAATGTTTTTTATTATATAATCTTAATATAAAATATATTTATTTATGATTATGTATTACTCAAATAAAATAGGTAAAAGAGGGTATAATATCCCCATGATTGATATTATACCCTCACTACTAGTTGGAAGCCTCTAGCATAAGGGGAGGCGTGCCTAAGGTCATGTGGTGAACCAGATCGAGGAACCATTGGGTGGCACCCAGCCTGAAGAGTAAAATTTGTTAAGGGTTTGGATGATCCAAATAGGATAATAGTTTTGAATAAGTGGGAGGGGTGAGATCCCATTTATAGTGGAGGAGGAGTGGCATTCGTGTAAATACAAAAATACAAAACACTATTGAGTGATCTCTTATGCCTCATCCTTAACAAATAGTGAATTTTTTTGGATATATGATGTGTACTGGTTTATATATGTCTAGATAATGGTTGTTGGGATATTTTTAAAGTCATTTTTTTCTAATGATTAATGTTCAGTCCCTTAGTAAGATCAATTTTTTCTAAATCTCAGTGATTAACTTTAACTATATTCACTAATCATTTTGGAAAAAAATTAAGTTGATGTCACTAAAAATTATAAATTATTACCATTAAAAATATTTAATCATTTTTTTAAAATTCTACTTATGTATGAATAAGAATTAAATTTAGAATTACCCCCATTGATGCAACACGAAATCTGGTTTTTAATTTGATAATTATCCAATTTTTACTACATTTTATATATAAATTTTTACTACGTTTTATATATAAATTTGGTGAAAATGGTTATTTTGCCAGAATACTTGTGGACATTAACCTGGAAGTCAAAAGACCTGCTTTGATTCTGTTTAATGCGAATGGTATTAAATCTGATATTCGATTGGAATATGAGAATGTGCCCTACTTTTGTGATGTCTGTAAAATTGTGGGACATAATATCTCTAACTGTAGGTTGATTCAGAGAAATGACAAGGTGCCATCTAAGGTTTCTTGAATGGAATGATGTCAACAGAAATAAAAAGAAAAAGGCTATCTTTATTGAAAAGAAAGGAATTCTAAAGTCAGATGTCCCTCCTGTCAAAACTCATATTCCCTTTGAAAATGCTTCTTTACCAAAGTATCCTACTTCTTCTTCATCACAAAGAGTTTCAAGGGCTGATGTGGCTGAGGAGGAAGAGCATATCTTAAAACTTGTGCCTATTCATCCAGTTTTTGAATGGGTTTCAAAGGAGGATCTTCACCTATTCTCTGAGATTAGCAATGATGTTTGTAATTTGGTTTATGACTTACAGAATGAGGAGGATGATTATCAGTTTTTTCTGAATTTTCAGAATGAAATCCATGATTTTTTGATCTCTTTACAAGATGATAAAGAAGATGTAATTGATGCTTCAAACCTGGTTACTTCCACAGAGGTTGAAGATGGGCAGAACTGTGATCCTACTTCAGCTACAAAACTGGATTTCAGCATCAATACTCAGAAGAACCTGTAGATTCTTCTACCAGCTTCCATGGAGAGAAATTCTGATACTTCGGCTATGTTTTCTACTATTAACAGTACTATTTCTTCTGAAAAAAATTCTCAAAATGCTTCCCATCATTCTGGTCCCCACGGATGCTCACAAAAATTTTCAAAGGACAGTGGGATACCTGAAGCTGTTAACATTGATGACCCACTTTAAGGCTCCAAAGGTCCTCAATACATGAAAAGGAAAGTAGGGAGACCCCCTAAAGCCAGGAAAATCACGGATACTGCTTTAAAGGTAAGGAGTTCAAAACATATTCCCATAATGACTAAACATATCTTGTAGAGCTGGTAGAATCTGGAAATAAATCACCATGAGATTTATCTCAGATGGTTCATGCCACTTAATGGAAATGGTTTGGACATCAAAGGATTAAAAGCTATTTTTTTCGGAGTTCACATGGAGCTGAAAATGGTTGTGAATGGGCCAGACATCATGGTTTTGGGTGATTTACTTTGCTGGTTTTGGTTTGAACCTAATGAGCTTACCTTCAGGAGCAGCAAAATCGCTGCTTGTTGGTTCAGTTCTGAGGATTCTTTTTCAGAATTAAAGGAGTCGGTCAATATATTTTTGGTGCTGGATATGGATGAATAGTTCCCAGCCGGACAGTAATGCTTGGTCTCAGCATTTTAGATACAAAGGATTTTTTTAGCAGGATGTGATGTTTAACATACAAAAGAATGTATATACTCTCAATGCATCTTCTTCTCCGATCGATGCAAGGGATGTTGTCAATGATGAGTATAATCGGGAGGGATCCGGTTCATCATTTGCTGCTCATGCTCCCTTGAATAAGGCAAGAGATTATTCCACCGTGTGGACCCGAGGGCGACATCTAAGAGGGGGGAGCTCCTCTTGGAAGTGTTCGAAGTAATTTTTGATATTTGAAGGCTTTATCTTGGTTATCATGATCATTAAAGACTGGATGGAAGCTGGTGCTCTCTTTGGGCACTTTGTGTCTTGTAATCCTTGACTTTGGAGGTGTGTGTGTTTTCTTTTTCAATAAGATTTTCTCGGTCCATGGATTTGGTTTTTTCTAATCCTTGGTCACATTGTTCTAAAAAAAACCTCAATTGGATAAATAGATGTATAATTGAACATTTTTGAATTTAAAACCAATTATAAAATTTTAATTCACATTATAAATTTTTTAGATGAAAAATAAATTTCATATTAATCTTTATTTTATTCACTCTTCAAGAAAAAATTAAACTACTCAAAAAACACAAAAATCACTCTCAAATTACATTGATGAAATTATTTCAAAAATGAAGTGTAATTTCATAGTTAATATTTATAATAGTTTCTAGATTTATATTTAAATATGTTTTCCACTGAATGGAGGAAAAAATACCCTTATACAAACAATTATTTGTTTTCATAAAAGTATATGAGTGCTTCTCTTTTGTTTATAAATTTTTTATAAAAAATTCAAAAATATTTTACTGAATATATAATATATATTAACTTAATATCATTCAATAATAGTAATTAATTAAATTTATTAAAATAAATTTCCTTCGGTACATAAAAATAGTTGTTTTATAAAAACATTTCATTCATATTAAGTTTCTTTTTATATTCACTTATGAATATTTAGTAACCAATGAATTTTATGATGTATTTTAATAAGTTATTTAATCATATTAATACACTGGAACATAATAGCAAAGTGATAATTGTCAATTTAAAAAAATAATATTAATAGTATTTGGTAAATCTCTTTCTTGAATGTAACGCAAGCCATTGAATAAAGTCATTGCATGTAATAAAAAATTATCTTAGTATTGACTATATTTGAAAATATGAGATAGATTTAATTTATTTTAAATATTTATTACATTATAAAGTATTGAGGTGTTATATTCCATTCTATTAATTGTTTTGTGTTTCACACATGATATCATATAAAATGTTTTCATCATTGAATTTCAGGGTTTTGAATTTTCCCCGTATTAAATAAATTTCATCCTAATAACGTGATCAAGGTAATATATGGTATGAAGTTTGGATATTAATTATATGAAAACCCACATTGTTATAATATTTAGTAAAACATCCTCTTAATTATATATAATGGTAAATTAAAAACTCATATTAAGTAACAAATATTTATGTTCCAAAGTATGAGAACATTAGTGGAATGTGAAGATATTGGAATGGAAGAAGCAAATAATATATATAGATAGAGATTGGGGTCATTGATCACAAAAATTAGAATGATCTATGTAATATTAAGGGATTAAAATACAAATAAATATTATGATTTAAAATACCATCATTTAAAAAAATGAATTAGGATGACATTTCGTTCAAGATTGTTTTTGAAATGTTGATTAATTATTTTACTACATAAGAATATAAATTAATATGCTTACATGAATTATTTTTATTTCATAAAAACATTTTCTAATACTTTAGTTCTTCTTTGTTCATTTTTAAATTTATCCCTTACTCCAAAAAATGGATATCCCAAAATTAACTTTAATGAATGAATCAATAAATTTTAGATACAAGGTATTGTATGGTCTAAAATGGGTTACAAGTCTTTATATCTATATCTAAATATTTTCCAAAAATTTGAAGTTTAATAATTTATTCCCTAAACCTCAAAGTTATGACTACTACATCATCATTATAATTTATTTTTCAAATATTTTACCTAAATGCAATGACCTTTTATGCAGGAAACTATGTAGTACATTTGTAGCCTCAAAACCATTATCGTTATTCGGTCATGGGTTCATGCCCCACCACCTTTTTAAATGTGACGGGTTGTAACCATGTATGTGGGTTTTCATATTTATAAACTATATTAATATAATTCCAAAAATGTCCCCAAAAATATTATTGAAAACTATGAAGAAAAGTAAATCATTAAATAATCATTTTACTAAGGTTTTCAATATAACATATTTTTCCAAAGTCTAATATTCATATTTTTCTTATATTATAATTTCATTAAGGATCATATTAAGCATAATATTTATCAATACATTTAGGCTTATTTATATAAAAGATAAATTCATTATTCCACAAATAACTACTCTTCAAAATAATATATTTCCATAATATTACTGAACAATTATTTAATATTGGTATACTCCCATCACACAATGACTAAAAAGTGTTCTTTAAGACGATGAACATTTCTTAAATCCTTAACTCATAAGCCCAATGAAAATATCCATATGTCTTATTTTAATAAACACACATCTGTTTATAAAATTTAACAAAATCATTATATGTTCTATAATTCCTATCAGCAAAAACAATATTGACAAAAATACCTCTTTAATTTATTTATTGTAATTTCCTAGACCCTGGTTGCCTGAATATAGTGCCTTACATTATTAAATTTCCATTGATGCATTATTCCACTACCAAAGTAATGGTCAGTTTTGTTGTATTTATGAACTATATAGATACTTGGTTCCCTCATTTCAATTTTAATAAAATTTAATACAAAATGATTTTATGTAATTGTATCCTTTAACTGATTCAAATATT
The DNA here is from genome assembly GCA_963277665.1 of Viscum album. Classification (NCBI taxonomy): domain Eukaryota; kingdom Viridiplantae; phylum Streptophyta; class Magnoliopsida; order Santalales; family Viscaceae; genus Viscum; species Viscum album. Next base: position 604,127,396 of record OY728129.1, on the reverse strand, counting down.
TATTCTTCATCCCACGGGAAAAGAGAACAAATTAAATGGAGAGACCATATTCTTAGTGAGGGATAAATACCATGGAATATTTCAGCAATCAATAATAAATCAATCACAATCAATTTGGAAAGGTATTTATTTAAATTAAATACATTCCATTTAACAAATAAATTTTCAATAATTAGATGATAAGGTGTGATCATAATGGAAATGTAAAATATTGGATACGAATACCTTTTTCTAAATAACATTTTCACAATCTAAATTCATGGATAATATCATTATGAAAATAACATGGGTCTTAATGAATAAAATTCTTATCAATATGGACAACATGATCTCAGGAATCATGGTACCTCAACCATCAATACCTTTCAAAATACTATTTAAACCTTGTGGGTAAAAACCATTCTAATTTATCCAATATTACCATATCATGAGAATAATAATGCATTGATAAGTTATATATAATTGGGCCCCATTTATTTAATTATGTCTAAATCATTCCTAATATATTGAAATGATCAATTTAATTCAAGAATAAAAATTTATTATCAAATAATATATGTATTGATTAAACTATATAGATTTAATAATATTCCCCCAATTAATCAAATCACTTCTAAAGTAATCATTGTTTAAATAATTTGTATAAAAATAGGAAATAATCATATACATGAAATAATAAATATTCATATTTAATAAAATCTATAATGAATGATTATCATATATAAAAGGGGTAGAACATAATTTTAATAAGTGCTAAATATGGAATATGTCACACAATAATTAATGTCAAAAGAAAACCCATACAACTTGTAATCAGTTGAATCCTACACCCAATACAATTAATAATAATCCAGTGAAACATTTAATTCCATGAATATCAAGATATTTATGATATTATATATCAAATTGATGTATACATACACCATACATAATAAAAAAATTATGAATAGGGAATATCACATAGAAATAAAAGTGAGATTAAAACCCCATGCCTTAGCTATAAATCATTATGCAATCGTCAAAAAAAATATAGATAATAATATTAGAATCAGTAATTAAATAATTATAAACCTCTTAATCAAATAGTATTTTATTTTAATTTTATTAATTTCATTTATGGCTATTTATATGAGTTATATTTTTTAAATTTAATTGTTTCTAGAGCATTCACTTCTCATTTTCGTTATTGGTTCTCTGGGGTGTAATTATGAATGTTCTTTTAAAAATGTAAAAATTCCCAAGAATAAAATCTATCTTGTATTAATTCACTTATATAAATTTATATGGTCTCATATATCATGTAATTTTTTTACATTAAGATAATTCATCTGACAAAATGTTAAAGAAAAATGATTAGTCTATTTTAGTGGTTTTTACTTTCATCACAGAATAGTATCGTGTTATTTAATATTATGTTTATATAAAATTATAGACATTAAATAAGTTTTTATAAGCATATAATAATAATTTTTAACCATAAAAATTGTTTTCAGACTATCCTAATTGAAGGTAATGATAAAAATAAAAATTCAACATTCTCGAAGGCGGTAAATCGTAACCTCTTTTATGATGTTTCCATTTTTATAATATAAAGGATATGAGAAAATATTTGATGATATATATTCCATTAAAACAATAACATTAAAGTATATATTTCATACATGACTTACTACGCTACTTTGTAAAGGGTGTGAGGAGAGGATTGGAAAATAAAATAAATTAATGGTGGAAGAAGGAGGGCTTTATCTCATGAATATCATATTCTTGAGAACCTCTTTAAGGTATATAGAAATGTTATTTCCCTCTGAATAGAAATAATAGTATGTAGGGAAGAGGCTTGAGAGATTAATCAGGTAGAATAATATAATTATACAAGGTATATATGGTGTGTGGATTAGGTGTGGTCAGGGATAGTATATATAGTAGATGAGAGGGGTGTTTCTATTAATTTTAAATTTGTATAATATTTTGGCCCATGACTATCAATAGTGTTGATTCATGTGACTAAGTACAGTAACTAGTTCTTTTTATTTATAACTAGTGGTTCCGTACATCATCCATGACTCAAAAATTCATTTATTTTGATTAAAATTTAAAAAACCATAAATTATATTATATCACTATTCACCATAATTTTATTATTTAAGAAAAATACAAAAACCTCACTATAATAGTTTATTGATGTCTATAATTCAAAAATAGGCTAAATTTTATGAAAATATTTTTTGAAATATGTGAAAATCAATTTCCAATTAAAATTTATATTTATTTGATAAATACCGATTTGAAAATTGTAATTGATTTTCCTACACACTATAAAATGGATTAAGGTGTCCTTATATTATGAATTTAAGAAAAAATAAGAAATTATGAATCTATTTTGTTAAAATAAATTTCATTTTAAATCATTATATTAATTATAAAACTGTAAAAAAATTACATTTCACAAAAAATACCAACACTTAATTTTTCTTTTTGAAAACATTTATTCACTCATTCCATTATACTGATATATAATTCATCCCATTAAGATATAAGTTAATTTTATTTATAATTTCATTTGTGAGGATTTTATTATAATGGCGCGTTTACTATTCTAAATCTTCATATTACTAATCCAATGATCATGTCAATATTTAATATTAGATCACAGTTCCTTTAAGCTTGGGGTTGTGTGAAATATACAATATCAAATAAATTGAATTTATTAAATATAATTCATGCCATAAAATCTTGGTGTGTTATATTATACCCACTATTGAATATTTTTCCTTAAAATGTTTAATGATTATAACCTTCTAAGCCTATTAGGGTGGTTCTTCTAAATAACATTCTAATGTTCCATCATTTCTTATTCCAATTTATGGGTTTTCTGAAGTACATTTACCAATAGAGTCATCCAATTTGTCAATAAATTCTCTCTAGGCTCATGAATTTTGATAGGCCCTTTATAGTAAGACAATTAGTTTACAGTTATATTTTTTCTTATATTAGTACATGTGTTTGGTATGTCATGTTCTTCATTACCAATGATTAGTGTACCTTATCATGAAAAATGGAGAGACATTATGGCATTGCTAATTTTTATGCTATAGATCCATACAATTATTGAATTTCAAATGATTTGATGTACTTGAGGATTAGTTAAATTATTTTTCTAATCCTTATGAAGACCATCCAGAAAGATACATTCAGAAAGTAATATTACCCCCTGAAATTATAAATCATTTTTCTATTTGACATCATAACACTTTTGACTAGTTTGATATGCTGTAATATGATCTGGAATAGTCATTACCATTATCATTTATTCTTAAATAAATTTTGGTCCCATAATTTTCTTCTCACAAGAATCATCCCAACAAGTTACAGTGCATCATCACTTACTATATAATTCATCATATGGCACCATTTGAGTACATGAATGGAAACTATTATTTTAGGAAAACTCTACCAATGGTAAATATTGATGCCACATACCATGAAAGTACAGTGGGCATGATCTCAACTTGTCCACCAATTTATAAATAGTCCTTTCATACTATCCATCCTTTGGTGGCTGACAAGTTGTAATTATATGAAGCTGAATATCCAAATGATTCATAAGAGTCTTCCATAATTTTTATGTAGAATGGGGATCTCAATTAGACACAACCGATAGAGGTTCACCATGAGGTACAAAAAATTAATTAATATATAGTCTTTCTAGGCCCTCAAGAGGTAAACATTCGTTTTATAGAATTGAAATGTTCTGATATTTTAATTCGATCAAAAATAAAAAATATCCCCTCATTGCTTCTAGGTTATATTTGTAATCCTATGAAAAAGTCATTTGTATTGTAATCCCACTACCACATAACAATATGTTAAGGTATCATGACTCCTTTAGGATGATGTCTATCAACCTTAATTTATTAAAAAACTGTGAATCTTGATAGATAATCATCAATTTACTAGTTCATTTTATCCCACCAGAAATGTTTCTTTAGACCTCTATAAATCTCGGTACTTCCAGAGTGTATAGTGAAATATTATCAATATGAATCATCTAATAGTGACCTTTTTATCTCAATTATTAATGGAACACATAACCTCTATCCAAATTTCAGAATTTAATCCTCATACATGAAGTCTATAAATATTCCATCATTAACACCTTTAATATTATTTTAAAAATTATCATCATCATATTGTTGAATTTATATATTTTCTAATAAATACGGTTTCACAATCAATTTAAAAAAGAGTATTGTTTCCCCTTAATTCAAAATTATCATATCAATAGTTACTAAATCTCAGAACATTGGATCTATATCTATAGTGACCCAAGATTAACATACATAGATATTACTTCTATTAATATGGATATTCATCACATTAAAATAGTACATTCCCAATGATAGTAATAGATTAGTGCCATTGGAAACATGGAAACAATTATAATAACATGGTGAAATATCATCAATATTTTCCACAAAGAACTTTCCCTTTAGTACTTATAATTAAAAAAATTATTTATCCACTAGGGAATGAAAACAAAATAAAGGGTCGACTCATATGATCAGTAATGTTAATTAATTTGGATACTTAAGCATAATATGAAAAAACAGGTATCAGAACATCATAATAAAATTTAATGATCATACCATGCATATCAATGATCTTATACATGAATCATGGAATAAATATTGGTGGTTCATTAGACATGAATCAGAAATTAATCAAGAGAATAATCCATTATAGAATAACATAAGAATATGAAATAGAATTTTTGGCAGACACATAAGTATATAATAATGATTTTGATAATAGTCAACGATTAATTACAAGGCCGTGTTAGTGGATCCAGTTCACTACCCAAACAATCTTGGTAGTAATTATTCAATCTCATGACCATATTAGTTATCAAGGTTCACTCCCAATACCCTCGTAGTAGAAAACAACCTTTACTAAAGTGAGTACACTCACCATTCTATCCATGTTTATATCAGGAGATAAAAATAATTAGGCAATTTTTTGGATGGAGATATACGTATCACTTATTTAATAATGAAATCATACATACATCTTATATAAGATCATAAAAAATCATATCATAACCTATGAAATGAAATGGGTGTCATAAACGTATCATCATATCATAACCTGTGTAAACTAGACATTTTTTTATAATCATTTAATCAAATCATAACTGACGAAAACAATAGTTTTTCATAAGCCTGTAAAGTGTGAAATAAAAGTTGGTTTTATAAAAATATATCCCATTAAAGACAATGAGTTTAATAATTATCATACACTCAAAACATAAACCATTGAGATAAATAATATGAATTGAACCCTTTTATCATATCCCAGAAAAGGAATATGTAACACCAAGGAATATGATAATAGATGAAAAAATAATAATAAATATCTTTTAAAAATATTTCATTAGGAAAATATCTCTTTTTCATTGAATATATTATAAAAACAAAAAACCCTGTCAAAAATATTTTATTTTAATATAACCTTGAAAATTAATGAAATAAGCTTGAAAATATTTTAAAAACAATTTTCCTGGAAAATTTATAAATTAATATTGATAACATTATGATAAGAATTCCTTGAAGAAATAAAAATAATTCTTTAAAAAAATTAAAACTTTTTCTTTGAAAATATATTTGAAAAAATATAATGGTAGCTTGATTAAATTTTGAGAACCACTTCCTTGAACATAAATTAAAAAATAGACAAATTAATATTTAAAACATTTTGAAGACCATTTTTTTAAAAATAATATAGAAAACTTACAATGGATTATTAGAAAAAAAAATTTGAAAATATTTTTTGGGATTAACATATATTTATCATTGAAATGATAAATTAAAATGGATTTTCATAAAAACAATATATTTATTATCATATATAAAAAAGAGTTTAAAAATGTTAATTTTAATTGAATATATTATAAATTAATTTAGGATAGTAAAATTCATTAATTTTATTGAGATAGTTGTCATAATATTTCACCAATGGAAGTGTAATCATTAACCATCCTTATAAATTATTTTCTAGTAGTAAACTATTACAAATATGTAAACATAAAATCATAATCCCCACAAAATAAAAACATTACATGAAACTTAAAATATCATTAGATGAAGTAGATTCATGATATAACTTGTCAAATAAAATTATATTTTTATCATCTAAAAATTTTGGTTTTTAACATCGCATCGATCTCAAAGAAGGAAAATTGTGACTACATTAATATACTGATTTGGTAAATTTTTAACCATAAAACCCATGAATGAAATATCATAAAATGAATACGTAAAAACAAAAAATTTAGGTACATGATTCATATAATAAATTCTTGGGTAGTATATTCACGGCAAAGAAAAAATGAGTGATGAATAAGGTATACATCTCCCATATATTAAATTGAGATGAGAAAATAATTTCCTCAAGTCTAGACTATCTTTATACAAACTCAAAACTCATATTTAATAAATTTAGGTATATATAATTCTACCATAGAGAAATATTATTTTGTTAAAAAACCATATATTATTTTATGTTACATGTTTATTAATAATTCATTATTAACATTACTTTCCAGGTAATATCTACGTTTTTTAATATATGTTTTGACCTATTATTCTTGATCTTATTACATAGAAAATAATTTAAGTTTTTCCATAATTTAAAACATTTTTTAAATATCATATATATATATTAATTATTTAAATATTTATATTAATTTATAAAATATATAACTATGAAATTGAATACACAGTCCATGGAGATGATAGTCTGTACATACGCATGAACGTTGTTTCTGTTTTCATGTCATATTAAAGTTTTATAAGGTAAATGAGATATATATATATAATATCAACCCAGTAAAATTATTTTTTCATATATATAATATACTCTTACTAAAATCATACTTAATATTTTCCACTCAATGTGTGAACAAATCACACCAATTTGATGAGACATTGATCCACACATCGAAAAAAAAGTTATCAAATTTACACAAAATAGAAAGCATGAAAAAATATTTTATATAAGAAATTATGAAGCATAAAGAAATTATTAATATCTTATATATAATATAAAAAATTAACATTCTTAATAATTAGAAACCACGAGTGCTAGTAATGAAAAAAATGAATAACATCATTTCATGAGGATGTAGTCTGATGTACACACGAACTGTAAGTTGGTTACCCATTTGATGGAGGTGTGTATAGTTTTAGTTAAAACCCAATTTTTTTTCAATATATTTAGAATAATTATGTTATTATATAATCAAGGAATGTGATTAACTTAATTTTTGGATAAAGAAATAAAACAGAAATGTTCATTGAAGAATGTCAGTGTTTTTTCGAGTAACTCATTTTGGTTTTCAGTATAGGGATAAAATGGATGGCTTTATTTTCTATGTGGGACTTTGATTATTATAGGAGTGGGGTTTGGAGATTATTTAGGTTGATTTTGGATGATATAATATGGATTGATTGGTGTGAGGAATGAGAATTTTGAATGCCATTTTATAAAGGAGGATGATGAGTGACATTTTTATAAATACAAAAAGGTAAACACTATTAGGAGATATAAATTTAATCAAGTTCTTGAAAATGGAAACAGAATGGATTAAATGGCACATTTTTTTTAGAAAAATAGCCAACCCACAAAAAGAATTTAATTTTTATAAATTTGTTCCTTAATATTTATGTTTACCCACTTTTACCATTTTGATTTTTTATTAGGTTAACTGGTTTTCTACCTTACGTAATTTAACCACGATAAATAAATTAATGTGATATTGCTTAAAAATTATAGATACAAAAAATTATAAACATGATATCATGTTAAAAATCCTATTTTTATTAAAAAATTGTTTTAAAATAGGTTCATTTAAGGCATAAAAACTTCACTTTAACCGGAACTATGATAAAAATGATTTTTACTATTTAAAGGTATATATGTTCATTATAAAAGATAAAATGGTCCATTAAAAGACCATATTTAATTTTCTAAAAAAATTATGAATAATGTTTTATAATATATGATTTTTAGAAATTTTTTATTATTTTAATAAATTCTCATTTGTTATAAAATAACATTAACGTCAATTAAGACCTTACTTATATAATTTAAATTTTAAAAAATATCTTGTCAATGGTGGAATTTGAATTTTTTATGTTCGCACGTATCTAATGAAAAATATTCATCCAAAAATTTAAAGGCAATAATTCAATCAATATATATTACATTAAATATTTTGAGTATCTTTTATTTTACTTAATTATTAAATAAATATTATTTCATTTCGAATTATTTAAGATGTTATTCTAAATAAATCATATCAAAAAAATAAATATAAACTAATATAATAAAAAAATCCATCACCACTAAAAATAATGTGTATCACCAAACTAATGTAGTTGTTTTATATCAATTTTTTAAAAATGTTAATGGTAAAGAAAGTTCCTTTTTGTATTTTTCCTTACTAAATATATTATATAGGTCAAAATAATGGAATTTTATTCCACTAACAAGTTAAAATCAAAAAATAGGGGTTATGATCGAAATATGAGCATAAAATGGATATTTCATATGTTTATTGGTCATTTTATTCCGTACAATTAATTCTTAGCCACTATGTAAAATATTTTTATATTTCATCGCAGTAATTGATTTTAAGTAATTTTAATAATAATATTGATAAAAAAATTTAGATTAATATATACTATAAATTTTTTTGATAAAAAATATGGAATCCATTTTTCAAATGTCAGTAAATTATAAGAGGCATAAACTAAATTAAAATTAATCCTGCAGATGTGTTTTGAAAGAGTGATTTTAAAGTGATAAAGTTAAAATGATTGATGTGTTTTCTTATCCCTTTTCAGTGTGAAATTTATTAGGGTGACCTAAGTTATATTAATTGATATAAAATTTTTCTAATTATTTTTTTAACCAAATTGAAATATAATTTAACTATATAAATACATTTTACAAAAAATAATTTTTAAAATATAATTTAGTGTTTTTCAATATTTATGAAAAAAATAATCTAATACTAAAATAACTAATAATTTACCCAAATTAAAATTTGAAAATCCTATTTGAAAAAATATTTTTAATTTCTTGAGTAAAAATTTTAAATCTGTGAAAAAATTAGATTAAAAATAGGTTCACCATTAAAAGGTAGTAAAAATGAATTTTCCAAAAATACATTTTTATATTAAAAAAGACTAGATTTATTCTTGTCTCAATTATATAAAATATATTAAATAATTGTAAAGAACTTGATTAATTATATATCATATAAACATTATCAAAAAATTCTTCAAATGTAGTTTTCTATTTATTGAGATAAAATTATTTTTGTAAATAAAAAATAGTTTCTTCGAAAAAGAATTTCATCATTCTCAAATCATTTTTTTTATTTTAACTAATTAATAAGAAATGATTTAATTTTATATACATGTGTAGATATTATTTTCAGAATTTAGTTAATATTATTCATAACATTCACTCCAATGGCTAGGTAATAAATATATTATTAATTATATAAAAATATTATTAATATATTGTAGTTATATAATCTCACCCTTGTGTGTGTCACAATATATAAAAGGAACATGGAATTGGGTGTAGAAGAAGTGAAACATAGTTTTGGGTGTACTGAAAGTTAATCTATGTGTTGCATGTAGTGAAATATTAACTTGGTGTTATGAATAACACAACACAAATTTAGTTATTTCACATAACAAAATATATATTTAGTATTCTGTGAAATGGAAAATTTCAAAATGATTAACTTTATTCAAAAAATATTTTTCAGAAAATATTAGGGTGTGAAATTATACACCCCTTAAAAATAATTCCCCCTGCAAATTTGTTCTTTTTATAAAATATATAATACTTGAAATTTCCTTTTTTATAAAACCACATCTCAAAAATAAATAATTAAACAACCATTAAAAGTAAAATTTGGAAATATAATGTTTACCCAAAGTAACTCAAAACTACTTTTCCATGTAGCATGGCATAGGTTGAATATTAAAACATAGAAATAGAAAAGAGATATAACTGTCATGTTTTGATGGAGATTGATAGAGATCATGATCTGGATAAAGTAAACAATAAGAAAGGCATAAACCAAAGAGTCTTCAAAAAGTTCATTGACATCATCAAAAACGATACTACCAGGATTACATTTTACATTGCAATCCTTTTCCTATTGTTGAAGGATATTTCAAAAGATGAAATACACACTTGATTTTAGTCCATTTAATATAAAAAATATCTACATTGAGTTTCACATTTCATAGTATACACTTCATATATTTCTTCCAAAAATGAAGGTGAGTTTTTCATTCTGGAAGCATTAATAGACCATGAGATCCATAAATGTAGTTATAAGTCACTAAATTTGACATTATCACAACAAAAAAGATATAAGATGTTATCTAATGTTAACAAATCATCATATTGAGAGAAAATAGTTTAATCTATAGAGCCACATTTGATGTTTAATATAAACCATTCCCTAAATGGTAAATCTTATAACCCTTAAAAAAGATGAAAGTATATAACTTTAGAAATATGGTCAATAAATTTTTCATAAACAACTTATAATTGATCCCCCTATATATTATAAGGTATCTATTGTTTGTCACATACCATACATGTGAATACCTTCATAATTTATTCAAATAAGTCACAGTGATTACTATAAATATAAGGCCCCTACCTTAAAACATTAAATAATCTTGAATTAAGTGAATAATTCACATTGGGTATCTTTTAAGGTTTAGAGTTTTATAGAATTAGGACACAACTATTACATCCCAAAATATTACAAAGTAGACACTTCAACTAAGTTTCCATTTTTTCATAAAATAAGAACTCTTAAAAAGAAAAATGTCTACTTCCATGTATTAGATAACATGTCTTTCCTCGATCCCATCCTTGACCCTATTCATCTTTTAGTCCCGTTGAAAACATTTCAAAAACATGGGATGAGCATAAAAAGCTCAGTAAAGGATAAACATGCGGAAAGAAAACATTAGTCCATGTATACATAAGAATCAATGAAATCATACATTACTTATAAAACATAAGAACTTTAACATACCTCATGAAATCATAATATTTATGATTAACTTATATAAATCATAAGACATAAAGGTAACTTGAGGAATTCATAACATTCTTACATATGGAGTAACCCTCATGGTTACATTTGGAAAACCCATCACAATATATTCCCTAAATCTTTTCCAAGAATCCTTAGCGTTTAACACCTTCGTCTTACCCAATGCATTGGAGAGGTATCTCGGGTCCACCCGCCCTTAGTTTATCACGGAACCACCCGATTTCATAAAAATTTCCCAAGAACCAAAACATAATCATGACACATAACATAAGCGTAAATGAAAGATAACATTCCCATATTGCAGTAACAATATAAAATTTTTAGATATTGAAATAATAAATCAATTCTAAAAACCATTTTCAATAAAAAAAAATATGTAAAAAGAGCATATGGTATTTATTTTCCTTTTTAAAACATTATGTCTTGTTAAGGAAGCCATATATCAAATGATACTCGTGGCAGCAGAAAAGGCCGTTGTCACTGCTTACGTTAAAAAAACATTACTTTTTGTCATTTAGTAAAACGCATCATAGACAGAATATTCCCTTTGAATGAAATGAAAAGTCAAAAGGGATTTATAAAATCTATAAAAATAATGTCATGTAGAAATAAAAATAAGCCTCAATGAAAAGAGATTGAGACGAAGTCCCGTACAAAGATGGTATCCTTAGATTAAGGATAAATCAATTACATAATTATGTGTGACAAATATAAATACACCCAATATAAGTGGATATTAAGTGTAAAACAATCAGAGGTAATCCACACATATTCATAGCATGACATAATCAATAAGTAGAGGTTTAACCCAAATAATTGAAATTGGGTTAAGAAGTTCCCTTACATAAATTCGATAGCCTAACAGTGTAACTTTAAAATTCAGAAAAACGAGTTGATGAGAGATAGAAAGGTTATCTCATAACGTGGACATAAAATTTACAGCAATAAGGATATATAAGAACATATCCCAACAAAATAAGATGTAAATTAAAATACCTAACAAAAAGAATTATTTTAAAAAGAGGAGGGTGAATGGTTCCCTTATTGATTTGGGTAACTTTCGAAATGTACACCCCAGGAAAGAAGGACTATAAAATGTTTATGTAAATACCCATAAAAGAAATTATATTATACAAATAGTGGAATAATGGACAGAACATACACCACTCAAAGGTGATCGTGAAAAATATAGCATGAATCTCAAGGGAATAAAAAAGTGACATAAAAACCCCTTACCTCATTGTAATAAATCAAGTCGTATGACCAAAAGATAATAAAAACAATATGAATCATACAATACCATTAATATAAATAGAATTAGGATAATACATATCAAATGGAATTACACAATACAACACAGGAAATAAGTAAGTGGTTAAAAATGGAAATCTCACAGAATTAAAAGTGAGATAAGAAATCCCCTTATGAAAATTCGGTAGCCAAACGGTGCCACTTAAAACATCCAAAAATTGATTGATAAGATAAAATAGGGTCTATCATCATATGAACATAAAATGTAAAGTAATAGGAATATAAAATAAAATCCCCCCAACATAATAAAGGGGATACTAAAATAAATTACATAAAAGAGAGTACTTAAAAAAAGAGAGAGGTAGGATCCCCTACCACATGTCCGACTAGACTCACTCGTTTGTTCCTTGTTCTTCCTAAATGATAAAATTAAGTTAATTTATACTTTCTTAAGAAAATTTTTCATGTTCATTATTCCTTTTATATCACTTATTACCATGTTATAAACTTTATGTAATCATTTAAGTTAATAATGGTCGTTTTGTCGATACTTTGTACTTGAGTCAAAAATGGACTCCTTATAATTACAAGTTGTTCCTGTGGTAAGGTATAAATTATCTATAAATTGATATAAATGATTTAGATATCATATATATCATATATATCCAGTATATATATGTAATTATAATATTATATAACATTTGGAGATAAAGAATGAAATGCACCATTCATGGAGACGGTAAGTCGTACGTACGCATGAACACTACTTCCATTTCTAATTCATAATTTAATGGAATAAGAAAATTAGGATATAAAGTTATATTATAATTCTAGTATAATATCATATATAATATTCTTAACTCTATCCTTTATACATCCCATATGTGGTATTAACAATTCAAATCACTTGGAGGGGGCGGTAGTCCACATTTCTTAAAAATGAAATTATCGCATTTACCCATTATGGACACCATAAGGGTATGGAATAAATGAAAAATACAGAATCATAATGGAAAAATAATCATAATATATATCATATATAAATACAGTGACATCTTAAAGGCCACCATGAGAGGTGGTATGAGATAATTGAACAATCATCATTTCGTGTGGCAGTATCTCGCCGTCCACAGAAACAGTATGTTCATCACCCAGTAGATGGAGGTGTGTGTAAGTGTTTCTAGAATAATTTTTATAAAAAAATCCTAGTATATTTATTATATTGTTTTTAAAAAAAATAATGGAATAAAAAGAGTTTAGGGGGTGGAGAAGCAAAATAAAACAAAATAACTTAAGAGAAGACATTACCATTAAATTAGGTAACTCCCCTTGGTTTGAACCAAAAGGGTTTATTGAAGAGATTTATGCCTAATTTATGGCTTCTAGGATGAATATGGAGATCTTGGGAGCTTATTTGAGTATATTTTTGTTGAGAAAAGTGCATGAGAAGTGTGAGAGATGGGTAGGAAGTGGGGTCTTTTTATAAGGGAGAGGAGGGGCTCTTTTGGAAAGCAATAAACTATTACTTTATTATATAATGCTTTTCTATTTTTAAAGATAAGAAAATCATAAAAGTTGAAGATAAGGTGGCCCATTTTCGAAATAGAATAATACAATAAGAATTGTACATCTTTTTGATATTATTTTAATAAATTTTTTATTATTTATTTATATCATTCATTAATGACGTAAACACTGCATCATCATTGTGTCATAAATAATTTTATTCTTTTGATGTGTAAAAATTATAAACAAATTACCACGATGTAGGAAATCTTTTTAGATTTCTAATTAATATTTATAGTCAAAACTATAACTTATATATCCTCATGTAAAAATTGTTTTAGTAAAATAATACATGTTTGTGAAATTTGTTTTACTTTAAATAAAAGGAATTAATGTCATTATCTTACCCAAGTGGCTCCAAGTGGTCCCAAAAATTAGCCCATGGACTTTCATGGTCTTCCATCACACATCCAATAAGGTTAGGACATGTGTCAAGGTATTTTTATATTTTTGTAATATTATTTTTACCTTAAATTACCCTAATTACCATTAATCACGGTTAACAAAACTCAAAAGTTACTATTCACTAGAGATTATTTTCATCCCATTGAACAAAATTTTACTTACTAATAAAAACCATGTATGTATGAATTTTGAAATTCTATTCACAGAAGAAGTAAAGTTTCATTTAATGAAAAATTCAGTTTTTTTAACTAACACTTAGTGGTTTCACTATTCATCCAAAAAATGAAGTTTTTTAGAAAAATACCAAAAATTCACCCAATGATATATTTGATATTACAAATTAGAAATTGATGTCTATCTTAGAAAATTCAACACATATAAGTTGCATTAATTAATTTTATAATTAATTCCTGTTGTCAAAACAAATAGCGTGTTTTTATGAAAAAATATCTATCAAAAGATTGCCAATTGTTTATGTCCAATTTCAATTTGAAATTAATTCCAATGACCATCATTGGATTAAATTGTTAAAGTATATTCTAATAAAACTTTAAAACAAATTAAAAAGATAATCTAACCATATAAATAAATTATATTAAAAGGTGGTTTGGAATTAAAATACAACATTTTTCACTATTCATTAAAAATTGAACTTTTTCAGAAAAAAAACAAAAACATACACAAAGAAAATTTTGGTGTCCCAATAATAAAGAAAGATTTTATTTGGTACAATATAATATAAAAACTTGTAAAATTTAGTTTTAAAAAGTGTTTTTCGTCAAAAGGTGGTTAATCGGCCTTTTTAAAGGATATTAGGATATTTATGCTTAAAATTGGATTCATTCATATTTTAAGCCTCTATCATATATAATCATTTTATAGTTATTTATGTTCATTACCTCCATTAAAACTACTAGGCATTAACTACCATTTAAAATAATATTATTATATTATTAGTGTGCAACATATGATTTCAAAGAAACTCGTTGTTACGTATTGGGTACACCATAGAACATAGCATTCCATTTAAATTAATATTAACATTTTATTCACAAATATTAATAAATATGAAAATGCCATATTCTTTATTTACCTGGGATGTAACATCCATCCCCCCATTTGATAATTGTGTCCTCAAAAATTTTAAAATTGGGCTCGGAAACATCATTGAAAGCCTCACATCCAAAAAGGAGTAAATTAAACTATCACTTTAAAATAAATAAAGAGAAGTATAATGGGAAATTGAGATAACAGATACTATAATTCCATTACAACATGGATATAGAGGAGAAAAAAAACTATCAAGGTCTGATGGGGACTAACAGAGAACATGATTAGGAGAATGTTAATCACTAAAAAATCACAAACATGTGATGGGTTAAATGACATTTGATTCCCCTATAGGAAAAGTCAACAGAAAACATTTTTTTAAGTTACTTTTCCTTAAGGAATTTATTTATGAGCTTAACTAAATCATAAGGAAACATACTTACTTGTCATGTAGACTTTCATCTCTTAATATATTTCTTACACAAACTAATATTTTCCCCAAAGATGAGTATTTAGGATGACTTGTTCACATTAAGAGCGCTATAATAAACTTATTTGAGAATCATTGAATCCACTAATGATGAAATATATATTTCCCATGCCTTTAGACCTTTACCAAAACCAAAATGGTTAGTACAACATTAGATAATCCCCAAAAAAGATAATCTTTTAAAAAAAGAAAAACCACTCTTAATCTCCAAAATTCAACAAAAAGAACACAAGGTTCAAGAAAGACCATTCAATAACCATCTATCCATAAAATTTCTTCAAGTTAATCCAAAATAAGATTGAAACCCAAATATCTGAAGGACTTAATCACATAGTCTTCAAAGATAAATCTTAACATTTATCTCCAAATAACATCAGTTACTCTTAATGTCTCATATTAAATATTAATTAACCTAGTCACATATCATCCGTGATAGGTTAATAATTTCCATATATAACCCAAAATCAACTTATTCTTGATTCATAATATCATCTAACTAAAAATAATTAGTCAAACTAACCAGGGACTTCACGAAGCTCAGTGGTAGGCGACAAATACCAGTCGCACATTGGTTGTAGGTTCGATTCCCGTAGCTTCGCCCGAAACGACGGGTTTCCACACGGTTTGCATGTTGTCCCTTTTTAAAAACTACATAATTTTATAATATTCACAAAAAGAGATAAATTCATAAAAAATAACCAGAACATATTTTAACCACAAAGGTTATTTAATAACTTTCGTTTTTCATCCCAAAATGTATTAACTGGTAATTACCTCAAATTCAAGGATCATATAAACCAAAATGGTTCTTTATAACTATATCCAAAAAATAAAAGATAATTATTCCTAGAATAAAATTTGCATATATAAAACTTCAGGGTTACACATACTATAAAAAGCCTTCTAATGTAATCCCATCAACAAAAGAGCCTTAATAATTTTAATAATTTCACCGTCCATAACTCTTGAATCCTTATATATTGACTTCTTACTCATTCAACATTCTTCATGACCCATTAACCATTCATTTCAAACATATTTTAAAATACTTCTTCCTTACAAACCAAATCATGAATCATATCCTAATATTTCAATAATAGGAAGACATATGTTAAGAAATATTCTATACCATTCATTGGTCATTGTTAGTTTCTTCATCCTTATTAGGAATGGCATTAGGTATTGGTAAACGAATATTTGTACGATCCTGGTGATCCCATTCCATTTTTATCTCTCATCAACTGATTTTCTGAATTTTAATGTGACGATGTTAGGCTGTCGAATTTCTGTACGAGAACTTCTTAATCGAATTTCAATTCTTTGGGTTAAAGCTATACTTCTTGATTATGTCGTGCTAGGAATATGTGTGGATGACCTATAATTTTTTTACACATAATATCCACTTATATTGAGTGTATTTATATTTTTCACATATAATTATGTAATTGATTTTTCCTTAATCTAAGGATACTATCTTTATAAGGGACTTCGTCTCAATCTCCATTTATTGAGGCATCACATTATTCCATGTATACAAAACAATAAATTAAATAATACTTTACTCATAAATCATATGAACTTTACCATGCCTCATGAAATCATAATATTTATGAATAACTCATAGAAATGATAAGACATAAAGGTAACTTGAGGCATTCCTATCATTCTTACGTAGGGAGTAACCCTCATGGTTATGTTTGGAATACCCATAATAGTATATTCCCTAAATAAATTCAGAGAAACCTTAAATTTTAACTCTTTCATGTTACCCAATGCATTGGAGAACTATCTCGGGCTCACTCGCCCATAGTTTATCCCGGAACCACCCGAATTTATAAACAATTCCCATGAACCATAACATAATCATATCACATAAAACATGTATAAAGGAAATATAAAATATCCACATTTAAATCACAAGATATTAATACAACACTTTTATATAATCAAAATATTATCAAAACAATTTTCAATACCAAAATAAAAGAAAATTAAAACATGGTATTTATTTTTCATTTAAAAAAGTTATGGCTTGTAGAGGAAGCCGAAACTCAAATAATGGTCACGGCGGCGGTGAAGTCATTGTCGCTGCATACGTATGACAAAAACATTCCTTTTTTTGTTTAGTAAAATTCTTCATATAAAAAGATTCATTTGGATGAATTTAAATTTCAATGGGGTTTATACACCGTATAAAAGAAAGTCTTGTATTAAAACAAAATATGCCTCAATGAAAGGAGATTGAGACGAAGTCCCTTACCTCGTGTCCGACTTGAATCGATTGTTCTTTAATCTCCTAAATAATAAAATATAGTTAATTTTGACTTTCTTAAGAACCTTTTTCAAGTTCATTATTCCTTTTATATCACTTATTTCCATGTTATGAACATTATGTAATCATTTAAATTAATAACGGTCGTTTTTTCGGTCTTTGGTACTTGAGTCAAAAATAAACTTCTTATAATCACAAGATGATCATGTGAAAAAAAATCCATTATCTCTAGAATTATATTCATGATGTTGATATCATATTTATTATTTATATCTATTATATTCATGAATTTATAATATTACATAACATTTATAGGTAAGAAATGAAATGCACCGTTCATTGAGACAGTAAGCCATACGTACGCATGAATGCTACTTTCATTTCTATTTTGTATTTAACAGAATGAAATAATAATTATATAAAGGTCTATTATAATTCCAGTATAATATCATATATAATATCATTAACTCAATTCTTTATACTTCCCACATAAGGCATTAACGATTCAAATCACTTTGAGGGGGTGGTAGGTTGCACTTCCTAATATGAAATTATCACGTTTATCCATTTTGAAACCCATAAAGATATTCCATAAATTAGAAATAGAGGAGCATAAGTAAAACATAACCATAATATATATCATAAATACATATAGTGACATCTTAATGGCCACTATTAAAGGTGTTAAAAGAAGATTCAAAAATCATCATTTCGTGAGGCAGTAATTCACCACCCACAGAAACAATATGTTATTTAACCATTAGATGGAGGAGTGTGTAAGTGTAGCACGAATCCTTCTCATAAAAACATCCATGTATATTTACGATACTGTTGTTGTTACAAAATAAAGGAATAAAAAGTGGTTTGGTGGTTGTAGAAGAATAATAAAACCAAAGAACACAAGAGAAGACACTACCTTTTAATCGTGTAACTCCCTTTGGTTTAAACCAAAAGGGTTTCTTGAAGAGCATTCTGCCTAAGTTAAGGCTTCTAGGATGAGTAGAGAGATCTTGGGAACTTATTTGAGTAGATTTTGGACGAGCCAAAAGGATTGAGAAATGTGAGAGATGGGTAGGAAGTGGGGAGTTTTTATAAGGGAGAGGAGGGTCTCTTTTGGAAAGCACGAAACTATTATTTTACTATATAATGGTTTTCATTTTCTAAAGGTCCAAAAATCATTAAAGCTGAATATATGGTGGACCCTATTCGAAATAAAATCATCCAATAAGAATTGGACAAGTGATGGATATTATTTTAAGCATTATCTTCTTATTTATTTAAATCATTCATTAATGACGTTAACACTGCATCATCACTATGTCATAAATAATTTTATTATTTTGATGAATAAAAATTATAAAACAAATTCCATGAGGTATGAAATCTCTTTATATTTATATGGAATATTTATAGCCAAAACTATAACTTATATAAACCCATGTAAAAATTGATTTAGTAAACCAATACATGTTTGTGACATTTTTATTTTTAATTTAAATAAAAGGTATTAATGTCATTACCTTACCCAAGTGGCTCCACGGGGTCCCAAAAATTGACCCATGGATTTTGGTGTTCTCCCATGACTTATCCAATAATTTTAGGACATGTGTCATGGTAATTTCATATTATTATAACATTATTTTTACCTTAAATTACACTAATTACCTTTAATCGTGATTAATAAAACATAAAAGTTACTATTCTCCAAAAATTATTTTCATCTCATTGAACCACATTTTACTTACCAATGACAGCCATGTATGTTGGATTTTTGAAATTCAATTCACATAAGAGGTAAAGTTACGTTTAACGAAAAATTCAGTTTTTTTAACTACCACTTAGTGGTTTCACTATTCATAAAAAAATGTCGTTTTTCAGAAAAATACCAAAAATTCACCCTAAGATATATTTGATATTCTGAATTCAAAAATAATTTCTATTTTAAAAATGTCGAAACATATAAGTTTAATTAATTAATTTTATAATTAATTCCCATTGTCAAAACAAATAGCGTGCTTTTATGAAACAATATCTATCAAAAGACAGACACTTATTTATGTTCAATTTCAAAGTGAAATTAATTCCAATGAACACCATTGGATTAAATGGTAAAAATATACTCTAATTACACATTAAAACCAAATGAAAAGATTATTTGACCATATAAATAAATTAGACTAAAATAAGGTTCTGACATAAAATACAACATTTTTCACTATTCATTAAAAAATGAACTTTATAAGAAAAATACCAAAAATTTACACAAAGTAAATTTTGATGTCCTAATTCAAAATAAGATTTTTATTTGGTCCTATAGAATGTATAAGGGTTACCAAAACTATATTCAAATACGGTTCACCATCGAACATATCAACCCTATTAAAGTTAAATTAATACTTAATTCAAAAATAATAAAAAATATGAAAATGTCTTATTCTTTATTTAACTAGGATGTTACATCCTTCCCCCCTTTTGGAAATTGTGTCCCCTCAATTTATTTACTTATCGAATAAGTGGGGTTATTTATCCCTCATTACATTTTCAGATTTCCACATTTCCTCTTCAATCATGTTGTTTTTCCACAAAACATTTACTTGATTAATCACCCTATTCTGCAACACATGCTCTCTCTGGTCAAGAATCTGGACCAATTGTTTCTCATAAGATAGATTCCCTTACAACTAAACTACCTCAAGGTTTAAAACCTCAGATGGATCTGTCATGTACTTTCTTATCATTGAAACATGAAAAACATTGTGTACTTGAGATAAATTCGGAGGTAAATCCACTCGGTATGAAACTAATCCAACTCTCTCTAGAATTTCATATGGTCAAATGAACCTTGGACTTAGCATTACTTTCTTAACAAATCTCATCACACTTTTCTATGGTGAAACATGTAGGAAGACATGATCACCCACTTCAAAAGAGAGATCCTTCCTCCTGTTGTCTGCATAACTTCTTTGCCTGCTCTGAGCTGTTCTCATGTGATTTTGAGTCAACTGAACATTTTCTGCCATCTCTTCTACCAATTATGGTCCCCTCAGCTTCCTTTACCCTACTTTATCCCAAAAATTTTATGTTCGACACCGTTTACCATATAATGCCTCAAACGGATCTATCTGTATACCAGAATGAAAACTGTTGTTATAAAAAAATTCAACCAAAGAAATATGTTGGTCCCAACTTTCCTGATAATCCATCATGAAAGAACATAACATATCATCCAAGGTCTGAATTTCCTGTTCTGACAGCCCATCTGATTGAGGATGAAAAGCTATACTAAAATTCAATTCAGTACCTAATGACTTCTGAAGGACTTTCCAAAAGTTAGAAGTGAACCTGAGATCACGATCAGATAGAATGGAGAGAGGAACTCTATGTAATTTGACTATCTCTTTAACATACAACCGAGAAAGTTGATCTAGAGAGAATGTTTCTCGAATAGGAAGGAAATGAGCAGATTTAGTCAATCGATGAACAATAACCCAGATTGCATTATTACCTCAAGATGTATTTGGTAATCCCACAAAGAAGTCCATGGATATATTTTACCATTTCCTCTCTGGAAACGGTAAAGAATGAAGCATCCCTTTCGGTAACTACCTCTCTGCATTAACCTACTGAAAAGTAAAACCCTTCAAAGTAAAATCAACAATATCTCTTTTCATTCCATCCCACCAGTAATACTCCTGAAGATCTCTATACATCTTAGTACTGCCTGGATGAACTGAAAATGGAGAACTATGAGATTCACATAACAACACTCTCTTCAACTGTGAATCACAAGGCACACACAATCACTTCCCAAATCTCAAAACACAATCATTATCAATGTTGAATTCAGGTAACATACCCTTCTTAACTAGATCTACCTTTTTCTGCAACTCACCATCTTGCTTCTATGCTTGCATAATTATGTCGGATAGAGATGATCTCACTGACACCTGAAACACAACAAAAGAACTTTTTTCACCAACAACATCTATTCCAAAGTTCATCAAATCAATAACCAAAGGATCTCATTCCAAATGTAGCATGGTTAATGAATAATTAACTTTTCAACTCAAAGCATCAGCCACTTTGTTTTCTTTTCCTGAATGGTAATAAACTGTACAATCTTAATCCTTGATTAATTCCATCCATCTCCTCTATCTCATGATTAACTCTTTCTGAATGAATATATACTTTAAACTTTTATGATCGGTATATATTTCACACATTACTCCATACAAATGATTCCTCGAAATTTTTAACGTAAAACAACAGCTAATTCCAAATCATGTGTAGGGTAATTTAACTCATGATTGACCACCTAAACTGTAACGCCCCGACCCTAGTTACCCAGAGTCGGTGCATTATTACATAACATTGGCATGATCATGAGAAAGATCAAGTCTCGAAAGACCGATTAGTTTAGTAGCCTTGGAATAACTAGATACATCCATAAATTTTTACATTACATCATAAAAAAAACATCTTGTCTTCATATCCCCTCATACTATCCCTGCAGGTCATTCATAAATTACTTATTCATAATCCTGAAAAAAAAAATAAAACATTGAAAGGGGTGAGCTCGGATGCTCAGTAAGGATAACATTATAGCAGAAGCTTTCATAAATAAGCATAAACACTTAAGGCGATTTATAACTAAAACAAAAGCCATTGAAACTTGAACTTCAACATAAAATGGAAAAGGTAAAATGAAATAATGCCATTTACTTACTCACATGGATATTCTACTAGTCAAATGATCACATGCAATATCAATAACCACTTTCATAATGGTGGAATGCATAATGCCAGACTATCATAACCACATAGCCAAGGTCTCGTGCCAAGACTACAAATAAGATTTTGCCAAGGCCTTGTGCCAAGACACTAGTTTGTCTCATGAGACCTACCGATGCATCGAGGAGCTATAGCGGGCTCCACCCGTCACTTATTAAGTCCAATGCATTCCTCATATGAATAGGTTTAAGCATAAAATAAACATTCGTATTAAAACTAGCATACGAAATGTCAATACTTTAACCACAAACCATGAATGGTATAAAAATAGAACATCCACAGTCAAATATAACTCATTTGATACAATATGGAAGATTGTATTGTATCACATTAACCTCAATCATGAATAATGAAGGATGTTGACATAGATGAAAATAATCATCAAAACTATTTGAGAGAAATATCCCCCTTTTCATGAAAACATTTAAAAGTCACACTATTTGTCAAGAAGCCATTTAAAAATAGATTTTTGAATCGAAGTGTCCCATACCACTTTGAAACCTTTTAAAAGGATTTTTAATTTCTAAACTTTAATGTCCATATAAATAAATCCTTAAAACCATTTTTAAAACATGGACATTAATGAGAAAGATTTAGATGAATAAGTCTTTAAAACATTTTAAAATGGTATTTTGGTTAGAGTTTCTAACCAAAAGAGAGACACTTGAATACAAATAATTGAGGTAATCAAAACATTGTAATATCATGAGAAGAAAGGTATTCATGATATACTATGTCAAAGTACATTATATACACCACATAAAAGTGATTCGGTGTATATCATCAAAGAAGTCTCAATGGAATGTAAATTGAGATGAAATCTCTCATAAAGGTTGTATCCTTAGGTTAAGGATAAATCAACGACATAATTATGTGTGACAAATATAAATACACTAAATATGACTGGATATTCAGTGTAAATCAATCAAAGGATATTCACACATATTCTTGTAAAAACAATACCAACGAATTGGATGTTTAACTCAACAAATGGAGAATGAGTTAAAATTACTCTTATCAAATTCATATCAATGAATTGAGAATTATCAATGGAGTGATTATGTGTATCAAACTTATATCCACAGGAAGGGGAGTGGAAATTATGACATAATGAAATGAATAGTGATTCCACACATAATCTTGGGGTAATATAATCAATGAAATATGCGTAAAGCCAAATGAGTGGAAATTGAAATCTCAAATTCCCTTATTGATTAGGTAACTTAAGAAACAAACACCCATGAAAGAAAGATCATACCATGATGATGTAAATACCCATAAAATAAAGTATATTACACAATGAATACAATCATGGGTAGTACACATACACCACATGCAATAATTATGTGGTGATCAATGGAATTCTCACGGAATTAAAAGTGAGACAAGAAACCCCTTACCACGTTAATCAACTGAGTCGCATGGCCAAAAGTTAATAACCACCAAATGATTTACAGAATAACATGAATATAAAGTGAATCATGATAATATATATCAAATGGAAGTACACAATACACCACTTTCAATAATTTAGTAGCGAACAATGGAAATCTCACGGAATTGAAAGTGAGATAAGAGAATCCCTTACTTTGTACTTTTTCCTTGGTCGATGGTAGGTTTACCTCCTGTATAATGGTGAAATAATTTTTATTGAATAATACAAGAATCAGTTACTTTAATATGATATCATATATGATCTTTTAACATTGATTTGTTAATAATATCTTAGAATTATCGTCATTTCAGGTGTTAACGGGTTCATTTTACTTTATATTCTTTGTTATGTGAGCCATATTAGTTATTAATGGGATGTATATTATTCATATCCAGAATTGTATCAAGTCCGTAAACATCATTTTTAAATCATCAAATGATAATTATACTTGAATGGATACGATGGAGAATGAATCTCATCGCGTTCGTGGAGACGGTAGTCCGTACGTACGCACGAATGCTACTTCCATTTAATTTTTATTTTAAAAGAATCGAATCCAAATGATACATAGGTATATTACTATTCCAGTAAATTATAATATTTTATATATGTTACTTAAGTTCATTAACACCATCCTTTATACATTCCATGTGTGGTATGAACGAGTCATATCATTTTAAGGGGGCGGTAGTCCGCACTTCCTCAAATGAAATTATCGTATGTATATACAACATGAAACGAATAATTTTATGAAATAAAATGGAATTACAGAAGCTTATATATAAAATATATATCATTAATATCATATTTAATTACAGTTCCATCCTAATGGCCACCATGAGAGGCGGTAAGATGTATTTGAACAATCATCGTTTCGTGAGGCGTTAGTTTGCCATCCACAGAAACATTATGTTCATCATCCATTAGATGGAGTTGTGTGAATGTGTAGTTTGAATCCTTCTTATAACAAAATCCTAGTATATTGTTGATACTGGTGTTGTTACAAAAGAAAGGAAATAAAAAGAGTTTGGGGGTTGGAGAAGCAAAATAATTGAAAATAATTTAAGAGAAAATGTTACCTTTAATTTAGGTAACTCACTTTGGTTGGAACCAAAGGACTTCTTTAAATGCTTTCTGCCTAAGGGGACACTTCAAGGAGGAGGAGAGGGATGTGGGGAGATTAGTTGGGCAGAGTTTGGACGAGTCAAGTGGATTGAGAGGTGTGAGGAATGAGTAGAAGTGGTATCCTTTTATAAGGGAGAGGAGGGGCTCTTTAGGAAAGAGTGAAATTATTACTTTATAATATAATTATGTTCGGTTTATAATGGTCCAAAAATCATTTAAGTCGAAGATAGGTTGACTCATATTCTAAATAACATCAACCAATAAGAATTGGACAGGTTTTAGATAATATTTTAATCATTATAATCTTATTTATTTAAATGATTTATTAATGAGGTAAACATTGCATCATTATTGTGTCATTAATAATTTAAATTATTTGATGTCTAAAAATTATAAATAAAATATCATTATTTAGGAAATCCTTTTATCTTTATAATTAATATTTATAATCGAAAATCCAACATGTATAACCCTATGTAAAAATTGTTCTTTTAAAAGATGTAAGCTTATGCCATTTTTGTATTCATTTTAACTTAATTAAAATAAAGTGTCATTATCACTTACAAGTGGATCAATGGGGTCCCAAAATTGACCCAAATATGCCCATGGTCGACCATGTATCAACCAATAGGGTTAAGACACGTTTTAGGGTAATTTAGTATTATTATAATATTATTTTTTAACCCTTATTTACCGGATTTACCCTTAACCATGGTAAATAAAATATTTTCCGTAGTAATTATTCAAAATGTCTAAAAATAAAAGTTACCTATTTACACAATTTGAACATCCTGATTCCAAATATGGAATCCATTTATCTAAATTCAAAACACAGAAGTGGCAGAAATTAATTTAAAATTAATTCCCGCTGTCAAAACAAAAAGCGTGTTTTTAAGAGATAATAACTATCAAAAGATTGACATTTGTTTATGTTCGGTTTAATTGTAAAATTATGTCCAATGACCAAAATTATATTAAATGGTAAAAATATATTCTAAATATACTTTAAACCACTCAAATTCATAATTTATCACTATTAATTATTTTGATTAAAAAAGTTGTTTTTAATTAAAATTTAGTAATTTTTACTATTCATCAAAGTATGAAAGTTATCCGAAAAGTACCAAAATTTCACCTTAGGCTAAATTTGATATTCCGAATCCAAAAATGAAGTCCATTTTGAAATATAAAATATATATAATTTCAAAAAATTAAGTATTACTATTCATAACGGCTAGTTTGATCGGTTGTGGTGTGTGTTAAAACTCGAAGTTGCGTACAACACACGCTACTGTTTTATTCAAAGGAAAGCGTACCGTGGAAGCTTGGGATGTTTTATTTTAAATTTTTTGATGTCCCCATTTAGTCAAAAAGTTTAAAATATTTTTTTTAAAAAGGGTTCACTATTAAAAGTTGGTAAAACTACAATACTGAAGATGAATTTGTTCTTACATTATGTCTAAGAAACTCATAATATGGATTCTAAAATTATAAGGATTATATAAAGTTTAAAATTTAGTTAATAATATTCATAACCTTTTTTGAACGACTTGTTTGGTAAGTCATGGTGCGCTTGAACTCGGTGTTGCGTGTAGTGCAAGTTATTGAATTATTTTGAAGAAATAACACACTATGAAATCTTGGGGTGTTACATTCTCCCCTCCTTCAATAAATTGCGTCCTCGCAATTTGAAATTGTTCTTCGAAAATAAAAGGTTGAAAATAGAAAATATATTTGTGGGAAAACCCACATCGGAAATTGGTTTACTAAAATTTAGTCTTAATATGAGGAAAAGAGAAATGAAAGGGTCACCACCAAATTATGATCTCGATTAGGAGAACATTGGTGGCAATTAGAGACATATAATTGGAGGAAAAACATAAATATTTATAGGTAGTGGTTGAGGTCATCAATCACAAACAAGTATAAAATTGAGGTCCTTAAACTCATCAATCTATGATGATTTGAAGTACCATAGGTTCAACAAAATATAGGGTATTGGGATCACACATTTTTGACATTTCAAAATATCTTAGTTGAAATCCCACATCGAAAAATGAATTAATGAGGCCTCTATTTAAAATAAAGAGTGGAAAGTATGAAGATTACCGAAAATAACACATACTAGGGTTCCATGTAGGAAAATATGGATATGGAGGAGAAATCTAACCATCAATTATCTGATGGAGAGTGGTAGAGAACATGGCTATGAAAAGGCCAACAATCCCAAAGCCATAAATTAGTGATGATTTAAGGTACCATCTAGGACAACATTTTTTTTAAAGTTACATTACATAAGGAATAGGAATTCATTTATGATATTGACTAAGAACATTATAAGATATACTTAAATTTTAAGTAGATTTTCATTCTTTAATAAATTTCCACCACTAACTCAATTTTTTTTAAACGATGAGTATTCAAGAAGACTTGGTCACACTGGAAGAGCTAGAATAAACTTCTATAGAATCACATGATCCATGCAGGATAAAGCATATATTTACATTGTCTTTGAAGATTAATCAAAACCAAAATGGTTAGTGAATGATCTAATGATCCCCCAAAAGGATATTCATTGAGATAAATATGCACTAATCTTAATTTCTAAAATTAAACCAACAATACCCCAAAGTTAAATAGATACCATTCAATAACCAATTGTCCTTAAAATCCTTTAATATAATCCAAACTAATATTGAAACCCAAAACATAGAAGAATTTGATTATGTAGTCTCCCATGTTACATTGTATCTCCAAATGACATCAAATACTCTTAAAGTCACATACTTAAAAGTAATTAACATCATCACATATTCTCTGTTATAGGTTAATCATTTTCATAAATAACCCAAATCACTATAAATCAACAATAAAAATGTAGATAAAAATCCACCATTACTCTACAAATGAAACCTCATTGTATTCTATTTTCCTTGGGCATATAGTGTTCCTAACAAAACGAACATCTTCCAAAATAACATTTATCACTTAATCACCAAATCATTTTCCTATACCAAGGGTATTCATTTGATAAGACATAATAACCCAAATCATCTTATTATTGATCAATAAAATCATTTAACAAAAAAAAATAGTCATACTAACCAGGGACTTCACGTAGTCCAGTGGTAGGCGATAAATCCCAATCGCACTTTGGTTGTGGGTTCGATTCCCACATCTTTGTCTGATGCGACGGGTTGTCACACGGTCTACGTGTTGTCCTTTTTCAAAAACTATATTCTATAATATTACCAAAATGAGATAAATTTTTCAAAATAACTTAATTTAACCACAAATGTTATATCATACTTTGCATTTTCATCCCAAATTATAATAACTTATCATTTTCTCAAACCCCAATGATCATATAAAACCAAATGGTTATTTATACCTATATCCACAAGAGAAGAGACAATTATTCCTCAAATATCATTCTCACATGGAAAACTGAGGGGTTACAAATACAAGAGAAAATTATTCCAAAGTAAACCCATCAACAAGGAGTGCTAATACTTTTTAAATTTTTCTCCAACCATTTATTTCCGCATAGCTTCTTCTTTGAGCAAGAAAATATCCTATAAAATAGGACATTCACTCGGGTAATGGCCAGGTCCCCTACATTTACGGCAAATGACTGTAAATGGACTCTTGGGACCATTTTTATCTTCTTCCATAGTACTCTTCATTTTTCTTCGGCAATTCTTCACTTTATGTCCTTCCTTCCCGCACGTAAAACATTTCGTTGTCCCATTGAGACACTTTCCTGGGTGTCTCTTTCCACAATTCCTGCATGATGAAAATTGAGGTTTCTTTTCTCCATGGTCTCCATTGCTGGAGATCTTATCATTTATCACCTTTCTCTTCCTTGTTGAGTCTGGGAGTTGGTTAATATATATGTTGTTGATCATATTTTTGGAAAACTGATTTGGTATAAAGACAATATCTTTTACGCCTATCAACATTCCATTTTGTTGCTCATTTCCACCACCGTTCCCACCTTGTACATCATTCTCAAAGTCACTATGACTTCCTTGGAATCCAGCCATTGACTAAAACCAGAAAGCATTGTGTGAGTAATAGTAGTCGTAAAATCATTTAGAGATTAAAATGTCACCATATTCTCAATTTGAAACATATTAGGATTAACCAAGGTCATTTACTCTCATCTTATGTATATATTACATAAATCGGTTTGTAAAGAAAATGTAAATTATCCTAAGCATATCCCCCGGGAGTGTCGTAACCAGGAGTGCAACAAGGCCCGTTGTCGTGCACCAGTTCCCGTTCGAGTCTAGCTCAAAGCGGTGTTTTCGGGTTTTACACCTAGGTACATCTGTGCCAGAGCCGCCTCTACCTGCTCGTATCCAGACAGGGATGTATTGCTCGGAAAACTCACAAAATCTCTACAATACCAAAATTCTAGGAAGTTCTTTTATACTAATCCTCAAAGTTCATCTTAGGTCTACGTGCTCTAATCAGAGTTTATCTAAATCTAGCTACCAAGGTTTGTACTAAACTTCCTCTGATACCAACTGTAACGCCCCGACCCTAGTTACCCAGAGTCGGTGCATTATTACATAACATTGGCATGATCATGAGAAAGATCAAGTCTCGAAAGACCGATTAGTTTAGTAGCCTTGTAATAACTAGATACATCCATAAATTTTTACATTACATCATAAAAAAACATCTTGTCTTCATATCCCCTCATACTATCCCTGCAGGTCATTCATAAATTACTTCTTCATAATCCTGGAAGAAAAAATAAAACATTGAAAGGGGTGAGCTCGGATGCTTAGTAAGGATAACATTATAGCAGAAGCTTTCATAAATAAGCATAAACACTTAAGGCAATTTATAACTAAAACAAAAGCCTTTGAAACTTGAACTTCAGCATAAAATGGCAAAGGTAAAATGAAATAATGCCATTTACTAACTCACATGGATATTCTACTAGTCGAATGATCACATGCAATATCAATAACCACTTTCATAATGATGGAATGCATAATGCCAGACTATCCTAACCACATAGCCAAGGTCTCGTGCCAAGACTACAAATAAGATTTTTCCAAGGCCTTGTGCCAAGACACTAGTTTGTCTCATGAGACCTACCGATGCATCGAGGAGCTATAGCGGGCTCCACCCGTCACTTATTAAGTCTAATGCATTCCTCATATGAATAGGTATAAGCATAAAATAAACATTCGTATTAAAACTAGCATACGAAATGTCAATACTTTTACCACAAA
The DNA here is from genome assembly GCA_963277665.1 of Viscum album. Lineage (NCBI taxonomy): Eukaryota > Viridiplantae > Streptophyta > Magnoliopsida > Santalales > Viscaceae > Viscum > Viscum album. Next base: position 604,096,601 of record OY728129.1, on the reverse strand, counting down.
CCATGAATGGTATAAAAATAGAACATCCACAGTCAAATATAACTCATTTGATACAATATGGAATATTGTATTGTATCACATTAACCTCAATCATGAATAATGAAGGATGTTGACATAGATGAAAATAATCATCAAAACTATTTGAGAGAAATATCCCCCTTTTCTTGAAAACATTTAAAAGTCACACTATTTGTCAAGAAGCCATTTAAAAATAGATTTTTAAATCAAAGTGTCCCATACCACTTTGAAACCTTTTAAAAGGATTTTTAATTTCTAAACTTTAATGTCCATATAAATAAATCCTTAAAACCATTTTTAAAACATGGACATTAATGAGAAAGATTTAGATGAATAAGTCTTTAAAACATTTTAAAATGGTATTTTGGTTAGAGTTTCTAACCAAAAGAGAGACACTTGAATACAAATAATTGAGGTAATCAAAACATTGTAATATCATGAGAATAAAGGAATTCATGATATACTATGTCAAAGTACATTATATACACCATATAAAAGTGATTCAATGTATATCATCAAATAAGTCTCAATGGAATGTAAATTGAGATGAAATCTCTCATAAAGGTTGTATCCTTAGGTTAAGGATAAATCAACGACATAATTATGTGTGACAAATATAAATACACTAAATATGATTGGATATTCAGTGTAAATCAATCAAAGGATATTCACACATATTCTTGTAAAAACAATACCAACGAATTGGATGTTTAACTCAACAAATGGAGAATGAGTTAAAATTACTCTTATCAAATTCATATCAATGAATTGAGAATTATCAATGGAGTGATTATGTGTATCAAACTTATATCCACAGGAAGGGGAGTGGAAATTATGACATAATCAAATGAATAGTGATTCCACACATAATCTTGGGGTAATATAATCAATGAAATATGCGTAAAGCCAAATGAGTGGAAATTGAAATCTCAAATTCCCTTATTGATTAGGTAACTTAAGAAACAAACACCCATGAAAGAAAGATCATACCATGATGATGTAAATACCCATAAAATAAAGTATATTACACAATGAATACAATCATGGGTAGTACACATACACCACATGCAATAATTAAGTGGTGATCAATGGAATTCTCACGGAATTAAAAGTGAGACAAGAAACCCCTTACCACGTTAATCAACTGAGTCGCATGGCCAAAAGTTAATAACCACCAAATTATTTACAGAATAACATGAATATAAAGTGAATCATGATAATATATATCAAATGGAAGTACACAATACACCACTTTCAATAATTTAGTAGCGAACAATGGAAATCTCACGGAATTGAAAGTGAGATAAGAGAATCCCTTACTTTGTACTTTTTCCTTGGTAGATGGTAGGTTTACCTCCTGTATAATGGTAAAATAATTTTTATTGAATAATACAAGAATCAGTTACTTTAATATGATATCATATATGATCTGTTAACATTTATTTGTTAATAATATCTTAGAATTATCGTCATTTCAGGTGTTAACGGGTTCATTTTACTTTATATTCTTTGTTATGTGAGCCATATTCGTTATTAATGGGATGTATATTATTCATATCCAGAATGGTATCAAGTCCTTAAACATCATTTTTAAATAATCAAATGATAATTATACTTGAATGGATACGATGGAGAATGAATCTCATCGCGTTCGTGGAGACGGTAGTCCGTACGTACGCACGAATGCTACTTACATTTAATTTTTATTTTAAAAGAATCGAATCCAAATGATACATAGGTATATTACTATTCCAGTGAAATATAATATTTTATATATGTTACTTAAGTTCATTAACACCATCCTTTATATGTTCCATGTGTGGTATGAACGAGTCATATCATTTTAAGGGGGCGGTAGTCCGCACTTCCTCAAATGAAATTATCGTATGTATATACAACATGAAACGAATAATTGTATGAAATAAAATGGAATTACAGAAGCTTATATATAAAATATATATCATTAATATCATATTTAATTACAGTGCCATCCTAATGGCAACCATGAGAGGCGTTAAGATGTATTTGAACAATCATCGTTTCGTGAGGCGTTGGTTTTCCATCCACAGAAACATTATGTTCATCATCCATTAGATGGAGTTGTGTGAATGTGTAGTTTGAATACTTCTTATAACAACATCCTAGTATATTGTGGATACTGGTGTTGTTACAAAAGAAAGGAAATAAAAAGAGTTTGGGGGTTGGAGAAGCAAAATAATTGAAAATAATTTAAGAGAAAATGTTACCTTTAATTTAGGTAACTCACTTTGGTTGGAACCAAAGGACTTCTTGAAATGCTTTCTGCCTAAGGGGAAGCTTCAAGGAGGAGGAGAGGGATGTGGAGAGCTTAGTTGGGCAGAGTTTGGACGAGCCAAGTGGCTTGAGAGGTGTGAGGAATGAGTAGAAGTGGTATCCTTTTATAAGGGAGAGGAGGGGCTCTTTAGGAAAGAGTGAAAGTATTACTTTATAATATAATTATGTTCGGTTTATAATGGTCCAAAAATCATTGAGGTCGAAGATAAGATGACTCATATTCTAAATAACATCAACCAATAATAATTTTACAGGTTTTAGATAATATTTTAATCATTATAATCTTATTTATTTGAATGATTTATTAATGAGGTAAACATTTCATCATTATTGTGTCATTAATAATTTAAATTATTTGATGTCTAAAAATTATAAATAAAATATCATTATGTAGGAACTCCTTTTATCTTTCTAATGAATATTTATAATCGAAAATCCAACATGTATAACCCTATGTAAAAATTGTTCTTTTAAAAGATGTAAGCTTATGCCATTTTTGTATTCATTTTAACTTAATTAAAATAAAGTGTCATTATCACTTACAAGTGGATAAATGGGGTCCCAAAATTTCCCAAAGATGCCCATGGTCGACCATGTATCAACCAATAGGGTTAAGAAACATTTTAGGGTAATTTAGTATTATTATAATATTATTTTTTAACCCTTATTTACCGGATTTACCCTTAACCATGGTAAATAAAATATTTACCGCAGTAATTATTCAAAATGTCTAAAAATAAAAGTTACCTATTTACACAATTTGAACATCCTGATTCCAAATATGGAATCCATTTTTCTAAATTCAAAACACAGAAGTGGCAGAAATTAATTTAAAATTAATTCCCGCTGTCAAAACAAAAAGCGTGTTTTTAAGAGATAATAACTATCAAAAGATTGACATTTGTTTATGTTCGGTTTAATTGTAAAATTATGTCCAATGACCAAAATTATATTAAATGGTAAAAATATATTCTAAATATACTTTAAAACCACTCAAATTCATAATTTATCACTATTAATTATTTTGATTAAAAAAGTTGTTTTTAATTAAAATTTAGTAATTTTTACTATTCATCAAAATATGAAAGTTATCCGAAAAGTACCAAAATTTCACCTTAGGATAAATTTGATATTCCGAATCCAAAAATGAAGTCCATTTTGAAATATAAAATATATATAATTTCAAAAAATTAAGTATTACTATTCATAACGGCTAGTTTGATCGGTTGTGGTGTGTGTTAAAACTCGAAGTTGCGTACAACACACGCTACTGTTTTATTCAAAGGAAAGCGTACCGTTGAAGCTTGGGATGTTTTATTTTAAATTTTTTGATGTCCCCATTTAGTCAAAAAGTTTAAAATATTTTTTTTAAAAAGGGTTCACTATTAAAAGTTGGTAAAACTACAATACTGAAGATGAATTTGTTCTTACATTATGTCTAAGAAACTCATAATATGGATTGTAAAATTATAAGGATTATATAAAGTTTAAAATTTAGTTAATAATATTCATAACCTTTTTTGAACGGCTTGTTTGGTAAGTCATGGTGCGCTTGAACTCGGTGTTGCGTGTAGTGCAAGTTATTGAATTATTTTGAAGAAATAACACACTATGAAATCTTGGGGTGTTACATAAACCATAGTGATTTTTATAAGGCATCATACACTACTAGAAAAACAGCCTATACCCACGGTTCAAAACCGTGGGTATAGCCCCCAAAACCGTGGGTATAGCCTATACCCACGGTTTTGGGAACCGTGGGCTGGAACGGAGTCGGGATAGGTCCCCAGTCTATACCCACGGTTTTCCAAAACCGTGGGTATAGGTGTCCTGCCACCATGTCACCGAAACATATCCAATTGTCATGGTGTCAACGGCTTTTACCCACGGTTTCAAAACCGTGGGTATAGGTCCTAAAATAATGCAGGAGCCGAGTTTTGATCTCGCGACCTCTCCGCTGCAAACACCGCGTCTAACCACTACCCTAACATCACCTATATGTATATATATATATATATATATATTTAGTTAAATATATTTATAAAAACCGTGGGTATAGAGGGAATAACCGTGGGTAAAGGATTCCCGCCAAATAAATTTCTTTCACGCGAAAAAAAAATTTCCCCGCGCACACAAAAGTGACCTATACCCACGGTTTTTCATAACCGTGGGTATAGGAATTTTGGAACAGACCTATCCCCACGGTTTTCCCCAAAACCGTGGGGATAGTTACCCCTCTACCCACGATTTTGGGAAACCGTGGGTATAGGTCACTTTTCAGGACCTATCCCCATGGTTTGGAAAAACAGTGGGGATAGACCCCCCCTATACCCACGGTTTTGGAAAACCGTGGGTATAGGTCTTCAATAGACACCTATACCCACGGTTTTCCAAAACCGTGGCTATAGGGGGGGTCTATCCCCACGATTTTCTCCAAAACTGTGGGGATATGTCCATTTCCAGTAATGATATATGTGAGAAACAAATCCCTACAGAATTTTAGGTAATAATCATAATGGTATGTGTGTTCAAGAACCTTTGTGTCAAAGATGTAGAAATAAACACCTAGGAAAATATATCAAAGGGACAGAAAGATGTTATAGATGTGGAAATGAAGGTCATAAATCAAGAACCTACCATGGAAAAAGGAAGCATATGGTTGACTCTAGGAAAGGGAAATATGTTCTTTCTGAAGGATCAATTGGATATTTTTAATGTGGTGTGCATGGTAATTATGCAAACACATGTCATATGAAAATGTTTCGGGAATGGGATCACCAGGATCATAAAAATATTTGTTTACCAATACAGAATACCATTCTGATTGAGGATGACGAAACAGACAATGACCCATGAAAGGTATGGATTATTTCTTAACATATGTTTTCCTATTATTGAATCTTAGGATATGATTCACGATTTTGTTTATATGAAAGAAGTATTTCAAGACAAGTTGGAAAGGAATGGTTATTGGATCATTAATAATGTTGAATGAGTAAAAAGTAAACATATAAGGGATTAAAGAGTTATTGTAGATTTTAGGATGGTGAAATTCTTAAAAGTATTAAGGCTCTGTTGATGATGAGATTACATTAGAAGACATTTTATAGTGTGTGTAACCATGATGTTTGTTATATGATAATTTTATTCAAGGAATAATTATCTATTCTATTGTGGATATCATTATAAAGAACCATTTTGGTTTATATGATCCCTCAATTTGAGGTAGTTACCGGTTAATACATTTTGGGATGCAAAACAAAATTTATTAGATAACCTTTGTGGTTAAAATACATTATGGTTATTTTTGATGAAATTATCTCTTTTTGGGAATGTTATAAAAATTTTTAGTTTTTGAAAAGGGAAAACACGCAAACCGTGTGACAACCCGTCGCGTCTGAAAAAGCTGCGGGAATCGAACCCACAACCAAAGTGCGACTGGTATTTATCACTTACCACTGGACTACGTGAAGTACCTGGTTAGTATGAATAATTATTTTTAGTTAAATGATCTTATGAATCAAGAGTAAGTATATTTTGGGTTATCTATTGAAGTGATTAACCTATCATAGAGGATATGTGATAAGGTTAATTACTTTTTAGTATGAGACTTTAAGAGTAACTAATGTTATTTAGAGATAAATGTTAAGATTTATCTTGGAAGACTATGTGATTAAATCCTTCAGAGATTTTGGTTTCAATCTTAGTTTGGATTACATTGAAGAATTTTATGGATAACTGTTTATTTAATGGTATTTCATGAACTTTAGGTTCTTTTTTTTGAATTTTGGATATTAAGAGTAGTATTTATTTTTATAAATTATTATACTTTTGGGTATTATCTGATATTGTACTAGAAATTTTGGTTTTGGTTAAGGTCTAAAGAAATGGGAAATATATAGTTCATCTTTTGTGGATTTGGTGATTCTTAATAATTTGATTAAATCACTCTTAATGTGAAAAGGTCATCCAAAATACTCATATTTTGGAGAAAATATGAGTTTGTGTAAGAAATATAGTAAGATATGAAAGTCTACATGACAAGTAAGTATGTTTCCTTATAATTTAGTTAAGCTCAAAATTAAATTCCTCAATGAAAATTAACTTAAAACAAAAAAGTTGTCTGTTAACTTTTCCTACTGGGGAATCAAGTACAGATTAACCCACCACAAGTTTGTGATTTTTTGGTGGTTAACTTTCTCCTAAACATTTATTCTATCATTCTCCATCAGAACGTGACCATTTGTTTTCTCTTCCATATCCATGTTTTCATGGAATCCTTGTATCTTTTTTCTCAGGTGACCTTTGTACTTTTCCTTCTTTCTTTTAAAGTGATAGTTTAATTTACTCCTTTTCTAATGTGGGACATTCAATGAAGTTTCGATCCCAATTTTAAAATTACGAGGGCGTAATTCCCAAAAGGGAGGAAGGAAGTAACATCCCAGGTAAATAAAGAATAGGAAAATTTCATATTTATTAATATTTTTGAATAAAATGTTAATATTTCATTAATTGGAATTCTATGTTCGATGGCGTACCCAATACACAACAATGAGTTTATTTGAAATCTTACATTACACATTAATAATATAATAATTTTATTTTAAATGGTTGTTAACGCCTCATCATTATAGTGGCAGGAATGAACAGAACTAAGTAAAAAATGATTATATATGTTTGTTAAATAATGTAACAATTACCCAATAAATTATAGAGTCTTAAAATTCAAATGAATCCAATTTTAAGCATAAATATTCTAATATTCTTTAAAGGGTCGATTAATAGACTTTTGATGGAGAACCCTTTTTTAAATATTCTTTTTGTTAATTTTATATGTTATATTTGACAAAATAAAATCCTTCATTATTATAAGGACATCAAAATTTACTTTGTGTAAATTTTTGTTATTTTTCCAATAAAGTTCATTTTTCATGAATAGTAAAAATGGTGTATTTTAATTCAAAAACTCATTTTAATCTAATTAATTTATATTGTTAGATTATTATTTTAATTGTTTTTAAATTGTAATTAGAATATATTTTTACCATTTAATTAAATGGTTGTCATGGAATTAATTTCACTTTGAAATTGGACATAAACAAGTGTCAATCTTTTGGTAGATATTGTTTCCTAAAAACACGCTATTTGTTTTGACAGTGGGAATTTATTATAAAATAAATTAATGAATATTATATGTTTAAAATTTGTTAAAATTGACATCATTTTTGAATTTGGAATATGAAATTTACTTTGGATAAATTGTTGGTATTTTTCTGACAAATGTTCATTGTTAATGAATAGTGAAAAATACTACATTTTACTTCAAAAATGATTTTTCGTCTAATTTAATTATATAGTTAGATTTTACATTTAATTGGTTTTAAAGTTTAATTGAATTATGTTTTTATCACTTAATTCAATGTTTTTCATTGGAAGTAGTTTTACTTGTCAATTGGATGTAAAAACAAGTCCATCTTTTGATAAATTTTACTTCTTAAAAAAACATGTCTTTGGTTTTGAGAATGGGAATTATTTTTAAATTAATTACTGAAATTTCAGTGTTTAGAATTTGGTAAAATGGATTCCATATTTGGAATAATATGGTCCAAATTATTTAATTAATACTCTTTAGTTTTTTGGACATTATGAATAGTAATGACGTCAATTATCTTTAATTATCATGATTAATTAGTAATCGGGTAGTAAAGGGTAATAAAATAATATCATAATATTATAAAATGACACCAACATGTGTCCAAATCTTCTTTCTTTTTGTCATGACCGACCATGGTATGCCTTTTTCCAACTTAGGGACCCCATGTAATCACTTTTGTGTGATATTGACCTTTTACCATATTATTTTTAAAGAAAGGAAGTATATCCAAACTATGTAACACCTAAGTAAAAAAAAATTAGTTCTATTTACGTAAATAATCTCTTAGACTATAAATATTCATTGTAAAGATAAAAATATTTCCTACATCATGGTATTTTTTCTCTAATTTTTAGAAATTAGATAAATAAATTTATTTATGACAACATGATGATGTAGTGAATACCTCATTAATGAATGATTTCAATAAAATGAAAAGATAAGGTAACATCTAAGAAATACACTTGTAGATAATCTATTTTTTGGTTGGATTTAGAACCCTTATCACCTTATCCTAAAAATATATCTTTTTGGGTCCTTTAAAATCCGAAAATCATTTTATAATAAAGTAACATTTGAAGACTTTCCAAAAGTGAACCTCCTCCCTTTTATTAATGGCCCCCACCTCTACCCCCATACCCGCACCTCTCAAGCCCTTGGATAGTCCAAACCCATCTCATATTATCTCTCCACATCCTTATCTCACTCCTAGAAGCATCACATTGGCCATAAGTCTTTCCAAGGAATCCTTTGGCTCAAATCAAAAAGAGTTACTTGATTTTGACGTAATGGATTCTCTTACGTTCTATTGTTTTATTTTTCTTCTCCAACCCATTAAACTCTTTTTATTCCTTTAATTTGTAACATCAATAGTATCTTCAATATACTAGGGTGTTGTTATGAGAAGGATTATAGATACACTTACACACACCTTCGTATAATGGTTAAAGAACATACAGTTTCTGTGGGTGGCAAATTACTACCTCACGAAATGATGATTGTTCAATCTTCTTTTAACACCTTTCATGGTGTCCATTAAGATGTCACTATATTTATATATGATATATATTATATTTATGTATCCTCTATGCCTCTGTATTTTATATTTAAAACATACCGTTATGCTTTTCATGTTGTGCAAATGCGATAATTTCATATGAGGAAGTGCAGACAACTGCCCCCTCAAGTGATGTGACTCGTTCATGTCAAACAAGGAATTTATAAATAATGTAATTATTTAACTTTTTTTACCTATATAAAATATATATTATACTATTATTATAATATATCTATGTATCATTTAGTTTAAAAGTCCATTAATATGACAAAAAAATGAAAGTAGCATTCATGCGTACGTACGACCTACTGTCTCCATGAACTCCAAACATTATGGAAGATTATTGAATACAAATATACTAGATATATATGATATTTAAATCATGAACAGTTTTCCAGATATGATATACTTATAACTACATGGACAATTCTCTTCAAACAAATTCATTGTTGACTCATGTACCGAACATCGACAAAATGTATGATATCAACTCACATAATTAACTAATTATTATAAAATGATAATATGTGATATGAATTTAATAATATACATTAATGTAAGTCCTTAAGAAATTAAATGTTGAACAATGTTTGTTATTCAGAAATATAAAAAAATGAACAAGACAAGTCAGACTTGAGGTAAGTGGATTTCTTATCTCACTTTTAATTCTGTGAGATTTCCATTATTCGACAATTATTTATTGCATGTGGTATTTTGTACTGACATTTGATATATATTGTCATCATTCTATTTATATTCATTTTATTCTGTGATTATTTTGGTTCTTATTATCTTTTTTTCATATGACTTGATTGATTACAATGAGGTAAGGGGTTTTTATCTTAACTTTTATTCCCGTGAGATTCATGTTAAATTTGCCACTATCTCCTCTGAGTGGTGTATGTACTTCCCTTTATTCTACACTTTGTGTAATATAATTTCTTATATGGGTATTTACATCAACATTTTATAGTCCTTCTTTCATGGGGTGTACGTTTTGAATGTTACCCAAATTGTTAGGGGAACCTTTCACCCTCCACTTTTTAAAGGACTTATTTTTTGGTTGGTCTTTTAATTTACATATTATTATGTTGGGATATATTCTTCTATATCCTTATTGCTTTAAATTTTATGTCCAAGTGATGATATACCCTTTTTACCTCTCATCAACTCATTTTCTGAATTTTAAAGTGACGTTGTTAGGCTGTCGAATTTCTATATGGGAACTTCTTAACCCAATTTCAATTCTTTGGGTTAAACCTTTATTATTGATTATGTCATACTATAATTATGTGTGGATGACCTATGATTGTTTTACACTTAATATCAACTTATATTCGGTGTATTTATATTTGTCACACATAATTATGTAATTGATTTATCATTAATCTAATGAAGAAATCTTTGTACGAGACTTCTTCTCTATCTCCATTCATTGAGGCATATTTTGATTTCTACACAAATTTATTTTATACGGTGTATAAAACCCTTTTGACTTTTAATTTCATTCAAACAGAATCTTTTTACAAGAATATTTTTACAGTATGATAAAAGGAATGTTTTTGTCTTACATATGCGGCGACAACGACTTCTCTACCGCCATGACCATTATTTGAGTTTCGGCATACTCTACAAGCCATACATTTTTTTAAATGAAAAATAAATACATTGTTTCGATTTTCTTTTATTTTGGTATTGAAAATGGTTTTGATATTGTTAAGATTATATCAATGTGTTTTACTGATATCTTGTGATTGAAATGTGGAAATGTTATGTTTCCTTTATGAATGTTTTATGTGATACGATTATGTTATGGTTCATGGGAATTGTGAATGATTTTAGGTGGTTATGTGATAAACTAAGGGCCGGTGAGCTAGAGATATCTCTCCAATGCATTGGATAATGCGAAGGAGTTAAACTCTAAGGTTTCTTCGAAGATATTTAGGGAATATAATGTGATGGGTATTCCAAATGTAACCATGATGGTTACTCCCTACTTAAGAATGTTATGAATGCCTCAAGTTACCTTTATGTATTACCATTGGTTTAAATTGATAAATTATATTCTAATAACAATTTAAAACTAATTAAAAAGATAATCTAACCATATAAATAAATCATATTAAAAGGTGGTTTTGAATTAAAATACAACATTTTTACTATTTATTAAAAATTGAACATTATCGGAAAAATAACACAAAAATACACAGAGAGAATTTTGATGTATCTATTATAAAGAAGGATTTCATTTGGTCCAATGTAACATATAAAATTGAAAAAAAGTAGTTTTAAAAAGGGTTTGCCGTCAAAAAGTGGTTAATCGGCCTTTTAAAGAATATTTGGATATTTATGCTTAAAATTTGATTCATTTGTATTCTAAGCCTCTATCATATATAATCATTTTGTAGTTACTTCTGTTCATTCCCACCATTACAATGGATAGGAATTAACTACCATTTAAAATAATATTATTATATTATTAGTGTGGAACGTAAGATTTCAAAGAAACTTGTTGTGGCGTATTGGGTACACCATAAAACATAGTATTCCATTTAAAGTAATATTAACATTTTATTCACAAATATTAATAAATTTGAAAATTTCATATTCTTTATTTAATTGGGATGTTACATCCTTCCCCCTTTTGGGAATTGTGTCCTCGAAAATTTTAAAATTGGGCTCAGAAACATCATTGAAAGCCCCACATTGGAAAAGGAGTAAATTAAACTATCACTTTAAAAGAAAGAAAGATTAGTACAATGGCCACCCGACACAACAGATACTAGAATTCCATGAAAACATGGATATAGAGGAGAAAAAAAACCATCAAGTTCTGATGGAGAGTGATAGAAAACATGATTAGGAGAAATTCAACCACAAAAAAATCACAAACTTGTGATGGGTTAAACGGTATTTAATTCCCCAGTAGGAAAAGTTAACATAAAACGTTTTTTTAAGTTACTTTTCATTGAGGAATTTATTTATGTTCTTAACTAAATCATTAGGAAACATACTTACCTGTCATGTAGACATTCATCTCTTACTATATTTCTTACACAGACTCTTATTTTCTTTCAATGATGAGTATTTAGGATGACTTGTTCACCATAACAACGCTATAATCAACATCTCTGAGAATCACTAAATCCACTAATGATGAACTATATATTTCCCATGCCTTTAGACCTTAACCAAATCCAAAATGGTTAGTACAAGATCAGATAATCCCAAAAAAGATAATCTTTTACAAAAATAACTACTCTTAATCTCCAAAATTCAAAAAAAGAACCCAAGGTTCAAGAAAGACCATTCAATAACCAGATATCCATAAAATTTCTTCAAGGTAATCCAAACTAAGACTGAAACCCAAATCTCCGAAGGATTTAATCACATAGTATTCCAAGATAAATCATAACATTTATCTCCAAATAACACCAGTTACTCTTCAAGTCTCATATCGAAGAGTAATTAACCTAATCACATATCCTCCATGATAGGTTAATAATTTCCATAGATAACCCAAAATAAACTAATTCTTGATTCATAAAATCATATAACTAAAAGGAGTTATTAAAACTAACTAGGGACTTCATGTAGTCCAGTGGTATGTGATAAATCCCAGTCGTACTTTGGTTGTGGGTTTGATTCCCGTAGCTTCGTCCGACGCAACGGGTTTCCACATGGTTTGTGTGTTTTCCTTTTTTAAAAACTACATATTTTAATAATATTCCCTAAAAGAGATAAATTCATAAAAAATAACCATAACATATTTTAACCAGAAAGGTTATATAATAAATTTCATTTTGCATCCCAAAATGTATTAACCGGTAATTACCTCAAATTCAAAGATCATATATAAAAAAATGGGTCTTTATAACTATATCAAAAAAAGAAAAGATTATTATTCCTTGAATAAAATTTTCATATATCAAACTTCAGGGTTACACATACTATAAAAATACTTCTAATGTAATCCCATCATCAAAAGATCCTTAATACTTTTAATAATTTCACCATCCATAAATCATAAATCCCTTATATATTGACTTCTTACTCATTCAACAGTCTTCATGATCCATTAACCATTCCTTTCCAACTTATTTTAAAATTCTTCTTTCCAAAAAACAAAATCAGGAATCATATCATATGATTTCAATAATAGGAAAACATATGTTAAGAAATAATCCATACCATTCTTTGGACATTGTAAGTTTCTACATCCTCAATCGAAATGGCATTAGGTATTGGTAAACGAATATTTTTACGATCATGGTGATCCCATTACCGAAACTTCTTCGTAGGACATGTGTTTTCATAATTACCATACACACCACATCTAAAACATTCAATTGATACGACAAAAATAACTTCTTTCCATTTCTTAGAGTCAAATAGATGCTTCCTTTTTCCATGGCAGGTTCTGGATTTATGACCTTCTTTTCCACATCTATAGCATCTTTCTGTCTCATTGAAAACATTTTTCTATGTGTTTCTTTCCACATCTTTGACACATAGGTTTTTGAACATACTTACCTTTTTGATTATTACCTGAACATCCGTAGGAATTTTTCTCTCACATATATAATGCCTTATAAAAATCACTAAGGTTCATGTGGTCATTCATGACTCCAGATAGTTGTTTGAGAATAACCAGAAGAATTATCATTGAAGCTCCCATATCATTTAGTTGCTTGTTCAGAAAAATATCTTAGTTTTCTTCACAACCATTGTTACATTGGTGCCTGTTAGATCCATCCATTTACTAAAACCAAAAAGGTCAGTGTGAGTATATCAATAAAATCATCATATAATACTAAGATATAATTATTCATGTTATCTTAAACTCATTCACTTTATCAAAAAAATATGACTCTTTCTGAAATATTAACCATTATGGTAATGTCACTTATGCTTAAAGAATACCCTAACCTCTAAAGTTATCTAAACCTCCCACTGATACCATCTATATGGCCCCAGCCTTAAAACATTACATAATCTTGATTTAAATGAATAATTCACATTGGGGGTCTTTTCAGGTTTATAGTTTATGAGAATTAGTCCATAACTATTACATCAAAAAGATTACAAAGTAGACACTTCAACTCAGTTTCTATTTTTTCATAAAATAAAAACTCTTAAAAAGAAACATGTCTAGTTCCATGTATTAGATAGAATGTCCTTCCTTGATCCCATACTTGTCCCTATCCATCTTTATGTCCCATGGAAAACATTTCAAAAACTTGGGATGAACATAAAATCTCAACAAGGGATAAAAATACAGAATGAAAACATTAGTCCATGTATACATACGAATCAATGAAATCATAATTTAATCATAAAACATAATCACTTTAACATACCTCATGAAATCATAATATTTATGATTAACTCATAGAAATCATAAGACATTAAAATAACTTGAGGCATTCATAACATTTTTACGTAGGGATTAACCCTCATGGTTACGTTTGGAATACCCATCATAGTATATTCCCTAAATATCTTTGGAGAAACCATAGCATTTAACTCCTTCATGTTACCCAATGCATTGGACAGATATATCAGGATCACCTTCCCTTAGTTTATCACAGAACCACCCGATTTTATAAACATTTCCCAGAACCATAACATAATCACAACACATAACTTATTGATAAAGGAAAGATAACATTCCCACATTGCAATAACAATATAAAATTTTAAGATCTCCAAATAATAAATCCATTATAAAAACCATTTTCAATACCAAAATAAATAAAAATAGTTTATGGTATTTATTTTTCTTTTGAAAACATTAGGGCTTGTTAAGGAATCCATAGATCAAATATTACTAACGGTGGCAGAAAAGGTCGTTGTCACCACTTACATTAAAAACGAAACATTCCTTTTTTTCATTTAGTAGATCAAATCATAGATAGAATATTACCTTTGAATGAAATAAAAAGTCGAAAGAGATTTATACACCGTATGAAAATAAAGTCATGTAGAAATCAAAATATGCCTAAATGAAAAGAGATTAAGGTGAAGTCCCGTACAAAGATGGTATTATTAGATTAAGGATAAATCAGTTACATAATTATGTGCGACAAATATAAATACACTGAATATAAGTGGATATTAATTTTAAAAGAATCAGATTTCATCCACACATATTCATATCATGAAATAATCAAGAAGTAGAGGTTTAACCCAAACAATTGAAATTGGGTTAAGAAGTTCCCTTGCAGAAATTCGACATCCTAACAACGTGACATTAAAATTCATAAAAATGAGTTGATGGGAGATAAAAAGGGTAACTCATCACTTGGAAATATAATTTATAGCAATATGGATATATAAGAACATATCCCAACATAGGAATATGTAAATTAAAATACCTAACAAAAATAAGTCCTTTAAAAAGTGGAGGGTGAAAGGTTCCCTTACCGATTTCGGTAACATTCAAAAAGTACACCCTAGGAAATAAGGACTATAAAATGTTGATGTAAATAACCATAAACAAAATAATATTACAGAAAGAGTATAATAATTTTCAGTACATACAACACTCAAAGGATATCGTGACAAATATAGCATGAATCTCACAGGAATAAAAAGTGAGATACAAACCCCTTACATCATTGTAATAAATCAAGTCGTATGACCAAAAGATAATAAACACAATATGAATCACAGAATACCATGAATATAAATATAATCATGATAATATATATCAAATGGTAGTACAAAATACACCACATGAAATAAGTAAGTGGTGAACAATGGAAATCTCATGGAATTAAAAGTGAGATAAGAAATCCCCTTACCAAAATTCGGCAGCCTAACGACGCCACTTAAAACATCCAAAAATGGATTGATGAGATAAAATAGGGTCTGTCATCATATGAACATAAAAATTATAGTAATAGGAATATAAAATAACATCCCCAAACATAAGAAAGAGTATCTTAAAATAAATGACATAAAAGAGAGTACTTAAAAAGAAAGAGAGAGGTTGGATCCCTTACCACGTGTCTGACTTGACTCGGTTGTATGTTCCTTGTTCTTCCTGAATGATAAAAATAAGATAATTTATACTTTCTTAAGAACATTTTTCAAGTTCATTATTCCTTTTATATCACTTATTACCATGTTATTAACTCTATGTAATCATTTAAGTAAATAATGGTTGTTTGGTCGATATTTAGTACTTGAGTAAAAAATGGACTTCTTATAATTACAAGTTGTTATTGTGGTAAAATATCCATTATCTACAGAATTATATTCATGATTTAGATATCATATATATAATATATATCCAGTATATATATTTAATTATAATAGTACATAACATTTGGAGATTAGAAATGAAATGAACTATTCATGGAGACGGTAAGCCGTACGTACGCATGAACACTACTCCCATTTGTATTTCATACTTTAATGGAATGAGAAAATTATGTTGTAATAGTATATTATAATTCTAGTAAAATATCATATATAATATAATTAAATCCATCCTTTATACATCCCACATATGGTATTAAAGATTCAAATCACTTTGACGGGGCGGTAGTCCGGACTTCCAAAAAATGAAATTATCGCGTTTACCCATTATGGAAGCCATAAAGGTATGGCATAAATGAATAATACAGAAACATATGTAAAAACTAAATATCATATATAAATAAAGTGTCATATTAATGTCCACCATGAGAGGTGGTAGGAGAAAATTGAACAATCATCGTTTCGTGAGGCAGTAGCTCATCATCCACAGAAGCTGTATGTTTTTCACCCATTAGATAGAGTTGTGTGTAAGTGTAGCTCTAATAATTCTTATAAAAACATCCTAGTATAATTAATACACTCTTTGTGTTATTAAAGAAAGGAATAAAATGATTTTAGGGGGTTGGAGAAGCAAAATAAAACAAAAGAACATAAGAGAAGACAGTACCTTTAAATCGGGTAACTCCCCGTGGATCGAACCAAAAGGTTTTCTTGAAGAGCTTTCTGATTAAATTAAGGCTTCTAGTATGAAGATAGGGTTCTTGGGAGTTTTTTTTGTAGATTATGGATGAGCCAAAGGGCTTGAGAGGTGTGAGATATGGGTAGGAAATGGGGTTTTTTATAAGGGAGAAAAGGGGCTCTATTGGAAAGCATGAAACTATTATTTTATTATATAATGATTTTCGATTACTAGAGGATCCAAAATCATTAAAGTATAATATAATATGTCCCATGTTTGAAATAAAATCATCCAATAATAATTGGACATGTTTTGGATATTATTTTAAACATTATCTTCTTATTTATTTAAATCATTCATTAATGATGTAAACACTACATCATCATTGTGTCATAAATAATTTTATTTTTTGATGTCTAAAAATTATAAAACAATTACCATGATTTAGGAAATCATTTTAAATTTCTAATTAATATTTATAGTCAAAAATATAACTTACATAACCCCATGTAAAAATTGTTTTATGAAAACAATACATGTTTGTGACATTTTTATTTTTACTTTAAATAAAAGATATTAATGACATTATCTTACTCAAGTGGCTCCATAGTGTCCCAGAAATTGACTCATGGATTATCTTGGTCTTACATGACACATCAAATAAGGTTAGGACATGTTTCAAGGTATTTTTATATTTTATAATATTATGTTTACCTTAAATTACCCTAATTACCTTTAATCATGGTTAACAAAACTCAAAAGTTACTATTCACCAAAAATTATTTTCATCCCATTGAACCACATTTTACTTACTAATGATAACCATATATGTATTATTTTTAAAATTCAATTCACAGAAGCAGAAAATTTTCATTTAATGAAAAATTTAGTTTTTTTAACTACAACATTGTGGTTTCACTATTCATTAAAAAATGAAGTTTTTCAGAAAAATACCAAAAATTCACCCTAAGCTATGTTTGATATTCCAAATTCAAAAATGATGACTATTTTAAAAAATTTAAAACATATAAGTTTAATTAATTAATTTTATAATTAATTCTCGTTTTCAAAACAAGTAGCATATTTTTAAGAAACAATATCTATCAAAAGATTGCTCATTATTTATGTCAAATTTCAAAGTGAAATTAATTCCAATGACCCCCATTAGATTAAAATGTAAATGTATATAATAATTACACTTTAAAACCAATTAAAAAGATAATCTAACCATATAAATACATTATATTAAAATGTGGTTTTTAATTAAAATACAACATTTTCACTATTCATTAAAAATTGAACTTTATTAGAAAAATAACAAAAATATACACAAAGAAAATTTTGATGTCCCGATTATAAATAAGGGTATTATTTGGTCCAATATAACATATAAAAATTAAAAAAAGTATTTTTAATAAGGGCTCGCAATCAAAATGTTGTTAATCGGCCTTTTAAAAAATATTAGGATATTTATGCTTAAAATTGGATTCATTCGTATTTGTAGCCTCTATCATTTATAATCATTTTGAAGTTAGTTCTGTTCATTCCCGCCATTACAATGACTAGGCATTAACTATAATTTAAAATAATATTATTATATTATTAGTGTGGAAAGTAAGATTTCATAAAAACTCGTTGTTGCGTATTGGGTATGCCATAGAACATAGCAATCCATTTAAAGTAATATTAACATTTTATTAGAAAATATTAATAAATATGAAGATGTAATATTCTTTACATACCTGGGATGTTACAATAAATCCTTATTGAAAACATTCATGTTTCTTTATTCCAAGTTTATTAGATATATCCTTATATCCAAAAATGTAGTAAAAGTCATCAAGGATAGCATAAACTACTCTTCAAAAAATTCTTAATCAGTCCCAATGTTATCAGTATAATCCAATTTACTTATTTAAATACAATATATCACTATCCAAAAAAAAAACTACCTCAAAATTAGTAACATATTAATGGTCATATTTCCATTAATCATATGTTTTTAATGAATATTACATTTCAATTAATGCATTCTCTTGTACATTAGAAACATTCAAAATATTATTGTTAATCCATATCAAAAAACATCAACAGAACATTCCTTATATTGATAAACATTTCTAATTTTTCAATCCAAATACATAAATACTTTAATTATTTTACTTCATCCATATACCATAACAAGGATATCCAATTCTTTTAATTAATACCTCTTTATATTAACATTTAATCTATAGTCTCATTTTTACCAGCAATATAACCATTACTCATGCCATCTTGTTGATTCACATCATGAGCATTACATTTGGTAAATAATTTTTTATAATAACCATTCATTACACACATAAATTAGTTAACCTTAAAAGATTTCCCTAAGATGCCAATATTCACATCCATTGTGTTAGCTGAACTATTTAGTTTTCCTTTAAATTTTCATTCTCTGTGTCCTTGTTTTCCATAGTTAAAAAATATTTTTATTCACATAAATAATTATCAGGGGTGATTATTTAAACTTTCATCACACAAAGTAAACAGATTCATCTTTCCTCTATGGTCTCCATTACCCAAACTCTCAGCTAACTCATTGTTTTTCTTATTTGGTGAGTCAGACAGTTGGTTAAGGTTCACATTGTTAATCATGTAATGTGAATACTAATTATCAGGATCACAAAATCCTTCACTCTTGTGATTATCTTATTTGAATTATGATCAAAAAATTGTTAGTTACATTCAATGTTAACCTAGTTCCATCTATTTTCTTTCATTGACTAAAAAATAATAGTTTGAGAAGCACTTATCATAGAGGAAGACAAAAAAATCAAAAAATATATCTTATAAGATGACTAAATCATTAAACCTTCTTCAATTTGTGATACCATTGCATATCCTTAGACACATCACAAGACATACCTTTAATAATATCCCTAGAGATATCACTAATGTTTTTTAATCCTAGTTTCTAATGGTTGAATAAAACTTTCCTTTGATAACAACTATAGAAACCAATGCATAATATACATGGATATTACATTAATTTAGATGAATATTCATTTTAGTACAAAAGTACATGCCTGATGATAGTAATAATTTAGTGTCTAGGGAGACATGGAAATTAATATTATAACACTGTGAAAGATATTCAAAATTTCCCACAAACATCTCCCCATTTAGTACTTATAGATAAAACCATTCTTCATATTCTAGGGAAAATAATCATATGAAATGGTGAGCTTAAATTATCAGTACGTTTAATTAATGGATAGACATATGAATAAAGTTAGAATAAGGATATAATAACAAGATAATAACCATTTAATAACATACCATGTATCTCAAAGATCATATAAATGAGACATTGAATAAATATTGGTAGTTCATAAGACATGAATAAAAAAGGAATCAGGATAATAGGACATGATAGAATAATAGTGGTCTAAGACCTAGATTTTGTGGCAGAAATATAATCATATAAAAATCACATCGATATTACACAAGGATTAATTCTAAATCCATATTTGTATAAGTTTTTCACTCTCCAAACCATCATGGTAGTCATAGTATACTTTCACGACTATCTTAGCAGTCATGGTTCACACTCAAGACCGACTTAGTAGAAAAAGTACATTTGTTACCCTAGATCTCTCCACATCCCAACCATGTCTATCTGTTGAAATATAAATTTAATCCGATTAATTGGAGGGAGATAGAGGTCCCAAATATTTTCTAATTAAATCATAAATACATGCACCATAATATCAAAGAAAATAATATTGAAACCCATGGAATAAAATGGGTATTCTAAAAATATCATCATATCATCACTTCTGAAAAATAGATAGATATCAAAATTACTTCATCAATGAATAAACCATGAAAAGAAGTGGGTTTCATAAGTAAATAACCACTGAAAAAGTATCCAGTTCCATAAACATATAACCTGTGATAGAGAAATGGGTTTCATATACACTATGAGATCAAAACATATACCATTCATTGAAAAATTATGAATGGAACCATTGGATCATATCCTTAGAAAGGAATGATTAACCCCATTTGATGTCATCTTTGATGTAAAATAAATGTGAAGTAAATTTTAAATATATTTCTAGAGGAATGTATCCCTTATTCATTGAAAAATAATTTTAAAATGAAAAACATTTTGAAAACTATTTTCATTGAAAATAACCATGAAAACTAATACAGGAATCCTAAACTAATTTTGATAAAAAAATATCTTTGAACACATATGATGGATTATTGGAAAAATTTTAAAAAATGTTATCCTTAAAAATATATAAGGTAATATTGATCATTTTTTGGAAAACTTTTCCTTGAAAATATCATTGAAACATATAAAGGAATCATGAGAAAAATTTAACAAACATTTATTTTTAAATAACATTAAAATCATATACAAAAATCATTAAATAGATTGTAAAACCATTTCATTGAAAATAACATTGAAAATATATAAAGGATGCTTCAAATCATTTAAAAAATAGTTATGGAAGAACAAAGATTTTAGGCTAAAAAGAGAAGTCATGTCCATTTTTTAAAACCTTTTCATGCTTATCTTTAGTTCCAATGAGTGGATAATTTTATCATTACTTTAATATACAATAAATAACTAGTATAGATGAAAATTATTAAGAGTTATTTACAGAAGGGTTATAACACCTCCATATTTTATGGACAATCTTTGGAATTAATTAATTTTCATTGAGGTATATCATTGAACTGAGTCAAATATTCCTTTCACATGGAGCTAACTTGGTTTTCTCTACTTGCATCATTGACATGACATGTGAAACACTGCATTTCTATGAAACATCAATTATTTGTTAAAATTATTTAAAGAATATAAGTATAACCTTGATGCTAAACATAGTAATATAAATACTAATAACTAATTTTCTAATATTATTTATAAAGGTTTCAAAATAATAACATGTGTTGATAATTAAATATATAAATTTTCGAATAGACTTTATATGTTTTAAACAAATATTCTCTTAATGAAAATGATTTTTATGTCCTTCTATGAACAATAATATAAATAATGTTTGACACTAAGAAATATTTAACTTTTCTAAATGAAATTGAATTTTGATTTCATAATTATGAAATTATTTTAGGGTTAATTTTTTATATTATTCTGAGAAACATCATTTTTGGGTGAATAGTAATAATTGCTGCAATTTAGTTAAAAATAGCCTTATTGTTTAAATAATTATTATGGTTAATTTATATTTTAAAATGTTTTTGAGGAAAAAATATATCAACTATGAACATATTAACCCAATTTACATCATTTTATTCATTTATATACTGAAACCAGATAAGAAAACAATGTATCCTTTTGAATGTTTTTTAAAAACACCCTTTCTCATCAGGTATGTGGGATTAGCGTTAAACATAATTTCACCACTTATGTGACATGAATTATTACAAATAGGCATACAACATTGTAATCAATATAAAATTTTGAGTATTATAAGATCAAATTAATTTTTGAAATAAATAATGGTGAATGTGATTCAAATTATTCACAACAAATATGGTAAGGTTAAGCTTTATTAAGGACTAAACTGTTATCTTAAAGAACAAAATGATCTGGAATCTTGTATAAAATACATTTGATGCCGATAAATTTACGATATCCCCTCTTGGTTCAAATTATATGGATTATTTGGATATTATTAAATTGAAGTTACATATATAAAAGGATCCATAAGTAAAAAAAATACAAAAAGGGATCTTTCTATACCTTTCACATTTATAAAACATTGAGATCTATAAAAAACAACATATATTCGTTTATACATATCCTTTAAAAATAAAAATTGGTCTTTTTTTATCATAATAATTTATTAATGTTTTTTTAATTTGATTTACTTACTTAAAATGCTTGTGAAACACCATCACAGTGATTATGTATTTAATAATTAACTAAAATAAATGATACTGTAAATTCTAAAAGTGAAGTGAATTGATTAAATTGTTGCCTTTAATTATTATTTTTTGATTAATATATAAATTTTTAAATATTTAAAATTTATTTAATTTAATAAAAATATTATTTTGATATTTTATGTTTAAAATTAAATAAATAATTTCAAAATTGACATTAGAGTTATTTTATATTAAGTGATATTTTATTAAAAGATATCAAATTAATAAAAAATAATATCTTCTTCCAAGTGATTTTTATGTGTTATTAGAAATTAAATATGGTATATTAATAGTTCTAGTTGGTCTTTTAAAATTATCATTTTGACCCATATATTGTAGAATTATTGTGATCACAACCTGAGTTTAATAGGTGTTTCTCTTGTCACATGTGATTATTCTAAATTTTAATTTTCAAAAAACATGATATTTTTATTCTTTAAATTATGTATCTCTTATATAATACATTATAACTATATTATATAATAAATCCCACTTTATATTTATCTTAATGGTTAAATTACCAAGGTTAGAATACTATATACTTAAATAAAAACCAGAATAATAAAAATGGGGAATCATATATGTTAAGGTACCAAATTATTAAAATTGACATATGTTTTTGATGTAGATTTGGTTCAACCATAAATTCAAATTAATACAACAGTTTTTCATTTTTGATGAATATTAGGTATGGTATACCTCCCATTATTGAATACCTTTTTTATTTACAAGAGTGCCACTCCACCTCCACTATAAAAAAGGAATGCCCACTACCCATTCCTCAAACCTCTCAAGCCACTTTGGATTGTCCAAACTCTTCCCAAATAGTCTAGAAAACCTATAACTTACTTTTTGAAGCCTCCCTTTTGATGTGATCATTCCAATGAATCCCTTTTATGAAAACCACAAGGATTTACCTGATTTAGAGGTAACACCCTCCACCAAACTCCTTTCTTTTATTTTTTTTCTCCACTCCCTAGTCACTTATTATTTTAGGAATATATAGAAAATGAATATTATCAATATTATAGTATATTGATATGATAATTGTTAGACCTATACATACACACACTTCTATCTAAAAAGTAACGAACATATTATTAACGTGGACTGTGAACTACTGCCTCACGAAACGAGGATTGTTTATTTTTCCTTTACTTCCACTTATAGTAAACATTATGATGGAATATATATATATGTTATATGTGATAATTATTTTGTATTTATGATTATATATCCTTTTTCATTAGATATCTTTATACAATTCATTTTTTTAAAATATGGTAATTTCATTTGAGGAAGTGTGGACCATCACCCCCTCAAATCGTCGTGATTCGTTGACACCTTACATGGAATGTATTACAGAATCATTTAGGTAAAGTATATGATAAATATATATATATGAAATAATAAATACTATTTAATTATAATATATACATATATAAATATATGTTATTTACCATTTTTTAATAAGACCATTAAACATAAAAAAATTTCATGCGAACATATATACTACCCTCTCCCTGAATGTTTTATTCAATTTCTTAATTCTATATTATATAGATTATTATAAAACAAATATTCTTAATAAAAATAATATTTATATAATATTTTACAATATGGGAATAATTATATAATTATAAGGACCAAATATATAACAAATTAAGACACATGCAAAAAATAAATTGAATATTACCAGAAGCATAATTTTAAAATAAAATTATTTTCATGTGGGAAATATAATGTTATAGTGAATCAATACATGGTAATATATATAAGAATATGGTTCTATGATCCTAGTATACTAAATTGATATTTATTATATAATATTTTTGAATGAGTATTATGAGATTCAAGACACATCGTAAGGGAATTTCATCTCACTTTTTATTTTTATAAGATAAAATCTATATTCACCACCAATAACTTATGTGTGCTGTGTAAACTTAAAATGGATGTATTATATTATTATTATAAATTTATTTATGGTTATTTAGATATCCAATCTATGATCTATATATCATGGGTCGAATGTCTGAAAATCTACCGAATCTGAAAGATAGTTTTGTTTCAATTTTCATTCTTTGAGACATGTGTTTTGTTTTGGACCTACATTATTTTTTGAGGTGTATATACTTCCATTTAACATGTTATATCATGAATATACTTATTTTTAAGGTAAATTTAATCCTACATTAATTCTTATTTTTACATGAAGAGTTTGATCCCAATGTATCCATGTTGTAAAAATTTATTGAAACAATATCATCAAATTTTCATGATTAATAATGATTATACTTATTTTGATGAAATATAATGATCCATATCTCAAGAACACTAATGAGTTTCCTCATCCTCACTATATTCAATATATATCCTTGTATTAGGACCACATTACCACTATTTTATACATAATATACTTAATATAATGTTTTACGAAAAATATAACTATATTTCTCTCTGTGGTTGAAAATAGGTTTTATTAAAAAAACATATTTTAAAAAAAATTCAAAAATGTTTTCCAATTATATATGAAGATAATTTCCACTGAAATGAGATTTTAAAATTGTTTTATGGTTTTCAAATATTCCTTTATAAACATTTATATAAATTTATTTTAAAATGGTCTCAAGCTTTATCTATATGTATTTAAGGAAGATGGATTTCAAATAATTTTGATACCATATTTGTATTTTTTTAATGTATTTTCAAATAAATTATTTCAAATAAATTTCAATATACATTTAGAAATTTTCTAGAAAAATATTTTTAAAAAATTATACAAGCTCCTTTTTTATTTTATCAAATAAAAAGCATTCTAAAAGGGTTTCAAAGAATTATTTATAATCTTTTGAAGATTTGTTTTAAGAAAAAGGGTTTCCCAATTATTTGTATGTTTCATGTTCCTTTTCAAAGATAAAATTTTATTTTCCTTATGAAATGTTTTCAAAATTACCATTCATGTCATTTTCCATCTAAGATTATATATGTTGATGTTACTCATTCCCTTAAAATAAATAATCCCATGGTTTTAGTCACATTGTTTCGTGAATGGTTTATGTTTTTTTATAATGATGATTAAGAAACCCATTTTCTTATTTGGGTTTTAGGATTTTGACACCATATTATTTTCTTAGGTTATGATTTTGATGAAATGATTATGAAACCTATAACTTTTTCCACAGTTTATGACATGATTACAATTGTGTGATATCCATTTCATTTCATTTTTTATTTTCTGATTGTTTATAATTATTTGGACAGTGTATGTATTATTTCATTATGAGATGGATGAAACCTATATGTCAAGACCCATCCCATGTTGGGGCTCGAGCCGAAGCTTCCCCAAGCCCACCTTCATAGCCCATGGGCTGGTGACTAGCACCGAAGGCACAACAAACTCATGAAGGTATTTTCCTAAGAACCTATACACAAATAGGCATCTCAATGCAATAAAAGTGTAGAGGGAAAGGAAAAAATGATGCAACACTATTATACATAAACTGGACATGCAAGAACCAGTAAATATTACAAGTATAGTAGAATAAAATATAAGGGAAAATTATAAAAACACCTAGCCAAATAGAAAAGTGCCACAACATGGTAGTAACTAAAAAAGGTAAAACAATTGAGAGCTCCACTCCTAAATTCCATGCTACGACCACCACACATAGTATAATCAACCCGTATCCCTAAGCTCCTCTAATATCATGATCAACCTGTTTTTCATTTGCAAGGGAAAACCAAGTGTAGGAAAAGATAAAGAATGGTTGAGTATAAAAATAATTAGTAGGGTGCCCTGAAGTCTCAAGGGAGAATAAAAATATGTACTAAATAGGGGAGAAATAAATAGAAAAAGGTACAAAAATAGAGTATAGCTTAACCCAAATAGATAAGGAAGGTAAACTCATCCATACACAAGGAACTCGAAATTGTGAGAATTTTAATATCTCATTGATTCATTACTACATATAATAAGAGAGTAGACTTATCCAACCACATGATGCGAGATACAGAAAGCATGTGTCATACCCCACACATCTCCACCGCTCCTAGAAAGAGAGTAACCAAATCCCATGGAGTGTGTACTGAATAATATATATATATATATATATATATATATATTCTCAGTCAATGAAATCCAAACAAGAGTGTAAGTGGATATCCATATCATGGATCAACTAAAGTATGTGAGTAGACTATAGTCCGACAAGAAACCACCATCGATTCCCATCATCCAAAATGTTTTATCTAGATTGAAAGTCAGTGGGACTCAATAACCTCACCTTAATACTATCTGAATTAGGGGACACTGTCTCACCATAACAGTTTTACATCGCATCACAATGACACATCCTGGTGGGAAAAACATCCCCCTTCCTCAATAGTCCAATGGTTTATCAAAGAAAATCTCTTCACCATGATGCATAGTTGATATATTGTGTCTCTAATTCAAGGACACATGACCCGAACAACTAGAGGGTTCTACACTAGTCTTCGTGTATCTATGCCTGAGTGAGTTAGATAAGATCACTCCCAGAACACAACAAGGACCCAATGCCCAGCCTATTTGGAGGGTATTTCCCAGTAAGTGTCATTGACGGGACCCACTACCTAGCCCCGCTGAAGGGAAGCCCGAAACTGTCACTGAGGACCACATCCCTGCTCAGCTAGAGGTAAACCTGAAACTACCATTGGGAGCCACATCCCAACCCATCTATATGGATACTTGTAACTGCTCTGGAAATCCCTGCTGAATGGTACCACTTGGAAAATCTTCATGGAATACTATCCATCCCTACTATATGGTATGTATCAAAAAGCATCGAGGAACATTTTCTATCCTTGTAGTATGGTACCTCCCAGAAAAGAAGGGGGAAAATTGGCCATACCTACTTGATGGTACCTCTTAAAAAATTGTCTAGGAACTCTAGACATCTTTTCTAGATGATACCTCCATGAAAATCTTTGAGGAACTCTGGTCATCACTGTTGAATGGTGCCACTCAGAAAAACATCGCTGCAGTCATCGGGAGCCACTCCACATAGGTGTCCCACTCAGAACATCTGACATCATATCACAAAAACTACTATAGATGGAATCATCATGTTTTGTGAAAAAAATCCTCAAGATCGGATACTCGCATGCCATGATCCATGTTCATAAGAAAGAGTTACTCGAGGTAAAATATTTGTAATGTGGTACATGGGAAGTGTGGGTCCCACACAATCACTTACCATACTACATCGCTTGATCATATACCTAACCATTATTAGATACTAAAATAATATCGATAACCCCTAGTCATGCCAAGGTACCCCAAGAGTACATGGATCATCTAGTCATAAGATCGATGAGTGCACAACACTCTTCGTTGATCTGATGGGTCAAAAAGGTAAATTCATGGAAGTACCTACTCGAATAGCCCTCATATAGTTTGACTATATCTCCACATTTATCCACTCTCATAAAGTTCATAATTGACCAAATCCATGGGTTCTCTTCAAACACAAGAAAAAGGATCTTCCACCGATATTCAATTCCTATTTCAATATTTAATCACATCACAAAGAAGGATCCCCACATCCAAACAGATCACATTGTTGGGATCTTTGTGAAAAAACCCAAAAGGTATACTATTCATTGTCCCCAATGAAACATCTAATTGTAAATTCATATGTCACCATATTTATCTTTAATGACATCCTATAGGTCCCACACCTTGGACCAAAAATTAATTATTCATATTTTTCCATTGCGACCCACACAGAAAAACACACTGGGATGACAACTTGTTCGCCCATATTGGATTTCCAATTAAAAAGATGAATTTCACACAACATGAGTGAAACAACCTTAATGGGGCCCAAACATTGAATTTGTTTTAAAACCTCGAATTTAGTCATGAAAATTACACACGAAGACTAGGGTGACACCATCGCTGACAACACGTCAAATGAACATTCCGTTTAGAGGATGTGTCAGATACAAGATCCCCGAATAATAATTTATAATTTTTTATTATTTAAATGGTTCATTTCATGATACCGATCAATGAAAAAAACTCATAAAAGTTTGAAACTAGTCTACAATGATCCATCTCGATATAAGGATGCATGTCCCAGATGGTGCGTCAATTGGATGCCACACATATAAGTCACGATGGGTCAAATATGTAATAATAATATTTAATCTATTGATTGATGAGAATTTTGTGGGCCTAGTACCTGAGTCGAATATAATTTTATAGAAAGGGCATAGAAATATCATATCACCAATGGGGTCATTCCTCCACAATCAGTGCAAAAAATAGACTCCCCAAATGAGAGATATAGTGGTTAAAGTTTAATAGTAATAATAATATTATTATTATTATTATTTTTATATTATTATTTATTATTATATTTTTTATTAATTTCTCCCCTGATTTCCTCTAGCCTAGCCTACCACCTCACCCACCATCAATTCCAACTAGTCCTCCATCTTGAAACCCCTCTCTGCCTCACATTAACAGTCGACCAAACCCCAATAATCATGGTGCCCAATAACTCTACCGAACTTCCGGGGTCACACTACCTCACCACCTCACCGATGAACCCTCCAGCTCCTAAGCTCGCTCGCCACACACCCAAAAAACACCACTCATGAACTATATATTCAATCTACCATAACTCTCAAGATCCACCGCATTGTGTCACCGAGTGCACCGCCGGCCAGCCCCAGCCGCTCCACTATGCCTCCTTCAACACGCTTTCACTGGCCATCTTTGATCCGGTGGTCCCTTCCACAGACCACTATGACCTCTCTGAAATTCCTAAAAATGATCTGGAAGCTGTTATGTGATCCTTGGATTGATCTATTTAGTGGTGAAAGCCCTTATAAATGATCTATATGTGTTTTGATATGTTAGAGAAAAATTTACACATATGACACAAATAAGGACGAAGAACACAAATAATAAAACGATGTCAAGAATGGATCGATGGTCATGTTGGGTTGGCCATCAACGATGGTATCCAAATTGAACAATAAAAAAAACCTCAAAGGATTTTCAATTTAAAACTGGAGATGAAACTCAATAGTATAATAAATCCTACCCCGTTGGATCCATTTTTTAATGAAGATGTCCGTTATGATGTTGTTGTGATCCATCCGAGTTCTTTCAATAATTCATCCTTGATCGTCTGAATAATAAAGATAGTGATGAGGGATATAAGATTTTTAGAAAGACAGATAGATAATTATGGGATCAAACTAATTCTAATTACCAAAGATTCTATTTATAGGATTCATGATCGATGGAAAATTCAAAATTCCCACGCCCCCTCTTTTTAGGTCACGCTAAGGAAAAACATCCCATTTTGAACTCTGGGGTGGTCTCATATTTCCAATCGGGAAACTCGATCAAATGTTATTTGATTCTAAGTTCGAGATTAGATAGTTATGTTTAATGATTTTATTTATTCCTGTTCCCCTGGGGGAATTTTTTCATAGATGTCCCACACAGACAAAATGTATTCACTATCTATGGTAAATTCCACATTCTAAACTCAAATAGGGCCTCCGATTTCTGATCCAATTTACCATTTTAGTGTTATCACACTTCTTTAATGTGTATAGTATAAAATATACTTAATATTTTTTATAATTTAATCTTGGAACACTGGTCCAAGGAATTAAAAATAGTCTTAGTTTCTAGCTCAATAAATATATGTCGAAATATTTCAATGTCTTAATAGATGAAAATTAGGTCTCTACATCATTCCCTCCTTCAATATTTTTGTCCTATGAAGGAAAAACTAGGGAAATAATTGGGATAATGAGCTCATACATAGCACTACCAGTCCTAAAAACCATGAATTTTTCCATTTTGGCAGAACATGCTCACCAAAGGGAATTTCTATCCCCATAAGGTCTTCTCTTACTGATGATGTGATTAGGATCATTCATGTATCTCCTCAGTTATGACACATGGGAGATGTCGTGCACCACAACAGCTATTGGGTGTTGGGAATGGAGGTTGGAAAACCATACCATCTCTTTTATTGGTCCGTAATGTCCCAATAAAATGTAGGGATAGTTTTACATTTTGACCAAACCTCAACATCCCATATCGGGATCGAAATCACTATTTTCACCTAGAAAAGGATCTTGTGATTCCCTCCTTCAGAATATCATCATAGTAGAACACCTAAAGATATTTTTTCATAAATTTTTTTATAGTTGATGTATCACATCTGAGACTCTCTTACATGCTCGATAAGTGAAAGAGTCAACACAATCCACTAAAGGAAATTGTACCCCCATCTTAACTAGGGTTAGATTAAGGGAAGTTAATAGCTCTGTAACATCTCTAAATAGGAGAGCATGTGACTTACCCTCAAGGGAATCATCTATAATGATTCCATTTCTCAATGCATAGACTATATTGAAGATAATGTCCTATATAAAGTTCAACCAAAATTGCATCATCAGGTTCAAGTCTACCATGATGAAGAAATACATGGTAATCTGGTAGTCTGAATGAACCACAATGTGCTCCTCCAAAAGATATTGTCTCTAAATTTATAGGGTCAGGACCACTGTTTCTATCTCTAGATAGCGATTCACGTAGATATATTCATGGGGTCTCCATTGACATGGCCTATACTTGATAACTATTGTATCAAGGATTGAATTTGAGAACAAAAGGTAATAATAAATAAATAAGGTGAGTAAACTCATCCATCTGCAAGAGGCTACACAAGTAAATCACGTGGCATAACCCACATGTCCTAAAATCCATTATAAAGAGAACAATCCCCGAAATAGGAACACTAAAATACAAACTAGTGGTTTTCTAATTAAAATATGGTTATATAGAAAAACTCCGTAGGAAATACTAGATCATGCTCTAATAGTCCTCTATACAACCCCACTATTATTGTACAAGTCAAAGGAACTCTTCCACCATGCCTTGATACTATCCACTTTGGGAGGCTCTAACTCAACCTCATGGTTTTTCTCACATCACATAAACATGTCTCTATAGGAAATGACCCATCTTCTACGTGCATTCATAGCTATGCTAAACAACATTGACACAAGGTTTCACTGATACCTTCTATAATCCTGATAAAACGTCAATCAAAGAACATGAAGTCCAAAAATATTGATTAAAATTTTCCACTATAAAATGGTAGAAAATACATCAAGCATACCTATTATCATCTCGTGTGTTATAAGATTGTAAACTACCTACGAATGTAAGCTGTATGTGGCCCCAACCGCCAGCTCCCTGAGCCTGACGTGGGCCACCTAGTGGTGGTGGAATGATCATATAACATCACCAACCAACCACAACTCCTCCTCCTCCTCTTATAGCACAACCTCCCTTGGGGCCACATGTCCCCACCTCGGAGATCACTGATCACAACATCGTCTCTGCCATGGTGGTTTGTTTACAATCATCCTATAAAGCTCTACACATCTGGTTTGGTAGTGTCATGTCATACGACCTTACCTATCAAAATCCTAACACCAGACCTCCCCATGTTGTCCCCATTCTCCTCCCTACCTCATCCCCACATGTCAACATGCCTGGGACTAATTATTGGGAGGCCTCTTACATCAAGATATTACCCATTGGTGTCTGCAAGATGTGACAGACTTCTCTGCTTTTTTTTCTCACTACCACAACAAGTTGTATGTAATATTCTTAACATAAAATATTCTTTAATCAAAAACTCTTCCAACAACCCAGAATGGGTGGGGATGCACAATGGTATTGTGATATCACGAATCTCTCAATGGAGTCCATGTTCAATATTCTGTACTCATAAGTAGTTAACATGGGTAATGTTTTGAGAGTATCGTGCAAGGTCTATGAACCTAGTCACGTATTGAATCACCCTCATCACTCCCTTTTTAAAATTCATGAGATCCTGAAGTCGAATAGAGCATGTGCAGGGGGTAGTACTCCTCATGAAGCAACTTTTCAAAGTCATCCCATAATAGAACTTTGTCATGCACATATTCATAACCAAACTCTACCGACTAATAGTTATTCCTTGGAATAGACTATCTTATAAATTATCCAACTATTTTTTGGTGTTTGTACAATCATAAAGAGGTAGACCACCAAACCTTGCAAAACCTCTTTTGGCTGGGGCTCTGGCTCACCACAGAACCACAACAGTCTCTAACTCTAGAACTCACGGAGTGTGATCAACCTACGAATGTCTTTAGTACACTCTATTGAGACTAACTACTACTCCATTTGGAGAGGTGCATCTATCTACCCACCTAGAGAAATGGTTCGTATGATGGATACTTAACTGAGGCCCCATCACCCATGGGTTTGACATAATTAATTATAGATGGTATCTTGTCTGGATGTCATCGTGGAGGCATCCTGAATCTGATCAAATAGTATCTCAGCTAAAGAGAATATATATATATATATATATATATATATATATCAAAAAAATTTTGGATCTGACTTATGAAGGATAGTCAATGAATCAATCCTATATGATTCATATACCATTTCTTCCTGCACCAAGGGACTCACGGTGATTTGTCATCAAATATTAAATGTAGGTCTTGGTGAATATATATATTGGCTGCATGTACAACCATTGGAATCCCAAACCTCTGAGCCACTCTCAAGACATTTCAACACGGTTGCCCTAAAACCAACAAATATATTTTTAATGAAATTTCAGAGTAATATCCGAATGGTCAGACCACCTCTGATACCAAATTTCCATAACCCGACCCATGTTGGTGCTCGAGCCGCAACTACCCTAATCCCACCTCCATGGTCCAAGGGATGGTGACTAGTCTTGAAGGCATAAAAAAAATGTTGAATATATTTTCTAGGAACCTACACACACACACACAATACCTACTCAATAAAAAAAAGTGTAGAGGGAAATGAAAAAGAGATGCAACACTATTATAAATAAACGAAACAAGCATGAAAGACTAAATAGAACAAGTACATTAGAGTAAACTAAAAGGTAAAAAGGGAAAAAATACCTGGCCACTTAGAAATGTTACACAACCTAGCTATAACAAAAAAAGTTAAAACCACTAAGATACCCACTTCTGAATCCCAAGATACAACCAATACTTGTGTTCCAAGAACCTCCTATCCCTAAGCTCATCTGATGTCATGAATATCTTATTTTTCATCTGCAAGGGAACACCAATTGTGGAAAAATTATAAACATGGGTGAGTATAAATATTATCAGTAGGGTTCCCAAAAGGCTAAAGGTAGTATAAAAACATGTATGAAAGATGATTGAGTTAGAGAGAACAAGGTACAGAAAAAGAGTACATCTCAAACCAACAAGATATGGATGGTAGACACATCCAAACACAAGGATATCTAAATGGTGAGGGGATACAATTCGTTTAATATCTTTTCTAATTATAGTTGTATAGTAGAATCCTCCAGCCAAATAAATATAGACATAGAATTCTCTTGGCATACCCCAAATATCTTCGCATCTCCAATAAAGAGAGTAACCAAAACCCAATGAGTGGGTACTGAAACAATATATATATGCATAGTCAAAGAGTACCAAATGAAAGAGGGAGGGGATTTCCATCTCAGAGCTCAGCCAATTGATGTGAGTATCATACAATCCCAGAAGTAACCAACATTGATTCCTAGCATCCCACATGTCTACACTGAACTGGAAGTCCAAGGGACTCAATCAACTTACCATGATACTATCCAATTTTAGTGGCATTGTCTCCCCACACAGTTTATGGTCGCATCATAAGTAAGATTCGGGGTGAGAAAAGTGTCCCTCTTCCTCGGTGGTCCGAAGGTACATCAAATAATGTCTTGTCACCATGATCTGTAGACTATAGATAGTGTATCAAGGTCGATGTCCCATGCCCACCCTAACTAGAGGTTTCCACAATATTCATCGGGTATCAGTTCCCTAGTACGTTAGGTAGGATCACCACATAGAATTCGATGAGGAACCACTATCTAGCCTGTTGGATGGTAATTCCTAGAATATTTCACTGATGAGACCCATTTCCCATCCCTACAAATAGGGAAGATCGTAACTTCCATTCGGGTATACTTCCCATCCTAATCGGATGTAAACCCAAAACTACCAACAGGGACTAGTTCCTAGCCTAGGTAGTTGTAAACCTAGAACTGAACTGGTCATCCCTACTAGATGTTACTTCTCAGAAAAGCATTGAGGAACTCTGTTCATCCCTATAGGATAGAACCTCTTGGAATGCATCAAGTAGCACTGCCCATCCCAACTTTATGGTCACTCTCAAAAAAGAACTGCGGAACACTATCCATTACTGCTCAATTGTACCTCATTAAAAATCATTGAGGACCTATGTCCATCCTTTCTAGATGGTACCTCATGAAAATGCTTCAAGGATCTTTGACAATCCATACTGGATGGTACCTATTAGAAGAACATCCTTCCATTCATTAGGGTCCTCCCCTAATAGGCATCACACTGAGAACATCTCAAATCATATCTTAAAAGATGCTATGAAGGTAACTATCGCATTCTACATGAAAAAACACTCAGTATAGACTACTATCATTCCATGATCCGAGTTTATAATTAGGAGTTATGTGAGGAATAAGATTCTTAAAGTGGTACACGACGCATGTGGTGCCGACATGATGTGTGGTCCCTCCTCATATAAATGCCCTATACCCAAAAACAATTGGTACAAAACTGCAATCATGTACCCCTAGGTGTTCCATGGTACCCCCAGTGTACATGGCACATATTTTTAGAAGGTCAATGAGCACACAACGCTCGTTCTTGATCTAGAGGGTAGAAAAAATAAATTCATTGACAAACCTCTATGAACGACCACCATAACATTTCACTACATATCCTCATACATCTCCTCCACTCTCATAAGAATAAAAGTGGACCATGTTGTGGGATCTCTCCAAACACAGTAGACGAATCTTCCAACAATATTCCATCCATGTTTCCAGAATTAATGAGATTATGATGAAGGATCTGAACATCCAAACATATCAAATCATTGTGATCTTTGTGTAATAACACCAAAGGTATAAAATTCATTATCCCTAATGGAACATCCAATGGAAAATTTTTATGCTGCCACATTTCGTTTGAATGATGACCCATGGGGCCCATGCCTCAATTCCAAAATTAACTACAAATATCACATCATTGTGACCCACAAAGAAAAACTCATTTTAATAACTATTCGTTCGATTAGAATGGATTCCCAGTGAAAGGCATAATTTCAATGAAACATATGTAAAATGGACCTTGTGGGTCCCACACCACAACTTTGGTTTAAAAAACATGAAATTACTCTTGAAAATTCCACACAAATACTAAGGTTTCACTGCTTCTGATGGTGCATCAAATCGACATTCCGTTTAGGATATGGGTCTGATACAATATTCCCAAATAATAATAAATATTTTATTATTATTAAAGGTAGGTGTTTCATGAAACAGAGTAGTGAAACCATGACGTAAATGACATGAAGAGAAACGAAGAACATAAGGAATAAATTGATATCAAACCTGGATTTATTGATGTGTTAGGATTTCTATCCATAATGGTATTCAAATTGGAGAAACATAAAATGCAGCAATGGATTTTTAATTCAAAACAAGAATCAAAAATCAAAATTAAAATGGATCCTTCCTCGTTGTATCTAGTCGTCATTGATGATGTGCGCAATGACTTTGTCATGTTATTCCCGAGTTCCATAAAAAATTCTTTCTATATCCACCAAATAATAGAGAGAGAGAGATAGGATAGAAAATACTTGTTGAGAGAGAGAGAGAATTTGCAGATAACCCTAATTCAAATTCCCTAAGCTCTTATTTATTGGCTCCTTGCATAGTGAGGAATCCCAAATTCATGTGCCCCTAATTTTATGTCACACCTAGGAAAATCACCCCATTCCAAACATAGTGAAAATCTCAAATTTCCAATCCAAGAACCCTGATGTAATTTTATATTATTTTGAATAGGACAAAAAATATATTAGTTTAATTATTTTATTTAAAATTTTCACAGGGGTGAGTTTCTCACAGAATTCATATGCAAGAAAAGGTTATGCCCTTCATAGGGTAAACACCACATTTCGGAAAAAACTGTGGCCTGAGATTTTTGATCTAAGATACAATCTGATATTTATCATACTTCTTTCTCATGCATGTCATATATAATAATTAATATTTTCTATAATTTATTTTGTGCACACCGGGCCTCATAATTGCACACTGTCTCAGTGCCTAGCTCAGGTAATATATGTATAAATATTTAAATGTATTATAAGGAGAAAACTAATCTCTATAGTATTAATCCATCCATTTCCTTGGGTAATGATTTATACATGAGGTAGACATGGCTGGAATGGCAAATTAACTTGATTTAGAATTACAAGGTTGTAAGGAGGAGTGAACTCAGATCGATAATACACGGCTAGAATGGGGAGTGAACTCAGTTTAGTAATGGACTTTGTCATGTAAGATAGCCTTGGAGGAGGTGCCCTGAATACTATGGAAATCATTATATATGATTATGTTTCATCCCCAATTCCATGTATTATTCCTATGTTATTATTTCATGGTTTTATTTATTATTTTTTTATGATTCATGTCTTATGAACTTTAAATATTTATTCCAAAATTCATGTATATATCATTAATATGTAGGGTATAATCTTTTATATTCATGAGAATGTTCTCATACCCTAATACTCATGTACATTCTTATATATATATATATATCCCTTATTTAACCTTAATTACCATATATTCTCACCCTTTTTTTATGTTTACTTCCCCAGGTTATGAAGATACATATCTTGTATGTTTTTTTCTAAGAGGGTTTCCAGTCTTGGATAACCATATGGGAGATACTGTAGCTCACTCATGTAACAGTTATTATGTTTCCATGTATCAGAATGCACTAAACTAATATGTCCATTTGTTGTTTCTATGTAGAATGTTTTATATATTCCACTAATGTTTTGTATAATTAATGTATGAAAATGAGAGTTTATATAGTTGGTATGAGAGCAATGATTTATTGATCCTTTGAATGATAGGATGAGAAATACTTAGTGAGAACCCTAAATACAAGTATAGGGATAAGTCTTTTTATAAGGAAAATATAGAAAAATGCCCTGGAATTTTGGTAAAGGATATATTGAGTGGTTTTCAATAAGTGCATCCATATATAGACAATACATGTTAATGTGGATCTGGATTTGATGTACCTAGGGGTAATAACTCTAACAAGATATTTCGGGACAACATCATTGCAATCTATCCCATGAAATTGGGCCTTGCTACTCATCTGGTTTGAAACTCCTAGGGGATACGATTTGGGAAGTCCAAACTCTTTTTAAACCCCAATGATGGATTTAAATAGAGGATGACTTTGAATAATATAGGATAAACCTATGGTTTCATAGCTAAATGATGTATGATCCATTATTTAAACATCCAAAAAGTAATTTATCATGATTATATAGTCTCCCAATATGAAAAATGTTTCTGACATTATGAATTCCAGTTTTATTCAATAGAAATATCATGAAGGAATGTGGTTATCATTCCATATCTAAGATGGAAATAGTTTGGGAATAATGAAAATAAAATTCCCAATTGAATGTCTTATAAATAAAATTTTGTAGGTTATACAAGTATTGTCTATATTTCTAAATATAAAGAGATGAAAACCGACTTGTGAAAGGTATAAGATCTCCATCCAGTTTTTTTTTTGCATTAAATATAAGAAGCATGATTAGATTTAGGTTGAGTAACCATATGTAATCATTCAAATTTCATATTCTAGGAAAGAGGTCTTATGTAATATGTTGACAAATCCTAACTACTGGTTTAAGAATAAATTTTTATGATTGTAGAATTTATTTTTTGGAATTCAAAGATTATGTAATATGAATCATGAAATATATTAGTATTTTTATAATACATTTTCATTAAAAATTGAAATAGGCATCATTATTATTGGTGAGGACTTGGAAAAGTTATTTTATAGAAACCTGATATTTTTATTAAGGTAAGGAAACACCTAATTAATGAAAGACTTTGAGTTGATGATTTATGGATAATGATATGTTGGACATGAATATATAAATTAGACAGTACAAATATCCATGGACGTAATTACTAAAAAAAATTATGTCATCAAGGATGAAATTTACAATATCATAAAATTAATTAATATATCCCTTAATCACTTGAATAATTAATCATTCATGTTTTCCAAAAGTATTTATGGTAATTAAGGTAATATAATATAATATAATGGTATTCAGTTGTTTAAAATGTGACAACCAAGTGGTAATTTGTGGTATTTTGGGACCAATGGAAAGGGTATTGCATGACTTTATATCTAAATATTTTTAATTTTCATAATTTAGAAGGGCTATAAGTTAAAAAAATTTGGAATGTTAAATAAACATTTTATATGAATATAGTATGATTAAAGAGTTATCTATCCAG
This sequence comes from Viscum album, assembly GCA_963277665.1. Taxonomy (NCBI): domain Eukaryota; kingdom Viridiplantae; phylum Streptophyta; class Magnoliopsida; order Santalales; family Viscaceae; genus Viscum; species Viscum album. The sequence continues at coordinate 604,057,149 of OY728129.1, read as the reverse complement.
ATGAGGATTTAAGCATATTAGCGAGCTTTGTAAAACTATATTATGTTGATGATAACTTATGGGATGGAATATCATGGGTCTCATGATTTGTTAATACTTCAGTAATGAAAAATTGACCTTCATTTTATAAAAGTAGGTGAAGTTGATCAATAAACAACAATGGGCGACATTGACCTAAAATCATGTAGGTAAATCTCTTCATGAAAATCATTCAACTTTAGAAAAAAGGATCTCGAGGCCAAAACTTTTTTCCTAGTACCTTAGTTTCTAATGATTCTAAATGTCCCTTAAGTCATGCTAGATTTATGGATTTTTTATTTTTATCATTCTCATGAAAATCTAAATTATCACTCTCCTCTATAACCTGATAGTTAGATCTATCTTCCATGTCCTTGTTTTCGGTTGGAATCTTTGTTCTCCGACATGAAAACCCAGCTATGTGGTACTTAAGGTAACTGTTATAGTTAAAACATATTTTTTTAATAATTTTTAGTGTTAGTTTTTATGATGTGGCTTTCTATGAAATTAACATAAAAGTATTAAAATGTAGATAACAAAGATGAATTTTTAAGGAAAAAATCATTTTAAGGGGGGTAGAATGTACCACCACCGGTTTTAGGGTCTTATTTTTTGAATTAATTAGTTTTTATAGATTTATATCATTGAAATAATTCAAATATTATTTTCACATAGAAACAAATTGGTTTGTGCATCACATAACACTTACTTGGCTTGAAAAACACTGGGATTCTACAAAACATCATTTTATTATTGTCATTATTTAAAAGAGATAATTATAGTTATACGTTAAACATGGTAATATTATTAGTAATAACTAATTTTCATATATAATTTATAATATTTTCTGGAAAATAATATATATTGATAATGAAATATATATTTTTTAAATTCTTTATTTGTATTTATATTATATTGTGTTAAAGAAACCTCTTTTTATATCTTTCGGTGAACAATAATAAAATTAAGTTAAGAAACTAGTAGAAATTTTATTTGATAAAATGAAAATAATTTTTGAATTCAGAGTGTAAAAATTATAAAACGGTGATTTTTTGGGGAATTTTCTAAGAAACTTCTTCTTTTGAGAATTGTAATAATTACTGCAATTTAGTTACAAACAGACTTTTGGTTTAGATAGTCATTAGAGTTAAATTATAAATTTTTTTAAAGTCAAAATAGATCCATTATGAATATATTTTCCCAGAATAGGTTATTGATGTCATGTTTATATATAAATTAGATATAAAAACATAGTGAACTTTTGAATGTTTTAACTTTAACCACATTCTTTCTCACCACGTCTAGGAGATCAGTGTTAAATATAATTTTAGCACATCTGTGATTTGAATTTTTTAATAATTGACATAAAAATTTTAATCAATATTATATTTTTATTCTAATAAGATCTACTTAAATATTGATCAAAAAAAAATATCAAGGTGATTAAAATTAATCACATCGATTAAGGTATGAATAAGCTTTATTAAGTACGAAACCTTAATCATAAGGACAAAAATGGCCAGGAAACTTGTTGAAAATCTATTATATTCAAATAATTATACCATATACCCAATAGTTTTATATTTTATGGGTTATTAAATAATTAATAAATGAATGTTCCCCATATAAAAGGATAAGCAAGTAAAATAAAAAAAGGTAACTTTCCTTACCATTAAAATTTATAAAACTCTAAGATATGTGAAAAATAATATTTTGGGTTATAAATATAAATTTGAAATATAAATGGTTTATTTGTATCATATTAATTTTTCAATAATTTCTAGATATAATTTAGTTACATAATATACTTCTGAAATGCCAATGTAGTGAATATGTATTTAATAATTAACTAAAATATATTATACTATAAATGTTATAAGTGAAGTGAATTGATTAAATTATTGAAATTAATTAAATTCCATGATTAATATATCATTATAAACATCGTTAATGGTAATTTACTAGAATTAAATGTTGTTTTTATTTTTTTTAAATCAAAATTAAATAAATAATGTCAAACAAGATATTATTAGTATTTTAAAATAATTGATATTTTATTAAATAATTTAAAATTAAAAAAATACTAAAAAAATTCCATGTGATATTTAATTATTAATAAATTTTAAATATTGTGTATTAATGTACCAATTTATTTTTTATAATTAACAAAATGACCCATAGATTGTAAAAATATTTTTAGCACAGTTTGTGTTTAATTAGCGTCTTGTATGTCACATGTGCTTATTTTAAATTTTTATTTCTAAAACAAATTATATTTTTATTTTGTAAATTTGGTATCAATTTTTTAATTAAATTTCAATGTGTTATATAATTATTCTCACTTTATTTTAGTCTTACTAAATAAATTACATAGGTTAGGAAACTAGAATCTTAAATAAAAACCAAAATAATAAAATTGGGGAATCTTAGAAGTTATTGAACAAAATTATTAAATTAACACATTTTTTGTGGTGTACATTTTTTAGATAGTTGATTCAATTTAATGCATTATTTTTTTAATTTTTTATAAAATTAGTTAAATAAGACCTCCAATTATAGAATACCGTTTAGTATTTACACGAGTGACACTACCCATCCACTAAAAAAAGGCATGCACTTTACCCCTTCCTCGCACCACTCAATCAACATTGGTTTATAAAAACTCTATCCAAATTGTCCTAAAACAGGTAAATTTATTCTTAAAGCCTCCCTTCGGTCCAAAATCCTTCCATGGATTCCCTTTGTTGCAAACTAAAGGGATTTACCTGATTAAGAGTAACACCCACCTTCAAATTTCTTTCTATTATTTTCATTCCCCAATAACTTAAATCTAATTATTTGGTAATTTTATAACAAAAATAGTATCATAAATATACAAGGTTGTTTTATTATAAGGTTTCAACCTATACTTACACACATGTATTTATAATTTGTAATGAACAAACAGTTTACGTGTATAATGAACTACGACCTTACGAAATGATGATTGCTTGTTTTTTACTCTACCACCTCTCATTGTTGACATTATGATGTAAAATATATTTATATACATTATATATTATATTTATTCTTTACTTATGCATTTTTACCCCTTTTTAATCATATATCATTATAAATTCCATTTGGTTTTCTTTAAAGGTTAAGGCTCGAGGGCCTCTTTATTAAAGAAAGCTAAAGAGTGGAAGAGGAACATACAAATACATAACATTCCAAAACACAATAAAGTGAGAGTCTAAAGTAACTAGTGATTTGTTTCTCATATTATGGTGAGGGATTCTCCCACCTCGGCCACGATGAATTCTTCCTCTTCTCCCAGTTTTGGCATGCATCCACTGTCCACCTCCATCATCCAAGAGTTATTATTTTTTGAGAGCCATCATTTCTTTCGTAGTGAGCGTACGTTCAGATTTTAGTACTTCTTCATCAATTCTTGGGGAAGAAAGCAAATAAAATGAGTTTCATGTATTCAATCTAGAGTGCACATTGTCCCTAGATTGGGAATAATCTTTACCATAAGGAGAATAATGACCAACTCTTCCTCATTAGATTGGCAGGTGGTGAGGACCTCCATACAATGTTGATGTCCAGAAGAAGATATCTGTTGAACATGATGAAGAGTAGAAGTCATGCCACGATGAACATGGATCTTTTATCCATCAATAAAATAGTCTGGTATATTTGTAGACTTCATGCCCTGCTTGGATGCTGAGTGAGTAATTGAGGCAGTACCACTTGTATACATAGGGTGAACTATTCTTCTACAAGAGACAACAGCTCCAAGCCCCTCACCCTACTCAGAAGGAGCATCCCAATCTGGATCTTAGACGGCCACTATAACTATTTTAGAGTGGTTGTTTGGATCAGAAATAGAAACACATAGAAGTATTCTGATTCAAGGGTCAACTATTATATTCCCATCTAAAACAGGTAAAAAAATATTACATTGAGTGGCGTTTAAATAGAAGCATTTGCTGATTTAAGGGCAGTAGTACCTAGATTCTGTTTCCTTTTAAAATAAGATTAATGACCCTCAGTAGAAGTGTAAAAATTAAAAGCCTTGCCTAGAGTCTATTAACATGAATAAGAGGGCCTCATGGGAGTAGTTTTCACCAAGTTAGCTATTTTTGTCTTTGACATCCCTTTCTGAGCATTGGCATCAATCATTTTCCATTCCTACCACAAGTTGAAATCCACTTCATCCGGAACTGAAACCTAATTTTCAGCCTAACTGTAAATAGAATCAACCTAATCATGCTCATTCAGTAGTCCTTTATATAAATAATCTCTAAAGGAAGAAATTATACAAGTCTTATTATCTTCATCAATTAAATCAACCGATGTCTTTTTAGATACAGGGCGTTCATCCAAACATTCCTCTACTCAAAGGAGGGACGTATCCTCGGCTTTAGTTTTATCAAAGGGGACATACTTATTGTTTAGGATTTAAAATTAATTCTTTGTCTCTAATTGAAGGGTATCATGAGTTAGAGACAAAGATGGAACAATGACACTTTGTTCCTTGGAAAAAACTGCTGCAAGAAGATCATTTTCATTCTTTAGTTTTCATCGACAGTGAGTTGAGTCAAGTCCTTTAGTATCATAGTAAGATCATAGAGTAATGGCCCTAAAAACCACTATAATGTGACCCACTATGGCACATGAGTCATAAAATGGGGGTATTTTTTCATATTCAATTTGTAAACATACCTCATCTTGAGGTGTGGACAAGATCACCATATGATTTAGAGAAGAGTTGAGGTCAATTTCAACCAGTAATCTAGAGTAATGTCCAAAACACACCCTCTCCATATCTAAATCCATTCTAATGGGAACTCTTATTGATGAAGTAATTTCAAAAAGTATCTTAGGGTGCCAAAGAACCCAGTTTAAATGGTAAATTTTAACCCAAACTTGGGCACATGTTTCCTTAAAATCGTTCACATTAAAGTTCAAACACTAATTATGGATTCTCAAAATACCCGGTCTCAAATTAACTATAACCACAATCCATGATCTTCCCTTAAACACTGAATAGGGGAAAATAACATGGAAAAAACCTCGGCTGAGTGAAATGCACTTGAAATCTGAGAAACCCCAAATAGACGAAAGGCGATAAATCAGACGATTTTTTCCAGGGTTGCATACCTTTTGAGAGAGAAATGCGTGAAATGAAAGAATATTTTCATATATCCATTGGCTCAGAAACTTCACCTTACGGGGACGAGACATGTGTGGTATCTCCATTGAGAATATTTCTCTATGAGACTCGTTCCTTGATTAGGGAAAATGAACCACTCAAGAATTTGGAGAAAGACGAGAAGCCGACTGATTCACTTCCATGTTTCTTCTTATAGATCTCGGATATGAAATCCTATTATTAATGATTTAAAATATAGGATAATAGGTTGAGACTCCACAAATGATCAGATCCAACCCGTTCTGTGAGTTTTAGTGGTTTCTACTTCGATTCCTTCATCTTATACATTCCATTTGTTGTAAATATGGTAATTTTAATTGAAGAAGTGTGGACAACCGCCCCCTGAAATGGTGTGATTTGTTCAAACCATACAAGGTATGTATTAAAGATGTGTTTATTAAACATATATGATATATATGAAAAAAATAATTATACTATAATTATAGTATATACATATGTACATATATTTCATTTACCTTCTTTCTTCTAGTACGACTATTAAACCGAAATAACGTTCATGCATACGTACGACCTACCGTCTCCATAAACGGTGTATTCCATTTCATTATTCTATATTGTACATTTTTTTATAATAAAAATACAGCAAATATAAAATATATTTATATAATTGTTTCCATTTTATAAGTAATTATACATGCATAAGTACCAAATATATAACAAATTAAAACACATTTTAAAAACAAAGAAAATATTACCCGAAGCGTAACCGTAACTAGGAATTATTAAGAGAAATGTAATATAAAGTCTTAATAAAACCATATTAGGTATTATATATAATAATATAGTTTTTTTTATAAATTTATAATAAATTTATAATTATTATAATGGATTTTTGAGCGAGTATAATGAGTTTTAACACACATTGTTAGTGAATTTCATCTCACTTTTTATTTTCATGAGATATAAACATTATTCACCACATATCCCTTTTGGGTGGTGAGTATACTAACTAGGGATATATTATATATTTATTATACTTATATTTATAGGTATTTACATATCCATTATATGATCTTTATTTTTTTGGTAAATGATTCAAAATATCTCATACTGATAATACTGTTTTTTCTCAATTTTCATTCTTTGAGAGACATGGTTTTTGTGAACCAACATTACTTTTTGAGTTGTATATAATTACCATTAACATATTATATCATGAATATAATAATTTTTCATGATATTTTTAATACAAATATAATTTTATTTTTTACCAAGAGATTATGATCCCATGTAACCATGTGCTAAGAGTTTATTGAAACAATCTCATTCCGTCTTGAGATTGTTAATTATTATGCTTATTTTGATGAAATATTGTAATCTATCACAGAATAAGACACATGAGTTTCCTTATAATATGTTTATTCAAGATATATAAATATATTATTTCAATATTTACACACTTTGGTATGTAATATAATTTATATAAAAAATTATGAAAAATATAAGCGTACTTATCACTTTAGTTGGAAATATTTTTTATTTCAAAAAACCGTGTTTTAAAAAAATAATAATAAATGTTTTAAATTTATATTTTAATATAATATTCTAGTAAAATTTATGTTATTTAATTTATGTTTTTCAAAACTTCATTTATTTTTTCTGAGAAATTTTTTTTTCAAAATACTTTCATGATTATTTTATAAGTTTGCAAAGAAAAATGTTTCCAAATTACTTTTAGGCTTCTTTTATATGTTTTCAAGGAAAATGGGTTTCAAATTATCTTCAAACCATATTTATAATTTCACAAATTGTTTTCAATGAAATGGATTTCAAAAAAAATTCAATCACTATTTAAAAGTTGTCGAGGAATTTTTTTAATTATTTTTATTCTATCATTATATGTTTTCAATGATAAAAGATTCCAAAAGGTTTTAAAAGAATTATTTATAATATTTTAAGATTAATACCATGAATAATGGTTTTCAAATTTTTTTATGTTATAAAGTTCCTTTTTAAAATAACAAATGATATTTTCCTCAAGAAATGTTTTTTACATTCATTTTCAAGTTATTTTCCATCTAAGATTACATTTGTTATTGTTACTCATTCCCTTATAAGATATTATCAAATAGTTATATTCATATTTTTTGTTTAATAGTTTTTGTTTCGATAAAATGATTCTTATGGAACCAATTTCTCTTCCAAAAATTACATTCTTCTGAAACATGCTTCTTTTTATGGGTTATTATTTTGATGAAATGATTGAGAAAACTGTATAGTTTTTTGCAAGTCATGAAATGATTTCACGTTTATGATAACCATTTCATTTAATTGGTTATCATATGATTGTTTAAGTTATTTTGGCACATGTATGTATGATATCATTATTAAATTTTTGGGAACTGTATCTTCATACAATGAATTGGTTAAATATTTATATCTCATGAGATAGCCATGGTTGTAATGAGAGAATGAACTTATTACAATATTACAGGGCGGGATGGAGGAGTGAACACAGTTCAATAATAACAGTCTAGAATAGGGAGTGAAACTTGTTCAATAAATGAATTTTTCTACAAAGATGGCCTTTGTAGTGATGCCTTGACTACTATGAAATTCACTGTATATGCTTATGTGTTTTCCATAATTCCATGTATTATTCATATGTTATGTTTTCACTAATTATATTATTTATTTTCATATGATTCATGTCTTATGAACTTTAAATATATATTCCATGATTCTTGTATGTGATCTTTTATATGTAGAGTATGATCTTCTATTTTCATGATCATGTTATCATACCTCTATATTAATTCCTATGCTTACATGTCTCCATTTTTTACCTTTATTTTGCAACTGAGATCAAAATTTTTTATTTTTCCTTTCCCATGGTATGAATATATATTTATTTTATGATATTTATAATAGGGTATCTAGTCTTATAGAACTGAGCGGGAGATAATGTAGCTCATTCAGGTATTAGTGTTTACGTTTCCAAGTTTACAAAGACAATAACCAATCAAAATATTTGGAAGTTTGTCTGAACAACATTCTATGTATTCCCCAAACATAATTTAATTTTATTGTATGAAAATCTAGGATTTCTATAAGGGTTATAATATTTCATCAATTTAATAATACTCATAAACAATCCCAATAAATTGGTGAGATTAAACTAATAAATTGTTATCACTTTGTTGTCATTGAATCATAATTCCCATGAATGAAAAACAATAAATGATACTTATAATGTCAAGAGAATAAGTATATTCATTATATAAAATTTAAAATTGTAGTATATAATCCTCGTTGAAAAATAAAGGTTCATATCATGGAATGTATCTCAAAGAGAGAAAATTGAGACACAATTACATTACAGATTTGTTACCTTTTGAACAACAAATACCATGAAAGAAATTTCATAAAATGGATATTAATATATACATAAATATATCTATAAAACTAATAAAATAAATTAATGGGAATTATATACATCACACAAAATAAAATTGGGCTGTATAAGTCCATAGTTGATCATAAAAATAAAAGTGTTATGACAAAACCCTTACATTGTGTATTGAATTTCTTCACACATAAAAACACCTCCTATATAATAAATATAGGTCTATTATAAATCTAAAAAAATATTATTATATATAATACCATTTATTATTTTATTATGAATTTTTATTACCCATTTATTAAAAAATCATGGTTAACGTTACATTCGGGTTAATATCTGCTTCATTTTTCTTATATGTTTTGACTTTTTATTCTTGATCCTCTTACATAGATATTGATTTAATTATACATGAATATAAAACATGGTATAAATATAATATAAATTCAGTATATAAATATTTATATTAATATATAACATATAGAAATATCAAATGGAATACTTTCTTCAAGGAGACGGTAGGTCGTACGTACGCATGAACATTATTTTCATTTTCATTCCATATTGAAAGAAAGAATATAGATACCTATAATATATTTATGTAGATATGAACATAAAATTAACATTTTTATTTCATATATATCATTTATTCTTACTAAACCCAACATGAATGCATTCCATGAAAAGTTTTAGTGAATCACACCACTTTGAGGTTGCAATAGTCAACACACCCACAAATGATTTTATTCTATTTAAACCAAATAGAAGGAATGAAGTTATGTTTCATATAATAATTAAACGAGCATAAAAAATTATTAAAATAATAAATATCATATAAAATGATTATGTACATCATAGTTCCTTTCCTTGACTAGTGGTAAAGGAAAAAAAATCACATCATTTCACGAGGCGGAAGTCCGCCATACACAAGAATGGTATGTTTGTTACCCATTTGATCGAGGTGAATGTTGCTGTTCAGAAACCATATAGTGAAAAAATATAATTACATTGGGTATATTTTTAATATTATATAATCATGGAATAATAATAACAGAATGTGTGGAAAAAGAAATAAAACAGAAACACATGTGGAAGAACCTTGCCACTTTTTTAGGTAACTCCATTTGGTTTTCACTAATATGATTCATTGGATGGATTTATTCCAACTTTTATGCTTATTTGTTGATATTGGATACTTTTGGGGTTATCCTGGAATAATTTTTATGATAAAAACTATATTTATTGGTGTTATGAAGGGGAAGAGATGATGCTTTTTTATAATAGATGAGGAGTTGAATTCTTATAAGACCAAAAAGTAATCACTATTAGGAGGTCTCCCTTAATTAATGTGATTATAAATGGAATTTTATTAGAATAAATGGGATTTATGGTTGATAAAAACATCCAAAATTTAATATAAGTTAATTATTATAATTTATTTCCATAATTTCTATGTTTCCTAACATTTATCATTTTGGGTTTTTATTAAGGTAACTGGTTTTCTAAACAATTTTATTTAAATATTAATAATAAATTGAAATTTGTTTTATTGGAAAATATACACCCCTTTAATTATAAATATGATATCTAATTAAAAAAATCCCATTTTCGTTGTAAATAAAATTTAAAACAAGCGCATGTAACACGTAAAAATACTACATTAACCTAAACCATGCTAATAATGTTTTTAATATTTAGAAGGACTATATATTAAATATAAAATATCAATTGGAACATCAATATTATATATTTTATATTTATTAACATTTTAAAATAATTTGGTATAAAATAGGATTTTAATAAAAATTTAAATCTGTTAATAAAATATCATTTATTATAAAGTAAAATTAATATAAAATTTGTCATTATTTACTTAAATTGAATTTTTAATAAATATCCATAAAAATTGGGATATGAATATATTAATCTCACACCATGATTTCACAAAAAATTACTGCAAATAATTTAACGAATTTAATTTTCTTTTATTGTTTTTAGTATAATTTATTTTTATTAATTATTAACTAAATAATAATCACATTTTCATTCCTTAAGTTGTTAATCCAGAAAATTTCTCTATAAAAATAAAATACAAATTAATATGATGACAAAAAATAATTTAACATTAAATATAATGTGTACAACTAATATAATGTGGTTTCTTTTTCATATCTCAAGGCTTTATAAATGATAAAGGCATGGAAGTTACCTTTTTTCCTTCTTTCATACTTAACTTATTATATAAGTCACATTCCTGGAATAGTCTCCCAATCAAATGAAAAAGAATAACTTATAGGGTATTAAGACTATACATGGTCATAAAATGGATTTTATATTAGTGTATATATCATTTGATCCTTAATATTAATTTTTAACCATTATGTTATATATTTTTTACATAATCGGTGTAATTAAATATAATTAGTTTCATTAATCAATTTGACAAAAAACTAGGTTAGACTTAATTCAAATTATATATTATTCTTATTCTCAATATGGAATCCATTTTTCAAATTATATACACATAATTTATGAAAATTAATTTAAAATTAATCCTAGAGACATGTCGTGAAAGTGCATATTTAAAGTGGAAGTGTTTAAAAGATTTATATGTTTCTATATCCAATTTCACTGTAATTTTTTTATAATGACTTAAATGTCATTAATTTATGAACAATTTATCTAATCCAACTTTTAAAAAATAAAATTATATTTTTATAGATAAATTTTTTTGAATGAATAAATTTCGAATTAAAATTCTGTATTTTTCAAAATTTATCAGAAAATTAAAATTCTCAAAAAAATACCGATAATTCACCAAATGTAATATTTGATATTCCAATTTCTAAAATGAAGTTTACTTTAAAAAAAATTTAAATAGTGTCAAAAATTATTTTGAAAATATGTGTTCCAATAAATGGTGTTATGATTACCTTTTTTAAAAATCCATCTTTTTATTCAAAAAAATGGATTTATTCTAATCTCAGTACATTCAAATCTATTTGATGACTGTAAGAAAATTGATAGAATATATATTATAGAATTTTTATTAAAACATTCATCTGAAGTTTTTTTATTTTATTAGGATAAAATTATATTTTTACATAGAAAAATAGTTTTCTTACAGAATGAATTTATTCATTCTTAAATAGTTAATATTTTCCTTTATGAGTTATATATAACAAATTGAATATTATTATATACATGTGTATAACATATTTTATAAATTTATTTAATATTATTCACAATTTATACCCTAATGGCTATGTGGTAAGTATAATATAATACTTTTAAAAAATATAAATAATATATTGAAGTTTACTGAAACCCGACCTTGTGTGTAATGCAAGCTGCAGAAGAACTCAGAATTGTGTATAGAAAAATAAAAAAATAGTGTTCAGTGTACCAAATGATAATATAATTATTTATTTTAGTTATATCTTGACATGTTGTTATGTATAATTCAAGCTAAACAATGTTCTATAAAATACAAAAATTTTATTTACTATTGTATAAAATGAAAATTTTCAAAAAGATGAAATTAACTTGGGAAAAAACTAATTTAAAAATTCTAAGCATGTTAAAATATTAATCCATCCTTGGTCATAACACTATGATATTTGATACTCAATGCATCATCTACCTTATTTTCTATTCCTAGATGGTATTTCATTGATCAATTATAAACTTTGATTAAATGAAGCCCTCAACTATGTGTCATGTTAAGTTATTTTTTGTAATGTTGTATATCAAACTCTTTTGATTAGTATATAACTAATATATTTCACCATAAAAATAGTTTATTCATATATTTAGTTAAAATATTATATCTAGTAACTCAACATCATGATTGGGGTTTTCTTTTTCATAAATATTAAGATACCTTGATGAATTTGTAACAACTTTTTCATTTTTCCTTAGGAAACAACCCATTACATTGTTCGATGAATCCTTATATATCAATCACCCATCATTTATTGATAGAAGAGTCAAAATTGGATCATTAACTAATCTATTTTTTATTTCATCAAAACATTAAGGATATTTATTTTCCCATGCAAATTTAACCATGTTATATGTGATCATGGTTAACTGGTTTGCCATTTTTGAATAATTATGAATAAAAATCTGATAATAACATACTAAAACAATGAATCTACATAAATTAGTTATGTTCATTGGTGTAGTGCACTATTTTACTTCATTTATCTTCTAATGATCAACTTTGATTCCATAGTTAGAGACAATATGCAAAAGAAAAGAAGTTTCTTGAACCTAGAATTCACAATTGTTAAATTTACTATATAACTCTGTCCCCTCAAGAGTCTCAAAATGATCTGTAAATTATTCTTATGGTCATTATATGTCATAGAATATACCATAAAATCATTAATGAATATAATGAAAATATCATCAATATTATTATTGAAAAATATATTCATCAGATCCATAAAAATGAGGGTGCATTAGTCAATCCAATTAGCATAACTATAAAATATTAATGACCATGAATTATATGAAATTATCTATTTTTAATTTATTCATTCTTTTTTCGCAATTGGGTATATCCAGAATGAAGCTAAATCTTAAAAAACCTATAGACCCATGATTTTTATCAAATAAATTATCAATTTTATTAAGTAGATACTCATTATTTATCATAATGGTATTGAGTTCTCTATCTTCAATGCACAACATAATGGATCTATCATTCTTCTTAATAAATAGAATAAGGTCACCCCATTTAGAAACCCCAGGGAAAATAAATTCCTTATAACTGAACTCCTCCTTTTGTTTTTCAACTCCACTAATTCTATAGTGTCTATCCTATATGGATTTTTTGATATTAGTTCTTTATCTATAATTAATGTAATGGAAAACTCAACTTCTTGCTCTAGAGGGCGTCTAGGTTATTCATCAAGAAATAAATCAATTTATTTTTGTACAATAGGAAAATCATAAATTTTAATATTCCATTCTTCATCACATGATAATTTTTTTAATTTCCACAAGAATATCATTAACTAGATTTATTGTGGGTGGATCTGGATAAGAGTCAGATAATGAAATTTCAACTCTAAAGATAATGATTTCAAAATCTTACTCAAGAATTGTAATTTAATTCTTCCTGGAATAATGTTTTGCATCATATTATAAAATCCACTTTAAACTGCATATTATATAAAATTCAACTATAGGTATGATGATAAGGTCCACAAATAAAGCATATATATTTACCATAATGGGGATTCTCCAACATATATTTTATGAAATTAGACCTCTTTTTTAAGTGTTTTGACTAACAAAACCCTTATTTAATCAAAAGGGGAATAACTAATTTTCATGGAAAAATGGGTAAGGAAAAAAGGGTGAGATCATAAAAAATAGAATAAAGAATTTTCTAACATTGAAGATAGGATTGATGTACATATTTCCAAATAATTGGTTACTTCTACCTCAACTGTTGTGATCACATAATCTTGGTACACTCCCCTTGTCCTATTCTATGGTATATTCCCATGGTTATCAATACATAGGATGTAATATTTCCTGATTTCATAGCATTTTATGCATTAGATATAACTATTTTGTTTCCTCTTGAACTGAGGATACAAATTAACCATATTTATATAGTAGTAAAAACACTCATTTTCCATTCAATAATCTCCCATATGTTATTCCAAAATTTATTAACCAGAATGAAAATGATTCATTCCCTTATTCTTATTTGTTTATTTACATTTATCATGGTTCTCAGTGTTCCTATTCTTCAATAAATTTTCTTTGAACATATATGATCTAGAAAATTAATTCTCTATTTTTATGTCATGTAAAACTATTTCATCATATTATTAAATTTTTGAGAAGTCAGTTACCTTCAGAAATATGTATAAGGCCATAAATTAAATGATCAATGTAGTTTTTTCAGTCACATATATACTCAATAGCATACCTAGATAGGCTTGTGAAGGTATCATTATACTCTTTAATAATCTCTTCTTTATTTTCCTTTAATATACAAAATTTTCTATTTTTGTTAGTTTGTATCCCATGTGAGAAAACTTTTTATAAGAATATTTAATAAAAATTAATCTATTCTATGTCTTCAATTTCATCTACATACCTAAAATTTTCGATCAATGGTCACCATTGATCAGCATATCCATTGAGGTAATATACCTATAGAAATACCTCTTACCTTTCATCAATTCCCAATTCTAAAAACATCATTTGAAGGGTCTTGTTACATTCCTTAGGTACCATTGGATTAGTAGGCCCACTAAAATATGGGGGCTTATGCTGCATGTAATTATCAAGAAAAAGGTGAAGTATGGTTATTCGTTATAACCAGAGTAATCTATCCTAGTATGGTAATTATTTTCTCATATAAAAAAAATCAATGTTGACATGATCAGTTGTAGAAACCCATAATTTTTTCGGTTGTTGATTCCCTTCCATCCATTATGTACCATCACTAAAAAATGGCCCACATTATCTTAACCAATAATCATCATGAATAAAACGCTATAGAATCAAATTCATCTATTGGTAAAATATGATTTATATACTATAAGGAATTATTATAGTTCTAATGTTGGTTATGTTTATTTTAAAATTATGTTCACAATTTATCTAATAACCTTGATCTGATGAAAACATTAAAGACCCATACCACAATATCCCAGAGCCAGTTCCATACTTTATTACATTGATATAGATATATGATTTGAATCCCAAAGGTCTTATTATCTAAGTAGTCTTAAAGAAATAGATGCATACATGGTACCCTTATTACATTGGTAATCAAAGATAATACAAACTAATGGAATGTAACATCATCCTTGAACTCATTCAAACATTAAATCTTTATATCCTGGGAAAAAGAGGCCAAATGAAAGGGTGAGATCAGATAATCAGTAAGGGTTTAATAAAATGGATGATTTCATGAATAATTAATAAATAATACATAAGTAATATAGAAAGGAATTATATATCACTAATACACATACCATTTTATCAAAAACATTTCAGTCATGACAGGAGAAGACAATTTAATCACGATGTAAAATATTTGATACAAATTCCATTTAATCAATAACTTGGAATTATTTGAATTTATGGATAATATCATTGTGGAAATCACATGGATCATAATGGAGGAGGTTCTTAATAATTTTCAATCCATGATATCGAGAATTAAGGTACATTTACCATTAACACCATTCATATGATGTTTAATTTTTTTTGGAAAAAAGATGTTTAATTTGTCCAACTTTGTCATATCAAGATACTATTGATGCATTGAAGGGATTTATTTAGCACAGACCAATCCATGTCTACACATCCAAAGAATTACTCAGAAATCAAAATGATCAATTTCATTAATGAATCATTGTTCCTTATCAACAAATATTTATATTTATTATAAGATATGAATTTTATATTGTTTAACTAGTTAATCAAAGAACATCTAAAGTGAACATCATATGAAAAATTAGTGTACGGATAAAGAAATAATCAAATCCATAAAAAAAGAAATATTTATATTAAATGAAATTTATAATTAATAATGATCATAAATAAAAGGGGAAGTACACAAAGGTAATAAGTAATGAATACAGCATATGTCCCACAAAAATTAATATTAGACAAAACCCCTTATGTTTTGTTTTCAATCTAATAATTTTCCCCATAAACTAATCATAAGAAAATGAAAATTTTAATACTAAAAATATAAATATATTAATGATATTAAATAAAAAATTGAATTATAGACACACCAAACAAAAAAATAATTTTTCAATAAGTCATATCTCACAGAAATAAAAGATAAATGAGAAACCTATTAACTATTGTATGAAAGTGTTCTCCTCTTGTCCTAAATTTCTGGAATAGTCAAACTAGATTCCATAATTAATTAGTTAATAACCCCTTCAACATATAATGGATGTATTATTATTTTATTAAGTTCATTTAGGTCTAATTAGATGAGTTATATTAAATAATTTCATTTTTTGGGAGTGTTCGTTTCCTAGTTTCGTGGACGTTTAGCTTGTGTGTAATTATGAAAGTTCTTATAAAATTGGAATAATTATCTATAAGACAAAATATATGGTACTAATTCACTTCCCGAAATTGAAATGGTCTCATATATCATTATCATTTTTTGTAAGGATTGTTCATTAGATGAAATATTGAGGAAAATTGATTAGTTTTCTTTAGCGTTTTTATGTCCATCACGAACTAGTATCATTTTATTGAATATTATATTCATATAATGGTTATATAACATTAAATATGTTTTAATACACATATTATAATATTTTATATACATTAATAAATTTTTTGTGATGTGACTGGAAGGTGGTAATCAAAATCGAAAACTCGTCATCGACGAAGGCAGTGAATCGACACCTCTTGAACTATGTTTAAATTTTTATAATTGAAAGGATATAAGAAGAGATTTTATTATTGATATTATATTAACACAAAAAAATACCAGTACATATTTTATACTGAAGTTACCATTCCAATTTTTATAGAGGCGGCGATAAGATGACATGAAAAGAAAATAAATTAAATTTGAATGTACGAGTGTTTTACCTCGTAAATATCATCACCTTGAGAACCTCCTTAGGGAACTTGAAAATGGTATTTTTCGGAAACCCTAATGAAAAAATACTTGGGGAATAGGATTTATATAGGAATTAAGAAGAATATTATGAATCACCATGGCTTAGAAGGTGTGAGGGGAAATAGTGTTGTTTATATTGGGAGGAGAAAGAGGTGTTTATCATTACTTTATTCATTTGTTTAATATTTTGGAACAAGATAATAGATAGTTTTGATTCATTTGATTAGGTATATTTACTAGTGAATGTTAGTATGACCTTACTTTTGGCTACTTCATCCATGAAAAAACAGGGATTTGGCTTAATATGTTAAATATTTTAATTACCATATGTCACAATTCACAAAATAATCAACTATTTCTAAAAATTCAAATAGAATCAGCCTATCCATTTTATATTGTGTTGATTCCTAAACCAGACTCAATATTGAAAGAATATTTTCCACAATAAGAGAAATTTATTTTTTACTAGATTCATCATTTATTAGAAAGATATGGATTTTAAAATTATAACTGATTTTATGAATCATTGAAAACATAATTAATGTCTCATTTTATTATAATTATTAGAAAAATAATTTAATTTATTATTCTATTTTATAAGTATATTTTTATAATAATTATATTATTTATGAAATAATAAAAAAAATTAATGTTTCACAAAAAGAACGATAGTTCATTTATCCTTTTAAAAACATTTATTTACTTATTCCTTGATATAAAAATATAATATTTTCAAATATGAGAAATTGAATTATTATTTATAATATCATTGGAGGAATTATTATTCAAATACCCATTTTACTTTTTTAAATGGTCACATTATTATTATAATGGTCATGTTAATATTTAATAGTATATCATCATTTGTTTAAGAAAAATGTTTCTTGCAATGTAATCCATCAAATAAATTGAACATTTTGAGAAGATACTTACCTTAAAATCTTGGTCAACTATAATTCTTGAATATGAATAAATATATAATTCATCCATTTTATTTACACAAAGGTCCTTTCATTCTCTAGGGTTTCACATAGGACATTCATTTTTATTATCTTTTAAATCAATTATAATGGTTTCTTAACTAAATGTAAATTATTTTTTAAATATCACGCAATAGTGTCAAAGGAGGAGCACATAAAGGCATATTTTCATGTACCAGTTCATTATCACATTAATCCAACCATTCCGTTTTTGTAGTTATTACCCATTAGTTTAATTTAACTAGATCCACATCTAGATGTAGTATCTATAAAGGGTTATATTTCAAGAAAAATCCACATAATATCTATCTTACCAAATATTTACTATGTTATTCTATACATATCCTAAAATTATATTATATGGTCATGTTCTGAAATATATTTTTTCAAAATCTAGTTCCCATGGTTGATACTAAACGTCCATTGATACCACCAATAGTGTCCTGACCCCAGTAGACCCAAGTCAGTGCCTACAACCATTACATTAGAATATCATTCAAGGAAATAAATCTCATATGGCTGATTAGTTAAGTAATTTTTCTAACCTAGATCCACACATGAGTCTTGAATTATAATTAAATAAACAAAATGAAACATATTTTTTGTAGAATAAATTTATTATGTCCAGTAGATCTCTATATATTATTAATAATAATCTTCATAGAATCCAATGGAAAAGAAAGCAAGTAAGTTTGAGATCAAATGCTCAGTAAGGTTTAAATAAAGTGGAATCTATCATCATTCAATAATTAAAAATCAATAAGGAAATATAAAAAACTAAATAGACATTCTATAAAATAATTAAACTAATAAGTATGTTCATTATCAATGTAGAAAGGTTAATAAAATGAACACACATGACATAAAAAGTTAAACTAAGAATGATGTTCATAAACATTATGGAATAGTAAATATATAGGAACACATCCCATTCAACATAATAGATATCTCATAATCAATATGAAAAAAAATAATAGAAAAAAATTATATTTAATCAATAAATTGATAATGAAATGCATCCACATATTTTTTTCAAAGATAAAATATCATGTAAAATAATAACTAAATCATAATGAAGTAAATAATTAATTATTGTACACAATGTTTCCAAGGTACATGATAACTTTACGATAATGACATTCTTGAAGAAATTTTAAAACATATTGGCTGAAATCCCCTATAAGGCTAACTAACTAAAATGTATAATGAGGCAACCAATGAATTGAGATTATCCCTGTTGTAGGTACCCAACCGTGTCATCCATGTCCAAATCATTCCATGAATACCTAATAATATTTTTAATTCATAAAAAATGTTCATTGTCATAAAATGTCCATTTTTTGTAAAGAATGTGGATGTCTCAATATTTCCTTGTTAATCAAATACCATTCATGTACACATTGTATGTATAATGGTATAAATTTTTGGAAGTAATATTTTCCATGATAAATGATGAGGATATATGGGAGAAATTTAATGTTCAATGATAATTTGGAAAAGAATTATTTAGAAAGAAGTTAATGAATAAAAATTTGATTTTAAAAGTGGATTTCAATAGTATCCTTGGTTAAAATAATTTAATTTCATATAGATAAAGAGTTAGGATCATATCAATATGGAATATACTCATTGGTGTAAGAATAATGTGTTTTTTCATTGATGAAATATAAATACAATAAAATATAATCCAAAATATTTATTGAAAATAGATTATTTTCATTTTGAAATTATTTGTTTAAAACCTCATCTTTGAAAATAAAATTATAAAAACATTTATTCTAAATGAACCATGTAGACATTCAAATTAATCTTCAATGAAAATATTGTGGGTAATTTTGTACATTCCATAAAGAAATTTCGGTTTTATGGAAAAAAGTATATAAAAATGTCTTTTTTTGGAATGGGACAACAATATTTTGTTGAATACATTTTTTAAAAAGATAAAATGGGATAAAATTTATTTTTATCAATTATTATGAAATTTTAAAATGAATCATTTTTTAAAATGGTTTTATAAAACCAGACTTTGTAAGAAAATCGATTTTTGACAAAAGTGGGAAATGAAGTCGGATTTTATTAAATGATTTTGTAAATAATTATGTAGGTTTTAAATAACGATGTAGATGCTCAATATACAAGAGGGGGGTGGATTTTACACTTGAAAAATTTCCTTAATCAAGGAATGATCTATGTTTAACAAAGTTAAACTAAGAAAATTCACAACACCTCTAACACCAATAAATGATTGGGAAAAAGTATGAAGTTGAAAACTTCTAGTTCTATGCACTTGCTTAAATCCGGAAAGTGATTCTGAAAATAGGATCTGGAAATATGGATCCAGAAATTAAAACTTAACCAAAGTTTATAATATGAGATTCTACCTTAAAGCGTATAGAATCTAAATTAAACATAGTACAATTGTAAGGAAATATAAGGAGATTATACTTTCCTTACACTACGAAAAGAAGCAAAAAAACAAGTAGTAAAACTACAAGTAACAAGATATAAATCTATTAACCCAAATAGAAGGGTATCCAACAAACATGGATAAATGTTCCTTGATTTATATTTTTAAGAAAGTATATCTTACCCACACTAGGGTAAGACCTCGATACAAGGATCAAAGTCTCCGTCTTTCTATCCCTGCAAGCCCTCAACTTCAAGGTAGTTGGAACCTTTGTCTTCCTCAGCATGGAAGCCCTCGAACTTTAAGGAAGTTAGCACCTCTATCTTCCTATCCCTAGAAGCCCTCGAATGTAATCACCAACATTCAGAGTCATACGAAGCAATCTGAACGAGCAGTTCGGTACGCACCAGGCATGAAAAGCTTATCTATCTAGAAATAACCTTAACAACATGTGGTCGCTAGAGTTATCAACTTTAGTGTTGTTGTTGTTGTGAGCTCTTTCAAATGAACTCCTATTTATAAGCTCGGTTGGAACGGTCAGCTCCCTCCTCCAACTGTCATATTTTCCTTAAATTTCATAGGGACCTTTACACATGTCACAACACCAACGGTTAGTTAGAAATAGAATGGATGACATCGTTTTATTACAAAACATTTGTAATTGAAGGCGTGATATCATTTTATAATGAAACGAGTGTAATAAAAAGAAAAGATGTAGTTCGGAATGTAGGAAAATAAATGTTCGGAGTCCATCCAAAATTGAATTCAAAGTCTATAATTAAGATATATTTGGATTATTTTTTATAAGAATTCAGAACCTGAATTCTGTGGAAATCCGGAGTCTGAATTTATAGGGAAATTCAGAGTCTGGTTTAACTAGAATTCAGAATGTAAACTTACAGAGTTCGAAGTTGAACTTGTCAAAGTTTGGAGTTTAACTAGTAAAAGTTTGGAGTCGAACTCATAAAAGTTTGGAGTCGAACTCATAGAAGTTCGGAGTGGAACTCATAGAAGTTCAGAGTCAAAATCATAGAGGTTCAGAGTCAAACTTGAAAAAGTTTGGAGTCGAACTAGTAAAAGTTCAGAATCCAGAATTCTGACTGGAACTATATGAGTGTTCGTATCCAGAATTCAGAGTCGAACTATATGAGAGTTTATATCAAGAATATGAAATGGAACTTTATTAGGGTTCGTATCCAAAATTCAGAATAGAACTTCATTAGAGTTCGTATCCAGAATTAGGAGTGGAACTTCATTACAGTTCATATCCAGTATTCGGAGTGGAACTTCATTACAGTTTATATCAGTAATTTGGAGTGGAATTTCATTACAGTTCATATCCAGAATTCGGATCCCAAAACAGAATGCTTCATGTCTATGTATTATATGATTCCGTGTTTTTAGGTATGAATCTGATTTTTATACTTAAGAAAAATATTGATATGTATAAGGAAATATCAGTTAGGGTAAATTTCCTTAAGGCAGGAAATTTTCCTTAGAGAAGTAAAATAAATATTTCCTTAAGTATAATGTGTTTGGGATTTTAAAAACAACAAGTAATGGAAAATTCATAAGGAAACCTTATTGACTCAACAATCTCCCCATTTTTGGAAAGCACAAACAATTTTTCAAAAAGGAGTATTAGGACTTTGAGAATTTTCATTAGACATTGAAATTAAAACTTATCTCCCTTTGTTCATGGATAATGATGAATAAAACTAACTCCCCCTTAGGAATTTAATCTCTAAGGATTGTATTCTTAATTTTCGGAGTGGAATTTTCATTATCATGGGAATGGAAAACTTCTTAATGAGAAACTCCCCCTTACATTAAGGATATCTTCACTTAGAAATTTTTCCATCTCCATTTTAAAATTTTCCTTCTCCCCTTTTATGCAGTTCTTTTTCCTTCTCCCCCTTTGTGATTTTCAAATAAAAATTTAAGGGGATGGAAAAGAAATAAGGTACCTGAAACATTAGAACATAATAGCACAAGATACAACCAACCAAAACATTTCATTAGAGTTTAAAAAAAATTACAGGGAAAGAATAATGCAACAAAAGATTGGATTCAGTCTATTTGTATTTCTTTTCCTTCAGGATTAGTTTCTTAAACAAGATTTTGATCTTCTTCAAGTCTTTTTGATCTTCCTTAGCTTACTTCTCCAAAGCTGTGATCCTTTCTTGTTGAGATTTCAACACCTCTTCCTAAGCCTTCATGGCCTCTTCATGCATCTTTACTAACTCATATTTCTTTACAATTTTTTCTTGGAGCTCAATCCAGATATCTCTATCCCTTTTAAAATTTTGAGAAAGAGAGTTAACCTTATCATTCAAGTCCATCACTTCATGATTCCGAGAACTTTGCTCAATGATCAGCTCATCTTGAAGATTCTTAATCTTGTCATCTTCGGTGTCAAAGGAATCTTTAACATCATTCTGAAAATGATCATACTCAACCATGTATTATTAAAATTTCTTATACAACAAAGTGATTTTTCTGCATGATTTCTTGCATACATCATAATTGATAAGGAAATTTCTATGGTCAGCTTTAATTTTCACACACTTATCCATCACCATGGATAAGGATTCCGATTTCTGATTTAGACTATGTTGTAGCATCTGGCATCTGGAGTCTATAGTGGGGAAAATCAGAATGGTGTTCACCAACTTTTTCAAAGACTTGACAACAAAGTCATGACTGTGTGCTGATGACTCCGAATCCGATAACATGCTTGGGGATTTTTTTCTTCAATTTGCACCATCTTCATTTTAGAAGAACCACCAACTTATTTCTACCTTATGATATCTTTTTTTGGTGTATCTATGAGCACTTTCATTCCTTTATCAGTTTTCGGAATAGGTTGATCATCTAGATATTCATCATCACTCTCTGATAGTTGAACAATCTTTTCTTCATCTATTTTCTCATTTTCTGCTCCCTCCTCAAGAAAATTCTTCTCATAGGTCTCTTCCTCATTAGATAACTCATTTTCTTCTTCCTGAACATCATCTGACTTAGCATATTTCTCAACTCCCTTTCCCAGAGTGACTAGCATTGAAGATTCATACTTTTCATGATAATCATCCACTTGTTTGATCAGTCATCCAGATCAGCACTTCCTTCTTCGTCTTCTTCTTCCTCTACTACTTCTGCTTCTACTTCTTCAGGAGCTGTTTTCTTTACTTCTTCAACAACCACTTTTCCCTTATACTTTTACGGAGTGGAGTACTTCTTCCCTAGAGTCTTTGGTAATGGTTGTAAATCAATGGTTTTTGGAATGGTAATCTTTTTTGAATCCATTTCAGTATCTCTCAACAGAGATTGAACAACTCCAGCTTCAGACATCTTCTTTTTCATTTTCTTCTCTTTTTCTTTCTTTTCTAACTCATCAACATCTCTCTCTTTTAAGGCCTTAGCCTCCGTAGGGTCCAATCCGAACTGTGGATCCCCTTCTTTTCTTTCCTCCATGTCTTCCCTCTACATAGTAGCCATTTCATCTGGGTAGGATTTTTGTTTCTTTGGCTTGGGTGGTGGAGATTGAGTTTCTTTAGATTTCTGGGTCTTGTCTTCATCCACCTCTTCTTTCGACATTCTCTTTTTCCCTTCCTTTTTAGATGGTTCCAGAGTTTTTTGGTCTTCCTAAGCTGCCTCTGCCTCCTCCTCTGGTAAAGGGTATAATTCTCCAAATTCATCAGAAAAACCCATCTTCATCCTCTTTAATGTATCATCACTAACCAGAATTACCTTGCAATTTCTTTTCTTGGAAGTGAAAGAAACTATAAATGAATCACGACATCTGATGATAAGCCTAGAAAGAAAGGTTGGATACATTATGATCCGAGCTTTTAGATTCCCTTCTTTAATATTCATAACTGTAATCAAAACATGACACATTAAATTTATCATCCTTACATTTTCCAAGAAATCTATGATATAAATGTCACTCTTCTTGAGATTATCATTGTCACCCATTCTTGGTACGAGAAAACCTTGTACCCACAGCCGTAGAATCCAATTATTCGAAGAGAGATGACCAATCTTAGCTGTATGGGAATCTTTAAGTCCAAGGCATTTTAATGACTTCACTTTGTTGAAACTACCTTTCTCATCTGGAAGATTATGTGAACAAAACTTAGCTTCACCTTAATAAGATAAACCCACCAAGCTAGCATCCATGGTGTAAGATAATTTCTAAGACTTCCCATAAGACTTGAATGAAAATAACTCTCTTTCATCTTCCTCAAGGAAGAAAACAGACTCATAGAACTCAACAAGTAAATCTGTATATTCCGGATCCTGTTTCCTTGGCTTCGATAAGAAAACCTCCTCCCAACCATTCAATTTGATATTATTAGATATAAGAGAATAATACTTGTAGAAACCTGGATTCACTAACCTCTCCCTGTAAACTAAACACTTTGAGATTGGCTTCATAGTTGACATATCATGAGAGGTTTCTTTAGTAGACATTCGGAATGAAGAGATCTGGAAGATTCAGAATGGGATTTAACAACTGATGTAGAGTTTCGACATGTGAGAGCTTGAAAAACCTATGTGGGATGACCCTCAGAGGTCCCCTTTATATAGGTGAAAGAGTTGACCTTTGAACTTCCAAAAAGCATCTAATGGTTGAAAAACCCTTTTGATCTGATCTGATGGTTGAAAACATATCCCCAAGGAAATCTTGAATCCTATCTTTTGAGGGTTTATAAAAAACAATCGGATTTAAGAAAACTAGATTTTGAAATTTTTTAAAATTCATAGGAAAATACCAGCAAGAAAAATATGATTACAAATAATTATGTAAGGAAATCATACTTTTCAGATTTTCTAGAAATATTGTTTATAATAGGTGATTTTCTTCTTGATGAAAATTTGACTATGAAAAACTAACTATAAAAGACTTAAAGATGAAAATACTTTGTGTACCAAAACATCAGTATAAAAAGTCTGATTATGAAAAATTCTAGTACAAAAAGTATAAGTATGAAAAATTTCAGTACGAAAAGTATGAGTATGAAGAATTTCATTAAGAAAATTATGAGTACGAAAAATTTCAGTACGAAAAGTATGAGTGAAAAATTTTAGTACGAAAAGTTTTTATTACAATAGTTCCAGTATGAAAATTTCATTGCGAAAGCTTCAGTACGAAAAATTCATTACAAAAAATTTCAGTTCCGAAAATTTCATTACAAATTTTCTAGGGTGAAAACATCATTATGAAAATTTCCAGTACGAAAACTTCATTTTGAAAATTTTTAGTATGAAAACGTCTGTAGGAAAATTTCCAGTACAAAAAGTTTGAGTATGAAAAAAAAATTCATTACTACAAGTTTGAGTACGAAAATTCCTATTACGAAAGTTTCACTTCCGAAAATTTCCATTATGAAAATTTTAGTTACAAAAGTTTGAAAACAGACTATGAAAATTTTGAAAATGCTAACAAGAACATGTACTCCCCCTATGAAAAAGAGTTTATTACTGTCAGGATAGTTGTTCAACAAGATGTTAATGAAGAAAGATTAACTCACGGTTATCATTCCTAACTTCTGTTTAGTATATTCAAATCAATCAAAGGGTAATGATTTTATGAAACTGTCAGCAAGTTGATCTTGCATTCTGACAAACTGAAGAATGATATCTATTTTATGTGTGTGATTCCTTTAAAAGTGATGCCTAATATCTATGTATTTTTCACGAGAGTGAAGTGCGGGGTTTTTTCTAAGGGCAATAGAACTTGTGTTATCACACAAATTTTGATTCTTAGTAAAACTCAAGCAATAGTCTATGAGTGTGTGTTGCATCCACAACACTTGAGCACAACAACTTTCAGCAGCTACATATTCAGCTTTAGCAGTGGAGAGTGCTACAAAATGTTTGTTCTTACAGGACCAAGAAACTAATGATTTTCTTAATAAATGACATGTTCTAGATGTACTTTTTCTATCAATTCTACATCCACTAAAGTCAGCATCCGAATAGATTTTTAAGATAAAATCATTTCGAGAAGTATAAAAAAACCTAGATCCATGGTTCCCATTAATTAGTGAAAAATTATTTTCACTGCCTTTAAATGAGATTCCTTAGGATTGGATTGATATATGGTATATAAGCATACTGAAAACATTAAGTCTGGTCGACTAGATGTCAAGTAAAGTAGGCTTCCTATCATACCTCTAAAAGATGTTTGATCTACTAGTTTTCCAGCTGCATCAAGATCAACTGTGTTTGAGGTACCAATAAGAGTACTTATACTCTTAGTGTTGTCATACCCATATTTTTTAAGAAGATATTTAATATACTTATGTTGATATATATAGGTTCCTTCTGGTTTTTTAGAAATTTGAAAACCAAGGAAAATTGTTAACAAACCCATCATACTCATTTCAAACTTAAATTTCATTATATTTCCAATGGAATCCATTAAAGATTGTTGAGTTGAACCAAATATAATGACATCAACATAAATTTGAACAATCGAAACATTTTTCTTATCTTTTTTTATAAAAAGGGTTGGATATACATTTACCTTAACATAGTTATTTTGAAGAAAAAATATTTTAAGTCCATCATATCAAGCTCATGGGGCTTGTTTAAGGCCATACAAAGCTTTTGTAAGTCAAAAAACATGATCAGGATGTTTTGTATCTTCAAATCCAGGAGGTTGTTCAACAAAAAATTCATCTTGAACATAACCCTTAAGAAAAGAACATTTCACATCCATTTGAATATGTTTGAAATTGAAGAATGCTGTAAAGGAATGTAAGATACAAATAGATTCAAGTCAAGCTACTAAAGCATAGGTTTCTTCATAATCTATTCCCTCTTGTTGATTATAGCCTTTAGCAACTAGTCTATCTTTGTTTATAACTCCATTTTCATCAAACTTATTTTTGAAGACCCATTTTACTCCAATAATAGATGTTTCCTTAGGTATTTCAACCAGGGTCCAAACTTTATTCCTTTTGATTTCATTTAGTTCATCTAGCATGGCTTTAATCCAATCATCATCACCTAAAGCTTCATCAGTGCTTTTTGGTTCTAATTGGGAAAGAAATGATAGATTCTCTACATCATTTCTTAAGGAACTTCTAGTCCTTACAAATAGATTCACATCACGAATGATACTATCACGGGGATGATTCTTAAGAAACATCTGACATGGATTTTGTAAAACTTGTTCATCAATATAGGGTAGAAATTCTTTTGGGGTAAATGTTTCAGAAGCATATTCTTGAAAAATTTCCTTATCAGAAGGATCTTCTAACAATGGATGATAATAAGTTTTTGAAAACCCATCTGAGGATGTAGGTTGGTTTGGTTAAAAAAAGGATCAGTTTCATCAAATTTTACATGTACTACTTCCTCAACAATACAAGTGTTTTTATTGAAATCACTATAACTCTTAGATGTTGTAGAGTAACCTAAGAAAATTCCTTCGTCAGATTTTTGTGAAAATTTGTTTAGATTATCTTTAGTATTCAGGATGAAATCCTTGCAACCAAAAACCTTGAAGTTGGAAAGTCTTGGTTTTCTACTATTCCCTAACTCTTAAAGAGTTTTATTAAGAAAAGGTCTAATCAAAACTCGATTTATAGTATAACATGAAGTACATACAGCTTCAACACAAAAATGTCAACCTACAGAGTATTCACTCAACATGGTTCTAGATATCTCTTGAAGAATTCTATTTCTTCATTCCACTACACCATTTGTTTTGAGGTGTTCTGGGTGCTGAAAAGTTGTGAGTAATACCTTTTCTATTACAAAAAGTTTCAAAATCAGAATTTTGGAAATATCCTCCATGACAACTATGAATAGATTTCAGTGGAAGGTTTTTCTCCTTTTTAACTTGGGCTCTAAAACTTTTTAAATAAGAAAAATCTTTAGACATCTTTGCTAGAAAATAGACCAATGTAAATCTAGTGTAATCATAAACTAGAACAAATACATAGTATTTTCCCTCAATCCTTCTAGTTTGTGTTGGACCAAAATGATCCATGTGCACCAAAAAAAATTCATCAATTGTTGAGACTTCACTGACTAATTTAAAACAATATTTATGTTTCTAGCCATATTGACAAGGATAAAAAACTTTAGAAGAATCAAATCTGAGCTCTAGTAGATCCTTAAATAGTTTCTTCTTAGAGAGTTTACATAAGATCCTAATGTTACAATGACCTAGTCTTCTATGCCATAACCATTAATTATATTCTATTTAACTTAGTCAAGGTATGTGTTGGCTCATAAGGTCTTCTAAGTTCAATGTGTAAACATTCTCTTGCCTATGGGCAGAGAGAATAAACTCTTCCTTGGAATTATGTACTAATCACTTATCATTCCTAAAATTCACAAGGTATCCTTCATCACATAATTGACTTATGCTAACGAGGTTGTGCTTAAGACCCTTAACAAAAAAACATTTGAAATCAATGTTTTACCAAGAAGAACGATATTACCAATACCCACAACTTTCTATGAGCATTATCTTCAAAAGGTACTTTTCCTCCTTTTGTCCTAATAATATTTTCAAAAAAGTTTTTGTTACCAATCATGTTTTGGGAACATCCACTATCCATGTACCAAGTATTATTGTTGGTACTTTCTTTATCTTCCTGAAAATAATAAAAGAATTAGACTTTTGGAATCCAGACTTGTTTGGATCCAGAATTTTTAGACAAAACTTTTTTGGGTATCCACATTTGTTTAGAAAAATATTTTTTATGAAACCCAAGAGATTGAACTCTATTCAAAGACAATTTTTTCTTCCAATGCCGACCACTTTGATACTTAGTGCAAAAAGGGGCACTAGAAGGAACAAAATAGTTGTTTTTGAAAACTGGTTTTTGGTGACTATAACCTACTCCGGTAGTGTTTCCGTGAGGTTTAATATAAGAATACATCTTGTAAAAATTTTCCTTCCCAGAGGTAAATTTTGTAAGAATCTTCTTAGGAGAAAAAATTTCAGATTTTAGTCTAACGACTAAATTCCTATCCTCAAGAATCATTTCCTTAGAGTTAGATTTTTACTCAAAAGATTTCATCTTTAAAATAGCATTATTAAGATATTTAAAAAGTTCTTCCTTATCAGAATTTTCATTCTCAATGTCTTTAGAAAGTTTTTCTAAAAGATCATATTTATCTTTAAGATCTGAAGAAAGATCTGAAATATCTTTTGTAATAACTTCTTCCCTAGTATTTTCCTTGTCTAATTTCATAGAAATTTTAAATTTTTTTTATTCAAGTTACTTGGGAAATATAGATACTTGTTCTTATGAAGGTTCTTCATTTTCTGAGGATGAAGTATCTTCATTAGAAGTACAATTTTCGGAATAGTAATTCTTATTAAGAGATAAGTTTGTTAAAGCCTCGGCAGAGCGTACCTTGTCCATAAGACATGTATGTAGAAAAGAAGTATTAAAAATGAATCCCATATTCTTCTGAGCTGATGAATCATATTCTAAGGAATCACTTTTTGAAGATTCTCCACAACTAGAACTCCAAGTAGTATTAGCTTTCAGACTTTTCTTAGCTTTATATTTATTGAACTTCTTCCTATTCCTTTCATAATTCCTCCATTTCCATTCTTTGTTTTTATATATAGGGAAATCAGGTCGTATGTGTCCACTTCTCTTGCATTCATAGCATGTGACCTCTGGATATTTCTTATCTTTCCTTTCCTTATTCTTATACCTGGATTGGAAATTTCTTTGACCAACTATCTTGTTCATTGTTCAAGCAAGATTAGCTAACTCGTTTTCTGAGACTTCACCGTCACTAGATTAAGATAGAATAGTATCCTTCCTAGACTTGGATCTAGTTACTCTCTCAAGAGTATTATCTTTCATGTGATTTGATGTTGTAGTAAAAGAAATAGTACCATTTCCATTCTTCTTTTTGATGTTGTCAGCATCTCTCTTCATCCTAGTTTCATGTTGGAGAAGATTTCCAAACAGTTCATCTAAGGAAATTTGAGTTACCTATCTTTGTCATCAATAGCTGTTCTCTTTGATTCCCACTCATTAGGCATAATATCTATAATCGTATCAACAACAACTTCATCATCCAGACCTTTCTCTCACATATATTATAAGTTTTTCATGATAGTCATAAAACTTTGTTGTACTTTACTTATAGGTTCTCCATAAGGGAAATTAAAACCATGATTCTCAGCTCTTAGCGTACCTCTTCTAGTCTAAATCACTTTAGATGTACCAAAATGCGTAACATCAATTTTCTTCCATATACAGTTAGTTATTTCAAATGAAGAAATTTGGCTATATATATTCCTAGTCATTGAACATAGTAGAGTATTACGTACCTTATAGTTTAATTGATAATCATGCTTCTCTTGGTTTGTCAAAGCACTAACTTCCTTATCAGGAATTTGATAACCTCTAGTAAGCATAAAAAAGATATCTACCCCAGTATTGATAACAAAAGTCTTCATTCGATATCTCCAATACTCATAATCATTGCCATCATAAATTGGTGGTCTTGTAGTATTTAGGTTGTTGATGGAACCAACATTTAAACATGCTATTTTTAAAATCTTTCTACACAAAATCATGTTAATAAAAAAAGTTCAGATTCAAGGAAAATATTCCTAAGCAAGGAAAATATAGAACAATGAAAAATTGAGCAAGGAAAAACTTATATACGAGTATAAGTATTTCAGAGACCTTCTCTGATACCAAATGTAGTATTGGTATAGAGTATGAGGTTTCCAACCTCTAATACCAATTGTAGGATCAAAATAATGATGTAGATGCTCAATATACAGGAGGGGAGGGGGTGAATTGTACACTTTAAAAATTTCCGTAAAACAAGGAAAGATCTATGTTTATCAAAGTTAAACTAAAAAAATTCACAACACATCTATCACCAATGAAATATTGGGACAAAGTATGAAGTTGCAAACTTCTAGTTCTATGCACTTGCTTAAATCTGGAAATTGATTCCGAAAACAGGTTCCAGAAATATGGATCCATAAATTGAAACTTAACCAATGTTTACAATATGAGATTATACCTTAAAGCTTATAGGATCTAAATTAATCAGAGTACAAGTGTAAGGAAATATAAGGAGATTATACTTTCCTTACTATTCAAAAAGCAGTGGAAACACAAGTTGTAAAACTACAAGTAGCAAGATATAAATCTTTTAAAACAAAGGGAAGGGTATCCAACAACCTTGGATAAATATCCCTTGATTTAAACATTCAAGCAAGTCTGTCTTACCCACACTAGGGTAAGACCTCAATATGAAGATCAGAGTCTCTATCTTACTATCCCTGCAAACCCTCAACTTCAAGGTAGTTGGAACCTCTGTCTTCCTTAGCAAGGAAGCCCTCGAACTTCAAGGAAGTTAGCACCTCTGTCTTCCTATCCATGGAAGCCCTCGAATGTAATCACCAACATCAGGATTCACACAATGCAATCTGAATGAGAAGTTCAGTGTGAACATGGCATGAAAAGCTTATCTCTATATAAATCACCTTAACAGTGCATGGTCTCTAGAGTGATCAACTTTAGTGTTGTTGTTGTTGTGAGCTCTTTCAAATGAGCAACTATTTATAGTATAACGACCCACACTTTACATACATTGTTAATACTTCAAAATTGAATCACACTTATTACAACATATGACAAAACCACAAAGGACCGTATAGGTATAGTGTCTTTAGAAACTGGGAAACATGAACAACTGGTTTATAAATCTTCTACAGTGTCTCCCATTTATTTCATCATATCTAGGGTCCCTTTTAGCATATTCTACTTAATATCCATCTTCCTGGCCTGGGGAAAAGAAAACATAAAAGGGTGAGCTCAAATGCTCAGCAAGGGCAAATAAAGGAAATAAAAATCATATCATATCTTTTTGAAAATTAAAACCTGCAAAAGAGATCATAATATCTTAACATGGAATAAATCATAGAAGTGAAAATGAGATCCCCATAATCATAACATAAAACTTGAATCTTTGTGGCATGCACACATAATCATGGAAAATCATTTCTTGTTAGTCATGACTCATTGCCAAGACTATCTTAGTGGAAAAAGTCCCTTTCTGAACCGAGTTCACTCCTCGTTTCAGTCCTGTATCACTGAACCGAAATAACCTTCCGTTCCAGCCATGTCTATCTCATGAGATATAAAATCATTACCCAATGCATTGGAGGGAGATATAGGTCCCACCCAAATTATAATGAATCCTTTCTTATGTGTGCCACATAATCATAAAACATACATCATCGCATAACACATATAACAAAAATGGGATTCTTGAAACATCATGACATCATAAATCAATTCATATATGATAAAGGAATTCATAAACATAATTCCATCACAACATAGTCAAACCAATGTAAAAATATGGATAGAAACATAACCCTTTATTATCTTAGATGGAAAATAATTTTGATAAAACACTTGAATTGAATTCTTGAGGAAAATATCCTTTCTTCTTCAAAAACATTTTTCCTTTCATAACATGTCATACAACTTTAAAATAAAAGAAGTTGATTAAAAATAAACTTGAAAAATTGTAAAGGAAGCTTCTTTGAAGTAATGTTTTAAAAATCCATTCATGCCGTATAAGTTAAAAAAACATTCTTCGTACTTTTGTCGGAAAAGTCAAAAAGTACCTCGTACGGAAAAACGACAAAAGATTCCTTTCATATTCTTTACTAAAAACTCATCTAAGGGTAAAATTGGATTTAAACTATTTCAAGTGGATGGAAACAACATTACATATTGAGGGAACATGGATGTGGATGATAAAATACACCCCAGTAAATACTTACGAATAAACAATCTCGGATAAAAATGAGATTGTGATATTTCCCTTACCTTAGGTCCGATTTGCTTTGTTCGTGTCCGAAGCTCCTGTATAATGGTTTAAATAATGTTATTGACTTATTCCAGAATCATACATATTGATATGATATCATATATGGTCATATTATTAGCTTCTTGTTAGTAATATTTCATTGTTACTTGTTACTCGGGTCTTTATAACTTTTTGTTCTTATGCGTGTTTTGTCGAATAAATTCTTATTCTTATCATTAGGTTATAGATAATTCATTTCCAGAATGGTATTAGTGTAGTATATACCATATTCATTCATTCAATTCATTTATATAATCATTATGAAATGAAGGTCATGTAGAACGAGTCACATCACATCGTGGAGACGGTATTCCGTACGTACGCACGAGTGATGATATCGTTCCTATGATCGTGGAATTGTATTGGAGTATATATATATATATTATTTCAGTATCAATATTACTTAATAATAATCATATATAGTTACTGATTACACCATTATACCCATCCTTGTAAGGTGATGGTGGAAAATAGATTACACCACGGCGTGGAGACGGTATTCCGTACGTACGCACGCGCGGTGATTTCATTTTTCCGTAGGATGGATAGAAGGTGAATTAGGGTTGTTTCATATTTATAATAACATATCAGTATGTAAGTAATACTGATGTTATTACTTTATCATGAAACAACTAAAGAAGAAGAAGTTGAAGAAGAAAGAAATTGAAAAGATCGGTAATGGATATTACCTCTTCTTTGGAACGCCTTTTTGAATCCTCCACTTAAGGAACTAAGATTGGTCTTTGGAGAAGACCAGGACCTCTAGTATTATTCTAGGGAAGTGGAGAAGGGAAAATGGCAGGGGTTGGCCGAGCTTGAGTGCTCAAATTGGTGTGAGGAGGAGGGGGAGGAGGTGCCCTTTTATAAGGGAGGAGAGGGGCACCTTAGGAATATCTCAAAATATTATTTTATATTAAAGTCAAAATCGGTTTATAATGGTTCCAAAGGGTCTTATTTCGAAGATAAAGTGGGGAAGGGTCGAAATCCTATCAACCAATAGGATTTAGACAAGTTTAGGGTATTATTTTAACCTTATCAATTAGATTTAACTCTAAGTTAAATAATTTAACTTTTACCATGTCTTTTTGTTTTCTTTCACTATATGGTTAATACACTTACTATAACATGCCAAACGAACCCCAAATTGTTTATTATTAAAATATATATCCTTATCTAAGTCATTTGGCCGAACCTTAGATTTTTAGGAATAAAATAACAATTAATAATATAATATTTGATTTAAAAACTATTTTGTGTCAATTTTGACACTATTTGATATATGATTTTTGTGAAAGTCATAACAGAATTATATGTTCGAACCAAGTTGATTAAATCAATACTAATATATCATAGTAACCTAGAAAATTAGTGGAATTCATAAAAAGTCTCAAATTACATTTATTTTGGTATTTATATTATCAATTTTGTCAATATTTCATTAATAAGATAATTACTGCATCATCTTTGTGTCATAAATAAATTAAATTATATGATGTCTAAAAATTACAAATAAATTATCATCATGTAGGAAATCTTTTTATCTTTCTAATGAATATTTACAATTGAATTTATCTTATGTATAACCCCATATTAAAAATGATTTACTTATTAATCTTTGATTTTAACTATTTTAACCCTTCTTTAAATAAATTAATAATAAATGTCCTAATCTAATCCAAGTGGGCCTAAATGGTCATATTTTATTCCTAAGTTTGTTTTTGGTCGAATTACACTTGTCCAATAGAATTAGGACATGTGTTAGGGTAATATTAATATCATATTTACCCTTAGTTACCCTATTTACTATTAACCGCGGTAAAAATAGTAAAAAGTTACTATTCACCAAAAAATTATTTTCATCTCATTGAACCACATTTTAGTCCTTGATATTAACCGTGTCTCTCGGATTTTCGAAATTCCATTCACAGAAGCGGTAAAATTAAGTTTTATGCAAAATTCTATTTTTTAACCTACCACTTAGTGGTTTCACTATTCATCAAAAATTGAAAGTTTTCAGAAAAATACCAAAATTTCACCCTTGGCTAATTTCAATATTCTGAGTCCAAAAATGAAGTCCATTTTGAAAAATAAAATTTATAAAATTTCAAAAAGTGGTTATTACTATTCATAACGGCTAGTTTTAATAGCATATTGTTGTTTAGTGAAACTCGGTATTGCGTACGACGCAAGCTATCGAGGAAGGTCGCGATTGCGTGTAAAGCAAGCCAAGCAAGTGTTGTGTAGAAAAAGATTCCTTTGATGATTTATATAACATAAAAGTCTCGGGTGTTACATTCTACCCCCCTTAAAAAGAATTTCGCCCTCGAAATTCGTCACTTTGCAACAAACAAATGAGGATACTTCTCCCTCATCATATCCTCAAGCTCCCATGTAGCTTCTTCAAGTTGGTGGTTTCTCCATAAAACTTTCACCAAGCGAGTGGTCTTGTTTCGTAGGACTTTTTCGCTACGATCCAGAATCTCTATCGGCTGTTCTTCATAAGAAAGATCTTGCTCCAGCGGTACAACTTCTGAGCTGAGTACATGTGAAGGATCTGGTATGTACTTTCTCAGGAGAGATACATGGAACACATCGTGAACTTGAGAGAGATTCGGTGGAAGCGCCAATCGGTAAGCTACCTTCCCAACACGATCCAGTATTTCAAAAGGACCGATATATCTAGGGCTCAACTTCCCCTTCTTTCCAAATCTCATAACCCTCTTCCAGGGAGATATTCGTAAGAACACTTTATCACCCACTTCAAACTCTAGGTCTTTTCTTTGGTTGTCGGCATAACTTTTCTGTCGACTCTGAGCTGCTCTTATGTGTTGTTGAATAGATCTGACCTTTTCTGCCATTTCATCCACGAGATCAGGTCCTAATAGCTTTCTTTCCCCAACTTCATCCCAGCAAGTTGGAGCCCTGCATTTCTTTCCATAGAGAGCTTCATAAGGAGCCATCTGAATACTGGAGTGAAAGCTATTATTATAAGAAAATTCTACCAAAGGTAGGTGTTGATCCCAACCTCCTTTGAAATCCATAGAGCAAGCTCTCAACATATCTTCTAGGGTTTGAATTGTTCTCTCAGACTGACCGTCTGTCTGGGGATGATAAGCAGTGCTGAAACTCAACTCTGTATCCAGAGTATGCTGAAGACTTCGCCAAAACTTCGAGGTAAATCTCGGATCTCGATCAGATATAATAGAAAGTGGTACTCCATGCAATCTTACCACTTCCTTTACATATATCCTGGCAAGCTGATCTAGAGAGAAATCCTCTCTAATAGCAATGAAGTGTGCAGACTTTGTAAGACGATCAACTATCACCCAGATAGCATTATTGACTTTGGATGTTTTAGGAAGTCCTGTGACAAAGTCCATAGTGATGTTTTCCCATTTCCATTCGGGTATGGGTAATGGTTGTAACATCCCCTTAGACTTCTGTCTCTCAGCTTTAACTTGTTGACAAACCAAGCATCGAGAGACATATTCAGCAACATCTCTTTTCATGCCATCCCACCAGAAGTACTCTTTCAGGTCCCTATATATCTTCGTGCTTCCAGGATGAATAGAGAATGAAGAACTATGAGCCTCATCCAGCAGCTCTTTCTTTAATTCGGGTATGGGAGGAACACAAACCCGATTCCTGAACTTTATTATCCCATCACAATCAAGGTTGAATTCAGGAACATTTCTCACCTTCTTTTGTAACTCGACATCTTCTTTCTGTGCCTCTTTAGTCTTCACATGTATAGATGGTTGAACATTCATTTGAGAAAGATAATATTTTTCCCCTTCCATTATAATTCCAATATCCATCCTTTGCAAATCCATAAATATTGGATCTTTTGTGATCCTCATCATGGATAAACTAGCATGGTCTTGTCGACTTAATGCATCTGCCACCTTGTTTGCTTTCCCAGGGTGGTAATGGATTGAGCAGTCATAATCCTTAATCAGCTCCAACCATCTTCTTTGACGCATATTCAACACCTTTTGTGTGAAAATATACTTTAAACTTTTATGATCAGTATAAATATCACACCTTTCACCATAAAGGTAATGCCTCCAAATCTTTAATGCAAAGATTACCGCAGCCAACTCTAAATCATGTGTTGGGTAATTTTGTTCATGGATTTTCAACTGTCGTGAGGCATAAGCTATCACCATATCATTTTGCATAAGAACACACCCCAATCCCTTCTTGGATGCATCACTGTAGATCACAAACCTTTCTCCACTACAAGGCAGTGTGAGCACAGGTGCACTGGATAACCTTCTTTTCAACTCCTTGAAATTCTCTTCACATTCCTCTGTCCAGAAAAACTTAACTCCTTTCCGAGTCAACTTGGTGATTGGATTAGATAATCGTGAAAAATCTTTTACAAAACGTCGATAATATCCAGCCAAACCAAGAAAACTTCGGATCTCAGTTACTGTTGTTGGTCTTGACCATCTTTCGATAACCTCTATTTTTGCTGGATCCACAGATATCCCCTCTTTTGAGATTATATGACCCAAAAATGCAACTTTTTGAAGCCAAAATTCACACTTGGTAAATTTGGCATAAAGCTTCTCTTTTCTCAGGGTCTTCAATATAATTCTCAAGTGATCTTCATGCTCTTCCTTGCTCTTTGAATAGACAAGAATATCGTCTATAAAGACTACCACAAATTGATCAAGATAATCTCTAAAGACTCTATTCATTAGATCCATGAAGATAGCAGGGGCATTAGTAAGACCAAATGGCATCACTATAAATTCATAGTGTCCATACCTTGTACGGAAAGCCGTCTTTGGTATATCCTCCCTTTTGACCCTTAATTGATGATACCCTGAACGAAGATCAATCTTGGAAAAGTATTGAGCTCCGCGTAGTTGGTCAAATAAGTCATCAATGCATGGGAGAGGATATTTGTTCTTGATAGTGATCTTGTTAAGTTCTCGATAATCAATGCAGAGTCTCATTGATCCATCTTTCTTCTTAACAAATAGAACAGGTGCTCCCCAAGGTGACGCACTAGGGCGTATGAATCCCTTATCAAGATTCTCTTGGAGTTGCTTCTTCAATTCCTGCAACTCAATTGGGGCCATTCTATAAGGTGTCTTTGAAATAGGCAAAGCACCCGGTACGAGTTCTATTGAAAACTCAACTTCACGATTTGGTGGAAGACCCGGTAATTCCTCCGGAAAGACATCATCAAACTCCCGTACAATGGGCATATTCTTAATCGTGAGTTTCTCACCAACTATTTGAGATAAATAACCTTCATTTAGTGGAGTCAATACCCATAAGATGGAAGAAATTTACACTGGAAGGTTATGTTCATCCTTGCATTGATAGACGATCGTAGGTTGATCTGGAATATGAAATGTGACTTCCCTTCTTTGGCAATTGATATGAGCTCCATGTAGAGAAAGCCAATCCATGCCAAGAATCACATAAAATTCCACTAAAGGAAGGATCACAAGATTTGCAGGAAGCACTTTCCCACAAACTTCGATCGGAGAAGAATTATAAACTTCTGATGCGATTGATGTTCCATTAGGTGTTGTCACAGCTAACTCAACATCTAATTGTTGAGGTAATACGGTGATACCCTTAGAAAATTTTTCAGAAATAAAAGAGTGGGTGGATCCAGAATCAAATAAAACATTTGCTACTTTAGAGTGGATGGTAAGTGTACCTTTCACCACATCGTTATCGTACTCCACATCGCTGATAGAAATTGCATGTGACTTTCCTTTTTCTTTAGCCTTAAGAGTTTGTTGACGTCGACCATCATCATCAACCCTTGGATTTGGGCATTGATTGGCATAATGCCCCATCTCCTTGCACTTGAAACATTGAAGTGTAGAAGGTTCATTCTGTGTATCCCTTCCTTTGTTTGCATCATTAGACATCTTCTTCCCATTATCACGGCATTCAAATGCCCGATGACCTTCCTTTCCACATTTAGAACATTTACTTGTCCCTTTAAGACAACTCCCTCCATGTTTCTTTCCACACTTTGAGCATAAGGGAAAGTTCATCTTCTTTTCCGTGTGCTCTTTAGATTTTTCTTTGAATTCCATCTTCCTCTTCTTATCAAACCCATGTGACTGATGGGTTACTCCAATCTCCATCTCGACTTTGAGAGCACATCGAACGATTTCCTCGTAGCTATTGAAGTCCCTTATGGCTAACACCCTTCGAAGACTTGGTTTTAAGCCACTAAAGAATCGATCGATCTTACTCTCAGGTTGGATAATAATACCTGAAGCGTACCTTGCAAGTCTGGTAAAATTTGCTTCATAGGTACCAACAGATTCATCATCCCTTTGCTTCAGTTCAAGGAACTCTTTCTCCATCTTTGTTCGGAGAATACGAGGGATGTACTTATTGAAAAATAAGTTCTTGAACTCGTCCCATTCCATAGACTCAATTTCATCCCTTTGCCTTGTATTCTTAACAAGATTCCACCATTGATCAGCATCTCCTTCCAAACGATACACTGCTAGGATGACTTTATCATGCTCAGAACATTGAAGAACTGAAAATATCTTTTCAGTAGTACTAATCCATTGTTCAGCAACTAATGGATCAGTAGACCCGCTGAAAGATGGTGGACGTTGCCTCATGAAGGATTCAACAGAATGTTGCTCCCTCCTTTGTTCGTTTGGAAATCCTGCATGATTCATAGCTTGAGAAAGTTGTGTGAGCATGGCTACAAGATTTTGCATTCCAGCTCCCATATCGTTTGGTTGCTCAGGGGGACAATCATTGCATTGCCCATCGCATTCCGCATTAACACGGTTCCTTCGGGTTCTAGCCATTGACTAAAACCAAGAAGAATAGTGTGAGCAACACTAATTATAATAGGAAACCACATAATTCAAGAATTAAATTTTCATGCTTATGGTCTTATCCTAGGTTATTCAAGGCCATTTCTAAAACACTAAGATTGTGTACTATGCTTAGACTTATCCTTAGGGTTCTTACTAAGGCTTTCACATCCTAGTTTCCAAAGGTTGACTATACCTTTCCTCTGATACCAACTATAACGACCCACACTTTACATACATTGTTAATACTTCAAAATTGAATCACACTTATTACAACATATGACAAAACCACAAAGGACCGTATAGGTATAGTGTCTTTAGAAACTGGGAAACATAAACAACTGGTTCATAAATCTTCTACAGTGTCTCCCATTTATTTCATAATATCTAGGGTCCCTTTTAGCATATTCTACTTAATATCCATCTTCCTGGCCTGGGGAAAAGAAAACATAAAATGGTGATCTCAAATGCTCAGCAAGGGCAAATAAAGGAAATAAAAATCATATCATATCTTTTTGAAAATTAAAACCTGCAAAAGAGATCATAATATCTTAACATGGAATAAATCATAGAAGTGAAAATGAGATCCCCATAATCTTAAAATAAAACTTGAATCTTTGTGGCATGCACACATAATCATGGAAAATCATTTCTTGTTAGTCATGACTCATTGCCAAGACTATCTTAGTGGACAAAGTCCCTTTCTGAACCGAGTTCACTCCTCGTTTCAGTCCTGTATCACTGAACTGAAATAACCTTCCGTTCCAGCCATGTCTATCTCATGAGATATAAAATCATTACCCAATGCATTGGAGGGAGATATAGGTCCCACCCATCTTATAATGAATCCTTTCTTATGTGTTCCACATAATCATAAAACATACATCATCGCATAACACATATAACAAAAATGGGATTCTTGAAACATCATGACATCATAAATCAATTCATATATGATAAAGGAATTCATAAACATAATTCCATCACAACATAGTCAAACCAATGTAAAAATATGGATAGAAACATAACCCTTTATTATCTTAGATGGAAAATAATTTTGATAAAACACTTGAATTGAATTCTTGAGGAAAATATCCTTTCTTCTTCAAAAACATTTTTCCTTTCATAACATGTCATACAACTTTAAAATAAAAGAAGATGATTAAAAATAAACTTGAAAACTTGTAAAGGAAGATTCTTTGAAGTAATGTTTTAAAAATCCATTCATGCCGTATAATTTAAAAAACATTCTTCGTACTTTTTTCGGAAAAGTCAAAAAGTACCTCGTACGGAAAAACGACAAAAGATTCCTTTCATATTCTTTACTAAAAACTCACCTAAGGGTAAAATTGGATTTAAACTATTTCAAGTGGATGGAAACAATATTACATATTGAGGGAACATGGATGTGGATGATAAAATACACCCCAGTAAATACTTACGAATAAACAATCTCGGATAAAAATGAGATTGTGATATTTCCCTTACCTTAGGTCCGATTTGCTTTGTTCGTGTCCGAAGCTCCTGTATAATGGTTTAAATAATGTTATTGACTTATTCCAGAATCATACATATTGATATGAGATCATATATGGTCATATTATTAGCTTCTTCTTAGTAATATTTCATTGTTACTTGTTACTCGGGTCTTTATAACTTTTTGTTCTTATGCGTGTTTTGTCGAATAAATTCTTATTCTTATCTTTAGGTTATAGATAATTCATTTCCAGAATGGTATTAGTG
Organism: Viscum album; assembly: GCA_963277665.1. Classification (NCBI taxonomy): domain Eukaryota; kingdom Viridiplantae; phylum Streptophyta; class Magnoliopsida; order Santalales; family Viscaceae; genus Viscum; species Viscum album. The sequence goes on along the minus strand of OY728129.1, from coordinate 604,015,081 downwards.
TAGTATATACCATATTAATTCATTCAATTCATTTATATAATCATTATGAAATGAAGATCATGTAGAACGAGTCGCATCACATCGTGGAGACGGTATTCCGTACGTACGCACGAGTGATGATATCGTTCCTATGATCGTGGAATTGTATTGGAGTATATATATATATTATTTCAGTATCAATATTACTTAATAATAATCATATATAGTTACTGATTACACCATTATACCCATCCTTGTAAGGTGATGGTGGAAAATAGATTACACCACGGCGTGGAGACGGTATTCCGTACGTACGCACGCGCGGTGATTTTATTTTTCCGTAGGATGGATAGAAGGTGAATTAGGGTTGTTTCATATTTATAATAACATATCAGTATGAAAGTAATACTGATGTTATTACTTTATCATGAAACAACTAAAGAAGAAGAAGTTGAAGAAGAAAGAAATTGAAAAGATCGGTAATGGATATTACCTCTTCTTTGGAACGCCTTTTTGAATCCTCCACTTAAGGAACTAAGATTGGTCTTTGGAGAAGACCAGGACCTCTAGGATTATTCTAGGGAAGTGGAGAATGGAAAATGGCAGGGGTTGGCCGAGCTTGAGTGCTCAAATTGGTGTGAGGAGGAGGGGGAGGAGGTGCCCTTTTATAAGGGAGGAGAGGGGCACCTTAGGAATATCTCAAAATATTATTTTATATTAAAGTCAAAATCGGTTTATAATGGTTCCAAAGGGTCTTATTTCGAAGATAAAGTGTGGAAGGGTCGAAATCCTATCAACCAATAGGATTTAGACAAGTTTAGGGTATTATTTTAACCTTATCAATTAGATTGAACTCTAAGTTAAATAATTTAACGTTTACCATGTCTTTTTGTTTTCTTTCACTATATGGTTAATACACTTACTATAACATGCCAAACGAACCCCAAATTGTTTATTTTTAAAATATATATCCTTATCTAAGTCATTTGGCCGAACCTTAGATTTTTAGGAATAAAATAACAATTAATAATATAATATTTGATTTAAAAACTATTTTGTTTCAATTTTGACACTATTTGATATATGATTTTTGTGAAAGTCATAACAGAATTATATGTTCGAACCAAGTTGATTAAATCAATACTAATATATCATAGTAACCTAGAAAATTAGTGGAATTCATAAAAAGTCTCAAATTACATTTATTTTGGTATTTATATTATCAATTTTGTCAATATTTCATTAATAAGATAATTACTGCATCATCTTTGTGTCATAAATAAATTAAATTATTTGATGTCTAAAAATTACAAATAAAATATCATCATGTAGGAAATCTTTTTAGCTTTATAATGAAAATTTACAATTGAATTTATCTTATGTATAACCCCATATTAAAAATGATTTACATATTAAACATTGATTTTAACTATTTTAACCCTTCTTTAAATAAATTAATAATAAATGTCCTAATCTAATCCAAGTGGGCCTAAATGGTCATATTTTATTCCTAAGTTTGTTTTTGGTCGAATTACACTTGTCCAATAGAATTAGGACATGTGTTAGGGTAATATTAATATCATATTTACCCTTAGTTACCCTATTTACTATTAACCGCGGTAAAAATAGTAAAAAGTTACTATTCACCAAAAAATTATTTTCATCTCATTGAACCACATTTTAGTCCTTGATATTAACCGTGTCTCTCGGATTTTCGAAATTCCATTCACAGAAGCGGTAAAATTATGTTTTATGCAAAATTCTATTTTTTAACCTACCACTTAGTGGTTTCACTATTCATCAAAAATTGAAAGTTTTCAGAAAAATACCAAAATTTCACCCTTAGCTAATTTCGATATTCTGAGTCCAAAAATGAAGTCCATTTTGAAAAATAAAATTTATAAAATTTCAAAAAGTGGTTATTACTATTCATAACGGCTAGTTTTAATAGCATATTGTTGTTTAGTGAAACTCGGTATTGCGTACGACGCAAGCTATCGAGGAAGGTCGCGATTGCGTGTAAAGCAAGCCAAGCAAGTGTTGTGTAGAAAAAGATTCCTTTGATGATTTATATAACATAAAAGTCTCGGGTGTTACATATAGGCTCGGTTGGAACGGTCGTCTCCCTCCTCCAACTGTCATATTTTCCTTAAATTTTGGAGGGACCTGTACACGTGTCACCAAACCAATGGTTAGTTATAAACAGAATGGACGACATCGTTTTATAACAAAACATGTGTAATTGAAGGAACGCCATTGTTTTATAAAGAAACCAGTGTCAGCATAAGAAAAACTGTAGTTCGGAATGTAGGAAAATAAAAGTTTAGAGAATAACCAAAATGGAATTAGGAGTCTATAATAAAGATATATTCAGATTCTGTTTTATAGGGATTCAGAACCTGAATTCTGTGGAAATCTAGAGTCGGAATTTCTAAGGAAATTCGCAGTCTAGTTTCACGAGAATTCAGAATCTGAACTTACAGAGTTCGGAGTCAAACTGGTCGATGTTCGGAGTTGAACTAGTAAATGTTCAGAGTCGAACTCATAAAATTTCGGAGTCAAACTCATAGAAGTTTGGAGTCGAACTCAAAGAAGTTCAGAGTCGAACATGTAAAAGTTCGGAGTCGAACTAGTAAAAGTTCGGAGTACAGAATTCGCAGTGGAACTATATGAGAGTTTGTGTAACACCCCAAGATTTTGTGATAAGTATTCCTTTTAATTTATTTTATGTCATGTGTTTCGCGCTACACCAATATTATCTTGTGTTATACGCAACACCGTATTATCTTGCAGTACACGCAACACAATTCATGGACCGTGTTATACACAATTTCAAGTTCGTTTGATAACAGTAATTTTATGCAACATTGAGTGTATATATATATATTCAATGTATAAATGAAATATGGTTGGATTTTGTTATATGAAACAATAAAGGAGTCTTTCACTACACGCAACCCTGACTTGGCTTTCATTACATGCAATCACGACCTTCCTCGATAGCGTGTGTTGTATGCAATACTGGGTTTCACTAAACAACGATATATGGTTATAATATTATCACGAACTAGCCATTATGAATATTATTAACCCAATTTTTAGTTTTATAACATTATTATTCATCTTATGAATTTTCTAAAACATTTTATGTGAACAAAATAATTATTTCGGGTAAAATAAGTATTTTTCAAAAAATTGCAGTTTTGCCACCATTGGATGGCGCCCCAATTTAAATCTAGTTTTTGACATGTTTATAAGTTCAATTTTACAAAATAAACTTCTTATTTTGAATCAGGATTTAAAAATTTACATTGGATAATGTTTTGATATTTTTCTAATAACATTCATATTTTAATGAATAGTAAAAACATGCTATATTTTAATTAAAAACAACTTTTTTATCATAATAATTTATGTGGTTAAATTATAATATTTAATAGTTTTAAAGTATAAATAGAATATATTTTTACCATTTAATACAATTTATGTCATTAGCATTGATTTTGCCATGAATTCGTAGATTAAATCAATTCAATCTTTTGCAATGTTTTAAAGAAAAACCTGTTTTCTTTCGACAACAAGATTAATTTTAAATTAATTTCTGCAACTTATGTTTTTTGAATTTTAAAAAATGGATTCCATATTTGGAATCAGTGGTTTCAAATTATGTGAATAGGCTACTTTTTATTTTTGGGCATTATGAATAATAACTATGGTAAAATTTATTTATCATAGTTAAAGGTAAATCGGGTAATTAAGGGTAAATATAAGATTATAAAATTACCCTAACACCTGCCAAAATTTTATTCGATGAATAAAAGTAGACCCATATCACCTAAGGGTCAGATTAGATTAATTTAATATACTTTTTTCCATGGAAATAATTTAATTATTATTAAAACCAAAGAAAGTGACAACATGTCACTTTCTTAAATCTTATAAGTATAATAATTTTAGAATATTGATAAACTTCATGAAACATCGGATATAAGTAGTCTACATAACTCTAATAAAATTATCTACATCATATAAATTTATTTAGAATTTTTAGGGATTAAATAATTATCATTAAAGGTGACATAATAGTGATGTTCAAATTAATTTATTAAGAGAAATATCGAATAAATGGTTTTAAAAATATTAAAATAAATATTATATGAACTATTTAATGTTCCAAAATAATTTTCTAGATACATATGACCTTTAATGAATCTATTAAAGCTTTTATTTTGAACATATCTTCTGTAAATATTTTATTTAAATTCAAATAAATGAATAGTGTCAAAATTGACACTATTGTTATTTTATAAAAATAACATATTATAAAATTGTTTAAAAAGCACAAAAATATTTACAAATTATAAAACTAAATTTATATGGTCTGAAATGTTATAAAGTATCCCATTATGTAAAATTCACAACAATAAGTAATTATTCTTTATAATTTAAAATTTAGAATGTTATTACCACAAATAAAATTAAATTGATTAAATAAGGATAAATCAAGTTGATAATGTTTAAAATAAATTCCTAACATGTCTAAATTTTACTTTTTGATGAGTTTAAAACCCTATCTCATCTAATATTCAAATATGAGTCATTTTTGGCGGTTTTTATATGGGGTTAGATTTATTATAAATTAATATTTTTAAGATTTCCAAAGGTGCCCCTCTCCTCCCTTATAAAAGGGCACCATCCCCCTCTCTTTTTCACACCACATTGAGCCTTCATGCTCGGCCAAACCCCAAAAAATTCTCTTCTACACTTCCCTAGAAACATCCTAGATGTCCTGTTCTACTTCAAAGACCAATCATAGTGCCCTAATAAGAGGTTTCAAAGAGGCGTATCGAAGAAGAGGTAACTTCTTCTACCGATTCTTTCAAGTTTCTTTCTTCTTCAACTTATTATTCATTAGTTTTTTCATTATAAAGTAATAACATAAGTATCACTAATATACTGATATTTTATTATAAATATAAAACAACCCCATTTCACCTTCTATCCATCCTACGGAAAACAAAATCACCGCACGTGCATACGTACAGAATACCGTCTCCACGCCGTGGTGTAATATGTTTTTCCACCAACACCTTACATGGATGGGTATAATGGTGTAAAGAATAAATATACATAGTTATTATAACATCATACTGATTTTTATATATTTTATCATCCACTCCACTCCAATTCAATAATTATGGAAATGATATCATCGCTCGTGCGTACGTACGGACTACCGTCTCCACTACGCGTTGAGATTTATTCTCCATGTTAACCATTTAAGAATGATTATAAAGTATATATAAGAAATAATAATGAAATATATAAAATTATAAAGCTACTGTATTTATGTATATGTATGTCATCTACTTAATTCCATTCAACTCAATAAGGAAACGAAAACAGCGTTCATGAGTACGTACAACCTACCGTCTCCATGAACGGTGTATTTCATTCCATTGATCGATCTATTATATATATGTATATTATGAATATATATTATATATAAATCATGATTTATATTCTGGAATTAAGTAATCATGATCTAAGTAATCATATGAATAATTACAAGTCAAAACACAGATGACAATTGAAATGATTATACACAAAAAACTCTTTAACATGGAATTTACAAAAGAACGGGTAATATAAAGTCATAAGTGAACCATATATGATATTATAACAATGAATATGATTCATTAATAAGTCAATGAAATTATTTAGATCATTATACTGGAGGTTCAGATACATATGAAGCATATCAGACAGAAGGTAAGGGATAATTTTTCAAATCTCATTTTTATCCGATTTGCTTATTCGTAAGTATTTACTGGGGTTACTTCTATCATACATGTCCATGATTTATAAAAGTATTTTCATGTATGTTTAAATTCATTTTTACCCATTTTTGACATTTACTACATGGTATGTAAGGAATATTTCTTTTGTTTACGTTACGAGGTACTTTTTTGACTTTTCTGGAAAAAGTACGAGAAGAATGTTTTTTTAACTTATACGACATGAAAGGATTTTTACTGTTTTATAAAGACTTATTTTCATGAATCCTCATCCAAATTATTTCATGACTATTTTCAAAAAAAATCTCTTTCTTTTAAAATTTCATGACGTTTTGTGAAAATAAATTGATTTTGAAGAAGAAAGGATATTTTCCTCAAGAATTCATTTCCAGTGTTTCATCAAAACAATTTTTCCATCTAAGATGATATTATTTTATATGTGTATATTTCAAGTATAATGTCTCAATGATTTAAATGGTTTTACTTTTCTTATTATGTAATTATATCCATTTATTTTATATATATTATGTGATGATGGGATGATATTTTTGAAACCCATTTCATTCGTTGGGTTATTATGAATGATGTACGTTTATTTTATGGAACAAGTAAGAATGATTTCATTATAAGATGGGTGGGACCTATAACTCCCTCCAATTCATTGGATAAAGATTTATATCTCATGAGATAGACTTGGCTGGAACAGTATGTTAATCTGGTTCAGTGTTACAGGACTGAAACGAGGAGTGAACTCGATTCAGAAAGGGACTTTGTCCACTAAGATGGTCTTGGCAGAAATGCCTTGGCTACTATGGAAATCATAACAAGTGCTGAATGGTTTCCAAAATTACATGTTTTATTCCCATGATATTTTATCATTATTGATGTTCCATTATGATATATTCCTTACATACTTCCACAATTTATGTCTTTGCTCAAGATTTTGATGTTTAAATTTCATTTTCAAGTTTTTGATTCCAAATGTTTATGGATTGTTTTATATTATATATGTTTGCCCTTATTGAGAATTTAAGCTCACCCTTTTTATGTTTTATTTTCACCAGGAAATAAAGAAAGGTTTTAGGTAAGGAACCAAAAAGGGGGAGTTCGTTATAGGAGTTTTTGAAGATATTTCAACATGATTAGAAGTTTATATTCCGAGTTTCCAAAGACACTAAACTATTACGGTCCTTGTGTGTCTATTTTTGTTATATATTAAGTATTCTGCAAAAGTAAAGTAATGTCCATGTACGTCAAGCTTTGGGTCTCTACATTTGGTATCAGAGGAAAGGTTTAGTCAACCTTTAGAAACTAGGATGTGAAAACGTTAGTGACATCCCTAGAGATATTTCTAAGGTATGTTTAGGGATGTCCCTAAGGATAAGTATACATATAGGATATAGTATTAGAACTACTGTAACGATATTAGAATTTAACCTAAGATGTTAGATATTGATGGGACTCCCCCATTATAATATTGTTTTCCCTAGCATGATTTTTACCTCTCACACAATTCTTTTTGGGTTTTAGATGATGGCTGGAACCCAAAGGAACCGTTTTGATCAATGTAATGGACAATGCAATGATTGTCCTCCTGAAAAAACCAATTTTATGGTAGATGGAGTAAAAAAAAACTTTTTTATATACTTACACAAGCTATGAATCATTCTGGACTTCCAAATGAGCAAAGGAATGAGCAACATTCTGTTGAATCCTTCATGAGGCAGCGTCTACCTTCATTCTGCGGGTCTTCTGATCCATTAGTGGCATAACAATGGATCAGTACCACTGAAAATATATTTTCAGTCCTTCAATGTTCTGAGCATGATAAAGTCATCTTAGGAGTGTATCGTTTGGAAGGTGATGTTGATCAATGGTGGCATCTTATTAAGAATATGAGGCAAAGGGATGAAATTGAGTCCATGGAATGGGACAAGTTCAAGAAATTATTTTTCAATAAGTGTTTCCCTCATATTCTTTGAACAAAGATGGAGAAGGAGTTTTTTTAACTAAAGAAAAATGATGTTGAATCTATTGGTATATACGAAGAAAATTTTACAAGACTTGCAAGGTATGCATCTGGCTTTATCATCCAACCTGAAAGTAATGTTGATCGATTTTTCAGTGGCTTAAAACCAATTCTTCGAAGGTAATTAGATATAAGATACTTCAGTAGCTATGAAGAAATTGTGCGTTGTGCTATCAAGGTAGAAATGGAAGTTAGTGTTACTTATCCATCTCATGGTTTTGACAAGAAATGAAAGATGGTGTTCAAGGTGAAATCTCAGAATAATATTGAAAGGAAGATGAAAGTTTCCATATGATCATAGTGTGGAAAGAAGCATGGTGGAGATTTCCTAAAAGGTACTAGAAAATATTTTAAGTGTAGAAAAGAAGGTCATCGAGTAGCTGAGCATCGAAGTAATGGAAAAATGGTTGCTATTATGTGAATAAAGAAAAGACTGCAGAGAGCGCACCACCAACACATCAATGCTTCTAGTGCAAGGAAATGGGGAATTATTCTAATAAATGCCCTAATCCACGGGTTAATGATGATCAACATGAGAAACCTCTTAAGGAAATGGATAAAGGGAAGTCTCATGTGATCACTATTTGTGATGATTGAGTATGTAAATGATGTTGTGTAATGATTAAGTGTTTATGTAATGGGATTCCGAAATAATGTTTTATATAGTATCATGGAATATTGGAATATTTATGTATTGGTCTATTGTGGTTTTCAATAATTTTATGGTACCAGTAACCATGGAAAGAAATTGAGATATTTTTTTAAAGAAGATGGTATGCACATAATGAAGGGATAAAGAGAAAATGAAATGTTTAACAGTATTCATGATCTCATGATTGATATAAGGAAGTAGTTATATCATGGTTTGAGTATATATAATTTTTTGGTTTTGGTACGTGGAAAGAGTTAACTTTTTACAACACTCATGTTCTCACTAAGATTCAATGGGTATTCATTTTTCAAGAGAATACATGATTAAGGCCTTCGAATGTTTAGAATGTGACCAACAAGACATATCTTATGATATATGGGGATCAACGATGGTATTAACATGCTTGTTATATGAAATCTCTGGTAATCGTTTTCACTATAATACGACAATGTACTGCAATATTATGGATAAGCCTATGGATTGGAATGGATTATGTTGGACATAAGTTATTATTTTTTAAACATTTTTTGATATTATTGATGGGATGTTATATTAATGTAGTTTTAGAAAAAGGACAACCTACAAGACGAGCAACTACCCGTCACGTCGGAAAAGCCTGTGGGAATCGAACCCACAACCGAAGTGTGACTGGCCATTATCGCATACCACTAGCCTACAGGAAGTCCCTGGTTAGTAGAAACTAGTTTTATTTTATTAAGCGGTATGATATATGAAGTATAAGTTCATTTTTGGAATCGTATACGATTAACCTCTCCATAGATGGACTTATGTATATTTGATAACTTTTGCTAACATTTTGTTTGAAATAGATGGAATGAACCATAATTCTATCACATGATCTGTTAACACTTCACGAATAACAAACTCAACATCATTTCTTTAAGAGATGAAGTGGAAATTGTTCAAAGCACGAACAATAGCAAGATTGTACCAAAATCAAGTAAGTATTTCTTCTTATTCAAAATTTTCAACTTTAGGGAAATTATATTGAAAACCAAAAATGTTGTCCTAGTGCTCCTATATCCTATGAATCAGATGTTACCTTAGATCATCGCAAATCTATGTCTTTTTGATTATTGGCTATTTCATAGCCATGTTCTCTACCACTCTCCATCAAAACATGACGGTTAGATTTCTCTTCTATATCCATATTTTCACATATGTTCTCCTACGTGGAAACCCAGTGATTAGTTAATTTGGGTAACCGTTACGTTTCATACTTTAGTTTTTAAACCTAAGTTTTGGTATTCCTTTTTATGATGTGGGTTTCTATTAAAGAAACTTTCAAATAGTAAACCATGTATAACCTCGATGAATTTCGAGGGAGAAATTCATTTTAAGGGGGGTAGAATGTAACACCCCGAGATTTTATGATAAGTATTATTTTTTAATTTATTTGATGTCATGTGTTTTATGATACACCATGATTATCATGTGTTATACGCAACACCATACTAACTTGCAGTATACACAACACAATTCTTGGATCGTGTTATACACAATTTCAAGTTCGTTTGATAATAGTCATTCTATGCAACATTGAGCATATATATATATATATTCAATGTATAAATGAAATATGTTTGGATGTTTTTATATGCAACAACAAAGAGGTCTTTCACTACACACAACCCTGACCTGTCTTTCATTACACGCAATTGCGACCTTCCTCGATAGCGTGTGTTGTACGCAATACCAGGTTTCACTAAACAATGATATATGGTTATAATATTATCACTAACTAGACATTATGAATAGTATTAACCAAATTTTTAATTTTATAACATTATTATTCATATTATAAACTTTCTAAAACATTTTATGTGAACAAAATAAATTTTTCAGGTAAAATAAGTATTTTTCAAAAAATGCAGTTTTGCCGCCTTTGGATAGCGCACCCACTTTAAATCTAGTTTTTGACATGTTTATAAGTTAAATTTTACAAAATAAACTTCTTATTTTGAATCGGGATATAAAAATTTATATTGGATAAAGTTTTGATATTTTTCTGAAAACTTTCATATTTTAATGAATAGTAAAAACACGCAATATTTTAATTAAAAACAAATTTTTTCATAATAATAATTTATGTGGTAAAATTATAATATTGAATGTTTTTAAAGTATAAATATAATATATTTTTACCATTTAATACAATGTATGTCATTATCATTGATTTTACCTTGAATTCGTAGGTTAAATCAATTCAATCTTTTGCAATGTTTTAAACAAAAACCCGTTTTCATTCGACAACGGAATTAAATTTAAATTAATTACTGAAACATAGGTGTTTTGAATTTTGAAAAATGGATTCCATATTTGGAATCAGTGGGTCCAAATTATGTTAATAGGCTACTTTTTATTTTTGGGCATTATGAATAATAACTACGGTATAATTTATTTATCATAGTTAAAGGTAAATCGGGTTATTAAGGGTAAATATAAGATTATAAAATTACCCTAACACCTGAAAAAATTATATTGGATGACTAAACGTAGACCCATATCACCTAGGGGTCATATTAGATTCATTTAATGGACTTTTGTCCATGGAAATAATTTAATTATTATTAAAACCAAAGAATGTGACAACATGTCAGTTTCTTAAATCTTATAAGTATAATAACTTTAGTTTAGTGATAAACTTCATGAAACTTCAGATATAAGTAGTCTCCAGAACTCTAATAAAATTATATACATCATGTGAATTTATTTTGAATTTTTAGGTATTAAATAATTATCATTAAAGTTGACATAATAGTGATGTTGAAATTATTTTATTAAGAGAAATATGGAATAAATGGTTTTAAAAATATTAAAATAAATATTATATGAACTATTTAATGTGATCCACTAATTTTATAGATACATATGATATTTTATGAATCTATTAAACCTTTTTGTTTGAACATATCTTCTGTATATATTTTATTTAAATTCAAATAAATGAATAGTGTCAAAATTGACACTATTGTTATTTTATAAAAATAACATATTATAAAATTGTTTAAAAATCACAAAATATTTACAAAATATAAATTTACATTTATATGGTCTAAAATGTTATAAAGTATCCAATTATGGAAAATTCACAACAAATAAGTAATTATTTGTTATAATTTAAAATTTAGAATGTTATTTCCACAAATAAAATTAAATTGATTAAATAAGGATAAATGAAGTTGATAATGTTTAAAATAAATTCCTAACGTGTCTAAATTTTATTTTTTGATGCGATTAAAACCCTATATCATATAATATTAAAATATGGGTCATTTTGGGAGGTTTTTAAGTGGGGTTATATTTATTATAAATTAATATTTTTAAGATTTCCAAAGGTGCCCCACTCCTCCCTTATAAAAGGGCACCTCCTCCCTCTCTTTTTCACACCACTTTGAGACTTCATGCTCGTACAACCCCCAATAATGTTTCTTATAAACATCCTTAGAAACATCCTAGAGGTCCTGGTCTACTTCAAGGACCAATCTTAGTGCCCTAAGAGGAGGTTTCAAAGAGGCGTATCGAAGAAGAGGTAATTTCTTCTACCGATTCTTTCAAGCTTCTTTCTTCTTCAACTTCTTCTTCTTTAGTTGTTTAATTATAATGTTATAACATAAGTATAACTAATATACTGATATGTTATTATAAATATAAAACAACCCCATTTCACCTTCTATCCATCCTACGGAAAACAAAATCACCGCACGTGCGTACGTATGAAATACCGTCTCCACGCCGTGATGTAATCTGTTTTTATACCAACACCTTACATGGATGGGTATAATGGTGTAAAGAATAACTATACATAGTTATTTTAACATCATACTGATTCTGATATATTGTATCATCCACTCCAATTCAATTCAATAATTATGGAAATGATATCATCGCCCGTGCGTGCGTACTGACTACGGTCTCCACGATGCGATGAGATTCATTCTCAAGGTTAACCATTTAAGAATTATTATAAAGTATATATAAGAAATAATAATGAAATATATGACATCATAAAGCTACTGTATTTATGTATATTTATGTCATCTAATTTATTCCATTCAACTCAATAAGGAAACGAAAACAGCGTTCATGCGTACGTACGGCCTACCGTCTCCATGAATGGTGTATTTCTTTCCATTTATCGATCTATTATATATATGTATATTCTGAATATATATTATATATAAATCATGTTTTATATTCTAGAATTAAGTAATCATGATCTAAGTAATCATATGAATAATTACATGTCAAAACACGGATGACAAATGAAACGATTTTACCCAAAACACTCTTTAACATGGAATTTACAAAAGAACGGGTAATTTAAAGTCATAAGTGAACCATATATGATATCATAACAATGAATATGATTCTGTAATAAGTCAATGAAATTATTTAAATCATTATACAGGATGTTATGATACATACGAAGCATATCATACATAAGGTAAGGGATAATTTTGCAAATATCATTTTTATCTGAGATTGCATATTCGTAAGTATTTACTGGGGTTATTTCTATCATCCATGTCCATGTTTTATAAAAGTGTTTTCATGTATGTTTAACGTCCTTTTTACCCATTTTTGACTTTTACTACATGGTATGTAAGGAATCTTTCTTTTGTTTACATTATGAGGTACTTTTTTGACTTTTCCAAGAAAAGTACGAGAAGAATGTTTTTTATCTTGTACGGCATGAAAGGATTTTTACGGTTTTATAAAGTCTTATTTTCATGAAGCTTCATCCAAAATATTTCATGAATATTTTCAAAAAAATCTCTTTCTTTTTAAATTGCATGACGTTTTGTGAAAAGAAATTGATTTTGAAGAAGAAAAGATATTTTCCCCAAGAATTCATTTCAAGTGTTTCATCAAAACCATTTTTCCATCTAAGATGATATTATTTTATATGTGTATGTTTTAAGTATAATGCCTATATGATTTAAATGGTTTCACTTTTCTTATTATGTAATGATATCTATTTATTTTATATAGATTATGTGATGATGGGATGATGTTTTTGAAACCCATTTCATTCATTGGGTTATTATGAATGATGTACGTTTATTTTGTGGCACAAGTAAGAATGATTTAATTATGAGATGGGTGGGACCTATATCTCCCTCAAATGCATTGGGTAAAGATTTATATCTCATGAGATAAACATGGACGGAACAGTAAGTTAATCTGGTTCAGTGTTACAGGACAGAAATGAGGAGTGAACTCGATTCAGAAAGGGACATTGTCCACTAAGATGGTCTTGGCAGAAATGCCTTGGCTACTATGGAAATCATAACAAGTGCTGAATGGTTGCCACAATTACATGTTTTATTCCCATGCTATTTTATCGTGATTGATGTTCCTTTATGATATATGAATTACATACTTCCACGATTTATGTCTTTGATCAAGATTTTGATGTTTAAATTTCATGTTCATGTTTTTTCTTACAAATGTTTATGGATTGTTTTATGTTATATATGTTTGCCCTTACTGAGAATTTTAGCTCAAAATTTTTATGTTTTATTTTCCCCAGGAAATAAAGAAAGGTTTTAAGTAAGGAAACAATAAGGGTAAGATCATTATGGGGGTTTTTGAAGATATTTCAACATGATTAGAAGTTTATATTCCGAGTTTCCAAAGACACTAAACTATTACGGTTCATGTGTGTCTGTTTTTGTTATATATTATGTATTCTGAAAAAGTAATGTAATGTCCATGTACGTCAAGCTTAGGGTCTCTATAGTTTGTATCCAGAATTCAGAGTAGAACTATATAAGAGTTCGTATCCAGAATTCGGAATGGAACTTCATTAGAGTTCGTATACAGAATTCAGAATGGAACTTCATTAGAGTATGTATCCAGAATTCAGAGTGGAACATCAATAGAGTTCATATCTTGAATTCAGAGTGGAACTTCATTAAAGTTCATATCCTAAATTTACAGTGGAACTTCATAGCAATTCATATACATAATTTGGATCCTAAAACAGAATGCTCTATATCTAAGTATTATATGATTCCGAGGTTTTAGGTATGAATCCGATTTTTATACTTAAGAAAAATATTGATATGTATAAGGAAATCTAGGTTTGGGTAAATTTCCTTAAGGAACGAGATTTTCCTTAGAGAAGTAAAATATAGATTTTCTTATGTTTAAGGTGTTTTTGATTTTCAAAACAAGAAGAAATGGAAAAGTCATAAGGAAAACCTTATCGACACATCAAATTTTACATAATAGGTGTTCCAAAATGGTACTATAACTTTTATATGATCATCAATAAACTGATGAGAATAAAATTTAAGGTATTATTAAAAAAATATATTATAAATTTCAAATAAATTCACGAATAAACAATTTCGATTAGAATGAGTTTGTGAAATAAACCCTTTAAATGATCAATGATTTGAAGTAATAATAAATAAATGAATAGATATGGTTTAAATTATTTAAATACACATTAAAAATTTTAAATAAAAAAATATTTAGTAAAAATTTATAATACACATAATCATATAATATTAAATATGTTTACTATGTAATATAACACAATGAATGTAAATTTAGTTTTGGAATTGTTTATCACTTTGTAACTTTTAAATAAAATTTACTTATATGAAATATTTAAATTTAAAACATAAAATAACATTAATAAGGAATTATTATTATTATTATAGGCCAAAGTGCATTATGTACACCATGTAATGGAAAAATAGGTGCATAATCTTACAATATGCCTCAATGATAGAAAATGGGGATGAAATTTCTTATGTCGTGATTTCCATTTTTTTATAGACTTTATAATAAATTATAATGATTTTAAAAATGTTATTAAGTTATTCTAGAATCATATTAATATGTTTCATATCATATAAAATTATTATATAAAATATTATCATCTATTTTTTTATCATCCTTTATTATTTTTATTGTTTCATATGTTATTTGGATTAATTTTTACTAGGTTTTTAATTTTAAATTTTTATTTATTTCACTTTTATATTGATTTAATCATTTAAATAATTAAAAAATTATTTTAATAACATATATATTTCTTACATATGTATTTATAGAAATCAATAAAATTTGGTGTTGATAAATGAAAAGCATCATTCATAGAGACGGTTGGTCATATATTTGCATGAATGCTGCATCCTTTTTATTATCATATAGAATAAATAAATGTAAATTATATATATATATATTATCACTAAAGATCATATTTATTTTATATATATGACATATTTTTATTAAAACCATTATTAATATAATCCATGTATAGTGTTAATGAATCACAACACTTCACGAGGTGGTAGTATGTTGTACACAAGAACAACATTATCATATTCATATAACAATGGAAAGCATGAAGGTATGATTTATATAATAATTAAATAAGCATAATAATATCATAAATATAATAAATATCATATATAAACTATTAAACCACTATCATTACCATCATTGAAATGGTTTTAATGGAAGAACAATCACTATCAGTTTGTGAGGTGGTGGGCCACCATACACACGAAAGAATAAATTTATATCCCATTTCATGGAAGTGTGTGAATTTTTAGGTCATAAAACAAAAATAACAAAATATAATTATATTTAATATACTGCAGTTATTATATAATCATGATATAAAAATAACTGAAGGATGAGGAGAAAGAAAAAATAGAAATTCTTTTTGAATGAAATTACCTCATCTATGGGTATCATCATTTGGTTTGCCGAAAAAATTAAAAAGGGTTTCCTTGTGACCAATATAAGTAGTCTAAGATGAGTTAGGAATTTTTGGAGATATTTGGGTAGGTTTTAGAGGATCTAAATAGATTTATTTGAGTGAATATGTGGGAGGATGAGTGTCCTTTTCTAGTGGAAGAGTGTCATTCTTTTAAATAAAAAAAATTAAACACTATTGGAAGGTATCAATTACCTCATGTTCCCAAAAAAAAAATACATATCTATACATTATGTTTTATTTATTTAATATTTTGATAAAATGGGTTTTGAAGAGTTTTCCAATTCATTTTTATTACGTTTAATGTTTTGTCACTTGGAATTCTCTATATTATCTAAATCGCGATGATTGATTTCAACTATTTAAGATAATAATTATTGACAATAATTAATTTTATAATATTATACATAATTAAATACTCTGATTCAAATTATTTAATACAATTTCCAAATTAATGTCATTGAATTCTAATTATATATTTTAAAATTAATCCCATAGACACAATAGTAATGTAGGTGTTTAAAGTGAAAATGTTCACAAGTTTACAATGTTTATATATATATATATATATTTAATATATAAATGATCATGATGACATAAATTTGATTAATATATTTAGAATTTTACTATTGGTACATTATAAATTATTAAAATTATAATATAACATTAAAAATTATTTTCACAAAAAATGCAGTTTTCCATTAAAATTATGTATATTTCATTATTCATAAAAAATGAAACATCTCCTAAATATACCAAAAAATAATCCTCTCTTAATTTTTTCATTACTATTATAATCCTTTTGATAATTTTTTCAAATACAAATTATAATAATTTCAATGTTTAGTTTTAAATAATGTTCCCCATTAAAAGATAACAAAACCTTATTTAGAAAAAAAACATGTGTTTGAGCATAAATTTAGATTTATTAATATTATTCCTATAAAATATATTCGATGAATTGAAAATATATTTGGCTGAATATTATATATATATATTTATATATCTATTATCATTCAATAAAATAAATTAATTGAATATATAATGCTATAATGCCTTTATGGCATAAAAATAGTTTTTTATAAAAATATTTCCATTAAATTAAATTGATTTTTATATTATTCTCTAATTAATTGGTTTCTAATAAAGTAAACTATATATATTCATAAGTTATATAATAAATTTAATAACAACCAATTTATATTATAGGTAATAATTTTAATATTAAATAATAATATTAATAGTATTTAGTGAAACTCGGTCATTAATGTAACAGAAGCCAACAATGAATGTTTTTATTGCATATAATTAGAGATAAAGATAGTGTTGCATGCATTTCAAGATATAGGATAGATTTATTTTAGTTTAAATATTCAATATATCATTATATTTTTAGAATGAATATTTCTTTCTATTGGTAGTGTTTTTTATCATTCACAATATCATATACAATGTTTTTACTTTTGGATTTTTCACTGTTACACCGACTCCATTTCCTCCAGCTAATATAATGACATGTCTCCCTAGATACTAATACAACCTCTATGTTGGATACTATTGAGATTGAAAATTATGTTGTATGATTTACACATTCTATCCACAAAAAAATGGATGATAAATGGTAATATTAGTGACAATGACATCCATTTGAAAATCCCATAATCACATGTCCCTCAAAAGATAAAAGATAGCTACCATCCCCCAAAGGTGGGAAGGAAAATTATGAGGGTGGCTCCATGACCAAAGTCACCTTAATTCCCATAGTATTTCAGATCATATAAATTATAACTTCATCTCAGGGTTCTTTGGTGACTCCCCTCTCATGATTATAATATCAATATATGTATCATGTTGATAATATATTCCATATTTTTCACCACAAGTCATATTGGAAAAAACATTAATTGACTATAAATTGAATTACCAGATATAAATCATCCACAATAAATCATGATATTGACTCCATCTTTTGAGAAAAGTTCATGGTTGAACTAAAGGTGATCCATGAAGAGAGTATTGAGATTCCATACACACATGATCCTCTAATAGTGGGAGAGAAACATTAGACTCCTCATTTTCCTATTTCATGATGATAGATATATGTGATAAAACTACCTATTAAAATTATACCATAAAACTATTACCTCCTTCCACTCCCCATGATACAAAAATCCACTATTGACACATTTCTCCTCTCATCTTAAAAACCTCATTTGGAACATGATACATTGATTTATCGTTTATCAAACCAAATAAAATATAAATATCCTCAAACTATAGCTATGTATCTATATCATAAATGTTCCCATAATGGTTTTCCAATCTGTAAAACTATAACACATATGATTTGTTCCATTAAGATTCATTATCCTTAGCCTGGTAAACCCTATAGTGATCAACTTCATCATCCTATCGAACCAATCAAACCTAAACCAAACATAGAAAAAAACCTAAAGATATATCTATTACCAATGTAATATCTCATAATACTGTTATCATATAATTTATTTATGTTTTAGTTTAGTTATTTTCATTTTAATTCACTGAAATCATTCTAATTTAGAGACAACTATAAACTAGTATGATGCATGAGCCTCTTGTAGGTATCTACACCAAAATCATCCATGTATCTTATATGGTGCTCTATAATGGTCACTACATCGGATCACAAGGTAGCATAATCACTTCTATCCTAGCAAATATTCCTTACTACATAATATGTTATGCTTAGCCTATTTTATTTCCCTACCATTCAAAAACAATCCTTACTATTTAAAAAATTTGAAATCATTATAAACATTTATTTATATCTCAAATATAACTTTTTATTGACCCAACCCACTAGGAACCCCATTTTGGGAATCATTGAGATCATAATGATCCCCTACGCCCACCTCCAATAGGCATCATGTAAGAGACTGTCACAAAGGATATAAATCATGATATTGGGAGGCATTTAACTCAAGAATCAAAATAACATGTTAAGAAAATCCAAATTACACATCATAATATAATTTATATCCAAAATCCCAAAATAAAACCCAAATTAATGGAAATGTAATATAAATAAAAATCCCTAAGATAAAATACACAAATAAACTATGAGGAATAAACATTATCTCCAACTCCATGATTTTACCTGAGATATCTCTAAAATTTACGTAGAAAAATGAACTTGGTTTCTATATATAGTGGCTACCAAATATATTTTATCATTAAGATCATCATTGATAACCCTCATGAAAATGTTGAAGAAGAAAACTACTTATTTATAGAATCAATAGATCAACCGAAAACACCTACTATTTTAACTATCATCACACCCCACCAAGAATCACTCACCCAATATTGAATCTAAGGATAATAACCTAAAATTCTGGAATATATAAAAATTTAACCCACAACTACTACCAATATTATTTTCAATCCCTTGACACTGTAGGAAATTTCTAATTCGATGCATCCCTTCTATGATTAATAATCATCTCATCATGTCACATATCATATCCATATACCACATACCACTGCCAAATAATCATCATCATCACAAAACCATATCTTATTTCACTACAACATCACTACAAATTATAGCCTCATCAATTATCTTTCTTAGTGGAGTATTATGAAAATAAAATAAAATCAACCATTTTCCCTAATCCTATTATCCACATCCATCACAAGGAACAACACAACATCAACATAACATGTCTACTATATGATATTACATCCTGTAAAATACCTAGATATATTACAAACCCAACCACTATAACCTATAACCAATTTTTGTTTTACTAAATTATGTAATTAATCATATCTTAATATACTAAATACTTTAGTATCTTAGGTAAACTATATACACACATGTTTTACATATTACATTTTGAATGGAAAATGGAAGCATAATTTTATTTGAGAATATCATTAATCCCAATAGTATATCCTTTAGTATCATTCATAGTACACATCGTGGATACTTAATAAATGAACAAAATAAAGGTGAATAAAAATGATTAGTAAGGGGTATGTACATCCAATGTTATCTTATACCAATATGAATAATCATCAAATGGTTAATCACTAACACAAATTCAATTAAAATAATATGTATAGGATAATGAATATGGAAATTTAAATGATTGAGAAAATTATATTTGATTAATTAAATCACTATTATAGATGGATAACACATAATAAATATAGAAATTTAGATAACTTAAATCACATTCCATTTAACCAATAAGCTGATAATGAAATGCATCTAGATATAAAATCAATTTAAAAATAACACAAATAATAATAACTATATTAAAAATAAATGAAATTATAAATTATCTAATTTCATGATATCGAATATATAGATACCTAAACTCTTAAGAACATTCTCATGGAAATTTTAAAATGATGGGTTGTTATACATTAGAGATTCATTTAACTAAGTTTTTCAACTGATTCATCTCACGAGACAACTAATTCCTCAATGGTCTATCTATAATTGGGACCCACTAATATCAAAATGTCTAAATTATTTTTCATTTACCGAGTAATGGATTTATTTCATCAACAATATTCATTATCAACAAATTTCTATATTTGGGATGGAAGACAGATTAAAAAAAATCATAGTCAATCTTATAATAGTAAAAATAAACTATTTTGTGTACAAATGACATAATTTTTATCAAATAAGAATATACATGATAAATAATATACATATTTATAGGGAAACTATAGTCCAATGATCATATGAAAGTGAATAATTTAACTAAAAGTTAACGACTATAAAAATAAATCAAGGATGTGAATGAAAATATTATCCTTATCTCATATAATCATAAACCATCCAGTAGAATAATAAATATGGTAAAAGTAAAACATATCAAAAATTAATTAAAATGACATGAACCTTCAATAAATTTTTTTAAAAAATAATAAAATGAGTGAATATTTATTTATAAAAAATTTAGTGAATGTTAAAAACATTTTATAGAAAAATTTCAAATAACATGTGTTTTGAAGAAAAACACATTTTGATCGAAGAGGGAAATAAATACGAATTTTATTAAAAACATTTCCTCCACCGTTTTTTGAACCAAAGAGTGTAGAAATATTAATATTACATGGAAAATCCATGAATAACCAAAGGAAAATATAATTAATGTGGTTTATAATCCAGTGATCTAATAATTTCCTTCAATGGAAATTAAATAATTTATAATCAATATTAAATGATGTTGTTAAATGAATCCCCAAAACATAATAATGTTGAACTAATAATTAATACATTAATCAATTTTGTGTATCCAATTTAAAACACTTAAAATAATTGGAAATATAAAATTATATAGTAAAAAAAAATTATATACATAATCATTTCATGTCACAAGAAAATGAATTAATAAAACAAAAAGAAAGTAAATTGAGTTGTGAAATTATTTAACACCTGGTATGTTGTATGTCAAATTAAATTAGATTAAAAAATTCAAATTAAAACATAAAATAAAGTGAATATTTAAGTTTTCATCATATTATATGAAATATTTTCTGTATAAAAAGAATAAAAATTAAATTTGGTGCATAAAAGTATAATATACATCAATGAATTCAAATTTAGATGAATTTCCATACCTCAAGCATCCTTTTGGTAGAAAATGCTTTAATATCAGGTATATTTGTTTTAATTTTGTTATTATTTTACCATAGAACCACAAAAAATTATAATATCATATATGATCCTATTATAATATATAATCACTCATTCTTTATAAATCACCCTTTATTTTCATTATTTTGTGTGTTAATTTCATCATTTTCCATGGGGTTTTTTACCATGAATGTTTGAATTCATGGGATGAGAATATATATACATTATCCTTAGAATGATATTATTGATATAAATATTATTTTTTCTGTTAGTAAATTTTTTTAGTATAATTATTGAATTTTTAACATAGATAGTAGATCACCTCTCTTAGTGGAGATAATAGGATGTAAGTACAAACGAGCGACATTATTTAGATGAAGGGACAAGTTTATCAACCTAATTTCTAATCTTTAAGTCTTTTATTATTATAATGGACGGTTTTGTATAATTATAAGTTGATGGATTTTACAACAAAGGATTTGAACAAATTTAAGGTAATCAATCTAGGATCCTTTGGTGAGGTGTTGTAGAAAAGCCCACACAACATGAGAGGAATTATAAACACAATGTAAAAAATCGGGTCAAAGATGCCTTACTCAAATCAAACATCATGTATAAATGTTAAATAGTGTTTAAAGACATGATTATATAAAAATACATTCATAACATTTTACTTTAGGACATTTTTGTGTGTCCCATTCATGTTAGGGTAGACCCTACCAAGATTATTACGACCATGTGAGACAATCAGGGTGTTACGAACAAGAATTAGAGAAGAGTATCCATTAACACAAGAGAGCATATGATAGGGAAAAAATAATTCTTCTTGGGAGGATTCTAAAAATATAATCTTGATTAAACAATGTGTGAAAATTCATGGATATGGTAACACTGAAGGTGTTCAATCTCTGCCAAAAAAGGGAGGTGGGATGAATGCAAATCATTAATTTTGAGTTTTGTACCACAAAAGGATATAAACAATATATGGTAAATTATTATTGGTCTTGTTCAAAACACATATTTTACCACCAGATCATACATTGATTTGGTCTGAATGTTTTGGATTTTCCATTAACCATGTCCAAAACAGGAGAACCACTAACTATAGTAAGAAATATTTTAATAAGTTTTTCATAGATTGGTGGGGAGTCTATTTTGGAATTGTAACATCACTATAGGGGTGGCCTATCCAAACTGGGAGGACAATGAGTATCAAAATCAAGTAAGTCTCAAAGAGTAAATGTAAACATGAGGGGTTTCTCGGGGGAGAGATATATAGTCAGGGAGTTATGCCACAGTGTATCTGAACAACCAAATAGGGAGAATCAATTAGTGGGAATAAAACATATTCATGAATACAAGGAACAATATTAGTTCTATTATTATAAAATACCAATTATGTGTGATCAAATAATCTATTTACATAAAAAAATTGAGAATAAAGTTATACATTGATCAGAATAGTGGTGTGGTAGGAGACCATTGCAGAATGTGGAAGGTCATCTTATGTGATGACCAAAAATCATGAAATTTTTCCTCATTATGCGGGGACTTGTACATTATAATTAAACATCTTATTTTAATGAAATTGGACATCCATTTTAACATTGTACATTGAAGATAATTTTCCATATATTTTAATAGGATGAGACAAGGACATTTTCATGCAGTTTAAAGTCAAATCACAATAACATTACACAAAAAGGTTTAACTTCAACTGAGAAATATAGTGTATGTATTACATAATTTAAAACTTATGTAAACATAAATTTATGGTGGTGTGATGCACTCCCCATCCATGGTGATTAGTGAGTGTGAACCATTATAGTAGAAATTATGTGTGATATAAAGTCCCTCCTAGATAGGATGAATCTTTTGGATACTTCATCCAAGGTATCAATGGTTGTATTTATTGAAACATCATGTAACCTGAACAAAATCATCATAGTTTTTCCTTTTTTTAACTCCCATGCAACATTTTTCTATTGTAAAATTTAGGTTTTGAAGTTCTTAGAGTATATTCTTGTTAATGGATTCTAACTAGTTCAGGTGGACATAAACATTTATGGTCATTAATTTATAACAATGAGAGGATATCTAGAGTAATAGAAGAAGAAACACAATTGGTGAAACTTCATTTGTCCAATACACCAACGATTATGGATTTACCTAGGTGTAATCTCGAGTCGTTGTTCGATTTTTCCAAAATGAATTCAAGATGTTACAATGCCAACTATTTTTTGTTATGGACCACCATCATATGTTTAATATTGTATATTAATATTTTAAATTTGGTGATATAACCATTTTTATAAACAAGATTTTTTGAGGTTTGATTGGAATGAATATTGTACTTCTCATAAAAAAATTTCATATTGTTATATCAAAATGTAGTTTTGTTGTCCATGAGAATGGTGTGGGAATCTTAAATCAATGGACAATATGGGACCTCCCAAACTCAATAATGAAATTTTTCTTGACAACATTAAGGGGAATGAGTTCTAGGCACATTGAGGAGAAGTAAATATAAGTTAGGATAATCATTTCTTACGGAGTTACATATGGAGTATAGGGTCCCACTATGTCATATCATTATATTAAATGGCCCAACAGTACTTAGTGTCAAGGAGTAGTTCTAGTAGCATGTGAATGGAATTTACATGCATCTATCATTCATGACACTTCTAAGAAAACTTGATGGTGTCAGTAATCATTATGGTATAAAAGAACCCAAACCACCATAAATCATAAGATACCTTTATTCCAAATTAACGGGATCCACATGACTCATCATGGAGTGCTTAAAAACATTGGTAATCACCATTCATTGGATGCAATGGAGGATGACTACATTGAGGTTATGCTTGCAGAGAACCTATTATTATATGGAGCCATATCAGAGGGTAAAATTCACAAAAACTAATAGATATTCACATTATAGACTCAATTTGATAGGAAATACTCATGTTTTAGTTACTCAAAAAGTCACTTTCATTGGATCTCACAAATAATGTATGGGTTTTTTCACATAGTTTCAATTGAGTGGCTGAGCATAGTTGTTATCTAAGATGGATGCACATAAAAAATATTAAAGGTATTTCAAAAAATAAAAATAATATATAACTTAAAAATTTTGGGTTTTCATGTTTTATGACAAGGTAAGATGAGTATTGGAAGAATATTGATTTTTTTTATTTTTTTTCATATTTAATGTTTTATTGATAGAATAGAACTAAAATATGTTTTTTAGAAAATAATTTTAGAATAAATGATCAATATAACTCTACCTATTCAAATAAATTCAAAAAATTATATTATAAATTATATTATAAAAAATTACATTTCTCTAATATGTTAACCCGTAAAAAATATTACAATTTACCTCAAACACCAAGAAGAAATGAATTAATCCCTAGAATTTCATTAGAATATTCAATCGTAGCACACTAATTCTATTTCCATTTTATGTCTAGATTATGGTCACTTTTGAATTAGGGATCATATCCATATTTTAGTCTTAATTAATTTTGTTTACATGTTATAATTGAACCCTATAAATTCATTGCATATTTTAATGTTTTACCAATTAACATTGTGCAATCAAAATTCAATCCTTCATCAACCCCGTGTTCTTTTTGTTAATTCTTAAATTTTAAAATTGGTTAATATTATGTTAGAAACTCAATTCATATATCATAAAATGTGAATAATATTATCTCGTGTATTCAAAAAAAGTTAATATGGTAATAATTTGGCTGATTTCTATGAAAAACTACTCTTTTAGGGGCTGTGTATTCGTCCTAGAAATGTACAGAATGTGCAAAAGTATATAAATGGTATAACCTAATATAATTTATAATAATTATTTATATATAAAATAATATTATAATATAATAATAAAAATGAATCAAATGTGGGTAAATAAAAGTTAAATATATAATTTATTGTTAAAATAAGATAATTACAACAATGAAGTGGAAAAAATATCATTTTGGAGGACAACCTTGCATATGATATTCCCTCCTCCAATGGTGTAAATAAATATTAAGTAACCAATTATCCTTTAATACTAATCATATAATGTTTCATAATCCCGTCAAAATGGGAAAAAATGACATTTATAATGTTTAAAATATGTTTAAATTCCACTACCTTGTAAGTGTGAAAGGGGAAATTCTTAATTTTTTTTACAAATTTCACTAATTTATTGACATAAAATGCATGACCCAATTATAATTTAGTAAGGAAAATATTTTTAAAATGGATTTCTCCAACTACATTCCAATTTCATCCCTATCCATGACATGATGTAGAATCTATTTCAAAAATTGTGAAGTGGATTCCAATTTGATGAGTCTAGTACAAATTTTGATTCATGACCCATTTACTACAAACAAATGAATGATATAGGTTCTATGATATAAATGGAAGCTATATATCATTAATTGAATATATATATATATCTCTGAATAATGTTATGTTCAATTATTCCCAAACAAAATACATATATCCAAAATTAAATATTTTACTTTAATGTTTCAATACTATAATTATCATCAAATTTGAAAATAAATAAGCTAACATAAAATATTGCATATATAAACATATTTAACATTATATAAGGATATTATGTAATGTATTATCAATTAAATATTCCATAAAAAATTTCATCATATCTACATACTCACTCTTTAAAACTGATGGGAAATGTTACAAGTCATGTATTCTAGAAAATTATGACAAGATAAGCATGTTGATATTTCATGATCATAAGTGGAAATATAAGAAAAGTAAAAATATCATCAACAAGTAAGTATAAATAAATTTTAAATTAAATGTATCATAAATTATATCAATGAAAAATCTAGTGAGATTAGTGTCACTAATCATATTTGGAAAAGGTATGGGTATATTATTTTATTAATTCTCCATGTCTGTGTATTCCAACCATTTCAAGCTTAAATATCCACCATTTATTACTTATATTTAGGTCAAGTAACAAATTTCTTCATAAATTTTTTAATTACACTAGAACTATTTTAAATTCCCTTCCAAATAAGTTTTCAGTACCCTCTCTCATTATCATTCACAAAATTCGATCATTAAGCTCAAGACCTAGATATACCCACATGGTATACAATTCATAACTCCCCTATTTATTAAGATAATATATAATGTTTTTTATTTGGTTTGTTTTTTATTTATTCCATGGTGTATAACTGCCTGATATTAGATACACATTCATAGGCCTACTTGGCCCAGTCATGAAATTGGTTGGGAGAGAAATGTACATTTTAATAAACCATTTATGCGAGTTAGAAAAAATACCTAACTTGATTATACAATCAATTGAGTGATAAATATTTTACAAGACATGATTTCCAATAATGTTAAGTGGAGAAATCAATTACACAATTTATTATGAACAAATATCACAATTAATGGTGTCAAAATCAAAATGGATTTCTAATGAAACAACCAATTATATCATCGATGAATTTCTGTTGTTTTTAAAATAAGTATTTTGTGATGAAATCATTCCCATTATTATCATTATAGCAACTAATTATCCCAATTAAAACATACATTTTACATATGTCTCACATGTAAATTAGAATGTTACATGTTGCTTTTTTCAATATTTGGTTTTTCAATTTATTTTCAAAATTTACTTAAAACAAACCATTAAAAACCTATAGAGGTTACCCCCATTTTTCTCCTCCCCCTCACTTAATATATTACACTGTCCCCAATGTAAACATTATGAGATTAAATATTCACAATAAATGTATAATTTTAAATATGAAAAATAATATAAAAGTGAAGGGTTTAAAGATATCTTGATGTTATTAAGTTATATAGGGGTTATTCAGTGTGATAAAAGCAACTACACGTGTCGGAAGTATCTTAATATATTACTTTAACCACTACCCATTTACTATAAATATCTTTAGTCTTCCCTCTTGTAAGATATCAACTGAACCATACAGAAAAAAATTATATACAACTTAAGGACCATACTATCTAGAATGCAACTTAATTAGAATCACCTTCAATCATTTATTATAAAGAATAACTTTTCCACCAAAATGAATCTCAATTTTCTTAATAATGTTTTCATTTAATATTTTTGACAACTCATTACAGAGTCTTGATTACTCACATGACGATAATCAAATATTCTCAAGAAATTGATGTTACAACTTTCTTTATTCTACTACTAATTATAATTCCATGTTTCACTTAATTATCAGCCAAAATTCATGATGCTTGACCTCTATAGGTAAAATATTGTGATTCCAATAATCAATCCAGAATGGGGATATACCAAGAAGTGTTTTTTTCACTCTCCTATATTCCAAAATTTTATCAACCATTTTGTTTCTACAATACTTTTTTTTTTCAGTTTCATGTTTTACTCAATATTTTGATTTAACCCTTTGATTTGTACCTTTTTCCCAGCCATTTTTTATGGTGGTATATAGTAGATTATTTTTATGTCATTACATATTTATAAATGTGGGAATCAAAATTATGATTTCAATACATTGACCCTTCTTTACCAGTGATTTCCTTTAGTATTCTAAACAAAAAAAATTGGATACATGAAAAAATTAACTACAACATGAGAATAATATGTATTTCTAGACTTGGAATCCACCCATATTGAAATATAATAAATAATAAAAAGTATATTCAAGAAAATTAATGATATGTGAAGTAGACCCAGAAAACATATTCCCAATCAAACAAAAATATCATAGAATAATATTGGATGTTGATGCATCTTGTATCACCTATAAATGTTAGTAGTGTGTTTTTAATTAAATAATAAATTAAAAAACATATGATAATCATATAAAAAACTAGGAAAATATAAAATTTATTCTATGACCTTCCTAAAAGTATTTTAGATACCAAAATTTCAACTATAAGAATTTCTTTCAAAAATATTTTGAGCATACTCAATCTCAAAATTAGAAACACACCTTATAATAACTTGGTCGTTAAACATGTGTGTGGGGTAGTGATTTTACCAAACATAAATCAAAGGCTCATTTTTCAATTTTTTGACATTATGAATCATAAAATTAGTTGGAATTTTCAATTAACCTAGGTAGATAACTAAATAAGTATATAAAGGAAGTGTAAATGAGATTGCATAAATATTTTCAACTTGAAATGTTCCCTAAGGTGGTACCTGGTCCATAATGTCATCCTTTAGTCTGTTAGTGACCATACTAATGTCTTCTACCTCTAATTTCAATAAATCAACATGACTTTTATCTCATTATTGAACTATTTAAGATTTATATCCTATGGAAAAGTCAGGGATTTTCATCTGGATTAATAAAGAGGTACGTCAACATTTCAGGATTATAAAAAACAACCACTTCAAAACATAAAATATAGGAATGGAATGGAATTTATCATGAAATAATATGACAAAAGGAAATCCTTTTCCTTTCTTATCTGGTTTTCAAAGGTCAATACAATATCCTTGAACCATATATGATTACCTGTGAACATACCTTCACCCTCTATGATAAGACTTCTCCACTTGTATCATCCATAACATCACTCATAGAGGCTCCCACTATGTGGTTCAATGATTGGTGGTGTTTTGTGACTTTTCTTCAGCTCATTAATGGAATACCCAAAATAATCATCAAACAAAAAATAAAAATACTTTTGAAGAAATCCTGAAAATTGAAGAGTTGTGATTCTAAAACCTCTAAAAATGATTTGATTGGAACCTTTTTGTCATAGGAAAGATATAGCATCACATACACATGTATGAAATAGATATTTTAAAATAAGTACAACCATATATCTATCAACATATTTTCCATGTTTTGGGACTACATGACCTATAAAAATTCCATGATCTATTCTTAAATTACATTTATCTAAATTTAATACCATATAATTTTCAACACAATGCTTATAAATGTTACACAAGATCAAGAGAAACTATTTAAATATTGAACCATACATAGTAGATTCATCCATAAATATTTTAATTATTGTCTCAAGTAAATCAAAAAATAAACTCATCATGTATATTTTGAAGGTAAATAGGTAATTAAAATTTTTAATTCGAATGATTCAATTATCCAATGTACTAAATGATTTGGTGAATATCATGTTAGTGAAGCCCTCTACTATAATAGTAATATAAAAATATTTAGACAAACCATTGAATAAACAAAAAGTGTTGCCTACGTATATGACACTCTAGAATTTTCTCAATGAATATAAGGGTCAAATGGTCTTCATGAGTGGATTTATTTATTTTCCAATAATAAATTAATGTTATTAAATAGTTTTTATTCTCATATGAACTAACTCTCCATTTTTATTTGTTATAATTGTGAAACAATTTTTTCTCGGTACTACCTAGACTGGACTAAAAAACTAATAGTTAGGTATGGGATAAATAATACATTCTTCATTAAAATTTCCACCACATTTTTCACAAGTTTTAGAAATTTGGGGTCTACTAACCATTGTGGTTCCATAATTTATTTATCTGTATCCTTCAAAACCATCTTATTAATACAAATCGAATGATAATACCCAATATATCTACTAATATTAACCAAATTACCTTAATGTTTTCTAATAAATGAATTAGATGTATTTTATTTATTCAAGAGGAATAATGATAGAAATTATTACCAGTTATTTTTCATCATTCAATAGGTATGAATATTTTATTTATGTTGGAAATGGTTTGAGTTATGGTTTTTATAGGTGCTCTATTAATATAAGTGGTGTGGGAAATGATATTTGTTAACAATGAATGCTAGGGTATAAATATAAATCATAATCATAAGTTAATAATGTATCAATAACATATTTATAATCAAAATCCTTTTCATTATTAAAAATTACATGCTCAAAAAAAAATCAACAAAAATAATTGTAAAAGAGTTTGGTTTTATCATGAGAAATAGGTGTGAAATTATTTTTCCAAAATAATCTAGAACCTAGCCAAAATATATCTCTATTCATAGAATGATCCTCATTTATAAAATATTGAAAATAAGATTTTGGAGAGTTATTAATATAGTAGAATGAGAGATAAAAAAGATTCATGGTCCTGTGAAGGGTTCTTTAGGGTGTATAAAATGTTAAATCATAGGATTTCATTAAAAAACTACATATAATATTAACCCACATGAACAATAATGATTTTCATAGTAATTTTTAGTATTTTTATACCAATAAATATGAGAGTATGGGATCATAAAAAATTTTCCTCCACATTTTACAATTATAAATCTATTAGAAAAATCATATCTCTCACTCAAAAAAAAAATACCTATGTTATCCCATCAAGTTTTCTCTAGACCAATTTTACAGTTACAACACCACCCACATCATCTTATTCTCACCAACCTATAAGGAGGTCAAAATGGGGTGAGGCATGAAATTTTTGGAGTCACATAAGTAACAAAAATAGTCATAGAAATGTAACTACCATATGGTGCATGGTATGGTGAATTTTCTAGTGTCCTATCACTTTGTAGGAACCACCAAGTATGTATGATACGTGAATATACATTACACACAAGGTTTATCTTCACATTTCCATTTAAATGTCTTCTATTTTTAAACATTTCTTTTAAAAACATGTCATACCACTATATTTTTGTGATTTATTCATGTAGAAGGATGTTGATCTCAATGTGCTGAAATATATTCAAAAACTATTCCTACATTTTTTCTTCGTCCATATTCATGGATTTAAAAAATATATTCATAAAGTGAAGGGTTTTATGATATAATTATAAATATTTTTTAACTTTCAATAACATTTGGTTACTTATCAGTTGGTATTGATTAGGTATTCTCTAGACATGTTTTAGATCTCGGTGGAATGATATGTTCATATGAATTAGTAATTTTATACCAACTTCTCAAAGTGACGGTACATACATTATCCTTGGTATTTCTAGTTTATTGGGAAGGAATATTTCTAATGTTTGTACTAACCAGTTCATTAAGGGTGGTTGTAATCTGAATCATTTACATGTTTTGTTCCATCAAATACTAGACATGACTCTTAAGCTCATTCTATTTATTAAGAACATATTTTTTCAAAAAGAAATTAGTAATATAATCTACCTTTGGTTACAAATTATTTATTTTTGTTGAAATTTTTATGCTTAGTCTTAAAATAGTTTATGGGGTTTTTAAAACCATGTTCATATGGAGAAGTTTTATAGAAGATTTGTTAAAAGGGGGCCTTTTTTATTTTCAATATCCAAACATCATGTCTCTGAGATCTTTATACCACCATTTTTATGATAGTTAAAAGTAATCATCAATAATCTAGGGATGTGGTTGTTGGTTCTACTGATATAGTATCCCAAGGAATATGAAAATAAAATTTTATGTCACTTATAATATGGTGAAGCAATATGTGGGGTGGTATTGTGTAGAGTAAATTCCATAACGCCTTGAATATTTGGGTTGGGATATATTTTGATCCAGATTATTCTATCCCACTAGAGTGTTCAATTCAACAAACATTGTATCACCAAAATTATTTTCTATGGAAGGACATACCTAGTGTTCTTCTATAATAGTTGGTGTACATAAATCATAATTTTTTGGTGGTTTGGGCCATATTTTCAATCAATTCATATGAAACTAATTGTTTTTATCCAATTCTACTCCTTCCACAACATCCACAATTCCCCTCTACATAGGTGAGATGCCTTCTTTAATGTACTACATCGAGACCTTCACATTTATTTGGTGAAGTTGAATCTTGAGTAAAACTTCTTGAATACCTCCTATTACACATACATTGACTCACCATGTGCTAATATGAAATTTGTGATACTTTTTTGAATGATAGTGTTCCTTGATACTAGGTAGAATATACATATGAAAATTCATTACAAATCAATATAGCACCTTATACTTTTATGTAGTAGATAATACGTCCAATTATTATGATTTATATAAAAAATATTGGTAATGATCATAGTTTTATTTGATATTAAATGTCATTTCTTGGTTTCATTATTTTGGATACCACATTGAATTCTTTAATGTATTTTATTGGTTCATCATAGGATATTCCTTGAAATTTCATGAGAAGGTTAATTATCCTATATTGTAGTACAAAATTTTATTTTAGAGTTAGATATGAAATGAATTTTGTTTGATAGTTTATATTAGTTCCATCCAACTCTCATATGGTTATATTGATTATTTAATTTTTGTTTGAAAACATTGTATCTGGTTTTATGTTTGTATTATACGTGTTTTGTATTTAAAAATTCTTAGAATTATTAGATTCCACGTTTAAGGAATGTTGAAACTACATTTAGGATGAGACCATCTGATTCAAGCACTAAGACTGCATTCAATCCCAGTGTCATGATTAATTTAATCCTTCATATTATTTGATTTCAACAATCAATATAGAAAATAACAGAGCAATATGTAACACAACATAAATATCAAAAAATTTAATTGATGGTCCTAAATAATTGAGAAACAATATTCATGGAATAATAAAAACAGATGAATATAATGAAATAAAATAAAAAATATACATTAAATTAGTTTAATAATATACTCAGATGATATGGCTCTAATTTTTATGTCACTGTCATGTGTTCTCTCTAATGATGTGATACTTTTTAGAACATATATATATTAGATTTTTTGGATGAGGTTGTTCTCAATGAAGGATATAAATAAAAAATATATTGAATGTGTTTTGAAAGAAATAAAACTCAACAATATACAATAATTTGAGGCTGTGGTTGTTATAGGTTTTTATCATTATAGAATTACTGTTGGAAGATGATTCTTTTTTATTTATTCAAATTAAATTGATAAATCATAATGAGAAAAAACAGATAATATTGTTTAAACGTGTAATAGATATAACTCTATAATTACACTTACTTATTATACATTACATTTGAATTTAAAATCCACATAATTATTACCTATAACTTATTAACCCCCAAACCCTTTGGGGATTCTCCGAAACCATAAATATGACATTAATTAAACCCTTCGATTGATTAAAAAGTCACAATTGTAACACACTACATTGATTTTCAATCTAATGGGAAATTATGAATTGTGTTTAATTAGATATAATATCATTATGAAATTTTTCATGAATTGAGTTTATTTTTTATATTTCATCCCTATTAATTGATAGCAATTTTTACTGATTAAGAATGAATCATCACAATTCACACATTATATGTCCTCGTGTGCTTTTTTGTTAATTTGTCAATTTCATTATTGATTCATTTTAAGATAAAAACTCAATTGATTGATCAGATTAATTGAATTATATTTCTAAATTTACTCTAATAAATAAATAAGGATGATGATAATTAGAAATATTACTGTGAAAAACTACCATTCTATGGGCGGTTTAGTCATTGGTGAAATGTTTTTCATGTGAAATGGTCTATAAGTGATATAAGCTAATATTATTTTTAATCCTAATTTTCAATCCATATAAAATATTTATGAAGGAAAACAAATAAATTAAACATGTAAAATAAAAGTGAAATATAATTTTTTAAAGAAAATGACAACATTACAATAAATAATAGGAAAAGAATGATATTTTGGAGGAGTTCATATCTTGAGATATTACATATAATGGTGTATAAGAATAGAAAGTAAACACATTTCCACAGATCTCAATGCACTAATTCACATAAAACCCCCTCTAATTGACAAAAAAACACATTTATAGAGTGAATTGGATTCTAGGATTCCTATCTATTATATTTTTGAATTAGAAATTCAGAAAAATATTTTAATCCAAATTTCATTGACCTGTTGAACTCAAAAATTCACGGTCCATCAATAATTATAGAAGCATATTTTTTTATTATTGATTTCTATATCAACTATTCAAATATGTTCCCAATCCAATATAGTTTTTAAGATATGTCCTAAATGATGAAGTGAAATCTGATTTGATGAGTTCATTAATTTTTAATTCATGGCCCATTAACTCCAAAAAAATGCAAGATCCATCTCAGATGATATAACTGAATGTATTATCACATTAATTGACATTTTTTATAAAACTTTATGTTAAAATTAGACATAGAAAAATATTTATGACGAAAATAAATTTTTCCACCTTAATGGTTGAATACTTCAATTTCATAAAAGTATAAAAAGAATGAATTAATCCCAAATATACCATAAATAAACATATTTAACAAAACATTAGGAAATTATCTCATTTATTATCAATAAATTTTTTAATAAAATTATTTTTATCATACTTTTTTAGATGAGTTATGAATTTTATTATTTCCTCATCCTTTGGGAAATTTGGAGGTTATCCTAGGGAAGTGCTGATAGAATGTTGGTTTACTGACTGGTCCTCATCATATAATTTTTTGGGGGAAGTGACTATTTGATTAACTAAATTAATATACATGTATTATGGGTTAGGATCTATAGGGGATTCATCTAATCTTTCCAAATAATATGATCAATCATTCTAGGATCGGGTAACATGACACACTTCTTGGATTAGAAGGGGACTAGGCTATAAACTCATGGGTGTGTACAAATAAGGTGTTTATATTATTTTTTTATAACATTGTCACCATTCATCTAATTGATTACCTTCTGAGAATAACCCTTCACATGCAGCTATGGGAGCATAATCTCAAGAATAATATTTAGGCCTGTGACCAGGGTCTAGCATTCAATATAATTTTTATACATCCTTATGAATATAGGATTGGTTATGACATGAGGTCATATACATGAGTCATAAATACAATACCAAATCTAATACTATTGAGTTTATGGTTACTAATACTTTTATTGGTCAGGACATGTGAGGCCCCATCAATGTGCATCTTCTAGAACATTGTCACTTGATTAATAGGGAGTATATTTTAATCTGGGAAGTTAATACCCAAAGGAAACTCTTCTTAGGATGGATGTGTAGCTATGAAATGTTTTATTTCATTCTATTTAAGTAATTATAGGAAATAAACATGGTGTAATGATATTATAGGATCATTATCGAACATTTCAATCACATGGTCTGAAGGGGGAGGTTGAGAATATATTCAATAGGTCTGCACCTAATACACGACTTATCTCATGATGCTACAAATTGATTTAAAACTTCTAAATTATGAGGACCAAGGTGAGGCAACACTTCTCTAATTGGTAATATCTACTCATATTGAACATTATTATGTGTTTGAGGTAATATAGTATGGTATCCCTTCTCTCATTATTCTTTTGAGTCAATATGGAACAAATGGACTATTCCAGGTAAGTCACACAATGTACTAGAGGATTTCATTGGACTATACTATTCATGAATAGATATGTATAATATATTTCAAAATATTTTTCAATGTGTCATGAAATTACTCATTCCATTATTAAGATATAATATTCATCATGAGCTTTAAAAATTGCATAAATATTTCATCCATATTATAATAACTTTTATGAATCTCTAATGGCCATGTCAACCTTGTAAATCTAGATTATTTCAGGAATGTGGTATATTACAGGGTGCCTTATTATTTTCCAGATCGAAGTGTATAACACTATAACTAAAAATAAAAAAGTGTACTTCCTATAGGTGAACCTAAATAAAAACATTAGAGGATTCATCTTCAAGTGATGGGTGTTGTAAAATTTGAACACATTCTCAGGAAACATTAAACAGGCTTATTGTTGGTTGAATTTTACCACCATGTCTTCCACATGGCACTCCACTAATGTAGCAAGGAGCAGCTTGAAGATAAAATGCCTAAAATGCTGGTAATTAGATCGAGTACTTTTTAATACAAAAAAGCATCACTTAGTAGAAATATTTTCTATAAGGAAACATGAAGGATCTATATTTTTCATCTAGGAGGATATCATGATTTTTTTATAACTTAAGAACGCATCCATAAAAGAAAATTTATGGAAACCATTAGTTATATTGATCGATAGCTGTATCGCAGTGACATGGAAGATATCTCTTGGTAAGTGGTTACTATAGGACCGAAGGTAAATAAAAAAATTTTCCATTCAAATTCATATCCATGATGATATTCTCTAGTTATATGAAATATTATACATCCCAAGAAAATTTATCCTTAATGAGCTTGTAAATTTTTCCCCAACCATGGAACTATGGGAAGGGTTAATTCACTAGGATCATAATTGAACACATGGTAGATGATAGGAAGGAAAAGGTACTATAAAATAACTTGGTGTCAAGACATATCATTTACTTGTAGTTCATTTAAAACTGATCATTTTGTTACTTCACGAAATATACATATTACTATTGATCCTCGAAATACATGACTACACTAATCAGTGTCGACCATAAAACGTTTTCATTGTCCTGATTCACCGAAATTACATCATCAAAGATGGTGGTGACCCCTTCTTCAAATGATTTTAAACTCCTCCAAATACTCATCATTATTATAAATGTGAGGATCATAGAATGATGAAGACTCTCCAAAAAGAAAGAGATCATAAATTTTTTCTTTCAATTGGGTCAGCTATGGTGGAATCATTAATGATGGAAACTTTATCTATGTAAACCATGGAGGAAACAACTATGACCCAATAGTGTTCGGTTTCTAAAGATGAAACCCACATTTTATGAAAAAAAATAATTATGTGTTTAATTACACTAACTTATACCTACTCTATGGATATTATGATTCAATTATGGGTCAATCTTAAAGGCTCGAAATGAACAATATACAATGATCAAAGTCCATTCTAACTTCCAATGGACATATCTTGTGTATAAATGTGAGTTATTTTTTTACAATTCTTTATTAACAAGGATGATGAAATATTTAGTATGGACTACAACTATTTCTTCTCATCAGAGTATTTTTATGATGAAAATACCCCTAATATCCTCAGAATGACCTATATTGGTTCCCATACTGTAAATGAAAGCATTGATGTGGTGAACTTCATCGGCCTATATTTCCTTCCCCGCCTATTTATATTATACATCATCTAGGAAGTGGGATTCCTAAAATTTGAAGGGGGATGTATCATCCTAAAGTACCCCTACTCTAACATTGAGTGAGTGATTGAGGCATTGGTGATACAAATATGGTATTATTTCATGTATATTGAGGTAAGGAATTTTAAATAGGGAATCATAAGAAGTTTAATATGATGAAAACAAAAACTGTGTGTCTAATTCCTTGTCAAAGAGTTGTTTCTCCATCCCAAAAATTTCATTGTGGCCTAGGCTCACTCTTATTATACCCCTAGATTTTTATGTTTGATAGGGTTAAATATTTCTCATTAATGCCTCAAATGAATATTGTCTTGGCAGGTATAAGGTTGATCTTAAATCTAACTCTAACAATTAGTGATATATTTTCATTTCATTAAAATAACCTCAGTCTGAATATAGGAACATGTGACCATAAATAGTGTAACCCTTATCCTCATTAGCGCATGAGATGTTGTCTTGGAACTCTTCATATTCAATTTCATCCATAACAAAGGCCTCAGTACCTCGATATTCAAATATGGAGATCTTTTTAGGGCCTCAATTAGGGATTCACGATCCTCCATTGATATTAGTAGCGCATCAAGGATAAAGATTTGTGATGTTATATTTGAACGGGTTCATCATCATGCCATACCTCAATGTGAGGGGAATATTTCTACCATACAAGGGTATCACTTTAGTATGAC
The DNA here is from genome assembly GCA_963277665.1 of Viscum album. Lineage (NCBI taxonomy): Eukaryota > Viridiplantae > Streptophyta > Magnoliopsida > Santalales > Viscaceae > Viscum > Viscum album. The sequence goes on along the minus strand of OY728129.1, from coordinate 603,976,492 downwards.
ATATAATGGAAATTCTCATCTGAGGTGATGGATCATGAATAATTCCGAATAAACTTCAATCATGGTAGGGTGGATAAATATATGTGCTATGTTTCTATGATCTAGTTTTGTCTAGTTGTGGTTGATCACTAGGTCACTATGGAAGAAAAACATGTTCAACCAACTTGGTGGGTTATGGGGGTTTACCAGATGTTATGTTCTATGGGGACTATGCATTTTAGGACATGAGAAAAGCCTATACACTATCCTCCATTACATGAAAACTTCCCTCTAGGGAATTATATTAGACATTATTTAAGGATGTGTGCCACCTGTCGATTCATTGAAGGAATACGAGTGATTATGCTCATATTAGGGTTATCTAAAGCGATCCACCGTTTAGAATGTTTTGGGAGATGTAAACTCCTACTCTTATTATGTGGACTATTTAATGAATAGATAGATCTTGGGATATTATCTGAATTTATGGGCCATGAAATAATTGGGAGTGAAAATCGATTTTAGAATAGATGGACAGTCTTGATAATACCGAAATAGCTATGTTGGTTCTTCTGATAATGGAAAGGTTTTGATATTAGTGGAGTAACTGGATAATGTGCACTGACCAGGGGAGGTGTTGTTTTTTACAACCAAAAATAAATAATTTCATGGGTGTGAGTGACTATATAATGAGATAACAAGTCATAAACCCTCTTTGAAACTTGGATATGATCCTACTTCCATTCATCAGAGTCATTATCTTCAATATCAGTGATGGTAGAGATGTATGTCATGTGTGCTTGTTTTTCACCTAGCTTAACCATACCACTATCTACTTTGTACTATATCTAATATCTAATAAAAATAAAATAAAAATTTGTGATAAATGTCCCAATTCTAATTACATTAATTGGGTTTGTTCATCATAGAATTTTTTAGGGGGCCCCTAGATTCTTGAAACATTATGGTTTATTTACATGGAATTTATGATGTACTCTAAGACATCACTACTACAAATACCCCTTTTATCAGCGCTAAAAATGGCCTTTAACAGCACTAGAAAAACGCTATTAAAGCCAGCGAAGATAAAAGGGGGGTCCCCTATTTTAGCGCTCCAAAAAGAGTTGATAAATACCCCTTTTATCAGTGCTAAAAAAAGCGCTGATAAAATTTGTCTTTTATCAGCGCTAAAAAAAGTGCTGATAATAGGGTCCTTTATCAGTGGTTTTTTAGCGCTGATAATACTAATTTTTTTTTTTAAAAAAATAAAAAAAATCCTTCCAATATCGGGGGGGGGGGGTTTACAGCACTTGAGCACCCCCTTTATCAGCGCTTTCCCACACCTCCAGTGCCTGCACGCACCACCTCCACAATTTATCAGTGGTATAACCCACCTCTATCAGCACTAGACCCTTACATTCACCCTTGAACGCATGCCCATACCACCTCTTAGATTAGATCTCGAGACCTCCCCCCTATGCGCTTGAAGCCTTTTCCACTCCCCTATATTGATTTTTTCTCTTATTTATGATATATCTATTTATTTATATATCTATTTAGTTATATTTATTCGTATAGTAATATATATATATTAATATATATATATAGATATATTAACATATATATGTAGTTATATTAATATATATAGTTATATTAATATATATAGTTATATTAATATATATATAGCTATATTAATATAAAGTTATATGAATTTTCATATATTGGTATTTTAAATTAAATGGATATTAGATAATATTTATATAAAGCTAATATATTTTATATGTAAGTATGTTTCATTATTTATTTAAAAAATTACATTTTTTGGTGTGAATATATAAAAAATATGTTCATATAGTTATATATTGGATTATAAATAGCAGTGCATTATAAAAAATGATAAAATTTCAAAGACATAATTTCAATATGTAGGTAATAACTTGTAATAAATTCAGTCCCCACAAAAAAAATGCAATAATACCCCATTAAACGAGGCTGAAAATCTAAAAGATGTTGAAACATCGGTGTACCCCAACTAGAAAATCCATTTTGGAGACCTTATGGGCCTTTGTAGCATCGAACAATCCCTAACTGGGGATCTACCAAGTTATATTGGTGTATAACTCATCACAGGCTTCGATTTGATATGTGGTAGAGCACAAACGGACACCCGGATCAAAAGTTATGGCCGTTTGAAGTTTGAGTTGCGTTTCCAACATATTTTGTATATTTTTTTAATTTGATGAATTTTTGGGTCTTAAAAATGTTATGAAATGACTATTCCTCCATATTAATTAGAAAATTATTAATTAAAAATATTTTTTTAAATTTTTATAAGCCATTTTCATTAAATTTATTATATATTAAGTGTAAATGTGTATTTATACTTATCTAAAATATATTTTAAAATTAAAAATTATATTTATGTCAATATAACTATATTTATATATTTATATATCAATATATGTTTTTTATATTTTTATGAAGCCGACCCTTTATCTGTGATTTTAAAAAAAGTGCTGATAAAGTCCCCCCTTTATCAGCACTACTCAAAAAGAGATGATAAAGGGGTCCCTTTATCAGTGCTTTTTCGTTAGCGCTGATAAAGGTTGGCGCTGTGAAAAAATGTTTTTGTGGTAGTGCATAAACATCATTATAGGAATATAAAATGAACTTTCTCATTGAAAAGGGAACTTTATGTCCGTCGATCTGATGGGGTCTTGACCAATATTCTCATGGAGGGGCCTATTAGAAAAAGGTACCTAAAGGCATAAAAAATGATGGACCAATGTATTTATAATGAAAACTACCTTTTTATTCCAATTTATCCACAATAGAGATAGAATATTTAATGGGTGTGACCACAACTTAGTTTTATGAAATGATTATTACAAAATATATGATCTTTATAAGAATTATCAAAATAATCATAGGTATATTATGGTGATCATGATATAGACCAACTCATGTAAAACATTATCCATGAATATCCCCAATAGTTATTATTTGGAAAAATATACACTATGGGAACATTTTTGAATCCTCATCAATCTCTAGTGTCGTGTAATATGGTCCTACAGAGATAGAAACTCAATTTCCCTTATTTATTTGTTAATTATGATGGGGTGGAATCAATGTGGGACTCCTAAGGCCCAACATCCATCTCTATTGATGACTGTAAGATCTTACTAGATGATATTCCTAATGCTACACCTATCATTAGGGTATATTTATATCCTTCTTTTCTATGTCAGTAGCCTAAATACTATTATCATCTAGAGGTTTGATCATGACGACATTCATAGTTTTAGTAATCAGATATGATCTTTCACACCATCGATATATAGGTCATCCATTTGATATTTTTATCACCATGAGAGGGGAACAAACTGAAGAGAAATATGCAACCTCAAACCATGATTTTCTCATGGGGTTATACATCTTTCTTTATTTTATGAAGTAGGTTGAGGCTCATGATATAGGTCTACTAGAATATCTAGAGGTACACATGAGATGTAGGGAACGAGGCCACCCAGAGCATGGAATTTTATATCTTCTCATACAACTGATAGATATCCTAATGATTTTAAGGGCTTCAATGATATCATAGATGGAATTATCAGAGGTTGATTAATATCGCCCACATGTCTTGAAAACTTCAAACTCTATGGTCCTCAGAATTAAAAAAAATTATGTTGAAATGTTGGTTTGTGTGTGGCCCAAACATTACTATTTACTACTTAGTGGCCATGATATCCAACAATTTTCAAACCACATATTCATTTCTCGGAGGGTAATATTGTTGTGGATCACCCCAGGTTTCAATCAATGGTGGTAGAAAAGCTGGGGCTGGCTGTTATGTAGATCTACTAGGTTGCTAAAATTATTCCATTGGAGTCATCAAATGAGTAAATCATCACTAAAATAAAGGATTCATTTCATGTTTTAGGTGCATTTTCATTACTATGTCTATTTAGGATATTATATCTATATCCTCATGATGGTTTGAAATATTTCCATGTACTTGTGGCTTGACAGGGTGTTCACCTTCGTTTGAGATTGTTAAACCAAACATTGTCATCTCCACATCTTCCAAATGAAGGTAAAAAGTATGGAATGTCATGGTGGTAGGGTTGTATGTACAAAGAGAACATGGGGCGAATCAAGGATATCCTATACTTTCAGGTATGTGAGGAGGGATTTCGTGAACATATTGATCGCATCCTCAATGATTCTAATTCTTGACTGATATTATCCCACCCCAACCCATATCGGGGGAGGAAAAGGTATCACTATTTATTAATTAATCTTCTCTAACTCTGAGAGGTTAAAGATAATATGACATTTCAGTTTCCCTTGTCTCTTATTGTGATTTGAGATATCCCTATGAAGAAGTCTATGTGGTTCAAAGGATTAATTATACACATGACATGGCTAGCACAACCAAAATACCACTATGGTGGTTATCTGTCCATATTCTCTAGAATTAATCTTCATCGTGGGGAAGTCCTAGGAGCTTAGAGGACCTTCCTAATGGTTGATGGTGTAGTAGATATGACCTTTTTGGTTATTCTATTCAACATGAGGTGGTCCCAATGATAGTTTTGGTGGATCAAATGATAAACAGAGTCAATCCATCCATCATAGTAGAATGTTGGGGTCTCAATCGAAGTTGGGTGAGGATATTCCCATGACAATAATTACAGTAGTAGGAAGTGCATTGGTGTTTTTGGAGGTTTAAAAACATTTTTTTATCCTTAAAAGAATTTAGTTTTAAATAATTTAAAATAATTCATTTCATAATACCTTTCAATGTATTAAAACAATTTATCCAATTAAAACATAGGTAATTTTAAATGAAAATCCATAATCAACTAAATTACAATTTGTTTCCACATGTTGTAATTAAAATCAATTGTATTCCTAAGAATAAAATATTTTAATAATATTAAGCATGTAATAAATCATAATCACTATGGTTAAAATGATCTTATAAGAACAATACAATGATTCTATCATAAAGAATAAATAATCTTATTGAGTAATTGAAAATATATTAATTACAAAAATTATAATTAAAAAGTGGAGAATAAGAAATTAATATATAATTCAATTCACATATTATTATAATTTTTCTGAAATATATATAACTAAAAGAGTACAACTCTTTTAAACAAAATAGTAGGGTATCCAATAACCTTGGTTAGAGTTCCCTTGATTTATACTTTCAAGAAAGTATGTATTACAAATACCAGTGTAATACCTCGATACAATGATAAGATTCTGTCTTGTTATACCTATAAGAACTCATTCAAGAAGGTGATTGGAGCATCTATCTTCCTAGACACTAAAGCCTTCAATACAAAATTTATCAGTATAGTTGTATTTCGTTCCCCAGATGCACCCATTTATAACCACCAATGATTTATGTCACACTTGGAAAAGAAAAACTCATGGATGTAATAATTATAGAGAATGAGAAGTTCACAACATAAAATATTTAGAGTCTCTCACATGAAGTAATAATTTGATAGCGCTCTCTCACAGTGTCTCGAATTCATCATAAATTTATGAGATCATTCAAATGAACTTTTAGTTATAAGCCAACATCCCAAAGGTCATCCTTGATTACAATAGTCAGATTTTCTCCTAGAAAGAAAGAAGGACGTGGACACCATGAACTCCAACATTTGTCTTATAACTAAAAAAATGAAATATTTTTATAAAGCATATCAAAACTAAATAAAGAAAATATTGTTTTCATAGAAATGGTTTTAAATTTTTAGGAAATCATTTTATAGTTATGATAAAAATAGTTTGAAAGGATCCAATTATTTTCATTTTGAGATTTAGTATGATTTTTATCTTTAAGTTATTATTGTCTGTAAAAAAACCAAATAATGTGTACAATAAAAATAGTATTTTGTGTGTATGTTAGAAATAATATCCATCTCATTATGTTAATTATGAAAAAACTTATTTTGGAAAAATTAATGGTTTTTATTATTATCAAATGCATATGAAAAAAATAAATATGATGAAATATAAAACAAATCCCTTTGGAAATTACATAAATTATTATATGAAAACATTTAAAAAATATAATTTTTGATTTTGAAAACAAAAATGAATAGGGAAGTGAAAATAAGGCTTTGAATCAACAATATCTCCCTTTTTTTAAAGCACAAACTTCATGTCTTGCTTCAAAAATTACTTTCACAATAACTGGTCAAAAGTAAATTTTCTGTAAACTTTTTTATAAAAAAATAATAACTTATACTTATCTCCCTAAGTTTAAAAAAACTTCAGAGAAAGTTGTTTAATACAAATAACACCCCCATAGGTTATGAATCTCCAATAGATAATATTCTATTCTTTTGTAAGAGTATATCCCCCTTTATAATACATTTTATATTTATATACAATTTCACTACCTTTATAAATCATTATCCTCCTTTTATAAACCATTATACCCCTTTTTGAGTTTCAAAACAGAATAGGGATGGTCTTCTTATACATTGAAAAAAGATTTTGAGACACAAATAATTCAATGAAATAAATAATTTGACTATCTAGAATAAGTGAAAGAACATTCATCCAAAAAATAGAAAACACTCAATCAATCGATATATAGATTTCAAATATATTCATTAATGGTTCAATAATAAAACAACAAATTTCATGAAATTAATTTATTCTTATTTTTTTTTCTTTTCCATAATCATGAGTTTTAACACTATCATCCACCAGCTATTCAAGAGTCAGCAGTTAAGACCACAACTTCACTTATTTCTATGAGAACAAGTGATCATGATTACAAATAAAATATTCCTATGATGTCATCTTCTATTAAATGGTATGATTTTTCACCCCATGAGATATGATCATCTTATTCTTTACTAGAATTTTATGATTCTTCAAAACATTTTGATTTTTCAACTCAATTATATAATCTTTTTAAAACATCATCATTGAAACGTGAGATTGATATCATTCATCTTCTTTTCAATCACTTTAATATCATCATATTAGATTACATATGAGATTTTAAATTTTTTTATCCTTCAATCAGTATCACATTCAAATTTCATTAATGCAACTTATTGTTCATTCACTAGACCTTTAATATCTTCAATTGAATATGAATGTATCTCGATACATTCCTCAGGCTTACGTGATCAATTTACATCCTTATTTCAAGAATTTATATATTATTTAGTAGTTTCTTCACACACAATGAAATATTCTTTGAGAGTTAATAGTATTTTCCTAATAAGTTTAATAGAATCAGATATTTTATTTATATTTTTTATACTAAAATCTATCTTCTCTTCAATTCTTGGAAAATAAGGAATTTTTGTTTCAGTTCTTCTATGGTTTTAAAAAATATACTTATCTCTTTTCAATAAGATAGTATTCTCTAATTCAGTGTCTTCCTCATAAGTGGGTAGCTCTTCAAAATGACATCTAGAATCCTCTTTTTCCAAAAACTGATTATAAACATCATCGGTCCTAATATCTTCATCATTCTCTATAATTTGAAGATCTTAACTATTTTGAGATCTTTGGGAAGATTTAATGTAACACTCAACTTCAAAAGATGGGTTTTTTCATGATGTGGAATCTGAATACCATACATGCACTCTATCACACTATAACTTTTTATCCTAACCATATTCATTTTCACTCTCCCCCTTTTCTCTTTCTTCATATCTTTTTTTTTCATTTCATTCATCTTATTATTCTATAATATATTGATCTATATCTCATTTTTCATTATATTTGTTTTCTTCTGAAGAAAATTCTTTAGTTTCTTTTGGTTATACTGATTCACCGACATGTAGTTTAACTTTTCCATTTGCCGGGACACGAGTAATTGTTTCTTCATCACTAAATTCTCTAATATTGATTGCAAGAATTTTCTTTTATATTCATTCCAAAAAAATAAATATCAAGAGTATTTGCCTTCCTATTTTTAAATATAATTTTATTTTCATCCTCCTTAAGAGTTTCATGACTTCTGATCTTTTCAGCAAGTGCTTTAATAGGGTTCAGACAAAACTATAGTTCACCCTCTTTTCTTTCATCTTTCTCTATTCTCCACTTTGTAGCTATTTGTAAACTACAAGAACTTTTCTTATTATTTTTTCGAAACAGATTCTAAGATGTATTTTTTATTATACAAATGACAATGTTTTTTTTGTGATACAATGACTACCTCCAACTATATCGTTTGTATTTTTAGCATCACCATCCATAAAAAAATTCATATATTATAAATCCAAATAAAATTTCAATCTTTTAACTGTATCCTCAATTATACAAGGAACTTTCAAATTTCTCCGTTCTCACATGATTTTGAGATTGAAGAATTTCAGGCTTTCAAAAATGAACCCTCTTAGAATCACTAGAAACATGACCATTTGAGATTTAATCACACAAGATTTCAAATTGCTTGTGGTTGCAGAAATTTAACCCATAACGTTTATCATCCCCATGTTCACCAAATAATCAAGGATAAATACATCTAAGACATTAACTGTTTCTCGAACTCCACTTTGGGGTATCAAAAAAATAATGCATCCAAAGTCTTGTGAGATGGTTGTCTATGTATGAATGACTTACTTCTATTTTTGGATATAAAATTTAGAAAAGAGATTCTGTATATATGATCTTAACAAATTTTCCATGTTCTTTTGGAAACTTTTTGTATGGTAAAAATAAATTTCTATCATAAAGAATATTAGGAAAATTAGATACCTACTTTTCTATCACACTAATTTGTTTCTCATATATATGAAAAGATACATTCAAATATTTATCATCATTCAAATTATAGCAGAACTGCCCTAGTTAATAGCCAATGATCAGATCTTGAAAAGAATTATGTTTTGATACACAGAACAACTCCAATATTTTAAATTGAATGATTCCTTTCAAACATGATTCATACTTGATATAACATTCTCTATTTACTAATCTTTCCCTAAAAAACTTCATGCTTTTTCAATATTTTGGAGGCATTTCTTTTAGTAGGATGAAAATTTAATGATTTCATGATCATCTAGACATGAATATTTTTTGAGAGTCGTCTCGTAGAGGAAAAGTAGAAGACATCTAATGTGGTAATGGGAGGGGGCCCTTTTATATGGGCATGGAAATATGGCTGTTGAGATTCGACAGCTCAGATTTGATTGAGGTTATCTAATGGTTGATAAAAATGAACACTTAATGTTTTTAATAAAAAAAATAGTGTATTCATGATGAATCCAATAACAGTTTTAAATAAAAATGAAGTAAAAACTAAAAAATTATTGAAATTATAGTGAAATGTAATTGAAATTGTACCTTTCTGAATTTGAAAAATAAGGTTTTGTTTTTGATGGATTATTCATTAAAAAATTCAATGTTGTTTTTTTAGTATGATGATTTTTAGTAAAAAAATGGGTATGAATAGAATTTTATTTTTACGAAAAAATTTCAAAGTGAATATTAAATATAAGTATACAAATATTAGGGTATGAAAATTTGTTATTATGAAAAATTTATAGGTTTCAGAAAATTTATTGGGTTTGAAAAATTTATTGGGTATAAATAATTTACAAGGTATGAAAAGTTTTAGAAAAAAAACCTAAAACATATATACTCCCCCTTTGAAAATTATAATGTTAATGTAAGGATTTAATTTAAACAAGAAATACGTATGAATTATTACTTCATAGTGACCATTCAAAGCTTCTATTTAATGTATTCAAATCTATCAGAAGTTAATGGTTTTCTAAAAATATCAGGATGTTGTTCTTGAATTTTGATAAATTGTAAAATGATACCTCCTTTATGTGTGTGATCCTTAGGAAATCTATTCCTGATATCTATGTGTTTTTCATGTGGGTGATTTGAATGGTTTTTACATTGAACTATGGTACTATTTTTTCACATAGTATTCATGTTTTAGTAAAAATCCTTCTATAATAAGTTATTTTATGTTCCATCCACAACACATGAGCACATCAACTTCCAGCTGCCACGTATTAGGCTTCCGTAGTGGAAAGTGCTATTGAGTGTTATTATAGAAAAGGAAAAGAAACTAACTAATCACCTATGAAATGAAAATTTCATGAAGTAATTTTCATATCTATTATACAACCACCAAAGTCATCATTCGAAAAAAATTTAATTAAAAATAATTTTCAGAAGAATAAATAAAGTCTCAAATCCATAGTTCTATTTAAATAATGAAAAAATATTTTTATATATTATAAATGGGATTCCTTAGGAATTTATTAAGACCATTTAGAAAATAATACTAAAAACATTATGTTTGGAAAACTAGCTATTATGTATAGTAATTTGTTTATCATCCCTCTAAAATTTCACTAATTTACTAGTTATCCAGCTTCACAAATTTTTAGGGTATTTGGTGTCCCGGTTAGAGTACTAATACTTTTAGTATTATCACCTCCATACATTTTAAGAAAAAATTTAATATATTAATGTTGGGATATATATATATCCCTTTAGGTGTTTTAGAAATTTGAAAACCAAGAAATATTGTTAACTCACCCATCATACTCATCTCAAACCAAGAATTAATATGAATAACAAAGGAATCTGTTAATGATTGTGGAGTTTATCCACATATAATGTCATTAATAAAAAATTTAATAATAAAAACATTTTTGTTTTCTTTTTTATAAAAGTTTTTGGATCAGAAGTTCCCTTAACAAAATTATTTTTAATCATAAATAACGTTAAGTTACCAGACCAAGCTGTAGGGGCTTGTTTAAAGCCATATAAGTCTTTGGTTTGTTCAAAAACATATTCAAGATGTTTTTTATCATCAAAATCATGATGTTTTTCACCAAAATAAATCCTCTTGAACATATCCCTCAAGAATATAACACTTCACATACATTTGAAAATGTTTAAAATTAAATAAAGTTGTAATATATAATATAATTTGAATAGATTCACGCCTAGATATTATATTATAGGTTTCTACATAATATATTCCCTCTTGTTGAATATAAAATTTATAAAATAATTGTTCTTTATTTATAATGATTATTCCATTTTCATTAATTTTGTTTCTGAATACCCATTTAACTCCAATTAAAGAAGTTTATTTAGGTCTTTCAAACAAGGCCCATAATTTATTCTTTTGGAATTCATTTAGTTCATCTTGCATTGCTTTAATCCAATTTTCATCACCTAAGGAAGTATCAGGAATTTTATGTTCAAATTGTGAAAGAAATGTCATATGTTCTACTTTATTTATAAAAGAACATATAGTCTTTTTAAGTTGATTTACATCACCAATGATATTATCCCTTGTATGATTCATAAGAAACAATTGATTTGGGTTTTTTCAAACCTACTTGTCAACATAAGATAGAAAGTATTCCAAGGTGAATAATTCAGAAAAAATTTATTATGTATTTTCATTATTTCAAGAGACTTCCACAAATGGTTGATAATTAGTTTGGGAAAGCACATCAAAATATTTAGGTTGTAGTTATTTAAAAACCAATGGATCAGTTTCATTAAATTTGACATGTACTATTTCCCTAACAGTACAAGAATTTTTATAGAAATCACTATAATCATTATAATTAATAGAATAGCATAAAAAACCATTATTATATTGATGTGTGATTTTATTAAAAGTATATTTTTATTCAAAATGAATATGTTTCATCCAAATTCTATGAAGTATGAACCCTTTGGTTTCTGTCATGTTTATAACTCATAAGGTGTTCTATTATGAAATAGTATAATTAGAACATGATTTGTAGTATAACAAGCAGTACTCATAGATTTATCCCAAAAATGTTTTTAATAGATTATTCACTCAAAAATATTGTTGTTATCTCTTGAATAATATGATTTCTTCTATCAACAATAGAATTTTGTTTAAGAGTTCTCGGAGTTAAAATGTTATGTGTAATTCCTTTCTTACTAAAAAAATGATTCATAATCAAAATTTATAAATTATCGACCATGATCACTATGAATAGTTATCAATGGAAGGTTTTTTCTCTTTTTAAACATTTGCTCAAAAAATTTAATATAATAATAGGCTTTAAATTAATTTTCAAGAAAATAGAACCATTTATATCTAGTGTAGTCATTAACTAAAAATATATATTTTACTTACCTCTAATACTTCCATTTTATATAGGTAAAAATAATTACATGTGAACAAACATGAAATAATCAATAGATGAAACATCACTAATTTATTTAAAACATCACTTATTTTAATTTCTATATTGACAAAGAACACATACTTTTGAGGAATCAAATCTATGTCCCGGTAGATCAGTAACAAGTATTTTCCTAAACAACTTATATATTTTCCAAAGGATACAATGTCTTAATATACTATTTCATAACCAAGATTGATCATCCATTTAACATAGGAAATGTAAGTATTGACTCTTTAGGTCTTGAAAGCAATGTTTGTAAACATTATCATGTATATGGGAATAAATAATTAATCCATCCTTGGAATTGGGTAATATTAATTTATCATTCCTAAAATTCACAAGGTTACCATCATCACATAAATGAATTATTCTTATAATGTTGTTCTTAAGACCACTATCAAATAAAAAATGTGAAATAAATGATTTTCCTAGAAGAAAAATATAACCTATAACAAAAATATTTCCTTTAGAATTATATCTGAATGTAACTCTTCCACCTTTAATTTCAATAATTTCATCAAAGAAGTACTTGTTACTAGTCATATTCTAGGAACTGACACTATCCATGTATCATAGTATTTTGTGGTTGTTACTTGATTTCATTTCCTGAAAACAAAACAATTTTACTTTTGGAATCCAAAATTTCAAGAAATTCAATAAATTAGAAACAAAAATTTCATAAATATACATTTCTTTCGATAAATGGGATTTGGGGAACCCCAACTATTGTATTTATTTAAGGAACAATATTTATTCCTTTGACCTCCACATTCACATTTTTTTTTCAAAATATGGTATTTTCAAGAACAAAATAATTGTTACAAAAATAATTTTTGAATGAGTACAACCCATTCCTGAGCTACAAACTTAGAGAATAAGTTTTTTATACATTTTATAAAAACCATCTTTAACAATGGAAAATTTTATCAAATGGGCCATTAAAGAGAAAATTTCATAAATTAGTTTTAAAACTAAATTCATATACACATTCAAATTTTTTTCATAAGTGAGTTTTCTTATAAAACATTTTTCTAAAAAATGACTTTTTCTAAATCTCTTGAAAAATTATTCTTCCCATAATTTGATTCCTAGTGTTTTTTTATAAATGGAGTCAATTTCAAATACAATTCACGATATTTATAAAGATCTGAGACATCTATTCTCGCAATATTTATTCCTAAATTCTCATTCTCAAGATTCTTATTAACTTTTCAATTTTCATTCTCTTTTAATTTAAAAGATATGAAGAATTATTCATGTCAAGGTACAAAATTATCATCTTCTGAGGAATTTCCTTCACCATAAGAAATATAACCATTCACATTAGGGTAATTTTTAGTTAAATACATTTATGTTAATTAATCATAAGTATGTACCCTTTCCATAAAATATTGACATTCAAAATTTATTCTATAATAGATACCAATATTCTTTATCCAAAGTTCACATTGTTTAAAGAATCATCGTAAGAATCTCTTCC